>BSBN01000870.1:10000000-15441148 GCA_027924645.1 Cunninghamia lanceolata | reverse complement strand
ATAATGCTCAAGATTTAACATAAACATCCACCTTCATCAAGAGATTAGTTAACAATATGATTATGCAAATCAAAATTTAACCATAATGATTCATTTTATTTTATCAATTAAGCATGTTATTCTAAATGAAATATAACAAAGATTACAATACAATAATCATTTACATATCTTTAATGAGTAACCATCACTATTCATGTAAAAGTTATGCCCAAGGCATCATAAATCAATTTATAAATTACAATAGACCAACTAGTCATAAAATGCAAACACTGTATCTGGAACTAATGACATCTATCACCATAAGCCTCGACATGTCTCATTCTTGGGAAGGAGATCATCATCTTGCTACTTTTCCACCAATCACAGACCCGCAATCCCCTGCTTAACTTCCTAACTGGAAGTGGCCCTACCCTTCACGGAAAGGTTAGACATTAGGAACCATAAGGTTAGTCATCTGAGTATCTGGTGTTGTGTCCTTCTTAATGTCTCATGATCACACAACTATAGATCCACTCTAACTATGTATAACACTACTGGAGACACTAAGCCATCTGGAGCACTGTGGACCGATAATGCATGCAGAGATGGATGCATTAATTTGGCCAAATATTTACATACATATACATTTCACAATGAACGTAGTCATATGTCCACCACCCTTACTTGACCTAGAAGTTGTCATGTCCTACAGTATGTTTAATGCGACCTCTTGGGGTCTAGTAAAATATGAATTCAGTTCAATTCATAATCCTATACTAGGATAGTTGACTCCTATCTAGGAGTTCATCAAATGTAATATATTACTTTCGCACCAAGGAACCTAGGACTCCTCGTCACCGTATTCCAGTTTCCAACATGACAAAAGTTAAAACAAGTAGGTTGCTTTCACAACAAGGAATCTGTGACTCCTCGTCACCCTGTTCCATTTTCCAAAATCTCAATAGTCAAAAAAGGTTTTCTAACTTTTGACCTTCCTAGGTTCACAGTTTCATGTTGACCTATCTCAAGGTTTACATTCAAGATCATGACATTTGAGACTTGTCTCATAATAGTCTAAAATGATGGTCTTACTAAAAAGACTATCTCAAGCATCCTTTTGGGTTTTAATATCTTATACCTCATTTGAGAAGTATGGCCATTCGTAAAAGATGGCTTCTATTTACGTTGCAATATAAGAGTTTCGTACTAATCTTAGTATTCATTCTCAAAAGTATATAATTATCTAGGAGAAATAGTACCTCCAACAAACACGGTAGGCACATACTACTTCCTACAAGGCAATACAACTTACTTCTTATTTAGTTTCTCCTTCTTCAATCAAGAATCAACATATCTTTTAAATACATTAGATGCATCATAGTTATCATAAAACTATTCATTAAGTCAAGTTTTGTTATAGAGAATCTGTGACTCCATGTCAGCTTATTCCACTTTCTAATCATGTCAAAATTCAACCATATTCACCACCCTATGTCTAGTATGCATGGGATCGATTTGATTCATTGTCCATACCTGGACAATCGACTCCCATCTCGGGTTGTTTCGACTAATTAGGTTACCTTTGTAGCGAGGAACTTGTGACTCCTCGCCAACCACATTTACCATTCTAGGTCCATTGTGGTTCACAACATCTAAATCAATTATCATACAAGATAGAATCATATTCATACTATACTAGGCATTCCTTGCCTTAGTTAAATAGTGTGATTTTGCCATGAATAATGAATGTTATTACCCTTATGAGCTTAGGTAGTATCTCTAATATCACTTAAATAAATAGAGGGTAGTTATCATTAGAAGAACAAATTCATTTCTTATGACTTGGCTAGCATGCAAGTTGCCTTATAATATAACTATGATCTTTAATGATCATACCACCCTCTTAGTCAAAGGTAACAAGTATAGTCATAGGTAGTCTAAATACCCTTATTAAACCACATAAGATAATTATGGTTTAACATATATCACCTTCTCAATCAAAGGGATTATGAATAGTTATGATTAATCTCTTCCCATTATTAATCCCCATTCGGCCTTATACAATAAGCTATCATATGAATGAGAGCTATAAACATTGTATAACATATGGCCGATTACCACCCTTGACATCAATAACCTAAACTCGTTATATAAGTATATGCAACAATAAACATTTGGGCCTCGGCCATAATGGTTTCGATCCTGATACAAAATAAGTCCCAAAAGTATCTTTTAGCCTTCGTGGCCACAAATAATATGTTACTGGTACACATTACATTATGGTTTAGCTTTAATAGCCACAACCATATCCACAGTTACACATTGCATGCAAGAAAAATGCTCGGCCACCCCAGCCTAGAGCTGGTTTATTATGCAAGTAAGTCTTTACACGACTCTCAACCTTCATGGCCATAAGCAAAAAGATTTACAAGTTAAGTTTGTTACCATTTGGCCACATGTAGAAAAAGCTTAAGGTTCTTGAGGCTCTCGGCCTCCACAGCTTTGAGCTTTGGAAAAAGATTGTCTCAAACATTATATGCATTGGCATCTAGCCTGTAATGTCATTAATGCATTAAAGACTTCATTGCATATGTGCTCAACTTTCATCCCTTGAGCAATGTTCAAAGATAATAAGAAGAAACAGTTGGACTCAACCATAGGATTTGAGCATTACGGTTAAAAGAAAATGTAACTGGTATGGCTCAGCCTCCATCCTCGAGCACACCACACCATCAAAAGATTTAAAATATTTATGGCTTAGTCCCTTGGCATGAGCTCACAATACTGTAAGGAAAATAAAGCATATGGCTCAGCCTTTGGCCATAAGCCTCTTAACACAATCAAAAATAAAAAGGATTCTTGGCTCGGCCTCTTGGCTATGAGCCTCATAACACAGTTGAAGGTATTAACTATGCATGGCTCAGCCTTCTAGCCATGAGCCTCATATAATAAATTCAATCAAAGATTCAGCTAGCTGTAAGGCCCTGAATTAAATAGAGAAAGAAAAGATTTCTTAGAGATAGTTAAAATTACCACACTCATTACCTGAGTAAACTTCTCTCTAAACGAGTTACATAGTGCGAGCCATTGTAGATGTCTCTTTCTAAAATATAGCGCTCCCTATTCTCCAAGAATCCTCCTCCCTCCAACCTTCGCCCCCCATATGATTCTCTAAGGCTCCTGCCTCATCCTCAATGGCATGCCTAAAATCTTGGGGAACTACCACTTTATCCAAGGTGGTGCAAGTGGTTCCTCCCACTCCGCCAGCTCCCATGAATGTGGCTTACAAAACCACCATAATCACTATACTATGGTGAGCTCGAAGCTCCCACAACTACCATATCAACTATCTACAAATAATATTATTAAACACAATGACACTGCATGATATTATATAACAAATCTATATATCTATGTCATAATATTATTACAATCATCCACTATATGTTAGTGAATACTATTGTGAACAAAGTCGTAATTAACCGACATCACCTCTTCTAAAGAGATAGATTCATCAAGCGATTTGGGGATTGAGATCCACTCTCCCTTCATCGCTAAGGATCTGAAACCTTACGGATCAATAAAAATGGATTTATAACCTAGATAAAAAAATATTAAGAGTGATAAGATTATGCTCTGACAAAACAAGACCAACTCTTGACTCGATTTGACATTCTGAGAATGTCGTTAGTCGAGTCAATACAACATTGTCGAAACGACTAAATCGACAAGACGACATAAAAGGAAAATCAATTGGCCAAGAAGAAGCGTAACTTACGCCAACTTACACGGTTCAAAAAGACAAAATGTCTGACACTCAAATGGCTATCGACCCCCATTTCCCATCATCTAACTCTTCCTCTAGGATGATACTCTCCTTCCTTCTTCGAAGGATGTTACATTTTCCTGTTCACACTCAAGACCACAAAACCATGATCAATACATCATTATCATAACCCATAATTCAAATTATTTAATGTTCAAAACTAATTAACATCAATCATTAACCTCATAATCAAAGGTTAAATCAGATATTTCCACAATATCAAATCATCAAACTCTTAACTAATCCTCCTAATTACCAAGTAAGACTAAGATTAAGCTAATCACAAGTTAGGGATGTAACATACCCCCCAATAAGAATCATTGTCGCCAATGATTTAATGTCTCAAAAGTTAATCATCATAAAAAGAAATATGTTTCAAGAGCATAATAAGTAATTTTTTTCAGAAAAGATGAGGAAATTCACTTTTAAGAGAACTTTCTCTCCCACTGTGAAATGCCTTTTGATGCACTTGGCATCTACATAACTCTTTTGTATATCATTAAATTTTGTTATCCTTCTCTTGATCAGATGTACTTGCTCTTCCATTTCTGATAGCATTTTTGGACCAAGGCTAACTCTATCTTCTAGCTTGTCCCATCTTAATAGTTGAGTGATAGGAATTATTGTAGGTGAATTCCACCAGAGGAAGATAATCCTCATATTTGTACTGCTGATCCATGTAGTACATTCTCAATAAGTCCTCCAACACTCAATTCACCCTTTTAGTTTGTCCACCCATTTAGGATGATAAGCAAAGATTAAGTTCAATTGGGTACCAAGTGAAGAGAATAAGGTTTGCTAAATTCTCAATGGCATTTGTGTATTCCCATATGAGATAATATTCTCAAGAATGCCATGTAGTCTGAAAATCTCTTGAACAAATTTTTGAGCAATGACGGGTACCCCATTCGTCAAGTTTCCAAGTATAAAATGAGTGGCTTTGGTGAGTCTATCCATCATAACCAAGATAGTATTGTGCATGTTCCTTAATATAGAAATCCCCTACACAAAATCCATGCTTATAATTTGCCATGTCCACTCAGAAATTTCATGAGGGTATAAGACCCCTGCCAGGTGATAGTGTTTCGCCTTCACTCTCTGGCATTCTATACATGTAGCTACAAAATTTGCAGCATCCCTCTTAAATATAAAGGTTTCACATCAGCAAGTAACTTGGTTACTCCAGGATGCCCATAATTTGATGCAAAATGAACCTCCTTCCATACCATTTTCCTTAACTCTGCTGAGTTAGGTACATACATCCTCCCCATGAACCTTAATAACCCATCTAGTTCAAGGTTGAATCCTTCATATGTCAAATTCTGGGGGTTTTCTTTAAGGGCTTGTTTTACCTACTTGTAAAACTCATCTCCCTTAGATTTTTGTAACACCTAATTCCTAAAATCAGAATGTATGGAGATAATGGAGGAGAGGTGCCTCCTCCTACTCAAAACATCTGCCACCCCATTTTCTTTTCCTTGAATATATTTATCTTGAAATGATAATCCAAGATGAATTCCAACCATCTTCTTTGATGAGCATTAAGATGGGGTTGAGTGAATAGATATTTGAGTCCTTGGTGATATGTTTTCAACTTGAAAGTTTTCCCAAGTAAATAGTGTTTCCATATTTGTAGTGTATGAATGACTGCTGCAAGTTCCAAATCATTTAGGACATAATTTTGTTCATAGTTTTTCAGCTTACGTGAGTCATACGTGATGACCTATCCATCTTGGACTAGTACACCACCTAAGCCTTCTCATGAGGCATCGATAATGATTATAAATTAACCCTCTGGGTTGGTTACTTTCAAAATTGGTGCTAAAGTCAATTTTTCCTTCAATAGGTCAAAGGCATCCTGGCACTTTTCTGACCACTCAATTCTCTTGCCCTTTCTTTACAAGGAAGTTATAAGATGTGCAATTTTAGAAAAGTTTTTCACAAATTTCCTGTAATTGAGCTTTTAGTTCCATTAGTTCTGTAGTGGTCATTCTGTAGGGAGTTTTAGATATAGGTTCTGACCCTAGATTCATATCTATAGAAAAATCAAAAGCTCTTTGAGGATCCCAGTAGCTCATCCGGAAATACATCCTCAAAATCTCTAAGAAAAAGGGTACCTTTCCATATCTAATATATCCTGATCTATGGACTCCCTCTTCCTAACTCAGAAAAGAAATGTTGGTATACCTAACGGTACACCATGGGTGCCACCTTTTTTCTTGATTTGTAGCCAACCATGATGACCAACAAGCATCCCATACTACTTGTTGTCATCACTGGCGAGGGCTCAAGTGTGATAACACATAAAGTCCATGGTTCACATAAGCTCCCATCATTTTTTTTCCAGTTCATAGCCAACTATGATGACAAACAGGCATCCCATACTACTTGTTGCCATCACTGGTTAAGGAATAGGATAACAACATACACATTCACAACCATCTGTGATGACAAGCAAGCATCCCATACTACTTTGTTACCATCACTGGTTAAGGAATAGGGTATCTGTCACCTGCACAGTATGGTGACAACTGGCTAAACCGCACCTGTATCATAACATGTTCCAAGTTAGACTTGTAGATTACAAGCCTAACTCCATTTTCTGATCTAGCCTCGGAGTTATTTTCTCTGTGCTCAATTTGGGTGGTGGCATTATGACATTTCTCATCATCACCCTCATCATAGGCATCCTGCCTAGGTCCTTGTCAACCCTTGACCTCCTATTTGAGAGTTCCTACCCTTGTTCTTGTCTCTTTCAACAAGACTAGGATTTGGTTAAGTTTAGATTTAGAATGCCTTGAAGGATGCCCTTCATCCTGGCTGTCTCCCATTCTATTTTTTGTCTAAACTTTTATTGCAATCTACTTCTTCCTAAAGTTTGTAGATTAAATTTGTTTCTTGTACCATTGAATCAATTCATAACATGAATCTATTCGCTTTCATGTAATCTTTAACAAGAAAGGAAAGATTGTCAGAATTTTTCAAATGCATTATAATTTTAATCTGATTACATATAATCCATCAAAATTACAAAAAAATGTATACATCTTGCCACTGCAAGTCATTTTCAAGCTGGGATAGCTTCCCATATTCATTTCTCAACTTTGAGATTTATCAATTTAGTTTTAGGAGGTGGATGTACAAACAGGTACTCATCCAAAACCTCCTTGGTTACCTCATAACCCTTAGGATTGCTTTCCACAACTAGTGCTTTAGGTGCAGAGGGTTTTGTTGATGCATCATTGGAGTTAGGAGTAGCAATACTAATTTATTTTCTCAACTCCTGCTTGATGTGTTTAACAACATCAGTGAAGGTCTCCTCATCAGTTAACCATGCTCCTACCAAGCAGTCAGTCTGTTCAAGTCTTTTCATTCTTGAGTCTTTCTCCCTCAAGACCTTAAGGTAATGTCCATTTCCTGTTACCTCATTTCTAGATATTGTTCTTATTCTTATCATTCTGGCATAAGAACATCCAAGCATTAACAACCATTAATGTTGGATAAAGGAAATCATTATGTAGTGAGCTCATAGGTCCATGTGTTGAACCTGGTAGCTCTGATACCATATATAACATCACTATCCATAATGCTCAAGATTTAACATAAACATCCACCTTAATCAAGATATTAGTTAACAATATGATTGTGCAAATCAAAATTTAACCATAATGATTCATTTTAATTTTATCAATTAAGCATGTTATTCTAAATGGAATATAACAAAGATTACAATACAATAATCATTTACATATCTTTAATGAGTAACCATCACTATTCATGTGCAAGTTATGCATAAGGCATCATAAACATTACAATAGACCAACTGGTCATAAAATGCAAACACTGTATTTGGAACTAATGACATCTGTGGTGCAGGAGCACCTAATGGACTTTATGCCTCCATGAGGCCATTTTGTAAATATTTGCTTTATGTTGTGTTTGACTCATTTCATAAGGTCTTAAAGACCATTTCTAAGGTGTGTAAGGTGTCTTGAGTCATTATTAAGTTTATAGGTGGTGGTTTGTCAACTTTTGTAAATCTTGTAAAAGTTGTCATATTGTAAAGTTGCAAAAAGTGGGAAGGTGAAGAGTCATAAGTCGTAAATGAAGGAATTCGAATGGTTGTAACTAGAAAATCAGTTGTAAATGGTTGATACATGTTTAAATAGCCTTGGGGAGGTAAAAACCAAGGTGGTTTGTTACATTTTGAAGTAAAATCAATAAAAGACATCCTTGTTTCTGTAATTTTTGAACATTAAATTGTTGTTACAGAGCTTGGTACGGCCTGGTATAGTCATTTCATGGCATGAGACCAATTGGAAATGAAAGATAATTGAATCTATTTTCTATTGCTTTTTTTGCACTCAAGTTCATGGTGTTTTGAGAAAGTTATGCCCATTTTACTACAAATAAGTTTGAAGCCCTAGTTAGGGTATAGTGAGTAAACAAATCAATTTTTTAAGGATTCCGTACAAATTAACCTACATTGAATCTAGGATATGTTGTATAAAGTCCAAATGGGTGTCTGAAACTATGTTTGCATTTTGGATATCATGTTTATAATGAAAGTTATGGCCAAAAAACCCTATTTGTTGCTCCACTTCGAAACCTAGGCAAGAGTAGAACAGTCAAGTTTTGAACCTTTCCTTCCAAAGTAATTGTTATCTCTTAGATTTGCACCCTTGCATGCAGTTGTGAAACCTCATGCAATCTGGAGTAACATGGGAATGATCTCAAGGTGTGGGACCTTGCTCAAAGAGATCAGACCTCCAGAGAAGGCCAGCTTCCTTGCCTGATTATCACCTAAAACTTCTAGACTTTGAGGGGAAAAGGGAGAAGGAAAGCTTTAAAAATGAAGATGAAACAAAAAACTTGAAAACAAAGGGTGATACACCAGACAGATTAAAAGAGACTTCCACAACACTGAGAAAATGCACAATATAATCAGATACAGCAAGTAAACATACACAGATTAGATGATTCTAGCAGAGGTAAGGAGATTTAGGGTTGAGAGGAATAGAATGTTCACAGATAACCTCATGCAAATTCACATGGAACTAGAAAATCAGGAAATGGAGGTAAAATAATTTGCATATATCCAATGAAAAGGCAAGATTACAGTATATGAAAACTCTATTTGGAAACAGAAAGACTAGCATGCCAAAAAATTTCCAACCCTATTTACATGATAAGATTCATCTTATATAACATTCTAAAACCATCCTCAGTTGGTTACAAAAATTTGGTCAAAGTGCTGTAGATCAAAAATATCTCTGAAAGGACATCCCAGCTACTAGGAGTAATGGCGCAAAAGATCTGGAATAGGGTAGGTGGGGAAGATATTTAAAGTCTTTAATGCAAGTAGCTTACTCATCAATCCTCAACAATGCATATATGAAAATATCTGAAATAGGCGGTAGAAAGATATTTCTAATCATCAATGCGAGCTGCTTCCTCTCTGTGCAGCAATGAATGCAAGAAATATTTGCATCTGCCCCTAGATGGTCACTAAAACATCCACTCGACCGACATGCAAATCCAGATCTGAAATTGAAAACTGAGAATATTCCTCTGAAAAGCCTACCATATGAAAGAGGAGGCAAAAACATACATTTTTGCCTCTTGCAGCATGTGAAAATTTGCTAGGATGGAGGAGATATAGGCGGTCAAAGTTTTGGTCAACCGCTTGTATATATCGCTTTGCATTTGTGTGTATATCGCTATCTAAACACTGCATTTGAATGTACAAAGCACCTTGTATCGGGCTGTCTGAATGACCTTCAGTCGAGCCGCCGATGTATGAAGTCATGCTGAAATTTCTTATGTATATGCTCTGCCTTTGGTGCCTAAACACTCTTTTGAAGATGCCCTGTAGAATATGCATTTGAATCCGTCTTTGTATGCTTCTCCTTATGAGGGATATGATGGTGATGTCACCATCATGGATGGGCCTTATTGAAACGTGACAGGATGGCATCATCATCATATCAGGGTGATATGGAAAGATAGGGTGATATTCTAGAGATCGGGTAATATTACGAATATCGGGGTGATATTTGGAAGGTAGGGTGATATTCCAGAGATTGGGTGATATTCTAGAGATCAGGTGATATTACGAATATTGGGGTGATATTCCAGAGATCGGGTGATATTCGGAAGGTAGGGTGATATTACGAATATCGGGGTGATATTCGGAAGGTAGGGTGATATTACGAATATCGGGGTGATATTCAAAAGGTAGGGTGATATTCCAGAGATCGGGTGATATTCCAGAGATCGGGTGATATTCCAGAGATCTGGTGATATTCCAGAGATCAGGGTGATATTCGGAGGTAGGGTGATATTCCAGAGATCAGGTGATATTCCGAATATCACCCAATGTTTGAAATATCACCTGACATTTCAGAAGATGACCCCCCTTGGAAAAATGACCCAATATTTGGAAGATAACCCCCATGTTCATAAAATCACCTGATACTCAGAATATCATGATGACGCCATCCTGTAAGATCAGGTTTGAACAAATCACGACCATACATAACTCCCTTATTTTAGTGAATTTTAGGGTGATGTAAAAAGCAAACTTGCCTATTTTTTCAAGCTCTATAACATGGTAAGCTTCTTCAGGCAAGCTTCAGAACCTAAGATTTGGTTTCAAACCTCCAGATCACAAATATAGCTTACCATGGGGATATGCACACTGACTGATGCTACTTGAACTATTTGACTCCTGCTAGAGGAAAAATAGGTCAACAATTTGGCGACTTCTATGGGATGTTTGCCTGCTAAACAATTAGATCAGTGACCTTGAGCATCCATTGGGCATGCGGTCATACATAGACTAAAATATATAGATATTTCTTGACCTTAGCAACTCAACAAAGCAGTGAAGAACATTGGAAGACCCACCCAAGACAGAAATGTTGAAAGCAACCCCCTCAACTATGCTGGACAGCACTTAGGGAAAGCAAAAGGGACCTAAACTAATGCGCAACAGCACTTATTGGAAACATAGAGACCTAATCTATTGATTTACAAAGCATTCATACCTCAAAACACCTCTTTAGGTGTATCCCATTGACTGGGATAGGCAAATTTTGTCCATCCATACTTGATAACCGAAATGCATTGTGCTCCTTGCATTCAGTAATGAGAAATGGGCCACTCCATAAGCTATCAAACTTGGAATGCTTTCCTAGTCTGCTTTTCAATTCATCCCATTTAAGCACCATATCACCCATTCTAAAATTTATGGGGGTGGCCTTCTTATCAAAATTTCCTTTTGTTTGAAGTTGATGATACTCCATAGCTTTCATAGCTTTATCTCTGCTCTCTTCAAGCTCCATAAGTTGAGCATATCTAATAGCCATTGGGCTCTCTGCTTCAAACATTTCCAGCTGATTGATGATGTCTAATGCTGGCAATTCCATAGACATGAGCAACCTGGCTTCCTTTCCATACACTAGCAAAAATGGGGAATTCCAATAGACCTTTTAGGAGTTATTCTATCTGCCCATAGAGCAAATTTTAGATTGGTGTGCCAGGTCTTCTGGTTATCTTCCATTGATCTTTTAATAATCCTTGTGAGATTTTTATTTGTAGATTCAGCCAAACCATTACCCTGTGGGTAATAATTTGATGAAGTATTCAGATAGATCCCACTCTTAACAGCCTAGTCAGTTATCTTTAGGCCAACAATGGCCAAAGCATTGTTAGAGATGATTGACTCAGGCACTCCAAATCTAGATATCAAATCTTGATAAAAATTCAAAACAGTATTTTCATTTGATTCCTTCATAGCCACTACTTCAGTCCACCTTGTGAAATAATCTGTAGCTATAAGTATACATTTTCTAGCCCATGCATGGGCATCCTTAAATAAGTTGGGCCAGTAGTAGCCAGCTCTCATTATTTTCCAAGCAGTAGTCCTTGGGGCAAAATGACCCCCTGCTGTTCCATCATGAAATTCATGCAGTACCTTGTCAGTCTGATCTTCATCAATGCACCTTAACAATACAACATTAAAGTCCTTTCTGAAAAGGGTGCCATTTATTAAAACATATGGAATGGATTGCAATCTAAAATATCTTCTTTTAGCTCTATCTAGACCTATTGGACATTTACCAATTTGCAAAAATTGAGTCATGTCATTAAGCCAACTGGTGCCTATTATTGTTGTACCATTCTGATGCTCCTCATTAATGGTCAAAAACACCTCCTGTTCCTTTTCTACCTCATTCTCTGAACTGGTAGCAAGTTGCTCACTGAGTCCTCTACCTCTAACAAGCTTGGTTATCTTGATCTCTACATCATATTCCATGACTTTGGTAATCCAATCAGCCTTTTTCTCATTAACATCTTTACTCAACAGGAACTCTTTGACACTAGGGTGAGCTACCATCAAATGTATCTTATTATTAGAAATAAGATGCCTAAACTTTTTTAGACTCCTTACCACTACAAGGACGTGTCTTTCAACGAAGCTATACCTATGCTCATAATCCTCCAGCCCTTGACTGAAGAAAGTGATTGGTTGCTCAAAACCCTCACTCTGTTGCTCTAGCAGAATCACAAAGATTTTATCCAGGCTGCCATAAGCATACAAGGTAAAGTCTTTGGAGAAAACAGGATTTACCAGCGTTGGTGCAGCCACTAACGCCTCCTTTATGGACTCGAAGCTAAGTTTAGCCTCCTTTGTCCAACTGAAAGTTGTATTCTTCTTCAACATAGACGTCAAAGGTTTGGGTAGATTTGCAATATCAGGTATGAATCTTCGCAGAAAATTAATTCTTCCAATGAAGCTTTTTAGTCCCTTCTTGTGACTGGGTAAGGGTAGCTCCAAAATAGCCTTTACCCTTTCATTATCAATGGTAATGCCCTCCTTTGACACAACGTGCCCTAGAAGCTTGCCCTCATGCACAGTGAATATGTATTTCTTGGGGTTGAGAGATATCCCATACTCTTCGCATCTTTCAAATACTAGCCTCAGATGGGATAAATGCTTAGCTACATTTTTAGAGAAAACCATGATGTCATCAAGGTATACCAACACCAAGTTATACAGCAAACCCTTGAAGGCCATATCCATGGCTCTCTGAAAAGTAGAGTTGGCATTTGAGAGGCCGAAAGGCATCCTTTTGTAGGCCATGGTACCCCATTTGGTGGTAAAAGCTGTCTTGAATTGATCTTCCTCCTTGACTAACACCTGATTGTAGCTAGAAAATCCATCAAGCAAGGAAAATATTTTTGAGCTAGCCACTACTTGTAGGATTTGCTCCATTGAGGGCAATGGGTAGTGGTCTTTTAGGGAGGCTCTGTTGAGGTCTCTAAAGTCAACACATAGTCTAACCTCTCCATTCTTTTTCCTCACAGGAACAAGGTTGGAGACCCAAGAAGTATGTTTGATCAGAAAGATGATCTTCCCCTCAATCATCTTGGTCAATTCTTTAATCATCAGAGGCTCTAGCTTTGGGTTTAGAGGTCTTTGCTTCTGCCTCATAGGTTTAGTACCTGGTTCTAACTCTATGGTATGCTAGGCAATATGAGGGTCAAACCCTTTTAGGTCTGAGTAATCCCAGGAAAATACATCTTCAAATTCTTGACAGAGAGCAATAAAAGCTCTCCTATCTTCAGCTGAGAAAATTTTACCGATTTTAAGAAGCTTACCTTTGAAAATCTCTAGTTCCTCATAATGTTCCTTTTTTACCTGCATGCTAGTCTTTCTTTTCTTAAGCTAATCATCTGTGCTAAAAATAGACTCCAAGGTTACCAATCCCTTGGGCAGCTTGTTTGTTCTCAACTGAACAATTTGATCATTGTCATACTGTTGTTTGAGTTTATCCTGATTCATCATGGAAAACTCATCCTCCTCCAACAGGAAACGAAGGATCTGCTCATCACTTTCAAAAACTTGCCAATGAATGTTATTATCAGGGATAGAGGGCCTATCAACTATTTTTACATGAGGTTGTACCTTCTCCCTTTGAATATCACTGGGGATGTCAAACTGAGCCCCAATTGCAGCTAACCTATCAGCATGAGAGTTCTAATTTCTGGGAATGGAGATCAGATTGAAAGCATCAAACTCTTCTATCATGTTCCAAACCCTATGCTTGTAGCATTTTAGAACATCACTCTTTGTAAGATGCAGTCCTCTTACCTGATTCACAATGAGTTCACTATCACCATAGACCTGCAAACAGCCTATTTTCCTCTTTCTTGCCCACTGCAAACCTTGGATTAATCCTTCATATTCAGCAGTGTTATTTGTACATGCAAAGGAAAAATGGAAAGAAGAATAATATTTTTGACCTTGTGGTGACACCAGCATTGCACCACCACCGGATCCATTCCTATTTCTTGAACCATCAAACTACATTTTCCAAACCTCATTGTGTTGTTCTATCTGGTGTTCTACATCCTTTACAAGGCTTGGTATTATTGTTTCAGGTTCGTGCAATATGTAAACCCCCATACTAGTTTCTTGAATGTGTGCTTCAGGATCATCTATAACATTTTCTGAGGTCCACTCCCTTAAGAGTACCTCTGGTATGCTCTCATCTTGTAGTTCTTGAGTAGCAACTACTTCAAGATCATCAGAAATAATGCAAGTTGCATTAACAACACTTGGTGTGTAAGGCTCTATGTGATGATTTGAAAGCAACTCAGATTTTAAAGTTACTTTGGTGCCATATCTGGTCCTGAAAGACATGTGGGACCAGTCTGAGGATAAATATCCTCCTATTTTGGCTATGAATTCTCTTGATAAGCACATGGCAAAATAGGGAGGCAAATCTATGATGAACACCTCCTGTGAAATGGAAACATTGGGACAGGTATGCAGAGTGAGACCTAAGTCTTTTATTACACCCACAGTATTAATAGCTGTGCCATCTAATTAGAGTACACCCTTTTCAAGGGGCTGGTACTTGAGCCCTCATTGGTCTGTAATCTGCTTAGGCATCACAGAACTGCTTACTCCACTATCCACCATGCAATTATGTACTAATTTGTCTCCAATTATCAATGATACATAAAATGGGATTGGTTTGGTACTTTTGTTGGGCTGTTTGTTGTTATCCTAGGATGAATTGGTAAGGACAACCCTATTTGGGTCAATAGTTGTATCATTGATTACTTTCAAATCAGATAAGGCAGACTGCAACATCTTCTTTTGGCCAGAGATGGCTAGGGAATCCCACATGGACATTGTCACATTCATCTTCTTTATATTTTCAATAATATTGAAGGGTGGAATGGCACTTACCTTCTTATTTGATTTTGTAGCAACAGTATCAGCCTGCAAATGAGGTATTTCCCTTGTTGTTGCTGAAGTGTTTCTTTGTAAAATGTGGAGAACATGGGAAGTAGAGGCATCAGCAAGTCATTTTCCTTTATTTGATGCTTGGTCTATCTCATAACCCCTCTTCTTGGCTCTTGTATTTGCTACAACTGAGGTGTTATTACTGTCTATGCCACATAATTTGCCTTCCTACCAATTCATGAAAGTAGAATCACTCTGAGGTTGCTCCTGTTGTTGCACAGCCCCATAATGAGGTGTATTTGGTTGTGAGACTACCACATTTTGCACCATTAAAGCCTGATTTATCACTCCATTCGAACAGGCTGCTTGACTATGTGGCTGATTACATGGATAGCACCATTCATACTCAGCTGCAAGGTTGTTCTAAGCAGGGACAAGGTCCCTTACGGCATTAATAGGTGCCAGATTATAAGGCTAAAAAGGCCTTTGATTCACATTTTGCCTGGCACCTTGGTAGTTGCTTTGATAAGGTGGCCTATTAGCTTGGTAAGGTTGATTTTGCCCTTGATATGTTTGATTCTACCCTTGACTAGGCTGCTGATAAGGCTGCCTATTTTGAGACTACTGCTTTTTTATGTTTACCAACTCATTCCCAAAAGTTTGTAGAATATTCTCTATTTTTTGTTGGCTAGTTTTAATCTCTTTTAGCTCTTGAGATGAACTAGAGGCGGCAGGTTCAGAATTGGTAGTGCTTGGTAATGCTGCCATAGTGGGTAAAGGGGCAAAATATGGAATTGATAAAGGCATTGAAGCTTGAATCTTAGGGAAGATGGGCACTAGTGGTCTAGGTGCTATTTTTCTAGCCTGAATCAGATTATTCTCTGCCCTAATAGCTATTTCATAAGCATCAAGTAAGCTAGTACCTCCTAATGATTGTATCATTACTGAAATATCACTATTCAGGGCTTTCAAAAAATACAAGAATGCATATTCAACTAGAGGTCTTACCATGCCAGGGATCTCGTCCCATGTCTTTTGGAATTTGAAGTTAAAATCCATCATTTTCTCCTGAGGAGCTCTCTTTATAGTGGCCATCTGTTCAACCAATGATAGATTTTATGATTTATCTTGGAACTGTTTGTTCAATTTCTCTCCTAGATCACCCTAGGTCCCTATAGTCTGCACCGGTAGGCTCCTGAACCATTGCAATACCTTCCCTTTGAATGAGGCAACCAGTACCCTGATGACTACGTTCTCCTGAGTGACATGATGTACACCACACAGAGATGCTATGTCTCTAATGTGCTCAATAGGGGTAGTTTGATTTTCTCCTATAAAATAGGGTAGACTCTTCAGAGCTGCCATGGGTATAACGTCATGTACTATTAGGTTTAAAGGGCTACCCCCATCAAAAGTCACAAATGGCTAATTCCTTGCCATCTGGAAACCTGGGGGTAGATTTGCTTGAGTTTCTACAGGGACTACAGAGGCAACTAGTCTGAAATTTGGTGGAGTTGACTGTATCCTTTTAGAAACTGGAGTCCTTACTGCAATTCTACTATGTCTTCTAGGTGGAGATAGCTGCAAGTAATCAAATGAGCTTAAATTCTTGGTTTGAATTTTTATCATAAAAATGTATCAGTAGAACTGATCTGCTTGTTCTTCCTCAGTGTGAGTTGCCAGATATGCAAGTTTAACCTCTTACAGGTTTGAAAATCACTAGTTGCACATCAAAGCCGGTAATAAAAGTTATAGTGTCCCACCGGGCGTGCCAAAGTTGTTATCTCTCAAATTTGCACCCTTGTATGCAGTTGTGAAACCTCATGCAATCTGGAGTAACATGGGAATGATCTCAAGGTGTGGGACCTTACTCAAAGAGATCAGACCTCCAGAGAAGGCCATCTTCCTTGCCTGATTATCACCTAAAACTACTGGACTTTGAGGGGAAAAGGGAGAAGGAAAGCTTTAAAAATAAAGATGAAACAGAAAACTTGAAATCAAAGGGTGATGCACCAGATAGATTAAAAGAAACTTCCACAACACTGAGAAAATGCACAATATAATCAGATATAGCAAGTAAACATACACAGATTAGATGATTCTAGTAGAGGTAAGGAGTAGTAGGGTTGAGAGGAATAGAATGTTCACAGAAAACCTCATGCAGATTCACACAGAACTAGAAAATTAGGAAATGGAGGTAAAATAACTTGCTTATATCCAATGAAAAGGCAATATTACAGTATATGAAAACTCTGTTTGGAAACAGAAAGACTAGCATGCCAAAAAATTTCCAACCCTATTTACATCATAAGCCTCAGCTTATATAGCATTCCAAAACCATCCTTAGTTGGTTACAAAAATTTGCTCAAAGAGCTGTAGATCAAAAATATCTCTGAAAGGACGTCCCAGCTACCAGGAGTAATGGCACAAAAGATCTGGAACAAGGCAGGTGGGGAAGATATTTAAAGTCTTTAATGCAAGCAGCTTACTCATCGATCCTCAGCAACGCATATATGAAAATATCTGAAACAGGTGGTGGAAAGATATTTCTAATCATCAATGCGAGTTGCTTCCTCTATGTACAGCAATGAGAAATATCTGCATTTGCCCCTAGATGGTCGCTGAAACGTCCACTCAACCGACATGCAAATCCGGATCTGAAATTGAAAATTGGGACTATTCCTCTAAAAAGCCTACCATATGAAAGAGGAGGCAAAAACATACATTTTTGCCTCTTGCAGCATGTGAAAATTTGCTAGGATGGAAGAGATACAGGTAGTCAAAGTTTTGGTCAACCGCCTGTATATATCGCTTTGCATCTGTGTGTATATCACTATCTGAAAACTGCATTTGAATGTACAAAGTGCCTTGTATCGGGTTGTATCAGGCTGTCGGAATGACCTTCAGTTGAGCTGCCGATGTATGAAGTCATGCCGAAATTTCCTTTGTATATGCTCTGCCTTTGGCGCCTAAACGCTCTTTTGAAGATGCCCTGTAGAATATGCATTTGAATCTTTCTTTGTATGCTTCTCCTTATGAGGGATATGATGGTGACGTCACCATCATGGACGGGCCTTATTGAAATGTATAGGATGGCGTCATCATCATATCAGGGTGATATGGAAAGATAGGGTGATATTCCAGAGATCGGGTAATATTCGGAAGGTAGGGTGATATTCAGAAGGTAGGGTGATATTCTGGAGATTGGGTGATATTCTAGAGATTGGGTGATATTACAAATATCAGGGTGATATTCCAGAGATCGAGTGATATTATGAATATCAGGGTGATATTCGGAAGGTAGGCTGATATTCCAGAGATCAGGTGATATTACGAATATCAGGGTGATATTCGGAAGGTAGGGTGATATTATGAATATCAGGGTGATATTCGGAAGGTAGGGTGATATTCTGGAGATCAGGGGATATTCCAAAGATCGGGGTGATATTTAGAAGGTAGGGTGATATTCCGAATATCACCCGATGTTCGGAATATCACTCGACATTTCAGAAGATGACCCCCCTTGGAAAAATGACCTGATATTTGGAAGATGACCCCCATGTTCAGAAAATCACCCGATACTCAGAATATCATGATGACGCCATCCTGTAAGATTAGGTTTGAACAAATCATGACCATACATAACTCTCTTATTTTAGCAAATTTCAGGGTGATGTAAAAAGAAAACTTGCCTATTTTTTCAAGCTCTATAACATGGTAAGCTTCTTCAGGCAAGCTTCAGAACTTGAGATTTGGTTTCAGACCTCCAGATCACAAATATAGCTTACCATGGGGATATGCACACTAACTGATGCTGCTTGAACTATTTGACTCCTGCTAGAGGAAAAATAGGTCAACAGTAACCATACCCCATTTCAAGATATGTTATGGAAGGGATTAATAGGTATCCAAATCAATTTCTAGATTGTGGGTCTAAGTTGTCTTCTAGAAATTATGTCAAAATTACCTTATTTGTTGTTCTCATCAAAGCATAGTGGAAGATTGTGAGAAAAGTCATTTGTTTGAAGTATGTTTGTTTGATTGAATCCTCCATGCTCTATATCAATTGTTATCAGATCTTAGAAGGTCTAGGAAAGAGAGTTTGATATTTGTGTGTTTGTGTTTGTACAAGTTGAAGAGAGAACTTGGTTGCCAAAAGACTAGGTAGAGGAAAAGAGAAGAAACATAGGTGAGGCAAAGACAAGAAGAAGCAAGGTTAAAGGGACTTGCTTGAAGAGAAGATCGATTTGTTGAGAAGGTACCTGCAGGTTGGGGGTTCACAAAAGAAGAAGAAAGAAGAAAGAGAGAGGAAGAGGAAAGAGGAAAAGAGAGGGCAAAACAAATGGAGTTTGACCAAGAGATAAAAGAACTGAGGCAGGCTATGGAAAAAATGGAAGAGATGGGAAGAAGGATGAAAGATGAGATGGAGAAGCTATTCAAATGAGCACTTAGTTGGCACTTGACAATGAAGAAGAAGGTTGTATGGCCTATTCAAAGGCTGATGCAAAAGAGAAAACAAATGAAAGCATTAAAACTAGATGGGAAGAAGCCTTTGTTGATGGAAGAAGACAAGGAACAAGCCATGCAAGCTAAGATGATGGTAGAGGAAGACAAACCCATGAAGGATACAGCCATGTCAAACCATGAAGATGTTGAAACAATAGGTGTGATTTCAGTGGAAGATGATATTGAATTGGTGTCAAAATATGATTTGATTAAGGTCAAGGATGACTTGATTTTGGAGGATCAAAGTTGGTCTCAAAGGTATGATGGTGTGATGTTTTCTTCATTGATTTTCAAGGAGGATAATGACTTTTTAGTTTTTTGTACTTTAGAGGTTTGTTATCGTAACAAGGCAGCAAGGTTGAAGGTAGAGAAGCATATGTTAAAAGTGAGGACCAAAGGTGAAGGGATCATAGCTACACCAAGAGGGAGAAAGAGTAAGGAAGAGGTATACATAGTTCTTTTTGAGATTGTAAAGAAGGACAAACCAAAGTTCAAGATGAAACCCAAAGTGAAAATGAAGACCAATTGGAGTTTTTTCCAAGAAGACAAAGGGCAGGAGTTAGAAGACATCAAGAAAGCTCATTCAGAGATGAATACCTGTTACTACCCTCAATTCAAGAGAGCTTTGAATTTCTTTTTGGTTGGGAGTATGGTGCAGGAGCACCTAATGGACTTTATGCCTCCATGAGGCCATTTTGTAAATATTTTCTTTATGTTATGTTTGAGTCATTTCATAAGGTCTTAAAGACCATTTCTAAGGTGTGTAAGGTGTCTTGAGTCATTATTAAGTTTATAGGTGGTGGTTTGTCAAATTTTGTAAATCTTGTAAAAGTTGTCATATTGTAAAGTTGCAAAAAGTGTGAAGGTGACTATTCATAAGTTGTAAATGAAGGAATTATAATGGTTGTAGTTGGAAAATCAGTTTGAATAGTTGGTACATGTTTAAATAGCCTTGGGGAGGTCTAAACCAAGGTGGGTTGTTACATTTTGAAGTGAAATCAATAAAAGACATACTTGTTTCTGCAATTTCTGAACGTTAAATTACTGTTGTAGAGATTGGTACAGCTTGGTATAGTAATTTAATGGTGTGAGACCAACTAGAAATGAAATATAATTGAATTTAATTTCTATTTTTTTTGGTTGCACTCAATTTCATGGTGTTTTGAGAAAGTTATGCCCATTTTACTACAAATAGGTTTGAAACCCTAGTTAGGGTATAGTGAGTAAACAAATCAATTTTTGAAGGATTCTGTACAAAGTAACCTACATTGATTATGGGATATATTGTAAAAATTCCAAATGGGTGTTTGAAACTATGTTTATATTTTGGGTATCATGTTTATAATGAATGTTATGGCCGAAAAACCCTATTTGCTGCTCCACTTCAAAACATAGGCAAGAGTAGAACAGTCAAGTTTTGAACCTTTCCTTCCAAAGTAACCATACCCCATTTCAGGATATGTTATAGAAGGGATTAATGGGTATCCAAATCAGGTTTTATATTGTGGGTCTGAGTTGTCTTCTAAAAATTATGTCAAAATTACCTTATTTGTTGTTCTCATCAAAGCATAGTGGAAGATTGTGAGAAAAGTCATTTGTTTGAAGCATGTTTGTTTGATTGGATCCTCCATGCTCTCCATCAATCTATCACCATAAGCCTCAACATGTCTCATGCTTGGGAAGGAGAGCATCATCTTGGTGCTTTTCCACCAACCATGGACCTGTGGTCCCCCGCTCAACTTCCTAACTGGAAGTGGCCCTACCCTTCACAGAAAATTTAGACATTAGGAACCATAAGGTTAGCCATCTAAGTATCTAGTGTTATGTCCATCCTAATGTATGACACAACTGGAGACACTAGGCCATCTAGAGCACTGTGGACCGACAATGCATGCAGAGACGGATGCATTAATTTGGCCAAAGATTTACATACATATACATTTCACAATGAATGTAGTCATATGTCCACCACCCTTACTCAATTTAGAAGTTGTCATGTCCTACAATATGTTTAATGCGACCTCTTGGGGTCTAGTAAAATGTGAATTCAGTTCAATTCATAGTCTGATACTAGGACGATTGACTCCTATCTAGGAGTTCATCAAATGTAATAGATTACTTTCACACCAAAGAACCTGTGACTCCTCATCACCCTATTCTAGTTTCCAACATCACAAAAGTTAAAACAAGTAGGTTGCTTTCACAACAAGGAATCTGTGACTCCTCATCACCCTATTTCATTTTCAAAAATCTCAATAGTCAAAACAAGTTTTCTAACTTCTAAACTTCCTAGGTTCATAGTTTCATGTTGACCTATCCAAGGTTTACATTCAAGATCATGACATTTGAGACTTATCTCATAATAGTCTAAAATGTTGGTCTTACTAAAAAGACTCTATCTCAAGCATCCACTTGGGTTTTAATATCTTATACATCATTTGTGAAGTATGGCCATTCATAAAAGATGGCTTCCATTTACGTTGCAATACAAGAGTTTCATACTAATCTTAGTATTCATTCTCAAAAGTATATAATTATCTAGGAGAAATAGTACCTCCAACAAACCCAGTAGGCACTTACTGCTTCCTACAAGGAAATACAACTTACTTCTTATTTAGTTTCTCCTTCAATCAAGAATCAACATATCTTTTAAATACATTAGATGCATCATAGTTATCATAAAACTATTCATTAATAGTCAAGTTCTGTTATAGAGAATTTGTGACTCCACGTCACCTTATTCCACTTTCTAATCATGTCAAAAGTCAACCATATTCACCACCCTAGGTCTAGTATGCATGGGATCAATTCGATTCATTATCCATACCTAGAAAATTGACTCCCATCTCGGGTTTGTTTCGACTAATTAGGTTACCTTTGTAGTGAGGAACTTGTGACTCCTCGCTAACCACATTTACCATTCTAGGTCCAACATAGTTCACAACATCTAAATCAATTATCATACAAGATAGAATCATACTATACTAGGCATTCATTGCCTTAGTTAAATAGTGTGATTTTGCCATGAATAATGACTGTTATTTCCCTTATGAGCTTAGGTAGTAGCTCTAATCTCACTTAAATAAATAGAGGGTAGTTATCATTAGAAGAACAAATTCATTTCTTATGACTTGGCTAGCATGCAAGCTGCCTTATAATATAACTATGATCTTTAATGATCATACCACCCTCTTAGTCGAAGGTAACAAGTATAGTCATAGGTAGTCTAAATACCCTTATTAAACCACATAAGATAATTATTGTTTCACATATATCACCTTCTCAATCAAAGGGATTATGAATAGTTATGATCAATCTCTTCCCATTATTAATCCCCATTCGGCCTTATACAATAAGTTATCATATGAATGAGAACTATAAACATTGTATAACATATGGCCGATTACAGCCCTTTGTCATCAATAACCTAAACTCATTATATAAGTTTATGCAACAATAATCATCTGGGCCTCAACCATAATGGTTTCGAGCCTGATACAAAATAAGTCTCAAAAGTATGTTCCGGCCTTCGTGACCATAGATAATATGTGACTGGTACACATTACATTATGGTTCAGCTTTAATAGCCACAACCATATCCATGGTTACACATTGCATGCAAGAAAAATGCTCGGCCACCCTGGCCTAGAGCTGGTTTATTATGCAAGTAAGTCGTTACATGACTCTCGACCTTCATGGCCATAAGAAAAAAGATTTACAAGAAGTAAAGTTTTGTTACCATTTGGCCGCAGGTAGAAAAAGCTTAAGGTCCTTTAGGCTCTTGGCCTCCATGGATTTCAACTGTGGAAAAAGATTGTCTCAAACATTATATGCATTGGCATCTAGCCTATAATGCCATTAATGCATTAAAGACTTCATTGCATATGTGCTTGGCTTTTATGCCTTAAGCAGTGTTCAAAGATAATAAGTAGAAATAGTTAGACTTGGCCACAAGATTTGAGCGTTACGGTTAAAAGAAAATGTAACTGATATGGCTTGGCCTCTGACCTCAAGTACACCACACCATTAAAAGATTAAAAAGGTTTATGGCTCGGTCCCTTGGCATGAGCTCACAATACTATAAGGAAAATAAAGCATATGGCTTGGCCTTTGGCCACGAGCCTCTTAACATAGTCAAAAAGAAAAAGGATTCTTGACTCGGCCTCTTGGCCATGAGCCTCATAACACAATCGAAGGTATTAAGTATGCATGGCTCGGCCTTCTGGCCATGAGCCTCATACAATAAACTCATTTAAAGATTCAGCTAGCTGTAAGGACCTGAATTAAATAGAGAAAGAAAATATTTCTCAGAGATAGTTAAAATCACCACACACTCATTACCTAAGAGAACTTCTCTCTCAACGAGTTACACAATGCGAGCTACTTTAGATGTCTCTTTCCGAAATACAATGCATCCTCCCTATTCTCCAAGAATCCTCCTCCCTCCAACCTTCACCCCCCCATAAGATTCTCT
The DNA here is from genome assembly GCA_027924645.1 of Cunninghamia lanceolata. Taxonomy (NCBI): domain Eukaryota; kingdom Viridiplantae; phylum Streptophyta; class Pinopsida; order Cupressales; family Cupressaceae; genus Cunninghamia; species Cunninghamia lanceolata. The sequence continues at coordinate 15,417,100 of BSBN01000870.1, read as the reverse complement.
AAGGCTCCTGCCTCATTCTCAATGGCATGCCTAAAATCTTGGGGAACTACCACCTTATCCAAGGTGATACGAGTGGTTCCTCCCACTCCACCAACTCCCACGAATGTGGCTTGCATAACCACCATAATCACTAGAATATGGTGAGCTCGAAGCTCCCATAACTACCATATCAACTATCTACAAATAATAATAATAAACACAATGACATTGCATGATATTGTATAAAAAATCTATATAGTTATGTCATAATATTATTACAATCTTCCACTATATGTTAGTGAATACTATTATGGACCAAGTCGTAATTAACCAACATCACCTCTTCTAAAGAGATAGATTCATCAAGCGATTTGGGGATTGAGCTCCTCTCTCCCTTCATTGCTAAGGATCCAAAACCTAAGGATCCAAAACCTTATGGATCAATAAAAATGGATTTATAATCCTAGATCAAAAAATATTAAGAATTATAAGATTTTTCTCAAACAAAACAAGACCAACTCTCAACTTGATTTGACATTCTGAGAATGTTGTTAGTCGAGTCAATACAACATTGTCGAAATGACTAAATCGACAAGACGACATAAAAGGAAAATCAACTGGCCAAGAAGAAGCGTAACTTATGCCAACTTACATAGTTCGAAAAGACAAAATGTCTAACACTCAGATGGCTATCGACCCCCGTTTCCCATCATCTAACTCTACCTCCAAGATGATACTCTCCTTCCTTCTTCGAAGGACGTTACATTTTCCTGTTCACACTCAGGACCACAAAACCATGATCAGTGCATCATTATCATAACCTATAATTCAAATTATTTAATGTTCAAAACTAATTAACATTGGTCATTAACCTCATATTCAAAGGTTAAATTAGATATTTCCAAAACATCAAATCATCAAACTCTTAACTAATCCTCCTGATTACCAAGTAAGAGTAAGATTAATCTAATCACAAGTTAGGGATGTAACAACTGTCTTCAAGTAAAATTTGTTGTGGCTAAATTTGTTGGTTCTCAAGTGACTCCAAGTTGTTCATGGATGTTTCTAGATTGTTTTAAAGCATTGTGTGTGATCCACAAGTTATGGTTGTGATCGTAGAAGCATGTAATCAAGAATTTCTTATGTTTATGATGTCTAGCCGACCTTGGTTGTTTACATTGATAATGGAATTGATTCAATGGTTATGTGAGTGTTGAGTAGAGTGCTTGTATGGATTTAGGTCTGAGCTAAGCTGTAAATCAGTTTTCCTTCATTCCTTTGTGCCATGGAATGTTTAGGTACAAACCTAATTCAAATGTTGTGAGTTTGCCAACATTGGAGATTGTATCAAGAGTTATAGATTGTGTTGCCGACATTGGAGAATGTTTTCAAGATTGATGGTGGTATAAATAGGTGTCAAGGATTCATGGATGTGTGTGTGTGTGGGGAATACGATGATGTGATGTGAATTTGATTAGTGCAATTAGAGATTTGATGTGTTAGACTATCAGATGTAGTGAATAGAAGGTGTCTACTATTTTCAGTGTTGTTATGAAGATGTGTGTGTTGAGATGTATGTTGGGCTTCATTGGAACTGAACTCCATGCATAGGTTTGATGCAATTATATCAGTTCAAATCCTTGTAATGAGCCATCCTTCTCTTCTTTCTTTCTTTCTTAGTGGGTAGTGAGTCCACTTGGACAGTGAGTCCTTGGGTAGTGAGCCCTTGGTTGGTTAACCCTTTGGGTAGTGAGCCTTGTTGCAGTGAGCATTGTTTCTTCTGGGTAGTTAGCTCTTTGGTAGAGAGCCTCTTGTAATTTGGTATTGATACTACATTATATTGTGAGCTAATCCTCACCATGGTTTTTCCATTTTAGGGTTTTCCATGTAAAAATCTAGTGTTCTCTTGTGCATGGTGTTGATGTGTTTAAGTTTCTATTATCTGTTCTTCATGTTTAATCTTCATAATAGATTAAGGGTTTAAGTGAACTGATGTGGATGTGATTTTATTTATAAGGGTTTGAAGTTCTTGATACAATTGATTCACCAACCCCCCTCTCAGTTGTCTTGTGCCTTCAACAATTTCTATCAGAGCAAGGTTCCTTTGAAGAAAGCTTAACAACTTGAGGTAGATTCAAGATGTCACACAAGAAAGATATTCCTTTGTTTGATGGATCAGACTATGCACTCTAGAAGGTAAGAATGGAAGCTTATCTGATTTCTCTTGGTTATGAGGTTTGGAAATGTGTCAAGTCTGATTACACTGTACCTGAGAATGGTGTAAATTCTAAAGATGAAATCAAAGATACTAAAATAGATGGTAAGGAAAAACATGCTCTCTTAAGTGGTCTTACTAATTCTGAGTTGATGAAATTTGTGAATTTGAAAACTACTAATGAGATTTGGAAAAGGTTGGAAAGTGTTTATGAAGGAGATGAGAAGATTAAAAGGGCTAAAATGTAGAATTTTAAGCTCACTTATGAGACCATGCAAATGTATGAAGATGAAAATATTGCAAGCTACTTGTAGAAAGTGGATGAAGTTGGCAATGACATCAAACAACTTGGTGGGAATTTAGATGATCAAGAACTGATATTGAAGGTACTTAGTGTTAAGGGAAAATTGGATTCAAATGAATAATCAATAATATAAATATCAAAATACCTAAAACTCAATGAAATGGTGAACAAAAGAGATTCAAATAAACAATGAACAACAACAAAGCAAACCTCTATCAATTCGTAGCTTCCATTGATCGCCTATCACAAATGATCTTGTCTATGAATATGGCCCTCAAAAGGTGCACTTCCTTGCTATAATTCCAAGATGTCAAATGGGAATAGCTATGATAATATCTCCATGAAGATGAGCTTCACAACAATGATAGTAGTGCGTAGTAATGAGTGTGATCACAAGCAATGAAGGAATTGGCGCCAAAGGCACACTATAATTCCTACAGAGTAACGATACTTAAAGCTTGGATGAATGAAATGGAAGGATAGGGTTGTACTTATAGACTTGAGAGAGAGAGAGGATCAATGGTATACAAAGAATGAGAAGATCAATGGTTGAGAATGGTTGAGGAATGTGCGCGAATAAGAAGAAGACATGTGTCTTGCTATATTTTACATGAGAGGAATTAATAAAATAGAAGAATGAGTTAACTGAAGAGATAAATCAATTAAGAGAATAAATTAATCAATTAAGAGAATAGAACTAGAGAATAGAAATTACATGAAAATAAAAAGATATTTTAACTCAATTAAATATTTAGAATATTCAATTGCATGTGCACAAGGATTGAATTATATTTAGAGATAACTCAATTTAGAAGAAAAAGACAACTTAAATAAATATTTGATTTATTTAAATTTAGAGAAGATATTATTGGAAGAAACAATTAAATAATTGGTATTATTTAATTTAGAATGATTTTGGAAGAATTAGAAGATAAGAAAGCAAATTAAATAAATAAATTTATTTAATTGTTTGTGCATGATTTAGAAGAATAAATAAAATATTTAATTATATTTTATTTTTAGAGATTCAGAGGATTTAAATAAATTTGATTGATTTATTTAAATTTGGAAGAATGATTTGATTTAATTAAATAATTAAGAATTGTTTGGAAGTATTTAATTAAATAAAGGATTTTATTTAATTTTGACTTTAGAAGAGGTAATTAAATATTCTGATATTTAATTAATTTAGAGGAATGTGAATCAAATAAATAAATTTGTTTATTTATTTATTGATAGAAGAATTAGAAGGGAATAAATATTAAGAATATTTATTTAGACTGAATCGTGTCATTTTTACGCATATACATTTTGCCCCTCTTTGATGCAATGTAGTTTACAATGTTGCCTCAAAGAAATCGATTGTTGAATACTGATACATGCCCCAGTTTGCCCCTGGTATAGGTTATGACGATAGGATGCCCCCTCAGGAGATTAGATGAGAAAAAGGCAGAAGAACGTGAGACAGACAATCTCATGAAGATGAAGGGAAGCTAGGTTAGGTTTGAAGAAAATAGGATGCGTTTATGAGAAACGAGAAGAATTTGGGAAGAAAACACGTGCAGGAAGTAGTCGCAGTCACCAACTAGCCAGATTAGGGTTTGCATGCTATATATAGGAGCTGGGTCCACAAGATAATTCATTTGCACACTTGTCTTAGTTGGATTTGCTTCTGAGAGGTTTGGAGAGCTTAGAGCATAGAGCAGTCAGCACGAGGATGGACATTCCACGTGAGGAGCATCGATTCGAGCGCGTTCCTCAATTCGACCGGCCAGTAGAGGTAGGACCCCTAGTATGTATCTCAAAAAATTTCCCCTAGGGTCGAGTTTGATAGCCATAAATGCTAGGAGAAAATTAGGATAGACAAATGCACCAAAACACAGCGTGGCACATATGCCACATGAAACTATGCATATGTAGTTCTGTAGTGCATGTAGGATAGAAAATGGTGCATATACTCAAGCTACGCATGCATGAGTTATGACGGTGCATGCATAATTCTGCAACGCATTTATGGTATGAAGTGACGCTTTTGCCTGGGCAGCGCATTTATGGTATAGGATGGTGCATTCATGGATTCTTATGGTGCACTTGCCAGAAGTGGCGCATATGTTAGGAAATGGCGCATGTTAAGAAATGGTGCATGTACTACCTGTTATGGTGCATATGATATAGATAGGCAGTTTACTTAACAAAATTGACTCAATTGGCATCCTGTTTGACGCGTCAATCGATAAGCTATCTCTAAGATTGTAGGAATCTAGTCAAGAGATGTAGTGTGTTGTTCTGATCAATTAGATATGCTAAGTTAGTTGATATGTTTCTATAGATATGTTGAGTATGGTACTTGCAACTTTAGGTTGACACCTTGCTTTGCGTGCTTGCAGGAGGATATACGAGATACGCTTCAGTCGAGGGAGTAGTTCCCCATGCCTATGTTGCAGAGACACATATTGACTGAGATGGATAGAGAGGCACTCGGCGCGATGGGACTTGACTATGTTTGCTTCATGCCCGAGGTTTGAGCGAACCACGAGCTGCTGACTGCAACAGTGGAGAGGTTCCATAGTGAGGATGGGACCTTCCACTTCCCCACTGGCGAGATGACCATTACCCTAGAGGACGTATATAGGATTTTTCATTTGCCTATTCAGGGTGAGCTTGTGGAGTATGATCCACAAAGAGACGCAGGACTTACTGAGTGCATGTGAGTGTTTGATGACCCTAAGCTGGTCAGACAAGTCATCTCTTAGCTAGATAGTCATGACTATTACGACTACTTCCCTGGGATTGTAGTAGGACTGATTAGAGGCATTGTATGCCCTGATAGGAGATCACACGGGTTCCCCATTAGATGGGTTTGGATCATGGAGAGTATGATTACAGAGGGCACTTGGTACGCTTGGGGTGTGTGTGTACTTGCGCACCTATACCACAACATGCATTAGGTGGTATACCACAGGGGTGCGAGTCTATCCGTAGGTGTGTTGATGTTACAATTCTGGCTATGGGAGCACATAGCGATTACTAGACTGATATGTGTGTTTGATAGACAGAGGGGAGAGCCATATAGCTATGGCTACGTAGGAGTGATTTCCCAGCATAGGCTGGGGAAGCTTGAGTACTAGCGGCATGCTTTGGATGGAGTAGATGTGGTCATCTGGCAACCATATCTAGATTGTGAGCCATGGGAGAATGAGGTAGATGAGCTCCCATACTATTACCAGACGAGGTGGTTGATAGGGAAGACATAGTTTATTTTGGAGCGATAGATTATCAGCCGAGTCCGGAGGCAGTTTGGGAGGAGGCAAGGCATGACATAGGTGTAGGCTCTCTTTTCTAGGACTCATGCCGAGAGGTACAAATGGGGACCGATGGCTTCCTATGAGGAGGCATTGGCTGAGTTTTGGCAAACACCATATGTTTCCTGGGACATGAGGAGGGAGATAGCAGACGTTGGGGTGACCCAAGATTTTGAGGATTAGTTCATGACCCACCCATTTCTGAGATACTCAGGGCCTGCGGAGCTGGTGCCTCGTATAGATGAGGCAGACTCAGATGATGAGGGCCAGGTTGGCCAAAGGAGGAGAGGAGGACAGGGAGGTGGCAGAGATGGTGGAGATGGCGGAGGAGGGGGAGATAGTGGAGGAGGCAGTGGAGATGATGGAGGTAGACCTAAACAGAGGTGAAGACCTAGAGAGGGACCTTCCCATGCTCCACAGGTAGTGTAGCCACAGGCCACACAATAGGTATAGTAGGCACCACAGGCACAGATGCCACCACCTCAATAGGTGGCACAGTAGTAGGCACAAATGCCACCACCCCAGCAGGTGGCGCAGTAGCAGGCACTCCAGCCACAGGGGCAGAGACAGGCACAGGCAACCTAGGGTCTAGCACTGTCAGATGTGCAGGAGAGGACCATAGCCATGTTGAGGGGATAGGTTAGGTAGCTGTAGGTACAGCTGAGGACTACTAAGGCCCAGGGGGAGATAGACGTAGAGGTCATCTGGGGTCTCACTAGAGAGAGAGACATGGCAGAGGCACGAATACGAGTTATCCAAGTGGAGAGGGATACAACAGTGTCAGCCCTTGGTACAGATGTGACTAGCAATTTTTTAGTTGGGCAGGTGCATCAGGCATAGGCACAGCTAGCACAGGCATAGGTGCATCTAGCTCAGACTCAGACTCAGTTAGTGTAGGCATAGGCTTAAGTAGTGCAGGTGCAGGGTGAGCTTGCCAGAGCGTAAGCTTAGACATAGTATTACTGGTGCTTATACCATGGTGCAGTGCTAGTTAGTCAAAGGGCTCCAAGCTATAGGTGCTAGTCTGTGGCCTCTCAGAGAGCAGGTGGATCGAGGTCAGGGGCCTCCATGATGGGTTCATAGCAGTCTGGGGCCAATGGAGGAGGGGACTTAAGAGACACTACTGGTAGCAACGGTTCACAGTAGCAGGGATAGTAGAGACTTGCAGATTTTGGATCCTATGTACCTTTTGATGGCTTAGATAGCCGGATACCCTGATGTATCACTTTTGTATTTTGAGACATGCATCACCATCCTTTGGGATGTATTTATTGTATATGACATTGATTCAGAGATGGGCCACTTGATATTGTACATTTGGACATGTTTTTATGATATTTATATGATGATGCAGCTATTTGATTCCCTTTATATGTATGAGTTATGATGCATTTCTATTGTATGATGTGATGCATGTGTTTATCTAATGCAGACTTAGATGTTTTACTTGATGCTATGTGATGTTATCTGATGCAGCTTTTCATATGATGCTATGTGATGCTATATGACCTAATGTAGATTTAGATGTTTTTACTTGATATGCTTCTATTATGCAAATGGTATCTATATGATTGTGTAATTTATGTGATGCACTCATCTATGTTTTTGTTTTTTTTTTCTGTTGACACTATATGATGATTGCAAAAAATGTATATGGATGACCTAATGCACTTACTATGTATGCAACTGATTTAATCATGTAGATGACTATCTTATGTGATATGATATGCACCAATATGCTATGTTTTTGTGATGTCCAAATATAGTCTATCAACACAGAGATGATATAGTGGTAGATAGAAGATTGATTTGAAAGAATGACTCTATAGAAAGATTCACAAGTTTGACTTTGTATTGTTACTCTGCATTGTTTGGATCTTTTATTGCATGGAATACGGATGTATGGATGTATAACTAGATGTATGATGGATTCTTTGATTTTGACATCTTGATGGTGCAAGTATTTTGAAGTGCATATTTCATCATTGGGCGATTTTTTTTTGGTATTTTTCTGAATGTTGTAAGTTAATACAAGCATCTAGGTATAATTGAACCGAGATGACCTGAGTATTGCTTACATGGATTTTGATTTAGTAAGTTAATACAAGCATCGAGGTATAATTGAACCGAGATGACCTGAGTATTTCTTGGAAATCAACAGTCAAGGATGGCCCCCATTCATGTTAGACCTTGGATGTCCTCAATGATCTTTTGCCAATCATGTCTTTAGACAAGGCTTCACATTACTAAATTTTAATCCACAAACAACAAACAAAAGAAAATAATCATGCCCCCATCATAGCATCTCTAGCTTTTGGCATCCTCGAGTAGCATAGAAAGACATGATAGAAGAAATCAAGACTCTGTATTTTAACCATGTTTCCAATCCACAAAACATGTTTCTTGCCATAATTTGGGTAAAATCAATTAGAAGGCCTTAGGTGTTTGTTTGCTTTGCCTTGGATAGGTTAATGTCTTGCATTAGGATTTCTATTTGAAAAAGAGCGAGTTTCACTTCCGCTTGCTTGCCTAGTGAGAAGATTCCACAATCTTTATTGGTGAGACGGACCCTAAGGGACTGACCTAGTGCCTCGGGGGCTCATTGCTAAATGGCCTTGCCTACGTGACAATGTAGAGGCAACGTAGTTTGGGGTAAACCCTAACGGACCTAAGACCTAGGTGATAGAAAGTGGTGTGGACTTAGATAGATAGAAGAACCAGACATGGAATGGATGGGACAGTGGAGCCTCGGGGATGCATTTGAGAAATGGCCTTTCCTACGTGACAATGCATAGGCAACGTAGTTCATGGACTTAGACCATGGACACTAACGAGAGACACTATGCTAGGCTGACACTATGGATAGGATATGGGATAAAACCTTGGTTGACAAGGCAACAAAGAGATAGAGTATCAAGCCATGAGAGGTTATTGTTAGGTTTTTATTATGGGATAGATATGGATCGAATGGGACATGAGGAAGAATGGACACAAGGTGATTGGTTTTCCAAAGATGGAGGAAGCGGTTTATCACAAGTAACGCCTGTTTACCAGGTTTTCACCACTTGCTTTTATTTGCACGAAAGCTAGAAAGTAAACATGACGCTTGTTTGCCAGGTCTTCATCATGATACCTATCCAAGGCCTATTTGCCAGATTTTCACCAAAGGATGAATTTTTTGTATTTTTCTGATTTTTTTTATTTTTTTGTATTTTTTCTGATTTTTTTATTTTTTTGTATTTTTCTAATTTTTTGATTTCTTTGTATTTTATGCCCCCTTACATTGGGGTTCTCTTAGGTATAGAACCACCGAAGATGCATGTTGTTGATTGGGTCATTGAATAGCTCACCCTTTGACATTGATAACTGATATGCCCCTGATCCATAAGCTGCTACGATCACATAAGGCCCAAGCCAGTTGGGTTCAAATTTGCCTTTCTTTTCCTGATCCTATTGATTGCGGGGGTTTTCCTTAAGTACTAGATCTCCAACCTTAAAGACTCTTGGGTGAACTCTGTGGTTATTGCTTCGTGACATCATTTATTGATATACTTTGAGATGGTCAAAGGCTTTCTGTCTCCTTTCCTCGAGCAACTCTAGTGCTTGCAATCTGGAGATTCTGTACTCTTCATCTGATATGAGACCTTTTAACGACACCCTGAGAGATGGTAATTCAACCTCTATGGGGAGAATAGCTTCTGATCCATAGACAAGGGCATAAGGGGTAGCACCTGTGGGAGTGCATATACTAGTTCTGTAGGCCCACAGAGTGGATTGAGTTGGATGTACCAATCACGGCCAGCATCATTGACTATCTTCTTAAGGAGTTTCAAGATGGTCTTGTTTGATGCTTCAGCTTGACCATTGCCTTGGGGGTAATAGGGTGTGGAGAAACAGTGATGGATTTTGAATCGGTCACAGAGTTCTTGGACATCCTAGTTTTTAAAGGGTCTTCCGTTATCCATGATAATGGATGAGGGAATTTCGTATCTGTAGATGAGGTAATTCAGGATGAATGAGGAAATTTGTTTACCTGTAATGGTGGTGAGGGGGAGGGCTTCAATCCACTTGGTAAAGTACTCAGTGGCAGTTATTATGAATTTGTGGTTGTTGGATGAGGGTGGATGTATCTTTCCCACAAGGTCAAGCCCCTATTGGCAAAAGGGCCAAGGTGTCGTTAAAGGTCTCAACTCTTGAGCTGGTGCATGTATCAGGTTCCCATGTATTTGGCACTGCTTGCACTTCTTCACAAAGTGATATGAATATGTTTCCATGTTCGGCCAGTAATAACCTAAACACATAAGTTTCTTAGCTAAGGAAGGACTGCTAGAGTGTGTTCCGTAAATCCCTTCATGTATGTCTTGTAAGGTGGTTTGGGATTCTTCTCATTCTAAAAAATGGAGTAAAGTACCATCCAAACCACGTTGGTATAGGGTGTCGATAATAATGGTATAACGAGATGTTTGGCATATAAAGGTTCGGCATTGGTTTGAAGATAAGTCAGGTGGGAGGGTGTTGTCCTTGAGGTAAGTGTAAACCTTACTGTACCAAGGTGAATCAAATCCAACTAAAAGGCATATGGAATGGGTCTCAAGAAGATCATAAGCTGGTTCCTGTATTGATTCCACTAAGAACTTGTATCGTGACTCATTCTTTGGTATTTCAAGAAGAGAGGCAATGGTTGCCATGGCATTTGCTACTTTTTTTTCAATCTGAGGTTGATGCTGTTGCAAGTATGAGGTGAACCAGTGTTGTCATTGATGTCAACATACTCATATTGCATTGACAAGACGGATTGGATGAGCAGTGTGCTGAGGATATTGAGAAAATTAGCCTCAGTCAGGAACAGTGAAGAACAGTGATGAGAAGAAGGCAAATGTACTGTATAGGATGAGAACTGGAGGATGCGGATTAAAGGGTTTGTAGATATGAGTCTTGAGATGCTTCAGTTAAGATTTCAGAGGTCCGCATGAAGATCTGAAGGAGTTTTGGCTGCCGGTATGGAACCGGTTCCGGCAAGTGTTCAGAGGTGACAGAGGATCACAGAAAGGTCCAGTGAGGTCTGGAATTGTATTATCCTAGTCTGCGGATTGGAAGGAAGTGTTTGGGATGTCCTTGTGATGTGTCATCCTGATTTATGTATGATTTGGAGGTCCGGAAGTACCTTCTGCATTATGACAGTGGGGACAGTCTGTGTTCTTGAAGTTCCGGATGAGGAAGACAAGAGATTCCAGTAGGTAAAGGAAGTGCGGATGTATCCGGTCATTCAGGCAGGCTTGTGAAGGTTCTTGGATCATGTTGAGGTTATGTTGTTGGTCCGCATTGATAGTAGAGCCCAGAATTGAAGATATTCTTCTGGATGAAGTTCTTGCTCTGTTTAGCCGACCGGATGAGTTGTTCATCCTGCGAATGTTCTTGTGGTGGCCGACCGGATGTGTTATTCATCTTGCGGATGTTCTTATGGTTGTTTGCCGACTTAGATGTTTGTTCCTAAGTTGATGTCTTGTATAAATAATGGTTTGTGAGTTCATTTCGAGGTGTGGATTGTGTGGATGAGTGTGGCATAGTGAAGAGAAGTGTGAAAGGCAAAGCAGAAGTTTTTGGGCTTAAATGGAACTGATCCGGACATGGTAGAGATGTCATTCTCCAGTTCAAGATTGTGATTTTTATCACTTTGTAGATAGTGTGTCTCCTTGTAGGCAGTGGGCCTCTTTGTGAGCAGTGTGCTCGGGCAGTGAGCCCTAATTGGCAAGTGCCATTCTTTTTCTTATTCTTCTAACAGAGAATAATCCTTGGGTTAATCACCCCGTGGTTTTTCCCTTAACCGGGTTTTCCACGTCAAAATCTTGGTGTTCAATGTGTTGATGTTTATCTGCTCTTGTGTTTATGTATTATGCTTTCATGGATGATTAATTGATATGCTGTTAACTAACAACCAAGAATCAAGTGTTTGAAAGAACAAGAAGTTTTATACAACTGATTCACCCCCCCCTCTCAGTTGTATGCCCTAGATCCAACAATTGGTATCAGAGCCAAGTTCCTCTGAAAGGAGCTTAACCGCTTGAGGAGATCCAGGATGTCGTCATACAAGAAGGATAGTCTGAAGTTCGATGGAACCAACTTCACTCTCTGGAAAGGTCGCATGAAGTGTCACTTGGAATGTATGGGAAAAGCATACTTGGCTATGGTTTCAAAACCATATGTACCTCCACAAGGTGGTCCGACAACTCTGAATGAAATCACAGAAGCTGAAAACAATCTGCGGACCAAGGAAGCTCTTCTAAGAGCATTGAATGACTCAGATCTCTCGAATGTTATTGACCTACCAACTGCATATGAGATCCTGACTAAACTGGAACTTCTGTATGAAGGAGATGAGTTTGTCAAAAGTGCAAGGTTGCAAAGTCTGAAAGGGAAATTTGAAAGATTGAAGATGAGAGATGATGAAAACATCACTACCTTTATGCCAAGAGTGAATGAGCTGGTATGTGGAATTAGAAATGCTGGTGGAACTCTAGATGAAAATGAGATTGTCTGCAAAATCCTAAGATCCCTTCCTGCTGCCTACAAAATCAAGGTTGCTGCCATTGATGAATTCAGAGCCCACACAACTGTCACAAGAGAACAACTAGCTGGCAAACTAGCTGCATTTGAAATGACCGAGTTTGGAGATGATCCTCCCAAGACTGAATCTGCTTTCAAAGCCAGCACCTATGTGAAAAGCAAACAGAGATTTGATCCGAGAGAAAACTCATCAAGGAAGATGTCATGGTATGATCAAGCAAGAAGAGACATGGAAGAAGAAGAAGCAGAAACAGCTCAACTTGAAGCCCTCATTGCAAAGAGACTACCAAGAGGATCCGGTAAGTATGAAGGAAAACTACCCTTTAAGTGTTTCAACTGCAATAAGATTGGTCATTTTGCTTCAAGATGTCCGGAAAGATCTGCAAGGTCTAACACTAACAGACAAAGGTTTCAAAAGAATTGCTATTATGTTCATGAAGAAGATGACAATGAAGGAGTAACAGATGATGAATTAGAACTAGGAAGCAAATCCAGAAATGAGTGGGTGTTTATTGCCATCAAGGAAGAAGATTCAATACTCTCTGAATTTGTCAATCACAAAGTTGTTGAAAAAGCTTTGGCTGCTCAAGTGGAAGAAAAGGATGATTGGGTTATTGACAGTGGATGTTCTCACCATATGACTGGTGACAAGAATAAGTTCTTGAATTTGGAAAGGTATGAAGGAGGAATGGTAAAGTTTGGTGACAATTCTGCTGGCAGAATCAGAGGTAGGGGAACTATTTCCTTTGATGGAAAGAGCAAAACAGGTAATGTACTATATGTTGAAGGATTAAAGCACAATCTTCTCAGTGTTGGTCAGTTAGTAGACAAAGGCTATGATCTTCGGTTTAAGAATGGAAAATGCAGAATCTTTACAAGCTCCGGAACTGAAATTGCATCCGGTACTCAGACAAAAGGTAATATCTTTCATCTGGTTGGTTCAAATAAAAGTTGTTTGTTTGTTCAAATTGATCAGAGTTGGTTATGGCATAGAAGAATGTGTCATGTAAATTTTGATAACATCATCAAGATAAGCAATACTCAGGCTATAAGAGATCTTCCAAAATTGATGAAACCTACAAATAGTGTGTGCAAAGAATGTCAGTTAGGTAAACAAAGCAGAGTCTCTTTCAAAAGCAAAGATCAGTCTTCTACCGGATTGTTGGAATTAGTACATACTGATCTCTGTGGTCCGACAAGAATCAAGAGTCTGCAAGGTGATAGATATTTCATGTTGTTAATTGATGATCATTCCCGGATGATGTGGGTTACCTTTCTAAAAGAAAAATCAGAAGCATTTGAGAAGTTCAAAATCTTTAAAGCTATGGTAGAGAATCAAACTGGATTGAAACTAAAGTGTCTAAGGTCTGATAGAGGTGGTGAATTTACATCTGGTGAGTTCATTGACTTTTGTGAGAAGCAAGGTATAAGGAGACAGTTGTCTGCTCCTAGGACTCCACAGCAGAATGGAGTAGTTGAGAGAAAGAACTGGACCATCCAGGAAGCTGCCAGGACAATGATGCTAGAAGCAAATGTTCCTCAGATGTTTTGGAAAGAAGCTATCAGCACTGCAGTCTACACTCTCAATCGAGTTCAAATCAGAAACAACACCGGTAAGACCCCCTATGAACTCTGGTTTGGCATCACTCCTACTGTGAAATATTTCAGAGTATTTGGTAGCAAGTGTTATATTAAAAGAGATGAAGATCTAGGAAAGTTTGATGCTAGAAGTGATGAAGGAATTTTCTTGGGTTACTCCACTCAAAGCAAAGCATACCGGTGTTACAATAAGAGATTGAGGAAGATGATAGAAAGCACCAATGTGAAAGTTGATGAAGGAATTGAGAAGCCTTCAAGATTTTATGAGTTTGATGAAGATGACCAAGACAGTGTTCAAGGAACTCAATCCTCTCCGGTGAGACAGGGTCAGCCTGATCTGGTAAATCAGGAAGAAGAGATAGGTTTGAATGAGCCTGATCAAGAAGCAGCAGTGCAGGATACTCCCAAAATTCCAAGGTATGTAAGACTGAACCACTCTGAAGATCAGATCATAGGTGACAGAAGCAATGGTGTACAAACTAGAAGGAATGTTGCTCAAAATCAGGATGAATGTTGTCTGATTTCAAAGATTGAACCTAAAACAATAAATGAAGCCTGCAATGATGAAAACTGGACCAAAGCAATGGAAGATGAATTGATGCAAATTGAGAAAAATCATACTTGGGATCTTGTTCCCAGACCTAGAGACAGGAATGTAATTGGAACCAAGTGGGTCTTCTGGAACAAACTAAATGAAGCTGGTGAAGTAATCAGAAACAAAGCTAGATTGGTCTGCAAAGGGTACTCTCAAATAGAAGGAATTGACTTTGAAGAGACTTTTGCTCCAGTGGCAAGAATTGAAGCAGTCAGATTACTTCTTGCATATGCTGCCTTCAAAGACTTCAAGGTATATCAGATGGATGTCAAGTCTGCCTTCCTAAATGGTGATCTGGAAGAAGAAGTCTACATTGAACAACCGGATGGATTTCAATTGTCTGATAATGATGATATGGTCTGCAAGTTGAAGAAAGCTTTGTATGGATTGAAGCAAGCCCCAAGAGCATGGTATGAAAGGTTGGATAAGCATCTTGTGCAGATTGGATTCAACAAAGGTACTGCTGACAGTAACTTATATTTCAAAATTGATCATGAAAACATTTTGATTGTTGAAGTGTTTGTGGATGATATCATTTTTGGAGGAAGAGATAGTATGTGCAAAACTTTTGCAAATCAGATGAAAAGTGAGTTTGAAATGTCTATGCTTGGTGAAATGAATTTCTTCTTGGGTCTGCAAATTACTCAAACAAAAGAAGGGATCTTCATTTCTCAAACCAAATATGTGAAAGAATTGTTAAGGAAATTTGGTATGGAAGACTCAAAGCCAATGAACACTCCTATGGCAACCGGATGTAAGTTAAGCAAAGATGATGATTCTCCAAAGGCAGATCAGACAAAGTATAGATCAATGATTGGTGGATTGTTGTATCTCACTTAAACTAGACCAGATATAATGCAGGCTGTTGGTCTTGTGGCAAGATTCCAGGCTGATCCTAGAGAATCTCATGTTATGGCAATCAAAAGAATTTTTAGGTACTTGAAAGGAACAGTTGAGTATGGTCTATGGTACCCTAGAGATCCGGATTTCTCTCTTCATGCTTACACAGATGCAGATTGGGCAGGAGATGTGGATGACCGGAAGAGCACGAGTGGTGGAGCATTCTTTTTGGGGAAGAGATTGGTTTCTTGGTTAAGCAAGAAACAAGATGCAATATCTCTGTCTACAACTGAAGCAGAATACATTGCAGCAGCAGGTAGTTGCACTCAAATCTTATGGATGAAGCAGATGCTAAGAGACATTAAAGTTGAATATGAGGAGCCTATCACAATTTTCTATGATAATTCAAGTGCAATTAATATTTCTAAGAATCTGGTATTGCATTCTAAGACTAAGCACATATCTATCAAGTTTCACTTTTTGAGAGAACAAGTGAACAAGGAAGAAGTCAGATTGGAGTATGTTCCCTCAAAGGATCAGATTGCAGATATCTTTACTAAACCTCTTCCCAAGGACTCTTTTGAATATCTCTGGGAGAAGTTAGGGGTCATGGCCCCTCCGGTGATGAACTAGGATGCACTGATGTGCATTAGTCCGGTGGATATCACAGTCATATCTTGTGATCCGGATTGATGATGGGGAGCTGCAACTAAGGGGGAGCAGCTGGTATGATTCTGATGTATGAGAATTGCAAGTATGAGCCCTTTGCCATTGATGTCAAAGGGGGAGAGAAGACATGTGAAAAACAAGTGGTTGATGATCAAAGGGGGAGCAGTAAAGGAAGAGAAGACATGTGAAAAGTTGTTGTTGATAGGGGGAGCTGTGACAGAAAGGAGAAGTTCTTGTCTTGATGGTTTTTCACATTATATGTTGCCATCAATGACAAAGGGGGAGATTGTTGCAAGTATGAGGTGAACTAGTGTTGTCATTGATGTCAACATACTCATATTGCATTGACAAGACAGATTGGATGAGCAGTGTGCTGAGAATATTGAGAAAATTAGCCTCAGTCAGGAACAGTGAAGAACAATGATGAGAAGAAGGCAAATGTACTGTATAGGATGAGAACCGGAGGATGCGGATTAAAGGGTTTGTAGATATGAGTCTTGAGATGCTTCAGTTAAGATTTCAGAGGTCCGCATGAAGATCTGAAGGAGTTGTGGCTGCCGGTATGGAACCGGTTTCGGCAAGTGTTCAGAGGTGACAGAGGATCACAGAAAGGTCCGGTGAGGTCCAGAATTGTATTATCCTAGTCTGCAGATTGGAAGGAAGTGTTTGGGATGTCCTTGTGATGTGTCATCCTGATTTATGTATGATTTGGAGGTCCGGAAGTACCTTCTGCATTATGACAGTGGGGAAAGTCTGTGTTCTTGAAGTTCCGGATGAGGAAGACAAGAGATTCCAGTAGGTAAAGGAAGTGCGGATGTATCCGGTCATTCAGGCAGGCTTGTGAAGGTTCTTGGATCATGTTGAGGTTATGTTGTTGGTCCGCATTGATAGTAGAGCCCAGAATTGAAGATATTCTTCCGGATGAAGTTCTTGCTTTGTTTAGCCGACCAGATGAGTTGTTCATCCTGCGAATGTTCTTGTGGTGGCCGACCGGATGTGTTATTCATCTTGCGGATGTTCTTATGGTTGTTTGTCGACTTAGATGTTTGTTCCTAAGTTGATGTCTTGTATAAATAATGGTTTGTGAGTTCATTTCGAGGTGTGGATTGTGTGGATGAGTGTGGCATAGTGAAGAGAAGTGCGAAAGGCAGAGCAGAAGTTTTTGGGCTTAAATGGAACTGATCCGGACATGGTAGAGATGTCATTCTCCAGTTCAAGATTGTGATTTTTATCACTTTGTAGATAGTGTGTCTCCTTGTAGGCAGTGGGCCTCTTTGTGAGCAGTGTGCTCGGGCAGTGAGCCCTAATTGGCAAGTGCCATTCTTTTTCTTATTCTTCTAACAGAGAATAATCCTTGGGTTAATCACCCCGTGGTTTTTCCCTTAACTGGGTTTTCCACGTCAAAATCTTGGTGTTCAATGTGTTGATGTTTATCTGCTCTTGTGTTTATGTATTATGCTTTCATGGATGATTAATTGATATGCTGTTAACTAACAACCAAGAATCAAGTGTTTGAAAGAACAAGAAGTTTTATACAACTGATTCACCCCCCCTCTCAGTTGTATGCCCTAGATCCAACAGATGCAGAGAAGAAAGAACAACACAACTCCTTATAGCATATTCATATCAAATGGTTTCAATCAACTTTCTTTACAAGGTTATCACTCTTTGAGGCAACTCTTCCTTCATAAATCGCTTGTTTCATAGCACAAAAACTTAAAAAATCAGAAATTTACTATTTTTTGACCATAACTTTCAAACCCGACCTGATTTCCAACATCTGAAACCTATTTTGAGTACCCATTAAGGCATTTTAAAACATATCTAGAAATCAATGTAGGTTACTTTGGAAGGAACTATCCAAAATAGGAATGTCGCTATGCTAAATAGGCCTAATAGGCTTAGCCTACACAAGGGTTTATTGGTTTGGGCAACTCCATGACTTCCCACACCTTGCATGTGCATCAAACACATCATAAAATGTCTTTTTGAGCTTATTAGCTCACCAAAAGTGCATTCCCATTAATTTTTTTTACCATACCCAACACTTATACCTCTTTACTTTCCTTAAAAACACTGTTTTCTAGACTGTCATAGAAAAATAGTCATAAAAACTTTACTCTCCCACTCTTAAATCTTAACCATAGGTTTAAAACCTTATGAACATGAAAGTAAACATTGTCATGATCCTTCCCATCGAAGATCAGCTACTATCAATGGACAAAACGAGGGAAATACAGTTCTTCTTATCTCTGCTTATCTGGACTGTGTGCAGCAATACAGTCACAAACTTTGGTTCTTCCCCATATCCACCTTAGTTATTGGGTCTGAGACCTTAAGAGCATGAAATCCAACACTATCATCATCATTTCCACCAATGAAAAGCAACATGCAAAGGATAACCGAAGAAGAAACACAATTATCTTAGTTTGTTGTTTACCCTAACAGAGGGTTTGGACTGTCAACACAAAAAATGCAATATCTTCCTTAAAACAAAACCAAAATACATGCAACCAAATGAAAATGGAAGGTGATAGATAGACCTTTCATGAAAAACTTGTTAGAAATGTACTCTAGTCCGTACAGAGCCGTACAATGCAAGAAGACAACAATTCTAGAGGAAAAAACATAGAAAACACTGCTTTTTACTATTTCAACTCAAATCTCCTATCACCTCTGAGGTATTTTGATGATACAAGGCCTTAATAAAGGCATTTCAACATGTCTCTCTAGTTTCCACTTCCTTCCAATGACCAAGACATAAAAAATAACCTTTCAAATTCCCAAAACTGCATTTTTAATAACTATTTTAGAAACTGACTTCTTCCACTGGTTGTTTTCGTTTAATCTTGCTATTTGTAACATTTGGATTAATCTTGGACAAGGTTATAACACACTTACAAACCCAAGACATGCCTTAAAAGGCTTGCAACATGAAGGCTTTAAATGACTACCAAAGACAAACATGACTAACCTATAACTACAAGATTGTCCTACCTAGGACTAGTAACATAACCATAGAAAACTCTAGTTATTTGGACATAGTCCATTACAAACATGGCTTCCAAGTCTCATTACATCATTGAATATGGTCTCAAGGACCTCATTAGACAAATCAAACATCTTGAAGATCAAGTAAACCCTAATGTGAAGGTGCTCCTGCACCATACTCCTCAGCATGAAGAAAACTCTTGTCCCAAGAGTTGTGTGGTCTGCTACAAATGACTTTTGCCTCTTTATGTCTTCAACCCTGACTTGATGCTTCCTCTGCTTCCTTTTTACCTTCCAACTGTGACTCCTATTAATGGAGTTTGACTGGCTACCTCCAAGGTGCATCAGAAGTCCACTCCTTCCTGCTACAACAACACTCCTGTCCCTCACCTGGGAGTCCTCTCTTGCCTCTCTCCCCAAGACTTTTGGTGACAACCAATGGACCATCTCCTCTGGCCCTCTTGACAGACCTTCCTGTCTACCTACTATAGTGAGTGAACTTGCACCTGTAACCATAAAACTTCACAACAAGAATCAGGTAGCAAAAACCAATGCTTACCCCAAAATCTTGGTGTAGATTGCCTCCTTCGGCGCTCTATCTACACACTCAGAATCTTCTGAGCTCTTATACCAATTTGATGCAGAGAAGAAAGAATAAAACAACTCCTTATAGCATATTTCATATCAAATGGTTTCAATCAACTTTCTTTACAAGGTTATCACTCTTTGAGGCAACTCTTCCTTCATAAATCCCTTATTTCATAGCACAAAAACTTAAAAAATCAGAAATTTACTATTTTTTGACCATAACTTTCAAACTCAACTTGATTTCCAACATCTGAAACCTATTTTGAGTACCCATTAAGGCATTTTAAAACATATCTAGAAATCAATGTAGGTTACTTTGGAAGGAACTATCCAAAATAGGACTGTCGTTGTACTAAATAGGCCTAATAGGCTTAGCCTACACAAGGGCTTATTGGTTTGGGCAACTCCATGACTTCCCACACCTTGCATGTCCATGGAACACATCATAAAATGTCTGCATGAGCTTATTAGTTCACCAAAAGTGCATTCCCATTAATGTTTTTACCATACCCAACACTTATACCTCTTTACTTTCCTTAAAAACACTGGTTTCTAGACTGTCACAGAAAAATAGTCATAAAAACTTTACTCTCCCACTCTTAAATCTTAACCATAGGTTTAAAACATTATGAACATGAAAGCAAACATTTTCATGATCCTTCCCATTGAAGATCAGCTACTGTCAATGGACAAAATAAGGGAAATACAGTTCTTCTTATCTCTGCTTATCTGGACTGTGTGCAGCAATACAGTCACAAACTTTGGTTCTTCCCCATATCCACCTTAGTTATTGGGTCTGAGACCTTAAGAGCACAAAATCCAACACTATCATAATCATTTCCACCAATGAAAAGCAACATGCAAAGGATAACAGAAGAAGAAACACCATTATCTTAGTTTGTTGTTTACCCTAACAGAGGGTTTGGACTGTCAACACAAAAATGCAATATCTTCCTTAAAACAAAACCAAAATACATGCAACCAAATTCAAATGGAAGGTGATAGATAGACCTTTCATGAAAAACTAGTTAGAAATGTACTCCAGTCCGTACAGAGCTGTACAATGCAAGAAGACAGCAATTCTAGAGGAAAAAACATAGAAAACACTGCTTTTTACTATTTCAACTCAAATCTCCTATCACCTCTGAGGTATTTTGATGATACAAGGCCTTAATAAAGTCATTTCAACATGTCTCTCTAGTTTCCACTTCCTTCCAATGACCAAGACATAAAAAATAACCTTTCAAATTCCTAAAACTGCCTTTTTAATAACTATTTTAGAAACTGACTTCTTCCACCGGTTGTTTTCGTTTAATCTTGCTATTTGTAACATTTGGATTAATCTTGGACAAGGTTATAACACACTTACAAACCCAAGACATGCCTTAAAAGGCTTGCAACATGAAGGCTTTAAATGACTACCAAAGACAAACATGACTAACCTATAACTACAAGACTGTCCTACCTAGGACTAGTAACATAACCATAGAAAACTCTAGTTATTTGGACATAGTCCATTACAAACATGGCTTCCAAGTCTCATTACATCATTGAATATGGTCTCAAGGACCTCATTAAACAAATCAAACATCTTGAAGATCAAGTAAACCTTGATGTGAAGGTGCTCCTACACCAGAGGTATATGCTCAAAAGAGATGATTACAAAGTGTTCCTTAAAGTCCTCGACCATTCGCTTGTATGGGACAAGCTTCTCATCTTTGGTTTGGTAATCATCATTGACCTTATTGATGACTAGTTGAGAATCATCGTAGACATGTAGTTCTTTGATTTCCCATTTTGTTGCCATCTTGAGGCCAATGACCAAGGCTTCATATTATTCTATGTTGTTGGTGCATGAGAATAACAAGCAGTAAGACTTCGGGATGGTGTCACCATCAGGAGTTACAAACAAAATTCCTACCCCCGATCCATGGTTTGTGTAGGACCCATCAAAGTAGAGTTTCTAGGAGTGTGTTGATATATTGAATAAGGATTCATCTAGGAACTCAAATTGCATTGGTGTGGTGTCCTGTAGTGGTGCATCCACTAATTGATTAGCAATGACGTGTCCCTTGATAGCTTTTCTATCTACATACTTAATGTCATATTCACTTAGGATCATTACCCATTTGGCTAGGTGACTTGTTAGAGCTGCTTTACTTAGTAGGTACTTCAGTGGATCTATTTTTGCAATAAGTTTGACTAGATGTGCAAGCATATAATGTTAAAGTTTTTGGGAAGCAAAAACTACTGCAAGACATGATCTTTCTATCTGTGAGTATTGCAATTCATAGCCCACCAATGTGCGACTGATATAGTAGACGACTCTTTCTTTATTTTCATAATATTGTTGTGCTAGAAGAGCCCCAAGAGCTATAGGTGTAGTAGATATGTAAAGTATCAATGGATTCCCTTGGATAGGAGGCATGAGAATAGGTGGATTCATAAGATATTCTTTTAGTCTGTTGAATGCCTCTTTGCATTTCTCATCCCATCTGAATGGAATGTTCTTGTGCAGGAGATGACTGAATGGTTGACACTTGTCTTCCAGTTGTGATATGAATCTATGGATTTCTTGTAGCTTGCCTTGTAAAGATCTTAGTTGAGTAAGAGTCTTGGGTGGTGGCATGTCCATAATAGCCTTGACTTTGGTGGGGTCCACCTCTATTCCATTTGCCGATACAATAAATCCTAAGAGCTTGCCCAAGGTGACTCCAAACACACATTTCTTTGGGTTCAACCTGACTTTGAATTGCTCTAGTCTCTGAAAGACTTTCTCTAACACATTCAGGTGTGATTCTCTTGTGAATGACTTTGTGAGGATATCATCTACATAATCTTCCATTGTTACATGCATCATATCATGGAATATAGTGGTCATGACACGTTGACATGTGGCTCCTGTGTTCTTTAGCCCAAATGGCATGACATTCCAACAAAAAGTGCCCCATGGACAAGTAAAATCTGTCTTATGCTGGTCTTCCGGTGCTATCCTGATCTGATTATATCCTGAGAAGCCATCCATGAGAGATAACATGGTATGCCCTACTGTTAAGTCGACTATGATATCTATATTTGGCAACGGAAAGTCATCCTTGCGGTAAGCTTTGTTTAGATCTCTAAAGTCATTGCATAGTCTAACTCGACTATTAGGTTTGGACACTAGTACTATGTTGGAGACCCATTTCGGATAGTCTATAGCTCTGATAAATCCTACATCCAGTAGTTTCTTGAGTTCTTTTACAAGCAGTGCTATGTGTGGATGCATCTTTCTAAGCTTCTATTTCACTGGTTTCACTCCTGGATCTAATGGAAGATGATGTAGAATCAAATCAAGATCTAACCCCAGCATATCTGTGTATGACCAAGCAAAATTGACTTGCTTTCTCTTGAAGAATGGTACAAACTTAGTCTTCTCTGGTGGGGTTAGAGACTTAGCAAAGTGAATGATCTTAGGCTGTTCCTCTGTTTAAATGTTAATAGGTTCTATCAATTCCACAACAATTTGAGACTTCTCCTGGTTCATGTCATTGGGGAGAGTGTCAAGTCTTCCATCGTTAGGGGCCACAGTTGGGTTTTCACCTTTAGATGCATCCTTTCTTTTTACTATTTTGGGATCTGACACTATCGCGGAGCAGTTTTCACCATCAGATCCAATTTTTATTTTCATATTTTTGCGACTGGAAGGCTCGGCACCCTCTCCAAAATAAGCTACGGTATTAAGTTCAATAGCGAAGCTAGCTTTATGATCTCCTTTGGGTAGGTGGTCCCTAAGTTCCATGTAGTCAATATACGCATCATTGTTTTGGAACATATCTAGTTGCGGGGTTCCTCATAGATCCCAGTCAATAAGTTCAGAATGCACAAGGGGGAGGGAGTCAGAGGATAGATCTGATTCATTGATAGTTTAAATGGATATGCTAGGAGTATTGGTAGGGGGAGTGTTTAGGATGGTACTTTCCTCCAAGTTGTTTATTGCGATAGAACTCGAACCTTCCTCGAAAGTCATATTCTCAGGGATAGGCAAATCACACTCTAATGGCCTATTCGGTAGCATTTGTCCCTCACGGTAGGGACTATAAGTTTGAATGGTATCAACCTCTTTATCGTCATAGGAATGCTCTGTCAACTCATCGCACTCATATTCATTGGAATCTGTGTCATTGTCCACTTGAAGTGTATGGATCATTTCTACCAGACAAGCATTTGCTTTAGCTTTGCCCTTATCTTTATATCCTAGACCTTTTGTATTTCTAGCCAATGAGGATGAAGAAGGTTGAATGGGTTCTATGATTCCTTCTTTTCTTAGGCTGATGGGGCCTTATCCTTTGTAACCCATTCTGTGTAGGATAGATTCACCTCACCCATAGATTTCTGTTGGGAGCCTAGGTGGTTCTTGTTGTATGTTCTCTTCTTCAGTGTAAAGCCATTGTAGGATATCTCTTTCCTTTGTTTCATCTGATAGGGTCCCCCATTTTACAAATGGATTTGTGGGAGGTATAGGAGGAGCAGATGACTTTGGAAAATGCTTGGGTCACCCAAAGGATCTAGGAGATAAAGGCATCTTGGCTAGATTGAGACTGTGCTCAATGGAGTATTCCCCAACTCCTTTTTCTTTGATGGTA
The DNA here is from genome assembly GCA_027924645.1 of Cunninghamia lanceolata. Lineage (NCBI taxonomy): Eukaryota > Viridiplantae > Streptophyta > Pinopsida > Cupressales > Cupressaceae > Cunninghamia > Cunninghamia lanceolata. The sequence continues at coordinate 15,392,829 of BSBN01000870.1, read as the reverse complement.
ATTTTCTACTCTTTGGGCTTTGATGAGGAAGCTTCAGAGGTAGAATCATGCTATGGGGTAGGGGATGTAGATGCTCTGTTGTTAGGTATGATACAATCGGGTTTTGAAAGCATAGAGATGCAATGCTGAAAGGGGTCAGGATCACCTTGGATGGTGACTTGCTTGCCGTTGTGAGGGAATTTTATGCATTGGTGATAGGTAGAGGGCACAACTTTCATGGCATGAATCCATGGTCTACCTAGGAGAATATTATAGGTGAGCTCCCTATCTAGGACTTAGCACATGACATCCTTTATTACCGGTCCCACTTGTATGGGTAATACCACTATTCCTTTGGTAGTTCTCTCCTCTTCATCATAGGCTTTGATAGTAATCTTCTTTCCTGGATCAACTGCATTCTCAAAGAACCCCAATGTAAGGACTAGCTTCAACGTGCAAATATTTAAATTGGCTCCCCCATCAATGAGAACCCTCTTGATGCGGTGCTTGTGGATGAAGGCGACAATATGTAGAGGGGTGTTATGAGGTTGAGACACTGAGAGGTCATCTTGTTCGGTAAATGATATGGTACTTGAGGAGGTCAAATTACCTACCATGGCCTGAAACTTCTCTTGGGCGAAGTTAGTGGGGACAGTGGTTTCCACTAAGGCTTTGTTGAGGATCTCCTTATGGGAAGGAGATAGACGCAACAACTCTAAGATAGAAATTTGGGCCAGAGTTTTCTGTAGTTGGTCTATGACACTATACTGATGGAAGTTGGACTGAGAAGGTGACAACCTTAGAGGAATATTATTCAAGGTGACCTTACCGCTGTGGGTAATGATATTACAATCAGTTCTGTTGGGTTCTGATTGTTGGTTGGGCATGATCACATTGATTTGTGGGACATGCTCTAATATGCAATTAATGGTGTAGTTGAATGGCACACTTGTGTATTTGGCATTACTATTCCCACTATTCTGATTTTGCCTATTGCAGTTGTTGTTGTTGTTGTTGTTGTTATATGGCCTGTCACGATTGAGAAGTGGATCTTTGTAAGCCACATGTGTCTCATTAGAAGTATGTTGATGAGCACCTCCTTGATTTTGATCAAGCACATCTTGAATAACATGTTTGAGATGGATACAATTGTTGGTTGTATGTCCTCTTCCTCTACTCACAATAGTCAGTGTCTTTCCAGTAGTGAGGTTTGATTTGAGGCTCATAATAACTTGTTGGCGGTAGAGAGATTTCATTGTTGGCCAATAGCTTCCTTAATACAGATTCTTGGGACTCACCCAGCATTGTGAACTTTCACCTTGGATTTGCGTTGAACCATGGTCTTGGCTGCCGAGAGAATGTTTTGTTGGGTGTAACATTGCTCACCTCTCCTTTGAGAGTGAGTATCGGTTGTTGTTTGGGAGCCACCACCTTGGCATCAACCACTCCATCATTGATGACATTTTTATTCTTAGTCTAAAACTTTGATTTGTCAGTCGTGTAGTTGGAGGTAGGTGTGTCCTTGTATAACTTGATTTGCCCCTTGGCGATCATAGCTTTTTTGATGAACAATCCCATTTCAATGACCTTTGAAAATGAAGTAGGGCATTGAATTTGTATTTGATAGCTAAGATCGGAGTTGAGGTTATGGGCAAACATCTCCATTAGTTGTTTCTCTGGTACATCATACGAGCACTTGCTTGCTAGTTGTCTCCATCCTTGTAGGAAGGTGGTGAATGATTCGCCACTCTTTTGTTTGGTATTACATAAATCAAGCATAGAGACTTCGTGTTCAATATTGTACAAGAAGTGCATGATGAATTTGTTGACTAACTCATCAAAAGTTTTGATGCCCAGTGGGAGCCATGAGAACCACTCCGTGGCTTGACTACCTAGAGATCTAGGGAATAGTCTCATTAAGTAAGTCTCATTGTGAGCTACTTCCATGCATGCTACGTTGAATTCCCTAATGTGATCTCTAGGGTCCCCTTTTCCTTTGTATTTGTCAAACTTAGGAACTTCGAATCAAAAGGGAAATGGTGTCATGTTCAAACTTTTATCAAAGGGATACGGTGCAATATCTTCCAAGGAGTAGGTTTGAGTGTTTATACCCATCTTGAGATCCACCATTTTTTGCTTTAGACCCTCGAGTTGTTTCCTCATTTCTTCCATAGGAGCGCTTGGGTCTATGGCTTTCTTTCCTTTTTCATGATTATCCTCTGTGTTTGGATCTATGGCTTTCTTTCCTTTTTCATGATTATCCTCTACGTTTTCTTGGATTGTGCTTAGATCAAAATCCGCAGGGAGTTTAATTCCAAGATTTGTAAGATGATAAAAATACTTGTGAGGGTCCTCATGGAGCACTTTCTCTAGCAAGCGTTGGAATTTTTGATCTTGGATGGTTCCTTGATACTCTTCGTGAGAGATTTCCTCATCATTATCATGAGGCGTGATGATGTGGTTGGATGATCTGGCCATTTCAAGTTGCTTTTTGTATTGAGATCTAGTAAGAACCATGCAAGGTGATGTGGGATGAGGTGGGATGAAATTAGAGATTTTGGCCAGGTGCCAATGGAGACTACTGAGAATAGGATACTTATGACAAGATTTAGACAAGGGACTCTTTCGATTAATGATTCCAAGTAAGATGGCTAATACAAGACAATAGCCGCTAGTAAGGGTAATCTATACCTGTCTTCCTGTGTAGGGACTAGTCTTGCACCAAGACCACTAGAGAAGTCTTGTGACTTACTAGGTTGACTTGAATCCACAATGATATGAAAAAGGGGCCTATGCTGATATGATATGGGATATTTTTTACTTTGGACTAGGAAGGCCTGATAGAGGGTGAATGGGATGACCAATGAAAGAGAGACTTTGATGTGAAATGGGTGAAAGGATGACTATAAAGTAAGATCTGATCTCAGAACCTGAAACTAGGCTGAAATGGGTACCCATAAATGATAAACTTTTTCTCTCAAAAATTGTGCAAGTGCTCACTGTCACGCATACACTGGAACAAATGCGTTATAGAAACTGATAAATGCGCAGGAAGTCAGGACAAATCCACCACACTGGTAAAAATCAAATGCGCTATAACAAGTATCAAAAGTGCTGCAAGTCAGTGCATATGCATCGCAGGTCGGCACAAATGCGTAGCAATAGAGGACGGATGCGCCACTCTAGTTTTCTCAGTATTTTTGCAATTTTTTTTGGAAATTTTCTGATGTTTTTGGTACTTTGGTTGTAAGAAGGTCTTTTTGATATGATTTTCTAAAATTATGGCAAGAAGACACAACAAACACAAAGAATATTTATATGGTTTTTTATTTTTTTGTGATTTTTTTGACTCTTTTTGGACTAGAAAGGAAGCAAGTACAACCCTAGGTTTCAAACGACAATATAAAACTGAATTCTCACTATCTCTAATGAAGCATCTTTGGGAGGTGATAATCGCCCTTCCCTGCACCGAATTATAGGGGTTTTTGGTCTACTAAAACAACGATGAGTAATAAAGGCAACCGTTCAAGTGGTTATACATGTGGCAACACTACTCTCCGTTATGGAGTCTCCCAGCCTGCAAGGGTTGCACTTTGGAGGGTTTTGGGGGAGGTTGGCTGTCGGTATAACATAACTGCACTCATTGTTTGAAGCTTTCACTCCAAACACAATTTATTTATAGTGGCTTGGAAGGGCTTGGCGTCTATCCTATTACCACTTAGGTTCGTTCCTACTTGGATGAACGGTATCCAAGAGCAGGCCCCTGTAAAGGAAAAACACATACGAAAATGATATGTCTGGCATTTTGGTCACCCAAGATAGGGGAGAGCATAGGCCTAGTATCATTCCCAAAACATAGAATACAATGGTTCTTTTCCCCTAGTTAAAATGAGAAAAACTAGATGAGCTATCTACTTGGGCAAGCACAGAAATTTGTTAACTTTGAAGTGATAACAAGATAGCAATGGTCCAGTTTTACCAAGATAGCAATGATGTGTTTAATTTTATCCCAGATAGCATGAATTGTTAACTTTGAAGTGAAGATCGAGATAGCAATGGTTCAGTGTTACCCAGATAGCAATGATGAGTTCAATTTTATCTAGATAGCAATGAGTTGTTAACTTTGAAAAGATAGCAATATAGCAATGATTCAATGATATGCAAGACAACAATGATTCAATTACCGCTTTCCTAGTTAAAACTATGTGAGATTTGCATGAGCATCCATTTTACTTTACTGTTAGAAATCGAAGTGTGAGCTAACAAGTGCAACTATATGATTCTAAACCAATACCTAGCTTGCAAAACAGATCAAGAGAGTTCCTACAAAAAAGATGTCAGCGTTAGCGAAAACTTCAAGGAAACCCTAAAAATCACTACCTAAAATAGATGTACCACTTCAGAGACTGAATGCGCAAAAACAGAGAACAGAAGAGTCATAGTACATATGCACTAAGACAGAGGTCAAAAGCACAGGAAAATAGTGTATATGCACTAATCTGATATATGTGATGTATCAGATGGTAAATGCATCGTAATAGAGTATGTATGCACTACAGGAATGTATTGGTGCAGGAGCACCCACACATGATCAGGATATAGGTCCGCATGATGACATACATGATCAGGATATAGGATAGTTATCAGCATGATGATAGGATAGTCTATTTTTAGTATGTTTGACTTCTTCATGTAATAAGGTCCACTGGACCGATGCTGTGTATTAGTTCAGCCTAGGAGTATGTGTAGGCAGTTAGAGATCGGGATAAGATAGTCTGAGTTGTCCTCTCTCCCAGCCGGTTGGAAGCTCCCAGCCGCTGGGAAGTGAAGTTGGTAGTACTCGAAGGATTTGTTATATATACCTTCGATCTGTTAGGGTTTAGACATTGAGTTCATATTGATAGTTCAGATTTGATTATTGAGATTGATATTGATGTTGCTAGATGTACTGGTGTTGTGTTGAGTTGAGATTCAGGAGAGCAGTTCAGACATTGTGTAGCTGTATTCAGGACATTGAATTTCAATTGAATAAGATCTCATCTTTTGCATTATCTGGTTGTATCTGTGTTGATTTCTTTTCCGTTTGCAAGTTGATGGGTATGTTCAACCCTTCCACCGGTTGATCCTGCAATTTGGTGGAATGGTTCTGTATCATAGCTTAGTTTGCATTTGTGTTTTCTGTTTATGCATTGCATCGTTCAGGAGATCAGTTAGGAGCATGCTGTGAATCAGCCTAGCATCCTCATGTGCTAGGTCTAGAAGATAAGTTGTTAGATTTGGTTTGAAGGTGATCCGGCCCGGTCGCCATATTGTCTTTATGTAATTGTGCGGTTCAGAGTGCTTACATGCAGTGGAAGGATACACAGGAGTCTGCATGTGCGTTTCCAGTCGGAACGAGTCGCATCATCATCTGCGAATGCATCGCCATCAGGATCGGGTCGTGAAGTTGTTGAAGTTTGCATGTTGCAGGTGCATCATGATGTTTTGAGTTGGATATATACTCCATGTATATATCGCAGTCTGGATCATCTCTCGGGGAAGCTCATCATCCGCATATTGCTAACGGATGCGGGTGTGAAAGTTAAGTTTTTTTGGCTAAGTGTTGAAGAGTTCATCAGGATGATGTGTGATGTCATCGTCATCAGGATATGACGTCATCGTCATCAGGATATTAAGAAATCCCTCAATGCGAGTTTATCCTGTTGTCGCTAAGCGGTAAGGTATCGGCGTAGGCAGGAAGTTGTATTAGCATCATCAGGAGGTTTCAAGGAACCGGATGAACAATATCATGATGCTGTTGCTTGTATCGTCGAGCAGTGGAGCATCGAAGGCAAGTTGTTGAAGTGCATCGTCATCAGGATATTTGGAGCAACCGGATATTTGGATATCCTACTGACGAAGGTGATATTGAATATCATGATGATGCCGCTTGTGTTTGGCACCCGATGAACAGTGCAACCGGAGGATGTTTGCATCCGTTGATTATCATGATGATGATGATAGGCGACAAACGGAGGAGGTAAATAGTAGTCGACAGGAGGATATTTGTGATCATCCGAAATATGATGATGCTGTTGAAATATGATGATACTGTTGGTGTCTCTAGGAAATATGATGATGATGTTCAGCCGATAGAGAGTTTTATCATGCTGTTTGTATTGTGGGCTACTCCTTCCTGTTAGTTAGCCTCCGTTGCGTCCCACTCTGCATCATAGTGGTATCAGAGCAAAGGTTAGGATGTTCTGGAAAAGATAAGCAGGATGTCAGACGAAGAAGGAACATCTGAGGTTCCAGCAAGGATGACCAACGCTGAGTTGGCAGTTCTGGTGAAGAAACAGATTGCTAAAAGCAAGGCCGTGAAGGCTCAGAATCAGGAGTTGAAAGATGAGTTAGCAAAGTTGAGGAGCAGAGTAGGTTCTGGTAGAGAAGATGATAGGGAAGAAGAAGATATCCCTAATTGGAGCGAGGAGGTCGTTCCTGCAGACCAGAGGCCGCTGTTGAACGCCCTCAAGGCCATGGAGAGGAGAACCATGGATGTGAAGCTGGATTTGCCAGTATTTACAGGTAAGATGGACCCTGATTCAGTAATGGAATGGATAGATTGTTTGAACAACTTCTTTGTAACAGAGGAGATACCAGAACAGCAGAGAGTGAAGATAGCACAGTCAAAGATGAAAGAAGCTGCCTTGACATGGTGGAACTTTGTTCAGGATGATAGAGTACAGGAGGGAAAACGTAGAGTTGCCACATGGAAGAAGATGATGGAATTGGTAAAGGAGGCTTATATTCCTTTGGATTACAGTATCCAGTTACACAAGAGGAAGCAGAACCTGAAGCAGAAGGAGCTAGATGTCAGCTCATATACAGAAGAGTTCATGAAACTCTGTATGAAGACCAAGGTGAAAGAAAGTGAAGAGGAAAAGGTAGCCAGATACCTTAATGGATTGAGGTTTAATATTCAGGAAGATCTCAGTCTGCATAACCCAGATACAGTGCAGAAAAGCTTTCAGTTGGCATTGAAAGTGGAAGAAAAGCTGAAGAGAAAACAAGATCAAAACAATAGAGGAAGAGGAAGACAACAAAGAGGTGGAAGAAGTCCTTTCAGAGGCAGAGGACATGGACAGGGATATCAAGGAGAATCCAGTCAAGACAATAGCAAGGGCAACAATAGTCCGAATCAGAGAGAGAATTTCAGTCAGCAAGGAAACTTCAGAGGTAGAAGACCCTTCAGAGGAAGGTCCCAGGGCAGAGGATCCATCAGGTGTTACAACTGTAACAAAGAAGGCCATATAGCCAGCAGATGTCCAGACAAGGCCACTAGCTCAGCAGGAGAAAGGAGGACAAATCTGGTCAATGAACCTGATAATCAAAGTAGGACAAGCTCTAATGATTTCCAGAGTGTGAATGGTCCTGAGAATTATGGATATCCAGAAAGTGGAGAGTCCCTGATGATGAGAAGAACGGTAACTACCATGAAGGTACCTGACAAAGAAGCCCCTCAGAGGAAGTCCCTTTTCAGAACCACTTGCAAAGCAGGAGGTAAGGCGTGTAAGGTTTTGATTGATTCTGGTTCTACTGAGAACTTTGTGTCTGAAGAAATGGTGGTGAAGCTGAAGCTTAGGAGATTGCCTCATCCATCTCCATATAAAGTCTCATGGCTAACTCAAGGTCAGCAGACAACTATAGAAGAGCAGGCTTGGGTAGAGTTTCAGATTGGTGGATATAAGGATAAGTTGTTGTTTGATATCACCAAGATGGATGCTTGCAACCTTTTGTTTGGTAGACCATGGCAATATGATCTGAAGGCACAGCATGATGGTGTTAAAAACACCTATAAAATCACTAAAGATGGTAAAGAAGTAACGTTATTCCCATTGAAGGAGAAAGAGGAGAAGTCTAAAGGCAAAGAAGTGAAGGTCCTGCTGATGGAAGGCAAACAGTTCATGAAAGAAGTAGCAGCAGAAGGTGCAGTTGCATATGCCCTAATCCCATGTCTGAGTGTGAATAAGAAACAACAGCAAGAAGGCAAGAAAGAGAAGAAGCCAAGGTTGATAGACCCAGCTGTCCAAGAGTTATTGGATAAGTACAAAGGTGTTATTTCAGAGGGAATGCCAAGATCTCTACCACCTGTCAGAGATATCAGTCATTGCATAGACTTGATTCCAGGGTCTACACTTCCAAATAAAGCAGCTTATAAGCTTACCCCAGAACAGAATGCAGAAGTAGCCAGACAGATTGAAGAATTGATGAATTCAGGTCTGATTGGAAAGAGTTTGAGTCCATGTGCAGTACCAGATGTACTAGCACCTAAGAAGGAAGGCACTTGGAGACTTTGCACCGATTCCAGAGCCATCAACAAGATCACAATCAGGTATAGGTTTCCAATCCCCAGGATTGAGGATTTACTTGATTGTTTGGGCAATGCTAAGTACTTTACCAAAATAGACTTGAAGAGTGGATACCATCAGATCAAGATTAGACCAGGTGATGAGTGGAAGACAGCATTCAAAACAAATGAAGGTTTGTATGAATGGAAGGTTATGCCATTTGGTTTGTCTAATGCCCCTAGTACTTTCATGAGGCTGATGAATGAGGTTCTAAAGGAATTCATTGGTAAGTTTGTCATAGTCTATTTAGATGACATTCTGATTTTCAGTAACACCAGAGAAGAACATCTCAGACATATAGATCTGGTTCTCAAGAGGTTACATGAAGAGAAGCTGATGATAAACTTGGACAAGTGTTTGTTCATGAAATAGGAGATCACCTATTTAGGTTTTGTCATTTCACAAGGAAAGCTGCAGATGGATAAGGAGAAGGTGAGTGCCATATTGAATTGGCCAACTCCACAGACCATGAATGAAGTCAGAAGTTTCCATGGGTTAGCAACCTTCTACAGAAAGTTTATCAGAGGGTTCAGTCATATTTGTGCACCCATGCTGGATACCATAAAAGGAGGACAGAAGTGCAGGTTTGTTTGGACTCAAGGAGCAGATGATTCCTTTGAGGCATTGAAGAGGAAGGTGGCACAGCAGCCAGTCCTTGCACTTCCAGATTTCAACAAGATCTTTCAGGTAGAGTGTGATGCCAGTCACATGGCCATTGGAGCAGTACTCAGTCAAGAGGGTAGACCAATTGCATTTTTTAGTGAAAAACTCAATGATGCTAAGAAAAGGTATTCATCATATGATCTGGAAATGTATGCTTTAGTTCAGTCCCTAAAGAAATGGAGGCATTACCTGATGCCTAAGGAGTTCATAGTTTTCACAGATAACCAGGCTTTGAGTTTCATCAACAGCCAGGAGAAGCTGAACCACAGACATATGAAGTGGGTAGAAACACTACAGGCTTTCACTTTTACCTTGAAGCATAAGAAAGGGGTTAAGAACAAAGTTGCAGATGCTTTGAGCAGAAGAGTTCTCACAGTCAATCAGATTCAGTTAGAGAGTGTTGGTATTGATTCACTCAAGACCATGTATGAGTCTGATGCTGATTTTGGAGAGATATATCAGGTCTGTACTTCTTTTGGGGAGAACTACCATGCTGAGTTCTCTGAATTCCTGATCCAGGATGGATTGTTGTTCAAGGGTGGACAGTTGTGCATCCCAAGATGTTCCATGAGATTAAATATAATCAAGGAGAAACATTGTGGAGCCATGGCAGGTCATTTTGGTCTAGACAAGACTCTTGATCTGGTCAGGAGGCATTATTTCTGGCCTAAGTTGCAGTCAGATGTCAGGAAATTTGTAGAAACCTGTGTAATTTGTCAGAAGGCTAAAGGCAGGTCAACTAATGCAGGGTTATACCAGCCCTTACCCATTCCTTCCAGACCGTGGGAAAGTATCAGTATGGATTTTGTTTTAGGTTTGCCAAGGACCAGGAGAGGATTTGACAGTGTCTTTGTTGTAGTGGATAGATTCAGTAAGATGGCACATTTCTTGCCATGCAAAACCACTGCAGATGCCTCATATATTACAGATTTATTTTTCAGGGAAATTGTTAGAATTCATGGGTTGCCTTTGAGCATAGTTTCAGACAGAGATGTGAAGTTTGTGGGTCACTTTTGGAGAACCCTTTGGAGGAAATTGGGAACCAATTTGTCTTTTTCCTCTGCATATCATCCTCAAACGGATGGACAAACTGAGGTTGTGAACCGTTCCTTGGGGAATCTACTTAGATGCTTGACAAAACAGCATGGAGAGAAGTGGGACAATATTCTGTCTCAAGCTGAGTTTTCATATAATGATACTGTCAACAGGAGCACAGGAAAATCACCTTTTCAGGTAGTGTATGGAATGCATCCCAGAGGTATTTTAGAGTTGCGAGAGCTACCTACAGCAGATCCTGTTAGTGCAGATGGAGAAGCTTTTGCTGAAGCAATCAAGGAAGTTCATGATCAGGTTAAGACCCAACTCCAGCAAACCACTTTGAAATATAAGGAGTATGCTGACAAGAAGAAGAAGGATGTTCAATTTGCTGTTGGAGATTTGGTTTGGGTTCACTTGAAGAAAGACAGGCTCCCTAAGGGGAAGTATACTAAGCTCATGCAAAAGAAAGTTGGACCATGTCAGATTTTGCAAAAGCATGGACAAAATGCTTATGAGATCCAACTACCACTTGATCTTGGTTTATCTCCTATCTTCAATGTATGTGATTTAACTCCATACAAGGCTAATCCAGATGCAGATCAGGATATCCTACAGGATACAGTTGCTGAAGACATTCCTCAACATGATCCTCCACAGATACAGCAGATTTTGGACACTAGAGTGGTCAAACAGACCAGGAACAAGAAGTACTTGGAGTACCTCGTCTCTTGGAAGGGACAGCCGACTTCTGAAGCAGTATGGATGACTGCAGAACAGATACAGAAACATGGTGCCGACCTTGATACTCTCATCTCAAGTGGACTTGAGATTTCTTCTTTTGGGGAGTATGGTGCAGGAGCACCCACACATGATCAGGATATAGGTCCGCATGATGACATACATGATCAGGATATAGGATAGTTATCAGCATGATGATAGGATAGTCTATTTTTAGTATGTTTGACTTCTTCATGTAATAAGGTCCACTGGACCGATGCTGTGTATTAGTTCAGCCTAGGAGTATGTGTAGGCAGTTAGAGATCGGGATAAGATAGTCTGAGTTGTCCTCTCTCCCAGCCGGTTGGAAGCTCCCAGCCGCTGGGAAGTGAAGTTGGTAGTACTCGAAGGATTTGTTATATATACCTTCGATCTGTTAGGGTTTAGACATTGAGTTCATATTGATAGTTCAGATTTGATTATTGAGATTGATATTGATGTTGCTAGATGTACTGGTGTTGTGTTGAGTTGAGATTCAGGAGAGCAGTTCAGACATTGTGTAGCTGTATTCAGGACATTGAATTTCAATTGAATAAGATCTCATCTTTTGCATTATCTGGTTGTATCTGTGTTGATTTCTTTTCCGTTTGCAAGTTGATGGGTATGTTCAACCCTTCCACCGGTTGATCCTGCAATTCGGTGGAATGGTTCTGTATCATAGCTTAGTTTGCATTTGTGTTTTCTGTTTATGCATTGCATCGTTCAGGAGATCAGTTAGGAGCATGCTGTGAATCAGCCTAGCATCCTCATGTGCTAGGTCTAGAAGATAAGTTGTTAGATTTGGTTTGAAGGTGATCCGGCCCGGTCGCCATATTGTCTTTATGTAATTGTGCGGTTCAGAGTGCTTACATGCAGTGGAAGGATACACAGGAGTCTGCATGTGCGTTTCCAGTCGGAACGAGTCGCATCATCATCTGCGAATGCATCGCCATCAGGATCGGGTCGTGAAGTTGTTGAAGTTTGCATGTTGCAGGTGCATCATGATGTTTTGAGTTGGATATATACTCCGTGTATATATCGCAGTCTGGATCATCTCTCGGGGAAGCTCATCATCCGCATATCGCTAACGGATGCGGGTGTGAAAGTTAAGTTTTTTTGGCTAAGTGTTGAAGAGTTCATCAGGATGATGTGTGACGTCATCGTCATCAGGATATTAAGAAATCCCTCAATGCGAGTTTATCCTGTTGTCGCTAAGCGGTAAGGTATCGGCGTAGGCAGGAAGTTGTATTAGCATCATCAGGAGGTTTCGAGGAACCGGATGAACAATATCATGATGCTGTTGCTTGTATCGTCGAGCAGTGGAGCATCGAAGGCAAGTTGTTGAAGTGCATCGTCATCAGGATATTTGGAGCAACCGGATATTTGGATATCCTGCTGACGAAGGTGATATTGAATATCATGATGATGCCGCTTGTGTTTGGCACCCGATGAACAGTGCAACCGGAGGATGTTTGCGTCCGTTGATTATCATGATGATGATGATAGGCGACAAACGGAGGAGGTAAATAGTAGTCGACAGGAGGATATTTGCGATCATCCGAAATATGATGATGCTGTTGAAATATGATGATGCTGTTGGTGTCTCTAGGAAATATGATGATGATGTTCAACCGATAGAGAGTTTTATCATGCTGTTTGTATTGTGGGCTACTCCTTCCTGTTAGTTAGCCTCCGTTGCGTCCCACTCTGCATCATGTATGCATCGTAACAGATGTCAAATACATGTTAGGAAGTATCAGATGCATGATTTCCTCCTGTGTACGGCTTTCTAAAACACAAAAACTTAGTTTTGGGGTTAAATTTGGGGCTAGGCCCCACGGTGGGTGCCAAAAATGTTAAGGGAAAATTGGATTCAAATGAATAATCAATAATATAAATATCAAAATATCTAAAACTCAATGAAATGATGAACAAAAGAGATTCAAATAAACAATGAACAACAACAAAGCAAACCTCTTTCAATTAGTAGCTTCCATTGATCGCCTATCACAAATTATCTTGTCTATGAATATGGCCCTCAAAAGGTGCACTTCCTTGCTATAATTCCAAGATGTCAAATGGGAACAGATATGATAATATCACCATGAAGATGAGTTTCACAACAATGATAGTAGTGCGTAGTAATGAGTATGATCACAAGCAATGAAGGAATTGGTGCCAAAGGCGCGCTGTAATTCCTGCAGAGTAACGATACTTAAATCTTGGATGAATGAAATGGAAGAATAGGGTTGTACTTATAGACTTGAGAGAGACAATCAATGGTATAGAAAGAATGAGAAGATCAATGGTTGAGAACGGATGAGGAATGTGCACGAATAAGAAGAAGGCATGTGTCTTGCTATATTTTACATGAGAGGAATTAATAAAATAGAAGAATGAGTTAACTGAAGAGATAAATCAATTAAAAGAATAAATTAATTAGTTAAGAGAATAGAACTAGATAATAGAAATTGCATGAGAATAAAAAGATATTTTAACTCAATTAAATATTTAGAATATTCAATTGCATGTGCACAAGGATTGCATTATATTTAGAGATAACTCAATTTAGAAGAAAAAGACAACTTAAATAAATATTTGATTTATTTAAATTTAGAGAAGATATTATTGGAAGAAACAATTAAATAATTGGTATTATTTAATTTAGAAGAATTTTGGAAGAATTAGAAGATAAGAAAGTAAATTAAATAAATAAATTTATTTAATTGTTTGTGCATGATTTGGAAGAATAAATAAAATATTTTATTTTTAGAGATTGAGAAGATTTAAATAAATTTGATTAATTTATTTAAATTTGGAAAAATGATTTGATTTAATTAAATAAAGGATTTTATTTAATTTTGACTTTAGAAGAGGTAATTAAATATTTCGATATTTAATTAATTTAGAGGAATGTGAATCAAATAAATAAATTTGTTTATTTATTTATTGATAGAAGAATTAGAAAGGAATAAATATTAAGAATATTTATTTAGACTGAATCGTGTCATTTTTAGACGTATACACTTAGAACTCTTCCTAAATCTTACAGTTCTAAGGTTTCTACTATTGAAGAATTACAAAGTTTGGATAAGTTTACCAAAGATTAGTTGCTTGGCACTCTAGCGGCTTTTGAAATAAGAGAGTTTGGCACAAGTAGTGGAACTGCAAAGATGAGACTACCTTTAAAGCTAGAAAATCAGAGAAGACTGTTGAATTAGATCCGGAAGACTTTGATGAAGTGGAAGCTAACTTTGTGACAAGGATGAAAAAGGGTACCGGTAATTTTAGTGGTAAGTTGCCTTTTAAATGTTTTAGTTGTGGAAAAATAGGTCATTATGCTTCTAGGTGTCCATATAGAGCTTTGAGAATTAAGAATAAGGAAAATAGAGGAAGGATGTTCAAGAAAAATTACTATGCAAGCATTTCTAATGATGAAACAAATATTGAGGATGATAATGATGATGAATGCTTATTCATTGCCATAAGAGATGAAACTAGATCTTCTAACTCTAGAAATTGTGTGAAGGAAAAGAATCTGAAAGCAAGTTCTAACCCTAAAGGCACTGTAATATCTGCCTTTCATGCTAGGAGTGAAAAGGATGACTAGGTCATTGACATTGGATGCTCAAATCATATGACAGGTGACAAGAGTAAGTTTATTAAACTTGAAAAATTTGATGGTGGAATAGTTAGGTTTGGTGGTGATGAAGCTACTAAGATTTGTGGAAAAGGTTTAATCAGTTTTGATGGAAAGCATAACATTGATGATGTCCTTTATGTCAAAGGTTTAAAGCATATTCTCTTGAGTGTTGGACAAATGTGTAGCAAGGGTTATAATCTTATGTTTCAGAATCATGGATGTGAGATTAGAAAAAGCTCTGGAATGGTAATTGTTGTTGGAAAGAAGACATGTGGAAATGTTTATCATCTCAAAGGTGGTGTTAGTTATTGTCTTATGACTTAGATTAGTGAGAGTTGGCTATGACATAGGAGATTGTGTCAAATCAATTTTGATAGCCTGGTAAGGATAAGTTCAGTCCAAGTTGTAAGAGATTTACCTAAGTTAACAAAGCCCATTACTATTTTCTATAAGGAATGTTAGTTTAGAAAGCTAACAAGAAGAAACTTCAAAAGCAAGGATCAGTCATCTACTAGATTGCTGGAGTTGGTGCATACAGACTTATGTGGTCCTACTAGAGTAAGGAGTTTTCAAGGTGATAGGTATTTCATGTTATTTGTTGATGATTGTTCTAGAAGGACTTGGGTCCCTTTTCTTAAGGAAAAATCAGAAACCCTAGACAAGTTTAAAGCTTTTAAAGAAATGGTTGAGAATGAATTGGATATGAAAATAAAATGTTTGAGGTCTGACAAAGGTGGAGAGTTTATTTCAAATGAGTTTAACATTTTTTGTGAGAAACGTGAGATAAAGAGGCAACTATCTACTCCTAGAACTCCTTAGCAGAATGGAGTGGTTGAAAGGAAGAACAAGACTGTTCAAGAGGCTACAAGGACAATGATAAAGGAAGAAAACCTGCCAGAAGTCTATTGGAGAGAAGCAATTCATACTGTTGTCTACATACAAAACAGAGTATAGGTGAAAGCAAATGACACAAAAACTCCCTATGAACTATGGTATGGAAGAATTCTCACTACTAAATATTTCAAAGTTTTTGGAAGCAAATGTTATATCAAAAGAGATGAAGAACTAGGAAAGTTTGATGCAAGATGTGATGAAGGTATTTTCATTGGATAATCTAACAAAAGCAAAGCTTACCAATGCTATAATAAGAGGCTAAGAAATATTGTTGAAAGTGCTAATGTCATGGTTGATGAAGACATACAAAAGTTTTTAGAGATTAATGGATACAAATTAGATCAGTCTTCTTGTGGAGAAAAAGGAGAACTGAAGAAAAAGAAGTACAGGTTGAAGAACAAGAAGCTTCGGAAAGAGAAGTACAAGTTGAAGAACAAGAAGCTCCAAAAAAGTTTCTAAAACTCCCAAATATGTGCAAAAGCATCACACTAAAGATCAGATCATTGGTGATAAGAGCAAAGGTTTACTAACAAGAAGTAGAGCCACTGAAGAACAAGTAAATCTATGTTTACTTTCCAAAGTTGAAACTAAATCAGTGGTTGAGGATGAGTATTGGATTAAGGCTATGGAAGAAGAATCAATGCAGATTGAGAAGAATCAAACTTGGGAACTTGTCCCAAGACCATAGAATAAGAATGTGATTGGAACTAAGTGGGTATACAGGAGCAAGTTGAATGAGAATGGAGAAGTGGTAAGGAACAAGGCAAGACTTGTGTGTAAGGGGTACTCACAAGTGGAAGGAATAGACTATGAGGAAACCTTTGCTCCCATGGCAAGAATGGAGGCTATTAGAATGTTTCTGGCTTATGTAGTACATAAGAATTTCAAGGAATATCAAATGGATGTGAAGTCTGCTTTTTCGAATGGTGAGTTGGAAGAAGAAGTCTACATAGAGCAACCAGATAGATTTTAGTTGTCAGATAAACTAGATATGGTATACAAATTGAAGAAGGCATTGTATGGACTGAAGCAAGCTCCCAGAGATTGTTATGCAAGGTTAGACAAGTATTTGTTGCAATAGGGATTTAGTAAAGGGTCTGTAGACAGTAATTTGTACATCAACGTAAGAAAAGATCAAATCCTGATTGTTGAGGTCTATGTGGATGACATAATCTTCAGTGGAAATGAAAGTATGTGTAAGGACTTTGTAAATGAAATGCAAAAAGAATTTGAGATGTCAATGTTTGGAGAGATGAACTTCTTCCTTGGGCTGCAAATCAATTAGACAGATAAGGGAATTTTTATTTCACAATCAAAGTATGTCAAGGAACTATTGAAGAATTTTGGAATGGAAGATTCTAAACTAGTTTGTACCCCCCATGACAACTAGTTGCAAGCTAAGCAATAATGATGAATCCCCTAAGGTTGATCAAAGCAAATATAGATCAATGATTGGAGGATTGTTATACCTAACGGCTACCAGACCAAATATTTATGCATGCAGTATGTCTTGTGCCAAGATTTCAAGAAGACACTAGAGAGTCACATGTCATGGTAGTGAAGAGGATATTCAGGTATTTGAAGTGCACTCTGGATCATGGTTTGTGGTATCCTAAGAACAATGACTTTACCCTAAGTGCTTACACAGATGCAGATTGGGCCGGATGTGTAGATGACAGGAAAAGTACAAGTGATGGTGCATTCTTTCTTGGAGATAGAGTTGTATCTTGGCTAAGCAAGAAGCAGTATTTAATATCCTTATCTACTGTAGAGGGAGAGTATATTATTCCAGCATCTTGTTGCACTTAGGTGTTGTGGATGAGACAAACTTTGAAGGATATCAAAGTGGAGTATGATGATCCAATTCCTATCTTTTGTGATAATACAAGTACTATTAATATTTCAAAGAATCTAGTGATGCATTCAAGGACAAAGCATATTTTAATCAGGTATCACTTTCTGAGAGAGAAGGTTGCAGAGAATGAAGTGAAGCTTGAGTATGTGCCTACAAAGGATCAGGTTGTTGACATATTCACTAAGGTGCTTCCTAAAAATAATTTTAAATATCTCTGAGAGAAGTTAGGGGTTATTGCCCCTCCTTTAAACTAGATGCAAAAGGAGATGCATCAGTCCAATGTGCTTCAAGATACATTTTTTTCTAGACTGATGATTGGAGGCTACCTCTTAGGGGGAGAAGGTAGTGGCATTGTTGATTGTTGCAGTCAAGGTGAGTAAGAGCTGGAACAGGTTGGTGTGTACTCCTAAGAGGGAGTATTCAGAGTACTTGAGAATAGTGCAAGTATGTGCAGTATCATAATCAGGGTGAGAGACAGATTGAAAAAGTGTATTACCCTTTTCCATTGATGTCAAAGGGGGAAAGAGTTCATGTGAAAAACAAAGGGGGAGAGTGAGATTGGTGCAGAGCTATCTCATGATGGTTTTTCACATCATATGTTGCCGTTAATGACTATTTTGTAGTGTTTTTTTTAATTAAAAAGGGGGAAAATGTGGTTTTAATGGTTTATGCCAAATCCTCCTTTCACTACAAACATTCCAAGGGCTTATCACCTGAGTTGAATCTCCACTAAGCGAGATCAATCACCTATTAGGTTGAGTTGCCACTTGGGAATCTATGGATTCTTGGATGTGTCAAACAATTGTCTCTATTTAATGCTCAAGTGTACTTAGAAACCCTAATTATGCAAATCAATAAGCAAATTATCGAATTACAGCAAATCCTTTTAGACTAAGATAAGGGACAGAGATATTTAACTCACTATTTTTCAAAGTTTGGAAGGTGGAAAAGTCAGGGACGTGGGGACTATCGCCCAAGTCCAAGGTAATAGTTTCTTTGCAGGATCCTGATCTACACTGCAACTTCCATTTCCAAGAATTCAACTATGGGGGACACGAGGACTAGTGCCCTAGTCCAGGAAAAGCTCCAATGTCCTGCTTCTTTTCAGATCCTGAATCCTTGATGTTTGCCACTCCTTTCTGTAACTCCATTCCATGAAACTCGACACCTGTAACCTGCAATCACAAGGATTGTGGGAGGGGGTTGTGGTGTTTAGAGGCTTGCCTCAGTCAAGCCTCAGAGAGACATTCAAGTCTTCCAAACACTATTGTCCGATAAGAGTGCTTAACCTAGTGGGATAGAGGCAAGAATCCAAATGATAAATGATTGAAAACACAATAGATATCACCTTGTAGTGAAGATCTCATGGAAGGAAGATGCTCTTCATGCCATGAGGAGATGGATGTCAAATCTGCAAACACAAACACAATAACAACAAAGTACTACTCTACAATAGAATGAATGCCTTGAATCACTTTCACAAAATCACCATGCTCATCCAATTTCCATCTAGTTTGCAAATGAAACCTAATCATGCTGATATATGCAACTATAAAGATTCTCGCTAAGAATTTTGTAATTCAAACTTTAGATGTCGACATAGGACCCAAATAATAGTCACTAAACTGATATTTGAAAATAGGGTAGACCCAAAATAGGGCTGGACTAGGGCACTAGCACCCAAGTCCACCCTGCCATTTTTGTTCAGTGATCATTAAAGTGCAGCCCCCTAGGTCCTATTTGTCACAAGACCCAAGGGTTTTCTCATCGGGAGTCAGAAATAACATGCAAGATGCTCTAAATGCATTTATAGGACCTGAGAGCTAAACCTCAAGAGGGAAAAGCCCCCAAGGGGACATTTTCCAACATAACAATGACAAAGGGGGAGATTGTTGCAAGTATGTCATTGATGTCAACATGCTTTTGTTGTCATTGGTGTCAACTATGTCTTCTGATGAAGTTATTGTTGTTTGTCTAAGTTGGCTTGGTAAAGATGATTTGGTTGTTGTATAGGAGTGTTGAAAATGTTAAGGATATGTTTCTAATATTGAGTTTCCAAGTGCTTTTGAGAAAATTTGATTAATATTGGAAATAGTGTGTTGAAGGAGTCTTCTGACTTACAGAATACTGTTCGAGTTCTTGCTTCGCATTTCTTCTGTGTTGGAGATTTAAGTGTGTGGTTTGGATATGTTTCTAAGAAGTGTTTGAAGATGCTAAATCTAGAATTTGGTGCTCTAGAGTGTTGTATGTAGTGAAAGTTGTATTCACCATCTTGAGGACAATGTTTGACAGTGTTTGTAGTGTGCCTGAGAGAAAGTATTTTACTCTGCATTCCTCCATAGAAAGGTTTTAGATGTTGCAATTCTAGATATGTGTTTATATGATCCTAATCTATATTCATTCCAGAGGATTTGTGATTTGGTGCTCTAGAAAGTCATTTCTTGTGTAGCAGAGCTTGACAGTGTTGTTTGTAAACAGTTTGTGAACTGTCTTCAAGTGAAATTTGTTATGGCTAAATTTGTTGGTTCTTAGGTGACTCCAAGTTGTTCGTGGATGTTTGTGTGTGATCTATAAGTTATGGTTGTGATATGATAGAAGCATGTAATCAAGAATTTCTTGTGTTTATGATGGCTAGCTGACCTTGGATGTTTACGTTGATAATGGAATTGATTCAGTGGTTATGTGAGTGTTGAGTAGCATGCTTGGATGGATTTAGGTCTGAGCTAAGGCACAAAGTAGTTTTCCTTCATTGCTTTGTGCCATGGAATATTTAGGTCCAAACCTAATTCAAATATTGTGAGTTTGCGACATTGGAGATTGTTTCAAGAGTTGTAGATTGTGTTGCCAACCTTGGAGAATGTTTTCAAGACTAATGGTGGTATAAATAAGTGTTAAGCATTGATGGATGCATGTGCGTGTGGGGGATATGATGATGTGATGTGAATTTGATTAGTGTAGTCAAATATTTTGTGTTAAGCTATTGGATGCAGTGAGCAGAAGGTGTCTACTATTTTTAGTGTTGTTGTGAAGATGTGTTTGTTGAGATGTATGTTGGGCTTCATTGGAACTAAACTCCATGCATAGGTTTGATGCAATTATATCAGTTAAAATCCTAGTAGTGATCCATCGTTCTCTTCTTTCTTTCTTTCTCAATGAGCAATGAGTCCACTTGGACAATGAGTCCTTGGGTAGTGAGCCCTTTAGGTGGTTAACCCTCTGGGTAGTGAGCCCTATTACAGTGACCATTCTTTCTTCTGGACAATAAGCTCTTTGGAAGGGAGCCTCTTGTAATTCATTATTGATACTACATTATATTGTGAGCTAATCCTCTCCATGGTTTTTCCCTTTTAGGGTTTTCCACGTAAAAATCTAGTGTTCTCTTGTGCATGGTGTTGATGTGTTTAAGTTTGTATTCGTTGTTCTTCATGTTTAATCTTCATAATAGATTAAGGGTTTAAGTGAACTGATGTGGATGTGATTTTGTTTATAAGGGTTTGAAGTTTTTGATACAACTAATTCTCCCCCCCTCTCAGTTGTCTTGTGCCCTCAATAGGAATATCCCCAACCACATCTACTGTGAGTTGTTCAAGCGAAGCATTCTTCCACCAAGAGGAAAGACGTGGGATCTTTAAACGAGGGCACCCAAAAGCCAGATGTCCCATTGTGAAGCACCTTCAACACCAGAAGGGAATACCTTCATAATCTAAAATATGACTCCAAGAACTATCAACAACCTACAAAACAATCTCTACAAGGAGAGGATTAGAAAGATCCAAATCTATGATAACATGAGCATAAGTGGTATGAGAGAACAAGGTTGTCATTTGATCCTCCATAATAAAAGTACCTAATGAATTACCAATACCAACATAACAAGATTTGCACCAAAAAATGTAGAGGAAGATTCGAGAGGCGAATCGAAATTGGCATTCTTTTGAAAAACTCAGTCAAAGGGTTAAAGGAGGGAACCCAAGGCTTGAGAAGGAGGGCATACTAGCCCTAGAACCAAGAATGAGTATCAAGAACAATGTTCTAGTTAGAAACTGAATAAAAAACAACCACAAAGAAACCCTTTGCACAAGGGTAAATTTCTATTTTCCCCTCTATAATAGGGCGCCAATGCTCCGAGATCTAGAAGTTTAAATCTCCAAGTTGAGGCCACAATCGATCAAATCTATAGATCAAACCCTGCTTCAAAAAATAATCAACTTTTTTAAAACCTTGTCCTCTAAGACCACCACAGGGGGAGGCAAATTAGACTGAGAAACTAATCTCCTAGCTACCAGAGTAGCAGTAGCATTAGCATTCTCCTCATGCATTTGAGGATAACCATTGCAAACAACATTTGCATAAGAGGCAGATCTGGTGTCAGGGGACTCAGGAGAAGGACCCCTGCCATCTTTGTCTCCATTCACGCCAGTAGAAGGAACACTAGTATTTACACCACTAGGCGTCATGCCCTATTGCACCACAGGATACTGAACCACCACAAACCTCACCAGAGAATGTAAACTAGGTACCACACCCACTAGCGACAGATCCACAACAATTCTTCCCTTGCAGGAACAAGAAACCCTACCCTGTCCCACAAGTGGGAAATCCTTTTTTGAATTCAGGGAGGGGAGAGGGAGGGAGCAAGAGGAGGCCATGAGGAAAATTACCAAAACCTTTTAAGGAGTATGTTGTAACATCTTGATTAGTAAATGCTAATGTTTTTATTACCTAAATCCTAGAGTTATTAAGAAACCCTTAGGATTAGGTAAATTTATTGCTAATAATATAGTTATATTACCAAAACCTTTTAAGGATTATGTTGTAACATCTTGATTAGTAAATGATACTATTTTTATTACCTAAATCCTGGAGTTATTAAGAAACCCTTAGGATTAGGTAAATTTATTGCTAATAATATAGTTATATTAGTGGGATAATTGTGAAGACGGACACCTAGAATACTTCAATATACATAGACAATCTTATGCTTAGTTAATTATCTTTTGATTTGTGTCTTAAATATCCTTTTAATTTGTGCAAATGTTTGATGTCAATTTTAAGTAATTCTTATTTAAGTTCTTATGAATTTTAATTTATTGGAGAATATTTTATTTTGAAAAGGATTTTATTAAGTAAAATGATGACCTCACATTAATATTAGGCAATGTTTATTCATCTAATAATTTGACTAGATAGGTATTTTTCAATCTTGCATTTAATAAATTATCTTTTGGGGCGTGCACTTAATTAGTTAACCATTTTAAATATGCAAGGTTAATAAGTAACTACTTAGTATGAATATTATCATTTTCACTTGATTTTCTTAGGTGTTGGGTATTATACACCTAATATGCAAAACCTATTACTACTTGCAATGTTTGATAATAGAAATGTCTCTAGCTCATGTTTATAATTTAAGCCATTGTGCTTGAACTACTACATTTATGGCCGAACATAGCTACAATAATGGTGTCTATGGCATCATCCCTTTAAATCACCAAGGAGAAATAACGAAAACCAAAAATTAATAGTCTGAGTGAATGGAAAACTTATCTCAAACCAAACATGCATTCTATGTAAACATGAAAATCTTCAAACAATCAAAACTTAACATAAAATTCCCCCTTAGAGTGTGTTTGCAAATTAGTTTATTTTCTTTATAGTATTTAGTCCCTATTTTGGTAATTGAGTGGGTGGAAGTCGAAGAAGAATTGTCTAGGGAGACTAGGCCCTAGAAAGGGTTGCATACCCACTTATACAATTACATAAAACATAGAATCAGATAGAACTAGACATATACATAGTGGATACAAGGTATGTAGGTAATCTGACTGAAAGAAGTATGTTCCCAATACACAGGTGAAGAGGGCATTAAGAGGTCCTATAACACTACTCTTAAGCATAAATTAACTTCAAATCTAAGAGACTAATTAAGATAAGAATATGATTGACAGTGATTCTCCAAAGAATCCCCAACATGGATTACTTGTACTTGGCAAGTAGGCCAAAATCTAAGGTAAGCTACAAGATACTTGTATATATCTCCTGATTGGCAGAGCCCTTGGCATAGTATTATGGGCATATTGTGGTCTTTCCATGAGTGACTCATGGACCTAAATTGGTCTTGAAAGAGTCAAAGTCTTGGCCAGAGAACATTTAAAATTTCATGTCCTTATAAGTCCATATGGTTGACTATGTTGCCTATCTCGTATTGGATAGAAGAGATTGTATGGATGACTATGTTGTCTAACCCATATTGAATAGAAGAGTGACTCAATTTGGCTATGTTAATTCATCCTATATGGACTAGTAAGCCCAATAGATAGAAGAGCCCAAATTGGCTAATGAATTTGAATGTCCCATATTGGACAAGATAGCCTGAACTTGCTATTGTCACTCCTTAAGTATTTAGTTAAACCAAAATATTGCAAAGAGTATACACATTAACTTTAAGTAAGACCATCCTTCAAAATTATTATTCGATAAAAAAAAATTATACCTAACTTCATCCTAATTTGTGATTAATGATCAATTAGCTAACTTCATCCTACTTTGTGATTAATGATCAATTCTTGAGGACCAAGTAGGTTATTATAATGCAAATTTGAATATTTCATGCTTGAGTTGCTAGGTAGTAGCTAGCATGAGGCAAGTTGACTTGGGGGTAAGTGCAAGAAGATGGGGGGCCAAAAAGGGGTCTTAAGTGGCCACTGTTTTTCTAAAATCAAGAAATGTTGGTCTTGGATGAGAAATTGAGCATAGTTACACTTAAAATTTGGAGATACAACCAAAACAATATTCGTAGTGCTCTGAGTCTACTTTCTAAACTACTAATTTTTTTAAAAATGGTATAGATTAAGGGGTTAAAAAGAGGGAGCCATAGAAATTGGTGTTGTTTTCGTCAAAAAAACATAACATAGCATGTTTTGTGGCTCCCTCAAAAGGTTAATTTTTTTTTTGGTATTTTTAAAATCGCTTTAGTGAGAAATTAGCTAACAACATGTAGTTTATGCCTGATTTTTCTGATAATTTTTTAATGAATATTTGATTTTTTACTAATTTTCAAAGTGGACATCTCCTGAAAAATAGAATTTTGGCCGTGCTACCCCTATAAATTTTGAAAACTAATTGAAAATCAAAATTTCTTTTTAAATATGTGTAGAATGGAGTCTAGTTTCTAAAAATGTTTTTTTTTTGAAATTTTAATGAATGGTTAATTTACAATGAAAAAAAGACCAAACACTAGTTCTTGCCCAAAAATGGACACATAAACAAAAGAAATTAAAGATGAAAGGCTTAACATTGTCAAAATGTGTAAAAAATTACATCGATAATAGCTAAGAGAAAGCCTAACATTACCCAGGTGTTTGATTTGTTCGACCTTGAAACATGTGCAAATCTGAGGGTTAGCACAAATAAAATTATGTGAAATCCTGAAGAATATGCGAAAACACGTCTCTGGACATTGGGAAGGCACTCCAAGCCTTTGGGTTGGAAATCCAAAGCAAATCCCAAGCCTAAGGCTTGGGATTCCCAAAGAAAAATATAACGTGAGCACGTTATAATGCGCTCGTGTTATGTTCTATTTTGCATTTTTTCCTTTTTTGCAAAAGTTTTCTCAATGTTTGTCATGTTTGACATAACACGAGCGTGTTATAACGTGCTCGCATTATGTACCCCTTGGATTGTTTTATGTTCAAGGTTATTAAGCATGTATGTATGTATGCTTGTATGTATGTATGTATGTATGTATGTATGTATGTATGTATGTATTTATGCCTATATGTATGTATGTATGTATAGTGTCAAGGGTAGAGGAGGATAGAGATGGGGGTGAGGTAGATAGGGGAGGAGAGGGGTGGATAAGGATTGAGGGTTTAAGGTCAAGAGGGATTAGGGTTTAGGGTTGAGGGATTAAGGTTTAAGGTTGAGGGTTGAGGGTTTAGAGATAGGATTTAGAGTTTAGGGATAAGGGATTAGGGTTTAGGACCTTGAGGGATTAGGGTTTAGGGTTGAGGCTTTAGGGATAGCATTTAGGATTGAGGGTCAAGAGATTAGGATTAAGGTAGAGTGTTGAGGGTAGAGGGATTAGGGATAGGGTTTAGGGTTGAAAGTTTAGGGTTGAGGGATTAGGGTTTAAGGTATAGTGTTGAGGGTTGAGGGTTTACGGATAGGGTTTAGGATTTATGGTTTAAGTGTTGAGGGTTGAGGATTTAGGGATAGGGTTTATGGTTTAGGGATAAGGGATTAGGGTTTAGGGTTTAGGTATTAGGGTACCATAAATTATAATTAGGGATTAGGGTTTATGGTTTAGGGATTAGGGATTAGGGTTTAGGGTTTAGGGTTTAGGGATGTACAATTAAGGGGTACCATAAATACACTAGAATTTAGGTAGGGTTGGAAAAATTTTGTGAATCATCATGGGCTGGAGATTAGAGATTTTTCTATGTTCAAGTACATATCCAAGTCATATTTTAAGGTTAAGATATTTCAAAGAACAGGGTGTGTGAAAAACATCAATGCTCTTCAGCTTATGAATACCAATATTGATACAAATAAAAGATGCCCTTCTTCTAACATAGTATGTAGTTCAAGTCAACCAATGGGCAACAAGTTGTTGAATGAATTGGATTAATGGGCATGTCTCATTCTTCAAAGTTATGCTTGGAGACTTTACACAAAAACTAGTAACTCTATACACTATTTTTCATTCTTTTATTTCCTGTACACTATTAAGAACTTGTAAAATCTAATTGTGTAATGTGTTTATGGTAGCACATTCCTCCTACATTTGTTTCACAGTTTATAGACAACACAGATGAACATATGATGTTGTAAGGCCCAAGTGGGTAGGAGTGGGATGTGCAATTAGGGGGTACCATAAATAAAATGGAATTTAGGCAGGGTTGGGAAAATTTTGTGAATCATCATGGGATGGAGATTGGAGATTTTGTTGTGTTCAAGTACATATTCAAGTCATATTTTAAGGTTAAGATATTTCAAAGAATAGGGTGTGTGAAAACTATCAATGTTCTTCAACTTATGAATACCAATATTGATACAGATAAAAAATGCCCTTCTTCTAACAGAGGATGTAGTTCAAGTCAACCAATGGGCATCAAGTTGCTGATTGAATTGGTTTCTGATGAAGAAGACAATGATGTTGTTGAGGCAATGGAAGAAAATCAAAATTGTAAGTCAAATTTAATTTATTTCAACTTTCAAAGTAGGCATTTGAATTGTAGCTTTACCAGGAGGATTGGTATAACAAAAACTTAATTCTGTTATAGGCCTTTCTTTGAAGAACCCTAGACATTATGGACCCTATCATCTAGAAAAGCACATGACAATGAACTCTGCCCCACCTTTTAAATTAGATAAACTTTTTTATTCAATGAAAATGAAGTCAGGGAATGTAAATCGACCATGCATACTAGTAAGATCAAATTCCCTGCTTTCTATTCTTATTACTCTTAGTTTATTAAGAGAAGAGTGTCAAAAAGAATGGGTTTAATTGTAAGCTAACATAAGGCAAAGTAGTTTTGTTATTACATTTTTCTGAGGGATCTCTAGAATAGTCTAATATAATGCAATCTTCTATAATATGAACATCTACATTTGTGTAAATGCTAAGCTTTAATAGTAGAGTATTAAATCAATGCAATCAGCTATTTATTGGGTTAAAATAACTTAGTTTTTGTAATGGTTTGGGAATGCAAGAGTTGCTAAAAATAGGTGAATGTCCTCTACAATTACCAAGAGAAAAAAGTTTAGTAGTTCTTGTGGATAGAGCCAATAAACAATGGGAGATTATTTTCCTGTTTCATAACAATATACCTACCCTAAGTGTGGGGTGGGCATATTTTGTACGTCATAATAATATCAAGGAAGGATATGTTTGCATCTTTGAGCAGGTGGATAGCAAGAAACATAGATTTATGTTTAGAGTTTATATAGATCGAAAGATAAAATAAGGATCCTCCTAAAAGAACTTCTAGGAGGGAAAAGATAGGCTAAAGATAAAAAGGAGAAAATTATACAAGAAAAGATCTTCATGAGGATTGTAATATTTTGCCTAAAACAAACAAAAATTAGTTAATTAAAAATAGAAAATCAAGAAAGAAATGGTACTAAAATGTATAGTTACTGATATTTAAAATGTATAGTTACTTAATGTATAGTTGCTAATATCTATTTTTAAAAGACTGATTGATTTTTATGGCCAAAGTTGTTTATTTTACCTAGTTGATGGTTTTAATTACACCCAGGTTATAAATTGGGAGCAGATGTGTGCACATTTTTATGGCCCCGATTTAAATTCAAGCAAATAGGTGGAGAGAGTATGTTGATCTTTTAAAAAAATCTTAATAAAAAAATGTTCTCTTAATGTTGACCAGGGATTCTGATTTCAACCATTCATTGCCCATTGTGGATGTACCCCAATGCAAAGATTTTCTCATAATGACCATCCTTCTGATTTCAACTATTAATTACTCACTATGGATGTACCAGACGCAAAACTTTTCTCATACTATGTACACCTATTGGCAGAATGAACCCCAGATGGGCTAGAAAAACATGCCATATAATTTGAATATTCACTTCAGCTAGAACGTTTTACTGATGGAGCAAGAAACTCAGAGAATTGACAGGGCACAATATGGCCCAAGATGTGAGATGCAAGCAAGGACAACTCATGAATCTAAAGAGTTAAGGTGCACTTCAAGGACCTTTCCAAATTTCAATGGATGACATTTGCTCTTGCTAGTTGATGGTAAATACTACAGTTTTGTAGACTTTATTTTCATTATCCAAGAGAGAAGCATTAGGGTTTAGGGTATAGTGTTGAGGGTTTAGGGATAGGGTTTAGGGTTGAGGGATTAGGGTTTGACATTGAGGGTTGAGGGTCTAGGGATAGGGTTGAGGGTCGAGGGATTAGGGTTAAAGTAGAGTGCCAAGGGTATAGGGATTAGGGATAGGGTTGGAGGGTTTATGGATAAGGGATTAGGGTTTAAGGTATAGTATTGAGCCTATTGAGGGTTTAGGGATGAGGGATTAGGGTTGAGGGTTAAGGGATTAGGATTGAGGGTTGAGGGATTACGGTTTAGGGATAGGGTTTAGGGTTTAGGGTTGAGGGATTAGGGTTTAAGGTATAGTGTTGAGGGTTTAGGGATAGGGTTGAGGGTTGAGGGATTAGAGTTAAAGGTTGAGGGATTAGGACCTTTGACATTGAGGGTGGAGGGTTGGGGTTTTAGGGTTGAGGGTTTAGGGATAGGGTTGAGGGTTGAGGGATTAGAGTTAAGGGCTGAGGGATTAGGGTTTGGTGTTGAGGGTTAAGGGTTGACATTTTAGTGTTGAGGGTTTAGGGATAGGGTTGAGGGTCAAGGGATTAGAGTTAAGGGTTGAGGGATTAGGGTTTGACGTTGAGGGTTGAGGGTTAAGGTTTTAGGGTTGAGGGTTTAGGGATAGGGTTGAGGGTCGAAGGATTAGGGTTAAAGTAGAGTATCAAGGGTATATGGATTAGGGATAGGGTTGGAGGGTTTAGGTTTAAGGTTTAGGGATAGGGTTTAGGGTTTAGGGATTAGGGTTTAAGGTATAGTGTTTAGGGTTTAGGGATAGGGTTTAGGGTTGAGGTTTGAGGGATTAGGGTTTAGGGTTGAGGGATTAGGGTTTAGGGATAGGGTTTAGGGTTGAAGGTTGAGGGTTTAGGGATAGTGTTTAGGGTTGAGGGATTAGAGTTAAGGGTTGAGGGATTAGGGTTTGACGTCGAGGTTTGAGGGTTGAGGTTTTAGGGTTGAGGGTTTAGGGATAGGGTTGAGGGTCAAGGGATTAGGGTTAAAGTAGAGTGTCGAGGGTATAGGTATTATGGATAGGGTTGGAGGGTTTAGGGATAAGGGATTAGGGTTTAAGGTATAGTATCAAACCCATTGAGGGTTTAGGAATAGGGATAGCATTTAGGGTTTAGGGATGAGGGATTACGGTTGAGGTTTGAGGGATCAAGGTTGAGGGTTGAGGGATTAGAGTTTAGGGATTAGCGTTGAGGGTTGAGGGATTAGGGTTTAGGGATAGGGTTTACAATTTAGGGATAGGGTTTAGGGTTCATGGATTAGAGTTAAGCGTTGAGGGATTAGGGTTTGATGTTGAGGGTTGAGGGTTTAGGTTTTAGGGTTGAGGTTTTAGGGATAGGGTTGAGGGTCGAGGGATTAGGGTTAAAGTAGAGTGTCGAGGGTATAGGGATTAGGGATAGGGTTGGAGGGTTTAGGGATAAGGGATTAGGGTTTAATGTATAGTATCGAGCCCGTTGAGGGTTTAGGATGAGGGATTAGGGTTTAGGTATAGGGTTTGGGGTTGAGGGATTAGGGTTTAAGGTATAGTGTTGAGGGTTAAGGAATAGGGTTTAGGGTTGAGGGATTAGAATAAAGGGTTGAGGGATTAGAGTAAAGGGTTGAGGGATTAGGGTTTGACGTTGAGGGTTGAGGGTTGAGGGTTGAGGGTTGAGGTTTTAGGGTTGAGGGTTTAGGGATGGGGTTGAGGGTCGAAGGATTAGGGTTAAAGTAGAGTGTCGAGGGTATAGGGATTAGGGATAGGGTTGGAGGGTTTAGGGATAAGGGCTAGGGTTTAAGGTTTAGGGATAGGGTTTAGGGTTTAGGGTTGAGGGATTAGGGTTTAAGGTATAGTGTTGAGGGTTTAGGGTTGAGGGATTAGAGTTAAGGGTTGAGGGATTAGGGATTGGCATTAAGGGTTAAGGGTTGAGGTTTGAGGGTTGAGGGTTTAGGGATAGGGTTGAGGGTCAAGGGATTAGGGTTAAAGTAGAGTGTCGAGGGTATAGGGATTAGGGATAGGGTTTAGGGTTGAAGTTTAAGGATTGAGGGTTGAGACTTTAGGGCTAAGGGTTAAGGGATTAGGGTTTAGTGATAGGGTGTAGGGTTTAGGGTTGAGGGATTAGGGTTTATGGTTGAGGGAATAGGGTTTAAGGTAAAGTGTTGAGGGTTTAGGGATAGGGTTTAAGGTAAAGTGTTGAGGGTTTAGGGATAGGGTTTAGGATTTAAGGTTTAAGGGTTGAGGCCTTAGGGTTAGGATTAAGTGAGACCTAGATGGCTAAGGATGGATGGAGAGGTAGACAAGGAGCGAGTGAGAGACATAGAGAGGGGAGAGGTAGAGAGGTGAGGGGGAGAGATAAGTGAGATATAGAGATGTGAGAGATAGAACATGAGCTAATGGAACTAGAGGTGAGATATTGCAAAGGTGCTATCAAAGGTGAGATAGGCACAAATATTTATTGATCAATCTATAGCAAGACAAAACATGAGCGTGTTATAACCCGCTCGCATTTTGTCCTGCTTTAGAAATGGTAAAAAGGCCTGGACCCCCGTGATCCAGGCCCACATGCTCTATTTTCATGCTGATTATGCGCATGTTCCAATAAAAAAAGAAGTGTTTTCATGTTGTTGGGAAGTTCACATGCACATTTTACACATTCTACCACATTTGCATGATCTTTCCGCCACCTTTTCTACTTTGCCAACTTGAGAAGGAGGAAATAACATAATTTTCACATCAAATTTGATATATATCTATTCAAGTTTCAATTTTTGTAGTGTTACAATGTTAATTGTGATTCAATTTTAGGAATTTAACATTATAGTTTGGTTAATAGTATTTTTGTTACTAATTATATTTGAGTGTTATTCAATTTAACATTGAAAAGGAAGCAAGTGGTGAAAAACTCAAATTGTTGAGGAGTTTGATGCAAGAAGAAAAAAAACTACATAATTGGGTACTCTCTCCATTTGAATCTCCATTTTTTAGGTATGTCAAGTCTTTACATGCATGTTCTTTACATTTTCCTTAATTCTATTTGAATTACTTTATCATGCTTTATCATACATGTTTATATCACTTGTATCCAGTATGCATAATAAAAGACTATGTATACATATCTTATGTTTATATAATAGACATGTTTTAAATTAGTTCATGGTATGCATAATAAAAGATATCTCAAACGTCAACATTAATTAAAATAGACACATTCCCAATCAAGAAAGCAACCTACAATCTCACATGATGCCATGTATATTTTCTACACTTGGGCTTTTTAATAATTATGTGTAATAAACAGACCTTAACATACCATGATGTCAAACTATGCAAGAATAAATCCTTACAACATAATAAAAATACAATCCCACTATTATCTTGTCATATTAACAAGTTAAATTACAAATGAATAGGTGCCAATATTATACAAGTATGCACATGACATGATGATTTGTATGCACATATCTTGGGCTAGGACATTCCTTATGCACCTACTCATGATGATTTGTATGCACATGATACAACAATATTTCAAAATTTCCTAATTGTCCTTTGTTAGCACATGATGGTGGTTACCTTGATCGACTATATACCATTCAATACCCTAAATTACAGAGATTAGTCTAATGATTTTTATGACAATCCTAGGTATGTGATGCAGAGGTAGGGTTCAAATCAATCCAAAGGGCTCATACCAATAGTTTGTTTAAATTTCATAAGCTTGCCTCTCAAGCAATCTCCCTATACAAAGGCACAAAGAGGGTCTTCAATACTTCAAAACCTAACAAGGTTACTAGAGGTCTTCTTACCCCTCAGGAACTTAGACACAACCATTCTAAACCCTTACTCAAGTCTACACTCTTCAATTGTTGTCTATTCCTTCACAAGCCACCCAAATCCTAGTAGCCCTAGTACCAAAAAAACACCTTCTCAATTCCAAATTTCAACTTCTTAATCTAAACCATCATCCACACCTTAACAATGCTCTTTCATCAAAACCCTACTTGAAAGCATCACTTTTCATCAAAAGAAGACATGTGATTTAACTATTATAGATTGTAGTGTTGCAATGTTAATTGTGATTGAATTTTAGGAATTTAACATTTAACAATTCTGAGCATTATATTCATCATAAATAAGTCACTTTTAGTCAATAGAAGCCAAAATACATCCATTTGCAATCATGGATTAGTTAAGGACAGCTAGGTGGTAAATTTGTTGCCACTGGCAACTTCACAAATTTGGTGTCTTATCTTGTCCTCGGTTTTCTCCATGGATCTCCATCATTGTCTTCATGAATCATATAATTCATCATGTCATAGTGCCTTCATCATTCCATAATTGAATGTCCCACTTGACAAGAGGCCTAATTAGGCTTGTGCAAATAGGTCACTATAGGTTTTTTGATCTCTAGGCTTCCAATCTTCAAACCAAGACAACAAACATGTCAAATTGGGTCTACCTCAACCTTTTCAAGCATGAAGTCCCATGTACTCTTCACTTGTAGCCTCAATAGGTGACTCTCCTTTGACCTTATCCTCATCTAGGACTGAAGTGAACTTTGTACCATAATGCTTTGTATGGCTGCAATAACATTGTGCAATAATGCTTTGTATGGCTGCAATAATTTTATTTGTATGCTTTGTACCTATTTTGGTTGAGTGACATTTACTCTTTTACATGATGATTGTATGTACATTTACTATGAAGGGTTGAATGACATATATTTTAGTTATTTGTATGGATTCATTTCTTAGGAACTAATATTGGTCTCTTTATCATGCTACAAACAAATTCTCGATCATGTCGAGGAAATGATCAAGAATTAAACCAACACAAGAAGAGATAGAAACTAAGAATGCAAAGAATGCAGCGGCTATGAGGGAACTTTGTGAGAAGAGGAAATTGGACATGATAAATGAAGACATGCCAATTGAAGAGGAACCGCAACCATCACAAAGAGATATGGTATTGGCGGCACAAAGAGAACGAATGCAAAAACTTCATGCTATGAGAGATTTGAATACCATAGTTGGAGACACGTCCTCTACTACAAGTCAACATGTAGGGACACCATCTACCACATCTCAAGTTTAGTACATCATCACTCACATGTGATGAAGGAGGTATGTCATCATTCCCACCTCAACCTCAAGGTATGTGATCTATTCCATCTTCGATCGAAGGTATGCCATCTAGCCCATCTCATTTAAATATTAATGAAATTCCTAATGTTGAGATGAATTTACCTAACTTAACACCACCTATAATTTTGCATAGAAATCCAAAGTATTTGATTGATATTGATGAGAATATTTTGCAGCCAATGGAAGGTAAGATTCCAAAATGCACTTGTAGAAGATATGCTCATAAGATTTGGAGATTGTTCTTTGAAAAGTTAAATGAGACCGCAAGATGTCAACTATTCGTTAAAATGATGCGAAGTATAAAGTATAGGTCCATCATGAAGATTCTTGGGTTGAGAACATTAGAGGCTTCAAGTGAAAAATCTATTGTCAAGAATCTAATGAGTGCATATGAGAGTGTGGGTAACACCTCACGCACAAAAGATAGTAATGCAACACAGCGTGTGATTACATCGACTATAGTAAGTAGTCAAACAAGGAAAGCTCATCTCATTAGAAAGATGAGTCAAGTATTGAGAATTAATAGGAAAACTTTATCAAGAGCCATTGGAAGATGCCAAAGAATTGAGGACACTAATGCCAATGAATTATGGGTGTTCTCGGGGAGACTACCACGGAAAGATAAACCAATTGTTGAAGCATTAAGATCACTAATTGAATACTTTTGGAAGAATTACACAAGGGTGTCTCCAAATCAAAGGGATGTGGTAAGAAGGAGAATTGGTAGTCAGAACCATGAGCCACATCAAAAGCATTTTTTGGATGAGACTCAAACATAGTTTTTTGGTAAACTTCTAGAGAAGTATCCTCAAATTAAAATTTGTCAAAGATATTTTGAAATGCTAAAACCTTTCTATGTCAAGATAAATCACACATGCACCACTTGTCGTTGTAGATTACATATTAAATTTTTTTAACCATTTTGATGTTTATCGGTCTATATGTTTAGATTTGCATACTAACAATTGTTTGCAGGGTTGTGGCATATGTGCCCCACCAACATCTTCAAGAGACTTCATATCAAGAATTTTATGTGAAAGAGAGGAAGGTCAAATATTCTACAAGAAATTATGCTTGGATGGCACATGTCATCATTGCAGTGGCTTGCAACATATGCCAATATGTGAACATATGGAAAGAACACATGCGGTTGGAAATAAACTAGTAGAGTTTAAAAAGTATAAAATAATGGCATACAATACAAAAGATGGTAAAGAAGCAAAGAGGTGTGAATTGGTTATTGGAAAGATTCAACTGTATCAGTTTATGCCTATATTTTGTGACAGCATAGTGTATGGGTATGCAAGACATGCCCATAGAGCTTGATGGTTGGACTTGCAATTCAAGTTATGCAAGGACACATTTCTGGTTGGTAGCATTGTCTCAATCGTTGACTTTGTAGAGAACTACAATCTATAGCCACAGCGTGAGGTACAATCACAATATTACAACTCCACACAGGTTTCTATATTTGTACACATCACATTCATTCATGTGAATGATAGTACAGAGGATGATAGAAAGATCATAAGGGAGTATCATTTCTATATCAGTGATGATCACACGCATTCTACGGAGTTCGTGCAAGGTTACTTTCAAGTGTTCTATAATGATTTGGCTAGAAGGGTTCCTCTACAATAACCTAGGGTTCCTCTACAATAACTTCTCTCAATTTTTATATCTCTGAGGCATTTTCCCATGGTGAAAGGTTTTCTGTTACTCCAAAAATCATTAGAAGGAGGTAGTGTAAATTTGCAAAGGGGTGTAACTTTCATCCTGCTCTTGATGTGACCAAACTGACTATTCCAACGAGTCTAAATGGGTACATTTACGCTAGGCATGGTCCTATTTTTCACCTAAACATGCCAAAATAGTCCGAGCTAGATTGTACCAATGATATCCCCGAAGAGTCCAAAGTGTAAAAAGGCAGCAATCTTTGACGAGATGTTACTCAAAAACTGTGTCACTTAGAAAAATTTTGTTTAAGGCAATGTGATCATGTAGGGTTCCTCTACAATAACCTCTCTCAGTTTTTTATATCTCTGAGGCATTTTCCCGTGGTGAAAGGTTTTCTGTTGCTCTAAAAATCATCAGAAGGAAGTAGTGTAAAGTTGCAAAGGGGTGTAACTTTTGTCCTACTCCTGATGCAACCAAACTAACTATTCCAATGCATTCGGATGGGCAAATTTACACTAGGCATGGTCCTATTTTTCACCCAAACATGCCAAAATAGTCTGAGCTACATTGTACCGATGATATCCCTGAAGAGTCCAAAGTGCAAAAAGGCAGCAATCTTTGATGAGATGTTACTTGGAAACCATGTCACTTAGAGACATTATGTCTAAGGCAACGTAATCAAGTAGAGTCCCTCTACAACAACCTCTCTCAGTTTTTTATATCTCTGAGGCATTTGCCCATGGTAAAAGGTTTTCTGCTGCCCCAAAAATTGTCAGGAGACAGTGTAAAGTTGTAAAGGGGTGTAAATTTTGTTCTTCTCCTTGTGTGGCCAAACTGACAATTCCAACACATCTAGATGGGTACATTTAGGCTAGGCATGGTCTTTTTTCACACCCAAACATGCCAAAATAGTCTAAGCTACATTGTATCGATGATATCCCTGAAGAGTCCAAAGTGCAAAAAGGTAGCAATCTTTGACGAGATGTTACTCAAAAACTATGTCACTTAGAGATATTTTGTCTAAGAAAACAGGATCATGTAGGGTCACTCTACAATAACCTCTCTCATTTTTTTATATCTTTGAGGCGTTTGCCCATGGTGAAAGGTTTTCTGCTGCCCTAAAAATCATCAAAAGGAGGCAGTGTTAAGTTGCAAAGGGGTGTAACTTTCGTCCTACTCCTGATGTGACCAAATTGACTGTTCCAACGCATCTAGATGGGTACATTTACACTATGCATGGTCCTATTTTTCACCCAAACATGTCGAAATAGTCTGAGCTACATTGTACCGACAATATCCCTGAAGAGTCCAAAGTGTAAAAAGGTAGCAATCTTTGATGAGATGTTACTCAAAAACCATGTCACTTAGAAACATTATGTCTAAGGAAATATGATCATGTAGGGTTCCTCTACAATAACCTCTCTCAATTTTTTATATCTCTGAGGCATTATCCCGTGGTGAAAGGTTTTCTGTTGCCCCAAAAATCATCAAAAGGAGGTAGTGTAAAGTTGCAAAGGGGTGTAACTTTCATCCTGCTCCTAATTTGACCAAACTAACTATTCCAACGCGTCTGAATGGTTCTATTTTTCACCCAAACATGTTGAGACAGTCCGAGCTACATTGTACCGACGATATCCCTTAAGAGTCCAAAGTGCAAAAAGGCAGCAATCTTTGATGAGATGTTACTTAGAAACCATGTCACTTAGACACATTTTGTCTAATGTAACATGATCATGTAGAGTCCCTCTACAATAACCTCTCTCTTTTTTTATATCTATGAGGCGTTTGCCTGTGGTGAAAGGTTTTCTATTGCCCCAAAAATTGTCAGAAGGAGGCAGTGTAAAGTTGCAAAGGGGTGTAACTTTTGTTCTTCTCCTCATGTGGCCAAATTGACAACTCCAACGCATCTAGATGGGTATGTTTAGGCTAGGCATGGTCCTGTTTCGCACCCAAACATGCCAAAACAGTTCGAGCTATAAACACTAACTAGTCTTCAATCTTCAAACACTACAAATACCATGATATCTTACATAAAGCTATCTTTTAGCCTTTTATAAAGGTATGCCCATCAAATTCAACCACATAGAGATGACTGTTTGTATTCCAAATTCCTTTTAAACATTGACATTCCAATCCTTTTTCCCACCCTCATATCAATTAAATATGACCTTCGATTATGATATGGCGCTCGAGCTTATGGGAGTTTACCAGAGAGGCTGGTTGAGTTAGGTTGAAGGGCCAATGAACAATGAATTAAAGGCCCTTTAGTAGGTTGATTTAAGTGATAGTAACTTGTGATTATAAGTCAATATTAAAATAAAACAAAAGTGCACTTTACACATGACAGACAATTGAGGGTTTTAAAGTCTTAAGAAAAGTAGATTCTTTTTAGGGTTTAATGCCCAATACGCAAACCCTAACTATCAATAAGAAAGACTTAAACATTCTAAATTTCATCAAGAGATATCTAG
This sequence comes from Cunninghamia lanceolata, assembly GCA_027924645.1. Taxonomy (NCBI): domain Eukaryota; kingdom Viridiplantae; phylum Streptophyta; class Pinopsida; order Cupressales; family Cupressaceae; genus Cunninghamia; species Cunninghamia lanceolata. The sequence goes on along the minus strand of BSBN01000870.1, from coordinate 15,355,504 downwards.
GACATTTCAAAGACCTCAGGGACATCAGAAGAAAGACATTAGATTATGACACTTATCATAGGCTTAAGGTTCTAAGACATGAACAACTTCACATTTGAATCAGACTCATGACTTCCCTTGATAAATATAACTCTCCTTGATGATGACATTGAATTATGATTATGAAAGCTTGTGTCTTCTCTAACTTCTTATTGCATGAACAAAACCACATCCACCATGAACATGAACCTTGCATCATATCAACCTTCCAAGATAGACCTTATCATGAAAACCATATTCACAACAAAACCTTGCATGAACAAAACCACATCCACCATGAACATGAACCTTGCATCATATGAACCATGTTTATCTTGTGCGGCATCAACATGAATTGAGAGACCTTATCATGAAAACCATATTCACAACATCATGCACCTCATGACCATCACCTACCTTGAATCACTGTATCACCTTATCAACATCATGGCATCAACCTTGACATCAATTACAAACAACCTTGACCCTTTGACTTCAATGACAACCTTGAACCTTGATTGTTGATGACTTATGAAGCCTATAGCCCGAATGTTATTTTGGATACTAAAATTAGGTAAGACTCAATATTGATAACTAAGAGGGGGGTGAATCAATTATCTTAATTTATTCAACTTTTTTTTCTTCTTTAATAATTAGTGCAGCATCAAAGAAAACAAGCATGAAAGTAGAAACAAAGTCAATACACATAACACAATGATTTTGACGTGGAAAGCCCAGTTAAGGGAAAAACCACGGGGTGATTAACCCAAGAATGTATTCTCTATTAAAATAATAGAAGTACAAAATGGCACCTGCCAATTTAGGGCTCACTGCCCGAGCATACTGCTCACAAGAGGCTCACTACCTACAAGAGAGAAAGATAACACAATGTTTGAACTGATGAGAAGCATCCACACATGCTAAGATTCAGTTCCGGTTGAGCTCAATAAACTGATCTGCTGCACTTCATTCTAACTTTCTTTTGGTTCAGCTATCCTATCACATTCCAGACCTGTCTTCTTGCCTTCCTACTACTCTTCTTCTTTTATTCACACAATTCCACATTCACAACAACACTCTTCATATCTCAATTCATCTGGTATATATATCTGCATAAGTAATCTTACCACCTTTCTAGTCAACATTTGGAATAGTCAATATTTTCCCAAGCTTTGATTTGTCAGCTAGATCCTTGCTTACCAAGTGATGCGGATCTAGGAGATGCTTGAAGAAGTCATCAATCATGTCGGCCGATCATGAATGATACCTCAAGAAACTTAGTCATCAGCAATATCTCTTCCGGATTTGGGTCTGACACTCTGTTGGTACAGTTCTTCCTCTGTCTACTCTGCCAAACAAGAACCCAACACTCAAGTGCTCGTATCTTTTCACCCTTCCATCACTGGAGGCTAAATCCTTGGAATCTATTAGTCAAGATACTCATCTTGACTTCCCCAAATCCACACTTCACTGAGATACTTCCTCTGAGAGATCTGGACCTGACTATCAGACCTTGCTGACTGCTCTGTTCTTGCTTACCGGATCACAACACTTCTTCAATTTGACTTCTGGTAGAGACTCATCATGTCTTGCAGATGTGTGGGATAGCCTTTGTTGCCATCAATGACAACATACATAAACCCATATAGTGTCTCTTGCCAACAATCTCCCCCTTTGGCATTGATGGCAACACTTAGTGAAAAAAGACTAAGTGTCACACTATACTCCCCCTTGGTTGATGCTCTCATTTTATATACATTTTTCAGAGCTCCCCCTTAGCTGGATTCCTTATTTTCCACTGCTTCTCACTCCCCCTTTGACATCAATGGCAAAGGGTAGGGTCCGCACACCAAAATTCTCAAAACATCAACTATACTTAGCCGCATAAATATATATATAGCATACTTACATATATTGAAGTATGTCTGCAAAAGTTGTCTTCAATTGGACGAATTTTGTTGCCCAACTTTGCTTCATCCTGTCCAAAATTGAGATGTGACCACTCAATAGGAATGCAAACGTGTCTGCCCTTTTTAGATCTATCGGATCACTGGTCTGGGCTATGATCTGAGCTTCTTTTATGGCCTCATGCATGGCCTCTAACTTAGGGATAATTATCCCTCTAAGTTCACCCAACCTGCTTATTCTGTTCTTCTTTTCCTTCTCAAGTTTCTTGATTTATTATGGAAGAGGTGAGAGGATCAAAATTCTTAGAGAGTTTTGTCAGTTTGTCCTCCTGTTCTTTCACTTTCTTCTCAATATCAAATGTTACATTGGACCATGATAAACAAAATTTGTACATTTCCCTGCCATCTTTAAGAGCATTTTCTAAGCTCTTTATCCCAATATTCATATTCCTCCTATCATTAGTTATTAACCCTTGTACCTCTGATAATCTTTTTGCCAAAAATTCCTTCCAGACCTTATCTTCTGTTGACTTCTCTAGGAAATCAAAATGTGTGCTAACACTATTGACTAGAGATTTGAGATTACCGGATGAGGAGGCTGAGGAATCCTTCTGGAAAGATGGCATGATCTTTTCTAATACTCTGGATGCAACTTCTATTAGCTCACAGTCTTCCATGTAAGACTTCAGGAGTTTTTCTTTAGCCTTTGCATTAGCAAATGAAGCTATCTTCATTGTTTGTACCGGGGAAAGAGAATCAAAATCAAATGGCCCTTGTAGAAGTTCCGGTTCATCAATCTCCATTGTCTCTTTGTTTAAGAATTCTTTGACAGTTTCTGTAGTGTCTCTTGCTGGAGACAGATTCTTCTTCTCTTCTGCAGTCTTAGAGCTGTCTCTTGGAGCTTTCTCTCCTTCTACACTCTTACCACTAACAACTGTGGTCTTTTCTGCTGAAGTCTTCTTTCCTTCTGTAGCCTTAGTACTGTCATCTTCTTTTTCCTTCACTCCTTTTTCTTTATCCTCTATTCTTTCTTCTCCTTTGGATTCGGAGTCAGTAGGGGAAACCGAAGGAGTGATGTTTGTTTGTTCACAGGCCACCACTTCTGGAGCAGAGGATTCCAAGTCCTTATCATTTTCTTCACTGGTGTCCATTACTTCTTCTGTCATTGCCTCAGTAGATTCTTTTTCAATACTTGTAGCTGAGGGATCAACACCCAAGTCCTCTATAATAGGAATGTTGAATCTTGAGTATGCATTCTGGAGGATCTCTTCTGTCTCTTTTGCTATTTTGTCAGTTTCTCTGAGCATAAGTTCATTCATTCTTGCTTTGCTCCGGAACTCATCCTTGCAATCTTTGAAGATCATATTCATTTGCTTTGAATCAACTGAAGGATAAAGCTGAATGGCTATCTGTTCTCGGATCTCAAGATCTTTTGCCATAGCATTATTCTTTCTTATTTCTAACTCTTTCTCTAGGCTTTTGGGAATAAGAGATATAATTTCAATAAAAGCCTTATTGTAGATATTCAAATACTTGACTGCTGCTTCCTACAAGATCTTTTGGTCAGCCTCATTATAATGATCATAGAATTCAGCCATTGGTTGAAGGTTTCCATCCATAGTCACTGATTTGACGACATCATCTAATGATAGAGTGGGTTTTTCAACAAACTCTTCTGCCATCTCTTCCTTGTCTTCACTGGTAGAGGGTTCACTAGATACTTTCTTCTTTTTCCTCATTTTCCTTACCTCCTCATCTGACTCAGTCTCTTCATCATCCTTCTGACTGCTATAAGACCTTGTGGCCTTTGTCTTAGTTATTTTCTCTGCTTTACCGAATGAGTTTGCTTCCGATTTTGATTTATTTGAGCTCTTATTAGTGGTAGGAGAAAAGCTCCTAGAGGATCTGGTCTGGGAGGAGGATTCTACTAGAACACTTTGCTTTTTTGCCTCTTTCTTCCCTTTCTCAATCCTTTCCTTCTTTTCCCTATTGGCATCAAGTGCCTCTTTTGAGATGCCAAGGCTTTTGGCAATGTTTTCTACTTCTTTTCTTACCTTTCTTTTCATCTTTGGTTGCCTTAGCTCAACATGGATCTTCACACTCAATTCTTCAAAGGTTCCAAACCTTTCTGCCTTGGGATCCTTTGGCTGACTCAACATGTGCTGAACATGCAGCTCTATGATTTTCTCATCCACCTCATACTCCATTGGCATGATCAACACTGATCTTGGTTCCACTGCCTCCATTAGGCACTGATCAGTCTCTACCATAAAACATACTGTGTCTTTGTATATCTCAACTAGAGATTGGGGAATTCTCTCTCTAGCTTGCATCATGTTTTGGAAGTTTTTGAAGAAACCCTAGAGAGCTGTGTTTTGTGCTTTGTCATCACCAAGTCCATGCAAATAGTCCCTGATTTGTATGGCAACCGGTCTGTCACTCTGCCATACCCATCCATTAGATCCGGGTAGCTCATTCATCAAGTACAAGAATAAGCACAATATTAACCCACCATACTTAAATGAATTCTTTTTATCTTTCTTTATTTTCTGTAGATTCTCCAAGAGTTGATTTAGAAGGAGCTAACAAAGGTCATAATCTGAATTCTTTCTTAACAATTCATAAGTAGTGTAGATAGCAGTTCCAGGTACTGAATTCTCCCTGCTAGAATGATATATCTTGTATCTGATGATCATGGAGGCAAACTTGATATCCGGATCAGTGATATCTTCTATTGTCATTGCTCTTTTGTCAAACCTAGATATGTTAGCCTCACTTATAATCTGATTCTTGACCGATTTGAGAATAGGTATCCCACTGGATGAGTGCAAACCGGTAATTGCCCTAATGGCATCTTTTGTGATCTTGAATGGTCCATTCAACCACATGAAGTGGTCATGTATTCTGCTCAAGACATACCGGACCCATTCATCCTCAATAAAGCAGGGGAAATGTATACACTGTGCAAAGTGCTTGTTCTGGAGGGCCTTGTATTGGGGTTGGAGCTCAAATGAATCATCTATTAGTTGTTTGTGGTAGATATCCCTCAATTTGAACTCTCTGAATTATTCAATGTTTACGTGAATGTAAACCCTAATATCTTCTGTATGCAAGACACCATGCGGAACACTGGAAAATGTTCCTAGGGGATCTACTTCCAAGGATTTGTAGGGATGTTTCTTGAATTTGGGGCGAGGCCTTTCAGTGATCTTCACAATATTCGGAGTAGTCATCTTTAAAAAGATTTGCAGAGAGGTGTTTAGGAACAGAAAATACCTTTTGTGCCTTTAGGTTTCACGGAGTGAGCTAGATCGATTTCTGGATGAATCGACTTCTGCAAATGATCTTTGATGGGCTTGAGGAAATTTGTTGCAGAGCTCCTTTTTGCTTCTTCTTAAATGCAGAATGATCAAATGTTTAATACGAAGAACCCTTATATTACTCCGCAAACCCTAATACCAAGTTGCAATAAATGCTCGACCTAAGTCATTCCGGTTTGCCTCAATCAAATGATTTAAAGAACTAGATCAATCTTGATCTAAACATCTTGCGGATCTTCCATATCTTAACCATAGTTTATTTAGATGTTTCTCTTGTGAACCCTTTAATCCACAACTCTTCTTGTGCCAATTCCGGCACCAATTGACAGGCTGGGGGAAAATGGTTTTCTTGTGTCTCCCCCTGAGCTAGGGCTCACTTTTTAATTTCTAGAAGGAATATCATCACCAGAGTCTAGTGCGGATCCATCCCCTACATTCTCTATACTTTTCTTCACCCAAATCTTGTTCATCTCATTTTGAACTTCATCTGCATTCACTTTTTGTTTTCCCTTATTTTGATTCTGATTATGATGTACCGGACCTCTTTTGTCTTGATTCTTGCTTCTACATAATTTTGCAATATGACTGGATCTATTGCAAATTTGGAAAACAACATTTCTTTGCATATTTGATTGATATCCTCTTGATCTACATTGATTAGCCATATGACCCATTCTATTGCATGCAAAGCATCTACCATTGAATGAATTGTTCATTTGCATATTTCTGCATTCATGAGATTTGTGACCATACCTTTTGCAGTTGAAACACTATCCGGAGAAGGATGTATTAGTCTGATTCATTCTCTTTCTGCACTGATTAGCTTTATGACCAAAGTTATTGCAGTTGTGGCAGTATCCATTGAAGGATGGATATCTTTGAGCATTAGGCTGCCTTACCAAAGGTCTTCTAGGCCTGTTCCTTGGATTCTCTGATCCAAAATTCTTCTGACCGGATCCAGAGCTTTCACCTTTTTCATACCCCAAGCCACACTTGTCATCTACCCTCTTTTGGCTTTCAAGAAGAATTTCAAGTTGAGCAGAGCTTATCTTGAATTTCTCTTTGTATTCATTTGTTGTTTGAACATCCCTTTTAAGAGAGACAATTTGATCCTCAAGTTTTTCTTCATTATCTTTAGCATCTTCAAGATCAGATTCAGGATGTTTGATTATTCTATCCATCTTGTGGCAGTCTTATGATTTTTCCTTGAGAGATTGTCTTAGATCATCTTCAGATTTTCTTCTTTCTTCAATTTCTTGGGTGAACTTCATAACTCCTGATTCCATTTCATGTCTTACCATGATGATTTCTTTTGATAACTTTTCACATAACTTGGTTTTCTCTTTCAGATCTCCATTTGTAACATTGGCTTCACCTTGACTTACCAATTGTTGAAGTAGCTCCTTTCTCTTTTTCATAGAGAGACTCAGTTTCTCTTTTAGTTCTTTTATGAAATCATCAACCTGTTTGAGTCTTTCCTTCAATTCATTGACTTCAGAATTTGACTGCTCAAGATCATCAAGGGTAGACTTAAGTTGCTCCCCTATACCATACACATCCATTTGAATTCCTAGATCTTCCTCAAGCTGTTAGGCTCTGTTGGGAGGAACTTGGCTCTAATACCAATTGTTGATAACTGAGAGGGGGGTGAATCAGTTATCTTAATTTATTCAACTTTCTGTTCTTCTTTAATAATTAGTGCAGCATCAAAGAAAACAAGCATGAAAGTAGAAACAAAGTCAATACACATAACACAATGATTTTGATGTGGAAAACCCGGTTAAGGGAAAAACCACGAGGTGATTAACCCAAGAATGTATTCTCTGTTAGAAGAATAGAAGTACAAAATGGCACCTGCCAATTTAGGGCTTGTTGCCCGAGCATACTACTCATAAGAGGCTCACTACCTACAAGAGAGAAAGATAACACAATGTTTGAACTGATGAGAAGCATCCACACATGCTAAGATTCAGTTTCAGTTGAGCTCAATAAACTGATCTGTTGCACTTCATTCTAACTTTCTTTTGGTTCAGCTGTCCTGTCACATTTCGGACCTGTCTTCCTGCCTTCCTACTATTCTTCTACTTTTATTCGCACAATTCCACATTCACAACAACACTCTTCATATCTTGATTCATCTGGTATATATATCTGCATAAGTAATCTTACCACCTTTCTAGTCGGCATTCAGAATAGTCAATATTTTCCCAAGCTTTGATCTGTCGGCTGGATCCTTGCTTACCAAGTGATGCAGATCTAAGAGATGCTTGAAGAAGTCATCAATCATGTCAGCCAATCATGAATGATACCTCAAGAAACTTAGTCATCAGCAATATCTCTTCCTAATTTGGGTCTAACACTCTGTCGGTATAGTTCTTCCTCTATCTACTCTGCCAAACAGGAACCCAACACTCAAGTGCTCATATCTTTTCACCCTTCCATCACCGGAGGCTAAATCCTTGGAATCTATTAGTCAAGATACTCATCTTGACTTCCCCAAGTCCGCACTTCACTGAGATACTTCCTCTAAGAGATCCAGACCTGACTGTTGGACCTTGCTGACTGCTCTATTCTTGCTTATAGGATCACAACACTTCTTCAATCTGACTTCCAGTAGAGACTTATCATGTCTTGCGGATGTGTGGAATAGCCTTTGTTGCCATCAATGACAACATACATAAACCCATATAGTGTCTCTTGCAAACATGTACTCTCATAACCTCGCCTTATATGCAAGAGGAATTACATTTAATAACCACAATGGTCATCAGCTGCTCATAATCATATGATTTTGACTATCTTATTCAAAACAACAAACATATTCTTTGCATCCCAATATGGTATAATAACAAGAAATTAAGAAATATTTTCAATTGACCAACTCATAAAGAATATGGATCAGCATACTCATTTGAATATTTTCAATTGAGCAACGCATAAAGAATATGAATATTTTCTATTCAACATGATGATTCATTTTTATTTTAAATACAAGTTTTATCTTTTAGTTCCAGAATGAGGTTTAGGTGATACTTGAATAATAATAGTTAGCTTATTGGATCAACAAACATCTTATGTAATACAATTGGACTTTAAATATTTGAAGTAACCATCTACAAATATCCATTCAAACATGAATTTATAATGCAAATATGGATGCCATCAATAAAAAAGATTTGTATTAACTAAATATCCATATAGGCATACATCAATATCTATCGATATAAGTATAACATATATACAAAATAGCCATATAGGCTTACAAGAATGCCATATAGGCATACAATGTCAACTATATGCAATACAAAATATATGTCCACAAATGCCATAGAAGCATACAACAAAGGAACATAATAAAAAGTCATTCCCCTCTGTCCAGTGAAGAGAATAGACCACGGGCAGCCTTTGATCTTCTAGGGGATGGAGACGTGTATGTGGGTGGTCTACTATGAACCCGAGGGCTGCTCCTCCTATTTAGTTGTTTGTGGATCTGTAGTTGTTACAATAAAAAGTATAGACATTAATATATAGAAATTACATGTTATAAAAATGAAACATTTAATAAAATAATCACTTACTGCTACCATATAATCTATCTCCTCATTTGCCTTAGTAGTAGGATTAGGCTGTGGTGATGTCATGTCCTATAGAAACCATTCAGATAGAAATTAAACTTCAAATCAATAATCTTTTGATTTTTCAAAAATAAACAACTATAACAATGAATGTAAATTGAAATTTACTAATCTACCTTGTACCCCCGTCAATGGCATGGAGCTATGAATCACAGAGGACACACCATGCTCCATTTCCCTATGAACATCAGGAGGTGTCTCTGTAGACTGCATCATCTGGAAATAAAACATCATTATTCAATTACGAAAACTATAATAGTGATGCAAATCATGACTCCTAACATACACACACATTCACCTAAACATGGAAGTACACACAATAAAGCACACAAGTCACATACAAAAATCTAGTAAGTACAATTCATTCATTAAACTATTTATTTTATTACCTCCATGAAGCTTTGAAGTCCACCACTGCTGGCAGGTGTTGTCATGAAATCTCCAATATTAACCTATTCAACATCTAAAATCATATATTAGAATACAATTCATATAATGATGCTATTCACATGTAATATTTATAATTGTTTACTAGTTACATATCCCAACAGTAGATGATGTAGTGTAATATGCAGGTGGAGAACCATTGAAAACTACATCAACGATATGGCCCTAAAATTTCACTAAAATCATCAAACTAAATTAGTTAATCTTGCATTTCAAAAATGAAATTTAATAAATTCAATTCAATGAACTTGCTAAGATTTACCTGAGTATCAAGCCCGAAAGTCTCACTCAAGAGGGCATCTGTCATCACCATGTGCTCAGCTGCAGATGTAGCTTGTGCACCTACGTCATGACTATTCGTGGGGTCATAACCACATGCTAACCTGCAAGTCCGACAAGTATGGGGTGGAACTGTACTCGAACTCTCCCCCGGCCCATGTTGTACTGTAGGACTAGCATGTTGTATGATGCTCTAGGTCAAGGCACTAATGGACTGAAGTGTCTCGAGCTCAACACTCTCCTTCATAACGAAAGGGATAGAAATGTGCTCATGGGTTGGTCTAGCGAGTGCTCATCTCGCTGGCCACTATGGGTCAACATGTGCCCCTGGTCTATCTTGTGCTGACCCCCCACCTCTACTCTGGAACTCCCACATATCAAAATAATTTGGCACTTTATTTTTGACAAATTTGCAGTAGAGTTTCCTCAAAAAATATTGCGGGACCTCATTATTGTTGCATGAAGGATGGTCAAAAACCATCCACCACCTCTGCGCAAAATTGTCCCTTATCACTTAGTTGTTACACCAATGGATAGAGAACCTCTTGCATGTAAGGGGTAGAGATTCATTTGTTCGTGGGTTTGTGAAAATAGAACACAAGTCCAGTTTTATAATTTGTTCATTTTTAACTTATTCATATGACAACTTGTTTGCATAATACTCTCTAAATTCTCTCCTCTTTTCTGTTCAACTAGTTATTTGCTTGCTAATTGCATCTACATTTGATAACATGGATTCAAGGGATTGAGCAAGCATGGATCTATGCAAGGTTGAAGTTACAGGTTCTGTCAACCTTACAATTATGTCCTCAATTTGTTTCTTATTGTTTTCAATTTGCCCCATTATATTTTCTTGTGTTCCAGGGGCATATTCAGGAATAAATGGAGGTGTTTGTGGTTGGGGTTCTTCTTTAGCAGGTATTTTTTGTTTAGGTGATGGAGGATTTTGTGGATTTTCAAGAGGAGGAGGTGCATTATCAACTCTTGTAAATTTAAGAAATTTACATCAAAAACTATTTTAACCTACCTATTTAGCAACAAATTCACACAAGAAAGCAAATACAACTTACTTCTTCAATTTCCCCGACGTCGTGGCGGCATTTTGATGATGAATCGGTGAGAAATAGCTGACGATTGGATCTTAAATAACGCGAGCGCGCTCTTTTCTCCCTTCAAGCCACAGGTTTCTTGCAAATTGTTGTCAAATAATGAAATGGAATGCTATTTTTTTTTTTAATATCTAATAGAACATAATGCGCTCGCGTTATAATGTGAGCATGTTATGGCTTGGTGTAGGCTCGGCAACACTAAGCCATAACGCAAGCACGTTATAACGCGCTCGCGTTATGTCTATTTTTTTTTTAAAGTTTGCCACTTTTTGGCCCCCCAACTTTTTGCACCCGCCCTTGGGTGGATGTTTAATTTAAATTTAGGAAATTGGTGGTCAATTTGACATGTGTGGTTTTGAACCAAGTTCAAGAAGTTGCACCTATGGTTTTGAACCAAGATTTAAAATAATAAATTTGAAGGTTGGGTCTAGACTATTGAAGAACAAGGACTTACAATTAGATAAATTATAAGTTGGATGTTGAATTTTACATAAAAGTATAGTATTTTGACAATAGATTATTACACTTAAAACAAAAAATAAAAATAAATCCAAAATAAATAAAGAAAAGTGCAAAAATACACTTTGACCCTTAAAATAGTACTCTTTTACATTAATATCACATAATAAACTAGCATACTTATCTTTTCAAAAATCTATATAAAAGATGTCCAAGATATCATTCTTAAGGTGCCTAACTTTTATTGTATTTATGATTAAAGTGAATAAGCACTTGGAGAATAGTATCTCTAGAGATCTTTTCCATAGATTTTTGAAAAGATAGGTATGCTAATTTTACTTTAGAACTATTTAACAATTGTTTTTATTTATTTACTTTGTTCTTTCTTTATTTACTTTATTTTTATTCTAAGAGTTATTTTTACTATTATAATAAAAATAGTAACTAAAAGAATTATTGATATTATTATGTACTTTGATAAATAAAATAGTAAATAGTTATGTACTTCATTTTATAAAAATATAATAAGTAATATTTTTGAAATAATTATTTATTTTAACTTTTTCTTAAGAACTATTTTATTTTAAACATTATTTACTTTATATTTTATTGAAGAGCTATTTTAATTTTCAATAACAATATAATAAATCATAAAAATATTAAAAAGATAAATGAAAAAAAATACTGTAAGTTTGACTTCAGAATTATTATTATTTTCTTTAACAATATCAATTTTAATAACTATCTAAACAATGCTTACTTGGTATTTATATTTTAGTTTTGTCTAGATGTGCAAGAATAATGTTTAGTTTATTTTTATTCAAAACATTGTTTTTAGAGTTATTTTATTTTATTTACTTAAAAGTTAGTTTATTTACTTATAAGTTATTCAATTTTATTTTATTTACTTAACAACTAATTTAGAGTTTTAGTTTTTCTCAAATATATCTGTGTTTTTTAATTTTTATTATTTTTACATATTCTCTTGTGTAATTATGTAGCAAATACACACATTAATAATATTCTCCATACATTAATGTTGTGAGTTTCTAACCCTCACAACCTTTTGAATCCACTCCAACATGAATCCACTCCATGCCTTACTATTTACAGGTACAACCCTATTACATTCCCTTCAACAGAAATACACAGTCAAGTTCCATATTATATTACATCTCAAAGTTCTCTGTGTGTTCCTTTTCTACCTTTTGATTGCCTGGCCTGAAATATAGAGGACTAGTCTGTAATTAACTTTTGAGCCAATCAAATCAAATGCTCGTGCACTTGGGTAACATTCTAATCATTCATTCAGTAAAGGTAGTTGCAAATATTAGTAGGAATTTATGGGCATCAAGAGTAAATAAGAACATAGACTAGCCATTAAATTGTTTTTGTTTAGTGATGATGCAGAAAAACAAACAGAAAACATGTATTGTTTGTTACACAGCCCAGCCACAACTAAGTCTATTCATAGCTAAACATATAAGCTGAATTACCATTATTATCGGCAGATACAGTTCATCTCCTCTTATAAATACATGTTTCTTATATCTAGATAAACAGGCTGATAAATAGCTAAGAAAACCAAATTGGGTATCTTTAAGTTGAACGTCCAAAAACCTGGACAAACAACTGTACTAACATCTCAGGAGAAGTTAACTGTGGCAGATGCCCATCTATATCAAGTACATCCACTGTATTCATCTCTCCACCAAGGCTGCCTTGCATGTAATATGGTACAGCCGATGGAACAGCTATGTCCTTTCTTGTTTGGATAATACTGCAGGGGCTCTTCACTTCACATAATATGTTTCTCATATCACTCTCAAAGATGGTCTTGGCAACTGCAAGTGCAATCTCAGGCTTCATATTCTTTATTGTTGTAGTATATTCCTTTACTACAGAGGGATCATCTACACCCACCACCTGAGAAGCAAAGCTTGAAACCCATGCTACAAAATCAGATTTTATGCTGCTCATTATCACTTCAATATCTCCCCGTTCAAATCCTCCCTGGTAAGATTCATCGTTCAAATACCTATACACAACATCAACGATATTAATTTCAGCCAACAAGCATTAGAGGGGCTTCTGCAAGCATGGAAACATAGAAAAACACTGATCTGAAATGCAATCTACAATCCATAAAGATGACAATAAGAGCTTTTGGATTGAACTATGTTAGGGTTTTTTTTGCATCAATGTTGGGGATCAATGTTCAGTAATCCATCATCAGACTGAGGAGTGAACCAATGTTTCAGATCAACTCTCAGTGATCCATCATCAGGATGAGGAGTGAACATTTTGGATCAATACTCAATGATCCATTTCAATGTAATAGAATTTATAAGTTCAGCTAACAAGCATTAGAGGGACTTCTGCAAGCATGGAAACATAGAAAAACACTGATCTGAAATGTAATACAAATATGGTAAGTTTTCTACAATTCATGAAGATGATAATAAGAGTTTTTGGATTCAACTATGTTACCTTTTTTGCATCAATGTCCGGATCAATATTCAGTAATCCATCATCAGGATGAGGAGTGAACCAATGGTTTGGATTGCTCAGTGATCTATCATGGAGATGAGGAGTGAACATTTTGGATCAATGCTTAGTGATCCATTTCACTTCTCAATGTCCCAATGACAGATCACTGAACATTGATCTGAAAGATTGATGGAAAAAACTAACACAGTTGAATCCAAAAACTCTTGTTGTCAACGTATTTGATATTCCTTTTATACAAACTTTTAAAACCTGCACTATTTTGAAAAAAAGTTTAAAAGCACACAGATCATGGATAACAACGCACTTCATCTAATTTAGTGCGTTGTCACCTTTATGAACTAATATGCTATCAACGCAGTTTTTGATTGCAAACATTATTTAAGCTGGACACAAGAGAAACCATATGAAAGGTAGCTAGTGTTGTGCCAATGTTAATTTACTACCTTGGAGAAGCACACAGTAAGACTAATTTTTCAAACAGTTGGGGTCTTTGAATGGCAGCAATACAGCCCACCATGCCAGAGACAGAGTGGCCAACATACAAGCATTTCTCAACTTTGAGCTCCTCCAGAATGGTGAGAAGATCTGCTGCATAAGCAGAAAGTGATGTATATCTCTCAAAGTCAAAATGCTTGGCATCCACATTTCCAGAGAATACCATGTCAAACAATATGACCTTAAATTTTTTTGCCAGAGAAGGCAAGATTTTATTCCATACTGACTGGTCTCCGCCAAAGCCATGTGACAGAACTAATGTTCTGTCACCACACCCCACAACTTTCACATTTAGAGCTTCTAAGACTCCACACTTCTTAGACATTTTGGGCACTACTTATCTATGTGATGTCAATGGCTAACAAAACCCTAATTAGATTCCAGATGTCTTTCCAGCTCTGGCTACAATATGTAATAACAATGATAACATGAATGTCTTATATAATATACTGCAAATAGCTATCAAACGACTTGCAATCTTTTAGGGTTTCTGGCTGGGGTCCTTTGGATGTGGCATCGGACACTGTGTAAATGGAACTTGTTTCTTCGCCCACAATTTATTAATCATGGAGCGTGACTTTTTGCTTATTTTGTAATGAGTAGTTGAACGACATTGTAAAAGTTTCAACTTTGGCCATCCATTTTCAGCCACCATTAGATACAAAAATTATAGCTTTTAGGATTCCAAATCATAACGCTTGACCCCTCAAAAGGGGGTAAAGATGCGACAAAACCCTAAATGGGGGAGATCAGAGATGGTGACAAAATTTAAAAAGGTGGAGATTGCACCAGTCAAAAGTTATCATTGTGCAAACACCACACAATGTAATTCTAAAAGCTATAATATGCCAAGCTCTTTGACATCTAGTGATTAGATTGTAAATTTTTTTTCTTGTCAAAGTCAATTGTTGGGGGAATTTTATTCAATGATATATCATTATAATATTAAAAGTCAATTAAAATGATTTGTCCTTGTAACACAATAATCAATTGAAACAAAATAAGTTGTTTAAGCCACCAAAGTTAACACTAGGTTAATTTGTCTTGACTATCAAATTTTAATTTTTTTGTGAGCCAAACATTTTCACCAATTAAATTATAACTATTTTAATTTAGTAAAGAAGAAGGTTAAGAAGTACATGCATGTAACATTTGCATTTATCTTTTATGCATGATTAATCGTTTACAAATCATATATAGACAAAAATTCTACTTTTAGAAATTAATCTTAAGATCAGATGATTAGTTAGGTAAGAAAATTATTAATACAACTTTTGGAAGTCATAATGTTGTGGATTATATGGCTAGAGAATTTTTAAATTAATATTAGGCAAGAAAATTATCAATACAACTTTTGGAAGTCATGGTGTTGTGGATTATATGGCTAGAGAATTTTTAAATTAATATTAAAATCACGATAAGTAGTTAGGCAAGGAATTTATTAATAAACCTTTTTGAAGTCATGATGTTGTGGATTGTATAGTTGGAGATTTGGAATGAGACTTTTGGGTTATTTTGTAATGATTAGTAAAAGATTTTAGGTTGCATAAAGAGATAACATATACCCTCTTCTATTAGAAAATTTCTTAGCACTTTGGAAATCGAGGAGATATATAAAATGGGTTTATATTATGTTATTTTGTCTTTTTACACACATTATGAAATGTATTATTACAAACTTTTAAGAAACATTGTATATATATATATTGTAAATCATTTATTATTAAGACTTAAAATTTGAGTGGCTGCCCCAACCTCTCAAATAATTAAACACAAAATATTAAATGCAAATTTGAAAAATATAAATTCTCAATTAAATTTTTTTACTAAATTATTTTTATTAATTCAAAGTTTGAAAAAATATATAAAATGACAAACAAATTGCAAAATCATTTGTAAGGAAACATATCCTATAAGACCATGCCAAAGTCATCTATTATATCTTTATGATCTTTTTATGATCAAAGTAAGGATATTACACTGAGTCATAATATCCTTTAGCCATGTTTATGTTTATGACAGGAAGAGGAAACACATAACCTTTATTGAAAAATTAGTTCAATAATTTATGGTGTAGCATCTTTATCTATGCAAGATGCTTGCTCTCAATCTTAATCTTAGCATATGCTTAGTTAATTGTTCAATAATAGTTTGTTTATCATAAATTGTATTTTTAAGTTGGAAGTTTATTTTTAAGATTGCTATTATAAAAAAAAATAATGGCTTTTTATAATTCTTTTTAAAAATATAATATTATAATAATTAGAAAAAAAATTGACACTCCAATCAACTTTATCAAGTTTCCTAATTATTTATTTTTTTGAAGAGGTTCTATATTCTCATTATGTAATACATCATTCAATAATGAGGATTTAATTTGTTAAAAATAACATTTATTTAGCCCACTTTAGTTACAAGTTAGAATAAATTAGAACTCCCTAATCTCTTAGGCCTATTTCTATTCTACCAACCTAATCTATTTATGTATCTCTTTGTGAATAATTTATACTTGTAACATTATAAACAAAATTTCTTCAACACCAATAAAAATAAAATTCATAATTTTGGAGAATGAATATAAATATGCAAAATCTTTTATTAAAGAGGGAGATGTTGAATATTTGTCTCTTTCATATTAGATCTTGCATTTAAGTAAGATAAAATCATAGACTTCATCATTTATGGTTCTTTCTCTAATGGTAATGTCATTTCTTATTACCAATAGTTATCTAAGTAACTAATTTTAGTTAGTTAGAATTAATATTTTGTCTTACATTTTAAGATAGAAATTTTATATTAAACTAGTCTTTTTTTTGTTTTTTATACATAGCCGAACACTTTTCCACTTTAGTTTACACTAGACTTTGGGTCAATGTCTTATAGGCATGATTCTAACATGTTGCAAGATTTGACCATTTTGGTGCACTCACTAACCCAAGAATTGATCAACCACTCTAATATGTCCCATCGCCCTATTTAGAACCTTGTTGACTATATCCCCAACAATTTATCTACCTTGAAAAGATCGTAAATTCACATTCTTATCACTAGACAAGATTGCTTATGTTATTTTGTCCTTGATTTTAAAATCCAAATTACACATTCCAAGGCTAAAAATACTAGGATCTAACCATTAACAATTAGTGTGGGCATTAAAATTTAAAATAAATGTCATAATTGAATAGTATTTGAAAGTGTAGATTGTCCTCTCCTTTTTATAGGTACATCAAGTGCATCAATCTACCATTGTTATACATCAATAAAGTAAACAATTCTATTTATCAAATGACATATACTATTAAGGATACCTTTCAAGGAACACTCTAACACAAAACATCAATAGACTCACAACAATAATAGCAATAAATCCACCAACAACTATTTTCATCCACGCTTAGGTACTCGCTACCTACCGTATTATCACTTTTATCATTACTATTAATTCAACTCAAGAGATGGACCATAGTGTAAGAGGCAAGTTAGTACACTTCCACACCCTAGCAAGATCCATAGTGCTCCTTAGTACCACCAAAGTTTTCCTTACATGAGATACATGCTCACTTAGTGAACATTTCTGACAAGCATCAAAGACCCTCCTCTACTCTAGTTAAGATCGTATGTTTTTAGCATATGATCACATATTATAGATTAGATCATAATTTGGAAGTTTTTCCTTGCTAGTGTGGATTTGTCCTAGATACTCAATTACCCATAATTTAATCATCTCAAACTTGAGATCCATAATCTAATCTCAAATTTTAAAAATCAATCTTTTGTCATAGCATATGACACATGGTAAGCTTCATCTCAAGGTATGGAATGCTATTCCTCCTACTTAGATTGAACACATGTTTATATAATCTTTGTTAGCAAACTTTAGTCATATTCAATCACATTACCATACATAGCTCTTATTTATCTAGGGTTTAAACTAAAGTTAATTTGCATACCCTAGATATTTTGAAAGGTTTGTTTGCCTATATTTAATTTTGTGAACCCATAACTTCCATGCCTAGCCTTTAGGGTTAGATCTATTATAAAAGTGTGATGTACACCTTGCATAATGACATTGCAATTTTGTTGTTAGGAAGATGTGTTGTATTCATGTGTAATAATATTAAATATTGTTACTTATGGAATGGGATTCTAAACTTAGATGGTAGGTTGATTTATCCTAGTGTGATGTTTTATGAGACATTGGAATTGCCAACATTGTTTCATATGTTGTCATTGATGTCAACAGAGTTGTGATGTGGAAGGCATACTATTGGTGATCAGTGGTAAGTGATCAAATGTGTTGTGATAGAGGAGCAGATCAGAGGAGCAGTGATGATGTAAGGATCAATATCATCTATACACAGGCATACCTTATCTTCTGAAGTTCATGAATAAGGGTAAGCTGTTAAAATGTTTGAAGAGTTTGATATGTTGTGTTGGGTACATGTGTAGTATTTTGATGATATGAAGTCATGTTGTTTGGCACTTGGTAAAGAAAGTTGTTAAAAGGTTGAAGAAGTTTGTCTAAGTAAAGTTCCAGTCATGAAAGGTGTCACAGGCTCAAGAAACTATACTGCATACCTCTACAAATGAAGATATGAGCCTGTGGATTGAAAGATGGCTAGACATAGCTCTAAAGTATGTGTGGTTCAAATTTGAGATCATGAAACCTATTGCAACACATTTTAGAGTTGGTAGAGTGAAGATAGTGATGAAACAGGGTTGTTGCAATCACAAAGGGACAGAAGATTGCTCTGCACTTCTCCGCTATTGAAGACATGACATTGTAGTTTGGAGGATAGCTAGATGCTAGTAAGATGCATTCATATTTTAAGTTTCAAATAATAAAATGTACCGTAGTAGTTTTTTTGGAGTTAGCTGTGTGAAGAAAAGTCTTGTTGCTGGTTAAGACTATCAGAGAGAAAGTAAAAGCCACTGTATTTCACCACACTACAATATTTGGTGTTGTTGTTTGAAGGATAAGTTCATATTGTCTGTATGTTTTCTCATTTCAAGTTTTAGGTGTTGAGGAGTACTACAAGTCTATTTTTCAATGTTCTATGCCAAGACTATGTAATCAGAGTATGCAAAGGATAATGGCATCAATGTCTATTTGTTTATGCCAGCATGAAATAGCATGGGTTGGTAAAAGGAGTGTTTGGGAATGTATTTCAAGCCATATAATATTCTTGACATGATCTGCATGATGTTTTTTGTCTCTCTAGTACTGCTTTAGGTCTAGAGCTAATGCATGAAAGGATAAGTGGTTACTGAGTTGACTTGGTGTGTTTAGGAGATTGTGCAATGTGTTTGGAAGTGTGCACCATCATGGAACTGTGTGCTAAGATAAAATAGGTTCTAGTTATCACTTGGCCTAAACCGCATAATGGAATTTGATTCCTACATTACCACAAATGATTTGGGAGCCACCTAGCTATGTCATTGTTAGAACACAATGATATACTGAGAGGGGGGTGAATTAGTATATGCCAAAACTATATTCCAAATTAACTTTATAAACCAAATCTTCTTACACCCTTAAACAAATGATGAAGAAAATTAAGCAGACCAAAGCACAACACATGAGAACACGATCACAACACTAGATTTATGTGGAAAACCCTAGAAGGGAAAAACTGCAGTGAGGAAGTTTCTTGGATCTATTGTCTAAATCTAGCCTCACAAATGAAAACAAGATTACAATATTATTTATGGGCTACAACCCAAAGGAAGCTGCAACTCCCTAAAATACAATACTACCACACTTACAGAATGATGCTACAACCTCTGAATATTACCTTCAACTGATCTCACTAATCAGACACCTTTGCAACATCCACACACTTCACTCTAACTCAAATCTTCACTTCCTCTACATCGCAAACACTGCTCCTTTCAACACATCTTCACATACACACTCAATCACTTTCACACTCACTCACATAACCTTGTACCCTCTCACACACACTTACTTTTCACACCAAACAAGATCTTTCATTTATACCTTCTACAAATTACAAAATCTTTCTCCCACGTCGACCAAGATGAAACATGTATACATGAAACGTGTAATGGCCATACCAAGTTGACATCCAAAAGATGTAGAAATCTAATGTGGTTCAAGACAAATAATAACTAGGACCTATTCTTTCCTTAACACATTCTTCCAAGCTAGCGTACACTTCAAAACATCTGGCGGGATCATCAGAACACATGAAGTCAGCCCAGCAAACACTTATCATTCCACAAAATAGCTCCAGACCTAAGGTGGTACCGAAGGGACCAATTAACATCATGTAGATAATCACTCAAGTAGCATAAGACTTACACAAACCTTCTCAAATAATCCTTCCTCTGAAATATATGTTTTCTTTCTGGCACAAATAACCATAAACTGAGCCTGGCATCACTTACAAACATTGAGAACACATTCTTGAGATAGAGCATTGAAAAACCAAATTGTGGTGCACTTCAACACCTAAGACCTGAGATGAACAAACATACAAAATATCTAAACTTATCCTTCAAACACCGAAGCCAAAAGATGAACTGCGGTGAAATGCGATGGCTTTTGCTTTCTCCTCCAAACAACCCTAATCAGCAACATGATATGTCTTTGTTTTATTGACTCTGGAGAACTTTTGTGGTGCATCAAAACAACTAAAACTTGAACATAACAATATTCTCATCTATAACTAACCATCCTTCAAACTACAGGACCTCATCTTCAAAAGCAGAGAAATACAAAGCACTTCTCTAACAGCTTCTGACTGCAAATATTTTGAACCTCTGTCTTCACTCTGCGAGCTCTAAAATCTTCTACAGGTAACTTCCAATCTCTAAAATTAGGAACATACAAACTTCATACTTGTCTCTGACTAACTTCTAAACTGCAAGGCCATACCTTCAAATGTGGAGGAATGTAGAGAATTCTCCCAAGCTGCTTCAGTGCAAACTTCAGTGCCTTGGACCTCTTGACTCTTTCTTTCAAGACTAAAGCAATGAATTTCCTCAAGAAACAAGAAATACAATATTCACCACACCAGAGACTTCATTCTCAACATCAAACACAACTCCTTCCAACAAAACAAGAATCTTCACGTTAGCACATTATTCTACTCACAACTTTCACCTCTACATGAACTTCAGAAGATATGGTACGACTGTGTATAGATGATACTGATCCAATTAGTATACATAATACATGACATTCATCATCTTACCCTTTACTTCACAATGTCTTTGATCCATCTCTTTATTACTCCTTTGTCTTCTTCTCTGATCACCTCAGCATATACTCATCACTTTGCTTCTCTGTCTCACAACAATCTACAACAATCTCCCTTAGTCATCACTATCTTTTGGCATCTCATTAACTAATCATCACTTCCACTTTATCACTGTTGACAAATATGCAATCCTATCCATCACTGAACATCACACTATTCACATCAATGACAACACATGCAAAAATCTCCCCTTTGACATTGATGGCAACACTTAACCTAATATGCAAATTTCTCCCCCTTTGACATCAAGGATAAAGGGCTAGTGGTCTTCCGAAGAACTGATATTCCTTTATCTCCCCCTATCTTCATTCTTCTTCTTTCACTGCTCCTTATCTGTCATCTCCCCCTAACTAATTTTTCCTTGTCATCCTTCTCAACTTCTTATCTACATGTTCCTCCTGAGAGGTAGGCTCTGACAATCCAAGGATAAAGATATGTCTAACTGATCCCCCTAGACAAATGCACCATCTATGTATCTAGTTAGAAGAAGGAGGGGCAATCACCCCTAACTTCTATATGAGATACTCAAATGTCTCCTTAGAAAGTGCCTTTGTAAAGATGTCTACAACTCGATCCTTTGTAGGCACATACTCCAATCAGACTTCTTGATTTGCAACCTTCTCTCTCAAAAAGTGATACTTCATAGATATGTGTGTTATGTCAGAAAATTTCCCCTTGGGGGATTTTCCCTCTTAAGGTTTAACTCTCGAGTCATTAGAATGTATTTAGAGCATCTTGCATGATAATTGTGAATCTTGATGAGAAAACCCTGAAGTCTTATGGAAAATAGGACCTAGGGGATGTCATTTAAATAGATCCTGACCAAAAATGGGAGGGTGGACTTGGGCGTCAGTGCTCTAGTCCTGCCCTATTTTGGGTCAGCCCTAAATTTAAATGTCAGTTTTATGGCTGTTACTTAGGTCCTATGCTGACTTCTCAAGTTTGAATTATGAAATTCTTAGAGGGAATGTGTGTAGTTGCATATATAAGCATGTTTAGTGTTTCATTTGCAAACTAGATGGACATTGTGAACTTATGATCTTATGCTAAAGTGATTCAAGGCTTTCATTGTGTTGCAGAGTAGTATTGTGTTGTTATTGTGTTTGTTTGTTGCAGATTTGACTCCATCTCCACATGGCATGAAATAGCATCTTCCTTCCATGAGATCTACACTTTAAGGTGACATTTATTTGTGTTTGAATCATTTATCATTTGGATTTTGCCTCTATCCCGTAGGGATACGCACTCTTTATCTAACAACGGTGTTCAAAAGACTTGAATGTCTCTTCAGGGCTTAACTAAGGTAAGCCTCTAAACACCACAACCCCCAACCACATTCCTTTGTGATTGCAGGTTATAGGTTTTGCATCTAGATGGAGTGGAGTTACAAGGAATAGTAAGACAGTGTGTAGATTGTGTATCCCTAAAGAAAAGGACTGCTTGGACACGGGCGTTAGTGGCAATGTCCTCTAGATCCTGAAACATAGAAATAATTTGGATAGTGGTGATCAGCATCCGAAGAACTTCTAACACCCTGAAAAACATTTGGCATTGGACTAGGGTGCTAGTGGAGGTGTCCTCCGCATCTTCTAGGGCAGAAACTGAAGATACAGTGAATATCAGTGTCGGGAGGAGATCCAGATTTTGTACATAAAATAGTACCTTGGATAGGGGTGCTAGTGGAGGTGTCCCCAACTATTTCACATTCTGAATTTCAAAAATGGTCAGTTATTAATCTTTGTCCTTCACCTTAATCTAAAAGGATTTGTCGTAATTCATCAATTTGCTTACTATTTTGCATACTTAGGGTTTTAAGAGCATTTGAGCATTAAATTGAGATATTGATTGATAATATTTGAGTTTTCGCATCATTCCAAGTGGCAGCCCAACTTGTTAGGTGAATGCTCTCACTTAATAGAGATTCAACTCAGTTGATATGTCCTTGAATGTTTGTAGTGAAAGGATGATTTACCCTTGAAACCATCTTCCCCTTTTTACCACAAAATATTTTGGTGAACCTATGTTTTTGACTTTTTTTCACCTTGCTGAGTTTTGTGTGATATATTTCCATTCATTCATCTTATTGCATTTGAAAAATTGCAAAAAAATTGAAAATTTTGAAAAAATTGAAAATTTTGAAAAAACTGAAAATTTTGAAAAAACTGAAAATTTTGAAAAAACTGAAAATTTTGAAAAAATTGGCATCTTAGGCTTGCATTTTGGCATAATTTGAATTAATTGGCATCTAATTTCATTTAATTTCTATTATTTTCATCAGATCTTATTTAAATTATAGAAATTCATCATTTTGTATTCACTTATATTGCATTGCTTAAATTGTTAAAAATTGCTTGAAATTGTGCATTTTTCATAAAAACCTAGTTTTACATTAGCTAGGGTTTGTAGTTAAAATCTTGTTTCAAATTTTACTACCTTTTTAAAACACTCATTAGGACTGATTTCTAATTGTAGTGTTGTATCATAGTGTCTTTCTTGCAAAATTTCATATTTAGGGTTTGAAAACCTTGTATTTTCACTAAATTCGGCCTTATTGTCTCTCTAGAATTGCATTATAGGCATGTTGTAAAGGATTTTTCTACATTATTTGACTTATATTAGGGTTATAATCTGCTTCCCCTCCTCAAATTCCTTACAACACCCTTTCTATCCGGCATTTACATTGAAAATTGGTGAAAATTTGCATATTTTAGGTGTATTTTTACGAGGTTTTGACTTGTCATCACTCTAGATCTGTATTGTAGGCATGTTGTGAAGGATATTTCTGCATCATTGGACTGTTATTAGGCATATTATTTTCTTCCTCTCTTGATTTTTTTCACAACACCTCTTTCGTTAGTGATTTGCATTGAAAATTTGTGAAAAAAGTTGAAAAATCAAGCATTTTTAAGTCATATTCATACATATTTTTGCACTTGCTTCTTGCATAAGTGTTGAAAATATTTAAAATCTGATTTGGCATTCATTTGAAAACATACACATGGCTTCTCAATACAACAATAATGTTAGGATTGCTCCTAGACCTTATTTGAAAAGAAGAGCCCCTGAACTTGAAATAACATTTGCACCTCATGACAAGGAAATGGTAGATACTAAAGGACCTCTTTACATTACAATGAACATAATGGAAAGACCTATGCATGGAACAATTATAGACCCTAATTGCATGACTAATGTGGTTATGGAAGATTTTCTTCTTAAGCATGATTTGACATAAGATTATTATGAACCGTCGGATTTGAGAATTAAAACACATAATGGAGCCTTGATGAATACATTTGGGAAGATAACCTTATTGGTCTCGGTATATGATAACGCCGTGGATTAGTTATTTGATGTTATCCCCTTATCCGACCTCTTCTGTGTAAAACTAGGACATCCATGGCTTAAGGCTATGAATTCCGTCCCCTCAACTATTCACAAATGCTTAAAATTCCCTTTGCATGGAGAAATACGTACTATCCACTGTAATTCATATCAACCTCTGGCTAAGAACAAGAACTTCACTCTTGATTACTTTTGGCCGCAACCTGATAGAGACCCTGAGCCATGAAGAGACCAATCTTTCCTAGAATATAGACGATACAAAGCAAAACAACTAGCTAGAGTGGCCAAGCCTCCTTTACAAACAATAAGGGAAGAACAACATGCATTTGAAGATCCATTTAGAGCAAAAGGAAAATGACAAAATGAAATAAGAGTAAACCAAGATTTTTATGGCTATGATGAAATAATTGGCATGATAGAAGTGGATAAGAAAAAGTTTCATAACTCATCTCATCCATGGAGAGATGGTATTTCTGTTGAGGTTCCTCCCCCGCCATCCTTACAAGGATCAAGAGGTATTCATCGACAACAAAACATTTCATTGAGACCAATGAAATTTGAACATGGTGTTTCCTCCTCTAATATGCAAACTCCTATGGAAAAACATAACAATGACTTTGAAGAGATAAACAAAAAGACAAGAAGGAATAGACAAGCAAGAGAAAGAAGGAAGAGAAGACAAGCTTTTGCCCAACGAAGTGCAACTCAACAAGAAAACATTCAACCTAACATTGAATCAAACCTAGACGAACTTAACACTGAACAATTTTAAGACAAGAACAAAAGTTGGGCTATGGTACATTACACACCTCTTTCCTCTAGCATTCGAGATTGGGAGGAGGATGATTTGATCGTTGATAACCTCTAGCATGACCCTCTCGCAGGTAAGTATTTCTAACCCTTTACCTCCGTGTTGTGTTTCCCCCATGATGTGTTATGTGTTATTTAGGCCTCCTAGGATGACCCTTGATACTCTTGTAAGGTCAAGGATATCGGGAGACTGCCTCTGTTGTGACCCTTCTTCTATTTGTATCATCATTCTTCTATATTGCCTCTCTTCTATTTTCATTGTGGTGTGTTGTGTCCTAGGGGCATAGTGTTGCGGTTGGTGACCTGGGGGCATCTTCCTACATGACAACCCTAGGACACTTGTTTCTCCACTTTTGATTTATTGTTTACCTTCTTTTAGTGGTTCTATCTAGCTAGAGGATGATGAAAAACAAATAATACTGATACGAACCTAGTGTCCCTTTAGCGAGAAATCAAAAAATGGTCCATACATGACGAGGGAGTTGATATATATTATCCAACGCTTGGCTAGTAGAATCACTCTATGTGATATTTTGATGTTGTCTTATCACACTTACAAAACATAACAATACTACTGCTCCATGTACTTTGTCTATCTTGGATCTTGCCTTGCTTGGCTCTTTATGTGAATGATTACATGCATCATTGTTTATCATGATTATATGGTTGCTAACACCTTTTCTTGCAGGAAATTGTGTGTTTGTGGGAACATTTGCAATCATAAAGTACATGTCACCTCCTGGGGGCACGGGCTTTGTGAGAGCTCATGTTCCCTTGTGTGTTTTCTCTCTACCTTAACGTGCTTGATATCAGTACATGATATCAACCACCTTAAGGTGGGGGCATATATAAGGTAAGTTGTCTGATGATTTTGCTACTAACGAAGCATGTTTGTAAGCCCTCTACGGAGGTGGGATATTGTGCATATCCTTTTTATTTTAAGCCCTCTGCGAAGGAGGAGATGGTGTATTTATCGAGGAGATTGCACATCTTGTCATTTTCTAAAAGTCCTCCAAGCAGGCAGGGTGGATCTGAGACTATCCTACCCTTAAGCGTGTCTTCGGCAATTGTTGTGGTGAAGCCCAATCCTCGGTGTGTTCCTGTAATGTCCCTGAGATGGTAGCAAACCTAGCAATAGGTTTCTTCCATCACTTGTTTGCCATATTTTCTCTATGTCTTCCATATGTGTGTGTATGGCGTGTTTGTTCCCAAGCATAGTTTAAAGACCGGTGACGATGAGCTCCTCCTATGCTTTGGGATTTGTATGGTGTGTTTGTTCTCAAGTGAAGTTTCAACACTGGTGGCAATGAGCTCCTCCTACACTTTGAGATTTGTATTGTGTGTCTATTGCCCTTTATGTAGTTTCAAGACTGGTGGTGATGAGCTCCTCCTGCATTTGGGTTGTGTGTTTACTTTCCTTGTACTTGCATTTACATCCATATATGAGAAAATGAAAAAGAAATAATCACTGCATTCACTGTATTCATTATGTTTTGTGTGTCTTCAATGTTGTCTTCTTCTGTTTTGTGTGACTGTAACTGTCTTATCCGTGTTTTGCGTGTCTGTTACTATCTTCAATGTGTTTGGCATGTCTTCATCATGCTTGGCGTGTTTGCTATGTTTGTTGACCTTACTTTAATTCATGTATTGGCCTTTCCTTTATACATACATTAAAGTGGGGGCTAAATGTTGTGTCAGAAAATGTCCCCTTGGGGGCTTTTCCCTCTTAAGATTTAGCTCCCAGGTCCTTAGAATGCATTTAGAGCATCTTGCATGATAATTGTGAATCCTGATGAGAAAACCCTGAAGTCTTATGGCAAATAGGACCTAGGGGATGTCATTTAAATAGATCCTGACCAAAAATGCGAGGGTGGACTTGGGCGCTAGCACCCTAGTCCTACCCTATTTTGGGTCGGCCCTAAATTTAAATGTTGGTTTTATGACCGTTACTTAGGTCCTATGCTAAGATCTCAAGTTTGAATTACAAAATTCTTAGCAAGAATGTGTGTAGTTGCATATATAAGCATGTTTAGTGTTTCATTTGTAAACTAGATGGACAATGTGAACTTATGATCTTATACTAAAGTGATTCAAGGCTTTCATTGTGTTGCAGAGCAATATTGTGTTGTTATTGTGTTTGTTTGTTGCATATTTGACTCCATCTCCTCATGGCATGAAAGAGCATCTACCTTCCATGAGATCTACACTTCAAGGTGACATTTATTTGTGTTTGAATCATTTATCATTTGGATTTTTCCTCTATCCTGGAGGGATATGCACTCTTTATCTAACAACGATGTTTGGAAGACTTGAATGTCTCTTCGAGGCTTGACTAAGGCAAGCCTCTAGACACCACAACTCCCAACCACACTCCTTTGTGATTGTAGGTTACAGGTTTCACATCTGGATGGAGTGGAGTTACAGGGAACAGTAAGATTGTGTGTAGATTCTGCATCCCTAAAGAAAAGGACTACTTGGACACAAGTGTTAGTGGCAGTGTCCTCCAAATCTTGAAACATAGAAACAATTTGGATAGTGGTGATCAGCATCTGAAGAGCTTTCGACACCTTGAAAAACATTTGACATTGGACTAGGGCACTAGTGGAGGTGTCCTCCACATCTTTTGGGGCAAAAACTAAAGATACAGTGAATATCAGTGTCGGGAGGAGATCTAGATTTTTTTACAGAAAATAGTACCTTGGACAGGGGCGCTAGTGGAGGTGTCCCCAACTTTTCCACATTCTGAACTTTAAAAAATGGTCAGTTATTAATCTCTTTCCACCACCTTAATCTGAAAGGATTTGTCGCAATTCATCAATCTATTTACTGTTTTGCATACTTAGGGTTTTAAGTACATTTGAGCTTTAAATTGAGATATTGATTGATAATATCTGAGTTTCCGCATCATTCCAAGTGGCAGCCCAACCTGTTAGGTGAATGGTCTCTCTTAGTAGAGATTCAACTCAATTGATATGTCCTTGAATGTTTGTAGTGAAATGGGGATTTACCCTTGAAACCATCTTCCCCCTTTTACTATAAAATAAAGTGCTTGGTTCTAGAATGCATCATTGGATTCTTTAAAATATTGATGGCGTAAGTGTATTGTCACAAAGAATAGTAATGGGCTCATCATATACTACATTGATATCCTTCAATGTTTTCTTCATCCACAACACTTGAGTGTAGCAGGTTGTTGCAACTATATACTCTGCCTCTGTTGTTTATAAGGACATTGAATCCTACTTCTTACTAATCCATGAGACCAACTTGTCTCCCAAAAAGAAAGCTCCTCTGCTAGTACTTCTTCTATCATCAACACTTCTAGCCCAATCTGCATTAGTATAAGCACTCAAGGAAAATTCATCACCCTTTTGATACCATAGCCCATCTTCTGGAGTGCTCTTCAAATATCTAAATATTCTCTTGACTGTCTTCATGTGTTTCTTTAGGATCATCTTGAAATATTTCCACCAAACACACAGCTTGCATAATGTCAGGCCTTGATGTTGTTAGGTATAGTAGGCCTCCAATATAGATCTATACTGAGTCTGATCATCTTCAGGTGACTCATCATCTTTACTCAAATGGAAACCGATTACCATAGGAGTACTCACTAGTTTGCAATCTTCCATACCAAACTTCTTCAACATCTCCTTAACATACTTTGCTTGAGATATAAAGATGCCATTATCTGATTGAGTAATTTGGAGCCCAAGAAAGAATGATAGCTCACCTAACATAGACATTTCAAATTCTTTCTGCATCTCTCCTGCAAACTTCTTACACATCTCATCATAGCTACAAAAGATTATATTGAATCAACATACACATCAATAATTAGAATTTGTTCACCTTCAATTTTGATGTAGAGATTACTATCTGTGGTACCTTTCTTGAAACCATGTTGGAGTAAGTACTTATCCAACCTTGCATACCAAACCCTAGGGGCTTATTTGAGACTATACATAGTCTTCTTGAGTCTGCATACCATGTTTGGGTCTTCTAATAACTAAAATCCATCAAGTTGTTCTATATAGACTTCTTCTTCTAAGTCACCATTCAGGAAGGCAAACTTGGCATCCATCTAATATACCTTGAATCCCTTATGCACTACAAATGCAAGAACCATTCTTATTGCTTCCATTCTTTCCATCAGAGCAAATGTCTCCTCATAGTCAACACCTTTAACTTGTGAATAACCTTTGCAGACCAGTTTTGCTTGGTTCCTGACCACTTCTCCATCTTCATTCATTTTGTTCCTAAATACCCATTTTGTACCTATCACTTTCTTGTCTGCAGGCCTTCACACCAACTCCCAAGTTTGGTTCTTTTCTATCTAATTTAGTTCTTCTTCCATAGCTTGTATCCATCCTTCATCCGTGCTAGCTTCATCAAAATTCTTAGGTTCTACTCTTGACAGTAAAGAAAAACTTACTTGTTCATTTGCTCTTGCAAATCTTCTTCTTGTATGTACTCCTTCATTCTTGTCTCCAATGATCTGATCTTTTGAATGATTCTTTTGAACATACTTGGTAGGAGTCTTGATAGTCTTCTCTTGAGTTTCTTCCTTTTCTTCAACTTCTTCTGTGCAGGTAGGTTCATCTAACCAACAATCTTCTTGTTCATCTATGATTTTATGTGACTCTTCATCAAATCTTACATTTACACTCTCAACTATCTTCCTCAGTCTTTTGTTGTAACACTTGTAGGCTTTGCTGGTAGTTGAGTATCCAAGAAAAATACCTTCATCTGCTCTTGAGTCAAACATTCCCAGACCTTCTTCATCTCTCCTAATGTAGAATTTGCTTCCAAACACTCTAAAATATTTGACTGATGTTGGTCTTCCATTCCAAAGCTCATAAGATGTCTTGGTGATGTGTCTTCTTAGTTGTCCTCTATTAAGAATATAGAATGTGATGTGAATTGCTTCTTTCCAATATATATCAAGCAACTTAGATTCACTCAGCATAGTTCTGTCCATTTCTTGAACATTTATGTTCTTTCTCTTAGCAACACCATTTTGCTGAGGAGTTCTGGTAGCTGCATAGTGTCTTTTGATTCCATGTTCTTGACAAAACTCTTCAAACTCATTTGATGTGAACTCACCACCTCTATCAGACCTTAAACAATTGATTCTAACATCATTTCAATTTCAACCATAGACTTCAATATCTTAAACCTACTGAAGGCTTCTGATTTTTCTTTCAAAAATGTAACCCATGTCATTCTAGAGAAATCATCAATGAGCAACATGAAATACCTCTCACCTTGTAAACTCTTTGTCCTAGTAGGTCCGCACAAGTCAGTATGAACCAGTTCTAATGGCCTTGTAGTAGAATGCTTCTTGGACTTGAAATTTATCCTTATCTGCTTCCTAATCTGACATTCCTTACATATGGTGCATACAGGCTTGGTTATCTTTGGCATGTCTCTTACTACTTTCATGGATCTGATCTTCACAAGATTGTCAAAGTTGATGTACCCCATCCTTTTGTGCCATAACCAGCATTCATTTATTTATCCTAGAAGACAAGTCCTTTCATTAATTACCTTTAGATTATACAAGTTGCCTTCTATCTTAGATCCTTCTGCAACCAATTTTCCAAACTTTGCTCTTCTGATTTCACACCCTTGATCATGAAATGTGAGACTGTATACTTTGCTACACATTTGTCTTACAATGAGAAGATTATTCTTGAGACCTTCCACATAAAGAACATCATGTGTCTGAGACTTTCCATCAATACTTATGGTACCTTTTCCAGTGATTTTTGCAAATGAGTTATCTCCAAACCTGACCAGTCCACCAAATTCTACTTACCAATATTGATAAATTTGCTCTTGTCACCTGTCATATGATTTGTGCATCCACTGTCTATCACCCAAAGATTTGTTTTCCCTTTAGCATGAAATGTTGTTTGGACAAGCCCTGAATCTTCAACTCCATTATTTGTCTCTTGTCTTTTCGAAGAGTCACTTTCCTCTGCTTGCTCAGTAACATCTATCAACTATAATTCTATTTTTGCTAAACCAATCTTGCAATATCTTTCTATATGTCCAAACTTGTTGCAAATTTGACATACCACATTGACATCCACTAGTGAAGCAAGAGGATTCCTACTTACAAGATTTCTTCTATTCATTTCAAACTTGCAATCTATAGCCTTATGACCAAATTTTTTTGTAGATAAAACAATAACGAAAGAAAACTTGATTGACCATGTTCATGGAGAATTGCCTTGCATGAATAGATCTTCCTTGAGGCAATATGAGATCAGCACATTTAGTATCATCTGGTCTTCCAAGTTTTACTTTCTCTAAATCCCTTTTGAGTGACTGAAATTCTTTCTCAAGTCTTCTACATTCTTTTGTCTTAACTTCAATCAGAGCACTTTGTTCTTGATTCTCTCTCCTTGCACAATCCAAGTCTTCAAGAGTAGAAACAAGTTTACCTTCAAAATCAACTTCATAATCTTCTTCATCTCCATTCTTATCTAAGATCACCCTGGCCATGAATAGAGATTCTCATCTTTCCTCTTATGATGAGTAGTGACCTAATTCTTCTCTAGAACTGTAGTATTCTTTTGAAAGAAGATCCCTCTTGAAATTGTTTCTCTTGAAACCCTTGTTGCTATCTTCACTTTCTCCAAAAGGTCATTTAGATGCATAATGACCAATTCTTCCACATTTAAAACATTTGAAAGGTAGCTTACCTTTATACTTTCCTAATCCTTTTTTCAGTTTCCTCACAAAGTTTTCTTCTTCTTCTTCATCTTCATTGCATACATCAAATGTTCCTTCATTCTTCAAAGTATTGAAAGCAGCGTCTCTTTGGCATGATCCTATGACTTCATTTCTCATCTCATAGGCAGTGAGGGACCCAAAAAACTCCTTCATTGTAAGTTTCTTCAGATCTTTGGCTTCTTCAATTGCAGATACTTTTGAATCAAATCTATGAGGGAGAGTTCTCAAGACATTCTTCACAACTAATGAGTCAGCTATATCTTCACCCATACTCTTGATTCTATTGATTGCTTCATCTACTCGATGTAAATAGTCGGCAATGTTCTCCTCTTCTTTCATCCTTAGATTCTCAAACACTGTTTATAAATACAGATGATGAGAGGAAGTTTGAGTAGCATATCCCCCTATAAGATGGACCCCCTATTAGAAAAAAAAATGTTATAAATGATAGAAAATGATGGGAAGAAGTTTGGAAGGTGGAAAGTTGGATATGCAGTCCCTAGAATAGAACCGCCAAAATAGGGTACAGGGCTGCCAAAACATAGATAGGGCTGCTGAAGCAGTGTTAGACTCTATAGATGATATCAGGATTGTTGCAGGACCACCCAAGCAGGGTACAGATCTACCAAAGCATAGACAAGACCGTGAACTGAGCCAGAACAGTCAAAATGGAGCCTCCAACTGAAAAACAAGATCTAAACAAGAAAATGATGTTAGATTAAGACCTAAGGGGGGTCCCATTGGGTGTGCTAAATGTATACACTAGAAAATGAGCAAAGGAGAATAAACCAAAACAATATTATCCTATTCTACTCAAATCCTAATATACCTCTGATAGAGAAAATAAGGCATGCACACAAGAAAGGAAACTAAACTAAGCTAGTTACCATGCAAACCTTAGTCAAGTGGATGTGCTCTTGATGTGTTGATGAAAGTAGATGGCTCCTCAAATGGAAAATATAACTTTGCATCTCATGGAGTCTTAAAAATGGCTTGGGATGGGTGGCTATTTATAGATTTTTTAGATGTTGGATGAAGGGTCAAGATTGATTGGGGAGATCAATGGATGAGATTTGTTGAGAGCTCTCAAGCATGAAGAGCTTTCCAATTGGCTTGATTTGGTTGTGGATGAGGGATGTCCTTGGATCAAGACCAAATCAAGGGTAGAAAAGTGGTCTTCAAAGAAGGGGATGGTTGAGATGAAAGGAGGACAAAAAGGACCTTTGTACAAAGGACCTTGACCATACTTTTGTAAGAAGGCCACGTGGGCTTGTACAAAGGCCATACAATTGTACACATGGGGGGTTGTGAGGGTTTGACTAGGATTAGTTTAGGGATAATGGAATGTGCAAGTAGGGGATTAGGTAGTTAATTCTAGGATTAATCAACTTAAGTAAAAGTGTAGAAAATATGAAATTAAATAAATAGGTATATTTATTTAATTCATGGGATGGGAAAAGGGGACATTAGATAAATGGAAATTTATCTAATGTTTGGACTATGGACTCGGATATGTGATAAATGATTAATTAATCATTTAGGCTAGGGATAAGTATGGATGCAGGTACATATGAATAGTGAAAAGGATATGAATAGTGATTTGACAAGAAAATATTGTTTAATCATGGTTTGAAGGGGAATTGATTAATAAACTATCTAAACATGTGTTAATTCAATTAACTGCGGAGAAAATGTAGTTTAGGGATGTTTAGGGATGGTTTGGAGATGTCTTGATTACAGATGAATAGTGACAAGATGATGAGTGAACAATTTTAGGTGTCTACAAATACGTTTCTCTCTGGTTGCATGTTATATTCTAATGCTTCCCCAGTCGAGGAAGGATTGATCCTTCAGGCTCATGGAAAGTCTATGACTACACAGTAGGCTTACTGTGCTCAATTTCAAGACCTTCTCGGCTGGAAAGCCACAGAGGGAGGAGCTATTGTTTCAATAGAGCTACATATACATCCTAAGGATCTTGTTTTTGCTTCTTCCTTAAGCCCATGCTTATGGAGGAAGTTGAGTAAACCATGAGACAGTGTTTATGAAAAGGTTGTTGTTGTGACTCCTCCTCCTTCCCTAAAATAAATATAGAGTAGAGCTTGGATGAGGATATAGGGCGCTTATGTGATTTTGTCATTCTCCAAATCCTATCACGTGACCACTCCATAAGTACTAGAAGAGTAACTATTTCATAACAAAAAACATGTATTTGAAAGGGACAAGTGTCAATCATCCAAGTGAGATGAGCCTTGTCTCCTCCTTTAATAGAGATATTTTTTTTTGTAATGGGGGTTGGTTCCTAAACATACTTTCAAGAAAGGTCTGAAGTATTGGAGTCAATATGGGTTTTTCTTTCAATCTACAACATATTAGATGTCTGGTTCATGTATGTGCAAGTCTATTTGTGATTAGTTTTGTAATGGCTTTTTAATCTTTTCAATAAATCAATATAGGACCTTATGTTGTCAATTTTACATTTTATCTCCATGGCTATTTGAATGTTTTAGGGAATTCAAGGAGTTCCTGGGTTTACATTTGTTATTCCCTTTATCAAGTCTTTGTTAGTTTGCATTCAAGGAATGCAATAAAAGTTTTCTACTTAGATAATTAAGTAAACATGCTTCCATTAATTATATGTGGGGCATTTGAATTTGTAGGATAACTAAGAATGGGTATATTTCTAAAAATGGGAGGGAACTTGAGGGTCTAATGTTTCTGCAACGTAGAAACCTAGTCAATTAAGCTCAGTTGAATATTGTGATTTCTTTATCATTGTAGGTTTTGGTCTAGGTGTGACTCTATTACTGTAGGAGTAGGCATGGGTCTAGTAGTTGAAGTTGACCCTATACATCTCTTAAAATGAAAATCATCTTTACTATTCTTAAAAGTTATTTATAAATTATTTTTCCTTTCCTTATGCGCAAAGTCTAATATTATAAATATTGTCAAACCCCATGTGAACTTGTAGCTAATGCAAAGCTTTAGAGGACTTTCTCATATTATCTTTCTCTAGGTTAATTATGTTGTAAGAAACCACAAATGAGTGAATCTACAGGGATAATTGACCAATTTTCCTTCTTAGGAAACACCATTGAACCTAACGGCCTTAATTAGAGATCTTCCTTGTTGTCAACCAATTCTCTTCATCCTTCAAAGATCTCTAGGAACATCTTCCCGAACTTGGAAGGGATCAAACTGTAGAGAAGATTTATCCACCCTCCTATTCATTGCATTTTTTCTCACCCTTGATTTGATCATAGGTTTCCTCCCCTTGTTTGCATTAACTTGATCCCTATGTCTAAATATTATGGAAAATGCCTTAAAATTGAGTGACTACAAGAAAAAGGCACCAACACACGTCATTCAATATTCTATTGTAGTTTCTTAGACCTTGAACCTTCAAATTTCACCACCCATAATTGGTCTTTAGTTGTTCTTACTTTTCTTGTTGATATAGGTAGCACTATCCCATTTTCTTTTGACACACACATTGTTAATTGCTCATTTTCATACTTAACATCTTTTACAATGAACATATTTTGGTGCAGTCATGATCGGAGGGTTCACAGAATGAATTGTCCAAACCATGTAGCTAGAACAAACACAATGGAAACAACACAAATAGACAATGCAATGGAAGATTCGAATGCTCACTATATCATATATTCAGAATGCTTATATGTTGGCAACATGCGGGCTACAATCAAAGAGCTCATAGGCCTAATTCCAGTTACAACAAACATGTAAGATATGGCATTGAAGTGCCTCTCTGAAAAGAATCTAACTATCTATCTTATGAAATCAACTAACTTATCCCAAACTAACTTCCTAATACATCGTAGAGGTCTATATATATCATCTGCAAACTCCAGAAATCCTCCGCGTCAGCCAAGAAAGGTTATAAACTCCAATGAAGGAATGTAACGTGTAGAAACAAATAGGTCAGCCTTAAACATCTGGTAATGCTCCACAAATGCATTAAACAAGGTACAGACCTCAAGGAAGGTCTATCTGATCTATATGTGCCATGTATGATGTGTCATTAGGATCTGCAAGTCACAAAAGTGCTCCACAAATCTTCTCCTTCAACTGACTATTTGAATGTTCTACTCTGTGAGAACTGATGATCTTCTAATAGAAAAACTTTTAGCAGACAAGTCCAAATGACCTAAAATTTGGATATGATGTAGATGCTGATATCTAGATGCTAAGTCCTGCTCTGTGAGTTCTAATATGAAGATGTAGTGAAATACGGTACAAAATACTAAAACTATAACTAACTGAATTGAAGTGAAAATGAAAGAAAAGAAAGAATGCTTGAAATGTTTTTGGTTGATGCAAGATTGCTCTGCAACCTAGGATGCTCCTGCATCAGACACCTGGGGTTGTTGAAAAAGTGAGTCCCTCACTTTGTTGGGGCTAGAGGAAAACCAAGATGGTCCACCTTAGCCTGAGAAATCCAAGATGAATCTTCTTTCAATCTGCCTTTCCACTTTACCAAATATTCTTTGTATTGCTTGCCTCTGGTGCTACGTCCAACTCTGTTGTCCAAGATGTCCTCTATCTGTTCTGGTTGTTGCTGTGGTAACTGATCTTTCAAACCATCTTCAATGTTTTCACTTGATTCTCCTTCATGATACTAATATAGATCTACAATGTTGAATATAGGTGATATACCTAATGTCTCTGGTAGCTCCAGTTCATATGCATTTCCTAAATCAAATTTCCTGAGTATCTTACATGGTCCAAACTTCTTCATCTTCAACTTATTATATGTCCCTACTAGAAATCTCTCTATTCTTAGATATACCATTACCACCAACTAAAAATTATTTATGTCTCCTCTTCTCATCTGCTTGTTCCTTATGCTTGCTATTCATCTCCCCCAAATGCTTCTTAATCTGATTCTGTATTGTCTCCATGTATCCTACAAATTCTTCTACCTCTGCACTCCTCTTATTCTCCCTACTGATGTCTCTCAAATTTGCAAGTCCTCTAGGTTTTAATCTAGTGACAATCTCAAATGGTGTCTTCCTTGTACTCCTATTCACTAAATTATTGTATGCAAACTCTGCTTGCAGTAGAATTAGATCCCAATTTCATGTCTTCTCTCCTACCAAACATCTCAACAAGTTTTTCCAAACTCCTATTTACCACTTCTATTTGTCCATCTGTCTATGGATGAAATATTGAACTAAACTTTAGGTTTGTCTTCATCTTCTTCCATAATGTCCTCCAAAAGTATCCAATGAATCTTGTATCCCTATATGAAATTATGCTTTTATGTAATCCATGCAATCTCACAATCTCCTTGAAAAATATGTCAGGAACATGCACTACATCATTTGTCTTCTTACAAGGTATGAAATGTGACATCTTTGAAAATCTATCTACCACTACAAATATATAATCATGTCCTCTCTGTGTTCTTGGAAATCCTAATATGAAATCCATGCTTATATCTTCCCAAGGTTTCTCCAGTACTATCAAAGATTTGTACAATCCAATATTCTGACTACTCCCTTTTGCAACTTGACATACTCTACAACTCTACACAAACTTCTTTACATCCTTATATATCTCAGGTGAAAAGTAATGTTCACTTACCAAAGCCACTGTCTTGTCAATTCCAAAATGTCTTGCTAATCCACCACTATGTTTTTCCTTGATCAAATTGTCTCATTGAACTCCTAGGTACACACAACTGATTTCCTTTGAACAACATATCCTCCTAAATAAAATAATCTAACCACTTACTTCTATCTATCACAATAGGTTCCTTACATGCTTTCCATGGTTCTGCAAAATCAAGATCCACTTCATACATGTGCTTCAATTCTTCAAAACCTAATACTTCAACTGTCATCTCTGTCAACAAATTTCTTCTTCTTCTCAATGCGTCTGCAACTTTGTTTGACTTCCCACTCCTATGCTTCAATAAAAATCTGTAACTATGCATGAACTCCACCCATCTCATATGTCTCTGATTCAACTTTCCTTGACTGTTCAAATACTGTAAAGCCTGATGATCTGTATACAACACAAATTCTATAGGCAACAATTAATGTCTCCACTTCTTCAAAGATTGAATTATGGCATAGAACACTTGATCATAAAATGAATATCTTCTCCTTACATCATTCAATTTCTCACTAAAATATGCTACTAGTCTACCTTCTTGACTTAACACTTCTCCTATTGCATTTCCACTCGCATCACAATCTACTTGAAATACTTTGTTGAAATCCAGTAATGCTAACACTGGTTGCTTAGTCACTTAATGCTTCAACAATTCAAAGCTTTTATTTGCTCCTAACATCCACTTAAAATCCTTTATGTCACCTCTCATTGTCTTTGTCATCGGTGTGCACACTGAACTAAAATTTATAATGAACGTCTGGTAGAAACTAGCTAATCCATGAAATGATCTTACCTCTCCAATGCTCTCAGGTGTTGGCCACTCAACAATTACTCTAACTTTCTCAGGGTCCATCTTCAATCCTTCTGCAGAAATCACAAATCCCAAATATACCAATTCTTTCTTCATGAAACTACATTTCTTGATGTTTATCAACAATTTCTCTTCTCTCAGCCTCTACAATACTTGTCTAAGGTGCCACAAATGTTCTTCTTTTGTCTTACTAAAAATCATAATATCATCCAGGTATACAATAACAAACTTACCCAAGAATTTCTTCAAAACTTCATTCATTAACCTCATGAAAGTACTCAGTGCATTAGTCAATCCAAAAGGCATCACTAACCATTCATACAATCCTTCATTTGTCTTAAATATAGTCTTCCATTCATCTCCTTCTCTAATTCTAATTTGGTGGCATCCACTTTTCAAGTCTATCTTTGCAAAATACTTTTCTCCACTCAAACAATCCATAATGTCATCCATCCTTGGCAATGGAAATCTATACTTAACTGTGATCTTATTGATTGCTCTAGAGTTTGTACACATTCTCCATTCTCCATATTTCTTTGGTGCTAGCACTGCAGGTACTGCACATGGGCTCAAACTTTCTCTGATCAATCCTTTTCTCAATAATTCATATATTTGTCTATTCATCTCTACATTCTCTATTGGTGTCATCTAGTGTGCTGCTTTGTTAGGCAAACTAGCTCCAGGTATAAGGTCCATATGATGACTGATACTCTAGATTGGTGGCAATCCTTCAGGTACATTATCTTATATGATGTCTTCATACTCTATCAACAATTCAGTTATCTCCTTGGGTTGTTCTTCAGTCTCAGTACTTAGGGTATCATGCTTCTTAGGAATCAAAGAAAAACACATATTCTCATGTCTCAGACCATCCAAAAATTTCCTTCCATCTACCAAACAGATTCTAGCATTCCCACATACTTCACTTTTAGGCTCATCTTCCAAAGGAATCAAGATATGTTTCTTCCCATTTGATGTTATAGTATAAGTATTCTTTCTCCCATCATGTATAGCTTTTCTATCATACTACAATGGTCTACCCAAAAATATATGACATACATCCATCGGCATAATATCACACAATACTTCATCATGATAAGATCCAATATGAAATTTCACCAAACATTGTTCATTCACCGGTACCTTGTGTTCATCTTGAATCCATGCTATCTTGTAGGGAATAGGGTGTTTCAATCTCTCTAGATTCAGCTTAGTCACTATCTCCTCTGAAACCAAATTATCAGTACTACCACTATCAATGATCATTTTACAACATTTACCTCCTGATTTACATGTGGTCTGAAACAAATTTTTCCTCTGCAGTGGTTCCTCAATTGTATCTACTTGAAATAGTTCTCTACTCATGACTAATGATTCTCCTTTCTCCAGTTTGTCAACTAAATTGGGTGATCCAATAGGTTCTTCTTCTACATAAGTTGTTCTTGCACTGTTCTCTGTCTTCTTGCTTGTACTTCCTTGATGACATTCAAATGCTTTGTGTCCTTCACCTCCACACTTAAAACAAGTTCCTCTGAATTTTCTCTTATCCAACCCTCTTTCATCTCTTATGTACCCTTCATTCTGGTAAGAATTATGATGCCCTCTGTGGTAGAAATTTCTGTCCTCTCTCCAGTATGAATTGCTATCTCTATCTTCCTTCTTGAATGGACTACCTTCTTTGTTCTAATCTGAATATGATCTTTCTCCTCTAGAATATGTTCTACCTCTTTGAAATTTACCTCCTCTACCTCTCTATCTTTGCTCATGCTTCTTGTTCAACTTGTCTTCAACTTTCAGGGCAAACTAATATGCTTCTTCTATTGTTGTCATCCTTACCAGACTCAGTTCTTCTTGAATGTTAAACCTAAATCCATTTATGTATCTTGTCACTTTCTCCTTGCTTGC
Organism: Cunninghamia lanceolata; assembly: GCA_027924645.1. Classification (NCBI taxonomy): domain Eukaryota; kingdom Viridiplantae; phylum Streptophyta; class Pinopsida; order Cupressales; family Cupressaceae; genus Cunninghamia; species Cunninghamia lanceolata. The sequence continues at coordinate 15,314,780 of BSBN01000870.1, read as the reverse complement.
TTCATATGTCTAGTCCTTATGATCATCTTATGAAATTCTTCAATATATTCCTTCACAGATTTATCCTTTGTTTCAGGTTTTGCAATCTCTTTAACAATTCCAACTCATAGTCAGTAGGTATAAACTAATTCTTCAATTTTGTCACCATTCTATCCAATCTTATGATCTTTTCTTTTCCTCTTCTATTTCTATCCAACTGAACTTATTTCCACCAAATAGCAGTATGTCCTTTCAACTTAGTCTTTGCAAATCTCACTTTCTCCGGATCTTCAATTTCTTCATATTCAAAGTATTCCTCCAAGTCATTTATCCAATCAATCAATTCCTCCAAATTGAAATTTCCAGTGTAATTTGGTACTTCCACTCTAGGTCTCTTTCCCATCTTCGAAATAGCTTTCAACATCTTCACTTGATCTAATTCTTCTTCTTCTTCTTCTAGGGTTTCTTCATTTTGATCAGCGGATTGAAATTCTTCATCACTTTCAACATCATGTCTAGGGGTTAGTCCTCTTCTTCTATCTTCTTCTACGGCATCCAATCTAACTCTCAATGTTTTCATCATCTCTTCCATTCTCCCATCCATAGTGCCCACAGTAGGCATCCTTCTTGGTAGCATCTCTTCCTAGGATCTGGTGCAACTACCTCAATTTGGCGATCTAACTACAAGGTAGCAATTGCTTCACATTCGGCACTCTGTTGACAAACACAAGTAGACTGCCTCTGGTCAGCGATCAGTTCACCACAAGATCTTCCAGAATGCCTTCACTTCCCAAAGGATTCAAAACTTCACTCTAATACCACTTGGTGCAGTCACGGTCAGAGGGTTCACAGAATGAACTGTCCAAACCATGTAGCTAGAGTAAACATAATGGAAACAACACAAATATAGAATACAATGGAAGATTCGAATGCTCAATATATCATATATTCAAAATGCTTATATGTCAGCAACATGTGAGCTACAATCAAAGGGCTCAATAGGCTTAATTCCATTTACAACAGACATGCAAGATATGGCATTGATGTGCCTCTCTGAAAAGAATCTAACTATCTACCTTATGAAATCAACTAATGTATCCCAAACTGGCTTCCTAATACATCCTAGAGGTCTATATATATCATCTGCAAGCTCCAAAAATCCTTCGTGTCGGCCAAGAAAGGTTACAAACTCCAATGAAGGAATGTAACATCTAGAAACAAATAGGTCAGCCTTAAACATCTAGTAATGCTCCGCAAATGCATGAATCAAGGTGTGGACCTCAAGGAAGGACTATATGATCTATATGTGCCATGTATGATGTGTCATTAGGCTCCGTAAGTCATAGAATTGCTCCGCAAACCTTCTCCTTCAACTGACTATCTAAATGCTCTACTTTGTGAGAACTAATGATCTTCTGATAGTGATAACTTTTAGCAGACAAGTCCAAATGACCTGAAATTTGGATATGATGTAGATGATGATATCTAGATGCTAAGTCCTGCTCTGTGAGTTCTAATATGAAGATGTGGTGAAATGCGGTACAAAATGCTAAAACTACAACTGATTGAACTGAACTGAAAATGAAAGAAAAGGAAGAATGCAAAATGTTTTTGGTTGATGCAAGATTGCTCTGCATCCTGGGATGCTCTTGCATCATATTTATACTGACATATTGATTATTTGTTGACTATGTCACAAGTGTAATAGTACTATTCTATTGTACAAAACATATGTATTGATTATCTATGCCCTCTGTAAAAAGATGTTGTTTTAGATCCTTTCCTTGTTTATCTTTGACTGGTTCATCACTATTTTCTAAAAAATTAGAATTTTGATGTGAATTTGCATTACATACTTCTTCAAAGGATGATAAGAAAAAATAGGATAATTTTGATTGATATTTGTTATGAATCCTACACCAATTGGGTAATAGTAGATTGAAAACATGAACATTTGTACCCAATATCTCCCATCATGGCTCAATTCCTTCACAAAATGTGGGAAACTACCATTGGTCATGATAGCAACATGTCCTTCCTCATCCTCAACTATGATGATTATTTTGTGAGTGATTCACATTTTTTAATTGGCGTACTAGAGTGACATTTTCTCAAAGCATGTGCTCATTGGCTTGATCATGTAACATTTCACTCTTCAACTGATGTATATCAACGAATTTTCTTGAAAAATTAGAAGTGGATCGCTTGGATATAACTAATGTACTTTTCACTAATTGAATCATCCCTATGAACATGACTTCATCTACTTTATCATTCAATTCCAAGGCATACACTCCCAACTCGGTCTCTAAGTAAACAAAATCTTGTTTGGCATGTTATATTCTGTAATTAAGTGTTTCATTGTGGCTCTCTAACAATTCTAATTTCGATAAGCAAATCACTTCCAACAACATCTTAAAATTGTTCAAAAAGGTTGTAACTAATAGATGTGTCTTAGGCCATAATGTCATGTCACCTTATTAAGACATCAATAACATATCAAATTTTATTGATTTGGTTAATTTTATTGGGATAAAGTCTAAAATGTTGTGTGGAGTCATAGCATCCATATGCGACATTTCAATAGAAAGTCCATGGACAAAAGATTTGAAATAGGTGAGAAAAAATAGAAGGCTACCAAAAAGTTTCTACATTAAGAATACATATAAAAAAGTGGAAAAGCAAACATCTTAGAAAATAAGGCAAGTAAAAATTGAAGGCAACTCAAAGTCCTTCTGTGCATAGGGGAAAGAATAACACATAGGTTTATTCTAGAAAAATAGAGATAAATTTGAGTTTGAATCAAGAAAAATAGAAAACATATAAATATGTGTGGAGGTTAAAGAATGCCTTAGATAAATTAACCTATTAAAGTCTGCAATGATTAAAATTTGCTTGAGAATAAAATAATAATAAGAACTCTAGAGAAAACCTATTTTTTAAGAGTGTCTAAATAAAGTTTTTATTAGATTTATTGGATTAGCCAAATATACGTTTAGCTTGACTTTAATTAGGTGAGTAGTGAAAACATTAATTTTATGTATTGGTCATACTTAAGAAAAGAATGCTAACATAGGGCTACTTTTGCATAGGTTTTTAAGAATGCTTTTCTTTCCAGGAATGGTTTTTGAGAATACAACATTTCTTTAAAAGCACAAGTGCACCAATCCATTAGAGTACCAATTCACCTTATAATTTAGAGCAACAATTTTTAGCAACATGGCACAATTGAAGAGCTTTAATGGTCCACAAATTCAAGGAAGGACTGTAACATAATAAACTTTATTGTATTTAATGAATTCTCAAAATCAAAATATTTAGCACACATATTGAAAAGAAAATAAGTTTATCATTATTTAAATGTGTTGCAGGTTTAAAGATTTGACAATGAAATAAGCTGATAAGCCAAAGCATCTACGAATGTGAATAGTAACATAATAAGCTTTACTATATTCAATGGATTCTCAGAAACAAGATATTTAGGTAGCTCTGCAAAAGGTTTAAAACAAGAAGCAAGTTTAACAAAAGGAATAATGAGAGATCAACATAAATAGATTCCATTCATGTTTTGCACAATAACAAAGAACGTGATTTTTTTTAATTTTCAATGATGTTACTCGAATTCACAATATCTATTATAAAAGGGAAAGAAAGGTGGTACTAGCATTAAAATACAACAAAATAGGAAAATAAGTCTATAATTATAGAAATGATAATTTTTTAGGGTAGTGTTATTTTTAAATATCATCCATTTTTGGCTAATAAAAATAGGATAACTATTTATCACTTTTATTATGAATGAGGAGTACAATTGTTATTGACTATTTAACCATTGAAGTGGATGATATTTAAGTAGAGTGGGAGATACACAAGGTGTATCTAGTAGGATAGAGGAAAAATGGTAGGGGATGGGCAATGTTGGTGTGATGGTTGTGCAGCTTTGTGCTGACCTATGGAAGCATTCAAATTTTGCAACATTTAACAATATGTTGACAACAACGAGCATTGTAGGGGAAACCAACAACTGAAGCTCACAAACAATCTTGGCACTATCAAATGTGCAACTAGAGCCCTTCATTTCCAACATAAGCCCACAAGAATAGATATGACAATTTTTTGGGGCAGCCCTATTTTTAAATATCATCCACGTCAACAATTAAAGGTTAATTTTAGCCAATAAAAATAGGACAACTATTTATCATTTTTTGTTGTGAATGAGGTGTAAAATTGTTATTGACTATTTAACTATTGAAGTGGATGATATTTAAGTAGAGTCAAAAATACACAACGTGTATCTAGTAAGATAGAGGGAAAATGGTAGGGGATGGGCAATGTTGGTGTGATGGTTATGCACACTTGTGCTGACTTATGGAAGCATTTGGATTTTGCAACATGTAACAATATGTTGACGGCAACTACCATTGTAGGGGAGATCAACAACCGAAGCTCATAACAATCTTGGTAATATCAAATGTGCAACTGGAGCCCTTCATTTCCAATTTAAGCCCACAAGAATAGATATGACAATTTTTTGGGGCAGCGCTATTTTTAAATATCATCCACGTCAACAATTAAAGGTTAATTTTGGCCAATAAAAATAGGACAACTATTTATCATTTTTTTTTGTGAATGAGGTGTAAAATTGTTATTGACTATTTAACCATTGAAGTGGATGATATTTAAGTAGAGTCAAAGATACACAACGTGTATCTAGTAAGATAGAGGGAAAATGGTAGGGGATGGGCAATGTTGGTGTGATGGTTGTGCGTGCTTTGTGCTGACCTATGGAAGCATTCAGATTTTGCAACATTTAACAATATGTTGATGGCAACGAGCATTGTAGGGCAGACCAACAACCGAAGTTCACTAATGATCTTGGCACTATCAAATGTGCAACTAGAGCCCTTCATTTCCAACTTCGGTGGAAATATGCCAACACAAGAGGTTTCAGATGTGCTACAGTACCACCACTCTACTTAAATATAATCCACTTCAATGGTCAAACAATCAATAGCAATTTTACACCTCATTCACAATAAAAAAAGTGTTAAATATTTGTCCTATTTTTATTGGTCAAAATTGACCTTTGACTGTTGAAGTGGATGATATTTAAGATCGGCCCACTACCACATGCTATTGGAATACCCGAATTGAGATCGACTCTAGCAATGACCATGGCAGGAATGAAATGGTGAAAAAAAACGGCAAAATTCGTCACTGTGAAATTGTGGAATGCACCATAAAAATTACGGTGCAGAAGAATTCGATTTGAATTATATTTAATAACAGTTTGGACGGTGGTAAAGTTGATAAATACACAGTGTTTAACTGTATGGAGCGAAGTAAAACCTCACACAAATACAGCTTACCGAGTAAACATTCATGGAGTCCATATTACACATGAAAACGACAAAAGTGATGAACAAATCTAATATCATTAGTCAAATGGCGCAGAAAGTGGTCGATCAAGCATGAATTCAGTCGCTATAGCATTATACTACTTTTACGCCCGCATGTGCGTGGCCGTAAATGCTCCCCCTGCAATTCCAATGGTTGAATGCTGTGATGGAAGAAACACAAGGAAAGTGGTGTACGATATATAAACCCATTTACTTCCTGTGATCTAGAGGCAGTGGCACCCGTGCGTGAGAACAGTTGTGTTTGACTATGGATACCTACTGGATTGCCTTACACCAGTCATTCTTTCCAAGTTTAGCGCTACCTGACTAAAGTCAACCCCCACTTAAAATCAATAAAGCTAAACGCCCTTTCAAAATATTTTGGGCCACTTTAGTGGACTTTCTATATAAAACAAAAAAAAGGTTAAAAAGGTGGTCAAGTTTTTTCACATGTAGGAGTATTCATGGGTGATGGGATCATCTATTTGTAAAAGCTTTTAGAAGTTATCAGTAGCACATGTTGAAATAGGAAGCTTTTCTTCTATGGGTTACTTTAGCTTAGATCACTTATTTGTAAAAGCTCTTAAAAGATATCAGTAGGAGTAGCAGATGTTGAAATATTTTAGGAAGCTTTCTTTCTATGGGGTTGTTATTTAAATGTTTATTCTATTAATTTAAAAAGATATATTATATTAATATAAAAATATGGAACGAAATGGAATGGAATTATATTTCAAATAGGTAAAGTGTAGCTTTAAATAAAAAAGATACAAGTGTGGTCAAATTGTTAAGCTACAAGAGCTATAGAACTAGGAGAAGAGATGGTGGGTGATGATTAGAGGGTTTCCCCAACAATCTAGGAGGTCCTAGTTATAATGAATTAGCTCCCACCCTATAATGGCATCTTCTTCGTGCTAAGGAACATTTCTTACAAGAGAGAGAGCCAAACTCAATCAAGGGACCTTACCACTGTTAGGCCAACCAAGGCACCCATGTCATGTGGCTAAGAAGTGATAGAGGGAACATATGTCTACTAGGACCATCCACGTCCTTGGTACTAAGGAGAACCATAGGAGCCATGTGAATTGTGTATGGTATGATCGTTGTGGTCATGGCCACATCTATGCTTTCAAGGAGGGGAAGGGTCCCTGCTAGAAGGGGGAGGTGACACACATACAACAATACATAGCACATTAGCTCAATGTACAACAAGGTTCTACAAATGGGCAACTTCCAAGCAACTTTGTTAGCTTGCACCTAAATTTGCTTAAGAACATTAGAACAAATCGTTGCTTTAGTATACAAATAAAAATGTAAGCCAACAAAAGCTCTTGAGAATAGAGTTGAGTGTATACCTTTCCAAATACTAAATAGAATCTCTACTCTAAAAGCATGTGCTAAATTTGGGTGAACATAGTTGGCATTCATGGCCAATTACCCAGAAGAACCACATGCCAAGAAAAGAGCTTGGGTCTAAAAGGTCTACAAAAAATAAGTATCCAAATCCAAACAACTTCAACCTATGAAAAGAGGTGCTTGAGTGTTTCTAAATAACCACAAAAAAAAAGACAACAAGGATTAGAAACACCCAGATGGATCAATCAATATCCAATGGAGAGACCTTGGTAAACAATACACCAAGCAAAATGAGAAAGCTTGGGTTCCAAAATGATTGACCAAACTATATAAAATTTCCATTGTCATAAAGTGGTTATGGATTACAAACCCCATCTATTATTAAGCTTTTGAATCATAGGTAGATTAGAGAAAGCCATGAACAGCCTTTGCAAGGCTCATAATTATAGAAAGGAGTAGATATGGATACCATTTTTTATCCTTCCACCAAGGTCTAGTGTATCTAACCCCAAGCATTTATGGAGAAACCAACTCAACAATGGTCTAAAAAGACTTGAAATATTGGTTGGAAAGCCTTAAGTTGACCTTGGCCTCAAGCCAAGATAACCAATTTATGGCAGTTCTAGAGAAGAGATCTGAAATGAATTGAATCCTTCCATGAAAAAAACTAAGAGCATGAACCCATGGGGCATTAGCTAAAGATCAATTCTAGCAAGTGATCATAGGAGATCACCAAAGAGAGTGTTGTTTGATAGAAATCCTAGTTCTAAAGTCATTATAATTCCAAAGTAACCAAGGTTTGATAGCCTCCTAGGCTTTTCATATGCTTATGGCAACAAGAGTACCTTGGATTTGCACAAGCACCTTCATAATGAGAATGGATTTAAAGCCTAGCCCTTTCCAAGCCTATCTACCATGAGAAACCCTAGAAGAGATATAATGTCACAACAAGATTTTTTAGGCCCCATTCCCTTCAAGAGCTCTAATAATTCATTTAGCCCATAGGGCCAACCCTTAGTGATGGGTGTCAATGAGACCAAGACCTCTAGAGTCACGGGGAAGAGAACAGAATTCACAGGTGACTTTGTCGAAGCCCTTTCCTTTCTTAGAAGAAGTCCATAAGAAATACCTTAGTAACTTTTCAAGTTTCTAGTAGAAGGCCTTGGAAGGAGCCCAACAAGAAGAATAATAAGCATGCATGGAAGCAAGAACATTAGAAAAATTCTAAAATTTTCCAACAAGAGAGAGGGGTTTGGCTATCTAATAATGTAATTTCTATATATTACCAAATAGAAGAAGACTAAAAAGCAAAAGGGATTCCAAGAAACCTAAAAATCTCACCATGATAAATCCATTTCTAGCCAAAGGAATTGATCCAAGGAGGCTTAGGTAGGAAAGATTGATGACAGAATTGGGTGTTCAACCATTGTATCTAGATCTTAAAGATAAACAAAAAGTATCAAAATATTACAAAACCTATTTGAAATTATTCTCTTCTTTTAAGAGAGTAAGAAAAGAGTCATCGACATAGTGGCCATTGACAAGTTGTTGGTTAATATTGGGAAGAGAAATACCTTTGACATGCTTATAAGAAGCAATATTAGGAAGCAAGCAATTAAAGCCTTCCACCATGAACACATAAAGAGCACAACCATGTTGAGTAGACTTGAAAATTACAAAAGAGAAGGATTGCCAACCATTAATGGTTAAACAAGTAGGGGAATCTATAAACAACAATTGAATAGAGTGAATGAATTTAGGACCAAACTCCAATGCATAGAGGATGGCAAGAATGAACAACCATTCTAATGATCATAGGCTTTGGAAAAATCATGTTTTTATGAAAATGGCTTCTACTAAGAGCAACAAGCCTACTCCATACCTTTCCAGACAATAATAATATTGTCTAAGATGTATCTACTCTTGATGAACCTTATTTTCTTCGAATGAATGATAAGAGAAAGCAAATGATACAAATGAAGAGCAAGGGCTTCAGCAACAATTTTCTCACAAAAATTTAATGGCATGATAACTACCAATTGTAAATGTCTTTTGGATCACTAGACTTAGTTATGAATTTAATGTTTCCTTTGTTAATAATATTTACAAGAGAGCAAGAATTGTATGCTACCAAATAGGCCTAGAAAAAGTAAATACCAAAAGCCTCCCACAAGGCTTTATATAATTCATAGGGAAGTCCACCACAACTTGGATATTTGTTCATTACCCATAGTTAAAATGACCTTATGAAGATTAGCATGGTTAAGAAGTTGGTCACATACAACCCACTACGAAGTGGAAATTCGATAAGGAACCACACTCATGCATTGTTGAAGGGTATGGTCTTGCTTAGGAGAAGGATCTTGAGCTTTGAAGACCTATTGATAATGGTGGTCAAAGGCCTAGAGAATTTTAGGATGGTTAGTAAGAAGCTAATCACCCTCTCTTATGCTCTTGATTTTCTTGAAAATGTGAGAAGCACACACAAACAAAAAAAATCCTTGGAAACCCTATCCCCAATCTTAAGCCCCCACAAGCTATGTGATTATCAACAATTTTCTTATATGTTGTCAGATCTTGTCCACTCTCAATTGTAGAGTAGGCATAAATAGTTGGTCTTTCAGTTCATTGGAGACATGGTAGAGCTCTAAAGTCATGGCTGCATATGTGGTGGAAAAAATCATCTGTTGGCAACCATATATGCACAAAAAGTGATAAATATACTTGATGGCATCATTCTACCATTGGATCTAGCTACCCCCATGGTGAGGACATGCTTCAAGGTTCCATATATGTTGTATATACATAAAATTGGATTTATGACTCAACAATGGTGTGTTGAGAAAAAAATGCATTTTTTCAACCTTAGGCCTGAAAGCTTGCCATTCAATGCAAAACCTAATCAAAAAATGGTTAGAAAGGAAATTACTGGTAAAGGTTCAACTGGCAATAGAAAATAGCTAACAAAAGAAAAGATAGGTTGACCTAATGGCATGTCTCTATCAAGTCATTTGAGAACCCTTTTAGTGACAAAGTGAAGATTTGTCCACATAAACCAAGCAAAATTAGAATGAAAATGGCCAACATTGGAATCAAAAAGGCCCAATTTATTGTGCATATACTACAAAGCTTTTCATTCACTAGTTGTCTATTGCATAGGAAGGTTTCCGCATTCATCTAATGCTAGCTCAACTATATTAAAATCCCCACATTTCACCCAAGTAGTAGTTGGCAAAAATTCAATGATCCAACACCAAAGATATGATTTTTCAATAATGTCTTTGGAAGCATAAAGATTGATAACCCCAAAAGAGTGGTTATTAATACTAAAGGGGGACCGTGAGGCACAACAAGTGGGATCACAACCTTCATCAACTAAATCCTACAACCATTTAGGAGAAATGAAAGTAGCAACACCCCCATGACTAGGTGTATGATTTGGTTATAGAGATAGCCACCCAAGATAAAGAGACATAAAAGAAAGAACAAAGAATCAAAAGACCAATATAAGAATAATGCTATTTTATTCAACGATACATGTGCAAAAGAGGTGCTCAACAATGAGCTAAAACTGTGTATTTAAAGGATACACCACCAAAATATGTGAATGTACAACACATGTGGGATAAAGGAGATGGGTTCACATGTGTGCACAACATCACCACCAAATTAGGAAGTACAACTCACATGTGAAACCTACCCAAGTAGATACCTACCTAAGCAATCTTATCCTATTCTAGATGCAAATATGCAATAAATTAAATAATCTAAATGCCATAAAATAGATATGAGCCACCACCCCCCATAAGTGTAGCTTAGGTGGGTAGGAGAGGAAAAATAGAGGGAATGTGTCTCGACAAATGTGTAGCCATGTTAGGCACCCATGTACAAAATGATTCCCTTCAAAACATGAGGAGAAAACTCATAGGAAAAAATTTTCGTCAAGAGAGGATGAAGAGAGAAGGTCTAGGTGATCCCCTCAAAAGAAGTGAAAGGAATAAAACATCATGTGAGAAAAAACTCCCTCCCAGAATAAAGAGAAGAAGAGAGATGATGTGATCCCCTTCAATGTGTATTTTCTTGTGCCAATGGTAGATGCTTGACACTGAATGTTGAAGATGGTCTAGGATTGTCAAACAACATTTCTCTCCTTAGGAAGAAACAAAGATAAAGGTGTATGCAAGATGTCTTTCCATTCTTGAAAAGAATATGAGGGAAGAAAGATCAAAATGTATGTCTCTAGAAACTACTCAAGTTTCATCACATCGGTGTCAAGAGGTGCCACAATCAAATCAGGAGTCCCAAGCCTAACTATAGAAAGTGACAATCCAAAACCTTGTGGAAACAAATGTAGAACAAGATCTAAAGATGAAGATGAATCCTCTTAATGTTTCTCAAGGATCCCCAAGCCAATGCCAAAAAATAACAAATATTGATAAAATGAATCAAGTAGCATGCATGATTTAGGTATAGTAACCATGGATTTATGGCACTCACCATAGGTAAGACAACTAAACTAATGAGAATCTATCATTCCTATAGAAGATGTCTGTAGATTAGGAGATCAAGTTGAGTTCAAAACACAAACTAAATGCATAAACACACAAAACTATACCTCAACAAGAAGACCCAATCTCATCAAGGGAGAGGAGAGCTTGCACCCAAGAGTTCCTAAGACATGATATTCCCTAGATAAGTGAATGAAATGTGAAATGCCATCCTAATTATGCAATTCATAATTCTAGCTCACGTGGACATTTGGACATGGTAACATTACTTAAAGATTGGATCCTCAAATGGGTTGAGAGATGTTGTATTTATAGATTTTTGGAAGGGATTTTGATCCAAGAGTGGAGATTGATTTGGAAGATCAATGGTGGAGGATAAAAGTGATGTGGAAGGCCTATATTAGATCTTGGAGGAATGGAGGGCTAGGAATAAAAGTAAATCTTTTATTCATTTTGGGAAAAGGAGGAATTAAATGAGCATGGGGGTGAGAGATTATTTTTGAATTAAAGATTCATATGGGGAATGTAAAATGAATTAAAAATTTATTTGGGGATAAGTGGATATAAATGAGGTATGGGGATGTAAGAGGAATTAATTGTGATGTGGGATGTTTAAAAATAAAAAATTGACTTATGTGGATTTATTTCAATTTTTTATTTGGAGGATGTGGGGAAGGGTGTTAAACTAGGTTTGACCACCCAAATGAGAGGTTAGGATTAATTAAATATAGGTTTTATTTAATTAACCTTGGGGCTAGGATGAGGTAGGCTAGGGTAGGCAATTAAATAATAGCTATTTAATTGTCTAGGGTAGGGATAGGTCAATTAATAGGTTGAATTAATTAGTTAAGCATGGTTTAGCTAATTAATTGGATTTAGTGAGGAGGGGGAAATTGATTAAATAAATATTGCATATTTATTAAATCAATTGGCTAAGGTTTTAGACTATTGAATCAATGAAATTAATTTAATTTTGGGGATAAAAATGGTGAAAATTTGGGTGATGAAGGGATAATTAATTAAATAAAAATTTAATTAATTGAATAGGAGGGAAATTGATGTGTTTAGGGATGTTGGGAGTCGGTTTGGTGGTCAAGACATTTTTAGGTGTCTATATTTGCCCCTCTTTGACATGGCGTCAGGACCTAGGAGGGAAGTGGCGTCAGGTCGAAGAAAAATATGCCTCAGCTGCTGGGAAGGAATGAGATGGGTAAGAGATGTCCCCTCGAGAGGTCGGTGGGAAAATAAAAATTTTCTGGGGCAAGTTCTCGAAAGGACGCAACAGGAGTGAAAGTTGGATAGGGGACGGAAAAAGAAGATGACAGGAAGAAAAATGGAGGAAAAAGGCTGAGATCTGCACCCTGGAGGGAAAAAGAGGGGGTGGAAGGTTGACATGGCCCACTATATTAGGAAAAGTAGGCCCTTAGAGTGCCACATTTGCACACATTTGACTATTGAGAAGAAGGAGCGAAGGAGAGATGGCAGAGCGCAACCCTTAATTCCCACGACTTCAACACATTTCAGAGAGGTTCCGATCGTTTGGCCGGGCATCGAAGGCTGGACCCCAGGTAGGGTCTAACCCTGACTTTTTCATTTTTTCATTTTTGTCACTTTTTTGGGGTCCAGGAACTAGGGTTAGGTCGCTTAGCGCGAAGGATAGGGCAGATTAGCTCAATCCTCAGGATTGGTGCTATCTGCTAGGGTAGGATTAAGGTGGTTTGTCGCCATTTGCCTAGTGTTTTAGCGCTATATTCTGAAGTAGCGCAATTTTAGAAGAATGGGATTTTGGCATTTTAGCACTAAATAGGTGTTATGGTAGCACTATATTGTGGAATAGCACCATTTAGGGTAGTAGCGCTATTTTTAATTTTAGCGCTATATAGGGGATTAGCGCAATATATTATATATGCGCTTTTGTTAGGATTGGCGCCAAGTGACAAATCGACGCCATTTTGTAAAATGGCACCAAGTATGCTATGCAGTAGCACCATATTTTGGATTAGCGCAAAGCATATTGTGCAGTGGCGCTATTTACTGAAATAGTGCTATGTAGAAGTAGTAGTGCTATTTTTAAAATGGTGCGAAGTGTTGTTTGTTTCGGTGCCAAATGATTCTAGCTTTTAGACATTAGAAGAAAGGGGTTGATTCAAAAAAAAGAGAGGTTGATATCTGATGAGAATGTTGTGGATGCAGGATACGAGGTCATTTATAGTGTACTCATGGAAGTGACACATTCCATATGTGATGGCCCTATTCGACCATTTCGATGATGCTACGCCTGCTCGACTGGCTAGCTTGGGGCTTCTGACAGTGGCGTCGATGCCAGTTCTACGAGCTCATAGAGCTCTGATGACGACGGTCGTGGAGCATTACTGTTCGGAGACCTATACATTCTTGCTGCTGACTGGTGAGATCATGATCACACTTGAGGATGTTTATCGCATCCTCAAGCTACCTATTCGAGGCTAACGGGTTAGGTATGATACAAGGAGGGGACGAAGGGCCCTGATTAGGGTGTTTGGTGAGGATCATATTGTTCTATCAGCGGATGGGAGAGAGATGAGTTACGAAGGGACATTGGCTGTGGGTGCAGATCCCTTTGCCTTATTCCTGTGTGCTGTGATTGGTGGGGTGGTGATGCCTGATAGAAGAGGCAGGGATTTCCCAGTTGGTTGGGAAGAGTTGATCGAGGGTATGCTCAGGGATGAGACCATTTACGCCTAGGGACCAGCGATGCTAGGGCAGCTATATCATGAGATGCACACAGTTGTTTATCTCTATGATTCAGTGTTGTTAGCTGGGGTGACTCTGCTGCATGTGTGGATTTGGGAGCACATCACAATTACATGGCCGACATTCGGGTACTATCGCCATCCTTTTGAGGCGTTTGTGTTTTTATGTCGGGATGCAGAGTACACTTACACTAGACAAGTTTGTTATTGGAGGCGGATGCTGGATGATGTTATTAGGGTGACCTAGCGACCATACATCAGGGTGGAGCCATGGCCTGACGATGATATCCATATGCCGTTTACATTTCAGCAGTGATACCTGATGGGTCAAGGAGACCACACCATAGATATGTATCTGCCATGGCAGGTGATGCGGCAGTTCAGGTATTAGCAGGATACTCCGTAGCAGATGGCCATTTTTGCATGAACCCTGCGTGATGCACGCTTTTGGCCTGCAGCCATACAACCACAAGTTGCTCGGGATGACTTTGCAGCTTTACGGCCGGTACAATGGGATTAGAGGAGCACTGTCAGAGATGCAGGTACTACCCCTACATACGATATATGGTGGCAGATGTGTTGGCTAACTTAGTTTACGGATCCGGCCGAGGCAGTACCTGTAGAGGAGGCAACAGGCTCAGGGGATGACGATTCAGATGATGATGGGGATGACTTCCTAGAGGAGGGGGAGGAGATCATTGGAGATGACCTCATGGAGGTTGGAGGGGATGGAGAGGAGAGGGTGGTTTGTAGGGATGGTCAGCTGATAGATGTGCTGGCGGCAGTGGCAGCAAAATAGGGCAGGTGGGGCAGCAAGTACCTATTCAGCAGGTGCCTGTTGAGCAAGTACAGATTAGAGTGGGACAATAGCATAGAGGACCTCAGCGGTGTGGGGGACAGCCGAGGGTGGATAGGGGTGATCTACCCCCACCATAGGTAGCACAGCAGCCGATTATAGGATAGCAGGCAGAGGTAGGCCCCTCAGGGACAGCTGGAGAGGCTCACACCTCGTCGGCGGCCTCGGGGTGAGGAAGAGGAGATGGAGACCCTACGAGCACAGGTCACCAACCTGCCGGAGGCATTAGAGAGCTGTGATGCAGAATTGGTTTAGTTGCGGGGGGCATTAGCATTGTTAGATGGATCAGATGGACAGGTACCTACATTGCAGGCACAATTAGCCTAGGCTCAGGGTGATATAGAGGTTTTGACCCAAGAGCGGGATATGGCACTTGTGAGAGCACAGCAGGCAAAGACTGCATTGCAGACTTCTAGTGTTGGTATGGCCCCAGTGTTGACAGTGATGCAGACTTAGTTGCCACAGGCACAGACACAGTCATATCAGTTATAGGGACAGCTGACTCAGGTTGAGGGGGATTTGATAGAGGCAAGATCACGGTTAGAGTATTATCAGGGCCTCTACTACATGACAGTGCCAGCAAAGCAGCATGCCCCGAGCTACAGTCAGGTCAGTAGATCGGGGGCCTCCAGGTCTCATAGGTCTAGATCTGTGCAGAACATTCAGCAGGCGATGGGTCCCCCATTACATGTGCCCCCATGGGTCCCACAGGTACAGGTACAATCACAACCTCAGCCACCTCCACCAGCAGGACCATAGGCACAGCCACAGTCACAAGTAGGACCACAGCCACCACTAAGGTCAAGATCCCCCACCTGATCAGATAGAGGATCCTCTAGGTGACATCATTATATCATGTTAGCCCTTGGAGGTGTTGTATCAGGACTTTATATTTTTTGATGTATATATGAGTGATGTACATTTTTTTGCGGTGATTATATGATATGATGCTTTTTGATGGTCTATGTATTTGTTTATGATGTTCCATTATGATTATGATGATGGTTATGTTGATGGATGCAGTTTGCTTTATGGATTTATATGCTATGGATGTGTTGTGTTTATGCAATTATGTTTTTGATGTTATGGATGTACCTATGATGGATGCAGTGATGGTTTACTTATGTTGATATATGCATGGGTTGTGATCTATGGACTATATGATGTATAATGCATATAAATGTTCAGATTAATAAACATTTATTATGGATGCTCAATGTGATGGAAATGTATGTTTATGTTAATAAACACATGTTTATGTATGGGAATATGAATATGCAGCTAGATGATTATTAAATGTAGTTAAATGCTTATGATTGTGATGATGTATGGTAACTAACTGTTTATGAGATGAT
The DNA here is from genome assembly GCA_027924645.1 of Cunninghamia lanceolata. NCBI lineage: Eukaryota > Viridiplantae > Streptophyta > Pinopsida > Cupressales > Cupressaceae > Cunninghamia > Cunninghamia lanceolata. The sequence goes on along the minus strand of BSBN01000870.1, from coordinate 15,298,595 downwards.
ATATGGAATGCAATATGATGATATTAATTTAAAATGCACCTATTGTGATGGCAAACTTGAATGAGTATGATATGATTTGCAATGTTTAAATGATGTATAATGCACAACTAAATGATTCTAAAATGAACCTAATGAAATGATATGCAACAAAAAGATTCTAAAATGAACCTAATGAAATGATATGCAACTTAAAAGATTCTAAAATGAACCTAATTAAATGATATGCAACAAAAAGATTCTAAAATGAACCAAATGAAATGATATGCAACTTAAAAGATTATAAAATGAACCTAATGAAATGATATGCAACTTAAAAGATTCTAAAATGAACCTAATGAAATGATATGCAAATTACTAAATGATAGGTGAGATGCAACGTAGGTGGTAGGTGAGATGCAGACTAGGTGATAGGTGATATGGTTAAGTCCTGGTACACATGATGTTCTTTGTTTGACCCTGAGTGGTGGGGCTATGTGAAAGGGGACTAGGTGGGGAGAGGATAGGGGTGTATGGATAGGATTGGGAGCATCTAGAGGATGGGGTGGGTATATGAGAGAATTGTTAGGTCATCAGACACCATGTCATTGAAAGTTGGGGGGGTGAAAATATGATTTGGTTTGGGATGTGTTGAGTGAGATTACGTTGGAGGAATGGGATTAGTGAGGTGAATTTAGATGGGGGGATAGGGTAGGTGATTACGAAATCTAGGCCCAGATGGTATGGTTGAATGTGTGATTAAGATGGTGATTTTGAGCTAGTAACAGTAGTTGCATAAGATTAATTGAGAGCATTTCTTAGTTTACTATAGCAATGTAGGATATAGTTCACAAAGGTATGAAATGACCTAGGTGATGATATATATCCCATGATTGCATGGACTAGACCTGCAAACAATAGATTGACTTCATGCGTGCCCAAGGTAGTATAAGCTTGCCTGCCTTGGGAAGGGGACTCATAGCGATGAGTGTCCATAGTGCATATAAGGCATTTGATGCCTGTATTTACAAATGAGGCACGTCGTACTAGAACCGACTCGGGCTTCAAGATATGAATACTATTCTTGGAGTAATGAAACCAACCCACAAGCACAGCATACAGAAACAATGACCCTATCTACTCTAGGTGTTGTCCTCTACTTACCATGATATAATGAGATCAAGGTAGCTTTGGAGATGACCGAGAGTGAGACAAAAAAGATAAAAATCAATAATCAAAAAGACCAACCAAAAAGATACAAATAGCCTTTGTGTGCTCTTGCCAACAAACGTGATGATAGGATGACAAATTTTTTTTGTTCATTGTGGGAAAGATATATCCTAGGATGCAAATCAGTTGGTTTTGATTGGAAAATTTTTGGAAGATGGGCAAAAGAACAGTTTGGCCAGGTGTAGGATTATAATTGGTATGTTGATTGATGATTTTTACATTAGGTATGATGGTTCAAATGCATACTTAGCCTGTGTATCATATAATGGGTCTAGTAAGCTCAGTGAGTGGGGATCATTCAAACAGGTTGGATGGGTGCATCTTAGGTACCTAAGTACTGGAAACTTCCTTCGTATTCCAGACTGCCTACATACCCTGTGTCCACAGGATCAAGGTACTTTCAAGATGTGGACAAAATGAATATGTAGTTATGGTATGAGTTGATGATGTGGGAATGGTTTAGGATGGATTTGATGGGTGTGATGTGATGAGGATTGATGGATTGTGAGGGTGATGTTGCATTCATTTTTGGATTTTTGATTTTGCGATGTTTTTGGATTTTTGATTTTGAGCTGTACAACAGGAAGCTTACAAGGATCCTCATTCCATGAACTGGACTTGGGTGAGGTAGTGCGGAATGGGCGATAGGACTTGATGTTTCAGAATTCCAAGCCATGGGATGTGTGCGATATGGAGTGTTGTGATGGGAAGAGGACTTATTAGATGGTAGAATCGGCCACTACACATGGCGCCTAAAATAGGTTTTCACCATGGTACCTATCCAAGGTGTCACCGAAGTGATTTTCACCATTGGAAGTTTTTATTGCACTCAGATTTTTCTTGATTTTTTTGGTTTTTTTTTTTTTTTATTTTTCTAATTTTTTGATTTTTTGATTGGGATACTTGATGGGTTATGCATAGAATTTCTTTAGATGCAGAACATTCATCGACTCATCTAGAGGCTGCCCCTTATGTGTTGCAAGCTGATAGGCTCCTAATCCATAGCTAGCTGTGATGATATATGGTCCTAACCAATTGGGTTCGAACTTACCTTTCTTAGTGCGCTCTTGCAAGTTCTTCTAATTTTCCATAAGGACAAGATCACCTACTTCAAATTTTCAGGTTCTAATTCCTTTGTTATAGCTTCTCCTGAGGCGATTTTGATAGGCCTGCAAGTGGTTCAATGCATTCAGGCATTTCTCATCCAGTAGTTCTAGCTGATGCAACCTTGTGACTCGGTATTCCTCATCAGTGATTATGTTTTGTAAGGATACTCTTAAGGATGGGAGCTCAACCTCAATAGGTAAAATGGCTTCGGATCCAAAGACTAGGGAAAATGGAGTGGCTCCTGTGGGGGTGCGGATGCTTGTGCGATATGCCCATAGGGCAGGGTTGAGTTGGAGGTGCCAGTCATGGCTAGCTTCGTTGACTATTTTCTTGAGAACGCGGAGGATGGTTTTATTCGAAGCCTCTGCTTGACCATTTCCTTGTGGGTAATATGGGGTGGAGAAGTGGTGTTTGATGTCAAATTTTTTGCACAAAGTGCGGACTTCTTGGTTCTTGAATGGCCTTCCATTGTCAATGATGATGGAATGAGGGATACCGTAGTGACAAATGATGTAATAGAGGATAAACTTGGAGATTTGGGTGCCAGTGGTGAAGGTGAGTGGTATTGCTTCCACCCACTTGGTGAAGTATTCGATAGCAGTGATTATGAACTTATGGCCATTGGATGATGGCGAATGGATTTTCCCTACGAGGTTGAGTCCCCACTGTGAGAAAGGCTATGGCATCATGATCGGTTGCAACTCCTATGCTCGTGCATGGATGAGATCGCCATGATGTTGACATGGTAGGCATTTCTTGATAAACCGGTAGGAGTCTCGTTCCATTGTTGGCCAATAGTAACTAGTCCTTATGATCTTTTTAGCAAGAGCGGGACCACTTGAATGTGCCCCACAGATACCTACGTGTACCTCTTGCAAGGCCACTTCAGCTTCCCTAGAGTCTAAAGATCGTAAAAGTGTGCCCTCAAGACTCCTTTTGTATAGGTTGTGTCCTACAAGGATGAAGCAGGAAGCTCGATAGATGAAAGATTTTCGTTGTGAGGTGGATAGATTGGGGGGATAATGTTATTGTGGAGGTATAGGTAGGTTTCTTGATACCACAGGGATAGGGGACCAATGACTTTGCACACAAGCTCGGATTGAGGCACATCATATGCGGGGATAGGGAGCTCTTCGATCAGGAATTCACACCTCTTGTTGTCTTTCTTCATGTTGACCAGGGATCCGATGGTAGCCATGGCATCTGCAGCTTTGTTATTTAATCTTGGGATCTGCTCAAAGTGGATGTCATCAAAATAGTCTTTGAAGTCATCAACCATCTTTTTGTAAGGTAGGAGTTTATCATCCTTGGTCTTGTACTCATTGTTTACCTGTCGGATGACCAGTTGAGAGTCTCCATACACTGTCAGTTTCTTAATTTTCCATTTGATTGCCATTCAGAGGCCTGTGATAAGAGCCTCATACTCTACCATGTTTTTGGTACATGGGAATGTGATTTTGAATGACTTGGGGATTGTGTCACCTTGAGGGGTAACAAACAGGATGCCTACCCCCAAGCCTCTATGTGTGTATGATCCATCGAAGTACATCTTCCATGTTTCTGTGGCTGGTGTGATTGTCAAGATAGCTTCATCAGGAAACTCTACCAGTGTTGGATGTTCTGCAGGAATGGGTGCTTCAGCCAGCTGATCAGCTATAACCTTTCCTTTAATGGATTTTCTCTTAGTGTATTTGATATCAAATTCAGTGAGAATCATGACCCATTTCACCATTCTCCCTGTAAGAGCAGCTCTGTTTAGCAGATATTTCAATGGATCAATCTTGGCGATGAGCTTGGTTTTATGATTGAGCATGTAGTGTCTTAATTTTTGTGAAGTGAAGACTAGGGCTAGACATGCTCATTCAATTTACGTGTAGTTGAGCTCGTAGGATATGAGAGTGCAGCTGATGTAATAGATGGCTCTTTCTTTTCCATGCTCATCACGTTGTGCTAACAAGGCTCTGGCAGCTGTCTTTGTTGCTAAGATGTATAATAGGAGAGGTTTGCCTTGCCTTGGTGGAGTTAGAACAAGGGGATTAGCCAGGTATTCCTTCAACTGATCAAAGGTAGCTTGACACTAGGTGTTCCAGACAAAAGTTATTTTTTTTGGAGTAGATGTTGGAATGGTTGGCATTTATCAGCAAGTTGAGCAATAAACCAACGGATGGACTAGAGTTTTCCTTGCAGACTTCTCAACTATTTCAATGTTGTTGGAGGCATTTCAATAATAGCCTTGACTTTTGCAGGATCTACCTCGATTCCTCTTCTGGAGACTATGTATCCCAAAAGTTTTTTAGAGGTGACCCCGAAGACACACTTCTTTGGATTGAGGCGGACGTTGTATTGCTCCAAACGGTCAAAGATTGTTGCTAATATGTTCAGATGTTCCTCTCTTGTCTTTGATTTTCCCAATAAGTCGTCCACATAGTCTTCCATGATGTGGTGAAAAAGGTCATGGAAGATGACAGTCATGGCTCTTTGATACATGGCTCCAGCATTCTTTAGACCGAATGGCATTACCACCTAGTAGTATGTCGCCCATGGACATATAAAGGATGTCTTATGCTCGTCTTCTTCTGTGATCCAGATTTGGTTGTACCCTAAAAAGCCATCCATGAGGGATAACATCTCATGTCCTGCTGTGAGGTCCACTATCATGTCAATGTTAGGCAACGGGAAGTCATCCTTTGGGCAGGCCTTGTTGAGATCTCTGAAGTCGGTGCAGCAGCAAATTTGGCCATCTGGTTTGGCTATTGGTACTAAGTTGGAAACCCATTCAGGATAATCAATTGGGTGAATGAACCCAACATCCAGTAGTTTCTTTAATTCTGCTTTGACAAGGAGGGCCACTTGAGGATTCATTTTTCTGAGCTTCTGTTTTACTTGTTTCACATCAGGGTGTACTACAAGATGATGAACAACCAAAGCGGGATCAAGCCCCGGCATGTCTGCATAGGTCCAGGCAAAATTGTGATTTCTAAATTTGAAGAATGTTAAGAAGTTTTCTTGCTCGACTGTGCTGAGAGATTCTACCCTGAAAGTGATTTTCGACTCTTCTTCTGTCCCAAGATTCATCTCTTGGGCTAGCTCTACTAGGATAGGTGACCTATCCAGATAAACCTTGTCTATCTCAGGGAGGCCCATGCTTCCATCTCCTTGTTTGATTTTTATATTTCTATGACTGGAAGCAGGGGTTGTCTCCCTGAAATAGGCATGCATATCAAGTTCCATGATGTATCCTACTTTGTGATCTCCAAGGGGGAAGTGATCTCTAACTCCCATCATTTCAGCAATGGCTTCATCATTTGGTGCTATGTCAAATACAGGAGGTCCCCATTGATCTCAGTCAATGAGGTTAGGGTATACCAGTGGTGAGTCATTGGATGATGAGGCAAGAGTGGTGACTGAGTAGATGGTGCAAATAGATGAGTCAAAGAAATCAGCAAAGTCACTAAAGGAGTCTTGAAGGCCCGTTTCGTTGATGTTGTCGACTTCCAAGGAGACCGTAGTGACCTCAGCTAGGATACATTCACCGGTGGTGAGGATACGTTGGGGTTGACCGTATCCTAACCCTTGAGTATAGGGATTTCTTGTCGCTTGCAGTAGTTCCACTATCCCCTATTCGTGAAGGCCGATACCGCCTTGTCCTTTATAACCCATGCTTTTGATAATTTTAGACCCTTTACCATAGATTTCTGTTGGGATGGTGGGGGCCTCTTGCTCAGGCTCTTCATCCTTGTATAGCTAGGATGAGATATCTTCAAGCACATCCTAATCAAGGAGATGTTTCTTTTCAAAGATGGGTGATGGTTTGCACTTGATGACGACTGTGTTGGTTTCTTCTATCTTTGGGATGCCAAAGGTTTTAGGATTGGGTAATGTGCCCACACAAAATGTATCGTGTAGGTCATATTCTCCACATCCTATGTCGCTGAGCTTGATCTTGACCTCGGGTGGTGGCGGTGCTTGGGATGAAGTGGTGGCAATATTTGCGAGATCGATATATGAGGTGGATGCTGTTGGATTGGCTTTAATGGTAGCTTTGTTATATGGGCAGAAGGTATGGTTATGGCCTTCCAAGAAACTGCAGTATTGGAAAGGGCGGGGGTCGGCATAGACAGTGACTTCCATGCCGTTGTGAGGGAATTTGAGGCATTGATGGAATGTGGATGGGACGTCTTGCATGGCATGAATCCATGATTTGTCAAGAAGAATGTTGTAGGGGAGGTTAAGATCAAGAACCTGACATTTTGTTACTAGTATTTTCTATCCCACTTGAATAGGGAGCTTGATGGTGCCTTCAGATAGTCATTCAGTGTCATCATAGCCTTTGATTGTGATGCACTCGCTGGTGTCTACAACCACATCAGAGTATCTCGAGTGTTTTAATAGTTTAAGAGTGCATATGTTTAGGCTGGAGCCACCATCTATTGAGACTCTTTTAATGGTGTGTTTGTGGATACGGACTTCGATATGTAGGGTGTCGTTATGTAAGTGTTCAGAGGTAAGAAGGTCCTTTTCTGAAAATGTGAGATGGTGAGGTGCGGCAATATGTCCTACCATGGCTTGGAATTGAGTCACATTCAAGTTGATAGGAACTTGAGTTTCCAAGAGGGCTTTATCAAGGACGTCTTTGTGAAGGGGGGATGTGCGGAGTAGCTCAAGTATGGATATTTGTACAGGGGTCTTTCCTAGATGCTCTAGGAGGTTATACTGATTGGTAGGACATGTGTTTGGGCAAGGGGAGAGGGTGTCTGATGTGGATGTGGGTGTTTATTTGGTGGTAGGGGTTGTGCGGATAGATACACGGCCATAGCAGGTTATCACAGTGCAATCGGGTGCTTGTGTCTGGATGGTGACTATGTTAACATGGTGAGATGATGGCTCTATCCGCCCTATAATAGAGTCATAGGTTGCGGGAGGTGGGGTGACGTATGCTTGATTGGATGAGGAGGCTTTATTATGGTTAGTGGATCCTTGTAAGCTCCAAGATTGGCATTTGGCGATGGTTGGGTAGTTTGATCAAGGCTGACTAGGTTTTGATCTATAAGGTCTTGGATGTAGTGCTTTAGTTGCATGCAGTCTGCTATTTTATGACCCACAATGCGGTGGTATTCACAGTAATCATTTTCGTTGTACCATGCAGCCTTGAGCTCATTCTCTTGACGGGGTCTAACAAGTGGGAGTGTGATCAAACCTTTCTTGAGACATCTGTCAAGGATGTCCTCGATGGGTTCCCCTAAGGGTGTAAATTGTCTTCAAGGTTTGTGTGGTTTAGTTTGTCCCCTTTGGTTATTTACATTGGTTGCATATGTATGTGTAGGTGTTTGGTTCTATACATGTTGGACGTCTTTCACATCCGTGACGCCATCGTTCAAAGTGTTCTTGTTCTTCCCCCAATAACATGGTTTGTCATTTGATTGTGTGTTGGTGTTGTTTGTATTGGGGGTGTTGTTATGGGCTTTGTTGTTGTTGTTTTTGTTGTTGGATTTGTAGTCATACAGTTTGATGGAGCCCTTAGCAATGAGGGCCCGTTCGATAGTGGTACCTTTGTCGATGACCTCTTCAAAGATAGATGCACAAAGGATTTGTAAATGAAACCCTAATTCCTAGTTGAGGTTGGTCACAAACATGGTGACGAGTTGGTTTTCAAGAATTAGCCATGGGAGTTTGCTTGCTAAGCTTCTCCACCTTTGCAAGAAAGAAGCGAAGGCTTCTCCATTCTTTTGTTTGGTGTTGTAAAGATCTGTCATAGACATTTTGTGCTCGAAGTTATAGGAGAAATGGTTTACAAATTTTTTCGCAAGCTCAGGGAAAGTTCTAATGCCTAGGGGAAGATGTGCGAACCATTCAGCAGCTTGACCACCAAGGCTTCTTGGAAATAGTCTCATTAGATAGGTATCATTATTTGAGACTTCTAAGAAAGTGATGTAGAACTCCCTAAGATGATCCCTAGGGTCTCCCTTTCCCTTATATTTGTCAAATTTAGGCATTTCAAAGTTCTTGGGGAAAGGGGGCATGTACAATGTGCGATCAAATGGATAGGGGCAAGTATCCTCAAAGGAATAGTGTTTGCACTTGCCCCCAATTTGCATGTCATCTACCTTTTGGATCAAGGACTATACAACAATTGTGAGATCATGTGGTGCTGGTGGTTGGGGTGTGTAGGCCTGTTGATTGTTGAGATGTTGGAGATGGGGTGGGATTTGATGTTGGATATTTGTTTGGCCGAGGTTTTGGTACTGTGGGTTGGTGTTTTGGTTGATGTGTGCTTGATGTTGTTGATATGCGTAGAGTTGTTGGAGAATATGTGGTGGAATTTGGGGATTGGGATTATGTTGATTTGATGATGTGATGGGGTTTTGTAGATATGTGACATTGGATGGATTGACGTTAGATGAGTGGACGTTGGAGGGGTTGGTTGTATTGTAAGGTGGTTGTGAGAATAAGTATCTTAGGTAGGTGATAGTTTGAGGATTGGGTGGAGGCACACTCATAGAGGTACTTGCATGTGTGGTGTTCCCTTGTATGCCTAGGGTGATTTGTGGGACGAAAGAGGTTACATTAGTTGTGATAGTGGATGTGGCGACGAGTTGGGATGTAGTAAGATTGGAGGTACTTGAGGGAATCATGGATGTGGTAGTGGTAGAGCTTGTGGAGGTGGTACATACGGTGGGTGTTGATGTTTGTGAGATGATAGGTTGGGTGTTTGATGTGGTAGGAATGATTGTAGAGGTGGATGCTTGGGATGCTGTCGTGTTATGGGGTAGTTGAGCACCAATTTTGAGAAGATGATCAAGATATCTATTCGGGTCCGATCGTAGGATTTTATCAAGTAGGTCCATGTTATCAGCATCTTGCGTAAAGCTCAAGACATCTAGATCATCTTAGGAAATGGTGGGAACGTTTTGTGTTGGTGGTGGTGGTGGTGGTTGTGATTATTGTAAGAAATGGAAAGGATTTTTGTTGGGATTATATGTGGGGATGTAAGAGTATGTAGGTGGGTTGAATGTTTGATTGATGGGTATGTTGCTACTATTGGTGTTAGGCATTCCTATGCTATCATATTGTATGGATTTTGCCATTTCTTGATTCTTTTTGTGTTGTGATCTTGTTATGGGCATGCACGTGTATGGATTTGATTTCTAGAAGTAGGATGAGGTGGGGATGGAGACCTTAGAGAATCTAATTGATTGTGCTGGACCCAATGATGGATGTGGTAATAAGAATGAGAGGGTGAGTGTAGTAAGATGAAGGATTGAGAAAGAAAAAGGTGTTAACCTAAGGGTGATATGAATTGATGGTATTGACTTTTGCACAAATTTGGACCAAAGGTAGATGCTGGATGATGTTCGTTTGACAAAAATTTTGATGTTTGATATGGGAGATTAGGATGATGTTTTTCAAAAGGATATGATGGTCAACAAATTGAGCTTAGGTAAGACCTAGATTTTTGTGTCGCACAAATGGATGTTTTTCTTTGTTTGGGGTAGACTAATGACCTTACGCAAAGAAGGATGACTATTTCACTTGGAAGGTAGACTATTGAATCTCCAAGCAAGATATGATGTGAATGATGAAATCTAGATCTAGCTTTAGCTCAAAAGGATGATGAGTTTTGGTTGATGATTTGTTGATGGGTGTTTTGATTTGGATTTGGAGTTTTCAAATGATTTATTTTGGTCCAAGGAGATATGCAAAAAGATCAAGGGGGATGGATAGATATGGACTTGAGTGGATTATGATATAGAAAAGGGTCCAATAAAGATGGTTGTGGATTCTCTAAGGCCCAAATGATGGTATGTTTTGGAAATTTTTGAGGAGAAACTGGATGGGGTACAGACAGTTTTTTGGAGTGTAAATATGGATTATGGTAGAGTAGATGGTGAAGATCACAACTGAATGGGTCTCAGTCCTAGGCAAGTCAGTCTAAAAATAGCGCCAAGCCACAGGTGAAATGGTGCCAAAATTAGGCAGAGATGGCGCTAAAACGGGACAATGTTGGTCGAGGTCCTGAAAAAGGCTGATTTTGGTGACAAATTTGATTTTGCTTTGGTTTGACGTTTAAGAAAATGATTTGGTTTGTCTCTTGGCAAGTTTGTTGCAAACAATTCAAGCACAATAATCACACAATAATCAAGATTTTGCTTTGTTTTTGTGAAAAAGACGTGTGATTTTATTCAACAAGCACTTTGCACAACCTAAGGCAAAGATATGACAGTATTTGTTGAATCCCCTAGCTGCGCCTATTCAAAGCAGGTAGCTCTAGGATCTTGGTAGCACTGGCTCCTCCTTACAATTGCACACACTTCTCATGCATACCAAGATCTAGGTTTCTTATAAGGCTTGTCCCTCACCAAACCTTTAGATTATCCCTGCTACCTCGGCTAAGAACTGCATGAATCAGGACCTCTTCAAAGGTTTCCCTTCTGCGTCAACAAATAGAAGGATTTTGGCTTGCTAAACAATGGTTCTTAGTAAGTGCTTTCATTCAGGTGGTTATACATGCGGCAGCGCTACTCTCCATTATGGAGTCTCCCAGCCTCCAAGGTTTACACCTTGGAGGGTTTTGGGGGAGGTTGGCTGTCGGTATAACACAACAACACCCATTGCTTGTGACTTTCATCCCAAACACCTTATTTTATATAGCGGCTTGAAAGAGCTTGGCTTTAGCTTGTTGCCGCTTGGGTCATTCCCACCTTTCAAAGTGGGGTGGCAGGCCCTCTAAGGATTAACAAAAGTAATACAACCATAAAAATACTTTTGATCCCCAAGTTCATACAAAGATGCGAGGGGAGAGCATACGTATTCCTTGTGCTTGCATCACACTAAACATGGTTCATTTTTAGTTCTTTGGATTAAGTTGGGGGTGATTAATGCAAGTGTTGTGAGAAGCTTTTGATTCCCAAGGTCACCAAATGGTGCGAGGGAAGAGCATACACCTCTCACACTACAAACATAAACCACAAAAATGCTTCACACAATTTAGATTGATTTTCTTGATTATATGAGTGAAGAATGCAGATTGTTCTTTTTAATCCAATGATTTGATTGATGCAATTTGCGGTTCTTTTTAAAGCCCAAAATTGAAGTGTTTTGATAGTTGTTGGCACACAATTTGTGAATTTTAGAACACCAAATTCAAACATTTGACACCCACACACACACAAAGATTTGTTTGTTTTGTTGATCAATTTTTATAACACCAAATCGAAATGTTGTGTAAACTAGCATGCAAGAGTTCTTTTTAAATTTCCAATTGAAGTGTTTTAAACAAAAGATAAAAGAACCCTGCAAAAAGTCGTTAGTGTCCACAAAATAATAGTGATGACCTACACACAAGCTATCAGTCCCTGCACAAAGAACAAAGTTAGTCTTAGAAAATAGCGCTAATACAGAGATAAAATGGTGCCACTGCGGATAGCAAATGGCAACACTGACAGAAAACAAGTTGGAAACCTAACACCTTATATGGATAGCGCCAATTTATCAGATAGCACTAATATCAAACCCAGAAGGCACCAGAACAGAATATGGCACTACAATGCTTTATAGAAGGTGCTATAAAATAAGATAGTGTTACAATGATATATAGAAGGCATCAGAATATTAAATAGCGCTACTGTAAGTGTAATAAGGCGCTACTGCGTGTAATGTCAAGTGGTCTGATCTCAGTGGTGGATAGCGTCGATACGAGTCTGAGTGTGTCTGTCTAGTAAAAAGGAGGTTTTTCCTGCCCAATACAGAGCGTCAAACTACAAAACTGAGCTTCTATTAGCCTTGTTAGTACAACAAATGAGAAAAATAAGACAAAATGACAACCAAAATCTATGTTATATTTCTAGAGAAATTTTGGCATAACCTCCCCTTGTTCAATCAATATTCCTGTAAAAACAGAGAGCAGTTAGACGCAAAAACAACGGGAAGATCCTTAAAAAGAGACATGTGAGTGGAAGTTAGAATAGAAAATGCTCCGTAGAGATGGCGCTAAAATAGTAGATAGCGCTAAAACGTGCCAAGGATAGCGCCACTGCACGGGGTAGATGGCATTGCACCTACAAAAACACGTCTAAAGCACAAAAACTGATTAGATTCAGACCTTGTGGGTCCCACCGGGCATGCCAATGTAGATTAGGAGATCAAGTTGAGTTCAAAACACAAACTAAATACATAAACACAAAAAAACTATACCTCAACAAGAAGACCCAATCTCATCAAGGGAGAGGAAAGCTTGCACCCAAGAGCTCCTAAGACATGATATTCCCTAGATAAATGAATGAAATGTGAAATGCTATCCTAATTATGCAACTCATAATTCTAGCTCAAGTGGACATTTGGACATGGTAACATTACTTAAAGATTGGATCCTCAAATGGGTTGAAAGATGTATTTATAGATTTTTGGAAGGGATTTTGATTCAAGGGTGGAGATTGATTTGGAAGATCAATGGTGGAGGATAAAAGTGATGTGGAGGGCCTAGAGTAGCTCTTGTAGGAATGGAGAGCTAGGAATAAAAGTAAATCTTTTATTCATTTTGGGGAAAAGAGGAATTAAATGAGCATGGGGGTGAGAGATTATTTTTGAATTAAAGATTCATATGGGGAATGTAAAATGAATTAAAAATTTACTTGGGGATAAGTGGAGATAAATGAGGTATGGAGATGTAAGAGGAATTAATTGTGATGTGGGATGTTTAAAAATAAAAAATTGACTTAGGTGGATTTATTTCAATTTTTTATTTGGAGGATGTGAGGAAGGGTGTTAAACTAGGTTTGACCACCCAAATGAGAGGTTAGGATTAATTAAATATAGGTTTTATTTAATTAACCCTAGGGCTAGGATGAGGTAGGCAAGGGTAGGCAATTAAATAATAGCTATTTAATTGTCTAGGGTAGGGATAGGTCATTTAATAGGTTGAATTAATTAGTTAAGCATGGTTTAGCTAATTATTTGGATTTAGTGAGGAGAGGGAAATAGATTAAATAAATATTGCATATTTATTAAATTAATTGGCTAAGGTTTTGGACTATTGAATTAATTAAATTAATTTAATTTTGGGGATAAAAATGGTGAAAAATTGGGTGATGAAGGGATAATTAATTAAATAAAAATTTAATTAATTGAATAGGAGGGAAATTGATGTGTTTAGGGATGTCGGGAGTCGGTTTGGTGGTCGAGACATTTTTAGGTGTCTACAATGTCAGCATGAATGATTATTAAGTTAGATATGTGAACTCATGGATATCTACAGAATCTATTATTATAGAAGAAAATGTAGGTGGAGAAAGAACGAGATGGTCTAAATATGCCCTTATGTCATTTGAAGAAGATGATGCAACTCCATAGGAGCTATCATCCAAAAGGAGATGAATGTCCCTAATGGTGTCCTCCAAATCAAAAAGATGGGATTGAAAATAAATTTGATATATCTATCAAGTAATCATCCTATGAAGCTATATCTAGAAGATGATGTATGTCCTACTGCACTAAATCACTGGAAGCCATGGATGAAACAACACTAGAACCAGTGGAAGAAGGAGAAAATGCAGATGAGATATTTGTGCATGTCACTTAACTAAACTACTCATCCCATGATGGTGTGTCTATACAATATGTTTGAGTATAAACACAAAATTTATATACCAATTCTAGAGTAGAAGAATCTAGCAAACTAATGTGATTTTCCTAAATAAACTACTTTAGTTCATAAATCTACTTCAAAAAGCAATTATTTGCATCATGATTTTTCTTCCCACAATAAGCACATTTAACCTTAAATGGAAAGGAGAGAGAGTGACAGACATGATTAGCTCCCCCACAGTTACTTAAGATCATGAAACTAGAAAAAGTAAATATACAATCACAAGATCACCCTCCAAAAGCAAACAAGAGATCCCCCAACACAAAATGATTTTAGCACTTTATATTTAGTGCATGTACAATTTCTATTGCCAAAAAGTGTAAAGTGGTAATGATATTGGTGTGTTATAGATGCCAAAATAAGGCTACAATGTTGAAATTATAGTTCTACTTCCACTTACAACATATAACGAGATCTGACAATTTTCCCAAAAAATCACAATAGAAAAATATGTCAAGAATTAGAATCAAAGATTAAATTTAGAGAATTATATCCCATTCAATGTAACTCCAATGTGACCACTTTCTAGAAAACTCTCAAAGTCCTCTTTCTAACGAATCCAAAATCATGTTTTCTTGAGACTTGTGTGAGGTGTATGACCTTCTACAAATAGATAGATTTTTTGGGAAGAAAACCAACAAATAATTTTTTCTAACAGTCTCAAGCGAAGTGCTCTAATTTTGATAAAATAATAGTTGATATATGAGTTTTTGGGCCTTCTAGATGCAATATAAGGGTCGAATATGACCCAAATTGTTCCAAAATGATGGCAAGATGCCCATGGACAAAGCAAATTATGCACCTAAAATTTAGTTTCTCATAATCCATTGATTGTCTCCGAATTATATCTCCTAACTTCAAAATAATTTCTTCAAGAAACTCCTTATAAAGATAAATCTCCACACAAAAATAGGCATAGGTTGTGTAAATCTTCTTAACAATCTCATTAGTCAAACACAAAAACTTTTTGAAAGAATTGTAATCGCTAACAAACCTAAATACCACCAATATTATAGTGGCAAATAAAGCAATCTTAAAAAAATAAGGCCAAAAGGAAAAGAATCACTTAAGTATCAAATGAAAGAAACCAAGGTCTAATGCACAAAAAAATATGCTTCAAATCCCATAGACTAGACTTCAAAATGAGCTCTTTATCCTTCAATGAATTAAACTCTATATTGAAAAATCCTTAAGAACAAGGGTAAATAAAGATTTTTCCCTCCAAAATCTTAGAAATCCACTTGTGGAGTCCAATTAATTTTAGCCAGAACTTATGGAATTTACAAAGAAGATCATGGTCCATCAGGGCAACCTGACATTCAACTACATCTTAATACATTATGATTTTTGAAACGCAAGTTAGATTCTTGGAGTAGAAGGCTAAGCCCTTTTCATTATAACCTGTATCAACCAAAGCACTTCCACCATTCACACAACCTGTGGGAGAATTAGGTGAAAATTTAGTGAAAGCCCAATCCATAATACATATAGGATCCAATAGGGTGAGGACTTACAAGAGATTCTACATATGAGTCTCACCCAAAAGCCCTATCGCCAATTGTAATTACCTCAAACCCAAAATTTATGTCCCAACAAGTACCCATCCCATAAGTATTCACCCTAGGGACCTATTTTCACATAAATAATGAATAAAAGACATTTTAAGACCTTCTAAAGTCACACATAGTATCAAATCCAAAATTTGTCATAAGGATGACTCATAACCCAAGATTCTCACTGTTATGGAGTAAAAGGTATCCCTATGCCTTTTTACCTCCTAGTTTAGCTCCTAGGTCCCCGTGTTTACACTTTGCAAGCTTAATACTAATCCTAAAGCAATTTCCCCTGAAATCCATGTCAAATGGGACCTAGGGGTCTTTCCTAAAGCTTAACAAAGACCAAATTAAGGCCTTGGGACTTGGGCTCCTACGCCCAAGTCCATCCTAATTTGTCGGGATGAAATTCAAAGTGTGTCAGCTTGGGCCCTTTCAAAAGGTTTCCCTTTGTCATCTTTTTCAATTTAAATTAGAAAGTTAGTGGGAATGCATACATAAATTTATGATTTTATTTTACACCTAGATGGATAATGCAAACTTGTGATATTGAGCTAAGGGATTTCAAGGCATTCATTGTGTTGCAGAGCAAAATTTTGTTGTTATTGTGTTTGTTTGTTGTAGATTTGGCTTCATCAATCCATCTCCTCGTGATTTGAAGGATCTTCATCTCTGTGAGGGCTTCACCTCTAATGTGACATCAATTTGTGTTTCAATCATTTCATTTCATCATTGGATTTGGCCTCTACCCTCCTTGGTCAAACACTCTATCTAACAATGGTGTTGGAAGACTTGAATGTCCTTCCAGGGTTTGATCGAGGTGAGATCCTAAATACTACAACCCCCAAACCCCTCTCTTCGTGATTGCAGGTTACAGGTGCGGGATTTGGAAAAGTGCAGGTGCAGAGAAGTAGTTTAAAGGATAAGGTTTCAAGATCTGGAAGAAATTTACTGATATTCCTCCCTCCTGGACTAGGGTGCCTACCCCATAGTGCTCCTAATAGGCTTGACCCTGAACTCAAGAGCTACATACAATCTGACACATCTCTCTGCTCTAAATCTACAAGAAGACTTCCCTATTGGCCTTGGGTGCCCACCCCGTAGTCTGTAAATTTTCCATTTTTGGAAACTCAACTTTTGGTATGTTTTTTATCATCCCTAAGTATCTTCCTGTACGATTTTTTGTAGTAGTCTGTCTGCATGTACCTGATTGCAATATAATTAGGGTTTGAGGCTTACTCGATCTAGGGTTTGACAAATCTCTCAATCTAATCTATCTTTCCATATCATTCCTAAGTACACAAACCTATAGCTGAGTCCTCATTCATCTATAGTGACTTGGCTTTGTTTTTTTTCTTGAATGTTATTGTGAAAGGAGGGTTTGATTTGATACACCTTAACACCATTCATCCCTCTTCTACATTTTCACACATAACATTTTGGTGAACCCAAAACAACAAGCATTTTGCATCTTTCTAAGTGTTGTAATCATTCCTTGCATTCATTTATATCATATTTATCGTCTTGCATTGGAAAATTTTGCAAAAATTTGAAAAAATAAGCATTTTAGGCTTGCATTATGGCATAGTTTGGCATATTTTGTATTGTATATCCTAAAAAGATTTAATTTTCTAATTTTTTGCATCAGATCTGATCTTTATTATAGTAATTCATCATTTCTTCATATCAAACATTGCATTTTGGTGGTACCCATCTAGGTTTAGGGTTTTTGAGTCTATTTCATGCAAGTGTTATCCTTTTTTCTTAAACCCTAAAGTCCTACGGTCCCCTTTCACTTTATATTCTATTCTCTCATTGACCGCTTATCCTAGGTCCTCGGTCACTTAAGTCACAACTTGAAGCTTTTGTTCTCGTTAAGTGACCGGCCCCTTCTCCTAGTCTTACCTGTAGCTACCCGCAAAAAATTAAAACTTAAGCCCTAAAGTTTGGAGGCCTTATAAAGTGAATAGCATAGCATCACATGGTGTCATCAATGATGTCATCCTTCCCCTGTGCATCTGTGATAAGGCATCATCTATCGAAGAAATATGTCTTACAGCCATTTAATCGACGATCCCATACCAATGAATCAAAGGTTGTCAAGTGTCAATATAAAAAGAGATCAACAGGAAGGATAAGATCTGATGGTTACGCAAGCACGTAGAGGAATCTACCAGAGGAGAATATTTCAAGTGCCGGTGTGACAAGGTAACACGTGGCCAATTCTCATTTAAAGGAGTGCAGAGTAAATGAACAAGGGATGCATGGTGGTCTTTGCGCACTCACACAAGGCACTTTGGTGGTGACCCACTATCGTCTACGATGTTGCGATAGGGCACCACATGTCAGGATCAGAAGGAAGGAAAAGTTGGAGGAGTGAGACCGTCCTGCTGGCACAATTTTAGTGGTCAATAAATTTTCAACAATGCCTACGTGGATTGTGAGGCTCAAAGTGCATCCCACAACTGTCGATCGAGCATAAGACCAGCCTGAATCAGCAGCTAAGGTTTAAATATGGAGCGGTCATCTATCAGCATAATTCCCACCTGTTTCCACTATGCAATCAATGGATATGCAGCATGACCATGGACCAAACATCAAATATTCTCTTCTGATTGAGATATAGGTTGCTTAATCGATGGATTTTCAGGGATCTCGGCAAGAATCTGAATGTTCAAACTACAAAATTTATTAAGGATCTGATTGTATCATGAAAAATCTATAAGGAATAGATCTTTTCATTTAGGAAGTTTGTCAGAATGTAGGTGGCTGGTAGCTTGTTTGCTCCTTTAAAAAGGAATTCATGGCCATTCTACAGGGGTTGGATTAGGGATTGTTCTTTTGACCCTGGATATGAGGTATCCACATTTTTGGAGGGCATTTTATGTTGCAGACTAGGTTCTTTGTCTAGTGCAAATGTATTTTTTGTTTTGTGAATGATAAATTTATGTATGATAATCTTCTGTTCAGATTGAGTTAAATGAGAAACACTTTATGTGTGTGTTGTTAATGACTGTCTCCTTTGATGTTGTTATTTTTCTTTTGAACAAGGTTATCAAGGATTTCTGAGTTCTTCAATGTGCATGTGCTACATTGTATGTCTAGTTTCTTGCATCTGCTCAAGGAGTAGATTAAATTTGCTTTAGATCAGATATAGGGGAAAGCGGGTAATGTCAAAGGATTTGTAAAGTATGGTCATAGATAATACTCTTTCTTGGACATATTGCTATTAGGTAGCAGTATTCTATGTTGAGTCCTCTAGATATGAACCTTTGTTGTCATAGGGAAGCATTTACATTTATAGTTTTGACTATGTGCCCTGGTGAAGCACTAGTTTGGGGATTTGCTTGTTCAAGGGGTCTAGGAAAGTTCCACAACTTCAATCATAAATCATTTTAAAATCTCAACTTGTTAGTTTATAAGAGTAGGGTTAGAACCTTGAATGCTTTCAAGCTTAACAGGTATAAAGAGCCCAAGAACATTGCCAACCTTGGTTCATCTTGTAAATCTTGGTGTATACATGAGAGCATTCTGCCTGGTGTTGAAAAGCTAAATTCTTTAGTTTTGAGAGAGAAAGAAAAATATTTTGTTATAGGGATACCCCTCTTAGGTGCGATAGAACCTAAAGTGTAGGGGAGGCATGTGCAAACAACCTCCCATCTCTATTGGTTGAATCATACAGTGAACCTGTTGATAAGAAGTGGCAAACCTTAAGGGTTTACTGCTTGCTAATTTGGGAACCAACAAAACTGGCGACTCTACTAAGGACATTGTCAAATTTTTCTGTGGAGTCCCTGAAGTACCAGTGCTGACCTGTGTAGATTTTGCATCTAAACAGTGATTTATCATTCCCTTTGGAGGGTGGCAACTCTGCTTACTGTTGTTATGGTAAGATCAAATAAAGACTGTATGGTGCTCTATTGTTGTGGTGAATCCATAAAATAAAGGTGCCTTCTTGATCATTTGTTCCCTGTGGAAGCAGTGACTCTGTTGATTAAACTTGTTTGAAGCAGCTATACATTCCCAGGTACTTGACCTTTTCATTCAAAATGATTAGAATAGAGCAGCAATCCTGGTCTTGCTCTTGAAAAGGCCATTTTTTCTTGAAAGGTATAAAGCCCTAAATTTCAAGGGAATTAATGGTTACCCAAATGTTGTCCCCCATAAAATTAAAATGTGTTTACCAAAGTATAGTGGATCAAATTCTGAGTCTGCAAACATACATTTGCAATTTTTTTGTGATTTGATAGAAGATTATGAGGTTGAGGCTGAAGATGTTGTAATGAAGCTCTTTGTTCAGTCCTTAAAGGATGATGCTAGGGTCTAGTTTTCAAACTTACCTGAGTGTTCAGTTTCTTCATGGTTAGATTTAGAAAGTGCATTCCTAGAGCAGTTTGGTGAAAGAATTAATGTGGCTTCATTGATCATACAATTCATGAATACCCAAAAGGAAAATGATGAGTTGGTTCTAGCCTTTAATTTAAGGTTTACAAAGTTGCTCAAGCACATTCTAGAATACATTAGACCTGATGATGCATTGTGCTTGACAATTTATTTGGCTGCATTTGATGAAGAAATGAGTTATCTGTTGAGAGATAAGGAACCTGCCACACTTCACTAGGCTATAAATTTGCTACGGATATTGAAAATAATCAAAAATATGAAATGCCAATAGGGTTCATGACTGCAAGTTTTAAGAAGGATATATTTCAAAATATTGAGTACAGTCATGATTGATACATGAAGAAGCTGCTGTAAAAAATGTGGGTACATACTGCAATGATGTGGACAAAGATTCTAATCAGCCTCTGGAAGAGAAGTGTGCAAACATAGAATGCCTTTTAGATGATGAAATAAAAGATGTATATGAGTCCTTATGTCTTGTAGCAATAGGCATATCTTAGTTGATCATGAATATCTTTATGAGGCAGATATATATAGCTTCACTCTGAATACAGAGGATATTGACTCAAGGAGTGGCAAGGAGTGTGAATATTCAGATCCATGCCTTTTAGATGATGAAATATATTTGAATGTTGAATATGAGTGCTTCCTTGAGAATGATGATTACCTCTACAATGCAAAGGTTGAAATGCTTGATTGTCAGTGCATTGCTGAAGAGGGAAAATAGGATCGTTATTCAGATGTGAATAAACCAGTTGTAGATGTTCATGTTTATGGGGATAATATTGATTGCAGAGGTAGCTATGGAGCTTCTAATGATGGGTTATATTCTGATTTTTATATGCCTTCTCTCAAAGCATTCCAGATGGAGCTTAATGATGAAATTGTTGAGCATAATGATGATAGAGTTGTGGGTGTTTCTAAAAGTTTATATGATTATGAAATGTTGCTTATGCCTGAATATTGTTTGTTTAGCACAAAGGAGCTCTTATTGTTTGAGGAGACGCAAAATTTAGATGTGGATTCAGTTGTTCCATATGAGTCTGTTACCTTTCCATACAAAACTAATGACTCATATAATGAAGGTAGTCTATGGCTGAGGATAGCAAAACCAAATAAATTCTATTGTAGATTTGTTAAAGGAAAAATGAACAGCACAAACAACAGCAAGGCAGGATGCTACAAGTAGCTCAAAGTTTTCAAGCTTTGCTTGAAGAAATCAGAAGAAAACATGATATTTGACAAGGGGAAGTACTAGTTCTTCCTTTTTGGTGGCCCTGGGCCACCAAGTAAAATCTGAATGATGTAATTTGTGGTGCAGGTTGGTGAGGTGACTCTGTAGCCCAATGGATATGGCACCTTGTCTGTATCCCAGAAATCTATGGTTCTTGCCATGACTACAGGAGCCATGCATCCCCAAGCTAGAGCCAATGGTGGTACCCACCTAGGTTTAGGGTTTTTGAGTCTGTTTCATGCAAGTGTTATCCTTTTTTCTTGAACCCTAAAGTCATGCGGTCCCCTTTCACTTTATGTTATATTCTCTCATTGACCGCTTATCCTAGGTCCTCGACCACTTAAGTCACAACTTGAAGCCTTTGTTCTCATTAAGTGACTTGCCCCTTCTCCTAGTCTTACCTGTAGCTAGCCACAAAAAATTAAATCTTAAGCCCTAAAGTTTGGAGGCCTTATAAAGTGAATAGTGCAGCACCACATGGTGTCATCAATGACATCATCCTAACCCTGCATGGCTGCGATAAGGCACTAGTTGTCAAAGAAATATGGCTTATAGCCATTCAATCGAGGATCCCATACTGATGAATCAAAGGCTACCAGGTGTCAATATAAAAAGAGATCAGCAAGAAGGACAAGATCTGATGGTTGCACAAGCACACAGAGGAATCTATCAGAGGAGAATATTTTGAGCATTGGTGCAACAGGGCAACATGTGGCTAATTCTCATTTAAAGAAGTGCAAAGAAAATGAAGAAGGGACGCATGGTGGTCTTTGCGCACACGCACAAGGTACTTTGGTGGTGGCCCGCTATCATCTACGATGTTGCAATAGGGTGCCACATGTCAGGATCAGAAGGAAGGAAGGAAAAGTCAAAGGAGTGAGACCATCCTATTTTAGTGGTCAATGACTTTTCAATGGCACCTACATGGATTGTGAAACTTAAAGTGCATCCCACGACCGTTGATTGAGCACATAACTAGCCCAAATTAGTGGCTGAGGTTCAAATATGGAGCGGCCATCTGTCAGCATAATTCCTGCCTATTTCCACTCTGCAATCAATGGATATGCAGCACGACCATGGATCAAACATCAAATATTCTCATCTGATCAAGATATAGGTCGCTTAATTGGCAGATTTTTAGGGATCTCAGTAAGAATCTAACTGTTCTAGCTGCAAAATTTATTAGGGATCTAATTGTATCATGAAAAATCTATAAGGAATAGATCTTTTCATTTAGGAAGTATGTCAGAATGTAGGTGGCCGATAGCTTGTTTGCTCCTTTAAAAAGGAATTCATGGCCATTCTACAGGGGTTGGATTGGGGATTATTCTTTTGACCCTGGATATGAGGTATCCACATTTTTGGAGGGTATTTTCTATTGCAGATTGGGTTCTTTGTCTGGTGCAGAGGTATTTTCTATTTTGTGAATGATAAATTTCTATATGATAATCTTCTGTTTAGATTGAGTTAAATGAGAAACACTTCAGGTGTGTGTTGTTTATGACTATCTCCTTCGATGTTGTTATTTTTCTTTTGAAAAATGTTATCAAGGATTTCTGAGTTCTTCAATCTGCATGTGCTACATTGTATGTCTGGTTTCTTGCATCTACTCAAGGAGTAGATTAAATTTTCTTTAGATTAGATATAGGGGAAAGTGGGTAATGCCAAAGGATTTGTAAAGTATGGTCATAGATAATACGCTTTCTTGGATGTATTTTTGTTAGGCAATAGTATTCTATGTTGAGTCCTCTAGATATAAACCTTTGTTGTCATAGGGAAACATTTACATTTATAGGTTTGACTCTATGCCCTGGTGAAGCACTGGTTTGGGGATTTGCTTGTTCAAGGGGTCTAGGAAAGTTCCACAACTTCAATCATATATCATTTCAAAACCTCAACTTGTTAGTTTATAGGAGTAGGGTTAGAACCTTGCATGCTCTCAAGCTTAACAAGTATAAAGAGCCCAGGAACATTGCCAACCTTGGTTCATCTTGCAAATCTTGGTGTATACATGAGAGCATTCTGCTTGGTGTTAAAAAGCCAAATCCTTTTGTTTTGAGAGAGTCAAAAAAATCTTTTGTTATAAGGATACCCCCCTTAGGTTCAATAGAACCTAAAGTGTAGGGGAGGCACGTGCAAACAACCTCTCATCTCTGTTGGCTGAATCATACAATGAACCTATTGATAAGAAGTGGCAAACCTTTAGGGTTTACTGCTTGCTGATTTGGGAACCAACACATTTAAAAGTTGTATTTGCTAGGGTTTTGCTTAAAAATTTACATTTTTTAATATAACCTAGTCTTTGCAAAAACTAAGGTTTGTAGTCAAATTTACATTTTCATATTTTGCTACTCCTTTTCAACATTCATTCAAATCTGATTTTGAAGTGTAGTGTTGGATCATGGTCATACTTTTGTATCCTAGCTTGGAAACTTTCACCTTTTACAATTACACATTGTGTATTTAAACACTAAGAGTTTTATACACTTTCTTCAAACTTCTTTAAGAAAACCTTTAAACCATTCATTTTTACTTGTTGTGTAGCACTATTTCCATCTTACTTACTTGTTTGTTGTGAAATTTGTGGTTTTTGCTTTTTCAAAACCCAATTTCCTCAAACAAGTGCTTTGGTGTGAAACAGTCTCACATACATGACTTCTCATCACAACAACAATACCATGGTCCCTCCTAGATTTTATATGAAGAGGAAGACTCTTGAACTTGAATTAGTCTTTACACCACACGATAGAAAAATTGGAAGCATTGAGGGACCTCTTTACATCACTGTATAGATAATGGGGAATCCTACAAGAGGATCCCTCATTGATCCTAACTGTATAACTAATGTGGCTACTGAAGAGTTCCTTTATTCACATAATTTGATGCAAGAATCTCATGAGCCCTAACACATGATGATTAAAACACATATTGGATCTTTCCTCCTAGCCATAGGGAAGATTACTTTATTTATCAAAGTATTTGATAAAGCCTTGGAACAATCATTTGACATCATTCCTACATCTGACCTATTTCATGTGAAATTAGGCCATTCATGGCTCAAGTCCATGAAATCGATCCCCTCTACAATTCATAAATGTCTAAAATTTCCTCACCATGGGACAATGTATAGTATCCACTATAGTAGATAGCAACCTATGGTTTCTCAGAGAAACTTCAATCTTGATTACTTTTGGGCACAACCTACTGAGCCTCCTCAACCACAAGAAGATCAAATCTTCCTGAGATACCAATGATATAAAGAAAAGTTGATAACAAAATTCGTTGGACCTCCTATAGAATAGTGAAGAGCAACCTGAATTGAAATAACCCCCTAGACTAAGAGGTAAGGGAGTCTTTGTCGAGGTTCCTCTGCCGTCATCCTTACAAGGATCGGGAGATACCCATAAAGAACAAAAAATTTCATCACAAAAGGTTAATTTAGCACAAGATTCCTTCCCTGAGGTGTCGAAGAATGTGGAAAATCATGAGAATACTTTTACAAACATCACCAATAAAACACTAAGGAATAAAAAAGCAAGAGAAAGAAGGAGGAGGAGACAATCCTTAGCTCAACAAGCTACACCTCAACAAGAAAACATTACACCAATGGAAATTGAAACAAATAAGGAAGAGCTTAAGGTTGAAGAGATTAAAGACAATGATAAAGGTTGGGCAATTGTAACTTATGTACCTCTTTCCTCTTGCATTTGAGATTGGGAGGAAGATGATTTGCTCGACGACAATCGCTAGTTTGGTTGTATAAACACGTAAGTATTTCTAACCCTTTTCAACCACCTTTGTCGTAGCATATCTTTTCTCGCTTATGTGGCCTCCTCTTATGTGTTGTATTACCATATGATGTGTTATGTGTTGTTTAGGTCTCCTAGGATGACCCTTGATACTCTTGTAAGGTCAAGGATACTAGAAGACCACCCCTGTTGTGACCATTCTTCTATTTGTTTCTACATTCTTCTATCTTTCCTCTCCTCTTTTTATTGTTGTGTGTTGTGCCTTGGGGGAATAGCATTGCAGAAAATATCTTGGGGGCATCCTCCTACATGGTGTTCCTAAGGTACTTGGTTCTCTTCTCTCATTTTTATTGTTTACATTCTTCAATGATTCTACCTAGTCGGCAGATGATGAAAACAAACAACTACTAATAAGGACCACGTGTCCCTTCAGTAAGTAAGTAAAAATGGCCTAGTCCATAAATGATGATGGGGTTGATATATATATATCTGACGCTTGACTAGTAGAATCACTCCGTGTGATATATCGAGTTGTCATATCTCTTGTAACAAACCTTTGCAATACTCTCAATCTACTTCTATGCACTTTGGATGGTTTTGTATCTCACCTTTTTGTTACACTCAGTTTAGAGACAACTGTAGTATAGCCGAACACTATACTCAGTTCCAAACCTGCCAGTGTATCCTTGGTCTTTGATGTGATCTAATACATGATTTATACATAGCTTCTATGATTTGATTTGGTTATTATCTTAGAGTAAGATGTTCTAACCTTAGCTCTTGTTGATCAATGTGTTTGTGGGAACATTCGGTGATTGTGGCACATGTTACCTTTGGGGGCATGGGCTTTGCGAAAGCTCTTGTTCCCTTACATGTTTTCACTCTACCTTAATGTGCTTGATACTGGCAAGTGGTATCAACCACCTTAAGGTGGGGAATATATAATGGTATCTATCTGATTATCTTTTACACTGACAAAGCATGTTTGAAAGCCCTCATCACGAGGCGGGATGGTGTATCTCTTGAGCTAGTGCACATCCTTTTAAAAAGCAAGAAAAATTTCCTCATCATGAGGTGGGATTACGTATCTCTTGAGCTAGTGTGTATCCTTTTATACAAAGCCCTTATGCCGAAGGCAGGATGGTGTATCTCTTGAGCTAGTGCACATCCTTTTATACAAAGTCCTTTGCAGAGGTGAAGTTGGATCTTGAGTCATCCATCCTTAAGCGTGTCTTTGGCAGTTGTGGTAGCATAGCTCAATCGTCAAGTGTGTTTAGCATGTTTTAGATGGTGGGAATTAGCAATAAGCTCCTTCCCATCACTCGTGTTTGTCATGTATAGGATGTATAGTGTGTCTATGGCATACTATGTGGCGCTTGTGTATTCTGTGTGTCTTCCTTATGTGTTTGTTGTGTCTTCCCCTGAGTGTGGTCTAAAGGCATGTAGCGATAAGCTCCCTCCACACTTGGGTTTTTGTTTGGCGTGTCTTCCACCTTGTGTGGTCTTAAAGCACGTAGTGATGAGCTCCCTCCACACTTTGGGTTTTTTTGCATGTTTTTGGCAGTCTAAAGACGTGTAGCAATGAGCTCCCTCTACTCCTAGTTTAGGATTTTATTTTAGTTGTTAAATTAATGTATTCTTCGTGTATAGTGTGACTGCTCTCATATCTTCTTCGTGTATTGTGTGCTTCCACTGTAGTCTCCATGTTTTGCATGTTTCTTACCATCTTCATTATGTCTTGCGTGTCTTCCATGTGTTTTCTAGTGCTTACCTGAGATTGGGGGCTAGAAATAATCCTCTAACCTTTGGGTATGTCTTAGCTCTATGTGTCTAGCGTGTTTGATGTGCTTCGACCATACTTTAATGCATGTATGGAATCATAAGATCATACATACATTAAAGTGGGGGCTAAATGTTATGGAGTAAAAAGTATCCCTATGCCTTTTTACATCCTAGTTTAGCTCCTAGGTCCCTGTGTTTACACTTTGCAAGCTTAAAATTAATCCCAGAGCAATTTCCCTTGAAACCCATGTCAAATTGGACCTAGGTGCTTGTGCTAAACCTTAATCAAGACCAAATTAGGGCCTTGGGACTTAGGCACCCATGCCCAAGTCCAACTTAATCTATCAGGATGAAATTTAATGTGTGTTGGCTTGGGCCCTTTCAAAAGGTTTCCCTTTGTTAGCCTTTTCAATTTAAATTATGAAAGTTAGCAGGAATGCATATATATAAGTGAGTTTATGATTTCATTTTACACCTAGATGGATAATGCAAACTTGTGATATTGAGCTAAGGGATTTCAAGGCATTCATTGTGTTGTAGAGAAGAATTATGTTGTTATTGTGCTTGTTTGTTGTAGATTTGGCTTCATCAATCCATCTCCTCATGATTTGAAGGATCTTCATCTCCGTGAGGGCTTCACCTCTAAGGTGACATCAATTTGTGTTTCAATCATTTCATTTCATCATTGGATTTGGCCTCTACCCTCCTTGGGCACCCACTCTATCTAACAATGGTGTTGGAAGACTTGAATTTCCTTCTGAGGCTTGACCAAGGCAAGCTCCTAAACACCACAAACCCCAAACCCCTCTCTTTGTGATTGTAGGTTATAGGTGTGGTATTTGGAAAAGTGCAAGTACAAAGAAGCAGTTTAAAGGATAAGGATTCAAGATCTGGAAGAAATTTGTTAATATTCCTCCCTCCTAGACTAGGGCACCTGCCATGTAGTCCTCCTGATAGGCTTGACCTCGAACTTAAGAGCTGGATATAGTCTAACACATCTCTCTACTCCAGATCTATAGGAAAACTACCCTATTGGACTTGGGTGCCTGCCTTGTAGTCCGCAAAGTTTCCATTTCTAAAAACTTAACTTCTAGTATGTTTCTGATCATCCCTGAGTATCTTCATGTATGGTTTTCTGGAGCTGTCTGTCTGTCTGTACCTGATTGCAATATAATTCCTAGGTTTGAGGCTTATTCAATCTAGGGTTTGAAAAATCTCTCAAACTAATCTATCTTTCCATATCATTCCTTAGTACACAAACTTGTAGCTAAGTCCTCATTCATCTGTAGTGACTTGGCTTAGTTTTCGTCCTTCAATGTTATTGTGAAATGAGGGTTTGATTTGATACACCTTAACACCATCCATCCCTCTTCTACATTTTCACACATATCACTCTCACACATAACTTTAAAATAAACTAATAAAATTAAATGTAAAATAACAAATTCCACATTTACAAAATATTTTCAACAATAAAGACCTTAATCCCCTCATGGGTTAATGCCAAGGTATCACTAGGGCATCACAACAAAGGTTTCTTGAGGACCTCTAAAGTTTTTCCATTGGCCATGGAAATCATGTGCAACTAAATATTAATATATCCCACAAAATAATCAAAGTAATAATAACAATATTTTAAAACATCATATACTATAAATCATCCATAATTTAGATAATCTATCAATATTCAACAATAATCATAATTTAAATTCAACAAACACAATTACATATATACAATTTATATTTACCACATGATAATATTTCACAACTTTTTCTAATTTCCACCATATCAAACATCTTCATTCATGTTACCACTACTAAATTGAAATTAGATTAGTATTAACATTCATCATAATATGATTGAGATCAAATCATGGTATTAGAGAGAAGATGTAATACTCTAGAACTATTCACATAAATAAAAGAAATAAAATGGAGTCATCATCATCATAACAATCTCATGAAAATTGAACTATGCTAAGCATAGTGTCGGTATTATTATAATCAAAATCCAAACATATATGTATAACTCTATGAGTACCAATATCTAATCTAAGTCTATCAAGTGCGAATAAAATTACAAGACAAGGGTGGGCCTCACAATTTGTATCCTTCTACCTATGTTTGTGGTGAAGATACTGACAATTTTCTCCTTATTGTCATTGGTGGTGATCTCTTCTCCAATTATTCTTTTCCCAATACTTTATGTGTTTGTGAATCCTTGATTTAAAACCTAGGAGATTTTATTTTGAAATGCCCAGACTAGCATACTTGTGATGGCCTTTCTTCTCCTATGGTTGGAGAATCAAAGATAATAATTAACTCTAGTGTTGTATGGTCCTACTACAAACCCCATGCCTTATGTAATTTACCCT
Organism: Cunninghamia lanceolata; assembly: GCA_027924645.1. Classification (NCBI taxonomy): domain Eukaryota; kingdom Viridiplantae; phylum Streptophyta; class Pinopsida; order Cupressales; family Cupressaceae; genus Cunninghamia; species Cunninghamia lanceolata. Next base: position 15,269,544 of record BSBN01000870.1, on the reverse strand, counting down.
TTTTCTTTTCAAACTACTCTTCAGCCTTCTACTTGTCAATGAACTCTTGTATGTTCCAAACCTTTCCTCCTTTAGATCTATAGGGAAGGATAGAAGTGCCTTTATATTTTCTTATGTAACTCATCATCTAATTATATGGGAGAGGAGGTAGCCATGAAGTCCTAAGCTCTACTACTTCTATAAACACATGATCCTTGTCTACCACAAAGGTTATTTGGTCTGCATACTTCTTAACTAGTGTATAAGATATTATATCCCTTTCTTCCATCTATTTTTTAATTGACTTGAAAAACCCCCAAAAAAATTTGTGTAGGAGGTACTATCTTGGAAGTGTTTTACGTAATCATTAATTTGTGCAACCAAAATAGTGTCTTGACTCCATATTTTTCCCACAAAACTAGGTAGTCTATTCATAAAATAGATTACAAGACAATTAATGAGTGATCCATACTGGAATGGATAAGTATAGGTAGTCTTTGTGCACTAGAGGTTTTCAAGAAATTGGTCTCTTAGTACCTCACATAAGTCTATCTATTTCCCCTAGACAACCATTTGATATGCAGTGAATATGACAATACCAGTTGCAGAACCATCCCTATAGGTGTAATATATCTTATGTGCAATGCCAAGGGTTACACATTACACGCAAGGTTTTTTATTTTTGATATTTCCAAATTTCTTCCATCTATTGTGGTGCAAGTTAACTGAATAACTCTTGTATTATTTATGCTCTTCTTTGGTGTCAAATATCCTCTATTGTATAACCCTATCACTACATGTAGTGCATCCTTGGTAATTTTGTAGGGTTTGTCTAGATACATATAGTCGTAGTGGATATGACTAAAGATTATTCACACCCAAGAATTATATGCCATAAATTCAATGAAATATTTCCACACATCTATCTTCATATTGGGAATTTGTTGATATTGTAGCAGATATTCTTGTTCCCCTAGTTTCAATAATGTCCTACAAAGAGACTCAAAGGTCGTATGATCTATCTCAATTAGTGAAGTATGAATGTACTTCCTCACATCTTCTATGCATAGGACATCTGTTGGAACAAATGAGAATGCTCCATCTAGGTCCACCTCCATGGCCTAAAATGGGTACTTCTTATACTTAGGGTGTGGATTCTACTCTACAACAATGAGAATAGGAATGGCCATGATTTTTGCTTGCTCCATTCTTTTCTCTACCTATAGTTTATTTTTTGTCATTCATAATTTTTCTCTACTTCTCCAATTTAATTCATACTCAGATTCTTTTTGTTATCTTTATGGCATAACACTTAGTAGATTTCTCCTTCATTCGACATTGGCTTTATAGACATCTAATGGTGTATTTATTTATTTATTGCTCTTCACCTACCCAATTTTCCTTACCAGTCTTCTTGTTGGATTTCCTTTTACATCTTTACTTGATGGTCATGCTATCTCCCCTTACAATTTTACTATCATACATATGTTATATTTTTCTAAATTTGTATTTGTTAAGTTCCTTCATAGTAATGTTTTAATCTTGCACTATTAATATAACCTTTCACTAGTTCATTTTATAATGTTTTTAGCTTGACAATCCTTGATTCAGATATTTTTGCAATCTTCTATGGTCCTAGTCAGTGCATTTTCAACTTCCCATATTTTTTGAATTTACTATCATATAAAAGAACCAAGTAATCAATCTGAAATAATTTGTGGCACAAATTTCTATCATGCCAAGCCTTCTGGCACTTCCTTTCTAGACTTTGATGATAAGTTGCTAACAACTATTTTTCATCCAATTTCTCTAGTTCCTTTAATCTTTCCTATACAGATTCTTCTTCATTAAACCACAATTGAGTAGCCAATATCACATTTGGTACAATTCATTGCATGGGTAAAGATGCATCAGTTCCATATACTAGTTCAAATGGATAGAATCTAGTTAGTCTTTTATAGGTTGTCTTGTAATCCCATAATATTAGATCGGTATCTTAATATCCCAATATGTAGCATTATTGTTGCACATTTTGGTAAGTGAAATGCCTATAATCTTATTTAGAGCCTCAATTGATCCATTTTCTTGAGGGCAATAAGGGATACTTCGATTGTGTGTGGTCATAAAGTTGTCTAATAGTTCTGCAATTATCATATTCACAAAGTGTTTTCCTTAACCGCTTGTTATACTAAGAGGACATCCAAATCTTGTTATAATGTTTTGATAAATGAATTTTGTGGTGGTTTTAGAAGTAAAATCTTTTGTTGCCTCATGTTTGGGCCATTTTGTGAGGTATTCAATCATTGTTGTAAAAGATTTTGCTTTTGACTTCTTTGCAAGGGGATTAATAGGTCCAATGAAATCAATTTCCTATTTCTAAAATAAGGCTTGTACTAGTACTAGTTGTAAAGGAATTTAATCTCTTGTAGTAGGTTTATGTACCCTCTAGCATATATCACACTATCTAGCACACTTATTTTCATCCTTAAAGAGTGTAGGGCACCATAGTCTTACCAGCATTACTTTTTTTGTAGTGCCTTCTCCTGAGTTATTCCCTCCAATATTCTTTCATGGGATTCTCATAGAATATCCTTTCTTTCATGCTCCAACGCAAATATTCTTATAATCTCATCCCTTCCTATCACATGTAATTCTCCCGTAATCAGTGTATATGGTAAAGACTTCTACAATAATATGCTTCTTTCATTTTTGGAATAATTTTCTAGAAATTGCCTTGTAGAAAGTAGATGTGCTACTTTTGTAAGTTCCTCTAGTACCACATTTATTCTACACAAACTTGTACATGGTAATTCTTCCTCAGCTAGTCCTACCTCTTCCCCTATACCAATTGTGGATAGATAATTTGACCCTTAGTTGGTTTTTATGGGTTTTACCATTATCTTGAAATCAAATTCCTAAAATAGTAATAGCCACCTACAAATTATCTCTTGTATTAATGGTTTGTTTATTAAGTATTTGAGTGGTTCATGGTCTGTAAATAATACAAATGGAGTTTCTAGAAGGTAGTGTCTAAATTTTTGTAGCACATAGACCATAGCCAATGCCTCTCTTTATGTTGAAATGTAGTTTCTTTCTACCTATGATAGTTTGCGACTAGCATATGAAATTGGATGGTCCTTATTTCTTCTTGGTTGCACTAATACTTCTCCAATTGTGGTGCCTAAAGCAACCACATGTACATGGAAAGGGATGTCCCATTTTGGTAAAACCAAGATTGGTGCTTCTATTGTCTTCTTCTTTAGGGTATCAAAGACTTCTTGGCACTAGTTTGTCTATTGGAACGTTTTGTTTGTTTTCTTCTTTAGGATCTCTTCTATCAGTCCAGTAATTGTCGCATCACTTAATGAACTTCCTATGATATCTTATATAACCCAAAAATATTTTTACATACATTTTAAGATTGCATCACAAAGTTCTTCAAATTGGAAGATCTTCGGGTCATCAAACGTTTACTCCTACTTTGAGAAGATTCCTTCTTGTTTATCTCAAACCAATCCTACTCCTATAAATAAGAACTAAGAAAATTCCTCCTACAATTTTTTGGATACTCTAAGTTGCCTCTTGAAGCCTCATTTCCTAAGTCTGACTTATCCCCCACACTCACTAAAACTGAAGGATCAAGAACCAACTTATCTTTCTTGAGCTCGCATGAAAACTTCTCAAAATTAGAAAGTATAGAAATAACCTCTTGCAAAGGAGAGCGAGTGTCAATGAGGGAAGCCTCTCTAGCCTCCACAAATTTTGAGCAGAAAAAACTAGAGTCATTTTTTACCATTTCCTATAGAATAAAAAGATGATGATGAGATTCTGTTCTAGCCCACCAAGTGGGTTTCAACACATCCTTTGAGGCTTGTGGCCAAAATCATCCCCAATTTTTTTGAAATCCTTCCTATCACACTAGGATGCAAGATGTTCATGGCAAAACTATTGAACACCCAGAATACTGAGACGAGGGATGAATCAGTATTCTCTTAAACCATTTACCCTTCAAAAATTTAATCCATTTAGAATAAACAATTGCAGTAAAGGAAATTAAGCATAAAATAAACAACCACAACTCATAACACATGAAAACTAGGATTTTTACGTGGAAAACCCAAAAAGGGAAAAACCACGGTGAGGATTAGCTCACAATATATATGAATAAGGAAACTAGTTAAGGTTGATACAATTGGTAGACTCACTATCCAAGATTGCTCACTACCAAAGGACTCACTATCCTAAAAGAAATAAATAAAAGAAGTGGCTCACTGCCAAAATTTGCACTGTTATAATTGCATCTAGCATATGCATGGAGTACAGTTCCAATGAAGCTCAAGTTATAGAACAATACTCAACACACTGTTCTAAAATTTCACACTACTCTGTATTCACTCACTTCACATCCATAAGCACTTGTCATATCACATAGATCACATCTCTATATCATACTACTAAACCATCAAAAACAATCCTTCATATATATTCACAACAACATCAATTAGGTCAGCCTAGTTGGATGTAACGTGTAAAACATGCCATATAGCACTTGTCGGCCCCAAATCTTCACACACACGCTTCACGCCAAGATTCAAACTTTGAGATAGGTCAACATGGACCTAAAATAGCACCCACTTAACTTTGCAAAACATATTTACCCTCTGCACAACATCAACACCTTCAAGTCAACTCCACTGGCAAGACAACAACAATATAGACTATCTGTCAATTCACAAAACTGTGTGCGGACCTCCAAAATGCTTAAAACTTAGAATATACATGCTACATTCATTATCTTATCCTCAAATCCTCATAGCAAACCATTCAATTGCAATGAAATGAGGAGTATCTCACATCATCATTGGCATTGTCAATGCACTGTCTATACAGAGTGCAATACTCTGTCAACTCTAACTCTCCTTGTGGTGGTCTTCAGGATGTGAAAATTTGGATTTGGACTCTCTGAATATTCACTATCAATATCTTATAACCACAAAGAAAGATATTTCATGCCAGAGGAATGCGGATCTATTTACTTACATGTTATGTGCTAGAAACAATTGTGCTATGTTAAGCTGGACTTCTGATGTTTACATCTTTCACACCAGAGATCATTAGCAAGCAAAATTCTAGATTTAGATGTATCCAATGATCAATAACCATATGCTAGAACCATAGAGCAAGAGCTTCAATAGCGGACCAATGTGGACCAAATTATCGAAACTCTGTAGCTTAGTCTTACCAGACAAACACTTAGCCAAATTTCATAACATATCTTCTTACTGGATCAAACCTTCTTGCATAGTAGTCTTCTATGAAGAGTAAAGTCATCTTGTGAGGAAGAGGATCAAACCCTCTTGCAAAATTACCAAGCAAGCTAATCTGCACAATAGTCTCCTTATGTCTAGTTAACATTTTCTAGATCACTGTACCATTATCCTTTGTTGTCACTGTCTCTATCCTATGATTTTACTAGCTTTGCTATTCTTTGAACCATTGTATCTTTACTCTTTGAAGCCAACCTTTATCCTTAACTCTGCTCAACCAATTGACACTAATGACAACAACAGACTAACATGTTGACATCAATGACAACACTAATTGCAGTAACTGCACATACTTGCAACAATCTTCCCCTTTGTCATTGATGGCAACATATGATGTGAGAAATGTGAAAAACCATCAAGACTAAACTTTGCAACAAACTTGCATTCCCCTTTTCTTTTACACGTCTTACTCTCTCTTCCAAAGTATCTTTTTCACATTACTTTCTCTTCCCCTTTGACATCAATGGCAAAGAGTGTACAAAGCAAACTTTGCACCGAATCTCCCCCTGACTAGTATATACAAACTGAATTGACTCCCCCTTAATATCTTATTTCTATACACCAAGATATCAAAAATGTTTCCTTCTAACCTTTCACATATATATATATATAGTAAATCATAAAATGAAGAACTTACTGATTTGTGGGAAAGATGTCTTTATAGATATTCTTTAATTGAATTACTGTTGAGTCCCACTGTACCTTTTCATAGTATAATATTTGTATCTGTCCATTTATTTTCAAGAGTAATTCTTCTACTTTATCCACTATTGCAAGAACCTCAGTCATCTTCCCAACTTTTCAGCCTCTCTTAACAAACCAATCAGAGAAGCCATCTTAAAACTGACTATCTCTCTTAGCTGACTCAGTTGGTCTTTTATAGACTCCTTTTGACTCTGCAATTTCTTTATTTAGGCATGAGTCTTTTCCATTTCTGCTCTCAAATCTCTATTTATATCTTTCAAGGGATCATAGGTTTTGGAGATTTTTACCAATTGCGTCTCAAGGCCTTTAGTTTTGTATTTTATTTCCTTAGTAGTTATAGGCCAGGATAAACAAAATTGATAAAAAGCATTGGCATCACTTGTGGCATTCTGAATGTTCTTTACACTGTTATCTAACAAAATGTGGGCCTTGGAGAACTTATCTGTCAATTCTATTAGCCTCAGATTATCATATTCTTCCCTGACCTTCTTCTCCATTGCTTTCTCAAAAGATTCAAAGCGACTATTTACAGACTCCATTAGTTTTCTCATTTGAAGTAGAGGAGATAGCAAGACATCTCTCTTAATATCAAGTACTATCTTCTCAAAAAGTTTCATTGCCTCATCCATCAGCTCATTACCTTCTATGTGAGACTACAAAATTTGTTCCTGAGCAGTTGCCTGAAAGATTGTTCCCAGTTGAAGTTTTTGCAAAGGAGAAATGTTGGATAAATTAGTTTGTCCATCAAAGGATAGCACTTGTAGCAGTTACGATGAAGACATGGTTTGTTATTGCCTTTGCTTCGCCAAAAATTCTCAGATGGAGTCTAATAGAGAGACTCCAGAATATTCACCCACCTTATCCTTTTTCTCCTTGTTATGTCATAAAATGTCCCCCTAGTACTTTTACCTCCTAAGTTTAGCTCTCGAGTTCCTTGTTTTTCATCATGCATGTTAGAATTGAATCCTAAGACAAAATAGCCTGAAACACATGTCAAATGGGGCTTGAGGGACATTGTAGAGCTTAGACCCTGACCCAAAATAGGTCCCAGGGCTTGGGTGCTCATGCCCTTGCCCTGCCTTATTTTGGCGAGGTCCCAAATTTAAATGTCGATTGGAGACCATTAAAAGGTGTCCGTTGCCGACATCTTAAGTTTGAGTTATGAAATTTTTAGAGGGAATACATATATAAGCATGTTTAGGACTTCATTTGTAAACTAGAAGATGACTAGAGATGATTATGATATTTTGGCGAACTTATGATTTTAGAGCATTCAAAACATTCATTGTGGCAGAGCAGACTTGTGTTGTTGTGTTTGTTATTGCAGATTTGGCTTCATCTTCTCATGTTGTGAAAGATCTTCATCTACATGCGAGCTACACTTCTGAGGTGATATCTATTTGTGTTTGAATCAATCATTTATCAATTTGTTTTACCTCTGTCCTGCAAGGATACACACTCTCTATCTAACAATGGTGTTGGAAGGCTTTAATGCCATTCTGGGGCTTGATTGAGGCAAGCTCCTAAACACCACAACCCCCAAGCCCTCTCCTTGTTATTGTAGGTGATAGGTATTAGATTACGAAGAGTGGAGTAGCAGAGGAGTGTTGCAGAGCATAAGGATCCTAGATTTGACAGAAAGAAGCAAAAAAGAGCACTATCAGGGCTTGGGCGCTAATCCCTTTGCCCTTTGGGTTTGCAGAGCTTGAAATCTCTGGAATAGGGATAATCAATGGCAGAAAGGGTCCGGAAACCCCCGACAAAAATCCTACCTTGGGCTTGGGCACTAGTCCCTTTGCCCCAGACTATTCAGGATTCTAAACTTCAAAATCTGGTATGTATCTTATCTTTATTTAGTATCTCTGTGTGTGAGCATTTGTCAAAATTTGTTTGTTTGTTTATGATTTTGCATAATTGGACTTAAATTAACACATTATTCATCAATTTCCAAATTTCCCTATCATTACAAGTGACAACCAACCTATAGGTGAATCCTCTTGCAGAAGTTGTGATTCAACTTGATTAATTGTCCTTGAATGTGTGTAATGAAAGGAGGATCTAGTTAAACTATTTATCAAACCCTCTTCCTCCTTTTTCCTACATAACACTCCTCTTCAGATATCAATCTGGAATCAGAAGTTTCTAGAGGGCAATTCCCATCATGTACTTCTCCTTCTTCATTTCCCAAAATAGAAGCATTATCCACAGCATTATCAACTTGATCTCCAACAACCTCACTTTGTTCTTCTTTTTTTTCAATTGTCCTGTCTTCTAATGGCTCTCTCATCTCTTTATTATCTACTTTGTTTTCTGAAGGAGTGGGAGAGGTAGCAGCAACATTTACCACATTTATTTCATCTTCTATATCTGTCACGTCTTGTTTTTATGGATTATATTATTATTCTAGATTAGTGAACATTTACCATGATTGTTTTACTTCAAGTAAGTTCCACCTAGGAGAAGGTAATTATCATGATATTATATTTACATAAATTAGAAAGTTGATTTAAATATTAAATATTATCAATATGATCATGATGTTTTGTTTCAGCTATGTTTTTGGAAACTAACCTATTGATGTTGACTTGAGTACAAATGAATGCAGGTACTCATCGAAGATGAGAACATGGTTGAGGTAGAGGTGTTCTAGCCACTTGGTAAGAACTGTTTGGGATGGTTAACTCTGATGCAATCACACACTCACGTAGTCTCGTATTGCATTTTGAATGATTTATTATGCATTAATTATGTGGATAATAAATGTGACTGATGTTTAGATGCTTAGAAAATATGGTGTTTTTAATTGTTAGGAAAATCCTTTTCAAATGCATGATTTAATTGTAGATATTAAAAGTTCTTTTCATTACATTAAATAGTGAATATATACATATGTGTATGTGTGTGTCTATGTGTGTGTGGTTGTCTTTTATTTTAATTAATACTAAATAATAAATATTCCTATTTATATAAATATGGATGTTTGGAAGACAATATCTAAATTAGATTTAAACAATTATATTTAAATTGCAATAGATATATATTATTTTAAATATTATTTAAATGCTTCTTGATTGATTTAAAGTGTTTGTGTTATTAAAGATAAATAAATTATATTAATAATAACTATTATATCTAGAAATTTAAATATAGGAATTAAAAGAAATGGTTATTACTTAATTAAAATTAGATAAATTACATTATTTTGTGATTATTATATTTAGAAATCTAAATTAAACAATTAAAAAAAAGAGTTTTCTATCATGCAAGTTTTAGAGATAAATAAAGTTTATTTTATTATATTTTCAAAAAGAAATGGTTATTATTTATTTAAAGTTAGATAAATTGCTTTATTATTATGAATATTATATTTAAAAATATAATAATAATTCTATCATTCATGATTAAAATAGGTTTATTTTATTATTTTTGGAGGATTTTGAAAAGTAAAATATCATGCAAACTAAAAATAAAAATAAAAATAAACTAAGTCTTCAAAACCTAAATTTCCAATGCCATTATGGAGCAGAGATTTTTAATAAAACAAGATACAACAGAAGAAAGATTATTCATTCTTTTCTGAGAAACAAAGGGAGAAAACAAAGCAGTCACAACAGAGAAGTCTTAACCACATTTTGGCAGCAACAGAAGAATAGAGAGATTAGCGACAACGGCAAAGGTTCAACCATTGACAGGTGCTTAAGATTCTAGGTATCTTTCTGATTTAATTGTAATAAAAATATGATTGTTCTAACTGTTATGCAGTAGCATCTTAGCCTTGGTTATAAAAGTGTTGGTATGCATATAAATTTTCCCTCTTTCCTTGTCATTGCATTATCCTATTATAATTGGCAGCCTGTTTTGTAGTGGCCTGGCTGTAGATAATGGCATGCTATTTGATTGCCACAAAAATTAGTTTTTAAACTGTTAGAACTACCCCTTGTGATCATAGAAATCTATTAAAACATGCTTGCTAAATCTTCATCTTATTGTTCTCAATCTTATTTCACCTTGTAGCAGTCTTTTACCAGCTCCTGTAGCTGTCTTTATCTATTCTATTGTTGTCATATCTGTACAGTTCCTGTAGCCTGCATTTTAGGTTCCTGTCACCCATTTATCAAGTTCATGTAGCTTTCTGTTATTCATGTCTCCGTGTTAATAGTTCCTCTCACTGTGTTAATAGTTCCTGTCACCGTGTTAACAGTTCCTATCACCAATTTTTACTAGTTCCTGTAGCCAATTTTTAAAGCTCTGATAGCTCGAATAAATTATATCTGTAGCTTGTTTAAAATACTTAGAACAGATAATATATTGCAAAACAGAGACAGTTAATTATAGATTATCATTTATGGTTATTTGAATGTTAAAACCTGTCTTGATCTTTTATTTCAGTAAAACTCTATGAACTGATAAATCATAAACCAAGATTGTATTGGAATGAGTTAAACATAAAATCTTTGAACTTTTTTGACAACAAATTATAGTTCAGGAGTATGATCAGATTTTAGACACCCAATTTATGCTTACATATTTGATTGAATAGATTGTATGTTAAAATTATCCTTCTTTAGATGTTAGTATGATGGAGTAAATTTTGAGATGTAAATATCATTGTCATATTAAAACTTCTAGGAGAGAAATGGTATGCTTGATCAGAATGATTTAGAAAACTCAATACATATTATGGATATAGAATGAAATATGAATTAGGAAATAAAACTAGTTTGACAACCTTTAGATGCAATTGTATGAACAAATGATGGATTATTGCTTGAAAGGTGTGTTTTCATGATTGATGCATGGGAAAGGGATTAGAAATGGTCATAGGTGATTTTAGATTTATTTATTTTATTTATTCATTAATTATTTATTTGTTTGTTTATTTACTTGTTTATTTAGGGAAAGAGGGCAGATTTTTATCTGGGAATCTGTTTGGGTTACTTTCTGGGCTAGGATGTCGAATGTGGATTATCAGAGATGGCTTTTTCTCTTTTTAGGAATTAAACCATGTTACTATGTTTAAAGGTTTAGACCTAAATGAGATGACATTGAAAAAGATGTTTATTTTGTTTAGAAAACTTATATATATCTCTACCACATCCTGTTGTGAGATCAAGGTTGCATCGGGTGTTCCCTCTTGCCAGTTGTTTCTAGGTAGCTAGACATTTTGTGCAGGGATGGGTTTCCTTCGTTTCATGAAGGGATCTAGAGAAGTGTAATTGCTTCATGGTTGGGTAGAAAAGCACCTAAGCCATGTTCCCGTCTCTCAGCTCGCAGGTGGACGACCACTTGGTTTGTGCAACTGATGAGCGTATTGATTCATGTATTCTTGTTGAACATGATTATTGTAAACTTGTAATTGGATGTATTATGGTATGATTGTCAAAGGACTTTGTGTATGATTTTATAGTGCTTTTACCTAGGATGAGTGCGCGAGTTGTAAGATTTAATGACTTTATTTGATTTATAGTGATGAGATTATCTTTTGCAAGATTTAATGATTCTTATGGATTCTTATTTATGAGGTTTCTCTTTTGTGAAGATTTATTAACTTTATTGAATCTTATTTATGAGTCTTATCTTTTACTTGTGATATTGTAATTAAGCAAATTAATTACACCTTTTTATATTTTGCGGATTAATTACATCATTTTACTTTCATTTCTTGTGATGTATTTAAGTGGCTTATTTAATTCATTTTACTTCATTTCACTTTTGTGATGGTTTGAGGGCTTTTACATTTGGTATCAGAGCACGATTCCAGCATTGGGAGCTCTGGGTGTGTGTTTCTCAGTTTGATCGAGCATGTGTGGGTCCTTGTGTGTTGGCCTGCTGCGAATAGCATGTGTCTTCTTTTTTATGGGGTTAGATAGACTCTGATGATTGTTCTTGAGTATGAATGAACTAGGTTCTTTTTTTCTTTTAGGGTTATGCATTAGTATGTGAAAGAGGATGTTGGATCATATGTTTGACTTATTTTATTTTTCCTTCTAGTGAATTCTAGCTTGAAATGCATATTGCATTATTTTATTGAGAGAATGATCACGAATATGGATTCATTATGTGGTTATAAGAAAAATAGTATTACATTGCCTCATTGAAGTTTAAGGAAAGAAATGATAACCATTGCTTGTAGGAAAGAATGGTGTGTTCTGATATCTTGGTTTGTGAACCTGATTATGTCCTAACTTAAATCTTGGTTGTTGAATGTTTGCAAGTATATGACTGTATGAATGTTGTATTTTGCCATAAATTTGTGTTTGAAAGGAGAATGGTTATTTTTTTTCTATGTTTTGGGAAGTTACCTTCTAGGACGGGCGTCGAATATGGGGAAATAGGGAAGTAGGATTTCTTTTCAAAAACTACACACCGTTAATCAATTTGATGTATTTAATTCCCTACCATATCCTGTTAATGAGATGTTGTATTCAAGTTGAGGATGCATGTAGGTTATTAGGGATGCACCAGGTTGGGTCAGACATTCTTCAGTTTGATTGTGATTTCCTAGATCAGAATGCAATCTTTGTTGCTAGGTATCTTGAGTGATGTATGTGGGAATGATATTAGGATATAGAAGTGCTTGGAGTCTTAGAGGACTTGGTTGCTTGCGTGATTGAGTGTGTTCTCTTAACTTGCCCCAATTTGGATTCAGGCATAGTGTAGCATCGTACTCCCTCTCTAGTGGCTAGAATTAGTCACATAGTTCATGTAATGTGAAAACTTTTGAATTTGATATTTATCTTTTTGAGTTTGATAATTTCTCTAAATGTTGTAAAGACCATTATTGAAAATTTTATTTTTATTTATGAAAAAGTATAGCCATAAAAATTTGATATTTACTTATCTTGCAACCTTGATGGTCATGTTGGATTTACTGTTGAAGTTGTGCACATTTTATACCTTATTGTTGGAATTGAAATTTTCTTTTCTTCAGAATTTATTTATTTATTAGTGGTGGCTATTCTTGAATGTTTTTTTTACTGTTGGTCATGTATCATGTTATGTTTTCTATCATGTCCATGACAGGTCTCTGATAGGTTGTATAAGGGAGTAGGATGTAGAGAATGTATTGTTTCGTATCAAGTGTGTTACTAAGAGCTTTGATAGATTGAGTTCATTAATTGTTAGATGTATTAACATTGTTGAAGTGTTAAGAAAGTTTCGAAATGGATTTTGGTATCACTATGGGTCACTTGAAGTAAGTTGGAATTTTGTATGAAGTTGAAGGTTTATGGGGTAAAAAGGAAATTTTTATAAGAAGAATTGAGAAAAGTTAATAAAGAATTGAGGAACGTTAAAAAGGAGTAATATAGAATATATGGAAAGAATAAAGGAGTTAGGAAAGGAAAAGTATAAAATTTTTTGTGAAAATGACCTTTTGGAAAAAGAATTGGTTAAAGAAGAGTTGAAGTTGTTTAAGGAATGAATAATTGCAAGAAAGGTTGAAGAACCCAGAAGGAGGAAATTCAAATATAAAGATCAAAATGATGAGTTAAAACAATTGTTTGTAGCATGCCAAAAAGAAAATGAGTGTTGAAATCAACCGTTAGTTTGTGAAGTCTCATGTGACATAGATGATTTATGATCTTTTGATCAATCACTTGGTAGTTTGCTGAAGAATGTAAGGATGAAAATGATGATGAATTTGCTATCATAGCTAGTTGTTTGGATGATAATATTGGTTTGAAAATCTTGAAGAAAATTGAATATATATGCATGGGCAAGGAATCAAAGAGCCATTCAGCCAATTGTGGGGACTAAGTATGAAAGTCTCAGGTATCGAGGTAAAGGAAAAGAAAAGACAAATGTTTTTACAAGTACTAAGAAGTCATTTCAAGAAAAGGAGATTTTACATTGTTCACATTGTGATAGAGAAGGACATAGAAAACAAAATTGTTGGAATTTACATCATTGCAAAATTTTGAGGTTTGGAAAAATCATAGCGAAAAGACATGTTGAAATAGAGAGTCAAAAAATGAAGCTAGGACAAGTTGTTTAAAAATGAGTTGTGGTTGGATAAATGTATTGGAAAAGAAAAAGGAAAAGAATTGAACAACAGAAACAAAACAAACAAATATAATGAATAGCCAAGTGTAGCTAATAGTAAAGAAATTGAAGAAGTTGATTCATTTTAGCATTGTGCAAAAGCGCGAGGAAGACAAGGAAGAGTTTTCTAAGAAATTTTGAATTGTAGATCAGGTTGAAGATAAAGTTTGGTTACAAGTAATGAAAGAGGAAATGGATTCCATTGGTAGGAATGATATGAGTGGTATAGTTCAGAGGAGTTGTTGCACACTAAGTGGATATGACCTAGTTAGTGTGCCTATGGAGTTTTGTCTTGTTGTTGGAGATCTCGACCAATGTTTGTTTGGGAGGACTAGTCTTTTTATATTATATTGTGTTGCCATGGGGTTGCATGTGCATTATGAGGATTAATTCTTGTTTTTATGTCCTATGTGAATTGATTTATGTCTTCTTAGTGTGCATTAAAGATGTGATTGTTACTCTTATGCTAGAATAAATGTAATTAAGTGTTAGTTGTACCATGTGTTGGATTATAGACATTGAATTGGTAGTTGTGCCATGTGAATTGATTGATTGATTATACTTGGATTTATTTGATGTACGTAATGTTAAATGCAAAATTGAGAGATGATGCAAGAGCATCCAGTGGTGTAAGGGCAATCTTGCATCACCCAAAAAGAAGTTAATTCAAAATCATTGTAGTTGTTTCACTTCTTTCCATAATTAGTGTTTCTGGTTCCATAATATCCAGAATAATGATGTAGGACTTTCAGTTTTTCCAAAACTGCTAAAAATAGCAACCTGCCTGTTTTGAAAAGTCTACCTACTATTTTTGGAAAGTTTGTAGTTGGGCACCGATTGAAGTGAAAACTTACAGAAAGTTACATAATGGAAATATAAGACCTTTGGCAAAGGAATCAGGCAAAGATCATTTGTGAGATTAAAGATATTAAAGTTTTTGTTTTCTGAAAAGCCCCTAAAAATTTTTGAAACGAGATATGAGGCACTAAAACTTCCCTAAACGTCCCAAAAAGTTGATCGAAATCCATTTATAGATTTTTGGCATGATAGTTCACATCGCGAGCTTTCCGACACCTAAAATAGTTCGTCAATCAGACACCCGGATCAAAAGTTATGCTTCCCAGAAGTTGACCTACTTTTGGAGGGAGTTGTAAATTTTGAAATTTAGCTGGAAGCCACCAAAAAGTGTTATTTATGGCTATTTTGGGAACCCTGGGCAATAGTAGAGCAAAGGGGGCAAGTGTAGAGTCAAGAATAGGGGGGGAAAATAGAAACCCTAGAGGATTTGGGGTTACAGAAGGCTGAAGATTCTAGAGTCTTGAGGTTGGGAAAGCTGTAATGTGTTGCAGCCAGTAGGGGATTCATCCTTTGATTGTAATTGGGATTCTATAATGAAATGAGTTGCCCAAATCAATTAAAAAAAGTTCTATTTTCTGTGTTCCATTTCTGTTGTTGTGTTTTTTGTGATTTATCCCTTCATCAAGAGATTGTTTTGTATAAGGTCGAGTAGGACCAATAGTTTGGTGGATGGTGCCACACGGGAGGATGAAAAAGGACATTAATATGCCTTGTTAGAATTGATGATACCTTAATGATACTTTGATTTATTGTTATTGTTTTAAGATACTTTGATACTTTGTTGATGGTAGATTGATTCATTATTATTTTGTTGTGTAATAAGACATCGGGATGATGTCTCTTCCTAGCAGGGAAGGATGGCACGTCTCATTTTTATGGACTATATTATTATTCTAGATTAGTGGACATTTACCATGATTATTTTGCTTCGAGTAAGTTCCATTTCGGAGAAGGTAATTATCATGTTGTTATATTTACATAAATTAGAAAGTTGATTTAAATATTAAATATTATCGATATGATTATGATGTTTTGCTTCAGCTATGTTTTTGGGAACTAACCTATTGACATCGAGTTGAGTGTGAATGAATGCAGGTACTTGTCGAAGATGAGAACATGGTTGAGGTAGAGGCAAGAACCGTTTGAGATGGTTCTCATATTGCATTTTGAGTGATTTATTATGCATTAATTGTGTGGATAATAAATGTGACTGATGTTTAGATGCTTAGAAAATATGGTGTTTTAATTGTTAGGAAAATCCTTTTCAAATGCATGATTTAATTATAGATATTAAAAGTTCTTTTGATTATATTAAATAGTGAATATATATGTGGTTGTATTTTATTTTAATTAATACTAAATAATAAACATTCCTATTTATATAAATATGGATGTTTGGAAGACAATATCTAAATTAGATTTAAACAATTATATTTAAATTGCAATAGATATATAGATATATATTATTTTAAATATTATTTAAATGCTTCTTGAATGATTTAAAGTGTTTATGTGTTATTAAAGATAATTAAATTATATTAATAATAACTATTATATTTAGAAATCTAAATATAGGAATTAAAAGAAATGGTTATTACTTAATTAAAATTAGATAAATTACATTATTTTGTGATTATTATATTTAGAAATCTAAATTAAACAATTAAAAAAAAAGAGTTTTCTATCATGCAAGTTTTAGAAATAAATAAAGTGTATTTTATTATATTTTCAAAAAGAAATGGTTATTATTTATTTAAAGTTAGATAAATTGCTTTATTATTATGAATATTATATTTAAAAATCTAATAATAATTCTATCATGCAAGATTAAAATAAGTTTATTTCATTATTCTAGAGGCTTTTGAAAGGCAAAAGATCATGCAAACTAAAAATAAAAATAAAAATAAACTTAAGTCTTCAAAACCTAAATTTCCAACACCATTATGGAGCATAGATTTTTAATAAAACAAGATATAGCATAAGGAAGATTATTCATTATTTTTTGAGTGACAAAGGGAGAAAACAAAGCAATCACAACAGAGAAGTCTTAACCACATTTTGGCAACAACAAAAGAACAGAGAGATCAACGACAGTAGCAAAGGTTTAACCATTAACAGGCACTTAAGATTCTAGGTATCTTTCTAATTTAATTGTAATAAAAATATGGTTGTTCTAACTGTTATATAGTAGCATTTTAGCCTTGGTTCTAAAAGTGTTGGCCTACATATAAATCTGCCCTTTTTCCTTGTATTTGCGTTGCCTTGTTATAATTGGCGGCCTGTTTTGGAGCGACCTGGCTGTAGGTAACCGCCTGCTATTCGATTGCCGCAAAAATCAATTTTTAAAATGTTAGAACTACCCCTTATGATCGCATAAATCTATTAAAACATGCTTGTTGAATCTTCATCTTATTTCACCCTATAGCAGTCTTTTACCAGCTCCTGTAGCTGTCTTTATCTATTTTATTGCTGTCGGATCTGCACAATTCCTATAGCCTGCATTTTAGGTTCCTGTCACCCGTTTATCAGGTTCATATAGCTTTCTATTATTCCTATCACGGTGTCAATAGTTCTTGTCACCATGTTAATAGTTCTTGCTACCAATTTTTACCAGTTCTTGTAGCCAATTTTTAAACCTCCTGTAGCTCGAATAAATTATATCTGTAGCTTGTTTAAAATACTTAGAACAGATGATATATATTGTAAAACAAAGGCAGTTAATTATGTTGGTGTGAACACATAATTCACACATGTTAAGTTGACTTAGTGAGTCTTCTAGATGTCTAGTTGAGTCTAGTTGTGTATTGAGTTGTTGATAGTTGGAGTGAGTTGTCTTATCCTCCACATGTGCAATTAGTTATCATCCTCTAATTGACATATGTTGTAGGAATATCTCCACTTTTCATTCCACCCTTCTAGCTCTCACCTTGCCTTTATAAGCAAGGCTCACTCATTGTATTTCATATAGCTTCATATGATCTTTGTATAGATTCTTGCTCCATTGTTTTAGCATCTTCTCTTGTCATCTTTGTGTGGAAGGTTGTTTTGATTGCAGGTGATCCTCGCTTGCTGACTCACATTGACTCTTACATGGTATCAAAGCCTGATCTACAATTCTCTTTCCTCATTGGAGAGGTTTTGCTGGGAGCAGCATCATAGGAGCATCCTGGAGCGAAACGGACATTGCCGTTGCGATCAGGAAGCCCAAATTTGTATAGATCGACTGTCCAAACACCAAATTTCATCATCGAAATTTTTGGCAAAAAAAATTTCCTCTGGTCTCTTGGCGAAAAATCCGTACTGCTTGCATTAGCGCTTGTACGGCTCTGTATAGTGTATCTTGTCTGAATTTTTCATTAATCCATCAGGTAATATCATTGTCTGTTGGTTTAATCATTTTATCTACCATTTGTTTTTTGTTTCTGCGGACATTGTATAAAGTTTTTTTGAAAATAAACAAAAAAATATTGTTTTGGGTACCGACAGAGTACCCTGCTTTGTCAGACCTATATCCGTCGAGTACTGTAGGGTACCTAGAGGTAAATGCCCCAGACTAAAAGGCTTCAGCCTTATATTATTTAATTCCGTAGTTTCAAAAATTTTAACTTGCAAATATTTAAAAACTGTCGACGACATTTACAAATCTCTGTGCAACCTCCATTATCTCTCTGAAATCTGTGGGGTTTAAGATTTCCAACGGAGTCTTCATATCAGTCAGCATCTGAGATCTTGGCGTAGAACACCCGGCTGGTGAAGCAAAATCAAACACTGGTCTTTTGACTCAGTCAGCGATCCTTACTTGTATATCTTAAGATCTGCAGTAATTTTCTATGCTCGTCGGTTGTTCTAAACGGTGGACTCTTCATTCCTTTGGCGGCCCTTGATCTGCCTTTGGCAGTTTCCACATAGATCTCTGGTAGACTCTGCAAATATAGCGGTGTCTTAACATCAAAACTCAGCAGTCAAAGTTGTTATCGGTGATAGTTTGCTCACCGAATCTGGCGGTTTTACCAAAAGTCATTAGCGGTCGGCACTAATCTCTTCAGTCAACTTTCTTGTCTTTGAAATCGATGGTGGTCGATCTAAACCTCGGCTGGATCTTCTCCCACCACCTGTGAGGACCTTTCACGAAAGTTTACCTGCCAATAGCCTTTGCAAATTCCACCGATAGCCTAACACTCCAAACTGGCGGTTTGGGCTTTAAAACAGCGGTTTTACCTGTGATCAGAAACATTGTTTTTTGTCAGTCTTCATATTTCCGGCCACAACATTCATGTATTTCGTAGCGGTCAAACAATCGTCGGCAGATTTGAAAAAATTCTCTGTTGTCTAAAGCCACGGTGATCATCTCACATCACAAGCGGTAACTATTTTGTTTCAACAATTTGCATTGTGTTCACAGTGGTTAAATCAAAAGACTGGTGGCAATTTTCGGTGGAAAATATTGAGGTTTCAACCTCTTGAAAGGTAGTTTCACGCTGGTCAAACACTACCAGACAGTCTTTGCAGCGGTCAACCACTGAGCAAATGGTAGTTTCCAGAGTCAAACGCAGTTTTTTAACAAAACCATAGTTTTCTTGCCAAACAGGCAGTTTTCGACCCAAAGGTGTTTTTCCTTTCTCTGGCGTTTTGCTCAGACCGGGCATTTTTTGCTTTATACCAAAAAACTGGCGGTTTTGTTTTTTTTCTCTGATAGATAGTTTTCTACATTAAACTGGTGGTTTTACAACCTGCAGAGCATATTCCTATCCATTGGAAGGAATATTCTATCAACCAAGGGGTTGTTTTGCCCCTCAAAGCCCTAAAGTAGGGCTTTTTTCTTTTTTAAACAACTTTTGCCCACAGTGTCAAAATCAGGCAAACGAGATATTAATGGAAAGCTGATAGCGAGCACTTCACAGTGGTGTTAGAATTTTTCTCTAATTTTTCTCTTTGACAGCATTTATTGCAGGTCAAAGACAAATCTTCCTTTTTGGCTCCCGAGCTCATAACTTTTTGCCACAAACTCCAATTTTTGTGATTCTTGTGGCGTCGGAAAGGTATTTAGGAGCTCTACATAGCCATCCATGCACTTTTCTTAGATTTTGATCTAGGTGTTTTTTATTCAATTTGTCAATTTTTTGTCATTTGAGTGATAACTTCAGCATTTTGATACTTGAGAGGGTGAAATTTGTTTTGAGAGGATTTGTTTGCTGTAATACATCATTGTGAGTGATTGTAATTCCACTTAGATCTCTTTTTAAGAGATTTTGCTATTTTTCCCCATCTTGGTCCTTTGAGGACAATTGTAAAACGCACTAAGTATAAAGTGCCACAAACAAATTGGGGGGATCTCTTACATAGTAAAGTGGTGTTGGTGTCTTGTTGTATCTCTTTTTCATCATGGATGTGCTTCAATTTCCACTTTTAACTCCATATAATTATCTTGAATGGAAGAAAAAAATGGAGTTTGTGTTGTATAAACAAAAGTTACATAGAATAACTTTAGGCACAAATCCTAAACCCATAGGTGCTACTAAGAGAAGAAAATGGTTAGACAGAAGAGATGAGGCTTTTGGCACACTTTGTCTTGCTATTTCTCCAGATTTGAGATTTCATGTTGAGTCTTGTACTACACCAAATGAGATATAGACAACACTGGACAATCTATTTGGCAAACAAGATAAAATAAGAAGGTTCAAATTGCAGAACGAGCTAATTACACTTAATCCTCAAGATTTTGATCAAATTGAAGACTTCTTCACCAAGTTTAAGTCTCTCAGGTTGTAACTCAAACAAAGTGGTCTTGAGAAAGAAGATGAACAATTGATTCTATCTATTCTTGCAAAATTGGGTCTTGCATATTTAGTTTATGTTTCTACCTTTTTATGCTACAATGGATGCTTTTGGTAGTAAGTTTACTATGCCTTCACTTGAGGAGTTTTCTACACAACTCACTAGAGAGCAAGCTAAGTTACTACACATGGGCACATTGAAGTCTCCTAGAAAATAGGCTCTAGTTGCAACACAAAGCACAAAAGATCCTAAGGCTTCACATAATAAGGGAAAGAAACAAAAGGATTCAAAGTCTAATGCGCAAGAGAAAGAATCAACAAAAACCCCCAACTCTTTTTCCAAAGAGGAGTCCAATAAGAAGAAGAAGCCAAAGTGTTCTTATTGCAAGAAATTGGGTCATGATGAGACTAAATGTTATGAGAAAAAGTTTGAAGAGATGTCACAACTTCTTCAAAAACATAACATTAAGTATTCTCCATCAACAACAGTTTTACCCAAATCTTCTTCTTTGCCACCATCATCATCTACATCTATAGGGATAGCAAGCATTGCTTATGGGACATATAAAGGAAAAGGAAAACCATTCTTTGCATCAACAAGTATACAGTCAGAGAGATGGCTTCTTGATTCTGGAGCTTCTCATCATATGGCATCTTCACAGGGGATGTTCTCATCATTTCAGTCATGTACATCGCCACCTATTTTGATGGGTAACAATACATACATGCATGCAAGTGGTAAAGGAACAATTGATGTTGGTGACTCATGTACATTCAACAATGTGTTGTGTGTACCTTCCTTGACAACCAATCTCCTTTCCATCTATCAGATTACTCATTGTGGTGCAGGGGAGACAGTTGAGTTCACTCCTGATTCTGTGATCATATGGGACTTGGAGAGCAAAGATATCATTGCTGTTGGGATGGCTGATCATGCATCTCACCTTCATACTTTCTCCCATTTTGTTTCTGATGATGATGTAGATCCATTGATTTATCTTCACACTCATGCATCAAGTGTGAATCATGTTTCCAAGGAGAAGTTTGGTCACTTAAACCTTGGTGTTCTTGCATCTACTTCGGTTCCTGAGACTAGTTTTGAGCTTCCTCCTCCTACTTCTTCAGAGATTGGCATTGACATAGATTCATCCACTTCAGTTGAGCAGGATATTCTTTGTCTTCCAGATACAAGTTTGTGGGATGAGTACTTGATAGGTATTGCAGACTTGTTTCATGAGTCCTATCTTGATGACTTGGAGGACATCATTGATGATATTCATCTCCTCTTTGAAGGAGTTGATTCTTCTACTTCAGATGAGCATGCACCTTCTCCACTTCACTTGTCAAAGTTTAGCATTGAGTTAGAGTATCTTGAGCATCATTCGGAGGATACTTTGTCTTTGGAGATTGATGATCTTGAGTTTTCATCTTGTCTTGGATTGTCACATGCAGCACCTGATCATGTGACATCTTTTGGTTGTGACATGTGGACACTTGAGTAGTTTTCAGAGACATCATACATCATGAGGCTTTTTCCCTCATACCTTGATATGGAGTTTCTTCGACATCAGCCTTCCTAAGGGAAAGAATGTTGTTTGCAAGATTTGGATTCTCTTCAGCATTCTTCTTCAGGCGTTCACCATCGGCACAGGAGCTACTTCATTGTGGGGGGGACGTATAGTCTCACACTTTCTCTCCTATGGGGGGGTAATTGAATGTACATATGTGTTGGATGTAGTCCTTGGGGGGTCTTGAGTCCTCCTTCCATCACATCTTTCATTTGTTTTCTTCAATCTCGCTTTTGGAGAGGAGTTTTGTCCCATGAGGTTTTCTCCTTTTCTCCACTTGAGATTTGTTGTACATGGGTACCTAACATGGCCTAGTAGCCAGGACCCATCCATCATTGCATCTTTGTTTTAGTCAACTACTCCCTAAGTTGCACTTAAGGGGGGGTGTTGGTGTGAACACATAATTCACACATGTTAAGTTGACTTAGTGAGTCTTCTAGATGTCTAGTTGAGTCTAGTTGTGTGTTGAGTTGTTGATAGTTGGAGTGAGTTGTATTATCCTCCACATGTGCAATTAGTTATCATCCTCCAATTGACACATGTTGTAGGAATATCTCCACTTTTCACTTCACCCTTCTAGCTCTCACCTTGCCTTTATAAGCAAGGCTCACTCATTGTATTTCATACAGCTTCATATGATCTTTGTATAGATTCTTGCTCCATTGTTTTAGTATCTTCTCTTGCCATCTTTGTGTGGAAGGTTGTCTTGATTGCAGGTGATCCTGGCTTGCTGAGTCACATTGACTCTTACAAATTATAGATTATCATTTATGGTTATTTGAATGTTGAAACCTATCTTCATCTTTTATTTCAATAAAACTCTATGAACTGATAAATCATAAACCAAGACTGTATTGGAATGAGTTAAACATAAAATCTTTGAACCTTTTTGACAACAAATTACAGTTAAGGAGTATAATCAGATTTTAGACACCCAATTTATGCTTACGTATTTGAAAGAATAGATTGCATGTTAAAATTATCCTTCTTTAGATGTTAGTATGATGGAGTAAATTTTGAGATGTAAATATCATTATCATATTAAAACTTCTTGGAGAGAAACGGTATACTTGATTAGAATGATTTAGAAAACTTAATACATATTATGGATATAGAATGAAATATGAATTAGGAAATAAAACCAATTTGACAACCTTTAGATGTAATTGTATGAACAAATGATGGATTATTGCTTGAAAGGTGTGTTTTCATGATTGATGCATAGGAAAGGGATTAGAAATGGACATAGGTGATTTTGGATTTATTTATTTTATTTATTCATTGATTATTTATTTATTTATTTATTTACTTGTTTATTTGGGGAAAGAAGGTAGATTTTTATCTAGGAATGTGTTTGGGTTACTTTCTGGGCTAGGATGTTGAATGTGGATTATCAGAGATGGCTTTTCCTCTTTTCAGAAATTGAACCAAGTTACTATGTTTAAAGGTTTAGATCTAAATGCGCTAACATTGAAAAAGATGTTTATTTTGTGTAGAAAACTTATTTATATACCTCTGCCACATCCTATTGTGAGACAATCTACATTTCATTATTCAGATATGCACATTCAGACATCAGGTTGCATCAGGGGTTCCCTCCTGCCAGTTGTTTCTAGGTGGCTAGACATTTCATGCAGGGTTGGGTTTCCTTTGTTTCATGAAGGGATCCGGGGAAGTGTAACTGCTTCATGGTTGGGTGGAAAAGCACCTGGACCATGTTTCCATCTCTCAGTTCGCAGGTGGAGGACCACTTGGTTCATGTGACTGATGAGCGTATTGACTCATATATTCTTGTTGAACATGATTATTGTAAACTTGTAATTAGATGTATTATGGCATGATTGTTAAAGGACTTTGTGTATGATTTTATAGTGCTTTTACCTAGGATGAGCACGTGAGTTGTAAGATTTAATGACTTTATTTGATTTATATTGATGAGATTATCTTTTGCAAGATTTAATGATTCTTATGGATTCTTATTTATGAGGTTTCTCTTTTGTGAATATTTATTGACTTTATTGAATCTTATTTATGAGTCTTATCTTTTACTTGCAATATTGTAATTAAGTGGATTAATTACACCTTTTTATCTTTTACGAATTAATTACATCATTTTACTTTCGTTTCTTGTGATGTTGTATTTAAGTGGATTATTTACTTCATTTTACTTTGTTTTACTTTTGTCATAGTTTGAGGGCTTTTACAGCATCCTTCTTTTCTTTTGGAGATTTGTTGACATCTACATGCTCAAATTGAGCATCAGCTTTCTAATGAGTGTTGCCTTTGGCAAATTCTTCCTCTCTTTTCCTTCATAGGTCATACCTAGCCTTTTTGCTAGGTCAGCAATCTTGTCTATAGCTTCCTTCTATAGTTTGTCATAGTCATCTTTGTCTTTACTCATGAGAGTGTTTACTCTCTACTTTGTTCTCAGTTCTTTTGAGTATAGCTTGGCTAATGTGGCTTTATTCTCTTCTATCAAGGAAATATCAATTCTTTTCAAAGCAAATTCTTTTATTTTTCCTTCTTCCTCAAATGCTTCTCCTCTTCTATCCATTAGAATTTTTCACACTTCCGCGGGAACTTGACTAGCAATGTCTTTCATATCAACTTCATATATTATGATATATTTTATAATTGCCTCAATTATAGTGTCCTTATCTACATCATTAGCTTCATTATACAAATTTGCAGTACCCGTTAAAGCATCATGATGTGCAATATTTTCCAATAGAGCATCTAGTCTCATTAGAGAGTGAGGACTTACCAGTTTTAGTGGTTCCTCCATCTAACTTTCAACCAGAGGCTCTTTGCTTGACTCTCCTTTCTTATTTTTCTTCATATGCTCAACCAACATTTCCTTTTCTTTGTCTATGTCTTCTTCACTTTCAGATTCTATAATCTAAGTCTTTCTTCTCTTGGCACCTGCTTCACTTTGAGAAGTATCTTTTGTCCTCTTCTGGATCAGTTTAGGTTCTGCCACTTCTTCTTCCTCAATATCATCATGAAACACATAGTCCTTTCTAACTGTTTTTCCTTTAACCCTTCTCTTCCTTGCAGGTTGTTGTTGTACAGAAGCACTAGTTGCTTCATTCTTCTTAGGAGTGGCTGCTAGTATAGCTTGGAGGTTTTAGTAGCAATATTAGAGGAGGTAGAAAACCTTGTTCTTGGCTTCACCAAAGAGGATTTCTCCTTTATCGGAGCACTAGTATCCCTTGCAGGGGTACTAGTCTCCTTTCTCTTTGCTTCACTGGTGGTTGGAGAGGCGGTAATTGTTCTACTTGATCTTTTTGTGCCAATTGTTGTCTCAACAACACTAGATTCTTCCTTAGCTCTGGCTCTAGCTTGTTGTACTTGTTGCTTAGATATGCCTATGATTTTAGCATATTCTTCAACTATCTTTTGAATTTTCTTCTTGAATTGGGGCATAGTCTGTTCCAAATGAATTTTTAGAGATTTTTCTTGGTATGTACCAAATCTTTCTTCATTGGGATCCTTAGGAATTTTTAGTAGTATGTCTGCTAGACCCATTATTTGGTCTAGAGGCACCTCATAACCAAGTTCCAGTATCCATACAGTCCTAGGCTCAACAGCCTCCATTATGCATGCATCTTTTGTTACTAAGAAGGTAATGTCATTCTAATACTTCTCTACCAGTTTTCTTGGTATCCTCTCTCTTGCCTACATTTTCTCATGAAAAGATTTGAAGAAACCCTAGAGGGCTTTCTTTTGAGCTTCTGCATCTCCCAAGCCAAACAAGTAGTCTTTGATTTGATGGGCTATAGGTCTATCTAATAGCCATATTGCCTTTTTGGTTCCAGGGACTTCATTTAAGAAGTAGAACATCAAACATATGATTAGAGTGCCAAACTTGAATGGATATTAAAAGTCTTTTGTCTTTTGTAAATTTTCATTAGTTACAATCTCAACAATTCACGCAAGTCAAAGTTTTCTCCATTCACCACCATCTCATATGTTGTATTAATGGCAGTTTCAGATACAAAATTTTCCTGTTGGAAAAGTAGAGCTTGTAGCTAATCATCATGGATACATATTTTACAATAGGGTTCTTTATATCCTTAATAGTCAAAGCTCTTTTGTCAAACTTGGCTCTTGTGTGCTCCATTACAATTTCATTCTTAATGGATTTAAGCATCGACATAGATCCATTTGAGCACAAACCAGTTATAACCCTAATTGCTTCTTTGTTAATCAAATGTGGAGTGTCCAACCAAAAACATTATCATGCATTATGCTCAAAGTTTATCTCACCCATTCATCCACATAAAGAGAAGAGGAAACTTATTCCATACATCAAGACTCTTCTCCATCAAAGCTCCATACTCTGGTTTTAGTTTAAAATCATCACCAGTAAGTTCATTGAACCAAACCTCATTCAACTTTGTATGATTGTACTCTTCCATATTGACATGGATGTATGCCCTAACATCCTTAGTATGCAATACTCCATATGGGATATGCAAGAATGCACCTTTCAGATCATCATTCATGGATTTATTAGGATGCCTCTTAAATTTAGGTCATGGACATTCAGAGACCTCAACTACTTGTGGTGTAGCCATTGCTAATGAATTCAAAGGCTTCAATACAAAGATCATAGTGAAATAGGTCAAGCTGGAAAATACCTTTTCTTTTCTTGCCGTACTAGGGTTTGAGGGAACTAAATCTTTGGGACGCTTTAAAATCCTTATTACTACACTATTTAGCTCTTCCTCATTTGAAAATTTGATTGTAATATGAATTTTGATCAAGTATAATCATTTATAACCCCTTTTTCCTTAACCTAATTCATCATAAATGCCTTGACTGATAAATTTGTCAAACCTTTCTCTGTATACACAGTCATCTTCAAATGCTTCGCAAACTTCTGCATTGGGAGATTTTCTACCACAGTCTTCACCAAAGACTGAAGCAAGTCAATCTTCATCTCATATCTTCGTGTTGAGGCATCAGCACCATTCCTTTGGCAAGGGAGAAAAGATTTTCAATAAAGCTCCCCCTAAGAAAGTTCTAATCTTAGTTTTCAGAGGAAATATATGCACTAGATGTAACTTCGTATATATCCTTAACCTCTGTTACATCCTTCTTTACCCAGATCCTATTCATTTCCTTCTTAGTCTCTACTAGATCAACCTTTTGTACCGGTTCATTCTTCTCTACCAAATTATCCTTATTCATGTTTCTACTTCTGCAAAACTTAGAAATATGTCCACATCTATTGCAATTGTAGAAAACAACATTCCTCTTACCAGTATTCCTTCCATTCACTCTAGATCTAGATTGATTAGCTTTATGCCCAAATCTATTACATGTATAATAGTAGCCATTAAAAGATTGAACCATTCTATCATTGTTATAGCCATTTCTTATTTGACTTCTACACTCACTAGCTCTATGACCAACTTTCTTGCAATTAAAGCATTGACCAGAGAAAGATGGAACATTTTGATTCCTTCTACTTCTACATTCTATGTCTTTGTGTCCATACTTACTATAAGAATGACAGAAACCATTAAAAGATGGGTACCTTTGAGCATTTGGTTGTCTGACCGGTGGTCTTCTAACTTTATTCCTTTGATTCCAGAACTGCTTGTCATTGAACTCTTCTTGTTTTTAGCATTTGATGTCTAACCTGATTTTGAGCTTTCACCTTTTTCAAATCCTAAACCCTCTTTATCATTTGGACCTTTCTGATTTGTAATCATTTCATCAATCTTTGCAGAGCTCATCTTGAATTTATCTTCATGAATTCTTATTTTCTCTAGATCAGATTTCAAATTCACAACCTCTTCTTCAAGCCTTGTACATTCTTTAGATTTTCTTTTCACAACTGCATTAAGACATTCCTCAATTCTTTTCTTTTCTTCAACTTGCACCTTCAGACTAGTGATGGTTCCATTTGCTTGCTCAAATTGTTCACCGACTTCCTTATGCTTGTCTCTCAGCTTCTTATTTGCTCTTTCAATTTCCTTATGCATTCATTTGCTTCCTTGACAATTTCTTTCAGATATCTATTTTCTCCTTCAATTCTTTCAAGATCTTCAAGAGCAGTGCATTAAGTTCTCCTATTTTGTCAAGCATACAATCTTCTTCAATAAGATTAACAGTAGGAATCTCTTCTGGAGGAATAAGTAACCTTCTAGCAGCCATGTGTTCAATCTCTAAGATCTTCCTTGAATAGTTAAGCTTCTTCCAAAGGACTTGGCTCTGATACCAATTGTTGAACACCTAGAATATTGAGAGGGGAGGTGGATCAGTATTATCTTAAACCATTTACCCTTCAAAAATTTAATCCATTTAGCATAACAATTGTAGTAAAGGAAATTAAGTATAAAATAAACAACCACAACTCATAACACATGAACACTAGGATTTTTACATGGAATACCCAAAAAGGGAAAAACCATGGTGAGGATTAGCTCACAATATATATTATAAGGAAACCAGTTAAGGTTGATACAATTGGTGGACTCACTATCCAAGAATGCTTACTGCATGTGGCTCACTACCAAAGGACTTATTGTCCTAAAAGAAAGAAATAGATGAAGTGGTTCATGGCTCACTGCCAAAATTTAAACTGTTATAATTGCATCTAACATATGGATGGAGTACAGTTCCAATGAAGCTCAAGTTATAGAACAATACTTAGCACACTATTCTAAAATTTTGCACGGCTCTGTATTCACTTAGTTCACATCCATAAGCACTTGTCACATCACATAGATCACATCTCTATATCATACTACTAAACTATCAAAAATAATCCTTCATATATATCTGCTTCTTTCACAACATCAATTAGGATAGCCTAATTGGATGTAACATGCAAAACATGCCATATAGCACTTGTCTGCCCTAAATCTTCACACACATGCTTTGCACCAAGATTTAAACTTTGAGATAGGTCGGCATGGACCTAAATAGCACCCACTAAACTTTGTAAAACATATTTACCCTCTACACAACATCAACACCTTTAGGTCGACTCCACTGGAAAGACAACAATATAAACTATCTATCAATTCACAAAACTGTGTGCGGAGCTCTAAAATACTTAAAACTTAGAATATACATGCTACAGACATTCATTATATTATCCTCAAATCTGCATAGAAAACCATTCACTTGCAATGAAATGTGGAGTATCTCACATCGTCACTGGCATTGTCAATGCAATGTCTATACATAGTGCAATACTCTGTCAACTCTAACTCTCCTTCTAGTGGACTTCAGGACCTAAAAATTTGGATTTTGACTCTCTAAATATTCACTATCAACACCTTACAAGCACAAAGAAAGATATTTCATGTCAGAGGAATGCAAATCTATTTACTTACATGCTCTGTGCTAGAAACAACTGTGTTATGTTAAGTTGGACTTCTGATGTTTACATCTTTCACACCGAAGATCATTAGCAAGCAAAATTCTAGATTTAGATGTATCCAATGATCAATAACCATATGCTAGAACCATAGAGCAAGATCTTCAATAGTGGACCAATACAGACCAAATTACCATAACTCTGTAGCTTAGTCTTACCAGACAGACACTTAGCCAAATTTCATAGCATATCCTCTTACCGGATCAAACCTTCTTGCACAATAGTCTTCTATGAAGAGTAAAGTCATCTTGTGAGGAAGAGGATCACACCCTCTTGCAAAATTACCAACCAGGCTAATCTGCACAATAGTCTCCTTATGTCTAGTTAACACTTTTTGGATCACTATACCATTATCCTTTGTTGTCATTGTCTTTGTCCTGTGATGTTTTTTGCTTTGCTATTCTTTGAACCATTTTATCTTTACTCTTTGAAGCCAGCCTTTATCCTTAACTTTTCTCAACCAATTGACACTAATGACAATAGCAGACTAACATGTTGATATCAATGACAACACTAATTGTAGCAACTGCACATACTTGCAACTAATGCAACTGAAATTCAATTTCTCATAATCCATTGATTGTCTCCAAATTCAATCTCAAAACTTCAAAATAATTTTTTCAAGCAACTCCTTAAAAAGATAAATCTCCACACAAAAATTGGCATAGATTGTGCAAATCTTGTCAGCAATCTCATTAGTCAAACACACAAACTTTCTGAAGAAAATTTAATGACTAACAAACCTAAATTCCACCAATATTGTAGTGTCAAATAAGGTAGTATTAAAAAAATAAGGCCAAGAACAAAATAATCACTTAAGGATTAAATGAAGGAAACCAAGGTCTAATGCACAAAAAAGTATCCCTCAAATCCCATAGACTAGACTTCAAAATGAGCTCTTCATCCTTAAGTGAATTAAACTCTAGAATGAAAAACCCTTGAACATATGGGTAAATAAAGATTTTTTCCTCCAAGAAACACTTCCAAATCTTTGAAATCCACTTGTGGAGTCCAATTAATTTTGGCAAAAACTTGTGGAATTTACAAATAAGAGCATGCTCCATCAGGGCAACCTCACATTCAACTACATCTGAATCCATTATGGTTTGTGAAATGCAAGTTGGATTCTTGGAGTAGAAGGCTAAGCCCTTGCCATCATAACTTGAATCAGCCAAAGCACTTCCAGTATTCACACCACCTGTGGGAGAATTGGGTGTAGAATTAGTGAAAGCCCTATCCATAATACATCTAGGAGCCAATAGGGTGAGGACTTACAAGAGATTCTAGGTATTGTTGATGGTGTTTTTAGCACACAACAACGCAGGTGTGATTGTTGGTATCACACCTCTCTTGAAAAGTATCCTACCCTAGGTAAGACTACTCCAAGGATAATACAGCTAGGTCTTTGTATGCTTGGAATTTCTCAATTGGAATGTACTAGTTGTTCGTACAAGGGGTCTTACATGCAGTTTGATAGATTTGGCAAATTAGGACAACAGTTCATGCAAAACCCTTATGATTTTAGCTGATATAAGAATATAAAATGTTGTTGGAAACCTAAATCTAACAGTTGGTTTAAAGAAAATATAAACGGAGTAGGGTTTAGAGAGTTCCTAAGTGACTTCCACAATGCACAGTTGATTTATGGTAGACAAATGTTTTGAAATTTAAACCAATTTTCTGAGTAACCAAGTTCACTAATTGCTACAGCACTACAGAAAATGATGCTATCTTCTATGGATTCCTAAGATTTTTAGATTGCATGCATTCATTAAATACCTAGTTTTGGAATGATTTAACTATTGTAATGCAATTGAACTCAGCACAAATTAAAGCCCAGGCTAAATTTACATAGCCACTTACAATCAACAAGCAACTAAAAGTATGGACTTAGAACATTCATCAAATACCTTTCAACAAACCATTAACATTGCGAAAGTACAATTTAACTAATGCAGATCATGAAGCGAACCATGAAACTAAATAGATAACACAAGTAGGCAAATTCTCAAAATCACTGCAGAAACTTGCTTTGTATTAATCTCAAATGGCAGAGCATCAATAATTCGGCATCAAGAGTCTTACAAATAAGAGAAATGACAACACTTTATGTAGGAGAGGCACCATACTAAGTTTTTGAATGAACAGTGGAGATTAACTCAACACCGATGGTCCAAACTTAACAACAACAAGAGCATTTACAATAGCATTTTTCATTCCCAGATTACAATTTGTCTCTAAGGAAAAGGACGAAAAATGACCTCCAAATACATTGAACCTGGACAAATTGACTACCCATTTGAATATATATAATGAAAAGAAAATTTTTGAGGCATAATAATGACAAAATAGTGTCACATGACCTTCTAAATATAGCAATACATATTTTTGATGGGATTACATTTTAAAATATTCAAAAATATTCTATTTCTCTTCATCTAAATCTACTTTTTCTTCTTCTGCCTTCTTGTTGTTGTAGTTGACCCAAGCTGATAATGTTGGATTAATGTTGGCAGGGTCTGGGTTTTCGATGTGATCCACCATGCATCTGAACATCTCTAATTCTTTAGTGTATTGAATATCCATTTTCTCTAGTGCCCTCCTGCCCTTGTGAAATCTGGTGAAGGCAATCCGAAGATCGCAAACTTTATCTAATATGCTCATGACAATTTGTACAATTTGCTTGAAGATTATTCGATGCAACTTATCCTTACAAGCTTGCACATCATATGGAGCTAGATCATCAAAATTGATCACCAAGCAGTCCCTCAGAGAGTCATTTATCTCAGAAATAAAAGATAATATATTCTCATCAACCACTTTATAGGCCTCTCTGACATTACCGAAGAGTTATTTTCTTAACTTCAACTGCTAGTACCATTTCACCTTTTTATGCAATCTGTCAGTTGTCAAGATATTTTATGATAGCAGTGTTTCAGTAGGAAGATCCCTTATTAATTGTACCTATGGAAACATGTGAGAAGGATATTCATCAAAAGTGTCGCATTCTTCATGCAATTCTTCCCATAAGTCTCGCAACTTACAAAAGTTTTTGTGGAGTTTTGCTGCAAAGTCGATTATTTCACATCCCTCTTGATATACCTTATCCAACCATTGCTGAGTCCCAGTAGCCAATGTCTTGACTTCATCAAATTTTCTCCATTCATCCTTTGATATCAAATTCGGGGTTGATCTTGGTTCACCCTCAAAATCTAGATTTTTCATTAAGAACTGTAGATATGCTATGAGTTCTTCATTATGTTGCTTCAATTATTTCTTAGTGAGTTCATCTTTATTCAATTATTCTAAGATCAAAGAAACTGAGCCTTTGAATTCATCAACCATTTGACTCCTCATAGTAGCTCCCAAATCAATAGTAGTTATCTTCAGCTCTAACTTGTCTTTTATCTTCATCAACTGGTGGAACAGCTACTTTAGCTATTCAGGATCCTGTAGCATCCTTATAAATTTTGGATTGCACCTTAGCCCTTTTCTGCTTGTTTGGTTTCTCTGCTTTGGCTAAGATAGCATCTAAGTCTAATGGCATGACTTCAACATAAGGCTCTTGATAAGCCAATCTGCTATGTAGCCAATCAGGTGATGTAGAGGAGGAGTCTTTAGAAACATCAAGATTCTCATCATTTGTGCTTCGTGGCCCCTCGAGCAACTTCTACTCTTGCTCAGATTCCTTATCTGTATTCTCTTCTTCATCTTCAATATTTCTCAAGTTTTCCAATATCTCTTCCTGAGCATTTTCCAATATTGTTTCTATTATGTTCTTTTCTATAGGACTGTAAAAAAATTCTATCACTTCAACATTCACTGCTTCAGAAAGGGGCTCTTCAGATGTGTCCTTCTCAATTTCCTGCTCTTGAAGGCCCAATTCTGCACATACCTTGTCTATACCTAGCAGCAATGGTATGGTCAAAGGAGCTGAACCTTGTGCTATTGCAGCTTGGGAACTAGGGGTAGAAGCTAATGGAACTGCTACAAGTGAAGACAAGATGACCTGTGCCAAGTTTGTAAATGAAGAAAATCCCAAGGTAGGTGGAATGGAAGTGGTTGGTAGAATAGAAGAAATGACAATAGGTGAGGTAATGGAAGGAGAAGGCATGGGGAAAGATGGTGAAAGAATGGAGGAGACAGGTGGCAAGGAAAAGGAAGTGGAGAGTGTAACAGAGGATATGGAAGTCATAGACATGGTATAAATGGAAGAGAGTGAAGAAGTAGCAATGGAAGAAATGGGGCTACTTGGGATGTTTGAATCTATTGTTAATGGGCATGAGGCAGTTGAGATAGCAATCACTGGTGAGGAGATAGCAGAGGTATCTTCTTGGATAATTGTAATAGGGGTAGCAAGAGCAGTAGTAGAAATAGCAAGAGAAGAGGTAGTAGCATTTACAATTGCAATAGTAGGGGGTGAAGAGGTTACTGGCAGGTTGATATTATTGGGTGTTGCAGCAGCAGAGGCTTCTATAGTTATGTCAGGGGTCTTTACTTTAGTTTTTTTTGTTTTGGAACCTTCCCCGAGTCCACTAGGCATGTCCCTCTTCTTTGATGCTCTTGTTCTTGTTACGAGAGGCATATCTTTCTTTTGTGCCTTTGGAGAAGCCTTTTTCACTTTCTTTACTTTAGCTTTCTCTACCAAGGGTACATGTTCCTCACTGTCTGATCTCATGGGAGGCTCTTGAGTTGGCTCTACTTCATTTGTTACCTCTATAGGTGTATCTTCTTCATCTCTAGACTCCTCAGATTCAAGCTCTGTATATGTGAGTTGCACTCCTTATCT
Organism: Cunninghamia lanceolata; assembly: GCA_027924645.1. Lineage (NCBI taxonomy): Eukaryota > Viridiplantae > Streptophyta > Pinopsida > Cupressales > Cupressaceae > Cunninghamia > Cunninghamia lanceolata. The sequence continues at coordinate 15,235,102 of BSBN01000870.1, read as the reverse complement.
CTCCAGTATATCCACTTGGCTTCTAACCCATGACTTACTCAATCTTATTGGTTCTTTCATCACCTCATCCAAGGAGATTTCTTCTGCATTAGCACAATTTGGCAGGGAAATTGGTTTATGATACTGGGCTTCCCAAGGTCCTCTGTGCACTACATTCTCATCATCTTCAAGTTGATCTGGCACTGCTATGATGTGGAATTTCTTTATAAAACCCAAGGACAACCTTGAGTGGGTCCTCCTCAACACTTCATAGTCATCTACACAGTTGGCCAAAAAATCTTTTAGGTGTGTTTTGTGGAACAGATTCTTGCTCACATATCTCTCCATTACTCTTTTTGGAACAAAATGATCTCTCTTTTTGTGATAATGGAGGTTAAGTAGTTGGAGTTCAATGTCTGAATGTTTAGCTCCCCCTACCCAACAGGATAGGAAACTTGACATTTGTCCTATGAAGATGTTTCAACTTTTCTGCACAAGTAATCAATTGCCTTGATAGCTCCAAGAGGACTACTTTATCTATGGGGTAATAGGGTAGTCTGTAGGCGATTCCAGTGAAGCCTTGAATCCTTAGATAAGTGAATTTATTGAAATGTATATACGACCTTCCATATTTCATAACTTCATTCATGGCTTCAGTGGATATCCTGAGGGCCGTAGTTCCTTGCAACAATCTGGTGACATGCATTGTAAAGGCATCATTGACTCTTTTGTAGTGAATGAGAGATTGAGACAGTGTCAACTGTGTGTAACATTTATAAACTTTGATTTGATGTTGTTCATCATTTCCAACTACCCCTACTTTTGACAGTCTAGCATATTCATTTCTTCTTGCCAATGCATACACCACATAGGAGGTCCTCTGAATATTTGCTTATCTCTGAAATTGTTGAATGTGTCATGCATATTGTCACTCAATATCTAAGCCCAGTAGAATTTGGTATCTTTAGTAATTATATCTTCTATCACTAGGAACATCCACCCTTCAAAAGTTGATGTTGTGGGCAGTCCATATATCCTACTGAGTAGGGTCACCAAATCTCCTATCTCATCATGAAGATTAGTTTTTTATAGGACCTGAGGGAGTTTGATAAGAGTAGACCTTTTGCTTTTCATCCAATGATCATTTATGTGTTTCTTACATGTGTCCATATCTTTCTTATATGTGGCTCTGCACCTATTTTGTGTGGCATAGTCATCACTGGGTACCATGGGATCCCAAAGATCTTTGTTAAGGATGGTGGACTTAGGTTTGCTAGTACATCTCCATTGGGAGTTTGTATTGTCCTAGTCATGATGTCATATATGTCAGCACAGGCTACTATTAACTCTGCACATTAATTTGAAGTTGGCAAGGCAGCAACCTCTGCAATCCCACTGTCTTTTACTTTCTTGGCCCTTGGTGTTGCATTGGGTCCAAATATCTGGGTCCTAAAGTCATCTAAGTCAACGTGACCTAGATCAGTGTCTCCTATGTTATTCCATCCAGAGGAGATCTTGGTTTCTGTAGGAATGCCCTTGAAATCGTACTTCATGGGTTGGGCTCTTGCAGCCATTTAACCTGCATGACTGGACCTCATAAGTCTTGATGCTTTTAAATGGTTTTCCTAATTCCTAAGTTTTAAATGCATGATTACCATGTCAACTGCCATATCACTAAGTCTTGTTACTTTCTATGAGATCAGAGTCTATTCAATTAAGTCACAAATGCTTATCAATAAAATGCACAAGTCTGAGAATTTACTAATTGCTGCACTTATTACATGATAAATGATAAACAACACTACATTCAATGCTAACTCATGCAATAAATGCTTAAATACTCCACAGTTTGAATCAAAAGATGTAAAATATCATAATTCCATCAATGCAATACTTACTTCAATCAGACGGATCCTTTTCCTTTGAAATTTTCATCAGAAACAATCATTTTACTTGTTTTGCACTGATTAGAGGGTCATCCGACCTGTTATGAACAAAGTGTTAGATCCGGGGTCAACCAACCTTGCACGGGATCTAAGGTCATCTGACCTAAGGACACATTGTCACTTGGTCACTTGATCATTATAATGCTCAGTGTGGATTTCGTGAACGTCTGACCTTGTGCAGAATCTGGATGTGACTGACTTCAAATGAGTCTCAAAGGTCAGTCAGTCTAATTTATAGTGCAAGTCAGACAAGGTAGATTTTAGCGCTGAACTGTTTCATTGCATTCTACATGGATTAGAGAGATGTATGACCTAGTGCGATTTCGAAGGATGACCGACTAAGTTGGTGAGGAGGTATTTTATCGCAGGGTCAGACGGAGTGAATTTTAGTGCTAGACTTCCTATCATGTTTTGCATGAAGTTTGGGATTTACTGACTCAGTGGGCTTTTGGGAGATGTCTGACCTAAGTCAGAGAAGACAAAATTCAGTGCCAAGTATGATGATCTTGTTTTTAGCGCTAAGTGTGTTTAAGGCTTCAGTGGGATTTTTCAAAGCAATCGACTGACTGGAATTGGTTGCGAAAGCTTGGAGGTCGGTTGAATATATTTTTAGCACCATCTCAAAGGGTCAATTTTCAACTGTATAATTTTCTCTCAATTGATTCCACATTTGATCAAAGGTTTAGTGTGATGAATGAGATTTTCAATCATGATTTTATGGACTTCGTTTTGGTTTCAACACAGATGGGAGTTTTCAAACAAGGTTGCATTTTGATAGTCAACTTCCCAACTTTAGATTTTAATTAGGGCTTTCTAAGGATACACTCAAAAATCATGGAGAAACCCTATTTTCCTTTACAATACTAATCATCCATCATTGAATACGTCTACATGGAAAACCCTCATTTTTACAATTGCAAACCCTAGCTTGTAAACAAAACCCCAGGCATGGGAATGGAACACTCACTTGATTAGCAGAGTAGAAAAGTGATGAGATGCATAGGTGGTAATTCTTTTGGTTGAATTCATAGGTTTCTTGTAGAACATCGATTCCACACTCATTTAGGAGCTCTCTAGTTGGTTTATAAAATGCAGAATAAGCTCAAAACAGGGGAAAACATGTTTTATTCTCCCCTGCTCGATAGCCATAAATGCAAGGAGTATAGTGTGACATATCAGCAGTACAGCAAAGTTGTTTTGAGGTTTGCATGGAAAAGCGGGATGACTAACTCTGTGCGAGTTTTGAAGGTCACTGACTTAGTTGGTTGTATTAGATTTTAGCGTGAGATCGGACCTCAATTTTTTAGCGCTTTGTACTAATTTTAAAGTTGTCAAACTAAGCATAGGTTTGGTCTTCTACTAACTTAAGTCGGGTGGGTAATGATTTAATGCAAGTCAGGTGAGGAGGTTTTTGTGCTTAGGCAGTTGGTGATGGAAATAGCGCAAAGTCGGATGGACAGGCATTTAGTGCAGAAGTTGGTTGATCAAGGATTTAGCGCAAAGGTCTGTTGTAAGGGTTTTTAGTGCAAAAGGCACTCAGACCTGATTTCAATGAAGGAAAACACTTGGACTTAGTGGATTTGAGATGACTTAATGACACCAATCTTTCTAGCATGGAAAAAATGCAATTGACCACCTTTTGACATCTTAAGAATTAGATGAACTGGACAGATACTCTAAACCAAAATTTGACAAAGGGGGGGTTCCCGTTTTGTGAAATGGGGCGTGTGTACGAGGCACAACAAATGGCAACTCTGTTGGGAAATGTTCCAAAGCATTTCAAAGATAAACTTTCAGTTTCAAACCCACAACTTATGTGTTTCCCATGTGCTAGACAAGAAAACATGATATCCTATCAAAGAAACAGAGCTCGATAACCAGTGCAACCATCCATATCCTAAAAACCTCAGTGTGTGCAATTGTGTTAATTCCCATCCCTTGGCAACTAAGCTCATCTTAGATCCTTTACCTTAAGCTACATGATTAGTACACACCTTCTGAACTACCTAGACATTGCCCTATTGCCAACAAGCGTCTATAGCCCCGACAGGTTTGTCTCAAAATTCTACTCAAGCAAAGCCCTACTTCCAGTCAGGCATCCATAGCCCCGGTAGAGTTTACTTGATTGTCCATCTAACTGAGTTATGGTGTGTGTGAGTGTGATTTTATTGATATTTCATTGAGCTTAAATTTGGTAGAGTACAATACAATACCGATGCCCTTACAACACATGCTTTTAACGGCATTAGTTACGTTGATAACTCAGCTAGCTGGGTGTGGACTCCCAATGGTGGAAAAGGTAGACCTTAGATTTTTCACTCAATACAAGCTCACCAAGACTCACTTAGGTACCTCAGGATTACTTAAGAGTGTGAGAGATATATGGTTAGAAAATACTTCAAGTGCACCGACTAACAACTCCTTTCCAATGAATAGACATCATACCTCCAGGTATAAAAATGAAACCCACAGCAAGACCTAAGAAAAAAACACCAGATTATTTACCTGACAAAGAAGCATTTGCAGGACTGCACAACTGCCACCACATTCTAGAAATAAGGATCCCGGTAAAGAAAACATAGTGAGCAAATCAAAGAAGGAAAGACAACCAAACTAAGCGAAAGCACACACCTAACAGCTATGAAAAACAAAGTGAGAAAGCAAAGACTAATCTAAATAGCAAACTACCCTAACCAAAGCAAACAAGCAACCTAACTATATACACTAATAGAAGGCAAGGCTGCCTCCTAAGCCTGAAAGTAGTGCTTCAGGAACTATCCATTGATGGGCAATGGAATCTCCTCACCAGTAAGGCTCTTCAGTCAATACGTGTTATCACCAAGAATCTCATAAATTTGATATGGACCTAACCAATGTTTGTCAAACTTACCATGTTCACCTTTCTTCTCGTGGGCCTTATCCTAGTACAGTACTAAGTCAGAAATGCAAAAGGCCTTGATTTTGGCTTGGCAAAATTTTCTATAGCAGCGTCACGTTTCTCTTCGAGGTGTAGTAATTGGGCTTATCGGGAGGACAGCTGGTCATCTGGTTCAAGAAAATTTTGCATACATTGTAGCACATGGATTCTCAAATGGATGGGGAAAATAGGCTTCATTCTGTAAACTAAATGATAGGGTGATGTTCCCAATGCAGCCTTGTGTCTAATTCTGTCAACTCATAAAGCGAACCTAATTTGACTATGCCAATCTCTGGGGTTCTTGTCCAACAATTTCTTAATTACCTCAAGCAAGTTTTTGTTTGTAGATTTAGCTACCCCATTCTCTTGAGGATAGTAATTAGAGGAAAACTTAAGAATGATTCCATAATCAAATGCCCAGTTAGAAAAATGCAATGAATTAAAGGCAGGGCCATTATCACAAACCAAGAAGAAAGGACATCCAAATCCGGTAATGATATTCTTTTCAACAAATTCAATAACTACCTCTGTGGTACATTGTTTGCATGCTATAGCTTTAGACCATTAGGTACAATAATCAGTCGCAGTCAGAATATACCTATGGCCCATAGAGGAAGATGGGTTGATCATACCAATAAAGTTGAGTCCCCACTGTACAAATGGTCGCACCTCCAAGACTAGTTGTAATAGCATAGTAGCGTTTCGTTCTCTTGTGGCCGCTATTTGACATGTGTGACAAATTCTTACATAATAGTAGAGCTTCTGGTTCCATTGTGTATTGCTTTATTTTGCACCAATATTTTGGATCACACTCCGTGATCCATCATCGGGATGAGAAGAGGAGAATGTGAAATAAACTGCAGAAATGGTCTAATAAAAAGAGAGAGATGGGTGGGCAAGGCATCTCTTTGACCAAAGTCAAAGTGACCAAAAAAAAAAAAAATAGGATAGAAAAGACATAAAAAGAGGGGCGAAGAGGAAAAAGAGAAAAGGAATAAAAAAGGAGAGAGTACAGAGGAGTCAAAGGGGAACCTTGGGAGAGAGGAATATTATAAATAAGGGATGAGTTAATAGATAAAAGAAGATAAATTAAATGAATAAAAAATAGGGGCTAAAAAATATAAAAGGAAAAATAATAACTAGCAAAAATATAAATAAAAGCTAGGATTATAAAAATATAGAGAAAGAAAATAAAAGAGATAGAATAAAAAGAGAGAAAAAATAAATTAAAAATAGATAGGAAAGATAGAGTAAGACAAAGTAAAAAATGTGAAAAGGTTGATAATATTAAAAGGAAAGAAATATTAAAATAAAGAGAAAATTAAATAAATTAAAGTGAAATATCAAAGAAATAAAATAGAGAAACAGACGCAAAGTAAGAATATAGTAAATAAATAGTAATCAAATAATAAAATAACATATGAATCATAGTAGAAATATTAGGGTATGAAAATATAAGAAAAGACATAGAATAGCAAAAAGGAAGAATTCAAATAAATTAAATTAAAATACCAAAAAGGAAAATAGGAAAAAATAGAGATTGAAAATAGATAAAACTCGAAGGATATCATAAATAGAAATCGAAGTGGTAAGATAAAATAAAGAGCAAGAAGAAACATAAGAGTAAGAGAATAGAATCGAATCTATAGGAAGAGAAATAGGGTAAAAAAAAATTGAACAAAGACTACAATGCACATGAGTGAGATGAAATGGAGAAACTAGAGAGAAAGATCAAATAAATACAAAGGTATGTCCATAATAAATATAGAAAGGGAAGCAATAAAAACACGAAAAATTAAGGAAGCATGAGAGAAAAAGGGGGGGATAAGAAAGAAGAAAGAATTATATATGTATACATATATAAGTGTAAATATATCTATACATATATAAATACTAAGAAAAATGGTATAGGAATGCATATATCTATAGAAGGAGACAAAAGAAAATGACCAAGGAGAGAGGGAGAGAGGAGGATAAACGAACAAGATAAAAGGAAGGATACCGAGGCCAAACGTAGGAGACATAGAGAGGGCAAATCAAAGGGTGCAAGGGAAAAATAGGTTGGGGGAAAGGGTAGCACGAAAGGGGGGTGAGTGGGAACCTAGGTGTAGGATGCAAGGTGAAGGACTAGGAAGGGGTACATTGGAGGAAGAGCTAAGGAGGGAAAGATGAGGAGGAAGAGGGCAGTGAGGGGGAACACTGCAAGGTGGCAAGGGTGGAGAGGAGACAATAAGAGAGAGAGGGAGAAAGAGGGAGGAGCGAGGGGAAAAGGGGCAGAAGGGGAGAGTTGGCGGGGGAAAAAAAATTACTAAAGAGGCTAGAAGGAGGAAGGGTCAGGGGGAGGGGGTTTGTTTTTGAGAGAGTTTAAAAGAGGGTTCCAAGTGTGGCTCAAACCCCACCCCTCATCTCTATTAAGGTTGGTAGGGTTATTTCTGATGAAGATAGCTTCCTTGAGTTTTCTCTTAAAGAAATTATCTTCCTTTGCAAGGATAAGGGTATCCTCAAGTCTGATGTGGTGTTTGGTGTTCAGGGAGTGCTCAACTAGGCCTGATTTTGTGACCCTAACATGTCTGATATCCACACAGTGTTCTTTGATTCTCGTGCAGATGGATCTACCTGTCTCTCCGGTATAAGGAGTGCCACAAGAATAGTTGATTCTGTAGACGCCTGAGTTAACAAGAATGTCATGGGGGTCTTTGGTGGAAGGAATGAGTTTTCTAATGGTGGAAAGAGGTTTGAAAGCATAGTCAATGCCTTTCTTACGAAGGATTCTGGAAATCTTATTAGAGATGTCTTCGATGAAAGGAAGGGTGGTACCAAAAACAACATAAGAGTCATTCTTGTCTGGTTTAGAGTTAAGATGGGCTTGGGCTTGTTTAAAGGCTCTCTTGATGTGTTTGTTGTGGTAACCGTGGAGTTTGAAGATTTTGGATAGGTGGGATAGCTCTAGGTATAAGTGGTCAATGTCACAGACATGGAAGGCTCTAGTGGCCAGAGTTTTGATGACACTAGCCTTGTGGGTCAGATGATGGTGTGAGGAAGCAAGAAGATAGAGGTTTGTGTGAGTGGATTTCCTGAAGACCCAGCGGCCGAGAGAACCATCATCTTTTCTAATGAGAAGGACATCAAGGAAGGGGAGCTCGTTATTAGATTCAAGTTCTTTGGTGAACTGGATGTAAGGAGCAAAACTATTAAAGTGATTGTGAAAGAGCTAGAGTTGGTCAAGGCCATGCAGCCAACATATGTTGGTGTCATCAACATAGCATTTCCACCAAGTTGGTTTGAGGGGGAAAGAGTTCAAGGCAAGCACTTCAAAATGTTCCATGTATAGGTTGGCAATGACAGGAGAAAGAGGAGATACCATGGCCACTCCATCAGATTGCTCGTAGACCATATCTTGGAAGGTGAAGAATGTAGATTTTAAGCATAATTCAACCAAGTAAGCAATTTGTTCATTGGTCTTCTGTCTGACAAGCACAATGGAGTCTTGAAGTGGTACTTTGGTGAAGAGGGAAACAACATCAAAGATAACAAGAATGTCATCCTTATTAACCTTTTTGACTTTGATAAAGTCAACAAAATGGGACGAGTCCTTGATGAAGGAAGAAGATTGACCAATAAGAGGAGAAATTAATTTGGCTAAGTGGACAGCAAGTTTATAAGTGGGGGAGTAGGTAGTGTCAACAATTGGTCTCAGAGGAATGTTGGGCTTGTGAATTTTAGGAACACCATATATGCCAGGTGTGATTTCTTTATTGGGCAAGAGAATTTTTTTAGTATCCTCCCTCTTTCTCCCTCTCTCTCTTACTGTCTCCTCTCCACCCTTGCCACCTTGCGGTGTTCCCCCTCACCGCCCTCTTCCTCCTCATCTTTCCCTCCTTAGCTCTTCCCCCCATGCACCCCTTCCTAGTCCTTCACCTTGCATCCTATAGCTAGGTTCCCACTCACCCCCCTTTCGTGCTACCCTTTCCCCCACCCTATTTTTCCCTTGGACCCTTTGATTTACCCTCGGTCTATCTCCTACATTTGGCCTCGGTATCCTTCCTTTCATCTTGTTCGTTTATCCTCCTCTATCCCTCTCTCCTTGGTTGTTTTCTTTTGTCTCCTTATATATATATATATATATATATATATATATATATATATATATATATATATATATATATATATATATATATATATATATATATATATATATATATATATATATATATATATATATATATATATATATATATATATATATATATATACCATTTTTCTTAGTATTTATATATGTATAGATATATTTACACTTATATATGTATACATATATAATTCTTCTTTCTTATCCCCCCCTTTTTCTCTCATGCTACCTCCTTGATTTTTCATGTTTTTATTGCTTCCCTTTCTATATTTATTATGGACATACCTTTGTATTTATTTGATCTTTCTCTCTAGTTTCTTCTTTTCATCTCACTCATGCGCATTGTAGTCTTTGTTCAATTTTTTTTTTACCCTATTTCTCTTCCTATAGCTTCAATTCTATTCTCTTACTCTTATGTTTCTTCTTGCTCTTTATTTTATCTTACCACTTTGATTTCTATTTATGATATCCTTCGAGTTTTATCTATTTTCGATCTCTATTGCTTCCTACTTTCCTTTTTGGTATTTTAATTTAATTTATTTGAATTCTTCCTTTTTGCTATTCTATGTCTTTTCTTATATTTGCATACCCTAATATTTCTACTATGATTCATATATTATTTTATTATTTGATTACTATTTATTTACTATATTCTTACTTTGCATCTGTTTCTCTATTTTATTTCTTTGGTATTTCACTTTAATTTATTTAATTTTCTCTTTATTTTAATGTTTCTTTCCTTTTAATATTATCAACCTTTTCTTATTTTTTACTTTGTCTTACTCTATCTTTCCTATCTATTTTTAATTTATTTTTTCTCTCTTTTATTTTCTTTCTCTATATTTTTATAATCCTAGCTTTTATTTATATTTTCGCTAGTTATTATTTTTCCTTTTATATTTTTTAGCCCCTATTTTTTATTCATTTAATTTATCTTCTTTTATCTATTAACTCATCCCTTATTTATAATATATCTCTCTCCCAAGGTTCCCCTTTGACTCCTCTGTACTCTCTCCTTTTTTATTCCTTTTCTCTTTTTCCTCTCCCCCCCCTCTTTTTATGTCTTTTCTATCCTAATTTTTATTATTTTTGTCACTTTGACTCTGGTCAAAGAGATGCCTTGCCCACCCATCTCTCTCTTTTTATTAGACCATTTCTATAGTTTATTTCACATTCTTTTCTTCTCATCATGATGATGGATCACAGAGTGTGATCCAAAACGTTGATGCAAAATAAAGCAATACACAGTGGAAGTGGAAGCTCTTCTATTATATCATAGACTATAGAAATATCATGTCTACAAATTCTTACATGTGAATGAGCATCTCTAAACAAAGTGGGCCAGTAGTACCCAACCCAAAGAATCTAATTGGCAGTGGAATGAGCCAATCCATGACCCATCCCAAACTTCTCATAAAAACTTGTCAAGACTTGTTCTACTTTTGTTTTATCCAAGCACCTTAGATAGATCCCCTCATGATTTTTCTTGTATAACACTGATCTCTTTATCATGTAGCTATTGCTTTTCAATCTAAGTGCTCTTCTCTGAACTAAGTTCAACTGGGGTGGACAGTGTTGATTGGGAAGATAATACATAATGTCTCCATACCACTCATCTTTGGAGATGTCTTCTAACATGTATTGTTGGGAGACTAAGCCCAGACCAACTTCTACTATTGTTTTGGTTAATGTATGTCCTTGTACTAGTTTCATAAGTTGTATCTCTATGTCAAATTCCTGCAGAATGGTAACCCATTTTCCTCTTCTTTCACTCAGTTCAATCTACGTCAACAATGCTTTAGCTGCTGCATCAGGCACTATGGCAATCACTTGGCTTCTCAAGATGTAATGAAGGAACTTTTTGACAGCCTTTACTAGGGCGTGTTGGTTTTTTCCCAGACTGGATGCCTATTCCCAGATTTCCCTACAAGGTAGCCATCAGTGATCAACAGGATCTCTGGGCCAGGGGCCAACAGTGTAGGAGATAGACTCTGTATTTTATCTCCTCTTCTTCTTCAGGCTCTGCAAAACCTAGGGGGGTATTCCCTACTCATCATCCATGAAGATATGCATACAAAGGCTGGGATGCTGACAGAAAGCAGATAAGTCCTCCTGTAAGTAGACCAAAACTGAAAGATAAGAGCAAAGGGGCTAGCTTTGGGCCTATTTGTAGTTGTAGACAGAGGACTGAGGATCCTAAAACTAATTCTAATGTCCTAATGGTTGTTTTAGATTTTGATTTGGATTTTAAGTTTGGATGCAAAGCTGGACATGGTTGTAACACAAACACAAAGCAAGATTGGTGCCTATCTAGGGCCTGGAGTCATCAGACATACACCTGTGAATGATCAACATGAACAGCTAAAACTGGATTTCAAGGGGATATATATGATACCTGCCTTACAGATATCTCCCAATATAGAGTGTTAAGTTATCTCTACTTATGGCATCCCTACTGCAGTATACCCTTCCCAATGTTCAACCTGAAAACAGTTTAATCTACCCCTTGAGCAGAAGTTAAAAGATCAGAAATTCAACATAGGAATTCTATGCTCTAGAATCTAAACATTACCCAAATATCCAGATTCAGAAGAAGAATACATGCAATACTGGAGACAGAATTAACAAAACACATGCTAAGATAGCATTTCTCATATAAGATTAATCATAAAATCAGTGGGTTCATGCCAAAAACATACAACAAGAGATACATAGACTCACAGGTTTAGCTGTACAGAGCAACCAGATCAGCTTGTTTTGAATTACAGAGCCAAAAATCCTCAACTTTCAACAACCAAAAATGAGTAACACTTCCTGCTTATAACAGCTAGGTAGTGTACCACAGCAATTAATTACATGGTTGACCAAAAATCCCGCCAGATACACAGTATCAGAAAAATGGCGCTCAACGCATTACCAGATTGGCGCCCAAACATGAATGCAGCAGGTAGGGGAGGAGACAGGAAGAAACCTCGAGTCTCGTGCCACTGTCCGTTGATGTACACCTTCAATCGGGTACCAGATCCGCCCATACCTCTGCAACCTTCGCCATTAATGGTGCACCAACCCGCGGCCTCGGGAAAACGTCAAACTGTGCATCGCAACCATTTCCCGCCAAGATCCATTGTCATGATATTTCAAATATGCAGGATATCAATTATCCCACATGCACCCCGCGGCAACCTTTTCAACACTTTATATACTAGGCCACGAGCATATATAATGTCGGTGCTTTTGCTCCTGACGACACTAGTATAAGACTTCATCATCATCCTCCAACAGCATGATATCCTGTCGCTTGAAATATCACCCTGACGTCAGCATCATATCGCAATATAACCTGCATGATAATCACCTTCATCGGCACAACCTGATCCATCGGAGGAACATCCTCCTGCTTAGCCTATACCAAAAGTCTGGCCGATGAACATCCTGCTGACGTCACCGTCATATCCTGCTGACGTCATAAGCATATCTGCCTACTGCGCACCTCCTCATATCCGGATGACGTCATCATCATGTTTGCAAATATCAGGGGATCTCCATAAGATGATCAGTGTTAGAAATATGACCCCCCCGGACCTTGATGACGTCATCATCATATCGACATCAGGATGATATTCGGAAGATAACCGGATATTTGGAAATATCATCCTGATGCACAAATATCATGCTGCACTGTAGCTCCACTATAAGATCGGGGTGATAGATGAATATGCCAGATATTTGAAAAGATCACCCCCACTAGATAATGCACGAAGCCGACAGGCGGATATCTCCCTTCGGAAATATCATGATGCAGACAGGCAGAAAAGCGGATATCACCCTGACGTAAGAATGACGTCAGCATCATCAGGATGAAAAAACAACGAACATGAAGTGATACAACAACATCAGGATGATATTGACTAAGATCATCCTGACGTTCAAAATATGATGACCCCAGTGAATATCGGGTCATACTTAGAACTCTTCAACAACATCATCAGGATGATCATAACCAAGATCACCCGATGATAAAAATATCACCCCGGCGAAAGATCATGCAGGTAGACAATATGATGACCCTCGCAAGCAACACGGTGATAACTGGAAATATGATGATGATGATGACGACCCTTAAGAAAAAATAAGTCAGGTCGAACAACTCAGAGAATAACCCCTTCAGAAGATCAGGGTGACATCATCATCATAAAAGGGCAAGGTGATAATTGGAAGATCACCGGATACTTGAAAAATCACCCCCGCAAGCAAATCAGGGCACACTGTAGCTCATCAGCAGGATCAGGATGATATCCAAACATCACCCGATATTGAAATATGATGATCCTGATGAAAAACAAGTCAACAGAAAACATGATGATGCTGACCACCATTGAAGCAAACATGATGATGATGAGCTCCTCTTAAAAGAAAATATGATGATGCAGCTGAAAAATGCTGAGGAGGTCCAACACTTAGAACATTTTTTGGATACTTAGGGAAAGTGCCTGCATGAAAATTGCTCAAAAACTGTCAGTCAATTCAGGCACTAACACTGGCTCTGTCTAGGGACGTGCAGGTGCAAGACTGCAGCGAGAACCCCAGATCTCTGGGATGCAGACCAGTCCCTTATCCATTGGGCACAGAGTCAAATACTGCACCGACCTGCATCACCAAACACACTTGATGGCCTAAGGCCACCAAGAAAAGAAAAACATGTATCTCCCTTTGTCAAATATCTTGTTTTCATCTGCATGCACTGGGTCAAACCTGGAGATACTGTCAGGATCCACCCACAAATAAACCTTGTCATCTGCACACTCAACCCTCTGATTTAGCTTATCATTGTCAAACCTGTGCAGATAACCTTCAGCATCATGTGACATGTGGGTGTTGAATGTATCAAGCAATGCATATTCATATGGCATATAGCACTTATCATCTATATCATCATCATGCATTGCAACATGATCTCCTAGCTGGACTGAAAATAGGAAACACTCAAAGTCCACCACACAGCTAGGATGATCAGAGCTCATTGTATATACTGGCACATCAAAAGAAAAGATTTCAAAATCACAATTGTGTACATCATGTACACAACCATCTGTACACCAAGCTGGAAAAGATCAGGCTCTGGCATCTCTTTCAAATCAGGCACATTTTCACAGTCACTTACCTGATGTATGTTGTTTCCTCTTTCATCAGGATGAGAAACAGAATCCAAACCAAAAATAGTGTCTAGATCCTCACCATACTCAGACAGATCCTCATCACCATATGTGTCATAAATGGGTGACCCAGGTGCATCAGTTTCATCATAGTATGCCATTTGTTCATGGGCAGCAGAGCACACATCTTCATCACCAATGGATTCACTCTGTGGAGGAGTATCAGCCTGTGTGTCATAAGCAAAACAGCCATCAAATGAAAAACAATCATGCTCTGAACTAGCACTTATTTCAATTTCTGACTGCTCTTCATGATCTCCATGTGTTTGAAAGGTAGGCAATGGGTCACACATAGGACTGCTTCTCTGTTTGCTTATATCTTCTCTGTCTTGAGTACAATACTCACAATTGTCTCCACAGGTCCATTCCAAAAATTGCTCATTGATGTCCACAACCTCGTTATTGTTTTCATGGTCAACTGCCTCATCATTCCAATGGGAATCCTCATTAGTCCTTTCACTGGCATCCTCAACTGGTGAACAATCCAGTTGAGCAGTATTGTTAGCATTATGTTCAAACACAGCAGTCTCAACCTCTATGCTTTTATTTTCATTTTTACCTGCACATGATGCCATAATCATTTGGTCATTTACAGCTTCATAACCATTTCTCACACCAAGGCATGGGGACAGGGGTTTCAGCAGGTACACATTTCTAATTTTTTCTATCTTTTCTATGAACCTGTATGCCATCTGCATACTTGTCACCTTGAAATCCCTCAGTATTGCACTAAAGCCCTCCTCAAAAGCTTCAAAGAATATGCCAACACAGGCTGAAATATCAGGTTTGAAGACTTCTGGGATCTGTGAAAGGGCTATTGCAAACCTATGACTGAAATCAACACATGGCTCTTCATCTTGTTTTCTGATTCTCATCAATTCTGCAACAAGGTCAGCCGGTTCTTTTGCAAATTCTTCCTTGAAACAGTCAGCAAGCTCATCCCAACAGGCAAAGGATTTCTTTGGAAAGCTCAAATACCAGTCTTTTGCTTTTGCATCAAAGGACCTAACAAAAAACCTCATCCACATATCCTCATCTCTGAATGAATATTTTCCCATAAAACTGTGAAAATTTCGGATATGTGCATTCCCATCACATACATTGTGACCATTAAATTTAGGCATCTGACAGTATATCCTAGCAGGCATAGTTTCTACTTTATAATCCACCCATGACAAATCCAGTTGGTCATACAAGGGATCAAAAGGGCTGACAGGAGGTTTAGCTTTCTGACTGGCAGACACAACAGGGTTACTACTTTTTAACTGGGCCTGCTCAGCCTCTAAGAATATCAACCTATTTCTTATCTCTTCTATTCCTTTATTATTCCCTTCCTGACTTAGTATGGGATAATACATACTTGGATTCATAAAAATCTTACTCTTAGACATCCTCTGTCTGCCTAAGACCTAAGGCTTCCCCTGCATCTAACTTATGCAGCAAACAACAAACATAAAGGGGAAGGAACAGGGTACCTTTTCTCATCCAGATGCAGAAATCTGAACATCTTTCATCAAATAACATACATCTATCTTTCATGTGCATTCAGATCTTTTTTGCAGAGTCGCCACCTCTCCAGAGAGGACAAAATTTTCAATAGTTGAAAGCTACTTTTCCAGGTTCATTCCACCAGCAGAGCATTATTTTTCACATGAAAGACTCCCCAGCGGAGTCACCAATTTCTGTTGGTTTTTTCCCAGACTGGATGCCTATTCCCAGATTTCCCTACAAGGTAGCCATCAGTGATCAACAGGATCTCTGGGCCAGGGGCCAACAGTGTAGGAGATAGACTCTGTATTTTATCTCCTCTTCTTCTTCAGGCTCTGCAAAACCTAGGGGGGTATTCCCTACTCAACATCCATGAAGATATGCATACAAAGGCTGGGATGCTGACAGAAAGCAGATAAGTCCTCCTGTAAGTAGACCAAAACTGAAAGATAAGAGCAAAGGGGCTAGCTTTGGGCCTATTTGCAGTTGTAGACAGAGGACTGAGGATCCTAAAACTAATTCTAATGTCCTAATGGTTGTTTTAGATTTTGATTTGGATTTTAAGTTTGGATGCAAAGCTGGACATGGTTGTAACACAAACACAAAGCAAGATTGGTGCCTATCCAGGGCCTGGAGTCATCAGACATACACCTGTGAATGATCAACATGAACAGCTAAAACTAGATTTCAAGGGGATATATATGATACCTGCCTTACAGATATCTCCCAATATAGAGTGTTAAGTTATCTCTACTTATGGCATCCCTACTGCAGTATACCCTTCCCAATGTTCAACCTGAAAACAGTTTAATCTACCCCTTGAGCAGAAGTTAAAAGATCAGACATTCAACATAGGAATTCTATGCTCTAGAATCTAAACATTACCCAAATATCCAGATTCAGAAGAAGAATACATGCAATACTGGAGACAGAATTAACAAAACACATGCTAAGATAGCATTTCTCATATAAGATTAATCATGAAATCAGTGGGTTCATGCCAAAAACATACAACAAGAGATACATAGACTCACAGGTTTAGCTGTACAGAGCAACCAGATCAGCTTGTTTTGAATTACAGAGCCAAAAATCCTCAACTTTCAACAACCAAAAATGAGTAACACTTCCTGCTTATAACAGCCAAGTAGTGTACCACAGCAATTAATTACATGGTTGACCAAAAATCCCGCCAGATACACAGTATCAGAAAAATGGCGCTCAACGCACTACCAGATTGGCGCCCAAACATGAATGCAGCAGGTAGGGGAGGAGACAAGAAGAAACCTCGAGCCCCGTGCCACTGTCCGTTGATGTACACCTTCAATCGGGTACCAGATCCGCCCATACCTCTGCAACCTTCACCATTAATGGCGCACCAACCCGCGGCCTCAGGAAAACGTCAAACTGTGCATCGCAACCATTTCCCGCCAAGATCCATTGTCATGATATTTCAAATATGCAGGATATCAATTATCCCACATGCACCCCGCGGCAACCTTTTCAACACTTTATATACTAGGCCACGAGCATATATAATGTCGGTGCTTTTGCTCCTGACGACACTAGTATAAGACTTCATCATCATCCTCCAACAGCATGATATCCTGTCGCTTGAAATATCACCCTGACGTCAGCATCATATCGCAATATAACCTACATGATAATCGCCTTCATCGGCACAACCTGATCCATCGGAGGAACATCCTCCTGCTTAGCCTATACCAAAAGTCTGGCCGATGAACATCCTGCTGACGTCACCGTCATATCCTGCTGACGTCATAAGCATATCTGCCTACTGCGCACCTCCTCATATCCGGATGACGTCATCATCATGTTTGCAAATATCGGGGGATCTCCACAAGATGATCAGTGTTAGAAATATGACCCCCCCGGACCTTGATGACGTCATCATCATATCGACATCAGGATGATATTCGGAAGATAACCGGATATTTGGAAATATCATCCTGATGCACAAATATCATGCTGCACTGTAGCTCCACTATAAGATCGGGGTGATAGATGAATATGCCAGATATTTGAAAAGATCACCCCCACTAGATAATGCACGAAGCCGACAAGCGGATATCTCCCTTCGGAAATATCATGATGCAGACAGGCAGAAAAGCGGATATCACCCTGACGTAAGAATGACGTCAGCATCATCAGGATGAAAAAACAATGAACATGAAATGATACAACAACATCAGGATGATATTGACTAAGATCATCCTGACGTTCAAAATATGATGACCCCAGTGAATATCAGGTCATACTTAGAACTCTTCAACAACATCATCAGGATGATCATAACCAAGATCACCCGATGATAAAAATATCACCCCGGCGAAAGATCATGCAGGTAGACAATATGATGACCCTCGCAAGCAACACGGTGATAACTGGAAATATGATGATGATGATGACGACCCTTAAGAAAAAACAAGTCAAGTCGAACAACTCAGAGAATAACCCCTTCAGAAGATCGGGGTGACATCATCATCATAAAAGGGCAAGGTGATAATTGGAAGATCACCGAATACTTGAAAAATCACCCCCGCAAGCAAATCAGGGCACACTGTAGCTCATCAGCAGGATCAGGATGATATCCAAACATCACCTGATATTGAAATATGATGATCCTGATGAAAAACAAGTCGACAGAAAACATGATGATGCTGACCACCATTGAAGCAAACATGATGATGATGACCTCCTCTTCAAAGAAAATATGATGATGCAGCTGAAAAATGCTGAGGAGGTCCAACACTTAGAACATTTTTTGGATACTTAGGGAAAGTGCCTGCATGAAAATTGCTCAAAAACTGTCAGTCAATTCAGGCACTAACAGGGCATATGCTTGCTTTTCCACATTTGGATACCTCAACTTTGCATCTTTCAATGGAGTGATCATAAAAGTGATGGGTCTTTCATCATCAACTACTCTTTTCTACGTCAACATGGCTACAAAAGTATGCTCGAAGACAAAAGAATAAATACATAATGGTAGTGTGTAATCTGGACTCACTAACACTGGAGCATTGGCTATTGCTTGTTTGATTTCTACGAACGTAGCCTTAGCTTCTAGAGTCCACTCTATCTTTGCATCTTACTTCAACATGGCATTTAATGGTCGGACGATTTCAGCAAACCCAGTAATAAATTTACGGACAAAGTTAATCTTACCGAAATATGACTTGAGTTCCTTCTTGCTGGCTAGATGTGGTATCTTGAGGATTACTTGGACTCAGTCAAGATCAATAGATATGCTTTGCTTAGAGATTACATGTCCTAGCAATTTTCCTTTAGTCACTCCAAAGATGCACTTTTTTGGATTGAGCGAGATCCCGTGATCTTTACATCGCTGCAAAACTTTCCTCAGGTCTGCTACATGATCTTCTTGCCTCTTTGAAAACACCATCAGGTCATCCATGTAAATGATAATGCATTTTCCAACTAGTCCTTTGAAAGCTACATCCATTGCACATTGAAATGTGGCACCGGCATTAATCAACCCAAACGGCATCCTGCGGTATGTGTAAATCCCCCATTTGCAAGTGAAAGATGTGTTCAATCTATCCTCATAATTGATCATCACTTGGTTATAACTTGAATAACCATTCAGGAAGGACATCATCTAAGAGCCATTGACAATTTGTCGCACTTTGTCCAATGATGGTAGTGGGTAGTTATCTTTCTCGGAGGCTCGGTTTAAATTTCGAAAGTTGACACAAAGTCTGATTTCTCCATTTTTCTTTTAGACCAGCACCAAATTTTCCACCCAAGATGAATGTCTAACAAAGAATATAATCCTAGCAGACAACAATTTCTATACCTCCTTGAAAATCAAAGGCTCTAATAAAGCATTCATCGGTCTCTGCCTCTATCTAAAGGGCTTTACACCTAGTTTGAGCGGTACCATGTGAGTAATAATTGAAGTATCATATGTATTAAGGTCTTCATAACTCCATGCTATGACTTCATGATAATCTCTTAACACATGGATAATGCCAACTTTCTCTTCTTCTGTGTTGGCTTTCCCAATGAACACATTCTTAACTTCTTCATATATCCCCAAATTAAAAGGGTCACATTGACCACCAGGAGATTCTCCTTCTTTCATCTGGGTTCCAAGCTTGTTTGAGTCGAATAGTTGTTCCAATTCTACCATTCCCCATGGAATTGTATTTGTCTTTAAATTAAGAACTCCTTCCAAGTCCATTTCAGTGGGTTCCATCTCTTCTTCATCTATTATTTGTGTAGTGAAAACATCTGATGAAGTGAGGAAGTCATTTATGTGCTTGTCGTCCTCAAAGACTTGAAAATTTGTGATGTTATCCAGTACTGATGGAGTGGAAATGAACTCGACAGTGAACTTCTTTAAGCCTGACATAGATGTTGGTTCCAATGAGCTTGT
This sequence comes from Cunninghamia lanceolata, assembly GCA_027924645.1. Lineage (NCBI taxonomy): Eukaryota > Viridiplantae > Streptophyta > Pinopsida > Cupressales > Cupressaceae > Cunninghamia > Cunninghamia lanceolata. The sequence goes on along the minus strand of BSBN01000870.1, from coordinate 15,215,016 downwards.
TGTTTGAGCCAAGGTATCAATAACATGATTCTGTCGTCGCAGGATCAGTTGAATATTAAAGCCATCAAAACACTCGATCAGATCCCATACTCAGTTCCTATGTCTATTTAACCTCTTGTCATTGCAAGAGTACTACTTTCTCACTTGTTTGACAACTAGTTCTAAGTCACCAAACACTTGAATCACCCAGACCTTCTAGAGAACCATCAGCAAACCTTGCACCAAGGCTTCATATTCTGTCACATTATTTGTGCAAGGGAACTATCACCTATGTGATGCTAGATATGAACTACCTATGGGGCTAATTAGTTCAAATCATGTTCTAGATCCTTGTCTACACCTAGATCCATCAAATCTCAAAGTCCAGAGGTGGAAGTCCTTATTGATGTCATCTTGTTTTGCATGTTTCTTTTCATTTGGAGGAGCTTCAAAACTTACTTTCTTTGTAATCATCAAGTTCTTTTTTGGAACTATGGGGATCTTCAAATGATTTTGTACTTGTTCTACTACTTCTTGGAAAAGCAAGCATGTAAACTCATAATGAGATGCATCATGGATACGACACCAGTTCAGCAGAAGTAATTCTTCCATTTGTACTTGATTTCTAACGGCTACTTGATCACTTATGAATTTAGCTACAAAGTCTCTAAATCCTTCTAATATTCTTGGTTCTTCATCTTCAGATGAGGTTCCCAAATCTGATTGCACATATGCTTATGTACTTTCTTGCCATTCTACAAGCGAAGGATCAGGAAATCCATTACAACTTAGCATAAAAATCTCTTCTGTCTGGTCAACATGGGGAAGGTAAACTCCCAAACCGACCTCTGAAAACAATATTTCATTGGCCTGATTGTATTCTATGATCATGTGTTTCATTTTGGGTTCTCTTTCCATGTGGATCTAGTTTACCAATTACTTCCATGGCAACCACATGTGAGAAAAGTTCATGGCCATGTAACTATTCAAAGTCCTAGACCAATCCTGACTTAAGAGCATGCCATATTGATCTGGGATGTCCACTACCTAAATGTCTATGTATTGTTCCACCCTCAGGTCAGAGGGTAACTGCATATGAATTCTATTTAACTCACCCATTACATTTACTTCAGTCTTGTCCAACTGTGTAACTTTCCTAGAAGACTTGGTTGGTGTGAGACCCAGAGCTTTACAAAATGATAAAGGCATCACGTTTGTGGAAGCTCCTGATTCTATTAAACAGTTGTGAAGGTTCTTTCCAAATATTTGGAGTGTTAAGAGGAAAGGAGGACTTTCTCTTTTATCCTTGTATAATGTAACCTTATGTTCAGCATCTATCACATGAACTCTCTCTTTTCCCTTATCTGAGCTATCTTTTGATGGAATCTCCTTTTGGGAAGAGTCTGGCTTAACATTTGCTCCCATACCTTGAAAGAAAGTTGTCTTAGCTTCAAGTACTTTCAATAGCTCATAACAAACATTCATTTTCTTGAGTTCCTCTGCAACATACTATCCCATTTTATCTATCTCAGACCTTTGGGAACTTTCAGCAGTAGCTCCCTGATGCATCAACTAAGGTGTGACCTTTGGAGGTTCGAGATTGTTGGAGACCTTTGAATCAAGTGGGATTTTATAGTTATTCAGAGGGATTGAGGTAGTGTAAGGGCCTTTGGGCTTATTACTTCTCAAGTTATATGGGGTTTTTTTGTATTGTTGATAAGCATTTACTTCATCAAGCTCTTCCTCCTCAAGTTGGTTATCATCTTGAAATAGAAATGTGTAACTGTCAAGTACCAGAGCAGTATCATACCTCTGAGAAGGAACTAGTTCATACCTGATCAGAGGATTTTCTTGTGTTTCGGCATTCTGGATATCCATTTGAAAGATGTTGGATGCTATTTGAAATTCTAGACAATCTAGTTCAGAATGAGCATTCATATTGTGCAATCTGCACCAAGTAATGCTACCTCGACCAACATAACGTGACTAGGTGGATAGGTATCATTATTCTGATTCTCCAATTGTGATGGTACTCCTCTGTTGTTGGGCCTTGTGTTCCAAGACTGGTTTGATCGCTGAAAATTCTAATTGTGATACTGATTTTGATTCTGGTACTAATTCTAATTTTGATTCCTCTACTGCAAATATGCATTTTGATTCCTCAGTGGGTAACCTTTGCAGTGAGCTTTTTCATTTGCTCAGCCAATTCCCTATTATCACCTCTATCATCTCTTGCCTTAACTGTTTCAACAGATTGAAGAAAAGGCATTTGAGCTAGAGGTAATTCAACTATAGTGTTTCCTGGGTGAACTACTAGGGCTTGTGTTGCAGCAAGGGTTGGAACTGGGTTCATTATAGGACTATGATTGGCCAAAGCTTGGTTAATCATGGGTATTTGATTGGGTATTGCTACGAGACCCATGTGATTCAGTGAACCTATCATTGTTTGCCCTAGCTAGGTGTTTACAGTAACAGCATCAGTGTATGCTTGAGCAAGACTAGCTGGAGGTGGGTTGGCTCTTCCTACAAACATAGATGTGAGTCTATCTAGGGCTACATAATAGATTGGCAAGGCTGCAGGTTGACCTATGGCATAAGGAGATTGCAAAAGACTGAAAAATTTTTGGAATCTATTATTAAAGGAGCTTATCAACTCTCCTTTAGCTCTATGGATCTCTACAAAGATCTATAAAGATCTGCTGGAGTAGTAGGCATCTAGAATCAATCTAGAAATGCATCTTTCAGATTTAGACACGAGTTTATGGATGCAGTAGGAAGGTTAGCAAACCAATAATAAGCCTCATCTTGCAATGAATAGGGGAACAACGTGCAGACCACTTCTTTGTGTGGTATCTGGTGTATGAACATACTGCCTTCAAAGATTTTAATATTCTCATCAACAGTCCTATCTGGGTCATTTGTATGAAATTTGGAGCAAAACTTGCCAGGGTTCTTGGGCATGTCATGGTAATTGTTGAACTGAAATGGGGATTGGTTGTTACCAGTGAAAAAGGCCATGACTGGAGGATTGATTGGGGCTGCAGCTAGGTTTCTTGGAACTAAGTGAGCCCTTGGCACTCTGGGTGTCCCCTGATCCCTTCTTGCTCTCATGAATTCTGTCAAAGACAGTAGTTCCTCTCCAGCTGAGTTGGACCTAGTATGTATTTGTCTAGTCCCCAGACTTGCTGATTTTGTGGAGGGGATTTCAACTTGGTGGCCCTCCTTCTAGCACCAATTTTGTTGATGGTGTTTTTAGCACACAACAACGCAGGTGTGATTGCTGGTATCACACCTCTATTGAAAAGTATCCTACCCTAGGTGAGACTACTCCAAGGATAATACAGCTAGGTCTTAGCGTGCTTGGAATTTCTCTATTGGAATGTACTAGTTGTTCCTACAAGGAGTTTTACATGTAGTTTGATAGATTTGGCAATTTAGGAAGCAAAGCAGTTCATTCAAAACCCTTATGATTTCAGCTGATATACCAATATAGAATGCTGCTAGAAATATAAATCTAATAGTTGGTTTAAAGAAAATATAAAAGGAGAAGGGTTTAGAGAGTTCCTAAGTGAATTCCACAATGCACAGTTGATTTATGGTAGAAAAATGTTCTGAAATTTAAACCAATTTTCTAAGTAACCAAGCTCACTAATTGCTACAGCACTACAGAAAATGATGCTATCTTCTATAGATTCTTAAGATTTTCATATTACATGCATTCATTAAATACCCAGTTTTTGCATGATTTAACTATTGTAATGCAATTGAACTCAGCACAAATTAAAGCCTAGGCTAACATTACACAGCCACTTACAGTCAGCAAGAAACTAAAAGTATGGACTTAGAACATTCATCAAATACCTTTCAACAAACCATTAACATTGCAAAAGTACAATTTAACTAATGCAGATCATGAAGCGAACCATGAAACCAAATAGATAACACAAGTAGGCAAATTCTTAGAATCACTACAAAAACTTGCTTTGTATTAATCTCAAATGGCAGAGCATCAACAATTCGGCATCAAGAGTCTTACAAATGAGAGAAATGGCAGCCCTTTATATAGGAGAGGTGCAATACTAAGTTTTTGAATGAATGGTGGAGATTAACTCAACACCGATGGTCCAGATTTAACAACAACAAGAGCATTTACAATAGCATTTTTCTTTCCCAGATTACAATTTGTCTCTTAGGAAAAGAATGAAAAATAACCTCCAAATACATTGAACTTGGACAAATTGACTACCCATTTGAATATATATATATAATGAAAAGACAATTTTCAAGACATAATAATGACAAAATAGTGTCACATGACCTTCTATACATAGCAATACATATTTGTGATGGGATTACATTTTAAAATATTTAAAAATATTCTATTGCTCTTCATCTAAATCTACTTTGTCTTCTTTTGCCTTCTTCTTGTTGTAGTTGACCCAAGCTACTAATGTTGAATTGATGTCAACAAGGTCCAGGTTTTCGATGTGATCCACCCTGTATCTAAACATCTCTAATTCTTTGTTGTATTGAATATACATTTTCTCTAGTGCCCTCCTACACTTATGAAATGTGGTGAAGGCAGTCCGAAGATCACTAACTTTATCTAATATGCCCATGATAGTTTGTGTAGTTTGCTCGAAGATTATTTGATGCAACTTATCCTTACAAGCTTGCACATCATATGGAGTCGTATCATCAAAATTCATCAGGTCAAGCAGTCCCTTAGAGAGTCATTTATCTCATCGATAAAAGATAATATATTCTCATCATCCACCTTATCGGCCTCTCTGAGATTACCGAAGAGTTCTTTTCTTAACTTCAATTGTTGGTACCATTTCACCTTTTTATGCAATCTGTCAGCTGTCAAGATATTTTCTGATAGCAGTGTTTCAGTAGGCAAATCCCATATTGCTTGTACCCATGAAAACATGTGAGAAGGATATTCATCAAAAATGCCGCATTCTTCATGCAATTCTTCCCATAAGTCCCGCAACTTACAAAAGTTTTTGTGGAGTTCTGCTGCAAAGTCGATTATTTCACATCCCTCTTGATATACCTTATCCAACCATTGCTGAGTCCCAGTAGCTAGTGTCTTGACTTCATCAAATTTTTTCCATTCATCCTTTGATATCAAAGTCAGGGTTGATCTTGGTTCACCCTCAGAATCTAGAGGTTTCATTAAGAACTGTAGACATGCTCTAAGTTCTTCATTCTGTTACTTCAATTCTTTCTTAGTGAGTTCATCTTTATTCAATTGTTCTAAGATGAAAGAAATTGAGCCTTTGAATACATCAACCTTTTGACTCCTTGTAGTAGGTCCCAAATCAATAGTAGTTATAATGTAATCTTTAACTCTGACCTATCTTTCATCTGCATCAGCTGGTGGAATAGCTACTTCAGCTATTCAAGATCTTGTAGCATCCTTATAAATTCTAGATTGCACCTTAGCCCTTTTCTACTTCTTTGGTTTCTTTGCTTTGGCTAAGATAGCATCTAAGTCTAATTTCATGACTTCAACTTGAGCCTCTTAATAAGACAATCTACTTTGTATCCAATCAGGTACTATAGAGGAGTCTTTAGAAACATCAGGATTCTCATCATTTGTACTTGCTGGCCCCTAGAGAAACTTATGCTTTTGCTCAAATTCCTAATCTGTATTCTCTTCTTCATCTTCAATATTTCTCAAGTTTTCCAATATCTCTTCCTGAGCATTTTCCAAGACTGTTTCTGTTATGTTCTTTTCTATAGGACTGTTAGAAAATTCTATCACTTTAGCATTCACTACTTTAGAAAGGGACTCTTCAGATGTGTCCTTCTCAGTTTCTTGCTCTTGAAGGCCCAATTCTACACATACCTTGTCTATACCTGGCAGCAGTGGTACAGCCAAAGGAGATGAACCTTGTGTTATTGTAGCTTGGGAACTAGGGGTAGAAGATGATAGAACTGCTACAAGTGAGGACAAGTTGACCTGTGCCAAGTTTTTAAATGAAAAAAATACCAAGGTAGGTGGAATGGAAGTGGTTGGTAGAATAGAAGAAATGACAATAGGTGAGGTAATGGAAGGAGAAGGCATGGGGAAAGATGGTGAAAGAATGGAGGAGATAGGTGGCAAGGAAAAGGAAGTAGAGAGTGAAACAGAGGATATGGAAGGCATAGACATGGTAGAAATGGAAAAGAGTGAAGAAGCAGCAATGGAAGAAATGGGGCTACTTGGGATGTTTGAATCTATTGTTAATGGGTACGAGGCAATTGAGATAGTAATCACTAGTGGGGAGGCAACAAAGGTATCTTCTTGTATAATTGTAATAGGGGTAGCAAGAGCAGCAGTAGAAATAGTAAGAGAAGAGGTAGCAGTATTTACAATTGCAGCAACAGGGGGTGAAGAGGTTACTGGCAGGTTGGTATTATTGGGTGTTGCAGCAGCAAAGGCTTCTATAGTTATGCCAGCAGTCTTTACTTTAGTTTTCTTTGTTTTGGAACCTTCCCCGGGTCCACTAGGCATGTCCCTCTTCTTTGATGCACTTGTTCTTGTTGCGGGAGGCATATCTTTCTTCTATGCCTTTGGAGCAGCCTTTTTCACTTTCTTTGCTTTAGCTTTCTCTGCCAAGGGTACATGTTCCTCACTATCTGATCTCATGGGAGGCTCTTGAGTTGGCTCTGCTTCATTTGTTACCTCTATAGGTGTATATTCTTCATCTCCAGACTCTTCTCAGATTCAAGCTCTGTATATGTGAGTTGCACTCCTTGTCTCTCCAATACAGCCACTTGGCTTCTAACCCATGACTTAATCTTATTGGTTCTTTCATCACCTCATCCAAGGAGATTTCTTCTGCATTAGCCCAATTTGGCAGGGGAATTGGTTCATGATACTGGGCTTCCCAAGGTCCTCTGTGCACTAAATTCTCATCATCTTCAAACTGATCTGGGACTGCTATGATGTGGAATTTCCTTATAAAACCCAAGGACATCCTTGAGTGGGTCCTCCTCAACACTTCATAGTCATCTACACAGTTGGCCAAAAAATCTTTTAGGTGTATTTTGTGGAACAGCTTCTTGCTCACATATCTCTCCATTACTCTATTTGGAACAAAATGATCTCTGTTTTTGTGATAATGGAGGTTAAGCAGTTGGAGTTCAGTGTCTGAATGTTCAACTCCCTCTAAGGAGGCACATGCATAATTACCCCTACCCAACAAGATAGGAAACTTGACATTTTTCCTATGAAGATGTTTCAACTTTTTTGCACAAGTAATCAATTGCCTTGATAGATCTAAGAGGACTACTTTGTCTGTGGGGTAACGAGGCAATTTGTAGGCCATTCTGGTGAAGCCTTGAATCATTAGATAAGTGAATTTCTTGAATTGTATATACCACCTTCCATATTTTATAACTTAATTCATGGCTTTAGTAGATATCCTGAGGGCCATAGTTCCTTGCAACAATCTGGTGATATGCATTGTAAAGGCATCATTGACTCTTTTGTAGTGAATGAGAGATTGAGACAGTGTCAACTATGTGTAACATTCATAAACTTTGATTTGATGTTGTTCATCATTTCCATCTACCCCTACTTTTGACAGTCCAGCATATTCATTTCTTCTTGCCAATGCATACACCACATAGGAGGTCCATCTGAATATTTGCTTATCTCTAAAATTGTTGAATGCCTCATGCATATTGTCTCTCAATATCTGAGCCCAGTGGAATTTGGTATCTTTAGTAATTATCTCTTCTATCACCAGGAACATCCATCCTTCAAAATTTGATACTGTGGGCAGTCCATATATCCTATTGAGTAGGGTCACCAAATCTCCTATCTCATCATGAAAATCACTTCTGTAAAGGACCTAAGGGAGTTTGATAAGAGCAGACCTTTTACTTTTCATCCAGTGTTCATTTATGTGTTTCTTACACATGTCCATATCTTTCTTATACGTGACCTCTGCACCTGTTTTGTCTGGCATAGTCATCACTGGGTACTATGGGATCCCAAAGATCTCTGCTAAGGATGGTGGACTTAGGTCTACTAGTACATCTCCATTGGGAGTTTGTATTGTCCTAGTCATGATGTCATATCTGTTAGCACAGGCTACTATTAACTCTACACATTGAGTTGAAGTTGAGAAGGTAGCAACCTCTGCAATCCCACTATCTTTTACTTTCTTGGCCCTTGGTGTTGCATTGGGTCCAAATATCCAGGTCCTAAATTCATCTAAGTCAATGTGACCTAGATCAGTGTCTCCTATGTTTTTCTATCTAGAGGATATCTTGGTTTTGGGAGGAATGCCCTTGAATTTGTACTCATGGCTTTGGTTCTTATAGTCATTTAACCTGCATGACTGGACCTCATAAGTCTTGATGCTTTTGAATGGTTTTCCTAATTCCTAAGTTTTAAATGCATGATTACCATGTCAACTACCATATCACTAAGTCCTGTTACTTTCTATGAGATTAGAGTCTATTCAATTAAGTCACAAATGCTTATCAATAAAATGCACAAGTCTGAGAATTTACTGATTGGTATACTTATTACATGATAAATGATAAACAACACTACATTCAATTCTAACTCATGCAATAAATGCTTAAATACTCCACAGTTTGAATCAAAAGATGCAAAATATCATAATTCCATCAATGCAGTACTTACTTCTATCAGATAGATCCTTTTCCTTTGAAATTTTCATCAGAAATAGACATTTTACTTGTTTTACATTGATTAGAGGGTCATCTGACCTATTATGAACAAAGTGCTAGATCGGGTTCAACCGACCTTGCACAAGATCTGAGGTCATCCAACCTAAGGACACACTGTCACTTGGTCACTTGATCATTATAATGCTTAGCACGGATTTTGTGAACGGCTGACCTTGCACAAAATTTGGATGTGACCGACTTCAAATGAGTCTTAGAGGTCGGTCGGTCAAATTTATAGCGCAAGTTAGACAAGGTAGATTTTAGTGCTGGACTATTTCATTGCATTCTGCATGGATTAGAGAGTTGTCCAACCTATCACAATTTTAAGGGATGACCGACTAAGTCGGTGAGGAGGTATTTTATCACAGGGTCAGACGAAGTGAATTTTAGCGCCAGACTTCCTATCATGTTTTGTGCGAAGTTTGGGATTTACTGACTTGGCAGGATTTTGGGAGATGTCTGACCTAAGTCGGAGAAGACAAAATTCAGCTCCAAGTCTGATGATCTTGTTTTTAGCGCTAAGTGTGTTTAAGGCTGTAGTAGGGTTTTTCGAAGCGACTGACTGACTAGAATTGGTTACGAAAGCTTGGAGGTTGGTTGGATATATTTTTAGCACCATCTCAAAGGGTTGACTTTCAACTGTATAAGTTGCTCTCAATTGATTCCGCATTTTCTTGAAGGTTTAGTGTGATGAATGAGATTTTCAATCATGATTTTATGGACTTCATTTTGGTTTCAACACAGATGGGAGTTTTTGAACAATGTTGCATTTTGATAGTCAACTTCCCGACTTTAGATTTTAATTACAGCTTTCTAAAGATACACTCAAAAATCATGGAGAACCCTTATTTTCCTTTACAATACTAATCATCCATCATTGAATACGTCCAGGCAAATCCATCCTTATAGAAATAGAAATTCAATTTAGCATGGAAAACCCTCATTTTTACAATTGCAAACCCTATCTTGTAAACGAAACGCTAGGCGCGGGAATGGAACACTCACCTGATTAGAAGAGTAGAAAAGTGATGAGATGCGTAGGTGGTAATGCTTTTGGTTGAATTCACAAGTCACCTATAGAAGATCGATTCCACACTCGTTCAGAAGCTCTCCAGTTGGTTTAGAAAATGTAGAATAAGCTCAAAACAAGGCAAAACATATTTTATTCTCCCCTGCTTGATAGCCATAAATGCAGAGTACAGTGTAACGTATTGGCAGTACTACAGAGTCGTTTCAAGGTTTGCGCAGAAAAGCAGGATGACTAACTCTTCGCAACTTTTGAAGGTCACCGACTTAGTCGTCTATATTAGATTTTAGCGTGAGATTAGACCTTGGTTCTTTCAACGCTTTGCGCTAATTTTAAAGTTGTCAGACTAAGAACGGGTTTGGTCTTCTACTAACTTAATTTAGTTGGGTAATGATTTAACGCAAGTCAAATGAGGAGGTTTTCAGTGCTTAGGTAGTTGGCGATGGAAATAGCGCAAAGTCGAATGGACAGGCATTCAATGCAGAAGTCAGTTGATCAAGGATTTAGTGCAAAGGTTTGTTGCAAGGGTTTATAGTGCAAAAAGCACTCAGACCTTATTTCAATGAAGGCAAACACTTGGACTTAGTGGATTTTGAGATGAATTAATGACACCAATCTTTCTAGCATGGAAAAAATGCAATTGACCACCTTTTAACATCTTAAGAATTAGATGAACTGGACAGATACTCTAAACCAAAATTTGACAGAGGGGGTCCCCGTTTTATGAAATGGGGCATGTGTGCAAGGCACAACAGGTATGAGTCTCACCCAAAAGCTCTATCACGAATTGTAATTACCTCAAACCCATCGGAAGGAGGAGACTTCTTCACAGATTTGCCACTCTCGTGAGCCACCCTAGAATCTGGGTCACCCTTTTCAAAAAAATATAAACGTTCATCATGAGATGAAGTGTCCTCCAAACCAGTTGTCTCAAACCCATCATCCTTCATCATATCACTTTATCTATTGGCCAAGAGTAGGATTTGAAACCAACATGAGAAGAAGGTCGATCAAAAGGAATAGGAGATCGTGCCCTAGAATCTATGAACGTTTTAATATACACCCAAATTGATTTATTTTTCATTGAAATAAGGACTAATATATAGTTTATTTTTAGAATCTTTTGATATCTCTTACTATTTTTCCTAATATCTTATATTATTTTCAATAACAAAGTTATGTTTATTAGAAAAAAATCTAATAACATATAATAAATTTATATTTTCATAAAGATAAAACTAAGTTATTTATGTATATAAATTTCATAATTTTATGATATTATTTGATTAAAATTTGAGTCTGAAGTGGTAAATTTTAACCAATAAATTGGATGCATGTGGCTTGGAGGGAAACGGTGCCACATAAGTTATTTAAGGGACACACATATACATATCAAGAATGTCATCTATAATGAACTTGGCCTATTTTTGTTTGTGGCACAAGAGTGGGACACACTATTGTGCTTCATGGCAAAGACCTTTCACTTTAAATAAATAAAATTAAATATCATGCAGTAAAGTTCTTGGTAAGTCAATTTTTGTTTGAAGTTTTGTGTTTGGGAACCTACTATCCACTGAGAGATTTCCCAATGCCATCCTTAGAATTTACCTTTGATAATTCTCATAAGGCTTCTAGAAAATCCTCCAAGAAAATTCTCTTGGGATTGTTAAGTTCCTATTCAGTCTAAGTAATATTGTTTCTATAGATCATATGTAATTTTCTCTTCAAAAACATTCAGTCTAATTTATCCATCTTATTCCCTGTGCTTTTTTATCCATCTTATCCTACTCATCTTGATCTATCTTGTCTAATTTATTTTCCTTTATTGTTGCCAACCACTAATCCCTCTCTTTAAGGAGATCCTCCATTTTTAGCTTCCATGGCTTATAACCGGTTCTATTGAACTTCTCAATGTCCAAATGATATGAGGATGCAGCCATGGTTTCTACACATAGATCTACAAAACAAATTCAACCAAAACTCTCACTATAGCTCTTAAAACCTTCACACTTCCACCCAAGAAGCAAAGTTGGCAAGACTCTGATACCAAATGGTAGAGATGAAGGTGTACAACTATAAAATAAAAATTTGAATTCAACTGTAAATAAGATCTTAACTAGTATATAACCAAATGGAGATTGCAAGAAAGTAAATTAGCAACACAGAAAAAAATATGGAATAGAAGAACAAACACAAAACATTATTTACGTGTGTAGACACTCTAAAATGACCAAGTCGCCGCACCACTTGCATTTCATAATCTGTCTAATCACCTGCATTTCAACGTTAATTAAATAATCTAATTATTTAATTAATTTCATCAAATTCTTCTAAATCACATACTTTCAACATTAATTAAATAAATTCTCTTTATTTAATTAGTTAAATCAAATTCCTCTATTATTCTTCCATAATTAAATAATTTTAATTATTTAATTAGTTCATTATCCTCTATCCAAAAATCAAATCCACATTAATTAAATTAATTATTTAATTAATTCAACAAATTCCCTCTTATCTAAAATTAAATAATTCTTAATTATTTAATTAAATCAAAATCATTCTTCCAAAATCATGCACAACAATTAAATAAATTTATTTATTTAATTTGCTTTCAAATCTTCTAAATTAAATAAATCCAATTGTTTAATTACTTCTTCCAAAATATCTTCTCTAAATTTAAATAAATCAATTATTTATTTAAATTGCTTTTTCTTCTAATTTGAGTTATCTCTAAAATAACTCAAGCTTTCTTGCTCATCAATTAAATATTTCTATATTTAATAAAGCAAAATATCTTCTTTTCTCATGCAAATCTCTTCTTCTTGTTTTAAATCACTTAACTGATCACTTTATTCTTTTAATTGATTTATCTCTTCAGTTAACTCATTCTTCTATTCTTGATAACTCCTCTCATGCAAAAGAAAGCAAGACACATGTCTTCTTCTCATTCGTTGCACATTCCTCAACTATTCTTCTCCGTTGATTCTTCTGAATTATCTGGACCATTGATCGATCTTCATTGAAATCTATATAAACCCCCCTCATCTCCTGCATTGGCCCTCTCTCTTCGATCGTATTCTCAGGCATACTTAATAGAGCTTTGAGCATACAAAACGCGTCGATTGAGCACTATCACGATCATTTGACATTGATCTCTTGAGCACACTACTTGCTTGTTGCAGCTATGGCTTCGCAACTTCATTGAGCAATCCACATTCAATCCAAAGGAAACAACGCAGATTTCGGTAAAAGTCTTTATTTCATTGAGTGTTTGTCATGGCTTTTATTTAAATTCGTTTCCTTTATGTTATTGGGTTATTTGATTTTATTTAGTTTAGATTTAATCAATTTTTTCTCATACACATTCTGGCACGCCCGGTGGGACACACTAATCCCTTTGTTTCTTTGAGAAATTGTGTTTTTTTGAAGTCACAGTACGGCACAGCGCAAACGATATTGCACAGCGCTTTTGGTTGCATCTTTCAGCGCTACTGGAGGCACAGTTCAGCGCCCTTGGGGACACTGCCGCACTTCTGGTAACATAGAGCAGCACTTTCGGTAACACAGAAAAGCACGACCGGCAGTCTTGTGAAGCGCTTCTGGCTTAATTAGGTTTTGACCGCATTCAGGGTTTTTTGCAGGGTTTTTCTCATTTCATATCAGTGGATTGGTTTGACAAGCTATTGTATTTGTCTTTCCCAAACCTGCTTTTGATACATCCTAAGCTGATTTATTTAGGGGTATCTTCAGTAGTTGTGTTAATCTATTGTATTGCTACACTTTTTGAGCTTTCTAGATTTTACTATTCAGATTTGTCAGATATTATTGTTCAGAGCAGTGGATTAAACATGAAATCCCATTTTTGATCTGGTCCTTTTTGATAAAAGCTAATCTTTCCATGATCTAAGACTGTGCGGCGCACTCGGCATAACAGTACAGCGCTTCACGTTACTTTGCAGCGCTTGTGGTGGTATCTTACAGTGCTTTCTTTATACACGACATTGCTTTTGGTAGAATAGTGTCGCGCTCCTAGATACACAGTGCAGCGCTTCTGGTTATTCTACAGCGCCTCTGGTAATATCCTGCAATGCTTCGGGTCTCTGTTACAATGCTTTTGGAATACAGTAAGTCGCTTCTAGTAATATTGTGCAACGCTTCTGGTCAAAGTTGATTTTTGCTAACTTGTGATTTTTTGGTGGAACTAACTCACTTGTTGCAGCTTCTTATTACTCACACAGAGCCAATAGGTGTTTTCTTAACATGTTCATGCAGGACGAGCATTGAAGACCTCTTGATTTATCTCACTAAGTCTTAGAAACACATTGCATGCTTAAGAGGATAATTGAACGAATCTTTTCTTGCAATCTAAGTCTTAGGAACATACTGCTTTTCTTAAGGGACAATGGACATGTATGAACAAACACCTCAATTTTCTAAAGGACAATGGACATGAATGCCAAACACTTCATTTCATAAGGGACAATTTACAACTACAATCGTGTGTGTGCCTAGCTTAGTTGCACCTTATTTTTCTTATAATGGGACAATTGAACCTTTGTTTGACGTGCTTGCTCTTACTTTTTTTGTACTTCCTTTAGAAGGGCCTACTTTTGGATTGCGATTCATCCAAAAGGGATGACCCTAAGCGGAGTTTTCCTTTGAACCGCTATATAAAAGGGATAAGGTGAAAGCCAAGTCCTAACCGATGTCAGCCTTACCTTGTGGTGCCAAACTGAAAAGAGGTGTACTAGCTCTTTGTGGAAATGATTTTCACATTGAGCGAAGTGTTTGAAACTCTTAGTAGGATTGGTTAAAGCTTTTAGTAGCTTGTCGCATTGCTCGTAAGGCGTTGGTCCCTCAAAGTCACTAAGAACCATTTTAGATAGAGACTACCCGACCTACCTCTGAACATTGCGGTAATCATCAATGCAAGGGAAATTGATTTAAACCCTTAAGATACTCACCATTGGCTCCCTTGAGAAGAGATAGTATTCCCTTGGACATAAACCTCTTGTGACCTACTTGAACTTTCCAAGGGGAGGGTGAAATATCCCTACCTATCGTCTCTCGCAAAGATACTAAATATCCGACACCTTTATGGAATGATATTTTTATCAATGGAGTATTAAGCTGTGAGCTGATCTACTGCAATGCAACCTTGTCTCTAGGGATAAAAAGTGCTTGTTATTGATTGCAACTGTCTTAGACCTGTGGAAACATTGGGCTTGTTTGGAGCCTTGAACATACACTATCTGTTGTGTCAGTCCTTGTGCCTTTTTTGACCACTTGTTTGCTGTGTTTTCTCTTGCCAAACCAATCCAATCAGAAACAGAAAAATTTTGCCTTTGAAAAACATCAGACACTACTTCAGCGCCCCTGGTTTTACAGCAGCTCGCCTTTGGTAGTACAGTAGATCGCCTTTGGTCAGCAGTAACCTGCCTCTGGTAAAACTCTACTTTAGCGCCCTTGGTATAACAGTAGCTCGCTTTTGGTCACTGTAGCTCGCCTTTGGCATAGCAGTAACTCGCTATTGGTAGCTCAATCCGTCACCTCCGGCCCACAGTAGCACAGTCCTGCGCCTCTGGTCAAACAGTATAGCGCTTTTGGTCCAGTACTTTGTGCATCAGAAGTTTGTCCGTTTCTTAAAGCATCTCGCAGAATCCCAACATTACATTGTGTTCTAGTGTATCCCATGGTCACCACTAGGCTATAGCAAACTATGAAATCCAGGCAAATTGTCCCTAAGAAGTGCAAGTCGCCTCCTCACACACCACAATTAGGTCATCTCAACATTACTCCCAAGGTGACTCCTAGTACGCCCGCGGCAAAACCAAACAGCTCTCCGAACATGCCGCACATAGATGAACCAAGCAATCCTCATGAGGATAGAACCCCTTTGATAAATGCGCCTCAGTATACCACAAGCTTGCCTCCGGATTTTGTCCCACAAGGTTATATCGTAGATCAAACCCCATCTCAAGAAGAGCGACACTTTGAAATAGGTCAATCCTCTCAAGAAGATGGGCAAGATCTTGATGAATTCATACAAGATCCTAGAGCTATAGCTGCCTTTGATAAAATCCTTAGTGAGAACTAGGATCATTTCTTTCACTTGCTTGCAAAGCAAGGCGCCAAGTTACCTCAAGATTTTGATGTGTCCACTCTCAAGGAGAGCAACAACACCCAAGAAACCATACAAGCGGTGCAAACCATGTCCACGGTAACTACGCCCTTACCTACTCAAGGCTCGCAATATAGGAACCCCCTTTTTTAAAATCCAACAGCGGAGCGGCCCATATCACCGCTTTTGACTCCTATGGAGATCTATCAAAACCAACAAGAAACTCTCCAATGTCAAGCAGAGTTAGCTAAGCAAGCCACCTTAGCTCGATCGAATGTGCAACCACCTCCTAAAGTGTCCACCCCAATCGCAAGTGGAATCTTGGTTACCCCATCACACGTAGGTTTCCCACCCAATTACAATCCGGGGAACACTTATGTAGCCATGCAACAAGGGTCTCAACAAATGCCACCTCCTATATCATCACACCTGCATGTCTCTCAACCAATTAGAGTCACGCATCCCCAACCACAACATTCTTCTACTCTCGTCCTCAAGCAGCCCCAACCACAACATTCTTCTACTCTCATCCTCAATCAACCCCAACCGTCGCAAATCACTTCTACCTATGTTCCTCCTCCACAACGTTCATCCTCGCTCAATTTCTTTCACACATTGCCTAGCCACTCTCAACATTCCCAACATCAGGTTTCCCAAAGCTATGTGCCACTATCACAACCTAATCAAACGCACTTTAGCTTTCCTCCCCCCAATACTTTTCTTCAACCATCACAAAGCCAACATTCTTACCTAGCGCCACCTCCACCTCTGCCTAATCAAGGCCTCCAATTCCAACCCAATCTGAACCAATTGTACAATCCATATGATCCCAATCAATCTTACGACCCTTATAATACCAATGCGCATGGCTTACATTATAATCTTCCATATGGGCAACACCAACCACTCTTTGGACAACAGGAGATGTTACCAACCCCTCCCATGACTATGGAGCTAAAGATCACAGAAGTTCAACAGCAGCTATCTGATCTTATGTTTGGCCACACCAAAAAGACCTTCTCCTTAGAGGAAGTGTGTCCTTATCCTTTTGATCGGTCATTACCAATGATCCCTTTTCCTCAAAATTTCACTATTCCCAAGTTTGATAAATATAAAGGAAAAGGTGACCCAAAAGACCATCTTAGGGAATTCTATCTCGCTTGCTTCGAGGTCTCTCATAACGACACATATCTTATGTGTCTCTTTCCTCGCAGTCTTGGAGGTCAAGCAATAGAATGGTTCTCACACTTACCTACGGGTATCAAGTCTTTCAACAAACTAGCAGAGAAGTTTGCCACCCATTTTTCTTACAACGCAGAGCATGAGATTTCCATGACGGACCTATGCAACAATAAACAGAAAAATGGTGAAACTTTCATTTCTTTCCTTCAACGATGGAGACAAATGGCTAGTAAATTCCCTTTCAAGATTCCAGAGAAACAGCTTGTTAGCATATTTGTGTAAACCTCAACCAAGAGTTAGGTTTCCATTTGCAAATTCTTAGTGCTACAACCTTCGATGAAATCACATACAAGGGTATCAACATTGAGAAAGCCCTCATTGCTAAGGGTGTGGTCAAAATCTTTAAGGAGACGAAAGATAGTACTTCTCATCAACAGTCGAACGATAAACCCAAATATTGGAACAAGAACAAAAACGTGGTCAACGATGGGGTGGTCGATACTAAGCATGTCCAAACGTTACAAACACCGCTGCAGCTCTCCAAACCAAGTCAAGCTCCACCTCAACAACAGCAGCAACAAAGGCAGCCTTATCCCAACCAACAGCAATGACAACAAGAGTGGCCCCAACAAGATTACCCTCCGCGACGTCAATTCACTCCCTTGGGAGTACCCATTGAATCGGTCTTACAGCAAGCTTTACAGAAAGGGCTCATCACCTTACCTGATGCTCCCCCATATGGAGAACCTGTCTACAAAACTGTACGTTACAGAGACAATGAATATTGTGAGTTCCATAGGAGCAAAGGTCATCAAACTACGTCTCGCATGAAGCTTAAGCACCTCATCCAAAACCTCATCGACGGTAATCAAATCACTTTTGAGGATGAATCACCAGCGCAACACACGAACAAGGATCTCGATATGTACAAGGAACCATTCCCTCATCATGGTCCACCTCCTCCTCAGGATAGAGGTAAAGGTATCAATCACGCTTCCACGTCTTTTGATTCCATTGTAGGTCGTTTTGAAGAGAGTCGAGTGTCTACCCTCACCATCAAAGGCAAATCTACAGATCGTGCTGTTACTACTCGTCGAGGTCAGGTCACCATCCGTGTACCTACACCTAGGCTTCCAGTTCAGTCTGATTATAATCTTGTCAAACATCTAGGGAGAACACCAGCACAGATCTCTATTTTGGACCTTCTACGGTCATCACCTGCACATAGAGTGGTGCTAGAAAAAGCCCTCCAAGAGTCTTCTGTTCCTAACAACATAGCAGTCACGGATTTCCAAGCTATAGTGGGTAATATTGCTTTGCCTTACAACGTGGTCTTCTCTGAGAAAGACCTCCCCTCCCACGATCCTTGTCACAACAATGCCCTTCATATTGAAGTTCTTATCCATAAGCACAAAATCAAACGCATCCTCATAGATGGTGGTGCTGGTCTCAACATCTGTTCTTTAAAGTTACTAAAGCAATTGGGATACTCTAAGGATCACGTCAACACTGATCATAGTATTACAATCAAGGGGTATGATGATGCAGAACACCGTTCAGAAGGTGTTATTCACTTGCCTATACAACTGGGCCCAGTCATGCTTGAAACTAGGTGCCAAGTTCTTGATATTGAACTGCCTTACAACATTATCCTAGGCTGCCCATGGATCCATGCAATGAAAGTTGTTCCCTCCACGTACCATCAGTCCCTCAAGTTCCCATAAAATGGTACGGAGATCACCATCCCAGGAGACCCTAATCCTTTTGAATTTTGCCGTGTCTTGCAAGGAAGCTATAAGAATTGTAACCAAGTGCCTAAAAATGACAAAGCCCTTGAATCCCCTCTCTATGTTGACCTTGAAACTCTCACACAAGCCTCCATAAGTGAACCTACACCCCTCCCCAAAATCACAACTCGCGTCTGAGATATAGGCTTTGGCACTTATGATATCTCCGAATCTTGTTGTGTAGGGCGGATGCCTTTATCTCCAAAATCTTACGGCAAACCACCCATTGCCAAAGTAACCAAAAAAGCAGCTATTCCTCCCCCAACATTCCTAACCCAATTCCAACATGGATGGTTATTGGAAGAGGAAACTATTGAGGACATCTCTTCTTGGCTTTACAAGGAGAAAGAACCAGTCACGATACCAGTCAAGCAATATGGCAATGGCTTAAGGATAGTGAAAAACATGGGCTATAAAGGCAAAGGTGGCCTTGGGAAACAGAATCAAGGCACTATGGAGCCCATTGTGGTAACAAAGAAGCTAGACAAGAAAGGATTAGGATTTGGTAAGAAGGTACCACGCGCCTCGAACATCAAGTATATCCTCGACGAGGTAGCTGACACTTTTCCCGCCGATACGACGTCTACCGAGGATATCATCGATGACTCTTCCCTCCACATGACCAATCTATTCGTAGAATCCTCCATTTTTACACTATCCTCTGTATCCTTAACTTCCACCACCAACACCCAGAATGTCACGCTTGTCTACCCTGAACTTATCGATTTGGACCAACAAGGGGCCCCCGTTATAGATGTATTTCAGAATGACAAAGCTCTAGCTGAGTTCATGGGACTTCGGGAAGGTATCCCTCTTGGTGATCACAAGGCAGGTTTTGTAATGGAACTAGAGCCCACGGCTTATTTTGGTGAGAATGCCAAATCCTCCAGTCGCAAAAGTGCAAATAAAGAAAGATCTCTAGGTGAAAACCACACTGTGGCACCTCCTGATCACAAAAAAGTAAAAATAAAGGACGTATCCAAAGGTGAAAACCCAACTGTGGCACCTGAGGATGGAGGATTTGACCTTCCCTTACCATCTAAGTATCAAGAGAAATCAGCTCTCCTAGTGGAAGATTCTACAGAGATCAACTTGGGTACAGAACAGAATCCAAAGACAACATTCCTAGCAGCTTCCTTATCTGACACAGAGCACATAAATCTTAACAGCTTCTTCTTGCAATGAACCATCAACTTTGCATGGACTTATGCTGATATGCCAGGGCTAGACCCTAAGCTGGTAGTTCATTATCTCACAGTTGATCCCAAGGTGAAACCAGTCAAGCAGAAATTGAGAAAGATGCACCCACAGATAGCTCTCTTGGTGAAGGTGGAAGTACAAAAGTTGTTAGATGCCAAGTTTATACGACCTATTGACTATTCAAATTGGGTCTCAAACATTGTACCTGTGTCTAAACCTAATGGGCGCATCCGCATGTGTAATGATTTCAGAGATCTCAATAAGGCATGTCCTAAAGATGACTTTCCACTACCAAACATTGACATTATAGTGAACTTGACAGCAGGTCACGAGATGCTTTCTCTCATGGACGGATTCTCAGGTTATAATCAGATAAGGATAGCTAAAGAAGACCAACATAAAACAACCTTTACTTGTCCTTGGGGCAATTATTGTTGGTGTGTCATGCCGTTTGGTCTGAAGAATGCAGGAGCAACCTATCAGAGAGCAATGACAGTGATATTTCATGATCTGTTTCATCACATCATGGAAGACTATGTTGATGATATATTGGCTAAATCTTCTCAGGCGGATCACATACAGGTCCTAGGACAGATCTTTGACAGGCTTGAAAAATACCAAGTAAGACTCAATCCAAAGAAATGTGTATTCGGCGTAACATCAGGGAAGCTATTGGGATACATTGTATCTCATACAGGTATCGAAGTAGATCCAGCGAAAGTAAAGGCTATAGTGGAGATGCCTCCACCAAAGAACCTAAAGACATTAAGGAGCCTCCAAGGAAGGTTGCAGTCCATCAGGCGTTTCATCTCACAGCTAGCAGATAAATGTCAACCCTTTCAACACTTGCTCCGAAAGGATGTCTCATTTCGATGGGACAATAAGTGTCAAGTAGCATTTGATCAACTTAAAGAGTATCTAGCTACACCTCCTGTATTGGTTCCACCAGTTGCGGACAAACCTTTGATCTTATACATCTCCACTACAAACTCGGCCTTAGGGGCCCTGCTAGCACAGAATGATGACACAGGAAAGGAGCATGCAATTTATTACATCAGTAGAACCTTGGTGGGATACGAGCTCAATTATTCACCAATGGAAAGGGCTTGTTTAGCAGTAGTGTTCGCCTCCCAAAAGTTGCAACATTACATGTTGAACCAACATACAAATCTGATAGCCAAGATTGATCCCTTGAAGTATCTACTAGCAAAAGCTACTCTCACAGGCAGACTAGCTAAATGGGTTATGATCCTTAGTGAATTCGATATTGAGTACATGGATCGTAAGGCAATCAAAGGACAAGCCCTCGCCGATCAACTAGCAGATGCACCTATGAAAGATACACATCCTATGGTAGCAGACTTTCCTGACAAAAATCTCTTCACTCTCGCTACCTCCATAATGTGGAAGTTATACTTTGATGGTTCTTACACACAGCATGGATCAGGAGCTGGCATCTTATTTGTTACACCTCAGAATGACTACATTCCAAAGTCATATCGGCTAGCATTCCCTTGCACCAATAACATAGCCGAGTATGAAGCACTCCTTATAGGTCTCAATACAGCAGTTCAATGGGACATCACAGAATTACAAGTATATGAAGACTCACAGCTAGTCATTCGCCAAGTCACAGATGAATACCAAACAAAGGACTAAAAGTTGGTCCCCTACAAACAACTAGTGGATGCCTATAAACCACATTTTTCTAGCATCACATTTGAGCAAATTCCAAGAGAGCATAGCAAAGCTGCAGATTCTATGGCTTATGTAGGGTCACTGATTGACATGCCTGCTAATACACAGAAGTGTGAATTCTTGATCGAGCAATTGTTGATACCAGCCGTCGATGTTCCAGTTACTGAAATCATCTGCGAACTTGTTGGTCCCAATTCCCCATGGTATGAAGATATCTATGAATACCTCAAGAACAATACCTTTCCCCCTGACCTATCATCCACCCAATGCAAAACCTTTATCCGTCGATCCTCTCGTTACATCATTCTGGGTGATACACTATATCGCCGGAGTCTTGATGGTATCCTCTTACGATGTCTTAACGCGGAAGAAGCCGAAGCTACCTTACAAGACATACACGAAGGTGTCTGTGGCGTGCATTCTACCGGTCCTAATCTTGCTAAGAAGATACTCAGAACAGGTTATTACTGGCCTACAATAGAGCAAGATGCTGCACAGTTTGCTAAGAAGTCTCTATAATGTCAGCAGCATGGAGATCTGATTCATGCACCAGCTCATGAGTTGCAACCTGTGACAACTCCATGGCCTTTTTCTCAATGGGGTCTCGACCTCGTAGGACAAATCCACCCTTCCTCCTCCAATGGCCACAAGTTTATTATTACTGCCACAGAGTATTTCACGAAGTGGGTGGAAGCCATTCCTATGACCTATATCACCGGTAAGCAAATAGCCAAGTTTATTCTAAACTACCTCATATGCCGATATGGTATTCCCCAAGCCATTGTCACTGATAATGGGAGACCATTCAAGAACCAAGATATTCATGCCTTATGCATACAATACAATATCCAACATCGCTTTTCAACTCCCTACTATCCGCAGAGTAACGGCCAAGCTGAGGCTTCCAATAAAACCATTCTCAAGATCCTAAAGAAAACGGTTAATGAAGCTGGTCGTGATTGGCACTTGCAACTCAATCCCGCCCTATGGGCCTACCGCACTAGTATCAGAACACCAACTGGTGCCACACCATATGCCTTGGTCTTTGGCTCTGAAGCCATCCTACCTATAGAGGTCAAGATCCCATCCCTCAAAGTATCCATGCAGGACCTGATCGGCGGAGATGAGTATCACACTTCAAGATTAGCTGAGCTTGAATTACTGGATGAGAGGCGCCTTGCCGCACTTAATCATCTCCATGTCTATCAAAACCACCTCCAGCGTAATTACAACAAAAAGATCAAACAAAGACGGTTTCAAGTTGGTGATCTTGTACTTAAGGAGAATCAGAGAAATCAAGCAGATCGAGAGAAGAAGGGCAAGTTTGAGCCTAACTGGTTAGGTCCCTTTATTGTGATAGCAGCATATGGATCAGGAGCTTATACTTTAGCTACACCTGACGGCATTCCTCTGGATGAGCCACTTAACAGTGTCCATCTCAAGAAGTTTTATGCCTGATCCTCAGAGTATTCTTAAAAAAAACAAAAAAACAAAAAAAAAACAAAAAAATCCAAAAAAATCCGTCCTCTAGTGAAAACCTGGCAAACAGGTGCCTTGGATAAGTACCATAGTGAAAACCTGGCAAACAGGTGCTATGCGTCGAGTCAGCATCCATCGTCTATCGAGTCCTGTCCACTCCTTGTCCAGTTCGCAACGCGCCTCATCCATCCATCCATAATAAAACCATTGACTTTGTTTGCATTTCCATCTCCCTATCTAGTATAGCTTGGAAATTTGTCAGTGTCCATCGTTGTCTTCCCATGTCGTGATCTGTGTCTACAGTTAACACTGTCTTGTCCTAGGTCAAGTCTTTCTGTGTCTTCTTCGGCAGTCACCCCTACAGTTTCCTCTACCAGAATGGGGGCAACTCTTTCCTTAACTTAGGTCTAGGATTGGTTCCTTGTTCGTGGTTCGCGGCACATACTTCGATCTTTTCTCATTTCCACAGGTAACACCCTTTAACAGACACAAAGTTCCTACGATAAGGTTGTTATCTTCTCAACACTTTTTCTACATCATCACCCTCACCAAAACTACATATCATCTCTTCTCAATCTTAAGGTACCTTGATCCCATGGATATGGGTATGTAGGCAGTCTGGAATACGAAGGAAGTATCCAGTACTCAGGTACATAAGATCCCCTCCTTTCACCTTGACCCATTCATCAATCTCTCCAGAACTACATATTTATCACGTTCATCTTCCATCTTAAGTGTGCCTTGATCCCATGGATACAGGGTATGTAGGCAGTCTGGAATACGAAGGATGTATCTAGTACTCAGGCACACACGATCCATCATTCTCCACCCGTCCCAATCCATTAGCATTCCATCCTTCTAGTCTTCCGTTTGTAAAAATCCATTCGCCTCGACTTAACTAACTCAAGCAGCCAGCTAGTGCATCCTTTCAAAGCAAAAGTCCTTAACAAACCTGAAGCAGAGCAGTTTTCTTCCAGAGTCATCTACTGTCCTGCATACCTGTTGCCAACATCAGCTAAGTATCGCTTAACCAAAGCCCTAGATCCACAAGCTTGTCTTCTGCGAAGTGTTCCATTGTCAAGACCAACACACGCGTCTCCTGTGACATGTGGCATTTCCCGCAGCAAGACATTATCTTTTTAGGTAGATAGCACCCTTTAACGGACACAGATTTCCTACGATAAGGCTGTTATCTTTCCTATCCAATCTATCCTGAGCAACCTCTTTGGCAAGAGAATATGTTGGCTGTATGTTTACTTGGTAAGTCAGTCAATTTGTGTTATGGTTTATCTTTTGTTCCTTATCCATTACCTAGTCAAAGCTACCTTGATTTATCTATAATCTTGGTATGTTGCGATGCAGTACAGATTGGGGGCATAGTCATTGCTTTCTGTGTGCCGTGTTTGAGGAATGATCTTTAGTATCTTTCTTGGCATTCTATTTATCTTGTGTGTGTTACGACCTAGCATCTTACATATTAATAATTCTTCTTGCATTCGCATGTATGGAAGTTTATTTTATGTTCAAGACTATGGCTTATTCACATGTTCCAACAAGGTTATATTATGTCTAAAGGATCTAAGTTCAAACCGTTTTCTTGTAGAGTCAACGTCCACGCACTCGGATATTACTGCACCTTGGTCTTTTATACCTTGGTGGCAAACTATCCACGTGCTATATCAAAATAAGGATCGCTCTTTATATACAAATGCGAAGCCATTGCAACAAGCTCACCTTTCATCCATTTCCACAAACCTTTATATCGCTTTCATTGCAGTAATCGATCAACAGTCTCTGTCTCCATCTCCTCCTGTTCTTCTCTCTGGTGCACATCTGCAAAAACCCACATGTCAGATATCACTAGTCATCACATCTATATCATCATATATCTCTATCATCATACATCTATAAGCATCATATAAGCCACATATGTCATCACATGAATCCATAATCATACATACATATCATCACATCCATGACATCAAAGAATGCATACACAAAAGCATGGACAGCTGTGAGTCGAACAGATCATCATATATATATATATATCATGTAATGGCCATCATAATACAAAGTGACTGTGTCTACATCAATAATACAAAAGTGTGTATACATCCAAATATACACCAATATAGTACATCAAGGCTATCAAGAGCCCTCAAAATATACATCAGAATGCACGCAGGCATCTGTCCAAAATGATACAATACAAATGTATGTGCCCTAGTGGGTAGAGCTGCCCTCCTGCTGTGGCCCCTGTCCTCCCCCTGTGCTCTGTGGAGGTCCCCCTAATGGTCCTCCCCCTCCCCCTGGCGGTAAGAGTGGTCCTTTAACTGAGGACGCTGACTGCCCTGTCCTCCGGGATCCTGATGCCCCCGACCTACTCCTGTCACTGTAACTCGGTGCCTGCTGAGCTGCTGGCACCGCTCCCACGTACAAGCCCCTGTAGTACTCTGCCTCCCTACCGGCGGATACTAGCTCGCCCTGCACTCAGACGAGCTCGATGTACAAGGTCCTCTGGTCTGCACCCAGTGCGCGGCGTGCCTCCTCTCTCTCCCGCCTCACTCTAAATAGTGTGGCCTCTGCTGTCAAACATAGCTGCACCTCTGCGTCTCTCTCTCTCCTAGCCTATGCTAGCTCATCTGCGTCTGCTGCTGGTGCGGCTGGTGGCTGCACCTGTACCTGTGCCTGTGCCTATATCTGGGCTTGCAGCTGTCTGTATGCCTGTACCTGTGCCTGTAGCTGCGCCTGTACCTGTGCTAGGGCTGTCTGTGCTGCTGAGGCTGCCTGTGTCTGTGCCTGGGCTATGGCCTCTGCCTGCCTCACATCTGCCCGCGCTGCATCCCTGTCTCTCCTCAGTCATGCCATTCAGAGCTCTAAGCGAGTCCTCCGGGCTATCTCCTCCTGCAGCAGTCGCTCTACTCTCTGTAAGTCGGTCTCTACGACCGGGCCCACTACCTCTGCCATCTCCACATCGGCCTGCTGGCCGCTGCCCTCTCCACCTGCCTGCTGGCCTGCTGCCTGCTGCCTGGCTGCCCTGGCCTGCCGCCTCATCCTGGCCTCTCCTCCAAGAACTAGCACCTCTCCCACTGCCCCTGCTACACCTGGTGTAGTCAATCTCATCGGCCTGTGTGTCTGCCAGTACTGGTCGTACTCTGGCAGTGTCCCTGGGTCTGCTAGCCCAGAGTCCCAATCCCATCTCACGGGGATGAGTCCCCGCACCTCTGTCAATGCTGTCGCCACTGGGATCTCGGCATCCCAGTCTCCAACCTCCCTCTGTGTCCTGGCATGAGTGGCCTCCCCCACTGGTAACCCCTGCGACAATCCAAACTACCTGAGAACTTGCTCAGGTAGGTACCTCTCTATCATATCTGTCTGTCTACAGAACAGATAGCGAGCCTGTCTACAGTACATGAGCTGCTCATGCTCGTCAGCCCACTCCTCGCATAGTAACCAGGGCCTCCATATAAATATGTCCATCTCGTCTATCTGCCGCCTCTAGTAGCTAACAGACCCCATCCTCCGATGTGTCATCACCCCGTCATATAAAAATGCATATGGCTCACCTCTGTCTCGGTGGCGCTGTGCCATGGGTCGGATGACTGGAATGTGCTCCCACGCCCATACCTGTAACAAAGTCACACCTGCTGAGAGGCTCCTGCCTCTCCTGTACACACAATGGTGCATATCATGGTATAGCTGTCCTAGCACGCAGGGTCCCCACGCATACTGTCTGCCATGGGTGAACATCCCTGATAGAATGGTCCCCCAGCCAACTGATAATCCTCTAGATCTCTTGTCCAGGCACAGGAAGCCGCCAATCAATGATGCAACGATCCATCTAATCCTATCGCAGAGTCTCAGGACATCTGCCCATCGGATCTCCCTGTCCTCTATCCACAGGTCATCTGTGCAGAAGACCTCCTCCAAGCCTGCCTCGCCCCGTGCCGGGTCAAATTCGACTATCTCACCATCTATCTGGATCCTCAGGATGCGGTATACATCCTCCAGTGTCACTGTAGCCTCCCCCGTCGGAAAGTGGAATGACGAGGTCTCGCTGTGATACCTCTCCACGACTGCTGTCACTAGGGTGAGATTCACCCTAATGTGTGTCAAGTGAGCCACATGCCATAGTCCTGCATGCTCCAGGAATGCGTCCTCCTCCCATGTCAGCTGAACAACCTCGTGCGCGATCGCGTGATGTCACTCTCGCGACATCAGTGGTGGCAAAATCCTCTGCATCCATAACAAATCACTTGTCAGTTTCTTTCCTAAATCCCTCAAAACCTATCTACCATCAGTCCCTAAAACCCCCAACTTTCCCTTTCCTCTTTGGCAGCCTAACTTTTCTATTGCACCCTAACTTTTCTTCTATTCAAACCAAAAGCGCTTTGTTTTATACAAAAGTGCTGTCCCTCTCTACCAACAGCGCCATACTGTTCATCCAGACGCGCTGTGTTTTTTAAACCACATGCGCCTTGTTTTTCCAGAAGCGCCACTCTGTTCTACCCACCACGCCACTCTGTCCTACCAGACGCGACGCGCTTTTTTCACCTTCCAACCACTTGCGCTAACCTGCTTTGCCAAGTGCACTGCACTACTTAACCAAGTGCACTGCGGGAATTTCCATATGCGCTGCGGCGCGAGCACTTAACACCAAACGCGATGCAATTTTACCATTAGCGCTGCAGGCGACTACCAGCCGCACTACAACGCGCCAAAAGCGCTGCAACCCTACACCAAACGTGTCGCGGCTTTCTAAAGCGCTTTTGGCTGACTTGGCTAACCCTACCTAAAACTAGCCCTAACCGACCCTAAACGACAAATGCAAAGGGGGTTTTCAATCACTTACTGCTGCCGGAGCTCCTACTGGCCTCCTGTAGGTCCGCACCAGCTCCGCCCGATGACTATGCACTGAAATCGGCATCTCTCCTCACTGGCTGCTCCACTCTCTCCAACTAGGTTTGAATTCTCTCCTCTCTAAATTTAGAATCTCCAAGGGTGCAAATGAGGATTGTGGTCCCCATGGGACCTATTTATAGTGTCCCCCCCTTAGTTTTTCTTTCCCCCCCTTCTTCTGCTTTTCCTCCTCTCTGGTCGCGTCTTCTTCTGGTTGAGTGTCAACACCATTCTTCTCCCGCTTCCCCGTCTTCCCGCTCGAGGGGGCATACGCTGGGGCAACTACCTACACTGGGGCATAAAAAAAAAACACAATTGTATCATGTATTCAACTATTGATTTCTTTGACACAACGCTACACGCTGCATTGCATCAAAGAGGGACAAAATGTAGACACCCTAAAATGACCAAGTCACCGCACCACTTGCATTTCATAATCTGTCTAATCACCTGCATTTCAACGTTAATTAAATAATCTAATTATTTAATTAATTTCATCAAATTCTTCTAAATCACATACTTTCAACATTAATTAAATAAATTCTCTTTATTTAATTAGTTAAATCAAATTCCTCTATTATTCTTCCATAATTAAATAATTTTAATTATTTAATTAGTTCATTATCCTCTGTCCAAAAATTAAATCCACATTAATTAAATTAATTATTTAATTAATTCAACAAATTCCCTCTTATCTAAAATTAAATAATTCTTAATTATTTAATTAAAGCAAAATCATTCTTCTAAAATCATGCACAACAATTAAATAAATTTATTTATTTAATTTGCTTTCAAATCTTCTAAATTAAATAAATCCAATTATTTAATTACTTCTTCCAAAATATCTTATCTAAATTTAAATAAATCAATTATTTATTTAAATTGCTTTTTCTTCTAATTTGAGTTATCTCTAAAATAACTCAAGCTTTCTTGCTCATCAATTAAATATTTCTATATTTAATAAAGCAAAATATCTTCTTTTCTCATGCAAATCTCTTCTTCTTGTTTTAAATCACTTAACTGATCGCTTTATTCTTTTAATTGATTTATCTCTTCAGTTAACTCATTCTTCTATTCTTGATAACTCCTCTCATGCAAAAGAAAGCAAGACACATGTCTTCTTCTCATTCGTTGCACATTCCTCAACTATTCTCCTCCGTTGATTCTTCTGAATTATCTGGACCGTTGATCGATCTTCATTGAAATCTATATAAACCCCCCTCATCTCCTGCATTGGGCCTCTCTCTTCGATCGTATTCTTAGGGATACTTAACAGAGCTTTGAGCATACAAAACGCGTCGATTGAGCACTATCACGATCATTTGACATTGATCTCTTGAGCACACTACTTGCTTGTTGCAGCTATGGCTTCGCAACTTCATTGAGCAATCCACATTCAATCCAAAGGAAACAACGCAGATTTCAGTAAAAGTCTTTATTTCATTGAGTGTTTGTCATGGCTTTTATTTAAATTCATTTCCTTTATGTTATTGGGTTCTTTGATTTTATTTAGTTTAGATTTAATCGATTTTTCCTCATACACAACGTGGAGAAATTCTATTGAAAAAGAACTCCACCAAGAAGAGAGGGCCAACTCCGTATTATCTTTAAAAATAAAGATTACATATAATCCTTCCAGTCTCCTCTTCTATCTTCAATCCTTTAGCACCTTTGTAAACAAAAGTTTCTTACTTACTAATTGCATTCACATACTACCACCTTAAGCACCTCTTAAATAGCATTTTCACCCCCTAAATGGGGGGGCATCCAAGTTGGTTATCATATCATAACTCCTTCCTTGGAAGAATCCAAGCATTAATTACATATCCAAATGTAGGTTACAACTCACTAACCAAAATTGACACATAGTTTGTCCTTATGGATGCCTCGTTTGTCCACATCGACCGTAGTTTTTGTCTTCTTTCCCAAGTTGTTTTAACCATCCAAAATTGATTACAAGTGTCCAAAACAACATCATTGGAAGTTGCATACCTAAAACCATCATAAACTCCAAGATGTCATTTTGGTAAATAGTAACTTCCTACCTATAAATAATTAGTTACTAACCCCCAGTAAAAAAAAATTACTATACCAATAAAACCTTGATGGTAAAAACTAATTACTATTGATGGTGAATCCCTCATCCCTTATGAATGATTGACAAACAATATTAGGAGTAATTAAATACATAGGATTTACAAGGTTGATGTCACCTTAATCCTAAAAAAGTAGGCATAAATAGTTTGTCATCAACTTGATGGAGGCATGGTAGAGATTTGAAGTCATGGTTGCATATGTGGTGGAAAAATGCACTAGTTGGTAGCCATATATGCACAAAAAGTGAGAAGTATACTTGATGGAATCTTTCCACCATTGGATCTAGCTACCCCCATGGTGAGGACATGGCTCAAGGTTCCATATATGTTGTGTATGCATAAAAGTAGGTATATGACTTAGTAATGACGTGTTGAGAAAAAATCGCATTCTTTCCACTTTAGGCTGGATAGCTTGCCATTCAATGCAAAACCTAATCAAAAAATGGTTAGAAAGGAAATTACTAACAAAGGTTCAACTAGAAATAGAAAATAGCTAACAAAAGAAAATATAGGTTGACCTGATGGAATGGCTCTATCAAGTCATTTGAGAACCCTTTTACTAACAAAGTGAAGATTTGTCCAAATAAACCAAGCAAAATTAGAATGAAAATGGCCAACATTGGGATCAAAAAAGCCCAATTTATTGTGCATATACTGCCAAGTTTCTCATTCACTAGCTGTCTAGTGCATAGGAAGGTCTCCAAATTCATCTAATGCTAGCTCAACCATAATAAAATCCCCACATATGACCCAAGAAGTAGTTGGAAAAAATTCAATGATCCAACACCAAAGATATGATCTCTCAAGAATGTCATTGGAAGCATAAATATTAATAACCCCAAAAATAGTGGTTATTAATACTAAAGAGGGCCCATGAGCCATAAGAAGTGGGGTCACAACCTTCATCAACTAATTTATACCACCATTTAGGAGAAATGAAAGTAGTGACACCCTCACGACTAGGTGTAAGATTTGGTTATAGAGATAGCCACCCAAGATCAAGAGACCTAAAAGAAAGCACAAATAATCAGAGGACCAATATGAAAGAATAATATTATTTTATTCAAAGATGCATGTGCAAAAGATATGCTCAACAATGAGCTACAAGTGTGTATTTATTGGATACCTGACCAAAATATGTGAATGTACAACAAATGTGGGATAAAGGAGATGGAGTCACATGTGTGCACAACATCACCACCAAATTAGGAAGTACAACTCACATGTGAAACCTACACAAGTAGATGCCTACCTAAGCAATCTTATCCTATTCTAGATGCAAATATGCAACAAAATAAATAAACTCAATGCAAGAAAATAGATATGAATGAACACCCCCATAAGTGTAGCTCAGGTGGGTAGGAAAGGAAAACTAGAGGGAATGGGTCTCAAAAAACATGTAGCCATGTTAGGCACCCATGTACAAAATCATTCCCTTCAAAAGATGAGAAGGAGAAAATTCATAGGACAAACTTTCCCCCAAGAGAGGATGAAGAGAGAAGGTCCAGGTGACCCCCCTCAAAAGAAGTGAAAGGAATAAAATGTCATGTGAGAAAAAACTCCCTCCAAAAAAAGAGAAGAAGAGTGATGATGCAACCCCCCTCAATGTGTAGTTTCTTGTTCCAATGGTAGATGCTCAACACCAAATGTTGAAGATGGTCTAGGATTGTCAAACAACATTTATCTCCATAGGAAGAAACAAAGCTACAAGTGTATGTAGGATGTCTTTCCATTCTTGAAAAGAGTATGAGGGAATAAAAATCAAAATGTATGTCTCTAGAAACTACTCAAGTGTCATCACATCAGTGTCGAGAGGTGCCACAATCAAATCAAGAGTCCCGAGCCTAACCAAAGAAAGTGACAATCCAAAACTTTGTGGAAACAAATGTAGAACAAGATCCGAAGATGAAGATGAATCCTCTTAATGTTGCTCAAGGATCCCCAAGCCAATGCCAACAATAACAAATGTCGATAAGATGAATCAAGTACCATGCATGATTTATGTATAATAACCATGGATTTATGGTGCTCACCATAGGTAAAACAACTAAACTAATGAGAATCTAGTGCTCCTATAGAAGATGTTAACATGAATGATGATTAAGCTAGATATGTGAACTCATAGATATCTACAGAATCTATCACTATAGAAGAAAATATAGGTGGAGAAAGAACAAGAGGGTCTAAATATGCCCTTATGCCATTTGAAGGAGATGATGCAACTCCATAGGAGCTGTCATCGAATAGGAGATGAATGTCCTAAATGGTGTCCTTCAAATCTGCAAGATGGGACTCACAAAAAAGCCTGATATTTCTACCAAGTAGTCATCCTACGAAGCTATATCTAGAAAATGTTGTATGTCCTACTACACTAAATCACTGGAAGCCATGGATGAAACAAGACTAGAACTAGTGGAAGAAGGAGAAAATGGAGATGAGATATTTGTGCATGTCATTCAACTAAACTACTCGTCCCATGATGGTGTGTCTACACAAGATGTTTGATTATAAACACCAAATGTATCTACCAATGCTAGAGTAGAAGAATATGGCAAACTAATGTGATTTTTCTAAAGAAACTACTTTAGTTCATCAATCGACTTCAAAAAGCAATTATTTGCATCATGATTTTCCTTCCCACAATAAGCACATTTAATCTTACATGATTTAGAAAGATTATGTAG
This sequence comes from Cunninghamia lanceolata, assembly GCA_027924645.1. Lineage (NCBI taxonomy): Eukaryota > Viridiplantae > Streptophyta > Pinopsida > Cupressales > Cupressaceae > Cunninghamia > Cunninghamia lanceolata. The sequence goes on along the minus strand of BSBN01000870.1, from coordinate 15,182,161 downwards.
AATACTTAAATGGAAAGGAGAGAGAGTGAGAGACATAATTAGCTCTCCCACAATTACTTTAGATCATGAAACTAGAAAAGTAAATATAGAATTACAAGATCACCCCCCAAAAGCTCACAAGTAAGAGATCCCCCTAACACAAAATGATTTTGGCACTTTATATTTAGTGCATGTACAATTTCCATTACCAAAAAGTGTAAAGTGGTCATGATATGGGTGTGTTATAGGTGCCAAAATAAGGCTACAATGTTGAAATTATAGATCTTCTTCAACTTATAACATATAACAAGATCTGACAATTTTCCCAAAAACTTGCAATAGAAAAATATATCAAAAATTAGAATCAAAGATTAACTTTAGAGCATCATATCTCACTCAATATAACTCCAAATACTTATTGTGATCACTTTCTAGAAAACTCTTAAAGTCCTCTTTCTAGTGAATCCAAAATCATGTTTTCTTGAGACGTGTGTGAGGTGTATGACCTTCTACAAACAAATAGATTTTTTGGGAAGAAAACCAACAAATAATTTTTTTACAGTCTCGGGCTAAGTGCTCTAATTTTGATGAAATAATAGTTGATCTACGAGTTTTTGGGCCTTCTAGATGCAATGTAAGGGTCAAATATGACCCAAATTGCTCCAAAATGATGGCAAGATGCCCATGGACAAAACAACTTATACACCTAAGATTCAATTTCTTATAATCCATTGATTGTCTCCAAATTCTATCTCCTAAATTCAAAATAATTTCTTCAAGCAACTCCTTCAAAAAATAAATCTCCACACAAAAATAGGCATAGGTTGTGCAGATCTTGTGAGCAGTCTCATTAGTCAAATACACAAACTTTCTAAAGGAATTGTAATGACTAACAAACCTAAACACCACCAATATTGTAGTGACAAATATGGCAGTCTTAAAAAAAATAAGGCCAAGGACAAAAGAATCACGTAAAGATCAAATGAAGGAAACCAAGGTCTAATGCACAAAAAATTATCCTTCAAATCTCATAGACTAGACTTCAAAATGAGCTCTTCATCCTTAAGTGAATTAAACTCTAGAATGAAAAACCATTGAGCAAAAGGGTGAATAAAGATTTTTCCTCCAAGAAACACTTCCAAATCTTACAAAATCCACTTATGGAGTACAATTAATTTTGGCCAAAACTTATGGAATTTACAAAGAAAAGCATGGTCCATCAGGGCAACCTCACATTCAACTACATATTTTTGGAATGCAAGTTGGATTCTTGGAGTAGAAGGCTAAGCCCTTGCCATCATAACCTGTATCAGCCAAAGCACTTCCAGCAATCACACAACCTGTGGGAGAAAGCCCTATCCATAATACATCTAGGAGCCAATAGGGTGAGGACTTACAAGAGATTCTAGGTATGAGTCTCACCCCAAAAGCCCTGTCACCAATTGTAATTACCTCAAACCCATCGGAAGGAGAAGACTTCTTCACAGATTTACCACTGTCGTGAGCCACCCTAGAATATGGGTCACCCCCTTTTGAAAGAAGATAAGCGTTCATCATGAGATAAAGTGTCCTCCAAACCAGTTGTCTCAAACCCATCAACCTTCGTCATATCACTTTATCCGCCGGCCAAGAGTAGGCTTTGAAACCTTATCAACATGAGAAGAAGGTCGATCAGAAGAATAGGAGATCGTGCCGTAGAATCTGTAAACTTTTTCTTATACACACAAATTGATTTATTTTTTCATTGAAATAAGGACTAATATACAGTGCAGGGTTATTTTTTTTAGAATCTTTTGATATCATTTACTATTTTCTTTCCTAATATCTCATATATATATGTGATTATTTTCAATAACAAAGTTATGTTTATTAGAAAAAAATCTAATAACATATAATAAATTTATATTTTTATAAAGATAAAACTTTTATATTTTTATAAAGATAAAACTAAGTTATTTATACATATAAATTTCATGATTTTATGATATTATTTGACTAGAAATTGAGTTTGAAGTGGTAAATTTTAGTCAATAAATTGGATACATGTGATTTGGAGGGAAAAAGGTGCCACATAAGTTGTTTAAGGGACACGCATATAGATATCAAGAATGTCATCTATAATGAACTTGGTCTATTTTTGTTTGTGGCACAAGAGTGGGACACACTATTGTGCTTCATCCCAAAGACCTTTCACTTTAAACAAATAAAATAAATATCATGTGGTAAAGTTCTTAGTAAGTCAATTTTTGTTTGAAGTTTTGTGTTTAGGAACTTACTATCTACTGAGAGATTTCCCAATATCATCCTTAGAATTTGCCCCTGAGAATTCTCATACAGCTTCTAGAAAATCCTCTAGAAAAATGCTCTTGAGAATGTTAAGTTCCTGTTCAATCTAGGTAATACTGTTTCTGTGAATTTGTATTGCTCCTTTTGTAAGAAAAGTAACATAATTTGTTTCAAAGAAAATAAATACTTTTCTATAATTTTTAAACAATGGGAACAGAAGATACAAACAATAACAAACAAGCAGGTAAAAAAAAACAATGAAAGAAAGAAGAAGAAGAAAAAGAACACCCTTTTATCTTTTCCTACACATAATAATGAATACTATACAATACTAAATTTTGCAGGCATCCTTCACTAACCTAAACAAAAGCAACTATAATAAACTAGAATATTCAGACTAGAGAAAAAATGGCTTCAAATGTAGAGCAGAATTGGAGACGCCAATGTGTTCTCAGTAAAGAATAATGTTTCTTGAAATCCCCTCCCTCATGTGTGTAGCTACCTGTGGGAGCATCTGCAAGGCGAAGGGAGGAAAAAAACAATCCTAAGGAAACTAGAGTTGTTGAATTGCTGGCTTTGAATGGCTAGAAAAGATTTTTGGCAAAGTGGCCTTGCAGAAAAATTCATGCAAAGTACTGGCTTCAGGTAACAAAAATTTTGGACCTTGTTAACTGGCTCAATTTTGTTTTTTTGTATGCAAAGAATGATAGAAAACATGTTCCCCAAAGATGGATCTGAATTGAGTGAAATTGGAAGAGAAACAAACCAAGAAATTGAAAAGGAACTTGTGTTTTGAAATAAAATCATACGTGAAAAGTGAAATGGCAAATTTGTCGAGTTGTATGAAATCATCGTTTCTAACATTCACAAAATCATTGCAGTGAAAATATAATTACCACAATGAACGATAATTTAATGCAGCAAATAGACTAAATACCATGGAGAACATAAGAATATTGCAACAAACTCTGATATACCGAAATGGATAGATAACACACTACGATGAAAATGTTAGGCAGAAAAATACACTCTACTTAAATATCATCTATTTTAATGGTTAAACAGTTAGTAGTAATTTTACATTTCATCTACAACAAAAAGTGGTCAATATTTGTCCTATTTTTTTTTGTCAAAATTGACCTTTGACTGTCGAAATGGATGATGTTTAAGAATAGCCAGAAAAATACAAGTTTTTAAACTGGACAGAAGTTGTAGATCAACAAACAAGGCCTCACTCTGAAGACACTTATCAACTGCCACATATTTATGTTTATTACGCCATATGGCTTATTTAGGATTCACGTCATTTCTAGACATGCCATGTTGGCCCATTCCATTTTAGGTACTTGTAATCAATGTTCCACGGCCCTGGGGGACGGGGGGATGGCGGTGGGGGTGGTGCAAATACATATAGTACTTAAAAAGATAGTTATAAAAAATATACAAAGAATAACATATGAAAATCTGAAATGCTCAAAACATATTCCATAATTGCATCAAACAATGAAAATGCTAAATATCAATATATTTATATTATATTCAAATTTTCAAAATGTTGATTACATTCAAAATCCAAATATAATTGGCCAATGGCCCGGTGCCTCAAATCAATGAATTATCATTCATCCCCAAAGTCCACTCCAAACTCCTTATCACTTGAACTATTGGACTCCTTGGGGTCAATTTCCTCCAAAGGAATACCAACCAACCCTATCTGTGTTGCATCTTCATCCACTTGTGTTGGCTCCTCTAGCTCTACATCTCATCAAGCTGCTAGGCTCTCCTTGTACATAAGTGTGTCAAGCAGTCAATGAGATGCAAAACACTATGTACAACTACAAGTATCTCCGGCCTCCTAGAGGTAAGTCTATTCCTCTTAACATAGTGGATGAAACTATAAGTAGACCAATTCCTCTCAACAACAGAAGAACTAGAAACTTGGGACAGTAGACAAATGGCTAGTATGGTGGTCAAAGAATTAGGCCCATGCATAGTCCACCATAGAATGGGGTCCTCCTATGCCATAGTCTCCCTATCCATCTTGGCCTCCTCTGAATATCCCCTAAGAGGCAAATCTTGTCCACTCGATATGAATGATTCTAGCCTATATAGGATCATACATGATCTTCTGGATGGCCTTCATGAACCCTGTCTTCACCTTAGCATCATGTATAGGTGCAATTATGTCAGGCCTTTGCGCATGCCACTTTAGGTTCAATGCATAGGCAGCCATGTGCAAGGGAGTGTTGAGCTTCTCCCATCAATGATGAATGATTGGTTGGATATGCACATTATAGAACTGTAATGTGGGGTCCTTCTATACAATGGCCTTCATTTGGCCAAGCATGAGCATCAATACACTCATACACCTCTCCAAGGTTAGGTGCATTTGCATCCCCATATCTAATTACTATGAATACTAGAGTGATGATAGTAACAATGTATTCTACATCAGCCCAAAATGTGTCACTCTTCACCACCTCCTTCACCCTCCTCCCATGCTCTAACTTAGAATTGGGCCATCAATTCTACTCTGGTATCATGATCATTAGTTTCAATGCCTCTTGAAACTCAAGAATCCGCTCCAAAAGAATGAAAATGAGACAAATATAGTTTCTACAGGTTTTAAAAACTCTTTAGAGAAGGTCCTAAAGAGTGCATGTGAAGTATGGTGGTTGTAGATAAACATCTGCACCTCTCTAACATCTCTCACAACCTCCTTGATCCATGTAATTTTGTCGATGTCCTTAGTGCATTGTTCATGGCATGCACATAATAAGGAGTCCACCAAATATGCCTATAGGCTACCTCAATCAATTTCCCTACAGTTTTGCACACATATGACGCATATGTCACTACTTGCACCACATTCTCTCGCCCAACCTCTTCAATAGCCTCTCTAAGGATCTAGAATTGAAAATATGCCTCCTTGTGATGCCCTAAACAATCAACAGCCTTAAGGAAGTAATGGCCCTCTGTACATGTGACCATAATTTTGATGAGTGGACAATGGCTGATATCCATCCACCCATCCATGATTATGTTGCATCCACTAGTGACCCATGTGGCTTTCATTTTTTCCATGAGAATATTAATCTTGGAATAGTTCTTATCCAAGATTGTTGTCCTCAATTGGGTCTCCTCTAGGGGCACATATGATTGTCCTACTCTTATTATTTTTGCCACAACATCCTTATAATAAGGAGAGCGAGCCACATGGAATGGAATGCCATTAGCAAAGAAGAATTTGCCAATGGCATAATCTGCCTCATCCCTATTCTGCACACTAAATGATTTTGCCATTGTGTTTGCACCCCCAACATCACTACTGGTACTAGTCTTTTTGTGTTTCCCCTTAGGCTTTATGATGTAGGAGCATCCAGTGGTGTAAGGGCAATCTTGCATCACCCAAAAAAAATGTGTTTCAAAACTGTTGATGTTCTTTCCATTTATTTTCAAAATTTGTGGTTTTGGTTCCATAATCAATTAAATAATGATGTAGTACTTTCAGTTTTTCCAAACTGCTAAAAATAGCAACCTGCTATTTTTAGAAAGTTTGCATTTGGGCACAGAATGAAGTAAAAATTTATAGGAAGCTTCATAACTGAAAAATAAGACCTTTGGCGAAGGAATCACTAAAGATCATTTGCAAGCTAAAAGATATTAAAGTTTTTGTTTCCTGAAAAATGCCTAAAAATTATTCAAACTTAGGTTTGAGTCACTAAACAGCCCTGTACAGGCCTGAAAATGGATGGAACTAGTAGAGCGAATTCTTAGTGTGTAGAGCACTCCACGAGCTTTCCAACGCATAGAACGGTTCGTCAATCGGACACCTGGATCAAAAGTTATGGCTCCCAGAAGTTGACCTATTTTTGGAGGGAGATGCAAATTTTGAAATTAGGTTGTTGGTCACCAAAAAGGCTATTAATAACCATTTTTGGGAACCCTGGGCAGTAGTAGAGTTAAGGGGGCAAGTGTGGAGTCAAGAATAGTTGGGCAAATAGAAACCCTAGCTGATTTGGGGTTGCAGAAGGCAGATGATTCCAGAGTCTTGTGATAGGAAGCTGTAATGTGTTGCAACCCGTGAAGGGTTGATTCCTCTTATTGTATTTGAGCTTCTATAATATAATAAGTTATCCAAATCAATGAAGAAAGTTCTATTTTCTGTGTACAATTTTTGTTGTTGCATGTTTTATGATTGACCCCCTTCATCAAGTGGTATCAGAGCAAGGGTTCCTGAGTGTGTAGATAAATCACCGACCGTGAGGCAGTTTACACCAAGACCTAAGGTTGTGGGTTTGCTGTGGAGATCAAGATGTCTCCATGAAGAAATCATATTGGGAGGAATGCTTTGATAGAAGAGGGTTTTAGAGCCCTGCAAAGGCAAATCGATGCATTGCAAGAGGAGCTACGAAGAGGGTTTGATTCGAGAACAAGAGAAGAAAGCGAGGATGAAGCTGAAGAAGAGCTATCTAAGGATGAACAAGAAACTGCAGGAGATTGTGCAGAAGTTAGGTTGTTGAGGGTCATTTCGAAGATTGGAAAGAGGCCCAAGATTGAAGTTTCTACATATTCTAGAGATTTGAATATGGAACAACTCATTGATTGGATCAATGACATGGAGGAGTATTTCGAGTATGAAGATGTGGAAGACACAGATCGGATCAAGTTTGCAAAAACAAAATTGAAGGGCCATGCCAATATTTGGTGGAAGGAGGTCCAGTTAGAGAGGCATAGAAGAGGAAAAGGAAAAATTACCAGATGGGATCAGATGGTGGAGAAACTAAAGAAGCAGTTCATTCATGTGGACTATGAGATGGAGTTGTTGAAGAAGCTGTAAGGACTGAAGCAAGGTAACAAGTCTGTTAAAGAGTATACAGAAGAGTTTTATAAAATTACTATCAAGACAGGCCATGCAGAGCCCAACAAGGAGAAGGTTGTTGATAACTGAGAGGGGGGGTGAATCAGTTATCTTAATTATTTCAGCTTTTTGAACTTTCTTAACAATTAATGTAGCATTAATTCAATTAAGCAAACATAACCATGAAATGCAAATACACATGACACAATATTTTTTGACGTGGAAACCCTGTTAAGGGAGAAAACCACGGGGTGATTAACCCAAGATTGTATTCTCTATTAGAAGAATAGAAATACAAAATGGCACTTGCCAATTAGGGCTCACTGCCCGAGCACACTGCTCACAAGAGGCTCACTGCCTACAATAGTTTATACAAGAAAACTAAATACTTGAACTGATGAGAAGCATCCACATATGCTAAAGTTCAGTTCCGGTTAAGCTCAATATTCTGATCTGCTGCACTTCATTCTTACTCTCTTAGGTGCTGTTGTCCTGTTACATTCCAGACCTGTCTTACTATCTTCGCACTGCTCTTCTGCTTTTATTTGCACCACAATTCACAACACTCATCTTCATACTGAAATCAATCTGGTATATATATCTGCACCAAGGATTTCATCCACTTTCTAGTCAGCATCCAGAATAATCAATATTTATCTAAATTCTGATCTGTCAGCTGAATCCTTTCTTATCAAGTGATGCATATCAAAGAGATTCTTATAAAATTCATCTAACATGTCAGCCAATCATGAATGATACCTTAAGAACCTTGATCACCATCAATATCTCATCCGGAATAATTCTGATGCTCTGTCGGTCAGTTCTTCCTCTGTCTACTCTGCCAAACTAGAACCCAATACGCAAGTACTCATGCCTCTTCACTGTTCCATGACTGGAGGCTCAATCCCTGGAATCTATCAGTCAAGGTACTCCTCTTGAATTTACCAAATCTGCACATTACCAAGATACTTCCTCTGAGAGATCCGAACATGTCTGTCGAACCTTGCTGCCTGCTCTGTTCTTGCTTAACAGACCGCAACACTTCTTCAATCTAACTTCCGGTAAAGACACACCATGTCCTACGGATGTGTGGGATGATCTTTGTTGCCATCAATGACAATACCAATGAAGCCACATAGTGTCTCTTGCCAACAAAGGTAACCCGTTACATTAATGGGTTGAGGCTGAGTATTCAAGAGGAGCTAAACCTGGTCAGAATGACCACCATAGAAGATGCGTACCAGTTTTCCCTGAAGGTGGAAGAGAAGCTAAATAAAAGATTCGATAGCAAGAAAAGGGGAAGAGGTCAAGGTGGAAGGACTAGTGGAAGACCCTATGGAGGCCGTAATGAAGATCAAAAGAAAAGTGAAGAAGCTGGTACCAGTCAAAATCAGAGAGGGGATAATGCCTACCGCCCTCGTGACCAAAACAATGGTGAGCAAAAAGGAAGAGGAAGAGGCAGACCTAGGCAAGGACCCGGAAGAGGAGGTTTCAAAGGAACCTGTTTCCAATGTGGAGAAGAAGGGCACCGAGCATACGAGTGTCTGCAACATCAAGGAAGGACAAATAGAAGACCTGAAGGTAATGCACAAGTTGTACATGTAGATGAAGATGCGCAATCTGAGCATTCTGAAGATGCTGAAAGGGGAAAAACCCTATTTGTTAGAAGAACTTTACTGAACAAGGAGAAAGAACCCAATCAGAGGAAGAGTTTATTCTACACAAGGTGTAAATGTGAAGGTAAGTGTTGTGATATTATTATTGATAGTGGAAGTACTGACAATCTTGTTTCAGAGAAGATGGTTGACAAGTTGAAGTTGGCAAGAAGAAAACATCCACATCCATATCAGATTGCATGGTTGCAGAAGGACCACAGAGCTTTGGTCAATGAGCAGTGTTTAGTGAAGTTCAAGATTGGGGACTACGATGATGAGGTGTTGTGTGATATCATACCGATGGATGCATGTCATATGTTATTGGGGAGGCCTTGGCAGTATGATAGGAGCGCTTTCCATGATGGCCATGCAAACACATATTCCCTAACAAAGGATGGAGTTCATCATAAGTTGAAGCCCTTGAAGGAGGTGGAAGAAAAGGTATGTAGTACTGCCAGAATTTGCTTGGTAGATGGTAGAAAATTTTCGTATGAAGCATGAGTGTCATTGCTTTGCATTGATTCCTAAGATTAGTCAAGAGAAATGTGAAGATGTACTAGCAAAAGTCTTAGAAATGTTGGAAGAATTTCAAGATATTGTCTTTGATAATGTACCAGAAGGTTTACCACCAGTGAGGAAGATAATTCACCAAATGGATTTGATACCTGGAGCTAGTTTTCTAAATAAGGCAGCCCACAGAATGACTCCTGCTGAGAGTGAAGAGTTGATCAGACAAGTTCAGGAGTTGTTGAGGAAGGGATTGATAAGAGAGAGCCTAAGTCCATGTGCGGTACCTGCAGTACTAGCACTAAAGAAAGATGGAGAGTGGAGAATGTGTACAGACTCTCGAGCCATAAATAAGATCATGATCAAGTACAGGTTTCCATTCCCAAGAATGGATGACATAATGGATTGTTTGAGTGGAGCCAAGTACTTCATAAAAATTAACCTGAAGAGTGGGTATCACCATATCTAAATTAGAAAAGGAGATGAATGGAAGACAGCCTTCAAGACAAAAGAAGGTTTGTATGAGTGGTTAGTCATGCCATTTGGGCTAACCAATGCACCGAGCACATTTATGCGGCTCATGAACGAGGTATTGAAAGAATTTTTGGGAAGTTTTGTTATTTTTTATTTGGATGATATCTTGATTTTCAGTAAGACTTGGGATGAGCATTTGATGCATATCAAAAGAGTTTTAGAGAAGCTAAGAGAAGAGAAGTTGTTGATTAATTTGAAGAAATGCAGTTTTGTAAAGAAGGAGTTGGTATACCTGGGATTTGTTGTCTCAAAGGAAGGTCTTAAGATGGACCCAGAAAAAGTGAGGGCTATCATTGAATGGCCTACACCAAGGAGTGCAATGGAGGTACACTCTTTTCATGGTTTGGTAAGTTTTTACAAAAATTTTAGTAGCATTTGTGTACCCCTAACTGAGACAATGAGAGGGGATAGAAAAGAGTTTAGATGGACTAAAGGAGCAGACAAGAGCTTAGATACATTGAAGCAGAAAGTCGTAGAACAACCTGTTTTGGCACTTCCAGATTTCAATAAGGTATTTCAGGTAGATAGTGATGCTAGTGGTAGTGGTATAGGAGTTGTTTTGAGTCAAGAAGGTAAGCCCATTGCCTATTTTAGTGAGAAACTTAATGATGCCAAGAAAAAGTATTATGTTTATGATCAGGCATTTTATGCAATAGTTCAGGCTTTGAAGAAATGGAGACATTATTTGTTGTTAAAGGAGTTTGTTTTATATACTGATCATCAGGCTTTACAGTATCTTAATAGTCAAGGAAAGTTCAATTAAAGGCACTTAAAATGGGTTTAGTTTTTGCAGAGCTATACTTTTGTTTTGAAGCACAAGAGTGGGAAGTCCAACAAAGTTGTAGATGCCTTAAGAAGAAGGCAAAATTTGTTGACAGAAATGAAGATAGAGGTTGTTGGGTTTGATGAGCTTAAAAGTTTGTATCCAGAAGATCTAGATTTTGTAGAGGCTTGGAAAGCTTGTTTGGAACCTGTTACTTTGGACAGAACAAAATGGTTGGATTTCATAATCCAAGATGGCATGTTGTTTAGAGGAAGCTAGTTGTGTATTCCGAGGAGTTCCATGAGAGAAAACTTGATTAAGGAAAAGCATAGTGGAGGATTGGCTGGACACTTTGGTCGAGATAAGACCATTGCTATTGTTGGTGAAAATTATTATTGGCCACAGTTGCAGTAGGATGTGAGAAAATTTGTGCAAAGTTGCAGAGTATGTCAGATGGTGAAAGGAGCAAGTTAGAATATAGGTCTATATCAGCCACTACCTATACCAGAGAAGCCATGGGATGATATTAGTATGGATTTTGTTCTTGGTTTACCAAGGACACAGAGAGGACATGATTCCATTTTTGTGGTGGTGGATAGATTCTTGAAGATGGCACATTTCATTCCTTGCAAGAAGACTAATGATGTTGTTCATATTGCTGAATTATTTTTTAGAGAGGTGGTGAGATTACACGGTCTACCAAAGAGCATAGTTTCAGATCGAGATACAAAGTCTGTTGGTTATTTTTGGAGGACATTGTGCAAGAAGTTGAAGACAGATTTAAAGTTTAGTTCTGCACACCATCCACAAACTGATGGACAAACCAAAGTGGTAAATAGGAGTTTGGGTAACCTGCTATGATGCTTAGTAGGAGACAAGCCCAAGGGATGGGATTTGATTTTACTACAGGAAGAATTTTCTTACAACAATTCTATCAATAGGAGTACTGGTAAATCACCTTTCCAGATTGTATATGGCAATAGTCCAAGATATGCTTCTGAATTAAGGAAGCTGGACAAAGGAGAAAAGACAAGTGCTGAGGCTGAAGACTTTGCAGAACATCTGCAGAATTTGCATGAAGAGGTGAAAAAGCACATTAATAAGATGAATATCCAGTACAAGGCTAAGGCAGATCAAAAGAGGAGATATAAGGAATTCTAGGTAGGAGATGAAGTCATGGTTCACTTGAGAAAAGAAAGGTTCCCAATTGGAACATACAATAAGCTGAAAATGAAGAAATTTGGACCATGCAAAATTTTGAAGAAACATGATTCAAGAAATGCATATGAGGTAGAGCTGCCGAGTGGGATCAACATTTCCCCTATTTTCAACATTGCTGATTTCTCTGAATATCATGAAGGTGGAACAGAGGATGGACCAACAGAAGAACAATGGAGTATTCCGGCATCTACTTCAACTGAGGAGATAGAAGAGATCTTGGATAGCCGTGTGGGAAGAAGTACTCAGAACATGCAATATGAAGAATATCTGGTGAAATGGAAAGGAAGGCCTATTGAAGATTCTTCTTGGTTGTCTAAGGCAGAGGTTGACCGTTTGGGTTTTCCTCACACAAACATATAAGATGTGACAGGGTCACTTCTCAAATTACCCTAGGTGTCTGATGCAGGAGCATCCACTAGTGTAAGGGCAATCTTGCATCACCCAAAAAAAATGTGTTTCAAAATTGTTGATGTTATTTCCATTTCTTTTCAAAATTTGTGGTTTTGGTTCCATAATCACTTAAATAATGATGTAGAACTTTCAGTTTTTCCAAACTACTAAAAATAGCAACCTGCTATTTTTAGAAAGTTTGCATTTGGGCACTGAATGAAGTGAAAATTTACAGGAAGCTTCATAACTGAAAAATAAGATCTTTGGCGAAGGAATCATGCAAAGATCATTTGCGAGTTGAAAGATATTAAACTTTCCATTTCCTGAAAAATACTTGAAAATTATTCAAACTCAGGTTTGAGACACTAAATAGCCTCGTACGGGCCCAAAAATGGTTGGAACTAGCAGAGCAAGTTCCTAGCGTGTAGAGTACTCTACGATCTTTTCGATGCATAAAATGGTTCGTCAATCAGACACCTGAATCAAAATTTATGGCTCCCGGAAGTTGACCTATTTTTGGAGGGAGATGCAAATTTTGAAATTAGGTTGTTGGCCACCAAAAAGGCTATTAATAACCATTTTTGGGAACCCTAGGTGGTAGTAGAGTTAAGGGGGCAAGTGTGGAGTCAAGAATAGGTGAGAAAATAGAAACCCTAGCTGATTTGGGGTTGCAGAAGGCAAATGATTCCAGAGTCTTGTGATAGGAAGTTGTAATGTGTTGCAACCTGTGGAGGGTTGATTCCTCTTATTGTATTTGAGCTTCTGTAATGTAATAAGTTGTCTAAATCAATAAAGAAAGTTCTATTTTCTGTGTGCAATTTCTGTTGTTGCGTGTTTTATAATTTACCCCCTTCATCATTTTACTATCCCTAGAGTATATGGCAAAGTAGTAGATGAAGAGCTATGACGAGCTGAAACTCATGGATCTGGGGCAGCCCTAGTACTAGTAGGGGTAGCCAATGGCAAAGCACCAAGTACAAGACTTTGGTCACTAGCATAATCCCACAATTTATTTATTTCAATTTTATGTCATGTCAACTCCTTACATACTCCTACACTTTTTCTTGTGACATAAAGAAGGTGTGCATTAACTCTCCTAATGTTGACATAAAATAAGTTGACAAAAAGGACATATCCATAGCCTAGTGTCCCCACTTGACCTAGGTTTTTATAGAAATTCAGTTGCAAATTGTTTTAATGGCAACTTCTTATCAAAGGGACCCTTGGAAAATTCCTCTGACATTTTGGAAGGGCAACCAAAGTATGCACTCCCAATAGAACTACTTGTCTCAAACCCCCCCCCCCACATCTGTACTTGGAATTTCAAATTCAACTCCTATAGGTTGTATCTCTTCCTCACCCTCTTCATCACTCATGCTATGAGAACTATAACTCATGGGACCACACTGCAAAAGATAATATTTATGGTTACCATACATGTCATAATGTCATAATTTCTAAATTTAAAATTATGCACAAGTTCAAGACAAGGATTTTGTTTCTATTTTTCTTACTTCAAGTCGCATAGAGCACAGAAGCAGAGGATACACAAAAATATGAATCCTTGTTCTTCAACCTTCATCAAAAAAGGATTTTACTTTCTTTTTTCTTACTTCAAGTCGCATGAAGCACAGAAGTAGAGGACACACAAAAGACAAAATCCTAATTTGACTTGTAAATTAAAATTTTAATACAATTTTGCCAAAAAAACATTTTCAAATTTGTCACAATTTAACCTTCTTAAATTTAAGCTAAACACTAGTGACTAAACCCCTAAATTTAAAATTAGTATTACTAAATTGAAAAAAATAACAAAAAAAAATTAAAATAAAATTACCATGAAGGGCTTGGAAGCTTAACTCGATCCTTGAAAAATGGTTGAAGCCTTTGCACTTGCTCTTCCTCTTGCTCGTGGCCTCGTATTCACTCTTCCTAAGACTCTCACTTGCAATCCCTCACTCTTATAGCTTGTTGTTGCATCTGTCAACCTTGATGTTGAAGCTTGGAAGTGATTTGGAATGAGGCTTAGATTCCTATTTATAAGTTTTTTATTAAGTGTTTGGGTTGTAGGTGGGAGCCATAGAGGATTAGGGTTATGGTTGGAGGCACACAAAACAAGATTTTTTTTTTTAATTTTTTAAATGACTTTTGGCATCTTTTTCCATGGGGGATGCGTAAAATTCCCCAGGATGGTCGGGAGACATTTGGACGTTCCCTAGATGTCTCAAGAACATCTAGGCATCCCCAAAAGTCATAAAAGTTTTGGGGATGTCCCGAAAACATCCCTGAGACTTTGGTGGCGATGGAGGGATGGTAGGGGGATGTTTCCCCCAAGTCCATGCATCCCCAAAATGTCCTCGATGCGGGTATGTGGGGACCAGGGGAGACATGTCCCCATGGAATACTACTTAGAATTTCAATTATTCTTTATATCATGCAGAGTTCCTCGTATGCAATCGTGTGCTTTGAAAGTTATTTTCTTTGTTGTGGTATTTTTGTGTTACAAGGATGGTGATGTGAAGGTCTTCTGGAAAGTTTTGAGACCCATTCTATAGGGGAGCAATATATGATAGATGATTACATAGTGTTTTTTATTGTTCTAATGTTGAGGCTCTTAACATAGTCAAAATTATTTTGGGCCCTGAAGTTCTAGAGAATTTGGATATCTTTCACTCAAGGGCATCCATTACTTCTAACTTGATGTAGAAATTGGAGATGTTAATGCAACCCAAATCAGCCATAGATTGATTGCTTCATGTTCTACTCCTAAACTTTACAGCTCCCCCATCTTCTCCTAGGGCGAAGGTTTTGGAAATTATAGAAGATGGTTTAGATTCTCAGTTGAATGTTTTCCAAGGTAATCTCAATAGGAATTTTCAATTTTCAATTATAAGGAGTTGTTTGATTTTTGCATGGACTTGCCTATGGTTGTTAAGAACCTAGTTGCCTCGCACAAGCAAGGAAAGCTATAGATCTCAAGTTTGTTTTCCATGTCTACTCTAGTTTATGAAGTTTTGTGTCATGGTGCTAAAAGGATTGAGATTATTCCAAGGGTTCAATTCAGGTATCTCAGTGACTACAAGACCAAACCTCAATTTGAGACTGCGAAGCAATGTAGGCGGGTACATAGGCGGGGATGGTGGTGAAGATTGTGTTTCATGTGGTACTAGATCAGGTCAATATTTTTCCTCATCCTAATGATGGATCATGAAGTGTGATATAATTTTTTTTTAAATGCGCCTGGTAAACTTTTTAACGTGACCGGTGACGCTAGTGTGACACGCCCTCTGGCTCCACGTGAATGCTTTTGCCCGGAGCAATGAACCAGTGAGGCCACAACATGGGGGGCCTCATCCCCTAGCAATAACACTTCAAACTCGCGAGCTCATTAGCCCAGTGAAGGCGTAAAGCCTATGAATTTGTTGGCCCAGCGGTGATTTGAACTCTGGTGGCCGCCACTACAATTGAGTGACTTAACCACCGAACCACGCCCTTATCGGCAAGTGTGATATAAAATGTTAATGCAAAAACACTTACATTATTAATTTCAAAAGCATTCAATGTCAAGGTCCCCTTGTTTGTGATATAATATTTGTATGACATTTATTTCTATTTTTTTGTTGGGTAGCACAATATCTTTTGTAATTTCTTTTTTTAGTTATACAAATCGTGGACTAAATATCTCTAACTTCTAGATAAAGCAATTTTTCATTTCAACTTCTCAGATGAAGAAATTTTTCATTTCAACTTGCTACCAGAGACAAAGTCTCCTCAAAATTAATGCCTCCAACTTGAGAATAGTCCTTACACACCAATCTTGCTTTGTTCCTCACAACTGTCCCATCTTCATTCAACTTGTTCTGAAACACCCACTTTGTTCCTATAACATTCTTATTGGTTGGTCTGGGAACCAATTCCCATGTCTGATTCTTCTCTATCTGATTCAATTCTTCTTCCATTGCATTTATCCATCCATCATCTTTGCTAGCATCAGCAAAGGTTTTGGGTTCTACCTTTGATAATAAACATAAGTTAACTTTCTAATATGCCTTTACAAACCTTCTCCTAGTCTGCACACCTTCATTCTTATCTCCAATAATCTGATCAGCTAAATGGTTCTTCTGAACATACTTTGCCAGAGTCTTAGGTATATGCTATAGTTCTTGTTCATTTTCTTCTTTCTCTTCTTCTTCTTCATCTTCAATGCATGGAAAAATATCAGATCCAGAGTCCTCTGATTCTTGTGAGATTTGATAAAAATCTTCATCTCCTTTGACATTTGTGCTTTCAATCATCTTTCCCAATCTCTTGTTGTAGCATCTATAGGCCTTGCTTCTAGTTGAGTAACCAAGAAATATCCCTTCATCACTTCTTGAATCAAACTTTCCTATGTCTTCTTCATCTCTTTTGATATAGCATTTGCTTCCAAAGATCCAGAAGTATCTGACTGGGAGGTCTTCCATATCATAGATCATAAGGGGTCTTAGTGCTATTTACCCTCAATTGCACTCTGTCAATTAGATAGACAGCAATGTAAACTACTTCGTTCCAATACATGTTAGGTAGATCTGCATCCTTCAACATTGCCTAGCCATCTCTTGCACAGTCTTATTCTTCCTTTCCACTACCCCATTTTGCTAAGGGGTCCTAGAAGCTGATAGATGTCTCCTAGTACCATGATCTTCACAAAACTTTTCAAATTCATTTGAAGTAAACTCAACTCCTCTATCAAACCTTAAACATTTGATCTTATGATCCATTTCATTCTCAACCATAGAGTTGAAAACCTTAAACTTATCAAAGGCATCTGATTTTTCTCTTAAGAAAGTAACCCAAGTCAATCTAGAACAATCATCAATAAGTAACATAAAATACTTTTCACCTTGTTGACTCTTTACTCTTGTAGGGCCACGTAGGCATGTGTGAATCATATCCAATGGCATTGAAGAAGAATACTCCTTTCTCTTGAAATTTGTCTTTGTCCGCTTTCCCATTTGGCATTCCTTGCATAATGTGTTTGCAAGCTTGGTTATCTTAGGCATATCTCTCACCACATAAATAGAGTTGATCTTTACCATATTGTTAAAGTTGGTGTGTCCCATTCGCTTGTGCCATAGCCAACACTCACTAGATTGAGCTAATAAGCATGTTCTTCCATTTACCTCCTTCAGAGATAGATATCACCATATGATTTGGTATCTTCTGCAACTAGTTTTCCAGACCCTACCTTCCTGATTTCACAACCTTTGGCATGAAAGGTAAGATTGTATCCTTTACTACACATCTGACTAACATTGAGAAGATTATGCTTTAGCCCTTTGAAATAGAGGACATCCTTAGTCCTATTCTTCCCATCAATAGTTATAGCACCATTTCCATAGATTTGTGCTGACTCATCACCACCCAACTTAATAGCTCCACCATTCCACTTCTTAAGGATGATAAACTTCTCCTTATCACCAATCATTGATTAGAGCAACCACTGTCAATTACCCAAGCCTTACCTTCTTCTTTTGCATGAAAGGCGGTCCATACAACCATTGATCTATCATTGTTTTGGTCAGCTTGCAAGGTATTAGTCTTTTCACATTTTCCAATATCATCCTTTTTGTCACCAACATTCAAGGCCATGAAAAGTGTTTCATCATTTGAATCATCATGATCCTCATCTTCCGAAGAACAACGGCTCTCTATCAAATACAGGCTTATTTTGGACTTGTCTCTCTTGTTACTACCCCTTGATTCTTTAAAAGGACATTTAGAAGCAAAATGACCAATCTTTCCACAATTTAAACATTTGAAAGGTAACTTACCTCTGTATTTGTTTGTGCCTTTCTACAATGTTCTTACAAAGTTTGCTTCTACCTCATCAAGGTCATCATCTTGATCATTTGCTTCATCTTCTGTCTTCTTACATGCTTTTAATGTTTCTTCCTTCTTTGGAGAACCTTTGTCAAATTATCTCATTTCAAAGGCTATGAGAGAGCCAAATAATTGATCTATTGTGTGTTTATTCAAATCCTGAGATTCCTCAATGGAAGACACCTTATCACTGTAATATTTAGGAAGAGATCTCAAAACCTTCTTCACAACCTCATCTTCTTTCACTTCCCCACCAAGACCTTTGATGCCATTGACTATTTCATCCACCTGGAGCATGTAACCAACAATGTATTCATCTCTATCATCCTCAGGGTCTCAAATTTGCTCTTGAAAATTTTCATCTTGGCTTGTTTCACTTTACTATCTCCTTCATAGACACTTTCAAGTTTATTCCAGACATCTTGAACAGATGTACAACCCATTACCTTCACAAGTTCTGAATCAACTAGCCTACTCATGATAGCATTATTTGACTTGGAATTATTTTCATACAACTTATCTCATCTACATATGTAGGATCACTAGCAGCAGCAGTGTAACCCCTCTTGACTGATTGCCAAATGCGATACCCTAGAGAAGATAGATAGTCTTCCATCCTTAGCTTCTAAAAGGAATAATTTGTTCCATCAAACATAGGTACCTTAAGATATCTATTATTATCCATCCCAGACCTTCCTCAAGTGATTAAGCTTCTTCTAAGTGACTTAGCTCTGATACCACTTGTTGAACACACCAAGATACTAAGAGGGGGGTGAGTCATTATCTAAACAAACTTCAAATCCTCCGAAGCAAATTAAATCTTAAGAATTACAGCATCAACATAAACATGAAAGATCAACACAATGCACAGCAACACATAACACTATATATACGTGGAAAGCCCAAGAAGGGAAAAACCACGGTTGGGATTAACTCAATATATGAAGCTCAAAATTACAACTTTGTTTTAGGGCTACAACCCAAGGAAGCTACTACTCCCTACTGACTTTATTTTAGGGCTACAACCTAAGGAAGCTACAACTCCCTGAAGACTTTGTTTTAGGGTCACTCCCAAGGAAGCTACAACTCCCTATAGACTTTATTTTAAGGATATAACCCAAGGAAGCAACTACTCCCTAAACTGAGAATGAACTCAGAGAAGATTACAATATGACAATCCTTCTACTGCCTAAAAACTGACATTGAAGCTCACACCTTTGATGATTGCAATTCTACTTATTCTGATGATTGGATCAATTAGGCACACTCTTCACTTCCCTCCTGTCACAAAAATATCTTCAATATGAATCAGGACAGCCCTTATTACTTCTACTCTTTCTCCTTCAGTCACACATCACAAAGCATAACATGTTCATATTCTACTCTTTACACATTCATATTCTCATTTTTGTAATCATACATCACTGAGAACAACTAGGTTTACAATATATATATGACATTACATTGATTTCATTACAAGTTGGCCAGCACAAGAAGAATATTACATCTTACAAGTTAGCTAGAGATCACTCAACTTGAAACATGCATAGGGCAAGCCCTATCATAAACTACATGCTATTCCAGAAAGAAACACATGCCTTGTGGTTCCCAACACATGCTTATTCTAGTCCTAAACATCCTTCTCAGCATCATCCTTCAAGGAATAACATCTGTACATTTCACAAATTTCAATTAGGTCGCCCTTAAGCAAGAACACATGAAGCTTGTAGCACAACGATCATTCAACTTGGCGGTACACATGAAAGATTGAACATTGCTTGTGCTTCTTCCAGATGAGTCGACAGGACCTATACAAACACTTCTTGAACTCTACATAGCAAGAACTTTGTGGCGCATACCTTCAACATTCTTTAGTTAGCCAGGTAGAGGCATAGCCTGGCAATATCATCATTCCAGACCTCAGCCAGTTCCAAAGAGAGCAGAAAAACACCTTGTAGAGCAACTGGAGACAACACAATCATCAAGACCATCTTCCATCAGTCAATGTACTATTTCATGCTACAACAAGTTGGCGTACATCATCAACATATGTCTTGAGAACAACTAGGCATCTGAAACTATCTGTATCACAACTGTCATTTGAAAATTGAGCTTGCGGACCTTCAAAACATCTAAAATTCATATGTATGCACTCAAACATTGTTGCACCAGGAATATATCCTCAAAACCACATAGCCATATCTATCACTGCGGAGGAATGCGGAGTATTCCAAACTGTCTTCATCATCACTTGATTATGTTAGAGCATAGACCTGAACCCTATCCTTATAACTTTAATTGCGGAGGAGCAAATTATCTAAAACTTTGGATTTAGCACCTTTACATCATGTTAAAGTTAACCTCTAAACCACATGCCCATATCTTCAAATGTGGAGGAATGCAGAGTATTTTACCAGGTAGTCTTCTAGGTAACTCTCTGCAGCAGAAACCTTCACCAACTTTCAGAGGCCAAAACCTTCATATAACAGCACATACATCCTTAGGAACAACCAAGAAGGATCATATAACATGCCACAGGTCATCAACAACATCTTCTCATCCTCAACATAGATTCTAATTCCCATCTTAATATATCATCATTTATCTTATTACTTCTAATTCCCATATTAATATTTCATCATGAAATCATCTTTATTGAGCACAAACATACTCAAAACAACTTTACTTGACACTGATCGCGGCATGACATCTAACCATGAACATCAGCAACCAATCATGAACATTAGGAATATCACTGCATCTCACTGTATCTCTATTACTACACTAGTATATCATCATCAAAAATTGAGTGTTGACCTCACTCTAAGTGTTGACATCAATGACAACACATATTGCCAACAATTCCCCCTTTGTCATTGATGGCAACACACACACACACCTGCTCATTCTCCCCTCATGTGTACATCTCTCTCTCCCCCTTTGACATCAAGGACAAAGGGCAACTACTTCTCTCCCTTAAGGCTCAATCTTTTCCCCTTAAGATGCACATTTTTTTAACTTTCTCCTCCTTTGATGTTCATACACTCTTTCTTGAAACAACCCAGGGCTCCCCCTGTCAGCAACAACCACTACCTTCTCTTTTAAGAGGTAGCCACCACCAGTCCAAGAAAAAGATATAGCATGAACTCCCCCTAGACAGATGCACCACTATGCACCTAGCAAGAACAAGGAGGGACAATTACCCCTAAACTCTGCCAAAGATCTTCAAAAGTATCCTTTGCAAGAGCCTTTATGAAAATATATGCAATCTGATCCTTTGTTGGAACAATTCCAACTTTACTTCCTTGTCTACAACCTTCTCTCTCAAAAAGTGATATTTGATTGCTATATGCTTAATTCTATAACGCATCACTGGATTATTGGAAATATTGATAGCACTTGTGTTATCATACAAAATAGGAATAGGCTTATCATACAATACCTTGATATCCTTTAGAATTTGCTTCATCCACAGCACTTGTGTATAGCAGGATGTTGCTGCAATATACTCTACCTTTGTAGTTGACAAAGACACTGAATTTTGCTTCTTGCTCTACCATGAAACCAATCTATTTCCTAAGAAGAATGCACCACCACTTGTACTTCTATCATCAACACAACCAACCCAATCAGCATCAGTGTAAGCACTTAGATCAAAATCATTACCTCTAGGATACCATAATCCATAATCCAGAGTTTCCTTCAAGTATCTAAATATTCTTTTCACTGCCTTCTCATGTGTTTTCTTGGGTTTAGCTTGATATCTGGCAACCACACATACTGCATGCATAATATCAAGTCTAGAAGCATTCAAGTACAACAATCCTCCAATCATAGATCTATAGAAAGTTTGATCAGCCTACAGAGACTCATCATTCTTTCTCAAGTGACATCCAATGACCATAGGAGTACTCACTAGTTTTGAATCCTCCATTCCAAACTTCTTCAACATTTCTCTTACATACTTAGTCTGAGAAATAAAGACACCAGCATCTAGCTGAGCAATTTGAAGTTCAAGGAAGAAAGACATCTCACCAATCATAGACATCTCAAACTCTTTTTGCATCTCCTCTGCAAACTTCTTTCACATATCATCATCTCCACCAAAGATGATGTCATCAACATATACTACAACTATCAAAATCACGCCTCCTTCTTCCTTGATGTAAAGATTGCTATTTGTGGTACTTTTCTTGAAGCCTTGTTGAAGTATGTACTTATCCAACCTAGCATACTAAGCTCTAGGAGCTTGCTTGAGGCAATACAAAGCCTTTTTGAGTCTGCATACCATGTCCAGATCCTCTGACAACTGAAAACCATCTAGTTTCTCAACGTAGACCTCTTCCTTTAGATCACCATTCAAAAATGCTCACTTGACATCCATCTAATAAACCTTAAAGTTTTTGTGAGCAGCAAGGGCAAGAAACATCCTGATTGCCTCCATCCTGGCTACCAGAGAAAAAGTCTCCTCAAAATCAATGGCTTCAATTTGAGAATATCCCTTACACACCAATTTTGCTTTGTTCCTCACAACTTCCCCATCTTCATTCATCTTGTTCTGGAACACCCACTTTGTTCCTATATCATTCTTATTGGTTGGTTTAGTGACCAATTCCCATGTCTGATTCTTCTCTATCTAATTTAATTCTTCTTCCATTGCCTTTATCCATCCATCATATTTTCTAGTATCAACAAAGGTTTTGAGTTCTACCTTTAATAAACACAAGTTTACTTGCTCATATGTCTTTGCAAACCTTCTCCTAGTCTACACACCTTCATTTTTATCTCCAATGATCTGATCTACTGAATGGTTCTTTTGAACATACCTTGTTGGAGTCTTAGGTATCTACTCTAGTTCTTGTTCTTCTTATTTATCTTCTTCTTATCCATCCATCATATTTTCTAGAATCAGCAAAGGTTTTGGGTTCTACCTTTAATAAACACAAGTTTACTTGCTCATATGTCTTTGCAAACCTTCTCCTAGTCTGCACACCTTCATTTTTATCTCCAATGATCTGATCTACTGAATGGTTCTTCTGAACATACCTTGTTGGAGTCTTAGGTATCTACTCTGGTTCTTGTTCCTTTTCTTATTTATCTTCTTCTTCTTCATCTTCAATGCATGGAATAATATCAGATCCGGAGTCCTCTGATTCTTGTGAGATTTGATATAAATCTTCATCTACTTTAACATTTTTGCTTTCCATCATCTTTCCCAATCTCTTGTTGTAGCATCTATAGGCCTTGGTTTTGGTTGAGTAACCAATAAAGATCCCTTCATCACTTCTTGAATCAAACTTTCCTAGGTCTTCTTCATCTCTTTTGATACAGCATTTGCTTCCAAAGATACTGAATTATCTAACAGTGGGAGGTCTTCCATACCATAGCTCATAAGGGGTCTTAATGCTATTGACCCTCAGTTGTACTTTGTCAATTAGATAGACAGCAGTGTGAATTGCTTCCTTCCAGTACATGTCAGGCAGATCTGCATCCTTCAACATTGTCCTAGCCATCTCTTGCACAGTCATATTCTTCCTTTCCACTACCCCATTTTGCTGAGGGGTCCTAGGAGATGATAGATGTCTCCTAGTACCATGATCTTCACAAAACTTTTCAAATTCATTTGAAGTAAACTCACCTCCTCTATCAGACCTTAAACATTTGATCTTAGCATCCATTTCATTCTCAACCATAGCTTTGAAAACCTTAAACTTATCAAAGGCATCTAATTTTTCTCTTAAGAAAGTAACCCAAGTCAATCTAGAATAATCATCAATAAGTAACATGAAATAACTTTCACCTTGATGACTCTTTACTCTTGTAGGGCCAAATAGGTCAGTGTCATTCAGCTCCAATGGTATTGAAGAAGAATACTGCTTGCTCTTGAAATTTGTCTTTGTCTACTTTCCCATTTGGCCTTCCTTGCATAATGTGTTTGCAGGTTTGGTTATTTTAAGCATATCTCTCACCGCATGAATAGAGTTGATCTTTACCATATTGTCAAAGTTGGTGTGTCCCATTCGCTTGTACCATAGCTAACACTCACTAGATTGATCCAATAAGCATGTTCTTCCATTTACCTCCTTCAGATGACAGATATCACCATATGACTTGATACCTTCTGCAACTAGTTTTCTCGACCCTACCTTCCTGATTTCAATACCTTTGGCATGAAAGGTAAGATTGTATCCTTTACTACACATCTAACTGACACTGAGAAGATTGTACTTTACCCCTTTGGTATAGAGGACATCATTAGTCCTATTCTTCCCATCAATAGTTATTGTTGATAACTGAGAGGGGGGGTGAATCAGTTATCTTAAATAATTCAGCTTTCTGAACTTTCTTAACAATTAATGCAGCATTAATTCAAATAAGTAAACATAACCATGAAATGGAAATACACATGACACAATATTTTTTGACGTGAAAACCCTGTTAAGGGAGAAAACCACCAGGTGATTAACCCAAGATTGTATTCTCTGTTAGAAGAATAAAAATACAAAATGGCACTTGCCAATTAGGGCTCACTGCCTGAGCACACTGCTCACAAGAGGCTCACTGCCTACAATAGTTTATATAAGGAAACTAGATACTTGAACTGATGAGAAACATTCACATATGCTAAGGTTGAGTTCTGATTAAGCTCAATATACTGATCTGCTGCATTTCATTCTTACTCTCTTAGGTGTTGCTGTCCTGTTACATTCCGGACCTGTCTTACTGTCTTCACACTGCTCTTCTACTTTTCTTCACACTTTACTATCACACCACACATCTCTTCACATCCAAATCCATCTGGTATATATATCCACACAAAGGATTTCATCCTCTTTCTAGTCGGCATCCGAAATAGTCAATATTTTCCCAAACTCTTAGACTGTCAGTTGAATTCTTGCTTGCCAAGTGATGCGAATCAAGGAGATACTTATAGAAGTCATCTAACATGTTGGCCAATCATGGATGATACCTTAAGAACCTTGATCATCATCAATATCTCATCTAGAATAATTCTGATGCTCTATTAGTCAGTTCTTCCTCTGTCTGTTCTGCCAAACTGGACCTCAATACTTAGATGCTTATATCTCTTCACTCTTTCATCACGGGAGGCTCAATCCCTGGAGTCTATCAGTTAAGGTATTCCTCTTGACTTTCCCAAGTCCACACTTTGCAAAGATACTTCCTCTAAGAGATCCAAACCTGACTGTCAGACCTTGCTGCATGCCCTATTCATGCTTACCGGACCCAAGTATCCTTCAATCTGACTTCTGGTAAAGATACACTATGTCTTGTGGATGTGTGGAATGGTCTTTGTTTCCATCAATGACAACACCAATGAATCCACACAGTGTCTCTTGCCAACAATCTCCCCCTCTGGCATTGATGTCAACACTTAGTGAAAAATGACTAAGTATTATACAACACTCCCCCTTGGTTGATGCTATGTTCTATTGTACACTATACCGGAGCTCCCCCTTAGTTGGAGTCCACATTTTTCACTGCTCCTTACTCCCCCTTTGACATCAATGGCAAAGGGTGGGATCCACACACCAAAATTTTCAAAACTCAATCTATACTTAGTCACATAAGTATATTATCCAGTTATACTTTACATATACTTTAGTATATCTGCAAAAGTGTTCTTTAATTGTACAACTTTTGTTACCCAACTCTGCTTCATCCTGTCCAAAATTGAGATGTGACCACTCAACAGGAATGCAAAAGCTTCTACCCTCTTCGGATCTGTCAGATCACTGGTTCGGTCTATGGTTTGAGCATCATTTAGGGCCTCATGCATGGCCTCTAACTTAGGGATAATTATTCTTCTAAGTTCATTCAACCTACTTATTCTATTTTTCTTCTCCGTCTCAAGCTTCTTCATTTCATTTAAGATTGCAATAGTCTGACACTCTTGATTTACTATGGAGGAGGATAGAGGATCAAAACTTTGAGATAAACTTAATAGTTTATCCTCTTGCTCTTTTACCTTCTTCTCAATGTCCTTGGTCACTTTAGGCCAGGATAAACAAAATGTGTAAATATCACCGCCATCTTTGAGAGCATTTTCTAAGCTCTTTAACCCAATATTCATAACTCTCCTATCATTGGTTATTAACCCTTGTACTTCTGATAATCTTTTTACCAAAAACTCTTTCTGGACCTTATCTTCTGCTGACTTCTCTAATGAATCAAAATGTGTGCTAACACTATTTACTAGAGATTTGAGATTATCGAATGAGGAGGCTAAGGGATCCTTCTAAAAAGATGGCATGATCTTTTCCAGTACACCGGATGCAATGTCTATGATCTTGCAATCCTCCATGTGAGACTTTAGGAGTTTTTCTTTTGCTTTTGCCAAAGTAAAGGATGCTAGCTTTATGGTTTGAACCGGGGAGAGGGAGTCAAAATTGAGCAGTCCTTGAAGAAGTTCTAGTTCATCAAATTCCATCATCTCCTTGGTTAAGAATTCTTCTACTGCTTCTGCTATGTCTCTTGCCGGTGATAGGGTTTTGTCCCCTTCTGCAGCCTTACCACTATCATCTGTGGCCTTTTCTGTTGGAGTCTTCTCTTCTTCTGCAGCCTTACTACTGACATCTTCTTTTTGCTTCTCCTCTGCTTCTTGACTGATTACTCCTTTAGATCCAAAATCTGCAGGGGAAACTGGATGAGAGATATTTGCTTCTTTTTCTTCACTTGTCTCCTTTTCCTCTTCTGACATTTTCTCAGTGAATTCTTCTTTGTTATCTATTCCTGAGGAATCATCACTTAAATCCTCTACAACAGGAATATTGAATCTTTTATAGGCATTCCAGAGGATTTCCTCTATTTCTTTTGCCACCTTATCAGTTTCTCCAAGCATGAGCTAATTCATTCTAGCCTTACTCCGGAACTCATCCTTGCAATCTTTGAAGATCATATCCATTTGTTTTGGAGTAATTGAGGGATAGAGCTAGATAGCTATCTGATCTCTAATCTCTAAGTCCTTAGCCTTGGCATTTTCTTTTCTCATATCAAGTTCCTTCTCTAAACTTTTAGGAATTAGAGAAATTATTTCAATAAATGCTTTATTGTATATGTTCAAGTATTTGATTGTGGCTTCCTCCAAGATCTTTTTATCTGCATCATTTTATGCGTCATAGAATTATGTTATTGGTTGCAGGTTCCCATCCACAGTAACTGCTTTAACCACATCATCTAATGACAGAGTGGGCTTTTCAACAAACTCTTATGTCTCTGCCTCCTTGCTTTCACTGGATACTTTCTTCTTTTTCTTCATCTTCTTGATCTCTTCATCAGATTCAGTCTCTTCATCATCCTTCTGACTGATGTAAGACCTTGTTGCCTTTGTCTTTGTTCTCTTTTCACTTTTACCGGATGATTTTTCTTCTGGTTTAGATGCCTTTGAGCTCTTTGCAGTGGCAGATGCAGAGCTCTTAGAGGATCTGGTCTGGGAGGAAGCTTCTACTAGAGCACTTTCTTTTTCTGCTTCTTTCTTTCCTTTTTCTGCCCTTTCCATCTTTTCTCTGCTGGCATCAAGTGCCTCTTTTAAAATCCCATAACTTTTGGCAATGTTCTCAACTTATTTTCTCACTTTTCTCTTCATTTCCGGTTGACGTAGCTCCACATGGATTTTCACACTCAACTCTTCAAAGGTTCCAAACCTTTCTACCTTAGGATCCTTTGGCTGACTTAGCATGTGTTGAACATGCAGCTCTACAATTTTCTCATCCACTTCATACCCCATAGGCATGATCCACACTGTTCTTGGTTCCATTGCCTCAATTAGGCACTGATCAGTTTCTACCATAAAGCATATTGTATCTTTATATTTTTCAACTAAAGATTGGGGGATTCTCTCTCTTTCTTGCATCATACTCTAAAAATTCTTGAAATAGCCCCAAAGAGGAGTATTCTGTGCCTTGGCATCACCAAGCCCATGTATATAATCTCTGATTTGAATGGCTACTGGTCTATCATTCTGCCATACCCAGCCACTGGATCCGGGAAGCTCATTCATGTAATAAAAGAATAGGTAGAGTATCAAACCACCGTATTTGAAAGAGTTCTTCTTATCCTTCTTTATCTTCTACAGATTCTCCAAGAGTTGGTTCAGAAGGAGCTCACAAAGATCATAGTCTACATTCTTCCTCAACATTTCATAAGCTGTATATATAGCAGTTCCAGATACTGAATTCTCCCTTCTGGAGTGATATATCTTATACCCAATTATCATTGATGCAAACATGATATCCAGATCTGTGATATCCTCAATAGTCATTTCTCTTTTATCAAACTTCGATCTGGTAGGCTCACTGACAATTTGGTTTTTGACAGATTTGAGTGTAGGCATTCCACCGGTTGAGTGTAATCCGGTTACTTCCCTAATGGCATCCGTAGTGATCTTAAATGACCTACTCAACCACATGAAGTTGTCATGCATTCTGGTCAAGATATACCAGACCCATTCATCTTCCAAAAAATAGGGGAAATGAATGCATTGTGCAAAATGTTTGTCCCGGATAGCTTTATACTGGGTTTTGAGTTTGAATGAGTCATCTATCAAATGCTTGTGATAGATATCAACTAGCTTAGATTCCCCAAATTCTTCAATACTCGCATGAATATATGCCCTAACATCTTCTACATGCAGAACCCCATGTGGAATGCTTAAAAAGGTGCCTAGGGGATCAACTTCTAGGGATTTATATGGATGCTTCTTAAATTTAGGGCGTGGCCTATCAAAAATTTTCACCACATTCAAAGTACCCATCTTTCAAAGATTTGTAGAGAGATATTTAAGAATGAAAAATACCTTTTGCGCTTCTAGGTTTTACGGAGTGAGCTGGATCGATTGCTGGATGAAATTGACTTCTACAAATGATCTTTGATGGGCTTGAGGAAATTTGTTGCAAAGCTCCTTTTCGCTTCTTCTTGAATGCAGAATAAACAAATGTTTAATAAGAAAAACCCTTATATTGCTCCACAAACCCTAATACCAAGCTGCAATAAATGCTCAACTTAAGTCATTCCAGTTTGCCTTGTTTTCCTTATTCAGATGACTTGATGAATCGAAACGATCTTGTTCTAAACATCTTGCGGATCTTCTATAACTTAACCACAGTTTATTTAGATGTTTCTCTGAGAATATTTTAATCCGCAACTCTCCTTGTGCCAATTCCAGCACCAATTAACTGGCTGGGGGAAAATGTTTTTCCTTGTCTCTACCTGAGCCAGAGCTCATTTTTTAAATTCCAGAAGGAATATCAGCACCAGATTCTGGTGCGGATCCATCCTCTACATTTTTTGTACTTCTCTTCACCCAAATTTTGTTCATCTCACTTTTAACTTCATCCGCATTTACTTTTCCTTTTCCTTTGTCTTGATTCTGATTATGATGCACCGGACCCCTTTTGTCCTGGTTCTTACTTCTACAGAATTTGGCAATATGACCGGATCTATTGCAATTGTGGCAAACAACATTTCTTTGCATATTTGAATGAAATCTTCTTGATCTGCATTGATTAGCCATATGTCCATTCTATTGCATGCAAAGCATCTACCATTGAATGAATTGTTCATTTGCATATTTCTACATTCTTGAGATTCGTGACCATACCTTTTGCAATTGAAACACTGTCCAGAGAAGGATGTATTAGTCTGATTTATTCTCTTTCTACACTGATTAGCTTTATGACCAAATTTATTGCAGTTGTGGCAATATCCATTGAAGGATGGATATCTTTGAGCATTAGGTTGCCTTACCGGAGGTCTTCTAGGCCTGTTCCTTGGATTTTCTAATCCAAAATTCTTCTGATCGGATCCAGAGATTCACCTTTCTCATATCCCAAGCCATGCTTGTCATCTACCCTCTTTTGGCTTTCAAGAAGAACTTCAAGTTGAGCAGAACTTATCTTGAATTTCTCTTTGTATTCATTTGTTGTTTGAAGATCCTTTTTAAGAGTGTCAATTTGATCCTCAAGTTTTTCTTCATTATCTCTAGGATCTTCAAGATCAGATTCTAGATGCCTGATTATTCTATCCATTTTGTGATAGTCTTCTGACTTCTCCTCGAGGGATTGTCTTAGATCATCTTCAGTTTTTCTTTTCTCTTCAATTTCTTGGGTGAATTTCATAACTCCTGATTCCATTTCATGTCTTACTATAATGACCTCTTTTGATAACTTTTCACATAACTTGGTTTCTCCTTCAGATCTTCATTTGTACCATTGTCTTCACTTTAACTTGCCAATTGCTGAGTAGATCTTTTCTCTTTTTCATAGAGATACTCAGATTCCCTTTTAGTTCATTTATGAAATCATCAGCCTGTTTGAGTCTTTCCTTCAATTCTCTGACTTCAGAGTTTGATTGCTCAAGATCATCTAGGGCAGACTGAAGTTGCTCCCTCATACCATACACATCCATTTTAGTTCCTAGATCTTCCTCAAGCTGTTAGGCTCCTCTAGGAGGAACTTAGCTCTGATACCAATTATTGATAACTGAGAGGGGGGGTGAATCAGTTATCTTAAATAATTCAGCTTTCTAAACTTTTTTAACAATTAATGCAGCATTAATTCAAATAAGTAAACATAACCATGAAATGGAAATATACATGACACAATATTTTTTGATGTGGAAACCCTATTAAGGGAGAAAACCACCAGGTGATTAACCCAAGATTGTATTCTCTATTAGAAGAATAGAAATAGAAAATGGCACTTGCCAATTAGGGCTCACTACCCGAGCACACTGCTCACAAGAGGCTCACTGCCTACAATAGTTTATACAAGAAAACTAGATACTTGAACTGATGAGAAGAATTCACATATGCTAAGGTTCAGTTCTGATTAAGCTCAATATACTGATCTACTGCACTTCATTCTTACTCTCTTAGGTGATGTTGTCCTGTTACATTCTGGACCTGTCTTACTGTCTTCACATTGCTCTTCTACTTTTCTTCACACTTTACTATCACGCCACACCTCTTCACATCCAAATCCATCTAGTATATATATCCGCACAAAGGATTTCATCCTCTTTTCTAGTCGGCATCTGGAATAGTCAATATCTTCCCAAACTCTTAGACTGTCGGTCGAATCCTTGCTTGCCAAGTGATGTGAATCAAGGACATACTTATAGAAGTCATCTAACATGTCGGCCAATCATGGATGATACCTTAAGAACCTTGATCATCATCAATATCTCATCCGAAATAATTCTGATGCTCTGTTAGTCAGTTCTTCCTCTATCTGTTTTGTCAAACCGGACCTCAATACTTAGATGCTTATATCTCTTCACTCTTTCATCGCCAGAGGCTCAATCCCTGGAGTCTATCAATTAAGGTATTCCTCTTGACTTTCCCAAGTTTGTACTTTTCAAAGATACTTCCTCTAAGAGATCCGGACCTGACTGTCGGACCTTGCTGCATGCTCTGTTCTTGCTTACCGGACCCAAGTATCCTTCAATCTGACTTTCGGTAAAGATACACTATGTCCTGCGGATGTGTGGAATAGTCTTTGTTGCCATCAATGACAACACCAATGAAGCCACACAGTGTCTCTTGCCAACAGTTATAGCACCCTTTCCATAGATTTATGCTAACTCATCATCACCAAACTTAATAGCTCCACCATTCCACTTCTTAAGGCTAATGAACTTCTCCTTGACACCAGTCATATGATTAGAGCAACCACTGTCAATTACCCAAGCCTTGGCTTTTTTTTGCATGAAAGGAAGTCCACACAACCATTGATCTATCACTATTTTGGTCATCTTGCAAGGTATCAGTCTTTTCACATTTTCCAATATCATCATTTTTGTCACCAACATTGAAGGCCATGAAAAGCATTTCATCATTTGAATCATCATGATCTTCATCTTCTGAAGAACAACTGTTCTCTATGGAATACATGCTTCTTTTGAACTTGTCTCTCTTGTTACTACTCCTTGATTCTTTAAAAGGACATTTAGAAGCAAAATGACCAATCTTTCCACAATTGAAACATTTGAAAGGTAACTTACCTCTATATTTTTTTGTGCCCTTCTTCAATGTTTTTACAATGTTTTCTTCTACCTCATCAAGGTCATCATCTTGATCAGTTGCTTCATCTTATGTCTTCTTATTTGTTTTGAATGTTGCTTCCTTCTTTTGAGCACCTTGGTCAAAATATCTCATTTCAAAGGTTGTGAGAGAGCCAAACAATTGATCTATTGTGTGTTTATTCAGATCCTAAGATTCCTCAATGGTAGACAACTTATGACTGTAAGATTTAGGAAGAGATCTCAAAACCCTCTTCACAATCTCATCTTCTTTCACTTCCCCACCAAGACCTCTTAAGTCATTCACTATTTCATCCACCTGAAGCATGTAACCAGCAATGTCTTCATCTTCTATCATCCTCAAGGTCTCAAATCTACTCTTGAAAATTTGCATCTTGGCTTGCTTCACTTTACTATCTCCTTCATAGATACTTTCAATTTTATTCTAGATATCCTGAGCAGATGTACAACCCATTACCTTCACAAGTTCTAAATTAGCTAGCCCACTCATGATAGCATTCTTTGCCTTGGCATTGTTATCATACAACTTAATCTCATCTACATCTATAGGATCACTAGTAGGAGTAGTGTAACCCTTCTTGACTGATTGCCAAATGCCATACCCTAGAGAAGATAGATAGTTTTCCATCCTTAGCTTCCAAAAGGAATAATTTGTTCCATCAAACATTGGTACCTTGAGAGATCCATTATTATCCATCTTGGACTTTCATCAAGTAGCTAAGCTTCTTCTGAGTAACTTAGCTCTGGTACCAATTGTTGAACACACCAAGATACTAAGAGTGGGGTGAATCAGTATCTAAACAAACTTCAAATCCTTCGGAGTAGATTAAAGCTTAAACATTATAGCATAAACATAACCATACAAGACCAACACAATGCACATCAACACATAACACCAGATATACATGGAAAACTTAAGAATGGAAAAACCACGGTGAGGATTAACTCACAATATATGAAGCTCAAAATTACAACTTTGTTTTAGGGCTACAACCCAAGTAAGCTATTACTCCCTGATGACTTTTTTTTAGGGCTAAAACCCAAGGAAGCTACAACTCCCTGAAGACTTTGTTTTAGGGTCACTCCCAAGGAAGTTACAACTCCCTGTAGACTTTGTTTTAGGGCTACAGCCCAAGGAAGCAATGCCATCAATGTCAAAGCGGGAGATTGTTGGCAAGAGACACTGTGTAGCTTCATGAGTGTTGTCATTGATGGCAACAAAGTCCATCCCACACATCCACAGGACATGGTGTGTCTATACTAGAAGTCAGATTGAAGAATATTTTGGTCCGATGACCAAGAACAGAGCATGCAGCAAGGTCCGACAATCAGGTATGGATCTCTTAGAGGAAGTATCTCATTAAAGTACAGACTTGGGAAAGTCAAGAGGAGTACCATGACTAATATATTCGAGAGATTGAGCCTCCAGTGATGTAAGAGTGAAAAGATATGAACACCTAAGTGTTGGGTTCCTATTTGGCAGAGTAGACTAAGGAAGAACTGACCGGCAGAGCTTCAGACCTTAATCTGGATGAGATATTGATGGTAATCAAGTTTCTTAAGGGGTCATTCATGATTGGCCGACATGATTGATGACTTCTATAAGAATCTCTTTGATACGTATCACTTGGTAGGCAAGGATTCAGCCGACAGACCAGAGTTTGGGAAATTATTGAGTATTCCAGATGCTGACTAGAAAGATGTTGAAATCTTGTGTGCGGATATATATAACAGATGGATTTCGATGAGAAGGTGTGTGTGGTGTGTTGTTAAGTGAGAAGAAAAGTAGAGAGCAGTGTGGAAGCAGTAATACAGGTCTGGTATGTGACAGGACAGTAGCACCAAAGAAGAGGAAGAATGAAGTGCAGTAAATCAGTGTATTGAGCCTAACCAGAACTGAACCTCAACATATGTGGATGCTTCTCATCAGTTCAAGTATCTTGTTACTTTCTTTATACCTTGTAGACAGTGAGTCTCTTGTAGGTAGTGAGCCTCTTGTGAGCAATGTGCTCAGGCAATGAGCCCTAATTGGCAAGTGCTATTTTGTACTTCTATTCTTTTAACAGAGAATACAATCTTGGGTTAGTCACCCTGTGGTTTTTCCCTTAACAGGGTTTTCCACGTCAAAATCATTATGTTATGTGTATTGATTTTGTTTCTACTTTCATGGTTATGGATGCTTATTTGTTTTGATGTTGCACTAGTTGTTAAAGAAGAACAGAAAGTTAAATTAATTAAGATAACTAATTTAGCCACCCTCTCAATTATCAACAATTGGTATCAGAGCTAAGTTCCTCCAAATAGAGCCTAACAGCTTCAGGAAGATCTACGAATTCCAATGGATATGTATGGTATGAGGGAACAGCTTAAGTTTGCCCTTGATGATCTTGAGCAATCTCACTCTAAAGTCAACAACTTGAGGGAAAGACTCAAACAAGCTGATGATTTCATAAATTAACTAAAGGAGAAACTGAGTATCTCTATGAAAAAGAGAAAGGAACTTCTTCAGCAATTAGCAAGTCAAAGTGAAGCCAATGATACTAATGAAGATCTGAATGAGAAGAACAAATTATTTGAGAAGCTATCAAAAGAGGTCATTATGGTAAGACATGAAATGGAATCAGGGGTTACGAAATTCCCCCAAGAAATTGAAGAGAAAAGAAAGACTGAAGATAATCTAAAACAATCTCTCAAGGAGAAGTCAGAAGACTGCCACAAAATGGATAGAATAATCAGGCATTTGGAATCTGATCTTGAAGAATCTAGAGATAATGAAGAACAACTTGAGAATCAGATTGACACCCTAAAAAGGGATCTTCAAATGGCAAATGAATACAAAGAGAAATTCAAGATACGCTCTGCTCAACTTGAAGTTCTTCTTGAAAGCCAAAAGAGGGTAGATGACAAGCAAGGCTTGGGATATGAGAAAGGTGAAAGCTTTGGATCCGGTCAAAAGAACTCTAGATTGAGAAATCCAAGGAACAGGCCTAGAAGACCTCTGGTAAGGCAACCAAATGCTCAAAGATATCCATCCTTCAATGGATATTGCCACAATTGCAATAACTTTGGTCATAAAGCAAATTAGTGTAGAAGAAGAATGAATCAGACTAATTCATCCTTCTCCGGACAGTGTTTTAATTACAAAAGGTATGGTCACAAATCTCATGAGTGTAGAAATATGCAAATAAACAATTCGTTCAATGGTAGATGCTTTGCATGCAATAGAATGGGACATATGGCTAATCAGTGCAGATCAAGAGGTTATCAATCAAATATGCAAAGAAATGTTGTTTGCTACAATTGCAATAGATCCGGTCATATTGCCAAATTCTACAGGAGTAAGAATTAGGACAAAAAGGGTCCGGTGCATCATAATCAAAACCAAGACAAAGGAAAAGGAAAAGTGAATGCAAATGAAATTCAAAGGGAGATGAACAAGATTTGGGTGAAGAGGAGTACAGAAAATGTTGAGGATGGATCTGCACCAGAATCTGGTGCTGATATCCCTTCCGAAAACTAAATAGATGAGCTTTGGCTCAGGGGGAGTCACAAAAGAAAACAAGTTCCCCCAACCAGTCAATTGCTGCCTGAAATTGGCACATGGAAAGGTTCAGATTAAAGGGTTCTTAGAAAAACATTTAAATAAGCCTTGGTAAAGATATGGAAGATCCGCAAGAAATTTAGAAGAGGTTAATCTTCCAAGATTGATCCGATTTAATAGTCATCTGGGAAGAACAGGATTCTCCCAGTTAGATCCGGTATGATTCAAATTTGAGGTATCTTGATCTGTGGATAAGTGGAATGATTGGAGAAAGGTAGATAGATAGCTAATGTTCACCGAGAATAACTTTAAGTGCATCCCAGTAATCTGAAAAGATCTCTCTCGGAACAAGGAAAACAAGGCAACCAGAATAACTTAGGTTGTGCATTTATTGCAAAATGGAATTAGGGTTTGCGCAAAAATAAAAGGGTTCTTTGGTTAATCATTTGCACATTTGCATTCAAAAAGAAGAGAGAAGGAGCTCTACAACAAATTGTCTCAAACCTCTCAAAGATCAACCATAGAAGTTGATTCATCTAGCAATCTGATCTAGCTCATATCGTGAACCCTAGAAGCGAAAAAGGTATTTTCCACTCTTGAATATCTCTCTCTGAATCTTTGAAAGATGGCTACTCCAAATGTTTTGAAGATCACTAATAGACCGCGCCCTAAATTCAAGAAACATCCCTATATATCCCTAGAAGTTGATCCCCTAAGCGCATTTTCTAGTATTCTGCATGGGGTTTTACATGTAGAAGATGTTAGGGCATATATTCATGCAAACATTAAGGAATTTGGGGAATCCAAGCTAATGGATATCTATCACAATCAGTCAATAGATGATTCTTTTGAACTCAAACCTCAGTATAAGGCTATCTGGGACAAGCATTTTAGACATTGCATCCATTTCCCCTATTTTGCAGAAGATGAACGGGTCTGGTATGTTCTTAGTAGAATACATGACAACTTTATATGGTTGATGAGGCCATTCAAGATAACCAAGGATGCCATTAGGGCAGTTGCCAGATTGCACTCATCCGGTGGGTTACCTGCTCTCAAATCTGTCAAGAATCAGATAGTGAGTGAGGCAACAGGATCAAATTTTGACAAGAGAGCAATGACAGTTGAAGATATCACTGATTCGGATATCAAGTTTGCATCCATGATAATTGGCTATAAGATATATCACTCCAGTAGGGAGAATTCTGTATCTGGAACTACAATCTATGAAATGTTAAGAAAGAATGTTGACTATGATCTTTGTGAGCTCCTTCTGAACCAACTTTTGGAGAATCTACAGAAGATAAAGAAGGATAAGAAGAATTCTTTCAAATACGGTGGCTTGATACTCTGTCTATTCTTCTATTACATGAATTAGCTACCCAGATCTAGTGGTTGGATATGGCAAAATGACATACCAGTAGCCATACAAATCAGAGATTATTTGCATGGAATTGGTGATGCCAAGGCACAGAATACAGCACTCTGGGGCTACTTCAAGAACTTTCAGAATATGATGCAAGCCAGAGAGAGAATCCCCCAATCTCTAGTTGAAAAGTATAAGGATACAATATGCTTTATGGTAGAAACTGATCAATGCCTAATGGAGGCAGTGGAGCCAAGGATAGTCTAGATCATGCCAATGGGGTATGAGGTTGATGAGAAAATCCTAGAATTGCATATCCAACATCTGCTGAGTCAGCCCAAGGACCCTAAGACAGAAAGATTTGGAACCTACCAAGAGCTGAGTGTAAAAGTTCATGTTGAACTAAAACAGCCTGAGATTAAAACAAAGGTGAGAAGGGAAGTAGAAGAATTTGCCAAGAGGCATGGAATATCAAAGGAGCTAGTTGATGCCAATAGAGAGAAGATGGAAAGGGTAGAGAAAGAAAGGCAAGAAACTGAAAAAGAAAGTGCTCCGGTGCAAGCCCCCCCTCCCGGACTAGATCCTCCAAGAGCTCTACACATGCCACCTGTACAAGCCAAAAGACATCAAAATCAGACTCCCAGACATCCAGAAAGGGAGAGAAGAGAACAAAGAAAAAGGCAACAAGATCCTATACAAGTCAGAAGGATGATGAAGAACTGAAACCGATGACGAAGTCAAGAAAATGAAGAAGAAGAAGAAGAAAACATCTGGTGAACCCTCTACCGATCAAGGCAAAGAAGAGAAGGTAGAGGAATTTGTTGAAAAGCCTACTCTCTGCATTGATGATATCATCAAACCAGTCACTGTGGATGGGAACCTGAAACCAACGACTGAATTCTATGATGAATACAATGAAGCTGACCAAAAGATCCTGTAAGATGCTGCAGTCAGGTATCTTAATATTTATAACAAAGCATTCATTGAAATCATATCCCTAATTCCCAAAAGCTTAGAGAAGGAACTTGAAATAAGAAAGAACAATGCCATGGCAAAAGACCTAGAAATCTAGGAGAAAATTGCTATCCAACTCTATCCCTCCATCACTCCAAAGCAAATAAACATGATCTTCAAAGATTGCAAGGATGAGTTCCAGAGAAAAGCTAGAATGAATAAGCTTATGCTCGGAGAGACCGATCAGGTGGCTAAAGAAACTAAAGAGATCCTCCGAGATGCCTATAAAAGATTCAATATTCCTATTATAGAGGACTTAGATGATGAACCCTCTGCCATGGATGACAAAGGAGAATCTACTGAGATAGTTGTAGAAGAGACAAAGGAGAC
Organism: Cunninghamia lanceolata; assembly: GCA_027924645.1. Taxonomy (NCBI): domain Eukaryota; kingdom Viridiplantae; phylum Streptophyta; class Pinopsida; order Cupressales; family Cupressaceae; genus Cunninghamia; species Cunninghamia lanceolata. The sequence goes on along the minus strand of BSBN01000870.1, from coordinate 15,143,794 downwards.
AAGTAAAGAAAAAGCTAAGGACTTAGATTCCACTATTCTGGAAGAGGAAGTTCATGGAGAAGCAGACATCTCTCTTCTAGATCCCCCTGCAGACTTTGAAATTGAAGGAAAAGAAAGAAAAGAAGAGAGCATCAATCAAGGAGAAGAAGTGAAGGGAAGAGAAGAAGGTCAAACTAATAACACCACAAGTGACAGTGCTGAGGTTGCAGAAGGAAAGAAGACTCTATCTCCGGCAAGAGACACTACAGAAACTGTTAAAGATTTCTTGACTAAAGAAATGATGGAGATTGATGAACCGAAGCTACTTCAAGGACCATTCAATTTTGATTCTCTCTCCCCGATTCAAACAATGAAGATAGCATCCTTTTTCCCAAGCAAAGGCAAAAGAAAAACTCCTAAAGTCTCACATGGAAGACTGTGAGTTAATAGAAATTGCATTCGGTGTGTTGGAGAAGATCATGCCATCCTTTTAGAAGGATATTTCAGCTTCTTCATCCGGTAATCTAAAATCTCTTGTTAATTCAGTTAGCACACATTTTGATTCTTTGGAAAAAGCAGCAAAAGAGAAAGTCTAGAAAGAATTTTTGGACAAGAGATTCTCCAAGATACAAGGATTTATAACCAATGATAGGAGAAATATGGATATTAGGATAAAGAGCTTAGAAAATGCTCTTAAAGATGGTGGAGAAGTATATAAATTTTGTTTATCCTGGTCTAAAGTGACAAAGGATATTGAGAAGAAAGTGAAAGAACAAGAGGATAAACTGTCAAGCTTCTCTCAGAATTTTGATCCTCTCACCACATCCATAATAAACTAGGAATGTCAGACTATTGCAGTCATAAATGAGATAAAGAAGCTTGAGAAGGAGAGGAAGAATATAATAAGTAGGATGGGTGAACTTAGAGGGATGATTATCCCTAAATTAGAGGCCATGCATGAGGCCCTAACTGATGCTCAGACCACAGCCTGGACTAATGATCCAACAGATCCAAAGATGGCAGTAGCTTTTGCATTCCTATTGAGTGGTCACATCTCAATTTTGGATAGGATGAAGCAGAGTTGGGCAACAGAATTTGTCCAGTTAAAGACAACTTTTGCAGATATACTTCAATATATGTAAGTATAACATGTATATATACTTATGCGGCTTAGTTAGATTTTTGGAGATTTTTGGTGGGCAGATTCTACCCTTTGCCATTGATGTCAAAAGGGGAGTGAGTAGCAGTGAAAAATGTGGAATCTAGCTAAGGAGAACCTTTGAAAAAGTGTACATTAGAACAGAGCATCAGCCAAGGGGGAGTGTAGTGTGACACTTAGTCATTTTTCACTAAGTGTTGCCATCAGTGCCAAAGGGGGAGATTGTTGGCAAGAGACACTGTGTGGCTTCATGAGTGTTGTCATTGAAGGAAATAAAGTCCATCCCACACATCCGCAGGACATGGTGTGTCTATACCAGAAGTCAGATTGAAGAGTATTTTGGTCCGGTGACCAAGAACAGAGCATGCAGCAAGGTCTGACAATCAAGTCCGGATCTCTCAGAGGAAGTATCTCAGTAAAGTGTAGACTTGGGGAAGTCAAGAGGATACCATGACTAATGTATTCCAAAGATTGAGCCTCTAGTGATGGAAGAGTAAAAAGATATGAACACCTAAGTGTTGGGTTCCTGTTTGGTAGAGTAGACTGAGGAAGAACTAACTGGCAGAGCTTCAGACCTTAATCCAGATGAGATATTGATGGTAATCAAGTTTCTTAAGGGATCATTCATGATTGGCTGACATGGTTAATCACTTCTATAAGCATCTCTTTGATACACATCACTTGGTAGGCAAGGATTCAGCCGACAGACCAGAGTTTGGGAAAATATTGAGTATTCCGGATGCCGACTAGAAAGATGTTGAAATCCTATGTGTGGATATATATAACAAATGGATTTTGATGAGAAGGTGTGTGTGGTGTGTTGTGAAGTTTGAAGAAAAGTAGAGAGCAGTGTGGAAGCAGTAATACACATCTGGTATGTGACAGGACAGCAGCACCAAAGAAGAGGAAGAATGAAGTGCAGTAGATTAGTGTATTGAGCCTAACCGGAACTAAACCTCAGCATATGTGGATGCTTCTCATCAGTTCAAGTATCTTGTTACTTTCTTTATACCTTGTAGATAGTGAGTCTCTTGTAGGTAGTGAGCCTCTTGTGAGAAGTGTGCTTGGGCAGTGAGCCCTAATTGGCAAGTGTCATTTTGTACTTCTATTCTTTTAACAGAGAATACAATCTTGGGTTTGTCACCCCGTGGTTTTTCCCTTAATAGGGTTTTCCACGTCAAAATCATTGTGTTATGTGTATTGATTTTGTTTCTACTTTCATGGTTATGGATGCTTATTTGTTTTGATGTTGCACTAGTTGTTAAAGAATGGAAAGTTAAATTAATTAAGATAACTGATTCACCCCCCCTCCTCAATTATCAACACATACCTTCAACATTCTTTAGTCAACCAAGTAGAGGTAGAGCCTGGTAATATCATCATTCTGGGCCTTAGCCATTTTCGAAGAGAAAAAAAAACACCTTGCAGAGCAACTGGAGAAAACAAAAAATCAACAAGACCATTTTCCATCAATCAATGTACTATTTCATGCCACAACAAGTTCGCGCACATCATCAGCATATGTCCTGAGAACAACTAGGCATCTGAAACTGTCTAGATCACAATTGTCATTTGAAACTTGAGCTTGCAGACCTTCAAAACATCTGAAATTCATATGGATGCACTCAAACACTGTTGTGAACATATCCTCAAAACTATACATCCATATCTATAACTCCATAGGAATGCGAAGCATTCCAAACAGTCTTCATCATCACTTGATTCTTCTAGAGAATAGACCAAAACTCTATCTCTCATAACTTTCACTGTAGAGGAGAAAATGATCTGAAACTTTGGATTTGGCACCTTTACATCATATTTAACTTAACCTTTGAACCGCATGCCCATATCTTCAAATTCAGAGGAATGCGGAGCATTTTACCAGGCAGTCTTCAAAGCAACTCTCTTTAGTAGAAACCTTCACCAACTTTCAGAGGCCAAAACCTTCATATAATAGCACATACATCCTTAGGAACAAGAGGAAGGATCATACAACATGCCATAGGTCATCAGTAACATCTTCTCATCCTAAGCATAGCTTCTAATTCCCATCTTGATATATCATCATTCATCTTAGTACTTCTAATTCCCATCTTAATATTTCATCATGAAATCATCTTTGTTGACCATAAACATGCTCAAAACAACTTTACTTGACACTGATCAGGGCATGACATCCAACCATGAACATCAACAACCAATCATGAACATCAGGAACATCACTGCATCTTTGTTACTACACTAGTATATTATCATCACAAACTAAGTGTTGACATCAATGACAACACATATTGCCAACAACTTTGTGGTCATTATCAATTTGATTCAAAAGTACAGATTAGAAAATTTAAAGATAAACAACATATTCCTCTAAACTAGCCATTAATCGATTCACTAAATTCCTTCTCCATTTAGCAAGTGTATAGAGAAGAAAATGGTGCAACTGATTACCTATCAAATAATGCTCTCAGCCAAGAAATGTATAATAAGCAACAATATCAATACTTGGGAATTTTTGCACTCCCGTATCGGCCCTTAAGAGAGATTATTGGTCTTTTCCAAGAGGATAAAATGCAAAAAAGTGGCTAGCACTCGAATCATAATTATTTTATAGCACTCATGAAGATAGGGGATGGCATATCTCTGCCAACACGTGCTAGCTAAATTTCATTAGTATGGCACCACCTTATGACTATAGACACCTAAATTTGACTACATCCTAATGCCACCTAATTCTTCCCATATTCCCATGTCTTACCATCACCTAATTATCAAGCCAATCGTCTTCCTGGCATTAATTAAATAGTTTATGATTAAATAATTAATCGATTCATTATTCATCATTATTGAAACAATAATTAAATAAATTAAATGTTTATTTAATTAGTTAATTATCCATTCATATATCCCTTATGATTTCTTTTCATTTCTAACTCATGTGCACCAAATTAATTAAAATAATTAGATAATTCTATTAATTATCCTCTCACATCCTATCTTATCCCTCTCAATTTATTTCCATTCTCTAACTCGTGCAACTAGTTAAATGGAAACAAATCAAGGATCTTATCTTTATCCTTCTTTTTTACAAAATCAATCCATCAAGAATCTATAAATTGAACCTCTTGCAAGCCATAATCATCAGAATTTTGAATGCAAACTTATGTTGTTAAGTTGAGTACCTTACATCCAATCATTCTTTCAATCTATCTTGGAGCACAACCACCATTGCCGGTGCAACAGGAAAGAGTTGGGCACGAGATCTATTGTTACTTCATTCATTATTGTTGGCTCTTTCTTATGCTTTAGCTGAGGTTCACATTTTAGATTTGAAAGTAGGATTTTGGTTTGAGTCTTACATTTGCATTTCAAATTTTCTTGATTACATTCTAGCACGTCGGTGGGACCCTTGTCCATTATCTAATCCCTTGTTTGTAAGTTTTGTAGCTTGTTCTTACGGGTTTTAACTCTCTTTTTTGGGAAGATCTAGGGGTGCACTTTTTCAGGAAGCCTCTTGGGGCAAAACAGACCTCACAATTGCATCTAGAAGGTTTGAAAAATAAAGATTCATATAAAATACTCTTTATTTTGGGTAAAAGAAAATTGCATTTTTTGGTGCCTAGAGTTTCCCTAGTTGTACTCTATGGATTGTACCATGTTGTAGTTGTTAGCTAAAACAATATTGATCACTAGGTAATTTCTTTATCCACTAGGTAAAACCTCATGTCCTTTGATTTTTGTTTATTGGTAATTGTGAAGGTAAAACTCTTTTTCTACAGCTAGTCTTTAGCCAATGGTCACCCTCTATCATTCCATCTAGCTCCTAGTCACATTCATGATGAGGGATTAGCACTTAGCCACCTCCTATCGATTCATTAGTACCCTACGACCTATCTCATGGTCACGCTAGTGACTAGGGTCTTCCATCCCACGTGGTCAGATTTGATGTCTTCGCAAGCTTGCCATCCCTCTCCTCTAGCCTGTGTGGTCACATCAGTGACCAAGGGATGCAACTAAACTCTAACCACCAAATGATAACCACTAGCATTTAACCACCAATGTGACTAGACCCTGACGGTTAGTGCTAACTGCTAAACCTAGACCCCCACTCCATTTGGTCCTTTAAAGAGCATTTTTTTAAATTGGCATAAAGTTTTCCAAATATATCATATTTTGCATTCATACAAGCATTGGAAAGCTAACTTGAAGCACTTTGTTGTGGACAAGGTGGATTTTCTAGATTTTAATGCAAATTTTAGGTATAATCATTCAAACCTCCTTTATTTTAGAACTTCAAATGCACATATCTTTTGCATACAGAAGCATAACTTAGTGAATGTTTTTTAATTGCATAGAAAATCTTGAAGAATATCATAGTAATCTATGTTGTTATATGGAGTCTAATCAGACTCAGAGGTTAAATTTTCCCCACTTTTATCGGCGTGGTTTCTCCCCAAATTATTTAATGGGGGTTAGGGTTTATGTTGATATTGTATTGTAGCATTTGCAGTGGTATTGAGTTGCAAGGATTGCTGGTTGTAATCAATTTGATTTGTTGGATAATAATATTGGACTCTTTGTTGGTGGATGTAACCCAAGTTTGGGTGAACCACATTAAAAATTGTCTCTCACTGTTATTATTTATGTGTATTTTTCATTCCTTTGTTTAACCTTTATTTGCATTTAATTGATATATTTTGCATGTAATTCCTAACAATCTCCATTTTCCTATGTGATAAGGTTTATTTCTAATTTTTATAAAGGTTTAAATTTCGTTACTAACATGTTTCTAGTAGCCAAATCGCTTCCCAAAGAATCTTTTTAATCAAACTACTAACCTTTTTAATGCAAAACATTGGTTAAAGTTTATTAATCAAATTACTAACGCATTGTGTACAACACCACTTATCAAAGATCATATTTTTATCACTAAATTAGTGGAACACTTTTTTAAAGGAAATTAAGTATGTTTGCCATGTTTTGGAGTTTCTAGAGTATGTAATTCTCTCTCCTCACACCAAAAGGTGATCTTGGAGATCAAAAACACTCTTTAAGTATGCAAGCTCTCTCCTCGCACCGCAAAGTGGTTTTGGAATTCAAAATTACTTAATTTATTTATCTTTAGTGGGTCTACCTAAGGATCTCATCACCTTAGGGGATGACTTGAATCACATGTTTTGATGGGGATATAAAGGGGGAGTGAAATATGTACTTCAAAGAAATCATCGTGTCTAGTAAAGCCTTGGGGCCCCTTTTTGTAAGGATGCAAGGTGAACTAGAATTTTCTTGTGCTTATTTCACATGCTTGTAGATGGGCTCCAGTTCACAAATTTTAGCCTCACATACCTGTTGTGTGGCTTCACAACATGCCCCATTTCACCTTAGAAAAATAAGGACCTAATTTTTGCTTTTGCCTTGCTTGTGTGCTTTCCCTTCGGGCAGTATGGTAAAATGTCACCTCAAAATCCAAGTCAAGATATCTACCTATAGAAGTTATCAATGGATAGAGGATCCAATTTTGATCAACTTTGACATTTACATCATGTCAAAATTCACTAAAATGAGCAAGTTATAAATGTTTGAAGTTCTGGTCAATTAGATATCTTGGTCAAAGGGATATGGATATTACGAATGTATAATATGATGTCCACTCTTAGTATCATGTCCAGTCTTATCATCATGTCTAGTCTTATTGTTCGGTCTAGTCTTTATACTAATGCTCAAGCACACGAAATAGTATATCCAGACCCGAAATCATCATTAATTTGGGTTAAATCAAGACTTGGATCTACCAGATGGATATAATCACTCAGCTAAATATCCATATCCATGTTCATCCCTGAAAGTATCAAATTTACCATAGTGAAGTGTAAAACGGTCCACCGAATAGGATATTTCAACAAGATATGATTTTTCACCAATTATCCACATCCTTGTCCATATCCCTATCCACGCTCTGCACTAGCCATCAAATGTATTCCAATTGATAAACTCCCCAATGCATTAATATAGTGCACTGAACATTTAGAATTGGACATTTTTCAAAATATCTGTAGCCATGTCTATATCCACATCATATCCTAAGTATCAGTCTTCAAATGCTTGATCTGTTGACTTTTCAACTAGATATTTATCATCAAGCATTTTATCCATATCCATATTTGCATCCACATCCATATCTCAATCAAACATTATAGTCGACGTGTTCGGTCTGTTGACTTTTCAACTGGATGTGGTGTAATGGACATTTTGCCATGGATATTTCATATATCCTAACCTTTGAGATTGAATGAGATCCCATCTAGGTCAACAAGGTTTGATCGCGACCTATTAATGACATCACTCGACCTATTTCTTGCCATGATACTCACCTCATCCCTAGTCAAAGTCAAGGATATTTCACACCAGATATTCAACACTGGATGTCATGCATCAAGATCCATATCCAATTCCACCTTAAATGCTATACATAGATGCCATTGGGACTTTAAATTCAAAATATGTGTTTACCAATTGTGTATTGCCAATTGTTGGATTTACCCATGCCCAAATGGTAATGACTCACCTAAAGAATGCCCTAATCACCGAATTCTGTAAGGATAAAAGTGAATTTCATCGAGTAGTGTTAATTATCAAATCATTCCTTTGAGATCATAGAGAGTTAAAAGAAAATTAAAGGTGACATATAGGCGATCGAAAGTAGCATTATAGAGAACAGAAAAGTTGTAACAACATAGCTAAACGGTATCCATTGCATATCCATACTAAGGTTGATATCTTAGCTGCCAGGTATGAATACGACAAACCCTTCCCCTTCATTTTTATCATTACAATATCTGTACATTTACTAGAAGGTAATTTTTTTGTTATGGAGGTAAATTTTAGAGTAAATCCAGATGTATAGGTCAATTGTAAGGAATTTTGGAAACCATAGTAAATTTAAACTAATTTACCTATCTTAGGTTATAATCCCCAGAACTAATTATGAGTGTTTGTGTTCCATAGGATAAAATGCATAAGCGAATAGATCACCGGGATGATGAGTTCAAACCAACCATGTTCCCCACTCTCGGTGACATATGGTGTAAATTTAGCTACACTCTAGATACACATTGTGGGCAAATAGATCTAGATGCCTTCAAGGCAAGGATTCAGGCCGGGGACAATGATAAGATATTGAAGAATGTGGTATCAATAGGGATGTTTAATGTCGTTGGATTCCCATACACAGCAGAGGCCTTGGAGTTGGTTATTGAATGTACCCAAAACTACAACATGGCGAACAGGAGAGTGGAGTACTAGGGGTGAGTATACGTTGATTTTTCTATCAGTGGCATCACAGAGGCTTTCAAATTACCTGGAGTGTGGGATATTTTTTTGAAATCGACCTGGATGTCCTAGCTGCAAAATTCAATAATAACCTCACTGACTGCAAAAATATTATATTCGCATCATGGAGGGATCCAACCAACAAGGCTAAAGTTGTGGCCAAGATGCCCCAAAATTTTTATAAATATGACTTCAGTCCAGAGATCCAATACATGATAACTCTACTCAGTATAATGGTAGGGAAGAGATATGCCAGGACTTTTGAACCCTAGATGTTTGGGCTGATTCAGCTGGTTAAATATAAGAAGATAGTAGCCTAATGGGCTAAGATTATCAGCAATTCCCTTCATGAGGGAATGGTAGGATGGAAGAAGAGAAAGAGGGTTTTCTATATGACCTCTTATGTTGTCTATGCATGCACTTACAAAGCCCAACCTAATGGACTGTATACCTTTGGGAGGCTAGGAACTCAACCCATGGACCAAGCAGTGTGGGAGTTTTATCCACAATTAGAAAGGTTTCAATCGATTCAACATTACAAGATTGTGAATGATTATTTCTTATGCATCTGGTCAGGCTTATGGAGGATGATCAGGCAAAAAGGCTCTCTACGGAAGCCCAAGAATTGATACAACCTCATGGGGCCTAGTTTATCTAGTTCCCCACTTTCACCTATATTAGGCTGGAGGGTTTTGAGGAAAATTCATTTATGTTGTCACGCTACCCCACAGACAAGGTAGTGTTGTTGGAGGTTACTAGACAGATCATTCCCTCTTATGAGGCATACATGAAGTAGAATAAGATAGGTAATGTCAGGTTTCCCATGGAGATCAATTGGTATTCATGTCAGAGGATTGATAATGCTATTAAATCTAAGGCTGAGCTACAGACATTGCATTTGCAACTATTTCTTTTGATGAGATATTATGACCCCTACCATAGGATGGAGAGGTTTGTGAACAAGAAGTTACAACACATTGAATATTTCTGGGTTGATTGTATAGATGAAGAAGAGGTGAGGAAGAGAGGATACCAACGCCTGACTCTTAATCAGAGCAGGATGTTGGATAGCTTGGAAGTGCCACCTCAACTGAAATATGATGATGGGTAGGTTTTTGATCCTGAATATGAAGAGAAATAGGTGTATGAGGAGGCCATATCCCTTTCAGATTGGAGATTTCTTGAGGAGACATCTATGGAAGCTATAACGGAAAAGGTCCTAACCATCACTAAAAGATGGATTGAGAAGAAGATAAATGAATTAAAGGCTAGGGGAGTAGCTATTACGTATGACAAGAAAAGGAAAAGGAAGGACAAGGAAGATTTAGAGTATGATGACATCCTGATCTGAAAGAGGCAAATTATGGAAGCTAAGCTTGCTAAGCCTGGGCCTTCCACATCAGGAGAAGAGTTAATAACAGAGGGGATAATGGTTTCCATAAGGCCCTCACCCCCAAGAGATATGCCCTTAAGATCTATCACCATTTCCACTGGGGCTATAGAGGAGCATAGCCCAATGGACATATTACAGGGGGTAAACATCCTGAAGCAAAAGAGATCAAGAGCTGTGACACTAAGGTTCTACCTCTAAACCAGTAGATGTCCAGACTGAAGTCGTAGAAGGACCCACAAAAATGGAACTATTGTTTTCTCAAGATCAGTCTTAAGGAGGGTCATCATCAGTACCTATCTCACCACCTACTATGCTCTAGACCCATCTAGCGTAGCAAGTCAAGAAATATCTTGATCCGGTTGGAGGAGTGGTAAGGGAAATGTAGCACAACACTCCATCTCCTCAAATTATATAGGTAAAAAGAGAATTGGCTAAAGAGGATAAGGCTGTAGAACAAGCTGTGGTGGGAGAGTACCCATTATCCTTAAGTCATATCATAGACTTAACAGATGATGAATTCACTTGGGATGTGACCAATAATCAAGTTGATTCACTTCTTAGACCTCTAGCATTGTCACAGCAAGAGCCTTAGTAAGAATAGGATGTTGAGGTAATAAAGAATCCTGAGCCTGTGAAAGATCCTGAAGTACAAAACATATCTGATACAGGGAGGGAAGGATCACCTCAAGATCCCATTCAATAGGAGCAATTGGATAATTTAGTTGAAAAGATAACCATCCCAGAGGAAATTGACTTGTCTCATCCAGCAGGAGCAGATACAGAGGTTAAGGATACCAATCCTCTGGATGGGAAAGAAGAAGTTATCCATGATACTACTATGGCAGAGGCTGGTCAAGACACACCTATGGAAGAAGGAACAAAGCAAGCTTAGGGGTATGTTGAGAAATGGTTGGAGGAATAAAGAAAACAAATGGAGGCATTAGAGCAACAGGCTCTACATGATGCACAGGATACAAAAATGCACCAAGAAGCTGAGAGTCCTAGGGATGAACAACAAGAAGCTCCTTACCAAGAGAATATGCCACCTCAGGATATCCCTTGAGAGGAAGAAATGGTTTAGTGGGAGGAGACTCATCAGCAACAAGAAATCCCTCAAGAAGAAGATGAACATAAAAAGGAAGTTCTCAAGAAAGGAGTTCTAATGGATAAAGAAGCTCATCAAGAAGAGAATCCCTAGCAAGAAGTTCCTCAAGATGAGGAGATACCATAACAAGAAGAAGGTCTAGATAAAGATGAAGATACAACAGCTAAGGATGCTTGCATTGAGTAATTAGGTCAAAAAGGACCAGCACAGGATGTGCCTGAATGGTTAGTATCTGAGGAAATGCAGCCTCCTTCTGATGTTATTCCATTTGATTTCAAATCTTTATTCTCAATTAAATAAATAAAGCCTAAGCACAAGGCAAGGGTTGTGTCTACTATCAAAAGGGACACCACGACCAGACGTAGGACAACACATTTGGTTGTGCCTACCATGGATAAGGCCAAATGGGGAATCTTGTCCAATGAGTATCAAATAACTACAGTGGACCTGGAGCATGTGACAGCTAAACAAGTGATTGAAGAGCTTAAATGTAGCACGAAGGTGGTAGCAGCCCGCATCCACAAGGTTAAATAGAAGAATAAAGAATTTAAGGGGCACATTGCCCAGCTGCATTCATTCGTTAGGGGATTGCTCACCCCTAGCATGTAGATAACAGAGGTACCAGCTGCATTGATGCTAATAAGTCAAGATGAAATAAATGATCTTGATGCAAAGAAGCATCAAGCACATGTGATGCAGGGTTGGTTCAATAAACTCATGGAAAGTGGTGATGAAATAATTTAGTTAGCCCTATCCAATTGGGACACCCTAGCTTACATGAAAAAAAGGTTGATATGTTAAGGGAAGAATGTGCTAAGAGGCTTGAACAAAATGATCAAGACCTCTATAAATTGAAGAGTGCTAGAAATTTAGAAGATCAAGTGCTACTCAAACAAACATCCTAACGCTGCATACTATGCCGAAGATATCCACATGGATAAAAGACTTGAAGTTTGAGGCAGATATTCATAAGGGATGTAGAGTAAAAGTAGTAGATATTAGCCCTAAGGCACATAATCTGTTGACATATGAAATGGAGATCCTTGAAGATTTTCTTGGTATCTTGATGGATGACAAAGAAATATTTGAGCAAATATCCATAGGGAAATTCAAGGCTCAGTTTGATCCAATTTTGAAGGATCGTGTACAACACTTCTCAAATAAGGTAATTGATCAAGTAATGGAGTTATCCATGAAGATAAAGGTATATAGGGGAAAGTTGGATAACCAGACAAGCAAATGGGTATCTATAAATGATCAACTGCAAATGCAAGAATATGCAAAATCCAAGGCACAACAATTTGATAGAACGGAGATGGATATAGCCATAAGAGCTTATGAGGTCTTCAAGAATCTAGACTCTGAAGGAATGATAGTGGATGAAGGTTCATCTGATGCAGAGGAATAGAATATTCATGAAGATGTGAAGGGAAAGATGCAGGGGAATATTCCATTTCCATTGTCCTCCATCCAAAATTGCCAACTAGCAATCACGTGCCATATTTTCTAGCTGTAGATATTTTTGAGAGATATCTTGATCATTGGTGTATTGTAACTGATCTTAGGTCCTTGTTCTATAAAAGGGTCTAGATCATTTTGTATTATAGAGAATTAATTGATGAACTTTTGAGCACTGAGATTGTTGATTTGGAAACTCTGTGACTTCTCCTCATGGTTCTTTCCCAAATTAGTGTATATTTGTATATCCTTTGCATATATAATGAAAATGATGTTGCAGACTATTGTTACATCATAAATCCTAAGTAGTTTTCATTGATTTTTGTACGTGATGTTGAATGTCTGTGTTCTTTTAAAGTGCTTCCAACCTGTACTTGATGTGAATCAATTTCCTTGAAAATTTACATCTCTCATATGTAGCTGTGAATATTTCTAATGAAATATGAGTAGATTTCCTTCATTTCATGAGTATATCAAGATATGTGTGTGGATCACTGGTGAAACTTTAATAGTTTAGGATTTTATTTCTCTAATTTGATCTTTAACTCTTCATTTCACAAAATTATAGTACAAAGCTGCAAATAATAACAAATCATATGCAAATAACCATAAATATCAATGAATTACATGTTATAAAGAACTTCTTTAGGTAAATCCAGGATCTATTTGTAAATATTAGTTCAAAGAGAGATAGTTTCATAAGAACTAATCAAAGTTGACATAGTTTCAAAAGAATTGATCAAAGTCATGCTCAATTTATTCTTGTATGCTTGAATCTCAACTACATACTGGAGGATCTAATGCAATTGTTAAGTATATATGTAGATTAGGTATAATATATTGGATATTTGTGGAATTCAACTGAATCTAAGAAAAAATACAATTGAGAAGGTGTAAGTCCCTGAAATGGAGAACAACATATCACAACGAACCCTGAGTGATTGTCAAATGGTCAAGACCTGACTAATGGTGACTTGGGACATCCAAATCCTCAAAGATCTTGAAGTCTTTCAAGATGAGTAAAGGTTCGTTGTAACAAATTTTATTCATATGTATGTGACTAATTTTCACATCAACAATACCTAGTGTATAACAAGGACATCCCCTAGTTTCTTGTATAGCCTAGATAAGACCTTATGGTCATCTTTGTCTGTGATGCACTGGTAAGCAGTTATCCTTTAGAAGTTATTTACACCATACTTCTGAGTTTATAGAGATAGAACTCACTGTGGGGAGGGCCTTGGCCTCCACAGTAAGGGTGTATAGGTGGTGTATGACCTTGTATTCCCTAGCTATCTGCAACTTGGTAAATATTATATTGGTGAGCCCACATAGATTGATACTCCCACTTGAATAAAAATAGGTTTGTTCATAAATTTGTCATGTCTTCTTTATCAAAACTAGTAAATCTCCCCTTCACTATCCAAAACAAAACCAAAAAAAATTGCTTGTCTTTGTTTCAACTTTTGAAAGATTCAACCTTTGTCAATTTTAAAGAGACCTTTTAGGACACAATCCTCTTGCTAAGGTCGAAAAATATACATCTTCCAAATCAACCATTTGATCAATCCTCCATCATAAATCCAATCAAATCCAATCCACCTATCATCAATCTATCTTTGATCAAAATCTTAAACTTCAAATCAAGACCTTTTATCAAATTCAATCATCTTATTCTCACTTGCTTAAGAATGCGGTCTATCTCCAGTAGTTCATCCTCATTTCTCACTTAAGAACTTTGCCTATCTTAAGTGTAAAAGATCCAATTATCCATTATAACTTTTAAGGTCTTGCTTTTTGGTTTTAGGACCAAATCAAACCATCCTTTCAATTCCATTTCAATCTATTAAACCTAGATCACATAATCTTATCATCCATCCCAAAAGACACTGTCTACTTTTAGGACAATTTGACTAGGGTCCTTCATCTCTCAAAACATTCAAAAAACAAAAAAAACTCCAAATAACATTGAAAAATCAAAAAAAATGCTCATTTTATGTCACCCATCACAAGGTCACAAGCTAAAAAGATTATGGATTCTCACAATTAAAATCCTTTTGAAGCTAGGCCTAGCCATACCACACAAGGTGACCCTTCATCCCCTCATCATTTTCTTGACAATGTAAGTAAATTCTAAAGTCTAGTTAATCTATCTAAGTATTCTCCAAGGTACCTAGACTTCCTCAACACTCCACAAGCAAACAATCAAAGGAGCTATTTTCTTGCATGCCTTATCAAAGAGGGGGCTAAGATCCCTCATGATTCTGATATGTCTAAAGTACAAAAAATCTTTCATCTTGACTCACTAACACCTCCAACCTTTAATAATCCATGGGGCCAACCATCTTCTAATCCCCTTCATGATTATAAACTCCATATCATTCAACAAGAGGGTGGGAGTATACCACCACCCCTTCCATATTCTACCATTACACCCTCCTCTCATCCATACCACATTATTCATCTAACTTTAGATCTCAAGGGTATACTTATCCTTCCATCTTTCATCCTACTCATAGTCATAATCCATCTTATTTTAATCCTCCAATAGTAAAAATTCATTCTACCATGCCTACACAACCCATCCCCTCTTATAGTTAACCTATTTCTTCTTCCATTCCACAATCATTGTAATGAAACAACTTGCACAAAAGAAAAATATAATAGGAAATATGTTGCAAATACTTGATAATAATATGCCACTTTGAGGGGGCAACCTCCAAAAGTCTCTACTGAAGAATACGATGATATTAAACATACCACGAGCTCCTATATATACCTAATTATGTCATGGTTGTCTCCCAAGTTGACTTAAATAATTAAATATAACACATAGGATGACCTAACAACCTATATTTAACTATATTAATGATTATATATCTTAATTAAGAGTTAAGGTAGCCACAAGCTAACTACTCATAACCCTATACATGCTATAGAATTAAGGGTGTAGCATGCCCTAGGCCTATTCAAAGAAGTGCATTATCCTCATCACTGATCAACTATGGATTATTTTGCATAAAATCATCATTTTCACATATAGCCTCTTTGATTAGCAAGTTCTTTCATTTTATCAAATACTTTGTGATTGCCCTTATCCATAGCCTCTTGGTACGTGTTTGAAGAATTCCCTTAGGATCCAAAAATATCCTTCCCTCTTCATCAAGATCTGGTAACTCATTCCATGCTACAACTTTTTTATCAATAACCTTCTTCAAGCATGAAACATGGAAGACTGGGTGATTTTTTGTTGACATAGGTAACTCCAATTTATATGCTACATTGCCAATCTTTTTCAACCCCAGATAAGGGCCATAATACATGGGTACAAGCTTGTTATCTTTTTATTGTTGTTGTTGACCTATTTTTCCTCTGTGTAGAGTAAATAGTTCACCTTGTATTTCCTTGAAAATCCTTTAGAAAACACCCCTACAAGGCTTAAATCCTTCAAATATTTATACTATCCCTTGTCAAAAGTCCCAAAAATCTCACCTTGAGAATCGTTGCTGAAAACCTAGAATAACTCAGAAATCTTTTGGCTTCAAGTATTTTCCATCCCAGAGATTTCTCAATTTTGTACTTAATCATTTTTACATGCATATGCAATTGTATATGTTTCCTTGTATGATATGCATTGTATGTTTGTATGTACAATCGCACATACAAAGGAAAAGATACATACAAGAGCCATATACAAAGGAGAATGTATATCAGCAAATATGCAAAGGCAAATGTATAAAGGGTTCATCGGTGTGAGGATGTTCATCGGCAGCTAAGTTCTAGTTCTTTCTGATGGCTGACATACATACAATTGAATATGCAAAGGGGGACATGCAAGAAAAAGGGATACAAGGATACATCGGCGGCATACAAGTCAAATGTATATCGGTAGGATGCAACAATGGCTTGTATATGCGATTGTATCTTTGTATATACAATCGCACATACAAAGGATAATATGCAAAGGAGAATGTATGTTCGCAATGAACATTGCCGATATATAAGTGCAACATACAAGGCCGCATATACAAAGGTAAGATAAAAGAGGTGGGGTCTGCTGAACGTACAAAGGCGTTTGTATCTTCTATACAAGTCGCATTGTATATGCGAAAATGCAAATAAAGGATGCAAGTCAAATATACAAGGCCGCAAATACAAACAAGAGATGCAAAGGGACATACAAAGGTTTTTGTGTATGTGCTAGCATACAAAGGTGAATGTATATCAGCCGATATACAAGGTAAATGTGAATTAGGTTTATATGTATCTTTGGTTTGTATATTTACTTTGTATATTTGAACATACAAAGAAATATACAATGAAAATATGCAAAGCGCCAGACGAGCAAGAGATGCAATTGGTAGGGGCCGCAAGTATACAAAGGAGATTGTATGTGTTCGACATACAATATGAGCATGCATTCCTAACATACTAGGCGGACCTGACTTGAAAATCAAATTCTGGCAAATCTCAAGCATTAAGTCCGCGGCTTGTATGTATAAGTTCATTGTATATTGCGATATACAAAAGAAATATACAAAGGGAAATATGCAAGCTGGACCCGACTGGGGAATCAAATACAGCGGATAGTCATTTTGGGGTCCACAACTTGTATGTATGTTTTGCTTGTATGAGCTGATATGCAAAAGAAAAGATACAAAGGCTAGACCCGATGCCAAATTCAAGCTTGCTTCATAATCTTTTGAGTTCCATATGGTTTGTATATTTGCGATTGTATGTTTGTATATACAATGTGATATACAAAGAAAAGATGCAAGGAAGAAGATGCAGTTTTTTTAGCGATGCTTCTCAAACCAACTCAGTGACCAATCAAGGAATGACATTTGGCAGGGGCATACATGCAAAAGGTGATAATAAAGTAAAGGGGCCTCTTGTATGTGACCATTGTATTGTATGTACAAGGTGACATACAATTGAACATACAAAGAAATTTCAAAGGCCGAGTTGGATGCCGAATAAAAGCACATACAAGGCGCTTTACATATGCAAAGGCAGTTTCAGAGGGAATTTCAGAGGCCAATACAAGTGTAGATGCAAAGCGATATACACATACAGTTGACCAAAACTTTGACCGCCTATATCTTCCACGTCCTGGCGAATTTCGACATGATTCAAAAAGCAAAAATGCATGTTTTTGCCTCCTCTTTCATTTGGCGGGCTTATCAGGGGAATATTCTCACTTTTCAATTTTAGATCTGGATTTGCATGTTTTGGGTGAGTGGACATTTTAGCGACCATTTTGAGCAAATGCAAATATTTCTTGCATTCATTGCTACACAAAGATGAAGCAGCTTGCATTAATGACTAGAAATATCTCTTAGACCGCCATGTTTTAGATATTTCATATATTCCTTGTTGAAGATAACCATTGAAGCTACACGCATTCAATGCCCAGAATATCTTCTGTCGTTCCATTGTTGCAGATCGATGATTCAACAACTTACCTTAAAGACTCAAAATATCTCCCACCTACCCCTATTCCAGATATTTCCACACCATAACCTCTGCAAGTGGACGTCCCTTCAGGCAATTTTTTCTGATATAGCTCATGGAGCAAATTTTTGTAACTGACTTAGGGCATTTTTAGAATACTATATATATGCATTCGAGAGATGTAAATAAGGTTGGAAATTTTTTTGGCATTTAGGCTTTTCTGTTTCCAAATAGGGCTTTCTACTACTATAACTATGCCTTCCCATTAAATATATGCAAGTTATTTTGCCTCTTTTACTGAGTTTTAGTTTAGTGTGAATCTGCATGCCTGTGAATATATTGTTCCTTTCAATCGTCTTGTTTCTCACCTCTGCTAGGATCAGTTGAATCTGTGTATGTCTACTTGTTGTATTTGGCTATGCTGTGCATTTTCTCAGTTCTATGAAAGTTTCTTTTAATCAGTCTGGTGCATCACCCTTACTTTCAATTTTTTTGTTTTCATCTTTCATTAAAAAAGCATTCCTTCTCCCTTTTCCTCTGCAATTCAGTACATTTTAGGTGATAACCAGTCAAGGAAGCTGGCCTTCTCCGGAGGTCTGATCTCATTTCGCAAGGTCCCACACTTTGAGATCATTCCCATGTTACTCCAGATTGCTAAAGTTTCACAACTACATCAAGGGTGCAAATCTGGGTGATAACAGTTTTTGGCACGCCCAGTGGGACTCTACTTGAGAGTTAGAGAAACAATCAAACACTATCTTTTATTGCTGGTTTTGATGTGCGGCCAGTGATTTTCAGACCTGTAAGAGGTTAAAACTTGCATATATGGTGACTCATACTGAGGAAAGACAAGCAGATCAGTTCTGATGTTACATTTTATGAGAAAGATTCAAACTCGAAGTTCAAGTTCATTTGATTGCTTGCAGTTGTCACCACCTAGAAGACAGGGGAGAGCTGTAGAAAGGACCCTAGCTTCCAAAAGGATACAATCAACTCCTCCAAGTTTCAGACCCATAACACCTGTAGTCCCTGTACCAGCTCAAGTAATCCTACCTCTAGCTTTTCCAATGGCAAGAAATCAGCCATTTGTGGCTTTTGATGGGGGCAGCTCATTGAATTTGACAATGCATGACATCATACCTATGGCAGCTTTGAAGAATCTGCCCTATTTCACAGGGGAGAATCAAACTACCCCCATTGAGCACATTAGAGACATAGCTTCTCTATGTGGAGTACATCATGTAACCCAAGAAAACGTAGCCATCAGGCTGCTGGCCGCCTCATTCAAAGGAAAAGCATTACAATGGTTTAGGAGTTTACCAGTGCAGACCATAGGAACCTGGGATGATCTAGGTGATAAATTAAACAAGCAATTTCAAGATAAATCAGACAACTTGTCATTGGTTAACAGACGACTACAATAAAGAGGGCTCCCTAGGAGCAAATGATGGATTTCAACTTCAGATTCCAGAAGACATGGGACAGAATTCCTGCCATGGTAAGGCCTCCATTAGAATATGCATTCTTGTATTTTTTGAAAGCCCTAAATAGTGATATTTCAATGATGATACAATCATTAGGAGGTACTAGTTTACCTGATGCATGTGAAATAGCTATTAGAGCAGAGAATAACCTGATTCAGGCTAGAAAAATAGCACCTAGGCCACCAGTGCCCATTTTTCCTAAGATTCAAGCTTCAATGCCTTTGCCCATCCCATATTTTGCCCCTTGCCCTACTATAGCAGCATTGCCAAATACTGCCAATTTTGAACCTGTTGTTTCTAGCTCATCTCAAGAGTTAAAAGAGATAAAAAAATAGCCAACAAAAAATAGAGAATATTCTACAAACTTTTGGGAATGAGTTAGTAAACATAAAAAAGCAGCAGTCCCAGAATAGACAGTCAGCAACCCAGTCAAGGGCAAAATTAGCCTTATCAAGGGCAAAACCAACCATATCAAGCTAACAAGCCACCTTATCAAAGCAATTACTAGGGTACCAAGCAGAATGTGAACCAGAGGCCTTTCCAGCCTTACAATCCGGTGCCCATTAATGTTGTTAAGGACCTTGTCCCTATTCAGAATAACCTTGCAGTTGAGTATGAATGGTGTTTTCCATGCAATCAGCCACATAGTCAGGCAGCCTGTTTAAATGGAGTTATAAACCAAGCTTTAATGGTACAAAATGTTGTGACCTCGCAGCTAAACACCCCAAATAATGGGACTGTTCAACAGCAGGATCAACCTCAAAATGATTATGCCTTCATAAATTGGCAAGAAGGTGAATTTTGTGGTGTAAGCAGCGATAATACTCTAGTTGCAGCAAATACAAGAGCCAAGAAGAGGGGTTATGAGGTAGATCAAGCAGCAAATAAAGGAAAAGGAAATGTTGATGCTTCTACATCCCATATTCCCCACATTTTACAAAGAAATACTTCAGCAATGGCAAGGGAAATGCCTCATTTACAGGCTAATACTGTTGCTACAAAGTCACAACAAAAAGTAAGTGTCACTTCACCTTTCAACATCATTAAAAATATGAAGAAGATGAATGTGACAATGTCTTTGTGGGATTCCCTAGCCATCCCAGGCCAAAAGGGGATGTTGCAATCTGCCTTATCTGATTTAAAAGTGTCCAATGATACAACGATTGACCCAACTAGGGTTGTCCTTACCAATTCATCCCAGAATAACAACAAATAGCCAAACAAAAGTGCTAAACCACTCCCATTTTATGTTTCATTAATAATTGGAGACAAGTTAGTACATAACTGTGTGGTGGATAGTGGTGCAAGCAGTTCTGTGATGCCAAAACAGATTGCAGACCAACTAGGGTTGAAATACCAGCCCCTGGAGAAAGGTGTACTCCAACTAGATGGCACAACTGTTAATATTGTAGGTGTGATCAAAGACCTAGGTCTCACCTTGCACACTTGCCCAAATGTTTCCATTTCCCAAGAGGTATTCATCATAGACTTACCTCCTTATTTTGTCATGTGTTTGTCAAGAGAATTTACAGCCAAGATAGGAGGATATTTATCCTCGGACTGGTCCCACATGTTTTTCAAGACCAGATATGGCACAAAAGTAACCCTAAAATCCGAATTGCTTTCAAATCATCACATAGAGCCCTATGTTCCAAGTGTTGTTAATGTAAATTGCATTATTTCTGATGATCCTGAGCTGGTGGCTGCTCAAAAGCTACAAGATGAAAGTATACCAGAGGTGCTGTTAAAGGAGTGGGCCTCAGAAAATATTGTTGATGATCCTGAGGGACACATCCAAGAAATTGGTATGGGGGTTTACATACTGCATGAGCCTGAAACAGCAATTCCAAATCTGGTAAAGGATGCAGAACAGCAGATAGAATAGCAAAATGAGGTATGGTAAATGTACGTTGATGGCTCTAGGAATAGAAATGGATCTGGTGGCAGTGCAATGCTTGTGTCTCTACATGGTGACAGATATTTTTCTTCTTTCCGTTTTTCCTTTTCATGTACAAATAACACTGCTGAGTATGAGGGCTTAATTCAAGGTTTGCAGTGGGCAAAAAAGAGGAAAATTGGTTGTTTGCAGGTCTATGGTGACAGTGAACTCATTGTGAATCAGGTGAGAGGGCTGTATGTTACAAAAAATGATGTTTTGAAATGCTATAAGCATAGGGTATGGGAGATGATTGAAGAGTTTGATGCCTTCAATCTGATCTCTATTCCAAGAAATCAGAACTCCCATGCTGATAGGTTAGCTACAATTGGGGCCCAATTTGATATCCCCAATGATATTCAAAGAGAAAAGGTGCAGCCTCACGTGAAAATAGTTGATAGGCCCTCTATCCCTAATAATAATATTCATTGGCAGGTGTTCGAGAGTGATGAGCAGATTCTGTGTTTCCTATTAGAGGAGGATGAGTTTTCTATGATGAATCAGGATAAACTCAAATAGCAATATGAGGATGGCCAAGTTATTCAATTAAGGACAAACAAGCTACCCAAAGGATTGGTAACCTTGGAATCCATTTTTGGGACTGATGATTAGCTAAAGAAAAGTAAAACCAGCATGCAGGTCAAAGAGGAACATTATGAGGAGCTAGAAATTTTTAAGGGTAAGCTTCTTAAAATTGGTAAAATTTGTTCGCCTGAGGATAGGAGGGCTTTTGTTGCTCTTTGTCAAGAATTGATCTTCCTCCTTGACTAACACTTGATTATAGCCAGAATATCTATCAAGCAAGGAGAATCTTTTAGAACCATCCACCACTTGTAGAATTTGCTCCATTGAGGGCAGCGGGTAGTGGTCTTTTATGGAGGCTCTATTGAGGTCTCTAAAGTCGACACACAGCCTAATCTCCCCATTCTTTTTCCTCACAGGGACAAGGTTGGAGACCCAAGAAGTATGCTTGATTAGGAAAATGATCTTTCCCTCAATCAGCTTGGTTAACTCTTTAATCATCAAAGGCTCAAGTTTTAGATTTAAAAGCCTTTGTTTATGCCTCACAGGTTTTGTACCTGGTTCTAACTCTATAGTATGCTGGGCAATATGAGGGTCAAACCCTTTTAGGTCTGAATAATCCCAAACAAACACATCTTCAACCACTTTTACTACCAAATGGGGCACCATGGCCTACAAGAGAATGTCTTTTGGTCTGTCAAATGCTGGTTCTACTTTTTAGAGAGCTATGGATATGGCTTTTAAGGGTTTGCTGTATAAACTAGTGTTGGTGTACCTTGATGACATAATGGTTTTTTTCCAAGGATGCATCTGAGCATTTATCCCACTTGAGGCAAGTATTTGAGAGATGTAAAGAGTTTGGAATATCTCTCAATCCCAAGAAATGCATTTCCGTTGTGCATGAAGGCAAGTTGTTAGGGCACATTGTGTCAAAAGAGGGAATTACCATCGACGCTGAAAGGGTAAGAGCTATTCTGGAACTTCCTTTACCCAGTCACAAAAAGGGACTACAAAGTTTTTATTGGCAGAATTAATTTTCTACGAAGATTTATACCCAACATTGCAAATCTATTGAAGCCTTTGATGTCTATGTTGAAGAAGAGTACAATTTTTGGTTGGACAAAAGAGGCCAAACTCAGCTTTGAGTCCATAAAGAAGGCATTATCGGTTGCACCAATGTTGATAAATCCTCTTTTCTCCAAAGATTTTATCTTGTATGCTTATGGTGGTCTAAATACAATCTCTGTGATTCTGGTACAGCAACTGAGTGACGGCTTTGAACAGCCAATCGCTTTCTTTAGTCAGGGGCTGGAGGCGTATGAGAAGAAGTATAGCTTCGTTGAAAAACATGTCCTTGCAGTGGTACGGAGCCTCAAGAAGTTTTAGCATCTTATTTCTAATAACAAGATACATTTGATGGTTGCTCACCCTAGCGTGAAAGAGTTCCTGTTAGGTAAGGACGTGAATGAGAAAAGGGTTGGTTGGATCACTAAAGTCATGGAATATGACATGGATATCAAGATAACCAAGCTGGTAAGAGGTAGAGGACTCAGTGAACAGCTTGCTACCAGTTCTAAGAATGAAATAGAAAAAGAGGAGGACGTGCTTCTGACCTATTACCACCTGCATGAGCAATCTGGTTTCATGTATTTAAATATGCAGGCCCTTTCCCAAAGGTCCAAAAAATTATAACATTTTTGGCCTCTGTAGTCAAAAAATGCTAAAGTCAGTTAAGGTGCAAGTGTCTTTGTGTGCACAAAATGGTTTGTATATGCGTGCAGGTCAAAGATATGTATTGGCGAGTGCAAAATCTCCATCATCCTTCGAGAAAATGAGTTAGATACATTTTAGATGCATATCAGGTTCAAAAGGAGGATGTACAAGGGTAGAATATACATTGAAGATTCTAGGAATATTCGCTGCTTGCATATTGGGTTGCATGTATATTTGGTTTGTATGTTCAGACATACAACAGTTAGATACAAAGGGAAAAGAAACATTACAGGAATATTCTGGAGAAGATTCCTTGTTTGTATGTGCAAGGTAATGTACATTGAAAATTATACAAAGGCCGATGACATGCAAAATGAACAGTGCCGGGGATATACAAGTGAGAATGTATGTGCGAATATACATTCAAGGATACGAAGATGGTCGCAGGGTCGAATGTATTTTGAGTTTGTATATCCAAATATACAGTGAAAAGGTACAAGAGAAAATGTACATTCGGCAATATACAATGGGAAAGTGCAAATGGTCTTGTATGTTCTGCAAATCTACAAAGTAGCAGGAGATGCATTTGGTGGGGTCTGCCTCACATACAAAGGGCTTTGTATCTCATATACAAAGGAGAATGTATATGTGGTATACATTTGAAAATATATAAGGGAAAAGGATGCAAGGCGGACCCGATGGTGCTTTCATTTTGTTCTATAGGTTTTTGGCATCCGCAACTTGTATGTATGTGTGAGTTGTATATCACGGATATACAAAGATGAATAAATGTACATTCCAGACCCGATAGAAATTTCAGGTTGCTTCATAAACATTTGGGGTCCGTGGTGTGCATGTATATGGCATTTGTACATGCCGATATACAAAGGATGAGGTACAAGCCAGATTTCAAGGCGGATGCAATGTGTTTTATATTTTTTGAAATATGAAGCTTGTATCTAAATTGTATATGTATGCACATATACAAGGAAAAATATGCAGGAAAAGGGGGATACAAGCCGGACCCGATTTGAATTTAAATTTGTTCTAAACAGGTTTGGGGTCCGCCTTGTATATTGAATGGATGTATATGCTTTTTTGCATATACAAGGGAATTTTGAAGGGTGAACAGTGGCGATTGTATATGCATTCATTTTTGCATATACAAAAGTGAAAAAGGTAAAATGAAGAAGCGATAGGCCAACGATAACAAAAGGTGCCTACGTGGCACAATCTAATTCACTAGCGACCTGGTCAATGTGATTTTGAGGCCGTGGATCTCAGTGATAGGGATGGATTGACGGCCTTGTTTTGAACCTTCAGCGATGGTTTTTTCCTTGTGTCTGCGGCCATTTTTGAGCGGGAAAATCTCCAGATGCATCTATTGTTGTGTCTCGCGGGTAGCTGAAGTATTAATGGCAGTTGTGCAGAGAAGTATGGGTTGAGTTGACAAGTTCAACCACCTGATTTAGGAAGAGGATCTCCATGCGGCGGCACTTTTCCCGAACGTACCTGCTCCCTCCTCCTTGTCCCTCGACTGCATTGAATTTTCTGAGCATCATTCCTCATGCATGGAATCTGGCAGATTTTTTATTTGCCTTGTAATTATTTTGTTGAGTACACATTTTTGATATAAAGGGCCAAATTGTGCTACTCTTTTGGTTGTTGAAAATTGGACAAATTTTTTGGTCTTGTAAGGAGATACAACTTCATTGGTGGCTCTGTCTTTGCTGTCTTGTGAGTTTATGAGTCTCATGTTGTATGTTTAATGCATAAATTCACTGGTTTCATGTTGTTTTATATGAGAAATGCTCTGTGCATGTGCTTAATCATTTGTCTCCAAGCTGTGGGCATATTCTTTCTTTTGAATCAAGATAACTAAGGGTTGTTATGATTTAGGAGTATAACTTTTCTATATTGAATGTTAAATCTCCTACTTTTGTTCAAGGAACAAATTAAATGTTTCAGGTTAATCATTGAGAAAGTGTGTTGTAGCAGGGATATCATTAAGTATGAATGATTAAGCACCTAGTTTTTGGGAAGTATCTGTAAGGCAGGTGCTAAACAATCCCCTCGAAACTCGGTCATCACTACAAGTTTATGTGTACATGTGCATGTGTATGTCTACTGACTCCGAGCCCATGATAGGCACCAATCTGGTCCTATATTGAGGTTACATTCCAAGTCCTAGTTTTGCATCCAAACATAAAAATCCAACTCAAACTTTAAATACAAACCTTTAGGATTTTAAAAGTAGTTTTAGGACCCAAAACCTCTGTCTACAACTGAGCATAGGCCCAAAGCTAGCCCCTTTGCACTTATTCCACAATTTTGGTCTGCATCATAGAGGATTCATTTGCTTTGCTTCAACATCCAAGTAGTTTCATGTGCATATGTTGTAGATGTTGAATAGGGAATACCCCCCTTGGTTCTGCAGAGCCTAAAGAAGAAGAGGAGATATCTATAGAGTCTATCTCCTATATTGTTAGCCACTGGCCCAGGAATCCTATTGATCATTGATGGCTACCTTGTAGGGACAACTAGCAATAAACATCTAGTCAGATTGAGAGGTAACATAACCATTGAAGATGTACATCAAGATGATATAGTAGTAGTGGGCACAAGTTGGGTTGATAAAATGACTCAATTTTTGCAAACTGGCAAATGTCCAGCAGGTTTAGATAGAACCAAGAGAAGGTATTTTAGACTGCAATCTATTCCATATGTTTTAATAAATGGCATCCTTTTCAGAAAGGCTTTTAATGGTGTATTATTAAGATGCATTGATAATGATCAGACTGACAAGGTGTTGCATGAGTTTCATGATGGAACAGCAGGGGGTCATTTTGCCCCAAAGACTACTGCTTGGAAAATATTGAGAGCTAGATATTACTGGCCCATCTTATTCAAGGATGCCCGTGCATGGGCTAGAAAATGTGTAAAATGTGCCATTTTTGTAGGCAAAGAAAGGCTTCTAGCTTTACCTCTGCAGCCAATTCAAGTAGAACAGCCCTTCATGAGATGGGGCATTGATTTTGTAGGTCCCATTAACCCACCATCAAGTGCAGGCCACAGGTGGATACTTATAGCTACATACTATTTCACGAGGTGGACTGAAGCAGTGGCTCTGAAGGAATCCAATGAAAATATTGTTTTGAATTTTTACCAAGATTTGATATCCAGATTTGGGGTGCTTGAGTCAATTATCTCAGACAATGCTTTAGCCTTTGTTGGACTAAATATAATTGACTGGGCTGTTAAGAATGGGATCTATTTGAATACTTCATCAAATTATTACCCACAGGGTAATGGTTTGGCTGAATCTACAAATAAGAATCTCATAAGGATCATTAAAAGATCAATGGAGGACAACCAGAGGACCTGGCACACTAATCTAAAATATGCCTTATGGGCAGACAGAATAACTCCCAAGAGGTCAATTGGGAACTCTCCATATATGTTAGTCTATGGGAAAGAGGTAAGATTGCCTATATCTGTGGAGCTGCCAGCACTTGATATCATGAATCAGCTGGAGATATTTGAAGAAGAAGATCCCATGGCTATCAAATATGCTCAGCTTATGGAGCTTGAAGAAATTAGAGACAAGGCTATGAAAACTATGGAGTATCATCAGCTTTAGACCAAAAGAAATTTTGATCAGAAGGCAACTCTCAGAATCTTTAGGGAGGGTGATATGGTGCTCAAATGGGATGAGTTGAAAAGCAAGCTAGGAAAGCACTCCAAGTTTGACAACATATGGAGTGGCCCATTTATCATTACTGAATGCAAGGAGCACAATGCATTTTAGTTATCAAATATGGATGGAGAAAATCTGCCTATCCCAGTCAATGGGATACACTTGAAGAAGTATTTTAAGGTATGACTTACCTTGTAAAGCAGTAGATTAGATTTCTTGCTTTCAATAACTACTGTTGCACAATAGTTTAGATCCCTTTTTGTTTTCCCTAAGTGTTGTCTAGCACAGTTGGAGGGGTTGCCTTCAGCATTTTTGTTCCTGCTTTAATCTTCTAAGTGTTCCTCACTGGTAATATGATGAGTTCCTAAAGTCAAGAATTGTTTGTCAAGATATATTCTTAGTCTCTGTATGACTCCATGCCCAATGGATGCTTAAGGCCACTGGTCTAATTGTTTAATAGGCAAACATCCCATAGAAGTCACCAAATTGTTAACCTATTTTTCCTCTGTGCAAAGTAAATAGTTCACCTTGTATTTCCTTGAAAATCCTTTAGAAAACACCCCTACAAGGCTTAAATCCATCAAATATTTATGGTATGCCTTTTCAAAAGTCCCAAAAATCTCACCATGAGAATCGTTACTGAAAACCCAGAAAAACCTAGAAATCTTTTGGCTTCAAGTATTTTCCATCGCAGACATTTCTCAATTTTGTACTTAATCACTTTTACATGCATATGCAATTGTATATGTTTCCTTGTATGATATGCATTGTATGTTTGTATGTACAATCACACATACAAAGGAAAAGATACATACAAGAGCCATATACAAAGGAGAATGTATATCGGCAAATATGCAAAGGCAAATGTATAAAGGGTTCATCGGCGTGAGGATGTTCATCGGCAGCTAAGTTCTAGTTCTTTCCGATGGCTGACATACATGTTAGATTTAGGGCACACAACTGAGAGGGGGGGTGAATTAGTTGTATAAAACTTTCTCTCTTTTATGTACTTAACGCCACATTATTAATTAGCAGCATAATAGAAGATCGATCATGAAAGCACAATGTAACAAATCAATAGCAGAAACACATCAACACATGAAACACCAAGATTTTGACGTGGAAAACCCGGTTAAGGGAAAAAACCACGGGGTGATTAACCCAAGATAATATTCTCTATTAGAAGAATAGAAAGAACAAATGGCACATGCCAATTAGGGCTCACTTCCCTAGCACACTGCTCACTAGAGGCTCACAGCCTATAGGAGACACACTATCTACAAAGGAATAAGTATCACATGCTTGAACTGGTAAATAGCATCTTTATTATGCTTGAGGCAGTTCCATTTAAGCTCAAACCTTTTGCTCTACCTTTCACTCTTCTCTCTGCTACCACACGCTCATCTCCATGAATTCCCTTTTGAAATGACTTCGCGATCCTTTATTTATACACGACATCAACTTAGGAACAAACATCTAAGTTGGCAAACAACCACAAGAACATTCACAAGGTGTATAATTCATCCAGTCGGCCAGTCAGAGAAAGAACACCTTCATCCAGAAGTATTTCTTCAAGTCCAGGCTCCAACTCTAATGCGGACCATTAACACGAACTAAACAAAATCCAAGGACCTTCACAAGCTTTCTTGAATCACCAAGAACATCCGCACTTCCTCTACTTACTGAAATCCTTCTCTCCTTCATCCAGAACCTCAAGAACACAGTCTGTCATCACTGTCACAAAGGAATAGGTTCTTTCAGACATTCAAGCCACAAACCAATCTACTTGACACTTCATAAGGACGTCCTCAACACTTCCTCAAATCCGCATAATGGGATAATGCATTACCGGACCTTACCAGACCTATCTGTCTCACTTTGTCACCACTGAACACCTGTCAGAACCGGTTCTACTTGAGTGACCATAACTTCTTCAGATCTTCATGCGGACCCCTAAAAACTTTACTGGAGCATCTCAAGACTTATATCTACAAACCCTTTGAATCACATCCTCTGATCCTCAACCTATCTTGGACTTTTACCTTGTTATCATCATTGTTCTTCACTATTCCTGATTGAGACTAATTTTCTCAAAATACGCAGCACACAGCTCATCCAATCCTTCTCATTAATGTAACATGAGTATGTTGACATCAATGATAACACCAGTTAAACCCATACTTGCAATAATCTCCCCCTTTGTCATTGATTGCAACGTATGATGTGAAAAACCATCAAGACAAGAACTTCTCCTTACTATCACAACTCCCCCTATCACCAACAACTATTCACATGTCTTCTCTTCCTATACTACTCCCCCTTTGATCATCAACCACTTGCTTTTCACATGTCTTCTCTCCCCCTTTGACATCAATGGCAAAGGGCTCATACTTGCAACTTCAGAATCACACCTGCTGCTCCCCTTGAGTAGCAGCTCACCATCAACAATCTGGATCACAAGATATGATTGTGATATCCACCGGACTGATGCACATCAGTGCATCCTAGTTCATCACCAGAGGGGCAATAACCCCTAACTTCTCCCTAAGATACTCAAAAGAGTCCTTGGGAAGAGGTTTAGTAAAGATATCTGCAATCTGATCCTTGGAGGGCACATACTCCAATCTGACTTCATCCTTGTTCACTTGCTCTCTCAGAAAGTGAAACTTGATAGATATGTGCTTGGTCTTAGAATGCAACACCAGATTCTTAGAAATATTTATTGCACTTGAATTATCACAGAAAATTGTGATAGGCTCCTCATATTCTACTTTAATGTCTCTTAGCATCTGCTTCATCCATAAGATTTGAGTGCAACTACTTGCTGCTGCAATGTATTCTGCTTTAGTTGTAGACAGAGATATTGCCTCTTGTTTCTTGCTTAGCCAAGAAACTAATCTTTTTCCCAAAAAGAATGCTCCACCACTGGTACTCTTCCGGTCATCCACATCTCCTGCCCAATCTGCATCTGTATATGCATGAAGATAGAAATCATGATCTCTAGGATACCATAGACCATACTCAACTGTCCCCTTTAGATATCTAAAAATCCTCTTGATTGCCATAACATGAGATTCTCTAGGATCAGCTTGGAATCTAGCAACAAGACCAACAACCTACATAATATCTGGTCTAGTTTGAGTGAGATACAATAGTCCTCCAATCATTGACCTATATTTTGTATGATTAACCTTGGGAGAGTCATCATCTTTGCTTAACTTGCATCCGGTTGCCATTGGAGTGTTCATTTGCTTTGAGTCTTCCATCCCAAATTTCCTCAACAATTCTTTCACATATTTTGACTGAGAAATGAAGATTCCTTTCTTTGTTTGAGTAATTTGTAGACCCAAAAAGAAATTCATTTCTCCAAGCATTGACATCTGAAACTCACTTTTCATTTGACTTGCAAAAGTTTTACACATACTATCTCTTCCTCCAAAAATGATATCATCAACAAATACTTCAACAATTAAGATGTTTTCATGATCAATTTTGAAATACAAATTACTGTCAGCAATACCTTTGTTGAAACCAATCTTCAAGAGATGCTTATCCAATCTTTCATACCAGGCTCTTGGGGCTTGCTTCAATCCATATAGTGCCTTTTTCAATTTACAGACCATGTCACTATGATCAGACAATTGAAATCCATCTGGTTGCTCAATATACACTTCTTCTTCCAAATTACCATTTAGGAAGGCAAATTTGACATCCATCTGATACACCTTGAAATCCTTGAAGGCAGCAAATGCAAGAAATAATCTGACTGCTTCAATTCTTGCCACCGGAGCAAAAGTTTCTTCAAAATCAACTCCTTCTATTTGAGAGTAACCTTTGCAAACTAATCTGGCCTTATTTCTAATTACTTCACCGGCTTCATTCAATTTGTTCCGGAAGACCCATTTGGTTCCAATCACATTTTTATTTCTTGGTCTGGGAACAAGATCCCAAGTGTGATTCTTCTCAATTTGCATCAGTTTTTCCTCCAGTACCTTAGTCCAGTTTTCATCATTGCAGGCTTCATTTATTGTCTTAGGTTCAATCTTTGAAATTAGACAATACTCATCTAAATTTTGAGCAATTCTCCTTCTTGTTTGCACCCGTTTGCTTTTGTCACCTATGATCTGATCTTCAGAGTGGTTTAGAGTTACATACCTTGGAATTTTGGGAGTTTCTTGCACTTCTAACTCTTGATCAGTCTCATTAAGACTTATCTCTTCTTCCTGTCTTACCAGATCAACTTGACTTTGTTTCTCAGAAGAGGCTTGGATACCTTGAATCTGAACAGCATTCTGATCATCTTCATCATGCTCAAGAATTCTTGAGGGTCTTTTAATTTCTTCATCAACCTTCACATTTACACTTTCTACAATCTTTCTCAGTCTCTTGTTGTAACACCGGTATGCTTTGCTTTGAGTAGAATAACCCAAGAATATTCCTTCATCACTTCTAGCATCAAACTTTCCTAGATCTTCATCCCTTTTAATGTAACATCTGCTACCAAAAACTCTGAAGTATCTCACAATGGGAGTAATGCCAAACCAGAGTTTATAAGGAGTCTTACCAGTATAGTTTCTAATTTAAACTTGATTGAGAGTGTAGACTGTAGTGCTAACAGCTTCTCTCCAATAGATCTGAGGAACATTTGCTTCCATCATCATGGTCCTGGATGCTTCCTGGATGGTCTGGTTTTTTCTCTCAACAACTCCATTCTGCTGTGGAGTTCTAGGGGCAGACAACTGTCTCTTTATTCTATGTTTCTCACAGAAGTTTATGAACTCATCGGATGTGAATTCTCCACCTCTATCAGACCTCAGACATTTCAATTTTAATCCAGTCTCATTTTCCACCATAGCCTTGAATATTTTGAATTTCTCCAAGAGCTTCTGATTTCTCTTTCAGAAAGGTTACTCACATCATCCGGGAATAGTCATCAATTAGCAACATGAAGTATCTATCACCTTGTACACTCCTGATTCTTGCCGGACCACATAAGTCAGTATGAACCAAGTCTAATAATCTGGTAGAAGATTGTTCCTTGCTTTTGAATGAGATTCTGCTTTGTTTTCGCAACTGACATTCTTTGCACAAACTATTTGTAGGTTTTACCAATTTTGGAAGGTATCTTACAGCCTGAGTATTACTTATCTTGATGATATTATCAAAGTTCACATGACGCATTCTTCTATGCCATAACTAACTTTGATCAACTTGAACAAATAAACAACTTTTACCAGTACCATCCAAGTGAAAGATGTTACCTTTTGTTTGGGTACCGGATGCAATCTTTGTTCTGGAACTTTCAAAGATCTTGCATTTTCTATTCCTGAATCTGAGATCATAGCCTTTGTCCACCAGCTGTCCAACACTGAGAAGATTGTGCTTTAATCCTTCAACATACAGTACATTACCAGTTTTGTTCTTACCATCAAGAGAAATAGTTCCTCTACCTCTGATTCTGCCAACAGAATTATCTCCAAACTTTACAATTCCTCCTTCATACTTTTCCAAATTTAAGAACTTATTCTTGTCACCTGTCATATGGTGAGAGCATCCACTATCAATGACCCAATCATCCTTTGCTTCAACTTGAGCAGCCAGAGCTTTTTCTTCAACTTCATGATTGACAGGTACAGAGGATATTGGTTCCTCTTCTTTGATGGCATTAAACACCTATTCATTACCAAATTTGTTTCCTATCTCTGATTCATCATCTGTTACTCCTTCATTATCATCTTCTTCATGAACATAGTAACAGTTCTTTAGAAATCTTGATTTGTTAGGATTTGGTCTTGAAAATCTCTCCGGACATTTTGAGGCAAAATGACCAATTTTATTGCAGTTAAAGCAATTGAAAGGTAATTTTCCTTCATACTTATTGGATCCTCTTGGCAGTCTTTTTGCAATAAGAGCTTCAAGATGAGCAGTTTCAGCTTCTTCTTCTTCCAAGTCTTTTCTTGCTTTTTCATACCATGATAGGTTCCTTGAAGAGTTTTCTCCTGGATCAAACCTTTGTTTCCCTTTTACAGAGGCACTGGCTTTGAATGCAGATTCAGTCTTTAGAGGATCATCTCCAAACTCAGCCATTTCAAAAGTAGCCAACTTACCAACCAATTGATCTCTTGTGACTGTTGTGTGAGCTCTAAATTCTTTGATTGCAAAAGCCTTGATTTTGTAAGAAGCAGGAAGGCATCTGAGAACTTTTCCAACAATCTCTTCTTCACTCAGGATTCCACCTGCATTTCTAATTCCACAAACTAGCTCATTCATTCTTGGCATAAAAGAGGTAATATTTTCATCATCTCTCATCTTCAGTTTTTCAAATTTTCCTTTTAGATTTTGTAACTTCGTACATTTAACAAAATGATCTCCTTCATGCAAAAGTTCCAATTTCCCCCAAATCTCAAAGGTAGTTGGTAGATCAATAACATTTGAGAGCTCTGAGTCAGATAATGCGCTTAGAAGAGCCTCTTTGGTCCGCAAATTGTTTTCAACATCTGTGATTTCATTTAGGGTTGTCGGACCACCCTGTGGAGGTACATAAGCTTTTGTAACCATGGACCAGTATGCAAATCCCATACACTATAAGTGACATTTCATGCAACCTTTCCAAAGAGTAAAGTTGGTTCCATCAAACTTTGGACTATCCTTCTTGTACGACGATATCCTGGATCTCCTCAAGTGGTTAAGCTCCTTTTAGAGGAACTTAGCTCTGATACCAATTGTTAGATTTAGGGCACACAACTGAGAGGGGGGGTGAATCAGTTGTATAAAATTTTCTCTCTTTTATGTACTTAACTCCACATTATTAATTAGCAGCATAATAGAAGATCAATCATGAAAGCACAATGTAACAAATCAATAGCAGAAACACATCAACACATAAAACACCAAGATTTTGACATGGATAACCCAGTTAAGGGAAAAAACCATGGGGTGAATAACCCAAGATAATATTCTCTATTAGAAGAATAGAAAGAACAAATGGCACATGCCAATTAGGGCTCACTTCCGGAGCACACTGCTCACAAGAGGCTCACTGCCTATAGGAGACACACTGTCTACAAAGGAATAAGTATCACATACTTGAACTGGTAAATAGCATCTTTACTATGCTTGAGTCAGTTCCATTTAAGCTCAAACCTTCTGCTCTGCCTTTCGCTCTTCTCTCCGTTACCACATGCTCATCTCCATGAATTCCCTTTTGAAATGACTTCGCAATCCTTTATTTATACATGACATCAACTTAGGAATAAACATCTAAGTCAGCAAACAAACACAAGAACATTCACAAGGTGTATAATTCATCCAGTCGGCCAGTCACAGAAAGAACATCTTCATCCGGAAGTATTTCTTCAATTCTGGGCTCCAACTCTAATGCAGACCATTAACACGAACTAAACAAAATCCAAGGACCTTCACAAGCTTTCCTGAATCACCAGGAACATCCGCACTTCCTCTACTTACTAAAATCCTTCTCTCCTTCATCTGGAACCTCAAGAACACAGTCTGTCATCACTGTCACAAAGAAATAGGTTCTTCCAAACTTTCAAGCCACAAACCAATCTACTTAACACTTCATAAGGATGTCCTCAACGCTTCCTCAAATCTGCATAATGGGATAATGCATTACCAGACCTTACCGGACCTATCTGTCTCACTCTGTCACCACTGAACACCTTTCGGAACCGATTCTACTTGAGTGACCATAACTTCTTCAGATCTTCATGCGGGCCCCTGAAAACTTTACTGGAGCATCTCAAGACTTATATCTACAAACCCTTTAAACCGCATCCTCTGATCCTCAACCTATCTTGGACTTTTACCTTGTTATCATCACTGTTCTTCACTGTTCCTGATTAAGACTGATTTTCTCAAAATCCACAGCACACAGCTCATCCAAGCCTTCTCATTAATGTAACATGAGTATGTTGACATCAATGACAACACTGGTTAAACCCATACTTGCAACAATACATACAATTGAATATGCAAAGGGGGACATGCAAGAAAAATGGATACAAGAATACATCAGCGACATACAAGTCAAATTTATATCAGCAGGATGCAACAGTGGCTTGTATATGCGATTGTATCTTTGTATATACAATCGCACATACAAAGGATAATATGCAAAGGAGAATGTATGTTCGCAATGAACATTGCCGATATACAAGTGCAACATACAAGGCCGCATATACAAAGGTAAGATACAAGAAGTGGGGTCCGCTGAATGTAAAAAGGTGTTTGTATCTTCTATACAAGTCGCATTGTATATGCAAAGATGTAAATAAAAGATGCAAGTCAAATATACAAGGCCGCAAATACAAGCAAGAGATGCAAAGGGACATACAAAGGCTTTTGTGTATGTGTTGACATACAAAGGTGAATGTATATCAGCTGATATACAAGGCAAATGTGAATCAGGTTTATATGTATCTTTGGTTTGTATATTTACTTTGTATATTTGAAAATACAAAGAAATATACAATGGAAATATGCAAAGCGCCAGACGAGCAAGAGATGCAAGTGGTGGGGGCCGCAGGTATACAAAGGAGATTGTATGTGTTCAACATACAATATGAGCATGCATTCCTAACATACAAGGCGGACCCGACTTGAAAATTAAATTATGGCAAATTCAAGCGTTGAGTCCGCAGCTTGTATGTATAAGTTCATTGTATATTGCGATATACAAAAGAAATATACAAAGGGAAATATGCAACGGACCTAACTAGGGAATCAAATACAACGGATAGTCATTTTGGGGTCTGTGACTTGTATGTATGTTTTGCTTGTATGTGTCGATATGCAAAAGAAAAGATACAAAGGCTGGACCCAATGTCAAATTCAAGCTTGCTTCATAATCTTTTGAGTTCCATATGGTTTGTATATTTGCGTTTGTATGTTTGTATATACAATGCGATATGCAAAGAAAAGATGTAAGGAAGAAGATGTATTTTTTTAGCGATGCTTCTCAGACCAGCTCAGTGACCAATCAAGGGATGACATATGGTAGGGGTATACATGCAAAAGGTGATATAAAAGTAAAGGGGCCCGCTCTTGTATGTGACCATTGTATTGTATGTACAAGGTGACATACAATTGAACATACAAAGACATTTCAAAGGCCAAGTTGGATGCCGAATAAAAGCACATACAAGGCGCTTTACATATCCAAAGGCAGTTTCAAAGGGAGTTTTAGAGGCCGATACAAGTGCAGATGCAAAGTGATATACACATACAGTTGACCGAAACTTTGACCGCCTATATCTTCCACGTCTTGGTGAATTTTGACATGATTCAAAAGGCAAAAATGCATGTTTTTGCCTCCTATTTCATTTGGCAGGCTTTTCAGGGGAATATTCTCACTTTTCAATTTTAGATCTAGATTTGCATGTTTTGGGCGAGTGGATGTTTCAGCGACCATTTTGAGCAGATGCAGATATTTCTTGCATTCATTGCTGCACAAAGATGAAGTAGCTCACATTAATGACTGGAAATATCTCTTAGACTACCATGTTTCAGATATTTCATATATTCCTTGTTGAAGATAACCATTGAAGTTGCACGCATTCAAGGCCCAGAATATCTTCCGTCGTTCCATTGTTGCAGATCGATGATTCAGCAGCTTACCTTAAAGACTCAAAATATCTCCCAGCTGCCCTTGTTTCAGATATTTTCACACCATAACTTCTATAGGTGGACATCCCTTCAGGTAGTTTTTTTTGATACAGCTCATGGAGCAAATTTTTGTAACCGACTTAGGGCATTTTTGGAATGCTATATATATGCATTCGAGAGATGTAAATAAGGTTGGAATTTTTTTGGCATTTAGGCTTTTCTGTTTCCAAACAGGGCTTTCTGCTACTATAACTATGCCTTCCCATTAAATATATGCAAGTTATTTTGCCTCTTTTACTGAGTTTTAGTTTAGTGTGAATCTACATATGATTGCCTGCGAATATATTGTTCCTTTCAATCGTCTTGTTTCTCACCTCTGCTAGGATCAGTTGAATCTGTGTCTGTCTACTTGTTGTATTTGGCTATGCTATGCATTTTCTCAGTTCTATGAAAGTTTCTTTTAATCAGTCTGGTGCATCACCCTTACTTTCAATTTTCCTATTTTCATCTTTCATTAAAAAGGCATTCCTTCTCCCTTTTCCTCTGCAATTCAATAGATTTTAGGTGATAACCAGTCAAGGAAGCCAGCTTTCTCCGGAGGTCTGATCTCATTTTGCAAGGTCCCACACTTCAAGATCATTCCCATGTTACTCCAAATTGCTAAAGTTTCACAACTGCAGCAAGGGTGCAAATCTGGGTGATAATAGTTGTTTTAGAGACATTTTCTTATATGGTTATAATTGGACAAAAACCCAATTACCCACTTCAAAAGTCCTTTCACCATAGTGTTGGTCATCCTATTGCTTCATTCTATTTTGTGTCATTCACAGGTTCTCTTGAAGACTAGAAAATATCTCTTGTTGATGGTGAATGTGTTCTTCAATTGTTCAACCCTTTGGTTGTGGTTGCAATGAAGGGGTGATTGATGGTGGTTGGTACCCATATAATGCCAAAAATGGGGATATCTTGGAAGACATATGGAAAGATGTGTTATACCACCATTTTGTTAGTGGTAGCCATTGCACCCATCTCTCTTGTTTATCTGACGTAAAACATTGAAGGTACCCTTCCAATCATTTGTTGACCACCTCAGTCTGCCCATCAAATTGGGGATGATATGAAGAACTAAAAGCAAGTTTAGTGCCCAAACATGAAAATATGTCAATTTAAAGTTACTTGCAAATGTAGGATCATGATCACTTACTATAACTTTTGGAGTCCTGTGTAGTTTTTGAGTAGTACTCAATGTTTTCTTCTAAAGTGCTTGATACCAATGGGTGTTCCAAAGCACAAAAGTGTGTATATTTGGTGAGACAATCCACAACAACCATGATGACATTTTTGGTAATCATTTCAGAAATTGTACGTGCTCATCTCTAATTGGTAATCCTCATCTTAAATTGTATCTACTCTCACAGAGAGGTTCTAGAATTGTTGAATATACTCCTTGACTGATCCTGATTGTTGTAATTTAGCTAACTTGTTAAAGTAATTGTTTGCTACAATATTACTATATTGTGATTGTAACTCCTCCATAAAAATTATCCATTTGACATTGAGACCCTTTTTCTTCCATTGTGCACATAGCCATTGATACCAATTGAATTGTTTTGGTCCTAGATATAACGAATCCATTGTCATCTTTTGCCCACTTGGAACTTGCTGAACATCAAAAAAATCCTCCATCTGATTAATCCAAGTCATTGGATCCTTGCCATCAAACTTGTGCATGTCCACATTTGGTAACCATTTCTTAGATTTGATTTAAGTGTTACCATTTGGATCTTGATGTAGGAGCATCCGGGTTCACAACAAATCATGTATCAATCAAAAATATTTTAGGCTTTGCTTTCAATTTTAGTTTAATTTTGTTGTGTTTTAGTTGGGTTTTTGGTAGTTTTCTTCAAGAGAATTTTTAGATTTAATTTTTTCAAGGACATCACCTTGTAGAAGGGCCAAATGGGTATCTATAGTTTCAATTTGGTGAAGTTTGGAGTAAATTGGTGAAGTCTTGAGAATTTCGACAAAACCCAAGGTTTGGGAACTCCTCATTCCACTGAAAGACTTTGTTTCTTTTCATTTTTAGAAAAACCCAAGGTTCTTGAACTTCTCATTTCACTAAAAGCCTTGGTTTCTTTCATTTTCAGAAAAACCCAAGGTTTGTGAACTTCTCATTTCACTGAAAGACTTGGTTTCTTTTCATTTTTTGAAACTTTCCAAGTTTGCTAACTCCTCATTCACTGAAAGACTTGGTTTCTTTTCATTTTCAATAAAACCCAAGGTTTCTGAACTTCTCATTTCATCAAAAGACCTAGTGTCTTTTCATTTTTGAAAATGTTCCAAGTTTGCTAACTCCTCATTTCACTAAAAGCACTTGGCTTCTCTTCCCTCTCAGAAAAATTCCAAGTTCACAAACCAAGAGATCCACTGAAAAGAGTTCGAAGGTTCAAAAGTTCATTGATTCACCGAAATGGATTATAAAGGAAGAGTTTGAAAGTTCACCAAAATGGAGTATAAAGAAGAGTTCAAAAGATTGAAGGTTAGTTGAATCACTGATTGGCCAAAAAGATATTTTTTGCACTAGTAGAAATATGGCAAATAAATGACCAGGTCACTAAAACTTTTAGTCACGTGACCAAACTTTTAGTCACATGACCAAAATTTTTTGCAACACAGCTATAAATGACTAAATAAATGACCAAATAAATGACTAATTTGGTCATCAGGCAAAAAACACAACTAATAATTGGTCAGACAAATAAAAATGACTAAATAAATGACTATTACTCCTCTATTCTTTTTTCTTTCCAATTTAATCATAATCCATGAATTCAAAGGCAATATAAGGCAAGGCAATGAATGTCTGCTTAGACAAAATAATTATATTGTAATATAATTTCATTATTTTATAATTAAAACTAGGATAGCTATATTTTTAAAAATATATATCTAAAGTACGCTGAGATGGATCTAATTTCATCATTTAATTAATTTATTTTAAGTTAAAATTGTAATAATTGTATACTTTAATAATTTTAATCAAAATAATATATGAAATTAGAATAAATAGATATTTTTTTAATGACAATAAATAATTTAAATATATATAAATATTTGAAAGGAAAAAAATAGCTATATTTAAAAAATATATCTAAAGTATGCCGAGATGGATCCAATGTGTCATTTAATTAAATTATTTTAAGTTAAAATTGTAATAATTGTATACTTTAATAATTTTAATCAAAATAATATATGAAATTAGAATAAATAGATATTTTTTAATGAAAATAAATAATTTAAATATATATAAATATTTGAAAGGAAAAAATATAGCTATTTGTAATTTTTTTGGCCAAGATAAGAAGGGGCAACTAGTTTTCCCCACACCAGGGCTCCCAACTTAAAGGTTCTCACGTCAATTTTGTTGTGGTTAGTCATTCTTCAATGTTTCATGATTGATTTATTCCAATTTCTATAGCAACAATTTGTTTTAAATTCCAACACTATAAGAAGGGGGATTTAAACACATGTATGCATTCTAATTATAAATTTATTTTATAATTAAAATTATAATATAAGTTCTTGCCTTGTGGTGCATGAGTTTAGTTCACTTTAGTAATGGAGGGAAATAATGGAGGGAATGTGCGTTTATGTGTTTTAAACAAAAAGTGAAACCTGTGAAGAAGCAAATCACGGGTCTAGCAGGAGAAGATTGTTCATGGTTGTAGTTCTTTGAGATCATCATGTGAGATTGTTCATGGCCGTAGTTCTTTGAGATCATCGTGTGAGATTGTTCATTGCCGCAGTTAGTTGAAATAGATTTGAGATCATCGTGTGAATGAAGAAAGGGATTTCCAGCTATAGACTGCAGATCAAAGGAGCAGCAATAATAATGAGATAACAAATGGTTTTATGAAGCAGAGGTAGGGTTTTCCACGTACCTCTATTCTTCTCTTAGCTTGCTCTAAAGTTTTGTATCTTTGAAAGCTTGGTGCTTTGTCATTAATGATTGTTCTATCTCTTTGAATAACTGTATGAAGAGGTCTCATGGTTCTTTATTGATAAAGTTCTACTTTTTCTATTCATGATTTATACTTAGAATACCTTGGCATGAAGGAATTTGATGGTCTTCAACCTGTGACTTAGACACTGCCCCTGTGTGTGTGATTCAACCTTTGAAAGATGATTGTATTTTCAAAATGACTATCACAAAATAGAGAATGAAAGCTTGTTGTTGAGAATGCAAGACTATTCCATGATTTGTTTCATTCCTTAAATCTACTCTTCACTATCTTTACTATCTCTTACTGCTATCTTGACAATAACCTTTATCATGAAAACCTTGTTCATTGCTTCATACATGAACTGATCTTTGTTGTCCTATCACGAACTTGCCTACAAATTCCTTAATAAAAAGATATCATTGATGATGAATGTCCTTTGTATGCAAAAATCTGTCACAGTCACATTCCCTTTGTCCATCTACTGCTATGACTATCATATAGCTTATTAGCTTGATTTTGATAAACTTGAAGATTTTATTCATAGACTTTTGACTATAAAAAATCCTCTCTATTACTTTTGTTATTGATATATGACATAGTTTTCACATAATTCACATTTGGATGCAAAAAGACTATCAATATTCCACTGTCTTTTCTCTGCTGTTGTAGCCTACTTTGGTGACTATGATTAGGGCATCTCTTTGAATGGATAGTGATCTCCTCTTTTCTTCTGTGGTGTTGTGCATTACTCTTTTTGATGACTAATTTCACTGTCAGTTTGATGACATGACTGTCATCACTTTTAAAGGCACTTGTGTCACTATTTTACAATCTATATAATGACTATCTTTCCCTGATAAAATCTTCAAGGATTAGCTAACTAATTAGGTAAGGGTTTGTATTTTGACAAAAGTGTTTGGCTTCATGGATTTTGTATTTTCATCTTTTCAATGTTGCTACAGACTGTAATATATGCCCCGTCCTTTGCAATCAAAGGCATGACTGTATTCTCTATGTTGTTTTTCCTATTGTCATGATTGTCATTTGAAATGGTTGACATCTTGAGTCCTTTATTTGGTGACTTTGCCTATAATTTTGGCAAGTGATTTGCTGCTATGAATACTTCATCACAATAGTTATTTAATTGGGGTTTTAAAGTGTAATCTTGATAAATTGTTTAGTATTTCTTCTAAATGCTATTTATCTATTGGTTTACATAGCTTGTCTATATTTCTAAGTCAGACAACTTGTAAAATATATAATTGTCAGCATGGGAATGAAATTGAATTATTGTTGATGTTTGTTATTCTCATGGACACATATTGAAGCACTTACTCTATCTGATACGTGTACC
This sequence comes from Cunninghamia lanceolata, assembly GCA_027924645.1. Taxonomy (NCBI): domain Eukaryota; kingdom Viridiplantae; phylum Streptophyta; class Pinopsida; order Cupressales; family Cupressaceae; genus Cunninghamia; species Cunninghamia lanceolata. The sequence goes on along the minus strand of BSBN01000870.1, from coordinate 15,101,583 downwards.
TAAAAAAATCTTTTAGGTGCATATAAGTGTAGCAGCTACTTGCATGGGTGATAAAGCTTGTTTGGAGAGGACTTGGAAACTTTTGAAAAGGTGGGCAAGGAATTCAGTGTTAGAGTTGGCTATGATTGGAGCCACCCAAGATCTAGGACTTCATGAAAGCACAAGAGAGATCAACTGAGAGAATAATGTTATTCTATCAATGAATACAAAAGAAGGATTGTTGTTACAATATACATGAAATGCCTTGCTTATAAAGGCAAGGTGAGAGCTAGAAAGGTGGAGTGGAAGGAGGAGTGGAAAGTGGAGATATTCCTACATGTACTAATTAGAGGATGATAGCTAATTGCACATGTGGAGGATAAGACAACTCACTCCAAGTATCAACAACTCAACACACAACTAGACTTGACTAGACACAACTAGACATCTAGTACACTCACTAAGTCAACTTAATATGTGTGATGTGTGAATATTATTTAACTAGTAAATAGTTAAATAAGATTATTTATCCACACTAGGGTAAACCGGTTAGGTGAAAACACTGTTCACACTAACACCCCCCCTTAAGTGGAACTTAGGGAGTACCAAGATGAAATGATGGATGGGTCTTGGCTACTAGGCCATGTTAGGTACCCATGTACAACAAATCTCAAGTGGAGAAAAGGAGAAAACCTCATGGGACAAAACTCCTCTCCAAAAGTGAGAATGCAGAAACATGAAAGTGAAAGAAGTGATAGAAGGAGGACTCAACATGACCCTGTTGGATCTAGGGCATACAACTGAGAGGGGGGGGGGTGAATCAGTTGTATAGAACTTGTTCTATTTCAAACACTTTGTTCTCTGTTGTTAGTTAGCAGCATATCAAATAATCATTCATGGAAGCACAATACATAAACACAAGAGTAGATAAGCATCAACACATTGAACACCAAGATTTTGACGTGGAAAACCCGGTTAAGGGAAAAACCACGGGGTGATTAACCCAAGAATTATTCTCTGTTAGAAGAATAAGAAAAAATGAATGGCACATGCCAATAAGGGCTCACTGCCCGAGCACACTGCTCACAAAGAGGCCCACTGCCTACAAGGAGACACACTGTCTACAGAGTGATAAAAATCACAGTCTTGAACTGGAGAATGACATCTCTACCATGTCCGGATCAGTTCCAATTAAGCCCAACAATCTCTGCTCTGCCTTTCGCACCTTTCTTTGCTACACCATGCTCATCCACATGCCACACTCTGAAATGAATTCACAAATCATTATTTATACAAGACATCGACTTAGGAACAAGCATCTAAGTCGGCAAACAACCATAGGAGTATCCGCAAGATGAATAACACATCCGGTCGGCTATCACAAGAGCATTCGCAGGATGAACAACTCATCCGGTCGGCTAAACAGAGCAATAACTTCATCCGGAAGAGTAACTTCAGTTCCGGGCTCTACCATCAATGCGGACCAACAACACAACCTAAACATGATTCAAGAACCTTCTCAAGTCTGTCTGAATGTCCGGATACATCCGCACTTTCTCTGCTTACTGGGATCTCTTGTCTTCCTCATCCGGAACTTCAAGAACACAGTCTGTCGCCACTGTCATAATGCAGGAGGTACTTCCGGACCTCCAAATCACACACAAATCAGGATGACACATCACAAGGACATCTAAAACACTCCTTCCAATCCGCAGATTATGATAATACAATTCCAGACCTCACCGGACCTTTTTGTGATCCTCTGTCACCTCCGGATACTTGCCGGACCCGGTTCTATACCGGCAGCCATAACTCCTTCAGATCTTCATGCGGACCTCTGAAATCTTAACTGTAGCATCTCAAGACTCATATCTACTAACCCTTTAATCCGCATCCTCCGGTTCTCATCCTATACAGTATATTTACCTTCTTCTCATCACTGTTCTTCACTGTTCCTGACTGAGGCTAATTTTCTCAATATCCTCAGCACAAAGCTCATCAAATCCTTCTTGTCAATGCAGTATGAGTATGTTGACATCAATGACAACAATGGCTCACCTCATACTTGCAACAATCTCCCCCTTTGTCATTGATGGCAACATATGATGTGAAAAACCATCAAGACAAGAACTTCTCTTTTCTGTCACAGCTCCCCCTATCAACAACAACTCTTCACATGTCTTCCTTTGCTGCTCCCCCTTTGATCATCAACCACTTGTTTTTCACATGTCTTCTCTCCCCCTTTGACATCAATGGCAAAGGGCTCATACTTGCAACTCTTATGCATCAGAATAATACCAGCTGCTCCCCCTTAGTTGCAGCTCCCCATTAGTCCGGATCACAAGATATGACTGTGATTGCCACCGGACTGATGCACATCAGTGCATCTTAGTTCATCACCGGAGGGGCCATGACCCCTAACTTCTCCCGGAGATATTCAAAAGAGTCCTTTGGAAGAGGTTTTGTAAAGATATCTGCAATCTGATCCTTGGAGGGAACATACTCCAATCTGACTTCTTCCTTGTTTACTTGTTCTCTCAAAAAGTGAAATTTGATAGATATGTGCTTAGTCTTAGAATGCAATACCGGATTCTTGGAAATATTAATTGCACTTGAATTATCACAGAAAATTGTAATAGGCTCCTCATATTCAACTTTGATGTCTCTTAGCATCTGCTTCATCCACAAGATTTGAGTGCAACTACCTGCTGCTGCAATGTATTCTGCTTCAGTTGTAGACAGAGATATTGCATCTTGTTTCTTGCTTAGCCAAGAAACCAATCTCTTCCCCAAAAAGAATGCTCCACCACTAGTGCTCTTCCGGTCATCCACATCTCCTGCCCAATCTGCATCTGTGTAAGCATGAAGAGAGAAATCCGGATCTCTAGGATACCATAGACCATACTCAACTGTCCCTTTCAAGTATCTAAAAATTCTTTTGATTGCCATAACATGAGATTCTCTAGGATCAGCCTGGAATCTTGCCACAAGACCAACAGCTTGCATTATATCTGGTCTAGTTTGAGTGAGATACAACAATCCACCAATCATTGATCTATACTTTGTCTGATCTGCCTTTGGAGAATCATCATCTTTGCTTAACTTACATCCGGTTGCCATAGGAGTGTTCATAGGCTTTGAGTCTTCCATACCAAATTTCTTTAACAATTCTTTCACATATTTGGTCTGAGAGATGAAGATCCCTTCTTTTGTTTGAGTAATTTGCAGACCCAAGAAGAAATTCATTTCACCAAGCATAGACATTTCAAACTCACTTTTCATCTGATTTGCAAAAGTTTTACACATACTATCTCTTCCTCCAAAAATGATATCATCCACAAACACTTCAACAATCAGAATGTTTTCATGATCAATTTTGAAATATAAGTTGCTGTCAGCAGTACCTTTGTTGAATCCAATCTGCACAAGATGCTTATCCAACCTTTCATACCATGCTCTTGGGGCTTGCTTCAATCCATACAAAGCTTTCTTCAACTTGCAGACCATATCATTATTATCAGATAATTGAAATCCATCCGGTTGTTCAATGTAGACTTCTTCTTCCAGATCACCATTTAAGAAGGCAGACTTGACATCCATCTGATATACCTTGAAATCTTTGAAGGCAGCAAATGCAAGAAGTAATCTGACTGCTTCAATTCTTGCTACCGGAGCAAAAGTCTCTTCAAAGTCAATTCCTTCTATTTGAGAGTAGCCTTTGCAGACCAATCTAGCTTTGTTTCTGATTACTTCACCAGCTTCATTTAGTTTGTTCCGGAAGACCCACTTGGTTCCAATTACATTCCTGTCTCTAGGTCTGGGAACAAGATCCCAAGTATGATTTTTCTCAATTTGCATCAGTTCATCTTCCATTGCTTTGGTCCAATTTTCATCATTGCAGGCTTCATTTATTGTTTTAGGTTCAATCCTTGAAATCAGACAACATTCATTCTGATCTTGAGCAATATTCCTTCTAGTTTGTACACCTTTGCTTCTGTCACCTATGATCTGATCTTCAGAGTGATTCAGTTTTACATACCTTGGAATTTTGGGAGTATCCAGTACTGCTGTTTCTTGATCAGGCTCATTTAAACCTAACTCTTCTTCCTGATTTACCGGATCAGGCTGACTCTGTTTCACCGGAGAGGATTGAGTTCCTTGAACACTATCTTGGTCATCTTCATCAAATTCATAAAATCTTGAAGGCTTCTCAATTCCTTCATCAACCTTTACATTGGTACTTTCTATCATCTTCCTCAATCTCTTATTGTAACACCGATATGCTTTGCTTTGAGTGGAGTAGCCCAAGAAAATTCCTTCATCACTTCTAGCATCAAACTTTCCTAGATCTTCATCTCTTTTAATATAACACTTGCTACCAAATACCCTGAAATATTTCACAGTAGGAGTGATGCCAAACCAAAGTTCATAGGGGGTCTTACCGGTGTTGTTTCTGATTTGAACTCGATTGAGAGTGTAGACTGCAGTGCTGATAGCTTCTTTCCAAAACATTTGAGGAACATTTGCTTCCAACATCATTGTCCTAGCAGCTTCCTGGATGGTCCGGTTCTTTCTCTCAACTACTCCATTCTGCTGTGGAGTCTTAGGAGCAGACAACTGTCTCCTTATACCCTGTTTCTCACAAAAGTCAATGAATTCACCAGATGTAAATTCACCACCTCTATCAGACCTTAGACACTTTAGTTTCAATCCGGTTTGATTCTCCACCATAGCTTTGAAGATTTTGAACTTCTCAAAAGCTTCTGATTTTTCTTTCAGAAAGGTAACCCACATCATCCGGGAATGATCATCAATTAACAACATAAAATATCTATCACCTTGCAGACTCTTGATTCTTGTCGGACCACATAGATCAGTATGTACTAATTCCAACAATCCGGTAGAAGACTGATCTTTGCTTTTAAAAGAGACTCTGCTTTGTTTGCCTAACTGACATTCTTTACACACACTGTTTGTAGGTTTTATCAACTTTGGAAGATCTCTCACAGCCTGAGTATTGCTTATTTTGATGATGTTATCAAAATTTACATGACACATTCTTCTATGCCATAACCAACTCTGATCAATTTGAACAAACAAACAACTTTTATTTGAACCAACCAGATGAAAGATGTTACCTCTTGTCTGAGTACCGGATGCAATTTCAGTTCCGGAGCTTGTAAAGATTCTGCATTTTCCATTCTTGAACCGGAGATCATAGCCTTTGTCCACTAACTGACCAACACTGAGAAGATTGTGCTTCAATCCTTCAACATATAGTACATTACCTGTTTTGCTCTTACCATCAAAGGAAATAGTTCCCCTACCTCTGATTCTGCCAGCAGAATTGTCACCAAACTTTACCATTCCTCCTTCATATCTTTCCAAGTCTAAGAACTTATTCTTGTCACCAGTCATATGGTGAGAGCATCCACTGTCAATAACCCAATCATCCTTTTCTTCCACTTGAGCAGCCAAGGCTTTTTCAACAACTTTGTGATTGACAGATTCAGAGAGCAAGGAATCTTCTTCCTTGATGGCTATAAACACCCACTCATTTCCGGATTTGCTTCCTGGATCTGATTCATCATCTGTTACTCCTTCATTGTCATCTTCTTCATGAACATAATAGCAATTCTTTTGAAACCTTTGTCTGTGAGTATTAGATCTTGCAGATCTCTCCGGACATCTTGAGGCAAAATGACCAATCTTATTGCAGTTAAAACACTTAAAGGGTAGTTTTCCTTCATACTTACCGGATCCTCTTGGCAGTCTCTTTGCAATGAGGGCTTCAAGTTGAGCTGTTTCTGCTTCTTCTTCTTCCATGTCTCTTCTTGCTTGATCATACCATGACATTTTCCTTGATGAGTTTTCACCCGGATCAAATCTCTGTTTGCCTTTCACATAGGCACTGGCTTTAAAAGCAGACTCAGTCTTGGGTGGATCATCTCCAAACTCGGTCATTTCAAATGCAGCTAGTTTGCCAGCCAATTGTTCTCTTGTGACAGTTGTGTGGGCTCTGAATTCATCAATGGCAGCAACTTTGATTTTGTAGGCAGCAGGAAGGGATCTTAGGATTTTGCAGACAATCTCATTTTCATCTAGAGTTCCACCAGCATTTCTGATTCCACATACCAGCTCATTTACTCTTGGCATAAAGGTAGTAATGTTTTCATCATCTCTCATTTTCAATCTTTCAAATTTCCCTTTCAGACTTTGCAACCTTGCACTTTTGACAAACTCATCTCCTTCATACAGAAGTTCCAGTTTAGTTAGGATCTCATATGCAGTTGGTAGGTCAATGACATTCGAGAGATCTGAGTCATTCAATGCGCTTAGAAGAGCTTCCTTGGTCCGCAGATTGTTTTCAGCTTCTGTGGTTTCATCAGGAGTTGTCGGACCACCTTGTGGGGGTATATATGGTTTTGAAATCATAGCCAAGTATGCTTTTCCCATACATTCCAAATGACACTTCATGCGACCTTTCCAGAGAGTGAAGTTGGTTCCATCGAACTTCGGACTATCCTTTTTGTATGACGACATCCTGGATCACCTCAAGCGGTCAAGCTCCTATCAGAGGAACTCAGCTCTGATACCAATTGTTGGATCTAGGGCATACAACTGAGAGGGGGGGGGGGTGAATCAGTTGTATAGAACTTGTTCTATTTCAAACACTTTGTTCTCTGTTGTTAGTTAGCAGCATATCAAATAATCATTCATGGAAGCACAATACATAAACACAAGAGTAGATAAGCATCAACACATTGAACACCAAGATTTTGACGTGGAAAACCCGGTTAAGGGAAAAACCACGGGGTGATTAACCCAAGAATTATTCTCTGTTAGAAGAATAAGAAAAAATGAATGGCACATGCCAATAAGGGCTCACTGCCCGAGCACACTGCTCACAAAGAGGCCCACTGCCTACAAGGAGACACACTGTCTACAGAGTGATAAAAATCACAGTCTTGAACTAGAGAATGACATCTCTACCATGTCCGGATCAGTTCCAATTAAGCCCAACAATCTCTGCTCTGCCTTTCGCACCTTTCTTCGCTACACCATGCTCATCCACATGCCACACTCTGAAATGAATTCACAAATCATTATTTATACAAGACATCGACTTAGGAACAAGCATCTAAGTCGGCAAACAACCATAGGAGTATCCGCAAGATGAATAACACATCCGGTCGGCTATCACAAGAGCATTCGCAGGATGAACAACTCATCCGGTCGGCTAAACAGAGCAATAACTTCATCCGGAAGAGTAACTTCAGTTCCGGGCTCTACCATCAATGCGGACCAACAACACAACCTAAACATGATTCAAGAACCTTCTCAAGTCTGTCTGAATGTCCGGATACATCCGCACTTTCTCTGCTTACTGGGATCTCTTGTCTTCCTCATCCGGAACTTCAAGAACACAGTCTGTCGCCACTGTCATAATGCAGGAGGTACTTCCGGACCTCCAAATCACACACAAATCAGGATGACACATCACAAGGACATCTAAAACACTCCTTCCAATCCGCAGATTATGATAATACAATTCCGGACCTCACCGGACCTTTTTGTGATCCTCTGTCACCTCCGGATACTTGCCGGACCCGGTTCTATACCGGCAGCCATAACTCCTTCAGATCTTCATGCGGACCTCTGAAATCTTAACTGTAGCATCTCAAGACTCATATCTACTAACCCTTTAATCCGCATCCTCCGGTTCTCATCCTATACAGTATATTTACCTTCTTCTCATCACTGTTCTTCACTGTTCCTGACTGAGGCTAATTTTCTCAATATCCTCAGCACAAAGCTCATCAAATCCTTCTTGTCAATGCAGTATGAGTATGTTGACATCAATGACAACAATGGCTCACCTCATACTTGCAACAGACCCCCCAAGGACTACTTCTATCACAAATGTACAATCAAGTACCCCCCCATAGGAGAGCAAGTGTGAGACTATAGGTCCCCCCCACAATGAAGTAGCTCATGTGTCGATGGTGAAAGCCTGACGACGAACCCTGGAAAGAGTCCTGTACTTGCAAACAACATTTCTCCCCTTAGGAAGAAATAAGTCCAAAGGCTGATGTCGAAGAAACTCCATCTCAAGGAATGACAGAAAAAGCCTCATGATGTATGCCTCTAAAGACTGCTGAAATGTCCAAATGTCAGAATCAAGGAATGCCACAATGCAATGAGGTGTGACCAATCCAAAATCCTGTGTAGACTAATGAAGAAAAACCTCCAAAGATGAATTAGATGGGATAAAAATTATACTATAACTGTCATCAAAGAGGAGAGAGATCCCCTCAAGTGTGTCCTCCAAATCTGCAATATGAGACTCACAAAACAAGTCTGATATACCTGCCAAGAAAGTATCCCACAAAGCTATCTGAAAGACCTATATTATCCTGCTCAACCGAAGTAGATGAAACCATGTCGATGTCGATCTCTGAAGAAGCAGGAGGATGAGGTGATAGAAGCCTAGCACTAGTCTCATGAACCAAAGTGGGTGAAAGAACACCAAGGTTCAAGTGACCAAACTACTCCTCATAAACATGATTCACACTTGATGCATGAGTGTGAATACCCATCAATGGATCTACATCATTAGAAGAAACAAAATGGGAGAAGGTATACAAGCGAGATGCATGATCAGCCATCCCAACAGCAATGATATCTCTGCTCTCCAAGTCAAGAATGATCACTGAATTAGGAGTGAACTCAACTGTCTTATCTACACCACAATGAGTAATCTGGTTGATGGAAAAGAGATTGGATGTCAAGGAAGGTACACACAACACATTGTTGAATGTATTCTCTCCAACATCAATATTCCCTTTACCAGTTGCATGCATGTATGTATTGTTACCCATCAAAATAGGTGTCAAAGTGCATGACTCAAATGAAGAGTACATCCCCTGTGAAGATGCCATATGAAGAGAAGCTCCAGAATCAAGAAGCCATCTCTCTGACTGAAGACTTGTTGAAGCAAAGAGTGCTTGTCCTTTTCCTTTGTTTATCCCATTGGCAATGCCTGTTGTCCCTGTATGTGATGATGGTGTCGAAGAAGAGGATGTACTAGGTGATGATGGCATTTTGATATTGTGCTTTTGAATAATGTGAGTCAACTCATCAATTTTCTTCTCATAACACTTATGCTCATCATGTCCTAGTTTCTTGCAAAATGCACACTTTGGTCTCTCCTTCTCAGATGATTCCTCCTTGGGAGAGGATGAGGACTTAGGTGATTTGGTTGACTCCTTTGCTTGCTCATTGTTCTTGAAATCCTTATTTTTCTATTTCTTGCCTTTGCTAGTTGAAGCCTTTTGTTCCTTTGAACCTTGAATAGCAAGAAGAGCTTGATTCCTAGGAGACTTCAATGTGCCCATGTGTACTAACTTAGCTTGCTCCCTTGTGAGTGATGCGGAAAACTCATCAAGTGAAGGCATTATGAAAGCTTTCCCAAGTGCATCCATTGTAGCATAGAAGGTAGAAACAAAAACTGAATAGTCAGGACCAAGCTTGGCAAGGATTGAAAGAATCAATTGATTGTCCTCTTTCTCAATTCCACATTGTTTGAGCTACAATCTAAGTGATTTTAGTTTTGTGAAGAAGTCTTGGATGCTTGCAAAATTGGTTGGATTCAAACCAATTAATTCATTCTCCAATTTGAAACCTCTCATTGTATCTTGTTTACCAAAGAGATTTTCTAGGGTAGTCCACACTTCATTAGGTGTTTTACAAGATTCAATATGAAAAAGAAGATCAGGAGAGTTGATAGTTGGAGTGAGTTGTCTTATCCTCCACATGTGCAATTAGCTATCATTCTCTAATAAAGTGAGTTTGTTGTAACAAATTTGAAGTCGGTGAGGCCCTCTGTAGCAAAGTCAAATTTGGGGACGCACTCTATAGCAAATTCAAAGGTAATTCAAAACCCTCATTGCCAAAAGTGAACTGATATTTTTTGATGATTGAAGCTTGAAAACTCAAAATAAAATGTTATCTTCAGTATTTGTGAAGTTGATCCTTAACTGATCCTTAAACTCAAATAAAACCACACCTCTACTCTGCATGATGACTAGCCCAAACTAAAGGAAAGGTTATCCTAGCTTGACCATTTGCATGATTGAAGGTTACCTTTTAATATTTTATATTTAAAGGCCTTCTAGGCATAGGATAGCTTATTATACTAAATTAATACTAGAATGCACAATATTACAGATGGATCAGCGTCAAAGGTTGACTACGGATCAATATCATGCATATGATGAGAGAGTAGCCAATGAGGGGCAAATGGAAAAATATCCATGTCCATGTAATGACTGTCTTGGTGGAAAGGTGAGAAAAAGAAATGCGATTTATCAACATATGATAAGATATGGGCATGTTGGTATAAGCCCTTGGGCTTACAATTATTATGAAGATATGATAGAATTGCAAACTATGAGAGATGAAGAGGCAACAAACATAGATGAAGTGGCACCAAACATAGATGAAGAGGTAGAAATGTTAGACTAAGGGTTTGAAGTTGAAAGAATGTTGAATGAGGGTCTAAAAGATGATTGGGCTAAGTCAATGGAGGATGCTTTAAAGCCTGTGTATGCTAATTGCAAGTTAAGTCATTTGACAACAATCCTTCAAATTCTTAACTTGCAAGTGGTGCATGATTGGACAAATGAGAGTGTAAATTAGTTATTGGCATTATTAAGTTCGTTGTTACCAGCTAACTCCACATTACCAACAAAATGAAGTCAATGTAAAAAGCAGATTAGTAACCTCGGCTTGGGGTATGAAAACATCCACACATGTGTTAATGGTTGTGTATTATTTCACAAAAGTCTTGCAAGTGAGAGTGAATGTCTGAAATGTCATGAAGCAAGGTATAGACAAGGGTTGAAATTATCTGTGGTTCCTAGAAAGGTTCTTCGCCACTTTCTGATAATCCCATGATTACTCCGAATGTATAGGTGCAGAGACATTGTTGAACTTATGCAGTGGCATGCCCAAAATAAGAGCATTGATGGAAAACATGTGCCCAATTCTAAGACTTGGATGGAATTTGATAATAGATGGCCTGATTTTTCTCAAGATCCTCATAATATAAGGTTGTGTTTGGCTCTAGATGGGGTGAACCCATTCTTAGATCAAAGTACTAAATGGTCAACTTGGCCAATGTTTTTAATAAATTATAACTTGCCTCCGGTTAGCAACTAAACCATTTTTCTTAATGCTATCATTGATTATACCAAGAAAGAAAAGTGTGACTTCAGATACAATAGATGCCTATCTAGAGCCATTATATGATGAGCTAATGGAATTATGGATAGGAATTGAAGCAATTCAATCTTTAAGTGATGATCATTCAATCAAATTCACTTTAAGAGCTTCCTTATTAGTTATGATTCATGATCTTCTTACATATGGTACATTGTCTAGTCTCACTTTTCATGGATACCATGGCTATCCTGCTTCCAACTTTAAGGATTTTGCGAGGCATTCAAGAAGTTTACGTAAGTGTATTTATTGTGGACATTGTGCTTATCTTAAAGTTGGTCATCCATATCGTCAACAAAAAACACATTTCAATGGTCAAGAAGAGAATTGTGAAGCACCTTTGCTAATAACAGGTGATTACATTATTGAGAATGGACAAAAAAGAATGTCATTTATTGAAAATGGTGGGATTGTTGGTAGTAGATATGATCCATGTAATGAAAGTGGTGTAAAACAATTGTGCATATTCTATAAGTTGTCATACTTGAAGGATATAGCCATTAGGCATAATGTTGACTTTATGCATACTGAGAAAAATATAGCCTATGCTATTATAGAAACTCTTTTTGGTGCTTTTGATACTATTTCATCACATGAAGACTTTCGAGAACCAAAGATTCATCGAAATGTTCAGGTTGAAAAATATGATGATGCAAAATATAGAAAACCCAGTGCTCCTTATGTCTGGACAAAGGAACAATGTGCACAATTCATAGAGTTGATGTCTCAAACTCGCTTTCCCACTAGATATGTAAGTAGTACTATCAGAAGCCAAACTAACATTAATAGCTTAAGAGGCCTAAAGACCCATGACTATCATGTTATAATCAAGAATATTTTACCTATTGTGGTAAATATATCAGGGTTGGCAAAGGGGCCAAGATTGGTAATTATAAGGTTGGGCCTAATATTAAAGAGAATGAGTTCACATGTATTAGATCCTTCAAACTTTGATAGTTTGAGGGAGGAGGTTGTTGAAGTCCTTTGTCTATTGGAACGGGAATTTTCAGCAACAATCTTTAACATTTCTATGCATCTTTTGATACATCTAGAATATGAACTAGAGCATTGTGGTCCAGTAAGAACGAGATGGATGTATCCTATAGAATGATATATGAAGGTTTTGAAAAAAATTCTTCGTACTAGGGCAAAACCAGAAGGCAGCATGTCTAAGGGATATTCAATGCAAGAGGCCATTGGATTTTGCACAAAATATATGAAGGATTTTAAAAATGTCAATCGACATGTATGGGATGATGATGAAGATGAGAGAGTTGTAGGTGAAGTATTAGAAGGCAATGGATGTCGCTTCAAGCTATCACATCAAGAAAGAAGTGTGATACATGCCTTTATTCTTCAAAACACATCTTCGTTCGATAAGTGGCAAAGGTTAAAAAAATTTACACAATTATTTATTCACACATTTATATTATTAATCTTAATTGCATTTACAAATTTATATTATTAATCTTACTATTTGCACATTAATATTCTATGTAGAAAATATGAAGAAGAGAATCAAAGTTGGATGCAACATCGACCTCAAAAGTGCAGATGTCATGATTTGGTTGGAGGTGATTCTTTTCCAAATTTTGAAGAATGGATTGCTAATGCAGTTAGTGATGCAAAAGAAGAAGGTCAAGCTATAGCAATGGAGGAAAGTGAGCTTTCACAACCTCCACATTTATGGGCTATGCGTTTTAGTGGAATGTGGGCCTATGGTAGCCATTTAAGAGTGGAGGAAAAAGACAAAGGGAAGACAAATTGTGATTGTGTTGTAAGTGTCGAATTTCTTCACGAAACTGAGAAGAAAATCTATGTTGGATTCATCCAAGAAATTATTCAAGTGGATTTTGGTGAAAATAGTTCTATATCAATTAAAATGTAAGTGGATCCAACCATCTACAGTACATTTTTATGAGTATGGATTTGTACGTGAAAATACAGGACAATTTTTATCAAAGAGGGGTGAGCCCTATGTTTTCCCTTTTCAAATTAACCAATCATTTCTAATTGATAATGTAAGAAGCCTAGGATGGTCGTATGTCATTCAAACAAAGTCTCATTCGAAACAAAAAATTCATGGAAGTTGTTGATATAATGCCTAATGGGCAATATGTTAATTTACAAGAAACATTTGAAGAAGTGGATGAAGATGATGATGGAGTGTTTGGAGAAGATATTTTGATTACCAACAAAGAGATTGGGAGAGAGAATTTATTGCATGATACAGATGACAATGAGGAAGAAAATCAAGCAGATGCAGACACGAGTGATTAGGATTCTGATCTTGCCGGCAATGCAGATGGTTAGTGATGAGCCCCACATGATCAAGAGTTTGATCTTGCTGGAAATGCAGATGATTAGTGATGAGCCCCATGTGATTAGGATTCTAATCTTGCTGGCAATGCAGAACTACCTTTTAACAATTACACAACACTGCAAATGTTATGGTATTGTTGTTATGTTGTTTCATGTCATTGAAGGCATCAAGAAAATAGTGAGCTTGTAAAATGTAGTAGAGAAGCAGCAAGATAAGAAAGGGCATTAGTGTACAGGAATTTCTTCCACTTTGGATTTTTCAAGGTAATCTCTTGTGTTGAGCTCTACTTTTTGTTATTTTTCTAGTTCTTGTCTTGTTACAGGTCATGCATATAACTAGCTATATTTGTTCCAAAAATAAATTACTTGTTTTTAAAGCACATATTGACTGTTTTTGTTTACTTACATTTGTGTGTTCAGAATTTCTGCAGAATTATATAAGTATAAATAATGAGGATTTTATAAGTAGAAATAATGATGATTCACACTATCAGAAAGGCAATTAGTTTCTTCTCAAATAGAAGGAAAAACAAATAGAGTTTTCTTTGGGTTTCAATCTGTGCGCCACATTTACTTACTGAATTTTTGCTCCTCCATATAATGTATTTTATACACTATCATCCTATGTCATGTCACTTGTCATAGACTGTCTTCTCTAATTTCTAAAAATGCATCTTATATGCTCTGTCAATGTATATCATATGGTGACTGTCCTTATATACTGTATCATTCAAATGGAAATGAAATCCTTATATACTATGACTACATTTGTTTATATGCTCTAGTTGACTGAAAATAATGGCTTTGCTTATATTCCACTCTTCTTCTACTGATTCAAGTTGTTGATTTATATATTATTGTTTATTTGGACTTTAGGAAATGAGGAAAAAGACTTTGAGGCACAATTTAGATGATAGTGATCATATTGTTGAAGTTCCACTGACATATTATGAGCACTTTCGTAGAGAACGCATCAAAGAATAGTGAATATTTATCACATCTTGGTTTGACAAACGGGCAAGTTGTAAATCCACTAAGTAGTATATTATTTGTTTAATTGTGTTTATGAAATTTTATAGGCAAGAGGTTTATGTATATAAGACATAATATGATTTTTTTTGTTTTATAGGAAAGAAAAAGAGTGCAAAGAAAATGCAGAGAGAAAACAAAAGGAAAGTAAAGATACAATGCCACCAACTCGTAGAATCCAACGTATTTGGGATTCAAGTACAAATGCAGTTGGTGAAAAGAATAGTTGTGATGATGTGTAGTCTGATATAACACATAGTGATGTGCAGCCTGATATAGCACATGGTGATGTGCATCCTAATATAGTACATGGTGATGTGCAACGTCGTGATGATCTCTTAGCACAAAGTCTAAGAGAGATTATTGAAAACAATGAGAGCAAAGGAACAGTAAGTCTGCAGATGATTTATTCAAGATTAAAGGATGTGTTTGAAGTGAAATCTACAAAGACTGGTACTGATCTACCTACTCATGACACACCTAATGTGGCCAAGGACGATGAAGTTCTGGTTAATGAAAGTCATGAAGAGAGACCACTTGCATCTGATGTGTCTGCTACAACTTCTGATGGAACTAGTGGATCAACCAAAAATATTGGTAGTGGTTTAATAGAAGATGTGCCTGCTTTTGTCAAAAGAACAAGATTGAGTCAAGATTTATACAGATCTAGAGAGGAATGCAAAAGAAATAAAATTAGAAGGCAAGAAGCCATTCTTGGTTGAGGTATCGAGAGATGGTGAGCCCATTGGGAAAAATGCTGCAAGGTGGGCCTCTGAGTTGGGTGTAAGATGTAGGGCCCATTTGAATATTTGCAAATCAAATTTTGTAGATCAAGATCCATGAAGTGTGGAAAATGCTTTCGAGACTACTAGTGGACAAATCTCTAGAAGATATTACAAGCAAAAGATGAGACTTTTGATGAACAATTTTAGATACAATTGTAGAAAAATAATCTTCGAGGGAAAAGAGAGGTTAGAATCCTCTCTATCTCCCAAACAGTGGGAGGCATCGAAAGAAAATATGCATTCTGAAGAATATTTTACAAAGAGTTATAAAGGAAAGAGGGCAAGAGATAATGTGACAGCTAGATATACATTTGGCCAAGGCGGGTTGCAGGCCAAAATGGACAAACTTGGAGTAAGTGTATCGCTTTTTGGTTCAATTTACATTGGTTATTTATTTTGATTTTTTATTGAACTGACTATATGTTGATATTGACATTGTATTTTAGGTGGAAAACAGTAATAGAGAAGCAGGTCTGGAAGATATTGTCGATTATATGGCAGCACTAGATCCTAGTAAATCTAACAGTAGTATGAAGTGGAAATCTAGTTCGTCAATAGAGATTTCATAGCCATCTGTTAGATGCCCAGTAAGAGCCTTTGCAGATGATGTCAACTCAAATGAAGGGTACCAACATATAATGAGTTGCTTACATGATCTCACTGAGAAAGTGTGACAGTTGGCTTCCTCCATTAAGCCTATAGTTTCTGCATGGAATGACTATAATATTATGGATGCAGATGAGCTAAGAGGCTCTATTACACTATCCTGTCATTTTTTGTACTTGTTATTGGGTAAACTTGTACCATGTTTTTGTTATACTTCCTTGTGATTGCATTTTTTGGATACTTCAATAGTTATCATAGCTCTTGGATACTATAAACAAAGAATGAACCTACCCTCAACATGCAATACTACAACTCTAGCCATTATAACCTTAGCATTAATGCTTTACATAAATGTGTTATCATGAATTGTCTCACTATTCTACTTACAGAACCAAAAGAAACATGCAATACTGTAATTCACCAGGTTCTACTTCAAACATCCAAAAGAAACCCCTTTATTATTGTGATCTTTTAAGAAAGAAATTTGAATCTTCCCAAGAAAACCCAATTAATCAACCACACACAGTAAGGAAATTACTCTGACAAATTAGAAACATAAAACCAATTTGAATAATAAAGATATTCCAAGTTGGAGACAACATGAGCAAATTATAACCATTCACATTAATCACAATAATTGAATAATCAAAAAATTGGGCACCAAACTCAAAGTTTTGTTTCCATTGATTGTTTCAGAAAAAGATTCACAAAATGATTCTTTCTTCCAGAGTTCCAATATCAAAATATCACTATTCAACCTTGCATTACCCCTTACCCACGGTCTTGGTTTCCTTCTTATAGAAAATGAAGGAAGCAACAAGCTTCAGACCATTCACATTCAAAACTTTTGAATTATCCCCAGCAAAATATTATGATATTCATTTGCCAATTTTCTATTGAAAATACAACATATACAATGTTTGAAAATATTATATGCAAGTACGTACACAAGACAAGAAAAGACAAGAAAGAGGGAACAAAAGTGATTGTGCTTAATCAACTCGATGGTGCTTAATCAACAAAAGAAAATATATGATGATGGTCTCTCTATTTTATGATATAAATATTGCTCTTTCACTACAATGATGGTTGATCCTACTAACAGTTAAACCACATGCAGAGCAATTTTATCAAAGCATCATGAAAACAAAAATGCCTTGATGTCAACAGAGCTGTCGATATTGATAGTGATCATGATGAACTAGTGGACAAGAATGTGCAACATAGTCATAGTTTTGCTGAAGTTGAGGTGGAAGAATCTTACAACATACCTTGACTTAGTCATTTAAGAGTGGAAGAAAAATGTTATTTTGAACAAAAATTTATAGTTTTTGCATTCTTTACTTGACTTATATTAATTTTTGCATGATGATTAAACCACATGCAAATAAATTATATGAAAGCAGAACAAAAAGAAAAGGCCCTGTCAATAGAGCTCTCTACAAAGCTGTACAACTTGAGGACAATGATGATAGTGATTATGTTGAACGTCTCCACGAGAATCTACATGATATTCAGAGTAGTAGTATTGATGTTGGAATTGAGGTGAGTGCTATTTATTATTTTTATGTCTTTCATGGTAGTCATTGTTGTTTTAACACACACGTGCAAGTAAGTACTATTCAAGTAAGTTGTTGGGTCAAAATGGAGATAATCAAACAACTTATGAAGACAATCAAACAAATTATGAACTTGAATATTAACAAAAAATTAGAACACCATACATATCCACAAATTTAACCATCCTTGCCCATTATAATATTAAATTATCATAGAAGTGTAATGTCTTGAATCTAAAATATGATTGGATAGATAATATTAGAATATATAAATTGTCTTGCTAAAAGATGATGATTGGCTAGGCCTTGGATAGATAATTATAAAACATAATTAAGAAACATAAAGCATGGGCTTAGCAATTTGACTAAGATTTGGCTCCATTAATCAACGTAGAACACTCGTGACCACAAGCCTGGCAAGGTGTTCCTCTCCATGTTGCAATATCTGTCAAATGTGCTTTGCCCATCCTTATTGCTAAAACAATACATCAATTTATATATTACCAAAATTTTCAAACTTCATTCAATCTTCCATGCTTCTTTTCACATTGTTCTGGCAATAAACAGGTTTACCTTGGTAATGTGATCGATGTATTCTTGAGATATACAAGTATCAGTGGAAATTATTTCTTCCATGACAGATTCTAACCTGAAGAATTTGTCCATCTGTTTATGAACATTCTCTATCACTTTGTCTTCATCGTTGGCTTTCTCCAAAGCTATGGGTAATAACTACACCAACTCATCTTTCTATAGATTTTTATCCTGTATATTACCCTCATTATTGAAGAAATTGGGAAATGCCAGATTGCCATGTAGATCAAAATCACCAATGTCATCTGACAATATTGTATTAAAACTTTCATGTTCAATGATCAGTCCACTGTATTCCTTGAGTGCTTGCTCTTTGGCTTTTAGTTCTTCTTTCTTCTCAAGCAATCTGAGATGCAATCTTCTATGTTCCTAATAAGCATTATGGGTTCTTTTATGTAAGTCCCATACTTGATCATTGTGTTTCATCATCTCCTCAAATTTCTTTTTATTAATTCAGAAGCCATCTAATACTTAACAACTTTTATGTCACTTTCCAGTTTATCACTTTTCTTTTGAAATTTCTCTGCTTTAACTTTCCAATAATTTTTATTTGCTTTGGTTTCCATCACCTCTTTATCCGGTTCTTGATAAGACAATTAATTACTGGATGATGATATTTTATCCTTATACATAGCAATCTCTTGTTTTAATTTTGCATTTTCTGCTATATATTTATTAGTATTCCTGACCAATTTCTCTATCTGGGCTTTTGTAAATTTGGCAACATTGATATTCAGGTCAGTAGTATCTAGTGGGTCGGTATCATCAACTCTCTGTATTACAAGATGACCAAATGCTTTGTTTGGATCATCAATGATTTGAGGCCTTTGATGTGGGAGGTAAAGTGCCCATATCAGCAAAGCTGCCTTATCAGGGTCATACCCAAAACCTTTCTAGATTTTATCGAAAGCTTCAATACTTAACTGCATCTTCTTATCCTAATTTTTTTTAAAGGTATCAAAAACAATGGCTAAGGTCATATCCCAACCTGGGACTATCATCACCCCTGCTTCTTCTAGAAAATTTCTTCCCTTTTCTGGGGTCATGTCATTCATCTCTTTATCAATTTCAATTTGAAGTTGATGTAATACATCAGCTTGTATCTCAAGGAAATATATTTCATCTTCTCCCTAGCCTGTCTGCCTTTGAATTCATAAAGAAACACTTTAAACTCAGGGGTTTTTATAAAGTCTTTATCTGAGACAAACTTTTTGCTAGCTAGGTGTCTCATATCTTATGATAGTTCATCAGGGGATTCTATATCAACTGCTTCTCTGTCCATAGGTGGCTCATAGCTATCAATCACAGGTTCAAAACCCTGTACATTTTCATCCTCACCCTCTTGTTCCTCATCATCTGCAATGCTAGTATCCATAGAGAAACAAATGTCAAGTGTAGGTTGAGGAGAAAGATGACTCAGAGGAGCCTCATATCTAGCTTGTGTTTCCCTCATATTTTTGCCTTTTCTTTCAAAGATCTCAAGTGGAACATCCATAATCAATTTTGGTGCCTGTGAAACTAACATGTTCAATCTATCTATGGGATAAATAATTTCTAGAAAAGATCCCTTATAGTTGGGGTTTTGGGCTACCCTCCAAGCCTCGGATAACATTACTTTATGACACAGTTCTCTCCTCTCAATGGCAGAAGCTTCATCAACATTTCTAATTAAATCCTCATACATGAATAGTACATGTTGATACCTTTTCAACTTTTGACTTGTACTGACATGATTGATGAAATGCTCGGGGTCAAAATTTTCCCTAGCATTTCCTTTAGGCATCCCAAAGTAATCTAATCTCTTTTCAATTTCTTCATATCCTTTCTTAGAAAAAGCAGTAAAATCTCCAAAACACAGGGTACATGGCATAAAGGATTGCTTATTGTGTCTCTTCAAATGCATGAAATCGGATGAAGATAATTACCTAACAATTTCTAGATATGCAATTCTATCAGGGCAAGTCTTCGAGAGTATAAATGGTGCTCCTTCATACCCAAAAACTCTGATCTTTATGCAATCCCTGTATATGTACCAATCAGCCCAATTGTGATTGATCTTTTTGTTCTTATCCATATCCTTTGGCCTGAAAAATCTTTGTATATTGGGTGACAAATTGTAATTGCATGTAACCAAATTTAGCGTATAAAGGCTTTACAAAATACTCTTCAAAATACAAATAATGTGACCTATCACACTTGCTATCCCAAATGGCAGTCCACATTTGTACTGGCTTAATGTCTCCATTTTTATCTAGATCTCTAATCTTGAGAGATTCATCTCATAGGCCCATGGTTTGCCCTTCATATAAAACTAGATGCATAAATAAGGAACAATGCATAAATCTAAAGCCTTTCTTGTTATTCTTTATAGCCTTTAAATCATTATGAAGATTATTCAAGAGATATTCGGCATAATCAGATGTTCTGGCATCAGGGCTTTGTATATCTGCAGCTAGAACCATTGGTGCTATATCCATAAATTCAGAAGCATTCGCACCTACTGCTTGACAAACTAAGTAATAAGTATATCTAAAATATGGTTCAAATAGATCAACCGAATAAGGGGATCCTCCACCCCTGAGAACACTCTAAACTAATTGTTTTCATCACTAGGTCTATGAAATGGTAGCCTCTACCTTTTATAAATGTTACTCAGATTTCGATACTCATTCAATAAGTCCTTAATCTTGAATACCATATCAAAGCTTGAATCTAACTGAAAGACCATTGATATATAATCTTAGGTAATAGGAATAAACTTAGGCCCATCTTTAAACTCAATCATATGAGTTTGTGGATTATAATGATCTGCCAACATTTTAAGCAGTTCTATATTCAGAAACACATTGGGTACTACTAATTTCCCCATATTTAACTTCCAAGGATTTGAGATTGGTTTGTTTCTATGCATTTTCTATAATGGTACATGAACAGGTCATATCCCCTTATAGGGGTCCACGAATCCCCTACATGTCTGTTAACATCTTCCAATTTCTCAGTATGTGGATTTAGTTGAGCATTTCTTCTAGACCTTTGTCCAAACCTCGGGCATTGTTCTATCAAGTCTTGTTTTAAATGTCTATCCTCGGTTGTCTGCCTTTTCTTAGGGTTTTCATTCTTAATCTCCATAGTTTTATGTGTTTATGACTTCCACAATTCTCTGTAAATTTAAATTTAGGCTTGGAGTACTTACTTGAACAAGCTTCCCCTGATCTGCAACTTTGCCCTTTCCAATCTCTAAGCTCCTCAATTTTCTCCGTCTGCTCAAAAATCTTTTAGAAATCACTTCTTTTAGCTCTGGCTCATTAATGCCATATCCATGGCAAATTCAATATCTTATGCAGAAATAATTAATTCTTTCAAACATGAGCTGTCTAATTCATGTCAAATAGTCATGTCACTGATTTATCAAGATGGTTGCTTTTTCTTTCTTCGACATTATTTCATCATTCTTCGGGCTATCGAGATGACTTTAGATAGTGTTACATCAATATCATTATGTCCCATCGATATCTTTTATGTTATACGATCCCTTTTATTTATTAACTTCCTTCAAAATGCCCTTTAATAAGCATTATCGGTGTATCGGCAGGACTTAAAATTATGTCACTTCGATATCCTTGAGTCCCCCCGATATGCTTTTATTGATAGATATCGTTGTATTGGAGTGACACATTTAGGTGTCACACCGATATGCATTGGTCCCATCAATATGTTTGGTATTATTGAGATATCAAAGAGATATGCGATCGAGTCATCCCAATACCCTTTAGTCTCCTCGAAATGTTTTATTCTCTTTAATGTTTCTGACATCAGCCTTACATGCAAGACGAGGTTTATTTACTACTATGGGCTATCGAAGAGACACTATGTTGAGTCCTCTCGACATAGCATTCTCCCAATGATATCCCTTTGTATGGCCTTTTTATTTAAGGGATTTTTTGGGTTAACTTTAATGATTTTATTCCTTTTGGGTATCGGTGGGATGTCATGGGATTATTAAGGCTAGGATATAAGCCAATTGGATTTATTGTTTCGAATGAAAAATTAAAATAACATTGTGAGAATAATTTATTTGGAATAATGGCGAGAATTAACAAAATTTTAGGGTTTTAAAATTTTGTTCCAACATAAGTGATGGTTGTTTTATTATGTAAATAAGGGTAATCATTACCTATGTAATAATTATTATGTATTTCAAAAGAATGTGTTTTTTTTTTTTTGCAGAAATATATTGATAAACTCCAAGAAGAAATAAAGTTAGGGTGTTGGATCCGTTTGATGGTGTACTTCTGGGCATTGGGTGGATTCACTCACTATCTATTATACATGGAGTCAACTTGAAAGGAACAAGAGATGCAAATGTAAATATTTTAAAGGTCACAAGTAATATACACCTTGCTTATGAAGACAAAATAGATGGAGCTGTCCATCTAAAAGAGAAAGAAGGAACCTTCACACGGTGGCCATTAGAATATTTGCAAAAAATGGCATAGTTGATGTTTATCATGTACTAGTTGTTAGACATCTTGGCCCACTACTTTATGCAGTATTTTGAATGTGTTGTTTAGGGATCTTAATTTTCATGGTGTATTTGAAAGAGTTGGAAACTCTTAGACAACTTTGACATTTTTTATTATATTTATATATACACTCTTAGACAATTTTGATATCTTATAACTTGATATATATATATATATATATATATATATATATATATATATATATATATATATTTGCATTATATTTTTTATTATAGATTACCTTTCTTTATCATGATGTTCAATTAATCTTTTAATTCTAGCATGTTGTAGCTTGTTCGTATATGTAATTTTTTTATTTGCTTTTATGTTTTAATTCAAATTTAATAATATGTTTTTTCTACATTATAAAATTTATGGTATTTAATAAATTATTCATATCATGACTAAATTTACTACCAATTAATGGAAACTAGTAAATAAAAATGACTACCATGACTAAATAAATGACCAGTTAACAACAATTAATGACTAAATTAATTACTAAATATATTACCAAATTGATGACTAAATATACTACCAAATTGATTACTAAATATACTACCAAATTGATGACTAAATATACTACCAAATTAATGATTACAATGACTAAATAAATGACCAACTAACAACAATCAATGACTAAATTAATGACTAAATATACTACCAAATTGATGACTAAATATACTACCAAATTAATGACTACATATACTACCAAATTCATGACTAAATATACTACCAAATTACCAAATATACTACCAAATTCATGACTAAATATACTACCAAATTAATGACAAATTTTTTGAGTCATAAATTTGGTAGCGAGATAAATGACTGGCAATAAACTACCAATGATCACGTGACCAAACTATTGGTCACATGATCAATTTTTTGTAGTTTATTTAGTCATTTATTTATGTTTTTCTACTAGTGTTGGGAAGTTTGCAAGCTCAGCAAATCACTGAATTACTGAAACATAAGTTTGAAAGTTCGATAGATTATCGAATTGTTGAAACATGTAAAAAGTTTAACTTCAAATGCTTGCAAACAGTTTAACTTATAATGTTTGTAGCTTCCAAGGCTAGTGAACGGTTCAACTTCTTCAACTGGAAGTATAAAAGGAAGTTGATGTACTTTGTTAAGGGGGCTAGTGTTTTTTGGGAAAGAAAGTATTGTTACTATAAAAGAAGAGTAGACTGATTGAATTGTATAGTTTTTGTACTCTTGATTGATGTTGAACACATGAATAAAATAATTTTAATTTGGTTATTGTTGTTTGTTGTTTTAGCTACTAGATTTTCATAGTCTAATAAGACCCCCAAGTCTAGACTACATCAAATCTAGATTAGCTAACCTAGATGATCCACCTTGATTTCTTGAAACATTTGGTTGTGAGCCTAATTGAGTTTGGATGCAAGTACTAAGAATAGACAATGTGTTATGGATGCTAGATACATCTCATGTTAAGGTATCCAATATTCCTACCAAGTGATGTATATCCTCCTTCATCTTGTCGGTATCTTCTTCCGTGGATGTTTTATCCATATCCTCTAATTATGAGTCACCTTTTTTAGGAGTCTTACCAAGAGTATATGAATTTTGGCCCCGCCTCTAGTCTGTGGTCCAACCATATAGTGCAAAATCTAAAAACAAATTCTTTTTTTGTATTTTACTTATCGTGGCTCACCACAAAATTAAAATTTCAAAAAGAAAACCCCTAATTAATTTTTGCAAGCTTTCCAAAAATGTAAACAAATCTAAAAAATTTCACAAATTGTAGCTTATGTAGTGAATTTATTAAAAGCCTAAAATTGTAATAGTTTATTGAAGATGACTCCAATTTCCTCTAAATTAGGAATATAGTTGTATCAAAGTTCCCTTGATCAACCTTTAGAAATTAGGAAAAATTCATTGAATTGTATCCCTAGGAGCAAAAATGGTGTAAACCCTAGTTCTGTAATAACTCCCTTAATTCTACCCCAATTAACCTCAAATATGGATTGTAGTAGCTTCAATGTGTCCTTGAAAAACCCTTTAAAAATCTTTAAAATATTCACCAAAATGAGAGAGATATGAGCTTCCCAAAATGACCTCCAAAATTTTAAAAATTTTGCCTTATTTCTTACCTTCACAGTACCAAGATCATGCTCTAATACCACTTGTAATGAAACAACTTGCACAAAAGAAGAATATAATATAGGAAATATGTTTCAAATACTTGATAATATTATGTCACTTCAAAGGGACAACCTCCAAAAGTTTGCAATGAAGAACATAATTCACAATGTGATGATAATAAACTTACCACTAGCTCCTATATATAAATATTTATGCCATGGTTGCCACCCAGGTTGACTTAGTTATTTAAATATAACACCTAGGATGACCTAAAATCCTATGTTTTACTATAATAATGATTATATATCTTAATTAAGAGTTAAGGTAGACACAAGCTGACTACTCATAATCTTATACCTACTATAGGATTAAGGGCATAGCAATCATCTTCCCTGTCCATGAATAATATTATCCATTCTCTTCCACCTTTAACCATCCCCCAACAAATAAATAAACCTTCATCTACACTTCCTCATTACATTCCATATCAACCCACTTCATATCAACCCATTATCACAAATCATCCCACACCATCTTATCAACCCACTTCTATACCTTTCACTCCTCACCAACCCATTTATACATCAAACATATCATCATATCAGTCACATCCACATATGATTCAACCCCCCTATCATATGGATCAATATCATATTATCCATCAAACCTATCACATGGAATTCCATTTGCTCAAGAGTGGAAAGAGATGAAAGATGCTTTGAAGGGGTTACAAAGCGGGGCTACCAATCAAAGAAAACAATTTAAATTTGAAGAATTATGCCCCTACCCATTTAAATGCTCCATCACCATGGTCCCCTTTCCTTCACACATTGAAATCCCAAATTTTGATAAATACAAAGGAAAGGGTGACCCTAGAGATCATGTCAAGGAATTTTTCATGGCTTATGAGGAAGTTACTTATAATGACATGTATTTGTTGAGACTTTTTCCCCAAAGTCTAAGAGGACAAGATTTGGAGTAGTTCGTGCATCTCACCCCAGGCTCTATTACTACATTTTTTGAATTTTCAAAGAAGTTTGTTGCACACTTCTCTTACAATGTCAATCATGAGCTAACAATGTTGGATCTTTGTAATGCAAAATAACATAATAGAGAAATTTTTTCCCCATTCTTACAATGGTGGAGAGGTCTCACAAGTCTCTTTCCTTGGTTGATCCCTAAGAAATAACTTGTCAAAAAATTTCTCACCACTCTTAACCACAAAAAGGCATTCCATCCATAGGTGCATTGTGTCTACACATTCAACACAATAAGTGAAAATAGTGGTACTATTGAAAATCCCTTGTAGCTAAAAGTTTGATGATGTAGGAGCATCTGAAAGTTATTTTAGTTGATCTAAGTCACTAGGTGTTGTGTTGTTAGTTACCAAAGGGTGTCGGTGGAGTCTACCTCATTCTACCATAGTTGATTGTTTGGTCTCGCGGTTTGGAGGTTATGTGGAGAAAGGTAGAAGGTATAACAAATCTAAGTTTTAAAAGTTATGGATCACCACAACGATATCTGGAAGTGTCTAAATCAAGACTATGTAACTAGTTTCAGAGGTGTCATTGGGAGCCATTGCATTTCACTGCAGTTAGCTTTCTGGTCTTGTGGTTGGGAGGATAAATAGAACTAGTCAGGAGGTATGTTTAATCCAAGTTTCAGGAGGTTTGAGTTATCGGACAAATGCCTAGAGGCAACAGAGTGAAGACTCTTTAACTAGGATGCATGAAGAATGATAGTATAGAAGTCTAGGAGTTTGCACCAATGATGTAGGATCATTCACCGAGAACTAAGATTGTGTGGAGGTAAATTGGGTCTAGTAGAGATTATGATATGAAGCGCATGGTGATATCGCATTCCTACATCACCGCAAATGATTTGGGACCGACTTGTGTAGACAAGGCCAACTACATGCTTCATGCAACGTAGAGTTATATGCCACCTTGTAGTGCACCAAATGATTTAGGAAGTTGACCTGGATGATTTGGAAGAGATGAGAATGACATATATAAGCATGACTTGAGATTGTTTCAAAGAGGCAAAGGGCTAGGAGATAGAGAAAGACCTCAAGGTAGCGAAGAGTGAAGGAAGGATAAGAGGAGTAAGATGCTAATGTGATGGTGTGCAAGTTATCTATCTATATTTTCTTATTGTAAACCTTGGGCTATGGCCAAGCATGTAAGAAAGCTCTGGAGGTATATGTAAAGTGTTTGAAGATCTGATAATATATAAAGAGTAATCTTTGGAGGCTAGGTTTTCCCTTTTAGTGTTTTACTAGGATAAATCTTGTGTCATGTGATTGTTAATCTCTATTTAAGAATTCCACTATTCTTTGTATGTTTCTATCGCATCTTTGTTATGATCATGACGTTGGATGTTTAAGGCTGCAAGGTTAGACAGTACTTCATTGGACCCTCCATCCCTGACTGTGTCAAGTGGTATCAGAGTTGGTTGCAAATCTGTTGGGAAGGTAGAATGTGTTGGAAGAATGTGTAGAACCCTAAAGTGCGGTAAGTGCCACCGCAGAAGGAGAAAAAACATTGGAAACAAAGAAGAATCACCGTAGAAGGAAGATTAAGGCAAGCAAAATTAGAGAAAGAAAGATCCAAGCGAGTTAGTAGTTCAAGTTGACCATTGGTGTACAATCTAAAGATTTTTTAAAAGAGTGAAGAAGTCACTACATAATCAAGGAGAATTAGAATCACTATAGCAAGTCTTGACACACATAAGCTTTTCACATTAAATTGTTTGTATAATTTGTTTCAATGGGGAAGATAGAAAAAAGAGTGAAGAAAGAAAATAAAAACCTAATGTGCGAGAAGGATATTTTGGAAGAAGAATTGTGTAAAATTAAAAGGTATAACTTGGAATCAAAGGAGAAGATAAGAGAAATAGGAGAAGACAAATATGATGCTCTTGAAGAAGAACTAGAGAATGTAAAAAGGAGAAATGGAGAATTAGAAGAAGAGTCGAAGTTGTTTGAGTATGTCAAAAGGAGTTTTGAAGAACTCGAAGAAGAATGCAAGTTGTTTGATAAGGTTGAAAAGAGGAACAAAGATCTGGAGGAAAATTTAGAAAAGTTGAAAAAGGAAAATAATTTACAGAAGAGTGAAATATCAGGATTGAAAGAACAACTTAATCAACTAGAGCAGTCACTTGTAGCGTACAGGAAGGAAAATGAATGCCTAAGATCTAAACCTGCACTTTGTAATGTTTCTTGTGATACTAAGGATTTGTGTGATACCGCAGAAGCTTCTTGTTGTGTGGTTACAAAACACGCCCCATTTTTCCGTAGCAAAACAGGGATCCAACTCTCTTTGTTTGTCTTGGCTTATTTTGCTTTCCCTTTTGTTTTAGGCGATGGGGTAAAAGCAGCAGCAGTCAGTATGCATAAGTCCTATCTTAAGCATGTCAAATTCTTGATCTATGGATCAAAATTTTCAAAGTCAGAATTTTCCCTCATGAAGCCTGCCAAATGGAAAGAGAATGAAATTCTAAGTAGGTTTACCTTTTGCAGCATCAAAACTTCCCTAGAACCAAGAAGTTATTCACGGTCAAAGTCTTGGTCAAAGGTCATGTGGATATTCACCTTTACACTTAAATGTCCTCACAGTCGTAATGTCCGAACAAATTGTCTTGACTGACAAACTTAGAAAATGGTTAAGTAAAGGCCTTAGTATCCCAACATCCACAAATGTGCAGACGTCATATTTAACTCATTAGGTAGCAAGATCATCATATGCACATGGATATTCAATTTAAATATCCAGACCTTATTTTAATGTCCCGACATTATCTAAATGTGTAGACCTTCCCCAATATCCTGATGACATCACTTTTCTCATAATAAAGAATCACTTTAAAAGAAGTGACATCATCAAGAACTTTGACTTAGGGATATTTCATGAGTTTTAATATCCGGATATTCTTGAATATCTGCATCCCTGTCTTTTACGGGTTAAACTAAATAACCTTTATATGGACCAATCAAATGATGCCACATGGCATGTAGTTTGAGCCCCTATGTTTGTTTACACCTAGCGCGGTCCCCTTTTGAAACAAATTTTAGAGCATGTACACATATGCTATATCCATTTCCCCATCACATCATCCCTTCGTATCATATTTAGTTTTTTAACGAAGTATGAGGAAATGTGATGCGATTTGGCTCTTTTTCAATGTGTTAGCTTCATGGTTCATTGTGTGGGGGTCATTGCATCACGGATTATATTTATGAAAGAGAAGAAAAAGCATGATGTGCACTGGGTTTGGATCTTTGCCATGTGTCTCCATCTTGGGTCATTATGTTGGCCTTTCGCATGGCATTTTTGTTTTTTGACGATCCATGAGGAAAT
The DNA here is from genome assembly GCA_027924645.1 of Cunninghamia lanceolata. Taxonomy (NCBI): domain Eukaryota; kingdom Viridiplantae; phylum Streptophyta; class Pinopsida; order Cupressales; family Cupressaceae; genus Cunninghamia; species Cunninghamia lanceolata. Next base: position 15,072,430 of record BSBN01000870.1, on the reverse strand, counting down.
GTGATATGCGATGAAACTTTTGAATAGTTGTCCACTCTATGGTACATCACTGCATGCCTTCACATTGCAAGTTATGTAAAATGTAAATATGATAAAGAGTGATATGTGATGGATATGAATGTCCAGATGACATCACGTCATCTTGACCTTCATGCTAACGTCATATGAACATATACATCTGGATATCCATATCCCAATGTCTTGATGTCAATATCTTGACATATTTCAAACCCGATACTCATTGCCATGAGGACATATCATAGACATCTGGATATCAAGACCTAATTTTCACACCCTGGATATCTATATCTAGACATCATCTCGCACTTAATGATATGTTTAACTTCCTCTATGATTATCAAGTACAAATGATTAAAATCTTTATGTTTGTTGTAGAATATTGGAGCATGCAAAAGGGGGAAGCTGGACGCTACAGAGAAAGGTTAACTAGATGAAGTTGCAGACAAACAGAGATGACTTGAACCAGAACTAGAAGATATCAATAAATAGGTTGTCTACTAGTTGGAGCATGGACTAAGTCAAAGATGTGGGGAATATTCTTCTTTGCCAACTGTCCTCCACCAATGATTGCCAACTGGCAATCACATGATGTTAATCTTAACCATTGATTATTATGGGAGGATCCTGATCATTGGATCAATGTAACTATTTTTTGGTCTTTTATTCTATAAGAGGGCCATGACTTCTCATTTGTGAGGGGAGCCAATTATTTTCATATGTAGAAAGAGGTCAAATTGTTGTGGACTCAATAGTAGATCGAATTACTGAGACTAATGGAGACTGAATTGTTGAAATTATGGGAGGCTGAATTGTTTCAATTATGAGCACAAGTTGTGATGTTCTGCAACTTAGTGAATCCTCTCATAAGGTTCTTTCTTCATATCACTATAAATGTGCCTGTTCTTTGCATACCTGATGGAGATGAAGCTACAGATTACATCCTGATTGTAAACTTTACATAATCTTCAAGTTGATTTCTAGATATGTAATGGTGAAATGCTATGTTCAATAGAAGTGCTTTCATTTTATTGCATATTATTGTCAACTTTGTTGGCAAGAGCCATTGTGTGGCTTCATGATTGTTGTCATTGATGGCAATAAAGTCTATCCCACACATCCGTAGAGCTTAGTATGCCTATATCGAAAGTCAGATTGAAGAAGTTCTAGTCCAGTGAACAAGAACAGAGCATGTAGCAAGATCTGACAATTAGGTATGGATCTCTCAAAGGGTGTAGCTCAGAAAAGTGTGAACTTGGGCAAGTTGAGAGGAGTATCATGTCTACTATATTCCAGAGATTAAGCCTCTAGTGATGAATGAGTGAAAAGATATGAGCATCTAAGTGTTGGGTTCCTAACAGGCAGAGTAGACTGAGGAAGAACTGACTGGTAGAGCATCAGACTTTAATCTAGATGAGAAATTGGTGGTGATCAAGCTATTTGAGGGATCATACATGGTTGGCCGACATGATTGATGACTTCTATGTCTATGTTTTTTATACACATCACATTTTAAGCATAGATTCTGCCAACAGATCAGTATTTAGTAAATATCTTGAGTATTCCGGTTACCAAATAGAAAAATGTTGAAATCCTTGGTGCGGATATATATATACCAGATGGATTTTGGTATGAAGGTGTGTGAGTGTTGATAAAGTGTGCGAGGAAAGGATGAGAGCAGTGTGGAAGCAGCAATACAAGTCTGGTATGTGATAGAACAGCAGCACTAAAGCAAAGGAAGAATGAAGTGCAGTAGATCAATATATTGAGCCTAACTGGAACGGAACCTCAGCATTAGCAGATGCTTCTCATCAGTTCAAACACCTGGTTACTTTCTATATACCTTGTAGACAGTGAGTCTCTTGTAGGCAGTGTGCCTCTTGTGAGAAGTGTGCTTGGGCAGTGAGCCCTAATTGGCAAGTGCCATTTTGTACTTCTTATTCCTTTAACAGAGAATACAATCTTGGGTTAGTCACCCTATGGTTTTTCCCTTAACAGGGTTTTCCACGTAAAAATCCTTGTGTTATGTGTGTTGATTTTATTTCTTCTCTCATGATTATGTATGCTCTTATGTTTTGATGCTACACTAATATTAAAGAAGAAAAGAAAGTTAAGATATTTAAGATAACTGATTCACCCCCACTCTCAGTTATCTACATTGTTTCCAACAAACTTTCCTTTCAAGATTTGCACTGGATCATGCAGATTTGTGGACTGTCCTGGTGAAGTATGATTTAGTTTTACTTGTCTCTATTACAGTATCAGATCATGTATGTGGATCAGTGGTCTAAGTTAAGTAATTTTAGGAATCTCATTCTCTAAACCTTTTTTTCCTCATTTCAATTTCATAAATAGTCATAAGGTAACTACAAAGAATGATGAATCATAAGCAGATACGGTGTGAATATGTTGAATTAGTGTAAATAATCATATATCCAGAGCATATTGTAGTAAGAAATGCACATCATAATGAATGTCGTGCAAATAACGGCAAATGATAGGGAGATACATGCTTACATGCACAATATTTGAGTGTATTTAAAATGCAGAAGCTAATTGTCTATTTAGATAAGGATAATATCAAAAGAACTAATTGAATCTAGGAATACATTCAATAGTAGTCTAATCAGAGATAGATTCCAGTAATTACTCTAAATTAGGACCAAATTGATGACTATTTGTTTAAATCCTGACTTAATAGAGTAAGATTAGATAGGGTTATTGTAGATTTGTGCAGAGCAGGCATAAATGATAGGATATTTGAAGGAATATTGAAGAACTTTGGAGGAATTACAGAAGTACGTAAGGCCCCAAACTGATTATCAGCAACACACATCAACCTCTAAGTAAGGTCAGACAACCAAGACCTGGTCCACAGAGACTTGGGATCATTAATTTATCCTAAATTTATCGTATCTTTCAAGATGATAAAGGTTTGTTGTGTAAACTTTTATTTATGTTAATGTGACTATCAATCATCATCAACAGAATTGGCACTAGAAGGAGGGCTTGTGACTAAAAGATTTGTATTTCTATAAATATTACATAAATATTTCATCATTTGAGTTTAATGACTACAAATATCTCTTGTCTGAGAGGACTTGAGTGTATCTTTGTGAAGATTCAGCTCAAACTTCAAAGATCCACTTGATTTCTAAGCTTTCAAGTTTTATTTTAAGATATGTTAGGTCTCATTAAATTTTAAAATTTCTAAAAAATTGAAAAAATAGTCTCATTCTTGATGGATTCATATGAAGATAATTTTCAAGTGGATATTCCTTTCTTTAAGGAAATTTTAAATGAGCAGCTTTATCCTCAAAGTTTGTCTAACTTTGGTTTATCCAGAAGATGTAGGATACACAATACTATAGGGTATGGTGAAGTTAGTTGTTTGACTTTCCTCACAAGGTTAGATTTCGCTTTGAAAAAACTAATTCCTTTCTCAGATGTGTACAAGGATGAAGTCTGGTAGGAAGATGAAGGAATTCTGGAGCAATAAGAAGATACAGCACCAAAGGTCACAAGTTCTGGGAGAGAAGGATAGTAAAACACCTTTCCTTGAATCATTTGATGGTAGGAATAAGGGTTCTCAACTCCTTTTTCAAAGTTCAAATAAGAATGATGCAGAATGCATGTATGAACCTTTTGAAGAATTTAGAGAAGAAATTACTCCTTGTTTTCAATCATCAAATAAATAATCAAGAGGATTAAAGTATCCTAATACACTTGATAAATATATTGAATTAATAAGAAATACTTGTCAGGATAATGTCTCTGGATATGATTCTAATATTTTTGATGAGGATGATTGGGCAATGAAGTGTAAATAGGTTATGAAAGAATTAAAATGCACAGATGCTAAAGAAGTTTTTATAACAGCAACTCAAGGAGTCATAGAGAAGAAAGTGAATACCAATTTATTAGTCGATTTCTTGAAATTGAATGATCAAATACAAGATTTTTGCAAGACAATGGAATCAAACACTCTACTAGAGAGTAGAAGTGAATTATTTGAAGTGCAATTCATGGAAATTGAAGATACAGAGGGTTCTGTGGTTGTTGTGCATGATTAGATGTCAATCCAGTGCTATTTTGAAGATGAAATAGGGAAGTATTCCTATCAATCAAATGTGGTTTCACCTTTACAGTTAAATGATTTAGAAATGATAGATCTATGCATGTCAGTTTTTGATGATGATGATACTCACCTAAGTGCTGATGTGTAGAGAATTAAAGAGAACATTGAGGTGTTTCCTGGTCTTAAAGATCAGATAAGCCCACAGAATGAAGAAGTGGAATTGGATAAAGATGAGGAAATAATTCATCAGGAGTCATACATCCTTCAAGATGAAGTGAGACAAGACATTGAGCTAAACAATGAAAATGTGAAGTCACCGAATGGAAGATTAGCCGGCGACAAACATGCGTGTCCAGTAGAACAGCAAATACACCAAGTTGTATTTTTTCTTTCCCCAGTGGTTAATGTTAAATATTATTTTGACTATGGAAATTCAGGGGATAAAACATGTCAATGGATCATTCATGAATATAATAACTTCCTCAATTGCTGATCATTAAGGATTATTCTGTTAAATACAGTGTATTTAGAATAAAAGAATATTTTTCAGAATACAAGGATGAATTCACTAGGATTAGGACTATCACTAATGCCCTGATGCTCCTGCATATTCTAAAAAAAGGCATGGAAATACAGGTGTTTATTGTTGGGATAAGGTGCCATTAACCTTATAAATCCCATTATTGTATTGTTCCATTTATTTTTTTTAATTACCTATAAGTGATGTACTAGTTTCACCGGCAGTGGTAAAAATTATCTACTATCCACGGTAGTTACGAAGTTACTGTACCAATACGTTCTAGAGTTACCGGTGGTAGTTATGGGATGTCATTTACTATGGTAAATAGTAATTAGTCAAAGTGGGGTGCACATGTGGTGGAATCACCTATTTTAGTGTAATGACGTGCGCCATAGATGTTGTAAGGTGTAAGAGATTCTATGACAACTGTAAGTTGTCATAAGAATCTATGACATTTATGACAGCATATGACACGTCATAAGATGTTGTAAGTGGCTATTTTTGGCCCCTAGGAGTTCAAGCTTACATAGGCATCTTTTGCCAAGTGTAGGATGCATGTATGATGACTTTTATGACCCCGTAAGAGCCTATTTTTGTCCATGGACATCCAAGGTTGTATTGTTGACTCTTGATAAGTGTTATGAGCTTGTAAGAAGTCATTGGATGCTGCATGGGTGAAGATTCCAAGGTGGACACCCATCTTGAGGTTGTGTAAATTCTATATAAATCATGGCATAGTAGATGAGATGCATAATAGTTTACAGGCACCCAGGTTCTGCCGGAGTGAAGGTTGAAGGACAGAAGAATTGAATGTATTTGTAATCTCTTTTTGTGAAGATAATACAACTTGGCCTCTTTTCTTGGAGTTTTTTACCCGCAAGGGTTTTCTCCACGTTAAACACTATGTTGTGTAATTCATTCTGCTTCTAGTATATTTACGTATTATGGGTTTATATTATGTGTTGCAATCTCCATCTTTAATACTTTGTTAAAGATCGTTAAATATACATTTGAATTAGATTTTTGTTGAGTAGTGTTGCTTTCATTTCTAACATTTGGTATCAAATCCTGGCCAGCTTTGACTCTTGGGTGGTAGTGTGGAAGCTGTAGATGTAGTGGGAGATTTGGTTGTGTTTATTTTCAAGATCTTGAGTTGTTATTATGGTTGGATCCACCGTTGCATCAACCTCTCGTTTGGACATTGAGAAGTTCAACGGAATGGGTTATGAGTTGTGGAAGCTAAAAATAGAGGATTTGTTGGAAGAAAGAAACCAGTGGTTAGCTGTTCAAAAAGAGAAGAAACCTGATGATGTCTCTCTGGATGAGTGGGATAGACTAGATAAGAAGGCACGAGGAACCATTCATTTGTGTCTGTGAGATTCTATCCTATTAAATGTTGTAAAGTAAGAGACTACACACAAGTTGTGGAATCAGTTGGGTGAAATCTATCAAGCCAAGAGTATGGTAAATAAACTCTATTTAAAAAGAAAATTCTCTTCAATGAAAATGAGAGAGGGTGATTCAGTTGCAGAGCATTTGAATTTATTTAATTTATTATTGAGTCAGCTTGCTTCAATAGATGTTGATGTTAGTGAGGAAAATAAATGTATCATACTTCTTTGTTATCTATCTGAGCCTTGCAAGAATGTTATCCTTGCTATCATTGCTGACCTCACGGGTCCGAAGTTGGATGCTCTTGTTTCAGTTCTACTGTCATGGGAATTGAGGAAGAAGAGTTCGAATAGTTTAGGGGATGCTCTCAATGTCAAGGGAAGGTATAGGGAAAGAGGAGCGAAAGGAGATCAAAAAGGGGCTAAGAACAAGTCCAAGGGCCAGTCTAAGACTCTTGGGAAGAAGAACAAAGTTAAGTGTTGGAACTACGGTAAAAGGGGACATGTGAATGAGTGCAGGAACCCAAAGAAATAGTGGGATAGTGCTTCAGATAACTCCTTGAATGCAAGTGAAGATGTTTTACTTTCCGCATGCAATATTGTTTCTAATGAAAACTGGTTGGTTGACTCAGGATGCTTGTTTCATATAACCCCACATAAGGAAGGGTTCTCCACATATGAGGAATATGATGGAGATAATATCTATCTTGGAGACAACTCTACATATCCAATAGTTGGGAAAGGCAAGGTATTGTTGTGTTTCAGTGATGGGAGAATTAAAATCCTCCCTAATATTTATCATGTTCCTAAATTACCTAGAAATATGATTTTTGTTTCAAAGCTGAATGATTTGGGGATGCATGTGATTTTTGATAAGCATGGCTACAAATTAGTGAGAGGGAACTTCATCGTAGCGAATGGGAAGAGATTTGAAACTTGTTTGAGCTTGAAGCCACTATAGTTTGTAATGCCTCCTATGTATCTGAGGCCAGTACTGAAAATACATGTATGTTGTGGCATCATAGATTGGGACACACTAGCAATAATATTTTGAAAACTATTAAGAATAAAGACTTGTTGGACAGTTTCTCTTATTCTGGTGAGCACTTTGATTTCTATGAGCATTGTGTGTTTGGTAAACAAATCATAAATTCATTTCCTTTAGGAAGTAATAGAGCAAAAGAGAAGTTAGAAATTATTCATACAGATGTGTTTGGACCTGTGGATAATGATTCTATTAGAAAATCTCGTTATTTTGTTACCTTCATTGATGATGTATCCAGATTTACTTGGATTTATTTTATGAAACACAAATCTAAAGTTTTTACTAAGTTTAAGGAGTTTAAAGTCTTAGTAGAGAACCAATCAGGGTTGAAGATAAAAATATTAAGATCTGACAATGGAGTGGAATAATGCTCTATAGAATTTGATGAGTTTTGCAAGCATGCAGGTATTATCAGACAAAAGACAACTCTGTATACACCACAAGAGAATGGTGTTGTAGAAAGGATGAACTAAACAATCATGGAAAGGGCCAGAAGTATGTCGAGTGATGCACAGTTGGATAAATGCTTTTGGGCAAAGGCTGTGTGTACTACTTGCTACTTGTTAAACAGATCTCCTTGTAAGGATCTTGATTCGACACCTTATGAAGTGTGGATAGGTAAGAAACCTTTTGTTTCACATTTAAGGGTTTTTTGTTGTGAGGCTTTTGTTCATGTGCCTAAGGAAAAGCGATCTAAGTTGGATCTAAAAGCTGAAAAGTGTACATTCATTGGATATGGTGATAATGTAAAAGTTTATAAGCTTTGGAATCTAATAACCTGTAAGATTATCTATTCTAGAGATGTTTTCAAGGAACTTAGAATTATTTCTAAAGCTGAGCAGCCAAAAGAAAAAGATGAAAAGGTAAAGAGAGTGCACTTTGGGTTAGAGCAGCAAGATGGACCTCAGGAAGAATAGAATAATGGATTGGGGGTGAAGAAGAAGAAGAAGATTCAAGTAGTTCTAATGAAGATGAGTCTGTTGTTATAGAAGATGTTGGTACAGATGATCATGCAGAAGAACAAGTTGAGACTCTTACTCCACCCTTGAGGAGATCCACAAGATAATGGAATCCAGTTGACAAGTATAGCCCACCAGATTTTTGTTGTGTATTTACTTTATTGAGTACTAACGATGAGCCTAGATCCTATAGGGAAGCTCTTCTTTCAGATGATAATGAGTCTTAGTAGTTAGCCATGCAGGAGGAAATGATGGCTTTAGACTCTTGTAACACCTAGGATCTTGTTTGTTTGCCCAAAGGAAGAAAGGCTATAGGTTGTAAGTGGGTCTTCAAGAAGACGTTTGGAGCAGACAGGTCATTGGAGAAGTACAAGGCTAGACTGGTAGCCAAGGGCTACTCCTAGAGAGAGGGAGTTGATTTTGGTGAGATATTCTCTCCTGTTGCTAAATTGACTTCTATTAGATTTCTTTTATCCATTGTTGTAGCTTATGATTGGGAGATTGAGAAAATGGATGTTAATATTGTGTTCTTGCATGGAGATTTTGAGGAAGAAATTTATATGCAACAGCCTATAGGTTTTGAGGTAAAAGGAAAAGAACATTAGGTTTGCAGATTAAAGAGGTCTCTTTATGGTTTGAAACAATCCCCTAGAATGTGGTATCAAAATCTTGATTCATTTGTGTTGAAATTGGATTTTGTTAGAAGTGAGGAGGATCACTGTGTTTACATTCATTGTATTGATGATTCTATACTAGTTATTGCATTGTATGTTGATGACATGTTATTTTTTAGCAATACTAAGGGTATGATCAGTGAGCTTAAAGCCCAACTTTCAAGTGCATTTGACATGAAGGATCTTGGATCTGTCAGGTATATTCTGGCTATGGAGATCAGAAGGGACAGAGGTAACAGAAAGATTTGGTTGTCGTAAAGTAAGTATGTGAATATCATTTTGCAGAGCTTTAGTATGCAGGACTTAACCCAGTTAGAGTTCCTTTACCCATTGGTACTAAGATTTCATTAGATATGTGTCCAAAGACTGAGGATATGTCTAATGTGTCATATGCTAATGTTGTAGAGAGTTTGTGATGCAGAGTGAAACGCAACGGGAGCTAACTAACAGGAAGGAGTAGCCAAATATACAAACAGCATGATAAAAATCCTTATCGGCTCAGCATCATCATCATGTTTCCTAAAAACACCAACATCATCATCATATTTCGGATGAGCAGAATTATCCTCCTGCCGATTACTGTTCACCTCCTCCGCCTGTCGCCTATCATCATCATCATGATATTCAACGGGCGCAAACATCCTCCTGTTGCACTGTTCATCGGGCGCCAAACACTAGCGGCATCATCATGATATGCGACACCACCTTCGTCAGCAGGATATCCAAATATCCGGTTGCTCCAAATATCTTGATGACGACCACTTCAACACCTTGCCTTCGATGCTCCGCTATCCGACGACACAAGCAACAGCATCATGATATGATTCATCCGGTTCCCTCGAAACCTCCTGATGATGCTAACACAACTCTCTGCCTACGCCGATACACTTGCACTTATTGACAACAGGATCAACATGCATAGGGGGATATCTCAATATCCTGATGACGATGACGTCATATGCGGATGACGATGACGTCACACAATATCCTGATGACCTCTTCAACACTTAGCCAGAAAAACCGAACTTTCACTCCCGCATCTGTTAGCGATATGCGGATGATGGGCACTCACAGAAGATGATCCTGACGGCGATATATACACTAAGTATATATCCAACTCAAAACATCCTGATACACTTGCAACATGCAAACTTCAACAGTTTCCTAACCCGATCTTCACCTTATGCCAATGCACTCTTCTTCGGCAACTCCTGATGATGATCACCCCGACGAACTCGCACTTCATGCACTCAACTGCATCATGTTCACCTTCACTTATCCGGATGACGACGTCCAAAGCGGCTGCAGGATATAAACCGAAATATCCTGATGAACCCGTTTTGACGAACTCCCAACCTTAGCGAAATCTCACTTCGTCGATCCTCCAGGGATGACCCGATCCACTCTCAGGGTGATCTTCCAATTCCAAACTTATCAACTCGACCTAGCACATGAGGATGCTAGGCTTCTCAACACCTCTCGACCGTGATCCTGCACACCTGCATGCGAACAAACAGAAAACACAAACTACCTCCTAACCTACTGTACACAGCCATTCCACCGATTCGACGAATCAACCGGTGGAATGGATCAGCATGTCCATGAAACCACCAGATCAGCAAAACGATTAAACAATGGAATCCAACCAGATAAAGAACACAAACAGGATCTCTATTGACTTCAAAAGATGCAATTACAATGCTCAATCTCTCTCTGCAATCTGACTTCTCAATGCGATACAATACTATGATCGATGATATCTCTATCTGTATCTGTATGTCTCTCTAATATCAACCGATCTCATGCTTAAATAGATTATCCTACGAGTACTACTGACCCGACTCCAAGCGGCTGGGAACTCTCCAGGCGGCTGGGAGATCCAACCGGACCCTACAGCATGACAGCTGTTCTAACAAACTTAACTAAAAATAGTAAAAGCCTGGTCAGCATGATCTTATCATGATCAGCGTGACCTTATTACATGCAATTGGTCTTAACAGACCTTCTTGGAAACATAAACAAGACCTATAACAAACTAACTGCCTCATGGAGGCCAGCTGTTAGGTAGGTGCCTCTGCACCATACTCCCCAAAAGAAAATAACTCATGTCCCATGAGTTAGGATATGGAAGTCCTCCACCTCTACACTTTGCCTGTGCAATGTTCTGCCCTGTTCCAGCTTTGTCTGCTGCTGTCTCTTGGCTGCTCCAAGACTTCTGAACTGTAACTTGCTTTCTGGCAAGTAAATCCTCATGCCTGTCAATGTAGGCTTTTCTCTCACATACCTTGTGTTTGTCAGGTTGCCTGACCAGAACCTCTTTCTGAACTACCTCTTGAACTGCTGCAATGTTCAACTCTATCTTCCTGTCAATCTTGATAGGACAAGCAATAGTCCCAACGATGACAACATCCCTATCATTCTTCTGAACTGGTTGCTGTGTGCAAACCTGTTTCTGAACCTGCTGCTGACCCCTGTCAGTCACAACTGAAACTTTCTTCAGCTTGTTGTCTTGAACAACTTCTTTCCTTGCAGTGTCCTGAACTGCCTTTATGCCTGCTCCTCTAGGCATCTGCACAAATTCCTTCTTTCCCATTAAAATGACTTTGGCTGCCTTCTGTGCTGCAGCTGCTTCCTGTAATGGCATCAACTTAATAGTCTTTCCATCTTTCTGGATGGTGTAGGTATTAGCATACCCATCATACAGTACCCTCCTATCAAATTGCCATGGTCTACCCAACAGTAGGTGACAACATTCCATGGGTAAAATATCACACAAAATTCTATCCTGATATGCTCCAATCTGAAAATCCACATATGCCTGTTCGGAGACAAAAAGTGATTGACTATCACTCACCCAAGATGCCTTGTAAGGGTGTGGATGTGGAATCCTTTCCAAATTCAGTTTATCCACCATTTCCTGAGATACCATGTTGTCTGTTGAACCAGTATCAATGACAACCTTACATACTTTACCTTTACTCTTGCATGTGGTCTTGAAAAGAGCTCTTCTGTGTGGGGATTCTTTGTCAGGTACCATCACTGTTCTTCTCATCAGTAGAGACTCTCCACTTTCTGGGTATCCACAATCATCAGCCTCCTTATCCTTTTGATAAGTGTTTGGACTCTGCACATTTTTCTCTTCTTTCTCTTCTTGCACAAGTTGTACTCTCTTGTCACTCGTTCCATCATTTCTGGATGATGAACCTTTGTTTTCTGGACATTTGAAGGATGGATGACCAAACTCACCACAGGTGTAACATTTTCCTGAAAATGTAGTAGAACCTCTACCACCTCCAAACCTGCCTTTATTACCTTTCCATCCACCTCTGAAATCAGACTGTCCCTGTCCTTTACCAGTGTCTTCTTGACTCTCATTGGTTTGCCTTGTCTTATGGGCTGATCCCCTTCCTCTATTGTTTTGTTCTTGTTTTCTCTTCAACTTCTCTTCCACTTTCAATGCCAACTGGAAACATTTCTGCACTGTATCTGGATTATGCAGACTTAAATCATCCTGAATATTAAACCTCAATCCATTAAGGTATCTGGCTACCTTCTCTTCTTCACTTTCTTTTACCTTTGTCTTCATACAGAGTTTCATGAATTCTTCTGTACATGAGCTGACATCTAGCTCCTTCTGCTTCAGGTTTTGCTTCCTCTTGTGTAACTGGATACTGTAATCCAATGGAATATAGGCTTCCTTTACCAATGCCATCATCTTCTTCCATGTGGCAACTCTACGTTTTCCTTCCTGTACTCTGTCATCCTGGACAAAATTCCACCATGTCAAGGCAGCTTCTTTCATCTTTGACTGTGCTATCTTCACTCTCTGTTGTTCTAGTATCTCCTCTGTTACAAAGAAATTATTCAAACAGTCTATCCACTCCATCACTGAATCAGGGTCCATCTTACCTGTAAACACTGGCAAATCCAGTTTCACATCCATGGTTCTCCTCTCCATGGCCTTGAGGGCGTTCAACAGTGGTCTCTGGTCTGCAGGAACGACCTCCTCGCTCCAATTAGGGATCTCTTCTTCTTCCCTATCTTCTTCTCTACCAGAACCTACTCTGCTCCTCAACTTTGCTAACTCATCTTTCAACTCCTGATTCTGAGCCTTCACGGCCTTGCTTTCTGCAATCTGTTTCTTCACCAGAACTGCCAACTCAGCGTTGGTCATCCTTGCTGGAACCTCAGATGTTCCTTCTTCGTCTGACATCCTGCTTATCTTTTCCAGAAGATCCTAACCTTTGCTCTGATACCACTATGATGCAGAGTGAAACGCAACGGGAGCTAACTAACAGGAAGGAGTAGCCAAATATACAAACAGCATGATAAAAATCCTTATCGGCTCAGCATCATCATCATGTTTCCTAAAAACACCAACATCATCATCATATTTCGGATGAGCAGAATTATCCTCCTGCCGATTACTGTTCACCTCCTCCGCCTGTCGCCTATCATCATCATCATGATATTCAACGAGCGCAAACATCCTCCTGTTGCACTGTTCATCGGGCGCCAAACACTAGCGGCATCATCATGATATGCGACACCACCTTCGTCAGCAGGATATCCAAATATCCGGTTGCTCCAAATATCCTGATGACGACCACTTCAACACCTTGCCTTCGATGCTCCGCTATCCGACGACACAAGCAACAGCATCATGATATGATTCATCCGGTTCCCTCGAAACCTCCTGATGATGCTAACACAACTCTCTGCCTACGCTGATACACTTGCACTTATTGACAACAGGATCAACATGCATAGGGGGATATCTCAATATCCTGATGACGATGACGTCATATGCGGATGACGATGACGTCACACAATATCCTGATGACCTCTTCAACACTTAGCCAGAAAAATCGAACTTTCACTCCCGCATCTGTTAGCGATATGTGGATGATGGGCACTCACAGAAGATGATCCTGACGGCGATATATACACTAAGTATATATCCAACTCAAAACATCCTGATGCACTTGCAACATGCAAACTTCAACAGTTTCCTAACCCGATCTTCACCTTATGCCGATGCACTCTTCTTCGGCAACTCCTGATGATGATCACCCCGACGAACTCGCACTTCATGCACTCAACTGCATCATGTTCACCTTCACTTATCCGGATGACGACGTCCAAAGCGGCTGCAGGATATAAACCGAAATATCCTGATGAACCCGTTTTGACGAACTCCCAACCTTAGCGAAATCTCACTTTGTCGATCCTCCAGGGATGACCCGATCCACTCTCAGGGTGATCTTCCAATTCCAAACTTATCAACTCGACCTAGCACATGAGGATGCTAGGCTTCTCAACACCTCTCGACCGCGATCCTGCACACCTGCATGCGAACAAACAGAAAACACAAACTACCTCCTAACCTACTGTACACAGCCATTCCACCGATTCGACGAATCAACCGGTGGAATGGATCAGCATGTCCATGAAACCACCAGATCAGCAAAACGATTAAACAATGGAATCCAACCAGATAAAGAACACAAACAGGATCTCTATTGACTTCAAAAGATGCAATTACAATGCTCAATCTCTCTCTGCAATCTGACTTCTCAATGCGATACAATACTATGATCGATGATATCTCTATCTGTATCTGTATGTCTCTCTAATATCAACCGATCTCATGCTTAAATAGATTATCCTACGAGTACTACTGACCCGACTCCAAGCGGCTGGGAACTCTCCAGGCGGCTGGGAGATCCAACCGGACCCTACAGCATGACAGCTGTTCTAACAAACTTAACTAAAAATAGTAAAAGCCTAGTCAGCATGATCTTATCATGATCAGCGTGACCTTATTACATGCAATTGGTCTTAACAGACCTTCTTGGAAACATAAACAAGACCTATAACAAACTAACTGCCTCATGGAGGCCAGCTGTTAGGTAGGTGCCTCTGCACCAGTTTGATGTATGCAATGGTTTGCACTAGGCCAAGCAGTGGGAGTTTTGAGCAGATTTATGTCTAACCCTAGTAGACAGCATTGGAATTATGTGAAGAGGGTGCTTAAGTATCTTGCAGGTACTCTTGATTATTGTTTGGTTTACTCTGGTACTGATAGTGTTGATAAATCTTTGGACATACAGGGATTTGCTGATTCAGATTAGGCACATGACTTGGATAGTCAAAGGTCCACTAGTGGCTATGTGTTTACTTTGTTTGGAGGAGCAGTGAGTTGGATGAGTAAGAGGCAGTGCACAGTTGCTTTATCCACCACAGAAGTAGAGTATATGGCTTCTACCCATGTCTTTACAGAGACAGTTTGGTTGAGGAGACTATGTACAGGTATTGGATTTGATTATAGGATCATTCAGATTGGTTGTGATGGCTAGAGTGCTATCTGTTTGGCCAAGAATCCCATGTATCATGCTCGGACTAAGCATGTTGATGTTCAGTATCACTTTGTTTGAGAGTTGGTTGCAAATGGACAGATTGAGCTAAAGAAGATAGACACTTAGGAGAATGTTATAGATTCATTGACCAAGCTTGTGAGCACAGAGAAGTTTGTGTGGTGCAAAGAGGCCATGGGCCTTATTTCTAGTGCCTGATTATTTACAATTGTTTTTCCTATGGGTTGATTTACAATGTATAATGTCAAGTGGGAGAATGTTGGGATAAGGTTCCATTAACCTTGTAAATCCCATTATTATATTATTCCATTTATGTTTTGTAATTACCCATAAGGGATGTACTAGTTTCACCAGCAGTGGTAAAAATATTTAATGTCCACAATAATTACGGAGTTACTGCACCGATAAATTTCAGAGTTACTGGCGGTATTTACAAGATGCCATTTACTATGGTAAATGGTAATTGGTCAAAGTGGGGTGCACATGTGGAGGAATCACCTATTTTTAGTGTTATGACATGTGTAATAGATGTTGTAAGGTGTAAGAGATTCTATGACAACTGTAAGTTGTCATAATAATCTATGACATTTATGACAACATATGACACATCATAAGATGTTGTAAGTGGCTATTTTTGGCCCCTAGGCATTCAAGATTGCATGGACATATTTGGCCAAGTGTAGGATGCATGTATGACAGCTTTTATGACCCCGTAAGAGCCTATTTTTGTCCATGGACACCCAAGGTTGTATTGTTGACTCTTGACAAGTGTTATGAGCTTGTAAGAAGTCATTGAATGTTGCATGGGTGAAGATTCCAATGTGGACACCCATCTTGAGGTTGTGTAAATTCTATATAAACCATGGCATAGTAGATGAGATGCATAACAGTTTACAGGTACCCAGGTTCTGTCTAAGTGAAGGTTAAAGGACAAAGGAAGCGAATGTATTTGTAATCTCCTTTTGTGAAGATAATACAATTTGGCCTCTTTTCTTGGTGGAGTTTTTTACTTGCAAGGGTTTTCTTCATGTTAAACACTATGTTGTTTGCTTCATTTTTCTTTTGGTATATTTTTGTATTGTGGGTTTATATTCTGTGCTGCAATCTCCATCTTTAATACTCTGTTAAAGATCATTAAATATGCATTTGAATCATATTTCCATTGAGTAGTGTTGCTTTCATTTCCAACATTTATGGGTGTTATCATGGGTTTAATTTGCCTTATAATGTATTATATGTGTATATTGTATAGTTGTTTGTATAGCTTGCTTTGTGTGCTTTGCTTTGTTTGTGTGTTGTTGAGTCCTTGTTTTGATTAGGCAAGATAGAGCACCTTTCCACTTCAAAAAACTAGTGAAATTGTTAGAATTCAAGAGAGAACTACAAATTCCCACATAGGTTGTAACTCCTGTCAGTTTAGGTACTTTTGATCAAGTCTATAAGACCATATTCATCAATAGTAACTCTTTTGTTCAAGGATATCCTCACATGAATACACCTAATAGCCTTGGATTTGTTGAAGATACCAGTGTCTGTGTTAAGTGAAAAATCTAAAGGTTTGCCCTTGCTACCATTGCAATTCTCATCCTAAACAAGTAAGTGCCTACACCTTGCAAGTGAGCTTACAAGATCATATCTTATGAACATTGAAAACAAAAAAAAGAAAAGAAAACTTATTGAATATCAAAAGAAAGAATTTCTTAGGTCATCCAAGTAACTCTACCAGGGCTATGGACGCCTATCTGGCAGTGGGGCTCTACTTGGGAGAATTGCAAAGATAACCTTGTTGGGGGTATGGATGCATGTTGGTAGCAAGGCTCTATCCAAGGTTGGCTTAGAGGGTTAAATCCAACAATGTAGCTTAACATTAACTACTGGTGTTTTCAACCTTTCTTCAAGATGAAGGAAATGAATCACATGCACACACCTGACTCCTTCTCATTACATTGTTGTGTTAATGAATATGATCTCATTCAAGAAGGTCAGGATGCTTATGTTTGATAAGAGTTAGAATATTATGTCTTAATTTGTCTTCATTTCTTGAATTATTGGAACTTTGGTTGTTTTCTTTGGTGGTAAGTTGTGTGGTTACACAACACGCCCCATTTTGTCCTAGCAAAATAGCAACCCAACTCTCTTTGTTTAGCTTGGCTTGTTTTACTTTCCTTTTGTTTTGGGTGATGTGGCAAAAGCAGCATCAGTCAGTATACATATGTCCTATCTTAAGCATGTCAAATTCTTGATCTATGGATCAAAATTTTTAAAGCCAAAATTTTCCTTCATGAAGCCTTCCAAATGGAAAGAGAATGAAATTCTAAGAAAGTTTGCCTTTTGCAGTATGCAGAAATTCCCTCGAACCAAAAAGTTATTCACGGTCAAAGTCTTGGTCAAAGGTCATGTGGATATTCGCCTTTACACTTAAATGTCCTCACATTCATAATGTCTGAACAAATTGTCCTAAATGAGAAACTTAGAAAATGGTTAAGTAAAGGCCTTAGTATCCTGACATCCGCGAATGTGCAGATGTCAAATTTAACTCATTAGACAGCGAGATCGTCATATGCACATGGATATTCAATTTAAATATCCAGACCTTATTCTAATGTCCTGACATTATCTAAATGTGTAGACCTTCCCCAATATCCTGATGATGTCACTTTTCTCATAATCAAGAATCACTTTAAAAGAGGTGACATCATCAGAACTTTCAAACTTAGGGATATTTCATGAGTTTTAATATCCGGATATTCCTGAATATATGCAACCCTATCTTTTATGGATTAAACTAAATAACCTTTATATGGACCAATCAAACGATGTCATGTGACATGCAGTTTGAGCCCCTATGTTCATTTAAACCTAGTACGGTATGTTTTTGAAACAACTTTTAGAGCATGTGCATGTATGTTATATCCATGTCCCTATCGCATCGTCCCTTCATATCGCATTTAATTTTTTAACGAAGTATGAGGAAATGCGATATGCGATTTGGCTCTTTTCCTATGTGTCGGCTTCATGGTTCATCGTGTGGGGGTCATTGTATCATGGATTATATTTATGAAAGAGAAGAAAAAGTATGATGTGAGCTGGGTTTGGATCTTTGCCATGTGTCTCCATCCCGAGCCATCACATTGACCTTTCGCATCACATTTTTGTTTTTCGATGATCCATGAGGAAATGTGATATGCGATGAAACTTTTGGACAATTGTCCACTCTACAGTACGTCGATACATGCCTTCGCATTGCAAGTTATGTAAAATGTAAATATGATAAAGAGCGATATATGATGGATATGAATGTACAGAGGGCGTCATGTCATCTCGACCTTCATGCTGACGTCGTATGAACATATACATCTGGATATCCATATCCCTATGTATTGATGTCAATATCCTAACATATTTCAAACCCAATACTTATTTCCATGAGGACATATCATGGACATCCAGATATCAAGACCTAATTTTCACACCCTAGATATCTATATCTGGACCTCATCTCACACTTAATGATATGTTTAACTTTCTGTATGATTATCAAGTGCAAATGATTAAAATCTTTATGTTTGTTGCAAGATATTGGAGCATGCAAAGGGGGAAGCTGGACACTACAAAGAAAGGTTAACTAGATGAAGTTGCAAACAAACAGAGACGACTTGAACCAAAACTAGAAGATATCAATAAATAGGCTATTTGCCAGCTGGAGTGTGGACTAAGTCAAAGATGTGGGAATATTCTCCTATGCCAACTGTCCTCCACTAGCAATTGCCAATTGGAAATCACATGTTATTCTTGACCACTGATTATTATTGGAGGATCCTAATCATTGGATCAATGTATCCATTTTCTGGCCTTTTGTTCTATAAAAGGGTCATGACTTCTCATTTGTGAGGGGAGCCAATTATTTTCATATCTGGAAAGAGGTCAAATTGTTGTGGACTCAATAGGAGATCGATTTACTGAGACTAATGGAGACTGAATTGTTGAAATTATGGGAGGTTGAATTGTTTCAATTCTAAGCACAAGTTGTGATGTTCTGCAACTTAGTGTATCCTCTCACAAGGTTCTTTCTTTAGATTAATGTAAATGTACCTATTCTTTGCATACCTGATGGAGATGAAGCTACAGATTACATCCTGATTATAAACTTTACATAACCTTCAAGTTGATTTCTGGATATGTAATGGTGTAATGCTATGTTCAATAGAAGTGCTTTCATTTTATTGCGTATTAATGTCAACTTCCCTTTGAAGATTTGCATTGGATCATGTGGATTTGTGGACTGTCCTAGTGAAGTATGATTTAGTTTTACTTCTCTCTATTATAGTATCAGAGCATGTATGTGGATCAGTGGTCCAAGTTAAGTAATTTTAGGAATCTCATTCTCTAAACCTTTTTTTTCCTTATTTCAATTTCATAAATAGTCATAAGATAACTACAAAGAATGATGAATCATAAGTAGATATAGTGTGAATATGCTAAATTAGTGTAAATAATCATATATCCAGAGCATATTGCAGCAAGAAATGCACATCATAATGAATATCATGCAAATAATGGCAAATGATAGGGAGATACATGCTTACATGCACAATATTTGAGCATATTTAAAATGCAGAAGCAAATTGTCTATTCAGATAAGGATAATATCAAAAGAACTAATTGAATCTAGGAATACATTCAAGATCAGTCTAATCAGAGATAGATTCTAGTGAATTACTCTAAATCAGGACCAAATTGATGACTATTTGTTTAAATCCTGACTTAATAGAGTAAGATTTGACAGGATTATTGTAGATTTGTGCAGAGCGGGCATAAATGATAGGATATTTGAAGGAATATTGAAGAACTTTGTAGGAATTACTGAAGTATGTAAGGCCTCAATCTGATTAACAGCAACACACATCAACCTCTGATTAATGTCAAATGACCAAGACCTGGTCCACGGAGACTTGGGATCATAATTCATCCTAAATTTAATGTATCTTTCAAGATGATAAAGGTTTGTTGTGTAAACTTTTATTTATTAATGTGACTAACAATCATCATCAACACTTCTTTAGACAAGGAGGGTGAGGTCGAAGATAACTATGTAACTGAATCTGCAATTGTTGGTGATGGTGTTGACAAAGAAAGTTCTCAAAATAATGTTGGTTATAAATCATGAGAATAATGGGATATGAAGGAAAAGGATTGGGAAAATATGAGCAAGGAATTATAGAGCCCATTAAGGCAATAGTGAGACCAAGAAATGAGGGCCTTGGATATATCAAAGGGAAATCGAATAAGAGTGTTGTCACAAGTTCAAACAAATCAGCTCAAGGCAAGGTATGCATTATTCTTATTGTAATAGACATGAACATGGAAATGGGATGTGTTGGGATCTGTACCCTTGTAAAATATGTGGATTAAAGAACCACTCTGAAAAGATGTGTTGGAATAAAATGTGGAGGAAAGAGTCTATGACAGATTGTATCCAGATGGATTATGGATGGATTGATGGAATGAAATGGAAATATGTTACTTGTATGTTCAAGATGTTGTATAGGCTGAAGCATTCATGTGTTGAGGAGAAAGGGAGACATAGGTCAAAATGCAGCACGGAAGGAACATGTGTGAAGCATAACAGGAAAGAAGTCCATACTGCAGTGAAAGAAGGGATGACAAAAAAATCTACTGCAAGAGGAAGAGAAGTAATAAATCACACCACAATAAAGGAAGTATGGGTAAAGAAACAAAGAGAAGTATAGGGGTACTGTGTGTGGAGAAGGAACCAGATAAGTTCTATGTACACAAAGAGAGATCAAATATGTTTTGATTAACTAAGTACTGAATTAAGGTAGCACAGTGAGTGTTCCTAAAAGTTCTGGGACCTTGATGTTATTTGTTCCAAATTTTCTATATGAGGAAAGTATTGGTCCTGAGGTAGCCTATAGGTGTTGCCAACGAAGTGTCAAACTATGAGGCAGTTTCAAGCTTGTAGCCAAATCGCTGAACCTAAACCACCGCAAAAGAAAAATTTGAGGTAGTTTGCAAAGAAGACTTGCTCAAACCACTAACCATTGAGGTAGTGCAACGAATTGTAAGTAGAGCGCCGAACTTAGATCATCACAAACGAAAAGGAACTTGAGGCAGTCTGCAAAGAAGACTTGTCAAGATCATCGATTGTGAGGCAGTGCAATGATTTGTGAATAGATCATTGAACCTATATGAGGATTGAGGCAACTTACAAAGATGACTTGAACAGATCACCGACGGGAGGCAGCCTGTAAGTTTTGTCAATAGAGCACCGACTATGAGGCAGTTGCAATCTTGTAGACAATTCACCGAGCTGAGGCAGTTGCAAGGATTTGGGAGTAGATCATCGAACTTATCAATTTGATGAGTTTGATGTAGGGGGCATCAATTTTCAATTAACCCCAAGAGTCTGATACAGGAACATCCAGAAGTTATTTCAATTGATCTATCACTAGGTGTTGTGTTGTTAGTTACCAAAGGGTGTTAGCAGAGTCTACTGCATTCTACCGCAGTTGATTGTTTGGTCTCATGATTTGGAGGTTATGTGGAGCAAGGTAGTGTTGAATACAAAGTATACTGAGAGGGGGGTGAATCAATATTCTGAAAAACTTTTCATTCACACATTTATTAATCTATTTACCAAATTCAATAACATGAAAGCAAACACAAGAAGAGCAGCCACAAATTCATAACACAGACACCAGAATTTTACATGGAAAACGCAAAAAGGGAAAAACCACAATGAGTGTTAGCTCACAATATATTATGATAGCAATACCAAATTACATGAAGGCTCACTACTTTAGGGCTCACTGCCCGAGGACTCACTGTCCAAGAAGTGCTCACTGCAAAATGCTCACTGCCAAGAAGATAGAAAAGAAGATAGAAGAATGATTGGATCACTACCAAGAGATGATTGCTATCAATGTATCTACAAAATGTTGAGGTGCAGTTCCATTTCCAACTCAGTATATAGACTCAAATGTCTTCATAATGTCTGCTCTGCTTCACATATGCTCTACTTTTCTACCCTTACTATCTTTTTCTACTTCTGCAAACTACCTTAGATCATGCACATATTGAATTCGTACACACTTCATATATCTCCATCACACCAACACTAAAATTCATTGAGTATATATATCCACAACAAGATTCATCTCTCAATTAGGTCGGCAAGCTAGATATGAGATGTGTATACAAGTGATATACCTTGTCGGCTTGATCCTGTGCACAAACAGGAATGCGGACGCAAACAAACTGTTGATCATGATGTTAGTCATAAGCAAACATGAAATAAAAGTTACACAACAACCTTTATTTATCTTGAAAGATACAATGAATTCAAAGAATTCATGATCCCAAGTCTCCATTGATTAGTTCATAAGCTACTGACGTTACTCAATAGTTGATGTATGTGGTTGTTAATCATTCAAGGGCCTTACGTTGATCAGTAAATTTTGTTTCCTGCAAATATGCTACACAGAAAGGTTACTCTACATAGTATATTTCTTCAAATAATATGTCTGTACTTGGATCTTTGCATGATATTTGTCAATTGAACATGCTTTAACTCTAAATATGCTATATATTTCCAATTGTCTACGAGATGTCAGCATATTTCATGTTATTTGCTTCTGATTGTCTGTTATTTGCAATTATGGTGATGAATGTTATGAAATTCAAAGAAAATTAAAAGAATACTTCAAATTTTGGTGAATCTTTAGCTATTGAACCTCATACACAGTTGATACAGTCATGAGGAGAAGAAATCAAACCATATTTTCACCAGGATGTTCCACAGCTAGATACAGATGATGCTAACTTCAAAGGATGAGGAATGAAAACAACACATGCAGACTGATAAGCACTCCAAAGGACGTAGCTAATCAAAGCATGTATCAAGAATTCAAACACAGATTACTCAAGATTTATGATGATTTGTAATCAAATGGTCTTCTCTTTTATTAAGTATGCAAAAACATGTATGTTTACAACAACTTTGAAATAAGTCCTGATATTTCAGCAATCAAATTTCAATTAAGCTTCTGAATGTTTAAAATATGGCATCCCTACACCTTTTATAGAATAAGGTGAGGGAGCAGTTACAAATGACCTACGATCAAGATTTATCAATTAAGATCAACGGTAGATATTCCTTCTTGACTTAGTCAACACCTTTCACATGGCACAGGTTTCCAGCTAGCAACCATCTGGGTGACTTATTATTTTCTAAGTACCTGATGCATATGTCACTTTGAGGATGCATCTTCCTTTCATTCTTCGGGTTCTTCCTCATCATCATGATCATCGCTTTTTGTATCATCATCACCCTGATGAATATCATCCTGTATATGGACCTTTACTGTTGTCCTGATGTTTTCATAGGTTTGTACTATCTTATCAACTTCACCGCCATCCTGAGTTTTGGCTTTATTGATGGCGTGCTTATGGGCCTGAAATTTATCTTTGAGTGCCTCTAGCTTATCTCTTCTATTGTTCAGTGTCTCATTATACTTCTCCACCCTGACCTTGATCCTCATGATCTTATCCATCACTTTTTTTATTAGGTGGGTGAGGGGGTTCTCAGCTACTGGCTGGAAATTATTATGCAGTGCCTTGATGGCAAAATCTGCATCTTGGTTTTCAATCTTCCCCTCTACTTTTCCTTCCAAAGCTTCAAGGATTTCTACCTCATCTGCCATCATACTGTGCAACTTGATACTAATATCTCTTAACTTGCCGCTGCACTTCTTTAAGACATCACATTCAAACCTGATGTCCTCATACCATACATCTACTAGCAGGGCAGTATTATTATTTAATACCTGATTATTTATCAGGATCTGAGGATCAATCCTCTTTATTTCACTCGGAGCACTTAAGGCTTTTTCTAGCTGGAATGACCTCCTTCCTGTCTCATTTTGCATTTTATCCACCTTCCTCTTCAAAGTGCTCAAGGAATTCCACCTTTGTAATGAGGTTCTTAAGATATCTTTTGCTCCTATAAGGGTTGTCAGCATCCATTTATCCATGATCATGGCTTGATGCTTCATGAGGTCCAGCTTATTAACTTCCTCTTGTGATATAGCAGTCAATGGGACTGAATGATCTGCTGGTGTACTATCAGGGTTAATTAACCCCTTTATGTATGAATGTAGCTGAGCAATGTGCTCTTTATGCTGTTTATTTTTCTCCTTATCTTTCTTTACCCTTTGGGTCAAAGAATCTATGATATCCTTCCCTTCTTGACTCTCTTGGTCTTCATTGGCAAAACCCAAATCAACTATAGTGATTTGGAATTCTTCTAGGGTTATTTTGCCCTTTTCCTTTTCTACCATGGGAAGTGCTACCTGAGCAGTCCTTCTGCCTGTAGCAGGATCTCTTCTGATAGCCGAGGTTAACCTGGCTTTCCTCTTTGGTTTCATGATGGTCTCTGCAAACAAGGTTGAAACATCAAATTCTTGAACTTCAAATCCTTGTTCTATACCTATTTCCTTTTCCAGCCACTAAGGTACTTCATCTCCTGATCTTTATCATGTTTTATCATCATCATGTTCACCTTGATCTCTGGTATCTGTCTCTATTCTGGGTGGAGAAGGTGATTTCCTGATTTCTTCCTCATGATGTTCTTCATGAGCGGGATCTTGTTCTATTTCTTCCTCTTGAGGAGCTTCTTTCTGCGGTGGAGGATCTTGTGGTGTATCCATATGATGATCCTGTACTTGATCATATACCTCTTCTTCTTCTATTTCATCCACCTTATTATGTTCCTCCCCTTGAGGCATATTTGTATCTGTGGATGTCTTTGTGTTTAATCATGGTACATCACCCTGATCTTGGGCTACATTCTGTTCCGCACCTGATATACTGACTTCTGGCGTTTTAAGGTCCTCATGACCTGATGTATCCTTTTCTCCTGTAGTCTGTTGAGTCAGGATGACATCATCACCGATGTTTCTTTATCACCTCCCCCCTTTTGTTGGACTTCAACTATCTTAGGCTCAGCAGGTATCTCTTGCTGTTGCTAGCCCATATTTAGAGCATGGCTCTCTATTTCTGCCTGCTTAACTTCTTCAACCTTTTTTGTTACATCAGGTTCACCTGCCTTATCTTTGGGACTCATATCTTCCCTATATGTCAAGTCTATCACTGTAGGGCTAGTTACCAGATCCACCAACTTATCCAGCCCTATTTGTTTGGCTGCCCTTTCTGGGCTATTTTCTCTCTTCTTGCTTTGTTTGCTTCAACTCTTCCAGTGCCGCCATCTATGCTGATGGGGTTCCACGTGGGGTCATGCGGGTACTAGAAGCAAGAGTTTCCATCTGTTGAGAAGCTACGTTTTGCACCACCTCATCATCTGATAGGTCAATGGTGTCCTCCAAGGAGAAAGTACCACCTTGACCTACCCTAGAGGCTTCTTTTGCTTTCTCCTCAGCCTTCTCTATCTTGAATTGGATAATGGTGGGAAGTGGCACATCATGTTACATTTCTTTTCTGAACACTTCACCACTCGCCCCCCTTAATACTATAGGGTCTGTTCTGATCTCACCCCTCATATGTGTTCTCTATTTTTTGGGTGGTGACATCGGGGATGTTGCCTTCCTCTTCTTGGTGACCATCATAGGATCATCACTTGAAGGCTCTTTACTTACTAGCTCTTCTTCAATAAGGATATCTTCTTCCACATTCTGTTGTGAGGCTTGGCCCTTATCTTGTACTTCTGCAGTATCTGTAGCTGGCCTCAGGATTCTTTTTATCCTTTGTTTATCCATCAAAGGCGGTGTAGATGGGGCTGATGCCTATCCTGATGCAGATGCACCTACAGCTGGTATTGCAATTCTCTCGATTATCACCCCTTTAGGACTATCATCAGTCCTCTTTCATCTGGGGGGTCATTTCCTTTGTTTCTGGGGTGGCAGTCTTTCTCAATTAGATTTTCTTTTCTCAACAAGAAAGTCATCATATTCCTCATCAGGGATATCCTGCCTTTTTCTCTTGTTATCTACTGTGATGGCTACACCTTTCTTCTTCAGTGTATTTATTTGTTCATCTACCCATGACTGGGTCAACTCCAGCACCCCACCTGTAAACTGATCCAAGGATACATCCTCTAGCTGTGTTAGATCAAGGGCTGAGACGGTGTCATTATACACCTTCTTATCTTCATATTCATTTGACATGGTCTTTCCATCGTCTTTCTTTAACTGTGCAGGCACTAAGATGCAGTCAAATGTCCTTATCTGATTTAAGGTTAGCCTTTGATATTTTCTTCTTCTTACTTCTGCTTCATCCTCACAATCAGTCCAAAAATCTTCTAAGTGCTTCTGATGTATGGGCTTCCCCATTATCTTCTACATTCTACCATAGGGGTCATATGATCTAGCCAATGAAAATGGTTGTAGGTACATCAGGTTCAGACTCCCTATGACATTCTTTATACTCTGTGAATCAGGGCACATGTACCAACCCATAGTTACTGGAAACAGTACTAGAGGAATCATATTCTGTACTTTATATGCATCTAGTATGGTAGATATCTATCTCAAAAACTCCATCAGGACTACCCCATCAATAGGGTACCAAGGTAACATAAAGGGTTGTCCTTCAAAACCTTCTATTCTGATATATGAAAAAGTTGCATACTAGATGAACCAGGCACCATGCTTGTATATAACTTCTTGAGCTTCCTCAATCTCTTGGTTCCATCCTCTTTCATAGTTCTAACCAAATGCATGGAGAATGCATCATTCATCAATTTGTAATCAAAGAGATAGTTTAATGAAGGGGATAAATCACAAAACACACAATAACAGATATTGAACACAGCAAATAGAACTTTCTTTTATTGAACTGGGCAACTCATTACATTACAGAAGCTCAATTACAATCAGAGGATGAATCCTCTACTGCCTGCAACACATTACAGCTTTCCCCAAGCTCAAGACTCTAGAATCTTCAGCCTTATGTAACCCTAAATCAGCTAGGGTTTATGTTTTCCCACCTATTATTGACTCTACACTAGCCCCCTTAACTCTACTACTACCCAGGGTTCCTAAAATAGTCATAAATAGCACTTTTTGGCAGCCTCCAGCCAAATTTTGAAATTTGTAACTCCCTCCAAAAGTAGGTCAACTTCGGGAAGCATAACTTTTGATCCAAGTGTCCGATTGACGAACCGTTTTAAGTGCCGGAAAGCTCACGATGTGAACTATCACACCAAAAATTTGTAAATGGATTTCTATCAACTTTTTAGGACATTATGGGAAATTTTAGTGCCTCATATCTCGTTCCAAAAATTTTCAAGGGCTTTTCGGAAAACAAAAACTTTAATATCTTTCAGCTCACAAATGATCTTTGCCTGATTCCTTCGCCAAAGGTCTTATATTTCTGTTATGTAACTTTCTAGAATTTTTTGCTTCATTACGTGCCCAAATGCAAACTTTCTAAAAATAGTAGGTACACTTTCCTAAATAGGCAGGTCGTTATTTTTAGTAGTTTTGGAAAAACTGAAAGTCCTACATTATTATTCTGGATATTATGGAACCAAAAACACTAATTATGGGAAGAAATGAGAACAACTACAATGGTTTTGAATTAACTTCTTTTTGGGTGATGCAAGATTGCCCTTACACCTCTAGATGCCCCTGCATCAGACACCCAAGGTAATTTGAGAAGTGACCCTGTCACGTCTCATGTGTTTGTGTGAGGAAAACCCAAACGGTCAACCTCTGCCTTAGACAACCAAGAAGAATCTTCAATAGGCCTTCCTTTCCATTTTACCAGATATTCTTCATATTGCTTGTTCCAAGTACTTCTTCACACACGGCTATCCAAGATCTCTTCTATCTCCTCTGTTGAAGTAGATGCCGGAATACTCCACTGTTCTTCTGTTGGTCCATCCTCTGTTCCACCTTCATGATATTCTGATAAATTAGCAATGTTGAAAACAGGGGAAATATTGATCCCACTCGGCAGCTCTACCTCATATGCATTTCCTGAATCATGTTTCTTCAAAATTTTGCATGGTCCAAATTTCTTCATTTTCAACTTATTGTATGTTCCAATTGGGAACCTTTCTTTTCTCAAGTGAACCATGACTTCATCTCCTACCTAGAATTCCTTATATCTCCTATTCTGATCTGCCTTAGCCTTGTACTGAATATTCATTTTATTAATGTGCTTTCTCACCTCTTCATGCAAATTCTTCAGATGTTCTGCAAAGTCTTCAACTTCAGCACTTGTCTTTTCTCCGTTGTCCAGCTTTCTTAACTCAAAAGCATTTCTTGGGCTATTGCCATATACAATCTGGAATGGTGATTTACCAGTAATCCTATTGACAGAATTGTTGTAAGCAAATTCTGCCTGTGGTAAAATCAAATCCCATCCCTTGGCTTATCTCCTACTAAGCATCGTAGTAGGTTACCCAAACTCCTATTCACCACTTCAGTTTGTCCATCAGTCTGTGGATGGTGTGCAGAACTAAACTTCAAATCTGTCTTCAACTTCTTCCACAATGTCCTCTAGAAATAACCAACAAACTTGGTATCTCAATCTGAAACTATGCTTTTTGGTAGACCATGTAGTCTCACCACTTCCTTGAAAAATAACTCTGCAATATGAACAGCATCATTAGTCTTCTTACAAGGAATAAAATGTGCCATCTTTGAGAATCTGTCCACCACCACAAAATAGAATCATGCCCTCTCTGTGTCCTTGGTAAACCAAGAACAAAATCCATACTAATATCATCCCATGGCTTCTCTGGTACAGGTAATGGTTGATACAATCCTATATTTTGACTTGTTCCTTTCACCATCTAACATACTCTGCAACTCTGCACAAACTTCCGCACATCCTGCTGCAGCTGTGGCCAATAATAATTTTCACCAACAATAGAAATGGTCTTATCTCGACCAAAGTGTCTAGCCAGTCCTCCACTATGCTTCTCTTTAATCAGGTTCTCTCTCATGGAACTCCTCAGAATGCACAACTGACTTCCTCTAAACAACATGTCGTCTTGGATTATGAAATCCAACCATTTTGTCCTATCCAAAGTAACAGGCTCTAGACAAGCTTTCCAAGCCTCTGCAAAATCTGGATCTTCAGGGTACAAAATTTTGAGCTCATCGAACCCAACAACCTCTATCTTCATTTATGTCAACAAATTTTGCCTTCTACTCAAGGCATCTGCAACTCTGTTGGACTTCCCACTCCTGTGCTTCAAAACAAAGGTATAACTCTGCAAAAACTCAACCCATTTTAAGTGCCTTTGGTTCAACTTCCCTTGACTATTAATATACTGCAAAGCCTGATGATCAGTATATAAAACAAACTCTTTTGGCAACAAATAATGTCTCCATTTCTTCAAAGCCTGAACTATTGCATAAAATTCCTGATCATAAACAGAATACTTTTTCTTAGCATCATTAAGCTTCTCACTGAAATAGGCAATGGGCTTACCTTCTTGGCTCAAAATAGCTCCTATACCACTACCACTAGCATCACAATCTACCTGAAATACCTTATTGAAATCTGGAAGTGCCAAAACAGGTTGTTCTACAACTTTATGCTTCAATGTATCAAAGCTCTTGTCGGCTCCTTTAGTCCATCTAAACTCTTTTCTATCCCCTCTCATTGTTTCAGTTAGGGGTGCATAAATGCTACTGAAATTCCTGATAAACTTTCTGTAAAAACTTACCAAACCATGAAAAGATCTTACCTCCGTTGCACTCCTTGGTGTAGGCCACTCAATGATAGCCTTTACTTTTTCTGGGTCCATCTTAAGACCTTCCTCCAAGACAACAAATCCTAGGTATACCAACTCCTGCTTTGCAAAACTGCATTTCTTCAGATTAATCAGCAACTTCTCCTCCCTCAGCTTCTCTAGAACTCTTCTGATATGCATCAAATGCTCATCCCAAGTCTTACTAAAAATCAAAATATCATCTAAATAAACAATAACAAAACTTCCCAAAAATTCTTTCAGTACCTCGTTCATGAGCCGCATGAATGTGCTCGGTGCATTGGTTAGCCCAAATGGCATGACTAACCACTCATACAAACCTTCCTTTATCTTGAAGGTTGTCTTCCATTCATCCCCTTCTCTGATATGGATTTGGTGATACCCACTCTTCAGGTCAATTTTCGTAAAGTACTTGGCTCCACTCAAACAATCCATGATGTCATCTATTCTTGGCAATGGAAATCTATACTTGATCGTTATCTTATTGATGGCTTGAGAGTCTATACACATCCTCCATTCTCCATCCTTCTTTGGTGCTAATACTGCAGGTACCGCACATGGACTTAGGCTCTCCCTTATCAGTCCCTTCCTTAACAACTCCTGAACTTGTCTGTTTAACTCTTCATTCTCTATAGGGGTCATTCTATGGGTTGCCTTGTTTAGCAAACTGGCTCCTGGTATCAAATCCATTTGATGACTTATCTTCCTTATTGGTGGTAAACCTTCTGGTACATTATCAGAGATAATGTCCTGGAATTCTTCCAACATATCTGAAACTTCTACAGGTACATCTTCACATTTCTCTTGACTAATCTTAGGAATCAATGCAAAGCAATGACGCTCATGCTTCATACCCTCCAAAAATTTCCTACCATCTACCAAACAAATTATGGCAGTACTACATACCTTTTCTTCCACCTCCTTCAAGGGCTTCAACTTATGATGAACTCCATCCTTTGTTAAGGAATATGTGTTTGCACGGCCATCATGGATAGCACTCCTATCATACTGCCATGGCCTCCCCAACAGCATATGACATGCATCCATTGGTATGATATCACACAGCACCTCATCATGGTAGTCACCAATCTTGAACTTCACTAAACACTATTCATTGACCAAAGCTCTATGGTCCTTCTGCAACCATGCAATCCGATATGGATGTGAATGCTTTCTTCTTGCCAACTTCAACTTGTCAACCATCTCCTCTGAAACAAGATTATCAGTGCTTCCACTGTCAATAATAATATCACAACACTTACCCTCACATTTGCACCTTTTGCGGAATAAACTCTTCCTCTGATTGGGTTCTTTCTCCTCATTCAGCAAGGTTCTTCTGACAACTAGGGTTTCTCCCCTTTCAGCATCTTCAGAATGCTCAGAATGTGCATCTTCATCTACATGTGCAACTCGTACATTACCTTCAGGTCTTCTATTTGTCCTTCCTTGATGTTGCAGACACTCATATGCTCGATGCCCTTCTTCTCCACATTGGAAACAGGTTCCTCTGAAACCTCCTCTTCCAGGTCCTTGCCCAGGTCTGCCTCTTCCTCTTCCTCTTTGCTCACCATTGTTCTGGTCACGAGGGCGGTAGGTATTATCCCCTCTTTGATTTTGACTGGTGCCTACTTCTTCACTTTTCTTTTGATCTTCATTATGGCCTCCATAGGGTCTTCCACAAGTCCTTCCACCTTGACCTCTTCCCCTTTGCTTGCTATCAAATCTTTTGTTCATCTTCTCTTCCACCTTCAGGGAAAACTGGTACACATCTTCTATGGTGGTCATTCTGACCAGGCTCAACTCCTCTTGAATACTCGGCCTCAACCCATTAATGTAATGGGCTACCTTCTCCTTGTTGGGCTCTGCATGGCCTGTCCTGATATTAATTTTATAAAACTCTTCTGTATTCTCCTTAACAGACTTGTTACCTTGCTTTAGTCCTTGCAGCTTCTTCAGCAACTCCATCTCATAGTCCACAGGAATGAACTGCTTCTTCAGTTTCTCCATCATCCGATCCCATCTGGTAATCTTTGCTTTTCCTCTTCTGTTCCTCTCTAATTAGACCTCCTTCCACCAAATATTGGCGTGGCCCTTCAACTTTGTTTTTGTAAACTTAACCCAATCTGGGTCCTCCACATCTTCATACTCAAAATACTCCTCCATGTCATTGATCCAATCAATAAGCTGTTTTGGATTCAAATCTCCAGAATATGTAGAAACTTCGATCCTGGGCCTCTTTCTGATCTTCGAAATGACCCTCAACAACCTTACTTCTGCAGCATCTTCGGCAGCTTCTTGTTCTTCCTCAGATAGCTCTTCTTCAACTTCATCTTCACTTTCTTCTCTTGTCCTCGGCTCAAACTCTCTTCGTAGCTCTTCTTGCAATGCATCGATTTGCCTTTGTAGAGCTCTAAAACCCTCTTCCTTCAAAGCATTCCTCCCAACACGATTTCTTCGTGGAGGCATCTTGGTCTCCGCAGCAAACCCACAACCTCAGGTCCTGGTGCAAACTGCCTCACGGTCGGCGATCTGTCTACACACTCAGGAACCCTCGCTCTGATACCACTTGATGAAGGGGTAAATCACAAAACACACAATAACAGATATTGAACACAGCAAATAGAACTTTCTTTTATTGAACTGGGCAACTCATTATATTACAGAAGCTCAATTACAATCAGAGGATGAATCCTCTACTGCCTGCAACACATTACAGCTTTCCCCAACCTCAAGACTCTAGAATCTTCAGCCTTCTATAACCCCAACTTAGCTAGGGTTTCTGTTTTCCCACCTATTCTTGACTCTACACTGGCCCCCTTAACTCTACTACTGCCCAGGGTTCCTAAAATAGTCATAAATAGCACTTTTTGGTAGCCTCCAGCCAAATTTCAAAATTTACAACTCCCTCCAAAAGTAGGTCAACTTCCGGGAAGCATAACTTTTGATCCGGGTGTCTGATTGACGAACTGTTTTAAGCGCCGGAAAGCTCGCGATGTGAACTATCATGCTGAAAATCCATAAATGGATTTCCATCAACTTTTTAGGATGTTATGGGAAGTTTTAGTGCCTCCTATCTCATTCCAAAAATTTTCAGGGCTTTTCAGAAAACAAAAACTTTAATATCTTTCAGCTCACAAATGATCTTTGCCTGATTCCTTCGCCAAAGGTCTTATATTTCCGTTATGTAACTTTTTGGAAGTTTTTGCTTCATTACATGCCCAAATGCAAACTTTCTAAAAATAGCAGGTACACTTTCTTAAATAGGCAGGTCGCATTTTTTGCAGTTTTGGAAAAACTGAAAGTCCTACATTATTATTCTGGATATTATGGAACCAAAAACACTAATTATGGGAAGAAATGAGAACAACTACAATGGTTTTGAATTAACTTCTTTTTAGGTGATGCAAGATTTCCCTTACACCTCTGGATGCTCTTGCATCATAGTTCCTTCTCTGTAACTGAGGATAATGATCCCATATATGGGCATCATCTATACTGCCGCCAATCTTTCTAACTGTGGTCAATGCATCAAATGTTCCTTTGTGGGCACATGAATAAACAACATATGAAGTCATGTGGAATGAGCATTCCAGACCTCCCAGGTTCGTCATCTATTCATTCATTGCATCACTGATGATCTTGGCCCATAATGGCTTGCTTTCTGTATAGAGGACCATCTGGATGATTCCAAACATCCAATTCTTGAAATTCCTAGCATGATGCTGGCCTGTCATCCTGCTGAGCAGGGTAATCATGTATTGATATTCATCATCAAAATTAAATTTGTATAGATACACTGGCAACTTGGCAAAGGTAGTATAGGTGTTGTTCTTAGACCTTCACTAGTACATCCTCTTCCTGGCACTCTTCTTATTGTTTTCATACTGTCTCCAATTTGTGCAGATCCATACTGACTACCTTCTTTCCAACTGGGAGATTGAAAGTAGATGTAATCCCTTTGATTGAAAAGTCTACATAAACCCTTTCATGTTTCTCCACTCACCTTGTCTGAGGGTTATAATTTCTAGTGCATTCCACTACTAGCTTCGAGGTTTCCATGGCATAAGGAAATCCGGCCGCATGCCACATTCCTAATACAAATATGGTGTCCAGCAGGGTATTATCTTTATCATCATGCATCCTGGATGACCATGCTACTAAATTTGTGTCTCCCTGGTGTGTGTCTCTGATGGTACCATACTTGAATTGTATCCCTTCAGGCCAAACATACATGGGCTTAAGAAATTTTGCTCCAGATCTATTCTTCCTGATGTCCACCATGGATTGCTGCAAAAACATGACTGGTCTTACCATAATATTCATATGCATTCATACAACATTTATGCATATGTACGGCATCATGCATATGGTATTCATTACTCATCATGATATGCATATTTACATAAACAAACCATAGGAGAAGTCATACTACCTGGACATGCAGAAAATGACAACAGGAGGGTTTTTTAATTACTTACCTGATAACGCTTATCTCCTAGATTAGGCTGATGATTACGGAAAAGGGTAGCAAATAATGATGATCACGTGTTCCATTATGCTGCAAGTTGTTGTCCATCCATAGGTAGCTTTGTATGAGGGTTTGACTCTCTGCTCTGTAAATTCTTGATTTTTCACAAGGTAAATGAGAATAACCCTGGAAACTTACCTTTAAACTCATCCATAGGGCAAATTAGGGTAAAACTAGATTAAATCAATTAAAACCATTGATCTTCTACACACAATCTATGGATGTTGCTAAGTGTTTGAATTGTATTCACAGTCAGTGGGAATCCACCTATTGCATTTATGTGCATTTAATGTTACGAAGCAAGATGAGGGGGGTGATCTTCAGAAGATCGGGTGATATCAGAATATGACCCCCTCTGTGTAACATGACCTTCTACCTTTGAGCAGCAAAACTAATGTAAGAGACTCAGGCGATGTGGTCAAAATTTGACCATGTGTATATCGGGTCATGATTTTAAGATCAAGGGATGTTCAAAATATGACCCCCCGTGAATAAAATGACCCCCTTTCGGAAGATTGGGATGACGTCACCGTCATGTTATTGAAAAGGGTGATCATTGGATACATACCTCCACGAGGTAAAAAGAATGATGACGTCACCATCATATTGGCACTGGGGTGATATTTTGCGACAGGGTGATATTTGTAACATCAGGTGATATTTAAAATATGACCCCCGCAAAATATATGAAGCTACTTGACTGGCAGATATAGTTATCACGTAAAATTAACATCCAGACTTTGCGAACCAAATGATTATCAGGTAATAAACCTATATCAAGGTGATCTTACATAATGTGACTGATGTTTGGAAATATGACCCCCTCCCCGGAATATTAGGTTTGACTGAAACTTTGACTTGTCATAACTTTCTCACCTTAAGGAATTTCAGGGTGATCTAAAAGGCAAACCTGCATGGAATTTTATGCACTTTCCAACTATGAGTTTAATGATATGAAACATTGACCTTGACAAACTGACCTCATCATAGTGACTTATCCACCCCTTACAAGGCTATTTGCATGACTTACTTTTACCAGACTGCTGAAAAGCAGAAAAACAACACAAGCGAAAACAACAAAAAGTTGGGTCCCTATTTTGTCAAGTCAAAATGGGGCGTGTTGCATAACCACACAACACAAACATACAATAATCTTCATATAGGTCGGCATCAATCATTCAACCACTTGGATTAATTCTTCAAACAATATATTCTCACCGCATATAGATCTAACTTGCCTAGCGGCTTATCCCTTAAGTACATACTTGACTAGTTCAACTGTCATACCAAAACTTCCAATGTGAACCATATGAGACTCTAAAAATCATATCTTACATTCGTCATTGACCTCTTAACATACCTTCAGATCTGCAGGACATAATAGTCCTTTATAGCAAAATGCAAATCTTGGAATTGTTGCTCTGTTACAGTGAAATACTGTAAAACTAGAATCTGATAAAGAACAACTTGTAGAATATGATCAAAGGAACTTTAGAGGCTCTAACTCTGGATTTAGGTAGTCATGATATGTATCTTTGCTACCTCAGAATTGCAAGACAAAATATACCACAGTAGAGGAATGCAGACCCATTTTCTCTGGTACTATGCATTGTCCCTATCTTAGGTTTTCTCACCTGGACTCAGCTAAATCATAGTAAGTCTTTCAGAGATCTTCAAGACTTGCAAATTTGAATATGACACCTTCAAAAAACTACAAGCAACATACCTGGACCGCGTACAAATGTATTTAACTGTGGAAGCATATCATCTCAAACACTGTCACTTACTTTGTATAATGTATACTACCCATACTTAGTCATTTATTCTTCCAGAGTAAAGTCGCTTTGCCATGCCAATAGAATCCCTTTGCTTTGTTGCCATCAATTGCAACATTCAACATTCATCAGAGCAGTGTCTCTTGCCAACAATCTCCCTCTTTGGCATTGATGGCAACACTTAGTGAAAAATGCTTATCTACTCCCCCTTACTATATACACTCTATTTTTCTTCTCCCCCCTAGGTGTTTGTCCATTTTTCACTGGTTTTCTTCTCCCCCTTTGACATCAATGGAAAAGGTGTATGTACAGGAGTCAAAATTGTGTCAAAACTACAAAAACTGTCATATTCTGACACATATGTACAGGTGCAATCTTCAACTTAATTTGTTGGAGGTTGTAGGATGTTGAAATTGATCTTGATTTGAGCCAGCTCTCCATCCCAACTCTTCTTTGCATTGCCCAAATTTTGAATATGGCCATTTATGAGGAATACTAATTTCTTTTCCTTTTGTATATCAGAGGGTGTGTCAATTATTGTACTTACAAGGCTTCTACTACAAGATTTGACATTGAATCAAGCTTAGGACTTATCAGTCCTCTCAACTAAGACATTCTATTTTTCTTTTGATCCCTCTTATTCAATAAATTACTCAAGTTATTATGAATGTTGATGACTTGTATCTCTTTGTTACTGACTGACACAGCTACCAGATCAAATGACTTAGATATATTTATCAATTACAGCTCTAGATCCTTGATCTTTTCTTCTAACTTCCTTGTAGCTTCCGGCCATGATAAACAAAATTTGTACAGGTCACAAGCTTCTTTAATAGCACTCTATATACCTTTTATTCCATTATCTAACAGAGTTTTATCATTCTAACATGGTCTTCAACTCAGTAATCTTTTCTCATCAAACTCTTTCCTCACTTTTGTTTCTGCAGACTTTTCAAAAGATTCAAAGTGCATACTTAAAAGTTTATGAGTCCCTTGAGATTATTTGTTGAAGACATCAAGGTATCCTTTTGATATGATGGCATCAGCTTCTCCAAAATACTGGATGCTTCACCAAATAACTCACTATCTTGTATGTGTGACTTTAGTATTTCTTCATGTGCCTTTGCTTGCACAATTGATACTAATTTAAATTTCTATACAAAGGACATTAAATCCAAGTTTATTGGTCCTTGTAAAAATTTAGACTCAACCAAGACTTGTTTTTCTCTTTTCAAAAATTCCTTGACAGACTCCGCAGTGTCTCTTGCTATACCAGAGACTTCTTCTTGGTTTTGTTCTAGCAAATCTAAATCCATGGCCTCATTTGCACCATCCTTTTGTTCTAGTATAGGGTTCTCTTCAACTTGTTCCTCTTCTTGATTATCATCTTTGTTTTGTTCCTCAGTTTTCTCGTCTGTTTGGTCATTAGTTTGTTGTTTTGGAGGAATACTTATTCTGGATTAATCTTTAACAGCAGTATCCGAGCCAGTAGCAGGGACTAGATCTTCTTTCTCCTCTAGCTCTTCATCACTTTTGTCTAATCCTTGATCCATGTTAACCTTAGGAATAGATGTATCATCTCCAGTATTTGTTTCTCCTCTATCATATATAGTTGGAAGATGATATTCCCTTAACACTCTCAAAGTGAATTCCTTAGTCTCCTTCACTACTTTCTCAATGTCATCTGACATGAGAGTATTCATTCTTTTCTTTGTTCTGAACTCCTTGCTGAGCACTTTGAAGATTTTTGTTTTGTCTTTAGGGGTGATCTTCGGACATAACGTTATCAGTGTATGCTCTCTAAGTTCAATGTCCTTTACCATAGCAGCTTCTTTTCTTGCAGTCATGATACTACCCAAGTTGTCTGGGAGATCAGTAATTATCTCAATAAGGGCTTTGTTGTAGATGTCCAAGTATCCCCATAATGTTGCATTCTGAGCATTCACATCACCTAGACTGCTAATATAATCTCTTATTTGCACAGCTACAAGTTTGCTTGGATCCCAAATAATGTTATTGATTCCTGGAATTACTCTTTTAAAATAGAAGAATAAACAAAGTATTAACATGCTAAACTTGAAAGGGTATTTTGATTCCTTACTCTTCTTCAAATTCTCTAGCAGTTGCTGCCGAAGAAGCTCACACAGATCATAATCCTTATTTTCCTTGATCATCTCATATGCGGTGTCTACAGTTGTTCCAGAGATTGAGTTTTCCTAATTGGTATAGTATATCATGTATCCAATGATCATAGACACAAACTTGACTGCATGATCTTCAATTGTATTTACAGTTAGAGCCCTCTTGTCAAATTGTGCTCTGGTGGCTTCTATGACTATTGCATTCTTCACAGATTTTAACTGGGGTATTGGACCAATAGAGCTTAGACCGGTAACTGCCCTTATTGCATCCTTTGTTATCATATGTGGACTCAAGCCACATGAACTCATCATGCATTCAGCTTAACATGTACCAGACCCATGCATCTTCAGTGAAAGTGGGGAAATCCAGGTACTGTATGAATTTCTTATCTTCCAGGGGCTTATATTTGTCCAACAATTCAAACTGATATCTACTTAAGTGATTCAAATATAACTCTGTGAGTTTGCCACTGTCATGTTCATCTAGGGCAACATGGATATATGCCCTTACATCATCTTCATGCATAACTCCATAGGGCACTCCCAAAAAAGCACCATCAGGATCAACTTCTATGGATTTATGTGGATGTTTCTTAAATTTAGGTCGTGGTCTTTCAGTGATATCAACCACTTGTGGTGTTGCCATTTTCACCAAGACTTAACCAGATTCACAGTAGGGATTCAGACTAAAAATACCTCTTTTTTCGAATTAGAGCTTTCTTCGCTTGACTTTGATTTGACTTGCTTTGAATTGCTTTGGAAATATCTAGTCACTTGGAATCTATCTTCAATTCTCTTAAATGCTTGATAGTTTGAATGCAAAGTGACTTTTCCCCTTTTAACCCTCACTTGCCAAAACTTAATCATCATAAATGCTATCTTTCAAAAAGTTGTCAAACACTTCTCTATCAAGTACAGTCAATTCAAATTGTTCTGCAATATTCCGCATTTGAACCTTTTCTACCAGGATTTCTTTCAAAAGATGTCATATGAATCTTTTCATTATATCTTGGTGTCGGAACCTAGCACTGAATATCTGGCTAGGGGATTTGGATTTTCAATACAGCTCCCCCTGAGCCAGAGTTCCCAATTTACTTCCCGGAGGAAGTATTTGCACCAAAGGATGGTGTGGATCCATCCCTTGCCTTATTAACATCCTTCTTGATTCATATCTTGCTAATTTCCTTCTTGATTTCCACTGGATCAACCTTGTTCTTTCCTTTCTCTTCTTTTTGCTTTGTTTTCCTCTTCTCTATGGGAAAGTTTCTTTTCTCATTCTTACTTTTGCAGAATCTTGCAACATGTCCAAAATTATTGCAATTCTAGCATACCACATTCCTCTGTCTTTGATTCCTTTGATTCATTATTGATCTGCATTGGTTATCCATGTGTCCAAATCTATTGCAAGAAAAGCATTTCCCATTAAAATATTTAGTATTTCCTGCACAGTTGGGACCATTCCTTATCATACTTCTACATTCATTTGCTTTGTGACAAATTTTATTGCAATTAAAGCACTGCCAGAGAATGATGGAATATTTTGATGCATTCTACTCTTACACTGAGTAGCCTTATGACCAAATTTATTATGATTAAAACAATATCCATTGAAAGATGGGTACCTTTGAGCATTTGGCTGCTTGACTGGAGGTCTCTTGGGTCTTCTTCTCTGATTCCGGAATTGGTTGCTTTTGTTTTTCCTCATCTCAATGTTTTCTTTACTTGATTTTTCTCCTTTTTCAAATCCCAAGCCTTGCTTGTCATTTGGATATTTCTGACTATCAAGCAACTCCTCAAGCTTTGCAGAGCTTATTTTGATTTTTTCTTTATAGCTATTAGCTGCTTCTAGATCAAATTTCAGAAGTAGCACATCTTTAGCCAATTTATCACATTCCTCAGACTTATCCTTAACAACTTGATTCAGATGCCTTTCAATCTCCTCTTTCTCTTCAACTTCCAATGTTAAGTTGTTTAGAGTTTCATGTGCTTCATTCAATTGATCACTTAGCCCCTTGCTTTTCTCTTTAAACTTCTTGACTTGCTCCCTTAGCTTTAGGATGCATTCATCATCTTCTTGAACATTAGCCTTCAGATCCCTAATTTCTACTTCAGATCTTTCAAGATCAATAAGAGTTACTTTTAGTTTATCATTGCTCTCATATGAGCAATTTCCAAATCTTCTTGCTGCCATGAGTACACTATCTCAGATCTTCCTCAAGTTGTTAAGCCTCTTCCAAGGAACCTTGCTCTGATACCAATTGTTGAATACAAAGAATACTGAGAGGGGTGTGAATCAGTATTCTGACAAACTTTTCATTCACACATTTATTAATCCATTTACCAAATTCAATAACATGAAAGCAAAGTAAACATAAGAAGAGCAGCCACAAATTCATAACACATAGACACCAGGATTTTACGTGGGAAACCCAAAAAGGGAAAAACCACAATGAGTGTTAGCTCACAATATATTATGATAGCAATACTAAATTACATGAAGGCTCACTACTCGAGGACTCACTATCCAAGAAGTGCTCACTGCAAAATGGCTCACTGCCAAGAAGATAGAAAAGAAGATAGAAGAATGATTGGCTCACTGCCAAGAGATGACTGTTATAAATGCATCTACAAAATGCTGAGGTGCAGTTCCATTTCTAGCTCAGTATACAGACTCAAATGTCTTCATAATGTTTGCTCTGCTTTTTCTGCTCTGCTTCACATATGCTCTGCTTTTCTACCCTTACTATCTTTTTCTGCTTCTACAAACTGCCTTTGATCATGCACATATTGAATTCGTACACACTTCGTATATCTCCATCACACCAACACTTAAATTCATCAAGTATATATATCTGCAACAAGATTCATCTCTCAATTAGGTCAGCAAGCCAGATATGAGACGTGTATACAAGTGTTATACCTTGTCGGCTTGAACCTATGCACAAATAGGAATGCGAACCCAAACAAACATACAATAGTCTTCATATAGGTCAGCATCAATCATTCAACCACATGGATTAATTCTTCAAACAATATATTCTCATCGCATATAGATCTAACTTGCCTGTCAGCTTATCCCTTAAGTACATACTTGACTAGTTCAACTGTCACACCAAAACTTCCATTGAGGACCATATGAGACCCTAAAAATCATATCACACATTCTTCATTGACCTCTTAACATACCTTTAGATCTGCATGACATAATAGTCCTTTATAGCAAAATGCAGATCTTGGAACTGTTGCTTTATTACAGTGAAATATTGTCAAACTGGAAACTAATAAAGAACACCTTGTAGAATATGATCAAAGGAACTTTAGAGGCTATAACTCTGTATTTAGGTAGTCATGATATGTATCTTTACTACCTCATAACTGCAAGACAAAATATACCACAATGGAGGAATACGGACCTATTTTCTCTGGTACTGTGCACTGTCCCTAACTTAGGTTTTCTCACTCAGACTCAGCTAAATCATAGTAAGTCTTCCGGAGATCTTCAGGACTTGCAAACTTGAATATGACACCTTCAAACAACTAAACTAAACATACCTAGACTACGTACAAATGTCTTTAACTGTGGAAGCATACCATCTCAAACACTGTCAGTTACTTTGTATAATGTATACTACCCATACTTAGTCATTTATTCTTCCAGAATAAAGTCTCTTTGCCATGCCGGTAGAATCCCTTTGCCTTGTTTCCATCAATGACAGCATTCAACATTCATCAAAGAAGTGTCTCTTGCCAATAGGTAGGAGACATGACATATCTGAGTTTCAGAAGTTATGGATCACTGCAAAGATATCTAGAAGCGTCTGAGTCAAGACTATGTAACTGGTTAACAGAGGTGTCATTGTGAGCCACCGCATTTCACCACATTTAGGTTTCTAGTCTTGCAGTTGGGAGGATAAATAGAACTAGTCGGGAGGTATGTTTGATCCAAGTTTTAGGAGGTTTGAGTTACCAGAAAAATGTCTAGAGGCAACAAAGTGAAGACTATGTAACTGGGTTACATGAAGACTGATTGTATAGAAGTCTAGGAGTTTGCGCCAATGATGTGGGATCATGCACCAAGAACTAAGATTGTGCAGAGGTAAATTGGGTCTAGTAGAGATTATGATATGAAGCGCATGGTGATATCTCATTCCTACATCACCACATATGATTTGGGGTCGACTTATGTATACAAGGCTGACTACATGTTTCGTGTGACAGAGTTATGCGCCACCTTGTGGCCAACGCAAATAATCTAGGAAGTCAACATGGATGATTTGGAAGACTTGAGAATGATATATAAGCATGACTTGAGATTGTTTCAAAGAGGCAAAGGGCGAGGAGATAGAGAAAGACCTCAAGGCAGTGAAGAGTGGAGGAAGGATAAGAGGAGTAAGATTCTAATGTGATGATGTGCAAGTTATCTATCTATATTTTCTTCTTGTAAACCTTGGGCTATGGCCAAGTATGTAAGAAGGCCCTGGAGGTAGATGTAAAGTGTTTGAAGATCTGATAATATATAAGGACTAATCTTTTGGAGGTTGGGCTTTTCCCTTTTAGGGTTTTCCTAAGAGAAATCTTGTGTCATGTGATTGTGAATCTCTATTTAAGAATTCCCTTGTTCTCTGTATGTTTCTATTGCATCTTTGTTATGATCATGAGGTTGGATGTTTAAGGCTGCAAGGTTGGACAGTCCTTCATTGGACCCTCCATCCTTGACTGCGTCATTTGATCAGACTATATAGTAAAGACATACAATAATAACTCAAATGACAAACCAAAATTCTGGGCCAAAAATTAAAAAAGTAGTCAATGATGGAGCCACCAATAATAAATATATTCAATCAACCACATCATCAAAAGAACCATCTAGTGTTTGGAATGTACAACAACCCACTAACATTTCAATTCCATCTGGACAAAATAAACCTCCCAATCAACCAAAACACGTGTATACCTCCTTGGGGAAACCCATTGAGGTTATCTTTCAAAACCACGTGAAAGAAAACATGGTCACGTTCACATTCACAAGACCATTTGATGACTAAAAACCCAAACCCGACTGGTATAAAAAAATTAACTACCATCATATCAATGACCATGCAATTCACAAATGTATGAAGCTAAAAAATTATATCCAAGACTTAATCGATTGAGGATAAATTGCAATTGAAGGTGACTCGTCCACCTCGCCTAATGATAATCTTGGAATATACCAATATCCTCTCCCTGAGCATGATCAATCTAATCCTTCCACATCCAATCAAGATCATGGTCAAAATAATCATGCTAATAACATCCATTTCACTAAGTCATACACATCATATGACTCTATTGTAGGGCATATTGATCATACTTTTAACCAAGTTAATACCATCATGATAAAATCCTCCAATTGTGTTGTTACCACAAGGCATGGTAGGGTCATAGTCCAAGGGGCATCTTCTTCTATTTGGCCACTTGGTAAAACTTCATTGAACAACTTGAGAAAACACCAATTCAAATTTCCATCATGGAACTTATCAACTCCTTAAATGTTCATCGAGCTACACTAGAGCATGCCTTACAAGAATCAAGAGTTCCCAATGACATTGATCCTGATCGCTTTCAATCCCTTTGTGGATCACTTGTCCTCCACTTATCACCTTGCTTTCATTCAAGATGACATGCCTTCCATCGACCCCACACATAACCATCCCTTTATATTGAAGTTTTCATATCCAAATATAAAATAAAACGAGTCCTCCTAAATAATGGGTTTGGCTTGAATCTATGTACATTAAGATTAGTAAAACAATTAGGCTACTCTAGAGAGGACCTCAAGCCACACATAATTACAATAAAGGTGTATGATATTGCAGAAAGAGAATCAAAGGATACTACATGTTTTCATCTACAATTTGGTCCTACACTACAAAGAACTACATTTCATGTTGTCAATCTTGACTTACCATACAACATCCTCCTTGGCCACACATGGGTCCATGCCATGCAAGATGTCCCATCGACTTAGCACCAATGATTAAAATTCCCCTGTAATAGCATGGAAGTCACCATTCCCATTTATCCTAATCCCTTTCAATACTACAAACGAATAGAAGGTGCCTATTATAAATCCCACCATTATCCTAGGACCAAGATTGTCTCCCAAAAAAAGGCATCCTCTTCATCCTAACACACTCACTGCCACTTCCAATCCCTCCTCTGTTAAATCCAAAGTCAAGATTGTCAACACTGGGTATGGGGAATATGAGTTGCACAATGTATTTCATGTGGGTAAGTTGTCTCTTTCTCCAAGATCTTATGGACGCACTTTTCAACAAAAGAATCTAAAACCTTAAACCTATCCATTCACAAATACTACCTTTGTTTCAAATGGTTTATTAGAAAATGAAGAGATAGACAGACCCATCACCTCGTGGCTCTACAGAGATGAAGAACTTGCTCCAGAATCTTTAAAATATGAATACCCCAGACCTCTCCAT
Organism: Cunninghamia lanceolata; assembly: GCA_027924645.1. NCBI lineage: Eukaryota > Viridiplantae > Streptophyta > Pinopsida > Cupressales > Cupressaceae > Cunninghamia > Cunninghamia lanceolata. The sequence goes on along the minus strand of BSBN01000870.1, from coordinate 15,027,678 downwards.
ATGTTTAAAAATATGAGATATCAAGGAAAAGAGTGTGGTCGTAATGAGAAATACATAGTAACTCCTATCCAAATCACACCATATTTTTATAGACATGGGCTTAGGTACATGAAATCTTGTTTGGAAACCAATGACCCACACAATACTTTTGTGAGCATAGAGGAAACTTCTCTTGATGTTGAATGCACTATAGAAAAGGTCACCATTACCTCTTTTGAAGACTTAGACATATTTGATCTTTTCCATGAAGCATCCATATGCACCATAAACCTTCCATTAATATATCTTGAACTCATAAACTAGGACCAACAAGATCCAATATCTCTCGATGAGTTTCAATATGACAGAAATCATTGAATTCTTGGGGGTTCATGATGACATTCTAGTTGTTGACCATAAAAAGGGATTTGATATCAACCTTGACTCCTCTGCATACATTGGAGAATAGGAATAATTCCTTAGTCCAACAAAAAAACCAAAAAATTCAAAAAATCAAAGAAAATAAAAAGTCCCCTAGTGAAAACCTCTCTAAGGCATTATTGGACACATAAAAAGTAAAAATAAAGGACATGCCTATCAGAAAAAACCTCTCTGAGGTGTTGATGGACAAGTAACTCAACCTCCCTCTCCCACCTTAGTGGCATAATCAATCCAATGTTTTAGTAGAAGAGGCATAGGAAATAAATTTGGGAACAGAAGACAATTAGAAAATCACATTTCTTATTGCCTCCTTAGAACCAAACATTCAACATATACTTTCCACCATTTTGAAGAACTCTATGGATATCTTTGCACGGTCATATACTGACATGCTAGGATTAGATCCCTCTCTTGTGGTGCACCATCTTGTGGTTCACCCCAATGCCAAACTGGTTAAGTAAAAACTTAGAAAGATGCATCCTCAAATCGTCATTTTAGTCAAAGAAGAACTAAAAAAACTCTTGGAGGTGGCCTTCATTCACCCAATTGACTATATTGAGTGGATATATAATATTGTACCGATTGGTAAGAAACCTAAAGGGATCAGAATTTGTACAGATTTTAGAGATCTCAACGAAGCTTTCCCAAAAGATGACTTTTTGTTGCCCAACATTGACATCATAGTGGATTTAACAACTGGACATGAAATGCTCTCTCTCATGGATGGTGTTTCAAGATACAATCAGATATAGATAGCTCCAAAAGATTTGCACAAAACAACTTTCACAACTCCTTGGGGAACTTTCTATTATCAATTCATGCCTTTTGGACTCAAAATTGCAAGAGCTACATACCAAAACGCTATGATCGTAATTTTCCATGACATGCTACATGATATTATGGAAGATTATGTTGATGACCTCCTTCAAAAATTCAAAATAAGACTAGAACATCCAAAAGTAATCCAACAATTTTTTGACAAATTAAGGGGATATAAAGTCTGGTTAAATCCAAAGAAGTGTGTTTTGGGGTTACATGGGTAAACTCATGGGCTTCATTGTTTCATGAAAAGGTATAGAGGTGGATCTAGCTAAGGTTTCAACTATCACAAACATGCCACCTCCTTGTAATCTCAAACAACTCCATAGTCTCCAAGGAAAATTACAAGCCATCAGAAGATTTATAGCATGACTTACTGATAAATGCCAACCTTTCTCTCACCTCTTAAGAAAGGATACAACATTTCACTAGGGTGAATCATATCAACAAGCTTTTAATCATATGAAAGAGTACATTGCCTCTCCCATGCTCATGGCACCATTACTTTATATGTTAGCTACACCAGTCACAATAGGGGCACTATTGGCATAGCATGATGAAAAGGGTAGAGAATAAGCAATATACTACATCAGTCACACCTTGGTAGGCTACGAGTTAAATTGCATAGCTATGATGAGGGCATGTTTGGAAGTTGTCTTCTATACATAGAAACTGAGACATTACATGCTCAACCATCAAACTAAACTTCTATCCAAAATTGATCCATTGAAATATATTCTCTCACATGCTTCCCTCACAAGACTCATGGCTAAGTGGGTCATGATATTAAGTGAGTTTGATATTGAGTATGTAGACCAAAAAGCAATCAAAGGATAGGTAGTCACTGATTAGTTAGAAAATGCAACTTTGGTTGATACACATCTGTTGGTTGTCAATTTTCTAGATGATTTAGATTTATGGTCCTTGACCCTCCTACTACTACATGGAAACTCTACTTTGATAGATCTTTCATTAGTCATGGATCAGGTGCAAGAATCATTTTTGTCACACCTCGAGGAGATTTTATTCCAAAATATTTCAAGCTTGATTTCCCTTGCACCAACAACATGGTAGAATATGAGGCCTTACTCATTGGTCTCAAAACAACAATACAATGGAACATCAGAGAACTCCTTGTCTATGGGGACTCTCAGATTTTCATTCATCAAGTCAATTATGAATACCAAACAAAAGATGACAATTTAATCCCCTATAAACATATGGTTGATAGTTTCTGTCAATTCTTTATGCACATCCAATTTGAACAGGTTCCTCACTTAAAAAATAAATAAGCATATGCCATGGCTACCATTGGTTGCCTCCTTGACATGCTACAAGACAACAAATAGTATGAATTCTTAGTTGAATAACTCTTGGTCCCCACATATGACACCCCTAAAGATGAGATGATATGTGATATTATTGGTCCTAATAGCCCTTGGTATCATGACATTTATACATGCCTCCACGATCACACCCATCTGCCTAATCTCATATCTAATCAATGTCAATCTTTCCTCCAAAAGGCATCTCATTTTACCTTCCTAGGTGACACTTTATACTAAAGAGGATTTGATGGTAATTTATTAAGGTGTTTAAACTTAGAAGAGACCAACTTTACACTTAAGGAAGTTCATGATGGTAGCTGCGGTGCCCATACTAGTGGCATGGTCCTAGAAAAGATGCTCTTGAGAAGAGGTTATTACTAGCCTACAATGGAACATGACGCCTATCAATATTTGAAGAAATACCTTACATGTCAGCAGCATAGAGACTTAATTCATGCTCCATCACAAGTGTTGCAACCCATTACTACTCCTTGGCCCTTTTCCACATGGGTCCTCAACCTCATTGGCAAATTCCATCCCCCCTCCTCCAATGGCCACAAGTTCATTATTATCGCCACTAAGTACTTCACCAAGTGGGTAGAATCTATTCTACTTACCTATATCATAGGTACCCAAATATCCAAGTTCATCCTCCACCATATCATTTGTCATTATGGCATCACTTCCATTCTAATCATAGACAACAATAAATCCTTTAAAAATCAAGAGGTTCACACCTTGTGTGAATGATTCCATATCAAACACCATTGGTTTACTCCATATTACCCCTAACACAATGGTCATGTTGAGGCATCTAACAAAACCATCATTAATATTCTCAAAAATATTGTCAATGATGACAGTTGTGATTGGAACCTCCAACTCCATCCCATCCTTTGGGCATACCGTACTAGCATTCGCACCCCTATAGGCACTACACCATATTTTCTTATCTTCAAAACCAAAGCAATTTTTTCCATTGTGATTGAACTCCCATCATTGTACATCTCTTTGTGACCTCATTGATGATGAGTATCGGGTTACACACTTACATGAACTTGAGTTATTGGATGAGAGGTGCATCAATGCCTTAAATCATCTTTAGGCTTATCAAAATCATCTCCACATAAGCTATAACAAGAAGATCAAAGCTTGAGAGTTTGAGATCAGTGGCCTTGTGCTTAAAGAAAATTTAAAAAACACTTTGGACAAGGACCAAGAAAGGAAAGTTTGAGCCTAACGTTTTGGGGCCCTACATCATTACTACTAAATATGGATCAGATACTTATTAGCTTGCTAATCCAAATGGCCATACATTGGATGAGCCACTGAACATAGTGCATCTCAAGTGCTTCCACACTTAATATTTAGTAGTATCCCAATTGTCCCAAAAAAAAATTAAAAAAAAAAAAAGGAAAATGCAAAAAAATCAAAATATCAGAAAAAGTAAAGAGAAATAATTCATCCTACAGTGAAAACCACTCTTTGTGGTGTCTTAGATAAGTACCATGGTGAAATCCTACTTGCAGGCACCATGTGTATAGCCACATCCCGTTATCCTCTAGGTCCTCATCTTCATTTCACTTCCTAGTCTATCATTTCACCCATATCCTTATCTATGACATTAGGTTGTGCTTTCTTCTAGGATTTTGGTATTTGTACCCTAATAACCACTCAACATCTTGGATGATTCCTTTATCATACATTAAAGTTTCATGTACTTGCAAATAAATTGGCACATTATACTTACACTTGCAATTCAGGATCTAAAACAATTGGCCTCTGTACATCTTGAATCAAGATCCCACTTTACCTTCATATACTTGCAACAGTAAGATAATTCCCATAGATCTCTTCATATCCTATCATTTGCCTTCGTGGATATATCATTCCCCACATTAGGCATCATCGTTTTCATCAATTTTCAACACCTTGGCTGTTAGGATAAGGTGTCATTAACCTTGCAATCCTAAGTCATTTTCATGTGTCTCCATGATCCTTGGAATGTGTTCTTGGATGCCTAGAGACATGAGAGATAAAATATTTATTATTTATTTGACTATGATTAATTGTAGTTGCATTCATAGAGGTGGGACCCACTTGGATTTGCATGAATCTTACATGAGTCCATTGTAGGCATTCACTTTGGAGGTGGGGCCCATTTGGATTTGCATGAATTTCATGATGTTGCATGAGCTTTGCATGTCATCCAAATTGGGGCGCCAAATCTTGGTGGGGTCCATATGGACTTGCATGCACATGCATTTTGCTACATGTGCTCTACATTTATTGTAAATTGGGGAACCAAGGCTTGCATGTGATTTGCATGTCATTGGTAAGTGATTGAGCACTCATTTGTTTCAATATCTAATTGGATATGGGTTGGGCACCCATAATAACTATGAGAAGACTTATGGTAATTCATTGATTTTATTGGTTGTCCAAAAAGGAAGGTGTATAGTTTTGCATGTGATTTTGACACTTATTTTGAGAAACCATAATCGTATTCTCACATCCATGTCTTCTATATATTGGTGTCTTTGGTGGGTAGTATTATGAGAGTTTTTTGCAGACTGAAGGAGTAACGAAGTGCTACCAAAATTCAAAGAGAAATGTTGTGTTGATGTAAACTTCTTTGAAAGATTAATACAATCATTGGATCTCTTTGAGTGTGGAGTTTTTTCTCACAAGGGTTTCTCCACGTAAACATTGTGTGAATTGTTAGAATTTATTCCTTCATTCTTTCATTATTGAATGTGCCAATCACATAAAAATTGAAATGGATAATCTTTAATCAATTTTTAGATTCGTACACAATTTTAAAGTTAATATTGCAACAGTTTCACCTTGATTTTTCCAACATTTGGTATCAAAGCTAATGGTTATGTTGAGACAAGGACACCTTTCTCTTAATTGTTGAAGGTTTTTTGGTTGTAGTGGGAGCTTTTGCATTGTGGGTTTTGTAGATTTGTGAAGAAGATTGTATACCATGGCTTCTACCTCCTATCTAGATACTGAGAAATTCAATGGATCTGGGTACGAGATGTGGAAGTTAAAGATGGAAGATCTCCTAGAAGAAAGAGATCAGTGGTTGGCAATTTCCAATGAAAAGAAGCCATCCAGAGTGACTGATGAAGAGTGGTTAAAACTTTACAAGAAGGCACGAGGAACCATATTGTTGTGTCTTGTAGATTCCATCATCTTGAATGTTTCTTAGGAACCTACCACATACAAATTGTGGAAAAGGATGTTAGATCTAGGGCACAACACTGAGAGGGGGGGTGAATCAGTTGTATCAATTAACCATTCATGAAAGCATAAAACATAAAACACCGGAGCAGATAAACATCAACACATTGAACACCAAGATTTTGACGTGGAAAACCCGGTCAAGGGAAAAACCACGGGGTGATTAACCCAAGGATTATTCTCTGTTAGAAGAATAAGAAAAATAGATGGCACATGTCAATTAGGGCTCACTGCCCGAGCACACTGCTCACAAGGAGGCACACTGCCTACAAGAGACACACTGTCTACAAGATAACAAGTATTACAAACTTGAACTGGAGATTGACATCTTTACCATGTCTGGATCAGTTCCATTTAAGCCCGAGATACTCCTGCTCTGCCTTTCGCTCTTTCGCTATCCCACACTCATCCACTTCAAGACACACTTTGAAATAAATTCACAAACCTTTATTTATACAAGGCATCGACTTAGGAACAATCATCTAAGTCGGCAATCATCCACAAGAACATTCGCAAGATGAATAACTCATCCGGTCAGCCAGTCTGAACAAGAACATCTTCATCTGGAAGTATATCTTCAATTCTGGGCTCTAACACTAATGCGGACCAACAACACAACCTCAACATGATCCAAGAACCTTCACAGGCTTGCCTGAATGACCAGGTACATCCGCACTTCCTCAGCTTACTCAAATTCTTCTGTTCTTCATTTGAAACTTTAAGAACACAGTCTGCCATCACTGTCATAATGAAAAAGATACTTCTGGACCTCCACAACATGTACAAATTGAGATGACACATAACAAGGACATCCCAAACACTCCTTCCAATCCGCAGAATAGGACAATGCACTTCCAAATCTCACCGGACCTTTTTGTAACACTTTGTCACTCTGGAACATCTCCCGGAACCAATTCTACTTGATCGATCACAACTTATTCATATCTTCATGTGGACCTCTAAAATCTTAACTGGATCATCTCAAGACTCATATATACAAACCCTTTAAACCGCATCCTCTGATCTTCATCTTATCTTGGCCTTTTACCTTAATGTCATCACTGTTCATTACTGTTCCTGATTGAGGCTAATTTTCTCAATATCCTCAACACATAACTCATCCAATCCTTCTCATTAATGCAATATGAGTATGTTGACATCAATGACAACACTGGTTATCCTCATACTTGCAATAGAGCATAGGTGATATTTACCAAACCAAAAGTCTTACTAATAAGTTGTATCTCAAAAGACGGTTATATTCATTAAAAATAAAGGATGGTGATTCTTTTGCAGATCATTTAAATTCTTTTAATTTAGTTTTAAGTCAGCTTGCATCTGTAGATGTTAAGTTAGAAGATGAAGATAAATGCATCTTGTTACTTTGTTCATTACCTGAATCTTGGGAAAATCTAATTATTGCTATCAATAGTAGTGGTTCAAAGCCAAAGATTGATAATATCATTGCTACACTTCTTTTAGAAGAAATGAGAAGAAAGTCCATGAATGGTGGCTCCAAAGATGCCTTGCATGTGCGAGGAAGGTCCAAAGAAAAGGGGCCTAAAGGGGACAAGAAAAAGGATAAGTCAAAAGGATGTTCTAAAACCCCTAGGAAGAGTAAAGTGTTGGAACTATGGGAAATGGGGCCATGTGAAGAAGGAATGCAGAAACAAGAAAAAGAGTGTAGATTCCTTCACACAAAAATCCTCAGATGACAGTGATCATGATGCTTTGTTTATTTCAGCTAACACTATAAGTAATGATGCTTGGCTTATTGATTCAAGTTGCTCCTGCCATATGACTCCTTACAAGGAGTGGTTTTCTAAATATGCAACATATGATGGAGGAGAAATTTTTCTTGGTGATAACACTATGTAGATAGTTGGTAAGGGAAAGGTAAAGTTGTGTTTCAATTATGGAAGGGTTAAAACTCTTAATGATGTTTTACATATTCTGTTGAAATGCACAAGATAACTGAAAGGGGGGTGAATCAGTTGTCTCTAAAACTTTAATCACTTATCAACACATCAAATGCTCAATTATTATTATTAAGATTTAACCATGAAAACATGAAACAAGAATCTCAACACAATAACACATGAGACACCAGATTTTTATGTGGAAAACCCTATAAGGGAAAAACCACGGTGGGTGTTAGCCCACAGATTGTTGGGTGAATATTTTGTCGTTTAGCTAACTAACAGCAAAATGGTTATATCAACCACAGTGTGATGAGATAAATCTCTCCTCTCAGCAAGGGGAGGTTCCCTTTTAACTATTACAAACTTATTTACACTAAATACTAGCTTTGGGAGTGTGTTACATTCATCCTTTTCTCTTCTTTCAGAAAAGATGTTTACAATTTTTCACAGTAATATTCAATAATGCTTGTACACTTAAACAATAATCAACAATATTCTTGTAAGTTGAAGCACAAAGTCTTTCAACTTACTTCACAAAAAGATTCACGAACCAAGTGAATAATCTCAAGTACAAAGTCTTCAAATTATCCCCAAAAAGATTTTAAAAGTAACCGTATCACCAGTTGGAGCACAAAGTCTGTCAACTAACAACACCACTGATTCACGCGAATGTGATTGAAAATCATAGCACAAAGTCTACAAGTTCTCAACACGATTCATATACAATGAACAACTACAAGCTCAAAGTCTTTATAATCCTTCACCAAGAAACGCTTTCAACACACATAGATTCAAGGAAATAATATAACACAAAGTTTATATAACTTATCTTGAATGTCCTCCAATCATAATAACTAAGCACCACTTTATCCAATCAATCAACAAAAGAAATCAGCAAAAATGCCATATGTACATCCTCGCTCATAAAAATTTGATTCAACACAAAGTCTGATATCAAAACTTGCCTTCTTTATTGATTGGAATTAATCATACAATTTAAACACAAAGTCTCAAAGTTGAGTTACAATTTGGGCAGCACTTTGTTGCATAAGATAAAAGATATCTATTACAATAGAGGCCCTCTTTATTTATAGGGAGGAGCCTGGAGCAAAAATAGGAAATTTACAACTACTTTGACTTATTCAACAAAAGAGTCCTATTTGACTTGGGACTTCCTTTGTCTCACATGTAATTACATTTTAGAAAAATACATGTGAAAATGTCCAAAACTGATTCAAAAGTACATATGAAAAATAGAAAATATACTAAGGCAAAGATCACATTTATCAACTCCCATCAACATCCTTCTTGAGAGAAACTTCCATCCATTCTTATTACCATTTGCATTTCTAGGCTGTCTGGTCCAAAAGTGTCCTTAGAAATGACACAAGTTCTTGTTACTGAAACTTTCACGAAGGTAGCAACCTTCACATGTTTACCCAGAACTACCTTGAGAATGTCCAAGGTCAACTGTGTATCCGACAACTTATCCATAGGAGCCACTGAGAAAGCTTGATCTTCAAACTCCTTTGGATCATGTTATTGAATGCCTGTCTTTTCATTTATGGAAAGAAACTTTTGGTCTCTTTGACTGGAAATTACAGTAGCGAGGGAGAATTGAGCATTTGCATGGGCTTTGAAGGGCTAAACTGCGATTAGAGCGAAAAATTGAGTGAAAATGGGCTAAAGTTAAAAACTTGAAAATTTTCCCAGAGTTAGAAAATTTTTAGGGAGTGAGTGCACGGGCGGCAAAAATCGCTGCCCTTGCATGTGGAGGAAATTGCTTTTGTGCATGGGCGGCAAAAATTGCCGCCCTTGCATGTGACAAAAGGCTTAACATGCACGGGCGGCAAAAATCGCCGCCCTTGCATGTGACAAAAGGCTTAACATGCACGAGCGGCAAAAATCGCCGCCCTTGCATGTGACAAAAGGCTTAACATGCACGGGCGGCAAAAATTGCCGCCAATGCATATAAAGATGCAATGGAGGTAAAAATCGCCGCCATTGCATGTGAAGATGCAATGGAGGCAAAAATCGCCGCCATTGCATATAACAAAAATTTACTAACTCTAAGATGCAATGGAGGCAAAAATTGCCGCCAGTGCATATGAAGATGCAATGGAGGCAAAAATCGCCGCCAATGCATATGAACATGCAATGGAGACAAAAATCCCCGCCAGTGCATATGAACATGCAATGGAGGCAAAAATCCCCGCCAATGCATATGAACATGCAATGGAGGCAAAAATCCCCGCCATTACATATAACAAAAATTTACTAACTCCTAAAAAGTGAAATTTTCAATTAGACTTGTTTTGCAAAATTCAAGAAATTGACACAAGTTGACGCTCAAAAGGATGTTCTAAGGCTAGGAGACCACGCTCAAGGGCAAATGTGATTCACCTCGTTTTGCGTGTTTAGAGTTGTAGGCTACAAAATGGACAAATTTTGTAGGGGTCATCCTACAAATTGAGCGCAACTAAATTTGAGGATAACACAGATATAAATATGTTATAGCAATACCGAAAAATAGAGGCTCGCTGCCTTAGGGCTCACTACCCAGAATGCTCACTGCAAATGTTAGGGCTCACTGCCAAGGGTTGGTGAACTAATTTGATAGCATCTACTATATGCCTGGGTTCAGTTCCATTGAAGCACAGTATAACTCCTCTGCTCTGCTCTTCTTATACCTTTGCACTTGTCTTTTCATTTTCGCTCAAGGACATCTTTTTTGCAACTTCATTACATGTTTTTATACACTTCATCAACCTTGGAATGTACATCAAGGTCAGCATTACATTCATCAACCATTGGAACAATCTCCAAGGTCGGCATTACAAACATACATAGAAATAGGTCTGGACCTAAAAAAAATTAACTAAGGGAAAGATGTATGTGTATCATGTTGTGCCTTAGCTGGGAGTCAAATGCAATCTTCCACATCACGACATGCTTCCACAATCTTCGATGTATCTCCGCAAGTAATGAAAACAACCAAGTCGGCCAAGACTGGTGTTAACATTAAGTCTTCTAAGAATAGTCTTCATCTATGATCCAAATTTATCTTTGCAGACCAATCCAAAGGTAGTAACACGATCAGGAGACATCCACAAGCACATTGTAATCACCAGGAACAACCGCACAATCTCTAACCACTCTGTCAAGAAGATTCTTCAAACCGGAGCATATAAACAACATTTTCAGCTACTGTCATAAAGAAAAGATCGCTTTCAGACCACCAAATCATGAACCATTGGAGTTGAAGGCACTTATCATCACTACAAATTTGAATCCAGAACCGCAGACTTAAATACTTAAATGCAAAGGAATGCGGAGCATAATACATTCTCCCTGTCACCACCAAATATACAAAAAAAATAGTTTTCACTCTGGTGAACATAACTCACTCAAATATTCATACCAAAGGCTCAAAATTGGAACATAGCATCTTCAGACATGTCTCTAACTAACTTCCAATCCGCAAACAAAGATATTCATTCTACAAGAAATGTGGAGCAATCTGCTAGACTGTTCTACTGTATCAGGAATGCCTATTATCCTCAACACTTAACTCATTACAAGTAAGCATCAAAACAAGAGCACAGCTAACACCAATGACAACACTGATATGTTGACATCAATGACAACACGGTTAGGCACATACTTGCAACATGTTCTAGGACTTGCAAGAAACTTACTTTATGTATCCAAGTTGAATGATTCTAGAATGCATTTGACATATGAGAAGTCTGGTTGTAGGTTGGTAAGAAGGAATTGGGTGATTGCTAAAGGATCTCAGATTGGAACTTTATTTAGGCTTAATGCCTCCAATTTTGTAATTTTGCCAATGTAACTGGCATTAAAAATGTTTGTATGTTGTGGCACCATAGATTGGGTCACATAAGTGAAAAAGGTCTTAGGACCATTATTAATAAAAAGTTGGTTGATGGTCTTTCTAATTATTTTGTTGGTAAAAATGATTTCTGTGAACATTGTGTCTTTGGAAAACAAAATAGATCATTTCCTGTTAGAACTAATAAAGCTAAGAGTTTATTGAAGATCATTCATTCAGATGTGTTTGGACCAGTGGATGTTGACTCTTTTGGAAAATATTGATATTATGTTACATTCATTGATGATGTCTCAAGATACACTTGGATTTATTTTATGTATGCTAAATTTGAAGTTTTCACTAAGTTTAAGGAATTTAAATCCTAAGTTGAGAGACAAACAAATTATAAGATAAGGGTATTGAGATTAAACAATGGTGGTGAATATTTTTCTAAGTATTTTGATGAATTCTATAAGCATGAAGGTATTGTTTGGAAGAAGACTACTCCTTACACCCCCAACCAAAATGGGGTAGCAGAAAGAATGCACTAAACCTTATTGTAAAGATCTAGGAGTATGTTGAGTAGTGTGAAGCTAGATTGGTGCTTTTGGGTTGAAGTTGTAAGAACTACTTGTTATTTAATTAGTAGATCTCCTTGTTCAACTCTTGTGGATAAAACTCCTTATGAAGTATGGATAGGTAGAAATCCTTTTGTTTCACATTTAAGGGTCTTTGGTTGTGAGGCTTATGTTCATGTGCCTCAAGAAAAGTGATCTAAACTAGATCCAAAAGCTCATAAATACATCTTCGTAGGTTATGGTGAGAATATAAAAGGTTAAAAATTTGGAATCCTCTAACCCAAAAAATTATTTTATCAAGAGATGTGATTTTCAGGGAGTTTAGAGCTTATTTAGGTGAAGAACAACCAAAGGAGAAAGATAACAATAAATTAGTGCACTTTGAGACAAATACAGAAAAGCAGGAAGATGCACATGTGGAAGAACAATTAGATGGATCAGAGGATAGAGAAGAAGAAGAGGGTTCAAAGAGTTCATATGATGTGCAAGATGAGCATACAGAAGAACATGTAGAGCCCATTACTCCTACCTTGAGAAGGTCCACAAGATAATGTAATCCAGTTAACAAGTATAGCCCACCAGATTTATGTTGTGTGTTTATTTTTTTAAGTACTGACGATAAACCTAGATCTTTTGGGGAGGCTCTCTCTTTGGAGGGTAGTGAGTCTTGGATGCAAGCCTTGTAGGAGGAGATGATGTCTTTGGATAGTTGTGATACCTAGGATCTTGTTAGTTTTTCCAATGGAAGAAATCCCATTGGTTTGAAGTGAGTATATAAAAAGAAATTTGGTGTAGATGATCAGTTAGAGCAGTATAAGGCCAAACTGGTGGTCAAGGGCTACTCCCAGAGAGAGGGAGTTGATTTTGGTGAAATTTTTTCTCCTATTTCCATTTTATCTTCTATTAGATTTATTTTATCTATTGCTACTGCTTGTGATTTTGAGATAGGGAAAATGAATGTTAAAACTACTTTCTTGCAAGGAGATCTTGAGGAGGAGATTTATATGCGACAACCTAATGGTTTTGTTGTGAAAGGAAACTAAAAATTGGTTTGTAGGTTAAAACGGTCATTGTATGGTCTAAAACAGTCACCCAGGATGTGGTATCAGAAGTTTGATGTTTTTTCATTGAAATTGATTTTTGTTAGGAGCGAGGAGGATCATTGTGTTTATATTAAGATTATTGATGATCAGATACTAATTATTGTCTTGTATGTTGATGACATGTTTATGGGCAACAACAAGGTGAAGATTAGAGAGCTCAAGACTTAGCTTTATGGCACATTTGATATGAAGGGCTTGGGGGCTACTAAATATATTCATGGGATGGAGATCAATAGGGATCAGGTACACAAAAAGCTTTGGTTAAGTCAGAGTAAGTATGTTGATACTATTTTGTAAAGATTTAATATGCAAGACTATAAGCCAGTAAGCATTCCATTTCTGATTGGTACTAACCTTAGTTTAGACATGTGTCCTAATTCTAATGATGATTTTGAGGAAATGTCTAAGGTTCCTTATGCTAGTGCCATTGGTAGTTTGATGTATGCAATGGTTTGTACTAGACCAGATATTGCCCAAGTAGTGAGAGTTTTAAGTAGGTTTATGTCTAACCTTGGTAGAGAGCACTGGATTTTTGTTAAAAGGGTGTTTATATATTTGTGAGGAACTTCTAATTACTATTTGGTTTATCATGGTACTGATGATGTGGTGAATTCATTGGACATATAGGGTTTTGTTGATACAAATTAGGCAAGTGACTTGGATAGTAGAAGGTTCACTAGTGGCTATGTTTTCTCTCTATTTGAAGATGCAGTGAGTTGAATGAGTAAAAGATAGCTTATGATTGATATCCACCACAGAAGTAGAGTATATGGCTGCTACACATGCCTCCAAAGAGGTGGTATGGTTACAAAGACTTGTACTGGTATTGGTTTTGATTGCAGGATAGTGAGGATCGGATGTGACAATCAGAGTGCCATATGTTTGGCCAAAAATCCTATGGATCATGCTCATACTAAGCATGTTGATGTTCAATATCACTTTGTGTGAGAAATGGTTGAGAATGGTACAGTTTTGATAGAAAAAGTTGACACTTTGGATAATGCTGTAGATTCTCTCACAAAGCTAGTAACCACGAATAAGTTTTCTTGGTGCAGGAAGGCCATGGGCCTTGATCATTGTACTTGCTAATTATTTTATGTTTCCTCATGGATGTAATTGCAATGTATAATGCCAAGTGGGAGAATGTTAGGATAATGTGTCATTAACCTTGCAATCTTAAGTCATTTTCATGTGTCTCCATGATCCTTGGAATGTGTTCTTGGACACTTAGAGACATGAGAGATAAAATATTTATTATTTATTTAACTATGTCTAATTTTAGTTGCATTCATAAAGGTGGGACCCACTTGGATTTGCATGAATCTTGCATGAGTCCATTATAGGCGTCCACTTTGGAGGTGCAGCCCATTTGGATTTGCATGGATTGCATGATGTTGCATGAACTTTGCATGTCATCCAAATTGGGGCACCAAATCTTGGTGGGGTCCATATGGACTTACATGTATGTGTATGTTGTTGCATGTGCTTTACATGTCATCCAAATTGGGGTGCCAAGGCTTGCATGTGCTTTTCATGTCATTGGTAAGTGATTGAGCACTTGTTTTTTTCAGTATCTGATTGGCTATGGGTTGGGTGCCCATGAAAAAGCTATGAGAAGACTTATGGTAATTCATTGATTGTATTGGTTGTCCAAAAAGGAAGTTGTATGGTTTTTGCATGTGGTCTTGATCAAATAGGTGCTCACCACATATCAGCATAATACCTATAGTCAAGATCACTCTCATTATCCCAGAAACATGTTATCCATTATCATCTATCCTTTATCAATTAGTTGCATATTATCATTCATATTTAATTTGTATATCTCTTTTCTATTCCCCCTTTAATCACTTCTATCTATCAACTGTTAATCCATTTTCTCCATCCAATCTTTTATCTTCATCTTTCTATTCCATTCATCACTATGCATTTTTATCATTTTTTTCATCCATTTCGAGAGCACACATGTGTTCTTCAAACCTATCTACCCTCTCAAGGGGACATCCCTAGTTAATTCCTTCCTCCAAGTGATTGGGACATCTTCTTTCTAAATCCTCATATTTTATTCTTCTTTGAAGTGATGTTACTTCAATGCCCTCTCAAAGAGGGGTAAACTGTAGACACCTAAATTTGACTACATCCTAATGCCACCTAATTCCTCCCACATTCACATGTCTTACCATCACCTAATTATCAAACCAATTATCTTCCTTGGATTAATTAAATAATTTATGATCATTTAATTAATTAATTAATTAATCAAATTCATTATTCAAATATCAATTAAATATTTATTTAATTAGATAATTATCCATTCATATATCTCTCAAAATTTCTTTCCATTCTCTAACTCATGTGCAACTAGTTCAATGGAAATAAATCAAGGATTTTTTTTTGGATAATTGAATGCGGCTTGAGGGAGCCAGACCCCATCTGAAAAGGAACAAAAATGTTGAACTTCAAAATGGTTGCTCATAGATTGAGGGTTGGGTATATATTAACAGGATTTTCTTCATTACATTCTGCTATTTTCAAAAACCTCCAGGCCTATAATAGAGGATATATACATTTACCCTTTACTACTAAACACTATATACTAAAAATTGCACACATATATAAACTTACACCTCCCTTGCCACCCCTTAATCCTCCTCCAAAGCCTCAGTCTCCATAGCATCTGACCAATCCACCTTATCATTGTCTGCAAGTCCCACTAGAATCATAAGGAAGGCAACTCCCCAGTGTGATACTTGTTTCTTGTTCTCTTCATCCTCTCCCAACACTAGAATGACAATTGAAATCCAAGATTTGTTGTATTTTCAAATAATGGCCAGCCAACATCCCATCTTCGGATGAAATCTAATTCTCGGTATTGCCAGTTCCAATGCCTAATGAAGACCTATCCTCCAATCAGCCTTAATAAGAGCCCTCACCGTCTCCCGCACCGTATCTTTAGACTCGCCCAACTCTGGCAGAACCCCAATAAACTTTATAGCAATATCATTATTCACCTAATATTTATGATTGAGTTTCATGAAAGAGGCCCCCAACATCATGCAAATAGCACGGAGACCAACCGTGGATTTCATCTTGAAAACTCGTGTCAACTTGCTATCTGAAATCTAGCCCAAAAAGGCCATTTGTTGTTTCCTCCCGATCAGCTTCATCATCGCTTCCATTCTGAAAAATGTAGGAAGATAAATGAAGAAATGAGAAGCCAACTCTAGCTATCCCATATTACCATGTTGTAACCACCCTTCCTGCCTTCGGCATGCCACACTATAAATGCTTCATGATTTCACCCTGCCTCTAGCTCCACACGGGCAATGGTACCAAACCAGACGTAGCCAAACATCAACATTCATTTCTCCAAAAAAGAAGACGTAACACAATCTCCCTCAAATGCCATTCTATGTACTCGTAGATAATTGTAGTTAGCCACCTCAAGATATCAAAAAATGATGATAGATTAAACTTCAATTTTTAAGGTGCTTCCGCCCTTCGCCCATGGACATATGATAACCTCTACCCCACCACAACATTATCTCTCCTTTATGTCCATACCAAGAAAACTTTCATAATCTAGGGCTCTCCTTATCCAATCTCCTATTGTATGACTTATAAAAATTTCCTCCTCAAAGGCAGAATTGGCCAATCAATCGACAACCTTGTTTACCTCCTGAAACACATGATTTATCATGTACTCTCTAAACTTATTCAGAAGTTCTAAACCCCTAACAAGCATGTTATTCAACATCCAATTCATTATTTGTTTGTTCTGTATGGCATTGATAATGATTTGGGAGTCCCCTTCAGCATGGATCCTCCTTACTCCCATCAAAAGACCCAACTGTAATCCCATAACGAAGGCCTGCATTTCTACCTTGTTATTCATTTGGAGACCAATTCTCTTTGTTGTTTCCCCACAAAAAATTTCAACATCATCTCTAATCACACAACCAATGGAAGCCAAGCCCAAATTTCCCCTGGAAGCCCCATCAAAGTTTAACTTCATCCAACCCTTATCTGAGGTTCTCCATCTTGCTTCACCTTTGTTGCCCTTTGGATGAGTCTATGAAACCCCTTGAATGGGGGAATAATTAATCCTATCCATTGATTTCTCATAATTCCACCCCAAGTTGTGAAAGATTTATCTTTGACCTTCTAATTACGAACAACATTATTGGTTACTTCTACAATTACTCTTTCTATATTTTTCCAGAGAGTATCCACATCCATCATCTGCTCTAAGAAGATCCTTATGTTCCTTTCCTTCCATATCTCCCATATCAAAATAGGACTAATAGTCCATAGACATGAAAAAATTGCTTTGTATAACACTGGCCAAGCATTAAAGGTTGCCAAAGTATTATGTGGTAATGCACTCTGCCAATTGAGATTTCCCATCAATCTCCTCCAGCACTGTTCTAAAAAACTACAATTTATTAACATGTCATCCACACTCTCCTCTTCTTTTATATAGAGAAAACATCTAAGGGGACTAGCATACCCAAATTTCCTCAATTTGTCCCCTGTAAGAATTCTATTTTGTAGTGCAGCCCAAGCAAAGGCCCTGGCCTTGGGGAGACATTGCTTATCCCAAATAAGATGTGTAGGGCAATCCTAATTAAACCTATCATCTTCTACCACCATATAACCAATTTTGACACTGTACCTGCCTGATTCAAATCCACACCAGACAATTATGTCCTTATCATTCAAAATTACAACCCTTCTATTAGCTAGTGCTTGACTTAATCTCTCTTTCTGATTGGCTAGGAAGTCCAACTCATCCATTGATTTTCATCTCCATTCCTTGATTCCATCCTCATACAAATAGACATAATCTATAACCTTTCTCCCCCATCTGTGGCATAAACACTCTAGCATCTTCCAATCCTTGTATCTCCTTAAGAGTCGAGTACTCATTTCATGGGTCTTCCCAAAATAGGGCTTTCTTCCCATCTCTCACTTCCCAAGAAATATGTAAATCACTATGATATTTCTGCAATCAACCATGAAGTTCCACATAGCAGATCCAAATAGAGGATTTTATGTTGTCATTATCCTAGTTGGGTTGGTCGAATCTAAATATTTATGTTGAAAAATCCTCACCCATTCGACCTCCAGTTGAGAATACATATTCCAAATTAACTTGGCCCCCATTGTCTTATTCATTGAGGTCCATTGATGCAACCCCGCGCCCCCTAATTGTTTAGGGAAACAAATTTTGTCTCAATCCACGAGGAAATTTCTTACCTTCAGTTGATCCACTCCAAAAGAAATTCTTCATACACCTATTCAAATCATCTTCAATTTTTGGGGGATCTTCAAACATTGCATAGAAAATATAGGTATGTTAGAAATCACACGTTTAAGCATTAAGATCCTTCCTGCTGGAGAGAACCATTTTCCTTTCCAAGACTCCATTCTTGATTTGCAACTAGAGAGTATTTGTTCCCAAAGGTGAGATTTATTAGCACCTTGAAAAAGAGGCGTCCCTAGATATTTCTCAGGTAACATTTTAATTTTAAGACCTAATCTACCTGCGATCTCCCTTTGTTTCCTACCCCCTATATTGAAAAAGAAGATTTCTGACTTATTCTCGTTGACATGTTGTCCTGAGGCTTTACAATATTTCTTTAACATCTCATTTATCATCCTTGACTCTCTTTTATCTACAACTCCAAAAAGAAGTGTCATCAACAAACTATTGATGAGTCACTACCTCAACATTTGAAGCCACACTAATACCTCTCCATCTGCCCAACTTGGCCTCTTCCTTTATGTATCTCCCTAGGTCTTCTGACATAATGATAAACAGAGGGAGACAACAAATCCCCCTGTCTTAACCCATTGGTTAATTCAAAAAAAACTTACGACTTCCATTAACTAGGATAGAAAATCTGGGAGAGGAAATGTGGGTTTTCACCCACTGTATCCAATCCTTGCAGAAACCAAATTTCTCTAAAATTGCCAAGAGGAACTCCCTAGTGACCTGATCATACACTTTCTTGATATCCAATTTGACTATCATTCTTTCCGCCTTGCACCTCTGAACTCTACGAAAGGCTTCATGTGCAATGATAATTCCTTCGTAATTGATCTGCCATGAGTGAAACCACTCTGTTTCTCCGATATGATATGTGGAAGAAGTGTCCTTAACCAGTTTGCCATTGTTTTGGATATGATTTTGTAAACGGTGTTGCATAGAGAAATAGGTCTAAACTCATCCATAGACTATATTACCTTCTTTGGAATCAAGGCAATAAAAGTATTATTCATTGCTTTCAACATGGTTGCCTTTCTCATGGACTCTTCCACAACCAAAAACAAATATGTCGCAATAATGTCCCAAAATTTGTGATAGAAAAGAGTAGGGAACCATCCAGGCCTGGGGCTTTGTCCGAAGCCATCTGAAAGGCTACCTTTTTCACTTCTTCCTCTATGAAAGGTTTAGTAAGCTCTTTGTTCGTTCTTGCTTTACCAAGCATGGAATTTTTCTTAGGGCATCTTCTCTAGTTTCTAGGTCAATCAAATCTTCTTTATTCATCAATTTCTTAAAGAAGTTAACAACAAACTCATCAATCTAATATGGACTGGTAACCACAACACCATTACTATCCTTGATATTTAAAATTATATTCATGCTCCTCTTCACCTTAGTGGCATTATGGAAATATTTTGTATTCTTGTCCCCTTCTTTCAACCAGCATTCCCTTGATTTTTGCCTCCATAAAATCTCCTCTCTGGCCAAGATCTCATCATATTTCTATTTTAAACTCTTCTCTTTCTCAAAACTCTCCAAATTCATACCTTCATTTAAAGTTTGTTCATTTAGAGTTGCCAATTCTACCTCCATTCTATTTTTTTCTTCAAAGATATCTTTGAAGTGAACCTTATTCCATTCTTTTAACTACATCTTCACAAAACACAATTTCTTCCAAAATTTGAAGAGTTTAGTAACCATAACTTTTGGCACTTGATTCCACCAAGTTTTGAATTGATCTTCAAGCCCAATATCCCTCAACCACATTTTCTCAAATTTAAAGGAGATCCCTTGTGGTCTTACATCTGCTTCTATATTGAGGTGAACAGGCAAAAGATCAGAACCATATAAAGGAAGAAGGAAGATTCCCAGATAACTGAGGAGTCCACCTAGTTCCCCCCAATCAAGAAGCAGTCCAGCCTTTTCGTAATATTTGTGAATCATTGACTTCTGATTGTCTGTGTATACCATCCATTCTTTGCAATAATGTCTCATAGCTATCATTCAATAAATCTTGGAAATCTATTTGCACCTACATCTGTCTGCCAATACCTCCCCTCTTTTCCTTTGAGTTCAATGTAGCATTGAAGTCCCCACCCACGATTATTCTTTACTCTTTTAGGGTAAGAACAACCAAAGTGAGTTGTTCCCATACTGCCTTCTTATGACATGTTTTCATCGGGCCATAGACGTTGATAATGATACAACTACTGCCATCTAAAATTTTCCTACTCCTACATATTTGCCAGTGATCACTAGTCTGCAAATATTCAATGCTCACGATTTGAGGATTCTAAAAAATCCCTAATCCCCCAGATGCCCCCTTGTTGGGACAAAAACACCATTCTATTGTTTCCACCTATTCATCAATAAAACCCCTTCTTTTGAAAGTTTAGTTTCTTGAAGCAAAAAAAATCTAGTTTGCTCAACTCCAATTGGCGCTTGAGCATGTGCCTTTTGTTAGGGCCATTCATGCCCCTAACATTCCATGAAAGGAGCATCATTTCTCCTTGGGAAAGGAGAATCCCTTTCCTGATCTCAACTTCCTATGTCCTTTATCTCTCCATGCTATCTCCAGCTTCACTCTATTTGACTTTTTACCCCTTGAAGACTTCTCTCCCATCTTCGGCTTATATTGATTTTTTTATTTTTTTAGAGATGGTCCTCTACTCCATATCTCCAATTTCTTCATCATAAGAAAACACCTCATCCTCTGACTCCTAGCTCTCAATGTCTAAAGCATTGTTGTTATCGCCCCTTTTTGCTTCCACTCCTTCAACACAGCCAACCACTACTAACACCATCTCTACTGAGGAATTCCCACTCAAATCCCCATTCTTCTCCCTTTTTTCAACATATGCTAGTGCCCTAGGGAAATTAGGAGAACTCACATCATCTTTACCCGTCCCATCATGAGAATGAATCTTCTCATTATTTGGTCCATTCTTCAAACTTTCATCTATGCAATTTTGTTGCTCTTCCTCAAGAGTTATAACCTCAAGAATAGGGTTATCCTCACTATTTTTCCACTCCCAAGGTTCTTGTACAGGATGTAAAGGAACTTTTGTAGCCCCTCCTACCCCTTCATCCTCAACTATCAGGGTGTCTTCCCTATCATACTTTTGCAAATCTAAATTTTCCTTCGTCACAAGGTTGGCCCCACTCCCTGGCCCTCCTAAATCTTCCCTTCTGACTCCTCTTTATCCTCTCTTAACTTTGAGCATTCTTCCCTCAAATGCCCTATTTTTTTACACTTTGCAAATTGGAAGGGATCTTTCTATTTCTACTTGTTGACGCCACATCCCAAATTTTGATATGATTTCAATCTCTTTCGAAAAAGCTTTTTTAAATCTATTGCAACACAAATTCTAGCATACATACCAAACTCCCCTTCTACCATGTTATCATTTACCTTGACAAAGGACCTGAGTTTCTCCCCAATTTGCTTAAGAATCCTAGGGTCCCAATATTCCAGAGGCAAGTTATAGAAGCAGATCCACATTGGTGTGACAGAAATTTTATGTTTTACAGGCTTATATTTTGGTTCCCAATCTTTTATATAGAACCCTACACCATCCTTAAAAATGGCACTTCCTCCATAATCTTTTTCTTGACGTCTATGAAAGGGCACTCAATCATGAAAAAACCCCTCGGCAGAGACTTTATTTTAATTTCACTATTCCAGATTTTTCGACACCATTGAGTATTTTTTGTCGTAGCTGGCCAAGTCCCTGCCCATTTAATAAACATTGCCCAGGAGCTCAATCGAGCAATCGAATTGACTAAATTGACACCATTCAAATCAAATGAAATACAATTTGCCAAAGAATTTTTTGAACTTACTGGGACCGCATTGGCTCTCGTGGCTACCGAGTCATCCTTTTGGATCCAAATTGTTTTGCCCTTCAACTGTGTGGTCTCCTTGTCTTTATCTGTCATACTGTTGTCATCCTTTGCTTGATTCATTCTGAAGGAAAACCTCCCTTCTTTCTCTCCAAAATCTTCAACCTGCCTTCTCCATCTTGGGTGCTCCTCAAAACCTAGCACGGGCCATCTCCTCCAACCTTCCTTTTTTCTACTTTGTGAGACCTAAGCTCCTTCAAACCCTGTTCTTTGAAAATTCGAATGTGTGAACTCCCTTCTATAAAAATTTCAGTACGGGGCCATCTTATTTTTACTCCTTGTAAATAAATCAAAGATTTTAGCTTTATCCTCCTTTCTTTTATAAATCAATCCATCACAAATCTATAAATTGAACCTCTCGCAAGCCATAATCATCAGAATTTTGAATGCAAACTTATGTTGTTGAGCTAAGCACCTTACATCCAATCTATCTTGGAGCACAACCACCATTGTTGGTGCAACAAGGAAGAGTTGGATGAGATCTATTGTTTTTTATTAAGGTAAGTAGCTAACAAGGGGCTGAACCCTTTACAAACAAGGCCCCAAGGGCAAAAAAATAGGACAAAAAATAGCACAACAGCAGCCAAGCTGCAAGAAACCAACAGCTGAAAAGGCAACCCAAACAGTGCACAGAAAAGGCATTGTTAAAGAGAAAGAAAAGCAAGAAAAAAGGTCATGATCCCCTAACAATCAAGCCCCCAGGGCTAAACAAGCAGGTCCAAACAAACCAGGAACAGCAGAATGGCAGCACAAGCAAAGCAGCCCAGCTAGAAAAACCAGCAACAAGGATCTACACAACACCATATCCTGACGTAGAAAATCTAACTCCCTTGACTCTAGGATGCAAAGCAGCCACAGACCGAGGAAGACCTTTCTTCTTATGCTAAACCACCATCTAGGAGAGCCCATAGTCAAAATACACAGAACGAGGAGAGAGGGGATCCTCCCTCGAAGACACAACCAAAGAGGACTCACGGTGAACCTCAGCATATGCCAAAGCCATAGGATCTGCATGCAGGGAAGCTGAGCCTGAAGTAGGCAAAACCAAAGAAGTAGCCAGAACAGAAGTAGTAGTCCGGCTCAGAGCCGAAGGAGCCAACATGTGAGCAGAGAAATGATCAGAAGAGTCCAAAGAATGTGAGGGAAATGCAGCATCTACCGCCACCACCCCCTCAAGAACAGCCCCAATAGAGTGCTCATCCTCCTGAGATGAACTATCCTCCTGGGAAGCACTGATAGTCAAGTGATCCAAGAGAGCATCTTTCCACCAAGTTGCAGTGCCCTTGCGGGACGAGAGAGGACAGCTAGAGGCCAAATAACCGATAGCAAAACATCGTTTGCATCTAAATGGGATACCCTCAATCTAATAGTTGTTTCCAGGGCCTTTCCCCTACCAACAAAACCACATCTCGATGAAGAAGTTTGGAGATGTCAATATCCACTAGGATGCGGGCTACCATGGAATGTCTCATGAAAGAGGTAGTAGAATAAACCTTCAAGAAATGACCGATAGCATTACCGATGCCCTCGTAGTAAGAATCCTCCCAAAACTAGAAGGGAGATTTGGGAGACGGACCCAAATAGGTCTGATGTTAAGCGACTCAGTGAGAGGATTGATGGACAGAGTCCAGGGTTTGATGAAAAAGGAATGCTCACCCCATATCCAAACCCTACCATCAAGCACTAAGTCTTGCTGCTCAGAAGAAGCAAAAGTCACAATAAAGAATCCTTTTGCACTGGGAAACAGTTCAATCTTACCTTCAACAAGCGGCTTCCAATACTTCATGACCCAGTTGTGGAGATTGGGTAGAGAGACCAAAATCCACTGAATCTGCATATCAAAGAAGCAAAGGACAACTTCCGAGGGCCCCCAAGAACCTGAAGCCCCACAACTGACCTTCCATTAACATCATCCCCGACTATAGGAATGATGTTCACTCTTTCTTCACTGTTCGCGTCCCCACCAGAGAGAACAGTGGGAACCTCGTGCTCAGATCTGAACACGCCCTTATGAAGGCTCGTGCCACACAATCCAGTGCCATTTTCCTGATCCCTGTGTGGAGGATCCCTTAAACTGGCATTCACAAGAGCGTTCCCCTTCCCTTCTGCAGTAGTCTCGTTCTTGTCCGCAGCAAATGCATTCCGGCTCGCAGGCATTTTCAATAAATATGGATGAGATCTATTGTTATTTCATTCATTGTTGTTTGTTTTTCCTTATGCTTTATGTAAGGTTTGCATTTTAGATTTGAAGGTAGGATTTAGATCTTTTGGTTTGAGTCTTAAATTTGCATTTCAAATTTACTTGCTTACAATGAATCACTCCTACTATTATTAGATGGAAGAGATTGGTGGGAACTATCTAAAAACAAGAAGCCAATATAACACACATTCCTATCACCGTTGGCTCATCAGTAAAATGAAGACAAGTGTGCATATGATAAGCAATACACGCCAAATGGTATTTGTAGGGATTATATCAAAACTACATCTCTTTAAGGTGAGGTCTGGTCTCTTATTGTATGCCATTCAATATCTCCTTAGGGAAGAATTTTCGGTAACCGATCACAAATACCTAGTCAATTATGATATAGCATCCATGTTTGTGGGTCTTCTCTTGGATTTGGGAGAGGACAAGGCTACTATCAGCACCATGACAAATTTGATGATTAAGAAACACTTGCTTGGCAACCTAAACAACACCCTGCAGGTTGTAGTTTTTGGATTAGGGCTCCCCATGGGGACCAGAGCTCCATAGGAGGCAAGTGGATCATCGATTGCATAGTGGAAGCCATTTTCCATCACCAACAATGCTCAACATGAATACAGAAGGAAGCAGAAGGCTATGAAGACAATAGAATTTTTGAAGCAAGTTGTACGTATATTTTGATATATTCATCTTACCTATACATTGATTATACTTATCTAAATATATGTACAATGAGTATATCAAAATATATTCCTAATGTGTACATATATTTTGATATATTCATCTTACCTACACATTGTTTACACTTATCTATGCACAACCTCATGTACCCATTGTTGATTGTTTCTATGCCTCGGGTCTTTTCCACCACACTTGACCCTCTCAAATTCAAATTTCAAATTCAAAAGTTGGTCAACTCCCACCCATTCACTTTCCATCAAGGACAAAACTAAACACATTTGCACAATTTACACTTCGAAGGTTGTTTTTTCTTTTTTTTTGTTGGTTCATTTTCACATCCAAGTACCATATCACATCTTTCGAGTACCATTCATATTCAGGAAGGAAACAGTTCTATTGGTCCAATAAAAGGAACTTAGATATGCATGATCATCCTAGGAGCATATGCATAACTGAAAAGTGTTCTTCAATCCTTTACACACATTTCAACAGGCAGGCTTGGAAGAACGTGTCCCTTAATGACAAAATGGCAGCCTTCCAAGGTAATTATGTAAAATGTCAATCTCAAGCAACAAAAAATGTAGAAGATGCAGAGGTGAATCAAGCAAAACAAAAAGCAAAGTTTATGCAAATTACCAAAACATTTTTGCAGGTGTAAGACATTTCCACAGCATAAACTTAGACCTTTCGTAGTGCAAACAATATATTTTGATTCTAGGCAAGTTACAAACTAACATCATCCATTCATAATCCTTCACAAATTCCAGAATCTTTATACATATCATTCATTCTTCGGTCACAAAACTAAGTACCACTTGCATTTACATTCTACAATCAGCATTTACTATTTTCTTTCCGATATACATCACTAAATTAGTAGTGAGTGCTTCTGGATTTGACTATGATAGAGTTTTTTCCTCAACGTTTCGGATCACACTCCGTGATCCATCATTAAGAGAAAAAAGAATATGAGAGAAGAGAGAACAATTGTGATAAATTGTAGACCCAAATTGAATAAAAAGAGGGAGAAGGGTGGTGCGGAGACCAAGAAGTCTCTACGGAGAGGAGAGAAAAAAGGCTACTAGGCTAGAGAAACAAACGAGGGAGAAAGAAGAAAATCAGAGAAACCTAACAATTAAAAAACCAAATATATATATATATATATATATATAGAGAGAGAGAGAGAGAGAGTTAAACTACAAGAAAAATATTAATAATAAAAATCTCTATATATCTAAACAATGATATATATCAAAATGTATATATCACTAAGATATATATATATATATGCATTTAATTACTGCGGTTTATTTTGTTTCTTGAACCTTTGAATTCTTTTAATTTTTTGGTCCTTTTGGTAAGTCTCGTGCCTCCGTTGCATTGATTGTTTTTCCTGTGTTGTTGACATCTTCTTTCTATATATATAACCCAACTAAAATGAAAACAAGAAACAAGAAAGAAGATGTCAACAACACAGGAAAAACAATCAATGCAACGGAGGCACGAGACTTACCAAAAGGACCAAAAAATTAAAAGAATTCAAAGGTTCAAGAAACAAAATAAACCGCAGTAATTAAATGACAAAAGAATGCAAATAAAACGGGGGACAATAGAAAAATAAAGAGACAAAGCCAGCCAAAAGAGCCAACCAAAAAATCAACACAAGGAAGAGCAAAAGAACAACCCAAGGAGAAACCCAACCAACAATTGAGGAGAAGAGGAGGGGCACATACGACGCACAAAAAAGCTCAAAGACAATAGAAAAACTAGACACAGACCAACCTAAAAAGAAAGAATCAACCTATATACAAACTCAAAAGGACGACAAAATATATACATATGTATGTGTGCAAAATCAAACATGTACATGTATGTGAAAGTATATATATATACGCCTGATAAGGGGCGAGTACAATAGTCTGACAGAAGGGATAAGTGGCGGAGGACAAAAGTCATGTGCTAGAAGATCTTGGCATGCAATCGATTGGACGGGGTGGCAGGGTCATCATTCCACATTGAAGCTGGCGATCTCCCTGATAAAAGCTCATAATGATCGGAGGTGAGGTTGGCACGAGACTGAAGATAGCAGGTAGATTCATAGGCTGGCTTCCATGCAAGCCATCTGCCTCATCTCGAGGCGAGGAGTTGTTATAAAACTTAGATGGAAAGACACATCTAAACTTCAATTTAGTCCCTCTTTTCATTTGGCAAGGTGTTCTCCAAACTTCCAGCGACGAAGGAGAGATGGCAGGCGAAGGTGAGGAGAGTCTCACTGGCGTAGCCTCAATGCCACGGTGCAGGCAAGTGCCGAAGAAACAACTGAGCAGAACAGTGGGAGGAGAAATGAGGAAGAAAAAGGAGAAGAGGAAAGCCAAGGTGTCGAGGAAGCAAGTGTTGACAGACATGGCAAATATACTGGATGCGGAGATCAAGCATCCTATGCTAAGATGATGGGTGGGGAGAATAATTGACATGGCAAAAATTGTGGAAGGGGAGGAGAGCGTAGGTCTCAGGGAAGCTTTGTCTTCATGTTTACTGGACCCGAATACCACTCGCGGGCGCTGGAATGTCTTCAGCGCTGCCCAATCTCTCACACTGGCAATGATGACTTCTGTAGCGGCATCCTCAATCCTGGTTCACAAGGATATCACCAAGCTTTCTAAGGACTCTCAGATGAATCTGAAATTCATTCTGGACCACGTGCATGACATTCACGATGCACATATATAGTTGTAAAAATTGGTGGAAAGGAAAGCAGCCAAGATGGAGATACAAGTCGAGGAGGAGAAAGCTGAGTTTCGGTGCCCCTATGACGACGAGGCAAACATTGTCGATGTCACCGGCAATGATGGAGACTAGGGTTAGCAGTCAATTATGTAGTCTCTTTCTATTTTTTTGTTGTTCTAAAAAACTTTATCGATAGTTAAGCTTAGTTTAGGGGTGAGGCCTTGTAATTTGCCAACCCTGTAAACAGTTAATGGGTTGTTTTAAGACTGTTGCATACTACAAATTGGGCTATGGCCCTGGTTTTTGAATGGGTCCTTGGGCCTTTACCAAGGTATACTTAATAAAAAAAGGTATATATATATAACCAAGACACAATAAAAGAAACACTAAAAAGCGAAGAAGATTGTAAAAAGGACAAACTAGAGCAGGGGCGACACCACCTAAATAAGGAGAAAAAACCTAAACCTAGACCAAAAAAACACAAAGCAAACTATGGTGTGTGTGTGTGTGTGTGTATATATATATATATAAGAACCTTATATATACATAAAATTACATAACTATACATATATAGGTATAAAAAGACAAAAAGGCTAAAAAGGTATAAATATGTGCAAATATAAACATATATATATATATCTGTGTGTATGTGTGTGTATATGTCTATGTATATACATATACATATACATACATACACATATATACATATACATATGCATACATACATACTTACATGCTTGCATACCTTCATATATATGTATATGTATATGTAAATGTATGTGTATAGATATACATAAACATATACATATAAATACATGTATGTATGTATGTATGTTTATATTTGCACATATATTTATGCCTTTTAATATATATATAGTTAAAAAAGACAAAAAAGGCTAAAAAGGCATAAATATATGTGCAAATATAAACATACATACATGTATTTATATGTATATGTATATGTATATCTATACACATACATTTACATATACATATACATATATATGAAGGTATGCAAGCATGTAAGTATGTATGTATGTGAAGAGGAACGAGAAAGGAGACAAAAGCAACCTTAAAAGGGGATGGAAACAAAAAACAAGGAGGACTTATAAAAAAACTTAATAACAAGGGAATGTGTGGGATTGTGTGTGTTTGTGTATACAAGAGGAATCGGGGGCGGGGGGGGTTAAAGAGGACAAAAGCTAGGGAGGCAAAGGAAATGGGGAGCAACAAAGGAAGAAAGTAGAGGAGAGACTGGAGGCGAGAACCAAATGAGGAAACAGAGGGCCAAACACGAGAGCAGAGGACTGACAAGGTGAGGCGGGGAGAAGAGGCAACCAAAAGGTTCAACTAGGCCAAGAAGAGGGTAGAATGACAGAGAAGGAGAGGGGAGAGGGTAAGAGTAGAGAATAGGGATGATCCGGGAGAGACACGAGGGTAGGAAGGGGGAGCAAAGATAGACAAAGAGATAAAGAGATCAAGTATGAGGAAGAGAACGGTTTTTTATGCGGGTTAGTAAGGGTTGCCAAGAAAAACTAATACTCCACCCTTCATCTCAGTTGAGGTTAGAAGGGTGATTACCAATTTCAATAGCCTCTTTGAGCTTCCTTTTGAAGTAATTGTCTTCCTTGACCAAAATTTGAGTATCTTCTAAGAAAATGTGGTGTTTGGTTTTAGAGGAGTGTTCTGCAAGGGCTGATTTATGAGTTCGCTCGTGCTTGATGTCAAGACTATGCTCTTTGATCTTAGTGCTAAAGGAGCGACTTGTCTCTCTGATGTAGGGAGTGTCACAAGAGCAGACAACTTTGTAGACCCCTGAGTTAAGGAAAAGGTCTATGGGATCTTTGGGAGACGAGATGCGGTTCCGAAGGGTAGGGATGGGTTTAAATGCACATTGGAGGCCCTTGTTTTGGAGAATCTTAGAAATTTTGTTAGATATGCCTTCAATGTAGGGGATAGTGGCCACAAGGGGGTTTGAATTTGGGACGCTTTTAGCGCGGAGAAGGAACGAGATTTAGCTTGTTTGAAAGGTCTTGAGATGAGTTTGCTTTTGAAACCATTCAATTTGAAGACTTTGGAGAGGTGGGCTAGCTCAAGATCTAAGTTATCCTCATTGCAAATGCGAAAGGCCCTAGTGGCCAAAGTTTTAAGGACACCTGCTTTTTGGGTGGGGTGGTGATGAGAAGCAACATGAAGGTAAGGATCAGTGTGGCTCGCTTTCCTAAACACCTTCCAGCCTATGGAGCCATCCGCTTTTTTAGAAGCAGAATATCTAGGAAGGGGAGTTGGTTATTAGTCTCCAAATCTTTGGTGAAGGAGATGCTTTGGGCTATGCTGTTAAGGTGCAAGTAGAAATCCTCAAGCTTCTCACGACCATGGGACCAACAAATGTTGGTGTCATTGACATAGCATTTCCACCACTTCAATTTAAGGGGAAAAGAGTTGAGGGCAATTTCTTCAAAATGTTCCATGTAAAGGTTAGCTACAATAGGGGAAAGCGGGGATCCCATGGCAACTCCATCAACTTGTTCATATATTACTCCTTGGAAGGAGAAGAAAGTGGATCTTAGGCATAACTCTACCAAGGAAATGATTTCATCATTGGTCTTACGCCTAATTAACTCAATGGAGTCGGGGATCGGCACCTTAGTGAAGAGGGAAACAACGTCGAAGCTGACCAAGAGGTCACTTTCTTCCAACGTTTTGTCTTTAATGAAGTCAACGGAGTGGGAAGAGTTTTTAATGAAAGATCTAGATTAAAAGAGTTTTGTCTTAGATTGTTGGTTGGGTTTTTCCTTGGGTTGTTCTTTTGCTCTTCCTTGTGTTGATTTTTTGGTTTGTTCTTTTGGCTGACTTTGTCTCTTTATTTTTCTATTGTCCCCTGCTTTTATTTGCATCCTTTTGTCATTTAATTACTGTTGTTTATTTTGTTTCTTGAACCTTTAAATTCTTTTAATTTTTTGGTCCTTTTGGTAAGTCTCGTGCCTCCGTTGCATTGATTATTTTTCCTGTGTTGTTGACGTCTTCTTTCTTGTTTGTTGTTTTCATTTTAGTTGGGTTATATATATATGTTTGTATCTTAGTGATATATACATTTTGATATATATCATTGTTTAGATATATAGAGATTTTTATTATTAATATTTTTCTTGTACTTTAACTCTCTATATATATTTGGTTTTTTAATTGTTAGGTTTCTCTGATTTTCTTCTTTCTCCCTTGTTTGTTTCTCTAGCCTAGTAGCCTTTTTTCTCTCCTCTCCCTAGAGACTTCTTGGTCTCCGCACCACCCTTCTCCCTCTTTTTATTCAGTTTGGGTCTGCAATTTATCATAATTGTTCTCTCTTCTCTCATAGCAGCTAGAGAAGCTGAGAATCAAGCTTGCAAAGAAATTGCAGACCTAGCCTTTCCAAAAAGATGTTGAGATCAGAGTGTGATTTCGTCCTTCATCAAGATCTACCACCATACTAAACACATTTTCCATCAGGTCGGTCTATCATTGCTGAGATCGGTCATTAAATCTATCAGGACGCATATCAACCTACTATCCTCCAGGTTGTTCCATCTGCACCTCAAGATGGCTTCATATCTGCGTCCAGATTTGTGGATTCTCCTTGATTGCACCTCGCATGCTAGAGCTTCTGGCCACAAAGACAAATGTGAGAGGAGACAAAAGAATAATTTTTTGGTCTTGTCAACAAAGGTCGCCCTACGTCCGAGCTACAACCAGTCCGAGCTACCTGGACTCCTTCAAGTCGTACTCTATGTCAGAGTGACTTCTATCATGTCCGGCTTCCCCATACCACGCAAACCGCGGTGCCTACCCAGGTGTTTCGTGACCCCCTCCTCCATCATCCTTCCGCATCTGAATCTGTCCTAAGCACTGCAGTTCAATCCACCCCTCAGATGGTCACCTCATCCAACATTCCGCTGCTACTCCAAGCTACTTCAAACCTGCAATCTCCTCTCAACGATGACAAACTAACCACCTCTGGCTTTTACATTGATATTTCAACTACTTTAGTTGTCTTGTCGCCACCATAGGGAGATTTATTGCATCCTACTAGCTCAGTTCTTACTCGCCTCTCTTCGGATTCGCCCACCTCTTGCCAGTGCTGACCCTCGGCCTCATCAAGCCCTTCGCCAAGCTGGAACTCAACCAAGTCCAAGCCGCGTTTCAACACTTGTCTGGCTGCATCATCTTCACCGTTGACTATCGAGCAATCTCCAGGATCCATCGTCCTCGGTAGTGACTAGCAACGGCATTACCCCAATGGTCGACTTCTTGGGATCCTAGGTATGCACTCCTCCCGATCTATTCTGAGCAATTTCCTTTTGTAAATCAACTTAGCATTTATGGCGATGTGATCTCTTCTCAACACCCCAACCTTCCTCGAGCCACTCACAGCTCGTCCCCGCCATTCCCAATTTGTCCCTCCTGACACGTGCCATGCATTGAAGTTTAAAATTTCTCCTCCAACGGGCACCAACCACAGCGACCATCCTATTCTCTCTCCAACTGTCCTTTCGACCTCCCTTGTTGCGTGTAGCTCTCGTCCTTCTACAACACCCCTCACCGCCAATGGTAACCCACCTTGTGTTTTCTCCCATCCCGCTAAACTTTCTACCACCTATTTTTCCCATGCCCCCCTTTCGAAACTAAACCCAGCCCGTGACTTCATACAAGATTGGGAAAACAAATTGGTAGTTAACCTCTCCAATGTGCAGTTAGACCCCTTGGCTTTCAACTTTTTAAAAAGAGGTCTTGGCTTTGCTATCGGTCCCCGCTTCATTCCTCTCACAGATTTTCTTATTGATATCGAAAATGCTATCCGATCTCTTCCGGAGGATTGTGCCGAGGAAATTCGACAAGACTGTGTCGTGGCCTTAAGACATGCCAAACCACCCAAGTGCAACATTCCCAAATCTGAGCTCCGTGCTTTCAAGAACTTAACAAGCAAGAATGACCTCGTCATTGTCAAGGCAGACAAAGGCAATGCCACGGTCAAGGCAGACAAAGGCAATGCCACGGTCATCATGTGTAGGCAAGACTACATATCCAAGATGAGAGATCTGCTTTCTGACAAGGGAAGCTACAAAATCTTGCCACACAACCCTGCCTCCCAAATTTTAAACAAAGTAAAAAGAGCCCTTTCTCGTTCTTCCTTTGACAATGACACCAAAAAGAGACTTTTACCTTCCAAAGAAGTTACCACTCGCATTTATGGCGTTCCTAAAATCCATAAGATTGGCATCCCCCTCCGACCCATTGTCAACACTATTGACTCCCCTACCTTCAAGCTCGCTTCTTACCTTGCCAAGCTCCTGGCACCTCTCGTCGGCCAATCTAGCTCTTCCATTAAAAACTCTTCCCACTTTGTTGACTTCATTAAAGACAAAATGTTGGAAGAAAGTGACCTCTTGGTCAGGGTCAACGTTGTTTCCCTCTTCACTAAGGTGTCAATCCCCGACTCCATTGAGTTAATTAGGCGTAAGACCAATGATGAAATCGCTTCCTTGGTAGAGTTATGCCTAAGATCCACTTTCTTCTCCTTCCAAGGAGTAATCTATGAACAAGTTGATGGAGTTGCCATGGGATCCCCACTTTCCCCTATTGTAGCTAACCTTTACATGGAGCATTTTGAAGAAATTGCCCTCAACTCTTTTCCCCTCAAACCGAAGTGGTGGAAACGCTATGTCAATGACACCAACATTTGTTGGCCCCATGGTCGTGAGAAGTTTGAGGATTTCCACTTGCACCTTAACAACATAGCCCAAACCATCTCCTTCACCAAAGAGTTGGAGACTAATAACCAACTCCCCTTCCTAGACATTTTGCTTCTAAAAAAACGGATGGCTCCATAGATCGGAAGGTTTTTAGGAAAGCGACCCACACTGATCGTTACCTTCATGCCGCTTCTCATCACCACCCCACCCAAAAAGCAGTTTAAAACTTTGGCCACTAGGGCCTTTTGCATTTGCAATGAGGATAACTTAGATCTTGAGCTAGCCCACCTCTCCAAAGTCCTCAAATTGAATGGTTTCAAAAGCAAACTCATCTCAAGAGCTTTCAAACAAGTCAAATCTCGTTCCTTCTCCGCGTCGAAAGCGTCCCAACTTCAAACCCCCCCTTGGCCTCTATCCCCTACATTGAAGGCATATCTAACAAAATTTCTAAGATTCTCCAAAAAAAGGGCTTCCAATGTGCATTTAAACCCATCTCTACCCTTAGGAACCGCATCTCGTCTCCCAAAGACCCCATAGACCTTTTCCTTAACTCAGGGGTCTACAAAGTTGTCTGCTCTTGCGGCACTCCCTACATCGAAGAGATAGGTCGCTCCTTTAGCACTAGGATCAAAGAGCATAATGCCGACATCAAGCACGAGCGAACTCATAAATCAGCCCTTTCAGAACACTCCTCTAAAACCAAACACCACACTTGCTTAGAAGATACTCAAATTTTGGTCAAGGAAGACAATTACTTCAAAAGGAAGCTCAAAGAGGCTATTGAAATTGGTAATCACCCTTCTAACCTCAACTGAGATGAAGGGTGGAGTATTAGTTTTTCTTGGCAACCCTTACTAACCCGCATCAAAAACCGTTCTCTTCCTCATACCTGATCTCTTTATCTCTGTCTATCTTTGCTCCCCCTTCCTGCCCTCATGTCTCTCTCGGATCATCCCTATCCTCTACTCTTACCCTCTCCTATGTCGTTCTACCCTTTTCTTGGCCTAGTTGAACCTTCTTGTTGCCTCTTCTCCCTGCCTCGCCTTGTCAATCCTCTTCTCTCGTGTTTGGCCCTCTATTTCCTCATTTGGTTGTCACCTCCAGTTTCTATTCTACTTTCTTCCTTTGTTGCTCCCTGTTTCCTTTGCCTCCCTAGCTTTTGTCCTCTTTAACACCCCCCCCCCACCATTCCTCTTGTATACACCAACACACACAATCCCACACATTCCCTTGTTATTAAGTTTGTTTCTAAGTCCTTGTTTTTTGTTTCCATCCCCTTTTAAGGTTGCTTTTGTCTCCTTTCTTGTTCCTCTTCACATACGTACATACATGCTTGCATACCTTCATATATATATATATATATATATATATATATATATATATATATATATATATATATATATATATATTTATGCCTTTTTAGCCTTTTTGTCTTTTTTAACTATATATATATATATATATATATTTGCACATATATTTATGCCTTTTTAGCCCTTGTGTCTTTTTATACCTATATATGTATAGTTATGTAATTTTATGTTTGTGTAAGGTTCTTATATATATACACATCATAGTTTGCTTTGTGTTTTTTAGGTCTAGATTTAGATATTTTCTCCTCATTTAGGTGGTGTCGCCCCTGCTCTGGTTTGTCCTTTTTACAATCTTCTTCGCTTTTTAGTGTTTCTTTTATTGTGTCTTGGTTATATATATATATACTTTCACATACATGTACATGTATGTTTTTGCACACATATGTATATATTTTGTCATCCTTTTGAGTTTGTATATAGGTCTGTGTCTAGTTTTTCTATTGTCTTTGAGCTTTTTCGTGCATCGTATGTACCCCTCTTCTCCTCAATTGTTGGTTGGGTTTTTCCTTGGGTTGTTCTTTTGCTCTTCCTTGTGTTGATTTTTTGGTTGGTTCTTTTGGCTAGCTTTGTCTCTTTATTTTTCTATTGTCCCCCGCTTTTATTTGAATCCTTTTGTCATTTAATTACTGCGGTTTATTTTGTTTCTTGGACCTTTGAATTCTTTTAATTTTTTGGTCCTTTTGGTAAGTCTCGTGCCTCTGTTGCATTGATTGTTTTTCTTGTGTTGTTGACGTCTTCTTTCTTGTTTTTTGTTTTCATTTTAGTTGGGTTTAATATATATATAGAGAGAGTTAAACTACAAGAAAATAATTAATAATAAAAATCTCTATATATCTAAACAATGATATATATCAAAATGTATATATATGGTTTTTTAATTGTTAGGTTTTTGTGATTTTCTTCTTTCTCCCTTGTTGGTTTCTCTAGCCTAGTAGCCTTTTTTCTCTCCTCTCCCTAGAGACTTCTTGGTTTCCGCACCACCCTTCTCCCTCTTTTTATTCAGTTTGGGTCTGCAATTTATCACAATTGTTCTCTCTTCTCTCATATTCTTTTTAGTGATCCGAAACGTTGAGAAAAAAACTCATCACAGTCAAATCTAGAAGCACTCAATACTACATTATGGACTGTGGAAAATTGATGACTTCTATCACTAAATTAGTTGACATTTCCACCAGCATAAACTTAGACCTTTAGTAGTGCAAAAAAAATATTTTGATTCTAGGCAAGATACAAACTAACATCATCCATTCATAATCCTTCACAAATTCTAGAATCTTTACACAAATCATTCATTCTTCGGTCACAAAACTAAGCACCACTTGCATTTACATTCTGCAATTAGCATTTACTATTTTCCTTCCGATATACATCACTAAATTAGTCCGAGTTAGTTACATATTTATGTGTATGCATGTTACTGGATTAGCCTGGACTCCACTTAAGTTGAGTATATAGCTTCTGGAAATACTGTATTGCTTTTTTCTGTCGATGTTTCGGATCACACTCTATGATCCATCATCAGGACAAAAAGAGGAGAATAAAATGGATCAAATTGCAAAGAAGGTTTAATAAAAAAAGAGTGTGTGTGGGCACGGAGGCCAAGGAACAGCGATAAAACCAAAAACCATAAAATAATAAAATGAGAGAGTAGGGAAGCCATAAACTAGAGGGTAAAGGAATAGAGTAAAAATGATAAAATAGAGTGAGAAAAAGAAGAAAGAGCTCCAAAAACAAGAAAATATATAAATCAAAAGAAAGCCATGAGGATATAAATAAATGATCAAAAGGAGAGAGAGGAGGAAATGATGAAAAGAGATGGAAACCAGGATAAGAGAGAAGTTCAAAATAAATAAAGGTGAAGTATCTATACAAGTATATATAAAAGTATATAATTAGAGTATATATAAAATCATATATATATGCTTTATATATATATAAAGAGAAAGAAAAAACAACTAAAAAATAAAGAAGTCAATATATATAATACAATACGAAGCACGAGTATAAATAAAGGGAAGAATAGAAAGGAAGTAAAAATAAAACCAATATGATAACAAGGGAGAACCGAAAGGTTCAAGGAAATATGAAGGCATGAAATAAAAATAAATACGAGTAAGAAAGACGAACACAAAAAAAGAATAAAAAACCGTACATTGACCCAACTCTCTATCCCTTTGGGTTACTATATGGTTTTTTTTTTTTTTTTGTGTTTGTCTCTCTTACTCGCATTTATTTTTATTTTATGCCTTCATATTTCCTTGAACCTCTAGGTTCTCCCTTGTTATCATATTGGTTTTATTTTACTTCCTTTCTATTCTTCCCTTTATTTATACTCATGTACTTCGTATTGTATTTTATTTATATATATATTGACTTCTTTATTTTTTCTTTCTCTTTATATATATGATTTTTTATATACTCTAATTATATACTTTTATATATACTTGTATAGATACTTTACCTTTATTTATTTTTAACTTCTCTCTCATCATGGTTTCCATCTCTTTTCAGCATTTCCTCCTTTCTCTCCTTTTGATCATTTATTTATCTCCTTATGGCTTTCTTTTGATTTATATATTTTCTTGTTTTTGGAGCTCGCTCTTCTTTTTCTCACTCTATTTTATCATTTTTACTCTATTCCTTTACCCTCTATTTTATGGCTTTTCTACTCTCTCATTTTATTATTTTATGGTTTTTGGTTTTATCGTTGTTCCTTGGCCTCCGTGCCCACACACACTCTCTCTCTCTTTATTAAACCTTCTCTACAATTTGATCCATTTCATTCTCCTCTTTTTGTCCTGATGATGGATCATAGTGTGATCCAAAATGTCGACAGAAAAAAGCAATACACAGTGTTTCCAGAAACTATATACTCATATTATGGAATGATATCTCCACTTAAGTTTTCATTACGAATAATATTAATGAATTTCTTATATTTTAAGAAATATATATTAACGGTTAAACCCAAACCTCAATATCAAACGATTTGAGGATTTTTAAGCCGGAGAAGATATTCCTATTGTTATAGTTTCCTAGCCCTAAATTACAGCAGATAGCATTTCCTACTTTTCTATCCGCTACAATCAGAATCATTCGCATTCACGTTTGAGATTTGAGTTTCAAAAGCATATTTTAATTTTGCTGTGCAGATTTCACTGGTGAGATTTCGGATTTCAAATTTGAAAAACCAAATTTCACCAAGGCAACTGACGAAGGAAAGTATAGCAGCACGGGTTAAAAAGTGAAAGGACCTTCCACCTGTCAATCCAAAACTCCTTTGCTGCTCCAAAAGGTAGATAATTTTTTTGAGTTTAGAAGACGTGGTTATGCATATTTATAATATTCTTTAGGCTTATTCGGGTTTAAAATTGTAGGATTTGAATTTGAGGGTTTCATGCCTTTTTTTTAAATGAGCACTACGACACAAATGGCATAAATCCAGAAATTGTAAATTGTTTTGGGTACAGGCAGTGGGCCCAGCTTAGGTGTACGACATAAATCTGGAAGTAGTTTAGGGTACAGGCGGTTACAAACCCTACTCTTATAACATCTCTGGGGTACAATGGTCATAGGCTTAACATTCACTAAGAAGTTTGAGAGTAAATTTGAGTTTACTGGATATCATTCTGATGATCCTCTGAAATTGCAAGCATGGGGAGAATTTTGTGATGTCTGCGGAGTAGAATGGACATGGACTTAACATTCACTAGAAATCTCACTGCATTTGAGCCGATTGGATATTGTTCTGATGATCCTCAGAGAATACAACCACAGGGAGCAGTGAAGAGAATTTTTACAGTATCCATGGGGTACAATGGCCCTCGGCTTAACACTCACTAGGAATTTTTTGGGGTGTATCTGAGCTGACTGAATATTGTTATGGTACTTCGGCAAGGGACGTGTATACTCACATAACCACATCAAGACATTGCTTCAAATTGGCTTGATGATATTGTTCCATTCATCTAAGAGACAAACAACAAATTTTGCGAAGACTGTTTCAGCAAGTTATGGAGCTAAGGAGAGAACACAGTTCTGTGAATTGATGGAGAAAGTTGACTGCCATCAACTAAGTTCCCAGTCATGATATGTAGATGTCAAAGATGCCTGTCAATGATGACGAATTCCAGGAAACACAATGTAACTTTGTTTGGGAACAAGTCAATGATAATAAATCCCGTGAAACACGATGTAACTTTGTTTAGGAGCAAGTCAAACAAGAACTGTTTATGAATAGCATGAAGCCAAGTAGACGGTAGAAAATGTTTTAACAAATCCATTTGCAAGGATAAATTTATATTCGGCTGTAAAGGTTTTAAGTATGAATTCTTCTTAAAGCTAAATTTTGGAAATTCTTGTTCACAGTACATCAAATAGCAATGTTAGAACTTATTGAGTGATTTACTCAATAAAACTAGGGTTCTAACAATGTTTTTGCATTTTCCCGATGTCCTTTTGTAGTAGTTCGTCAGCCATGTGCAAATCTGATTTTGAAAGATAAACTATTTGAAATTGTTTTACTAGGTATTCTACCCTTTGCCTTTTAGTTGATAAATACCAAGTTCCTCTTGAGGTAACATATAGAAATCTCAATTCCAAGATAGTATTTACAGGACAATATAGTCCCATCTGAAAATATGTGCATTTAAAAATTAATAGAGCAAATACATGTAATATATGTATATCGTAAATTCTGCAGATAGAATTCACATAGCCTCTATCAACAAATTCCACTGGTTTTCATGACCGCCAAGAAAAAGTTAAAAAACTTTTATGGTAACCAGTACACAAAAGGTACCTGCCCAGTGTTGAGATTAAGGGTGAGGATATATTTATTATATATTTATAAAAATAAAATATAATATATATTATTATATTTATTTTATATATACAATAATAATATTATATATATATTAAAATTTAAATATAATAGATATTATTATATGTATTTTATATATACAATAATAATATTTATTATATTATATATATTATTTATTAATATAATAATATTAAATAGTAAATTAAAATAATATTTTATTTTAATATTTTTATTATTTTATTAATAAATTAATAATAGACTAATAGTTAATATTTAATAATACTAAATGCTTTATATATTAATTTTTTTTTTTTTTGGTAAGGACGTACCCAACACCCTTCAAAAAAAATGCCGTACCGACACGTACCCGTGCCCAAGCCCGATTCCGGTTCCGATTCCGATTCGGTAACTTAGATATTTATTTATTGAGATTGCATTTAAATGGAAGCCTGTAGCCATTTCACAGGGTGTAAAAGGTGGGTAGGGGTAAGCTTAGTCCCAAATGAGAAGCATGAAAGGCAAACAAAAATGATATTAACTAACCAGGTGTTCTGAACTAAAGACTAATTAAAAACTCAAAACTAGTATATGCTAACAACTGTCAATGCCAATATGTGTGCATAGGACAGCAACAAAATGTAACACACCTAGACATCTCCAAAATGGGTCTCATATTGCCTAGGAAGTAACAACAATCCATTGCATGCATGCTATTCCACTTAAGTGATTTCTACCTGCACTAGGGAATAATCAATGAACTAATGTATTTTGAATAAATTGCCACTTCACGAAGCCATTAACAAGAGGAAATTTCAGTTGCAGAAGACTACCGAAAACACTTTAATAAAACCCAAGAAAAAGTAACAATCTGAAATATGATGGAGTTTTTAATTCGAAACAAGGTTTTTGGAAGCCAGATTGGATCTACAGAAAATAAGTTGTCTAATATATTATGTCAGAGCTTTGAAAAAACCCAATTAATCATGGGAAAATGATTCTTTTTACCTTAACCTATGCAATATGCATTGTAATATATACCAAAAAGAGTTAAAAAGCACCCATGCTCTATACTCACTCTTGATAACCAAATCTTACAATTGTCTTAATAGCTAAACAATTAGTTTGCTGAGGAAGATGGCCACAATCATAGATCTAGGAATGGAAATTGAACTGCAAAGTATAAGCCTCTTTCTTGCTCTGCTTTTTGGTCAAACACTACCACATAATATACATTGCCCTTGGAAGAAAAGTTTGTACGATTTCTTGATTAAGTGTAACTACACTAGCAATTAAAAGTAAAACAAATCATTTCAAAAATTCCAAGAGAGCTTCACGAGCATGTTTGCTTTCAATAAACAATTGGTAAGTCACATAAACTCAGTTCCCACAAACACTCTCAGAAAACTCTTATTTATGGAAGTTGATTATTTATTTAATGCACAGCATTCTCAACACGCTGAATTTTTTCCCCATACATTAAAAAAACAAAGAAGCTTGTGGGATGGATATTGTTAAATCTGAAGTGGAATCAAAAATATCTGGGATATTAAATTCCAAGAAAGGAAGACAAGAACCGCAATTAAAAGAGTGCATGGAAAAACCTTATGGCCGATCTGACAATGTGCCAGAATCATGAGATAAAATCCTCGAATCTTAACTCAAAAAAGACTTCCAAGGTTACTACAATAGCTCGTTCACTCTTATGAAAGTGCTTTCCGAATCTCTTCAGCAACATCCTTAGCAGGTTTCTCAGCATGAAGCTTATTAACAATGCCCTTTTGCACATAATAATCAATAACCTACAGTCCAAAAAGTAAGTGCATCAATTTCTCATAAAATTGAGATGACCATGAATTTAAATAATCATTTTTACATAGAATTTCTGCAGGAAATGTAATTTTGATGACTATTTTTACAAAAGAGCATTTAAAAAAGGAAAAACATTTGGACTTGAATACATTCAAATACAACACACCAAAACTAGATTCATACTTCCTAACTACTCATATCTAAACAGACATTGATTGGCACACAGCAATTCATAACTGCTAGTTCAAAATGTACTCCAATAAAAATTCTAGTGAGGATTGTACACCCAAGTGGCAACTCTTAACATATAGTCGAGGTAAACAGCAGCGCATCAATATACTACTTAATTGAGGACTATGAAGTATTGCACCCATTCCCACACCAACATTTCGATGGAAATATATGATCACGCAGATGCTAGATCCCCTGAAACTCAAATTGTACATTTACATTGTGGGGTAGAGACTCTATATGACCTTTCCCTTGCAAGGTCAAGGGGCAGCATCTCCCAAAGGACAAGACCAACTGTTCTTGAAAGTTTATAAAGTGCATCCATAACCATTCATCTACAGTAATGGTCTTTCTCTTTATGTATCACCGATTGCATATGTACATGAATAGATTTGAGTTAGATAGACGAGAGAAATGTCGTTTCAGATTAATAAAATTCTATTATAGTTCTATATTTATCTTTTGGATTAATGCATTAATGTTGCTTCTGTTTTTGATTTCTTGTTTGTAATTCATTTTCATATGTTGTCAGAATTCAAGCAAGGAGTATTGTAACCATATACCTCCTGGGATTTAAAACAATTAACATCTGTGGAAGCTCTTCAGGCAAGAAGTCCCACAGAGAATAAGCCGGAACTTCCAGTTAGGTTTACAGTATGAAATTGATCGTTATAAAAAGCCTTACAATGTCAAAAGAACACCCCTTTAGCCCATATCAAGAGGGAAAGATTTTACTTTTTATCCTCTGTTCATTGGCCTTCTACCTTGGTCTAATAGTAAAATTCTGCAAATTCAAACTGGAGAAAAAACTTATGGAAATATGTGCATGACCTTGTGTTAACAATGGATTGTGTTGCCGAAAAAAGTAAATGCAAACCTTGAATGACAGAAATACTATGCATCAGGAATGAATTCTCAGTTTAAGTGGTAGCAACGCAGAGCCTACCATTTATAATGTG
Source organism: Cunninghamia lanceolata (assembly GCA_027924645.1). Classification (NCBI taxonomy): domain Eukaryota; kingdom Viridiplantae; phylum Streptophyta; class Pinopsida; order Cupressales; family Cupressaceae; genus Cunninghamia; species Cunninghamia lanceolata. The sequence continues at coordinate 14,984,724 of BSBN01000870.1, read as the reverse complement.
TTGCCCTTAAGAAAAGTTGCTTGTACAAGAAGGTTGGTGCATGCTGATGTCTATTCCTGTTGATGGGAGAGTTTGTTATATGTTGGTATCACTTGTACTATCAAGATACACAGTAGAGTGGGATTAAGCAATTAGATATAGTTGTTGCTTGATAGCTGCCAATTCCAAAATTTTGGGATGATGCACTAATATCTCTCGTTGTTGAAAATCAATTAAAACCTATTAGCCTCCAAACAATGAACAGTTGCAGAATTTCTCACAAGCATTTCCAAGTGAATCTTCTTATCTCTTGAATAGAATTCTAGAAAACCAAGCACTTCACATATTATGCTTTATACACGTATTGGAAAAGTTGAATACAGAAAGATAATACCTATAACACAGTCCTCTACAACTTGGTTCCCTTGACCTCTAATATGCTAGATATTTAAGTTACAATCAAAACATTCCAGTGAAATTCATTTCCTAGATTCGCCTGCAGTTGACTTGCCCAGTGAAATGCTAGATATTTAAGTCATACACAGAAATTTCAACCTACTCCATTTCCAAGCATTATGTTAAATACCCAGTCATAATCAATCTTCATGCACGATCTTCTGACATGCAGGACTCATGAAATGGCCTTTGTCATTTCTCTGGCAATGCCTGCTATGCATGAAATTGCATGTAACATAATTTTTATTTGGATCATGTAGACATAAAATGTGCAAAAAAGCAAGCTGCTATTTTTTTAGGAAATTATTGAGAATCCAAAACTAGTGTAAAAGAATGACAAATCAAAGCATACACACATAAAAACACCAAATAAACCCTGGGAAGTCCTTTCAGGAAAAAATCAGCAAGAAAAGCACCATTCAGTGTATTACTTAAACTGTTTGCAATACAATGACAAATTCCCCCGTGCTAGTCTTCTTCCGACAGCATGCACCTCTTGTTGTATAAGCACCACACAATGAGAATTCCTCCACTATTCTTCATCCAATAAAACAAACTAAATCAAACTCTCAAACTTGCTGCTGCTTCCTCTATGTGCTTGCTTATATAGACCAAATTTACACAAAACCACCAAGTGGTATTAAATGAAACCATGAACCCAAGAGAGACAAGTCCATCCAAACAGCCCATGTGACTCTTCACATTCCCCAAGAGTCTTTTCACATTCCAAAGCTTCCTTACGTGCTCTCCCTTTTTGTTCTATCCAATCCAAGAACCTAACATGACCTTTCACCTTCCATAAATTTGCCTTGTTTGCTTGTCTACATGTGACCCCCAAATTATTTGCATTTCCAATGTTACATACAACAATTACAACATGAGAAATATCTTAACACTAAGTGTGGTGTCCCATCCTCCATCCTAGGTGGACCAGAACTTACAACAACATTACAATGTTAATGCAAGGTGTACAACACATTTCCCAACATTATCCCACTTGTTGTATACATTGCATAATAAGAGCCAATCAAAAAACTAACATAAACCAGTAGTTTTTCTACACCAAGATAACTTCTTTACCGACTTCTTCATTGAATCATCAACACCTTTCCAAGGTATTAACCTTTGCCGTCAATACTTTCATGTCTTTGAAACCTAGATTGACCTATGCAGCACTCCCACTCAAACAAAGATTATCAGAAGCAAAAAAATATCCTTCTCCTCAAGGTCTTAACAACCATGGCTCCGATTAGGAAATCACTGATAATCTTAAGAAAACTATGTTGTATAGGTTACAATATCTGAAACTAGTGCAATAGAATGACAAATCAAAACATACACATAGAAACACCAAATATACCCTTGAAAACCCTTCCAATATAAAACCCAATAAAAAAACACCAGTCAATACAATAAGAATTTCTCCTGTCATAGTCTTCCTTTGACAACATGCATCTCCAACACCAATCACTATATAAGCACAATACAATGAGAATTCCTCTGCTATTCTTCCTCTGAAAGAACAAGGTAAACCAAGTTCTCAAGCTCATTGCTACTACTTCTATTACAATGCTATGTACTTGTTTATATAGACCAAATTTGCATAAAGCCACCAAGTGGTATTACATGAAACCATGAACATTAAAGACATGAGTCCATCCAAACACCCCAGGTGACATTTCACATTCCCCAAGGGTCTTTTCACGTTCCAAAGCTTCCTTATGTGCTCTCCCTTTGTCCTATCCAATGCAAGGGCCCAAGGTGACCTTTCACCTTTTGTGAATTTGTCTTGTTTGCTTGTCTACATGTGACCCTCAAATCATTTGCATTTTCAATATTACATACAACAATTACAACATGAGAAAATATCTTAACACTGGGTGTGGCATCCCAGCCTAGCTGGACCACAACTTACAACAACATTACAATGTTATTGTGCAAGGTGTACAACACTTTTCCCAACATTAGCCCACTTCTTGTATACCTTGCATGATAGGAGTCAATCAAAAAACAAACATAAATCAGTAGCTTTCCTGCACCAAGAAAACTTATTCACTCACTTCTTCATGGAATCAGCAACACCTTCCATGGTATCAACCTTTGCCACCTATACCACTTTGTCTAACAAACCTAGAATCACCTACAAAGAGCTCCCACTCAAAAAACGATTATTACAAGCAAAAGATACCCTCCTCCTCAAGTTCTTAACAACCATGGCTCTAATACCAAATGTTTAAAAATTAATAATAATCTTAAGAGAAGAACTATGCTTAATAGGCTACAATATCCAAAACTAGTGCAACAAAATGACAAGTCAAAGCATACACACAGAGAAACACCAAATATACCCTTGGAGACCCTTTCAAGAAAAAGACCAACAACAAAAGCACCACTCGATGTATTAACTAAATCGTTTACAAATTACAATACAAAGAACTTTTTCTATGCTACTATTCCTCAAGTAGAATGCACCTCCTATCAAGAACAGCACTATTCAAAATATAAGCACAATACAATGAGACTTCCTCCACTATTCTTCCTTCAACAAAACGAGCTAAACCAAGCTCTCAAACTCTTGTTGTTGTCTCTATTACAATGTTAAGTGCTTTGCTTATTATATAAACCAAACTTGCACAAAACCACCAAGTTGTATTACATGAAACCATGAACCTAAGAGACATAAGTCCATCCAAATGCCTATGTGTCTCTTCACATTCCAAGGCTTCTTCATGTGCTCTCCCCTTTGTCGTATCCAATCCAAGCACCCAAAGTGGCCTTTCATTTTTCGTGAATTTGTCTTGTTTGCTTGCTACATGTTACCCCAAAAATTGTTTGCATTTCCAATGTTGCATATAACTACTACAACATGAGAAATTATCCTAACATTAAGTGTGGAGTCCTACCCTAAGTGAACCACAACTTATAACAGCATTACAATGTTATTATGCAGGGTGTACAACACCTTTCCCAACAATTCTAACCATTGATATCACCCTTCACATATGGCCATCCACTCAAACTTCATTCCATCTTTGGGAAAGAGTTGACAAGATAGATAATTTGAGGAAATCTTTCATACAAATCTTTCATAGTAACATAAGTCTTAAGAGCCGCCCTCTTTAGTAAGGATGCCACCTAAAGCAATGTACCCCAAGGATGTGTCCCCTACATTTTCTGGCCTGTCCCCACAAGAAATGTTATGATGACCAGGGGATGGGTCAGAAACATCCCCTTCCCATCCCTGACCCCCAAGAAAATCAAGAAATGTATCTAGGATGACAAATTCTTTTGCAGAAACGACTAGAAACATTAGGGGATGGCTAGCCAAGGGATGCCTAGACATCCCCCAACCATCTCAAGCCCAAGCTTGTAAAAAAAAATTGCTTTTTAAAAAAAAACACAAAAATGAGGGGAAAAAGAGGTGGGTGACACACACAAGGGCCCCCAAATCCTTTTACAACAACCCTAAACTTAAAACAATGACGCTAACACCTAAAAAAATAAAAACTCGCTCATTTTGTCATTTTCACATATAGAAATGAAAAAACTGCATATCAGAGACTATATTTTCACATAAGTTGAATTCCATTTGAAAGAAACAAGAAGATTTTACACATAACATACAGGTTGTGTTTGTCTGTGAAATGCTTCCAGCCTTGACTTGAGAACTTCTGCATTATCATCCTTCCGTTGAATCAATGGCTCCCCTGTGATCTGTCAATAGAAAACATCTGTCAGAAATACGCACAAGTTATATTACAGTCCTTATGACAGTTTTGCAATCATCTAAGCATTCAATAAACATATCATGCATATTTAAATAATCATTACCTATTAGAGACAAAATATATATAGCTACAATCAAAACAAATTAGGGCGATCAAATTGGTCCTATAAAACGCATTAACTCGGACAACATTGAATCATTTAATCAAAATACACTTCAAGCATTTTCACAACAATAAAGAAATATTAAACAAAATACCAAATCTATCGCTTGTGAAGAGAAATAATATCTATGCAAAGAGAAAAAGAAATAATTGAGCACCTCCGGTATAAGGGCAAAGAGCTTTTCTTTTCACCTTGGGAAACCCTTTCAGGAAAAACCCCAGAAAAAACACCACTCAATATATTAACTCAGTCATTCACAATACGATACAATGTTTATCACTTGTGCCTAACCCTAAACCACATGTGAGTATTTATAAGTACATCACTACAGAAAACCACTAAGCGGTATTACAATACAATGGGTATAAAACCATGGGCTAAAAAAAATCTCAGGGGCACATGACCTCCCCCCATACCCCCTAGCCAGGGCACAATCCCGGGCCCCACTAGGTATGGCGAGTGTACATAAGAGGCATAAAACAAGCAAGGTATACAACACATATCCACCAACTTCTGTATCTTTTTTTTGCACACATTTATTTTCAAGTGTAATTTGCGTAGGATTTTAAACTATGTGTATTTAAGCCATCTCTATGATGACCAATTTCATAAAAACTCATTTCTTAATGACTTTTCTCTCATGTCAGTAATAATTACAGGGCAAAGGGACCCACAGAGCACACAAGCACCATCAACTTCGAGCAATGTTAATACCAAAAGAGTAGGAAGATTTGAACACATCAACCCGAGGACTGTCACAGTCTCACCCCAAAACCTGTTCCAGATTGGCAAATCTCTTAGTGCATGTAATGTCTTGACTCTTACATGCCTCCCTTATCTTGTCATTGTTATCAATGCGGGATTATCATAACTACATACTTTCTTATTTTGTTGAGGAATTATTCCACAGCCAATTTTAATTAGACTCTAATTTTGGCGACATTTTGACCAGTGTATGTTTGAGTCTACAATGACCAGTTTCACAAGTGATCATTTCTTAATGACTTTCCTCTTATCTGTGTTTTTAATAATCACATAGCGGGGGGGGGGGCCCACAAAGAACACAAGCACCTCTAAGCAATGTTAGTGCCAGATAGAAGGATGTGAACACATCAATCCGGTGTAAGTAAAACTTCCAATCTTAACAAAAATTGACCATGGATGCTCAAATTATTTAACAAAGTAAATTTATTATTCTTTTAACCAAACCTACATTAATTAAAGCATTAAGTTATTAGCCATAAAACAGAGTTCTAGAATCAGAGATAAACCCCAAAAGAAATTACAAATGAAACAGTGAATCTGATTATAGAGTATCTGCACCTAAATATAGTGCCAGGTTGTGCCCTGCTTTACGAAGACGGCTGAAAGCAATACTGACCAATAACATAATTGTGAGTTTATTGCTCATATTATCATTTGCAAAATTCTATTTCCAATGATTTTTTAGCATCCCATTCCTTAAACTCTCCATTATAACAACATACAATCCCTTTATTTTGTTCAAAATCTCCAGAATTTGAAACTGGAACAACCGTCCGGACGCTATCCTATTTGAGAATTCTAGTACTGAAATAAGTTAAAACTAAAAACACTTTGTACAACTTCCAGTTCTATTTCAGATTTTGAAACCATAAATATCTGTTGCTGGAAAAAGCACCTCCTCATCATAACAAGCATTCTATAAAATATTTACTTTAAAAGGAAACAAAAACATAATATTCAAACATTATAAATAAAATTACTAGTATAATTATATATTAAATGTAGCAATTTTAACAAATTTATTGCCTAATACAACAACTTTAACCTAGGTTGACTGGAGACATCCAATTTCCACAGTCCATAATAGTAAGATGTGATTGCTTCTGGAATTTAACTGTATAGTATTTTTTAACATCAAATACTACACAGTTAAAAAATAGTAGATGTTAAAAAATACTACACAGTTAAATTCCAGAAGCAATCACATCTTACTATGTTGACTGGTTCAATGTCACAGACTAAGAAATTCAAAAAACAGTCTGAATAAATTCATACTTGAGTAATATAAATATTTACAGTATATATATATATATATATATATATATATATATATATATATATATATAATTCTTTGAAAAACGTAGCACTACAGATTAACAATAAAAAAATGTAAAACAAATTCTATTAAAAAAAACATACTTTATCTCAAACTTCAAATTCAAATTAAGAAAAACAAACATTTATAATATAAAAGAACTTATACTTTAAACCTATATTATGATAGAGACTAAAACTTTAAAGTGCTTATAGTTTATAAGTTTATATACATTTACTAAAAAAACATCAACCTGAAATTAGATCGCATCATGGTAAAAGTATTAAATCAAAAGAGCCACCCCGATAACAGGTTTGGATGCATTGGAAATGGAGAAGTTAAGGTTGTTTGGTCCCCTTCACTGCTGCAGTTTACAAAACTATTTTTTTATGGAGCAACAGAAGAAACCCTGGTCCAGGCAGTGGGTGTGTTTTCAAGATGAACATGGTCAGTCAAAGTTTATATTTTCAATGGATGTCGATAGAGCCACCAATAACCTAGCAGAAGCAATGGCTATGCTGTAAGGAATCCAAACCATTAGAGGATGGAAAGAATAATCAAAGAAAAGAGATTCACAAATACTGATGAGTGCCATTTATTCTAGAAATGTATCTTCTATCTGCAAAGAGTTGGGGGAAGTCATCTTCACCCACATCAAAAGGGAGGGAAATAAAATAGTAGACTTAGCTGACATCATTGGTGTGAACCTATTTACTTCTGAAGGAATCCCTAGAACATTTTGAAAAGATTTGTTTTCCCAATAGCTTGCAGAAACTAGCTTATGATGATAAGCTCTGCCCCCTTAAAGGCTTAACCCCCTCCCCCGCCACCACATGTACGCCTTCCCCCTGTCTCCTCAGACCTTTGGTTGCTTATGTTTTGTTTGACTGACATCACCCCTCCACGGAAGCATGGCAGTTTCTATTAAGCCCTGACCATAACATCTTTTCCCACACCATTTCATTCAGGTAATTTTGAAGGTGATGAGGTAAGTGGTTGCTAGGACTGTAGATGGGCAGCATGCAGGTGTTTTCCTCCTCTGCTATTTCATTTTGTTTCAAGAGGTAATCTGGCATTGGCTTTTTCATGAATGCATTGAGAATGATGACTATGGAATGAAGAATTGGCTTTTGGCTAAACTCTGTAAGGTTGAGTTAGGAGACCTTTGTGATTATCAATCTGTAATCTTCAACCTATACATGCTCCCCCTCAAAAGATGGTTGGCCCTTCAATGTTGCCCCACTTTCTGCCTTGCTCACTTTTTCCTCAATTGATGTCCCTGCATTTGTCAGGCCAAGCTGCTACAAATCTCCCCAATGCGCTTTCCATAGGCTTCTTTTTAGTGTATTCACATTTCTACAAAGTGAAAATTCTTCTTCATGAATTCAGGATCCTTCAATCAAAGCAAAGGGGAGGAAGAGTTGTACCATCCAACAAAGAAAGAACCAAGCACCCCATCTAGGATTGATAACAAAGGGAATGGCAAAGTGGTTGGAGATAGTCAATCCAAGAGTGCGAAAATTGGGCCCTAGGCAGAGAATTTGATGAATGAATTCAATTTGAATTTTTATAGACTTCCACCATGACTCTATGAGAATCTAGCTCTAACAAAGTATTGAGGTTAGGCACAAGCTGGACAAACAAGATGCAGTAACATCACACAAGTTGACAAGCAAGATAATTAATGACTCAGCTACCACATATGGTTCACGAGAATCAGGCATCATGTCAAGGAGTGTAACATTTGTCTAACTACCTCCAGAAATGCATGTATTTCATGGCTGCACTTTTTCCATTCCATTACCCAACCCCCCCCTGCTGTTAAGGTGATAATGAGAGAATTTGAGTGAGATCGAATCTAGCTATCACAAAGTATTGAGGTTAGGCACAAGCTGGACGAACAAGAAGCAGTAACAGCACACAAGTTGACAAGCAAGATGATTAATGACTCAGCTACCAAATATGGTTCACAAGAATCAGGCATCATGTCAAGGAGTGTAACATTTGTCTAACTACCTCCAGAAATGCATGTATTTCATGGCTGCATTTTATTCCATTCCATTACCCAACCCCCCCTGCTGTTAAAATGATATTGAGAGAATTTGAGTGAGATCTCAGAGTGGCACCCCATTCTAGCCCATGTTATTTAAGTCAAGGCCTCGTAATTTGCTTGCTTGAAGGGTTATACAATATTTTAAAATGCCTTAATGGCTGTGAGAATTTAAAGGAGGATTTTGAAACTTTTATTGTTTTGAGTTTGCACTCCTGATCTGAATCCTAGAGTTAGTGTTTGCAAGTTGCATTGTTGATTCATCCTACTGAATCTTCCTTTTCTCCTATTTTGCATTGCATACTTGCTGAATGGAATGTGAGTGAATGAAAATCACAAAAGCAGTCTTCTTAAGATCCTGTTTCCTTAAAATGTCTGCAGTTTGAAATTATGGTATAGTCTCAAATATTCTGGCTGAAAGCAAAAAATGGCTCTTTCCAGTTCTGTATGTATCGGTTGCTAAATGGAAGACAAGAAAATGAAGGAGAGATGAAAGTTGATGAATAAAATGGTCTTCATCCTGATCTGTTCTTCTTTGCAGTATTGCATAAAATTGGAGGTTTGAAGTCTGCTGATATTGGAAGAATATAAATTGACCCTATGATGAATAATTTTCAAATTGAGGCTCCGAGTTGGATTGGAAAGACTGCTGATGGCAATGGTCACCATGGCATGGTAAAACTTCATTAACAGCTTATGGTGGCTGCTTGCTGACTACATGGACTTCTGTGAGGTTGACAGGCCTTTGATGGGTATTGAGCATTCTTTGGTTGGAGGTCTTGATGAGATTTCCTATGCATGACTGATTTTCACTCTGTTTTTCAGGTCTAGAGTCCCTAATCTTAGGTGTCTTTAGCCAAAAATAAAATAAAAGAGAGTATTTTTTAAATAATTCATTAATTATCTTAATGAACACAATAGGATGAGGGGACTCGCAATAGAATGGGACAGCAGCCAGAAGTCATTCCATGATCTCAGTCTTCCACTGCCTGCAAGCATTCTGAAGTTTGAACCACTGATGTAATGTTTTGAGAAGATTATTATTAGGAACAGAAGCACTGATGATATGTCAAAGATATTTGGAAACTACCCATAAATGAAGTTGATGCTATAAATAAAAGGCAACTCTGAAAACCATGTGCACTGCTCTCTTCAAATTTCAAAACCTAAAAAGCATGGTATGCAGTGATTTAAAAATTAAAATACAACAAATATATCTCTATTTTTCCTTGATATAATCTGTTAATATTTATTCATTTTGAACAAGTGGACCAACAAAATTAATTTGACAAATCTAGTAAATTTTACCACACCCCTAAAAATCTACTATTTTTAAATTTCAACAATAGTGCTTCTAGAACCCTGCACAATGTAATGACCCAATCATATATTTTTGCAAATAATATCAGATCTGAAGTATACACAGCAAATAAAACATTAAATCACTGAAACAATCTCCCCCCAATTTGCATGTTAAAGATTGTAACATAAATACTGATTTTACAAATAACTATGTCATAGAAGCATTCAATGTTTGCACACATAAAACAAACTTCACCAAAACAGTAGAACTGATTTATATTGATAGAATGTACAGCGAAATTTTGTCATAAATCAGAAATAACAACACTACAAATGATATTCAGATATGCAAACAAAACTCTGTATGGTGAAATTCCTTCCTTCACAAATCTTACAAACAGACTACTAAAAACTATGCTGGAATCCAAACAATCTTTGAAGTGCAGATTACAACCTCTGTGTGAGATTGCCACCAAAAACCAAAGGGGTTTTGTCCTCTGATTTCAGCATCTAAAGGGTTTCGTCCTACACAAGTGCTCAAACAATTTTGGCAGTGTTTTGGTATATAAAAAATGAAATACTAAAATGAAGATTTTGCTTGCATTTCATAAATGTTGCAGGCCCAACTTGGGTGCCTAAATTCCAATGCTCCTCTTTTCCAGCAAATAATAATTAATATTATTTTTTATATTCTCCTTCCAAAAGTGCTCACCAAAAGATAAGTCATAACCTCCGCTTGATACCTAACTAAAAATAGACAGTAACTCCTTCATAAGGCCCATGAAGAATCCCATGCCTCATTGGAAGTTGAAATGAACAGCTAGACAAGGACATATACTAGCTACAAAATTAAATAAGATGTACAAAAATATTTATTTTAAGTACCCCACCTTGGTGAAGTCCTAACTCCTAGCCCGGTGGGTGAATGCAAAAATCAAACTTCTTTAGTGCATTGGAAAAAACTCCAAAAGACCTATTGCTGAAAAAAAAAATCATAAAGAATTTCCAGACAAACTGGGCCCCAGAAACAATCCGAAGACCTCAAAAAAAGCAATTTACAAAAATGTAGAAAATACCAAAAAAATAAATATTAAATTGAAATTATTTCCCCGTCACTTTCCCTAAGCCCACGGGTGGAATGGGCTTTTGGGTCCCTGAATTAAATTATTAGAAAGGGAACATTACACAAATTAAACTGCCTCAAACTGTGGCCAGTGATTTTCATCACCAAGTTCCTATTTTGGTGCAAGTTATTTGAGGCCAGATAAGCAGCAATAGTTTAGAAACAAAAACCCTAAGACCATAAGAGATTTATTAAAGAAACATCCCAGCTTTTTGAGCAACACACAGATTTTAAATATGTATAAATTATTTTATGAAGTAGAGAATCAATGTTCACATTATTATAGTTACCAAATCCCTATTATATCTGGAAAATATCCCATTACACCCATATTCTTCAGACATAACAATTTGGTCTAATCTGATCAGGACATTTCTTCTGTTTTTTTATAACAATTATAATTTCATAGCTGTACAAACCCACAACCCAACCAACTTACCCTGCTTAGCCAAGCAATTAAAATTTTACATATATTTATGTCACACAATTTTTCTATACAATTCTGACTTCTGTACTGGTCTTCCCACCTTTTCCTGGTATTCCGCATTTTCAGATTTTCCCCTCCGATAATCTGGATTTCCGAACTTCATAACAATGATTCACAGACTGTAAACAGTTGCACAAGTCAAAAGTTGGAATCAGAAAAGTTCTCCATACCTATTTTAGGGTTGTGAATTATGTATGAGACAGCATAAGAACATTACAACAAACACAAGAGTATCAAAAACAAATAGCCACGGGAAATCACTTTAAAGCGTGGGAGGAGAAGGGGGTTTCCACATTCTCTACCAGAAGTTATAGATTAAGGAATGCAAAGGGCAGGGAAGGACAATGATTGCACCGCACAGGAAAGAAAGTAAATGAAACTTCTAAAGGTTATATATCAAGGTCCTGAAAAAATCCCAAATTTACAGTAGATTTAAGAACCTGACAGTGGCTAGAAAAGTTCAACAGAGTAAACAAGGAGAATCAAAGATTTAAAAAGACCCCTAATATTGTCCCCAGACAAAAATATTGCGAAGGCAGGGAAAGCGAACATGTATAGCCCTCCTTTTTTAATTTATTAATAGGTTTAATGGAATAAATTAGGTTGATAAGTTTGTATTTGTACCAGATGATGAAATAAAGGCATCCACCTAGGCTGATCAAATGTCTGATTTCTTGTTTTAAAAGGCAAAGCTAAAGTTTAAGGTTTAAAAAATTAGGATATATTTCCACGCCATGTCCTGGGCATTTTTAGACAGTATGCAGACCATCATACTATCCACAAAAACTCTCTCATAGTCTATATTGTCATGAAGATATGTATAGTAATAGCTGAATGATGTAAGCAAGTTGGCAAAAAGCCACCCAAGGCTTGACCTTCCTGCTCCAATGGTCACATTGTTTTCTTTACTTCAAAATGTATATTTTCATTACTTCTGAGTTCTGACATAAGATAAGCAAGATGAAACATTCAGATGCATTAAAAAAAAGCTCCAAAAGCAATATTGTCCAATGATAAAATACATTTAGGTAACAAACATCCATAGAAACATGGGGAATATTCTAGATGCAGTTCAAAGTATAAAGTAACAATCAATTAAGAGGATTTTGGCATACATCATCAACACCAGGAACTTTTGGAGGGGCAAATTTTGTGTGATATGATCGTCCACTGGCTGGATGCATCCAACGACCAGTTATCCTCTCCTCCAGAATTGCGTCATCAATATCAAAGTCCAGTACTTTATCAATTTTAGTCCCTTGCTTTGCCAACATCTCATCAAGCTGTACCAATAAAAGAATGCCTTAAAAAAGGTAGAAGACACTGAAAATCACAAGTAAAAGATGATTATTCCGGACAAACTTTGTTATCAAAATAATCAACAAAAATAAATAAGTACAGCAATACTTTTAGCTTTAATGTTTGCATAGCATATACTGTTCACGTACAGACAAAGATAAGATTCTAGACCTTCTGAGCTTGAACAACTGTGCGGGGAAAACCATCAAGAATAAAGCCCTTCTGGCATGAAGGTTTTTTTATAGCTTCATCAATAATGCCAACAACCAGGTCATCAGAGACAAGCTCTCCCTGCATGATCCAATGCAAATTTTCATGTTAGAGTTATAAAATAAACTCTTCAAAAAAGCAAATACAATAAGCCATTAGAAACTCTTAACCTCCAGTTTTAAACTTAACCTTTTCCATGGCCTCCTTGGCTTTGATACCCAAAGGAGTTTTGGCAGATACAGCTGCTCTTAGCATGTCACCAGTTGCCAAGTGACATAAGCAATATTCATCCTTAATAAATGGTGATTGAGTGCCTTTCCCTGATCCAGGGGGACCTGCCACCAAATATAAAAGGCTATGAACAAAATGCCTAGTGCACAAACTTAGTGCACCAGAACTAAGCCTGCTTGTGCAAACTTCAGGAACCTGCTAATAATAGGAAAAAGAAATGTAGGTAATGCTAACAAAGTACTCAATGATTGAGATGACAATTAATTATAAGTCAAACGTTTACCAATAACCAGACTGTCTCAAGTATGAATGAATATAAAATTTAAATATTGAAACTAAGATACATCAAAAAGCATAAAGCTTCAATAAGCAAAAATAACATCGGTTACTTTACCTGAAAAGTCAGTACAAATGAACTTTAGGCTAAATCCAGAATTTGACAACAGCAATAAATATTCCTCTTTATTAAATTAACATTAGTCTATGATAATACATATTCCACACAATATTCAAAATTAGCTTGCATGTGGTAAAGCACTAATGCTGCAGATGCTACTAAATACTGTGGTTCACTCTTTCGGTTAGGCATACTCCTCTGACTTTTGCATAGCCTCTTTACAATGTAAAATGACAGTTTGTTCACCAGAGGAGAATAAAACAGTGGAAAATGGCCAAGTAGTGAAGTATCTTGATGAGTTCCAATATTGTATTGCCATGTTTCATATGGTCTAATCACCTACTTTGTTCTTCGCTGATGCATTGTTTGTGACGTCCCCTTTTAGACTAGATCCAGAGCTCTGAATTCGTCAACCGTCAGACTGGACTGAGTATTGACTTAGTCCTGGTCGGCAGTTAGAAGATAGTAATTCTTTCAGTTAGTTTGATTGGTCAGTTAGTTAGTCAATCAATAAAACCAGGGCGCTGTGCCCTGTTAAGTGGACTCATCAATTAGAAGTACCTGCAGTTGTCCTCAGCAAAGGAAGGTGCAAATAAGTCAGTTAGCCGTCACAATTTGTGGAGGTTGTTTGTGAGTTAATTTCCTCCAATTATGGATTTGACTGACATGACTTCAGGCCATAATTTCAGGATCACAAGAGAGGGAGTTTATAGGCAGTGCTAGCAGGATGAAAGGCATCTTGAAAATCACAAAAACTTAAAAAACCTCTTTCTGTGAGTGACGCAGCTACAGTAATCTTTTGTGCCTAGGACAAAAACCCACAGGTACAGCCAAAGCAGGTTCTGGGGACGTAGCCCTCCAGTAGCCATTACCATTTCAGTTATGCAGCAGCAGCAGTAGTTAGCAGGATGTGGGGAAGGAGGAAGTTCCAGGTGTTACCTGCAACTTATATCAGGGAGGAAACCCTCGCCAGCAGCCATTATCACCGGGTGACAGCAGGACTGAATCTGGCATCTAGAATCCAACCAGTATCCAGTTTCATCCTAGGATCCTATTCTGCATGATAGAATGTCCAGTGAGTTATGTTCAATGATTTTGTTTTGTGGACTGTCATAGTTATCAAAAGAATTCATAAAATCTTCTGTTATTAACCTTTCCTGTATTTTTTTGCTGTATGTTTCTTAATTAGGAGCTTTTCATTCTCTGGATAGAGAACCCTTTATTCTCCTATAGAAAAGAACCAGTAAGTTTCCTTCTTTCTAGACTGGTGTTAGGGACCTCTCCCCTATAACTATGCACGTGCCAGTTGCATTGCTCACCACAAGCACCTCTAAGATGAAATTCTGCTCAAACGTGTTTAGATGTAGATAATACTATGAGCACAAAACCAAACACAAGCTGTTTTTGACCAAAAATAGATTCCATGAGCTGCTGCCCTTTTGTTAACACAAAATTCAATTTTCAGTGAGAATGTTTGCAAAAATTCATATATACATACAGGTGTATGTGTGAACAGGAATTCCCATTCACTATTGAAGAAACATAGAAGAACTACCTTTGCCAGATGCAACAGAAAAAACCTTATCCCAGCACTAGTCCATTGCAAAGAAGATCCTGATCACTAAAAATAAAAGAGTGACATGAAAAGCACTGTGGCTCGAGAAATGCATTAAGGCTTTCAAATAGTTTTCATTTAAAATATATAATATAAAACTTTAATTGTCTTAAGCTTCTGACACTGTGCCTAAAAAGTGCTCTTACTGGAGGTAAAATGTAGGAAATCGACCTACAGACTCGTCTAGGACAAGCAAATATGGCTACCATGAACAGCAACTTAGAATGTTAAATCGCAATCTGGCAAATATAAATGCTCTCACTATGTGGCAAAGAATCCATTGAGGATAGCTATTAGATGCCATTCTTCAAATTTTTTCTGTTCCACGATGATTCATTGAATAAGCTATAGATATTTTTAAAACAGAACATATATAAAGTGGCAACAATTCTAATCTTAACTCTTAAGAAATTGGTGACACCAAAGAGGTGGTAAGATTGTAGAAACCCCTTGCGATGAATTAAAAACCAATGAAACAGAATAGCCTGAATGCACTTAACACTCACAATGCCATAGGAAACTCAAAAGGAGTATTGCTTGAGGATAGAGTACAGAAAACTAGGAGAATGTACTTATTTTCTGAATACTACCAAGAAACTTGACTAAACGGAATTCCTACTGATGGTCACAAACACATCTGCAGGTACGATCTGTCCTTATTTGTTTACCATTACAGGCTATTTCAAAATTGCACCCCAGCAAAGGTACACCATGTTTCTCTTTGTAGCTATATTTTATGCAATTCGAGAGGCTAAATTTGGTCATTAGATTACCTAACAATATGGAGAACAAACTGCTTCTTTAAGGTGGGCATGCTGAAAATAAAGTGAAGCAATGCAATTCATTAAATTGGAAACTATGCAGGTACAAGATTACAGGCAGGTCCATTACAACATTTGAGTTTACCAAATGGCCCTACATATACAATGATCAACCTTAACGACAGCCATTGATCAACCAACACAGAATCTAGACCTGAATCAATAAATGCAAAATTGTGCATTGCAGGCGAACCAGACACATCAACAAGGATCTGCCAATATAAAAAACCAAGGTCACCTTATACATACATATACATGTGGCATTGCTCTCAGGATGACATCTGAGGACGGCATGACAAAAGGACCGCTGATGAAATTTCTAACCCATAAGCAATTGGGCGTTGCCGGATCCAAAGTGGGCACCTTGCCAATGAAAATGAAACAGCAACCCGTGTATGCGAATCCAATCTAAACCCCCCACCCAATAAAAACACTAATTAGGTTCAAAACAATATACCCATCTAAAAACCCTAGAAAACCCTACACACTGACCCACTAGGCATATAAATAAATAAAGAGATTCTACCTGCATTGAACCCATATAATAAATCTAAGAGAACTGATATGTTATACAATAGAAGACATGTTTCTTCGTATAGATGAGAGCTGAGTTTAAACATCGAGGATAAAAATGCCAAACATACCAACTAAAATGAGGCGTTTATCAGGTTTGCTGGAACATTTCATTCGGCGAAGCAGCTCAGTCATAAGATCGAGAGAGGGCACATTGCCCAGATCCACACCAACTGTACTCGCCATGTTTCTCTTCTCTTCTCCCCGCCTTCAACAACAATATCACAGAAAGAAATATCAAACATAAAAACCCACAAAAGTAAAAGCCGAAAGATGAAAAGTGCATATAGAACTCTGTAATATCCTTACCCGTCAAAAAAAATTATATTTATATTGAAATTAATCGTGAGGGTTGTATCGTAATTACAGTCAACGTTAGTTGAGAGCTATGCTCCAATTTAGCTGCACCTAACAAAGGTGTTATAAAAAATATTAAAAGTTTTGGCTTGTATGGTTCGGTGGAAGTTGGCAACGTAGTCCTTTTACCTAACGTCCTTGGCTGCTACGCCTTGTGAATGGATTCTCTTGTGTATCGTTTGCCATCACTTTTTCGATTAGTTTATTGTTTGTGTAAAACAATAATTTGTCGCTAGGTGACGAAATGTTTGCGTGGCTCTTGCTTTTCAGGCCTAATTTGTTAGGTCGCCATTACAAGATGGCATAAAGGAGTGACTAAATGTGTTTGTTTCATATTTTTTTAAGCACAGTTAGGTAGTTTCTATATACTACTAGCAATCGCACATTGGCGGGCAATGGGTACGTCGAATAGTTGTGGAAGTTTAATTGCCATTTCTTTTAAGTGAATGAGGATTGTCTTGTATCCATATGGACCAGGTTATTTTTTATTTTTTTGAGTATCGTGAATTAATTTGCATAATCTTAATGGATTTCAAGATCCATATGTTTTGCTTAGTAGGTACTTCAAATGTGTGAGCTTCTTTCTATGTTTGGTATCTAGTCTCTATTTGCATGTATCCCCTTCTATATTCTTATTCAGTTGCATTTCATTAATCATCATATCTCTCTCTCTCTCTCTCTCTCTCTCTCTCTCTCTCTCTGTGCAAAATTTGACAAAATGAAGACTTGATGAAATGATTAATTAAATTGGAGGTTTCTAATAATAGGTGGAAGCCTCTATAATAATATGATAGGAAACAAGAACACAAGGGATGTATAGAGATAGGAAGAGATAGGGAGATGAGAGATAAGGAGAGGGAAAGGAAGAGATAGACTTTCACTATGTGATAGACTTAGGGCTATGGTCAAGCATTCTAATGGAAAACCCTATATTAAAGATCAGGTTAGGATACTTGTATAATGTAAAAAATGGAGCTTGGTACGGGTTGGTCCAGATCGTCTAGTGAGATTGATATAGAGATGGGTATAGAGATAGAGAGGGAGAGAGAGAGGTATAGAGAGAGAGGGATAGAGAGATGGTGAGAGAGAAAGAGAAGGGGGAGAAAAACTTGATAATTATCATAGAAAATTTGCTTCACAAGCAGGGTTAACTTTCAAATTTAGGCCCTAAAAATTTGAATCCCTTTAGTGCATTTCTAACATTAAATGACCATCACAAAGAAAGAGAAATAGAGTAGGAAAGAAAGATAGAGATAAGATATATAGTGGAAGAGAGAGAGAGAGAGAGAGAGAGAGGGCACTAAAGGATATAATGTTGAAATTGAAAGAGTATTGGAATGGTTGACCGTAACCTCAAGTCTATCACACAATGGAATACTTTTTGTCACTATGTTTTATAGCCTTGTTTATATATAAGAATAAATATATTTAGAAAACAATATAGAATATATTAGATTTTAATACTTTTAGTATAATATTTGTCACTGTGTTTATGTAGTTAATCTTAGTTTTGTAATCCCATGATGGGTAATGATTTTGTGTTTTAGCAAAATGTTTCTTTAATTGTGATGGGTGGTAAAGGTAAAATTTGGAAATAATTATTCGTAGGAAGGTTATGCTTGTAGCCATGTTATCCTCTCTCTCTCTCTCTCTCTCTCTCTCTCAAAGTTATGTATTCTAAATTTAATATAATATTATTCAAATATAATTATATAGAGGGAGATAAAGAGATGTAGAAAGATAAAAGGGAGAGAAAAATAGATAGAGAGAGAGAGGAATAGCTAAAGAGAGATAGACCACTATGAGAGATAAATGCCAACACTTAGGGAAACACGTCATTTGTTTAAGGACTTGATATTTCACCTTTAAGACCTCTTTATTGTACCCATTGCACACTAAGGTGAAAGACAACATTAATAGATATAATTAACAAAACATGTCTATATAATACATGTTTTGTAATTATAGATTGTAGCATTATAGAGAGGGGGAATTATTATATATTTATATGTTACTTTTAAAAAGTCAAATTTAATATGTGTGTGTGTGCATTCATTTTGATCATAGTATAACATCAAAATATCTTGGAATTTATTCATTTATATTTGTATTCAAATAAAGCAAGGAATCTTGCACATTTGATCACACTCATCCTAACATGCAAATCACCTAGTAATCACTCTAGAATCTATGTGCATGTTTGAATCTTGTCATTTGTCAAGGTATTTGTAAATGTTGCTAGCTTGATAGAAAACTCTAATAGTGTGATAGAGACTATTACTATCTGCTAATGTGTTTTACAGTTAATGCATATGGTAGATTCCATAAATCATCATAGGATGAGTTTGTAGTATCGATTTAGATCCTTGTCCATGAGGTTGATCTAACATGGTACAAAATGAATATTTTGATACTGATCTACATACACAACTATTTAGAGTAGTTATAAATTACAAGGCACAACAACTTCATTGTCTTCATTAATCAACATTCATCTTTGATCATAAAGCTAAGTGATATCATCCTTCATTAACTACTTTTTATAACATGATTGTACTTGCTATCTAATATTAATTGATCCATTCTATTCCACTCAAACAAATTACTATTAATCTAGGTTGACTAGTGCTTGATTGTTGCAATTAATTAATTAATCTAGATTACCCCCCAAGGAATCTTAAGTATCATTATTTTTCCTTTTTATTTCTAAACACGCTATATCATTTTGAATTTTCTCATGAAAATAGTGGAGTAGTTAATGTTTAGGATTTGAAAGTTCAAATATAGACAGATATAAGAAGGGGAAACACAAGAGGTTGGGAAGAAAAAAGGAGACAGAGTTGAAATTATACAATCTCACTACTACTTAACCACAAATTTACTTTAACTTTATACATTTCATCTTTTCTCCCTTCACTTTTCTTATAAAATTTTCTCTAAAAATAAATGATAAAAATAAAATAAAATATAATTTATATTTTAAAATCCTAAAAAAAATAATGATAAAAATAAAATAAAAAGTTGTTTATATTTTTAAATACTTAGACCACGTGCCCAAAAAAATAAGTTAAAAAAATATGATCACTACCTACTAAAAGATTAACTTACCTAAGGAGATGCATAATAAAATGTGGTTAGTGTGCTTAAAGGTATGCATTTCAATGTTGGAGAGACCAATGAAAATGAGAAAAATGAGAATAATAACCGAATTAGAATTCCTTATCAAATGATGTCAAGGGCAAAGGATATATAAGTCTAAAATTTTTGATTAGGTAAAAACAAATTGAAATATTTTTTTTATCTTTTTGACGTCAAATCCCTTTCTATGGTAAAGAAGGGCGATAGAAAATAAGCAATAAAAAGATCAACAGCATGGCGCGTGAATGGCGTAAGATTAAAAAAAAGAAATCCGAGCGCATCTGGAGGGGTCACAAAGCATTTAAAGGATGAATAAACCTCAACGGCAAAGGAGAAAAGGCAAACGGATTGCGAGTGGCATAAAACCAGTGACGCAAAAATGAATGAGCAAGATGAATTTCATCATCTTGCACTCTTCCTGGACGACTCTCAACCATCAATTTCACTCGCCAGGCTGTTTCACCTCATAGAGGGAACGCCTTCAACATAATAATCCATTTATCAGTCAGGTCGTGAGGCATCGTGGATTATAAAAGGATTCCATTTCCATTTCATTGAAAAGTATTTAGAATTTGTTCTAAATTTTAAAAGTAGTGGCACAATTTACAGGTAGGGGGCATGGCTCGATTGACAAGAGCTTCCTGTGGTAGGCACAAGGTCACGAGGTCCAGTCTACCCCCTACCCATGTGATACCGGAGGGCGTGTTGTGCCAACGCTATTGGTCACATTAAAAACTTTGGCCAGCGCACTACAAGTTATAGGGGGGCTACATGATTCCTACAGTTTAAAAAAAAGTAGTGGCACGATTTATAATGTAAAACCTTTGTTTATTTAATGAATAAATAGGGATTAGTTCCAAGTAATTCTTATATAAAAATCTATGTCATTGTGATAGTTTCATGATTAATAATGATAAAAAATAAAATTAAAAAAAATATTATGAGGTTTTGTAGATTGATAAGCATTCTACTCTTTTATGTGTTATTGTTAGTAGATTTTATATCAAAACTTACTCTATAGAAATACAACCCACTTGAACATCATTCTTTGATTATGTTATCATTATAGATAAATGCAGTCGATATGAGATCACACTCCATGCAAATTAGTTCCAAGAAGACCAATGGGAAAATTGTAGATGTCGTCTAGATCCACCTTAAAATACTCACACAATTTCTAGTGGTGTACCACCATACTCTTGTTTGTGGTTGGAGAATTCCCAAGTGTTGATACAACTATTAGTCATATTAACAGAGATAAAAATTCTTACAACAAACCTTTGTCCTCTTGAAAGATATGACAAATTCAGGATGAATTTGTGATCCCACGTCTTCGATAGTTAGTACATAACCTTTTGATAATCACTCAGTAGTTTGATGTGAATCTGTTGTTAATCATTCAGGGGCCTTACGCATGAAATTTGATGTAATATGTATCTGAATATGTAAATATTGGCTCTGTTTCACATGTTTTGCATGAATCTCAATGAATTATGTTAAATCCTACAATCTTTAACTAGGATGTGTAGATATTTATATGAATTTATTCTAAGATTGATCAATTCTTCTAATCTAGTTACTCTGGTTAAGATTGTTCATGATGATTTATGTAACTTTGATTAGTTCTTCTGAATTTACTTAAATTTAAACTAATCTTCACTTTATTCTACTTTTGCACCTTAAATTCTTCTAAATATTGTACCTATAAGCTGATATTTCCATGTTCTTTGTCATTATTTCCAAGTATTTGTATGATATTTTCAATCTTACATGCAATTTGCTCAAATATGCATAAGATGTTCAATTATCTATGGATGTCTGCATATTTACTATGTTCTTCTTATCATTTATCAATATTTGCAGTTGATGATGATGATAAATGAAATTTAAAATAAATAAACTAAAATTCTAAAATTATTTGAAATGAGTGAGTTTCAACCATTTATCCATATGCATAATTCAATACTTCATGAAAAGAGATGAAATCAAACCATGCTTCGCCAGGGTATTCCACAACTACACACAGTTGATATGCACCTCAAAGAGCGCAACACTCCACAGTGACATGTCTAGCTATCATCCACACAAGATTACTCAAGATTTATGATTAATTTGTAATCTGGATCTTTATTTCATTCAGTATTCAAAATGTATGCATATTTACAATTGGTCTTAAGAAAGAACCATGGGGAAATGCTAAGTCACAAAAGTATACTTAGTGTTCACAAATCTCAATAATTCTTTCTCAATTAAGCTCCTAATAATGTAGAAAATAGCAATCCATATCCTTTTATAGATAAAGGATAGGATGCGGTTACAACAGATCCAATGATCAGGATCAATTCAACATGAATCAATGGTCAGGATGAAACGTGGCACATGATTGCATTTCGGCAATCAATCTGGTGGAACACAACTGGCATTCTGAATATCCTTGGAATCTTTGACTTAGTCAATATGACCTCTTCACTCTGCATTGCCATCTAATTCCTCATCTATGGATGCCTCTTTAGTTACTCTGCATTCGATACCCTGGGTGAGCTCATATGCCTAGATGACCTTATCTATCTCTGCTCTATCTAACACTTTAACCTTCTCAACAACACACTCTTGTGCCTTTAGTTGTTCTTGCAAAGATACCCACTTATTTGTCCACCTATCCATCTCTTCATTATATGCTTCAGCTTTAGCCTTCATGCAGATAGCTTTGTCAATAGTATTCTCAGAAAAGTGTTGGGTAGGATTCTCTGCTACCAACCGTAAGTTATCTCTGAATGCCTTGATAGCAAAATCTTCATCTTGATTTTCAATTTTTCCTTCTACTTCACCCTCAAGAGCCTCTAAAATTTCTATTTCTTATGCTAGGAGTTCATGTGCTTCGAGGTTGATGTCCATAGCCTTAGCATTGCATCTTTTCAATATGTTGACCTCAAACTTTATATCTTCAAACCATGTATCCACTTGCGGCAATGTTTGAGTGTCAAGACATTTTTGGTCATGAGGGTGCTGACATTCGCCTTCCTCGTCTCTTTGAGTGTAGTCAAGTCTCTATCACTCTTTATCAACCTCTGGCTAACCTCTTTCTTCAATTTATCTACTTTGCTTCTTAGGTTGTTGAGCATGTCCCAATTAGACAGTGAGGTCTTTATAACCCGTTCTCCTTCATTCAAAAAATTAGTAAACCATTTGTCCATTACCTGTGTTTAGTGCTTCTGAACATCCAGATTTTCTATCTTCTATTGAGATACTATTGTTAAGGGTGTAGTGGTTATTATAGGGGTATTAGTAGGTGCTACTAATCTCTTGATGAAGGCCTTGAGTTGAGCAACTTGATGTTTCTAGTTATGTCTAGTTTTTGATAGTTGTTGATAGTTGTCATCTTATCTTATAGTTGTCACATGTCATTAGGATTATGACACTTGTCACATGACTACAACATCCTACATCTCATCCTTGTCTTTATAAGCAAGACATATCATGTGCATTGTAACAATCTAATAACAATCTTATAATCTTTTACATTCATTGATAGAATAGAATTATTCTCTCATTTGATCTCTCTTGTGCTTTCATGAAGTCCTAGATCCTGGGTGGCTCCAATCATAGCCAACTCTAACACAGTATCAGAGCTCTAAGAAGAATCAATTTGTGTTAGTCATTTTTTAGATATCTTGAGTGTAATTCATGGTGGATCTTGATAGTTGAGTATGCTCTTCTCTTGCATCGAATGATGACCTAGAGAATCAGAAAAACTCGATAGAAATACCAGTTTTGTGAAGGTTTCCTCTTTATGGCCTTGTATTGTAGGTGTGTTTATAAGCATGTTGCTACAAATATAAGCACACCGTTGTGTTTAGGAGGTCTAAGATAGTAAAGATCACCTTTTGTTTCGTCTGGGTCGAACATCGGAGGCCAAATCTATGAGGGTTTGAAGTTGGAAGGTGCATGTCAAATCTAGCATGTACCTGATCTTTTGGAGCACTTTGGGTCAAATCCAACCTTGCCATCATGCTCATGAGGCCCAAAAACCCTAAGATTGACTGTCAATTCGTCAAAATTAGACAAAGTTGTAGCAAAAGGCAAAAAACATTTACCCGATTCCACCGTATGGAATTATTGCAGGTAATATTCACTGTCGGAGGCAAAATCTAAGGTATTGCGTGTTCATTGGCATCGTTAGAATCTCTGTACAAGTCGCAGAGTTTTTATCCATTGGTCAAAAATATTATTCGTTGGTAAAGTTGTTTATTTCGTTGGTATTTCTGCAGATTTTTTCTTATTGCAGGGTTTGTACCTACGTTCGCAGGTACTTCTGTACCCATAGATACCATAAATTTGTATGGGGTTCCTCGTTGTGTGGGCTTCAGGTGGCTTTAAAGATTACCGGTTGGCATATCAAGATTACCGATGGGGAGTTAAAATCTTCACGGCGGCGTTTAAACCACACGACCAACAATCAAACTCCACAAGCAAGTAGTATTTTTTGCAGACCACCACAGGCAAGTGGTTTCAAACCGCCATTAGGCGGTCCCAGAATCTCCAGTGGCCACATTCCAAAAGCCCGATGGGAGTCAAAACATTAGTAGATTTAACTACTTGGTAGTTTAATAAACAATCAACTGGCAGTTTAATAAACAATCTCGACGGGGACAGTAACTATGTCGGTGTCTCAATCAACACCGGCGAGTTTTCAAACTTCCCGGTGTTTGATTTAAAACTATCAACATTTTTAACCATCAGCCCCCTGGTGGCATTTCAAAACCACCCACCGGCGACGAAGCCCATAGTAGCAATGATTTTAAAACCGCCCGACAACCTCTAATAGGCGGGTCAACTTGAACCCTCCCAGCGGTATTGAAACTACCTGTCAGCAACATTAAAACTGTCCCCTATTTCAACATCACTCAACAAACAACCCAATCATCACAAAACCACCGACAAAACTTGAAAAAGTGGTTTAGTATAGTACCAAAAGTAGTTTCAGCATCGTACAGGCAGTTTCCCGCTACCACACAGCGGTTTTGACATTTAATCAGGTAGTTTAATGCTTTACAAGCAGTTTTGTAAAAAAATCAGCGAAATCGACATATTATGGTGGTTTTTTAGAATATTCCAACAAAAAAATGCATATGTTGATGTCAGCATGATGCCATTTTCTAACGCATGACATCACAATCCATCAAAGTGACATCATCTCCCGACGCACACAAGGAATATTCCAGTGATTCAGGAGCATACTATGTCATTGATTTGTTGATGTCATCGCTGTGTCAACAATGACATCAGCATTTTTTTGACCTCTTGGCCAGACCCCCCTCCATTGAGCTTTTTATTTTGATAGTTAAACTTTGAAGGCCAATATCTTGCTTGATTTTGCTTTGTTTTTGGTGCAAATTTTTTATTTGGGCTAGAATTTCACAGGCTTCGCAATGGTGGACTTAGATTTTGGCTTTGGTGCCTGGTTTGTCTAGAAATTATAGTTTTTCATCACTGTACCTGAGCAGTTCCCAATTTCAAAACTTCAAAGGCTTCATTCGGGCTCATACGGTAACATTTTTTGGTGATTTTTTTAATGAAAGTGCATGATTTTTTTAGTACATTCTAGATCTGCTATTAGTTTGATCTAATTTTGCTCATAAATTATACTTTCAAATTTAGCCCAATCTTGGCTTTTGCATTATACCAAAATCAAAGACCACTTTGCTTTTTTAGCTTGTGGAAACTATAATTAAACTGATCATAAAGTCCCACAATCACTTTTTTGGGGGGTTGATCTCATTGATTGAGTAACAGGGGGCTGGTACTTGTGTTCTTTTTTGTACTCTTGTACCATGCATCAAAACAAACTTCCTCTACTCACACCATATAACTATCATGAGTGGAAAACTAAAATGGAGATTCATTTAAGAAGTTTAAAAATTCATAGAGTAACAATGGGTACAGAAATTGAATCAACAATAGCTGCAGAAAAGAGAAAGTGGTACAATAGATATGATCAAGCCTATGGAACACTATGCTTGTCTGTCTCCCCTGATCTTCTTTATCATATTGAATTTTGTAAGACACCTAATGAAGTGTGGACTACCCTAGAAAATATCTTTGGTAAGCAAGATACTATGAGAGGTTTCAAATCAGAGAATGAATCTAATTGGTTTGAATCCAACCAACTTTGCAAGCATCCAAGACTTCTTCACAAAGCTAAAATCACTTAGGTTGTAACTCAAGCAATGTGGAATTGAGAAAGAGGACACTCAATTGATTCTTTCAATCCTTGCCAAGTTTGGTCATGACTATCTAGTCTTTGTTTCTACCTTTTAGGCTACAATGGATGCACTTGGGAAATCTTTCACAATGCCTTCACTTGATGAGTTTGCCACATCACTCACAAGGGAGCAAGCCAAGTCAGTACACATGGGCACATTGCAGTCTCCTAGACCTTAAGCATATCTTGCTAATCAAGGTGCAAAGGATCAAAAGGCTTCACCTAGCAAAGGCAAGAAACAAAAAAATAAGGATTTCAAGAACAATGAGCTAGCAAAGGAGTCAAATAATTCATCTAAGTCCTCATCCTCTCACAAGGAGGAATCATCTAAGAAGGAGAGACTAAAGTGTGCATATTGCAAGAAACTAGGACATGATGAGTATAAGTGTTACAAGAAGAAAATTGATGAGTTGACTCACATTACTCAAAAACACAATATCCAAATGCCATCATCATCACCTAGTCCATCCTCTTCTTTGATGCCATCACCATCTACACAAATAGGGACAACAAGCATTGCAAATGGGACAAACAAGGGAAAAGGTCAGACACTCTTTGCTTCTACAAGTCTTCAGTCAGAGAGATGGCTTCTTGATTTTAGAGCTTCTCATCATATGGCATCTTCATAAGGGATGTTCTCTTCATTTGAGTCGTGCTTCACCACCTATTTTGATGGGTAACAATACATGCATGCATGCAATTGGTAAAGGGACTATTGATATTGGTGAGGGCACTTTCATTAATGTGTTGTGTGTACCTTCCTTGTCAACCAATCTCCTTTCCATCTACCAGATTACTCATTGTGGTGCAGGCAAGACAATTAAGTTCACTCCTGATTCAATTATCATACGAGACTTGGGGAGTAGAGATATCATTGTTGTTGGGATGGCTGATCATGCATCTCGCTTGTATACATTCTCCCATTTCACTTTTGATGATGTAGATCCATTATTGATTGATATTCACACTCATTCATCAAGTGTGAATCATGTTTCTAAGGAGAAGTTTGGTCACTTGAACCTTGGTGTTCTTTCATCCACTTTGGTTCTTGAGACTAGTGTTGAGCTTCCATCTCCTCTACCTCCTGCTTCTTCAGAGATCAACATCAACATGGTTTCTTCTACTTCAGTTGAGGAGGATCATTCAGGTCTTTCAGACACGACTTTGTGGGATACTTTCTTGGCAGGTATATCAAACTTGTTTTGTGAGTCTCACATTGCATAT
Organism: Cunninghamia lanceolata; assembly: GCA_027924645.1. NCBI lineage: Eukaryota > Viridiplantae > Streptophyta > Pinopsida > Cupressales > Cupressaceae > Cunninghamia > Cunninghamia lanceolata. The sequence goes on along the minus strand of BSBN01000870.1, from coordinate 14,957,229 downwards.
TTGGAGGACACACTTGAGGGGATATCTCTCGTCTTTGATGATAGTTATAGCACAACTATTATCCCATCTACTTCATCTTTGGAGATTGTTCTTCATGCGTCTAGCCAAGATTTTGGCTTGGTCACACCTCACACCTCATTGCATTGTGTCATTCTTTGATTCTAACATGTGGACATTTCAGTAGTTTCCAGAGACATTCATCATGAGACTTCTTCCCTCATATCTTCTTGGAGATGGAGTTTCTTTTACATCAGCCTTTGGATTGGTTTCTTCCTAAGGGGAGAAATGTTGTTTGCAGATACATGACACTTTCCAGCATTCATATTCAGGCATTCAACATCAGCACAGGAGCTACTTCATTGTGGGGGGGACCTATAGTCTCACTCTTGCTCTCCTATGGGGGGTATGTGATTGTACATATGTGATAGAAGTTGTCCTTGGGGGGTCATGTTGAGTCCTGCTACTATAACTTCTTTCACTTTCGTTGTTTCATGCATTCTCACTTTTGGAGAGGAGTTTTGTCCCATGAGGTTTTCTCCTTTTCTCCACTTGAGATTTGTTGTACATGGGTACCTAACATGGCCTAGTAGCTGGGACCCATCATCATCATCCATCATTGAATCCTTGCTTTTGTCAGCTACTCCCTAAGTTCCACTTAAGGGGGGTATTGGTGTGAACAAGGTTATCACCTAACCGGTTTACTCTTGTGTGGATAATTCATATTAATTTAACTATTTATTAGTTAAATAATATTCACACATCACACATAATTCACATATGTTAAGTTGACTTAGTGAGTCTACTAGATGTTTCTAGTTGTGTCTAGTTGTTGATAGTTGTCATCTTATCTTATAGTTGTCATCTTATCTTATAGTTGTCACATGTCATATGATTATGACACTTGTCACATGACTACAACATCCTACATCTCATCCTTGTCTTTATAACCAAGGCATATCATGTACATTGTAACAATCTAATAATAATCTTGTAATCTTTTACATTCATTGATATAATAGAATTATTCTCATTTGATCTCTCTTGTGCTTTCATGAAGTCCTAGATCCTGGGGGCCTCCAATCATAGCCAACTCTAACATGAAAGATTAACTACTCCTCTAAAGATGTGCTACATGTGGGTTCACTTGGGACAAGTGCGAGGACACATGTAAAGTACACATGAGGTGAGACAAAGGTGAAAAAATCTCTTTAAGTGAGCTCAAATGTAGTGTGAATAGGACCCAGCTAGATAAACAACATGTTCACACTAACACCCCCTTAAGTGATACTTAGCAATACAGATAAACATTAAAAATGCAAAGGTACATGGATGGGTGTTGACAACAAGGCCTAATGAGGTATCCATGTACAAAAGATTTCTCACAAATGGAGAAAAGGAAAAAACCTTGTGAGAAAAAACTCTTCCCTAAAAGAGAGAATGAGAAGAACAAATAAATCTTCTCAAAATTTGTCCCTAAAAGATAGGAACATGAAGAAATCCTAAAACATGTAGAAGCTATAAACTATGTCGAAGAAGAACTAGTTTGAATAAAAAAAACCCTCCTATAAATGTAGATCAAAATAAGCGAGGCACAAAACTCTACACGAGTGCCCTCAATTACACTACTCAACCATATATACACATCTATGACACAAAGACAAAAACAAATTGTGATCACAAATGACACAAAAAGTAAAAGCAACCTGCATAGTTAAAAATTAGAATTGATAAAATGATCAAAGAGAAATGAAAAATATTGCACGAGTGACCCCATTGACACTACTATACATGCATGTGGTGCTCTAGAAAAATACTAGTCTCACAAATACTGATCAACTGAAAAAGTAGGTCATGTCCACAAAGAGGATTACAAGAGTGTCTATATGCTATGTGTTCCATCTCACCAAAATGCATGGGTAACCAATCATTGCATTCACCTAGTACACATGAATAAAAACTAGGTTACATAGCTCACTCCAAAATAAAACCAAAGAAGCATTAACCATGTGATGATACCCGCCATAATGCTAACAATAAAGAAGTATTGGCAGATCAACTGAAATGTGCCACAAAGGTGTGCAAAGGATGTAACATCACATCCAAAAATCAGGTGCGAGCAACTAAAAAGGATGTGCAAAAACAAGGCACACACTCATGAGGCTAGATCATTATCATGGAAGGACACTCACCAAATAAAGTTGTGATGGAAAAAACTAAGGCATGTACACAACCCCCATCACACTTTATAAAATAGTGCGGGTATAAAAAAGACACAAGAGATGTGCAAGAATCCTACCAAAAAAGGAACACAAATTAGATATGGCAATTTATATTAGTGTGTTTACAGAGAAATGTGTTAAGTTAAAATTCTTATACATATCCAAAAAGGATGATTTTAGTTTATGTCACGAGGTAACCATAAGAAGACATTTGCATACATGTCTTACAAACATAAAAAGAAAAAGAAAAAATTAAAAATTAAACCCCCAAAACAAATAATGCTATAAAATATGCCCCCATAAAAAATAAAGTTTATGAGTACAATTGTGCAAGTTGGAAGCCTAAATAGATCGTTTATAACACACGACAATTTTGTAATTTTCTAAGAAAATAAGCTATCCAAGGAAAAAATTACATGTACCATTAGATTTCTTGTTGGGGAACGATGATGATTAAGTGGTGGTAGCAACTCCAGTGGCATGTTGGCATCAATGGCAATAGTGGTGGCAATTTGGTTGTTGGGATTAAGCCCCCACGCTCCCCCACCCCACTTCACAACCTGTAATGTCCCCTTCTTGAACGTGAGCAGTTTGGTGGGAATTAACCTATTTTCCTAAGTTTTCTTGTAGGCTAATTGGTGTGGTAAAGGGAAAATAGATTAAATAATTATTTTTAAGTTGTCAATAAATAACTTTACATATTTCTATTTGACAACTTATTTAATTATTTAATAAAAAGTGACTTTAAGTTGTGTAGTTAAGTGGTGCTAGGTTCTGAGGAACAAAAAGGGAGTTCTACACACAACAAAAGGTTGTATTTTATATTTTTGAGGAGAATATGGGAAAAAGAGGAAATTAATATTTTATTCTCCCCAAAAGGTTATAAAAGGAAGAGTTGAGCTCAGAAAGAGGGTTAGACTATCATTTTGCATTTGCTATTTGCTCTGAGTGAAAACTTGAGTTCTTCTCATATTTCTTGAGGATGAAAACCCTCTTGGAATACCAATTTGGAGGATGAAAACCCTCCTAGCTAGATTTGGTGATTTCATCCAGAGCTCATATTTGCTCTACAAGTGAAGTTTCTTCTAGTTGTTATTGAAGATGGATGTTTTTGATGTTTTCCAAGGATTCTAATGGAGATTTTGTTTTGAGAATTTGTTAACAAGTTCGTTATGGTTGTTTGGTGTTGTTGTGAAGTTTCTTAGATAGGGCCACATACCATTTCTTTTGTTATAGGTTGTACTTTTTGAAGAATGATCAGTCGTACCATTAGTGTTTTTTGGCCGTACCAATACTCCACTCTTGTTTTTGTTCTAACTACCTTGTGCTCCTCTTTGGAGTGTTATCAGACCGTACCATTTCATATTAGAAGGGTTTGTCTCTAAACTAGGTCATACTATGTCTCAGTCATATAATCAACAAGGAAGAGGCGTGAGGTTTTGGGAGTAAAGCACTGACTGTATCAACATGTTTATTTTATGTTGAAGACATTTAGTTTGTTGTTTATGCTTGATGCCATCTTTTGAGGTGGATTTGTGGGGTTTGGAAGTGTTATCAGTAGGTCGTACAATATGGGTATGTGATGATTGAGCAGAAAATATAGTTCTTAATGTTGCAAGGGTAGTTTGGATTAGTTTTGAGTAGTGTTATGTATGGTTGAGTTCAAATCAAACTTCCAACATCTTCTTTGGTCTCTTACCAGTGGTATGCTTTAGTGTGTTTTAGTCATTGGATAATACAAGCATGTTTCCTTCGTGATTTACTAAGATTTTTGAGCTAATATTGTGTGGCAGCAGTCTGATCACAAGATATATATATATATGTATTGCACTTCATGTTGTTGCAACCCTAGATGGTAGTACCGCTAGAGGATTGTTTAATTATGCATCTCATATTGTAAAACTAGATGGTTTACTGCCAATTCATATAACATTTAAATTCTGGCTTGATTGCCATTGAACAAGCTTGATGTTATCGACCAATTTGGTCTAAATCAACTTAGACATTATACCCATGGTTTTACATGACTACACACTCCACTGAATAAGTGTAGATAAGGATGGATGAATCGCCTTGTGTGCTTCATTCTGTATTGCATCTAGCACACTCAGTTGAGTAAGCATAGATAAGGATGACCCAGTTTCCTGTGTGTTTCATATTGTGTTGATTTGGTACACTCCTCTAAAGAAGTGTAGATAAGGATGGCTTGCCGCCTTGTGTTCCATCAAGAAATCATTCAATGTTTACATTCCTAGTAGTTGTGTGTGGTCCAAAGCATTGTATGCTCTCACCTTGACCATAGTGGGATCTTGGTGATCAAAATGTTTTCGGACATTACATTTGCATCTCATCATTGCAAAAAATAAAAAAAAATTAGGTGTGCCTATTACAGTGGTATTAGAGTTGGTTTCCCTGCCATCCCATGTGAATATTGTCAGTTGCATGTAGAATTATTGTTCTTATGCAACCTAGTGAAGGAAGCATTAGGTATTATTTGACAAGAAGGCAAGGTAATCCTCTAGAGATTCTAGAAGAGATTCTAGAAGAGATAGACCCATTTGTTGGTTTAGTGAGGGAAGAAGTGGTTGAGGAAGTCATGGCAGAGTGAAGAGATGACAATAATAGCACATTACATATCCTTAATGATATAGTTAGAGGATAATAGCAATTAACTCAATTGTTGACCCAGTGGTTGAAAAATATGAACATTTCAAGGCATAATCTAAATAACTAGAGCAACAATGGAGAGGCTAGTACCTCTATAAACAATGGGAACAATAATTACAATAGCTCCAGAACTACTGTGGAATCAATAGTATCGAGGCCTTTGATGCCTACTTTCCTGCATAGAGATGGTGCTACAGAATGAAATGGAGGACAATTGTTACATCCCAATTTCTGACTTGCTTTACTTTTACTTTTTACTTGGGCATAAGTAAATTTGTTGTGATGTTATAGACTTACGACAGGATATGACATGGAATTATATTGAATATCATTTATAAAATCATGCAAATAATTTTGTTATTGTCGATTTAATATCTATATGATGAGATTTGATTTATTAGTTGAATAAATTGAATAATGATGCACTGATTACATATTGTTTGATGACAAGTGAAAACAGGATTACAGGTTATCGACTCTTAGAGAAGAGAGAGAGAGAGTATCTTTCGATAAGGGAGATATAGACCTTGGAATACGAGTGGTCTGTTTGCCAAATGAGTCTAGTGTTAAACGATAATGTGAACCAATGAGTCGTATGAGGTAAGTCTTGTCTTGCTAGTTACTTTCAAATCTAATCAACAGGTAGTCGATATCTTGATTATCATTTAATCAAGTCGATGATGAGTCGACATAGTCGTTGCGAAGTAAACAATGTCATAGCTGTAAAACGGTTGCGTTATTCTTCTTGAGTCACTTGAGGTTTTATTGTCACCTCTTAAATGTCAAGACGTTCCCATCAAGTTAGATGATGCTAATATTGTCGACATTTAACATCAACAGATGAACCTATTTTGTGGCGGATTTGTGGATCACTTCTTGTAGTCGAAAGATGCGAGAAGTCGTTTTGTGCATCAAACGATTTAGAAAACTTGTTTTGCGTTACACCCAATCCGTCGTGATTGCCGTAAAAATGCATTGATCATGTGTTGTGAATTTATTCCTTTTTGAAAATCGACGGACGTCGAATTAGAGACCTAGGTGTGTTTTAACCTTTGTCGTAGTGTAAAAGAATATGCTAAATTATATAGTAGACATTGAGGAACTCCTTTATTCTTGTCTATTGACGGAATCGATTTGAAGTTCGAAGACGGAATCTCTAATCATTTAGGAGGCAATTATTCCCCACATTTTCTTCATAAGAAGTGCACGTCTTTTATTGAGGAGAAGTCCACGATTTGTGGGCACTTGTTCCAACCAACTCTGAGTGGCGAGAGTGGTTGGGATCGAATTAAGTTGTTATTTAATGATTTAATCATGTTCTTTATAGAGGGAGGTGGTGTTTTTAAAAAGGGCGAACACCTCTCAATTCATCAGATCATCCTTGTGCTATTAATGGCACATTGCTCGTTGCCTGCTAGGACGTTATTACTATTTTGGGTAGTAGTTTTTATAACTCAAGTTATACCACATTTTCCCTTCTCTTGATGAGAGCGATCCTCATACTTTGAACAGTTGTAAACTTTGCAACTTAAGTGGGATTTGTTGCAACTTACCAAGTCGTGGAACTGTACGTGCAGATGGGATTACTAGTCGATAAACTTGGAAATAATGAAAAAAAAAAGATTCCTTAAGAGTAGTGGCAGTTGAGACTCCGATTTCCTTGCTAACGGAGCAAGTGATTTATAGAAGTTATTAATGACACGTTAGGGGGTAGCGGAGTGCAGATAAACACGACTGTGAAGTTGTTGGAGGCATCTTGGGGGGACATGAGTCGATAGGAGAGAATAACTTGTTATCATTGGGAGGGTAGTAGGAAAGAAGGAAGAGAGTATTCGATTGGGAAAAAAATGAAAATGAGAGGTAAATGCGATTCTAAGTTTCTTCACCGTGGAGGGTAGACGAATATAGACAACCATTCTTCCTTGCCGAAAAGAGTCTAGAAGGATTAGGTTTCTGTTGTTGAGAAATTGAAAAACCAGAGAGGAAGAGTCCATTATTTCCCTTCGCTGTGCTCAGTTTTTAAGGGGAGGGGGCACGAAGAGGCAAAGGAGGGGAGTTAACAAGAGAAAGAGAGATAACATCCTATGTGCAGAGCCATTAAGGAAATGATGACATGAGCACTGGTGATAGTTTGTTAGCGATAAAGAGAAGTTGGCGGTTTGGCAGGAACCAAGTAGGATAAGAGGGGGGCGGCTTAACATAAAGTGTCGACAGTCTTTTATAAGGGGGATATAGAACTCAGGATGGATTTTTGATGCCAGAGAAGTCTCTAAACTCGTCAGTGTTCTGCCTACATTTTCCAAGAACCCCTTGTGGGTGCAAGTCCACAGTAATTGCAAAGCAATAAGATTAATACACGAAGATATACATGGGGAAATACAAGAGGAAAGACCAGAGACAAGGAACTATCATTTCCTTTTGTAAATCAGCGAATGAGCTCAGGTACGAGCCAAGTCTAAATGCTAGTTTATGAACATGTTTAATTGACAAGCTCAATTTAATGCTTCTGTATCAAGTTTTTTCATTTCTTTCAAAGAATGTAGAACCATTCCAGAGAAGTGTGATGAAGTTAGGTGATAACATAGATATATATTATCTAGCAAAGAACTCTTTAACTATTGTTGATGTTAGGTAAATGAATACTCCTAATCGGTGATAAATTCTTACCTTTGAAACAAATTCCCAACACACTGTCTTATTCTCTATGAGATCGATATCTTAGTATATATTACGGCCAATACTTTTAAGACAAAAAGCCAATATGATCAGTTTTATTTTTATGTATTTGACTGATATAATGTAGGCTAGGTCTATGATCTTGATGGTTGAAGACAGTTTAGTCATGAGGTCTTCTATGTAAACAATTAACAATCATGTCTATATGTTCTAGTATACCGTAGGTATCTATATAAATCAGTACACTTATGACCACATGTAGACTTTGGCATGTTTTGGGCAGAGTTTATAGTCTATGATTTGATCTCTGTTTTGTTAACAATCATAATGCATATTATGATCGATTAAATGAAGGCTAGTCTATGAACTTTATGGCCGAGAGACTTGATAGATCTCCATGTACATAGACTTTGTGGCCTCTATGGAGGTTTAAGAGGCCAAAAAGCCTCTAACATATAGTGTAAATATGAAAACAATTAGTTTTGTTGCCTTTGAGTAAGCAAATATGTATGAGACCGAAAGGTTTTAGGTATCCAAGGAGGGTATAAATCCTAATACCTTTATACTCTGAGCAATTTAGAATATGACCAGTATATATTGAATTATTACTGCTTTGTGTTAGCAGTCAAAGATCTATGAGTCTAGAAAGAGATTATTTTTATCTCAGAGTTATTGATTATTGTGATCATTTAGCTTGTGATAGAAATCCTCTCATTAAGAGCAATAGAAAGATGTTGTCTTGGAATACTACCCAAGGGGGTCTTATCTATTTTACTCATCAAACTAGCACCCCATTGATCTCACATATTGAATGGGTTTGATCTTTAGTTTCAAATGTAAACTTATGATAATGGGGATATGGTTAAGATAAGAGCCTATGTTTATTAACGTAATACCTTGTTATGACAAAGGTAAGGTTATTGATATGAGAAAGTATCTTTTATGTTCTTAAAGTATTATTGAACCATATCAAAAGGTCTAGGAAGTCTATAAGCCTTTATTATTTTAACTTTGTGACCTTAATGGAAAACAATAAGTTCATGTTATGATTTGGGTTATAGAAGTTTAACCCTAGTTTCAATCTAGAGGGGTTAAAGATTACTGATGACGCTCTTATGGTTATAAGCTATTTTAGTCAATACAAGTGAGTAGACATTAAGGGTCGCGAACCCTAATTTAATAAATGTTCATAACTATCTTTTTGAAAAGAGATTTGCTATTAGTTGACAATGTTTAACCTTAGGTAGAGGAAGCTATTTGTTGGTTACCAATCGACTTGAGAGATAAGTCTGAAGCCTCAGGTATTGCAAGTATGCAAGAGGTACCATTAAATGGTTAGTCAAACATTAATTCATTATACCTTTTATCACAACTTCTCTTAAGCTATTACTTGTCGGCAAGGGGGTGAATCTCTAATGTTGCATAGATGCGAAGAGAGATACCTAAGAATGGATAGTCTTTCCATAACATTTATAGAGCAACGACAGTGTCTTGTGAATTTACCTAAGTCAGAAAGAGTAGGTTGGAGTTAGTCAAAACTCTTTAGTTAAACCTTGACTTAACCTAGATATGGTAATTATTATATTAAGACATTGAGACCATTATTTTGATCATGATTGAAGGGTCATGTGCCCTGACTATGCATAATTATTCTTACTTGCAAGAAATGATTTTGATTCCTAGACTATATTTCTTAACCTGGGTAAGGTTATCATCTTAGTCGTAATTAATCTATCTATATCTATTATGAGACAATAAGTCATGGACCTCGGGTATTGCAATGATGCAATGAGAGTCCTCATAATGAAAGAAAGTTGATTAGGTCTATGGATTATAGACAATGAAAGAAAACATGTTTTGGGTCGGGAAGACTAGATTGATGAAACCATCATGATTTCATAAGTTAAACATAGTTGACCAAGTCGAACTGTAGGAATATGATAGTATCCAAGTCGAGTTGGAGTGGGTGAACATTACGACAACGTTCATTGTGAATGTTAATTTATATTCAAACTATGGCCATAGTAATGCATATGTCTCTGCATGCATTGTCGATTCACTGTATCTGGATTGCACATCCTATCGGGAATCATACTTAGCTAGAGGGTATCTAGGGTTGTATGATAGATAGAGTTGTGTAAGATACAACACTATGTGCTCGGAAAGGCAAATTACCACTGGTCACCTTGGTTTATACTTCTCGTAAAGGGAGGGGCCACTTCTGGTTAGGAAGGAGTGCGAGAGACCGACGGTCTGTGGTTGGAGGTAAATCACTAGAAAGATACTCTCACTCTCTCTCTAGCAGAAGACATGCCGAGGCTTGCGATAAAGATGTCAGATTTCTGGATGCAGTATATCTTTGAGACTTGTGTTGATTGAGATTAAGTAAAACATTATCTAGTTTAGGTATTTATAATAGATTTATTCTTGTAAACATTGTATTTGAGAAAGACAATATGGTTTATTGAATTTGTAATGAGATATCTTGTAATTGTAGATACTCGACTATATGTTGAATAAAAGAAAAATTTTCTGTCTCATTTTTACCTTGTAAATTTACTTTAGGGTGAAATTTTTGGTTTTTACTATGTTTCTAGAACATGGATGTTACAACAATAGTATGTAGAAGAAGCTTATGTGGATTACTTGCATGAGTATAATCTTTGGGAGAAGAGTTTCAAGCCATCATGTCATTGATAGATTTATGTCAACTCAAGATGATAAACAAGCCCAAGAGGGATAGAGGTTCCCAAAATCAAGAACTTCAACATAGGGTGGGCAAGTTGTCCATACCTACCTTTGATGGTTCCTGCAAAAACACAACACGAGCATAAGTGCAAAAGCTTGACACTTATTTCACTCTCAATCCTATGATGGAAAAAGAAGTAATTCAATATGCAACTCTTCGTATAGAAGGAGATGCCCACGAGTGGTGGTGCCATGGGATGGTGACATTAGGTCATGACCTCATTGATTCATATGTGGATTTCACTCAAAGGCTAATTGAAAGATTCGACAAGAAGGACCCCAAGTTTCATTTCAAAGAGTTGGCTTAGATGAAGCAATATGGCTCAATTGACACCTATGTGGCTGATCCTTAGAAACTCTCTGTTATGGTTCCTGATGTTTCAGAGAGAAGACTTGTTGTTTTGTTTATTGAGGGATTGGCTAAACCACTTCGTGGATAGGTTAAATATTTTGACCCACCACTTTGCAAGAATCAATTAAGAGAGCAAGGGTCATGGAGTCCTCTATTTCAAAGAGCAAATTTTAGTCCAAGCCCTTCTCACATAAGAAGGATAAGAAACCTTTCCAAAAGAATTTTAACCAGCCTAAGAGTTTACCTCAAAAAGTGGATGAGGAGGCCAAAAAAGAGCAAAGAAGGAAGAATCTCTACTTTACTTGCAAAGAACCTTGGGTTTTGGGACATAGGTGCCTTAGGAAGGGCCAAGTCCATTACATAGAGGTGATTTCTGATGACGATTCAAAATCAAAAAAATTATAACAAGTTGATCATGAAGAGGAAATTGTTATAGAACATGAAGAGCAGAAGATAATGATGGGACTTTTACTCAACTTTCAAGCAATTAAAGAAATGATCCTTTTAGGATCTGTGGTGTCTTGTGTGGCCAAAGAATCATTGTCTTGATTGATACTAGTGCCACTCATGACTTTGTTGATGAGGGTCTTGTTGCTCAAGGAGGGTTGAAAATTGAGGAGTTTGAAGGGTTCAATGTTATGGTTGTGGATGGCTTTACCCTTCATTGTTCCAGAAGAATCCCAAAGACAAGTCTCCAATTAAGTAATTATGAAGTAAATGATGATTTTTATGTGGTGAATATTGGAGATATTGATGTTTTCTTAGGGATTATGTGGCTTTGTTCTTTGGGGGAGATCATATTAAATCTCCAATATATAGAACTTAAGTTCCAAGCTAATGGGAAGAATGTAGTTTTGAGAGGTGTGTCTACTGGTGCACCTCATGTTGCTACTACAAAGCAAATGGAGAGGTTATTTTTCCATGGGCAAGTAGAGTGGGAAACCTAATGCATCATCACACCTACTACTTCTCATGAAGGAAAAAGAGAGTACCATGCTGACGTACAAGCCTTGTTAGATAAGCATATCAAGGTTTTCAGTGGGATACCACCTGGAATGCATCCATATAGAGGGATTGGGCATGTGATTAAGTTGGAGGAAGGTGTAAAACCTGTTATTACCACTCCTTATCACCATCATAGATGACACAAGGAAGAGATTGAGAAGGCCATTAAGGAGCTCTTGGAAATGGGACACATACATCCTAGCAAATGCCCATTTGCATCTTCTATTGTTTTGGTTAAAAAGAAGGATGGAACTGTGTATGTGTATATATTATCACACTCTTAATAAGAAGACCATCAAGAATTGGTACCCCATTCCAAGGATTGATGAACTCATTGATGAATTGCATGGTGCAATCTATTTTTCTAAAATAGACTTAAGGTATGGTTATCACCAAATTAGAGTTAGAGAAGAAGACATCCATAAAATTGCTTTCTGATGCCATTTTGGGCATTATGAGTTCCTAGTCATGCCTTTTGGCCTAACAAATGGACCTGCAACATTCCAATCTTGTATGAACCAAGTCTTCATCAGTAGCACAGGAAGTTTGTTTTGGTGTTTTTTGATGACATCCTAATATATAGTAAGACCTGGGAAGAGCACATGAGACACTTGGATGTGGTGTTGGGGATTCTTGAGGCTCAATCTTTGTTTGTTAAAGAGTCCAAATGCGTGTTTGCCATGACTAAAATTATGTATTTGGGCCATGTAACCAACTCTAAAGAATTTAAGGTTGACCAAGAGAAGATCAAGGCCATTTGGATTGGCCTCCACCAAATACTCTTACACATTTGAAGGGTTTCTTTGGTTTATGCAGCTTCTACAGAAGGTTTGTGAAGGGGTTTTCATAGTTGGCTGCCCCACTTACTAATTTGACCAAAAAGGGGGCATTTTCATGGTCTCAATCAGTGCATCAATCTTTTGATTAGTTCAAGCATGTGATGAGTTCATGTCCTATTTTAGCCATGCTGAATTTCTCCAAGCCTTTTGGGCTTGAGTGTGATGCCTCAAGAGAAGGAATTGGTGTTGTTTTGATGCAAAATAAGCATCAAATTGCCTTTGAGAGTAGAAATTTGAGAGGAGTGGAAATAATTTATTACATCTATGACAAAGAGATGCTTACCATTATGCATGCCTTGGCTAAGTTCAGGCAATATCTAGTTGGTGGGAAATTTGTTGTGAAAATGGATCATAATAGCCTAAAGTACTTCCTTAGCCAAGAAGATCTTAATGAGAAGCAGCAAAAATAGGTGAGTAAGCTGCAAGATTATGATTTTGACATAGAATATGTGAAGGGCAAGAAGAATGTAGTGGCTAATGAGTTGTCAAGAAGGCCACATTTGAGTGCTATGATGGAAATTATAGCACATTGGAAGGATCAAATTTTAGTAGAATATGCTAAAAAATCATTTGCCACTAACGTTTTGGAGGGATCTTTGCAGGATGAGAAGTATGAAGTGATTAATGAGTTGATCCTCAACAAAGGTAGAATCTTTCTAGTCCTTGAATCCAGGCTCAAGGAAAAGATTTTGAGGACTTTTCATAATGCTCCCTTGGTTGGTCACCAAGGATATTTGAAAACATATAAGTAGATTTAGGAGAGATTTTTATGCAAGGGGCTTAAGGATGATGTCCTTAAGCATATTAGAGAATGTGAAGTATGTCAATAAAAGAAGAATGATCATACTTTCCCTATTGATTTGTTGCAGCCCTTGCCCATTCCCAATAAAAATGGGAAACTATATCAATGGACTTCATCACCGGGTTGCCCAAAGTGCAAGGTAAAGATTGTATTTACGTTGTTGACAAATTGATAAAGTTTGCACACTTCTTCACTATTTTTGCAGATTTTAGAGCATCTTAGATTGTTGGTTTGTTCTTTAAAGAAGTGTTTAGATTGCATGTCTTGCCAAAGAACATTGTAAGTGATAGAGACAATAGGTTCCTAAGCTTGTTTTAGAAAGAGTTATTCAAATTGAATGGGACTGAGCTCACTGCCAGCATGAGTTATCACCCATAAATAGATGGACAGACAAAGATTATGAATAAGTGGGTAGAAGGGTACCTAACAAACTATGTTTGGGATAGTAGAAGACTTAGGTGAGATGGCTCCATTTGGTAGAATATTGTTATAATTCAACTTATCATATGTCCATTAATATGTCTCCTTTCATGGCATTGTATGGTTATGAAGCTCCTAGTTTCATTGATCTGATGTTTTATGATAGGAGGGTACTTGGAGCTAAAGATTTGTTGCAGCAAAGCCATAATGTCTTGAAATCACTAAAAGACAACCTCCAACATGCCCAGAGTCAACAAAAGTTGTTTGTTGATCAACATAGAGTTGAACTTACTTTTGAAGTGGGAGATGTGGTCTAATTGAGATTACAAACCTACAGACACACTACTCTAAAAAAGAGTGGAGTTGAGAAGCTTAAACTATAGTTATATGGTCCATTTAAGATCAAGAGGCAAGTTCGAGAGGTAGCTTATGAGTTGGAGCTACTTGAGAGTAGCAAAGTACACAATGTCTTCCATGTTTCACACCTTAAAAAGGCACTTGGCCATAATGTGGTTGATTTAGTTGAGCTACCCACCTTTGATGAAGAAGGGAAGCTTATCTTGATTCGTAAGGTAGTGATTGATTTCAAAGAGTGCAATTTGAGAAATCGAAGCATCGAGGAGTACTTGGTGAAGTGGAAAAATCTTCTAGTTGAGGATGCTACTTGGGAAGGTGAGCAGGTTTTGGAACATTGTGATTTGCAATTGCTTGGGATAAACAGTTCTAGGGAGGGAGGACTGTAGTGTCCCCTTCTTGCATGTGAGTAGTTTGGTGACAATTAGCCTATTTTCCTAAGTTTTCTCATAGGCTAATTGGTGTGGTAAAGGGAAAATAGATTAAATAATTATTTTAAGTTGTCAAAAAGTAACTTTACTTTATATTTCTATTTGACAACTTATTTAATTATTTAATAAAAAATGACTTTAAGTTTTGCAGTTAAGTGGCGCTAGACTTTGGGGGACAAAAAGGGACTTCACACACAATAAAAGGATTTATTTTATATTTTTGAGGAGAATATGGGAAAAAGAGGAAATTAATTTTTTATTCTCCACAAAAGGTTATAAAATGAGGAGTTGAGCTCAAAAAGAGGGTTAGACTATCATTTTACATTTGTTATTTGATATGAGTGAAAACTTGAGTTCTCATATTTCTTGAGGATGAAAACCCTCTTGGAATAGCTAGATTTGGTGATTTGCATCCTCCTTAGTAGTTTTGAATGTAATATGTTTCATTTTTAGTGCATTAAGTATATGTTTGTTTGGACTAGAAAAGGAAAATGTGTGTATAAAGTCTTTTTGTAATTAATCCTAGTCTTTTGTTTCTGTCCTCTCTTGGTTAATGTACCATGCCTGGGCTACTGGTATCAAGGTCCAGTAGAAAAATTGTATAAAGAGTCTTATATCATACTCATTTATGGCCTTCCATACCATTGTGTACATATCTAAGTGTTCTTCCGGTAAGATTTCTCCATTATACTTGGGGATTATTGTATATTCCACTTCTTCCTATAAGTACCTTGTTTTTATTCAAATTTTGAATACTTGCCACTGTGGAATAGTATCTTTATGTGTTCTCACTAGCTTGCGGCATTGCATACCATTGTATGTTGCAAAGCATCCAACTTTAAATCTTCTCTATCAAAAGTTTGTTGCATGTCCTCGAGGTAGGTATTAAGGTCCCCTGTCCTTGAGTATCTAGAGAGTTTAATATGTGATATACCTCTGGAAATGTGGTTAATTTGATGTAAATTTTGGAGGCTATGTTCATGATGGTCTTTTAATGTGCCACTTGTAATTTGTGGTGTGTTTTCATTTACTGCTGTAGAATGCAATGGATTTCCCCTGTCTTGTGTACCATAAATATTCTTCCGAACCCTATAACTTTTTGGGTTCTCAGTTCCAATTCTTCTTGTGGCTATTACGTTTTTCTTCCTCTTTTGTTTCAAAATTGTCACAAAAAGGTTGTCTTAAAAATAATCAAGGGGGTTTTAGTTTTGTTTTTGATTTGTCAAGACTAGTTCACAAGGTAATAAGTCCATTTAGGATCTTTTCTTGTGTATCTTTGAGTTTTAGACCTTTGACTAAACTTTAGACAATGCAAAAGGTTATGTTTGTGATACTTTCGAGTGTCGATTAGAAACCTTATTTTCTCCAAATGGTTACATACATTCTTGGAGGGAATAGTTTTCAAAAGTAAAAGAAGCAAATCAAAGTATTGAGTTGTGGTTTTGGAGTGAGGTTTGAGTTTGAGTCATGAGTTAGACTTAGGTCTTTTGAGTCAGTGTTAATGTTTCAAGTTGTAGTTTAAGTTTCTCTAGACTAACATTTGTAGGCTTTCATTTCATGAATCAAGAAAGCATCAAACGAGTTTGGAGGTTGTAAAAGACTCCATGAAAGGGATATAGGAGCAACATGCAAAGAAAGAGAAACACATGGACAAGAAGATGTGTTAAAGAATGTTGTAGAGTTTGCAAGGAGCAAAAGGAAACAGGCTGGAGGCAATGGCTGTTGGTAAATCAGTTGTAAAACACTTATGGTTGTAGAACTGTGGTCAAGCAAGCTATTTCATTGATGAAAAGAAATGCATTCATGAACGACGACATGACAGTCAGTAGAAAAGAAGAACAATCATGTTTAAGACAATATAATAGTCATGTTGTGAGCAGAGATGATGAAGGTTTTAACTATCATCACTAGTTCCATTACATTCTAGCTTCGATTGTAGTTGTCACCAGGTGAGTTCAACTTGATAATGAAGTATAAGATTTGATAGTCCCATGCAAGGTATGTTAGCAGTTTAAGCCTTTCTAAAACCCCGATTGGTTCAAAAGAAGGTTATGGTATTTGAAAGACTATCATGAATTTTAGGGATCTGCAAGGTCTTTATAGGGTCTATATGAGCATTAATAAGTCTTTATTACAATACATAGGTACTGTCCAACCTTAAAATAGTCTGTAAAATTCTCTAAAGCTTATATTGTCAACAAGAGGCCTACATAGTGGTTTGAGGGTTGTAGACAATAGGGGAGTTTTATTACCTTTACCAAGGAATGTGTCTAAGCCTTGTATGTAGACCTAAGAAAATCATCTAGGAGATCTACACCAAAAGACTGTGATTACAATTATACAGAGACTGTCTATAGATATAGGACATAATATAAGAAATATTGGTCTTCATAAGCAGCAGTGAAGAGATCCGACAGAGGAAGAGTCACTATACCTTACAAAAGAGGACAATATATAGATGCAAGAAGTTAGGGTTTTGTTAAAAGAATTAGGGGTGAGAGAGAGAGTTTAAAAGTTGTTCAGATCCACTTATGGCCATGATGATTAAGTTGAAAACTATCTCATTGTTTCTACTCCTTTATTATAAGTTTCCATTGTCATTTTATGGTAGTTCAAAGGAGTTCATCAGGGTTAACCAGTTGTTCTTTTAAGCCACTAGGATGCTAAAAGATGGTGCAAATGATCAGTAAGGTGAGAAGGTATAGAATAATGACATAGTAAATCCCTCTTCACAACTCCAAGAATGTCCTATGGTTTGTAAACATGGCAGGGATAGCAAAATGCATGATGGGTACAGTCATGAAGGAGGTATAATTAGTTTAAAACCTTGTAGACAGTGGCAAAAGGATACCATGCATATCCAACATATCACTGTATAAACCCTCTTTTATAACTCTTTATCTTTCTCATAGAAATAAGCCCTTAGCCCTATGTCTTAGAGTCTCAAATATCTGTAGTTTTAATGGACGTTGAACATCTATCCAACAATAGAGAAATGGTTTCTAAATGCTAGATCCTACTAAAGGAGTGCTTAGTTTAAGAAGGAAGTGTATGGCAAGGAACAATGACAAAACACATGTTAAACAAAAGATAGTCATACAGAGTCAGCCATCAAGGCACACCTACAATAGAGATAGTCATCAATGCATACTTGAAGAAACTCTAGCAGTAACAAAGGCCTTAAAATAGTCAAGAATGATTGTTAGAAAGGAGAAAGAGATAGTCATGTTGTTGTCAGCAATCATTAGCAACAAAAAATAGGAATGAGACTAAGCAAACAATGATCATCCAACAAGAAGATACCAGGAAAGACAGTTATATTTCTTGTCAAAAGCTTGTAATAAGAAAAGAAACTTTTGCCAGAGCCTTTTGAATCCTTGCATAAACCTTCATCTAACCCTACAACCTGACATAACATTGTCAATAAGTTGTGAAAAGTATATAATGCAAATAATGAGAAGGTTGTAGGTTGTAAGTTGTTGAGGTTGTTTTAAGCTAGAGGCAGATAGGTCCCTAATGTCAAGAAGAGCACAGTAACCATGAATATCATAGAAAAACAATGGGAATGTTGTCTTGCTAGAGCAAGAAAAGTCATGAACATCAACTATAACAACCATGAAGGAACAATGTATGAGTTTTAAGGGGTTTCACAGTGGTCTAAAGGACTATCTAAGAGTCTAGAAGTCTGTCAGGCTCCTCACAAGGCCTATATCACTACTTTATATTACTTTGTCATTCGTTATACCATATACCATCATAAGAGCACCAAAACAATGAAAATCAAATAACAATGGATGGTAACTTACCATTAAACAGTACGGTGACCTAAGGTATAAGAGTTCTTGACGAAGTATGAACATGAGACCTATACCAAAGAGGAAGTCAATATTGGATAGTGCTGAGAGTAAGTGACAAAACACAAAAATCTTAATAAGGTATCATGATCTTAGAATAGTAAAAACCAAGGCAGAGATCCTAGGCACAAGACACCAAGACTATGAATATAATGATAGATAAAGGGAAGTTTTCTCATATCAGAGGGCTACAAACTCAGGTTAAAGACGCCTACAGGACATTTTAATCCTATTAAATACCCGACAGGGGTAGTGGGTCAAGTGACAAGTGTTTTCAAGCCATAAATGAGCAGTTTCAAGTAGTTAGAAGACTCCAAAAGTATCCCAACTCTTTCCATATGCCCTATTGTTGTGCAAAGTGGAAGTTGTGGGTAGTTTGAGGTCTTTCATGAGAAGATGGGTGACGAGGATAATAGTTGGAGCAATTTGTGGACAGTTTGAGGGCATCTAGGAGCAGTTTTGACCACTTCCCAGGCATATAGGAACAATTTGGAGACACATGTGATAGCTGGAAGACTTTTTCCAAGCATCTAGGAGCATGAAGGAGTCAACATCAAACTAGGACTCTTCTTGGGCGTCCAAAGTAGGTTGACCAACTTTTAAGCATTCATTTATTTGTAAAAGGTAGCTCCTATATCCTCTCCAATGTTTGTGATGAGATATAGGACCCTTAGACTTAGTATTGGACTAGTTCTTTCATGTTTTTGAGCTGTAAAAAGCAAAAAACTAGACATTGTAACTCAAATTCTGCTATAGAAAAACATTTTGTAACACATTTTCAAGCAAGTAAGATAGTTTTAGACTTATGTATTGATGTAAGAGCACCTTTTTATCAATAAAGTGATTATTTTGCCTTCATTTGTGTTGTTCTTTTGTGCATTTTTCAAAAGATGCATCTATTTTATGTGTTTTCAATTAGCAAACCTTAAAACATGCTTCAAACAAACACCTTTAGGTAGAAAACTAGTCTTTGTGTAGGTTTTAAACTGTGAAATGTATGTGTAGAGCTTTTTTCGCTGTGAAAACTTAAATTTTCCTTCTAAATAGTGAAATACAAACTCCTCTTTACAAAATAATGGTGCATAGGATGTAAGAAAACAAAGATTGTGCAAGAAAAGGATCATTTTCTCTGAAAATTGTGTGTCCAAACAACAAGTATAGGTCATTTTTCAATTTGATACATCACCTATCCAAGTTTTAGCTTCCATTTTCAGGTCATTTCTCATCCCTTTTCCTAGCAAAGTACAGTAGATAATATTAGTTTAGGTGACAAAATCCAAGGGAATCGGCCCTCTCTGGAGATTCTTTTTCGTCAAAGGTGGCCCATAAACCTGGAAAAGTTCCCATGTTTCACTAGTAAGCTAAGTTGCACAACTTGGCAAGGGTGCATTATTCAGTGATAACAATAACCATGCATTCACTACTTTGTACTATCAGTGCTATAGTTGTCACTTTCAACCTATATTTCCCCCTCAAAGTTGGGTTCATCTAGAGTTTATGGTCTTGGTAGTTTATAGATATAATAGAGAATATTAGACTCCTCATCACTTTGTTCTCCCTGGTTAATCTATTCTACATATGTGTCACAGATGTATTTGCCTAATGGTATGTGTACTATCCTATTTTTAACTGTGAAGGAAATTTCTTCCTTCCTAGAATCCACTATACCATTAACATCTATGAACCATTGTAGGCCTAACAGTGCATTAAAGGAGTCAAAGGGTTCTTTCATGGCTACTACCTCAAAGTCGATAGTCTGTTTCACTCTTGACGCATTAACTTCTACCCTTCTCCAAGTGCCTACTATTCCCATAGCTGACCTATTAGCTAAGCTGATGTTGTGTTAGCACTCTTTCATATTTGCATAATTTTGGACCTAATTTCTCTTGATATGTTGGTTTATTTGTTGTCCGTTTGAGCGGTAATGGTAAAATGTCACGTCTCTTTAGACCAAATTTCAAAATTGAGTGTTTCCCCTATGAAGGTTATGGATAGGTAGAGAACAAAATTCTAGTCAAGTTTGCCTCTTAGATCATCTGAAATTCATTGAAATAAGCAAGTTATGCCCATTTGAAGTTCTGGTCAACCAGACATTTTTGGTCAACTGGACATGGACATTGGCGAAATATCCATGTCATGTCTAGTACTCATATTAGGATCTAAATCCTTTAGAAGAACATCTGGGTCTAAAAATATAATTAAATACATCCCATTCATTGTTCAATTAGACTGGACATTAGCACGTCCAAAATATCCATGTCCATGTCCAGATCTTGTTGAAACTGTCAAATTTACCTTAGTAAGTCATAAACTCTCCTGTCGAATAGGAAATTTTGAATTGACATGATCAAGCAATTGAATATCCAGTCTTATTTAAATGTCCAATGCAAGCCGTCAAAATTATCCCAACCTAAAGAGTTTTTATTGGACCAGACATTTTACACTAGACATTTCGCAGCCCCATCTATGATGTGTTTTTTTGTTTTATAGATAGCAGTGTTACCATTGGCAGAGAATATTCTAATGACACTTGTCCGCCCTAGGGAGGCTGGAAGAGATCGATGGTCATGTCTTAATTAATAAGCCCAGGTTAGATCTAATGGCCAACGCTTCGTGCAAACCATCAAGGCATCATACAAAGTAACACCACGATGTTGCGCAAAGAGAACAAGTGTCCCCCTCCGCTAGTTAGATCAACGACCATGTTTCAAAATGAAGATCTAACGGCTAACACATCACGCATTTTGTCAAAGAGAAATGGAAGTGAAGTTTGTGATGTGCTCTAGACCCGCAATAGCCATTGATCAATTTTCTATGAAGATCAATGGCCCGGGTTCAAATGATATGATTGTTTGCATCATGTGAACTCTATGTTCGCTCGCATGAACAATAAATGGTGAAATTGGACTTAAAAGGAGTTTTTTTTCTAAATTTCGTGCACATAGCTTAATTACAAGTGCAAAGGTTCTCAGTGTTGAAGGAGTTCGTGGACATATACTAGGTGAAGGTCATTCTTCATTCTGATGCTGAAACAGGTATGTGCTGAAATTATCCTGCAATGGTTATAATCTATTAAGGCTTTGTAATTCTATGATCAAAGTTTTGCGTATAAAGTGAAACCTGGAAAATAATAGCTCAATTCCCTCTTACTTTCTTGTGTAAATTATGGGACCTAAAGGAGGTTGTGGGCGTCTACCTAAGAGGGATTTAACTCATGGTACTAATGAACAAATCCTAGAGTCTTCAAATAAGCTTGAATAGGGTCAAGGTGTAGGGGATTTTGCCACAAAATTGTATGATTTTCAAGGACTTATCTAAGATGCCATCTTGCCAGTGGGAGGATGGGAACTATTTGAGTTCAGTTATTACCGAAGAGACAGAGAGAGACTTGTCTCGCATCTTTGGGATCTTGACATTGGGAGACTGGTGGTCCCCAATGTCTTCGTCAATGTTGACCTAATTTCAACTATCTATTGAAACTATGATCCTAACACAAAGACACTATATGGTAAAACTGGCCATCGATTGTTCCATTTGAGTAGGGAGTTACTGATAGAGGTTTTCAATTTGTCCTTGTTGCTAATGTATAGATTGACCTAGACGAGTTCAAGAAGGATTATAAGAGAAATAGGTATACTTATAGAACATACAAGCTGCCCCTTCATAGAAAAAGGAATTTGAGTAGACGTGCTAAGTTCATTGATGTGAATTGGAGTCTTTCAGTGCCGACATATTTGAGGATTACTTTGTCATGACTTATTGAGTTTTGTGTCAAATAATGGGTTTAGATTTTAATCCTTTGATACCTAATAGTCTACTGGTCATGATTGTTGATATCTAGGACAAATTCCAGTTTATGAGGTTTGATTTTGCTTCATATCTGGCAGGAAAGATCCATGATGATTTACTGTCATTTAAGACTGCAGGACATGCCCCCACTTTTAAAAGGTATTCTTTGTTGTGCCACATACTATTACATTGTGGCATGAAGTTTTGGGGGAAGGAATTATAAATTCAATAGTTCACTAAGGATGGTTTTCCCATGCCCATTCAAGGAAGGGTACATAAATGGGATATATTTTGTGAGAGTGTAAGTTATCTTGCATTTGAAGAACATTTTGTTCAAAGGATATTAGGACTTTTAGGTGTTAATATGCCTAGGCAGTCTAAAGAAATTATGGATTTCCTTAGGCCTTTTGAGAGGATAACAGATGGGAATTTGAGACACAATTGGGGTGATTGGTACTTATATCCGAACGCAATAGTGATCAAAGTGTATGGAACTAATGTTAAGCCCCGTGTACTACCAATTAGAGTACCTAACATGATTGTTTTTTGGAGATTACATGGCAACTGAATGAATCAGGTAAATTCCATTTAAGAGGAAAGGTTCTTTTCTCCCTATCCTATTCAATTTCTTGGTTTTAGAATGCATGCTAAGGAAGGATATGAGACTTGCTCTAATATACTTTCAGTATATAGGTTGCCCTTCACCAGAACTATGACCTAGAGCATTTCATATATAAAATAAGAATAGAAAAGTTAAGGGTAGGTTTTGAGCATTGTTATGATGAGAAGGAAGATCTTATCAAGAATAGTGTCTCTTTAGAGGAAGTACACCAAAGAAAAGAGGTGTTTGGGCTTGTATTAATTAGGGAGAGATAGAGGAAAGTGACATATCTTGCAAACCCAGGGGCTTTCCCAAATATTTTAGATCCTATCCTTCACATGAAAATGTTGATGAATAATGTAGAGCAGTTAAGGTTTGCCCCCAAAAGGAAAGCCATCAAACCAAAGTTTCCTAAACCTCAACATAGTCTTGATGAGAAAATTTAGGAACATGTTCCTCCATAATTTGAGGAGAGCACAAAGGAAGCTTGGAAGTCCCTTCCAATCCATGAACTTGTTGTTGCACAGCCGTTGCGAGTTGACTATTCTTTGACGGATGAAATGGGAGAAAATTATATTGATTTAGAGGAGATTTAGCAAGTGTTAAAATCACCCCATAGAAATGAGGTTATCATCCCTCCTTAGACAAGGACTCTATTAAGTATGTAGGGGAGTAGTACAGTGGTGCAAGATGTCAAAGCTCTTGCTTGTAGAGAATTTTTATCTGATGATGGTTTTAAAAATCCAAGGAATTTAGAGCTCTCCTTGTGCAGAAGAAATTAGAGGCATATTTAACAAAGTTAAATAAAGAGTAGGGTAAGGCAGGTGACAACGATCAAAATGAAATTACTAAAAGGGTTATAAATAAAGTTGACATGGATATTAGTAAGATTACCCTTGAAGAAGGCATGAGATTGGTGGCAGAGAGTGGTTTTCTTTTTCTACCAGGATGGGATATTTCCTCAGCTATAGCAATGGATACTATTAGGAGGTAAGATGAATTTGATGATGAAGTTATCACTAGGGAGCAGGTTGAAGAGGTGTTTGGATCCAAATTCAATGCTAATCATGAAACATTATCTATTTGGGCCATGGCTCCTGGCGATAACAAGCCACATATTGCAAAGGACGTAAATGAATTAACTAGCCAATTCATTATGAGATGACTAACTGATACAACTCCCTCTCAGGCCACCTCTTTGGTGGTTGCGATTGCAAAATTCAGTGAGACTACAGCTAGAAAGATGTATGCAAAATTAAAACAGATGAGGGAGGACAATGTGAAGTTGTTACAGGAGTACAATAGACTTAAGGCTCTCATCCCTCCAATGGGAATTGAGGTAGCATCACCTGCTTCCACTTCGAGCTTCAAATGTCTAGTTAGACAAAGTAGTGATCCAACAATTATTGCCGAGTCACTAGATAAGTTGGAAGATCAATTAAAAGAGTACATGAATGATCAAGTAGCATTGATTAAGGGGCTCCTCAATCATCAAATGAGTAAAGTTTTTAAGAAGGTGGATGATGTGTGGGTATGCCACATCAATTTAAAGAAAACACTAAATGAATACATGGCAAATGATTCGACATTAAGAGACATCTTAGGTACATGGTTTCCTCGGATGGATTTAATGACTCATATCCATAGTCGTGTTGTTTTGGAGTCTAACATTCCTAGCAGGTTAGTAGGCACTTACCAAGTTATGGGTTTTCTAAATGTGGTGTCCACTTTCCAGAGCAAATTGGATGACACTGAGAAAAAAAAAATGATGTCCCTTGAGGACTATTCCCTGCTGCCAATGTACAGTGATGATGGATCTAAAAAGGCACTGACAGAGTGGAAGAAGGATTTTGATGACATTGTACCTAGAGTTGTCGGATCAATTGCACTTGACACGAAGATTGAACAAATGAGGTGTAACATGGAGTTGGATAAAATACTAAATTTGGAAGTTGGCCTTAGCAATTTTGTCAAGGAAACAAAGGTTTTGTTGGATGCTAGATTCTCCGCCCACATGAGCAGAGTTGAAAAAGTGTTGTCATAGTTGGCCATCAAAGGAAGAATTTGCAGCTTGGGTACAAAGATATGTGATGTGATTTTTTAAGTACACTACTTTTTGAAGCTTCAATGTTTTCGATCTGGCTATTGATGGATTGATTTGATGAGTGGCGTGTGAGAAGCTTTTGAATGCAGGTAGTTTGTGGTTGTTGCTGAAACAATTGTGCTTCCTTTTCTATTTTTGGGAACGAGGTATGATATCCAAGGATATCCGAATGTGAATTGAGTACATCAATGGTACAAGTAGCTGAACAAGTGATTGATTAAAATATTAAAGAAGGATGCTACCCAGGCACAGAGATCTTTGTTCCTTTTGCTATAAATGGAAGTGTTTGTATGCACACTATGCATCAGCCTTTTTGAGAATATAATGCAGAGTTTTTCCTTTTCTAATATGTTTTGTATGCTTCCCACATGCCCAGGAGATGCTTCCTTGTTCTCATGTCTATTAATTTGTTCATATAGAGCTAAGAACAAGAAGGAAATTTCTAGGAATGGATGGTTCAGATAAAAAATTAAGTGCGAAGCTCCAACAGGAAGCATACTCCCATTAGTTTGCCTACTCATAGTGTCATTCTGATGATCAAGGGTTGAGCCTGCTTAGAGACTCCAATCGCATAGATATGTTTTAGTGGAGCAGAAGGTTTTGTTAAAGCTCTAGCAACTGTTGTTGAGTCTTCAAGTTAGGTGCTTAGGTAGAGAGGCATCATTTTGCTCTCTCCCCCTATCTAGGATAGATGACACTCATTAAAGGGACAATTGTGACAGTGGAAGAATATCACATTTGGATTGTCCAGTTGGTGATGAAGAATTGGAATTTTATTGATAGAATCAGGAAGTTTTATGGTTGGTTAATGGTGACACCTACAGTAGCTTCCTCTAAAAGGGAATTATAACTGTCTCCTAACTCAACGACTGGTGGATGTTTCAATGACTAGCAGTTCTGACGCTTGGCAACCCTAAATTGAAAGATGGGGAGTCATGTGAGCAGGCTAATTGCCTATGCTTGAGGGATTCGAGTGAAATAGAAGTTATCTTAAAGTGTCTAAGAAATTTGAATTTGATCCAGTTCTCTTGAATAACTAAATGTTGTTGTAACTATGGAAAATCTCAGTGGTTTGTAAGAGCTCTCCCTTGTGTTATAAAAGGTGAGATGTTCGTTGTTTTTATTCTTGGAAAATTTAGGGACTTTGTCAAGTATTCATTTTTATCATAGGAATAGGGATTGAGTATCCTTGTGTCTTTTTCGTCAAGAAGTGACATGTATCCTCTGGTTTGGTTAATACCAACAGGGTTATTGATTTGTGTAATCTTTGTCTCCAAGTGTATATCCTAGCAAATATTTGAATAAAGCAACCAATGGGTGTTTTATCCTAAATTGCAGATTTGTTGTAATACATTTGTTTTCTTGAATTAGTTTCTATTAAAGTAACAATGCAAATCTTTTTCAAGAATTAAATGGTATTTGTTGTGATATAATAGGATTACTAAGTATGAAGATTATATAGGAAAGCTTTTTGTGGTTGATGTCAATATTAAAATATTGGTTGTTTAAAAGAATCGTCATGATCAAAAGGTACATACAAAAATACATAAGTAGATGACTTTGTTTTGCCAATTATAAGCACTGGTCCTCATAGTACCAGTTTCCCAATCATAAATCTATCAAAAGAATATACTTATTACATTGTTTAAATAATTCTTTATTGTCTAGTACTTTCATTTTGACAATCTACGTCTACAAAATATATAATAACAAAAGTAAGATCAATTATTTGTCATTCCTTAGGTCATATGATGAAAGTGGATTTGTTATTTATAGACACTTGGGTTATTCATGATTGTGTTTTTTATTAAGTGTCTATTGAAGGCAAACCCACCTAGGCCTTGCAAAGCCTGAAGTGCAAAGGAAAATTGTCAGATAGACAGTTCTTCCTATTTCATTGGCCCATTTCCTATTGGTCTGTTCTAAATCTAAGAGTTAGTACACAGAGATCAGTGGGGTGTACTTTGGGGAACCAACATGTTGTATGGTATTTATTCTCATTTTGGCTTTCCCAATTGCTCCCAGACCATTTTAGGTAGTATGTTTGCATCTACTCCTAGATCCACCATGACCTGTTTAATTTTCTTATGGTTAATGTGTGTCGTAATCATGAGTGGTCTAGATTTCCATGTTCTATCTATTTTTGTCATCTTTCATACTTGAGGTTTTTGGTTAGCATGTTTATTCCAATATTTGTAGAACTGTTTAAGTTTCTCCAATAGGTTATTTTGTTGTGTGAGTTGTGTTAATTGTTTTAATGCTAAGACTTCTTCCTCTGAAAATAAGTTGTTTTGTTGTTTATTGTATGTTTAGTTTGCTATATTATCTTATCTGTTAGTGTAAAAAGGGACTTTACCTAGCTAGTCATTTCTAAGTCCTCTTCACACTAGTCTTCTTAAGTTTACTTAGCGTCTTGTGGAGCATTTAATAATATACAACTATGTGCATTTAATAGTTTTACACTAGTTGTCTCATGTCATAGCATTAAGACACTTGTCATCTTACAAGCTTGTCTTATATGCTTTATTTATTAGTGGTGTCTAGGACATTTATTATTTGTGTCATCTAGAAGGCATCTTATCCTCTAGTTGTCATTTAATATTTGTGTTCACGTTGGTTTACATTTAATTTTGTGGCTAAGTCCTATCACTCCACCTTGCCTATATTTGTGTGAAGTCAAGCTCTGCATCATTTCTTGGCATTGTTGTTTTGTCTCTTATTGTGGAAGGTTGTTTTGATTGCAGGTGTTCTTGGGCCTTCTCGAGTCCATCATCGACTCTTACATGGTATCAAAGCCTGATCTACAATTTATTTCTAAATTTTCAAGAGATTTTGTCAAGAATTATTTTTCTGGTGTGTCGTGGAGCAATTATGACTGCACAATTCCGTTTGGGAGGCATGTTCTAAGTTTTTGACATATAACTCAACTAGTTTATAAGATAGGTGATTTTTGACTTTTTTTAGGGTTGTAGTTTTTGTGTAGTACAAAAATTGTACAATCCGTACAATCTATACCATATGGATCTATACCATACAGACTTTTGTACGATCATGGCAGGGTCGTACCATGCTTATGTCCCCCTGCGTCATTGACTTTGGCTTTGTCTATGGGATAAAGTTTTTGCACGATGATTTTTTTTGTTTTGCATAATGTTCCTGGCATCTCAAAGTAACATTGCATCATCTGATGTCACTCTACATAGGGTTTCCTTTGCTTTGACCAAAGGGTTGACACTTTAACAACGAGTACTGGTAGTTTGGAAACTAATTTTTTGCATCAGGGGAAGTCGGAACCCTCGGTCATAGAGGCCCTCGGGTAGCCCAAGAGGGGCTTCAAATTGATAGTGCACCATGAGTGACTCTCTACAAGGTGTTGCCACCCACAAAGCCTTCACCTCAAACCTATGTCGAGAAGAGTTTCCACCACTAGTGGAGATCACTCAAACCTCGTCTACAGCAGTGCCCTAAGCGCTAAAACCTCCACTCCACCCAAAGTTTCTGCCACAAACCCGCCACCTCCGCCCATGTTCTCGGCTTGGTAGCTACTCAACTGATTGTTATAACCTGCACACCACTAGATCCATAGCTCAATCACCACCACCTCTGGTGGTGCCACCCAACGGCCACCGGCCAACCACCTGACAAGGGGTGGGGGCATGTTTTGCCCTAATAAG
The DNA here is from genome assembly GCA_027924645.1 of Cunninghamia lanceolata. Classification (NCBI taxonomy): domain Eukaryota; kingdom Viridiplantae; phylum Streptophyta; class Pinopsida; order Cupressales; family Cupressaceae; genus Cunninghamia; species Cunninghamia lanceolata. Next base: position 14,928,694 of record BSBN01000870.1, on the reverse strand, counting down.
CTCTATGAGGTTTTTTTTTTCTTTTTTTTCATAACATGGACTAACAGGGTCATTTTTTTGCAAACAAGATATCGTTGGAAAGATGATTCAATATACTTTGCAATGACATCAATCATTTTTTTCATATTTTGTTGTTTGACCTTAGTTTTTGTAGCTTGAAGTCAGCTCTTCTATTTCAGCCTTCGAACTCATAACTCTTTGCCACGATCTCTAATTTTCACGATTCTTGTGGCATTGGAAAGGTATTGAGGAGCTCTACACAACCATTAGTGCACTTTTTTCATATTTAGACCAAAGAATGTTTTATTTAGTTTGTCAAATTTTTAACTTATGATTAGTAACTTGGACATCCCGACACTTGGAGAAGTGAAACTTGTATTGAGAGGCTTCATTTGTTGTATCAATTCATTTGGGAATCTCATATTTCAATTGTATATCTCTTTTTAGAGAAATTTGTAATTTTCCCAAACTAGGTTCTTTGAGGACACATTGTAAACACACTAAGTATAAAGTGCCACAACACAATTGGGTGGGTTCTCTTGCATAGTAAAGGGTGTGTTGTGTTGTTTGCTTTCTTTTGATCATGGATGTGTCTAAAATTTCTCTTTTAACTCCGTATAGTTACTACGAATGGAAGAAAGAAATGGAGTACCTCTTATATACATGAAGGTTACATAGGATAACTTTTGGCACAAACCCTGAACCCATAGGTGCTGTTGAGAGAAGAAAATAACTTGGTAGGAAAGATGAGGCCTATGGTAAATTATCATTTCTCCTAATCTTCGGTTTCATGTTGAGTCTTCCTCAACACCAAATAATGTTTAGACTACATTGGAGGGTCTCTTTGGTAAGCATGATACTATGAGAGGATTTAAATTGGAAAATGAATTAATTGCATTAAGTCATCAAGATTTTGATCAAATTCAATATTTATTTAGTAAGTTCAAATCACTTAGGCTCCAACTTAAGCAAACTGGCATTGAGAAGGAAGACACATAGTTGATTCTATTTATCCTTGCCAAATTGAGTTTTGATTATTCAATATATGTTTCTACCTTCTATTCTACTATGGATGCTCTTGGTAGTCAGCACACTATGCCTTCACTTGATGAGTTTGCTGCACAACTCACTAGGGAATAAGACATGTTGTTACAAATGGGTACCTTGAAGTCTTCTAAATCATAGGCTCTTATTGCAACTCAAAGTACAAAAGATCCTATGGCTTCAATTAACAAAGGTAAGAAACAAAAGGACTCAAAGAATCAAGGGCAAGATAAGGAATCACAAAAAACACCCAACTCTTCTAAAGAGGAACCTACTAAGAAGAAGAAACCAAAGTGTGCATATTGTAACAAATTGGGTTATGATGAGAATAAGTGTTATGAGAAAAAAATTGCTAAGATGTCTCAACCATTGTAGTAATGTCAGTCACTACTTCTTCAGCAACATAAAATTGAGGCACCTACAATTGTTTTTCTTAATATAGCTTCTTCTTCTAAGCTCCCATATCAACAACACTCAGGGCAAACCACATTTGCACTTGGAAAAGATAACAACAAGGATAAAGGAAAAGGTCATGCTCTCATTACTTCATTAGGTGGTGATCGTGAAAGGTGGTTTCTTGATTTAGGAGCATCTCATCATATGGGTCACAATTTTTAGATTTCCAAAACATACATTATTTAGATACATCCAGAATTCGGATGGGTAATGGGGCTTATCTATATGTTCATGGCAAAGGCAACATTGAGATAGGCGATGGTTGTTTTAGGGATGTTCTTTATATGCCTGATTTATCCACAAACCTCCTTTCTATATACCAAATTACACATAGTGAATCACTGAAGATTGTTGAGTTCACACTTGATTCAATGTACATTTGAGATGTAGAGAGTGATGATGTCATTGCAGTTGGCAGAGTTGATACATACTCTCACCTTTACACCTTTTCTCATTTTGTTCCTGATTATACTAGTTTTTCTGAGACACACACTCCAGCATCGAGTGTGGTAGTGCACAAGAGGGGGTTGGTCACTTGAACTTTGGAGTTCTTGAGACTAGTGTTGCACCATCGTCACCTCCATCTCCTGCTACTTCAGAGGTTGTTCCTTCAGTTCAATAGGATGTTTCTAGTCTTTTCGATACAACTTTGTGGGATGAGTATTTGACAGGTATTCCAACTTTATTTGTGGAGTCTCACATTGATGATTTGGAGGACACACTTTAGGAATTATCTCTCATCTTTGATGATAGATTCAACACTATTGTTGTCCCATCTTCATTGTCTTTTGTTATTGTTCATTAGTTTTCATAGGGTTTTGGTGTTGCATCTTTTAGGGTTGCACATTCAAGGGTGGAGACATTTGAGTAGTTTTCAAAGGCATCACATCTTTTGAGACATTCTTCCTCGGTTCTTATTTTGGATTTGGAGTATCTTCTACATCATCCAGTGGACATGTTTCTTCCCAAGGGAAGACATGTTTGTCAGTCTTGGACATTTTTATGCATACTTGTTCCTGCTTTCACCTTTGGCACTGGAGGTCCTTCATTCAGGGGGATCCATTATCTCTCATACATTCTCTCATATGGGAGTTCTTTGATTGTATATTTGTGTTGGATGTAGTCCTAGGGGGTCTTGAGTCCCTCCATCACTTAGTCCATCACATTATTTCTTGCATTCTCACTTTTTAGGGAGGATTTTTTTTTTCCCATGTGGTTTTCTCCTTTTCTCCACTTAAGATTTGTTGTTCATGAGTACCTAACATGTCCTAGTAGCTGGGACTCATTCATGCATTCAGATTTTGTTTACTTCTCCCTAAGTTGCATTTAAGGGGGGGGTGTTAGTGTAAAAAGAAACTTTACCTAGCTAGTCATTTCTAGGTCCTCTTCAAGCTAGTCTTCTTAAATTTACTTAGTGTCTTGTGGAGCATTTAATAATATACAACTATGTGCATTTAACAGTTTTGCACTAGTTGTCTCATGTCATAGCTTTGTCTTATATGCTTTATTTATTAGTGGTTTCTAGGACATTTATTATTTGTGTCATCTAGAAGGCATCTTATCCTCTAGTTGTCATCTAATATTTGTGTCTATGTTGGTCTAAATTCAATTTTGTGGCCAAGTCCTATCACTCCACCTTGCCTATATAAGGGAGGTGTCACATTGTATATTCCCAATTCAATTATGTGATGTCAAGCTCTGCATCATTTCTTGGCATTGTTGTTATGTCTCTTGTTGTGGAAGGTTGTTGTGATTTTAGGTGTTCTTGGGCCTTCTTGAGTCCATCATCAACTCTTACATTGTCGTGTTGGTATTTTTTGGGAAGAAGTTATCTTCTTCCTCATCATTACCATCATTATGTGTGTTATATCCTAGTTGTTTTAGCTTTGCAGCATCTGTGCCTTTTCTTGTCACCACTGCGTCCTTGTTTTTATTCTTATATTTGGTCGGGTCCTTCTGATTAAGCTTTTATTTGTTGTCCTAACACTCTTCCTCTGAGTTTCTAGTATCAGAAGTGTCAGAATCATACTTTTCTTCTTTTTGACACCTTCTTGCTCCTTGCAGTGTCTCCTTGGGTATCTTCCTCATGATTCTGGCCCTTTTAGGAATATCAAATCCTTGTAATTGATCACTTTTTGACTGGGGTGACACATTTTTGAAATACTATTGTTCTTTATTGTAATTGAATAGGTCATGTTATGAGTTGCCACAAAATACACATTGTTTCCTCTTGTCTGAACAACACTCATTAGAAAAATGACCTTGCTTACCACACTTATAGTAGTTGGAATCTCTCCTTCTACCTCTATCGTGACCTCTTCCACCTCTATAACTGTTATATTGACTTCTCTCATCATTGTTATAGTTATTAGAATATGGCCCTTAGTTCGAAGGTGTATTTTATAATGTGTTTACATTCCTTTGATTTGCCCAACTAGGTACTTTATACCCATGGTTTTGATAGTATATGTCACTACCCCCTTCTTGACACATTAAACTCTATTCATTAAGGTAGAAGAAAATAATTAATTATTTATAAGATTAGAAAAAGGGAGGTGTTTGTTTGGCTAATTTAATCATTAAATAATTTAAATGATAATAGAATAAAGAAATAAACAAATAATTAAATATCAAATAATAATGTTATTAATAATAATAAATAAATTTAAATTCATACAAAAATAAAATAAATTAAAAATATATATAATATAAATTATAATAAAATAAATTAAATCAAGTCAATAATTAATATTAGTTAACTAAAATCACATTTCAGTTAAGACAAAGAAGTTCATGGAGAACATTAGTTAGTTTATTTGATTTATTTGTTAACTAAACAGTTCACATCAAACATACGGTAGAAAACATAACTACATACATATTATACCTTGATCCCATTTGGAAGCGGGTTTGTGGGAATTTTGGGGAGCGAAGGATGTTCTCAACATGCAGGTTTTAGGCACAAGGTTAAGAATTATTGAAGCTCTTGATTTATCAACCTTCAACTTAGTTTGTTCACCAAGAGAAATAAATCAACCAAATCCAAGGGTGAATCCTCAAATATAAAGACAAGATACATATATATTCAACGTATAGTTAGAACAATCCCAAATGGATTCACTTGACTCCCCGAGGCTTTAGGCCAAATGTTGAGATGGGAATCAAGCCATTAATCATAATATATATATGTAATATAATCTTGAATGACGATGACCTCAGTGCACTGTCATTAAGGGGGGTGTAGTCTTTAGTGAGTGACTTGAAGGATCTATTAGATCCTGATAAGTCTAAGTCTTTGGCCAGAGCATATACCTATCCTATATGGATGGATGCCTATCCTATTTGGATAGATGCCCATCTTAAATGGATGGAGGAATATTTATCTCATATGAATAAATGCCTATCACGTATGGATGAATGCTTGTCTGGATACACAAATGCCTATCCCGTATGGATAGAAGTACTTGAGTATATGATTCAATTGAACATTTAATAACTTGATTGAAAATAATAACAAAAAAATAGTGTTATTTTAGGTAATAACGATTGGGTTGTTACAATATAAAGGTCTCTCAGCTAGTCCTTTGACATATGTAGTTTCTTGATCTACTATTCTATTGTTGTGGTGGCCATTGCACCAGGGTTCATGCTCTTCCTCTTCACTGCATAGTCTAAACAAGTAGGATTGACAATCCTCAATTTCATGGTAATCCCATTCACCACAAACTCCACAATATACTATTTGACTTTGTTTTAGTGTTGTCTTGAGGTCTACCCTTAGTGTGACAACCTTCTTTTACCCTTTTATTACTAGGTACTTGTTTCTAAGGTGTCCTTCCCTTGTACACTAATTACACCAGATATTTGGTCTTTGTTTCTATGGGCTATTATTCCTCCTTGATAGTATTTCTTGTTTTAACTTTAATTGTTCAAGTTCTAGTCTTAATTTCTCCATCTTTGTACTCTCCCTTGACCTTGTTTTTTTCATCCAGGTTTGGGCCTCAATGCGAAAATCTAGAGTCGTTGCTTTAGAGTAGGTTGTGAATGTTTTACCATCTAGGGATGTCCTAATTTTGAGAACTAACCCTAATACAAACCATTTGATGCATTACTTTTTTGTCAGAGGTTCCTCTAACTTTCTTGAGACATCTTTGACCCTTTTTGTTGAAAGTAAGGAATACTGAGAGGGCGGTGAATCAATATTCTGCAAAACCACTTCTTAACTTGTTTATTAATCCAATTTTCAAAATTAATAACATGAAAGCAAAAAAAGCATAAGAACACACCCATAAAGACATAACACATAGACACTAGGAGTTTTACATGGAAAACTCAAAAAGGGAAAAACCACGGTGAGTGTTAGCTCACAATATATTATGATAGCACAATACCAAATTACAAGAAGCCTCACTGCCCAAAAAAATGCTCACTGCAGGTGGACTCACTGTCCACTAAGGAAGAAGAAGTAGAAAGAAAGAGAAATGGCTCACAGCCAGATATGAACTACTACAAGTGCATCTACAACATGCTGAAATAAAATTCCTTTGAAGGCTCAATATACATATTCAAAGGTCTTCATTTAATTTGCTCTCCTTCTTAGCTCTTCTACATATACTCAGATTTCTGCCCTTGTTTTCTTTTCTATACTGTACTCTACTTATAATCCTTCACATTTTGAATTTGCACATTATTCCACACACACATCAACATCACAATCAATCAAGTATTTATTTCTGCAACAAGATTCATTTCATAATCAGGTCGGCAAGCCAGACATGAAGCGTGTACATAATGTATTTTACCTTGTCGGCTTGATCATGTGTATAAACAACAATGTGGACCCAAACAAACATGAAATAATCTTTATATAGGTCCACACCTATCATTCAACCATTTAGATTGATAGTTTAGACAATATATCTTCTCCGCATAACGATCTAACATGCCTGTCGATTTGTCTCTTAAGAACATGCTTGACCTAATCATCTGTCACACCAAAATTCTTACTGCGGACCAAATGAGACTCAAAGAATCACATCAACCATTCCTCATACCTCACAAATCATATCTTACCAATCGCAGGTCATGATGTCCTTATGTGGTGAAATGTGGAACTCAGAATTGAATCTTCTGCCTTGGTGAAGTATTGGCAAACCAACTACCAGAACTTGGAGTTTTGTAGACAATCTTCCAAATCACTTCAGATTCTATAACTCATCAACTGTATGCTTCTAACACCTATCCATACTGCCTCAAAACTGCATACTAATACAATCACTTACAGAGAAACGTGGACCAGAATACCCATGCACTTTGCACTGTTCCTGACTTAACTGTGTTCACCCGGACTTAAACCAATCACAACTTGACTTCTAGAAGTCATCAGGACTTGCAATCTTGAATGTAGCACCTTCAATCAAATCTACATAACATACCTAAACCGCATACCTTGACCATCAATTGCGGAGGAATACCACTTGAGTTTTTGCTACTAACTTTGTGTTGTCAGTACTTAGCCATTCTGCCTTAGTCTTTTGTGTCCAGACCATAACTTTGTATGCATACGGTTCCAAGTTGAGTTCCTAATCATCCTTAGTTCCATCATGCTCTGTTTGCCTTGTTGCCATCAATGACAACATTACCCAATCAACAATGTCTCTTGACTATGTTGCCAACAATCTCCCCCTTCGGCATTGATGGCAACACTTAGTGAAAAATGTGTATCTGCTCCCCCTTACTCTGTATTTCTTCTCCCCTTAAGATGTTTTCCCATTTTTCACTGGTCTTATTCTCCCCATTTGACATCAATGGCAAAGGGTATATGTACAAGGATCAAAATTATGTCAAAACTGCAAAAAAATTTGGACTCTACCGCATATGTACACATACAATCTTCAACTCAATTAGTTGTTGGTGAAAGAATATCCTTATACACAATCTTTAATTGTGTAATCTCTTCATCCCATCAAATCTTAGCTCTTTCCAGAATTTGAATGTGACCATTGATCAAAAACACTGATTTTTCTAGCTTTTGCACATCAGAAGGTGTATCAATTTGTGAAGCTACCTATGCTTCTGCTGCAAGATTTGTCATGATCTCAATTTTTAATCTTAATATCCTTCTCAGCAGACACATTTTGTTTTTAGTTTCTTCTTGTCTGCTAAGCAGACTATTTATGTTGTTCTGAATATTTTCAACTTGTGTTTCTAAACTGCTGATTGAGTCAACTACTGGATCAAAGGTCTTAGAAATATTTGTGAGTTGAAGCTCCATGCTTTTGACTTTCTCATCTATTTCTTTAGTAGTTTTAGGCCATGAAAAACAAAATTTGTATATATCACAAACTTCCTTAATTGCATTTTTCATATTCTTGATACTGCTTTCTAATAGAATTGTATCACTGTCTAACTTGATTTTTGAAACTGCTAATCTTTTGTCTTCATACTCCTTTTTAACCTTACTATCAACAGACTTTTCAAAGGATTCAAAATGAGTACTTACAAAGTTTATTAGACCTTTGAGATGAGTAGTTGATGACACTGATGTATCTTTATGGTATAAGGGCATCAGCTTCTCTAGAATACCGGATGTCTCAACAACACGTTCATTGTCCTGTATGAAAGTTTTCAGTATTTCTTCCTGAGCCTTAGCTTGCACGATTGATGCTAGTGATAATTTCTCCACCAGAGACATAGAAGTCAGATTTATAGGTCCTTGTAGAATCTTGAGTGAATCTATAATCTGTACTCCTTGTTGTTTTTCCAAAAACTTTCTAGCATAGCCAATTCAAATTGGGTCTGCAGTAGTGTCTCTTGCTGCTTGTTCTTCACTATGTGTAACTTTCTTTCTTTTCTTTTCTTCTATTGGATTTTCTTTCTCTAGTTGGGTAGAGGCTTCAGTAATGGATGAAGTCCTTGTTCTTTTCGTAGGGCTACCTACATGTTCTTCCTTTTCAACTTTCTCATATTTTCTTTCTGGAGTGTTTGATTTCCCTTCCACCGGAGCAATTAAGGGTCTTGATCCTTTTGCTTTGGTTTTTGCCTCACTTGATTATTCATATGACATTTTCTCTAAAGGCTCATATTCCAAAGATAATTCTTTGAATGTCCCAAACCTGTTTTCTTTGAAATCTTTTGGTTTGTTTAGTAGTTCATCAGCTAATTCGGTTAGGATATCTTATGTAACTTCATACCCTAATGCAAGGACCCATGCAGTTCTTGGTTCCATGGCTTTCATGAAGCATTTGTCTTTGTTTACCATGAACACAATGTCCTTTTCATATTTCATCACTACCTTATCAGGTATCTAGACCCTACATATCATTTTCTTATGAAAGTTCATGAAGTGTCACCATAAGATTTTATTCTGTTTATCTGCATTTCCCAAATTCTGCAGGTGATTTCTTATTTGAGTTGCTACTGGTATGTGATTAAGCCAGACAATGCTTTCCAAACTAGGTAGTTCTCTCAGAAAGTAGAAGAGTAGATAGGTGATTAAAGTTCCATATTTGAACGGATAATTTGTCTCTTTTGTTCTTTTCAAGTTCTCCATTAACTCACTCTGAAGTAACTCACATAGGTTATAATCCGTATTATTTTTGACCATGTCATATGCTATGTATATAGCTAATGCCGACATAGAATTCTCTGAGTGGGAAAAGTATACTTTGTATCCAATAACCATTGATGCAAATCTGACAATCGGATCCTTAATATCATTTACCGCGAGAGCTTTCTTATCAAATTTGTCTCCTGTCAGCTGCATTACTAAATTGTTCTTTATTTTCTTGTCACCGAGGATCCTTCCAAAGGAAGTCATACCAGTTACAGCTTTGATATCTTCTTTAGTTATCATATAGGGGAGAGGACCCATTAGTGGTGCACCCTAACTTCACGCCCATCAAAATCATAAATGGCAATTTTGAATCACTCCAATTTTTTTACAGTAGCTTACTTGACAACACCCTTGCTTATAACTAAGGTTTCAGGGCCACATCATCAAATATGATGCCACATCAGCATGTTTTTTGTTGAGGTGTCAAATAGATCCCCAAAAAAAATGGTGGACCAATAGGTGTGCATTAAGTCATGTTTTGTTGGTGGGCTGATGTGGCATCACATGATTGGTTGCTTTTTAAATCTAAAGGGCACATTTCATTCAATTATTAGTACATATAGTAACACTAGCAACCTTAAAGTCACAACTACTAGTACTAAACTTCAAAAAATATTGGGCCTTAAATGCACATATACTATCTCAACCATTGGAACTATCTCACCTATTGGGTTTTTTCCCTTATGGTTCATCAAGCCACAAAAACTCATCATGAATTATGCTTAGGATAAGCTTAACCCATGTATCATTCGGGATCGTAGGAAAGTCCAACCAAGTATATACATTTCTTTTCTCCTAGAATTTTATATTCATTTTTCAACTCAACATCAACCATAGTCAGTTCATCCAAGTATAATTTGCCAAGATTCAAGTGATCGTATTCCTCTAAATTGGTATGAATATATGCCCTAACATCTTCCATGTGCACAATTTCATGAGGAATAATTGAGAATACCCCTACAGGATCATCTTCTAGTGATTTGAAGAAATGTTTCTTGAGCTTGGGGCGGGGCTTTTCTGTTATCTCAATTAATTTGGGAGTAAACATTTTCTAAAATATTTTAGACTACACATAAGGGTTTTTAAGCTGTAAATACCTTTTCTGCCGAATTGGGGTTTCCTTCACCAGACGTCGATTTGGCTTGAATAGCTTAGAAATCTTTGATTTGCTTGGAGCTTTACTTCAGTTTGCTTTAGACACTTGATAATTTGAATGCAAAGTGATTAATCCTTTACAAATCCAAGCCTTTTAACCCCATGAAACCTTAACTAAATTGTCATAAATGCAGTCTTTCAAAAAGCTGTTAAACACTTCTCTGTTAGCCACAGTCAATCCAAATTGCTCCACAATACTCTGCATTGGATCATTTTTCTACCATAATTTCTTTCAGAGGACTTTTCATAAAGTACTTCACAACATACCTTTGTGCTGGATTCCAACATTAACTTTCTAGCTTGGGGTTTTGGATTTTCAACATAGCTCCCCCTGAGCCAGAGCTCCCAATTTACTTTCCAGAGGAAGTATCTGCACCAGAAGTTGGTGTAGATCCATCCTTGATATTGTCAACATCTTTGTTAATCCAGACCTTGCTCATTTCCTTCTTGATCTCAATTGGATCAATTTTTTCTTTTCCCTTATCATTCCTCTGTTTTGTTTTCCCTTCATCATAGTGGTTTCTTTTCACATTCTTGCTTCTGTAGAATCTTGCAACATGTCCAAACTTGTTGCAATTGTAGCATACCACATTCCTTTGTCCTTGATTCCTTCTATTGATTGGATTTGATCTACATTGATTAGCATATGTCCAAGTCTATTGCATGTAAAACATCGTCCATTAAATGATTAAGTATTCCTTGAATTGTGAAAGCCATTTCTTACCGGACTTCTACATTCATTTGATCTATGACCAATTTTCTTGCAAATGAAGCATTGACCAGAGAATGATGGAACATTTTGATTTTGATTTATTCTACTCCAACAATGAGTAGCCTTATGACCAAACTTTTTGCAATTAAAATAATGGCCATTAAAAGATGGGTGCCTTTGTGCATTTGGCTGTCTGACCGGAGGTTTTCTAGGTCTTCTTCTTCTTTGATTTCTGAAATGGTTACCTTTGTTTTGCTTCAACACAGTATTTGCTTGACCTGAAGTTGAACTTTCTCCTATTTCAAATCCCAAACCTTGCTTGTCATCAGAACTCTTTTGACTGGCAATCATCTCATCAAGTTTTGTTCAACTTATCTTGAACTTTTCTTCATAGCTCTTGGCTTTTTCCAAGTTTGATTTCAAGCTCACAACTTCTTTTTCAAGTTTGGCACATTCTTCTTACTTTTTACCATCAGATTTAGATCTTCTTCTGCTTTAGCTCTTTCTATGACTTCCATTTTCAAGTCATCCAGGGTTTCATTTGTTGATATCAATTGTTCACTAACCTCTTTGTATTTTTCTTTGAATCTCTTGACTTGTTCTTTTAGCTTTAAAATACATTCATCAGCTTCTTGTATGTTATCCTTTAGATACTTGATTTCTGCTTCAGATTTTTCAAGATCACTAGCAACTGCTTCTAGTTCAACATTGTTTGAGAAGTTCCCAAATCTCCTGGCTGCCATGAGTGAACTCTCCCAGATCTTGCTCAAGTTGTTAGGCTTCTTCCAAGGAACCTTGCTCTGATACCAATTGTTGAAAGTAAGGAATACTAAGAGGGGGGTGAATCAATATTCCACAAAACCACTTCTTAACTTGTTTATTAATCCAATTTCCAAAATTAATAACATTAAAGTAGAACAAGCATGAGAACATCAACCATAAAGACATAACACATGTACACTAGGATTTATACATGGAAAACCCCAAAAGGTAAAAACCATGGTGAGTTTTAGCTCACAATATATTATGATAGCACAATACCGAATTATAAGAAGTCTCATTGGCTTAGGGCTCACTGCAGGTGGACTCATTGTCCACTAAAGAAGAAGAAGAAAGAAAGAGAAATGGCTCACTGCCATATATGAACTGCTATAAGTGCATCTACAACATGTTGAAATATAGTTCCTTTGAAGGCTCAATATACAGTTTCAAAGGTCTTCATTTAATCTCCTCTACTTCTCAGCTCTTCTACATATACTCAAATTTCTGCCCTTGTTTTCTTTTTTTGTTTTGTACTCTGCTTATAATCCTTCACACTTCAAATTTGCACATTTTTCCACACACACACATCAACATCGCAATCCATCAAGTATTTATATCCGCAACAAGATTCATTTCATAATCAGGTTGGCAAGCTAGACATGAAGCATATATATAATGTATTTTACCTTGTAAGCTTGATCATGTGTATAAACAACAATATGGACCCAAACAAACATGAAATAATCTTTATATAGGTCAACACCTATCATTCAACCACTTAGATTGATAGTTTAGACAATATATCTTCTCTGCATAAAGATCTAACATGCATGTCGACTTGTCTCTTAAAAACATGCTTGACCTAATCCTTTGTCACACCAAAATTCTTACTGCAGACCAAATGAGACTCAAAGAATCACATCTACCATTCCTCATACCTCATAGATCATATCTTACCAACCGCAAGTCATGATGTCCTTATGTGGTGAAATTCAGAACTGACTCTTCTGCCTTGGTGAAGTACTAGCAAACCAACTACCGAAACTTGGAGTTTTGTAGACAATCTTCTGAATCACTTTATACTCTATAACTCATCAACTATATGCTTTTGACACCTATCCATACTGCCTCAAAACCTTATACTAATACAATCACTTGCGAAGAAATGTAGAGCAGAATACCAATGCACTTTGCATTGTTCCTGACTTAACTGTGTTCACCCGAACTTAAACCAATAACAACTTGACTTTCAGAAGTCATCAGGACTTGCAATCTTGAACATAGCACCTTCAATCAAATATGAACAACATACTTGAACCGCATACCTTGACCATCAACTGTGGAGGAATACCACTTGAGTTTCTGCTACTAACTCTGTGTTGTCAGTACTTAGCCATTCTGCCTTAGTCTTTTGTGTTTGGACCAGAACTTTGTATGCAGGTAGTTCCAAGTTGAGTTCCCAATCATCCTTAGCTCCATCATGCTCTGTTTGCCTTGTTGCAATCAATGATAACATTACCCAATCAACAGTGTCTCTTGACTATGGTGCCAACACTTTTATCACAATTCTTTATGGGTTCACCTTCTTTTTACACCATGTCTCTCATTTTGATGACCCCTTTAGTTGGAATTTCTTGGGATTCAAAGTTATCCAAAAATTGTTTCCTAAATTCATCCCATTCCTTGTCTTGTTGTGGGTAGGTTTTCCTATACCAATTTAAGGCATCGCTTCTTAGTGTCCTCACAAAATCAAATAGTTTAGTTTGATTCTTGGTTATATTCTTCCTCTGTCAGATAGATTCTAAGACAAATATATGTTCAGCAACTTCAATTGTATCCTTTCCAAACACTAGCAATATGAATGGTGAGTCTATTTTGGTTTTTCCCTCTTTGTGGTAAGTTTTGTTTACTTTTTTCTTTTGGTTTCTTAGTAGTCCTCTACGGTAAGGGTTTATTCTCCCTTCCTTTGTCTCTTCTTAATTGAATATCAAAATATTATTTTCCCAATACTGCCTCACAATCTCTCACAATATGTTCTTCTCTCTCTATTTGTTTGTTCAATTCTTCATTTTGATCCTATATTGAAATTATTCTAGATTTATATGGCATGGGGGATGACTCCTAGTCAGGGGTTTGTACCTCTTCAAAGTGTCTTTTTATCTTAGGAGATTGTTTACGATGAAAATTAATTCTAACTATATTGCTTATAATCATAATAATCTTCTATCTAAACATTAGGATACTAGCCAATTAAGACATATATCTTGCTACTATCCAATCTGGAAGAGTGAGAAGGTCTAGGGTAAATCACTTTGTTGCTACTAGAATGAAAAAAAATAACTATGACTAACTAAAACTAACAATGATGGAAGAAAATTGGAAAAAATATAGAAACCAATAAAATAACTTGCAAAAAGGAATACATAAATAGAAATATAAAATCATAGAGAACCTAGCACCAGGTGAACAACCTCATTGTCCAAGATAAAAGTGCACTATGGGGACCTCTGCGCACCATGCTATAGTCCATACGACCTAGAAAACTAGAATCTTGTACCTATATGAATTTGCACGAGCTTTGGGAGTTACCTATTGACACAGAATCCAATAATTATTAGACAAAATATCAAAGATAACAAAAATAACTAGAAATGATAGTACAAAAGTGAAACGAAGGAATTATGAGAAAGGGGGAAGAAGAAAGAAAATGGTTGTGTGCTCAAAATCCATCCTTTGCAACCTGCAATCGCAATGATGAAAGAGAGGGTTGGGTTGTATAGGAGCTTACCTAAGTCAAGTCCTATTTTTTATGTTTCTACCTCAATGCCAGCCAAAGATATTGATTGATTGATAAATAAAGTGTGTGCTCTAATTCTAAGTGTATCTAGAATTGCTATGAGTAGTGACAAGAAAGATTGACGAGATATATAAATGAAATATGATTAATCTACTCAAGTAGATGAGATGTACTGATTATTTTAAATATGAGCAAGTAGGAAAATGAGAATCAACCCACAAAGATAACACAATCCAAATGGATCAACAAAGATGAGGAGATAAATTACGAGGGCCTCATTGGGAGGTTATCACTTCAAGAAGAAGAAAAGTGAAGGTTGCTTAGAAGGGTAGTGATCTCAAACGAGAACCTTTTAGAGAATATGAGCAAATTGAACTTATAATCACATGAATTTAATACTTCCAATGATCTTGATCAAGCAATGAGCATAATAAGTCAATGGAGTAAGCAAAAGCAAGAGTATGATAATGGTGAGTATTGATTTTGATAGAGCTTTGCTAACATGTGAATTTCCTCATTTCAAATGGCAAATTGAGGAGGTTTTATAGAAAAGGCAAGAGGAAAAATATGGGAAAGGAGTTGTTTGCTTGTGAATAAGCATCAAGGAAAGCTTGGAGTGTTGTGCAAGTTAAAATGGAACTCCTAAAAATGGTTGATGAACAGACAGACACTTGCAGGATGTCAGCACGCCGCATAGACATTCGCACCAAGCCTTGACGTCTAAGCAACTTCAGTTCTTGGAAAGTCCAGATAACTTGGGGCAAAGCCAATGTTAATGCACTTTTAGGGTTTTGGCTAGGATAAGCAAAAAGGTTAAAACAACACCAATAAGCACCTTTGTGGGTTGAGGGTAAGGTTAAGGCTAGAAAATGATCCTAAAAACATGCTAGGAGAGTGTAGACTAAAGTGGACTCCAAACATAGCATGAAATTGTGAGAGTATACAGCTTACGACACTATATTTAACCCCCGCTTTAGTGGGCATATGACACTATGTGCATATGCAAGCTAAAGTAATAAAGAAAAAAATATGAAAGAAAACTTTTACCCAAGGATACTGTAGAGGATGCAAAATATCGTTAAGTGAGAGATATGAAGCCCACAACCTAGGATTTTGCAAAAATCACAATGTTAAATTTACACATGAAACAAATGTCAGAGATACATGTATATATAAAGCTAATGAAAAGGAGGATTAGACCAAATATGATTTGCTGAAACCCTCGCGGTTACCAAATAATACAGTCCAATACATATTAATCTAATTATTAAACAAACTCATACAAACATTCAGAAAAGTAAACAAAAGTTCTAATGTTGATTCACTAGGAAAATGGCAGGTATGGTTCTAGGGCTAACACACTATGAGAGCTAGGAACCATACTGAAAAACTTCTATAAGTCACTAAGGCTAGCATATCCTATTGCTAGGTGGCTTATGATAAGTGTTGACAGGGTACCGAGTGAAGCACCATGGACTAGCATTGCCTTGCTAGGTGAGCTACGTGTCAGACAGTATTAGAGATTACATGACTAGTATGGATAGGTAATTCTGATAAAAGTGGTAAGGACCATAAATGCTACAATAAGCAAGTGTGAATGATAGCAAATATACATGGCCCCACCTTAAAATAATTGCATATTCCATAGAGGATCAATTAATATTAAGGTAAAAAGAGGGGAAAAGGCATGGTATCTTGTAGGATGCATATGCCTAGAGGATATTTTCCAGAGAGCTATGTCATGAAAGAGTTGCCCCCAAGAAGGACAATCAAGGCGATGCTATAGGCATGATACATAATGGCTTGTGTAGGCATGGCATGAAGTTGCAAAACACAAGGTGTCACATAAAAACAAGCAACATCACAATAAAGCACAAAGGGATCTATGTGCTTCAGAGTTAGTATAATATGTTAGGATTAGCTATGTAGGTAGCTACCTAGGATCAATATGTCTAAGTGCTAATCACAAGAATCAAAGAAGATCAACATGGTAGAATAATATTCTATACACAAGATAATGACTTGATACAATATTAATTGATATGATACAATGAGAGGCCTTGGTTATATAGACCAAGGTTGAGAGCTAGGATGTTGTAGTCATGTGACAAGTGTCACATTCCTATCACATGTGAAAACTAGAGGATAGGATGCCAATGATGTAGAGGCAATGAGATAGTTGGAGGATAGCAAACTAGACAAGGTTCTACTACACCCAAAAGCCCCAAATCAAAGGTCTTTACACAAAAGTGGGAATAGTAGTTAGGGGCTTTGATTTATTCATGGAAAAGGTGTTTTTAGATGTTGTGGGACCCATTCCAACCAATGGCTAAGACAGACCAAACTTCTGGGTAGCACTTCTTTCACAAACCTAAGAAATGGCTTGTAGCCCTCCAAAATGAGAACAATCCTAATAAATTTTGCTACAGGTCTTCAAATGTAAATCTTAGACAATCAGTAGATACCCATTATGGCCCCCTATCACATATCCCAAATTGGGCATGGCTTGTTTTGGACGGAATACCTCGACCAATAGCCCCTCTCTATGACCTAGAGCCCCAATTAGGCCAAAATTACAAATAGACTACTATAGAATGCAAGCCCATAACTCAACCAAGGGTTTGAACATTTAGAATACATGCCAAAACAAAGGATTTTGTGGGTTTTGTACTTCTAGTCTCTGTTGTTCCCAAAAATGCATCTATGGTTCCTTCAATGTGCTTTTAAACATCACCTAACACATGGTTTTGTTAGGTCCTTCACATAAACAACAACAAATCACCTTCTCTGACCAAACCCTTTATGAAATGCATGGAAATAACACAACAAAAATCCATCCCACTGATCTATGAGGTCTTACATCAGTGGAATGGAGGAGAATTCATGGATTTCAACCAAAACCCTTGTTTAGGTTTTAAATGGACTGTTTTTGAAAAAAACCTTATATCTCCCTTCAATGCTACTGTTAAGACACCAAACTACATTCAAATGATATATAACTCAATGTAATAACCAATCAAAACATGAGGAGATCAGAACAAATCCGTACCTTCACTGTGTACGGCCTGTAGCAACAGGTTTCCTTAAGGAAAATAGAAATTTCAGTAAACAATCTCAAGGAAAATGCACACAAGTTGCTTTCTATGCCAAGTCACAGCCTCAAATTACTTTTGAATGAAAGGTATGTCACCACACTTCACTTTCCAACCATCTAGAATTCATGACAATGTCGTACTACAAAATTGTACGGACTGTTTCTACAGGAAACACAGAAAAATAATACAAACAACAGAGAATTGGTGTTATATTGCTTTGAAACTCCTTACATCCTACCCAATCATCATGTTTAAGGTGTTTTTAAACTTGTTCACACCTTGAAAAAACTCCTTGAAGGTAGTTTGGTTTGATGGGAAGGTTTACAACCACTTCTTCCCATCGAACTTCCTTTGGTAGTTTGAAACTACAACTACTTACATGTTTTGTTAGCAGAGTTACATCGGTTTTAGGAGTTTGAAACTGCCTTCAAACAAGATTACAATGCAATTAGTCCTTAAACTAGACCTTAGGCTTCTTGACACCACCTTAGACTCCTTGCCATGCCTTAACAAGGCTTACAAACATGAAGACTATCTCTATATGCCTTAAGAAGGCTTTACACATGTGACTACCTCAAGAATATGAGGATAGATATTTAGACATGGTCCTTATTCCTTATTACAATCATGAATGGTCTTATAGGACCTTATTGAATCAACAAAGCAAAATGAACATCAAAATAAGATATGAGTCTTTTGGTTCTCCTTGGTGCTCCTGCACCATACTCCCCGGGTGGAAAGAGAACTCAAGTCTCTTGAGGAAGTAGATTAGCAACTGTGACACCATGCTTCAAGATGTCTTCTTCACTCATCCAAGTGGCACTTCAATGGGTAAGCCACTCCATTTGACAAGGAACTGTTTGTATGTCTTCTTTCTTGTCTTTTTCAAGACCTTGGTGTCAAGAATGCATTCCAACTTCAATGGTTGATTGGGTGGAAGACCCTTGACCCAATCTACATCTCCTGCTGTTGTCATATCTGCCTCTGAATCTGCATTAGAATCACCTTTGAAAGGGAACAAATCTGAAACATTGAAGATAGGAGATATGGCCAAGTCTTGAGGAAGCTCAATCTCATTAGCATTGGGCCCAAACTTGTGCACAATCCGGCATGGTCCTATCTTCTTCATGAGGAGTTTGGTTGGCTTCCCCTTAGGAAGTCTTACCTTCTTCAAATGTGCCATGACCAAATCCCCAACCTTGTATTGTACATCTTTCCTTCTCTCATTGGCTTTCTCCTTGTACTTGTCATTATTCTTTTGAAGAGTTTCTTTGACATTATCATGGATGTCCTTCATGGCCAATGCAAAGTCTTCACCTTGAGCACTTTTCCTTTCCAATCCATGGAGATCTCTCAATTCAAGAATACCCCTTGGGTGAATGCCATAAACAATCTCTCCTTCCTGTGCTCCTATTGGTGGAATCATTATAGGCAAACTCTGCTTGAGGGATGATCATATCCCATGCCTCTCCATGTTGTTTGGTAAGACACCTGAGAAGATTTCCCAAGGACCTATTCACCACCTCAGTTTGGCCGTCAGTCTGAGGGTGATAGGCTGAAGTGAAGGACAATTGAGTGCCCAACTTCTTCCACAAAGTGCGCCAAAAATGGTCTGCAAACTTTGGATCCCTGTCAGTCACAATGGTAAGAGGCAAACCATGGATTCTAACAATTTCTTTGAAGAACAAACCAGCAATGTGAGAAGCATCATTAGTGCATTTACATGGCAAGAAATGAGCCATCTTACTGAATCTATCCACCACAACAAATATACTATCAAAGCCTCTTTCATTCCTAGGAAGAACCAAAACAAAATCCATACTAATACTTTCCCATGGCCTGTTAGGAATAGGAAGTGGCTGATATAAACTAGCATTAGATGAAGTACCCTTTGCCCTTTGACAAATACTACAACATTCAACAAATTTTCTGATATTTGATTGCATTTCAGGCCAAAAATAAAACCTCTTCACCTAATCCAATGTTTTATCCAACCCAAAGTGACCTCCTAGTTCACCACAATGTTTTTCCTTTATGATGTTCTCCCTCATGGAACACCTAGGAACACATAGTTAGCTACCTTTGAACAACAAACCCTGCTGCAACAAAAACTCAGAAAAATTAGAATGATAAGAGTCTAAAAATTGTGAACAAACTTCGTATACCTCCTTGAAATCTTCATCATCCTGATACATATGTTTGAGAGCATCAACCCCTACACTTTGCAACTGAATTTCTTGAACCATACACACCCTTCTACTCAATGCATCTGCCACTTTGTTAGCCTGCCCCTTCTTGTGTTTGATTGAAAAAGTATAGGCTTGGAGTTGCTCAACCCATTTCACATGCCTATGATTGAGTTTCTCCTGTGAATTCATAAAACTAAGTGCATGGTTGTCAATATAAACAATAAGTTCTTTTGGCAAAAGATAGTGCCTCCATTTTTTCAAAGCTTGTACCATTGCATACAATTCCAAGTCATAAGTAGAGTACTTTATCTTAGCATCATTCAATTTTTCACTAAAGAAAGCAATAGGCCTGCCTTCTTGAATTAGGATAGCCCCTATAGCAAGGTTACTAGCATCACATTCCACCATAAACAACTTATTAAAATCGGGCAAAACTAGTATGGGCTGTTGTGCTACCTTTTGTTTCAGAATTTCAAAAGAATCATTGGCTGCCTTTGTCCACAAAAACTTACATTTCTGCCCCCCTTTGATGGTATCCAAAATTGGTGCACAAATATGACTAAAACACCTTATGAATTTCCTATAAAATGTTGCCAAACAATGAAAACGTTTCACATCACCTGTTGTTTTTGGAGTTGACCATGACAAAATGGCTTCTACCTTTGTTGAGTTCTTCCTTCATGAAGACACTCTTTTCCATGTTGATCATCAATTGTTCATCATGCAACTTCCTCAAAACCTGGTCCAAATGTTGCAAATGCTCTTCCTTAGTCCTGCTGAAAACAAGAATGTCATACAAGTAAACCACAACAAATTTGCCAATGAAATCCTTCAACACTTCATTCATGAGATGCATAAAAGTACTCAGGGCATTAGATAGACTAAATGGCATCACCAAGCACTCATAAAGACTCTCATTTGTTTTGAATGTTGTCTTCCATTCATCCCCTTGTTTGATCCTAATTTGATGATACCCACTCTTAAGGTCAATCTTAGAAAAGTATCTAGCCCCACTCAAACAGTCCATTAGGTCCTCAATCCTTGGCATAGGGAACCTATATCTTATGGTAATCTTGTTAATGGCTCTATAATCTGTGCACAACCTCCATTTACCATCCTTTTTAGGGGCTAGGACTGTTGGGATAGCACATGGGCTAAGGCTCTTTCTCACCAATCCCTTATCCAACAATTCTTGCACTTGCTTGGCAATCTCTTCATTTTGTGAGGGTGTCATCTTGTAGGCTACTTTGTGTGGCAAAGTAGATCCCGGTATGAATTCAATTTGATGGCTTATGTCCCTAATAGATGGCAACTCATTAGGCATTTCTTCTACCATAATTCCCTTATACTTCTCTAGCAATTGTTGCACCTCATTAGGAACTTCTTCCTTACTAGGATCATGCAAACTAGGACTATTTTTAGGCTTCAAAATCAGAGCATACCCTTAGGTTCCTTCCTCCTTAAGGGCATCTAGAAACTCTTTACCACTCACAATCATGACACTTGACCCAACTTTCTTTTCTACATGTTCATCAGGCAATGGATCCATTCGATACTTTCTACCATTCTTAGTTATGATGAAAGAATTAGTTTTACCATCATGTTATGATTGAACATCATATTGCCATGGGCATCCTAACAGCAAATGACAAGCATCCATGGGAATTATATCACACAAAATCTTATCCTTATATTCTCCTATTTCAAATTCAACCCATGATTGTTCATCTACCAAAACTTGTTGCCCCTTATTCAACCATGATACTTTATAAGGACTAACACGAGGGAGTCTTTTCGATTTCAATTTATCTACCATTTCAATGGAAACCAAATTTTTAGTTGAGCCTGAATCAACAATTACCTTGCAAATCTTACCATAGGCCTTGCATGTTGTCCTTAACAATGTCTTCCTTTGAGGGGGTTCTTGGGTTTGAGGCACCTTCAACATGGTTCTTCTCATCATCAAACTTTCTCCTTCATGGACCTGGGCTGCACTTCTAATTGGAGAGTTGACACTTTGGCAATTTCCTCTTGGATCAATTGGTTCCTTCTCTCTCCTCCATGAGAGCTTGAGGCTTGCTTTTCAGGACACTTGAAGGCTGGATGTCCCACTTGGTTGCAATTGTAGCACCTTCCTGTGAAGACATTAGGACCTCTCCCTGGTCCACCAAATCTACCTCTTCCATTAGGCCTTCTTCCTCTAAAGCCTCCTCTAGAACCTGATTCTCCACTTTGGTCTTGGGAACTAGATTCCCCTTGGCTTCTTTGGGACTAATTTCTGCCCCCAAAACTGCCCCTACCTCTAAAATTTCTGCCCCCTCTTCCTCTATTTTGCTGCTCACCTTTCCTCTTCAACTTCTCTTCAGCCCTTAATGCTACTTGAAAAATTTCTCCATGGTTTCAGGGGTTAATAAATTAATTTCATCTTAGATATTAAACCTCAAACCATTTAGATACCTTGCCACTTTAGCTTGTTCATCCTCCATGTACCCACAACGAAGAGTGTATTTGTGAAACTCCTCAGTGTAAGTAGCCACATCCAAATCTCTTTGCTTGAGATTTTGCATCCTCTTGTAGATTTGCACCTCATAGTCTGATGGAAGGAATTGGGACTTAATCCTCTCCAACATTCTGCTCCATGAAGAGATCATACTCTTCCCATTCTTTACCCTCTTACCTTGGGTGTAATTCCACCATGTAAGGGCAGTACCTTTGAGTTTAGTTTTTGCAAACTTAACCCTCTTATTTTCAGGAACTTCTTTGTATTCAAAGTAGTTGTTGAGAGCCTCAATCCACTCCACAACTTTATCAGCATTCATCTTCCCACTGAACATGGGAATCTCCATCTGAGCCTCTAAAGAATCCTTGCCAATTGCCTTGATGGCTTCAAGGAAATGCTTTTGATCAGCCAGTACCTCTACCTCTTCTTGCTCTTCTTCTTCTTCCTCTTTCTCTTCCTCTTCATTTAAACCTTCATCTATCCCCTTCCCTATCCTCAATGCCTTCAACTCTGCTTGGAGTGCTTCCTTGACTCCACTTTTGATCTTCTCTTCCATCTCCTTGAACTTCTTGACCACTTTGGTGGTCATCCCCTTTAGAGGCATATTGCTAGCCTCTCCTTCAATCTCCTCTGCTGACATATACTAGGTCGTATACCACCCACAACAGAACCTTTTATGGCTCTAATACCACTATGATGTAGAGGCAATGAGATAGTTGGAGGATAGCAAACTAGACAAGGTTCTACTACATCGAAAAGCCCAAAATCAAAGGTCTTTACACAAAAGTAGGAACAACAATTAGAGGCTTTGATTTCTTCATGGAAAATGTGTTTTCAAATGTTGTGGGACCCATTCCAACCAATGGCTAAGATAGACCAAACTTCTGGGTAGCACTTCTTTCACAAACCTAAGAAATGGTTTGTAGCCCTCCAAAATGAGAACAGTACTAATAACTTTTGCTACAGGTATTCAAATACAATTCTTAGATAATTAGTAGATACCCATTATGGCCCCCTATCACATATCCCAAATTGGGTATGGCTTGTTTTGGACAGAATACCTCAACCAATAGCCCCTCTCCATGACTTAGAGCCCCAATTAGGCCAAAATTACAAAGAGACTACTATAGAATGCAAGCCCAGAACTCAACCAAGGGTTTGAACATTTAGAATACATGCCAAAAAAAAATATTTTGTGGTTTTTGTACTTCTACTCTCTATTGTTCCCAAAAATGCATCTATGGTTCCTTCAATGTGCCTTTAAACATCACCTAACACATGGTTTTGTTAGGTCCTTCACATAAACAACAACAAATCACCTTCGCTGCCCAAACCCTTTATGAAATGCATGGAAATAACACAACAACAATCCATCCCACTGATCTATGAGGTCTTACATCAGTGGAATGGAGGAGAATTCATGGATTTCAACCAAAACCCTTGTTTAGGTTTTAAATGGACTGTTTTTGAAAAAAACCTTATATCTCCCTTCAATGCTACTGTTAAGACACCAAACTACATTCAAATGATAGATAACTCAATTTAATATCCAATCAAAACATGAGGAGATCAGAATAAATCTGTACCTTCACTGTGTACGGCCTGTAGCAGCAGGTTTCCTTAAGGAAAATAGAAATTTCAGTAAACAATCTCAAGGAAAATGCACACAAGTTGCTTTCTATGCCAAGTCACAGCCTCAAATCACTTTTGAATGAAAGGTATGTCTCCAGACTTCACTTTCCAACCATCTAGAATTCATGACAATGCCGTACTACAGATTGTACGGACTGTTTCTATGGAAAACACAGAAAAACAATACAAACAACAGAGAATTGGTGTTATATTGCTTTGAAACTCCTTACATCCTACCCAATCATCATGTTCAAGGTGTTTTTAAACTTGTTCACACCTTGAAAAAACTCCTTAAAGGTAGTTTGGTTTGATGGGAAGGTTTACAACCACTTCTTCCCATCGAACTTCCTTTGGTAGTTTGAAACTACAACTACTTACATGTTTTGTTAGTAGAGTTACATCGGTTTTACGAGTTTGAAACTGCCTTCAAACAAGATTACAATGCAGTTAGGCCTTAAACTAGACCTTAGGCTTCTTGACACCACCTTAGACTCCTTGCCATGCCTTAACAAGGCTTACAAACATGAAGACTATCTCTGTATGCCTTAGAAGGCTTTACACATGTGACTGCCTCAACAATATGAGGATATATATTTGGACATAGTCCTTATTCCTTATTACAATCATGAATGGTCTTCTAGGACCTTATTGAATCAACAAATCAAAATGAACATCAAAACAAGATATGAGTCTTTTGGTTCTCCTTGGTGCTCCTGCACTAGCCAACTAGATCATATGTGTAGGATAAGACAACTATCAACACTTTGCAACAACTAGACACAACTAGAAACATCTAGTAGACTCACTAAGTCAACTTAACATGTGAACATGTGTGAGAGTATTATTTAACTAATAAATAGTTAAATAATATGAATTATCCACACAAGGGTAAACCGGATAAGTAATAACCCTTATCACACCAACACCCCCCTTAAGTGCAACTTAGGGAGGAACAAACAAATACAAACATGCAAAGATGGGTCCCGACAATAAGGCCATGTTAGGTACCAATGTACAAAAGATCTCTCACAAGCGGAGAAAAGGAGAAAACCTCGTGGGAAAACTCATCTCCAAAAGAGAGAAAAAACATTCAAAGAAAGCATGAAAGAGTGAAGGAAGGAGGACTCAACATGACCCCCCTGAGGACTACTTCCATCACAAAGATACAAAAGATATCCCCCCATGGGAGATAAAATAAGGACTAAGAAGCCTTCACAAAGGATGTCCCAACAAGATTAGGAACATGAAGAACTCCATTGAAGCACAAAAAAAGGCTGCAAATAACTGCCGAAGAACTACTACACTACTAAAGAACCTTCACTGAAAATAGGATGAAGATCGGGATCAAAGAGACACAAATCTGCATGAGTAACCGCAACATCACTACTCAACCAATCTGATAGTTGAAGATGCAAATAGCACATCAATCTGTATGAGTGACCCTAACGACACTACTCAACCAATGTGATAGGTGAAAATACATGTGTCAATAGTCTCAAGAACTCTGATCATTTGAATAAGGTAGAAGGTTGCCTCCATAAACAGGAATGCAAGAGTGTCTATATGGTATGTGTTCCATCTCACTGAAATGCATGGGTAACTAGCCGCTGCATCCGCCTAGTATATAGGAACAAAAACTAGATACATAGTTCACTCCAAGAGAAACCAAGGAAGCATTAGCACAAGTAGTATAATACCCCCCCGTAATGCTGACAAGGGAGAGGTAAGACCGCTCCACTGAAACTGTGTGTCACAATGCAGTGCAAGAAGGTGAAGCAACATCAGAAGATGCACATAGTTGTACCTGCAACTAATAAAGGGTGTACAAATAACAAGGCACACACGCATGAGGCTGAAAATGTTGTCGTGAAGGGACACTCATCAGACAATATTGTGATGGCAAATAACAAGGCACTAACACAACCCCCATGGCACTTTATAAAGTAGTGAGAGTACAAAAAATGGCACAAAATGATGTGCAAGTTCCCCAAACTACAAGTACAATATGTGGCACTTTATTTCAGTGCGTTTACAAATCAACAAGTGCATTCAATTGATGCATGCAATGTCCAAAACAAGGACTGAATGAGTTGATGTCATGAGGTGAACACTGAAGACATTGACCATGCATGCCTTACAAACCTCAAACAAATGACACAAACTACAAAAGAATGAACCCCCATAACAAATAATGCTGCAAAATATGCCCCCCCAGAAAGAAATACAAGCTTGAGTACAATGTTGTCAATGTGGAAGCCTAAATCAACCGTTTATAACATACGACGATTTTACAAATTTTGAAAAAATGGCTTGCCAAAATAAAAAAATTACATATACTATCGGATTCCTTGCATTTTTTGATCAATTTCAAAACAAAAGTTTGTTCAATTTTGACATCATGGGCAAAAGTTATGCCCTGTCAAAAAATGTCAAAAAATAAAGCAAAAATGACATCCGAAGGCTAATTCTAGAAAAATACAGCAAACTAGGCAAAAATCACCCATGCCATGATGAAGTACTCAGAACCACCTTTCCAACGACTATAAGAACATGAAAAATTGACTCTCTGGGTGCAAGTTGTGGCAAAAGGAAAATGACTCCCTCGTTTATAACAATAAAATGGCCTAGGTGGACAAGTTGTCCCATTCTGGGATAGGCTGTCCTGTTTTAGGACAAGCTATCTTGGGTAGACAAGGAGGCCGACTGGAGCACTGGGGCAAACATAGAACTGGTAAAATGGCCCGATGAGTGACAAAGAGGCAGAAATAAACACAGAGGTCCTAAAGTGGCCAAGTCACTGAACCTGATGGAGTCTAAGAACTAGTCTTGTCGAAAACTGAGCCAATAAAAATGAGTCTTTGCCCAAGATAAAAAATGGCCCGAGTTCCAAAAAAAGCTGGCCATAGAGCACTTCAAACATCTACTGCTTGTCCATAGTTTCACTGAAAAACTTCTGGAGCCATAGAGTATACACTGCCGACAATATTTGCTCGATCTAATGCCGAATCTAGAAAAAACAAAAGAAGTCGATCTGCAAGTCTTAAAAAAGAGGCTCGATGTGCAAAGGAGAGTGCTTGTTGCATAGCCAAAAATAAAACAAAACACCAAGCAAAACTTTGAGGTGTAGAAAGCTGTCGTGGTCGATTGGCAATGAACAAAAATCAATAAATAGATGTTGTTGTAGACAAAATCAATAAATATATGCTGTTGTAGACAAATGCCCTTTGTGGTCACAGAGACCGGCAATGAGCTGGGTATGGAGTCTGGAGCTTTAACAAAACTTCAAGAACTGGAATGTCCTTCGAAAGCCATGGAAACTGGGTCAGATTTGCAACAAAAGGATCGAATGATCACAAAAAAATGTAGATCATTGAAGTTCAGCTGAATCCACAGAGGGGGGCTGAACACTAATGAGTACTCCTCTGGAGCAGCTTGACCTCCAAATATATGCAACTCAAATCACGAAATATAGCATAAAGGGTACCACGATGAGAGAAACAAGCCCCAGAACCAATGCCACTAGCGACGCCACTGTTGCAAGTATGGGCCTAACTGGTGTTGTCATTGATGTCAACATACTCATGTTGCATTAATGAGAAGGATTAGATGAGCTGTGTGCTGAGGATATTGAGAAAATTAGTCTCAATCAGGAACAGTGATGACAAGAAGGTAAAAGTCCTCAATAGGTTGAGGATCAGAGGATACGGTTTAAAGGGTTTATAGATATAAGTCTTGAGATGCTCCAATCAAGTTTTTAGAGATCCGCATGAAGATCTGAAGAAGTTATGGTCACTCAAGTAGAACTGGTTCTGGCAGGTGTTCAAAGGTGACAGAGTGTCACAGATAGGTCCGGTGAGATCCAGAATTTCATTATCCCGTTCTACGGATTTGAGGGAGTGTTGAGGACATCCCTGTGAAGTATCAACTAGATTTGTTCGTGGTTTGAAGGTCCGAAAGAGCCTATTCATTTGTGACAGTGATGACAGACTGTGTTCTTGAAGCTTCGGATGAAGGAGAGAACAATTCCAGTAGGATGATGAAGTGCGGATGTTCTTGGTGATTCAGGGAAGGTTATGATGATCGTTATATCATGTCCAGTTCATGTTGGTGGTCCGCATTGAAGTTAGAGTTTACATTTGAAGAATAACCATCAGATATTGGTGTTCTTCTTGAGACTGGCCGACCGGATGTATTACACATCTTGCGGATGTTCTTGTAGGTGTTTGCCGACTTAGATGATTGTTCCTAAGTTGATGCCTTGTATAAATAAGGGATTGTGAAGTCATTTTGAAGTGTGTCTTGCGGTGATGAGTGTGTGGTAGAGAGGAGAAGTGCGAAAGGAAGAGCAAAAGTATTGGGCTTAAATGGAACTGATTCAAGCATGGTGAAGATGCTATTCTCCAGTTCATAAAGGTGATACTTATTTCTTTGTAGACAGTGTGTCTCTTGTAGGCAGTGAGCCTCTTGTGAGTAGTGTGCTCGGGCAGTGAGCCCTAATTGGCATGTGCTATTTGTTCTTTCTATTCTTCTAACAGAGAATACATTCTTGGGTTAATCACCCCATGGTTTTTCCCTTAACGTCAAAATCTTGGTGTCTTATGTGTTGATATGTTTTTGCTTTTGATTTGAATGCATTATAGTTCATGTTTTGCACAACTGATTCACCCCCCCTTCTTAGTTGTGTGCCCTAAGTCTAACAATTGGTATCAGAGCTAAGTTCCTCTAAAAGGAGCTTAACCACTTGAGGAGATCCAGGATGTCATCATACAAGAAGGATAGTCCAAAGTTTGATGGAACCAACTTTGCTCTTTGGAAAGGTCGCATGAAATGTCACTTGCAATGTATGGGGATGACGTACTGGTCCATGGTCTCAAAAGCGTATGTACCTCCACAGGGTGGTCTGACAACCCTAAATGAAATCACAGATGATGAAAATAATTTACGGACCAAAGAGGCTCTTCTAAGTGCATTAACTGACTCAGAGCTCTCAAATGTTATTGACCTACCAACTGCTTATGAGATCTGGATTAAACTAGAACTTTTGCATGAAGGAGACGAGTATGTTAAATGTGCAAGGTTATAGAGTCTAAAAGGGAAATTTGAAAAACTAAAGATGAGAGATGATGAAAATATTACCACTTTTATGCCAAGAGTGAATGAGCTGGTTTGTGGAATTAGAAATTCTGGTGGAGTCTTGGATGAAAATGAGATTGTTGGTAAAATTCTCAGATCCCTTCCTGCCTCTTACAAAATCAAGGTTGCTACCATTGATGAATTCAGAGCCCATACAACTGTCACAAGAGACCAATTGGCTGGCAAACTGGTTGCTTTTGAAATGACCAAGTTTGGAGATGACCCCCCCAAAACTAAATCTGCATTCAAAGCCAGTGCCTCTGTGAAAGGTAAACAAGGATTTGATCCGGGAGAGAACTCATCAAGGAAACTGTCATGGTATGAAAAAGCAAGAAAAGACCTGGAAGAAGGAGAGGTAGAAACTGCTCAACTTGAAGCCCTCATTGCAAAGAGACTACCAAGAGGATCCAATAAGTATGAAGGAAAATTGCCTTTTAAGTGTTTTAACTGCAATAAGATTGGTCATTTTGCCTCAAGATGTCCGAAAAGATTTTCAAAGACAAATCCTGACAGATCAAGGTTCCAAAAGAATTGCTACTATGTTCATGAAGAAGATGATAATGAAGGAGTAACAGATGATAAATCAGAGACAGGAAACAAATCCGGAAGTGAATGGGTGTTTTTTGGCATCAAGTAAGAAGAACCAATATCCTCTGTATCTATCAATCATAAAGTTGTAGAAAGAGCTCTAGCTTCCCAAGTTGAAGAAAAGAATGATTGGGTCATTGACAGTGGTTGCTCTCACCACATGACAGGTGACAAAAATAAGTTCATAGACTTGGAAAGGTATGAAGGAGGAGTGGTGAAGTTTGGTGATAATTCTGCTGGTAGAATCAGAGGAAGAGGAACTATTTCTTTTGATGGAAGAAACAAAACTAGTAATGTACTGTATGTTGAAGGTTTGAAGCACAATCTTCTCAGTGTTGGACAGTTGGTGGACAAAGGCTATGATCTCTGATTCAAGGATGAAAAATGCAAAATCTTTGAAAGATCCGGAACAGAGATTGCATCCGGTGCTCAAACTAAAGGTAATATCTTCCACTTGGTTGGTACTGGTAAAAGCTGTTTATTTGTTCAAGTTGATCAGAGTTGGTTATGGCATAGAAGGATGTGCCATGTGAATTTTGATAATATCATCAAGATAAACAATACTCAAGTTGTAAAAGATCTTCCAAAATTGGTGAAACCTACTAACAACTTGTGCAAGGAATGTCAGTTGGGTAAGCTAAGCAGAGTCACGTTCAAAAGCATGGAACTGTCTTCTACCGGATTATTGGACTTAGTTCACATTGATCTTTGTGGTCTGGCAAGAACTAGAAGTATTCAAGGTGATGGATACTTCATGCTGCTAGTAGATGACTATTCCCGAATAATGTGGGTAACCTTTCTAAAGGAGAAATTAGAAGCTCTTGAGAAATTCAAAATATTCAAGGGTATTGTAGAGAATGAAACAGGAATAAAGTTGAAATGTCTGAGGTCTGATAGAGGTGGAGAATTCACATTTGGTGAGTTCATAGAATTCTGTGAGAAACATGGAATTAAGAGACAGTTGTCTGCTCTGAGGACTCCACAACAGAATGGAGTGGTGGAGAGAAATAACTGGACCATCCAAGAAGCATCTAGGACCATGATGATGGAAACAAATGTTCCTCAGATCTATTGGAGAGAAGCTGTCAGCACTGCAGTCTATACTCTTAATCGAGTTCAAATGAGAAGCAATACCGGTAAGACCCCTTATGAACTCTGGTTTGGCATTACTCCTATTGTAAGATATTTCAGAGTCTTTGGTAGCAAATGTTACATCAAAAGAGATGAAGATTTAGGCAAGTTTGATGCTAGAAGTGATGAAGGAATATTCTTGGGTTACTCTACTCAAAGCAAAACATACCGGTGTTATAACAAGAGACTAAGAAAGATGATAGAAAGTACAAATGTGAAGGTTGATGAGGGAATAGAGAAACCCTCAAGGTTTTATGAATATGATGAAGATGATCAGAATGGTGTTCTGGTTCAAGGAGCTCAATCCTCTTCTGAAAGTCAGAATCAGACTGATCCGGTAAATCAGGAAGAAGAGATAGGTCTGAATGAGCCTGATCAAGAAGCAGAAGTGCAAGAAACTCCCAAAGTTCTAAGGTATGTAAGACTGAACCAATCTGAAGATCAGATCATAGGTGACAAAAGCAAAGGTGTGCAAACTAGAAGGAAAATTGCTCAAAATTCTGATGAATATTGTTTGATTTCAAAGATTGAACCTAAGACAATAAATGAAGCCTGCAATGATGAAAACTAGACCAAAGCAATGGAGGAAGAGTTGATGCAAATTAAGAAAAATCACACTTGGGATCTTGTTCCCAGACCTAGAAACAAGAATGTGATTAGAACCAAATGGGTTTTCCGGAACAAACTAAATGAAGTTGGTGAAATAATCAGAAATACAGCCAGATTGGTCTGCAAAGGCCACTCTCAAATAGAAGGGATTGATTTTGAAGAAACCTTTGCTCCGGTGGCAAGAATTGAAGTAGTCAAATTATTTCTTGCATTTGCTACCTTCAAGGATGTCAAGGTGTATCAGATGGATGTCAAGTCTGCCTTTTTGAATGGTGACTTAGAAGAAGAAGTGTACATTGAACAAACGGATGGTTTTCAATTATCTGAGCATGGTTTGTGGTATCCTAGAGATCATAATTTTTCTCTTCATGCATATACAGATGTAGATTAGGTAGGAGATGTGGATGACAGGAAAAGTACCAGTGGAGGAGCATTCTTTTTGGGAAAAAGATTGGTTTCTTGGCTAAGCAAAAAATAAGAGGCAATATCCCTATCTACAACTGAAGTAGAATACATTGCAGCAGCAGGTAGTTGCACTCAAGTTTTGTGGATGAAGTAAATGCTTAGAGATATTAAAGTAGAATATGAGGAGCCTATCACAATTTTTTGTGATAATTCAAGTGCAATAAATATTTCTAAGAATCCAGTGTTGCATTCTAAGACTAAGCATATATCTATCAAGTTTCACTTTCTGAGAGAGCAAGTGAACAAGGATGAAGTCAGATTGGAGTATGTGCCCTCCAAGGATGAGATTGCAGATATCTTTACTAAACCTCTTCCCAAGGACTCTTTTGAGTATCTCAAGGAGAAGTTAGGGGTTATTGCCCCTCCGGTGATGAATTAGGATGCACTGATGTGCATCAATCAGGTGGATATCACAGTCATATCTTGTGATCCGGATTGATGATAGGGAGCTGCTACTCAGGGGGAGCAGCTGGTATGTTATGAAGTAATGGAGTTGCAAGTATGAGCCCTTTGCCATTGATGTCAAAGGGGGAGAGAAGACATGTGAAAAATAAGTGGTTGCTGATCAAAGGGGGAGCAATAAAGGAAGAGAAGACATGTGAATAGTTGTTGATGTTAGGGGGAGTTGTGACAGCAAGGAGAAGTTCTTGTCTTGATGGTTTTTCACATCATATGTTGCCATCAATGACAAAGGGGGAGATTGTTCCAAGTATGGGCCTAACCAGTGTTGTCATTGATGTCAACATACTCATGTTGCATTAATGAGAAGGATTAGATGCGCTGTGTGCTGAGGATATTGAGAAAATTAGTCTCAATTAGGAACAATGATGACAAGGTAAAAGTCCTCAATAGGTTAAGGATCAGAGGATGCGGTTTAAAGGGTTTGTAGATATAAGTCTTGAGATGCTCCAGTCAAGTTTTCAGAGGTCTGCATGAAGATCTGAAAAAGTTATGGTCACTCAAGTAGAACTAGTTCGGGCAGGTGTTCAGAGGTGACAGAGTGTCATAGATAGGTCCGGTGAGATCCAGAATTTCATTATCCCGTTCTACGGATTTGAGGAAGTGTTGAGGACATCCCTGTGAAGTATCAACTAGATTGGTTTGTGGTTTGAAGGTCTGAAAGAGCCTATTCATTTGTGACAGTGATGACAGATTGTGTTCTTGAAGCTCCAGATGAAGGAGAGAAGAATTCCAGTAGGATGATGAAGTGCGGATGTTCTTGGTGATTCAGGGAAGGTTATGATGATCATTGAATCATGTCCAGTTCATGTTGGTGGTCCGCATTGAAGGTAGAGTTTGCATTTGAAGAATAACCACCGGATATTGGTGTTCTTCTTGAGACTGGCCGACCAGATGTATTACACGTCTTACGGATGTTCTTGTAGGTGTTTGCCGACTTAGATGATTGTTCCTAAGTTGATGCCTTGTATAAATAAGGGATTGTGAAGTCATTTTGAAGTGTGTCTTGTGGTGATGAGTGTGTGGTAGTGAGGAGAAGTGCGAAAGGCAAAGCAGAAGTATTGGGCTTAAATGGAATTGATTCAAGCATGGTGAAGATGCTATTCTCCAGTTCATAAAGGTGATACTTATTTCTTTGTAGACAGTGTGTCTCTTATAGGTAGTGAGCCTCTTGTGAGCAGTGTGCTCGGGCATTGAGCCCTAATTGGCATGTGCCATTTGTTCTTTCTATTCTTCTAACAGAGAATACATTTTTAGGTTAATCACCCCGTGGTTTTTCCCTTAACCGGGTTTTCCATGTCAAAATCTTGGTGTCTTATGTGTTGATATGTTTTTGCTTTTGATTTGAATGCATTATGGTTCATGATTAATATTCTGCTATTCACTAAAGAAGATTTAAGTGTTTAATTTGAGAAAGTTTCGCACAACTGATTCACCCCCCTCTCAGTTGTGTGCCCTAAGTCTAACAACCACAACCACACACAGATTGTGTATTGCGAGAATCAGCCCTAAAGGTGGCAGACATTTTGTGTACAGAAGCAAAAGCTTTAGAAATAAGATTAAAATTAGATAAATAAACTCTTGTTCAATGTCTAGTTGAGAATGCCACACACACCCATTCTGTACGTGAGCTCTGTGCAAACATCAACGTGAGGCCAACCAACAACATAAAAAGCAGATGCATGGTCTTCAATGCCATAGAATGCCACACCTGTGGTTGTGCCTTTCGTCTACCTGCAAATGCCTTAACCCACCATGTCGTCAAATGCAATCCAAACAAAAAATCAGACCGTCTCAGAATGGGCTATAGATACCTATGAGTGGAGTCCGATTGAGCCTACTGAGTGGCCCATGAATGGGAGTCTGAAGAACAGATAAGGAACCCGCAAGAAATGGATCTAGCAAATGATCAAACCACCAAGATGCAATGCCACTGGTCTAGAACTCTGTGAGCCCACACAATGGGTCGATTCAATGGCTTATCGATGTTGTCACAAAGATGCCAGAAGTTGAGATCAGCCAGACTCGGCCTAGCAAGACTTGAAGGAGACACCAAAATTGGGGTTGATGGAGTCGAAGGAGGCTTGGATACCACTTGAAGCCCAGTGGACTCAATTTTGACCAAGGAGACCGATGTCTTGAGCAGTTGTTCACGAAAACCTCAATGTGTATTCAAACACAAATGAACATCAATCTGAGAGCTTGAGCACAAAAAGCTCCTTGTGTACCAACATTGCTACTTTTTGATCTGAATAATTCCCTGCCAAGAAACCTTTCAAAGTAGATGCAAATCACATGTTGGTAGAAAGGCCGAGATTACCTGGACCAATGTCTGTAGCCAAAAAAAATGTGAAGTCGAGGTCTATAAGACTAAGGTACTAAATCCCACACAGACTGGGCCAAGTCTTAGATTGACTGGCCAAAAAAAAAATCTGTAAAACTACAAATGAAGTACAAGTGTACAGAATCGCTTGAAATTGGATCAATAAGGCCGAATCTAGGCAAGATTGGGTTCAAAGAGGCAACAATTGTATTACTGCTGAGATGAAACAGAAATTGTAGGGGGCAAAATAACTCTCTGCTAAATTTTTTTTGCCTTTTCGACAAAAATTCTACAAGGGTTAAAAAAACTAGATTTCACTGTGACCAAAGTATGTTGAGTTTACAGTCGATCTTAATAGATTTGACCCTTCTGATCTCAATGGTGAGGTCAGATTTGCACCAAAATGCACCAAAAGAAACCTACAATTTCAAATCACAAACAAGAAGGCCCCTAAAAAATTGTTATTTCTCTCAACCTTTTTGATTCTCCAGGTCATCCAAGGATGAAAGAGAAGAGCATACTTGATTTTAAGAAAGAAAAATAAATCACTATCTTAGATCTTCTAAAATTGAACTAACTCTAGACAATCAACTAGCTCTGATACCATGTTAGGATTAGCTATGCAGGTAGCTACCCAGGATCAAGATGTCTAAGAGCTAATCACAAGAATCAAATAAGATCAACATGATAGAATAATATTCTATACACAAGATAATGACTTGATACAATATTAATTGACATGATACAATGAGAGGCCTTGGTTATATAGACCAAGGTTGAGAGATAGGATGTTGTAGTCATGTGACAAGTGTCACATTCCTATCACATGTGACAACTAGAGGATACGATGCCAACTAGATCATATGTGTAGGATAAGACAACTATCAACACTTAGCAACAACTAGAAACAACTAGAAACATCTAGTAGCCTCACTAAGTCAACTTAACATGTGAACATGTGTGAGAGTATTAATTAACTAATAAATAGTTAAATAATATGAATTATCCACACAAGGGTAAACTAGATAGGTAATAACCCTGTTCACACCAACATAATATATAGGACAGGAATAATCAGGGAAGTACAATTTGGAATTATCATCATCCCCCTAGGCACGTAGAACTACAAATACAAAGAAAGAAAGTCACATGAAGACAAAGTAAAACTTTTGGGTCAACATGGAAGGATGTTAAATCATCCAATACTTTGCATCATCCCCAAAATGTGGAAAATTCAAGTATGACATATAGAAGAATATATAAATATATAGAGAAATGTCACAACTGTTTTGTTCCCCATGTATCTATGTGCCTACAAGGGCATCAACGGTTCTCCATAGAGAGTTAACAAGCATACATTGTGATTGATAATTTCAAACTAATATAAGAACCTACTAAGATATTAAATACTCTAGAATTCCTACTCAAATTCAATACATCAATGAAACTAAGAAAAATAGAGAAAACATAAGTTATATCTGTTATCCTATTTTCCTCTGCCTAGAGTTAAATAGTTAACCTAGTAATTTTCCTTGAAAATCCTTTAGAAATGACACAAAAAATCTTAAATCCTTCAAAGTACTCATGCATGCCTTGTTAAAAAATCCAAGATCTTGCCTAAAAATCCTTGCAAAAAACTCAGAAAAAACCTAGAAATCTTTTAGCTTCA
The DNA here is from genome assembly GCA_027924645.1 of Cunninghamia lanceolata. Classification (NCBI taxonomy): domain Eukaryota; kingdom Viridiplantae; phylum Streptophyta; class Pinopsida; order Cupressales; family Cupressaceae; genus Cunninghamia; species Cunninghamia lanceolata. The sequence continues at coordinate 14,892,360 of BSBN01000870.1, read as the reverse complement.
AGTATTTTCTATCGCTTGGATTTCTCATATTTTATAACTTGTATCTGTATGCATACTTGTATATCCATTCGCCTTTGTACATACAAAGGACTATGCAAAGGTTATATACAAGTTTTTGCTTGTATATCGGCAATGTATGTCAAATATAGAAAGGGGTTTGTATGTACAAGAGCAAATATATATTGGCGGGCTTGCAGAAATTTCCATCGGCCTTCAAAAGAATGGAACAATTCAGTTGTATGCAGTTATGGATGCATATCGGGCTTAGAAGATGCATATACATTGAGGGAATCTATCGCATATTCTAGGAATATTCCCTGAATGTATATCGGATTTCAAATGCATATCGTGTTGTATGTTTGTAACATGCAACAGAAATATACAAGGCCGAATGTGCAAGAGGTGGGGTCCACAATATACAAGGGCGTTTGTATATCGGCGACATACAAAGAAAGGATGCAAGTCAATATACAAAGGGCCACGCATACAATAGTGCACATACAAAGGCCAATGTATGTCATGAACAGTGCATTGTATATGCGGCTTGTATATTACGATATACAAGTCGAACATACAAAGGTGATATACAAGCCAGATTTCAAAGTCTTTCCACTCTGCTTCATAAAGATTTGAAATCCGCGGCTTGCATGTATATGGTGCTTGTATGTGCCGATATACAATGAAAGATACAAAGTAAGGATGCAAGCCGGACTTCAAATGGATATACATTTTGGTTGAATGCAGCATTGAGTCCACGGCTTGCATGTATGTGGGCAATTGTATATTACAAAATACAAGTCAGAGGTACAAAGGATGTATACAAGGTGGACTTGAATGGAATATCAAATTCTAGCATATTTAGGCATTAGGTCTGGCTTGTAATATAAGTGCTTTGTATATTTGCACATACAAAGAGATACACAAGGAAAGGTGATACAAGCCGAACCTGACAGAGCAATCAGATGCAGCTAATGGTCATTTTGAAATCCGCAACTTGTATGTTTACAGATGCAAGAAGATACAAGAGGTGGGGTCCACCAAGGCACAAGCGCTTTGCATGTATCTTCTGCTTGTATATTTGCAATTGTATATTGCAATATACAAGGCAAGATACCATGCAATATACAAATGGTGGGGCCTGATATACAAGCGCCATGCATATGCAAAGGCAGTTTCAGAAGCTGATTCAGATAGCGATATACACATAGATGCAAAGCGATATATATAGGCAGTTGACTGAAGCTTTGATCGTCTATATCTCCTCTGTCTTGGCGAATTTTGACATGCTGTAAAAGGCAAAAGTGCATGTTTTTGCCTCCTCTTTCATTTGGCAAGTTTTTTGGGGGATTTTCTGACTTTCATTTTTTCAGATCTGGCTTTGCATGTTTTGGCTGATTAGATGTTTCAGCGGCTGTCTTGAAGTTTTGGGGGGTTTTTCTCCTCACAGTGGCTCCGGTTGGTGGATTTCTGCAGGTGCATTCATGGCGTATGGGCTCTTTGCCTTGCAGGACCAATTTCTGTGCGTTGGACGGTGCCCTTGGGGGTTTTTCTCCATGCCCTGTCCTATCTCACGTCCTGACAGCCATTCTCTACTATTTTTTGCCCTGTCAAAGGCATGGTCCCTGTCCCTTCGCCATACCTCTGCCTAGGTGCCCCTGTTCTGGCATTTATGGCCTCAGATCCGTGAATAAGCGACTCCATGCTTTTCTAGCTGGAGTCTGACCTATAAATGCAATGTAAACTCTCTTGTTAGAGGGATGGTTTTATTGGGGCTATTATGCTACTAAATTTTCTGTAGACAGATCCCTTCTGTTTCTGAACATATTGTATTGTAATGGTTTTTGGGCCTTCATGATTAATATATGTTGACTTCTCGCCTCTCTTACATCTAGATTTTTGTGCTTTAGTTGAAGTTGTAGTCTATTCTGTGGGTAAAATGGCTCCTCTGCAGATTTAACTTTCATACCGAAGCCTCAACCAGTCATAAGTCTGTGTGAATCTCCCTCAGCAACAAAAAATCATTGTTGTGTCCACACCATGACCACCATCTCTCACTAAACCTGGTGTATCACCCCTTTTCCCTTTCAGTTTTCTTTCCAACTCTTTTCCCCTACAAATATTAGCACTAGGTTTAGTTGCACTGCTCTAAGTAATAGGCTTAGAGAGAGGAACCAGCCTTCTCTGGAGGTCTGATCTCAATTTGCAAGGTCCCACACTTCGAGATCATTCCCATGTTACCTCAGATTGCTAAGGTCTTACAACTGCAGCAAAAGGTGCAAATCTAGGTGATAACAGTTTCTGGCACGCCCAGTGGGACCTAGAAGAATTAGAATTACAAGTTTAAATCCTACCTTATTACTGGTTTTGATGTGCAGCCTGTAATTTTTAGACCTGTAAGAGGTTAATTCTTGCACATCTGGTGACTCCAAGCTGTGGTCTAGCAGAATCAGTGCATTTCTGCTTATGAGACGAATACCTACCAGAAGCAGCTCTTCACCTTTTGAATACCTGCAATTATCCCCACCTAGGAGAAGAGAGGTAGCAACTGAGAAGCACCAAAGGACTCGTGTCCAGTCTAGGAGAGCCAAGTCAACTCCCCCCACCTTTGGAGCTCATACTACCCCAAGGGCCTCAGTCATAATGATCCATGCGCCCAGAAATCAACCCTTTGTCACTTTCAACCAAGGCAACCTGTTGAATCTAGCTCAGCATGATGATATCCCTGTCGCTGCCCTGAAGAGTTTACCGTTCTTTCATGGTGAAGATCAGACCACTCCAACTGAGCATATCAAGGACATCACAAACCTATGTGTTGTCCATCATGTGATAGAAGAAAATGTAGCAATTAGGCTATTAGTAGCCTCCCTGAAAGGGAAGGCTCTACAGTGGTTTAGAAGTCTGTGGTGAACTCCATAGATTCATGGGATCGCTTGGGAGAATAACTGTGTAGCTTCTTCGAGGACAAATCAGACCATCTATCGCTGGTGGAGCAACTGTCTACAATTAAAAGAGCCCCTCACGAAGTTATGTCAGACTTCAACCACTGTTTCCAAAAGTCGTGGGATAGAACTCACCAACGGTAAGGCCTACAGCTGATCATGCTTTCTTGTATTATTTGAGAGCTTTAAACAACGATATCTCTGTCATGATTCAATCTATGGGAGGATTTTCCCTACCATAGGCTTATACCATAGCCATAAGAGCTGAAAACAACCTCATTCAGGCTGGTAAGATTGCCCCTAGGCCTCCTCTGCCAATTTTCCCTGCTATTCAGCCACCATTTCCAACATATGTGCCTCCCATAGCCATTATACCCGCCACACCAGCGTTACCGGCAGCTAATGTGCAGCCAAATAGGTTAGAAAGCGCTGCTCAAACTCAGTCTTTCGAGTTACAAGAGATCAAAGGATTGTTGCAATCTTTTGGTAATGAGCTGACTAATATAAAAAAGCAACAGTTCCAAAACAGACAGCCTTATCAGCCACATAGCTAAGGGCAAAGCTAGCCTTATCAGGGACAGAACCAACCCTACCAAGCTAATAGGCCACCCTACCAGAACAATTACCAGAGGCTAGGTAGAACATGAACCAGAGGCCTTTCTAGCCTTATAATCCTGCATCCACCAGTGTCGTTAGTGACATCGTCCCTGTTCAGAACAACCTAGTAGCTGAGTATGAATGGTGTTCCCCAAGCAATCAGCCACACGGTTAGGCAACATGTCTAAATGGAGCAGTAAATCAAGCTCTGACTGTGCAGCAGATAGAGCAGCCTCAGAATGATACTGCCTTCCTAAATTGGCAAGAAAATGAGTTTTGTGGCATGAACAGAGATGACACTCCAGTTGCAGCGAACACGAGAGCCAAAAGAAGTAGTTATGAGATAGACCAGGCAGCAAGCAGATACAAGGGGCCCACTGATCCTTCGACATCCGAGTTTCCCCACGTGTTGCAAAGGAATGCTCAAGCAACTATCAAAGAGCAGCCTCATTTGCAGGCTGATATTGCCGCTGCAAGGCCACATCAGAAGGTAAGTGTTGCTACACCTTTCAATATTATTTAAAATATGAAGAAAGTGAACGTGACGATGTCTATGTGGGATTCCTTAGCAATCCAGGGTCAAAAGGACATGTTACAGTCTGCCTTGTCTGGTTTAAAAGTGTTAAATGATACAATTGTTGACCCAGCTAGGGCCGTCCTTACCAATTCACCCCAGGATAGCAACAAATAGCCAGGCAAGAGTGTCAAACCACTTCCATTCTATGTGTCATTAATAATAGGAGATAAGCTAGTGCACAATTACATGGTGGATAGTGGTGCAAGTAGTTCTGTTATGCCAAAACAGATCACAGACCAACTAGGATTGAAATACCAGCCCTTAACAAAGGGTGTGCTCTAGCTAGATGGCACAGCTGTCAACACCGTAGGTGTGATAAAGACCTAAGCCTCACCTTGCATACCTATCCAAACGTTTCCATCACTTAGGAAGTGTTCATCATAGACCTACCTCCTCATTTTGCCATGTGTTTGTCAAGGGAGTTCACAGCCAAGATAAGAGGATATTTATCCTCAGACTGGTCCCACATGTTTTTCAGGACTAGATATGGCACCAAAGTAACCCTAAAATCTGAATTGCTGTCAAATCATCACATAGAGCCCTACACACCAAGTGTCGTTAATGCAAATTGCATTATCTCTGATGATCCTGAGATTGTTGCTGCTCAGCAACTGCAAGCTGAAAGTATGCCAGAGGTACTGTTAAGGGAATGGGCCTTGGAAAATACTGTTGACGATCCTGAGGAACACATTCAAGAAGCTGGTATGGGAGTGTACATACTGCATGAGCCTGAATCAGAAATTCCAAGCCTTGTAAAGAGTTCAGAGCTGTAGATAGAAAAGCAAGATCAGGTATGGAAAATGTACTTTGATGGCTCTAGAAGTAGGAATGGGTTTGGTGGCAGTGCAATGCTAGTGTCTCCTCATGGTGACAAATATTATTCTACTTTCCATTTTGCCTTTTCATGCACCAATAACACTGCCGAATATGAGGGATTAATCCAAGGATTGCAGTGGGCAAGAAAGAGGAGGATTGGTTGTTTATAGGTGTTCGGGGACAGTGAACTCATTGTAAACCAGGTGAGAGGATTGCATGCTACAAAGAATGATACCTTGAAATGCTATAAACATAGGGTGTGGGATATGATTGAAGAATTTGACGCATTCAACTTAATCTCTATCCCAAGAAATCAGAATTACCATGCAGATAGGTTAGCTGCAATTGGGGCCCAGTTTGACATACCCAGTGATATTCAAAGGGAGAAGGTGCAGCCTCATGTAAAAATAGTTGATAGACCCTCTATCCCTGACAATGACATTCATTGGCAGGTTTTCGAAAGTGATGAGCAAATCTTGCATTTTTTGTTAGAAGAGGATGAGTTCTCTGTGGTAAATCAGGATAAACTCAGACAATAGTATGGCAATGATCAAATTGTTCAGTTGAGAACAAGCAAGCTGCCCAAGGGATTGGTAAAACTAGAGTCTATTTTTGGCACTGATGATCAGATGAAGAGGACCAAAACTGGCATGCAGATAAAAGAGGAGCATTACGAGGAGCTAGAAATTTTCAAGGGTAAGCTTCTCTCAAGATTGGTAAAATCTGTTTGCCTGAGGATAGAAAGGCTTTTATTGCTCTGTGCCACAAATTTGAAGATGTGTTTGCCTGGGATTATTCAGACCTAAAAGGGTTTGACCCTCACATTGCCTAGCATACGATAGAATTAGAGCCAGGCGCAAAACCTGTAAGGCAGAAGCAAAGACCCTTAAACCCAAAGCTTGAACCCCTGATGATTAAAGAATTGACCAAGTTGATCGAGGGAAAATCATCTTCCTAATCAAGCATACTTCCTAGGTCTCCAACCTTGTCCCTGTGAGAAAAAAGAATGGAGAGATCAGACTGTGTGTCGATTTTAGAGATCTAAATAGAGCCTCCCTGAAGGACCACTACCCACTACCCTCAATGGAGCAGATCCTGCAAGTAGTAGCTGGCTCAGAGAGATTCTCCTTGCTTGATGGTTTTTTTTATTATAATCAAGTGTTAGTCAAGGAGGAGGATTACTATAAAACCGCTTTTACTAGCAAATGGGGCACCATGGCCTACATGAGAATGCCCTTTGGTCTATCAAATGCTGGCTCAACTTTTCAAAGGGCCATGGAGGTGGCTTTCAAATGTTTGCTGTATAAATTGGTGCTGGTGTACCTTGATGACATAACGATCTTCTCCAAGAATGCATTTGAGCATTTATTCCATATGAGGTAAGTGTTTGCGAGATGCAGAGAGTTTGGGATATCTCTTAATCCCACAAAATGCATTTTCGTTGTGCACGAAGGGAAGCTGTTAGGGCATGTCGTGTCAAAAGAGGGCATTACCATCGATGGAGAAAGGGTAAGAGCTATTCTGGAATTGCCCTTACCTAGCCACAAGAAGGGACTTCAAAGTTTTATTGGCAGAATTAATTTTCTGCAAAGATTTATACCAGACATTGCAAACCTTTTGAAGCCTTTGACATCCATGTTAAAAAAGAATGCAGTTTTCAGTTGGACGAAAGAGGCCAAACTCAGCTTTGATTCCATCAAAGAGGCATTATCGGCTGCACCAACTCTGGTAAATCCAGAATTCTCCAAAGATTTTACATTGTATGCTTATGGCGGTTGGATACCATTTCTACAATTCTGGTACAACAACAGAGTGAAGGCTTTCAACAGCCAATCACTTTTTTCAGCCAAGGCCTAGAGGAGTATGAACAGAAGTATAGCTTCATTGAGAAGCATGTCTTTGCAGTGGTAAGGAGCCTCAAGAAATTCAGGCATCTTATTTCCAACAATAAGATACATTTAATGGTTGCTCACTCTGGCGTGAAGGAGTTCCTATTAAGTAGGGATGTCAATGAGAAATGAGTTGGTTGGATTACCAGGGTCATGAAGTATGACGTTGACATCAAAATAACAAGTTCGTCAGAGACAAAGGACTCAGCGAACAGCTTGCTGCTAGTCCTAAAAATGAAGCAAGCAAGGAAGAGGAGGCGTTTCTGGCCATTGGAAGTGAACATCGGGCTGATGCAGTGGTTGTGGGCACATGATGGGTTCAGGATATGATCCATTTTTTGCAAACTGGTGAATGTCTAGCAGGGTTAGATAGAGCCAAGAGGAGGTACTTTAGACTGTAGTCTATCCCATACTTTTTGATCAATGGTTTCCTTTTCAGGAAAGATTTTAACGGTGTATTATTAAGATGCATTAGTGAAACTCAAGCTGACAGGGTGCTTCGTGAGTTTCATCATGGAGCAGCAGGGGGTCATTTTGCCCCAAGGACCACTACTTGGAAGATAATGAGAGCCAGATATTACTGGCCCAACTTATTTAAGGATGCTCACGCATGGGCTAGAAAGTGTGTGAAGTGTGCCATTTTTGCTGGCAAGGAAAGGCCCAGCTCTCCCCCTGCAGCCAATTCAAGTGGAACAACCCTTCATAAAATGGGGCATCGATTTCATAGGCCCCATCAATCCACCGTCCAGTGCAGGCCACAGGTGGGTGCTTACAGCAACTGACTACTTCACAAGGTGGACTGAGGTAGTGGCTTTAAAGGAATCCAATGAGAGTGTTGTTTTGAACTTTTATAGTGATTTGGTATCTAGATTTGGGGTGCCTAAATCAATCATCTCAGACAATGCATTGACTTTCGTTGGATTAAAGATAACTGACTGGGCTGTGAAGAATGGGATCTATTTGGGCACTTCATCAAATTATTACCCACAGGGTAATGGTTTGGCTGAATCCACAAATAAAAATCTCATAAGGATTATCAAAAGAATAATGGAGGACAACCAAAGGACCTGGCATACCAATTTGAGATTTGCTTTATGGGTAGATAGAATAACTCCCAAGAGGTCTATCGGGAACTCTCCATATATGTTAGTTTATGGAAGAGAGACAAGATTGCTTGTATCTGTAGAGCTGCCAGCTCTTGACATCATGAACTAGCTAGAGATGTTTGAAGAAGAGGATCCCATGGCTGTCAGATATGCTCAGCTAATGGAGCTTGAAGAAATCAGAGACAAGGCTATGAAGACTATGGAGTATCATCAGTTTCAGACCAAAAGAAATTTTGATCAGAAGGCCACTCCCAGAATCTTTAAGGAGGGTGATATGGTGCTCAAATGGGATGAATTGAAGAGCAGGCCAGGAAAACACTCCAAGTTTGACAACATGTGGAGTGGCCCATTTCTCATTACTGAATGCAAGGAGCACAATGCATTTCAGTTATCAAATATGGATGGACAAAATTTGCCTATCCCAGTCAATAGGATACACCTGAAGAGGTCTTTTGAGGTATGAGTGCTTTGTAAATCAATAGAATAAGTCTATATGTTTTCAATAAGCGCTACTGCACAATAGTTTAGATGCCCCTTTTGCTTTCCCTAAGTGTTGTCTAGCACGGTTGGTGGGTTGCTCTCAACATTTTTGTTTGGGCCTTTGGTCTTCCTGTGTCCTTCATTGCTGTCATGCTGGGGTTCTAAGGTCAAGATGTTTGTCAGGGTACTTTCAGTCTCTTTTGACTCCATGCCCAATGCATGTAAGGCCACTGATCATTTGTTTAGCAGGAAAACATCCCATAGAGGTCACCAAAAATGTTATCTTATTTTCCTCTACCCAGAGTTAAATAGTTAATCTAGTAATTTTCCTTGAAAATCCTTTAGAAATGACACAAAAAATCTTAAATCCTTCAAAGTACTCATGCATGCCTTGTTAAAAAATCCCAAGATCTTGCCTAAAAATTCCTTGCAAAAAACCCAGAAAACCCAGAAATCTTTTAGCTTCAAGTATTTTCTATTGCTTGGATTTCTCATATTTTATAACTTGTATCTGTATGCATACTTGTATATACATTCACCTTTGTACATACAAAGGAATATGCAAAGGTTATATACAAGTTTTTGCTTGTATATCAGCAATGTATGTCAAATATACAAAGGGGTTTGTATGTACAAGAGCAAATATACATTGGCGGGCTTGCAGAAATTTCCATCGGCCTTCAAAAGAATGGAACAATTTAGTTGTATGCAGTTATGGATGCATATCGGGCTTAGAAGATGCATATACATTGAGGGAATCTATCGCAGATTCTAGCAATATTCCCTGAATGTATATCAAATTTCAAATGCATATCGTGTTGTATGTTTGTAACATGCAACAAAAATATACAAGGTCGAATGTGCAAGAGGTGGGGTCCACAATATACAAGGGCGTTTGTATATCGGCGACATACAAAGAAAGGATGCAAGTCAATATACAAAGGGCCACGCATACAATAGTGCACATACAAAGGCCAATGTATGTCATGAACAATGCATTATATATGCGGCTTGTATATTGCGATATACAAGTCGAACATACAAAGGTGATATACAAGCTGGATTTCAAAGTCTTTCCAGTCTACTTCATAAAGATTTGAAATCTATGGCTTGCATGTATATGGTGCTTGTATGTGCCGATATACAATGAAAGATACAAAGTAAGGATGCAATCTAGACTTCAAATGGATATACATTTTGGTTGAATGCAGCATTGAGTCCGCGGGTTGCATGTATGTGGGCAATTGTATATTGCGAAATATAAGTTAGAGGTACAAAGGATGTATACAAGGTGGACCTGAATCAATCAAATTCTGGCATATTCAGGCGTCAAGTCCAGCTTGTATATATAAGTGCTTTGTATATTTGCACATACAAAGAGATATACAAGGAAAGGTGATACAAGTCGGACCCGATAGAGCAATCAGATGCAGCTAATGGTCATTTTGAAATCTGCGACTTGTATGTTTACAGATGCAAGAAGATACAAGAGGTGGGGCCCGCCAAGGCACAAGCGCTTTGCATGTATCTTCTGCTTGTATATTTGCAATATACAAGGCAAGATACCATGCGATATACAAATGGTGGGGCCCGATATACAAGTGCCATGCATATGCAAAGGCAGTTTCAGAAGCTGATTCAGATAGCGATACACACACATATGCAAAGTGATATATACAAGCAGTTGACCGAAGCTTTGACTGCCTATATCTCCTCCGTCCTGGCAAATTTTGACATGCTGTAAAAGGCAAAAGTGCATGTTTTTGCCTCCTCTTTCATTTGGCAGGGTTTTTGGGGGATTTTTTGACTTTCATTTTTTCAGATCTGGCTTTGCATGTTTTGGCCGATTGAACGTTTCAGCGGTCGTCTTAAAGTTTTGGGGTTTTTTTCTCCTCACAGTGGCTCCGGTTGGTGGATTTCTGTAGGTGCATTCATGGCGTATGGGCTCTTTGCCTTGCAGGACCAATTTCTGTGCGTTGGACAGTGCCCTTGGGGGTTTTTCTCCACGCCCTGTCCTATCTCACATCTTGGCAGCCATTCTCTACTATTTTTTGCCCTGTCAGAGGCATGGTCCCTGTCCCTTCACCATACCTCTGTCTAGGCACCCCTGTTCTAGCATTTATGGCCTTGGATCCATGAATCAGCGACTCCATGCTTTTCTGGCAGGAGTCTAACCTATAAATGCAATGTAAACTCTCTTGTTAGAGGGATGGTTTTATTAGGGCTGTTATGCTGCCGAATTTTTTGTAGACAGATCCCTTTTGTTTCTGAACATTTTGTATTGTAATGGTTTTTGGGCCTTCATGATTAATATATGTTGACTTCTTACCTCTCTTACGTCTAGATTTCTGTGCTTTATTTGAAGTTGTAGTCTGTTCTGTGGGTAAAACGACTCCTTTGCAAGTTTAACTTTTATACCGAAGCCTCAACCAGTCATAAGTCTGTGTGAATCTCCCTCAGCAGCGAACAAATCATTATTGTGTCCATACCGTGACCACCATCACTGACTAAATCTGGTGTATCACCCCCTTTCCCTTTCAGTTTTCTTTCCAACTCTTTTCCCCTGCAAATATTAGCACTAGGTTTAGTTGCACTGCTCTAAGTAATAGGCTTAGAGAGAGGAACCAGCCTTCTCTGGAGGTCTGATCTCAATTTGCAAGGTCCCACACTTCGAGATCATTCCCATGTTACCTCAAATCGCTAAGGTCTTACAACTGCAGCAAAGGGTGCAAATCTGGGTGATAACAATACCTTTGCAAACTGATTTATCCCTTTCATTCCATTGTCTCCTATCTTCTCAATGATCTTGTTGATAATGATATTGTTCTCAGAATTGTACTTCTTTGCTTTCTAAGATGACAATGAGATGAATGGAATTGTGGATGCAAATATGCAATGTGAACAATGCAAACTATGCTAATGATGAGGATATGAAGCTAGCGATAAAAGCCATGATATTGATAATGATATGAAACTAATGCAAATGGGGGGGCCAAAGGCATGCTTGATTGCTTGATGTATTTTCTGTAGCATGTAAGTACTATAGCTCTCGTGATCTAAAATGAAGGTGAGGAGGTTCCTTTTATACTCCAAGGAGGCTCAAATCCAAGTGTCAAAAGATCCACAGTGGAGAATAAGTCATGTGATGTGTACGACATAGATTTGATTACTTGGGATGAGGGAGAGGAATAAGGAAAATGTTCCTCCTACAATGACAAGGTGGAGAAAAAGGTGTGAGCAAGAGGTCACTTGTCACAATGCTCTTAAGGACCAAAAGACAAGGGTCAAAGAAGGAGTCCTTCTTTGTAGGGTTGTTGGAAAGAATCTAGGAACTATGAGACATGTGTCTCTAAGTGTCCTTTGACTATGATGACATGGAAAGAGCGAGTTCTTAAGAATAGGGATGGTTAGAGGATAAATATGACATGTGGGTGAGGATAGTTATATAATTAAACATTTAAAATATTCAATTATGTGTGCAATATGATGAGGTGAGGTGGAAATAATGTGGATTTATAGCATTAAGACTTTAAGATAGATGATTAATTAAATAATTTAGAATTATTCAATTAAGGATGATTTAGAGGAATTTGGATGATTTAATTAATCAAATTGATTTTTATTTAATTTTTGGAAGATTAAGATGAATGTGAATTAGATAAATAAATTAGTATATTTATTTATTGATAGAGGAATAAGAATAAAATAAATTTTAAAATATTTATTAAATTCGACTTGAGTCATTTTTAGGTGTATACATTTTGCCCCTCTTTGAGACAATGTGTTTATCACATTGTTTCAAAGAATAAAAATTTTATGAGTATGATACATGCGCCAGTTTGCCCCTAGTACAAGTTTGATGACGGTAGGATGCCCACTTGGGAGATTGGTCGGGTTGGATTTGGCAAAAAGATGACGAACGATCTCACGATAAAGGAGAATTGATGAGACGATCTGTGGGTGAAAATTTTGGATGACGGAGATGTTAGGGATTGCATGCAGAAGATATCAATTAAATGCAAATAAAGATTAAGTTGAGGAATGGAAATACATATAAATAATAACAGCGAGAGACAAGTTTTAATGTGGTTCACCCAAACTCGGGCTACATCCACCAACAAAGAGTCCAATATTATTATCCAATAAATCAAACCGATTACAACCAACAATCCTTGCAACTCAATACCACTGCAAATTTCTACAACACATCAACAGAAACCCTAACCCTTAGACGCTTTTATCAAGCCTTATGTTGGTTACAAATAGGGTTTTTTTTTTTTTTAATGTTGGCCAATAGAAAAAAAACTCCTGACGCCTTTATAAAATAATAAAATTTATTTGAGGTTTTGGGGGCGCTGCCCCTCGACCTCGCCCTCTATCGCAACAAGGAGCGCGCCAGGAGCACTGCCCTTGACCCCGTCTTAGGGGCACTGCCCCTTGACCCCATCAAATAATTTGTGGGGAAACTACGCTGATAAAAGTGGGGTAAATTTAACCTCTGATTCTATTTAGGCTCCATATAACAACAAGAGAATGAGAAACATACGAAGAGCATGGCATACATGTGCAAGGTCAAACACCTCCAGTTAGGGTTCACTTCGCTATAAATAAGGATGTGGGATCTCCTTTCTATTCATTTGCACACTTGTCTTTTGAGGAGAGATTATAGGGAAACCTAGTGCATAGTAGAGCAGAGCAGGACAGTCAACGAAGATGCAGCAAATTTTGATAGAGAACCACAGGTTTAAGAGGATCCGGCGATTCAGGCGGCTAGTAGAGTACGGAGCCCCCATATGTATGCATTTAATTTTAGCCAATGTGCATTTATTGTGGTATAAATTTAGGATCCAAGTTTACATTTTTGAATGCGCAGCAAGACTAGCTTGATGCATATGTAAATAGGTTTGCGCATATGTCTCGATTTTGCGCATCTGATAATTGAATCGGCGCATATGTGATTTTTTCGCATTTGAAAAACAGTCTTGCACATTCAAAATAAAGTCACACATTCATAGAGGGGTTCAACACATTTGCATGATATTACACAATTAAGCAACAGTCCTACGTATTTAATTAGGTCTTGCGCAAGTAATTATGGATTCCGCGCATTCAGTAGGAAATTGAACATTCAATTAGGTTTTCGGTGCATTCAATAAGATATTGCTCATTTGGTCTAAAAACACGCATATAACACTTGTTTCAACGCATTTACCTGAAATAGCGCAAATGATTGGGGCTTCCATGCATATGAAACAAAGTTGCACTTCTAGTAAATAGAGCTGCACATGTGAGAAAAATAGTCAATTACTTAGCTGGTTTGATTAAGTCGGCATCGTGATCGATGTTGGCCAACTAGTAGGTTATCTTTGAGATTGATAGAATCTCAGAAGAGATGATAGGATAGGTTAAATGATAGGATACCTAAGTAACTAGTTTGATAGAATTGATAGATATGTAGCTTAGTTGTTTGTTTAACGCACTTGTGTTTTTTATTGCAAGAGGAGCTAGATGATGTTTTGATGTCGCAGGAGAGGTTTCCTATTACACAACTGCTGTGACCATACTTGACCGAGACTGATCACTTAGTTCTGAGATCAGTTGGATTGTGGTATGTTTGCTTTATGCACGAGGTGCAGGTGAATCTGGAGTTGCTGACTGCACTGGGGGAGAGATATCATAGCGAGATAGGCACATTTCATTTGCCGACTGGGGAGATGGCGGTGAGCTTGGAGGATGCACATCAGATTCTATGGATTTTGATTTAGGGAGAGTTAGTGGAGTATGAGTCACACTTGGGAGCTAGATTGGATGAGTGCAGATGAGTATTTGACAATGCGGAGATTGAGGGTACAGAGATCAGCTGGGCTGATATGGTGGACTACTATGAGCCACTGCCAGTTATACTAGCAGGGTTGGTTGGAGGTGTGGTCTACCTGGATAGGAGATCACATGGATTTTTGATTGGATGGGGGAGGACTTTGGAGAGGATGATAACCGAGGGGACATGGTTTGCTTGGGGTGTGCACCATACTTGTGCATTTATACCATGATCTTCATCAGCTTGTGTATGATGGAGCGGCCAATCTATTGGCTGAAGTGTCTTTGCTGTAGATTTGGGCCTAATGTCACATAACCATTACATGACCGATTGGGATGGGAGTTAGAGGTAGAGATAGACCATATTCCTATATGTTCCAGGACAGTCTTTCCTAGCCCAAGCTGGGAAAGCTCAAGAGTATTAGCGGCATGCATTGGATAATGTCGACACAACTGAGTGGCTGCCTTATTTGGATTGTGAGGCATGGGAGGAGGATGTTGCAGAGTTACCTTATTGCTTTTAGACATGATGGTTGATAGGGAGGACCCCCTATATACTTGAGTGACATATCGTTACTCGTGTGCTCCGACAGTTTGGCAGGGTCTAGGGGATGCCCCAGGAGACTACTATATTTGCTCAGACACACAAGGAGCATCCATTGTGGGGTCCTGTAGTCTCATATGAGTAGGCGAGGATTGATGTTTTATAGATTCCATACCAGGCATGGGATTTGCAGAGACACATTGTGGATGCAGGGATGACGGTTGAGTACACTGCACACTTCACAACACATCCCTTCCCGAGATACTCTTGACCTGGGGAGTGGGCTCCTAGACAAGAGGATGGAGACGAGGGGGATGATGATGCTCCATGGTAGAGGAGGAGGCAATGACGAGGTGGTAGGGGTGGCAAAGGTGACCGCAGTGGCGAGGATGATGGTGGTGGAGGTGGCAGAGATGGTGGTGGTGGCAAAGGTGATGGTGGAGATGATGGAGGACATAGGAGAGTGAGATAGAGGGTGGAGGGGGCGGCACAAGTATAGGTTTAGACTCAGGTGTAGGCATAGGTACAGGCACAGGCTTAGGATGATGGGGCAATGGTAGCATTGCGAGCCTAGGTGGCTCAGTTACAGAGGTAAGTTGGACAAATGCACCAATAGATTACCCAGCTACAGGGGGTGTGAGGATTGATATACTAGAGCGAGATACCGCCATACAAAGATATACTAGGGTAGAGGCCCTACTGCAGTAGGTACAACAGATCACAACACAGGGTCCCATAGGTCAGACTGTTGTAGAGATGGTTAGAGTTGGACAGGAGATTTTCTATTGGAGATCTTTGTATGAGCAGCTAGTGCCTCGGGAGCAGAGAGCGGGTAGCTTTCATCTGAGCTTGTATAGTAGATCCAGGCGGACACTGTCAAAGAGTGGAGGAGTTATGGGGCCACCAACTCCTCGAGGGCCACTTAGGACAGGTGCTACAGGTTTGCAGCCTCAACCTCAGCAGCCAGCACCTTCTGGAGGCAGTACTGCATAGGCATTTTGGAGACATGTATCATTTTTATATCATTTTTGTAGACACACTATTTTTTTTTGACAACTCGAGATACACATTTATGATATCATTGTATACTTGGACATAGGCAGTACTGCATAAGCATTTTGGAGACATGTATCATTTTTGTATACACACTATTTTTTTTTGACAACTCGAGATACACATTTATGATATCATTGTATACTTGGACATTTTTTTTAAGATGATCTATATGATTTCGATGGACTATATGCATGTGTACTTATGGATGGATGCTTTCTATATAATGGATGCTATCTATATTGATGGATGTTGTCTATATTGATGGATGTTATCTATATTGATGGATTCTAACTGTAAAGGGTGAAATAGATTTGATCAATGAAGATAAATAATAACCCAAACAACAATGGAATATGTGAATAACAAGAATAAACAAATGAAACTGTCAAACTTACAACCTTGTTACCCTGCGGCTTCCATTGGTCGCCTATTCTTTCTTGATCTTGAATGATGAAGATGGGCCCTCAGGGAGCTTGCTTCCTTGCTTCGATTCCTCAAGATGACAAGGAGAAATGGCTATGATACTTTGTGTGATTGAAGATGAGCTTCAACACACTGATGATGGAGGATGATATGAGAAGAAGAATGTGGGCATGATAAGGGGATTGTGAAATGACTTTGACAGAGTTCTGATGCATGAAGGAGTATCTCCTTGGAGAGATTTGGACAGAGGTTTGGTACCTGAAGTGGTCTCCCCTAATGGCCTAGAGAAGGGTCCAATTTATAGGATTTTGGAGATGAGGATGGAGGGTGAGGATTCATTCGATGAGATCAAGGGCTAGGAATAAAAGTGAATCTTTTATTCCTAGGGGATGAATTAAATATTCTAATTTGGGGAAGAGTGGAGGATAATGGGGGACAACTAAATTTTAAATTCAGTGAGTGGAGGTGAGTGGGAGACATCTGAATTTTAAATTCAGTGAGTGGAGGTGAGTGGGAGACATCTAAATTTTAAATTCAGTGAGTGGAGGTGAGTGGGAGACATCTGAATTATAAATTCAGTTTAGTGGATGAGTGGGGGACAAGGTTAATTAAGTGTTTTCTTAATTAACTTAAGTCTAGGTTAATCAGATAAATAGGATTTATCTAATTAACAGGGATTAGGGAAATGGATAAATCATCTAAATGAATATTAGGAATATTCATTTAATTGATAGGATAGGGTTGTAAGGTTAAATGGATCAATTAGGTGAATTAATTGATCACTGAGATATGCAGATTGGGGGAGTAGATGGGTGCAAAGGTACGGAAAATTGGTTTGCAGAGCAGTCCAATTTTAGGTGTCTACACTAACATGTTGATTCCTTAATGCATATGGTATGTAGGACATGATGCTCTTATGTTTTTCATAATGACTGATATCTATGTGTAATGTTATGTGCAATGATTCTATATGCTTATAGTTTATGATGACCTAATGTATACATTTAATGATTTTTACATGCAATACATGGTGTTTTAAGTTTTCTATGTATGATGATCTAATATGCAAATGCTATGACAAATGATACCTATGTTATTTGATTTTTGATAATATATGTTATGTATGAGACTTATATGGATAAATGACATCACTATTCATGATCTAAATGCTTAATGTAACTAATGCATTTTGAATGATATGGACTTATGATGGACATGCCTATGTTATGCACAATGATAATGGTTCGTTTTTGTTATGCCAAGTATACTCAATCATAAATGAAAGATCACTTAGAAGAATTAGACTAATTATTTGGATATGGTGAATAACTTAGAAGAATAATTTGGATGAATGAAAGAACAAATTTGGATAAATGGATAATATGAATGAAAATGAAAGAAAGGACTTGGATCTTAAGCCACTTGGTAAATGATAATTATGGAATGCTTACAAATGAAATTAAATGCGAACCTAACATGGACAAATGAGATTTAGTCATCTTGTATACAAATATTTGAAGTACTTTTTTTCATCATTGAGCTTTTAAAATGTTCTAAGGAAATACAAGTATCTAGGTATAATTAAACCATTATGACATGAGTATCTCTTACATGGATTTTGATTTAGCAAGTTAATACAAGCATCTAGGCAAAATTGAACCTAGATGACCTAAGTATTGCTTGCATGTATCAACAAACAAGGATTGCACTTTTTCATGCTTAGACCCATAATGTCCTTGATGATCTTTTGCTAATCATATCCTTAGACAAGTCATCACATTACTAAAGATTAATCCACAAACAACAAATAAATGAAAATAATCATGCCCCCCATCATAGATCCTCTAGTCTTAGACATCCTTGAGTAGCATAAGAAACATGATAACAAAAATCAAGACTTAAGACTTAAACTTATAACATCCATCAAATCTTCTTGCCATAGATATGTTTTCTTGCCATGATAATAGATATAATCATCTTGATAGTTTAGGTCCATTTGTTGTCTGATATAGGTTAATGTCTTGTGTCAAGTTTTTGTTGAAAAGGTTTGTTTTTAGTGTTGCATGTTGTCTGGAGATAGTATCACGATCCTGATTGTTATCCTCTGAGATTGTGACACTCAAGAATCTAATTCTTTAACTAGGTCAAGGATTTTTGCCCCCAGTCAAGTAAAGGATCTATTTATTATGGACAAAGCATATGGATGAATGGATGATAAACTCTATGTGACAGGCCCTAAGGGACTGGCCTAGTGCCTCAGGGCCCATCGATGATGGCCTTGCCTATGTGACAATGCAGAGGCAACGTAGTTCGACGATGTGGACCAAGTGAACCTAACACCTAGGGGGTGGGAAGCCTCGGGGGCTCATGAATGATGGCCTTGCCTACGTGATAACTCAGAGGCGACGTTGTTCAACAATGGAAACTGACACTAGTGATGGACAAATAGATGGAATGTAATAGATGACGATAAGATGAGAGGTATGGATGGATGGGAAGCCTCAGGGGCTCATCATGATTGCCTTCCCTATGTTATAGCACAGAGGTGACATAGTTTGACAATGGAAACTGACACCAGTGATGGACAAATGGATGGAATGTAACTGATGGTCCAGTAAGATGAGAGGTATGGATGGATGGTGTTGGATCTCAAAAACACAGGGTTTAGACCACAAGAGGGTGCCAGTATCTTGATATGTTTTTGGTCAACAAGACAAGGTTTATGCAACTAGAAACACCCTGCTCTTTAGGTTCTGCCAGGCCTAGGCGGGTGTACCTAAATGATATAGCAAATTTGGAAATCTAAATGAATTTTAATCTAGACAACTTCACCCACTATGGCACATAGGTGTGAGATAATTACAGAGCTTACTTACTAACTCCTAATAAAAGCTTGAAGTATTAAGAATGTGGATTAGATTTGTATAAAGTATTCTAAAATTGATCAGTGCCTAATCTATTGGGTGGATGGAGTCGGTGGATAAATGATGATTATGGAGACAAATGTGTAGGATTGGTAGGACTACTATCCAACTTAACTCTAACTTGTTGGGCACTTGGAATGTTTGCACCTTGTGCAAATGTGCAGATTTGTAAGTTAATGTGCTATTCTTATCAAATCCTAGTGATATTATCCTAAAATACTGTGAACAACTGAAAGGAAGTTTAATTCTAGTAAGAAGGAAACCTAACCAAGATTATTTGTATAGAGGATTTTAACTCCTGTCAGAGACCAGTGAACATGAACTACTTGGGAGGACTTAAATCAACTTCTTACAGAAACTAGACAAATTGATCACACACCAACAACAAATGTGTTGTGACAAATTATATGAATTTGAATAATTTGAAAGAACCACTATGGAGACAACACAACAGTTGAACACTGAAATAGATCACCATGTAAGATCAATCTGCTCCATTATATTTCTTCAGATAATATATAATAATTTCATAAGTCTTTTTAAATATGAAAGTGGGTGAGTGAGATGGATGCAATCTATCTTCTTACTAATGCCTTACCTAATGTATGAAGTGGTAATGATGATCCTCTAACTCCTACTGCTTTGACCTTTATAGCAATATTCTGAAGAGGATACACCTCTTCATAAGTGTCTCTTGGAATTTTGATTAACAATTACAAACTATCATTAAGCTCTAATGAGCCATAAATGGGTTTGAGTGATATGATCCAAATATTTTTTTTGCTTAAATAGGTATCTGCACACTCCACAGCACTCTTTGCTGCAAACTCCATAGTAACCATTTTCTCCATGCACGCATAGGCCTCTTCCAATGTTGGATCTCCTCTTTTCATAGCTTCCAAGGCTTCATGTAGGATTAGTTGGCAGTCCTTCATCCAGTCTTGCTGACTTCTCAGACTCCTGTCATCATTAAACAATGCAGGCACTCCTCTAGAAGCATCAATGAATTCCTTAGCTTCTGCTCGAAGATCCTCATGAAAATCTGTATGTTCCTTGATCAAATCCTTAGCATTGGTAATGGCTTCATCATCAGGAGTGCCTCTATTCTTTATTTATTAGAGTTTTTCTTGGAGTCTATCAGCCAACATTCTATGTTCTTGGAGAACAGTTTGATTCTTGGAATAGGTAACCCAAAACTTATCCATCCATATCATCATGTTAGCATGTCTCTTTTTGAATACTGTGGAAAGTGCATTAAATATGGCCTGGGCTACCCGAGTATTCACCTATGATGCTTCACCCTTGTTCTTTGTCTGGGAGCTTTCCCCTTGGGTTAACATCTTGGTAGGGACCAAATATCTTAAGAAATCATTTTCTTTACACATTCTCTCACAGTTCAATTTATACATATCTCTTTCTCAAATCAACATTTGAACCTATGCCTTATTTAATTTAGCCACATTAATGCCAATATTTGCTGTAATCACAGGATTGGTCTCACCCACTTTTAGTGTCATTACATGGCCAAACACTTTTTCTATATCAATAAGGGCAACCTTATGGTGTGGAGGGTATAGGGCCCATATCATAAGATATTCTTCATCAGGATTGTATAGTGATCCAGTATACACCTCTGTCACACCCTCTAGACTAAGTTTATGTTTGGCATCATCTCTATGCAGAAAGCTATCAAAAACCAAAGAAGACTTCAAATCTAAACCCGGAAAAATCATCACACCAGCTTCTTCTAAGAGTTTCCTCCCCTTTTCTGGAGTCATATTTTTTATTTCATTTTCAAAGTATTCAATAACTATATTTCATTATTTGGAGTGATATCTAAAACTGATTCTCTGATTGCTTTGCCTTTATGTTTATACAAGAAAGATTTAAATTCAGGAGATTGAATGAACTGATCTCTGAGATAAAGGATTTGTAAGCCAACTACCTGGCATCAGTATTAGATGTCTCCTCAATCTCTAACTCTTTGTCTGGAGGCCTGTATTCTTTAATTATTAGTTTGGGAATTATGTTAGGCTGGTCTTGGGATCTTTTGTCAGAAGATCCTTCACTGTCAGAGGATAACACCTCTACCTCCTATATCTCCCACCTCCTCTTTTCAACTTCTTGATTATATTCATCAATGGCCAATTCAGCCTCTACCTCCTCCATGTTCCTGATAACATCATCATGAGGAAATGGAACATGAATATATCCACTCAGATTTGGTTTCTTTCTTGCAAAATCAATAAAACCTTCAGGGTCAAACCCTTTTCTTGGTATTGCTTGTCTAAAATTAAAATGTAACAATTTATCATGAATAAGGTCATAACCTTATTTGACAACACAGTAAAATCTCCAAAACGTAATGTGCTTGGCATGAAAGATTGCTTATCATAGGCACTCAAATTCATAACATTTGAATAGTCCAACTGCCTGACAATTTATAGGTATGCGATTCTGTCTGGTACAGTTTTAGGTAACAAAAATGGTGTATCTTCGAAGCCATACACTCTAATCATGGTGGAGTCAAGGAAACAATACCAATCACCCCAGTTATGATTCACAGTTGATGGTCCACTGAAATCCTTAGGCCTTAAAAACTTTTTGATCTCATTTGATAAAGAATAACTACATGGATAACCATAACATATGTATAGTGTTTTGACAAAGAATTCTTTAAAATGCACATAACTGGAACTTACAAACCTACTATCCCAGATGGAAGTCCATAATTGTATGGGTAGCGGCTGACCCTCCTTATCAAATTATGTGATTCTCAATTGTCTTGGCCACATTCTTAGTTCTTGTCCATAATACAACACCATATGCATAAGGGAGGAATAATGCTTGGAACTCATTGTGGTAGAATCATTTTTGATGGCCATCAATCCTGAATCAGTTCCCCTAGAGATGTGTGAAGCATAATCAAAAGTCCTTGCATGATGGCATTGGATGTCTGCAGAGATGACCATGGACGCTATGGACATGAATTCAGGGACCTCTATCCCCAATACTTGTCCCACTGAATAATACGTATATTTCATATAGGGTTCAAATTAATCAACATGAAAAGGAGGTCCATCACCTTCCTCGAGTGGCACTAAATTCCCCTCTTCTTTGGATCTATGTAGTGGCAATATCCATCCATTATAAGTGGTATCCATTATCAAATACTCTTTTTCTAAATCCTCATATAGTATGGGAGTATTGCATGTGTTATCCAGGCTAAAAACTTCACATACTGCATTCTTAGACACATGAATAAATGGTTCCCTTTGCAGGTTGCAGATGGCTTTTAGGTCGAGGTTATAGTGGTAGGCCAAAAGTTTTAGGAGATCCATATTTACAAAGACATCTGTGACAACTAACTTCCCCAAGTTAAGATTCCAAGGGTTACAGATAGGTTCCAACCTATTCCTCCAATAGTAGTGAAACATAAACAGTTCATATCCCCTGATAGGAGTCCATATGTTCCCTACATGTTTATATTTGTCTTCTAATTTTTTTACGTCTACCCTTAGTTGTGCAGTTCTTCTAGCCTTAGGTCCTGAACCAGGCAATTGGTCTATAAGGTCTTGGTTGAGTTTTCATTCTTGTGCCTTTTCTCCCTTTCCTGTTTCGACCTTTTGCTTTTTGCCCTTGGTCTGGCTAGTTTCGGTTTGTTGCTTTCTTTTTGTTTTCACAGAACCCTCCATTTTATCTTTATGCTAAACAACGGATTTAACCTTGTAATTTATCAGTAACAGGAAGGCCTAGTATGCTTACTTGTATGTCCTTAGTGTCGTGAATTTCTCGGCCTCTAGTCAATTCCCTGCTCTTCCATCGCAACCCTTGAAGATTTCTTTTGATTTTTAATTCATTGTGATTTAGAGTAGCTTGTATAAGATTATGCTCAAGTGGCCATTAATGTCAGCCGCTGGAATTGAATGTAGCGGGCTTCTCAAGCTTTGAAAATGTCAGAGCAATACAACGTCGTTGTATCGGGAAGACTATTTTGATCTCAGGCCGATCTATCTGTTCATTTTGGCGCCATCTTTTATTTATACATTCTTGACCAATCGCTAGGACTATCTTAATTTCTCTTTGATGGGAGGTGTTCTTTTAGTTCTCTGATCTTATCGAGAATACTTTCATCGATCTTGCTTAAATCTCTTTTCCTTGTTTTTTTCTTATTCTCAACATTTTGGCAAGACATTATGAATTTCACCTCAATATCAAGGTGGTTTTGACAGTTGGAGTATCTTTTGGACGTCGATGAGTGTTTTCTTGACAAACAGTAGTTACTTTGTAGTCATCGAGCAGACAATTGCTATCACTAAGAGAATAGAATGTTCTTCCAATGCATTAAGTCTCCTTGATAGTGTTCTCTTATATCTTTTGTTCATGGGATACATCGGTGAGACTCTCGCCGAACTTTTCAGTTCTTTCTCATCGGAGTGACTTGTATAGTCGGGAAGATATAAAAAATCCACTCCGATGGCATATGTCATGCCGATAGAACTAGTGTCTCAACTTATCAGCGAGAGCACATATATCTCTTGCTGAACTTGTGTCCATCGGTATGACTTCTGAGATCGGTGTAGTTTAATATTTTCATTCCAACTTCCTCTCTCTCGTTGATGAGTGTTTTATTGGTGAAATGATATGAAATGTCTTCCTAATTCTTGCACAACTGTTATGCTTGGGATTTTTGATCGGTACAACTTCATTTAAGTCTTCCCGATATGTTCAAATGTTCAAATAGAGAGCTATAGTTTTTTGATAGGGAAGACACGCACATGATCTTGCCTATAAGGATCAATTGCTCATTTTGCTTAACTGTGATCAGGGAGATGCTAAGATGGAATCATCATTTGTTATGGGTTACAAAATGGATCTTGTCATACAAATTTTGGCAATCTATATTAATCATAAGATCAATGTGTGGCAAATTTTTATGGTATGTGGAGGACAAGTGAGTGGTGGTTAATGAAAAATGTGAATTCTTTCCAGTTCTAACAGATGGGAAGCCTCGGGGGCTCATTAATGATGGCCTTGCCTACATGATAGCACAGAGGTGACATAGTTCTACAATTCTACTAGCGATGGGGTCATGACAGATGACAAGATGGACGAAGGATTGGATCGATAGCTTGAGGTGATAAGGCGGTAAGGGTGAGTGAACGACAAGCCATGATAAGTATCTTTATGTAGTTTGATGGATGCAGAAGGAAAGATGGGTAAAAACTAAAATCCTACAAGATGGAGGAAGCGGTTTATCACAAATAGCACCTATTTCCAGGTTTTCACCACTTGTTTTTATTTGCACAATTTTTTTAATTCCCTTGCATTGGGGTTTTTAGGTATAAAACTTGCGAAGATGCATACTGTTGATGGGGTCATCAAAAAACTCACCTTCTGATGTTGCTAACTGGTAGATTCCTGATTTGTAAGCAATAATGATTACATATGGACCAAGCCAGTTGGGTTCAAACTTGCCTTTCTTTTCATTGTCCTATTGATTTCTTGGGTTTTCCTTGAGAACTAGGTCACCGACTTGAAAGACTTTGGGTTTTACTCTGTGGTTGTATCTTTTTGACATCCTTTGTTGATAGGCTTTGAGATGATTAAAGGCATTTTGTCTTCTTTCCTCCAATAGTTCTAACTCCTGAAGTCTGGAAACTTGATATTCTTCATTAGTTATTAGACCTTTTAACGATACTCGCAAGGATGGTAACTCGACCTCAATGGGCAAGATGACTTCGAAACCATAGACTAGGGAATATGGTGTTGCACCTATGGGTGTGTGGATACTTGTACAGTAAGCCCACAAAGCAATATTTAGTTGGCTATGCCAATCATGGGCGGCATCATTGACAATCTTCTTCAAGATCTTCAAGATTGTTTTGTTAGATGTCTCCACCTAACTGTTTCCTTGGGGGTAGTACGGGGTGGAAAAATGGTGTTGTATATGGAACTTGTCACAGAGTTCTTTGACATCCTGATTTTTAAAAGGTCTTCCATTATTAGTGATAATGGATAAAGGAATGCCATAGTGGCAAATGATATAATTCAGGATGAACGAGTCAATTTGCTTACCTGTGACATTGGCTAGGGGTATAGCTTCGATCCACTTAGTAAAATACTCAGTGGTGGTTATTATGAATTTATGGTCGTTGGATGATGGGGGATGAATCTTGCCCACTAAGTCGAGTCCCCATTGACAAAAAGACCAAGGAGTCATTAAAGGCAACAGCTCTTGTGCTGGTGCATGTACTAAATTTCCGTGAATTTGGTATTTCTTGCACATTTTCACAAAATGATAAGAGTATGTTTCCATAGTTGGCCAATAGTATCCCATACGCATGAGTTTCTTAGCCAAGGTAGGACCACTAGAGTGGGTTCCATAAATTCCTTCGTGAATTTCCTTTAAGGCAGTTTGATATTCCTCACTTTTGAGACACCTAAGGAGAGTACCATCAAGACCTCGTCGATAAAGGGTATCAACAATTATAGTATAGCGAGAGGCTTGACGGATGAAGGTTTGTCGTTGATTATTAGATAAACCTAGTGGTAAGGTATTTTCTTTCAGATAGGTATAGATATTTCCGTACAAGGGGTAATCGAATCCTACTATGTGGCATATGATTCTGGTTTTAGGGATATCGTAAGCAGGATTAAACACTGGCTCCACTAAGAACTTGTAACGTGACTAATTTTCAGGTATATCTAGTAGTGATGCAATGGTTGCCATGGCATCTACAACTTTGTTCTCCAGTCTCGGTATTTGTTCAAAGGAAATCACAACAAAATATTCTTTAAAGTCATCTACCATACACTTGTAGGGTATTAAATTTTCATCCTTGGTTTGGTAGTCATCATCTCCCTGATTGATAACTAGTTGTGAATCTCTATACACATGAAGCTCTCGGACTTTCCATTCTACAACCATTTTAAGACCAATGACTAATGCCTCATATTCTGCCACATTGTTGGTACAAGAAAAGTAGTCTATATGATTTTAGGATTGTATCCCCTTGAGGTGTGACCAACAAAATGCGTGCTCCTGATCCATACTGAGTATAGGATCCATCAAAATAGAGTTTCCATGCTTGGGTTATTATGCTGAAAATGGCTTCGTTTGGAAACTTAGAGCTTAATGGATTGTCATCATGCAATGGTGCATCCGCTAATTGATCTGCAATCACTTGGCCTTTTATAGCTCTTCTGTCCACATATTCAATGTCGAACTCGCTGAGAATCATTACCTACTTTGATAGTCTTCCTGTTAGAGTAGCCTTACTAAGCAAATACTTCAATGGATCTATCTTTGCTACCAACTTGATTGAATGTGTGAGCATATAATGTCTTAGTTTTTGGGATGCAAAAACTATGGCAAGGCATGCTCGTTCAATAGGTGTGTATTGTAGCTCATAGCCTACCAATGTTTAACTAATGTAGTAAATAGCCTGTTTCTTTCCTTCATAGTCTCGTTGTGCTAATAAAGCCCCTAGAGTAGTTGGTGTAGCTAAAATATAAAGCAAAAGTGGTTTGCCTTGTATTGGAGGCATCAAGATTGGAGGATTCATCAGATACTCTTTTAGGAGGTTAAAATCTTGTGCACACCCCTCATCCCATCTGAAAGGAATGTTCTTGTGAAGGAGATGGGTAAATAGATGACATTTGTTAGCTAATTGTGAGATAAACTGATGGATAGATTGTAACTTGCCTTGCAATGACCTCAGTTGACTGATATTTCTAGGTGGTGGCATGCCCATTATTGTTTTCACTTTGGCCGAATCCACCTCAATTCCTTTAGCTGAAACTATGTAGCCTAAAGGTTTGCCGGATGTGACTCTGAACACACACTTCTTTGGATTCAAGCGAATGTTGAATTGCTTTAGTCTTTGAAATATTTTATCTAATACATGCAGGTGCCTTTCTCTTGTGAGTGATTTGGCTAGAATATTATCTACATAATCTTCCATGATGGTGTGCATCATATCATGGAAAATTGTTGTCATTGCTTTTTGGTATATTGCTCCTGCATTTTTCAGTCCAAATGGAATCACACACCAGCAATATGTACCCCATGGACATGTAAAAGTAGTCTTGTGCTGGTCTTCTGGTGCTATTTTGATCTGATTATAGACAAAAAATCCATCCATGAGAGATAGCATAGTATGCCCTGCTGTAAGGTCCACAATGATGTTGATATTAGGCAAAGGAAAGTCATCTTTTAGATAAGATTTATTTAAATCCCTGAAATCATTGCAAAGTCTGATCCTTCCATCTAGTTTTGAGACAAGAATAATATTGTAAATCCATTCCAGATAGTCAATTGATCTAATAAACCCAACATCTAACAGCTTCTTCAATTCTTCTTTCACTAACATTGCTATATGTTGATGCATCTTCCTTAGTTTTTGTTTGATTGGTTTAGCTCTTGGAGCTAGTGGTAAATGATGCATTATGAGATCTGGATCAATTCCAGGCATATCCGCATAGGACCAATCAAAGTTAATTTGCCTCTGTTTGAAGAATTTGATGAATTATGGCTTTTCTTACTCAGATAAAGATTCTTCCATATGGATTATCCTTGGATTGTCTTATGTGCCAATGCTAACAGGTTCTGTTGGTTCTATCAAAACTGAGGACCTCTCCTGATGTGTAATATTGGGGAAAGTGTCAAGCCTTTCATCCTTTGGCACCTTAGAGAGGTTTTCACCATCGGATTCATCTTTTATTTTTTTACTTTTTTCACGATCTAACACTACCACAAAGCGGTTTTCACCATTAGATCTATTTTTACTTTTACATTTTTGTGACTAAAAGGCTTGGCACTCTCTCCAAAATAAACCCTGTCATTGAGTTCTATAGAAAATCCAGCTTTATGATCTCCTGATGGTAAGTGATCCCTTAGTTCTAGATAGTCAATTTTCATTTTGAAAGGTATCTAGTTCAGGAGGCTCTTGTAGTTCCCAATCTATAAGTTCAAGATGTACTAAAGGTAGGGGATCATCAAGTTGGTTTGACTCCAGAGAAATGATGGTTAGGACAGAGGAGTTGTCTAGATTTGTGGGGGTATTTACAAGGTCTAAAATAGTACTCTCCTTAGTATTGTCTATTAAGTGTGACATCTGACCTTCCTCTTGAGACTTATTCTCGACATTTTGTGAATCGAAATCTAGCGGTCTAGACCCCGAGATTTGACCCTCATGGTATGTATTTGTTGAGCTATATGTTTGAACCACATAAATACCTTTATCTTCACAAGATAGCTCGAAAAGGCTGTCCCATTCCCATTCGTTAGATTCTGTTTCACTCCCTTGCAATTTGTGAATTTGCTCAACTAGATTGGTGGTAACATTTTCCTTGTCTTTCCCTTTGTACCCTAGCCCCGTAGTGTCTTGGGCTGATAAGGAAGAAGGTTGTATGGGTTTCATGATACCTTCTTTTCTCAAGCCTATGGGACTATGACCATCATATCCCATTCTCTGCAAGATAGAAAAACTTGGGCCATATTGATCAGTTTGTAGTTGGGGTTTTTGATCTTGTGGCTTGGATTCCATATCTTTTGCTTTATACAACTATTGAAGGAGATATTTCTCATCACTTTCATCTAATAAAGTACCCCATTTGATAAAAGGACCATTAGGAGTTTTTAATGTCTATGGTTTGTCCATAGAGGGTTTTCATAAGACTTGGGCGATCCTGGGTAGTTTTGCAAGACAAAAGGTTTGCTCAATGCAATACTCTCCTATCCTTTTATCTCTGAGCTTGACTTTTAGTTTGGCGGTTTTGGATGTAGAAGGTATTGAACTTGGGTCAACAAGGGTTTTAGAGGATGAGCTTTCTTGTTTAGTAGGTATGACAACTTCAGGCTTTGGTTTGATGGTGTTGCAATATTGAAATGGATCGGGATCACTTTGGATAGTGATCTCTTGGCCATTGTAAGGGAATTTTATACATTGATGATAGTTGGATGGTACGGCCTTCATCGCATGTATCCAAGGTCAACCAAGGAGAATATTGTAGGCAAGTTCCATATCAAGTACTTGGCAAACCATGTCTTTCTCTACCAATCCAACTTGTATGGGTAAAAAAATAGTACCTTTAGATGTCCTTCCTTCTTCATCATAGGCCTTGATTGTGATCTTCTTCTTTGGATCCACAGCATTCTCAAAGAACCCCAATGCAAGGATTAATTTTAATGTGCAAATATTTAAAACTACCCCTCCATCTATAAGGACCCATTTTATTATGTGTTTATGAATGAGGGCTTTGATGTGAAGGGATGCATTGTGAGGTTGAGTAATGGACATGTCATCTTTTTTGGTAAAAGATAGGAAGTGAGGGGTAGTAAGATGTCCTACTATGGCTTGGAATTGGTCTTGGGCTAGATTTGTTGGCACAGTGGTTTCCAATAGAGATTTTTCTAGGATAGTCTTATGGGATGGTGAAAGACGTAAAAGTTCCAATATAGATATGTGCAGGTGTCTTTTGGAGTTGGTCTAGGACATTATACTGATTGGATATAGATGATGGTTTAGGTAGAGCCCCTTGGAGAGTAATCTTTCCACGATGAGTGGTTACATTACAATAAGGCTTGTTATTTATAGTAATCACATTTACATGTGAATCACTTTCAGAGATGTGGTTAACGATGTATTCATATGATACATTTGTGTAATTAGCATTGTTACCACCATTATTGTTTTGCTTAGAAGGACCTCCCTTCCCATAGTTAGGGTGAAGATTCTTGAATGCCATATGGTCATCATTGGATGCATGTCCATCAATTGATATATCTCCTCGATCTATCAAGTCTTAGATGGTGTTTTTCAATCGTTGGAAATTGTTTGTCTTGTGACCTTTACTTCTATGGAATTCACAAAAATCAAAATCGTTCCACCAAGATGGTTTGAACTCGGGTTCATATTCTCTTACCATGGGAAGTGTTATGAGGTTGTTTGCTATGAGCTTCCTTAGGGCAGATTCAATTGATTCACCCAATGGTGTAAATTTTATGCGAAGAAATTTTTTTGGTCTTGGTTTATGGTTTGTGGGTTTGTTTGGAGTAGTATTATTGTGTGGACTTGATAGATTTAGAATTGGTTGTTTTGATGTCACACATTTTGCACCTACAACTCTGCCATTTACAATGTTCTTGTTTTTAGTCCAAAACCTCAATTTATCCGTGTTGTTGTTTGAACTAGGGACATCCTTATTTATTTTAATTTGTCCTTTAGCTATCAAAGCTTTCTCAATAAGTAATCCCATTTTAATGACCTTACTAAAAGAAGTAGGAAATTGGATTTGGATTTGATAACTTAGCTCCATGTTCAAGTTATGGACAAACATTTCAATCATTTGCTTCTAAGGAATATGATAAGGACATTTGCTAGCAAGTTGTCTCCATCTTTGTAAGAAAGCGACAAAGGATTCTCCACTATTTTGTTTGTTATTGCATAGATGTAACATTGAAATCTCATGTTCAATGTTGTATGAAAAGTGCGTAACAAACTTGTCCACTAGTTCATTGAATGTTTAGATTCTGGGAGGTAGACGAGAGAACCACTCCATAGCTTGACCTCCTAGGCTGTGTGGAAATAGTCGCATAAGATATGTCTCATTATGGGCGACTTCTAAGCATGCAACACTAAATTCTTTAATGTGGTCACGTGGATCACCTTTCCCCCTATATTTGTCAAATTTAGGGACTTTGAATCTTGAAGGGAAAGGTACCATGACCAAGCTTTTGTCAAAAGGACATGGAGATATATCTTCTAATGAGTAATGTTTTGTGGAAGTTCCCATTTGTAGGTCCACAAATTGTTGTTGTAAGGCTTGGATTTGTTGTGTGAGTGTATCTAAAGGATTTAACATATCCTTAGCCTTTTCATTCTTGGGAGCTTCTGTTTCATTTGATGGGATGGTTGCTCTCAATTATGCCCATGGTCAAGTCTTTTAAATAATGAAAACCTAGTGAAGGGAGTCATAATGGTAAATATTTTATTTTATGATTTTCATTACTTTTTGAAACCTTAAGTCAACAAAAGTAAATCATGATTAAGGTTCAAGGGGGGGTGAATATTTGGCCTAGATCATTTTGGAGCATGGATATGGGTAAAGTTTATAAGCCAAGGGTAGTTTGTTTTAAGGATGGAGACCTGCGATGACAAGGCAACAAAGGTGTCATTTTTTGCATGGAGATAAGAGGGCTATTTTTTTATTCAAAGGCTAATATGGATTAAATAAACCCCTTTTATTTTTGAATAAAGTCAAGGCAAAAATAATGTATGTAAACACATATTAAAGGCAATATTATGCAAATTACCTTAATGTTTGTCATGTAATGCAAGAAGTAAACAATCACATAACACTTATTAAAGTAAATCATAATTGATTATATTTAATATTTGTTTAAATAACTTTATTCTTGTCCCAAAATCATGCAAAAATAAATGGAGGAGTTGAACTGGAGTGCTAACTCATGCAGAGACAGATTTGAGTTCTATTTTTGACTTGGGGTCAAAGAGGACTATTTTTGGTAGTTTTTTGGTCAAGGACCTTGAGACTTGCAGTTCTAGGCTATGTTTGCTCATTTTGGAGTAGTTATGAGTCCTTATTTTTAGGCTTTACATTTGTGCTCACCCAACAACTTGGATTTGCTTTTTGAGACTCATTCATGCATATTTTGGAGTCTAGCTGAACTAGGGTTGACTTCCCATTCACTTTTGGGGACAAATTTTGTATTATAGGGAAAAAAGTGCATGCTTTTTCCTTAGTTCTTGCTTTTTTGCCTTTGCATATTGTAGAGAGGGAGATTGTCTTGTAACTCAGCCATTTTTACAGTAGCAACATATTATTTTCCAATAGTTTATTATTATTTTACAGAGATTCCTTCTAGTTTCTAATACAATCAGGGGTTCTTCTATCTGAATCCAGGTGTCTTGTTTATTTTGTGAGTGATTTGATAGGAATTTCCTATGTTTTGCTTTAAAACCTCTGAATTCTTTGTCTCATTTATTGGATGCAAGTATACAAATTTTAGTTTATTACAGGTCACAGGTTGTGCAAGATTCTTTATACCTTTCTGTAAATTACTTATGTGGTGACTTTGATTAGTATGGATTGTAAGAACATATGTATTGGAAAGTGTTTGTGCATCATATTGTAGTTTTAAGTTAAAATATTGGTGCATCACCCCCTTTAGGATAGATTTTTCAGTTCAATTTTAGTTTATGTAGGTATTCTTCTATCTCTTTTCCTTATCAATTTACAGATCCAAAGGGACATTTAAAGGGAGCCAACTCTTCCGGAGGTCCATTCTTGAAATAGACAAATCCACAGTCTAAGAATGTTCCCATGTTGCACGAGATTTTCAAGCTTGTAAAGGCTTAGTATTCAGGGCGCAATCCTTCGTGACAACAATAGGTACGTATTGGTTAAATTTCTATTCCAAATACGCTTATCGATTTGGGTGCTGCTATAAATGTTATGACTAGTGAAACTAAAGAAAAGTTATGCCTTCAAGGACTAAGGCCTACACCAATAGTTCTTCAAATGGTTGATTGTTCTTTGGTAAAACTTGAAGGTATAATAGAAGATGTAATTATTTCTATTGATTCATGGGAGTATCCAATCAACTTTATGGTTTTGCAACCTAAAATAAAGTTGGGGGCCTTGGTTAGCAACTACAGAAGACTTCATCAAGCGTCGCTCAGGTAATATGTTTATTTCCAATGGTGAGCAAAAGAAAAAAATGACATTGTATCCACCATCACAATCTTTACTAGAAACAGATGATCCATTCTAGGTTTATAGTGATATTGAAGAACCATTTCTAATTTTAACCATTGACCAAAGTCTTAGCTTACAAGAACCTACAGAAGATGCCATAATTGTTAATTTCTTCCAAAATAGGTATTCTTAGAGTGATATATTAGAAAGGTTACTTTTTCATTCTTGTACAGATGATAATTGCCCTTTTGGAAAATTTACCTTAATTGATGATTCACAATCCATACAACATTTTATGACACTGCATCATTTGTTACCACATGATTGCCTATATAGTCCATTTTTATTTAATGAAATATCCATTCCAAATAATCCATTTATGCCATCCACATCACAATCAACAACTATAGATTTACCTACACTTGCTAAGTCACAGACAATGGAAGTTTTTCCAACAAAAACACTTAATATCAATCCATAATTAACCACAACACAGATAAATGATTTAATTTATACTTTAAAACTCATAAAGCTATATTTGCATGGGAGTATCAAGATATGTGTGGTATACATCTCGCCACTTGCACTCACCATATTTATATGGAAGAAGGTAGTCGTTGATGCAGAGGAAAATGGGATGCAAGGAATAGGAATCGATTCAACAAGGCTCAACCACACCTATTGGTCCAAAACCAAGTCCTTCATGGAAAAGTGGGAACAACAAAAAGAAATCTTTGTTTTCCCATGGAAATTTTGTATTGGGGTACCAAATGACTCATCCCACCCATTAGTTAAGGCAAATCACTCCCGGAACATGCACTTGCTTCACAAATCCTCTAAATGGCTTGTATCCCAAGAAAAAGAGAACAATCCTCTTATCTTTTTGCACAGACCTTCAAATGTCAACCTAAGACATGCATTAGATACCCATTATGCCTCTCCATAGAATACTCCAAGATGGGTATAGGTTACTTTGGAAAATGTGCTCTAAAAACGGACTGGTAATTCTGCTACAAGGGTTTAAACTCAGAAATTTCACTGTGAAATGCCACGAACAGTCATTCATAACTTCCACACAAATGAACATGAAGTCGATAGCTTCATTTAGATTGTAGATAACATAGGTACAGACATTTTCCCCAAGTTACATAAAGATCTAATGGTGGAAACAAACGTTATGGCATTTTTCCCAAAACGGGTTACCCTAAATCAGGGTTTTGACAGTTTTTACTAAAAATGCAATAACTAACTTAAAACAAAGCCAATCTACATGAAACAAAAAGGAAATGGAGGGTGATTGTCTGTACTATCACTTAAATACACTTTCATGTGCCTATGAGTCCGTATAGATCCGTACAAGGGCTGGAAACAGCAAATTTCTGAAGAAAATACAGAAAACAATGCCTTTTTACTATTCCATTTCATTCCTTCAATCACCCACGAATTTCTTGGATGTTACAAGGCCTTTTAATGGCATTAGACATGACTTTTCAGTTTCCCACGAACCATGACCTTTGGTAATCCCTCTTATGGTATCTTCTTTGCATTTTTATGCACTTTTACAACAAATTTATTAACTTTTACATTTTCAACTTCCTTCTCTTACACTTGAAGGTTCAATTTTACAAATTTGCCAATTAAATGAGCATTTGCCAATTAAATGAATCTAATGAGCAAGGTGCTCCTGCACCAGTCATCTAGTGAGACAACCACAATGTAGATTGAACCCCATCTTACATGAGATTGTTAAAGAAAATCTACAGAAGTTACTTAATGTAGGTTTCATTTATACAATTTTAGATAGTCAATGGGTTTCACCATTGGTCGTTGTTCCCAAGAAGAATGGTAAATGGAGTATTTGTGTTGACTATAGGCCTATAAATAAAGCTACTAAGAAAGATCATTTTCCATTGCCATTTATTGATCAAGTGCTTGATACCCTTGCCGGTAAAAAGTTCTTTTCCTTTTTGGATGGTTTCAGTGGATACAATCGGATTTAGATAGCACTCAAAGATCAAGAGAAAACCATGTTTACCTATCCTTGGGGGATATTTTCTTACAATGCTTTACCATTTGGTTTATGTAATGCCCTAACAACATTTCAAAGAGTTGTTTTAAGTATTTTTGGTGATCTAGTTCATGAATGTGTTGAGGTATATATGGATGACTTCATTGTGTATGGCAATATGTACGATGAAGTTAAAAATAATCTTGAAAACATTCTTAAGAGATGTGAAGATACTAATATTTCCCTCAGTCATGAAAAATGCCACATTCTAATGACTAGGGAAATAGTATTAGGTCATTACATTTCCTCCAAATGTATTGAGGTTGATCCAAAGAAAATACAAATTATACGAGATTTACCTATACCTACTTGTCAAAAATATGTGCGTAGCTTCTTAGGACATGTAGGGTACTATAGAAGATTCATCCCAGATTTTAGTAAGATTGCCTCACCACTATTGTCTTGTTGGGAAAGGATAATAATTTTTCTAGGAGTGCAGATTGTCAATATGCTTTCGACACCATTAAACAAAAACTTGTTTCTACACCAGTATTACGGGGACCAAATTGGGAGCTACCGTTTCACATTCACATAGATGCCTCTGATACTTCAATGGGAGCTGTGCTAGGATAGAAAGATGTTACACTCTTCTATTCCATTTATTATATAAGCAAAAAAATTACTAGTACAGAGGTAAATTATACGGTAACTACAAAAGAATATTTGGTTATTGTATATGCGGTTAATAAATTTCATCATTATATCACTGGTTATAAAGTGTTTATTCATATTGATCATTCTGCAATTTGATTTTTAACGAATAAACCTATTGTTACTGGAAGAGTCATTGGATGGTTATTATTGTTATAGGAATTTGACATTACTATACTTGATAAGCTTGGTCGTGAGAATGTTGTTGCAGATTTCTTATCCAGGTTACAAAGCAAGGATGAACCTATTCTAGTTGATGATGCCTTTCCAGATGAGCACCTTTTCACCATCTCGGTCAAAAGCCCTTGGTTCACTGGCATTGCTAACTACTTGGTCACTTGCAAGTTTCCTCCGCACTTTTCTCCTAGAGATCGTAGGAAACTTGTTGGACTAAGTGATTAGTACACATGGATTAATGGATTTCTATTTCACACTAGCATTGATAATGTCATGCATCATTGTGTAGCCGAAGATTATGTCTTTGACATACTTTGCACATGTCATACTGAGCCATGTGGCAGATATTTTGTAGCTCAAAAGATACTAACAAGATTCTTATTGTTGGATATTATTGGCCCACGATTCATAAGGATTGCAAGTGGTATGTTCAATAATTCAACAAATGTCAATGCATGGGCCAACCCTCACATTCTGATGAAACACCTTTGCAACCCCAGTTATCTATTGAACCCTTTGAAAAATGGGGTTTAGATTTTGTGGGGCCGATCAATCCTCCATACAGAAACAAAGAATACATCTTGGTTTGCACATATTATGTTACTAAATGGGTTGAAGTTGTGGCACTAAAGCATGCACGGGACACTAAGGTAGCTAATTTTCTATATACTGAAATCTTCACAAGATTTGGTGTACCTAAGGAAACTATGATTGATCAGGGTCCTCAATTCACACCTAAGTTAATTTTTGTTTCGGTTTGAGAATATGAGATTCAACATCGCAAGTCTTTGCCATACCATCCACAAGACAATGGTTAGTTCGAGGTTACCAATGGGCAACTTGAGAACATCCTTACCAAAATAGTCGCAATTCATCGAAAAGATTGGGCATCCCGACTTCCATAAGTAGTATGGGCCTATCGAACAATGTAGAAAACTAGCACTGGTCTTACACCCTATGAGCTTGTCTATGGTAAGAAGGTTGTGTTACCTATTGAGTTTGAAATTAAAACTTTGCATACTGCTTTAGAATTGGGTCTAAATCTTACTAATGCTCAAAAGGCAAGAATTTAGCAACTCCATTCTTTAGATGAAATACTTCAGCACGCTCTCTTTCATGCAAAAGCAGTTCAACAACAATGTGCTCTTTGGCATGATCATTTCATTCGCAAATGATCATTTCAACCAAGAGATTGGGTACTTTTGTATAATTCTAGGTTCCAAGATTTCAAGGGAAAATTTCATACTAGGTGGCTACAACCTTATGAGATTGAAGTTGTCTACGACAATGGTGCAGTTAAACTTCACATAGTGGACTCCAAAAATTACGGCCCTAGTTGTCAATGATGTGTGTTGTTCTATAGTAGTAAGTGAAGTTTGAGTAGATGATTTGGACCAACACATACCAAGCTCCACTTTTTACATTGTAAAAGTACCATACTGTGATCTTTAATGTAGGGTTTTCTATTGGAATGCTTGACTATAACCTCAAGTATATCACACAATGGAACACTTTTTGTCACTATGTTTATGCAGTTAAGCTTAGTTTTGTAATCCCGTGATGGGTGATGATTTTATGTTTTAGGAAATGTCTCTTCAATTTTGATGGGTGCTAAAGTTAAAATTTGGAAACAATTATTCATAAGAAGGTTATGTATATAGCCATATTCTCTACTTGAATTCTAAAGGCTATATATATATATATATATATATATATATATATATATATATATATATATATATAGAGAGAGAGAGAGAGAGAGAGAGAGAGAGACTTTAGAATTCAAGTAGAGAACATGGCTATATGCATAACCTTCTTATGAATAATTGTTTCTAAATTTTAACTTTACCACCCATCACAATTGAAGAGACACTTCCTAAAACACAAAATCATTACCCATCATGGGATTACAAAACTAATATATACACATTTGTCTCTATATCTGCATCTCTCCCTCTCTCTATTTCTCTATCTCTACTCTCTACCCTTCTCTATCTCTATATAACATCTTAAGGGTAAATTGATTAAGGTGGAAGATGTGTAAAATTTGACAAAATAAAGACTTGATGAAATGATTAATTTAATTGGACATTTTGATATGATAATAGGTGGAAGCCCCTATAATAATTTAATAGGAAACAATAGTATCTATATACATATGCATCTCCCTCTTCTCTCTCTCTACCTCTCTCCTTTCTATTTCTCTTTATCTCTCTTCATCTCTATCTCCCTCCCACATTATCTCTCATACACTTCCTCTCTATGAGATCTCTCTCTCCCTATGTTTTTCTCATGTTTCTCTCTTCCTATGTTTTCAAAATGACACTCTAAAAAGACTATTGGTGCATTAGAGAGATTCCCATAGAATAATTTAATACTCTTGCATGAAGTTATGATGTCTGTATTCTTTTCTTCATCACTTGTAGCCAAAGAAAAATATTATTTTCAAACACAAGCAAGTAAATGAAACCATTGATTATATAATTCTATTAATAATGTATATAAATAATAACAAATGTCAACACTTAGTAACAATAAATTTTATTCAATCAACCTATATAATGACAATATTCTACTCTTGTTATTCTTATAGGTGCGTTGGCATGAGTGATGTGTTGGTTATTTTCCCTTAGCCCATTTGCTGCTTTCTGGTGTATCAGAAATCCCAATTAATTCATTGGTAGTCTCACTTCTTTGTACCCCTAGATATTAAGAATCGTCTTTTTCTTGTGGTTTGGGACATTTCCTATTTTGACTTGAAGCTTGCTGCTAGTCGTGAAGAATTGCTCTGATTTATTTTCTTTCGGTAAGACAAATACTAGAATAGAAGATAATGTAATCTACAAATGATAACCTATATATCTAGTTGCTCCATTTACAACTGACTGGCCATAGATTTTCCTTCCTTGTTAGTGGAAAGCTTTAATTATTAGCAGTGTTTCTTCCAAGATTTAATAAGTAGTTAGGAACTGAGGGGATCTCCTCGCCTTAAGCCTCTACAACTATTTACCCTTTTGGATATTTATTGTGATGGAGAATGAGGGGGTGCAAATCAATCATTTGTTTGTTGAATCTAAACTTTCATAAAGTCTTTAGAAGGAAGTCTAAATCATACTTATCAAATGCTTTAGATATGTTAAGCATTATAATAATCCCTAACCAATGTTATTTTGGCTGAGTGGAGTTCTTGGCTAAGATCATGTCCTTGATATTGTATGTATTAGTTAATCATCCACTTATAATAACTTTATAAATTAGTGAATGTTCTAGATCTTCCTATCTCTATTTTTTGTAGATTCAACATAATTGAGTGGTATACCCAAATGATGCAAACAAACTTATGCACCCCAAGTTCTAGAGAACAAAGAAATGATATTGATCCTAGATAAATAGGTTTCAAAACAAAAATATGGTATCCTATAATGAACAAATTTACATCTATGGAAGGCAGTTTTTAAATGCTTGGTTAGAAAGTCTCCTTCATGGATCTTTAAATAATACAAATTTCTTTTTAAAAATAACTTATTTACAAGACACTTAGTTTGATCATTACAAGTTACCACTTGGACAATAAGCATGGAGACCTAATTTGCGTAGATGGAATTGTTATATGCCTTATTAATTATAACACTTCATAAGAAATCAAATTTGATTTAATCTTAAATCTTTCTAATGTGGATAATGTTTTAAGTTTTTTTTAATATGTGCAGGGCTTAGAAATTGTGTTGATGAAGGTTTTTGCAGTAAAATGTACTATATCTCTCCTCTATCTCTTTATTTATCGTTGTCTCCCTCTCCACCTCTCTCCCTTTATCCTCTCTCTTTCTCTTTCTATCTCCCCCTCTCTCTTCCTTTATCTCTATTTCTCCATTCCTCTCTCTACTAATATCCCTCTCTTTATATCTTTATTCCTTTCTCTATTATATAATCTCTATCTCTATCCATTGATCCTTGGTGACATCATATTCATTTACCATGAGGATGAAAATACATGGATGCAATATTTCATTGTGTATACGCCTAAAAATGACACAAATCATCCTAAATAAATATTCTAAATATTTATTCCATTCTTCTATTAATTAAATAAATATTCCAAATTTATTTAATCAACTCACTATCCCATAATTAAATAAATTCTATTTATTTAATTATAATTCTTCTATTTGTCCTTCACAATTAAATAATCATAAATTATTTAATTAAGCCTAATTCCTCTATCCTAAAGTTCTAAATTCAAAATTCCATGTCACCTTTACACCTCACCTTTTCCACCTCACCTTGTCCACCTCATCAGGTTGCACATGTAATTAAATATATTTAATATTTAATTGCCTTATTTTCCCTCACCCACATGGCCTATTTCTTCTCCAATCAGAGGTCAGTTAACCAATCAATCAAATCTGTTAACTAACCTGTCAGTTGAGTCAAATCCTCAATCAATCCAATCAGTTCCACAATTCGCTCTTCTAACTGATCAATCAATTCTGTTAACAGACCAGTCAATGGAGTTAACTCTCCAATCAGTTTTGTCACATCCCACCTTTCATGATGGAGCTGGGACACTTGGCACGTTTCCACTGGTTGCACATTCCTCAACCATCCTCAACCGTTGATCTTCATATCTTCTCTCAACCGTTGATTCCTATTCCTCCGAGTCTATAAATGAAGCTTCATCCCTCCATTCTAATCATCCAGGCTTTTGACATCGTTACTCTGCAGAAATATCACCAGCGCGCCTTTGATACCCATTTGTCATCCACAAGCTTGAGATCACCATTGTTGCATTGGAGCTCACCTTCATTGCATATCACACTATAGCCGTTCACCATCGACTTCCTCAAACAACTTTAAAAGATTGCACTCTCTGAGGGCTCATCTCATCTGCGAAAGGACGATCCGTGATAGGCGAACAACAGAAGTTTCGAAATAGAAGAGGTTTTGCTGTGTTTGTTCATTGCTTTGTTTATTTGGATCTTCTTTGTTTCTCTATTCTGTTGATGTTTGGGTCTTATTTAATTCATTTGATTGATAACTCATTTTACCCTCACATTTTTGGCGCCCACCGTGGGGCCGTTGCCCCTTTATTTCACCATTTTTGAGCTTTTTTGAAGGCAGGTTCCGTACAGGTCCCGCAGAGTCACGCACAGATTAGTTCGGTGCATCTGTTCATTTTTATGGCGCTTTTGAAGACTATTACGACGCTTTTGAAAATCCTGCGCATCTGTGCATTCTTGCTGCGCTTTTACAGACTGTTATGGTGCTTTTGTTAAAACTGCGCATTTGTTGACTGTTACTGCGCTTCCACAGACTGTTGCTGCGCATCTGTTATAACGGCACATTTGTTGACTATTACGGCGCTTCTGACGACTGTTGCTGCGCATACATTAAAACTGTGCATTTATTCATTTTAACGGCGCATACGTTCAAAACTACGGCGCATTCGTTAATGTTGCGCTTCTGTTGATCACTTCTGCGCATCTAATCACTGAAGCTGCGCATTTGTAACTAGCTCAGGTTTTAGTACTTTTCTAGAGGATTTTGCTAACGCTAACCCTTTTGCAGGTGTTTGCTGGAGCGGTTTTGCAGGATAGGCTCAGGTTTAGTTACATGTAGTTGCATCTAACTAGCTCACATTTCATTTTCTGGGAAAGAGTAAAATGGTTGTTCATTACAAATCTTCATCTAGTCTTAATTAGGGAGGAAGTAACTGGTTTATTTCATGCTTGCATTGCAAACAACTTCCAAGTTATTGCTATCTAAGATTTAAAATTGAACTCATCACTGATCTTGCAGTTAAAATGAACCATTGCTATATCGTGAGACCTGAATTTCAAAGTTAACAATCTCGTGCAACACGGACTTAAAATTGAACTCACAACTGCTTTTTGAAGTTAAAATGAACCATTGCTATATCGTGAGACCTGAATTTCAAAGTTAACAATCTCGTGCAACGTGGATTTAAAATTGAACTCACAACTGCTTTCTGGGATTTAAAATTGAACCACTGCAATATTGTTGAAATCACTTCAAAGTTCTATTTGAGTAGCTTAGCCCATTTAGTTTTTATCTTTTAACTAGGGTGGATCAATCAGTGTATTCTGTGCTTGCGAATGACAATAGGCTTATGCTCTCCCCTCTTCTGGGTGATCAGAGTGCCAGACTTGTCATTCTATTTGTTTAAACTTTAGGAGGGGCCTGCCCTTGGATGCACGCTTGTCCAAGCGGGAACGACCCTGAGTGGTAACAGGCTAACGCCAAGCCCTACCGAGCCACTTAAAATAAATTGTGCTTGAGGTGAAAACCTCCTGCAACGAGTGCTGTTATGTTACACCGACGGCCAACCTCCCCTAAAACCCTCTCAGGCGTAACCCTTTGAGGCTGGGAGACTCCATAACGGAGAGTAGCGCCGCCGCACGTGTAACCACTTGAACGGTTGCCCGAATTAAATACCTCTTGTTTTAGTGGCCCAAATCCCTTATAATCCATTTCTCGCCTAGGATTTTGTGCTTGCTTTTGTCCAAAATAGAGTCGAAAAACTACAAAAACATTGGAAAACTACAAAATACTCTTTGTGCTTGCTGTGTTTTCTTGCTAA
This sequence comes from Cunninghamia lanceolata, assembly GCA_027924645.1. Classification (NCBI taxonomy): domain Eukaryota; kingdom Viridiplantae; phylum Streptophyta; class Pinopsida; order Cupressales; family Cupressaceae; genus Cunninghamia; species Cunninghamia lanceolata. Next base: position 14,849,973 of record BSBN01000870.1, on the reverse strand, counting down.
ATTATTTCATAATATCAGATCAGGAAGACCTTTTCCAGCCAAAGAATACCAAAAACAGAAGAAAAATCCCAAAAATTTGCAAAAAAAACCAGAACTGCGCATATACACTTTTCTGCTGCGCATATACAGCGACTTGCTGCGCTTTTGCACCGACTAGCTGCGCATACATACCTTTCTGCTGCGCATATGCACATTTTTGCTGCGCTTTTACAGCGACTTGCTGCGCATATACACTGACTTGCTGCGCATATACTTTTCTGCTGCACATTTACACACTGTTACTGCGCATACATACTTCACCAGAGCGGCGCATATACAGCGACTTACGGCGCATTTGCCCATTCTTGCTGCGCATCTGTTTCTGCGCATGTGTGACAGTGAGCATCTGCCCTATTTTTGAGAAATTTTCATCAGCTGTTCAGAGTACCCATTTCAGCCTAGTTTCATTTTCTGAGGTCAGAATCAACCTTACAGTCAATTCTCATCCATTTCACCCAATTCTCTCTTTCGACGGTCATCCCAGTCATCTTCCGTCCTAGTCACTCTTGCCCCAACGTCATTCTATCCCATACCGATTCGACATAGGTCCTTCTTTGTTTCATTAGTGAATTCACGTAAGCCTAGTAGGTCACAGTACCTTTTGCTAGTAGTCTTGTTGAACGACTAAGCCCTACACAGTGAGACTGGTATCGACTACCCTTGCTAGTGGCTAGAGTCTTGTGTCAACCGTCTTACCTGAAGTCATTGAGCGAGAGAACCCTTTGTCCAAGTCTTGTCCTAGATATCCCATTCATTACAGTCTTAGTCGACACTTTGCCAAAATTTCTAATCCTAGTCCATTTCATCCCACCCCACCTTGCATGGTTCTTACTCGATCCCAGTACAACAAGCTAACTGAAATGGCCGACTCTTCCGATCACATCGCCCCACCACGCGATGATGATGAAGAAATTTCTCGTGAAGAATTAGTGGCACACATGCAAGATAGCAAATTCCAACGCCTAGTGGAGAAAGTGCTCCTTGAGGACCCCACCAAATATTTCCATCATCTTGCTAGTCTCGGAATCAAACTCCCCGCAGACTTTGACATTAGCTCCATCATGGAAAATGCAGACAATGAACGTGAGAGGGACACAAATGACACAGTCCCAAATGCACATGAGAGAGGCACAAATGACACGGTCCCCCAGGCCAATGAGAGAGGAAAACAACACATAGATCAAAATGCTCCTATGGCGGATGTGAGACAACAAATTGAGAGTCTAAAGCTAGAAATCTCCAACCTTAAGATCGGCACAAGTTCCAAGAACTACTCCTTGGAAGATATAGCACCATACCCCTTTGACAGAAGTTTGGTCATGAAACCATTCCCCTTTCAGTTCGGAATCCCGAAATTCGACAAATACAAAGGGAAGGGGGACCCTAGAGATCATATCAGGGAATTCACTGCAGCATGTTTAGAAGTAGCTCACAACGAGACCTACTTAATGAGACTGTTCCCAAGATCTTTAGGAGGTCAAGCTATGGAGTGGTTCTCGCGTCTCCCACCAGGAATCAAAACTTTTGATGAACTTGTCAATAAATTCATAACGCACTTCTCTTACAACATAGAACACGAGGTATCTATGCTAGACCTATGCAACACCAAAAAAAAGGGTGGTGAGTCTTTCGCCACCTTCTTACAACGATGGAGACAGCTAGCAAGTGTTCTTACGACATGCCTGAGAAACAACTATTGGAAATGTTTGTCCACAATTTGAATCTCGATCTTAGCTATCAGATTCAGATACAATGCCCTACCTCATTCACCAAAGTCATTGAATGGGGCTATTCATTGAGAAAGCTATGATCGCTAAAGGAACTCTCAAGCTCTACAAGGACACACCTCCTTCCAATTACACAACTGACAAGTCAAAGTTTTGGACCAAGAACAAGAACGTGGTCAACGATGGAGTAGTGGATGCCAAGGCGGCAGCCCCTAAACAACAACCCATATTCACTCTTAAGGAAGAAGCAAATAATGGTGCACTCAACAAGCCACCCCCTCGGGAACCTAGACCTTGGTTCAATTCGAATCCAAGGAGGAAATTCACACCGTTAGGAGAATCTCAAGAATCGGCTCTCAGAAAGTTGTTGGCTAACAATGAAATTTCTCTACCGCCAACAAGTGACTATGAGCCTATAGTCAAACCTCCCTATTGGAAGGACACAGACTACTGCGAGTATCATCGAGGAAGGGGGCACACGACTAACAATTGCATTCGCCTCAAGAATGTCATACAGGATATACTGGATCAGAATCAGGGAGGAACACAACAGCATACCTCCAATGAATCTCATGTGGCCTACTGCGATCCTCTTCTAAATCACAACAGGCCGTATAACTACAATCACAACAGCTGTCACAATAATCGCAACAATGGCCACAACAACAACGATAGTCACAACGGCAACAACTCCAATGGCCATAACAATAATGACAACAATCGCAACAGGCCAAACCAGAACAGTGGATCGAGTAATGCTAACTATGCAAGCGTTCCCTTTGAGTACACCATTAACTGCATTTCTGAGCATGTTCCGCAAGTCAACGTCATATCCCCCAACCAACAACCAGGACCTAACAGAACTGGTTGTAGTATAATTACCCGCAGTGGTAAAGTCACGATCAATACCACCCCTCCAAGGTCGTCGCCATCTCCGTCTAACTCCCGCCCATATAATGTCATCGACCAATTGCAAAAAACTCCAGCTCACATTTCTATATTGGAGCTCTTGTGTCTATCTCCTTCTCATAAGGAGATTCTTGAGAAAGCCTTAGTGGAAACTACTGTCCCCACTAACCTAGCCCAAGAAAAGTTTCAAACCATGGTGGGTAATTTGACATCCTCCACTTCCATCTCATTTACAGAGCAAGATGACCTTTCCATATCTCAACCCCACAACACCCCTCTACACATTGTCGCATTCGTGCACAAGCACCACATCAAGAGGGTTCTCATTGATGGGGGTGCCGGTTTGAATATTTGCACTTTGAAGCTAGTCCTTGCATTGGGGTTTTCTGAACAGGCAGTAGATCCTAGACGGAAAATTACTATCAAAGCCTATGACGAGGAGGAACGCACCACAAAGGGCACGGTTGTCCTACCCATTCAAGTGGGACCGGTAATTAAAGATGTGGTGTGCCAAGTCCTTGATCGGGAGCTTGCTTACAATATTCTGCTAGGGCGACCATGGATCCACGCCATGAAAGCTGTCCCCTCCACCTACCATCAATGCTTAAAGTTCCCACACGATGGCAAGCAGGTCACCATACACGGCGACCCCGACCCCTACCAACATTGCAACTCTTTCCAAGCAAAACCGGAATGTGTCATACCCAATAATCGAGCCCATATCTCCCCTACTCCGCCACAAGACCATACTGCCGAAGCTTCCTCCTCACGGCCCAAACCAATGAAAATCATCATAAAAGAAAATGGCGTGGGGGAATACCAGATTGAGCACAGCCTCAACCTTGCAAAAATGCCCTTGTCTCCTCGCTCCTTTGGCTAGCCCAAGCATCAACCCAGGCATTTTCCAAAGCCCTCTGCTCCTCCTATCACTCCCGCAAACCCCTTTGTAAAATGGGGGACCTTATCCGATGAATCAGAGGAGCGAGATCTCTTGCAATGGCTTTATGCCGAAGAAGAAAACACACCCCAAGAGCCACCTAGACTCCCTACAGAACTCTATGGACGGGGTGAAACCATCTTGCATAGGATGGGATATGAAGGACAAGGCCCTATCGGCCTCAGAAAAGAAGGGATCATCGAACCTATACAACCTTCTTCCTCCTCTTCGGCTAGAAACACGACTGGCCTAGGGTACAAAGGCAAGGGTAAAGCCAAAGAAAATGCCTGCCTAGTGGAGACAATTCAAACACTCCAAGAGGATAGTGACGCAGATTCGGATGATTCCAATCAGTATGAATGGGACGAGCTGACAGAACACTCCTACGATGACAAGGAGGTTGACACCATCCAAACTCTTAGCCCATATCATGAGAGACAAACGCAAAAGGACAGACCACTGGAGTCTGATTTGCCCCTCCCTGAGAGTATGGTTTTCGAGGAAAGTTTTGATTCCATTGCGATAAACAACTTGGAGGAAAGTACCACCCAGAACACTACCCCCACCTGTGCTCCTAGTATTTCCATCCACACTATCAATGAATCAGGTCTTTCATCCGACTCCCTTCCCCTCTTGCACCCTGAGCTTATTGACTGGGATCTGCAAGGAACCCCCCAATTAGATATGTTCCAGAACGATGATGCCTACATTGACTATATGGGACTTAGAGATCACTTACCAAAAGGGGATCATAAAGCCGGTTTCGCTATCAAACTTAATACTGTAGCTTACTTCGGGGAGGGTGCCAAGCCTTCTAGTCGCAAAAATATAAAGATCAAAAAGGAATCTAACGGTGAAAACCGCCGTGCGACAGTGTCAGATCATAAAACAGTAAAAAGAAAGGACGTATCTGAAGGTGAAAACCCAACTGTGGCACCTGACGATGGATTGCTTGACACCCTCCCAAGTGACATGTATCAAGAAAGGTCACAGATCGTGGTAGAGCCAACAGAGCCACTAAACATTGGAACCGAAGAGCAGCCTCAGATTATCCACTTTGCAAAATCTCTCACGCCGCCTGAGAAAACCAAGTTTGTACCATTCTTTAAAAATAAGAGAGGCAGCTTTGCTTGGTCATATGCCGACATGCCAGGTTTGGACCCAAACCTGATTCTACATCACTTGCCATTGGATCCAGGGGTGAAGCCCGTAAAGCAAAAACTGAGAAAAATGCATCCCCATATTGCCCTCCTGGTCAAGGAAGAACTCAAGAAATTGTTAGACGTGGGGTTCATCAGGGCCATAGATTACCCCGAATGGATATCAAACATCGTGCCAGTGTCTAAACCAGATGGCAGAGTTCGACTATGCAACGATTTTAGAGACTTAAACAAAGCATGCCGCAAAGATGACTTTCCCTTGCCTAACATCGATATCATAGTCGACCTCACGGCAGGACATACAATGCTGTCACTTATGGATGGATTCTCAGGGTACAACCAGATCAAAATAGCACCAGAGGATCAGCACAAAACCGCTTTCACTTGTCCGTGGGGTACCTTTTGCTGGAATGTCATGCCATTTGGGCTGAAAAATGCAGGTGCTACATATCAGCGGGCCATGACAACTATATTTCATGACATGATGCATGTGACTATGGAAGATTATGTTGACGACATCTTGGCAAAATCACTCACTAGGGACTCACACCTAGACACATTAGAGAAAGTCTTCCAACGGCTGGACCAATTCCAAGTAAAATTGAACCCAAAGAAATGTGTGTTTGGGGTAACATCGGGCAAGCTGCTAGGCTTCATCGTGTCAGCAAACGGTATAGAGGTAGACCCGGCCAAGGTCAAAGCAATCATGGACATGCCTCCGCCCAAAACTCTAACACAGTTGAGATCCTTACAGGGCAAGCTACAGGCCATCCGCAGGTTCATCTCACAGCTGGCAGACAAGTGCCACCCTTTCAGCCATCTCCTACATAAGAACGTTCCATTTAAATGGGATGAGCAGTGCGAAGAGGCATTCAACAAGCTCAAGGAGTACCTCATGAATCCTCCTATACTCATGCCTCCGATCCAAGGAAAACCTTTGATTCTCTACATATCTGCTACACCTACTGCTCTTGGGGCTCTCCTAGCACAGCAAGACTATGAGAACAAGGAAAGAGCTGTGTACTACATCAGTCGAACCTTAGTGGGCTACGAGTTGCAGTACTCACAGGTGGAACGTTCATGCCTTGCGGTGGTTTTTGCCTCACAAAAACTCCAACACTACATGTTAGCACATCCTGTCAAACTCATTGCCAAGATCGACCCACTAAAATATCTTCTCAGCAAAGCAGCTCTCACAGGTCGACTAGCCAAATGGGTTATGCTTCTTAGCAAATATGATATAGAGTATGTGGACAGAAAAGCCATCAAGGGGCAAATCATCGCTGACCAACTAGCTGAGGCACCATTACAGGACACTTCACCAATGCAGTTTGAGTTCCCCGATGAGTCTTTATTCACTCTGTCAACATCTCCTTGGAAACTCTACTTCGACGGGTCTTACACCAACCATGGATCGGGGGCAGGTATCTTGTTCATCACTGCCCAAGGCGACACAATTCCAAAGTCCTACAGGTTGTTATTTCCATGCACTAACAATATAGCGGAGTATGAGGCATTGGTAATTGGTCTCAAGATGGCCACTGAGTGGAAAATCCAAGCACTATGTGTCTACGGTGATTCTCAGCTCGTCATAAACCAGGTCAACGATGAGTATCAGACCAAAGATGAGAAGCTCATCCCATACAAACGGATGGTCGACGACCTTAAAGAACATTTTGGGACCATCTCGTTTGAGCAAATACCTAGGATAGAGAACAAAGCAGCAGATGCAATGGCGACCATAGCCTCTCTTCTTGAGATACCTGAACATGAGTCACAGTATGAGTTCTTAGTAGAAACAATTCGACAACCGGCTTATGATCTCCTCGAAACCCATTCCATTTGCCACCTAGTAGGATCTGATTCGCCTTGGTACGGTAAGACCTACACTTACCTCAAGGACAATGTCCTTCCTTTGGACCTCTCTTCCAACCAAAAATGAACTTTCATCCGACAAGCCTCCCGTTACACCATTATCGCCAATACCCTTTACCGACGTGGTCTGGATGGTACTTTACTCCGTTGTCTAGAACAAGAAGAATCTATAACTGCCTTGCGAGATGTGCACGAAGGGATCTGCGGAACACACTCCAGCGGTCCTTCCTTAGCTAAGAAACTCATGCGTTTGGGTTATTACTGGCCCAATATGGAAATGGATTCATATCAGTTCGTCAAAAAGTGCAAACAGTGCCAGATACATGGGAACCTGATTCATGCACCTACTCAGGAGTTGAGACCTCTAACGACACCCTGGCCCTTTTGCCAGTGGGGACTTGACCTCGTGGGAAAGATTCATCCGCCCTCTTCCAACGGCCATAAATTCATCATAACCGCCACTGAGTACTTTACAAAGTGGATTGAAGCCGTTCCCTTATCAACCGTCACAGGAAGGCAAATTTCCTCTTTCATTCTGAATTACATTATCTGCCGATATGGCATCCCTTCATCCATCATAACGGATAACGGGAGACCCTTCAAAAATCAGGATGTCCAGGAACTTTGTGAACGTTTCAAGATACAGCATCGCTTCTCCACTCCATATTACCCCCAAGGTAACGGCCAAGCTGAGGCATCGAACAAAACCATTCTGAAAATCCTAAAGAAGACTGTCAATGAAGCTGGTCGCGATTGGCACGTCCAACTCAACCCCGCTCTGTGGGCCTATCGAACCAGCATACGCACTCCCACAGGTGCTACACCCTACGCCCTCGTCTATGGTTCCGAAGCCATCCTTCCCATTGAGGTAGAACTCCCATCCCTTCGGGTGTCGTTGAAAGGTCTCATATCAGACGAAGAGTACAGAGTCTCCAGGCTACAAGAGCTAGAACTGCTAGAGGAAAGGTGCCAAAAAGCTTTTGACCATCTCAAAGCCTATCAACAGATGATGTCAAGAAGCTACAACCACAAGGTTAGACCAAGATGCTTCAAGGTTGGGGACCTCGTCCTAAAAGAGAACCCTCGCAATCAGCAGGACAGGGAAAAGAAAGGTAAGTTCGAGCCTAACTGGCTTGGACCCTATGTAATTGTAGCGGCTTACGGATCGGGGGCATATCAGTTGGCCACATCAGAAGGTGAGTTGTTTGATGATCCAATCAACATCATGCACCTTCGCCGGTTCTATACCTAAGAGAACCCCAATGCAAGGGGGCACAATAAAGTCAAAAAATCAAAAAAATCAAAAAAGTTACAAAGAGAAAATCAAAAAAATCAAAAAAGTTACAAAGAGAAAATACAAAAAAATCAGAAAAAAATAGAAAGCATACAAAAAAAAATCGTCCTTTGGTGAAAACCTGGCAAACAGGCGCCTTGGATAGGTATCATGATGAAAACCTGGTAATCAGGCGTCATGTTACTTTCTCGCTTCTCGCGCAAATAAAAGCAAGTGATGAAAACCTGGTAAACAGGCGTTACTTGTGACAAACTGCATTCTCCATCTTTGGGAATCCAATCACCTTGAGCCCATTCTCCCTCTATTTTCCTCATTTGACCCATATCCATCACACAATAAACACTTGACAGTTACCTATCATGGCTTGATACTCACCTTGTGGCCTTGTCAACCAAGGTTTTGTCCCATACCGTCTCCTCAATGTAAGCCTAGTGTAGTGTCTCTCGCTAGTGTCTGTGGTCTGAATCCGTGAACTACGTTGCCTCTGCGCCGTCACGTAGGCAAGGCCATTATTCTAATGCGCCCCCGAGGCTTCCATCTCTCCCAAGGTCCCATTCGTCTCCTTTCTTGTCTTCATTCTTGTCATCTTTCTTCTAGTCCATCCATGGTCCATTAGGGTTTACCCCGAACTACGTTGCCTCTGCGTCGTCACGTAGGCAAGGCCATTTAGCAATGAGCCCCCGAGGCAATCGGTCCGTCCCTTAGGGTCAGTCTTCTCAATAAGGATTGTGCGATCTTCTCATCAAGTAAGCAAATGCAAGCAAACACCCGCGCTTCGAGCAGAAATCTTGACTATGAGCATCTTAACCTATCCAATGCAAAGCAAATACCCAAGGTCTTCTAAATGATTCTATGCAAATTAAGGCAAGAAATAAACACATATCAACGCAAATATGCTTTTGTAGATTGGAACCTAGGGTTAAGTTACAGAGTCTTGATTTTTGCTATCATACCTTCCTATGCTACTCAAGGATGCCAAAAGCTAGAGATGCTATGATGGGGGCATGATTACTTTCTTTGTTTGTTGTTTGTGGATTAAACTTTAGTAATGCGACGCCTTGTCTAAGGACATGATCAGCAAAAGATCATCGAGGACATCCAAGGCCTTACATGAACGGGGGCAATCCTTGCTTGTTGAAACGCAAGAAGTACTCAGGTCATCTAGATTCAATTTTGACTAGATGCTTGTATTAACTTGCTCAATCACACTCCATGTAAGCGATACTCAGGTCATCTCGGTTCAATTATACCTAGATGCTTGTATTCACTTACAACATTTTAGAAAAGTACCAAAAACAAAATGCCCAATGATGAATTAAAGCAATCTAAAAGCAAAACATCCGTCCTATATCCATACACCCATCCATACAATCCTCATTATTCAAACTATGCAGAGTAACGATATCAAGAAAAGTTCCTAAGTCATTCACAACCATTCCTCTATCCATCATGTCATTCTTATGTCGATAGAGTACATTTGGACATCACAAAAATAAGGCATATAGGAGCATATCATATCATTCGTAGAAACTAGTCATGCACATGATTAGGTTAGTAGAATGCACCATCCAATGCATTAGGTCACCAATACATTTGCATCACATCTTAATCTTAAAAGCCCAGAAAATCAAAACAACATAACTAAGTGCATCACATATATAGTTACATCACCACATAGTACTCATGTTACAACTGCATACATTCAAAGCATTACATCATATAAACATCCAGTAGCATCTCACATATCTATACAGCATCATAACATAGAAATCATGTTCCATATACACATCTGCATTAGCTCATTTAGACACCACATATACAGTTACATCATAACATAGAAATCATGTTTCATATACATACATTTGCATCATCACATAGACATCATATTACATTTTGCATTAGATCATATAGACATCATATAGCAGCATATCAAAGTATTTCTCATATAGCATCATATAGACCATCTAACTATGCAATAGAATCACATCATACAATAGAAGTAAAATCATCATCTCATAACGCATGCAATAGATACACAAAGCTGCATCATCATCCATACTATCATATACAAAGAGGTCCAAATGTACAATATCACCATCTCTCTCAAAATCAAAGTGTCATATACAATATGCGTCTAAATAGACGGTGATACATGTCCCAAAATGTACACAATCTGGTCTATGTCTACCCCTGCTGCTGTGGGCCACCACTGCCAGCTCCTGACTGCTGAGGTCCCATCACGGATGCCCCTGACTGTGAAGGACCTGCTCTGTGAGCCACCCCAGACTGACTCCTGAAACTCCCTGCCCTCTGGCTCGACGCCACGGCACCGTGATACAAACCTCGGTAGTACTGAGCCTGTGACTACGCTCTGGCTAGGTCTGTCTGCGCCTGTGCCAACTGCGTCTACAACTGGCCTACCTGTGCCTGTGCCTGCTGCACCTGCCCAACCAGAAAAGAGCTAGCTGCGTCTGTACCCATAGCGGCCACAGCAGTATCCCGCTCTACACGGATAAGACGTACCCGTGCATCCGCCATGTCCCTCTCGCGAGTCAAACCAGCAATCACCGCTGCGTCTGTGTCTCGCCTCCTCTCCACTCTCCTCAGTTGTGCCTGCAGCTCTCGCACTTGTCCCCTCAGGCTGGCTATGGTCCCATCATGTGCCTCACCCTGCACTGGCCCCTGTGCTGCCTCTGCCTGTCCTGGCACCTGCTGCTGTGGCACCTGCTGCTGTGGTACCTGCTGCTGTGGTACCTGCTGGGGTGGTGGCATCTGTGCTTGCTGCGGCACCTGCTGCTGTACCTCTCCCTATCCTGGCACTGCCTGCCCAGCCCGATCTATCCTCCTCCGCTGCCTCGGCCTCTCTGCAGCTCGGCCACCCCGTCGTCCTCGTCCTCCTCTAGCGCCCCTCTGCCCTGGGCCAGCCTCTCCCTCCTCCTCCTCTGAGTCTGTCTCATCAATACGAGGCACCAGCATACCAGGTCCTGAATATCTCAGGAAAGGATGTGCAGTGATCTAGTCCTCGTACTCCTGTGTGACCCCCGCATCTGCTATCTCTCTCCGCATGTCCCATGCCACATACGGCAATTGCTGGAACTCTGCCAGGGCCTCCTCGTACGAAGCCATCGGCCCCCATCTGACCCTCTCTGCATGAGTCCGGGCAAACATAGCCTGTCCCTGTGGCATGCCCTGTCTCCGCCCAAACTGTCTCAGCACTCGGCCCACCATCTGCCTCTCCAAGATGTGCCGTGTCCGGCCTATCAACCACCTGGTCTAGAAGCAGTAAGGCAGCTCATCTCCCTCATCATCCCAGGGCTCGCAATCCAGATATGGCCGCCAGACAACCACATCTACCCCGTCCAAAGTATGCCGCCAGTACTCCAGCTTCCCCAGCCTGTGCTGGGAAATCACTCCTGCATAGCCATAGCTGTATGGCTCTCCTCTCTGCCTAGCAAAAACGCATATCGGCCTGGTCACCGCTATGTGCTCCCACAGCCAGAACTGTAACAGCAGCACCCCAGCCAATAGACTCGTGCTGTGGTGGTACACCACCTGATGCATGTCGTGATATAGGTGGGCTAGCACGCAGGGTCCCCACGCATATCGGGTGCCCTCGGTCAGCATCCGCTCCATGATCCTGCCCCATCCAATGGGGAACCCATGCGATCTCCTGTCCAGGCATACAACGCCCGCAATCAGCCCAGTAACTATCCCAGGGAAGTAGTCGTAACAGTCATAGATATCCTGCCACGGGATGACCTGTCCCACCAGCTCGGGATCATCAAATACTCGCTGACACTCGGCGAGTCCCGCGTCCCGCTGTGCGTCATACTCCACTAACTCGCCTACCACGGGCAAGTGCAGTATCCTGTAGACGTCCTCCAGCGTCACCGTCATCTCTCCAGTAGGGAAGTGGAAGGTCCTGTCCTCACTGTGGAATCTCTCCACGGCAGCTGTCAATAGTCCTCGGTTCGCCCGCACCTCGGGCATAAAGCAAACATAATCTAAGCCCATGGCACCAAGCACCACTCTGTCAGCCTCCGTCAGCATGTATCTCTGCAATAGAGGCATAGGGAACGTCTCCCTCGACTGCAGCGTCTCTCGTATCTCCTCTTGCAAGCACGTAAAGCAAGGCGTCAGTCTTAAGCCGTATATACCATACTCAACATATCTACTAAACTATATCAACTAAACTTAGCATTTCACATTGATCAAAACAGCACACTACATCTCTTGACTAGATTCCTGCAATCTCGGAGATAGCTCATCGATTCCTGCGTCAAACAGGACGCTAATCGAATCAATTTGGCTAAGTAATTTGCCATCCCAAGCAAATGTGCCACTACAGGTGGTAAAAGCGCCGTTTCTGGTATATGCGCCGCAAGAATCAACATATGCGCTGCAAAAATGCATATGCACCGCTACAGTGCACGTAAGCGTCGTTCAAACACATGCGCCGCAGAAATCCACGCATGCGCCGCGAAATTACGCATGCGCCGCAAGAATCCACATATGCGCTACTTTAACAAATGCGCTGCTACATTTCACATATGCGCGGCGGAAATACAAAAGCGCCGCCAAATTACACATGCGCAGCTAGAATGCACAAAAGCGCAGCTTTCACGCATGCGCCGCCGAAACTGACATATGCGCCGTAAAATTACAAAATCGCAGCTTCGCAAGGCATATGCGCCGTTCCGCGTTTCGGCGCATTTATTTCACCTATTTTCTACGTGCATTTATGACACCTAAACTCGACCCTAGGAGAAATTTTTCGAAGCACATACCGGGGGTCCTGCCTCTGCTAGCCGCCCGAATCGTCGGACTCGCTCGAATCGGTGCTCCTCGCGTGGAATGTCTGCTGCTCTAGCTGCCATGCTGCTCTAAGTTTGCTCTGAGCTCTCCTTCTCCAATCCAGATCACCCAAGTGTGCAAATGACTATTCTTGTGGACCCAGCTCCTATTTATAGCCTCCAAACCCTAATTCTGGCTAGGTGATGACTGTGACTACTTCCCGTGTCTGTTTTTCCCCCCATTTTCTTCCAGCATCCCTGACCGCGTCCCTTTTCCTCCAACCTATCCTAACCCCTTCTTCGTCGTGAGATCGTCCGTCTTCAAAACTTTCGCCGTTTTTCCCGTCCAATCTCCCGAGGGGGCATCCTATCGTCATTTAACCTGTACCAGGGGCAAACCGAGGCATGTATCATCATTCAGACTATCAATTTCTTTGAAGCAACGCTGTAAACTGCATTGCATCAAAGAGGGGCAAAATGTATACGCCTAAAAATGACACAAATCATCCTAAATAAATATTCTAAATATTTATTCCATTCTTCTATTAATTAAATAAATATTCCAAATTTATTTAATCAACTCACTATCCCATAATTAAATAAATTCTATTTATTTAATTATAATTCTTCTATTTGTCCTTCACAATTAAATAATCATAAATTATTTAATTAAGCCTAATTCCTCTATCCTAAAGTTCTAAATTCAAAATTCCACGTCACCTTTACACCTCACCTTTTCCACCTCACCTTGTCCACCTCATCAGGTTGCACATGTAATTAAATATATTTAATATTTAATTGCCTTATTTTCCCTCACCCACATGGCCTATTTCTTCTCCAATCAGAGGTCAGTTAACCAATCAATCAAATCTGTTAACTAACCTGTCAGTTGAGTCAAATCCTCAATCAATCCAGTCAGTTCCACAATTCGCTCTTCTAACTGATCAATCAATTCTGTTAACAGACCAGTCAATGGAGTTAACTCTCCAATCAGTTTTGTCACATCCCACCTTTCATGATGGAGCTGGGACACTTGGCACGTTTCCACTGGTTGCACATTCCTCAACCATCCTCAACCGTTGATCTTCATATCTTCTCTCAACTGTTGATTCCTATTCCTCCGAGTCTATAAATGAAGCTTCATCCCTCCATTCTAATCATCCAGGCTTTTGACATCGTTACTCTGCAGAAATATCACCAGCGCGCCTTTGGCACCCATTTGTCATCCACAAGCTTGAGATCACCATTGTTGCATTGGAGCTCACCTTCATTGCATATCACACTATAGCCGTTCACCATCGACTTCCTCAAACAGCTTTAAAATATTGCACTCTCTGAGGGCTCATCTCATCTGCGAAAGGACGATTCGTGATAGGCGAACAACAGAAGTTTCGAAACGGAAGAGGTTTTGCTGTGTTTGTTCATTGCTTTGTGTATTTGGATCTTCTTTGTTTCTCTATTCTGTTGATGTTTGGGTCATCTATTATTCATTTGATTGATAACTCATTTTACCCTCACACATTGTGTATATGAATTTTCATACACAAATCTTGTAATTGCCTTCCCTTCTATTTGAGATGGCTTTACTTCACCTGCCCATCAACTTCATACTGATTATCCATCCCCTGTATCATTAATATTAGTGATGATGGTGTTCTTAATGTCGGCTATAATTTGGTTAGCGATAAACCCAATGCTGATGATTCTTCTTTTATATCTACTAATAGCTATAAAGTGTTTGACCACATGAAATAATGAGACATAATGATACTTTTACAATGTAAAAAGTGGAGCTTCCTATGGGTTGGTCCAGATCATTTAGCTCCATTGGAGCCTCATGAAATGGTACTTTAACACACACACACACAAATTTTTTATAAATATAACCCTTGTTATAGTGTTTTGATATCATTTGAATTGTATTGTAGGGATTTGTAGGTTTTTAGGTTAGCTCTATGTATCAACATGCTACTAAAGTCTTAACACATGGGGGAGTTTCTCAATCTGTTGTAAGATTATCTTGAAAGAATATATTAAGGTTTAATTTTTGTGGTGGGTTTCTTACTCAAAACCTAGTTTTCCCAAGTATATATGCCATCTTATCTTCTCTATTTCCTTCACTTATTCTTCTATGTTTAATTAAGGTTACATGTATTTTAGATCAATATATTTTATTGCAGAGATAAGGTCTATGCAGTTCAAAAATATGCCATGATTCAGTAATGACTATGTGGCATTTTAATGAATTAATAAAAATAGAACCAATTGATATCTTAAATGTGAGCATCACTTATACCCTTTACACATCTAAGACAATGTAGCTGCTTTAAAGAAAGTTCAAATTTTTTGTAAATCATTTTGGAAGGATAGATAATGTGATCAAATGTTGGATGACACTATGTTAAATGAATACATGCAAGACTAGGAAATTCGAAATTACTATGATAAAATACAAAAAAAGGGGGAAAAATGAAAGAGAAAAGCTAGGAAGGATAAATAAGGCTTAAGAACAACACTTGAAAGGGGTACACCATGGCTAGGGAACAAAAAAGGATAGGCAAAAAGGGTTAAAATGACACATAAAGCACACACCTGGGCTAACAGATAAAATGGACACAAAAGTGTATTAAGGATAATAAAAATTATGTTATTACAAATGGGCTAGGGGAAAACAACCAACACATCACTCATGTCAACACACCTAGAAGAATAATAGGAGTATAATATTGTCATTATACAAGTTGATTGGATGAAGTTTCTTGTTACTAGGTGTTGTCATTTGTTATTATTTATGTATGTTGTTAATAAAATTATATAACTAATAGTTTAATTTACTTGCTTGTGTTTGAAAACAATATTTTGATTTGCCTATAAGTGATGAAGAAAATAATACAGACATTATAACTCCATTCAAGAGTATTAATGAAGAAAAAAATAGGGAGAGAGAGAGAGAGAGATCTCATAGAGAGGAAGTGTGTGAGAGAGAAGGGAGAGGGAGACAAACGTAGAGAGATAAAGAGATAGAAAAAGAGAGAGGTGGAGAGAAAGAGAGAGAGAATAGAGAGAAACATATGTAGAGAGATATTGTTGTTTCCTATTAAATTATTATAGGGGCTTCCACCTATTATCAAATCAAAACCTCCAATTAAATTAATCATTTCATCAAGTCTTTCTTTTGTCAAATTCTACACATCTTCCACCTTAATCAATTTACCTTTAAGATGTTATTAGAGAGAGAGAGAGAGAGTACCTTTCAATTTCAAATAGAAAATATGGCTACATGCATAACCTTCCTATGAATAATTATTTCCAAAATTTACCTTTACCACCCATAATAACTAATGAGACATTTCCTAAAACACAAAATCATTGCCCATCATGGGATTACAAAACTAATATTAATTGTGTAAACATAATGACAAAAAATGTTCCATTGTGTGATAGACTTGAGGTTACGGTCAACCATTTCAATACTCTTCCAATTTTGGCGTACCCATTTCACACAAACGTGCAATTGCTAGTTCTAATTTATGAGTTGATTGATAAAAATAAGATTAAAACTAATTAACTCAACTTTAGATTTTTCTTTTTGACATGCTTTGAATAAAATTAAATAATAAATTATTTAATTTGTGTGCATGTAGGAAAAAGATATTTTTAGAAGATTTGAGAAGATAATTAGAAATTAAATAAATTAAAATTCATTTAATTTATTGTGCATGATAGAGGAACAAGAAGATATAAATAAAATATTAATTTTATTGATTTTAGAAGATTTGGAAAAGTCAACATTAAATAAATTGAAACAATTTATTTAATTTAGAAGAATAATTTTATTCAATTATTTGTGGCTAGAAGGAATTAAAGTGATGAATTAATTAAACAAGTGATTTATTTAATTAATGTGGATTTGAAGATTGAAAGAGGGTAACTTAATTAAATAAATAAAATTATTTAATTTGGAAAAATAAAGTGGAATTTAATGAAATTAACTAAATAAATATAATTTATTCACTTAATGTTGGAATTAGAGGAATTAGAAGAAATTGATGAAATTAATTAAATAATTAGATTATTTAATTAACGTTGGATGCAAGTGATTTAGAAGAATTTGATGTATGCAAGGTGAATTATGCAAAGGTCATTTTTAGGTGTCTACAGTTAGAAATATTGCTTGAAATGTAATCTAATTGATTGAACAAAAGTAAAGAATATATAGTTATATCTAGGCAAAAGTATGTGTTATAAAAATTTAGACACAAGATTCTTTTGAGGTAATTAAGAATGGAATGAGTTAAGTTATCTTTAGTTTATGTCTTATTTATGTATCTTGAATAAACATATGTTTAATCTTTTCATTAGAATTAGTTTCTTGAAAGTGAATTCATATTGATTGTGCAAAAGAAAAGAATTAGTTTGTTCTGAAAAAAATAGTTTTCTTTTTATGTGTAAATAGGTTACTTCTCGGGCTAGGATGCCGAATGTGGGTAAACAGAGAAGGCTTTTCCTCTTTTCAGGACTTGACCATAACTATTTAAAATGTCTAGGCCAAGCTAGGTGTTCATTGAAAGAGATAAATATTTGTCTAGCAAAACTTTATTTAATATATTTCTCTGCCGCATCCTATTGTGAAATATTTGCACATCATTATTTAGATCTGCATTTAGACATCAGGTTGCATCGGGTGTTCCCCCCTGCTAGTTGTTTCTAAGTTACTAGTTGTTTCGTACAGGGTTGGGTTTCCTTAGTGTCATGAAGGAATCCGAGGAAGTGTAATTGCTCCATGGTTGGGCGAAAAAGTGCCTAGGCCATGTTCCCGTCTCTCGGCTTGCAGATGACCATGTGGGTTAGTGCGGTTAGAGATAGTGATTGATTTATTATACATTTTTGTATTGTACTTGATTATTGTACCTTATTATTATTTGAGATGACTTAGGGCATGAGAGCCAAGATGGATATTGTATATTATTTTATTATGCTAGACCTGGATATAGCACGTGCTTTTAAAAGATGTAATGTCATTATTGTTGATATATATATATATATATATATATATGATTTATCTTTTTATTTGTGTTATTGTAAATAAGTGGATTATTTACTTTAGTAACTTTTGTTATGGAATGCATACTTTACAGAATAACCTTAAACTTTTATAAACGGTAAAGTTAGAGTTGGAGCACTAGGTTGTGAAGCTCATAACCTAGTAAGAGCTTCACAACGCACGAGTACTTGAAGATTCAAAGATCATAAGAAAGAGAATTGTTCATAGAAATGAAAAAGGGAAGGTTGTGTTAAAGAGAAATGAAAATGTCTTGTATTTGTAGTTTATAAGTGTTTAAGACACGTCGGGTTCACCAAAATGTTTAAGATTAAAATTTATTCTAACTATATTACTTATAATCAGAAAAATATTCTATATAAACATTAGGATACTAGCCAATGAAGACATATATCTTGCTGCTATCCAATCTTGAAGAGCGAGAAGGTCTGGGCTAAATGCGCTTGTTGCTACTATAATGAAATATGAGAAAGTAGGAAAATGAGAATCAACCCATAAAGATAACACAATGTAAATGGATCAACAAAGACAAGGAGAGAAATTGTGAGGGCCTTGTTAAGAGGTTATCACTTCGAGGAGCAAAGTGAAGGTTACTCAGAAGGGCAGCGATCTCAAATGGGAACCTTTCAGACAATATGAGCAAACCAAAGTATAATCACATGAATCTAACACTTGCAATGATCTTGAGCAAACAATGAGCATAATAGATCAATGGAGTAAGCAAAAGCAAGAGTATGATAATGGTGAGTATTGATTTTGATAGAGTTTTGCTAAAATGTGAACTCCCTCCTTTCAAATGGAAAATTGAAGGGGTTTTATAGAAAATGAAAGAGGAAAAATCTAGGAAAGGAGTCGTTTGGGCACGAATAAGCATCAAAAAAGTCTCAGAGTACCACACAAGTTAAAATGCAACTCCTAAAAATGGTTGATGAACAAACGGACACTTGTGAGATATCGATGCACTATGCAAACGTCTGCACCAAGTGCTAGCGTCCAAGCAACTTCAGTTCTTGGAAAGTCTATATAACTTGGGGCACTGCCAAGGTTAATGCACTTTTATGGTTTTGGCTAGGATAATCAAAAAGGTTAAAGTAACACTAAGAAGCACATTTGTGGGTTGAGGGTAATGTTAAGGCTGACAAATGATCTTAAAAACACACTAAGGGAGTGGACACTAAAGTGGACTCCAAACATAGCATGAAATTGTGAAAGTACACAATTTATGACACTACAAATATAACTTTCCATTTGTTAAGGACATGCTATTAGTTAGTGGTGTTGTTCCACTTTCCTCTCTTATTTCAATTGCCTTGTTGAACATGAACTCATTTGCATCAAGTACCACTAGTATCTCCTCCTCTGCTTATTTTTCTTACACTCTTACTTACCAATTATTCTAAGTACTACGCATCAAATTTTAAGGGCTTAAGATTCTTTATCAGGTTTAGCAATGGTTCCTAGTTTTCATCAATCCTAATTTGTATATTAGATAAGTTAGGTTGAATAGATGGTGTCCTACTTAACTATGGTAGGTTTGGGATTTGCATTCCATTGTATTTGCCTTCCCATCCCCTTCTGGATGTTTCATAAGTGGTAATGCTTCCTTTCAGAGTGTTTAATATCTCAGTAGCCTTTTCAATGTGTGAAGTCATTTCTCCCAGAGTATTGTATAGGTTTGTTTCTATCATATTATTCGAAGCCCTTGTGATGCACTCATTGGTATTCTCAAAATCAGGTGAATTGGTGTTTTGTTACTTGGTTGCACCCCCAATGGTGTGCTTGGTAGCACCCTTATTGGTGCAATCAATGCCTATGTCCTCTATAGCCACAGTCCTTGTGGCGCTCTCTCTTTCTATTTCTTATGCCTTCTTCATTCTCTTGTGGTATATCTTGTGCCGTTCTTGAGTCTATTTTTTCTTTCTTTCCTCCATTTCATATCCATAGTTGTTTGTATACATTCACTTATCTCTCTTAATCTCTTATTATCTCCCTAGACCATGGGTGTTTAAGATATGGTGTTTCATTAGTCCTTTTGTATCCCATGGTCCACCTATTTTGAATGGTTACATATTTTTAGGGATCTTTTCAGATCCCTCCCCCTTTCCAGTTGTCATCCCTTAGGTGCCTCCTCCTCTCACAAGGTTAGGACCTAAGAGAAACTTTCGCAGATCATGAAAAAAAATTGTTCTTTTTATTTAATCTCTTTTAATTTTTCTTTTTATTCTTGTTATGTAGAAAAAGTGAGATTTTCAATTTAATGTAAGGTGTGATTAAATCCTCCTTTCACTACATACATTCAAGGACATTCAACCGAGTAGAAGAATCTACTACAGATCTCCTGTCACTTGGAACAGTGGAAATTTGAAATTGTGTGATTTTGTTGTTCAATTAAGTCCACTTATGCTCAAAACCCTAATTATGCAAATTTGAAAGCAAACAGATAAATTACAGAAAATGCTCACATACAGAGATATCAAATGACAATCAAATGTGTACCAGATTTCAAAGTTCAGAAAATAAAAAAAGTCAGGGACTAATGAGCGGATGCCCTAGTCTAATACCGCCATTTCTGTTGGGATATGGGAATCTTGTTTGTAAATTGTTCCTGCCGTTCTGGAGATTTTCCTGTTGCAGGATCCAGAGGACTAATGAACAGGTGCCTGAGTCTATGTCCCTATTTTCTCTTTTGATCTACAATTCTGACAGTCTGCACTGCTCTCCTGCAACTCCACCTTTTTCTGCTCCTGCAACCTGTAACCTGCAATCATAGGAAAATGGGTTAGGGCTTGTGGTGTTTAGAGGCTTGCCTCAGTCAAGCCCCGGAGAGACATTCAAGTCTTTCGAACACTGTTGTCAGATAAAGAGTGCATATCCCTACAGGATAGAGGCAAAATCCAAATGATAAATGATTGAAAACACAATTGATATCACCTTGAAGTGTAGATCTTATGGATGGAAGATGCTCTTCATGCCATGAGGAGATGGAGCTAAATCTGCAAATATAAACACAATAACAACACAAATATTGCTCTGCAATAATGAATATCTTGAATGCTTTTCAAATCACAAGTATGCCTAAAGCTCATAATCATCTTCTAGTTTACAAATGAATCCCTAAACATGCTTATATATGCTTCTACATGTATTCCTTCTTAAAATTTCATAATTCAAACTTAAGGTGTCGGCATAGGACCTAATAACAGTCACATAACCAACACTTAGATTTAGTCCTGACCTAAAATAGGGCAGGACTAGGGCGCGGGCGCCCAAGTCCTCCCTCCCTATTTTAGGTAGGGCTTAACATTATAGCACCCCCTAGGTCCTATTCATCATAAAACTTTGGGGTTTTCTCATTGGGAATCAAATTTAACATGCAAGATGCTTATAATGCATTCTAAAGACCTGGGAGCTAAACCTTAAGAGGGAAAAGCCCCCAAGGGGACATTTTTTGACATAACATTTAGCCTCCACTTTAATGTATGTATAAACACAAGGCCAGTACATGCATTAAAGTAAGGTCAACAAACACAGCAAACATGCCAAGCACGGTGAAGACACGTCAAACACATTGAGTACAGTAACATGCACGCAAAACACGGAGACGACAATTACAATCACGCATGACATAGAGAAGACAGTATTGAAGACATAGTGAATATAATGAATGCAATTATTATTTCTTTTTTCTTTTTCATTTTCACATATATACGAATGAATGCAGATACATGAAAAGTAACAATGCAACATACAACCCCAAAGGGAAAACACGTCATACAAAACCTCAAGTGTAAGTGAAGCACATTGCTACACATACATGGGAGGGCAAAACACACCATACAAAGCCCAAGTGGGGGTTAGCTACACAAGGGGGAAAACACATGGAAGACATGGAGAAAAAATGGCAAACAAGCGATGGAAAAAACCTATTGCTAGGTTCACAGCCATGTTAGGCACGTTACAGGCACACATCGATGATTGGGATTCACCACAACAATTGTCGAAGACACACTTAAGGGTTGAGTTAGTCACAAAACCGCTCCCCATCTCTGTAGAAGACTTTTGAAATAAAAGGATGTGCACTAGCTCAAGAGATACACCATCCCGCCTTCTGCAGAAGGGCTTAAATGATAAAAGTATATGCGATATCCTGCCTCCATAGAGGGCTTAAATGATTGCAATATAGAAAGAAAGATGTGATCCCACTTGGAGAAGCATCATCTTGCCTCCACAGAGGGCTTACAAACACGCTTTGTTAGTACTAAAATCATCAGACAGCTTACCTTATATATGCCCCCACCTTAAGGTGGTTGATATCAGGTATTGATATCAAGCACATTAAGGTAGGAAGAAAACTCACAAGGGAACACAGACTCTCGCAAAGCCTGTGCCCCCAGAGGTGACATGTACATTATGATTGACAAATGTTTCCACAAACACATTCCTGCAAGAAAAAGTGTTAGTGTCCATATAATCATGATAAATAACAATGCATAGAGAATAGAGGAATGCAAGATTCAAGATAGACAAAGTGCATGGAGCAGTAGTATTATTATGTTTTGTAAGTACGATAAGACAACATCGAGATCACACGGAGTGTTTCTACTAGCCAAGCATCAGATAATATATAATAACCCCATCGTCATGTAGGAACTAAGTCCAATTTTTTATTTCTCGTGAAAGGGACACTAGGTCCGCATTAGTATAATATGTTTTTCATCAACCGCCCACTAGATAGAAACACTAGAGAAAGGGAAACAATAAATCAAGAGAGGAGAAACAAGTGTCTTAGGGACAATCACATGGGAGGGTGCCCCCAAGTGCATAAGACACAACACACAACAATGAAAATAGAGGAAAAGCAATGTAGAAGAATGATGATACAAATAGAAGGGTCACAATAGAGGCGGTCTCCTAGTATCCTTGACCTTGAGAGAGTATCAAGGGTCATCCCAAGAGGCCTAAACATAACACATAGCACATCACGGGGGAAACACAACATGGAGGTAAAGGGTTAGAAATACTTACCTAATTCAACCCAATGTTAAGAGCATACATATCTAGGATATCTCTCATGTTGTTTTGGTCTTGTTGATCTTGCATTAAAATTAAGTGTAGGATGATGAGAGGCTTTCTTTTATTTAAAAAGATTATATCCAATGCCACTTGAGTAATGTCTTATAGCAGATTCAATAGGTACTCGAATCCCTTGTTGATTTATACCACATCCAATACCTACATAGTCGCAGTTGTTATAAACGATTTTAAATCCGTGACCATAGAGAGATGTCAGTTCCTTATAAGATGGTGAAGCCTCATAGGTCTCATAATTTGTAGTATAAGTAAGAGTATTGTTTTTATTTTCTACCAAGGATGCTTTACATTCCTTAGGTGTTTTCAAGGATTGTTTTGATGAGATTGATGCGAATTTTGATGTGTCATAGTTATTAAGTCTATATTCCCCTAGTCTAGAAGCAGTAAAATCTAATGAACCCCAATCATCACCAAAAAGTGCATTTGATGGTGTAGAATCTTGTACAACATCATTCATGGCAAGAGGCATTGATGAATCGGCTTGTAAATTGTTTAAGCTCACATGATTGTAAACTAGTTTTTGCATTTTGATATGTAAACAGTTATCTGATTCATGATCAACATGAATAGTATGAAGTTTACCTTTGAATATAAATTTGATTGAAAGATGTAGGGTGGAAGGAACTGCCCCTAATGCATGATTCCAAGGTCTACCAAGAATCATTTGTAAGATAAAGAACTAGGCATGACATGAATCAGGATATGTACAATCACGGGACCCACCTATATAAGTAAGGTTATAGTACATATTGATTGACTACCATGATTATCAAAGCCACGAATGCTAAATTTATCTAGTTTGATTTGTGATGTGTTGATTTTGTATAGTAGGTCAATGCTACAAACATTAAGAGTCGATCCATTGTCAATCATAACTCATTTTATCAATGTTTTATTTATTGTGACAAAGATAATAAGTGGATCATATTGGTCTTGAACTTCAATTGCCAGTAATTCATACATGGTTGAAAGAGAATATCCATTTTTGTCGCATGCATACTATCTAATACAGTTGCTACATCATTAGGCTTAGCAGTAGGTGGGACAATCACCTTTTGTAAAGCTTCTTGGAGCATTCCATGATATGTAGGTGAAGTTTGTATTAAATCCTAAAGCAAGATCCCAGTCGGAGTAGCGCAAAGCTGCTCAAGAAGATCATATTCTTGACCACTTTTATGAGTAAGACGAGGTGGTGGGGGGAGCATAGGTTGAGAACATGGAAGGGAGAAAGGCACATGAGGTGTTTGCTTACTTTGCTTGTTATTACGAGTGTTGAATGTGTGAGCAATCACATTATGGTGTGGTTGTTGAGCACCTTGAACCATAATCACCGGCTTTAAGAAAGAAGGTGCACTAGGTTCCCCCGGACAATCATCTCAGGAATATTGCTACAAAGTCTATTAATGAATATTGAATTAATATTGTTTACCTGTTGATTATTCCTGACATCTATCCCTAAAGGATTTAATGTGAGAGACCTTTTCTCATCCACTAATGCTACATCTTGGCCAGGGAGAGCATTGGGATGAGAGGAAGGTACATCATCATCATCATTTTTTGTAGTGGAAAAAGAATTTTCACTATCATCTTTCTCATGAGTATTCCTAGAGATGAATTTAGTTAAATCTTATAATATCAAAGGATATACTGCTATGAGTAAAGTGAAGCTACTAAAATCATGTGTATAACAAAGTAATTGTAGCTCATATGTAGAACATATAGAAGCATCAATACTACTTACAGAAGCTATGTGCTCTAGAACATGAGGATTCTCATTAGTGAAATTAGAGAAATTTTCAAAATCTAGGATATACTCATGCAAAGATATCAAAGATGAATAACATGAAGATGCCATAATGAAATGTTTTGAATGCCAAATTAGATTTTAAAGATTTTCAAAAACTTATGCAAGAATCAAGTGCAAAAGTTATGTAAAAATGCTTTAAAATGCTTGATTTTTCAAAATTTTCCAATGCAAAACAAATGAAAGAAAAGGTATTGTGAGGAATTTCAAAGAGGATAGAAAATGATATGCCTAATAACAGACTAGTGATGCAAAAATATCTTTCACAACATGCTTTTGATGCAACCCTAGAGAGTTGATAAGTCAAAATCTAGTGAAAATATGCCAAAATATGTGATTTGTCACCAATTTTCAATGCGAATGAGTAAAAGGAGTGTTGTGAGGAAAATTGTGATGGATAGAAAATTATAACAGTAATATCAGCCACCTAATGCCATAAAATTCATTACAACACGCCTATAGTGCCAAGCTAGGCCAAACCCTAGTGAAAATATAGCTAAAATATGTGAATTTTCACAAATTTTTAATGCAAATGTGTAGAAGAAAGGGTGTTGTAAGGAATTTGAGAAGGGGCAAAAAATAATAAGTCTGATATCAGTCCAATAACGTTACAAAATCCTTTACAACACACCTATAATGCAATCCAATATGTAAAACAAGCCAAGATATAGTGAAAATTGCTAGTTTTTGTCGAAATTGAATATGTGTAAACGCAAAGATTTGAATGTAAATGCAAGAACACACTAAAATGAAACACTACATGCAAAATTAGATTTGAATGAATGCCTAAGATAAGTAGAAAAATCTGAAAATAAGATTTTACCTACCAACCCTAGCTTTTGGAATTACTAAGTTATATGAAAATTTCAAATTTTCAAGCAAACCCTAGCAATTTTATGATGAAAATGCAATGCAAAAATTTAATTAATGATAAATTTCTATAATTTAAATCACATCTAATTTAAAATCAGAAATTAAATTAAATTAAATGGAAATTAATTCAAATTATTTGAAAATCAAGCCAAAATACCAATTTTTTTAAATTTTCCAAAATTTTCAATTTTTTTGTAAATTTTCAAATGTGATACAAAAATGATAAAAATGAATTTTTGTAATTTAGGTCAAATCTAATTTAAAAATCAGAAATTAATTGAAAATTAATTCAAATTATGTCAAAATGCAAGCTAAAATGCCAATTTTTTCAAAATTTTCAATTTTTTTGATTTTTTTTGTAAATTTTCAAATGCAATAATATGAATGAATTAAATGAATGTAAATCTGAAGTACAACACTTAGTAAGGTGCAAAATTTATTAAAAACATGGCTTCACCAAATTGTTATGTAGAAAAAGTGAGATTTTCAATTTAATGTAAGGTGTGGTTAAATCCTACTTTCACTACATACATTCAAGGACATTCAACCGAGTAGGAGAATCTACTGTAGATCTCCTATCACTTGGAACAGTGGAAATTTAGAATTGTGTGATTTTGTTGTTCAATTAAGTCCACTTATGCTCAAAACCCTAATTATGTAAATTCGGAAACAAACAGACAAATTACAGAAAATGCACGCACATAGAGATATCAAATGACAATCAAATGCGTACCAGATTTCAAAGTTTAGAAAACAAAAAAGTCAGGGACTAATGAGTGGGTGCCCTAGTCTAGTGCCACCATTTGTGTCAGGATCTGGGAATCTTGTCTGCAACATGTTCCTGTTGTTCCAGAGATTTTCCTGTTGCAGGATCTAAAGGATTAATGAGCGGGCGTCCAAGTCTAGGTCCCTATTTTCTCTTTTAATCTACAATTCTGACAGTCTGCACTGCTCTCCTGCAACTCCACTTTTTCTGCTTCTGCAACCTATAACCTACAATCACAGAAAAATGGGTTGGAGGTTGTGGTGTTTAGAGGCTTTCCTCAGTCAAGCCCCGGAGAGACATTCAAGTCTTCTAAACACCGTTGTCAGATAAAGATTGTGTATCACTGTGGGATAGAGGCAAAATCCAAATGATAAATGATTGAAAACATAATTGATATCACCTTGAAGTGTAGATCTCATGGAAGGAAGATGCTCTTCATGTTGTGAGGAGATGGAGCCAAATCTACAAATACAAACACAATAACAACACAAATATTGCTCTACAACAATGAATATGTTGAATGCTTTTCAAATCACAAGTATGCCTAAAGCTCATAATCATCTTCTAGTTTACAAATGAATCCCTAAACATGCTTATATATTCTTCTACATTCATTCCCTCTTAAAATTTTGTAATTCAAACTTAAGATGTCGGCATAGGACCTAATAATGGTCACATAACCAACACTTAGATTTAGGTCCTGACTTAAAATAGGGCAGGACTAGGGCGTAGGCACCCAAGTCCTCCCTCCCTATTTTAGGTAGGGCTTAACATTATAGCACCCCCTAGGTCCTATTCATCATAAAACTTTGGGGTTTTCTCATCGAGAATCAAAATTAACATGCAAGATGCTTATAATGCATTCTAAAGACCCGGGAGCTAAACCTTAAGAGGGAAAAACCCCTAAGGGGACATTTTCTGACATAACAATTCCACACTTTTTCTTCTTTTATCTTACTTATTCTCTACTGCTCTTACTAGGGTCTCAGAAATGAAACCAAATGTTGGCAAGAGAATTAGGGACACAGTCTGGGGATCTGAGTCTGGGATCTCTCATATAGTATGTTTATACCTCAAAGGAGATAGTGGCAGAATAATCAAATAGTTGCAGTAAGAAATGACATAGTGTGGTACATCTAGATCACATATAACACATCACATGCCTCATAAGAACATTCAAATAATACCCAATAGTTCTTATATCTCCATTATATATATTCAATCTCTATTACAAAAGGCAAGTCTAAGTCTCTACCATGTTCAGTCTCTTCCTTAATTCTACTAACTTACATCCTAACTTACTATTCTTATACCTTAAAGTATAATAGGGATGTGTCCCTTACAAAATAGTCCTATTTCTACTAGGCCCAGTCAACCTTGTGCTCCACACTTCCTTTGTGGTTGTTACAAATGAAGGTAAACAACTACAAGTATAAATCTGATCTCAACTGTATGTATGCATGCAAGTGTACAATCTAATGGAGATTGCAATAGAAATAAAACTATAACACCCAGAAATAATAGATCAAAGAGCTGAACACATAACACAATATGTACATGGACAAAACCCTTTCGGGTAACCAAGAAGACAAGAACAAGCTTTTATTAATCTATAGATAAGAGAATACAATACAATATCACTTCTAATCCTTCCTTCAGCCTTCAATCTGATAGCATTCTAGTAGTACCTTTATACAATTCTAAAACTCACTAATGAACACTTTCAAAACATCAAATTGCTATCGTTCTAATGCCTACTCATGAAAATTATCAATAAATAACAATAAATAATTAAATTTGTAAGAAATAATGAAATAAACACGATGTCAGGAGAAATTTTTCATAAATTCTAACATAAGTTTTGTTAAATTCATCTCAATGAAAATTTAAAATACAAAAATTTTATATATAATTATACACATTTACAATATCATATAATCATCCATTCACGATGTAAAAAATATTTTCTTAGCTTCAGTACCCTGCACGGTTAACAAACGTGAAATTGCACGGCTGTATGTAAACATTAGTTCCGCAAAGTCAATAAATATATAAAATAGATATCAATTACACAAAATGGCAAGACTAAGGCCCTAAGGGGCCGACCTAATGTCTCGGGGGCTCATGACGACCTTGCCTACATACGCGCAATGCAGAGACTTCATAGTTTGAAACTTTGAACTTGCAAACACAAGATGATATCATACAATTTATAACTTGGGTTATCATATGCAATAGAAGTTTTATAATCTCACAACATAAACATCCAATCAAATCATACTGGTACAAGAAGCTATACATTAAAACACAAGCCAGTATAATAAGTACATCATTTCATAAGACAAATCTTGTACATGAAAAACCACCTAGTAGTAAATCTGTCATAACTTTCTTATTTCTTAGTGGAATTCTAAAATTTAAGATGTTTTGGAAAGGTAAGAAAAAAAAAAATTAGAAAACTTATGTAAGATGAGGAGGTAGTATTTACTACAATCATCCCTTTCCCTCAAATCCAGATTTAACCCAAACTTGATTATAAATCAAGAATGATTTGATTACTCAAACGCATTCCATATATTATAATAAATTATAGAAATAATGAAAGATAAAAGATCTATTATTTTTCTTTAATTTTGACATTCAAATAACTATGCAATATATATATATATATATATATATATATATATATATATATATATATATATATATATATATATATATATATATATATATGTCTGATCTAACAATTGTTCTTATAAACTAATCAACATAAGGATTCAATTGACCTTCTTACACTACAAGAATATACTTTTCAATCTATTTTTTGCATGCAACTAAAAATATAAAAGATTATATAATCAATATCCATTATAGGAAAGAAAATATGCAAATTCATCTAACACACTTATGTAATGAAAATAATTCATTTTCAACATAAACTACCAACAAAACCCTAGATTTTCAATTTCTTCTACAGCAGTAATAAAAATGTGATAACTTTCAAAATACTTAACCAAATCTAAAACTGTAAAATGTTACAGAAAGCTTAAATAAATATTATCACAACCCATAAACTATTTTACAATCCCTTTCCCGTGCAGAGAAAAATTTATAAAACATCAACAAGGTTTTTAGCAGGGTTACAACAGTACTAAAATTGGGATAACTTGCTTAATAAATGAAATTTAAAACTGTAATATGTTTCAAAAAGGTAAAGACATGATTCTCAAAACCCATAAACCATTTTATAAAATAATTCTTACGAATAGATAAATTTCACGAGACAACAACAAGTTTTCTTGAAATTTTTCAGAAAAAAACATTAACATAAATAATGGTGAGTTTTCAAGGAAATACCTCAAGGATTTTTTTAATGAAGAATACCTCCAAATGCCCGTGAAGAGAGATTCTAAGATTCCTTAATGTGAAAGCTTCCATCTTATTTAGTTGTGCACCTCTTTTCTTCTATCTGGGATTCTATTGTCCTCCTCATAAAATTCAAAGGTTTTTCACCTAGCAAGTCACCATGGATGTACTCTTTCTTTGCCTCCTTGAAATGGATGTAATTCCTTTGAATAATTATCTTCACCATCAACTATCCACATCCTCTTGACCTACAAATATTGGTAATAAACTTGGGCTCTTCTCTTTCTTTTTTTTCCCTTCTTGCTTGTGGCATCCGTTTCTTTTTAAGAAAATGTGATTCTTGGGATTTCCTTTATTTCTTTTTCTTCCCGACTTGGATGCTCGAAGACTCTTCAAGAGAAGATGACTCTTCATCTGCCAAACTCGTCACTTATATTCTTGTGCACTAAAAATGCATTAAAACAACTCTGAAACATAATTTTTATGAATAAAGTACCCTACCCATAGGTGATTGACCTATGGTCTTAATTTTACCAAAAATAATGATAAAAGAGCTCTTATTCCCCACAACACACAAGAATAATTAATTTAAATCAATTAACTAAACCATATTAAGACCTTATTGCTAAATTCTAATCTCTTTATAACTTATATCATAATTTCATAAACAAATCTAAAATTAGCTCCACTAACTTGAAACTATAAATATTAATTTCTAAAATTTTCTTCTTGAAAATGCATAACTACCCTTCCTTGCATAAAAAAATCTCTGTAAAATATGTAATTAGAAAAACATATAATAACAATACATGAATTTCTTTCATAATCAATATTAAATTATTTAAATAATTATTTTAAAATAAAATATCATAATTAATAATTAGACTTAAGATATGCTTTATAGTTGTAAACCATCATAGAATCTCTTACATCTTATGATAGGTGTAAGTGTGTCATAGATGCTCTTACAACTTATGACACATGTCATAACAACCTCTAACTAACAAATCCTTAATATGGGTGCCTAGATTCTCCAACTTCACCTTTTTACAATTACCCATGGTGCCAACAGTAAATGTAACCTTGTAACTACTATCAGTAACTCCAAAATTACCAGGACCAGTACATACGTAATTACCGTGACCAATAAATAAATATTTACCACTGTCGGTGAAACTCTACATCCCTTATGGGTGAAGTACAAACAATAATAGGAATAAATAAACATGGAATTTACAAAGTTGATGGAACCTTAATACCAATATTCTCCAACTTGACATCATACATTGAAAATACACCCATAGGGAAAACATTAAAACAACTAAGCACTAGGAACAAGGCCCATGGCCTCCCTAAACCACATAAACTTTATGTGCTCACAAGTTTAGTAAGAGAATCTACAACGTTCTCTTGAGTGTCAACTTGCTTTAGCTCAATCTATCCATTTGAAACCATTTCTCAAACAAAGTTATATTGAACATCAACATGTTTTTTCTGAGCATGATATATAGGATTCTTGGCCAAACATATAACACTTTGGCTATCAAAACCAATCTGAATAATCCTATAATCAAAACTAATACATGTACACAATCTTCGTAACCAAACTATCTCCTTAGAGACGTGTGTAGCATCCATATACTCTGCTTTGGTGGTGTACAAAGCAACTATGGGCTGCCTCTTTCTCATCCAACTCACACCTCCTCCAAAC
This sequence comes from Cunninghamia lanceolata, assembly GCA_027924645.1. NCBI lineage: Eukaryota > Viridiplantae > Streptophyta > Pinopsida > Cupressales > Cupressaceae > Cunninghamia > Cunninghamia lanceolata. Next base: position 14,818,566 of record BSBN01000870.1, on the reverse strand, counting down.
AAAGTAAACACATAGCCACTAGTGGACCTTCGACTATCCAAGTCACCTACCCAATCTGCATCAACAAATCCCTATATGTTCAAGGTCTTATCAACGCTATCAATACTAGAATAACCCAAATAGTAATAAGGGGTACCTCATAAATATCTAAACACCCTCTTCACACAATTCTAATGTTGTTTACCAAGGTTAGACATAAACCTACTCAAAACTCCCACTGCTCGGGCAAAAAATAGTCTAATGCACACCATTGCATACATCAAACTTCCTACATCACTAGCATATGGCACATTATACATATCCTCTAAATCATCCTCATTCTTAGGACACATATCTAATGACAGCTTAGTACCAATAGGTAAAGGAATTCTAACTGGATTGCAATCATGTACGCTAAATCTCTGAAAATAGTATTCACGTACTTACTTTGTGATAACCAAAGCTTTATGTTACATCTATCCCTTTTGATCTCCATCCCTAGAATATACCTGGTTGCACCAAGATCCTTCCTATCGAATGCACTTGAAAGTTGAGCTTTCAATTCACTGATCATACCCTTAGTATTGCTGAAAAATAACATATCATCCACATACAAGGCAATAATCATAATAGTATCATCAATACATCGAATGTAAACACAATGATTTTCCTCACTTCTAACAAAGCCCAATTTCAAAACAAATGAATCAAACTTTTGATACCAAATTCTGGGAGACTATTTTAGACCATAAAGAGATCTTTTCAACTTACATACCCAATGTTCTTTTCCTTTTACCTCAAAACTTGTAGGTTGTTGCATGTAAATTTATTTCCCAAGATTTCCATGCAAAAAAGTAGTCTTAATATCCATTTGCTCAATTTCAAAATCATAAGCTACGGTAATGGATAAAAGAAATATAATAGAAGATAATTTAGCAACTGTAGAGAATATTTCACCAAAATCAACTCCCTCTCTCTAGAAGTAGCCCTTGGCTACCAATATAGCCTTGTACTTTTGCAATGAATTATCTGCTCCAAACTTATTCTTGAAGACCAACTTACAACCTATGGCCTTTCTTCCTTTGGAAAAACGTACAAGATCTCAGGTGTCACAAGAGTCTAAATCCATCATCTCCTCCTACATGGCTAGCTGCTAAGACTCACTATCATCTATGTGAATAGCTTCCTTGTAGGATCTAGGCTCATTATCAGTACTTGATAAAAGAAATAAATAATGGAAATTTGGTGGACTATACTTGTCAATTGGATTCCGTTATCTTGTGGATCTTCTCAAAGGTAGAGTAAGAGATTCTTCACGTTCTTCTATATGCTCAACTTCTTCTATTATAACAGTCTTCCTCATTTTAAATTTCACTCAAATCTTCTTCTTCTTCCCCATCCCCTAATCCATCATTCTGTTCTTCCTGAGGTGCATCTTCTTGTTGTAAATAAAAATGCACTCTCTTTTCCTTTTCTTTCTCTTCTGGTTGTACAGGATTAGAAATAGCTCTAAGTTCTTTGAAAATCACATCCCTAGAAAAGAAAACTTTTGTGGTTACAAGATCCCAAATCTTATAACCTTTCACATTTTCACCGTATCCAATAAAGATGCAATTTTGTGCTTTTGGATCCAACTTAGATCACTTTTCCTTAGGTACATGAAAAAAATCCTCATAGCCAAAAAACCTTAAATGTGAAACAAAAGGTTTCTTACCCGCCCCCACTTCATAAGGTGTCAAATCAAGAGCCTTGCAAAGAGATATGTTAATCAAGTAACAAGTGGTACACACAACTTCTGCCCAAAAACATTTATCCAACCATGCATCACTCAACATACTTATGGCTCTTTCCATAATTTTTTGATTCATCCTTTCTACAACACCATTTTATTGTGGTGTATATGGAGGTGTCTTTTGTATTATGATACCTGCATGCTTACAAAAATCATCAAATTCCTTAGATAAATATTTCCCTTCATTGTCATATCTTAATATTTTCATCTTATGTCCTGATTGGTTTTCTACTAAGATTTTAAAATCCTTAAACTTGGTGAAAACTTTATATTTATGCTTCATAAAATAAATCCATATAAATCTGGATACATCATCAATGAAGGTAACAAAATAACAAGATTTACCAATAGAATCACCATCCGCATGTCCAAAAACATCTGTATGAATAATTTCTAATTTCTCTTTTGCTCTATTGCTTCATAAAGGAAATGATGCTCTATTTTGTTTCCTATATACATAATGCTTACAGAAACCAAAGTGTTCATCAGAATAAGAAAAATCATTCAACAACTTTTTATTCATAATAGTTTTCAAAACATTTTCACTTATGTGGCCCAATCTATGGTGTCACAACATACATGCATTTATAGTAGTCTTAGTTACATTGGTGGAGTCGTGATGCAGGAACATCCTAGGTTCAAGATCAATCTTGCATCAACCAAAAATATTTGCATTTCATTTTGTTTTCTTTCATTTTCCCAGTTCAGTTTAGTCAGTTTAGTCAATAGCAGTTTCTATATTTTGGTCTGCATTCTGTCATAGTTTCATTTTAGACCTTGTGGAGCTATACTTAGCATCTAGACATCTTCATACATATCATATCCAAAATCCAGATCATTTGGATCAGTTTTCAGAAAGATATCACTAGTAGAAGATCAACTATTTTCTTATAGCAGAGTATTCAGATAGTCTCAGACAATCAACCAAAGGAGAAGACTTGTGGAGCACTTTCATGACTTGCAGAGCTAAATTACACATCATTCAAGGAACTTTGGATCATGGCTGACCTTCCCTGAGATATACACATTGATCATTCACTTGCAGAGGATTTCTATATGTTTAGGTTTGACCTATCCATGTACACACATTACATCTCTTTCATTGGAGTTTGTAATTTGTTTGGCTGACGCGGAGGAATCTTGTGATCCAGAGATGATATATATTCATGTAATAGATGCCTAGGAAGTTAGTGAGAAGTTAGATAGTTTGAATTCTTTTGCATCATGCACTTCAAAGCTATATCTTGCGCATACATTGTAACTGGAGAATCATGCCTGTGAGCCCTAATCTATAAGCCCGCATGTTGCCAGCATGTTTGTATTTTGAATCTATGATATACTGAATGACTAAATCTACATTTGCATTCTATAATTGAGTTGCTTCCATTGTGTTTACTCTTGCTACACGATCTAGACTGTTCACTTTGTCGACCCTCCTAACCGTGACTGCACCAAGTGGTATTAGAGCGAAGTTTGAATCCTTTGGGAGTGAAGTGAGCAAAATTGAGAAGGCATTCCACAAGATCTTATTGTAAACATATTGTTGAATCTAAGGCAGACTATTTGTGTTGTCAACTGATCATTGATCATGAGGCAGTTTTCACCTTGTAGCCTAATCACTGAATCCGAGGCAATTACACTTGATCCTAGGAAGAGATGTCGTTGAGGAGAATACTTGTTGTTGGTACTATGGCTGGAAGAATGGATGAGATGATGGAGATGATGAAGACAATGCGAGTTCATTTGCATGTTGTTGAAGAGGATAGAAGAAGATGATTGACACCTAGTCCTAATGTTGAAAGTGATGATGATGAAGAATTTCAATCTGCTGATCAAAATGAGGAAACCTTGGGAGAAGAAGAAGAATCATATCAAGTAAAGATGTTGTGAGCTATTTCAAAGATTGGGAAAAGACCTAGAGTGGATGTACCAAACTATATTGGCAATCTAAATCCTAAGGAGCTGATTGATTGGATAAATGATCTAGAAAAATACTTTGAATATAAAAAATTGAAGATCCGGATAAGGTGAAATTTGCAAAGACTAAGTTGAAAGGACATGCTACTATTTGGTGGAAAGAAGTTCAGTTGGATAGAAACATAAGAGGAAAAGAGAAGATCATAAAGAGGGATAGAATGGTGACAAAATTGAAGAATTGGTTTATACCTACTGACTATGAGTTGGAACTGTTGAAGAGATTCCAAAACTTGAGACAAAAGGAGAAATCTGTGAAGGAATACACTGAAGAATTTCATAAGATGATAAGAACAAGACATAGTGAAGAAAGCAAGGAGAAAGTGGCAAGATACATCAATGGACTGAGATTGAACATTCAAGAAGAATTGAGTTTGGTAAGGATAACAACATTGGAAGAAGCATATCAGTTTGCCCTAAAAATTGAAGAAAAGTTGAACAAGAAGCATGAGCAGAGACAAAGAGGTAGAGGAGGTAAATTTCATAGAGGTAGAATATTTTCTAGAGGAGAAAGATCATATGCAGAGCAAAGCAGACAAGATAGTACATTCAAGAAGGAAGACATAGATAGCAATGCATACCAAAGAGATGATAACACTTTCTACCACAGAGGAAACCCTAATTCATACCAAAGTGAAGGATACATAAGAGATGGAAGAGGACTTGATAGGAGAACATTCAAAGGAACCTATTTTAAGTGTGGAGGTGAAGTACATAGAGCATTTGAATGTCATCAAGGAAGTACAAGTAAGAAGATAGAGAATAGTGGAAGAGTAGCCTATGTGGAAGAAGAACCTGTTGGATCACCTATTTCAGTTGGTAAACCTGAGAAAGGAGAATCACTTGTTATGAGGAGAGCACTATTTCAAGCAAGGACAAATGGGGTGTTGGTTTTTTCTTCTGAATCAGCATTAGGGTTTACCAGTTCTAATGCATAGGCAAATTTAGCCAACAAATACAGGAGGTTGCGTGAGCTGCCTCCCCTTCACTTCTGGTTCTACCGCACCAAGGGGGGTGTCCCTATAGCTAAAGATGTAACCTTGACTAGCTCAAAGATAGAAAGATCTAACTTGACAACAACAGGCATAATACTCTCATGTATGGACCAAGATCTGCATGATAGACCACAAGGTTGGCAACATTCTTGGACATATGTGTCTGGTTGGGTATGAGAGTATGCAGGGGGTTCCTAATCCTACTCCTACAACTAACAGGTTGAAGTAATGAAATGGGTGGACATAATGTCTTGGATGCAAGACAAGGGGTTTTGGCTCCTAACTACTGACCCAGGAGCAGACTGGTGCCTATCCATTAGGCAAGGAGTCCACTAGACGTATATAACAGATGGTTTGCAACTTTCACTCAAGTTTCAAGGGGTTGGACTGATGCTTGCCTTACAAACATCACCCAAGAATGGGTATCTAACTACCTCTACTTACAAATATCCCTACTGACATGCAACCTTCTCCATACATTGACCTAAAACAGTTTAATCCATTCCTTGAATGGAAGTTAGAGATCAGGCATGTGATACAGACATCTATACCCTAGAATCTATAAAACCCTTAGCAACCAGATTCAAAAGAAGGATGACATGCAGCAAATGGAGACAAGTAGATAAACACATGCAATAAGTATTTTTCATATAACATTAACACTGAAACTAAAAATATGTGCAAAATACAATCATGTTGCAACTCATAAACTCCAAAATGGGATAGAATAGCCCATGATCATGCCCTGTTCTTCATTATTTACACAAAAAGGCCCAGGCCTTCAACAACCTTGAATGAGTAACACAGTCTGTATTATATAGCAGGAAGGTGCCCTCAACCTTTCAGTACAATGGCACATCAAAAATCGCCAGATACAGCGCGTCCTCAGATTTTGGCGCTCAAACTTGAATGCAGAAGGTGGGGGAGGGGACAGGAAAAGATCTCGAGCCTTGCGTCGCCGCTCGTGGATGTACAACTTCAATCGGGTACTAGATTCATCCACGCCATCTCCCATACCCTGTAACATCCACCATTAATGGCGCACTAACCCGCAGCCTTGGGAAAAACAACATATTGTGCATCACTGACCTTTCCCGCCAAAATACCTCATCCTGATATTTGAAAATATGCAGGATACCAATTATCCCACATGCACCCCGCGGCGACCTCCTCAACACTTTATATACTGGGTCGCGAGCATATATGATGTTGGTGCTTTTGCTCCCGACGACACCAGCATAAAACCCCATCATCATCCTCTTGCATGATATCTGGATGCACAAAATATCATCCTGACATCAGCAAACCACCTACTGAGCTCATCCCGATAATTCATATCACCCCGATATGAAATATCACCCCGCAGAAAATATCACCCTGCGGGAAAGTATCATGCCGTCCTCATCACCTAATAAAATGTCACCCTGACGACCAACCCGATCTTCATGTGAAACATCACCTGCATGATAATCGCCTTCATCGGCACAACCTGATGCATCGGAGGAAGATCCTCCTACATAGCCGATACCAAAAGTTTGACCGATGAAAAAAGATCCTGATGACATCATTGTCATATCCTGCTGACGTCATCAGCATATCTACATACCGCGCACCTCCTCATATCCGGATGACATCATCGTCATATTTGCAACATTGGGAGATCTCTATAAAATGACTGATGTTAAAATATGACCCCCCGGACCTTGATGACGTCACCATCATGTTGGCATCAGGATGATATTCAAAAAATAACTGGATATTTGGAAATATCATCCTGATGCACAAATATCATACTGCACTGTAGCTTCACTGTAAGATCAGGGCGATATATGAATATGACGGATATTTGAAATGATCACCCCCCACTAGATAATGCATGAAGCCGACATGCGGATCTCTCCTTGACATCAGCATCATCATGATGTTGGAACATTCATCCGGGTGATATTCGGATATGAAAATATCACCCCCTCCTTTGGAAATATCATGATGCAGATAGGTAGAAAAACAGATATCACCCTGACATAAGAATGACGTCAACAAATCAGGGTGACAAAACAACGAACACGAAGTGATAAAACAACATCAGGATGATCTTAACCAAGATCACCTGATGCTCAAATATGATGACCCTGATGAATATCGGGTCATACTTAGAACCTTGCAGCAACATCATCTGGATGATCTTAACTAAGATCACCCGATGTTAAAATATCACCCCGGCGAAAGATCATGCTGACAGAAAATATGATGACCCTCGCAAGCAACATCAGGGTGATGTTTAGAAATATGATGATGATGACCTCCTCCAAAGAAAATATGATGTTGATGCTAAAACATGCTGAGGAGGTCCAACACTTAGGAAATTTTTTGGATTTTTAGGGAAGGAGCCAGGCTAAAAACCTTGAACATAAATTATCACCAACATGGGGAACCACCGCAAAGGAAAATTTTGTTCAAGACCAATTGCAAATCAGGAGGTAAATGTTGTAAGGTTGTAATTGATAGTGGTAGTTTTGATAATTTGGTTTTAGAGGAGATGGTGACTAAGCTAAAGTTGAAAATATTGAAACACCCTAAGCCATATCAAATAACATGGATTCAAGATAATCATAAGGTATTGGTGAGTGAACAATGTTTGGTAAAATTTTATATTGGATCTTATCATGATGAAGTATTGTGTGATATTATGCCTATGGATGTATGTCATATTTTGTTGGGTAGACCATGGTAGTATGATAGAAAAGTGTTAAAAATGATAATCTTTACTTGGTTAAGGACACTTAAATCCTTATTTAGTAAAGATCATTAAATTATTTCTTTGTAGTAAATACTTGTATTATTAAATACAAAGTATTTTTATTTTAGGTGAGTATCCTCACACACGTGTGAGGATAACTCACATCATTATTCCTCTTGGAGGAATATTTGATTTATTTAGCCACCTCCTTAAGAGGTTGACACATTGCACTTATTCACATGAAAGGTGGCATATGGGAGTTGCATGCAACTCCCCCTCTCACCTCTATTTATAGAGGTGAACTCTCCTTACTTATTATTCCTCTCTCGTTTTTCTCTTCTCGTTCATTTCTTGAGGAGCTCCTCCCTCTCTTTGTAATATTTTTTATTTCATGGCTTCATGCCATCTTTCATAATTTATGGGGTTTTTTTCTTTGCTTTTTCCCCTTTCAAAATTTCTTGTCTCCGTGTTGTTCTTTTGGTGCATGCTTGCAGATTTGCTTCTACTTTATGGTAATATCTTTTTATTATTTATTTATTTAACTCTCACAATCTTGATTAGTTGTTTCCTGGTCATTATTTTTCTAACATGGTATCAGAGCCATGCAACTAATATTTTTGTGAGTTGTATTTTTGTGCAGCATTCACCTTGGAGACTTTATTTTTATAGATTGAGAGAAGTGAAGAAATATGTTTCCCTGTGCAGAAAAGGGGTTTTAAACCCTATTTCATTTTATTTCCCTTTTTCAGCTAACCCTATTGCATGCAAATTTTTTATTATTTTTTTTTTTTGCAGCAATGGTTTTGAAGAATTTTTTTTGAAATCTATCTTTTTCTAAAATAATATTTTTAGTTTGCATGAAAATATATAAATTTGTGTAAAAAAAATTTAGCTTGATTCTGTTTTAAATTTTAAATGATAGTTTGCTATCAATTTTTTTTTTGTTAAGATCTGTGTAAATTTGTTACAGATAAAAGGTAGTTTGCCTTTCCTGTAGGTTGTAGAAAAAGTACTCTTGTTCTCAAAATAATTTTATCTAATCTTCTTGCAAAAAAAATTTTGGTTCCTGTTTATATAAATTTTTTTTGGAAGATCTATGCTATCTGTTTAAAAAAAACTCTTGTATCTTTATTTCAGATATCCTTTGGATCTTCCAGATCATTCTTTGACCATCAATGTCAAATTAACATATGTTACTTGAACATTTGTTCCTTCCATGAATCTTCCCCTCTCTATACTTATTTGACCATCAAATGTCCAAATTGACATGATTCAAACTTTCTCCTTATAAGATCTTCTACTTTCTCTCTTTGAGAATAAACAAGTTTGATTCGTTACGCCTCCACGTTCTGTCTTTGGGTAACATTTGACTGGCTGTAGTTTTAGCTGACAATGGAGATTTAGGGTTATCTAATTTTCTCTTGCATTCGTTGATTCTATTGAAAGAAATCCCCACAATACGATTTAGTATTTTCTTCAATTGGTATGGTACTAGGAGGGAGAATTCATTAACAAATCCACCCATCTGCAGGGAAACAAGATTTTTTAGATATTGTTGAATTCTTAGAAATAATCAGTATACAAAAATCTAACCAGTTTAGATATTGGTCAATTCAGAGGTTTTTTTTACAAGATATTTATCTGTTTAGAAAGATTATCAAAGCACGCAAAAGTGTTTTGAGTATTGAAGGAAGATGCCTCAATCTTTTTAAAAAAAAATTGTAAACAAGGCAAAATCTGAACAACTGTAGGTTCATGAAAAATTATAGTAGAATGAGGGAAAAATAATAATTGAACTGCTTCAACTCTGCAGATGACATATTTCTGATAGATTATCTGACAAGATTTCAATTAGAAGTTACATAAAAAAATTATGACAATATCTTTTAAAATAAGAAAGTAGAGCTTTTTTTAGATGAAATATGATTCATAATCTCTTATTTTATTACAGAGAAATGATAATTTATTGCAATATCACCCTCTTTGTTGCTTTTATTTTTTTAAATGACATATTCAAATGAATAAAGTCATTGTGTTCAAAAAAATATTGTCTTTTCTTTATAAGGCATTTGTTATAAAAACAACTTTTGTCATATTTATTAAGTTTTTATTTTTGCCTTTTTTTCAAAAAATTTGCCTTTTAAATAGGCATTTCTTTTTAAAGCAATATTTAAAATTATTTTAACGGAAAGCATTTTTTTTTGAAAAATTTTACCTTTTTTAAATAAGCATTTCTCAAAAAAATTAAAGAACAATTAGAAAAAAAAAATGAGAAGAATTGTGAAAGAAAAGATATAATTTCTTTTTATGATTTTTAGTAGTATTTTTCTATTTACTTTCACATATCATATCCCTACAAAATAGTCATATTTATTATTTTATGTGATGAATTTAAGTTTATTAGTTTGTTATATATTTTAAAATTTTTTTTTTAGCAACCATGTCCAGAATTTTAGAAAATGGATTCCTTTTGGTGGATTTTTTTTTAAAATCAACTCCCTACTAAATAGGAAGGAATGATTTTTTCTCATTGGATAATTTAGGGATATGCTTTAATTTACATTTATATTGTATTAAATCTTTTAATTAGGCATATGTTAAACATTTGCTTTTTACTCATTTATTAAGGCATCATTTTAAGAAAAAATCATTTTAATTATTTTCTTCAATGGAGACATTTTTTAGGCATTTGCCTTTTAATTAGACATTTCTTAATAAAAAAATTTCCCTTTTATTATGGAAATTAGGGATTTCTTATAAAAATTGCCTTTTCTTTCTGAAATTAGGCAATTTATTTTTTTCAATTTTTTTTAAAAATAATTACACATGTACTTTATTATTGGACTTGATCAACCCAATAATTCTGTACTTGTTCCATTCAATTATATTTGAGGGATATTCATGTAGTCCCGAACGCATGAATATCACTTTGGAATATTTTACTTATCCTATTTTTTTTAAATCACAATTTTTTAATATTAATTTGTTAAGGTGGCTTGATTTGTGCCCCTTCAAATTCCAATGTATTTCCAATATCTTTCTATCACAATTTGAGGCAAATTATTTTTCTCTCAACCTAAGTCTTGATCTATCACAATATTTAAAACAAACCTAGAGTTTCCTTCTCAACTATGATTATGTTGTTTTGATAAAGGGAATCTACTATTTTATTGTGCCTCATTTATCTGTTATAATTTTTTAGAAATTAAAAGCTCATTAGAGCACTAAAGCCTTTAAATATTTTATGCACAAGACACATTTGTAGTAATGTTGCATAGGGAGCCCTTTAAGTCTCATTGGAGTGTTTTTTGGGCCCCATGGAAAATATTTCCATCCACTTTGATGGTATGCACTTACATTTTTATGATGAACTGATCGTTGGGGATCAAGTTCTTGAAATTTGATAAAGACAATACAGTTCCTATACCATTTTATAGGGCTATTTTCAAAGTCCTTTGATATTAAATTTTTTTATGAAGGCACTATGGGTTTTATAACCATCTATAGGACTATTTTTCAAAGTCCGTAATATTGAATCTTCAAATGATGGCACTATGATCTTAGGACTAATTTTCAAAGTCCATTATTATTAAACTTGATATAAGTTCCCTTTACAATTTGACAAATGATGTAGTGAGAAGCAACCTAGAACTATTATTGCTATGTCTATATATTGGGCTATAAGCCATGATTTGTGCTACAATTTTTACTAGCACTCTTACTCAAGACTTAAGGTCATTGATTTATCTATGATAACTTTTGTCTTATTGGCTTTATGATTTAAATTTGGATTCATTTGATCCCAATGATGGGAAATCCATTTATGGTTATAATTTCTTTGATGAAACAGGGCACAAGAACTATCAATCCACTTCTCTTGCTCTAAAGGAGCTCACTATTCAGATTGTTCAAAGGCATCTATACGAGCACTTTGGTTCACAAAGGCATCAATACAATTATTCTCAAGACTACTTGAAGACTTGCCTCTATATCAAAGCAAATTTTTCACTCTTCTTCAAGCTTCTTTTTCAAATTATATATTCTTATTCATTGTAAAGGCTTTTATGCCATTCTTGTAAATGTTGTAATCATCCCATTGATGGATTCTTTGTAATCTTCCCCAAGTAAAGCTTAAGGGGGGATGTTAAAAATGATAATCTTTACTTGGTTAAGGATACTTAAATCCTTACTTTAGTAAAGATCATTAAATTATTTCTTTGTATTAAATACTTGTATTATTAAATACAAAGTATTTTTATTTTAGGTGAGTATCCTCACACATGTGTGAGGATAACTCACGTCAATATTCCTCTTGGAGGAATATTTGATTTATTTAGCCACCTCCTTAAGAGGTTGACACATTGCACTTATTCACATGAAAGGTGGCATATGGGAGTTGCATGCAACTCCCCCTCTCACCTCTATTTACAGAGGTGCTCTCTCCTTACTTATTATTCCTCTCTCATTTTTCTCTTCTCGTTCATTTCTTGAGAAGCTCCTCCCTCTCTTTGTAATATTTTTTTATATCATGGCTTCATGCCATCTTTCATAATTTATGGGGGTTTTTTCTTTGCTTTTTCCCCTTGCCAAATCTCGTCTCCGTGTTGTTCTTTTGGTGCATGCTTGCAGATTTGCTTCTACTTTATGGTAATAACTTTTTATTATTTATTTATTTAACTCTCACAATCTTGATTAGTTATTTCCTGGTCATTAGTTTTCTAACAAAAAGCTATACATGATGGGAGAAAGAATACATATACTATAACATCAAATGGAAAGAGAATTACTTTGATTCCTTCGGAAGATAAACCTAAGAGTGAAGTGTGTGGGAATGCTAGAATCTGTTTGGTTGATGGAAGAAAATTTCTATATGGTTTGAGACTTAAGAATATGTGTTATGCTTTGATTCTTAAGAAGTCTGAAAACCTGAAGACAGAGACTGAAGAATCACAACCAGAAGAGATAACTGAGTTGCTAACAGAGTATGAAGACATCATATCAGATAATGTACTTGAAGGATTGCCACCAATCAGGAGTATCAGTCATCACATGGAGCTTATACCTAGAGCTAGTTTGCCTAACAAATTATCACACATAATGACACCAGCAGAGAATGAAGAATTGAATAGACAGATACAAGAATTGTTGAGGAAAGGTTTGATCTGAGAAAGTTTGAGCCCTTGTGCAATACCTATAGTGCTAGCACCGTAGAAGGATGGAGAATGGAGAATGTGTACAGACCCTAGAGCAATCAACAAGATCACAGTTAAGTATAGATTTCCATTGCTTAGGATGGATGACATTATGGATTGTTTGAGTGGAGCAAAATATTTTACAAACATAGACTTGAAGAGTGGATACCATTAGATCAGAATCAAAGGAGATGAATGGAAGAATGCTTTTAAGATGAATGAAGGATTGTATGACTGGTTAGTGATGCCTTTTGGATTGACAAATGCACTGAGTACTTTCATGAGATTAATGAATGAAGTCTTGAAGAAATTCTTGGGTAATTTTGTTATTGTATATTTGGATGATATTCTAATTTTTAGTAAGACGAAAGAAGAACATTTGTGGCACCTAAGACAAGTATTGTAGAGAATGAGAGAAGAGAAATTGTTGATAAACATAAAGAAGTTTAGTTTCATGAAGGAAGAATTGGTATACTTAGGATTTGTGATTTCTACAGAAGGATTGAAGATGGACTCTGAGAAAGTCAGAGCAATTGTTGAGTGGCCTACACCTGAAAGCATTGGAGAAGTAAGATCTTTTTATGGATTAGCTAGTTTCTACCGGAAGTTTGTCAGAAATTTTAGTTCAATATGTAACCCTATGATAGAGACAATGAGAGGTGATAGAAAAGACTTTAAGTGGACATCAAGAGCAGATAAAAGTTTTGAATTGTTGAAGCAGAAAGTGACAGAGCAACCTGTGTTGGCATTACCATATTTCAACAAAGTATTTCAAGTAGAATGTGATACAAGTGGGAATGCAATAGGAGCAGTGTTAAGTCAAGAAGGTAGACCTGTAGCATATTTTAGTGAGAAGTTGAATGATGCAAGGAAAATATATTCAGTTTATGATCAGAATTTCTATGCCATAATTCAAGCCTTGAAGAAGTGGAGACATTATTTGTTGCCTAAAGAGTTTGTGTTGTATATAGATCATCAAGCTTTGCAATATTTGAACAGTCAAGGAAAGTTGAATCAAAGAAATATGAGATGGGTAGAGTCCATGCAGAGTTACACTTTTGTATTGAAGCATAGGAGTGGAAAATCAAAATAAAGTTGCAGATGCATTGAGTAGGAGAGGGAATTTGCTGACATAGATGAGAGTTGAAGTGTTAGGATTTGAAGAGTTGAAGAACATGTACCAGGAAGATCTTGATTTTGCAGAACCTTGGAAAGAATGTAAGGAACCTATTGTGACAGATAGAAGTAAGTGGTTGGACTATTTCATTCAGGAAGATATGTTGTTCAAAGGAAATCAGTTGTGTATACCTAGGAGTTCAATGCGGGATAATCTGATAAAGGAGAAGCACAGTGGTGGATTAGCAAGACATTTTGGAATTGATAAGACAACTTGGCATTGGCAAGTGAAAATTACTTTTGGCCTCAGATATATAAGGATGTTAGGAAGTTTGTGTAGAGTTGTAGAATATGTCAAGTTGCAAAAGGAAGTAGTCAGAATACTAGATTGTACAAATCTTTGACAATACCATAGAGACCTTGGGAAGATAAAAGCATGGATTGCATAATGGGATTGTTGAAGACACAGAAAGGACATGATTCTATATTTGTAGTGGTGGATAGATTTTCAAAGATGGCACATTTCATACCTTGAAAGAAGACAATTGATGCAGTTCATGTAGCTGACCTATTTTTCAAAGAGATTGTGAGATTGCATGGATTACCTAAGAGCATAATTTCAGACAGAGATACAAGATTTCTTGGATATTTTTGGATGACACTTTGGAAGAAGATGAAGATAGACTTGAAGTTCAGTTCAACATTTCATCCATAGACTAATGGATAGACAGAGGTAGTAAATAGGAGTTTGGGTAACTTGTTGAGATGTTTGGTTGGAGAGAAGGTAGGAAATTGGGACTTGATTCTTTCACAAGCAGAGTTTGCATACAATAATTTAGTGAATAGGAGTACTGAAAAGACACCATTTAAGATTGTGACAAGAACTAACCCTAGAGGAGTAGCAGAGTTGAGAGATATTAGCATGGCGGACAAGAGGAGTGCAAAAGAAAAAAAATTGCAAGACACATGGAGACAATGCATAATTAGGTTAAGAAACACTAGAGGAAATGAACAGTAAGTATAAGGAATAGGCAAATGAGAAGAGAAGACAAATAATTTGTAGTTGGAGATGAAGTGATGGTATATCTGAGAAAAGAAAGTTTTCCAGTATGGACATATAACAAGTTAAAGATGAAGAAGTTTGGACCATGTAGGATACTCAGAAAGTTTGATTCAAGAAATGCATATGAAGTGGAGCTACTGGAGACATTGGGTATATCACCTATTTTCAACATTATAGACCTATATCAGTATCATGAAGAAGAGTTCAGTGACAATCTTGAAGAAGACTTGAAGAAGTAGTTACCACAACAAGCACCAGAGCATATTGAAGACATCTTAGACAACATAATTGGACGCAACACTAAAGGAAAGCAATACAGGGAATATTTGGTAAAGTGGAAAGGCAGACCGGAAGAAGACTCATCTTGGATTTCTCAGGCTGAGGTGGACCATCTTGGTTTTCCTCTAGCCCCAACAAAGTGAGGGGCTCACTTTGTCAACAACCCTGGGTGTTTGATGCAGGAGCATCCCTGGTTTAAGACCAATCTTGCATCAACCAAAAATATTTGCATTTCATTTTATTTTCATTCATTTTCCCAATTCAATTTAGTCAGTAGCAGTTTCTATATTTCGGTCTGTATTTTGCCATAGTTTCATTTTAGACCTTGCAGAGCTGGACTTAGCATCTAGACATCTTCAAACACATCATATCCAAAATCCAGATCATTTGGATAAGTTTTTGGAAAGATATCACTATCAGAAGATTGATTGTTTCTCAGAGCAGAGTATTCAGACAGTCTCAAACAATCAGTCAAAGGAGAAGACTTGCAGAGCACTTTCACGACTTGTAGAGCTGAATTACACATCATTCAAGGAACTTTGGATTGTGGTCGACCTTCCCTAAGATCCGCACACTAATTCATTCACTTGTAGAGGATTTCCATATGTTTAGGTTTGACCTATCCATGTACACATGTTACATCTCTTTCATTGGAGTTTGTAATTTGTTTGACCGACATGGAGAAATCTTGTGATCTAGAAATGATATATATTCATATAATATATGCCTATGAAGTCAGTTAGTGATAATTCACAAGTTAGATAGTTCAAATTCTTTTGCATCATGCGCTTCAAATCTATATCTTGTGCATACATTGTAACTAGAGAATCAAGCCTGTGAGCCCTAATTTGTAAGCTCACATGTTACTGGCATGTTTGTTGTAGACACTAAAATTTGTCCATGTCTTGACCATCCCCTAGTTGACATGACCTTGTAAAGTTTTGCCCTAGGTCCTAGGCCATCCCACTCATAATTCCAACTTAATCACATTCCAATTAACTAAATAAATCCCATTTGTTTAGTTAATAATACCCCTTCACATGTCTCACATAATTCAAATTAAAAATTTGAATTATTCTCTCACGTCTCATCACATTGCAACATGTGTCACATGCTACATCCTCCGCTTAACCCCTTCACATGTCAAACTAATTCAAATAAAATATTTGAATTAGATTCCCTTTATCCTCCATTACACACTCGTCGCATTGCTACAACCTCTTGGAGTGGGAAAACCCTAACCAATCTTGACCGTCCATAGCATTCAAACCCTAATCAATCTCATCCATTCATTTGATCTTGCCTTTTCTATAAAGGAAACACCTCACAAGTCATTTTCATATATCAAGTTGCAAGAATTGTTATGCTTCCAAAATCTTGAGCAATCAACATCCCTCCATAATCAACCCTTCGAAATTTGCATGCCTGTGCACGATTGAGAAGAACCATGGAGGTCAATCAATACTAGTTTGAAGTTTGGTTTGCATTTTATTTATGTTTTGCATTTTCAAGCTAGGTTGTGCTTCATGGTGCTAGTTAGGGTTTCATTTCTGCAATTTTGATTTCTACCCTAGATTTTACCCTAACTCATTTGGTGAACCCGACATGAACATGCAAAAATCTAATGTTCTTGGTTGAGTTCTTGTGATCAACTTTTGTAGGGGTCCTTCAAGCTCAAACGGACCTCGCCGTTGAGTCCAGGAGGCTTGAGAAACGAAAAATGACATAAAATACTCCATATTTTGCTACCAGAAATTTTTTTATTTTTTATTTTAATTTTTGGCCCCTGTGTAGAGTCGTACCGTATGGATCCGTACAGCCTACACAGGGACCTTCATTTAAATCTCTATTGCTTGTTTGTTTTGGGTGCTAATGCTTGTTTTTGGTTGCAAGTTTGTTTGTTTCTATTTTGTGTTGTTGGTTTCTATTAGTGTTCTGCAAGTTTTAGGGCATTGAAGAAAACCCTAATCGTTGTCTATATGCCTGTCGCTTTTTAAATTTCTGTCGATACCCTAAAAACCTAAACCCAGGGTGGTCACAATCTAAAACCCAAGGATTCTAAGGCCTTGTCGCCCTCGTCTTCACATGTCTGCGCTTCGACTGATCTTGTCGCCACCCTCCATGCTCTGTCGAAAACCCTCTGTCGCCGCTTGATGTAGACCCTCCGCCGCTCCTTGAGAAATGTCACCACCTAAAAATGTTGACCTCTGCTTCCAAATATCCTCTCTTCCAACCATTGAAACCTAACTCTCACGTCACTATCGACTAAGCCCCACCGCCACTTTTGCAATGCTTCTCATCTGCCACCTCTGATAACATACTACCACCGTTTCTCCTGACCTTCGCCTAGGGTGTCCTCACAAAATCCTAGTCGACCGTAGGTCCTCTCTCCCATCACCCACAGATCCTCCTCGTCAGCGCCCAAAAAATGGTGGTCACCCCTTCGTTATCTCCTTTTCAACACTTCATAGAAGCCTTCGCGATTGTCTGTGCGCTACTAACAGCGGCCTCTTAACGACTGTCTACAGTAGTTCCCTAACAACGGTTAAGGCTTTAGGCATTTGTTCCTTAACCTAAAACCTTCAGCCTAAAAGCTAAACATTATCTTAACTACCACCAAAACTTGGAGTGTTGATTTTCAGGCTTTAAGCCACGGGCGTAGGATTTGGGGACAGTCACCTTTGTGACCTGGAGGCTGGCGCTGCCAGCCCCACCTTTTTAAAAAAAAATCTCGACCGCCCCTGGTCATATGGAGGACCAGGGGCTGGTTTGAAACATTGATTGCTAGCAATAACCTCTAGCACATAACCTCCCAATGTGACCGGATTCTTCTAACCTCCAGTGGTTAAGGTTTAACTATTAGAGCTTGACCTCTTGTGCTTCCTAGATGCCAAAGGAGGTTGATTTTTTCTTTTTCTCATAACTTTCACATATGGAGGCAAAATTTTGCAAACTAGGGCTCGTTGGAAAGAAGATTTAGAGAACTTCATAGTGGTTGAAAAAGTATCAGGTGACTATACTATTTTGATGCCTTTTTTCATAGTCAAAGTCAAACTTGCATGCAACCTTCAACTGCTCATAACTTTTGCATTTTTGATCGAATTTTTCATGATTTTTTTTAATAAAAAAGTGCATAGAATTTCCTAAAGAATCTATTTATGCAATTTATTTTTCTTTATTTGGTCATTTTAATAAGATTTTTATCAAATTTCTCTTTTTCACATAACGGTCTCCTATGCACTTTTACTTGTTCGTTTTTCAATTTTGTGGCTTACAGGTGATCTCACAAGGCTGGAACAACAATTTGATCAGAATACATAGTAGCTTGGACAACAAATTAATTAGGTGCACTCCTAATCTTTTATTTCTTAATCAATCTTGCTTGTCTCACACTTCGATCTGGGCTCTTAAAATGAACATTTGTCTTCATCACACATCAAAATTGAGCATAAAATGAACCAGTGTCTTCCATTCACATTTTGACTTGGGCATAAAAAGAACCAGTGCTTGAATTGTTTGGTGAATTTACATGCGATTAGGGGTGTGTATGCTCTTCTCATACGCTTCGTGCGATCTTGAGAATCAAAAACACCTCTTATCCATTCATATTCACACCTCACATTTTGATTTCTTAAGGGCAATTTACAAGTGCGAGTGTGAATCAAGTGCGTGTGTGTATGCTCTCTCCTCGCACCGCAAAGTGATATTGGAGATCAAAAACACCTCACTTGATTTGCATTTGTTTACCCTTTCTTAGGAGGCCTGCTAGGGGATTTCATCACCCCTAGGGATGACCTCAACAACATGTTCTGGCGGAGTATATCAAAGGAAGGAGAGCGAAAGTTGTACCTCAATCTAGCTACGTAGTCATTGTGACAACCTTGTGGCCCCGAGTGATTTTGGACACAAGGTGAAGTGGTATTCGCTTACGCTTATGCCAAATCCCTTCAACGGGCTAGTGTTCACAGATTTGGGCCCCTCATACCTCATGTATATTGGGGACACCCCTAGTTAACCCTTGTGCGGCCTAGCTTAAGTCTTATCGGCCATACCCCACTTGACTAATTCTAAGGCTTGTTGATGTGTCTTCCATGTGCGCTTGTTTAATCATCATCACATTCTTGAATTCAAAATTCAAAATTACTTGTGTCTTGCATGTGTCTACATGTGTGACCATTTGTTTGAACATTACCACATCAAGATCTAAACACCAAACACATAAGACAAGGCATCCTACACATTATTCCCAACACATTCAAATCTAATCACTTTCATCCTAGTCACCCTCCTTGACCACCTCATACCCTAATCATTCCTTGTCACCTTCTTCATAATTCAAACCCTAATCATTCCAAATCACCTTCTTCTTAATCAAACCCTAATAATCCTAGTCATCATCCTAATCATACCCAAGTCATCCCAATCCAATTTTAATCATATCCTTGTCATTATACATTATCCTTGTCATCATTCTAATCACTACACCTTATCCCTAATCATAACCATAATCATCTTAATCACCATCATAATCGCATCCTAATCATACAATCCTATCATCTAAACATCCACATCATCCTAATCCTAATCAAGCACTAGTCAAAATGACCTTAATCATAAACAAGCCCAAAATCATGGTCCAAGGGGCTGCCCTTCTAATTCAAACAATGAAACAAAAATAAAACCTAAGATCATACTTCAAGGGGCCCCTCCTACCACTTTCAATAATTACATGAACTATGTTGCATACCTTGATGGACAAGGTAAAATCAAAAGACTTAGACACATGTGTGACACCATGCCAACATATGAAAACAAGGTCCTAGTACCCCAACTCCAAGCCCTCATTCAAAAACTCCACCAAATACCCTAGCCTTTCGACCAACAAAACACACAAAGACTCCAAGACCTCTTCCAAAAATTCCAACACATCTAATCCCCTCAAATCCAATACCTCCTAGCCCAAGCTAATCAATTCATCGCCACTTGTCAAATTCAACTAACACAACAACAACCTCACCAAATTCCATCTCAACCTTATGTGTCGTCCCCTTCCACTTCATACCAATCTAATCCATCCAATTCATATCAAGTCAATGCCACATCAACCAATCCATCCACTTCATATCAAGTCAATGCCACATCACCCAATCCATCCACTTCTTCCCAAGTCAATGCCACATCAACCTACCAAGTCATTCCACAACAAACACATGTGAACTTAAGTTCTTTGCAACAAGTCCAAGTTCCTTTGGGTCCTAATGCTACCATTGATAAGGGGAACACTAGTTTAGGTCATGCACCTTATAAGTATGTCATACCACCATCTAATCAAAAGCCTATCCAAAAGCCATCATGTCCTAGTCCAAATCCATTGGTCCCTATACCTTCTAACCCATCAAACCCTTCATTACCCCTACCATCCTCTAATTCACTTGCCAATACATCAACTCCATGTCCTAAGTTCAAACATTACAAAAGTAAACGTGTGGAGTTGCCCAAACCCACCAACCCATTCAATTCATTCGCTCCTCCATCCAATCAAAACCAAAACCCTAAGCCAACACCTACCACCCCTACACCTATAAAGGATGTGACCCAAGGGCTACAAGCAAGGAATCAATTATCACCATGTCATCCAACACATATGCTTGAACTTACCAAAGAGTCCCCAAGCATCATGCCAAGTCCTTCAATTCATTCTTGTGATTCAAAACCCCTTGAGCCAATTCAAGAATCTCCCCCCATTAAGTCCAAGACAACCCCCATCATGCCCCTATACAATTGACCATCAAGAACATGTCAAGCCTCTCCATGAGTCATCCCCTTCCACCTCCATTCAAACAAGTCAAGAGGTATGTCAAGAGCACACTTCTAAGCATGAAGAAACATCAAACCCCCACTCTAGTCAAGATCAAATCATTTCCCTTCAACCCATCCATAACATGTACCTTTTTCATGATCAAGACATTATGCATGATAAAGAATCTACCCATGAGATTCTTGATCCTATTCACCCCCCACAACCATTCATGAGCAAGACACCCAAGACCTACATGCTCCATCTAATGCAAGTCTTGTTGACCTACTTGAGCATTCACCCCGTTTTATGGCCTTCCTACAAAGTGAAGAAACTCCACCAATCCATGATCCAACTGTTGCCACTTGTCATGATGAGACTTGTGCCTCTCAAGAACACATAAACATAGAAGATCAAACAAACAAATTGGATCTTAGTGAACACAATGTTAATCAAGATCCTAATCCTTCCACATCATCTGCTATCCATCCCATTTCAAATCCACCATCATATCCACTTGGCCTATCCACTTTCATTCATGAATGTTCCTCCTTGGGAAAACAACAACCATTATCCGCCACATCACCTTCTCCATCTAATAATGAGCTCATGTCTAGTGTCCAAACTCAACCTAATCCCTTAGTCCATCTCACGCTCCAAAACATGAATTATCAAGGCAAAGGCTTAGGCCTTCATGAACAAGGAATTTTGGAGCCTATACATGTCAAAGTCCCACCTCCATGCTCATATGGCCTTGGCTACACAACCCAAGGTCAACAATCTAAAGATGTTGGTACTTCATCCACTCATCCTAAGTCCACCACTCTCCATCACACATCACATCATATCCCCAAGACATATGTTGTCATTCCACCTCCATCATCTTATAAATGTTAAAAGCATGTGATCATACACCTTCCACCATCCAATTTACCTCTACTCCTTCCAACTCCTAATTTCCCACCATCCACTTTGTCACCATTGCTTCCAACACCTAATATCCCAATCACTCACAGAACCCCTTACATTCCTAAATCATGACCAACAAATGCACACATTGTGTAAACATAAAGCTTCCACTCATTCCACCCACCACATGGGATTCAAAAATTAACATTTGGATGCCTCCTTCCATAAAGTCAAAAATCCTAAGGGTCCTAATACATTAGGACATCAATCCAAAAATTCAAAGCAAGGTACATTAAAAAATGCATCCAAACCCATACCTATAAAAGCAAAGTCAAAAACTAAAAAGGTATGGGTCCCTAAACAAAAATGCAAATCAAAAGAGGCATCCACCTCTCAAAAATCCCAACCATCCGCTTTCATTCCAAAATCCCATTCCATAAACAAATCCCACATGAAAAGCAAAATTCATAAACATACTAAGTCCATGTGGGTACCCAAATGCTTAAATCATCCATCTCCTAAGCAAACATCTCCATTGCTTCCTACACTTCCATCCAATCACAAGGTTCAATGTTTAACACGGTGTGTGCAACTGTTGGTCATGGTTCCTTTTCATACCTACATCACCCCATCATTCATTCATTTTCCTACATATTTCACACCTCATCTCCATACGGTCCATGCTTTGGCATAAGTCATTCATCCATCCTTACATAAATCCAACATAATCCACTTTCATTTCCTACATAATCCACATCATAATCCACTATCTACCTACTCCATATCACTTTCATGCCATCACTTACCAACATCTATGAGCATAATGACATTTGACATGATCCATGTGACGACATCCACTTATAGTGGGACTATCACCTTCATGGCACTAGACACCTGAGTCCCTCTCATCCATATCCCCTGTCTAATTCAAAAAATAAATAAAAATGTTGATCTTCTATGCCACTTACACTTGGGGGCACACTGTCTCATCCTCCTATCATTTTCCACCTTACCATCCTTATTCATACACCTGCATGCCTATCCTATCAAGTCCATCCATCCTCCTTTCCTCTTTTGATCTTGATAAAGATTGGGAACAAAATGTTGACAAATGTTTTGGTTATCTCTTGATATACCTCATCCCTTTCAAAACAATCCTATCATCATCCCATCATCCTAAGCTTTGTCATGAAAAATCCTAAGCCTTAGACCAATAATGGAGCATGTTATCCCTATGCGACATAGCCCTTGGCGATCACATACTTTCCCTCTTACACATACATCCATTCCATCCATTATCACCCACCCTTTCATCCAATCCATTCATTCCCTTACACGACTTGGTTTCCCATTGTCATGGGTATCTAGCATAAAGGCTACCTAAATTACCATTCCCAAAACATATCAAAAACACAAAAAAAATCAAAACATGTCCAAAATCCAGAAAAATCAAATATTTTCAAAAACACCGAAAAAATCAAAACATGTCAAAATCCTAAAAAAATCAAAACATTCCTAAATACAAAAAAATCAAAACATTTCAAAAACACAAAAAAATCGAAACATTCCTAAAATACAAAAAAAACAAATACCAATAAAAAATCCATGCAATAAAATGAATCCACATCATCAATTCACTTCTTCAATTCATCACATCACATTCTTCACATCAATCCCATTCAAATCCAACCAATTTCATCTCACCATTCCACATTATCCTAATCACATTATCCCAATTGCATCTCCTAACCAAAAGATCCAATCATCATCTTAATCATCCTAGTCATTACACATAATCATCTTCATTCATAATTCAATCAACTTCTTCCTGATTCAACCAAATCATCTTCATCTCATCACACGTCATCATTTTCATTCCAATAATCCAATCCATTTAGTCCTAATCATTCCCAATCACATTACACCACAACCCCAGGGAAACCTTGGAGTATCTACTTTCCCTATCAAATCCGATTGCAGTTGTATCAAAGCATATTCAACTTCACCCACTACATAATCAATTTCATTCCACTACACATTCAATTTCATTCGGCCCTTGACATATATAAGAGGGCCCTAAACATTAGTCTTCCTAAGGTTGAAACATAGGGAGAAATTGTCGAAGCTTGACTGTATCACAAGTACATATCTAGACCAAGAAACCTTGACATCTTTTTCAAATCAATCACAACTTGGGCTTAATACTCCAAGGCTAGTTTAAGTCCATCCTTCCAAGTGAATCCTGAAACTCATGGGTTCACTTTAATCAATCATTTCTTCTACACCTCAAGGTCTTGACAAATCCAATTTGTGCTTTGAAAGGTCATTAGTAGATGAGAGTACCCTCTTGGAGTTAGACTTTTCGAAGACTAATATCATTAGCCTCTATCATAGTCTAGGCCTCATCACCTTGCATTGACATCTCCATAACATCCCACACTTCACAAGTCTTGTGGAGACACGATTGCAAAACGAAGAGAAAAGGGAGTAGATTCCCCTAGTCAACCCTATAGCGAACACATCAACGTGACATTCTAAACATTCCATCAAAATCACATCAATCCAATCCATATCATCCCATCAATAAAACATTATCAGAACTACATCTCTTCTCCATCATTGCATGCCTTGATCCCGTGGATACAAGGTATGTAGGCAATCTGGGATACGAAGGAAGTACCCCGATTCAAGCACAAGTGATAGACCTCTTCCATCTTTCATCTTTCTTCTAATCTTCAATCAATCATCATCACCCATCCTTTAAATCAATTCTGTCAAATCAAATCAATTCTTCCAATCAATTCACTTCGATCAAATCAATTCTTCCAATCAATCAACTCATCAATTCACTTCTTCCAATCAAATCACATCATCATCAGTCGTTCAAATCACTTCTTCTAATCAACTCCATTTCATCATTCAAATCAATTCAATCACCTCTTCCAATCAACATCAAATCATTCCAAGCAATTAAATCTCAAATGCAAGTCACCCTCAATCCATACCAATCAAGTCAATCAATCAAGTCAAATTATCCAATCACATTCAATGGTCTTGATCCTAATCTTGACATAAACCAAATCCAATCAATCATCAATCAAATCCTGGTGTTGCTTGTATGACCAACAACACTAGTATCAATCACAATCATTATCAATCAATCACTCAATCATTGGTTTACAGCTTGACAGGGGCAATACCTTGTTTGTTTTTGAATCATTTGTGCATGCTTGCTTGCTTGCTTGTGTATGTTATCATTTTTAACTTGCATTTGTTTCACATCTAAATCCAACCCAGCTAATATTCATATCTTGTATCTAGACAAGGTTGTACTATGCTGGTGCACGAGATACATCATCACCTTGGTCCTTATACCTTGGTGCATAATGTCTAGTGCTATATCAAACATCATGGTTGCTCACCTTCATTGCAGCATAACACATCATCCCTTTTCTTCTATCCATTGCCTCATCCTTCATCCTTGACCAATCCCTTTCATTTCAAGAGGCTACTCGTGTTTGTCCAACCCGCCTATCCTCTCGAGGGGGCATCATCACCTTATATTTCATCATCATCCCATTATCCTTTTCCTCTATCCATTTCCCTAGCTTCGTTGAAATGATGTTACTCGACATAACTCTCATCATCTTGAACATCATCTCAAAGAGGGGCAAAATGTAGACACTAAAATTTGTCCATGTCTTGACCATCCCCTAGTCGACATGACCTTGTAAAGTTTTGCCCTAGGTCCTAGGTCATCCCACTCACAATTCCAACTTAATCACATTCCAATTAACTAAATAAATCCCATTTGTTTAGTTAATAATACCCCTTCACATGTCTCACATAATTCAAATTAAAAAATTGAATTATTCCTCCACCTCTCATCACATTGCAACATGTGTCACATGCTACATCCTCCACTTAACCCCTTCACTTGTCAAAGTAATTCAAATAAAATATTTGAATTAGATTCCCTTTATCATCCATCACACACTTGTCGCATTGCTACAACCTCTTGGGGTGGGACAACCCTAACCAATCTTGACCGTCCATAGCATTCAAACCCTAATCAATCTCATCCATTCATTTGACTTTGCCTTTTCTATAAAGGAAACACCTCACAAGTCATTTTCATACATCAAGTTACAAGTACTATTATGTTGCCAAAATCTTGAGCAATCAACATCCCTCCATAATCAACCCTTCGAAATCTACATGCCTATGCACGATTGAGAAGAGCCATGGAGGTCAATCAATACTAGTTTGAAGTTTGGTTTGCATTTTGTTTATGTTTTGCATTTTCAAGCTAGGTTGTGCTTCATGGTGCTAGTCAGGGTTTCATTTCTGCAATTTTGATTTCTGCCCTAGATTTTACCCTAACACATTTGTATTTTGAATCTATGATGTACTGAATGACTGAATCTGCATTTGCATTCTATAATTGAGTTGCTTCCATTGTGTTTACTCTTGCTGCACAGTCTGGATTGTTCGCTTTGTGGACCCTCCTAACCGTGACTGCACCAAGTCACATATAGTAATGGCATCAAGCATAAAGAGTGTTTCCATCCTTATTCCTCTTGGTACCACCAAGCTTCTTCTCACCAATCTACAACCACGCTTGTTAAATGTTACATGCATTCTCAAATCATTCAACTTAGAAATAGAAATAAGATTTCTAGCCAATCCAGGAATATGTAAAACACTAGGGAGGGTTTTAATTCTCCCATTACTAAAACACGACATTACCTTTCCTCTTCCAACAATTGGATATGTAGTGTTTTCACTAAGGTATACATTACTTCCATCATACTCCTCATATGTGGAAAACCATTCTTTATGTTGACTCATGTGATACGAGCATCCTGAGTCAACCAACTAGTGATCATGAGAAACAATATTACATGCAAAAAGTAAAACTTCATCACCTGCATTCGAGGACTTTTCTATGCCAAAATCTCATTGTTTCTTTGGGTTTCTACATTCCTTCTTAACATGCCCTCTTTTCCCATAATTCCAACACTTACTTTGTTCTTCTTTCAAGGAGTCTTAGATCTGCCCTTAGATTTCTCTTTAGTCCCCTTCTGATCTCCTTTTGCTCCTCTTTCCTTATACCTTCCCCTGACATTGAGAGCATCGCTTGAACTATCATCAATTTTCTTCCTTAATTCCTATTACAACAAAGTTGCAACAAGAGCATCCAACTCTGGATCTTTGAGGTTAGCAATGCTAGCAAGAATAAAATTCTCCCAATACTCAAGTAAAGAACAAAGAAGCATAATGCATTTATCCTCTTCCTCAACTCTAACACCTACAGAGGATAGTTGACTCACAATCAAATTAAAAGAATTCAAATGCTCTGCAATAGATTCACCTTCCTTCATTTTGAGAGAAAACAACTTCCACTTCAATTAGAGTTCATTCAAAAGACTTTTGGCTCGATAGGTTTCACCCAACCACTTCCATAATGCAAATGCAGTCTTCTCCTCAAATATGTTCGATAGGAGAGAGTTTGCAAGACAAAAATAGATTGTACCCTATACCTTTTTGTCGAGTCTATCCCACTCATCTTGACTGACATCATCGGGTTTCTTCTCTACTATTATAGCCATCCATTAGTTTCTTTCTTCAAGAAAATTCTCCATTTTTAGCTTCCACAACTCGTAGCCCATACCATTGAACTTAGACTATGTCCAAAAGGGTTGTTGTTACAGCCATGATTTCAACACAAAATCTATAAAATAAATCCAACCAAAACTCTCACTACAACTCAAAAACCTTCACACTCCCACCCAAGAGTCAGAATTGGCCAGGATCTAATACCAAATGTTAGAAATGAAGGTAAATAACTATAAGTAGAAATCTGATCTCAACAATATGTATGCATGCAAGTGTACAATCGAATGGAGATTGCAATAGAAACAAAACTATAACACCCAGAAACAATAGATCAAAGAGATGAACACATAACATGGTATGTATGTGGAGAACACCCTTTCAAGTAAAAAACTCAACCAAGAAGAGAGGCACCAGCTTGTAAAAAACTCATAGGATCCACCCCATATACCCTTTTCTTGGCTCCGAAGCTATTTTCCTAATCGAGGTCGAGCTTCCCTCTTTACAAATATCCCTACAAAATCTCTTTGATGAGGAGGAATATTGTGTTGCATGGTTACAATAATTGGAACTTCTAGTTGAAAGGCACCTAAATTCTTTAAACCATTTGCAAGCCTAACAGAATCACCTTCACCGCAACTATAATAAGAAGATCAAGACCCATCACCTTGAAGTTGGCGACCTTGTGTTGAAATAGAATTGTAGAAACTTTCAAGATCAAGATAAAAAAAGGCAAGTTTGAGCCTAATTGGCTAGGACCTTTTGTCATCATTGCTTGCTATGGATCAGGAGATTATCAGTTAGCAACACCAAAGGGTCAACCTTTGGAAGAGCCAATGAACATCATACACCTCAAGAAATTCTATGCTTGATCCATCATAGTATCCCAAATTGGAAATAAAATAAAAGAAATCAAAAAATCAAGAAAAATACAAAACAATACAAAAATACAAAAATCTGAGTTGCAATAAAAACGTCTAATGGTGAAAACCACTTTGGTGGCACCCTGGATAAGTACCATGGTGAAACCTATTTACAGGTGCCATGTGTAGAAGTTGCATCCACTATTTACTAGGTCCTTGTTTCACATAATCATTTTTTGTCTGGCACCTTTTTCACTTTCCATTAACTGATGTTGCCCTATCATGGCTTGATTTTGTATATGTTAAACATCATTCCCTACATCCATTTACCATCAATTTCCGTCGATCATAGTGGGGGAAAGTACCTAAATTTATATAAGGATTGGATCTCTGTATGTACACTATTGCTCTTTATGCAATACCATCTCATGCAATCCCTCAAAAAACCAAAAAAGCATAAAAAACCTCAAAAAACCAAAAAAGTATAAAATCCTCAAAAAACATAAAAAGTAAAAAACTGAAAAACCAAAACTCCAAAAAGAAACTCCCCACTCATCCCCTCATTCACCATAATAAAACCACTCACCTCTATGACACATTGCCATCCATTTCATAATAGAAAGCCTTTCATCAACATGACCTTTAGACATTCCAAGCAAACTCACATGCAAAAACAATGCATCACAACACAAATCACACACTTGACCAGTTTTTCCAACTACCACATAGCTATCCTATCTTTGCCAATCTATCAACACTCATCATCATAGCTATGCCTTAGGGATATATTCTTCCTATACCCGGCATAATCCTATCCAACATCACCTATCTACAATCTTGGCAAGAGATTCAATGGATGTTTGGTATGTTCGTCAGTTGGTATTTTATTTTTTATTTATCTTTTTATAGCCCTTCTACTCTTTCCCAAGTCCACCTAGATCTCCTATATCTTGGTGTGTTATTGGATAGAATAGAATGGGGCAGAGTCATTTGTTGTTGTATGCTGTGTTTGCTAGTTATTCCTTTGCATTAAGGATAATAGTTATCTTTGGTGTGTTGGAAAGGCTTTAGGTCTGACGTTTGATTTCTTACACCAAGGACAATCCCTGACATGTCTAAGGACATTCTCACCCTACAAGTATCTACCCTCACATGATCCTCCAAGGTTATTTATGTCAAAACATGTCTAGGGATAACTTTTGCTTGAAGTGTCAAGTCTGTGCAAATGGATATATCATCACGCTGGTTCCTTATACCTTGGTGCATAATATCCTTTGCTATATCAAAACTTAGGATTGCTCTAAAACATACCAGCATAGTCCCATCCCCCCCCCATCCTATCACATTGCCTATCCCCATTTATCCTGTCAATCCATAAACCCCCCATCATATGATTCCCCTTCATCTCACCTACCTATTTCCTAGGGCATCTTTTTCACCCACTCCTACCACTAACTATTCCCTCCCCCTACTAATTATCGTATTTCCTACCCATTCGCTCATTCTACCATAACAATGACATCTTGTATCATGACCAAACAAAAAATCTACATCTATCATCCCATCATCTGTTACATATACCCACATTAACACGTTCGTACCATATCATAATCATCATATCATAAGTCATCCATCTAAATCAATGCCCATCATTTGCATCACATCATAACCATTTGCATTCATAAAATAATAAACACCCATGATTAACATTTGCATAACCATCCATCACATATGTAAATCCATCATATATCACTACCTGCATCAAAACAACATCCTTCTAAAAACCATCATATATAAAACATCATCACATCGTCATGTGCATCCATATATATGTCATCGCATAACTTAATCATATACATCAACTTATGCATTATACAATAATATCACAAACCATCCATATACATATATTCATCATAAATCATCCATAACATAACCATTCACACCATACATCATCTCCATCTATCATAAACATCCATCTTATACATCTATCATAACCATACATCATATGCATATACATAAATCCATAAAAACACATACATCCATACATTTACCCATAATACAATCATTTGTATTCATAAACATAAATACCCATACATCATAATCATTTACATAACGTCATAATCTGTCCATATCATGTCATAACCATTTGCATTCAATCATCTAATCTATCATAGTATCATCACATCATCAATTGCACTCATAAATCATCATAACATCAACATATGCATCAACCATAAAACCGCAACATAAAAACATAATCATGCATCACAATATCATATAGGTTGCCTATAAAATGCCACATCTCATATATACATCATCACAAATGGTCATGATACAAAATATGTGTGCCCATAGGCTTAGTACATCAAAGTATAACATATCAAAATGGGCCCATAGGCATACATAAATGTCAAATCTAACATGAGCTAACCTAAACCTAGTGGCCATGATGGTCCTACTGGGGGATCCTGCTATGGTAGTGGTGGCCTTGATGGCCCTTCTGATGGATCCTGTTGTGGTGGTGTTGGCCCCATAACCAAAGGAGTCCCCATCCTTGCTAAATGAGTAACCCTTGATCAGTTTCGTACACTAAAGATTGACTACCTCTGAGTTGTAGGCACTGCAGAATGATATAAGCCACGATAGTACTCACCCCTCTGTGAATCTTGAGTTAGCTCACCTTGTATATGCACCATATCCCTCCACATATCTCCCAAAGCCTGT
The DNA here is from genome assembly GCA_027924645.1 of Cunninghamia lanceolata. Classification (NCBI taxonomy): domain Eukaryota; kingdom Viridiplantae; phylum Streptophyta; class Pinopsida; order Cupressales; family Cupressaceae; genus Cunninghamia; species Cunninghamia lanceolata. The sequence goes on along the minus strand of BSBN01000870.1, from coordinate 14,787,527 downwards.
GGACCTAGTGGATCACTGGTAATATCATGCTCTCGATGAAGTTATGTCTCCTGAGCCTCTGCCCTCTATTGTAGCACCCTTGCATCATCTCTCTCGGCTATGGCTTTGTCTCGCTCATGTATCACTCAAGCTAGCTTATGACCATCGCCTCCTTCTTGGAAAACTCCTTGCACCAATGCTTGTACGAGCTCAACAATCCATCCCTGAGTTGTCCTCAAATCCCCTACAACCTCTCCACCTCCAAATTAGCATTATCTCGCTCTGCCTGTTATGTGTCCCTCGCTACACTCACAACGATAAGCTCCCTCCCTACCTCATCCAACTCTAACGTCACCATTGCCAGTTGGATCCTCAAAGCATCTATGGTAGCCTCCTTCCTTAGCTCCTCAACATCACTACCAACACAACCTCCTCACCATCTCCCTCCTCTTGTCCTACCTCCCCTCCAGCCTCCCCATTCTCTCCTACTAAAACCACCACCTGCTTATCTAGCGCCATCAGTCGAGCTAGCCGCTCTCCTACCCACCATGCATTGTACTCTATTGTAGTACTAGCATCTATCATATCTAGCCTTTGATCCCATGCAACTAGCACCAATGCCTAGAAAGTCGCCCTTATTGTAGCAAGATTTATAGGAACTCCCCAAAGAGGCACCTCTCTAACAACCCGTGGGAACATGACATCATGTTGGGGCACTATCTGAGGGAGCCCAAATTGTCTCAACACCCACTTTGGCAAATACCTATCAATAATATGCTTAGTACAACCCATGATATAATGTGCCTATTGCACATACCCTAGCTTCTTCGCATCACTCTACCATGCCTCACATTATCTCCATGACCTCCATATCACCATATCTAGATTGTCCATCACTCACCGCTAATAGGCCATATCCCCCAACCACCAATGTTGTAATACTCCAACATATGCATAGACATAAGGGAGACCAACTCTTCATACCCTAAAATATATCAACCATGTGATTGCAATATGCTCCCATGCCTAGATGTGCGTGAGAGTCATCCCACATCCCAAGCTCACTCTTGACCAGTAAACCACTGAATGCATGTCATGATAAAGATGTTCCAACATGCATGGCCCCCATGCATACACCAAACCATCTCACATCATCCTCCATAGAACCATCCCCCATCCTACAGGGAATCCATGTGACCTCTTGTTTGACATAAGCAATCTAGAAATCAACCCTGCTACAAATAGGGGCAACTCATATAGATCATCCTCCATGTCATCTACCCAGTTCATCTCTATCCCCAGTCAGTCCAAAGGAGCATCAAAAGGTGTGAAACCTCTCTAAGGAACTTGCACTTACAGTTGGATCATAAACCACCAGCTCTCCATGAATAGGAATCCAAAGAATCCACCACACATCCTCCATCATAATAGTCATCTCACCTGTGGGTAAGAGAAATGCACACATATCACTCTGCCACCACTCCACTAGGGCTATCATCATATCCCTACGTGTCCATATCTTCGGTATGTACACCAAGTGAATCAACCCTGTCACACTTAGAAATAACCTGTCCTCTCCTCGTAATCCCTCTAGCAACCTCATCGTAGGCGGTCTCTGCTCCTACAACTGAAGGCCACCTAGTTGCTCCTGCATCCATCACACCATCTCATTAGTCTTTCTATCATTTTCATCTTCCTAAGTCTATCATTTTCCTAAACAACACAAAATGTGCTAAGTTCCCCTACACAAGCACCATGAGGCACACATGCACTATCTCCCCTCGCATTTGTGCCACAAGGCACAAATGCACTGATATCCCCTGTGATGTAGAGCAAAGGGTGGCAAATCACTTGACTTATACAAACTTCACGACTTGTCTTCCTATTGATTCCCCAAACCCACTCAAGGACCCTTCAATGAACTAGGCCTCTAAGGCTCCAACTTGCAAAAGATGATTCAGACCTTCACAAAGGTGTAGAGAGGCATCTAACAAGATTAAATCCACCACTTGAACACAATTGAAACACTCACAAATCCCGTGGGTTCCTTCTTAACCATAAACCTACATTAAGCCTCCAACTCCTAATAGCCCTTCAAACAACAAAAAAAGGCATAACTCCCTCATAACACTTCATACCTATAAACCAATGAGTGATTTGGATACCCATTTGGGAGTTTTAGAATATACTCAAAAATGTCTTGACTGTGTTTTGGAAAGTCAACCTCAAAAAATGACTGTACCCTATTTTTAGGGGCAAATTAGCCCTCTTTTCCAAAGGAAGTACCCTCAAAACTTGACATCAAACCCAAACAACTATAAAAAGTCTTCAATCTAGTTACCAAACTTCAAATTTTCCCACTTTTATGCCATAGTACAGTCTCTAAGTACCCCAACTCTAAAACCCTTAGTTTCAAGCAATTTTCATGAGGGTTTATTGGATCTGATGGTTCTAGACACTTTCATCACTACCCATTTCTTCAAACACCTTGGGATATGTTTGCATATGCTTGTCAAATCATCAGGTAAGTGTTATCATTGATATTCTAACAATTTCCCCTTAAGGTTCTTTATTTCTACATAGAAAAACACTTCAAACTCTCCCAAAACCCTACTCTATAAACCCTATAATCAATCCTCTCTGCCTTGGAATCCATAATGAACATGTAAAAGGACAAATGGGGTCATTCCACCAAATACAGTGACCACAGAGGGTGGAATGCCCTAGTTTTCCATCTCTGCCCTACAAAACCCTATTTTTGATAGTCACAGGGCAATTTTTAGAAAATGGGTGATATCAAACTCAAATCAAGATGAAAAGACTCCAAATTAGACTCAAAAGAAAGGTAATGAAAATATATAATGCCTCCAATGAGTTATAGGACATGAGAATTCTGTACAGAGGTATAGTATGGTCTGCAACAACAATTTTACAGAAAAAAACTTGGCTTTCAGCAGAATAACTAAATTTTCATAAACATTTCTTCTTCCAAATTCATGTCTCTGCTTGCTTCACTAATGAAGGGTGTTAATACATCAATTCCAAATAGTTTAAAACTGATTCAACCAAATTCTTGGTGGTAGATTCGTTGGTTTTCACCTAAACTGATCAAAACATGAAATTTACATAAGAAATACTATGAAGACTTAACCACATTAACCCCCCTAAATGACTCTAGGACTTATTGCATGACTTCAATAGATTAGACATGACTCAATAGATTTGAAAATTGGTTATTTTGACCTTATTACATGTAAAATAGAGACAAAAACATCATAACTTGTCCTAGGAGGACCTAGTACTTCACTATGACAACCCTATTGCCAAGATTGGCTAAGGTGCTCCTACACCATACAACCCCACTGGAAAAAACTCATGCCACATGAGTTGTGGTTGGTACCAACTCCACCACCCTTCATGCATGTTCCTCTGGTCCACTATTTCCTTCCACTGTCCCATGCATTGTGCTCTTGCAAACTGCCTTGCAGCATATGACTTCATTATTTTATTTAGACCTATCATTGGTCCTTTCCCTGTTCCCTGATCAAAATCATATGGTATTTCTTCATCCACACCTACAAACAAGACATGTTAGTAATCTCCTGCATTGACTTCTTCCTTATGCCATTCTCATGCTTGTAACTATCCATATCATCTTGTCCTTCCTGCCTTTTCACCCCTGTCAGTAGTCCCACTGTCTTATCAACATTATGTACTGCTGTACCTACATATCTTACTTGTTCTATGGCCTTACTTTGCACCAAAGGACACACCATTGTTCCTATCATGATATTTGTACTCCGATCTACTACCAACTCATCCTTTATACCTTATTTATTCTTCGCATCTGCTGTTGTGGCACTCTCATCTTCTTGCTTACCATTTACAAGTCCTTTCTTCCCAAACATAAGAATCTTGGATTTACCTTTTCCTTTCTCATTGTCCTGCAAAAATGTTAACCTAAATGTTTTTCCATCCTTCTTGATGAGATAGGTGTTTTCTCTACCATCATACATAGACCTTCTGTCAAACTACCATGGTCTCCCTAATAGCAAATGGCAGCAATCCATTGGTAATATATCACATAAGAACCTGTCATTGTACTCCCTAATATGGAAGTCTACATATGCTTGTTCATTCACCACTAGAGTTTGACTATCATTCACCCAAAAAGCTTTGTATGGTGCTACATGAGGTATCTTCTCTAAATTCAACTTGTCTACCATCTCCCTAGACACCATGTTATCTTGAGAACTTGAATCAATAACAACTTTGCATATTTTACCTTTGCATTTGCATGTGGTTTTGAATAAGATCCTTCTTTGACTCATGTCTTCTTCCTTAAGTATTTGTAACAATGTCCTTCTTAGCATTAGAGCCTCTCCTGATTCTAGATTAGCATCAATTGGAGTATTTGAACTTTCACACTCTTCTTCATGTACCATTTGAACTCTTCTCTCATTTCTCCTTTCTCCACCACTTGAAGTGGAACCATGCTTCTCAGGACACTTGAATGTTGAGTGCCCATACTCATTGCAATGATAATATCTTCCTAAAAATGTGCTTGAACTCCTACCTCCTCCAAATCTGCCTCTTGTTCCTCTCCATCCACCCCTAAAATTAGATTGCCCCTGTCCCTTACTAGTCTCTTCTTGGTTCTCATTGGCTTGTCTTGTTGTAGGGGCTGATCCTCTCCCTCTTACATTGCTGCCTCTTCCTCTCATTGACTTATCTTGTCTCCTTTTCATCTTCTCCTCAATCCTAACTGCCATTTGATAACATTCTTCCACACTTCTAGGGTTAGCCAAAACTAATTTATCTTATATATTCAATCTCAAACTAGCCAAATATCTAGCAACCTTTTCATCCTCATTCTCATGATGACCACACCTCATACTCAATTTATAAAACTCTTCAATATAAGACTTAATATCCATTTCCCTTTGCCTTAAATTTTGCAATTTCTTAAACATTTGAATTTGCTGATCCTTGGGTAAGAACTTACCTTTGATTTTTGCCACCATCTTGTCCCATGAAGAGATATTAGACTTTCCTTGCTTTCTCCTCTCTGATTGTAAGTAATCCCACCATACCAAGGCATGACCTTTCAATTTGGTTTTTGCAATCTTTACCCTTTGCTCCATAGGAACTTCATCACATTCAAAATGATTATCTAGTGCAGCAATCCAATCTAGTAACTCATCATCATTCAAACTTCCATCATATTTTGGAACATCAATCTTTACCTTAGGTTTATCATTCTTGACTGCCCTTAATAGTTTTTCCATTCTCTGATCTTCAGGATCAAGGTCTTCACCTATATCTTCAAATTCTTCACCATCCTCTCCTTCATCCAATTCACTCTCTTCCATTTATCTTCTTTTGTTTGTCTCCAAGGTTGCAAGTTTGGCTTGTAGGGCTTAGGTAAGTTCTTTCAACTCCCTCATCTCTCTAGCATGCTTCTCCTTCATCTTTTGCAACTCTCTAGTAGTACCAACACTCCTTGGAGGCATCTTGACAACTAGTTGCTTCAACTTCTTCTTTGTTCTTCACAAACTTGCAAAACAAATCACAAGACCTATTCCCTGATGCTCTGATACCACCTTGATGCAGAGCAAAGGGTGGCAAATCACTTCACTTATACAAACTTCACAACTTGTCTTCCTATTGATTCCCAAACCCACTCAAGGACCCTTCAATGAACTAGGCCTCTAAGGCTCCAACTTGCAAAAGATGATTCAAACCTTCACAAAGGTGTAGAGAGGCATCTAACAAGATTAAATCCACCACTTGAACACAATTGAAACACTCACAAATCCCCTGGGTTCCTTCTTAACCATAAACCTGCATTAAGCCTCCAACTCCTAGTAGCCCTTCAAACAACAAAAATTAGGCATAACTCCCTCATAACACTTCATACCTAGAAACCAATGAGTGATTTGGATACCCATTTGGGAGTTTTAGAATATACTCAAAAATGTCTTGATTGTGTTTTGGAAAGTCAACATAAAAAAATGACTGTACCCTATTTTTAGGGGCAAATTAGCCCTCTTTTCCAAAGGAAGTACCCTCAAAACTTGACATCAAACCCAAAAAACTGTAAATAGTCTTCAATCTAGTTACCAAACTTCAAGTTTTCCCACTTTTATGCCATAGTACGGTCTCTAAGTACCCCAACTCTAAAACCCTTGGTTTCAAGCAATTTTCATATTGGATTTGATGGTTCTGGACACTTTCATCACTACCCATTTATTCAAACACCTTGGGATATGTCTACATATGCTTGTCAAATCATCAGGCAAGTATTATCATTGATATTCTAACAATTTCCCCTTAAGGTTCTTTATTTCTACATAGAAAAACACTTCAAACTCTCCCAAAACCCTATAATCAATCCTCTCTGCCTTGGAATCCATAATGAACATGTAAAAGGACAAATGGGGTCATTCTACCAAAATACAGTGACCACAGAGGGTGGACTGCCCTAGTTTTCCATCTCTGCCCTATAAAACCCTATTTTTGACAGTCACAGGGCAGTTTTCAGAAAATGGGTGATATCAAACTCAAATCATGATGAAAAGACTCCAAATTAGACTCAAAAGAAAGGTAATACAAATATCTAACATCTCCAATGATTTTTAGGACATGACAATTCCGTACAGAGGTACAGTATGGTCTGCAACAATAATTTTACAGGAAAAAAAAACTTAGGTTTCAGCAGAATAACTAAATTTTCATAAATATTTCTTCTTCCAAGTTCATGTCTCTGCTTGCTTCACCGATGGAGGGTCTTAATACATCAATTCCAAATAGTTTACAACTGATTCAACCAACTTCTTGGTGGTAGATTCGTTGGTTTTCACCTAAACTAATCAAAACATGAAATTTACATAAGAAATACTATGAAGACTTAACCACATTAACCCCCCTAAATGACTATAGGACTTATTACATGACTTTAATAGATTAGACATGACTCAATACATTTGAAAATTGGTCATTTTGACCTTATTACATGTAAAATAGAGACAAAACCATCATAACTTGTCTTAGGAGGACCTAGTACTTCATTATGACAACCTTATTGCCAAGATTGGCTAAGGTGCTCATGCACTACCCTGCATATGTGCTACATGGCATAAATGCGCTATTACCCTTTGTAAAAGCATTAGAAGATGCAAAAGTTCTAAACCCCTTCTCAAATGCAATACTAGGCAAGCAGGCATTGATCCCATATGCATATGTGCTACATCACGCAGGCGTTGATCCCATATGCATATGTGTTACATCGTGCAAATGCGCTAATATAACCTACATAAGTGCTAATCCTTTTAAAAGCACTAATCTGCTTAAAAATGCACAAAAACATGGAAAAAACACTAATCAAAGGCAAAAGCATCGATTGAAGATGAAAGTAATGACATCCCTGTCATATGCGCTAATCGCGACGTCAAAGCGCTAGTAGTGCATTTGTTCTAACCTAGCATACCCACATTTATTGCACATTAATGCCCCAAAATAAATGCAAAAGACTCGAGAAGGGGTACATACCGCTACACCAACCCTTGGTGCCCTTTAGCATGTATGAATCTGCTTCGTGCGATGCTCCTGACATGGAATGCTTGCCATCTCATCTGAATCTCTCTATCACTCTATTTTCTCTCAAACCCTCTAAAGATTAGGTGTGCAAATGAGGATTATGGCCCCCCCTTAGCCCTGTTTATAGCCTCCACATAAGCTCTAAATGCCACCCTAACCCTAATTTTCTAGTCTTGTCATCATTTTTCATCCCTAGCCCTCATAGATCATTCATTTTTTATAGTTTCTTCTTCTTTTGGACTAATTTCTCATCCCCTAACCGTTTCTCATCGCCATTTCTTCTTTTCAAGAGTTCACCTAAATTTTTTTTTTGACCGATCTCTCGAGGGGGCATACCATGTCCCTCCTTTAGTTGATCGGGGAAAAAATCTAATTTTCTTTAATATGATGCCACTTCCACATATCAAAGAGGGGCAAAATGTAGACACCGAAAAATGACATGACCATCACCACCATTTTTGCCATCATACTAATGTCACACAAACACCATTTTTCATATTAACTCCCCTTCACCATTTAAATTAATTAAATAAATTATTTTATTTAATTAATTTATCTAATATCCACTTTCCTCTATCCTGATTAATTAAATAAGAATTAAATTATTTAATTACTTATTCCATTATCCATCACCCTTAAATTAATTAAACAAATCCTAATTTATTTAATTAATTACTTCTTTCCCTCCATTAGCCTAAATTAATTAAATAAATTCTATTATTTAATTAATTTAAATCTTTACCCATTATCAACCTTTGTTAATTAAAATCACTCTAATATCATATTTTGATTCCCCCAAATCCATTAAATTGGCAACCATCATTGAAGAGATATCAATATTTACATGATATCATTGGGAAGTGGCGAGAGAAACATCTCCCAGGCCCATGTGTATGGCATGTAGAATAAAACTAGACCTGGTCCAAAAAATTATCTTAAGTATGTGGTTTGAAATGGCACCCCTAAATGTAATCTACCACTTCTTTACTTTAAAACCCATTTGTAGAATCCATGATTTCCAGTAATGTAATAAAAGTGAAGGAGTCGAGAGATATAAAACTAGGTTGTAATTGCAAAGGTTTGAGGTGATCATCAATACATTGTCCCTTTGAGTCATCACCTCTATCCTTGATAAGTTCATCCATCGTAGTTTAATTGTTCACTATATTGCTTTCTTTTCCAAGTGTGTGATGGGAGCGATTAATGAGCTCAACATTCTCCCAATCTTTTGCATTATTTGCATTGAAATACTTGAAGCACATTGTAATTGCCTCATTGGCATATGAGTGAGTCTCTGTGTTAGCTTCATGGAAAACATGTGAGATCTTGTATTCCTCCAAACTATCCAATATCAACCAACAATTCTTTAGAATGTTATCTATCTTCTAAGTTGGGGTCGATTGCTTTCTAATGGCATTTATTATGAGCCAGGAATCACCTTCGATGTGGATCCTTAGAAGAATCAAATCCACACACATATAAAGACCAAGAAACAAATCTTGAGCTTCAACCTCATAGTTGGTGCCATCAGGTAATTTATTAGCCATTGAAGCTACCATTTCTCCAAGATGATTTCTAATAATACAACCTGCCCTCGACTTCCATGGGTTCCACTTTGTTGCACCATTGAAATTTATTTTATACCATCCTTCATCGAGAAGAACCCATATAACATTCACTCTGGTATTATGAAAGGGATGAGCCCTAGACTTCCCATAAACGGGGGGAACCAACAACCCATTCAAATTCTTCATGATTTTGTTGTTCCAACTAGTGAATGAGCTTAGTTTGAGGGATTGGTTTCTTGCTGCATTATTTACCACTTCTATAATGGCCCCTTCTACTTTATTGAAAAAAACATCTCCTGGCATTTCTCTATCTTGGAAAATTCTTCTATTCCTTTCCTTCCACAACTCCTGTATCACAATAGAATGGTAAATGATCCAATTGCTAGAGAAAATAATGTTCTTGTATAGAATGGGCTAGGCTATGGCCACAGAGAGAATGTATTGAGGGAGAGGAATTACCCAATTGAGCTTAGCACAAACTTTCTTCCAACAATCTTCAACAAATCTATAATTTGAAAAGCAGGTGATCCATGGTTTCTTCTACATCTTTACACAAACACACCTAGAAGGGCCACTGAAACCCAGTTTCTTCAATTTATTTCCAATGAGTATTCTTTTTTGCAGGGCCACCCACGCCAATGCTCCAACTTTAGGGAGGCAATATTTTTTCTAGCAGAGATGAGTAGGCAAATCCTCTTTGTCCTCCGTCGCTTCCTCCATAAGATATCCAATCTTGACATTATACCTGCTAGTTTTGGCCTTGTACCATCTAATAGTATACTCCTGTTTGGAGATAAATACTTTCCTTCCATCTAGTTCTACCATCAGCACCTCCATTTGATCTTTAACAAGGCCAAATCCTTGCAAGGACTTCCACTGCCACATAGACCCTCCTATTCCAGTGATCTCCTCTAAGTAGTCTCTAACATGAAGTCCCCAATCCCGAACCAAGATAGATCTAATCTCCTCCATAGTTGGGATGTCCTTCAGAGCTGAGTAATTGATCCACGAGTCTTCCCAAAATTTTGTTTGTCACCCATTCTTGACCTCCCAAGTGATATGATTCGTGATCAACTTCCTATATAACAACATAAAGTTCTAGATTGTAGAGCCCCTAGACTGATTGGTTGTTGTTAGAATTCTCTTGGGGCCTGAGGAATCCAAGTATCTATTTTGTAAAATCCTAATCCATGAGAATTGTGCATTAGAGAAAAGATTCTAAATCAGCTTTTCTCCCAATGCAGTATTCATGATCGACCATTTCCTCAATCCAACACCCTCTGCCTCCTTGGGACTACAAATTTTATCCCACACTATGAGGGGGAATTTCTTTCTATTTGTGTTACCTTTCTAGAAAAATCTCGCATTTTTATTAAGGATGTCGCATGTCTTCTTTGGCATTCTCTGGCAAGATAGTGTGTAGATTGGAATAGCAATGATTATTGCCTTGAGCATCAATATTCTTCCTGCTGTAGAGAGTCATTTCCCCTTCCATGAGGACATATTGAGGGAGAAACTAGAAAGGAGGGGGTCACATAAATTAGTTTTGCCTACCCCTGAAAAAAGAGGAATGCCAAGATACTTACTGGGTAGGGGACTAATCTTGTAGCTGAGGATGGCAATGATTTCCTTTTGCTTCCTAATATCAGTGTTGAAGAAAAAGTCTCAGGCTTACGCTTGTTGACTTGTTGCCTTGAGGCCTGGCAATAGCACTCTAGTACATATTTGATGATCTTAGCCTCCCCGCATATAGCAACACCAAACAAAAGAGTATCATCTAGGAATTGTAGGTGAGTGACACGAGAGGTATCAGAAGCCACCTTAACACCCTTCCATCTACCTAAGTTTCTCTTTTCCTAGATGAATCAACTAAGGGCTTTTGCCACAATGATAAAGAGAAAAGGGTACAGGGGATCCCCTTGTCTAAGCCCTTGAGAGGAAGAGAAGAAGCCATGAGAGCCACCATTGACAATAACTAAAAATCTGGTAGATGAGGTATAGCCATTGATCCACTTGACCCACTCATGACAAAAGATAATTTCTCAAGGACATCCAGTAGGAATTATCTATCTACTTGATCATATGCTTTTCTAATATCCAGTTTGACAATCATCCTTTCCATCTTTCTTTTCCTGATGGAGTGGATAGATTCATGGGCAATAATGATACCATCAATGATTGCTCCGTTGAGAGTGAAGCCACTTTGTTCTTCCAAAATGATTTTCGGGAGGATCTCCTTAATTTTGTTTGCCATTGCCTTAGATATGATCTTGTAGGCTCAATTACATGGTGAAAATGGCCTAAAGTCATCCATTAATTCCATAGAACTTATTTTTGGAGTTAATACCAAGAAGGTATTATTTAGATTTTTAAGGATTATGCCTTTTTTCCTTTATTCCTTAGTTGCTGCTACCAAATATTTAGCAATGATTTTCCAAAATTTCTGATAAAAACCATTGGGAATGCCATCCAGACTAGGAGCCTTGTCTATATTCATTTGAAAAGCCCCCACTTTGATCATCAATAAAGGGTTGCTTCAGCAAGGCATTCTACTCAACACTTACTAAGCATGGTATCTTATCAAGAATTAATTACTTAGCATGCTCATTCTTGGGGCCAACATCATTTAATAACTCCTTGAAGAAATTAACGCCACCTGATTGATATCCTTTAGATTTTATACAATCACACCATCCTTATCTTTGATTCTAAAAAATCTTTTTTAATTCCTCTTCACCCTGGTGGATTTATGGAAGAGCTTAGAATTTATGTCACCCTCCTTGAGCCAACATCCTTTCGACTTTTGACTCCAGTATATATCCTCCCTTGCCAGAAACTTTGAGAAACACCCCATGATATTTTTCTCCTTGTGGTAGGTTTCTTGGTTCATACCTTCTCGGAATACAATTTCATTCAAGACAGCCAACTCTGCTTCTAGTCGCTCCTTTTCCTCAAATATATTTTTGAAGTGGGTCTTGTTCCAACTTTTTAGTTGTTCCTTGATGTAACCCAACTTTTTGAAGAATTATAAAAGTTTGGAGCCTTTGATCTTGGGGTTGATTCCCACCAAGCCTCAATCTTCTCCTCAAGATCTGAATCTCTTAGCCACATGTTCTCAAATTTAAAGGGGCACCTCCTAGGGGGAGTCCGAGATGAATTTGAGGAGTAGCAAAAAGTGGTCAGAGCCTAAAACTAGTAGAATTGAGCACTCCTAGAGCTGAGGAATAGAGGTTCAATCCCCTTGAAGAAGAAAGTGATCCAACCTTTTTGCAATTCCAGTGAAACTTTGTATTTGATTTGTCTAGGTATATTGACTATTGATAAGAGGAATATCTATAAATTGATTATTGAAAATGATATTTTGGAAGTCTAATTGTAACATGCCATCTCATATTACTCAAATTTACACACCAAAATTACTAGAAAGTAAATTATCATAATTATCATTTAAGCATTTATTTGCTACCATATTAATCATTTGCATAATAAAAAAAATAAAAAAGCATATATTTTTTGAATATTTTCAAATTTGAAAATTACAACATATTCAAAGATAGCATTTTAGTGAAAACTTTCACTTTACAATTACAATATTTTGCTCATGGCAATCAAAATAGTTTACATAAATTTGATTGTCAAGTCATCATAATAAATATATTGCATATAAAGTTTTGATATCTACATCTTAATAAGTCTTAGCTTGTCATCTGCTTGGGAGGGAGAGAATCACTTGAGTGCTTTTCCTCCAACCATAGACCGACAGTCCCCCACACACCTTCCTTCCTGGAAGTGGCCCTACCCTTCACGAGGGGAATAGATATAAAGGACCAACAGGTTTTGCCATCTAAGTTTCTATTGTTGTGTCCTACATAACCAACACAGTCATACAACTATAGATCCCTTCTAACTAAGTATGACACTGTTGGATGGTTATGCAAGTCTGGAGCATAGTGAATTGATTAATGCATGCAGAGATGAATGCATTGCTTTGGCCAAATATTTAATATAAATAGATGTTTCACAATGAACGTAGTCAATTGTTCACACATTTATAACTCGACTTAGAAACTATCTCATCCTATAGTAAATTTAGTTTGACCAATTCTAGTCATGGGGTGTCTTAAATAAATTTACTACCTTATTTCCTACTAAATCTCCCATGAGGAACATGCAAGGTAAGTCAGGCTCTCCACTACATCGAGCCCACTTTGAACTTAACAACCAATTCTCCATTTTCTCCACATTTCATGGAGTATGGAGTCGTTTCCACCTAATGAGTGGGTGAATGGCAACAACTGACCCTATCACAATATGATAAGGTATCAAAACTTAAAATATACAAACACATAACTCACTTATATATATTATTAATCAAAATAATAAACAATTATAATCTATACTATTACAATTGGAGAAATACCATAAATATCGCTGAGGAAAAAGAATGATCATATGATCAAATGTGAGCATGGGGTTGAGATTTTCTCCCCCCTCGCAACCTTGCACATACATAATATAATTAAATTGATACTCACGGGGAATTTTAAATATATTTGCTCCCCCCTCGTAACCTTGCACACCCCATCTCAAGAAGGTTCACGAGATATACAACTTGGAACTCGAATGGTAAACCCGTGTCTTCTCAAACATGTATTCCTTTCTCTCCGATGATGCTCTCCTTCCTTCCTCGGAGGTGGAAATCTATTTCTTGTTTCACTCACAGTCATACAAATTATGATTAGTGTATCATCAACAAATCTTTATTTATCATAATTAAATAATTTCAATATCTTGTTGATCTCATGTCAAATTCTATGCATTAATCATAATTCATGAAATCAATGATTTATCCTGACATTTTCCCTAAATGTCAAATCATTAATCTATGATATTTTATCCACTTAATCACATCGAAGTAAAAGTAAAACATAGTCAAAGTTTGGGGATGTAACACTAATTGAGATTAGGTTAGTGTGGAGATGCCCCCTTTTTTCTTTGAATTGCCACAGGTTGCATTAAAGTCACCCCCTATTATGAAAAGTTAACCAACCAATCATTGTATAGCACTAGACATTATGCACCAAGGTATAAAGACCAGGGTGACGATGTGTCTCATGTGTAAAAGGATGCCCCAACACATCACAAGGTGTTTGATGACCTTAGTGAGTATTGTGATGAGACAACCGATAAGGTCACAAGAAACCCTATGCCATATAGTACCATGATATGGAAGACCATGACACTGTTGTGGCAGGTACATTACAAGGATTGATGTAGATGCAAGATAAAATGATGATGTAGATGCAAGATAAAATGATAATGTAGATGCAAGACAAAATGATCATGCTAATGCAAGATAAAATGATGATGCACACAAGCAAACATATGTCGTTGAGCACCATGATATGGAAGGCCATGATGTTGTTGTGGCAATACGTTGCAAGGATTGATACGAATGCAAGTAAAATGATAACACACACAAGCAAATAGGTAAGCATGCACAAAACCACACAAAGAGAAACAAGGTGTTGCCCCTGCCAAGCTGAAAACTGGTGATTGATTGATTGATTGATTGGATAGTGTTATCATTTTACTTGCATTTGTATCAATCCTTGCAACATACTGTCACAATGTCATCATGGTCTTCCATATCATGATGTGTAATAATTTTATCTTGCATTTGCATCATCATTTTATTTTGCATCCACATTATCATTTTATCTTGCATCTACATCAATCCTTGTAATCTACCTGCCACAATGGTATCATGATCTTCCATATCATGGTGCTATATGACATAGGGTTACTTGCGAACTTATTGGTTGTCGAGCAACATAGTACTCACTAAGGTTGTCAAACACCTTGTGATGTGCTGGGGCATCCTTATATGCACAAGACACATCGTCACCCTAGTCTTTATACCTTGGTGCATAATGTCTAGT
The DNA here is from genome assembly GCA_027924645.1 of Cunninghamia lanceolata. Classification (NCBI taxonomy): domain Eukaryota; kingdom Viridiplantae; phylum Streptophyta; class Pinopsida; order Cupressales; family Cupressaceae; genus Cunninghamia; species Cunninghamia lanceolata. The sequence continues at coordinate 14,772,439 of BSBN01000870.1, read as the reverse complement.
GCTATAGCAAAAATCATGTTTGCCCACCTAATGCGGCATAACTTATCTTTCTCCATATTTTTGTTGTCTTATCCATTTTGATAGTCTAATCATGTCCTTCATGCCCACCTATCCTCTCAAGGGGGCATCCCATCCCGTCATCCCTTTTCAGTCATCCATACCTTTTTTTCTTTGAAATGATGCTACTTCCTTTTGGTTACAACATCATCTCAAAGAGAGGTAAAATGTAGACATCTAGATTTGACCTTGTCATCCATCTTAGTCATCTCATGTTGCCTTGTTTGTCCCTTTAGCTAATGAATTAAATAAATTTTTATAATTTATTTAATTAATTTTCCCCTTTGTCCAATAATTAAATAAATAATTTTAGTTATTTAATTAATTATTTCCCCTTAGCTTGTCTTATAATTAAGTAAATTATTTTATTATTTAATTATTATCTTTTCCCACTTATCCTCATCTTGGCAGAAAAATCTAAAAATCCTAAGCTGACCTTGTGAGGATATAAGTCTTATTCTTCCTTTAAGTTGTCTCACTTAATCTTGACCATCCATCACCTTTTAATCTTGTCCATCCATCCTTGATCCGTGTCTCATTTGATCTTAGCCATTAATACCTAATTTAATCTTGACCATTCATCCACTTGTCTTGGATCATATAAATTAGAGCATCCTTCAAGTCATTTTCCCCTAGATCAATCGACCACTAGAGCATCTACCAAGATCTATTCTAGAACATTCACCTAGATCGATCCTAGAGCAATTTGAATCCCATCTAGGTTTTAAGTATTGTTATGCTAAGCTAGTGTGAGTAAATCAATATTTTTGCTATAGCACTAGACATTATGCACCAAGGTATAAAGACCAAGGTGACGATGTGTCTCATGCGTAAAAGGATGACCCAACACATCACAAGGTGTTTGGCGACCTTAGTGAGTACTATTTTGAGACAACTGATGAGGTCACAAGCAACTCTATGCCATATAGCCCCATGATATGGAAGACCATGATACTGTTGTGGCAGGTAGGTTACAAGGACTGATGTAGATGCAAGATAAAATGACGATGCAAATGCAAGATGATGATGCAAGATAAAATGATAATGTAGATGCAATAAAAATGATAATGCTAATGCAAGATAAAATGATGATGCACACAATCAAACATATGTCATTGAGCACCATGATATGGAAGACCATGATGTCACTGTGAAAATATGTTTAAGGATTGATACAAATGCAAGTAAAATGAAAATAATGTCCAATCAATCAATCAATCATCAATTTTGAACTTGGTAGGGGCAACATCTTGTTTGTCCTTGTGTGGTTTTGTGCATGCTTGCTTGCTTGTGTGTGTTATCATTTTATCTTACATCAAAATTATCATTTTATCTTGCATCTAAATTATCATTTTATCTTGCATCATCATCTTGCATCCGCATCATCAATTTATCTTACATCAACATTAGTCCTTGCAACCTACCTACCACAACATTATCATGTTCTTCCATATCATGGTGCTACAACATAGGGTTGCTTGTGACCTTATCGATTGTATCATCATAGTAGTCACTAAGGTCATCAAATGCCTTGTGATGTGTTGGGACATCCTTTTACACTCGAGACACATCATCACCCTGGTCTTTATACCTTGGTGCATAATGTCTAGTGCTATAGCAAAAATGTTGATTTACTCATATTAGCAATATAATGATACTTGAAAGCTAGATGGGATTCAAATTGCTCTAGGATCGATCTAGGTGAATGTTCTAGAATAGATCTTGATAGATGCTATAGCGATCGATCGATCTAGGGGAAAATGACTCGAAGGATGCTCTAATTTATATGATCTAGGACAAATGCATCAATGGTTAAGATCAAATTTGACATGGATCAAGGATGGATGGACAAAATTAAAAGGTGATGGATGGACAAGATCAAGTGACAAAACTTAAAGGAAGGATAAGACTTATTCTCATAAGGTCAACTTAGGATTTTTAGTTTTTTGTGCCAAGACGAGGATAAGTGGGAAAATATAATTAATTAAATAAGAAAACTATTTAATTAATTATGGGAGAAGGTGGGAGCTAATAATTAACTAAAAAATTAAAAATATTTAATTAATTATAAGACAAGCCAGGGAAAATAATTAATTAATTAACTAATTTTTTAATTAATTATTGGATAGAGGGGAAAATTGATAAAATTAATTAATTAAATAAATAAAATTTATCTATTTAATTAATTAGCTAAAGGGACAGACAAGGCAACAGGAGATGACTAAGATGGATGACAAGGTCAAATCTAGATGTCTACAGATTGAACTAGAGAAGAGATCTACTGCCAAACCGCCACCTTCTAAGAGTTGCCTATCAGGCCATAGTCATTGATTAATATAAATTATAGGTTCTAGAGAAGATAACTAATTTTTCTTTCCTTCTAAGACTGATTGCTCTGAATGTGCTCAACATCTACTCTATTTGTGTTCCATATGATCTCGAGTCCCCCAGACACCCCAATAGCCTCCACAAAGAGATTACCTTTTTGTTTCCGTTTTGCAACAACACCCTTGATGTCATCTACCTTCATCTTCATTTCTTGGATAATAATAATGTTAGGGTTTGATAACTCCACGAGGCATTCTACACCACACCTCTTGTTAGGGGCGTTAAAGCCCCTAACATTCTACATTATGAACCTCATGGCTCTGTGGGAAGGGTGATGCCCTTCCTCGATCTTAGTTTTGTTAGCAAGATGGTTGTTGTTACACCAAAAGATCAACCTGTCAATGCTTGATACAATCGCCATAGTTAATGAATCCACGGGAGGTGGTTAAGCCTTGTCACGAACCTAATCGCTACATTGAACAACACAAGAAGACCAAGGGTGCACACCTTGAAACAATCCCCCCCAGCACAAGCGAGGGGTTCGAACCTGTGACCCAGGCTCTGATACCAATTGTTGGCAAGACGGTTGCTGTTGCACCAAAAGATTGACCTGTTAATGCTTGATACAACCGCTAGAGTTAATGAATCCACATGAGGTGATTAAGCCTTATCACGAACCCAAGCGCTACGCTGCACAACACAAGAAGACCTAGGGCACACTGTAAAAAGTTGTTGAAGTTGATAATTAACTCAAGCCACAAAGATCACCTGTAAAACCTAAGATTTACCTTCCACAAGAGAAAAAAAGCAAAGATGAATAATTTGCACAATAAGGATAAAATAATGAAAATAGATTGAGAATTACATGTGACAACTTGCTTTTACATTTGCAAGTTAAATAAAACCTAATACGACTTAATGATAACCTAAGACTAAAAATAAGCCCTAAGTAAACTTATTAAAGTGTAATTAAATATTTAATTACACCAACACCCCCCATAAGTGCAACTTAGGGAGAAATGAAAAACCATGCAACTAATTCAAGAATGGGTCTCGGCTACAAGGCCATATTAGGTACCCATGAACAAAAAGAATCTCTCATAAGGTGGAGAAAAGGAGAAAAACCCCGTGGGAAAAAAACCATCTCCAAAAGAGAGAAAAAACAAGTACATGAACATGTGATGGAAGAAGGACTAATACTAAGACCCCCCAAGAGCTGAATCCATCACAAAAGTACAATCAATAGATATACAACCCCCCATAAGAGAGGATGAAGAAAGGTCTGGTGACCCCCCAGAAGTGAGAAGGATGAAACCCCATGCGAGGAAATGGTTCCTCCCAAAATAGAGATGAGAAGAGAGACCGTGCAACCTCTCCTCAAGACGACTCCTGCAGTGCTGGAAGATGCTTGACATAGAATAAAGATGAAGATCCATGAACACCAAACAACATTCCTCCCCTTGGGAAGAAATAGAACCGCAGATGTGTGCATAATGTCTTCCCATTTCAGATAGGAATATATAGGAAGAAGGATAAATGTCTTTGAACTCTACACATGGTCCAAAGACAACAATTTGATGCTCCTGAAAAACTGCTCAAATGTCTCCAATCCACTGCCAAACTGTGATTGAAGAAGAGGAGGATGAAGAACAATTTTTGAAGCAGATGATGGTGATGCAACTCCATCGAAGCTGTCATCAAAGAGAATACAAATGTCCTCAATGTAGTCCTCCAAACCTGCAAGATGGGACTCTACAAACAACAATGATATATATGGTAGATATGTGTCCCAATGAGCTATCTTTGGAAGACTGACAATGTCCTGCTGCAAAGAATCTGATGTAGCAACATGTAATACAGATGTGATCTTGATAAGAGGAGAAGGAGAAGCAAGTGAAGTCTCTGTGTTATCTAAACTAGAAAGACCTGTCAAATATGCAAGCTCCTCGACTGTATCATCATCATCAAAAGGTATGTAATCTGTATCATCAAAAGGTATGTAATCTGTATCATCAAGGGGTATGTGACAATCCATAGCAAGAAAATCTGGGAATGGAGAGATATGAGGGTCTCCATAGATCTCCCAAATGCTAGTCCAAAGAGCACATGGGCACTCAATATGTGAGATAGAACACATAGTGTCATAATCAACACTAGAACCAATCAATCCTACAATATGATCAATATAATTTCCCCATACAAATTTCCTCCCAGGTGTATCTAGTTCAGGTACGAGTCCATAAAGATAAGGCAAAAGATTAAGCCACTTGAGATGTGTCAAGATGCCCTTTTGCCAAGGCTCATAATTATCCTCTCCCAATGTTAGCACAGAAGGGTGAATAGAAAAACCCATGATATCTCGTCAAATAAATCAAATTAGAGATCAACAATCTAAATATGTATTAATGTTGATAAATGAAGCCAAACAAAACAAACAAAAATTCTCCAGGTGCCAAAATGTCCATAATATCAAATAGAAGCCATAAAACTGACAAACTGAATAAATAATACCTAGGGTTGAATCTGGAAAAAGTGCATGGATGGTTGTGTTGAGCTCCTCAATACCTTTCCAACGCCACAAGAATCGCTAAAATTAGAAATCGTGGCAAAAAGATACGAGCTTGGAGGCCAAACATGGTATCTAAACTTCACACAACAATAAATTGTACTAGCAGAAAAATCTAAAAAAAATACCTGCACCATTGGATTATGCTCGGAACTAGCTTTCTGACGCTTATTTGTTTGTGAAAATCTGACTCCATTTGACCAAGTTATGGCAAAAAGAAAACCAATACCTTTGGAAGGCAAAATTAGGGCAAAAAAGACCCCCCCTCTACTGCTAAATATGGCAGAATTGCTGCCAGATTTGGTTGGTCGCCAAAAAAGGTGAAAGAACCCCCCAAAAAAAGTCAAATTTGGCATAGGCCCATAATGCATGCGGGGTACATGCAATTTTTAAGAAGCTTTGGTTTTTTTTGTTTTTTAAAAAAGGTTTTTTAAAAAGCCTTTTTTTATTGATATTTTTATTAAAAAAGTATTTAAAAAAGGAGATAGACGTGGGGGCAAAGCCACCCCATGCCACTTACCTAAGAGATTCAGAATTTTGTGTCATTTTGAAGACCACATAAATATTGCTCCGTGTTTAAGACACAACAACAATATCGTAGGTTGATTAAAGTGCTTTCAAATTCCACTAGGTATATGATCCAAACTTTTGATACAACAATATAAACAATTAAATCCAAAAACACTTTCAATCAATTTTGTAGACTGTAGAAAACTCATACCTACTAATATCTTAGGTATCATTGTCTTTCAGATAGAGACTTTCCTGCATTGTGGGTGATGCTCTATGCCCTCCTCTTGAACTTTCCAGCTTTTACTTTTGGCTTTGATTTGTCTGTTTTGTACAGTTGCCTTCTCTGTAATCCCTTTTCACATAATTCAATATAAAAAAGCAACAATATCTCATTTTTCAAAGTTATGAAAATGAGAGAACATGACGGTGGAACTGGAATTGTGAATTGGATGCCACTGATGTTGTATGTGCACTTCAATCCACAACTTAACGTAACATTTCCACTTATAGGTACAGGTGCCTACACAGCAGGTACCCTGTACCATGCACAAAAATTTTGAAGCTTTTTTTTATATTTTAAAGCCTTTCGTATCTTTTAAAAACTTTTTACAATTAAAAAACCTGCATATTCAATTTTTTTTTTTTGGAATTTTTTTATGCAAGAAAAAAAAATATATATATATCTTGAAAAATTTACCTCGATCTGTGTGTTGGGTAGCCGTACAACTTGCCTGGCAATTTTTTTGGCCCTAGATGAGCCTGAGGCCGATTTTGATGATTTGACAGTCGATCTTAAGGTTTTTGGGCCTTCTGAGCGTGATGGTGAGGTCTGTTTGGGCCCAAAAGGCTCCAAAAAATAGCTTTCCTCCAGATCCCCAAAAAAACATCTGTTGAAACCTTCACAAATCTGGCCTCCCGAGACTAAATTCAACCAAACAAAAGGCAAATGCACCTTTTCCAGCTGCTTTGAATCCAATGGAATACTCTGTTTTACATAGAAACACACCCAGCAAATGGCTCTTGCTTGAATTTTTCTCCAAATTTAAGAAGGGGCTTGTAGATCCGCTCTGATACCATGTTGAAGTTGATTATTAACTCAAGCCACAAAGATTACCTGCAAAACCTAAGATTTACCTTCCACAAGAGAAAAAAAGCAAAGAGGAATAATTTGCACAATAAGGATGAATTAATGAAAATGGATTGAGAATTTACATGTGACAACTTGCTTTTATATTTGCAAGTTAAATAAAACCCTAATATGACTCAATAATAACCTAAGACTAAAAATAAGCCCTAAGTAAACTTATTAAAGCGTAATTAAATATTTCATTACACCAACACAAGTCTCATCCACCCTATTAGATTTCCTCCCTCTTAAGCTTTTCTCCCCACTATTGGGCTTATTTATTTAGACTCCAATTAGACGATCAACCTCTCCTCAAACATATCTGCTTCATCTTTTTAAAATTCACTTGTTAGACTTTCCTCAACAATTGGCTCTTTAGAGACCAAGTACCCTTTGCTCTTGGGAAGGTCACATTCCTGCTCCCTATTGCAACCAAAAATTTCTAATTCTAGGTCAAATTTTGAGATATCTTGAATGTTGTCTACTGTTTCACATGAAATAGAAGCTAGTGTTGTCTCCTCCTTCTCCTTATTGACTTTCCTCACATTCTCTGTTGGCTCCTTAGTGTTATTTACCACTTTTGGAAATTTTGGGCAGTTTCAATTGTATCTTCTTTTGGTATATCCTTCTTCTTGCAGTTTGAGGTAGGATGCACTAGCATATGACAAATCTTGCATTTCAAAGGAGACTTTTCTACCTCTAGCCTTTGTCTCCAAGTGTCAGTTTCCAATCTGATCTCCATTTATTCCAAAGGTGGAGCTTCTAGATCTATTGAGACATAAATCCTTGCATACATCCCAAAGTCTCCACTATTGATTTAGTCAGTCCATCATAATAAAGGAGCCCAATTTATCTCCAATCATTTTTAGAATCCCTAGATCCCAATATTCTATTGGCTAGTTGTAGAGATAGATCCACATCAGGGTTTTTGGAAATGTTAGGGGAAATAGGGTTGGAGTTCAAAGTCCACTCAATAGTGTAGAACCCTATCCCATCCATCATTAGAGAGCCATGATTCATGATTTCCTATTTCTTTTCTTTTGACGGACACTCCACCATGAAAAATCCTCTAGGGAGTGATTTGATCTTGACCTCCTTTTCCCAATTGCATTCACTCCATTTTTTAACTTTAGCTCTAAAGGGCCAATCAACTGCCCATTAATGAAAAAAGGCCTAATCCCAGAGTCGAGCAACATAATTGGTGAGTTCATCACAATTAAAAAAATGGAATAGCCAAATCTTCTTCATACCATCTTGGCCAAGTTTTTGTCATCCCCTAATCTCTTGGTTTCTCATTTTGACACTACTAAGCGCGTCGGGAGCTAGCCTTAAATTCCTCCCACTCCCTATCCTTTCTTGAAAGAACCTTGGACTACTTCCCCAACTTATTGAGATCATTTCTCCTTCTTGCTTCATTTCTTCGACTTAACCAGCTGGGATTACCTCCACTCTCGTGGAGTCCTTGAAGCCTCTATTCTCTTCACCTTCTCTAGGTTGAGTCCCAAATACTATGCCACTAGTCTCCTTCTGCTCAAAATTGGTAGTGAGCCATTTGAGAGGATAATTGCTAATAAACAAAAATATATTAATTATTTTTATTATTAATTAATTGTTTTATTATAATTAAATATAATAATATAGTCTGTTACTTTATATAGACCCCATATTCTTTTATATCTAAATATTTACTTTTCCTATTGACTTAAAATACTCATTTATTTTAAAATATATTTGTTTAATCTATACACAAATCCATCATGTAAAAATAAAGACAAAATATAATGATAAAATCTGCATACTTAGGACATATTATTTTAGGGGGACACATAATCTACTTGCATTGTAAATTAGATGTACTCATCTATCGATAGTTAAATGTTAAGACTTCAAATTGAGTAATTATGAAGGCTAATCAAATTTATTTTACATTTGAATTTAATCAGATGGATGCATGCTTCTTGGGATTAATCGGGTTCTAAATATGCCCACCATTTGTGAAGGCAACTAAAGGCATGATCCCATAGTACCAAACTAAAATGCAAGATGTTTAAATTGACCGTTTGACTTATTTTGCCAACTAGTCAATCAAGATATGCTAGGTGAATGAAGATCTAGTGGCGAGGGTCAAACTAAACTGTTAATTCAACATATCTCATTCAATAATAGGTAGTCCTAAGTACTACCAACTCTATCACATTTTAAGGGCAAATGTACCATTTATATAAAATTGTAACGGTGAAATTAACATAAAAATCAATAAATAAATAATACATGACTAGTGTCTTGGATTTCAAAGTGTTATTGGGATGACACTTTCTTTTTGATAAGCCATGAGAGATTATTTAGGCTGACCCCACATCCCCACACCAATGAAGGTCACAAGGGGGACCTCCTCCCCTTCAACATATTCAACTCTAAACAACTTAGAAGCCACAATGGAAGTCCAAGAGCCACCACTTGGAATTCCAACTATAGATGTCACTATAGGAATTCGAACATGGATTTCCATCTTGAGAATCTTATGGATTTACCATTTAAGCACAACCTCTTGGACATTATTGAGATGACACACTTGTCTTGTCATTTGAGATATTGAACGAGACTAATTAAATCTTTCATAATCATTTTGTCATAGCTCATCTATTTTCATTAATTTTTCAATTACAAAACAAATACTATTATTACAAATTGCAGGGCTTAAATTTGATAGTCCACCTTGTTTGTTAAGAAATTTTTTTCCTACAGTTTAGTTTTCATTATTGGCTTTCGCATGACAATTAATTTTTTTTTAATGCAAGTCAAATTTTATATAAGAAATATAAAAAAAATTACAATCAGCTTTAATGTATTCATATCAAGATATTTCAAATAATGCATGCATTCAAGTTCCTTCTATTTTTTATAATTGGAGGCCCTTATCTTTCAATGCAAAATTTAATTGTTTGATGTTTTGGAAATATAAAAATATTCTATAAAAAAACTTAAAATATTGAGAATTTCTTAAAAAATCTAAAAATTTGGATTTTTTAAAAAAACAATAGAATTTTCTATTAAAAAAGTAGAAGAAGTTTCTATTAAAGAATTTAAAAATTATATATAGTTTTTTCTAAAATATTTATTTTTATTGTATTTTGCAATTAAAATATTTAAATACAGCGATACAACAGTCAAATTTAAGCCCTCATTACAATACTTCAAATCACTTGTTTTCATTCTTCCTTTTTGTGGTTGACTTGTCAAACAATTTTTATATGAGAGTTATCTATTCAATGGTGCCTTTAAAATACTATGACAGGGATTTTAGTATAAGTAAATTATATAAAAACCAAATATATATCATCATAATCCTATATAAATTTTGACAATTTGTCCAAAATCTGTCCATCTTTTCAAAATTTCAATTGTATTTTACAGCGTTAAATTTAAACCTTGGTACCAATATTTAGAAAAAAACTTATATATTCAGATTTTCATATTAATTGTTTTTCTTTAAATACAGCTATACAACTGTCAAATTTAAACCCTATTACAAACTTCAAATCACTTGTTTTCCTTATTGTGCGATTAGGGCATGTTGTCGCCTAAACACTACAAGAAGTGAAGGGATTAAACACTACAAGAAGTAGACATCCCTTTCGCAGATTTTTTACTTGTCTTAACTTCGTGACTGTGGGTTTTGTGGAGGTTTATGCTGCCTTCAACAAGGGTTTTATTTCATCTGCAATACATTCTCCCAACATAATTTTCCCTTCCCCTCATACAAAATTCTTCCCAAAGTACTTTGGTTCCTTCTCCCTTTTAGCAGTTTCAGTGCCTCAAAGCTGTCAACCATGGTGGCCGAGAAGAAAAATCTCAAGAGAAAAAAACAAGACGTTAAATCCCCACCAGCAAAAGTTTCAACGTTGCGCGTGGCAGAGGAGGCGCCCGATTTCCCTCGAGGTAAAACACTCGTTATTCTTATCATATTTTAACAGATTTTCCTCCTAAATTTATCAGGGATTTGCATTATGTTATGGCTGAGAAGCGGGGTTTGCGCAGGGGGTGCGAGCGTGCTAAGCCGGTCGGAGGTAGCCGAAGCAAGAGCCGAGGTCGATGCCCTGTTTGATACGGAGAAGCAGAAACAGCCACTTTCGAAAAAGCGGAAAAAATCAACAAAACCATCATCGAATGCGTATGAGCAGGAGGGCGAGCCCCTGTTCCAAATTGGGATTACTGGCAGATTACCTAAATACGTTAATACTCTCCGCTTCAAGGTATGGAATTCACACCCTTGCTATGTATAAGTAAGGTCTATAGCACTGTCGCCATAAAACTCCAGCATATGATGAGGACTGGGGTACTGAGTGAACTCCGAGCCTCAACCGTTCAAAAGTAAATTAAACACCGAACACATGCATGAAATCACTTAAAGGGAACTGTAAGCTGTACCAAAGAAATTGCAGAGTAGAAAGTTGCAGCGGAATATAAGTAAACGCTCCACAGGTTGAATATATACAATGTATCTGGAAATGAAACAAGTAATACTGCATGTAACATGAGCACTTGTATAGTCAGTTCTTCCTGCAGCCTTCCTTGTTATTTAGTGACACAGTTGCATAGCTGCTTTTATGTTCCCAAATCAGGAATTTGTCAATATACTGAAACTTGGCAATTCATACCTGAATGTCTGGGAATTCTATAATAGATATCCGAGTTTCTAAAATAGAAAACTTAAGTTTTGGAAAGAGATATCTGAACTCTAACAGAAAATTGAGACAACTGTAAAATTTCTGTTACTGAGAATGCTCTACAATCCAAAACTCATATAATATCTGAAATCTAGAAATTTGTTACACAGCTGAAAAAAATATTAAAACTGCTAGAACTAAAATCTCAATAATCTGAAGATCTGAAATCTGTAACTACCGGAAATATGAAATCTAGCTATTGAGAATATGAACTGCACTCATTATTATTCTTTAACTGGAGAAGAAAGTAGAACTTGATATTAGTGGAGAATATTTCAGAAATTTCCAGAGAAGCTATGGATGCCAACTCAGTTACAAATATCCAAATGCAGTGTGGATTCTGCCCTTGGCTCAAAACACAGTAGATTTGTGCACAACTTCTGATGCAGCCAAGGATAGGAAGCCCAATGAAGGGCAACCTTCTCCTTGCAGCAAGACCACACAACTAGATTCAACACTAGATAAGCCCCCGACAGCAGTCCCATTTCAATACACACCCACATAGCTGAAACAAAATCCAACTCAAACTAACAATAACATCATTGAATGGATCTCAACACCAAACCTAACACCCCAAAATCAAATCTGATTTTAACACAACACATTTGCTAATTTATAATCCACTCTTAAACCCCCTAATGTCACACGAAATTACTGATTTAAATCTGAAATAAAAATCAGAACACACACCTGTACACTTGTTGATTTTTAAGCACAATGACATACACAAATTACTGAATTTTGAAATTTTCATTACCCCAAATTTGGAAGCATTACATCATGTTTTTTCACTTTAAACACATCCAATCAACACTTGCAATCTCTCAACCCTATATGCAACCCTTCAACACCACATTTTGCTGATCTTTACCCATATAAAATAAAACTTAACACTAAACCCAATCCCACAATATGACATGCAATAATCCTACACAATCACAGGGAATTTTTTTGACAGAGATTCTCCTTACAAAAATCACTTTCCAAGCTTGCAAAACCATAACAACATTCAATCTTCAACATGCAGCAACATATCCTACAGCAACATTCCCTACAAAAACAACTTCAATGCTGAGTCCTTAGTAGTTCTCTCATTTGAGCTCCCAATGACTTACATGCAAAGAAGAACACTCCATCTCCTTCCTGTAACCTGTCACTTTCTATTGGAAGCTAACATTTCTTCATCCAAGAAGTGCAATTTATTCTTGCTCCAAGTGTGGTGCCATTCTCCAAGGGGTTTGAATTAGGAATCAAGAATATAAATCCCAAAGGTGTAACTCCACCATGAGGTGGCAAGATTCTCCATGGGACCCAAGCAATAACCAAAGGATTCAATAATTAAATTACAAAATGTAAACCTCTCCAAACATTGCGCTCATCTTCAAGAAGCGTAAGCAATAAAGAAGGGAATATCAAATGTAACTGCCATAATTGTAACCCCCTTAAATGTGTAATACTTTATCAATAGGGTCCAAGCAAGAATCTAGGAAGTCAAATTGTAACTCCCTCCACCAAGGCATCACAATTAATGCAAGATTCCAACCAAAGAGTAACTCCCCTCCACATGGGCCCTCCAATTAAGGACATTGGCATGCAAATGAAGGGTATCAGTGCAAATTGAATAAGCAACATGCAAGTGGCCCACCTTCCCAAGTGCCCTCATGGAATTGTGACTCTTCAACTTCCTTGGAGTGTCATGATTAAGTGCACATGTGTCAAACATGGCCCTCGAAAGATTCCAACTAAAAGGGGACATCCAAATGAGAGGGAAACAATTTGAATTTGAATATTTGAAGAGTAAAGGTTGCTTCCGCACCTAGGAACACAGGGTTAGATCACAAAAATCCAAGCATGCAACACAAATATTTTTTGGTTGACTTTGATGACTTTACCTTTGAGATGCTCCTGCATCAACTTCTGTTCAAAACATGACTTAGTAAGGCCTATGGGACATTTATAACTGCTTTTTCCCTCATTAATTATTCACTTTATGCATATAGGATAATTCCTCATTTATACACCTGCTATATTCTAGCAAATAGATGCATGGAACAAGACAAATTAAACCAAAAAGTTGGTTTGGCAGATCCAATACCTAAAAAGCTGGGTAGGTGGTCCCATTGCCTAAAGAGGTGGGTTTGTGGACCAATTGCATGGGAAATAGGTTGGCCCATTAACTTCAAAAGTGTTTATCTGTGTAAAATGTGGGCTGGGTTGCCGTCTACCACTTATTAATTACAAAATAAAAAATGCTCTGACCGGTGGTATCAAAAGCACTTTTTTGGCTTCATGGGTAGACACCAACTTTATAGAAAGGGCACTACCAAATAAATTTCAGATTTTTTGTCAGAATTTCCCTTTTCACCAAACATACATCTCCCATTGAGGCTAGGGACTTCAATCCTTATGACTTGATTAGTGGCTCGTCCAAATTCTCACCAGTTGACTCCATAGCCGCAAACTGGGAAGGAAGGAAAAATCGCAGGAGCCACAACCACAACTCTGCCACGGGGACAACTTCGGCCAATTTTGCATTGAAAATTTTTTGGTAGAGGCCTGTGGCCAAGCTGGGCCAAATTTTCCAAAGCCAGAAGGGCCCAACACCCCCTTCACAAAGCTGAGAACAGCTAAATCTGGGCAATGCAAAATAGAGCAGAGCCCTCCCCCTATAGGGGTTCTTGGGCTTTGTAGAGCAGCATGGACAAACCATACTGGCCAGCAGAAAATGAAGCAAGAACAAGATGCAACCCACATCAGCCAACGAGACATGCACACACCAAGGAAACCACAAAAAACCCATGGAAAGACTATGTCAATACCAAGAGCACCTTGCCATAAATAGAAGCTCCCCACATAAAATATAAGCTAGTATGAGCCAAGGAGGTCACATCATGTGATAAAAAATCAAGTGCATATCCTCCATCTTAAACACGAGCTGCCACCTCTATACACCAATCGGGACTGAAGCATCATCAGTCCATGTAATGTCCCCAATCGGATTTATGCCAAATTCTGTTTTAGTTTCTGATTTTAAATGAAATAATTGAAATGAACAGCCACTGATAATTCTGATTGCAATATTCTGACTATAAAATTCAAACCCTAGTTGCTAATAAAATCAGAATTAGCAAAATTGAAACCCTAGGTGGATGACAAACTCATTTATTTTTTATTTGCCAAAAGCTGATCAGAAATTTACAAAGCCAGAAATGATTTTCAATAATTTTTCCACTCACAAACAAGGCTGTACGGACTGTGCTGAGGGTTATCCTGCTGTACAGTCACTCCCAAGATGGCAATTTTGACTAGAAATGCTTTTGAACATGCTGGTAATGACGGAAATGGCTAATGTTACTGCTGATCCTTATCACCAATCACAAAAAACAAACCCTGGAATGATATAGCAGCCTAGTAGGATGGTACAACTAGTTAGATACTCATAAAAAATTTCTGATTAAGGTCTGATCTGCCTTGGAAACACCTATAACATGCAGATGATTCTAAACTGTCCCTCTTGCTAGGTGGTGCCTCACATAGATGACTGATTTCTGATCAATGATGGCTGAAAAATACACAAACAGCAGCTGGGATAACTGAATTTATGCCCTAGATGACTGATTTTCTGTAATGTCCCCAAATTTGGAAGACTCCTAAATTTGCCCTAATATATCAATTTCAATTAATCAACTTGGTTTTGGGGAAGTTTATAACTTGATTGGGTACTTGCAAGACAGAGTTTAGAAAATATTTACAAGATAGTATTATATGATGCTCTCATTGGAGTATGTAAAGAAGCCAAGGAAAGGAAGATTAGTGATACAACTACTTGTTTAAGACCTGCAAATAGATTAGTAAACATCTATAATGAGAAACAAATATCATGTCATAAATATATTGAAATCTTTTAGGCTTCTAATTCATTCTTCCTGGAGCAAAATGGTTTGATATGGTGCCCAAGAAACCCTCTACCGTAGGCCCAACAGTGGGTGCTTCACCCCTCTTGGCCCCATGTGGCCTCTTGCCATCCATATGGGGTGGTGTGCCTAGTGAGGCGTCCTATCACCGTTCCCTTTATCAGAACCATTCTGTTTCTTCTTATGATTCAATTAAACACCATGATCGGAGGTTGGGGTGCAACTACAGTAGGGTGTCCCAGAAATCACTCCTTCTAAGCCCAAGAGCGGCCTCTTATGCCCCCTTGGTCCACATGTGGCAGGCCTCAGCCATCCACCATGGGGTGGTGTGCTTAGAAGATGATCCCAACGCTGTTTCCCCTCCTCGTAGGCTCTTAATTCCCTCATCATGACATTCATACAAGAATCCACATTAATGCATAATAAACTCATCAAACTTCATAGTTGTAAACAATCATATCAGCCATACAAAATTAATCATGAAGATGATATCATAAATTATAAATATGCATGATCATATCTAAACTATACATTATATTCCTATATAGATCTTACATTAGTATACATGCACATTAGATAATAAAACAATAATTCATTAATAATAACACATTAGCATCATGATCATTCATATTGATTACCACCAAGACTGCTGCCTTTTTTTATTAGTATATGGTCTTGCCTGTTCACTGGTTCCTTCTGCTTATTTCTGCAGACTTAGAACTCAGAAATAATGATGTATGTTCCTACATTCGATCTTCACTACAATTTCTATATATAACTTCAATCCTTCATGAAGAGAGACATCCCTTGACAAAGGTGATGTCCTTACAAATAGACATACCTCTTTACTAATTGCTGCATTCTCTTATTTAATCGCTGTTATCTTCTTCATACTAATCGTTGCCCTTTGATTAATACTGTTCTTTATTTTATTAACAGATTGCTGCCTTAGATTTTATTCACTGCCTATAAAGCAGATTGCAATATTTGCATTATCTTTAAATTGCATCATAGGTGATAATTATGATCGCTGTCTATAAATTGTATGCTTATTTCAAATGCTAATTGCATTGTATATTTCTATGTAGGAATAAGACAAATTTGTCTTATATGAAATAATTTGTTTTATATGTAAATGAGACTTTTGTTTTATTCACTTTGTCTTATTCTCAAGTTATCATCTTGTCTTATATTAATAATCATGTTTATATTAATATTATATTATTTACCTTTTGTGAATATCTAACATAATGATAATAATACCATTATTCTATTTATTATATAATAAAATTGCAATTATTTATATTTATTTTATAATATAATATATCTTGTCAATAAAAGATAATATATTATTTAATATTATCTATTAAATATTATATATTATATATGTTTATTAATATATATAATTATCATTCAAGTTGACGATGGAAGGGACACTATTAACACCATATTTCAAGAAAGTAATTCCATCGTTTATCATGATGCTTAAATCTTTAATTTAAATAATGCCTAAATATCGGGACATCGCATTTTCTCCTTCCAATGATGGCGCTCAGCTATGGTGATGGAAATAACTCAGATCTGCCCTAGTTGATGCTTGGAAAATTCACTAAAATGCTAGAAATCCACCTAGTAACCCTCAGTCATGCTTTGACAACCAAAGATGACATTTACTTGGAAAAAAGCACTGTAGCGGCACTGTAGCAAACTAAAAAATATCTTCAAAATCCTCCACAAATCAGCACACTTGTGATTCCTGGATGGAATCATCCAAGATTGGAATCTAAGAGGGTTTTCGTTCTTGATCTTAAATGTGGAATCTAAGAGGGTTTTCGTCCTTTCAAACCCTAAACAAAGCAAGGATTTTTGTCCTTGGATGCCCTAGATTGAACAAATTTCTCAAATCTGAAAATTGGATGCAAAAAGGATAAATTCCATGAATGAATCTCAAATAAAGATAAACGCTTCCTTTTATAGTGTTAAAAAATGGGCCTTTGAGACCAAATTTCTGAAAGTGTTCTAACATACTTTTATTCATTTTATTTAGCATTTAAAAATGCTTTTTAAATTTTTAAATTTTTTTAATACTACTGTTTAAAAACACCTTTTATTTTAATTATAATAATATTATTAAGTTGTCCTTAAAATTAGAAATTACTGGGCCCAACTTAAATAATATTATTAATTATTTTAATCCGAAAAAAGGGACATGGAATTCCAAATACTGTCTAGGAAATGCAATGAAAAGAACTAGTGCTAATGTGTGGCATCATAACAAAGGGCCACCCGCTATGATTATGGGGGCTTAAAATCTATCTCAATGTAAAGTCCTGGCCAAGAATTAACATACTCACTGAAAAGGGCTGAGAAAGGCTCTGGATCTACATCTGCATTGGCAAGAAAGTCTGCCACCAAGTTGGATCCTCAATAACAGCGAGAATACAAAATTTTGTCAAAAGACTTACTCATAGCCAGTACCTCATCTAAGAAATGATGATTCTTCCAGTTGGGCAGGAACTGTTGTGAATACCTAGGATCACATTCATAGAATCACCTTCCACCACTAATTTCTTACAAGCAAAGAAAGAGGCTCAAGCAATACCCAAGGCAGCAGCTTCCCATTCTGCTTTATTATTAGACCTGATGACCAAGAACAAAGAACAACCACTAACAAAATCACCTTTTGAGTTGCAAATCACCACCCCAGCCCCTGCTGGGCCAGGGTTACCTGGGATGCTCCGTCAAAGTTAAGTTTGAGGAAGCCATCCGGAGGTTCATCCAAGCCGCATTTTTTCACACTAGCTATTTATCTCTTATCCCTTTAATGGGGATTTTTAAAGAACACTTCTGGATGAACTGTACCTGATCAGTTTATAGTTGTTTCGTTGATCGAATGGAAAACAATACATGTATTTTGTATACACATGGACATATAGTACATTTTTTACATGTTTAATCATGATCTAGCAAGAAAGAACCTTAGCACAAACATTGGATCGAAAGAGAGAATCTTCTGTGAAACATCTAACATTCTTGGATGTTCTTAACAGAACTAGTTTTGATACATTTCCTAAAAATATAAAAAACCTGTTTACTTTCAACTCAACTATGTTCATTTCTGTTTTTCTGTGTCAATTTCATGTTGTTAACCTTGGAGCAGTATTCACACTGTTTGTTTGGTTACAACTCTCTTCCAAATTTATTATCCTTTTTTCTAGTTCACTATTGTGGAATTGCAGAATTTATCGACTGGAATGAAGCTGTGGGGAGTCATCACAGATGTGAATGCTAACGACCTGATTGTAAGCCTACCTGGTGGATTACGTGGCATTGTAACAACAGAGGAAGCATCCGACCTTTTATTTGAGTCGCAGGGAATCACAGAAAAAGACCACCAAGATGTTATAAGAAAGAAAGCTTTGTACGGAAAAGAATCCAAAAATGTAAGCTCTTATGGCTGTTGTGTCTCTGTTGTTGTTCAGTTATTTTTCTGCAATGTTTATGTAACTTTATGCTCCTATTCTGTGTTTCTGTAGTTACTGACAAAATAGAAAGGCAAGAGATATTTACTTATAACACAGTAATTTTTCCTTTTCAACTTCTCTTACTTCATTCCTAGTAATCGTTCTTGCATTTGCTTAGTAATTGTGCTATCATTTTGGTAAGTGTTTTGTATGACATGATATGTTTTTGTGCTTATTGAGTTGCAGGGATTTGATAGATTGGTTTTAGAAGATCTCTTTTCGGTAGGACAGCTCGTTCCTTGTGTTGTTTGCAAATTGGAACATGTAGAGAAGAATGCATCTGAAAGGAAGAATAAAAGAATCTGGCTGTCATTGCGACTCAGTTTACTCCACAAAGGTCTCACAATTGATTCCGTTCAAGATGAAATGGTATGATGTCTATTAACATACGCTGCCCAATAAAACAAACGTTTGTAAATCATTATACACAATTAGATGTATAAGATAAGAGTTTTTTAACCCCATTCCTACTTTTTCTGGTTTAAATACATGTCTGGAGGAATGGGCACACACTGTTTGTACTATCAATGCATTTGTCCCTGCCGTGATGGGAAAACATACTGCATGATGGGAGTATTTGAATGGAATGAACTACTATATGCCATTTGCTGAACTTTATTGTTTTCTTTGATGGCTCTTGTTCACAATCATGAAATGTGTGCCTTAAATACACTAGATTGCAAACTCCTCAGTTAAACTGTGAAAAACTTATTGGCTGGAATGTTCTGAATCTTATTCTTACAGTGGCAGAATTGAAAGCCTATATATGTCAGTCTTCCAATTAGTTAATGGATACTACTATTCATAGGTGGAGGTTGATGAGAGCATCAACATTTGGTGTAATTTATCCCATCTCTTCTAAGTTCTATATAAGCAGACAAAAAAATATTGGTGCGTTGAAAATTTACCTTGATGTTGGTGGTGCATGACTTAATGAGAAATATGACCAAACGGAGATTCAGGTTATGGCTGTAAGTCTTTTGGCCATCATCAAAGTCTTTAACCATAGACCGCCGAAAAAAAGCAAAGAACCCGCCCGGATTAAACACTGAAACCGCTGAGTGCCGAGGAAATAAGGAGCCGTGACCAACTTTAAACCACCAATCACAGAAGCCAAACCGTGACCGCCGACCGATCTGCAACAAAGGTCACACAAACAGCGACCAAGAACCTCAAATGGCCTACAAAGACCCTGCAGACCGTCACAGCAGTATCAAATGGCGACCAGGGTTTATAAATGCCGACCAAAAAGAACCGCGACCAAAAAGAGCCGCGACCTAGGCACAAAGAACCCTGCAGATGTTAAACTGCCGACTGAAGGTTTAAAAAATGCGAGCCAACACAGGACTTAACAGGGACGGCGCAAATCTGCAACGAAGCCTTAAAACGGTGACCACAGAGATACACCGCCAATGTTAAAAACGGGCTTCAGTGATGGTTATTCAAACAGTGACCAAGGAAACTGAATGTGCAGAGAGAGCAGAGGGTCGTACAAACAGGTACGGCGCCATCCGTACAGTGTACGGATTTTTTACAGGGCGCCAAATTTTTTTTTGAAAAAAATCAAATTCCCGCTTGACCCGCTCTGATACCATGTAATTGTAAAATCTTGACATATAAAAAAGAAAGAAACAAAGGCTCTTTATAAAGATTTACAATACAGATGTTTCTAAATGAGACTAAAGCTAATAAAGCAAGATAAATAGAAACAATCTAAACTAATTAATATTACAATATTGACCATTAAATAAACTATCTAAATATTATTTTAATATATTTAACTTTATGACATTACAGAATTCACCCTAAACATGCCTTGCAGTGGCAGAATTGAAAGCCTATATATGTCAGTCTTCCAATTAGTTAATGGATACCACTATTCATAGGTGGAGGTTGATGAGAGCATCAACACTTGGTGTAATTTATCCCTTCTCTTCTAAGTTCTATATAAGCAGACAAAAAAATATTGGTGCGTTGAAAATTTACCTTGATGTTGGTGGTGCATGACTTAATGAGAAATATGACCAAACGGAGATTCAGGTTGTGGCTGCAAGTCTTTGGTTTCAGTTTTAGAAAGAAATATCTATACTTGCTGCTTTAATTAACCTTATGACATTACAGAATTCACCGTAAACATGCCTATCAGGAGCTGCTAATCACTTGTTATTATTGACTCTGATAGCAGAAAACAGTTGCTAGATCTGTCTTAAATGACAAACCTTTGTGTAGGTTCTGAAGAGGAATATATAGATACTGTATTCCACTTCAGAAATTTTTGGAGACATCATTACCCTCTTATGTATTGGAAAGAACTGATTCCAACTCAATGGTATATCATATCGTTCATTATGTCATTTGTTGGGTTTATTGCACTTGTTAGACTAACAAGTTATTAATCCATTGCCATGAGCACCGGTGAGTTGTTACATGAATTAGTGAACAATAATACTGGTGCAATTTTAAAGTGCTAAGCTTGATTGATTCTAGTCTCTAGACACTCTAATTTATGTAGAAAAATAATATTTTCTATTTTAGATTTCAAATTTCTCAAAGGTGATATTCTAGATAATGATTTTTAAAATTAGTCTCCAATTACTAGTGGGTGCTAAACATATCTTGTGTAGAGTGAAGAGACTAATGAATAATAACTTGAGCATCTAGTGTTTTTTCAAAGCAACATTATGTTTCAGAAAAGTGTTAAAAGGAAAAACTTTGATATGTGGTTAGTGTTGAGGCCTTAGAAGGGGAGGTCCCATTTTCCAATAGGTTGTAACACTGCAAATTTGTATTCTCTCCAAAGCGTATCCCAAAACTTGATATTGCAATGATGATGTGTAGTCATAGTGTATTTGCAACAATTAAAAGTATGACTTAGTAGGCATGAGTTTTCCACAGTCCTTGAAGTTATTGTAAGAGTGTTTTTGGATTCAACTGTTTATGTTTTTGCATCGATGTTTTGGATGACACTTAGTGATCCATCATTAGGAAGAGGAGAGTTATTTGCACTCTTAAAATATTGGAAGATAAAGGAGGAAAATGTTCTTAAAATGTCTTTAAAGGGAGTTCTGTACTTATATTGGAAAATAGATTGATACTAAATGATAGGGAAGAACCCTAATTTATAATTAGAGGATGATATGAAAGCCTAACCATTCCATATCTACTATGTGGGCCCCAATTTACATTATTGACCTTCTCTTACATATTAAACTATATAATTCCAAAGGGTATGTTGTGACGTAATCACACATCGCCCCATTGCAAATGGGGACCCCCTTTTTTTTTCTTGCTTTCTGTCCTTGTTTTGCTTTAGGTTTAGTTTTACTCTGAGCTTGTAGGGTTTTGGTAGTGTTGTTTTGCCCATGTCTCGACAGTTTCTTGCCAAGAGGTCTATATGCCTTCATCCTGATGCATGTCACTGAGACCCTGAAAATGACTAAGTCTGATATCCTGAAAATCCTGAAAAAATGACTAAGTCTGAAATCTGTTGGATCCTCAGAAATCTAGAATCTGCATGCTAAATCCTATGGATCCAGGACCTATCTCAAACATCCTGGAAGTGTATTGATAAATATTTAAAGTATAAGAAACTCAATATCTGACTTATACTTAAACATATTTTCAATATACTTCCGTTTAGGAAATCCAAAATTTGACTAAGGCAAGAAATTCCATGCCTCACCTCCAAACCTGCCCAGACTGGGCGGCCTTGGCACAAGGCCATGGATTCAACGTCATGCACATGCACTTGTCCAGACAGAACCCTCAAATCCGCCCAAGCAAAAAATGGTTAAGTTTTCAAGGTTTTCTTGCACAAGACACTAGGATATGATGAAATTCCAATGAAAGTTTGCAAATTAGATAGAATCAAGTGTATTTCAAAGAAGAATCCATGCCTCACTTGTAAACCCGTTCAGCTTGGGCGGTTTCAAGCTGCACTCATGGACTTTGCCTTGTTCCAGATGACATTGTCCAGACAGTACCTCCAAATCCTCCCTAGGAATAAATTGTTAAGTGTTTTGAGCTCCAAGTGCTTGGATGATGATCAAATTATAAGGAGAGTCCATTTGGAAGAGTTTGAATATAGTTTCAAGTGCAAATCCATGCTTCATGTCCAAACCCGCCCTACCTAGGCGGCCTCAGGAAGGGGTCTTGGACAATGTCGCCTGTCACATGAATTTCTCCATATGACACCTCCAGGACCGCTTAATAGGTATAGATGACATGATTTGCAAAGTTTGCTTGAGGAAGAATGAAGAAGATAAACATTCAAGAGGTGGAATGACCTAGTTTGACATGAATGAAATGTTTTAAATGTGAAAATCCAAGGGGCATGTCCAAACCCGCCCTTCCTCGGCGGTTTCACAGGGTGTTGATGGACACTGTCTCCTGCATATCAATCTCTCCACACATTGCTTCCAAAACCGCCCTATAGGAAAAAATGGTTAAGTGTTGAAGTTTTGCATGCATGGAGTACTGAGATGTGATAGTTTGTAGGCAAGGATTGAGTTCAAGCAAGTTTTAAGCAATTTTCCAAGTGTCACTCTCCAACCCGCCTTACTTGGGCGGCTTTGGCATGTAGACATGGACAATGTCTTCGTCACCTCATCAATTCTCCAGACACTGCCTTCAAACCCGCCCTAGGTGAGAATGATCAAATTTTGAAGGCTTTTCAAGCATAAAGCATTGGAGGGTGAAGACATTTCGATAGAAACTCAAAAGTTTAGGAGGATGAAGTGAGTTTTAAATGAAAATCCAAGGGTTACTCCTAAACCCGCCCTACTTGGGCGGCCTCAAGAAGACCTTGTGGACTATCTCACATGACACAAGAAGTTCTCCACACACTTGCTTCAAAACCGCCCAGAATGAGGGATAACATAATTTGCTAAGTTTGTTTGACTTCAATGATTAAGATGATGCCAATGAAAGGATACAATCAAGATCAAGGAATGAGAAGTGTCTAAATGCCAAAATCCAAGACACGCCTTCAAACTCGCCCTACATGAGTGGCCTAGAGAGGTCAGCTTGGAATTTTGATATCAAAGCAATGTAGCTACTCTCTCTTGACTCCTTAACTCATCATGATGTCTCACATCCCTGAGAGGATCATTCAAAAGGAGGAAAGTTTGGAAATTTGACTAAGTCTTAAGGAGCAAGGAGAGAGACATCTTCACGGGGAGAGGAATCAAACTTAAGTGAAGAAATTCACACCACACCTTCAAACCCACCCTACATGAGCGGCCTTGAACTCCATGCTTGGATAACTCTACCTCCTGCACATGACACTCTCCAAACACACCACAGTTAAATCCGCTCAAGGAGAAAACTTATCAAATTTGCAATGCTTTGAGTTGAAAAACAATGAGATCATGAAGATTTAATGAAAGTTCATAAGTTTGAATGCATTTCAAGGCATTTGAGAGGTTTTTGATGCACTTTCATGAAGAATCCAAGGGTCATGTCCAAACCCGCCCTACCTGGGCGGCCTCAGGAGGGGGTCTTGGACTTTTTCTCCTGCCACATGAAACTCTCCACATGCTGCCTCCAGGACCGCTCAGGGGTTTAGATGGCATGATTTACAAGTCTACTTGATGAAAGATGAAGAAGTGGCTTTCAGAAGGTGAGATTATCAAGATTGACATGAAGGAAATATTTGAAGTATGAAAATCCAAGGGTCATGTCCAAGCTCGCCCTACCTGGGCGGCCTCAGGAAGGGGTCTTGGACTTTTTCTCCTGCCACATGAAACTCTCCACATGCTGCCTCCAGGACCGCTCAGGGGTTTAGATGGCATGATTTACAAGTCTACTTGATGAAAGATGAAGAAGTGGCTTTCAGAAGGTGAGATTATCAAGATTGACATGAAGGAAATATTTGAAGTATGAAAATCCAAGGGTCATGGGCGGCTTTGGCATGTAGACATGGACAATGTCTTCATCACCTCATGGATTCCTCCACACACTGTCTCCAATCCCGCCCTAGGTGAAAATGATCAAATTTTGAAGTGTTTTCAAGCATAAAGCACTAGAAGGTGATGGCATTTCAATGGAAACTTGAAAGTTTGAGAGGATTAAGTGAGTTTTGAATGAAAATTCATAGGTCACCCTTAAACCCGCCCTACCTGGGCGGCCTCAAGAGGTTCCTGTGGGCAACTTTACCTCCACATCAAATACTCCAAACAATGCCTCCAATCCCGCCCTTCTTAGGCGGATTTCACCAATGCAGAAGGACATCATCACCTAACATCTCCAAGTTTGCCTTCTCACTTCATAAACATCTCAAAATGGCTAAGTCTTAGGCAAGTTCAAGAGAAGGGACTTCATGAGGAGAGGAATGGTCATTAAGTGATGAAAATCCACATACCTCCCTTAAACCCGCCCTTGCTAGGCGGCCTTCATCTCCTTGCTTGGACTACACGTCCACCACAACGCTTCATCCACCTATCACCTCTAAATCCGCCATCCACTTGGAGATATGTAAGAAGAAGATGAGATTGTTAAGGAGGAAACTAGTTTGAGAGAGAGAGAATCCACACCGTGCTCCCAAACCTGCCCTTCCTAGGCGGCCTCAAGAAGGGGTCCTGGATTCTCCCATGTCCTCACATGCATCTCTCCACACAACACTCTCAAAACCGCCCAGGGTGAAGAATGACATAAGTTGCAAGTTTGTTTGATGGATGATCAAGATCACACTCAGGAGATGAGATAATTAAGGTCATTCTAAGAGGAAGGAAGTTTGAAAGTCACTAAGTCATGGAGGTGGAAGAGGAGTGTCAAGGTTAAGGTAAAGATGTGTGCACATAGCAAAATCCTTACTACCTATCCAAACCCGCCCTTCCTAGGCGGTTTTCATCATGATAGGTGGATAACATCATCACTTAGTATCCATGATGCATCATTTGAGTCTTAAGGGTGTTGGAGA
Organism: Cunninghamia lanceolata; assembly: GCA_027924645.1. Classification (NCBI taxonomy): domain Eukaryota; kingdom Viridiplantae; phylum Streptophyta; class Pinopsida; order Cupressales; family Cupressaceae; genus Cunninghamia; species Cunninghamia lanceolata. Next base: position 14,746,765 of record BSBN01000870.1, on the reverse strand, counting down.
GAAGGTCTTCATGAGGAGATGAATGAGTTAAGGGAAGCAATCCATACACACTCTCAAGACTATCTTGTTAAGAAACTCACTTTCATTCACCTCTTTCACATCATGCACTCCATACAACATCTTCAAGGCTGCTTAGCTTAGGCTGACTCCACCATGACATAAGGATAAGTCCATCAAACATTTCAGATCTGCCTTCTAACCTTGCCTAAGAATGTATAGAAATGAAACCTTACAAGGAGATAAGAACAAGGAGAAATCATGAGGAGGAAACAAGCATCAAATGAAGGTTAGAAGTGAAGAATCCAAGCCTACCCTTGAAACCCGCCCTTCCTAGGTGGCTTTAGGACCTTTACTTGGACAGAGTCATCTCCTTCACATGAAATACTCCGCCTGGACCCTTGAAATCCGCCCATCCTCTCATGGCTTTCCATTGCATTCAAAGAGGTTAAGTTATCAATCAAACAAGTGTAAAAGGTTTTAGACTATCGAAACTAAGCAAAAATCACTAAGTCATGAAAAATCCAAGCCTACCCTTGAAACCCGCTCTTCCTAGGCGGCTTTAGACCCTCCATTCGGACAATTTCATGTCTTCACATGACATCCTCCATGCACCAACCTCAAATCCGCCCAAGAGAAATGACATAAAAATTTGCAAGGAAGGCAATGGCAAACACTGAGTTTTGAACAAACACATGCAAGTTTGGAACATACATGAAGGATAATAAGTAAAAATCCAAGCCTCACTTCCAAATCCGCCCTACTTGGGCGGCCTAAGCATGAGAGCTTGGATTCTCTTGATCTTCACATGAACTACTCCAAACATCACTTTCAAATTCCACTCATCTAATATGCAAATCTCATGCAAGGATTTTAAACCATCAAGGAAGCAAGTGAAGATGTCTTGAAATTGTCAAAACCAAGTTAGAAAGTGCCTAAGTGATAAAATCCACTCACCACCTCCTAGCCCGCCCTTCCTGGGCGGCCTTGACCTCTATGATTGGACAACTTCACCTCTTGCGCAACACACTCTCTAGACATCAACCTTAAACCCGCTCAAGTAGAAGACCTATCAAGTTTGCAATGTTTTGAGTTGAAGTACAATGAGATCATGAAGATTTGATGGAAGTTCATAGGTTTGAATGTTTTTTGAGGCATTTTGAGGAAAAATCCAAGGGTCACCTCTAAGGCCGCCCTACCTGGGCGGCCTCAAGAGGTCCTTGTGGATTATGTCACCTGACACAATGCATTCTCCAGACAACACCTCCAGAACCGCCCAGGGATGTAGACAATACAATTTGCAAGTAAAATCAATGGAAATAATGAAGATGAACATGCCAAAGGTGAAATGAACAAGTGCAAAGTTGTTTAAGTTGAAAAATACAAAGGTCATCCTCTAGGCGGCTTTAGACCCCTCACATGGACAACGTTACCTTCCACATGAATTTGTCCACACACACCCTCCAAACCCGCCCATGCTAGGCGGTCTTGAGCACTTTGCCTGGACAATGTCATGTCATTCACAAGACACTCTTCGCCTATCACCTCCAAACCCGCCCAAGAAGGTCGGCCTAGACACTCGAGCATGGAATTTCACGTTCCACAGTCCAGACATGCCTTTCAAACCCACTTAGGCTGGTCGGCCAAGAAGAGAGGTGAATTGTCAAGTGAATTCAAAGTGTAGCTTTCCAAATTTGATTTTGACAAGTGATGGTTGCTTTGGAATGTCATTATTTAATCCCACATACATAAGGTGAATGTAATTTGTTGTTGAAAATCCTTTATATCGAGTCTTAATTTGATATGTTTCTTCTTGTAGGTGATGAAGGATCCAAGGAGGTGAATGGCGAGAGCTCATACATAAGAAGCTTTGAAGGTGGAGATCTCGATGCCATGCGAAAGGGAGCTAGTCTAAGATGGTCAAGGTTACAAGTGTAGTTCATCATCAAGAGCATCATCCGTTCGAGGCGAGAATTAGTGGAAGGTTGTCACTTCACCATGCACATCTTGAAGGAGGTCGTCATCCAGAAGTTCACATATCATGTGCCAGACAAGAAGAACTCTCATCAGGCACTAGTCTACTCCATGAGTCCATGCAACTGTTCAGAGGCATGATCCTGCACAGGCACAACATCACCAGATGAGAGATGAGCATGATCATCAAAGTGATCCATGAGTTACATCAAGACAACAAGAAGAAAATATTCTAAGTAAAGTGAACATGAAGTGAATCACGCTAGTTCATTCAAAGATGTTGAGGTGGCGCGTACACATCATCAAGCCAATAGCATTTTGCCATGTAAGAGGGTCCACCATAAAGATGCTCTAGAGATGCTTATCACATTGGGAAATGTGCCTTCATTGCCTCTTTCATGTTCTAAAAATAGTAAATTTTGTAACAAATTGCCTGGTCGTCTCGATTTCGGCCGTTGATTGTCAAATCAATCCTGGTCCTTCATGTAATTTCTGGAGTCTATAAAGGCTCATTCTTCTCATTTGTAAGAGAGAGAGGAGATTAGGAGTAGAGTTGCTGTAGGAGAGTAGAATAGCAAGTAGAGTAGAGGGGGAACTCTTCAAAGTCATGAAGAGAGACATGAGATTGTTGTAATGACACACTTCAAAGTAATACAAGCTCATTGTTGTTGTTTGGCATGGTGATTTTGTGGCTTTGAAATGTTAGCATGGTTTCAAGTTCTTGAATATGATGAAGATGTGGTTCCAAGTAGCGTAGATAATAAAGTAGATAGAGGTCATTGATGTAATGGATATATGCAATGATGTTTGATAAATTCCCGTTGGTTCATACTTTTGATGGTTTGTCGCTGGCAAGTCATCGTGTAAAGTTAGCCTGAACCACATCTTGCAAATAGTTTGATTGTTGATGCTCCTTTGAGTTGCGCCAGCTGTGGGTATTTTGGAGTGTGTTAACAATATGAAAATGCTTGGTTTATCCCTTGGAGATTGCACCTATTTCATGTAGTTGTTGCTCGTCATGGCAAAGTGAAATTTGGTTTTCTAAAGGAATTTGTCTATCATAGCATCGTTCATCATGTCATTGTCTTTAGATTAGCCTTCTTTAACCCTTGCCTTTTGCCTTTTCTTTTTGTAGTTGATTAGAAGAAGTTCCATTTCATAAGGAAAGAGTACATATTTGAATGAAGTAAGGAGCATATTCAGCGTAAGTCCCTTTGTGATTACCAGCAAATCACATCACACCACCGAGGCTATCCGTTGCAAATTACGTACAAGGAACCTTGGAGTGTTCTTGTTTGATCACATAGTTTAGCATTCGAGACACTTTGTTCAAGAGAGGATAGAGCACTTGGTGTTTTATTCTAATGTTGTTGTCAAGAAAACATCATCAACAGGGTAGAAGACCAATACTCACATTACAAAATATGAGCTCCATAATAAAATAGCTCATTGAACATTATGTCACAAAACATGTTATATTTAGGAACACAAAATGTGTTTGCCTTAGGAAGCATTGTCCCCAAAGCTAGAGGACCAAATCAAAGTTATCCCTTGCATTAACTTCTTCTTTTTTCACTTCTTTTTTCTTTGCTTTGAGATGATCATATGTACGAGTTTGATTATATAGACGATTTGAGAGGGATCTTCTTTGATAGACCTTATGAACTTGTTCCTTGTACTCAATTGTAGATGATCAAAGAGGTTATATGGATTCCAGAAAGACAGCCAAGAAAACTGCAATATTCAACATTTAATAAAAAATTCCATCCACACAGATGTCAATCACTAGCTGTGGTAATGGAGAGAATATTTGTAGAAAATTATTGAGAGAGAATACTTGTAGAAACTTATTGAGAACTGATCGAAGACCCAAGAAATCATCATTAATCACTAGCATATTCCAAGGAAGAAGATTCAAGTTGAAAATTATTGATGACTGATAAAAAAACCCAAGAAATTATAATTATCAACTAGTATTTGTAAGGAATAAGATTCAGGTTGAATACTCTGCTGATGCTCCATCACACTCATTACCAGCCTCAATCATCCTTATGTCCTTAATTTTTTTCCCCATTACTGGTTTCACATCCTTATAAAATTTATCATGGAGGACAAAAGACTCACCAAAGAGAAGTTTAAATATTTGTAACCTTATGAAGATACTTACATATTGTGCAATACCAGTATTCCTGGATTCCCTCTCTGCTGTTTTTGCATAGGCTGTTGTGGGTTGTGACGAATACTTGGTGTTTACATGTGGCCCAATATGCTAGTGATATGTGTACCATTGATGCAACTTCTTGCCAAGATCATGTTTTGTGCCCCTTTCCTTCCGCTAACCTATCACAGGACCAAAAGAGGAACATCTGCGATGGCGCCTTGACTTCTTGAGAAAGACCTGATGTGATAGTAAGCCACACTACTATTTCCATTAAAATTTATAATTGCACTATGGATTGTCCTGTTTGGTTGTATGTTAGGTTAGTGGAAGGAAAGGGGCACAAGATACACTATAGGTGAGAGGTTTCGTTTGTGGAATACGCCTCATAGGCATATATACGTCGTTGACACGAAATATTAGTCATAACGGTAGGTCATATGGGAATGACAAAGTGGAACATAGGAATAATGTTACTGCATGATATATAAGTGTCACCATGGGTTACAATATCTTCCTTGTCTATTGCACATCGTATTGGTTGGGAGACTCACCAAAAGAGGAGGAGAATCATCAAATATAGTTTAAAAATATTTTTCTTCATAATAAATGGGAAATTCATCAAATAGAAGCCTAAATATGATGTCATCCAACTAGAAGAAATCTAAATGTAGCTATGCATGGATTTGTTTTCCACAATGCCAATTCTCATCGGAGTGAACAATCAATTTAACAAAAGTATGATCAGACGCATTTTTTCAACATTTTTTCAAGGGTGGGGTTTCAACGGTAAAAAGTAGAAGCCAATTTTTGAACCTTTGTTCTCTTTAATTATTTAATAACAAATTATGAAAACTTATTCAATTGAAAGCTTGTTGAACTTTTTAACAAAAAATGGCATCTCATTTTGACACTTACTGTGAAATTATTCTTGATGCAAGATAGGGTACTGTCAATTGCCAAGTTTTTCAGAAGAAAACATAACAGCAACTTGTGGTGTCTATGTGTCCCTCAATACTGCTCCTGATGTTTTGTGCTTTTTGGAAAGTCCTTTGAGTTCATTTTTTGACAAAAAATATTTTTTCTCAATTGACAGTCCACAAAAAAGCTATAACCTCTGTAATAAGGGATTCTTTTTCTGCCCTGCTGATCAGAATTTGTCTCAGCTACAACTTGTAGTCTAACTACATCAATAACAATCACAACCACTGAAACAAGAATGTTAGGACACTTGTACACCCAAAATATTTATTGTACTTGCAAATCCAAAACAATAATGCAGGAAAATGCTCCAAAAAGATCTCCATATGGAGTCTTGTATATGTAGTGATAGCGATGATCCCTTATTCATAATGTGAGGAGGATATGCAACCCTAATTACTTGTTATCTACCATGTGATATCACATTAATGGCCGGCTTTTTACATAACAAAATATATAACTCCTTAGGACATATGACCACTACTTACATTACAAATATGAGCTTTATATTAAAATAGCTCATAAAAAATTACATCACAATGTTGAGTTTAGGAGCACAATAGTTGCTACATGGATGATGTTGAGGTAAATGATGGTCCAAATATGAATTTAGCTACATCTTATTGTGGTGAGGATGCTCAAAAAGGTGATCATTACTTAACATCTATACAGGCCTAATGAAAAAGAAAATCCTATTCCATGTTGCACATAGGTTCCCTAGCACTAGTGTCAGCATAAAATAACGAAATTTACCCTGAATTGAGTCTAAGTAGCACTTGACAATATAGGAGGATACTTGAGATGTTCAACTTTCCTCAAGTATGCTTATGTCCAATTTCCCTCAAGAATGCTTTCATCAACTTGTCAAGACCCTTTAGACACCCATATGCTCATATTGGAAGCTAAGGATCCAAATTAGAGCTTATTAAAGCCTCAAACTTTTGTATAAACCAAAGGGATGCACAAGGCCACGCTCTCACACATTTCTATCAAAAAAGTAAAAATGTATTTTGACTTCATGTTTGGAGCCAAAATGCTCAGTTTGACTTCATATTTTGGGAGTTGTACATTTTTATTGCTCGGCTTGGAGGGGGGGGGGGTTGGCTTAAACCAAATCTTAGCAATTTTTAAAAAATTTTCAAAGTAGAGTAAGGAAGTTAGATGCTAGTCGACTATGTTATTTGTCTCATTCAAGTTTCCCACACCCTTGGATTTGAGATTGGTGTAAATTCATGTTAGGACTTCTAGGCACCTTTGATTTTATGCAACCTCTTAGTTGATCTCTTGTTTGTTTGCAGACATAACAAGAAGTTTTTGAGATCTCGATAGCATCATAAATTGGATAAGGGATGGGAAGACTCATCTCTTGGATTCCTTCTATTCTTGTCATACAATCATTATCTATGATCTTGACATATTCCTTGTTGATGGAATCAATACAATTAGGCTTGCCTTTATTCATAGCTATCTCCTAGATTGCAGCCTTTAGGCCTAACAGACCCTTTTTCATGGTAGACCCTCTAGCTATGCCAAAATGTGTAACCTACATGTACAATTGGGGGTGTTGTTTTGTAATGTCTGTGAGTGGTTCATGTACAAGTGAACACCATCCATTTTTAATGTGCAACTAAAAATAACTAAATACAATATATAAACCAATTATGTGTACACATACACACACATGCATACAAAGGTAATTTAAAAATCTTGATGTTAATATAATACTAATTTAAATCAATTTAAATTTTAAAAAGATAAATTAAAGCTAAAAAAGATTTAGTTAATTAAAATACTTAAATGAAAGCTAATATAATTTTTTCTTAAAGCTTAATGTTTAAAGCTTTCCACCTTTATATGTCTATTGTCATTTCCCATGTTAATGGTTCATGCCTCTAGAGCTGTCAGTTTGGGTCTGATCCGTCTTGGATTCGGATCGGGGTTCAGTTTTGTGTGGGATGCAGGCAGGGTTCGAATATGTGCTTGTGCGTTTGTCCGGGATGAACCCAATTTTGGCTTGGACTTGACAACTCGGCAAAAACTTGGAAATCCCAGCAATTGAAAATAAAACTTAAATTTATTTAAATTTTTTTTTTCATTCAAAATAAACTTGCAAGATTGAAATGAGTATGGTAGAATGTCAGGGAAATGTTTTCTATTAGATTTAAATAGAAAAAAGATTGCAGTTTTGCATCAACATGCAAATACAATTATGAAACAACTGATAATATGATATGAATCTCATGATGATTGAAAATCATCATCAAAAATTAAAATTCCATACAATTTACAACAATATACAATTTTCTCTTCCATGTATACATCTTAGTGAAGGTTGGGATCTTACTCCTTGGTGTTGGTTGTATTGGCTCCACCCTTGCACTAGAATAATGACTCCTTAGGGTCAGCATCATCATCAACCATGATGTCATCTAATCCAATGCCTCTTGCTTCTGCTTTTGCTACCCTCCTCTACTTGCCTTTTAAATTCAACAATCTTATCTTTTGTAAACACGGGGTCCTCATCTTGGGCAGTCTAGTGGCTATATGGATGAATATCATCCAAGTCAATTGCCTCATGACTATTTGACCCCTCTACCTTTCTTGAGTGAAGGTGAAGTTTATATTTCACAAAGGGAAGGTAATTAAGGTGCTTTTGTGTCAACTTGTTGCACTTCTTGTGAATGGCATCAAATGAGCTATAATTATGCTCACATCTAGAAGCGCTAAAAAGGTTGGATTGGAATTCAGAGGGCTAGCGTTTGAAGATTTGGGCGTTTTCTGCCCCAATCTTTCCACTAAGCACATGCAAAGAATACATTCACAATTTTGTAAGTAAGCAATAATTGCACACATCAAAGATTTGAAGTGAAGTGAAGAGAAGATTGTAATTTTTTCTTACTAGGTGCTTGGGTTGTTCTTTCTCAAATAGCTAGAGGTGAAGACAAGAACCTCTCATTAACTTGATTGTATTTCTGCAACTCTTTAATAATTAGGTCCCTAGTCTCAACCTTAGTTGACATCTTGTCAATGCATCTTGAGAGGCTCTCCATAACCTCGCCATCAACATCCTTGAAGTCATCAGTGAAGAAAAAAATTGGGGTTGAGGTAGTATGCCGTTGCATGAATGGGTGGGTGGAGTTGATTGTCCCCCCTTTGATCAATAATGTCTAAAATTGGTTGAAATTTTCTGCTATCTCCCTTATAATAGTTCTAGATGGCATCCTTAGCCTTGTCCATGGCCTCATTTAGGTACACAATTGGGTTTTGCTCCTCATCCACCAAATGCAGAACTTAGACTAAAGGCTTTGACACCTACAAACAAAATAAAGTTGCAATTAAAAATGAAAATTAAAACAATTGAACAATATCTAGTAATTAAAATTTAAAAAAGTGAATTAAAAGGATACGATTTAAAATGAAGATTTAAATAGAAGTTTGAAGTTACCTTGATGACCTCATAAGCACTCTTCGGAAAGACATCATAAAAAATTGTCTTCACAGCCCTCTCTGCATCTGTTTTCTTCAAATAAAAAGAATCCACCTAACACTGTCTCACAACCATTTGCTTCAAAGGTGTTAGCAAATTGTAAATTCTTTGAAGGGTGATGAAGTTGGCCACAAACCACGTGGCACCTAGTCGTAGAAGCTCTTTCTCCTTGGTGTGATTTCTCATCAAGCTAAGAACTTGAGAGTGATTATAGATGTACTTGGTGATGTTCGTGGCATTTTCCACCAAGGATTTCACCGAATCAATTTTGCCTATGTCCTCTAATAGAAGATCAAGGCAATGAGTAGTGCATGGGGTCCAAAAAAGTGTTGGGTACCTCCTGTCAAGTAGTCTCCCTACAACCACATACACTGCTGCATTATTTTTTACAAGTCGGACCACATTTTCTATACCAATCTCTAATACAACCTTCTCCAATAGTAGACTCAAGTTATCAACATTCTTGAGTTTGTTTGAGGTGTCGATGGGCTTCAAGAACACCATCTAACCATTTGAAGGCACTATAAAGTTGACGAGCTAATGATTCCTTCTACCTGTCCACTTATCTGATAAATGTTGCATCCATACTTGCACCAATATTTATTTTTCTCTTTGACAATTGTTTCTATATTTGCCATTGCTTTTTGGAGCAATGACCTGCTTAACTCATGTGGCCTAGGTGCTTTGTACCCTTTCCCCACAATGGTCAAGGTTGTGACTAAATTCTCCCAATATGGGCATCTTGCCACATTGAAAAGATGGTTGTGGTACCAAAAATTTGCACATATTGTTCTTGCTTCATCATGCTTCTCCTTATTCCAACTTGTACCTTCAAGTGAAGGCTATGATCTTGGTGTGTTATGTGGAACAAAAAAACTCTTGATTGGATTTTGTTGGAGCCCGACAAAGTGGATGTGCAGTGAACCTGTGGACCCTGAGTTATGGCCACAATCGCTGTTGTATTGGTCTTTGATTCCATTGCCATGTTGGGATTCATCACTTATGCAATGGCTGTGGATGCTCTCATCCTATCCAATTTAACGTCACGACCAACAATCCGTGCAAGGTGATATTTTATGCAATTGATGCCTCCAGTTGTCTTGAACCCACAATAGTTGCAAATGATTGATCCTGCAGTCGGTCTTGGTATGACATGCTTCTAGACGGCACCCTTGTTGCCAATGCTTTGGCTTCCACTTCTTGATGTTTATTGGATATAAACTTTAAAATGCAAACCCTATAATTGAAAAATAAGAAAAACAAATTTAATTGTTGCAAACACTAGCCTTGAAAAAATGAAAAAGATTGTTGAACCGTTGCATTGAAAAAATTAAAAATCAAAAGTTTAAAATAAAAACGTGGGCTAATTTGAATCCATGTGGAACATAACTAGACAATTTGAGTGCATTTTTGCAATGTCTTGCAGTGTTTTGGCATGTTTTTTTGGCCTGTTACTCATGTTGCGAGTCTAAGCCATGGACTTGTAATGATTCCCTATCTTGGCTTTAGACCTACAGTGAGTCCATGGGGGGGTCCCTTGGCTCTTGCAAAAACCATGAGTACTTGTGAGTTGCGTGAGTACTTGGTGAATTTTAGAACTATGGTACACACAATTTTGTCTTGGCCCGCTTTATCATGACCACATTATTGTGGTAATTGCTCAGCCACATCAATTAATCGCACCCATTGGACAATTTCAACAGCAATCTTATTAATGACAGAGACTCAAGTATTTTATGGTCTAGCTACTGGCATAAAAAGTTTTGATATTGAAAGGATAAGCTTCTAGAAAAAAGTGTGTAATTTGTTTAATGTTTCGGATCACACTCCATGATTCATCATCAGAATGAGAGCAAATGATAAAGGATTGCAGAAGTAGCCCAATATAAAGTGCCAATAGATGCCATTGAAGACACAAAGACCTAAGAAGAATGAAGAGGGAAAATTTACTAAAATTAGGCAATCAATAAAATATTTGCTTAAAGTGTAATAAAATATAGTATTATAATAAAATTATATTATGTTAATAAATTATATGATTTTTTTTTTTTGATACTTAATATGAGGAACTTGGGGTCCTCTCCCTTTATATTCAAAGATTTGTAAGCAATCTTTTCCAGTTGGACAACTTGGAAATATTTCCCTCAAGTTTCTTTTTCCAAAGTGTGTATGAAACATTTTCTATGCATTACTTGAACAGTTCATTTTTACGCTGGAAATGTTGCCCTCAAAGGTGTGGGCATATTTAGGATATAACTTCAGAGCTACTTCTTCCTCTAAGGCACTCCCATCCACTTGCAGCTTGAAGTCTGATTTTTGTAATCTCCTTGTGGTAATGCTGCATTTTCTGAATGATGATGATGCAAATTGTGCAAGGACTAAGGACCTCCTATATCCAAGGTTAAACTTGGCTTCTGCAGTGTAGATGTTCCTTTGTTCACAAGTGGTGCTTGGGTTTTCAATAAGATTTTTAAAGTGGATGCAATTTACATGCTTTCTCATGCTGTTTTTGGTACTTGATGCTTTCTTTTGCTTTCCAAGTGCAGACTTAGTAACTCTCTTTCTTATCAGTAAGGCAATCTCATTATTCCATTTTTTATCTGTTTGCATTTATCAGTGCTTCTACCATTCCTGTTTCTGCTACTCCATCATCATGATTGCTGGATTTTTAACCTGCAAACAAGTAGTGCATAAAACAAAATGATACTTCAGATCTTGTCCAGAAAGAGATGTCTCATATCTTGTCCAGAAAGAGATGTCTCATTTCTTTTGTAGTTCTCTTTTTCTGCCAAAGGTTGAATGCAAATGTCTGTGCATGCAAATGCACAGAGGACACGTTCAGCTTCTAGCTTCCATCATTGCCATAAGTAGCATTTCTAGCACTTGTTGCCTTCTAAAAGTTTTGTGTAATGAGATCGCTAAATTTGTGCCTCTTGAATTTGTGATTTATAATGCCTGTAAAATCTTTAGCACTAACAAAATCCATGTTAGCACTAACTAACCAGATTTAGAAAACTGACGAGGTTGACTATTTCCTCAAGCTGAATTTCAACTCTAATTGTATTATTCAATATATAAACAACAGTCTTAGAACTAACCTTTTGTGATGGTCAAGTTCCTTGGAAAAGCTGATTTGAAGCTAGGCAAGGCAGCATACACATCATACTCTTCCCATTTTGAGAATTTGCTATGTTGTTCTTCGCCTTTCTAATCATTGCTTTTTATGTTGTTATTTATGAGAGCTGGAATTTGTGTACACTTTCAAATTCTTATTCAATTTAGATTGTCACCAACTGTATTGGTTTATGATCAGATACTGATGCTTTCAGGGATGTAAAATCCTATAACTCATGTGCACTTTTGCAGGTAATAATGGCTTGTGTAAAAAGCATTGAGGATCATGGTTATATACTCTCATTTGGATTGCCTTCATTGTCTGGATTCTTGCCCCACAATAAAGATGGTAAGTTATATTTTCCGACTTAGCAGTTTATTTCTATGATAAATGTCAAAGTATACCCTAATTGCATATCTTTGTCTAATGATGCCTCAGTGGGAAAAATCTGGCATTGTGAAAAAATTAGGAAAGTGTGAAATATTCAGAAACTGGTTTGAAATATTATCATGTATGTAATCATGCATATTTTTAGTAGTATTTGTTCATATTTATTATTCTTTGATCCATTCAGTTGTTTGTGAGTTTCATTTGTATATTTGTGAATTGTTTGTTGATGCAAACCTTGATGCAGGAAGTAATGATTCTAAGCTGAAAAAAGGTCAGCTAGTGCAAGGACTGGTTTCAAACATTGATAGAACGCGGGGTGTGATCTCTTTGAGAAACGATTCTAAATTGGTGGATAATAACATGGTAAGGTGTCATTGGAGCGCATATTCCTTATTTCTTTGGTCTCTCTTGTTTTCTTTACAATTTTTTCACTTTAATTGTACTTGGTGTTTAGTTACTTTTTCCTGTGCTATGGTTTTTCCACCTTAGTACCTCTCTCTTATAGCTGATTGCAGTTTTTGAGCTGCATTGACCTATTTTTGTTATTTACGGACATTAGTATAATTTATTTATTTTTTCTTTGAACATTGAAGCTCTATATATGCTTCCTCTTCTTGTTGTTACTTGATGTAGTTTCAAGTTGCATTTATCTACTTTGGTCATTTGTGGACACTAATATATTTTTTGAGTTTCTTCTATCTCTCTCTTTGGGAGTTTTATCTTGGTACATGCTTTATTATGTTCTTGAGATAATGTGAAATGTATATGTTGTTTGCCTCATCTTTATCTTTCTTCATTTATCCATGTTCTCATTTTTTTTAATATCTGATTTTAAAAGTGGAGAGATGTTTTGTCATCAAAGTTGAGACATATGAAAGAGATGTATATGCATCATTAATTTGTGTATGTCTCAGGGCACTGCTCTATTCATACATCTTAGCCTATTCTCTGGGTGTTGCCCTCAAGTCTGTCTGTTTTACTTTCGTCTAGTAGCATTCATGACTTTCACCAAGCAATGAGGCCTGGGACAAATTTGTTTGCTATTTCTAAGTTACATCATAGACTGCTGCTTGACACTTTTCCTAGAACCAACTATCAAAATATTATAAACTTGTAAAAAAGCGTTTTAATGACTAAATAGTTTATAAATATAACTCTTAGCCAGGTGTCCTCTTTCCCTAATTATTCTCTACTGCAGCTAAATCTACCATTTGAATCCCATTGTTTTACTTCTGGTTGTCTGCAGGCATTATATATATATATTTTTCTCTTTCTTATGAGGTATACACCTATACAATCTGTGTAAAAGCTATAAATAAGGGAACTGTTTTAATGAATGAAAAAATGCTACACCTTTATTAAAAATAGGAATTGTATATTGCTTTTGTATTCACATTTCAGGGATATCTTTCCTGTATGCATGCTAAAAACTTTAGACATCAAATTTGGGCTTTTGTAGATTCATTGAATAAGATATACAAAAGGTTGGTGAATGATTCAAGACTTGGATTTGGTTCTGACATTGCATTTCTTTGAACTTGTATACCTTAAAAAATCTCCTTTAGTCTGTTTGCAGGAACTGATCTGATTCATTTATAGAATGCTTATTCCATAGATGCTCTGGCATTCATGGTGTCTTGAGATTTTGGGCAGCTATAAAATGACACTGATGTCATGCATGACATCTTGTCATGCCTACAATTTAACATGTGGACATGAAACACAACCAAAAATAATCCCAAAACAGCATGAGAAAGCATCACATAACTCACTTACGTGCAACATCACATAACTCACTTACGTGCAACATGCGCATAAGTTGAACATGTGCACCTAACGTCGTTGCACGTGCAACTTACATTTGACACGCCGATCTAAGGCGGGGAAGAATGATATGCAGGAAGGGTAGTGCGAAACTCCTTTCACACCCCTTTGATTATGAAGGCAACCTAGTTAGGGTTAGGTTATGCAATGTGCATTGCCTTAAGGGGAGTCCCTACTACGAGGTGACTTCCCCTAGGGTTTCTATATCATGAAGTGAAGAACAGTTCCCTTTAGAAGTAGGACCTAAAACCCTAGCTAAAACGATTAAATCTAATTAATTAAATTCAAGATTTAATTAATTATAATGCGGAAACATTGTTATTTAAATCTAAACATTCAATTGAATTAAACACGCACGATAGATGAACGTTATAAAATTTACACTATTAAATTCGACATAAATCAATTAAATAGACTATATTAACCTTAATAAATTAAGGTCCAATTAAGGCTACCTAAGGTACCTCAATAGTCAACTTAACACAAGGGATAATAATCTCCATCAAAAGACAAATAAAATGTCTTTAAAATCCACGTAGGAAATCAAAATCTAACTCAGGAAAAATTTAATTTAAAATCTATAGGGAAAATAAATTTCCCTAAGGTCGAGGATTAATTAATAATTAATCAAATATCAATCTCCTAACTATAGAACATTAGGAAAACAATTTAATTAATCTAGAGTGAGATTAATTAAACTAAAAGTCAAATTAGAGGCCTAAAAGAATTAGGGCAACTCTCAAACCCTAATGTTTGCCTATAAGTTTTCTAAGGTCTTCTAGAGAGCTCATATTTTGCTTGTAGGTTTGAAGAGAGGCTAAAGGAGGAAATCTCTTTCCTTAGGGAAAGATTATTTTCTCGCCCCATAGTTCCCACCCACCCTGCATTGGGGAACCCCGTGTCCATTAATGAAGTTGAACAATTAATACTGCCCACCCTGCTACCCCAGGTACAACAGCCTTTCAAAGTCCAAAGCCCTGCAGCCATTTATCAGTAAGGGGCACCCCGCTCTATTTTCAAAAACAGTGCCCGCCTCTCCTGCTACTAGTACATCTAAAGGAGAGGGCCGGTTATACTTTTCATGCCATTCCTTCTCTAGGGAGCCAGGGATCTCCTCGATGTTCTAGGCGAAAGCATGAGCGAGAGCAACAGAGGCTAGTGGAGAACCAGGTGGGTAGGCACCCCCCCATAGAATTGTAGGGCAATTTCTTCCAACGGCGCGAGAAAAGAGTGCCATAGGATGGGGAGTAGTTTCATGCCCAACCCGCCAGGGCCCCCTACTATATATACCTAGGAAGCGGTGATCTATTATTTTGGATTTAGCCACCTATCCATTCTCGCACCTATCTATGTCTAGCCCCATTTCATCTAGCGTGTTTAGCTTTGTCCGATGCCCCCCTGGATCTGGAAATAGGATGAATTTGGCCATTCGGCTAAATTTTCTATTTGATGCTATTATAATTTGTTTAAAAGTTTTCTATAATGTTTAGAAAAGTTTTCTAATCTCATATGTTTAACATTTATGTTTTAGCAACAAAGCATATATCCTCTATTTCACATATGTCTAGTTTTTCTATATTTTGCTATAGTTTTACTATTGTTCAAATAAAATAAATCTAAAATCTCCCTTTTGATTTATACATTATCCCAAGATTACCATGGGGATAAATAAGAGGCTAGTATATATAACATATATATTTTCCATATATATATTTATATATTTATTCCAAAGGTATACACACACACACACACACATATATATATTTATCTATTTTATAAACATAATAATCTGTTTGAGAAAACACATTGTTTTGTAGAAATATATATATACATTTAAAATATTAAAAAAACACAATATATAATATGGTGAATAATTGAATGAATTACTTAAATGAGAGAGCAAAGATCTATATACAAATTACAAGATGATGTTTCTAAATATGAAATACAGTAGTTTCTAAATAAACTAAAGCTAACTTAAAGTAGTTTAGAAACTATCTACTATATTACATTATTGACCATTAAATAGAAATTATCTAATTTTAGTTTAATACCCTCCCTTAATGGTCAATTTGTCAATGACACCAAGATGCCCCCTAAATTTGACAAACTTACTCGGGCTCAGAGACTTGGTGAGGATATCTGTAGTCTAGTCCTCAATTGGAACATATTGCAACACCACTAATCTGTCTTTGACAAGCTGGCAGATGAAATGACAATGAAGGTCAACATGCTTTGCCCTTTCATGGAAGATTGGCTTTTTGGCAAGTTTTAGCACCTCTTGATTGTCACAATACAAGGGTGAAGGCCCTGTTGGAGACATTTGCATGTCTGAAAGCATCCTTCGAAGCCAAACTGCCTCACACGTTGCTTGAACAGCTCCCTGATATTCAACTTCTGTCGAGGAGAGAGCCACTGCCTGCTGCTTCTTGCTGGTCCATGTGATTGCACCTGTGCCCAAACTGATAACATACCCAGAAGTAGACTTCCTGTCATCAATAGAGCCTACCCAATCTGAGTCTATAAAACCGATTAGCTTAGGATCTTTGCACCTTCCATATAGAATGCCAAAGTCAGAAGTGCCTTTCACATATAGTAGCACACACTTCGCTGCAACCCAATGTTCAGATTTAGGGGCTATCATGAAGCGAGAGATGTAGCTCACTGCAAAACTGAGATCAAGTCTAGTGGCAGTGAGATAGATGAGGCTGCCCACTAGTTGCCTGAATGCTGATCCATTTTCCACGGGTGAATCTGAATTGATTGATAACTTCAGCCCTTTCTCCATAGGTGTGGATGTAGGTTTACAATCGGTCATCCGGAACTTATCCAACAGACATCTAGCATACTTGGACTGAGAGATGAAAATGCTATCAGCTGTCTGCCAAACCTCAACACCTAGGCAATAATGCAAGAGTCCCAAATCTGTCATGTCAAATGATTGACTGAGATCATGTTTGATCCCCTCAATCGACTGCTCCGAGCTGCCAGTAATGATCAGATCATCAACATAAACAACTATAAAAAGAATAACATCAGCATACTGATTGACATACAAATTGGAATAAGGACTTCGCTGAAATCCATGATCCACAAGGTACTTATCAATTTTTATGTACCATGCCCATGGAGCTTGCTTAAGGCCATAGAGAGCTTTCATCAGTTTGCACACCTGTTCTTTACCGACAACTTTGAAGCCAGGAGGTTGCATCATGTAGACTTCTTCTTGCAAAGCTCCATTGAGGAAGGCACTCTTGACGTCCATTTGATGGACTTTCCATCCAAACTGGGCTGCCATAGCGAGGACAAGCCGAATGGTACTCATTTTGGCTGTGGGAGCAAAAGTCTCCTCATAGTCAATGCCCTCTTTCTGTGAGAACCCTTTGGCTACCAACCGAGCCTTATACTTATCGAGGGTTTCGTCAGCCTTGTACTTAACTTTGTACACACATTTGCAGCCAATGGGCTTCTTCCTAGGTGGAAGATCAGAAAGGACCCCAGTGTTGTTCTTCAGAATACTATGGTGCTCAGCTTCCATAGCATGTTCCCACTCAGGTACACCTTTGGCCTCTAAGCATGATTGAGACTCCGAGATGCTGTGAAGGTTGGCTATAAGAGCAAAATTGACAGTATTCTGCTGCTTGCTCTTCTTCCGAGCAGGTCTACCCTTGATCAATTCATTATCATGAAGATCACCAATGGTTTTGGCCCACCATTTAGCTCGGAGAGTAGATGTACCAACATCTGAAATAGGTGCAACAACATCACCTAGTGTGGCTGGAACAAGATTAGGAGGATCCAGAATATCCCGAGGAGGGGCGGGTGGTGGAACAATAGGTTGAGTTGATTGGACAACTGCAGAATCCCTCCCATCAGGGGGAGCTAAGGGAAGGTGAACACCCACATTTGAAGCCATTAAAGGTTGATCCTCAGGAATAACAGGAGTAGACAGAAGAAAGGGCCCAGTAGTCTCCTCTACCACTACATCACGACTGAATATGAGACAATTAGTGTCTACATCAATCAGCTTGTATGCCTTATGATTTTCACTGTAACCAGTGAACATGAGTTTCTGGCTTTTGGAGTCCAGCTTGGTGCGCTTGGCATCTGGTATCCAAACATGAGCTGTAGAGCCAAAAACTTTTAGATGGTTGACTTGAGGCTTACGTCCAGACCAGGCTTCTTCAGGAGTCATCTTCTTGACGTCATAGGTAGTAGACCAGTTCAGAAGATAGACAACAGTGTAGACTGCTTCAGCCCAGAACTTCTTAGGAACGCTTCTATACTCCAGCATAGAACGTGCCATTTCTGTAATGGTGCAATTGCGACGCTCAACGACACCATTCTGTTGAGGGGTGTAAGGTGTGGTAAGTTGGCGTTTGATGCCGTGTGCAACATAGAAACGAAAGAAGTCAGAAGAACAAAACTCCCCCCCCCCATTATCAGACCTCAGAGTGACTATTGGATAGCCTGACTCTTTTTCAACTAGGGCCTTGAACTGCTATAATATATCAAACACATTTGATTTGTTTTTCAAAAAAATACACCCACATCTTTCTGCTTAAATCATCAACAAATAGCAGGAAATATCTGCACCCAATAACTGGAGGAGTGTTCATTGGTCCACATACATTAGCGTGAACCAACTGAAGTACCTTGGATGCTCTCCAGGAATCACCATCCGAAAAGGGAGTCTGATGTTGTTTTCCGGCTTGACATGCTTCACAGACACCATGAATCTGAGTCTGAATCTCAGGAAGACCACCAACTAGACCCTCTCGAGCTAACTGAGAGAGATAGCGCATGTTCAGATGCCCATAACGTTGATGCCAGAGTTTGTTGATGGATGTACTCTTGGCTGCCATGGCGTGCTCTTGAGGATCACCAGAATCAATGAGTCTATATAGACCATGATCCTCAAGGCCTTGGGCAACAGTGGTGCATTTCTCACAATCCACTATGCTGCATGTGTGCATGCCGAAAACAACATCCAGATGAGGACAGTGCCGCATAATTTGACTGACTAAGAGAAGGTTCAGCTCCATGCCAAGTACAAAGTATACATCAAGAAATATTAAATTTCTCCCACCATACTGAATTTGCACGTTGCCCTTTTCGACAGCGGTATACTCTTCACCTCCTCCAAAGATGACTGAATCTTTGAATGGTGTGTACTTTGTGAACCAATCTCGCCGATGTGTGAAATGTCGAGAAGCACCTGAATCAATGTACCAGGCAGAAGATTTGACATGATCTGCAGGTCTCTTGGCCATAAAGGTGTAGAATGCAGACTCTTGCTCAGTGTGCTATGCAACATGGGCGTTCGGTTTAGACAAAAATGCCATCTTCACACTTTTTGAGGCACGAAAAACAAGGCAGATAGACGACACAGAATCCGAGACAAGAAAACGGACCCAAAACGGATCTCAAAAGATTTCAACAAGACCCTAGTATGGTTTGCACAAATCTCGAGAGTATGGATATCCTCAAATCTAGGGCGCTAGTTGCTGATTTGCAACGTGATCGCGGGCTGGAGGCTAGATGCTTTATGTTAAACGGTTGAAGCACTGTACATAGACAGGCTGTGACTAAATAAACATAACCTCGACATAGATGCCTCCAACAACAATCAAGGCTTGCAGTCGCTGACCAAAACTAAGGTTGGTGACCCAAGCTTGAACCTGCGATAGATGGTGACCACCAAACTTTGCAACGAAGACTGTTGACTGAAATCCACAGGCTAGGAACTTCCGTCAGCCAAAGACAGAGCTAGAAATCTTAAACAACGATGCTAGAGATCATGCCGACTGCAAACATCAAATGGTTATTCAAAGATAGAACCGTTGAACAAAGAAAATCGCCCATGTAGTTGCCTTCAAAACGCTTATCACAAAAACTTCGGCGGATATCCTTTGACACACGACCAAAAGATAGAAGCCAACACTGAAGGTAAAATTGCAAACCCCAGATCGACAGAAAACAAGAGTCCGCTGAAAGCGCCAAACGGAAACTAACTTGTACAAAGGCAGTGTGCATGAAATTGCGGTTGAGATTTTAATACACAGACGACGACTCAGGGAGAAAGATCGACGAAAAACCTCAATCAAAAGCCTACGATTACACGACCAAAATTTTGGAAGCCTGCGGAAGTCGAAGAGGCCGTCAAAACTCGCGCTCAAGCTAGAAAGGAAGTTGTGCAGGTTAAAAACACCAAAAACCGCGACCAGATTTAAATGATTCCAATCCGCCAGAAATTGTTGAAACGACCTATCTCCAGAAAAACACGCGACCACAAGGAGCGATTAAAAACAGAATCCTTGTGATGTCAAGGAAAAAATTGCCAAAAAAACAAAGAGCCTAGGAAAAATTCAGAATTTTTTTTCCCTCTCTGATACGATAATATGGTGAATAATTGAATGAATGAATTAATGAGAGAGCAAAGCTCTATATACAGATTACAAGATGATGTTTCTAAATATGAAATACAAAAGTTTCTAAATAAACTAAAGCTAACTTAAAGCAGTTTAGAAACTATCTACTTTATTACATCATTGACCATTAAATAGAAATTATCTAATTTTTGTTTAATATATATTGTATATACACTGTATGTATACACACCACTGTGTATACACACAGCATATATGTGATATATATAAAGTATTTATATATATATTATATATATTTATCAAGGGCTAAACTGTAATACACAGAGCCGGGTAAAAAGACGTCGCAAGGTTGTAAAATATTAATTAATATAACATAGAGTGCATAAAACAAATGCCGACAGGGGCCCGCGGACCCATAGGTCTGTGACCCTGTGTAGTCCGCATGCCTGTGGGTGGGGAAGGGCGCGGGCACTGTGGGGTCGAGGTCTTCGACCCTTGCCTCCATAGGACAGGCCGTGGAGGGTTAGGGCTTCAACCCTTCACGCTCAGCCTTACACTTAGCTGTAAATTTTTTTTAAATTTTTTTTCCTTATAAAAACTTGAAACTTAGAAACCCTAATAGTTATTTTTATCTAAGCTTTAAACATATTAAACTTTGCATTTTTTTTAAACATAAAAAACAAAACTTAAAAATGCTTAAGCGCGCACACACACACACATATATCTTAAAGGCACAAAAGTAATATTGGTATGTTCTTTTTAAAAAAAAATAAAGCAAGAGTATTTATTTTCACAAGGATGATGCAATCATAGGAAACCTAGAACATCATAATTATGATTTTAGGAAAATATTTATTTCTCTCTCCTCTTAACTAACTTAGATTTTTTTGAAAAGGGAAGAAGGGCATATTTTTCCTTTGAAACTTTTTAACCTTTCAAGGAACAACTTCACCATTTAAATTCTCAAGGAAACTATTCAAATGTACTTATGAAAGATAGTAAATGTAATATAAATGAAATTTCTTTGAGAGATAGGAAAAATGAATAGAGAAGTAGAGAGAGATTTTAAAATTTGTTAAAAGCAATACTTTGCAAATAAACATTTGATAAATAAATACTCTTTATTGCTTTTTCTTTTTCTTTCCAAATATATTATTTCTTTCTTTCAAAACATGAAATACAAGATACAATACAATGAGGGAAACCCCTTTTATACCTTCCCTTTTGCAAGAGCAAATATTTCTCAAAGCTTTACACATAGCCTTACAAAGAGAGAATCCATTTCCCTTGAAAACACAAAATGACTCAAGGAGACTCTTCTTCTTCCTCTTCATCTATCCCAAATTCTGCTAAAAACATAATAACACAACAAGAGGCCACAAATTTTAAAAAAAATCGCCAAATTCTGAAAAACAAAGAGCTCTCCCAAGATCCTGAGCCCTCTCGTGAGGGAGTCCGACTCAGATCGGCTCTGATACCATGTTACAAAGAATCGATGTTGTTCATTATACAGAGGAGACAAAGGCTCCTTAAATAGAATTACAAAGATAGATGTTTCTAAAAGAAACAATCGTTAACAAGAGACGAAGTTAGAAACTATTGGACGACCATTAATAACATAAATAGAAAGATATTATTCTAATAACAACAAAGCCAATGGAGGTGCTCACCACCCAACCATAGGCTTGCTCACAAGCCTCCCCCAAGCTAGGAGGTCTACATGTAACCTCAAAATACACACATACACAAGGGATGTGTTGATGATTGTTTTTCAACAAGTCAACAATTAGAGTAAAATACTGAGTATTTGACTCCCTCTTGAGCAAAGCCTCTCGGATGCTGAACTAGGTGATCAAACGAGATGACTCCAAGGTTCATTCTGATGTTTTCGGTAAGAGACAGCTCAGCAATTAAGTATGATTTTGCTGTTTAACACAAAGGGACTTACGCAGACTCTTCTCCTTTCATTCAGCTTGTTCCTCCTTTCAGTGCGGATGACATATATACAGAGTTTCTATGAAAATGAAAATGAAAAAAGGGGGTAAGGGTTTAGAAGGCTAATCTAAGGACAATGAGATAATGAAACATGTAAAGATAGACAAACTCCTCATGAAACCAGACTTCGCTTCGCCATGAGAACCAACAACTACACGAAGCCAGTGCAATCTTCTAAGGAAACTCAAGGATTTTCATGTTGTAAATCTCCATCCAAACACCCACAGCTGTCGCAATTTGAACAAGCATTCACAACCGAACTAAAGAAAATGAAGGTTCAGTCTAACTTTGCAAAGTGGGTTGCCTTCGACAATACACGAAAAGTATGAACCAGAAGAATTCATCAAATATCTTTACGCATATTCATTACATCAATGCACTTCTAATCTATTTCTAAGCTATTTGAAACATCTCTTAATTCCATCAAGATTCAGGAAACCATGTTACTCCACAAGATAATACTTAACACCAAACAAGTAGCTCCAATGTCTTTGCATTAATTTTGAGGAATATTTACAACAATTTCAAGTTCTCTCAGAGAATTTTGAGAGTCTCTTCTATTCTACTCTTAAAATCTACTCTCTACTACTACTAATGATCTACTGATCTATATATATTACAAATGAGGCAACAAGGCCTTTATATAGTGCTCCAGTTTTACAATGAATGGCTGAGATCAATTTGATAGCCAAGGGTCTAGATTATGCCACCTCAGAGGTAGTTACAACAATTTGCTATTTTTAGCACAAGAGAGGGAGGCAATGAAGGCACGTTTTCCAATGTGATAAGGTAAGGCGAAAACATTTAAAATATTCCTCCACATAGGAATCCCTTTGGCTTCTTTCATTAAATGATACATTTAATGCATTAAATAATGCGGCTAATCAAAATTAAATGATGTGTACTCGCCACATAGATGCCAACTCGGCATACTTTGAAAATTGTATCATCATTGTGTGATGTATTCAATGTAATTGCTTGAACTTGTATGTTTAGGAATACATCTTGTAGATCTTTGCCTTATTCATTCTTCTTGTAACTGGATGTATGATACTTGTTGCTTCACTTGACTACCTTTGCAATGTTTCTTCTTCTTGTAGGATGTAGATATGAATGATCTTCTTTGGATGCATCCTCTTGAAGAGAGTAGAGTAGAGATATGATGATGATGATGCTTCCTTCATGTAAGAGTAGGAGACTCTCTTGGACTTGAAGTTGTAAAGTCTTGAAGTTTAGATGGATGAATGCCTTCGCTTGATGTAGAAGTTGATGAAGTGATCTTGCATGATGATCTTCGAAGTGACCCTTCGGAGTGTAGATGACAACACCTCTCTGGATGTGGAGTAGATGACCTCTCAAGGATACTCGAAGATTGAGAAAACTTTACTTGAAGCTTGGATAGATGAAATGCTTCCAACATTTGATGATAACACCTTCCTTATGGTGGAGCAGCTACTTGATGACTTTCCTTGAAGGTTGAAGAACTTGAAGTAGAATGGATACCTTAGGAAGCCTTGATGAAGATGATGTCCTTCGGGTGGATGTCTTCTAGACAATCTCAACTTGATGCCACTTGATGAAGAGTTCCAACATAAGGATGATGAAGGATACCCTTGAAACAACTACATGATGCCTTGCTCTTTTCTCATTCCTTGCTTGTCAAAAGTTCTTATCACTTGATCTTTAGATGATTCCTCCTTTTTGCTGCAACACAAGTAAAGAAACAGCATCAATCCCCTTTCGATAACACATAATACATAAGAATCATTACAAGCATTTCCAATCTAAGCACATGAGTTAAGGACTTTGATGTCTAACTTGAATGATATGAAAACTTTACTAAGATGGCGTGCTGGTTGAGATAAGTGAATTCCTCCTAGATTCCTCCTTGATAAGCCTCTAAAGTTTGCCTTCAACACTTGACTTTACTTCCCTTCATAAGGTAGCGCTTTAGACAAAGGTTTTAGTTTCTCCTAGAATTGATGCACTAGATAAGTCGCATTGGATAAGGATTTCGAAATCCTCTTTGTATTCCTTGAATTAAGTGTTTGACTTTCTTCTTGCATTTCGCATTGGATAGGTATGTTGAAGTCTTCTTGAGGTGATTGAAATACCTTGATCTCCCTTCATAACCCTCTAGGCTTTAGGCGCGATGGATGAGGGTTTCAAAATCCTCTTCTCTTGAGCGCATTGGATGAGTATGTTGAAATCTTCCTTACACGCATCCAACACTCGACTCTTCTTCCCTTCATGAGGTGGCGAATTAGTTGGATACTTTGGATTCATCTTGAAAATTTCTGTATTTTGCCTAGACTACCTTGATTTAGTGGCGCTTTGGATCAAGGATTGAATTCCTCTAGCATTTCACTTTAAGACTTAATTCTTTGATAGTCGCATTAGATCACACCCTCAAAATCCTCATGTGTGGCGCTTTGGATCAAGTTTTTGATCCCTCCTAGCATTTCGCATTGGATGAAGGATTAAAATCCTCTCAACATTACTTTGGTTTGAACTCGTTTTCACTTGCAAGGGAGTGGCACATTGGTTGAAGGTGACAAGATCCCCTCAAGTTAGTGTTTTGCAAAACATTCTACCCTCTTCCCTCTTTAGCGCATTAGATGGGCAACTTGAGTTCTTCTCATGTGTGGCGCATTGGATGGGTAATTTGAAATCTTCAAAGACAAACCTCATTCTCTTCATGTGTGGCGCACTAGATAAGTAGTTTGAGATCTTCAAAAACAAACTTTATTCTCCCTCATGTGTTGCGCATTGGATAACCTTGGGGTGGGCGCATTAGATCACTATGTTGGAAGCTTCAAAGCTTAGGTGTATTCATGATGTTGGCGCATTAGATAAAGCTTCAAAATCCTCTAAACTAAAGCCTTGAAGACTTGACATTGGATGTCCACTTTCCTCCTTGTAGGGCGCATTGGATCAAGGATGGAGAATCCTCTGGATTTCGCTTTAGATAAGGGTCCTTCAAACTTCACACTGAAACTATTTTGGCGCACTAGATCACTACGTTGGAATCTCTGGAGTTTCCCCTCATGAGGTCGCATTAGATGAGGCATTGAAGATCCTCTAGATTTCGCCTTGGATGCTTGACTGGATGGGCGCATTAAATAAGGGATTGAAATCCTCAAGTTTCTAGCGCATTAGATAGGCTTTTTGAATCTTCTAGTCGCACATTGGTGAATTGGTTCTAGCACTTGCGTTGAATGTTTGGGAGTCGTCCATTGGCGCATTAGATGAGGAATAAAAATCCTCTAGATTTTGGCGCATTAGATAAGGAATAAAAATCCTCTCAAATCTCTTTTCAAAATTTTAGATTTCAGATTCAATCCTCCATCCTAGCGCATTGGTTGAGCTTTTCAAGTCCTCTGACACTTATCATCTTTTAATTCACTCCAAGATTCGCTCCAAGACTTGTCTTTTCATTTTCGCATTAGTTGAGTGTTTTAAATCCTCATCTTTTCCCTCAAAATGATCTTTTAGTTCGGGCGCATTGGATGAGTGATTGAAATCCTCATGCTTTTTCGCATTAGATCAAGGCATTGAAACCATCATGCTCTTGCGCATTAGATAGCATGTATAAATTCCTCTGGAATTCGCATCAAAAGGCATAAAAAATCTTCTAAAATCACTTCAAAACTTGAGATCTTTCAACATTTTCGCATTACTTCAAGGTTTTAGATGGGCGCATTGGTTCATCAAGTGGAAATCATCATCTTCAAGCGCCTTTTTCCTCGTGATTTTGCGCCAAGATTTTGCGCCACTTGGACATCCCGTCGCACTAGATCAGCTTTTTGAATCCTCTGGAATTGTCAGGCATTTTTCAGGATCGCAAGGGTAAAGGTATATTAAAAAATATATTTAAGTATATGAATTTCTTATACTTTAAATATTTTTCAATATACCTTTCAGGATGTTTGAGATAGGTCCCGAATCCACCGGATTTAAGATGCAAAATATAGAATTTGGAGGATTCACCAGATTTCAGACTTAGTCATTTTTTCAGGATTTTCAGGATTTCAGGCTCCAGACTTAGTCTTTTCAGGGTCTCAAACATACTTCAGGAAGGGTCTCATTATTCATCACTTGGATGGAATTTAATCAAGATTCTTCATTTTCCAGATGAGACCTCCAGTTATGAAGCAAAAATCTCCTAGAAGAAAGACTTATTGTTGGATTGGCAGAGGAAACGAACCTAAGGCATCGTCAGAACTTCATGCAAAGCATCGGAGCTCAAAAAAAAAGGGGGTCCCCATTTGCAATGGGGCGATGTGTGATTTGGTCACAACAGGATGCAACCACACACTCAACAAAGAAGCACATTCCCAACCAAGGTTATTCACAAAACAAAATCCATATACTATGGATTTGAAAGAAGGGGGAGAGAGTGGACTACTCTCCTCAAGGGGAAAGACATCAACTATGAACTTATTCATTTCCTCAACAATACTTTCTCATATCTCAACTTAACCATTTTCTCATCAATATCATCTCATATTACAAACTTAACCATCTTATTCTTCCTATAATCACAAGGAGGGCACGCTCGCCTCTCACACATAAACACAAACTCAAAATAAAGCCTCAAACCAAACAACTTCACTCAATGAGTGAGCTTTCCCCAAGGAGGTTTTCACCTCTCTTCAAACCCCAAATACAAGTCAAGCTCTACCACACATGTGGTGAGCATTTGCCTTAAACAACCCATCCCAACATAATGACACAACCAAACAAGAACATACAAATACATGCATTCCATAAGCAAATAAAGAAGCTACTAACAGCTTGACTCTTGAGAGCTTGCCTCTCAAGCTCTCCAAGTATAGAGGAGTTGATGAAGATCTACTCAAGAGTTCTCCAACACTTCAAAAATCCTCTCCAAAGCCCAAACTCTTCCCAAGAATCAAAAAGACAAAAAGCCCTTTCTTCTCTCCAAAGGGAGAGATAAATAGGGGGAAAATCAAAATCCCTTGAATGGGGAGGTGACATTTGTAACCTTCCCATTCACTCTCATAAGCACACCTTCCCACAAGTGCTCTCACACGTGTGAGACATTGGGGAAATGAATGTACCTGGGTTCTCTTCCCATGAGCTCTTACATTGTGTGCTTACACGTGAGAGCCTTGGGAGCCACCCAAATCAAACCAAGAGATTAGGAGATTGGGATTGGGATGGTGACAAATCTCCATCTCTGTTCCCAAAACCTAATCTCGTCACCTTTCTTCCAAGGTCAATTTGAGGGGACATATCTTGGTCTAGGCCCAAGATTTGAGGCTCAAAAGATACTTATACCATAGGTACTTGACCTAAGGTTCCTAAACCCACACACAAATAATAAAAAGCTTTTAAAACACATTTTAAAATGCCCCAAAAGCCCATGAACGAAAATGGACATGTGGATGACAACTCATCATCCGCCTCACCACTTGACAACCTTAGAAGACTCATAAATCAAAGTGTAGAAATAAAACACGTTACAAACATTCCAATTTCAACAAAACCTTAATCCACCTTAGGGATTAGGTTGGCACTACTGGGTTAAATACGAGAGTTATTTAGTAGACCTCTGAATTTCAATTGGCTATGGAGATTCATGCATATCTCAAAAAAACATATTAATATGTCCAACATATATATATATATATATATATATATATATATATATATATATATATATATATATATATATATATATATATATATATATATATATATATATATAGCCGAAGCAACAAGAATTAAACACACACAAAGTCACTCAATAACCGAAGCAACAAGAATTAAACACACACAAAGTCACTCAATAACCAAGTGTTTCAAACACATACACTCACTTTCAAATGTCAATACATAAGCTCATTTCGACCTTTTCACAATTCTTTTTTCAATCATCAAATTCAGGTGTTAATAATAACCATTGTAATAACTCAATCTCACTAGAATATTAATATTTCAATTATAATCGTTTTGCAATAATCACCATGGGTAATTTTTCATTCACTAACATAATTGAAACAACAAAGGCAAACAAATCATCTTTCCAGTACAATCGAGAATTAACATAACCACTTCTAACTAATTCATCCTCATCATAGTTGAACAACACATAATTTATCAAATCAAGACGTGTATCTTGCATACACAAATTAAGAAATAACAAACTATCATCTTCTAAGGTTTATATCTGCATAAGCAATAAATTTAACTATCTAAATCCAACCTTAATTGCAATATCGTCTACATAGTAGGGATCTTAAGTCCAAACGCCGCATTCCAATTCCAAGTGTAACAACTTAATCAGGTCTAATAGTGCGACTAAACCCATCTCACAAGGGTGGGCCTCACACATCTATGGAAAAAATAGTATTGGGTGTCTACATAAACTCAAATACATTGATTATTTATGAACTGACACTGGATTCTAACATGTTTTTAATACCTTGATATTCTTGTAAAGTGCATAGTGCGTAGAGGCGAGCTTACATGTAATCACTTCAAAATTTGGGAAAGGCAAAAAATTATGATAAATTCTCTAAAATATTTGTGAAAACTTAATAAATACACTCTGCTCCCCACCATCCAACCCTCCCTCTGTTATTATAACACAAGTTTTTCAGTCCTTATTCTAGTGTATCGGTTCACAGACATGCTACTAGCTTCTTCAGTTATATTAGATGATTTTTTCAAAAAGCCACTCGTGATAATTTTGTAGTTATTTTTGAACTTGATGAGGTTTAGAACTTCCTTATTCACATATCAACGCAGGTGCTTTTATCTTGGTTTGGAATTCTTTGAAACACTTTTTGAATCTTTTGTGCTATAATTTCTTTTCTTATGTTGGAATAGTTGTACTTTTGTGTGTGCTACGTTTGACGTTTTTTCTTGTGAATGAACTAAGTACCGTTTACCTACTTTGTTCATTCATAGACACGAGTTTAATTTCAGTTTGAAAGTCATGCAAAGTTTTACTTTGTAGAGCTTTAGTTTGGTTTAAAATTGATGATGGTAATTCATGCAAATATGTAGAAAATGCTTAATGCAATAATTAATGGGAGAGTGGAGCAAATGCAGAAAAACATCTTGTATCTGAAAAATGTGGAAGAATTGTTATAATGTTAGTCACTTGTGTTGTTTTCTTTCAACATTATAATCAGAACCAATTTTTAGTTTATATGGATTTAAGTTAGTTTCCCGTTTTCCAGCTCTCTTCTGATGATTTGAAATTGTTGAATTGAATTTCAGATTAAAGATCACAAGGGGTTATCAGTGGATTTGCTTGTCCCTGGGATGATGGTTAATGCGCGTGTGCAAGCAACGTTGCATAATGGACTGTTGCTCTCATTTCTTACCTATTTTACAGGGACGGTGAGCATCTATTATATAATCAATTTTAATTAGAATTAATGGTTCAACATTTTGCAATTAGCTGTTCTTTGGTATAATGCAATGTGGTTCTTTTGTGGCAATTCTCTTACAAACAGTTGCAGGTCATCTAAGTTTCATCTTCTTGATGAGGTTGCAGGTGGATATTTTCCATTTGCAAGATCCATTTCCCAATTCAAAATGGCAAGAAAAGTTCTCTGAAAATGCAAGGGTAAGGCGTTTTCTAGTGTGATTTCTTTTCATCATTTGTTCTCAGAGAACAAAGTATCTGTTTGGAATTTTATCATTTTTTGGGTCTAATTCTGAAAGTTATCTTTGCTGCCACTGTTTTATTTTTATTTTCCTTTATTCGATAAATTGGAAAAAGGATCTTGTTTATTTGATAAGAAAGTAGTAAAGAGTTTTTTATTCAGGTGAACACAGGTGCATAATCGATTCTTAAAAATGTATCACTATGAGATCCCCTTAAGAATGGACTTCTGTCTTTTAATATTGAAAATTTACTTTGCCTATTTTCAGCTGAAAGCAAGAATTTTGTATGTGGATCCCACGACAAAGGTTGTTGGTTTGACTCTTAATCCTTACCTCGTTCAGAACAAGGCCCCTCCCATTGTAAGTGCATGCATTAAACTTTATGTAGTTATTAATTTTCCCTACTGTATTATGAATTTTCATAATTTCTCTACAGGACTGTGTTTTGCATCAGTATTTGTGGTTGTGTTCAATGATTAAAAATTCTAATATTTAGTAGGCACCAGTAAATCCTATCAAGTGGGATTAACAGGGTCTTAATAAAGTTTCTTTTCACCATAGGTCTGTTGTTGGTATTTAGCATTTTTTCCTCTTCTAGCCTGGCATGATCCAAAAATTTGCTATGTGTGGCTAATTAAACAAACATTCTATGCGCCTGATTTTATGCTTGTCAATCATGATTGAGTACTTATGTGACCCAGAAATCTATAATTGCTTAAAGATTTTTCTTCTTTTTTCATTTGAGATAAAAAAATTGGTTGTTGGTCTATGTTTCTTTTTAACAGACACAATTGGTTTGTTATAGCTTCCAGTCTTGATTTATTTTCAATTTCATAACATTGAAAGGGAACAAAAGAGAGAAATTATGATACTGTCAATTGGACTGTAAGCACAATCACTGACAACAGCAAGAAGGGATTAAAAAATGAGCTCCAGCATATAAAAGAACAAGAGGCTAAAGGCACAAAAAAGAAGAGATTCTATCTGTCAGGATTACAATGATTCTAACTGAGATCTTATGATTATTCTAATCTTTTTGCAAACTGCGTGCCAGATCTTATGAGGTTTACATGAACAGTTTTTTCAACAAGCAGGGATGTGGTGTTTGACTTGATTATGGATCCCGCTTCTTTGTTTCTTCAGTATTCTAATTGCTGAAAGTATATATTCTTTGAATCTCTGTTTTTTATTTATCTTTTAATAGGCACTGTGATGATCATAGTTTGTAGTCTCATTGGTGATATCCTCCATCCATGTTAGCAGAAATGAGAAAGAGGAAACACAATGGAAATGGCAAAACAATGGAAAAAGGAGTTTGATAAGGTTGTGTATAAGAAATGAAGGAGAAACACTGAAACAGTCTTAATATATATACATAAATTTCACAATTTATATTATTAATTTAATAATATGTTGGCTCTAATTCTTGTATGCCCCAACCGACCAAAATTCATTACAATTGTGTGCTCCTATGTCCTTGTAGCCCTATGTTGACAACTGATCTGAGATAAGTTATGCTAGGGTTTAAAACATCTATGTCTATAGTTTTGCCATATGGACTAACACTGGCCAATCCAATAGTTTTTATTGGATTGGCCTAATTGCTTTCAACACCAGTATCTTGTGCCTCCAATCTCTATGCATTTTAATCCCATGTGGATGGACATCTCGATTATGATGGTATGCATGGACTACTTGCATGGTGCCACATGTCACCTTGCTAAATTGGATGGTGGGTCCATGATCCTTTTGCTATGAGTGCTTGTTTCTTTTTAGAGGCTTATGTGGGCTTGACAATGAATTATTGCTTGCCACGTGTTGCCTTAGTGGTGGTGGTGGGCCCGATATTTTGCCAAGGTATTTTGTGCTCCATTGTGGCAATCTTGCCACCTACACACTTTCAGGAAGCCATTGATGACATTTTATTGGTGGTTGAGCTATATAGGTAGTCTAGCCTGTGCCTTATCCGCCCTATATTAGGACTTTTCTTGTAGATTCATGGCCACGATGGAGAGGTGGTGGCCTCTAGTGCATTTATTGGATCTCTTGCTGTGTGGCCATGCATGCTTGTATCCTGTGGGGACACGAGGGATTGTCTAGATACCATTGAGCCATGTGCAGAGACTATACAGAAGATTTTGAGCTAGACAGGTGGCCTTACTTGGCTAGTTGATTCATTAATTGCATGGGTATGGCTGGGCGTTGCTGGAGGTGTTTTTTGCACGATGGACAGGTGTTTCCCATCCTGCTGGAGGCGAGAATTTGTTCTGACACTGCCACATGCATTTATGTGAAGATTTTCCATGCTTCCTTATACTCTACAGTCGATCCTATGCAAGTTTTTCTTTTTGAATGAGTGTAATTCCTCTGCCTACTAATGTATGCCAGCTATGACAACGCTTTAAGGTTCAGGTGTCACTTGCCTCTATGCCAATGGACTGTTTGTAGGCTGAATACTGAGTTTGTAAATGATATAAAAAGCATATCAAAAGGATGAAAATGGATGATGACCAGTCAATTAGTTTAAGGGCTGTGCCTTGTTATAATCCCTTGTCATTTGATCAGAAATTTCTATGGCATTAAGCCTTCTATGTCTCATTTTGTTCCTCTCTCATCTTCACTTGTTGTAAGTTCATGAAAGGGATTTAAATGTAGATTTCTGTTTGTTTATTAGTGTTTCCATGGCTGACTGGTTATTTTCAGGGTGTGGCATGCTATGATCATGCATGAAGTTACACTGGCTAACTTCGTGGTAGATTGATTAGTTGGCCTACGTAGAGGCTTGTAAAATCAGTTAAGTGTATTTAAGTTTTCCTTTTCAGTTTGTCATGTGGATTCAACTTGTTTGGCCGTGGATTATTGAATGATTGCTCATGCACCAGTGTGTTTGGTTACTTAGAGGTTTGCAAGTGTTAGCTGTAGAGCCTAGTTTATAGTTGATGTTTGCATTCTTAGTTTTCATGGTGAACTTACACTCGTGAAGGTGGTGAGGGCAGGGTGCTGACTCAGTTGCTAATTGGATCAAGGCAGCAGTCTGCAGTGGCCTTCTTTGTTGTCAAGCCATCCCCAAATCAGTAAAAACATTTTTCATTTTAATATAATGTTAGTCTCTGCTTTGCTTGTGAATATAACCCAGTTTTAAAATTGTTGTCAGATCTTAAGAGAGCTTGTCCTAAAGCCATAATTTCAGAGGATTATGCTCATAAGAGTCGTAGTCATCTTTAAAGCCCCTTGCTTTAGCAATAAATATCGATGGCAAGCCAGTGACCGACAAACATTTAGGGGGCTGTTTTGGTGAGACCATAAGGTGCATATGTGTATGAAATGTTTAAAGAGATTCATGATTAGTGATGCAAACTTGTTTGTATCCGAAGTTACATATGCATGCTTGTATGATATCTGCTTATTATGAGATCTGCAAGGTCTATTCATGGCTACCATTAGGGCATGGCAGTCAAGGCCTAAATGTAATTTCTTTATTTCTCTTTAATTGTCCTGTCAAAGACTCCTCAAGGATCACCCTCCTTGGTATTGCAGAGCATGAAGCAGAAGAGGAGAAGCCCTACTCCCATGGATTGACCTCGAGCTGCCCTTTCCTTGTTGATGGTCTGCCTCTTTGCCCAAGATTAGTTGTTCCCTTTGTCTTGGCTGTGAGTACTGGTCCTAGTGGAAATGGGTTGGAGATCCAAAAAGTGGGCAATGGCATGCTCTGTTGAATTTCTTGCAGCTAAGCCTCAGATTTCCCAGTACAGCAGATTTTGCATATTAGTTCTGCATATTTTGTAACTTGATAATTTTTTGATTAACAGAAATATTTTTCTGTTAAAAAATGGATATCTACAGTCGCTTCCTCCTCTGACTACCCATCAACAAGGAAAAAGAAAATGGGATCCAAGAAGGGATCCATAAAAATCACATCTATTTCCTTAAACTACCATGATCTCTCTGAGCTCCAAGTTGTATGTAAACAAGATGTATAATGAGTATTTTTACCAAAAATCTGATTGCAGTCGTTTTGAGATAGGTGGGTTAATTTGAGACATTAGAAATAAACAAATAAACGAGATTTATAAGTGAACTTTATGCCAGGCAATTAACAGTTGCAATCTCTGGACCAAATGCGTATTAAACCAGGCTCAAAATGGTATATTGGCATGCAGTAGCCAAGAACTTTAGATGTAAAATATAGTCAATGACTTTTCATGCAAGAAACCGCATAGGCAGCTGCTTTTGGATTTCGTTGGTGTAGTTTTTGGCACTTGTTCCATGGTGTGCCAAGAGGTGCTTTGAAATAGTTTTGTTTCTATAGTTTAGACACTGCATATTTTTGCCTGCTAGAAATTTTTTTTGGTTTTGCCTTG
Source organism: Cunninghamia lanceolata (assembly GCA_027924645.1). Taxonomy (NCBI): domain Eukaryota; kingdom Viridiplantae; phylum Streptophyta; class Pinopsida; order Cupressales; family Cupressaceae; genus Cunninghamia; species Cunninghamia lanceolata. The sequence continues at coordinate 14,712,447 of BSBN01000870.1, read as the reverse complement.
ATGAATGTTATATAGTGTGATTGTAAACTCCCATTTGAATAGTATTTAAATATCCTAGTATGGAATAATGATACCAAACTTGTGCAATATATGATCATATGTGGTCACTGATACATATCTTTTGTTCATAAACTGCAAGTCTTGTTGGTCTGACACTTTTGGCTCTTATGCTGTTTCATTTATAAATATCACTTCAAAAATGTTTTTGCATAAATTGTTCAAATTCTGGAACTCTGCATGTATGGACTTTTTTTGAGATTTGGAGCCTTTATAAATGTTAGATGGTGCAATATTTTCCCCTTTTATATAGAACTTCTTATTATGTAACTTTGCTACCTGTCATTGCAACTGATGTTAGGAATCTTTTTTTTTGCAAATTTCTTAGTGTTCAGATGTCTTTTCATTATGAAATTCAAATCATGTTTGGCATGCCACTATGTGGTTTTCTGGTTTTATTTAATAGTTTGAATTTCAGTTTGGTGGGTACAAGTGTATTTTGAGGTCTTCAATGCACACTTTATGTCGGTTTATCAATGCACAGTTCAAAGGTCCTGGTATTCATGAAGGACTGTGACTCATTTAGTTCTTTTGGGTTTTAGGTGAACCCACATGTTGCACGATTACATATACTTACTCTGTTTTCCTAGTGCTTTCACAATACTGTTCTACCACTTTTTCTGTTTTAGACATTAGATCTCTGAACACTTAATTATCCATTTGGCACTTCTTTATGGTTATTTTTCTTAGGACTTGGCTAACATTTTGGTTGCACAATGGACTTCTGGTGTTGGTCATAAAAGGGGGTTAAAGTTGGAGAAACTTTTGAGGATGCACGTGTGGTCAGAATTGATCATGGTACTGGTCTTTTACTGGAGCTTCCCTCCAAACCAGCTGCAACACCTGCCTATGTAAATGTAAGATATACAATTCTTTGTGAGAATTAGTGATACGTTTAATTTTATTTAGAGATTTGTTTCTTGCACAGTGTTATATTGTCTTATTTTTTACAGAATCAAACTAAAGGTTGTACTTTCAATAGATATATGAAGCCTCGGATGATAACATTAAAAAATTGGACAAGAAATTCAAAGAGGGTGGGAAGGTTCGGACACGGGTAATGGGATTCAGATTTACAGAGGGGATAGCTGCAGCCACGCTAAAGGTTCAGTATATCTTTGATTTATCTATTTACTGCATAAATATATCTGTGTGTGTGTGCGCACACGCATGCGTGTTTCTCTTTCCTTCCTCCCCCACCCTCCTTCTCTCTCTCTATATATTATACATCATTCTGAAAAATGTTCTTGAATGCTGAATGTTATGGAAGTTAGTAATTTGTTTTAACAGGTGATGCAAGGTTAGTGCAGTAATTTTATATGCCAAATTTGAACTTCATTGCAGTTACTCACATAAGATATCTGGTACTTGCTGAAAATTTATATGCCTGCAGATTGGGGTGGGTGGGAGGACTAAAACCCAGCCCCCTCTATCTATCTAGGCCTCAGTTTGGTATCGACCGGCCTAAAGAAACAAAACTAATCTACGATATAGATAGAGGGGGGGCCCAACAAATATCCTAATCTACAACAACTCAACTATAGGGGGGCCCCCCCGCTTCAGTAGATTAATTGGGGGTGGGGGGCAATATATATTTGTTTGGCCGGGAGGCCCCCCCAACTATTGCCTCCCACCCACCCCAACTATATTAGTAGCGGGGCCTCCCACCCACCCCGGTTGCTAGCTTAGTTCTAATCTACTGAAGCGCCCAACAAATATATATTGCCGAGGAACATTAGAACTATATCCTCCCACCCACCCCAACGGATATAAAGGTTGATGGATTTCAGATAGTTGACCGGCCAGATTCTATACGTAACATGCCCGGGTGGGAGGGAATTTGAGTTCCCCAAGCACGGCAATTTGAGTTGCCGAGCACGCAGCGTTGGGAAGCGGTTCAATGAATGTATCAGAATTCGGTGACCTCGGAAGGGGAAACAGGTGCCCTATCTGCCCCACCACCCGCCCCCTCCCCTTTATTATTGAGGATCCTTCCAAACCATCCCGGCAGAAGCTGTCTCATGGCCCGGATTATCCAACAGAAAAGAATATCCTTCCCTAGTTTCAACTATATAGAGGGGGGGGCCACGCATGGCCGTGGTCGAGTGACTGAATAGAGATAAGTCGGGAGTCGAAGAGCATTGGTGCTGCCCGGAGGAAATTAAAAGAGAGAAGTCGATGCCGCTCCCATCCGTCATTCCAAGCCGGGTCGCTTATCCCTCCCCCCGGTTGCTTCGACCAGGGATTCTATCCGATCAAGTCCAAAACCTCCTGCAATAATATAAAGAAGGGCGAGATTCGAGAGTCCAGTTGATGAAAGGATCTCCGCATGGGGGGAAAGAGAGGAACCTAGCACGGGAACTGATCCCATGCCCCAATAAATAAAGTAGGCGCCCGCCGAACTATAACTAGAATTGTGCCGTAAACCATGAATCCCTAACGGACCTAGAAGATTTGGAGATTTGGTAGCTGAGAAGCTGGGGCCGAGTGTTCCAAAAATGGGGTTGAATCATCAATCGAGTGCAAATGGATCGGAATGGGTCACGAAGAAGCCGTGGACACTCATTTCATGAAGTGCCCCTCTTATCTATCTCCTCCCACCTTGGCTGCTAGTATAGTTGGGGGGGGAATTCTAGGCCCCGAGGGCTAACCTAGGCTGGATTGCAAGAATAAGGTATTTTGCTGTATGGACGACCCCTATTGACAAGCTATGACCCTTCGAACGGGCCCACCATTCCATGTCCCGCCAGATAGATATATAGGGGGCGAATCGGTCGACTATTTTATCATCTCGAGAAAGGCCAGCACCCGATGCCAGTACGGAACCGAATCCCCTCTCCCTAGCTAGCGATCTGTGATCCCTTGAGCCTCCTGCCTTTGGATTGCCAGGTGCATGCTCCCCATCCTCGATTCCCGGACCGATTGAAGCTCCTAGTGCTCCTACCACTAATCCGAACCTTTTCTAAAAGGGATAGCCAGAACCCGTTGCCATAGAATTGTAGGGGCCGCTGGTGGACGAGAAAGGTGGGCCTACCTAAAAGTCTATTCGTCATGGTTGGGAGGGGCAGCAAGAGAAGAAGGGCGTGGTTCAGTGGTTACGGCTGACTAGCTGTATTCCTGATCCTATCCACCAGCCGATTGCCTATGCTGCCTCACCGTCTCCCCATGCCACCGATCCCCTGTTCCCATCCCCCGAGCTCGGTTGAGTCGATCTGGAATCCAAATTCATAGGTGCGAGGGCCTGGTGTTCTCTATGCCCGAGTGGGAGAATCATCTCTTTCTTCGGACAGGTTCAATGCCGTATCGAATTTTCTCCCATCCCTCATGACCAGTGGTGAAAGCGGGTCTTAGTCCATCCGATCCGCCCCCTATATATATCTGGGGGTTTATCCACCCGATTCAACATATCCTTTTCCCCTACTCGCTTATGAAAAAGGAACAGGCCTACCTCTCTGTCTCTCACCCTTGGCCAGGGAGTGATCAAACTCCTAAAATCATAAAGAAAATGTTCTTGAATGCTGAATGTTATGGAAGTTAGTAATTTGTTTTAACAATTGATGCAAGGTTAGTGCAGTAATTTTATGCCAAATTTGAACTTCATTGCAATTTCTCAAATAAGATATTTGGTACTTACTGTATTTATATGCCTGCAGTTATAAGTGATAAAATAATGGAACTTGATGAGTCTTTATGGCAAGAACTGCCTAAAATTATATAAGATTTGACTCTTGTTTTAACTTTTATCTCATAAAGGGCAACTAACCTATTTCAGGCAAATCGTCACTTGAAAGCTACCACTCACTATTCCCAGAGTCTTTACTAATGTCCTGCATTCAAGTTCTTTTCTTCTAATCATACATAGGTACTTTCAGGCCACATTATGATTTTGCTGATAATGTTTTCCATTTGAACATTTGTGAACATTGTTGCATCTGTTGCCTTCTTTTCTGTTTTAAGTTTTCTTTTGGGTCTCTATTTTTAACATTTTGATAAATGTTTATTTAGAAAAGAAAAGTTCAACTTGCAATGTGTTATGCTCGATGAGGTAATAATGAGTATCATAAAGCCCCAAGAAAAAAACTGGCATCAAAATCGCAGGAGTTGGTGAGCCTTATGAATATTTGGGAATATGACTTTAGTGGCCATCAAATGGGTTTAACTTGCAGAACTTGGCCACAGTTGACGCACTTGCCATAGATGAACCCAGAAAGTACTCATTGTAGTCAGCAACTATTCGGCATTGTTAGAAAGCACCCATTTACTTAGCAAATACTTGGAAAATAAGGAGCAGAAATTTGCCTATGAAGTCTGATCTAGAAAACTCCCATATACCGTTACACTGCAAAGAAACTAAACTCAGAATCACAAACACATAATATTCTCCTCTAAAGGCAGCAAATGAACTACAAAGTACGCATCTTGGATTTCATTGAATCTGTTATTTTCTAGCTTCTGTGGATAAAAATAACCTTGATGTGATAAGTATTCATACCAGACTAGATAAGTATATTAATGTCCATGAATGACCAAAAGTAGGTCAATGGGACTTGAGAATACATCAGTGAAAGGTAGAAAGTTCTAGGAAGAGAGCATCCTGGAAAGCAAAATAAAGGAACGAAAGTACTACAAACAAAATGAAGCAGTGCAACACTAACACAAGTGGTAAAAAAACTAATATAAATTGCCATGTGGGGGGGAATAAAAAAAACAAAATCCACAAAGAGTAGGGGCTGATGAAGACTGGAATTATCTCTGTTAGGACCTGGAAGGGAGGAATCATCAATGTCATCATCGATTGCTATGAAAGGACTGATACATGATTTGGTAATGCTGATTGCGGAGTGTCAAAGGTTGGGGGGCGAGGCATGGTGGTGCAAGGATGCAAGGAGGAAGTAAAGCACTTCCTCTATAATCTCTTGTAACATCCAGTGCTGGTGTAGCTCTTGTAGTATTGAGGAAACTCATAATGTGTGATTGTCCTTGTGGCCTAGGGGGTGATTGAGGAGAAGTAGGTCCATGACATTGAGGAGTAGAGCCACGTTGTTGAGGGACAACGTGCGAAGGCATTTGAGTAGTAGTGCTATGTTGGGAGAAATGCCACCTCACAGGTCTATCTGGCTCTGTGTGAAGTAGTAGTATCCAAAGTTGAAAGGGTGTTTAGTGTCGCCAATCTTTTAGCTGGGTTGGAAGAAAGAGGTGATCAACATGGGGGATCTAGGCCATGTAGGGATTCCCTATAGGGATCTGAGCCAAGGGTAATGGCCTCCCGAAGAAAAAGGGCCAGGTGTTGCTGGTTTGGATATCTAAAGAAAGGAGATAGAGTGTTGCCTCAGTCTTTGTAGAGGCAGTGGTATCTCCCTCGAATCTCATAGTAAATGGGGCATTTGAAAATGAAGTGTTCCTCAGTCTCTACCTCTTGGAGGGAGCGAAGACAACAAATCTAGTCTTGGTAGAGAATATGATGATGGTCTCAATTTGTAGTTGGTGAGAGCACACCCTTGGTCAAGGGGAGACATCAACCCATGGGACAAATGGCATTGGATATAGTGAGGAGGATGAATCCAGCTTGGGGCTGAGCAGAGGTCCAGGTGACCTAGATGTATTGTCTGTAGATATCCTCTATGGTAGCTTTAATGGTGACCTCATTCGAAGGAAGGAGTCGACAAGGAGTGTCCAAGGAGTACAAGAAAGGAGGTAGTCTATCAATAGAGATAGTCTATCAATAGAAGGAACAAGCTAGTTTCGGGATACCAACAATGTTGGTGTCTAGTGGGGTCTAGAGATGCAATACAAGTCTAGTTGACGAACCTCAAACTAGGTCCGCATACCTCAGACCATTATGAAATTGTAGGTTTGACGATTTATCAAAAAGGCGTATTTTTCAAGGGATATCTTCTAAGTGGATTTGGAAACATTGATAGTCTAAGGCAGAAAGAGAGGCATATCTCTTGCAAAGGCACAATCGAGAGGCAAGCTTAATGCTAAAGGATGGGGTAGAAAATGGGGACCCCAAGTAGGTGTATGTTGATGCGATCACCAAAGGTTCCTATTTGTAGAAGAATTGGAATCTAGAAAGGGACTGTTTGGAGATGTTGAAAATCTTGATCTTAGTGTTACTGAGGTTGACCACAAGTTGGTGGAGCTTACAAAAGCCAGCGAGAGCATCAATTTGTTGCTATAGGCCCTTGCTAGAATGAGAGAGGAGAACAACATCATTGACAAAAAGTAGTAAACCATCATCAATGTGGGCATGTTGTTCAGGAAACTCCTCGAACTCATCAATGTAAGTGTTGAAGAGGGTTGGTGAGAGGGCATTCCTACTTGACCCCAATGGTACTCTTCACAAAGTCAGAAAGACCATGAGAATTACAGAATAACCCAATAATCGTCTCATAAAGCCTTCAAGCTGCGGTGATGAGGGAATTTGGAATAACGGCATTGTGCAATTTATGGAAAAGTAGGTGTCTCAGAATTGAGTCAAAGGCCTTTTTGAGGCCTATAAAACAACAAAAGACTTGGGACTATTGGTGACGAAGCTCCTCAATAATAGCCCAACATATAAAGATGTGGTCAACAAGTGTTTTGAAAGATGCATGTCTAACACTGGGGCATAAAGTTTGGCAAACAAATGCTCGATTGTAATGGTCTTATAGTTGCCAAGGTTGGAGAGGTCTCCGGATTTATGAATAGGATGAATTATGTGCTAGGACCAAGATTTAGGAAAACCTGAACAAACCACCTCATTAAAAAGTTTTGCCAAAGGGGAGGCAAGGGAATCCACACCCTATTTGAGGAATGCAGCTTGGAGGGCTTCTCAATATGCTACTTTGTTGGTACACAACTTCAAAATAGCCCTCTTGACAATACAAGTGGAGAATATAGTAGAGGATGGCGGTGGAACATGATAGCAGGTTGGTTGGGTATATCGTAGATAGAACTAGCATATGAAACCATGCCTCAAGTTTGATGTCGGAAGCAATGGTTTTTCTTGGGAGAAGGGAGTGCAAAAAGCCCTTGGGGGAGTAGTGGAGATCAGCAAGGAGGGCTAGTCATCTAGACATCGGAGTAGACAACAATACTCCCTATGGGTGGAGAGTATGGAGGGAGGGTCATGGGTGAAGTAAAGCCAAAATCTTTGAAGAAGGGATTTACACACATCATCGTACCATTGGTTTAGAGGTCAAGATCAATGGGGGCAAGGTGAGAAGGAGTAATGTATAGTGTGGGGACAAGAGTCCAAGGCGGCATCCCAAAGGGATTGATGTAAGAATTCATACAAGGAATTGATGATGGGAAGTGGGAGGGAGTAGAACTCAAACAAAAGAAGGGAAAGATGGGCAACTTAGTCAACGGTAGAATCATAATTAAAGTAGACTATCGTGTGTCTACTGATGGGGGGAGGAAGGGGGGAGTGTGGTAGGAGGGGGTGGGTGAAAATGTGGAAATCAGCAAGGAGGGTGAATGTCAAGGTACCAAGGTCAGCATGTGGGAATTGAGGGGAAATAAGGAAATCACAAATGTGGAGGATGAGGGATCTGTTGGTGAGAACATAGTCCATGATGCTCACACCACCTCCATGGGGAAAATAGGTGAAAACCTATTAGAGTCGAGGAAGCAAGGTAGCCCATTGAGAATGGCTCTAACATTCCCCTAATTGAAGAAGGTGCCTCCCATAGGCCATGATTGTAGTATTATTGTTAACATATCCTCTTGATAAACCAAACTCAGGATACATCTCACGAATGCATAATTCATCTTGCACAAGATCATTAATATTTGTCTGGTGGGTTCTCATGTGGGCATTCAAGTCACCCAAAAGAATAATATTGCCAACGGTGGAGTACTAGGAGACCTTTGGATAGAGGTCAAGGTACTAGTACCCATTGATTTGTATGATGAATGAAGAAGAGGCGGTAGGGGGAGGGGGGGATAGCAAACAACAATGAAGACATCGTGAGTAGAGGATGGACCCTTATGAACTTGCAACCATATGTATCTAGAGTGGACATTAGAAGCAACCAACAAAACTTTATACCGGAGGCATCATGAATGAGGTAGGTGACTCCACTAGAACCATAGACTCTTGCCAATCCACGGGTCTCACATCGATAAGTTGAGACCCAAGAGTAATCTATGACTGTAGGGAGGGCCTGTTCATGGCTCTCATGGGTCTTAGTGAGTAAGATGAGATATCGGGTAGCAATAACATATTAGAAAGTACTTGGAGAAGACATATAGTACTACTGCAGTTCCAACAAGTAATGGAGATGCCATTGCCACCTACTGAGACCCAAGGTCATCATGATGCTGATAATCTAGAGTGTGACCACCTAGGAGAGGTAGACTCACAAATGATGGCCTTACAATCTCGGATAACAGCCCACTTGTTCTCCTTTCTGGCAGCCACAACATGAATGTGGGCTTGCCGGAGCTCCTCTACTTGGAGTCTTGTAAGATCCATATATAGATAAATCTGTTGGTGGGGGAAAAACTTTTTTTTTCCCTTGAGAGCTTGCAAACGTTCTTTTGCAGATTGGAACTGGATGAAAAGGGTGTTGTTAGATAATGTCCAAGCCTTGTTAAGGGAGACATCCTTTAAGTTTAAGGATTCACAGAAGAATGCATGACTTGCCTTTAATGTGTGAGTTGGCTTATTGAGGCCACAAACATGAAGGTTGAGTGCCTGGGTTTGTTGTGCCCTTTATTCTTCAAACTTAGCTTGGACAGCCATCTCAACAACAAGAGGTGCCTTCTTCCCTTTAACCACTTGCACCCACGAATTGTGTTCCTTGACCTGTTTTTGGATACACTGTTGTTGGTTCATGATAAGGTAATGCAGTTGTCTCCTGATCAGGAGCAACAATTGGATTGGGAACGAGTGGGTCTATGGAAAATTAGGTACCTAGGTAATATATAATGATTCCAACCTTTTCATGATTAAAAACTTTATACTCATCTTTTGTTGCCTGCTCAATGAAATCTGATGCAGGTACATCCATCACGTTTAGATTTTGGGGTTCTAATCAGGATTAACATTTAAGGTGCTTCATTTATATGAAATTGTGCAATGATTTCTGATAAGCGATTTGTTGACTTGGGTCCTGAAACCTAATCTGCCAAATTTGGCTTATGTGAATATCTGAAATGCATTCGTTTGAGTGCCCCCTGTATGCTGACATGTTTGCCATTTAGACCCTTGTTTTGGCTGTAACCAACTGATGCTGGGCCTTGGTCAACTGCTGACTTCAGCGAAGTGCTAGACACCATTGTTGGCCAAACTTCCAATGTTTTATTCCATGACCTTGAATTCTATGAATTTCTTCTCCATTTTTAGAGGATTTGCACTTGAACATGTTCTAGTCAATGTCTCTGCCTTGAAGCTCTAGTGAGTCTCTTGAAGCCCTAGATCCCTTTCTTGACATCAAAGTTGAAAACTAGTCATAGCATAGACAGCTCATCAAGAAATGAACATATAGAGGTATGAGCTGAAAAGCCCAAAGCAACAGATTAAGGTACACCATTCCTCTTCCTTACTAACAAATGGTTAGAGGTGCTTATGTACTAAGTGGTTCTCCTTTCCATGTGATTTACTCAAGTTATCTTGAAGTAATCAACATTTAGTCCAAAATTTATCCGTTTGGTTGAACAATTTTGTTAATTTAATTGACATTTCCTTGTAATTATGAATTAAGCTGTCTACTAACTAAACAGTTTCATTCTCTTCTGTTATGTACCTTAAAGTTATAATCATAATATAAATAGTAATAGGGTATATCAATAGACACAGCTAATAGTCTTGTGCCTATTCATTGCATATAAATACATCAATAAATCGTATCAACAATTGATGAATATACTACAAATATATTAATTCATGTATTTTTATTTATTTGCTCACAGCTGCTCACTTAAAAATTAATTGAATAGTAGTCATCAATATTTTATATTCTTTTGTATTGGAGTTTATTTCCTCTTGTAGAATCCAATTCACGGGTTGCCATAACTGAATTATTGACATATGGTGCATACTATTTGTTATTTTTCCTTTTGTAAGCTTGATATTTATCTGGAAATTTATGGTGTGTGTGATAATTGTGTAATGCATGTTTTTACTGGGTATAAGTTGTCAAAATAATTGGTAAATTACAATAAGTCAAATATTTAAGGCATTTATACTTTATTTTGAAGAAGTTTATCATTCTATTTGTTCTCATTTGATGTCATCTGCTCCATGTTGCTTGGAAATTAGCATAACATTTATCTGGTAGTTTGGAAGTTTCAGGACATGTAGTTAAATTTTCTTTATACTGGTTGTCACTCAGGCATCAGTTCTGGAGCAGGCAGTTTTTAATCGTTCAGATGTAAAGCCTGGTTTGGTGGTGAAAGCCAAGATTGTTAAAATGGAGGAAATTGGTGCAATTGTACAGCTCTCAAATGGTTTAAAAGCTCTATGCCCTGTTTCGCATATGTCAGAGTTTGAAGTTGCAAAGCCTAGTAAAAAGTTTAAGGTCAGTGTTATCTTCTTAGCTTTTGGCTCATTTATTTCTGTGACATGTGCTGTATAGAGGTTATTTTTTGGCTACAGTAAAGCAGTAATTTGTATAGTAATGAAAGGGAGGAAACTTTGTATTCATGGTTTTTAAAAAAACGGATTCTAGGCTGGTTTGCTAATTATTGATCTCATATATAGTAGGATTCACTGTGACATATTAAAGAAAGAAACAGAAAACGAAAGAGAAAATATATTAATGTCCACGAATGACCAAAAATAGATGAAGGGAATTGTAATGTACATCAGGTATAGTAGCAGAAGACTAGGGCAAAAAGGGCCCTAGACATGAAGCAAAAATGAAAAGCGATAAAACCTGAAACATGGGGTTTAACCTAAAAAGATTTATCCCCAAGATAGTAAAATTCTTAATAGAAAAGAGTGGGGAGAACCCCGCAAAGTAGTAGAAACAAAAGAAGACCACCCATATTGGGAACCAAAAACCTCAAGTGTCAGTGTTCAATAATGCATTGGAGGAGCCAAATATGTTATCAGCCCTTCACTGAAAGGGTACCAATGTAGAGTTTGAGAAAGTTTGTTGGGGCTAAGGTGGCTGTATCGTACAACCCTAGAAGGCAAAGTCTAGTGCTAAGGTGGTTGGGTTGGATAATTCTAGGAGGCAAAATCTAGGCCTAAGGTGGTTGGGTTTGGAGAACTTGAGGAGGTAACTGATTCCACAAATTAACTCCTGTAACATTCAATACTGATGAACTACTAGAAGGAAAAAAATTGTGATCTGAGCTTGCCCTTGAGATCTATGCCCTTGAGAGGGGTGCCAACATTGAGAAGAGATAGAGCCATGGCCATTAGAATCAGAGCTAGGGTGCTGAGTAATTGTAGTTGTAATAGATTGCAAGGATGAGCAATGCCTCACCAATTTGTCCCCTACCATACGTGAATCAATAGTATTCAATGGGTGCTTAACACCTGCAACATCTGTAGCGGGTTGAAAGAAGCAAGTAACCATTCTGGTAGATTTGGGACCACCACAAAGAGATCTAACCTTGAACCTAGTGATCTCATGGAGAAAAAGGGCCAAGCAACTCTGATTTAGGTAATAGAAGAAGGTAGACAATCACTGGAATCTTGTTATAAACAATAGTATCTCCCATGAATTTTATAGTAGATTGGACACAAAAAAATAAAATGCTCCTTAAACTCCACCTCATGAAGAGAGTAAAGGCGACATACAGTAAATGTCCTCTCTAATGGATTTATTGAGAACCTCTTTCCCTAGAAGAAGGTGACGAGGAGCTCATAAGGAGTATCTGAAGGAAGGGGGCTAATCCGAAGACATGCCAATAGACTGGAAGAGCAGATGACCCGTCGAGAACCAACAACACTGAGGCCCAAGGGGACCTAAAGAAGAAATCTACTTTGAGGAATAGAGTGCTAAAGAGGGATATCCCCCATTGGGCACAATAAATTTACCTATGGATCTTAACCTGTGAATAGACGTAGCGAGTTTCAAGATAGTATGGAGGCCAAAAGGTCGGGCAGAAAATTTGTCCTGAATAGTACATTGAGGAATTATCCATTTGCACCAGATCATATGTTGAAGCATAATTGTCTGAACCCTGTCAACCCAAGTCTAATCACAAGAATCCAAACTAGGGCCCCAAAGCTTGGAACGATGTTGTAGGCTTAATCATTGTGTTTCTTATGCACATTGTCAAAGGCATATCCTGGAAATATACTTGAAAAGATTGGCACTCAAGAACCAACAGCAAGGTGTATCCCTTGCAAAGTCAAGATTTAGAGGTAGGTCAGAAGGGGAGAGGACTTGTAAACTGAACTCCTAGATAAATATAATTAGTTGTTATTTCCATAAGGTCCCTGTTGTGACCAAATCACACATCGCCCCATTGCAAATGGGGACCCCCTTTTTTTGAATTCCAGTGCTTTGCTAAGTCCAGGATGATGTCCTTTGCATGATGAAGTCAGTGGTGTTTGAGTCCTAGAGCCCCTTGATGACCTGATCCTGATGTTTGAGACCCTGAAAATGACTAAGTCTGGTATCCTGATCCTGAAGATCCTGAAAATTGGCTAAGTTTGAAATCTGGTGGATCCTCAAAAATCTAGAATCTGCATGTTAAATCTGGTGGATCTAGGACCTATCTCAAACATCCTGAAAGGTATATTGAAAAATATTTAAAGTATAAGTTTAGAGATATACTTAAATATATTTTTCAATATACCTTACCTTGGCGACTTGCATTTTTGGGCGCGAATTTCCTCTAGTACTTGGGTGCATTTTCCCACCTCTGCCAACTTACATCAGCGCCTAGAGGAAGATCAACTTCCAAACGCTCCAAGATAGGGCGCCTTGATTGAAATTGGCATAAGAGACCTTAAACATCAAAATTTTGGACAAATGAATGATTCCAGAGTTTAGGCGCCCATTGCATGTCAGAGGATCAGAAGAATTGCGCCCAAGGTTGAAGGAATGAGTCTTGGCGCCATTTCTTGTTACTCCTGCCAGTTCTAGGCGCCTTGATGTGAAGTAAGATTTGAACTAATGACAGATTGCGCCTTAGGTTGAAGTGGTATGGTTATGGCGCCTTGAAGCCTAAGTGAATCATTTTGGGCGCCTTGGTAAAAGCAACTTGAGATACTAGGCGCTCTTCTTTAGTGAGTGAATCATTCTAGGCGCCTTGATGTGAGATGAAGGCTATACACCCAAATGAGCGCCTAGAAAAGAATACACTCCACATTAGTCATATGTGAGTGCCTTAGCATGAGGAGGTCTAAATGTTGTCTTGATCCAAAATTGAAAGAGAATAAACTATCTTCCTTTAAGCGCCTTTTCCAACTAGCACACTCCAGATCAATCATGAATGAGCGCCTAGATTAAGATTGAATCCAAGGACATTCAAGTTTGAACGCTTAGTGAATGAAGTGTTGGAAATTTTGAGAAGTGGCGCCTTCATGCATTAAACTATCTCCACTTTGGCGCCTTAGCATAGAGATGTTCAAACTAACCCAAAGTTGCGCCTTAATGTGAAAGAGCATGATATGTTTAAGCTAACTCCTATCATGATGTTTGAGATCCTGAAAATGACTAAGTCTGGTAGCCTGAAATCCTGAAACACTGAAAAATTAGCTAAGTCTGAAATCTGGTGGATCCTCCAAATTCTAGAATCTGCATGTTAAATCCAGTGGATCTGAGACCTATCTCAAACATCCTGAAAGGTATATTGAAAAATATTTAAAGTATAAACTTATACTTAAATATATTTTTCAATATACCTTATGCTCTGGGACTACTATTTCTAGGCGCAAATTTGCTCTGAAAGACCTTAGGCGCGTTTTCTTACTTGCAGACACTCAAAAAGTGCGCCTTGATGGGAGGAGAGGTCCAAGTCAATTGTGGATGGCGCCCAATTTGCACTAACTAGAATTGGCGCCCACTTTAGTTCATATTACCTCATTCTAGCGCCTTGGAAGAATCAACATCATTTTGGCGCCTTAAAAGGAGAAGTCATCTTGAAGTAGGCGCCTTAGAATAAAGTTCATGAAACGACCTCATAAAATGGGCGCCTAGAGAGAAAGGATCACTTTAAAACAAGTCTTGGTCATTCAAAGCCTTGAAAAGTAACAAATAGAACCCAAATTGTGTTAGGTGCCCATTTTTACCTCTGCCAACTCAATAGGCGCCTTGAAGGAATTGCTCAATCAAGACATTGGAGTTGGGCGCTTGGAGTATAAAATCATTCTAAGACATGATTGATCACTTAGAAGTATAAAATTGCAAGTATGAAGCTTCAAAGGGTTGGGCGCCACTTTCACCAAAAGCACATTATTTTGGCGCCTAAGGGAGGAGTTTGCATTTAAAGGCATCTTTTGGACGAACCTTATAGAGGTTGACTTCTTTTAAACATTACAATTGCTAGAAAATTATTTGAAATTATGAATGTGGGACTAAATTGATGTTAGGCGCACTTTGTTCCTATTTTTACCTATATTTGCGCCTAAGCTTGAAAAGGGATTATTACATGTTTAAAGTTATTCCTATCTTATGTAGTGATTGATATATCGTTTACTTTGTCTTGTAGGAGCATTAACAAAGCTAAGGAGTTATCCAAGGAATCACCTTCAAGCGAGGAGTAAGGAGCATCATGCTAGCCGCCTTTGAAGATTATCAAGTTGCATCATTGAAGGAAGGGGTGTTGGTGAAGCTAAGGAGTCATCAAGGACAAGTACCTGAGAAGTCTTCAAGTTGCAGGGGGATCACACCTCAAGTCTCCTACATCAAAGACATCATGTTAGATCATATCAAGTTCAAAGTATACTTCATCCTTTGCATCATGTTCAAAAACAAGGCGTTCCCCATCTAAGCTTCAAGTCAAGGTTCGTCAAGCTTCAAAGTTTCTTCTAGAGGTTATCAACATCTACTTCACATCCAAGGAAGGTGTTATCATCTACACTCAAAGAAGGTCACTTCAAAGGCCATCAATGAAGGATCACTTCATCAAGTCTTCTACATCAAGCAAAGGCATTCATCTATTCAACTTCAAGTTCCATTTCACCTTCAAGTCCATGAGAGATCTCATATTCCGATTCATGAAGCAAGCTTCATCATCTACTCTTACATGAAGGAAGTATACATCATCATCATCTACTCTATTACTTACTCTTCAAGAGGTACATCGAAGGAGATCATCATATCAACTTACCTACAAGAAGAAGAAAGAATCATGAAGTTAATCAAGTGAAGCAACAAGTATCATACATCCAGTTGCAAGGAAATGTACAAAGCAAGATCAAGCAATCACATTGAATACATCACACAAAGATGATACAATTTTCAAAGTATGCTGAGTTGGCATCCATGTGGCGAGTACACATCATTCAATTTTGATTAGCCGCATTATTTAATGCATTCAATGTATCATTTAATAAAAGAAGTCAAAGGGATTCCTATGTGGAAGATATTTTAAATAATTTCGCCTTACCTTATCACATTGGAAAATGTGCCTTCATTGCCTCTCTCTTTTGTACTAAAAATAGAAAGTTGTTGTAACTACCTCTGAGGTGGCACGATGTAGACCCTTGGCTATTGAATTAATCTTAGCCCTTCATTGTATTCTGGACACTATATAAAGGCCTTGTTGCCTCATTTGTAATTCAGTAGATCATCAGTAGTAGATTAGAGATTAGATTTTAGGAGTAGAATAGGAGACTCTCAAAATTCTCTGAGAGAACTTGAAATTGTTGTAAATATTTCTCAAGGCTAATGCAAAAGACATTGGAAGTTTATTTGGTGTTCAAGTGTTATCTTGTGAAATAACTTGGTTTCTTGTACTTCAATGGAATGGAGATGTTGTTTCAAGTAGATTAGAAGTAGACTAGAAGTTCATTGTTGTAATGTTTGTTGTATTGGATATTTGATCAACTCCTAGCTCATGCTTTTAACATTCATCGCTGGTGAAGTGTTGTGTAAAGCTAGTCTGAGCTTAATTTGTTTAAGTTCGATTGTGGATGCTTGTTTGAGCTACGCCGTTTAATGGGTGCTCATATGAACCTTCATGATTTGAAAACCTTTCGCGTAACCTTAGGAGATTGCACCAGCTTCATGTAGTTGTAGGCACCCTTGGCGAAGTGAAGTTAGGTTAATCAGAGAGTTTGTCTATTCAGTCCTCGTCATTACTTCATTGACCTTAGATTAGTTTTCCTAAACCCTCACCTTTTTGCTTTTCTTCATTATTGAAACCATGTATATACATCATCCACACTGAAAGGAGGAATAAGCTGAATGAAAGGAGAAGATCTAATGTAAGTCCCTTTGTGTTTAACAACAAAATCATACTTAGTCACTGAGCTATCTCTTACAAAATCAGAAAAAAGGAACCTTGGAGTCATCTTGTTTGATCACTTTGTTCAGCATTCGAGAGGCTTTGCTCAAGAGGGAGTCAGATACTTTGTATTTCACTCTAATTGTTGACTTGTCCAAAAACAATCATCAACAGTCCCCTTTGTAAAAGAATTGAAAGTTGGAAAGAGCATTCATATTGGTGTTGAAGATCATGACCTTAACTTTTTCTAATGTTGAACACTAGATGGTGAAGATCCCCAAACTCAAAAAGTGCATGAAGCCATCTCTACAAGTCATCAGGGGAATGAGAGGGGAGAACCACACCATCAATAAAAAATAAAATAGTAATCACAACATGGAGAAGCAACAACTATCATCCACTTGGGTATGTTGTTTATAAAAATCCTTCAGCTCATAAATGAGTTAGGAATTAAGGTGACTCAACCTTGCAAAGTTCCTGGATTTATTATTTTAATTACTTAGCATCTTTCCTGCATTCTATTACATTTTATATTATTTAATATTGTGCTCCAGCCAAAATGGAGCCTTGGAATTTGTGGTGGCATATTTGGTCATGTGTCGGTGCTTTGTAGGCGGTTGTAAGAAATATTTAATTTGGATATTTATAGCACAACCGAGACGCCCTACTTTTGTGGGATCCTATGACACAGATTTATGATAGATGCTTATGATGCGTAACAGCAAGAAATAGAGGGAGTTACAATGGAATCTTGACCAGCTTTATGACAGGCGATTACACTTATCATGTATCATTAAAATTTGGCAAGTGGAGTTATGGGAATCTAGGCGCCCAAGTTGGGTGGTCAAATTGGCAGTTACAGGTGCATAAATGACTTACTAAAAATAGATAGAATGATGAACCTTGGATAGTGGCATTGGAAATCAGAGTCTAATTTGGGCACCATACGACTGGAGGTTTCTTGCACATTGTTTTGTAAACCATTTATGGTTTCCAGGTTGCCCATTGCCTATAAATTGATTGTTGGAGTTGTAGGTTTGTATGTATGAATTTGCAGGCGCCGGAATGTTGCCGAAATTACTCCAAGTTTATATGCTGGTAGAACTCTTGTAAAAGCTTGCTCTGCTAGTGTGTTGTAATCTCTTGTTTGATTGAATAATATGTTGAGCTGCTTTAGAGTTGGCTTTTTCTCCCAAAAGGGTTTTCCCCACATAATACTGGTGTTATATGTTGTATTGTTTTATGTTTTTGAATATGTGTATCTTGTAATAGTTTAGATCAGATTTTAAGTTATTTGTACAACATTCCTCACAAGGTTTAGTGTAGGAAGTTGTTTCCACTATCCTTGCTTGCTTACAAAATGTAGATACCAAAAAGAGTTGGTGAGAGAGAACAACCTTGTGCAACTCAAACGGTACTTCGGACAAGTTGGCCATGAGGAGTCTGGAAATCAACCAATGACTATCTCATAGAGCTGCATGATGGAAGTAATGAAAGTATAAAAAATTACTAGGTTCCCACAATTTTTAAACAATAGATGTCATGGGATGGTGTCAGTCCTTGAAGTCCACAAAATAACATTAGATATTAGAAGATTGATTACAAACTCCCTCAATAATAGCACAAAGTGCGAAAGTGTGATCTATATTCAGAAATCCCTCCTTAAGCTGATGCTACCCCTAGCCCTCAAATTCAAGTCGTCTAACACCTCAAAATGTAATTTGTCAAATACTAAGATACCAGTATAGCAAAATTGTTTTTGGGATCGGGATCATTTTGGGTACATTTGTACACAAACATATAAAAGTCATAAATATATACATATTTGCAGCCTTAAAACATGAATTAAGCTTAAAACACCATATAACATGCATATTATAAAGAAAACCACTATAAAAATGAAAATGAAAATGGGGGATCTATTGGTAGATAGCAATCTATGGGATGCAATAGATGAGAAAGCTACTAGACCTGCAGATGCAACCTCAACTGCTCAGTATAACATTATGGACTGGAGGGCAAAAGGTCTCATAAGATTATGTTTTGATTAATGTCCATGAAGAACCTACTGCAAAGAAATTATGGCAGAAACTGGGTGAAATCTACCAAGCAAAAATCCTTGGTCAACAAGTTTTTGTGGAAGAAGCTATATTCCTTGAGAATGGGGGAAGGTGGACAAATTGTAGACCACTTGAATGTGTTCAATACATTGGTGGCACAGTTAGATTCGGTGGGTATGAAAATGGATGAGGGAGAAAGATGTTAGACTTTGCCGTGTTCTTTATTTGATTCATGGGATAGTCTTGTAATAGCCATTAGGAGTACTTCTGTTACATTGAAGGTTGAAGATGTTGTTGGTTCTTTACTTTCTGAAGACATGAGAAGGAAGGCTTCTGTTGTGACCAAATCACACATCACCCCATTAGGAATAGGGACCCCCCTTTTTTTTGAGCTCTGAGCTTTTCAGTGAGTTTCCAATGAGTTTTGCTGAGATTTTAATGATGTCCTGACTCGTTTTCCTTTGCCGGCTCGGTAACAATTTCCTTGCCTATGATCTTTGGTTCACGATTAAGGGTAGATAAACTTGCAATAATGATCAAATCCTATCTAGATATTGAGTTTTGAGGTTAATCCTTCAGAATGTTTGAGATCCTGAGAAGACTAAGCCTGGAGCCTGAAATCCTGAAAATCCTGAAAAAATGGCTAAGTCTGAAATCTGGTGAATCCTCCAAATTCTATATTTTGCATCTTAAATCCGGTGGATTCGGGACCTATCTCAAACATCCTGAAAGGTATATTGAAAAATATTTAAAGTATAAGAAATTCAATCTCTAAACTTATACTTAAATATATTTTTCAATATACCTTTACTCGCGCGATCCTGAAAATACTTGACGAAGTCAGAGGATTCAAAATCCTGATCTAATGCGACTAGACACTTAGATGGCGCAAATCTGGGCGCAAAATCACGAAGCAGAAGACATTTGAGCCAGAGGATTTGAAACCTTGATCCAGTGCGCCCATCTAATCCTTCATTCAGTGCGAAAATATCAGAGGATTTGAAAACTCCATCTAGTGCGCCCAGACTAAAAGGTCATTTCGGAGGAAGAGATGAGAATTTCAACGCCTTCAACCAATGCGAAAGTGAAAAAACGAGTCTTAAAGCGAATCTTGGAGCGAATTTTAAAGAAAAGGTCAGAAGATTTTCATCCTTGAAGTGATGCGCCACCAAGAAGGGAGAAGTAGGTTTGAAGTTTTGGAAATGTCTAAGTGATGCGCCAAAACCTAAGGATCTTTTCCCTCGATCTAGTGCGCCAATTCCTGGGGATTTGAGTTCTTGAAGTGATGCGCCTAAAGCATGATCCAGTGCCACTTCTAAAGCATGATCTAATAAGACACTTGAGAGATAACTCTAGAGGAATCTAAAACATGATCTAGTGCGCCCAACTTGTGAGGATCCCAATTTTTGATCTAATGCGCCATGTCATGAGGAGATTGAGACATCTAAGGTTTGGTCTTCAAGGTAAGTTTAGAGGTTTCCAACAAGGTCATCCAATGCGCCATGTGTGAGGAAATCTAAATAGTGATCTAGTGCGCTAGGCATCTAAGGATTCTACACCTTCATCTAGTGCGCTACCTACATGGAGACAACGAAATTTCATTCCTTAAAGATCTCCAACTAGTGATCCAGTGCGTCAACATAAAGGGGGAAGGCTGAAGTTTATTTTGGAAGGAACCAAATTACCTATTTAATGCGCCAAGAGACAAGAGGATTCTATCCTCCATCAAATGCGCCAAAATTACAAGGCTTCCAATAAGTCCATTCAATGCGCCATCTCATTGAGCAAATGAAAACGAGTTTAAACTAATGCGAAATCTACAGGATTTTAGAACCTCAACCAATGCGAAATATCAAGAAGAATTCTATCCTCCATCAAATGCGCCAAAATTACAAGGCTTCCAATAAGTCCATTCAATGCGCCATCTCATTGAGCAAATGAAAACGAGTTTAAACTAATGCGAAATCTACAGGATTTTAGAACCTCAACCAATGCGAAATATCAAGAAGAATTCTAATCTTTCATCTAAAGCGCCAAGTGTCAAGGGGAATCCTATGCCTTCATCCAATGCGAAATATGAAGTGAAACTCGAAGACCAAATCCAAGATGAAATGTGAAGAGGAATCAACAAACTCCATCTAATGCGACACTCTTGAAGATTCCCTATCCTTAGTCAAAATGCGAATCCAAGGAATATTAAGAAGGCCTCGAAGACCTCATCTAATGCAAATTGCCAAAGGGAGTTTCAATTCTTCATCTCATGCGCTTGGAGGAAGGAAGAAAACGTCCAACAACAAGAAGAAGAACATCAAGACTTTATCCAATGCGTCCAAAAAGAAAGAAGTCATAAATATTTAATGATTGTTGCCTTCGTGAAACGTGAAATGCATTCATTTAATAAAGATCAAAATTAAATTAAATGTTTGTGCATGAGGTCGGCCTAGGAAGAAGGAAGGTTTTTTAAAGTGAATTATATATATGTGCCTCATTTCTTTTTCATTTGATTTATTTTCAAAGAGCAGATTTGTTCTCCAAGAGCAGAATTTTCTTCAAGGAGCAGCTACAAGAAGTTGATTTTAGAAGATAAATTTGATTTTATCAAATTTTGCCAAGTGGGAAATCAAATTGCAAGGTATCAAATATAAAACAGCTCATCAAGTAAGTCTGATCTGAGTTTTTTCTGATCTGATTTTCTTATTTTTCTTTCATTAGATGCCTTGAAATTGTCCAAATATTGATAAATTTCTAGAAGAATAAGTGGATTTTTATGATTTTTCATAGATTTTCTAAATTTAAATTTAATATTTCATAATTTTAGAGGAAAATTTCATAATTTAATCTACTAAAGTTGCTGAAGTCAAATCTAGATTTTGTTTGCAATCACTTATTCACGTCAAGTCTGCAGAATAATGGCAATGACTTCCAAGGAGCGACAAGCCAAGATCCGGATGGATGCCAAAGGGAAGATTCCTGAATCAAAGCTCGTCTCAAGGTGGACAAATGTAAGCGATACAAATATGGGAAGCAGCAACCTGGAAGATATCAAGTCAGTCCTTGAAGAACCTAACGGAGGAAGCCTCGCTCGAGCCATCATGAGAAGTGGAGCCATTGAAGCTGCTTGTTTTCCGCCAACTTTGCCATGTCCGGAAATGATCATCGAATGTGTCAAAAAGTATGATGTAAATACAAGGCAAATCATAGCCAAGGATGGAACGATACTAGCCTATTTGCAAAGGGAAGCAGTTGAGGAGACTTTCAACATTCCAACCAAAGAGAGGATGATCAGCATCTCAAAACAACAAGGCCAGCAGGAGTATGATGTCGACACCAAGATAAAGTTACAAGAGATCAGGAGAGAGTGGATGGCCAATCCAGCCATGAAGTTCAATATGAATAATCCTCCACAGTTCCATAAGTCAGATTTTCATCCGGAAATTGGATATCTAATCATGTTTTTGAACAGAATGACAGGAATGCCTCAGTCTGCTACCTTCCAGCCTTGGATGTACTCTTTCATCAAGTCAGTTCTTAAAGGGAAAATGATTGATTGGGCTGGACTTATCAGTCAAAGTATACATGAGCAGTTCCTCAGTTTTGCTAAAACTAAGACTTGTTATATGAGTTCCTATATAGTGTATCTTCTTGCCAGAAATGAAGTCTACTCAGGTTTAACCAAGAAAGGAGAAGTCGGCATTGGACCTAACAAATACTTGTCACATCAATGTTATCCTCAGTTGCACCTGAAGAGTATTAATCATTATACAAGGTTTAATGATGCATTTGCTATGTTCATAATGAAGAAACTGAGGGGAGAATTTCATAAAAGATTGTCTAATGCAGCGAGAGAATTCATTTCAGCATATGGACACTGGTATACTCAACATGAAAGGTACACTTACCTAAGGATCCAAGGATTCACATCATATCCATACAGATTGCCAAGGTATCCAACCAACAGGATGGTAATGTTAGAAGTTACAAGACAACTCCTAGAACTCATCAGGTTGCAGAAGTTGAAGAAGAAAGGAGGAATCCAATTTCCACTTCGTCTTGGACAAAATCTGGAATGTCCATCTTTATCAGCAGCTGAGTATTCTGAAATAGAGCTACAGGCTTATCATTTGCAGACTCATGGCACCAAGAGGCCTAACTTTGACCCTTTCCAAGTTTGCTGGAAATACAACAGAGAATTCAAACATATCAAGCAGTTGGAAGACCACTGGGCCAGTGCCCAAGATGAAGATGATCTCCGAACTCTTCAAAGTTCAAGACTCGACTGGGATTTAGTCCTAGCCACCAAAGCATTCAGGATTCCAGACCAGTTCACCGAGGATGATACTATGCTAGTAGATGAATTTGACAAGATAAAGGATTTGCCTTACACAATTGATTGGTCAAAGAGAGATGCATCCGAAGAAGATTTGATAAAGCCGGTTTTAGCCATGACACAAGTGTGTATCAATCAACTATTGCAGGAAATGAGTGCTGAAAGTCGAGATCTCACCTACAATAAGATGGATGAAGGAGAACCCAAGCAGCATAGTACACATAGCCAACCACAACATAGTGGGAATGATCAGAGCAATAATTCAGCTAGAAAGAGGAAAAGACCTAGTCAAGATCAAGGGGAATCAAGCCGAAGACCTCAGAAAAAGAGTAATCCATCTACTTCATCTAATCCACAAGAAGGTGTTTCAATTGTTCAAAATCCAATACAAGAGATAGAAGTAATAGAAGAAGTTGCATTGATTCCATCAGAAGAAATCCAATCAAGCCCCACTGTCATAATAGAAGAGAATGATGATCTTGGTCAGGATGAAATAGGACAAGCTGAATCTGATGAAGAAGTAGCTCGTGTTCAACACAATCAAGCTCATGAACAACGAGATCTTTCTACTTTCCCACCCTGGTTGAGACAAAGGATTGAAGAAAGCACAATTGTAGAGACTTATCAGCCTACTACAGTTGAGGAATTGCTTGTAAATGTACAAAAGAATAATCAGAAGAAAAAAGCAACGATCCTTTCTAAAATCACTCAAGATTCTGCTGGAAACAGAGAGGTTCACATAGCTGTTCCTAGAAGTGACAAGGAGATAGAAAATATGGCACCTGAAGATTATAATTTGACTACAATTGGCATGGGTCCAATCACAAGGGAACAAGTCGATGAGGAACTACAAGATGCAGTGAATAATGTGAGAAGTATGTTGAAACAAGAAAGAGAAGCAAGGATGAAAGTTGAACAAGATTTTAGTACATTGAAGCATTACATCCAACAGGTCATGCAACCTATTCAACAGAAGGAAGCTACTGCAATTCCTCCTTCCATTCTTCCACAGGAAACAGTATCCCGAGTTGAGGACATGAGAAATTCATCCCAGATGATGAAGGGATGGATAGAAAAGACAGAAGACAAGGCCTATATTTACCTAGAAGAAATTGTGCAAGTGTATGACAGAGTCATTAAGCTCCAAGGTCGAGTCCAAGCTTTATTGGAAAGTTGTGCTGAGTTCAAACCAATCAAAGAGCAATATATGCCACAACTCAAAAGCTTAATGGAAGCTCCAGTAGAAGATTTAATTCATAATAAGGTGATTGACAGAGATACTCCACATGACTTTGTCACTTGGTATTTCTCTTTTCACAACAAGGGGCAACTAGTTGATAAGATTGAAGTAGATATGTCCAGGATAAGAAGTGTTCTTCTAAGAACAGAAAATCATATATATACTGCTTTGACAAAGATTTGTAATCCTTATGGAAATGTTACTATTGAGAACATGAAGCAACAAGTTAAGGCATTCTACTTTCAATATGATGGACTTGATGAAAGCCAACTAGATAATATATTCACACTTGCATATCGTCTTGGGGAAAATAAGTCTTGGATAAACGACTGGGAGAAGACACTTGGAGTCTATGAGGCAGATGTAGCAGTGGCAGAAGGATCCATTAAGGCAGCGACAAGTGTACCAATGGAAGATATTATTCAAATTGTGTCCAGATTCATTGTATCTCATAGTACTACTACATAGTACTCGCCTTGATGATGTGGCTTCCTTATCCTCTTGGAAAGCGTGCCTTTGTTCTCTCTTTCATGACTTCTTTCATTTAATATGAGTAACCTCCTGTATTTAATAAAGTTAACCTCATTCATTTAATAAAGTATAGTTTGTTGTAACTACTTGTGATGTGGCTTGATCTGATCCGCTGATTTCGCCGATCAATCTTGACCCTTCTCTCCTTTGAGGACTATAAAAGAGCTCTCATTGCTCTCATTTGTAAGGGTTGGAAATTCTGAAATTGTTGTAAGAGCTCTCTGAGATAATAAAAGACTCATTGATTTGGTGATTCTATTTATATTTCTGAGTGTTTGCATGGTTTCAATTTTCACACGAATATTAAGTTAAGTTACAAGTTTTCTTTTAAGTATAAGTTAGTTAGTGAAAGATTTTTATTGCCTTGTAGTGAAGTCTTTACAATTGAGCGTCAATTTGATCTTTATGCTTGTTGAATTCTTCATGAGCATAATTGATTTAAATATCTTGCATACCTTTGAAGATAGCACCTCTCTTGTGTAGTTGTTTCATCTTGGCGAAACAAGATTTGGTTCGACTTCACTCTCAGCAGTAAACGTCCTTCCATTTAGGATTAGATTAGTATTTCTCAACCCTAATCTTTTGCCTTTTTTTATCAATCATTTAGATTTAGGATCAGAATGTCCATTGCTAAATCATACGCGTCAGTTGCAGTACTTAGATTTCCTAGTGTTCACTTCCAGAGTCTTTGAAACAACAAGTTGAACAATTGTGTAAGTCCCTTTGTTGATTAACAGCAGAATCATACTTAAATCATTGAGCTGTTTCCTACTGAAATTGAAACATTATTATTAGAAGGAACCTTGGAGTTATCTCGTTTGATCACTTGGTTTAGCATCCGAGAGGCTTTGCTCGAGAGAGAGTTAAATACCTAGTATTTTACTCTATTGTTGACTTGTCGAAAAACAACCATCAACAGCTTCCATCAATACCAAAGAGGCCTTGAGTGTTTGCGGTAGATTGAGAAAAAGAGGCAAGAAGAACGAGAAGCAGCGAGAGAAGTGAAGATCCAAGTCCAAGGGCAGATCAAAGTCTCCTAGAAAGTCCAAAGTGATATGCTGGAATTGTGGCAACCTGGCTGATAGGGAGAACTCTATGCTGCCTGCTCTGCATCCTGTAGGTGTACAAGACTGTTTGACAACACTAGCCTCTCTACCAATTCAATGTGCTAACAGACATCTTGCAGAGATGGAAGACTCAACTAGTCTACAATTTCAATACAGACCACCCTACTTGGTATGAGACGCACTATCTATCTCCAGTACTTCCAAATTTTATGCTATCAAGGCTACTTGCCTTTCAGAGTCCGTTGTTAGCCCTCCTCTCTGGGTCAGGGTCTTGACTCACTGTCTGTAATCTCTTGTTTTCCACCCCTGCAATGTCCTATTTTCCTACTTTTCTAACTAGCCGAACTTCTCACAAAACTCGCCTAGGACAAGTGTGCATTTCCACTGGTCGACCATTTAATCATTCCAAAACAGAAAAACAAACACAAATCATGGCTCTGCTTGATGGCCTCCATACTGTACAAATGGGGCTTGAAGAACCTCAACGCAGAGCCATGGTTTGCCGAAGGAAACAAAATTGCGGAATGGAAACTACCAACTAATTCAGAATAGAAACTTGCAAAACAGAACAAAAATACAAATAGGTCGAACTGCTGTGCTTTGATTTGTATTCAAAAATGTGCTTTTACATCAAAAATGCATTCAAAACATAATCCTCCCGAATGCCTTCACAAAGAAAATCCTGCATCTTATAGCTATCTAATTGTCCGTTACAGGACAATTCAGTTCTCAGATGATTCAGATTCCAACTGTCGGTTCACCTTCTGTGTTGTCGTTCCATCGTTGCAACTAAATCTATAGTCTAGGCGATAGCCCGATACCAACTTGCTCACCGTGATAGTTTACCTTCACTCCTTGGTCTTTCCGCTTTGCAAACCGTTGAAGTTTGAGATTATTGCCTTGTCGGCAATGTAATTTCCATACTGTGCTATAGACCGATAACTCCCATCGGAGTATCGTTGCGACATAAAAGTTACTTGGGCAGATAGGCCGATCCACAGGATTGACTCCATTTGGCTTTCCTTTCTATCGCGGCATCGGTGTAACACATAAACTACTTAGGCTGATGGGTCGATATTGCTAAAACTCCACAACACCATCGCTGGATCATTAAACATGTCATGCCGATTCCAACTTCACCATTCCATATTGTTGAACCTGTTGAACCATTGAACCTTGACGCGAGGTTCAACGGCGAGGTTCAACCCTTCAACAAAGTGACCAATGCATATCGGTTGAACCAATGCCGAACACCTTCAAACATACATTCTTTGACTTGTATTTCACTTGGGCCGATAGGCCGATCAAAAGTAAAGGCTTCTCCCGCCAATGCATTTTAAGAAAACTAAAAAGCTCCTAAAACAAAACCACATGTTGCAAACCCAAAATTGACATATCAAAAAGGCTATGTACAGGCTGCATTGAGCCTTGGTGCTCCTGCACCACTGGCCACTTCCAAAAAGAATGTAAAGAGGAGAAGAGAAAGAAAAAGAAATTTGACTCCGATTCTGAATCCAAAAAGGAAGATGGTGAAGCCTTCATTGTAGTTTTGGCAAGGCGTGCAAGTGATAATGCATGGTTAATTGACTCAGGTGCATCCTTTCATATGACCTCTAATAGAGATTGGTTTACACAATATGAAGAACTTGATGGAGGTAAGGTGTACTTGGGTGATGATTTTCATTTAAAAATTGTTGGCCATGGTAGACTTCAAATTGAATTTTCAGATGGTAGAGTTAAGGGAATTACTGGTGTTTTGCATATCCTTGGGCTAGAACGAAATCTTTTATCTATAAGCAAATTAATAGATGTGGGTGTGCAGGTTGTCTTTTCTGATGGAGGATGCAAGATGGTTAGAGGTGTTATGGTGATTGCTAGAGGTGTTAGATTGGGCACAATATTTCAGTTTGATGCATGCATGATTGAGTGAAATAGTACCTTTGCTAAGATCAATGGTCCCGAGGGACGCGCCCCCTGAGATTTCCTTTGCACACTCCTTGTAGAATGCCTCGAGGATGTGGGGATAGGGACATAATGCCCCCTGCCATCCCTGTTCGTTGGTTTAAAACAGGGACATCCTAGGGACGCCTCCTCTACAAGGGGAATGTCCCCTAGGAAAGTTCCTCCAATTGGGGACGCACAAACATCTTGTGCGAATATACCCAAAAAATGCAGTCAAAGGTCCGAAAAACCTTAACGTGTTCTGCCGCGATTCATTTCATTTCATTTCACTTCCAAGTTCCGTAGCTCGCTACAAAGACTGGTCATGACATATCGTGCACGAAAGGTATTTATTAACCATTTCTTCAAGCTCATATTGCTTCACATGCCTTGAATGATGAAGCACGTTGAATCTCAAAATATAATACTCTTTGATTTTTTTAAACACATGAATACCAAAAAATGTTGTTGCGTCACATAAACCCTTCCTAGTTACCTTTGGCAAAAACAAAAATGTTGCATAAAGAAATTTAAGATGGCACAGCCATATCTTCATTCTACACAAACAAACTTTTGATGTTTCGAGTTTCAACATATAAAGAAGTTAAGAACTAAAAAAAATAGTGGTACTCAAAATGACAAAAACAAAGTGCAAATATTATTAGTTATTGACATTCATCCAAAAAATGGTGTCAAAGGATAACTGTTAATTAATTTAGTTTATCAAATTATCTGCCACTTGTATGCTAATAAACTATTAAACAATGTAATTGAATTAGTTTTGGTATATGTAAAAATAACATGGGGTTTTCAATAAGCTATTGCTATCTATTAACATAGAAGAGAGGGGAAGTGCATGTATAAATGCATAAAGAAGATATCAAAGTGAAGGAATCTTGCACTGTGAATGTATCATTTTACAAATTACAATTAGTGCATTAGGATGGTGATTGGCCATCCATAAACATATCTTGATACATTTTCCTTTTCTATGCTATTATGAATGCATTATAAAACCCATTGAATTGAGCTTGTATCCCCATGGTGAGTAAAGACTGTGGTTGGTTTCCTTAAAATACAAGAAATATAAGCTGTTTCAGTCCATCGTTAGCCCAAAAATTTCACTTGGATTCGGGACTCAGCATGGACTTGGCAAAAAAACAACATAATTACGCACACCTAAAAGAGAAATTAATGCATTTAGAGAACACAAAAGTCTAATTTGATTATCCATTTATCATAATTCAAACATTTCATTATGTCATATGACCCTGAAATGCTCAAAATTTTTAATTTCAAAGTTTCAAAGTCAAACAACACATTCGAATGCAACAAAATTATAAATAATAATTGTATAACAACACTATAGCTGTTAACATATGATGATATGTCAAAAAACAACCAAATACTATGTACATCTTCCTCTTCCCACTCCTAGTGTAACTTAATTTTTTGGGCTTCGAACTAGAAGGCAAGTCAGTATCAAAATGATGACTGATTGTTTGCTCAAAAATGTCTTCATTTGAGCCCAATGCATCCAACTCTGCTGCTTCTACTGCTCCTGTCTTTAATCCAGCAAGATCTTCATTAGTAAGCATGACATCACTATGTTGTTCTTCGACGGTTCGATCAACAAAAGGATCGATGCCATCCAAGTCGATGGCATCATGAGAAAGATCCTCCACCTTTTTGGTTTGAAGGCGAAGGTTGTACCGAATGAAGGCATGGTCATTGAGACGCTCTTGGGTTAACTTGTTTCTCTTCTTCGTGTGAATGCTCTCAAATAGGCTCCATTTGTGTTCACACCTAGAAGCACTATAGGGTTGGGACAAAACATGAATAGCTAGCCTTTGAAGATTTGGTGTGCTAGCGCCACAATTCTTGCACCACAACTCTACAAAAAAAATATAAGAATTAAGTAAAAAATTTAGTGCTTGTTCAAACTTTCAAGTTTCTAGTTTCTACTTCTAGTATTAAGCTAAAAATCAAAAGATTTGTTTTTACTTGGTTGTTTGTCCCTCCTTTGAATTGCTTGAGTTGAAGAGAAGAGCCTCCCCTTCATATCCTTGTAGACCTCCAACTCATCAAGAACTTTGTCTCTCATCTTATTTTTTAGCACCATCTTATTAATGCATGAAACAACACCTGCCTTGACCCTCCTCATTGTCCTTAAATGTATTAGAGAAGTAAAGCTTTGGGTTTAGGTAGTAGGCCAAGGCTTGTATTCATTGGTGGAGTTGGTTTGGCCATTTGCAATCAATGATTTGCCAAACGATCTCATATTTTCTTTTGTTTCCACCGTAGTAATGCAAAATAGCCTCGTTCGCCCTGTTGATGGCCCCAGAGAAGTAACCATTGGCATGCCATCCCCATCCACCAAACTAAGAACCTCGACCAAAGGTTCTGTCACTTAAAAAATTGAAAACAAAATCTTAAATTATTACAAAATTATCGCCCCCAAAAAATAGCAAATAGATAATTTTATATAAAGTGTATGTTTGTATTTGTAACTTACCTTGAGTAACTCCTCTGCATTTTTGATGAGTAAGTCATAAAAAATGTTCTCGCAGCCTTCTCCCCTTAGATTTTTTTGGCATAGATTCCATCTAGGCATTGGACACAAACATATGCTTGAGAGAAGGAATCGTGGCGACAATGCTTTGCAAAGTGAGGAAGTGGCTGGCAAACCATGTCACTCCCAATTGCACAAGCTTCTTGGCATTCGTGTGATCTCTCATTAAAGAAAGAACCCAAGTATGGTTGTAGATAAATTTGGCAACCTATTTAGCATCTTCAACCACACTTTTGACTCATCCAATCTTTCCAATGTCCTCTACCATCAAATCCAAGCAATGTGCAACACAAGGAGTCCAAGAAATAGTAGGATGCCTCTCCATAATAAGTCTCCCCATGGATGCATATGCTGTTGCATTGTCCATTATAATTTGGACAACATTCTCAACCCCAACCTCTTGGATCACCCCATCCAGTAGATTGCACAAAGTCTCAACATTTTTGACTTCATGCGAGGCATCTATGGACTTCAAGAACACCAATGTGCCATTAGAAGCCACTAAAGAGTTAAGGAGAGTCCTATTTCGTCCATTTGTCCATCCATCTGATAAGATGTGGCAGCCCTTTCTTCGCTATACTTTCTTCTGATCATCAACCACAAGCCATGTGTCTTTTATGGCTTCCTCTAGCAATGGCCCACTCAAATCCTTAGTTGTTGGAGTCTTAATCCCCTTACCGACAACCATCGAACCCTTCCCAATATGGAATGTTTGCCACATTGAAGGTTAATTTATTGTTCTACCAAATTTTGTCATTGCCATCCTATCCTCATGGTGTTTTTACTTATTCCAAGTGTGACCTTTCAAGTGATGGTTGTGCCCTTGGAACATTGCGTGGAATAAAGAAATTGGGTGTTGGTGAAGAAGGAAGATGGCTAGAAGTAGAACTCTTAGGACTCTCACCAGTACAGGAAAGCGGGTGGTGAATGTTTGGGGCAACAAAGAATTTGTAGATGAATTAGGATTGACATTCATCACTGCTGCCATTGCTTCTTTTGTCTTCTTTTTTTCCATTTTTTTCATATCATAACTGGCAAGTAGGGTTTCCATTTCTCTCGTAACCTCTTTGGTCACTTTAATGCATGCCCTCGCATCATGTCCAGGTATTTAACAAGGTGGTATTTCAATCTATTAATTCCGCTTGTCATAAGAAGCTGGCATTCATTGCATGCCTTGATAGCACCACACATCCCATATTTCCATGCAGGCCCTTTCCTACTAATCGTTTGTGTTGAACTTGACATTGCTGATTTTAAAAATAGAAAAAAATAAAAATCAATAGGGTTTCAAAAATAATGTTATGGCAAAGTGACAAACATTTATAAGAGAAATCAGAGTGCAAATACAATAGAAAAATGTTAGGAAATGTGGTGAGGGAATGGACGACATTTCCCCTAGGTTTTCAAGTTTTGTAATTTAAAAAAAAAAAAGATACATTCTAGTTTGAATTTTTGAAGGTGCCTTAGAATCTCATTCCAATCCCTTCTCTTAGCGTGTTTTGTCACATGGATGCTGAAGATGTCTTTGGCTTGGTGAAATAAGAGCATAAAATGTGAAAGAATGAAAATCATGTGGGTTTTTTAATCTTGTCGGCAAGCGAGTCCACACTGAGAACTCGTGAATCATTGTGGAAAACTCAGCCGAGTCATTGATGAAAACTTGCTGAGCACTCGGCCTTGACTTAGCGCGTGAGCTGTGTTGACTCAGCACAATGGGTAGAAAAACTCACAGGTTTGAATTTCAATCTCAGGCTTCCCAAGAAGTTCTTTGCTTGTTTTTGTAATTAATAGGAAAAGAAAGGGAAGGAAGTTATAGTCAGGTGGCTGTTTGTCTGCAAGAGCGGCTAAGGTATACTGTGCATTTAAGTCCAGGTGTAAAATAGGTGGTATGTTGAGCTTAATCATTACAAGTGCATTGTCTATTGAGCTTAATGATGAAAACTTGCTGAGCACTCGGCCTTGACTTGGCGCGCGAGCTGCGTTGACTCAGCACAATGGGTAGAAAAACTCACAGGTTTGAATTTCGATCTCAGGCTTCCCAAGAAGTTCTTTGCTTGTTTTTCTAATTAATAGGAAAAGAAAGGGAAGGAAGTTATAGTCAGGTGGCTGTTTGTCTGCAAGAGCGGCTAAGGTATACTGTGCATTTAAGTACAGGTGTAAAATAGGTGGTATGTTGAGCTTAATCATTACAAGTGCATTGTCTATTGAGCTTAATCATTACAGAATCCACTGTCTATTGAGCTTGTATCTGAATGCTGAGTAAAGACTGGGTACTTTTTACTTAGATAATGAGAAATATAAATAATTTCAGTCTATCATTAGGACTGTGCAAGGTTGATGTGTAGGTAGGTATTCTTGGATCTTAGTTATGATTATTTAGAAGTTTTCCATTTCTTCAGCTGGCGATCTCAGGCTTCTCAGGAAGCTGTTTGCTTTTTTCTGTTTTATTGGGAAATGGGATATGTCTCTGATTAGATGTTTAGTTATCTCGACTTCACATGCCCTAGTTATATTATCTAGATGTAACAAGGGCTGAATGAATTCTGTATATCTTTTCTACCAATCTGGGATATGCTGTGTCTTTACAGTTTTACTTGCTTCTCCATTTAGCTTGGGGTTACATATTTCTAGTTATTGCCCAGGTCAAATCAAGTCCTTTGTAGCAGGGGATGAGGGAACATGGGGACGGATTTTGGGAACAGCTGCTTCTCCAGCCTTTCAAAGAGAAAGGGAAAAGAATCAGTGGAGGGCTCATAGAACATTGGGATAAAAACATAAAAAATAACACAAGAAGATACAAACATTAAGATTTGAAGAATACAAATTAATAAAGCAAAAAAAAAACGTTCAGCCATTTTTTTACCATCTAAGAACACAGTAGAAATGCCGGATAAACATTTTCTTTCTTCTATGTGGCCCTTTTTTCTTATTATTGGGTATTTAAAATTCGTCAAGCTCTGAGCTTCGTTTTATTTTCATAGTGTATGTCCTCTCTTAAATGTTATTTTACAGTCAGATTAAATCACATTTACCTTTATTTAAGGATAAATATTTTCTAATTACTAATGTTTTGGATTGGCTGTCATGACCTTGCACCCATGATTGGCAGCCTGCAAAACTGAAAACAGTTTGGAAGGGTTTTTTTGGTAATGTTCCATCATCTCAATTTTTGTGGAGATCGGAAAAAATGTCTTCCACATCCCTGTGACACATGGATTCTCATATGTGTTACAACTTGATTGGAACTCTAAATATTGGTACAAGTGTTTCTGACTCCTCTTTAAATCTGTGATATCTGTTAGTGTTTACCTTTATTTAAGGATAAATCTTTTCTAATTTCTCTTGTTTTGGATTGGCTGTCATGACCTTGCACCCCTGATTGGCAGCCTGCAAAACTGGAAACAGTTTGGAAGGGTTTTTTTGGTTAATGTTCCATCATCTCAATTTTTGTGGAGACTGGAAAAAATGTCTCCCACATCCCTGTGATACATGGGTTCTCATATGCGTTACAACTTGATTGGAACTCTAAATCTTGGTACAAGTGTTTCTGACTGCTCTTTAAATCTGTGTTATCTGTTAGTGTGTGTAGCATTGATGCATGGTTTCATGAGTTGTCAGCTTGTGACATCCTTGGGGTGCGTGTGAATGTCAATGTGAAATAGTGTTTCCCTAGGTTGGCATCATAGATTGGTCAATTTAACTATTATGATAGAATCTATGATGTGTAAGAATAGAAGATGAATTACTTGTTACTCCAAGTTGCTTGACCATGACTATGGGGGCATTGGATTCTTGCTATGGCTCATGGTTTGACTTATATTTTTGGGATACCACTTGGTGGTTTTTTATTTCTAATTTTCCTATGTATTTTGCATATAAAAAAGGAATAGTATAGTGTAAATGATTACTGAAATGCAATTACAATTCGTACTTCAGTACTCAGTACCCAATCCTTATAATGTGAGCATCTATTTTTAGTTTTTTGGGGTAAAATATGCATTTCTTAAAATAGAAATGTTCTAAACTTCAACATGGTATTATATCAGGCCAAGCCTTCCCTTGTGGAATGAAGGTGTGAGAGCATGGGGATGTCATGATTTGGAGATGCCAATAGACAAAAATGGGTATTGAAATAAATAATTTTTGTTTGCGAAGTATTTAACAGATCGCTAGAAAACCTATAAAGAGTTGCCTAGATTGGGGCAATTTTTTTTCTATTTCTTTTTGCAAGAACCAACACTGTTTTTTCTAGAAGGCCAAATTAGGATTACATGCATAGAAGGGCACGTGTATATAAAATTTGTTCTCTAACCCTGTGGCCCCACGTGGCTGCTTAAGTGATTTTTCTGCTTAAATTTGGGCAGCTGGAGAGTTCCCATGCAATTTTTTAATTGTAGGGAAAGGATAATTTGGAATCTTTCCCTATTTTATTGGAGCAGCTACTGTTTAGGAATTGAAAATAAGCTGTAGAAAAAATGGGGGGCTGAAAATAAGCAGCAACTGCATAATGAGAAAAATGCCACCTGGCTCCATAAATTTCTTTCCCTCCTTTTTAACATTTCCTTCTAATTTTTCACACCAAAATTTTAGCTGCACAAATTTTTATTATTCAGTTAAAAAATAAAATTTAATATGGCTGCTTAAAAATAAGCAGAAAAATAAAATATTCATGGGGTCACTAGCTCCACAAATAACTCCTTAAAATGTTAAGCAGTGACTGCTAGCCAAAATAAGCTAAGCAGCCGCATGGGGCCCTGCCCTAACTCTTAGGAGTTTAGAAAAATCCTATTAAGAGGTCTTGCAGATTGCATTTGTTAGACTATCATCATTCTTTGGGCATAACTTGATCATTTAAATGTATTTAATGATGAAACATTTTCTGATTTTGCACAAAATTTCGTTCAGATCCTAAGTTCTCAACTAGAATTTAGAAATTTTATTGTTGGATGGGGACATCTTTTGCTTTTCATTGTATGGTAAAGATGAAGGAAATATTGCAGCCACATAGGCCAATGCATGATCAAAAGAAAATGCAATAAGAGATCTGTCAGAGAGAATATCGACTTGAAAATGAAAAGTGGAAAATGGTTGCCTTGAAAAGGAAAAGTTGAAAATGGTTGCCTCTAATTAGAAAATCAATTTATTAAGCATTTGAATGAAAACCATGTACCTAATTAAGTGCCATGAGTTATTGAGTGTCACGATGAAGATATCTCTCATTATTTTAGCATTATAATTCGCACCTTTTAGTGCATTTAAAATGGAACGTATGTTTACTAGAATTGCCCTTTGAATTATAAGGGGAAGCTTCCTGTAACAAAAGTAACTTAATCTGCATGGTAATACATTCTCTTTACAGTTTGTACAGTGTTCTCTTAGTAACTTAAGACTAAAATTTGGTTTTAAGAACATAAATGACTCGGGAATTGCATACAAAGCTACAAGACCCACTTAAACGCAACCTACATGTTGTCTTTGGCCTATATTGCATAGCTTGTGGCCCAAAAAATTCAATTTCAAATAAATAAGAAAACAAATAAATTAAACTTTAGAACTTAAGGCAGAAAAGTTCAACAGAAAGAAGAAAAAAACCCAAGAAGTTTAAACATTCAAAAATTATTCTTTTCTAGTACTTAACTCTTTGGTTTCTATATGTTGGAGTTCTTCTTTAGTCTTTTGAACCATATGAGTTCCCTAACCTCAAATTTGCTAAGTACCAACTCTTTAGGGCTTGTTACTTGGGCATCAACTTGAGATGCTAGCTTTTTTGTTCCTTGATCTATTGGGTTTGATCTTCACAAATCTAAAATATTTCATCATGATCTCATAGATCTGTGCTTCATTATATTGCTGCTAAATTGTCTAATGATTTAGGTTATTCAAATTTGTGAATCATAA
Source organism: Cunninghamia lanceolata (assembly GCA_027924645.1). Classification (NCBI taxonomy): domain Eukaryota; kingdom Viridiplantae; phylum Streptophyta; class Pinopsida; order Cupressales; family Cupressaceae; genus Cunninghamia; species Cunninghamia lanceolata. The sequence goes on along the minus strand of BSBN01000870.1, from coordinate 14,676,410 downwards.
GGTTCGAGATTCTTGTTTCTTTGAATTAACTTAATGGATAGCCATTTGGTCCTTGTGCTTAAGTATTCCTCTATAAAAGGCAATGTCCCTAGTTTGTGATTGACTTGTAATTCTAATTTCCAATAGCTGTGGCATCTACCATGATATTCTTTGAATTACAGATGATTTTGATTGCTATCTATTCAATTTCTTCACTACAGTCAACTTTCTTCTAACCTAACTTGTTATAGCTCGATCAACTTCTTAATAAGCGCTAGTTGCAACTTAAAACCTCGAACAAGTCATCCTTGAAAGTGCCAATGATTGATGGAAAAAATATATGGAGATCTGATATAGGAGTTACTTTGCTTTTTTATATCAGATTTTTATCAAACTTATAATCACCACAAATTCGAAACATAAAAGTAAATAAACAACAATGGAGATACAAGCAATCACACATATTGTAGTCACAACACCAAATTTTTTATGAAAACCCTTTTGTGAAAAAACATAGCATCAAATGAGTACCACTCACTATATTATCAGTAAAATAGGTATAGAATATAATGAGAAAACTGATTTATTGTGTCACCAATGTTTTCTTCAAATCTAGCAGAATTCCAGAGCACCTCCTTACTCCAAAAACAACTATATCAAACCGCTATGTCAAGACTCTTTTTTATAGAGTTGGGAGATACATGAAATCACAAATGGTATCTACCAAAACCATGGTTACACCTTCCAAGGGTGTCCAAGTATGACTCTTAACATGGCCGCATGACCTTTCACCTACCTAAGGCGGCTTTTCACATTCTTAGGTCAAATAGTTCCACCTAGAGAATGGCACCAACTTTGTAACTCTTTATATTCAATCTTGAAGTGTTCCTGTTTTGTCTTGATGCATGTCCTGACGTGGCTTCTTAATTAAATACATATTTCCAATGTTGTGTACAACAATTACATAAGAAAATATTGGATTATCCAAGAATGACATCCATCCCAAGATGGGCACACTTAACCACCACCATTAGTTGTTGATTATGCAAGTTGTACAACACCTGACCCAGCAATGATCAGTAATTATTGTGGATAGTCCGCAGCATAATTCATTAAGTTGAATCCTACTCAACCTTAATGTACATTGATGAAGTTGCTGTTCCATGTGCAGATTTATGTTAAAACAGTTGCTATGTATAAAGTCTAGTGCGGATAGGTGCGATTCGCAATGAAAGTAAACATGTATCAACAAGTAGAGGCAGAGAACATGCATAATATTGAATAAAACAATAATAATTGTCATAGAGAAATCCAATATGGGAGAAAACTCTAGAAGAGTGAGGGATTTCCTCCCTCAAGTCACTATCTCACTGCCTGTTACACTGGTTTACTGCCTTCTAGAGATCTTCCTGGACTTCTCTTGCCCAAGATCAGCAATGTCTAAACACCATACAAGCCCTGTAATTGCTCTCACACTTCCTTAATCACTCTATTGCTGCTCGACGACTCCCAGGCTGAAGCAACATAAGCTGATCTCAATTAACTTGCTAAGAAAACACTAAAGAAGATTTAATTAATTGTCTACAATGACCTCTATTGTGGGATATATAATGAACAAGAAAAGCAAGAACACATCAGAGAGGAGCACAAGAGTCTTTGGTAACTGAAGCACCAGAATTTGAAATGCTTCAGTTTCTTCAAACCCCATGGACTGTCTTTTTGTCCTGTCTGGGACAGTTTTGCCATGGTTGAAACCCTCTCCGATGACTGTTGCTGCACAGGATGTGTTCGGCTGTGGTTGAAGCTGTTAGATAGTTTATTTGGTGTCGAACCTGTAACCCTTGCCAAGTTTTTCATGACATTAGCATTGTAAGTGTCTGGACCACTCATAAAACCTTTGCCTCTGTTCTGCCCTTACAATCTGATCTCAGCAATTCTGTTGACATGTATTTCTTGCTAAATAAGTCATTAAGATTGTTTAGTACAAGGATATCATGAGGAACTCTATTCTTTAAGTGACTAAATTAGCTGATTTCACTAACTTAACTGATCCCACTAACTTAACTGATCCATTTTTAGATTAGTCAGTCTGTTGAATCTTCAATTACCTAATTCATTATATTCTGGTGGCCATGCTTTACTAGTTTTTAAGGGCTAGGATTACAGATTGACTCACTAAGTCCTGGCTTAATGCAATCTTAGTGCAATTCTGTAACCAAAATGCTAATTTCAATAAACAAAAACTCTGCTACTTGTCACTCTTGCCAACTTGTTATTGAAATGCATTTGTACCACATGTAGTGTCTAAAACATTTAGACTCACAATTCCTATACAATGCTTAAATAAATAAAGAGTTATAGACATTTATCAATATTGCAAATAATACTTACACATGATTTATTTCATATTTTGACAGAGCTTCATAAATGTTATACTTGAAATATCTTAAATGGAAAAAGTATCCTACTACAGAAAAAGTTATCTTCATAAATGTCGTAGGCTTTTGGTCTTCTCTTAGATATGTGGAAGGTATCATGGTGCCTGCCAAAGTCTTTTTGAAATTAAAGAATAGATGGTTACTTTCTAATCTACATCTAAAATTTTTTAATGCACAAATCTCAGCCCAATATTTGATAGTGTACTGTATTCTTTTTCTTTTTAGAGAGATTAAACTATATTGACATAATTTTGATTGTATGTTTGTTGAGTTAGGTTGGAGCAAAACTGCAGTTTCGTGTCTTGGGATGCAAGTCAAAGAGAACTACAGTGACTCATAAGAAGACTATGGTGAGTTATTGTTTTTCCAACATTTGCAAACAGCTTATTTTAAACTATTCAGAAGGAAACAGTTTACTCTATTCAAGCATTATCCTTGACATCTGTTTATTCGGGAAACACTTTTTTTTGTAAATGCAGTTTGGATTGGCCTTACAGGTTTCAGTAACTTCTATTGTAGAATGCAGTTTACAATATAGTCAACTGATTAGTTATTTGTTGAACCCTGGTTGTTTTTGAAACTTTTTTTGATAAAGCTTATGTAAATATGCCGGTTTATGAATGTGATCTTTCTCCCATACAATCTTAGTAAAATTTGAGCTTTTGCTTCTATAGATTAAAAATCATAAATGGAAAATTAAAGTCTATACCTAACGAACCATAACTTGCTTTGTTTGACTGTTAATTTGGCAGATAACGTAAATTATATCATGAAAATTTAGGTATTAACTTCTTGACAGGTTCTTGGTTTCTGATTAACAGGATACACTGAACAAATGCCTTCTTTGAAGTAGGAACTAACTTTTACAGTTTGGATTTTTTTTAACTCATTTTGGTACACTGCACATGGTTTAAATTTTTTTCTGTGAAGATGCTTGGTGCTAGCTAAATTCTATAGTTTATGTTTAACTTAATTTTCATATTATTTGATCTTGGAAACTGTATCATATGATTTTATATAGATTCTTTTCTAATTGCTACTGGAATTATATTGTTTAAATTAGTATTTTGATGAATTCCACATGCATGTGAGCAAGCAATTATTCGTGTATTTCAGGTTATGTCAAAGCTCAAGGTGGTTGCTAGTTATGAAGATGCAGTTGAAGGACTTATTACTCATGGATGGATCACTGGAATTGGACAACATGGATGCTTTGTGAAATTCTATAATGGGGTTTCAGGTCTTGCACACAGGCAAGATGTTACTTATGCCTGTTTTGAGTGTTGCCTACGTTTTATAATGGTTATTATGTAGCTTTGTATTGTTCCTATCTCATTATGTCTCAAATTCTGAGATTGTATTCTTATGCTCAATTGAGATCTTTGGAGGTGATTTGTGAATTAAATTATTTATTTACAACAATGTTTTTACTTTTAAGAAATAAGAATTTCAATTAACCAAATTCTTTGCCTTTATATGGATGATATATACCTTGATCCATAAGTTAAAAAGTTTCATGATACTAAAAACATGCGGAAATGTGGAACTGTTTATGATGGTGTCAGTTACGTTTCTTCTCTTCTTTTGTTGTTATTTTTCTTTGATTAAGCATTGTCCATAAGCTGGTTTGGAGGTTGTTAAGTACTAAGGGGTTTACATGCTTTTTCTTCGGTCAATGGGATCTCTTATTGGTGTTTTACTAGACTTCTATAAATACACCTATGGCTACTGAAAGATAAAAATGTTAAATTAAGCTTTTGATACTACTAGCCAGGGGCAGAACTCAAATTGTCCTTGATTTCAAATTTTATATCTTTATTTGCTTAAGGTTGAGCAAGTCAGGCATCTAGATGCATGCTCTGAATGTTATTTGATATTTTGACTCAAAACAGTTTGAAATCATTGTGAACAGATATATAGCTGAGTATTGGGTTTCATTCTAGATATAGCCAATTTTGAAAAGCAAATTTGTATGGAAACTATTTTGTGTTTCCCTTCATATGGATTTACAAAAAAATATTTGTTGAGTTGCCTTAATTTTTGTTAGTTGAATGCATGTCCTTGTATTTGGGAAGATAATTTAATATTCTGAGCTATTATGAGAAAGACTGTTTGAGCATTCTACTGGACTGCTTGTTATATAACTTTTAAGTTTTTGGGAACTTAAAGTAGTCTTACAAAATTTGCAGATTAATTAGTCATTTTGTGATTAATTGGAGATACTCCTGAAGTATTGCAAAAACAATTACAATTTTGAAAATATGAGGAATATTTTGAAAAACTTGAGAAGATATTTATTTTAAACGTAGGAAAAAAGACTACTTTTATTATTCACAGAAAATTACATAGCATTTCCATAAGGTACATCTCCTAATCAATGATTCTTCCAGATTATAACAAACTTTACAAGCTTCAAAAACTCAAAGATCCATATAGTCTGGTAAGCGAACTACCAGTATCTCCATAAGCTTGGAGAACATTAAACCAACCAGTAATTGTTACTAATTCAGTTCTTCCTACCAAATTATTTTTGCAGTTTTTAAGGTGAGCACTTGCCAGTTCACAACCATTACAAAAACTGATTTTAAGGTACATTCTAAAAACATATAAATTATTCAGGATAATAAATCCAGAAAGCATATAAAACAAATCCTTTACCGAATCGAACTGCATATCAGGATAAAGTTGCATCACTACCAATATTAATAACTTGGTAATGATCTGCATCCCTCGTATTACTGATCCTCAGGCTACACACTTTCAAATATTTGGCACTAGTGGATAAGCAAAGAGGTGGGTATTGAAATTATAGATCACCTTGGGAGAGGCTGTACCCCAAAAGGTATGTTAAAGAAGCATCCGATTGGCTTTGGGATGGAGGTCTGCAGAGCTTCTTTTAGAGTCATGACATCTGCCCTTTTCATATTTTCCTCCACTGCACTCAGTTTATCCACCAGAGTCCAAATATCAGCATTGCCATCAATTGTTTTGTCCATCTCTGTAATAAACTTCCCTTGAGCTGCCTTTTTTCTTGTTTTCTTTTGTTTTGAAACCCAATACTTTAGTTCTCAACTTGTTCAGACCAGGCTCTCCTCCTCCAGTAGCAAGCCACGCCTATGATTTTTGTTACGATTGGACCAACCAGCTTCATTGCCTCCACCCAGACTTTTTACTCACAACAAACAGTTTCTGCAAACAAGGACAGATATTCTAAACATGCGTAAACAATTCATCCAGGGCATTCTCCATGATAGTTTCATGGACACAGGTATTTTTAGGATCAACAAGGAATTTCCAATTAACATCAGACATCACAATCTCCATAGCCATTCACTTTCTTGTGCTATAGGATTGGCCTTGAATCTCACAGTGAACCAGAAAATATCTCTGCTGTTTTTAAATGCCAACAAAATGGTTTTCAGGCAATTTGTCCTTGGCCAGATGACATTACGACCAGGAGGCTTATACAGGGCTGCATTAAGAGCTTCAACACTAACAGTTACTCTGTGCATAATCATATCGAAGAAGGTTTCACCAAAGGAAAGGTGCAGGAAAAGTAGCAGGGGCTAAGTCCGACAACCTTGTTTTTTACTACCAGGCCCAAGCTGGCTAGGATGAAGAGCCACACAGATCACAAGACCATGCAGCGCCACTAGAATATACTAACTACAGAAAGCAGATTGATACTTGACAGAACTAAAGGGCAAGCACAACACTTGACCCTGTAAGACTGTTGTATTATCTATGCTGCTATTATTCCTGCTCTGCTTCTTCCAAAGGATTCCACAAGCAGTTTCTTTGTTCCAATGCAACATCTGCTCTGCTTCCTCGCAACAAGTTCTTGAGTAGAATAGTCCTAATCTGGCGAGGGAGAGATTAAATGCAGGGAGCACCAGTCACTATCGACCTATACGTACAACTTTGGTGTTAAAATTCAACACACTGTATGCAGATTCTGCACTCGAGGGTTTGAAATAAATAGTCCAACTTTAACTTCGATACACAAACAAGAAAGTACAAAACTTCTGAAAGTACAAAAAAGAAATATAACTTTAGATCACTTGCTGTCCAAACAAATATTTATTATAGTGAGTTTTCTTCTCTGCAATTCGGTTACAAAATAGTGAGCACCAAGGGTCTTAAATAGACCACTAACTTGGGTGATCCAAAAACAAAGCTGATGCCTTCATTCCAAAGAAACCTTAAAAATAAGTTTGCAGTGCACAGTTTGCTCAGAAATAAAGCAAAAAAACAAAACAAAACAAAAACTAAAACAAGACAAAAATAAAGCAGTGCCTAAACTAACGCAAAATGAGTGCCTAAACTTATCCTAAAATGGGCTGCTAAAAATTATCTAATTTTGTGCCTAAAATTAGAGTTACAAACACTAATAATAAGATTTTTCCAACGCCTAAAACAGAGTCTTATTTTTTCCTGATTGCTGTGCCAGAACACTATCTAAGTTACCAGCAGAAAATCTAACACTCCCTCTTTACGAGGAAGCTCTTCTCCTTCAACACCGACTTTGCTCTTAGTACTTAAGACTTTCCCTTTGATAAGGGCTTTGCCAAAATGTCTACAATCTGCTCATCTGAAAGAACATACTGAAGAATAATTGCTTGCTTCTGAACTTCGTCTCTGAGAAAATAATAATGAATATTGATATGCTTGGAGTGATCATGAAACACTAGATTTTTAGAGAGCTTGATGCAACTCTGATTGTCATGGTACACTATTGTTGGCTTCAACATCCAATTAATAAGTTCTGATATCAATCTGATATCAACTAGTGAAACTAGATAGCTTCACAATTAGCAGCACTAGCTGCTATGTATTCCGCTTCAGTTGAACCTAATGCTACTATTGCTTGTTTCTTATTAAACCAGGATATCATTCTTGACCTTAAGCTAAAACAAAACCTTGAAGTGCTCTTTTTGGTGCAAGCATCAACTGCCTAGTCTGAATCTATAAAACCATGCAACATACTTCAACCCATAATGAATCACACCGTTAAAGTATCAAAACAAATGTTTTGCAGTAGTCCACTGAACTTGCCTTAGCTCATCCTTAAATTGACTTAATGTATTCATTGTAAAACAAATATTAGGTCTAATATTTACCAAGTACATTAGAGAACCTATCAGTTGCCTGTATAGAAAGCTGATTCTAAATTGTAGTCAACTTCAAATCTGGAACCATTGGAGTAGCAAGGGGCTTACAATCCAACATCTGAAAACCTTTTAGAATTTCTAGTGTACTTCCCTTGACTTAGGAAGACTACTCTTGTACCTTACCATACTTCAAGACCCAATAATAATGCATAAGGCTGATATCATTCATGTCAAATTTGGACGTCAATTCCCTGTTGCACCATGCTATGAGCTTCTCACTACTTCCTACAAGAATTAGATCATCCACATACGCGAATAAATGAACAGATCAGATTTATTAAACAAATAATAAAGATTAGGATCTCCAGTAAGGTCAAAGGGCAGTGCCCCCAGATCCCCGCAAGGGGCACTACCCCTTGACACTGCTGGACTCGCCTCAGACTCGGCAAGCTGATTTTTGGCTTGGACTGGGACTCGGTGCAGATTTGACAAATTAAAAAAGCAATGAAATATAGAGATTTTTAAGGATTTAAAACTTGTTTCATGCATCCTTTGATAAATAAACCTTGAAGACACAATAAACTAATCAAATCGAAGCTACTTTAATTACATTCACAAGTATACATCGATCACGAGTATAAAAATGGATTTTAGCTGAAGGAAACAACATTGTTAGATATATAAATATTGTCAAGTGTTTTAGGTGAACAAACTTATGGATTATGATATCCATGGCATCAAAAACAAAAATCATAATATGGAGTCATGAACTATGGTAGAAAGGTGCTTGTATTGCTCGGCCCAGCATTGTTAGCTCTAGGTGGAGTCATGTGTTTGTATCTCAGATAAATTTGCAAATGTTGCTATAGCCATAGGAGCATTACTTAGGTTAGGGATTGACTTAGCAAACCAATGAGGACTTGGTTTTGACTATTTTCCAATCTGATTGAAGTAGCTTCAAGTCTGGTTTCTTCCTGTATAAAATCATTTCAAAACTTCTCAAAGGTGAGAAGCTTCTCACAAGCACAAATACCCCAAACAAATGGTTCCCAGGACGAAGAGAACCCATTTAAGGCTATGGGTACCAACTCTTTATCCTCCACCTCAACCCCAATTGCTGCAAGCTGATCACAAAATTTTGTGATCTTCATTAGGAAGGTTGGTATTTTGTTTGTGTCACTCATATGTGTGGCATTGAGTTTGTTCTTCATCATTATCTTGTGGGAGATGTTCACACTATTATAAAGACTAGTTGTGGTATCATACATCTCCTTTGCTGGTTTCTTTTCAACAATGTGTGGAATCAAATGATCCTTAGTAGTGCTTAAGATAATATGCTTTGTTTTGGCCATCTTCTTGTTCTGTTTAGCTGTAAGTTACCGAATCATAATCGGAATTGTGGGTATGATACTCTAGTACGGCAAAAAAAAAAATTGGGGGCTGGGTATGACCATACAAAAAACCTATAAAAAATCATAAATATATACATATAATTCAAAAAATTGCAAGTAAATTAATATAATTATAAAAATTTATATTAGACTTCTATTTCCTATATAAATATTAGAAAACAGTATACAAATATTAAATTAAAAAAAATGTATATTAATAATAATTATTAAAAACAATATATAAATATTAAAAATTAAAAAGCAAGATATAAGCATTAAAAACGTTGAACAATATAGACATATTAAAAAACAATATGTAAGTATTAAAAAATAGTATGTAAATTATTAGACTGGCCATCCATCTACTAGGCATATGAGAGGCTCCGATAATACCGCTTTAACAAATCATTTAGTGGTTGTTCAATCCCAACTCAGAACATGATTCCTGAAAGCCTGTAACCATATTGAATTCAGGCAGAATGACTGGTCGAGCGCCTACCCTAATGATCTATAGGTCATCTATTGACGGCCGAACATGCATGGATGCACATGACAGATAGAGCTAGGGCAATCTATAGATTATAGGGCGTTGGGTCAAGATTTTGGCTTCTCTTTCTTCCGTTCTTCCTTTCCACACTGCTTCAACGACTTCCTTGGCTTCCTCGGCCTCCGCCATGAAATTAGCATAATAGAAGAATGGTGAATGGGGTACTGTTATGCAACTAAATAAAATCACGAGCATATTTAAATATGAAATGTGAAACGCACTGCACTTTTCCTTCGCACAAAATGCAAAATAATGTAGACGTTTAGCATTTGAAATGGGTGTTTAGGGTTTCATCTGTCAGTATAAAAAAATGCATTAAAAAACCCGTTGACACTGGATCAACTTGGATTCGAGTTAGAATTGCCCGGGTACGCCATGTGCTGTTTCCCTAAGTTTCCATCCCAAAAAATCTGAACCCTACCCGAATCCACACACGATTCGTCTCCGTCCCTGATTCTAGTACGACTCTAGCTGATTCGGTAACTTAGGTTTAGCCAACTAAATAGGATCAATTGGAGGTATCAACATGGTTTCCACATAGACCCAAAGATCAACGTTTTCCAATAGCATCTGCAACCTGCACTTCGAAGGAGTAAAATTTGAAGCACTCTCTAGGTAGTCACACTCTTTGAGACCAAGAATAGTTATGTTTATAGCAGTTGGAACATGCTGAAACTGGACACGTTGACTGAAATTAAATCATATTAGCAACCTATCATAGTTGCAGATCAACACTCTAGCTAGGAGCAACTAGGGCGTCACGCCCTACAACCTTTCATAGGTCTAGGATACTTCAATCATTGAAGTAAGAGCACTGAAATCTTCTGGCAACTCCCTCTCACAGGTAACAACACTTACAAGGTTGTATTGAGTATGTGGACTCAGAAGAAGAGGAGACAACAATGATTTCCATAACAATCAATGACCTTGTGAATGCAAAAACTAACTGATGAGCACACGATTATACTGAGAGGGGGCTGTGAATCAGTATAACACAATCTTTTACTTTTCAACAATTAATCAACCCTTGCGGGAGAAAACCACAGCAAAGTATTGCTTATATATATATATTGATCTTCTTTTGTAGGCACCAACCTACTTCTTTTACAATTCTTCTTTTGTGAGCACCAACCCACTGGAGACACCAATCCCCGCTTGTAGAATTTGTAGGCACCAACCCATTGGAGACACCAATCCTCACAACTGAGCACCAACTTAGTAAGAGACACCAATCTCTAAGCACCAACCTACGAATTCTTCAATGGATGATATCGTTCTCCTTTACTCACAATCTGATTACCACTTTTGATAGTGAATGGTGTAAGTCTTATCTTTGCAAATCAGATCCACACACATATACCTTCTTTCACCAATCAATCTGCTCATATCTTTTTCATGCAGTCGCTAATACTTGCTTCTAAAATAAATCAGAATTACACTTCATATTTCTGCCCCTTCTCATCCTCTATATTTGCTCTTATATTCAAATGATATTCATTGCTCTTACATTCCACAAATGGCATTTTATATCTTCTCGAATAGAAGCGATTCCTTCAAAGGAATCCAACTCTTGCTAAAGACACTTCTCTTTTTCTAATCGCACCTCTTCCCTTCTTTAATCTCACCACATCATACTTTCTAATCGTACTACTTCATGCATGATGAATAAGACATTTTTTTTCTTATATGTAGTGAGCTCTACATCTCAAAGGTCGGCCATATAAACAAATTTGTTTTTGTTAAATTTAAACTCCAAAATTGGCGCTAATAAAGGAGTCAGTCTCTTAAATCAATATTGTTTATTTAACTTTAAACGCTGCCTTAGAGTATAATATATGCTCCTCATATATTCGCTGCCTTAGAAGATAATCTGCTCTTCATAACACCTTAATCGCTGCCTTGTATGGACTTTAATCACTACCATTCATATCTTTGTCTTTGGTGTCTTAGATGCATTGATACCGCAATGAGGGTCGGCATCACACAAATTGTCTTAAATCTGCCTTCGCTTCTTGTAACAACCACACACCTTTGACGTCAATGTGGTTGGCCAACATGTTCTTTGTCTTGGGCGTCAAGGATGAAGGGAGTTGGCCCATAATGCAGGTTTAAATCTTTAATTTAAACTTTACCATATTTGCCCAATTTCTTCATTGCCTATAGAGGAGTCAAAGTTGGCCTTAATGAAGATCGGCCTCTTTATCATTGTTTTTATCCTTCTTTAATGGAGACATTACTATAAGGAATCCTCTCAACTTTGACATCAATGACTGACATCAATGACAACAATCTTACATTCATACATCAATGACGATATCCTTCTGCCATGACTTTGACATCAATGACAACTAATGTGTCTCTCGATCATACATCAATGACGATATCCTTCTGCCGTGACTTTGAAATCAATGACAACTAATCCATCACTAACCCAGAGGATACTTATTCTCATACATACACCCGCTGAGAAGTTCATAATTGGTCTTCTTGTAATACATATGAGTCTGCTATGAGTAAACAAGCAATGGGAATTTACCAGCAGTGAAAGTGGACATGTGAAGATGATGGTAGTGAGGACTCTTGTGGTTCAGGAAAAGGTGAGAGACAAGAAGTTATTGAGGACAGCTTTCCTGCAGTAAATTACATGGGAATGAATAAAGAACGAAGGCAAATGCTACGTAAATTGGAGGTTGCAGTGATGAAATATAGTAAGTCTCTTGAAGAACGTGGTGTGAGCAATCTAGAAGAAATTGAAAGAAAAGTGGAAATTCACAGATTTGCCTGCACCTGAAGAATTGTCAAAGACTGTAACAGATGAAAAACAGCAAAAGCCATTGGCATCGATGGAGGATGGGAAAGGTGGAGTTCTTGTGCTAGGACTTGAGGAAGAAATTATGACAAGTGCTAATGAAATCGTTACTTTACTTGAACGAGGCTCTGCCAAGCGACGCACAGCAGAAGCACTTCTTAATAAACAGTCTCTTTGAATTCTGTAATAAGGCAGAGATGGTATTGTGTTACATGTGATGCGGCAACACCTGAATTTGTGCTCCCCGTGTTAAGTTTTGACAAATAAAAATATGGCAACAAAGAAATTACAATATATTTGTTTAACCGGTGTAAAATGTTTTAAATCCCAAATGTTTAAATACAAGACAGCAGCCTCACTTATTGGATTAGTACAGTGGTGGATTGAACTGAGATTTTGGTCTTTACAATGTCGATGGAGTCACCATTCCATCAAATATTCCAATGCAGTCAATCAAGAAGGGAGGTTTCAAGATCAATGAGATAGTCCGTGCATGGAACGAGATATGTGAGGCCAAAAGGTTGCGTAATAAGGAAAGAAAGTATGAAACAAATAATTCACATCTTAATAAAGACTAACTCAAGTCGCAGGGAGGAATAAAGAAAAGCACTCAAAAGAAGTTAATTAATATTATTAATTAATTGGTTAAGAATAGTCAAAGATACGATGAAGAGGTGTGTCTCATGATGAAACAAGATATACAAGAGAAGACATTTCATGAGATGTAAAGAGTGGAGAAAATCAAGATAGAAGAAATATAAGAAGACCATTCTCGAGATAAGTGGAACAATGAAGAATATATAAGAAGATTATTCAAGGAGAAGCAAATAGGAGTAGAGTGATGGAATAAAGAGAATAAATATAAAGAACACTCAAAGAGAAGAAAGTGAGGAATCAAGTGGAACAAATGAAGATATATGAAGAGAATTCAAGGAGATATAAGTGAGAAGAAAATGAAGATATAATATAGATAAGAGGAGATCATCTAAGAGCAGATTGGTGTATGAGAATTTATGCAGATATAGAAAAGAAGATTATGCAGATATAGAGGAGAAGATTATGCAATTATAAAAGTGGAATTTATGGCAGATCTATAGACAAGAAGATAAGCAGATTTGAAGAGGGAACTTGCTGATTGATTATCATCGATTGAAGAGGACATTCACAAAAAGATATTGATCCTGTTGCATAGAGGGTTGGTGCCTTGACAAGAGATTGGTGTCTTTTACTGGGTTTGTGCTCAGTTGTGGGGGTTGGTGCCTCCAGTAGATTGGTGCCTACAAATTGTGGGGGTTGGTGCCTCCAATAGGTTGTTGCCTACAAATTGAGGGGATTGGTGTCTCTTGTAAGTTGGTGCCTACGAATTTCGTAAAAGAGTTTTATATAAGAAATATTTTGCTGTGGTTTTCTCCCGTAAGGGTTTCCACGTAAATCATGTGCTCATCCTGTGTTACATCATTGTTAGATCTTAAGTGAATGATGTTGTGCAATTGATATTGTTATGGTTGTTAGTTTGAAAAGGTAAAAGATTGTATTATATTGACTCACCCCCCCTCTCAGTATAATCGTGTGCTCATCATCTTTGTAGTCAATTGCTCTCCTATACAACTGTTTGCAATATCAATGATATCTACAAGCTCCTATTTTAAAAATTAGCAGGGGAATGTTTACGATGTTTTATTTTGCATGCAATAATGAAATGAAATGAAATGCCACTAATACAAAAGACGAGAGGTGCTATTTAGCCTCCTTCCTCAAATGCCTCCAACCTCTAGACAACTTATGCAGTGCTCTTAAATCATCAGTTATTATTGCTGAAAATAAAAGGGTTTGCCATTCTCTATGCAAATACTGAACTATTCCTTTTAGTTTGTCCTTGAAGCCCACATCCAACACACAATCTGCTTTATTCAAAACAAGAAAATTAGCCCTCAAGAGCATATTGGGGATGTCGGGAGTTTTAGAAAGCAGAGACTAAATACAACCTGACATGGGATGCAGATTGAACATGCAGAGGGGAGTGATTGCCTCCTCTTCACTATCATTACAAATGGTAATCTAATTGCTGGTGATAGTGTGGGGATCATCAATGATCTTGACCATGTCGTCAAGAACCTTCTTAGAAGCAATTTTAGAGAACATCTTATCGTAGTTCATGGCACAGGTCTCGAGGAGAATGAGGGCGATGTACTTAACTGTGGATTCTTGATGGTGAAGCACTTCTTGATGGAGACGAGACTGATGAGCACTAGTGATACTAAGAGGGGGGGGTGAATCAGTATAAAATAAAACTTCTACTTTCAATCTTAGTCAATCACAATAAACCACTTAAATGAGATCTAGCAATTTAAGGCACAGAGACAACACAAGATTTTACGTGGAAACCCTTGCGGGAGAAAACCCCGACAAAATAGTGCTTATATATATTTTATTTATCTTCTTCTCTTTCTTGTATGCTCCAACCTACTTTACATACAAATAGTGAGCTTCAACTCACAGGATACACCAATCTCCACTTGACAGAATATAGGCACCAACTTATTGAAGGCTCCAACCCCCACACAAACTGAGCTCAAACCCAGCAAGAGGCTGGAACCTCTATTTGATAGGCTCCAATCTATTAATCCTTCAATGGCTGATATGATATACTCCTTCACACAAATCTGATTCAATCTATAAATCCTTTCACACAAATCTGATTCAATCACTAATCTCTTCCTTCTCAAATCTGAATTTATCAATTCAATTTACTAGCACATATCCTTTCCTTTTATCACATAAATATCTTCAATATAAATCAGATTTATTTTTCATATTTCTGCGCTTCCTCTTCCTTATACTCAGAAAATGTTCATTGATTGCTTGCTTTTAAATCACAAATATTCTCACCTTATATATCTTCACAATGCATATGTCTTTTATGAAAAATTGTGTCTCTTACCAAAATGCATACCTTTACAAGGGATCACACCTTTTCTCAAAGTCATCGCTGCCTCTTCAAAATAACTCTTATCTTTTTTAATTGCTGCCTTTTACAAATAAAGTATAATCACTGCTTTTTAAATCTAATTGCTTCTCCTTAAGCAGATCGCACCTCATAAAATGAATCATATATTTTCTATATTGAAATCGCACCACTTAATGATATTAATATTGTTCTTGGCGCTTTATTTGAGGGATGTCGACCATATAATGAAGTCGGCCTGTGTAGGAGAGTCGGCCTGAATATTAAACATGAGGTCGGCCTGTATATTAACAAGGGGAGTTGGCCACCTTAGATTTTAATTTAACTCCTTAGAGGTCGGCCAGACTTAAGAGGAATTCAAATCAAATTTAAATCTTTTCTTTTTGGCACCAATCTCACCTTGTTTAAATCTTTAATTTAAACAAACATATATCTATTTGTCGACCTCCAATTTCACAATATATCCAACGGTAAAGTGTAACGGATAACCTTCTTAATTGCTTTGCTCTCCAACGGGGATGTATAACAGTTAACTTCTCATTGTAACGGACCATACTTTATCTTGACAATAATGACATCACTTATGACTTAGTGCCTTTTACATCAATGACAATATTTCCAACAGAGACTTCCAATAGCATAATAGTAATCTATCAAAGAATTTGCATTCTTCAAACTTGATTGAGGTCTTGATAAAATGCCCCCAACATAATCAGGTTTGTAGTGTGAACATTTTAGTATTTTCATGATCTAGAGTGCATAAAAAATGTCTCACTGTTAAGAAGCTTTCAATGATTGAAATGCCAAGAAACATGTATCGGTAGAATCCTGTACTAAAATGCCGAGAACATCAAAAGATCGAATGGCCTGATAAATTTACTCCTAACTTCCACAAGAATCATCTCGCTTGTTTATAAAGAGCTCAATGGCTGCATCTGTGGGTCTCTGATATAGGCTTGTAAAGCACAGTTGCCCCGTACACCAGAAACACAAAGATGAGAGCCTTCAAAGTCATTTCAGGAATGATCACGATCAAGGAGGAGGATTCGTAAAGACATTCACCAAAGAATAATACACAGCTCCTCAATTTTACAACACTGCACACTGCACCATAAAATGTCAAACACTGCTATTTGACTATACTCCACTTAATACTTTTATATGATCAGTTGTTCCCATGACTAGGAAGCTACAAGGAAGCTATCTAGAATGGATCTACATAGGTTCACATATGCAAGCTCACAGGGAATTTGGACGTAATTGGGTGGGAAGAAAATCTCGCCAGCCCATATCTCCAACCCGCTCTGATACCATATTGGAATTCAGGCTGCAAATTTTGCACTCAAATAATACTATGCTTGTTATTCTCTATATCATTCGTTCAATACATATTACATATATATAGGATTTGCATTTCCTATATTATAGGAAGATCGTTATGCCTCCTATAACCACTCTCTTACTTAGATGAGCTGTTCTAAAAACTCAAATATAATCCCAACCAATTCTTCTCACACCTAGAATAGCTATGTGAGTTGTTACTACAACTCACTTTACCTCATTCTCCCTAATTTAAGACACATTATTATTCTAACCCATGTGAACACTAACATGATTTTCTAAAAATGGGGAGAATGATGGAAAACTGCCAGTGGAAACTAAACGTCTTTCAACCATATTAGAACAATTTTGATTGAGCAACACTGCATATTAAAGTTGAACTTCTGAACATGCAAATTCTCTCATGGGAAGATGAGAAGTTTGAATGTGCAGTTAATACAGTTTGTTTTTGCTTCTGTAAGCCTTTAGATAACATGTCTCCTACTTTTATTCAAACTATAGATTCTAGAACATAAATTCATCTTAAAATGCACCATAGACGTGCATTTTTTATACATGCTACTATCCATTAAACTCTTCATCCATTTTTTAAAACAAAATAAACTTCTTTTTATGTTTCAAATTGATCTTGACTACAAGCTATACTCTTCCCAAGCAATACATGATTTCTTTTCTTTCTGGTTACAGGACTGTTTGTTGGCACAAAATGTGCATTTTAATCCTATGCTTTTTTTGTTGAAGTTTTATGTTCTACAAACTTTTATCAGAAATATTAATTTCGTTCTCATGTGGATCCCAAGGGCCAAGAGTTTTAACAACTAATGAATATTATGTTCTATGCCTATTTAGTATTTCCTGGTTTTATCCCAGTATCCTTTCCAATACTGTGTTTGCTTCATCTCCATTTCTTATAAATGTTGCATTCTGAACAGCACACATTATCCTTTTGTGAATTTTAATTTAATATCTTTGATTTAGTTTTTCAAAATTATTTGTCACAGTGATCTGCTTTGTAGGCAGAATCATACCGAGCTTTAGGTCTTCTGATGCTAATTATGTGTAATAAACATTAGAAGCATGAGATCTTTATGAGATTGACATACTAGCTGTTATTGTTACAATGTTTTTAAGCTTGGCTGTATTAGTGGGGAGATACTTTAGGAATTCCCTCTTGATTGTACCTTATATGCTGATAATACTTATATGATGCTTGCCACTGCAGGACTGAGCTTGGCATAGATCCAGGCACTGAAGCAGAATCTGCATTTCATGTTGGACAGGTTGTCAGGTGTAGGGTAATAAGGGCAGTTCCTAAATTAAGACGTCTGGAGCTTAGTTTTATCATCTCCTCTGACAGGTTCTTTCAGATCTGAACCTAGGGATTCTGTTTAATGTATTGCATTGTGTCTCCATTTGATTTTTTTCCCCTCTTTTTCTTGAAATGTTTTTTTCAGACAACTTACTTAAATAATTTAAGGATTTTTTCTTGGCAGGTGATAGGCCATACTTTAGTATTTATTGGAATCTTGTCAATGTTCTATTGGAATTATAAGATGCAAATAATGGTAGTTGAAAGCTCTGAGTTAGCCCTCTAGGTTCAGAATCTTCAGTTCTATGTTAGATCAAAGACTACAGCTTTTATTTCAAATGCATGTTGTATATAATCACACTTTTCTTTCAAATTCATTGTTGTATATGGTTAAAGTTCTGATCTTATTATCCTTCTATGAGAGAAAGAAGCAAAAGTTAATCTGTTAAGATGTGGGTATTAACTATTAAACAATAAAGTATATGGCACACATTAAAACTTCAAAGATATATTAATTTTTAATTAAAGTTAGTATGCTCAAAAAAACTGTGGCACTTTTGCTTTGAAGTTCTGATGACATTCTACATTGGAATCATCCTTGAAATCATATGCTCCTCTAGAAGGAAAGAAACTAAATTAATGCCCATGAGTGACTAATGTAGGTAAATGGATTCAAAAACACACTCATTTTGAGTAGAAAATTACTAGGGTAAAAGGAGCCCTAGGTTTTCCAAATTAAAGAATCAATAAAACAGTGTAAACAAACTATTGGGGTAGTTCTGAAGGAGCTAAACCTCAAGCCACATGATTAAATTTAAGGAATCTTTCAAAGCACATTGATAGGCCAATCATTAATAATGATTAGAATCTTGTCAAGGTCTGCCATTTATAAGGTGCAAATAAGGATAGTTCTGAGTTAGCTTTTTAAGTTCAGATCTTTGTTAGGTCAAGGAGTGCAGCCTACTAGAACTAATCATACATTTCTTTAAAATTCATTGTTTAATATGATTGGAAGTTCCCATCTTATTATATTCTTCTATGAGAAAGAAGAAAAATCCAATCTATTAAGAGACGGGTATTAAAAGAAAGTAAATATGCTCCCAAAAGTCATGTCACTTTTTCTTTGAGGTTCTTTCACACTCTATATTGGAAGCATCCTTGAAATCAAAATGCTTTCTAGAAGGGGAAAATTATGAAAGAAGTTAGATTAGTGTCCAGAAACGACCAAAGTAGGTTAATGGAGTCAAAAGCATATTCAGTTTAAATAGAAAATACAAGGGTAAACAGATTCCTAAGTTTTCCAAATTAACTAACAACTAATCAAGTGTAAATGTAATTACGAGCGTAAATCAAACGCAGTCAAACCCCAAACCACATTATTCAAATATAAGTGGCCATGTGAGGGAAATGCCCTTCATAAAACAAGGAGCTGATGAAGGTTAAAGATGGAAACCAAAATGATCACAGATTTATTGTAAATCTTGAGGCAGAAGAGTCAGCAACATCATTATCCAAGACCACTAGAGGTTCAATGGAGGAAAGATAATGTACATTAGGAATTTCTAGAGTGAAGGGGGCTAGGCTGGACAAACATAGGAGGATGTATGATAATCCTGCCAGAATTCTTTCCCTAAGGTCAAGAACCTTTCTGGGCAGAAAAAGAAAGAAGAAAGGAGGAGCTCATATTAATGACAACAAGTCACAAAAGTAGCTCACGGGTACTTCAAAATACGTCTAGTTACAATAAAAATATACAAGGGTAAAAACTGCTTAATGCCGAAAATGTAACTAGAAACTATGTGTCAAAGACAATGTAAAGATAATCACAAAAGGTAAACCCAAAGCAAGTAAGCTTTAACCTTATTTTACAAGTTCAAGTATCCATGCAAGGGGAAGACCCCTAAAGGGAAACAAGGAGCTGACAAAGACAAAAATGGGGACTGGTGCTGGAAACAAATGTTTTTGGGAACTTTGCTCAAGTTTGAAAACAAACAATGAATTAGCAGTGAAATGCTAATTTAATATTGAAAGGCAATTTAAATTTTATAATTGAACACCTATTTGAGGATATATTATCAATTAAAGTGGAGAAAAAACATTTATTGTTAGTTTTTATAAAAAGGCAGATTCACATAACCCAGGATCCACATTGTTAATATGTAGATAACTTGGCTTGGACTTAAAAACAAATAGAGAAATATATTAGTTGGAATAACCTAAGTTGCCAATCTTGGTACAAGGATGGGTATGGGTTTGGGGTTCGGGTACATCGGTATGACAATAATTATAGTTCCATTGAATTATAGTTTTTTATTCATAATTCAATGATTTATCAAATGTCAGTAGCAAAATGAAAATTACAATCAATTGTATAACTTGCAACCTATTGAAATGTATAACTTCAAGCAAAATAAGCTGCGAGAAATTCCCAGGGCAACAATTGTATTAAAAAACACACAAAATGGACACCACCATTTGAAACAAACATGGTGTGTCCCCTCAACTAGGACAGGATAAGGTTTTATTATACGTCGACCTTCAATCGCAATAATAATTCTAACGCAAAATGTAATGTTTCATTTTTGGCGCATTGATTATTGTGAGCATTTTGGCTTGTTCCTAGTCTCTTAGTGGCTATCCGACTTTGTTGGGAGAACTCCAAAGTTCTTGGAGTGGTCATGGTTCTATCTGCAGAGCAGTTTTGTGTGTCTTAAGTCTTCATTTCATCAAGAATTGGTCGAAGTTATTTATCAGTGCATTTTTAGTGTTTATTTTGGCTTGGGACTATTATTCTGATAATTAATTAATATTTCACTAAGGTTGCCTAAGGTTATATTTAATTATTGCAACTTAGTGTAATATTAATTATAAAAGTGGGTTTCCTTCTGGAAAATGGATTAATTCTCTTTGGCATTGAGCTCAGTGGATGTCCAAGGTGACAGTGATGCTTTCAGATATTGAATTGGGCTTCCGGTTTGCTCTCCAAGATTCTTGGAGGAGCCATCTATTTTTAGAAAGTCACTCGGAAGGCATCATTCATTTTCCCAAACATCATGGAGTATGTTGGTATGCTTAATTTTGCAGTTTGGTGATATTTGGGATTTTCCATAAAATCAGTTGATTTAATGAGCTAAACAATTAATTATTGCACTTAAATTAAAAAGGTTGGGAAATATGCATTTAACACTTAAGTGTTATAGCTCATTGGAAAGGGGATGGAAAGCTTTAAATCATGGATGCCTCATTTTGGGACT
The DNA here is from genome assembly GCA_027924645.1 of Cunninghamia lanceolata. Taxonomy (NCBI): domain Eukaryota; kingdom Viridiplantae; phylum Streptophyta; class Pinopsida; order Cupressales; family Cupressaceae; genus Cunninghamia; species Cunninghamia lanceolata. The sequence goes on along the minus strand of BSBN01000870.1, from coordinate 14,655,266 downwards.
TTACGAATCAAATATTTCATTTATTTTGAAAAAAGGGATCTTTGAAGCTAAAAGGAGCTTTTAATTAAAAAAGTGATTTTAAGTTGTGCTCACATAATGAATTAATTTTATATTGTTTGAGGAGAAATATGAAGGGATAAAGGAAATAATATTTTATTTCCCTCAAAAAGTTATAAAAGGAGGTGTTGGGCTCATTGTTGTATTGTTACTCTGTTGGATTGAACCTGCGTGTTCTTCCATATTCTCCGGAGGACGAAAACCCTCTTGTGGAATGCTCTTGAGGATGAAAACCCTCGAGGTTGGGTGTGGTTTCATTACAGAAATCATCATTGTGTTGGAGACAGATATTTTTGCAAGCTCATACAAAGTTTGCCATGGAGCTTTCATGGATTTGATAGATTTTGAGTAGTTTTTATTTGTAATCAGTTTGAAGTGATGAATAATGAATTCCTATCAAATTTTGGTGTGATTTTTAATTGCTTTGTGAAGTTTGATATTTCTTTGCCTTGGCCGTACCATCTCTGGCCATACATCTGCATGGGGGGTTGATGTTCATATGAATCAAATGTTGATGTTTTTGATGGATTTCTTCATTGCATCCTAATTGCCTATCCTAAACATCCCTTTTGCAAGTATTTTGAGGAACTTTGATGCTGGGTATGAATTTCTGGGAGCATCCATACCATTCTGCCAGCCGTACCTTGCTGATGTAAATTGATGTCTATTAAATGAGATTAAGGACTCTTTGAAATCTGATTTATTTGCTTAGTTTTTGTCATCAGTGGACGGTCATTTTGAGAATGGTTTGATGTTATTTGAGGTTGAATTGAAATTTCAGTAAGTTGCCGTACTTGCTCCTGGCCGTACGGTCCTTTCCTTGGTATTTATTGCTGTGGGTTATGTGGATTGTTTGATCAGTATAATAACTGCTCAGAATTGTTGTTGAGGTCAGATTTATTGAAGTTGCAGCAGAGTTTGGTCTTTATGATGTATGGAATGTTTAATGTGAAAATTTGATGCTTCCATGGCTGCCGTACAGTGCTACAGTCAGCAATAAAAGTGAAAATCAGTCACAGTCAGTTTTTATCAAAGATAACACTCCATTAGCGATCTAAATCAGTTATATGTTGATTGTTTATCACTTACAATGCAGGGTATGATTCTATACTTATGTTCTCAGGGGAAAATGCTCATCTAGCTCTAATGCATGGTGATATTGTTCATGTTTAGATTGAGTATTTTATACTTTCATTGTAATCAATTTCACATAAAAGGACCCTTGGATGGTTTACCGCCAGTGTGGAGAATAAACATTTCTTTATTTTTCTACCCACTGGAAAGTGGAGTATTCCCACTGAATAAGTGGATGGCATTGTACTTTCTCTTGTTTCTTTACCCATTGAAAGTGGTGAATTCTCACATCTTGTGGATGCCCGCCGCAGCGGATGAATTGTAAATTCCTTGTTGCATAATTATTCATTTGCAAGCCAAAATCACTGTATGCTCTCACCTTGCCCATCCTGGGATCTGGTTGATCAGAAAGTGTGAGGCCATTAGTTGGTTATGCATTGATGCTAACACTGTCATATCCTTGTTGTTTATTTTGAAAAAAAAATTGGGGTAGCATCTTACACAGAAATAGTGATGAATGATGGAAAAATGAGCTTTCAACACTTGGATAACAAACAACACCCCTGTGACATTTTTTTCATTGACTTTCACTTGGATACACCCCGTGTCAAAATTCCAATCTCGATGTATAATCTCCTAATGCTGCAATAACATTGAATTAAATATACAAATCATTGAAATTTGAACTGTGGAAATGATGAACAAAGATAGATATTTTACACCTTCTAATCTGCTTCACATTCCTTCGAAAGCTTAAAAGGCAACCTCTACAACTAGTCCTTCAGTTGCACGAAAATATTACATTGCTTTGAGTTATTAAATTTATATCTTGCCTCTATCTTTATACCATTCAACTGAAAATCTAATCTTCCAATAAAGTGATCTCATCTCTCAAAAAGAAAGCAAAAGAAAGCACACGCAGGAGATGACTTAGAAGATAAGTCTAAGTCATTAGTGCTTTGGCACTTTATTATATTTAATTAACTAAATAAAATATTTCACTTTAATCACTAAAGTGAATTACAAAATAGAAATAACTCGAACTACCTGCACGTTCACACTGAACTTGTGTAGAAGTTCCAAATTGAGCTAAAAAACTCAACACTCCCTCTTAGCGAAGAAGGAATTCTACATTAGCTACCTGCTGATCCATTGCTTCTTGGAGGCTGGAAGACTGAATGATAGTACTCATCAATGCTATGTAGTTAGGAAACTTCTTCGGAGGCCTACTCTCCTTGAATACGCTTCTAGGAGCCTCAACATGCTCCTGAGCATCTGTCAATGCTTGTTCAAACCATAGTTGAAAAACTCGGACTCAGTAAAAACTCGCCAGGCCCAAAACGCTCGACTCGGCAAAAACTCAACAAAAAATTCGACAACTTAAAAAATTGCTTAAATTTCATTAGAAACACACTTTTTTGCAAAATTCAATGACAAGATGTATCCAATGAGTCCATAAATGAGTACAAAAGTGTTTTCTATTAAATTTGATTGATTTGAATGCAAATTGAGTACAAAATCTCATCCTCATGCGGAATCTTGATGGTTGATACCCTGATACAATAGATAGTTGACAAAATGAAAATAGTAAAACTAAAAGTAAATACAACATTTTACATCTTCCTCTTCCCTAATCTACTGAAAACTAGGGGAGAGGTAGAGGTTCTAGTCCTTAGAGTCTGTTGTGGCTCCTTGCTTCACATGGAAGGCAGTAGCTCGACCTCCATCCTAGTAGTAGATGGCAATGACTCAACCTCATTAATGTCATCCAATCCCAGATCTCCTTCTGCACCCACCTCCTCCAATGCCTACCTCTCATAATCAAGAATCTCATCTTCAATAAACAATGGAGGCTGCTCATCCCGCCTTGTCCTCTATCCTTCTTGTGCGTAGCCAAAGGTTGTATTGCAGAAAGACAAGGTCATTGAGGCATTTTTGAGCTAATTTGTTCCTCTTCTTCCTGTGGATGGCCTCAAACAAGCTCCAACAGAAAATATGAGAAGAATATTTTTTCAGATAACATTGGATTTAAACAAAGAAGGGGCTGAAGTTTCTCCCCTCTCACTTGAAGGCTTTTGTCTTGAACTGGAAATTACTGGAATCTGTAAAGACTCAACCTTCGGAGATTCCTGCACCTCATCCTCTGTTATTGAAATGAATTCCTGAGATTTTTTGGATGCAAAGTCTTCCTCAAACTTGACATCCCTACTGACTACAACTTTTCTGAACTTTGGAATCTAGACCTTGTAGGCCTTTGAAGTTTCATTATACCCTACAAGTTAACCCTTCTTGTTGGAAGGTTCCAATTTTTACCTCTTCTCTATAGGTATATAGATACACACTGGACAACCAAAGATGCGAAAATGACTCACCTTTTGCTTCACATCACTGAAAGCCTCCTTTGGTGTCTTGTCCTCCAAAATCCCGTGAGGACACTTATTTAGATGTAAATTGCTATAAGACAAGCTTTTGCCCAAAGAATCATTGGTAACTCCAGGTCATGAATCATGGCCTTAGCAACCCCAATGATTGATTGGTTCTATGGGTTGTATGGAACTGTCAACTCCCTCTTTATCCTTGCTTCATTGTAGAAACCTTCGAACTCCTTGGAGGTATACTCTCCCCCATTGTCAGATCTCAAGACCTTGCTCTTCTTCCCTATCCAGTTCTCAACAAGAGCTTTGAACTCCTGAAACTTGCTAAAGACGTCCTCCCTGGTCTTCAAGAAATAGATCCATGACTTGTGAGAGAAGTCATTAATGAAGGAAACATAGAACATGCTTCCTACAACTAATCCCACTGACATTGGTCTACATGCATCCAAATCCACTAAGTCTAAAATCCCTTTAGACCTATGTTTGTTGCTTGGGAAAGAAACCTTAGCAAACTTGCCAATCGTGCATCCTCTACAAACTCCATGTTGTTCAATATTGAACTTTGGAAGTCCTGTGACAATCACCCTCTGAATAGGCGACGATGCATGATGCAAATGCCCCATCCTCTTGTGCCATAACTCACACAAATTGTCATTGTTATGCACTAGAGTTGAAACTAGTTCACCCTGTAACCTATAAAGGTTGCCTTCTCTAACCCCTATAACTTATGTTGAAATTGGGCTAGATCCCTTCGGCTTGATAAAGACTTGTTTATCCTTGAACTCAATTGTAAAGCCCTTATCCTCCATCACCGAAACTGAAAGCAAGTTTTTCCTGAGATTAGGAACAAGCCAAACATCGTCAAACTCCAAAGAGTTACCTGACTGTAATCTAAAGGGAATTGTACCAACTCTTATTGGATACTTGGCATCATTGCCAAGCTCAACTTGAACTCTAGAGTTGTGTTCTTCCAATTTGGTAAAACACTGCCAGGTTGATGTCATATGTCGAGAGGTCCCACTATTCTTATAGTGAGCATCCTTTGAAATTGTGCTGGTAGAGAGACAAGAAACCATTGAGAATTTTTCTCAAACTTGGCATCAAGCTCTCTCATTTGAGTTTCTATAGAGGCTGCAAATTTGTTTTGCTATTGCTTCTCTTGGTTCTTCTTCCTATCTGGACACTATGATGCATAATGACCAAACTTATGACAACTGAAGCACTTGATTTTACTCAAGTCCTTCCCTACCTGTGAGGATGAATCCTCATCCTTTCCCTTTCCCTTGCAGTTCCCTTTTCTTTTATTTCTCTTTGTCCATAGAGGGTTACATTCTTGTCACCACTTTTCTTGCTGGCTTTTGACTCCATCAAAGTTTCCTCTTTGATAAAATCATCCCACAATCTCTCAAAGGAAGGAAGCTTTTCCCTGGCACAAATACCTTGAACAAAAGCATGCCATGAAGATGAGAACCCATTTAAAGCTAGGTTGACTAGCTCTGTATCTTCCACCTTTTGCACAACTATTGCAAGCTGGTCACAAAGTTGGGTGACCTTCATCAGGTAATTGGTAATAGTATCCAAACTGGACATCTAAATGGATTTGAGTATATTTTTTAATATCATTTTCTTGTTAATGTTTTCACTCTGAAAAAGACTAACTAGAGCGTTGAACATCTTCTTGGTTATTTTCTTCTTCGACAAATGCAAAATTAAATGATCCTTCACCACATCCAGGATCATTTGCTTGGCTTTAATTTCTTTCTTCTTGTGAATTGCCAAATCCTACGGATCTGTTGGCGGAGCCCCTTGATCCTTTATGATGTCCCAGAGATCATTTTCCTTCAGAAGTAACGTCACCCTGACTTTACAAGGTAGGAAATTTAGTGTACCATCCAACCTATCTTTGAACCGGAGACTAGGTGACGCCATTAAACATATTTTCTGTAAAAAAGAAACTCTTCAAATCTGGAAATAAAATGAACTGCTCAAAAATTCTGAAAATAAAATTTCAAATCATAGGTTATAAAAATACTCGTTTTTTTACTAGTAAACCCTAGCTGCGACTACCTTAACTGTTGTAAAAAAAAATGGTTTTCTTTTCTTGGCCACTGTCACACCCTTATTTGCAGAAAAAAACCTCTTGCAAACCCTAACTGCAGGTTATAAACCTTGGTTCATTGATTTGCAAGCAAAAACTGACCAAAAATATGTTGCGGATTTTAAACCCTAGTTGCAGACAGAAGGCCACACAAGTTGTAGAAAAATATCTGTGCCTTCTTTCACTTGCAATTTTCCTTACATTCTTGGCATGATTCTTTTAACCTGTTTCTGGCTGTGGATCCTTTCTGTCCTCAAATCTGCCTGTTAAAGGTTGCGTTTTACCTTTGGTTCTTAGGCCAGCGAATTTAAGAAACCTAGTTGCATTTTTTTTTTCTTTGAAAAAGTTGCACGAATTTAACCAAAAACAGCCCTCGATTTTTCTTTGAAAAAAAACTTGTGACTTCTATCTTTGTTGGTGGCATGATTTCATCAAGAAAACCTACAATTTTTATTGCATAACCTTACCCGATTTTGTTCCTGCCATCCTTAATTTTTCCTTAAAAATGACCTGCGATTTCCTTTACAAAAAAATGATTTTATGAAAACAATTGTGATGTCTTGGCCTTAATGCTACGGTGGTGTGGATTCTCGCTAGATGTGTACCCGGGCTTGGGACCCACCATGATTGGGCAGCCACTTGTCGACGAGGCGGTTCGCTTGTGTGGCACTTTGGTGGGACAAAAACCTCACCCTTAATATACCAGTGGGCGCCATTCACCACTAGTTCGGGCTTTTGGCGTAGTGGTTGTCTAGCTTGGTATTAGAGCCGAGGTCTCGAGGTCAAGCCCTATAGAGTGTGGTGGCTGTGATGTCCTAGCCTAAATGTTGTGGTGGTGTAGATTCCTACTGGTCGTGTACCCAGGGCTGGGACCCACCCACGATCGGGCAGCCACGTGTCCGTGAGGAGGTTTGCCTGCGTGGTGCTCTGGTGGGACAAACTTCTCTCTGTTGGGACAAAAACCTCACCCTCAAACATTGGTGGGCGCTGTTGATGATTGTTTTTGGACAAGTCAACAATTAGAGTGAAATACTAAGTATCTGACTCCCTCTTGAGCAAAGCCTCTCGAATGCTGAACTATGTGATCAAACAAGATGACTCTAAGGTTCCTTTCTGATGATTTTGTAAGAGATAGCTCAGTGACTAAGTATGATTTTGCTGTTAAACACAAAGGGACTTACATTAGATCTTTCTTCTTTCATTCAGCTTATCTCTCCTTCAGTGTGGATGATATGTATGTACAAAGTTTCAATGATAAAGAAATAGAAAAAGGGTGAGGGTTTAGGAATCTAACCTATGGTCAATGAAGCAATGATGATGTATTGAATAGACAAACTCCTGATTTAACCTAACTTCACTTCGCCAAGGATGCCTACAACTACATGAAGTTGGTGCAATCTCTTAAGGTTACGCGAATGGTTTTCAAATCATGCAGACTTATACAAGCACCCATCAAATGGCGCAGCTCAAACAAGCATCCACAATCAAACTTAAGCAAATAAGCTCAGACTAGCTTTACACAACACTTCATCAGCGATGAATGTTAAAAACATGAGCTAGGAGTTGATCGATATTCAGTACAACATACATTACAACAATGAGCTTCTAATCTACTTCTAATCTAATTGAAACATCTCTTAATTCCATCAAGATTCATGAAACCATGTTACTCCACAAGATAATACTTAACACCAAACAAGTAGCTCCAATGTCTTTTGCATTAATCTTGAAAATATTTACAACAGCTTCAAGTCCTCCCAGAGAATTTCGAGAGTCTCTTTTATTCTACTCCTACTTGGCTACTACTAATGATCTACTGAATTACAAATGAGGCAACAAGGCCTTTATATAGTGCCCAGAATACAAAGAATGGCTGAGATTAATTCAATAGACAAGGGCTTAGATCATGCCACCTCATAGGTAGTTACAACAAATTGCTATTTTTAGCAAAAAAGAGAGGCAATGAAGGCACATTTTCCAATGTGATAAGGTAAGGCGAAAGCATTTAAAATATCTTCCACATAGGAATCACTTTGACTTCTTTTATTAAATGATACATTGAATGCATTAAATAATGCGGCTAATCAAAATTGAATGATGTGTACTCGCCACATAGATGCCAACTCAGCATACTTTGAAGATTGTATCATCTTTGTGTTGATGTATTCAATGTAATTGCTTGAACTTGTATGTTTAGGAATACAACTTGTTGATCTTTGCCTTGTACATCTTCTTGCAACTGGATGTATGATACTTGTAGCTCATTTGTCTAACTTCATGATTCTTTCTTCTTCTTGTAGGTAAGTTGATGATCTTCCTTGGATGCATCCTCTTGAAGAGAGTAGAGTAGAGATATGATGATGATGATGCTTCCTTCATGTAAGAGTAGGAGACTCTCTTGGACTTGAAATTGTAAAGTCTTGAAGTTTAGATGGATGAATGCCTTCGCTTGAACATGATGCCACTTGATGAAGAATTCCAACACAAGGATGATGAAGGATACCCTTGAAACAGCTACATGATGCCTTGCTCTTTTCTCATTCCTTGCTTGTCAAAGGTTCTTATCACTTGATCTTTAGATGATTCCTCCTTTTTGCTGCAACACAAGTAAAGAAACAGCATCAATCCCCTTTCGATAACACATAATACATAAGAATCATTACAAGCATTTCTAATCTAAGCACATGAGTTAAGGACTTTGATGTCTAACTTGAATGATATGAAAACTTTACTAAGATGGCGTGCTGGTTGAGATAAGTGAATTCCTCCTAGATTCCTCCTTGATAAGCCTCTAAAGTTTGCCTTCAACACTTGACTTTACTTCCCTTCATAAGGTAGCGCTTTAGACAAAGGTTTTAGTTTCTCCTAGAATTGATGCACTAGATAAGTCGCATTGGATAAGGATTTCGAAATCTTCTTGATTGTCTTCTTGTCTGGCGCACCGGTTGAGGGGTTTGGAATCCTCTAGAAATCACTTCAAACTTGAGTTAAATCATCCTCCAAGCGCATTAGATAAGATTTTTGAAATCTCCTTCAAAGTGTATCAAAGCCTTCCCATATGTGGCGTAGTGGATGAGAGGTTTGATTTCTTCTTGATCTTTTCTTACAAACCTGAATTCTTCTCCTCCTTCTAGGCGCATTGGATGGGGACTTCAAGATCTTCCAGAAAATGTATATTATATTCTTGCAAATTAGTCTTGACGAATCACTTCTACTTAAATCGCATTGGTTGAGGTGTTTGATATCTCCTTGAATTGAGCGCACCGGATCAAAGGTTTGATTTCCTCTGGAATTTTGCCTATTCTTCTCACTTACTTTCCATCAAGTGCATTAGATTTTGATGTTGATCCTCCTTGAATTGGTCGCATTGGTTGAGGAATTAAGAATCCTCTTGATTTTCGCATTGGTTAAGGAGTTTGAAATCTTCATGTTTTCTTCCCTCTTTGGCTCATTAGATAAGAGCTTTGATTACTTCTTGTTTTTAACTTTAAAATGAACTTCTTTCCTCTGTCGCGTTGGATGAGGGTTGTGAATTCTTCTTGTTTGGCCTCAAAAATCTTAAACTAAACCACCCTCCACTAGTGGCGCATTAGTTCAAGGTGTCAAAATCCTCTTCAAGTTGGTGTTTTTTGAAATCACTTACCTTCTTCCACCTTTGGCGCTTTGGTTGAGGGTTTCAAATTCCTCTAAAATTCGCATTAATCTATGACTAAAATCCCTCCTCCTTAGGTCGCATTAGATAGGCATATTGATTTCCTCTGAGCTTCGCATTGGTTACTCGACTCAAGCGCTTTTGAAAGTCTTCCTTTTCCTTCACCATTATGCTTTAGTTTGGGCGCATCACTTCATCCATCGAAAATCCTCATGCTTTGGCGCTTTGGTTCAAGGCATAAAGATCCTTTGGAATTCACATCAATATGGCGCATTGGTTAAGGCGTGGAAATCGCATCACTTTGAAGGCTTGAAAAATTTTCGTTTCCAAACTAACGCTTTAGATGGGCGCATTGGTTGAAGGATTGGAAATCGTCATCTTGTTTTGTAATTGAAAGCGCTTTTTTTCATCATGGTTTTGCGCCACTTAGATGCCCCGTCGCACTAGATAAGCTTTTTGATTTCTCTGGAAACTTAGGCGATTTTCAGGGTTCGCGAGGTAAAGGTATATTGAAAAATATATTTAATTATAAGTTTATACTTTAAATATTTTTCAATATACCTTTCAGGATGTTTGAGATAGGTCTCGAATCCACCGGATTTAACATGCAAAATCTAGAATTTGGAGGATTCACCAGATTTCAGACTTAGCCATTTTTTCAGGATTTTCAGGATTTCAGGCTATCAGACTTAGTCTTTTCAGGATCTCAGACATACATCAGGAAGGGTCTCATAATTCATTACTTGGATAGAATTCAATCGAGATTCTTCATTTTCCAAATGAGACCTCCAGTTATGAAGCAAAAATCTCCTAGAAGAGAGACTTATTGGATTGGCAGAGGAAATGAACCTAAGGCATCATCTAAACTTAAATGCAAAACTAGGAGCTCAAAAAAAAAGGGGGTCCCCATTTGCAATGGGGCGATGTGTGATTTGGTCACAACAGGCGCCATTCACCTCTAGTTTGGACATCACAGTCCACTACGCTCCGCAGGGCTCGACCTCTAGATCTCAGCGCTGATACCAAGCTAGACAACCACTATGCCAAAAGCCCGTACTAGTGGTGAATGGCATCCATTGGTGTTAAGGGTGAGGTTTTCATCCCACCAGAGTGCCACATAGGCAAACCTCCTCGCGGACACGTGGCTGCCCGATCGTGGGTGGGTCCTAACTCTGGTACACGCCAAGTGAGGATCCACACCATCGTAGCATTTAGGCTAAGACATCACAACAATGGCTTGTGATTTTTCAAAACCCTCCTGCGCGATTTCTAAATTAATTTGACCTTTTGGTTTTTAAACCACTTGCTTTGATACCATGTCAAAATTTGAATCACGATGTATAATCTCCTAATGCTGCAATAACATTGAATTAAACATACAAATCATTGAAATTGGAACTGCGGAAACGATGAGCAAATACAAATATTTTACACCTTTCAATCTATTTCACATTCCTTTGAAAGCTTAAAAGGCAACCTCTACAACTAGTCCTTTAGTTGCATGGAAATAGTACACTGCTTTGAGTTATTGATTTTTTATATTTCATGTATCTTTATACTATTCAACAAAAAATCTAATCTTCCAATAAAGCGATCTTATCTCTCAAAAAGAAACAAAAGAAAGTAACCTTATCTCACAGAGGAGATGACTTGGAAGATAAGTCTAAGTCATTAGTGTTTTCACACTTTATGAGACTTAATTAACTAAATAAAAGATTTCACATTATTAACTAAAGTGAATTACAAAATAGAAATAACTTGAACTACCCGCACTTTCACATTGAACCTGTGCAGAAGTTCCAAACCAAGCTAAAAAACTCAACACTTGGATTTTGTGCAAGACACGGCTTGGGGTTTGCCTAGGGTCTGCCACAGGCACACTGGGTTCGCTGTGGGTTCGTCTATAAGAATCCATAGCATACCTGGGGTGGACCCAAGGCCAGCCCCAGGCCGTTCCTTCCCCATATTGAACCCATACGAGCATAGGGGGCAAAATTGCAGAACCTGATAACTTAGGGAATAACCTATCTTTGGGAATAATTTATCTTGAACTTTTTAATTCCTTAACCACACATATAAAATGATGATACCATAACACAAAGTGGGTTCCTTTTTTATACTCATGGGGCATAAAGAAAGAAAAAAATTATGTTAATCATTAATGTCCAGTAATGACCAAGAATAGGTCAATGGGATTGAAACATACAACTATTGCAATAGCAAAGAACTAGGGCAATGAGGGGGCCCTAGACTAGAAGCAAATACAATAAAGCAGGAAAAGCAGGAAAAAACAAATATTGGATACGATGTTACGGCATGCGAGATTCCATTCTTCTTAGCATGCAAATTCCATATATAAAGAGATATATAAAAATGAAAAAGACAAAACATTGAAAGAGATTATCTATGTGGAATGAAATTCTATCATAGGGATATGGTCCTATATTAGATGGGTTTTAATTTTAAAATAAAGACATGTCATAGATACCAACCATGACAATCGATTATGAATGACCTAAATCCAAACTCGTGACACATTGCTCGTAGAGTTGTTGGATACTTACCCATTCTGTATATACATTTCTCTAAGAATTAGAGTTACTGGTTCGTGCCCTATAGGCCCTGTATCTGGGTCCGGATTAAACCTGGTTCAGATTTTGGGTTGATTCGTGCGGGGATTTTGGTAGGTATGGTTTTTTGAGTGTTGGTTCGTCCTAGACGAACCCAGGGGCAATTTCGCTGAAAACAAACGATACCAGTGTGAATCTGCAGGAACAATGTAGAGTTTTGTATTTTTTCTTTAATTCTTTTTCTCATTTTTGAACCCAAATGCCACATGCAGGTGTGGACAAGGCATGGCTGGGCAAACCAGCAAGGTGGGCTATTTTTTATTTTTTCTATTCAAAGGCCAGCATCATCTCCATTTGGCTCTGAAGAATGGTAGGGGTGAAGAAGAATGTCATTTCCTGTTAATTCGTGAGAGGCTGTCGATCATATACTATACTGAAACATGAAAACACTTTAAATTTTTAAAAATGCCATGCTTGTTTGGCTTACAATGTCTCATGATTATTATGATTGTTCGACTCTGTCAACTTGTGATTTAACTATTAGTATAATTGGGGCCCGGGGGAAAATACAATTGATCTTTACAATAGTATTAAAACACTTTATTAAAACATTTTAACTGTATAAATGTTGAAATGTCTCTATAAATATTAACAAACAATTCTATCCTCTTCCTGATGATGCATCACAGAGTGTCATCTGAAACATTGATGCACAAAAATTACACGGCTGAAACCAAAAACACTCAAATCAGACAATGAACTTGTTAAAGCTTTAAATGTGTAATTGTTAAATTAAGTTTTAATATAAAAGGATTAAAATATGGATATGTTTTTAATTGATTTATTAAGTAAAGTTTAAATATAGACTCTTCTAGGATATAATAGGAATTTGGATTGAATTATATATATATATATATAATTTTTATATGTCTTTTGTATGGATAAACCCAAAACAAACCCAACTCCAAATTTTTCTTTGGCTAAATCTGCAAACCCGAACTAGTAACCTTACTGAGAATCAGATATGGCTGGGTGCCATATGTGGATGTATCTGATGCATCCAGATACAGTACCAAGCTACCTGAGCTGTATCCAGTTTAAAGTAATTAAAAAATATTTGAAAACTGCAAAAATAATGAAACCTAAAAAAATCTACTCAACAATCTATATATATAATTTTCTTTCCTGGTTATGTTCCATACTTTTGGATGTATAAAATAGGTGTGTATTTATAAGTTCCATGTTCAGCCATATCCGTATCAGCGGTCTTGAAAATTTGCCATATCTGAATCAAATATCATATCTGTTTCTTTGCAACACTAATTGCTTTTTGTAATGTGTGCTACAGTTGGATCTTGTATGATCCACCCCTCCTTGTGAAGACTTGCATGTGTTATAGAGCTACATCATGTCAGAGTTGTGTGGTTTGCATATTCACCAATGGCACATAACTGCCATGTAACTGCTAACACTGCTTGTGTGTCCCACCACACCAGCCACCTCACAACTGCTAATGTCAGAAGATCTTTTTCCTTCACTTGTGGTCAAAAGGGTGATTGGGGGCTTACTACAAGGAACACTAATAAGTGGTTCCTTATAGATTGCATTCAAGATGGTCAAGGGGTATTTACATTTTTCTACCACTATTGAAGTGGTACCAGTTATTGTCAGTGTTTTGCTTCATGATATGATTTACTTGCTTTTTCCACTTTTATGTTACCATTTGTGCAGGCTTCAACATCCTTCTTTTCTCAAATTTCCATTGTGTTGTAAGAGGGTATCAACCTCAACCTTTATCTTGCCAAATTTATTGGCATTGCAATGGCTTTTCCACTAAAAAGTTGTGAATAACAAAAGTTTACAAAACTTGCATTACATTTCTGCTATCCATCTTTCTTTTTATAGATGGATTGCTGTAAAATAATTGTAGAATTTTCCATGGTTGAAAAAATGGGACTTGGCAATTACTTGGCTGTCCCAAAATTTTTAAAAACTCGGGAGTCAGCAAAGACTCGGAAAATTTATTGAACATTAAAAAATACATAAATTTTAAAAAATATTCTTAAAAAACATGCATATTACTGAATTTATGGAACATGTTACTGATTTCTTTAATAGATAGATCAAAATTAGAGTTCAATACACATCATAGACCAAAAACACGAGTTCAAATTTTCAATACATATGAACTTCAAGTTTTAATATCAATAAAAATTATAAATCATAAATGACAGCCGAAGTTAAAAGGAGGAAATAGCATAAAGCATAGTTTAGTTATACTATTACAAGATATAGTTATAAAGTATATTAATACACATGTTTGCAAATATCGTTTCTTCTAGAATCAGGTTTCTATGCTTTTGGAAATAGCATAGAAATGTTGTATTAATAACTTCAGATGTATTAAACGAGGATTTAGAAATATCTGATTCGAAGAAATATCCGAATAGGATACTATGCTTAAATGGGGATTTAGAAATATCTTTGGATCATATTAATACAAATGTCGTTAGGATCATATATTAATATATTAAGCCGTAGGATTTAGGGTTGCTAACTAAAGAAACAGGAAACAAACAAAGGCGCTTGTTTTCTTATTGGTGGGTTTTGAGTGTTGTTAAGTTTAGCAAAGGCTCTTCCATGGTGGCACTTTTCTGTTTTATCCTTAGCGACTGCCGTTCAATTGGATCCTCCACTCTCAGTGATTTCAATTATGGTGTCATCTCTAGAGACCTTTGGGTTTTGCAGAAGCCTTTCGATTTTGCAGAGGGTTCACTATAGGTGCGAAACTTTGGGTCTTGAATTCACTATGAACTTTATGAACTTTTTTTAGCAACTGAGTTTCTCACGAGTTGCGAGTAATGGCGGTTTTTTTGTGAGTAAGGTGAGTTTGCCACAAAAAATTGCAGCAAGTTTTTTCAATAATGTGGGGCTGAGTAACACCTGCAAGTACTCATTTGGCTTCTGGATGTGCGAGTACTTGCTAGTGAATACTCACATACTTCTTCAACTATGGAATTTTCAAAATTAGTTGAAGTCATCTTTTGTATTTCAACCATCGGTGAGATGCATCATCCCCATGAAAATTGTTCTTAGTAGCTCTTTAGTGAACCATGGAGACGAAGGAGTTTCCATGTTTAGGGGCAGATATTTGGGAGACTAGGAAATTCAAAGAAATTTCTGAGATTTTAGAAAATTTGAACTGGATTTTCAAATGCCATAGTTCCCAAAGAAGGGATTTAAGTCTTTGACGATGCACATCCTCAAAATGACCTTCAAAAAGAAAGAAACTATATTTTGTCTACGAAATACCAAAAGCAGGTCAATAGGACTTGAAAAGTACATCAACTTACCGGTAAAG
Source organism: Cunninghamia lanceolata (assembly GCA_027924645.1). Taxonomy (NCBI): domain Eukaryota; kingdom Viridiplantae; phylum Streptophyta; class Pinopsida; order Cupressales; family Cupressaceae; genus Cunninghamia; species Cunninghamia lanceolata. Next base: position 14,640,079 of record BSBN01000870.1, on the reverse strand, counting down.
AAGTATGAGGATAAAAGATTGTAGGTTATGGAGAGTAAAGAAACACCAAACACTAAAGAACTGCAAACATAACTACAAGTAGGTAAACTTAAAATGGCTAAATCCCAAATCATAAGAGCTAATTACAAGTACAATAGCCCTATAAGAGATTGACCTCTTAATGAAGGATGGAGTTGATGACAAGAGACCAATAATGTCATATACTTGTAGCCAGATGTCTAGGTTAGAAGAACTAACTAGATCATCCTTTGTCACAACGAAAGGGTCCATGCAAGATTTGATAATGTTCATAGGGGAATGCCTAGGATTGGGGGAACTAGGTTGGAGAATCCTAGGAGGAAGTTGGCTACTCCATTCGAACCTTCTAAGATCCGAGGGCAGATAACTTGGTGGCAGAGAGGAACCAATGTTCGCTTGCCTCTTCCACTCTGGATATGGATAGAGGGAAGTCCAACAAATTGTTCAGATGTCTAAGAGGACAAATGATGCTCTGAAATTCTCAAACAGCCAGGATGATGTTCAAGGCCTTGAATAGTGAGTTACTAGTGAATGACTAAGGTAGAGGGTGTTGATAGGATGATGCTTTTAAATTGCTCATCTTGATTACTTAATTTGTCTCTTCTAATATTATTCTCAGGGCCTGTTAAGAGTGTGAAAGTTGATATCTGAAATAAAATGAACTCCATAATTGCCAGTCTTCTCATTTTATTGCCCAAAATCAATTTTATTCTAAATTACAATTTAGATATTTTACTACTATAAGCATTAATGCAATCATGTTTTTTGCTGATTGAAAAATAATATTTTTGTTGAAGGTTTAATTGGGAACATCACTACACCCAAATTGAATTGAGGGATGAACATGCCCTAGTCTTTGATGTGTTATTACGTGTGCATGCTGCAGATTTGAACTTTCATTACTTTATTTACGAATACACCACTAAACTGTTATCCAGAAAATCCTTGTACTCCAAGTTAATAATAAATAAAATGTTAATTTTTCTTTAAGTTTCAACACATTAAGATAGCTAGAAGTGGTATTAAGTTTCAACATGTTAAGATGGATTAAAATATGAACAGATAGCTTCAATGGTTTTATTTACTCAAATAATATCCTTGTAGGTAGCGCATTGTGTTCTACCTCTTGGTAAATTAGAATTCCCAGATTCATTTGCATTGACCCTATACACCACTCTTAACTAAATGAATTGGCCAATTAATAGTCTCTGTTGCAATCTTGCTTTGTTTATTGCTGCAACCGGTTACCCCTACTGGATGTTATGTATATGTTTGATGCCTCCGTTATGCATTTATATCTTCTTTCCTAGAGGGAGCTTCCTTGTCTTCTCTTTTGTATAGCATTGAACTCCCCTGTTACAAAAATCTTGCCATGCAATGTACATGACTTCAGAAAGCAAAATGATTTTAAAATTTCTGGCATGTTCTTCCTTGTTAGTGTATTAAAGCAGGTAATATTTGCTATCTATACAAGTGCTTTTGTTAATAATAAGGAATGGTTTGTTTTTTAAATCATCACCAAATGAGTTATGGTATATATATCAAACTGTTTCTCCTGGCAGGTCACGTGTTGGTTATGACAATACCATGGATACAAAAATTGGAAGTATTGTTTCAGGTGTGGTTAAAAGTGTTTCAACCTCGGCAGTTATCTTGGACGTGCCTGCAGATAAGGGTTCTATCAAGGGTACCATTTTTAATGAGCAACTATCAGATAATCCGGGTAATTGTGTATGGCTTCCTTTTTCCAAAGGCAACTTTAGTGTTTCATTTTTATGTTCATGGTTGTTTCAGCATCAACTTTTTTTTTGTTTTTGGTATTTGGTTTACATGTTCAAGATTTACATATTGCTTGGATTTTGAATTAAACTTTTTGTGTTCATTTTGCAGGGCATTCGGAGCAAATCAAATCATTATTAAAGCCTGGAAACACGTTTGATAGACTATTGGTGCTAGGTAGTCATAAGCATTGAACTATAGAGTATAAAATTACGACAATATTTTAGGCATTGCCATGATCTGTCTCTTTCTGATTTTTCTGGCAGATTTTTTGTGGCATTTTTTGTTTCCCTCATATTTTGGGTCCTATGTGACACTGTAATGTCCCCTTCCTGAGATTTCCCTAAATCTTGCCCTAGAATCACAAGTTTAATGTAGTTAGGGTTATAACGTACCAATTAAATGCTTTAAGCAAGATGAAACTTGGTTTAGTCCTGCAATCATGTTAGATTATATTGGAAATATAGTTCATATGATCAAAACATATATAATGAATGTCTTATCTATTTAAACCATGTAAAATGCATAACTATTTCAAACCTATATAAACTACACAATATCTATAGTGCATGATGGAAGATTAGCCATAATAGGACTTGGAGGAGAAACCTGATAGGGCGCCTGAAGCTATCCTCATGCTAAGCCCAAGAGTGGATATACCATCCCTCTTGGCCCCAAGTGGCAGACACGCGGCATCCAACGTGTGGTGGTGTGCTTAGTGGATAAACTTGTATCTGCCTTTCCTATCCATGCTGTCTTATCCATCCTTCTTATGATTGAGACTCCTTGAATCCATCTCAACAACCAACCCATGTAGAGATCGGAGGGAAAGCTACAATGGGGTGCCCGTAGATTCTCCTATCTAAGCCCAAGGGCGGACATTCACCCCCTTGGCCCACAATTGGCAGACACGCGAGCATCCAACATGGGGTGGCATACTTAGAAGGAAATCTAGTATCTGCTCCCCCTTCTTGTATTTACCTACTCCTCCACATTGTTGCTTATTGGGAACGAGCAATTTAATGACTAATAGGAATCTAGTTTGACCAACAACTACATCAATAAACATATCTAGATTCATAAGAGATTATACACTAATAAACAAATCATCATTCACAATAATCATAATAGTGCATACCACAATACTTGCTAAAATATAAGACTGCTATATTCTAAGATGCAAATATATTAGCCAATGCTGACTTTTGCCCTTGTCTGCCGAGTGCAGATAATTATGTTTGATCTGCTCCTATTGCCTTGCTGTTCTATCTGTTTTTAATATTCAGAAGATGTTGCTTGCCAGAATGCAGATATATTTATGAATATGATCTGATGATCCTCTTCTTGGAATATGTTCTCCTTTTATATCCCCATGGTGGGGAAAAGACAACCATTCATCATGCTTTTCCCTTGGTAAGGGACACGTCCTTCTTGACTGATTGCTGCCCCTTCGAACTAATGGATGCCTCTTAGTATTAATGTATCTTTTTGGAGGAGATCGCTGTTAGGGAGTGCCGTTAGAAAGTTTTTAGAGGTAATTAATATTATTTACTCCACCTCAGACCGCTGACCCTATTATTTTCTTTTGAGGAGGTGATCTTGATTTATTTTATTTTATTGCTCTTTTACGGGGGCATGACAGACACCAAAGAATGTAGAATTACATCAGCTAAAGAACAGTTTTCCATTGAATTTCTTCTCCTATGAAGACTAGAAAGGTTAGCATCTGAGGCTTTGCTCCAGGGGGTAAAGAGTCTACATCATTTCAAAACAATTAATTGAGGCTTTAATGTACAAAAGCCAGATCACCTTTAAATATATTCAACTCTACTAAACAGAGTGGACAACAATTCACATGAAGGTTATCTTTGCATCTTGTTACCTGAAGCAAATCATTAGAAGACAGCCTTATTATGCTATATCCTTTGCAGATGTGCCCTCTATAATTTGCCTCACCAGGGAAGACCATCAATGAAAATTTAATTGAATTTTCATTCAGTTATGCTCAAAATGTCTGGGTAGGCGAACATTTCTAGAGAACATGCCCAATTGGTTCTGCTCTTGCTGAAAGAATATATAGAAAGTCAGATTGCTGATCATGCCGAGTCTTTTCTTGGCTGCCACCTTTGCGAAGTGCTTACCAGTAAAAAATATTTTGTTTGAAAGGGATATTGTTGATTTTCGAGTAAGACATTGCTTTTGCCATCTTTGTACAGGGTCACAAAGAAGTAGAGCCCCTCTTGGAGCTATACAAGATTTGTTTCTTGCTTTATCATATAAGTTTTTTTTGTCATTGTTATAAAAGAGTTTCCATTATTCCACTTTCTGTCTCTCTAATAAGGGGAGCTGAATGTTGAATTCACAGATTGAATGGACAACTATCAGTAATTTTATACAATTTCCTGGAAAACTGTTTTGTCCGTGCTACTAGTTTTTGAGCACTATTTACATCCCTCTGTGCAATTTTTGTAGCTGCTAATTCAGTAATGGACATAACTATGATAGAACTTAAGGTTTCTTTTGAACTTGAACAAATAAAATTTTGATCAAGCTATGTTATTGGTTTTTGATTAGAAATAGAACTTTAAGCTTCTTTTGAACTCAAAATATCATATTTAAAAAAACATTATTTCTTGAAAAATTGCCGACAAGTTTTCTTTTGTTTTTGTTTGGAATAATCTTTCATATACCAGTTGCACAGATGATAAAATATCTAAAATGCTATATGTCATCATTGCAGATATTGTGAATCAGAGTCTAATACTATCAGCCAAATACTCACTCATTGAATTTGCAAGACTTCTTCCGTCAGATATTGTTCAAATTCATCCTCAATCAGTGTTGCAAGTAAATCAAATTTCTATCACTTGTTTTTTAAGATATTTAGAAGCTGCACACACACACACACACACACACACAGTTCTATATATGTATCTTAGAATAATGCTGACTGTATAGAATGAAAAATTGTAAGCTTGCTTTCAGTATAGTGATGGATGCATTTACTTTCATTTGCAAATGAAAATGAAGTCCTTGAGGTTCTGATATTTTGTGTCTAGCTGAGGTTCTTTGTTGTCATCCTGTTCTATGCCAACTGATGGTTTACTGTTTCTATTGATATTCAGGGATATATTTGCAATATCATAGAAACTGGTGTCTTTGTTCGCTTTCTTGGCCGTTTGACTGGTTTTGCACCAAAGCATCAAGTAATATGCCAACAAGCAGTTAAATAGATGTTTCATGGATGCCAATATTTGATTGAATTTATTGTATTGATTTTCCATGTTAACATGATTATACTTGTAAGTGCTTTTGGATTTTAACTTAAAATATAAACTTCATGGACTATGACTTTCTAACTGCTCCTGTGGGTTCTGAAGGTTTTGGACCATTTCAGTGAGGATCTTATTAAACATTTTTATATTGGGCAATCTGTACGCAGTCGGATACTAAAGGTTAGTAAGAAACATGAAATGGTTTTAGGACAAAAACAGGCTTTCAATAGACTTATAAGATATCTGGAAAATTGGTCACCATTTTAGTTGTTACACTTGTTTGCAGGTTAATGAGGAGACTGGAAAGTTTGGCTTATCGCTGAAGCAATCTGCTTGCTTTTCAACTGATGCCTCTTTAATTCAAGGCTATTTTTTTGAAGAGGATATGGTATTAAGAGATTTTAGAAAAGCTGACGAGTCTTGTTTGAGTCCATTGAATTCTAATTGTTATTTTTCTCTTATGTGTGGAAACAGTTTGTTTTGCTTTAGGTTGTACTGTAATTTATCTTCCTTGGACTTGGGATGTTGATGCTGCTTGGTAAACAAAATTGTTTGCATAGAGATATTACTGTCTTTAGTGTTCTTTACAAAGAAATTTCAAGTGGCGCTAGTATGGAATTGGAATTTGCTAGTCTTAACTCTCTTATTAGCATATGCATTATAAGTTGAAACAACTTGTTAATTTTTCATTTATAGTGGTACTGTTTATGCTGAGAGGCATAACTATAATGGCACCAAGGGGATTGTAATGGAGTGAGTGGATAACAAAAAACTCTTTAGATAAATTTGATGCCCATTTACATGTCAAACCTTCATTATGCTCAATTGTAGATGGTGATAGTGTGAGCTCTCTCTCTCTCTCACAGACACACACACACACACACACACACACACACACTGACACTGCTGCCCTGCAACACCCCCCTCCCCCCCCAAACTCTATGTGCCTGCCAGCCCCGCCTTGAGACTGATATCTCTCAGCATCCTTCAAATAGATGTATTTAAGATATCTATAATAATTTAAGCAAAGTGGTATAAGTATTAACAAACACCCCCCACACAACCCCCCACCCCTCTTTAAAACTGATATCTCTTAGTTTCTTTTAGGTAGATGTATTTAAGATATCTATACTAATATCTATAATAATTTAAGCAGAGTGGTATAAGTATTAACAAAATCAAAATTATAAGTGTTACATGCCCAAACCCTTGGAGAGCATTAAAATAGTTATAACTAGATATCTTGAATTTATACACACAGACATATACATACATATATATAGATATGTGTCACACCTCCAAGAACTCTTGCAATAGGATATCAAGAGAAATTGGATAAGTAGATTTGGTGTTCACAACATTTGTGCTTCTGTTATATATATATATATTACTAATAAGAAGGAAATTACATCAAGTGGCTAAGGGAGCCACTCCATCAGAATTACATCTTATAGCATATAATATTTTATCGCTGAGTCTTGTTCCATTACCTGCCATATCTCTATTTGTTACTTTGCCCTGATTGTCTTGTTCTCCTCTATCCTGCTCCATAACTGCATCATTTAGCTGTTGCTCCTCCACCATCCCTGTAGCCTTATTCCAATGTTTCCTTTTATCACTGCTTAGAAAGCAGTCCCAACCTTTAAATGTTTCAATTTTTGGTGAGACCCTCAATAAGCTGCTATCTATGTCAAAATTCTGGCATGTGTACTCCACTGCTTCCATTTCCCCATCAACTTTATTTTTTGCCAATGTGTGATTGTACCTGTTATGCATTTCGATGTATTCTTTGTGGAAACTTGGATCAACTTTTCTATAATCATGTGGCCAAAATTCTGCTATTTGAATGCCTGATCTGTATATTGTTGTTTAGCCCTCATCCAATATTTTCATGAATCTATCTGTAGGAATCCTCAATGTAGCTGTAGCCTGTTCACATATCAAACGAGATGTGAGTCTAAAAAAAGACGCAGTAAGAACTCTTTTCCTTCCCTGGTATTCATTTTCATTCCTTGCTTTCCACAATGACCACAAGATCTCAGTAGTAAAAATAATCCAAAACAGATTGACATTATATTCAACTTTACTAAAAAAACCACACAAGACATTCAACTTGATAATACAAACTTCAGACAATACTCCCTTTAATATACTTAAGAAAAACCCCTAGACATCCGGGGCAAAATTGCATTAAAAAAACATTATCACAAGTTTCAGGCATATTACAATATAAGCACATTTTACTATCAGACCCTAGTGCCAGTCTTTTAAGAAGTAACAACCATCTAAAACAATTTTTTTTGGCTCAACAACTTTAGACCAAATTGCACTCATGGTTCTAGACAAGACTTTGGACTCCAGACTAACATTCCATGCAGATTTAATGTGTTCAAAGACCATCTGTGATTCTGTCATCATTTCATATAACTTCTTAGGTTTCATTTTACCAAATTTTGTGCCATCCCTCCATTTTATTTCCTTCCAATTAGTTTTCTTCAGAACCAGGCCTTGCTGAAGGTAGTCATTAATAGACTTACACAGAATTTCCTTTTCTGAGTTTCTGGGATATTATATTCATTCCTTAACTAATTCCAACTCTTTAAAGAGTTGTCCACTAAAATGTCTTCAAATGAGTCAATGCCCAATCTATACCATCTTTTTGCTGAGCATCTCTGGAGCAAGGCTAGCATCTTATCTTTATGCTTTAAGTTCCACCAGATAGATCTGGAACTCTGAATGTATTTGTTACTACTATCAATGGCAATTCTGTTTCGGATGAAGGGTTTCACATTTTTCCATGCTTTCCAAATAGAAGCAAATACAACAGACCTCGAGGGGTTAGTTCTAAAGTCTTCTATGATAATGTCACGAAGGTTCAGCCCTATCCAGTCTTTAGCTTTCTTCGGAACTGCTTTTCTCAGGTTATTCATAATCAAAATTTTCCAAGGCTAATTCCCTACCAAAGCTTTAACAATCTACTTTGCAATCAGTGCTGCACCTTGGACTTTTAAATCTTTGAGCCCTAACCCTCCAGAATTTTTGCTCAGGCAGCACCAGTCCCAAGCAACTGCATGCCTCTTTTTATTAACTTTGCCATCAGACCATAGAAACTCCCTTATTCTTTTTTGAATGATATTTATTTGATAGCTTGCAAACATTCAAGATGATGCATAATATATGGAATAAGCAGATAAAATTTTCTGACATACTTGCAATCAACCTACCATAGAAAGGTACTGTCTATCCCACATATTTAACCTCTTATTAATTTTTTCATAAACCCAATCCCACATGTTCTTCAATGATGGATTGAGAGAGAATGGAATGCCAAGAAATCTTACCTGCTTATTCGGATCACCCTATTGCAATTGGTTAGATCTCAATTAGCTTGGTGGATTCTCATTCTAGCTTAACATAATAGATTTAGAGTAAGACACTTTATCACCTGAGGCTTGACAAAAGGTTATCAATCTTTGTTCTAAAATTTTCAAATTATTCTTTTCAATTATGGGGAATAACGCCGTGTCATCAGCAAATTGTATGTTCAACAACAAATCATTATTGGGAAGGGTAATACCTTACAATTCTCCTTTTAGCAAGTCTATCCTTAGATTATAATATAAGGCTTCAGAGGCTATGAGAAACAATGAAGTGGCTAAGGGGCACCCTTGCCTTATAGATCTTTCTAGTTTAAAAGGGTTAGAAAGAGAACCATTTACATCAATTTGAACTGAGGCATCCTTGAACAACATTTTTACCATATTGCAATAAGCACCAAGAAATCCTAATGCCTCTAGCATCATAAGCACAAAGGACCATTCTATCCTGTCATAGGCATTTTCAAAATCTAAAAGTAAAATGCCAGCATTTTGTCTAGTCTTTTTTGCCTAATCCATGGCTTCCCAGCTAGTAATCAGATTCTCTAGGTTATATCTTCCTTTGATAAAGCCTGTCTGAGTGAGATTAATAATTACTGGCAGAATATCTATCAATCTCATGGCCAATACTTTTGCAATAATTTTGTATGACACATTTAACAGGGTGATGGGTCTCCAATTCCTTTTATTGGTTTTGTCACCATCTTTTGGCAAAAGCTTTATCACCCCCTTGTTAATTTCCTCACCCAGTGTTCCCTTAGTAATAGCTTCTTGGTAAACTTCAAGTAAGTCCAAAACAATCCAATCTAAATTAGCTTTATAGAATTCTCAATTTCCCATTTTCCATTGTTTGGATTGCTTTCGTTATTTCCGCCTTAGAAATTTCCTTAGTTTTAATCCCATTTCATGAGAGACTTTCTTTGGACATATAATTTTACACAGATTTTGTGCCTCTCTGCATTCCTTGGATCCATCTTCAGCTGTGAAGAGTTTTTGGTAAAAGAACCTGAATATTTTTTTCATTTCATCATTATCCTTATAACACACATTATCTTCAACAACGGGCCCAACATCCTCCCTTGAGTTTTTTTTATTTTAGCAGATTAAAGAAGTATTTTTGTTCCTTTATCGCCTTGTTTCAACCAATTGAGCCTTGCTCTAACTCTAGCCCCCTGGCTTTTGAAAGTTTGAAATCTCCTGAGCATGTGTTTAGTTTCCCCTAATTTCTTTACCAAATCCTCATCATCTAGAAAAATTTGCATTTTCTTTTCAAATTCCAGGAATTCTTCCTGCAGTCTCCCTTCTTCCGTCCTGTTATCCTTCGCATATTTTTTTCCCACTATTTGAAAGAGGGCTTTGCAATTTTTTAATAAAGTATTCCAATATTGAAGTCTGCTAGAATTAGAATGCAAGACCTTTGAAATCTTCCTCAAACTTTTAATTCCCTCTAAACAGTCAGAATCTTGAAGTAGGGCAGTATTTAGCTTGAAGATGTTATCTTTTTTAACTCTAGTCCGAGTTTGCTGTTCTTTCAATCTAGTTTGTGCCCCAATTGGATGATGATTTGAAAGGATGGAAGGGACAACTTCTACACAGTTTGAGCTGAATTTATTTTGAAAGTAGAAACTATCCTCACTCACATAGAATCTGTCTAATCTTGAATGTATTCTATTGCTACCTTTCTGGCTATTGCACCAGTTAAACCAAATACCATTACTTTCCTTTTTTTTTTTTTTTTTCCTTCTAAGGGATCAAACAGTCTAAACATCCTTTTCAATATGTTCCAAAAGAAGAATTCATTGCCCTTCCAACCCCAATTATTTCCTCCCCTTTTATCTTCCTTATTTTATGTCATATTGAAATCCCCACCTACAATCTAGAGGATTTTTTGCAATCCATTTGTCATCTAGTTCCAAAGTTCTGCTCTATTGTTGTACTCATTATGTGCATAGATAGAGCAGACACCAAATTTTTAACCATCTTTCTGTATGATATCCACAGGCATCTGTTGCAGGGGGAGCATCCTTTCTGTATCAGTGATTTAGACCATCTTTTATCAATCAACATAGCTATCCCTCCGTCACCCTTTTCATGATTAGTGAAAAAAAATCAACATCTCTCCAAATAAATTTTAGGTTGTTTTCCAAGGTGAATCCAGTGGCTCTAACTTCTTGTAGCATAAGGAGATTCAAGTTTTTACTTCTATTGCAAAAATCTCTTATCAAGTATTTCCTGTTTGGTGACTCCAGACCTCTTATGTTCCAATTGCAACAGTTCATGTTTGGTCTATATTAGAAGATCCAAGCTTTCATTTCTTATACAGCTTATGAAAACAGTTAGGGAGCTTTTCCCGTTTGTTTTTACTATCTTGTTTAAGGAGGTTAGAGTCTTTTCTAACATACTTCCTTTTTTTTCTCTCTTCTAATTTTGTTTGGGCTAGGGAGGCTAACAGGTTTTTAAGACTTCATTTCTGCTGTGACTGGCTAAGTCTACCTCTCTAGACAGTATATTCAGAGAGTTATTACTAACCTCCTCTGAGTCTGTTGTATTTAATTGGTTACCTACAACCAGTTTCAGGTTGTTTAGTTTTTCGGTTTCCTCTTCTTCCCTTTTCTTATTTTCTTCTATTTTAGCTCTGATTTTTTCCAAAGCTACTTGAGCATTTTTCTTTTTGTCCACATAACTACCTTCTTTAACACAATCCTTCTTTATATTACAAATATTTTCCAGGCCAATGTTCAATTCAATGCTCAAAGGATTTTTCAAAATTACAGAATCATTTAAAAATCCGTTATCAAAATCTTTCTCATCATGCAAAGTTTAGGATATTAACACCTTTTTCACCCATAATAGAGGTACTGGTTACCATAGAGGCAACGACTTCGTTAGGACAACCCAAACCACCATCTATATCATTGGCCAAATGTTCAACCACTTTTAGGGTACCGACAACAGAACAGCTTGATGATTCTCTTCAAACACAGGGGAGCACGAATCACCCATTGTGGCCAAGGAAGTAATAATTTTTTCAGGGCTGGCACACTTTCCATCTGCAATCTCCCCCTCTTCCAGACTCAACTCACTCAGTTTCCTCTCCACTGCTAACAGACTAACATTATCAAGTTTAGACCCCAGATTACAACAAGAATTTTCACTTTCACTTCCTACAGGGGCTCTTTCTAATGGGGACCCAACCATTTTTCCAGAGTTAGAGTTACTAACTCTCCCGTTTTCACCTACTTGCTTAATAAGGATATTATCCTTTTGGGTATCAGATTCAGCAGGATTCGAATGTTTCTTGTCAACCTTTGTGTTTGTCTTGTTTAGCATCGGGCAAGATTTCCTCTGGTGCCCCTCACTCTTGTTTTTGACATTACATTTTGTTGTGCCAAATCAAATTTTTTGCTTCATTAAGGCATTTTGTGAGAATCTAAAAATTTTTGACATCAAAAAGTCAAATTCTATTTTTAGAAAGTTTCTAAAAATAGACGTCAAATTTAGGTTTTTTGGGTTTCTTGAGATACGGATGCTAGCAAAATTTTCTAAAAATAGAAAGTTTCTAAAATAGAATCTTTGATTCAGGAGTCCTGCCTGATTTTGATTCGCTGATATTGCTTCACGATCAAGGTGGTCCAAACGGAATCTGCAAAAGTTCGAGTTTTCTCTACTGGGTCATTTCTATTTTTTCAGAAGGCGAAGCACGAACTCCGAGGCCATTAATGGAGGAAGTTCATCTACTAGGGGTCAGATTCAAGATTTTAGTGCTGTTCAAAAGACAAAGAACTATTGAGCAACCGACGACCGACGAAGAATGGAAAACGAAGCATGATGAATCTGGAAAACAAAGAAAAGTTGAAAGAAGCCAGAATTTGGCTAAGTTTGGGTTTCCTAGGTGCCCCTGGAGGCTAGGGGCGCCCACTTTGCCTAGAGATAGTTTTTATAGTTTTTTTTGTGTTTTCTCGAAAAACGTTAAAAAGGACCTCGTCAACTTGCTTCCGAGTGGTAAAAATTAGTCAAATTCAGTCGACAGGCCGGAAAAGCTGGGATTCATCTTAGATATACTCAGGCTATCTAGTCCACCCTTCATTCAGCGACAGTTGTGTGACAGATCACGAGAATCGATGAAAGAAAGCAGTTGTCGGCATGCAAAACGAGGAAACTGTAGAGGAACCTGAAAATTATCAAAAGAATTTCTAAGGCATGAAAACCCAGGTGCCCCTGGAGGCTAGGGGCGCCCAACATTCCCAGAGTTAGATTGTTTTTCAGTATTTTCCGGAAAATTGCAAATCTTCCTTCGACAACTTGCTTAGATTCACAGAAATTCAGTCTGGTTTGATTTTCGAGGCAGGCAAAAGGTACAATCAATTTAGTTTTCATCAGACTTCCCTGATTGCTTGATCATCAGTCTTAGTTTTACTCTAGTAGGCAAGATTCAGCTTTCGAACAGGAGCCTACAGTGACCGGAATGCGCACGAAAAACGAAAAATGAGCAAAGTTTGAAAATCTCAGAAAATGACTAAGGCATGAGATCCCAGGCGCCCTTGTCTAGTCTGGGCGCCTGGGTTCTCCAGAGATAGAAAATTTTGTGTCCCAATGAGGTCTCCTTCCAGCCGTTTCCCTTTCTTCGTCCGGCGACGCTTTCCAGGAATCAAAATTGCAGTAAACATCTCTTCAGATTGTTAGTTCGAGGCTGGGGATCAAATCAAAATTGATAAAACTTCAAGATGCCATGATCAGTCAGCTTTTTCAGTCAACGGTGACAGTTTGCCATCTTGTTGAAGTCAGAGGCAGGCCATGCCAGAGTCGGAACGAGTGCAAAAGTTTCAAAACGAAGGAAAATTGGCTAACACTTTTGCAACTTCGTGTGTTTGATGACATCATCAAAGAAGCAACGTTTTATCATCCTCACATGTGAGCCATAGACAACTATAAAATAGGAATTCATTCTATGCGAGCAAATCAACTTGGATTTTTGCTCAAAGAGTTGTTATCTTCACGAATAAGCTTCAAGATATATGCTTTCACAAAGAAAGTTGCTTTTTCGCCTTAAGTTCTATAAAAAGAATCCTTTGGCCTCCTTTATTCATTAATTTTGCAGGTTGCATCTAGAGGAAGAAGAGCATTGTTTTCTTCTCATGAAGATCTGAGAACCCAAACAGAGTGCTTTTTCAGTGTTCTTCGTGGTTTCGGGATTGGGAAGCGCAAAGGCACGCTTTTTTCAAGGTCCATTTTTCTAGGGCATCATTTTCCAGAAACATAGCCGGAGCTTTTTTAGTTTTCATTGAAATGGGTTCATCTGGAATCACGTCCTCTTGAAGATTGGAAAATTTTAGTTTTTTGGAAATATGCTTTTTTGTCGCTTTTTCGGGAAATCCTCTTTTTTTTGAAATTCGACGATCTGGGTTGCTTCAGAACGATATTGTCTACAAAACCCACGTGTCAACTTTTTCTCTCGAATGTTGCTTTTTAAAAGAAATCAACAAACAATTTTCAGCCTTTTGTGCAAAATATTTCCAAACATAGGCGTGTTCACAGGCATTCTTCAAGTTTTTCAGTATGCAGTACTCTCCAATAGAAATCTAGCCTAAAACGGTGTTGGTTCATGGTTACTTGAGAATCGTAGAGACAAATTTGCATAAGCTGCTTCCAATATTCAATTTGCATGCTTTAGAAGACGCAGGAAACATCGCCATCATGAATCTAAGTCACTCCGGGTTGCTTGCAACAGCTTCATTCCCCGTCACTGTGCAAAGCATTGAATTTGTAATCGCTTGTATTAAGCATTACAATTCAGTTACAAGGGAAATCCAATCAGCAGATGAGCGTGTACTATGTAGCCTCAGGCCTAATGACATTGAGAAACGTTTCTCAACATCATGATGGAAGGAGAATTTCATCATTTCTGTTGAAGAATGCGAGAAGGAAAGGCACATGAAGGATTGGGTGGAGGAGTTTGTAACTAAAGGCAGATTTGTACTTTCACAGATCTATCAATTGAAGTACAACGCTCATGATCTGCGTCAAGGCATTTAGGGGTTTGAGCAGAGTATGGCTGAGGACAAGCTGGTATTTAAGATCATAATCTCTGACTTGAAGATAGCATATGATTCCGTTGATTCAATAGAAAATAAAAAGAAGGTTTCTACTTGGAAAGCATAGTATTTTTTCATTGTAAAAACCCATGAGAGGATATCCTCAGAGTTAGCGGAATGGAGGGAAAAGGTGGTAAGTGTTCTCAAGTTCGTGAGGTCTTTGTTTCTCAGATCTTGTGCTCATATGAGAGAAAAAATGGTATCCTGTATGATCTCAGGGAAGTATATACACAATTCCAGACTCTCATCTGCAACAATTTTAATGGTGATCTCAGTGCTGACAAGATGAATCATTTTGCTGCTATGACAGTAAAATTTGATAAAGTTGTGGACGGAGTTCGTGAATTCCTATAGATGGTTGCAGATGGTGAAGAGATGTTAGAAAATCAGAATATCATCTTGGAAAGTATCAATGTTTTTGGCAAGAAAGCGGTTACTAGCTTTTTGGAGGATATTGTTTCCCAAAATATCAGTGGGTGATGTCACCAATGGAGCAGCGATGTAGATAAGGATGGAACTGAAAAAGCGGCAGTTAACTCAATGCTTTTCCGATTTAAAGCTATCGCTTTCATTCAAGCTTATCCATCCTTCAAATAGAAAAATCACTTTGTAATAGTTTGTGCTTTCTCTGCTTTAAATCAAATTGTTTTAAAGCAGGTGTTAGTTAAATCTTTTGTCTAGAATAGAAATAAAGGTTGCGAGTTGGCAAGTTAGTTAGCTAGGATCAAGGAGATTTTAGGGTTCCCTACTCCTTTGATTTGTGTATAAATAAGGGTAGCCTTGCCCATTGTTTAGTAACGGTAATTGTGATAGCAAAATTTGCTAAGCCTATTTTTGCCTGCAAATTGTTATTCAAGTGCTTGTTCACCTTGTGTCAATTGTAATCCAGTGTTTGATCGCATATTGCATGCCTGTCTTTGTTGTAATACTGCTGCCCTGGAGTTGTAATAGCTTTTTGATATTGAGAAAGGAATCTCACGCCTTCCATTGCTGTGATTCTCTGTCTCATGTTCATTTAGTTTATCGTCATATGTGTTGCTTGCATATTCTTACTTTCATTTTTCATCCTAAAAGTACAATGAGTCTTTGGGTGCAATCTGGGATAAGTTTATTTGAGCTTTTGTGTTAACAAATCATTCCCTGTTTACTTTTGATTCCTAAGCTCTGAATTTACTTGGGTTGTCAAAAGCGTCATTTAGTGTGGAAGGAGAGCAAACGGACATTATTGGTAGCCTAAGGAGTTTCATATTTGCACAAAAGGAAAGTCCTGCTCAGTGGAGAAACACACCTACTATTCTTGATAAAGAAGAACACAAAGCAGATCTTGCGTTCGGAAGACTAGTATTACCACCTCCCGCGTGGCAATAGATAATCTTGGCTCACAGGGTTTATACAAGAAGGGGGAAAGACGATACTACAGATCCATTCTTCCAAGATCTTATTCATACAGAAGTTGGAGAAGCATCCAACACATTTCCTGGAATCCAGCAAGTTCATGAAGTCAAGCAAGAAGTACCTGAAGTTAAGCAAGAGGAACCCGTAATCCAGCCTAGAGCAATGGGTGATGCAAACAATAATAATAATCGCATTAATCAAAAAAGCCAGTAAGGTTTTTAAAATTGAACAAGCTAATTGACTCACTCTTTTGGAGAAGATGCTCACATATGTTGTTACATGACTAGTGCCAATTGTGAAACATATGTTGAGACCATGGCCCTTCAAGTCATGGTTTTAGAGGCAAATCTCGTCCTTTGCCTAAGATCTATTGGGTCTTGATGAGGTATCTTTGATGAAAGATTTATAAAAAGTCAGTTTGGTTGGAGATTCTGAATTTATTGTGTGAGAATTTTGTTAAATGTTTTAGAAAAGGATCATTGTTAGGATGCATGACAAATTTTGAAGAAGTGGAACACATTCCAAATTGGGGGTGGGGAACTTTCTTCATATAAAACATACATTTTAAGTGCTTATTAAACATCCCAATTGTAAAATTTGAGGAAAATTACACCAATAAGACTATGAAAACTTGAATCTCTTTGTGTGCTAAATGAAAAATGGACACCAATAGTATACAACAAGAATAGGCTAAGTTACCAGTTCGTCATTCAAAGACCTTGGATCAAGGTTTGATCCGAACTCAGTTTGGGATCTAGTTTGGTGTGGGTGGGGAATCATCGATGGGGCAACAAAATGACTATGATTTTGTCCCGAATGAATCCAGATTGAATTTGATAGATTTTGGCAGAATCCAACACGAACCCACACATTTTTTATGATTGCTATTTTTTTTTCTTCTCATTTTTGCAAAAAATTGGTTGAATTTCTTTGGCTATTAATGTTACTAATGAATATCAATACGTCGTGGGTCCTAATTATCCATTAACATTGCGAGGGGCTAATCATGCATTGGCTTGGGTCACTTGAGTGGCATCGGTTGAATAGAAAGGCTGGTTGGCGCACCACTTCTTCCTTCAATTGATGATGAAAGCAAAAATGTTGTGGTGAAACCAATGCAGTGTAGTAATGGAACCCCATTTCAATTCGTGAGAGACTCAATATGAAGATTCTCAATTCCAATCACTGGTACGCTTCTTAAAGATTGAGGAGATAAATTGTACACTAATACAGTCCGATAAACCATACACTAATGAATAAATCAGTTAGATGCTGTATTCACAGCAGAACGGAAAACCCCTTGTTTCATGGACACTTTATTAACATTACTCATATTAATGTTATGAGTGCTTTTTTTGAGATATTTTTTTTCCAAGAAATTATTAGAGCATCCATTATGTTGCATTGTATGGTTTATGGAAGCATTAATATGAAAATATTAATATATTGAGAGGGAAAATGATATGCATTCTAATGTTAATTAATTTTAAAAATTAATAATATATATTAATATTAACTTTATTTATAATTTTATTATTATATTAGATTAATTTTATTAATATTATATTAGGCTCATAAATATTGTTGTATATTAAAAATATTATGAAATATGAATATCACTTTGAATATTTCTGTTTTAGGCTGCAAATAAATATATGTATATGATTTTTATATGTTTTTGTACAGACTAGCCTAAAACTAATCCAAACTTCCAATTTTTTTTGGCCAAATCCGCAAACTGAACCCGTGAACCTGAACCAGAATCCAAACCAGAACCTGTAACTTAGAGAATAGGTATAGCCAAACTGATTTTATGCATCATTTTAAAATGTTTCAAGTTGTGATCACTGCGACATTGGAAATTTGCTTAAGAGGAGCTGACAATGTGTTTGCCATTCCATCTAGCAATAGGGACAACCCCAATGGCTTTCAGGACCTGTGTGTGGTAGCAGTTCGATGGCCAAGAACAAGACTAGCCAGGAGAATAAAAAATCTATTGCCACAGTCATTAGTTGCTTTCCACTTCAGACACAAACAGAGATATCTGATGTCATTTCCTCTCAGTCTTCATCCGCACATGCTTTGGGGGCTCTTGTTTGCCCTTCATTGCTATTTGTATTGCTATTTGTTAGTGGCACAGTGCTATTTTTTTTGTCGTATGTAAATTTTTTTTTCTTCAAAGGTTCTCTCTTCCTAGAGCTTTCTATTGTTAACTGCTGTATTCTCTGGTCCCATTGACCTACTTTTTGTCATCTGTGAATATTAATATAATTTCTTTCTTTCTTGACTCCTTACTAGATTCTACAAGATTGGCACCTTCATTTTATGTTGTTCAATTTTGATTTGGTGAGATCTCATCCAAATAGAACTTGTGGGGATAGAATATATGCAATTACATTTGCATTTTATGTTCAATCTTATTATTTTCTTAAATTTGGTGCAGTAGTATTGATTATTTGATTTCGTCCTTATACTTATAGCCATTTGATACTTCTAAGTTCTCTATGTTTCTTTGTTTGTGTCTACTGTTATCTTGGGAGTCTCTTCTTTAGATGTGCACTGGCAAAGGGTAAAGCAGTTATTTTATCCCCAAGGAATTAATTTTAATGCCAACTTTGTACTGCTGTTGTTATGTCTAAAATATTGATTACATTATTTGTAGTTACATTTCTATCTTATCTCCTATTGTCTTCAGAATAAGTTGTTTGCTTGATGTTTTCAGTAAACATTTAAGAAACCTCTAGTCAGAACTTGTTTGAATTTTGTGTGCTGGCAGATGAGTTGGGTTACATGGTAGTTTGGAATAGGTTAAGAGATATCTCAAGCTAATGCTCTCTTTGATCTGCAGATTTCCAAGTTACAAGCTTCTGATTCTGCAAGCTCTGATATTAACTGGGCTGAATATTTTGTGATTGGAAGTTGTGTTGAGGGAGAAGTTCAGGAAATCAAAGAATTTGGTGTGATTGTAAACTTAAAAGAGTACAAAGATATTGTTGGATTCATCACCCATTACCAGTGTGAGCTATCATTGTTTCATACAACCCATTTCTTAAGGATATCACCTTCTTTTTGATGTTAAATATTCTTTGTTAAAACTTGTTGATGCAGTAGGTGGTGTCTCAGTAGAAATCGGGAATATAATTCAAGCTCGCATTCTGGATATAGTAAAATCTGATGGCATTGTAGACCTATCACTTAGACCAGAACTATTGCAACATCACAAACCACGAGAAACAAAAGGGAAGGCGTTGCCTAAAAAGGTCTGTACTTCAATCCTGTTTGTGCAATTTATAAGAAAACGAATAAGGTTTACATGCTTATAAGAGCAGCTTTGCTTTTATGCCTTACAGAAGTATTCTTTGTTTGTTAAATGTATTTATGTAAGCCTTATTGTTGATCTCCTTTTAATCTGTGTTCAATTTTTGTTTGGCAAATAATTGCTTAGCAAATTTTTCTTAAATCTAAATCAGTCAAATGATGCTTTGTATGTGTGCAACATACTCATAATGAGCTTAATAGCTGTATGTCAATATTCATTGTCATTGAAGTTATTGAATATATTTGGATTGTATGTTATATTTATCAGAGGCGCAAATCAGAGGAAAATGCTGATCTGAGGGTGCACCAGAAGGTTGATGCTGTGGTTGAGCTTGTCAAAGATGATTACTTGGTAAATCACTGAGCAAATGGTGTCTCAGTACTTCCTTGTTATGTGATGGTGTGCTGGTCGTAAGCTTGAGAATTGGATTTATCGATGCACACAGTATGCATCAAACTCCTCTGATTGTGTGTTGACTGTTGTCTTTGTCGGAACAGGTCCTATCACTTCCTGAGCATGACAATAATATAGCTTTTGCATCAACACATGATTACAATATGTGGATGGACCCACACAAGCACTATACTACAGGCCAAAAGTATGTTACTTAGTTCCATTCCTTCTTTGAGAGAGTGTGATTTTGGTCTGATTAAATCTATCAGGGTAGGCATTACACTGCATGATAATGTATTTTTTCAATAAATTATTGAACGCCAGTGATTCCAAGTTCTGTGAGGAGAGTGTTTGAATGTGAAGAACCAAACATTCAAACAGTTACATTGAAACATCCATTGAGAATGCCAGGATGATGATATGCTAAATAATAGAAACTTAATGAACCCTAAGAAGAATACTGCAAAAATGTATAGAAACATTTTAACCACAGTTGATGTTCTGCTGAATAATATTGTTTATTTTGGTGTTAAAAGCATTTCTATTTTTATTTTTATTTATTTTTAAATTGGAAAAATGCTGATAAATTGACACAAACAGTGGATCTTATTCTGGAGTCTCTAAACTTCTGCTTAATCAGGGAGAATAATTTTATAACATATAGAGCATTCAAAAAAGTTGGACTCAAATCATTAACAAGTTGGTGTAGAAGTGTTTGATTTTGTAAATGTTGTTTTGAGAGGTATGAATCAGTTATGTTCTATATTTATTTACATTGCAGATGTGAAACATGATAAATTAAATATTGAATGTTCAATTGGAATATTGAACTCATAATATTTTGTCAAAATCCTTGCAAAAGTTGACAGATTGAGTACGATGACAAGATTTATTACTTGTTGCATGAATCATAAAGGAGAAGATGTTGCCAAAATGCTCTATTCTGAAGATGCAACTTAAATGAAAATATTACAGGTGTTGAAGGCACATGAATATATCTTAAATACTTTAAAAAATTCTAATTACTCAACCCAGTGGTGAGGATCACTTTCAGATAGATGGGAAGGGGAAGGAGTAAACTGATCCATGGAAGATATGATTCCATTCAAAGGCATTTATGGATTTGATCCAATTGTTTCCATACGCTTCACTAGAAATCTTACAGAAAACATAGAAATCTCACTTAGAAAGGAGCCAGTCAAGAGCCAAATCATTCCAGGATCAACACCATAATTCAAAGCTGGTACAAAGTCTACCTCAGTTTCAAATCATTTAGCTAATTGCAGAGTGGCAAATGTTTGAAACTTTCCCTAAGATAAAGCAAACTATTGTCCATTTAAGAGAAGAATGAAGTTGTATACAAATTAAAATTACCACCATACATCAAAAGGTTCAAACAACCTGTCCTAAATGCGTTGGTGTATGTCTCTGTGTATCCATGATTTTAACATCTATTGCTCTAACCGATGTTTTGGACAAGAAATAAATGGTAGTGATTAATGTCAAATTGGTTATGGTTCTGACTTATCTTTCTTGTGTATGAGCCTAGTGCTGAACATATTGAAATTTTAATTTAGGCTGCTTATGGATTATGTGGTGAAGGAGGTCAGGACTTTGTAGCAGCCAAAGAGGAACAAATCAGTTTTATGATTTTTTCATCAGCCACAACTTGTTTACTTTTTCATGCTCTTAAGGATATGTAGAAGTATCACATACCATTCAGTGGGTGGTATTTTATTGTTTAGGCCATAGGGATATCTCATTAGTATTATTGGATGGTTGCAATTCTATTTGGAGTAATGCCTAGCACTTGGAAACCTGAGTGTTTTGCTCTGAAAATTCTGTAGAAATTCCAGAGAAATGTTTTGTATATAGTTAGCATATCGAATAGTATAAAGCTGAACAAGCTTTTTGTCTGGTATGTCAAGTCTGATATTGTATTTTAAACATGAATGCAAACTGGTAAAAGTGAAAGAAAGGACAAAAACATTTAGCACATGAATTTTAAGAGGAGAAAATAACTGCATAATGCAAAATGTGATATGACACGGCTAAAAGGGCTTTGAGTTGTGAGGCATCGGGCATCTGACTCTGGAGGGATATCGTCAATTGTCTTAGGTATCAGTGGCCCAGGGACAATGAGGCTCTCCATTGGCATATCTGAAGTACTTATTTTGTTATGGTAAATGTATGTCTCCATTGTTATATTGAATGTTGTCTAAGCAGGTTCAAGTTTTCACCATTGTAATTTGAGAATGGATATTGTGCTGCACTCAGTATTTCCTATTAGCATTCTTGTTCTTTACAGATGCAAATTAAGATATTTATGCTTCAGACTATAGGTGGAGAATGGAAAAACAATTCTTAACATGATATCTAAACTATGCATTAGACTGTGTAATTATAGTCTATCTTTCTATTAGAAAAAACAATTTATGAAGAAAATTTATAAAGCACCCCAAAGGTGTTTGGCTGAAAATAAAGACAAAGACATCATCACAGTTGATATTTTACAAACCCAAATTCCTGGAGATTCAAATTCTAAATACAGAAAAATTACATGACCTGCTTTCTATTTAAAAGTATTGAGTGATGGAGGAAGTTTTTATCAGACACAGTTTTTAATGACAGAAAATATTCGTTTCATTGATGCAATTTTTGCATAAAAATCATCTCTAAGAAGACATTTCATTGTTTGCATTGCTAAATATTATTTGTTATACACTTCTGAGATAGTTATGGTTTGGAAATTTATGTCTTGCTAACATTTGTATAAAGCTGAAAATGAAACCAATATGATTTGTTAGACTTATTGACTGTTGTAACCTGTTAGATCATGACTTTTCTAATTTGTATTCGGGACTTTCCATAGGATAAATGCTACAGTACAATCCCTTCCGAATGCCTCAAAATCAGGGAGGTTATTACTTTTATTGTCCTATCTTAGCGATCTCAGAGTCATTTCTGAATCAAAAAAGGCAAAGAGAGAATCACATCCTAGAGGTGATTCACCTAGGGATCTCAGTGCCCTTTCAGATGCCAAACGTGCTAGGAGATCAGAAGAGGTCAAAGCTGGCACTTGTAATGAACCCAGTACCTTTGCAGACTCCAAACAGATTGGAAGAGAATCAAATTATGATGTTGGTTCTGTTGTTGAGGTAGAGGTGAGTTTAACTTTTATGTAAGCAGGGCATTGTGCTATATCGCTGCAATTATCCATTACCAGAGTTGCATTGAGTTATACTTTCTCATATTCCTTTGATTTATGTTCATTTGTAATCAAATTTTCATTGTCAACTTACAGGTTTCTGAAATAAAGCCTTCGGAAATGCTGTTAACATTTGGAACAGGTCTGTGTGGCAGGATACATATTACTGAAGTAAGTCTTTCTTACTGACTAAAAGTAGAAGATAATTATAATTGTAAAATAATGTAGAAACCATAGTCTGTAAATTTCAAATTTATATTTAATAATTTATTTTGGCCATCTACAAATGCATGTTTAGCATCATTAGAATCTTTAATGGGTCCTGGTCAAAACATAAGGTTTTCTGCAGTTTTTGACTTTTGAATCTTTGATGCCACTCTCGAACAGTTGAATTGTGAAAACAAAGAAGGGAGTCCTTTTAGTCAATTCAAGATTGGACAAAAAATGATGGCAAGTGTAATAGAAGGCCCTAGATTATATGGGAAAAGGAATGAATATGTGTGGGATTTTTCTCTCAGATCATTAGCACATACAGGTATTTATCCTTGATTTAGACTGCACTAAGTAAATTTGTGATTTTTGAGGTAATGATGATACCCATCCTTACTATGTTTTAGCGTTGGTCTGTTTTTGTTAGTAGTACTGCACCCCACTATGATAATTCATAACTTGTTTTATCGTTCTTCTTTTGGAAGTTAGGCAGTTGCCTTTCACACAAAAATATTTCGTCAGGTTTAAATTGTTATTAGAGTTTTAAGGTTGTTTTCTAGAATAAGCAGCTTATTCCAAAAAACTCTACAAATAAAATGCTGTTGTTTTGTATTGGCATATGATTTCTATTAACTTTCTCTTTTATTACTAGGGAACGGAGTTGATGCAAGACTAGGGTATGCACTTGCATCTCAAAATTTTAATATTGGTGACACTATTACAGCATTTGTAGAAAAGATAAAAAGAGATTGGGTTTGGTTTGTAGTTTCTCGACATATCAGAGGGCGCATGTTCATTTTGGATTCTTCCTCTGAACCTTCTGAACTTAACTCTGTTCAAAAGCGATTCATGGCTGGGATGGCTATTGTTTGCCATATTACTAAGGTGGACAAGAAGAGTAGAATCCTAGATCTAACTCTGCGCAAGATATCTTCTTGTCATGAAAGAAAGCATGGTAGTGCCATCGCTCATGGGAAAAGTGATCGCAGCACTGCTGTTAAAAATGAAAAGGTTGTTAATGATATACATGAAAGTGACATTTTGGGTGGAAGGATTGATAAAATTTTGCCCGGGGTAGGTGGTCTAAGTGTGCAGATTGGAGCTCATATATATGGTAGAGTTCATTTCACAGAGTTGATGGACACTTACACAGAGAATCCTCTTGCTGGATTTAAGGAAGGACAGTTTGTGAAGTGCAAAGTTTTGTTAATTACTACAACAGCTGATGGGAAATTACAAATTGATTTGTCACTGAGGCAGTCACGGATAGACAGTGAAGCTGTTGAAAGGAGAGATACAAATAAAAGTCAATTGTATGTATATCCTTTTTTAGTCTTGTTTTATTTCCTTTGCAATTTTATGCTTATCATGAGCTGTGTTTATGTAAAGCCTGCATTCATGGGTCAAGCTTCACATTCGTTTCATTACTGATTGTGGTGTGCATTTATGATTTTTAATGTCTAAATCTATTGTTTGTGTACAAGAAACAATTTTAAGCATATCAAAGCAATTTTTTTATATTGGCTTTCAAGTTTGAAGTTAAACTTTCATTATGGTATTTTTTACTTATATCCTTATGTACTTGTGTTAGATCTAATTGATTTGTTTGTTTGTATATTTGAAGTTGATTTGATATGAGATACAATATAATAATTTCTTCCCTTAAAATTTGCCGGGCTTCTATAATTTTTTAAAATTTGGCAAGTTTTCCCATCGAGTCCAACTCTGAGACAAAAGCTGGCTTCCTGAGTTTTTGCCTAGTCCGAGTTACAGCACCATGGTTTACATACGGCATTTATCTTGAAACCATGATATGCATTTAAATATTTATTGTATTCCTGATGTAATTCATGCTTTCAGCAAATTTTTTTTTTTGAATATGAGAGTGACTCTTGTATGATACAGCTTTGAAATGCTCAATGACTTGAATGATTCTTTTTCATTTTTTATAGTCAGTTTGTATTACAATACCTGCTAGAAGACTAATCAATGTACCTTAAGATGAAAGTATTTTTTTTAGATAAATTATGGGGAGAACGACATCCAATATCACTGTCTCTTAAAAGCATACCTACTACCATGCCTGATCAGAACAGGCAAGATCTAAAAGCCATATGACCTATAGATCTTTTTTCGCCGCTGCCTTCTGATTATTTACTTCTGTCCCAGCCTATTGCCTCATCTTCTTCCACATACTCTAAGGAGGCTGGGGAAGCAGAGAAAGATTGATTGACCTGGTCCAGGATGGAATCTGGAATGCCATCCCCAAAGCCCCATTCCTCCTCCTGCTTTAGCTTTACGACCAAACCGTTTTATCATCTTTGAACAGGGAGGGAGTCAGGAGCTTCTGGACCATTGGAGCTCTACTGCCTACGTGTGGACTAGAGGACTTTTGTCTTCCTTCTAGATTCATCACAGATGAACCTCCTGCAACCTTATCAACCTTGACATTTATATCAGCCTTCTGAATAGAGTAGCTCCCCCAAACCTTCACCACATCAGTGAAACATGGTGGACAGAGAGGAGGAGATTTCCCATAATTTACATGATTTGCAGGATTTTGCTGAGAGCCCCAAGAATTGTCAGAATGCAGAGAGTTCTTTGAATGAGAGCTCTCTTTGTTTGAGGAAGATTCAGGTGGTGGCAGCTTAATAATAAGATGTGACAACCAAATGGCAAAAACCATTCCACCATGTAGCCTTAGGGAAGTTGACAACAACATGAATCACTTCAAAGCTTTTCCTATTCTAAATGCTATAGTCTCATAATTCAATGCTTGCTTCGAAACCCTATCCTCTACTTGAAGCCATACCTCATCCGGTAAACCTTTTTAGATATCAATTTCCACCTCTGGCAAATGTAGAATGTATCAGCCCATCTATTTTTGGTTCTAAAGTCAGAAATTTACCCGATGCATTTCCTATCTCTTGAAAGTACGAATCCACCTAGAATTGAGGGGATATGACAATCTATCTCATTCCATATTGCAGGTGTCTATAGGTAGGTTTTAAGATGAATCCATTGTTTGCATCTGTTTTAGTTTTCTTTCTTGAAAAATTTGTGCATCTTTTTCTATACTTTGTAATTATTATTAGTAAATATGAGTCAGCCTGCATTTGTCAACAAATATTTTATGTTTTAACCATTTGACGTTCTATCATGCAGAGAATTTCTTGGATGTTCAATTGACAAAATCAGTGATCTCAGGGCAAGTATGGAGGTTCAGGTAGTGTTTCTCTCTTGAATAGTTTAATAAACAATATATGTTTGTTTGTAGCACCATGTGTGGTTGATTGCCTTTCTTCCATTTTGGTACATTGATGAAGTAAACTATGTGTTTTATATAAGAAAATGCATTTGAGAGAGTTGGTTTTTACCATCCACATTATAAAAGATGGCTGTGAGATCCAGCAAACATTCTATATGACATACTTGTCTTTTGGTCAGTCACTTTCTCTGGTTTAGATTGTACGTCATTGCTTGTCAGTTGTTCATACTATGTAGAGAGGTTGTCTTTTCCGAGAGATCTTAAGGTGTTCTGTTTATTATATTGAAACCTTCTCTGCTCTAATGTATGAAATTATGAATGATTCCCTGTATTTTTGAACTTCAGTCTCAACCTAGATAGGGATATAGATTTTATGAGTTGTGGTTTTTATGATTGTTTCTTCAATAAAAGTAGCCATATGCAAGCATATGCCATGCATTTTTGAAGAATTCACCCACAGAATAGAGCTTGTCATATGAGAAATCAAATGAGCTCAATTGTGCATGGCACATTGGTAGTCTGCTGTAAAACAAAAGTGGGTTAGCTAAAAAAAACTCTTATTGGGCTTACACTGTCTTCTAGGATGTTATGCTCGATTTTTTTGAACCTGGTGTTTTTTATGTACAAAAAACACTTTTTATGTAGAATAATCTTAAACAGCAGCCTAGATCTTCTTGCATGAAGTAAAACTTTTTGTTTTCATTTCACTAATTAAATACTGCTAAATCATGATATGTTAAAGATGGTTTTTTCCATGTTCAAATATTGGAGTATCTATGGTTGCCCTCACACACCATGGCAATATTGTTTAGTAGTTGATTACTCAAGCCATTTCTCTCAAAAATGTGATTCAATGCTGAACTGTATTATATTTTTTTTCTCATTTCTTTTGTGTAAAAACTTCAATAACAAAGCTAATTTGGTTTGTAAATTCTTAATTTTCCTAACTAAACCAAGTCTCAGTCACCACTAATGAATTTGTTAGGATGTTCATATGCATGAGATATGAAACCAGAAAATAGATGTTAGATTATTATTTGTATCATATTCCAATGAAGCCCGTAAAATGGTTTAGAGATGAACATCCTTAGCATCGTTTGTATTTGTGCTTGTTTGATATGAGTTTTGTTAGTCTCATTACAACTCAGTTTGCTGACTTTTCTCGTTGGATATAACTTTGCAGGGCTATGTGAAGAGTATCTCAAACAAAGGGTGCTTTGTAATGCTTTCTCGCCATTTAAATGCAAGAGTTCTTTTATCTAATTTGATTGATACACAATCTGAAAATCTGGATGAAGAATTTGCACCAGGGAAGCTTGTTAAAGGAAGGCAAGTATCCAAATATGCATTGAACCCAATTATGGTCTTAATGGGAGTTGAAATATAATATAATTATATATCTGATTTTCTTACAGGATTCTGAGTGTGGATCATGTGTCTGGTCGAGTTGAGATGACACTTAAAACTAAATCGTTGACAGAAGCATTGGAAGGTGGTGATTTGAGTAGGCAGGATATTCATGTCGGAGACATGATATCAGGGGTTATTAAACGCGTTGAACCCTTTGGCATATTCATAACTATTGAGAATAGTAACATTGTAAGTTTGTAAGATTCATGCATTACCATGCCACTTACCTTACTAACATTACTAGATGGGGTTCGTTCATTATCTTCTCATTTCAATTATGTTTCCAGGTAGGGTTCTGCCATGCATCAGAGCTATCGGATAACCATATTGATAACATCCAAATGAACTACAGTGTTGGTGAGAGTGTTGATGCTAAGGTTCTTCAGGTTAGTACACCTAAAGTAATATTTTCTATATGCTTAAACACTCTGGGCTATAATGTATATGGATTTTTACAATTGAAAGCAATATATATTCTGGATTCAGGTTGATGAGGAAAACAATAGCATTAAATTGGGGATGAAGGATTCTTATTTGGTAAATAAAGCAATGGCTGGTGTTTTGCCATATAGTGTGTCTGTGGAGGAGGATGGAGATGGATTTGAGAATATTGATCATTCTGAGATTGAAGAAAATGATGATTCATCTGAAGAAAGTGATAAAAGTGAAATTGAGGATGTGTCGATTATCAATACTCTTCCTGTAGCAAGGGAATTTGAACTAAGGGCATCTGTGCCTCCTCTAGAAGTTACATTCGATACAGACATAAACATGTCAGATGTTGCAAATGATAATGACAAAGAAATCCTTGGTAATGAGCCCTCTGAAATGGGAGAAAAAGATGGGACAAAGTTGACCAAGCGGGCGAAGAAAAGGCTTAAAGAGCAGAGGTAGAAGATTGTGAAAGTCGTTATTTTATGAGAAAATGGTTTTTTGGCAACAATGAAAATAATCATGCCCAAATTTCATTTAAATGTGTCTTCAGGGAGCTGGAGATAAGAGCCGCAGAACAAAAGCGTTTAGAGGGTGACCGGGCACCTGATAGTGTGGATGAATATGAACAGTTGGTGAGGACATCTCCAAACAACAGCTTTGTTTGGATCAAGTACATGGCTTTTATGCTGTCCCTTGCAGATGTTGAGAAGGCACGTGCTATTGCAGAAAGGTGAACTAAGAATGCCCATTGGAAAAATTCAATTAATCAAAAGATCCATGTTGAATACTTAATAATAAATATGATAATTGGAATGATTTTGGGATGGCAGGGCCTTGCAAACAATAAACTTCAGGGAGGAAGGAGAAAAACTAAACATTTGGGTGGCTTATTTTAATCTGGAAAATGTTTACGGCAGTCCACCAAATGTAATCTTCATTTTCACCTCTCCGCTGTTTTTTATTTTCAATTTATAAAATTTTGGTAAATTCCTTTCTTTTATAACTGGAAACAAGACCTTTAATTTGCTACATGTAACAATTTGACTATTTGTTCCAGGAAGCCGTTCTAAAGGTCTTCCAAAGGGCACTGCAGTATTGTGACCCCAAAAAAGTTCACCTTGCTTTGCTGGGTATGTATGAACGGACTGAACAACACGAAATGGCTGATCAGCTACTTAAAGCGATGACCAGGAAATTCAAAACGTCTTCAAAGGTATTGTTCACTCAGCTTTATTGGCATGGTATTATTTTATTTCTATATTGGATCCTAAGAATTTCAAGGTGCAGGTAATTTTGTACTGAACTCTGAGTTTGTTATGCCAGGTCTGGTTGAGGAATATACAGAACCTGTTGAAGCGAGGAAGTGATTCAACTCATATGGCTTTGGACACTGCACTTTTGAGACTTCCACGCCACAAACACATCAAATTTATCTCACAGACTGCAATTCTCGAATTTAAAATTGGTTCAGCTGAAAGAGCACGATCCCTATTTGAAGGAGTTTTGAGGAACTATCCTAAAAGAACGGATCTATGGAGTGTGTATCTTGACCAGGTAGGATACAATGAGTAAATCATTCATATAAGTAAATGCATTTTGCTGTCATCTGCCCTTTTGTTGTTCCCTGAGATATATCTTACATTTTTCAATTTCCTTATTTGATTAGGAGTATCATGTGTTTTCTATTTACAGTGCCAGGAATTCCTTGTTACATCTCATTTTATAGGCAGTACCTTCATTTGGTTCATTGGTAGTTTATACTTTATTCTGTTAAGTTTTCCAGATCGGATGTAAAATTCTTACTTGTCTTTGGTTGATATATATATTTAGAAGGGGACACATATGCTGGAATGTTCGCACCCTTCCAATATCGTGTCTTATTAATTAACTATTTGATTATTATTAGTTTGGAGATCATTAGCGTAAATTATTCATATAAGTAAATGCATTTTGCTGTCATCTGCCCTTTTGTTGTTCCCTGAGATGTATCTTACATTTTTCAATTTCCTTATTTGATTAGGAGTATCATGTGTTTTCTATTTACAGTGCCAGGAATTTTTTGTTACATGTCATTTTATAGGCAGTACCTTTATTTGGTTCATTGGTAGTTTATACTTTATTCTGTTAAGTTTTCCAGATCAGATGTAAAATTCATATTTGTCTTTGGTTGATATATATATTTAGAAGGGGACACATATGCTGGAATGATCGCACCCTTCCAATATCGTGTTTTATTAATTAACTGTTTGATTATTATTAGTTTGGAGATCATTAGCGTAACCTCCCGATGCTACAAAACATCAACACTCCCTCTTAGCTAGGGAGGTATAGCAAAAGTCTTCCTTGAGTCCTACTCAAGGGTATTATGTCTTGTCATGGATTCTCGCAACATGAAGTCCACCATGGCTACTCCCATGTGTGACAAAAAAAACACAAATACAAAGAATTCATCACGGAGTCTCTCAATGTGATGTTGTCATGGAGTCTCTCAACATGACATTCACCATGGCTACTCCTAGAGGGTGGAAAGAACCACATCTCCG
Source organism: Cunninghamia lanceolata (assembly GCA_027924645.1). Lineage (NCBI taxonomy): Eukaryota > Viridiplantae > Streptophyta > Pinopsida > Cupressales > Cupressaceae > Cunninghamia > Cunninghamia lanceolata. The sequence continues at coordinate 14,609,357 of BSBN01000870.1, read as the reverse complement.
TCTCAGAGATGGACAAGGGCTTTCACCTCAAATTTCTCCCTCTCAGAGAAAAAATGCATTAACAAGGGCTTACACCTCAAATTTCTCCGTCTCAGAGAAAAATGCATTAACAAGGGCTTTCACCTCAAATTTCTCCCTTTCAGAGAAAAAATGCATTAACAAGGGCTTTCACCTCAAATTTCTCCCTCTCAGAGAAAAAATGCATTAACAAGGGCTTACACCTCAAATTTCTCCGTCTCAGAGAAAAATGCATTAACAAGGGCTTTCACCTCAAATTTCTCCCTCTCAGAGAAAAAATGCATTAACAAGGGCTTTCACCTCAAATTTTGTCCCTCTCAGAGAAAAAAATGCATTAACAAGGGATCTTCATGATGATGTGACTCCCTCTGAAGCTCCAAGTACTAGCATCAACCTCCTGACCTCCTCGTCCAAGGTTGCCTCTTTTGGCTTGTCAGACTCCTCAACACAATTTCGATGCAAGTGACGTACTCTCGTTCCCCCAACTCAACTTACTCTGTTTTACACCTCGGCCAAGTGCCTCTATCACTGGCCTACCCCCTGAACCTGTGATTCTGCTGAAGCACCAAGTCCAATAACTCACCTGCTCCAAAATTCCATACCACATAGTTCCCCTTTTGTTGCTCCTCAGTCTGTAGATCTGCTCTCTAAGACTTACCTTCTGAACTCGTGGCCACTCCAACCACTAAGTCCCCCTTGTTCACCAAGCTGCCAAGGCTGATCCAGTTTCCTTACCCAGGACACTGTATTTCCAGATTATGCCAAGCACAACATCCAACCTTGGCTAAACGGATTCTCTGTCCTGTCCCTCATAGACTAGCCAATATGCATTCACAATGTTTTTGGACCGCAGCTCAGCCTTAGAAACATCGCAGAAATCTTTAAACAAACTTCAAAATTGTGCAGTCAGACATAGCCAGAAAAAAATTGCCGCACTTCAATTTTCACCATCGTTTCTGTTCAGCCCATCTATACAGAACAGAACAATATTACTACTTGAATTTCTTCATCAATCACAGGTTGGATCGATGGATGCTCTGATACCATGTTAAGTTTTCCAGATCGGATGTAAAATTCTTACTTGTCTTTGATTGATATATATATTTAGAAGGGGACACATATGCTGGAATAATCGCACCCTTCCAATATCGTGTCCTATTAATTAACTGTTTGATTATTATTAATTTGGAGATCATTAGCGTAACCTCCTGACGCTACAAAACATCAACATATTCTATGTACATTAGGATACAAGTTTCTAGTTTTTCTGTGATATTTTAATATAAATGGAGATTGTTTGTATGGAATAATGATTAGATTGCCTTAACAATGTTTTAGTTTAAACTGAATTACTTTCCTCTTTGTTTTGTAATTTAAATATTCAAACCTTAGGTTTGGTCTTGATTAGACTCACTGTATTCTCTATTAATGTTATATTAGTTATGCAAATTCCTTATAACAAACTCTCTGTTGTGGCCCTTCAGGAAATCTGCAGAGGAGATACATCTGTGATTCGGGCCCTTTTTGAAAGGGTCATATGCCTTGACCTCCCTCCCAAGAAAATGAAGGTATCACATTAGCCCCTTTTTGGTAGAGCAAAACTGATTCCATATATCATGTTTTATGTGTTATGTTTGGATCTTCTTTGCTTTTCATTGATTTGGACGAGAACTAAGTTTATTGGCCTTGGATGTGCTATGCAGTTTCTCTTTAAGAAATACCTTGAATATGAGAAATCTCAATGTGATGAATCACGTGTTGAGTATGTGAAGAGCAAGGCAATGGAGTTCGTTGACAACAAACTTGGTTGAGAACATCACTAGTTTATTGCTTCTTGGATATCAAACTTGATGCTTGGAGTTTTTATGTCCAAACTTCGAGTTATGAAAACTAATCAAGGGAAGAGCACATCTCCGCACCACTGGTCCTAGCTACTAATCAGGCTTTCTTCAATAGTAGAGATTAATATAGTCAGCTGCATTTGGAGTTGCTGGGAGTCTGAAGGAAGCAATTACAGATTAGCTTTCCCATAAATGGAATAAGAGCTGGAGGTAAATCAGGTGTATGAGTGGTTTTACATTCCAAGCCCATTTAAAGTTGAATCAAGTTCTGTAAATTTTATTTATCCAGGTTTATCTGGCTTCAGTATGGTATCATTTCATGACAGATGCAAGCTTGTATCAGAAGAGTAGCTATTTTCAATTTTGTAATAATTTATTTAAAAGATTCATGTGTTGATGACCACTTGGCTTGCTTTGCCAGCAATGATTTTTGACACCACAATGGTAGGATTTATTTCATCAATAAGAGGTCTTATGTCTGTTGATTGGCTGGCCTGGTCTGCAAGAGTTGGTAAATTGGGAGATTTAGTTTTTAGCTTTTAAGTTAGATCGAAATTCATGCCTATGTAATTTTTTGGATCTTTATACCCAATATGATTCAAAGTTTGAATTCTAAAATGATGCCTTGTCAATGATCACTCTTATGCAGTTAATGGTGTTTGTAATGTTAGGCTATCTTTAAGACAACTGTGTAGATTGAGATGCTCCTTGCAATGTCATTGACAGCAAAAAATGTGAAAGAAACCTAAATGAATATAAGAGCCAGTACTTACGTACTGAAAAAAATTGAAAGCTCTCACTGTCCTAAAAGAAGATTGGAGGTTTCATTAATCCAAATCTATGGGCAAAGTATAAGCAGTAGATCTTGTTATTTTCTTTCTTTTTTTAACAAGGTATAATAATATATTAATAAAAGGGAGGGGGCAACCATCAGATGCTTGAAAACAGAAAAACTAGGTGATGCGTAATTTTCAGCAGATGTGGTAGTATTATATTGAGAAAAGATGACTGCTGTTTTTCTTCGGGACAAAAATCAGGTGGTGTAATTTTCAGGAGATGTGGCAATACTACATTGAGAAAAGAGGATTCTGATTTGTTTGTTTGTGGTGCAGTCCTCATTAGATTGTATATAGGACCTATTTTCTGTAAAATCCCTTACCCAGATTTTATCTCAAATTTGCATTATTTCTGATTTTTGCTATGCTGACATTTCATCAAACACGTTGCGATATGCTTATCAAATAGAATTTCTAAGTATGTGTGTTATAGAACAGCTTGTTTTAAGGTTTAGTTCATGAAACATTCATCATTGCATTTCAAAATACAAAGATAGATAATGGACATTTTGTCAAACAATTTGTTGTTATTCATTAACACTGGAAACATGTATGAAAGCAATACAATATGCTGATTTAACTCAGAAATACTGAAATATTATATGCCCAAGAGTTCTAACCTTCAATGATGTCAAATTACATAAGAAATGTAAGGAGCAAAAGCTCTACAATGGCTGATCAGTCCTTGCTGTTTGCTGTTGCAGTAGATTTTCTTAAAAATAGGGCAGCCACTAATATAATGCCCATAAATGCCTACTCAAAGAGCTGTGCCTCACCTCAAGCTTCCCATACTCTTAATGGACATGGATATGGATCAAACCAAGGAGAAAAGACTCACAAATCTTCCACAAAAGCTGCACATCCACCTAGAGTAACTCCATGAACCTCTTACTTGGGCCGCTGATAATGATGAGAATAATGGGGTTGCAGCTTGTGGCTGGGTCTAAGAAAGGCTATCTAGCCACTTAACTACACAATGCTTTTTTTTTTTCTTGATAGTTGACTCTTCGTCAGGGCAATGGCTGAAAATATAATCTTCAATCCTTATTCGTTACTCAAGAATCACCGACAATATGGGCACGCGAAATATAGGGTAGAAACCCTCTGCAAATCTTCTCAATATCTTCAATGAAATCTTTAGACAAATCTCCTAAATTTGTATTTGCTTGCAAATCTTCACGAATTTAGCAACAAACCTGTGAATCTTGAATGAATCCACCGAGGATTGGTTAGGTGGGTTTTCGTCAATGAAACCAATATTTCCTTAGGGTTTTCATCCTAGTGTTTTGCCGAACAAAGCTCCAACTCTCAAAGAAACTCCAAGAAAATGAAAATGTCAAGAAGAATTACCTTTTTCCTACCATCCTCTTTTTATAACATTCCTTGAGAGAAATTACTTTATTTCTTAATTTCTTGCTCAAACATAAAATAACCTTTTTTAATTTTCAATTGACACTTTATAAAGTCACTTTACTATTTCCTTAGTACATCATTATAATTAATTAAATACTAGCACTTGCACCCATAGGAGGTTCAAGGAATACGCCGATGGGAACAACGAACGAGTTTTAGAACATTTGCCGGTGTGAATTTGTTTAATGACGTGAGACAATTCTGAGCACTATAATACTCACATAGAAAAGCCTATCGGCTAATAAGTAATCCTTAGAAACAACTTAGGACGACTTAATGTTTAATTAATTAATCCCTCGACTTTCCCTATATACGGATGGGGACTAAACTAAGCGGGTAAGCCATCTATAATTGGCTATTCCGAATGAAGAGGAGATATATGATGTGGGGTGGGTAGGGGTTAAAGAGGGGTTGGACCCTCGACTAGGGATAGGAGATGGATATTAAGTGGCCCTATATCTATAGGTCGAGAGCGTAGCTCTAGAATCTAGGTGCCTCTTGTTCCTTCCCGACCAACCCCTCAACACCATCTCCATTTGGGTTGCCCCTACCCTTGATTATAGATATGACCACAGTGGGAGAGTCGGGGCAACTATCGACAGTTAGACCCATATACTATATATATGGAGATAAAGGGACTGCCCTAGATTGCAGATAGATATAGAGAGAGGGTTGCTTCTACTCCCTACTGGAAAATCTCTAGAAGTTGGGTTTGGGGTCAAGGGCCCCTATCTACTCCATTCAATTGATAAGATGATAGTGTATAGCAAAGAATCATCTGGTTCTCACTTTCTTTCTTCCATCCATCCCATCTATCTATATGGATCCTAGATGCCATACAGAGAGAGAGAGAGAGAGCTTCTCCTAGTCCCAACTGCCATATATAGAAATGGACGGAGTTTGCCCCTCGATGTACCCTCACCTTTGCGGTGGCTCAGATGAGGGTTTCCCTCAGCTTTATTTCATTCAAATGAACCGTAAGAAAAATTAATCTACCTCCAGTGTGGGGGGAGCTGCACCTGCTGAATGAACCCCAAGTTGCTCCCATGGTTGAGCAACTGCTTGCTGTCCTCCCCCATTTCTCTCAGGCTTGGAGATAACTATAGATGGCAGGCATAGCATCTAGTCTAGTTGATGGGTGGAATGACTAGACTGGTATCTCAACTGGTTAGATTAGAGAGGAGCCAATCTCAGGCGGTGATGGTATAATCACAAAAGAATCTCTCGGGAGGCCCCCTCTTATATTATCGACCCCTATTTGGATATGGCATTTATGCCCAACAAAAGGAATGGAGCATTTGTGCCTGAAGAAACCCAACTAGATTCTCCTCCATGCCCGACTATGACTATAGGCATCAGTTGAGGGCCAATTATTAGGCCATTTATGCCCGACTATGGACTATATAGGATAGGCTAAGGGCTCCTATCTGGGTATGGCATTTATGCTCGACTATATAGATGCCCTAGATGCCAAGGACATTTATGTTTTACTATATAGACAGAGATGCCCTATAGGCCGAGCGCCCCTATGGTGACTGACAAGATCTATAGCTCTCTTGGGAGGCTGAGCCATATAGTTAGATAGGCCCTCGCTAGCTAGGTCGAGGGCCGATGATGGCATGGCGTTCAAAAAACCAACCAACTAGCTGCCCTCCCAACTAGATAGATTCCTTATCCTCAACCTCTCTCGTTGGTTGCCTATAGCTCAACCTAGCTTATACAGTAGACCCATAGCCTATATAGTCACCTATAAAGTTCTTTTTTCTCATTTCACCCAGCATACCTTTCACTACTAGCTTCCATTTGGTCGGTTACAGATGCAATGGTGGAGTCCCAACTATAGTAGCGACGGATCCATATCCAGATCCAGAGGTAGTAGACCCAGTTGATTCATTTGCGAAGCCTTCAGTGGATTCTGTTCTATATTCAAATTGAGATGCAGAACTCACAAATTGACTTTATCCATATTGGTTTCAAAACTGGTTCTAGTAAAGCCTATCCACCACCCTCGGACAACCACTAGAAAGGCAGGTAACCGCCTAGTTACAAAATAAGAGCAAAGGTGGGAGAGGTAGAAGCAAAGTTAGTTGACTCCAAACCCTACATAGTAACAGATCTCATGACGGTTAGTTTACCAAGTAGTTTACTTCGTTGACTTAGAAGCAATTGAAATCCCACTAGCAGCTTATCCACTACCAGTCAAGGGAAGTCCTCGATCTATCGATCAAGCTGCCCCCCCCCCCCCCCCCCCCCCCCCCCCCCCCAATTGTAGATAGGGTAGATAGGCCCAATGTAATACCAATCGATCGATAATACCAATACCAACCCCCAATAGGTGGGTGGCGGATACATTCGGTCGGATCGCTTCATGTATATCATATGTACATTTGATATGATGTCTTGTACACGTGCTCTGTCTAGATAGTCCAGATATTCACTTGTAAGGGGTCCAAGCTTTCTAAGCTCTATGTTGTCAGGGGAGTCAACAAGGGTCTTACCACCATTGGCTATGTGTAAGTCTCTCAAGTACTCCGGCAGGGTCTTTCGCGTCAACGATTTGTGCTTGTGGGCAGGGGTGAATATAGTGGACCGATGGATCTGGTAGTCGACAATTGTTCAGACTTGATAGAAGTTGTCGCGACACCTAAAGTGGGACATGAAACTTATTGCGACGCCTGTGAACCAATTGACAATGGCTTCATTGCTGATGTTCGTCAAGCAGGCCATGTGGGTCAGCCGAGCTCTTCTTCATCTAATGATACCTCGATCTCGAAGCCTTTGGAGTATCTTTCTCACATGCACCTTGATCTAGGTTTTGCTGGCTTCCTGATAGGCTGATTTGCTCATTGTTAGTTCGCTACGTTCACTACACTTTGTGAATGAGATTGACCGGTAGGGCCCCTACTATCTATATGCTAGCGAGAGAGCACTCTACTGGTAGGGCATTTATGCTCTTGATCGATAGGTCGAGACACCCCCATTGAAAGAGTTTTTTCAAAGATGTCATTTCTTCATCCATAGCAATCTTCCAAGACTCTGTATCATTCATACCTAATGCCTCTTCTACAAATCTGGGTTCATCTATGTTAGTATTCAAAGCAAAGATACATCTCTAATCATCAAGTGAATACCTTTCAGGTGGTTGTCTATGCCTTGTAGATGTTTGAACAAGCTAAGTTGGAGGTTCTTCCTTCTCTTTTGAAGATTTAGAGCTAGATGAGCTCTCCTTGACTTCTTCTCTATCTAGGGGCCTTGATTCAACTTTCTTAGGTGTAGAAGGGAGTTGAATCACATCTTTCTGTTTACTTTGTTATGATTGCAATGTAACAAAAGAATGCTTAGTTTCTCTAAAAATCACCCTTCTACTATATATTACCTCATGTGCAATAGGATCCAAAAGCTTGTGTCCTTTTGCACCATAACTATACATGATGAATATACATTTCACAGCCTTGTTCTCCAACTTTGTTCACTTCTCCTTTGGCACATGTGCATATGCATCGCAACCAAAAACTCTAAGATGTCTCAGTGAAGGCTTGTGCCTCGACCATGTCTCCATAAGCATTTTGTCAACAAGAGCTAATGTAGGAGACCTATTAATCAGGTAGCAAGTAGTGGCAACAATTTCAACTCAAAACCTTTATTCTAGACTAGCACCATTAAGCATACTCCTACCCTTCTCCATTAGTGTCATGTTCATTCTTTTTGCAACTCCATTTTGTTGTGGAGAATACGGAGTTGTCTTTTGTCTTTGAATGCCACAATTTTTATATAATGTATCGAAATTATTAGAGCAAAAATCATCACCATTGTCAGTCCTCAAACATTTTATTTTCTTTCTAGTCTGCAACTCAACCATTGCTTTAAATTATTTAAATAGACTAAAAACTTCAAATTTATTTAGAAAATATACCCTTGTCTTTCTGCAATAATCATAAAAAAATGAAACATAATATGTGGATTTTGCAATGGAAGGAACATCTACAGAACCAAACACGTCAGAATGAATAAGATCCAATACACCACAAGATTTATGAGAACTCAAGTAAAATTAAACATGGTTTTGTTTATCATAAATGTAATTCTCACAAATATCAAAATCAAGATTACAATCAGTCAACCCTTCAACAAGGTCTTTATTTCTCAAGGTCCTTAGACCCTTTTTCTCGAATGTATCCTAATCTCTAGTGCTATAACAGTCTTTTCTACAAGTAATTTTGATTTAGAAGAAAGAGAACCCTTAGGTACCCAAAAGCCATGACCATCCACTGAAAATGAAACCCTCTCCTTTTCTAATGAAGTAGTCACATATTTGCTTTTCACATAAGTACTATTGCACTCAATAGTGCATGCATCAAGCTTATACAATGTGCCAAATCTAACACCTCTAGTGATCACCATAGCACCTCTAACCATCTTGCATCATGTATTAGAAAAGACTACTTGCACACCCGCATCTATTAGTTTGCTTACAGATAATAAATTTCATGCTAATCCAGGAATATGCAACACCATTAATCTTTTTTATTAAACCATCAGAAAAACTGATTTTAACTTTACCATGACCAACAATATTTAAATAAGAATCATCACCCAAGTACACCTTACCTCCATCAAATTCTTCATATTCAAAAAACTAATTTCTTTTAGGGGTCATGGAAAGATGCACCTGAGTCAATCAACCATGCATCATTCCCTGCATGAGTGGCCAAAGCTACAATGAATGCATCACCATCTTCCTTTTTAGACTTAGAATTAGAATTATATTTCTTCTTTTTCTTCTTCTTTTCTTCTTTGCACTCCTTACGGAGGTGTCCAAGCTTACCGGAGTTACAACAAATAACTTTGGACTTTCTAGGAGATTTGGATCTCCCCTTGGACTTGGATTTGTCACACTTTTTGCTCTTCTTTCCTTTTGCTTTAGGTCTTCCACGAACATTTAGGGCTTCTTTGGAACTAATGGATGCCTTCCTCCTCATCTCTTCAGAAAGTAAAGAACACACATCTTCAACTTTCATGATAATAAAAGTACTCCCAATAGCCATAACAAGAGAATCCCATGAATCAGGCAAAGAACAAAACCTGATTTTATATCTCTCCTCATCCATTTTTACACCAATTGATGCCAATTGAGCCACCAACATATTGAATGCTTCCATGTGATTTGCAATTCATCCACCCTCTTCCATTCTCAAGGAATACAATTTTTTCCTCAAGAAAATCTTGTTCACTAAAGATTTGTCCTGATATATCTCACCAAGTTTCTTCCATAGTTTCTTTGCAGATGACTCTTCATGGACATTGATTAGAGAAGAGTCTACCAGGCACAATTTGATTAGACCCTTGGCTTTATGGTTTATAACATCATATTGAGAAACCAAAGTACCATCTATAGGCCTTGAAACTTTCTCATCAATAGCATCACATAGGGAACAATCAATTAACAGATCCTTCATTTTCAACTTCCACATCTCAAAATTGTTACCAGAATATTTCTCTACCTCTATTCTTCCTGATGTGGTTGCCATCTGAAAATTCATGCAACAAGATCACAAACTATCTTCTACACAAGTTCCCACTCAAAACTGGATTAGTTCAAAAACCCAACAACCTACAATTGAAATCAAAGGTGATCAAGCTCTGATACCACTTGTAAGGAAGCTAATGTAGCAGAACAAATTCCTACACTAATATTGAGAGGATGGATATGCAAAACTTTTCAAATCTTTACAATAGTTACAAAAATTATACATAAATAAATATAAATAGCAATCATACCACAACACAATGATTTACATGGGGAAAACCCTTTCAGGAGAAAAACCTCACACTCTAAAAGTCACCCAATATATTATTTTGAAATCAACAAGATTACAATATACTTGTAGAGAAATCTGTCAGAGGAGTACCAAATATGCCATATGATGTGTCAAAATACGCACCAACACATGTAACTCCCCCTTACAACTCTTTTCTATGTCCAACATATTTTTACATTTTCCAATACAAGAGACCCAACTTCCAGAGGCCATAACTTTTGTGGCCTAGGAGGTCGATTAACAAACTGTTTAATGCGTTGGAAAGCTCGTGAAGAGATCTATGGGCCGGGTATTCGAGAAACAATGTTGAACAACCAAAATATTTATTTTGGCCAAAAAGCAACCCTATAGCCCAAAAATTGACTTTTTATGTTTTTATAACTGAAAAATCACACTTTTTGTAATTGCAAGGTTGAGACACCTTTCCTAATAGAGAGAAGGTATGAAAACATGAGGAAACCCAAAACCCACTTAAAGATGGAAAATGAATTTGACACTCATATTTAATATTTGGGAAATTACATGTTTACCCTTCCCAAAATTGCTTGCCCTCAAGCAATGTAGACTCAGATGCTCCAAAATCTCCAGCCCTTCCAAGGTAGCATCTTTGGTAGGCAAATTCTTCCAATGGGTTGGGTACTCTATAATGATCTTATTTCTCAACTTCTTCACCTTGGTATTAACATCATGCAACAAAATTAGCTTCCCTTTATCATCTAGGGGTCGTAGATTTGAAGGCGTAACATGTTGTCCTAGTGCCCTATTGAGGCATGACACATGGAAAACATTGTGGATCCAAATATCCTCTAGGAATTCTAATTCATAAGCCACTTCACCAATCCTTTGCATGATTCTATAGGATCCATAGAAGTGAGGTTGAGCTTTTTTAGCCCCACTTCTTTTGATAGTGGCTTGCTTATAAAGCTGCAATCTCAGGAAGACCATATCTCCCACTTCAAATGACCTCTCCATGTGGTTTTGATCCACATAGAACTTTTTTTTGATTTAGGGCTTGTTGGAGGTGATCCTTGAGTGATGGTAGTGCCTCTTGACTATGGCTCACCACGTCACTAGTTGTTGGTGCCCTCTTGTCCGTGAACACTAAATCAACAAAAGTTAGTGTATCATAACCATATAGTGCCATGAAGGGTGACATACCAATAGACATATGGTGTGTGGTGTTATAACAATATTTTGCCAGGTGCAGAAGCTTGGTCTAAGTTGTTTTCTATTCAAATACGCAGTTCCTCAAGTAGCCCTTCATCCACTTGTTCACTATATTCATTTACCCATATGTCTAGGATGGTAGCTTGTGCTAGGGGTGAGTTCTGTGTTAGATACAACTCTTGCTAAATAGAACAAAGGAATCTGTTGTCCCTATCACTGACAATATTGTTAGCCAATTCATGTACCCTAAACACTTCTCTAAAAATTAAAAAGCCATTTGATGTGCTTTTAAATTTTAAAAGAAAAAATAAGTGTGCGTACTTTGTTACTCTATCTACAACCACATAGATGCAGTCCTTACTCTATACTTTGGGGAGTATAGTGATGAAGTCCATGGATATGCTTTCCCATTTTTGTCTCAGGATTGGTAGTGGCTAAAGCAAGTATGTGGGAGAGATATGCTTTGTTTTTTATTTTCTTGGCAAGTCCTATGCTCTTTGACGTGCCTGAAGACATCCCCTTTGAGACCCTTCCATGAAAACCTCTCTAATTTTCCTATAGGTTTTGTAATACCTCAAGTGTGCTATTAAGGGTACATCATGTAGAGCTCTCACTTTTTTTTCCTTCATTTTGGACTTGGGGATTAAGAAAATTATGTTCTTGTAAAGGAGGTCATCCACTACTACAAATATACTATCTTTTACTTTTCCATCAAGGAGGGAAATGAAAAATGAGTTCTTAGCATATTCCACCATTTTAAACACCTAATCGACCAAAATAATAGAGGTGGAGCATAGGGTGGGCATTATAGAGAGGGCATCAACAACTATATTCCTTTTCCTATTCATATATTCTATGTCAAAATCATAGGCTTGGAGCTTACTCACCCATGTCTAATGCCGACCATTCAAGTCATGTTGATTGACAAAGAATTTCATGGTGTTGTGGTCTGTTTTCACCAAAATAATTCCACAAATCAAGTAATGTTCAAACTTGGCCAATGCATGCATGATGGCTAGCATCTCCTTGTCATAGATGTCCTTTTTCATTTATTTAGCTTCGTGTTTTCGAAAAAGAGGGATGAGGGTTTGATAGGTGATTTAGCTAGATCCTCCTTTCACTACATATTCAAGGACATTTAACCGAGTTAAATCTCAAATTTTGCAAGAGGATTCACCTACAGGTTGGTTGTCACTTGTAATGATAGGGAAATTTGGAAATTAATGATTATTGTGTTAATTTAAGCCCAATAATGCTCGAAACCCTAGTTTTTGCAAAATTGTAAATAAACAGACAAATTCTGACAAATGCTCACACATAGAGATACTAGGTGAAGGTTAGATTTATACCAGATTTTGAAGTTCGAGATTAAGAAATGTAGAGGACGGAGGAACTCCCATTGGTATCCAATGTAGTATTTTATTGAGGTTTTCTAGACCTTTTCTCATGCTGATTATCACAGACTTTGAAATTTGAGATTTTGAAATGTTGGGGACAGAGGGACTCCAACCGGACATAGGGACTCCCACTGAAGTCCAAGGTAGTTTTTATCGAGGGTTTCCAGACCTTTTTTGATGCTGATTATCACTATTCCGTTAATTTCTGGCTCTGCAAACTTGGAGGACAAAGGGACTAGCGCCCTTGTCTCGATTCTACTCTTTTCCACTCTTTCTTTCAGATTTGGGATCTTTACGCTCTGCAATGCTCCTCTGCAACTCCACTTCGTAGAATATGACATCTGTCACCTACAATCACAAGAGAAGGGTTGGGGGTTGTGGTGTTTAGGAGCTTGCCTCAGTCAAGCCCTAGAATGACATTCAAGCCTTCCAACACCGTTGTTAGATAGAGAGAGTGTATCCTTTCAGGATAGAGACGAAAACAAATTGATAAATTATTGATTCAAACACAAATAGATATCACCTCGAAGGTGTAGCTCTCACATAGATGAAGATCCTTCACAACATGAGAAGATGAAGCCAAATCTGTAATAACAAACACAACAACAATATTTTGCTCTACAACAATGAATGCCTTGAATGCTTTAAAATCATAAGTTCACCAAAATATCATAATCATTTTCTCTAGTTTACAAATGAAACCCTAAACATGCTTATATATGCATTCCCACTTTAATTTCATAATTCAAACCTAAGATGTCGGCAACAGACACTTTTAACAATCATCAACTGACATTCAAATTTGGAATCCCGCCAAAATAGGGCAAGACAAGGGCACGGGTGACCTTGTCCCAGGACCTATTTTGGGTCAGGGTTTAAGGCTCACAGATGTCCCTCAAGCCCCATTTGACACGGGTTTGAGTCCATTTTGTCTCAGGAGTAAATTATAACATGCATGATGAAAAACAAGGGACCTGAGAGCTAAAGTTAGGAGGTAAAAGTCCTAGGGGGACATTTTACGACATAACATTTAGCCCCCACTTTAATGTATGTATGATCTTATGAGCCATACATGCATTAAAGTACGGTCAAAACACAACAAACATACCAGACACTTGAAACTAATCTATACACAGATTGAGAAACTATTTCTAGCCCCTAGTATTAGGTATACATTAGAAAAAACACATTGCAGACACACAAAACATAGAGAAGACAGTAATAGGCACGCAAGAAATGGAGAAGATAGTATTGAAGACACAAAAAACACAATGAATACAGTGATATATCATTGATATTAACATTTTCATAATATATTCCTAACTTCTTCATATACATATGCATAGAAATAAAATTGCAACACAAAACCCCAAAGGGGAAAACACGCCAAACAAACCTCGAGTGTAGGTGGAGCTCATCGCTACACACACACAAGAGGGGAAAACATGCTATACAAAGCCCAAGTGGGAGTTAACTGCATAAGGGGGAAAACACACGGAAGACACATGTAATACATGAACGCCGCATAGCATGTCAAAGACATACTATACGTCTTAAACACGACAAACAAGGTGATGGAAGGAGCTTATTGCTAAGTTCCCACCATCTCAAGCACACTATAGACACACCTAACGGTTGGGATTATGCCACAACAACCATCAAAGACATGCTTAAGGGAGGATAGTCTCAAATCCAACCCCGCCTACTCAGAGGAGTTTTAGAATAAAAAAGATGTGCACTAACTCAAGAGATACACCATCCCCGCCTCCGCAGAGGGTTTTTAATGAAAGGATATGTACGATATCCCTCCTCCGTAGAGGGCTTACAAACATGCTTCGTTAGTACCAAAATCATCAGACAACTTACCTTTTATATGCCCTCACCTTAAGGTGGTTGATATTGAGTACTGATATCAAGCACATTAAGGTAGAGAGAACACACACAAGGGAACAAGAGCTTTCGCAAAGCCCATGCCCCCAAAGGTGACATGTGCTAACGATCACCAAATGTTCCCACAAACACATCATGAGAGCTATGTGTGACCACAAAGAAGCTGAGGATACACAAATGGGTTTGAGTCTGAGTATAGTCGTTGGGCTTATACTGTAGGTATCTTAGAACTGAGTGTAACAAGGCGAGACACCCAAAACAAACAAAGTGCATGAAGCAGATGTATTGTTATGATTTTTTAGAACGATAAGACAACATCAAATATCACACGGAGTGATTCTACTAGACAAGCGTCAAATATATAATTCAACCCTGTCTTCATATATGGACTAGGTCCATTTTTGCTTTGCTTGCTGAAGGGACACGTAGTCCGTATCAGTATATGTTTGTTTTCATCATCCGTTGACTAGGTAGAATCACTAGAAGAAGGTAAACAATAAAATGAGAAGAGAACAAGTGCCTTAGGGTCGTCATGTAGGAAGATGCCCCCAGGTCATCAACTGCAACACTATGCCCCTAAGACACAACACACAACAATAAAATAGAGAAGCAAGATAGAAGAATGATGATACAAATAGAAGATTGGTCACAATAGAGGCGGTCTCCCAGTATCCTTGAGATTACAAGAGAATTAAGGGTCATCCAAGGAGGCCTAAACAACACATAACACATCACAAGAGAACACGACACAACAGGGGAGGTCACATAAAACGAGCAAATAATGCTACGACATAGGTGACTACCAAGGTTATAAATACTTACCTGATACAATACAATGTTAACAACATATATATCCAGGAGGAGGCCACCCTTAAGAGAAACTATAATAATTGCTACAATGAGTGTGGCTTAAAGAGGGATAAGTACTTCCCTGATTTAATGGGATAGTTCCTAGTGGATAATTCTTGTGTATTAGCCCAGGATATCTCACATGTCATTTCAATCATGTTGATATTGTATTAATATTGAGTTTAGGACGATGATAGGGTTTGGTGGGCTTCAAAGAGTGGTATCCAATAATGACTGTGTAGTTAATTCCAGCAACTTGTAAAGGTACTCTAATTCTTGTTGATTTACACCACATCCATTACCTATATAGTCATGATTTTTGTACAAAATCTAAAATCCACAACCATATAGAGATTCCATTTCTTTAGAAGAAGGTGAAGCCTCGTAGGTCTCATAATCTGTAGTATAAATAAGGGTATTGTCTTTATTTTGTACCAAGGAGACTTTAAGTTTCTCAGGTGTTTCAAAAGATTGCTTAGATGAGATCGATGCAACTTTTGATGTGTCGGAGTTATTAAGTTTATATTCCCCCAGTTTGGAAGGAGTAAAATCTAATGAACCCTAATCCAAAAAGTGCGTTCCATGTTGTAGAGTCTTGTACAACATTATCTATGGCAAGAGGGATTGTTGAATCTATTCGTAAGTTGTTTAGACTTTGTTGATTGTTAACTTGTTTTTGTGTTTCAATATGTAAACAATTATCTAGTTCAGGATCGGCTTCCACGGTGTATAGCTTGTTTTGATAAATAAACTTTATTGATCAATGAAGGGTAGATAGAACTACCCCCATGGCATGGATCCACGGTCTATTGTCATGCCCACATTTCCCATGCGGTCACGACACACAACACACGTGTCATGTCTACATTTGTTATGTGGTTATGACACGAATTACCAAAAACTTTTCAGCATGTCCCTAGGAACCCCCTCGCACGCGTCTGTGTGTTCGGTGGCAATACACATAAGGTGTAAACATGTCAATTGAAACTCGGGGTAGAGTGCCTGCCTACGCAATCCCCTGCGTGATGATAGACGACTAAGGGGTTATGCGATGTGATGAGTATCGCTACTAGGGTTAGAATTGATTTAATTCAAAACCCTAAGTTTCCTAGGTGCGTGAAATGATTTTGACTAAATCAAAATTAAACCCTAATTCTAATGCGTAAATAAAATTGAATAAAAATAGCACTTCAACGATATGATGGTCGCATGGAGAAGTGGAATGATAAAATGAAAGCCACAAAAATTGCCATTAAAATAGAACCTTAAATTCTAGGAAAATTTTGACAGCATAACGCATTTTAAATAAATGAAATAAATACTTTAAAAGAATTCCCCGTGAAAATAATTAAGGCAAAAATTAAATAAATAAAGTATATGAAAATAAATTCAATAATTCCAAGGTCAAATTAAAATTTACCACTCATCAAAAATATAAAATTCGAATTCAATTAAACGACCAAATTAAAATTTAATAATTAAGTCCTGTAATAAATATAATTTTGACAATTGTATTTATTAATTTACTCAAGTTAAAATATAGCAGGGGAAAAATCAAACATCTCTCCCCAAGGAATATTAAAAATAGATTAAATTTAAACACCATTTAATTAAAAGTTTTCCCCAATAAAATAAAATTCAAGTCCACTGAAGAAATAATAAGGATGTCCAAAATAATTAATAGACCAAGGGATAAAGTATTTCAATAAATAAAAGCAATCCCATTCCCATTTAAAATAAAAATCCACATGGGAATAAAAAAAAGTGTAAACCCCAAAAATGATATTAAAATCCATTTAAATAAAAGAATCACAATGAAAGGTAAAAATAATTCAAAAAGGTCAACAAAGCAAAAGAGAGAGAAATATAAATTCCCCTGCACATGGGGGAAAGAAAGAATAAATTAAAATAACATTTTTATTTTCCATTCAACCTCCATCAAAGCCCTAATCTAATATTTTATTTGTTTTCTCAATGAAATGCCCTAACCCTAAAGTCTTACCTCTTCTTTTGTTTTTCTTTTGTTTTCTTTTCGCTCTCTTGTTTTGTTTTCTCTATTTTTTGTTGCAGGTAGGGTTTGTTGATGGAAGTGGCAGCCTTGGGTATACCTCTCTGAGGTATATTTACATTATGTATACAGAGTACATCTTTTTTTTTTGTTATATATATATCTATATATGCTAAGTATAGATCTGAAAGTAATTACTTCATTTTCATTACACAAAAGATTATATATATATAATCTTATTGTAAAAGAATGGTAAATATTGCAGGTTACAAATAATACACAGGCGTATCTCAAAGAGCCGAATGACCGCTGAAACAACTTTTAAAATGGAGAGGGGGGCTGAAGATACTCCCCACGGTGTCGTTGCTGTGGGGAAAACTCATGCGCAGACAACAAATGATGATTAGTTTGGGGAGGGGGCTGTGCCCCCTCCCCACACCCCCCTGTGTTTAGACCATGTCGTCCACCCCCCCTTCTTATTTATTTATTTTTTCTTTAAAAGAAAACTTAAAACTATAACACCCCCCGCTGGGTAGGGTTCGACCATTCATGGCTGTCATTTTTTTTTATCAGCAAAAAGATATATATTGTTTGGGTCAAAATTTATATATACAGTTTATCACAGTATATATATATATATACACATTGTGTACTCAATTTTAAACAGTAGGTTAAAATGCATATTAAGGAAAACACACACACACACACACATATACTTCATATATATATATATATATATATATATATATATATATATATATATATATATATATATATATATATATATATATAACCATAATCATAATAGGAGAATATAAATAGATTTGTAACTTCTACAATTCAATAGTATATATTTTTCTTGAAACATAAAGATACAACATTACTATTTTTTTTTTTTTGTTGACAGAAATAACTAAAGCAGATTAATCTATTTTCACATTGAACCAGCTTTTCCATTTTCAACTACCTTTTCAACAGTAATAAGAGGACAATTTCTATTTCCTTTTTTTTTATACAAAAAACATCTAACAACATTATTATTTTCCCATTTCTTTTTTGGCATACAACAAAAATGTGATATCATATATATATATGTTTTTTTTTTTATAAAAACAAACAACAAGGTATCTTTCCTTTGACAAGCTTTTCACAACTAAACAAATTCAAACAACAACCTAATGCTTATATTTAAACCAGAACAATAAGATTTACACATAAGAGGTTCTTTTTAACGACCAAGGGAAGTACAATGGTTGACAATAATACATTAAGGCCTCCAAGGCCATAGCTCTCAAACAACCAACTAAATTAAGGCAGATGAGGTAACAATGAACTCATCTAAGCTCCATTTTCTTTCCAGTGAAACCCTGCAAATATACAACACAAAAATAGGGAACCAAGCAACGAAGGAATGCCCTCCTCCTTGCCATAGACCCGCTAGTGGGTCACCCCCGAGCTAGGGAGGTAGGAGTTCACACAGTTGCACACACACACCACCAAATGAAAATTTTCAAACACACAAAACATCACTCCCATAGATTTGCACAAACAAAACTCAATAAATTAAATTTGGAGGGTTTAGGGAAGTGGACCCCTCAACTCAAGAGGCCACCCCAAGAACTCCAAAGATCTCAAAAAAACCAAGGCCTCAAGCCCAAACATATTTTCCACCAAAACTCAAAAATCACAATGGCACTCATGCCAAATCACATATTGTCTCCAAAACTTTTATGATGCCCTCAAGGCTAAAATAGTGCAACACAAGGAGATGACTTCGAGGAGGTTCACTCTCCCCTACCCCAAACTAGTTGAGCCTTTCCTCCAAAATGGAGGTGCTCTCACCACACCCATCCCACACAAAAATAAAATAACAACCCACATAATATGCAACCACATACACAAAAGAAAGCATAAGCAAAAAGGGTAATGGCCATAGCCATGAAGTTTACCTTCAAAAGCCCTAAAATGGAAGCATGTTTGATGAAGAGCTCCAAGCTTCCCAAAATTTTCTCCAACTCTCCAAAATTTTTCAAACTCCCAACAAGAACTCCAAGAATAGAAGTACAAATGCAAAATGCAAGAACCCCACACTCCTCTTCAAGAGGAGATAATATAGGCCTTCCAATTTGTCCTTGAGGAATGAGAAGTGACACTTGTCACCTTCTCTTTCCTCATCCCATGCCACTTACAAGGGAGGAGTGTGAGGGTGACAAGTGTCACTCTCCAATTCCATTCAATCCCTCACCTTATCCACTTGTGCTCTCACACATGTGTGAGAGACCAAGTGGTGAGGTGGCAATTCCCTTAAAGCCTCCATGAGGATAAGGGATGCCATATGGCATCCTCTTATTCTCCAAGAGAGCCATCTCCCTCCAAGATGCTCTCACACACTTGGGAGTCTTGAAGGGAGATCCCACACACTTGGGAGTCTTGAAGACCTCCTAAATCTTCTTGGTGAAGGGATCCCCAAACTTTGGGAAGGGAGATGGGTCTTTTCCAAAGCATGACTCATCTCCCACCCTTACCCACTTCAAAATTCGTCACTTTGACGAAACCCCAGTTTAGAGTGACCAAAAGTGAGTTTCCCCAAGGTTTAGTTAATCAAAATTGACCCTAGACCCTAGGGTTACCATCTAGGGTAAGTTTGGGACACTAAGGTTCACCTAGGGATGCATAAATTCACTTTAAATGACACATAAATAAAAATAATACCAAGTGGTGTAAAATAAAAATAAATGTACAACACATGATATACATCAATCTAATAAAGGAGTCGGTAGGCTGAAATAAATAAATTAAGCATGCACGCAAGCAACATCCAATCACACGTGATCCTATCCATCTTGGGAATGAATCGGTTTCATAGGTAATAACATATATGTGAACACTACCTCCGATTTCCCGTGGCTTGGGAATATAATCCTGCACAACTAGATCAAGTGTCAATCACATTATGGATAATCATAGCCGAAGCAATTGAAATTAAATTCATGTCATTGCATACATCATTAATCATTTACTACATAATTTAATATTAAAATTGCATCTTCTAACCAATGTCTCATAATCCTCATCAAATAATATATCCACATAATGAATCTTGAAATCACATCAATAATCATCAACAACTATATCTCATAAAGCTAACATCATCATAACATTAAAATATGATCAAATCAAATCACCACATGTCTAAACAATGTCAAACCAAAATAAGGAGATATAATCAAATCTGCATAATGGAACAATAGTCTCTAAAAGTCTGATAATGTCACCAACTGTAATGTAAAACGATCAAAATAAGGAAGGAAAATAATCGGCCTCACATCTACCTAGAATCATATTATATGAAAGTGAACTAGACAACATGAAAAATGATAGATACTGTCATGTGTCCAACTTTTAGAGGTAAAGTTATTGTACCCACAGATTGTCTTGCAACATTATCGAAGCCACAGATGCTAATTATATCTGGTTTAATCAAAGAGGTATCATCCTTAATCCTATGTAACAAATTAATACCACAAGCATTAAGAGCTGATCCATTATCAATCATAACTCGCTTGATCAATTTCTTGTTTATTGTAATGAAGATAATCAAAGGATCATGCTGATTTTGAACTTCCGTGGAAAGCAATTCATGTTGTTGAAACAAAATATCTATTTTTGTCGCATGCATACAATCTATTAGAGCTGCTACATCATTCGGCTCAACAACAGGTGGTACAATCACCTTTTGTAAAGATTCTTAGAGCATTCCATGGTATGTAGGTGTTGTTTGTATTAAATACCAAAGAGAGATCTTAGCCAAAGTAGCATGAAGTTGCTCGACAAGATCATATTCTTGACCACTTTTATGAGTAAGATGAGATGGTGGAGGGAGCATGGGTTGAGAACTATAAAATACCTTTCTAGGATGACTGAAAATTTTGCCAACTTTTAGATAAGATTTCTTGCACAAATAACACCAATTTCAAATTTCAATTACACATATATGAAACTACCAAACTCCTTTGCATTTATCATTGATTGGAAATGAAATCATGACTCCCATTACAAACTGTTATTAAATATCAGTCATTGTCATACATATATCAGACCTCAAATATGCATGAAAATGAGGTACAATTACATCCAAACTCACTACAATGATTGCCAAATCAATGAAGAATGTACTCAACCAATAATAGACCAAATAACATTAATACAAATGACTTATTAGCTGACTAATATGTCTGATCAGATCTCTGATATAATTCTAATTTCACCAATGAAAAAAATAGCCAATGATATAATAGAGATATCTTGCAAACAAGGTCTCCAAATACCCTAATATTCAATTCGGTAGGCTTGATTTTGATGCCAATTGACTATCAACTTGGAACTTCAATCTATCTTGGATTAAGTCTTCACATCAATCCTCCTTGGACTTGTAGTTGACTAGAACAGTCTTATAGTTGGTTGGAAAGAGCCCAGATTTGAAGAATATACCAATATATCAACTCCAAAGGCTAGCGATGGCTTCTATATGCAACTTGCAACTTGTACAATCCTTCTAGACTTGTCTAACCTTCTCAAAAAGCCTTGAAACAATGTGATTGTTTGACTGTCATGAAAAATCAAAACCTTGCAAATCATATAAATTTCACTCCAATGATACCATAAGCCCAAAACTACCTTGATAATGCTTCAATGAATCAAGGGCTTCAATATGATATCAATTATGCTTCCAATCACTCCTCTAAACTTGCAAATGAAGCACAAATAGTGAATTCTGAATGAAATCACCTCACAACTAGTATGGGGTCATCTACATACAAAAACAAGGGATCATCACCTTGCAAAATGACATGAAAATTAGAATTCTCAATCAATAATAATAAGAAAGAAAACATACCATAGCATCATAAGTTGCAAATTGATGTTCAAACCCTCTATTTAAAGACTCCTTGGATGGGCGATCCTCCTCTTGGATATTTTGCAATGAATTTTGAATTCCACCAATGAAAATGGAGAGATTTGAACAATATTCAATGGCTGTAGCCAATCATAACAAAATTAAATGAATTTACTTTTCTCTAAACCCAATCGATCATCCCTTCTTGGTGGCGTTTGACACAAGCATTGAATTTTGTCTTCACTTTATTTAAAATCCTTCTCTTATCCTTGGGCGATCACTAACAAACCTTGAAATTGCATTTAAAATCTTCAAAGGATATTTAAAATCCTTTCCTTCAATCCAATCACCCATATGCAATTATTTAATAAATAAAATTTTCATTCAAAGTGACCATTGTTTTGGCCGTCGATCCTATGCTTGGCATTTAAAAATATTTATCTTGAATTTGTACCTTGGGTGAATAACTCCTCATGGTGTTGGAAGATTGGCACTTGATCCAATGTATATTTGTTGGCACCAACAGTCGAATGCAATGTGTACATTTTTACCTCCCACGATCCAATGAGCATTTTAGTGCAATCTCCCATACTTGGCCATTGAACATGGGTCCTATTTGCAATGTTGGCACAAAGAGAAATGATATTTTATGAGCATTGATCCTCTTAGCAAACATTGAAATGCATTTGAATGACTTTTGACACCTTGGATGAATAGGTCCCACATGGAGCAATCCTTATTCACACAATCTCCATAAAAATAGATTAGAGAAAATGTAATTAAAGATTCTATTTTAATATTGTATTTCCCATATAGCTCAATAACACACTAGTTGATCCAACTTTCTGGTTCTCTATGCATAGACATATACCAACTTTTTGGTTCTCCATGTATAGAAGCAAACTCAACTAGCAAATATAACTTAGCTCAAAATGGGGACATTACAATTCCTCCCACCCCAAGATTGCTTGCCCCAAGCAATCAAAGGTGCAAAACAAGAATCAATGAATACCAAGATCCCAAACCCATCTAACTTGTCCATACAAACTCACACATACCATCTCAAAGATGTTGATGAAGGAGATCCTGGGACCGCTTCCACTGTCGCACCATGATGCAATCATATCCACATCAATCTAGATGCCAATCATGAAGATGGGAGTGCCAAACATAATTGTATCCATTCCTCTTGCTTCGTTGTCATAAAACATAACAACAGTATGCAATATGAAAATATCATCCAAAATGATATAAAATGTGCCATCCCAAGTATATGAACCGTCACTAAACCAGACCATATACTCCCATATGAAAGTCTCATCAAAATAAAACTGTGTCAACTCAATAGTTTGATCTAACTCAACAAAATGAATCAATGTACCTTGCAAATCTGAATTACCTCCATCTTCATTGCCACACACAAACATATCATCAATGGCTGGTCCATGATGGTCAAACAAAGCTGATTGTCTCATTGTTATTACCATTTCAAGATGCTCTTTTTCTTGACTAGCAATAAGCTTGGCCTTTCTTGCTTTCTCTAGCCACATATCACACATTTCTTGTGTCTTTTCCACATCTTCATAAGTCTAATATACAAAATTAGATTGTATAATGCCTTGTTTTTCAACAAAATAACCATTTCCAACACTCCAATCATGTATGCCAACATTAGTAGACCATGAATAACTATCCTCCAAAGGTGTTAGCATGTCAAACTCATGAGAATACAAAGCCATAGGATTGTTTTCCTCAAACAAATTAGGTATGATGTCATGCCAATCCATATCAAAAATCAAATGTTTACCATCAAATACCGGTTCCATACATTTCTCTTTACATGCATCATATACAGCTTCATGAAATAGATCATGGCCTATAGCAATCATGGATTTTGATGTCATTTGATGAGGTAAAGTGTACTTGACGGATCTCATAACAACTTGTTTCCCATCATGTAGGAAACTCAACTCCATAGCTTGTAGGTCTTGGATGATTCTTTGTAGTGAGTGTAGCCATTGCATACCAAGTACAATCTAATTGTCCTTCAAATCAAGAACATAGAAGTTATCACAAAGAGTATACTCACCAAATATAACACTAAGCTTGCTCACCTTCTTCTTACAAGGAATAGTGAGTCCTCCTACTATAGACACATTAAAGCCCTCAAAGCCATCACAAAGCAATCCTCTTTTGTTGATCAAACCCTCATCAATGAATTTATGTGAAGCTCCACTATCAAAAAGTGCCAATACTTTGCAACCAAACAAAGTACCTTAAAAATGAATGGGTTGTACCTTGAAGCTTTTGAAAGATATGCAATCCTAGAACTTTTTTTATTATCACTTGTAAGTTCTAGTGTTGGTTGCCCATCATCATCATCATCCTCATCAAGTACCTCTATGTAGTGCACCTTGCCTTTGCCAAGGTACCTATGACCAATCTCCCAAGGTTGCTTGCAATCAAAGCATAGCTTCTTCCTTCTCAACTCATCTCTTTCTTCATAACTCAACTTTGATGTAGTACCTTTGTCATTTCTTTTGGAAGTGGGATGCTCTTGGGATTGTTGACTTGTATGCTCATCTTTGAAGCTCTTCTTTTGAGGTGTGTATGTGATATCCAAATCAAGTGCAAGATCAATGGCCTCATCAAGTGTGCTTGGCCTATGAACCTTGACCAATCCTTTGATCCTATCATTCAATCCTTCAACAAACAACATTGTGATCCTCCTATCGGACATATCAGGTGCCATGACTGCAATATTTTGAAATTCATTGACATGCATCCACTCTTCCACTTTGCTTCAGTTGTGCAAGCTCACGATAGTAGACCTCCACATCTTTTCTATCAAACCTGTTAATGAGTTTTTGAACAAACTCATCATATGAAGTATCCTGTTGTGATGTTGTGAAACAAGACCATGATGCCACCACTCATATGCTAGACCCTCCAAATGTACAGTAGCAAAGTGTATATCTTTTTCTTCACTCATGGGCTTGAGTGTACGAAAAGTATCTAACTTATTCACCCACGCTCTAGCACTTAGCTTGCCACTACCATCAAAACTAGGAAGAGGAATTTTATTCAATTCATCCTTGTATTCCTTTGGTTGTATAGGTTGTGCTCTTCGTTGCCTTGGGTGATTCACTCTACCTCTTCGATTGTCTCTTTTTTGGCTCATGTAATTGTTGAAATTGATTCTATTCCTAACATGCTTGGGAAGTGAATCATACTCAATCAACCAAAGATATGATATTCTCCTTAAAAGGAACCTCTCCTTCTTCATCCTATGGCTACTCCTCTTCTACTTCATCTTCTCTAGGAAGAAAAGTAGGCTGCATAGGTCTCTCAATTGTAGGTGTACGTGTCCTTCTATCATGAGGTGGCGATCTTCCAGCTACACTACCTGCATCCTGATAGTTTTGATTTCTTGGAGTAGCCCGATTGTTATTATTCCTATCACCCATCATAGCTTGAAACATCCTCTCAATATTTGCATTTGTTTGTCGCTATTGTTCTGCCATCTCATGCTGATTATTAACCATGTCCCTTAACATATTATCAATTTCATCTTGTGCAATACCTTGCCTTCTATCACCCATTGTACCTACTCTTCTATAATGATGCGGCAAAGGATCAACGTAGTAGCTCATAACCCATAGGCTGGCAGGATCCAAGCTCTGATACCATTGTAAAATACCTTTCTATGATGACTGAAAATTTTGCCAACTTTTAGATAAGATTTCTTGCACAAATAACACCAATTTCAAATTTCAATTACACATATATGAAACTACCAAACTCCTTTGCATTTATCATTGATTGGAAATGAAATCATGACTCCCATTACAAACTGTTGTTATTAAATATCAGTCACTGTCATACATATATTAGACCTCAAATATGCATGAAAATGAGGTACAATTACATCCAAACTCACTACAATGATTGCCAAATCAATGAAGAATGTACTCAGCCAATAATAGACCAAATAACATTAATACAAATGACTTATTAGCTGATTGATATGTCTGATCAGATCTCTGATATAATTCTAATTTCACCAATGAAAAAAATAGCCAATGATATAATAGAGATATCTTGCAAACAAGGTCTCCAAATACCCTAATATGCAAATCGGTAGGCTTGATTTTGATGCCACTTGACTCTATCAACTTGGAACTTCAATCTATCTTGGATTAAGTCTTCACATCAATCCTCCTTGGACCTATAGCTGATTGGAATAGTCCTGTAGTTGGCTGGAAAGAGCCCAGATTTGAAGAATATGCCAATATATCAACTCCAAAGGCTAGCGATGGCTTCTATATGCAACTTGCAACTTGTACAATCCTTCTAGACTTGTCTAACCTTCTCAAAAATCCCTGAAACAATGTGATTGTTTGACTATCATGAAAAATCAGAACCTTGCAAATCATATAAATTTCACTCCAATGATACCATAAGCCCAAAACTACCTTGATAATGCTTCAATGAATCAAGGGCTTCAATATGATATCAACTATGCTTCCAATCACTCCTCTAAACCTACAAATGAAACACAAATAGTGAATTCTGAATGAAATCACTTCACAACTAGTATGGGGTCATCTCCATACAAAAACAAGGGATCATCACCTTGCAAAATGACATGAAAATCAAAATTCTTAGTCAATAACAATAAGAAAGAAAACATACCATAGCATCATAAGTTGCAAATTGATGTTCAAACCCTCTATTTAAAGACTCCTTGGATGGGCGATCCTCCTCTTGGATATTTTGCAATGAGTTTTGAATTCCACCGATGACAATGGAGAGATTTGAATAATATTCAATGCCTGTAGCCGATCATAACAAAATTAAATGAATTTACTTTGCTCTAAACCCAATTGATCATCCCTTCTTAGTGGCGTTTGACACAAGCATTGAATTTTGTCTTCACTTTATTTAAAATCCTTCTCTTATCCTTGGGCGATCACTAACAAACCTTGAAATTGCATTTAAAATCTTCAAAGGATATTTAAAATCCTTTCCTTCAATCCAATCACCCATATGGAATTATTTAATAAATAAAATTTGCATTCAAAGTGACCGTTGCTTTGGCTGCCGATCCTATGCTTGGCATTTAAAAATATTTATCTTGAATTTGTACCTTGGGTGAATAACTCCTCATGGTGTTGGAAGCTTGGCACTTGATCCAATGTATATTTGTTGACACCAACGGTCCAATGCAATGTGTACATTTTTACCTCCCACAATCCAATGAGCATTTTAGTGCAATCTCCCATACTTGGCCATTGAACATGGGTCCTATTTGCAACTTTGGCACAAAGAGCAATGATATTTTATGAGCATTGATCCTCTTAGCAAACATCGAAATGCATTTGAATGAATTTTGACACCTTGGACGAATAGGTCCCACATGGAGCAATCCTTATTCACACAAACTCCATAAAAATAGATTAGAGAAAATGTAATTAAAGATTCCATTTTAATATTGCATTTCCCACATAGCTCAAAAACACACTAGTTGATCCAACTTTCCGGTTCTTCATGCATAGACATATACCAACTTTCTGGTTCTCCATGTATAGAAGCAAACTCAACTAGCAAATATAACTTAGCTCAAAATGAGGACAGTACAAGAACATGGAAGAGAGACATGCACATGGGGTGCTTGCTTACTTTGTTTGTTATTACAAGTGTTGTATGCGTGAGTAATCACATTTTGGCGTGGTTGTTGCAACACATTTTGAACAACTTGATTTCTTTGAGTGATTTGTCCTACATAGTTTAGGATATAATCCGAGGGTTGAGGTGGTTTTCAATCACCTTGAACCATAATCATTGGTTTTAAGCAAGAAGGTGCACTAGGTGCCCCATTCACAATGAGTTTAGGGACATTCGTATGCTTATTCACTATCTCCTTAAAAGGTTGAATAAGTCTATTAGGGAAGATTGAATTAACATTGTTTTTCTCTCGGTTATACCCAACATCTATCCCTAAAGGATCTAATGTGAGAGATCATTTCTCATCCACTAATGCTTCATCTTGGCTAGGGAGAGCATTGGAATGAAAGGAAGGTAAGGTGTTGTTGAAGGAATTTTTTATGGTTGTATCTTTAGTAAAGTCTAGGGGACTTGAATTTATAACCAAAGTAAAGCTATCCATGGTCTTCTCATCCAAGGTTATTGAACATTCAATTATAGGAGGAATAGGATAACTTATGGAATCATCATCATCATATATTTTAGCCATTAGTTCTAAGGCATTAACGGAAGATGGATTTTCACACTTATCTTTCTCACAAGGATTCATAGAGATGAATTTGGTTAAATCTTCTAATATCAAAGGATATGCTCCTATGAGTATTGTGAAGCTATCAAAATCATGTCAATAATAAAGTAGTTTAAGTTCATGTGTAGAGCATTTAGAAACATCAATATCATATATAAATGCTATGTGTTCTAGAACATGAGGGTTCTCATTAGTGAAATTAGAAAAATTTTCAAAATCCAAGATATACTCATGCAAAGAACATAAATATGCCATCTTGAAATGTCTTGTAACATTAATGTGCAATAAGATCTAGTAATACAAGACATGCAAAGTTTTATGATACTCAATACACCCTAGATGTGTGACTATTTCACTCCTAAGCACTTGTTTGAGGGAAAGGGATAAAAAGTCACACAAAGTCCACAACAAACACAATGGATAGGAGGAAAGAGTACAACACAACAAGGTCCAATTGATTATTTTATGTATTTAGATTGAATACAATAAAACAATACCAATTTATGCTTGTTTATGCACCTACAATGTTCACTTTTTTCACTTTTTCCAATGCAAATGCCTAAAAGAAGTAGTGTTGTGATAAAATTGTAGGGGAAAAAAATTAAATCCTCATTATCAGTCTAATAATGTAGAAATATCTTTCACAACACACCTATCATGCAAATCTAGATGTAGAATAAGTCAAAATCTAGTGAAAATGCAAGAATTTTAAACCCTAATAGTGAAATTAAGACATGAAACTATGCAAAGTGATGTATGAATAAAGTTTAATAAAATTTATGATGTGAAATAACTTAGCTCAGATCTGAAAATGATGTCACAAGTCTTAGAATTCTAAGTGCAACTACAATTTTAAGGATAAATGAGTGAATATGCTAGTTTTTGTTGAAATTGACTGTGCAAATGCAAAAATTGAGATGTAAATGTAAAGAAACACAATGATGAAACACTACAATAAAAAATAAGATTTGAATGAGTTCCAAAAATGAGTAGTAAAATCTGAAACAAGATTTTAACCACCAATCCTAGCTATTGCAAAGACTAGGTTATATGAAAAATGCACAATTTCAAGCAAATTCTAACAAATGAAGTATGAAAATGTAATGCAAATTATTATAAAATGATGGATTGTTGTAGTTTATATCATATCTGATGTAAAAATCAAAGATTAGATGAAATGTAATGAAATTGATGCAAACTATGCCCTAATGCAAGCCTAGGATGCCAATTTTTTTTTAAATTTTCAAAATTTTCATTTTTTTTTGTAAATTTTCAAATGCAATAAGATGATAATGAAATGAATGAATGAAAATATAAGGTACAACACTTATAAAGGTACAAAATTCAATAAAAACACAGGTTCATCAAAATGTTATGTAGGAAAAAGGGGGATGAGGGTTTGATAGGTGATTTAGCTAGATCCTCCTTTCACGACACACATTCAAGGACATTTAACTGAGTTGAATCTCAAATTTTGAATGAGGATTCACCTATAGGTTGGTTTTCACTTGTAATGATAGGGAAATTTGGAAATTAATGATTATTGTGTTAATTTAAGCCCAATAATGCTCAAAACCCTAATTTTTGCAAAATCGTAAATAAACAGACAAATTCTGACAAATGCTTACACATAGAGATACTAGGTGAAGGTTAGATTCATACTAGATTTTGAAGTTTGAGATTCAAAAATGTAGAGGATGGAGGGACTCCCACCGGTGTCCAATGTAGTATTTTTATCAAAGTTTTCTAGACCTTTTCTATGCTGATTATCACAGACTTTGAAATTCAAGATTATGAAATGTTGGGGACACAAGGACTCCAACCGGACACAAGGACTCCACTGAAGTCCAAGGTAGTTTTTATCAAGGGTTTTCAGACCTTTTATGATGCTGATTATCATTGTTCCATTAATTTCTGGCTCTGCAAACTTGGAGGACACAGGGACTAGCACCCTTGTCCCAATTATGCTCTTATCCACTCTTTCTTTCAGATTTAGGATCTTTATACTCTGCAACGCTCCTCTACAACTCCACTCCGTAGAATATGACACCTGTCACCTGCAATCACAAGAGAGGGGTTGGGGGTTGTGGTGTTTAGGAGCTATCCTTAGTCAAGCCCCAGAATAACATTCAAGCCTTCCAACACCATTGTTAGATAGAGAGAGTGTATCCTTGTAGGACAGAGGCGAAAATAAATTGATGAATGATTGATTCAAACACAAATAGATATCACCTCAGAGGTGTAGCTCTAACATAGATGAAGATCCTTCATAACATGAGAAGATGAAGCTAAATCTGCAATAACAAACATGACAATATTTTGCTCTGCAATAATGAATGCCTTGAATGCTCTAAAATCATAAGTTCACCAAAATATCATAATCATTTTCTCTAGTTTACAAATGAAACCCTAAACATGCTTATATATGCATTCCCACTTTAATTTCGTAATTCAAACCTAAGATGTCAGCAACAGATACTTTTTAACAGTCACCAATCGACATTCAAATTTGGGACCCTGCCAAAATAGGGAAGGACAAGGGCACGGGTGCCCTTGTCCTAAGACCTATTTTGGGTCAGGGTTAAGGTTCACAGATGTCTCTCAAGGCCCATTTGACATGGGTTTCAGGCCATTTTGTCTTGGGAGTAAATTATAACATGCATGATGAAAACAAGGGACCCGAGAGTTAAACTTAGGAGGTAAAAGTCCTAGGGGACATTTTATGATATAACACACACACACAAATATGTGTGTGTGTGTGTGTGTTAGATGACAACGATTAAAGTAAATAGAGGCAATGATTAATGAGTACAAGGAAACAATAAACTAATGACAATGATAAAGCTTAAGAAGACAACATTTAAAGATTCCTCTTTGTTTATGAAGGGAAGCAATTAAATATATGTATTAATCTTTGTTTATGAAGGTCGAATATACCATACCTCCTTGTGTTGGCGCCTCCTTGTTAGTGTAATTATGGATATTTTCTAGCTAGTTTTCCCTTGTGTGAATAATTCATATTATTTAACTATTTATTAGTTAAATAATATTCACACACATATTCACATGTTAAGTTGATTTAGTGAGCCTTCTAGATATTTCTAGATTTTTCTAGTTATTTCTAGCTAATTTCTAGTTGTTAATAGTTGTCTTATAGTTGTCCTATATTACACATCAACTAGTTGGCATCTTGCCCTCTAGTTGTCACATGTAATAGGAATGACACTTGTCACATGGCTACAATTTCTTATCTCTCAACCTTTCTTTTATAAGCAAGGCATGTCTCTTCATTTTGTAAGGTTGGAACTATAGTTCTCTCTTAATGTTATTATGTCATTTGGGCATTTACATTAATCTCTCATAGTACTATTATGTTGTTCATTTCTTTTTGCATTATAGTTTATTGATTCTAACTCTTTCAATTTGATTTTGGTTTATTATTTTTTTCAAGATTCTAATACTCCTTAGTGACGAATAAAATAAATTAAGTTTAATGGGCCAACCCATATTAACATCTTAGCACCTACATCTAAGATTAAAGATTACATCTCTAATGTTGGCCAACTTTATCCCATGCACCATTCATAAACTGAAGTAAATATAGATGAGGGATGACTTCATATGTGGTTCCAAGAGTAGACTTTAAAATAAACTATATTTAAATGTTAACGGAGGTCGAACCTTTTATTGGAGTGCTGCATACAAAAGGACAAAAGTTGTTATGGAGAGGTATATAAAATAAGTTGCCTCTCATTGTAAAAGACACATCATTTGATGAGGACACCTCCCTTGAGAAAGAATAAATTGTGAGGGAAGGTGTGATTTGAAAGCAAGCAATGCAAATGAATTATTTCTGATTTGAGAGCAAATTTAGAAAAAGGTAAAAAGGATAGAAGTATGAAGAATATTTTTGATTCATATTGAAGAACATATGCAGATTTAAATGAGAAATGTGTGCAAGTTTATTTAAAGAATATGAGTAGAATTATATGAAAAATTGGAGAAGATCTATAAAGGGAATATATGCAGAATTATGAAGAGAATATATGCAGATCTATGAAGGGAATATATGCATAATTTGAGGGCATATTTGTAAGTAAAATTAGAGCAAACTTTAAGGCATAAATATAAAGGAAAGCATTGCATTATTTGAATAGACGTGTGAAGGAAGACATTGCAATAGTTGTGATCAGACTTGTAAAAGAAGACATTACATTATTTGAATAAGATTTATGAAGAAAGGATATTGCATGAGTTTGGATCAGATTTGTGAAGGAAAGATATACATCATTCAAGATCAGAAGTTGTGATTAGATTTGTGAGGAGGGGAGAACAATATCATCCATTGAATAATTTGGGAGGTTGTGCGCATCAAATAAGAGATTGGTGTCTCTTACTGAATTGGTGTTTAGTTATGGGGATTGGTGTCTCCAGTGGGTTGGTGCCTACAAAGCCTACAAGTAGGGATTGGTGTCTCTAGTGGGTTGGTGCTCACAAAAGAACAATTGTAATAGAAGTAGGTTTGTGCCTACAAAGAAGATCAATATATAAGCAATATTTTCCATGGTTTTCTCTTGCAAGGGTTTCCATGTAAATTGTGTGTTCTTCCTGTGTTCTTAATTGTTAGATCTTGCATGTGTATTATTGTTGTGGTTGATTATGTTTTGAAAAGAAAAAGGTTGTGTTATACTGATTCACCCCCTCTCAATATAACCATGTGTTCGTCAATTGGTATCAGAGTGGGTTCCTTCATATAGTTTAACCGCTAGAAGGAAGATCTTAAGAGCACATATGGCAAAAAGAAAAGGAAATAAGGGAAAAGGAAATACCAAGCAGAATGTTGATCAACATTCACCAACAAAACTAAATGCAAGTGATGACAGAGAAGTAAGCAAAAGTGATTGATGAGCACACGGTTATATTGAGAGGGGGTGAATTAGTATATATTAAAAATTTCACTTTTCAAACTTTAACCAATCACAATAAATCACACATGTAAGACCTAGCAATTATGAACACAGAGAGAACACACAATTTTACGTGGATACCCTTGCAGGAGAAAACCATGACAAAATATTGTTTATATATATTGATTCTTCTTCTGTAGGTACCAACCTACTTCCCTTACAATTCTTCTTTTGTGAGAACCAACCCACTGGAGACACTAATCCCCGCTTGTAGAATCTATA
This sequence comes from Cunninghamia lanceolata, assembly GCA_027924645.1. Lineage (NCBI taxonomy): Eukaryota > Viridiplantae > Streptophyta > Pinopsida > Cupressales > Cupressaceae > Cunninghamia > Cunninghamia lanceolata. The sequence continues at coordinate 14,575,738 of BSBN01000870.1, read as the reverse complement.
GGCACCAACTCTCACAACTGAGCACCAACTCAATAGAAGACACCAATCTCTAGGCACCAACCTACAAATTCTTCAATGGATGATATTGTTCTCCTTTACTCACAATCTGATCACTACTTCTGATTTTGTATGATGTAAGTCTTTCCTTTTCAAATTTGGTTCACACACATATACTTTCTTCCCTCACATATCTGATCCAAATCATGCACAACTTCTTTACACAAAACTAATCAAAATCATGGCATTAACTTCACATAAATTTTTGCCTCAAGATTTGCTCTAACTTCCTTAACAATCTACTCTTAATCTTCACATATATTTAGTATATATATTTTCATTTATCCTTCATAAATGGGGAACATCTCCTCTTAAAATAGATCTGAAATACTCTTCATTTATGCCCCTTTATCTCTTCTAGATCTACTCTTTTAACTCATAAAATAAATCATTGATTTCTTGCCTTCTAAACACTCCTTCCCTTCTTTATAACCTCTCAAGAGAGGCATCCTTAATGAATAGTTATGTCCTTTTCTAAAAAGACAAACCAAAATTATCAAGCACCTCATCATAAATAAATCGTTGTCTCTTTAGATCCTAATTGCACCTCCTTTTTCATATATAAATTGCACCTCATTCTTATTTAATCCCACCACATGTTAATATGAAACATAAGACATTTTGTCTTATTATATTGAGCGCTGCCCTTTCTAAATAAATTTGTCTTGTAGTGTATTGTACTTCTTCATGTAAGAAATTCGCTCCACCATATAAGATTTGTATTATACATAAATGCAGGTCGTTCTCTTTACTTAAATCACACTACTCTAATATATTGAGATCACACCACACATGTGTATAACTCTTATATCTTTGAGTTGCACTACATATTACATATTAATATGATACTTGGTCTTATTTAGAGAAAAGTCGACTAGCATTGCAAGAAGTCAACTTCATAAGGAAAGTTGACCATCATTGTTATAGTTTTGATTTCAAGTTTTGGCACCATTATTTTCATGGAGTTGGCCATGATCTTCCTCTTATTTTCTTCCATGAATATTTAATTTCCCATAGACAAAGTCTACCAAAACAAGTTTAAATCTTTAATTTAAGCTTTAGTACAAATGCTAGATCGGTCTTATCGTTTCACCATTTTTCTTCAACGGAGATATAAAGAGTTGTTCTTATTCTTTTAGTTTTAGCATCAATGTTTACTTGCTATCAATGACAACAATCCCTTTATCACTAACATGCTTGAATGGATACTTCAATACCTTTGAATCCTCATACCAATAATCTTTGTTTAAGCACCAACAATCTCGGTCTTTGACATTAATGACAATAATATTTGTTCATTCACCTTCTTGACATTAATGACAACATGTCTATTTACCTTTGACATCAATGATAACATTTCCAACAGTGATGAGGTGACAAATGGAACACACATGGCAATAGAAACAAGGAATGATGTTATGACAGACGGAGACAACCTTGTGAGTGAAAGAAAAGAAGAAATGGAGTTAGAAGAAGAGACTTCATCTAAAAGAGAGGCAACATTCAAAGCATCAAAGAAGATGAAGAATTCAAAGCATGAATCAAGGAATAAATCCAGCAATAAATCAAATGCAAAGGAAGAAGGATCTGACATATACAAAGGTAAGGTTAAATGTTTTAATTGTGGAAAAATTGATCATTATGCCTCTGTGTGTGCAGGTCAAAAGTGAAGACATAAGAAAAAAAGAGAGGTTTAGAAGAAGTTAATGATGAAGATGATGAAGAAGTGGATCTTGAGGAGGACCTCCATTATGCCTATAGTGAGATCAAAAGGATTATAAAGGAGAACCCGAAATTAAAGCTAAAACTTCAAGAGAACAATGAATCTAATGTAGAGTTAGTACGAAACCTTGAAGAATTCAAGAAGACAATCATTGAGCTAAAATTTTAGATAAAAGAAGGATACAAGATAAAAGAGGAAGTGAGAGTCTAATTAGAGAAAAAGGAGGAAAATTGTGAAAGGTTAGAGTCTGAAATTGTCTCCTTGAAAAAGGAATTGGAGAAAGAAAATGCTCAATTGAACAAAGACCTAAAAAATGAGAAGAATACCAAAATATTAGATAATATCAGATGGTCTTGGTCATGAATAAAATCAGATGGCCAACAAAGAAGATTCCAAAGAGCCACCAAAGAAGGAAAATGAAGAAAAACCAAAAAGATATGCACATACTCTCAAGAGTCCCATCATAAAAGAAGACAATAAGGAGGAAAATAAACTTCCATAGAAGACCTACATCTCTCCAAAATATATTAAGTACAAGTTCAGAAAGTCCTTTCCTCCAAGGAAAGTGCAAATGAATGGGTTTCAACATTCATTCTATGGTTATTGCTATTCTTGCAACAACTTTGGTCACAAGGCAAGAGATCGTAGAACATAAGCAAGAAGTGTTGGTTGGAACAAGAATAGGAGTTCATATTCTCAAGAAGAAAATATAACTCCTTTACTGCTTTGTTGGATTACAATATTGTGTGCTACAAGTGTAACAACTATGGACATACAACACACTTATGTAGAAGTGGTTTTATGGAATCCCCTAGGTAGAACAAGAAAGTGGAAGCTGTGGATAATCAAAAGGAAGAAAATACAAAAGTACGAAGAAGGAAACAAGAGCAAGTTAATGAGAAGGAAGAATCTATGCTTGTGCAAACTACACTTCATGCACAAGTGGTATCACCAAGTTCATATGGAGAAGTACAAGTTCAGGGTGAGCTAACCATTGCATTATCTTTTATCTCCATGGAGAAGATAATTCAAGATAGATCAGCTAATGCATATTCTATATGAGTATTTCGTGTCATTGATCAAGGGAAAGAGTTATAAGAGAAGAGAATATAGTGAAGTTGTAGACATCCAAAAATGACATAACCCATGCTTCCAGTCCCCAACAAGCTTGCACTAACTTATCTCCTTCCCCAATTAATTAAATAAAATCAATTTATTTAATTAATTTAACAATTCCCCATAATCCATGGTTCATAATTAATTAATTAAATAAATGTCACAATTTATTTAATTGATTATTCCATCCCTTACCACTAACCTAAATTAATTAAATAAAATACATTTATTTAATTAATCCACTTAGCCCATGACTAAACCTAGGCTAATTAAATAAATATCATTTATTTAATAAGCTATCATGCTCTACCTAGTCCCTAGACCCAAATTAATTAAGTAAACCCTTAATTAATTTATGCCACTAATTAACCCATCTCCTAATTTCCAATAGTCATAATAATTAAGTTAATCACTTAATTAATACCTTAATCCCTCACTATCCCATCTCCCCACACTTGATTAAAATATTAACATTTTTTAATTAAGGGGAGTCACATGTGTCTCCACCTCATATTTCCTCATTCATGCAAGAGTATTATTTAAATAATAAAGCTTACACATGTCTCCACCTCACCTTTCCAAATCTATGCATGTGCCAATTCTCATCCCATTCATCCATAAAATCTTATTTTTAATTCACTCTCCCCCATGCAAATAAATTTTTAATTCATTCATAAGTCATTATCTTAATTAACGCAAAGCCTTTCCAAGATGAAATTTAAAATTTTAAAATATTGTGAGCCCTCCAATATTGATGATGCAACCCCAACCCTTGATTTCATTATGAAATCTTCACCATTGGATCTCCACTTCAAACCTCCACCATTGATAAAAAAAATCCTCCAAAAATCTATAAATACAAGCCATCTCCAAGCATATGTAACAAGTCTTCAATCATCTAATTTATGCCAAAATCTTAGCCAATTTCTCTCATCTCATTACTAAATCCTTACCATTCACTTGTGCTGGTTAGAATAGAGCAATCCACATACATTTTGCATTGGGTATAGCTAGGAATTGCTTCTTGGGTGCATGCATTCCTCCATCTTATCAAGAAGAATGGAATGTGTGAAGAGTTGAGGTATAATTGTTGTTTTTATGCTTCCTTTATGTTTATTGTCTTATAACATTTCCATCATCTTCATTTGGCATGCCCGGTGGGACCCATGTCCTTAGAACTAACAAAAATCTTGCAATTTTTTTGAGTTTTGTTGTGTAGGTCGTATCAACACTTCAGGTTGTGGATTAACACTTCCAAAAGATAGAATAATGCTTACAGTTCTTCTGTTGGTACTTTTTACTGTGTTTAACATATGTTTTGCAGGTTCTTTTAGCGCTTCTGATATCTCTGTTAGCATTCATGGTCTGTGCAGTAACGCCTACATAATCTGTTGTAGTGCTAAATTTATCTATTTTAGGACCTCTTTTCCTTGTAGTAGTGCTTACATCATCTAAAATAGCACTTTCATTTTGATACTAACTATTGAAACTTGCCTTTCTCTATTGGTTGACAGTCGTTCTTTGCAGCTCTTTTGACATGTTTTCTACAGGTCTAACATCCTATTTTTATAGTATATCAGGGTTTCCATTTAGTCTAGTGATTAACTTTGAAATATCTTCTAGTTTGTGATAATTTTGTGACCCTAACACTCTATTTTTCTTTGAAAATGATCATATTTTGTTGAGGTGGCTAACCTTGTCTGCAAGAGATAGGCTGACCTGCTTGTTTTATCATAAGACTAACATTTTTTGCAGAATCCTTTGACATATGTGTCAAAACAGTGCCTCTACATTCAAATTCGGTGCCTTCGAGCTCTATTTCAGTGCCTTAAGGTTTTGGGTCAACGCTTCCGACTGCAGGTAAAGAAGGTATAATATTTTGTTTTAGCACATTTGGTCCCTGTGTTAGTGCATTTGGTCCATGTTTTAACACATTGGGTCTCTTTTTTAGTGCTTATATTATCTAATATAGTGTATCTGTTAACTATTTCAGTGCTTCTATGTACTGACTTAGTGCATTAGCTTACTATTTTAGTGCTTCTATTGGCTTTGTCAATGCTTTTATAAGCTTTGTTAATGCCTCCAAAGCCTCTGTTAGTGCTTTTGTTCATCCTATTAGCGTCTGCATTAGGACAGAGTAGAATTTAACATTTTGAGGACTAATCCACTCTCTTGTAGCTGCCAAACATTGGTCAAAGACATCTAAACAAACTACTAACATTTTTTGGTGAAGCCCCGCTGTCAAAGTTTTCTTTTATCTACTAATCTTAGTTGCACATTAATTAAATTAGGAGGAAAAGATTCTTGTTTTCCATGTTTTGATTTTCCTTTGGAATTATGCTCTTCCCTTGTACCCTTGGGTGATCTTGGGGATCATAAATCCTTGTACAAATCCTTTTGTTTTGTTTATCCTTAAGGAGTACTACTTCATGTATGCTCTCCCCTTGTGCTTCGTGCGATCTTGGGGATCAAAATTGAGTAGTATCTTCTTCCTCTAGGGGGCCTTCCTTGGATTTCATCACCAAAGGGATGACCTCAACCGCGTGTTCTAGCACGAGATATAAATGTTTTGAGAATTGAAAGATTCACTTCAAAGGAAGGACCCCTTCCACCGAAGAAAATACCCCAAGACCATTGGTCCGTCGAGACTTGTGTTTTGGTTGGCGGGCTTGGTTGGATGATTGGAGACCCCCATTCATAGATCATCCCCTATACCTTGCATATATTGGGACACCCATTAGAAACCCGTAAAGCCTAAACTAGACCTTCAACCGTCATATCCTGCGCTGCATTACTGTAACATGGGGAGAAGAGCTCACACTATTACTCCATTGGTTGAGATAGAATAAATCTTGGGAAATACTTTAGTCTCTGATGTAGAGGTAAGGAGGGCCAAAACTATCCTTAATAATATTAACAAATCAAAGAATTAATCAAATTGCTTTGTTCAGGTTGAAGAGAACATTAATACATATTTTTCCTCCAATTTTCATGAAGATCCAAAGGTAGAAGAGAAAGTTATGACTCTTTTCCCAAAACTACAAACCCTAGGTAGCGTTCAGACCTGCCCTCACCAAAAATGCCATAACTTATTCAAATCTTAATAAAATTTGATGCAACAAAAAGAAATGGAAAGTAGACTCAATACTATTTCCAACCATATATGTCTTGATCCTGTATATTTCTGTACAAAACTGTACTAAACGCTGCAATGGGACTGTTGCAGGAAAAATTAGAAAATTACAGTCCATAAAACACTCATATCTTTCACAAAACTAAATAAAAATGCATGGGACAAAAAGAAAATGGAAGGTGGTTGAAGGATATAACATTTACAATCCATTAGACATCCATTCAATTCCATATAGGGCTATACAATAGCAAAAGATAGCAAATTTCTGAAGGAAAATACAGGAAAATATTGTTTTTTCTCATTCTATGCTCAAATCTTCAACCACCCACCAATTCTTCACGGTTACAAGGCCTTTTAAAGGCATTAAAACATGTCTCTTCAGTTCATAACTGATTTGGAGAAAACCAAGAGCCAAATGACTCTTCACCTTCCAACTTTGTACCTTTTTTCTAATTTTACATTGATAACCTTTACATGGTTTGCAATATTTTGCATTTTTGAAACTCCTAATGACCTAAACACATAAAAATGACTTGATAAACCTCATTACAATTTGGAATCATACAAATTTAATCAAACTCAAAGATTTGTCCAGGGCAATATTAATTTGCCAAGGTGCTCCTGCACCAGTCTCCAAGGTAAGGGGTGTAAGGTGGTACACGACCTTGCGTTCCCTATCTATCTGAGCAATGGTAGATGGTATCAAGGGGATGGGAATCACCATTATCTAATAGTGGGGATTGAAGTTGCACCTGAGTGAGTCCATGGGATATGACACTCCTACTTGAATAAATTTAGTTTGTTCATATGCTTGATGTGTCTTCTTTGTTGAAAACCCACATAAGCCATTATTAGCTGCGAAGTGATTCACACCCAATACCTTGTTGAGTCAAATAACCATTGTGTTTGTTTATTTGCAAAGTCTCTTTCTAAGAACATCAGTCAACCAAGAGACATCATTCAAACTCACCAATAAAGAAACTTTTTAGCACTTTAGTCAAGCTTGTCAATGTCTCTGGCCTTTGTCTTAGCACCTTTGGTTTCTATTTTAGTGCCTCAAGTTTCTATCTCAGCACCTCGGGTCTCTGTCTTAGTGCCTCTGGTCTTTGTTTCAGTATCTACAGTCTCTGTCTCAGCACTTCAAGCCTTTGTCTCAGTGCCTTAAGTCTCCGTCTCAGCACCTTTGATCACTATCATAGCACTTCAATTTGACCTATTAGCACTTATGTTACTAGAATTAGTGCCTCCGCTTGGCTAAACACTGTTACCATAGTCTGACCATTTACCAAAAATAACGATCAAAACAAACCTGCCAGACCACACAGCTAGATCTAGTGACATAAATTTCTCATTTTTCAACACTTTGCCAAATCACACTAATCAAAATCATTAATTTTACCAAATTTGGTGCTATCAGTCTCTACCTGTCATCGTTAGTCCTATCAACATTTTTGGTTGTTCTGTCAGTGCCTTAATCAAACCTGTCAGTGCTTTTGGTCCGCCTATCAACATTAGGCTAATATGTCAGCACCTCTAACCCACCTATTAGCATTTTTGGTTTATCTATTAGCACTTCTAGTTTCCCCTTTTGCGCTTAGGTTAGATCTATCAGCGCTTTTGTTTGAATTTGTGGCATCTGTGTTTGATCTCTCAATGCCTGCATCTAATTTGTCAATGCCTGTGACTGATCTATCAATTCCTTTGTTTGCATTATCAAATAGCTGAACCTAGTGTCTAAATGTTGACTATCTTGTAGATTGTGGTAAACTTTCAAAGGTGACCTAAAACAAAATATAACTCATCTCTTCCTCCATTTCACCAAAAGTCATCCCTCTTTCAAAATCACCCCAAATCTCACTATCATCCATTTTCAATTTGACATTAGGAAAACTTTGATTTACCAATCCCGTTTTGGACCTTCACATCAATTTCACCCATAATCAAATTTTGTCAAATCCCCAAAACCCACCAAAACAAACCTCATTATCTCAAAACCAAACCAAATCCAATCCAATCATCCCTCAAATCATAATTTAGCTAAAGGTAAATCCAGATCTTATCTTTATCCCCTAATTTATATTAAGCTTAAGAACTTGTCTATCTTAAGTTTGTATAAATTAGCCTTATCAATCTTAGATAAATTGGCTTAGGAGCTTAGACTACTCCTAAGTTAGTGGAATCTAAGAATCCCATTTTTCTTGGTGCTTCTTGTCTACCCCAAGTAAAATAATCCCGCATCTCTCTTTTTCTTAGGCTCTTATCTATCCTAAGTAAGAGAAGATAAATCCTTTGTATCCCACAAGATCTAGATTTTCCAAATTTTCTCTTGATTTGATATACAAACTATCCTTTGATCAACCTTACTTGAGGTATTAATCATCTCTATCATCCTTTGATAATCAATTTCCATCCAAAATCATCCATTTACCATCACCAACTTATCCTTCATCTAGTCCACTTGGTCCAAACTTTTGGAAAACTAAGGTCCTAAGGTCCAACATCCTTCATCCACATCTTTCACGTAACATATCCACTCCAACATCAACTCAAAGTCTCTTTTTGTATGCTACAAACAAGGTCACAAGCTAAGAGAAATAAAGAGATGGAACCAAATAGACCATTTGGGATGCCTTCTACTGATGAAAATAATGTCATAATTGGTCACTTTGAAAATCAACAACCATCCAACGATCACGACACCAATCAAGAAGTCATGGACTTCACGCAAGATCCCACTTCTATGGATTTATTGGACCGAGTCCTAAAATTTGATCCCAATAGATATTTGGAATTCTTGATTCAAAATGGTGTCGTGATATCAACCTACCCCCCACTAACACATCTCAACCATCCTCCTCCAACCATATACCCAACACATCTACACCATCCACATCGACATCAACATCAATTCCCACATCAACACCTATGTCAACTATATCCACATCCATTCCACAAATCACCCTTAACATCCCAAACAATACCACCTACACAAGTACTTCCATTAGTGTACCCCAGCTTGATTCAAATGCCATATCTTTTATATTGCAATTCCTTTCTCAACCACCAAACAATACATTTAACACCCTTAACAACAATACACCAACATCTACCTTAACATACATGCAACCTTCTATCTCACAACCTCCTACATCATCCTCCACTCAAAACACTAACCAAACATTTCTCCAACAACTCTAACAACTTCAACTTCAACAACAACAACAAAAACAATAAAACCAAAATCCACAACAACAAAAAACACCACAAAATATCCTTCAACAACTTATCACTCAACAACAAAAAAATCCACAACAATAACAAATACCACAAAATATTCTTCAACAACAACAACCACACAATTTCCTCTAACACTTCATCCATCAACAACAAATCAACATACCAAAACCACCTACCACAGACATATCACAAGTCGTCCAAAATTTGATGCAAAGAGTAGATGACATACAACAAGGGTACAAAAGGAAACAATACTCCTTTGAGGATATTTTCCATATCATTTTGATCACTCTCTCAACATGCCACCCTTTCCCAAGAATTTTGAAACACCAAAATTTAACAAATACAAAGGGAAAGGAGACCCTCGAGAATATCTCAGGGAATTTTATATTGCTTGTTTAGAAGTCTCTTATGATGACACTTATCTCATGAGGATTTTCCCTTGGAGATTAGGAGGACAAGCTACTGAGTAGTTTGCACACCTTCTACTGGAATCAAAACATTTCACAAACTTGCAGAGAAATTTGTTAATCACTTCTCCTACATCTTCAAACATGAAGTATCGATGACAGATCTCTACAATACAAAACAAAAGAATGTGGAAACCTTCACTTCCTTGTTGCAACGATGGAGAATTCCCACAAGAGACCTTCCATGGCCCATCCCTGAGAAATAATTGGTCAATATGTTTGTCACAAATCTCAACCAAGAAATGGGCTTCCACCTCCAAATACAATGTGCCTCGTCATTCGAAGAAGTCATTGACAAGGGCACTACCATTGAAAGATCCTTTATTGCAAAAGGATCTATCAAAATCTATAGAGATAACAATGACAAGGGAAACAATAATGTCAACCATAGCACCAATTACACCAATAACAATAACAATAACCAATCCTACAAAAAACCCCGTTTTGGGGGCAAAAATAAAAATACTCTTAACGATGGTGTAACTGATATAAAAAATGTTTAAAACATACAAACCCCCATGCCATATAATCTGTCTACTATCAATAATAATGTCATCATTCCTAGGCATCAACCAAGACAAAACAACACACCAAAATAAAAGTTTACACCTTTGGAGGAACCCATCGAAAATGTTTTGCGTAACTTGGTTAAAGATGACTTGATCCAATATCCTGCCATTTGACCATACGATGACAATCAATTTAGACCTTCTTGGTTTAATGAAAATTCTTATTGTGAATACCATAGGGTGAAAGGGCATAAAATATTTGATTGTATGTAGCTAAAGAATTGCATACAAGATCTTCTAGATCATGGTGATATAACAATTCATGAACATCCTAAAAGGTTGCCTAATAAAAACTTAGTAGCATAAAAGGTCCACTTCCCAAACACAACAAGGAAAAGGCCTCTAATTTGAACCAAGCATACAACATCGTCCCTCCTCCCTCCTCTTTCGATTTTGTTGTGGGTCAAATAGAGGAATGCCCTAACCACATAGCTATCGTGACCATAAAGGCCAAAGCTCCTGATTGTGTTGTCACCACTTGCCGTGGCCATGTCACTAACTGAGGAGCCTCATCCGAAGATCCACCCACCACTATCCCTTACAAAAGAAACACATCCTCCCACAAATACAACCTTCTTGACCGCCTCAGAAAGACTCCTTCCCAAATATCCATCTTGGAATTGCTCCGTACATCACCCCTCCATAAAGAGGTTCTTGGTAAAGCACAGATGGAAGCTCAGTTACCTAATAACCTTAATTTGAACCAATTTCAAGTTATGGTTGGACACTTATCCTCACTGCATAACCTAAATTTCTCTGAACAAGACCTATCCACATCCAATACATCTCACAATGAAGCTTTACGTATTGAATGTCGGATCCACAAACATATCATTAAATGAGTCTTAATAGATGGTGGCTCTGGACTAAATCTTTGCACTCTAAAATTAATAAACACTTAGGATAATATGATGAAGTTGTGGACTCACGTAAATGTATAACCTATTGCAAGTATGTGTTAATCGGTGTTGTTATTGATGTCAACAAGCTTGTGTTGTCATTGGTGTCAATTGTGTCAAGAGTATGAGTAGTTTGTGTTGTGCAGAGATGAGGATATGAACTATTGCTGAAGGTGATTTGGTTGCTTTGTAGAGGTGTTGAAGATGTTGATAATATGCTTTTGTTGTTTGGTTTCCAAGTGCTTTTGAGAAAATTTGATTAATAAAGAAAACAATGTGTTAAAGATGTGTTATGGCTTAATAGAGTTGTGATTGAGTTTTGCTCTGCATTCCTTCCTCATTGAAGATCTACTTTTGCGGTTTGAATATGTTGTTTAGATGTGTTATATTCTAGATTTTGTGCTCTGGTTCATTTTGCAAAGAAAGTTGTGTTCACCAGTGTGCGGAAAATGTTTATGAGTTGTGCAGAAGTGTCTGGGAGAAACTATTTTGCTCGACATTTCTCCATAGATTTGTTTCTAGATTTGTGTTTATGGATTCATGCTTATAAGTTCTATATCTTTCTTTAGTGAAAATGGTTCATGGTTTGGTTCTCTGCAAGTACATTTCTTAAGTTGCAGTTGATAATAGAGTATGATATAGTTGGTTAAGTACTCTGGTGTGAACTTTCTTCAGGTGAAAGATGTTGCAAATGATTTTGTTAGTTTTTAGGTGCTTGTGGATGCTTCTAGATCATGTTCAAGCTGGGAGCATGGTCCGCATGTCATATTTTGGTCTTGAGGAAGCGTGCACTTAAAATTTCATAGTGTTAACACAAGTTTGGCTGACTTGGTTGCTTACACTAATTGCAGTTGTGCTTCATTGATTTTGAAAGCGTGTTGAAGCATGTAAGAGTGGATTTAGTTCTGTGCTAAGGCGTGATGTGGTATGCATTTATTCCTTTCCTCCATGGGAATGTTTTGGTCTGGACCTAATTTGAATTTTATGGGTTAAGTTGTGTTGTCGACCTTGGAGAATATTTTTAAGGTTGATGATGGTATAAATAAGTGTTAAGGATTCATGAATGTATGCATGCACGAGGAATGTGATGTCTATGATTTGAATTTGATTAGTGCAGTGAGATCTTTCATGTGTTAGGCTACTAGATGTAGTCAGCAGAAGGTGTCTACTATTTTTCAGTGTTACTGCGAAGGTGGTGTTTGTGTTGTGGTGAATACTGAGCTTCATTGGAACTAAACTCCATGCATAGGTTAGATGCAATTATATCAGTTCATCCCTGGAAGTGAACCTCTTCTTCTTCTATCTCTTTCTTCTAGATAGTGAGTCCTTCGGCAGTAAGCCTTTCTTTCTTCTAGGAAATGAGCCCTTCGGCAGTGAGCCTTTTGTAATTTGATAGTGCTACTACTTTATATTATGAGCTAATCCTCATCATGGTTTTTCCCTCCTTGGGTTTTCCATGTAAAATCTGGTGTTGTCTTGTGTTTGGTGCTATTATGGTTAAATTTCTATTATTTGCTTTTCATACTTAATCATCATAACAGGTTTAAAGGTTAATGGGGATCTAAATGTTTGTGAGGGTTTAAAATTTTTGATACAACTGATTCACCCCCTCTCAGTTGTCTTGTGCATTCAACAATTGGTATCAGAGTAAGGTTCCTTTGAAGAAATCTTAACATCTTGAGGTATATCTGGGATGGCGCACAAGAAGGATGTTCCTCATTATGCCTTCTAGAAAATAAGAATAGTAAGTTATCTGGTTTCTCTTGGATATGAAATCTGGAACTCAGCGATAACTACTTTCAAGACTGGCAAATCTGAAGCAAATTAGGAGGATGCTAATGATATGAAATTGGGTACTAGTAAGTGTTGGTTTTTTCTTCTAAATCAACAGAGGGTTTGCCAGTTCCAATGCACAGGCAAATTCAGCCAACTAATACAGGAGGTTGCGTGAGCTGCCTCCCCTTCACTTCTGGTTCTGTCGCACCAAGGGGGGTATCCCTAAAGCTAAAGATGTAACATTGACTAGCCCAATGACGAAAAGATTTAGCTTGACAACAATAGGCATAATACTCTCATGTGTGGACCAAGATGTGCATGATACATCACAAGTTTGGCAACATTCTTGGACAAATTTGTTTGGTTGTGGATGAGAGTATGCAAGGGTCCTAATCCGACTCCTACAACTAACAGGATGGAAATTATGAAAAGATGGATTTTATATATTGGATGCAAGACAAGGGGTTTCGGGTCATAACTACTAACCCAGGCGCAGACCAGTGCCTATCTCAGGGCAAGGAGTCAACTAGATGTATACAAAAGAATGGATTGCATTTTGGATTCAAGTTTCAAGGGGTTGGAACTGATACTTGCCTTACAAACATCACCCAAGAATGGGTATTTAGCTGCCTCTACTTATAGATATCCCTGCTGACATACAACCCTCTCCATACTTCACCTAAAACAATTTAATCCACTCCTTGAATGGAGGTTAGAGATGAAGCATGTGATACAAAAATCTATACCCTAGAACTTGAGAAACCCTTAGCAGCCAAATTCAAAAGAAGGAAAAGCATGCAACACATGGAGACAAGCAACTAAATACATGCATAAGAGCATTTTTCATATAGAACAACAATGAAACTGAAGATATCTGCAATGTACATTCATAATGCAACTCATAAACTCCAAAAATGAGATAAAATAACAGGGAAATGCCCTGTTTTTCGCTATTCACACAAAAATACCCAGGTCTTGAACAACCTCATAAAATGAGTCACTCAGCCTACTATATACAACAAGGAAGGTGCACTCAGCATTAATCACATGGCAATTCAAAATTCGCTAGATATAGCGCATCATGAGAAATGGTGCTCAACACATTGAATGCAGCAGGTGGGAGAGGAGGCAGGGAGTGGTTGGACTCGAGCCCTGTGCCACTACCTGGGGATTCACATCTTCAATCGGGTACATGAGCCATCCATGCCTTCACCCATACCCTATAACATTCGCCATTAATGGCATACCAACCCGGGGCCTTGGGAATGCAATGGACTGTGCATTTTGCAACTTTTCCCACCAAGAAATATGACCCTGATTATTCAAATTATGTGAGAACAAATTATCCCACATTCACCCCACAACGACCTCCTCGACACTTTATAAGCTAGGCCGTGAGCATATATGATGTCGGTGATTTTTCTCCCGACGACGCCAGCATATACCTCATCATGATCCTCCTGCATGATAATCCTGATATGAAATATCACCTCGATATTTCACATCACCTTGATGACCGCATCACCTGATATAAAACATCACCCCCTGGGAAATATGACCCTGATGACCAACCTACTGATGCATCAGAAGAAGATCCTCCTCACCATATTCATACCAAATACCTCACCGATGAACCATCCTGATCATATTCATGTCATCATCATATTTGTATCCTCATCGGTGATTGGGGGGATCCTCAGTAAAGCTTCCAATAGTAACTGTCATGCCAAAGACCTCATAATGCACCCCACCAATCCTGATGACGTCCCCATCATGTTGCAATATCAGGGTGATATTCGTAAGATCACCTAATATTTGAAATATCACCCCCCTAGAAAATTATCAGGGTTATGTTGAAACTTTGCAATAGCATCGGGGTGATCGTAACTAAGATGACTGCTGTTAGAAACATGATGACCCCGTGGAAATATCCGATATCTAGAAATATGATGACCCCCCCCCCAAGAATATCAGGTCAGGCTGAAACATACTGAGGGGGCCCAAAGACTTAGAATTTTTTGGATCTTTTGGGAGGGTGCCTGCAAATTTAGATGCTTGAAACTTGATTGTTCATGCAGGCACCAACAGTAAGCACAGTGAGAAGTTGTCTTTCAAGTGTTTCAGTTGTGATAAAATTGGCCATTATGCTTCAAGATATCTAGAAAGAATTTTAAAAAACAAGAATAGGGAAAACAAAAGAAGAGTGCCTAAGAAAAGCTATTATGTGAAAGAAGATGCAATTATCTCTTATGATGAAGATGATAAGGATAATGAGTGCTTGTCTAGTGATTTAAAAGATGATACTGTTACAGCTGACCCTGAAGGATGTGTGAAAGAAAATGCTCCAGAGGTAAGTCTTAATGATCAAGATACTTTTCATACCAGACAAGAAAAGAACTATTGGGTTATTGATAGTAGTTGGTCAAATCAAATGAACGGTGATAAAATCAAGTTTGTTAAATTTGAGAAATATGATGGAGGACTAGTTAGGTTTGGTGATGATGTAGCTGCTAAGATTTGTGGAAAAGGTTCAACCAGTTTTGATGGAAAGCATAACACTGACAATGTTCTTTATGTCAAAGGTTTAAAGCATAATCTCTTGAGTGTTGTATAGATGTGTAGAAAGGGTTACAATCTTATTTTTCAAGATGATGGCTATGAGATTAGAAAAAGCTCTAGAATAGTGATTGATGTTGGAAAGAGGACAAGTGGAAATGTTTATCATCTCAAAGGTGGTGATAGTTATTGCTTTATGACTTAGATTAGTGAAAGTTGGCTATGGCATAGGAGATTGTGTCACATCAATTTTGATAGCTTGGTAAGGATAAGTTCAGTTCAAGCTATAAGAGATCTACCAAAGATTACAAAGCTAATCAATGTTGTCTGTAAGGAATGTCAGATTAGAAAGCAAACAAGAAGAAGCTTCAAAGTCAAGGATCAATCGTCTACTGAACTATTGGAATTGGTACATACATATCTTTGTGGTCCTACCAAAGTAAGGAGTTTTCAAGGTGACAGGTATTTTATGTTATTTATTGATGTTTGCTCTAGAATGACATGGGTCACTTTTCTT
This sequence comes from Cunninghamia lanceolata, assembly GCA_027924645.1. NCBI lineage: Eukaryota > Viridiplantae > Streptophyta > Pinopsida > Cupressales > Cupressaceae > Cunninghamia > Cunninghamia lanceolata. Next base: position 14,559,685 of record BSBN01000870.1, on the reverse strand, counting down.
AAAGAAAAGTTAGAAGCCCTAGATAAGTTTAAAGCCTTTAAAGCAATGGTTGAAAATGAAATGGATATGAAGATCAAATGTTTGAGGTCTGACAGAGGTGGAGAATTTACTTCTAATGAGTTTAACATGTTTTGTTAGGATCATGGGATAAAGAGGCATTTATCTGCCCCTAGGACTCCTTAGTAGAATGGAGTGGTTGAAAGGAAGAACATGACTGTTCAAGAAGCTGCGAGGACAATGATCAAATAAGCAAATCTACCGAAAGTCTATTGGAGAGAAGCAATTCATACTACTATCTACATACAGAACATAGTACAAGTAAGAACAAATGACACAAAGACTCCCTATGAGCTATGGTATGGAAGGATTCCCACTGTTAAATATTTCAAAGTTTTTGGAAGCAAATGTTATATCAGAAGAGATGAAGAACTAGGAAATTTTGATGTAAGGTGTGATGAAGGTATCTTCTTTGGGTATTGTACTAAAAGCAAAGCTTACCGGTGCTACAACAAAAGGCTAAGAAAAATTATTGAAAGTGCTAATGTTAAGGTTGATGAAGACATACATAAGATTTCAAAGGTTAATGAATATGAATTAGATGGGTCTTCTAGTGGAGAAGAAGAAGAAACTAAAGAAAAAGAAGTACAGGTTGAAGAACAAGAAGCTCCGGAAAGGACCCCTAAAACTCTCAAGTATGTGCAGAAGCATCACTTTGAGGACCAGAGCATTGGTGATAAGAGCAAAGGTGTATTGACAAGAAGGAGAGCTACCAAAGAAAAAATAAATCTATGTTTACTTTCTAAAGTTGAACCTAAAATAGTGGTTGAGGCATGCAAGGATAAGTATTGAATCAAGGCTATGGAAGAAGAACTAATGCAAATTGAGAAGAATCAAACTTGGGAACTTGTCCCAAGACTAGAGATCAAAAATGTAATTGGAACTAAGTGGGTATTCCAGAACAAATTGAATGAGAATGGAGAAGTGGTAAGGAACAAGGCAAGACTTGTGTGTAAAGGCTACTCACAAGTGGAAGGAATAGACTATGAGGAAACTTATGCTCCGATGGCAAGAATGGAGGCCATTAGGATGTTTTTGCCTTTTGCAGTACATAAGGATTTCAAAGTATATCAAATGGATGTGAAGTTTGCTTTCTTGAATGGTGAGTTGGAAGAGGAAGTGTACATATAGCAACCAGAAAGGTTTTAGTTGTCAAATAAGCTAGATATGGTTTGTAGGTTGAAGAAGGCACTATATCGATTGAAGCAAGCCCCCAGAGCTTGGTATACAAGGTTAGACAGGTATTTATTACAAGAAGGATTCAATAAAGGGTTTGTAGATAGCAATCTATACATCAAAGTAAGTGGAGATCAAATTTTGATTGTGGAAGTGTATGTAGATGATATAATCTTTTGTGAAAATCAAGGTATGTGTAAGAGTTTTGCAGATGAAATGCAAAAAGAATTTGAAATGTCCATGTGTAGGGAAATGAACTTCATCCTTGGCTTATAGATCAATTAGATTGATAAGGGTATTTTCATTTCTTAGTCAAAGTATGTAAAAGAGTTGTTAAAGAAGTTTGGAATGGAAGATTCTAAACCAGTTTGTACTCCTATGGTTACTGGTTATAAGTTGAGAAAGAATGATGAATCTCCTAAGGCTGATTAGAGCAAGTACAGATCAATGATTGGAGGTGTTAGCACTCATTTTGACCTAGGGTTGATTTGTCATGATCAGGGGGTTTCTTCGTTTGAAGCCTTTATCTTCTTGCCCATTTTTTCTAAGTGTTGGACTTCCTCAGCATTTTTCAGCTGCAGCATCATATTTTCCTGAGGAGGAGGTCATCATCATCATATTTGGTTCGATGGTGGTCTGCATCATCATGTTCTTCGTCGACTGGTTTTTCATCGTCATCATCATATTCAGTTATCGGGTGATGTTTGGTTTTTATCCTGATGATGCTGACGAGCTACAGTGCACCCTGATCTGCTTGCGAGGGTGATTTTTCAAAGTATCCGGTGATCTTCCATTTATCACCTTGCCCAAACATGATGATGATGTTGCCCCATTATCTTGAAGGGGTTATTCTCTAAGTTGTTCGACCTAACTTGTTTTTTCTTAAGGGTCGTCGTCATCATCATCATATTTCCAGTTATCATCCTGCTGCTTGCGGAGGTCATCATATTTTCTGCCTTCATGATATTTCGCCGGGGTGATATTTCTATCATCGGGTGATCTTGGTTATGATCATCCTGATGATGTTGTTGAAGAGTTCTAAGTGCGACCCGATATTCACTAGGGTCATCATATTTTGAACGTCAGGATGATCTTAGTCAATATCATCCTGATGATGTTGTATCACTTCTTGTTCGTTGTTTTGTCATCCTGATGATGCTGACGTCATCCTTATATCAGGGTGATATCCGGTTCTCTGCCTATCTGCATCATGATATTTCCGAAGGAGGGGGTGATATTTTCATATCACCCGGATATATGTTTGTTCGAGCATCATGATGATGCTGATATCAAGGAGATATCCGCCTGCTGGCTTCGCGCATTATCTACTGGGGGTGATCTTTTCAAGCATCATCATCATATTCAGTTATCGCCCCGATCTTGTAGTGGAGCTACAGTGCAACCTGATATTTGTGCATCAGGAGGATATTTCCAAATATCCGGTTGTCTTCCGAATATCATGATGGTGTTAATATGATGATGACGTCATCAAGGTCCCGGGGGGGTCATATTTCTAACACTGATCATCTTGAGGAGATCTCCCGATATTTGCAAATATGATGATGACGTCATCAGGATGTTCATCGGCCAGACTTTTGGTTTAAGCTCAGCAGGAGGATATTCCTCCGATAGATCAGGTTGTGCCGATTATCATGAAGGTTATATTTCAAATATCATGATGACGTCAGGGTGATATTTCGGGCAACAGGATATCATGCTGCTGGAGGATGATGATGAAGTCTTATACTAGTGTCGTCAGGAGCAAAAGCACCGACATGATATATGCTCATGACCTAGTATATAAAGTGTCAAAGAGGTCATCACGGGGTGCATGTGGGATAATGTTATCCTGCATTTTCAAATATCATGATGATGAACCTCGGCGGGAAATGGTTGCGATGCAGAATTAATGTTCTTCCCGAGGCCGCGGGTTGGTGCGCCATCAATGGCGATTGTTGCAGAGGTATGGGCGATGGCGTGGGTGGATCCTGTACCCGATTGAAGGTGTACATCAGCGGACAGTGGCGCAGGGCTCAAGAAATTTTCCTGTCTCCTCCCCTACCTGCTGCATTCAAGTTTGGGCGCCAATCTGGTTGTGTTTGAGCGCCATTTTCATGATACTGTGTATCTGGCGGGATTTTTGGGTCAACCATGTAATTAATTGCTGAACACCTACCTGGCTGTTATAAGCAGGTTGTGTTGCTCATTTGAAGGTTGTTGAAAGTTGAAGATTTTGGCTCTGTAATGCATAACAAGCTGATCTGGTTGCTCTGTACAGCTTACCTGTGAGTTTATGTATCTCTTGTTGTTTGTTTTTGGCATGAACCCACTGATTTCATGATTAAACTTATATGAGAAATGCTATCTTGGCATGTGTTGTGTTAATTCTGTCTCCAGTATTGCATGTATTCTTCTTCTGAATCTGGATGTTTGGTAATGTTTAGATTCTAGAGCATAGAGTTCCTGTGTTGAATGTCTGATCTTTTAACTTCTGCTCAAGGGGTAGATTAAACTGTTTTCAGGTTGAACATTGGGAAGGATATACTGCAGTAGGGATACCATAAGTAGAGATAACCTAACACTTTGTATTGGGAGGTACCTGTAAGGCAGGTATCACATATATCCCCTTGAAATCCAGTTTTAGCTGTTTATGCTGATCATTCACAGGTGTATGTCTACTGACTCCAGGCCCTGGATAGGCACCAATCATGCTTTGTTCTTGTGTTATAACCATGTCTAGCTTTGCATCCACACTTAAACTCCAAATCAAAATCTAAAACAACCATTAGGACTTTAGAGTTAGTTTTAGGATCCTGAGTCCTCTGTCTACAACTGCAAATAGGCCCAAAGCTAGCCCCTTTGCTCTTATCTTTCAGTTTTGGTCTACTTACAGGAGGACTTATCTGCTTTCTGTCAGCATCCCAGCCTTGTATGCATATCCTCATGGATGTTGAGTAGGGAATACCCCCCTAGGTCTTGCAGAGCCTGAAGAAGAAGAGGAGATAAAATATAGAGTCTATCTCCTACACTGTTGACCCCCTGGCCCAGAGATCCTGTTGATTACTGATGGCTACCTTGTAGGGAAATCTGGGAATAAGCATCCAGTCTGGGAAAAAGTCAACAGGAGGATTACTATATCTGACTACTACTAGACCAGATATTATGCATGCAATCTATCTTGTGGCTAGATTTCAAGTAGATCCTAGAGAGTCACATGTTATGGCGATTAAGAGGATATTTAGATATTTAAAAGGCACTCCAGATCATGGCTTGTGGTATCCTTTAAATATCTAAATATCCTCTTAACCGCCATAATATTTAAAGGGCACTCTAGATCATGGCTTGTGACTCTCTAGGATACAGATGTAGATTGGACTGGTTGTGTAGATGACATGAAAAGTACAAGTGGTGGTGCATTCTTTCTTGGATGCAAATTGGTGTCTTGGATAAGTAAGAAACAAGATTCAATGTCTTTATCTACTGCAGAGGTAGATTATATTGTTGTAGCATCATATTGCACATAGGTGTTATGGATGAGACAAACCTTGAAGGATATCAAAGTTGTGTATGATGAGCCAATCTCTATTTTCTGTGATAATACAAGTTCTATTAACATTTCAAAGAATCCAACGATGCATTCAAGGACAAAGCATATCTCAATTAGGTATCACTTTTTGAGAGAGAAGGTTGCAGAGAATGAAGTGAAGCTTGAGTATGTGCCTACAAAGGATCAAGTTGTTGACATATTCACTAAGGCTCTTCCTAAGGCTACATTTGAGTATCTCCAGGAGAAGTTAGGGGTTATTGCATAAGGAGATGCATCAATCCAGTGGATTTCAAGATGCATTCTTTTCTGGACTGATGTTGGAGGCTACTTCTCAGGGGGAGCAGTTAGTGGTCATGATGATTGTTACAGTCAGGGATAGTAAGAGTTGATATAGTTTGTTGTGCACTCCTAAGGGGGAGTATTCAAAGCAGTGAAAAGAAAAGATCATGTGACCTAATAAAAGTGAAGAAAGATGTGTCACCCTTTGCCATTGATGTCAAAGGGGGAGAGAGAAGCAATGTGAAAAAAAAAGAATCAGTGATAAAAAAGAGAGTAAGATGTATAAAATAAAGGGGGAGAGTAAGAAAGTAAAGAAGATTGGTGCAGAGTTGTGTCTTGATGGTTTTTCACATTATGTGTTGCCATCAATGACAAAGGGGGAGATTGTTGCAAGTATGTGCTAATCAGTCTTGTCATTGATGTCAACAAGCTTGTGTTGTCATTGGTGTCAACTGTGTCAAGAGTATGAGTAGTTTGTGTTGTGTAGAGATGAGGATATGAGCTATTGTTGAAGGTGATTTGGTTTCTTTGTAGAGGTGTTGAAGATGTGTTCTGGCTTAATAGAGTTGTGATCGAGTTTTTCTCTGCATTCCTTCCTCATTGAATATCTACTTTTGCGGTTTGAATATGTTGTTTAGAGGTGTTTAGAGATGTTATATTCCATATTTTGTGCTATGATTCATTGTGCAAAGAAAGTTGTGTTCACCAATGTGCAGACAATGTTTCCAAGTTGTGTAGAAGTGTCTGGGAGAAACTATTTTGCTCTGCATTTCTCCACAAATTTGTTTCTAGCTTTGTGGTTTTGGATTCATGCTTATAAGGTCTATATCTTTCTTCCATTCAAGTTGTTCATGGTTTGGTACTCTGCAAGTACATTTCTTAAGTTGCAGTTGATGACAGAGTATGATATAGTTGGTTAAGTACTTCGGTGTGAACTTTCTTTAGGTGAAAGATGTTGCAAAGGATTTTGTTGGTTTTTAGGTGCTTTTGGATGTTTCTAGATCATGTTCAATCTTGGTGTGTGGTCTACATGTCATATTTTTGTCTTGAGGAAGCGTGCACTTAACATTTCATAGTGTTAACACAAGTTTGGTCGACTTGGTTGCTTAAACTAATTGTGGTTGTGCTTCCTTGATTGTGAAAGCATGTTGAAGTGTGTAAGAGAAGATTTAGATCTGTGCTAAGGCATGATGTGGTCTACATTCATTCCTTTCCTATGCAAGAATGTTTTGGTCCAGACCTAGTTTGAATTTTATGGTTTAAGTTGTGTTGCTAACCTTGGAGAATGTTTTCAAGGTTGATGATGGTATAAATAAGTGTTAAGGATTTGTGAATGTATGCATGATGAGGAATGTGATGTCTATGATGCAAATCTGATCAGTATAGTGAGAGCTTTCATGTGTTAGGCTACTAGATGTAGTGAGCAGAAGGTGTCTACTATTTTTCAGTGTTGTTGTGAAGGTGATGTTTGTGTTGTGGTGAATATTGAGCTTCATTGGAACTGAACTCCATGCATAGGTTAGATGCAATTATATCAATTCATCCCTGGTAGTGAGTCTCTTCTTCTTCTATCTCTTTCTTCTGGACATTGAGTCCTTTGGCAGTGAGCCTTTCTTTCTTATGGGTAGTGAGCCTTTTGTAATTTGGTATTTCTACTACTTTATATTGTGAGCTAATCCTCACCATGGTTTTTCCCTCCTTGGGTTTTCCACGTAAAATATGATGTTGACTTGTGTTTGGTGATGTTATGATTCAATTTTTGTTATAAAAATTTGCTTTTCATGCTTAATCATTATAAAAAGTTTAAAGGTTAATGTGGATCTAAATGTCTGTGAGGCTTTGAATTTTTTGATACAACTGATTCACCCCCTCTCAGTTGTCTTGTGCATTCAACATAACCATCAAAGGCTATGATGACACGGAAAGACAATCTCAAGGAACTATCAAACTCCCAATTTAGTTTGGACAAAAGATTTTAGAAACAACATGCCAAGTGCTTGATCTTGATCTCCCCTACAACATTCTCCTCGGTTGTCCATGAATCCACGCCATGCAAGCCGTTTCATCCACTTTCCACCAATGCCTCAAGTTTCCACATAATGAGACCAAAGTCACCATATATGTTGATCCTCATCCTTTCTAATACTGTAGCTTCTTGGAAGGACACGATAAAACTTTTTGTCCCTACAATAACACCATGAAACCATCCACATCCTACATTTACCCATCTAACATTGCATCTACTTCCCAATCACCACCCACCATCCTTGAGATCAAGACCAAAGTAAGTGACATGGGATGTGGAGAGTACGACCTACATGGTGCATTTTGTGTAGGACAACTTCCACTATACCCTAAAGTATTTGGCCAACCAAAATCTGATGCAACATCCATGGTTATCATCACATGTAAACCGTCACCAACCTTTGAGTAAAAACACCTAATGGAGCAAGATGTTCTTGAAGATATATCTTCTTGGCTATACAAAGAAAAAGAAGAAGACAAAGCTCCTATTCTACAAACATAAAAGTATGGAAAAGGTCTTAGTATTGTGAAGGGCATGGGCTATAGAGGACAAAGTGGTCTAGGCCTTCATGGACAAGGAATCATTGAGCCTATCCAAAAAACAAAGAATCCCTGACACCAAGGTCTAGGATATGGAAAACATGAGCATGCTCCTCAGAAGTAGAATATATCTTAAGTGAGGTAGCTAAGGCCTTTCTTGCTATTGAAAACACTGACGAAGTATACCATCAAGACTCTTTTGAATATTTCGCCCAACTCTTCAAATCATCCATCTGCACCATATACGAACTTTCAACCACACCATCATCATCCAATGACCTTCCACTTGTCTATCCCCATCTCATAGATTGGGACCAACAAGGACCTCCAGTACTTGATATTGACCTCCAGTACTTGATATTGTTCAAAATGATGAGACCATAGTAAAACTAATGGGAGTAAGAGAACACATACCCCTGGGAGATCATAAAGCAAGATACATTATAGATCTCAACACAACTTCCTAATTTAGGGAGACCTCCAAATCTCTTAGTCACAAAAACATAAAAATAAAAAATACATCCCCTAGTGAAAACCATCACGTGGCACTTTCAGATGATAAAAAAGTAAAAATAAAGGATGTATCTCCTAGTGAAAAACTCCTAGAGGCGCTAGAAGATGAGAGAATGGACCTCCCCGAAGTACCAACACTATATCAAGAAAGGTCTCCCATCCTAGTGGAAGACTCATAAGAAATAAACCTTGGGACAGATGAGTCATCAAAAATCACCTTCAGAGCTGCTTCACTCACCCCTGCAAAACAAACAAGATTTTTAGCATTCTTCAAATAGAGAAGCTAGAATTTTGCATGGACATATGTCAATATGCCTGGTTTAGATCCAGTGCTAATGGTACATCACTTAGCAGTACAACCTGATGCAAAAATAATCAAACACAAACTCGAATGGTTTTGTTTGAAGCTTCAGCTTGACCATTCCCTTGAGGGTAGTAAAGGTGGAAAAATGATGTTGGATATGGAATTTCTGACAAAGGGTGTGGACTTCTTGATTTTTAAAAGGTTTCTCATTATGAGTAATTATGGCGAGGGGGATACCATAGCGGCATATGATATAATGGAGTATGAATTTGGATATTTGGATGTCTATGGTATATGTGATCGGAATGGACTCAACCTGTTTTGTGAAATATTCAGTAGTGGTGATAATGAATTTATGGCCATTATGTTAGAAATGAAGGCAACAACTACTCAAATGAAAACCTGGTTACAATATGTTAATGATCTTAAACAGTGTAATATCAATGGAGATTGCATTTGGAAATTAAAACCACAATACAGAAAAAAACACCATAGAAGAATAACACCGGATATAATGTGGAGAAAACCTTTTCAAGTAAAAAACTCCACCAAGAAAAGAGGCTCAAGTTGTATTATCTTCAAATTTTGAATTATATAATACATGCACTTCCTCCTCACCAACCTTCAATCCAACAAAACCTGTGTACAAAAATCTATCATTCTACAACACTTACATGGCAATGAACTTATTGAAGTGTTTTCCCTCCAAACTAGAGGCGTCCACTTTCTCTCTCCTAAGAATCTCCAACATGCAAACATTAAATGACTTCTTACAAGGTCATGACACTTGTCCAAAGTCAGCCATGCAAAGTCGGGTGCCCAAGGCCAAAAATGGTCTCTTACAACATCTTATGATGTTTCATAACTGTTATAGATTCTCCTAGAAAGCATCTTCCCAATATGGGTACCTAGAGCTAAAGATAGCATCTTACAACTATTATTACTTGTCATAAGTTGTCATAGTGTCATAGAATCTTATGACAACTTGCAGTTGCCATAGATTCTCTTACATGCACTCACCAACTTTATGGCATGTGTCATACATGCTAAAAATAGCTTATTCCTCCAAGGTGGTGCCTACACTCATTTATTCATGATTTTTACAATTGCCAATCACAAATGTTACTCCATAATTACCTCCGATAAATCTGAAATTACCATTGTCGGTGAAACAACCTCATTCCCTTATGAGTAATTACAAATAATAAAATGGAATAAATACAATATTGAGATTTACAAGGTTAATGGCACCTTATCCCAACATTCTCCCACTTGACATTATACATTGTAAATCAACCCATAGGAAATCAAATGAAAATAATCAGGTACTAGAAACAAGGCCCATGGCCTTTCTACACCAAACAAATTTCTCTATGCTCACAGGCTTGGTCAATGAATCTGCAACATTCTCCTGAGTGTCTATCTTCTTCAGCTCAATCTGTCCACCTGCAACCATTTCTTAAACAAAGTGATACTAAACATAAACATGCTTATTTTAAGCATGATACATAGGATTATTAGCCAAACAAATAGCACTCTGGATATCACAACCAATCTGAATGACCCTGCAATCAAAACTAATACCTGTACACAACCTCCTTAACCAAACTACCTCCTTAGAGAGATGAGTAGCAGCCATATACTTTGCTTCGGTGGTAGACAAAGCAACTATGGGCTGCCTCTTGCTCATCCAATTCACTGCTTCTCCAAACAAAGTAAACATATTGCCGTTAGTGGACCTTCAACTATCCAAGTCACATGCCCAATCTGCATCAGTAAATCCCTATATGTCCAAAGTTTTATTAGCACTATCAGTACCAGAATAAACCAAACAATAATCAAGAGTATTGGTGCAAGATATTTAAGCACCCTTTTCGGATAATTCCAATGTTGTCTACCAGGGTTAGACATAAACCTGCTCAAAACTCCCATTGCTTGGGCAATATCTGCCCTAGTGCAAACCATTGCATACATCAAACTCCCTACATCACTAGCATATGGCACATTAGACATATCCTCAAAATCATCCTCATTTTTTGGGCACATATCTAATGAAAGCTTAGTACCAATGGGTAAAGGAACTCTAAGTGGGTTATAGTCCTGCATACTAAATCTCTACAAAATGGTAGTCACATACTTACTCTGAGACAACCAAAGCTTTCTATTACCTTTGTCCCTTATGATCTCCATACCCAGAATATACTTGGTTGCTCCAAGATCCTTCATATCGAATGCACCTGAAAGTTGGGCTTTCACCTCACTGAACATACCCTTAGTATTGTTGAAAAATAACATGTCATCAACATACAATGCAATGATTAGTATAGAATCATCAATACAATGAATGTAAACTCAGTGAGAGAGAGAGGGGGGGTTAGATAGGTGTGTGAGAGAGAGAGGGGGGAAGGGAGGTAGAGAGGTGAGAGAGTGGGTAGGAGGTAGATGTGTGCGTGTGTGTGTGTGTGTGTGTGTGTGTGTGAGAGAGAGAGAGAGAGAGAGAGAGAGAGAGAGAGAGAGAGAGAGAGAGGGTAGGAGGTAAAGAGGGAGACAAAGGTAGAGAGAGAGAGAGAGGTGATTTTCCTTCACAATAATGTGAGCACATTATAACGCGCTCATGTTATGTGACTGCATGCACATAACACAAGTGTGTTATAATGCACTCACGTTATTATTTTCTTTGATAATTTCTAAGCCTTTGGCTTGGATTTTTCTTGGGCTTCCAACCCAAAGGCTTGGACTAAGGTTTGAACGTCCAAAGATGTGTTTTTGTAGATTGTAAAAAAATTACCTAATCTTGAGCGTGCTCCCCATCAGGTTTGCACTTGTTTCAATGACGAGTCAAAAAATACCACAACAATGTTAATCTCTCTCTTAGCTTTCTAACCATATAATTTTTTTCATGTTTTGAGTATGTTAAGGTTTTCATCTTTAATTTATTTTGTTAGTGTATCCATTTTTTTATCAAAAACCAGTTTGTGGTATTTTTGACTTTATTTTTAAACCGTTTATCAAAATTTCAAATAAATTAAATTTTTAGAAACTAGACTCCATTCTACACGTATTAAAAAAAATGAATTTTCAATTAGTTTTCAACAATTTTAGGGGAAAGCATGCTCAATTTTCTATTTTTCGGGATGTGTCCACTTTGAAAATTATTAAAAAATCAATTATTCATGAAAAAATTATCAGAAAAATTGGGGATAAACTACATGGTGTTAGCTAATTTCTCATTGAAGCAATATTTGAAATACTAAAAAAAGTTAACATTTTAGGGGGGCCACACCAGACGCTATGTTATGTGTTTTTTAAAAAATAGGACCAATTTGTGTGGCCCCTCTTTTTGAACCCCTTAATATCAACCATTTAAAAAAAACTAGAGTTTAGAAACTATATTCGGAGCAAATTACAACTCTTATTTTGTTGCATCTTCAAATTTTGAGTGTAACTATCTTCAATTTCTAATCCAATATCAATCTTTCCTGATTTTAAAAAAAAGCAGCCACTTAAGACCCCCTTTTGGTCCCCCATCTTTGTGCACTTACCCCCTTCTATTAGTGGTGAAGAAAAAGGAATGACACTTTCTTTGCAAACAAAGTCATCATCAAAAGTGTTTGTACAACAATTTAGCATAGAGACATTCTGAAACGGTACATCTGATTGAACTTTGTCTAGTTGTGTACTTTGCATTTTCTATTCTTTCCATATTCTAGACTCCTCAAATTTATCTTTTACAACTTGATTAGAATGTGATGAATAACAATCAATATTAGAAGTCATCTATTCAACATACTCTAGTGATGGTGAAAGAAAAGAGGATGAAACACACCAGTTCTCATCAATCGATTGATTGTTTGTACTCACAATTGTATCACAACCTCTATCTCCTCTGTCATTGGTATAAGAGTCACCTAGAGCATATTTTTCTACACTACTATCGACTTCTTGTTTTTCATTGGACAAATCAACATTCAAAAGATTAGAAGAGAAGATTGAATCCATACCTCTGATCCTATTAATAGGGTCTTCTTCTTCCATGATCAGTGAAGAACGAATATAAAAATCTTCTCCATAAAATAAATCATCATTAGGATCATTGAGATAGCATCCTAGGACTAAAATATCATGAGACCCTTGCAATATTCTTTCTTCATCATTCTCCTTTTGTTCAGGTTGCATGCATGTCAAGGGAATATTTCTTGATTCATGTTTAAGTTCTTTGTTTTTAGCCTGATCTAAAATTTATTTTGTACTCCTTTGCACATTAACCATGTCACAAAGATTTTCCTCATAGGCTATACTTGTGGAACTACAGCAGGCTACCACATTTTCTAATTGAAAACAATGAGTGACATTCTTCAAAAAAGTCAAAAAAATTGCTATTATTCAGAAGGATTTCTTCTTCATCATTGCATGCTTTAATACAATCTTTTTTTTTCCATCTCCATCACTTCTTCTTTTTGGTCTTTCTTAAGTGGACAAGTGTTCTCATTAGCAAGATGTAATGACTTCTTCTTGTTTAGTACATGCATGTCCTAATGTGCCTCTTTTAACCCTCTAATTGCAAGACATTTCTTCAAACACAATTTCATTCGTAGGAAAAATTCCTGCCTCTTTACTATTGTTCTCATCATGCATATGATATATCCAAGCACAACCCTTTTTATTTTGGGATACAAAATTTTTCTTTGGTAAGGACTCATGATCGCGACCAAGAAAACAGGTTTCTTTTCCATATTTTTCTTCAATCTTCTACAATGTTTGAAACAAAGAAGGATGTACCTCCTTAGAAGAAAATTTCATGCCACCATAGAAATTGTTTAGGAATTCGACTTGCTTGGGTTCATCAAGAATCTAATTTTTCTGAGGTGAGTACACAAAAAAAGAATAATCTTCATCATCACTATCACTATCGGTTACCGATTCAGGGAATTGCAAGGTACTCCTCTAAATTTCTTGATACCAATCCATGATTCTTAGTTTAACTTTCAGATAGTCACCAACCTCCGTTCTAGGGGAGGTACCTGTAGATTTTTGAGAAACATAAGGCACCAACACTTTAGCTCCTCAACAGAGTCACCAAAAATATTTTGGTAAACAAATTTGTCGCTATGAAAATAAACTCCAAGAATGACTCTATTTTTCCCGAAGAGCAATGACAAACATGCCAACAATTGCAGAGATTGCTATGGAGTCACAATCTTCCTCTGCGTTTGAGAGGGGCAGATCTCTCGTATGATCAAATTGTTTTTGTGGTATTTTAACCAGAAATAGCAAAAGGTAAACAAAGGGAAAACTAATGGAAAACAACTCACAAGAAACCCAAGCTCATGAATACTAACTTGAATTTCACGGGTTTATACAAATATAAAGAATATTCATCATAAAATCAAAACACAAATTCTCAGATTTGTATGATGAAGAAAAAATAACAAATACGGAATTGTGACAATAATGAGGAAAAATAACCCACGAATCTCAACATATAGAGAGATAGGTTTGCATGAACAACATTTAATCAGGGTACCGAGATTATAACTGCATTTTCATACACATACTACATAGTTCATAAATTCTCTAGCAAATGATGAATGGTTAACACAATAATACAAAAAAAAATTACCTATTTAACACACGAAAAATAGGTAATGATAACACATAAAACACAGAAAACGTAAGAATCAAATTTGAATCAAATTCTCTTTGTATTAAGATATTTAATTTATACAATCACAAAAACTTCTTTGTACAAAGTATGAATTTATCAGTCCTCTATTTTCTTCTCAATTATACTCAAATCATTTAATTTATACAACCACAAAAACTTCTTTGTACAAAGTATGGATTTATCGCTCCTCTATTTTCTTCTCAATTATACTCAATACCATAAAAAGAACTGAAAGCCTGAAACTACTGGAACCCCTTTTACATTCGAAAACAATGCTTTTATAGCATTTCCGGCCTATATCTGATTTGTAACTAATTTGCAACTAATTGTTTTTCAGACTTTACAAGATATTTAAAAATATTACAAAGTCACTTCTACGAGCGTGTATCCAACTCATTAAAAGAAATGTTTTAAAAACATTAATGCTACTGAATTTATAATTAAATATTAAGTCTTTGTCGAAATTGGCTATAGATGCACTCTCCAAATGCCTTCCCTCGCTCAGTATTATTCTCCAAAAACCAATATGTACTTTCACAACCATTTTGTGAGATCTTGAATGGTCAACGTGCACAATTTCCTATGTATTTCTCTGCAAGTGGAACTTCGGGCCCAGGTTTACCAGACCTTGTTTATTACTGCTGATTTTAAATGTCATCCACTTCAATATTTAATGGTAAATTCTGGCCAATGAAAAGTTTTCCTATATTTAACACTTTTTGTTATGAATGAAATAGAAAAATACTATTGGCTGTTTGACCGGTTCAACTCTGAAAGTGGATGACATTTACATAGAGCAGTTTATTACGATACATAATCAACAACCTTTCCTAGCAAACTTTGAATTATCAATATCTTTGGTTTACCTCTAATCATCTTCTTCATGCTCTTCTGTATCACAGGCATTCCTGTATTCTGGAATAATGAATCACCTAGCTCAAACTTAGTAGAGTGATAGGAAGATATATTCTCCAAAACATCTAAATTCAGTGCACATGTTTCTTTCTCACTGTATAAAACCCCCTTCTTCAACTTCTTTTTGGAAATGCCATGACAAAACATTTGACTTCTCACCTATGGCCGAAGTTTTGGGATTTCCATTCAACTCTGATCTTTGATTGAATTCTCATCCCTTTTGAAAGAAATTTTCCTGCAATATGATTACTTGACTTTTGTTTTGCTTTGAGAAGAGTACTTAGGGGATTTGGACCTTCAAATGATTGTAACTTAATTGATTTATTTACAATTACTTTGCCCAAGTTTATTTTCTTTTCCTCACCAGGAAGATTATTTCGAGTTTGACTCTTCAAAGCAACAAATTGTGAACCACATACTGAAGATTGTAGGACCATTACTCAACAAAGATGCTTCTCTCTTTCTCCCTTCATTTGTTCAAGAGTTTATGGCCTAGAAAGATCTGTATCATTCTTTCCTAAATCAGTTTTAGGGGCACAATTTATGATGCCACTTGATTCTAATTGGGCACCAACCATCGCATGAATCTTACCTCTATCCCTTTCCTTTATGTCCACCCCTAAAGTGTTCAATTGAACCATTCCTTCTTAATCAAATTGTGCCAACTCATACAAAGTGCTCCAGGCTCTTATAAAGTTTAAAATTCTCTACATCTGATCACTATCTCTGTGACATTGATTTTGAAACAATTCAAAAATTCAAGGTCATTTCTTGATCGGGATAATTATGTTGCTTCTGTATCTTGTAGAGCATCTCCCCACTCGTTCTTTGTATTTTTCCTCATAATGCTATTGTTACTCCTTCGAAAAGGAAATCTAAACAGCTTCCATGAGTAGATATGTTGTACAGTGCAAAAGTTCTGAAGTGAGTCCAAGGTGAGCCCACAACGCAGTAAAAACTTTTTGAGAAGAGGCTATATGAAATGTCGAGTGTTCCAATATGTATGCTTTCCATACACATAATTCGAATAGGAGAGTTCTTATCATGTAGATATATCTCCTGATTTCCCCATGTCAAAACCACTTCCTTTCAAATCAAAAGAATTCAGAGAACAATACACTTGCTTCCAAGAAAATGCTTACATGTACAACTTCTCCTACTAATAATCCCCACAGGAACACACCCCATCCTTGAAATGGTGGAACCAAATTACTTCTATTATCACAATATCACGTCCAACTATTTTACAGATAAACTTAGCAGCAGTGTGATAGCACTCTACTTAAATATCATCCACTTCAATAATCAAACAATCAATAGCAGTTTTACACCTCATTCACAATAAAAAATGTTAAACATTTGTCTGGCCAAAATTGACCTTTGATTGTTGAAGTGGATGATATTTAAGAACAGCCGTGTGATTGTCACCAGATGCACAGAGGTTCTTTATGATACAGAAAGTTTACCCCAAAGGAGTGCTGATAAATCCATAAGCAATGGCTAGCTTCTCACTGTGGTGATACAGAATTTGTTTCTTTTAGTTCATCCTTCATATCATGGAGCACAAAGCTTGTGTTTGGAACATACCCTCTATCCTCAGAGACCAAATCGAGTCCTCCATTTGAACCATGTACTGAAGTAATCCCGTTGAATCGAACTTTCTCCTGTACCTTTATGGGGGAATCTCCAGGATCATGAAACTCAATCTTATTGCACTTTCCATTTGTCTTTTGATCCGGTAAGGAAAGATTGGCCCCTGCCTCGTGTATAGGATGGCATGTTTATAACCCTGCTCCGGAAGTTCCCCAATTTGGCACAAGTTGGGACGATGCTGGCAAATTTCTATGGTTTGGTTTTAAACCTGCTAATTGCATTTGCCTGCAGGTTTCCAAAACCCTTTCAACAAATCTCTTCTATGTAGACATTCTTGTTCTTCAGCTCCCATTAGGGCACAGTCTGAGAAAATGGCAATAAAGTTAGTGACGCCTTGATCTCTTCGACAAATTCCTTATATGTGTATTTTGCAACCATTCGCAGTCTATGAGACCACATTGCTTTGAGGCGTATTACCAAATAGTTCATGTGTCTGGTCTACGCTTTCACATTTTGCAGACAAAAATTAGAGCAGATACAACTATAATATCTGACAAAAATCTCCACTCTGTTATGTTTTGATGGCGTCCATACTCCAAAATCTTTTAAATATCTCCATTTTGTGTATATCCTCTAATCATTCTATTCCGTGGCATTTTCCCTGCAACTATTATGGTTAGCGCAGAAAAATGACGATGAAGAGGAGAGTTGGGAGTTTTAGGGTATTTACAAACCAAAGAAAAGAAATATCAGAGGTTTTGTTAGTACTGAGAACTAGTTTCATTCTTGGTTACATTTAAAGATGCAACAAAATTGTTTAAAATGCTTTCAAAGAGTATGTCGAGAGTTAGGGAGGTTCTCAGAACCAAGAGAACCTCCGACGAAGTTATTACTTAGCTCAAAACTTCTGAAACGTGAATAAAAACACCTTTATAAAGAAATGTGGGGACTTAAGACATTTATTGGAAACTTTTCGGGGGTTAGGTAGAAAGTAAATGGAAATGGAAATGGATCCTTTTATAGTCTAAAATGTCAAGCAAGTAAATAAAAATGGATCCTTTTATAGTCTAGAATGTCAAGCTCATACTCCCACTACAAGGTTTGAGCTTATGACCTATCTTTCAAGAGTGCAAGTTTGTCACCAATAGGCCAACTCACATTGTATAAACTCATTGGGAGTTAGGGCTAACTTAAGAACTAAAGTGAAATTTGGAGATTTAATAGGATTTTATAATTTTAAAAAGGTGATAGAGGGAAATGGCATGAACATTGAGGGTATTAAAACTGAAAAATGTTCAAATGACAAGGAATTTAAAGTATTTTAAATCCAATTATCACCATTGCCTCTGAACTTGATTTTTTCAAACTTCTTTGTGAATTCAAAACTTGAAAAGTAATTGATCCCACTTGGTGAAAACTTAATAAAATTTGCCTGACAAACCTACAAACATGATGAAGGTGAAAAATGCATAACTTTTGAACGGATCAATATTATTTCTTGAAATCTTGTCACATTGTCAATAATGACATAATAAACCTCCCTGCCAAATGATTTTACTCCAACTCTCGTAAAACTCCTATTTTAATTGTTTCCATAAACTAGTGATAGAAAATCAGAAGATTAATTTCTCCCAAACCGCAAGGCATATGGATATGAAAGCTTGACATATTAAGTGAAATACAGTCATTGATACCCCCATAAAAATATTTCTTCCCATTACTCATGGATTTGGAGATTTAATTGTTTACGCAAATCTTGATGAACTGGACAACTACCTTCGGGATTTTAACTGAAACGATGGATGATTCTCCTTTGAACTGATGTACTTGTACTAGTTTCAATACAAGTAAATGACATAAACAAGATTGAATGTGCTATTTCAACAATGGGCTAGTACGGCAACTAATACGGGAAACATGTGGCGTTGTTGATTTGCGACCGAAAGCGACTTGATGAAGGAGTTCGATGCATGACGACACTTTTTGTTTCAACACAAAAAGTTTAAATTTGATGTTGTCGAAATGAGGTCAACAGCTCCTTAGGGTGATCATTATCCCACGGATATTTGGAAGAGGCTTTGCTTTGTCAGATAGATCTTTGAGATGATGTACTCACAACTTTGGTCTACCCTTGTGTTCTTGGTGACCTTCTTGATACTTGACCAAAAGATGTTTACCATACAACCACTTGGCCTATTAGAGGACCTTCCATTGGTGGAGTACATGTGGTTGAGACTAGGCCCTTCAGCATTGAGTTTTTGATGCAAAACCTTGTACACGTGGCCAATTTAGATGGCCCCACACCACTGGAAAATGCTCGTTATTGTTGCACAACTTGTGCCATGGTAGTCTTAGTGTTAGGTGCATCTGACTCTATTTCTTATTTTTCTAAGGAGGTGACCTCTACTTTTTACTTTCTTTCTTGTATGTTGTAGGAGGAGGCTAGAATATGATGCACATTATCATAGACAATTTCTCAAATATCAACCTTGGTGATTTTCGTTGGTCACTCCCTTGTGTAACCTATCTCCTAGTAGAAATTCCACCATGTTGTAATCTTTTCTTTGCTCCAATGCTCTCTTCTGAGTGTTGACACCTAGTGATTGATCATTTTGAGGTCACATGCCTTCACTTTCTTATAGAATGTCTCATATGCCTAGAGTTGTTTGATGAGTTGAGCTATCACAGGCGCGGTGCAACATACTTCTCGATGTTCTCCTCTAGCAGGTTCCTCTTGGTCTCTATCTTTGACTAGGGCTCATGAGTGAACTTATTAGCTTTGGTGCTCTTTATTTTATTTAGCCAAGCTGCAAATAACCCAATGGGATCAAATATCCAATGGTCGTGGATCTTATGGACCAAATGTTGCCACAATAATGGGTTACACTTTCTGGGACATCATGATTTTTGCTGAAATCACATATTTTTAGAAATTATAATGATTTAAGCCTTCAAAGGTTCCATTTAAAGGATTTTAATTGAAGAGGGTTTGATCAAACCCCCTTGGATAGAACCCCGCTAGTTTTGAACCATACCTATAATGGAGTCCCCTTTACACCTATCAAAATGTTAATAAAAAACCACTTTTGATTTACCTTTTGGGGGATCAAATGAATTTATTTAAAATTTATGTTCTGTAAGTATGTAGTCCTTATTATAAGATTCCCAAAAAGTATAATTTTAAAAATATTTAATTTGATTATATATTCATTTTTTATTTCTTGTGAATTTAGCTTTTTCAATGAACATCTAGGTCTTTGTTTCATACATACGAAAAGATAAGAAAATATAGAAAAAAAAAATCTAAAAAATACATGTCCTCTAGGTATTGATGTCCTTATTCCAACAAAAAAAAAATGAATTCCAATACATACAAAAAAGTTATGCTCTTTATAGTACACCTATGTCTAAATTGTAATTGGTTTGACTTCAAAACTTAATTAAAAAAATATTATTCAATAAAACATTATGAAAACAAATGCATCCTCTAGATATTGTAGTTACAAATCTAAATTTGAAAAATTAGAATTTTATCCTTCATAGAAAAAAAGTTGTGGTTTATAGTACACATCACTCTTTAAAAATGACGTTTACTGTTAAAAACTAGTTATCGAAGGAGATGAAAAAAGAAATGCAATTTGATTCCAAAAATTTTAAAAATATATATATTTATAATCTATAGACAAAATGTCACAAATCACTAGTTTGCATCATCTTCAAATTCCTCATGGTTTAGCAGCTATAGGTGTTTGAAAGTGAAGATTTAGTTCAAAATGTTCATTTCAATGTCAAGTTTGGCCAAAAAGTGTAACCCACTATTGTGGGATCAATTTTCAAGCATCTCCCTTAACTTGATGTCTAAGACATATGTGGTCTTTCTTTTGGTGATTGTTATATTGGAGCAAGTCTACAAGAGTGTGTAGAAGGCGAATCTTTCTTTGTCGTCAAATTAGATGTCAACTATGTCTATTTACCATAAGCACTTGAGAGCAAAAACATTGGGAGCTAGCCTAGGCAATTTATAAATAGACCCAGTGAATTCATATACCCTAGTGATGGTATGGTCTACACGGAAGAGCCAATCTCCTTTGTTGATACACTATAGGGTGGTCACACAGGACTTGGTGAGTCTTGGCATTTCTTCATTGGAGAGGAGGGAAAAAGTGAGAATTAAGAACTACTCCATGAAGGCATAGTAGTCATTGCTTCGGTGGAAGAGAGAGGTTTAAACAATGACTAAGTATTATCCTTAGGTACATGTAAGTACTAAAATCACATTAGGCCTACATAGCAATCTAATAATCATAAAGATGTTCTAATCATGGCCATGTAGGCATGAATTACACTCCTCTCAATAATTCCACTCTCGGTGACATGTCACTTGTTTTTCCCCTCCTTGACCATCTTTTTTAACCCCCAAATTGACTTTCCCTACCTTGTGTTGCCTTGCTAACCTCTTCATTTTGCCTGTTTAGGTTCACCCCTAGTGTTTCTTGGTCACCCCTAGTGTTTCTTGGTCACCCCTAGTGTCTTTGGGTTGCTCCTTTAGGTTCTCCCCTAGTTTTTTGGGTCACCCGAGTGACCCTAATTGGCAAAAGGGGTGACCCTGTGATTTTTAAATCCATGAAACAACTTGTATTTTTATCTTTTATTCTTCATTTTTAACACATTTTAACTCTCATTTTTTTGTGTTATCTGATTCTTTTCCTCACTTTGTTTCTATTGTGAACTCATGATCAAATCTTATCTCTTCTAAATTCTTTCCAATTTCTTTTTGAGTTCACTTTAGTTTTCTTTTATTTTCCTCAAGTCTTCTTCTAATTTTCTTCTTATCTTCTTGCCTATTCATGAAATTGTTTCCATTTCTTCTTGAGTTAACTACTACTTTCGATCTTATCTCTTCTTCCATTTCCTCTCATTTCTACCTATAAATATCTCTCACCTCTTCATTGTTTAAAACAACACATCAAGAATTTTCACGCAAGCTTCTTCACAAGCCTTTGAAGCTCGTATTTTATTTTTTTTAGTTTTAATTTTGCAAATCTTCAAAGCTTTCCCTTAGGAGGTTGTTTTCATGTATTCTTGTCTTAGCCAAGCTTATGCATAACATCCCCTCTAGCTTTGTATGCTCCCACAAGGATCAAGCCTTCCTTCTTCTTTCAAGTTTGTTATTGCTTCAAAGCCAGTTTTGCATTCCCTTACATCCCTATTTTTATCTTTGTCACCAAGAGGAGGATTGTAATGTCCTCTCTTTGAAATAAAACCAAGATAAACCCAAGCACCCATCATTCAATTAAGAGTCATAATAAAATGCCACTTAAGTAATATTATGAAATTATAATACACTTAATATATTAAATAAAAAGGCCTCTTAAAATTAAAGATTATTTTAATTAATTCCTTTCAAGGGTCATGGAGAAAAGTTAAGTCTTTTGGAGGAAAACACTCCCTAAGAGAGGCCAAGCAAGGAGAAGGCATGATTGAGGAAATATTTTATTATCTTATTTCTACTCCTTGTTGGAGCATGAAACTACAGTTCAAATAATTTAAGGACGAAACCCCTCTAGGTCTGAAATTAGAGAACAAAAACCCCCTGATTTCTATTATCGGATTAGTGACAGAAACCCTTGATTGAGACTTGGGGAAATCTTATCTAGAGATTGCATATGAGCTTCATATTGACAAGGAATTGTTATTCATGGTGAAATAATTCTAAGTTAATTCTTGCATTTATATTTGATGTTCTTGATATACTAGATGGCTTGTTTAGTGTCTTGTTAATTAAGTAGGATTTATGATATTGTGGTTGCTAGTATAGAGCCAAACTCATGAATCTACCTGCTTTCAAAGAGCCAATTTTATATGTTTATATCTTTTGGCAAGAAATGGTGAGGGTTATCGGTCCGGAGATCCGTTCCTCAATCAAGTCCCTATAGTCAATTTATACCCCAATCAAGTAGCTAGCGATTGAAAGCAAAACACAAAGAATAACAAAATAGAGCATCACATACAGATAATAATAAGACAACATAGAATTAATCAGTACCGACAGATCTCCATATATATATAAACAACAATCAAAGTTTATACATCCATCCTCTAGCAAGTCTAAGTCTCTGCCTCACCAATTACATACATGACTTCTATGTCATCTTCATATCAGAATCTATCTCATATCCTTACTACATTCTCCTATGCTATATGATCATATCCTATGTATAGATATACTATGTCTATTACATATAAGGATGTGTTTTGTAGCATCTCCTATCGGCTTGTAGCCTCCGCATAGTGTATGCGCCAGCTTCTGGTCGGCTCTACTGAAAGGAAGCTAGGTGTGCGGAAATCGCATCCTACACTAATCTAATGAGGGGAGAGCTATACAAATTCAATTTATTCCTTATCACTACAGCAACATACAACATCTAACAGAGTTACTACAGCAATACACAAGAATCAGAAAGAAGACAGAAGAAGAGAGACAAAGATTTACGGTGGGGAAAACCCTTATCGGGTGAAAAACTCCACACTCAGAAACCTACACAATGTATTAACAAATCTGAAAGTTGTTTACAATACACTTGCAATGCAAGCTTCAATGGTCTTCGGCACTCGTGTCTGGAGTCAATCTGGCAGCATAACAATACCTGGAAACCTATGATACAAACTCCATCTCCAAGCACCTATTTATATAGGAAATACAAGGCAATATTGGACCTATCTTGGAATGGACGTCTAACATGGCTTCATGGACCAAAACCCACTCCTAAGGACACTTGGTCAACATTGTAGAATGTGCCTGACACTTGTCCACAACTCCCATCCTAAAGAGGTCGCCTATTTCCAAAATGGGCTATGACAGATGCTCTTACGACACTCACAACCATCATAGAATTTGTCATAGTGGTTACAACTTACAGCTGTAAGAGAATCTATCATACACATGCTATAAATAGCATATTCTCTTGCAACATGTCATATTCCACCTTGGGGCACCTAGATATGCCTTATTCAAAGATGCTTCATGACACATGTCATCACCTATTTTACAGACTTCTATTTCTGACTCTTACATGTCATAGATTTTGTCATAGGAATCAGTCATAACCGTTTCGGTCAATATTCCCTTACACAACATGGAAAATGCCAACATATGGCAAAATGCTCCTACCACAAAGTGGGATGCCTATCTCCTCATGTGAGGACAAAATTACAAGTTGTCATATTCCATGTAGGATTGACACATCACCGTGCCACATCCCACAATATGACAATATGGAAATTACAAATATTTACAACATAGGCAATTAAATAATAAATGCAAACATTACAAATGTAAGGAATTACCAAGGTTGAGACACCTTAATTCCTAACATTCTCCCACTTGTCAAACACCTTGTAAGAGCCAATAGAAAAACAAGATTTAACTATTATAGGCTGAGAGGCCCATAGACTCAGAACACCATCTGAACTTCTCTATGCCCACTGGTTTCATCAATGCATCTGCAACATTCTTCAAAGTATCTACCTTCTCCAAATTTACCTTCCCATCCTTAACCATGTCTCACACGAAGTGAAACTGAACATCAATGTGCTTTGTTCTAGCATGGAAAGTTGGATTCTTTGCAAGGCAAATTGCACTCTGACTATCACAACTGATCGTGATCTAACCTGCATCAACACCAATATCTAAACACAATCTCTTAAGCCAAATGGCTTCCTTACAAGCATGAGTTGCTGCCATATACTCAGCTTCTATCGTGGACAAAGCAACAACAGGTTGTCGCTTACTCATCCAACTAATAGCACCACCAAATAATGTAAACACATAAGCATTGGTGGATCTCCTGCTGTCAATGTCACCTGTCCAATCTGAATCCACAAATCCACGAATATCAATAGAATGCGGAGGTCCTGAAACATTACCATGATAGAAAATGGAATACTCAGAAGTACCCCTCAAATATCTGAACACTCACTTAACTGCATCCCAATGAACCCGTCTAGGATTAGCCATAAATCGACTAAGGAATCCTACTGCTTGGGCAATGTCTGGTCTTGTACAGACCATAGCATACATCAAACTGCCAACAACACTAGCATAAGGTACTCTGCTCATGTCCTCCACCTCACTAGGAGATTTTGGACAATCCTCAACAAACAACTTTGTTCCCAAAGAAATGGGAACACACAATGGTCTACAATCTACCATGCTGAACCTGTCCAACACGATCTTCACTTACTCTAGCTTAACCAAAGTTTTCTATTGGTTTTGTCTCTTCTGATTTCCATTCCTAGAATGTACCTAGCTGCCCCTAAATCTTTCATTTCAAACTGTGCTAACAACTGAGATTTAAAATTAGAAATCATATGCTTACCCTTCCCAATGAGCAACATATCATCAACATACAGTGCAACAATGAGAATACAATCACCATCAAACTTATAATACACACAGTGATCCGATTTCGATCTCACAAATCCAATTGACAACACAAAGGCATCAAACTTCAAGTACCATCTCCTAGGGGATTGCTTCAAACCATACAATTTTTTTTTAAGTTTGCAAACCAAATTTTCTTTACCTTTCACCATGTAATGCCCTGGTTGTGACATGTAGATTTCTTCCTCCAAATCACTATGAAGGAAAGTTGTCTTCACATCCATCTGTTCTACCTCCAATTCATAAGCTACTGCAAGAGACAATAGGAATCGAATGGATGTCAGCTTTGCAATGGGAGAGAAGATCTCACCATAATCTATACCCTCCACTTGTGAATACCCCTTCGCAACCAATTTGGCCTTATACTTCTCAACATTGCCATCTGCACCAAATTTCTTCTTGAACACCCATTTACATCCAACGAGTTTTCGTCCAGGAGGGAAAGGCACCAAGTCCCAAGTTTGATTCTTTTCCAAAGAAGCCATTTCATCTTCCATGGCCTCCTTCCAGGAACCTGCATCTTTCATGTCCATAGCCTCTGATACAATTCTAGGTTCATCACTATTAGTAACCAAAGCATAAGCACAATTAGAATCAAGCAATGTAAAACCAAACCTTTCAGATTGCTTTCTTATCTATGTAGACCTCCTTAAGAGTTGAGGTTGAGGTTCAGCTTCTTCATCTGAGCTCTCCTCATCATCAGGTCCAACATTGTCTTTCTGTTCAGTCTTCTCAAGGGTAGCAGGAAATTGAACAACATCCTCTTTCTTTACTATTTCTTCTGGCTACAAAATAGTGGAAGAAGGTGTAAGCTCTCTGAAGATGACACTTCTGCTATACAACACTTTTTCAGCCACGGGGTCCCAAAGCTTGTATCCTTTCACATTGACACCATAGCCAATGAAGATACACTTAATAGCCTTGTTCTCCAACTTTGACCGCTTCTCCTTAGGCACATGTGCATATGCCTCACAACCAAAAAATGAAGATGCCTTATTGAAGGCTTTCTACCAGACCACACCTCCAAGGGTGTCTTTCCAACAAGAGCTAATGTAGGAGATTTGTTTACCAGATAGAAAACAATGGCAACAGCTTCAGCCCAAAATTTTTATTCTAGGCCATCTCCACTAAGCATACTCCTAGCCTTCTCCATTAGTGTCCTGTTCATCCTTTCTGCAACTCCATTTTGCTGCGGGGTGTATGGAGTTGTCTTTTGTCTTTCAATCCCTTGTTCCTTTCAATACTTATCAAATTCTATAGAACATAACTCACCACCGTTGTCAGTTCTCAAACATTTAATCTTTTTACCAGTCTGATTTTCAGCAAAGGCCTTAAACTCCTTAAACTTGCTATAGACTTCATATTTTCTTCTGAGAAAATAAATCCATGTCCTTCTACTGTAATCATCTATAAACGATACACAGTATATAGATTTTGATAACGAAGGAACATTAACAGGACCAAACACATCAGAATGGATAAGGTCCAACACACCAGAAGACTTATGAGAACTCGAGTAAAACTGAACACGATTTTGTTTTCCATAAATGCAATGTTTGCAAAAGTCAAACTCAAGATTACAATCATCTAAGCCCTCAACGAGGTTCTTATTTTTTAGGGTATGTAGACCCTTCTCACCAATGTGGTCAAATCTCTTATGCCATAACATTGTCTTTTCAG
Source organism: Cunninghamia lanceolata (assembly GCA_027924645.1). Lineage (NCBI taxonomy): Eukaryota > Viridiplantae > Streptophyta > Pinopsida > Cupressales > Cupressaceae > Cunninghamia > Cunninghamia lanceolata. The sequence goes on along the minus strand of BSBN01000870.1, from coordinate 14,532,948 downwards.
TAGGAAGTTTAACTTCCAATGCACGATTACAACCATCAATACTAGAAACAATATATTTCTTCACTGCTCATTCAGATGGTGGGGATGAAGTGACTGTTGCCCTCTTCCTTGAGTCATAAGAACTATTGCATTGTGAAATGCATGCTTCTAGCTGAAATAGAGTACCTCTCCTAGTACCCTTAGCAAGCACCATAGCTCCTCTAGTCATCTTGCATCCTTCTTTCGAAAAGACAACTTGCACACCTAGATCATTCAAACTACTTACAGAAAGCAGGTTTCGTGGTAAGCCTGGGATGTGCATAACCCTAGAGATCCCCTTCACTCGATCATCAGGGAATCGGATAGAGACTCTTCCACAACCAACAATCTTCAGATGAGAGTCATCACCTAGATACACCTTTCCACCATCGAACTCCTCATACTTAGTGAACCAGTCTCGATGCGAGGTCATGTGGAATGATGCACTAGAGTTGATCAGCCACACATCATCCGATGCATGGGTTGTCAGGGCTGTGATGAAAGCATCACTGTCAGCTTGTGACTTATTAGAATCTGAATCAGGAGCTTTCTTCTTCTTCTTCTTCTTCTCCTCTTTGCATTCCTTTCAGAAATGCCCGATTTTGCCACAGTTCCAACAAAGAGCCTTGGACTTTCCAGGAGATTTGGATCTCCCACGAGATTTGGATCTACCCTTCTCAGCTTTCTTGTCCTTCTTCCTCCCTTTCTCCTTGGGTCTTCCACAAACTACAAGGGCCTCTTTGGCTGCCTTATAAGACTTTCTCTGCATCTCTTCAGACAATAGCGAAGAAACCACTTCTTCCATTTTGAATGTGGATGTGGTGCTTCCAATAGCCATGACAAGATGATCTCATGAGTCCGGCAAAGAACAAAGCAAGGTCATACATCGATCCTCCTCCTCCATCTTTACACCAATAGATGTCAATTATGCAACCAGCATGTTAAAAACATTCATATGTTCAGCAACTGATCCTTCATCCTCCATTCGGAGAGAATACAACTTCTTTCTTAGAAAAAGTTTATTAACCAGGGATTTTTCTTGATACACATCTCCCAACTTCTTCCAAAGTAGTTTTGCAGTAGTCTCCTCATGGACATTTAACAACATAGAATCAACAAGACTAAGTATTATGAGACCCTTAGCCTTCCGATCCTTGAGATCCCACTCATCTTGTGACATTGCAGCTGGATTAGTTCCATTAACACTTTCCCAAAGGTCTCGGTCAACAAGCATGTCTTCCATCTTGAGCTTCCACAGCTCGAAATTATTGCCATTGAACTTCTCCACTTCAAACCTTCCTGATGTGCTTGCCATCTCCTTGTTGCAATAGAAATCAGAATACTCTGCACAGACTCCCACTTAACTTAAGATCAGTTCAAAAAACCCCTACCCAACAGCTAAGACCAAAACTGGCCAGGCTCTAATACCAACTGAAAGGAAGCTAGGTGTGCAGAAATCGCTTCCTACACTAATCTAATGAGGGGAGAGCTATACAAATTCAATTTATTCATTATCACTATAGCAACATACAACATCTAACAGAGTTACTACAACAATACACAAGAACCAGAAAGAAGATAGAAGAAGAGAGACAAAGATTTACGGTCAGGAAAACCCTTATCGGGTGAAAAACCCCACACTCAGAAACCTGCACAATGTATTAACAAATCTGAAAGTTGTTTAAATTACACTTGCAATGCAATCTTCAATGGTCTTTGACACTCGTGTCTGCAGTCAATCCGGCAGCATAACAGTACCTGTAAACCTGTGATACAAACTCCATCTTCAAGCACCTGTTTATATAGGAAATACAAGGCAATATTGGACCTATCTTGGAATGGGCGTCCAACATGGCTTCATGGACCAAAACCCACGCCTAAGGACACTTGGTCAATATTGTAGAATGTTCCTAACACTTGTCCACATCTCCCATCTCAAAGAGGTCACCTATTTCTAAAATGGGCTATGACAGATGCTCTTACGACACTTATGACTGTCATAGAATCTGTCATAGCGGTTACAACTTACAGTTGTAAGAGAATCTATCATACACATGCTATAAATAGTATATTCTCTTACAATATATCATATTCCACCTTGGGGCACCCAAATATGCCTTATTCAAAGATGCTTCATGACACATGTCATCGCCTATTTTACAGACTTCTATTTTTGACTCTTACATGTCATAGATTCTGTCATAGGAATCTGTCATAACCGTTTCGGTCAATATCCCCTTACACAACATAGAAGATGCTGACACATGGAAAAATGCTCCTACCACAAAGTGGGATGCCTATCTCCTCATGTGAGGACAAAATTACAAGTTGTCATATTCCATGTAGGATTGACACATCACCGTGCCACATCCCACAATATGACAATATGGAATTTATAAATATTTACAACATAGGCAATTAAATAATAAATGCAAACATTACAAATGTAAGAAATTACCAAGGTTGAGACACCTTAATTCCCAACATCTACTCCATGCTCTGCACCCTTCTAACATCATCCCCCCTTCAAAATTATGTCTTGTCCTCAAGACATGTAAGATCAGTTCCTCGGCAAGATAGTCTTGTAGATATGCTTCAGCTGTGCTAGGTTGGTATCCCATTGCTTTTTAGCCTTAGACAACATAGTTATTTGTCCTTCTATCTTTATGTATGTCTCCTCTTCTTCTTCTATACTTGTCGGTATGTGTACGGTTTGTGTCATCTATTTGGCTTCTGCAAAATTGTAGGTTAGGTTAGCCAGTCTAAGGTTGCCTACCTCCCTTAGCTATTTTATTTGGCTCCTTATTTGATCTCTTTGGCCTTGGAGCTGTTGATGTTGATTGTGAAGTGTCTCCACATGTGCCCTTATTACTCCATCCTTATCCGTTAGAGGATTATACTGGGATGCCACATTTGTTATTTGTAGTTCTAGAGCATCCATCTGGTCTTTTATTGCTTTGGTGGACTGTGGCCATTTTAAGCAAAACTAGTAAAGAATATTGGCCTCCGTAATACTCTGTTGAATGTTCTTTATATGTGTTTGTAGCTAAGTGTGTGCCTTGGAACACTTATTTGTCATTTCTGCCAATCTTTTCTTATTCAATTGCTCCGTGATTTTATTTTCCAGCTGGCTAGAGGAATCCTTGAACCCTTGTGTCAATTGTTTCAATTGCTTTGGCAAGGGTAAGGTAGTGTCCCTTGGTGTCTTCTATATCTCCTTAGCCAATGTATTTACTTCTTCCTGCAACAATTCACTCCCTTCCAAATGTTGCTTCAAAATTTCTACTCTCATAGAGGAATGGAACACATCTCCCAACTGCAGCTTCTACAATGCGGGTATTCCAACAAGATTCACTTGGCCCTCTACCATCGACAATTGTAATAATTATGGAATTAGGATGGGTGTTATCTACTTTTTCTCTCCAAGAACTCCTTGATGGACTCAATTGAAGATGAAGAGGCTTCTGGATTGTCAACTTGTTCTAACTCCCTTTGCTCCTCTATATTTTCATGTGTTCCTTCTTCCTTCTCCTACGTATTATGTGCTTATGGGCTCCTTTGTTGTTGTTGTTGTGTGTTTGTCCCCTCCATCCTTGTGTTCTCTGGAGGAGGTGCCCCTTGTGTGGAAGTTTCTGGCTGACTTCCCTCTTTTCTTGCCTCTATTTTGTTTTATCCTCCTGTCGGTATCTCAGTGTTATGCGGAGGTGATGGTGTCGATTGTTGTTCTTGCTCCTAGATGGATTGGTATATCTTGGTTGTTACCTCATCAGTTTCTTTTTGAATTTTCTCCTTTTACTTCTTGTTTCCCCCCATGAGTGTATTTACTCTTCTTTTTCTACTCAGCTCCATGGCTTGTAATTGTATCAGCTCATTCTTCTTCTCCGGTGACAATGTGTCACTAACCTTCTCAATGGCATTTTGCCTTATTTCCTCCTCCAATTGGAGTGCCTTATTTATCCTTTCCCTCAATGCTTCTACCAAGCTATTCATAAATCCTTCCATTATTTCATCTAGTGTCTTTTCCTTATCCCTCATGCATTGTATCATTGCTTGAACTATCGGTTGTTTATTTCCTTTAGATGAATCATCATATAAAGCGGCAATTTCTTTTAACATACCTACATTCTCCATAGCATTGAGCAGTGCATCTAGAATATTGTAGGGCTCTTGTGTCGCTTCTTCTACTTGTTTCTCTTCTAGTTCTTCCTCTGGTGTCTATTGTGCTCTTTTCCTTCTTTTCAACTTTGATTCCTTCTCATCCCCTTCTTCTTCAGACTCAATCTCCTCTGGAATTTCTTGAGTTTTCTTTCCTTTTGCTTGCTATTTCTACTAGGGAGCCTTCTTTTGTGTACTCTTCTTCATTCCTGGCAAACTTCTGATGCTACTCTCCCTTTGGATGATATGGTAGATGATGATAGTGCTTGTGATGTAGTCCTTTCTGATCTCCTGATTGGCGGAACCTCCTTTGTAGGTAGTGGAGCTTGTTTAGTATGAAAAAGAAGGGGAAATGATGATGATGGTTGTTTTTAAGGATTTATCATGATCCTCCTTTCACCACTAAACATTCAAGGACATTCAACTGAGTAGAGAACTCTTCTACAGATCTCCTATCACTTGGAACATAGGGGAAGATTGGAATTGTGTAAATTTATTGTTTGGTTAAGTACTATTATGCTCAAAACCCTAATTTTGTGAAATCGTAAACAAACAGACAAATTACAGAAAATGATCGCACACAGAGATATCAAATGGCAATCAAATACATACCAGATTTTGAAGTTCGGTGTGTGGAAAAGTTGGGGACTAATGAGCGGGCACCCAGGTCCAGTGCCTCAATTTTTGTCAGGATCTGGGAATGTTGTCTGCAACACAGTTCTGTTGTTCTGGAGATTTCACTATTGTGGGATTTAAAGGACTAATGAGCGGATGCCTGAGCCCAAGTCCCTATTTTCTTTTTAGATCTACAATTCTAACAATCTGCACTGCTCTCCTACAACTCCACTTCTTTCACTCCTAAAACCTGTAACCTGCAATCACATAAAAGTGGGTTGAGGGTTGTGGTGATTAGAGGCTTGCCTCGATCAAGCCCCGGATAGACATTCAAGTCTTCTGAACACCATTGTTAGATAAAGAGCGCGTATCCCTACAGGATAGAGGCAAAATCTAAATGATAAATGATAGAAAACACAATTGATATCACATTGTAGTGTAGATCTCACATAAATGAAGGCTCTTCAATCACACGAGAAGATGAAGCCAAATCTGCAATCATAAACACAATAACAAAGTTTTGCTCTTGTAACAATGAATATCTTGAAATCACAAGTATGCCAAAAGTTCACAATCATCTTCTAGTTTGCAAATGAATCACTAATCATGCTTATATATGCAACTACAAACATTCTCGCTAAGAATTTTGTAATTCAAACTTAGGATTTGGCATAGGACCTAAATAACGGTCATAAACCGACCACTAGTAGAATTTTGGCAAATAAATGACTATGTGACTAAAACTTTTATTCAGGACAACTAAAAATGATTAAATTCTAGTCATGTTTTGCAACACAGCTATAAATGACTAAATAATTAGTCACACAAGTAAAAATTAGAAAGAGAGGGAAATAAAAAAAATATTTCGAATTGGAAAGAGGGAAATTTAGAGGAAATTTTTTTCATGAAAAATAATTCAAACAAAAGAAACCTGACCGTCTCTACGCTCAAGACATTGTTCATGCATTGGACGTGCTGTACATGGGTTGAATTTGCGCTCAAAAATAGGTAAGACTCATTGATGTCCCTCTTTTTGCATTGATGAATTGGAACACAATCGCTTGAAGATGTTAATTTTATTGTATTTTGTTAAATTTTGTATTGGGCAGTCCCATTTCAGGGGGATTTCCCAGAAGTGATAGAAGAGTTTCTGGAGAAGGGCATGGCTAGATGCACTACATTCAATTACCGAGGAACCTTACCAGTAGGTCTGGTATTCATGCATTTTTAAACTATAATTTTTTATTGTGTTTGGTACTCTGTTTCAGTTATGCCCATTTTCCAGATGCTATAAATACAGACACTGAAATCTAATTCAATCTGTTGACTGTTAATACTCAAACAATACCCCACTCTTATTAGGGATCAGGGTTTTAAATCTCAGTTGTGAAGGATCGGGGTTTCACCTAATTGTAGAAGAACTGCCTCAACCTTGCAAATGTTTTTAAAAGAAAATAACAAATAATCTTATATTGCTTAATACCCATTTCAGCTTCTGCCATCCCTATCGCAGTTTAGTCCCCTGAATAGTCATTATTGTGTTGAAGTATTGGTTATTAATACTAGTGTTGGTGTGTTCTGAAGAGTATTCAATATGCTTTGTTGTTAAAATGGGGTTTGATTTTTCTTAAATGGGGTCATCTTAGGTGGTTTAGCTTGACTTAAAATGCCCAAGTGACGAGCTTGCAGATCAATCTAGGGTTTCTATCTTTTTTTCTGTGATATGGAAGTCACCCTTTCGGATGTTTCTCTCCCTGATGATTGTCTAACTAAAATGTCCTTTTAGCATGATGATTATTACTTTTTTAAAATAGAAAGTTCATAGTTTATAATACTAAGAAACCATCAATCTTTTTGCCATTTCTATGATCTGAAAGCAAATAACAAGTACTCAAGAAAGAATCAAAAATAACAAAGTCAATTAATATGGTAGCCTAAAATAACCCTCAAACAATACAAGGAAACAAGGATTACAACCTAGTTTGAAGTCTTTCCCAAAATTTTGAATCAAGAGTAAACCACTGATGATAAGAAATAATAATAGGAAACATGGTTTACAACCTGGTCCCCATAAATTGTTGACACAAAGCAACCTAAAGAAAAAACAAACTAAAAGATGACATTTTTAAATAATCAGAGCTCTATAATTGTTTAATTATGATTAAGTGTGTGTACATGCTAAGCCTTCTCTGTACGACGCACAGTACTAGCATGCCCAATGTGTTGATGATTACCACCTCCATGAGGATGCTCAACAGGATTCATTGCCACACCACAAACCTTGGGCCAACAGTTTCTTTTTACCCTATATTTGTGATATGCATTGCCAATGTTGAGAATTGGCTTTTCTGTCCTTCCACCACTAGTAACCTAACCAATCATGGCTCTGCAACTACTTGGCACAATCTTCTTAGCTCCAGATGGAAGCTTTACCCTATAAATTGAAACCAATTTCCAAGACTCATCAAACAAGGCTATTAAATATCTGCAAAATCAAAAATTACACAAATTTGAACATTAAGAGAGAACTTAGATAATTGTTCCAAAATTATTTCCACTACCTTTGGAATAATTGCATTTATCAGCTCACTGTAACCTTAGAAAAAAAATTAAGCATAGAAATATGCCATAAGTCTCCACAAGGTGTACATCTAGAACTTAAAATAGTTTGAAAATAATTTGGAAAAAGCCACCATCCATAGGACATCACAATAGATGCATCACATGTTTGTTGCTGGCCGAAAAGCAAGATGATAAACAAAAATGATAACGAGTCAAGGGGAACATCAAGAAGCAGTACATTCAAATTAAATTTCAACTAGCTGCTAAACGAGCACAACCCACTTTGACTTGTCATAAGTTTAAAATATTAGAACAGGTACATTTTTATGTCTGTAAAGGTGACAACAATCCAACAATGGATCAAACGTTTCAGATTGAAATGTAATAGAAATGCATTGCAAATGACAGCAATCAAATTTGAAATTACTCAGCTCATAAAAGAATAGTGGAGAAAAGGTAGAAAAAGTGTTCTTTGATTTGATCGGGCCAATAAGAAATATTGTCTCAAAAATTCAACTATATCACCATGTCTTTAGCAACTTCATTACCAATTCCTTGGCCAACATTATTACACAAATGAAGAGCATTATGGGAAAAAATAAAAATTGATTTGAGGCTTCACTAAGATAGCTTGACAAAGAGAAATGATATATCTTACTAAGACAGGCATATGACCCCGAAGATGGGATAATACCAAAAGCTAAAACAGATCATACATCTAGACACAATCCACAAAATGCTATTAATGGTGATATCATCTAGGATACCAATAGGCATTGAAAAAATGAGATTAGCAATGATTGTCTATTGTTTTGACTTATTTTAACAAATGAGTTTCCAATGTGAAGTGTTAACCAAGGATTTTATTACCATTCTATTGACTGTCATTTTCTAAGTCATGACTATCCATTTTGAACCAAATGAGGCCTTCCAATGCTTTGGCTTTGGGGCCTCATGATTTTATCGATTGCTTGTGATGGAGTTGCCTGTCGTGTCTACTTTTATGACTCTGAGGAACACACAGAATCAACAATAAAAACAAGATAGGATGGAAACTATTGGAGCCAATGGGCCATATATGCAAAATTAAAGTGAATGTCTAAGCATGGTTAATGATCTTTTATTTTGTTGCTTCTAATTATATTTGTCCAGCTATCAAGGGGGTGTAAGTCATGGCATAGCTCTGTATCTCTTTATTGCCTTAAGGTAGATCCTCACATGATTCTTATCTTGGTAGCAGGGGTATCTCAACACCAAAAATTATTTAGAATCCCACTCCTTCATGAAATGTAATGACTGCAAACTACTATCTTGACTTATCTCTACCATAAAGACAACTCTATGGAGCATGTAGAGGGTGTAAGTCATGGCTTGGTTGTGTCTACGAAGGTTCATAGTTCAAATGTTCTATCTCCATTTTAGAAATATTGTCTCAAAAATTCAACTAGATCACCATGACTTGTTCCCTGCCATAGTACTGCAAACTATTTCTTTGACCATCGCAGGACCGCGGTATACTAAACATCACTTGAAGCCTTTCACCGCATTACTGCAGTCCTTCATTGAAACTGTCGCGAGGCTGTGGTATTCAACACTTACATAACTTAAACTCCTTATACCGCCATACTGCAAGCCTCACTTGAGGCCGCCGTGGGGGCGTGGTGTATTTTTTTCCTCTGCTCCTTCTTACCGCCATACTGCAAGCCTCACTTGAGGCCACCGAGGGGGCATGGTGTACTGTTTTCCTTTGCTCCTTCTTACTGCCATACCGCAAGCCTCACTTGAGGCTGTCGTGGGGGCGCAGTGTACTATTTTCCTCTTCTCCTTACCGCATTACCACCAGTTATTCTCTTGACTACTGCAGGACCGCGGTGAAGTATCATATGCCACTTAAATTTATACCGCTAGCCCGCCACTTCATTTTGAGATCGTTGCAGGGCTGCGGTAATCGATCTCTGCATACTGCAATGCCACAAGTACAATATGTTCATGTTGCGAGATAGCAATAACTGCTCCCTTGTTATCCTTGGTTCCCGCACACCTACCAAGACCTTTTGAGTGACCTGCGAGGCTCCGGTGAGAGACAAAAACACATCAATGGTCAAAAATACAAATATGTTTCACATGGACTTGGTATGGGGTGCTTATGAATGACTCTTGGAATAATTTTAAAAGAAATATGGATCCCTAAGATGGATTTATGGATTTATCAAATGTATGAAGGTATCTTTATTGTAGGTTATTTTCCCTATATTATTTATATTCTTGGTTTGAACTCCTTGATTTTGTGGTTTTTTTGTTAGGACCCAAAGCTTTCATATGCAGGACCACCTACAAGGTGCCAAATGAGTCATCTGGATCATGACTTAGGAGTTGGTTAGTCTTCATTGAGTGGTATAATGGTGGTTGAACTGTCCTGGTCTATACAACTAAGAGGTGTACTTGTGTGCTTTGTACTTTGTTTGTTTAATTTTTTGATGTTTAGAAAAACGTCATAAATAGATAGGGAGATATTTTTTGTAATTTATTCCTTCAATCACTTGTCATAGGTTTAGTTGGAGGTAGCAGAGCTGCTGGAATGGAGGGTTTAACTTATCTGCCTATTTATTCAAGCATAAATGTTGCAAGTTCCACTTCGAATCACTAAAGCCTTCACAAAAACATTTGCACAAAATTTAATAATAAAGAATTTATGCACAAATTCTCTTTTGAATGATGCATAAAGCCTCCACTGCAAGACTATGCTATTGCTGGGCCTTGCAGTGATGTAGGTGATTCCTACATCACCGCAAGGCCCAACAACAAATTGTGTGGTGTTGTAGTGGAGGCTTTGTGCATCATTCAAAAGAGAATTTGTGCATAAATTCTTCATTATTGAATTTTGTGTAGAAATTTTTGTGAAGGCTTTGGTGATCCAAAGTGGAACTTGCAGCTACAATATCTGATAAAAATCTACTTCCAAATATGCTTTTGATGGATGTTCATATCCTCATCCTAATCTCCAATTCACACACAGGCGGGAAGGACACTTTAAAAGGTTGAGGAGTTGGGCTTTACACCCATTGGTTGCATCTTCTTAAAACATTTTAAGGACTTTTCAAAAAAAACCCATTTTAAACATATCCTTTAATCATGGCATTCCATGATATCACATTTCTTTGAGGCATTTTTTGAAAGTTCGCTTGCCTTGTCTATGCTTCCACATTTTCATGTATGTCTAGTAGGGCACTTGTAACTACAACATATGACAAAAAAATCCCTATTGTTATGCTTTGATGGATGTCCCTTCATTATTAATGGATATCTGATGTAGTGCATATTATTATAGTGCAAGCCTATTTTTCAGATTGTTTCATTTACCATCACCAATAATCTCTGCAAGAACATTGTCCCTTTTTAAAAAGATGGAAATGGTTCACATCTCTCAGAACAATTTCTCTTGCAACAATCTTGGAGATGAATTTAGATGTAGTGTGAAAATCAGAACATACTCAAAGGTTCTTAACAACTCTAATGGTTGTACTAGGGGCCATGTTTAACAAACCAAATTCAATTGCTAACTTTTCACTACGGTGGCAGATAAATGATTCTTTTTTCTTCTATTCCACATCATTAAGTAAAAGTCTTGAATCTAGAAATACCCTACTGCCTTCATTTTCTAGGCCAATTTCTCCAATTTTGCATAGCTCTCCCATGTTTGTGGATGTGATATGTCTCCTACACAAAAAAACATGTACCATTTATGCCCTTCAATCCAACTACATGCAGGTATCTTTTTAATTCCTCTATCTTTCATCAATCTCCTTACTATTTGAACCTCACCACACCTATACCTACTTCTGCATAGATGTTTTAGAGAAGAACATAAGTTGCAACATTTTTAGGATCCAACTAAAAAAGCAGTGTTGCTGGAATACTTAGCCTACATTCAAATTCTAAATTCTAGGAAATTATATATAGTAAATAGATTGATGGTTGTTTGGATAGTGAAATTATTAGCTTTCCTAGAAATTAACTGAAATATCTTGATGTAACAAAATGCTTCTCGATTAAACTGTGTGAAAGTATTTTTCCCTCAACATTTTGGATCACACTACATGATCCATCATCAGGAGAAAGAAAGCAAGAGATGAGAATAGAATAGATGCAATTTGTAGACCTCATAGGTTAAATAGACAAGGGGAAGGGGAATGGCGTAGGAACCCATAGATTGCATGAAAAATAATGTCAAAAGAAGCTAAACATATACAAAAGACAGCCAAGGAAACATAACAATAACAGAGAAAACCTAAAAATAAAACAATAAAACTACAAAATATATCAATGAATAAATTTAAATATATAAGTAAATATACATACATACATATATATATATATATACATACATATATATACATACATATATATACATATGTATACATATATATACATATGTATACATATATACATATATATATATACATACATACATATATATATATATATATGTATACATATGTATATATATGTATGTATATATATGTATATAACAAGCACAAACATAATGAGCTGAAAGAAAACCAAAACAAAAGGGGTTAAGAGAAGGGCAAAACTAAATGACAAAATAAATAAAACACAGACTCAAAAAAGGCACCATAAGAGGGAAACAATCACCCTAAGAATGAGAAGGTATGACAATCTATAAAAATAAATTTAGAGAGAGAGAGAGAGAGAGACGCAGAACAAAGTAAATAACAAAGGAATTAGATAAGATAGAAAAGAAAATTAAAATAAGAAAACTAGAGGGGGGAAACCTAGCACAAAAAAATTAGAACCTAGTAACAACACAACATTCGAAATGAGGAAGAGAGGAAGACAACTAATGTTGGAAAAGAGGAGGCCTAAGGAAAAAGAGGAAGGGAGAGAAGGAGACCAATTTGAAAGACGAAAAGGGGCCAAAGAATAAAGGAAACGAAGCCAAAAAAGAAAAGAAAAGGACCAAGAGAGCCAGAAGGAAGGGGGGACAAGATAAAATGTTAAAAAAAGGGAATGCAAGGTACAAGTGAGAGACCTATAAAAAGATAAAGCGCATAAGGAAATAAAGAGGAGCATAACTAAAAGGAAAGAAAGAGGGGGAAGAAAAAGAAAGTGGACAAGAACAAACACAAAAAGACCAATGTACAAGACCAAATAGGAAAAAGACCAAGAAACAAATGAAGAGAAAGAACAACAATAAAAGCAAAGAGTAACTTAAAACCTACTAGAAAGACCTTAGAGAAAGAAAAGTACAAAGGAACAAATAGAGAGAAGTAAAAACAAGGGAGAGAGAACCAAAGATAAGGACACCAAAAAGACCCGAGCTAAAAAGCATCTACATAAGAGAAAAATCAAGAAGGAAGCCATGAGAGGAAAAAACCAAGGGTAAACAATAGGAAAGAGTAAAAGAGGAAAAAACCCCTTTGTTTAGGGTTGGTTTTTTCCTCTTTACTCTTTCCTATTGTTTACCCTTGGTTTTTTCCTCTCATGGCTTCCTTCTTGATTTTGCTCTTATGTAGATGCTTTTTAGCTCAGGTCTTTTTGGTGTCCTCCTTATCTTTGGTTCTCTCTCTCTTGTTTTTACTTCTCTTTGTTTGTTCCTTTGTGATTTTCTTTCTCTAAGGTCTTTCTAGTAGGTTTTAAGTTACTCTTTGCTTTTATTGTTGTTCTTTCTCTTCATTTGTTTCTTTGTCTTTTTCCTACTTGGTCTTGTACATTGGTCTTTTTGTGTTTGTTCTTGTCCGCTTTCTTTTTCTTTCTTTTTAGTTATGCTCCTCTTTATTTCCTTATGCATTTTCGCTTTTTATAGGTCTCTCACTTGTACCTTGCATTCCCTTTTTTTTGACATTTTATCTTGTCCCCCCTTCCTTCTGGCTCTCTTGGTCCTTTTCTTTTCTTTTTTGGCTTCGTTTCCTTTATTCTTTGGCCCCTTTTTGTCTTTCAAATTGGTTTCCTTCTCTCCCTTCCTCCTTTTCCTTAGGCCTCCTCTTGTCCAACATTAGTTGTCTTTCTCCCTCTCTCTTCCTCGTTTCGAATGTTGTGTTGTTTACTAGGTTCCAATTTTTTTGTGCTAGGTTTCACCCCCTCTAGTTTTCGTATTTTAATTTTCTTTTTTTATCTTATCTAATTCCTTTGTTATTTACTTTGTTCCGCCTCTCTCTCTCTCTCAATCTATTTTTATAGATTGTCATACCTTCTCGTTCTTAGGGTGATTGTTTCTCTCTTATGGTGCCTTTTATGAGTCCGTGTTTTATTTATTTTGTCATTTAGTTTTGCCCTTCTCTTAACCCCGTTTGTTTTGGTTTTCTTCTAGCTCATTATGTTCGTGCTTGTATATATATATATATATATTCCTTTATTGTTATATAGTTATTTATCTATTTATATATATACATATATATATATATATATTTATTTATTTACTTATAAATATATATATATATATATATATATATATATATATATACTTATATATTTAAATTTATTCATTGATATATTTTGTAGTTTTATTGTTTTATTTTTAGGTTTTCTCTGTTATTGTTATGTTTCCTTGGCTGTCTTTTGTATATGTTTAGCTTCTTTTGACATTGTTTTTCGTGCAATCTATGGGTTCCCGCGCCATTCCCCTTCCCCTTTTCTATTTAACTTGTGAGGTCTGCAAATTGCATCTATTCTATTCTCATCTCTTGCTTTCTTTCTCTTGATGATGGATCATGTAGTGTGATCTAAAATGTTGAGGGAAAAATACTTTCACACAGTTTAATCCAGAAGCATTTTGTTACATTATGATGGATTGTGGCAATCTGATGTCAATTATTGAAATATCTAGAAGGATTATTTTAATTAAAGAGGATTTTGTGATTATTTTTGTAACAATGATTTTACAGTGCAGATAGCTTGCTATTTTCATTCAAGATACAAGCCATCAAAGTCAAGCATATAGCAAGAAGATGGTACTCTACTTCAAACCCTCAACCTCACTTAGTTTAGTATGCTTACATGGGGATATTAAGGAAGTTGCTAAACAATTAATATATATCATTTGGTGTTTGTGAAGGAGAATCCTATGAGATCCAATATGGTAGTGGATCAATATCTGGTTTCTTAAGTAAAGATGATGTCACAGTTGGGAAACTTGTGAAACATCAGGTTAGTAATTTTTGGATGTTAAGGCTTCCTAGTTAGATATCAAAGATCTTTTCTCATCAACTTAATTTGGAATTTATGTATAATTAATGGAATCTTTCATAGTGTAGGTCTTTACTAAGACAACACATGAACCAGGGTTGACATTTTTTTTTGAATCAGTAAGGATGCTTAGAGCATCATAATATATTAGTATTAATAAAAATGTTTTTACAGATTACAAAAAAGGCCCTTCTTGGCCAAAAAGACAACATAACAGAGCATTTTAACTAAGAGCCATGAACAAAGCTACAGATCTAAAAGGCCCTTTATGGCCAAAAAAGAAACCAAAGTTACATCGAAGCCAAAAACTTAAAACAAAAAGAGTGGTTCACATGCTGTCCATATTCAAATATGCAACCCTAAAGTCATGAACCCCCAGTTGGATTCTCTGCACAAAGGACTGTGTCATCATTGGTGAAGGGAACTACCGGTGGTTGGAAATTTGACAAGAAGCTCCATGCATTGAATACTTCCTCTATCCTTTCCCTCTTGGACCTTCCAAATGTAGAATTGTGAACCCGTAGTGAATTATCAAAGAGCTCTTTGTTACTTGATTGCAAACTTGAAATCATCGCTTGATAAACACAGTTAAAATTGGGTTTATTATTGATATCTTCACAAAGGAAGAGTCCCCCTACCAAGGTTGAGCCACCATGGAGATTATAAGTAGCAAAAGCTTCAAATAGCTTGACATCTGGGACTAGATAGTCATGAACAAACATTCGATGCTATCCTTTTAACCTTATCAACCTAATGAAATAAGTCCATATTTGAGAGAAAATGAGATACCATATGTGAAGCATAACATACCCTAGATTGCAGCAAAAAATCTCTATCACATACATCTATCAAAGCATCCTCTACCGGCTCTTCATCGAGCAGTTTGAAGGCCCTAGCCATGAAATTTGAGTTGATGCTTTTGTGCATTGGTTGTTCCCATGGTTGAACAGGCAAATGAAGTCAAAAATTGCGGGGATAGATAGACATTGTAGATACACAGCAAGACCAAAATGAAGAGGCAAGAACAAAATAATGACACAAATATTATGGTCTCTTGCATAAAAAGAGGATCTCACGAGCCAACATAATGAATTGAAGTCATTCAAGCCGGCGGGGAAATAAAACCAAGGTAGATGAGATCCAAATGTGGATTATATTGCTCATCTTCCAACACTCCTCTTATAGATCATTTAATGAATATAATCAAAGAGACATATGCAAAGTGAACAATTAATGCCAGATGCAAATCTACATAGATTGCAAGCTTCAAAATGACTAAATATACTACTAATTCACATCAATTAATAATTAAATTGACTATATATATATAAATCAGTGAACAATGAATAAATATGACTAAATATATGACCAGTGTTAAATCAATGAATAAAAATGACTAAATATACTACCAAATTGATCAAAATGATGATTAAAATTAATGACTAAATACACTACCAATGGACAGAAATCAATGAATAAAAATGACTAAATAAGTGACCAGTTAACAACAAACAATGACTAAATATATTAGTGAATAAAAAATGACCAAATAAGTGACCAGATTACATCAATCAACGATTAAATATACTACCAAATCGATCAATCAAAACAACCAATAAATGATAAAATGGTTTAGTCATCAATTTGGTCATGTTATAAATGACTGGCAATGAACTACTAATGGTCACGTGATCATGTTTGGTCATTTATAAGCAGTTTTTAGTTATGTTTTTAGTAATATATTTCTCTTTTTGTACTAGTGGACACCCAAAATAGGTCCTGACCTAAAATAGGGTAGGGCTAGGGCATGGACGCCCAAGTGCTCCCCCCTGTTTCAAGTAGGATTTATCATAAATGCACCCCCTAAGTCCCATTTTCCATGAAACTTTAGGGTTTTCTCATCGGGAGTCACCATAATCATGCAAGATGACCTAAATACATTCTAAAGGACCCGGGAGCTAAACCTTAAGAGGGAAAAGCCCCCAAGGGTACATTTTCCGACATAACATTTAGCCCCCACTTTAATGTATGTATAAACGCAAGGCCAATACATGCATTAAAGTACACTCAACAAACACAGCAAATACGCCAAGGATGGAGAAGACACGCCAATCACAATGAAGACAGTAATAAGCACGCAAAACACAGAGAAGACAGTTACAGTCATGCAAAATACAGAGAATACAAAATTGAAGACATGCAAAACACAGTGAATGCAGTGATTATTTTCTTTTTCTTTTTCTCATATATGTGAAATGCAAATGCAAGTACAAAGAAAGTAAACACACCACCCGTTATGCAGGAAGGACTTGTCACCACCGATCTTTAGACTGCATATGGGGCAACAGAGACACAAAACAAATCTCAGAGTGCAGGAGGGACTCATCACCACCAGTCTTTAAGACTACACTTGAGAACAAACACGCCATACAAATCAAGCACACCATACAAATCCCAAAGCACAGGAGGGACTCATCACCACCGGTCTTTAAACTATGCTTGGGAACAAACACGCTATACACACACACATGGAAAACATGGAGAAAACATGACACACAAGCGATGGAGTGTACCTATTTCTAGGTTCATCACCATCTCAGACATATTACAGGCAAGACATACCAACGATTGGGCTTCACCACAACAATCGTCAAAGACACGCTTAAGGGTTAGGATAGTCTTAGATCCTCTCCCCACCTACTTGGAGGACTTTTTGAAAATGACAGGATTGTGCAATCTCCTTGAGAAATACACCATCCCCGCCTCGCATAGAGGGCTTAAGATAAAAAGGATATGCACGATATCTCGCCTCCATAGAGGGCTTAAGTGATTGCAGTAGATTCAAGTTTTACAAGCACACTTTGCTAGCATCTAAATCAGATAGCTTACCTTTTATATGCCCTCACCTTAAGGTGGTTGATATTGTGTACCGATATCAAGCACGTTAAGGTAGGAAGAAAACACACAAGGGAACATGAGCTCTCGCAAGGCCCCTGCCCCCCAGAGGTGACATGTACTTACGATCGCCAAATGTTCCCACAAACACAATTTCCTACAAGAAAAGGTGTTAGCATCCATATAATCATGATAAACAACAATGCATATGATCATTCACATAGAAAGCCGAGGTTATACTACAAATTCAGAGACTGAGTATAACCGTGGGGCTATATCGCAGAAATCTCAAAACCGAGTGTAACCAAGGTGAGATTCAAAGATAAACAAAGTGCACGGAGCAGATGTATTGTTATGGTTTGTTAGTGCGATAAGACAATATCAAGATATCACATGGAGTGATTCTACTAGCCAAGCATTGAATAATATATTCCAACCCCGTTGTCATGTATGGACTAGGTCCATTTTTTGATTTCTCGTTGAAGGGACACTAGGTCCGTATTAGTATAATATGTTTTTTGTCATCCACCTGCTAGATAGAACCACTAGAGGAAGGTAAACAATAAATCAAGAGAGGAGAAACAAGTGCCTTAGGGGCAATCACGTAGGAGGGTGCCCCCAAGTCACCAACCACAATGCTATGTCCATAAGACACAACACTCAACAATGAAAATAGAGAAGAAGCAATATAGAAGAATGATGATACAAATAGAAGGTCACAACAGAGGCGGTCTCCCAGTATCCTTGACCTTACAAGAGTATCAAGGGTCATCCCAAGAGGCCTAAACAACACATAACACATCACAGGGGAAACACAACACGGAGGCGAGGTCATATACACGAGCTAATCATGCTATCGCCTAAGTGACCACCAGGGTTAGAAATACTTACCTGTTTTATCCTAATGTTAAGAACATACATATCTAGGAAGAGGCCACCCTTGAGGGCAATTATAATATTGGCTACAATGAGTGTGGCTTAAAGATGGAGAAATATTTACCTGATTCAAAGGGATGCCTCTCGGTGGACAATTCTTGTCTATCAGCCCAGGATATCTCACATGTCAGTTTAGTCTTTTTGAAATTGCATTAACATTGAGTTTAGGATGATGAGAAGCTTTCTTTTCTTTAAAAGGATTATATCCAATGCTGCTTGAGTAATGTCTTGAAGCGGATTCTATAGGTACTTGAATCCCTTGTTGATTTACACCACATCCCTTACCTACATATTCACAGTTGTTATAAAGGATTTTAAATCCTCGACCATAGAGGGATGTCATTTCTTTAGGGATAGTGAAGCCTCATAGGTCTCGTAATTTATAGTATAAGTGAGAGTATTGTCTTTATTTTCTACCAAGGGGACTTTAGGTTTCTCAGGTGCTTCAAAAGATTTCTTAGATGAGATCAATGCTACTTTTGATGTGTCAAGGCTATTGATTTTATATTCCCCTATACTGCAAGGATTAAAATCTAATGAGCCCCAATCATCACCAAATCATGCATTCGATGGTGTAGAGTCATGCACAACACTATTCGTAGCAAGAGGCATTAAGGAATCAGCTCATAAATTGTTTAAGCTCATATGATTGTAAACTTGTTTTTGCATTTCAATATGTAAACAGTTATCTGGTTCAGGATCAACATGAATAGTATGAAGTTTATCTTTGAATATAAATTTGATTGAACGATGTAGGTTGGAACGAACCGCCCCCAATGCATGAATCCAAGGTCTACCAAGAATCATGTTGTAAGATAAAGAACTAGGCATGACATGAATCAGGGTATATACAATTGTAGGACCCACCTTTATAGGTAAGGTTATAGTACCTACTAATTGACTACTATGATTATCAAAGCCACAAATGCTAAGTTTATCTGGTTTGATTTTCGATGTGTCAGCCCTGATTTTGTGTAGGTCAATGCTACAAACCTTAAGAGCTGATCCATTGCCAATCATAACTTGTTTTATCAATGTTTTATTTATTGTGACAAAGATCATAAGTGGATCATATTGGTTTTGAACTTCAATTGATGGTAATTCATGTGGTTGATAGAGAATATCCATTTTGTCACATGCATACTATCTAATACAGCTGCTACATCGTTTGGCTTAGCAGTAGGTGGGACAATCACCTTTTGTAAAGCTTCTTGGAGCATTCCATGGTATGTAGGCGAAGTTTGTATTAAATCCCAAAGAGAGATCTTAGCCGGAGTATCATGAAGTTGTTCAACAAGATCATATTCTTGACCACTTATGAGTAAGATGAGGTGGTGGAGGGAGCATAGGTTGAGAACATGGAAGAGAGACAGGCACATTTTGAACACCTTGATTTCTTTGAGTAATTTGCTTTGCATAGTTGTAGATGTGATCAGGGTGTCTGGATGGTTTTTGAGCACCTTGAACCGTAATCACTGACTTTAAGCAAGAAAGTGCACTAGGTGCCCCCTGCACAATCATATTAGGAATACTGCTACAAGTCTATTAGTGAAGATTGAATTAACATTGTTTCCCTCTTAATTGCACCCAACATCTATCCCTAAAGGATTTAATGTGAGAGACCTTCTCTCATCCACTAATGCTACATCTTGGCCAGGGAGAGCATTGGAATGAAAGGAAGGTACCATGTTGTTAGGAAGGTTAGGTGTTATAACATCAATAAAGCTATCCATAGTCTTCTCATCTAAGGTTTTTGGACATTTAACTATAGGAGAAGAAGAATAACTCATGGAATCACCATCATCATCATCATCATATGTTTGAGTTATTAATTCTAAAGCATTAAGGGAAATTTCACACTCATCATTCTCGATGTGTTTTATTAAATCTTCTACTACCCAAGGGTATGTATTCATGAGAGATGTGAAGTTGTTAAAATCAGATACATGGTCAAGGATTTCAAATGAAGAGCATTTAAATATATCCTTGTGATACATAGCTTGTATATAAGTGAGAACATGAGGATTCATATTAAGAAATTTGTAGAAATTCTCGAAGTTTTTGATATATGCATGTAGAGGTACCAAAGAGAAATGATATGACAATGCCATGGTGAAATTTATTGTAACATCAATATAAAATTAGATTTTAAAATCTTTTCAAAAGTTATGCAAGAAACGAGTGCAAAACTATATGTGAAAATGACCTAAAATGCTTGATTTTTCAACTTTTTTCAATGAAACTAAGTGAAAGAAGAGGTGTTGTAAGGAAATTGATCATGGAAAGCAAATAATATGTCTAATATCAGTTCAATAAACCAACAATATCCTTCACAACACACCTTTAGTGCAAGTCTATAATGATGACAAGTCAAAACCTAGTGAAAATACACCTTAAATATGCAAATTTTCACCAATTTTCAATGCAAAGGCCCCATAGGAAGAGTGTTGTGAGGAATTTGAGGAGGGACAGAAGATTATAACCCTAATAATAGCCAATTAATGCAAAAAAATCCTTCACAATACACCTATGATGCAATTCTAGAGAGACGATAAGGCCAAATCTAGTGAAAATGCAAGGTTTTCAACCCCTAGACATGAAATTTTGCAAGAAAGCCGTATGATGAAACACTATAGTTAGAAATCAGTCCTAATGAGTATTTTAAAAGGGTAGTAAAATATGAACCAAGATTTTGACTACAAACCCTAGCTAATGCAAAACTAGGTTATATAGAAAAATGCACAATTTCAAGTAATTTTTATCAATTTAAGCATGAAAATGCAATGTAAATGAATGATGGATGAAAATTTTCTGTATTTTAAATCAGATCTAATGATAATGATAGAAATTTTATAAAATTAAATGCCAACTAATTCAAATTATTTGAAAATGCAAGCTAAAAATGCCAATTTTTTTCAAATTTTTCAATTTTTTTGTATTTTTTCGAATGCAATAAGATGAATAATGAAATGAATGAATGAAATGGATGTAAATCTGAAGTACAACACTCAGCAAAGTGCAAAATTCAAAAGAACACGGGTTCACCAAAATGTTTAGTATGAAAAAGAAGGGGGAAATGATGATGATGGTTGTTTTTAAGGGTTTATCATGATCCTCCTTCCACCACTAAACATTCAACCAAGTAGAGAACTCTACTATAGATCTCATGTCACTTGGAACATAGGGAAAGATTGGAATTGTGTAAATTTATTGTTTAGTTAAGTCCTATTATGCTCAAAACCCTAATTTCGTGAAATCGTAAACAAATGGATAAATTACCGAAAATGATCGCACACAGAGATATCAAATGACAATCAAATACATACCAGATTTCAAGTTCGGTGTGTGGAAAATTTGGGGACTAATGATCAGGCACCCTGGTCCAGTGCCTCAGTTTTTGTCAGGATCTGGGAATGTTGTCTGCAACACAGTTATGTCGTTTTGAAGATTTCACTGTTGTGGGATCCAGAGGACTAATGAGCAGGTGCCCGAGTCTAGGTCCCTATTTTCTTTTCAAATCTACAATTTTGACAGTCTGCACTGCTCTCCTGCAACTCCACTTCTTTCACTCCTGAAACCTATGACCTACAATCACAGAAAAGTGGGTTGGGGTTGTGGTGTTTAGAGGCTTGCCTCAGTCAAGCCCCGGAGAGACATTCAAGTCTTCCGAACACTGTTGTCAAATAAAGAGCACGTATCCTTGTGGGATAGAGGTAAAATCCAAATGATAAGTGATAAAAAACACAATTGATATCACCTTGTAGTGTAGATCTCACATAAATGAAGGCTCTTCAATCACATGAGAAGATGAAGCCAAATCTGCAATCACAAACACAATAACAAAGCTTTGCTCTTGCAACAATGAATATTTTGAAATCACGAGTATGCCAAAAGTTCACAATCATCTTCTAGTTTACAAATGAATCTCTAATCATGCTTATATATGCAACTACAAGCATTCCCACTAAGAATTTCATAATTCAAACTTAGGATGTCGGCATAGGACCTAAATAACAATCATAAACCGACACCCAAAATAGGTCCTGGCCTAAAATAGGGTAGGACTAGGGAGTGGGTGCCCAAGTCCTCCCCCCTATTTTAGGCAAGATTTATCATAAATGCACCCCCTAAGTCCCATTTGCCATGAAACTTCAGGGTTTTCTCATCGGGAGTCACCATAATCATGCAAGATGACCTAAATGCATTCTAAAGGACCCAGGAGCTAAACCTTAAGAGGGAAAATCCCCCAAGGGTACATTTTCTGGCATAACAGAGCTAATGTGGTTAGTTTTAAAGATAACGTAGTTCTCTTTCTAGGAACTCCCCATTATTTATGTAGCTTCTCTTTGTGCTTGTCTAGGTGTTCCTCAACATGCTTTCTATGTTGTTTCTCCATCACCTCTAAATAAGTGCCATATCTTTCCGCACTTGTATCCTTGGGTTTGCTCATTAGATTTTGTGTATAGGCATTAGCTTCTGCTGTAGTTATCTCACAAGGCAATTAGGATACATACCCATGCTGTTCTTGGCTCAATTGCTTCCATGTAAATGAAGTCCTTATCTACCAAAAATGTAATGTGGTTGATATATTACTTGACTACTCCATAAGGGATTTTTTCTCTTTCCCTCATCTCTTCTTGTAGGGTTTTGAAGAAACCCCAAATTGTAGCACTGTATGCTTTTGTGTTGAAAAACTAAGCTATATGCCTTTTGATTTTTAACCCTACCAGTATGTTTTGTTGCCATTGTTTTCCCTTAAACCCCAATAACTCATTCAAAAAATAGAATGTAAGGCAAAGTATCAAAGTACCATACCATAAGTTATAATTTGAGTCCTTGATCTTCTACAAGTTCTCCAGCAGTTGTTACCGCATCACCTCACAAAGATCAAAATCCTTGCCCTCCACCATTTGATAGGTGGTATGAATTGCAATGGTTGTGGTCGAACCCTCTTGGTTGGCATAGAAGACCTTGTATGCAATGCCCATGGTGGCATATTTCATTCTCGAGTCTGTGATATCCTTGACATGCATATTTCACCCATCTGTCATTGCTCCAGTCAATTCCCTCACTTGGTCCGTTCTTATGGCCTTCATTGTCGGTAGGGGTCCTATGGTACTTAACCCTGTGACTGCCCTAATGGCTTCCTTTGTGAATTTGTAGGGTTTGTCTAAATATATAAATTCATCATGGATTCTGCTTAGAATAATCCTTACCCATTCATGTGCATCTGTGAAGTCAGGGAAATCCTTCCATAGATCTAATCTCTTCACTGGTATGTTTGCGTACTTAGACAGATACCTTGTATCTCCGAGTAATGTGTCCCTTAACTACTCAAATTTTATGTGATCAATCTTTGCCAAGTTGTTATGAATGTACTTTCTCACATCCTCTCTATAGACCACATCTGCCAGCACATTCAAGAATGCATCATCTTTATCTACTTCTAGGGCTTTCCATGGATACTTCTTGAACTTTGGCCTCATCTTGTGTGTAATATCAATTATCTCAGGGGTTGCCATTGTGTATCCTCTAGCTATCTACACTCTTATACTCTTCATTGCTTCATTTGCAGCTTGATTCTTCTCTCAGAGCTCAAATTTTGCCAAAGTATGAATGCAAAGTGAGGTTCCTCAGGTCTAATTAGGGGTAAATACCTTTCCTTTTTGCCCTAATTTTTCATGCTTTCCCTTTTTATTCTCCCCCTTCATTACTTTATTTCTTTTCTTATTATGACTTAAGTTATGCCCCTTGTTAGTGGTTACTCTATGATACACTATGTTACCATGGCGGAATCTCTCTGCAATCAATTTCTTTCTTCCGAAGATTGATGATCTACTAGTTTGGCATCTAGAACAACCTCCCCACAATGTTTTCCTTGCATAATTTCCCCCTTTTCTTCCTCTTTGCTTGTGATTGTCCTGCTTGTATCTCTGGTAACACAGTCATCTTGATATGTCAGTTCCTCAGCTTCCTTTGCTTCATTTGCTAAAATTTCTAATATGTAGAGTTCTTATCCCTCCTCAATGTGTCGCAAGCACGATTTGTGGTGGGTTTTGATGAAATGCAGAGGATTGTAGTATGTTTTCCTTGTTGGTCTTGATTGTGAATATGCTCCGGTAACCCAGCATTTTCCTTGCTTTTTGTTCTGGTTCTTCTCTCATCCAAGATTCTAAAACCTCCTCACTATCTATACTGTAGTGATCATCTTCTATATCCACTTCTCCCTCAGAGTTAGGCTCTTCTATTGTTTCTTCCACATCCAACCTTGAAATTGTGTAGAGAATCTTTACATCCTTATCATTGTCTTCAATCTAATTGACTTCTTCTATGTATGTTTCCTCCATTGATGATCCCAAAGGAATGTTGACAGTCTTGTTATCATTAGCAAATGATATCTCTTCTTTTTGGGAGTCTATGATACCGTTTGCATCCACAAACCATCTCAACCCTAAAAGTGCATTGAAAGCTTCTCCTTGATCCTTCATGGCTACAATAATGAAGTCTAAGACTTGTTTAACCCCTATTAGGTTAACTTCCACTTGATTCCATGTTCCCATTGTCTGCATGTTAGATCCACCTACCAGAATTATATTGTAGGTTGTCTTTGTCAGTTTAGGTCTTCCTAACTACTCCCTTAGCTTCTTTGTGATCATATTGGCATCTTCTCCCAAATCTATCATGACATTCTGGACTTTTTTGTGATTGATATGAACATCCACCATAAGTTGCTTTGTCTTCCATTCTCTATCTATTCTCCCCATCCTCCGGAGTTGACTCTTGTGACCTTGCTTCTTGTTCCAATTTAGAAAATTGCTTCAGTTTCTCAATAAGTCTATGTTGTGTCAATTGTGTTAATTGCTTGAGAGATCCTACTTCTCCTTTGGTGAAAATTGCTTGTATTGCTTCTCCTTCTCTTGCTCCTTCCTTATTGTTTGTTTGGCTTCCTTCACAACTTCCTCATGTTGTTTCCTAGAGGGAAAAAAATCTTCTTCCTCCTCACTGTCTTCTTCTTCTGTCTAAGTGATATAGTGTCTTCTGGTATTTGTTCCTTGTCTTGTCAATACCGCATCTTTCTCCTTCCTTCTTCTATCTTTTCTGGTATGTTTTGGCTTGCTTCTCCAGTAGTACTCTTCTTTTGTAGATTCAGTTGAACATATGTTTGTTTCCTCCCTGTTGTTCTTCTGAAAAGTTCTTGCTCCTCGGCCCTTAGGTTTGCTTCTTATGATCCTAGCCCCTTTTTGATTACCAAGGTTCTGTAACTCATCACTCTTAGATTGTGGTTGTGCATTCTGGAAGTATTGTTGTGCTCTATCGCAAGAAAATAAATCATGCTCTATACTGCTACAAAATAAACATTGTGCTTTCCTTTCGACCCAACATTCATTAGCAAAGTGTCCTAGCTTACCGCAATTGAAACATGTTGCATCTCCCTCCTTCTTTGACCTCTTCCATGGCCTCTACCTCCTCTGTAACCTCTAAATTGCTCTCTCTCATCATTATTATATCTATTCCCATAGGATGGACCGCCAAAGTTTGAATTTTGTATTGCATTGACATTCCTCTAATTTCTCCAATTTGGTTGTTTGTAGCCTTAATCATGTGAGTTTCTTTCTACATATGACATGTTGTTGCTCTTTCCCAAGTTTATGTAGGTCATGTTTCATCTTCTTCACCCACAAATTCTCTTTTCCCCTAGAAGTTCTATGAAGGACAGTCCGATGTCTCATGGTCATCCCATTCTCTGCATAATCCACAATATATTGAATTGTCTCTTTTTGTTGTTACTTTGATGTCTGCTTTTATCGCGGCAGCTTGTCTTTCACCTTTCATCCTAGGGCATTCATTTATCAAGTGACCTCTTGTATAGTATGAGCACCAAATATTAGGTTTTTGTTTCTATGTATTCTCCTCCTTCTTGGCCAAAATCTCCTATCTCAACTTTAACTGCTTCAATTCCAATTTCAGCTTCTCCAATTCTAGGTTTTCTTTCATCTTATCTTGTCTACACCAAGATTGAGACTCTATCCGATAGGCCAGTGTCACTGCTTCTGCATATGTTTCAAATATTCTTCGATCTAGGGTTGATCTTATTTCAGGGCTTATTCTGAAAATAAACCATCCTATCTTTTGCTTCTCAGTCAGTGGTTCCTCCAACTTCCTAGTTATCTCCTTGAATCTTCCATCAAAGTCCTTTATTGACACTTTATCCAATTGCATCAAATCTCTCATCTTACTTACCCCTTTTGTTGAAACATCTAGAACTCCAAAATTCTCCAAGAATAGTTTCTTGATATCATCCCATTCCTTATCACTGTTTGGACATGTCTTCCTATACCACTTCAATGCTTCATTCCACAAAGAACCTATGAAGTCAAACAACTTGATTCCATCTTTTGTTACTCCCTTCCGGTTCCAAAAAGACTCCAAAACAAAAATGTGCTCTGCTGCTTCAGTAGTGTCCTCAATGATTGGTAACTTAATAGGAATATCCATGATGGATCTTCTCAAAGTCTCTGATACTTCGTGGTAGTTTTCTTCTAGTTTGCCCCTCTGGATAGGTTGTCTTCTATCAACTCACTTTTCTTCTCTTCCCTTGTCTCTCTGTAGTCGGATATCAAAGTACTCTTTTCCTAAAACCTCTACAAAATTACTTTGAATCTCTTCTATTCTCTATGCTTCCTTGTTTTCTTGAATATATTCTCAACTAAAATTCTTTTGATTTTATATGGCACTCGAGGTGACTCATGGTCTAGGGGTTGTGTCTCTTTGTAGTGTCTTCAAATTAGGGCATACTCTTCCATTTGTGAATGGCATCACATCGGCATCCAATGATGATTGAAATAATCTTCCAAAACCCTCAAAACTCCTCTCAATGTTTATTGCATCTTCTCCTCCTCCTCTTATCTCCTTTATGCTTCAATAAATTAGCTCCTCTATATAATCCTCATCCATATTCAAAATTTCTGGTGTTAATTCATGTTTTCTAGCAGTCTGCAGCAAAAACCTTAATTCACCTCTTTCTTCATTTTCCCTTCCACATTCTTCTCCAGCAACACTCACAATGGCATGCTCAGCGATATCCTCCATAACACACTCTATCTCTTCTCTTTCTAACCTCCTTTCTCCGGTAGCACCCACATTGGCACGCTCAGCAGCATCCTCCTTGATGCATCTTCTTTTTCCCTTCCGATAGCACCCTCCATGGCACGCTCCACGAATTCTTCCTCCTTTACTTCTGCAACTTCTATTATCCTTACTTTTTCCATCTCTTGTGCCCTTTCCATCCTTCTGTGACAGCATTCTTATCGTTCTTGAGTTTGTTTTAATCTCTCTTCTCTGCTTATCTCCATTCTGGTCCAATGTCTTTGCCGATCTCTCTTTTCTTCAGCTTCTCCCCTTTTGCCATGAGTTTTCTTGATTTGGTGTTCCATTAGTCCTCTTATATCCCATGGAATCCTTTTTTGAAGAGTCACATCATTTGAAAGGTCCTTGCGGACCCTACCCCCGTTCCACTCACTGCCCCCTTAAGTACCTGTCCCCTTCTCATAGAGGTAGAAACTTAAGGAGACTTATATTCCTCCGTGAATTAAAAATTTTCTCCGCCAACCTCGCCTTCTCTTTTCTCTGGGACTCTGCACTACTCTTTTGAATGTGTTCCCCCTCAATTTTAAACTACTTTCTTCCAGGGTCCCAGCAATGGAACCAAATGTTGGCAGGAAATGGTGAGGATTACTGGTTTGGAGATCCGGTCCTCAGTCAAGTCTTTATAGTCAATTTCTACCCTGTTCAAGTAGCTAGAGATTGATAGCAATACACAAAGAATAACAAAATAGAGCATTGCATACAGATAATAATAAGACAACACATAATTACCCAGTACCGATAGATCTCCATATATATAAACAACAATCAAAGGTTATATACATCCATTCTCTAGCAGGTCTAAGTCTCTGTCTCACCAATTACATACATGACTTCTATGTCATCTTCATATCAGAATCTATCTCATATCCTTAGTACATTCTCCTATGCTATATGATCATAGCATATGTCTATATATAGTATGTCTATTGCATATAGGGATGTGTTTTGTAGCATCTTGTGTCAGCCTGCAGGCTCTGCATAGTGTATGCGCCAGCTTCTGGTCAGCTCTACTCCATGCTCTGCACGAGCTGCTAATAGTAGTGATTGCTTGTATAGAGTCATGTGATTGTTTGTAGATGATATTCAATTGTAAAAGGGCCAATTGTGACTATCCATTTTGTGGACAATTTCTAATATTGTTTTGGTTATGTTAAAGCCGACTGAAACCTCTCCCTGTGTAATTATTTCTGACCTAGTCGAACTATGCAAAGAGATCTATTGATGGAAATTGCATTGGCTATTTCACTAGCCAATTGGGGTTTGTTCTATATCTATCGTGCATTTTAATTCTGCATTCTAGCCACTCCTTTATGGGCTTGTTTGACTTGAGTTAAAGGCCAATTCTAAGCATTAATAAAAGGCAATTTGTGTTGTACTAAGGGTTGCTCTTGCAAGGCCAAATACTGGCAATATTATTGTGAATTTATATATTCATAGATGTTGCATATATAATTCATAGCAAAGATTTGAAATTTGCATAATCAAGTGATAATAATAGTGTGGCTTACTAACAATATTTGTATTTAATTTGAAATCTTATTATAGCCTTATTCTAATTAGAGAGTTATTTGTTGAGTCAAACTAAAATTATAAAATAATCCATTATGAGATATTACAATGGTATCAGAGCTAGATCATGCCACCCTGTGAAAGAGAAGCCAACAATTGAATGTTACAGTTGGGATGGAAAATGTTTCAATTTAAAGCATGTCCGCAAATATTCTAGTTTTGTACACATTTATTGCTGACATTAGACAGAACATTTGGCAATCTTCATTGTGGCTTCTAGAGTTTCCACAATCTTAAATTAATGTCTTTACACTGTAGAGCTCAGTTGTAGCGCATAAAATAGCAACTCAGCCTAAATAATTGCACTCTCTAGACAAAGTGATCTTATAGGGCACTACTTTGGAACATCTATCTTCAAAAGAGGAAGAAGTTTTGTTTAATCCTACAAAACTATTCTAGAAATTCTAGAAATGTTATCAACTAGAAATTACAACTTTTTCTACGTTAAGAGCAATAAATGAATAGGAATGAAATGTTTACAAAATTTTGGAAAGGATTTTTGATGAATAGAAAGCAGAATTGGAAATGACACCAAAAGATGAACTTGTCACTAGAGGGAGGGAGCCTCAACAAAGGATAGCAAAATGTCATGTGGATGTCTATGCATCGTGCTATCATCTATACAAAGTAGTACGAACAACAAGGTATGTGCCTTGTAGTTTGTACTTTCCCATTAAGCTTCTATTATATCTATGTGATTTCATGATAAACCTGCAGAGTAAACTGAAAGGGAAAACAAGCATAATATCTAGATAAACAGATAAATCTAATAAATTGTAAATGATAGAATCTATAGAAATGATAAATTAAACACTCTCAAACCTTCGTGTGATTGATCTCCTTCAAATAACATGCTTCTAATAAAACATAAAAGAAGGTTGGGACCTCTTAGGAGCTTGTTAGGAATGATCAAGTCCCTATTTTGGTCTTTTGGCCTCCATGTGCAGTCAAATGATAAGGATGCTGGAAAAAATGTGTGCACCTATCCTAAGTGTCTAACAGCTAGAGTGTAGTGACAAAATACTAGGGGTATCTCCCTATTCTACGAGGAATGATACTAGACCTAAGATGTGGATTGGATAACAAAAATAGTGGCCTACACCAATGATTTGCAGAGAGACAAAAAGGGGATTTCTTGAATAGCAATCGAGAGATTATTGATTCATCGCTTGTGCAACAAGATCAACAAGATGATGAAAGAATTAAATTATTAGAGTAAATTACATTTTATTAGAATATGATGAAGAGAAAGCCAAAGATTCACTACCTTACTTGTATGGATATGAGTATTGGAGACGAGGATGATCTTCAAGGAGCAATCCATTGTTTACCACCTATTGAAAATGCCCTCAATGATAGAAAGAAAGTTGGATGAATCTTTAGGAGAAGCCTAAACTTCTATGGTAGAAAATATGTCCTTATGATTGCTCTATATATCTTGCACAATAACTACGGGAATTTGCATGCAACACATAGGAAGATTGCAGGATTACTAGATAGTGAGCCAGAAAAGGGTCCTATCTACTGTGTGTAATCCATTGAGAAAGATTAAAGATTTTAGATAACTAGTCTACAAGTAATGCAAGAAATTGAGTCTTCTGAGAGAGAGAGAGAGAGAGAGAGAGAGATCTTTTGAATAATAATGGTCCTTTTCAATTGTCCTTATCCTCTAGTCAAGAGCAGGCTAAGGATAGGAAAGTGCATCCACATGAGTGTTACAACCATTAGGAGACATTATGAGGAAGTGACATGTAAGAGTAACGTAAATTTTGAGGTTTTGTATGACATGGGACACCAGCGCGCCATGCAGACGTCTGTGTTACGCTGCTATCCCGAGGGAATATGCTCAAATTTGGCACACATGCTTAGAAAAATGACATCATTGATGCTCTAGTACAAATTTTGGGAAAAACTTGATCTAGACGAAATAATTCGATACTAAGTCTAAATGGCTCTAAGACATGCTATAGGAATTGGTACTATGGCAGGTGTAGAACATGATGTGAAATTACAGGGTATGCAATTTTTGACATTACACCAATATATGGAAAAAATCAAAAAGTCTTTTGAGGAAAAGTAGTTAAAAGAAGGCAATCAATATTTTCTACAAGAAAAAGGACTATTTGATGGTTGCAAGTCTCTAGAATTTCCAAAGATCTCAGAATGTAAGTCTTTGAGGAAAAGCAATTTTAAATAGAGCTTTTAAATTTTGTGATTGGACTTAGAAAAGTTCACAAACTGTGTGAAGTCTTTGGAGAAAAGTGGTCAAAACAAAGAAGAGCTTTTAAACATGAAGCGAGGAAGATTGATTTGACAATGATGAAGAACTACTTTTAGAGAAGGGAAGTATCAGATAGAAGTTGATAGCAAAGAGTAGAATTCAGATAAGGAAAAACTTAGATACTCAAACTTGACAGTGAAATCCATGTTTCAAAGTGAAAAAGCTTGAATTGGCAGTCGCCATCATCCCATTTGAAAGATTAGTTGCAGACGCTCAAATTTGAAAGTAGAAGCAACCTTTGCAATAAGGAGACATATAGTAAAAAACTAAGGATTGTTCTCATCAAGAGTTATTAATAATAGGAGATCGATGCTGATAAAGAAAAAAAGATTGATACAATGATAGACATGTTGGGTTAGACGCTCTACATGATGTAGAATGATATGTCTACTTCCAATAGGTAGAATAGTGAGGCAAGCACTTCAGGAGCCAATAACAATAACCGGAACAATCATGCATAGAGAACAATTGTTGGGTTTGTTGATAAACCTCTACATCCAACTTTCATTCGTAGAGAAGTTCATATGGTGAAGCTTCAAAATTCAATACAGGAAGATATCAATGCCAAGTATGCAAATTATAGAAATCTTCCTACAAAGATTCAAAAGGCAATATCTTTCACAAATTTCATGAATATGAAGAGTGGCAATAATTTAGTGGGCAGCAATAAACATGAGAGTCTAGATGACCTTGGTGAGAGTTCTTGCAACACGACATAATATTGGGGTCTTAGCAATTAGAGCTTCAGGCCATAGCAAGGCAATCATGGCTAAGAGTGACAGTAACACAAGCCTTGGCAAAGGGAAGTGGACAACAACAAAAAATTAGACTTTGGTGTGAAAACTTTGAACCTGACAATAATTCATTTGAGAGACAAGATAGCAAGGAAGCTCACATTTTAGAGTCTGAGGAGACATTAAATGTTCGTCATGATAAATGTAGAGAAGAAGAAGACATTATGGAGAATCCAATACTAATGTGTGATGTTGTTACACGCAGCAAAGAGAGTTTTGCATCTACAACTATTGTTGGTGCAAAAGAGATGGAAGAGAAACCAAATTCGCAAGTACATGTAAATGAAGGAATTTATGTTGAAAAAGATTCTTCAAATGTGGCTACTGAAAAGAAGTCCAAATTAAAAGATAAGGAACCTAAACATGAGCTTAAAAATAAATCTAAACTGAAAAATAAAAAGGAGAAATATGCTAAGGCACATATAGAATCTCTAAAGAAACCTATGAAAAAGTTTGAAGAGTATCTAAAAATGGAGGACCAAAAGATATTTTTTGTTGATGAAGATTCAGCAATGGAGTTGGCGAAAAGGCTAAAGGTCAAGGAAGGTAAGCTTGGTGGTTCTAAAGATGGGTTGAATGACCCAATGGATGGAAATTTTTTATGTGATCTTGAAACATAGAAAAGAAAAAAGGAAGAAAAAGAAATCAGTTGGAACAAAACAAGATTTTCAAAAACAACTAGATACAACTAGAGAGGCAACCTGAGGAGGTTATATCTGAAGATGTTTTTCAATCAAGTACACCAAGTGGATGGACACGCAAATCCCCAACATTGATTTGGGATCCTAGTACCTTCAGAAGGGCTCAGTCAAATGGAAAAGAAAAATGGAGCAAGTTAAAGCCAAGGTTATATGGTCCTTGCAGAATTAAACAAAGAATGGGGAAGGTGCAGAAATTCTTCAGCATCCTAGTTTATGATTGCTTGAGAACAAACAATCTTGGGAAGGGTATAATGTAATGTCCCCTCTTTGAAATAAAACCAAGATAAACCCAAGTGCCCATCATACAATTAAGAGAGTCATAATAAAAGGGTAGCTTAAGTAATATTATGAAATTATAATAATGTTAAAATATTAAATAAAAAAGTCTCTTAAAATGGAAGATTATTTTAAATAATTCCTCTCAAGGATCATGGAGAAAAGTTATGTCTTTTGGAGGAAAACTCTATTTAAAAAAGGCCAAGCAAGGAGGAAGCATAATTGAGAAAACATTATATTATCTAATTTCTACTTGTTGGAGCATGGAAAACTTCGGTTCAAATAAACTAAAGATGAAATCCCTGTAGGTCTACAATTAAAGGATGAAAAGCCCATGATTTCTATTACTGAATTTAGTGTACGAAAACCCCTGATTCAAACTTGGGGCAGTCTTATTTAGAGATTGCATATGAGCTTCACATTGACAAGGAATTGTTATTCGTAGTGAATTCATTCTAAGTTAATTCTTGCATTTATATTTGATGTTCTCGATATACTAGATGGCTTGTTTAGTGTCTTGTTGATTAAGCAGGAGTTGTGATATTGTGGCTGCTAGTATAGAGCCAAACTCATATGAATCTGGCCACTTTCAAAGAGCCAAACTCATATATTTGTTAGTGACTGCTTGTATAGAGTCGTGTGATTGCTTGCAGATGATATTTAGTTGTAAAAGGGCCGGTTGTGACAGTGCATTTTGTGGGCGATTTTCTGATATTGTTTGATTGTGTTAACGCCGACTGGAAGCTCTCCCTAAGCGATTATTTTTTACTTGGTTGAACTGTGCAAAGAGATTTATTGATAGCAATTTCATCGGTTGTTTCACTAGCCGATTGGGGTTTTTTCTATATCTTTTGTGCATTTTAATTATGCATTCTGACCACTCCTTTATGGGCTTGTTTGACTTGAGTTGAAGGCCGGTTCTGAGCATTAATAAAAGGCAATTTGTGGTGTATTGAGGGCTGCTCCTGCAAGGCCGAATACTAGCAATATTATTGTGATTTTCTATATTCATAGATGTTGTATATATAATTCATAGTGAAGATTTGAAATTTGCATAATCAACCGATAACTTGATAATAATAGTGTGGTTTGCTGACAATATTTGTATTTGATTTGAAATCTATTTATAACCTTATTTTGATTAGAGAGTTATTTGTTGAATCGTATTGAAATTATAAAATATTCCATTACAGGATATTATAAGGACCCCACTACTGCAGAGGAGAAGACGGTTGCCATGGGACCTCTAAGGACATAGCCTGGCACTAGCGCCCATTATTACGGATTCTTTATTGCTTTAGTAGTGCAGAAGGTTAATTTTGCAAATTGAGTTCAATTCCATGTTACGAAATCAATCCTTTCCAAATTCTAAAAATAACTCAATTCAATTTTTGTCATTCTACTTCCAACACATCCAAGAACATGTGATTCTAAGTTACATTTCAAAAGTTATAATCAAGACCCTAGACAATTGACTATTAATTGTCGAAATCAACTAAATCCTTTTATTTCTATTAATTTCTAATTTTCCAAATAATGTCACATGATCAAATCACAACTCTAAACTAGGCTAATAGAATTATATTAATGGTCATATTCATTACACCTAATTTTTAATAAAGAAACCATCTTTATTTCTTTACAACATGAAAAGAGGATAGGCCAACTTAGTGAAGGCACATATCCCAAAATGAGAGTGGTCTTGCTAACACATATAGATCCTATTCTAGGTACAAGGTACCAAAATAAGGGAAAAGATAACCTTAAGGTGTACTAGATGTTGGTAGCTCAATGGGACCCTTAGGAAAGAGGGGCAAGTCAAGATCACAATTTCCAACATTTAAATCAAGTGAGGAATTCATAACAAAAAATTTATTATTCAACATCATCATGATGCCTAGTTTTTCCTACCAAATAGGCAGTTATCTTAAACTGATAATTGATAAAGCGAGCATCAAATGATCAACATGTCATGAATAAAGTTGTCTTATGTAACTCAATAAGAGGGTACGATGGATTCAAACCAATCAAACGATGTCCAGAGGAAAGTTTTTTCGCTCTACATATTTTTGAAATTGGCCACCGTTGTCTCTCTAGGTTCATACCGCGCTCTAGGCGCAGGAAGTATAGCCTTTTTTTCTGTACGCCCACATTTATTGCGACTTCTTGGCCATTTAAATGCCTCTTGCCGCTTCTAACCCAGCATTTGTTACTGGTGTTGGCGGTTCTTCGGCTCTGAACAATGGCTCCTCCACTGACCAAGCGTCCCCAGAAGTTTGTTCTGAAGGTGTTCCAGGAGGTAAGCCCTCAGACTCTCCTGCTGATGTAATCTTAGCATCACAGGAATTTGATACTGCTTGTTTATGGTTAGAGCAGCATACTCTCATTGGTTATTTTGTAGGTAGAACTCCCCCTGAATCTATGCTCAAAGAATGGGTCCAAAAGGCTTGGGTCCCTCATGGGGTCCACCTTGATATGGTCCAAAATTTGACCAAAGGCTTTTTCCTTTTTCGCTTTGCGAAAGTTAGCCATGTTCAAGCAATTTTGAAACATGGCCCTTGGTATGTTCGGTCTTCCCTGTTGGTCTTTCAACAGTGGACACGGGATTTTGTGGCCTCTGATGATACCAAACATAGAGTTGAGGTGGATCTTTCAAAAGACCTCAAGGAATTTATTGACATTCAACTTGGCCCCCTTCAGCACACCCAAAAAGTCACATACTTCAATTTGCCCAATACTTGCTATCGTTATCAGTCAGCATAGCATAAAATTAGGGATTGTCCTCTTGTTGTGCCTAGAACCCGGGTTCCTCCCAGGGAGACTGTACAGGCACGCCTTGTAGAAAACCATGTAGTAACTATGCCCAAGGAGGTGGTTTCTAAACCAATGGACACTTGGGCTACTATTACCAATCGCAAAAACAGAGTGAAACCCTCTACGGATGTTCTTAAACCCTTTGAAGCAGTTAAACAGGTTTCAAAGCTTTATGCGAATGGTGGGAAGGACAACAATAAGAGTCCTCTTGTGCTGCCTTTGCAGCAAGCATCACCGCCAAGGGCAAGAGCCCATGTCAATTCTTCTGTGACGCCTCGCAGGCGCTCTCATAGCCATGAGCTTCTTGAGGAGGGAGAAATTGTTCAGGAGCTTAAAAACATCAAATCCCTCCTCTCCAATTTGGGTCAAACCCTACTGACTTTCTTCAGAATAGTTTTGCTTCATTTGGAAGCCTGGATTCTAGGGAGATGGTGGAGGATTTTAAATGAATTTTCTCTCTTGTAATGTTAGAGGTCTCACTGACCTCTCTAGGAAGTACTCTGTTTGTGATGCTCTCCATCATTATGTTTCTCTTGATGTTCTGTGCCTGTAAGAAGTTAAAGTTACAGGGTTTCTTTTGTCTTCGGCTTGCTGTTGTATTTGGCCAGCCAGTAAACTATTTTCCACCGCCCATGAGGCTGGCAAAGGTGGTGTAACTACTCTTTTGTCCCCTCGGTGGCATGATTTAGTGGTGGATCATGGGGTGGATCCCACCAACTGGTTAGTCTGGATGCTTCTTAATATTAATAATCACTCTTTTGGGATTATTAATGTCTATGCTTCAAATGATGCGTCAGAAAGATCTGCTTTGTGGCGGTGGATTGCGGATTCATTTCCCGTGGCCACGTGGCTTATTTGTGGAGATTTTAATATGGTTGAAACGGCTACCGACAAGGATGGTGTTCTGCCTTTTCGGTGGCCAGCTGGCGAAAGAGAGGTGTGGTTCCATATGCGCAATAAATTGGAATTTTTTGAT
This sequence comes from Cunninghamia lanceolata, assembly GCA_027924645.1. NCBI lineage: Eukaryota > Viridiplantae > Streptophyta > Pinopsida > Cupressales > Cupressaceae > Cunninghamia > Cunninghamia lanceolata. The sequence goes on along the minus strand of BSBN01000870.1, from coordinate 14,496,006 downwards.
CCCAATGTTGGTTGCCATCACTCCAGTCCTTTATGGCATACTTGGTGCAATATTCGGGCTGGAAATGACAGGATCTTTAAACGCCTTGATCATGCTATGATTTCTGCACAATCTTTTTTTAACTTCTCCACGTCATCCACCCTTCCTGTGCATCCATTAATGGATGTGACGTTGTCAAATCACTTTCCAATTTAGTTTGCCATTGAGTGGCAGCTCACTCAACCACGCGCCATGAAATCTCATTTTTTTCTAAACACTTCCTTGCTTGCTCATCAACCCACCTTGGCACACATTTCAACTATTTGGAATTTAGAATGTCGGTCGTTGCATGCTACTGGATGGATTAAGTGGTGGAATGATGCTATTACCCGCATAGCGAGGTTTCTTCGCATCAATGGCCATCAGCTGGCCAATTTCAGGAGAAGGGCTTATGAGGCTACTGTCACTGCTTTGAAATTTGCTTCTGAAGCCTTGGTTGCTGAGCCTTTTTCTCCTTCTAAGCAAGTCCTTGTTGCCAATTTATGGCATCAAAAACAAATGGCTGGCTGCCATGCTGCCAGAGGAGCGCAACTTAAAGCTAGAATGCACTGGCTAAAAATTGGGGACCGTGTTTCTAAGGAGTTCCTTCTTGCTCTTCGAGCTAAACATTCCTCACACGGTATTAAGTAAATCAAAGAGGACAATGCTATTCATACAGATCTGCCAGACATTCTCCAGGCTTTTGTAAGACATTATGAAAAAGTTTTCACTGCTCAAGATTACACTCCTGAGCGACAAACTGCTTTGCAGGATTGTCTTGATGTTGTTCCAAACAGGCTGTCCTCAGCCCAGACTCGCTTCTGTGATCAACTTTTAGCCATTGAAGACCTTAAAGAAGCTATCTGCTCTATGGTAGATGGGAAAGCACCTGGAATTGATGGCTTTCCTTGTGAGTTCTACAAAGCCCTTTGGGATTATTTAGGAAAAGATTTACACAATGTTTACCTTGAAGCATTTCATTCCAATTCTTTAGGAAATATTATAAATCAAGGAAACATTAAGTTCATACTTAAAGCTGGCGATCCAGAGGATATTTGCAACTGGAGGCCCATTACCCTCCTCAATGTCTCCTACAAAATCATTGCTAAAGCCTTTTCTCTCAAACTCTGCAACCTGCTTCCTTTGATTGTCCGCCCTGAACAAACAAGCTTCATTAAGTCCAGAGATATATTAGATAATATCAGGAGGGAATGGAATGGGCCTGAAAATCAAACCAAAAAGCAATTTTTAAAAAAATTAATTTTGCTAAGGCTTATGATCGCATTGAATGGTGCTTTATCCTTGCAATGCTTGCAGCATTAGGGTTTGGACCCTCTTTTATTCAATCTGTCAAAATGCTCTTTTCAGATGCTTCTGCTTGCATCACTATCAATGGCCACCAGTCTCATACTTTTGGCCTTTTCAGATCAATCCGCCAAGGATGCCCTCTTGCCCCAAGCCTATATGTTCTTGCAGCAGAAGGTTTTGGTTATCTTCTTGCTCATTCAGTTTCCAATAGGCTTGTTCATGGTATTTATTTACCAATTTCTTCCAACCAGCTGGTTAATGGTCATTTTGCTGATGACTCCTTTTTAACCTTACTGGAAGAAGAAAATTCAGTTAAAAATGCTCTTGGTTGTCTGGAGACCTTTTGTTTGGCCTCAGGTTCTTCCATTCAGTGGCAAAAGATGTTATGCTACAGACAGTCTATACTTCCCACTCCTCATTGGCTTCAGCAATATAGCTGGCGCTGGGTTGGCCATGGTGAAATTTTTAGATTCTTGGGTATTCCTTTTGCATTCTAGGGCACTTCTGCCACCCTATGGCAAGTTGTTCTTACTCGTGTGGAGCAAAAACTTGTAGTTTGGATTACTAAGCCTCTTTCACTAGCTGGTAAATTCCAGGTTTGTTCTAAGATCTTGGCTGCAACCCATGTTTATTATTCTTCTTGTTGGGCTCCTTCAAAAGCTCTTATGCCAAACTGGAAAAACTCTTGCGGGATTTCATATGGACCTCTTCTGATACTCGCCATGGTTTTCACCGTGTTGCATGGGAATTTTGCTGCCTTCCCAGAGATTCTGGAGGACTTGGTATTCTTTCTACTCACTGCCAAAGAACTGCCTTAGCTGTCCAATGGATTGTTCATGTGCTCACTGGTTGTGAGGCATGGAAGGTTTTACTCCGACATAACATTGAAATGGGACATCCTATGCACAAACCGGCTTGGAAAGGAATTGGTTTTTCTACTCTCCTTGTCATGAGAGAACCAATTCAAATCTCGGGCACGTTTATGGTTAAGAGCATTTGGAAAAAATTAAACCTTGGTTATGCTGGTCTAGTGATGGTTTTCGTGCTAGTCTTTCATTCAATCACCTTAATATTTGGTGGTCACCTCTCCGAGCTTCTGCAACTTAACCTTTGGCTAAATTGCAAGGTTTAAAGACTCTCAAATTTCACAAAAAAGGTGTTCAGACCATTCAGGATATGTTTCACAGGCCCACTATGAGCCTTTTGGTTTGGGAAGCATTCCGTGTAAAATTTTCTCTTTCAAAAGTTGATAAGCCTACTTATGACAGAATCATCATGGCTATTCCACCTGAAATGTTGCATAAGGTTGGAATTCAGTCCAACAAGCCATAGTGGAAGGACTAGAAATGGTATCTAGACACACCTTTGCATCATTTCAAGCCACGGATGGCTTACAGGTGGCTTTCAACTCATTTACCCATGGCTGCCACTCTTAATAAGCGATGGCTTATTCATAGCTCTTTAAGTCTTTGGCATTCCAGGTTTAAAACTATTTGGTCTGCGATTCTTGAGCCAAAACTTGCTCATTTTGTCTGGTGCATTCTCTTTCAAGGCTTGCCTGTTGGTACTAGGTTGTTTCACCTTGGGGTCTGTTGATGATTGTTTTTCGACAAGTCAACAATAGAGTATCCCACTCTCTCTTGAATAAAGCTCTTCAAAGGCTGAACTATGTGATCCAGTGAAGTAACTCCAAGGTTCCTTATTTATGATTCATGATGGGTTAACTAAGTGATTACATGTGATCTTACTGATAATCACAAAGGGACTTACATTAGATTCTTCTTCTTTCATTAATCTTATCTCTCCTTTAGTATGGATGACATATATACAAGACTTCAATGATAAAGAAAAGTAAAAAGATAAAGGTTTAGAAAGGCTAATCTAAGGTCAATAAAGCAATGATGATGTGTGAATAGACAAACTCCTTGAATTAATCTAACTCCACTTCGCCAAGGATGCCTACAACTACATGGAGTTGGTGCGATCTCCTAAGGTAAACGAATGGTTTTAAAATTATGAAGGGTTATATAAGCACCCATAAGACGGCGCAGCTTAAACAAGCGTCCACAATCGAACTTAAGTAAATGATGAGGCTCAAAAGTGTGTCTGTGTTGAGGTGGATCTTTTGAAAGACCTCAGGAATTTATTGACATTCAACTTGGCCCTCTTCAACACACCCAGAAAGTCACATACTTCAATTTGCCCAATACTTGCTATCATTGTCAGTCAGCAGAGCATAAAATTAGGGATTGTCCTCTTGTTGTGCCTAGAACCCGAGTTCCTCCCAGGGAGACTGTACAGGCACACCTTGTAGAAAACCATGTAGTAACTATGCCCAAGGAGGTGGTTTCTAAACCAATGGACACTTTGGCTACTGTTACCAATCGCAAAAACAGAGTGAAACCCTCTACGGATGTTCTTAAACCCTTTGAAGCAGTTAAAGAGGTTTCAAAGCTTTCTGCAAATGGCAGGAAGGACAACAATAAGAGTCTTCTTGTGCTGCCTTCGTAGCAAGCATCACCGCCAAGGGCAAGAGCCCATGTCAATTCTTCTGTGACGCCTCGTAGGCGCTCTCGTAGCCATGAGCTTCCTGAGGAGGGAGAAATTGTTCAGGAGCTTAAAAACATCAAATCCCTCCTCTCCAATTTGGGTCAAACCCCACTAACTTTCTTCAGAATAGTTTTGCTTCATTTGGAAGCCTGGATTCTAGGGAGATGGTGAAGGATTTTAAATGAATTTTCTCTCTTGGAATGTTAGAGGTCTCACTGACCTCTCTAGGAAGTACTCTGTTTGTGATGCTCTCCATCATTATGTTTCTCTTGATGTTCTGTGCCTACAAGAAGTTAAAGTTACAGGCTTTCTTTTGTCTACGGCTTGCTGTTGTATTTGGCCAGCCAGTAAACTATTTTCCACCGCCCATGAGGCTGGCAAAGGTGGTGTAACTACTCTTTTGTCCCCTTGGTGGCATGATTTAGTGGTGGATCATGGGGTGGATCCCACCAACCGGTTGGTCTGGACGCTTCTTAATATTAATAATCACTCTTTTGGGATTATTAATGTATATGCTTCAAATGATGCGTTAGAAAGATCTATTTTGTGGCGGTGGATTGCGGATTCATTGCCCGTGGCCACGTGGCTTATTTGTGGAGATTTTAATATGGTTGAAATGGCTACCGACAAGGATGGTGTTCTGCCTTTTCGGTGGCCAACTGGCGAAAGAGAGGTGTGGTTCCATATACGCAATAAATTGGAATTTTTTGATCCCAATGTTGGTCGCCGTCACTCCAGTCCTTTATGGCATACTTGGTGCAATATTCGGGCTGGAAATGACAGGGTCTTTAAATGCCTTGATCATGCTATGATTTCTGCACAATCTTTTTTTAACTTCTCCACGTCATCCACCCTTCCTATGCATCCATTAGTGGATGTGACGTTGTCAAATCACTTTCCAATTTAGTTTGCCATTGAGTGGCAGCTCACTCAGCCACGCGCCATGAAATCTCAGTTTTTTCTAAACACTTCCTTGCTTGCTCATCAACCCACCTTGGCACACATTTCAACTATTTGGAATTTAGAATGTCAGTCGTTGCATGCTACTAGATGGATTAAGTGATGGAATGATGCTATTACCCACACAGCGAGGTTTCTTCGCATCAATGGCCATCAGCTGGCCAATTTCAGGAGAAGGGCTTATGAGGCTACTGTCACTGCTTTGAAATTTGCTTCTGAAGCCTTGGTTGCTGAGCCTTTTTCTCCTTCTAAGCAAGTCCTTGTTGCCAATTTATGGCATCAAAAACAAATGGCTGGCTGCCATGCTGCCAGAGGAGCGCAACTTAAAGCCAGAATGCACTGGCTAAAAATTGGGGACCGTGTTTCTAAGGAGTTCCTTCTTGCTCTTCGAGCTAAACATTCCTCACACGGTATTAAGTAAATCAAAGAGGACAATGCTATTCATACAGATCTGCCAGACATTCTCCAGGCTTTTGTAAGACATTATGAAAAAGTTTTCACTGCTCAAGATTACACTCCTGAGCGACAAACTGCTTTGCAGGATTGTCTTGATGTTGTTCCAAACAGGCTGTCCTCAACCCAGACTCGCTTCTATGATCAACTTTTGGCCATTGAAGACCTTAAAGAAGCTATCTGCTCTATGGTAGATGGGAAAGCACTTGGAATTGATGGCTTTCCTTGTGAGTTCTACAAAGCCCTTTGGGATTATTTAGGAAAAGATTTACACAATGTTTACCTTGAAGCATTTCATTCCAATTCTTTAGGAAATATTATAAATCAAGGAAACATTAAGTTCATACTTAAAGCTGGCAATCCAGAGGATATTTGCAACTGGAGGCCCATTACCCTCCTCAATGCCTCCTACAAAATCATTGCTAAAGCCCTTTCTCTCAAACTCCGCAACCTGCTTCCTTTGATTGTCCAACCTGAACAAACAAGCTTCATTAAGTCTAGATATATATTAGATAATATCAGGAGGGAATGGAATGGGCCTGAAAATCAAACCAAAAAGCAATTTTTAAAAAAAATGATTTTGCTAAGGCTTATGATCGCATTGAATGGTGCTTTATCCTTGCAATGCTTGCAGCATTAGGGTTTGGACCCTCTTTTATTCAATCTGTCAAAATGCTCTTTTCAGATGCTTCTGCTTGCATCACTATCAATGGCCACCAGTCTCATACTTTTGGCCTTTTTAGATCAATCCGCCAAGGATGCCCTCTTGCCCCAAGCCTGTATGTTCTTGCAGCAGAAGGTTTTGGTTATCTTCTTGCTCATTCAGTTTCCAATAGGCTTGTTCATAGTATTTATTTACCAAATTCTTCCAACCAGCTGGTTAATGGTCATTTTGCTAATGACTCCTTTTTAACCTTACTGAAAGAAGAAAATTCAGTTAAAAATGCTCTTGGTTGTCTGGAGACCTTTTCTTTGGCCTCAGGTTCTTCCATTCAGTGGCACAAGACGTTATGCTACAGACAGTCTCTACTTCCCACTCCTCATTGGTTTCAGCAATATCACTGGCGCTAGGTTGGCCATGGTGAAATTTTTAGATTCTTGGGTATTCCTTTTGCGTTCCAGGGCACTTCTGCCACCCTATGGCAAGTTGTTCTTACCCGTGTGGAGCAAAAACTTGCAGTTTGGATTACTAAGCCTCTTTCACTAGCTGGTAAATTCTAGGTTTGTTCTAAGATCTTGGTTGCAACCCATGTTTATTATTCTTCTTGTTGGGCTCCTTCAAAAGCTCTTATGCCAAACTGGTAAAACTCTTGCGGGATTTCCTATGGACCTCTTCTGATACTTGCCATGGTTTTTACTGTGTTGCATGGGAATTTTGCTGCCTTCCCAGAGATTCTGGAGGACTTGGTATTCTTTCTACTCACCGCCAAAGAACTACCTTGGCTGTCAAATGGATTGTTCGTGTGCTCACTGGTTGTGAGGCATGGAAGGTTTTCCTCCGGCATAACATTGAAATGGAACATCATATGCACAAACCGGCTTGGAAATGAATTGGTTTTTCTACTCTCCTTGTCATGAGAGAACCAATTCAAATCTCGGGCACGTTTGGTTAAGAGCATTTGGAAAGCCTGTGAAAAAATTAAACCTTGGTTATGCTGGTCTGGTGATGGTTTTCGTGCTAGTCTTTCATTCAATCACCTTAATATTTGGTGGTCACCTCTCCAAGCTTCTGCAACTTAACCTTTGGCTAAATTGCAAGGTTTAAAGACTCTCAAATTTCACAAAAAAGGTGTTCAGACCATTCAGGATATGTTTCACAGGCCCACTATGAGCCTTTTGGTTTGGGAAGCATTCCGTGTAAAATTTTCTCTTTCAAAAGTTGATAAGCCTACTTATGACAGAATCATCATGGCTATTCCACCTGAAATGTTGCATAAGGTTGGAATTCAGTCCAACAAGCCATAGTGGAAGGACTAGAAATGGTATCTAGACACACCTTTGCATCATTTCAAGCCACGGATGGCTTACAGGTGGCTTTCAGGGCATTTACCCATGGCTGCCACTCTTAATAAGCGATGGCTTATTCATAACTCTTTAAGTCTTTGGCATTCCAAATTTAAAACTGTTTGTTCTGCCATTCTTGAGCCAAAACTTGCTCATTTTGTCTGGTGCATTCTCTTTCAAGGCTTGCCTGTTGGTACTAGGTTGTTTCACCTTGGGGTATGTTGATGATTGTTTTTCGACAAGTCAACAATAGAGTAAAACACTAGAGTATCCCACTTTCTCTTGAATAAAGCTCTTCAAAGGTTGAACTATGTGATCCAGTGAAGTAACTCCAAGGTTCCTTATTTATGATTCATGATGGGTTAACTAAGTGATTACATGTGATCTTGTTGATAATGACGAAGGGACTTACATTAGATTCTTCTTCTTTCATTAATCTTATCTCTCCTTCAGTGTGGATGACATATATACAAGACTTCAATGATAAAGAAAAGTAAAAAGATAAAGGTTTAGAAAGGCTAATCTAAGGTCAATGAAGCAATGATGATGTGTGAATAGACAAACTCCTTGAATTAAGTTAACTCCACTTCGCTAAGGATGCCTACAACTACATGGAGTTGGTGCGATCTCCTAAGGTAAACGAATGGTTTTCAAATCATGAAGGCTTATATAAGCACCCATAAGACGGTGTAGCTTAAACAAGTGTCCACAATTGAACTTAAGCAAATGATGAGGCTCAGACTAGCTTTACACAACACTTCACCAGCGATGAATGTTAAAAGCATGAGCCAGGAGTTGATCAAATATCCACTACAACATACATTACATCAAAGAGCTTCTAATCTATTTTTAATCTACTTGAAACATCTCTGCACTTCATCAAAGTACAAGAAACCATGTGATTCCACAAGACAAGACTTAAACACCAAGCGAACTCCAATGTCCTTGCATTAATCTTGAGAAATATTTACAACAATATCAAGTCCTCTCAGAGAATTTCGAGAGTCTCTTCTATTCTACTCTACTCCTACTAACTAAACTACTACTTTACAAATGAGGCAACAAGGCCTTTATATAGGGGTCCAGAATACAACGAATGGCTAAGATCATTTCATGTAGCCAAGGGCTTAGATCATGCCACTTCAACAGTTAGTTACAACTTGCTATTTTTAGTACATATAAGAGGCAATGAAGGCACGTTTTCTAAGAAAATAAAGATAGGATGGAATCTTTTAGAGCATCTTCCACATAGGCGTCCCCTTGGCTTCTTCTTTATTAAATGATACTTTAAATGCAGTTGAAATGATGTGGCTGATCATAATTGGTTGATGATGTGTACATGCCACATAGGTGCCACTTCAGCATGTTCCCAAATTATATCATCTTGTATGATGTCTTCAATATGATTGCTTTTGATGATAAACACTTGAGATGTATCTTGTTGATCTTGCCTTGTTTATTCTTCTTGCAAACTGGATGAGTACATGTTGCTTCACTTGATTAATTTCGTGATGTTTCTCCTTCTTCTTGCACGTAAGTTGATGATCTTCTTAAATGATACTTCATGTAGAGTAGTAGGAGATGATGATGACATGAAGTAGAATAGGAGACTCTTTGATACTTGAAGATTGAGGAGGAACTTGAAACTGAATGGATGAATGCCTTTGAACATGATGCAACTGATGAAGTATACTTGAACTTGATGCAATCTAACATGATGTCATTGATGAAGAAGACTTGAGATATATCTTGTTGTGACCTCTCGGAGCAACTACCTCTTGAAGTGATGTCTCTTTGGCAATGATTACTTCCCGTCTTAAGTCTCTGGCATGAATGAATGTGAATGGCTCCTTTGGAACAACTACATGATGACTCTTCCTTAAAGGTGACTCCAAGCTCCTCGCTTGAAGGTGACTCCTTGAACAACTCCTTAGCTTTATTGATGTTCCTACAAGACAAGAGAGACAATATATCAATCACTTCATAACAGAAAGAAATAACTTTAAACATATGAATAACCTCACTTCAATCTAGGCACACATATAGGTAGAAAGAGGAGCAAAGGGCGCCTAACTTCATGACTTGATAGTTCACAGTTTCTAACACTTAAAGATGACTTAAAATGACTTATATCATCTAGGCACTCATTACCAAAGGGTCACTTCATGCATTCTTCTTCAAGGTGCTCATTGAGGTGGGAAATTACAAGCAAAGACGCCTAACACAGATGAAGGATTGATAATGCTCTAAGGCGCACATTGTTGATGCTCAGGGTGTGAATTGGCGCCTAAGGTTGAAGATAGGTTCTTGACATTTCAAGTGATTTCTACTTATGTTTGGACTTCACAAAGACTTCATTCTCATCTCTAGGTGCTAATGTTGGTTTGTGCAAGTAGGAATGGGCGCCTAACCTACTTGATTTAACTTCTTGGTTTATCTAACACCCTCAATCACCTTTTTCAATTCTCAAGAGGTCATCTCATCCTTCATACGCCATATTTCAAGGTTTTAATGCTCTGACACTCAAGGCGCTAGATCTCATCCTTACAAACCTTCTACATTCAAGGCGCTAGATCTCATCCTTGCAAACCTTCTACATTCAAGGCGCTAGATCTCGTATCCCCAGAGGTAAAAATTGCGCCTAACCTAAATTACTTTGTTTTTTGGGCATCTTAATAGTTTCAATCCAATGTATAGGTGTCTAAAGGAATTCTTACCTCAAAAGGTCATCAAATTTCGTAGTTTTAGATCCTTCCTTTGCAAGGCGCAATTTTGATAGGTTGAAACCCTTATCTCATGCCTAGGCGCCCAAAGGTGATTCTTACAAGTGCAACTAGCGCCTAACTCACAATGATAAATCATGTTCAACTTGAGGCGCAATTTGTTAATGGTTTGAACATGCAAAGGCGCCCAACCTCATTGAACACTTTCTTGTCGGATTTTCAAAGTTTAAGGCCTTCCATCTTCAATTTCAATCAAGGCGCCATAGTTTGGAGTGGTTCAAAGTTGATTTTCCTCTAGGCACACATATGAGTCTCAACCTAAGGCGCTGATTTGGGTATCTGCAAGTGAGAAAATGTGCCTAGCCTCCCGGAGCGAATTCGCACCTAGAAGTGGAAGTCCCAAAGCATAAGGTATATTGAAAAATATATTTAAGTATATACTTTAAATATTTTTCAATATACCTTTCAGGATGTTTGAGATAGGTCTCAGATCCACTGGATTTAACATGTAGATTCTAGATTTTTGAGGATCCACCAGATTTTAGACTTAGCCAATTTTCAGGATCTTCAAGATCAGGATACTAGACTTAGTCATTTCTAGGATCTCAAACATACATCAAGGATTTCATACTCTTTCTCCCTAAGGCGCAACTTGGAGTTAGTTTAAACATCTCTTTCATGCTAAGGCGCCAAAATGAGGTAGTCTAATGCATGAAGGGTGCCTAGACTTGAATTTGCTCATTCTTGACATCTTTAAGGCTCTTCAACACTTGATTATACTCTTGTGAGACCACCTCATCCTTAGGCGCTATCTATCATTGATTTAAATTTCATCCCACATCAAGGCGCCCAAAAATGGTGGATACACATGCAGAATGCGCCTAGACTTGAGGGATGAATTGGCGCCTAACTTAAGTTGTCCTTTTTTGTCAAATTTTCAATGCCTAAAGTCTTTTGGCAACTTTTTCCATCAAGGCGCCTTGATCTTCACTTCTCCTTGCTCAAGGCGCAATTTTGAGTTTGTTTGAATGATGAAAGGCGCCTTTTGCTCTAAGCGGAATTTTGAGGTTGTGCAAGTTGGAGAAATGCACCTATGATCCCAGAGAAAATTCGCGCCCAAAACTGAAAGTTCCCGAGGTAAGGTATATTGAAAAATATATTTAAGTATAAGAAATTATACTTTAAATATTTTTCAATATACCTTTCAGAATGTTTGAGATAGGTCTCAGATCCACCGGATTTAACATGCAGATTCTAGATTTTTGAGGATCCACCAAATTTCAAACTTAGCCAATTTTTAGGATCTTCAGGATCAGGATACCAGACTTAGTCATTTTCAGGATCTCAAACATCAGGATCAGGTCATCAAGGGACTACAAGATTCAAACACCACTGACTTCATCATGAAATAGCTCTAAGACATCATCAAAACTTCATGCAAAGCATCAGAGCTCAAAAAAAGGGGGGTCCCCATTTGCAATGGGGCGATGTGTGATTAGGTCACAACAAGGTCCAGGATTCCCGTTGTCCTTTTTGTGGACAGGCTGGAATGATTCAGCATCTTTTCTAGTATTGCACAAGAGCTCAGCAATTCTAGTTATGGATTCATGATTTTTTTCGCCCTTTCAGACCTGAGCCATTAACCTGGGAAATCATCCTACTGGGTGATTCACCCAGGTTTTCTGAAAAATTTACTCAAATCTGACATTTTCAAGGTGGAGATTTTATTTGCATTATGGAAAGATCGTAATTCTTGTATATTTTCAGAAAGCAAAATTGGAACTTATGTTTCTCTGTACATTAAAACTATTATCTGATCTAATGTTCTTCTGCAGATTCAAGTGCAAGCTAACAAAGTTGCCTTGGAAGTGGCTCACTTACAAGAGCTGTTGGATCATTAGGGGAATGCTCCCTGCACTGTGGCTCGTGTTCCTCCCTCACCGTCCTCTGTCAGAACTCGCTCTCCTAACAAACGCAGAAATGGTTCGGCCAGAGATTCTCGGCCTCACTCCCAGCCTGCTCCGCGTCACGGTGCTCACCACCGAAGGCACTCAACCTCTCCACGTCTACGTGGATGGACCTCTGGCCGTGCTGCTAGTGCAGCTGGGGATAACGCATGGTGGCCCGTTATGGATAATGCAGGTAATGTTGGTTGGCCTGCAATGGACAATGCACGCTGGAATGCTCCTAGTTCTTCTCATCCACCAACTACAGGGTGGGATAATACTAAGGTTTTCCCTCGGTTAAATTTGGCTATCTCACCTCAACACGAGGAGCCAAATGTTCATAATGAAGAACAGGAAAATGAAGATCGCTGGGCTATGCCTGATGTCAACCCGAACCCCGCGGACATTCGGGGGAAACCAAATGACAGGGATCCGCAATCTGTAGGAATGGCATTCGCTGCTTAATTCTGTTTTTTCTTTGTTTTTATATGGGACCTGTACCCTTTAATACTTTGTTCTAGTTCTTTCTGGGCTTAGCCCATATGACTCTCGGAGTGTGCCTTTTAACCACCCGTTATTTTTTTGTGAAGTGTTATTTTATTTTAATAGATAACTTGCATTTTCATAAAAAAAATTTTAAAAAAAAAAAAATTAAGATGGTACCAATATAGGTTCATGTAAAGGTAGATCAAGACGATGTCTTATGATAGGGATTCAATCACAACAAAGGCAATAAGTATAGCCACATTCATTTTATGCACAACCTGACATCAGTTGCAGACAACTACAACATCTATGCATACACGTATTTTGCTCTAGTTCACATTACAGATTTAGTACATGACTTAGAAAATAGCAGACTATCAAGGATGTATGATGCATTTAGCCTTGGAAAACATACAAAGTTAAAAGCTATTGAGAATATATTAATGATATTTTATCACATAAAATCTAGACTTGAAGTCTCTTACTGCATGGTAGCAGTTCTGTGGAAATGTCTTTATGCATATAATTATTAATATGCTTAATTGTTGTCATGGTTTCATGATCTGGTGCATGCCTTCAAAACTTGTTTGGTATGTCTGGCTGGACATGAATTGGCTATGACATCTTCTATAGCTATCCACTGTCCAGGCGAGTTTTCTGATGTATATTTTGGTTATAATCTATTGCAACGACCTGGTAGGTTCAGCATCTTCAGATCTTTTTCTGCTTCTCGATTTGGTCTACGTCGTAAAACTGTTGTAGCCTGATATCAGCCAAACGTACACACAGAAAAGTGAAAAAAGTCTGGGTCATATTTATTGTAGTCTTGGCTTTTTTGTCAGACCAGGAGAAATAGAGTGACATGTCTCTGATCCTTTGTACTCTATATTACCAAAAAGCAGATGAAGGGATAAGACAATGGAAACAAGCAAAGCTAAATCGCATGGTGATAGTTTGCTACAGAGATCACCATTTGGGAACATATTGTGATCTATCTTCTAATTATTAGAAAATATTTTATTTTAACAAAAAATTATCTCAAGAGTTTTGGGGGTCAGTAAAGCGTCACTTAACTCAATTATTGACAATGAATTCCATATTCCAACGGCATATAATCACAAAAAGCATAGCTTGGGAAAAACAAATTTTGGAATCAGCTTAAATAAGAAAGATAAAATAGATCCCACCTTTATTACAAAAAAAAGCCATCTTGAGTAACCGCTAACAACCATGAAATTTTTGCCTTTACAGGGCAAAATATATGCAAAGCATCTGCATTCAAACGCTCTAATTTTAAATTGCCAATAATCATTTCTATACAGAAAAACAATTTGGTCTATCAAAATCATAGAGCTCTATTAATATCCCACATTTAAGGAACACAATGCTTGCAAGTTGCAACCATAGTCATACACAACTTATCGTTGGTCAAAATCTCAATATCATAGTACCTACTGCACTTAATCAACATTTCAACTGTAAATAGAAATCAAATTAAATCGCCTACAATGGAATTTCCCGTATGGTAAGTCCAAAACCAAAATGACATCATTGGATTTTTTTTTTTATGGAAACAACTGGAATACATAGATATCGGCATCTCTGCCCTTTTATCAAAGGGATTACAACATGATGAGTAAGCATACATCATTGGATTTCATTTTGCCAAGTCCAATAATAAAGTACAAACTCCTGAGCTGTGCCAGTTTGGTCCAAAAGCTGACTTATATCACACTGCAGCATTAAATGCCAAACAGACAAGAAACAAAAATGTGTTTGTACTATCTAATGATCCGGCGTGCTTCTGCTAGTAATGCTTCCTCTTCCAATTTATTTACAGCATCAACAAGACTTTGAGTGTCTGAAGTAGGGGAATGTCCCTTCTTTTCCATTTCATGTAAAAGCTTCTTGGCTGTATGCCAATCCAAACCCTGTATGGTATATGCCCTAACCAAATTGGAGTAGATTTCCATGTTAGGAGGACGACCACTCTCTTTTAGCTCAGAGAAATACTGATGGGCAGTTTTAGGATCACCCAATCTACAAAATCCATCTATCAATATCTTGTACGTTATGAAATGAAATTTTATCTTAGCCTCCTTAGCTTTTGAAAAGATATCACAAGCTTCCTGCATCTTTCCTGCCCTAGCAAAGCTGGCCATGATTACATTGAAGGCATATATATGAGGTCTAATTCGCCTGCTAGTCATCTCTTCAAGCAATTCTGTGGCTCTCTCTGCCTTTTCAGCTTTGCAGACAGCACTGATGATGGCGTTATATGTTGCACGATCAGGATGTGGTCCAACTCTCACCATCTGTGACAGCAATGCTTCAACTTCTTCTATCCTCTGATTTTTGCAGAGCGCTTGAACTACAGTAAAATGCGCTTTCAAACCATGCTTTCGCTCCTTGCGAGGAATAGCCCGCAAGACTTCAGCAGCAACCTCTGGGGTCTTTGCCACACTGCAAAGGGAATCAACCAGAGCATTTATCGAAACTATTCTGGGGAATTTTCCTTTATCCATACACCTCAAGTAAATCATATGGGCTTCTTTCGTCCTACCCCCTTTACAAAACCACCTTATAATTTTACTAGCAGTAGATCCATTACCAGGAAAATAACCAGCCATTTCCATTTCTTCAAAAACAGAGAAAGCTTCTTCAAACATAGATGCATTGCAAAGACCGTGGATGGTGAGAAGATAGGACTTAGGTCCAGGTTTGCAATCAAATTTATCAAACTGTTGAAAGACCTTCAGCGCCTCCTTTGGTCTCTTAGCGCATGCCAGGTGATCAATCAAAGTGTTCAATGCGGTGGCAGTCACAATACCCTTATGACTTTCTGCAATTTCTTCAATCAAAAATTTCAACAACTCCAGCCCTTTCCTCCCACCTCTATTGCAAATGACCAAAGCAATGGTATCCATAATTTGACTACTAGGCTCATAATCAGACTGTTTGAGCGCCCACCGAAAAAACCAAAAGAAATACTCAGTTTTGAAACCTGAGGTTTTTACCACTTTGGCTATCATTTTCCCATTTATATCGATATCTAGGGTTTCCAGCTCTTTTTCTAGTTCTTCTACCTCCTCTATTTTCTTCTTGAAAAGAGAAACCACTTTCTCAACATCTTCCTCGCATTTCTTAGTGTTTTCGGAATTATTAGGAGACACAATGCTTTCAATCTGGGGTTTATCAGAACTGTACGAATCTTCGTTACCAGTGTTCGAATGTGTATTTACATTAGGGTTTACAATATTTTCGGCGTAAGAATAAAAACGAATGGGTGTTGCAGAAACTACCTGATTCCGCTCGGTTGTGGCTGCGATTCGAACCCTGATCGTTCTTGCGCAAGTAGGCGAGGTATTAAATGCTGATGAAACCCTGCGAAATATCAATCCAGCCCTAGACCTCCACATTTTTGTTGGATTATCTATACAAAATTATTTGGCCAATCTTTGGGATGTTGTTTTTAGTGCCATGGACTATAGAAGTCTCAAAAACCAGCCCAAAATCTGACCATTATATATAACATTTTAGTACACTGTAATACTCAGAATAAGGGTTTTTGTTTTGCACTTATTGCAGGGTTTATTATCATATTTTTATCCTTAAGAAAATATGATTCCCAAATCTCAAATCGGAAGGCTTGAAATTATAGAGACGGAGGGGCTAAGATATTGAGAATAGTGTGTTTTTGCTCTACAAAGGAAGCCCGCCCTGGGTCCTATCGCCTTGCACACACGTCCTATTTTTGCTTTGACAAAATATGGACCCTCTCTTTTTGCTTTAGTTCTATCTTGTTAGCCAATAGGCTTTTATATGTGAGCATTATAGTGCTCGGAATTGTCTCACACCGGCAAATTTTCTAAACTCGTCGGTTGTTCTTATCGGTGTATTCCTTGAACCTCCTATGGGTGCAAGTGCTAGTTTTACAATTTTGGATCATTGTGTTGAAAAGGGGTGATTTTCAAGAGTTGAATGGCTAGTTGATTAATTCATAAAGTGATTGGGATATTTACGAAAACTTCAGAGTGTTTTACCTTGGTTATATTTTGTTTTTTGACCTTTTTCTAATTTTGCGGACTTTTGTCCAGGTACTAAATGTGGGCTTTTCACTTGTTACTACATATTATGTATCCTTCGTGAGCTTGTATTTGTTCAAACTTTTGTGGATTTTCATTGTATGGCAAGATGTATTGTTTTACTAGTTTATTCTATCCACTTGTATTTTTCTGCAAAGGTTAAATTTATAAACATTTGGGAACCTTTGGTTTTTGTTTTGTGAAAACCCACATCAGTATTGTGCATTGCAGAACTTCCTATCATATTCCAACCGTTCCATTTTCTCCATTAAATCCACAACCTAGTGCCTTTTCTACAATTTTGAATGTGTTGCTTGTGAATGTTTCTCTTGTGGGTTCTCAACCCCCTCTAGGACATCTTGTGTTTCTCACAACACTTTCAGTTCCATTCTTTATTCCCACATGAAAGAGTGACCTCAGCACAATGTCAATATCTACCTACCCATGTTGCCTACATTAATGACAATCAAATTAGGGATTTCGAAGGATTAAATTTGATTTTAACATTCATTCTTAGCACTTTACATTTTAAAACTTCTAGCTCTCTATACATTTGACTCCCAAAGATCTCAACAACTTCTAAAAGTGCAAATTGAAGACTGATTCCATCCACATTTTCATATTAGCACTATGAGAACACTCTACAACAAAGTTCATTGAAGAACAACTCAAGCTAGGTTTCAAACTTGCATTGAATTACTCACAATCAATCAACAAACTCCAAAGCAAGTATGTCATATTCACCATTTTCATTTACTACAACTGTGAAATGATGAAAGTTCAAATTTAAGTTGTTGCTTTAGAACAAACCTGCTCTCCAATTTAATTGTTAACCATTAGATTAAATTAAGGCACGATAATTGTGTTCTTTAAACTTAAGCCTTAGTTTAGCCAAATGGTCTTTAATTACAAAATTATCATTAGGGTAGCATGGTTAAAATTGGCAAACCAAATGAATGCCTTAATATGTGTGCAAATTCCTACCCTAAAATAGATCCTCGCAAACAATTGAAATGAGAAATCTAAATTTGTAGGAATTTGATACTATAATTCAAACTTAGACCTACAATTTCCACCATCCAGCTTAACCTTGGTTTCCCGCACATCAAATAAGTTAAGTTTGGCGCAGAAGTTCAGAACTAGATGGAAGTTTCAAGTTGTTAATATTTACATCTAGATAGCCCACACATCCCTGCAATAATTGGAACACATTAGCATTTAGGTTGCATAAATCTGATACTCAATGGGAAATTAAGCCTCAATTGATTATGTCCTAGAGTAACCAAATTTTCTACAAATTCATAAACTTAAACTAATATATCATGACAAAAAATGGAAACCTTGCATAGGAATGAAGTTTTAGATTGATATTCTCTGCATCCAATATAACCTAGTTCTCTCGCACCCTGCTAAAACTCAAATTTTTGAAGGAAATCTTCATGGGATCCTGACTGTAGATAGGATATATTGCGCCCAAGGCAAAACATACAATCCAGCCTTAAATTTCTACAAAGTTTCAATGACTTCAAAATAATGATGAATTGCAAACTTCTGCTTGACTACTAGATGTCACGGATGCAACTTTATATCCTACGAGTCCCTATATCCCCAAATTTAAAACAAACCTTTTGTGTTTTTGATTTATAAGTGTAATTTACAAAGTTTTATCGGTGATACATTATATCCACTTCCACTATGTTATCCAAACTAGGGGGTCAAGGGCACTAGGTGCCCTGGTCCTAGATTAGGGTTTTGCAAGATTTCTGGATCTGGGTGCCTTTGCCTATCTATCTTCTAGCCTCTTGTCACTTGTTATCTTCATATTCCTTTGAATTCAACCTACACACACACAAGAATAAGGGTTGGTGCTATTTAGGAGCTTGCCTAAGTCAATCCCTATGAATGATGTTTCCACCTCCACAATAGCAATGATGAGAGACCAAAGAGTGTGTGCCTGTTATTGTTTTGTATGGAAAATGAGGGTGATGGTTGTTAGTTGTTGTTTTAATGGTTTATGTGTAATCCTCCTTTCCCAACAAACATTCCAAGGGCTTATCAACCGAGTTGAATCTCTACTAAGCAAGAGCAATCACCTATCAGGTTGAGTTTCCACTTGGGAAGTTGTGGACTCTTGGATATATCAAACAACATGTCTCTATCTAATGCTCAATTACACTTAGAAACCCTAATTATGCAAATTAATAAGCAAATTATCAAATTACGGCAAATCCTTCCAGACTGAGATATTTAACTTATTATTTTTTGAAGTTCAGAAGGTAGAGAAGTCAGGGACATGGGGACTCGTGTCTAAGTCCAAGGTACCTATTTCTTTGTGGAATCCTGATCTCCTTCCAACACTGATTAACACTGCAACTTCAGTTTCTAAAAATTCCAATGCAGAGGACACAGGGACTAGCGCCCTAGTCTAGGAAAAGCACCAGTGTCCTACTTTTTAGATCCTAAATCCTCTGTGTCTGCTACTCCTTCCTGCAACTCCACTCCATGGGACTCGACACCTGTAACTTGCAATCACAAGGAGTGTGGGAGGGGGTTGTTGTGTTTAGAGGTTTTCCTCGGTCAAGCCCCAGAGAGACATTCAAGTCTTCTGAACACCATTGTCAGATGAGAGTGTGTATCCCGGTAGAATAGAGGCAAAAATCCAAATGATAAATGATTGAAAACACAATAGATATCACCTTGTAGTGAAGATCTCATGGAAGGAAGATGCTCTTCATGCCATGAGGAGATGGCTATAAAATCTACAAATACAAACACAATAACAACACAAAGTACTACTCTGCAACATAATGAATGCCTTGAATCACTTTCACAAAAGCTTGTTAATCCAAAAAATGCCATCTAGTTTGCAAATGAAACCTAATCATGCTTATATATGCAACTACAAAGATTCCCGCTAATAATTTCGTAATTCAAACTTTAAATGTCGGAATAGGACCCAAATAACAGTCACTAAACTAACATTTGAAATTAGGGTAGACCCAAAATAGGGCTTGACTAGGGCGCTAGTGCCCAAGTCCACCCTACCATTTTTGCTCAGGATTCATTAAAGTGCAGCCCCTAGGTCCTATTTGTCACAAGACCTAAGGGTTTTCTCATCGGGAGTCAGAAATAACATGCAAGATGCTTAAAATGCAATTACAGGACCCGAGAGCTAAACCTTAATAGGAAAAATCTCCCAAGATTACTTTTTTTGACATAATAGTTATGTCAAAAAATATCCCCTTGGGGGATTTTCCTTCTTAAGGTTTAGCTCCTGGGTCCTTAGATTACATTTAGAGCATCTTGCATGTTAATTTTGACTCCCGATGAGAAAACCCTGAAGTCTTATGGCAAATAGGACCTAGGGGGTGCTATTTTGATGATCCCTAAACAAAAATGAGGGGGTGGACTTGGGTGCTAGTGCCCTAGTCCTGCCTTGTTTTAGGTTTCCCCAAAATTTTGATGTCGGTTTTATGAGCGTTATTTAGGTCCTATGCCAACATCTCAAATTTGAATTACGAAATTCTTAGCAAGAATCTTTGTAGTTGCGTATATAAGCATGTTTAGGTTTTCATTTGTAAACTAGAAGATGATTGTGAACTTTAGGCATATTTGTGATTTCAAGATATTCATTGTTGTAGAGCAAAGCATGGTTATTGTGTTTGTGATTGCAGATTTGACTTCATCTTCTCATGTGATTGAAGAGTCTTTATTTATGTGAGATCTATATAAAAGGTGATATCTATTGTGTTTTTGATCATTTAAAATGGTGTTTGGAACACTTGAATGTCTCTCCGGGGCTTGATTGAGGCAAGCCTCTAAACATCACAACCCCTTCCAACACTCATTTGTGATTGTAGGTTACAGGTACTAAGTTTCATGGAGTGGAGTTGCAGAAAGAAGTTGCAGACAACAAGGATTCGAGATCTGAAAGAAAAAGGACATAGGTGAACATTTCAGGACAAGGGCACTAGTCCCTGTGTTCTCCACTTTTTCTGGTGTAGAAATGGAAGATACAATCTAGATCAGTGTCAGAAGGAGATCTAGATTCTGTGATGAAATCTGTACCTTGGACTAGGGCTCTAGTCCCAGTGTCTCCGACTATTCCACATCTCAAACTTCAAAAAATAGTGAGTTAAATATCTCTGCCCTTCACCTTAGTCTGAAAGGATTTGTCATAATTCATTAATTTGCTTATTGTTTTGCATATTTAAGGTTTTAAGAGTAATTGAGCATTAAATTGGGATATTTTTTGATACATCTGAGCTTCCGAATCATTCCAAGTGGTAGCCCAACCTGATAGGTGAATGCTCTCGCTTAGTGGAGATTTAACTCGGTTGATATGCCCTTGAATGTTTGGTGAGAAGGGAGGATTTGCCTTTGAAACCTAAACCAAAACTTTTCCCCTCTTTTTAACTCTAAACATTTTAGTGAACCCATGTTTTTGGACTTTTTCCACCTTGCTAAGTGTCATTTGATAGATTTGCATTCATTCATTCTATTGCATTAAAACAATTACAAAAAAATTTAAAAAATTTTGAAAATTTTCAAAAAGTTTGTATTCTAGGGTTTGAATTTTCACATAATTGTATTAATTTAGTTACATTTTATTTAATTTCTAATTTTTACATTAAATCTGAAATTTATTTTTCATCATACATTTATTGCATTTGAAAAATTAAAAAAAATTGGAAAATTTGAAAATTTTGAAAAAATTGGTATCTTAGGCTTGCATTTTAGCATAATTTGAATTAATTGACATTTAGTTTCATTAAATTTCTATCACTTTCATTAGATCTAATTTAAATTACAAAAATTCATCATTTAGTATTCACTTGCATTGCATTTTCATGCTTAAATTGTCAAAAATTGCTTGAAATTGTGCATTTTTAATAAAAACCTAGTTTTGCATTAACTAGGGTTTGTAGTTAAAATATTGTTTCAAAATTTTCTACCCTTTGAAAACACTCATTAGGACTGATTTCTAATTTTAGTGTTGCATCATAGTGGTTTCCTTGCAAAATTTCATGTCTAGGGTTTGAAAACCTTGCATTTTCACTAGATTTGGCCTTATCGTCTCTCTAGAATTGCATTACAAGCGTGTTGTGAGGGATTTTGCTGCATTATTTGACTAATGTAAGGGTTATTATCTTCTTCCCCTCCTCAAATTCCTTACAACACCCTTTCTATTAGGCATTTACATTGGAAATTGGTGAAAATTTGCATATTTTAGGTGTATTTTCACTAGGTTTTGACTTGTCGTCACTCTAAATTTGCATCAAAAGCATGTTGTGAAGTATATTTATGCATAATTGGGCTGTTATTATACATATTATTTTCTTCCCCTCTTGATATTTTTGACAACTCTTTTTTCACTCATTTGCATTGAATAAAGTTGAAACATCAAGCATTTTAGGTCATATTCATACATAATTTTGCACTTGTTCTTGTATAAGTTTTGAAAACATTTTTTGGCACTGATTTGAAAACATACACATGGATTCTCAATACAACAATAATGCTAGGCTTCCTCCTAGGCCTTATTTGAAAAGAAGAGCACTTGAACTTGAAATAACATTTACACCTCATGACAAAGAAATGGTAGATACTGAAGGGCCTCTTTACATTACAATGAACATAATGGAAATACTTGTGGATGGAACACTTATAGACCCTAATTGCATGACTAATGTGGTTACATAAGAGTTTCTTCTTAAACATGATTTGGCACAAAATTATTATCAACTGTCGGATTTGAGAATTAAAACACATAATGGAGCTTTGATGAATACATTTGGAATGATAAATGATTGAAAACACAATAAATATCACCTTGTAGTGAAGATCTCATGGAAGGAAGATGCTCTTCATGTCATGAGGAGATGGCTATAAAATCTACAAATACAAACACAATAACAGCACAAAGTACTACTCTGCAACACAATGAATGCCTTGAATCACTTTCACAAAAGCTTGTTAATCCAAAAAATGCCATCTAATTTGCAAATGAAACCTAATCATGCTTATCTATGCAACTACAAAGATTCCCGCTAAGAATTTCATAATTCAAGCTTTAGATGTCGGCATAGCACCCAAATAACAGTCACTAAACTGACATTTGAAATTAGGGTAGACTCAAAATAGGGCTTGACTAGGGCGCTAGTGCCCAAGTCCACCCTACCATTTTTGCTCAGGATTCATTAAAGTGCAGCCCCCTAGGTCCTATTTGTCACAAGACCTAATGGTTTTCTCATCGGGAGTCAGAAATAACATGCAAGATGCTTAAAATGCAATTACAGGACTCGAGAGCTAAACCTTAATAGGAAAAATCTCCCAAGGTTACTTTTTCTGACATAATAGTTATGTCAAAAAATATCCCCTTGGGGGATTTTCCCTCTTAAGGTTTAGCTCCCGAGTCCTTAGATTACATTTAGAGCATCTTGCATGTTAATTTTGACTCCCGATGAGAAAACCTTGAAGTCTTATGGTAAATAGGATCTAGGGGGTGCTATTTTGATGATCCCTAAACAAAAATGAGGGGGTGGACTTGGGCGCTAGTGCCCTAGTCCTACCCTATTTTGGGTTTCCCCAAAATTTTGATGTCAGTTTTATGAGCGTTATTTAGGTCCTATGCTGACATCTCAAGTTTGAATTACGAAATTCTTAGCAAGAATCTTTGTAGTTGCATATATAAGCATGTTTAGGTTTTCATTTGTAAACTAGAAGATGATTGTGAACTTTAGGCATATTTGTGATTTCAAGATATTCATTGTTGTAGAGTAGAGCATGGTTATTGTGTTTGTGATTGCAGATTTGACTTCATTTCTCATGTGATTGAAGAGTCTTTATTTATGTGAGATCTACACTAAAAGGTGATATCTATTGTGTTTTTGCTCATTTAAAATGGTGTTTAGAAGACTTGAATGTCTCTCTGGGGCTTGATTGAGGCAAGCCTCTAAACATCACAACCCCCTCCAACACTCCTTTGTGATTGTAGGTTACAGGTACTGAGTTTCACGGAGTGGAGTTGCAAAAAGAAGTTGCAGACAACAAGGATTCAAGATCCGAAAGAAAAAGGACATAGGTGAACATTTCAGGACAAGGGCGCTAGTCCCTGTGTTCTCCACTTTTTCTGGGGTAGAAACAGAAGATACAATGCAGATCAGTGTCGGAAGGAGATCTAGATTATGTGATGAAAGTTGTACCTTGGACTAGGGCTCTAGTCCCAGTGTCTTTGACTATTCTGCATCTCGAACTTTAAAAATGGTGAGTTAAATGTCTCTGCCCTTCACCTTAGTCTGAAAGGATTTGTCATAATTCATTAATTTACTTATTGTTTTGCATATTTAAGGTTTTAAGAGTAATTGAGCATTAAATTGAGATTTTTTTGATACATCTGAGCTTCCAAATCATTCCAAGTGGTAGCCCAACCTGATAGGTGAATGCTCTCGCTTAGTGGAGATTTAACTCGGTTGATATGCCCTTGAATGTTTGGTGAGAAGGGAGGATTTGCCTTTGAAACCTAAACCAAAACTTTTCCCCTCTTTTTAACTCTAAACAATTTGGTGAACCCATGTTTTTGGACTTTTTCCACTTTGCTAAGTGTCATTTGATAGATTTGCATTGATTCATTCTATTGCATTAAAACAATTACAAAAAAATTTTAAAAAATTTGAAAATTTTCAAAAAGTTTGTATTCTAGGGTTTGAATTTTCACATAATTGCATTAATTTAGTTGCATTTTATTTAATTTCTGATTTTTGCATTAAATCTGAAATTTATTTTTCATCATACATTTATTGCATTTGAAAAATTACAAAAAATTTGGAAAATTTGAAAAATTTGAAAAAATTGGTATCTTAGGCTTGCATTTTAGCATAATTTGAATTAATTGACATTTAGTTTCATTAAATTTCTATCACTTTCATTAGATCTAATTTAAATTACAAAAATTCATCATTTAGTATTCACTTGCATTGCATTTTCATGCTTAAATTGTCAAAAATTGCTTAAAATTGTGCATTTTTCATAAAAACCTAGTTTTGCATTAACTAAGGTTTGTACTTAAAATATTGTTTCAAAATTTTCTACCCTTTGAAAACACTCATTAGGACTGATTTCTAATTTTAGTGTTGCATCATAGTGGTTTCCTTGCAAAATTTCATGTCTAGGGTTTGAAAACCTTGCATTTTCACTAGATTTGGCCTTATCATCTCTCTAGAATTGCATTACAAGCGTGTTGTGAAGGATTTTGATGCATTATTTGACTAATGTAAGGGTTATTGTCTTCTTCCCCTCCTCAAATTCCTTACAACACCCTTTCTATTAGGCATTTACATTGGAAATTGGTGAAAATTTGCATATTTTAGGTGTATTTTCACTAGGTTTTGACTTGTCATCACTCTAGATTTGCATCAAAAGCATGTTGTGAAGGATATTTATGCATAATTGGGCTGTTATTATACATATTATTTTCTTCCCCTCTTGATATTTTTGAGAACAACTCTTTTTTCACTCATTTGCATTGAATAAAGTTGAAACATCAAGCATTTTAGGTCATATTCATACATACTTTTGCACTTGTTCTTGTATAAGTTTTGAAAACATTTTTTGGCACTGATTTGAAAACATACACATGGATTCTCAATACAACAATAATTCTAGGCTTCCTCCTAGGCCTTATTTGAAAAGGAGAGCCCTTGAACTTGAAATAACATTTACACCTCATGACAAAGAAATGGTAGATACTGAAGGGCCTCTTTACATGACAGTGAACATAATGGAAATACTTGTGGATGGAACACTTATAGACCCTAATTGCATGACTAATGTGGTTACATAAGAGTTTTTTCTTAAACATGATTTGGCACAAAATTATTATCAACTGTCGGATTTGAGAATTAAAACACATAATGGAGCTTTGATGAATACATTTGGAATTATAACCTTATTGGTCTCGGTCTATGACAAAGCCGTGGATCAATTATTTTATGTTATCCCCTTATCCGACCTCTTCTATGTAAAACTAGGACATCCATGGCTTAAGGCTATGAATGTCGTCCCCTCAACTATTCACAAATGCTTAAAATTTCCTTTGCATGGAGAGATCTATACTATCCATCGTAATTCATATCAACCTCCGGCTAAGAGCAAGAATTTCACTCTTGATTACTTTTGGACTCAACTTGATGTTAGGGTTAGCTGGCAGAAGATATCAATTAAATGCAAATAAAGATTAAATAGAGGAATGAAAATACACAGAAATAATAACAACGAGAGACAAGTTTTAACGTGGTTCACCCAAACCTGGGCTACATCCACCAACAGAGAGTCCAATATTATTATCCAGTAAATCAAACCAATTACAACCAGCAATCCTTGCAACTTAATATTGTTGCAAAATCTACAATACATCCACGGAAACCCTAACCCTTAGCCGCTTTTATCAAGCCTTATGTCAGTTACAAAAATAGGGTTTTTTTTATGTCGGCCAATAGAAAAAATAACTCCCGACGCCTTTATAAAATAATAAAAATCGTTGGAGGTTTCAAGGGCGCTGCCTCTCGACCCCGCCCTGTATCATGACAAGGAGTATGCTAGGGTGCTGCCCCTTGACCCCATCTTGGGGGTGCTACCCTCAAACCCCCGCAAGGGGCGCTACCCCTTGACCCCGTTAAATAATTTGGGGGGAAACTGCGCTGATAAAAGTGGGGTAAATTTAACCTTCGAGTCTGATTAGGCTCCATATAACAACCCCTGACACAGACCCTAAGCCACGAAGAGACCAATCTTTCCTAAACTACAAATGATATAAAGCAAAACAATTAGCTAGAGTGGTCAGGCCTCCTTTACAAACAATGAGGGAAGAACAACATGTATTTGAAGATCCCCTTAGAGAAAAAGGAAAATGACAAAATGACATAAGAATAAAACAAGACCTCTATGGCTATGATGAACTATTTGGTGTGATAGATGTGGATAAGGAAAAGTTTCATAACTCACCTCATCCACAGAAAGATGGTATCTATGTTGAGGTTCCTCCCCTATCATCCTTATAGGGATCTGGAGGTTTTCATTGATAAGAAAACATTTCCTTGAGACCAATGAAATTTGAACATGGTGCTTCCTCCTGTAATGTGCAAAACCCTATGGAAAAACATGAAAATTCCTTTGAAGAGATAAGTAATAAGACGAAAAAGAATAGACAAGAGAAAGGAGGAAGAGAAGACAAGCATTTGCCCAACGAATTGCAACTCAACAAGAAAACATTCAACCTAACATGGAATCAAACTTAGACAAACTTAACACTGAACAATTGAAAGATAAGAACAAAAGTTGGGCTATGGTACCTTACACACCTCTTTCCTCTAGTATTCGAGATTGAGAAGAGGATGATTTGCTTGTCGACAACCCTGAGCTCGGTTATCCCTACTGGTAAGTATTTCTAACCCTTTACCTTCATGTTGTGTTTCCCTTGTGATGTGTTATGTGTTGTTTAGGCCTCCTAGAATGACCCTTGATACTCTCGTAAGGTCAAGGATACTAGGAGACCGCCTCTATTGTGACCCTTCTTCTATTTGTATCATCATTCTTCTATATTGCTTCTTCTATATTTTCATTGTTGTGTGTTGTGTCTGATGGACATAGTGTTGCAGTTGGTGACTTGGGGGCACCCTCCTACATGACTATCCCTAAGGCACTTGTTTATCCTCTCTCAATTTATTGTTTACCTTCCTCTAGTGGTTCTATCTAACTGGCGGATGACAAAAACATACTATACTGATATGGATCTAGTGTTCCTTCGGCGAGAAATCAAAAAATGGACCTAGTTCATACATGATGATGGGGTGATATATATTATCCAACGCTTGTCTAGTAGGATCACTCCGTGTGATATCTTGATGTTGTCTTATCGCACTTACAAAACATAACAATTTTGCTACTCCATGCACTGTGTCTATCTTAGATCTTGCTTTCCTCGACTCTTTAAATGAATGATTACATGCATTGTTGTTTATCATGATTATATGGATGTTAACACCTTTTCTTGTGGGGAATTGTGTGTTTGTGGGAACATTTGGCGATCGTAAAGTACATGTCACCTTCTGGGGGCATGGGCTTTACGAGAGCTTGTGTTCCCTTGTGTGTTTTCTCTCTACCTTAACGTGCTTGATATTGTTACATGATATCAACCACCTTAAGGTGGGGGCATATATAAGGTAAGTTATCTGATGATTTTGGTACTAACAAAGGATGTTTGAAGCCCTCTATAGAGGTGGGATGTTGTATCTCTGAGCAAGTGCAAATCTTTCTTTTTTATATTGCAATCATTTAAGCCCTCTGTAGAGGCGGGGATGATGTATTTCTCGAGGAGATTGCCCATCCTGTCATTTTCTAAAAGTCCTCCGAGTAGGTGGGGAGCGGATCTGAGACTATCCTAACCCTTAAGCGTGTCTTTGGTGATTGTTGTGGCGAAGCCCAATCATCGGTGTGTGCCTATAATGTGCCTGAGATGGCTGCAAACCTAGAAATAGGTTTCTTCCATCACTTGTTTGTCGTGTTTTCTCTGTGTCTTCCATGTGTCTATGTGTACGGTGTGTTTGTTCCCAAGCATAGTCTAAAGATTGGTGGTGATGAGTCCCTCCTATGTTTTGGGATTTGTATGGGGTGTTTGTTCTCAAGTGTAGTTTAAAGATGCATGGCGATGAGTCCCTCCTACACTCTGAGATTTGTATTGTGTGTTTGTTGCTTGATGTAGAGCGCACAGTGGATACAAGAAAAAGGACAAACAAGACAAGGTTCTCTAACACCTACAAGCCCAAAAACGAAGATCTTTACACAAAAGTGGGAACAACAGTTAAGAGATTTGAATTCTTCATGGAAATGGTGTTTGGACATGTATTAGAACCCATCCCATCCATTGGCAAAGGTGGATCAAACTTCGAACTAGTAGTTCCTTCACAAACCTCAAGAAAGGCTAGTAGCCCTACAAACAGAGAACAGTCCTAATATCTTCTTGCACAAACATCCAAATGCAACTCTCAGACATGTAATAGATACCCATTATGCCTCCCCACAACATACTCTAGAATGGGTTTAGGTTGTTTCGGAAAGTATGCCTTAACCAATAACCCTCCTAGTGGTTTTTAGCCCTAAATAGGCCTAGTTTGTGAAGCAAGTACCCTTGGATGGAACCACCAAACTCTCTAGACCCCTTGGAAACTTCACATGGATGAAAAAACAATGTATTTCAAGGGTTTTTTGGTCAGGATTCAAGACAATTTCATTATATGCTTGTTTTCCCACTTCAAATGCAAAAATAACAAGGAAAATGCTGCTACAGTCAGCTAGGGCATCAATTTAAACACACCAAAACAATTTTTTGAGTCTTGAGCCTTGGTCAACATGTCAATCACTCCCTCTACTTCCATTCCACTGAGTTTTAGAGGATTCCCATGGTGGAATGAGGTTTTATGACCTTTTTTCCTACCAAAACCTTAGTTAACCTAGTGAACAGCGCAGTTTTAGAAAAAACATGATATCTTCCTCTAGGAATCGATTTAAGACCTCACACTAGATGAATTTGAATAGTAACTCAATCCTATTTCCAACCATATATGGATTTACCTTGTATATGTCCGTACAGAACCGTACCAAATGCTGCAACGGGACTGTTGTAAGGAAAATCAGAAAATTACAGTCCATAAAACACTCATATCTTTTACAAAACTAAATCATTTTTCATGAGACAAAAAGAATATTAAATAAGATTCATAGGGATAACACCTTCAATAGAGGAGGAGAGGTTAAAGGATAGTACTTGGCCGTACAATGGCCTAAAAACAATAAAAAATATAAGAAATTACAGAAAAACAGAGTATTCTATTGATTTCTTCACTTATAGCTCGAAGTTTGTGAGGCTTCAATATGCCTTAAATAACCAAAACCACCACCTAAAACTAGATTTCTAACTACTTTGTCCCTTCACCTTCCACCTTCTTACAATTTGTTGCATTTTTTGCAATTTGTTTCTTATGACAACTTTTGTCAATTTGTGCAACTTTTACATTAGGTATCAAATGACATCAAAATGATTAACTAGGACCTTTTACAAGTTAAATGTAGCCATTTAGGCCTTATTACAACGTAAGAATACCTATACAAAATCAAAATCCTAAGTCTACCTCATGGAGGCATATTCATGCTAGGGTGCACTTGCACCATTGCCCCATATGCAGTCTAAAGACGTGTGGCGATGAGTCCCTCCTGCATTTTGGGTTGTGTGTTTACTTTCCTTGTACTTGCATTTGCATTTCATATATATGAGAAAATGAAAAAGAAAATAATCACTACATTCACTATATTCACTGTGTTTTGTGTGTCTTCAATGCTATCTTCTCCATGTTTTGCGTGACTATAATTATCTTCTCTGTGTTTTGTGTGCCTATTACTATCTTCATTGTGGTTGGCGTGTCTTTAGCGTGCTTGGCGTGTTTGTTGTGTTTGTTGACCTTACTTTAATGCATGTATTGGTCTTGTGTTTATACATACATTAAAGTGGGGGCTATATGTTATGTCAGAAAATGTCTCCTTGGGGGCTTTTCCCTCTTAAGGTTTAGCTCCCATGTCCTTAGAATGCATTTAGAGCATCTTACATGTTAATTTTGACTCCCGATGAGAAAACCCTAAAGTCTTATGGCAAATAGGACCTAGGGGGTGCTATTTTGATGATCCCTGAACAAAAATGAGGAGGTGGACTTGGGCGCTAGCGCCCTAGTCCTACCTTATTTTGGGTCTGCCCTAAATTTTGATGTCAGTTTTATGACCATTATTTAGGTCCTATGCCGACATCTCAAGTTTGAATTACGAAATTCTTAGCGGGAATCTTTCTAGTTGCATATATAAGCATGTTTAGGTTTTCATTTGTAAACTAGAAGATTATTTCAAACTTTAGGCATATTTATGATTTCAAGATATTCATTATTGCATAGAAGAGCATTGTTATTGTGTTTGTGATTACAAATTTGACTTCATATTCTCATGTGATTGAAGAGTCTTCATTTATGTGAGATCTACACTACAAGGTGATATCTATTGTGTTTTTTTATCATTTATCATTTGGATTTTGCCTCTATCCCACAGGGATACGCACTCTTATCTGACAATAGTGTTCAGAAGACTTGAGTGTCTCTCCGAGGCTTGATTGAGGCAATCCTCTAAACACCACAACTCCCTCCCACACTCCTTTGTGATTGCAGGTTATAGGTACTGAGTTTCACAGAGTGGAGTTGCAGACAACAAGGATTTGGGATCCGAAAGAAAAAGGACAGAGGTGAACATTTCGGGACAAGGGCGTTAGCCCTGTGTCCACTTTTTTCAGGGCAGAAATGGAAGATACAATGCAAATCAGTGTCGGAAGGAGATCCATATTCCGTGACAAAAGTTGTACCTTGGACTAGGGCGCTAGTCCTAGTGTCCCTAACTATTCCACATCCCAAACTTTGAAAAATAGTGAGTTAAATATCTCTTCCCTTCACCTTAGTCTGAAATGATTTGTCGTAATTCATGAATTTGCTTACTATTTTGCATATTTAGGGTTTTAAGAGTAATTGAGCATTAAATTGGGATATTGTTTGATACATCTGAGCTTCTGCATCATTCCAAGTGGTAGCCCAACCTGATAGGTGAATGCTCTCACTTTGTGGAGATTCAACTCGGTTGATATGCCCTTGAATGTTTGGTGAGAAGGGAGGATTTGCCTTTGAAACCTAAACCAAAACTTTTCCCCCCTTTTTAACTCTAAATAGTGCCCTAGGAGGGCAAAGGCAAATCTAAAGTACTATAGAATGTTATAACAAAGCATGGAGGAAAGGAGTCTCCATGAGCATGGAAACCCTAGCTTGCCTGATGCAGTGTCACAACTTGACTCAAGAAGTTGGTGTATCCCAAAGAAGTAGAAAGATCTTCACAAGACCTGCAAGAAGTTAGTGCAACAACAATAATACACCATAGATAGCTTAGAGAAGAATAGAGAGCATGGGAGGAAGTGCTAGAGTGCTTAGAGAGCCTAGAGAGCATAGATGTTCAAATGAATAAACTAACTTACTTATATATGTGTTCTCATTGATTATCAGAGAATAAAACCAAATGAGGCTGACATGAGGAAGCATTAGAGATGTCCTAAGCTGACATTAACTTAATTTAGCTCCAAGTTAAGGGAGGGACTAGGGCACTAGGCGCCATTGTCTTTTATCCCCAAAAACTCCAGGATAAGCCCCATTAAGTGTGCTTAGTCCATCCCTAAAGCCATTTGTCAGGATTTTTTTATTGGGATCAAGAATTAATTGTTTTAGGTCCACCCAAGTGCCAAACTATGTGTAAAATGGAAAGGTAAACATTTTACTCCATAACATTTAGCTCCCAAATTAGTGTGGGTATGATCTTCCGCTCATACTTGAACTAAAGTACGAAGAGGATAGAATTTAAGCACAACAAACATAGAAACCATAGAATGTCACCAAAGTTGAGGGGTGATCAAGCCCCCATGTTTAGGATTCTAGGAGTCTGATGAATTGCATACACATAAGACACAAGGCATAATTTTCTACATACATTAAGCACTTAGAAAACATGAGACAAGACAAGACATACGCAAGGCATACACTTGAGAAATCACAATGTATACACGCAATACACAAAGCATGGATGCCATACACAAGGTATACATGCAATACACAAAGTATACATGCCATACACAAAGCATACATAGGGTATGCATGAAACGCGCATGGAATACATGTAAAGCACTCAAGAGGAATACATAAGGAATACATAGAGAATACATGTGAAGCACGCATGAGGCATGAAGAATACATAGAGGATAAGAATATACGAGGAGAATACATGCATCATACAACAATCACAAGAAGCACATAATGGAAGACCCTGAGTCGACATGACAAAAGAGACCTCAATCTAAAGGGTTGTCTCAATTGTCATGCATCATTCCCCAAGATGCAATAAGAAGAAATGCTAAGAGGGCGTTAGTTAGAAATAAGAACAAGAGGTAACAAACACATCATACACATAATCCACATCAAGAAAAATGTTTCCACTCAAGGGAACACACAACCCACCTCCTGCAAGAGGATTTACATGAGGCATTGCAAAATAAGAAGGCGTTGCAACCATACCCAAAGGTATTGTAGCCAAACTCAAGTTGGTGTTTCCAACCCTTCTCCTAAACATGCAAGGGGCCTCAACCAAGATAGACTCAAGATCTTTCTTCCAATCTTGCCATAATCCTTTCCAAGAGAGTGTAGCAACAAATATAATCAACAAGTGTTCTAATATAAAGATGAGAGTAAGGCTCATAGCATGATATATTCCCCCACTGTAAAGTGATTTCTTACTCCTCCAAGGAGCAATTACCTTTAAGATTGAATAAAGAAGTATAAAATAGGTACGAGAGCTTTCTAAAAGCACATGCCCCAAATGATATGTGTTTTCAAAAGCTACATCACCACTAGGGGTTGCCACCAGGATGAGCCAACCAAGGCAATGCTTGGAGGCATGATACACAATGGCTTGTGTAGTCACGGTATAACGTCAAGCATTGCAACAAGGAATCACATAGATTAAACCATAGAATATTATGCCAAAGTGGTTTGAATTTGTTGAATTTTTTCATGCAAGGCTTGGCATTTATTAGTGGAATGGCCAAGTGCTCAATGATATGCACAATGATGAATTGATGATTCATTATTTTGTTGAGACTTTTTGTGTGATGAATTAGGGAGAGTGATTAAGCGGTCTTTGAGTAGACTCTTCAAAATACTCTCCTGTTGAGATTGAAGTGGAGAATCAACCGGAGTAGGAAGTAACCCTTTTTGTTGTGAACATAGTGGAGAGAACGTAGGAGAAGGTTGAAAACCTACGCCTACTTTAGACAAGGGCGATGTTGGTTCCACGGGTTTCTTAATGCCTTGTTCTTTGCATCCTAACCCATTTCCATTGTATCTTTGTTTAGAAAGAATTTTGAATCCACTCCCAGAACACATCTCCAAGTCCAAAGGAAGAGGAGAGGTCATATGACTAGCTTTGTTGATTTTAGAAGTGTGATCATGTGTTGAAACAGAATTAGAATGATCATACTTTTGGTCATGGTGAGGAGGTTCAATCTTTGTTTCAACAAACCCATGGGGGTTGAAATCTGAAGGGACCTCGTCATTACCAAGACATGCATTAGAAGAAGATGATCCATTAGATTGAGATGATATTTCACAACCTTTATCACAAATGACTACCATTTCTATAGAAGAAATTGGATCATCATTAGTGGTAAAATCAATATCAAAAGTTCCATCGTCATTACTTTTGAGTTTAAGTTTTTTGGGAGTAGGTGTTGAAGAAATTGTATTTACCTTCGAGGTTTTTGGGTGTGATGGTGAGACTTTATATTCACCTGTAAAGGTGGGTGTAAAATTTAATGAACCCCAATCATCACCAAAAAATGCATTCGAAGGACCGACGCTATCCTAGCCATCATTGTTGTTAGCAGCGGAGGGTAGTGGGTCAGTTTTTGTTTAAGAAGGAATCAAATTATTAAGATATTTTGAAAGAGGAAGTTGATGTCTCATTTCCATTTTCAAGCAACTTTTCATAACCGAATCTACTTCAATTGTATGTAGTTTGTTGTCACAAATAAACTTTATGGATCGATGAAGGGTAGACGAGACTACCCCCATGGCATGAATCCACGGTCTACCAAGAAGAAGATTGTATGCGAGAGAATTAGGCATGACATGGATAAGGGTAGGCAATGTCACAGGTCTAGCCTTAACATTTAAGGTGATAGTACCTAATGATTGTCTACCAACATATCAAAGCCATGAATATTGAGTTTATCTGGTTTAATGAGAGACGTATCAACATTGAGTTTATGTAACAAGTATATGCCACAAGCATTCTGACATGATCCACTATCAATCATAGTGTGTATTACACTCATTTTATTAATGATGATGAATATCATAAGAGACTCATATTGGTCTTACACTTCTATGGGAGGTGAGTCATGTTGTTGAAATAATATATATGATGTTTTCGCATGCATACAATTAAACAGAGATGCTACATATTCGGTCTAATAGAAGGTGGAACAACTAACTTTTGTAAAGTCTATTGGAGCATTATGTGGTATGTAGGTGATGTTTGTATTAAATTCCATAGAGAGATCATAGCTGGAGTAGCATGGAGTTGCTCGACAAGATCGTATTCTCTACCAACATGTTGAGAAAGATGAGGAGGTGGGGGAGGATAATGTTGAGAAGGTGGAAGAGAAGGAGGCATGCTCAATGTTTTCTTACTTTTCTTGTTATTTCGAGTGTTGTGTGTGTGAGAAATCACATGATAATGAGGTCATTGCAACACATTTTGAACACCTTGATCCTTTGAGTGATTTTCTTTGCAAAGTTGAAGATGTAACCAGGAGGTCGAGATGGTTTGGGAACACCTCAAATTGTAATCACATGTTTAGAGAAAGGAGGTGGATTAGGTGCCTCATGCACAATGATTTTAGGAATATTTTGAACATTAATACACTTATTCACTATCCCTTTAGTGGGCTAAATAAGTCTATTCATGATGATGAAATTTAGATTGTTATCTTTTTATTATGTTCAACATCCATCCCTAACGGATTCACTATGAAGGAAGGCTCTTCATTAACTAATGTGTCATCTTTTGAAGGGAAGCATTGGAATGAAGGGTAGGTAGAGTGATAAGAAAATTGTCAATTATTTCATCCTCTTGCGCCAAGTTCTCTTCATAAGTAGAAGGAATCTTAGGAGAGGGATCAAAGGAATACAAGGGCATTGGAAATGCTCTATTGTTACCATATTTAAGTAATGGATCATAAATTTAACAAACCTTTCGATTAAAGTTGGAAAATGATGAAAGGAAAGCCATGTTTGCATTTAGATAGTTTTGTTTATGTTTTTGCTTTAAAATTTCAAAGAGAAGATGAATGCATGAATGTTCTTGCTCTCAAAATTAAACACATATGACAAATATGATGAGGTTCAAGAATTTAAAATCAGATTTAGCAATTATCTAGTATAGAAAAGATCTAAAAATAAGATTTCAAATATAACCACTAAATGCAAGACTAGCTAGGGTTTTACCATCAAACCCTAGATCTCCCTAATAGTGATGCAAGAATGCTTTTTCTTTTGTAATTAAACACCAATGACATTTATGATGTACTATAGTAATGAAAATCGTATTTGAACAACTAATCAACATCACCGAGATTTTTAATAAGATTCTACTTAAAAAACCCTAGGTGTAAGACTACCTAGGTTTTCCAAAAATACCATATTTTTGAAAACCCTAACAATGAATAAGTTAGAATGAAAAATATGCAACTAGGAAATGATTAATTAATGCAATACTAATCAGATCTGATGCAAAAATCAAAAAGTTGTCAAATGTAAGACGAGTCGGGTTCACCAAAATGTTGTGTACGAAAAAGAGACCTAGCCTAACATATACATCAACCTAAATCACTCTTTCCTCACATAACATTGGAACACAATGTCAAGGAAACTCAATACCCATCTATAGTCCTCAAAGAAGAGCTGAGAGGTCTCTTGATTGGTCCCTTTATTGCCAAGGAGAGAGATCTTATAACTACTAATCAAATCTAGGGCTTCTAAGGCTAAAAAAGAGAAAATCATAGTTACAGACCTAAAACTGTCAAAAATCCAAAAAAAGTGGTAGGGAGGAGATGAATGGAGCTGAGAGAACCTAATTCCTTTAAAGATTCTAGTTACCCAAACAAGGGGGTCAAGGGCGCTAGGCGCCCTGGTCCCAGATTAGGGTTTTGCAAGATTTTCTGATTTGGGTGCCTTCACCTATCTATCTTCTAGCCTCTTGTCACTTGTTATCTTCATATTCCTTCAGATGCAACCTATACACACACAAGAAGGAGAAGTGTTGGTGCTATTTAGGAGCTTGCCTAAGTCAAGCCCTATGAGTGGTGTTCCACCTCCATAATAG
The DNA here is from genome assembly GCA_027924645.1 of Cunninghamia lanceolata. Lineage (NCBI taxonomy): Eukaryota > Viridiplantae > Streptophyta > Pinopsida > Cupressales > Cupressaceae > Cunninghamia > Cunninghamia lanceolata. The sequence continues at coordinate 14,459,412 of BSBN01000870.1, read as the reverse complement.
CAATGATGAGAGATCAAAGAGTGTGTGCCCTAGGTGGGTAGAGGTAAATCTGAAGTAGAATAGAATGCTATAACAAAGCATGAAGGAAAGGAGTCACCATGAGCATGGAAACCCTAGCTTTCTTGATGCAGCGTCACAGCTTGATTCAAGAAGTTGGTGTAGCCCAAAGAAGTAGAGAGATCTTCACAAGACCTATAAGAAGTTAGTGCAACAACAATAATACACCTTAGAGAGCTTTACAGAAGAATAGAGAGCATGAGAGGGAGTGCTAGAGTGCTTAGAGAGCCTAGAGAGATTAGATGTTCAAATGAATAAACTAACTTGCTTATATATGTGTTCTCGTTCATTATCTGAGAATAAAACCAAATGAGGCTAACATGAAGAAGCATTAGAGATGTCCTAAGTCAAGATTAACTTAATTTAGCTCCAAGTTAAGGGAGGGACCAGGGTGCTAGGTGCCCTTGTCCTTTAGCCCCAAAAACTCTTAGATAAGCCCCATTAAGTGTGCTTCGTCCATCCCTAAAGCCATTTGTCAGGATTCATTAATCGAGATCAATAATTAATTGTTTTAGGTCCACCCAAGTGCTAAACTAGGCATAAAATGGCAAAGGTAAACAGTTTACTCCATAACACATACTACAATTAGGGATGAGAGAAGTGTAAAAGAACCATTAACTCTAGATGGATGAAAACATCTAAAGTTGTTGTCTCCAAAATTCCAAAGACCCTCTTTAGGAGTGATTTCACCAATGAGATTAGTGACATGGTCACCCTAGTGAGTAGAGTCATGGGTCTACCTTTTACTTCTACTTTCCACCCCTGGATGTTCAAATTCATTCATGAAGTTCTAGAGAACAAAGCAATGATACACTAGGCTCAGATAATTAGTGACAAATTGCACATCCTATTGACAAGATTTAGTCACAAGAAGAATTTTGTGACATCTTATCTTGTCTATATTTTAGCCAAATATGTGTTTTATCCTAGTTTAACAAGGAGAAGAGCCATAGGAATTGGTCTTGAACAATTTAGAGTATATGACTACTACCAACAATTTCAAAAGGAATAATCCTTAAGGCATTATAAAGGCGTAAATGATGCCTTCACCACAGGTATTACCAGACTCTTGGAGGGAGACGTATGTAAGAGGATTTCACTAGTTGTTATAGAATTGATCAAGAAATATGGGAATTGGTTTATTCAATTTCCCAAGTTCACATATATTAGGATTGAAGGCTTCACTTGTCCTGCATACAAATTTCCTAAGTACCCTACAAATAGAATCATTTTGTTAGAATTGACTAGGAAAATATGTGAATCACAAAAACTCCTAACTAAGAAACATCGAGTAGGGGTACAATTTATTCTAATTTTGAGAGATGGAATGTATGTTTGGCCTTCCTTCCCTATAGCCAAAGATTTAGATATAGAGATAGACATACAATTTGTATATTTACAATGCTAGAGCAAGTTTCGACCCACATGGGAAGATGGAACAACTAGTGGGTAAGGAATTTCAACACATAGCCCACTTAGAAGACTTATAGAAGAATTGTGCAGATGAACATGAAGTTAGAAAGAGGAGATATTGTAGGCTAAATGCATTTAATATGAAATTACATAACACTTATCCAATCCGTGATCAAGTATCTGATGATGGCAAGGTACAACAAGATGAATATAATCAATTTTTTTTAGTGACCCCATCCCTCCAACCAATTGATCTGAAGAAGAGGTCACATCCTTGGAACAGATAAGGAGAAAAGTCTTTATATATAGTAAATTATGGTTGGACAATAAAATTGCAAAATTGGAGGCTCAAGAAGTACAATTAACTTATACCAAAGATAAGCCTAAGCAACAAAGGAAGAAAAAGGAAATTGAAGTAGAAGCCCTAGAGAAGAAAGGAAAGGAGAAAGAGGAGGAAGATTCAAAATAAAAAGGGCAAAGAAACTAAGGTAGCTGAGGAGAGTAGTAAATAAGAAGAATAATTGCCTCCTCCCAAGAGCAAAGCTAAAGGAAAGAAGATTGCCACCTCTACTTCCCCAAGAATGAGAGGAAGTAAGAAGCCACCTCCAATAAGTTTATAAAAGGAAGAAAGATACTGAGGCAAGTGAAGAGGAAGAAAATTTTGAGCCCCAATTGGTGAGAAAGAGGAGGGAAAAAGATAATGCTCCCACAAGCACAACTAAAATTCCTCCTAATTCTCCACCTCTTTCACCTCAACCATCTCCAATATCACAAGTTCATACCTCTTCTCGTCCCATTCAATCTACCATTATCATATCCATAGTTCACTCTACCTCTACCATTTCTCTCTCCATCCGTCAATAATCTTCCCCTCTACTATAATAAGTTCAAACCTTTATTCCTATTCTAACACTTATTGCAACACATGTCATTCCCACAGTCATTTCTTTTGTGCCCACTTATTCTACTATCACATATACCATTCCTATTGCTCCTATTTCACAAACTTTCCCTGTTGGCAACATAGTCAAGAGACACTGCTGGTATGATGGAGACTTGATGTTGTCATTGATGGCAATAATTCCTGTGACAAAGTTGTGCATAGCCTTTTGGTTTGGAAAGACTAACCTAGCCAAAATTGACTAAGTATTGACAGGATACTAAGACAGTGATAGTAATTCAGTTGTTACTCCTCTGCAATTAAAGATCTTGTTATGCAGTTATGGTATGTTACTCACAACTATCTGGTGATGTCATGATTCAGTGTTCAAGTCCATATTTCCTCTGGAAGTCATATGGTGAAATTTCTAAGTCCGGGTGAACAGAGTTAAGTTAGAAACAGTGCAGAGTACCTGAGTAATTTGGTTTGCATTCCTCTGTTGATGAATATTTTGATTTGTGGTTTTGAGGCAATGTAGATACATGTCTTGAGTATCTAATTCTAGATTTATAGAGCTTGAAGATCATCAGATCATATTCTACAAGTTCTCCAGTATCGGATTCCAATCTGACTTATTTCACTAGGACAGAACAATAGTTTTGAGATCTGCATTTTGCAGAAGAAGATTATCATGACCTGCAGTTCTAAAGGTATGATAAGAGATCTATAATGGATGTTGGCTATATTTTTTAGAGTCTCATATATGGTCTGCATTGAAGGTTATTGTATGATAGTTGAATTAGTCAAGTGTACACTTAAGGGATAAGTCGACAGTCATGTTAGATCGATATGTGGTGAAGGTATATGTTTGGAATCATTACTCTAAGTGGTTCTATGATAGGTCCTAACCTATATGAAGTCTCTTTCTTGTTTATTTGGGTCCATGTTGTTATTTGGGCACAATAACAAGCTGACGAGGTATAACTTGAATATACAAGCTTTACCTTTTGCATGCTGACCTAGTTTGAGAAAATTCATGATGCGGATATATATATTCGATAGATCTCGGCATTGGAAAAAGAAGACATGTGAATAGAATGTGAATTCAATGTGTGTGTGATCTAAGGCAGTTTTGTGATCAGATAAGGACAATAAGAGTAGAAGAATAGAGTATATGTGAAGCAGAACAGAAAAAGCAGGGTAGATATAATGAAGACATTTGAATCTGTATACTGAGCTATCAATGAAGCTGCACTTCAACATTCTATACATGCACTTGGAGCAGTCCTCTCTTGGCAGTGAGCCATTCCTTCTCTCTCCATCTTCTCTTCTCTTCTTTTTGGCAATGAGCCTATTGCAGTGAGCACTTCTCTTGGGCAGTGAGCCTTCATGTAATCTGGTTTTGATATAATAATATTTTATGAGCTAACACTCACCGTGGTTTTTCCCTTTTTAGGTTTTCCATGTAAAATCCTGGTGTCTATGTGTTATGACTTTGTGGCTGCTCTTCTTGTGTTTACTTTTTTTTCATGTTATTAAATTTGGTAAATGGATTAATGAATATGTGAAAGAAAAGTTTTTCAGAATATTGATTCACCCCCCCTCTCAGTATTCTCTATGATCAACAATTGGTATCAGAGCAAGGTTCCTTGGAAGAAGCTTAACAAATTGAGGAAGAATTGGGAAGGTGTACACATGGCAACAAAATGATATCTCACTTCTCTGGAAGCAAGTCATCTAGGTACCATTAGAATTGGTGATTGCATATATGTTAAAAATGAACAACTACAAGATTGGATAGAAAATATCAAAGAAACTGATGATTGCATTCTGAAACTAAAGGAGCAAGTCAAGAAGTCATAGGAAAGAAGAAAAGAGCTAAGTGAGCAACTAAAAGAATCACATGAATCCATAGACAGTCTATCAAGGCTGGTGAAGAAAAAACAAAAGTTGATGAATATCTGAATCAGGTTGTGAAGGATAAGTCTGAGGAATGTGAAAAATTGGGAAAAGATGTGTTACTTTTGAAATATGATCTGGAAGCAACTAATAGCTATAAAGAAAAATTCAAAATAAGATATGCAAAGCTTGAGGAGTTGATTAAAAGTCAGAAGAGTCCAGATGACAAGTAAGGCTTGGGATTTGAAAAAGGAGAAAGTTCAAATTCATCACAAGTCAATACTAAGAAGAAGAAAAATAAAGGCAACCAGATCCAGAATCAAAGAAATAGACCTAGAAGACCTCCAGTAAGACAACCAAATGCTCAAAGGTACCCATCTTTCAATGGATATTGTTTTAAGTGTAATAAGTTTGGTCATAGGGCTACTCAGTGTAGGAGTAGAATGAATCAAAATGTTCCATCTTTCTCTAGTCAATGTTTCAATTGCAAAAACATTGGTCACATGGCAAGTGAATGTAGAAGTACAATAAGGAATGGTTTTAACAATGTAAGGGAACACACAATCCTTCAATGGAAAATGCTTTGCATGCAATAGATTTGGGCATATGGCTAACCAATGCAGAACAAGGATAAATCCAATCAATGGAAGGAATCAAGGACAAAGGAATATTATGTGTTAAAATTGCAACAAACTTGGACATGTGGCAAAATTCTGCAGAAGCAAGAATGTGAAAACAAACTACTATGTAGAAGAGAAGAAAACAGAGTAGAGGGGAGATAAAGGAAAGAATAAAGTTGATCCGGTTGAAACCAAGAAAGAGATGGGAAAGACCTAGATCAAGAAAGATGTGATTGAGGTCAAGGAGGGGTCTGCACCAGCTTCTGGTGTAGATACTTTCTCTGGGAAGTAAATTAAGACCTCTGGCTCAGGAGGAGTTATCTTGAAAATCATAATCCCCTAGCCAAATTGATTGTGTTGAGATCCAACACTAAAGGATGAGTTAAAACAATATTGGATGAATCGTTTATAGAAAGAACCGATAGAAAAAGACTCAATACAGTACATTGTGGACCAATCCTAATCGACCGTGTTCTACAATGAAGAGTTTGACAGCTTTTTGAAAACTGCATTTATGACGACTAGGTTTCACAAGGGTTTATAAGGTTCTCATTCAAAAGACAAATCACTTTGCATCCAAGCTATCAAGTGTCCAAAGAAAACCGAACCAGAAAGGGTGGCCAAAGGGAAGCAAGATGAACCTGTGAAGACTCTAGAAGAGCCTGAGAAATCAAAAGAGCTTGCAGTAACAAAGAAAAGAACAAGAGCTTCTAGTTCTCAAACTACATCTGTCGGAACAACCTCTGCAACTGCAACTGAATCCTCTATTCCTCCTCTTTATGGAGAAACACTTACAAAGAAAACTACTAAAAGACAAAAGATAAAAGGACATAGAATGTATGTCAGTGTAAGAAAAGATGATGATGAGGAAATAGAATCAGATGAAGAGGTTAAAAAGATGAAACCTAAATCAGCTAAAGCCCCTGGTACTAGTCAAGACAAGTCCTCTGGAAAGGGGAAAGGAAGAAAGAAGGAGAAGAAGGCAGAGCCTGTGAAAGTATAGGCTACAATAAGTTTAGAGGAAGTCTTGAAGGCCATTACAGTTGATGCCCAACTGTATGATGATTATGATGATGCAGACAAAAGCATCATTGAGATTGTTGTCATCAAATACTTGGACATATACAATAAAGCTCTTATTGAGATAATTACTAACCTCCCAGACAATTTGGAGAGTATAATGTCTACAAGAAAAGAAGTTGCAATGGCCAAGGACATTGAGCTTAGAGAACACACACTAATAAAATTGTCCCGAGATCACCCCAGAAGAAAAGGCAAAAGTCTCCAAAGTGCTTAGTGGAGAATTTAGAACAAAGAGAAGGATGAACACTCTCATGTCAGATGACATTGAGAAGGTAGTTAAAGAAATTGAGGAAAACACTTTGAGAGTGTTGAAGTAATTTCATCTCCCAACCATATATGATAATGAAGAAATAAGTGTTGGAGATGACACATCTGCTCCAGAAGTCAGCATGGACCAAGGGTTGGACAAAAATAATGAAGAAATAAAGGAGAAAGAAGATCAAGCCCCTGCTACTGATGGTCTAGATATAACTGACAAGGATCAAACTAAGACAAGTCCTCCTCCAGAACATCAAATTGATGATCAAGCAATCAAGGAGAAGACTGATGAGTAGAATAAAGTTGATGATCAAGAACATGAACAAGTTGAGAGAAGCCCTTCACCGGAGCAAAATATTGTTCAACAAGAGGCTATGGATCTGGAACCATCTGAGTAGAACCAAGAAGAAGAAGAACTCTCTGATATGGCAAGAGACATGTTGGAGTACAATACCATTGAGAGGGGGGGTGTGAATCAGTGGTATACTAATTTTAACAACACCTTAAGAACTTAAAAAATCACAATAGCTTTGGCATGGAAGACTAATGTCAAGAATGCATCAACAATATTATGAAACAAACAAGAGCATCAAACTTAGGAGTAAAGATGTTTGCATATTAGACACTCAATCATGTAACTTATATAATTTTGATTGACCATAATGAGAATGAACAGAGGATATCATTTCAAACAAAAATATATGATGAATATGCCTTCATGCAGATCAAATTGACTTAGAATAACTATAAAACTGAATGACACATGATGAGTGAAAGAACATGAGGATAAAACAAATCAATGATAGAAACAACCCGTAACACAAATATTGTCCTGAGTGGAAACCCTCTAGGGTAGAAAACCACTCAAAAAATTCCTCATTGGCTTTTCAAAAGGAATCTCACTGATTATAGGCCTCACTAGCTTACAACATTGCCTCATGGGCATATAACATTGCCTCACTAGCAACAATACATTTAGAAGCACCAACTTCAAAGAGCATCAACCCCTAATACATTTAGAAGCACCAACTTCAAGGAGCACCAACCCCTAGCTCAGAAAGATAATTACAAATTACAGAGGGACACTCTATTTCTCTTAGTTCCATACTGACATAATCTCAACAATGCATGCACATTTTTTTGTATATACATAATCAATATTATGTCAGTTTTATACAACAAATCTATATATCATCTATTCAAAGTTCTTCTTCCTTTCATTAAAAAGTTTGAGAAATGTAACTGCTTTTTTTCAACTATCTAAAAATACTATCTTCATGCTCGTGAGAGATCCTAGGGCAAACTATAAAACCCTAGTTGAATAACTTCCAAAACTGTTTGACAAAGAAACTGTCTTATAAGACAAAAATCTCACATCACTAGGAGAGAAAGAATTATAACTATGCAAGAGCATTATAAATCCACTGTTAAACACCTTTCCATACCATCATAGTTAAATAATATATCTCTGCCCTTAAACATCTAAAACAAAAACCCTTTTTAGTTTTTGAAACCCTAACCATCTAGAACAGGCAGCCGGAAACCACTTTCATATCCAGAAAAAAAATGACTTATAATTATCACTGTAGTTCTTTGAAGCGCTGTGAAATACCCATGAAATACTTAATAATAGAGCAACCTTTATAACAGTTTCAATCCTGAAATTAAACAAAGAAACTTCAAAGACTTTTATGCATTTTTGATCCAAAGCAAAAACTGGAGAGAAAGCACCTGATAGTCAACAGGAGAAACTGAAAAATACAAGAGTGTTGATAGTCAAAAGAGTTTACTCAAGTCCAACTAGCTTTGTCACCTCAGAAGATACCTCGGACAACTTCCTTCAAAGATTCATGCGGCCGATTTCATGTTCTCTCATGATTACATTAAACTAGAAATGAAACCCTAAGAAAACTTCATATTCGAAGCTCAAACTTTACAAAATGATTGCTAAAGATTATCTTTTTGCCTGAGTTTAACTTATGCAACCAATGTCATAGGTAAATCCTAACAAGACCGATGACTAATGAAGAAGAAACTCATTCAATTTGCCTTGTTAAATTTGCACTGACCTGTTTGGGAGGTAAACCACTAAAGCATGTCGATGAGGAACAAGTTTGTGATATTTACAACATTGAATATGCCCACTAGGGGATCAAATAAAAAACATATTGTGGTCAACACTTTAAACCATCATAACAAAAATTGCATGCCTTAGACCTCATAAAATATTACATGTGTTTAAATGCCTTTACCTCAATGCTTATGATATCAAATATTTGTGCTAAGAGAGAGAACAAGATTACAACCTCTTGTCATACAATCTCATCATCACCAAGAAAGAAGGAATACCATATCATTATGTAACCAAACTGAACATGAACCCACATGAGGTAGAATATGCCTTAGTTTTTATACACTTGTAGATCACGAGAATATATCATCAAATGCCATAGCACAATACTAATATGAAACAAGTATATCATCATGTGATCAAAGAACAAGTGAAACCATAATGTAATCAAGGAACCATGCACATGCACCTGATACCATATAACCATGCACCTGAAACTGATTGAGCCATGAACATATAACCATGCACCTGAAGCCATATTAACTAAGATGAACCCTGTATATCACTTATACTATCTTGTCATCAAATTGACCTGTTGCCAAACTAATGAGCATTGTTACACATCATAAATACTAACAACCAATGTGTCAAGCATATGTTAGCATCAAATGCTAGGAACTATGAAGATCACTGGATACTATGTCAACATGCCACTATCACCTAAACAACTGTAGATCTGTGATAACACTGTGTATTTGTCATCAAGGCACTATTACCAAATCATGTGAGTACAGTGCCAGTTGAACTCATGCCAACAAAGAAAGATAACAACCAAGATCTAATCCTTCTGACAAGATCATCCAAAACCATAATCAATTCAATGCTACTGTACTGGCAACTCAATGTGCACCGTCAAAACTCATTAATGTAAGTATAACATCATACCACCAATGTCAAGAGCATAAGCAATACAAGGATTATGAGGTTTGTCATCAATAAATCACTTTGCCACCTTGAACATTATGAAACAAGATAACATCCATATATGTGAACCAGAGCCACAGAGCCATACACATTGAGATATAGAGATACTCAGAGATACTAAGAGACCATGATCAAGATAAAGATACTGTGTGAAATGCCACACTGTCAAGATACAGATATTGTGTATAAAGGTACCATACATTTCAAGGTCACTGTATCCAACCACATCACATCAACTAAGAGAGATTATGTCTTTGACATCAAGGACAACAAGACACTGCTACCTTACAGGATCCAATAGATTCTGTCAAGGAATTTTTGGAAAAGCAACAAGAGTCACAAGTTTTGGATGAGCCTGAGTTTCTACAAGGACCAATAAACTTGGCTTCAATGTCTCCTTTGCAGAAATTCAAACTAGTATCAATTGTGCAAGCTAAGGCTCAAGAAGAAATTCTAAGGTCTCACATCTAGGATAGTGAGCTCATCGGAGAAGCATTTGGTATTTTGGAGAAGTTGATGGCTTCATATCAAAAGGATGCATCATTGTCATCAATTGATCAGCTCAGAAGCTTGATAAACTCTGTTAGTACTCATTTAGAATCTTTTGAAAAGTCTATTGATATAAAGGTTAAGAAGGAATTTGATGATAAAAGATTAATAGAGTTAAAGACCAAGCTAGACAGTGACAAAGTTTTGTTAGATAATAACATCAAGAATATAGAGCATGCTATTAAGGAAGCTTGTGATATATACAAATTTTGCTTATCATGGCCTGAGACCACCAAGGAAATTGAAGAAAAAGTCAAAGCTATAGAGCTTCAACTAGTGAATACTTCTAAGTCTTATGATCCGGCAGTTGATTCCATTAGCACCATGGAGGTACAAATTGTAAATATTCACAATAATATAAGTAGTCTGCTAAGCAAAAAGGAAGAAATGAAAAGCTAAATATGCCAATTGAGAGGGTTAATAAGCCCTAAAATTGATTCAATGACAAGTCTAGCTGTAGAAGCCTCACAAGTTAAGGCAATAACTAATACACCTGCAAATGTGCAGAAGGCAAAAGAATTAGTTTTTCAGGTGAATGGTAACATTCAGATTTTGGACAGTGCTAAGAATAGGTGGGATGGAGAATTAGCACAATTAAAGATTGTGTACAAAGATATCCTTTCACCTACCACCAACTAAGATGGAAGATTGTATGTGTACATATGCAGCAGAGTATGACAATTTTAAAGTTTTGACACAATTTTGCTACTTGTACATACACCTTTGCCATTGATGTCAAAGGGGGAGAAGAAGATCCAGTGAAAAATAGCCTAACATCTCAAGGGAAGAAGAAAAATAGAGTGTATATAGTAAGGGGGAGCAAATAAGCATTTTTCACTAAGTGTTGCCATCAATGCCAAAGGGGGAGATTGTTGGCAACATAGTCAAGAGACACTGCTGATATGATGGAGACCTGATGTTGTCACTAATGGCAACAATTCCTGTGACAAAGTTGTGCATAGCCTTTTGGTCCAGAAAGACTAACTTAGCCAAAATTGACTATGTATTGACAGGATACTAAGATAGTGATAGTAATTCAGTTGGTACTCCTCCGCAATTGAAGATCTTGTTATGTGGTTCTGGTATGTTACTCATAGCTATCTAGTGATGTCATGATTTAGTGTTCAAGTCTTGATTTCCTTTGGAAGTCATATGGTGAAATGTCTAAGTCTGGGTGAACAGAGTTAAGTCAGAAACAATGCAGAGTACCTGAGTAATTTGGTCTGCATTCCTCTGCTGATGAATATTTTGATTTGTGGTTTTGAGGCAATGTAGATACATGTCTTGAGTATCTAATTCCAGATGTATAGAGCTTGAAAATCATCATATCATATTCTACAAGTTCTCTAGTATCGGCTTCCAGTCTGACATATTTCACTATGATAGAACAATAGTTCTAAGATCTACATTTTGGAGAAGAAGATTATCATGACCTACATTTCTAAAGGTATGACAAGAGATCTATAATGGATGTTGGCTATATTTTTCGGAGTCTCATATGGTCCGCATTGAAGGTTATGGTATGACAGTTGAATTAGTCAAGTGTGCACTTAAGGGATAAGTTGATAGTCATGTTAGATCGATATGTGGTGAAGGTGTATGATTGTAATTATTACTCTAAGTGGTTCTATGATAGGTCCTAACCTATATGAAGACTCTTGCTTGTTTATTTGGGTCCGCATTGTTATTTGGGCACAATAACAGGCTGACAAGGTATAGCTTGAATATACAAGCTTTATCTTTTGCATGCTGACCTAGTTTGACAAAATTCATGATGCAGATACATATATTCGATAGATCTCGGCATTGGAAAAATAAGACATGCGAATAGAATGTGAATTCAATGTGCGTGCAATTTAAGGCAGTTTTGTGATCAGAGAAGGATAGTAAGAGTAGAAGAATAGAGTATATGTGAAGCAGAGTAGAAAAAGTAGGGGAGATATAATGAAGACATTTGAATCTGTATACTGAGCTATCAATGAAGCTACACTTTATAATTCTATAGATGCACTTGGAGTAATCCTCTCTTGGCAGTGAGTCATTCCTTCTCTCTCTATCTTCTCTTCTCTTCTTTTTGTCAATGTGCCTATTGCAGTGAGCACTTCTCTTGGGCAATGAGCCTTCATGTAATCTGGTTTTGATATAATAATATTTTGTGAGCTAACACTCACTGTGGTTTTTCCCTTTTTGGGTTTTCCACATAAAATCCTAGTATCTATGTGTTATGACTTTGTGGCTACTCTTCTTGTGTTTACTTTGCTAAGTTCATGTTATTGAATTTGGTAAATGGATTAATGAATATGTGAGAGAAAAGTTTTTTAGAATATTTATTCACCCCCCCTCTCAGTATTCTCTGTGATCAACATTCCCTTCTTCATCCACTTCTCAAGTTCCACTCCCTTCCACTTCTTCCACATCCACCATTGCTACCACTTTCTTTGTGCCTCCTCCATCATTCTTTTCAAACTTTAATAAATTTATTCTAGAGAAAGCTAGTATTGACTTAGTCACTCCACCTAGCTCCCCTAGAGAACCACTGCAGACACCATCTCTCAATAACATAGATAGAGTAATGAAGGAACTTGATGAACAAGAAGCTTCACTGAAGGAAGATCCACCCACTAAACAACTACTAAGACAAGATACACAAGTTGAATATATTCAACAGGTACTTTAGGGGGTGATGCATGGTGAGGTTCCTAAGGATAGGATGCCACAAGGGATCCACTCCTAGAACAAGAGAAAGAAATTGGTTTGCAAGAAAATAAGGAGACAATCCTCCAAGGTGATCAGGATAATAAAGATCAATTCAATGATGATCAAGGTTCAATTGCTGAGCAAATGAATGATGCACCAACAATTGTTTTAAGTGCTACTCCAATTGAGGAAACTAATAAGGATGAGGCACAAACATTAATTAAGTAGGTGAGTGAGTCCAATGAGAGACAAATTGATCAAATTCCTCAACAACAAATAAGTGAAATTCCATAATTACAGCAACAAGGATGATTATTTGGTGCCATAGTGGTTGAAATTCAACATTCAAAAATGGTATCCAATAATAACGCATGCATCCATAAACTTCTCCAATGTGATGAACAAATTTGATAAACCTAAAGAGAGGAAGAAGCCTAGGATTCTATCTGCACTAAAAAAGGATGGTACAAGATCAAGGATTTCTCAAATTGCAACTCTTAGAAAAAAACAAGGATGAGAAAGAGCTCTTGGCTAAAGATTACCAAATAACCATTGTTAACTTTGGACATGCTACTAGAGCCTAAGAAATTCAGGATGTTCATAATGTAGTCTCCTCAGTTGTTTCCTAAATGGACAAGGATGAGAATACTAAGAGGGAACTCAAAGAATAATTAATGGAACTACACTTGCATATATTAGACATTTCACCAGTCCTCTTCAACAAGAAGATGGCACAGTAACTCCTCTAGTCATTCTATCACATCATGGGGGTACAAAATTGGAAAAGATGAAGCATGTGGCTAGAACCACCCAAGACTAGATAGAGGAAATATACGATCAAGGTTGTCAAGTGATTGATGAAGCTATCAAAGCCTCCAATGATTTTAGTAAATTAAAATAAAAGATAGTTACTTGCAAGATACATGTAAAATAGATTTGGGGAATCATTCACAAGTCTTCCCAAGGGTGGAGATCATGTGCAAATTAGAGCCATCAATATTATTGAAAGAAAATATTATCATCAAGGAATCCCTTCAATTGTCATTCATGTGGGTAGAATTATTGAAATTTAGGAAGGAGATTGTTGATAAATGTCTGGTAGAAATGGACTATAATAAGAGTAGAATATCAGATATACAAGCTAACATTTTTATTTGTTGCATGATTTGACTAGGTCATTTGTATATTCTACTACAAATTTGTAGATTGACCATTTTAAGAGCCAACTCAAGCAAATCCTAATGTTTGGATTGCAAAAGTCACCATATTCTTTCAATACTACTCATATGTATAAATTAATGGATTTGAAATGCATCTTCAAGTCATTTCTAAAGGAAATACCAAGGAGAAAGGCTTCATTTAATATCATCTTCAAAATATATGATTCACAAAGGTTCATATTTAATTTTGTGGATGAGCCAAATCCTAATGCTCTTAACCCAGCTCTCACTGCCTTAATGGATTATAGAAGAAAAGAGCAAGTGAAGAACCAAATTACAGTATAATATATCAGATTGAAAGGTCAGTTGTCCATCAAACATGTTCACACTACTTGGGGTGTATTAATTATTTTTCCAAAATTGATTTCCAAGCTAGGCATTGATGAGTCTTGAAATTGTCATAGTTTCCTTGTTTTAGTTTTATATTCCTCAAAGACATTTCCCTAGATATTGTCAAACTTTATGTTCCCCTTTAAGTTTGAAAATACTTGAGAATGATATATGATATGTTAATGAATGATTGTGTGTGTTAATGATTGTTTTTTGAATATAATAGCAATTTATGTTAGTTATGGTAGTTTATGATGTGAAAATACTGTAGGATGAAACTGACCTTTATACAACAAGGAAGCAGGGACCCACAACAAAGGTTGTATGTGAACCTACAACCAAAGGAGAAGTCACCTACATATTAGGATGCCAGCACCCGCAACTGAAGGAGAAAGTACCTAAACCTAAAGGAGTTGGTTTAGCCATAAACTATTCCACTCACCAACGGTTTCATTAATAGCAGTAAAGACATCCATGAGAGATAAGAAGGATTCATAGCATCAGCAGGTCATGGTTAATAATTACATGATTATGCTTTGGTCTACATGTTCCTATCTACTTATGTCTTCTTTATGATGGATATGAAGAGTCATAGTAGGATTGTGCTATTTGAACAATCTTTGTATGAATTAGTTTCCTACTTCTATTTTAATTAGAATAGGAATAAGTCATTTTCCTATAATTATGGGAAAGTTAACATGTGTGGTTAAAGGTTGTTTAGAGTCCAAATTAATTAGGGATTTAAATCATGTTTATATATGTGTTAGATTCTGTATGTAGCAGAGATCTAGAAGAGTTGTTATTATCAGCACTCTATTATCAACATTTGTATTGCTCTTTCATAAATTAATAAAGTTAATCAGATTCAGCCAATGCATGGGCTATCTAGTTAAGATTTGATTTGGATTTTGTAAGGTTACATTCACCCAAGCAAGGGTCACTAGAGGTAACTGTAGTTCTCTATTAATTTAGGTCGTCAATGGTTTATCAATTGTCATGACTTGCTAAATTAGATTGTTATTAATTGTGATCACTGATTGGATTTAGATTGTCATAAGTTATAATCATTTGTTCATAAACAACAACCTTGCATTGTTGAATTAGCATTTACTTACAGCCTAATAGAATTACCTGTAGTTTCTACCTGTAGCAATCACTATTGATTGAAGCTCATAAGATAGAATTCCTTTTCAAATAATCTTTCTATGTATAACCTATAGGATAAGCTCAAAAATCCTCAACTGTACAGATAGTACAGGTGCCATCTAAGAAGAATATAACTCCCTGGTTTGACATAATTAAATGCAACACATTATAGCCATTAGATTTCTTGATAAAGGATCTGGTCATCCATTGAGTTGAATGCATGCACCTTCTGTATCAATTTATTGGTCGATAATGGAGTTAGACATTTTTGGCATCATTGCCGAGAATGGTGTTAATGTTTAGAATTTCTGAGTTTTTTAAATTTTTTATGTCACTTTCTTAGTATACATGATTACCTTTCTTTCTGCGATTAGGACTATTAAACATTCAATCCACTTTCAAACTATCTACTAACATTGTGCAGAGATGGAGCTATTAGCTCAAGCACCATTGCATGCAGCAACAGAGAGACACCTTAGGGAGATTTCTTCTATCAATTAAGACTCACAAAGAGATAAAATAAGAGGAAGACAGAGTTGAAATATCCCTCACACCAAGTGAGGTCACAGACTTGGAATACATTGCCACTTGGCATCCCAACATGATGGCAGACGAAGCAGTAGAGAATCCTGTTGAACCAATTACATTTGCATTTCATATCGCATACCAAGAATGAGCAGATGCCATGAATAATATACCCCCTTCAGCTCTTCCCTATTGAGAATTAAGGTGTCTCAACCTTGGTAATTCCTTGTATTATTTTCATTGTATTTATTTATTCATTGCCTATGATGTAAATTAATTGTAAATTTCATATTGTCATCTTGTGGGATGTGGCACGGTGATGTGTCATCCTACATGAAAGATGACAACTTGTAATTTTGTTCTCACATGAGGAGATAGGTATCCCACTTAGTGGTAGGAATATTTTTCCATGTGTTGGCATCTTGGATGTTGTGTAAGGGAATATTGACCGAAACAGTCATGACAGATTCCTATGACATGTAAGACTCAGAAATAGGAGATTCTATGACAGGTACAGACAAGTGTCAAAGAGCATCTTTGGGGAAGGCATCTTTGGGCACCCCAAGGTGGGTTATGACATGTTGTAAGAGAATATGCTATTTATAGCAAGTGTATGACAGATTCTCTTACAATTGTAAGTCATTATGCTATGACAGATTCTATGACGGTCGTAAGAGTCGTAGAAGCATCTGTCATTACCCATTTTGGGAATAGGCGATCTCTTTGGGATGGGGTGACTTGACAAGTGTTAGAAACATTATACAAGGTTGGCCAAGTGTCCATAGGCATGGGTTTTGGGCCATGAGGCCATGTTGGACGCCCATTCCAAGATAGAGCCAAAATTGCCTTGTAAACTCTATATAAACAGGTGCTTTGAGGAGGTGATGTATTACAGGTTTTACAAGTACTGTTATGCTACCAGATCATCTCTAGATACGAGTGTCAAAGACTCCTACAAGAGCATTAGCTCTTATTTGCATTGTAATCTCTTTGTTTATGTAATACAGTTGAGAAGTGTTTTGGAGTGTGGGGTTTTTCACCCATAAGGGTTTTCCCCACGTATATCTTGTGTCTCTCTTCTTCTGTCATTCTTTCTTCCTTATGTGTTTGCTGTAATATCTCATGTTAATGGTTTAATGTTTCCATAAAAGTTAGGATAAATTTGAATTTGCACTCTCCTCCCCTCATTAGATTAGTGTAGGAAGCGATTTCTGCACACCTAGCTTCCTTTCATTCCCAACATCTATGGTTTGATCACTAAGGATGCTGATACATTCCTATTTGAATTTGTTGTCCTTTGTCAGAGATACAACTATGCTATTGATGCATACTGATTAAAACTCTTTCTGGCCACAGTCAAGGATGCCACTTTGTGGCGGTTCAAGGGACTGGGCAGAAATGCAGTAGAAAATTGGGACACCATGAAAGAAAAGTTTCTACAAAAATACCAAGACTACTATCATGGAAGGGACATGAAGGGAGATGACATCTTTATAATGTCACAAAAAGAGGATGAACCCCTCGAAGGTTATGTTGAGAGGTTCCAATTCTACCTCAAAAAGTCACAGAAGACTGACTCTCTCAAGAGTCACTCAAATTAGTAATCTTGTGAGTTGTAAATGAGGATTGTATGGATGCATTGAACCTAATTAGAGTAGGGGATATATCTCAACTGACCTTTGATTAAATATGTCAAATTTGTAGGAACTACTCACACTCAACCATGCAGAAAACTAGAGGCTCTGGATCTCTGACCTCCACAAAGACATCTACAGGTGTCTCTTAGGTGGAGCTCAGTAATCTTATGTCAAATATAAAGGAAGACATCATTAGTCATCTGGTGACCCAGTCAGACACCCTACATGTGAAGAAGAAGCAAGAGGAGGCAGATGCAACTTTAACAAAATATTGTCCACATTGTCAGTAAAAGAGAGTTAATTGCAAATGCAAATAGATTGCTAGCATTTCTGAAGAGAAGCCTGAAAGGCTTGATTTCCACAACTTGGAAGATGAGGAAGGTTATGTATTTTGAATTGCACAACATAATCCTTGGAAATAGAGAAAAGGTATGCCTCAAGACCCTTTGTCTTATAATAATTCATTTCTAGGATCTAGTTCAAATATTCCTAATTGGTATAACATGCCCTAGAATACCATGCCAAATTAACCTTGGTCAAACATATCACCATCCAACTGGACACCACAGTAGGGGGTGTGGCTACAATAGCCATATCAATCTCCAAATTATAATCAACAGTGGCAAACATCCCAAAACCCATTGCCACAACAGTGGTGTGGGAACCAACCATGGCAAAACTCAAATGTAAGCTACCCACATCCACATCAAGCCTTACCATAGCAGCCAGCCATTATGCCAAACCTAGTTTCACCTGCCCCTACAAAACCAAGAGAAACGTAATTACCTACTCAACGTGCAATAAATCATAATAACAAGCCTATTCAACAGGCTTATACTAATGAACCCATCCAATACCTGACCTATGTGGTCGAGATTAGTGATGTTCACCTACGTTTAGGGAAGATGCTTTATGGACCAACCTTTCCTCTTATCATGGAAATTTATGATGAAGAACTATCCACCAATGCTAACAACCAACTGAATAACCAGAGTGAGCACCCTGAACAAGTTCAACCACAGATAGAAATTACAACTAGAGAACTGCCATTCCTAGAAAGATTCAACACATAAAAATCCTAACCTGAACCTAAATTTGATTTTCTTGGACAATTAAAGAATTTTTGTGTCAAAATTCCCCTGATCCAAGCTATAAAAGATGTGCCAATCTACACCAAAATTGTGAGGGGACTATTTCTTAAGAAACCTAGGAGAAAATGAAAGGACCCCCAGACTATCCATGTCATAGGATAGCTTGTTGATATTATGTTGGGCAACGTAGTTGTCCTAAAATATGCAGACCCTGGCAGCTCTGTGGTAGATGTACATATCAATGGCACCCTCATTAAGAACACTGATGTATTTAGGTGTAGCAATAAATGTTATGATCAGAGAAACAATGAAAAATCTTCAACTAATAGACTTAAGGCCTACACCAACAGTCTTACAATTGGCAGGTAGGTCAACAGTCAAACCAGAAGGGATCATTGAATATCTAGTCATTACACTTGACTCATGGGAATATCCTGTAGATTTCATGGTCCTACAGCCCAAGGCTAACCTAGGTGGATATCCACTCATCCTAGGACAGCCATGGTTGGCAACAACAGATGCCTTCATAGACTGCAAGTTTGATAATATGATCATTTCTAATGGAAATTTAACCAAGAAATTGGTGCTCTATCCACTGACACAACCTTTTGCCAATTTGGAATAGCCTATCTGGACTGACCTAGAGGATAATGACCAATATTCTCTGCAGACACTCATGACCATCAAATGTAGTCCATTGATAAATATTTAGGATAAGGATGAAGTTCTCTCTAATATTATACAAAACAATTATGGGATGGACCCGCAGCAAGACCACTACAATGGATACAACAACTTATGATTCTATTGCATGTATGTTCCATCATTTACTTCCACATAGCTGTAGTGTCAATCTATCAGGTTTAGATGTGGCCTCTGTCATGACATCTACAACACCAATTGAAATATCACCTGGCAAAACACTTAATGTCATTAACCAATTGGCAACATCTCAACAATCTAAACTGCTCACCATGCTACAAACTCATAAAATAGCATTTGCTTGGGATTACCATGACATGAAAGGCATAGACCCTAATCTCTATATGCATAGAATATATATCAATGAAGGATGCAGACCAGTGAAAAATATATAGGCAACCCCAATGAAGAATGAACCATGTTGTCTGAGACATAGTGAAAAATAAATTACAAAAACTTTTGGATGCAGGACTCATATACCATATATTATATAGCTAATGGGTCTCCCCATTATTCATAGTACCCAAGAAAGGGGGGAAGTGGCGTGTATGTTTCGATTATAGAGTATTGAATACAACCACTAGAAAAGATCATTTCTCTCATCCTTTCAGGGATCAGGTTTTGGATTCCTTAGCTGGGAAGAAATACTTTTCTTTCTTAGATGACTTCAGTAGCTATAATCAGATTAAAATAGCCCCTAAATATCTGGGAAGACAAACTTTACATGTCATTGGGGTACCTATGCCTATTCAGTCCTACCATTTGGCCTATGTAATGCCCCAACAACCTTTTAGAAGGCTATTTTGAGCATCTTTTTTTATTATGCTCATGATTGTATGGAAGTATATATGGATGATTTCACCACCTATGGAGATTCTTATGAAGAGGCATTAGAAAAACTTGAGAAAGTCCTCCAAAGATGTTAGGATCACAATATCTCTCTCAGTCATGAGAAATGTTTCATGATGATGGAAGAGGAAGTGGTCCTTGGATATTATGTGTCAAAGAGAGGAATTCAGGTAGGCCCCAATAAAATTGAAGTAATCTCAACTCTGCATGTGTCACAAAAATAGAAAGATGTAAGGAGCTTTCTTGGCCATGCAAGATATTAGAGGAGGTTTATTAAAAAAAATAGTAAAACAGCAGCACCCCTATTTGTCTTGCTTTCTAAAGATATTGACTTTGATTGGACATTTGCCTGCCAAGAAGCCTTCTAGATATCAAAAACTCTTTAACAACGAGACATGTCTTGAGAGGACCCAATTGGAAAGTTTATTTTCACATTCATACTAATGCCTCTGACTTTGCCATAGGTGTTGTGTTAGGGAAAAAAGAAGGGAATTTGGAGTATCCCATCTACTATGTAATAAAAAATCTACAAGTTGTTAAACTTAGTTACACTGTCATTGTAAGCACAAAAATCATACATAGTCTCCATGAGGACCCCTATGATGATTTTGATCCTTGTCACGTACATGTAAGCTTGAAATAATGTCCTCTAAGCAACAAACCTCTTGGTGACGTGTCTTCTCTTTCATCTTGTGTTGTTTCCTCTTTGTGGATTTCTCTCTCTGTTGTCGACGCTTTTCGACACTTTTGTGACACTTATCGATTTGCATTTTATGAGCTTTCGACCTTGTTCCTAAGCCTTGTATGTGTCATGTAGGTGATTTTTCACCTTTCCCCTATGTTTTTTCATCTTCTCCACCCTCTAGAAGCCTTCCAAAGGTCCCCCCTAGCCATCTCCAACTTTTGGTTTTCAGTTTCACTCAACCAATCCAAATCTCCCCCTATTATTTCCAGATCTCGCACTGGGAGATCCTACTTTGCAAGTGGAGATTTGGATTTTTGCATGTGACACACCTATTTCTGGAGGCAGGTTCATCCTCCTCCCTTTCCTCTACCATCTCCCACTGTCAACTCCTACCCAGGTGCCCTCTAGCTAGGGTTTCCCATGGGTCACCCCCCAGGTGACCCTACTGGTGAAAGGGGTAGCCCCTCGATGACCTTGTTGTGTTTCCAGCCACAGAAAAACTTGAGTTTCTAACTCGAAAAAGCTTTGTTTTCACCCATTTTTCTTCCAATTTGCATGATTTTTGATGCCTAATATGGAGTTGACTATTCCATGCCCCCACACATGCATAATTAGCTCCATTTGATCTTAAATTAACAACTCGTGCATTCCCATGCATCTCTTCTTCTTGAGTGATAAGCTTTTATTGGGTAGATCACTCCAATTTTAGCCCAGGTCGCTCTTGAATCAACCTTGTTAACTCTTCAATCAAATTGAGTTAACTCTTTCTCTTCCTCACCTCTCATCCCTTCTAACCTACCCCCTCCCTCAAGCACAAAGGGAGGCAAATTCATTGTGTACACAGCTCTTGCTAAGTTTTTTCTCTCCAATCAGCATTCTCATGCTCACACAGGACAAAGTGCCTTTTTTTGTTCATTGTTCATCAAGATTTCACATAAAGCTCTTCAAGCATCCTTACGCTACTTCAATCAAGCCATCATGCTCATCAATAACTATTATTGAGCTCTCTTTGCAAAGCTTCTTTCACTTCTTTGTGTTGTCTTGTCGCCAAGAGGTCTTCCCACTGCTTCAAGAGGATATGAGGTTGCCATCAAGGATTTTTGAGGATAGTGGAGGCTCACAAGTCTTCTTTATTTTAGGTTCCTCTATGTTTTTTGTCAATTGGTAGTAATTAGATAATTGAAATTGCTCTTTGGAGTAGTAATTTATTGCTTTTTCCTTGATAGAATAAGTTAGATCTAGCATTCTAGAAGTAATTTACATTCATAGTTTAATTCATTTACTTGAAATTTCCTTTTCTAGATTAAATCATTTCGAAACATTCGAAAACCCCAAAAACATAGAATAATTGCATTAGGTAAAATTCATTCTAGTTGCATTCATATTTCCTTTCTTAGATTAAAAAGCATCTTTTATTTCCAAAAATATCAAAAAAGCACAAAAATAAGTTTTGCATTTCATATAGTATTACATTCATAAAATATCAAGAAAAGAACAAAAACATTAGGCACACAGATAAATTGCAAACCCTTGATACCATCACAAGGTCAACCATGGTCAACTATTTGGTCAAACCCTTGATACCATTACAAGGTCAACAAAATTCAATGCATAATCAAAACTTTAGGTCAACCAAAACCCTAAGTCAAACCCAAAATCTAGTCAAGGTTAGTCCACATACACCTATCTCTTGTCTTGGTTCATGAATGTGCCCAGGAATAAGAGGTGAGTGGGTGAGGGCAATCCTCGATGAGATTGAGGAGATCCATCCGTGACCACAATAGGATCTGCTTGTCCTCCAACAAATAGAAGAACATAGACAAGTCTTGCTATGATAAGCATTTATCCAATACTTTGAAAGATAACTAGCAATCAACAAAAATGATAGCTTACCCACACAGAGGTGGAACATCAGAAACCCTAATAGAAGAAGAGTAACTAGTGACCCTTTGGGTCATATGGTTATCTCCACAACAACAATAATTGAATGAAACATCTACATTAGCACACAACTTAGGCCTCAGGATGTGCCAACCCCTCTTTGCGAAGTCCAGCTCTCCAACGAGCTAGACCACCCCCATATCTCACCTCCTCTTAACTGGCTACTTCCACGAGAGTGAGAGTGACATGGCAATTCACCCCATGGAAAGGAGGGAAGGGTCTGTGATCGTGTTGAAGTCTGACTCGACAACCCCAGGCAACCGAGGTCATGATTTTGAGAGCATAGTCACAGAGAAAGAAATGTTAGTTGTCATTTATGCCATTAATAAGTTTAGACACTATATCAATGGTTATCAAGTTTTTGGTCATATGGACCATGCAACAATTAGATATCTAATGAATAAAATGGTGGTTAGTGGATGCCTTGTTAGATGGTTGTTTTTGTAGTTTAGAAAATATTGATCTAGCCTTAGGAGTTAAACTAGGTCGAACTATCTTCTATAAACATTGAGACACAAACTGAGCTAGGCTTCTACCCTTGTGGGAGAGCCAAACTATACGGGTTCTACCTCTTTGTTGTATAGATGCGTGTCAAACCAAATTCAACCAATCTAGCTAGGGCACAAGACCAAAACCCTAAATTAAGAAACATTGAGCTACAGAGACAGTTAGAAGCGAGATCTGAGAAACTAATTAAACAGCAAAGGTAAAAGAATAGTCTAGAACCTTGATCTAATGAAAGAAACACTCAGGACCAAGGCACCTAGACTCCCTAGACCTCTTTTAAGGTTTACAAAAACTGCAACTTTTGTTGGGTCTGCACTTGAAACATCTTCTGTCTCCCAGACCGATATCTCTTGAAACATGTTCAGCTGATCTACAGACAAGAAAGAAGGGAAAATTATGTGTGGATATATAGGATCTTGCCTCAATCAATCCCCCATTTCAGTAATCCTACCTCACGGATAACCAAGATCAAATCTAGATGTCGTGTGTGCTCAAAAACCCTAAGTGAGATCAATAATATGCAAGATCTAACCAAATAATATCAAACCCTAGTCCTATATGACTCAAGAAAATAGGAAGGAATGATACAAAGGATACTTCACTCAAGGAATCTCATAACTTATCCTCAAGGCAAAGATTCATGTAAGGTTTGCTGAATAATAAGGCAATGCAACCATACCCTCGGAGGGTACTCAAGCCAAACTCAAGTTGGTGGTTCCAACCCTTCTCCCAATCATGCAAAGTGCTTCAACCTAGGAGCCCATGAGATGGACTCAACTTCTCTTCTCCTAGCCTTCATACAAATCTTTCCAAGAGCAAAGTAGAACTCCACTTGATCAAAAACCTGCAATAACACAATAGCATAGAGAGCAATAGAAATAGAGAGCTTTTTCACATAAAAATCAATCTTGTCAGCTAGTTTTCAAAATGGGGTAAGTCACTTACTTTTATACAAGGTTATAGAAAAGAGTGATTTGAATTAAAATACCAACATAACATGCCAAAAAGAAAATTTGAATTTAGGGTCAGCCTAAACAACATCAAAGCCAACTTGTAACCTTGAATTGCCTCCCTAAACATGGAAGGGACTAGGGTGCTTGGGCTCCCTGGGCCTTGGGGCAATTCAAGGCTTAAGTCCACTCTTAATGTGGGGCTAACTCCAAATCTTAATTTATTTCTCGGGCTCATGACGATACTTTAACCAGAATCACGATATTGTGTTTAAACGAGGACAAAAGAGGGTTTTAAGGTGGACCTAAAAATGGGCTAGGCTTGGGATCACTAAAGGGAGGAGCTAAACATAGTGAAATTGTGCCTACACACAAGTGTACACAATTTATGACATTACATTTAGCCCCCACTTTAGTGGTCATATGACACTATGTGCATATGCAAGTTAAAGGATAGGAAAGTAAAAACATATTGCAAAAAGGATACCAAAAAGGATACTATAGAGGACGTAGATCATCATCAAGAAAGAGGGTGAAGCCCCCAGTCTATGATCCTACAAACCACAGAGTTAGTGCGATAAGATAAACCTACAACCAACATATGTACGTATTAGTCCAAAAACTCTAAAGGGGAAAGGTGATGAGAGAAAAATTCACAAGTAGATATATGCCCCCTTGTTTCTACTTGCTACTTGAGGATATAGAAATAGGGTGGTGATCTTTCCACTTTGACTTTCTAGAGAGGGAAGGTTGACAAATATGCTTTGGTAGGTTCATTCTAACGAATAACTCTAAGACACAAAACATATGGTTATAGAGATAGTGGAACCAATTTTTCAAACACAACAAATGACACTCGAATTTGAGTTCTCTAACTTGAGTTATCAATGTTTAGATGAAGATAGATCTAGAGAAAAGTGGTCTTTGCCCCTAGATAGTAGTAAGGAGTTCTAGATTTTTACTATAAATAGTAAAAGTAGTTCTCATATTTTACCATTCTATTGTTATTTTTAGTTTTGGAGAGATAGAGCAAGGAGGAGAGCTATCATGCCAAGCCAAAGGCCATATTGACCACCAAGGCTGGAAGCACTGTGGAGCCAAGTGGCACAGGGACATGACGAGTATGAGGTAGGCATCTATTTGACTTGCAAATTTCATTTATGTGATTATTTCAATGATTTTTTTCAAATTTTGAGCCAAAATGGGCCTAGGGGACATTTTTTGTATCCACCTAGGGCACCGTTGTCCTCCTAGGGCACCCCAGACCCTTCTGATTGCTCAGGTCCTCCATGAGTGCCCTAGACCAGTCTGGGCGCCTTGGTCCAAGGACAAGACTACAAATAATTTTTGTGATGGTTGATGAAGTGATTAGAATTTAAGTCTAATGTATACTTTGTTTTTCATGTTTTAGGATCTCCCAGGGATACGAGAGCATGTCGATGGTCATCTATACACATTACTACGTAGTCGATTGGGCACACTTACTGACATAGAGATGGGACATCTATGAGATGTTGGATTGTGGTGGGTGTACACTATTCCCATGATAACATACCACTGCTCTATGTTGATGGCACTCATGGATAGGTGGAACATAGATACAACCATCTACTTTTCATCTTCCAACAGGAGAGATGACCATGACCTTAGAGGATGTGTATTGGATACTACGATTACCTGTGCATGGTGAGACAATCAGGGTCACAAAGTAGAGGTCTGAGGACTATACTCGGGTGAGCCAACTATACTGTCTTGGACACACAGTGCCATCAAGTGCTTGAGGACACATCAACATCATATTCGTAGAGTGGGGTGCAGCTATTATACCGACTATACATCTCATCATGATCACTATTGTTGCCCTAGTTTTTACACCAGATGGGTGACGCACACACCTTCACGAGGCCTAGCTTATACCATTAGAGCAATGGAGGAGCAGAGGACAATATACTCTTGGGGATGGAGTATTCTTCCTTAGTTATATTATGATTTGGGTCACTATGTACACCATAAGGCACACAACTTGATGATATGCATGCTCCTATAGGTGTGGGCGTTCGATCACATTACATGCACAAGGCATGTGGGTTATCCGATAGAGATTATGAAGGTAAACCCACGAGCACATGCCTATCAGATAAGAAGATCATGGAGATATGGTGATTTACTATTTTGGAGGATGTTATTTGACAGGCTGTAGCCACAGGTCATTGTGTGGAGACCATACAGAAGATGCAGACTATGGATGGGAAAGAGGAGGCATATAGCAAGGATGCAAAGGGATTAGTTGCTGACCGGTCCCAGAGATCGCATAATAGTTGTCTTCTACTATGATAGAGTGATGAGGAAGTTCAGATGAGTGTAGGGAGTTCTTGCCACATGGTCGTCCTACGTGAGATCATCACGTTGCGGGGTGCGGCATCATGAAAGGACACATCTTACCATCGTAAACATGGTGTTGAGTGATCTTGATGATGATATAGAGGATGATGATCTTTGTCTCCTAGGATGATGATGTAAGTGTGACCCTAGCATATACAATATGGTGGGATAGAGCATGCCCTGCTCCTATCTTTCCTAATGACCATTCTACTAGCGATCCTAGATTTTGGGCCAAGCGAGGAGATGAGTCAGAGGAGGGAGAAGGATATGAGAGATGATTATGATGATGATGAGGATCCACCAGCTAACATAGGGTGTTGGTGTTGATGAGGATGGACCTGAGGCCTGGGCCCACAGCCTATGACCACGACGTGCAACTAGAGGAGTACAATGTAACTTCAAGCGTGGGGAGTCAAGCGGTGGTGCGACTATGATGCCCCCAATAGCTAGGATGATTGCAAATACCAGCACAGTCATTGTTCCACATGATCCATCATGGCAGGAGGGTGATCTGGTGATGATTATATTTTTGTTATTATACTTATATTGGTTTAAGATGCACAATGTTGATTTAGTTGACATGCTGACATGATTAGTATTTTACACTCTGCAGTCGGTTCTAGTGCATGGCGTAACTTTGTGAGTTAGATCATAGCAATGATGTTACCCACTGAGTTGAAATAGTAGCCAATGCGGGCCTACTATAAGCCACCGCATGAGGTGGATCGACACGCAGAGATATTTGATCTTATTGTGCAGCTTAGAACAATGTTTGAGGAGGGAAAGATAGAGCAAGATCAACTAGTAATCGAGTGAGATCAGGCGGTTTAGAGGGTAGTGAGTGCTGAGGAGACACGAGATGCTCTCTGAACATAGCTAGATCAACATAGATTCATAGCTACATCAGGTCCTAAGCACATCCTACTGAGATATCTACAGGATGAGGTGGACCAGTTGAGAGTTGAAAGAGATCAACTCCAGTGACTACATAGAGTCCAGGAAGGAGGTGGGGGAGCTTAGAGGCAAGCTTAGGGGCTTACAGTCATTGAGTGTTTATGGGAGTCACGATCAGTAGCCTCACATAGGAATCCATTTGTTACTTGATCACCACCAAGTCCCGAGGGGTCTAGGTATCACGGTCCAGCACATTGATGATATCTTATTGTATTATGCTATGTTTCGCCACATTTTGATGTAGTGGTGAACTTATGTACACAAACTCTTATGATTTATATATATGGTTTTGATTCATGACTTAGTGTGTTTATGCTAGATGTCATTTGTGATTTACTTGTGAAGTAAATGCAACAAAACATCTAGATTTATTTTTACACATGTATGTCAAATTAAATGCTAAAGTGATTTGTGTAAACAAGTATGTGTAATTGTTTAACAAATACAACAATGATTTAAATGATACATGTTCTAATGAAACACACATATGTATGCTTAATTAGGTTTTAAACAAATTGTATACACATGGTGAAATAATTTAGTTGTGATCCAATGAAACAATGTTGTGACATTGTTAGATTAGATTCGACAACTATTATTGCACATGGTGCAGATCTACCAATTTGTATGCTAACAACTAAGTAATTATCTAAACTAAGAAAACTACTCTAAAGAATCAAAACAAACAACATGTTTTGTCAAGACTGAAGCAAACAATGAAATAGAAAATTTTCATTTACTATCTACCAAATATTTTCTTTATAAAGGAAGTGATAGCATACAAGTGAACAACTAAATTTAAGCATAATGTCTAAAGTGATTAGCATTGATAGGTTCTTTAAGAGGTGTACCGTGCATATCGGCCAATCTATACGCACCCAATTCAAAGATTTCAATGATGGTGTAAGGTCCTAACCAATTCGGACTAAACTTCCCTTTTTTGTTAGGAGATGTGTTGATATTGCGTTGATTTTCATAGAGTACGAGATATCCAACCTTGAATGAATGATGAACAACACATTTAATGTACAAGTGTTGCCTAGACTTTTGATGAGCTTGAAGATGTTCAAGAGTGTTTATACATTGTTCATCGAGTATTTCAAGTTGTTTATATCGTAATTCCCTTTGAGTATTTTCATCAAGGATGCCCTTGAGAAAAATTCACAATGAAGGAATTTCTAACTCCAAAGGCATAATCACATCAGCACCATACACAAGGTTGTATGGGTAGTACATGTAGGCGTATGAATGCTTGTTCGATAAGACCATAATGCATATGATAATTAAGTATTCCAATCTTTTTGATGTTTGTTAATGGTTTTTTGAAGAATTTTTCCAATTACTTTATTAGAAGATTCTGCTTGTTCGTTTGGTTGAGGATAATACGACGTAGAGAAGCGGTGTTGAATATGATATCTTTCAAGGAATTTCTTCACATCTATGTTCTTAAATGAAGCACCATTATCAGAAACCAAAGTGGAAGGAATACCAAATCAAGAGATTATGTTATCTTGAATGAAATGACAGATTACTTCAGCAATCATGGATCAGAGAGGAACCGCTTCGACCCACTTCATAAAGTAATTAGTAGTTGTGATTATAAAAGTGTGTCCTTGAGAAGGAGGAGAAATTTTTCCAATAAGATCCAAGCCCCACACGGAAAATGGCCAAGTTGAAACCTAAGCGTGAAGTTCCTGGGTAGGAGCTCGAATGAGGTTGTTATATTGTTGACATTGTGGGCACTTTTTGAAGAAGGCAAAGGAATCTTGTTCCATGTCTTGCCAATAGTAACACATATGAAGTAATTTTTGAACAAGAGATCTCCCACTGAAATGTCCTCCACATGCACCTGAATGTGCCTTCTCTAGAGCAATCAGGATCTTAGAATTATTAAGGCAACGAAGGAGAGGAGCTTTGTAGCTTCGTCGATATAGAATATTTGATAAGATGATGTAACGCACTGTAAGTTTGCATATGTGAATCCAAGCGCTTCTGGATGCTAGATTAGGGAAAGGTACCATCACACAAATATTGGAATAAATGGGAGTACCATTCTATTGAATCTATGTTATCACAAAAGGAAACCTCATGCATTATCAAAGGTATTTTGAGATTATAGATGACAAATTGATAGTCCCCTAAAGAATTGTCAATGGATAGGAGGGAAGCAGTGCTTGCCATTGCATCCACATGTCGATTGTGTTTTTGTGGAATTGTGTCGATTGTGTAAGATGAGAAATTCTTCAACAAAGATAAGGCCAAGTCTCAATACTGAGATAACTTATCTTGCTTTTCTTGATAAGATCTAGTGACTTGTCTTATGACAATTGAGAAACACCAAATATTGAGATATGTTTAATGTTTAGGGACAAAGCAGCACGCAAGTCAACAATAAGGGCTTCATACTTTGTAATGTTGTTGGTACATAGAA
The DNA here is from genome assembly GCA_027924645.1 of Cunninghamia lanceolata. Taxonomy (NCBI): domain Eukaryota; kingdom Viridiplantae; phylum Streptophyta; class Pinopsida; order Cupressales; family Cupressaceae; genus Cunninghamia; species Cunninghamia lanceolata. The sequence continues at coordinate 14,429,551 of BSBN01000870.1, read as the reverse complement.
AATTGAGGTGGAAAGAGAGAGGAATTATCTTTCCTAAAGGAGGTACTAGTATAACACCAGTACCGAAGCCAATTCGACATCTAGAACCATCAAAGAATAGTTTCCACTTAACATCAACATCCACAAAAAGGATTTGATCATTAGGGAAAGATTCTTGATTTGCAATAGTGAATGGTGATGGAGCTTCCACTAAGTGGTTGATCAACACTTGTCCTTTAATTACCTTTTGAGAGAAAAATTTAAGGTCAAATTCTATTAACAACATAACCCACTTTGCTAAGCATCCTAAAAGATCTGTTTTAGCAAATAGATGCTTTAAAGTATCAAAATTTATAATTACATTAATTTCATCATTTAAGAGATAATGTCTCAATTTTTGTGTTGCAAAAAAGAGAGCTAGGCATTGCCTTTCTATTGCAGTGTATCATATTTCATAATCAAGCAAACAGCTGATGTAATACACAACACACTCTTTGCCATCCTCATCATGTTGTGCTAACAAAGCTATGAGAGCATTAGGAGATTCAGATGTGTAAAGAATGAATTACTGTCCAGAGATAGTCGGTTGTAATATAGGTAGATTGGAAAGATATCTTTTGATATCATCAAAAGATTTTTGACAACCATGATCCCATTTAAAGGTAGATTATTTCATAAGTAATTGTGTGAAAGGAAGAGTCTAATCCATGAGTTGTGAAACAAATCTATGAATAGTCTGAATCTCCCCTTGTAAACTATGAAGTTGTGAAACGTTCTTAGGAGGTGGCATGTTAACAATAGCGTCAATCTTTTTCATGTATACTTCAATGCCATGATGAGAAACAATGAATCCCAATAGCTTGCGTCAAAGACACATTTACGAGGATTCAAGTGCATGTTGTATTTACATATTCGTTCAAAGATTTGACAAAGAAATTTGATGTGATCCTAGCACAAAACAAATTTGGCTAGAATATCATCGACATAATCCTCTAAGATGTTAAGCATGAAATCATGAAAGATAAGTGTTACAACTCGTTGATAAGTCACACCAGCATTTTTTAATCCAAACGGCATGACAACCCAATAAAATGTTCCCCAAGGAGTTATAAAAGCTATTTTATATTGATCCTGAGGATTGATGAATATTTGATTATAACCAAAGAAACCATCCATAAAGGAAAGTAACGCATGGCCAATGGTAGAATCAACAATTAAATCAATATTAGGAAGAGGAAAGTCATCCTTCAAATATGCTTTATTCAAATCTTGAAAATCATTACACATTCAAATACGGTTGGCAGATTTAGCGACAACCACAATATTTGAGATCCAAGGCAAGTAGTCAATAGGGTGGATAAAGCCTGCTTGTAAAAGCTTCCCTATATCATCTTTGACCAACAATGCAACCTTAGGATTCATCTAGCATATCTTTTGTTTAACTAGTTTAGTATTAGAATGAATGACAATATTATGTGTTACCACCTGAGGATTGATGCCAAGCATATTAGAGTATTCCAAGAAAAGAGATCAGGATATTCATGTAAAAGAGACGTGATTTCTTATTTTTCTTCTATATCTAGACAATTTCCAATAGGGATGACTTTTTTAGGGTCATCCTTATCCATCAAAACATTGACAATTTTCCATTAATGAGAGTATTGTGGTCTTGAATGTTAGGAGGATGAAGGGATTCCATAGGTGACTCATAAATGCCAAGGCATCATCAGATAAACAAGCGTCCTTCCCAAAGTATGCTTCCACATTTAAACAATAGGGAAGGCCACAATCATGATGTTAACAAGACAAGTGGTCATAAGCTCCTAAGAATTTAGCCAAAGCTTCGTTTGTTGGAAAAATATCAAAAGGAATATCTTGAAATTCATGTTATGTATCAATCAATTCTAGATATACCCATTTAAGTGTAGATGATGAAATTATGTTTACATTTAGATTAGGACAATGAGCAGCTTTGGTGGGCTCTAAAGGACAATATCCAAGTCCAAATGAAGAGTAATGTGGATTAGTCTCCAAAAAGACTTTAACACCTTGTTCCTTTATACCACAACCATTACCATTGTATCCACATCGAGAGAGAATCTGAAAACCCCAACCATAAATAGATGTCATTTCTGAAGAGGAAGGAGGCAAACCATAGGTCTCATATTCAGTAGTATAGGAATAAGTGTTATCATTATTACTTTTCAAAGAAATTTTAGGTGATGTAGGAGTAGAAATTGAAGCCACCTTAGAATTGTTCGACTTTGACAGAGAGACTTTATACTCCCCTACAAAGGTAGGTGTAAAGTCTAACGAACTCCAATCATCACCAAAGAGTCTATTTGAAGGTGAATAAGATTCTTCTAAAATAACCTCCTCGAGAGAGGGAGAAGAATTGATTTTAGAAAGAGAAGTGAGAAAAGGGCTTAAAATATTGATTATTTTTAGCCTCAGTTTGTAAACAACTTTCCAGAGTCAGATTAGCTTCAATTGTATGGAGCTGATTGTTGTGAATAAACATTTTAGATTGATGAAGGGTAGACGGGACTGCCCCATGGCATGAATCCAAGGTCTACTAAGAAGAAGAGTATATGAAAGAGAATTAGGCATGACATGGATAAGGGTAGGAAATGTCATAGGACCAACCCTAAAAGGTAAGGTGATAGTACCCAATGATTGCCTACCAATGTTATCAAAGCCACAAATGTTGATTTTATCTAGTTTAATGAGAGAGGTATCAACATTGATTTTATGTAACAAGTATATGCCATAGATATTAAGACCTGATCCACCATAAATCATGGTATGTCTAACTCTCATATTATGAATGAAAATGAATATCATAAGAGGCTCATTTTGGTTTTAAACTTCTATGGGAGGTAATTCATATGGTTGAAATGCAATATCTAATTTAGTCACATGCATACAATCTAACAAAGCTGTTACATCATTTGGATGAATAGAAAGTGGAACAATTACCTTTTGTAAAGCTTCTTAGAGCATTTCATGGTATGTAGGTGATGTTTGTATCAACTCCCATAGAGAGATCTTTGCTGGAGTAGCTCAGAGCTGCTCACAAAAATCATAATCTCTACCATTATGAGTAGGAAGATGAGGTGCTTGAGGAAAAATAGGTTGAGAAGGTGGAAGAGAAGCAGGAACAAATTGTATTTGTTTCTTTTGTTTATTATTTCCAGTGTTATATGTGTGAGCAACTTCATGGTGAATGGGTTGCTGCAACACATTTTGATTGAATGAACTATTTCTAGTGACTTGTTTTACATAATTGAAGGTATAACTAAGAGTTCTAGGTGTTATTAGAGAACCTCCTATTGTGATAGATGATTGAGGAGAATAATTTCGAAGATGCACAACAATTTTAGGCTTCTCGGGTTCTTTTGGAGAACCGAAAACATTAATTGTATTGATGATTCTTTGAAATAGAGATGGTTTAGGAGTTGTAGAGGATGATTCTATTGATATGAAGTCATCCAAGGCTTCATCTAACATATCAAAATCATCACTACTAAATGGCTCATCAAATGCATTAAAATCTTGAATAAAGTAATCTGACATAGTTGTATATCCTACTTTTCCAAAATTTATAGTGATAAATCAAAGAATAATGAATGAAATGAAGTATTTTTATGCTCAATATGAAATGTATAAAACTATGAACAACAATGGTTTAACTATATTATCCAACAAATAGCTAAAACATACTCAAAATTTATCAATTTCCAAGCTAGTGTTATCATAAAATGGAATTTTAGGTACCCTAATCAATATGAATATGAATAAAAGAAAGATATATGACTAAATAATGTACATCAAACTTAGTTGTAATCAGATATAAACATCAGATCAGAAATCTAAATTGTACTACAATGATCTAATTTCATGAAGTGTAAACAATATCAAAAACATAGGCTATTTTGAATCTAAAAACACATGCTTATTTTCAATTTCAAATGACATGTACTAAAGACAAAATATGATTAGGTATAGCAAATAAGCTTACTTAAATCAACCTAATAATAGTAACAAGATCTAAAATAACACATTGATCTCCAAACCCTAGTTTTAAGACTAGCTAGGTTTTTATGAAATGCAAGGATTTTGTAACCCTAATTATGAATTTGGAATGCAAAATGTACTATATGAAATCAAATAAATGATGAATGCACCTAATTTAAATAAGATCTATAATAGAAGACAATATTTTTCAGAAATGAAGAAGGATGCAAGAGTGTAAGAAGAGTCAGGTTCACCAAAATGTAGTGTAGAAAAGAGTGATCTAGCCTTTGGATTTAAACTAGGTCAAACTCTCCTCTATAAACATTGAGACACAAACCAATCTTGGCTTCTACCCTTGAGGAAGAGCCAAAATACATGGGTTCTACCTCTTTGTTGTATAGATGAGTGTCAAACCAAATTCAACCAGTCTAGCTAGGGGACAAAAACAAAACCCTAAATTAAGAAAGATTGCGCTACAAACGATAGTCGAAAGCAAGATCTGAGAAACTAATTGAACAACAGAGGTAAAGGAATAGTTCAAATCCTAGATCCTGATAATAAAAATGCTTAGGACTAGGGCACCTAGGCACCCTAGACCTCTTTTAGGGTTTACAAAAACTGCAATGTTTGTCAAGTCTACACCTATAACATCTTCTATCTCCCAGACTGATATCTCCTGAAACTTATTCACCTAATTTGCACACAAGAAAGAAGGGAAAATTGTTTGGGTCTATATAGGAACTTGCCTCAGTCAAGCCCCCGTTTCGGTATTCCTACCTTACGGATAAGCAAGAACAAATCCATATGTCATGTGTGCTCATAAACCCTAAGTGTGAGCAGTAACATGCAAGATCTAACCAAATAATATCAAACCCTAGTCCTATATGACTCAAGCAAATAGGAAGGAATGATACAAAGGATGCTTCACTCAAGGAAGTTCATAACTTCACCTCAAGGACAAAGATTCATGGAATATTAGTTGACTAAGAAGGCGATACAACCATACTCCCAATCATGCAAAGTTCTTCAACCTAGGAGCCCATGAGATAGACTCAATATCTCATCTCCTAGACTTCATACAAATCTTTCCAAGAGCAAAGTAAAACTCCACCTAACCAAAAACCTACAATAACACAATAGCAATAGAGAACTGTTACCTAGATTTCACTACTAGCTCAATCAGGTAGAGCTTTTCAGTTTTGAAAAGAAGAAAAGGTACATTTTACTTCTGCTATGTTAAACCCATGCACATTTGATACAAATTGAGATTAAAATTGTATTGTCGCATTCAGATGTTTTCAAAACTTAAGAGATTGTACAAATCTTTTAAAAGATCAGCAATATGTATTGAAAAATAAGTGTATAAGATCTCACACAAGACGTGAGACTAACTGTTTCATGGCAAAATGAAAAGGAAAAACTATACATCTATAAAAGACCAAAAAGCAAATATGCATGTGAGGTAGGGTGACTCGTCATTGCCTCAATGACGAGCCTTCAGACTGTTGTCACGTCTTGTGTCGTCCTAGATCATCGACGTGTCCTGTATCCAGCTGCCATCTCCTTGCTATCCTGTTATCTGCATAAATTTTTTCAAAAAATGATGTTAGAGCAATGACGAGGCATCATACATCACATGATATGCACACATAAATATACAATTTGTCTTTTTAGATGCAGTAAACCAGTTAGTATCACATAAACTTTTGAAAATACAAATCAAGTATATCAACTGCGAGCCCTTGTTTTTCTTAACATGTTTGCTTCATGTGCAGATACAGGTGTAATTATGTTTCTTTTAATCCATTAGTTACATTATGAGTGGAGGAAGTGTGGCTCCCACAAGGGTTGAGCCCAGCTCATAAACCTTGCAAAAATATTTCATATGCCCTCATCAAATGCAAGACAAACTGCAAGGAAGGTGAAGACATTCAGAGGGATGATCTCAGTTTTCAAAAGGATTCAGTCATAGAAAGGACAGCCAACTTTAGGACAGCAAAACACAAAAGAATGTGACAAATATAAGACAGACAACAGGCAAGAAGAAAGGAATAGTAGTTTCAAGTCATAGAGATGTCTGTCAGCACAGTCATCAAGGGTTTGACAGTAGAAAGGGGACAGTGGTTTGTAACACCCAAAATGCAGTCAAAGAGTTGTAAAGACTATCAAAAATGAAGAATGTGATAGTAAACATGAATTATAGAAGGCGTGAAGAGATTAGTTATCATCCTAGCCAAGGCACTTAACAAGAGCAAGAAGGTTGCATCAAATAAGGTTAAGAAATGACAATGTTGAAACACTTTATCACTGGCAATGAGCCTTTATCATGAATATACATGTTGGGTCCCTCTAATGAGGACACGGAGACATTGTTGAATGAACAATAGGCTCTAAGTGCATAGTGGATCTATTTGTCACAGATATAGCGTAAAATCTCAAGAAAAGGGGAGACAGTAGGCATAGAAATGCAAGACAAAAATCTATAAAGAAAGATGCAGCCCCAAATGACTGTCATAATGTTTAATGAAACAGTCCCAAGTGATTGTCTAAAGCAGACAAGTTTTGCAAAAGAGGACTGTCTTAGAAATTAGTGAAGAAGGGACAACCAAATGTGAACAAAAATAGAATAATGAGATAAAGACAGTCAATGTTAGAAGAGCAAGCCTAAATAATCTATAGCAAGAGAATAATGCAGATGGAAAGGAAAAATACAAAGTTTCAACTCATTTCAAGCCACAATATACTCAGGAATGCTTCAAATCGAGCCTCAGGCCACAATAGAGGGTAAAATGCAGTTTGTTCCAAGCAAGAATCCATAGAAATAATGAATGAAGCTGATAGAAAATGGAGTTTCAAGATCATATACAGCCAATAGAATCATTAATTGTGGATTTTCTAGAAATATATGCTCAGTTTTTCTTCCAATTTTATGCCACAGAAAAGAAAGAAGACACAAAAATTTTCTAAGTTTAGGTATATAGATCCCAAAGAGAAACAACAAAAGAAAGTGGAGTTTTTCGTTAGAATACATAGCGAACAGCCAAGAGAAAATGCATTTTTTGTTTTCAAGATTCAATGCTACAGCCACCTCACAGAAATATAGTTTTCGAACAGCAGCTGGAAAATGGCAGTGACATTCAAGTTTTGTTATAAGCTGGAGTTCGAACAGCAAGAAAAATGCAGAATATGAAGGAGAAGTAAGTTTTAAACTCATTTCAAGCATTAATGTTCAGAAAATGTCAAAAAATCGTGCCTTATGGCAACGATTTTCAAAGAAATGCAATTTTCTTTTGCAAATTTGAACAGCAGATAGGACAAGATTGGAGTTTCAACTTATTTCAGAATAAATGTTAAAAACAATGCAAGGTTCTAACTCATTTTCAAATGAAAAGCCCATAAAACCCTCAGAATCAGGTATGCTGGCAGCGAAATACCCAGCCATCAAACTCATAAAATGCATTTTGTCTAACAAACATATATTCAGAATTTCTTCCAGTTAATGCTACAGCCAACAAGGAAGAAAATACAGTTTTCAGAATAGCAGCAAGGCATACAAGTCATGGTTCTAAGTTTTTTGTTAAGACTGGGGCTGTTCACAGCCCAAAAGATGCAGATATAAAGAAAACATTAAAGGTTTTTTTTTTTAACTTCTTTCAAACTACAAAATGCTCAGAATGGCAGTGGACAACCAAGAAAAATGCAAATTTTGTCAAGTTCAAGACACACAGAAACCCTTCAAGTCACCATTAACAAAGGTGAAACATGCAAGCAAATTTAGAAAAATGAAGATCTTTCAAGTCTTCTGTCAAAGCAGTACCCAGAAAGATATAGTTCTCGAATTTACAACACACAGTTTGCAGGTTTTTCCAATTTTATCAATGTGGTGTGCTCGTTTGAGCCAAAGGAATACAGGTATAAGGAGAGACTGAAAGCCCTTCGAACCTCTTTCATACAAAAACCCTCAAAATCACATGCTTTTGGCAGCGAATATACAGAGAGAAACCTAGAAAATGGAGGAAACTCGATAGTGAGGAATTACCTCTGTATTTTTTGCCTTTCACCATTCAAAATCACCGAGATTTCCTCAGAATCAACTGCCAATGATGGCCTCAACATAGCCAATGATGGATACAAGGAGGTCAACCAGAGAAACAGCAAAATATCCATTAAAAGCCAGTCAAAAAGGGGCCAAAAAGGCACAAAAATCAGCCCAAAATCGACAGAAAGAAGTCGAAAACTCAAAGAATGCGAACTTACCTTCCATTTTACTCAGAAATTCAACCAAGACTGGCCCAGGAATCATCGAAAAATGCTGCATTTTTGTTTGCAAACCCTCCATGGTGGCGGCGGCCAAGCGAAATGGCTGAGGCAAATGAAAAAATGAGATAATTTTTAGGTTTTCTTCCTTTTAGGTCGAATGACCTATTTCGCATTTTGGTCTTTTAACTTTTGATTTTTGAAACATCATTTTTATCCATATGCCAATGGGGAGACACTTCATTTTGTTAAAGCCTAGTGAAGATGTAAAGGGGTCGTGGCATTTTTATGCCCTTTGTTCACGTTTAAAAGCCAAGCCACATGTATTGTGGAAAATATCAAGTGTATATTTTGCCAAGGCGTGTCACAGTTAGGAGATATAAGGTGGTGGTCAAGGGTCAGTGGGTGAATAAAAGTGCATGTTTGCTAGGAGTTATAAGGTGGATGAAGTGATGTATGTAAGACTTGGGTGTGTTGGGAGTTACAAGGTGGTTTGAAAGTGAAGTGATGGCACGGTGTTGGGAGACATAAGGTGGTGAAGGGTTGTTTTGAAACATATGCACCGAATCTTACATCATAGTGATAAAAATGTGTGTGAAGATGGAAATGACTAGAAGTTGTGAAGAGCATTGTGTTGATATGGCTTTGTGACGTGTAGATGATGCAGATGTGTGTCATGTTATTTTGCCTAGGAGGTATGGACATCCTTGTTATGTCATAAATGCCATTTTCTGCATAGGTCTATATGATTTTGAATTGTAAAACATTTACTAAGGTGGTATAATTATAAGCCTCTTAGTTAAATGTTAATTAAAATGCAGGAAATGTGTCATTATGTAATTTATTTGGATTTTTTTAGTTATTTATGATACTGCAGGAGTTATGACACAGATCTGACGTATGTCAGAAGCCTCAGAGAGCATTTAAAGGCATTCTATGACATTTTTAGGTGCCTTTATGATAGCTGATGGCATCCCTTGACTTTTTCTGCATTGTGAGCACACTTTGGAGGACTTTAGAGAGATATTTTGTGGGCATTTATGAGATGCACGGGAATGGAGGTGGGGGATGTCTATCTATTTACAGCTGTTTAGGAAGTATATAGTCTTCTTCCTTATTTATTTTTAGGGGGTTCTGATTATTCACTACTTTGTATATTGTAATTTTCTGAGTTTTTTTGCAGAAGTGAACAGTCTTGTAACCCATTTTCAGAGATACACAGTATTGTAACACCTTTTGGCAATAATAAGTAGTTTATACCTTCCTATTTCTTCTAATATTGTGTGTCCTCAGTGTTAGTACAGATCTTGGTGATGTTCTTTGTCCTTAGAGCTGTCTTTCATGTTGGTGCCTTTATGCAGGGGTTACATAATTTTTGCAGGTTGTGGGATGTGCAAGGGATAACAATCAGTTTGTGGGTAGTGAGAAAACTTCTTTCTCCTTAACAAGACTGTTGTTATTTAGCCTCCTTACAAAACAATGATGCAAGGGTTATGATTTTTTCTAGGTTGTGTAAGGGTTCTTATTATTACTGGTTCTAAAGTGTGTCATTTATGTGCATTTTCTGATGATCTTTTGGTGCATCACCTTAGATAGTAGGTTTCATTTTCATGTAATCTTTCTTACCCTTTTCTCTGCAAAGACCTTAGTATAAGTAGTTTAGGTGGAGTATCAACAGAAAGCTGGCCTTCTCCGGAGGTTCTTTCCATCACAGGTGACCCACAGACCTGGAAAGATCCCATGTTTCTCCAGATTGCCAAGTTCTACAACTCAACAAGGGTGCAAATCTAAGAGACAATAGTTTTTGGCACGCCCGGTGGGACCGTGGAATTAGAAACAGTTCAAATACTACCTTTTATTGTTGGTTTTGATGTGCAGCCAGTGATTTTCAGACCTGTAAGAGGTTAAAACCTGCATATCTAGTGACTCTGAGCTTTGGTTTAGCAAATCAGTATATTTCTACTTATGAGAAGGATACAAACCAGAAGCAGTTCTTCATCTTTTAAATATTTGCAATTATCCCCACCTAGGAAAAGAGGGATAACAGCTGAGAAGCCCACAAAGACTCGCGTCTATTCTAGAAGAGCCAAGTCTACTCCTCCTCCTATTGGAACTCATACTGTCCCAAGAATCCCAGTTACAATGCTTCCTGTAGTCAGGAATTAGCCTTTTGTTGCATTCAACCAGGGCAGTCCCCTGAATTTAACTCAGCATGATGCTATTCCTGTTGCTGCCTTGAAAAGTTTACCATATTTTAATGGTGAAGATCAGACTACTCCAGCTAAACACATAAAAGACATTGCAAACCTGTGTGTTGTCTATCTTGTGACAGAAGAGAATGTTACAATCAGGTTGTTGGTAGCTTTTCTCAAAGGTAAGGCTTTGCAATGGTTTAGAAGCCTGCCGGTAAACTCAATAGATTCATGGGATCATTTGGGAGAGGAGTTATGCAGCTTCTTCGAGGACAAATCAGATCATCTGTCATTGATGGAGCAGTTATCCACAATAAAAAGAGCTCCTCACGAAGTTATGTTAGACTTCAATCACCGTTTTCAGAAGATGTGGGATAGAATCCCACCAACGGTAAGGCCTATAGCTGACCATGCCTTCTTATATTATTTAAGAGCCTTAAACAACGATATTTCTGTCATGATTCAATCCATGGGAGGAAAGTTTTTACCATAGGCTTATGCCATAGCCATAAGAGCTGAAAACAGCCTCATACAGACTGGTAAAATCACCCCTAGGCCTCCTTTGCCAATTTTTCCAGCTATTCAGCCACCAATGCCAATGCATGTGCCTCCTATAGCTGTTATACCTACTGTGCCAGCGTTACCAGCACCTAATGCACAGCCAAATAAGTCAGAAAATGCTGTCCAAACTCAGTCTTTTGAGTTTCAGGAAATCAAAGGACTGCTGCAGTCTTTTGGTAATGAGATTGTGAACCTCAAGAGGCAGCAAGGTCAAAATTTTAGACCTTATCAGCCCCCATTCTAGTCCAATTATCAGCAAAATCAGCAAAATAGGCCACCTTATCAGCCTACTAATCAAGGTCCGAGGCTAGCCTTTAACTCTAGACCTTATCAGGCCTACAATCCAAATGCTGTCAGTTCTTCAAAGGAGGTTGTGCCCACACAAAATAATTTCGCTCAAGAATACGACTGGTGCTTTCCTTGTAACCAGCCCCATAACCAATATACATGTGCCAATGGGGTGATTAACCAAGCTCTAATGGTTCAGAACAGTCCAACAGTGCAGTCTAATGTGCCTGTAGAACCTACTATTCAGCAGCAAGGAGAACAGGCACATGAAACAACACTCCTAAACTGGTAGGGAGAAGAATTCTGCAGTATGAATCAAGTTGGTACTTCAATTGCAGACAATACACGCAGCAAGAAAAGGGCTATTGATGAGGGGCAACAAGCTGGTAAAGTTCAAACTCATGGGCATCAAGTGCCGAACATCAGTCAAGGTGTTTCTAACCCATCAAAGGCTGAAAGAACTCAAGTCCTATCAAAGGATCAGCCTTTGATAGGCAAGGAGTAACTTAATCCATCAGTTTAACCAACTTGCGCTCAAGGTGACGCGTCTGCCCCCAAAAGCCAAGCTAAAATAGGTACATCTGCTTTCAATATACTTGAGCATATGAAGAAAATAAATGTATCTATGACTATGTGGGATTCCTTGAGTATCCCTGGCCAAAAAGACCTGCTGCAATCAACCTTGTCAAATTTAAAACTATCTCAAGAGTCTGATGTAGGTAAGTCCAAAGCTGTTTTGACAAATAACCTTGAGAAAAATGCAGACCAGCAAGCTTCAGAGGTCAAACCCCCACCCTTTTACGTATCTTTGATCATAGGGGATAATCTAGTTCATAACTGCATGATAGACTCAGGTGCTAGCAGTTCCGTCATGCCCAAACAGATTGTTGACAAGCTAGGCATTGAATATGAGCCATTAGAAAAGGGAGTTGTTCAGCTGGATGGAACCGCTGTTAATACAGTGGGTGTCATCAAAGGACTGAGTTTAACTCTGCATGCCTGCCCAAATTTTTCTATCCCGCAGGACGTATATGTTATTGAGTTACCACCTTATTTTGCCATTTGTTTGTCAAGGGATTTTACAGCAAAGATAGGAGGTTACCTATCCTCAGATTGGTCTCATATGTTGTTCAGAACAAGGTACGGCACTAAGGTGACTATCAAGTCAGAGCCCATTGCCAAAGGCCATATTGAGCCCTACACTACACGCCCCATCAATACCAACTTGGTTGTAAATGAATCAGAAATGGAATAGCCTGTTGTTCAAGAAGGCAAAACGTTGATTGAAGGCATACCAGAGGTCCTTCTTGATGAATGGGTAGATCAAACTCAAGTGGTTGAGCCATGTGAACACCTGGACGAGGTCGGTTTGGGCATGTATATGATGCACGAGGCTGATTTATTTCTACCCAACATTGAAAAAAGTGCAAAACAGCAGAATGGGCAACAAGAAAATGAAGTTTGGGAGCTATTTTTTGACGGCTCAAGGAGTAGAATGGGTGCCGGAGGTGGATGCATGCTTGTTTCCCCTAAGGCTGAAAGGTACTATTCAGCTTTCAAATTATGTTTCAGCTGCACTAACAACGTGGCTAAATATGAAGCTCTAATTCAAGGCCTAGAATGGGCAAAACGAAGAGGTATTGGCTGTCTGAAAGTTTATGGGGACAGCGAACTGGTTGTAAATCAGGTGAGAAAGCTTAATGTCACGAAAAATGACCTGCTCAAGTCTTACAAGCATAGAGTATGAGACCTTTTGGAAGGTTTTGATGCATTCAATCTGATCTCCATACCCAAAAATCAGAATAAACACGCTGATAGGTTGGCTGCTGTAGGGGCAGAATTTAACATTCCCAAGGAAATCAACAATGGTAAGAAAAATCAGCATATTAAGATTGTTGTTAGGCCTGCTGTGCCAGATAATAACATACATTGGCAGGTGTTTGATAGTGATTAGCAAATTGTAAACTTCTTGAGAGAGGAAGCTGAATTTTCTCATGCAAATCAGGGGAAGCTACATCACCAGCACGGTGTCCAAATCATTCAGCTGAAAAATAACAAGATGCCAAAAGGTTTGGTCACCTTAGAATCCATCTTTAACACTGATGATGAAGTTGTAAAACCCATGTCCAGCCTATAGGTTCAGCAAGATCATTATGAAGAATTTGAGATCTTTAAGAGTAAACTCCTTAAACTTGGCAAGGTATGTACAGCAAAGGAAAGTCATGCATTTATTTAGCTATTCCAAGAATTTAGTGACATTTTGCATGGGAATATGGTGATTTAAAGGGATTTGATCCCCAGCTTGCTCAACACACTATTGAGTTGGAACCTGATGCAAAGCCTATTAGGTAGAAACAGAGGCCTTTGAATCCTAAATTAGAGCCTCTCATGAAAATGGAACTGAATAGGCTGATTGAGAGTTGCATAATTTTTCCTATCAAACACACCTCATGGGTATCCAACCTTGTGCCGGTTAGGAAGAAAAACAGGGAGATAAGGTTGTGTGTAGACTTCCGGGACTTGAATAGAGCTTCTCTGAAAGACCGTCATCCTTTACCTTCTATGGAGCAGATACTCCAAGTAGTTTCAGGATCAGAAAGGTTTTCCTTGCTTGACGGCTATTCCAGATACAATCAGATTTTAGTAAAGGAGGAAGACCAGTACAAAACAGCCTTCACCACAAAATGGGGGACTATGGCTTACAAAAAGATGCCTTTCAGTTTGTCCAATGCTAGAGCAACCTTTCAAAAGGCAATGGATATGGCCTTTTAGGGGCTGATGTACAAGATCATCCTAGTCTACCTGGACGACATTACTGTTTTCTCTAAGGAGGCCAAAGATCATCTAAGAGTCACCTAAGGCAAATTTTTGAGAGGTGTAGAGAGTTTGGGATATCACTTAATCCCAAAAAATGTATGTTTGCTGTCCATGAGAGCAGATTGCTTGGTTACGTGGTGTCAAAGCAAGGCATCACCATTGATCCTGAGAGAATAAGTGTAATTTTGGCTCTGCCTTTACCAGCACACAAGAAGGGCCTACAAAGTTTCATTGGTAGGATCAACTTCGTCAGGAGATTCATCCCTGATATTGCTGATTTGTTAAACCTATTGACTGCTATGTTGAGGAAGAACATGTCTTTTAGCTGGACTAAGGATGGAAAACAAAGTTTTGAGCTTATCAAAGAGTCTTTGGCTGCTGCACCTACACTGCTAAATCCTAATTTTTCTAAAGATTTTACCTTGTATGCATATGGTAATATTGATTCTGTTTCAGCCATGTTGGTACAGAAAAATGAGCAAGAAATGGAGCAGCCTTTAGCTTTTTTCAGTCAGGCATTGAAAGACTATGAGCTGAGGTACACTTTTGTTGAGAAACATGTACTTGCTATTATAAGAAGTTTAAAAAAGTTTAAACACATGCTATCAAGTAACAAGATTAATTTAATGGTCGCTCATCCGAGCGTGAAAGAATTTCTGCTAAGTAAAGATCTCAGTGATAAGAGGGCTGGTTGGGTGACTAAGGTCATGGAGTATGACGTGGACATTAAGGTTACCAAGTTGGTCAGAGGAAAAGGGCTGTACGAATAGCTTGTTGATGGTGTTATCAGCAAAGAGGAACGTGAGAAAGAAGTTGTTCTATCAATGCAAGATCAAGAACAAATAGTTGTTTCAGCCCCTGTTGCTGATTAGGTGCAAGAAATGGTTCATTTCCTGCAGACTGGTGAGTGTCCTCAGGGTTTGGATAGAGCCAAACGAAGGTATTTCAGATTGTAGTCTATACCTTATGTGCTCATTAATGACTTGTTGTTTAGGAAGGATTTAAATGGAGTATTGCTGAGGTGCATTGGACCTAACCAAGTGGAAAAGGTGTTGCATGAATTTCATGGAGGGTCAGATGGAGGCCATTTTTCACCTAGAGCAATAGCTCTTAAGGTAATGAAAGGTGGCTATTATTGGCCCAGTTTGTTTAAAGATGCACACTTATGGGTCAGAAATTTCAAGGAATGTGCTCTGTTCGCCGGAAAAGAAAAGTTGGCAGCCTTACCTTTGCAGCCAGTTTAGGTGGAACAACCCTTTATGAGGTGGGGTTTAGACTTTATTAGGGTTATAAACCCTTCGTCTAGTGCTGGCCATAAGTGGGTTCTTACAGCCATTGATTATTTCACTAAGTGGACTGAAGCAGTCGCACTTAAAGAAGCTAATGAGTCTGCTATTTTGAATTTTTATGAGGAGCTAGTTATCAGATTTGGGGTGCCTGAGTCCATCATTTTAGATAATGCCCTTGCTTTCATTAGTTCCAGAATTTTTGATTGGGTTGTGAGGAGTGGCATTTATCTCAATACATCCTCAAATTAATATCCACAAGGCAATGGCCAAGCGGAATCTACAAATAAGAACCTGATCAGAATCATCAAGAAAACCATGGAGGGCAACCAAAGATCCTGGCACACACAGTTAAAATCAGCACTATGGGCTAATAGAATCACTAAAAAATGTTCAACAGGGCATTCACCTTTCATGTTAGTGTACGGCAAGGAGGCAAGGCTTCCTGTCACACTTGAGTTACCAGTACTTGATTTGGTAAATCAGCTGGACATGCTAGAGGAAGGCCCTATGACGGTAAGGCTAGCTCAACTGGTTGAGCTTGAAGAAACCAGAAATGATGCTATGAGAAACATAGAGCATCATCAAGCCCAAATGAAAAGGTCTTTCGACAAAAAGGCATCTCCAAGAACATTCCAGGAGGGTGACATAGTGCTAAAGTGGGATGTGCTGAAAAGCAAACCTGGGAAGCACTCCAAGTTCAACGCTTTTTGGAGTGGGCCATACATTGTTTCAGAATGCAAACAACATAATTCTTTCCAGCTGTCTAAGCTGAATGGTGATGTCGAGCCAATCCCAGTCAATGGGATTCACCTCAAACATTGCTTCTGAGGTAGGATCTAGACTATTTGTACATATTTCATGAAGTTTCAGTTGTTGAATAAGTGTTGCTGCACGATAGATTAGTCGCAGATTTCTTTTCCCTAAGTGCATTTTCACATAGTTGTTTGTTTTTCTTTAGTCTGGTTGGGAAAGGTTTGAAACTGTTGTAATGTACTATAGCTGTATGAAAAGACAGCCATCACATGAAACAGTAAATACATGTATTCACTGTCACACATCATACCTATCCTCATAGAACTACAATAAATCACAACAGTTAGAAAGGGGTATTCTTGTTGATTAATCCTTTCTAAACTCATCAAGTAGATGCATATCATCAGTAGCAGTGATTTTTATTCACCATCACTGACCATACCCATGCACTTGATGGTTTAGAAGAGATGGCAGTTAGAAATCAGTTGCAGAAAGAAAGGAAGTGTTTTCAAGTTTTTGTCAAGCATGTATGACTCTATGCCCAATAGATAAGCTTCAGGCAACTGGTCTGATGTTTAGCAGGAAAACATATAGCAGATGTTGCCAAAGATGTTACCTAGATTTCACTACTAGCTCAATCAGGTAGAGCTTTTCAGTTTTGAAAAGAGGAAAAGGTACATTTTACTTCTGCTGCATTAAACCCATACACATTTGATACAAATTGAGATTAAAATTGTATTGTCGCATTTAGATGTTTTCAGAACTTAAGAGATTGTACAAATCTTTTAAAAGATCAGCAATATGTATTGAAAAATAAGTGTATAAGATCTCACACAAGACGTGAGACTAACTGTTTCATGGCAAAATGAAAAGGAAAATCTATACATCTATAAAAGACCAAAAAACAAATATGCATGTGAGAGAGGGTGACTCGTCATTGCCTGAATGAAAGGCCTTCAGACTGTTGTCATGTCTTGTGTCGTACTAGATCGTCGACATGTCCTGCATCCAACTGCTATCTCCTTGCTATCTCGTCATCTGCATAAAATTTTGGAAAAAATGATGTTAGAGCAATGACGAGACATCATACATCACATGATATGCACACATAAATATACAATTTGTCTTTTCAGATGCAGTAAACCAGTTAGTATCACATAAACTTTTGAAAATACAAATCAAGTATATCAATTGTGAGCCCTTGTTTTTCTTAACATGTTTGCTTCATGTGCAGATACGAGTGTAATTATGTTTCTTTTAATCCATCAGTTACATTATGAGTGGAGGAAGTGTGGCTCCCACAAGGGTTGAGCCCAGCTCATAAACCTTGCAAAAACATTTCATATGCCCTCATCAAATGCAAGACAAATTGCAAGGAAGGTGAAGACATTCAGAGGGCCGATCTCAGTTTTGAAAAAGGTTTCAGTCATAGAAAGGACAGCCAACTTTGGGACAGCAAAACACAGAAGAATGTGACAAATATAAGACAGACAACAGGCAAGAAGAAAGGAATAGTAGTTTCAAGTCATAGAGATGTCTGTTAGCACAGTCATCAAAGGTTTGACAGTAGAAAGGGGACAGTGGTTTGTAACACCCAAAAGGCAGTCAAAGAGTTGTAAAGACTATCAAAAATGAAGACTGTGATAGTAAACATGAATTATAGAAGGCGTGAAGAGATTAGTTATCATCCTAGCCAAGGCACTTAACAAGAGCAAGAAGGTTGCATCAAATAAGGTTAAGAAATGACAATGTTGAAACACTTTATCACTGGCAATGAGCCTTTATCATGAATATACATGTTGGGTCCCTCTAATGAGGACACAGTGACATTGTTGAATGAACAATAGGCTCTAAGTGCATAGTGGATCTATTTGTCACAGATATAGCATAAAATCTCAAGAAAAGGGGAGACAGTAGGCATAGAAATACAAGACAGAAATCTATAAAGAAAGATGCAGCCCCAAATGACTGTCATAATGTTTAATGAAACAGTCCCAAGTGATTGTCTAAAGTAGACAGGTTTTACAAAAGAGGACTGTCTTAGAAATTAGTGAAGAAGGGATAGCCAAATGTGAACAAAAATAGAATAATGAGATAAAGGTAGTCAATGTTAGAAGAGCAGGCCTAAATCATCTATAGCAAGAGAATAATGCAGATGGAAAGGAAAAATACAAAGTTTCAACTCATTTCAAGCCACAATATACTCAAGAATGCTTCAAATCGAGCCTTAGGCCATAATAGAGGGTAAAATGCAGTTTGTTCCAAGCAAGAATCCATAGAAATAATGAATGAAGCTGACAGAAAATGGAGTTTCAAGATCATATACAACCAATAGAATCATCAAATGTGGATTTTCTAGAAATATATGCTCAGTTTTTCTTCCAATTTTATGCCACAGAAAAGAAAGAAGACACAGAATTTTTCTAAGTTTAGGTATACAGATCCCAAAGAGAAACAACAAAAGAAAGTGGAGTTTTTCGTTGGAATACACATCGAACAGCCAAGAGAAAATGCATTTTTTGTTTTCAAGATTCAATGCTACAGCCACCTCACAGAAATATAGTTTTCGAACAGCAGCTAGAAAATGACAGTGGCATTCAAGTTTTGTTATAAGCTAGAGTTCAAACAGCAAGAAAAATGCAGAATATGAAGGAGAAGTAAGTTTTAAACTCATTTCAAGCATTAATGTTCAAAAAATGTCAAAAAATCGTGCCTTATGGCAGCGATTTTCAAAGAAATGCAATTTTCTTTTGAAATTTTGAACAGCAGATAGGACAAGATTAGAGTTTCAACTTATTTCAGAATAAATGTTAAAAACAATGCAAGGTTCTAACTCATTTTCAAATGAAAAGCCCATAAAACCCTCAGAATCAGGTATGCTGGCAGCGAAATACCCAGCCATCAAACTCATAAAATGCATTTTGTCTAACAAACATATGTTCAAAATTTCTTCCAGTTAATGCTATAGCCAACAAGGAAGAAAATACAGTTTTCAGAACAGCAGCAAGGTGTACATGTCATGGTTCTAAGTTTTTTGTTAATACAGGTGCTGTTCACAGCCCAAAAGATGCAGATATAAAGAAAACAGTGAAGGGTTTTTTTTTAACTCCTTTCAAACTACAAAATGCTCAGAATGGCAGCGGACAACCAAGAAAAATGCAAATTTTGTCAAGTTCAAGACACACAGAAACCCTTCAAGTCGCCATTAACAAAGGCGAAACATGCAAGCAAATTTAGAAAAATGAAGATCTTTCAAGTCTTCTGTCAAAGCAGCACCCAGAAAGATATAGTTCTCGAATTTACAACACACAGTTTGCAAGTTTTTCCAGTTTTATCAATGTGTTGTGCTCATTTGAGCCAAAGGAATATAGGTATAAGGAGAGACTGAAAGCCCTTCGAACCTCTTTCATACAAAAACCCTCAAAATCGCGTGCTTTTGGCAGCGACTATACAAAAAGAAACCCAGAAAATGGAGGAAACTCGACAATGAGGAATTACCTCTGTATTTTTTGCCTTTCACCATTCAAAATCACTGAGATTTCCTCATAATCAACTGCCAATGACGGCCTCAACATAGCCAATGACGGATACAAAGAGGTCGGCCAGAGAAATAGCAAAATATCCATTAAAAGCTAGTCAAAAAGGGGCCAGAAAGGCACAAAAATAAGCCCAAAATCGACAGAAAGAAGTTGAAAACTCAAAGAATGCGAACTTACCTTCCATTTTACTCAGAAATTCAACCAAGACTAGCCTAGGAATCATCAAAAAATGCTGCGTTTTTGTTTGCAAACCCTCCATGGTGACGGTGGCCAAGCAAAATTGCTAAGGCAAATGAAAAAATGAGATAATTTTTAGGTTTTCTTCCTTTTAAGTCGAATGACCTATTTCGCATTTTGGTCTTTTAACTTTTGATTTTTGAAACATCATTTTTATCCATATGGCAATGGGGAGACACTTCATTTTGTTAAAGCCTAGTGAAGATGTAAAGGGGTCGTGGCATTTTTATGCCCTTTGTTCATGTTTTCTTCCTTTTAGGTCGAATGACCTATTTCGCATTTTGGTCTTTTAACTTTTGATTTTTGAAACATCATTTTTATCCATATGCCAATGGGGATACACTTCATTTTGTTAAAGCCTAGTGAAGATGTAAAGGGGTCGTGGCATTTTTATGCCCTTTGTTCATGTTTAAAAGCCAAGCCACATGTATTGTGGAAAATATCAAGTGTATATTTTGCCAAGGCGTGTCACAGCTAGGATATATAAGGTGGTGGTCAAGGGTAAGTGGGTGAATAAAAGTGCATGTTTGCTAGGAGTTATAAGGTGGATGAAGTGATGTATGTAAGACTTGGGTGTGTTGGGAGTTACAAGGTGGTTTGAAAGTGAAGTGATGGCACGGTGTTGGGAGATATAAGGTGGTGAAGGGTTGTTTTGAAACATATGCACCGAATCTTACATCATAGTGATAAAAATGTGTGTGAAGATGGAAATGACTAGAAGTTGTGAAGAGCATTGTGTTGATACGGCTTTGTGATGTGTAGATGATGCAGATGTGTGTCATGTTATTTTGCCTAGGAGGTATGGACATCCTTGTTATGTCATAAATGCCATTTTCTGCATAGGTTTGTATGATTTTGAATTGTAAAACATTTACTAAGGTGGTATAATTATAAGCCTCTTAGTTAAATGTTAATTAAAATACAGGAAATGTGTCATTATGTAATTTATTGAGATATTTTTTAGTTATTTATGATGTTGCAGGAGTTATGACACAGATTTGACGTATGTCAAAAGCCTCAGAGAGCATTTAAAGGCATTCTATGACATTTTCAGGTGCCTTTATGATAGTTGATGGCATCCCTTGACTTTTTCTGCATTGTGAGCACACTTTGGAGGACTTTAGAGAGATATTTTGTGGGCATTTATGAGATGCACGGGAATGGAGGTGGGGGATGTCTATCTATTTACAGTTGTTTAGGAAGTATATAGTCTTCTTCCTTATTTATTTTTAGGGGGTTCTGATTATTCACTACTCTATATATTGTAATTTTCTATGTTCTTTTGCAGAAGTGAACAGTCTTGTAACCCATTTTTAGAGATATACAGTATTGTAACACCTTTTGGCAATAATAAGCAGTTTATACCTTCCTATTTCTTTTGATATTGTGTGTCCTTAGTGTTAGTACAAATCTTGGTGATGTTCTACAGATCTTGGTGATGTTCTTTGTCCTTAGAGCTATCTTTCATGTTGGTGCCTTTATGCAGGGGTTACATAATTTTTGTAGGTTGTGAGATGTGCAAGGGATAACAGTCAGTTTGTGGGTAGTGAGAAAACCTATTTCTCCTTAACAAGACTACTGTTATTTAGCCTCCTTACAAAATAATGATGCAAGGGTTATGATTTTTTTTGGGTTGTGTAAGGGTTCTTATTATTACTGGTTCTGAAGTGTGTCATTTATGTGCATTTTCTGATGATCTTTTGGTGCATCACCTTAGATAGTAGGTTTCATTTTCATGTAATCTTTCTTACCCTTTTCTCTGCAAAGACCTTAGTATAAGTAGTTTAGGTGGAGTATCAATAGGAAGCCAGCCTTCTCCGGAGGTTCTTTCCATCACAGGTGACCCACAGACCTGGAAAGATCCCATGTTTCTCCAGATTGCCAAGTTCTACAACTCAGCAAGCGTGCAAATCTGAGAGACAACGAGAACTTTTTCACATCAAAATTAATCTTGTCATCTAGTTTTTAAAATGAGGTAAGTCACTTACTTTTATACAAGGTTATGGAAAAGAGTGATTTGAATTAAATTGTCAACATAATGAGCCAAAAAGCAAATTTGAATTTAGGCTCAGCCTAAACAACATCAAAGTCAGCTTGTAACCTTGAATTTCCTCCCTAAACATAGGAGGGACCAGGGCACTTGGGTGCCCTGGGCCCTAGGGAAATTTAAATCTTAAGTCCACTCTTAATTTAGGGCCAACTCCAAATCTTAATTTATTTCTCGATGTCATGATGAAACTTTAATCAGAATCATGACATTTTCTATAAATGGAGCCAACAGAGGGTTTTAAGGTGGACCTAAAAATGGGCTAGGCTTGGGATCACAAAACAAAAAAGCTAAACATAGTGAAATTGTGCCTACACATAAGTGTACACAATTTATGACATTACAGTTGCTATAAGAATTCGACATCACTATTGTAGATAAGTCTGGCAAGGTCAATGTAGTTGTTGATTTTCTCTCCAAGCTCACCATGTATGCAGAAGATCCAGTTGTGGATGACTCTTTTCCTAATGAACATGTATTTTGTATTAACAGTACATACACCTTGATATGCAGAATTAGCCAATTATCTAGTAGCAGTAAAGACACCTCCACACCTTTCACCAAGAGAAATGTGCCATCTGGTTTAACACAACTTTCCTTACTCATGGGTGGTAGGTTATCTCTTTTATACAAGACCTGATAATGTCATGCACAAGTGTATCCATGAAGATGAAGTCTATGATATCCTAAAATCTTTCCATGATGATACTTGTGGAGGGCATTTTATAGCCAAGAGAATAGCACTTAAGATCTTAAACACTAAATATTATAGGCCAACGCTACACAAGGATGCATTGCAATACACAAGAAGATGTGATCATTGTCAATGAATGGGCAGACCTACAAGAAGTGATGATATGCCCTTATAGCCACAATTGGTAATAACACCCTTTGACAAATGGGGCATCAATTTTATTGGGCACATAGATCATCCTTCTAACAACAAAGAATACATACTGGTATGTATTGATTACCTAATCAAATGAGTTGAAGTTAAAGCTTTACAGTTTGCAAGAGACAAGGTATGGAGTCCCCAAAGAGATAGTCACTAATCAGGGACCACAATTCACATCAGAGTTGATTGCTAATTTGATTAAGGATTATGAAATTAGGCACAAGAAATATACTCCCTCTCACCCACAGTCAAATGGCCAAGTTGAGGTCACCAATAAAGAAATTGAAGCAATATTGACAAATATAAAAGCATTGCACAGAAAAGATTGGGCATCCAAATTATCTGAAGCAATCTGGGCATATAGAACAACATGGAAAACAACACGATTTACACCCTATGAATTGGTATATGGAAAAAAGCTCATCTTTCCTATCAAATTTGAGTATAAAACTCTGAGAACAATAGTGTAAAAAGGAATGGATCTCTCTACATCTCAAAAAGATATATTCCACCAACTTAATGCTTTAGTTGAGTTAAGAATGGAAGCAATCCACCATAATAAAATTGTGCAAAATCAAAGAGTAAAATGGCATGACCAGTACATTAAGACCAAAGAATTTCACACAAGCGATTGAGAACTACTATATGACTCCAGATATAAGGACCATAGAGGAAAATTGCAAACAAGATGGTTGGGACCTTATGAGATAAAAGAAGTTTACCCAAATGGTGTTGTACAATTGACCACAATTGATCTAGTTAGCTTTTCACTGATGATAAATGGTTGTCATTTGAAACTCTACAAGAAACCATTAGATAAAGAGAGCTTCCTACAACAACTTTCCCAAGAATTGGGACCCACGCCTCACCAAAATTGACCACACTACAACATCAGTAGATGAGCTGATAAGCTCAACTATTGTCATTCCACAAGTATGATTTCCTTTTCACTAATAAAACTATCAAAAAAAAGAAAGATGGTCACATTGTAGGCACATGCAACCACTACCTGAGGGACCTGTAGCAACTACACCCACAACCACTACTTGAGGGACCTAAAGCAATTCAACCCATAGCCACTATCTATGAGACTTATACAAACTACCCTCGCAACCACTACTTGGGCGGCCAACCATCCATATACCTACAATCACTCTCTTCAAGACCAGTTCCACCTCCATGTCACTCACTTCACCTACCACTTGCTTTATCGCTACCAACAACCATTCTTGCATGGCTTGTGCCATCTATACATGTAGCCATACACTATTTCTTTGTTCACACCTACTCAGGAAGCTAGTAACATCTGTACATATCGCCACTCTTTTGTATTTATACTTGTTCATGCCATGTGTCTCCATTCATCCACCTTTCCATCAATACAGCTTGCTTCTAGTCACATCAAACCACTTCCAACCGGAGCACTTTTCTAGGCCATTCACTTTCGTTGACATACCAACCTCCTCACACGTGCCACCTTTCTTCTCAACATCACTGCTCATGGTAATTCTTTCATAACTCCATTAATTTAACATAATTTCTATTTATTTTGTTTCAATTATTATTACACCCTCATTTGATACTATTATTATTATTTTGAAAGTGCAGTTCAAACTCACTTCTCGTACTTCCTAGCTAACCTATCATTTGTAGACAAATGAACTCTTTAGTTGGGGGGAATAATCTTTGATTTCATATGTGGAAAATATGTTAATCCAGTGAACGTACCAGTTAACCCATGGTTAAGCCTTTTTTCTCATAATTCATGGAAACTGGCTAAGTTGCATGCATAATGGTTACACTCAACATTGGCAACTGGCAAAAGAAATAAGAAAAGGGAAGCAACGGGTTGAAGGGTGATATCAGTAGTTCAGTAGTGACTGAAAGTAGATAGAAGTGAAGGTAAAAGGGAATTTTGAGTCTCCATTCAAGAAGGTTTTACATTATCATATAATGGGTGGAGAGCCAATTCAAAGAGAACTATTTGTGCAACTCAGAGAGGATTTAGATTCCTCAACTCAAGGTACCAAGCGTCTTTCTCTACCCTGGTTATGGGATTCTATTTTTGTATACATTATTAGATACTTAACTTGTGATGAGAGGCAATCATTATTGTATACAGTGAATTTTAAATTTCTTGCTCACATCCACCATAATAGACTAGTAAATGTCCCAAATTATTGGTCTAATCTTTTGAAGAGAATGTATACTAAATATAAGAGGAAGGGAAACCAGTCCACTTTATCCCATCATGGTTTAATAGTTTTACTGGTAAAAAGAAGTTTACATGCTCAATTTACAGACCTCCCTTGGGAAAGTTTTTATGAACTAAACCATATAGATGATAAACCTGACATCGGCCCTCATGGTAGACCCTTGAGGTTCAGACCAATTAGGGAGGATAGGGTATGGGAAGAAAATAAACTACCTAAGGAAGGAGAGGAAACACATGTGACCTCTTCCCAACAAATGGCCTCACCTACCTATAGTTGTGATGAGCAAAATGTTATGCATGAGCATGCAATCCCACATTGATAACCTAGTGGTGGAAGCTACAATTTCCCCCATTTCTGCAAATACATGTTCACTTGTGTAAACACCCTTTTCAGAGCATTCAGCCTCTCTGACCCACAACCATTCAGAATAACATGAAAATAAGGACACACAACCCGCATCTTCCAGGACACAACCTGCAACATCTATAGTTTCCAAGATACATGTTGTAAATAACCCCCTTCTACATCTAAAACTGACAAGAAGAGGAGGGCACCTTCATATTCCTCTAAGGCTAAAAAGAAGCAAAAATCACCCCTACAACCACCAAGGCGTTCATCACGCCTAAAGAGAAATGGGTCATAGGAGGAAAAACTCCTCCTAAGAAGAAGGTGGTTTTTGTAGAAAACAATACAGATTCAGAAAGGAAAGATCTATTTGTTGACCGAGAGCAATTAAACAAGGCACAATTCATGTCTATGCAAATAGATACAAAGTTACATGAGGAATATTTATTTACAGCCAAGAAACAGTCTAAACCTCCCAGTGGTACAAAGGATCAAGAAATGCCAACTTCCTCTACTGAGTCTCAAGAGAAAGAATTATTGTTAGAAGTAGGAGGAAAAGATGATGAGTTGCAAGCAACTCTTAAAAGAATTAAGGAATTAGAGAAGCAGTTACAAAGTTATCAACAAAAGGAACTTGGGTTGGACAATAGAGTTAAGGAATTGGAGAGACAATTGTAGAGTTATCAACAGAAGGAGACAAAACTAGACAGGTTGGCTCAAATGGCCATTATGGAAATAAACAAGAAGGGTCCAAAGCCTAATCAATAGAGTATTCCTAAGGAAGAAGCTACACAACCAACCCTACTAACATTTGGTTTGCGAATGTGGGAGAAGATGGAAGAAGTAGCTAAATTATAGTGTGAAATGGGAAAGAGTCATGAAAAGGAGATTGAGGAAAAGAATAAGAAGATAAAAAGACTAAAATTTAAAACTGGTCGAATGGGTGACATAACTGTGCAACTTATGAGGTGTAGACCTCTTGCAATGGTTAATGCCCTATTTTTACAAGAACAATATATAAGTTTTCAATTCAGCCAGTTGTATACTAATCTCCCTATTTCTCTTTTTACACCCAAGCTATTTTTGATAACATATCAGCGAACTACTCAAAAATTGCAAAATCAGTTGTGTGAATTTTACTAGTGTGAGTTGGCTATTCCATATAATACTACTTGGAATCCCATCATCTTTATTGGGGATTTGCAAATGAATACTTTGACATCATTCAAATAGAATGAGCATAAAAGGGGTATCCTATGGCAACAGTATCATGTGAGGGAGAAATTAATTCCCCTCAAAACAAGGGCAGAGGTCGAGGATCCTAATCAAGTAGTAGTGGAGTGGATTAATTTGATCCAGCAGCCTGGGGTAGAAGATAAAATTCTTGAATATAGAACAACAAATTACAAGAAATTCAAAGAATTAAATTATAACACAAGTAAAGAGGCATTGAACTTTTCCAGGGATAGGTGGAATGAGTTAACACTAGAATTAAGAAGGAAAGAGCCTCACTCTATTTTTAATTTCTTGGCATCAATCACCAGGGAAGACAGATATATTAGGTCATCCATTGAGCATGGAATCACTTGGATTCCCTTAGTATTCTAGCCTCATCTCCTCTTGTATCTAATTCCCATTGGCAATGTTAGAAAGCATCACAAGAAGTAGCAGAGTAGGACAGGTGGGAGCGACTAGCTGAGTAGAAGGGAATTTATCTTAAACAGGAGAAAGAAGTGACAAAACCAATAGATTATAGGATGGTTGCACTCTAGTACAATCAAAGGCTTTGAGTTTCTTGAGGAAGAGCAACATGCTAAGGTGGGGGGTGTGACGAGTCTTGAAATTTTCATAGTTTCCTTGTTTTAGTTTTATATTCCTCAAAGACATTTCCCTAGATATTATCAGACTTCACCAACAAGTTTGAAAGCACTTGAGAATGATATATGATATGTTAATGAATGATTGTGTGTGTTGATGATTGTTTTTAGAATATAATAGCAATTTATGTTAGTTATGGTAGTTTATGATGTGAAAATATTGTAGGATGAAACTGACCTTTATGCAGCAAGGAAGTAGTCACTTGCAGCAAAGGTTGTCTATGAACCCGTAGCCAAAGGAGCAGTCACCTACATCTAAGCATGCCAACACCCAAAGCCAAAGGAGAAAGTACTTGAACCTAAAGGAGTTGGTTTAGCCATAAACTATTCCACTCACCAACGGTTTCATTAACAGTAATAAAGACATCCGCGAGAGATAAGAAGGATTAATAGCATCAGTAGGTCATGGTTAATAATTACATGATTATTCTTTGGTTTGTGTGTTCGTATCTACTTCTATCTTCTTTATGATGGATAGGCAGAGTCATAGTAGGATTGTACTATTCGAACAATCTTTGTATGAATTAGTTTCCTACTTCTATTTTAATTAGAATAGGAATAAGTCCTTTTCGTATAAATATGGGAAAGTTGACATGTCTGGTTAAAGGTTGTTTAGAGTCCAAATTAATTAGGGGATTTAGATCATATCTATATATGTGTTAGATTTTGTATGTAACATAGATCTAGAAGAGTTGTTATTATGAACACATTGTTATCAGCATTTGTATTACTTTTTTAGAAATCAATAAAGTTAATCAGATTCATTTAATGTGTGGATTATCTAGTTAAGATTTTATTTGGATTATGTGAGGTTACAATCACCCAAGCAAGGGCCACTTGAGCTAACTATAGTTCTCTGTTAATTTAGGTTATCAATAGTTTATCAATTGTCATGACTTGTTAAATTAGATTGTTATTAATTGTGATCACTGATTAGATTTAGATTGTCATCAGTTATAATCATTTGTTCATAAACAACCTTGTATATCTGAATTAGCATTTACTTACAGCCTAACCACATTCCACCTACTTGTGCTCCCAATGGTCTTTCATCTGGTGTTCCCTTCCATTGGATCAGATATTGCAGATTGGCATTGTTGACATTTCTTCTGAATCAGCATTAGGGTTTGCCACTTCTAATGCACAGGCAGATTCAGGCCAACTGAATACAGGAGGTTGCGTGAGCTCCTCCCCTTCACTTCTGGTTCTGCCGCACCAAGGGGGGTATCCCTATAACTCAAGATGTAACCTTGACTAGCTCAAAGATAGAAGGATCTAACTTGACAACAACAGGCAGAATACTCTCATGTATGGACCAAGATCTGTATGATAGATCACAAGGCTGGCAACATTCTTGGACATGATGTCTGGTTGGGTATGAGAGCATGCAGGGGGTTCCTAATCCTACTCCTACAACTAACAGGTGGAAGTATGAAATGGTTTGATATGAATTTGGATGCAAAGCTGGACATGGTGTATAACACAAAAACACAGCATGATCGGTGCCTATCCAGGGCTTGGAGTCGGTAGACATACACCTGTGAATGATCAGCATAAATAGCTAGAACTAGATTTCAGGGGGACAAACATGATATCTGCCTTACAGACATCTCCCTATATAGAGTGTTGAGCTATCTCTACTTATGGTATCCCTACTGCAGTATACCCTTCCCAATGTTCAACCTGAAAACAGTTTAATCTGCCCCTTGAGCAGAGGTTAAAAGATCAGACATTCAACATAGGAATTCTATGCTCTAGAATCTAAACATAAGCAAACATCCAGATCCAGAAGAAGGATACATGCAATACTGGAGACAGAATTAACACAACACATGCTAAGGTAGCATTACTCATATAAAATCAACCATGAAACCAGTGGATTCATGCCAAGTCCTACAACAGGAGATACATAAACTCACAAGAAAAACTGTATAGAGCAACCAGATCAGCTGGTTTTGGATTACAGAGCCAAAAATCTACAACTTTCAACAACCTTGAATGATCAACACCGTCTGCATTATATAGCAGGAGGGTGTATTCAGCATCAACTACCAGGTTGACCAAAATTCCCGCCAGATATACAGTACCATAGAAATGGCGCTCAAACTTGAATGCAGCAGGTAGGGGAGGAGACAGGAAGATTTTTCGAGCCTTGTGCCGCCGCCTAGGGATTCAGATCTTCAATCAGGTACAACATTCGTCCACGCCATCGCCCATACCTCTGCAACAATCGCCATTGATGGCGCACCAACCCGCGGCCTCGGGAAGAACATCAAACAGACAGTCGCAACCGCTTCCCGCCGAGATTCATCATCATGATGTTTCGAATATGCAGGATAACATTATCCCACATGCACCCCGCAGCAACCTCCTTTGCACTTTATATACTAGGTCATGAGCATATATCATGTCGGCGCTTTTGCTCCTGACGACACTAGTATAGACTTCATCATCATCATCCTCCAGCAGCATGATAACCTGTTGTTCGAAATATCACCCTGACGTCATCATGATATTTGAAATATAACCTTCATGATAATCGGCACAACCTGATCCTTCGGAGGAACGTCCTCCTGCTGAGCTTATAACAAAAGTCTGGCCGATGAACATCCTGATGACGTCATCATCATATCCTGCTGACGTCATCATCATATCCGCCTACTGCGCACCTCCTCACATCCGGATGACGTCATCATCATGTTTGCAAATATCAGGAGGTCTCTTCAAGATGATCAGCTGTTAGAAATATGACCCCCACGGACCTTGATGACGTCATCATCATATTAACATCATCATGATATTCGGAAGACAACCGGATATTTGGAAATATCCTCCTGATGCTCAAATATCAGGTTGCACTGTAGCTCTTCTATAAGATCAGGGCGATAACTGAATATGATGATGCTGCTTGAAAAGATCACCCCCCGGAGATAATGCGCGAATCCAGCAGGCGGATATCTCCTTGATATCAACATCATCATGATGTTCGAACAAACAAACATATATCCGGGTGATATGAAAATATCACCCCCTCCTTCGGAATATCATGATGCAGATAGGCAGAGAAAAAGATATCACCCTGAGATAAGGATGACGTCAGCATCATCAGGATGAAGAAACAACGAACAAGAAGTGATACAACATCATCAGGATGATATTGACTAAGATCATCCTGACGTTCGAAATATGATGACCCTAGTGAATATCGGGTCGCACTTAAAACTCTTCAACATCATCATCAGGATGATCATAACCAAGATCACCCGATGATAGAAATATCACCCCGGCGAAATATCATGAAGGCAGAAAATATGATGACCTCCACAAGCAGCAGGATGACAACTGAAAAAATGATGATGATGACGACCCTTAGGATAAAACAAGTTAGGTCGAGCAACTCAAAGAATAAGCAACATCATCATCATGCCTGCGCAAGGTGATAAATGGAAGATCACCGGAGACTTTGAAGAATCACCCTCGCAAGCAGATAAGGGCGCACTGTAGCTCGTCAGCATCATCAGGATAAAACCCGAACATC
The DNA here is from genome assembly GCA_027924645.1 of Cunninghamia lanceolata. Lineage (NCBI taxonomy): Eukaryota > Viridiplantae > Streptophyta > Pinopsida > Cupressales > Cupressaceae > Cunninghamia > Cunninghamia lanceolata. Next base: position 14,398,704 of record BSBN01000870.1, on the reverse strand, counting down.
ACCCGACAGCGAAATATGATGATGACGATGAGAAACCGGTCGAAGGAGAACATGATGATGCTGACCTTCATGGAAACAAACATGATGCTGATGACCTCCTCCTCAAGAAAATATGATGATGCAGCTAAAAAATACTGAGGAGGTCCGTTACTTAGAGCATTTTTTGGATACTTAGGGAGAGTGCCTGAATGAAAATTTTTCAAAAAACTACCAGTCAATTCAGGCGTCAACAGGCATCATTCCTTGCACTTTTGTTCTTGTCTCCACCTTGACTTGGCTCTCTTTTTGCAGTCAGACTTGCTTCTTGTCTTCTACCTTTGCCTTCACCAAAAGATGATGATGTATTCACCTTCATACCTGCAAACAAACACTTACCATATGTTCCTTGAATTGGTTCCTTTATTGCCTCAATTGTATGCTTGAATCTGCTCCTTGACTCTTGCCAATCACTCTTGTTCCCTTCAACCTCTACCTTCACATTCTCTGCCCTTAAGACATCTACCTTTTCACCCTTACCAATTGCTGTCTCATCAGACCTAAACACCTATGTTTTGATAGTCCTTGACTATCCACTGACCTCTTTTCCCATAAAAGGACATAAGACTGTCCCTACCATGACTTTTCCATGCCTTCTTAAACAATCTTGTTTCTTGACCTTCTTTTGATCAGACTTGATCATCAAATCATCATCATCCTCTCTTCCCATCACTGAATCAGTCCTCAAATTTGTTGTCCTATTAGTTTTAGACCTTGAAGAAGCTGCAACCTTCATCTCCTCTTCATCCTCAAGTTTCACAAACTTTCTTGCCCATCATTATGACCTTTGCTTTATTGGTCTGCTCCTTAGTGTCTTCCTGCAATGGTGTTAGTACAAAAGTACTTCCATCCTTTTCAATGGTGTAAGTGTTAGCCCTTCCATCATATATTGCATGTTTGTCAAATTGCCATGGTCTCCCAAGCAAAACATGACAATGCTCCATAGGTACAAGATCACAAACAACCTTATCCTTATAACCACCAATATGAAACTCAACTAGAGCCTATTCATTAACCAAAATGGACTGATTATCACTCAACCAAGATGCCTTATAGGGTGCTTCATGGGGAATTCTTTCTAATTTCAGTTTATCAACCATTTCACAAGACACCATATTTTTAGTAGAACCTGAATCTATGACAAGTTTGCATAACTTTCCCTTGCATTTGCATGTTGTCATAAATATTGCCTTTCTTTGAGTCAGCTCCTTCTCCTTGGTTGCCTTCAAGAGTTGTCTTTGCATCATCAATGTTTCCCCAACTTCTGGAATAGCATGTAGAGAGGGTGACTTCACACTTTACTTATCCTTCTCTTGCACAATTTGAGCCCTCTTGTCACCAACACTTGAAGTAAAGCCTTGTTTTTCAGGACACTTGAAAGATGGATGACCAAAATGATTGCAATTGTACCATCTTCTTGAAAATACATTGGAACTCCTACCTGCCCCAAATCTACCTCTAGAGCCTCTAAATCCACCCCTTGCATCAGCAACTTGTTCTTTACCTTGGTTTGCATCTTCTTGTTCATCATGGGATTGTTTTGATGTAGGAAATGATCCTCTTCCTCTCTGATTGCTGCCTCTTCCTCTAATAGATTTGTCTTGCCTTCTTTTGATCTTCTCTTCAACCCTTACTACCAGTTGATAACACTCTTCAACAGTTCTTGGATTTGCCACTACTAATTCATCTTGAATGTTAAATCTAAGTCCACCAAGGTACCTTGCAACCTTTTCAACCTCATCTTCCATTCTTCCTGCTCTTATGCTCAACTTATAAAATTCATCAGTATAAGTCTTGACATCTAAGTCCTTTTGCTTCAAACTTTGGAGTTTCTTATAGAATTGAACTTCATACTTTAGGAAGAAACGTACCTTTGAGTTTACCAACCATTCTATCCCAAGAAACTATGTTTGATTTACCTTTCTTTCTCCTCTCAACTTGTTCATAGTCCCACCACAATAATGCATGACCTTTCAGCTTTGTCTTGGCAATCTTGACCTTCTTCTCTTCAGGAACATCTTCACATTCAAAGTGATTATCCATGGCTGCAATCCAATCTAGAAGTTCCTCATCATTCAAACTTCCTCCATACATGGGCAAATCAACCTTGGACTTATATTCTTCTCCTCTTACTACCTTCAAAAGCCTTATTGTCCTTTGCTCATCAGGATCCATCTACTCTTCCTCTACTTCAATCTCTTCTTCCCCTTCTTCCTCGGATTCACTCTCATCTCCTAGAACCATACCTTTTTTTTTAGTTGACTCCAAGGCAGAAAGCCTTGCCAAAACAACATTATGAGACTCCAACAATTTAGCATGTCTCTCCTTCAACTCTTGCAACTCTCTAGCAGTGCCACTATTCTTAGGAGGCATCTTGACTCTTCAAATTCCAACCTTCCCTTTACACAAACTTCAACCAATCTCCCTCAAGAGATCTAATCCATGTGCTCTGATACCAATTTGATGTCAAACTAGTTGTCAAACTCAAATCCAAAGGGACTTATTTCACAACAATGGGCTCAAAAGGTCATTCTTCACATTTCAAGAGCAAACATTTCATGACAATCTCCTAGTTCAAGGGCACATTCTTAAGTTTCCAACTTCCAGACCTAAACTAGGCTACCAATGACCTTCTTGCAAATCTAAAGCTCAAACACAACCATCTCCATCATTCACCAAGGTCTGCCCTCTTCACTAAAGACATTTTGTTTTCAAACTGCCCCAATTCTAGTAGCCCTCAAAAAACGACTGTCAGAGCATAATTTATGTCTTAGGCCTCCTTTCAAGACCGTGAAGACATTTTTGGACACCCATTATCAAGTTTTAAAACATATCCAAAATCCAACATAGGTTTCTTTGAAGTAAAAGGCTCAAAAAATGACTGTTTCAGTTTGCCAATAGGCCTAATTAGGCCAATTTTACAAAGAAAGTTTGAAATTTTCCTTTATCAAAATCCTAAAAACTATTTGGGAACCTTAAACACATTGCTAAATGAGGGATTTTGCCAATTTTAGGGTCTGTACTTCTCGTCTAAGCTCTAAATTCCAAATTCATGTTCAAAACCCTTATCAAGCCTAAAAAATAGGAAGAAAACCACCTAGGGCTTCCTCAAACTCAAACAAAACTTCATGAAATGATCCCAAACCAATGGGAAAGCCAAAAATACCTAGTGTAGTAGGTACAATCTCAATTTCAAAAAATTTGAACAGGGGCAAGTGTTTAAAACTTCATTTTTCTTTACAAACCCTAGCTCCATGTTTTAGCAGGGCAGTATGCATTCAAAACCTAATAACTTCTATATAATTCCACTTCAAAATGCCAAACCACCTGAAAATGAAAGAGGACTCACCAAGCTTTCACCTCCAATTGATTTCACCTTCTGACAGGGTCGTGCGGGCTGTACAACAGTGAAAAGATGAGGAAAAAATAGTTAAAACAGGGAAAACTAGGTAAGAAAAGCAAGTTTCCTTAATTTCATTCACTTCTCCCTTCTCCATGAATATAATGAGGGTCTTTTCAACATATTTTACTCAGAAAATCAAGAGTCCATAATTGGAAAATGCCATTTTTGACCTTTGGCCTTCCTTATGCCACTCCAATACAAAGCAAACTTTGACAAATTCTAACTTCTAAAGCCTAAATGACCCCCAAACACTTTAATGGTCTTATTTTGACCTTATTAAAACTTAAATGCATATGAACACACTATTTAACTATATACACCAACTATGCACACTATGTACATCAATTGACCCTTCTTGACTAAGTGCTCCTACACCACAACATCACTAAACATTAAAAATTAAATGAAAAGATATTGTTTCTAGCTCTAAAAGTCATATTCAGATTTGAGAATCAAGAAACTTCCTAGGATTTGTTGGCAGTCTCAAATTTAGTTTTTATTTAGATCAAACTCTATTATTAGATTCCAGTGAACATTTGTGTAAGGCCTTTTGTTGGGACAACAAAGACATCAAACACTGAGTTATGTTTTCAAGGCCAAGACCTGGATGGGAGAGACCTTGGGGTAGTCATTTTATTATTCATTGGGACTTAATTCCTTTCAGAAGAGATAAAGTACTTAGTATTTTATCTAAGTTTCTGCATTCTAAAACACATATCAACAGTAGAGAGGCATGCCCACAAAGCATAAATGGAATAGAATCCAAAACAAAGATGAAAATCACAAAGGGCCAAGCCCAAACATAACTATGTAGCTAAAGAAATGTTAGAAGAAGGATGATCTTTATCATCTAGCTTTCGAACATCCCCAAACACTAAATCATAAATAGGCTTTCAACCAATGAGAGCACCATCCTCTTCAAGAGTATCATTCAAGGGACACTATGCATGGACAGGAGAAATGTCCAGCTCAAGGCAAGGAAACTTACTAAAATATTGTCAGCAAGGAGCACCATGCCCATGAGAAGAGGTTGAAGGTAGCCTATAAGGATGAGTCTATCCACCACAAACAATATTATTTTGGAACCTAGAGGCTAAGAGCCACGAAACTAGGAGCTTCCATTTCTTCTAGAAAAATGGTTGCGACCACATCGATGCCCTTGAGAAGGAGAAGAGGGATCATGAATAACTCTGGCAATAGTGCAGGGAGCATTCCCCCAGTGGTACAAAATCTCTTGAAGGTGAGAAACCGAGTGCAACTTTATGAGATTACACCTAAATCCACATAAGAACATTAGAGTAAATCATGGCTCTAGTATATAAAGAGAAATGAAAATCAATAAAGTATCCTAAAAAGAGAGTTGCATTTCTATCTTTCAATATACTAAAGAGAATTTCCACTCTGAAAGCATGTCAAACCTAGGTATAATTGAATGGGAGACAAGGCTAGACCCTAAACAAAACCATATGTCAAGAAAAAGGATTAGGCCAAAAGGTCTTGAAGAAATCATGAATCCAATTCCAAGCTTCCTAAGCTCTAGTGCAAAACTAGAAAAGATGCTTGAGATTCTTAATCTGTCTACAGAATGGATAATGGGGATTAAGAATGAGCCAACTAAGCACCATGAGGAAGGCCTTAATAAAGAATGCACTATTTAAAGTGAGCCAACTTAGGCTCCAGAATGGTCGATGAGATACACTAGAACCGACGATATCATGTACCAAGAGAGGATTGAAGTTGACAATGATGGTTCAGCTAATCCACTGTAGGAAAATGAAGTGACAACCATAAATAGCCTTTACAAGGCTTGTAATTCTAAAATGGTATATTTGGATACCATTTTCAATCCTTCCACTAAGGTTTAAAAGATATAACCCCAATCTTATGAATCATCTAGGCAGGAATGGCATCAATCACAAACAAAAAAGTCTCTTGGTCTTGATTGACAAGATTAAATGCCTAGAAAAAAAAAATTTGTGGCTCTATTAATGAAATCTTGTAAGAGACATTCAACGAGGTGATTGATGCAGAGCTGGACAGTGGAAACACTCAATTCATGGGTGAAATACCCATCGACCCACAATAAAACCCTTCGCTAAGTCTAACACTTCCATTATTCTCTGTCGGTAAGATACATACTATCGGCAAGTTCAAACTCTGTTATTCTGATAGGCCGATATGTATTCACTGTTGTATATACAAGACAAGACTTACTATCACTGGTTCTCCTTATCACTTCTACCAGTCGCTCCTTGTATCCTTCGATGCTTATATATTCTGTTGTATATTTCACCACATACAAACTCAATGTGCAATGCCGATATGCATGAGGTGGGGACCACCTATCTTTGGGTGACTTAACTCTTCGGTGAATCCTTTGTATGTCTCTCTGCTATGACGATACAATCAAATATACATATGCAAAACTTGACTGGCTTTTCCAGTGGCCTAAAGTCTCCTTACCTGCTACTGTCGATGGACCTAAACTATCTCTGACCTGACTTTACCAATATGGCCGGTCATCCTTTGCATCATATGAAATGTATGTTCTCAATGTGTCTTCACAACATACAACCACGATATGCGACTGCAGGATACACACAAAATGTACTCAGATGCGATTGTGATATACATAGTAAATGTATCTTCATACATTTGCGATATACACATAAATTGTATATTCAGCGGAACAACCTGATTCTCACGCCATTACTATTTTCTGCAACCAATCTCGCAGTCTTTATCCTGTTGAACCCTAGCACATAGAGATGCTAGGCTCTCTACTGCGACATCCCTTCTATAGATCAGATCCTTTGTTCCATTCTGCCATGACCACGAACAAAAAGAAAACAAAATAGAAAACTATGTACAAAATCCATTCCACTGATATCGAAGAAATCCACCAATGGAATGGTCTCAGTCTTGCATCTCGACAACAGAAAACTAGATTATGTATAGAATAATTTGATACAAGGAATATACACAGAACAATTCGATACACAAAGAATTTACACAGAACACAGAACTTGTAAAAATAAACTAACAGAATTTTCTATTTCTTTAATCAAACTTCATCCCTGATCTCCTCTTCCAAAAATGTGTTTATAGTCTCTTCCCATCCAGTTCCAACCAGAATACCAGAGGTTGGAGTCGTTACAACTTCCATATTTCAAATTTTGCTTAACCAAGATTATAAGCCAAAACCCTAAATAATCACACGACACATGTTTATTATAAGACATGATTTAAACACCCTAGAACATCAATAAAACACCTGAAACAACACAACACACTTGATTTGATTATCCACATACCCCAGTTGCCCAAGATGGCTTATCAGAATGCCAAATTTGTGACACTGGTTCACATGGTGGGGTCTTTATTACAAACATGAAATCACAATAACAAAAACTACATGACAATATGAACAAACATAACAACATATCAAAACCTTAGTCTTCTCCCTCATATGTATATTTGGCTTGTTGAAGGGGTGCTCCTGCACCAGTGATCGATCTCCAATTGTAAATTTCTTTAGGATCACCAGATTTAGGTATGAATTTAATATTTCTCTTGTTAACTAAATTTCCTAAAGATTTAAAATGAAAATCCTCAAGATATACCTTGTGAAGGTCTTCTCCTATAGTATCCCAAAAGGATTTATAAAATTCACTAGGAAATCCATCCAAGCCAGGGGCCTTATCATTAGAAATTAAAAAAGTAGCCTCCGTCAAGCCATCTTTGATGAGAAGCTAGTTAGAAAGAATACACTGGAAATTGGAAACTTGGCAAGGGACCACATTGAGGCACTGTTGTAATTCAGACTGAACAGTAGTATACTCCTGAGTAGAAAAAACTTGCCAATAGTATCATACAAAAACCTAAAGAATATTAAGAAGATCATTCAAGAGTCATTTCCCCTCTCTAATTTACTTGATGGATTGAGAAGTATGATAGAAACGTGAATCCTAGAAGAATTCTTTTGAGACCTTGTCTCAAATCTTGAGCTAATGAAGTCAAGCTTTGATCTGGGTGAAAGGAAGCAAGGTATGCGTAAACAACTTCGTACACTAATCTAATGATGAAATTTATGCAAATTTTAATCTTTTGTACTTACATGTTATTAGATGCACATTAACATAAAGGTGATAACACATCAAAAACAAGTACAATGATCACAACACAAGATATGCATGGGGAAAACCCTTTCAGGTAAAAAACCCCACATGTATTATCAAATCAAAAGTTGATTACAACACACTTGCAATGCAAGCTCTTCTAGGAGTACACAAATGTCAATTCTCATTCGCATCCCATGACCTTTTACATTCTCCATCTGCTTATTTATCAAGCCTCTTTGGTGATTATCCAATGTTAGTTTTTCTATATCGGCCAATAACAAACTAACTGTCGACGCCTTTATTAAATATAGGGCATTTTTTGCTTCGGGGGCACTACCCCCGATAACCCCCACTAGAGGTGTTTCCCCTAGACCCCCACCATGGCCTCCGCCCCCAAGTCCCCACTACGGGGATGAGCCCCTAGGCCCCGCAAGAGGGGCTCCACCCCCCTCACTTCCCCATTAATTATTTTGGGGGGAAACTGTGACTGACAAAGTCATAAAAATTTACCTTGTTGCATGTATCCACAACCCTTCAGCATGATTAGTCACCACACACTAACAACTTGTCACACCTGTCATTTCAGGTTTTATATGTCATAAAATCTATCATAACTCATGACACATGACCACAAGGTGCTAACACATGGCAAAAGTATGACAAGTCAACATGGGACGCCTGCCTCCTTATATGAGGACAAAACATACATCTAGTCACCTTCCATGTAGGATGACACATCACCGTTCCAACTCCCACAAAGTGACAAAATAAGATTTACATAGAAAATTACAATAGTAGGCAAAAATAAATAAATACAACATTAGGAACTTGCAAAGGTTGAAACACCTTAATTCCCAACATTCTCTCACTTGTCAAACACCTTTCAAGAGCCAATAGAATGACAATATTTAACTGCTAGGGGCCTAGAGGCCCATAGACTTTGAACACCATACGAACTTCTTCATGCTCACAGGTTTTGTCAAGGCATCTGCAACATTCATCAAAGTGTCAACTTTCTCCAAATTCACCTTCCCATCCTCTATCATGTCACAAACAAAATGTTAATATGCACAAGACAACTACGAGGGGGGTGAATCAATTGTACATTAAAACATCAAACCCTCAATGGTATTTCAATCATCAAACTCTTATTATGTATTAGCAGAATGTAAACATATGAAGCATCAATGCAAACACATAAGAACACCAGATTTACGTGGAGAACCCAAGAAGAGAAAAACCACAGTGAGGATTAGCTAACATATATATGAATAGCAACACCAAATACAAATAGGCTCACTGCCCAGAAGAAAGGCTCACTGCCAAGAGGACTCACTGTCTAGAAGAGAAAAGAATACAAGAGGACTGTTACAAAGAGATTCACTATCTCAAGGCAATAGGATAAATCCACCACTACAACTTTATGCCATCCAAAACATTCGTCTCACTGCCTCCAACAACTTCAAGCACACTAAAATGCAGACACCTTCTGTTCACTTCATCCAGGAGTCATAAGCATTTAATCTCGCACTCAATTCACCACCCTTGATTCACCTTCACATCATCTTTTTTGCATTGCTCCACTCAAACTTCACCTTGTATTTATACCATCCATGACATAAGACAATCTCAATTAGGTCGGCCTTATGAAATGTGTGTACCTCAAACGTGCAACACCAAATAGGTCGGCACCAAACACTTCCACGGTGGAAAGAAGTGAAGGTGGACCATGCCAAGGGTTAACTAGGACTCAAATTTATATCACCATGCTGCTCATCACATCCACAATCCATGAGGTACCTCCACAAATAGTGCTAGCAAGTCAGGTTGACCAAACCTGAACTAACACTGCAAGCAACCACATACATGCTTCTCCAAGTTTAATAACATTATGTGGACCATAGAGAGACACTCCACAACATCCACTCATCCTTCCATAATATTTAGCATCATCAAAATCTTCTGCAATACTACCGCAACCTCCTAAAGAAAAGAATGTTTTCATTTTGCACGTCAGGATACACTACAACTGAACTCCAATACCAAAACTGCATTTTCGGAGAAACCCAAAACTAGAAACTTAAAGGGAAGGTAGATATAGACAATATAAACACTTTCCTAGATCTACAGGACAAGGAACCTTAATGCAAAGAAATGCAGAGCAATCTCATTTCTCCCAGACAGCCTTCTTCATAGTCAAAACACTCTGCTAAACACATCTTCCACTACTACATGATCTAGAACATGAAACTCTAGATATAACACCTCTGAATGCCTCTGATCATCACTTCCAAACCATACAAGCATATATTCAACTATAAAGAAATGTAGAGCATAACACTAAACATACTTTTGTCATATTGCACACCTTTTTATTCAAATTTTCTCAAAAGCACTTGGAAACCAAGTGGATTATCTGCTAGAGGTTGACATCAATGAAAACACCAAAAGTTTTCCAACAATCTCCCCATTTGTCATTGATGGAAACACCAACTCTTTGAAAAACCATCAACAACAAAACAATCAATCAACAGCTCTGTAACTAGTAGTACTCTCCCTGACTGGAGCAACTCTTACTCTTCACACACTTTTCTACACAATCTTTCTAACTCAATGGTTTTTCAGTCACTTCAACTCTCTCCCCCTTTGACATAAATGGCAAAGGGAAACACTTGCTACACCAGCAAGCACTTGATCTTTCTCTACTACTTCCACTTTTCTACACTCTTCCCCTTAGGGGCATAAGATATGCTTCATTTGACTGCACCAACTAACTCCCCCTGAGAGATAGCTTACAACATTAGTCTAGGACTAGGAATGTATCTTGAAATGCTTCCCAAACATATGCACACACATATACATCTAATTAAAAGGAGGGGAAATAACCCCTAACTTCTGCCAGAGATACTCAAAAGTATTCTTAGGAAGATCCTTTGTAAAGATATCTGCAACTTGATCCTTGGTAGGCACATACTCCCATTTCACCTCATTCTCTGCAACCTTCTTTCTTAGGAAGTGATACCAGATTGAAATATGTATTGTTCTTGAATGCATTATCAGATTCTTTGAAATGTTGATAGCACTTGTATTATCACATAAGATGGAAATAGGTTCATCATATGATACTTTGATATCTTTCAATGTCTGCTTCATCCACAACACATGTGTGCAGCAACATGCTGTTGCACTGTAATCTGCCTCTGCAGTAGATAATGACACAAAATCCTACTTCTTACTCAACCATGAGACTAGTCTGCTTCCAAGAAAGAAAGCACCACCACTTGTGCTTCTTCTATCATCTATACATCCTACCCAATTTACATCTGTATATGCACTCAAAGAGAAATCAATATCCTTGGGATACCATAAGCCAAAATCTGGAGTGCTTTTCAAGTATCTAAATAACCTTTTTACTACTGTAACATGTGATTCTCTGGGATCTACTTGAAATCTAGCTACAAGGCAAACTACATGCATGATATCAGGTCTAGTAGTAGTCAAGTTTAACCATCCACCAATCATTGATATGTACTTGCTCTAATTAGCCTTAAGAGATTTGTCATCTTTGCTTAACTAACAACTAGTAGTCATGAGAGTACATACCGATTTGGAGTCTTCCATTACAAACATCTTCAACATTTCCTTACCATGCTTTAACTGTGAAATGAAAATGCCTTTTTTTGATTGACTGATTTGTAATCCAAGAAAGAAATTCATTTCCCCAAACATTGACATTTCAAATTCTTTTCGTATCTCTTCTACAAATCTCTTGCACATACCTTAATTTCCTCCAAAGATTATATCATAAACATATACCTCTACAATAAGGATTTGATCTTCTTCAACTTTGAAATATAGATTGTTGTCTGCAGTGCCCTTTTTGAATCCTTGTTGCAGCAAGTATCTATCCAATCTTACATACCATGCTCTAGGAGCCTGTTTGAGTCCATACAATGCCTTCTTCAATTTGCAGACCATAGTTGGATCATCTAACAACTAAAAGCCTTTTGATTATTCAATGAATGCCTCCTCTTCCAATTCTCCATTCAAGAATGTAGATTTCACATCCATCTGATAAACTTTGAAGTCCTTATGAGCTGCAAAGGCCAAGAATATTTTAATGGCCTCCATTCTTGCCACTGGAGCATATGTTTCCTCATAATATATTCCTTCCACTTGTGAGTAGCCTTTACACATAAGCCTAGCCTTATTTCTAACTACTTCTCTATTCTCATTCAATTTGTTCTAGAAAACCCATTTAGTTCCTATTACATTTTTGTCTGTTGGTCTTGGGACAATTTCCCAAGTCTAATTTTTCTCAATCTACATCAATTCTTCTTCCATAGCTTTGATCCAGTGTTCATCTTTGCATGCTTCAGTCATTGTTTTGGGTTCTATTTTAGACAATAAGCACAAATTTACCTATTCATCTGCCATAGCAATTTTTCTTCTTGTTAGTACACCTTTGTTCTTATCTCCAATGATCTAATCTTCAGAATGATTCTTCTGCACATACTTGGGAGTCTTAGGAATCCTTTCTGGAGCATCTTCTTGATCAACTTGCATCTCATTTTCCTTTTCTTCTTCTCTTTCTTCTTCTTTGCAAGAGAGATCATCAGATTCATATCCTTCTATCAACATTGAGCTTTGATGTGGTTCATCATGTACTTTGGTATTTACACTTTCAACTAACTTCTTAAGCCTCTTGTTGTTGCATCTGTAAGCCTTGCTCTTTGTGGAATATCCAAGAAAGATTCCTTCATCTGATCTTGTACTGAACTTTCCCAAGTTTTCATCATCTCTCCTAATGTAGCACTTGCTTCCAAACACTCTAAAATATTTTATAGTAGGAGTTCTTCCATACCATAGTTCATATGGAGTCTTTGAACTATTGACCCTTGCTTGCACTCTATTTTGTATGTAGACTATAGAGTGAATAACTTCTCTCCAATAGATATCTGATAGATTTGCTTCTTTCAACATTGTCCTTCCAGCTTCCTAAACTGTCCTATTCTTTCTTTCTACAACTACATTCTGTAAGGAGTCCTAGGGGCTAACAAATGCTTTTTTATTCCATGATCTTCACAAAAATAGTTAAACTCATTGGAGGTGAACTCACCACCTCTATCAGACCTCAAGCACTTGATTTTCAAATCTATTTCATTTTCAACCATAACTTTAAATGCTTTAAACTTATCTAGAGCTTTTGATTTTTCTTTGAGAAAGGTTACCCAAGTCATTCTAGAGTAATCATCAATCAACAACATGAAATACATGTCACCTTGAAAGCTTCCTATTCTTGTGGGTCCACATAGATCTATATGCACCAACTCCAGAGGCCTTGTGGAAGAATATTCTTTGATTTTAAAATTCTTCCTTGTTTTCTTCCCAATCCTGACATTCCCTGCAAATTGCATTGATAGGCTTTGTAATTCTTGGTAGATCCCTCACAACTTGAGTAGAGATGATCCTCACTAGGCTGTCAAATTAATGTGACATATTCTTCTATGCCATAGCCAATATTCATTAATTTGAGTCATGAAGCACATGCCATTGGCACCTTTGAGCTGATATACATTTCCTTTTGTCCTTGATCGTATAGCAACTAGAATCCTGAAGGTTTCTTTTCTGATTTCATAGCCACCATCCTGTAACACAAGGTTATATCCTCTACTACACATTTATCCTACACTTAGAAGATTATGCCAGAGACCCTTGGCATAAAGAACATCATCTGTGTTGTGCTTGCCATCAAAACTGATTGAACCTTTTCCACAGTTCTTAGCATATGCATCATCTCCAAACCTAACAAAACCTCCATCAAATTTCTCAAGCTTAACAAACTTATTCTTATAACATGTCCTATGCTTTGAACATCCACTATCAATTATCCAATGGTTTTCCTCTTCTCTTGTATGAGATGTAGTTACCAAATCTCCTTTGATATTGTGCTCTATTTCCATAGCAATTTCCTTCATACCCCTTTTAGAATTAGTTCCCACATTCAAAGCCATGAACAAGCATTCATTGCTTTCATCATCCTGATAGTCAGACTCATCATCAAATATGCTATCATCTTCTTTAACATAATAACTTCTCTTTATTGATTTACCTTTGTTATCCTTGTATTTGTCATTTGAAATTTTCACCGGACATTTTGAAGAATAATGACCTATCTTTCCATAGCTGAAACATTTGAAGGGTAACTTACCTCTATACTTTCTAGAGCCCTTTTTCAATCTACTTACAAAATTTGCTTCCACTTCATCAAAGTCATCTGGATCTTATTCAACATTCTTTTTTGTCTTGCTAACCCTAAAAGTAGACTTTTTTCTTGAATCATCTTGACTCAATTCAAAAGTAGTTAAAGTACCAAACAGTTGATCTCTAGTGTAAGTATTCAAGTCTTGAACTTCTTCAATGGCAGAAACTTTAGCACTATAAGATTTTGGAAGAGTTCTTAGTACCTTCCTTACCACTTCACTTTCCTCCAGCTTTCCACCAAGACCATTGATGGAATTTACAACTTCATCCACTCTCTGCATGTAGCTTGTAATATTTTCATCTTCTGACATCTTTAGGGTTTCAAACAGTGTTTTCAAATTTTGCATCTTTGCTTTCTTAACCTTGTCATCTCCTTCATAGATACTTTCCATCTTCTTCTAGATCTCATGAGCAGTTTTGTAGCTCATTACCTTCACTAACTCTGAATCAAAAAGATTGTTCGGAAGAGCACTCATTGCCTTGCTATTGTTCTCATAGTCTTTAATCTCACCTTCATCCTTTGGACCATTAGTAGGTATAGTATATTTTTCTCAACTAACTTCCATACGCCATACCCTAATGAGAGAAGAAAGCTTTCCATTCAGATCTTCCAAAAAGCATAGTTTGTTCCATCAAACAAGGGAATCGCAATACCTTTCCTATGCACCATTCGGATCTACCTCAAGTGGTTAAGCTTCTTCAAGGAACCTCACTCTAATACCAATTGTTAATATGCACAAGAAAACTGAGAGGGGGGTGAATCTATTGTACATTAAAACATCAAACCCTTAATGCTATTCCACTCATCAACCTCTTATTATGTATTAGAAGAATGTAAACATATAAAGCATCAATGCAAACACATTCAAACACATAAGAACACTAGATTTACATGGAAAACCTAAGAAGGGAAAAACCATGGTGAGGATTAGCTCACATATATATGAATAGCAACATCGAAACCAAATAGGCTCACTGCCCAGAAGAAAGGCTCACTACCAAGAGGACTCACTGTCTAGAAGAGAGAAGAATAGAAGAGGACTGTCATAGAAAGATTCACTATCTCAAGGCAACAGGATAAATCCACCACTACAACTTTATGCCATCCGCAACCTTCAGCTCACTGCCTCTAGCAACTTCAAGCAAAATGAAATGTAGACACCTTCTACTCACTTCATCCAGGATTCATAAGAATTTAAGATTGCACTCAATTCACCATCCTTGATTCACCTTCACATCATCTTCTATGCATTGCTCTACTCAAACTTCACCTTGTATTTATACCATCCATGACCTAAGACAATCTCAATTAGGTCAGCCTTATGAAATGTGTGCACCTCAAATGTGCAACACCAAATAGGTTAGCACCAAAGACTTCCGTGGTGGAAATAAGTGAAGGTGGACCATGCCAAGGGTTAATTAGGACTCAAATTTGTATCAACATGTTGCTCATCACATCCACAATCCACGAGGTACCTTTGCAAATAGCACTAGTAAGCTAAGTCAGCCAAACCTAAACTAACACTGCAAGCAACCACATACACACTTCTCCAAGTTTAATAACATCATACATACCATAGAGAGACACTCCACAACATCCACACATCCTTCTAGAATATTCAACATCATCAGAATCTTTTGCAATACTGCCGCAACCTCCTAAAACAAAGAATGTTTTTATTCTACACATCAGGATACACTAATACTGAACTCCAATACAAGAACTGAGTTTGTGGAGAAACCCAACACTAGAAAATTCAAGGGAAGATAGATATAGACAATATAAGAACTTTCTCAGATCCACCAGACAAGGAACCTTAATGTGGAGAAATGCAGAGCAATCTCATTTCTCCCAGACAACCTTCTTCATAGTCAAAACACTTTCCTAAACACATCTTCCACTACTGCATGATCTAGAACTTGAAACTCTGGATATAACACTCTGAACGTCTCTAATCATCACTTCCAAATTGCACAATCATATATTCAACTATAAATAAATGCGGATCATAATACTGAACATACCTCTGTCATACTACACACCTTTTTATTCAAATTTTCTCAAAAGCACTTGGAAACCAAGTGGATTATCTGATAGAGGTTGACATCAATGACAACACCAGCACGTTTCCAACACAAAATGGTACTGGACATCAATATGCTTCATCCTCATGTGCAAAGTAGGATTCTTCACCAAACATATTGCACTCTGACTATCACAACAAATGGTAATCTTCCCTACATCAAAAGACAATCTTTTAAGCCATTTTGCTTCTTTACAAGCATGATTTACTACCATGTACTCTACTTTAGTATTGGACAAAGAGACCATGGGTTATCACTTACTCATCCAACTAATAGCACCACCGAACATAGTGAACACAGAAGCATTGGTGGATCTCCTATTGTCAATATCACCTGCCCAAGCTGAATCCACAAATCCTCAAATACAAAGTGAATGTCAATCCCTTGTAGGATAGCCATGATAACATAAGGAACACGCATAAGTAACCCACAAGTATTTAAACACTCTCTTCAATGCATCCCAATGTACCTGTCCAAGATTAGCCAAAAATTGACTAAGGACTCCCACTGCTTGGGCAATGTCTAGTCTTGTATAGACCATAGCATACATCAAGTCGAAAACTACACTAGCATAAGGAACTCTACTCACATCCTCCATCTTAGAATGAGACTTCAGACAATTTGTAACAGATAACTCTATCCCCATCATAACAAGAACAGTCAACGGTCTACAAGCTACCATGCTGAATCTCTCCAACACAATGTTCACATACTTATTCTAGCCTAATCATAGTTTTTTGTTAGCTCTATCTCTTTTGAGTTACATTCCCAAGACGTACTTGGCTGCCCCTAAATATTTCATCTCAAATTGTGCCAACAACTAAGACTTCAAATCAGAAATCAAATTCTTACCATTCCCAATTAACAACATATCATCAATATATAATGCAATAATGAGAATGTGATCATTATCCATCTTAAAGTGAACACAATGATCTGATTTCGATCTTAGAAATCCCAAACTAAACATAAAGCCATCAAATTTCTGGTACCACATCCTAGGAGATTACTTCAAACCATACAAATACTTTTTCAACTTTCAAACCATATTTTCTTTACCTTTTACCACGTAGTGCTCTGGTTGTGACATATAGATTTCTTCCTCCAAGTCACCATGAAGGAAAGTTGTCTTCACATCTATTTGTTCAACTTCTAAATTGTATGTTGCAACAAGTGATAACAAGAATCTGATAGATGTCATCTTTGCAATGGGAGAGAAAATCTCACCATAATATATTCCCTTAACCTGGGAATAACACTTCGCGACCAACCTTGCCTTAAACTTCTCAACACTGCCATCTGAACCAAATTTCTTCTTGAACACCCATTTTCTTCTAATAGGTTTGCATCCATCAGGCAAGGACACTAGATCCCAAGTATTATTTTTATCCAAGAAAGCCATCTCTTCTTCCATGGCCTCTTTCAAAGAACTGTATCACTTATACCCATAGCCCCGCTTACGGTCCTAAGATCGTCAGTGTTAGAAATCAAAGCAAAAATATAACTGGAATCATGCAATGAATAACTAAACCTATCATGTTTCCACCTTATCCATGTGGACCTCCTCAAAATTTGAGGTGGAGGTTCTTCATCTTCTTCTGAACTTTCAGAGCTACTAGAGCTCTCCTCATCATCAGGTCCAATAGATGTTTTTGGTTCAACTTTCTCAAGGGTGAAAGGAAGCTGAACCACATCCTCTTTCTTCTCTTCTTTCTCTATATGCAAGATAATAGAAGAAGGATTGAGCTCTCTGAAGATCACACTTCTTCTATACAGAACTCTCTCGACCACTGGACCCCAAAGCTTATACCCTTTCACACCAATGCCATAACCGATGAAGATAGACTTCACAGCCTTGTTCTCCAACTTAGATCTCTTCTCCTTAGGCACATGTGCATATTCCTCACAACCAAATACTTAAATGTGTCTCAATGAAGGATTTTTACCAGACCACACCTCCATAGGTGTCTTATCAACAAGCACCAATGTAGGAGACATGTTAACCAGGTAACAAGCGGTAGCAACAGCTTCAACCCAAAACATTTGTTCAAGGCCAGCTCCACTTAGCATACTCCTAGTCCTCTCCATCAATTTATGTTCATCCTCTCTACAACTTCATTCTTCTATGGGGTATATGGAGTTGTCTTGTGCCTCTTAATCCTCTGTTCTTTACAAAACTTATCAAAATCTACTGAACAAAACTGATCACCGTTGTCAGTCCTCAAACACTTAATCTTTCTATCCTTCTAATTCTCTACAAGAGCTTTGAACTCTTTGAATCTACTAAAGATTTCATATTTACTTCTAACGAAATACACCCATCTCCTTCTACTCTAGTCATCAATGAATGAAACAAAGTAAATAGATTTTAAAATCAAAGGAACATTAACAGGAACAAAAACATCATAATAAATCAAGTTCAATACCTCAAAAGATTTGTGAGAACTGAAATAAAATTGAACATGGTTTTATTTTCCATAAATGCAATGTTCCTAGAAATCAAATTCAAGGTTACAGTCATTCATACCCTCAACAAGATTTTTATTTTTAGAGTCAAACCTTTTCACCAATGTGACTAAACCTTTGGTGCCATAACATTGTCTTCTCAGTTGGAAGTTTCATCTCCATAAAATGAGCACCCTTAGGTACCCTGAAAGCATGACCATTAGAAGTAGATGTAATAGTCCTCTTCACTGTTGGTTCCAATGGTGAGGATGAAGACTCTGAAGCTCTCCTCTTCAAAATAGAGGCACTATTGCACTAAATCATGCATGCATCAAGCTAAAACAGAGTGCCAATCCAAACACCCTTAGCCAACACCATAGCTCCTCTAGTCATCTTGCATCCTCCTTTCGATAAAACAACCTGCACACCCACATCATTCAACTTACTTATAGAAATAATGTTCTATGCCAAACCAGGGATATGTAGAGCACCATTGATCCCCTTCACTCATCCATCAGAGAATCAAATCAAGACTCTTCCACAGCCAACAATCTTCAGGTGAGAGTCATCACCCAAGTAAACCTTTCCACCATTGTATTCTTCATACTTCCAAAACCAACCCCAATGCAAGGTCATGTGAAAATATACACCAGAGTCAATAATCCACACATCTTGAGATGCATGTGTTGCCAAGGCAGCGACAAACGCTTCTCCATCATTCTGAGAGGACTTGTCCGAATCTGAATCATAGTTCTTCTTTTTCTTCTTCTCCTCCTTGCACTCCTTATGGAAGTGGCTAGGTTTGTTGTGGTTCCAACACAGAGCCTTGGACTTTCGAGGAGACTTAGATCTCCCATGGGATTTGGATCTTTTTTTTTTTGTCTTATCCTTTTTCTTCCCTTTCTCTTTAGATCTACCACGAACCACAAGAGCCTCCTTAGATGACTCAAAAGATTTTCTTCGTATCTCTTTAGAAAACAAAGAAGCCACTTCATCCATCTTGAATGTGGTAGTGGTACTCCCAATGGCCACAACAAGGTGGTCCCACAAATCTGGTAATGAAAATAGTAATGTCATACATCGATCCTCCTATTCCATCTTCACACCAACAAAGTTCAACTAGTAAACAAGCATATTGAAAGTATTCAGGTGATTAGCAACAGATCCTCCATCTTCCATCCTTAGAGGATACAATTTCTTTCATAGGAATAATTTGTTCATCAGGGATTTAGCCTAATAAACATCTCCAAGTTTCTTCTAAAGATCTTTTGCAGTCTTCTCTTCATGGATATTCAGGAGCACTAAATCAGCCAAATATAGTCTTATCAGACCCTTAGCCTTCCGATTCATCAAATCCCAATCTTCTTGTTTCATGCCTAATGGCATGGTTCTAGATACTGCAAGCCATAGATCTCTATCTACCAATAATTCCTCCATCTTGAGTTTCCACAACTCAAAGTTGCCTCCATTAAACTTCTCTATCTCAAACCTCCCAGATGTGCTCGCCATCTCTTTCCTACAACAAACACTACAACAAATCCTTTTGATTGGCTCCTTTTTTTGCTCCATTTTTTGCTTCCACCCACTGTTTTAATGTATTTTTCTCCAATTTTTTGAAAAAGTCAGCGCTATTTATCGGGATGGTACTTTTTTGGCCTTTTTTAGTGTCAATCAGAACAAGTAGGCGCTAAATTAGGTGCCAAATTGTGCCTAAATTAGAGCCAACTTTAGCGCCCAAATTAGCGCTGACTTTAATGTCTAAATTAGCACCAACTTTAGCCTCGTACCTCTAAGCCTCTATGGATTGTGTTGGATTAAAATTTTAGACTTTAAAATTTTGCCATTCTCGCCATAATCCCTAATAAAACATTCTACTTGAACCCAAAAAATATCACCATTCCCTTATTAGCCCTAAATTCTATACCTCAATCGTAAAATATTTGATGAAAAAATCACTATAGCTAACATCAGCAAGATGATACTACGTCAGGGAGACTCATTATACAGTCTCTTCAATGACCCGAAGGCACAAGCAGACAAAAGGAAAATCACACGAAAACCTAAAGTAATGAGCAAATCGAAGAGACAGGGGATATCGGCAAGAGTCATTCAACAGTCTCATCAATACCTTGAAAGTCAAACAGATAAGGCACTTCAGCATGACACCAAAACGTGTCACGACGATCAAACAAAAATATTGATAACCTTTAAGGGATTCGGGATATCGAAGTGATATGGTTTAGAGTCTCACCAATAGAAGGGGTCTAGCCGATGAAAAGATAATGTAAAGGGTATTTCGAAGAAACTCTATTGTGTCAAAGAAAGGGTTTTTGGGGTCTCTTTGAAAAGGCGATGAAAAAAAATTAAAATATCAAAAGGGTGATTTCTTGTTCGAGGAGACTTATATTATCTAAGTAACGCCAATTAGGGTCATACCAAAAACAATAAATGAGATTGCAAAACACATCACCTTGAAATAAAGTGACAAGATATAGTGGCGATCTAACGCTCTATTTTCAAAAAAAATTAAATTCCCTTCAATGATATGAGAAACACAAGCAAGATGTCATTGATTGCACAGAGTTAAGATTGTTGAATGGGAATTCGGAGGGCGTTGGAAAGAACAAGTGCAGGGAGTGGATGAATAAGCAATTCAGGACCATCAAGTAAGTACTGTGAACATGCTTGTATAGATTAGCCTGTGTTTATAAATCATAGAGTTGAAATCTAGACATAGTGATAGAATATGGAAGAAACAATTCAGAACCCAAAGAGTAAAAGACAAAAAACTGGGGATAGGCATCTAAACCAGGATCTATTAGACCAATGTCCCGAGTCAAGACAGAAATCTAGAAGAAATGCCCAACTAAACCCACATGCTAAGAAATTTGAAGATTTATATAGGCATATTGGGGATATATGGACACCAGTCAGAGGGTATGATCTCTTTATCTCCAATTACAGAAAAATGCATAGGCATAAACCCATTTCAAACCCATGGTGGCTAAACTTGGGTAAATTGGTAGTCCCGAATGTGTTTGTAAATGTCCAGTTGATGAAGTTTCTTGCAAAGAAATACAACCCTAAGAGTTGTTATATTGAATTCAATGATGGGACTTGTTTCTTCCCCATTACCAGAGACTATATAGCCATAGTGTTTTAGTTAGACACAAGTTTAGACAAGAAATTCAGAATCAAGGATTTGTTGGTTGAGTACCGTGATATGAGTAGCAATTATAAGAGATGGAAGTTACCCTTGCATAGGCCACCCGGTGACAATAACCAACTTAGGGTATTTTTAGAGGGTGTAGATCCACCCTACTCAACTAAATTGTTTGAAGATTATTTCAAAAACACATATTACTCTGCCTACTAGATATTGGGAATAGAGGCCTCCATGTTCATGGAAATTGCACCCATGGTCCTAGCTACAGACACACAGAATCATGATGCACAGTATTTTGATTAAGCTGAATACCTGGCATATAATATAAAAAATGATTTAATGTCTATTAAGAATGGAGGAAGTAAATTCAGACATTATTCTTTATTTAAGAATATGGTATTATATGAAGGACAATGTATGGGCTTATGGGATAGAAATCTCAGGGTAAGAGACCTAGACATCAATGGAGATATAAAACCTATGCAAATGTGGACTGCTATTTGGGATAGAAGATGTGACAAATCCCATTATTTATACTTTGAAGAGTTTTTTTGTGAAACCAATATTCAAATTGTTTGGACATCCTTGCAACCACAAATTTTCATTGGAAATACAGAAGTTTTTGAGACCAAAAGATAGACATGAAGAGGGAAAGTTCAGCCATAATTGGGGTGATTGGTATGTTTTCAGAGATTGCACTATGATAAGAGTATTTGGATAAGAAGGGCCACCCTTCCTACTACCAAAGAAATGCCTAGATTGAGTTGCATACTTAGAAATTGTTAGGCAATTGGCTTCCTCAAACTTTATGCATCTCAAGAATCACAATAAATAGTCATTTATGCCTGGGAGTTTATGCTTTGGAGATTTCACAGTACTTTCTGACAAAGGTTATCAATAAAATTTAGATTACCTTTTGGAAATGTAAGAGGAAATTTTGATCTGGAACACTTCATAAACAGTGTAAAGATAAAGCAGAAGTTAAAGAGATATCATCATGTCCTATTTATTGATGAAGATTTAATCAGAAATTGTGATGAAACTACAGTAGTAGAAAGAAGAAGTTTGTACCATAAAACCATGTTAGCAGAGGCTTCGAGGGTAGCCCAAAACCCCACCTACACTAGAGTTTTCCAAGATATTGATGATACTATCGAAAGACTGGACACTATGATTACACATGCACCAGAACTAATCAAGAATGTTCCCCTTAATGTATTTAACAAAAAAGGAAAACAACTTAAAGATGCACAAGCTGAGTATGAAGTACTTGTCACCTCAACCCACACCGGATATAAGTTTCTCTGCAAACACAAACATTGTAGAAGTAGAGGGAGAGTTTGAAGAAGGGGTACAAAGTTATGACCCAACCATTGAGGGGTATGAACTAACTGAAGATAGAGAAGTTATCACTATGGAAGCACCAAATGATCTATCAGAAGACATAAGGCACCTGGCCAACAACAAATTCATATTAGATGATGATTTCATCAAAACACCTGAGTTTAAAGCCTTCTTATATGAATACAAGGGCAAACAAGCTAGGAAGAGAATGAAAGATATCACTCCTAACATATAGGATGAGGTGTTATCTAAGCTTCAGAAGGAGATCGACAATGAATTGGAGATAATGACTCCAGAAAGGGGAAGGACCTTGTTACAAGAAGCAGGTGTGATTTTGATTTCTGGATGGGACATGGCTTCGGCCATTGTATTTGAAACTTTCAATAGAAATCAAGATAAGAAGTTGAAACTCAGCATTGAGGCAATGGATGATAGCAAAAGAGGATTAGGGTATGACCCTGATAAAAGAGCATTGCTTATATGGGCGTTGTATCCTCCAAATAAGAGACCACATATCATTGATGACCCTAATAAAGCTTTTGGTCGCCTGTTGATACAAAGGATTGAGGATACATATCCTATGGACACTGTTGATTTAAATGTTAATGTTGCAAGGTTTACTAAAGCACAAATTGAGAAATTAATGAAAGATAATAATATATATAAGAAAGAAAATGCTATACTGAGACAAGAGATTGATTTCCATAGAGACAAGTTGCCTTCATCCAGCAGCTACTCACCATACCTAGAAGGTGATCAAAGGGTAATAAAGGCATTGGCAGATGTGAATTATTGGAAGTATAAGGCAGAAAAGAACCAAAAAAAATGTGAGCAGCTAGAAACTAAATTGAAAACTGTCAAATATAGTATGGCCTCTGAATTGATTCAAAGAAGGTTTGGCCACATGATGAAAAATAACGACAAGGTTTGGGATTTGCACAACAGAGCACATCAATTATACCAAGAGCATAAAAGACTACACCTCAGAATGTTGGAAACAAAGGAAGGGTTGAATGCTAAAGCTAGCACTGAGGAACAAGTGCTCAAACGATATAATGAATTCATGAAAGAACATGAGAGATTTAATGGTATATTAATAGAAGATTTGAAAGATTTTGATCAACATATTGATTTGGCATTTCCCAACTTCTTCAATGATGAAGGCAACCTAAAAGATAAGGACACTTGGAGGAATGAACTGGGTCAGTTACTACCACCACTACTTGAAAATGTAAATAATGAGGAAAGGATGATAGAGAATACTTATACATGTCTGGGAAAGATATTTACTCTGGAATCAATGATGAGGAGTTTACTTGAAATTGATCCATGTGATGATCAAGGGTATATTGACCATATCGGTAAAATAAATCTATTTGTATCCATAGCGCTGTGATGAAGCAAAAGTAGTACAGTTTTGTCAAGCAATGCAGGTGTATCAATCTGTATTATGGAGATGAGGACAACCTTGCCAGGCCTTTGAATCACGGGTCACTCTATGGAGATTAATGGAGCCAGAATTAGATCGTTGCATATGCTTTTATCTTCATTTATGTTTCTTAATTATGCATTAGTTACCAAAAGATGTTATTATGAAAAGGTACAATGTTTCGGGCCTAAAGCTTGTTTGCATCCTATAAAATAGGATACCAAGGCTACTATGAAGGAGATCATCCAATCTATTTTAGAGACATATATTTAATATAAAAGTTGTATTCTAAGAATCCATTTCCATCTATTTATGTTTTCAACTAGTATGAATTGCTAAATTAATAAAAAGAATCAGAGTTAGTTGGTGGATCCAAAATTGATGTTTAATTGTTGTGTTGATGTTAATATTTATGAGTTGCATGATTGTCTCCAAAGTGGTTTGTCAAGTTGTTTAAGTTAATATATCAAGAATATCATTAATTTTTTAGTATACATTTGTTGTTACTATATGATCTGTGTGATTGGTTTCTAAGGAAGTTGATTTAAATCCGGCTGAGTAGTTAGTGTTTACTGGTCTCTTCCCAGGGTTAAAATCTTTTGAACAATCTATTCTAGTTGGTTTCCTTCCTATTATAATTAAAATCCTTTTTCTAGGTCATAGCAATTTGAGGAAATATCATTGGGATTTATAAGAAGAATCTTGTACATCAACATTCTTGCACATCTGCACAAGATACAGATTTACATAAGTGCCTAACAATCTGAGTTAAGTCAATATAAAGATCCATTACACCATTGACTCCTGATTTCTTTGCCCAATAGATAAAGCACTGGTCCAATTTACTATTAATCTTTATACCCTATTCATATTTGCAAACCTTAACCTTAGAAATACATTCCAACCCTTACATCTACTTCACACTCGTTTTCCACTATGAAGGTTACACAAAAATTTGCAATATCTTTCAAGGTACACAACCTAGGTCTAGCAGAGCCTAAAGTGAAGGGGGTTTAGCCATATCTACCTCGTGTCGTTAGCCAAAAACATCAAGAGAGCTTGGCAAACTCTTAGGGTTAACAACCTGCATTTTTGTGACCTAACAGATTGTTTGAGATGTTTCAGTTGGAATGTCAGAAGTTTGGAATCCTCTGAGAGGAAATATGCAGTTAGAGATTTTTGTACCACTCTATGACTTTTAAATGACAAGGTTCAATGCTATTCCAGCCATGTAAAGGAGTTGTATACCATCATGCAATCCATCAAGCAATGATCTCACTACATCTTGGGAAAGGAGGTCCAATCATCCACTTTGATCACAAGCCACTCCAATTCTTGCAAACTTAGAACAAATTGGAAAATGTGCACCACATGAAATGGATGACATGTCTACAACAATTCCATCTAGTTATCTGCAATCATGAGAAGGGAAAAGACAAAAAGGTATTTGACTACCTAAGCTAATAGCTAGTTCAGGCACTCACCACAATGTTGGACTCATGTGGTCACAACTTCTTTGACCGAGAACCTCTCTACCCACCAGACTTGTACTTTGCATAGAACTACACCAAGCTCTTACAAGGCAAATAGGTTGGTGAATTTTACATGTCTAACAAGCTTCTCTACAAGCTCAAGTATCTCTATGTTTTAGACACCACACCACACTAGAGACTCATCTAGGAAGCATACTATGCCAAAATAACTCAACACTTCAACATTACTAAAATACTAGCAACACTTGAACAACACTTCTAGTGGCCTCACATATGTGCAAATTGAGAACCATGTCAAGTCTCTCATTCTTTGTAGCATTGAAAAATATTGGAAATAGGAAGCTTGGACTCTACACCCCTCTCATAGTTTTGACACCACCTTGGGAATCATTAACATGGATTTATTAAGAAGACTACCTATGACAAAGTACTGGTGTAACTCCATGACTGTGTTATCATTCTGTATTTTTCTTATGTTTGCCATACTTATTTCTTCTTATAATTGAATGAATATCAGTTATTGAGCCTCAATACTATACTTATGTGAATGAATATGCTGATACAATAAAGCATTTACTATGGATGTTTTCAGTTACATGTTCAAAATTATGTTCAACATAAAAATGGAAACTATTTAAAAATAATAAAGTTAACAAAGTTGCTTATTTAAATAACTGTGAGTTACATGCATTAATATTTTATTAACTTTTGTGTCTTCACGAACATATGTTGATACAAAATAAATGGAAGAAGCATCCAAGTAATACTATTTTTTTCTGCCAACAATTCATACCAAAGATTGAACAATTTAAGGATATTGCAATAGGTAATTTGTATCGACACAAATAATATTACTGAAGCATTACAAATTTTAGGCCATAAGAATCATCCTTTTTCAAACATGGATTGCAAATAATTCTAAAAATTTAGAAGACTTGGTGATTAACATTATTGTCTGCTACAATGTCATCAAGTGTATCATTGTCAATGTTCATATGTTCTTTCAAGTATTTAATATTATCATCATCCTCATCTTGACCTGCATCATCTTCATCATCATTGAAATTTGACTGTAAACCATCTATATTGTTACCAGATGTATTTGGATCATCCTTTTCTATACCATCCATATTGTTGTTTTCCAGAACATCATCTAACTCTGGATTGTTGTCTTCTTGTGCCTAAACATAAAAATCTTCAACATTATCATGGATGTCAATTTCTTTGATGTTCTCTAATCCCTCTCTCTTATTTTTTTGGCCATCATTGTTTTGTTCAATATCCACTAATGCATCATCAAATACATGCCTTAATCTTGGATAATAATGTATGACAAATATCCATTTCGGGTCTAAAATATCTTCATACAAAAAATACCTGCACATGAACGACATACATATATTAGACGTATGGTATAACAATTTTATTGATTAATAAACACATGTATATATTTGCAATAAACTATGAATTAATGGATTAATGATCACTACCGCTTCTTGTTTGAGTTAAAGAAATACCTGCTCACAATGAATTGGTAGAACATAAGGCTCCTTATCCTCTAGTAGGAAACATGAGGAATCTATAGAAAACAATCCACTATGGGTATCATGTCTTCGTGTCTTCTCAAATGTTTCATACCATCTACACTTAAAAACACAACATTTAAAAGAGCAGTAATCCAACTCAATAATTTCTTGTATTTTCCCAACATATTGTAGATTCCCTTCAATTATATTTTTATCTTTTGAGCTTGATCGACTGGATTGCTTGAAGTCAACCATGATGCCACAATCGAAGGATCGTCTCTTTACATCTACACTTTCTACACGATAATGTTGACCATATGACCACATTGCTGGATATTTCCTCACTTTTGAAAGACCATTTATTTCAGTGAAAACAAATATAATGATTAATATTAAAATAGTTAATAGTGTCAAAACTGTAAGGAAATAAGATTTTGTAAAATTCTAACTGTACCTTTCTTTCACATCCTCTAGACATGGTGATTTCGTCTTCTGTTATGTTTGAATCTATACCTGCATCTTCTATTTGATTTTGAATTTGTTTAGTAACCCATTCTAGTGTGCAATCTTTGCCCCATTCCCCAAGTAGATTAGTGGGAAGTGGAGTATTCATTGGGTTTGATCTCTTAAATTATCTCCTTGCTTCTAACACTTCTTCTCTCTTTTTATCATACAAATTGATCTATTTGTTCATAAAGTCCATGTGGTACAGAATGAACTTGTCGAGTATAGCACTTTTGTCTACACCTATTACATGTCAACATGTTTATTTCAAACTCCAAATGTCATGTTGTTAATTTGACAAATAAATTACAGAGTAAATTAATGATTGCAAGAAAAACAACCACACTAATCATGAATTTACTTACTAATTTCTACTTGAACACCATTAGAATGTGGTTTTTCTCCATCAATAATATCTGATGTTCATTCTTCATCCCAGAAGCGTGGCCCATCTTCAAAATCTTTACCAAGGAATTCACACATGAAGAAAAATGCTTCATTCAATACATACCCTTCAGCCATGCAACCCTCTGGATGTGCCTTTTGTCGGACATATCTTTTTAGAGTTTTCATATACCTCTCAAAGAAAAACATCCACCTCGTTGATACGACACCCGCCAATTCAATGTCATCAACTAGGTGTATAAGTAAATGGACTTGTAGGTCTATGAAACTTGTAGTGAGCTCCTTCTCAAATACACATACAATTTATACAATTTCCTTCTTCAATTTTGGCACTTCACATTCGTGGATCTCCTTGGAGGTCACCCACCTAATATAAGAATAGTAAATTAGTATGAACCTTTAGTCAAAAATTAAAATGCAATATAATATCTCTATGTCTCTCACTCATGAACATTTCATATAACAACATACCTTGTAAATGCTAACAATTGACTTATCGCATTCCTTAAGTCAACTGTAAGACAAGAATCCCCCTAATTGCCAATGGCATGATATGCTATCAAACACATTTATGAAAAGGTCATTAGTAATTTTTTCTCACACAACAAAATATCAAAATATATTTAGTACTTAATCAATGTTACCAGTAAATGTTAAATGATGATATATAATACCTTCATAAAATTATGAAAATCATGTGTTTTAAATCATGTGATATGTCTATCAACTGTAAAAGTTTTAGCCAATGACGACTCATAGCCAGTAGGTGTCCTTATTGAATGGATGACATTTTTTAGTTGGTCTAGCTCTTTCTTTTTTTTTCAAAATCCATGGAGCTTCTGCATATGTTTCATTTTCCCTGTTTGGCCACAAATGTTTTCTATCAATTTTGGTATGCGAAAGAGCAATATCTCTCCTCGAAGACAAGTTGTCCTTCTCTTTGCCTGATATATGTTAAACTATAGAATCTAAGACATTTTTGAAGATGTGCATAGGATCTAATAGGTGAGATATTGATAGATCCTTCTAGTAAGGGAGCTCATAAAATATGGATTTCCTTTTCATTCCTTCTGGCATATTAACTACAACTTGTTCTGGTTCTTCAATTGAATCGCCCTGATCAAAAAAATCCTCCCAAGCTTTCAATTTAGCATCTTCATACTTCTTAAGCCAATCACCTAGACCCATAATCATGGGAGGGCCTCTATTTTCAACTTTTCCATCAAATTGATTCTTCAGGCGATTTCTAAACTTATGATCTAGTGGTAGAAAAACCCTGTTGTTTGCATAAATAAATTTATGTAGATCTTTAGAATACCACCCTTAAAATTGTTCTGCACATCTTGGACATGCAAATATCCCCTTTGTTTGAAGCCCTACAATTCAATAAGTAATGTTAATAACATCAAAAAAATAGTATAAAACTAAGTATGAAAGTTGGGTTATGAGTGTAAATATGTAAATATTTTATCTTACTAGAACAAACACCAAGTCCTGGGAAATCATGAATAGTCCAACATAGCACACAATACAATAGAAAGGACCTATTTGATGGGGGACGTGATATGTCATACATTCCTATGCCTTTCCATAGCAGTTGCATCTCATCAATAAAAGGCGCAAGATAAACATCCATGTTTTTAACTTGATGTTTTCCTAGAACAATGAGAGTCAGCATAAGGTGCTCCTTTCTAACACTCATCCATGGGGGAATATTGTATACTATCAATCCGATTGGCCAAACACTATAATCTAAGCTTAGGAAAGAAAATGGGCACACTCCATCAATTGCAAGACCAAACCTGATACTACGGGGTTCATCTTTGAATTTTCTTGGCCATTTTTCCTCTATGTGTTTCATTACTTTGGAGTCGGCTGGAATTCGCATGAATCCATATTTACTCCTATTCTTTGCATGCTAGTCCATCAATTGTTCAAGTGACTTGCAACAAAACATTCGTTAAAGTCTAGGTATAATTGGCATGTGACGTAAAACCTTCTTTGGAACTATAGGACCTTGTACATCTGTATGATATCTCTTCTCTTTGCATACACAGCATTCTACCTTGTTTTCATATTCATCTCTGTATAAAATGCAATCATTTTTACATGAATGAATTTGCTTATATTCAATCCCCATCTCAACCAACAACAGACGCGCCTCTTTGCAAGTTGATGGCAACACATTCTCTTCAGGGAATATTTTAGTTTTTAGTGCCTTTTAAGATTTCCAGAGACTAAATCAATTGAATGTTTGACTTATGATGAAAATGTTTGATATGTAAATCTATACTAGGATTGTTTGTATACAATATATGGTTTTAAATTCCCCTTAAAGAAATATAAACGAAGTTGATGAATGTTTACGAATTATGTACACCAATTGACATTGCAAAGTAAGAAATGGATTTCAACTCACTTTAGTAGGGGAGTGAATCCTTTGTCTTACCAACCAAATAGTGACTTGATTTCTAATAATATTAATGTGCATGCCAATTTTAAAGTTCTGTTTGCACCCAATTTGAACACAGGTGTCTTCGTTGCTTACTTGATGGAGTCTTTTAGGTTGTTATCATCAACATTACGTTGGTGGTAATTACCCCTGCTATCATCGTTACTGTCAACCATATCATTATTGTCATCATTGTTTCCATCCCCAAAGAAACCTATAAGCATTTCATTCAATCCTTCTTCATGCACTACATTTTCATTATCATGATCATCATCATTAAGGCTAGCTGGCATGTCATCAGTGTATGCGGATCTCATCAGTAGTTCAAATTTCTCAGCTGCTAGTATTCTCTTCAATGTTGCTCTTTTTCTGCTTGGTATGGTTTAAAGGATGGTTTAGATCATCCCATCCAAACCTTAATAACCCAGTTGGATCTTGGGTATTAGTATGTGTTTCATCAACATCTTCTACCTATCAACAAATGCAAGCATTATTTAATGTTTGGCAACAATTGCACTAAATTCAAAATGTATCAATTTCAAAGAAATATAATCAAATATGGCTTAAAAAATAAAAATATAAATTGTATGAACATATATACATCAATTGAATAATGGAACATTATTTTATGGACTACCTTTTTTATACAATAATTTAAAGAAAACACAATTTTGACAACATAGTTTATAAAACATCAGTCCACACTCATTTATTATTCTTTGGTTTTCTACCCTTAAGAACATCCTTAGGGAGACCTTGTTCTTCCCTTTTCTTTCACGCAGGAGTGCATTTTAAGAAGGGGTAATCAATCAATAACTCATCCCCAATGGTAAGGTCCATAATAGCCTCAACCATTCTCAATCTATCAACCTCTCTTTCTGTATCTCCATCTTTATCATTTATAACCTCAACAAATTGATAATTTGGTCTTACATTAGGGTCCCTTCCCTTACTACTATTTATAAATCCTGCAATATTTTTGTGTGTATGCACGTCCATCTATATACATCAGATGACCTCTATTCATTTCTTTTCCACTTTCCAATTGGAGACGATGTGTATACATATTCAAATTTAGACCATATGCTGACATGCTAGGCTTATATTCTATTAGCCTTCTCCATTCACCACTGTAATATGATGGACCTGTTGTGCCTTGCACACACGCCCCATTCTAAACATGGGGTCCCCTCCCCTTTGTTCCTTTTTGTTTTGGCTAGTGGGTCGTTTGGTTTTTGATCTCTCTCTCTCTCGGAAGTGGTTGTACGGTCTAAAGTATATGTGCCCTGGATAGAATGATTGCCTTAAAAATCACTTCAAACTTGCTAAAGGAGGGTTGTTGTTTCCCCTTCTAGAGTCCTTGATTTAGTTTGTTGCGCTAAAACGGGCTTCAACTGACCTTTGCGCTAAAACTGCACTCAACTGACTTTTGCGCTGAATCTGGCCTCAACCGACCTTTGCGCTGAATCTTGACTCAACCGATCTTTGCGCTGATTTTCAGTCTGTCAGACCTAGCGCTAAAATCCCCTCTGTCCGACCTAGCGCTAAAATTCGTTCCAAGTGACTTTGCATTATAACCGACTTGGTCGGACCCCCAAACAAACCCCGCAGGTCGGATGAGTCCGAAAGCCCCGCCAAACAGGTCAAGTCGGAGGCCTCCGAATTTCGTGCTGATTTCTCCCTCAATTGACCAGGTCGGAGACCTCCAGTTTTCCCGCCAAGTCGGAACCCCCGCAAATCCCCGCTGACAGTACGTACTCCCGAGCATTAATGGCGGATTGGCGCGGCTTAAATAGGGAAATTAGGTAAAGTTAACTCATTTTAACCGCGTTTTCAAAGCCTGCGCATCCGGAGCTCCGATTTTCACGGCCAACATCGCCCAAGCTCGAACCCGCGACCTCTCGACAAGTCGGATCTGCGCCGCCATTTACAGGTAGGGTTCTCACCCTTTGCATTTCCGAGTTTCTTTAGGGTTTTGAAGCAAATTTAGGAGAACCTGTTAGGGTTTTCACCGTTTGCATAGTGACTGTTGAATCTGTGAGTTGAACGTAATGGTTCCGGGTTAGGGTTTGGGGAATTGACCCTTGTATTTTCTCAAACCCTAGATTTAGAAAACCACAAGTTAGGAGGCATTGGGCAAATTTAGACCCTCTCGGGTCGAAACTCTGCAAAACCCGCTCACGAAGTCGGCGCTGAATTGACTTTCAACCGACCCCAAACAACTAAACCATTCGATATAGTCGGACACCCTGAGATCAAGCGCCAAAATCCAGCGCCCGATTGCGCTAAAAACAACCTCCTCCGACCTTCACAACTCACATATCGCTTACAAATCGGTCGGATGGTTTAGAAATACCCGCAGCCTTGAAAATAGGTTTTTGCGCTAAAATCTTCTTTGTCTGACTTTGCGCTACAATACCCTGTGTCCGACCAAGTCGGATGACATCCATAACCCCGCGAGGTCGGTGCTGCTTGAAAGGCCCGTTGAAAAGACTTACCAAACTATTTTGCGCTACATTTTCCTTCATCCGACCATGCGCTAAAACACCTTGTGTCTGACTTAGTTGGACCCCGTCGAAATCCGCGCAAGTCAGACCCTGTCGAAATCCGCGCAAGTCGGACCCTGTCGAAATCCGCGCAAGTGAACCACTGTTATGCCAGTAATCGTTTTGCACTAGTTTATCCACCGACCGACCTGTAAACCATTGGAGGTCGAAGACCTCCACATTTCGCGCAAGTCGGACACCCTTGAAAATAGCGCAAATTCCAGAACGCACAGAACAAACCCTCATTTGAGGTCGGACCTGCCTCATTTTCCCGCCAAGGTCGGACAGCCTCAATTTTAGCGCTTTTACTGTCCAAGGTCGGACAACCTCAATTTCAGCGCAAATCTCCCTAAATGGCCGAATTTGCTGAAATTTCTTTAGGGAAGATGGTTCAAGGTAAGGTTATTAAGGTTGTAATGCTATATTGATGATGTTTAGGTGAATCTTTTTACAACATTTGATATCTCCTTGCATGCAATACGCTATGAATGTTAACTTAGTCTTCTTTCTAAATACATGTTTTAATGAATGATGGATTTCTGATTGATTTATCTAATCCTAGGAGTATATCAAGGAGCTTACTTGGTATCAAGCTTATAAGGTCTGGTCTTGCAGATTAGATGTCTGCGCGAGCTCAAGCCATGAAGTATGAATTCAAAGGGATACCCCCGGAAACCAAGATCCACTCTGGGTGGAGTAACGTGGGAGACACTGATCTAGGTCATATTGACTTAGATGATTTCAGACTTAGAATCTTCGGACCCACTCCGACTCCTCGGGCCAAGAGACTAAAGGACAGTGGACTCGGACAAGCAGCTGCCTTCCCGACCTCTGTTCAGTGTGCAGAATTAATAGCAAGTTGTGCAGATAGATACGATATCGTATCTAGGCAAATTCAGACAGCTAGTGGAGAAGTCCTCGCCGATTTGTCCCCGCCTGCTTTGGCAGAAATGCTGGATATCCCGTGGCATAAAACCATGACTATGCCCGACAGGCAAGCATCCAAGGAGGCATATAACAAAGATGTGGAGGGATGCAGAAAACACATAAATGATCATTGGGTCAAGAGTAGGAAATCCGCTCTCGTCAAGCTCCCCATAGTGCTATATAGAAGTGATTTCCACGATGAAATTGGAGATATAGTAACCTTTTTGAACAGAGTGTATGGGTTACCTACTGCTTCCACTTTTGAAGACTGGATGTTCATCATAATCTCGGAAGTATTGAAGGGAACCAAGTTCCATTGGTCGCAGATCCTTAGCGACAATATACATGAAGCTTTCAGCCACCTTAATGAGAAGAAATGTTTCAGATGGACATCCTACGTCGTCTACGCATTGGCAAGAATGAATCATTACGACGGATTGTCCAAAATCAGAGAAATCAGGAATGATGAAAAGACCCAAGTCAAGGTATATGAAGGCTATCCTCAATTGACTTCATCACAATCATTGATACACTTCAAGCGGGTCAATGATGCATTTACCATGTACATAGCAAGGAAGTTACAAGGTAATACAGCCTTGAGGATTTCAGCCGAGGCTATGAACGAAATAATCCAGTATGGCCAATGGTATATACAATTTGAGAAGTTCACATACATCAGAGTACAAGGCTTCACTGGAATGGCATATAGGTTGCCAAGATATCCTGATGATAAGACAGTGCTCCTAGAACTGTCCAGGCAACTAGTGCCATGTGCCGAAAAACTCAAGCACCTGCACCAAACAAATGTCCAATTTCCCATCAAGTTTGGCAGAGGACTCTACGCGTGCCCTTCCCTCGCCTCAGCTGAGTATTCAGATAAAGAGCTCCAGCTTCTGAACTTACACTATTACAATGCCAGGGCTCACTTTGACCCGAATCAGGTGATGGAGAAGTTTGTGAGCAAGAAGTTGTTTCACAAAGATCATATTGAAGATTTCTGGGCCAACTGCACTGACGACTACGAGGTCATGAAGAGGACGCACTCGAGGCTATCCTTGGATTTTATCAAGAAGTTTCATGTAATGGCAGTACTGGATCAATTGCAGGATGATGATAATATTATGGCTAGAGGCCCGTGGGAGACACAATACCATTTACCCATCCCATTACCCAATTGGGCAAATGCAGAAGAAAGCTCCTTAGATGTGATCATGAAGGAGCCAGTTAGATTGAGTAAAGCCTGGGTCAGAGCACAATTGGGTGTCCTAAGGGGGCAAGGAGTCCAACTGACCTATACAGCAGTTGAATCGGATAAGGACTCCGACGGAGAAGAAGATGAGCCCGTACTAGGGACAGATGATACAGAGCCTATCAAGGAAAAAGATTCAGACATTGATGAACATGCCCCTTTGGCAGCAAGGGCTCGAAAAGTGAAAAAACCTCCTGTGAGATCCCCTCGGAAGAAGGATCCACCTCCTAGGCCCAGAGTTACTAAGAGGAAGGACATGCCGAGCAGCACTGGGGAGGCCTCCAAGACCAAGAAGGTAAGAACAGAAGCAGCGAGCAAGGAGCGTGTTACTACTAAAGATGATTCAACTCCTTCAATCTCCCAAACCCCTATACCCGATACAGGAACAGTTGTTTTGGCTTCCACCTTCTCTACTTCTATCCCTCCTTCTTCTTCCATTTCATCTACTTCTCCCACCACCTCAGCCGTCATTGTGCAGGAATCATCCCCTTCCGCTTCTCCTTCCTCTGGCATTACTACCACTTCCTGCCCACTGGCAATCTCCTCTGGTGATTCCAGCAGTCCTGTTTCTCCCCCTCTCGCCATTATGTACCCTACCCCTTCTTCTCCCTTACCATTGCCCGCCTTTGCTAATTTGACTCAAATTAGTACCCCTTCCTTCACAATTTCTTCTGCTGTCCCCCTTTCACAAATGCCTGCGATGACATTGGAAGTACCTTTGTTGGAGGGTATTGAGAAAGTATGCGCGGAGTTGGGATTACCAGAGCCCGAGGGAGCGCTGACCAGTAAAAATGATAAGAACCCCCTCGACTCGTCTGTTGGTATAGAAATAATTGACATATCTGACAGTCCGCTGAGCAAGGACCCAACAGAGGAAGTTTTGGAAATAGCACGAGAAAATGTGCTTGAGAGCCTAAAGGAATTGGCCCAAGGAGAAAAGGAGAAGAGCCCTGAGCCCGAACAAGGGCCTTCCAAAGAATTGACTATATCAGATAAGGGTGGAAACGCTGAATTGAACGAATCTTCCGCTCCAGAATGGCTGCAGGATAGGATGGTATATGCAGAACCCCAGATCGAAATAATGAAAGTTGATTTGAGCACCATCCTATCGCAAGCTCAGAAACCTCAGAAACAAAAGAAGGTGAAGGTGCAATCAAGAATCTACCAGAGCGAATCAGGCTCAAGGATTGCGGAGGTAGCTGTCCCTCCTGCTGACGTAACAAGAGATCAAGTCAGGGCGGAGGATTATGTAATATCCACAGTCGACTTAGGCCCAACCACCCGTGCTCAAAGGGTGGATGATTTCAAGGGATCAGTTACGTTGATTTTGAAACAATTGGATAAGGACGAGATGTCCAAGAAGGAATTAAAACGCCAAAACGAGGAACTCAGGGCGTGTCTTCAATTTTTGGTAAAACCAATAGATGCAGGGGGTGATATAAGGACTGTGCCTACCTTCCTATCTACGGATGAAATGGCAAAGCTGAGCGAAGTAAGATCGAAGTCCCAGGGCGTCGAGAATTGGTTAATGAGTGTTTTTGAGGTGGGATGCGATGCCATAACTGCCTCTGCTCAAATCCACCAACGTACAGTGGAATTGATTGAGAAGTGGAAGAATTTGCGTGATGAATGTGACCTATTCGACGAATACTATTCTCACATGTATCCGCGAATCAAGGGAATCCGGGAGTTGCCAGCTCAAACCTTGGTCACAGAGAATATTTTGACTGGAGATAGGCTCCCGAAGGCTATTGAGTGGTAC
The DNA here is from genome assembly GCA_027924645.1 of Cunninghamia lanceolata. NCBI lineage: Eukaryota > Viridiplantae > Streptophyta > Pinopsida > Cupressales > Cupressaceae > Cunninghamia > Cunninghamia lanceolata. The sequence goes on along the minus strand of BSBN01000870.1, from coordinate 14,361,547 downwards.
CAGCAGTTACTTCTGAGGAAAGAGACCTTCGAGCAAGTAAAGGAAGCATATAAACCCGCTGACGAAGAGCTGAGATCTATCATATACGATATCAGCGATGCTTTGAGAAGCTGTAGAGATGAATCTTTTGATGATTATGCTCCTTTCGAGGTCAAAAAATGTAAAGGAAAACTGCATGTTATATTATTTGAGGACACTATGCTAAGTACAGAGGAACGGCTAGACAAGGCAAGTGACCTCAGAGCAGAATTCAAAGCATTCCACAGAGCAGAGGCAGATTTTGAAAGGATATACACCAGATTCAGTCGGGAGCTAGAGGTGTTCGATTACAGAATACATCACCTGAAAGATCCAGCCCCATCTGATATCAATCCAGCACTTGAGGCATGGCTGGCCTATCGGAATAAGCTGTCCGGTGGAGATAGTATCGACCTGGATAAAGAATCTTAGTATTATTTGAATATTTTAATCCTATCATTGTTGTAAATTTGATATATCTGGACAGTATGTAATTTATTTTGTCTTCTTCTTACCTCCTAAATGAGTATTTTCACTAATGTATTGGGTTGGCTAGTCAAAATGACTAGATTCAATGTATTTGGGGCTGTTTTTTCGTCTTTTTCATAAAAGACAAAATGTAATCCGGGAATTAATGTGGGCCTTTCTTAATGCAATCTGAGCCATCGGTGTTGAGTTAATCTCCACCGTTCATTTGAAGAGCTAGGGTATGCCGCTTTCTATATAAAGGGCTGCCATTTCCACTTCTTGTGAGAGAGATTTTGATGCCAAATTGTTGACTCTGTGCCATTTGAATTAATACAAAGCAAGTTTCTGCGGCATTTCTAAGAATTTGCATCTTGTTTCAATTCATTGTGGTCTTCATGGTTTGCTTCTTGCTCTCCTATAGTTAGATTAGTTGTGCTTTTATGATGTTAATGGTTTATTGCAGTATTTGATGAATGTTCCAAGTCCATACTTTTAGTTGTTTGCTGATGGTAAATAACTGTGTAAAGTTAGCCTGGGCTTATTATCTGTGCTGAAGTTCAACTTCATTTTATGAGTTAAGTTGCGCCATTTATTGGGTATTTAACGAATGAATGTGGTCTGAAAATCTTTTGACCTCCATTGAAGATAGCACCGTTTTCTGCAGCACTGTAACACCCATTTCAGTTTGGTAACTCAGAAAACTGGTTTGAAGTCTGGAATATTTGTCTACTAAAGATAACCCTTGCATTGTGAATGTCACTTAGGATTCCTTCTAAACCCTAAATCTTTTGCATTTTCTTTAAAACCACTGTTTAGTTGTTAGAGTAGAAAGTTTCAGCAGCAACTCACTTTGTATATCAGCTGAAAATCATAGTAGGGTTTATGTGTATTTGTTGTCTCAACCTTGAAGATTTGCAGACTGCATGTAAGACCCCTTGTAGGTACAGCTAGAACATAACCATTGAGAAATTCCAAGCAAGCTAAGACCTAGCTGTATTATCCTTGGAGTAATCTTGCCTAGGGTAAGATACTTTTCAAGAGAGGTGTGAAACCAGCAATCACACCTGCGTTGTTGCGTGCTGAAACCACCATCAACAGAATTGGCGCTAGAAGGAGGGCGAACTAAAAAACTAAAAATCAGCAAGTCTGGGGACTAGACAGAGACACACTCGATCCAGTTCAACTGGAGAAGAACTGCTATCTCTGACAGAATTTAGAAGAACGAGAAGGGATCAAGGAATACCCAGGGCTCCTCGAGCTCAGTCAGCCCCCAGATATACTGCTGCAGTTCCCAATAATCCCCCTATCATGGCTTACTTTGCAGGAAATAACCAGTCCCCTCTGCTGTTCAATGACTACCATGACATGCCCAAAAACCCAGACAAGTTCTGCTCAAAGTTCAGGGTACATGACCCAGATAGGACCGCAAATGAACACATTAAGATCTTTGAAGCTAATATGTTCATGTTACAGGTGCAGCATGAAGATGTGATATGCCGACTGTTCCCCTACTTGTTGCAGGATGAAGCCTACTACTGGTTTGCCAATCTCCCGGTAGCATCTATAAATTCCTGGCCAAATCTGAAGACAGCTTTTCTGAATAGGTTTCGTATGCCCACTTCCCCATCTGATCTTTACCGTTCTTTTGTGGAGATTCGACGAGAGGAAGGTGAGATGATCAGCACCTTCAATAATAGATTCCAGAAAGCTTATAGTCGTCTGCAGGCCCCCTATGCTATAGACCAGGCTGCTGCCCTACCTATTTACTATGCTGCCCTAGATAAGCTCACCTCCATGTTTGCAAGAAGGGCCAACCCGGTACTAGCCAGTTTAGCCGCAGCCTATGCTGCTGCTGTCGAAGTGAGTACCCAGCTTGGGCAAACAGCCTCTGGCCCGCTGAACCATATGGGTCCCGTGGCCATGCCAAACCAAATTCCCATGATAAATCATGCATTGGCCAATCGAACCCCGGTGATGAACCCAGTCCCAAGCCCAGCTGCCACGCAAGCTCTAGTAATCCATCCAGGCAACCCAGTGGCTGAAATGCCTCCAGCACAAATGCCTTTCCTGCAGTCCTCAGAGGCATCTAAGACCAAGGAAGACAGGGACGATATCAAGGAGCTAGTTGAGCAGATGAAAAAGCTCACTGCTGAAGTTACTCACCTCAAAAATTAGAATGCTTATTTACAGCAGAAGGGGCAGAATCAGCAACATCTCCAGAGCCAGCAGCATTCATTGAATCATCAAGGCTCGAACCAATTTCCAAATCAAAATCAGTATCAAAATCAGAGCTTTCAGCAGCGGTCAAATCGATCCTGGAATACCAGGCCTAACAATGGGGGAGTGCCTTCACTGTTGGAAAATCAGAATAACGACACCAGACCCCCAGGGTGCGTAATGCTGGCCGAAGCTGCCTTATCTACCTGGTGCAGATTGCACAACACCAATGCCCATTCTGAGTTGGATTGCCCGGAATTCCAGATTGCTTCCAGTATCTTTCAAATGGAAATTCAGAATGCCGAAAATTAGGAGGCTCCACCAACTGGGTATGAGATTGTCCCCTCCCAGAGGTATGATGCTGCTCTCGTTCTTGATAGTTATACATTCCCATTCCAGGATGACAACCAACCCGAAGAAGAAGAGTTTGAGGAGGTCAATGCTTATCAGCAGTACAACAAGACTCCTTACAATTTGAGAAGTAGCAAGCCAAAAGGCCCTTTCACCACTTCCATCCCCCCAAATAGTTATCAAGTCCCGCCTGATCCTCATGCTACCAATAATCCTGAGCCCCCCAAAGCCCCTCTTCAAACCACACCTCATAGTACCATCGTTGATCCGGAAAAGTCCCTGCGTGCTGATATGGTAAAAATGGGACAGTATGTGGCTGATGAGCTTAAAAAGATGAAGGTCAGTCTCTTTGTGTATGAGCTGTTTAAGATACCTGAGGTTAGAACATCTTTCTTTCAAGACATAGGCGCTGGAACCAGGACTGATCACACGCCGAGAGAAAATATCGCTAAGGATAATATCGATAAAGGAAAGGAGAGGATACATGTGACCGACATGGAACAAAAGGTAACTCTGTATAAAGACAGGAGGGAAAGTCCGCCTTTTCTTTTAACCCTCAGGATTTTCAACAAAAACCTTCACAATTGTTTAGTAGATTCAGGTGCTTCCACAAATGTAATGCCATTGTCCGTTTGTAAAGCGCTTGGGCTCACTCCAGCCAAGTCCTCCAGAAAAGTGACGCAATTAGATAAAACCGAGGTGAATGTGATTGGTGAACTGAACCGGATACACATGCAACTGGCTTTTGATCCCAGGGTGCAGCAGTATATCGATATTCAAGTGGTGGATATTCCAGATTAATACGGTATGCTTTTAAGTAGAGACTGGTCCAGAACTCTGAACGGATATATGGCAACAGATTTCTCTCATATGTGGCTGCCATGGAAGGGACTAGCTAATCAGATCCGTATTGAAAGGGAACCTAAGATGAAGCACATGATCACTGAATTTAATCAGCCCAACGAAATTTTGTTTTCAGAGGTTGATTTGGGTGTCTACCTTCCCCACATCAATCCGCCAGAAGAAATCCTTATGCTGAGTTGCTTAAGACCTCCTAAGCCTCTAATAGAAAGACTAGAAGGCACAGCAGCATACGTTCAATCCGATGACGGAGAATCTTCAGAGGAAGACGAACCCGGGGTCTTCGAGGGATTTCGTAGTTTTGTAGCCAGATTCGTGCAAGATCAAACTGCTGTTGGGAGGCAGGTCCAAATGGAGGAATTATTATTGCCCAACTAGTGTCGCATACATGATACATCTCATTCCGAATTTACCTGCCAACTATGTCAAGAGGCAATTGAGCAAGTGCAAAAGCAACTAAGGGTTCCCTTAATTCTGAAGGATGAACCGATGGCTGAAAAGAAGGAAGAGTCTGAACCTCTGCTTGAGCAAGAGAAATCAGGAAAGGAAGAGAAATCAGGAAAGGAAGAGAAACCAGGAAGACAGAGGGAAGACAACAAGGATTTTCGTGTATGGACCTTAAGATTTGACGGTTCAAGGTGCAGGCAAGGGTCTGGTGCAGGAGTCGAGCTGATTAGTCCTACCGGGAGTTCATTTCTGACATCACAAAGACTACAATTTCCATGTACAAACAACGTCGCTGAATATGAGGCGTTGGTACAAGGATTGCTGCTAGCATTATAGAAAAGGGTCAGGATTGTCCAGGTGTTTGGTGATTCTGAGTTAGTGGTGAAACAAGTACGAAAATAGTATTCGTGTAATGACAAGAGGTTGAATAGGTACAGGAATAGGGTATAGGATTTGATTGAATGCTTTGATGGTTTTAACATCCAGGTCATTCCTAGAAGGCAAAATCATGTTGCAAATGCTTTGGCCTAGACCGCAAGCACATTGGAACCCACGTCCATGGCGGGATTGAAAAAGTTTTCTGTTGAGTTCATGGCTACTCCCTCTGTGCCCGACAACATTACCAATTTTCAAGTTTTTGAGGATGATCAACACATACTCAATTTCCTTTCCTCATCAGACATGTTCACTGCTCAGATAATAGATGAAGAAGAGGTAGAGCCTGCTGAAATCAATTTGGAAGGAGTACTGAATTTGAAAACAAATACAATCCCCAGAGGAATGGTAGAATTGGAAAGACTTTTTGATGCAGATAATCTGGGAACTCGGAAGAAAGAAGGAGAATCTCCAGGAGGAAAGTGTGACCCTTTTAACTTGGGAACAGAGGCAGATGTGAAGAATGTGTTTATTGGAAAGGCTAGCACAGAGGATGAAAGGACGGGAATCATACATGCACTAAGAGAATACCACGAGGTAATAGCTTGGAGTTATGAGGATCTAAAAACTTACGACACCTCGATTATCACACACACGATCCCGCTGAAGCCAGGGGCAAAGCCTTTCAGGCAAAGGCAGAGGCCAGTTAATGCACTTTTGGAGCCACTCATTTTCAAAGAAGTTCAGAAGCTATTAGCAGCTAAGATAATATTCCCAGTCTGACACTCTGCGTGGGTGGCGAACTTAGTGCCTGTTCGAAAGAAAAATGGGGAAATCAGGCTCTGCGTTGATTTCCGTAATTTAAACAGAGCCTCTGAAAAGGACAACTACCCGCTGCCATCATTGGACGAAGTATTGCAGATCGTTAACAGATCCCAGATGATGTCCTTTCTAGACGGATACTCTGGTTATAACCAGGTAATGGTGGAATACGAAGATAGGTTAAAAACATCTTTCACCTGCAAATGGGGCATCTATGCGTACCGGCGAATGCCATTTGGTTTGATAAATGCTGGCGCAACTTTTCAGCGCGCAATGGATGTCGCCTTCAAAGGATTAGTTGGAAAATGCATAATCATCTACATGGATGATTTGACGGTGTTCTCAAAAAGGCGCGAAGACCATGTAGCTGATCTGAGGAAGGTGTTGCAGCGATGTAAGGATTACGGCATATCGCTTAACCCCAAGAAATGCATGTTTGGGGTAACTGAAGGAAAGCTATTGGGGCATGTGATATCTGACCAGGGAATATCCATTGATCCAGATAGAATCCAAGCAATACTCAAGATCGCCCCTCCGGCCAGTAAAAAGGAACTTAAATCATATTTCGGTAAGATCAACTTTGTGCGCAAATTCATCACAGGATTTGCTGAGATAGTTCGACCTCTCAATGCCATGCTGAAAAAGGATGCTAAAATGGACTAGACCCTAGAAGCTAAGGCTGCCTTCGCAGAAATCAAGCAAGCTATATCCAACGCACCTATGTTGGTTAGCCCGGATTATGCGTTGCCGTTTTATATATACTCATTTGCTTCAGAACATACTTGCGCAGCGATGCTGACCCAGAAGAGGTCAGTTGACGATGAAAGGCCCATTGCTTTCATGAGTACTCCATTAAAAGACGCAGAACTGAGATATCCAAACGTGGAAAAACAGGCGTATGCTCTTGTCAAAGCAGTCAAGAAATTCTGCCACTATATCCTAAGAAGCCAAGTTACCGCCATAGTTCCAGATGCAGCAGTCAAAGCACTGCTGATGCAGAGTGAATTAGGAGAAAGAAGAGGGAAGTGGGTCACCATATTGCAGGAATTCGACATAGAGATTCAACCCATGAAGTTGGTAAGAGGCCAAGCCTTGACTAAAACCATGGTCGAGGTTGGACCCGACTTGGTTTCTCAGCAATATTTATTGGAGGATGTTTCAAAGGATGAATGGTACGGGGACATAATATTTTATTTGCTTAATCAATGCTACCCGCCGCATCTAAATGCAGTGCAAAGAAGAGCTCTCAAACTCAAAAGTAGCAGTTACATGATAAAAGGATCCGTCCTCTACAAGAAGAATCACGAGGGCCTTTATCTAAGGTGTTTGGACAAGTCAGAAGTTGATCAGGTATTAATCAGTTTTCACGAAAGGTTCGGGACAGGACATGGGTCAGCGCATTCGACAGCTAATCAGATCCTTCGGGCTGGGTATTACTGGCCAACATTGTTTAAGGATGCGCATTCACACGTAAGGACCTGTCATATATGTCAAACCGCCGCGCATCGGGAACGCCACGCAGCCATGCCATTACAACCGGTAGTGGAGGTACGACCGTTTGCTTAGTGGGGGCTTGACTTCATCGGTATGATCAACCCACCTTCTTCTGCGGGCCACAGGTATATTCTGACCGCTACTGACTACTGCACTCGCTAGTCTGAGGCAATAGCTTGTAAGCAATGCACCACGGAGGTAGTTATCGAATTTATTGAAAAGCATATTATCACTAGATTTGGTTGTCCATTTGCTTTAGTTTGTGATAATGGCCCTGCCTTTTCATCATTGCATTTTTCTAACTGGGCATTCGATTATGGGATCACCCTCAAGTTCTCCTCTAACTACTATCCACAAGGAAATGGGGTAGCTGAATCAACAAACAAAAACCTGCTTGAAGTCATCAAGAGACTTTTGGACAAAAACCCTAGGGATTGGCACACCCAACTCAGGTTCGCCTTATGGGCTAATAGAATCCGACACAAAGCCGCCTTAAACACCTCCCCATATCACCTGGTTTATGGGATTGAACCTATCTTTCCCATCCACTTGAGAATCCTGGTACTTCAATTCATGCAAGAGTACCTCGAGGCCGACAACCACTTATCTTCACGACTGGCCCAGCTATTGCACCTTGAAGAGAAACGCGATGCATCCCTAGAAAACTTTGCTAAACACTAGGATGTAGTAAAACGATGGTTCGATAAGAGGGCTAAAATTAAAGCTTTCCGTATTTCTGATCTGGTCCTATATTGGGATAAAGCCCATGAGAAAAAGGGAGAACATGGCAAGTTTGACAAGCTTTGGTTAGGACCCTACCAGATTTATGAGATCCTGGGGGACAATACGTATCGACTCAAGAGCCTTATTGGTGAGGAGCTGCCATTGCCTGTCAATGGCCAGTTCCTAAAGCACTACTTCCAAGCCTGAGAGACATTTATGTCTCGTTCTAGTGTATATAGTTAGGGGTGTTGTTAGTTTAGGTTAGTGTAGGTTGTTGCTAGTTTGGTTTGCTTTCCTGTTTTTGCTGTCTTGCTTTTTGCTCTCCTTCGGGCCAGGCATTTTTGTCTCGTCCGGTTGTTCTTGTGCTTTCGTTTGTTGCGTCTGCTTTGTCGCGGGGTCCCTGTTTTTGACGTGGTGGCAGTTGTGTAAACCTACGAATGTTTCCTTGTTGGGCAAATAATCCATAGCCTTTCTTTGAGAAGCCAAAATTCCGCTTAGGCTTTACTGTGGGTTCCGCTGTTATACCAGGAAATATGATGTTTGTTCATTGAAAACGAGTCGTTAGCTGGTGCACCTGAAGTGTTTTCTAACCATATATCTCTCACACTTTAACTAACCCTGAAGTAGCTAAGTGAGGCTGGGTGATCTTGTGTAAGTGAAGAGTTTTGGGTCCTCCATTTTACAACCAACACCAATTCTGCAGATCCAGATGAGAGTGGCAGGCGGTACTAAGTACTGTTAGCCTACTGGGTAAAAATAAAAGGTGTTTTTCAACACCAGACCCACTACAAAGTATCAGTATAAAGATTATCATTTAAATACTCTCACATGAAGACTGTCATCTCAAGATTATTATCATCAGAAATCATCAAAGGCAATATCAAAAAGGAATATCATTGCCAAATTGTTTCTGAAAGGATCATCATCTCTATCAAGATTCGTTACATCTCAGCATCCGAAACATTCTCTTGGTGGTAAAATGATCCCAACTTCCTCGCCTAGCACGAAGAGTCCTGGATGAACTTAGCTGCCAAGGAATGGGAATGAATGCAACTGCACACACTCAGGTTTTCAGGATATGGATGGTTGCACTGGTTAGTGGTCTTTGATTCTTTGATAGGGTATCATGCTTTCTTGTCTAAGGTGTGGGAAACACAGAGAGTCTGGGTTCGAACTAACGTTTATCTTAGAAATGCTCTGGAGCATTTCCCCAGCAGAGTCGCCATTTGTTGTGCCTTGCACACACGCCCCATTCTAAACATGGGGTCCCCTCCCCTTTGTTCCTTTTTGTTTTGGCTAGTGGGTCGTTTGGTTTTTGATCTCTCTCTCTCTCGGAAGTGGTTGTACGGTCTAAAGTATATGTGCCCTGGATAGAATGATTGCCTTAAAAATCACTTCAAACTTGCTAAAGGAGGGTTGTTGTTTCCCCTTCTAGAGTCCTTGATTTAGTTTGTTGCGCTAAAACGGGCATCAACTGACCTTTGCGCTAAAACTACACTCAACTGACTTTTGCGTTGAATCTGGCCTCAACCGACCTTTGCACTGAATCTGGACTCAACCGATCTTTGCGCCGATTTTCAGTCTGTCGGACCTAGCGCTAAAATCCCCTCCGTTCGACCTAGCGCTAAAATTCATTTCAAGTGACTTTGCATTATAACCGACTTGGTCGGACCCCCAAACAAACCCCGCAGGTCGGATGAGTCCAAAAGCCCCGCCAAACAGGTCAAGTCGGAGGCCTCCGAATTTTGCGTTGATTTCTCCCTCAATTGACCAGGTCGGAGACCTCCAGTTTTCCCGCCAAGTCGGAACCCCCGCAAATCCCCGCTGACAGTACGTACTCCCGAGCATTAATGGCGGATTGGCGCGGCTTAAATAGGGAAATTAGGTAAAGTTAACTCATTTTAACCACGTTTTCAAAGCCTGCGCATCCGGAGCTCCGATTTTCACGGCCGACATCGCCCAAGCTCGAACCCGCGACCTCTCGACAAGTCAGATCTGCGCCGCCGTTTACAGGTAGGGTTCTCACCCTTTGCATTTCTGAGTTTCTTTAGGGTTTTGAAGCAAATTTAGGAGAAACTGTTAGGGTTTTCACCGTTTGCATAGTGACTGTTGAATCTGTGAGTTGAACGTAATGGTTCCGGGTTAGGGTTTGGGGAATTGACCCTTGTATTTTCTCAAACCCTAGATTTAGAAAACCACAAGTTAGGAGGCATTGGGCAAATTTAGACCCTCTCGGGTCGAAACTCTGCAAAACCTGCTCACGAAGTCGGCGCTGAATTAACTTTCAACCGACCCCAAACAACTAAACCATTCGATATAGTCGGACACCCTGAGATCAAGCGCCAAAATCCAGCGCCCGATTGCGCTAAAAACAACCTCCTCCGACCTTCACAACTCACATATCGCTTACAAATCGGGTCGGATGGTTTAGAAATACCCGCAGCCTTGAAAACAGGTTTTTGCGCTAAAATCTTCTTTGTCTGACTTTGCGCTACAATACCCTGTGTCCGACCAAGTCGGATGACATCCATAACCCCGCGAGGTCGGTGCTGCTTGAAAGGCCCGCTGAAAAGACTTACCAAACTATTTTGCGCTACATTTTCCTTCATCCGACCATGCGCTAAAACACCTTGTGTCCGACTTAGTCGGACCCCGTCGAAATCTGTGCAAGTCGGACCCCGTCGAAATCCGCGCAAGTCGGACCCTGTCGAAATCCGCGCAAGTGAACCACTGTTATGCCAATAATCATTTTGCGCTAGTTTATCCACCGACCAACCTGTAAACCATTGGAGGTCGGAGACCTCCACATTTCGCGCAAGTCGGACACCCTTGAAAATAGCACAAATTCCAGAACGCACAGAACAAACTCTCATTTGAGGTCGGACCTGCCTCATTTTCCCGCCAAGGTCGGACAGCCTCAATTTTAGCGCTTTTACTGTCCAAGGTCGGACAACCTCAATTTCAGCGCAAATCTCCCTAAATGGCCGAATTTGCTAAAATTTCTTTAGGGAAGATGGTTCAAGGTAAGGTTATTAAGGTTGTAATGCTATATTGATGATGTTTAGGTGAATCTTTTTACAACATTTGATATCTCCTTGCATGCAATACGCTGTGAATGTTAACTTAGTCTTCCTTCTAAATACATGCTTTTAATGAATGATGGATTTCTGATTGATTTATCTAATCCTAGGAGTATATCAAGGAGCTTACTTGGTATCAAGCTTATAAGGTCTGGTCTTGCAGATTAGATGTCTATGCGAGCTCAAGCCATGAAGTACGAATTCAAAGGGATACCCCCGGAAACCAAGATCCACTCTGGGTGGAATAACGTGGGAGACACTGATCTAGGTCATATTGACTTAGATGATTTCAGACTTAGAATCTTCGGACCCACTCTGACTCCTCGGGCCAAGAGACTAAAGGACAGTGGACTCGGACAAGCAGCTGCCTTCCCGACCTCTGTTCAGTGTGCAGAATTAATAGCAAGTTGTGCAGATAGATACGATATCGTATCTAGGCAAATTCAGACAGCTAGTGGAGAAGTCCTCGCTGATTTGTCCCCGCCTGCTTTGGCATAAATGCTGGATATCCCGTGGCATAAAACCATGACTATGCCCGACAGGCAAGCATCCAAGGAGGCATATAACAAAGATGTGGAGGGATGCAGAAAACACATAAATGATCATTGGGTCAAGAGCAGGAAATCCGCTCTCGTCAAGCTCCCCATAGTGCTATATAGAAGTGATTTCCACGATGAAATTGGAGATATAGTAACCTTTTTGAGCAGAGTGTATGGGTTACCTACTGCTTCCACTTTTGAAGACTGGATGTTCATCATAATCTCGGAAGTATTGAAGGGAACCAAGTTCCATTGGTCGCAGATCCTTAGCGACAATATACACGAAGCTTTCAGCCACTTTAATGAGAAGAAATGTTTCAGATGGACATCCTACGTCGTCTACGCATTGGCAAGAATGAATTATTACGACGGATTGTCCAAAATCAGAGAAATCGGGAATGATGAAAAGACCCAAGTCAAGGTATATGAAGGCTATCCTCAATTGACTTCATCACAATCATTGATACACTTCAAGCGGGTCAATGATGCATTTACCATGTACATAGCAAGGAAGTTACAAGGTAATACAGCCTTGAGGATTTCAGCCGAGGCTATGAACGAAATAATCTAGTATGGCCGATGGTATATACAATTTGAGAAGTTCACATACATCAGAGTACAAGGCTTCACTGGAATGGCATATAGGTTGCCAAGATATCCTGATGATAAGACAGTGCTCCTAGAACTGTCCAGGCAACTAGTGCCATGTGCCGAAAAACTCAAGCACCTGCACCGAACAAATGTCCAATTTCCCATCAAGTTTGGCAGAGGACTCTACGCGTGCCCTTCCCTCGCCTCAGCTGAGTATTCAGATAAAGAGCTCCAGCTTCTGAACTTACACTATTACAATGCCAGGGCTCACTTTGACCCGAATCAGGTGATGGAGAAGTTTGTGAGCAAGAAGTTGTTTCACAAAGATCATATTGAAGATTTCTGGGCCAACTGCACTGACGACTACGAGGTCATGAAGAGGACGCACTCGAGGCTATCCTTGGATTTTATCAAAAAGTTTCATGTAATGGCAGTACCGGATCAATTGCAGGATGATGATAATATTATGGCTAGAGGCCCGTGGGAGACACAATACCATTTACCCATCCCATTACCCAATTGGGCAAATGCAGAAGAAAGCTCCTTAGATGTGATCATGAAGGAGCCAGTTAGATTGAGTAAAGCCTGGGTCAGAGCACAATTGGGTGTCCTAAGGGGGCAAGGAGTCCAACTGACCTATACGGCAGTTGAATCGGATAAGGACTCCGACGGAGAAGAAGATGAGCCCGTACTAGGGACAGATGATACAGAGCCTATCAAGGAAAAAGATTCAGACATTGATGAACATGCCCCTTTGGCAGCAAGGGCTCGAAAAGTGAAAAAACCTCCTGTGAGATCCCCTCGGAAGAAGGATCCACCTCCTAGGCCCAGAGTTACTAAGAGGAAGGACATGCCGGGCAGCACTGGGGAGGCCTCCAAGACCAAGAAGGTAAGAACAGAAGCAGTGAGCAAGGAGCGTGTTACTACTAAAGATGATTCAACTCCTTCGATCTCCCAAACCCCTATACCCGATACAGGAACAGCTGTTTTGGCTTCCACCTTCTCTACTTCTATCCCTCCTTCTTCTTCCGTTTCATCTACTTCTCCCACCACCTCAGCCGTCATTGTGCAGGAATCATCCCCTTCCGCTTCTCCTTCCTCTGGCATTACTACCACTTCCTGCCCACTGGCAATCTCCTCCGGTGATTCCAGCAGTCCTGTTTCTCCCCCTCTCGCCATTATGTACCCTACCCCTTCTTCTCCCTTACCATTGCCCGCCTTTGCTAATTTGACTCAAATTAGTACCCCTTCCTTCACAATTTCTTCTGCTGTCCCCCTTTCACAAATGCCTGCGATGACATTGGAAGTACCTTTGTTGGAGGGTATTGAGAAAGTATGTGCGGAGTTGGGATTACCAGAGCCCGAGGGAGCGCTGACCAGTAAAAATGATAAGAACCCCCTTGACTCGTCTGTTGGTATAGAAATAATTGACATATCTGACAGTCCGCTGAGCAAGGACCCAACAGAGGAAGTTTTGGAAATAGCACGAGAAAATGTGCTCGAGAGCCTAAAGGAATTGGCCCAAGGAGAAAAGGAGAAGAGCCCTGAGCCCGAACAAGGGCCTTCCAAAGAATTGACTATATCAGATAAGGGTGGAAACGCTGAATTGAACGAATCTTCCGCTCCAGAATGGCTGCAGGATAGGATGGTATATCCAGAACCCCAGATCGAAATAATGAAAGTTGATTTGAGCACCATCCTATCGCAGGCTCAGAAACCTCAGAAACAAAAGAAGGCGAAGGTGCAATCAAGAATCTACCAGAGCGAATCAGGCTCAAGGATTGCGGAGGTAGCTGTCCCTCCTGCTGACGTAACAAGAGATCAAGTCAGGGCGGAGGATTATGTAATATCCACAGTTGACTTAGGCCCAACCACCCGTGCTCAAAGGGTGGATGATTTCAAGGGATCAGTTACGTCGATTTTGAAACAATTGGATAAGGACGAGATGTCCAAGAAGGAATTAAAACGCCAAAACAAGGAACTCAGGGCGTGTCTTCAATTTTTGGTAAAACCAATAGATGCAGGGGGTGATATAAGGACTGTGCCTACCTTCCTATCTACGGATGAAATGGCAAAGCTGAGCGAAGTAAGATCGAAGTCCCAGGGCGTCAAGAATTGGTTAATGAGTGTTTTTGAGGTGGGATGCGATGCCATAACTGCCTCTGCTCAAATCCACCAACGTACAGTGGAATTGATTGAGAAGTGGAAGAATTTGCGTGATGAATGTGACCTATTCAACGAATACTATTCACATGTATCCGCGAATCAAGGGAATCTGGGAGTTGCCAGCTCAAACCTTGGTCACAGAGAATATTTTGACTGGAGATAGGCTCCCGAAGGCTATTGAGTGGTACCAGCAGTTACTTCTGAGGAAAGAGACCTTTGAGCAAGTAAAGGAAGCATATAAACCCGCTGACGAAGAGCTGAGATCTATCATATACGATATCAGCGATGCTTTGAGAAGCTGTAGAGATGAATCTTTTGATGATTATGCTCCTTTCGAGGTCAAAAAATGTAAAGGAAAACTGCATGTTATATTATTTGAGGACACTATGCTAAGTACAGAGGAACGGCTAGACAAGGCAAGTGACCTTAGAGCAGAATTCAAAGCATTCCACAGAGCAGAGGCAGATTTTGAAAGGATATACACCAGATTCAGTCGGGAGCTAGAGGTGTTCGATTACAGAATACATCACCTGAAAGATCCAGCCCCATCTGATATCAATCTAGCACTTGAGGCATGGCTGGCCTATCGGAATAAGCTGTCCGGTGGAGATAGTATCGACCTGGATAAAGAATCTTAGTATTATTTGAATATTTTAATCCTATCATTGTTGTAAATTTGATATATCTGGACAGTATGTAATTTATTTTGTCTTCTTCTTACCTCCTAAATGAGTATTTTCACTAATGTATTGGGTTGGCTAGTCAAAATGACTAGATTCAATGTATCTGGGGCTGTTTTTTCGCCTTTTTCATAAAAGACAAAATGTAATCCGGGAATTAATGTGGGCCTTTCTTAATGCAATCTGAGCCGTCGGTGTTGAGTTAATCTCCACCGTTCATTTGAAGAGCTAGGGTATGCTGCTTTCTATATAAAGGGCTGCCATTTCCACTTCTTGTGAGAGAGATTTTGATGCCAAATTGTTGACTCTGTGCCATTTGAATTAATACAAAGCAAGTTTCTGCGGCATTTCTAAGAATTTGCATCTTGTTTCAATTCATTGTGGTCTTCATGGTTTGCTTCTTGCTCTCCTATAGTTAGATTAGTTGTGCTTTTATGATGTTAATGGTTTATTGCAGTATTTGATGAATGTTCCAAGTCCATACTTTTAGTTGTTTGCTGATGGTAAATAACTTTGTAAAGTTAGCCTGGGCTTATTATCTGTGCTGAAGTTCAACTTCATTTTATGAGTTAAGTTGCGCCATTTATTGGGTATTTAACGAATTAATGTGGTCTAAAAATCTTTCGACCTCCATTGAAGATAGCACCGTTTTCTGCAGCACTGTAACACCCATTTCGGTTTGGTAACTCAGAAAACTGGTTTGAAGTCTGGAATATTTGTCTACTAAAGATAACCCTTGCATTGTGAATGTCACTTAGGATTCCTTCTAAACCCTAAATCTTTTGCATTTTCTTTAAAACCACTGTTTAGTTGTTAGAGTAGAAAGTTTCAGCAGCATCTCACTTTGTATATCAGCTGAAAATCATAGTAGGGTTTATGTGTATTTGTTGTCTCAACCTTGGAGATTTGCAGACTGCATGTAAGACCCCTTGTAGGTACAGCTAGAACATAACCATTGAGAAATTCCAAGCAAGCTAAGACCTAGCTGTATTATCCTTGGAGTAATCTTGCCTAGGGTAAGATACTTTTCAAGAGAGGTGTGAAACCAGCAATCACACCTGCGTTGTTGCGTGCTGAAACCACCATCAACAGGACCATAATATGGAATTAACCTCCTAGTGGTTTGTTCTAAATTGTTTCTATGTTTAGATCCCACATGTACATTTTGGATGATAAAGAGCCCTAGATTCACTCCATGAATATTGGAGGGTCATATCATGTAGCTGTATCCCCAAAATTTAAACACCTCGTACACTCTAGGTACTTGTTGATCACTAGGCCAAGCACAATATAGTCGACAATCAAATGTATCTTTGTAAATTAATCTCAAACTCAAGGGCAAGTCATCATCTCCAACACATTCATTCTCATAGGGTATGTAGTCCACCTTCCCCTTGTCTTTAAGCAAATTATGCATCTTTAAACCGGTTCTTGTTCTGTTACTTGTTTTCATCAATTCCTCATCTTCGGAGCTGGTATATTGGCACATATTTTTAGAGCTGGTATATTGGCACATTAAGAAAAAAATTAGGTATTAGTTATTTAAATAATATAAAACAATGTTTAAACGAAGTATACATGTTATTTATATCAAATTGGAAAATTCCTTACGACAATTCCTATTGGATTTGAATTGATTGTAGGAGGCATACTACCGACTGGAAGGTCATCATTTATGTAATGTCTTTGTACAATCACTCATTTGAATTTTTTCTTTCCATGACATACAGAACATCCACAAATAATAATTTTCTCAAAGTATTCATCCCATGTACTATAGTCCTAACCAACCTCTTGTTCAGTGCAATCATTTGTTGTGTTTGCAAGATCCATTGGCATATCCTCTTCCACCCACTGTCATCTACGTGATTTAATAGTTTTAGTTCCACGTCCACGTACATATCTTTTTCTTTTGCTAGTTGAATGCCCAGGCTCTGCATTTGCTCCAATCTCCATCTAAAATAATCAACAACATGCATTAATTTATGTCAAGATTGGATAATACATTATAAATTTCAATAATACTGTGAAAAATGATGGATGTATCACAAAATGCCATCAGATCATTTTTTCCTAAGTTAAGTCAAAATTTGAGTGCCTAATGTCCCGCTCCATCCGTTGTGTCCTCATTTGATATGACATGATCTATCGCCATGGCCTCGTCTAGCCCCTATAGTACACAACATAGTAAATAATGTTTAGTACACCAATTATATCATTTCAATGAATATGCTATCCAACACAAAACCTCACTTTAGTCATATATGTGACATATTCATATCATGTTTTGGCCATCCTAATTTTCAAACTTTCTCCTTGATCATAGAATCACATTTAATCACCATTCCTGTGCATTTTCAACCAATAAGTTTGACCTCAGAGGCCTCATGGACAAAAAAGTGACTTTATCTCCTCTATGTTGTAGGATTTGTGAATTCATAAACACCTTCCTCCTTTGGTTGAGGTTGCTTTCTCTTCTTACCTCTATTGTATCTGTAGATTTCGTTGTCATATCTATTTCCACCCACTTTCCTCTTTGTGATTTAGTAGTTCTACGCTGTCCACATCCTCTCTCCATGGCCTCCTCTAGATCCTGTAATACATAACAATGACAATAGTCACATAACAGCTGTGCATCAAGAGATTAAAAGGAACCAATCAAGATAACCACACATGAACAACAAATGTGTCCTGATAGATTATATAAATTTCCTATATGTTTGAATTTATCCTCTAACCTTTCTACATCAGCCCTCAATTGTGCAGACTTCCTAGTTGTTATATGCAAATGATTTGTATCCTTGCATTCCCATTGGTAAATACAGTGAATTGATTTGAATCCTTGTATAACCAATTTGCAGGTACAGTGAATTGATTTGAGTTTTTGCATTCACAATTAAAAAATCACAGCAAGATGGTTTGAATCCTTGAGTACTCAATTACCAAACACGGTGAAACAATGCAGGTTTTCGCATACCCACTTAGCTATTATAGTGAAATGTATATGAATATTTGGAGATCCATTCACCATACATGGTGACTATTTAGACATAGGACTTTGAAGTCCATGCACTAAACACAGGAAAATACTACATTAGTTTTCAATGCCTAATGACATGTTTAAAGACATCTCTTCCTTTAACAACATTTGAAAAGGGAAGAAGCAGGTGACCTAATTTGTGAAAGAATGGTGATCACTTTCATTGGTAAGCTCATTATTCTTGCATTGGCAGAATTTGATAGATTTCTTCTCATTTGTAAAATTGTAAGCAAAAGGTTTTCATTATAGTATGAGCAAATTACAAGCATCCACATCATCCACTCCTAAGTCTAAAATTTTCCAATAGTTGTTATATGCAAATGATTTGTATCCTTGCATTCCCATTGGCAAATATAGTGAACTGATTTGAATCCTTGTATAACCAATTTGTAGGTACAGTGAATTGATTTGAGTTTTTGCATTCACAATTAAAAAATCACAGTGAGATGGTTTGAATCCTTGAGTACTCAATTACCAAACACGGTGAAACGATGCAGGTTTTTGCATACCCACTTAGCTATTATAGTGAAATGTATATGAATATTTGAAGATCCATTCACCATACATGGTGACTGTTAAGACATAGGACTTTGAAGTCCATGCACTGAACAGAGGAAAATACTACATCAGTTTTCAATGCCTGATGACATGTTTAAAGACATCTCTTCCTTTAACAATATTTGAAAATGGAAGAAGCAGGTGACCTAATTTGTGAAAGAATGGTGATCACTTTCACTGGTAAGCTAATTATTCTTGCATTGACAGAATTTGATAGATTTCTTCTCATTTGTAAAATTGTAAGCAAAAGGTTTTCATTATAGTATGAGCAAATTACAAGCATCCACATCATCCACTCCTAGGTCTAAAATTTTCCAATAGTTGTTATATGCAAATGATTTGTATCCTTGCATTCCCATTGGCAAATACAGTGAACGGATTTGAATCCTTGTATAACCAATTTGTAGGTACAGTGAATTGATTTGAGTTTTTCACAATTAAAAAATCAAAGCGAGATGGTTTGAATCCTTGAGTACTCAATTACCAAACACGGTGAAACGATGCAGGTTTTTGCATACCCACTTAGCTATTATAGTGAAATGTATATGAATATTTGAAGATCCATTCACCATACATCGTGACTGTTTAGACATAGGACTTTGAAGTCCATGCACTGAACAGAGGAAAATACTACATCAATTTTCAATGCCTAATGACATGTTTAAAGACATCTCTTCCTTTAACAACATTTGAAAAGGGAAGAAGCAGGTGACCTAATTTGTGAAAGAATGGTGATCACTTTCACTGGTAAGCTCATTATTCTTGCATTAGCAGATTTTGATAGATTTCTTCTCATTTGTAAAATTGTAAGAAAAAGGTTTTCATTATAGCATGAGCAAATTACAAGCATCCACATCATCCACTCCTAGGTCTAAAATTTTCCAATAGTTGTTATATGCAAATGATTTGTATCTTTGCATTCCTATTGGCAAATACAATGAATGGATTGGAATCCTTGTATAATCAATTTGCAAGTACAGTGAATTGATTTGAGTTTTTGCATTCACAATTAAAAAATCATAGCGAGATCGTTTGAATCCTTGAGTACTCAATTATCAAACACGGTGAAACGATGCAGGTTTTTGCATACCCACTTAGCTATTATAGTGAAATGTATATGAATATTTGAAGATCCATTCACCATACATCGTGACTATTTAGACATAGGACTTTGAAGTCCATGCATTGAACAGAGGGAAATACTACATCAATTTTCAACGCCTAATGACATGTTTAAAGACATCTCTTCCTTTAACAACATTTGAAAAGGGAAGAAGCAGGTGACCTAATTTGTGAAAGAATGGTGATCACTTTCACTAGTAAGCTCATTAAACTTGCATTGGCAGATTTTGATAGATTTCTTCTCATTTGTAAAATTGTAAGAAAAAGGTTTTCATTATAGCATGAGCAAATTACAAGCATCCACATCATCCACTCCTAGGTCTAAAATTTTCCAATAGTTGTTATATGCAAATGATTTGTATCTTTGCATTCCCATTGGCAAATACAATGAACTGATTTGAATCCTTGTATAACCAATTTGCAAGTATAGTGAATTGATTTGAGTTTTTGCATTCACAATTAAAAAATCACAGTGAGATGGTTTGAATCCTTGAGTACTCAATTACCAAACATGGTGAAACAATGCAGGTTTTTGCATACCCACTTAGATATTATAGTGAAATGTATATAAATATTTGAAGATCCATTCACCATACATGGTGATTATTTAGACATAAGACTTTGAAGTCCTTGCACTGAACAGAGGAAAATACTACATCAGTTTTCAATGCCTGATGACATGTTTAAAGACATCTCTTCCTTTAACAACATTTGAAAAGGGAAGAAGTAGGTGACCTAATGTGTGAAAGAATGGTGATCACTTTCACTGGTAAGCTTATTATTCTTGCATTGGCAGAATTTGATAGATTTCTTCTCATTTGTAAAATTGTAAACAAAAGGTTTTCATTATAGTATGAGCAAATTACAAGCATCCACATCATCCAAATTACAAGCATCATCATCATCATCAAATCATTTGTATCTTTTTTCAATCATTTTGGAGACAGTACAACAGCATATAAACATGAAAATTAACACAACAGTTGAACACTGAAAAAAGGTTACCATTTAAGTACAGTCTTCTCCATAATACTACTTCATAATATATATTAATTGCAAAGTTTTTGGAACATGAAAGTGGATGAGTGGGATGGGTGCAATATTCTATCTTCTTACTAGGTCCCTAAAATGCTTCAGAAAGAACTACTACCCTCCTTTTTTTTATCTTGGGTCTTGGTCTCTCTTATATGAGAGAGGCAACAAGCTACAGACCCGTTACAAAAAGACATGACTTTTGATAACTAATTATAACTAAAAAGAAAAACATTTCATTAAATGGATGCACTGATCCATTAATCTCCAAATAGAGGCTCGTGACCATCTAAGGCCTGTGCAAAGCTTCTATTTTCTGATATGATGCCCATCATACTGTTGGTTGATCTCCTCCATCCGATGATTGTCCTGTCGTATCTGGCACGTTCATGGTTTGATTGATAAACAGATTTATTGCAGAGAGATGATGGATGTAGTCCTGTTCTACATAGGTATTCACATTGATAATCACTTCCTTCATATCATACTCCATTCGCATCATTTTTTCCAACTGCTTATGAGTATTTTTCAAGACTATCTCTTCATCGTTGATCTCCTGTAATGCATTAGTCAGAACCATGGCCAATTCTTCCTTCCAATCATCACATTTTCAGAGATTCCCAGAATTATCATGAAGTGGTGGAGCAAGATTAAAATAATCAAGCTCTTCTTTGAGCTTGTCATGATATTCATCATGTGACTCTATCAAATCATTATATACCTGTAATGTTTGTCCCATCAAGATCCCTTTGCCCAAAAGGTCTTCTTTCTTTTTAGTCATCCTCCCCTGTAATCTTTTATTTTCTGCCATTGCTGAGAGTGTCAGCTTAAACAATTTCCAATAGGTATCAGTACAGCTCATCATTTTATTGAATCTTTCCCTAATTAATTCAGATGCCATATCATATTTGATAGTTTTTTACTTCCTTCTCTAGCTCTTTACATTTCCCTTGGGATTTCAGATGGCAATTTTTCCAATAAGATGCATCAGTAAGTGCATCCAAGACTTTCTTATCTTTCTCAAGGTTTGGAGGATAGAATTGTGATATAGAAGAGGAAGAGGATCTTTCCTTTTGATATAACAGATCCTTTAGTCTATCATTTTCTTTAAGCAATTTTTCAACTTGTGCCTTATTGAACTTTGCCACATTAATATTGAGCTCTGATGTTTCTATGGGGTTAGTATCCCCTACCCTTTTGACTAAGAGATGATCAAACATTTGATTTGAATTATTAGCAATTGTTGGTCTCTTATCCTGTGGGGAAAGTGACCAAATGGGTAGAATGGCTTCATCTGCATTATACCCTAATCCTGATCCTGAGTATATCTTATCACTGACTTCTTCAGTCAAATTCATTGTTTTGTCATCTCTCTTCCTGAAGCTATCAAACACAATTGCTGAACTCATATCCCACCCTAACAAGAGCAATACTTTGGCTTCTTGAAGCAACTCCTTTCCTCTTTCAGGAGTGATGGACTCCATCTCTTTATCAACTTCCCTTTTTAATTCATCCAAAGTAGTAACCTCTTGTTCAAAAGTGACATCTTGCATTTTTTCTCTCACCTTTTTTCCTTTGTACTCAAAGAGAAATGACTTAAATTTGGGAGTTTTAATAAAATCATCATCAGAAATAAATTTATGTGTAACCAAGATTCTAATGTCATCAGATAATTCATCTGATGTCTCAAACTTTACATCATTCAATTTAGGAGGATGCTCATATTGTGTTATTTCAGGAGCATTTATTGGCTTCATTTGTTCACTTTCTTCTTCACTTTCCCCTTCTTCACTTATGTTAGTATCTACAGAAAAACATACTTCAGGGGTAGGCCGTGAGGCTTCGTAGCCCAGATGCTCTATGTCTTCAGCTTGTGTTCCTGAATAGATTATATAAGTTGTATCAAAACCAACTGGGGGCACATCTTTTATGATTTCATATGCATGAGCAATCAATTGTTCAATCCTTGCCAGTGGATCTTGTATTTCACAAAACATTTTTGAATAAGATTGGACATGTTTTCTTTTCCATTCATCAGCAAGTATCACTTTGTTGAATGTACCCATTCTGTTGACAGTAGAGGCCTCATCACGGTTTCTAATCACATCTTCCTCTGAAAATAAATGTTCATATCCTGAGAGCCCTTGTGAAATCTTTGATTTATGAATAAAACCCTCTGAATCAAAATTTTGTCTTTCATTACCTATAGGAAGATTGAACTATGCCAATTTAGTATTAATTTCTTCATACCCTTCATTTGTGACCACTATGAAATCTCCAAAACATAGAGTGTTGGGCATGATTGACTATTTGTTATGCTTCTTGAGGTGTATGGCATCAAATTTTGCTAATTGCCTCACAATCTCTAGATAGGCAATCCAATCAAGAACTATTTGTGGCAACAAATGTGGGGTGCCCTCAAATCCATAAACTCTAATCACTATGCAGTCATGGAAAGCATACCAATCTCCCCAATTATGGTCCACTTTACTTTTAGGGTCATTTTCTTTGGGTCTTAGAAATCTCTACATCCTTGGGGATAGGTTATAATCCCGGGGACATCCCAGTAACTCCATTAAAGGTTTTACAAAAAACTCTTCAAAGTAGAGGTAGTGAGATCTACCAAATCGGCTATCCCATAATGAAGTCCACATCTGTACAGGTTTAGGATCCCCATTATCAAAAGAATCCATTATCCTTAGTTCACTTCTCTAAAATCCTCTATCATGTCTCTCATACAAAAGCAAATGCATTAATAAGGAATAGTGTTTGAAGTTGATCATATCACTGTTATTTTTTATTTTTTTTTGGCCCTTGATTGAGGGCATTAGCCACAAAGCTAGCATAGTCAAAAGGCCTAGCCCACTTAATCTATACATCTACGGCTAAAACCATTGGTGCAATTGACATTAGAGGTGGGACCTCTACTCCCAAGACTTTACCAGTTGCATAATAGGTGTATCAAAAATACTCTTCAAACAGATCTTCATGAAATGGAGGATTCTCATTACTAGAGAATTTCCTTAATTATCCTTCTTCATCCTTAGGCCTATGCAAGACCAACTTCCACATTTTATAGCTACTATCCATATGATGATACTCTAGCAATAGATCTCTGATTGTGAATGGTAAATCAAAACCACACTCTAATTGAAATACATTGGAAATGAGATCTTTTGAAATAACAGTAAATTATCACCACTATGTGTTTGAATAGTTCTCATTTTTGGATCATATTTACCGGCAAGGGCTTTCATTAATTCCACATTGACAAACACCTCTGGCACAACTAATCTCCCTAGGTTTAGCCTCCACGGGTTACAAACTAGTAAAAAACTATATTATTTTATGTAGTGGTTTAAGAAAAGTTTGTACCCTCGTAGTGGAGTCCATACATCTCCCAAGTCCTTGTGATAGTCCAACAATCGATCATGTGAGGGGTTCATCTGTACACTTCTTTTTGGTCTTGGTCCTGATCGAGGACACTGATCTATCAAGTCTTGGTTTAATGGTCTCTTTTTAGTTTTTTGTTTCTTATTTTTAGGTTTTTCTGCACTATCTCCCATTGCTTGATCTATCAAGTCTTGGTTTAATGGTCTCTTTTCAGTTTTTTGTTTCTTATTTTTAGGTTTTTCTACACTATCTCCCATTGCTTGAATTCAAACCTTTAAGAGAGAATTTCTCAACTGGGATCGGTGTACTTACTTGAATTTCGCTTTCCCACTGGTTTTTCTTCGCTTTACTGTGTGAGAGCTTCAGTCCCCTTCTCCTTCAGCCCCTTTTGCAATTTGTTCAAGTTTTACAGGAGCTATGTGATCAAACTGTGGCACAACTCGCTTTTATTCCTGGTTCATAAATGCACCTTTCATTTCTGTCATGTCATTTATTTTGAATATCTGAATGATGCCTTAGGATGTCACAATAATTATTATCGTTACATCATTGAGACTGTTATTTATGTTTCACCAATGTCAGCTTCCTTCATCAATGAACTCTTTGTGTTGGTGTATCGGTGGGACGCCAGGTGACGTTACCCTGATGTACCTTAGCTTGGGTGATATTGCACCTTTGGGTAACTTATGGTCATATCGGGTTATCAGGGGAACAGAAACATTTGTTCCGCTGATGTTTATGAATCACAACGATGTGCTAGCTTTTGTTGATTTTATTGATCTATCAATGAGGGACTCTCAAGAGTTAGGTCGATAGGATATTGTTAGCCTGATATGGCTACGAGTTATGTTTATAGGACTATTGGTGGGAGTATGATGGGAACTCCAATGATGAGGGCATGTTTGGCCGATTATGTCTAATTTTTGACAACCCACAGTTATATTAGGTCATCGAGGGACTATGAATATCTATCCTACTGGTGACTATATGTTGCAATGATGAGCTCACTGTAGTTGGCAAAATTGGTCTATCGGGGGAAGGACTTCAAAGGTTAGCCCAACAGGGTATTTTTAGACAGATAAGGTTGTAAATTGTTTTTCATAGGGCTGTCGGTGGAGCTATAAATAGGGTTCCAACGATGAAGTGTTGCTAGGTCGATACACTTAGAAAAAGATATTATGAGGATTTGTTCATAAATGTAATTATTCTGATAGGATTTTGTCACACATGTTTTAGCAATAGGAGTTAATATGGATCTTTTCACACAAATTTTCATAAATTGTTTCAATCACAAAATTATAATGTGGCTAATTTCCATGGTATACAGAGGATAAGTGTGAAGAGGTTGGTGAGAGATGTAAAAATATTTCTGGTTCTAACAAGTTCAATCCCATTTCAATCAAAATTGTTCATATAGTGTTCATTCGTGCGGCCATTAATGTCCATCACTAGAAATGAATGCAACAGATTTTTTGAATTTCAAAATGTCAAATTGCATCAGTGGGACTCTCCTAGTTTCAGGCCGATCTGTGTGCTTCATTTGGTGTCATATTTGTTTATATATTCATAATTGATCACCAAGACTCATTGAATGTCTTTTGAGCGGAATGGGAATTTGAGATGGGAGTAGATGGTTAGGATTTTTTAGAGGTAGATGCCTCATTTAACTTGATTTCTTGTTGCTTAGGTACCCATACCATTTTGGTTTTGGACTTTACTTGTGGAGGTATGGGTTTGGATAACTTTTATGTCCTGAGGCATGAGGACCCTTAGGATGTTTGGCTTTATCAGTAGAGGCATCTAATTTTGTATTTATGGATCCCTTGGGGATGGTGGAATGAGTGGAAGCTTTAAGTTTAGCTTTAAGATTAGGGTTGAGGGTTGAGGGTTGATGGATTAGGGTTTAAAGTATAGTGTTGAGGGTTGAGGGTTTAGGATTTAGGGTTTAGGGTTGAGGGTTTAGGGTTTAGAGTTGAGGGATTAGGGTTTAAGGCATAGTGTTTAGGGTTGAGGGTTTAGGGATAGGGTTTAGGATTTAAGGTTCAAGTGTTGAGGGTTGAGGCTTTAGGGATAGGGTTTAAGGTTTAGCGATAAGGAATTAGGGTTTACGGTTGAGGGATTAGGGTTTAAGGTATAGTGTTTATGGTTGACGGTTTAGGGATAGGGTTTAGGGTTTAAGTTTTAAGGGTTGAGGCTTCAGTCTTTAGGGATAGCATTTAGGGATGAGGGATTAGGGTTTAGGGTGGAGGGATTAGGGTTTAAGGTATAGTGTTTAGGGTTGAGGGTTGAAGGATGCGTTGCGCTGCACTGAAAGGTTATAGTCCCATTAGAGAATGATGTCCTCACATGGACCATGTGGAGTGCCCTCATCAATGTTGGTAAGGGATACATGGAAGGCAAATGGATTAGGCAGACAGTGGATTATGACATGGATTCTAGAGGGGAGAAAAGTGGATTATGATCTGGATTATGTAGGGAAAATAGTGGATTATGATGTAGATTATCTCAGACTTATGCCAAAGCATGAACCATAGGGATAGTATGTAGAGGGTATGTAGGATAGTGGATGAATGATGGTAAATTTATTGTGGAATGGAAGGGAACCATGAACAATGGTTGCACACATCGTGATAAATGTTAAAGCTTGTGATGTGGAGGCGGTGTAGGGTGCAATGGAGATGTTTGCTTAGAAGATGGATGATGAAGGGCTTTAGGAACCCATATAGACTTAGGTGTTTTATTACTTTTGTTTTGCTTGTGGGATGGAATGTTTTGACACTTTTGAGTAGAATGAGAATTTGAGATGGGTGTAGATGGTTGGGATTTTTTAGAGGTAGATGCCTCATTTAACTTGATTTCTTCTTGATTAGGTACCCATACCATTTTGGTTTTGGACTTTGCTTGTGGAGGTATGGGCTTGGATAAATTTTTGGATTGATTTTTCTTTGACTCTTTGTTTTTATGTCCTGAGGCATGAGGACCGTTAGGATGTTTGGCTTTATCAGTAGAGGCATCTAATTTTGCATTTCTAGATCCATTGGGGATGGTGGAACGACTGGAAGCTTTAAGCTTAGCTTTAAGATTGGGGTTGAGGGTTGAGGGTTGAGGGATTGGGGTTTAAGGTATAGTGTTGAGGGTTGAGGGTTTAGGGTTTAGGGTTTAGGGTTTAGAGTTGAGGGTTTAGGGTTTAGGGTTTAGAGTTAAGGGATTAGGGTTTAAGGCATAGTGTTTAGGGTTGAGGGTTTAGGGATAGGGTTTAGGATTTAAGGTTCAAGTGTTGAGGTTTGAGGCTTTAGGGATAGGATTTAAGGTTTAGCAATAAGGGATTAGGGTTTAGGGTTGATGGATTAGGGTTTAGGGTTGACGGATTAGGGTTTGAGGTATAGTGTTTAGGGTTGAGGGTTTAGGGATAGGGTTTAGGGTTTAAGATTTAAGGGTTGAGGCTTCAGGCTTTAGGGATAGCATTTAGGGTTGAGGGATTAGGGTTTAGAGTAGAGGGATTAGCATTTAAGGTATGGTGTTTAGGGTTGAGGGTTGAAGGATGCGTTGCGCTCTACTGAAAGGTTATAGTCCCATTAGAGAATGATGTCCTTGCATGGACCATGTAGAGTACCCTCATAGATGTTGGTAAGGGATACATGGAAGGCAAATGGATTAGGCAGATAGTGGATTATGACGTGGATTCTAGAGGGGAGAAAAGTGGATTATGATGTGGATTATGTAGGGAAAATAGTGGATTATGATGTGGATTATGTCAGACTTATGCCAAAGCATGGACCATAGGGATGGTATGTGGAGGGTATGTAGGGTAGTGGATGAATGATGGTAGATTTATTGCAGAATGGAAGGGAACCATGACCAATGGTTGCACACATCATGATAAACATTGAAGCTTGTGATGCGGAGGTGGTGTAGAGTGCAATGGAGATGTTTGCTTAGGAGATGGATGATGAAGGGCTTTAGGAACTCACATAGACTTAGGAATTTTATTACTTTTGTTTTTCTTGTGGGATGGAATGTTTTGACACTTTTGAGCCGAATGGAAATTTGAGATGGTTGTAGATGGTTGGGATTTTTTAGAGGTAGATGCCTCATTTAACTTGATTTCTTTTTGCTTAGGTACCCATACCATTTTGGTTTTGGACTTTGCTTGTGGAGGTATGGGCTTGGATAACTTTTTGGATTGATTTTTCTTTAACTCTTTGTTTTTATGTCCTGAGGCATGAGGACCCTTAGGATGTTTGGTTTTATCAGTAGAGGCATCTAATTTTGCATTTCTAGATCCCTTGGGGATGGTGGAATGACTGGAAGCTTTAAGTTTAGCTTTAAGATTAGGGTTGAGGGTTGAGGGTTGAGGGATTAGGGTTTAAGGTATAGTGTTAAGGGTTGAGGGTTTAGGGTTTAGGGATTAGGGTTTAGAATTGAGGAATTAGGGTTTAAGGCATAGTGTTTAGGGTTGAGGGTTGAGGGATAGGGTTTAGGATTTAAGATTCAAGTGTTGAGGGTTGAGGCTTTAGGGATAGGGGTTAAGGTTTAGCAATAAGGGATTATGGTTTAGGGTTGAGAGATTAGGGTTTAATGTTGAGGGATTAGGGTTTAAGGAATAGTTTTTAGGGTTGAGGGTTTAGCGATAGGGTTTAGGGTTTAAGGTTTAAGGGTTTAGGCTTCAGGCTTTAGGGATAGTGTTTAGGGTTGAGGGATTAGGGTTTAAGGTATAGTGTCTAGGGTTGAGGGTTGAAGGATGCGTTGTGCTACACCAAAAGGTTATAGTCCCATTAGAGAATGATGTCCTCGCATGGACCATGTCGAGTGCCCTCATCGATGTTGGTAAGGGATACATGGAAGGCAAATGGATTAGGCAGATAGTGGATTATGACATGGATTCTAGAGGGGAGAAAAGTGGATTATATTGTGGATTATGTAGGGAAAATAGTAGATTATGATGTGGATTATGTCAGACTTATGCCAAAGCATGGACCATAGGGATGGTATGTGTGGATTATGTCAGATTTATGCCAAAGCATGGACCATAGGGATGGTATGTGGAGGGTATATAGGATAGTGGATGAATGGTGGTAGATTTATTGCAGAATGGAAGGGAACCATGACCAATGGTTCCACACATCATGATAATCATTCAAGCTTGTGATGTGGAGGTGGTATAGAGTGCAATAGATATGTTTGCTTAGGAGATGGATGATAAAGGGCTTTAGCAACCCACATAGACTTAGGTGTTTTACTACTTTTGTTTTGCTTGTGGGATGGAATGTTTTGACACTTTTGAGTGGAATGGGAATTTGAGATGGGAGTAGATGGTTGGGATTTTTTAGAGGTAGATGCCTCATTTAACTTGATTACTTGTTGCTTAGGTACCCATACCATTTTGGTTTTGGAATTTACTTGTCGAGGTATGGGCTTGGATAACTTTTTGGATTGATTTTTCTTTGACTCTTTAGTTTTATGTCTTGAGGCATGAGGACCCTTAGGATATTTGGCTTTATCAGTAGAGACATCTAATTTTGCATTTTTGGATCTATTGGGGATGGTGGAATGACTAGAAGCTTTAGGTTTAGCTTTAAGATTAGGGTTGAGGGTTGAGGGTTGAGGGATTAGGGTTTAAGGTATAGTGTCGAGGATTGAGGGTTTAGGGTTTAGAGTTTATGGATTAGGGTTTAGAGTTGAGAGATTAGGGTCTAAGGCATAGTGTTGAGGGTTGAGGGTTTAGGATTTAAGGTTCAAGTGTTGAGGGTTGAGGCTTTAGGGATAGGGTTTAAGGTTTAACGATAAGGGATTAGGGTTTACGGTTGAGGGATTAGGATTTAAAATTGAGGGATTAGGGTTTAAGGTATAGTGTTTAGGGTTGAGGGTTTAGGGATAGGGTTTAGGTTTTAAGGTTTAAGGGTTGAGGCTTCAAGATTTAGGGATATCGTTTAGGGTTGAGGGATTAGGGTTTAGCGTGGAGGGATTAGGGTTTAAGGTATAGTGTTTAGGGTTGAGGGTTGAAGGATGCATTGCACTACACTGAAAGGTTATAGTGCCATTAGAGAATGATGTCCTTGCATGGACCATGTCGAGTTCCCTCATCGATGTTGGTAAGGGATACATGGAAGGCAAATGGATTAGGAAGATAGTGGATTATGATGTGGATTCTAGAGGGGAGAAAAGTGGATTATGATCTAGATTATGTAGGGAAAATAGTGGATTATGTCAGACTTATGCCAATGCATGGACCATAGGGATGGTATGTGGAGGGTATGTAGGATATTGGATGAATGATGGTAGATTTATTGCAGAATGGAAGGGAACCATGACCAATGGTTGCACACAACATGATAAACATTGAAGCTTGTGATGCGAAGGTGGTGTAGGGTGCAATGGAGATGTTTGCTTAGGAGATGGATGATGAAGGGCTTTAGGAACCCACATAGACTTAGGCATTTTATTACTTTTGTTTTGCTTGTGGGATAGAATGTTTTGACACTTTTGAGTGGAATGGGAATTTGAGATGGGAGTAGATGGATGGGATTTTTTAGAGGTAGATGCCTCATTTAACTTGATTTCTTGTTGCTTAGGTACCCATACCATTTTGGTTTTGGACTTTGCTCCTGGAGGTATGGGCTTGGATAACTTTTTGGATTGATTTTTCTTTGACTCTTTGTTTTCATGTCCTGAGGCATGAGGACCCTTGGATGTTTGGTTTTATTAGTAGAGGCATCTAATTTTGCATTTATGGATCCCTTGGGGATGGTGGAATGAGTGGAAGCATTAAGTTTAGCTTTAAGATTAGGGTTGAGGGTTGAGGGTTGAGGGATTAGGGTTTAAGGTATAGTGTTGAGGGTTGAGGGTTTAGGGTTTAGGGTTTAGGGTTTAGGATCTAAGGTTCAAGTGTTGAGGGTTGAGGCTTTAGGGATAGGGTTTAAGGTTTAGCGATAAGGTATTAGGGTTTAGGGTTGATGGATTAGGGTTTAGTGCTGAGGGATTAGGGTTTAAGGTATAGTGTTTAGGGTTGAGGGTTTAGGGATAGGGTTTAGGGTTTAAGGTTTAAGGGTTGAGGTTTCAGGCTTTAGGGATAGCATTTAGGGTTGAGGGATTAGGGTTTAGGGTGGAGGGATTAGGGTTTAGGGTGGAGGGATTAGGGTTTAAGGTATAGTGTTTAGGGTTGAGGGTTGAAGGATACGTTGCTCTGCACTGAAAGTTTATAGTCCCATTAGAGAATGATGTCCTCGCATCGACCATGTTGAGTGCCCTCATCAATGTTGGTAAGGGATACATGGAAGGCAAATGGATTAGGCAGATAGTGGATTATGATGTGGATTCTAGAGGGGAGAAAAGTGGATTATGATGTGGATTGTGTAGGGAAAATAATGGATTATGATGTGGATTATGTTGAACTTATGCCAAAGCATGGACCATAGGGATGGTATGTGGAGGGTATATAGGATAGTGGATGAATGATGGTAGATTTATTGTGGAATGGAAGGGAACCATGACCAATGGTTGCACACATCGCAATAAACATTAAATCTTGTGATGCGAAGGTGGTGTAGGGTGCAGTGGAGATGTTTGCTTAGGAGATGGATGATGAAGGGCATTAGAAACTGACATAGACTTATGTGTTTTATTAATTTTATTTTGCTTGTGGGATGGAATGTTTTGGCACTTTTGAGAGGAATGGGCATTTGAGATGGTAGTAGATGGTTGGGATTTTTTAGAGGTAGATGCCTCATTTAACTTGATTTCTTGTTGTTTAGGTACCCATACCATTTTGGTTTTGGACTTTGCTTGTGGAGTTATGGGCTTGGATAACTTTTTGGATTGATTTTTCTTTGACTCTTTAGTTTTATGTCCTAAGGCATGAGGACCCTTAGGATGTTTGGATTTATTAGTAGAGGCATCAAAATTTGCATTTCTGGATCCCTTGGGGATAGTGGAATGAGTGGAAGCTTTAAGTTTAGCTTTAAGATTAGGGTTGAAGGTTGAGGGATTGGGGTTTAAGGAATAGTGTTGAGGGTTGAGGGTTTAGGGTTTAGGGTTTAGTGATTAGGGTTTAGAGTTGAGGGAATAGGGTTTAAGGCATAGTGTTTAGGGTTGAGGGCTTAGGGATAGGGTTTAAGGTTTAGCGATAAGGAATTAGGGTTTAGGGTTGAGGGATTAGGGTTTAGTGTTGAGGGATTAGGGTTTAAGGTATAGTTTTTAGGGTTGAGGGTCTAGGGTTTAAGGTTTAAGGGTTGAGGCTTCAGGATTTAGGGATAGCGTTTAGGGTTGAAGGATTAGGGTTTAGGGTAGAGGGATTAGGGTTTAAGGTATAGTGTTTAGGTTTGAGGGTTGAAGGATGTGTTGCGCTGCACTGAAAGGTTATAGTCCCATTAGAGAATGATGTCGTCGCATGGACCATGTCAAGTGCCCTCATCGATGTTGGTAAGGGATACATGGAAGGCAAATGGATTAGGCAGATAGTGGATTATGACATGGTTTCTAGAGGGGAGAAAAGTGGATTATGATGTGGATTATGTAGGTAAAATAGTGGATTATGATGTGGATTATGTCAGACTTATGCCAAAGCATGGACCATAGGGATGGTATGTGGAGGGTATGTAGGATAGTGGATGAATGATGGTAGATTTATTGCGGAATGGAAGGGAACCATGACCAATGGTTGCACACATCATGATAAACATTGAAGCTTGTGATGCGGAGGTGGTGTAGGGTGCAATGGAGATGTTTGCTTAGGAGATGGATGATGAAGGGCTTTAGGAACCCACATAGACTTAGGCATTTTGTTACTTTTGTTTTTCTTGTGGGATGGAATGTTTTGACACTTTTTAGCGGAATGGGAATTTGAGATGGGAGTAGATGGTTGGGATTTTTTAGAGGTAGATGCCTCATTTAACTTGATTTCTTGTTGCTTAGGTACCCATACAATTTTGGTTTTGGACTTTGCTTGTGGAGGTATGGGCTTGGATAACTTTTTGGATTGATTTTTCTTTGACTCTTTGTTTTTATGTCCTGAGGCATGAGGACCCTTAGGACGTTTGGCTTTATCAATAAAGGCATCTAATTTTGCATTTTTGGATCCCTTAGGGATGGTGGAATGACTGGAAGATTTAAGTTTAGCTTTAAGATTAGGGTTGAGGGTTGAGGGTTGAGGGATTAGGGTTTAAGGTATAGTGTTGAGGGTTGAGGGTTGAGGGTTGAGAATTTAGGGTTTAGGGTTTAGGGTTTAGGGTTTAGAGTTGAGGGATTAGGGTTTAAGGCATAGTGTTTAGGGTTGAGGGTTTAGGGATAGGGTTTAGGACTTAAGGTTCAAGTTTTGAGGGTTGAGGCTTTAGGAATAGGGTTTAAGGTTTAGAGATAAGGGATTAGGGTTTAGGGTTGATGGATTAGGGTTTAGGGTTGAGGTATTAGAGTTTAGGGATCTTTACTGTTGAATCTTTACTCTTGTTCTTTGCATGTCAGTCCATCGATTGTGTGACTTACAACGAAACATTTGTTGAAGTCTAGGTATAATTGGCATGTTGGCATGAGGAATGTTTTGGTTTGGCACAGCTAGGCCCAAAGAGATTACATTTAAGGGCTGAAAGTTGTCACTAAAGTCAGCATTAGAGATTCCAACTTTAGCACTGACTAATGAATCGAAAAAAAAAGAATTAAAATTCCCACCTGTGTTAAAATATACCACACAAAAAAAAACTCAAATTTAAGTTAATACATTTAAGCCCACAACACAGTGTACTCTGCCTCTATTTTAGGTTTTTTGCTAAGAATTGTAGGCTACAAAGCGACAACTTTATTAGGTTGAAAACGGAAGTTACTAAAAAGTTTCTACAATGGATCTGTGAATTTGTATTTTATTTATTTTTGGTTCTAGACATCCACAAGATAAAAAATTGCTTTAGCTAGCTACTAAATTTGGGGTTTCTGATGCTAAATTTGGGGTTTCTAGCTACCTCAACCATTCAATCAAGCTTGTTCGTCTACCTTTTAGCAAGTAAGTTCCAATTGCTGAGCAATTTACTCTTGACCTAGGTTTTTATTGATTTTGATATAATTTTGAGCTCAAAGAAAGTTTTTCTAAGATGTTTTACTCACGCTTTAGGGTAAATTTTAGTAGTAATGTTGTTAATTATCCTTGCTTTCAGTATAACTTGCATTTACCATTTTTGGAAGGCCTGTAGAATAAGGTCTCTTTGTACATCATACCCAAAATACAAGCTGTTAGGATTTGTTTTTGGCTACATATTTGTTTTTGGCTACGATTGGTCAAGCACGCTGTTAATTCATACCTGGCTACGATTGCCTCCATAAACTGGATGAAAATAATTTGCCCTAGGTCGCCTCAAAATGTCAAGCAATAGAGGGAAGGGAGCAAACTCTAGCCACAATCAGGTAATTCAGTCAATTTATAGATTTGTAAATGTTTCCATTGTTTCTTTGATTTTTAGTATTTAGTTCTCTATTTCTAAATTTAAAAGAAGAAATTTATTTTAAATATATATATATATAGGGACATGAGACTGACAAAGATAAAGAGGCATTGGCTTCCATATTGGGGGTAGAGGCTGTGAACAAATTGGATGGTGTTGACTTGACAATGCTTGCTAGATACATAGAAAAACAATCTAGTAAAGACCCTGAAACATGGCAACCAAATCAACAGTGTCAAAGGGAATCAATTGATTCCCCAACCAGTCATGGATCAGGCAAAAGATCTAGGAGGAAATCAATAACAGTAATCTCTAAGGATGTGGAACAGGGAGTAGAGGCTTCCAATGTCCCAGCCACTCCTAGGACATAGACTTCTTTGACCACCACGCCATGTTTTGCATCTTGCATTGGTAGCTACGATACCAAGATAGAATACAATGTGGTTTCAGGGGAAGTCTGAATGATAGATGCTGGAAAAACGTTTGTGAATAGGTTGAAGGAATCATGTCTTCAACGGTTTAAAGACCATCTACATTTTCCATTCTCAAAGATACCCATGCACCTACAAAAACCAATTATCCATGACATGGAGACTGAATTTGGCACAGGTTGGTCTGTAAAGAAAATAAAGCTACGAATGTCTCAAAACTGCAAGAGATTTTGGTGCAACCAAACAAAGAAGATTAAAAAAAATCCCTCCCAAGCTAAGGTTCAAAAAAAGGCCAATTGATGTAAGTCTAAAAGTATGGAAAGAGCTTGTAAAAGCATATGAGAAGTCTAATGCACGGAGGAAGTCCGATGAGGAGAGTACGCAGGTATTTGAATTTCCTCATAAGATTTTATCAAATTTATTAAACAATTTTTAAATTTTATTTGTGCATAATTAATTGAATTAGTATATGTTTCAGGACAAGGCCTCCAAGGCTAGGCTTGACAAACTTCGTGCCACTCATCACAGTGGCCAGAAAGGTTTACAGGCCTTGATCTGTACATTTGTAAGTATATTTAATATGTTAAATGATTTTTTTTTATTTCCTAGGAAAAAGTAAATGATTGCATATTAATTAGTTTAACTTGTCCATGTGCCATGTTTTGACAGGAGGAGAAATATGGTTGGCAACCAATGCAATTTGAAAAGGAAATGTTACAAAGCAAAAAGTGGACCAATTTTGTAATCTGGATGGAGAACAAGGTATCAATAGTTGACTTTCAATAACGTAGTTGGATATTATTGTGTTAATATGTGAATTTGCATTTCTTGTGTTGAGTTTCAATAATCTTTGAAGAGGTTATAGAGTGATACTTGAGACAAATAGTTACAGTTGTACTCTATTTGTTGTGTTTGGTTTCTATTGGTCTTCTTGTCTTTTTGACTCATGTGGATGTAGTTATCATTGAGTTTTCAGGTGGTCTCCTAAGTGAACAGACCAAAGGGTTATCTCAAGTCTTTGTTTCCTAACCTTTTATTATAAGACTTAAAGGAGGGCATGCATTACAGTTATGTTGTTGGTTATATTTCAAACCTTTGAAATATAATAGTGGACATTTAAATTTTAATATGCACATTTTTTTTTGTTGAGAAGGAGTCATCATTAGTAGTAAGCATCAACTCTCCTATGCCATAACAGCTTTGGGAAGTACTAGTCTTTAATGTGCTTGGTTTTGGGGTACATGAAGGAGAAAAGGAAGGAGTGGGCAACCATTTTGGGGGGGAATTCTTCTTTTTTCCATGGCGTCGAGGAAGGAAGGTTGATGGTTGGACTGTAAGTGATTTAGAGGAAGGGAGACTTTGGGTGTGCTCATCATGTTGGATGAGTGTCTTGCTGTTTGGGTTGGAGACTAAGAATCAAATCACCAACTGGTCTTCTTCAACTAAGCTAACCTTTCTTTGAAGTAAAGCTCCTTGTCATCCATTCTTGTAAAATTACATTGACCATTTTGGTGAAACATTTCCTTTAACTTGTGTAACTGTATGTGGTCTTGTGAAAGCCTATGCTAAAGGGTTTGGATGAGGAAAATATTGTTAACTGTGAGAGTTCAGACTTAAGATCATGGGACTTACGAACTGTGGCAAACTGTTGGTTATTGTGTTTTGGATTTCTATCATGAAGGAAGGTACATTAATTTGCATACAGTTTGAGGTGGAGTTTCAAACCCTAGCTAGAATTGCTAGAATGCTATCATTGCCACATACCATGAGTCTTGAGGAAACATGGACCGATTCATGGTTATCTTTTTTGACACGGTTGTAAACCCTAATGGTGTTGGTATTTCACCTATAAATGTCCACTCTCTCAATTGTGGATGCAAGGTCTTCTTGGGATTAATAATGCCACTCCTAGGTGGGGTTTTGGGATGGTTTTAGATCCTTGGTTCGGGTCAACTTGCCCCCAACACTCCCTCCAAGGTTATGAGGTTTGCCTTACTGGAGCCACAATGGAATACAATGTTGAAACAACACTACATGATTGTATTTGATTCCCAGTTGACTCTTGGAAAGAATGGGTTTTGTCAATTGCATACAGTTGTGTAACATTGCAATAGTTGTATTGTACTTGTAACTAGAACAGTCTATTATGAAGGCATTTGTTTGATGAGAATGACCTTTGAGTTTATTGTAATGACATGCACTAAATTAGAAATGTGATTTCAAACTAGTATTTATTAAATTAGAGATTGTTTGTGAACAAATTTATCTTAGTATGGACTTCCTTGTGTTTGAATGACTTAGCACTACCCACAGAATAGTAGATATTATGTACTTGTGATCACTGCGTCATTTGGATAGAGGACTCATAAATGGAATATAGGACCTTCTATTTCATTGTCCATAAAATCCTAAGGGTTAATTAAGTTATTGTGCATGGATGTAAATGGAAACTTTAAGCTCTCTGAAGGCTTGCTTATTATTTACAAAGTAGCATTAATTTCTTATTTTAACTGTTGAAACATCTTGTGGACACTAGTATGGTCTTGACTAAGGAATTATCTTGTAAACACTAGAAAGGTCTATGCATGTTAATCATAGACTATAACCCTACATTTGGAAGGAAATTTTTATCGTAGATGTGATATTACTATACAGTGGTATCTGGTCTATGGCATGACATCTTTAGTTGGAGGTACCTTCAGATTTCTATAGCATCATGTCTGGGCTAAGGTACCGTAAAGTTAAGTTGCATTGTATGGTTTTTATTGTATTAGAGGTTGCTATATGCAAATCTACAGTGATATAAGGAGACTCGACTCTCGTCATTTCATTGTACAAAGTGAGTGACAAAATAACTACCTAGTTTAAAATTGGCCCTTCTTTAAGCAACATATGTAGCAATGAGACTTAGGATTCTTGAAAATGAGAAGCATCCTTCTCCCCATACAACCTGCTAACTAGGGCCACTATGTTTTTTACTGAACCCTTGAGGCTGATGGAAGGGTACCATTTAGTATTCCTAGAAGTTAATTATCTAACTCCTCCTCTTGAGCCAATTTCCTTGTATGATGAACTAGATGATTGGGATGACCATCTTGAAGATGTAATTGAAGACTTTTGTGCTTGTGTAGTGTTGCAAATGTACACTCCATGGGGACAAAACTTGTAGATCTTAGTGTTAATCATGATATAGGCACAATTTTTTTAATTGTTGGTCATGTAAATGTGAGTTTTCAGCTACCACAAGTGTACTCTTAAGGATAGTCTCACTAAGGAAAGCATGGATGTAAGAGTTAAACTTGAGATACATGATCTTGACTTTTTTCTTGGTATACCTAAAGTTTCTAATCTCTTTGTTAATGAGCTAGATGTCAATTTAAACCAAGGATGTGTTTCCAACATTTGTGATGATGTTTGCATTCATGAGGATGATAAGTTACATCAAAATATCAAAAGTTACATAGCCTCTGAGATGGAGTTTATCCCATTCGCGAGGGAGTTAATTCGTTCCAGTTGTTCTGCTGAGAACAGATCGCCATATAGGCTTACAAAGTTTGCAAAAGCAGTCATGTCACAGTTTTCCAGTCCCTCTCTGAAGATCTTGAGGGCTTCTTCAGTTTTCTTCTTCTTGATTGCCTCCGCGTCGAAGACTCCATAGATGAAACCTTTTTTTAGATTTGGGTTGGTGTGCTGCCTGCAATAATAACATCATCCCTGATCCCCTCATTGACCAGAAAACCTGTAAATCTTGACGCCCTGGCAAGAGACCCTGTGGCTTGGATGATAGTCATGTAGAAACACTCTAAAAGGACATCGTCATGGATATGGCTGCCCTGCGGTCCCCTTATCCCTGCAATCACTTTGATGGCATTGCGTAGCTCCTCCTCCTCTGTACTGAATAAGTGGTGGACTTGTTAGTCCACCAACTCCTCCAAGCACTCGCAGCGGACTCCAAAGTGTTTTCTGCCCACCATTGTTATGGGAGACTTCGAGCCATCCTCCTAAAATAGGAAGTTTCTCTCAATTACCTTCCTCATGACTTACATTGTTTGAAAGTTGTAGGTTTTACAATGCTTTTTGCCTGTCTGAACTGTCCTCACTTCTGGAAAAGGAACGCTTGATTGACTCTTCCCTAATCAAACCAGATTGGGGACAATCCTTCCTATCTCCTCTGGGATTTGCTATCTTGGAGAAAGCCATGCTCACCATCGATTCTTCTAAGATCTCCTACCTTGAGCTATACCTATGAAATTCCTAAATGCCCATCATCCTTGATTAGCATCTTTCTCAGATCCTTGAAACACTGCCCTTCGAAAAAGCATTCCTCCCCCATTTCTTGCTCAACCCCTCGATTTGTTAGGAGATCGGCAACCCCGTTGGCCTCTCTGTATACGTGCATGGTTGACCTCCTTGCCCATGCTGGCTATCTTGAAGACACCCTAAACTTTATCATTGAGATACCTGTTAAATCTGTGCTAATTGTATGCATGTGTTTTCTTGGTGCCTATAGATCACATATGAATATAGGCTTAGGAGTATTTACAACAACACTGCTTTTTGATTTGGATCCTAAAAATGCTACATAATTTATGTTCTTCTCTCAAACATCTATCCACAAGTGGGCAGGTGTGGTGAGGTAAGGAGATTGATGAAAGATAGAGGAATTAAAAAAATACCCAGATGCAGTTGGATTGAAGGGCATAAAATGGTACATGTTTTTTTGTGTAGGAGACAGATCACATCCATAGACAAAGGAGACCTATGCAAAGTTGGAGAAATTGGCTTGGAAGATGAAGGCGGCAAGGTATCTTCTAGATTCAAGAATTTACTTAATGCTGTGGAAGGATGGGAAAAAGAATTATTTCTCTGCCACCATGGTGAAACGTTGGCAATTGCATTTGGTTTGTTAAACATGCCCCATGGAACAACTATTAGACCTTTATCTTAAGGTTACTCATGAATCTTAAGATAAATAATTATTGAAAAAAAATTGTGCATTCATTAATGACATGTAAGAGAATTTAATCAACTGCTACTTAAAAACTCTTTAATGTTTCTATCTAATGCAGGTTATTAGATTAATAGTGAAAAAGAACATACATTGACCATGCAATTTGTGGCACTTAAGGTTATGTAATAGAATTTACAGTTGATAGTTAAATTGTATAACAATTTTTTTTATGATCTTTAGTAACATTTATTAGAATTGTTGCATGTTTTACATCATTGGAATGAAATATTAGCTATAACTTTTTTGGAATTTTATTATGATATGTGCACTTTGATATGATGTAATATGATTATGGTTTCGTTTCATATGTTGGAATATTAGATATATAACAGAAAAATAAATTAGTACATGAAATAAATAATAATTTTTCATTTTAAATTTTTTTTTTGGTAGAACACGGGTCTTCCAAAAGATGAAGATGATCCTGATGATATAGATCCAGATTATATTGGTTCTAGTACAGATCACATGGCAGAGGATGATGATGCAGATACAGAAGACAACGAGGCCAATGACGATGATGAGGACGACGATGATGATCATGATGATGATGATGGTGATGATGATGATGAGGTAGTTGCTAGTAGTAACCAGTGACATTCATGATCATATAGACTGCATCATGGATCATTACTGATATATCGTTATGATGCCTCTTTTCATGGTTACTATCATATGTATCATTTTCACGGCCTGCAATACCATATTATTGAGTTGTATCATTTTCACATGTATCAATTTGACTTATATCATTTTCACATGTATCATCTTGACTTGTATCATTTTGAGTTACTTAATTTATCATTTTTACTTATATCATTTGTGTTAGAATCTGAAAAGATTATTAACCCAGAAAACTAGTGCAAACGAATAGATATCTAAACTATGAATGCAAATGATACAAAATCAAAATAGCAACACAGAGTTAGTCTCCAAGAGAGTAATGCAAATGCTAGAAGCAAAATAGCATTAAGAGGATGCAAAAACAAAAGATGCCAAATACAAGCCAGGTAGCATGCTTATATAGACTAGGGAGAGGGAGAAGGTGGCAACACCGACCAATCAGGAGCAACCATCTATCGGACTAAAGATAGCAAAGTATCTTCTCAAGATAGCTAATGGATGCTCACATGTAGGAAGGTGACACCTCGCAACCACTCACCTAATAAGACATGCTTTATTAATCGAAGTGAGATTAATAGAAGTGTAGGAAAAACCTAGGAATATAGGTAAAAATAAATAACCCAACTAGGAAATAAAAACCTACACTAACACCCCCATAAGCGAAGCTTAGGTGGATGTATAAATGGGTCCCATCAAATCAAGCCTGATGAGGTACCCATGCACATAAAATTTCCCCCCAAAGAGAGAGAGAAGGGACTCCTCCAAAAGTAGAGAGAGTCAGGACTCTGAGTGAGAGGAAGAAGCCCCCCAAAAGATGAAGCATCTCGCACCCCCAGCAAAGCTCACAAATGAAGGAACTTGCTCTCAATGAAGGATTTGATGAAGATATCAGCAACCTGCTCAGAAGTCAGACAGTAGTGAAGGTCAATGACGTGGCCATGGATGAGCTCCCGGATGTAGTGCATGTGGACCTCTATGTGTTTGGTCCGTTGATGATGGACCGAATTCCGTGAGATTTGAATGGCACTTTGGTTGTCACAAAATATGACTAATGGCCATCTGATCTGGATACCAAACTCAGTGAGAAGATTTTGAATCCAAATGGCCTCAGTGGCAGCATTCACAACCCCCCGATACTCGGCCTCAGTAGAAGATAGAGCAATAGCAGACTGCTTCTTGCCTGACCAACAAATAGGACCTGAACCAAGTGAGAAGCTGTAACCTGAAGTAGACTTATGATCCTGAGAATCACCTGACCAATCTGAATCTGTGTAGCCCACCAAATCAAGCTCAATGCCTGCTGCGTAGTGAATCCCAAAACTATGAGAACCCTGAATGTAGTGAAGGATCCGCTTGGCTGCTTTCTAGTGCAGCTCATGAGGCTCCTGCATGAATCGCGAGACCATGCCTACAGCATATGAAATGTTAGATCTCGTACGAGTCAGATAAATGAGACTCCCAACAAGCTGTTAGTACAAAGTGCCATCAACAAGTGGAGAAGAACACTGAGCCTCAAGTTTGACTCCAGAAAGAAAGGGATTCAGAGCAAGTTTACAGTCAGCCATATGAAACCTCAAGAGCAAATCTAGAGCATACTTGGACTGTGTGATGGTGATCCCGGAAGAAGATTGAAAGATCTCAATCCTAAGAAAGTAATGCAACAAGCCCAAGTCAGTCATCAAAAATCTGTCATGAAGGGTAGTTTTGACAGCCCCAATGGTGGATGAAGAACTCCCTGTGATCAGTAAGTCATCAACATACAGAACCAGAAATAGGAGTGAATCATCCTGTTGCAGAATGTAGACATTGGGATTAGAATGGCACCGAGTGAACCCAACTGATAGAAGGAAGGAGTCCATCTTGGCATACCAGGCCTAAGGAGCCTGTTTGAGGCCATATACTTCCGAAGATGGCACATAAGTGAAGAATTTTGAATGAACCCCTGTGGCTTCTCCATGTAGATCTCCTCTTGAAGGTCACCGTGAAGAAAAGCACTCTTCACATCCATCTAGTGTACTTCCCAACGATTAGTTGCAGCAATGGCAAGAACAAGTCGAATGAAATTCATTCGAGCAACTGGCGCAAAAGTCTCAGAGTAGTCAATCCCAAGAACCTGGGATAATCCTTTAGCAACCAAGCGAACCTTATGCTTGTCAACCGACCCATCTACTGCAAATTTTGTCTGATAGATCCACTTACATCGAACAAGTTTTCTTCCCTTAGGAAGAGGGACAAGATCCCAAGTGTGGTTCCTCATCAAGGAACTATACTCCTCCTGCATAGTTGTATCCCACTCAGGAATACCAGAAGCCTCATGAAAAGACTATGGATCTGAGGCAGTAGCAATGAAGACTTGTGGAGCATCCTGGAACTATGAACGAGTCTGCCTGGTGTCTAATGGATCCCCAACCCAATCACCTGTAGACTGCAAGGTCTGTCTAGCCCAAAGTGGACCAGAAGATGGAGAATCTAGAGGAGAGTCATCAACCTCTGAATAATGACTAGGAGAGGAAGGAGGTGAGTCCTCTGAATCGCTCTCTGCATCGGAAGTGGAGGTAGAAGACTACTCAGGTGAATCTGACTCATCAGAAGATCTATCATGTATCCCAAGTGACTCCAATGTCAAAGTAGAAGGAGTTGGAGAAGTGATAGAAAGTGAGCTCAAAGAGCCCTCTTCAAACTGAACACTCCTCTCAATGAACAACTCATGTATAGTAGGGTGGAGCAACCGATAACCCTTCACACCATGAGGATAACCTACAAATATGCAAGGTCTGCTCTGCGGATCCAAGGCCTTATGTTTCTCTACAGGAATGTGGGCCCACATAGGAAAACCAAAAAATTGAAAGTACTTAACTAATGGTTTCTGACCGCTCCAAGATTCAAAAGGAGTGACTCCCTTCAAGGCTTAGTGAGGAACATGGTTCTGGATATAACAAGCACAGTTAATGGCCTCTGCCCAATACTGTGGTGTAAGAGATCTAGAGTGAATCATACAGTTTGCCATTTCCTTCAAGGACCTATTCTTCCGTTCTGCAACACCTTTCTACTGAGGATTGTATGGAACTGAATGCTGCAAATTAACCCCCTCTGAAGTGCAAAACCTTTCAAACCGATGGTTGACATACTCACCACCATTGTCAATGCACAAAACTTTGATGGCTTTCCCGGATTGCTTCTCTACAAAATTTTTGAAGTCCTGAAAATGATCAAATACCTCTGACTTCTGTTTGAGAAAGTACACCCAAGTATATCGAGAAAGGTCATCAATGAATGTGAGGACATATCTAGCCCTACTAAAAGAAGGATGCTGAAATGGACCAGCCAAATCACTATGAACTAACTCCAGTATCTATGAAGCTCTCCATGCCTTACCTTTGTCAAACTTTTCCTTAGGATGCTTACCAAGAATGCAACCTTGGCAAACACCACCTGAAAAACTAAACTTAAGGCAACCCTGTGACCATGCTCTGCTGGTTGAGCTGCTGCAAGTAGTGGAAGTTTAGATGGCCAAACCGCTCATTACATAATCTACTGACATCATTAGAATGAGTGAGCAAAATAGTTGAAGGA
This sequence comes from Cunninghamia lanceolata, assembly GCA_027924645.1. Classification (NCBI taxonomy): domain Eukaryota; kingdom Viridiplantae; phylum Streptophyta; class Pinopsida; order Cupressales; family Cupressaceae; genus Cunninghamia; species Cunninghamia lanceolata. Next base: position 14,317,507 of record BSBN01000870.1, on the reverse strand, counting down.
GGATCAAGAATAAAGTGAGAAAATAGAAAGAGCCGTGACTGATGATCTGCTCTCCCAACTGCAACTGTAGAACCACTGTACAACTCATGAATCTCCACTGAATCAGGAGTGAACTCAACCCGCTTGCCTGAAGCTGTGTGAGTGATCTAGTATACCGATAGGAGATTAGTTGATAATGAGGACACACAAAGAACATCATGGAATGTGCCATCCCCCACATCAACAAACCCTCTCCCACACACCTCAATAGGAGTGTCATCACCCATCAAAATAGAAGGCATAGTACACGGCTCCAAAGATGCAAGTTCTTCCTTAGATGAAGCCATGTGGTACGAAGCACCTGAATCAAGAACCCAAGTGGATGGTGAAGAAGCTACTGCAACAAGGGCCTTGCCCTTTCCTTTCCCCTTGTTGTTTTCTTTTGCCTTGTTAGACCCCTCATTAGAACTCTATTTGATAGACACATGAACACTGATATTATTCTTCTCAAGAATGTGTGTCAAGTGATCAATTTGTTTCTTTAGACATTTATGTTCATCATGATCGGGTCTTTTACAATAGGCACATTGGACCCTCTCTTTCTTAGGCTTGTCTCCCTTGGAAGATTGGGTCTCATTAGTTGCCTTTGAAGCAACCAGTATCTGATCCTTCTTCTCTTTGCTATTCTTTTGTTTCTTATCCTTACTATTGTTGTTACTACTTTGTCCTTTTTATTCTTTTGTGCCTTGGTTGGTAGCCAAGGCATGTGACTTAGAGGACTTAAGAGTGCCCATCTGGATTAGCTTGTCCTGTAGCTGAGTGAGATTGACAGCAAAATCATCTAAAGATGGCATGGTGAATTGAGTACCAAGTGCACCCTTAGTAGCATAGAAGGTAGAAACAAACATAGAATATTCTGAACTTAGCTTAGATAGAATACTAAGAATTATTTGTTCATCTTTCTTTTCAATTCCACATTGTTTTAACTGTGGCCTTAGTGATTTCAATTTAGCGAAAAAATCCTGGATTGTGTTGAAATTGCCTGGACTTAAACTAATTAGTTTATTTTCCAACATATGACACCTCATTGAATCTTGTGTGCGAAATAGTGTTTCTAGCTTTGTCCAAATTTTATTTGGTGTATTCAAAGACTCAATGTGAAAGAGAAAATTAGGAGAAATAAACAAACACAATGTTCCATATGCCTCATCACATTTGTTAAACCACTTAGGCTTATCTTCATCTTTAGCAGGTTCAGTTTCAAGTCCCATAGTTATCCTATTTAATCCAGCTTTCCTTAAGTGAATTGTCATGCATAATTTCCACTCAAAGTAATTGTATGGAGTTAGAATGGGCACATTTGTTTGATCCATGATGAAGAAATGCAGAGAAGAAATACCAAAAAGAAGAGAACCCAACCAAGACAACCCCCCTTTTCACTCAATCAAAGAACCCCCCAAGAAAATATGATTTGGCACTTTATATTAATGCATTTACAACTTCCACTAGCAAAAAAATACTAAGTGGTCTTGATTTCAATGCATTACAAAACCCTCACGAAGAGCATATGTTGAAAATACAACTTTGGCACAATACTTAGAGAAATAAACAGCACTACTGCGATCTACTCAAAAAATATGGACTTTCAAAAAAAGAATTGCCTCGATACGAGGTCGTATGTGAAAGTTATGATCCTCCGAAGTTCCCAAAATGAGAACTGTGCAGTGTCATGACTGAGAATCTACAATTTCTGAAAAATATCTCCATCAAAATCAAAAACATCTGCACTAGTGCATAGAGTATGAAAAAATAGCCAAAATTTAAAAAATATTCATAGGAAATAGAGTCTATATGAGCAAGAACGGAGCATTTGAAAATTGCCTTCAAAACTGCAACTACCAACGGAGAGGGGTACTGTTGTAGCTTTCTGAGTTTGATTCTACAAAATATACAGACTACATAAAAAAATTAAAAGATACACAGATATTTTTTCTGTGCTACGAACAAAACCCAGAAGGCGTTTCTCTTGATGATGTACAGAAGATGTAGTTCTAATGTAAACAAAACTCCTTTAGCAACAAAAAATGACCCCAGCAACCAAAAAATGGCATACAAAGGTTGAATCAGCTACCTAAGACAAGCAAAGGCATGCTAGAACCTGTAATATTGATTGAAAACACCAAATATGCAAGTTGGTTATCAGATTTGAGCTTGAAACCCTGGTTCCGCAACTGTGTATGACGATCTCTGATTTCGATGAAACAAAAGCCAAATCTGACTTTCTCAAGCCTCCTGGACGTGTTGGAATAGCTAGAAATGCTGCCAATATAACCAGAAATGTTGTAATCACCCAGATTTCATAAAACACATGTGTAAACCCCAGGGATTAAAAAAGTTTCCGTCAAACTTTTCTGATTCTCAAGATCATCCGAAGATGCAAGAAAAGAGCATACTGGGTTTTTTTTAAAACTGTAATAAGATTTATTAGCCCCCCCTAAATCTCTCAAATATGGAAACTAAAAATCTACTCTTACACATAGAACAACTCTGATACCATGTTAGAATCTGAAAAGATTATTAACCTAGAAAACTAGTGCAAACGAATAAATATCTAAACTATGAATGCAAATGATACAAAATCAAAATAGCAACACAGAGTTAGTCTCCAAGAGAGTAATGCAAATGCTAGAAGTGAAATAGCATTAAGAGGATGCAAAAGTAAAAGATGTCAAATACAAGCCAGGTAGCGTGCTTATATAGACTAGGGAGAGGGAGGAGGTGGCAACACCGACCAATCAGAAGCAACCATCTATCAGACTAAAGATAGCAAAGTATCTTCCCAAGATAGCTAATGGATGCTCACATGTAGGAAGGTGACACCTCGCAACCACTCACCTAATAAGACATGCTTTATTAACCTAAGCGAGATTAATAGAAGTGTACGAAAAATCTAAGAATATAGGGAAAAATAAATAACCCAACTAAGAAATAAAAACTTACACTAACAATTTGTACATGTATCATTTTGACTTATGTCGACTGTTGGACATGTATCATTTTGACATGTTATTGATCTACTGGCATATTTGACTTTCACTTGTTTTAGTTATATATGATGATGATCTTATCAGTATTGACTTGTCAATTTATATATATTGAAAGTGGTCGATAATTTTTGGATGGATATTTATTACGTATGATGATTTTAATTTACTGTTTAGGATGGATGTTGTAAAATTTAATTAAATTATAGATATCTGACTCACTTGTTTTAATTATAGATGATGATCATGTTATAATAATTATCCTTTTTTTATATAAATATCTTGTTAAATTGGAAGCAAAACCCAAAACAACAAAGGAGGTCATAATGGAAGCAAAACTTGGCATCAATTAGGAAGCCAAAAAAGAAGCTATTTTCGACACCATACAAGAAGCAAAATATGAAACACGACTGAGAGAAAAACTAAAAGCAAAAATGGGAGCAGACATGGAAGCAAAACTGGAAGCTAAATTGGGTGCCAAATCTGGTGCTAAATTGGAAGAAAAACCAGAAGCAAAATTGGAAGCAAACCTAGAAGCAAAAAAGGAAGCAAAACCTAAAGCAAACTTGGAAGCAAAACTAGAAGCAAACCTGGAAGAAAAAATGGAAGCAAAACTAGAAGCAACACAAGAAGCCAAACCAGAAGCAAAATTGAAAGCCAAATTGGAAGCCAAATCTGGCGCTAAATTGGAAGCAAATCTGGAAGCAAAATCGGAAGCAAAATGGTAAGCAAAAATTGAACCAAAACTAGAAGCAAACTTGGAAGCAACACAAGAAGCCAAACTAGAAGTAAAATCGGAAGCCAAACTAGAAGCCAAATTGGGTGCTAAATCTGGTGCTAAATTGGAAGCAAATCTAGAAGCAAAATGGGAAGCAAAATTGGAAGCAAAAATTGAAGCAAAACCAGAAGAAAACCTAGAAGCAAAACTAAAAGCAAACCTAGAAGAAACACAAGAAGCAAAACTAGAAACAAAATTGGAAGCCAATTTGGGTGCCAAATCCAGCACTAAATTGGAAGCAAATCTGGAAGCAACACTGGAAGTAAAACAAGAAGCAAACCTAGAAGCAAAACCAGAAGAAAAATTAGAAGCCAAATTGGGTGTCAAATCTAATGCTAAATCCAGCGCCAAATCTGACTATTGCTTTCCGGTGCTAAATCCAGCACTAAAGTCATCTCTAAAGTCGGCACTAAAGTCGGCACTAAAGTCGGCGCTAAATCTGGCACTGAAGTAAGCATGCAAACTTGCACCGAGTTATGAACCAGATAAAGTATCCAATTCCTTATCTCAATGGCACTAAATTTCGGTGCTATTTTAGGCGCTAATTGCCTGATTTATTGTAGTGAAAGATTTTAAAATCCTCTGCACAAGCTCCCACTCAAATGAAGATCATCTCAAAAATCCCTTTACCCAACGACTAGGACCAATGGTGATCAAGCTTTGATACCAACTGAAAGGAAACAAGGTATGTAAAAATAGCTTCCTACACTGATCTAATGAGGAAAGTTATGAAAATTTTAATCTTTTCTAGTTACAGGTTATTAGATGCACATTAAAAGAAAGGTAATAACACATCAAAAACAAGTACAATGCTCACAACACAAAATATACATGGAGAAAACTCTTTTGGGTAAAAGAACCCAGACTCCAAAACCTGCACAATGTATTATCAAATCAAAAGATGATTACAACACACTTGCAATGCAATCTCTTCTAGAGGTACACAAATGTTGATTCTCATTCACATCCCATGACCTTTCACATTCTCCATCCGCTTATTTAAAAAGACTCTTTAACAGTTATCCAATGTCATTTTTTCCATGTCAACAAATAATAAACTAACTGTCATCACCTTTATTAAATATAGGGAATTTTTTGCTTCAGGGGCGCTGCACCCAGCAACCCCCACTAGGGGCATTTCCCCCAAACTCCCACCATGGGCTCCACCCCCAAGCCCCACCAGGGGGATGAGCCCCCCCAGGCCCCGCAGGAGGGGTTCCACCCCTCCTCACTCCCACGTTAATTATTTTGGTGGGAAACCGCAGTTGACAAAGTCACCAAAGTTTACCTTGTTGCATGTACCCACAACCCTACAGCATGATCAGTCACCACACACTAACAACTTGTCACACTTGTCATTTCATCTCTTACATGTCATAGAATCTGTCATAACTCATGACACATGACCACAAGGTGCCAACACATGGAAAAACTATGCCAAGTCAACATAAGACGCCTACCTCCTCATATGAGAACAAAACATACATTTGGTCACCTTTCGTGTAGGATGACAAATCAACATGCCAACTCTCACAAAGTGACAAAATAAGATTTACATAGAAATTACAATAGTGGGTAAAATTAAATAAATACAATATTAGGAACTTACAAAGGTTGAGACATCTTAATTCCCAACACTAGGATCCCCACACTATGTGAGCATTTGCAATCTATTTCTAGTGGTGGAGCTAAGCCACATCAAGTCGAGTAGCGAAATCGAATGGTTGTGCTTCCAAAGTGGCAATGGCTTCAAAAATATTTAAGGTGGTAGCCTCGTAAGAGCGGCAGTGGAAGAAGGCCAACTGACACCCATAAATGTGGAAGAAGTGGGAGGTATAGGTTATGGCATCATTCCACCAAGATGTCCACCTGATCCCATGCATAAGACGTGGTTTCAAATTCTAAACATGTTGAATGTGAGTTGTTGTGGCTTTGTGATTGAGTAATGGCATGTTGAGTAAAAATTACATTCATGATCTTGGGTTTGGCAACTTACCACTTAATATGAAACCATATTGGGAAGTGCTCTGAAAGAATGTAACATCTAACAAAGGCTCCATTGAAAAAGAATAACAGCTAGAAAATGAAAAGAAGGATTGAGTTGACTACATGCTTTGATCTAGATGCTTGAGTATTTTATCAAGGGCAACTCTCAAATCGCTCCAAGTGTACCACATCATATGATCTTAGTGGCGGCAGAGATTAGGATTAAAAAAGTCCCAATTTTTTATGCATAAAAAACCAAATCTCTCTTTCGCCAACTATCTAACACATAGGAAAGGCCCCATATTTATCATAGGCCATTTCAATGATATTAAAATCCCAGTAAAAAACCTAAGTGGAAGCGGGCATTGAATTAGTGATCCATATCTAGAGGGTAGATATTTCAACAACATCATTCGAAGCATAAACATTAAAAACTCCAAAGGAATGATTATTAATGTGAAAAGAGCCCACAACACTTAGTTGGTGGGGGTAATTCCCCAGTCACCTAAGTGTTGATTCCACATAGGAGAGAGAAATGTGAGAACACCACTCCAACCTACTTCATGGTTACTACACAAGAAGTGACTGGAAAACCAAATAACATGACAAGATGCAGAAAGAAAAGAAAAGAAAAAGAAAAAACTTTAACCTCTTGTAAACAGAGAGTGTCCAGACCTAGAAACTGAAGTTGAGCATAATGAACAGAGTACTTCCATGGGAGGTCGTTAGACCTTGAACATTCTAGGAGGTACAATTCATAAATGAGTGTCAAGAGTCATCTCCTCATTATCCAACACATATAGAGTAGAATAACTATTCTACAAAATGGCTTCATTGGCATAAAAACTTCTTATCTAAAATTTGAGTTGGATTGGGTGTCATTTATTTGGCACAAACTCTCTCTCTTCTAGTCACCCTAGTGGGCTATGAGACCTCCTCTTCCTAGCAGGAGGGGAAGCATGTCGGGCATTGACGGCTAGTAGTTGAGACAAAATTGACATTGCTAGTGAATCTCTTATAAATTTTGCCTCACAAAAAGTATCCCTGGAAGAGGAGAGTTCAGGTTTACATGAATTTAGAGGTTTTGAAATATTATTTGAAGCCTAACCCCCAAAGTTGGAAGTCAACTTGGGGTAGGCTTGTTATTACCAAAGTTCTTGGCTTTGTGACTAACCAATATAGACCAACCTTCCTCGTCTTTTATAGAAGGTGGTGACCTAGAAGCTGGTTGTGTAGAAGGTTTTGGACACGGGGAAGTCAAAGGGAAATCTTGAATCTTGTGCTCAAAGAGTTGGCATTAGTAACAGGTATTCAGAAAGTTGATATAAAGAATGCATTGAATGTATCTTGTTTGACTAATCTGGCTGTCAGTAGATTCTTTAAGGTCCTTGGATAAGTCCACCACAACACAGACCTACCATTGAGGACGGGCTGAATAGAATCGTTCAAGTTCAAAAAAACCATAGAGCCTAGAGAAGAGGCTATCTAGCTCAAAAAAATTAGCATGGCAAGGGAAACCCAGGGAACTCAACCGAAACAGGGACTCTAAGAGACTTTTCATCAAAGATGACAATGTCTCAACTCTAGGATTCAAAAATAAGCAAGGAGGAATAGACAAACCAAGGTCCATGGTTGAGGTTTCCCTCAGCATGATTGGATTCAACAAAGCAAAAAATAAAAAAGCCTTTGATAAGGTTTTCAACAATGTCAAGGTAGATCCCATGCAAGACCCAAGCCCTATTGACCCAATCTTTGAGCATGATTTCAGGGGAGACCCTACCCACAAAATATCCTATCAAGGTAAAATTTGTAACCAACAAAATGAATTATCAAATTCAAGAATTGAAAGAACAACATTTGTTAGTGCTTTAGGGGACGTACCTTGTGAAACACCTTGGGAACAAACTTCCTAGGTCACTTGAGTGGGATGCCATTGTTTATCATCATCAAACCTTCAATTCTAGTAGCAACATCTTGTAAAGTACTAAAATTCCACATACATACATAACTGAAGAAAAGCTAAAGTAACAGTAAGTAAAGTAACTGTAACCACCTCATCAAGTAAAAAGAGATAAAGTTACATCATTTGTCAATGCATGATTCCATTCATAAATTGATACACAATCAAATTTTAATTCATCTTTCTGAATTCAATTACAGATCTCTCCAAAAAAACAATATATACAATTTTTAAATATGGCCTTACGCCTTACATAATATTGCGTTCAATGAAGAATCACAACTGTCAATAACATCAAGTAAATCCAAAACAAATAGTCCTCGACCGCCATCAAACCATCTGTTGCATCGAAGGACAAGAACATGGTTTAGGCGCTTTTCCACCCAACCATGAAGCTTGTGCTTCCTTAGTATTCCTCAAACTGAGGAATGCCTGGCCCTGCTCGAAGGCCTAGCAACTTGTAAACAAGCACAGGGTGGAATTTGGTGCTTGCCTATTAACCTACATGCATCCTAGATAGAATGCAGCATCACATTAACAAGATATGGCAAGGAAAAATATAAATGTATAAACTAGGCAATCAAACCATCTGTTTTAATGGTACATACGTCTATTTCAACGTCAAAATTTTAACTTTGGCCAAAGTGTTAACCGATTAACGGTGTGTAGGTTTTGAAAAGAAAACCTACTTCCTTGTTCGCCCATATTCGGCACCTATCCCAGAAGGCAGCTTTCCAAAAGCATATAAACACAGCAGACAAGAAAAATAAGCCATTCACTTTAAAACATAGTTCACGGAAAGATAAAACTCTTTCAAAGACAATTTATGGCAAAATAAACTCATTTCACGCATGCATTAATACAAGAGTAGTTATTTCGTTACAAATGATTTCAACAGTTGTTTATTCATAGGTAGTTGGTTTTATTAGTATGAAATTACAATGCAATTTATTCAATTACATCGGTTTTGGTTCTTGAAGTTGATAAGTTTCTTTGTTGTGGAAAGGCAATATACAGAGTATTTCCTTCAAAAAGCAAATTCTATTTCAACAGATAAACTATTAGATGATAGTTGAGTTTATTTCTATATATTAAAAAGGGTCTTAGCTATATGGACATAGTAATCTCAAGTATATTCATACAATAGAATTAGTACATTCACTTAGTATATGAATTAATAACCCCATTTAAAGTTAACGTATAAAATTATTTATTTATGTCTGTGCAAGTATATTTCTGAATAAGGATAATTTTAATAAGGTTTTGGCTCGGTATAATATAGTATGCTCTTACGTATTTTGATTATATGAAAAGATAATCCATTTAAAATATGTATAGTAATTCTACTTTTTAGTTATCATGCAAGATTAATAAAAACATGAATGTTTATATGTAACAGTATATACGTACTAACATGGAAACCTATCCATAGCTACGTGGTTGTAATATTAAGACGTTGTTTAAACAATATTGCAAATTGGTTAAAAGCACAGAGGCAGTTCAAATCAATAATACAGGGTCATTAAGGAAAGCCGACCAATTATATAACGCAGAGGTTGTGGTAAGAAGAAGTATTCCCTGGCCGATGTTATGGAAGTCTAGGACAAGGCTTGGAAGGCAGACAACACCAATACACAGTCATTTGATATCAGGAAGACCAACAAACATGGCAATAGGCCAAGTCAACTAAACAAGCCGATACAATCATCAGAGAGATCAACGAAATAAAGGTAAGATAGTTCAGATTTTTAAAAAATAAAATAAATTATACATTCGATTTGATATGAGTGAGATCGACTGGTAAGAGACTGTAGGTATAGCAACACAATTCAGATTGGCATGAAGGCGAAGGTCAATTTACAAGAAAGTTCACAGGCCATAAGAAGAGGCCAGTTTCATGGGAAATAAATAGTTCCAAGAAGAACGATGCAAGGCAAAGAAAAACAAAGAAAAGTGTAATAAAGATTTCGATACAAATCCAAATTAGTATCACAGAGATCATTCCAAGAATTGCATGCAGATCTAAATAATGTTAAAGAGGCCGATTGTAGACAAAATGAAACATTCAGATACATTAAAGAAAAACATGCCCCAAGAACAATATTGTCTGATGATAAAATACATTTAGGTAACAAACATCCATAGAAACATGGGGAATGTTCTAGATGTAGTTCACAGTATAAAGTAACAATCAATTAAGAGGATTTTGGCATATATCATCAACATCAGGAACTTTTGGAAGGCAAAAATTGTGATATGATCGTCCACTGGCAGGATGCATCCAACGACCAATTATCCTCTCCTCTCAAGTGTTAAAGTGATTTCCTATGGCTATTTGTTTTTAATACTCTTGTGTTTTTCGTAATGTTCTTATGTTGTCTCATACATAATTATCATGAATGGAAGAGATTGTATTGTTATAGCTAAAACAAGTTCAGGTAAGACTCTTGCATTTGTTTTGCCTATGTTGAGGTGTATCAAGGATCAGCCTCCTCTTTCGTCAGGTGATGGACCAAAAGGACTCATTATGGTTCCCACGAGAGAGCTGGATGAATAGATTCATGTTGATATTAGGTAAGTTTCCAAGGTCTTTGTTTAAGTTGTGTGCATGTCTATGGAGGATTAGGAGTGGCATGATCAGATGTTTGATATGGGTTTGGAGTCTCAGATTACTAGAATAGTTCAAAATACAAGACTGGATATATAGACTGCTGATGCATCAAGATTGTTATTCTAAATACTGAGGTGTCAATCTCTAGAAGAAGGATCAAGTAGATTATTGTGAAAGAATTTGTTTTATTTTTAGATCCATACAAGCCGTTTAAATACTAAAGAAGGTCGTTGTCAAGATCTAAGCAGGCAGTTTTGGAAATCAAGAAAACCAACAAAAGCAAGAGAAACATCAGATTCAAGATAATGACTGAGAAGTACCATTACTTCTGTTCCTTACTACTGCTTTGTTCTTTGTGCTCTTTTGATCCCCACCTCCTCTCTTCCTGTGCGTGCTTGTCCTTTTTTCCCCCTTCTATCTTTTCTTTTGTGTGTATCTATCCCTTTCTTCAATCTCCCTTCTTTTTTTATTACTCCTCAGAACCCTAATTTTGCTTTTTCCTTGCTCGACCATGCAGAAATTCTTTTATTTATTATTTTAAAACTTCTCATGCATACGTAGCATGTTTTCTCTATCCCATTATTAAAACAAAGCTCTAATTTTTAAAACAAACTATATATATTAGTTTATAATTAAGTATTTTTACTTTCTTTTATAAATTGACAAAAATAGGATTTATTTATATTTGAAAATTTCATCAATATTATATTTATATAGATATTTATAACTTTAAGTAATTTAATTTTTCATATAAATTTAATTCTCTTTATTTATATAATTGCAAAGATAGGCACCAAGATAATTAACCATTAATATATTTATATTTATATATGTATATATTTTATATTTTTCTAAGAAATAATATTTAATACCATATTTATTTAGATCCATGTAACAAAACTAACTTATTTAATTTTTGACGAATAGGCATCGAAACAAGTATAGAGACACATGCAAGAAGATGAAAAAATCAAACAAATGATGGTAGACAACAATTAGACAGCCAATCATCAAAACTATGATTATGATTTGACGTGAGTGTGTGATAGGGCACCAGACAAAACCCATCCACGTGTCAACAAATGGCTAGGTCCCCTCTACCTGACACATGTTCTTGCCTTCGACAAACCTGCAGTCAATTCCACTCATTTCCCACGGTCAACAGGTTAGTTCCAAAGAAATATAGCCGAAGCGACATAAAGATCTGAATCATAACCTCACTAATGTAACATTATCATATTGATTAAAAATCAAATGTCATCAAGTATAGTTCAATAGTTTGTATGAATTAACGTAAGGAAATCTATCTCAAAAAGTCTGAGACGTGACACATCTGTGGAGGACTAAAAGGTCTAGGCCATTTAAAGGGGGTGAAAATCACTCGTAGGTGTGGTGACGTAAAGAGTGCCACAATAAATGTTGAAAAAACCAAAAGGCTTCCACTTTTTGAAGCAGTATGACACAGACACAAGCAAAGAAAAGAAACCCTAGCCGAGCCAACCCTTAATTTTTTTATAATTCCAACTTTCTCTACTTATAGAGAGTTAAAATTCTAATTCCTAAATTGTAGTTGCTCCATGATTTTAAGATAAGATTCTATATTATGAATAAAACTTTTTTTTTGAAATTCCCATAGGCTACCTGTTCCTCTAAAAAATAAGTAGCAAGCAGTTGCATGGGATTATAAGGTTAGCTCTACCTTGATGTTTTTTGTTTCCATGGCATTGCATTCCACTTTATTTTTGTTTTTTCATAAGTTATTTTAGCTTTTTACACTTATGCTTATTTAATTGCTTTAAGTTTAAGTGGCTCAACAAATGATGTTAAGATTGCTAGCTTTCAAGCTTTTAAGGATGGCATTATCAAGCAAACACCCCAAAATTCTATACCCAAAGGTATTTCACAAGGTGAGGTTTCCATTACTCCCCTTGATGTTGTTTTGTTGATAGATGACTTTCAAAATGCTTATAAATGGTGAGAAAATTTTAATCTTGTTGGGTATTTTGTGGGAGGTATTCCCTCATAAAGCATGCTTTGTACTTGAGTCAATATCGCATGGGTCCCCCATGGTGTGCATCTTAATGTTATGTAAAACCTCACCAAGGGTATTTTTTTTTTACTTTACAGAGGCCAATCATGTTGATGTTACCTTCAAGCATGGGCCTTGGTATGTGAATATGATAAAACATGGTGAAGATGTTAAATGTAAAATAAACATAAATAAAGGATTATACCTTCAATATTCACTCCATTTTAGTCTCCTTGATAAGGTGGAGGAAATGCATGCAGCCAGCCACTAATCCTAGCTTTACCCAAACAAATTGAATGTGGATTGCTCAAGTATAAACCAGCATATAGTGAGGGCAATGAATTGGCAATGATTTGAGGATAATTGGCTATGGTGAACTTATAGAATTAGCCTAATTTATTGCTTGTTAGAGTTAAAATGCTTGGAGAGGCTCTTTATTTATAGATTTTTGGAGGATTTTAGATCAATGGCTAGAGTTCAAAGATGAGATCCAATGGATGAGATTTCATAGTGAAATTAATGGATGGAGTTTCATCAACAAAGATGGAGGGCTCACAATATTTTGGAATTTTTAATTTGGTATTGGGAAGGTGTTGCATTAATGAAGATGGAGACATGTGAATGAATTAAAAACTTATTTTATGGGTGAGTGGGATGAAATGGGGCAAGTGCATGGATTGGGAAGGGTGAGGTGGAGACACATGTGAACTTAATTAATTAAATAATATATATTATTTAATTAATTATGGGGAGTTGGTTTAATGAGGGTTAGATTAATTTAATTAATCTGGCTGTAGAAAATTAGTGGATGGGTTAATTAGTGATCCAAGTTAATTAGATAGAGGTTTATTTAATTAATCTGGTTGTAGGGATTTGATGGGATAGTTTAGTTAATAAAATAAATGAGATTTATTTAATTAACCAAGGTTTGGCTATAGGTAAGGTTAAATTAATTAAATAAATGGACTTTATTTAATTAATTTGGGCTAGTGGCAAAAAGAGATAATTAATTAAATAATTATTAATATTTATTTAATCAATTTTGGGTAATGGTAAGGAGAGTAATTAATTATTTAATTAATTATGCGTAGATGATAATGGGGATCAGATAAATTAATTAAATAAAATGGTTTATTTAATTAATCATGAGGAAGGGGGTGAGTTAGCACAGAAGGAGATGTCAGGGATATGATGGAAAATGGTGGTGTAAGGTATGTCATTTTCAGGTGTCTATATTATGACTATAGTTCTTTGCTTATTTTTCATCATGGCCCCAGGACTTTGTCATTTCTAAGCATCAATCTTTCCAAGTCCCTATTTGGATTTAATTTCTTAGCCTTCCATTACCTTATTAACCTCTTTTGGACCAACTTGCTTCCTACTCAAGCCATGGTTTTTGCATTGAAGATGACAAAATTTAATTTGTCAGCCCTCAAAAGCAAGTATGTGTTGAGGTTGATCTTTCTAGAGATCTCAAAGAGTCTATTGATATCTAGATAGGTGGCTTATGTCACACCCAAAGAGTCTTGTATATCAACCTTCTTATACTTGTTTAATATGTGAATCTTTCAAACATAAGATTAGGGATTGTCCTCTTGTTACACCTTGGGCCAAACTAGCTTCTAAGCCTACAAGTGAATCAACTCCGATGAAGAATGTTGAAGTAATACCACAATAGGCAATTGTAAAAATGGCCAATAAAATTGTAACAAAGGCTATGTCACTCTTGCCAATGGAGCCCCTCCTACAAATGGAGGAGGTTCCACCCCTCCTGTTAATGGAGGTTTTACTAGAAAAGTTGTAGGTTCAAACCTCAATCCTATTATCAAACCTTTCAAAAATTAAAAGGACATTGTTGTGCCTCAACATACACATTTTTCAAGAGAATCCACCATAGAAGTGGTAAAGTTGGGTTACAAACACTCTCCTCTTGCAACTAATGTTCTTTCTTTTCCAGAGGAGAATTTTAACACATTCCTTCATGTGAGGAATCTTCCAGGAACTCTTGTATCCCACCTCAAGATCTATAGGAAGGAGATTATGCTCAAGAAAAGTATCATCCTCTACAACTTGGTTATTTCATGGGGGTCTAGTCAAATAAGTTTATTCAAAATAGTTATGATGTTTTGCAAAGGTTGGAGTCTAAGAATGTCCTTAGACCACTATGATTAATGAATTTTCTTTCATGGAATGTACATCATCTTAAAGCCATCCTTGTAAGTATGTAGTTTGTGATGGTCAATAAATATTTGTGGACCTTGACATTTTTTGTTTGTAAGAGATCAATATCTATAGCTTTCTAGTTTTTGCCTCATGTTAGGTCATCTAGACAAACAACCTTTGTTTACTGGTGATCTTGAGTTAGAGTTTGGAGGAGTAGTTACAGTTATTTCTCCAAAATGGAAAAAGACATTTTATGATGTGACCCATCCAACAAGGCATTATGGATTCTTTTCAACCTAGAAAACTACTCTTTTGGCACAATTAATGTTTATGCCTTACAGATGTGGTGGAGCACTCTCAACTTTGATGGTGGCTTGTTGATCCATTAACGAATGTACAGTGGTTATTGCAAGGAAAATTTAAAATGGTTGATGTTATATTTGATAAGGTGGGTCACCTTCCCATGTGCTCAATAACTAATGAAAGAGAGTTGTGGTCATACATGTGTAATAAATGGGGTCTTTATGACCCCAATATTGACCACCAAAATGACATGCCAATTTGGTTCACTTGATCTAACCTATTAGGATTAAGTGGTGTACCACTTTGCAAAGTCCTAAGAATGATTTTAAATATTCAATATTTCATATGTTGTAACATTGTGCCCTCTTGAGATGGGGTGCCAAAATTGGAGGGAATCTCAAGATTCTATGTAAGACATACTTCAGCACTTAGCAAATGTGTTATGATCAGTTTAAGAGAGCATTAGATATTGGGGTCACAAAGTGGACTTAAAAGAGCATTTTTTACTATCTATTTTAGGCAATGTGAGTATGTCTTGGAAGAGGAGTTACATCTTCCAAGTTGGAGCTCCTAGTTCAACTAGTTGAATAGACAAAAGAGAAGTTACACTTGCATGCATAAAAGGTGGCAATTGGGTTGGAATGGTCATCTTGACGATGAATTAGACACCCCCTTAAGGAGCTCATGGTTGTAGTGAAACCACAAGTGGTTTACTAGACAATAAATCTCTACAAACACAAACCTTGCCAAGTGGGTTTGCATTGGTCTTCTATGGTATTGTAGATTTTATATTTGGGGTTAGCTATCTACATGTTGTTGGAGTGTTGAAAGAGAGGCTACATTATTTGTGTGGAGTTCTCAATCTATTGTAAGACTTGTTTGAAGTTAATAAATTGAGATTTTCATTTGACATGAGGATTTTTACTCGAAAGGGATCTCCTAGGGAATGATTATTGTCATTTCTCTTCTGATCTATCTTCTCTCTTCTTCCATGCTTCATTTTAGTTTTAATAATTTTGATTTCTTATTTATATTAGTGAGATACAATCTAATTTTATGTTCCTAATTGAATAATAAATAAGTTAAATCAACATTGGTATTAGAGCTTCATTCGACTTGATCCTATGAAGGGGATAGTTTGTTGTGTTGTTTTCTTTATTTGCACTGGGAGCATTCATAATAGATTAAAATCAAAAATCATAGCCAACACTTCAAGAGTTGAGATTGAGAAGTTTAATAGGTAAATTTTCAATTTGTGGAAATTGAAGGTGGAAGATCTTTTAGTAGAAAGAGAAAAGTGGATCATGATAACTATTGCATTTGATTTCCCACCTTCAAGAATGGATCAAGATGACTAAGATAAGTTAGATAGGAGAGCAAGATCTATTATCAAGTTATGTCTTTTTATTCAATCTTGATGAATGTTTCAAGTGAAAGCATTGCTCAGCGTTTATGGGATAAAAAATTGTCGCATTGTATCAAACTAAGAGTCTTGTAAATAAGTTGTTTCTAAAAAGAAAGTTATATTATTTATAGATTCATGAAGGAGATTATATAACCAAACATCTAAATTATTTTAATGTAATAATGAATCAACTAGCTTCCATGGATGTAAAAATGAAGAGGACAAATGTATCACTTTTCTTTGTTCATTACTTGATTCATAGAATAATCTCATTATGGATATTAGTACTACATCTTCTAAGTTAAAACTTGAATAAGTTGTGTTGGCTTTGCTAAGTGAAGAGATAAGGATAAATTCCATGGATGATTCCTCTAAAGATGCCTTGAATGTAAGAGGTTGATCTAAAGAAGGCATAAAAGGAAATCATGGGATAAAAAGGAATCCATGTCAAAGGGTATGTCTAAGTCCCCTACAAAATCTAGAGTGAAGTGTTGGCATTGTGGCAAAAAGGGTCATGTAAAGGAGTGTAAAGTTAAGAAAAATGATAAAACTAAAGACTCATTTGTAGATAAGTCCTCTAATGAAAATTATGTTAGAAGTGACATTTTTCTAACTTCTAACATTCATTCTAGTGATGACTTATTTGTAATGTCAAAAATTACATGCCTATAATTTTAACACTACAAATTGTACTTATTTTAGCATCCATTCTTGTAGTATGTTTTAGGATACTTTTAACCTATCTATAACCTTTTTCCCATTCCAGATGCTAAATTTTATGTTTGTTTGTATACTTGTATTTCATGTGGTCTAGCTAAGTTCCTAACAATACTCTCTTGGTTATCTTTTCCTAATATAACAACACACAGATTGGAAATTTCAAATTACTTTTGAGTTTTTACCACTTTGCTGGTTTTTGTTGCAATTGTACACTCTCAATCTTTCCTACAACTTTCTTACAATCTTCTTGCTACAATGCTATCATCTTGTGACTTGTTGGTTCAAGCTCCCTTGAGTCTTTTGTTATCTATAATATAAAACTCCTTTATTTGGCAAGTTTTTTGAGGTTTTCATTGTTGACAAAGCATTTTATTGGAGAGCCACTCTTCCTGGATAGAGGCAACTTTTATTTGCCAGTTTTTGGAGACTTCATTTCATGAACTTTTTAAACTAGGTGGATTGCCTTTGTTTATTATAAGATGTCCATTTATTTTTGGTATTTGTATGTGATTTTAGCATCTCTTTTATATTGTCAAAATCTGTATTTCACTGTGCTTTGAGTATTTGAACATTCTTCTCATATTCTATTACATTTTCCCTCTTCTTGGAAACTCAATACAAACTCTTTATTTTGATTAGGTTAAGTTGGTTTTGAAGGGACCATAAACCCTTACAGCATCCTTAAGTTTTGACAGGTCTTGAAACCTTACAAAGTTGTAGCCAAGCTACCCTTGGGGAACAATTCTCCCGCAAAACAAAGGACCAACCTACACCATACCGGATCTCAAATGGGTGATCACACCCCCTTGATCTAAGGGTGAGCATCAAACACCAAAGTGGGAAGACCCTTCTTCCTATGATGAACAAACACCATCATCAGATACATTTGATTGAAGAGAGAGGAGAGGGGTTCCTCTGCCACATCCTCCACCAAAACCACTTCCTATGAGGAGGATAAATGACAACACATGGAAGTCAAAGGTGACATAGAATTAGTAGTCATAGCTAGAGTAAGGATCTCACCACCACGAGCTGTGGGGGAATGGGAGTCACTGAGGGAGTAGCCAAAGACAATTCTAAAGAAGAGATCTCAATGAGCATCACCAAATCTGCACCACCCCTAGGGGGAATAATTGCTGGAATGATATCTGTCATAGGGAAAACTGAAGAAGTGTCATCTTGAGATTCAAAATCACCAACAATTAAGTGTTCACTGAGGGTACTCTACCACCATTAGGATGGGCCCACCTTATGATGAGAAGACAGACAATTAGATGCCATGTGACCAATGGAGAAGCATCATCGACAACAAAAGGGGAGAGCCTCATAATCAAGCAATTAGGTCCATGCCTCCACCAATAATACAATATATCCAAGGAGGAGTGCCTTGGAGGTATTGATATCCACTAGGATATGAATGAAACTAGGATAGTTCCATAAGAGTGGTGGCATCATCAACCTTCAAAAAATAGCCAATAGCATTGTCAATGGCCCAAAATTGAAGATGGAGATGGGGAAGACATACCCATATTGGCTAGATATTGAGTGATTATGAGAGAAGATTAAAGGAAGTAGACCATGGCTTGAGCGAGAGGCAATGATTGCCCAACATTCACACCTGGTGATTTAAAATCAAGTCCTTGAAGGTAACACCACACCATATATAAACCATATAAAATTAAACAAAGCATTAATATTAACATATTAATGACATAATATAATCATTATCTAAATTTTCAATGTGCACATTTCATCATTGACACTATGTCAAAGAAATAAAATGGTATAAATCTACAAGACTAAAATCATAGTCTCCTTCCATGGTGTTTCTATTATACATATCATTTTTTTTCAAATAATCCTTCATAGAAGATTGAATCTTTATGATTAATTAGTGTTTTACACCACTAATTAACCCACATATTAAATTACAACATATGGTTTCCTTTCATACATAGGAAACATTACTAGTGAAATCAAACTATTTCACAATGTTGATAATACAGTCAAATAATACATACATAGATTCAATTATAATTCCAAATAAAATTTTTAAATTCATAAATACTTCATGATTTTATTTCAATACATTATCATTCGTGACATTCGGTGCAATCTCTCGCCTCAAGCTCCTTCTTTATATCTCAAAGAAGAGAAAGCATCATTGGGGTGACTTCCACCTTACCATGAAGTCAGACTTCATCGTGCTACCACACAAGCAGCCCGACCCATTAGAAAGAGCCTAGCCCACTGTGGACAACATGCATGAAATCTCGTGAAGTCCTAGTGTTTAAAATGCATTATACCTAATGCATAATTTGGAAAACATATAGAAATTCATTATCCAAAACACAGGAAGTGGCAAAACAAATTTAACTACCTATTGAATTATCATCTTGGCCAAGCATTTAAATCCACAATGTTACCTATCATGCATGCCTAAACATTCAGATTTATTTAATCACATACCTAATATATATTCATTGATCAACATATTCTACAGAAATTAAGGTAATCATGGTTTGCTTCCATTCTAGCTTATGATTTTAACCATAAATAGCAGTGCTTTAACTAAGACTAAAGTCAGCAAAACACAATTTATTTACTAATCCAGACAAAACATTTGGCCAAGGAAATTTACAAATTCTATTAAATTTACAAGCATATTAAGCTATTTCCTTCTCCTATGCAATGAAATTGTTTCAATTTACAGCGTAAAATCTATGGATCTGACAATTAATATCTTACCGGTATTAATTTGGTGTTATCATACCAATCAACCTATATTCAGGGACAAATTTTCATTTTTAGATATTGTTTATTTCACATTCCACAGGCATAATTTTAACCCTTCATCATTATGAATAACAATTCACAGTTTTATATAAAAATAGATCTGATAATTTTAGAAATGTAAACTAGAATTTTTCTTTTAAAAAAAAGAAAGTTTAAAATTCCCATTAAAGGGATAGTTAAAGGGGGTGGGTGGCTAGCAGAGGCTCGCCCCTCTTTGTTGCGTGTAACCCCCAGCAGAGGGTTTTGTTGGAAAAAGGGAGAGAGAACATGGTAAAGTTGCAGCTATGTAGCTTTTAAATGTTTTCAAATCTAAAATAAAAGCATGTGTAAATCTGAAAATTACTTTCAATTTAGATGTAATAGTATTTCTCCAATTTAATCAATGTAATAGAAGAAAAAACATGATAAAAGTAGACACAAAATTTACGTGGAGAAACCCTTGCGGAAAAAAACTTCACACCCAAAGAGATTTATTCTTGTATTCATTCCTGTAATTGAGTTTACAATAATACTGAAATGGATTATGCCAGCACTCGATTACTTCTTCAATCTTCAAATACATGTCCTTTTTGTCATTATCTGTCTGTAATCTGTAATGTTATTTCTACCAAATCAAGGCATCATTATATAGAAGCCATGGATCTCACACATACAATAAATTGTATCCAATAGCATGAGAAGAAACCTCTTGCAAATCCAGCACCCAATATAGTGAACTCCAAAGTTACATGGTAGAAATCAACTGTTAACTAGAAGTCTCAAACATGGACGCCCAAGAAGTCCCAATCAAACTTAGTCAACTGAAGTGTTATGTGACAACAATGAGGTAAAACTTAAAGTCTCAACATGGGTGCCCAAGAAGTCAAACTCAAACTCAGACAACTGAAGTGTTATGTGACAATAACAATGTTGAACTGAAAGCTTCTTCATGAGCGCCTAGTAACTCCCAATTAGACATAGTCAACTAAAGTACCAACACACACCAATGTCATGCAAACAACATGCATCATTGATGTCCCCAATATTATTCTATAACAACTTGTTCTGTAACATGCAAGATTCATGTAACCACTTATAGCACCATGTAAGAGCTATCCAAAATTGGTCCTGAGTTAGAGTGTCATGCAAAATACATGCAATGCCATATAAATGACATGCAACCACACACGAGTTCATTTAAGTGGCATGCAACAATATGCAAGTCCATATAAATGACATGCAACAACATGCAAGCACATGGAAGTTCATATAAGTGACATGCAGCAACATGCAAATCCATGCAAGTAAAATGCAACATGCAAGCACATGCAAGTTTATATAAGCACTTGACATGCAACAACATGAAAGCACATGCAACTTTATATAAGTGACATGCAACAACATGCAACTCTATGCAAGTAACATGCAACACATGCAAGCACATGCAAACTCATACAAGTGACATGCAAGTCCATTCAAGTAACATAAAACAACATGTAAGTCCATGCAATCTTTTATGAGTTCATGCAAGCAATATGCAAAAAACATGTATCTCTAACTTTATTGTTAACTGACACATCATATTCATGCAAATATCATGCATCTCTAACTCCATTGTTAACTTCCACATCATATTCATGCAAATATAATGCATCTCTAAATCCGCTATTAACTAACACATCATGTTCATGCAAATATCATGCATCTCTAACTCCGTTATTAACTGCTACATCATGTTCATGCAAAGTGTATCAATAATATCCACTCATGCACATAAAAAAGCAAACTCCTAGTCTTCATTGGAAACACCTCCAAATTGAGCGTCCAAATTAGCTCCCACTTCCTAGTAAGTATCACCATGTCAAGATAGACATCAAAGAGTCAACTACAAGTCTCCATGGACTCCACTTCCAAAGTGGGTGCCCAAATTGGGTCCTACCTCATAGGAGTTATCAACATGTCATAGTGCTATAATTAAATATTATTTTGTCTCTCAAGTTCCTATGTGTTGGAGAACACTTTCCAAGAACTTTGGAGACACGTGAATTTGGTTAGGATTGCAAAGTTAATGTCAACTTATCCCAACATTCTCCCACTTAACATTATACATTGCAATTACTCTTATGAGGTAATAAAAATTTAATCATAGGGGGAAAATCCCTAGCCATCAATGTACCATTAATTCTTCAACCTACTAATGTGCTCCAACAAGATACCTACAAAATCATCTGCACCAATCTCAACATGCACACAAGCATCAAATCACATGATAACATAAGACTCTGAGTGTCTGCCACACTCATACCAAATGGAATAGCAACCACAGCAAGTTTCTAGCTAATCCAAAATATCCATACCTCAAAAACTAGGGTAAACAAACCATCATAGGTAGAACTCCATGCCATCAACATACCAACCCAAAAACTACAACTAAGTCCCTATAAATCAATCCTACTAATCATCCATCCTCCCATCTCAATGCAACATACCAATGTACAAATGACCAAAGACAAGGCCAACAAACAAAATCTATAATAACACTAAATGGATCTGTGGATATTGATAGTCCACATCCAAGTCTTCAATGCAACCAATGGGTAAAGACAACCCACTAAACTACACAGTTCATAGATCCCAATAGTGAAACATACAAAATCATCTTCACATCAATAACCTACAAATTGAAACAACCAAGAAGATATCATGACAATAAAGAGCATACATATCCAGGAACTCCCACTGCATGGGTAATGTCAAATCTTAAACAAGATCAAATCATTAACAAGTCCTCCTATAGCACTTCTTATAGAGTGCGGGGCTAACTCCTCTACCATATAGTGTCAAAGAAACTCTAACATATGCCAAACTGAGAAAAGTAAGATCTCTTTCATCATTTACAAACTGAAAAGTTAGTAACATCTAACATTCATAATTATGATGAAAACAGGGCAGCAATAGATGTCAACCTCTCACTGAAATTAGAGCAAACTAGCCAAACATTCCCACAAAAAAGGGAATAAGCCCAGAACCACAAACTATTTTTGTACCTCTCCAAACAAGTCCTTAGAACTAGTTCCATAGCTCAAGACCAAAAATAATGAGAACAATAGAATTCCTTGAACCCATGCATATACTTCTCAACAATCCTTTTCAAGACTAATGCATATTAGAAGACAAGATACAAAATAAAGAATGCATCTAATATTCAAGTCAGCAACACCTCTTAGATCATTCACCTACCAAGTAGATCAAGAGTGGGATACAAGATTGTCCTTGCATATAACACCAAGCAATAAAAGCTTATAATAAAGACAACCTTCTTAGAAGATTTATAATGGACTCAAATCCATTTCCAAGTGTAGGCTCCTCGGTCCTTTTTTTTGACATCTCATAATGAGAAATCTTTCCAACACATATCTCTAAGTTTCAAGAGATATCCAGCCTTACCTGGAAGTCTCTCTAGTATCCATGAGTATTCACCAATCAATCCATGCTAACTTCAAATGCAACCTGCAAAATCATGAAGCTCCAAGCAAATGATTAATACTTCAAAACCAAAGAGAACTAACCAAACCATTGTCAAAGTTCTAACTTGAGAATCAGGAACATATCATGACATCATGATCTAACATCTTCTCAAAAGAAGATCATATGCTCCAATGAACATATCTTGCTCCCAAGAGCACATGTATCATGCCAAAAAACTCTAACTCATGATCAAGAGTGCATCATGACATAATGTTATACATCCTCTAAACCAAGGATCAAAAACTCAACATCTCACTAAAAACTCCAAGAATCCTCCATGGAAAACCAATATGTCAACACCTATTCAAAAAACATGAAGATCTAGCATCCTTTGTCAATAGAATAAAAAAATGTCAATGAACCCTTACTACAAACTAAAGGCATAATCCAAGAGCTCTTTATGACACCAACAGCCATTGCAAAAGATCATCCATCTTCTAATCAAAGATTATGCATGGCTCACAACACCACAACAACAGTTTAGAACCAATATCTTGAAACAAAGAAGATAGAACACATTATGTAACTATACAAAACTCCCACTGAAAGTGATACCATGTTATGCACGGTATCATGATCAACATCATTACCAAAATTCCACTTAAAGTGAAAAAATATTCTCATGCAACATAACTTTACTGCTATAGATTCCAATGATCAACTAAATCAGGTACTCCATACCATCCTTTTGTCTCACTACAAAGAATACCAATGTAATCAAGGTGACTAAGAAGAGGCCTACCAAATAGAATCCACATCATCTAATTCACAAGATCTACACACTTGCAACATCTCATAGGAGAAAAAACATGATAAGTGCTTCAACCTCTAATAACTTAAAAATACATTCAACCCCACATCAGTAACATGTAGAACAAATGTAACCAAGTATAACATGTAGATGTCCAAGACTCAAACATCAGAATCAATTCTAAATCTGATTTGCCAAACAAATCCACATAGGAGTAACCATAGATCATAAGAACCCAACAAGCAGCCTTGCAAATCTGAAATAGTTTCCATCCATAAAGAGTTTGAACATAATTTCTCTACATATCTATAAACCACATTAACATGTAAAACCTACAAAACCATCTCTCTATAAATCCAAAACCACTTAAACATCCAAACATTCACACCAATGAACACCATCAAATATGTCATCTGAAATAACAGAATATCACATATCTACAAACCCACAGTCTTTTGAAACAAGGAAATTGTGAAACCTACATATTCAAAATAACATGAATATGAGAAAGGAGAAATCAGGTTGTTTAGGACTGTCCACATCATAGAAATATCAACTCCACAACCTACATACAACCAGTGACAAATCATCCAGTGCTTTCATGTAACCATGGACTACAACCATGAACCCAATATAAGCACTCCAAAATGTAATCCAAATAGTGAGTGTTTTTCCATGTGATCAAGGTAGCACAAGCAACCATCCAACATAAACATCCTTCCACTGCATATGACCACAAGGTAAAGGAATAAAACCATCAAACAAGAGAATATACACATATTGTCAAAATGGAGCTCCAAATCACTACCACAAGATCAACTCCATAAAGATCCATAACCTTGAGCCTCAAGTGCCCAACAAAAATTCTTTTGACAATATCCATCTGAGAGTTAACTACCATAGATTCCAAACTCACAGATCTGCAAAACAATGTTAACACATAAAACTTCCCCTGCAACCAAAATACCTTCAACACTTAAGAAAAAAGCATCCCTCTCACTAGAACCGTTGGCTCTGATACCACATGTTGGAAAAAGGGATAGAGAACAAGGTAAAGTTGCATCTATGTAGCTTTTAAATATTTTCAAAACTAAAATAAAAGCATGTGTAAATCTAAAATTACTTTCAATTTAGATGTAATAGTATTTCTCCAATTTAATCAATGTAGTAGAAGAAAAAACATGATAAAAGTAGACACAAAATTCACGTGGAGAAACCCTTGTGGGAAAAAACTCCACACCTAAAGATATGTATTCTTGTATTAATTCCTGTAATTGAGTTTACAATAATACTGAAATCTTCTTTGGATTCTGCCAGCACTCTGTTACTTCTTCAATCTTCAAATACATGTCCTTGTCATTACCTGTCTATAATCTGTAATGTTATTTCTACCAACTCAAGGCATCATTATATAGAAGCCATGGATCTCAAACATACAATAAATTGTATCCAATAGCATGAGAAGAAACCTCATGCAAATCCAAGCACCCAATATAGTGAACTCCAAAGCTGCATGGTAGAAATCAATTGTTAACTGCAAGTCTCAAACATGGGCACCCAAGAAGTCCTAATCAAACTCGTCAATTGAAGTGTTTTGTGACAATAATGAGATACAACTGAAAGTCTCAACATGGGCGCCCAAGAAGTCACACTCAAACTCAGCCAACTGAAATGTTATGTGACAATAACAATGTTGAACTAGAAGTTTCTTCATGAGCGCCTAGTAAATCCTAATTAGACATAGTCAACTGAAGTATGACTAAAGTACCAACACACACCAATGTCATGCAAACAACATGCATCATTGATGTCACCAATATTATTATGTAACAACTTGTTCTGTAACATGCAAGAGTCATCTAACCCCCTATAGCACCATGCAAGAGTTATCCAAAACTGATTTTGAGTTAGAGTGTCATGCAAGATACATGCAACACCATATAAATAACATGCAACAACATGCAAGTCCATATAACTGACATGCAACAACATGCAAGTTCATATAAGTGACATGCAATAACATGCAAGTTCATGCAAGTAAAATGCAGCATGCAAGCACATGCAAGTTTATATAAGTGGCATGCAACAACATGCAAGTCCATGCAAGTAACATGCAACAACATGCAAGTCCAAGCAATCTTTTATGAGTTCATGCAAGCAATATGCATAAAAACATTCATCTCTAACTTCACTGTTAACTATCACATCATATTTATGCAAATATCATGCATCTCTAACTTCACTGTTAACTACCACATCATATTTATGCAAATATCATGCATCTCTAACTCCACTGTTAACTGCCACATCATATTCATGCAAATATCATGCATCTCTAAATCTGTTGTTAACTGCCACATCATGTTCATGCAAATATCAAGCATCTCTAACTCCACTGTTAACTGCTACATCATATTCATGCAAGTGTATCAACATTATCCACTCATGCACACAAAAAAGCAAACTCCTAGTCTTCATTGGAAACACCTCCAAAGTGAGCACCCAAATTAGCTCCCAATTCCTAGGAAGTATCACCAAGTCAAGATAGACATTAAAGAGTCAACTAGAAGTCTCCATGGACTCCACTTCCAAAGTGGGCACCCAAATTGGGTCCTACCTCATAGTAGTTATCAACATGTCATAGTGCTATAATTAAATATTATTTTGTCTCTCAAGTTCCTCTGTGTTGGAGAACACTTTCTAATAACTTTGGAGACACATGAATTTGGTTAGGATTGCAAATTTAATGACAACTTATCCCAACAGGTTTGTCCCTCTTTGCCAGGTGCATCCCCAATAGAGGGCTCGCCCCTCTTTGTTGGGCACAATCTCAGCATAAGAGCCGCCCCTATAAGCTCTTTTTATGAGCTTTCAATTTTTTTAAACTTCAAAAATTACTCTTTGCATGGGCGCCTAGCTTCATGGAAAATAAAAATGGTTTAAACTTGCAAATCATTGACTGGAGAATTCACCCAGTCGCCCACAACATAGCATAGATCAATAATTTCAATAAAACTTACCGGAAGGTATACAATTAATTCCAAAATTCTACCTTTCCTTTCAACTATTCAGCCAAAATTTTAAAGTTTCCATAAATTGGTGAATGAGAACATTTGTTTTGTTTTGGGTTCCAGCTATCTGTTAAAACCCAAGGGTCTAAAAATTAGTTCATTTACTAGGTATTCAATTGAGCAATTCATATCACCATATGCAAAGGAAAACTCTAAAGTTCTGAGTGAATACTAGAAGGACACAGGATAGCAATGGGTTTTCATAAATTTATCCCAATTTGTGGGTTTTATTGCTAAATATTGAACCAAACTGAATTTACTACTATGGTTCTCCCAGATTTTTATTTCTACAAATAAAAGAAATAATCTTCTATTGGGTAAATTTTATTGCCCAAATTTTAATAGATCTCACACTTGCAGAGGGAAAAATGTATCAATAACATACCTGCAATCTAAAGGAATTGTTCAATTTATTTGATTCCAATCCTTTTGTATTCTTCCTTCTTCCTTTTTTTTCTTTGTTCCTCGCCCTTCCCCTCTTTCCTATTCTCGTAAAAACAAAAACCACCCACAACATTCCTTCTGCAATTTCAATCTTCCCTCACTCAACTAGTCGCCCTCCCTTTTGTCTTTTCAAGCAACCAAATGTTATCCACTTCCATTGGCAATTGTCTTATTTTCTTCCATCCACCTCCCAAATTATTATACATTTCAACATTATTTAAAACCTCAATTCACTTAATATATCAAGGATAATAAATAAAATAAAATAAAATAATTTTGCCTCCTTGAATTATGATTTTATAATTGCATATTCCTTCTATGAAAGAAAAATAATAATAATAATTGTTTTAAAACTATTACAAGAAGGAATTAAAAGTCTCCCCTAAAATATGATATAGACTTTCCTCTTAGAATAAAATATGAATAATTTAATCATTACCTAAAACATAATTAACATAATTATTTCTATTATAATCAAAGGATGCTTTGCTAGCACAACGATATTTAATTCAAACTATTGCAATTATCTATATGCAACTATATGTGTGTGTGTGTCAAAATCATGCAAGTCGGCCATTGGTCTGCTAGGCCCCTCTTCCCAATGATACTCTCTCTTCTGATAAGAGGGTCGTCTTTGGTCCTGTCACACTCACAGAACACAACTCCATAGTCGCATTCAATAAATTTTGTATATAATATATCATTGCAATATTAGATTTTACAATAATGATGAAACATTTAAACTAAAATACAATGCCATCTTGCACATGATAATAATCGAATTCACACCAAATTTGCACCACGCTGCATGTCTCTAAATACATTATGAAATTAACTTAACCTATATATCTCATATGGATAACATATATAATCATCATAACATCATGCATATACATGTAATATCTACAAAGTATGTAACAACTGTAATAGATACAAAATTGGGCTATCACATTGTCCTATGTAGATTTGAATGTAGCAATGATTTTGATTTTAACTCTTCTCTTTGATATCATCAAAATATTTATCTCCTTGATTTCCTCTCCATACACAATAGGATAATAATATCTCTATAGACTTGAATTATTGTTATTCACGTGTCTATATTGTTGTTCTTTTAATTATAAACACACTTAGGATTAAGAGCACACACAAAATAATCCATATTTCTTCTTGACTACTTGTAGAGGTTGAAAGACCAAAATAGGGGCTTGGCCACTTTGGTGGGATCCTATGCAATCACTATTGTTCCCCATATCATTGACATACGTGGATTTGTGAGTTTCTCCTTTGGATTCATCTCTCCTTCTCAATAGTTTCAAATTATTTCCCTTCTCCGTGCTTTTACCATTTAGATTCATTCAATCTTGTTTTTAATTAGTTTATATTATTTGTAGTAGTCTATTGGTTTTTTGGTTTTTTTTGTTACTAGTGTTGTGTACTTTGTCTCTATTTTGTAGGCATTCATCCTCTATATGGCTTATTTACTCTATGACTATGTCAAACTCTTCTATGGTTGTACAGTCTCTACCATGACTACATATGTGTCCTCTTCCTCAAATTCATCCATATTTGCATTTTTTCTTTATGTCTGTCCTTTCCATTTCCACACAACATTTCAATTCTATTATAAACCATTTACACTCGGTTAACAATTGAGTTGTCAAGTTTATAGCTCTATTTGTCTCACTGTATTCTCTATATATATAAATGTTAAAATACAAAAATAAGTAATAGTAGCACTTTGTATTAATTAGACTTATATTAATTTATGCTTTAGTTTATATGTTCTAAAATCTAAAAGGAAAGTAATTTTATGTTAGTTTAAGTAGTGCCCCATATGTAATGTATTTTAAGTTATTTTAGAGTTAAGGTAGTTGGTAATACCACCTTTCATTTCGGTGAACCCAACATACCTCCTCCTAATCCTTCTCTATTTCAATTTCACCTCTTTTTCTTTCAATAATTATTTCATCTTTTCTCATGGTTCCTTATGCTCCTTTCTCCTTGGAACCCGTACTACGTACATCATGGACTATGATGACTTATTTTCTCATTTCATTGATTCCTATCCATATGCTCTTTGATGAAATAGCATCCTGTTGGTTTGTTTGTGATGTCAGTCACAACCAAGCACACAAAACAAAAGTCACACAGCAACCCTTGTTTATCCTGAAAGATACAATGAATTCCAAGAATTCATGATCCCAAGTCCCCCTCGATTATTTCATAATCTGTTGATGTTACTATGTGGTTGATGTGTATTGTTGTTTTCCATTTTGGGGCCTTACGTAGATTAGTAGATTATGTTCTTGCAACAATGCTAAACAGGGAAGTTACTCTACACAGCATATATCTCCAAATGATGTGTCTAAGTTGATATTTGCATGAGTTCTACCCTCATTTGTGATTCTCTGCATGACATTTTCAATACTACATGCATTTAGCTCAAAATAT
This sequence comes from Cunninghamia lanceolata, assembly GCA_027924645.1. NCBI lineage: Eukaryota > Viridiplantae > Streptophyta > Pinopsida > Cupressales > Cupressaceae > Cunninghamia > Cunninghamia lanceolata. The sequence continues at coordinate 14,287,506 of BSBN01000870.1, read as the reverse complement.
GCTAATGATATTCAGTTGTCTTCCGGATGTCAACATATTTTTCTGTTATGCTTCTGATTTATCATGATGTGCAGTTATGAAAGTGATTTCAATGAAATTGAAATGAGAAAAAGGGTTAGAAAGTGAGATTCCTAAAATTACTTGACTGAGAACATTGATCCACATACATGTTCCCATACAGCAATGGAGAGAAGAAAACTAAAATCATACTTCACCAGGACAGTCCACAAATCCGCATGATTCAGTGCAAATCTTCAGGGGAAAAGTTGACAACAACATGCAATGAAATGAAAGCGCTTCTATAGAACACAGCATTCACCAGTACATATCTAGAAATCAACTTGAAGACTACTTAAGGTTTACAATCAGGGTATAGTCTGAAACTTCATCTCCATACAGTATGTTCATAAAATAGGTACATTTACAATGATCTGAGGAAGGGACCTTGATTATTTCAACAATCCAGTCCTCACTAGTCTCAGTAATCCGATCTCTCCTAAAACTATTACAGGTGTGATTTTTTTTGTATTGTTGACCTCCTTCTCCTTTTTTTTGTACAGTACAGGGGCTCAATATATATATCTCTGGTTTTCCCCCAATCTAGTGCCCAAAAACCCTAGGAGATCAACAGTCAGCATCTTGAAATGCAGCATCCAACGGTGAGAAATGAATCCTGCCAAGAATTTGAGCAGCATACCCAGACAGGGTGCCACTCCTTCAATAATGTTTCCACCCGCAAAACTCCTCTGCATTGAAAGCTTCATCTCCTTCAGGTGTGTTTGGCTTCTCGGGATCTGGCCCACCGCCTGGGACGTCATCATTATTTAAAACCCCACCTTTGCCTTCACCTGCACGCTGCTACTATGTTGGCAACTCTGCTTCTTCCCAGCTACTCCAACAATCTGCAATAAACAAGCAGGAATTAGCACCATTGTTTAATAAATCAGCAAGAAAGATGAACATCTACATTAAATCAAGCTCCAAATGCATAAACACAACCATCGAGCTCAAAAACCATGGAAAATGCGCATCAAAATGTCTATACAGCTTTAAAACCAGTCAGGTCAACCATTGTTGACCAAAACATGCACTCGGGCTTCAAAGATAACTTCAAAATTCCTATCACTTCATTTTCCCGCTCATTTTCCTTGTCTAAATCTTTGTATCTCCGATATACAATCCGAACGTGATACAACGAATTAACCAAACTTAATTTGCCTCTGAGTTCCGCAATGTATATTTTGTTGTATGCTAAGCAATGTATATTTGATATACAAGTCGGACGTGATACAAGCATTTAATCGGATTTCAATCTTTTCAATTCCGCGGCCCGCATATCGCAATGCATATTGGTTTGTATATCGCGACTTACAAACACAAAATATACAAGCACTTAACTCCAATTTATAACCTTTTCAATTCTACCCAATGTATATTTCGATGCATATTGTGCTTGTATATTTGATATACAAGTCAGACGTGATACAAGCATTTAATCGTATCTTAGACTTGTTTGAGTTCTGGCTTGTATAAACTGTTGCATATTGCAATGTATGTATAAACATACAAGCCTGTAATGTGCAATGATTTAACTCTTAACTTCCTTTCACGTCCACTGCTTGTATAAGTTATTGCATATCAGCTTTGTATGTCGCAACATACAAAGCACATAATATACAAAACTTAGCTATGTTTAATAACTTTTCGGGTTCGCCGCAATGTATCCCCTCTTTGTATGTTTCAGAATGTATGTATATCGAAACATACATACAAGTCGAAACATACAAGGAATTAATTTTATTTCATAAATGCTTCGGGTCCAACCGATGTATAAAACACTTGTATCTTTTAGATATACATTCAGGTTTGATACAAGCATTAAATCAGATCATATTTCATTTGGATTTCGGCCCTTGTATAAGCTGTTGTATATCGCGATGCACATGTAAATATACAAGCCGGACTTATACAACGATTTAACATTGTTTCAAAAACCTTTTAAGTCCGCGTTGTATATCAGACCTTGTATACTACGAAATCCTCTTTTCAAATCCGCGGATATACAACAAATTTGCCATATTTAAAACCCTTTTGATGTCCGTCGTTGCATATCGTTGTATGTATCAACTGACTTGTATGTTTTGCTTGTATGTAAAAACATATAAGCGCTAAATATACAACCATTTAACTCTTCTTCACGATGCCTTTGGGTCTGCGGCTTGCACATTGCAAATGTATGCTTAAATATACAAGTGCGATATATACAATGAATTAACATTGCTTAATAACTTTTCGGTTCCGGTCCTGTATGAAGTGCCTTGTATATCTTACCTGCCAAAATATACAAATGTGAGATACAAAACAGAACTTAAACATTTATCCATTTTAACCCTAAATCCACCTCGGGTCCATCTTGTATGTATGCATAAACTCTACCGAATGTATACAAGGCAAAAAGACATACAAATGATTTTGTATATGAACCCGAATGCAAAAGCAACTAAGTATAAAATGACCTTTGCATATACAAACGACTTTGTATATGGAAAGCAATATACAAAGATCTTTGTATACAAGCGAACTCGCATACAAAGGGCCTTGTATATGCAACCCGATATACAAAGAGACTTGTGTGTGCAAACAGCAAACCCTTCCCTTGTACATTTTACTAAAATGCTCATAACTTGCAAAATATGGCAAATTTTAACATGGTTCAAAAAGCAACCCTAGCTCATTTTTGACAAGGAATCCAACCATACTATGCACTGGTACTAAAATGTATTTCTTCTCCATTTTAACAAGGTTTGCAATTTTAACCCCTCTTTCCCTTTACCACCAAGCAAAATGACACACACAAGCAAAAAGCCATAGCAAGGGTCCTCATTTTGCTAAGGAGTAAAATGGGGCGTGTTGTGAACATCACAACAACTAGCAACCAAACAAAACAATCAAATTCAACCCATTAAAGAAAATTGAATGAAATAAATTCATAACTTCCAACTATCTCTTCTGCAAATTATTATCCAACTTGAGACTCAATGTATTCAATAAGGTGCATGAATTTTTATTTCAATTTAAGTGGGTGCACGTGGTTAATAAGCCTCATCTTGAAGATCAGTTGAACAAACCAGTTACTGATATTAGACTACGTAGGTGAGGACATTCCCTCATAGCCAACTGGATAGAGCCTTGCTACCAGCGAGCGTCCATAGCCCCAGCAAGGTTATCGTTACAATTCTCCTAAGTAGAGCCCCACTGCTAGCGAGCATCTATAGCCCCGATAGAGTTACTTAGATGGCTTAATCTAGATTTTCAGTATAATCCATTTTATTTATATATTTTTTTATATATTTTTTTATTTTTGAAAGAGATTTCACAAGATATTGCAGTTGTAACTTCATGATGCAAGGAGTGAACACTTGCTAAAATTAAGCTAAGAATTGTAATGGTAGCAAGGGTGACCTCAGATTTTTCACCTAATATCTACACTGGTAGGTTCAACAAACCCAAGGATTTTAGGTGTGTCATCATGAGAAACATTCCTTGAATACTCAATCCATTCTTATTGAATACAAAATTTCACAAGTTAAACAACTCTCTACTTTCATGACAGTCACAACAAGTTATGCGTAGACTTCAAACAATTAACCTGAATGATCTAGATTCTCCATTGTTTTTAGTGGTTGTTAATCTACCCCTTTATACTCTAAATCAAAAGAAAGATCCCTGCTGAGGAAACAAAGCAACCAAAACAAAACAAGCAAAACAAAGCCACTATACAAACAACTATACAAAGAAAGTACACTATGATACACATGACTGTCATGATGCAATCCTCAGGCCTGAAAATAGTGTTTGAGGAACTGTCCATTAACTGGTAATGGAACATCCTCACCTGTTAAGGTCTTGAGCCTATAGGTGATGTCTCCTAGAATTTTAGAAATTTGAAAGGGGCCTATCCAGAGTTCATCAAATTTACCATGATCACCCTTCCTTTCATGTGCTTTGTCCCACATCAGGACCAGATCTGAGATCCTGAAAGCCTTGATTCTGGCCCTTTTGTCAAACCAGCGCTTGACAACAGCCTGATATTTAGCAAATTGGTTAATTACTGCACTTCTTTTTTCCTCTAGGTGCATTAGTTGTAGCAATCTAACTTCTTGTTTATTATCTATGCCTAGGTACTCTTGTGCAAACTGCAGCGTAGGAATCTTTAAGTTGACAGGGAGGATGGGATCCACCCCATATACTAAGTGAAAAGGTGAATTTTCTAATGCAGTTTTATTCCTGGTTCTATCTACCCACAAGGCATATTTCAATAGAGTGTTCCATTCCCTTGGGTTCTTATCTATCAGCTTTTTTATGATGTTCAATATGTTCTTGTTTGTGGATTCTGCTAATTCATTCCCTTGGGGGTAGTAATTTGAGGAGAATTTTAAAATGACCAAATGATCGAAAGCCCAACTTGACAATTTAATTGAAGCAAAAGCAGGCCCATTATCACATACTAAAGCATATGGAACTCCATACCCGGTCACTATATTGGTTTCCAAAAACCTAATAACATCCTTAGCATTGCATGTCCTACTGCTGACAGCCTCAGTCCACCTGGTACAGTGATCAATAATAGTTAAAACATACCTGTGGCCTAAAGATGAGGGAGGATTGATGGGTCCTATGAAGTCCATTCCCCATTGAGCAAAGGGGCGCATCTCCATCACTGGCTACAAAGGTTGAGCAGCATATTTCTCTCCATTGGCAACAACCTGACACATATGACAGCATTTGATGTGTTCAACTATATCTTTGAAAATTGTGGGCCAATAATACCCTGCCCTGAGGATAGCATGAGTGGTGGCTAAGGACGACCCATGTGCAGTCCCAAACTTATCATGTAATTCTGTTAGCACCTTATCTACTTCTGATCTTTCTAAGCATCTTAGGTATATCCCCTCATAGTTTTTCTTGAAAAGGACTCCCCCTTTTAACATAAATTTCAGCGACCTTATCTTCAGGGCTCTCCTCTGTGAGGCCTGCAGTCTTGAGGGACATCTCCTAGTGGTCAGGATGTGCCTAATGTATGAGTACCATTCTGTGTCATCTTTTGCATTTACGACGTACTACTGGCTCAGGATATTGGGATCAACCTCTGATATCATCTGGCTTAATGCCTACCCTCTTACTAGCTTCATAGGGGTAATGTCCATATCGTACTCTTGGAGGACAGTGATCCATTTAGCCCTTTTCTCACCTAGTTCACTTTGCATTAGCAACATTTTTACTACTGCATCAGGTACAACAGCAATCACCTTACTTCTCAGAATGTAGTGCCTGAACTTCTTGACTGCTCGGACCAAAGCAAGCGCCTGTCTCTCAATGTCCATATACCTGAGCTCTGCGTCTCTGAAAGGGCAGCTCATGAAGGCTATAGGCTTTTCTTCCTTTTCTTCATTTTTTTGTGTCAGTACTGTTGTAGAGGTATGTTCTGAAGCAAATGAGTAGATGTAGAAGTCCTTGGTGTAATCTGGACTGATCAGGACTGGAGCATTTGATATGGCCTTTTTAATGTCTTCAAAAGCTGCTCTAGCTTCCGGGGTCCATTCAATTTTAGCATCCTTCTTGAGCATGGTGTTCAAGGGCCTGACTATCTCTGCAAAGCCAGTGATAAATTTCCTAACGAAATTAATCTTACCAAAGTAAGATTTGAGCTCCGTCTTGCTTCCAGGCAGTTGTATCTTCATGATGGATTTTATCCTGTCAGGATCAATGATGATCCTGTCTTCAGTTATCAAGTGGCCTAGCAATTTCCCTGTGGTCATCCCAAATATGCACTTCTTGGGATTTAAGGATATCCCGTACTGCTCACACTTCTTCAACACCTTTCTCAGGTCCTCTACATGGTCCGCTCTATCTTTGGAGAACACTGTTAAGTCATCCATGTATATTACTATGCATTTACCAATCAAGCCTCTGAAGGCTATGTCCATTGCTCGCTGAAATGTGGCTCCAGCGTTTATCAATCCAAACGGCATGCGCCTGTAGGTGAAGATCCCCCATTTCGTGGTAAATGCAGTTTTTAATCTATCAATTCTATCCACCATCACCTGGTTGTATCCAGAGAAACCGTCCAAGAAGGACATCATCTTGGTGCTGTTCACAATCTGTAGGACTTCATCTAGAGAAGGCAAAGGATAATTATCTTTTTCAGAAGCTCGATTCAAGTTCCTGAAGTCCATGCACAGTCTGATGTCACCGTTCTTCTTTCTCACTGGGACCAGGTTTGCCACCCACGTGGAGTGTCTCACAAGAAATATGATCCTGGCATCAAGCAATTTTTTAACTTCTTCGAAAATGATTGGCTCCAGTAAAGCGTTGACAGGTCTTTGCTTTTGCCGAAAAGGCTTGGCGTCTGACTTCACGGGTATCATATGAGTGATGACTGGTGTATCAAAAGTTTTCAATTCATCATACATCCAAGCAATGACATGGATATAATCTTTGAGGGCCTGAGTTATCCCTTTCAACTCTTCTTTTGTACAGACCTTCCCAATCAAAACATTTCTTCTTCTCACCTTGCCCAAGGTCGACCTGCGAATACTGTCCCTCATCAGCCTTTTGAAGATCCCTTTGTTTCAGCATGCTGTCCAAATCAAATGCTCTCTCCAACTCCATCATTCCCCTAGGGATTTTGTTACTTGGCAGGTCCAGGATTTCTTCTTCCTCCCAGACATGATCTTCTAGACTCTTTTCATCAATGATCTGTGCCTCAAAAACATCTCTATTGGAAATAAAATCCAATATTAGTTGATCATCTTCAAATACTTGGAGATTAGTTACATTATCAGGTACTGAAGGCACTGATACTAATTCAACTGAGAATCTTTTTAAAACTGATATGGGCAGTGGCTCTAGAGTACTGGCAGCCTGGGCCAAAGCATCTGCTCTGTGGTTTTGCTCTCTGGGTACATGGGTGATATTGAATGCATCAAACTCTTCTATTAAGTCCCACACCCTGTGTCTATAATTGGACAGCCTCCTGTAATTGCAAGAGTATATACCTCTTACCTGTCTGACAACTAATTCTAAGTCCCCATAGACATGCAAAATTTTCACCTTCTTCCTAAGAGCGAACAGTATCCCATGAATTAGAGCTTCATATTCTGTCACATTATTTGTACATGGGAACTGCAATCTGTATGCTGCGAAATAGGATTTTCTAGATGGGTCAATGAGGTCTATTCCTACTCCAGCTCCTTGTTTTGACTTGGATCCGTCAAATCTGAGGATCCATGGCTCATTCTCAGCTAAAAGCTTGTCTGGTGCTTCCTTCTTTCTTTTGGCTCTGGCAGCCGCACCACTGGATATCCATTTAGCTTTAGTGTCCCAATTTTCTCAGACACCACCTCATCGGCTTTATGGGGAGCTGATACTTCTTCTTTTCTCTTATCACCAAGAGGAACATTCTCTAGACCAGGCAGCATATGCCTTCTCAAGATATGCAGGCACAATGAGCAAGATGTCTCCGAGTGAGGTGCCTCATGCAACCTGCACCATTTCTCAATCAAGGCATCCTGGGGAGGCCTACGCTGCTGCGTCATCTTTTGGATTTCTTTTGACAGAAACTCTTTGAACTTGGACAGATTGCTACCACTATCCTCATCAGATAACTCATAATCTGACTCCACTAAACAATCACTCCCAGGGGTGATTGTCTTCTTGTTCTTATCATTACCCCTGTTGCATACCAGTATCTCTTTTGTCATCTGGATAGAACCTTCATCCTTCTGTGTGCATCCTCCTATTCTTGCAGGAGACAAACATAAATCAGTATCACTATCGTTATCCATGGAACTCACCACAGGTGAAGATGCTTCACCATATGCTTGTTCCAACTCCAACATGTCTAAATAGGCATCACAAGTTTTTTCAGAATGAGCCTCATCATGCAACCTGCACCATCCATCAATCAGAATACCAAGAACAGGCACACTTAATAATTGACATCGTTTCACCTGTCTAAACAAATGCATCTCAAATTTCTTGAAATGATCCAGTTCTATTTTATTTCCAAGATTACAATCAAGCTCTGAATTTATTTGATCACTCTAAAGGTCACCATTATGATCATGTATGTCAAGCATTAGGATTTCTTCTATGCTGGCAGTTTAAGGTCTAATGGAGTAAACTCTAGGTTCCGTGTCCACATACATGATTTCATTGGTTCTGTTATATTCGATGATCATGTGTCTCATGCGAGGTTCAGCTTCGATCTTTATCTGATTCGGTATACCCTTCCAAGGTAGCCACATATGGCTGAAATCAGTTGACATGTATCCGTTGAGGGTTTTTGACCAATCTCTACTGAGTAACATTCCATATGTATCAGGTATATCTACTACCTGAATGTCAATATAGTGCTGGATTCTGGGATCCGATGCTAGCTGCATGTGAATGTGGGTCAGTTCTCCTACCACACTTACTTCTATTTTGTCCAATTGTGTTACCTTCTTCAATGATTTAGCAGGATGTAACCCTAAAGCGTTGCATATGGATAGGGGCATTACATTGGTAGATGCTCCTGAGTCTACTAAGTAGTTGTACAATTTTTACCAAACATCCTTGTGGTAAGGAGGAAGGGAGGTGACTCACTCTTGTCTTTGTATAGGGTCATGTGGGAGGTATCTGCAGCTTGAATAGTAGCCAAGGTTTTAGGTTTGACGTTAACGTCCTTGGCAGCATGATCTTTATTTCTAAATTGGCCTAGGGTATGGCTATCTTCCTTTTGAGCAGAACCATCCAATGATTTCATGAAAGCATTCTTGATAGCAGGGGTTTTAAGCAACTCTGACATTGGCAGGCTGATCTTTACTTTTTTCATTTCATCTGCCAGATATGTAACCAATTTGTCAGATTCAGGAAGTGGATTTGCAACTTTTGATGCTGTGTTATGCGGTGTCAGATATTGAGCATCGACCTTGGGGAGTCCAGGGTTATTACTTGCCTTGGGATCAGGTGGAGTATTGAAATTGTTTAGAGGTAATGAGGTAGTCAAAGGATTAGCAGATCTGTTTGAGTTATTCCTTAAGTTGTAGTTATGCCTACCCTGAGGTTGTTGTTGATAAGCATTGACTTCCTCATGCTCAATTGATGGCTCATTTCATCCTCAAAGGGGAAAACATAGTTAGACTCAAAAGCCATAGCTGATTCCTCACATGTTGAAGTGTAATCCTGATGTGATGATATTGTCTGTTGATAAGGACAATGCATGAAGCTTTCTAATACTAGGGCAGAATCATACTCATAGGGGACAATTTCATTTCCCTCTGCACAAGGTGGGTTACCTGAGGTACTGGCCACTTCAGCTTGGAATATGCTAGCAGCAATCCTGAATTAAGGACAGTCCAACTCTGCATGAGCGTTGGTGTTATGTATTCTGCACCAGTTCGTAAGTGCTGCCTCTGCAAGGTTTACTCTGGTGGTCTGCCTAGGTTCACCAGGAGGCTGATTGTCTAGGGGTGATGGCAAGGAACCATTGTTAGGCCTGGTGTTCCACACTCTAGGCTGTCTAGGAGGATTATTGTTTCCATTGTTGCTATTGTAATTGTTGTTGTACCCCTTGTCAGGATAATTAGGTTTGTCATTGGCATAACCTCTGTTTTGATTAGGTTGAGAGTAGAAATTTTGATTTCTTAGATAAGTGACCTCAATAGTAAGTTTTCTTAACTAAGCTGGTATTTCTTTGATTTCTTCCTTCTCTTCCTGAACCTTGGCCATCACATTCTCTGTCTGGGGCTTGAAAAAGGAAGACCCATTGTTATTGTTGGATTGTTCTACACCCTAAGGCACTTGTGTTTGATATGGTAACATCTGGTTACTCCCACTTGGTGGGGGCATGACACTAAGTGGTGGTATTTGCAAAGGGGCTGGCATCACAGCTGAAGGCATCATGGCTCCATTGGTCTGTTGGTGAACAGGATATGTAAGATAACCAGGAAGTGTAGGGAAAGCAATATTTGGTGTGGGAGTAGGAGCCAATTGCTGACTAACTTTGATAGTTTCCTCAAAAGCCTATGCTAAAGTTGTTACACCAGGGTGTGTCCTTCTTATAAACATGGAGGTCAGGGGATCTAAAGCTGAATAATAAATACTCCTAGCAGCCTCATCTGCTACAACGTAGGGAGCAACTAGTTTAGACAGCATCTTCTAGAATCTAGCGTTGAAGTTTGCAATGGGTTCTCCTTTGCACCTCTTGATGGTGGCAAATAGATGATAGTTCATTGAAGGATCTATAGGCACCTTGAACCTATCCTTGAAAGCTTTCTCTAAGGCATCCCATGAATGGACTGAACCCTAACCTAGACTAGTATACCAGTTATAGGCCTCTTCCCCTAAGGAGAATGGAAACAATCTGCATACCACATCCTCATACTCAATTCTAGCCCTACAACAAGCTTCCTTGAAGGTCCTGACATGATCATCAGCATCTTGATACGGATGGTACCTAGGACAAATTTTATCTAGATTTTTAGGCGAAGCATGATATGCATTGAAGGCCAGTGGTGACTCTGCTATGAAAAATGACATCGCAACCGGTGGAGGTTGGATCTGGGGTATGACAAGCTAAGTCTGGGCTTGAGGTGTGATAGGTGGTCCTGTGGGTATTTAAAAGCCAATAGGGGTTACAAGAGCACACTCTGGTGAAGCTTCTATCGCACTAGAATCAAGAGTGTGATGAATGTCCACAGTCCTAGGTCTAAATCCCCTGATAGGCAGTTCTTCAAAGAGTCCACTAGATCTAGACCTGGTATTTGGCCTGAAAGCCAGGATTTCTCAAGTTTTTAAGGCAAAATGGCGAGTTTATGGCCAGACTTCAAACCGCCAAGATGTTTAAGCAATGTATGCAGGAATCTATGGTTTCCTTTGTCAACGGCCCTCCTTCTAGTGCCATTTTCTTGTTGGTTTGTTTGTGATGTCAGTCACAACCAAGCACACAAAACAAAAGTCACACAACAACCCTTGTTTATCCTGAAAGATACGATGAATTCCAAGAATTCATGATCCCAAGTCCCCGTCGATTAGTTCATAATCTGCTGATGTTACTATGTGGTTGATGTGTATTGTTGTTTTCCATTTTGGGGCCTTACGTAGATTAGTAGATTCTGTTCCTGCAACAATGCTATACAGGGAAGTTACTCTACACAGCATATATCTCCAAATGATGTGTCTAAGTTGATATTTGCATGAGTTCTACCCTTATTTGTGATTCTCTGCATGACATTTTCAATACTACATGCATTTAGCTCAAAATATGCTAGTGATATTCAGTTGTCTTCCGGATGTCAGCATATTTTTCTGTTCTGCTTCTGATTTATCATGATGTGCAGTTATGAAAGTGATTTCAATGAAATTGAAATGAGAAAAAGGGTTAGAGAGTGAGATTCCTAAAATTACTTGACTGAGATCATTGATCCACATACATGTTCCCATACAGCAATGGAGAGAAGAAAACTAAAATCATACTTCACCAGGACAGTCCACAAATCCGCATGATTCAGTGCAAATCTTCAGGGGAAAAGTTGACAACAACATGCAATGAAATGAAAGCGCTTCTATAGAATACAGCATTCACTAGTACATATCCATAAATCAACTTGAAGACTACTTAAGGTTTACAATCAGGGTATAGTCTGAAACTTCATCTCCATACAGTATGTTCATAAAATAGGTACATTTACAATGATCTGAGGAAGGGACCTTGATTATTTCATCAATCCAGTCCTCACTAGTCTCAGTAATCCGATCTCTCCTAAAACTATTACAGGTCTGATTTTTTTTGTATTGTTGACCTCCTTCTCCTTTTTTTGTACAGTACAGGGGCTCAATATATATATATATGGTTTTCCCCCAATTTGGCGCCCAAAAACCCTAGGAGATCAACGATCAGCGTCTTGAAATGCAGCATCCAATGGTGAGATATGAATCCCGCCAAGAATCGAGCAGCATACCCAGACAGGGCGCCGCTCCTTCATTAATGTTTCCACCCGCAAAACTCTTTCGCATTGAAAGCTTCGTCTCCTTCAGGTGTGTTTGGCTTCTCAAGATCTGGCCCGCCGCCTGGGACGTCATCGTTATTTAAAACCCCACCTTTGCGTTCACCTGCACGCCGCTACTGTGTCGACAACTCTGCTTCTTCCCAGCTACTCCAACAATCTGTAATAAACAAGCAGGAATTAGCACCATCGTTTAATAAATCAGCAGGAAAGATGAACATCTACATTAAATCAAGCTCCAAATGCATAAACACAACCATCGGGCACAAAAACCATGGAAAATGCACATCAAAATGCCTATACAGCGTTAAAACTAGTCGGGTCAACCATTGTTGACCAAAACATGCACTCGGGCTTCAAAGATAACTTCAAAATTCCTATCGCTTCATTTTCCCGCTCATTTTCCTTGTCTAAATCTTTGTATCTCCGATATACAATCCGGACGTGATACAACGAATTAACCAAACTTAATTTGCCTTTGAGTTCCGCAATGTATATTTCGTTGTATGTTGAGCAATGTATATTTGATATACAAGTTGAACGTGATACAAGCATTTAATTGGATTTCAATCTTTTCAATTCCGCGACCCGCATATCACAATGCATATTGGTTTGTATATCACGACATACAAACGCAAAATATACAAGCACTTAACTCCAATTTATAACCTTTTCAATTCCACCCAATGTATATTTCAATGCATATTGTGCTTGTATATTTGATATACAAGTCGGACGTGATACAAGGATTTAATCGTATCTTAGACTTGTTTGAGTTCCAGCCTGTATAAACTGTTGCATATCGCAATGTATGTATGAACATACAAGCCCGTAACGTGCAATGATTTAACTCTTCTTAACTTCCTTTCGCGTTCGCCGCTTGTATAAGTTATTGCATATCAGCTTTGTATGTCACAACATACAAAGCACATAATATACAAAGACTTAGCCATGTTTAATAACTTTTCGGGTTCGTGGCAATGTATCCCCTCTTTGTATGTTTCGGAATGTATGTATATCGAAACATACATACAAGTCAAAACATACAAGGAATTAATTCTATTTCATAAATGCTTCGGGTCCAACCGATGTATAAAACACTTGTATCTTTTAGATATACATTCAGGTTTGATACAAGCATTAAATCGGATCATATTTCATTTGGATTCTAGCCCTTGTATAAGTTGTTGTATATCGCGATGCACATGTAAATATACAAGCCAAACTTATACAACGATTTAATATTGTTTCAAAAACCTTTTAAGTCCGCATTGTATATCAAGCCTTGTATACTATGAAATCCTCTTTTCAAATCCGTGGATATACAACGAACTTGCCATATTTAAAACCCTTTTCATGTCTGTCGTTGCATATCGTTGTATGTACCAACTAACTTGTATGTTTCACTTGTATGTAAAAACATATAAGCGCCAAATATACAACCATTTAACTCTTCTTCACGATGCCTTTGGGTCCGTGGCCTGCACATTGCAAATGTATATATCAAATGTATGTTTAAATATACAAGCATGATATATACAATGAATTAACATTGCTTAATAACTTTTCGGTTCCGGTCCTGTATGAAGTGCCTTGTATATCTTACCCGCCAAAATACACAAATGTGAGATACAAAACGGAACTTAAACATTTATCCATTTTAACCCTAAATCCACCTCGGGTCCATCTTGTATGTATGCATAAACTCTACCGAATGTATACAAGGCAAAAAGACATACAAATGATTTTGTATATGAACTCGAATGCAAAAGCAATTAAGTATAAAATGACCTTTGCATATACAAACAACTTTGTATATGGAAAGCAATATACAAAGATCTTTGTGTACAAGCAAACTCGCATACAAAGGGCCTTGTATATGCAACCCGATAGACAAAGAGACTTGTATGTGCAAACAGCAAACCCTTCCCTTGTACATTTTACTAAAATGCTCATAACTTACAAAATATGGCGAATTTTAACATGGTTCAAAAAGCAACCCTAGCTCATTTTTGACAAGGAATCCAACCATACTATGCACTGGTACTGAAATGCATTTCTTCTCCATTTTTAACAAGGTTTGCAATTTTAACCCCTCTTTCCCTTTACCACCAAGCAAAACGACACACACAAGCAAAAAGCAAAAAGCCACAGCAGGGGTCCTCATTTTGCTAAGGAGTAAAATAGGGCGTGTTGTGAACATCACAACACATCCTTTGACATTGATGGACGAACATGTTCCATGTATAAGATCCAGGATAAATTGTCTATTTTTATCCTTTCTAAATATTATACATGTTTTCCCTTTGTGTTAGTAGAATTTATTACATTTGTCTCCATGACCCATCATGATAGTTCATTTTATGAGGAAAATGATGTTGATTCTAGTTCTATATTAGATAATGTGTAGAGGATTTAGAAGATATTATTTGGATCCTTTCACTATACTTGATGTTTCTAGCATAGAATTTGTTTTAGTTAATGCATGTTTTATGACTATACTTATCACACCTATTGTTGTTAGACTTAATTATAAATCCATTGGTGTTAACCAACAAGATGCAATTTCTCCCATTGTTTCTAATTTTCCTTGAATTTCTTTACATGAGGCTTCTATTCCACCCCACCTTCTCATCTAGTTATCACTATCCAGGGTTTTTCTAATGAACTAGGAACTCTCCCTTGTTGGCCACGTTGCTTCATCCTTTTCTTCCTTGTCATGGAATCAAGATCGCCTTCTTTGCAAAATGCTAAAGCATGTGAGGAACATAATTTTACAATAATGTAAAAGCAGTAAAGTGGTAGCAATAATTTAAAAATAGTAATGTAAAACTATTTGTGCACACTTAAGCTAGATTAGTATTGAGATAGGTGACCTCCCAAGAAACCCTGATACTTCAACCATGTGAGCATCAACTAGATGCAATTAATGTCAAGTGACCTATTCATACTCATTAGAGACTTGTGAACTTCTAATCATCAAAGATGGGTCAAGGAAATGTTATTTATACACATTTAGACCTGATAATTTTGACTAACCATGATTCATGGCTATAAAAGGTATCTTCTACAACCCTGAGCTTGACCTATAGAAAGCATCATACTCATAGTTTGTAGAGTTACATATCTTGGAACTTTTTTTCCACATCAAACAATAAAATGACTGAGTTGTTCTATAACACAAAGCCATGTAATGTACATATTGCATCCATGTGTATATAATAACAAAATGAGTAGATAAAAAAATTAATTTTAACTCCTCGAATGGTGCCTGCTCCCGTCGCTTCATCCGTTGCCCCTGGCCTTTCCTTAAGTGTGGATCCTCCTAGTGTAAATGGCGATTCCTTTAGCAAGGACAATCCTGATGCACTTGTCTCCGATCATGCAGGCTCCACCTAGAGTCAAAGTTTCAAAGGGGTTTTGCAAAGTGGTGCTAGGGCTCATGACGCCACTATGTCACATCAAAACCCAAGCCCGTGGCCTAAAGCAACGGCCTGGCCATCAATCGCTCTAGCTACCTGGAGGGATGGAGTTTCAAATAGGCGTGGTAATGAGGTATCTGCCGTTGTTGGGCATGGCAATGACTGCTCCCCATTTTCTCTGCATTGATCTGGGCACATTCCATAGATTCGCATTGATGGCCCTGTCCATGATCGAGAGGAATTTATCCAAGACCACACCCTCATTTCCAGGTTCATTAAAATTTGGCCCAAGCTAGGCGATTTACATGCTTGGATCACAATGCACTGGAAAGATGGTTTGGAGGATGAGATCAGTATTTTCCCCTATGCCAAGGGCTTTTTCATTAATGAGTTTGAATCCCTTGAAGATAAGGAAAAGATGTTAAAAAATGGTTTGTGGGTGTTTCAAGGCGATTTCTTATTCATGAAGGCTCGGTATCCTTCCTTCCACCCTCGTATAGAGGTTTTCACTTTTGCCTTCCTTTGGGTTTGATTAACTTACCTTCCTTTCTAGTTTTGGGAGCTGGAGTGTCTGCAGACCATTGGCAATGGCTTAGGAAAATTTCTTTGTGCTTCAGAGGAGACAATCAATTATGCGAGCTCTACTTGTGCACGGGTTTGTGTGGAGATGGATCTATCCATCGGCCTCCCAGCTGAGATTTCCTTATTAGTGGGCAAGAGAAATTGGAGGCAGCCAGTAGATTACGAAAAGATCGCCTTCAAATGTAGAAAGTGTTTCTCAATTGAGCATTACACACCTCAGTGCCCTAAATCAAAAGGCTTCGACATAGGAAGCCAGGCTTTGTGTAGCACTCCCACTTGGTGGATTGGTGTAGAGCCTCATCATTACTCTATTCCACCTTCTTCTCAGCTAGAGCTGAGTTCCTCTGTGGCCCCATCGCCAGGATGCTCAAACCCTAACTTTCATTCTCCAACCTCAGGTACAAGGGTTCAATGGGACCCCATAAACAATTCCACTCAAGCAATCTCAAAAAATTCAATGGGGCTAAAGGATTCCAAGCTCACAGATCTTTCAGTTGCGTCTTCGAAGGTCCCGGTGTTGGAAGAGCCTTGTTTCAAGGGTGTCATTCAATTTGAATAGGCAGGGTCAAAAGATAAGAGGAGGATGTCTTTAGATGAAGTGGACCAAAATACAATGGCTCATCCTCAATTTGAGCATGGATGGACAGTGGTTAAGATGAAAAAGTCTCCTCCAGGTAAGCAACAAATGTTGCTCGGATCTTCCCTAAAAGGGGGAATTAGTGGGCAGAAAGTCAATATCCCTGGTAATGAGTCTACTAAGAGTTCAATTAATTAACACTATGCTAATAGTATATATGAGATTTGCCAGCACAATTTGTGTTGGTTACCTGTTGCACCCCTCATGGCAAGGGCATGCATTTTTATAATAATTGGTTCTTTATTTTTATGGGGTACAACTCCCTTATGCCTAACTTACCAAAAAAAAATGAGTAGATAACCCCTTGGTACACTAGTAAAGAAAAGCAATTTCTATAATTTGCTCTTTTGGGATTAAGTCCTGTTAAGCATTGCTTGTACAGGGATATGTTAAAATCATGGAATAAATTCTATGGAATTAAATATTCGTAAAATATGGCCACTTTGACAAGGCTAACTGCAAGTCGCTTATTAAATTTTCTTACAACAAATACATCCTATTATGATTTTTTTTACATAAATGCAAAAACAAAAGCACACCACTTCGAGGGGGTGACCTCCAATAATCAAAAAATAATAATATGAATTCAATAGGAAAACTTACGATGGTTTGGGAGTCTATCTCTTCATTATTTATAGGCATAACTATGTAGACACACCCCTTGATCCTAATTAAGTCAACTTAAGGAATAACTAAAACTAATAAATGAAACTATTAAAGTTAAGTATGCCACAAGTGTTTATCCTTATTACACTTAGTAATATAGAATATTAGGATCACAATATTCCAATCCTCTTTAAGAAAGTGTTACCCTCAATACTTAGCAACTTTAAAAACTTTTTTATGAATTGTTCATCATTCCAAGTTTTACTATAGTTGAGATGTCATCAAAGAATACCAACACCAATTTTCAAATAAAAGGGTAGAATATTGAATTCATGAGACTTTGAATACCTAATTGGGCATTAGTGCTACCAAAATGGCATAACTAAAAATTTATAAGGACTCTAATGCATTCTAAAAGTAGTCTTATGTACATCATCTTCCTTTAGTTGAATTTGATGATAACTTAAACATAAATCTAACTTAGTAAAGAAAACTACATCATTCAATTCATCTAATAATTCATTAATAACATCCCCTGTTAATGGGAGTAAGGGTGTTGAGGCCCGAAGGAAAAGATTGGAGGCTTGATGGATGCCCCCAATCGAAGGATGGATTAAGATGAATTTTGATGGAGCATCTAGGGGCAACCCTAGAATTTCCAAAGCAGGGTGTATGGTAAGAGATTGGAAAGGAGTGGTGCTTAGGAAAGCGGCAAAAAAACTTTTCTTTGGATCTAATAATGAAGCAGAACTCCAAGCTTTATTATTAGGACTACATATGTGCCAAAATCTTAATCTGAAAAAGGTGATGGTGGAAGGGGACTCCCAGATTGTTGTTAATGCAATTAGGAATAAAAGAATTCTAAATTGGAAATTACAAGTCATATTAAATGAGGCATTGGGTTTCATTGACAATTCTGAAGGGGTAGTGGTTAATCACATCTACCGCGAAGCTAATGGAGAAGTTGATAAATTGGCGAACAGAGCCATAGACTCTAATACAAATCTAATTTGGGAGGCATCGATTAATGATGAAGATATAAGATAGTGAGGATGTCAATTTATGTCAAAGTTGTAGGGTGAGGCTAGCGAAGTGTATGAGGTGAGATGGATCTAGAGAGGCTAAATCATTTACAAGAATAGAAAGGGATTATATCTATTGTTTTAGCGATTGCTTTTCACCCGTGGAGAATACAGATTGAGATAATGGAAACTCCTATTACGCTAGTGAGTAGGAAGAGGCGAATGTTTTTTGGGGGAGAGATCACGAAGAATAGATTAAGCAAGGTGGTCAAACCAATGTGTGGAGTGATATTGTATGTCATAAAGTGGGTTTTAGGGGAGGATTTCATGATCAATGAAAATAGGTATAGGGTGAACAGTGGCATGGCCTCAATGTTTATGGTGGTGTTATTAGACCTTGGGGAGGAAAAAAAATTGATTAAGGTGTTAATGGAAACGTATGTAGAGACGAACTTTAGACAAGGGTTTGGAGAATCTTTGGGAATTGCAAGAAGTGGGATCAATATCCCCTTTCCAAAGGACTTCCACATAATCAACCAAGAAAGGGATTTAGTCAGTTGGTTATCGTTTGTAGCAGACACGAAAGTTGAGAAGATTGCTGCAAGGAGGAAGGTGGCTCGGTGAGTGCAATTTCTGAAGAAACTGGCAGGTCCGCATGCATAATAGATAAGTATGGATAATTTGTGCTACAGGGATTTTGTTATACTCTGGGGTGTAGGTAGAAGATTTTGTGTATACCATGTTAGTAGTATGGATAGGCTTAGCAATTTAGATAGATGGATAGTATTGTGGATGGATGTATTAACAAGGATTTTGGCTCTACCTTGTTTCTATTGTAGCTCATGCATATAGGTTGAGCAATACTGTTAAACTTTGTTGATTTTTTGTTAAAATATAATATAAAAGGAGCAGTCCCCATGACTACAGTTTGCATATATCAAAAAGTAATAATTCATCAATAACATGAATAGCAAACTTATCTTTAAAAGTGAGCTTGTTGAGCTCCCTCTAATCTGAGCATATTCTCCATGACCCATCCGTCTTGTTAACCATAATCATTGGAGATGAATAGGCACTTTTGTTGGTACAAACAATGCCTAAATCCAACATTTCCTTGACCAATTTTTTTTATTTCTAACTTCTATTTATAGTGTTTAATGATATCTTGAGGCTCGAGTGGATCTTGAGTTTTTACATCTTGTGCATCTACAAAATGTAGTTGTGCAACTATGCCAGAAAAACCTTTCATAAGTAATTTCTCCACCCTATGGGGGCTGATAATTTGATTTGGTGATGATTGTATTTCTATAAGCTTATACTTTTGTCCATTTGTACTAAAAGCCATGAATAAGTCTAAAAATTGAAAGATGTTCCCAACTATTTAAGCTATTACATACCTAGAACTACATTTGCTCCCCCGATTGGGATAGCAAACATTTCTGAATCTAGTTGATAATCTCTCATTGAGAATTTTATATGATAGCATTTACCACCACAAGAGAGTCATTTCTCATCGGCTATCATGACTTGAAAATTAGATACTAGATCCACAAAACAATTAAACTTGTAAATGGGAAAATAGATTTGATCAATAATGATAAATAAACCCAAACATCAATGGAAGTTGAAAGCAAAGAAGATTTAAAACCAACACAAGTAAATATACTTACAAACTCCTTTACCTATCATTTTCCATTGTTTGCCTATCTTTCTTTGATCCTGATTGTGAATCCCTCATAAATTTTCCTTGCTTGCTTGCTTGTTGAAGATGACAAAGGAAGAATGGCTTTGATACATGTTTGTGTTGAATGTGAATTTCAAACACATGATAATGGAGGACACTTGAAAATGGAATGAAGAAGAGAATGAGAGAAATTTGGGTATAGTGATTGTGCAAGATGAAGTGTGTCTGAATGGCTTGGGTGAAGGTTTCATTTATAGATTTTTGAAAAAGGAATGGAGGGTGAGGATCAAGAGTTGAGATCAAGGGCTAGGAATAAAAGTAAATTTTTTATTCACAGTGGATGAATTAAAAATTCATTTTTGGGAAGAGTGGAGGATAATTGAATTTTAAATTCAGTTAGTGGAGGATAGTGGGGGATAAAAATTCAATTAGTGGAGGATAGTGGGGGACAATTGAATTAAAAATTCAATTAGTGGAGGATAGTGGGGGACAACTGAATTAAAAATTCAATTTTAGTTAATTGAGGATATTAGCTAATTAAATATTAAGAATATTTAATTATATGTGCCACATGATGAGGTGGAAGGAATGAGGTGGAAAGATGAGGTGGATTTAGGACTTGAGACATTAGAAGAATTTAGGAAATTTAATTAAATAAAATAATTTTATTTAATTATGGAATAATGAAACAATCAAACAAATTTATAATATTTATTTAATTGACAGAAGAAAATAAGAATTAAGATAAATATCAAAATATTTACTTAATTCAACCTGAGCCAATTTTAGGTGTATACAAAACTCATTAATCAAACTTCTATCAATAAAGTTGTGTATTGTCGATATCAACCAACACTATCATCTTTCGCTTTTTGATATAACCAATCACTTTGAATGTGTGTAGTGTGCTTGTACCATTCAATGCATGCAAGAAGATGGTAGTGTTTTCTTCTTCCTTTGAATTCTCATGTTCAAGTTTCACATTTGGCTCTTTTGTAGCTACTTCTCCCTCTTCTTCACCCTGATTCTTAATAATCATTAGTTTTTTCTCACTATTAACATACTTATGACTTCTAGATAATTTGCTATCACAGATGCAACATAGATTTTTTTCTCTTTTCTCTAAATCTTATTAAAAAAAAAGAGAGAGCTTACTAATTTGTCTTGGGTTAAAGAAGTTGTCCCCATTTCTATCAACAAGATTAACTTACATTTCTATCTTTCCATTATGTGATTTGATCTTGTGTGGAACTTCTAATAGTGGAGTTTGTTGCATAGCTTTCCTAATTGTACAAGGTTCTAGGAAACAAGCATTATGTTTAATTTGATCATTACGTATGTTTATCCAAATCAGCAATCTCATATGCTCAACATTATATTTGGCTACAAACCTTCTTTCTTTTAAATTTAACAGTTGAGTAAAATAGCTTCCCTTCCATGATTGTTAATAATAGGTTGCTAAGTCATTACTAAATTCTTCCCAACCAAGCACTTGGTCTTGCTTGTTGTTCATCATCTATTAGTACCATTGATAAAGTTCAAATTCTAAATGTAGTAAGGCTATGTCAACCATCACATTATCTAAATATTATGAAACTTAAATATCATTCCATGAGACTTATCCATGGAGTCACATTTGTACTACCAAACTTATGAATGTCTATTTTGATTAGATTTAATTTAGGGCCTTCAAAAACACTTCTATCCCTTGATTTTGTCTATTAAAATTGTAATTGCCTAGATACTTTTGTTGGGGCTTCAATTCAAACAATAGTTCTTATTTAAACCTATTTAAACCCTCATTTAAAGATGTTGCAAATGGGACAAACAAATTATCTTTAATAAAATGTACCTCTATTTTACATCCTGTTAGAAATTTTTCTTTAATTTTAGAAAGTGGATAATAAAAAGGATCATTGGCTTCAATATTTGTAGAGAAGTCCTCTAATCCTAAAGATGGCATGGCTTCTAATGTGTTTGTTTTTTGAACTCTAAATTTCTTATTAGGTGAGACAATAAAGTATTGTACCCATCAAATTTTAATACATGAGCTATCACTGTATTTGACATGCGTCTTTTGACCAAACTTTAACCTCTAAACTATGGAATTAATTTTTTCTCTAATTAAAAATTTAAAAAAAAATGGCCCTAGCTCATTTTTTATGAGCTTTCTAAATACATAAAAAAAAATTAAATTAAATTAAATTTTAAAAATTGTGTCTATAGAGGAAATTAATAAAAAATAATAAAACCTTTGACCACTAAATTATGAAATTAATTTTTCCTTTGATCAAAAATTATTAAAAAATGTCCTTACCTAATTTCTCACAAAGATCTAAAAAATATAAAAAAATCCTAGAAGTTCTAAAATTTATAACTTGTAGAGCAAAAATGAAAAATATAAAATTGTAATTACATGTACAAAAATGATCCAAAAAAACCATTTCAACACATTGATCTCCAATTAATAAAAAATAATAATATGAATTCAATATAAAAACTTATGATGGTTTAGAAGAGTCTTTCTCTTCTTTATTTATAAGCATATAACCATGTAGAGACACCCCCTTTATCCTAATTAAGTCGACTTGAATAACTAGAGTTTTGAAATGATGGATACACCTCAAATGAGACTTTTCAATTCTAAACTGATTGTTTACTCCCCATGCGTCAAAATATCTCACAGGTTTGAACCCCAAAATATTTCCACTGCGTGACCTCCAATTATAAAAAAAAAAAAAAATAGATTCAATATACAAACTTACAAATGGTTTAGAAGAGCCTTTCTTTTACTTATTTATAGGTATATATAGGGAAGAGCCTTTCTTTTACTTATTTATAGGTATATATAGGGACACCCCATTTGTCCTTGTTAAGTTGCCTTGAAGAATAACTAGAGTTTTGAGATGATGGATACTCGTAGAATGAGACTTCTCAATTCTAAACCGATTGTTTACTCCCCATGCATCAAAATATCTCACAGGTTTAAGCCCCAACTAGTTTACCCAATGTAGATAATAATAAAGTTGAAATTGCTCTGTAACTTCCAGCCCAGTCAGCTTACCAGTTTATTTACAAAACAGAACTACATTTCTAATTTACTAACAGAATATTTAACCAATTAGAAGAAGCCGGAGGAGAGCCAAGTAAAAAAGCATACTACAGACAATTACAATTCCATGCCAGTTTTTCTTACATGCATACAAGAACAGCAAAGGTGCACCACAGATCAATTATTTGCCTATAAAAGCTGCAAATCTACCTTCAACCCTTGAACCAATGGGCATTCCAACTCCTTGATGTTTTCTTACCACATATCTAAACTACCATCCAGATCATCTCTCCATTATTAGCTTAAATAAAAATGGACAAATATCCATGATGACTTCCACTATATTTTAATTAACATCAACAAAGAAACATAATCAGATAACTTAAGAATAGTCTGAGCACGTGTAAACTATCTTGACAAAAAAAAATTGAACATATTATTACCATAGCAATAAACTACTACTTGATAACAGCCACTAAAATAATAAAAATGCAATGCCAGTTCTTATTTACTTGCGTAGACTATTTTGACAACAAAAAGTTGAATACTAAACCTCTTCTCAATTCTAACCGTGATAAAAATAATAAAATTCAATGACGTTCTACATGTATATAAGAAGTGCAAAGTGGCGACAGAGACCAATGATTTGCATACTTACAAAAGCTGCAAATCTATCTGTTTTCAACTTTTCACCCCAGTCAATTGACATTACCACTTCCAGATGTTCTTGTCTTATCCAGTTATCAGGTACAAAAAAATTCTTCAAACTTTAGAAAATAGCGAACTTACAAAGGGAAGCATAATAACCTTTTCAAATTAAAACTTAGCAAGAAAATTTCAAACACTTAATATGTTCCAGCTTTTTTATGCTCATCTAGCTAACACTCCAGCTCAAATTACCCTTTTTTAACTAATCATAAACTCAGAGCTGTCAAAGCTCCTTATCATAAGCTCAATCTTGTGTTAATTATAAAGTAATAACTTATTCCAATTTTAAAGCATAAAAGTGAGGTAATATAGGAAGCAACATATTCCAACTTGTATGAGCTTCTGGTTTTGGTAGTTTTTTTCCTCACAGCAGCATTAAAATGACTTGATTATTGATTCGCATAAAACAAAAAACTGTTTAAAGAACCATCCATCCATGTGAAAATAAAAATGAAGTAGGAAATCCAATGGTACATGACCTGGGTGTAAAGCAAAGCAATTGAAATGACAATGACCCAGGTTTAAGTTCCACTGAAAATCTCCTCAGCTACCATCATATTATAATGCAGACATAATTTGACTGACAGAGGAAGAAGACCCAGGAAAATCTTGATGGAATAGATACACCTCAAATATAGACCACTTGGTTAAGGCTAGATCCAAGTCCCAATTAATTTTTGACAGAAATAGATACGCCCTGCCAGGTGCAAATCCCAGATGAATTTTAATGGAATAAATAAATACAACTCAAATATGACCCGCATAGGCAAAATGCCATGTCCAGATTAAATTATACACACCTTTGCCAGCTGCAAGTCATATAGCTAGATTTCAACAGAACAGATATATAGCATAGCGGCTTTGGTTTCAAAACATGATAAATTATTAGCCGTGTGTTATAAATAAACGCTGGAAAGTGTAAATGTCCACCATTACCAATATAAAGAGAATAACAAAAGTGAAGAAGCTGTTCAGCTTCTAGCGCACTAGTCAGCACAGTGATTTTGGTTGCAATTTTAAACCTTTTGAGGTTTCAAACTTTATGATACAGCTAAGAAATCAACTGTGTCAGACCAATTTCATCCAATCTCAGATCACAAAAGGACAAGAATAACACTTTTTATTTCATTGATCAAACATCTGTTCAATGATAAGAAGAAATCAAAATGAAGTGCCAATTACAAGGGACTACAGCATCAGAATATAAACCAAAGCCAGTTTCTTCACATGTATTAAAAAGAAGTGAAGGGGCACTGAAGCTATGAATTTATTACCAATGATTTGAAATGGCATAAGGGGCGATACATCCTCTTTTTTGTTTAGTTTTCTTGTATGACATGATAAAGAGTTTCTTATTGCCTTGATAAGAACTCCTTTAAACCTCCTCTAAAAACATTACAAAAAAATGTGTGCATAAGAAACTGAAAAAGCTTTCAAGATGCCTCCAAATATAAAGTGCCGATATTACATAACTTTCAAAACAGATACCCCTTTGTGGTGATAAGAATGTCAGATTGAGAGGGAACCAAAAAGGAACAATTCAAACCAAAAGGTTATGCACATCTCGCTTCACAGCAAAGGCATTTCTCAATCAACTGACCATGGGAATCTATAGCCTCTCTTCTAACCATTAACTGCCATCGCTCTCAAATGCAAAGATAAATCTGACATGCACTAAGAAAAACCCAGATACTGATAACTTCTAAAACCCCTATCCTTTTCAGTCCTCATTTCCTAACCCCCTTAAGACTCAAACTTGATAGTCTTATGGTTACACGAAAAATTCAATCTTCATGTAGGTTTTTGTCCCCAAACTATTTCAAAACAGTTTCTGCAATAAAATAGAACCCTCGAGTTTCATAGGCAGCTATCACCTCCGAAATGATTTAAACAGCAACAAAGTGTCAGTCAGTATACAGCAACAGATGTAAACATAAACAAAATCATCCTACAAGAAGAATATATAGAGCCACTATAGTTTAACACAGTGCAAAATGAGCCTAATGAATGCACTCTTCAGCTAATCAACATACTCAGTGAACATCTGAATCCCAACAAACCCTACTACTATGTCTTATAGTTGTTACTTACAGATTCTCGTGGCCTCATACACTGCAGCGCAACTTCTGCTCTTGTAATATTGATTGGTTGCCAAGTATCCATTAGCAAATAAAAAATGATGGACTTGAGCAAAATCTTATTTTGAGCCAAATGCTCAACTATAGTGAACAGTTATGGGAAACAATTTTCTGTACATGATTCATGATGACAATAAATCTACAAACCTTCTTTCTTAAAAGGCTACAAAAGACAGATGAAACTTTAGTTGTTATGTTGCACCTGCAAAGCCAACAATTTTCACTGAAAGTGGCAACCTCAGATTGGCACCCTGTCTAAAGGATGCAAGAAAATTATCTCAACTTCCCAAAGAAGGAAGAAATTCAAAAAGAACATCTCTAATAAACTGTAGTTTCAAGTCACGTATTGATCTCATGACCCCAACTAGCCATTGGCACCAATGCATCATCTGAAATGAGTGACTCCTCTACTCCAAGTTTCACTTGCACCTGATTTGAATCTGAATCCTTTTTTATGGATGAGGATCCAATAGTTGTAATTGGCATCACATCTGCTTGTATATTTGTCATGAAACAGCTGGTACCAGGCAAAGAAGCTGTCACAGAACAATTTCGACTCTGTCTCATTGTTCCATCACCATTCATAACATAAGGATCTATCCCAGAGGGCCGCCAATGCCCAAAAAATGCTCTTCCAGACTCTTCTGTCGTGTTGTCAGTTTCTTCTTGATGGTCTCTTTCAGAAGCTTGTATAGTCTCTGCAATAACTACAGCTACAACAGCTTTATGTGCTACAAGGTCTGCCTTCTGAAGCAGCCTTTGAGCCCTTGCACGCTTGAAAGTGGCAACTTCAGCTGCAGCGCATGCAGCATTTGTTGCCTCTTGTACCCTTAGCTCTGCATCAAAATCGGAGCCAACCTGAGCATGCGTAGAATTCATACTTGAAAGGTTATAATTGGAGATTGTGCATGGTGAATTATTCCGTTGATCACAAGATGAAGTATCCCAACCATGAGAAACATGTTCTTTTCTATGGTCCAACTCACAATGGGAAGTTCCCTCTTGTTGTGGGTCTTTAGAAGCCACAAAAACTTTCATCTTCTTTGATTTTCTTTTCATCTTCTGCTTTTGTTGGTGTTCCTTATTCATCTTGAATCTAACATCCATAAAATCCACCTGTGTAGTTGCCTCTGAGGAAACTGCACCAAAGCTTGTAGGCTGAGAATATGTGTCAATTTCTGAAGGGCTGGAAATTTGAAAGATACCCAATGCATCTGAAGAAGTGTCTTCACCAACGCTAATCCCATTGTGCCTTCTGGTTGCTGTAAAAGTACCAACAGAAAATGAAATAAGCCATTCAACTACCAAGTTTGTATCAGCCATGTTTTATCCCAAACTATACAGAAAGAACATAGTACCTGGACAAATGACATTCTCCTGATCTCTTAAAGTAATTTGCTGCCCTGCATTGAACTTCCTGTGTGATCTTTGCTTTTGCGTCTTATTTGGAACTTCCAATCCTCTTGGTTTTAGACAAAATGCAAACATAGGAGGTCTTTCAAGGTTTGGCTGCTGCTTATTTGTTGTAGGGGAATTTTGTAACTCATTCATCTGTGATTCCCATTCCTTGATTTGCTGCTGGTATCGCTCCCAGGAAGCAGGCTAAACAAATAAGAAGAAAATATTTGCATGAGGACATTAAATTTGCAAACGTAAAAGCTGGAAAGGAAAAAGGAAACAAAAACTTAAAGAACTCAGATGCTCATCCTAATTCAAAAACAACTAAGCATCATCACCTGGAAATGTCGAACCAAAGCCATTCCTTTCCTCCATCGCTTCTCTTGCCAGTGAGCATGAATGGCTTTCACAACTTCGACAGTTGCAATATCCCAGCAAAAGTCAGCTACTTCATCACTGTTTAAAAGCTCCCGTTGCTGTGTAAAAGCAGCTTTTTCCAATAAGTCCATAATTCTCTCAAAAGTCTCTTCTGATACATGACCTGGTTGACAGCCTCCATCACCAATCCTACTATTGTTTAGGTGGCCAAGCCACTCCTCATCCTCACTGTCCATATCATACATAACCCGAGAAGTGGCCAAAGCCATTTCAACTTCGCTTTCCATCTGTCGAATGTACCTTGAAGAGGGCCGCACAAAGTGAAATGAATCAGAGCTGCAATCATAATCCTCTATCTCACGCACTCCTGGTATTGGTATGTGCCTCACTGAAGCAGCACGCAAATTCCGATTGTAGCATTCTTCATGCATCTCTTTGAATAATGCCCACTGCTTTCTATCCGGAAACTCCAAGCTCCAGTCCTTCCCGCCCTTCCACAACATGGCATGTGTGTAACGATTTGTTGAACCAGATTGTACAACTTGCTGAGCCTTATGAGTATATCTGGTAAATCCATGTAATTTTATTGAAAGAGTCCATTCATTGTGAGCCGAAGCTTCTAGTATAACTTGAGCCCCGGATTCCCTCCAGCCTCTGTCAACTCCTACAACCAGTATATTTGCACTACAGGATACAGAATCCAGATACCTCAAATCTGAAGAATTATCTGCAGATTTCTTCAGCTTCTCTTCCCTATTTTGCCTTGAAGGCCGGCCCCTTCTCATATGACCTCTGTATTTGAAAGGAATGTCATCAGCAATATCAGAGAAGATCAGATTCGAATACCCACTGCGGCGTCTTCTAGGTTCTGTGGGACTATTGTACACATGCCGAATCCTATTATCTTGCCACAATTTTGATGAAGATGCCACACTATACTTTTCCTGAGACCAGTAATTACCCAAATCTGGTAGTGTATCAGCATAAGCAGCTGACTGGTCTGCCTTTGAATCTGACTGCCCATACATGGTATCAAAATAACCATGGATAGATTGTTCTGCAGGAGATTCCCTTTCATCATCCCTAAAACTGCTCCTAGCTTCAACCTCTGTGACTGGCAGTTTCCTTCTATGAACAAAATGAGACCTTGCATTGCCAGTAAGCCGCCATGAGCTTCTATTTGTTGGGCATCTCCGAAGCTTAAAAACATTTCCAGGCATAAAAGATTCATGTTTATCTTGTGTTGCTCCGACACCTGCAGCAGTGCCAGTCACATTGAGCTCAGAATATGACGATCGTGGAGATGACATTACGCAGCCATCGGCAGTGCTTATAGGGGAAGCATCAACATCTACCTTTGAAAGCTTAGTAGTGTGCCATAATCTAGCACTGGAATCCAAAGCACAGTCTTCACTGAATACTGTTCCATCCACATAGCCTGCTTGAGTTTCGAGATGGAGCTGTCTTGAACCCTCAAGAGTCTGACGGGGTCTAATTGATGAATCCCTCACAGTGAGCACATCTGAGCCGCCCTCTTCTGAAAGATCAATAATTTCCCAATTTTCCAGTCCGGATGAATCTGAAATGTACCTTTGAAAGCTATTAGGAGTAACAGGCTTACCAAGCAACAATTTCAAATGCAAGCCTAGAAAAAAGCTAGGTGCAGCAGCAAAAGTAATGGAAAATGGTGGTACAGCTTGACTGCGGTCAAAATGAGCAACACAGCCATTCCCTCTACGAACAGATGCACTTTGGTAAATGTCTTGGTAAATGAACTTCTGAAACTGTGATCCATGTGATAGTCGATTATCTACATGATCAGTATTCATGTCTTGCAAAGCCTGGAAACAGAATATGCATGCATTAACATTGATACTATGTAAATGAAAGAAATTGGTTTCCATCCAACAGAAAAAGAACTAAATTCCCATCAGTCTCCCATAGGACAAAAATATACAGTAACAAGATCTCTAAAAGAACAAGAGACACTCCAAATGAAATTTAACTTCTAGCCTAACTCATATCTAAAATGCTTACTCTTCACTTCAATAAACGAACAGAGATACTGTGTGAATAATAAGATAACATTTAACTTACATTTAGCAAGCCTTCCCTTGGCTTCAATAAAGGAACTGACATGCTGGATGCTGAAGCGATGCCATTGTCCTCCATAAACATCACTAAACTACTCAAGGCCGGTGTTTCAGACACCCGACTGCTACAGCTTTGAAGGAACCAAGAATTTGCATTGCATGGACTCTGCAGACAAGAATATTTGTAGGCAGAACAAAGAGCTTCCAGTTTTTTAAAGAGATCCCCCCACCTTGCTCTTGTAATTCCCTGGAAGTCAAAAAAAACAAGATCGAGAGGGTTGCCGCAACCTTGTGACAATGAAAATCGGAAACTAACAGATGGAATCGGTACTTTAAAATTCATGACTTTCATAGCCTCTAAGGACATGCAAGAATATTGGTTTCTCAAGGGCTTCACAAATGCAACCATAATCTTGCTAAAAGCATTCACAACTTTTTCCAGAGAATCTGCAAGAGAAAAAAAGCTTGAACCAAAAAAGTTGTCTGCCACTAGAATCTCCAGCCAAGCATCTGGCCATACAGCATTCAAGACTCCACTTTGCCTCAAGATCAAATTACTATGACAAGGGACACTTGGAAGTCCACATCTAGGATTAGTTAATCGCAATGTAGTCCATAAAGATAAGTATGGCTTCCCAAAATCTACTTCCTCCGGAAAAACAAAATGACAAGTCGAGAACTCAAGATGTCCAAGTAGTTGGTAAACACCTGAGGAATCAGTTAACCTGGGGAGAAGCTCAAACCCATAACCTGAAGAATTCATCCCTGAACTGGCTGAAAGATCAGAAAGCATGACACAGTCCTTGTCAATGCGTAAAAGTTCAAAGCCCTTTTCAGCTGATGGTTCCTTACATTTAATTGATGCAGAAACAATTGTTTCCTCCACATCATCTTCATGCTGTTGAAGTCTCAAATGCTCACTGCCACCAACTGAATGCAAATGCTTTGATTGATCTTCGAAAGGCCCACTTAACTTGTTCTTTTCAGCATCAGGGGAGTCTGTGGTTTCACTCTCAATAGAAATTCTTGAGGTCTCCACATCCAACACACTAGATAACTCCCATCCAGTCCTAGATTTAGAAAATAGCTCAGGTTGCACTGCATGCTCGACATGTTTGCCAAGCAAAGATTGGTTCAAATTCTCTCCAAGGCAGAATTCTTTGTCAACATTCTGTCCCTCATTGTTCATGTGCATATGGGATATCACAGGTTCATGTAACTTTTGGAACCCACTCACTTTCTCCCCAACTTTATTGCTACCACCTTCAACAGTGTCATCCTTAGAACTAGTGTTTCGGTACCGTTTTCTGACATAAACCTTTCCCGATGTTTTCTCATTGGAATTATTAGATGTAGATTTTTCATAAGTACCCCTCGCAGGTCCCAAGCTACTACCATTCTTGCAACCATTGCCAGCAATGTCATCCCTCAGAGATTTATTGGAAGCATCCAATAATCTGAAAGTAGACAAGTCACAGGAATTATGTTCATTTCTGTGTCGAAATGAGTCATTATCAACACCACCCAATTGTAATTCACTATTTAGTTCTGAGGAAGGAAGGGTTTTAGATCCCGACTGAATAGAGTCTTTAACTAATCCTTCAACTTTCCCATAGCCAGATTTCTCCAACGGTTTGACTCGGCCATCAGCCTCACCTGGGAGCAACTGAAGCTTGAATTTTTCATCTCTAAGCTGAAGCCACTCTTCATCCCGGTCATTGTATCGTACATAATGCAACTTATTTGTTGGATCATAGCTCTTAACCAGGCCATAGTACCACTTATTATCAAGAGGCCAGAAAACCTTAATTCTCCTGTTCAAAATCTGAAAAGCATCTGCATCACTGAAACAAATCTCCCCGTATCGTTTTGTGCCATTGGGCTTTTGTCTACGTTTCCTTGGTCTGAGTGCTCTCCCAGAACCCTGCACTGGAGCATTTTCGTCCTTCTCGGCTGCAATTAACCCATAACCCAAATTGAAAGTTGGCGCAGACACAGTTGGTTCTGTGATCTTTTGAGCACCACCATTTGAACTAAATCTAGATGACAATGTTCTAGCAGCATTCTGCTCCAGACTATCTTGTTCATCAGCAACAACATTGCCTGACTGGGATGGCAATGCATTCGTAGCCCCCTTCTTAGCAAGAGTCCTGTTCCCTTTGCCTGACTGGGATGTCAATGCATTTGTTGCCCCCTTCTTAGCAATGGTCCTGTTTCCACTGCCCGAAAGATTCTGCCGAGCCTTATGATTACTCCACTTGAGAGTAGCAGCATTGCTCACTTCATTGGATAAATTGTGCTTAGTCTTATGATCACAGGCATCAGATGCTGGCTCCAATGTAGATGCAGATGTTGATGGCTTGGAAATTTTTGGACTAGCAGCATCCCTAACTTCACTGTTTACTTTCTGTTTAGTCTCATGATCACAGACATGAGCTGCTGACGTCGTTGCCTTGGAAATATCCGGAGCTTTGACAGGAAGAAGTGCAGTTGGTATTACAGCTTCCGCTTCAAGGGTATCCTTGCCATCCAATACACTTGCTTGGGTTTTCTTCTTTTTTGAAGTTCGCAAAGATTTCTTGGCAAAATCCTTCAAACCAGGAAAATTGTGCTTCTTAACAAAAGTGCCTCTACCAATTTCAAAAGAACTGGGAACATGTTGAGCAGAACCATTTAAATGTTCTGAACTTGTTTGAAAGTCTGATGCATTGGAAGCATGTTTGAGTTGCTTGGTACAAAGGAAAGTATCATTATTAACAAGAGCAGTTTGTTTGGCATGATTTTGAGCTCGTTTTGCAGAATTTTTCTTAATTTTATTAATGAGAGGCTCCGAATCATCAGAGCTCTCCTGAACATTAGCATTACCGACATCATTTTCTTCATCAGGGGTTTCTGATTTCAGAAAATTCAACTCAGTACCTGAGCAAGAGGGACCCGCCTCCAAGCTCCGCCGGTTCTTCTTGACAGCCGACTGAAAGCTTCTAACGGAACCACTCCCCGGGCGTTTTTTGGAGCTCTCCAAAGATCTCCTCCGCCGCTTGGACGCCTGATAATTCGCCTTTGAGCGGCTGTGCACTTTTTTCCTCTTCAAACCCTTGTTATCCTCCGCTTCCGCCACCGCCTCCACAAGCTCTGGATCTTCCACCTTTAAACCTTCCGATCTTGACATCGGTACCACCAAACCTTCAGATTCCGTGTTTTGTTCCATTTAAGAAATCTATTAACAATTATCCGTAAATTACCCAACAATCCCAACAAGAAGAGACTATTACGACCACCCATTATACATTCTGCCGCGGTCTAAAGCCTTTTAAAAACCCTGATATATTTCTTTTAAAATGCGAGATAACTGCTCTAAAATTTCATCTATCCATCTTCCATGGTTACTGAACCAAGGCAGCCTTGTCGGCTTCAAGGATCACACAGAACGGCCATATCCATCATATGTTGGGCAGAAATTTTGTACATACCTTGTCGGATTACGGCGAAACAGAGCTCGTTCCGTCGATCTGAGAAAAAGAAATCTGGCCGTGAAATTTTCATGCTCCAAATCCTTCAAATCCGTGATTTCACGCCTCGTTCCATTAGGGTTTCATCAAAAAATATTTGGGCCTTCCCTTCCTCGAATTTTTTTATTTCTTTTTCCCTTTTTTCAAATTTTTTTTTAAAGTCTTTAACTTCTTGAATCAACCCATCCGGACTAGGGTTTAATCGCATCCAGAAACTGTAAAGCCAGTACTTCTTCTTCTCCTCCGCATAGAAAAATTAAAAAACTGAAAATAGGAAAAATAAAAAGCAGAAAAAACAATATGATCCCGCCGCTCTACGTGGACCGTCCGATGCTAGATCGACGGTCACGTGTCCTCCTTTTCTAATCAAACCCTAATTTTCATTACATTGGATTGTTCACTAAGAGAAAAACGAGGGTTTTCGGCAAGACTTTCGACGGCCAGGATCGTCTTCGTACAATAAATGGACGGCCAGATGTTGGGAAGAGTTGGAGATGAGTTAAGTGGGGTCTTCCAACGTACGCTTATCACGACGTTTACATGTGCCGTTTGGTCCACGCTACTGCTAGGGTTTTGGAAGTTATGTCGTAGCTATTATTATTTATTAAACTATTAAATTCCGATTTACCGTACTCTTATTTATGGAGAAAATATTGTTTTGTAAGTTAGATATGCGAGATTTTTTGGCTTCGGATTTCCACATCATAGAAAAGGTATCTTCATCGTTACGACATCATGTTTTACTTGGCTACTAACTTATGAACGTTGGGAAATCATGAGTCAAACCCCCCATTAGTCTAGTTTTGTGAGTTTTGTTTTTTAAATTTTGAAGGGACAAAGCTTATTATTTAAGTGTTTGGAATCATATTATTCGCATATATTCCTAAGAATGCAAAGTAGATAAATTCTCATAATGATCTATGTCGTGCTCTTAGGGTTTTTCTATTTTGGGTCAAGTTATTTTAGGGTTTTTTTTTTTTTATTTTGGGTCAAGTTATTCAAAAATATCTTGATAAATAATCGATTGTAAACATGTAGATGAATTCTATAATGATTGTTGGGTTATTCGTGTGTGTTAAAATGAGTGTGTAATGTGTGTGATGTGAATGATTGTTCTTGAATATGATTGTTCTTGAATGTTCTTGTATTGAGAGATTCTCGAATGTTCTTGTAGACATCTGAAATTGACCATGTCCTCGTAACCCTTCGACATCCTCTAGACATTCATCTTACAACACATTGTCCCTTATTCCCTTCTCCAAATTAATCCATATCCCTTTTAGCCAAAATTAATTGAATAAATTTGATTTATTTAATTAATTTATCCCCCCATCATCCCTTCTCCAATAATTAATTAAATAAATTTTATTATTTAATTTAATTATTGAGAGTCATGTGACTAACTTGTCTTCATCCTCGTACACTTGCCACAAACAATAAATGAGTTTTTCATCTCCACCATTCATCTCATACTACATCTCCAAATCTTAGTCATTCACATAAGGATGCCCTAGAAGCTTTGTCCATATCTTATAATCCTCTCATCAAATCTTAGCCCTCCATTTCATGTTCCACCTCTTAATCCTATCCCTCCATTCTATCAATCAAGCATCTATAAATCAAGTCTCAACTAAGCCATTATCATATATCCACATTCAAATCTTCACCATTCATCTCATACTACATCTCCAAATCTTAGTCATTCACATAAGGATGCCCTAAAAGCTTTGTCCTTATCTTATAATCCTCTCATCAAATCTTAGCCCTCCATTTCATGTTGCACCTCTTAATCCTAGCCTCCCATTCAATCAATCAATCATCTATAAATCAAGTTTCAACTAAGCTATTATCATATATCCACATTCAAAGTATCATCATGTTATCAAAATCATCATAGATCTCACATTATCATTATATAACCACATTTTGAAAGTAACCTCATGATCTCAAAATCATCATAAATCCATAATCTTTATCTAATGATATACTGTTGGTTTGAGCAATCAACATATACAAATCTCTATCAAATATCAAAGGCAACAAGGACTCATTTGATAATATTGTTTCATTTCCATTTTATAGTTACTTGCTCTTGATGTGTCTTAAGTATGGAATAGGTATTTGCTTGTATTGTTTTCCATATTTATTCATACATGGCCCTTCAAATGGTAGATGGATGATCTTCAGTGATCAAAATGAAGGCAATGAATGTCTTTCTATTCGGAGATATAACACCAAATTGCGAAGATTTGTGTAAAGTTGGCCTAAGGCTAAAAGTGTAAGAAGGGGTTAGTTGGCTAAATGTTTGATTTTGATTTTGCATTTAAATGGATTAAGATCATGGTTGCAAGGACAACCTCACCCACAAACATGACCTGGGTCAAACAACCAAGTTGGATTTGTATCTGGTAGGATTAGATTAATTATTAGAATTAACTAGATAATCTAATTAGATCAGGATTGCATGCACATAAGCATAGGGATAAGTGATAAGCCTAGGGCTAGGTACAAACAAGGCTACGTATGTGAGCCCAACTATGCATCAAAAAGAAACATTTATAGCTATACAAATACATTAATACATTGCCTCAAACTAGGCACAAAATTAAATGGGGACATGCATCAAGGATTGTGAAATAAGCCCTAACTATCACTCGAAACTACTTTCAAACTTAGTTAAGAGGGAAGGGAACTTAGAAGGGAAGGACTCTATAGAAGATTAGGGGGGAAGAAACATAGATTATAAGGTGAATGACCCTTATAGATTATAAGGTTTATGAAGGTTAGTCTAGGCCTATCCACTCGGTCACTATAGGAAGGATGGGGCTTTTGCCTTTTTGCCTATGGTCTTTATTTTAGAAGTGTTGGAAGGCTAAAGACAATTATAATAGTTGTTGGAAGAAGACAAAACCGTAAGGTAAAATTACATTTTGCCCCCACTTTGAGATGCTTGTGAATTTCTAAATTTGAATCATGAATCTATAAGTATGTAGCATTCTCAAACATGCATAAAGTGAGTGCAACAAAAAGAAGAACATGTGGTTCTAAAAAGATGAACATTCTCCTTCCATGCTCTTTTGTTCTCATATGTTCTCCTGTGAATGCCTGCACAACAGGGTGTAAAAAATTCCATGAGTAAATTATGATTCACAAGATAGATCAAATACAAAAATGAGAACATTAGTGAGTAGTGATCATGTATGACCCCCATTCAATTAATTGCCTCGATAGGGTGCAATTGATTGAAGAAAAATCTTGTTAGATATATCAATAATAAACATGGGCATGTAGTAATAGACTTGATGTAATCCAAGATAGAGGATCTAATGAAAAACAATCAATCCATGTAACATAGAGACCAAAATACAAATCAAATGCAAGATTCCACAATAGAAATACAAATCTTAAACAAGGATTCAATACCATGAATATTAGATGGCACAAAAAAACACATACATACATATATATGTTTGTTGGTGTGAACATGGTATATTACCTAATCGGTTCCACATTAGGTCTTATTTACACTTGTCTAGTTAAGTTTACTTAGGGCACACTTGGGATAGTTATTTTTATGTCTCAAGTCATAAGCTTTTTTTTTGTCATAATCTTATGTTGTCTTGTGTTTCACCTTGGCCTATACAACCAAGGGCTTATCATTGTAATTTTATTATTCATTTATATGCATATTTGTATGGACTTTAATAAACTAGAATTATTCTTTCATGTTAGGTCTCTCTTATGCTTTCATTGAAGCTCCTAGATCTTGGGTAGCTATCTTTATAGCCAAATCTTGCATGGTATAGAGCCTTTTGTACTAACTCTTACAATATATACATAAATATATGTGTGTATAATATACATATATAACATATATGTATATACATTACATATATATGTATGATAGTATATATACTGACAAGATGTCATTGAACTTTGTACTTTAACTTAATTTATCAATTTGTCAACTAGGGCAATGTCTAAGGCTATTTGCAAAAGGAGGCTAGATATCTCAATACAACGATGTTTGGCCTTTTAAATGAAAATGCAAATAAATTTATAAACTAGAAAGCACTAAAAATTAATCTAGGAAAGCTTTTGAAAACTAAACTAATAAGCATAATAAATCTGACTATAAGAGCAAGAACAATTTTAAACTTGTCTAATGGTGAAAGAGAGAAGGGAGACGAATGCATATATATATGTGAGTACACTAGATCAAACCCTCCTTTCACTACAACATTCAAGGACAAAACTAAGCTTAAGTCACTAGAAGATGGAAGAGGACTCAACTATTGTTTTTGTGCTCTTATTTGTCAAGGAAATATGAGATTCAACCAATCCTTTTATCAAACCCTAGGTTAAGTATGAGTGAAACCCTAGTTATGAGATAATCAACTTGAAACAAATGGTCGACAATAGAAATCTAGAAACTAAAAGTATAGAGATGATAAGTAAGATGTCGAAACCTATCTTCGAGAAGCTTAGGTATCGGAGGACAAATTGAGTAACAGCCCAAGTCCAAAAGTGAGATTCTATTAGAGGTCAAAATTGAGCATATGCTGCAAATGATGCTTAGAAACCCGATACAGAACCTAGAAGCCCTGTAGACTAGGGTATCAACTGCCCAAGTCTATTCGAAGAATATTCCAAAATAGTTTTCATATCCAAAAACTTTAATTCCTGCACTACCTTCATGTAGCTCCACTTTTCCTGAAACATGTACCTGCAACCTGCACACAAGACGACAAGAGAGGGGTTTGGGGCTTGTGGTGTTTAGGGATTTGCCTCAATCAAATCCTGGGTTAGCATTCAATCTTTCCCAACACCGTTGTTAGATAGAGAGTGTGTCCTTGCAGGGTAAAGGCTAGAGATAATCCAAATGACGAAATAATTCAAATAGAAATGATGTCACCTCAGAGGTGAAGACCTTAGGAGAATAAAAGCTCTTCAACTAATAAGGAGATGGCTGGTGATGCCATATATGTAACAAACACACAAATACAAACACAAATCTGCAATAATAACACAATGAATGCCTTAAATGCTCTTAGCTCCAATATCATAAGTTTGCAATATCCATCTAGGTTTAAAATGAAGTCAAAAACTCACTTATATATGCTTTCCCACTAACATTCATGAAATTAAATCATAAAAGCCAACAAGGAGGAACATTTTTAAAGGTCCCAAGCCGACATACCATTTATTAGCCCTAACCAATCAAGGGAGACTTGGGTGATTGGCACCCAAGTCTAGGGGCCCAAATTAGGTCAAGGGTGAGCTAAATGAAGGGCCCAAGGTCCCAAATTCACATGGGTGTCAAGCTCTTTTCTTCGGGATGCTCAATTAGAATGTATAATGAAACAAATAGGACCTAGGAGCTAATCAAGGAGGTAAAAAGGCATGTGTCCACTTTTTACTCCATAACAAAACTACAAAGCATGTGAAATTTATCTATGAAAGCACGTAAAACTCTAACTATTATAATGAATAGTAAACTAAAAACTTAATCTCTTAACACAAATTCACAGAACTTTGAAACCTCCTTTAACATAAAATGGAAATTACAGAACTTACTTGCTTAACAAAACCACAATTCTACAGAACCTGTAGTCTAATATATTATACTTAACACATCTTAAAGATAGAGCATTCAATACTGACAAAATTTATTACTAGCACATACAACACATAGAGAAACAAATACTTCTATATTAAACCTTTGAGTGGCCAGCTCTCCAGAATGTATAGTAAAAACTTGTAAAGCTTCAAAACATTCTTTAGAACACCAACAACTTCATCACACAGTACTCATAATTTTTGCAAAACTATTTCAAAATTCAAAACAGTCTATTATCTTCGTATGTCTTTTGAATCACGAAACAATGATATATATCTACTACTCTAAAATTATACCTAAGATCTACAAGCCAACGGTTTTATACATTTACCGCTTGGAAAGTCTTAACTGAAAACATTAAATTTTTAAGAAGTCTTTTTTATCAAACAACTCAAAAGAAGTAAAGGCTCTGAGTAGGAGCTCTCAACAACAAATGTCTTTCATAAAACAAAATAACTGAGCATGCTATATGCGAGGAACAATAAATAAAATTGAGACTTTTGCTAGTGCTGCCTAGGACTCTTTTCCGGAGTCTCTAACTTCCAGATCTATATGTTTGGAGCACTCCTTCCTCCATAAAGTCTTCTTTCTCCTTGTTGTGAACCCTATTTTAACAAGAGTAAATCCTTTGTAACCTCACTTTATTAGTTTAAGAGTTTGATTTAGTCAAAATGGAAAGTGAAGTATTTATACATCATTTTTAAATAAGTAAATAACAATCTACCATATAAATCAAATAATATTGGCATAGTGAGCTTAGACAGGCTATGGAAAAGGATCATTTGGGTTGTTTATGATGAATGTAATTTTTACCTCATCACTTTCTCCCCTCCTAATGTTGAGCAAGTCCTCCTGCTCTTTGGTGTGTTGGTCCACTAGATCTAGTTTTTTTTTGTCTCCCTTCTCTTATTATGTTCTTAGTTTGCACATTAATTAAAGTAGAGGGAAAAGAACTTTGTTTTCCATGTTTTGATTTGCATTAAGACATATGCTCTCCCCTCGCACACTTGGGTGATCTCAGGGATCATAAATCCTTGTGTAAATCCTTTGTTTTGTTTACCCTCAAAGAGGCACTACCTTCACATATGTTCTCCCCTTGCACCTCGTGCGACCTTGGGGATCAAAAGTGAGTAGTGACTTCTTCCTAAGAGGCTTGCTTGGAGATACACCCACTCCAAGGGATAACCTCAGCCCCATGTTCTGGTGGGGGATATAAACATTGTGAGAATCAAAAGACTCACTTCAATAGGGACCCCATCTGATCTAAACAAAACCATCAAGACCCTCAGTCCACGGAGACTTGAGTGGTGGCGTTCTTGGTTAGATGCTTGGTAATCTATTGTTCATAGATCATCCCCTATACCTTGTGTATATTGGGACACCCATTAGAAACTCATAAAGCCTAGATATGACCTTTTGGTAGTATAAGATTGTAATGCACCGGATACCAGTTAGGCCTGGGAAGTTACTCACCACACAAGCCACATTGATTTTATTGCCAAGTGTAAATACCCACTAGAAATGAGTGTGCATGCCATGTATGATCTCCCCTTGTGCCATAGAGCAATCCTGGGTGATCAAAAGCAGTTAGTTTACTCATCATGGGACTTGCACGTTATGCCTAAATAAAGGTAGCGATCTTATACACACTTGAATAAATTTTAGGGATGTTCATGTGCTTGGAGTGTATTCATGTGAGAACCTGTAAAAATAAATTGATCTTTGTTTCTTGAAATTACAAATCAGCCATCGTGTCTTATTTTTGCAAAGTCTCTTGCTAAAAAACCCGTTAACCCAAAACATCATTCAACTCATGGATCAAACAACTTTAGCACCTTAGTCAAACCTATTAGTGCCTTCAGTATTTCTGTCAGTGCTTCCATCATCACTATCAGTGCCTTTGGTCTCTGTCCCAGTGCCTACATCAAACCTGTTCATGCTCCTAGCACCTATCATAGCGCTTCAGTCTGACCTGTCAGTGCTCCCGAAAATCAAATAAATGCTTAAGTTACTAGGATTAGCACCTTTGTCTGACTGCACATTGTTACCATAGTTTGACCATTTTCCCAAAATAACGAACAAACAGACCTAACAAACCACAGAGCTAGATCTGATAACCTATAATCTTTCCATTTTCAGCATCATATTAGATCACACTTATTGAAATAATTGATTTTACCAAATTTGGCCATTTCAATTTGTTCTTGTCTTTGTTAGTCCTATTAGCGCCTTCGGCCCATCTTTCAAAACCCTAGGCTCATCTGTCAGCATTTGCATCTTATCTATCAATGACTTCATTGCTTCTATCAGCGCTTCTATCTAACTTTCTAGTGCCTACATTTTAACTGTCATCACTTCTATGTTGATTGTAAGCGCTTGTGTCCGATCTGTCAGCACCTTCATCTTATCTATCAACACCTACATCTGCGCCATTAGATAGTTGAACCTAATGACCTCTTAATCACAAATCTTATTATCTTTAAGATTGTGGCAAACCTTTGAAAGTGACCTAAAGATCACTCATCTTCCACTTCACCCAAGTCATCCCTTTTCAAAATCACTCAAATCTCATCATCATCCATTTTTAATTTGACCTTAGAAAACCTTTGAAATTTCTCCATCCCATTTTGGACCTTCACAATTACCACATCAATTTCACCCATACTAAATTCTCATCAAATCTCTATCAAATTCCCAAATACACCAAAACAAACCTCATCATCTCAAACCAAATTCAAATCAAATCAAATCCAATCATCCTTCAACCTATCTCAAATCAAAATTTTGCTAAAGTAAATCTAGACCGTATCTTTGTCCCCTAATTTATATTAAGCTTGAGAACTTGTCTATCTTAAGTTTGTATAAATTAGCCTTATCAACCTTAGATAAATTAGCTTAGGAGCTTAGACTACTCCTAAGTTAGTGGAATCAAAGAATCCCATTTTACTTGGTGTGTCTTGTCTACTCTGATTAAAATAATCTCATATCTCTCTTTTTCTTAGGCTCTTGTCTACCCTAAGTAAGGGAAGATAAAACATTTGCATCCCATGAGATCTATATTTTCCTAAGCCTCTTTTGATTTTATACGCAATATATCCTTTGATTGACCTTACCTAAGGTATTGTCAAAATCATCCCTATCATCCTTTGATCATCAATTTATATCCAAATCACTCCTTTACCATCTCAAATCATCCTTCATCCATCAATCTAGTCCATTTGGTCCAAACTTTCTGAAAACTAAGGTCCTAAGGTCCAATATCCTTCATCCATATCTTTCACACAACTCATTCACTCCAACATCAACTCAAAGTCCCTTTTTGTATTCCACAAACAAGATCACAAGCTAGGAGAAACCAAAACATGGAACCCAATAGAGAGTTTGGGATGCCTCGTGGTTTTGGAATAAGTGACATAATTACTCAAATCACAATTGATCCTTCCTATATTTCTCCTCCCCAAAATCAAGAAAATCAAAACTTCGATCAAGAGGTCATGGACTTTACATGAGATCCAAGTTCGATGGATTTGTTGGATAGAGTCTTAAAATCTAATCCCAATGGATATTTGGACTTGTTGCTTCAAAATAGTGTCATAATATCAACCAATCCATCCACTAACACATCACAACCATCGTCATCCAACAATATGCCCAACACCTCTACACAATCCACTTCTACATGCCACGTCAACATCTACCATATCCACGTGCATCCAACAAATCACCCTCAACATCCCAAACAATGCCACCTACACTAGTATTTCCACTAGTATTCTTCTACTCGACCAAAACACCATAACATTCATATCACAATACCTTTCCAACCCAACAACAATCTACAAACATCCACGTCCACATCCCAAATCAATTCCACATACACACAATCTCCCATCTCACAACCACCAACATCATCTTCCACTCAAAACACTAACCACATATTTCTACAACAACAACAAATACCGCCAAACATCCTTCAACAACTCATCACCCAACAACAACAAATACCACCAAACATCCTCCAACAACTCATCAACCAACAACAACACAACACACCCCAACTACCCATGACAGACATCTCACAAGTCATCCAACACTTAACGCAAAGAATGGATGACATACAATAAGGGAGCAAAAGGAAACAATATTCCTTCACATATATTTTTCCATATCCTTTTGACTGCTCTATCAACATGCCACCCTTTCCCAAGAACTTTGAAACACCAAAATTTTACAAATACAAAAGGAAAGGAGACCCTCGAGAACACCTCAGAAAATTCTATATTGCTTTCTTAGAGGTCTCTTA
Organism: Cunninghamia lanceolata; assembly: GCA_027924645.1. NCBI lineage: Eukaryota > Viridiplantae > Streptophyta > Pinopsida > Cupressales > Cupressaceae > Cunninghamia > Cunninghamia lanceolata. The sequence continues at coordinate 14,244,304 of BSBN01000870.1, read as the reverse complement.
TGACAATATTCACCTCACGAGGCCTTTCCCTTAGAGCTTAGGAGGACAAGCTACCGAATGGTTTGTACACCTTCCCCATGGAATCAAAACATTTCATGAACTTGCAGAAAAAATTGTTAATCACTTCCCTTACAACTTTGAACATGAAGTGTCAATGATGGACCTCTACAACATAAAACAAAAAAATGGGGAAACCTTCGCTACTTTTTTGCAATGATGGAGAAGCCTCACAAGCAAACTTCCATGGCCCATCCCTGAAAAATAACTAGTCAATATGTTTGTAACCAAGCTAAACCAAAAAATTGGCTTCCATCTCCAAATACAATGTGCCTCAACATTTGAAGAAGTCATCAACAAAGGCACTACCATTGAAAGAGCCCTTATTGCAAAAGGGGCTATCAAAATTTATAGAGAAAACAATGACAATAAGAGCAACAACAAAGTCAACAATAGAACAATAACAATAATCAATCCTATGAGAAACCCCATTTTTGGGGCAAAAACAAAAATACTCTCAACGACAATATAACCAACATTAAAAATCTTCAAAAAATACAAACCCCTACACCATCTAATCCATCCATGAGCAACAATAATGTTAGCATTCCTAGAGGGCAACCAAGACAAAACAACAAGCGAAAGGTCTCTAGTTTGAACCAAACATACAACATCATTTCTCCTCCCTCCTCTTTCAATTCCATTGTGGGTTGAATAACCACGTAGCCACTATCACCATAAGAGCTAAAGCTCCCAATTGTGTTGTCACCACTCATATTGGCCACATCACTATTTGAGGAGCCTCATCTGAAGATCCACCCACCACTACCACATCCACAAGTAACACATCCTCCAATAAATACAACCTTCTTGACCACCTCGGAAAGACTCCCGCTCAAATATCTATCTTGGAGTTGCTTCGTATATCACCCCTCCATAAGGAAGTCCTTGATAAAGCATTGTTGGAAGCTTGAGTCCCTGATGACCTTAATGTGAACCAATTTCAAGCCATGGTTGGACACTTATCTTCGCCTCGCCACCTAACCTTTTATAAAGAAGATTTATCTACATCCAATCCATCACACAATGAAGTTTTACATATCGAAGTTTGCATCCATAAGTGTAGTGTCCTTACTATGTCTAGTAAACTTGGTGACAATCACACAATTCAGAGGAAAAACCTAATTGAACAGCCCACTTGAACCTTTGGAAAGACCTTCATTGAATTATCGACCAGGACTAGTAAGCTTGTGATGGTACTGGCAATATATGTGCTTTCAAATATTAAGACTACCTAACTCATCCTAATATAATGTTATACTTGCTAGGAAATCTCAAAACTGCATAACAGTAGAGAAAGTAATGCTGGCACTATTTCTACGAGTAAATACAATATAAGACTGCAACTAATTATTGTCAAGAAATGAATGCTAAGGTTTAACTTGATATTGATAATCTAAACATACACTATACACTCCAAAGTACAAGTTAAAGCAACTAGAATATCTCAAAGGATCTAATGCATTTATAAAATAACTATTACAACAAAAGTAATCATACAGGAAATGAAGTGAGGGACAGTTACCTTGAGTGGCCCTTGCTCAAGTGACTGTCTCTATTAATCTAACTCAAATCTAGCTTCCTAGATTAACACAATCATAATAATTCAAAATCATTCATTGCTAAATCTTCACAATATCACATAAGATTCTGCTAAAATATCTTATTCATGAATTCAACATTGAACAATAAACATTGTTTGTAGAAATGACTAAAAGATTTGATAACTATATCTTCTACTTGAACAATTTACAACTTTCCAACTAACAACTAACTCTACCTCAACCACCAAGCCATACATATAGGCATGGGGGAGTTTTATTAAAACAAGATCTCTCAACTAAAATCATAAATCACCACTCCCTATATATTAGTATGTGATAAATACCAAGAAATCAAAAACTAAAAATGAATGAAGATTCTAAATGAAATTGAGACTCTTGCTATAACAGAACTAGAATGTGGACTAGTTGAATCAGTCACGTTAGATTCCTAACTACAACAAAGTTCTTCTCCTTCAATCATCTTTATTTATTGTTATCATGATGCACAATCATCTTCATTAAGTGCCTCCAAGTTGTAGTTGTTGCACTCAATTTATTCTGGAACCTCCCCTGCTCTGTTGTCTGGGAACTCCTATGGTTGCGGGCTGCACATTGCAGTTGCTGCAGGCTACAATCGATCTCCTCTAACTGAAAGAGTTAGTTCACAAAACATGCACACAATACTAACAACCATAGCTAAACACATATATCCTTTACAATTCATACACTCCCACAAATAATCATGCAATATTCATCATATCATAACCATATTTCCATATACTTTAAATCAGGTTCAGAGTTGCATAATGAACATAAAAGATAGCGTAGTGTAGGAATATGTATAAGATAATGTTTGATAATGTCTATGAACTAGCATAAAAACATAAGAAAACTAGCTAATAATTGCATTCATCATTCCCCACAACTACCCATTTGCTTGTCCTCAAGCAAGTTAACTAGGGTTGGAGGTTGTAGTGCAAAGTGATTTCCCTGAAGTCTGTGACAGCATCCACTCCTTCAATTTGTTCAAATAAAAGCCTTTGTTACATACCAATCTATCCATTCTAGTAACCTCTACTTTCTCACACTCTTCATTTTTCTTCCCTGTCTAGTGTGGTACCAAGTACGAGCTGGACTGTAAGTGGTACCCACTCAAGTCCTTGACCTCTGGCAATATCCATATATTTGCGTGCTCTTTCAAACATGGCCATAAAATTATGAATGGAGTGGGGTTCTTTTCTTTGCAATTCAGGGGTTAAGTTGTCCCATATTTCTTTCACAAACTGATAGGAATGATGGATGAGTCCAACAGTCAAATGTTGCTTTCTTTCATAATTCTGCAATCTCAAATTCATGATTTTTCTACCTACACCTTTATGGTCCAAAAGTTGTTTCCATTCTTCAATGATCAAATCAGGGGTTCCAGATTCCTTCCTTATTAGAAGAGCAATTGATTTCTCTCTCTCCATATATGCTTGCATAATTTCACCCCTAGACTTCTCATTCTTGAAATAAGATGCTAGTGCCCTTAATTGTAAATCTCCCATAAAAATTAATGGGTTCCATTATGTGTCGGCAGGCACAACATAATTATGCAAAAAGAATTCACATAACTAATCATGTTCCTCTAGTGTGGCATCAGCAAAATCTTTTAGAAAAGTAAATTGTCCACTCATAGGAATTGACTTATTACTGATCAACATACTAAATTGATAACTCAAGAACTTTTCTTGCAAAAACAAAGCATAAGTTTTGGCTGGATGTTTGCATTTAACAATCTGGGAGGCCTTATCTACTATCTCTTCCACCCTGACTGCTAACCTTCTCAATTCAATATATTTTCTCTCCATTGCCTTGGTATGCTCTAAGATCATTATTTCTTTTTCTTTCTTCCATTCCTCCTCTTGTTTAGAAAAGTCTTGAGTATCTTTCCACAATTGGTAACCTAGGGACGTGATTGTGTGACAGGTTGGAGTTTTTGTGACAGAGGGTCTTCTTTCCTCAGTTACTAGTTCCTTGTTTCCTGCTACAACTATTGCTAGTTCTACAAGTAAATCTAATTTTGACCCCTACCCATAAGTGTTTATTTTTTCCTCCAATTCCTAAATCTCTGTTCCCCTCTCTTTGTCCCTTTTCTCATATGTTTTACCAGTTCCTCCAATTTTTTGATCCTTTCAAAAGCTTCTTGCAATTCCTTTCTGACATTTCTTTCTTCTAACAACAATTCCTCATCTTTCAAAAACTGTTCAACACCATCCCTCGTGGATTCATAACCCTCACTGTCAGGGTCAACGAGGGTTTTCTTCCTAGTTTTTTTGGCAACAAAAATATCCTCTGATTCTGATTTAGAGGTGGTAGATACATACCATTGTCTTTTCATGGGAACTTGCACATTTCTAGTCTCCTTGTTCCTTAGTTATGAGTCAGTCTCTACTGTCACAATACCTTCTTTTTCTTTTCCTAGTTTCTCAACACTACCCCTCATAGCACCTTTCCTTTTCAAGTGGTGTGAACGCCTTAGTTGTGTGGATTTCTTTATCTGCATTTTTGAAGGTGCGGAAGCAAAATCACCTCTCCTCTTTCTGGTTTTTGGCGTTTTACTAGAAGATGGAGTTTGATGTGCCTCTCTTGCTGAAGGTTGATCAGATGTTGCATGTAGTGAGTTTTGCACATTTTTCTCCTTGATTTCTCCCTTACTACAGGTGGGTGAAATAATAGGTGGAACAAGAGGAGTTTCCCTTAAGGATGAGCAGGTGATTCTATGTTTCTTGGTACTACTTGTTCCTCAAGAATGTCATCAAGGTTTCTACAGTTTAAAAAACTCTCCCAGTACACTTGTGGGTGCTGAACCCTAAGGCTTCTTTTCACTAACAAGGTAATCAAATAGTCATGTGATAGAGCCGAATCATTTAACTTATGTTTGTATTCATATCCCATTCTTTTTAACAAATTAAAAAGAATATTGGCTACATTGACTAGTCTATTGTGATGGAGGTGACTTAATAGCTTAAAATGCATAGTGTACAGAATGGATTGTCTACCATCACAAGTAATATACTTAATAATGTAAGTAGCACAAGAAGCCCATACCCATGGAAGTGATAATCTCTTGGTACCTTGTGATGATGAGTCAAGGTTCTCTCCTGCTCGCTGAATTCATCCCTGGCAGCTACCGCATTTGCTCTGATAGGGAATTCATCTCCATTCCTAGGTAGACCAGACACTTCTGCAATTGTAACCTCTAAAGCATCCACTTTCAAACCCTTGATAGCGGCTTCATCCTAATGTAATGTTGTTGTAAATTGCCTTGTCATGCTTTCATTATACTTTGTGAGCTTCAAGAAGTAATCTAACCATCCTGCTCTTGTGAAAATTGGCAAGACTAACCCGTCCTCTATATTGATTGATGTATTGTTGGTTCCCTTCTGATAAGATCACCTCCCATGCTACTAATTCAACTTAAAATTTAGATTTCACAACCCTCTGCTCAACCCTCTATATATGTTATACTTGCAAGCACTTGCTCACTTGTAACCTCTACTACTCAACTTGAATTAACTCAAAATTTTAGGAAGTTGGCAATAAAAAGGTTACAAATGCAGGAAGGGCAACAAACGGTTTGTATAGTCTATCTACATTTTGTAATTGATGGATTTGGTGGCAAACAATCATTTTTTGAACTAAAACCTGGAAGTGACCTCACTTCAATGCAGTGTACGAAGACCTCACTTCAATGCAGTGTATGAAACGAAGGGGATGATTAAAGAATATGGAAGTAAGATTAAAATGAAAATCATGATGAATTAAATGTGATTTCATATTGAATGTATTGGAAAGCTATGATAATTATGGAAGGTTAGTATGTGTACCTATGATTTGAAGTGAACAGAACTCTGCGCGTGTGAAGCTGTGTGAAGAGTGTCTGTAGCATGATTGTGATTGGACACTGAATAATTACTATGGGAGATGGAGTGAATGATAGGTTGGTGCATATAAATGAGTTGAGTAAGTTTGCATGCAGTGATATGACAGATGGTGACTGCATGTGCTAGAAAAGTGGAGTAAATGCTGAGGGAATGCAATTAACTTGGCACAATTTTTGAACGCTCTGATAGACAGTTGCTACATGTACCTTCATCAACAGGTCCCGAAGTGAATTGTGGCATCTTTTATTTTGCTTGCTATAGGTCCCTACTGTATAGTGAAGTAGTCTTTGTGAAGATTGTGGCAGCTATGTTATGTGTGCACATGAAGAAGGATAAGAAATTATACCTGAGTGACCTCAGGAGGTGAGCTATGTAGCTCATCTACTGAGTCACTGTAAGAACAAGTAGTGTCTGCTACTGAGTTAGTATCTAGTGGTAACATGTTGGTATTAGAATCAAGGCTTAGACCATAGCAATGCATTAGAGAAATAAGAAAATCATCTCATTTTGTTGGCTTTGTATATAGCTTCAATATGTGTCCATTAACTAGCAATGAGAATCTAACTGCATCTATGGTCTACAATTTGACTACTCCATTGGGGAATACCTGTTGTATTCCATAAGAGCCTAACCATTTGGATTGTAACTTGCCCTTATAATCTTTGTATTTGGAATCATACAATAAATCCCAATCACCCACATGGAATTCTTTAGTCTTTATAAACTGATCATGCCATTTAGTCCTCTGTTTTTGATTTATCTCTGTGTGATGGATAGCCTCCATTCTAATTTCATCTAGCCCATTCAGAATATGTAGCCTCTCTTTTTGTGTTGTTGTAAAGTCCATGTCAAGTTCCATTGTTGTTCTGAGTGTCTTATATTCAAATTCTATTGGTAGAACTACTATTTTTCCATACACTAATTCATAAGGTGTGAAACATGTATTTGTTTTCCATGTCATCCTATATGCCCACACTACTTCTGGTAATCTGGTTGCCCAGTCTTTCCTTTGAATGTGCTTTGTTTTTGTCATAATATTTTCAATATCCTTGTTTGTAACCTCCACCTGCCCATTGGCTTGTTGGTGATAAGGTGTTGACTTTTTATGTCTGATTTCATATTCTTTAACCAATTTAGAAATGAGTTTAGAAGTGAACTGGGAACCTTGATCAGTTACAATTTCTCTGGGTGCTCCATATCTAGTAAAGATGTCTTCATACAAGAACTTAGCTACATTCCCATCTTTTACAAAATGTAATGCTTTGACTTCAACCCACTTTGTTAGATAATCTATGCAAACCAAAATATATTCCTTATTATTGGATGTTGGTGAAATTGGGCTAATGAAGTCTAGCCCCCATTTGTCAAATGGTGCTAGTGCCATCTATGGCTACAAAGGCATCTCATTTATCCTTGTTGGTTTGCCCATTCTCTGACATCTATCACATCTCCTTGTATACTTTATTGAATCCTTATGGAGAGTTGGCCAATAGTAGCGAGTTGTTAAGATCTTAAATGTTGTCCTTTTGGCTACAAAGTGACCCCCACAGGGCTCATCATGGTAAGATTTTAGGATGTCAAAGACCTCATCTTCTCTTATACATCTCCTCATAATATGATTTGGACTGGTGTAGAATAGATAACCAGCAACCCAAGAGTATGGAAAGCTTTTATGCACCAAATGACTTTTTTCTCTAGAAGAGAAATGTGATGGTATCTGTCCTACCACTAAGTAATTTGCAATATCATCAAACCATGGTGTGTGTACATTAAGCGCAAACAAATGCTCATCTAGAAAAGAATCATCTACAACACCTTCTTCAAGTTGTGTGGGCAATCTAGATAGAAAATCTGCCACCACATTAGCTTTCCCAAGCTTATCCACTATTGTTATATTAGACTCCTGTAGTAAGAGTAGTCATCTGACTAGTCTACCTCCAACCACAAGTTTGTTCATTAAGTACATGATTGCAGTATGATCTTTGTGGATAAAGATTGGATAGCTAGTGATGTAATGTCGAAACTTGTTAATGGCATAGACAACTGCTAACATCTCTTTCTCTGTGACAGTGTAGTTAAGTTCTACTCCTTGTAAGTTCTTACTAATGTAATAGAGAGCATACTCCTTATTACCTTCCTTTTGTCCCAATACAACTCCTATAGCAAAATCATAAGCATCAGTGTGTATGTGGAAAGGTAATGTCCAATTTGATCTTCTCAAGACAGGTGCTTTTGTCAAGGTTGTCTTAAGTGTCTCAAAAAAGTGTTGACATTCTATGGTCCAGTCAAACTCTATGTCTTTTATGAGTAGAGTAAACAAAGGTGCTGCAATTTTACTGAAGTCTTGAACGAATCTCCTATAATAGCTTGCATGGCCTAGATAGCTCCTGACATCTTTTTGTTTCTATGGCACAGGAAGTGTAGAGATGATCTCAATTTTATGGGGATCCATTTGAATTCCTTCACTTGACATAAAATGTCCTAAAACAATCCCTTGAGTCATCATCATAAAACATTTGTCATGACTTAATGATAGATTATGTTCTTGACATCTTTTTAAAACTTTCTCTAGATTGTTGAGTGCCTTTTCATATGTTTCTCCATAGGTGGTGAAGTCATCCATATAGATCTCGATGGAATCTGTTGGTAATAGTCTGGACAACTAGGGGGTGAATCAGTTGTCCCTAAATTTTAACCTTTTCTAAACGTTTTAAATCTTTTTTATAATCAGATTAATGATGAATACATTTAAGCATAAATCAACACATGAGCAGAAACAACATGAACACATAACACCAGAATTTTGACATGGAAAACCTGGTTAAGGGAAAAAACCATGGTGGGGGTTAACCCACAAAAATGTGTATCCTATTAAAAGTACTTAATAAAATAGAAGGCACATGCTTTCAGGCGCACTGCCCAGAGTTCACTGCTCAAGAAGAGGCTCACTGCCTATAAGAAATTATGATTTACACAGAGATAATGAACTAAGAAATAACATCTACATTCTTACCTAAATCAATCCCTTTGAAGGCTCAAAAACTTCTACTCTTATCTTGAAATTCTTCTTCACTGACTCTTCACTCTATACTCCCTTCGCTCCTCTTCTTCTCTATTTTGTTTTTGATCCTTTCTTTGGATTTAATTTGTTGTATGCAAGGATGCTTTTCAACAACTCTTCGACAAGTATTTATATGCTTCATCAACCTTGGAATGATCAACAAGGTCGACTAAACTTGATGCGGATCATCACACTGTTGGCCAAAAAAAATTGAGACTTGAATCTTCTTCTACAACCATGTCACGCTTCATAAAAATGCTCTTAGATCATCCGCAACATGCTAGGATCATCTGGTTGGCCAAGACAGGGAAGAACATCAACCTCAAAGAAGAAATCTTCAATCAACAAGCTCAAACTTCAATGCGAACCTTCAACATAGTAGCCACACGATCCAGAGACCTCCACAAGTACATTGAAATCACCAATAACATTCACTCTAAACCAAATTACCAGAATCATTTGTATCTTCCTCTAGAACCTCAAGAACACTATCTACCATGACTATCAAACTAGAAAGATAGATTGCGGACCTCCAAACCATGAACCACTGGAGTTGATGATACACACTGACTTCCCAAACATGCCTTTAGATCCGCAGACCATAGTATTTCACTGCGGAGCAATTCGGACCAACTTACTGTCACACTGTCTCTTTTGAATACTGTAAAATCTGGTTCTACTTGGATGGCCATAACTTCTTCAAATCTTCATGTGGACTTCTCAATTCTTAACTGGAGCAACTTCTGACAATCCTCTACACAGCCATATGGTCTGCATGCATCGATTGTCATTAATTTTCTCAATGTCGTCAACAATCCGGTCTTCTATATAGATAGAAAAATAGGATACAATTGACACCAATGGCAACAAGGATATGTTGACATCAATGACAACACCACTTAGGCACATATTTGCAACAGAATCATGAGCATAATCTGAGAAGATACTTAGCACTGCCCTCTAGAAAGTGGTTGGGGCATTACATAATCGAAAGGGAAGAATAGAATAAGCATATGTACCCCAAGGGCATGTAAATGTGGTTTTATCCTAGTCCTCTGGAGCTATCTTTATCTAGTTATAGCCACTAAATCTATCTAAGAAGGAGAAGCACTTTTTACATGCTAGGGAATCAAGTACTTGGTCAATGAAAGGTAGTGGAAAGTAACCCTTTCTAGTGGTTGTATTTAGCTCCCTATATTCCACATAGACCCTCCATTTGCCTCCTTTCTTAGGGACAATAACTAAAGGTGACACCCATTGATTGTTAAAAATAGGGTAAATGAAGCCTGCATCAAGTAATTTTTGTAGCTTAGCTTTAACTATTTCTCGTAAGGCAGGGTTCATTCTCCTTTGAGGATATCTAGTTAGCTTGAAACCATCATTTATGTAGATCCTATGCATACACAGGTCTAGATCAATTCCCTTCATGTCATTGTAGTCCCATGCAAAGGCTGATGTGTGTGTCTGCAACATAGTGTTCAAGGAATTCTGTTGATCTTCAATTAGGGCATTATTAACATTCAACATTTTACATAGCATGATTTTCAATGTTTTGGAAGCTGATTGCACAGATGAAAGGTCATATCCACTAATGTTGGAAACACATTCCTATGGCAGTAAAGAGTGGAAAAGTTGGGATATTTCTTTTGAGGAATTTGCAGGTATAATGTTCTGTAGTGGATCTTGCAGACATGTCAGATAGTCTTGTTGTTGCGGGTCCCTGCCACAATTATTTTGTATTATGTGGTCAATTAAGTCATCCTGATCTTGGTTTGCCACTAGGGGGTTGTGTTCAATGGTCATGAGAGTTTGCAAGGAGTAGTGGTCTTCTTCTTCCAAGGTAGGTCATATAATTTGCTCTAGATTTTCATGAGGTTGGGCTGGAGGATAGAGGACTAATTTCTTGGTTATAGTTCCATTTGATATTATCATGTTCCCAAACCTACAACCTATGAATGCATCAGTTGTTTCTGACCATGGTCTACCTAAGATAAGTGGATATCCTTCAAGGTTGACCTTTGGCTGTAAGACTTTGAAATCTGCAGGATACTCCCAGGAATCTAATGCTATGACTATGTCCTTAATGATCCCTTAAGGTTTTACTGTTGACCTATCTGCCAATTGAAAAATAGTTGGTGTAGGCCTAAGGTTAAGTAGATGAAGTAATTGCATTGTTTCCTTAGTCATGACATTAATGGTTGCCCCTAGGTCAATCAAGGTATTTTTGATAAGGGTCCCATTTATCTTAACATCCACTACTGGACTGCCAGGGTCTGTGTATTTAGGGATAATTACATTCCCTTGCATAATATCAACAAGGTTCCCTAGGACATGTACTATCTGAGGGTCCTTCCTTTTTCTCCTTGACTTTTTAAGACAAAGGTCTCTTACTGTCTTGGTATAGATTAGGATATCCTCGATAGCTTGAATGAGGGGGATTTTGACACTGACATTCTTAAGTTGACCCAATAGGTATGTCTCAACTTGGGTATGATGTTTTGGAATGGCTAGAAGCTCAGGGAAAGGAGGCTCTGGACTTGAGATAATTTGATTTACCTAATTTGACTCAGGCTCCAGAGGTGAATTGTCTAAAGCTTCAACTGTGGTTTCCTTATATACCATCTCAGTGATTTGAGGAGATGAAGGCCAAGCTAGTGTTTTCCCTCACCTAAGGTGGACATCACTCACCTCTACCCATAAGTGGGGTATTGAATAGCCTCATTAGTGTATGTCTACTGGACGAGCTTGTTATTTAGGTTAGGTGCAGGATGGGTATGCAGTTGTGGTGCTCTTGGTGGCTGAGATGTTGGGTTTGATGGATTGGGCATAATAGTGTGTTATTGTGGCTAAGAAGGCGACAAAGGTTGTGGGTAATTCATAGTTTGGTTTTGCTACTGTGTAACATCACTTTCCATAATGCTCAAGATTAAACTTAAACATATAACATAAACAAGTCATTAATTGAGAATTGAAAGAGATAATCAAAATTTGAACTAAAAGAAACATATTCTTTTCCATCAATTAAGCATGTTAATCAAATCAAGATATAACAAAGCTTCAATCTAGTAAACCATTATAGGCTTTAGTGAGTAACTATCACTAATCAAATACAATATATGCTCTAGGCATCTTAATCAAGTTTTTACATTGCAATAGACCAACTGGTCATAAAATGCAAAAACTATATCTAGAACCAATGACATCTGTCTTCATAAGCCTCGGCTTGTCTCATGCTTGGAAAGGAGAGCATCATCTTGGTGCTTTTCCTCCAACCACAGACCTGCAGTCCCCCGCTCATCTTCATAATTGGAAGAGGCCCTACCCTTCACAGAAAGGTTAGACATTAGAAACCAATTGGATAGCCATTTGAGTATCTGGTGTTGTGTCCTTCCTAATATCTCACGATCACACACTATAGATCCACTCTAACTTGTATGACACTATTGGAGATACTAGGCCATCTAGAACACTGTGGACCGACAATGCATGCAAAGACAAATGCATTACTTTGGCCAAAGTTTTACATACATTTACATTGCACAATGAATGTCATTGTATGTCCACCCCCTAACTTGACTTATAAACTGTCATGTTCTATAGTAAGTTCTTATCGACCTTGTCCTTTAGGTCTAGTATTAGTGGGATTAATTCAAATCACTATCCATGCTTGGTCATTCGAGTCCCATCATAATTCAGTTACAACTAAATAGGTTACTTTTGTAATGCAGAACTAGTGACTCATCGCCACCTTGTTTCATTTCCAGTTCATACCAAATTCAACCATTATGACCGCCTTGGTCTCCCATGGTTAACATTATCTCATATCATCACATATGATGAAGTCAAATTCATGGTACTCAAGGCATACCGTGCCTTAGTATAGTACATTAGCTGCTTTAGGTTCAATATCTCTTATTATCCTAATGAGCTTAAGGTGTTAATCACCAAACCTAATAGTTTACATTTAAGTAAAAGGAATTATATCTCATAACATTAACCAATAAGTCATAATTTAGTCTCATATAAAACTAGTCTATATTATTTCTATAAACTTATTCTAACTATTTCATGACAAGACCATGATCATAAAATATCTCATCCCTTCATATTCGAGGGTTCACATATACATTCTTAACAATTTAAACAACTCTATATATAATTCATAGTTGGCTTCCCATATAAGCCTAACTTGGTGTTAATTTGGTGTTATAGTCACACCGATATATGATTGCCTTCTCAGCTCTCATTATAGTCGAATGACTTCTTCTTAAGGATTAATGCCCTCTCGGTTGTCATTACAATCGAATGACTGTATGTTAAGTATCAATACCTTCTCAGTTGTCATTACAATCAAATGACTATATTATCTCACTAATGACTATAATTATATGGAGTTATTCATTACTCCAAATCAAGAGCTTTTATGCTCTGCCTTTGTCATCATATGACGTGAGCTTAATATATATTTTGAATACATGCTTAGCCATAATGGCTTTGAGCTCCAGTTATCATAAATGTATTATACAATATAGCTAGGTCGAAAGACCCTAAGCTCAAACATAGAAAAGAGTCTTTCTTTATAGAGCTCAGCCGACAGCCTCGAGATAGTAACCAAATAAAACATAATGTAGTTGCTACTTGACTCTTTAAGCCTCGAGCTTAATCATAAACAAGATTACATAGTATTACGACTCGACTGAGCGTAGTCTTAAGAATAATTTTCAAAGTTTCATTGCTCGGCTCAACGGCCTGGAGCATGGTCTCAAAGAAAGTTATTGTGTTTAATTAGCTCAGCCTTCAAGGCTTCGAGCATATACATACTTCAAAGTTAGCTTGTTAGGGGTTGGCCATACGGCTCTGAACCACTATAAATAAAAGTTTTAAAACAACTATAGCTCGACCATTTCAGCCTTGAGTCATGAACATAAAAGAATATAAACATTATCTATGGCATGGCCTTACAGGCCTCGTGCCTCAGTGTTTAACAAATAACAAGAACATCATGCCATATGGCTCAGACAGAAGTCCTACTAAGTTTTAAACTCATCATAAGAAAAGTTATTCGGATATTTGTTCCCCATTTTACTTGTATCAAGCTAATAGACAAGATGCAGTTCTAGACCGTGACTTATCCAGCTGCTCACAGCTTCTTTCCTCCAATGTTCTCCCTGAACAGTTTCGCCACCTTTTTCCCAAACCCCCAACAACGAACTCTCCACTTCAAAAAGTGACTCTACCAAAAGGAAAACCCAACACATGATAATCGGTCACGCAAGGCATGCTGATTTTGGTTGATAACTACCATTCCAGTTGGTAGTGCCTCCACAAAAGGTGGCTCGATACTAGCAAAACATGGGATGGTTGAGCTCGAAGCTCCCATCGATCCTCATGATCGACTATAACAACTAAGTAATATTCGATAGTATACAATTATTAAGATAAGTAAATAATAACAATATTATAGGAAACAACCTATTAAGAAGTTTCATCCTTATCTAAGGGTTATCACTATGAGATTGTAATCATAAAAAGATTCACATAATGACGTTAGTTATCGGGGCTGAGTAATACTCCCCCGAAATCAACTATTCCCATAAGTCGAATGACTAGGGTAAAATAATGACCCCAAGAACAAAAGGTAAGAGAGACCTCCTCGTCTCTTAACACTATTATCTCTCAGCTAGGGATGATGTTCCAGTAACATCATCTGGTCATCATGACTTGTCATGATAACTTCAATGACAAAATGATTTTACAAAGAACATGGAAACAAAAGAAAAGAAACATGACACGTGATAACTTACGAAAGGATTAAGGACATAGAAGTTGATTACTCAGATGGCTAGTCAAACTTTTGATTTCACAACGTCTAACCCTTCCTCCAGGATGATACTCTCCTTCTTCGAAGGACATTCATTTTCCTATTCACACTCAGGACCACAAGATTACGATCAGTGCATCATTATTATATCTCGTAATATAAATCATTTAATTTATAAAACCATTTAACATCTGTATCTACTTCATAATCAAAAGTTAAATTAGATATTTTCATAATATCAAATCAATTAACTATGACTAATCCTCTTGATTATCATGCCAAGTTAATGATTAAGTCTAATTGTAAGTTAGGGATGTAACATATCTCCCCCCATAAGAATCATCGTCCCCAATGATGAATTGTCTTTAAAATAAACCAACATAATATGACATGTTTTCAAAAGCATAATATCAAATGTCTCAGAAAAGATGAGGAAATCTAGCATAGAAGTCATCATAGTTTTCCTAGGTGGCATTTTCCTCTGAATATTGGTCCCACTTGACTTTGCATTGTGTTATTTCCTTGTTACGTAAGCGTAGCTTATGCATTTCAAGCACCTTGATGGGCTTGATCACCACCACTCCTGGGTCTTTCACTTGTAGAAGGTTCCAATCAAGCATAGGAATTTGATTATTAGTAGAATTAAACTTTTTGAAATATGAAACATGAAACACATTATGCATCATGGCAAGTGTTGGTGGTAGAGCAATTTTGTATGCCACTGGGTTGATTTCTTCTAGAACTTCAAATGGGCCCACATATCTTGGTGCCAGTTTGGACATTTTTCCAAATTTGATGGAGATTTTATGGGGTTTTACCCTTAGGAGAACTTTAAATCCCACAGTGAAATGCCTTTCAGTACGCTTTGCACCCACATAACTCTTTTGTCTATCATTGGCTTCCGCTAGCCTTCTCTTAATCAGATGGACTTGTTCTTTATTTTAGATAGCATTTCAGGACCAAGGCTAACTCTATCTTCAAGCTTATCCCAACTTATAGGGGTTCAACACTTTTGTCTTTATAATGCCTCAAACAGTGCCATCTTAATAGCTAAATGTTAAGAGTTATTGTAGGCAAATTCCACTAGAGGAAGATAATCCTCCCACTTGTATTGTTGATCCATGTAATACATCCTTAATAAATCCTCCAACACTTGGTTCACCCTTTCAGTTTGTCCATCTGTTTCAGGATGATAAGTGGAGCTTATGTTTAACTGTGTTCCAAGTGAAGAAAACAAGGTTTGCCAAAACCTAGATGTCGTTCGTGCATCCCTATCTGAGATAATCTTCTCAGGAATGCCATGGAGTCTGAAAATCTCTTGGACAAATTTTTGAGCAATTATGGGTGCCCCATCTATCAAGCTTCTAGGTATAAAATGGGCTACCTTGGTGAGTCTGTCCACCACAACCAAGATAGCATTGTGCTTGTTCCTTGACATAGGAAGCCCTTGCACAAAGTCCATGCTTATAATCTATCATTTCCACTCAAGAATTTCATGAGGATATAATAATCTCGCTGGGTTTTGGTATTCCGCCTTCACCCTTTGGCATTCAATATAAGTAGCTACAAAATTTGTAGCATCCCTCTTCATTCCTTTCCAAAAATATAAAGGTTTCACATCAGCGAGTAACTTGGTTACTCCAAGATGCCTAGAATATGGTGCAGAATAAACCTCTTTCCAAACCATATTCCTTAACTCTGCTGAGTTAGGTACATACATCCTTCCTTTGAACCTTAATAACCCATCTAGTTCAAGGTTGAATCCTTCATGCTTCAAATTCTGTGGATCTTTCTCAAGGGCCTATTTTACCTGCTCGTAAAACTCATCTCCCTTAGATTTTTGTAACACCAAATTTTTAAAATCAGAATGTATAGAGATCATAGAGGAGAAGTGCCTTCTCCTTCTCAAAGCATCTGCCACTTGATTTTCTTTTCCCTAAATATATTTAATCTTGAAATCATAATCCGAGATAAATTCTAAACATCTTCTTTGACAAGCATTAAGATGGGGTTGAGTGAATAGATATTTAAGTCCTTGGTGATCTGTTTTCAACTCAAATGGTTTTCTAAATAGGTAGTGTCTCCACATTTGAAGTGCGTGAATGACTATTGCCAGTTCTAAATTATGTGGGGCATAGTTTTGTTCATAGTTTTTCAGTTTGTGCGATTCATACGCAATGACATGTTCATCTTGGACTAGTACACCACCTAAGCCTTCCCTTGAGGCATCGGTAATGACTTCAAATTGACCTTCCGGGTCAGGTACTTTCAATATTGGGGCTAAAGTCAATTTTTCCTTCAGTGGGTCAAAGGCCTCTTGGCACTTTTCTAACCACTCAAACTTCTTGCCCTTTCTTTGCAAGGAAGTTGTGTGATGTGCAATTTTAGAGAAGTTTTTCACAAACTTCCTATAATAACCAGCAAGACCCATAAAACTTCAGACCTCATGAACATTTCTTAGTTTGAGCCATTCAAAAATAGCCTTAATCTTAGCTGGGTCTACAACTATTCCCTTAGCTGAAATTATATGACCCAAATACTGTACTTCTTTATGAAAGAAGGTACACTTAGAGAGCTTTCCATATAGTTTATGCTCTCTTAATCTCTGAAGAATAATTCTCAAATGTTGCATATGTTCCTCTTCATTCTTAGAATAGATCAAAATGTCATCAAGAAATACTAAGACAAACTTGTCTAGACAGTCTCTTAACACACTATTCATAAGATTCATAAATGCTGCAGGCGCATTTGTCAACCCAAAAGGTAGGACAGTGAATTCATAATGTCCATATTTGCTTCTAAAAGTTGTCTTATGGATGTCTTCATCCTTCAACCTCAATTGGTGATATCCTGATCGAAGATCAATCTTGGAAAATACTATTGCACCCCTTATTTGATCAAAAAGATAATCGATGTGAGGCAGAGGATATTTGTTCTTAATGGTTGCTTTGTTTAGCATGTGGTAATCTATGCACAACTGCAAAGTGTCATCTTTCTTTTTCACAAAAATGACAGGTGCTTCCCATGGTGACACACTGGGTCTAATCAACCCTTTATCTAGCAGCTCTTGCAGTTGAGCCTTTAACTCCATTAGTTCTGTTGTGGTCATCCTGTAGGGGGCTTTAGAAATAGGTTCTGACCCAGGTATAATATCAATGGCAAAATCAAAAGCTCTTTTAGGGGGTAACCCTGGTAGTTCATCCAGGAATATGTCCTCAAAAGCTCTGAGGAGGGGATGCTTGTCTATATCTGATCTTTCCTAATCTATGGACTCCTTCATCCCTACTACATTAAGTTTTTGGGATTCATAAAACATCAAATCATCTTGGAAGCAAGTTTCCTTTGTTTCATCTATTTTGTCCATCTTGACAACAAAAGTTAGCATCCTTTTCTCTATGCCCTTTTCATTTGTAAGGAAGAAATTTGCCTTAGTTTAATTTCCCTAGGCTTCCCTTGGAGAAGGACTTGGTTTCCTAGATCATCCAAACATTCTACTATCTTGGCATAATAGTCTACTTTAGCTCAATGTCTCCATAGCCAATTTATCCCTAGGATAACATCATATGAGCCAAGTGGGGCTACATATAGATTTACTTCTGTGGAAAAGTTTGGAAGTTCAATCTGAGCTTCAAACATGCATTGCTCTAACTGAGCCTTGGTGTGATTTGCATACTCTACAGTCCAAGTATTGCCATGAATCCTACTTTTCTAGGTATCTTATTTACAACTATGGGGGAAATAAAACATTTCATGGCACCTATATCAAATAGAACTAAAATTGGAATTCCAAATAAAATACATGTTGTCTCTATTGGAGCTATTTGATACTCGGCTTGACGGTTGTCCAAGGCCGCATGGATACATTGCTAGAATGCCACTTGCTGGGAAGGTAGAGGATTCCCTCTTGGTTTTACTCCTTGTGATTTGTTGGGACACTGATTGGTGTAGTGATCTCTACCACAATTGAAGCATCCTCCAACTGGTCCTCGCCTCTCTTGAGGTTTGCCATAATTATTCCCATTCTTCTTGGAGTGGTTGTTCCCCTTTTTCTCTCCCCTAGACTCATTTTGTTTATTTTTGGCCCCTTTATCACTCTTCTCAGTATAATCATTTTTCTTCCCCTTTTTATTTGAGGATTGAGAAGATTGAGACTAGTTATATCTCTTTCTATTTCTTTCCCTATAGGCCGACATAGCCTTCAAGTTCTATTCTTGCCTAACGGCCTTCTCATAGACCTGTTCCATGGTAGTAGGGCCATGAACATTAACCTCACCCCCAATCTGGGTGTTCAACCCCATGATAAACTTCTAGACATGGAATTTCTCATCATGCTGATACTTTGGTACATATTTCAATAGTCGGGTGAATTTTTCCCAATACTCATTTATAGTCATATCAGCCTATTTTAGATTTTGAAAGTCTATAAGTTTCTAATCATAGAATAGTTGAGGCAACCATCTTTGCCTAAACAGTTCTATGAACCTGTCCCAAGTAAGGCTTGTAAACCTCAAGCCTAATCCTATCTTTTTGTTCATCCACCATGTGGATGCTTCATTCGCTAGCTAAAATGCTCCCCAAACAGCTTTGGTAACCTCATTATAATTTCTAATTTGAAAATACTTCTCCATCTCCGTATGCCATGCCTTCGCGACATCTCCACTTATGGCACCATCAAATTTAGGTGGCATGACCTTTTTCATGTCATGTGATAGTTCCATAGCCATAAGGTTTCTCTTATCCCCTTCCTGTCTAGCCGCAAAGTTATTTTCTCTGTGCTCACTTTGGGTGGTGTCATTATGGCATTCCTCGCCATCACCCCCATCATAAGCATCTCTCCTGTCTTTAGACTGGCCTCTTACTTTATGCCTGAGAGTTTCCACCCTCGCCCTTGTTTCTCTCAACAAGGTCAAGATTTAGTCTAATTTAGACTTGAATTGCCCTGAAGGTGCTCCTTCATCTTGGCTATCCTCCATTCTGGTTCTAACTTGAACCTCTACTGAAATCTACTTCTTCCTGAAGTTTTCATATTAACCACAGATTATTTTCCATGCTATGCAATTCAATTATTTCACAAATCTATTCACATTCATGTAATCTTTAACAAGAAAGGAAAGATTATCAAAATTTTGCCATTTGCATTACATATTCCATTGGATTACATATAATCCACAAAATTATAAAATTGTGTTCACATTTTGCTCCTGCAAATCATTTACAATTTGGGATAACTTCCCACAATCATATTATCTTTTCAATCTCAGGAGGTGAAGATACATGTTGGTATTCCTTCACATCCTCCTTTGGTACATTACGTTCTTTATGGTCATTTCCCTTAGTTGGTGCTTTAGGAGCAGAGGGTGTCTAACGGATTAGTAGAGTTAGGGGCAACCATCCTTTCGACTTTCCTTAACTCTTGCTTGATGTGTTCCATGGCATCAATGAAATTTTTCTCATCAGATAGCCAAGCTCCTATCAAGCATCGAGTCTATTCAAGTTTCTCTCTCATGGAGGCTCGTGCCTTCAATATATTTTGTTGATGTAGGTAACGTCCATGTTCAGTTACCTTCTTTCGAGGTGTGGTTCTAATTTTTACCATTCTGGCATAGAACATCCAATCATTAGCATACTTAATGTTGGATACATTAATCATCAAGTAGTGAGCTCGTTAGGTCCTTGCATTAAACCTGGTAGCTCTGATACCATATGTAACATCACTTTCCATAATGCTCAAGATTAAACTTAAACATATAACATAAACAAGTCATTAATTAAGAATTGATAGAGATAATCAAAATTTGAACTAAAAGAAACATATTATTTTCCATCAATTAAGTATGTTAATCAAATCAAGATATAACAAAGCTTCAATCCAATAGACCATTACAGTCTTTAGTGAGTAACTATCACTAATCAAATACAATATATGCTCTAGGCATCTTAATCAAGTTTTTACATTACAACAGACCAACTGGTCATAAAATGCAAACACTATATCTGGAACCAATGACATCTATCTTCATAAGCCTCAGCTTGTCTCATGCTTGGAAAGGAGAGTATCATCCTGGTGCTTTTCCTCCAACCATGGACTTGCGGTCCCCCGCTCATCTTCCTAACTGGAAGAGGCCCTACCCTTCACAGAAAGGTTAGACATTAGAAACCAATTGGATATCCATCTAAGTATCTGGTGTTGTGTCCTTCCTAATGTCTCATGGTCACACACTATAGATCCACTATAACTTGTATGACACTACTAGAGACACTAGGCCATCTGGAACATTGTGGACTGACAATGCATGCAGAGATGGATACATTACTTTGGCCAAAGTTTTACATACATATACGTTGCACAATGAACGTCATCGTATGTCCACCACCCTTACTCAACTTATAAGCTATCATGTCCTATAGTAAGTTCCTATCGACCTTGTCCTTTAGGTCTAGTATTAGTGGGATCAATTCAAATCACTATCCATACTTGGTCATTCGAGTCCCATCATAATTTAGTTACAACTAAATAGGTTACTTTTGTAATGCGGAACTAGTAACTCCTCACCACCTTCTTCTATTTCCAATTCATACCAAATTCAACCATTATGACCGCCTTGGTCTCCCATGGTTAAAATTATCAATAACATATCATCACATATGATGAAGTCAAATTCATGGTAGTCAAGGCATACCATGCCTTAGTAAAGTACATTGCTGCTGTAGGTCCAATAGCTCTTATTATCCCAATGAGCTTAAGGTGTTAATCACCAAACCTAATAGTTTACATTTAAGTAAAAGGAATTATATCTCATAACATTAACCAATAAGTCATAATTCAATCTCCTATAGAACTAGTCTATATTCTTTCTATAAACTTATTTTAATTGTTTCATGATGAGACCATGATCATAAAAGATCTCATCCCTTCATATTCGAGGGTTCACATATACATTCTCAATAATTTAAACAACTCTATATATAATTCATAGTCGACTTCCCATACAAGCCTGACTTGGTGTTAATTTGGTGTTATAGTCGCACCGATATATGATTGCCTTCCCGGCTATCATCTCAGTCAAAGGATTGTGTTCTTGGTATTAACTGGCTTCTTGGCTTTCATTATAGTCGAATGACTGCTTGTTAAGTATTAATGCCCTCTCGGCTGTCATTACAATCGAATGACTGTATGTTAAGTATCAATGCCTTCTCAGTTGTTATTACAATCAAATGACTATATTATCTCACTAATGACTATAATTATATGGAGTTATTCATTACTCCAAATTGAGAGCTCTTAGGCTCTTCCTTTGTCATCATATGACGTGAGCTTAATATATATTTTGAATACATGCCCAGCCATAATGGCTTCAAGCTCCAGTTATCATAAATGTATTATACAATACAGCTAGGTCAAAAGACCCTAAGCTCAAACATAGAAAAGAGCTTTCTTTATAGAGCTCGGCCTCAACGGCTTCGAGCTAGTAACTAGATAAAACATACTGTAGTTGCTACTTGACTCTTTAAGCCTCGAGCTTAATCATAAACAAGATTACATAGTATTACGACTCGGCTGAGCATAGTCTCAAGAAGAGTTTACAAAGTTTCATTGCTCGGCTCAACGGCCTGGAGCATGGTCTCAAAGAAAGTTACTTGTTTAATTAGCTCAACCTTCAAGGCTTTGAGCATATACATACTTCAAAGTTAGCTTGTTAGGGGTCGGCCATATGGCTCTGAACCACTGTAAATAAAAGTTTTAAAACAACTATAGCTCAGTCATTTCAACCTTGAGTCACAACACAAAAAAGAATATAAACATTATCTATGGCACGGCCTTACAGGCCTAGTGCCTCAGTGTTTAACAAATAACAAGAACATCATGCCATACAGCTCAGATAGAAGTCCTACTAAGTTTTAAACTCAGCATAAGAAAAGTTATTGGGATATTTGTTCCCCATTTTACCTGTACCAAGCTAATAAACAAGATGCAGTTCCAGACCGTGACTTATCCAACTACTCACAACTTCTTTCCTCCAATGTTCTCCCTGAACAATTTCACCACCTTTTTCCCAAACCCCCAACAATGAACTCTCCCCTTCCAAAAGTGACTCTACCAAAAGGAAAACCCAACACATGATAATCGGTCACCCAAGGCATGCCGATTTTGGTTGATAACTACCATTCCACTCGGTAGTGCCTCCACAAAAGGTGGCTTGAAGCTCCCATTGATCTTCATGATCGACTATAACAACTTACTAATAGTTGATAGTATACAATTATTAAGATAAGTGAATAATGACAATATTATAGGAAATAACCTATTAAGAAGTTTCATCCTTATCTAAGGATTATCACTATGAGATTGTAATCGTAAAAAGATTCACATAATGACGTCAGTTTTCGGGGTAATACTCCCTTGAAATCAACTATTTCCATAAGTTGAATGACTAGGGTAAAATAATGACCCCAAGAACAAAAGGTAAGAGAGACCTCCTCGTCTCTTAACACTATTGTCTCTCAGCTAGGGATGATGTTCCAAGAACATCGTCCGGTCATCACGACTTGTCGTGATAACTTCAATGACAAAACAATTTTACAAAGAACATGGAAACAAAAGAAAAGAAATATGACACGTGACAACTTACGAAGGGATTAAGAAGGACATAGAAGTTGATTACTTAGCTGGCTAGTCAACCTTTGTTTTCACAATGTCTAACCCTTCCTCCAGGATGATACTCTCCTTCCTTCTTCGAAGGACGTTCATTTTCCTATTCACACTTAGGACCACAAGATTACGATTAGTGCATCATTATCATATCTCGTAATATAAATCATTTAATTTACAAAACCATTTAACATCTGTATCTACTTCATAATCAAAAGTTAAATAAGATATTTCCATAATATCAAATCAATTAACTATGACTAATCCTCCTGATTATCATGCCAAGTTAATGGTTAAGTCTAATTGTAAGTTGGGGATGTAACACACTATTGTCCCTTTTTCTGTTGTGGTTGTCATTGACTTTGTTGTATTGGCCATTGAGGATTGTAATTGGAACCTTGGAAATTTTGTTGTGGCCATACATTTGGTTGCTGCTGGTTCCAATTTTGCTGAGGGTTTTGCCATTGGTTTTGGGTATTTGGCCAAGATTGGGGGTTCCAACCAAAGAAATTATGATCACCAACTAGAAATGATGCATTAAAACTTAGAGGGTCTTGTGGCATACCTTGTCTTGGTTGCCATGGCTTTCTTTGTGCAACACAGAACAACTGTCCATCTTCACTTTCAAATGGTTGAAAATATGGTTTCTTTTATTTGTCTTATGTAATATTGGCCACCCTTTTACACTTGCAGTTGGCTTTCCTTTGTTTGTAATTGGGGCAGTATTCAGTAAGTATTACTTCAGCCTCCTCATGGTTCTTCAAATGTAGAGTGTCCAACTAAGTAGCTAGGTGACTTATAATATCTTCTTTCATATTGGTCAGCGGGTTGCTTAACTCCACCCTTGAAACCGTATTAGATGTATTGCCAATGGTAGATGTTCTTTCCCCCCTATCTTTTTGGTAAAGGACCTTAAGTAGTTTCCACAAACTTTGTAGATATCATCAAAGGGTAATTGAGACACATCTCCTGCCCTAATAAGATTAAGGGCATCCATGCAATCATCATTGACTCCTCTCAAAAATACAGGCTTCAAGGATTCTTCTAAGAGTCGATTCTATTGGTTTTTCTTTAGTTAAAATTGGAACCTTTCCACATAATCTTCCAATGGTTCATCCTCTTTCCGAGTCATTCTGAAAATGTCATCTGTTCTTCTATCAACTCCTTTGCAATAATCTTGGCATTTTTCCAAGAATTTTGTTTTCATTGTGTCCCAATCTGGAATAGCATCTTTGCCCAGTCCCATAAACCATCTCAAAGCAGCATCCTTCAAAGTAGCAGGAAATAGCTTGAGCCTATGAGCATCAATTGTGTACTCATAGCTTCTATATAGGACATCAAACTTGAACAAAAATGTATCTGGATCCTCAGTCACCAAACCATAGAAGACTAACAATGCTAAAGGAGGTATATTATTTAGGGCAACAACCCTCTCTTGGTTAGTAATTGGAAATTTAAAAGTCACATGTTCCAGTGGATCATCCACTACATCAACCATTGTTTGGATGGTCCTCTCTGTGTTATCAGTAGATGTTGGTGAAAGGAAAAATTCTTCTTTAGTAATACCCTCGCTCTGATCACTGTAGTCACCAATATCTTCTCTAGCTTGTTAGTTTTAAGGGAGAACCCTTCCCAAAGCATCTCTCTACCTCCACATACAATAGGTATGACTTTGTATAGCAATGACTCCTACACAATGTTAGTAAAATGTTCTGGTATTTGGAGGGATGAAACCTAAGTATCCTAATACTGAAAACAAAAGTTTAAACTAGGAAAGCTTGGAAATAACAGGAATTGATCTTTGAAAGTAGCACCATCCCTGACAATGATGCCAAAATTGTAGCGTCCTTACTATGTCTAGTAAACTTGGTGATAATCACACAATTCAGATGAAAAACTAAATTAAACAATCCACTTGAACCTTTGGAAAGACCTTCAATGAATTATCGACCAGGGCTAGTAAGCTTGTGAAAGTATTGGCATTGTATGGGCTTTCAAAGGTTAAGAGTACCTAACTCATCCTAATACAGTGTTATACTTGCTGGGAAATCTCAAAACTACATAATGGTAGAGAAAGTAATGTTGGCACTATTTCTATGGGTACATACAATATAAGACTGCAACTAATTACTATCAAGAAATGAATGCTAAGGTTTAGCTTGATACTGATAATATGAACATACACTCTACACTCTGAAGTACAACAGGTTGAAGCAACTAGAATATCTCAAAAGATCTAATGCATTTATAAAATAACTGTTACAACAAAAGTAGTCATACAAGAAATGAAGTGAGGGACAGTTGCCTTGAGTGGCCCTTGCTCAAATGATTGTCTACACTGATCTAACTCAAATCTAGCTTCTTAGATTGACACAATCATAATAATTCAAAAATCATTCATTTCTAAATCTTCACAATATCACATAAGATTCTGCTGAAATATCTTATTCATGAATTCAACATTGAACAATAAACATTGTCTGTAGAAATGACTAAAAGATCTGATAACTATATATTCTACTTGAACAATTTACAACTTTCCAACTAACTCTACCTCAACCATTGAGCCATACATATAGGCACATGGGAGTTTTATTAAAACAAGGTCTCTCAACTAAAATCATAAATCACCACTCCCTATATATTAGAGTGTGATAAATACCACGCAATCAATAACTAAAAAAGAAAGAAGAGTCCAAATGAAATTGAGACTCTTGCTATAACATAACTGGAACATGGACTGGTTGAATCAGTCATGTTAGATTCCTAACTACAACAGAGTTCTTCTCCTTCAATCATCTTTATTTATTATTATCATGATGCACGATCATCTTGATTAAGTGCCTCCATGTTGTAGTTGTTACACTCAGTTTATTCCGGAACCTCCCCTGCTTTGTTGTCTGGGAACTCCTTTGGCTACAGGCTACACCTTGCAGTTGCTGCAGGCTACAGTCGATCTCCTCCAGCTATAAGAGTTAGTTCACAAAACATGCACACAATACTAACAACCATAGCTAAGCACATATATCCTTTACAATTCATACATTCCCACACATAATCATGCAATATTCATCATATCATAACGATATTTCCATATACTTTAAATCAGGTTCAAGGTTGCATATTGAACATAAAAGATAGCATAGTGTAGGAATATGTATAAGATAATGTCTAAGAATGTCTATGAACTTGCGTAAAAACATAAGAAAACTAGCTAATAATTGGACTCATCAATAAGCATATCATTAAACGAGTCTTAATAGATGGTGGCTTTGGACTAATTCTTTACACTCTAAAATTAATAAAACACTTGGGATATTCTGATGAAGTCATGGAATCATGTAAAAGCATAACTATCAAAGGCTATGATGACACAGAGAGACAATCTGAAGGAACCATCAAGCTCCCAATCCAGGTTGGACAAAAGATTTTGGAAACAACATGCTAATTGCTTGATATTGATCTCCCCTACAATATTCTCCTTGACCATCCATGGATCCACACCATGCAGTTCATTCCATCCACTTTCCACCAATGCCTAAAGTTTCCACATAATGGGACCAAAGTTATCACATATGCCAATTCTCATCCTTTCCAATACTATAGCTTCTTGGAAGGACACGATAAGACCTTTTGTCCCTACAATAACACCAAGAAACCTTTCACATCCTACATTGATCCATCTAACATTGTATCCACTTCCAAATCACCCACTATCCTTGAGATCAAGATCAAAGTAACCAACATGGGGTATGGAGAGTACAACCTACATGGTGCATTTTTGTGTAGGGCAACTTCCACTATCCCCTAAAGCATTTGGAAAACCAAAATCTGATGTAGTATCCATGGTTGTCATCAAATGTAAATTGTCGACCAACCTTTGAATGAAGACACCTAACAGAGCAAGATGTTCTTAAAGACATATCCTCCTGGCTATACAAAGAAAAAGAAGAAGACAAAGCTCCTGTCCTACCTATAGAAAAATATGGAAAAGGTCTTAGCATCGTGAAGAGCATGGGATATAAAGGACAAGGTGGTCTAGGCCTTCATGGACAAGGAATCATTGAGCCTATCCAAGCAATAATGAATCCTCGACATCAAGGTCTAGGATATGGAAAAAATGAGCTTGTATCCTTAGAACTATAATATATCTTATGTGAGGTGACTAAGGCCTTTCCTACTATCAAGAACACTAATGAAAGGTACTATCAAGACTCTTTTGAATATTTTTCCAAACTCTTCAA
This sequence comes from Cunninghamia lanceolata, assembly GCA_027924645.1. Lineage (NCBI taxonomy): Eukaryota > Viridiplantae > Streptophyta > Pinopsida > Cupressales > Cupressaceae > Cunninghamia > Cunninghamia lanceolata. Next base: position 14,217,001 of record BSBN01000870.1, on the reverse strand, counting down.
ATCATCCATTTGCACCATATATGATCTTTCAACCATGCCATCATCATCCAATGACCTTCCGCTTGTCTATCCCTAGCCCATAGATTGGGACCAACAAGGACCTCCAATACTTGATATTGTTCAAAATGACGAGGCCATAACAGAACTAACGAGTGTAAGAGAGAACATACCCCTAGGAGACCATAAAGTAGGATATGTTATAGAGCTCAACACATTTGCCTACTTTGAGGAGACCACCATGTCTCTTAGTTAGAAAAACATAAAAATAAAAAATATATCCCCTAGTGAAAACCACAATGTGGCACTTTCAGATAATAAAAAAGTAAAAATAAAGGATGTATCTCCTAGTGAAATCCTCCTTGAGGCACAATAAGATGAGAGAATGGACCTCCCGAAGTACCAACATTATATCAAGAAAGGTCTCCCATCTTAGTAATCACAAGAGATGAACCTTGGGACAGATGAGTCACCTAAAATCACCTTTTGAGTAGCTTGACTCACCCTTGCAAAGCAAACAAAATTTTTAGCATTCTTTAAATAAGAAGCAAGAATTTTGCATGGACATATGCTAATATGCCTTTTTTGGATCAGGTGCACTAGTGGTACATCACTTGGCGATACAACCTAATGCAAAACCAATCAAGTAAAAACTTAGAAAAATGAATCCACAAATAGCACTTCTAGTCAAAGTTGAGCTCAACAAACTCCTAGATGTCGGTTTCATTTGACCCATAGACTATCCTGAATGGGTCTCAAATATTGTACCAGTAACAAAAGTCACTGGGAGCATCCATGTATGTACAGACTTTAGAGATTTGAACAAAGCATGTCCTAAGGATGACTTCCCCTTCCCAGTATCAACATCAGAGTAGATTTAACAGATGGACATGAGATGCTATCTCTCATGGATGTTTTTTTAGGATACAATCAAATAAGAATAGTTGAAGAAGATCAACATAAAACTGCATTCATTTATGCATGGGGCACTTACTACTAGGTAGTCATGCCCTTCGAGCTTAAAAATTTAGGAGCTACATATCAAATGGCAATGACCGTAATATTCCAAAATATGTTTCACAAGATCATGGAAGATTATGTGGATGACTTAATGGGAAAGTCAAAAACAAGAGAAGAGAACTTGGATGTCTTAGCTAAAATCTTTGATCGACTAGAAGAATATAATGTGCATCTCAATCCAAAAAATGCATATTTGGAGTTACTTCAGGAAAAATCTATAGTTGAAATGCCTCCTCCAAAAAATCTAAAGCAACTTTGTAGCCTACAAGGAAATCTCCAATACATTAGATGCTTCATCGCACAACTAGCTGATAAATGCCACCCGTTCCAGCATCTCCTCTTGAAAAGATGTGGCATTCACATGGGATACAAATTGTCAGAAAGCCTTTGAATAGCTGAAGGAATACATTATGACACTACCAGTTCTTATGCCACCAAAACTAGGACAACCCCTATTATTATACATCTTAGCAATAGAAACAACAATAGGGGCCTTGCTAGCACAACATGATGATAACGAGAAAGAAAGAGCCATATATTACATCATTTGTACCTTAGTGGGATATAAGCTTAATTACATACCAATTAAAAGGGTTTGTCTTGTGGTCATCTTTTCTGTATGCAGGAAAATTCACCGTTTTACAAACTAAACAAGTGCAACCTACAACTACGAAGAGTCTAATCTAGAAAGCAAGTAAAAATCCAGAAAAGGAAGCAAAACACAATAGATTGTGCGATCCTTCGATTGCATGTGGATTGCTTCTTCAGAGAATGCATCCAAGAGATGTAAAGCTGCCATGGTTGATGATTAAAGCGACATGGAAAGGGCGTAGATGCAAAAAACCTAAGTGTATGTGTGTAGTGAATGATAATAAAGCTAAATGAATGTAGAGCAAAAAAGCAAAATGAGTGTGGTAGAAGAACGAAAATGGCACCGAGGTAGTGCATTTATAGCGAAAGAGGGTGTGAAACAGATGGTGGAGATGCGATATAAAGATCAACGACCGAGAGGGGTTGTGAGGAGAGAATGAACGTGCACATGACATGTGTCTCCACTTAGCTTTTGTTAAATTGGAAGTTTCCATAACTTGTGGAGTTAACTCAAATTTAATTATTTAATTTAATTTTGATTTTAGATTTATTTCCATTTAGAACTCACGTGCATGTGGAGAGTGATTTAGAAGGTGGGTAAAATAATTAAAATACCCATTATTATTTTATTTATTTATTTTGAAGTAGATAAATAAATTAAATACTAATATTTATTTAATTATTTTAATTAGAAGAAATGGGGAATAAATAAAAACTGTAGGTTTTATTTATTTCATAAGATGGAATGCGACACTAATTAAATAACCTAGGGTTATTTAATTTTAGAGGAAAATTGGTAAATGATGGAAATTAATTAAATAAAAATATTTAATTAATTAAGAAGACGTTGAAGAAGAGTGAGGTTTGCAAAATAAGCATGTTAGACAAGGTAATACGAACAAGTGTGGACGTGTGACAAGATACGATAATGTGATAGACGTGTAGGTGCAACATGAGTCAATTTTGAGTGTCTACATTTTCATCTCATAAACTGTGACACTATATGCTTAATCATAAAACTAAGCTCAATGCAAAAATAGACCTGCTAAAGTACCTTTTGTCAAAAGCATCTCCCACAGGTCGTATGGCTAAGTGGGTAATGATCCTCAATGACTTTGACATTGAATACATAGAGAGAAAGGATATAAAAGGACAAATCATAGAAGATCAGATAGCAGATGCATCTATCCCAATAGAACATCCACTTCTTTCCAATTTCTTAGATGAATCCATCTTCGCAGTCGTACCTACACCAGGATAGAAAATGTACTTTGATAGATCATATACACATCGTGGATCGAGGGCAGGTATCCTATTTGTCACTCCTAAAGGAAATGACATCCCTAAGTCCTACAAGATAACATTCCCTTGCACTAATAATGTAGCAGAATATGAAGCACTCATCACCAAACTTCACATGGCCATCCAATGGAGAATAGAGAAACTAATAGTTTACGATGATTCCCAACTGGTAATAAAAATAGGTAAACATTGAGTACAAAACAAAAGATGACAAGCTTCTGCCTTATAAGAAGATGGTAGAAGACTTTAAGGAATAGTTCTCTAAAATCTAGTTTGAGCAAGTCCCTAGACTTAACAATAAAGTAGTAGATGTGATGGCTACCATAGGTTCTCTTATGCACATGTAGAAAAATAGTTAACATTGTGAATTTCTCATTGAAGAATTAGTAATGCCAACATATGATCTCCTACAGTCCGAGCTAGTTTGCGATATTGTTAGTCCCCTATCCCCTTGGTACCAGGACATCTACCACTATCTCTATGATGACATCATTCCACCAGACCTATCATCCACCCAACACCAAACATTCATCTATCGAACAGATCGTTCCACCATCATCAATGACAATCTATACTGAAAAAGTCTTGATGGTACCCTTTTAAGGTGTCTTGATTCAAGAGAAGCCCAAACTGCCTTACAATAGGTACATGAAGGTATTTGTGGGGCACACTCTAGTGGACCTACCCTAGAAAATAAAATCTTAAGAACATGATATTATTGGCCTACTCTGGAACAAGATGCTCACCAATTTGTTAAAAAATGTCTTCCCTGCCAATAGCACGGTGACTTAATCCATGCTCCATCTCAGGAATTGCAACCCATCACTACTTCGTGGCTCTTTTCATAGTGGGGGCTTGACCTCATTAGAAAAATCCATCCACCCTCCTCTAATGGCCATAAATCCATTATCATCGATATTGAATATTTTACAAAATGGGTTGAAGTCATTCCACTTACATATACTATAGACACGCAAATATCCAAATCCATACTCCATTTATCATATGATGATATGGTATCCCCCTCGCTATAATTACTAATAATGGGAAACCTTTTAAAAATCGAGAAGTTCACACCCTTTGTCAAAAATTCCATATCCAACATCAGTCTTCCACCCCTTACTACCCTTGAGGAAACAGTCAAGTTAAAGCTTCAATCAAAACCATCTTGACAATTTTAAAGAAAATAGTTAATGAAGTTGGTCGTGATTGGCACCTACAGCTTAACCCCACCCTTTGGGCCTATCATACCAACATCTGTACCCCAACATCTGTACCCCCATAGGAGCCACTCCATATTCCCTTGTCTTTGGTTCTGAAGCCATCTTACCCATCAAGGTTGAGCTCCCCTCTCTAAGAATATCCCTACAAAATCTTATTAATGAGGAGTATCGGGTTGCATGATTACATGGGTTAGAACTCTTAGATGAAAAATTCCTCAACACTCTCAACCACTTGCAAGCATATCAAAATGGCCTCCTTAGAAGCTACAACAAGAAAATCAAGGCTCGCCGCTTCAAAATAGGCGATCTTGTATTAATGGAAAACTAGAGGAACTTGCAAGATCATACAATAAAAAAGGCAAGTTTGAACCAAATTGGCTGGGACCTTTTGTTATAACAACCAATTATGGATCAAGAGCATATCAACTAGTAACACCTGAGGGACAACCTCTAGATGAGTCAATGAACATCATACACCTCAAGAAGTTTTATGCCTAACCCATCAAATATCCCAAGCAAAAAAAACCAAGTGCAATAAAGCCATCCAATGGTAAAAACTACTTTGGTGCCACCTTGGATAAGTACCATGGTGAAAACCTATCTCAGGCACCATCCATAGTGGCCACATCCACCATCTACTAAGTTCTTATTCGCATAGCCAATCCATACTTCATCCTCTATCACTCCATACCTAACACATCATGGCTTGATATTGTAAACATTAAGCGTCAAATTCCCTCCCATCATCATTCCATGCCAAGAGCAAATCCCTAGAGAATTGGATCTTTGAATGCATACTATGGACCCCTTGTACAAATATCCAAATATTCAGAAAAATACAAAAAACATTTGAATATCTAGAAAACTATAAAAAAATCCAAATATCTAGAAAAACACAAAAACAACAAAAAATCTCAAAAAACCAAAAATATTTGAGACAAAAAATTATATTTTCCAAGGCAGTTAGAAAAGCCTCAAGAATGACTTAAAATACACTTCTGTCTACTAAGTAGGGCAAGTAATTAAATCCCTTACAACTATTAAAAATCCATCAAAAACACAAAAAAAATCACAATATCTCAAAAATGCCAAAAAAATCAAAATATCTCAAAAATGCCAAAGCAATAAATATGGGGACATGTTAGAGCAACTGAGCACATCCAAAGCATGCAAAAACAACATACTATAACACACACTTGATCAACCCTCCAAATCATGATACAACCATTCGATCTTAAACCTATCTTTCAAAAAATCTATCATCACAACCCATGCCTTAGGATATATCATTCCCGTAATAGGCATGGTCCAATCACATCTATCCATAGTTGTTGGTTCATCTATTAGTTGATCTTTTGTTTTTTATTTATCTTTTTATACCTCTTCTATGCTTATTCAAAAAACCACCTTGATCTTCCATATCTTGGTGCGTAATTGGATGGTATAGAACAAGGTAAGAGTTATTTGTTACTATATGTCGTGTTTGTTGGATGTTCTTATTACTCTAGCTAGTATTCATATATTGTATGTGATGAGATAGATTTTTGCATACCGTCACTCCTTTGCATCTAAGGTTTATACCTTCTATACATTAGGACTTTAATGCTCTAAGTTTTCTCCCCCACATCTAGACGCGATTGTACTAAGTTGGGCATGTCCAAGGACACCCTTTTGTTTGAGCATCAAGTCCATGCAAAAAATTGGATATACATCATCACCTTGGTCCTTTATACCTTGGTGCAAATATCCTCTTTGTTATTATTAAATTTAGGATTACTCTAAAACATATCAGCACAACGTCAACCCCTAGCCAATCTATTCAATCTATCCTATACATAAATCAACCCATCAACCCCTACTTGCATCTTAAAAAACATAAGGTTCATAATATACCCACCCCACTTATCCACCCAACTACCTAGTAAACTTCCCCACTTATCCACCCAACTACCTAGCAAACTTCCCCACTTATGGAGAACATGATACATCCATAAATCAAAATGCATCCAAAAAACATATGAACCACATCATAGTCCACATCATACATAAATCAAAAGCATCCATAAATCAAAATGCATCCATAAATCATTCATAAATTATCACATCATAAAAATGCCAACGAAATGATCATCTCATATACATATACATCCATATATACACATGTACATCTCATTTATACATCAATGGTCATGATACAAAAATGTGCCCAAAGGGCTAAATCCATCCATTGTCTACAACAAATAAGCCCGCATGCATATACAAAATCACTGAACTAAGCTCCCCTGATGAGAAGGAGTGGGAGAATGAGGATGTGATCCCTATAGTGCTCTAGAAGGCCTTGCCTTTGTATCCCTTGGTATCATAGTTGGTGGAGGCATCGTTGAAGGTGGATGTCTAACCGGTCCTGTCATCGATGGTGTCTGGATCCTCACCAACCTATTGGTTTTGCTGACTGTAGCTAGCTTGCCTCTGATCTGCCAACACTATTGTATGATACAGGGCATGATAATACTCTACCTACCTTGTAGCCTTGGCCAACTCTACCTAAACACGGGTATAATCACCCCAAATCTAGAACATCCCACTATCGTCCATCATCCCCTACAAACAACTCACCTACTATTGTAACTGAGATATTTGCATCTTAACCCTCTATCTCATAGCCTTGACACTCTATCAAAGTACCCTCTCCCTATATTGCTCAACTACTACCCTCGCTAGCTCAGCCCCATCACCAGAACCACCCCCATCCAACAAACCTACAGCCACTCCACCTCTAAAAGTGTGTTATCTCTCTCCCTGCAAGGAGTCTTGCTCCAGTTGTAGCTGCCTCACCTCCTCCTCTAGGCTTGCCACCCAAGCCCTCAAAGTATCCATGTCATCCCCATCCCCATCCCCTCCTTCCTGCATGTCTACTCTAGGGCGTACTCGACGCCCCTACCCGATCCCCTTGTTACTATAGTTGCCAAAATCTGCATTTGATCTCCATCACCACCACCCCACCACCGTTGCCGCCTCCATCATCATCATCCTCACTGTTTGTCTCTACCCCCACCAAATGACCCTATGGAATGGCCAGTTATACAGGTCTAAACCTCACCTACCAAGCATCATACTCAAGAGTCATGCCAAAATCAATCATGATTGACCTCCTATCCCAAGCCATTGCAACCAAATGTTGAAATTCTACAATCACTATAGCTACATCTAGTCTAGCTCCCCACATCCTAGTCTCTCACCAGGTGACCTGAGCAAAAATTGCCTCTACCTGAGGCACACCCTACTGCAAACCAAACTGATGAAGTACCTACTCAGGGAGGTACCGATCAAGGATAAGCTTGGTCCTACCAATCATGTACTGACACTGTCGGGTAAAAGGTAGTTGCACATCATTGATCCACATCTCATAGCCTACCAATGGTTGCTATACCACCATAGTCATATCATCTAAACCACGCCTCCAATATCGTAGCCTCCCTAGCCACCAATGCTATAATACACACATATATGCATATACATCTGGCATGAACTATGGTCGTACATGCATACAGACTGGTCAGGTAATCGCAATATGCTCCCAAGCCCAAATATGGAGTGTAACCCCACAATGCCCACCCCACACTAATACACTATCATATGCATATCATGGTATAACTAGGCCACTAGATATGGCCTCCAAGCATACACAACACTACGTGTCATCAACTGCTCCAAGGAGGTGGGTGATTAGAGTTAGAAATCTTAGGTGTGCAAATGTGGCATGATAGGCCCTTATAGCCTTGTTGGGAATTAAGGTGTCTTAAACTTTGCAAGTTCCTAATGTTGTAATTATTTATTAAACACTATGTTGTACGATCCCATAGTCAGCACCCTGTGTACATGCAGCAAGAAAATTTTTGGTGACTTTGTTAGCCGTGCGGCTTCACCCCAAAGTAATTAATGAGGGTGGAGCCTACGTTAAGGGTCTGAGGGCAACACCCCTATCGAGGGTTGCTGGGGGCAGTGCCCTCTAAGTAAAAAATGCCCTATATTTAATAAAGGCGTCGGTAGTTATTTTGTTATTGGCCGACATGGATAAACCAACATTGGATAACCACCAAAGAGGCTTGATAAATAAGCAGTTGGAGAATGTGAAAGGTCACGGGATGCGAATGAGAATCAACATTGTGTACTCCTAAAAGAGCTTGAATTTCAAGTGTGTTGTAATCATCTTTTGATTTGATAATACATTGTGCAAGTTTTGGAGTGTGGGGTTTTTCACCCGAAAGGATTTTCCCCACATATATCTTGGGTTATGAGTTTTGTATTTGCATTTGGATGTTGTTATTACCTTTTTGTTAATGTGCATCTTAATCTATAATTGTAAAAGTTAAAATTTGCATAAATATTTCCTAAGTAGATCAGTGTAGGAAGCGTTTCCGCATACCGTGTTTCCTTTCAAGCCTAAATATGCTTTCCACATAAGCCTTAACCCTACATTTGTACCCCCATGCCACAAAACATATCCATTTTCACCTGTTTCTTCTCCTATTGACCCCATTTTTCATCTTGAACCCCTTTTTATCACCATTTCCTTCTTTTCGAGAGTTCGCTTGAAAGAATTTATTTTTTCACTCAATCTCTCGATGGGGCATCACTCATCCATTCTTCCTCTCCTCGTCAGCTAAGACAAAAATTTAAATTTCTTTGATCTAACGCCACTCCCACTTGGTCATGATGCCACATCAAAGAGGGGCAAAATGTAGACATTTGAAAATGACATAACCCATGCTATCATTTCTCGACACACTTGCACTAATTTATCCCCTTTCCTATAATTAATCAAATAAAATTAATTTATTTAATTAATTTTACAATTCCCCATAGTCCATTGTCCATAATTGATTAAATAAATATTACAATTTATTTTATTGATTATCCTATCCTTTGCCACTAACCTAAATTAATTAAATAAAGTCCACTTGTTTAAATAATCCACCTAGCCCATGACTAAACCTAGGCCAATTAAATAAATATCATTTATTTGATTAGCTACCATACCCTACCTAGCCCCTAGACCCAAATTAATTAAGTAAACCCTTATTAATTTATACCACTAATTAACCCATATCTTAATCCAACAACCATTATAATTCAATTAATCACTTAATTAATTAACTTGAACCCTCATTATCGCATCTCCCCACACTTGATTAAATAAATAACATTTTTTAATTAAGGGGAGTCGCATGTGTCTCCACCTCACCTTTCCAAACCCATGCATTTATCATTTCTCATCCCATTCATACATAAAATCTAATTTTTAAATACACCCTCTCCCACATAAATGAATTTTTAATTCATTCATGTGTCATTATCCTAATTAATTCAAAGCCTTCCCAAGGTTAATTTAAAATTCCAAAATATTGTGAGCCCTCCAATACTGATGATGCAACCCTAGCCCTTGATTTCACTATGAAATCTCCACCCTTGCATCTCCATTTCAAACCTTCACCATTGATAAAAAAATCTTCAAAAATCTATAAATACAAGGCCTCTCCAAGCATTTTCATAACAAATTTTCAAGCGTCCAATTTATGCCAAAATCTTAACCAATTTTCCTCATATCATTGCCAAATCCTTGCCTCCATTTGTGTTGGATAGAATAGAGCAATCCACATTTATTCACATTGGGTATAGCTAGGAGTTGCTTCTTGGGTGCATGCTTCTTCCTCCACCTTATCAAGGAGAATGGAATGCTTGAAGATTTGAGGTAAAATCACTTGTTTTATGTTTTCCTTTTGTTATTATGTCTTCTCACATTTATTCATCTTCATAGACCATTGAGAGTTTGTCCATTGCTGATTCGACCATTCTGGAGGTCCCCAAGAATTAGGTCCCCAATTAGGTGTCCCTCGAGGCTAAGGTGTTGCCCACTAGTTATTATTCTAGTTATTTTGAGGATGCCAGGATGAGTTTGAATTTTGTCCATAGGAATAATTTACTCCAGGTTTCTACCCCATATAGTTGATTTCCTCTTCTACTTAGGACACCTTTTTCTTCAAAATTTTGATCGCACTCAACAAGTCGCATTGGTCTATGGAATGGTTTTTATTTCAAATCTAGAAAACATTAGACTTATTCAGAGGACACTCTCATAATAGATGTTTATTCCTACATCTAGGAAAATAGATGGAGAGTATTTCTGAGTTACACATTTTAGTTTATATACTATCTAGAGTGGTGTTCATCTGGACAAGGATATCAATTTTTTAGATTTGCAATTCCTTCCCGAAGTTGACCAATTTCATTCGATCCTTAGATAGTCATGCTGGACTTCCTAATACCTCCACAAGTTCTTGAATAATTTCTACATAAAGAAAAAGTTTTTGTGAGGTCCAATTTAGCTATGTCACCCTTCCCCATGAAGTCCAAGGCTCTATGAGCATCCTCGTTGAGTCCTTTGAGGAATATAGTTTTGATGAGCTCAGGGTTCATAGTTTCATCATTGCATCATTTTACTATGAAGATGAATCTGTCTAGAAAATCTTTTAGACTTTCATCTTCTTTTTGTTTGAGCCTAAATAGTTTTTTCTTCGTATCACTAACCCTATATTAATCTTGATATTTGTTTAGGAAAACATATTCAATTTCATCCCAATAGTTGATTGATTCTACAACCAATCCCATGAACCATCGCATAGTTGAGTCTCGTAGAATTGAAGAAAACAATTCTAGTTTTTGGTTATCATCTTTATAGTCATATATCTGACATAGGACTTTAAACTCAAAAAGGAACTAGTTTGGGTCTTTCGAAGCCAATCCTCTAATGGTGGAGAGGATAGAAGGAAAAATATTTTTCATTAGTGAATCTTCATTTGGGTTGAGAGCGATAGGATAAGTGAATGTTCATTCCACTCCCCTCCCATTTTGATTACTATGGTTGTTATTATTTTCTGCCATCGTTACAAGAGAGTGTCTTCCTTTATAGGGTTTTGTGTTGATGGATTTTTGTCAAAGGTACTTTGAGAAGTCTTGGGTTGGTCCTGATTGATCAATTCATATTGAAAAGTTCTTCAACTAAGGTATCTACTTCCCCATAATGAATGGTTGGAACGTCTAGTTGGTGGTTTTTTCTACAAATCTTCCATGTGGACCCCTTTTTTGACCATGCAAAACATGGAGTTGTCAATCTTTTTGAACTATTGCTTAAGAGTTACCTAATTGTTTTCCTATTAACACAATGTGCATGTCCTCGATAACGGCACCAAAAAGTGACAAGATATCGTTGAACCTTGTACTTCAACTTAATTTACTAGTTTGTCAACCAGGGTAGTGTTTTACAAAAGGAGGATGTATATCTCAATACAACTATATTTGGCCTTTTAAATGAAAATTCAAATAGATTTCTAAACTAAAAAGAATTAAAAATTAATTTAGGGAAGCTTTTGAAAACTAAACTAATACTTGCATAATAAATCTGACTATAAAAGCAAGAACAATTTTAAACTAGAAAGCATGTAAAACTCTAACTATGATAATGAACAATAAACTAGAAACTTAATCTCTTAACACAGATTCACAGAACCTCAGAACCTTCTTTAATATAAAATGGAAACAAAACTTGCTTAACAAAACCACAATTCTATAGAACCTACAGGCTAACACATTGTACTCAACACATCTTAAAGATAGAGAATTCAATACTGACATAATTTATTATTGACACACACAACACATAGAGAAACAAATACTTATCTATATTAATCCTTTGAGTGGATAGCTCTTTAGAATGTGCTGTAAAAACTTGTAAAGCTTCAAAACATTCTTCAGAACACCAACAACTTCATCACACAGTACTTAGAATTTTTGCAAAACTATTTTAGAATTCATAACAGTCTATTATCTTTGTATGTCTTTTGAATCACGAAACAATGCTATATATCTACTACTCTAAAATTTGCCTAAGATCTAGAAACAAATAGTTTTATACATTTGTCACTTGTAAAGTCTTAACTGAAAATAATAAATTTTAAGAAGTCTTTTTTGGTCAAACAACTTAAAAGAAGTAAAGGCTTCGAGTGGGAGATCTCAAATACATTTGTCTATAAAATGGAAGAAATGAGCATGCTATATGTGAGGAACAATAAATAAAATTGAGACTTTTTCTAGTGTTGTCTAGGACTCTTTTTCGAAGTCTCTAACTTCTAGATCTATATTCTTGAAGCACTCCTTCCTCTATAAAGTCTTCTTTTTCCTTGTCGTGAACCCTATTTTAACAAGAATAAATCCTTTGCAACCACACTTTATTAGTTTAAGAGTTCAATTTAGTCAAAATGGAAAGTGAAGTATTTATACATAATTTTTAAATAAGTAAATAATAATCTATCATATAAATCAAATAATATTGGCATGCTTTTAAACGACTCTTTAAATCACTAATTAAAAAAGTACGACAAACTAGTGAAGGGTAGGAGGCCTCTCGAGTGACTTAGAGCAGGAAAGTGGGCATTGATGTGGCTAAGGAGATCTCGAATGGGGCTTGCAAACTTGGAAGTTTGTTTGTGGAAGTAGATAGTAAGTCTTTTCAGGGCAAAGAGATGGGGAACTATGCCAGGATAGCGGTGAAAAAAATCAATCTCGCCATAGAGGATGAAGCTCAGGATGTTGTTATCTTGGATCATCTCCTCCAATCCCAAGGTTGGAAAACTTAAACAAATGACAATGATTGCCAAATTTGTGGGGGTCTAGCCCTCTCTGGATCAGATCAATAAATGGTGTGAATATCATTGGAAGGGTGTCGTCTGGGTCATTAGTTTTTTTGTCTCTAGGGTTTTTCCAGATGGTTTTCTCTATAGAAGTTGAGAGGGATTTGATTTTGGGGGGTGGTCTGTGGTTCATGGGGAATTCAAGCTTCTACATGAGGGCTTGGACCTCTGGTTTTGACCCATGATAGGAGCAGATAAAGAAGGTCCCTATGTGGATAAGGCTTTACAAACTCCCATAAGAACTTAGATTGGAAGAGATCTATAAATTGATTGGAAACTTGATAGGGGTTTTTATTCGAAGTGAGAAAGCTATAGGCATGGGGAGGCTTTAAGATAGGGTTAGAATTTGTGCTTGGATTGACATCAGCTAGCTGATCAAGCTTTTGCTGAAGATCTCCTCAATTTTGGGTATTTGGATGCAGATGGTTGAATATGAAGGTCTATCAATGAACTGTTTCAAATGCGGGAAGCTAGGGCATGTGGCAAATTTTTTCAATGTGAAGCGCCCTTCCAAGGAGTTGGGGCATATGGGGGGTCTATTAATGGCTATGCACAATGGAGGTAGGAAGATCTTTTGGGAATCTGTAGGTGATACCAGTAAATTTTGGAAGCCACAACAAATTGATGTAGAGTGTCCCCAATTGAGTGAGGCAAGCCTCAATGGCAGTATGGTCGGTTTAAGAAAAAATGTGGGTCTCCCTACACCTATTCCTAAGCTTGCAAAGGGGTCAATGCCTTCAGCTATGCCCATATCTTCTCTCTCCCCTTGCGCCAGCAATGAGACCATGCCCCTTCCTCAAGAGGCAGGAGTTTTTTTAAAGATAATGTGTTTTAGGAAGCTAAAACCTATAAGGAGGTGGGTGATTAGTGCCAGATTCTTACCATTCTTGAGGACAATGTTGATTAGGAAGGCAAAGAGGATGAGAGTTTGAATGATGGAAAAGAGAATGAATGGAGCATCACCACCAGAAGAACTAAAATTTTTGGAGGTAAACCTAATTTATCCATTAACACAGGGGGATCCAACAACAAGGGAAGGAAGTTTGAAGTCTTTAAGGCCAAATCCAAGGATTTGGAGGACCTTGAGAATGGCTCTCAGGTCTCGATGAGGAAGTTTATCACCCTAGGAGGTGAGCACCTCCCTACAAAAGGTAGCCAATGAAGTACATCAACTAGAACATTAGGGGGCTTAATGGCCATGAGAAACGTCGTCTTTAAAAATATTGGTTGATAGAGATAGAAGCTCTAGATATAGTGCTTATTCAGGAAACCAAGTTGAATGAAGAAAGATTTAGGGAGTTGAAGCAAAGGATTTGGAGGAATAGGGAAGGGGTTGCTCAAGGAGTTGTGGGTTCAGTCAATGGGTTGGCTATTATTTGGAATAAAAGTAACGTTTGTGGCTCTGTGGTTGAGGCTAATAAGTTTTTCCTCTCTATTAGATGCAAGGATGTCAAGGATGGTAGCAATATTCTTGTGTCAAATGTTTATGGGCCTATTTCTGAGCCTGAGCATTTGGTGACTTGGGACTACCTGCGATACTTTAGACACAACCATAACATGGACAATTGGGTGGTTGGGGGCAATTTTAATGCCACTTTGGCTCTCAAGGACAAGTGAGGGGCAGGATGCTTGGCAATTGCGGGTCTATCAACTTCAGAAGATGCTATGATGATCTTGCCCTGATGGATAATAGGCCTATATTTGGATGGTACACTTGGAATAACAAAAGGTTGGATGCAGACAATATCCAGTATAGACTTGATTATTTCTTCTTGAATTTTAAATGGTTGTTGGAGCTGGGAGGATTCAGCTCAAAAGTTCTAAACTATGGGGGGTCTAATCATTGGCCCATTTCTCTTCTTTTAAACAACCCAAATAAATCGAAAGGTATCTTGTTCAAGATGGAGGATTTTTGGTACGAACACCCCAATTTTGATAATCTGACTAGTGAATGGTGGAGCATTGAGTGCAGAGGATGTAGAAGATACTTAGTTTCAAAGAAGTTGCAAGAAGTTAAGAGGAGGGCTATGGATTGGAATAGGGAGGCTATGGGTGATCTATTTTTTAACAAAAGCAAGGTGGAGTCTGAATTAAAAAATGTTGAGGGAGCTATTTCTGAATATGGGTACACTCATAACTATAGGGAGAAGGAAGCCAAGCTTTTAGATGACCTTAATTACATGTTAAGGATGGAATAAATTTATTGGCTACAAAAATCCAGAGTGAAATGGCTTAGAGAGGGTGACAGAAACACAAGTTTTTTCAATTGTCCACAAAAATAAGGAGGCAACACAATAAGATCTTAAAAATCATAAATTCTAAGAATGTTCTTCTCGAGGATATTGATGCCATCATATGTGAAGGCATGAGATACTTCAGTGAGCTCCTAGGCTCTCCTGTGGCCTTTGATCTCTAAGCTCAAGCGGAGATGCTTGGTTGTATCCCAAATCTCATCATGGATGCTTAGAATGAATCATTTTCATCCCCTTTCACTATGGAAGAGATTAAAAAATTTGTTTTTTCTCTTGGAGCCAGGAAAGCTCTGGGGCTGGATGGATTCCAAGCAGAGTTTTTTCAGAGATATTGGAACCTAGTTGGCGAAGCTGTTTGGAGGGTAGCAGAGGGGCGTATAGTTCGCAGGGTAGTTTTGAAGTCTTAGAACTTGACTTTCTTGGCCTTGATTCCTAAGGTTAAGGATCCATTGTCCTTCAATCAATATAGGCCTATTGCATTGTGAAATATTATTTACAAGGTTGTTTCCAAGGCTATGACATTCAGGCTAAGAGAGTATTTGAATGGCATCATTTCCAAAGAACAAAGTGGGTTCCTAAAGGATAGGCAGATTCTATATGGCATCATCATTGCTCATGAGGCTATTCATTCAGTCCAACTCAGGAGGAGAGAAGGGATGATTATGAAATTGGATATAAATAAATCTTATGATAGAGTCCCATGGGATTTCTTGATCAAGGTCATGAGGAAGTTTGGTTTTTGTGAGTCTTGGTGTCGCTGGATTTTTAGCTGCATTTATACTCCTTATGTTGTCTTGATGAATGGGGTTCCCACTGAGTTCTTTAATGCTAAGTGGGGTTGCACCAGGTGGACCCATTATCCCCTTTCCTCTTTGTCTTGGTGGTGGAGGTCTTAGGCAAAATTTGAAGAAGGAGAAGAGGGATGACAACTTGGAAGGTTTGTAGGTCTCAGGTGGATCGTATAACATTTCTCATCTATAATTTGTGGACAACACCCTTCTTTTTGCTGTTGCTAAGGCCAAAGAGGCTTACACTTTCAAAAGGGTTTTAAGTAAATATGAGGCTACAGTTGGGCAAAAGGTAAACATTTCTAAATCTAGAGTTTACTTCTTAAAGGAGGGGTGTCTAGATAGATTGGAAATTCAAAGGTCCCTTCGGTATGATATGGATAGCCATTCAAGTATGTACCTGGGTATGCCTTTTATCAGCATAAGAACTTCAAAAAGAGAGTGGATTATTGTGACCAATCATGTATAGGCAATATCAGCTTATTGGAAGGGAAAGTGGCTCTCCTTGGTTGACAAAATTACCCTTATTAAGGCTTCTTTAATGGTTGTGCTGGTATACACCATGTCTATTTTTCAAATTCCCAGCAAGGTGGCTAAATACTTGGAAGGGGTGAAAAGAAGCTTCTTATGGAGGGGTTGTGAAGAGTAGTTCAAATATAATTTGGTCAAGTGGGATGAGGTATGCAAGTCGGTCATGCAAGGTGGATTAGGCATTAGAAAAAGCAAGGATGTGAATTATGCCTTGGGCACTAAATTGGTTTGGAGGATATACAATGAGAAATATAAGCTTTAGAGTAGGATCTTACAAGTAAAGTATCTAAACAACAGTTTGGATAATTTGTTCGCTAGTGAGCTGCCTAAGGGCTCAAGCATTTGTAATTTTCTTAAGTCTTTTTGTCACTTCTTGAGTCCAAATATAATTTGGCAACTAGGTAGGGGTGATAAAATTAGATTCTAGAGGAATGGTTGGTTTGAGGATAGTGCTTTTAAAGACCACCTTTCCTACATTCCGTTGTTGACACATTTTGAAGCTTTGGTGGGTGATCAAGGTAAACTATATTGAGGGTCTCCCCCCTGATAGGTCTTGGAAGTGGTTACATGCTCCTGTTGATGAATTGTGTTCAGTTTGTGAGGAGCTATAGGTGAAACTTGATAAATGGCCATTGGTGGGGGGGTCAAAGATGACAAATTAGTTTGGAAAAGACATGGCAATGGTGCTTTTACGGTTAAGAGTGCTTTCATCACCTTTTGTTCTAAGGAGACCTCCAAAGGGAATCAAAAAATATGGAGCAAGTTTGGCATGCTGAAGATGAATTATTTCCTTTAGATAGCTCGGAAGAGGTGAGCTTTAACTTGGGACAGACTTCAAATGATGGGCAAGGTTGGTCCCTCTCGTTGTGTCATGTGCAAGAAACAGGAGGAGAGTAACAACTTTTTTTGCACTGTGAGGTGGCTTGGAAGATTTGGTGCCACTTTTTGGATAAATGGGGTTTGGAATGGGTGATTCAAAAGGATGTGGCTAGCCTTTTTGTGTCTTAGGTTGTCAAGATTGTGAGCCCTGGTCTGCAGCTTATTTGGGAGGTGGCACTAGCTGTGATTGTGTGGACCCTCTGGATTAAAAGAAACTGTCAGATCTTCAAAGAGGAGGAATGGTCTATTGATAGGATATGGGATAGGTTTGTTAGTACCATTGGAGAGATAGGGGATACACACAAGAGAGACAATTAGGTGCTAAAGGAAATTGAGTGGGGATGGGCTAATGCATGGCCCAACTATCGATGGATTGTGTTGGCCTTCAACCCTACTTATGGAGAATGCAAGAATCATAAGTGGTGAGTGCTAGAATTAGGTTGGATCAAGTTTAACTTTGATGGTGGAGCCAAAGGAAATCTGGGCATTGCTAGCAATGGAGGGGTCTTTAGAGACGCTATGGGCATTTCCATTTTGGTATATGTTGTAAACTTCAGTATTGATACCAACAATTTGGCTGAAGCCAGGGCTTTGCTGTGGGGTCTAATGATCACCAAAGAGAAAGGGTGGAGAAAATTGTGGATTGAAGGTGACTCCAAGCTAGTCATTGGAGCCTTAAAAGGAAGGGTTCTCCACAATTGAAGATTAGATGTGATCATTGATGCGGCTAAAATTTTGCTTGGTAATTTGGAAGAGGTCATGATCACTCATATTGGCAGATCTGGTAACAAAGTTGTTGATTGGGTTGTGAATGAGGGCATCCATTTGAATGTGAAGACTAGATGTTTGTCTAAAGTTTGGACTGAGTGCATCTTGTTTGATGCCTCCATTTTGGTCACGGGTGATAGGTCTGACTAGTGCGGCGGGTGTTTGGTTCATTCTTGTTATTTTATTGTCCATATATGTATTCTATGTGTCCATCTGGGTGACAGGCTCTGTGTTGTCTTGCCTTCTTGTATTCAAGATTTTCTCTTTCTTTATTTTTTTGGGTTCCTAGACCTTGTAAAACTAGGTTTCCTATAACAAAAAATATAATATTGGCATAGTAATCTTAGTCAGGATATGGAAAAGGATTGTTTGGGATGGTTATGATGAAGGTAATTTTTACCTCATCATATACTATATATGTATATATACATATATGTGTATATAATGTATATACATTACATTATATACACACATATACACATATGTATATATAATATATATAATGTAATGTATATATATACATATGTATACATTACACTATATACATATATATAATGTATACATACATTCTATGTATGTATGTATATGTATATATATATACATATACATACATATATATTTATACATACATACATATATAATGTATATATACATATATATGTATATGTGTGTATGTATGTATATATAGACACACACACACGTGTGTGCATTCATGTGTGGCAAATTGCAATAGATTAATTAATCCTCAATGTTGTTTCTTTTTTTATCGCCTTCACTTACTAACTCCCTTTTAAATGAATTGTCACCTTCTTACAGGGAGCCTTTGGTGTACTAAGGCAATATAGACCAAAACATAGTACAATTCCATTACACACATGTGATAGTACCCAAGGGATCAAAATTAAGTGATTTCAGTAGTCATCCTTCCTTAAGATTGGTCACATAAGAACTATAGTGTAGCAAAACATAAGAACTAAAACTTATCACGACTTCCACAATAAACCTTTTTAGGACCGATATTTAATTATACGACCTTACAATTGGCATGTAATTCAAATGCATTGGTGCATAGTCTAAAATGGGCCCCATTTGGCACAAGAACAAGCCACAACTTATAATAACAAACCCAAATATAATCATTAACACGTGGGCATGTTTAAAGTCCCAATACAATGCCTCGATTACAAATTGGAGGTTCTTTGATTAATAAGTGATATCACATATAATAAACATTATTTGTAACTCAAATTGCATAATCAGTAGTCTATAGTTATGAAATGAATTTGCAACAAAAAAACACTTGCGGTAACAAATAAAACCTACAAAAGAAAACAAGCATTAAGAAAATATTTTGAGTGATGCAAGATTGTCTGAATCCTAAGATTTCCTTATATCAAGATTGATAAATAATTCATAATGAGAAAATTGTAATCATAGTCATGATAAATCAATAACAAATGATAAACATGTAAGTACATATAATCATCCAATTGTTAAAATATAACAACCATAGCTAGAAAAGTACATTGTGAGAGGCATAGCAATGGGTTAGAGATAAAATCAAAGATGGGATCATTGCTCCTAGCATGGGCATGATAGTGGTCATGCAACTCTCAATGGTCAAAAATTTATGTTAAAGTACAAAAAATCGCCCTATGTGGCATCCATGAGAATGAGCACACATAGGGTATGATCAATACGATAAGCAGGCTCAAGATAATGGTTATAAAACCATATATGGCTAAAAATGCATGTGAAAGTGCAATAAATGGTCCAATGTGGCATCCATGAGCACGAGAACACGTAGGGTGAGATCAATATGATAAAAAGGATTGATGGCACGAAGCTTGACAATGAGGCAAATGCCCAAATACAACAATTATGATCACAAGATAAGTGATGTAGATTTAGACAATCAAGTATGACAATAGAGCTTAATATGGTAAGGGGGCGAGCATGAGCCCCCCAATTTAGGCATGTATAAAGATCAATTATAGATGCTCAAAGTAAGATGTGGCAATGTAATATCATGATAGGCATACTCTATACTAGCCAAATATGTCAATAATGGATCATAGATGTTTGCAATGGGTAGATAAGATAAAGATTACACATAGGTCATAGACAAGATGTTTATGATAGCAAGATCAATCAATTCAAGTTGTTAGATTTAATAACAAGCTTGAAATAATAAATCTATCGTAGGAACAAAACATTATTATGATGACATAAACTCAGAAAACAAACAAAAGACAAGAATTTTAGAACTCCAATATATGAATACAATTAGATGATAAATGAAAGGAAAGAGCTACAATATATAGCCTATAATCTTCCAAATCCAATGAGGATAAGGATAAGGTAGAATTAAAAAATAGAATGACATGTACTTATTATCCTATCCTACCTAAGTAATAAAAATAAAATAAACCAAGTAAACTTAATATAATAAGTGCAATATAATATTACATTGACACCCACCCTTAAGTGCAGTTGAGGTAAAAAAATAATATTGGCTCTCAACAAACCAAGACATGTTAGGTACCCATGTATAATCTAAAAAAAAATTGTAAGGCACAAGAGAGAGTACCCCATGCCCCCTAAAAAAGGGAGGAAGGTAGGACTAGATAGCCCCCCCCAAAAGAGCCTGAACATGAACATATGTGCTCTCTATGAAGGGCTTGGTGAATATATTAGCTCCAATGTAGGATATTATGAAACATCTATGATATACTCCTATGTAATATATTTGATATAACACATAGCCATCCTGCCATCTTAGGGTACCAACAACCTAGCATATCCTTCCAAACACACTAAATGTAATAGGATCCATTCATAGGGATAATGTTTTAGGGAGAAACTTTATCTAGGCTCAACCCTTTTTCAAGGACATACTTGGAATATCTTAAAGATCCTGTAGATCTCAACCTTTGCAACATTATGCTTCCATGTCCTCTCCCTAAACTTCCAAAGTTTAAAGGAGTCAGAGATCCTAACTCACATGTCAAGGCTTACACCATGACAATATGGAACCTACTTCCTTGGGATGGGGTGGTGGCAAGGATCTTTTTGAAAACATTGGAAGGTATTTATTTGGATTGGTATTACCATCTTCCAAAGGCATCAATACAATCCTTTGGACAACTCATTGGTGATTTTTTCACCACCTTTGATATGAAAAAAAATGGTCAAAATAGGAATTCAAGAATTCCTAATGACTAAGCAAGAGGCCAATGAGTCGGTCACACACTTTATCCTGTGATGGAGGTAGGTCCTCTACCCGTTAATCAGTGCACAAACATGGATCATAGGGAGCTATGTAATCCCTTATTATACACCCTTGATAGGGACATGTAGGAGGAGGTCCAAAAACTTCCCTATATGTCATATGAAGAGGGCTTAAAGAACACTGTCAAAATAAACCAAGTCATGATCAATAGTAGAAGAATGAAGTATGATTCCAACAGAAGATTGGTGAGATAAGATAATAGCAACAATAACCCCTCTACACCTAAAATCTTATTATAAATAATAATTGCATCATAACCACCAATGGGGTTACTCACATCCCACCACCTAAGAGCAATAATAATTATAACTATAATAGCTACAATAGTTGCAATAACTACACAAACTCAAGGAACCAAAATGTCAATGATGTTGACTATCCCTTGTGATATAATTATGAGCAACAAGGCAAACAAAATGAGAGACCATACAACAACAACTAATATGATCCCTATTAAAAACCTTGTGACTATGACCCCAACAAGTATTGTAAATTTCATAGGAGAAAGGGATATGATAGTAAGGACTATCAATGATTCATCTTAGATATCTTGGAGTGCCAAAGGTGTCTATTCACGAACATATTCCTCCTCCCATTAGAAAATCCAAGCCACAATTGTTAAGATCCTATCACACCTCAAAAATTAAATTTAAGGATTTACCAAGACCCTTTTATAGCACACCAACGAGGGAGTGGGTTAAACCAACCAAAATCAACTAATACTACCCCTTCTCAAGAATCAGATGGCCTAGGAAATTAGGAATTAGAGGTGAATGCTTGGCCTAATTGAATTGGTCCAAAATAAAAACCTTTAGGAAGAGCCTACAATCCCACAAACAAAAAACATGAGATACACATTTCAATAGTTGATCATGCATCGGTTCCAATCAATCCGTATGACTTAGTTGAGGACCTTAGGAAGACATTTGGTAAGATATATTTTATTAATTTTTTGAGAAAGTCTACCTTCCATTGGGAAACTCTCCTAGAGGCAATCAGGCTCAAATACCTAAACCACATAACCCTATATTCAAAAGAATAAATCAATCAAGCGGATCTCGAGATTAGTCCAACCAACATAGAATTATATGATCCTAGGTTTTTCTTTGATCGAGAATAGATGCCCACCAATATAGAACTAATGAGACAAGGCAGTCTTGCTTTATATCTACAAGTATGGATCTATGATACTTGCATAAAATGAACACTCATTAACGATGTGGCTACAATGAACATAGTTCCATTTTCCCTACTAGAGAGAATGGGGTATGGGCACACCAACATTATGGCTTGTAGGGATACCTTATGAGGTTATTGCAACCTCAAAGCAACAAAGATTGGAAAAATTATGCTCTTAGTTTCTTTAGGGCCCAAGATGGTGTCCATGATCTTCTAGATAATTGACAAGGAGATAGGACACAACCTATTGTTGGGAATACCTTGGGTTCACACAATGAATTCAATTCCTTCCATGTTATTCCAAGAAATTCATTTCCTACACTTTGGAAAGGTCTATCTTGTTAAGGGGGATTATAACCCTTCAGCATGATAAAAGTTGATGCAACCAAAAATAAAGCCAAAATATCAATCAATTACAAAATAGGTGGTAATAAAATCACAACACTTGAACCAACCTTATAAAGAATTTGAATTAGAAGAGTGGACCAAATTCCAACCAAGTGTCCACTATTGTGGTAAGATCAAAAGAACCTATCAAAGATAAAGAAATTAGAACCTAAGAAAAGGGGCAGATCGCTAAGAAAGGTGTAATAATCTCAACCAAAATTGTGACTAGATAATGGAACTCTTAGAGAATGATCAACCCTTTCAACCGCTTTTCATAGAGGCCTACACCATCAGTGTCATCCTAGAATTTGATATATTCATGGATGTTGATGAAGAATTTTCTAAGTTAGAAGGGTACACCCTGCTAACACTGCCAAGGGACATGTACTTGTGTGAATCTTACACTCCCCCAACAACCCTAAGTGACTCTTATAATCCTCTAGAGCAAAGGAGTGCATTGTATACTCCTTAGAACCCACCAATAGATTAGATGCCCGTAGACTTAGAAGATCATATGTATGCTTGTTCGATTGTTAACGAATCGACAAATGATGCCCTCATAAGATATGAATCAAACAACCAAATCTCACCTATTATCTCAATATAATATAATTATGCATGGGAGCCTCCCCAAGTCTAGGTAGAGACAATTGAAAGATTCCTCGATGAAGATGAATTGAGTGTAGGGGAATTCCTATAGGAAAAATGTTGCACATAATCATAAAAATAGAAAGCGTGGTTACTTTAGAGATACTCAAGAGATGGGATTATTATTCCATGGATCTATGGCTAGAAACTAATGAGAAGACAAGCATAAGCTTTGTCCCTCCAAAAGAGCTAGAACAACCATAGACTCTATTTGAATTATTCAATTCCTACAACTACTTCAAGAATGAAACGAGGTTCAAATTTACTTACAATATGAGTTTGACCTACTAACCAACTCCTATCCCTCAAAGGAACCTTATATTGGCTTTCATCCCATTAAGAAGCTTTCTAGGCCTTATCTCAACTCATGAAACCTTGGTCCTCATAAGAGAGTACAGGCAAGACAAGAAAAGAAGAATTCCCAATTAGTCCATACCAAGTAGGAGAATTTATAATCAAGAAAGGAAGCATAAAAACAAAAGGCGCAAAAATAAGCATAAGTTCCATGAAGACTAGAAAGGTTGTTGGAAAATGAGCCACTCAAACCAAGGATTGTATGATCACCAAGAGGGCTAGTAGCTCAGTGGTAGATCACCCTAGCAACAATTGGAGGTTCTAGGTTCAACTCCTAGCTGGTCCATGAAAAGTTTAACATGGTATCAAAGCCTAGGTTAGTAGATCCAAGACAAGTTAGGATCCCTGAGAAATTGTAGTGTGGCTCAATGGGGAGTGTTGTAAAATGAGCCACACCTAAACCAAATATAGACCAATCACTAAGAGGGTAGATATCTTAGTGGTAGAGCACCCCAATAGTAATGGGAGATCCTCTATTTAACTTCTAGCTGGTCCTTGAAAAGTTTAAGAAAGGTACGTATATAGTAAAGGAAGATGTCAAAATTGTAAGGAAGCTAAGGTAGCGAAACAACTTCCTACACTAATATTGAGAGGAGGGTTATGCAAAACTTTTAAGATCTTTAGAATAGTTACAAATATTATACAAAAATAAGAATAAATAGTAAGCATACCACAACACTATGATTTGCGTGGGAAAACTCTTTCAGGAGAAAAACCCCACTCTAAAAGCCGCCTAGTATATTATTAAAAAATCAACAGGATTACAATATACTTGCAAAGCAATCTTTCACAAGAGTATCAACAACCAGAGATCTAGAGGCAACTCAACATCTATAAGACTCTCACACATAACCTCCATCTCAAACACCTAATATATAAGAGATACAATAAATAAAATCATAAAAAAATAATTACAAAACCATGAGCTAAAATTGCCCAAAAGTGGTGCCCAAATCCATAGGGTTTCATTATCTCCAATCAAAGATGCTTTATGATGTATAAAAAATGCATCAACACATGTAACTCCCCCTTACAACTCTTTTATGTGTCCAACATGTTTTTACATTTTCCACTATGGGAGGCCTAACTTCTAGAGGCCATAAATTTTGATCTGGGAGGTCGATTGGGCCTATTTTTTTTAAATTGAAGAGCTCAAAGAGATCTACATACTGATCACCTTCGATGGTGGTGTAGGCCACCCAAATATTTTATTTTAGCCAAAAACCAACCCTATAACCCATAAATTCAATTTTTATGTTTTTATAATTGAAAAATCTCACTTTTTATAATTGCAAGGTTGAAACACATTTCCTAACATTATCCCACTTTTCAAACACCTTGCAAGAGAAAAGGGAGTATCAACACCATGATTTAATTTCTAGGGGCCAAGAGGCCCATAAAATTTGAACACCATCTAAACTTCTATGTGCTCACATGCTTAGTTAATGAATGTACAACATTCATCAAAGTCTCTACCTTAACTAGCTTTTCCCTGCCATCCTTGACAAAATAATATTGTACATCAATGTGCTTGGTCCTAGAATGAAATGTTAGGTTCTTATCTAGATAGATCACACTCTGACTGTGACAATAAACTATCACTGCACCTTGTTTTATTCCAATATTTGAACACGGTCTCTTAAGCCATATAGATTCTTTACAAGTGTGAGTAACTACCATATAATTTAGTAGTGGACAAATCAACCATATCTTGTCACTTACTCATCCAAAAAAAATTACCACCAAATAAAGTAAACATATAAGCATTGGTGGATCTTCTACTATTGACATCACATGCTCAATCTAAATCTACATAACCATGAGTATCAGGGGAATGCTCATCTCCTATCAAATTACCATGATAGCATAAGGAATACTCTGAGGTACCTACAAATATTTGAAGACTCTTTTAATTGCAACCTAATAAACTCTACCAGGATTAGACATATATCTGGAAAGAACTCCCGCTGCTTGGGCAATGTTTGGTCTAGTACATACCATAACATACATCAAACTTTTGGCTGCACTCTAGTAAGGCACTCTACTCATGTCTTCCATCTTTGATAGGGATGTTGGACATTGTGAAGTAGATAACTTCATTCTAACTATGAGAGGAACACACAATGGTTCGTTCAATGACCAACCCTTTTTACATATTTTACATGCATATATAGCATTACATTTTCACTGTTGTTGTTTTGGTGGGAAAACCACTGTAGGATGCTCACACCTACTACATTAAATTTGCCAACTACCTCATCTACATTTGTACTTGTTGTAGTTAACCTCACCTACCTCCAACCTACTTGTTATGGGCATTAATGGAGTTTTTGAGAGGCAGGTGGGTGTTCAAACCTAGAGGTGAACAAAAAATGCATTGAAGTCCTTTATTTTACTTTGTTAGAGCTAGGGGATCCATCAAGAACCAAGTTGGAGGTTCCGATGCTTCCAAGAACCATCGAAATCATTGATGCCTTTTCTTTTTCTCTCTTCCTTCTTCATTCCATACTATGGGCAGTTTGCCAACCACTGGGAACTCAAGAAATTTTTCTTTGTTCTTTCTCTTTCTCTTCTTTAGTTTGTTTCTTTTCTTTCCTCTCTTTGTTGCCTTGTCTTTTTCTTCATCAAGGGCTAGGCATCCATTGGGAACCATGTTGGAGGTTCTAGGGGTTATGAAAACCTTTGAAACCTTCAACCTCCTTTCTTCCTCTTTCTCTCTCTTATTCTTGCATGGATCGATGATTCACTGACCACTAGGAACAAACCACTTCTTATCATTTTCTTTATCTTTTTCTCTTTTCCTTGTTCCTTCTTCATTGTCTATGCTTTGTTCCATTTATCAAGGGTTCAAACTAGACTGGGAACCTTGTTGGGGGTTCTAGGTCAACTTGGAACCATTGACCACATTTTACTTCACAAGCTAGGCATCGAAGTGTCGAGGCATCAAGGAACCCTAAAACCATGTCCCAACAAGGTTCCTAACCTCCTTTGTTTGCTTGATATCAGGGGTGTTGAGTGTGGAGAATACTGAGAGGGGGGTGAATCAGTATTCTTAAAACCTTTTCTTTTACACATTCATTTATCCATTCACCAAATTAGACTATAACATGAAAGTAAAGTAAACATGAGAAGAGAAACGATAAATTTATAACACATAGACACCAGGATTTTACGTGGAAAACCTAAAAAGGGAAAAACCATGGTGAGTGTTAGCTCACAATGTATTATGATAACAATACCGAATTACATAAGGCTCACTTCCATGGGGCTCACTACCCAAAGAAGTGGTCACTGCAGGTGGACTCACTGTCCACAAAGAAAGAAAGATAGAAGATAGAAGAAAGATTGGTTCATTGCCAAGAGATGATTGCTATCAATACATCTACAGAATGTTGGGGTACAGTTCCATTTACAACTTCGTATACAGATTCAAAAGTCTTCATAATGTTTGCTCTGCTTTTTCTGCTCTGCTCTACATAAAATTTGCTTTTATGCCCTTACTGTCTTTTTTAGATCATAACTTTGCTTTGGATCACACACACATTTAGTTCATCCACATCATATCTTTTTCCCCACCTTCAACACCAAAATCTAACACATAAATATCTGCAATTTTGAACACAATCTCAAAACTGAGTCAACCAATCAAGCACAACACTTTATCAACTTTCATTAACTCTGTCAACCCAACACTTCTGCTACAATTCAAATGAGACTCCAAGAATCACATCAACCATTCATAATGCCTCACAGATCATATCTTATCCACCACAGATCATGATGCCCTTATGTGGTGAAATGCGGAACTCAGAACTATCTCCTCTGCCTTGGTGAAATACTGGCAAACCAACTGCCAAAACTTGGAATTTTGTAGGTGATCTTCCTGATCACTTCAGACTCTATAACTCCTCAACTAGATGCTTCTAACACTTATCCATATTGCCCCAAAACAACACACCAATACAATCACTTGCGGAGAAATGCAGACCAAAATACCCATGCACTCTGCACTGTTCCTAACTTAACTGTGTTCACCCAGACTTAGACCAATCACAACTTAACTTCTAGAAGTCATCAGGACTTGCAATCTTGAACATAGCATCTTCAAACAATTTTGAATAACATACCTGAACCGCATCCCTTGACCATCAATTGCGGAGGAATACTGACACAAACACTGTCATTTACACTAAGTAATGTATACTGCTCATACTTAGCCATTTATCCTTCCAGAGTAAAGTCTCTTTGCCATGCTGGTGGAATCTCCTTTCTTTGTTGTCATCAATGACAACATTCAATCATTCATCAGAGCAGTGTCTCTTTCCAACAATCTCCCCCTTTGGCATTGATGGAAACACTTAGTGAAAAATGTTTGTCTGCTCCCCTTTTCTAAATATACCCTATTTTTCTTCTCCCCCTTGGATGTTTGCCCATTTTTCATTGATCTTCTTCTCCCCCTTTGACATCAATGGCAAAGGTGTATGAGTCAAAATTCTATTAAGACGACAAAATTACAAAAACTATCATGTTTTGTTGCATATGTACAGGTACAATCTTCAACTCAATTTGTTGTGGGTTTCAAGAAGTCATTGAAAATAGTCTTGATTTGAGCTATCTCTCCATACCAACTCTTCTTTGCACTTTCCAAAATTTGAATGTGGCCATTTATTAGGAAGATTGCTTTCTCTACCTTTTTGTACATCAGAGGGTGTGTCAATTTTTGTACTTTCATTCAATGCTTCTACTGCAAGATTTGTCATTGAGTCTAGCTTAGGACTTATTAGCCTTCTTAATTGACACATTCTACTCTTTATTTGGTCCTTGTTATTTATTAGGTTACTTATGTTATCATGAATATTGATGACTTGTATCTCTTTGCTGCTTGTTGACTCAGCTGCCAGGTCAAATGATTTGGAGATATTTACCAATTGCAATTCCCAATCCTTGATTTTTTCTTCTAACTCCTTTGTGGCTTCCGGCCAAGATACAAAAAATTTGTACAAATCATAGGCTTCTTTTATGGCATTCTGTATGCTTTTTATTCTATTGTCCAACAGAGTTTTATCATTGATTAACATGATCTTTAACTCAGCTAGCCTCATTTCATCAAATTCTTTTCTGACTTTTGTCTCTGCATATTTCTCAAAAGATTCAAAGTGTGAACTTACAGATTTGATTAGGCCTTTGAGTTGATTGGTTAGTAACTGTGATTTGTCCTTTTGGTATGAGGGCATCAACTTCTCTAGGATGTTGGATGCTTTATCAATTAACTCACTATCTTGTAAGTGTGATTTCAACATTTCTCCATGTGCCTTTGCTTTCACAATTGATACTAGTTTGAATTTTTGTACAGGAGATAGTGAGGCCAAATTTATTAGTCCTTGTAGGATCTCAGACTCATCCACATCTCGTTTCTTTCCAAAGCATCACTTTGAGAAGTAGCAGTGTCTCTTGTCATTTCTTCAGACACTTTTTCATAATTATGTCCTGAAGGTTCCATGTCCATGTTCTTTTGTTGACCAATATTTTTCTCTGGAGCAGAGATCTTCTTAGTTTGATCAAGTTCTTGATTGTCTACTTTGATCTGCTCATCAGTCTTTTCCATATTTGATTTCGTCAGTTTTCTCCAAGTCTTTTCTTGTTTACTCATTTCTTTGATTTCATTTGTTTTCTCCAAATCTTGATCCATACTATCTTTAGGAACAAAGGTGTCTACATCAATATTTATATCTTGTTTGTTGAAGATAGTTGGAATGTTAAGATCTTTTAGGATCTCAAAAATTGTAAGCTCTATGTTTTTCACAAATTCCTCAGTGTTCCCTACCATTAGACTGTTGACTCTTCATTTTATCTCAATTTTATCTCCAAGTAACTTGAAAACTTTTGCTTTTTCCTTAGGGGTCACATTCAAACAAAATTTGATCAATGAACTTTCTTTTACCTCCCAATCCTTGGTCATTGCTTCCTCCTTCTTAGTAGTTAATATGCTTGCCAGATTGTCAGGAAGATTAGATATTATCTCAATGAGAGCTCTGTTATAAATCTCCAGATATCTGATGACAACAACTTCTATGATGTCTTTGTCTAGATCATTATACTCATCATATAGTTGAGCTATGGATTTTAAATTGCCATCAACAATTATAGCTTTTATAACATATTCAAGACTTATAGTGGCTTCTCTTGTTTGAGACTTATCTTGTCTTGGACTTTTCTCAGCTTTACCCTTACAAGAAAGTTTCTTCTTGCTGCTCCTGGAGGCTTTGGTGGCCTTACTTTTCATTTTCTTCACTTCTTCATCTAACTCTGTCTCTTCCTCATCTGCTCCTATACTAACATACATTCTACAACCTTTGGTTTTCTATCTCTTGTGGCTTGTTGTACGGGCTTCCACACTTGCAGAGGGTATGGGACCAGAGGACATAGATGCAGTTTTTGCGGAAGTAGAACCTCTAGTTCTTTTTGTTACTGTTGGGTTCTCTGGTTGCCTCTTAGGTTCTTCTGGAGCCTTTACCATTTCACTTTCCTTCCTTTCTTTTGCTTCTCTCTCTGCTTGTGCCTTTTCTCTTGTCTCTTTGATTTGTACTTTGGTGAAACCCCTTTTTAGGGCATAATCTTCTGCTATCTCCTGGGCCTTCTTTGAAATTTTAGGTTTTCTCACCTCAACATGCATTTTTGCAGACAATTCCTTATATGTCCCAAATCTTTCTTCTTTGGGATCTCTTGGTTTGTTTAGCATATGTTGGGCATAACTTTCCATTATTTCTTCGTCCACTTCATAGCCCATTGGTATTGTTGGGACCTAAAATTTTATACCAATTTTTGCAAAATTTTAGGTTCCCATATGAAAATTTCAATTTCAACACTCATAGATACACCTGCACAATATGCTCAAGTGGCTTACTTTGAAGCATTATAATTCGAAGCCAGTTCGTCTTCATGCAAAATCATTTCACAAACATGTTTGTCTACCATATGTAAGTGAGCACACCTAATTTTAGCTTCCTATGATCAATTTTGACTAGGTTTTGAAGAACCAAGTTGGAGGGTTCTGGTAAGGTTTATTACCTGCACAATGTGAAATCAGCCCGAGAAGCCAACTTTGGAAGTTGATATCTAGCAGCTAAATGATGATCCTGACAAACTAATTAGTGTTCCATATTCCTCTCATGATAATGTACTCTCATACCACTTTCTGGGACCCCAACATCTCGTTTGCTATTTTTTCAAAATCAAAAGCAAATGTAAAAAGTTCAGTTTCCATATCTGCATTTCCATAAAGTTGCGGAGAGGTCAACTTTGGCCCTTAACGTTTCATGACAGAAGATGGATGGTGAAGAATCCTCTTACACACACACTCATCAAGCCTAAATGAACTCAACTTTCCAGTTACAACTTCCCGGGAGGAGATTTAATGGTCTTTCAAAATTACCAGTTGGTGAGCTCGAATCAGGTTTTGATAGGTGCAATTTTCAAGTGGTTCATACCTAATATCTAGCAATTGGGTCATGTTCATGACAAACCAATTGATGTCTCAAATTCTTCCCATATTAATGTTCCTTTATGCCAATTCTCAAGATCCCAGCACTTCGTTTGATATTTTTTCAAAATCAAATCCAAATGGGTTTTACACAGTTTTTGACTGCATTCTCAAGCAGCTTCAGAAAGGTCAACTTTGGCACCTGATATTTTGCAAAGGAAGAAGAGTGAAGAAAAACCATTTTGCCTACATGTTCACGTGACCTAAATGAACTAATCCCCAAGATGGCAGCTTCTCAATATCAGATTTGATATTTTTCCAAAGAGGCAAAATGACAGGTTTCAGTTGAGTTTAAACAGGTGCAAAACATGCAGAGTGAGCTGCTTTGATTGCGAGCAGCTTTTAATCCCAATAACTTCATGCCAATTCGTCTGACGACCATACTCCCCTATCATAACTCAACATGTTGGTACATTTTTGTGGCTTCGGGAGAAGTTTTGATCAATTTCCCAGACTGATTCTGAAGGCTATTTGGCCTATTTTGCTCATTGTGCAAAATATCATAAGGTGGATTCTAATTATGGCCCGTTTCAAATCTTCACTCTAGAAGCATGTTAAGACAATCCAAAGTCAAATCAAGACAAAAACTTGTTTCAAAATGAATTTTTTTTAAGTTGAGCCCATAAGGGGACCCGACATGCTTCACACAATTATGGAATCATAAGGGTTTCAGTACTACATAAGATGTTGAAATAGTCACTCACATGATGATTGCATAATCCTATAAAGTTGAAGTTGAAAGAAACTCTTAGAGTTAAGTTTGGAGTGAAGGATGAAGGAGTTTTACCATTTGATGTGATTCCCATCACAAAATGTCATTTGCAAGAATTTGCCAAACTCTTGGTTGTAGGAGTTGAAGGTGTTAAAATATTAATTGATTGATGAGAAAGAGGCAGAATAGATGTTTTGGGATATTACAAACTTGATCAGGATACATCCACACGCTACACAATAAAGACTAAGAAGGAACACCTTTTAGAGAATTTAATGGTTTTACCAAAAATGGCTTCAATTCCGGACATAAAAGCTACACATTATAATATCTGTGGTTCTATCAAATTGATAACAATAGACCTTGTTGGCAGGAGGCAAGTTGTTTTAACACGTGCCAGAGAATGTAAAGCCAGAAAGGATAGATGAGATGGGTGACATTTTGAGGTTCCACCTAGAGACTTTTGCGTGCCTCCTCATACTACATCAATAGAGAATGCTTCTGGTTTGTTAATGGACCATTCCTTGGTATTGAATTTACACAGGCCATGGTTAATATCCGTGGATCAACAATATGCAAGGGAAGTTGCGACTACATGATTTCTGTTTCTTTTTCTTCACTATTTGCTACAATAACGAAAAGCTTAAGGTTAGTGAGTTTGAGTGGCAGTAACAGCAAATTTGTATTTGAGAAAGATCTTCCTGCAGATGCAACATTTTTGCCCTTCCAAAACATTCTTCAGTGAAAATGTATTAATTACTTCATGGGATGATACTGGATATGCTACTAATATCAAAATCTCTCAATATTAACGGGTCATTCTCATCTAGCTCCTCATTTCATATCACCAAGCATTTTCATATGATAAAATGACAATGCCACCATGATTATTACTAGAGAGTCTTTTCATTGAATCAAGCAAACCATTGGTGAAACCATTACTTGGCTTCCTGGAGCGTGAAAATACTCAAGAATTGCTTCGGATTGATGAAGGGTATTAAGAAACAAATTGGAAGACAACTATGTAAAAGCTTTGGTATGTAGAATTTGTGAAATGCAGTAGGTTGAAATGACTCAGACAAGAATTCTGAAATTAGGGCAAAATAAATAAAAACCTAAAAAGCCATCGGGAAGACCAAAGACATCGGGAGGGCTTGTTAATTTTACAATGATGGTCTATATTATACCGATGGATATTACTCTGAAAGAGATAAATATAAAATGAGATAAAGATTGCATCGGGGAGAGATATATGATCGAGAAAGACTATAGAAATATCTCCGATAACACAATTCACCCCGATGATGAAAAAAAAAACATTAGAGGAAAAAATACAAAGTGCAAGTGAATATTGGGGTGAGTGAAATTTCAATTTCCCTAAAAGAAAACCTGGTTAAAAGGATGAAGGATGAATATTATTATAAGGGAAAATAAAAATTCACAAGGGAGTAAATAAATTAATCTAAGTATGATTATGAAGAAAAATGTGAATTCCACATTTTATTAAAAGAGTTATGAAATGAAAAACTATTGAAGAACATATTTTGGAATAAATGTTTCCCTCCAGTGAAAAGAAATAGAAGATACATGAAAGTGCAAAATAATGTTATTTAAATGACTATCGGGCTATATTATGCAATTTATTTTCCATGATGGGTAAAACATTTTACCCTTAAACCACTAAATATTATTCTCCTAAGAAGTAAAATTATTTACACCAAGAAAGTTAAAGGGAAGAAATCTTGGAGGGAGAAATATTATTTCGAAAAGGAAAATAAGGTTTTCATTGAAATTGAAGAAATAAAACATTTTCACAAAAGGATATAATATATTAGATGCAGATTTTAATAAACAATCAAAGTGGAAAATTGCTTTCACTTCAAGGTGAAATATTTTTAATTAGTTAACCAAGAGAACAATTTATGTGAGAGTGCATTATGGTGGCCAATAAAATATCTTTCACCAAGGAGATAATTATGAGGTAATACTTTTTACCCAGATATATACTTTCTGCCAAACAGAGGTGAAAATGCACACAGGTGAATGTGATGGCAAAATTTGCTAACAAAAAATTAAGATTTGAGTATTATTCTTCATTTTGTCACGAGAACACAGAGACAAGTTTAATTAATTAATTATTATATCTCCAGAAGATAATTAATTAATTAATTAAGAGTTGCAAGGGAGAGATATGCGAAGGGTCACAACCCTAAAAAATTACAAGGTATAAAGGAGGAGCAACAATCAAGCAATAAAGACATCAATAGATTTAGGGTAGCAGTAGGAAATTATTTAATTCCACTCCACCCATTCGCCTCATCAGAACTTTATATACACATTTTTTTAAATGGAAAGGAGTGCTTCCATTCGGTTATCTATTTTTCAGTGTTCAATTGCAATGTTATTATTAAATCCTAAATGTTATAATGTTGTCTCCAGAATGGTTTTCTCATATTGTTTAAATTATCATATCAAGGATATTGTTGATTTATCTGGTCACATTTGTTGATTCAGTGTGTTCGAATTGGTTGGTTTCTATAAGAAGTTGATCAAAATTGTCATACGGTCTCTGCCAAGAGGTAAATCCTTTCTACAAAAACAAGTCTGGTCTAAATTCCCTTCTTACTAGAATTAAATATCCTCTCAGTTGTTCACAGTAATATGGGGAATATCATTGGGATAGTATAAGAAGAGCATTATAACTGACATTCTTGCACATTTGCATAAGGTGCAAACATCCCATGTGCCTTACAAGTTCGAGTTAAGCTGTGAAATAGATCAACTTACCTTATACATCCGTTTCCATTAAATCTTCATCCATTTACCGACTCCATAGCCCAATAGAAGTAGGCACTAGTCATTACTATCCAAACTCATATTCAAGACATTTCTATTTCAAGTCAGTACATTAGGAATAGGAGATAGTTTTTAAACTGCATCTATTACATTTTATGCCATTGTGATAGATTTACTAATCCAATCAAGTCATATAGTGTTCATTCTGCTTTAGTTACAAAGGTACACCTGCCTAGGTTTGCAGGACCTGAAGTGTAGGGAGATAATAGCTCTATCAATTGGTCCAAAAACGTTGCAAATCCAAACATAGAGTCTAGCATCCTCTTAGGGTTAACAACCTGCATTTTTGGGAACCAACAGGTATAACCCATACTGTTCTAGGCTCAATGGCCTCCATCAAGCATTGGTCTTTTGTCACAATAAAGTAGATAGTGTCCTTATATTTTTCAACAACTGATCTAAAGATCCTTTCCCTAGATTGTATTAACTTTTGGAAGTTTTTGAAATAGCCCCATAGGGTTGAGTTTTGTGCATTAATATTCCCTATGTTACTCAACCGGTTCCTAATATGTACTATAATTAGTTTGTCTCCAGTCCAAAAAATGATTCTTCATGCTAGGTAACTCTTGCATAAAATAGAAAAATAAGCACAGAGTCAACGTACCAAATTTGAAAAGGTATTTGGTTTCTTTTGTTTTCTTCAAGTTCTCCATTAACTGTTGTCAGAGCAGTTCACACAGGTCATATTCTACATTTTCCTTAACCATTTGACAAGCAGTATAAATGGCTGTACTGGAGATAGAGTTTTCCCAGTTTATGAAGTAGACCTTATAGCTGATTACCATGGATGCAAATCTAACTGTATGATCTTCAATATCACTGATTGTTAATGCCCTTTTATCAAATTTGGCTCCAGTGGCTTTCATCACTGTATCATTTTTCACAGCCTTCAATATAGGCACTATACCAGTAGCGTTTACTCATGTGATGACTCTTATGGCATCTTTGGTGATCTTGAATGTAGAGTTGAGCCACATAAACTCATCATGAATTTGGCTTAAGACATACTGGACGCATTCATCTTTTACAAAAATTGGAAAATCTATATACTGAATGAGTTTCTTCTCCTCCAAAGCCTTGTATTATTCTTTTAGGTCAAATGTATCGCCACTTAGATGTTTTAGATATAGGTCTGTGAGTTGAATACCTCTGTGTTTCTCTAGGGCAACATGAATATAAGCCCTAACATCTTCCACATGCATCACACCAAACGGTATCTCTGAAAATGCACCAATTGGATCGACCTCTATTGATTTGAATGGATGCTTCTTGAATTTTAGTCATGCTCTTTCGGTTATATCAATCACATGTGGAGTTGCCATCTTTTGCAATGATTTAAATAAATTCATAGTAGGGTTTTAAATATGAAGAATACCTCTTTTCACTGAATTAGGGTTTTCCCTGATCTTGTGTTGATTTGCTTTGGAAATCACTGAGTCGCTTGGAATTTTTCTTTAGATCACCTTAGACACTTGAAAGTTTGAATACATAATGAATTTTCCATCAAATGAACCTCTTTTTAATTCTTTATCTGTCTTGACCTAGAATCACCATAAATGCCCCTATTGAAAAAGTTGTCAAACACATTTCTATAGAATACAGTCTATTAGGATTGCTCCGTAATGCTCAACACTTGAACCTCTTTCATTGGAATTTCCTTCAAAAGATCTGTCATATGAATCTTTTCCACATATCTTCATGCCAGATCCCAACATTGAAAATCTGGCTAGGGGATTAAGATTTTGATTACCGCTCCCCTTGAGCCAGAGCTCACCATCTACTTCCTTAAGGAAGTATTTGCACCAGAAATTGGTGCAGATTCATTCCCTACCTCATTTATCCTTCTTAATCTAGACCTTGTTTATTTCCTTCTTGATTTCCACTGGATCAATCTTGTTCTTGCCTTTATCTTCTCTCTACTCTATTTTCCTCTTCTCTGTAGGATAGTCTCTCTTCTCATTCTTACTTCTGCAGAATCTTACAACATGTCCATACTTATTGCAATTATAGCATACCACATTCCTTTGTCCTTGATTTCTTCTAATGATTTGATTTGTTCTTGATCTGCATTGATTAGCCATGTGTCCAAATCTATTGCATGCAAAACACTCTCCATTGAATGATTGAGTATTAATTGCATTGTAAAAACCATTCCTTACCAGACTTTTACATTCATTCGATCTATGACCAATTTTTGTGCAATTGAAAAATTGACCAAAGAATGATGGAACATTTTGATTTATTCTACTCCTACACTGAGTAGCCTTATGGCCAAACTTATCGCAATTAAAACAATGGCCATTGAAAGATGGGTACCTTTGATCATTTGGCTATCTAACCAGAGTTCTTCTAGGTCTTCTTCTTTGATTCCTGAGCTAGTTGCCTTTGTTTTGCTTCAACATAGTGTTTGCTTGACCTAATTTTGAACTTTCTCCTTTCTCAAATCCCAAGCCTTCCTTGTCATCTGAACTCTTCTAACTTGCAATCAACTCCTCAAGCTTTGTAGAGCTTGTCTTAAACTTTTCTTCATAGCTCTTGGCTTTCTCCAAATCTGATTTTAGGCTTACAACTTCTTTTTCAAGTTTATCACAGTCTTCTAATTTGCTTTTTACTAGCATTTTTAGATCTTCTCTTGCTTTAGCTCTTTCTAGAACTTCCACTTTCAAATCATCTAGGGTTTCATTTGCTAATATCAATTGCTTACCAACCTCTTTGTATTTTTCTTTAAACTTCTTGACTTGTTCTTTTAGCTTTAAAATGCATTCATCAGCTTCTTGAATATTATCCTTTAGATCCCTGATTTCAGCTTCAAATTTTTTAAGATCAATAAGAGTTGCTTCTAGTTCAACATTGTTCTCATATGAGAAATTTCCAAATATTCTAGCTACCATGAGTGAACTCTCCCAGATCTTCCTCAAGCTATTAGGCTTCTTCCAAGGAAGCAAGCTCTAATACCAATTGTTGAGTGTGGAGAATACTGAGAGGGGGGGGGGTGAATTAGTATTCTTAAAACATTTTCTTTTACACATTCATTTATCCATTCACCAAATTCTATAACATGAAAGTAAAGTAAACATGAGAAGAGCAACCCTAAATTCATAACACATAGACACCGAGATTTTACATGGAAAACCCAAAAGGGAAAAAACACGGTGAGTGTTAGATCACAATATATTATGATAACAATACCGGATTACATAAGGCTCACTACCCAAAGAAATGCTCATTGTAGGTGGACTCACTGTCCACAAAGAAAGAAAGATAGAAGATAGAAGAAAGATTGGCTCACTGCCAGGAGATGACTGCTATGAATGCATCTACAGAATGTTGGGGTGCAATTCCATTTATAGCTCAGTACAAAGATTCAAAAGTCTTCATAATGTCTGCTCTGCTTTTTCTACTCCGCTCTACATAAACTTTGCTTTTCTGCCCTTACTATCTTTTTCAGATCACAACTCTTCTTTCGATCACACACACATTTAGTTCATCCACATCATATCTTTTTCCCCACCTTCAACACTGAAATCTAACACAAATAAATGTCCACAATTTTGAATTCAATCTCAAAACTAAGTCGTCCAGTCAAACACAACACTTTATCAACTTTCATTAACTCTATCGGCCCAACACTTCTGCTTCAATTCAAATGAGACTCCAAGAATCACATCAACCATTCCTAATGCATTATAGATCATATCTTATCAACTGCAAATCATGATGCCCTTATGTGGTGAAATGCAGAACTCATAACTATCTCCTCTGCCTTGGTGAAATAATGGTAAACCAACTGTCAGAACTTGTAATTTTGTAGGCAATCTTCCTGATCACTTCAAACTCTATAACTCCTCAACTAGATTCTTCTAACATTTATCCATACTACCTAAAAACAACACACCAATGCAATCACTTGCAGATAAATGTGGACCAAAACACCCATGCACTCTACATTGTTCCTAACTTAACTGTGTTCACCCAGACTTAGACCAATCATAACTTAACTTCTGGAAGTCATCAATTGCAATCTTGAACATAGCGTCTTCAAACAATTCTGAATAACATACCTAAACCACATACCTTGACCATCAACTGTGGAGGAATACTGACACAAACAATGCCATTTACACTAAGTAATGTATATTGCTCGTATTTAGCCATTTATCCTTCTGGAGTAAAGTCTCTTTGCCATGCCGGTAGAATCTCCTTTCTTTGTTTCCATCAATGACAACATTCAATCATTCATCAGAGAAGTGTCTCTTGCCAACAAGGGGTTGAGGGTTGAGAGGAACTTAGGAACTCGTTGAAGGTTCCAGCGGTTCCAAGAACCATCGAAATTGTTGACAAGTTTTTAGCAAGCCCAAAAGTGTTGACAAAGGCCAGGGCTTAGGCATTTTTGAGTTTTTCTAGATTCTTGAAGGGCCCAAACTAGGTGGAACATAGGGGGAAACAAGGTAGAACATTAGGAATAGAATTTTAGCACAAGGGAGCATGAACTTGAGATTTTTATGTAAATTTAGTGGTTGGAAAATCTAGGTACTAACAGTCCTAACATTAGTTAAATAAATAAATAATTTAATTTAATTAACCAAACTAATGTCACCTTATCTAAAAATCTACATCACCATTTCTTCTAATTAAAAATTCTCTTCCTTGTTAGCACCCATTTTAATAACACTTTCTAAATCAATTTCATCAAATCCTAAATCAAATTAATTTTAAATCCTAGCCATTAATTTTTTAGCCTAGTCCTAGCCATCCATCTCTTAATCTAAAATGAGATTAAATTTGAATCCCCACCATCCATTATCCCATGGAAATCTACACCCTTCATGTCACGTACATGTGATTCTTACACATGTGTGAGATGTCCCATCAAAATTTCCATGAGCCGTTTACCACGTGTGAGATGTTTTAATCTCCACCATTCATTTCTCTTAATCCATGTTTAATCCATTTGCACCTCTCCCACATTAACACTTGTAATATTCTCATTCCCCAATGAAAACTAATCAATCTCCATCGAATACAAGATCAAATCCTAGCCCTCTATTCCACTCATCTCAAATCTATAAATCCAAGCCATCCTCAAGCATTTCCATATAACACAAATTTACAAGTATATACTACTACATTGAGGATATCATTTGAGCAACCTAACATTCAACATCAATACCATCACTAGGAGCACATCCACACATCAAATGGAAGGTATAATACTTTTTATGTTTTGCATCTTTTAGTTTACTTTCCATTTTATTCTTCAATCAAAAGTAGAAGGTTAGCTAGTAGTTTGCATCTTGCATTAGTAGTTAGATTTTTCCTTCTTCACCTCTAAACCCTTGAAAATGGCTTAATTTTTTTTACAAACATAGTCATGTTATATATGAATCCATAGGTTTTAGGTTTTAGGTTTAGGTCTATTTTTGTCCAGGAGATCTCCAGAAAACCTCACCCCCAAAACCCTCATAAAAAGAGCCCAAATAGAAAATCCACTTGTCAAATCTTCATCAAACTACAGATTTACAACAACCCGAGTTTGTAAACACACCCGTAACCTTGAAAATGCCTTCAATATTTTCTTGCAAGACTATGGATTCAACTATGCACAAGATTCCACTTCTACCAAGGGTTACAAGAATTAGGAAGATCTCCTCGCACAACCTAACAACTAGGCTCTAATACCAAATGAAAGGAAATTTCTAGCCATAACAAACTATTTCCACATAACCCCAAGAGAGAAAGATATGCAAACAAGTATTTATAATCCATCATGCAAAAGAATAGGCAAACATACCTTCAAGATAACCCTATATGTACCTTGGGAAAAACTTCAAAAAGGAAAATCCCAGCCTCCGAGATTACTCACACACTTAATGTATTATCTCAAGAAACAAGATTATGATACACTTGCAAAGTCTTTATGCAAAGCTTCTAAAGCATCAAACGCTATAGTTGCACTCTCCATGTGAACAAGTAAATGAGAACCATATAGCCACACATCCCAATCCATGCTTCTCCAATCACATATGTAGCCTACAAGAAATCCTCAATCCAACCTTAGCCAATAAGCCAAAGGTTATGCAAGCCAACCTCAACAACCACTCATGTACTTGCTTTTATAAAGACAAGCTTGCACAAAACCACTAAGTGGTATTACATAAACCATGAGCTTACAAAACCATGTCCCCCTCATTTACTATTTGGTACCAAGCTTCCCCTTTTCATACTAACTTTCTCAATTTGCACTAAGTTTTTCCAATATTAAATATTTTTCCAATGTGACAACCACATTAAATATTTATCCCAATGTCACGTAAAACATACAAGTGACCCCAACAATGTTTAACCCATGTTATGCATGCATCCCTAGATTTCCTAGATGCACCACAATTAAATATTGCATTTTTCATTATAAGCATTATGCAAGGTATACAACACACCTTTTCCAATAATAACAAAGATCTTTGACTCATCACTAATGATGGAAATGAAAGAAACACAAGTGCTATGGTCTAATAGATTGAAATTTGGGTCCCCAAGATTTGAAATCAAAGACTCAAAAATTCATGAGAGATTAGGTGACTCGACATTAACTAGCATAAATGGGCATATCCATATGTTACAACAGGTTATTCTCTAGTGGGATTACACATACACTTACCTCAAAAAATGCTCTATGTCACTTGTAAGAAGTCCAAAATTGGACAACATGGGCACAAGATATGACCTATCAAATCAATGAGAGAAAAGTTGGCTTCCAACTATATCTTCTATTCAAATTAACAAAATATAGAAGCCACAATATAGTACTAAAAAAGAGTTTCATGTCAACTATGAGAATGTAAAAAATTGACTCCCTGGGTGAAATTTATGCCTCCCAAAAAATACAACTCTATTAGGCTTCAAAAGACATCTCCTAATGGATGTAGGGTGATTAGCAGATGGTCCTCTAATTGGGCCACTGACTAAGTGATGGATGAGCGATTGACTAGTGATTTCAGGAGGTGGTGTGGCCTAGGCATCTCCTTGGTGGAGTGGAGGTGTTGGCACTAGGCAGTGGTGGCGTTGGCTAGTGGCCCACCAGTGAAATGACTATAGTGTAGCCACTAGGCTAGGTCCATAACAAGGGTTGTAGATGGATTCCAGGGGTTGGTCACCCACATGACCAAGGGTGTGACCCTCCTTCAAACCATGTTTGTTACATTGACATCATCCTCACACAAGAAGGATTTTTAATTAATTTTTCTACCAAATATGTACCTAATGCTAATGCAGGTACTATGTAGTAGGAATATTCCCTATCCACATATACCATAGAATATGTAGATGGTTGATGCATTGATTGTATGGTCATACATAATCCATAAGACTATAGAATATTCCATGCCCCTAAAAAATGGCCTAATTTTTTCTACAAACATAGTCAAGTTTTATATGGATACATAGGTTTTTGGGCCTTTTGGACTCAATGGCGAGGTTTGTTTTTATCCAATAGGTCTCCATCAAAATCTCACCCACTAAACCATCATAAAAGAGCCCAAATAGAAGAAAAAAAACCCATTTGCCAAATTTTCATCAAACCTTAGATCTCAACAACCCAAGTTTGCAAACACACTTGTAATCTTGAAAATACCTTCATTATTTTCCTGCAAGGCTATGCCCATTCAACTATGCATAAGAATCGACTCATATCAAGGGTTACAAATACCAGGGAGATCTCCTCCCACAACTTGACAACCAGTCTTTGATACCAAATGAAAGGAAATTTGTAGCCATAATAAACAATTTCCACATAACCCTAATACAGAAAAATATACAAACAAGTATTCAAAATCCAACATACAAAAAATAGACAAACATACCATCAAAATGACACCAAATGTAACCTAGGAAAACCCTCATGAGAGAAAAACCCAGCCTCCAAAAACACTCACACTTGATGTATTATCTCATGAACAAAGATTACAATACATTCACAAAGTCTCCATGCAAGGCCTTTGAAGCATCAAACACTCTAATTGTATTATCTATGTCAACAAACAAATGAGAACCATGTAACCATACATCTTAAGCCATGCTTTCTCTCCTCACATATATGCAACCTACAAGAGATGCTTAATCAACCTTAGCCAACAATCCAAAGGTTATGCAAGCCAACCTCAAAAACTACTCATGTGCTTGCTTTTATAAAGACAAGCTTGCACAAAACTA
Organism: Cunninghamia lanceolata; assembly: GCA_027924645.1. NCBI lineage: Eukaryota > Viridiplantae > Streptophyta > Pinopsida > Cupressales > Cupressaceae > Cunninghamia > Cunninghamia lanceolata. Next base: position 14,173,727 of record BSBN01000870.1, on the reverse strand, counting down.
CTAAGTGGTATTACATAAACCGTGTACCTAACATGATCCCCAAAACTATGTTCCTTGAAACCATGATCCCCAAAATCACTTTTTGGTACTAAGTTTTCATAATATTAAATATTTTCCTAATGTGCAACCCACATTAAATATTTATCCCAATGTTACATATAACATGTGCAAGTGGATCCAAAAATGTCTAACCCATGTGACAAATGCATCCCTAGATTCCCTAGATGCACCCCATTTAAATATTACATTTTGCATTATAAGCATTATGCAAGGTGTACAACACACCTTTCCCAACATTTATTGGCTATAATGATGGTGTGAAAGGACATAAGGTTTGTAATCTTGAGACAAAGAATACTATATACAATTGTAATGTAATTTTTAGAGAGATCAAATCTTCTCCTATTGAACAACCTAGAGATGAAGAGAAAATAGTGGTGTAGTTTAAGCCAAATATTGGAGAACTAGCACTTGAACATGAATATGATGTTTATAATGGACCAGATGAAGAGGGTTATCTTGATGAGGATTTAGAGGAAGGAAAACCTATTTCTCCATTTGTAAAGAGGTCCACTTGAAAAAGAAGATAATCAGAAAGGTATAGTCCACTTGGAAAAGAAGATAACTCAAAAGGTATAGTCCACCTAAAATTTGTCATATTTTTACATTCTCTACTAGTGATGATGAGCCTAAAACTATGAAGGAAGCATTAGAATCAAATGAGAGTAAGTCATAGAAAAGGTCCACGAATTAAGAGATGGTTTACTTGGAGAGGAATAAGACTTGGGAGTTGGTTTAGTTTCCTAAAAGAAGGAAACATGTTGGTTGTAAATGGGTCTTCAAGAAGAAGTTCAATTTCGATGGCAAGGTTGAAAAATACAAGGCACATTTGATGGCTAAGGGTTTATCCTAAGTTGAGGGAATAAATTTTGGTGAGATTTCTCTGCTATTGCAAAATTAACTTTCATTAGACTTTGTTGATGCAAATTGGGTAGGTGATGTTGACAATAGGAGATCTACTAGTGGTTACATTTGTTTAACATGTTTGATGGTGTAGTGAGTTGGATAAAAAATGATAGTTTGTGGTCTCTCTTTTGATAAAAAAAGATGAGTAGATGGTAGCTACTCGTGCTCGTAAGGAAGCAATGCGACTTTAAAGATTATGTTTAGATGTTGGCCTAAGATAGGAGTTAGTGAGGATTGATTGTGATAGTTAGAGTGCTACTAGTTTGGCCAAGAACCCTACTTTTCATGTGTAGATAAATCACATTAATATGTAGCATCATTTTGTTTGTGACATGGTGGAGGACAAAACGGTAATTATCAAGAAGGTGAACACTTTTGAGAATGTTGTAGATTCATTGATGGAGCCAATAAGCACAAATAAGTTCTTTTGGTGTAAGATAACTACGGGGATGTCTCCCCTAAGCAACTAGTTTATTTTGTATATGTTGGCCCCTTGTGCTATACAAGTGGGAGAATGGTGTAGGGGCATCCATAGTGCTTGTATGCCTCCAAGGGGTCAAAAGTTGATATTTTGTTTTGTTTGAGTTGTTTACATATAATAAGGTCTTCTAAGACCATTTCATGTGTGTTGGAGTCTAAGCTAGGTCATTAGGTGAATGGAAGTGTCTAGTTGCAAAAAGGTGTCAATGTTGCATAATGTTGTCAAATTACACATTAGTGGAATATGAACAATTGTAATTTGAAAAGTTGGTTGAGAACCACTGGAAAATGGTTGTAAATGTTTAAAAAGGCCTTGCATGGTTGACACAAAGGTGGGAGGGATGATAAAAGATGAGAAAACATTTGGTATTTGGAAGTTTTGATAAATAAAACCCTTGTTTTCTGTGCATTTTTTCTGTAACAGTCCTATTCTTTCACATGGTATGGATCTGTACGACCTTTATATGACCTACATGATTTTTATGGTGAAATAACAAAAAAATTGCTTAGTATGGTTTTGTACGATCTAGTATGGCTGAATGGCTGATTACCCATTGTAGAGGGCACTCTTACCTTTAATGGGATTTTGATTTGGTCTAATTTTACCTTTAATGGGATTTTGATTTGGTCTAATTTTATTGTGTTTCAAGCAAGTTGTGCCTATTTTATTGTAAACAGATCTGAAACCCTATTTAAGGTAATATTGAGCAAATAAATTATTTTTTGAAGGTTTCCGTTCAAAGTAACTTGTTTGATTCTGATATATGTTGTATAAGGTTCAAATGGGTGTCTGAAACTATGTTTACATTCTTGATATCATGTCTACATTGAAAATTATGGCCGAAAAAACCCAATTTGCTGCTACCAAGTTTGTTCAAGCAATTAGGCCTAGGGACTAGGACAATCAAGATTTGAACCTGTCCTTTCAAACCAACCCTATCTAATTTCTTGGTATGTTGAGTAAGGCTAAAAAGGGTACTCAAATATGTGCTTATCTTCTGGAGATCAAACTTTCCTGGGAAATTGTGCCAAGTTTTGTCAATTTGAAGTACTACTGGGCCTAGTCAAGAATGAGACAGTCAATTTTAGAGCCTTTATGTACAAAATAACTCTATCTAATTTTGAGAGATGTTGAAATATGGCCAAATGGGTATCCTAAACAAGTTTCCTTTCCTGGAGATCAGGCCTGCATCAGGAGTTATGCCAGTTTTTCCTTTTTGAAAGACTATAAGGAAGACCAAGGGTTTGTGAAGGAAAACCCACATTTTGATGACCAAAGGCATTTGTTTAAGTTTTTTTGAGTTTGATCACCTCTGCTTTGCATCAAATTGGTATCAGAGCGAGATAATTTTTTTTGGAGTTTGTGTATTGTCTTTTTGCAAGTTGAAAGAAGAACCTGGATGCCAAAAGACTAGGCCAAGGGAAAAGAAAGGGGCCTAAGGTGAGGTATCACGAAGACAAGAAGAAGTAAGGTGAAAGAGACTTGCTTGAGAAAGAAGAATAGAAATGTTGAGAAGATTCGTCCGTGGAGACTTGCAGAGTAAGGAGGTACCAAGCAAGAAACAAGAGAAAAGAAGAGAGAAAAGTGAGATGAAGAAGAAAAATGAGAATGAAGAACATATAAATATTCAACAAGAGATAACAATGCTGGGCCAAGCCTTGGAACAAATGGAAAAAAGAATGGCACTACAAATGGAAAAAAGAATGGAACTTGAGATGCAACAGCTTCTTGAGAGAGCAAAACAAGAAAGTGGTTGGTATTTACCAATAAGGAAGAAGGTAAAATGGCCTATCAAGAAGATCATTCAGAGGCAAAGAAGGCAAGAGCAGATAGTAGAACCAGACATTGGAGAATCTTTGTTGATGATGGAAGAGCAAAAGTCATCTAAGGAAGATGAATAATGTAAAGAAAATGGGTCCATTGAGACTCAAGATTTTATTTCTAACAAAATTTGTGAGTATGTGTTCACAGGTGCAGCGGATGCAAATAAAGATGGAAAAGAGTCTAAAGAAGGAGGAGAAGTGCATACAGTGTATGAAAATGGTTATACAAATGTAGCACACTATGGGGACAAAGATGTTGCCAAAACAACCGAGGTAATGGTTGTATTTTCTGATTTTATGGATAATGAATGTGCTGACATATTGTATACCGATGATGAAGATGAAGACATAGACGGTGGTACTAAGGCATATGAACGAGAACTTGAGTTTTGGTACCTTGAAGTTGAGAAGATGCTAAGTGAGGTGGTACAAGAAGAAGAAGAAAAAAGATCCAGTGAAAGTTGCAGAAATGAACGACAAGTTGTGGAAGAATTGGAAGACTAGGAAGAGAGAGAAGACTTGCACTCAAGTGGACTTGAGTTTTTCTTTACCTTGGGAGTATGGTGCAGGGGCACCCACAGTGCTTTTATGCCTCTAAGGGATCAAAAGTTGATATTTTATTTTGTTTGAGTTGTTTACATATAATAAGGTCTTCTAAGACCATTTCATGTGTGTTGGAGTCTAAGCTAGGTCATTAGGTGAATGGAAGTGTCTAGTTGCAAAAAGGTGTCAATATTGTCAAATTGCACATTGGTGGAATATGAACAATTGTAATTTGAAAAGTTGGTTGAGAACCATTAGAAAATGGTTGTAAATATTTAAAAAGGTTTTGTATGGTCGACACAAAGGTGGGGGGATGATAAAAGATGAGAAAACATTTGGTATTTAGAAGTTTTGATAAATAAAACCCTTGTTTTCTGTGATTTTTTCTGTAACAGTTCTATTCTTTCACATGGTATGGATCTGTACGACATGCATGTGATTTTTATGGTGAAACAATAGAAAATTGCTTAGTACAGTTTTGCACGATCTAGTACGGCTGAATGGCTGATTACCCATTGTAGAGGGCACTCTTACCTTTAATGAGTTTTTGATTTGGTCCAATTTTATTATGTTTCAAGCAAGTTGTGCCCATTTTACTGTAAACATGTTTGAAACCCTAGTTAGGGTAATAGTGAGCAAACAAATCAATTTTTGAAAGTTTCCGTACAAAGTAACCTACCTTGATTCTGATATATGTTGTATAAGGTCCAAATGGGTGTCTGAAACTATGTTTACATTCTTGATATCATGTCTGTATTGAAAATTATGGCCAAAAAACCCAATTTGCTGCTACTAAGTTTGTTCAAGCAATTATGCCTAGGGACTAGGAAAGTCAAGATTTGAACCTATCCTTTCAAACCAACCCTATCTGATTTCTTGGTATGTTGAGTAATGCCAAAAAGGGCTCTCAAATATGTGCTTGTCTTATGGAGATCAAACTTTCTTGGGAAATTGTGCCAAGTTTTGTCAATTTGAAGTACTACTAGGCCTAATCAAGAACGAGACAGTCAATTTTAGAGCCTTTTTGTACAAAATAACTCTATCTGATTTTGAGGTATGTTCAAATATGGCCAAATGGGTATCCTAAACAAGTTTCCTTTCCTAGAGATCAGGCCTACATCAAGAGTTATGCCAATTTTGCCTTTTTGAAAGACTACAAGGAAGACCAAGGGTTTGTGAAGGAAAACCCACATTTTGATGACTAAAGACATTTGTTTAAGGTTGTTTTGAGTTTGATTACCCCTACTCTGCATTAGAGAAGTTTTGTAAAGGTGTTGTAAACCTTGCATAAAACACTCAATATTTTATAAAGTTGTGCTCAACCTAGAGTTGGGCACCACACTTTGGGTAGAGAAATATTTTCTTAATTAGTAGTTATATGTGACACTAAGAAGATGCATTTAATGTACATGAGGTATCACATGAAGACAAGTCATCTTAAGCACATGAATTAAATTAAGGGTCCTATCAAATTTTCTTTGGAAATTGTAATGACTCTTGGGAGTATAGTCAAACTTGGGCATCCACCTTCAGAAATCTCATACTAAGTTTTATTAGTAGGTTTGCATAATAAGTTTTCCAATTGGTCCTTGTTTGTAAATAGAGTGCTTGGGATGTGATATGAATAGGTTGTAAGAAGATAGGTCTATTCTACCAAAATAGCTCTAGGAAAGTTAAAGTCTCCCTACTAGCACGATCAAAATTCTCTCTTATATAGTAATCCTTTATTATTGCAAAATATAATCAAATTGGTGCTATTAGGTGTTAGTTTTTTCCCAAAATGATTTTTTAGGGTAAATCTCGTGTTGTGCTTATTTTCTTTAGTAGAATGTTTGATTTTATTTTTATTATGTAAGTATTATTCTCTTAAGTAGTATTATTTCTTACATCCACATTATCCACACACAAGCTTAGTAAAAATTGTAAGAGATCTTCATGATATTCTTCTTTATGCATTTATTTGCCATGTGTTTGTTCATGTTGAGCACTAGGATATGTAAGGGAGACATTAAATGATAATAATAGTGTAATTCACAATTATTAAAATATACATCATGATAAAGCATAAAATGATTTATATGAGGGTCATCATGGACATCTAAAAATGGTGTATCAAATTGACACAGATAAATCCATGAGATTGTGTAAGGAATGGTAACTAGAAACTTTGAAAGATAAGAATCATGAGACAAACATGTTCTAGGGTCATAAGTGAAGTAACTTATGGAAACATGTTCAAGTTTAAAGAACGGAGTATAAAAAGCATGATAAACACCAAGCCATTATAGGTTGCATCTAATAAAGTCTCTCTAAATACATTGATTAAGAACCTATCATCATGCATATATTCATAATGTAAAAGTAGAAATGACAAGTGATATGCAAAGATGTATCTTTGGTACCATTAAAACCATCAATCAATAGGTCTTTATCAAGAGAAATAATTTCATGAGACAATTCATCATGGAATAATGAGCCATCAAGCACATTATGTGAAGGAGAGGATACATAATGATCATTTAAGCCACTATCACAAAACATGCTACCTAATACATCATTAATGGATAATTCAAGGACTATCCTAAGCTACATAGATCATATCAACCTCATGTTAAGTTGAACATAAACAAGCTATATCACTTAGATGCTACCGCTATATCACTAGTGGTAGAAGAAGTACGATCATCATAAAGCTCATCACTAGTCATAAGATAAGGTAAATTAATATCATATGTGCATGGAGATTAAACACGAGTTTCCATCAAGCATATATCACTAGGTTCTTTAAGGAATGATGAATCAATATATGCACATATAGGAGAATCCATAGATGTAAGAGGAGAACTATCATAAGATGCATCATTACTAGGTATAACAACATCACATGAAGTAAGATTCCTAGATGTACCATTATAGGTTAGAAGTAATTCATCATTATTTGTCATACAAGGAGTACAATCATCATGAATCATGTAGACACATGAAATACATCCTTCTTAAAGGGAGGGAAAAGTGCTAACAAGATGTACATGAAGAATGAAAGATCCATATACAATAAAATAATGTCTCCATAGAACATGCACCAACATCCTCATGGTAGAAGGACGCGATATCAACAAAGATTAAAGGATTAGATGTATCAAATTGGAAGAACACATCAAAATCCTTGATGCTTGAATGCATATACTAAGTATAGGAACTGATTAAAATCCATAATGAAAAGATCTAACATTAAAGGATAAACCAAAATAGGGTGGGGACAATGCAATCTATGAGAAAACAAACAATGAATGCCCAAGCCCTAGGTAGCACTTATGAATAATCAAATTTGAAAAAATAATGTAAAAAATCAAACTAATTAGATCTGAAACTCATAAAATAATAATTATCTAACCCTAAAGTCTAGGCGTGTAAGGTATATGTTCATCAAAATGTAGGGGATTAAAAGTACCTTACAAAATATCTAGAGCTAATAATTTGACTTTAACACAAAACCCTAAAGTATTTAAATGAGGAGTATGCAAATTTTATGAAGTATGTTAGCAAATGATGTAAATTGACACGTGTTGAATTGAAATGAGAGGGGTTAGGGTTTTTCATACCTTGGAATGTGAACATACCTAATTACACAATATGATAGAGGACTTAAACTGAGAATCTGGAAACTAAGGCAACTAATCTTGAGAAAATAAGAGGCAAGGACATAATCGCAATAGTGCTACAAACTATGGTCTTGTCTTGCAAACTATGATCTTGTCTTGCACACCTACAATCATGTACTCTACAAAAGTAGGTCTTTAATCCCTGCAAGAAGAGTTCACCTACTATGGTTTGAAGTAAAGAAAATAAACCCAGTGAGCTATGCTAGGGTTGAAGTTCAAGACTTCCTCATGATTGCATGGCAATAAAATGATCTATGATTTTTATTTAAATACATGCCCTAAACACTCAAATCAAGGCCTATTAAGACCCAAAGCCACTTAGGAACATAAACATGTGCGTAAAATGGTACAAAATAAAAAATAGAAAAATGTTAAGGTACCTATATGCACTTTTCTATTCAATTTTTAATTAAGTGGTGTTCTTGTAGTGTGTTAAATTATGTTTTTTTGTTTAGTTTTCAAAATTGGATTGCATCAATCTTCATTGATCCATATTTCATTAGTAATAATTCACAAGAACTCATCTCTCATTTACATCCATATTTCATTAGTAATAATTCACAAGAACTGATCTCTCATCTCTCATTTACATGAATGATCTAGCTAACCCTCATTACACTCATTACATCTTAATAATGTTAACAAGGATGAAACAACGATCTTAATACTACCACTGCCTCAATCTCAATCAATTTTAAGCCTTGTCATCGTCTTAGCACAACTAAAACTAACTAAAAAACCCTAGCACGCTTCTGTATTGCACAGTGCTATAACCCCGCTAGAAATAACAATGCGGAAAAACAAAATATGTTTTGAACAGCTTGAGTTCATGGCTGGTCGTTTTCCACAGTCCCTATAGCACAGACTGCCCTACATTCGCTGTGAAATCATCAAGCAAAATGTGGAGATCAAAGGCTGGGTTAATTTTTCGCAGAGTTTCATCAGCAGTCAATACCTCTTTTGCCTGCACAGAAACGAAAAAGGTTCTCATCGCATCCACAACGCACCAAAACCAGGTCATTTCGGCAATACCTATTTGTTTATATTCTTCTGCTGTGCTCCATTTTGAAAATTTTGCGAATCATAATGACAGTAATGACGAGCCGGAAAATGATCCGAACCCTAATAATGACTGTAATGAAGAGCCTGAAAATATTATGAACCCTAATGACAGTGAAGAAAAGCCCTACGGTTCTGATGAACCCCAGATAACAAATACTGTAACCTTAGGCAATTCTGAAAGCCCTAATCAAGCAGAAAAAATAAAGAAAGATGTTGAAAATGTTGTTCGACTGCTCAAGGAGAAATGTGAGGTAGAAGAACTGGAAACAGAGCTTCAAGCCCTAGATTTGAGTATAAGTAGGAGCATGATTGTTAAAATAGTTAAAACCCCAGATATCGATGGTCAACAATTCGATAGATTTTTCCGTTGGGTTCTTAAACAGCCAAAATATGTTCCAAGCAGCGGTGTTATACATATCATTACATCAGCCATTTGCAGTAAAAATAGTGGGGAAGGGCTATACTTGATGAGGAAGTTGCTTCCAGAAGTTGCAAAAAATCACAAGGGAGTTGTCAGTACATCATCATTGGATACTTTGAGTGACCATCTGTGGCGCGCAAAGAGAGTGACACAGGCTCTTAAGGTCTTCAAATGGTATGATGAATTTAAATGCAAGCGTGGCCCTGAATCCTATCTTATCACCTTCAGTGGACTTTGTATGGCTTCTATGTTTGACGAGGCATTCTCTGTTTTGGAAGAAATGAAAAAGGCTCATTTTTATCCAGGTAATGTAGGGTCTGCTGCTTGTAAAATTGTCAAAGGCTTTTGTAAAAACAAGAGTACAAAAGATGCCCACGTGATTTACTTGAAATTGATTGAGAAAGGGATATTCCCAAGGATAGCTGCTCTGATTTCTCTGGTTGATTCTCTTTGTAACGACACAGTGAACCCAAATGTTGCTTCTGAAATTTTACAGACCATTCCAAGTGGGGAACGTAGACACTCTTTGAAAGCCTATTCTACTGTAGTTAGAACATTCTGCAACAATGAGCAGATAGAAGAAGCTCAAGCATTATTATCAGAAATGGTTCAAGATGGACCCCGTCCTGATCATGCAACATATAACTCCATTATCACTGCTCTCTGTAAAGCTGAGAGACCAGAGGAAGCCATGTCATTGCTTGAACGTATGCCTACCAGACAACTTAAGCCCGATGTATATGCCTATAATGTAATCATGGCCAGCTTTTCCAGGGCAGGAAAAATGGAAGAAGCTTGTGATGTGTATTCAAAAGCCAAGCAGGCTAATATAAATAAAATTCCTTTTATAACATACAAGATATTGATAGATGGATTTTGCAAATTGGGTGACCATAAAAAGGCTTACCAGTATTTCTCAGAGCTTAAGAACAGTGGTCATTCTCCTAACAGGGACATATACACCAAATTGATTAGTGCACATGCTGTACAGGGCTTGGATTGGCATACAGCGCAGATGCTGTTACATGAAATGGAAAACAAGGGCTTTCGACCTTCACTACATGCTCGAAGCCTTGTTGTTGCTACAAAAGAATTGGAAGAGGAAGCTTTACAAGCTTATGCTGAACAAATCAAAGGGTAGTACACATCCATGCCATTTAGGGTAGGTACATTTGCATTTCTGCTTAATGGACTAGATGCAGAGCATCTTGTTTGTTCGAAACTTTCTGTAGAGGTCTGAAATGAGTTATCTATTGGAGGAAATTCACTGAACTGTGGAGGGTTATATTCTATTGTTTCTGACTTCTTTACTTGACGATAGGAAATGCCCATCACGCCATTTTCCTTGTGGACCCAGCACGTTTGATATTCCTTTGTAGGTGATTTTATTTTACTTTCATTCACAGTTTGGATATTGATTAAGCTCAGTACCTTGATTTCAACATTGTGACCAACCGTTAGCTGTGTCAGGTTGCAACATTAAGGCCATTTATTTCTGGAATGTGGGACATTCGCAAAGGTCAATAGTTTTGAGGACAATGTTAACATGCCAAGTCATTGTAATGCATATAGAAAAACTTAGTGCAAACGCAAATTTTCAGCAACTGAGTTCATGTAGTTTGCACGTTATTTATCTTGAAAAGGAGAAAACTAGTCTCATTCATATATTGAAGCAGAGGCTGCATAAATTAATGTATGTTACCCAAAATGGCTATATTTGTTTCTGATATAGCTGTTGTCTTCTTGCAGTAGAGTTGGGATCAGGTTTATGTTTCTGCATTTAAGCCAAGGCTAAATTCTGTTTCAGATCTTCAAGTTATGCATTTTTGAGCCCATGTCTTTGGAAAGTAAGGTTCACTGCCAAATTTTGAGGCGAGCCTTCAGGTGATGCTCATCTGACCCTATGACCTCTTGTTGTTTCTGAGAAGTGTCTGTTATCCCAAGGCCATTGTAGTAATTCATGTGGACTATATCAGTAAGACTGCAAGCTGTGTATGTTTTCCTATGCAAAGAACGTGTATTCATTCCAACTAGTCTGCTGATTTATATGTCACGTTTAATGTAAAGTAGACTGAGAAAGATTGCATGGTAAATTGTTTCAGACTGTTTGTTTGTTTGTTCTAGCTTTCTGCAACTGATATTGGACTATGCATGAAATCTATCCTGTTAGAGTTTTTGTCCATGTATTGATTTAGGCCTGTTAATAAGCTTTAGTTCTGATCAAATTTTCTGTGAATGTAAACTGGCAGCATTGTACGTTGTGACTTTCAGTTTGTTGCAAATCATGAATATGAATCTTGTGTATCATACATTGATCATTTTATGTTGATTAATCATTGAACAGACATTCTAGTATCAAATTAGCTATCTATTTGACATGAAAAGCAAAATCTCATGATGGTGTTAAACATGTTATTTAGTTGACATCAATAATTTCCTCAACTGACTATAAGGCACTTTGCATGAATGGTTAAGAATAAAGGCAGACTAGTAGGTGGAGATATTGTTGGGCTTAAGATTTGGAGTTCATCTTCTCCCAATAAACATATTTGTATGAATATCCAATGACGACACATTCTCTTTGAGTTGGAGTAGGGGTTTTGATTTGCTATGAAAAGGAAGGATCTGTAACACATGGAAGGATATTGTTTTGTGTTCTATGCATGTGTTACTATTCATATAATCAGTTTCTTTAGTATTTATAGTAATCAAGTAATCACATAGGGATTGTGATGCCCCAAAAGTTATGCAATGAGCTAGGTCATTTATTCTTTAGTATCCTATGGTTTGTAGCCAACTATGTGTTGACAAACTAATTCCATTATCAAAACATGGTACTTTTTTCTCTGTTCAATTTTGTTCCCTTTTTTGTTTTTATATGTTTTTATTAGAAACATAGTTGATTAGTTAAAAGATGAAGGTAGTACTAAAACATGATTGAAAATAGTTTAAAGCCTTGCCGTATTTGCCTATTCATAGGATTAAATACAAAAATAGACTTAATGTAAAGTTCTGAATAAGTATATAATGTGATGTAATCTGACAAAACAAATGATGAAACCCACATTGGTCCAAATTTAAAATTGCAGACCAAATGAATCCTTTGGAAGCAAGTGGCTATAGTCCGGGTGAGGATATGTTGTTTGGCTCCTTGACCTTTCCATTCAGCTACTCCATTTTGGTTTTGGGCTCCTTGACCTACAAATCCAGTTAATCTATTTTGGTTTCAAGCTTTAGCTAAGCCTGATACAATATAACATGCCAATTACCATTGCAATAGTCAACCTTTTAAAGTAAAGTCTGGTTCATGGCAAATTGTTTCCTTGAGTTTTCTTGTGACAGTTTGTATGGGCAAACCTATGTAGTTGTTGCCCTCACCATGAGGTTTAGAAACTTAAAAACCTTTCTTCTGTAATGGAAAATCAAGTTTTCCATGGATTCTGACAAAACAAATGATGAAACCATATTGGTCCAAATTTAAATTTGCAGACCAAATGAATCCCTTGGAAGCAAGTGGCTATAGTTTGGGTGAGGATATGTTGTTTGGCTCCTTGACCTACAAATCCAGTTAATCTATTTTGGTATGAAGCTTTAGCTAAGCCTTATACAATATAATATGCCAATTACCATTGCAATAGTCAACCTTTTAAGTAAAGTCTGGTTCATGGCAAATTGTTTCCTTGAGTTTTCTTGTGAGAGATTGTATGGGCAAACCTATGTAGTTGTTGCCCTCACCATAAGGTTTAGAAACTTAAAAACCTTTCTTCTGTAATGGAAAATCAAGTTTTCCATGGATTCTTAAATTCTGCTGTCATTTGCATGTTCTTTTTATAGGTAAATTCTTACCCTCACCTTGTTGTTAACTAGATATGGAGAAAGCTTGAATTTGGTTGGCATTTGCAGTTTGCCTTGTCACCTTTAGTGCAAAAAGTGCACATAAGGGAGCATAGGCATGGGTCATCATGGCAAGTGCTTAGCTATCCATTAAGCTGTACACTCACCCAATTGTTGACTAGGCATGGGGATGGGGAAAACTTTGAATTTGGTTGGCATTTGCACTTAGCCTTGTCACCTTCCATGCAATTAGCACACATAAGGGAGTTAGGGCATGGGTCATCACGACAAGTGCTTAGCTATCCATTAAGCCTTGGCTTGCTAGAGATCATATTGATCAAAGCACAAAGTTTGAGTCTTTGGAGTTGGTTATCATTTCCTTTCCAAATGGAGGTTTATCAGGTTTTTAATTGCTTATTTACAAGTTACAACAAAACATAAATTGCTTTCCAAATGGAGGTTTACGAGGTTTTTAATTACTTAATAACAATTTATAACACAACATAAATTGCTTTCCATTTGAAGGTTTATAGTTAGTTATTCACAATTTGTAACACAACATAAATCACATTCATTGTATTCTTCGATGCTTATTTGTCTTTGCTTAGTTAAATCCCTCTTTGTTTATTTTATTAAGCATTCATTATCAATATCACCAAATTTGCATCTAACAATTAGTTCTTCTAAGGAAGTCTCTAGAAGAATCGTTTAGGAAAATGACATGTGGAGGAAATTATCATTGGCAACAAAATCTTACTTTTGTTTTTTTCCTCACTCCGTTGTTAATCTTACAAACTATGGGAGTTTGATAAAAGAAGGTTAAATTACCCATTATTATTGTCTTTAATTTACTAGTGGAAGAGATTTATGTGTAAGAGATTTAGCCCATGTATGAACTTAGAAATTAATTGTAAGAGTTGGTAAAGAATGCTTTAGACCATTGAGGATTTGGCTATGTAGGTAGCCACCCAAGATCTAGGAGCTTCAATGAAAGCACAAATGACCCAACATGAAAGAATAATTCTATTCTATCAAAACATGCAATATGCATAATATATGTACATGACACGTGAAATTACAACGAGAAACTCATGGTTATGTAGGCCAAGATGAAACATAGGATAACATAAGATTATAGTAAGCATGAGTTTTCCATAGTCCATGACAATATTACGTGAAGAGCTTCTGGATTCAACTGTGTTTTTGCATTGACGTTTCGGATCAGACACAATGATCCATCATCAAGAGGAGTTATCCGAAACGTCGATGCAAAAACACACAGTTGAATCCAGAAGCTCTTCACCTAACACAAGATTATCAAGTGTTTTAATCTTATGACTTGAGACAAAAAATTAACTATCATAAGTGTGCCTTAAGTATGTTTTAAGTAAATTTAACTAGACAAGTGTGAATAAGACCTAATGTGAAACTAATTAGGTAATACATTCCATTCACACCAACACCCTTGCTTAAGTGCAACTTAGGGAGAAAATATGATGCAAAAGTGCAATGATGGATGGGTTTTTCTCTAAAAGGCCATGTTATGGGTACCCATGAACAAAAGATCTCTCACAAATAGAGTAAAGAAGAAAAACCTTTAGGAAAAATCCCCTTTCCAAAAGAGCGAAAATATGAAAAATGTGATGGAGTGATGCAGGAGCATCTCAGGTTGTAGAGCAATCTTGCATCAACCAAAAAAAACATTTGCATTCTTTTGTTTTCTTTCATTTCCAGTTTAGTTCAGTCATTTGCAGTCTCAGCATTTTGTACTGCTTTTTACTGCATCTTCATATTGGAGCTCGTGGAGCAGGGATTAGCATCTACATATCATCATCTACATCATATCCAAATTTCAGGTCATTTGGATTTGTATGCTAAAAGTTATTGCTATCAGAAGATCATTAGCTTTCACAGAGTAGAGCATTCAGATAGTGAATTAAAGGAGAAGGTTTGCGGAGTTAAATGAAACATATCACAAGGCACATATGGATTAGATAGACCTTCCTTGAGGTTTGTACCAATTTTCATTCATTTGTGGAGCAATATCAGATGTTGTACGCTGACCTACTTGTTTTGCACGTTACATTCTTTCATTGGAGTTTGTAATCTCTTGTGGCCGACGCGAAGGATTTCTGAAGCTGGGAGATGATATATATAGATCTCTAAGATGTATTAGGAAGTCAGTAGTTCTATGATATGATTTAGATAGTTTTAGAAGTTTGATTCTTTTCGGGAGGGCACTTCAATGCCATATCTTGCATATCAGTTGTAACCCGGAAAGCAGGCCTGTGAGCCCTTTGATTGTAGCCCGCATGTTGTCAGCATATGATCTTTGTAATTCCTTAAGATTCTTAATATATGAATCTTCCATTGCATTGTATGATTGTGTTGTTTCAGTTTACTCTAGCTGCATGGTTTGGACAGTTCATTTTGTGAACCCTCCGATTGTGACTGCACCAAGTGGTATTAGAGTGAAGTTTGAATCCTTTGGGAAGTGAAGGCATTATGGAAGATCTTGTGGTCAACAGATCGCCAATTTGAGGCAATCTAATTGTGTTTGTCAACAGAGTGCTGATTGTGAGGCAGTTGCTACCTTGTAGTCTGATCGCCGAATTGAGGTAGTTGCACCGGATCCTAGGAAGAGATGCCGCTGAGGAGGGTGCTTGCTATGGGCATTGTTGTTGGAAGAATGGAAGAAATGATGGAGATGATGAAAACAATAAAAGTTACATTGGATGCTGTAGAAGAAGATAGAAGAAGAGGACTAACCCCTAGACATGATGTTGAAAGTGATGATGAAGAATTTCAATCTGCGGATCAAAATGAAGAAACCCTAGAAGAAGAAGAAGAATCAGATCAAGTGAAGAGGTTGAAAGCTATTTCGAAGATTGGAAAAGGACCTAGAGTGGAAGTACTAAATTACATTGGAAATTTAAATCCAGAGGAATTGATTGACTGGATAAATGAATTGGAGGAAAACTTTGAATATGAGGAAATTGAAGATCTGGAGTGTTAGGTCTCAAAAAGGTAGGTCCTAAACCCTAAGAGGTTGCCAAGCTCTCTTGACATTTTTGGCTAATTGACACGGGGTAGATATGGCTAAACCCCTTTCACTTTAGTTTCTGCTAGACCTAGGTGGGTGTACTTTGATAGATAGTGTAGATTTTTGTGTAAACTTCACGGTGGCAAATGGGTGTGAAGTAGCTGTAAGGTTTGTGAATTGTTCCTAATGCTAATTTGTGTAGTTTGAGAATGTGAACAAAGTTTAAATAAGGTTTTGAAGTGAGTATGACCAATGCTTTATCTATTGGGCAAAGGGGTCAAAAAGTTAATGGTGTATGGGTTTCTAGATTGGTTTGAAATCAAATTGTTGGGCACTTATAGGAATCTGTACCTTGTATAGATTGTACAGGGATATTAGGCTACAAGGTATTCTTATGGGACCCCAATGATATTCTCCTAAATTGTTATGAGCAGAAGAAAGGATTTAATTCAGATGGAAGGAAACCAACTAAAACCGACTTGTTCAAGGGATTTTTAATTCTTAGACAGAAACCAATGGACATAGATCAATTTAGTAGGATTTAAATCAACTTCTTTCTGAAACCAATCAATTGAATCACATAGTAACAACAATTGTGCACTAATAAATTGAAAACACCCTTGATGTATCAATTTAAACAAATTCAAGAGACCTTTCTGGGGACAACAATGTAACCTGAAAGCATGAAATTCTACACAACAATTGAACATAATATATAACCCACCAAATAACTTCCACTCCTCTGTATTAATTTATAAGTTTAGAGCACATGGAAATACAAAATGACATAAACAGTTCAAGCTTAATTTACATATATGGATAAAAGTCTTATATTTCCTTTCTTTGATTGACATATTACTTTATTTTATAGTTCATTTCTTTGATTGTTGCTGCTTGATGATTGATCATATATACTTTTGTATTTTAGGGTTACGACCCTTTGTATTATGGCAGCCTTTCGTTATCTTGATTAACTTTAATAACAAAATATTTAATCTGATGCCTTCACATAATATTTTAATCCTTATTTCACACTATGTCACATTAATCTCCTTCACATTTTAATTTATTTTGGCATGCTGGGGAAATTTGTATTTATCTCTTCCAACTGATAGTTTTTACCTTTGCATATATTCTTCATGTGCTTTTTGGAATTTTGGAGGGACTTCAAATCAATTATTCCGATATCTCGATATAATCCTTTAATAATTAATTGCATCAGATGAAGCATTTGACATACGATGGCCCACATATTTCCACAGATGAGGCTTTGACGAATTGGACTCCAAGCATAATATTCCATTTAAGTTTTTATTTGCATATGTGAAGCTTTCAAATGCCTGAGAAATATATTCCTTGTTTGAAACATGTTCTAACATTTTAGCTACAAACTTTTTCACTTTGCGCCAACAAATAAGTAATACATCAGAATAAAAATTGGGACTATTGGCCGATTTCTATAATGCAATACGGTCCTTGCACTCGCATGAACAACTCATCACAAACTGATTTTGCACCAAGAATAAGAACTTCATTTTTCAAGTTTCTTAAGACTTTTCACGTCAGGATGTAACCACACAGATTTTCTAGCAAGTGATGCAAAACTCTTGTCTGCAGAATTATAATGATAAATTGCATTGAACATTTTATCCTCAGTCTTCCATTGCTTTGCTTATTTATTTTAGGGATATGTTTCTCCTTCATTCGTTTACCACTTGCATACTTGTCATTAATGAAATTCAAGACCTTCATCATAGAAATAATTTTTCCTTGCTTCAGAAGCCCTGACCATCTTGATATTAGGGTTACATTGGTATCGTTATTTCAGAGACTCTAGCAAGCCTTACTCCGACATCCTGATACATTAAGGCTTTCTTGCTTATTCCTTTACATTTGAATCTATATTTACCTCTGCGCCTCATGGGATTATTCCGTGCGATCTTCGTCGTTTTGATTGCTTACGCTGGGAAATTCAATGGTGAAAAACTGATGTTTTCACTTTTTCTGCCGAGAAATTCTATGCCCTTTTCCCTCTGTTATGCTCCAAATTCAGAATAGATTATTTTCTCATTACACCTTTTTTTGATGGGAAGTAGATTATTTGTAAGAAGCCATCATTATTTTGCTCATGATTGTAACCCGTTGATCTCGCCAAGTCACACCTTCTTACGTGGGGATTTAATGTTAGTTTCAAGATACACAATTGAGAGGGGGGGTGGGGGGTGAATCAGTTGTTTCAAAACTTGCCTTTTATTAACCACTTAAATCCTTCTTGTAATTCAACAGCATAATAATAAATCAATTATGGAAACATAATGCAATAATTCAAGAGTAGAAACACATTGACATATATGACACCAAGATTTTAACGTGGAAAACCTGGTTAAGGGAAAAACCACGGGGTGACTAACCCAAGATTGTATTATCTGTTAAAAGAATAAGAGGAACAAAGTGTCACATGCCAATTAGGGATCACTGCCCTAGCACACTGCTCACAAGAGGTCCACTGCCTACAGGAGACACACTGTCTACAGAATGATAAATATTACATACTTGAACTGAAGAATAACATCTTCACCATGCTTGAGTCAGTTCCATTTAAGCTCAATACTTCTGCTTTGCCTTTTGCTCTTCTCCTCACTACCACTCTCATCTTCACCTCAATAATTTGAAATGACTTCACAACTCTTATTTATGCTAGACATCGACTTTGGGATAATCATTAAAGTCGGCACAATATACACTTTATTTTGTTACAGAGCAAATACACAAATACAACTTGTCTTGTTACAAAAGACTTCATGCGAATCACCACACAGTCGGCCACACATATCTGGGACTTCAATCTTCTTTGAGGAACACACCATGTTTCACAGAACATCTTCAAGATCATCCGCAAGATGTGCAAACCATCCGGTCGACCATGATTAGGAAGAACTTCATCATCTGGAAGTAAATCTTCAATTACGAGCTCAATCTTATATGTGGATCACCAACACGAACTGGACACAATCTAGAGACCCCCACAAGCTTGCCTGAAATCACCAAGAACATCCACACCACTTCTGTCTACTGAAATCATTCTCATCTTCATTTGGAACCTCAAGAACACATTCTGTCATCATTGTCACATTAGAATAAATGCTTGCGGACCTCAAGACCACGAACCAATTGAGTTGTCAATTCACATTGGCTTCCTAAACACTCCATCAAATCCGCAGAACATGATATTGCATTTCCAGATCTTACTGGACCTATTTGTGTCACTCTGTCACCTCCGAACACCTGCGAGAACCGGTTTCACTCAAGTGGCTATAACTTCTTCAAATCTTCATGCGGACCTCTCAAATCTTGACTGGATCATCTTTAGACACATATCTACAAACCCTTTGATGCACATTCCCTGATCTCCATCTTAGCTAGAATCTTCACTTCATAGAGCTTCATTGCCTTCACTGTTCTTCTCTGTTTCTGATAGGACTAATTTTCTCAATATCCTCAACACACAACTCATCCAATCCTTGACATCAATGCAACAGGAGTATGTTGACATCAATGACAACACCGGTTAGGCCCATACTTACAACAATCTCCCATTTTGTCATTAATGGCAACATATGATGTGAAAAACTGTTTTAACCATCAAAACAAGAACTTCTCCTTACTGACTGACATTGCTCCCCCTATCAACAACAGTCATTCATATGTCTTCTCTTCCTTTATTGCTCCCCCTTTGACTAGCAACCACTTTTGTTTTTCACATGTCTTCTCTCCCCCTTTGACATCAATGACAAATGGCACATACTTGCATCAATCAAAATCATACAGACTGCTCCCCTGAGTAGTAGCTTCCTATCATCAATCCGGATCACAAGATATGACTATGAGATCCACCGGACTGATGCACATTCATGCACCTTAATTAAGAACCGGAGGGGTAATAACCCCTAACTTCTCCCTGAGATACTCAAAAGAGTCCTTAGGTAGAGGTTTAGTAAAGATGTCTACAATCTGATCATTAGAGGGTACGAACTCCAATCTGACTTCATTTTTATTCACCTACTCTCTCAAAAAGTGAAACTTGATGGATATATGTTTTGTCTTTGAATGCAACACCGAATTTTTTGAAATGTTTATTGCACTTGAGTTATCATAGAAGATTGTGATAGGTTCCTCATACTCCACTCTGATATCTTTTAGTATTTTCTTCATCCAAAATACTTGAGTGCAACTACCTGCTGCTGCAATATATTATGCTTCTGCAGTGGATAGAGATATTGCCTCTTGTTTTTTGCTCAGCCAAGAAACCAATCTTCTCCCCAAAAAGAATGCACCACCACTGGTACTCTTCCAATCATCCACATCTCCTGCCCAATCCACATCTGTATATGCATGAAGAGAGAAATCACGATCTCTAGAATACCATAAACCATACTCAATTGTTCTTTTTAGATATCTGAGAATCCTCTTGATTGCCATGATATGAGATTCTCTAGGATCAGCTTGGAATCTGGCAACAAGACCAACAACATTCATAATGTTAGGTCTAGTTTGAGTAAGATACAATAATCTTCCAATCATTGATCTGTACTTTTTATGATCAGCTTTAGGAGAGTCATCATCTTTGCTCAGTTTACATCTGGTTGCCGTGGGAGTATTCATTAGTTTTGAGTCTTCCATCCCAAATTTCTTCAACAATTCTTTCACATACTTGGTTTGAGAAATGAAGATTCCTTTCTTTGTTTGAGTGATTTGCAAACCCAAGAAGAAATTCATTTCCCCAAACATACACATCTCAATTTCACTTTTCATTTGATTTGCAAAAGTCTTGCACATACTATTTCTTCCTCTAAAGATGATATCATCAACAAACATTTCAACAATTAAGATATTTTTATGATCAATTTTGAAGTACAAGTTACTGTCAGCAATGCCTTTGTTGAAACCAATCTTCAAAAGATGTTTATCCAGTCTTTCATATCAGGCTTTTGGGGCTTGTTTGAGTCCATACAGAGCTTTCTTCAACTTGCAGACCATATCACCCTGATCAGATAATTGAAATCCATCCGGTTGCTCAATGTATATCTCTTCTTCCAAGTCACTATTCAGGAAGGCAGACTTGACATCCATCTGATATACTTTGAAATCCTTGAAGGCAGTAAAGGCAAGAAATAATCTGACTGCTTCAATCCTTGCCACCGAAGCAAAAGTTTCTTCAAAATCAACTCCTTCAACTTGAGAATAACCCTTGCAAACTAATCTGGCTTTATTTCTGACTACTTTATCATCTTCATTCAGTTTATTCCAGAAGACCCATTTGGTTCCAATCACATTTTTGTTTCTAGGTCTGGGAACAAGATCCCAAGTGTGATTTTTCTCAATCTGCATCAATTCTTCCTCCATTGCTTTAGTCCAGCTTTCATAATTGCATGCCTCACTGTTTTTGGTTCAATCTTTGAGATCAGACAATACTTTTCTGAGTCTTGAGCAATCTTTCTTCTTGTTTGAACACCTTTGCTTTTATCACCTATGATCTAATCTTCAGAATGATTCAATCTTACATATCTGGGAGTTTTGGGAACTTCTTGCACTTCTATTTCTTGGATAGGTTCATTCAAACTTGTCTCTTCTTCCTGAATTTCAGGATTCTCCAGATCAGTCTGGATCTGAATTTCAGAAGGGGCTTGAACCGAAACATCATTTTGATCATCTTCTTCATATTCATAAAACTTTGAGAGTTTTTCAATGCCTTCATCAACCTTCACATTTGTACTTTCTACAATCTTTCTCAATCTCTTATTATAACACCGGTATGGTTTGTTTTGAGTAGAATAACCCAAGAATATTCCTTCATCACTTCTAGCATCAAATTTTCTAAGGTCTTCATCTCTTTTAATGTAACATTTGCTACCAAAGACTCTGAAATACTT
Organism: Cunninghamia lanceolata; assembly: GCA_027924645.1. NCBI lineage: Eukaryota > Viridiplantae > Streptophyta > Pinopsida > Cupressales > Cupressaceae > Cunninghamia > Cunninghamia lanceolata. Next base: position 14,151,962 of record BSBN01000870.1, on the reverse strand, counting down.
CACAGTAGGAGTGATGCCAAACCAGAGTTCATAGGGAGTCTTACCAGTATTGCTTTTGATTTGTACTCTATTAAGAGTATAGACAACCGTGCTTACAGCTTCTCTCCAATAGATCTGAGGAACATTTGTTTCCATCATCATGGTTCTAGATGCTTCCTGGATGGTCCGGTTCTTTCTCTCCACTACTCCATTCTGTTGTGGAGTCCTTGGAGCAGATAAATGTCTTTTTATCCCATGTTTCTCACAGAATTCTATGAACTCTCCGAATGTGAATTCTCCACCTCTATCAGACCTGAGACATTTTATGTTTAACCTAGTTTCGTTCTCCACCATAGCCTTGAATATTTTGAATTTCTCAAGAGCCTCAGATTTTTCTTTTAGAAAAGTCACCCACATCATCCGGGAGTGGTCATCAATTAATAACATGAAGTATCTATCACCTTGCAAACTCCTGATTCTTGCCGGTCCACATAGATCAGTAGGTACCAAGTCCAACAATCCAGTAGAAGATTGTTCCTTACTTTTGAATGTGACTCTGCTCTGCTTACCCAACTGACACTCTTTGCACAAACTATTAGTAGGTTTCACTAGTCTTGGAAGATCTCTTACAGCCTGAGTGTTGCTTATCTTGATGATATTATCAAAATCCACATGACACATTCTCTTATGCCCCAACCAACTCTGATCAATTTGAACAAATAAACAACTTTTACCAGTACTAACCAAGTGGAAGATGTTACCTTTTGTTTGAGTACCGGATGCAATCTCTATTCTAGAACTTTCAAAGATCTTACATTTTTCATTTTTGAATAGGAGATCATAGCCTTTGTCCACCAACTATCCAACACTGAGAAGATTGTGCTTCAGACCTTCAACATACAGTACATCACTGGTTTTGTTTTTTCCATCAAAAGAAATAGTTCCTCTAGCTCTGATTCTGCCAGCAGAATTATCACCAAATTTTACAACTCCTTCATATCTTTCCAAATCTGTGAACTTATTTGTCACCAGTCATATGGTGGGAGCATCCACTGTCAATGATTCAATCATCCTTTTCTTCAACTTGGGCAGCCAGAGCTCTTTCTATCATTTTATGATTGACAGATTCAGAGAGTATTGGATCTTTTTCCTTGATGGCGATGAACACCCAGTCACTTCTAGATTTGTTTCCAGTCTCTAATTCATCATCTGTTACTCCATTATCATCATCTTCATGAACATAGTAACATTTCTTTTGGAATCTTGATTTGTTTGGATTTTCCCTTAAAAATCTTTCTGGACACTTTGAGGCAAAATGACCAATTTTGTTGCAGTTGAAACATTTGAAGGGCAATTTTTCTTTATACTTACTAGATCCTCTTGGCAGTCTTTTTGCAATAAGGGCTTCAAGTTGAGCAGCTTCTGCTTCATCTTCTTCCAGATCTTTTCATGCTTTTTCATACCATGATAGTTTCTTTGAGGAGTTCTCTTTTGGATCAAACTTTTGTTTGCCTTTTTACAGAGGCACTAGCTTTGAATGCAAATTCAGTCTTGGGGGGTGCATCTCCAAACTCGGCCAATTCAAATGCAGCTAATTTTCCAACCAATTGATCTCTTATGATATTTGAAAAAGATCTGAATTCTTCAATAGTAGCAACCTTGTATTTGTAAGCAGGAAGTAGGGATCTGAGAACTTTGGCAACAATCTCATCTTCATCCAAGATTCCACTAGCACACCTAATGCCACAAACAAGCTCATTAACTTTTGGCATAAATGTAGTGATATTCTCATCTTCATTCATCTTCAAGTTTTTGAATTTTTCTTTCAAACTTTGTAGCTTGGCACATTTCACATATTTGTCTCCTTCATGCAGAAGTTGTAGCTTTTCCCAAATCTCATATGCAGTTTTTAGATCTATAACATTTGTAAACTTTGAATCAGATAAGGCACTTAATAAAGCTTCTTTAGCCCGAAGATTATCTTCAGCATCTTTTATTTCATCTATAGTTGTTGGACCATTCTTTGGAGGAACATACTTCTTTGAAGTTATGGTCCAATATTGCATTCCCATACATTGCAAGTGACATTCCATGCGGTTTTTCCAAAGAGTGTAATTGGTTCCATCAAACCTTGGACTATCCTTCTTGTAGGAAGACATCCTGGATCTCCTCAAGCGGTTAAGCTCTTTTTAGAGGAACTTAGCTCTGATACCAATTGTTAGTTTCAAGATAGACAACTGAGAGGGGGGGGGGGGTGAATCAGTTGTCTCAAAACTTACCTTTTATTAACCACTTAAATTCTTCTTATAATTCAGCAACATAATAATAAATCAATCATGGAAACATAATGCAATAATTCAAGAGCAGAAACACATTGACATATATGACACCAATATTTTAACGTGGAAAACCCGGTTAAGGGAAAAACCACGGGGTGATTAACCCAATATTGTATTCTCTGTTAAAAGAATAAGAGGAACAAAATGGTACATGCCAATTAGGGCTCACTGCCTAAGCACACTGCTCACAAGAGGCCCATTGCCTATAAGAGACACACTGTCTACAAAACGATAAATATTACATACTTGAACTGAAGAATAGTATCTTCACCATGCTTGAGTCAGTTCTATTTAAGCTCAATACTTCTGCTCTGCCTTTCGTTCTTCTCCTCTCTACCACACTCTCATCTTCACCCCAATAATTTGAAATGACTTCATAACTCTTATTTATACAAGACATCGATTTTGGTATAATCATTAAAGTCGGCACAATATACACTATTTTGTTACAGAGCAAATACACAAATACAACTTGTCTTGTTACAAAAGACTTCATGCGATTCACCACACAGTCGGCCACACATATCTGGGACTTCAATCTTCTTTGAGGAACACGCTATGCTTCATAGAACATCTTCAAGATCATTTGCAAGATGTGCAAACCATCCGGTCGACTATGATTAGGAAGAACTTCATCATCCGGAAGTAAATCTTCAATTATGAGCTCAATCTTCAATGCGGATCACTAACACGAACTGGACACAATCTAGAAACCCCCACAAGCTTGCCTGAAATCACCAAGAACATCCACACCACTTCTGTTTACTGAAATCATTCTTATCTTCATCCGGAACCTCAAGAACACATTCTGTCGTCACTGTCACATTAGAATAAATGCTTGCGGACCTCCAGACCACGAACCAATTGAGTTGTCAATTCACATTGGCTTCCTAAACCATCAAATCCGTAGAACATGATATTGCATTTCTGGATCTTACCGGACCTATTTGTGTCACTTTGTCACCTCTGAACACCTACCAGAACCGGTTTCACTCAAGCAACTTCTTCAAATCTTCATGCGGACCTCTCAAATCTTGACTAGATCATCTTTAGACACATATCTACAAACCCTTTGATGCACATTCCCTGATCTCCATCTTAGCTAGGATTTTCACTTCATAGAGCTTCACTGTCTTCACTGTTCTTCTCTGTTTCTGATAGGACTAATTTTCTCAATATCCTTAGCACACAGCGCATCCAATCCTTGACATCAATGCAATAAGAGTATGTTGACATCAATGACAACACCGGTTAGGCCCATACTTGCAACATTTAATTATTCCTTAACCACCGGCATTTTCATCAGTGTGTGGTAGTCGTTGCATATTCTTCTTCATTGCACGTGGCTTATATACCTTTCCTGGCGCCAAAGCTAACACCCATCGGCAGATCAGAATGAGCGATACGCTGATATTAGGGTTTCATATACATTTCAACTCTGCCCGTTGAGTTCATCTTGACAAATATGCATATTGATGATCATGAATAATACTACAAAGAGCCTTGTGACGAGTTGACGAACCAATCAAGTACAATGGAAAATCATTTTTTCTGTAGCTAAACACTTTATAGACGTCTTGATTTAAACAAAGGCATATATGCAAGTTTGAAGAAGTTTAGTGCCTAAGCACATTTGATCCTCCTCACAAATAGAATCCTCTTGCTCTGTCCTTTATACCTTGTTGCACCTCATTCCTCTATACAATGCCATGCTTTATACTCTGAGACTTCCTTTTGATGACAGTTTTATATTTGACTTGTGTTAATAATTAACATCGCTGTGATGTGTTCTCATTGCTTGGTGGTGTATTTGAATCTACATGGACTATGCCTGAAGATCTGCTTGGTTCTCTATTTGTCCATCCGCACATGTGGTAGATAGGCTTTAAATATTGCGCCATACATTAACTTATACCTGAGTGCTCCAAGCAAATGGCTTGCGCCTATGTCATTGTTTTGGTGGGGCTTGGCTCATATAGACCGAGCCTCTTTTTGTTTTGGCTGGGCCTCTTAGATAAGCTCATCATGAACCTCAGTCTAGAAGGTAACTCTTGACTGTTGCATAATTTGGTCATCATCTCAAAATAAAAATCAATGTTCTCTCAGGCCTCAATTATGTGCCCAATAATGCTTCATCCAAAAGAACTAAAGCTTCTGTGCCAATAGAGCTTAGTTCTGAATGCTAGAATTTTGGTAAATTTGAATCTGACTGATTGGTATCCTATAGGAAAGGCTCAGGTGCATGCTTCACTTCAGGTTCATCTTCAATTGTTCCATGTATCTGTTGATTGTGTTTTAACAGACCATGAAGTGCATCCTTTGAATCAGGCTCAAAACTTGATTGAAACATGCTTCTCTTCACCATTTAAAATTGTCTTGAGCTCATATAGGGTTTGCCCTAACTCACTATGCATTTCTTCTAATGGCTTGCCATTTGATGTATTTAAATCCTAGCTTATGCATTTTCTACCTTTCATTTGGGATCTTTTGCCTAGTAACTTTTCTTGGCTGGTTGAGTGATACTTTTTTTAGTCCGATTTCTTTTATATGGGCATATTGGTGAACTCTTTTTCCTACAATTGTGACACTTAAATCCAACTAATTCAAGAATATTTTCTTGATTGAGTCCAAATGCATCTTCATGAAACCAAGCTGTGCAGAAATTGTATCCAATATACATAAGATTTGGATTGAATGCCTCACAACAAGTAAAACACCCAGGACCATTTGAAACACACATGTTATTGGCACAAGCAAGAAGAACCTTGTTCTTTACGAAATTTGCTAATTTCTCAGCGTTATTCTTCTTCCATGCAAGCCTATTTGGATCATAGGAAATTTTGGATTTCTTCCTATATACCAGATTCATATCAATGCCAAGATGATTCTGTAGTGCAGTATTTGATTGGGCCATAAGAATGTTATTAGTATCTCCTCTTTATATCGGCTTCATTTCATAGCTCTTTCAGCAATTGCATTCAGATTTCTCTAGCCTATCGGTAGTTACTGCGCATTCACAATAGATGGAACCTTCACATGATCTGCATCTAACCAATTTCCTTAACAACAAATCCATCCTGCAACATCCACATGAGCATTTCTTGTGCAGATCTATCTTAGACAGAAAAATTGAGAATATGTCCTTTCTGGTTCCTTTTGCTTTTCTGTTTTGATCCTTCCAAACTTGTCTACATTGCAAAAATTGGCAGGAAATTTTAGGTCCCAATAGTGGCTCTGTCTGGGGATGTATGCCCCTTGCGGGCATAGCAAGATCCCATATCTCTGGGGAGCAGATCAGTGCCTACTCCATTGGGCATTAGAGTCCAAATGTTATTTCTGCCCTAAACTGATATGGTTCTAAAAACCACACCATGGCTGATGGCATAAGGCCAGCAGAGAAGAAAAACCCTTATTTACCTCTATCATACACTTTATTTTCATTTGACTATATTGCGTCAAATCTGGAGATATCACTGAAATCCGGTTGACAGAAGATGTCATTATCTCTCTTGCCAATGTATTCTCCCTTGTTATGCATATGAAAATTAGGTATAATCTGAAAAATACCATCATCATATGGCAAGCCAGATTCAACCTCCATGTGACACCTTATTTCATTACACTTGCTATCATTCACTAGGTGATGGCCTTCTGACTGAATTGGGAAGCAGAAAAAAATCAAACTGTATTTGACATCCACTTTCTTCAATATTGGCACCATCAAATGACACAACATTAGATCCAAAAATATCAGCACTATTTTCAGTATCACACATAGCTTGTCCATATGATTGTGATCCTGAAACTCTATCACCACAGGATTTAATAGAAGTGTGCATCTCAAGAGGACTGCTGCAATAAGATTCATAATCACTAATTATCTCTATTTCATCAGAATGTAATCTTGATTCTATTCTTTCACACCAATTATGTGGTTCATCCTTCTTATCAAAGCAAATCTATATTGGGCATGGAACCTCAGAATCATCCTTATGTGCATATTTCTAATATTCTATGGTGAGTAAATTTGAAATTTTCTCACTATTAAGTGAGCATGTTTTTTCATCCATCACATTTCTGGCATTTTCTTCATCTTTTTCATTATTACCACGATAATCAAGTTCAAGTTCATTACAATCAGATATAACCATTTCATCAGCATAATCATTTCTTTCACAAACTGACATATCACCCTGATTATCTAAAAATACTTTATCCTTTTCATAAATTGGATTCGAATGCATATGAGATTCTTGTTTCGACATATCTTGGCAAAGTATCATCTCATCTTCCTCTGCCATGTCATCATACAAGGGGTTTGAACAGACCTGAAAATTATTTTTAGATATGCACACTTCTTCTTCATCAAGAGTTTGTCCACCTTCTTGAGTATGTAGATACACATCTTCTTCACCCTCAAATTGCTAATTCAGGTATTGAGGTGGGTGGGTTGGGACAATAAAAGAATTTACATTTTGAAGATTGCTCTCACCTTCTGATGTATTATATTCCATTTCATTGTTTATTGGAATATATTGAGACCCCAAAACTGGTGTAGGATCTTCATAACTATAATCAAATTGGCTTAGGAATAGCCCTTTGAAATCTTCCCATGAGGATACACTTTGCCTGGGTAAGCTGATACACCAATCTCTTGCATAATCCCTCAATGATCTTGCAAAATATTTCATAATTATATCTTCTAGATAAATCTGAAAGTTCTCAATAAAATCCCAAAATAGTTGTACATGCCTTCGAGCCGATTCATGTATCTCTCCATAAAATGTAGGGATATGATCTCTAAGCTCAACGAGATAATGATTTGGGTAGCCTTGTATATTATTGAAGTTGAATGGTTTATCAATGTCTCAGACAAACCCTTTTATTAGTGGACATGATTGGCATTGTTGATTATTCTGATGAGGGGCTTGATATTAATAGTACCTGGCATGCTGATAGTATTCATAATCTTGGTATGTTGCTAGTCTTTGATCAGGTAAGACAGAGTAATTATTTATTTGATTTGAGGCTTGTGAAAAAATGTCCTGCTATTTTTGATATGCATTATATTCATTGCCAAGATTTTCAATTGTACTATGAGGTACTTGTGGAGTCAAAAGATCACTTGAATTCATGTATCCATCCTTATTAGAGATATATTTTGTGATGTATATGAAATAAACTTAGCTCTCAATTGTAGAAGTTGTTGAGTCAATTCTCCCTTTTTTGATGGCTCAAGTCTTCCTACTTCCTCCGTTAATTGTTCTATTTTTTGTTTTATCTCCCTCCATGGCTTAGTTAATTCTCTTTCGGAAGTAGGTACATCAAGGGCATCATAATTTGCATTGGGAAAATAAGAATTAGAACTCATACTTTAATAAGAAATCTGCAGCATCCTTCAATCTTTATTTTCTCTAGAAATATAGTTGTTCTAGGATGTATTTTTCATCAGGTTCCTTTTAACAGGGTCGCCACCTCTTTTCAAAAGAGGAATAAATTTTTATCTTTTCGGGTCCTTTTTGCTAGCAGAGTTATCAATTTATGTTGGAATTAAAAAATGTATTGACTCTGTAATGAAATGATCTTTACCCAAGACTCTGAATTGATTCCCAACAGAGTCGCCAATTCTGTTAGGTCTCAAAAATGAAGGTCCTAAACCCTAAGAGGTTGCCAAGCTCTCTTGACGCTTTTGGCTAACTAACATGGGGTAGATATGGCTAAACCCCCTTCACTTCAGGCTCTGCCAGACCTAGGTGTGTGTACCTTGATTGATAGTGCAGATTTTTGTGTAACCTTCAAGGTGGCAAATGGGTGTGAAGTAGATGTAAGGTTTGTGAATTGTTCCTAATGCTAATGTGTGTAGTTTGAGAATGTGAACAAAGTTTAAATAAGGTTTTGAAGTGAGTATGACCAGTGCTTTATCTATTGGGCAAAGGGGTCAAAAGTTAATGGTGTATGGGTTTCTAGATTGGTTTGAAATCAAATTGTTGGGCACTTATAGGAATTTGTACCTTGTACAGATTGTGTAGGGATGTTAGGCTACAAGGTTATTCTTATGGGACCCCAATGATATTCTCCTAAATTGTTATGATCAGAAGAAAACATTTAATTCAGATGGAAGGAAACCAACTAAAACTGACTTGTTCAAGGGATTTTTAATTCTTAGATAGAAACCGATGGACACAGATCAATTTAGTAGGATTTAAATCAACTTCTTTCTGAAACCAATCAACTGAATCACATAGTAGCAACAATTGTGCACTAATAAATTAAAAACACCCTTGATGTATCAATTTAAACAAATGAAAGAGACCGTTCTGGGGACAACAATGTAACCTGAAAGCATGAAATTCTACACAACAATTGAACACAATATATAACCCACCAAATAACTTCCACTCTGTATTAATTTATAAGTTCAGAGCACATGGAAATACAAAATGACATAAATAGTTCAAGCTTAATTTGTATATATGGATAAAAGTCTTATATTTCCTTTCTTCGGTTGACATATTACTTTATTTTATAGTTCATTTCTCTAATTGTTACTGCTTGATGATTGATCATATATACTTTTGTATTTTAGGGTTACGACCCTTCATATTTTGGCAGCCTTTCATTATCTTGATTAACTTTAATAACAAAATATTTAATCTGATGCCTTCGCATAATATTTTAATCCTTATTTTCCCACTATGTGTCACATTAATCTCCTTCACATTTAATTTATTTTGGCATGCCGAGGAAATTCATATTTACCTCTTCCAACCGATAGTTTTTACCTTTGCACATATCCTTCATGTGTTTTTTGGAATTTTGGAGGGACTTCAAATCAATTATTCCGATATCCCGATATAATCCTTTAATAATTAATTGCATCAGATGAAGCAGGTGACATAGAATGGCCCGCATATTTCCACAGATAAGGCTTTGACGAATTGGACCCCAAGCATAATATTCCATCTAAGTTTTTATTTGCATATGTGAAGCTTTCAAATCCCTGAGAAATATATTCCTTGTTTGAAACATGTTCTAACATTTCGGCTACAAACTTTTTCACTTTGCGCCAACAAATAAGTAATACATCAGAATAAAAAATGGGACTATTGGCCGATTTCTATAATGCAATATGGTATCCTTGCACTCGCATGAACAACTCATCACAAACTGATTTTGCACCAAGAATAAGAACTTCATTTTCAAGTTTCTTAAGACTTTTCATGTCAGGATGTAACCACACAAAGATTTTCCAGCAAGTGATGTAGAACTCTTGTCTGCAGAATTATAATTATAAATTGCATTGAACATTTTATCCTCAGTCTTCCATTGCCTTGCTTATTTATTTTAGGGACATGTTTCTCCTTCATTTGTTTACCACCTGCATACTCGTCATTAATGAAGTTCAAGATCTTCATCATAGAAATAATTTTTCCTCGCTTCAAAAGGCCTGACCATCTTGATATTAGGGTTACATCGGTATCATTATTTCGGAGAGACTCTAGCAAGCCTTACTCCGACATCCCGATACATTAAGGCTTTCTTGCTTATTCACTTTACATTTGAATCTATATTTACCTCAGCGCCTCATGGGATTATTCTATGCAATCTTCACCATTTTGATTGCTTACGTTGGGAAATTCAATGGTGAAAAACTGATGTTTTCACTTTTTCTGCTGAGAAATTCTATGCCCTTTTCCCTCTGTTACGCTCCAAATTCAGAATATATTATTTTCTCATTACGCCTTTCTTTGATGGGAAGTAGATTATTTGTAAGAAGCCATCATTATTTTGCTCATGATTGTAACCTACTGATTTCACCAAGTCACGCCTTCTTATGTGGGGATTTAATTATTCTTGAACCACCAACATTTTCATCAGTGTGTGGTATTCGTTGCATATTCTTCTTCATTGCACGTGGCTTATATACCTTTCTTGGCACCAAAGCCAACACCCATTGGCAAATCAGAATGACTTATTTTAAGTCATTTCGATACGCCGATATTAGGGTTTCATATACATTTCAACTCTGCCCATTGAGTTCATCTTGACAAATATGCATATTGATGATCATGAATAATACTACAAAGAGCCTTGTGACGAGTTGACAAACCAATCGAGTACAATGGAAAATCATTTTTCTGTAGATAAACACTTTATAGATGTCTTGATTTAAACAAAGGCATATATGTAGGTTTGAAGAAGTTTAGTGCCTAAGAGGATTTGATCCTCCTCACAGACATAATCCTCTTGCTCTGTCCTTTATACCTTGTTGTGTCTCATTCCTCTATACGATGCCATGCTTTATACTTTGAGACTTCCTTTTGATGGCGGTTTTATATTTGATTTGTGTTAATAATTAACATTGCTATGATGCGTTCTCATTGCTTAGTGGCATTCTTGAATCTACATTGACTATGCCTGAAGATCTGCTTGGTTCTCTATTTGTCCTTCCACACATGTGGTATATAGGCTTTAAATATTGTGCCATACATTAACTTATACCTGAGTGCTCCAAGCAAATGGCTTGCACCTATGTCATTATTTTAGTGAGGCTTGGCTCATATAAACCGAGCCTCTTTATGTTTTGGCTGGGCCTCTTAGATAAGCTCAGCATGAACCTCAGTCTAGAAGGTAACTCTTGACTGTTGCATAATTTGGTCATCATCTCAAAATAAAAATCAATGTTCTCTCATGATTTAATTATGTGCCCAATAACGCTTCATCCAAAACAACTAAATCTTCTGTGCCAATAGAGCTTAGTTCTGAATGCTAGAATTTTGGTAAATTTGAATATGATTGATTGGTATCCAATAGGAAAGTCTCAGGGGCATGCTTCACTTCAGGTTCATCTTCAATTGTTCCATGTATCTGTTGATTGTGTTTTAACAGACCATGAAGTGCGTCCTTTGAATCTAGCTCAAAACTTGATTGAAACATGCTTCTCTTCACCAATTAAAATTGTCTTGAGCTCATAGAGGGTTTGTCCTGACTCACTATGCATTTCTTCCAATGGCTTGCCATATGATGTATTTAAATCCCAGCTTATGCATTTTCTACCTTTCATTTGGGATCTTTTGATTAGGAACTTTTCTTGGCTGGCTGAGTGATACTTTTTTTAGTCCAATTTCTTTTATATGGGCATATTGGTGAACTCTTTTTCCTACATTTGTGACACTTAAATCCAACTAATTCAAGAATATTTTCTTGATTGAGTCCAAATGCATCTTCATGAAACCAAGCTGTGCAGAAATTGTATCCAATATACATAAGATTTGGATTGAATGCCTTGCGACAAGTAAAGCACTTACGACCATTTGAAACACAAATATTATTGGCACAAGCAAGAAGAACCTTGTTCTTTACGAAATTTGCTAATTTCTTAGTGTTATTCTTCTTCCATGCAAGCCTATTTGGATCATAGGAAATTTTGGATTTCTTCCTACATACCAGATTCATATCAATGCCAGGATGATTGTGTAGTGCAGTATTTGATTGGGCCATAAGAATGTTATCAGTATCTCCTCTTTCTATCGGCTTCATATCATAGCTCTTGCAGTAACTACATTCAAATTTCTCTAGCCTATTGGTAGTTACTACGCATTCACAATGGATGGAACCTTCACATGAACTGCATCAAACCAATTTCCTTAACAACAAATCCATCCTGTAATAGCCACACGAGCATTTCTTGTCCAGATCTGTATTAGACAGAAAAATTAAGAATATGTCCTTTCTAGTTCCTTTTGCTTTTCTATTTTGATCCTTCCAAACTTGTCTACATTGCAAAAATTGGCAGGAAATTTTAGGTCCCAACATGGAGAAAGTGAGATTTGCAAAAAATAAGTTGAAAGGACATGCTGCTATGTGGTGGAAAGAAGTTCAATTGGATAGAAATAGGAGAGGAAAATAAAAGATCATAAAATGGGATAGGATGGTGACAAAGTTGAAAAATTAGTTTATACCTTCTAACTATGAGTTGGAATTGTTAAAGAGATTGTAAAACCTGAGACAAAAAGAGAAATCAATGAAGGAGTATACTGAAGAATTTCATAAGATGATCATAAGGATTGGACATAGCGAAGCAAACAAGGAGAAAGTGGAAAGATACATAAATGGATTGAGGTTAAACATTCAAAAAGAACTGAGTCTGGTAAGGATGACAACAATAGAAGAAGCATATTAGTTTGCCCTGAAGGTTGAAGACAAGTTGAATAAGAAGCACGGGCAAAGACAAAGAGGTAGAGGAGGTAAATTTCAAAGAGGTAGAACATATTTCGGAGGAGAAAGATCATATGCGGAGTAGAAAAAACAAGATAGTCCATTTAAGAAGGAAGATAGAGATAACAATCACACTGGAGAGATGACATAAATTTCTATCGCAGAGGGAATCATAATTCTTACCGCAATGAAGGATACATGAGAGATGAGAGAGGGTTTGATAAGAGAACATTCAGATGAACTTGTTTTAAGTGTGGAGGTGAAGGACACAGAGCATTTGAATGCTATCAGGGAAGTACAAGCAAGAAGATAGAGAACAATGCAAGAGCAAGTTATGTGGAAGAACCTGTTGTATCACCTAATTTAGTTGGAAATCCAGAGAAAGGAGAATCATTAGTCATGAGGAGAGCACTATTTCAAGCAGGGACAACTGAGGAACCACTGCAAAGGAAAAGTCTATTCCGGACCAGATGCAAATTAGGAGGTAATTGTTGTAAAGTGATCATTGATAGTGGTAGTACTAATAATTTGGTTTCAGAGGAGATGGTGACTAAGCTAAACCTAGAGAGATTGAAACACCCTGAGCCCTACAAGATAGCATGGATTTAGGATGAACACAAGGCACTAGTGAGTGAACAATGTTTGGTGAATTTCATATAGGATCTTACAGTGATGAAGTATTGTGTGATATTATGCCGATGGATGTATGTCATATGTTGTTGGGTAGACCATGATAGTATGATAGAAAAGCTATACATGATAGGAGAAAGAATACTTATACTATAGTATCTAATGGAAATAAAATTACTTTGATACTTTTCGAAGACGAGCCTAAGAGTGAAGTATGTGGAACTGTTAGAATCTGTTTGGTTGATGGAAGGGAATTTTTGGATGGATTGAGACATGAGAATATGTGTTTTGCTTTGATTCCTAAGAAACATGGAACCCTAAGTACATAGACTGAGGAATCATAGCTAAGGGAGATAACTAAATTATTGACAAAGTATGAAGACATCATGTTAGATAATGTGCCTAAAGGATTGCTCCAATCTAGAGTATCAGTCATCATATGGACCTTATACCTGGAGCTAGTTTGCCTAACAAAGTAGCACACCAGATGACACCAGCAGAGAATGCGAAGATGGATAGACAAATACATGAATTGTTGAGGAAGGGATTGATCAGAGAAAGTTTGAGCCCATGTACAGTACTTGTAGTATTAGCACCGAAGAAATATGGAGAATGGAGGATGTGTACAAACTTTAGAGCAATGAATAAGATCACTGTTAAGTATAGATTTCCATTGCCAAGGATGGATGACATTATGGACTGTTTGAGTGGAGCAAAGTATTTCACAAAGATAGACTTGAAGAGTGGATACCATCAGATCAGAATCAGAGAAGGAGATGAATGGAGGACTGCATTTAAGAGAAACGAAGGATTGTATGAATGGTTAGTCCTTTTGGATTGACTAATGCACCAAGTACTTTCATGAGGTTTTGAAGAAATTTGGGTAAGTTTGTTATTGTATACTTGGATGATATTCTGATTTTCAGTAAGACAAAAGAAGAATATTTGTGGCACATTAAACAAATATTATAGAGGTTAAGGGAAGAGAATTGTTGATAAACATCAAGAAATGTAGTTTCATGAAGGAAGAATTGGTATATTTGGGATTTGTGATTTCTATGGAAGGATTGAAGATGGACCCTAGGAAAGTTAGAGCAATTGTTGAGTGGCCAACACCTTAGAGCATTGGAGAGGTAAGACCATTTCATGGATTAACAAGTTTCTATTGGAAGTTTATTAGAAATTTTAGTTCAGTATGCACACCAATAACAAAGACAATGAGAGGTGAGAGAAAGGATTTCAAGTGGACATTAGGAGAGGAGCAGATAAAAGTTTTGAATTGTTGAAGCAGAAAGTGCCAGAGCAACCAGTGTTAGCATTGCCAAATTTTAACAAAGTATTTCAAGTAGATTGTGATGCTAGTGGAAATGCAATAGGAGTAGTGTAAAGTCAAGAAGGTAGACCAGTAGCATATTTTAGTGAGAAGTTGAGTGATGAAATAAGAAGATATTCAGTTTATGACTAGGAGTTCTATGCCATAATTCAAGCCTTGAAGAAATGGAGACATTATTTGTTGCCTAAAGAATTTGTAGTGTACACAGATCATCAAGCTTTACAATATTTGAACAGTTAAGGAAAGTTGAATCAGAGACACATGAGATGGTAGAGTTCATGCAGAGTTACATATTTGTACTGAAGCATAGGAGTGGGAAGTCAAACAAGGTTGCAGATGCATTGAGTAGAAGAAGGAATTTGCTAACAGAGATGAGGATAGAAGTATTAGGTTTTGAAGAATTGAAGCACATGTATGAAGAAGATCTTGATTTTGCAGAACCATGGAAAGCATGTAAGGGACCTATTGTGATAGATAGAAGTGGTTGGGTTATTTCATTCAGGACGATATGTTATTCAAACAAAATCAATTGTGTATATCTAGAAGTTCGATGAGAGATAATTTGATAAAAGAGAAGCATAGTGGTGGATTAACAAGACATTTTAGAATTGACAAGGTAGTGGCTTTGGTAAGTGAACGTTACTTTTGGCCTTAGATATATAAGGATGTAAGGAAGTTTGTGCAGAATTGTAGAGTATGTCAAGTTGCAAAAGGGAGTAGTCAGAATACTGGATTATACAAATCTTTGACAATACCGGAGAGACCTTGGGAAGATATAAGCATGGATTTAAGATTAGGATTGCCAAGAACATAGAGGGGACATGATTCTATATTTGTAGTGGTGGACAGATTTTCAAAGATGTTACATTTCATTCCTTGTAAGAAGACAAATGATGTAGTGCATGTTGCTGACCTATTTTTCAAGGAGATTGTGAGATTGCATGGATTACCTAAGATCATAGTTTTAGACAGGAATACAAGATTCATTGGATACTTTTGGAGGACATTGTGGAAGAAGATGAAGACAAAGCTATAGTTCAGTTCAACATTTCATCCACAAACAGATGGACAAATAAAAGTGGTAAATAGGAGTTTAGGTAACTTGTTGAGATGTTTAGTAGGAGATAAGGTAGGAAATTGGGATCTAATTCTACCGCAAGTAGAGTTTACATACAATAATTCAGTGAATAGGAGTATAAGGAAGACACTAGTTGAGATTGTGACAGGAACTAAACCTAGAGGAGTTGCAGAGTTGAGAGACATCAGTATGGAGGATAAGAGAAGTGCAGAGGCAGAAGAATTTGAAGGATACATGGAAACACTACATAATCGGGTCAAGAAGCATTTGGAGGAGATGAATAGAAAGTATAAGGAGCAAGCAGACAAGAAGAGGAGACAAATAATAGTATATCTGAGAAAGGCAAGATTTCCAGTAGGGACATACAACAAGCTGAAAATGAAGAAGTTTGGACCATGTAAAATACTTAGGAAGTTTGATTTAGGAAATGCATATAAAGTAAAGCTACCAGAGACACTTGGTATATCACCTATATTCAACATTACAGACTTATATCCATATCATGAAGGTAACAACATTGGAGATCGTTTGAAGAATCAGTTACCACAACAACAACCAGAGCAGATAGAAGACACCTTGGACAACAGAGTTGGACACAATATGAGAGGAAAGCAATATAAAGAATATTTGGTAAAGTGGAAAGGCAGACCGAAAGAAGATTCAACATGGATTTCTTAGGCTAAGGTGGACCACCTTGGTTTTCCTCTAGCCCCAACAAAGTGGGACACTTTTTCAATAACCCTGGGTGTCTGATGCAGGAGCATCCCAGGTTGCAGAGCAATCTTGCATCAACAAAAAAAACATTTGCATTCTTTTGTTTTTTTTCATTTCTAGTTCAGTTTAGTCATTTGTAGTCTCAACATTTTGTACCAGATTTTACCACATCTTCATATCAGAGCTCGTGGAAAAAGAATTAGCATCTACATATCATCATCTACATCATATCCAAATTTCAGGTCATTTGGATCTGTATGCTAAAAGTTATCGCTATTAGAAGATCATCAGCTTTCACAGAGCAAAGAATTCAGACAATCAGTTAAAGGAGAAGATTTACGGAGCACTTCCGTGACTTGCAGAGCTAAATGAAACATATCACAAGGAACATATGGATCAGATAGACTTTCCTTGAGGTTTGCACCAAGTTTCATCCATTTACAGAGCAATACCAAATGTTGTAGGCCGACCTACTTGTTTTGCATGTTACATTCCTTCATTGGAGTTTGTAACCTCTTGTGGCTGACTATATATATATATATATATATCTAAGATGTATTAGGAAGTCGGTAATTCTATGATATGATTTAGATAGTTTTAGAAGTTAGATTCTTTTTAGGAGGGCACTTCAATTCCATATCTTGCATATCAGTTGTAACTCAAAAAGCAAACTTGTGAGCCCTTTGATTGTAGCCTGCATGTTGTCGACATATGAGCTTTGTAATTTCTTGATATTTTGAATATATTAATCTTCTATTGCATTCTATGATTGTGTTGTTTCTGTTGTGTTTACTCTAGCTGCATGGTTTGGATAGTTCATTCTGTGAACCCTCCGACCGTGACTGCACCATGGAAGAAGTGATGAAAGGAGAACTCAATATGACTTCCCAAGGACTACATCCAACACAAATACATAATAAATGAACCCTCCCACACCTCTGTTCTTGACCCTCGCACCCCATAGGAGAGAAAGAATGAGATGATAGAACCTCCCCACAAAGCAGTAGCTCCTATGCTAATGGTGAATGCTCAAAGACAAACGCTAAAGAGTGTCCAATATTGACAAACAACATTTCTCCCTTTGGGAAGAAACAAATTCAATGGTGTATATAGAAGCCATTTGCAAAGTTTGGATGAAAAGGGAATCCAAATCAATGTCTCAAAATACAACTTGGGTCTCCTCACGTTGAAAAAAGATGTTTTCCAAAACAAAAAATGTCTGCCCAATCAGAGAAGTAGTACTAGAAGGAAGATGCTAAACTGCATCTAAAAACACATAAGATGGTATGACATCACTGCCATCAAAGAGGAGAGATAATCCCTCAAATGTATCCTTCAAATTTGAAATGTGAGACTCCAAAAATAAGAATAATATGTCTAATAATTATGAATCTCAATGAGGTGGATCTG
The DNA here is from genome assembly GCA_027924645.1 of Cunninghamia lanceolata. NCBI lineage: Eukaryota > Viridiplantae > Streptophyta > Pinopsida > Cupressales > Cupressaceae > Cunninghamia > Cunninghamia lanceolata. Next base: position 14,134,261 of record BSBN01000870.1, on the reverse strand, counting down.
GAAGACTCAAATGATTTTGTTGCAAAGAATCACTAGAAACTCTCAAGGAAGCAACATTGAACTTTGAAATAACAATAGGTGATGGAGCTATGATATCCATAGGAGGAGAAGTGTTAGTGTAGGTTTTTTATTTCTTTTTATAAGTTTTTTCCTACACATTTATTTAAGCTTGCTTAGGTTAATAAATGATGTTTTATTAGGTGAGAGGATTATGAGGTGTCACCTTCCTACATGTGAGCAACCATTAGCTATCTTGGGAAGATACTTTGCTATATTTAGACCGATAGATGGTTGCTCCTCATTGGTTGATGTTGGCACCTCCTCCCTCTCCCTGGTCTATATAAGCATGCTACCTAGCTTATATTCATTCGATATTGGAGATAGTTATCTGATGCTATTTTGCCATTCCAGCATTTCACATCAATCTCTTGGTATCGTTGTTATGCTGTTTCAATTGCTTTTACATTTACAATTTTTGTTTCTAACTCTTTCAATTAATTTTAGGTTATAATCTATTTTGCAGATTCTAACATGGTATCAGAGCATGTTTTGTAAGGTTAGATTCTTTGTAGAGATCTTGCAAAATCCCGTATGCTCTTCTCTTGCATTTTTGAACGATCTGGATAATCAGAAAAGATTTATGAAGATCCAGTAATCTTGTTTTTGCATGTATGAGATCTGGGTGATTGTAGCATCTTTAGGTAGTCTGGCAACATTTTTGACTGTTCCATTGCATCTGGCAGGCTCTTGAAAGTCTTTTTTGGCTTTCATTTCACTCTTTTTGGAGATCGTTCAAGCCATACCTACAAACAAGGGTTTTTAAGCTTGCATATTTTGTGTTTTCATCAATATTGCAGGTTGCAACATGTCTTTGCTTGTCTTAGGTAGCTGATTCAACCTTTGCATGTTATTTTTTGGTTGCTGGGGTCATTTTCTGTTGCTAAAGGCGTCTGTTTTACATTAGATCCACATCTTCTGTACATCAACAAGAAAAATGCCTTCTGGTTTTTGTTCGCAGCATCGAAAAACCATCTGGATATATTTTAGTTTTTGCATGCAGCCTATATATTTTGCAGAAATGAACTCAAAAAGCTACAACATGACTCCTCTCCATTGGCAGTTGTAGATTTGAAGACAATTTTCAAATGCTTCGTTCTTGCTCATACGGACTTCGTTTCTCACGAATGTTTTTTTGATTTTGGCTATTTTTTCATGCTCTATGCACTAGTGTAGATTTTTTTTGATTTTGATGTAGAAAAATTCTAGAAATTGTAGATTCTCAGTTGTGACACTACACAGTTCTTATTTTGGGAACTTCGAAGAAACATAATTTTTGCATAAAACCTCGAATCGAGGTGATTCTTTTTTTGAAAGTGAATGTTTTTTCGTGTACCTTGTAGTGGTGCTATTTATTTCACTAGGTATTGTGCCAAAGTTGTATTTTCAACATATGCTCTTTTTGAGGATTTGTAATAGCATTGAGATCAATTCCATTCAATATTTCTTGCTGGTGGCAATTGTAAACACACTAAATATAAAGTTCCAAATTAAATTTTCTTGGGAGAGTTATTTGATTGAGTGAAAAAGGGGGGGTGTCTTACGTGCTCTCTTTGAGTTAATTTTTTATGGGGTTATTGTAATCGTTTTGGGGGTTCATCATGGATTTCAGTTATTTCCATCTTTCTGTTGTTAAGTTAACCTCAGAAAACTATTTGTCTTGGAAACAAGGGATAAAGAATCAATGCCTTGAGAAAGATGTATTGCCCCATCTCCTTGGACTCGTTCCTGAGCCAAGTGACTATGAACAAAAGAATGCATGGTTCAACAATAATGGCATGGTCTATGGATTAATATGTATTACTATTTATGAGGATATTCTACATCACATAGAGCACACTGAGTGCCCTTTCACTGCCTGGACCATCATCCAACAGTTGTATGGAGACTAAGCTCTTGTGGATGATACTGAGACTTCTTTTGCCCCATCTTGTGTGACATACATTGATATCCCATATTCAGATACAACACCTGTTGCTTCATCAGATTCCTGAGATGCTTCTTTGAGAGCTTCTAGTGGTTCTTTGTAGCAAGATCATTACAGTCTTCCTAATTGGGATTCCTATCTATCAGACATTTCATCTTTGCTTGTGGAGTCTCACATTTCAGATTTGGAGAACACCTTTGAGGGGTTATCTCTCCTCTTTCATGATAGTTATTTTGTTGTTGCGCCTGCTATTACTATAGAGTTTAGAGAGGCTTCACTGAGGGCTTCTAGTGATTCTTTGCAGGACATCTTGTGGGATTTACATTGTAGCCACATGGCGTGCATTGACATTCTACGTCCATCAGTTCTTCAGATCTTGCTCTTCAGTTTTCACATGATTTTGAAAGGTCACATTTTTCAATTAGGCCTAGGACTCCTGATTTGATTGTGACTCATTTCAACATCAGTATGACGACACTTGAGCAAAGTTTTGAGACAAGATACATCATGAGGCTTCCTTCCTCACTTTGCTTCTTTGAGTGGGAGTTACTTCGGTATTCACCATTGGAGTTGTTTCTTCCTAAGGGGAGAAATGTCATTTACCACAAATGGATCATCTTTAGCATTCATATATGGGCATCCTCCTTCGACATCAGAGCTACTTCATTGTGGGAGGGTTTCATAGTCTCTTTCACTCTTTCTATTTTAGAGGGGTCTCTTCTCTTTTGGGGGGGAATTCATTGTACATGGGTACCTCATCAGACTTCATTTGCCGGGACCCATCTCTTTACCCACCTAAGCTACACTTAAGGGGGGTGTTAGTGTAGGTTTTTTTATTCCTTTTTGTAAGGATTTTCCTACAAATTTATTTAAGCTTGCTTAGGTTACTAAAGCATGTTTTATTAGGTGAGAGGATTATGAGGTGTCACCTTCTTACATGTGAACAACCATTAGTTATCTTAGGAAGATACTTTTCTATCTTTAGACCAATAGATGGTTGCTCCTCATTGGTCGGTGTTGCCACCTCCTCCCTCTCCTTGGTCTATATAAGCATGCTACCTAGCTTGTATTCATTCGACATTAGAGATAGTTATCTGATGCTATTTTTCCATTTGAGCATTTTACATCAATCTCTTGGTATCATTGTTATGCTGTTTCAATTGCTTTTGCATTTATAGTTTTTATTTCTAACTCTTTCAATTGATTTTGGGTTATAATATGTTTTGCAAATTCTAACAAGAAGAAGCAACAATAAAAGTCTTTGTGTGATCTGAACTATCAAGACCCGTGAAATATTCAAGCTCCTGTAAAGTATTATCATCAAAGGGTATATTATCTGCATCATCTATGGGTATGAGGCAATCCATAGCAGGATCATCTGGGAATGGTGACACACAATAGCCTTCATACATCTCCCAAATTTTGATCCAAAGTGTGCGTGGGCACTCAAAGTCCAAAATAACACACATAATGTCATAATCAACATTGGAACAAATTAATCCTACAAGATGATTAATATTATTCCCCATGTAGATTTTTTTCCTAGTGTATTTGGTTAAGGTATGAGTCCACAAAAATAAGGCAAAAGGTTAAGCCATCTGAGATGTGTTAGGATGTCTTCTTGCCAAGACTCATCATTATTCTTATTCAGGGTTACCATAGAAGGATGAATAGAAAAATCCACGATAACTCCTCAAATGATAAAAACAAAGATCAATACATCCATACATATTACTGCGCTGATAAATGAAGCCCACCAGCAAAGATCAATTATCAATTTCAACAGTTTTCCCAGTTAATGAGTGAAAATACCCAAAATGGTCTCAAACTGTTTGGCGACTTACTGGTGGCGACGTCAGTTCTAGTTAGGTGGTGGCGAAGGATCTAAGCAACGCTTAGCTGAAAACACTGATGGCAGTGGCATTGTGGTGGAAAAAGGGCGACAAACATTGGTGGTGGTGGCAGGATCCAAGCTCTATGTTGGACAAGGCGACAAGATAAGGTGGTAGGTGTCAAATGTGTCATGTCCCCTTTCTAAAATAATTAATTAATGGTCAATATTAACCCATCTTATTCTTCCATGGGTTAATTGGGCAAGCATAGGAAGAATAAATATTTAATATTTAATATTGTCCAACTAATATCTATTTCCAGAGAACAATTAAATATTAAATTAAATATTTTGAGACTCAGAAAGGGGTATTGGGTTTGGTGAGGTGTCCATTTGCATGAAGATTTCAAAAATCTTGGTAAATCACAAGTGGCGGGGGATTTTATGACAACGTATGACAACTTATGACAATTGTCATACCCCAAAATAGCAAGGAATCAAGGAAAAACGTGGGAATCTTGGATTTCCCTCTCTCCCATGAAATATTGATACAAAATATGTAATTTTGGTGATTTGGGGCTATTGTTGATTTGATATTTTTCTCTCAAACTTGCAGATTTGCAGATTGTGGCTTTAATGGACGAAAACCCATTGGAGTAAAGAGGCTTGTGGATGAAAACCCATGAGTTTCAGGTGGCCAGAGGACATAAACCCTTTGATCACAAAGAGTAGCTTCATCCAGAGGTTGCACAGAGCTTCAAGGATTGAGTAGTTTCCGGCAGTTTCCGGTAGTGTCCATTGTTTGTGTGTGCAGGTCTTCTTGTGTTGCTGTGGTAGTTCCAGAAGTGTTGGAAAGAGTTGCTGTTGTTATTTACTTTGGTTTTCTATGTATTAGCTGTAGATTCCTATTTTCTAATGTCAGAGATTAGTATTGGAGGTTGTGGGTAGAGTTGTGTTGATTTTGGCTTTGTGGGTCAGAATACCTAATGCGTATTTCAACATTATTGTGAAGTTTTGGTGGTGTAGATTGCTGCTGAGTGCTGTAGGTTTTGCTGTTGTTACTTTATTGGTATCAGACCATATTTCATGTACTTTCCATCTGAAAATCAAACAATATCAGTTTGGGTGTTTTTTGGTGTATTTCGGTGATTGATGGTGTTGGTAGTTTTTGTGGGTTTGATCATATTTGCTCCAGATTTGGGATTTTGGTTGTTGTTTATGTTATGGCTGTTATGACAGTCCAAAATGATATAAAATCCATTTAATATCAGATCAAATCAGTTCCATTAATTTCTGGGCAAGTTTGTGTTAGTTTGGTGTTGTTATGTGCATGACTAGCTTGCTAGTCTTGGTGAAATTATTGTATTTTCTGGTGGTGTTAAATAAATTCATTTTAAAATTTGATTTCAAGTTAAAATATTAGTTTGGATCATTACAGTGGTATCAGAGCATGATCTTGCCAGCCTATAGGTTATTCAGATGATTGATGATACCGAGTGACAGAGAAATTAGATATTTGAGGAGACAGCAAAGGAAATTGCAATTGGAGGAAACAATGGCAGATAGAAGAGGTGAAGAAGAAGATGATGCTTCAAGGAAATTTACTCAAATGGTTGAGGCACAAACCAGACTTGCTGAAATGTTTGGGCAAATGTTGCAATGGATCCAAAATAACAACAACAACAACAGCAACAACGAAAGCAATGGTGGTAGTACTTCGGGTGCAAACAATAGTAATAATGGAAAAGGGAAGGAAATTGAAACAAAAAATTCAGGGGCTGCAAATAAACCCTTATTCCTACCTAAAGAGGAACCTGAACAAGTTGAGTCTGCAACTACTAGTTTGTTCAATGCAGAGACCCTTAACAAATGGCGTGGAGAATACAATGCATTGGCAGATGAGATCAAGAATGATATGTCTTGGAGAGAATATGTAGAATTCCTGAGAAGAGGTGAATCTCAAAAAAAGGGGAAAGGCCAAAATAAAGAACTAAAACAAAGTTGGGTAAGTTAACCGCAGCTTTCTTTGATGGAAGTGAAAAGATTTCAGCTAGGGCTTGGCTGCAAAAGATAGAGACATACTTTATGCTCAATCCCATGACAGAGAAGGATGCAGTTCAGTTTGGCACTTTGCATTTGGAAGGAGAAGCCTATGAATGGTGGTACCATGGTCACACTACTTTGGGACATGATCAAGTACATACCTTTGGTGATTTCAAACAAAGGATTCTTGATAGGTATGAACTAAAAGAAGAAGAAGAATATTTCAGCCAATTGTCTGAAATTAAGCAAAAGAATTCAGTAAGTGAGTATATAGCAGACTTTCAAAAGATTGCAGTGATGGTACCTAAAATATCAGAGAAGAGAAGAGTACATCTATTCATCACAGGGCTCACCGAACCTCTTAGGGGGTTTGTCAGATCTTTCACACCTCTCACCTTGCAAGAAGCCATCAAGAGGGCTCTAACCCTTGAGCCATCAATTCCAAAGAATGCTTTCCTACACTCCTCCAAACCAAACACATGGCATCATAAGGGAGGATTCCAGAAGAAACCATTCCATGCACTTGCACCTACACAAAAAAATACAACTCCTAATACTACAAAGAAGATGGATGAAGAAACAAGGAATGAGCTTAGGAGGAAGAAACTTTGCTTTTCTTGTAGAGAGCCTTGGGTCCCTGGACATAGGTGTTTGGGAAAAGGACAAGTCCATTACATAGAGGTTGTCTCATATAAGGATTCAGACTCAGATGGTAATGAGGAGTTTCATGACATAGAGGATGCTGAACCAGAGGTCGAAGAGGAGACTAAAAAAGAAGGTTCATTAGCTGCACTTTTAGGAGCACCAAAATATCATCCTTTTAGGGTTCGTGGAGCGTTAGTGGGACAACAAATGACTATTTTGATTGATAGTGGGGCAACCCACAATTTTATTGATGAAGGGTTAGTAATGAAGAGAGGATTGAAGACTGAAGAATTTGAAGGGTTCAATGTGACTGTTGCAGACGAATTCACTATGCCATGCACCAGAGTGGTCAAACAATTAAGCATCACTATGGGAGACTACAAGGTTTGTGATGATTTTTATGTTGGTATTGGTGAAACTGATGTTGTCTTGGGTGTTCAATGGTTGCACTCTATTGGAGGACACTATCAAAACTACCAAACTATGGAGTTCAAGTTTCAGTTAGAAGGCAAGGAGATTACACTCAGAGGGATTGCAAATGGAGCTCCACGAGTGGTGACATCAAAGAAGATGGAGAGGACTTTCAGAAGAGGTCAAGTTGCTTGGGCAGCCACTTGCTTGATCCAACCTTCAAGCTCTCCAAATGGAAAAGGTAAATTTCATTTTGAAATTCAAGAAATTTTAGATAAGCATAGCATTGTTTTCAGTTATATACGCCCAGGATTACCTCCAGATAGAGGGTTTCAGCATGTTATAGAGTTGGAAAAAGATGCCAAACCTGTTATAACTATGCCATATGGACATCCAAGGGGTTATAAGGAAGAGATAGAGAAGACTATCAGAGAGCTCTTAGATATGGGATTCATTAGACCAAGTTCTAGTCCTTTTGCATCATCTGTAGTTCTTGTGAAGAAGAAGGATGGCACTCTAAGGATGTGCATTGACTATAGAGCTTTGAATAAGACAACTATTAAGAATAGATATCCCATACCAAGGATAGATGAACTTATTGATGAGTTGCATGGAGCTGTTTACTTTTCTAAGATTGATTTGAGATCGGGATATCACCAGATTCGGATGAGAGACAAAGATGTGGAAAAGACAGCTTTTCGGTGTCACTATGGGCATTTTGAGTTCTTGGTCATGCCCTTTGGCCTCACTAATGCACCAGCAACTTTCCAATCATGCATGAACAAGGTATTTAGCAAGCAACTCAGGAAGTTTGTCTTGGTTTTCTTTGATGATATATTGATCTACAGTAAAACTTGGAAGGAACACTTGGAACATTTAGATACAGTTTTGGGTATTTTGGAGCAGTAATCTTTCTATGCTAAGTTGTCCAAATGTGAGTTTGGACTAACTAAAATTCTTTACTTGGGATATGTCATAAGTTCTAAGGGTGTTCAAGTAGATCAACAGAAGATTCAAGCAATACTTGATTGGCCTCCACCTACAAATCTTACACAGTTGAAACGATTCTTTGGGCTATGTTGCTATTATAGGAGGTTTGTAAAAGGTTTTTCTCAGCTTGCTATTCCATTAACAGATTTGACTAAGAAGGGAGCCTTTACATGGTCTGAAGAAGCTCATAAAACTTTTGACAAGTTTAAGGAGGTAATGAGTTCATGCCCTGTGCTTGCTATTCCTAATTTTTCATTGCCTTTTGTAGTTGAATGTGATGCTTCGGGTGAAGGTGTTGGGGCTGTCCTAACTCAAAGGGGACATCCAATTGCTTTTGAGAGTAGGAAGCTAAACAATCTAAAAAAAACATATCACATTTATGACAAGGAAATGTTGGCAATTATGCATGCACTAGAGAAGTTCAGACAATATCTTGTGTGTGGGAAGTTTGTTGTGAAAACTGATCATAATAGTTTGAAGTATTTCCTTGATCAAAAAGATTTGAATGATCGTCAACAAAGGTGGGTAAGCAAGCTATAGGCATATGATTTTGAAATAGAATATATGAAGGGTAAAATAAATGTGGTGGCGGATGCACTTTCTAGGAAGCCAACTTTGTGTTCATTATCTTCTATTTCTGCAGAGTGGAAAGATTCTATCATTGCTAAATATGTCAAAAATACCTTTGCATCTAATGTATTGGATGATTTAGTAGAAGATGATAAGTATAAAGTGAATGATGGGCTGATTTATTACAAGAATCAAATTTTCCTTGTTCCTGAATCAAAAATCAAGGAAAAGATTTTAAGAGCTTTCCATGATACTCCCTTGGCTGGTCATCAAGGTTACTTCAAAACATATAGGCAGATTCGTGAGAGATTTTCTTGGAAAGGTCTGAAAGAGGATGTCCACAAGCATATTAGGGAGTGTATGACTTGCCAAAGGAACAAAGGAGAACAAATTTTTCCTGCAGGTCTCCTACAACCACTTCCAATTCCTGAACAGAAATGGGAGAGCATTTCCATGGACTTTATCACAAGACTTCCCAAGGTACAAGGTAAGGATTGTATATATGTGGTGGTGGATAGATTAACAAAGTATGCTCATTTATTTTCCATCACTTTAGAGTTTAAGGCTCCTCAAGTAGCAGAGTTGTTTTTCAAAGAGATATTTAAGCTGCATGGTTTGCCAAAGAACATTGTTAGTGATAGAGATAGTAGGTTCCTCAGTTCTTTTTGGAAGGAACTATTTCACTTGACAGGAATAGAGCTCATACCAAGCACAAGTTACCATCCACAAACAGATGGACAAACAGAAATTGTTAACAAGTGGATAGAGGGGTATTTGAGGAATTATGTTTCAGATCAGCAAACTACTTGGGTCAAATGGTTGCACTTGGGAGAGTATTGTTATAATACATCACATCATATGTCAATTGGTATGCCTCCATTTCGAGCTCTTTATGGTTATGATGCACTTTCTTTTGTTGATTTGATATTTACAGATAGTAGAGTACCTGCAGCTAGTGATCTTATCAGTCATAGTCAAGAGATCATAAGATCACTAAAAGATAAATTGAGGCAAGCACAAAACCAACAAAAGATATATGCAGATAGGAAGAGAATAGAAAGATTTTTTGAGGTGGGAGACTTGGTATTTCTTAGATTGCAGCCATATAAACAAAGCTCTTTGAAGAAGAGCAGGGCTGAAAAGCTTAAGCCTAAGTTCTTTGGGCCTTACAAGATCATCAAGAAAATTGGTGAGGTAGCTTATGAGTTGGAGCTTCCTCCAAACAACAGGATACATAATGTATTTCATGTTTCTTGTTTGAAGAAGGTCCTTGGACAGAAAATTGTGCCTTCATCTAATTTACCACCTTTGGATGATGAAAGGAAGTTGATTTTGATACCTGAAAAAATCTTGGAAACAAGGTGTTGGTGCCTGAATTGACTGTCAGTTCTTGAGCAATTTTTATGCAGGCACCATCCTAAAAAATCCAAAAAATTTTCCAGTTTTGGCACCCCTTTAGTGTTTTGTAACATCCACATCATCTTTCTTGAAGGAGGTGGTCTTCTTGTTTTCTCCATCGGCATGAGTTTGCATGTGTCTTGGTGATCTTTTTGGTACCAATGGCGTGTTATCTTCTATCGCTGAGACTTTACCTATTGGCGAAGGTGTTTTGTGGCTTGCCGACGGACTGGGTCTCGCCGACGAGGGTTTTGGGGTGCTATCGCCAAGACTTTGGCTATCGGGTGAACGGGCAGATTGTTGGCCGATGGTGCAGGTCTGGCCGATGGAGTTGCCATCGGCGAGTGTGGAGAGTTGGGCCGACAGGGGTACTCTGGCTGATGGAGCTGTATCGGCATAACATGTGATGTCGGCGAGGGAGTTTTTGATTGAGCTGATGGCATGGGTCTGGCCGATAGGCGGTAATTAGCCTATGGGCGTCGGCGTGACTTTTGGAGTCGGCGTAGGTTTGAGGTGTTGCTCCGACGGTGTAAGTCACACCGACGGAGGTGGGAGGCCTGGGTGTTATCGGTAAGACTCTTGAGGTCGGCAAAGAAGTGTTCAGTTGCTCCGATAGTGTTGATCTCGCCGATGGGAGCGAGGAGTCTGGCCGACAGGGGATTACGATAGGCATCAGCGAGACCGCTGTGATCGGCAGGAGATTTTTGAGGAAGGCCGATGGTATATGTCATGGCGATGGGCTGTGGGCGAAGGGTCGTGTGTTGAGCGCGGCAAAACGCTCGACACTTAATATCCATGCGGCCATGTTTTTAAAATGATAAAATGGTCTCTGCAGGACGAATGTGGGATATTGATTTATGCAGATGTGAAGGTCTTCCCGATGGTCTTGGTCACGCCGATGGCATGATATGCAAGGCAAAACATGCATTTTCAGGGTGCCTACGTGGCACATTTTCGTAGGATAGTGACTTTTCAACGTGGATTTGGTGCCATCGATTTTCAAGCGATGGAAGGGTCGACGGCCATGTTTTAAAGATGGAGTATGAGTTTCCTTTGTGGCTTCAGGCACGTTTTGAGCGGAAAATTTCCATTTAAGTTGTGCGACTGTTTCCAGGAGAAGATATGGGTGGTTGAGCCATCAATGGTGATTTGCAGAGGCATGGGAGAATGGTTGAACGGCCATGTATCTAATTTATGGCAAGAAAATTCTCCGACAGTGGCACAAGGCTCGAGCTCATCTGCCCCTTGTCCTTTTCTTGCTTCTCCATGTTTTGTCCCCTGCTGCGCTTATTCTTTGCAGGCCATTTTCCTCAGAGTGAATGTATCTGGCGAATTTTTGACTTCTGGCCATGTAATTAATTGCTGAATGTACACGATTCTGTATAAATGGTCTGGCTGTGTTACATTTTGGGAAAGGGATGTTTTTGGGCTTTCTGCTTTGACTCTGAACATAAGGTGTTCACATTTTGAAAGGCATTTTTTGCTACAGACTCGGTCCTTAGTCTGGTGTACTAATCCATCTTGGATTGTAAATGATGATTTTCTCTGTGATGACCTTCTATGCAGATTGATTCTAAATGAAAAATACCTGTGTGTGTATTGTTTCTGATTGTCTCCTGTATGTCATTTGTTTTCCTTTCAAACAAGGTTGTCAAAGGCTTCCAAGTTTTTCAGTATATGTATACTGTGTGTTTGATTTATTGCGTCTGCTCAAGGAGTGGTTAAATAGGCTTTTGATCAGATACAAAGGAAAATAGATTGCATCATAGGATCTGTTAAGTATGATCATTAATGATACTCTTTCTTGGACATGTTGCTGTTAGGCAGTAGCATTATTCTTAGGTCCTCTGGATATGAATTTATGTTGTCATGGGGAGACATTTACAGTCTTAGATATGACTCTGCTGCCCAGATAAGGCACTGGTTTGGGAATCTGTCTGTTCAATGGGTCTAGGAAAGTCCCATCCCTCCAAGCACCATTTCAAACCATTTCATCCTTCCACCTGTTAGTTGTAGGAGTAGGATTAGGATCCCTGCATGCTCTCATACCGAACCAGACATTATGTCCAAGAATGTTGCCAACCTTGTGATTTGTTATACAAATCTTGGTCCTTACATGAGGATATTCTGCCTGTTGCTGTCAAGTTAAATCTTTCTGTCATTGAGCTAGTCAAGGTTATACTTTTATCAAGTAGGGAAACCCCCCTTGGTGCGGCAGAACCAGAAGTGAAGGGGAGGAGCTCACGCAACCTCCTGTATTCAGTTGGCTGAATCTGCCTGTGCATTAGAACTGGCAAACCCTAATGCTGATTCAGAAGAAAAACCAACAAAATGGCGACTCCGCTGGGGATGTTGATGTAAAGTGATATCCTGCAGTCTCTGGTGAAGTTTTGCTCTACTGGTGGAATGAACTCAGAAACATATTTGATGAGCTTTCAGCTGCTGTAAATTTTGTCCTCTTTGGAGAGGTGGCGACTCTACAAAAAATTCAAGTGCACATGAAAAGTTGATGTGTGTGTTGTGACAGAAAATGTGCTGTTTAGACTTCAACATCTGTATAAGAAAGGTACCTTGTTCCTTCCCCTTTATATTTGCTATTTTGCTGCATAGGTTAGATGCCAGGGGAGGTTACAGGTCTTAGGAATGCAAGGGATGTCTGAAAATAGAAATTTCATGAATCCAAGTATGAATTATCCCATACTCAGCGGTGAAATGTTGGATAAAAGAATAGAAGAGATAAGAAATAGGTTGATATTCTTAGAGGCTGAGCAGGCCCAGTTAAAAAGCAGTAACCCTGTTGTGTCTGCCAGTCAGAAGGCTAAACCTCTTCTCAGCCCTTTTGATCCTTTGTATGACCAACTGGATTTGTCATGGGTGGATTATAAAGTAGAAACTATGCCTGCTAGGATATACTGTCAGATGCCTAGATTTAGTGGTCACAATGTATGTGATGGGAATGCACATATCCAAAATTTTCACAGTTTTATGGGAAAACATTCATTCAGAGATGAGGATATGTGGATGAGGTTTTTTGTTAGGTCCTTTGATGCAAAAGCAAAAGACTGGTATTTGAGCCTTCCAAAGAGATTTTTTGCCTGTTGGGATGAGCTTGCTGACTGTTTCAAAGAAGAATTTGCAAGAGAACCTGCTGATCTTGTTGCAGAATTGATGAACATCAGAAAACAAGATGAAGAGCCATGTGTTAATTTCAGTCATAGGTTTGCAGTAGCCCTTTCACAGATCCCAGAAGTCTTCAGACCTGATATTTCAGCCTGTGTTGGCATATTCTTTGAGGCTTTTGAGGAGGGCTCTAGTGCAATACTGAGGGATTTCAAGGTAACAGGTATGCAGATGGCATACAAATTTGCTGAAAATATAGAAAATTTTAGAAATGGGCGCCTGTTGATATCCCTGTCCCCAGGCCTTGGTGTGAGAACGGGTTGTGAAGCTGCAAATGACCAAATGATTATGGCATCATGTGCAGATAAAAATGAAAATGAAAGCATAGAGGTTGAGACTGCTGTATTTGAACATAATGCTAACAATACTGCTTAACTGGATTGTTCACCAGTTGAGGATGCCAGTGAAAGGACTAGTGAGGATTCCCATTGCAATGATGAGGCATATGACCATGAAAACAATAACGAGGTTGTGGACAGCAATGAGCAATTTTTGGAATGGACCTGTGGAGACAGTTGTGAGTATTGTACTCAAGACAGAGAAGATATAAGCAAACAGAGAAGCAGTCCTATGTGTGACCCATTGCCTACCTTTCAAACACATGGAGATCATGAAGAGCAGTCAGGGATTGAAACAAGTGCTAGTTTAGAGCATGATTGTTTTTCATTTGATGGCTGTTTTGCTTATGACACACAGGCTAATACTCCTCCACAGAGTGAATCCATTGGTGATGAAGATGTGTGCTCTGCTGCCCATGAACAAATGGCATATTATGATCAAGCTTATGTACCTGGGTCACCCATCTTTGACACATATGGTGATGAGGATCTATTTGAGTATGGTGAGGATCTAGACATTGTTTTTGGTTTGGATTCTGTTTCTCATCCTGATGAAAGAGGAAACAACATACATCAGGTAATTGACTATGAAAATGTGCCTGATTTGAAAGAGGTGCTAGAGCCTGATCTTTTCCAGTTTGAGGCTGTTGTTGGTTGTGTGCATAATGTATACAATTGTGAATTTGAAAGCTTTTCTTTTGAGAGGCCAGCATATGAGATGAGCTCTGATCTTCCTAGCTGCATGGTGGACTTTGAGTGTTTTCAGTTTTCAGTCCAGCTAGGAGATCATTTTGCAATGCATAATGCTGATACAAATGATAACCTGTGTTCTATGCCATGTGAGTATGCATTGCCTGATACATTCTGCATCCACTTGTTGCCGGATGCTAAAGGTTATCTGCACAGGGATGACAGTGACAAGCTAAATCAGAAGGTTGAATGTGCAGATGACCAGGTTTGTTTATGGTCAGATCATGGTAGCACTCTCAGGCTTGACCCAGTGTATGCAGATGAGAATAAGGTGTTTGATAAGGGGAAATATTGGTTCTCCTTTTCTTGGTGTCCTTAGGCCATCAAGTTTGATTGGTGATGCAGATCATTGTAACTTCATGACTCTGTGCCCAATGGATAAGGCACTGGTCTGCATCCCAGAGATCTGGGGTTCTCGCTGCAGTCTTGCACCTGCACGTCCCCAATCAGAGCCACTGTTGGTGCCTGAATTGACTGTCAGTTCTTGAGCAATTTTTATGCAGGCACCATCCCAAAAAATCCAAATTTTTTTTCAGTTTTGGCACCCCCTCAGTGTTTTGTAACATCCACATCATCTTTCTTGAAGGAGGTGGTCTTCTTGTTTTCTCCATCGGCATGAGTTTGCATGTGTCTTGGCGATCTTTTTGGTACCAATGGCGTGTTATCTTCTATCGCTGAGACTTTACCTATCGGCGAAGGTGTTTTGTGGCTTGCCGACGGACTGGGTCTCGCCGACGAGGGTTTTGGGGTGCTATCGCCAAGACTGGCTATCGGGTGAACGGGCAGATTGTTGGCCGATGGCGCAGGTCTGGCCGATGGAGTTGCCATCGGCGAGTGTGGAGAGTTGGGCCGATAGGGGTACTCTGGCCGATGGAGCTGTATCGGCGTAACATGTGATGTCGGCGAGGGAGTTTTTGATTGAGCCGATGGCATGGGTCTGGCCGATAGGCGGTAATTAGCCTATGGGCGTCGGTGTGACTTTTGGAGTCGGCGTAGGTTTGAGGTGTTGCTCCGACGGTGTAAGTCACACCGACGGAGGTGGGAGGCCTGGGTGTTATCGGTAAGACTCTTGAGGTCGGCAAAGAAGTGTTCAGTTGCTTCGATAGTGTTGATCTCGCCGATGGGAGCGAGGAGTCTGGTCGACAGGGGATTACGATAGGCATCGGCGAGACCGCTGTGATCGGCAGGAGATTTTTGAGGAAGGCCGATGGTATATGTCATGGCGATGGGCTGTGGGCGAAGGGTCGTGTGTCAAGCGCGGCAAAATGCTTGACACTTAATATCCATGCGGCCATGTTTTTAAAATGATAAAATGGTCTCTCAGGACGAATGTGGGATATTGATTTATGCAGATGTGAAGGTCTTCCCGATGGTCTTGGTCACGCCGATGGCATGATATGCAAGGCAAAACATGCATTTTCAGTGTGCCTACGTGGCACATTTTCGTAGGATAGTGACTTTTCAACGTGGATTTGGTGCCATCGATTTTCAAGTGATGGAAGGGTCGACGGCCATGTTTTAAAGATGGAGTATGAGTTTCCTTTGTGGCTTCAGGCACGTTTTGAGCGGGAAATTTCCATTTAAGTTGTGCGACTGTTTCCAGGAGAAGATATGGGTGGTTGAGCCATCAATGGTGATTTGCAGAGGCATGGGCGAATGGTTGAACGGCCATGTATCTAATTTATGGCAAGAAAATTCTCCGACAGTGGCACAAGGCTCGAGCTCATCTGCCCCTTGTCCTTTTCCTGCTTCTCCATGTTTTGTCCCCTGCTGCGCTTATTCTTTGCAGGCCATTTTCCTCAGAGTGAATGTATCTGGCGAATTTTTGACTTCTGGCCATGTAATTAATTGCTGAATGTACACGATTCTGTATAAATGGTCTGGCTGTGTTACATTTTGGGAAAGGGATGTTTTTGGGCTTTCTGCTCTGACTCTGAACATAAGGTGTTCACATTTTGAAAGGTATTTTTTGCTACAGACTCGGTCCTTAGTCTGGTGTACTAATCTATCTTGGATTGTAAATGATGATTTTCTCTGTGATGACCTTCTATGCAGATTGATTCTAAATGAAAAACACCTGTGTGTGTATTGTTTCTGATTGTCTCCTGTATGTCATTTGTTTTCCTTTCAAACAAGGTTGTCAAAGGCTTCCAAGTTTTTCAGTATATGTATACTGTGTGTTTGATTTATTGCGTCTGCTCAAGGAGTGGTTAAATAGGCTTTTGATCAGATACAAAGGAAAATAGATTGCATCATAGGATCTGTTAAGTATGATCATTAATGATACTCTTTCTTGGACATGTTGCTGTTAGGCAGTAGCATTATTCTTAGGTCCTCTGGATATGAATTTATGTTGTCATGGGGAGACATTTACAGTCTTAGATATGACTCTGCTGCCCAGATAAGGCATTGGTTTGGGAATCTGTCTGTTCAATGGGTCTAGGAAAGTCCCATCCCTCCAAGCACCATTTCAAACCATTTCATCCTTCCACCTGTTAGTTGTAGGAGTAGGATTAGGATCCCTGCATGCTCTCATACCCAACCAGACATTATGTCCAAGAATGTTGCCAACCTTGTGATTTGTTATACAAATCTTGGTCCTTACATGAGGGTATTCTGCCTGTTGCTGTCAAGTTAAATCTTTCTGTCATTGAGCTAGTCAAGGTTATACTTTTATCAAGTAGGGAAACCCCCCTTGGTGCGGCAGAACCAGAAGTGAAGGGGAGGAGCTCACGCAACCTCCTGTATTCAGTTGGCTGAATCTGCCTGTGCATTAGAACTGGCAAACCCTAATGCTGATTTAGAAGAAAAACCAACACAAGGGATAAAAGATTGAGGAACAGGAGCATTTCAGAATATTTGATCAAATGGAAGAATTTGCTAGTGGAAGATGCAACATGGGAAGGACCAGAAATTCTTGACCATCCAAACTTGCATTGCTTGAGGACAAGCAATTTCCAGGAGGGAGGACTTGTCATGTCCCCTTTCTAAAATAATTAATTAATGGTCAATATTAACCCATCTTATTCTTCCATGGGTTAATTGGGCAAGCATAGGAAGAATAAATATTTAATATTTAATATTGTCCAACTAATATCTATTTCCAGAGGACAATTAAATATTAAATTAAATATTTTAAGACTCAAAAAGGGGCATTGGGTTTGGTGAGGTGTCCATTTGCATGAAGATTTCAAAAATCTTGGTAAATCACAAGTGGCGAGGGATTTTATGACAACGTATGACAACTTATGACAACTGTCATACCCCAAAATAGCAAGGAATCAAGGAAAAACATGGGAATCTTGGATTTCCCTCTCTCCCATGAAATATTGATACAAAATATGTAATTTTGGTGATTTGGGGCTATTGTTGATTTGATATTTTTCTCTCAAACTTGTAGATTTGCAGATTGTGGCTTCAATGGATGAAAACCCATTGGAGTAAAGAGGCTTGTGGACGAAAACCCATGATTTTCAGGTGGCTAGAGGATGTAAACCATTTGATCACAAAGAGTAGCTTCATCCAGAGGTTGCACAGAGCTTCAAGGATTGAGTAGTTTCCGGCAGTTTCTAGCAGTGTCCATTGTTTGTGTGTGCAGGTCTTCTTGTGTTGCCGTGGTAGTTCCAAAAGTGTTGGAAAGAGTTGTTGTTGTTATTTACTTTGGTTTTCTATGTATTAGCTGTAGATTCCTATTTTCTAATGTCAGAGATTAGTATTGGAGGTTGTGGGTAGAGTTGTGTTGATTTTGGCTTTGTGGGTCAGAATACCCAATGCGTATTTCAGCATTATTGTGAAGTTTTGGTGGTGTAGATTGCTGCTGAGTGCTGTAGGTTTTTCTGTTGTTACTTTAATGGTATCAGACCATATTTCATGTACTTTCCATCTGAAAATCAAACAATATCAGTTTGGGTGTTTTTTGGTGTATTTCGGTGATTGACGGTGTTGGCAGTTTTTGTGGGTTTAATCATATTTGCTCCAGATTTGGGATTTTGGTTGTTGTTTATGTTATGGCTGTTATGACAGTCCAAAATGATATAAAATCCATTTAATATCAGATCAAATCAGTTCCATTAATTTCTGGGCAAGTTTGTGTTAGTTTGGTGTTGTTATGTGCATGACTAGCTTGCTAGTCTTGGTGAAATTATTGTATTTTCTGGTGGTGTTAAATAAATTCATTTTCAAATTTGATTTCAAGTTAAAATCTTAGTTTGGATCATTACACAATGTATTGAGTGATAGTTCCTGCACTGTCCGTTGGGTTAAGCGCCTACATGCTGGTATAAACTAGGGGCTCTACGTCCCACAAGATTGTTCACTTGAAGCTTTTCTCATTGCATGTAGTAGAAAAAATGTCAGATTGTGCTATTGGAAAAATAAAAAAGCTGGCAATTAAAAGTTGTCAATTAATACAGAGAATTGTTGGATAATGAAATAAATTGTTGGATAGTGACCCATGAACGAGTCAAAGGATGCAAAATATTCCATAGAAGATGCCCCCCGAACTAGGCCCGTGTAGCGACGATACTTGTGATCGTATGACCATACGAAGATGTATGGTCCTATACTATATGGATTGTACAAAATTTTGACTATAAATTTTTGTCAAACCCTCCAAAAATAGTCAAAATTTTTCTGATGCTAAAATATGAAGTGTTTTATATCAAAATCTTAGGCCTTTTAGATTCAATGGATTCAAACTCCCATTCAATGGATTCAAACTCCCAGGATCACCTGTAATACCAAAAATAACCTTCCACAAGAGAGTAGCAAGAGAATAACTTTTTTGATTATGGATGCAAAATGATATTATGATACATAAAGTACATGAGCGATCTTACTTATAAAGGCAAGGTAATGAGATAGAACAACATAAGATTATGACAAATGTCTTAGTCTTATGACTTGAGACAAAAAGATAACTATCATAAATGTGCCTTAAGTAAACTTAACTAGACAAGTGTGAACATGACCCAATGTGGATAGTTAGGTAATATATCTTATTCACACCAACATTTGTGTTGTTAGAAATTAAGGCAACAACTACTCAAATGGAAACTTGATTACAATATGCTTATGATCTCAAATAGTGTAATATTAACAGAGATTACATTCAGAAATCATACTACAACACATGAACAAACACCATAGAAGAATAAACCATATCAATACCAGATATAACATGGAGAAAACTCTTTCGGGTAAAAAACTCCACCAAGAAAAGAGGCTCAAGTTGTTTTATCTTCAAAATCTGAAATACATAATACATGCACTTCCTCTATCTCTCCAACTTTCAATCTAGTAGCACCTATCTACAAAAATCTGTCATACTACAACACATACATGGCATTGTACGTATAGAAGTATTTTTCTCCCAAACTAGGCATCCACTTTCTCTCACTTAGGAATCTTCAACATGCAGCAATAAATGACTTCTTATAAGCTCATGACACTTGTCAAGAGTCAACCATGCAAAGTTGGGCACCCATGGACAAGAATACTCTCTTACAACATCTTATGACGCATCATAATCGTCATAGGTTCTCCTAGAAAGTATCTTCCTAAGATGGGAGCCTAGAGCCAAGAATAACAAATTACAACTAATAATTATGCGTCATAAGTTGTCACATTGTCATAGAATCTTATGATAACTTGCATCTGTCATAGATTCTCTTACATCCACTCACCAACTTTATGACGTGTGTCATACATGCCAAAAATAGCAGATTCCTCCAGGGTGGCGCCTACCCTCAATTACTCTTGATTTTTACAATTGCCAACTATAAATGTTACTCCATAATTACTTTCGGTAAATCCAAAATTACTGCTGCCAGTGAAACTACCTCATTCCCTTATGGGTAATTACAAATAATAAAATGGAATAAATACAATATTGGGATTTACAAGGTTAATGGCACCTTATCCCAACACGTGTTATATTTAGTACCCTTTATCTTCAATATGTTCTCCAATTGGTGTTTTGAAATATATAAGCCAAATCAAGGGAATTCAAAGATTTGAGAGAATCTAAGAGAAGGTGACAACATTGGAAAGAGCCTTGACCTCCTTAATTGTTAAGAATTTTGTGTTCAAATGATTTTACAATAATTTTGGTTTATAAACTTATCTAACATAACAATTTTATGGTTATGACTTCTAGATTTCATTCTTCCACTTGCTATTCAAAATTTGAATTAAAAAAAAACCACACTACATTGTTAATGTATTGAATAATAAGAAATAAATGATTTAGAGAACAATTTGGAGAGATTGTTGTTCAATATTGATAGCTCCGAGTCTCTACTTTGAGCCAAAAATTATTCTACACCTTATAGGGTATTATGGAAAGCTATCATATTGGTATTTGTTGGGGAAAAGATACTATACACTTGGAGAAATTAAATGGCTATTGTCTATGTCAAACCAACAATATGCCATCCTTGAAATGCAAATTGAGAATATAATGGATGTGATGAATCATATGCATCTCACCTCAAACAAATTAAATGTTTTTTCTATATTATGCAATTAAACAGATGATATCTACACAATTATAAATTAGAGCAAACTAAATGAAATGAGATAATAGCTTGTATTCAATAGTTTTAAAATTTTAGTTCATCCATTTATGTTAGACCAATTAAAATGTGATCCATGAAATGCCAATTGCATGTATACTAAATGTGATGAGTCACGTGCATCTCCCCACAAACAAATTTAACACTATAGTAAATAAGTAAAATAGCAAAGTCCAATAATATCTACACAATTATACAAACAAAGCAACAAAATGAAATGAAATAATTTGTCCTTAATAGGTTCAAATTCCTCATTTATCATTTGAGTCTCCCTTGTCGATTTAACCACATCTTGTTGTGAACTTCAAACCATTATGATAACCAATGTTGGTCATGATATTGCTTGCAATTAACATTGGTTTTTGTAGGATACAATGTGCTTATTGTTGAATATGTTAATTTGTTTGACATATTTCCTCGCTTTGTTAATTTCCTTTTGTGTTTGGAGGGAGTCTTCTATAAAGGCAAACAAAAATTCTAGTTTAATAAGGGCTAATGGTTTGGAATTGAGACACCTAAAGGGGGATTTATTTAGTCGAGTGGTGGAGGGCCCCATTGTAGTTGCTATGATTGCATGACAAACTCTCTTTGCATCTGCATGATATAGTTGATTCGTAAACTCTCAAATTGTGGTGGAATTAACAAATCAAAATTATTTAGTATCGTTCTACTTGATTTAACAAATGACATCTTCAAAGATGGATGAATGTTGAAAATAAAAAAATAATGTGCCAGAAATGAAAGAATTCAACACAAAAAATCAACAATTCCCAAAAAACCCTTGTGGTAATTGCTTGTCTACCTTGATATTAATTAACTGAAGATCAAGTACAAATAGTGGATACAACTTAGGCTGTTCCTTAAATACTATGTCAATCCTCTAAATAACTATAAACAACTATCTCCTCTTTTGGATCTATGCAACAACCAATCTTGCCTCTAACGCTTAAAAATGTGCTCTCTGCCCCTATAAATAAGTTCTAGTAATGGTGGAGCATCCCTCTCAAGCATTAGAAGGGTCCTATTGGAATTGGTAGTAGAAAATATGCATGTTTGTTTTAGGTTTAGTTTGGTGACAACTAAGGTCAAAATTGTAGGTGTGGATTTGATCCCATAGGTGTAGGTTTGATTTCATAAGTGCAGATCTGACCTTGTGTGGGTTTGATCTCACAAATGTGAATATGACCCTACAAGTGTGGGTTTGACCGTACACAATTTTGTTGCTAATGTTTTCCCAAATTCATCTTATTGATCATACTTAGACTTTTCAAACTCTTATGGATCATACCTCCCTTTTTAGAGAGGTTTTTGGTCCCACAAAAGTTAATGAGACACTAAGTGGGGGAAGAGGTCTCCAACTTTTTCCTTGGAGTACCACCTTGTTTGGTTCACCTATCAGCCATTGAGTTCCACTTTCCAACTCTTCCTGTCTTCCACTACAACACCACATCATCTAAAATTATGGCTTGTCCATCAACGCCCAAATCCTTTAGAGAAGGTAGCAGTGGGTTGTATTCATCATCCAACATAGAAGGCTCATAAAGATGCTTAAGTACTCACAATTTACTACTAAATGCATCTTCAAGAAAAGGGTAGATAAATTTTGAAAGCATTATCTCCCATGGCTTCCAAAAGCTAAAAGGTCCATATATAAGGGGCTTAATCTTCTTGGTTCATCCTTGCAATCTTTCCTTACCTAAGGAAAGCCATACCTTATCCCCCACTTTGAGTTTATGTTCCTATGGATCATGTCTTTCTTTGTACATGGTTACAGTTTTCTCTAGCCACTCTTAGTTTGAGTTGTATTTGTTTATTTTTCTCAACAAATTTTGATGCTTTAGCCATTTCCATATCTTGTCCTACTTGCTCTCTTGCTTGTTCCAAACCAATATTAAGTAGACTTGAGAGAAAATATCTCAAACATGCTTCAAAAGATGTCTAATTTGTTGAACAATGAATTGCCCTATTGAAAAAATGTTGAATGTAGGGAAAAGGTCCATCCCAAGTCTCAAGGCATTTACTATTGTATCTCCTTATGAGTTAGACCAAAGTTTTGTTGACCACCTTTGTTTTCCCATCTATTTTTGGGTGAAAAGCATTATTCTTTTTGAGCCTTGTATCCATCCTATTCCACAAAGTGGACCAAAACTTGCTAACAAATCTTGTCTCTACTTGAAACAATGGACTTAATAATCCCAGAGTGCACCTGTACATTAATAAAGAACATCTTAGCCGCTTCTCTTCTGATGCAAGATCCTCACTTTGAATTATGTTTTAATCTCATTTTGATGTGTTTTGGTCAATACGGTCATTGTGGACCATCTAAGACCATTTGGGGTCATTAGGAGTCTTTGAGAATCAATTTTGATGTTCTGGATCAAATATTGTAAAAACCTTGCACATTCTTGTCACAAAAAAGTGCATTAATGTTGCAACTTTGATGAGGAGTAGTTAGTGGTTGGTTAGGCAATTGAAACTTCTTGGAAATCTATGTAAATGAGTTGTTCACATGATCAGTAGGGTTGGTGAGGAGTTTTGAATGAAAGAAACTTAGTTTTGCACATTTTCTAATTGCATTTTCTAGTAAAACATACTGTATTTCATGTTTTGTATGGACTAGTACATTATGTACAGCCCTAAAACTAATTGGAATAGCTGAAGGGAAGTCTTAACTTTCATATGCATTTTGTTTGAGCAAATTTCATTGGGTTTTGTGAAAGTTATGCCATTTTTGTCTTGACAGGCCTGTAAAGTTTATTTTTCTAAAAATTTGCAGTCTGAAAACGTGTTAGTAAGGACATGTATAGAATGAGGTCTAAAACCAATTGGGAAAGTTATCCCTATGTTTTAAGAGATGAATTATTTTTGTTTGGATCAATTTCATTGAGTTTTGTGTGAGTTATGGCATTTTTACTAACAACAAGTCTAAACCCTGCCTAGGGTTTCCTGCGAACTAAAATATTTCATATCTTTGATTCCAACTATCAAAAAGTCATGAAAATTGGTCAAAAGTTCTGTCTTAATATGTTCTAAAAACTCTTTAAATGATAATCCATGACTGGCACATGTGGAGGAGATATAATGGACTATGTGTGCAGATTTGCAGTGAAACTGCCCTAAAACCGTAGGTTCTTTATTGTTTTGAATGATCTATGCATTGTTTGTGAATGGAAGTGTGTAACACCATATTAGAATATCATTTGGGGTTTGTACAGGTCTAAGAATGCATGTGACAAGTTTCTTTACTTTGTTTGAATTCATTGCCCTAATAAACCTAGTGGTAGGAAGCCCTAATTTGCATGTTTCTTTGTGTCAATCACTTGATTTGGACTGTGTGTTTGGAAACCCCTAGAAAGTGTTGAGACAGGTCTAAAACACCCAAGACTCCCATGATCCATGTTTCCTTCAATATTATACACCATTAGAGTGTTATTCACATGTTTTTTTGGCAAGAGACACTGCTTTGATGAATGTTGAATGTTGTCATTGATGGCAACAAGGCAAAGGGTTTCTATTAGCATGGCAAAGAGTCTTTACTTTAGAAGAACAAATGACTAAGTATGGCTAATACAAAGTGACAATATTTGAGATGGTATGCCTCTGTAGTTAAAGACATTTGTATGTAGTTCAGGTATGTTGTTCATAGCTACCTAGTGATCACTTATTCTAGTGTTCAAGTCCTGACTTCCTCTGGAAGTCATATGGTGAAATAGCCAAGTCCAGGTGAACAAAGTTAAGTCAAGAACAATGCATAGTACCAGAGAAAAAGGGTCTACATTCCTCCGCTGTGGCATGTTTTGTCTTGTGGTTCCGAGGAAGCAAAGATACATACCATGACTACCTAAATCCAAAGTTATAGCTTCTGAAGCTCAACAGATCATATTCTACAAGCTCTCCAATATCGGCTCCCAGTCTGACAGTATTCCACTATGACAGAATGACAATTCCAAGATCCACATTTTTCTATAAAGGACTATGATTTCTTGCGGTTATGAAGATATGCTAAGAGGTCAATGATGAATGTTGGATATGTTTTTTAGAGTCTCATATGGTTTGCAGTGGAAGTCATGATGTGACAGTTGAATTGGTCAAGTATGTTCTTAAGGGACAAGCCGACATGCATGTTAGATCTATATGCGAAGAAGATACATTGTTTGAAGAATTAATCCAAGTGGTTGAATATTTGATGCCGACTTGTATGAAGATTATTGTATGTTTGTTTGGATCCACATTCCTGTTTGTGCACAAGATCAAGCCAACAAGGTTTAATACTTGTATACATGTTTCATGTTTGGGTTGCCAATCTAATTGTGAGATGAATCCTATCACGGATATATATATTCGATGGATTTTAGTGTTGGAGGGATGGTGGTGTGTGAAGAATATGTGAATTCAATAAATGCATGATCTAAAGTAGTTTGCAAAGCAGAAAAGGATTATAAGGGCAGAAAATAGAAGTAGATGTGAAGCAGAGAAGAAAGGCAGGGTAGACAGTATGAAGTCCTTTGAATCTATATATTGAACAAATTGGTACTTCACCTCAGCATTTTGTAGATGCACCTATAGCAACCATCTCTTGGAAGTGAGCCAAAACTTCTATCTTCTCTTCTATCTAGCAGTGAGCCTATTGCAGTGAGTGTTTCTTTGGACAGTAAGTCCTTGGGCAGTGAGTCTTCATGTAATTTGGTATTGTTATCATAATATATTGTGAGCTAACACTCACTGTAGTTTTTCCCTTTTGGGTTTTCCACGTAAAATCTTGGTGTCTATGTGTTATGAACTTGTGGCTGCTCTTCTTGTGTTTGCTTTACTTTCATGCTATTAGATTTGGTACATGGATTAATAAATGTATGAATAAATTTTTTTTCTTAATACTAATTCACCCCCCTCTCAGTATTCTTCATATTCAACAATTGGTATGAGAGCAGGGTTCCTTGGAAGAGGCTTAACAACTTAAGGAAGATCTGGGATAATGTACTCATGGCAACAAGAAGATTTGGAAATCAATCTTATGATAGCAATGAAGAATTGAAATCAACTCTTATTGATCTTAAAAAATCTGAAGCAGAAATTAGGGATTTGAAGGCTAATGTTCAAGAAGCTGATGAATACATCCTAAAGCTAAGGGAGCAAGTCAAGAAGTTTAAAGAGAAAAGAAAGGAACTAAATGATCAATTGGATGAAGCACATGAAATCATAAACAATTTAACATTGGAAGTTGAAAAGAAAGAAGAGATTGAAAGGCATCTGAATCAAGTTGTTAAGGATAAGTCAGATGAATGTGATAAATTGGCTAAAGATGTGTTACTTCTGAAATTTGATCTGGAAGCAGTTAATAGCTATAAAGAAAAATTCAAAATAATCTCTGCAAAGCTTGAGGAGTTGCTTGGTAGTCAGAAATATCCAGATGACAAGAAAGGATTGGGATTTGAAAAAGGAGAAAGTTCAAAATCACGTCAAGCAAATACCGAGTTTAAGAAAAACAAAGGCAACCAATTCCAGAATCAAAGAAGAAGACCTAGAAGACCTCCGGTCAGGCAACCAAATGCTCAAAGGTACCCATATTTCAATGGCTATTGTTTTAAATGCAATAAGTATGGTCATAAGGCTACTCAGTGTAGGAGTAGAATAAATCAAAATGTTTCATCTTTTTTTGGTCAGTGTTTTAATTGCAATAAAATTGGTCACAAAGCAAATGAATGTAGAAGTATGATTAGGAGTGGTCCCAACAATGTAAGAAATACTCAATCTTTCAAAGGGAAGTGTTTTTCTTGCAATAGACTTGGACACATGGCTAACCAATGTAGATCAAGAATAAATCAAAGAAATCAAGGACATAGGAATGTTGTATGCTACAATTGCAATAAGTTTTGAGATGTTGCAAAATTCTGTAGAAGCAAGAATATGAAATGAAACATTTTTCTAAAAAAGAAAAATACAGAATAGAAGAACGATAAGGGAAAGCAAAAGGTTGATCTGGTTGAAACCAAGAAAGAGATGGGAAAAATCTAGATAAAGAAAGATGTGATTGAAGTCAAGGATGAATCCGCACTAGCCTTTGGTGCAGATGCTTCGTCTGGGAAGTAAATTGGGAACTTTGGATCAGGGGGAGCTGCATTAAAAATTCTAATCCGCTAGCCAGATAGTTAGTGCTGGGATCCAGCACGAAGATATGATGTGAAGATTCATATGTCAGATCTTTTGAAAGAAATTCTGGAAGAAAAGGATCAAATGCAAAACATTGCAGAGCAATCCTAATCTGCTGTACTCTACAGAAAAGTGTTTTGACAGCTTTTTGAAAGAACATTTTATGACAATTAGGTTTTTGGAAAGTGATGATTAAGATGGTTGTAACCAAAGGAAAAATCACTTTGCATTCAATCTCTCAAGCGTCTAAGGCAAACTGAAGCAAAAAATCCTAAGTAACATCAAAGATTTCTAGAGATTCAATACATCTCAAAGCGATTTCACAAGAAAGAAACCCTAATTCGGCAAAAGAGGTATTTACAACTTGAAAACCCTATTGTGAAGTTTGAATTTGTAGACACCTAAAAATTTCTTCATCATCTAACAAACTTTCGACATTACTAAACACACCATTTCCCTTTCCAAACAATTTATTAAATTTTTATTTAATTAATTATCCTCTTTAACACCTATTTTTCCTCCTTTCATCCTGCCAAATTGAATTAATTTAAATAATTCAATAGTCTAACATTACCTAATTAATTAAAAAAGGTGCAAATATTTATTTTATTAATTTCCCTTTTTATTAAACCCTAATTTATTAGGTAAATCATGTTTATCTAATTAATTCAGCCTATTAATCAACCTATCCCTACCCTAGCTAATTAAATATCTATTATTTAATTACCTAGCCTAACCTACATGACCCTAGACTTAAGATTAATTAAATAAAACTTTATTTAATTAATCTTAACTCCTCACTAATCCATTTCCTAATTTTTTTCTAGCCATATTAATTAGGCTAATAACCTTGATTAAAATGGTCAAACCCCAATTAACACCCTTCCCCACACATCTCAAATAAAAAAATATTATTTATGCCACATAAAATAATTTTTTATACACATATGCCAACCACCTCATTAAAGCCTCTTGCACATGTCATAAGCATTTAATCCCACTCTTCCCCAAATAATTTTTTAATTCATTTTACTTTTCCCCATGTGAATTTTTAATTCACATCTAATCAATCTCACCCAACCTCATTAACTGCACCCCTTTCCTAAGATGAATTTAAAATTCATCTTTATTCCTAGCCCTCCATTTTTCAAGATTGAATCTAGGCCCTCCACATCATCTTCATCCTCCACCATTGATTTTTCAAATCAATCTTCACCTTTGGATCAAATCCTCTCCCAAAATGCCTATAAATACATCCCTTAAGCCATTTCATCATCCAATTTTCTTGTAATGTTATTATGCTAAAATCTTTCTTGAGCTAGTTGATTTTGTGAGAGCATTTCACACCTATCTCCATTTGGGTAAAGCAAGAGTGAGTTTGGGTGTATCACTCTCCACCCTAGCTTGGGTTGTGAATCCATTTGTGAGGTATAATATTTGTGTTTTATGCCTTGTTTTTGTGTTTTACCTTCATTTTGGATTTCACTAATCACAAAATTATTCTGGGAAAATGTCTACTCCTCAAGTAATTGAGATAACTGAAAAGCCTCGTCCCAAGTTCAAGAAACATTTCTTCAAATCATTGGAAAATGACCCTGTAGGGGCATTCTCAATTACTCCACATGGAATTATGCTTATAGAAGATGTTAGGGCATATATTCATACCAATCTAGAGGAATATGATCACATGAATCTAGGAAAACTATACTTGGATGAACTGACTACTGTTGATATTGTGTTGAAAAATGAATATAAAGTTCTAGTAGAAAATAAATTAGACACCTGGTTGGATTTTCCTGCGATTTCGAATGATACATGGGTTAAGTTTATTCTAAGCAGGATTCATGATGAGTTTCTATGGCTTGATGAACCATACATGATAACTAAAGAAGCCATTAAAGCTGTAACTGGTATGAGTTCTTCTGGGAGGGTTCCAGGTTTAAAGAAAATAAAGAACAACTTGGTAATGCAGCTAACAGGGGCCAAATTTGATAAGAAAACCCTCACGGTAAATGATATTAAGGAACTAGCTATCAGATTTGCATCAATGATTATTGGGTGCAAAATATACTTTTCCAACAAGGAAAATTCTGTGTCTGCACCAGCTATATACACAACATATGACATGATAAAAAATAATATAGATTATGACCTATGTGAATTGCTCTGGAGTAAACTGATGGAGAACTTGAAAAGAACAAAAGAGACTAATCATCCTTTCAAATATGGAACACTAATCACTCGTCTACTCTTCTACTTCCTGAGAGAACTACCTGGCTTGGGAAACTTTATCTGGCTTGATCACACACCAGTAGCCACTCAAATAAGAAATCACTTGTAGAATTTGGGAAATACAGAAAAGCAAAATGAAATCTTATGGGGATATTTCAAGAACTTTCAAAAGAAAATGTCATGTAGAGTCTGGATACTTGAAAATGTAGTAATAAAGTATGAAAAAGACATTGTATCCATGGTAGACAAAGACAAATGCTTCATGGAAGCTATGGAACCAAGAACTGTATGGGTGTCTGCATTAGGGTATGAAGTTGCAGAAGATGTTCTGACTAAATTCGCCGATGTACTGCTGAGAAAACCAAAAGATCTTAAAGAAGACAGATTTGGGACATTCAAAGAATTATCCTCTAGAATGTCTATGAAACATGAGCAATCAGAGAAAACATCAGATGAACTAACAAGTAAGGTAAAGACCAAAATAGGAGAATCAAAGCCCATAAGTACTTTGGTAGAATTGACATCATGTACTCAAGAAAGGAAGGATTAGAGATCTGAAATAAAAAACTAGCATCTAGCCCCAAAAAAGGAACAAGGACCTCATTCATTGCATGAACACAACTAAAGTAGAGAAAGAAAAGGCAACAAAAGAGAAGAAAAGAAATAGAGTTACACATAGTGAAGAACAAGTGGCAAGAGACACTGCTACAAATCAAGTCCCAATTGACAATGCTAGAATTTTTTTGGAAAAGCAACAAAGAACACAAATCTTGGATTTACTTGAGATTCTACAAGGACCAATAAATCTGGATTCTATGTCTCCGGTGCAGAAATTCAAATTGGTATCAATTGTGCAAGCTAAGGCTCATGAAGAAATGATGAAAACACATATTCAAGACAATGAACTCATTGATGAAATATTTGGTATTCTGGAGAAGCTGATACCCTCATACTCGAGAGCTACATCAGTATCATCAATTGATCATCTCAAAGGTCTAATAAATTTTGTAAGTACTCATTTTGAATCCTTTGAAAAGTCTGCTGACATTAAGGTTAGAAAGGAATTTGAAGACAAAAGACTAGTAGAGTTAAAAACCAAGTTAGAAAATGACAAAATTTTGTTAAGAAACAATATCAAGAATATAGAGAATGCAATCAAGGAAGCTTGTGATATATATAAATTTTGTTTGTCATGGCTTGAGATCACTAAGGAAATAGAATAAAAGGTCAAAAGAATGGAGCTTCAAATAGAAAATATTTCTAAGAACTTTGATCCAACAACTGATTCCATCAGCAACATGGAAATACAAGTTGTAAATACTCAAAACAACACTAGAAATCTGCTCGGTAGATAGGAAGAAATGAGAAACAGAATGTGCCAGTTGAGAAGGATGATAAGCCATTGAATTCATGACAAGTCTAGCTGCAAAAGCCTTAAGGGTTTAGGAAATAACTGACTTGCCTATCAGTGTACAGAAGGCAAAAGATTTGGTATTCCAAGTAAATAAGAACATTCAAATTTTGAACAGTGCCAAAAATATGTAGGTTGGAGAGTTAACACAATTAAAGACTGTGTACAATGATATCCTTTCACATAATTGATTTGACAAATTGTATATGTACATATGTTGAAGAATTTAACAATTTTGAAGTTTTAACACAATTTTGATATCTGCACATACACCTTTGCTATTGATGTCAGATGGGGGAGAAGAAAACCAGTGAAAAATGGGCAAACATCTAAGGGGGAGAAAAAAAACATAGTGTATATAGTAAGCGGGAGCAGAGGAGCATTTTTCACTAAGTGTTGCCATCAATGCCAAAGGGGGAGATTGTCGGCAAGAGACACTTCTCTGATGAATGTTGAATGTTGTCATTGATGGCAACAAGGCAAAGGGTTTCTACCGGCATGGCAAAGAGACTTTACTCTGAAAGAACAAATGACTAAGTATGGGTAATACAAAGTGATAGTATTTGAGATGGTATGCCTTCGGAGTTAAAGACATTGGTATGTAGTTCAGGTATGTTGTTCATAGCTACCTAGTGATCACTTGTTCTAGTGTTCAAGTCTCGACTTTCTCTGGAAGTCATATGGTGAAATAGCTAAGTCCAAGTGAACAGAGTTAAGTCAGGAATAGTGCATAGTACCAGAGAAAAAGGGTCCGCATTCCTCCACTATGGCATATTTTGTCTTGTGGATCTAAGGAAGCAAAGATACATACCATGACTACCTAAATCTAGAGTTATAGCTTCTGAAGCTCAACAAATCATATTCTACAAGCTCTCCAGTATCGGCTCCCAGTCTGACAGTATTCTACTATGATAGAATGACAGTTCCAAGATCTGCATTTTGCTATAATGGACTATGATGTCCTGCGGTTCTGAAGGCATGCTAAGAGGTCAATGATGAATGTTGGATATGTTTTGGTCCACAGTGGAAGTCATGATGTGATAGTTGAATTGGTCAAGTATGTTCTTAAGGGACAAGCTGACAAGCATATTAGATCTATATGCGGAGAAGATACATTGTTTGAAGAATTAATCCAAGTTGTTGAATGTTTGATGCCAACTTGTATGAAGATTATTGTATGTTTGTTTGGATCTACATTCCTATTTGTGCACAAGATCAAGCCAACAAGGTACAATACTTGTATACACGTTTCATGTCTGGGTTGCTGATCTGATTGTGAGATGAATCATATTACAGATATATATATTCGATGGATTTCAGTGTTGGAGGGATGGTGGTGTGTGAAGAATATGTGAATTTAATATGTTCATGATCTAAAGTAGTTTGCAGAGCAGAAAAGGACTATAAGGGCAGAAAATAGAAGCAGATGTGAAGCAAAGCAGAAAGGCAGGGTAGACAGTATGAAGTCCTTTGAATCTATATATTGAGAAAATTGGTACTGCACCTTAGCATTTTGTAGATGCACCTATAGCAGTCATCTCTGTTAGGAATCCGTGTTTAACCCTTCTCTTTACTTTGTTAGTATATTGCTGTTGGACGCATATGCTTTGTAAGTCATCACATGAGTATATTGTATTATCCCACATTCATGGGGAGTAATAGTTGTTTAGATTAGACTTAGTATATAAGTACATGTTGAGGCCAATGAAGGCATCCACGAATTTATTGTATTGAGCTTGGTCAAAGGAGGTTGCCCCCTCGAAGTGACTTGCGATCAATAAATTCCTTCTGTATTTCTACTATTTTTGT
Organism: Cunninghamia lanceolata; assembly: GCA_027924645.1. Lineage (NCBI taxonomy): Eukaryota > Viridiplantae > Streptophyta > Pinopsida > Cupressales > Cupressaceae > Cunninghamia > Cunninghamia lanceolata. The sequence goes on along the minus strand of BSBN01000870.1, from coordinate 14,101,947 downwards.
TATTTCATGCATTTTTTATTATATTGTTGCAGGAGGTTCCTCTTATCTAGTATCAGAGCACTTTCTTGGGCTCGCTGGGTGGAATTTGTGCTGAATTTTTTTTCTGCAGTGGCCTCCAGGCACTGTAATTATTGTAGTAGTTTTTTTTTGCATCTTTATTGTTCATTTCAATTGCAGGTTTGGATCAAGGAATAATCCCTATCTGCTTAACTATGGGAAGTGCCTGGGCATAACCCTAAAACTCATTGTGAGGAGTACCATAGGAACCCTGAAGTAGCTGGCCCATTGAGAGGACCTACCAGTGAAAAGGGAAATGGCCCCTACTTGATTGACTAGTTCCCATCCGTGAGGTAAACGAAGAGCTGTCGTTTGTAGCAAAGCGGTTATCAGTTTTACCTGAGCCGTGGAGTGAGGGGTATTGCCCAAATATGTAAGCCATTAGACAACATTGGTAGTTGAGTGAATCCTCTAAACCTTTAGGAAGCTGAACATACTTGGGGCCCATATCTATTGCCAGTTGACAAATCGTAGATTGAATCTATCCAAATCTGTTTGCAGATCGTTTCCAGAATTTTTTTTTTCTATTTTTTCACCATATATTCCTTTCTTTAGCTCCGTTTCCTCTCAAACTCCGCAGGATCCCCTGAAATTCCATTTTGCATATTTCCTTCCTTGAGGACCCTATCCCAAATTCCACTTATCAAAGTCAGAAATCCCACATTTGTCTATTTTTAGTGTTTTCCATAACTTCTTCAATTCTCACCCAATTGCCTTCAAATTTTGCCACAGTGTTCATTTCCTATTTCTACTCCTTTGTCCCTCTTGGACAAATTTTCCCATTCTTTCACCCTGGTTCTAAAATCCCCATTTTCTGCTTCCCTGTCCCTTAGAAAGTGTCCAAAACCTAGTCAAACCCCAATTACCCATCAGAGTTTTTCCCAAATCCAAATTTTCCTTTACTAAAAAAGTTTCTATTTTTATTTTTCTACCCATTCCCCCAAAAAGAAAATCTCCTAGTTATGGTTGTTACCCGTGCAGGAGCAAAAAACAAGGAGGATGAACTTGTAGCCCTCAAGACCAAACTCCAAGATCTGGATGACAAAATTCTCGGGCTCAATCTTCAGCATTCAGCCATGAACAATAGACGGTAGCCAGAGTCTTTTGCAGACACAAGATTTTCTTCTTCCTGCAATTTTCATGGGCCGAAGCTTGATTTTCCTCGCTTCAATGGTGATGATCTGATTGGATGGATATATCAGGCAGAATAATATTTCAGTCTGCATAATACTTTTGATGTCAACAAAGTCCCACTTGCATCCTTTCATTTGGAACATGAAGCCCTTTAATGGTTCCGTTGTACATCAAGGCTCATGAAGAGCCAAAATGGACAGATTTTTGTAAAATCATTTTGCAACGATTTGGCCCTAGTGCTTTTGATGACTTCATAGGAGCACTCACTAAACTTTGTCAAACTACACTATGAGAGAATATCAGACAGAATTTGAGAAACTAGCCAATCACACCGAGGGGATTGTCTGATGAATTCTTCAAGAGTTGTTTTGTCAGTGGTCTGAAGGATGCAATCTGATCTGAGGTTAAAATATTCTGTCCCAACACAATGATGGAAGCCCTAGGGTTGGCTAAGTTGGCGGAGGACAAGATCACAGCTCAACAACGCTCCAAATCTAATTTTGTTCCATTCAGAAACATGGTTTGATGTAGGAGCATCCAGGGTGTAAGAGCAATCTTGCATCAACCCAAAAAAATAAAAAATGTGTTGTTTCTTTTCAATAAGGGCTAAATTTGGCAGGGTTACTATTTTTAGTAAGTTTGCATTTGTGTACGGTTGGATACAAAATCTTACACGGACCTCCAGAATGGTGAATTGAAGCTAATGGTGAAGAAATCACTTCAATATCATTTATCATTTGTGAGATATTAAAATTTCAAATTCTAAAAATCCTATTGAAATAGTCAAAGTCAAATTTGAGGCACTTAGAGGCTCCAGATGGGCCTGAAATTTGGTGGGAAACCCAAGCAGTCTACCTATTGGCACTGCTTGTGCTCCATCCTCTTTTCATGAGCTTTTCGAAAAAAGTATTATAATTGAAAATCCAACGGTCGGATCGAAAGTTATGGCCCCGCAAAGTTGACCTATTTTTGAAGAGAGATGCAAATTTCAAAATTAATTTGGTGGTCACCAAAAAGGGCTATATATAACCATTTTTGGGAACCCTTAGGGTAGTAGAGTTAAGGGGGAAGGTGTAGAGTCAAGAAAGGTGGGGAAATTAGAAACCCTAGTTGATTTGGGAATTATAGAAGGCTGAAGATTCCAGAGTCTTGAGAGAGGGAGCTGTAATGTGTTGCAGCCTATAGGGGATTCATCCTCTGATTGTATTTGAGCTTCTGTAATGTAATGTTTTGCCCATATTAATAAAATATCATTCTATTTTCTATGTGCAATTTCAGTTATTGTGTGTTTTATGATTTACTCCCTTCATCAAGTGGTATCAGAGCAAGGGTTCCTGAGTGTGTAGACAGATCACCGACTATGAGGCAGTTTGCACCAGGACCTGAGGTTGTGGGTTTTCTGCAGAGATCAAGTGCCTCCACGAAGAAACCATGGTGAGAGGAATGCTTTGATGGAAGAAGGTTTTAGAGCCCTGCAAAGACAAATCGATGCATTGCAAGAGGAGCTACGAAGAGGGTTCGAGCCAAGAAGGAGAGAGGAAAGCCAAGATGAAGCTGAAGAAGAGCTATCTGAGGAAGAACAAAAAGCTGCAGGAGATCCTGCAGAAGTTAGGTTGTTGAGGGCCATTTCAAGGATCAGAAAGAGGCCTAGGATCAAAGTTTCTACATATTCTAGAGATTTGAATCCAGAGCAACTTATTGATTGGATCAATGATATGGAGGAGTATTTCATGTATGTAGATGTGGAAGACCCTGAACGGGTCAAGTTTGCAAAGACAAAGTTGAAGGGCCATGCTAGTATTTGGTGGAAGGAGGTCCAGTTAGAGAGAAATAGAAGAGGAAAACCAAAGATTACCAGATGGAATCAGATTATGGAGAAATTGAAGAAGCAGTTCATTCCTGTGGACTATGAGATGGAGTTGCTGAAGAAGCTGCAAGAATTGAAGCAAGGTAACAAGTCTGTTAAGGAGTATACAAAAGATTTTTATAAGATCACTATCAGGACATGCCATGGAGAGGCCAACAAGTAGAAGGTAGCCCATTACATTAATGGGTTGAGGCCAAGTATTCAAGAAGAGTTGAGCCTGGTCAGAATGACCACCATAGAAGATGGTACCAGTTTTCCCTAAAGGTGGAAGAGAAGATGAATAAGAGATTTGAAAGCAAGCAAAGGGGAAGAGGTCAAGGCAGAAGGATTGGTGGAAGACCCTATGGAGGCCGAAATGAAGATCCAAAGAAAAGTGAAGAAGCTAGAACCAGTCAAAATCAAAGAGGAGATAATACCTACCGCCCACATGACCAGAATAATGGTGAGCAAAGAGGAAGAGGAAGAGGTAGACCTGGGCAAAGACCTGGAAGAGGAGGTTTCAGAAGAACATGTTTCCAATGTGGAGAAGAAGGGCATCGAGCATACGAGTGTTCGCAACATCAAGGAAGGATGAATAGAAGACCTAAAGGTAATGCACAAGTTGCACATGTGAATGAAGATGCACAGTCTGAGCACTCTGAAGATGCAGAAAGGGGAGAAACCCTAGTTGTCAGAAGAACTTTGTTGAATGAGGAAAAAGAACCTAATCAAAGGAAGAGTTTATTCTGCACAAGGTGCAAATGTGAAGGTAAGTGTTGTGATATTATTATTAACATTGGAAGCACTAATTATCTTGTTTCAGAGGAGATGGTTGACACGTTGAAGTTGACAAGAAGAAAACATCCGCATCCATACCAGATTTCATGGTTGCAGAAGGACCATAGAGATTTGGTCAATGAGCAGTGTTTAGTGAAGTTCAAGACTGGTGACTACCATGATGAGGTGTTGTGTGACATCATATTGATGGATGCCTGCCATATGTTATTGGGGAGACCGTGGCAGTATGATAGGAGTGCTATCCATGATGGCTGTGCAAACACATACTCCCTAACAAAGGATGGAGTCCATCATAAGTTGAAGCCCTTGGAGGAGGTGGAAGAAAATGTATGTAGTACTGCCATAATTTGCTGGGTAGATGGTAGAAAATTTTTGGAGGGTATGAAGCATGAGCGTCATTGCTTTGCATTGATTCCTAAGATTAGTCAAGAGAAATGTGAAGATGTACCAACAGAAGTCTCAGAAATGTTGGAAGAATTTCAAGATATTGTCTTTGATAATGTACCAGAAGGTTTACCACCAGTGAGGAAGATAAGTCATCAAATTGATTTGATACCAGGAGCTAGTTTTCTAAATAAGGCAGCCCACAGAATGACTCCAGCATAGAATGAAGAGTTGAACAGACAAGTTCACAAGCTATTAAGGAAGGGATTGATAAGGGAGAGCCTAAGTCCATGTGCGGTACCTACAGTACTAGCACCAAATAAAGATGGAGAGTGGAGGATGTGTACAGATTCCTGAGCCATCAACAAGATCACAATCAAGTATAGATTTCCATTGCCTAGAATGGATGACATAATGGATTGTTTGAGTGGAGCCAAGTACTTCACGAAGATTGATCTGAAGAGTGGGTATCACCAGATTTGAATCAGAGAAGGAGATGAATGGAAGATAGTCTTCAAGACAAAGGAGGGTTTGCATGAGTGGTTAGTCATGCCATTTGGGCTAACCAATGCACTGAGCACATTCATGCGGCTCATGAACGAGGTGCTGAAAGAATTTTTGGGAAGTTTTGTTATTGTTTATTTAGATGACATTTCGATTTTTAGTAAGACATGGGATGAGCATTTGATGCATATCAGAAGAGTTTTAGAGAAGCTGAGGGAGGATAAGTTGTTGATCAATCTGAAGAAATGTAGTTTTGCAAAGAAGGAGTTGGTATACCTGGGATTTGTTGTCTCAGAGGAAGGTCTTAAGATGGACCCAGAGAAGCTGAGGGCTATCATTGAATGTCCTACGCCAAGGAGTGCTTTCGAGGTAAGATCTTTTCATGGTTTGACAAGTTTTTACAGAAAATTTATCAGGAATTTTAGTAGCATTTGTGCACCCTTAACTAAGACAATGAGAGGGGATAGAAAAGAGTTTAGATGGACTAAAGGAGCAGACAAAAGCTTTGATACATTGAAGCATAAAGTCATAGAACAACTTATTTTGGCACTTCTAGATTTCAATAAGGTATTTCAGGTAGATTGTGATGCTAGTGGTAGTGGTATAGGAGTTGTTCTGAGTCAAGATGGTAAAACCATTGCCTATTTTAGTGAGAAGCTTAATGATGCCAAGAAAAAATATTCTGTTTATGATCAAGAGTTTTATGCAATAGTTCAGGCTTTGAAGAAATGGAGACATTATTTGTTGCCAAAAGAGTTTATTTTATATACTAATCATCAGGCTTTGCAGTATCTTAATAGTCAAGGAAAGTTAAATCAAAGGCACTTAAAATGGGTTGAGTTTTTGCAGAGTTATACTTTTGTTTTGAAGCATAGTAGTGGGAAGTCTAATAGAGTTGCAGATGCCTTGAGCAGAAGGCAAAATTTGTTGACAGAAATGAAGATAGAGGTTGTTGGGTTTGATGAAATCAAAAGTTTGTATCTTGAAGATCTAGATTTTTATAGAGGCTTGGAAAGCTTGTCTGGAACTTGTTACTTTGGATAGGACAAAATGGTTGGATTTTATAATCCAAGATGGCATGCTGTTTAGAGGAAGCCAGTTGTGCATTTTGAGGAGTTCCATGGGAGAAAACCTGATTAAGGAGAAGCATAGTGGAGGATTGGCTGGACACTTTGGTTGAGATAAGACCATTACTATTGTTGGTGAACATTATTACTGGCCACAATTACAGCAAGATGTGAGGAAATTTGTACATAGTTGCAGAGTGTGTCAGATGGCAAAAGGAATAAGTCAGAATACAGGTCTATATCAGCCATTACCTATACCAGAGAAGCCATGGGATGATATTAGTATGGATTTTGTTCTTGGTTTACCAAGGACATAGAGAGGACATGATTCCATTTTTGTGGTGGTGGACAAATTCTCAAAGATGGCCCATTTTATTCCTTGCAAGAAGACTAATGATGCTATTCATATTACAGAGTTATTTTTTAGGGAGGTGGTGAGACTACATGGTCTACCTAAGAGCATAGTTTCAGATTGAGATACCAAGTTTGTTGGTTATTTCTGGAGGACATTGTGGAAGAAGTTCAAGACAGATTTGAAGTTCAGTTCTGCACACCTTCCACAGACTGATGGACAGACAAAAGTGGTGAATAGGAGTTTGGGTAACTTGCTACAATGCTGATGCAGAGGTAGGAGGACCAAAACTATCCTCAATAAAATTAAAAAAATCAAAGAACTAATCCAATTTATTTGGTCAGATTGAAGAGAACCTTAATACAGACTTTTCATCCAATTTTCATGAAGATCCAATGGTAGGAAAGAAAGTTATAACTCTTTTCCCAAAACTACAAACCCTAGGCAACATTCAGACCTGCCCTCACCAAAAATGCCATAACTTATTCAAATCTTAATAAAATTTGATGCAACAAAAAGAAATGGAAAGTAGACTCAATACTCTTTCCAACCATATATGGCTTTCTCCTGTATATGTCCGTACAAAACCGTATCAAACGCTGCAATGGGACTGTTGCAGGAAAAATTAGAAAATTACAGTCCATAAAACACTCATATCTTTCACAAAACTAAATAAAAATGCATGGGACAAGAAGCAAATGGAAGGTGGTTGAAGGATATAACATTTTCAATCCATTAGACATCCATTAAATTCCATATAGGGCTGTACAATAGCAAAAGACAGCAAATTTCTGAAGGAAAATACAGGAAAACATTATTTTTTCTCATTCCATGCTCAAATCTTCAACCACCCAGGAATTCTTCATGGTTACAAGGCCTTTTAAAGGCATTAAAACATGTCTCTTCAGTTCATAATTGATTTGGAGCAAACCAAGAGCCAAATGACTCTTCACCTTCCAACTTTGCATCTTTTTTTCAATTTTACATTGACAACCTTTACATGGTTTGCAATATTTTACATTTTTGAAACTCCTAATGACCTAAACACATAAAAATGACTCGATAAACCTCATTACAATGTGGAAGCATACAAATTTAATCAAACTCAAAGATTTGTCCAGGGTAATATTAATTTGCCAAGGTGCTCCTGCACCATAAAATGATGCAGAGGTAGGAGGACCAAAACTATCCTCAATAAAATTAAAAAAATCAAAGAACTAATCCAATTTATTTGGTCAGATTGAAGAGAACCTTAATACAGACTTTTCATCCAATTTTCATGAAGATCCAATGGTAGGAAAGAAAGTTATAACTCTTTTCCCAAAACTACAAACCCTAGGCAGCATTCAGACCTGCCCTCACCAAAAATGCCATAACTTATTCAAATCTTAATAAAATTTGATGCAACAAAAAGAAATGGAAAGTAGACTCAATACTCTTTCCAACCATATATGGCTTTCTCCTGTATATGTCCGTACAAAACCGTATCAAACGCTGCAATGGGACTATTGCAGGAAAAATTAGAAAATTACAGTCCATAAAACACTCATATCTTTCACAAAACTAAATAAAAATGCATGGGACAAGAAGCAAATGGAAGGTGGTTGAAGGATATAACATTTTCAATCCATTAGACATCCATTCAATTCCATATAGGGCTGTACAATAGCAAAAGACAGAAAATTTCTGAAGGAAAATACAGGAAAACATTGTTTTTTCTCATTCCATGCTCAAATCTTCAACCACCCACGAATTCTTCATGGTTACAAGGCCTTTTAAAGGCATTAAAATATGTCTCTTCAGTTCATAACTGATTTGGAGCAAACCAAGAGCCAAATGATTCTTCACCTTCCAACTTTGCATCTTTTTTCCAATTTTACATTGACAACCTTTACATGGTTTGCAATATTTTACATTTTTGAAACTCCTAATGACCTAAACACATAAAAATGACTCGATAAACCTCATTACAATGTGGAAGCATACAAATTTAATCAAACTCAAAGATTTGTCCAGGGCAATATTAATTTGCCAAGGTGCTCCTGCACCATACAACCAACCAACAAAATTTCCAAGTCCCTTGGAAATGTATCTGCAACAAAAGTCTCTTTCCTCTGTCTTCAATCTTCAATCTTCTCAGCTACAATCTTCCAAATCTTCACATCAAGAAAGGTGACCAACCAACCAACAAAAAAAACTACCATCTTCATAGAGTATCCTCAGGCTCCTTCTACTCCCATCAGTGGAGTATTCTTCAGGCTGCAACATCAAGTGCTTCTACAGGTATCCATCTCTCTCACTGCTTCACAACAAACCAACTCACCAAACCATTCATCTCACCCAACAGCAGATCCTGGTGATGCACCTACCACTCTCTCCTCAGTGGTTTCTCTATGCATCCTTCTCCAGTCAAATCTCTATTGGAGAATGGTCATAACAGACCTCATCTTGTCTGCCCACACACACAATCTCAGAAAACATCCTTCTTGCAGCTAGATGGAACAAGCACCTGCAACCAAACAACTGAGCAACACAAAATCCAAAAGGTGTAGATTTCCTCCCTCGGTGATCTATCTACACAATCAAGATCTTCTCACTCTTCACCTGCCTTCTCAGTGACAGGAAAAAAAAAAAAAAAACACACCACCCAAATCTTTCGCCAGCTCTGATACCAAAATGATGCAGAGGTAGGAGGACCAAAACTATCCTCAATAAAATTAAAAAAATCAAAGAACTAATCCAATTTAATTGGTCAGATTGAAGAGAACCTTAATACAGACTTTTCATCCAATTTTCATGAAGATCCAATGGTAGGAAAGAAAGTTATAACTCTTTTCCCAAAACTACAAACCCTAGGCAGCATTCAGACCTGCCCTCACCAAAAATGCCATAACTTATTCAAATCTTAATAAAATTTGATGCAACAAAAAGAAATGGAAAGTAGACTCAATAATCTTTCCAACCATATATGGCTTTCTCCTGTATATGTCTGTACAAAACCGTATCAAACGCTGCAATGGGACTGTTGCAGGAAAAATCAGAAAATTACAGTCCATAAAACACTCATATCTTTCACAAAACTAAATAAAAATGCATGGGACAAGAAGCAAATGGAAGGTGGTTGAAGGATATAACATTTTCAATCCATTAGACATCCATTCAATTTCATATAGGGCTGTACAATAGCAAAAGATAGCAAATTTCTAAAGGAAAATACAGGAAAACATTGTTTTTTCTCATTCCATGCTCAAATCTTCAACCACCCACGAATTCTTCATGGTTACAAGGCCTTTTAAAGGCATTAAAACATGTCTCTTCAGTTCATAACTGATTTGGAGCAAACCAAGAGCCAAATGACTCTTCACCTTCCAACTTTGCATCTTTTTTCTAATTTTACATTGACAACCTTTACATGGTTTGCAATATTTTACATTTTTGAAACTCCTAATGACCTAAACACATAAATATGACTCGATAAACCTTATTACAATGTGGAAGCATACAAATTTAATCAAACTCAAAGATTTGTCCAGGGTAATATTAATTTGCCAAGGTGCTCCTGCACCAAATGCTTAGTAGGAGATAAACCCAAGGGATGGGATTTGATTTTACCACATGCAGAATTTGCTTACAATAATTCTGTCAATTGGAGCACAGGTAAATCTCCATTCCAGGTTGTGTATGGGAGTAGCCAAAGAATTACTTCCAAATTGAGGAGGATGGATAAGGGGGAGGAGAGTAGTGTCGAAGCTAAAAATTTTGCTGAGCACATGAAGAATTTGCACAAAGAGGTAAGAAAACATATCCATAAGATGAATTCTCAGTATAAGGCTAAGGCAGATCAGAAGAGGATACATAAGGAGTTTTAGGAGGGTGATGAAGTCATGGTTCACTTGAGAAAAGAAAGATTTCCAGTTGGTACATATAATAAGCTGAAGATGAGGAAATTTGGACCATGTAGAATCTTGAAGAAGCACAATTTAGGAAATGCATTTGAGGTAGAGTTGCCTGATGACATCAATATTTCACCAATGTTCAACATTTTAGATTTGACAGAGTATCATGATGATGGACTTGATAAAGGAACTTAGTGGGACATTCCAGCATCTACTTAAGAGGAGGAGGAGATAGAGGACATTTTGGATAGCCGTGTGGGTAAGAGTACAAGAAACAGGCAGTATATATAATACTTGGTGAAATGGAAAGGAAGGCTTGTTGAAGATTCATCATGGTTATCTGAGACTGAGGTTAACTGTTTTGGTTTCCCTCTAACTCATGAGAAGTGATAGGGTCACTTTTCAAATTACCCCGGGTGTCTGATGCAGGAGCATCTAGGGTGTAAGAGCAATCTTGCATCAACCAAAAAAAATAAAAAATGTGTTGTTTCTTTTCAATAAGGGCTAAATTTGGCAGGGTTACTTATTTTAGTAAGTTTACATTTGTGTACGATTGGATACAAAATCTTACACAGACCTCTAGAATGGTGAATTGAAGCTAATGGTGAAGAAATCACTTCAATATCATTTGTCATTTGCGAGAAATTAAAATTTTAAATTCCAAAAATCCTATTGAAATATTCAAAGTCAAATTTGAGGCAATTAGAGGCTCCATATGGGCCCAAAATTTGGTGGGAAACCCAAGCAATTTACCTATTGGTATTGCTTGTGCTCCATCATCTTTTCGTGAGCTTTCCAAAAAAGTATTATAATTGAAAATCCAATGGTCAGATCGAAAGTTATGGCCCTGTGAAGTTGACCTATTTTTGGAGGGAGATGCAAATTTTGAAATTAAGCTGGTGGTCGCCAAAAAGGGTTATATATAACCATTTTTGGGAACCCTTAGGGTAGTAGAGTTAAGGGGGAAGGTGTAGAGTCAAGAAAGGCGGGGAAATTAGAAACCCTAGTTGATTTGGGAATTACTGAAGGTTGAAGATTCCAGAGTCTTGAGAGAGGGAGCTGTAATGTGTTGGAGCCTTTAGGGAATTCATCCTCTGATTGTATTTGAGCTTCTGTAATGTAATGTTTTGCCCATATTAATAGAATATCATTCTATTTTTTGTGTGCAATTTTGGTTATTGTGTGTTTTATGATTTACCCCCTTCATCACGGTTTCCCAAAGACCTCCAATCATGTCACCTTCTAGAACAACTCCTGTCAAGCATTTTACTGAAGCAAAGATGCGGGCACGTAGAGAAAAAGGGCTTTATTATAATTGTGATGAGAAATTCACCAGAGGACATAGATGTGTTGAGAAAAAGCTCTATCTCTTAGATGTGGATTCTCCACCTGTAACTGAAGTTTATGAAGATGCTCACGATACAGTAGATGATCAGGTCGAAACTTAGCAGCCGCCTGTTGACCCTACTTCTCAGCAAGACCACTCAGAGATCTCTCTCCATGCTTTAGCATGAGTCACCACCCCACAAACCATGCAGGTCAGGGGTTACTTCAAGAATCTCCCTCTTACAATACTCATTGATTCTGGTAGTACTCATAACTTCATTGACCCTCAGATCACCAAATAGGCTGATTGTTTTGTCCATCGTTGCTCCAGCTTTAAAGTCATGATTGCTAATGGGGGCACATTACCTTGCAAAGGGAAGTGTCACAAAGTGCGTATTTGTATTGGAGATTATAACCTGTGCTTTGACATGTTTGCATTGCCCTTAGGTGGATGTGATGTGGTTTTGGGTGCTCAATAGTTACACACACTTGGACCCATCTTATGGGATTTTGCTGAACTTTGGATGTAATTTTTAGACAATGGGCAAAAACACACATTGAAGGGCTTACAACTAGGGTCTCTCAGTATCGTCAGTTCACATCGCATGGAAAAGCTCCTTAATAAGAATTCTCATGGTGTCATCGCTCAGCTCCATTCCATTAAGATGCAACCATCAGCGATCCCCACTACTCCTTCAGATCTACAACAAATTTTGGATTGATATGCATGTGTCTTTGCCGAACCAATGGGATTGCCATCTTCATGACTAGAGGACCACCATATTCAGCTCCTTCCTAGAAGCATTCCTCCCAACATCAGTCCCTACTACTACCCATTTCACCAAAAGATAGAGATTGAGATGCTCGTTTGCGACTTACTGAAGCAAGGTATTATTCGCCCTAGTATGAGTTCCTTTTCTTCACCAGTTCTTCTTGTCCAGAAAAAAGATGGGTCATGGCATCTCTACATTGACGTCCGAGCACTTAATCACATCACAATCAAAGATAAGTTCCCGATTCCTGTTGTTGATGAGCTTCTTGATGAGCTTCATGGTGCTCATTTTTTCTCCAAGTTGGATCTTCATTCTGGGTATCACCAAATTCAGGCTCATGAGGATGATATCCCTAAAACAACTTTCCACATGCATGATGGCCACTATGAGTTTTTGGTCATGCCCTTTGGCCTCACTAATGCTCCTTCAACATTCCAGGCATTGATGAATAAAATATTTCGGCCCTACTTGCAGAAATTCATTCTGGTCTTCTTTGATGATATCCTCATCTATACTAAAACATGGGCTGAGCATCTCCAACATCTGGACCCTGTCCTGCAACTTCTCTTTGATCATCATCTCTGTGCAAAACAGTCTAAATGTGTTTTTGGCTAGGAGGAAGTGGAGTATCTCAGGCATATTGTTTCAGCCCAAGGGGTTCGAGTGGATCCTGCCAAAATAGAAGCCATGAAAAATTGGCCGCATCCTTAGACACTCAAGAGCCTTCATGGTTTTTTGGGACTTACTGGCTACTATCGCAAGTTTGTCAAGGATTACGGGAAGATTACAGCTCCATTAACAACTATGTTGAAAAATAATGCTTTTACATGGACACATGCTGCTGAATGTGCATTTGAAAAACTGAAACAAGTTATGTGTATTACACCTATTCTAGCTATGCCTGATTTTTCCAAGACCTTCACTATTGAGAGTGATGCTTGCGGCAATGGACTTGGTGCTGTTCTCCTTCAAGATGAATATCCCATTGCATTCACCAGCAAAGCCCTTTTTGGTAAGAATTTAGTACTCTCTACATATGAGAAGGAAATGATGGCTATTTTGTATGCAGTACAGAAGTGGCGGCCATACCTATTAGGGAATCATTTCTACATCAAGACTGATCAATAGAGTCTAAAATATTTCCTGGAACAATGTGTCTTCTCCCCAGCACAATAGAAATGGGTTAGCAAACTCATGGGTTATGACTATGAGATCACTTACAAGAAGGGTAAGGACAATATTGTGGCGGATGCTCTTTCTCACACATTTGATGACCAAGCTTCTCTTTCAACTATTTCTATGCCTGTTCCAAATTGGTTGGAATTTGTCCAGTAGGGCTATGTCAATGACTCTTCATTATCTCAAATTATCCCGCAATTGGCCAATAACCCTTCTGCTGTATCACATTACTCTTGGGATGGTGCTTCTCTGAGATACAAGGGTCATCTGGTCCCTCCCCAGAGCACATATTTTGAACAAGCTATCTTCTATGAACTTCATGCTTCTCCATCGGTAGGGCACTCTAGGTTCCTCAAAACTTATGAGCAGGCACGATGTAACTTATTTTGGAAGGGAATGAAGAGGGTAATTCAACATATGGTGGATGAATGTGATACCTGCCAATGCAACAAGGGTGAAATGACACTCCTTCCTAGATTGCTCAAACCCTTGTTCATCTCTACATGGATTTGGACAGATATTTCTATGGATTTCATTGAGGGGATCCCTAAATCTGGGGGAAAGACAGTGATCTTGGTTGTGGTTGATTGCCTCTCCAAATAAAGTCATTTTTATGCCCTCAGCCATCCCTATACTACCTCCTCAGTTGCACAAATTTTCATGGACCAGATCTTTCGTCTTCATTGCATCCCTTCTTCCATTGTCTTAGATCGTGATGCAACTTTCACTAGTCATTTTTGGATAGAACTTATTCAACACACTAGCACCAAATTGAAGATGAGTTCAGGTTATCACCCACAAATAGATGGTCAGACTGAAATTATCAACAAATGTTTGGAAACTTATCTTCATTACTTCACCTCAGAACAACATCAGTGGGCAAAGTGGCTCCCTCTCACTGAATGGTGGTACAATACCTTCTACCACACTGCATCTAAAATGACTCCATATGAAGCAGTCTATGGTTAAGCACCACCAGTTTCTGTACACCCCCAAAAGTTCACTAGTTCAGGCAGTTGACATGGTTCTCCAAACCTGAGATCTGATTCTTCACATTTTGCAGGACAATCTTCACATGGCAAGAAATCGAATGAAACAACAAGCCGATCAACACCATTCTGAGTGCACTTTTCAAGTAGGTGATATGGTTTTTCTTCATCTACAACCATACATGCAATCATCCCTGAAGCTCAACAGGTGTCATAAGCTAGCTCCAAAGTTTTATGGGCCATATAAGGTTCTTCTGAAGATTGGGTCAGTTGCTTATAAATTGGAGCTTCCTCCTTCCCGCGTTCATCCAGTATTTCATGTCTCTTGTCTAAAGAAAGTTCTTGGCACCAACATCAGAGTACAAACTGTTTTACTAGAATAATGAAGGATCCATCATTTTGGAGCCGGAGGCAATCCTCGACAGGTACACTCATCAACTTCGCTCTCGATCCATCATAAAGGTAATAATTCAATGACACGGAATGCAACCAGAGGATGCTACATGGGAACCACTCCTTCAGATTCAGCAACAATTTCCACATCTTAATCTTTGAGGACAAAGATTTTCTAAGAGGGAGGGGATGTTAGGAGCCTGTGTTTAACCCTTCTCTTTACTTTGTTAGTATATTGCTGTTGGACGCATATGCTTTGTAAGTCATCCCGTGAGTATATTGTATTATCCCACATTCATGGGGAGTAATAGTTGTTTAGATTAGAATTAGTATATAAGTACATGTTGAGGTGAATGAAGACATCCATGAATTTATTGTATTGAGCTTACTTAAAGGAGGTTGCCCCCTTGAAGTGGCCTGCGATCAATAAATTCCTTCTGTGTTTCTGCTATTTCTATTATTTCATGCATTTTTCATTATATTGTTGCAGGAGGTTCCTCTCAATCTCTTGTTAGTGAGCCAAACCTTCTTCTATCTTCTCTTCTATTTGGTAGTGAGCCTATTGCAGTGAGCGTTTCTTTGGACAGTGAGTCCTTGGGCAATGTGCCCTAAGGCAGTGAGCCTTCATAATATATTGTGAGCTAACACTCACCGTTGTTTTTCCCTTTTGGGTTTTATATGTAAAATCCTGGTGTCTATGTGTTATGAACTTGTGGTTGCTCTTCTTGTCTTTGCTTTACTTTCATGCTATTAAATTTGGTACATGGATTAATAAATGTATGGATAAAAAGTTTTTTAGAATATTGATTCACCCCCCCTCAGTATTCTTCATATTTAACAATTTCAAAGTACACTAGGAAGCCTTTAGGCCTTGTTGAGATGAACCAATGTGTGAAGGGTCTATAAACAATCAGATTGTGTTAGATATCAGTCCTTTCTCTACATCAGTTTTGGTATCAGAGCCCAAAGATTTAGGCAAGGGAAGTTTTGGAGGTTTGTATATTGTTCTTGACAGGTTGAAGTGAAGAACCTGGATGCCAACAGACTAGGTAGTGAGAAAAAGGAAAGAAAACCTAGGTGAGGTATCACAAGAAGAATCCAAGAAAAAATAAGAGATAGCAAGATGCAATAGCAAATTCAGAAGGGGAAGATGAAAGACAATGGGATAAGCCTAGTTGCAGAGTTTGATAAGACAATGGGAGAGTTTAAAAAATGTATTAAGCTTGTATTGCAATAGTGGCTTGAGAAAGCATCTCAAGAAAATGTTTGGCATTGGCCAATGAGAAAGAAGGTGAAGTGGCCCATACAAATGATTCAAAAAAGAAGAAGGCAACAGATGGTTACTTTAAAGAGATAAGATGAAACAAAGGAAGAAGAGACATTCATTGACATGGGCATGAAGAAAGATCATGTTAGGAATCCATGTTTAACCCTTCTCTTTACTTTGTTAGTATATTGCTGTTGGACACATATGCTTTGTAAGTTATCCTGTGAGTGTATTGTATTATCCCACATTCATGGGGAGTAATAGTTGTTTAGATTAGACTTAGTATATAAGTACGTGTTGAGGCCAATGAAGGCATCCACGAATTTGTTGTATTGAGCTTGCTCAAAGGAGGTTGCCCCCTCGAAGTGGCCTGCAATCAATAAATTCCTTCTGTGTTTCTACTATTTCTATTATTTTGTGCAATTTTCATTATATTGTTGCAGGAGGTTCCTCTCATCTGGTATTAGAGTACTTTCTTGGGCTCGCTGGGTGCAATTTTTGCCAAATTTTTTTCTACAGTGGCCTCCAGGCATTGTGATTATTGTAGTAGTTCTTTCTTTTTCACATCTGTATTGTTAATTTCAATTATAGGTTTGGATGAGGGAATAATCCCTATCTGCTTAATTGTGGGAAGTGCCTGGGCATAGCCCTAAAACTCATTGTGAGGAGTACCACAGGAACCCCAAAGTAGCTGGCCCATTGAGAGGACTTGCCAGCAAAAAGGGCAACAGCCCCTACCTGATTGACTAGTTCCCATCTATGATGTAAACCAAGAGTTGTCATTTGTGAAAAAGCGGTTATCAGTTTTACTTGAGTCATGGAGTGAGGGGTACTTGACCACCAATGCTTTGAAGTCATGATTGCTAATGGGGGCACATTAGCTTGCAAGGAGAAGTGTCACAATGTGTGTATCTCTATTGAAGATTATAACCTACGCTCTGACATGTTTGCCTTGCCCTTAGGGGATGTGATGTGGTTTTGGACACTCAATGGTTACACACACTTGGACCCATCTTATGGGATTTTTCTAAACTTTGGATGCAATTTTCAGACAATGGGCAAAAACACACATTGAAGGGCTTACAACCAGGGTCTCTCAGCATCATCAATTCACATCACATGGAAAAGCTCCTTAAGAAGAATTCACATGGTGTCATCGCTCAGCTCCATTCCATTGAGATGTAACAATCAACGGTCTCCACTACTCCTTCAGATCTACAATAAATTTTGGATAGATATGCATCTGTATTTTCTGAACCAGTGGGATTGCCACCTTCACAACCAGAGGACCATTGCATTCAACTCCTTCCTGGAAGCATTCCTTCCAACATCAAGCCCTACCGCTACCCATTTCACCAAAAGACAGAGATTGAGATGCTCATTCGAGACGTACTGAAGCAAGGTATTATTCACCCTAGTACCAATTCCTTTTCTTCACCAGTTCTTCTTGTCTAGAAAAGAAGATGGGTCATGGCACCTCTGCATTGACTTCTGAGCACTTAATCACATCACAATCAAGGATAAGTTTCTGATTCCTATTGTTGATGAGCTTCTTGATGAGCTTCATGGCACTCATTTTTTCTCCAAGTTGGATCTTCGTTCTGGGTATCATCAAATTCAAGTTCATGAGGATGATATCTCTAAAACAACTTTCCGCACGCATGATGGCCACTATGAGTTTTTGGTCATGCCCTTTGGCCTCACTAATGCTCCTTCAACATTCCAAGCACTGATGAATAAAATATTCCAGCCCTACTTGCAGAAATTCATTCTGGTCTTCTTTGATGATATCCTCATCTATAGTAAAACATGGGCTGAGCATCTCCAACATCTGAATCTTGTACTATAACTTCTCTCTGATTATCATGTCTGTGCAAAATAGTCTAAATGTGTTTTTGTCCAGGAGGAAGTGGAGTATCTCAGGCATATTGTTTCAGCCCAAGGGGTTTCAGTGGATCCTACCAAAATAGAAGCCATGAAAAATTGGCCACATCCTCAGACACTCAATAGCCTCTATGTTTTTTTGGGACTAACTAGCTACTATCGCAAGTTTGTCAAGGATTACGGGAAGATTGCAGCTCCATTAACATCTATGTTGAAAAAGGATGCTTTTACATGGACACATGCTGCTGAGTGTGCATTTGAAAAACTGAAACAAGCTATGTGTACTACACCTATTCTAGCTATGCTAGATTTTTCCAAGACCTTCACTATTGAGAGTGATGCTTGCGGTAATGGACTTGGTGATGTTCTACTTCAAGATGAACATCCCATTGCATTCCTCAGCAAAGCCCTTTGTGGTAAGAATTTAGTACTCTCTACATATGAGAAGGAAATGATGACTATTTTACATGCAGTACAGAAGTGGCAGCCATACCTACTAGGGAATCATTTATGCATCAAGACTGATCACCAGAGTCTAAAATATTTCCTAGAACAATGGGTCTCCTCCCCAATACAACAGAAATGGGGTAGCAAACTCATGGGTTATGACGATGAGATCACTTACAAGAAGGGTAAGGACAATATTGTGGTGGATGCTCTTTCTCACACATTTGATGACTGTGCTTCTCTTTCAACTATTTCTATGCCTATTCTAAATTGGTTGGAATATGTCCAGCAGGGCTATGTCAATGACTCTTCGTTATCTCAAATCATCCAGCAGTTGGCCAATAACCCTTTTGCTATACCACATTACTCTTGGGATGGTGCTTTTCTGAGATACAAGGGTTGTCTGGTCCTTCCCCAGAGCACAGATCTTCAACAAGCTGTCTTCTATGAACTCCATGCTTCTCCATCGACAGGGCACTCTAGGTTCCTCAAAACTTATGAACGGGCATGGTGTAACTTATTTTGGAAGGGAATGAAAAGGGCAATTCAATAGATGGTGGCTAAATGTGATACCTTCCAGCGCAACAAGGGTGAAACAACACTCCTTCCTGGATTGCTTGAACCCTTGCCCATCCCTACACGGATTTGGACAGATATTTCTATGGATTTCATTAAGGGGCTCCCTAAATCTGGAGGGAAGACAATGATCTTGGTTGTGGTTGATCGCCTCTCCAAATGTAGTCATTTTTGTGCCCTCAGCCATCCCTATACCGCCTCCTCAGTCACACAAATTTTCATGGACCAGATCTTCCATCTTCATGGCATCCCTTCTTCCATTGTCTCAGATCGTGATGCAACTTTCACTGGTCATTTTTGGATAGAACTATTTCGACACACTGGCACCAAATTGAAGATGAGTTTAGGGTATCACCCACAAATAGATGGTCAGACTGAAATTATCAACAAATGTTTGGAAACTTATCTTTGTTGCTTCACCTCAGAACAACAACATCAGTGGGCAAAGTGGCTCCCTCTTGCTGAATGGTGGTACAATACCTCCTACCACACTGCATCTAAAATGACTCCATATGAAGCAGTCTATGGTCAGGCACTGCCAATGCTCCTTCCATACACCCCCAACAATTCATAGTTCAGGTAGTTGACATGGTTCTTTGAACCTGAGATTAGATTCTTCATATTTTGTAGGACAATCTTCACATGGCAAGAAATTGAATGAAACAACAAGCTGATCAACACCGTTCTGAGCGCACTTTTCAAGTAGGCGATATGGTTTTTCTTCTTCTACAACCATACAAGCAATCATCCCTGAAACTCAAAGGACATCATAAGCTGGGTCCAAGGTTCTATGGGCCCTATAAGGTTCTTCAGAAGATTGGGTCAGTTGCTTATAAATTGGAGCTTCTTCCTTCATGCGTTCATCTAGTATTTCATGTCTCTTGTCTAAAGAAAGTTCTTGGCACCAACATCAGAGCACAAATTATTTTGCAGAATTAGATAATGAAGGATCCATCATTTTGGAGCTGGAGGTAATCCTTGACAAGCACACTCGTTAGCTTCGCTCTCGATCTGTCATAGAGGTATTAATTCAGTGGCACGGAATGCAACCAGAGGATGCTACATGGGAACCACTCCTTCAGATTCAGCTACGATTTTCACATCTTAAGCTTTGAGGACAAAGATTTTGTAAGAGGGAGGGGATGTTAGGAACCAGTGTTTAACCCTTCTCTTTACATTGTTAGTATATTACTGTTAGACACATATGCTTTGTAAGTCATCCCATGAGTATATTTTTTTATCCCACAATCATGGGGAGTAATAGTTGTTTAGATTAGACTTAGTATATAAGTACGTGTTGAGGCCAATGAAGGCATCCACGAATTTATTGTATTGAGCTTGGTCAAAGGAGGTTGCCCCCTCGAAGTGGCCTACGATCAATAAATTCCTTTTGTGTTTCTGCAATTTCTATTATTTTGTGCTTTTTTCATTATATTGTTGCAGGAGGTTCCTCTCAAATCAAGAGTGTCTTCAAGAAAATCATGCAAAGGTCCATTGGCAAGAGATACATCCAAGAAACTAGTAGGTTGGTGATGATCAAATAGTTGACAAGAAGATGGGTATAACTGAGATCAAGGAAGAACCAAGACAACAAGCACCAGGAGATAGTGAATAAGCAAATTGGCCTCATGGTTTTTATCTAATGCATGTTGCTGATAATGTTTGTATAGGTGCAGACCATGGATAGACTGATGAGGATGAAGACATGGACAACAGTACTATGACATATAAAAGTGACATAGACCATTGGAGTCTTGCAGTTGAGAAGAAGATTCTCAGGAGGAGGTCCAAAAAGCAAGAACGAAACAAAAGAGTGAAGACCAAGAATCATGGAGCAGATCAAAGCAAGCATAGGGAGGATCACAAGGAGGTTAGAGAATAGCTAAGCATGCAACACAATTGGAAGAAGTGAAAAAAACACTGACTATCATTTGAGATGGAACTCAAATTATTATGTTTTAAGGTCAATTTGATGTGTTTTGGTCAATAAGGTCATTGTGGACCATCTAAGACCATTTGGGGTCATTAGGGGTCTTTGAGAATCAATTTTGATGTTTTGGATCAAATATTGTAAAAAACTTACACATTCTTGTCACAAAAAAATACATTAATGTTGCAACTTTGATGAGGAGTAGTTGGTGGTTTGTTAGATAGTTGAAAATTGTTGGAAATCTATGTAAATGAGTTGTCCACATGATTAGTAGGGTTGGTAAGGAGTTTTGAATGAAAGAAACTTAGTTTTGCACATTTTCTAACTGCATTTTCTATTAAAAGAGACTGTATTTCATGTTTTTTATGGACTAGTATAGTATGTATGGTCCTGAAATTGATTGTAATAGTTGAAGGACAGTCTTACCTTTCATATGCTTTTTGTTTGAGCAAATTTCATTGGGTTTTGTGAAAGTTATGCCATTTTTGTCTTGACAAGTCTATAAAGTTTTTTTTTTGAAAATTTGCAGTCTGAAAACATGTTAGTATGGACATGTACATAATTATGGAGGCCTAAAATCAATTGGAAAAGTTAGCATTATGTTTTAAGAAATGAATTCTTTTTGTTTGGATCAATTTCATTGAGTTTTGTGTGAGTTATGACATTTTTACTAACAACAGGTCTAAACCTTGCCTAGGGTTTCTAGCGGACTAAAATATTTGATATCTTTGATTCCAACCATCAAAAAGTCATTAAAATTGGTGGAAAGTTCTATCTTAATATGTTCTAAAAACCCGTTAAAGGAAAATCCATGACTAACATGTGTGGAGGAGATAGAATGGATTATGTGTGCAGATTTGTAGTGAAACTGCCCTAAAACCCTAGGTTCTTTATTGTTTTGAATGATCTATGCATTATTTGTGAATGGAAGGGTGTAACACTATATTGGAATATTGTTTGGGGTTTGTACAGGTCTGATAATGCATGTGACAAGTTTCTTTACTTTGTTTGAAGTCATTGCCCTAATAAACCTAGTGGCAGCAAGCCCTAATTTGCATGTTTCTTTGTGTCAATCACTTGATTTGGACTGTGTGGTTGGAAACCCCTAGAAGGTGTTGAGACAGGTCTAAAACACCTGAGACTCCCATGATCCATGTTTCCTTCAATATTATACACCATTAGAGTGTTGTTCACATGTTTCAAAGTGCACTAGGAAGCCTTTAGGCCTTGTTGAGATGAACCAATGTGTGAAGGGTCTACAAACAATCAGACTGTGTTAGATATCAGTTCTTTCTTTGCATCATCTTCCTATAATAGTCTTTTTGCATGGAGTTGGTTTACACATCTTGTTGAACCTATCTACTATGACAAACAAATGGTCTTACATGTGCCTACTCATAGGTAATCCTCCTACAAAGTTAATAGATATGCTTTCTTATGGCCCTGTGGGGATAGAAAGTGACAAATACATCCATTTTTCTTGTTTTGGATTTGATTGTAAAACATAATTTCTAACGTCTAACAAATTTTTCTATCTTTTGCTACATTTTGGGCCAAAATACACACCAAAATGATCCACCACATTGGAAGTATGTGCCTCTCTCATGAAATGTAGTCTTTGTGCCCTTGACACACATAATTTTTCTATTCTATTCAGTAACTTTTCTTTGAGATAGAAACCTTCATCACTCTTTGGAGCCCCTTAACATTGTAGAACTTTGAACTTCTTCCCAATGTCTTCATCTTGAGCATAGTCTTCTACATAAGCCTCTTTTGTGAAAGGTTCCAACTATGTCACCATAACCATTACTTATATTAGTTTTGAAATAGGTGGCCTAGATAGCATATCTTCTACCACATTAATAATTCCTTTATTATATTTGATCACCAAATTTTTTTTGCAAGAATCTCATCCATTAATAGTTTCTTTACCAAACAAGTAATGCATTCATTTCTTTATAGATTGAACTAGTGCATATAATTCTCTATTATAAAATATATATCCTCTAATTGTTGAAGTAAAAACATATGAATGATAACAAATTGGTTTGCCTCTTTGAAATAAGATGACACCCATAGCATATTCACTTGCATCAATTTCTACCTCAAAAGATTGATGCAAGTTAGGAAGAACAAGCATATGAGCATGACTAATTTATATTTTAATGTTTCAAATGCTTCATCATGTTTTTTACCTTAATTGAAACTCTTCACCATAGCTACAACTTGGTGTAAAGGTAAGGTTATAGAGGAAACGTCTAGAATACATGTTCTCCTATATTGGGAAGCATCTACAAAACTCCTAGTTTCAATAGCATTCTTTGGTTTGGGCCAATTCATGATAGATTCTAACTTGGGAGAATTTATTCTCAACTCTCCTCCAACCACATCCTAAATATATCAATGAATCTTTGCTAAATTCACACTTTTTCATATTACATTGTAGTTGTTTCTCTTTTAGAACTTGGAAGCTTATTATGGATGAGATATTATTTCCATGTTGCACCAAAAATAAGATATTATCTAGACATACAATTACACATGTATCTATGAAATCCCTTAATGCATCATTCATTAACCTTATGAAATTTGTTGGTGCATTTCTCAAACTAAATGAGAGAATTAACCATTCATAAAGACCTTGATTTGTTTTAAAGGAAGTTTTCCAAATGTCCTTCCACATTGGCACTTGATGGTAACCAATTTTGATCCAAATTTGTGAAGTATTTTCATATTGTAGTTAGTTTAACAAATCATCTATCAGTGGGAGAGGATATCTTTATTTGATGGTGATCTTATTCAAAGATTTGTAGTTAATACACATCGTCAAAGAACTGTCAATATTTCATACCATCACAATAGACAAACCACCTGGTGAGGTAATAGGGCATATGAACCCTTGTTCTAGTAGCTTGGTTGGATATTACCATTGCAACATTTGCCTTGCTTTGGTGTCGCATGATATAAATATATATATATATATATATATATATATATATATATATATATATATATATATATATATATATATATATATATATATATATATATATATATATATATATAGTTCATCCTTGACCCACCCATATTTGTTATCCCTTCCCATCAAAATTGCATCTCTAACATGAGTATGGCCTACCAAGTAATATGTCAAAAACATCAAGATGAATTATATATGCATCCACTTTATCTATGTATTGTGCATTCACACCCAAAAAAAATTACACTTCTTTGTTACCTGTATTTCTACACCTTTTAAATCCAAACCAAAGGATATGGGTGAGGATATTCATATGCTTTTAGATGAATCTTCTTGATAATTTATTTTGAAATAAAATTGCATTGGGAATCAAGATCTACTAATGTAGTAACCGTGGTCATCTTTACTTGTAACTTTGATATAAAAAATGAAAGGAAATATGAAACAATTTACTACTTAATCCTATGAGGAGAGTTACAAGTTATCCAATCTAACTAAATTTCAACAATTTTCCAATAAATTAGTAACAATTAAGAAATATAACAAGAATAGAAGTGACCACAAAAAAGAGTGACATTGATATACCTTGGGAAAAACTTCATGGAAAAACTTCATAAGGGAAAAACCCAACCTCTAAAGCACTAAAACAAATGTATTATCAACAACTACATGTTATAATACAATATCAAGCTTTGAGTTTGGAAAGAAATAAACACTATGAACTAGAGGAATTTTGGCAAATGTAGCCCTACATAAAACTAGACATAATATCTTCATCCCAAACCCTACATATATAGGCCAAGGAGATCCACTAAATCAATAATAGGTTTCCAAAACCATGAACCAAAGACTAGTCAAGGTGGTCCACATTCAACCCATACACCCTACCTCCAAGTGTAATTTCTCTATAAAAGAATGTAGCTCCCCATTGACTAATTTGACTCTCAAGACCAAGTGGGGTCAAAGTAACTTCTAGGTGCTCCATGTAGGTGCAATTTTTACAACTTATAGATTGATTACACACATAATAAATAGTCAATCAAAGATGCTAGTCATAGTCCACTAAGTAACCCCCTACTCAATGCTTCTTACAACTGCCATATACGACCAATGACACATGACATAGAGTGCCAACTATGGAATCTCAAGATTCCATCTAGGAGGACGCTCTTTTCCATGTAAGCAAATTATTCACAATATTACAATATTGAATAATTAAACTAAACCTAGAACTGTAAGGTGTACACCATCTAATCACCTAGTCCTAACAATCTCCCAATTGTTATATACATTGTGATAATCATAAGGGGTACTCAACATAGTGAACTAAAAGCTAGGGGATAATCCCCTTAGCCATCATAAACCATTTGAATTTCTTCATGCTCTTGGGTTTTATTAGAGCATCTACAACATTCATCAACATATCCACCTTCTTGATCGTAACCCTCTTATCCTCTACCATGTTACAAAGAAAGTGATATTGCACATCAATGTGTTTCATCCGCACATGAAAGGTATGGTTCTTTGCCAAGATGATGCCACTATAATTGTCATAGTTAATTGCCACTATATATTATTTCCAATTTTTGAACACAATCCTTAAAGTCAAATTGCTTCTTTATAGGCTTGAGTAGCTACCATGTACTCTTACCTTTGCCATCAAAAGAGAAACCACAACCTACTATTTTCTCATCCAACTAATTACACCACCAAACAAGCTAAACACACCCATTGGTAGATCTTCTGCTATCCACATCTCCCATCCAATCAAAATTATATCCATTGTCCTTCTCAAAGTCTATCCTCCTTGGTAGAAAATTGAACACTAAGATGTGTCTCTAAGATAAACAAAGAATCCCTTCATTATAGTCCAATGCTCTTTGTCAAGATTAAATATATATCTACTTAGGACTACCACCATTTGGACAAGTAAAGTTTGTTGCAAACCATAGCATACATAAGACTACCAATTTCACTTGCATAGGGGACATGACTTCTATCTTTAACTTCATATAAATTATAAAAGACATTGGTCTACTAAAAACTTTGTTCGTGTAAGAATTAGAAAACTCACTGATTTACAAGCCTACATACCAAACTGCTACAAAATAGAGCTAACATACTTCTTCTAAGTCTAAATTTTTTGTTAGCTCCATCCCTTTTGATCTCCATGTTTAAAATAAACTTATCTACCACAATTTATTCATATCTGAGATTTAAGAGCCATAATCATAGACTACTTTTACTAAAAACCAATAAAGTGAAATAACAATAAGTGATCACCAACATGTTTGAAACAAACACAATAATCTGACTTAGTTCTAACAAATCCTAACTCTAATAACATATGAATCAAAATTTTGATACAATAGTGACTTTTATCTACCATAGAGAGATATTTTGCAAACCATGTCCTTACACTACACCACATAGTGTTCTAGTTGTGTCACATAGATCTTGTCCTCCAAATCCCCATATAGAAAACTTGTCATCACATCTATCCATTTAGCCTCAAAGTTGAACACACCAACAACAAATCAAAATTAGAAAGGTACACAAGCTTTGCAATAGGAGAGAAGATCTCTCCAAAATCCATTCCCTCAACCTAAGAATTATTCCTTATCCACCAACCTTGCCTTGTGCTACTTAAACTTGTCCTCTAAATTGACTTCTTCATAATTCTAGACCCATCCATATTAGAAGACAAAAAAACAAGAATGCATATAACAAATAGGTGGGCAATACCTAATATGTTGAATTCTCTAACAAAAGGACCTCCTCAAAAGTGGGGTATGAGATTAGCCAACTTCCTATGAATTACTCTCTTAACAACCTCCTCATTAGGTCGATGCTGAATCTCATGTTTAGCCTCAAGTGTAGGCCCCCTAGTCTTAGGATTTTGGTGCAAAATTGTTGAGTAGCTCAACCCATTCCAATAGTCCACCAACAATTAGGAGATATTCAACCTGACCCTAAAACATCTATCTAAAAATAATAGGTGCACAACTAATCACTCTCTAAAGAAACATGATTATTGTAATCAACACTAGGAGACTTACTCAAAATCATAACCAAAGCTCCCACTTCATGGTTTGTACAAACTTTCAAAATTCCTCATGAAGCCATGATTTACATCTTCACAATAGAATATCATATGTCTATAACCAATATATTTGCACATAAGAAAACATATCATGCCAAGAACCCCTTTGTAAATCCAAGTTCTACCAAGGCACAATAATACATGTTCTCAAAACTAGAAGACTATCACACAATCATAGCCAAACTCTTACTGCATGATCACTACAAAATCCAGGAAATCCTCATGGTATCATGATTTACATTTTAAATCAAAAAGAAAATCATCTAAAACCAACAAATCCATATCACTACAAAATTTCCTACTGAAAGCAATCCAAAGATTCATAAGGCATTGTGATTATACACTCTCAAAACCTTAAAGATCATCTATTTGCAACCAAAAAATTTAAACCCAAACATGTTATTGCCAAAACTCTCATTGCATGTGATCCAAATCTTCCCATGGCAACATGTTTCATGTTACAACACCTTTAATTCAAACATAATATGAGATTTTCGCTTGAGAGTAGTGGATTTCCCTTTAGCAGATAAAGAATCACCAACTACAATGCTAGCATCCAACTTGTACGGAGTCTCATCATAAATTACTATTACCAACACAATGGTCCCAAGTATTATATTACATTCTTCTTTACTGAAGATGACATGCACACCCAAATCACACATCTTGCTAAGAAATAATAGGTTGTTTGATAAACTAGGGGTGTGATAAACACTAGAGAGACATTTTTCATCCCATTTACAAGAGCAAAAATGAATCTTTTGTGACCAATTAACTTGTGAGTAGAGTCATCTCCCAAGTTCACCTTTCCACCATTTCAACTCTTGTAATCAACAAAGAACTAACGACATGGAGTGAAATGGAAAGATTCTTTAAAGTCAATGATCCAAACATCATCATGTGCATGTGTAGCAAGGGCTACAACAAAGGTATCACCAACATTATTACATAATGCTTTTAAGTCTAAATCATCATTAGACTCCTTCTTGGCTTTCTTTTTCATGTAGTCCTTTTTCATGTGTCTAATCTTGTTGCAATTCTAATATCTCAACTTGGATTTATCAAGAGATTTAGATCTCCCCTTAGACTTAGTGCACATATCCATCTTTTTGTTCTTTCGTCTTTCCTTAGAACGTCCTTTTAATACAAGAGATCTTTGACAAATTCTTCTGTCTTCTATCTCATCTCCTCAAAGAGCAATGCACCCACCACCTTGTCAAGATTTAGCTTTGTGATGGTACTATTGACTACCATAACTAGGTTGTCCTAGCTATTAGGTAATGGACACAAGAGGGTTATGCACTTGTTCTCCTTGTCCACCTTCATGTCTACAAATTCCAATTGGCTCACCACAATGTTGAAAGCATTCACATGCTCAATCACATAATCAACATCACCCATATTTAGAGAATTTAAAACTTCTTACCCAAAAAATACTTGTTCACAAGAGGCTTTGTTTGATATAAACTCTCCAATTTATCCCAAATTTTCTTGGTGGATGTGTCTCTTGGAAAATTCAAGAGCATTGAATCTACAAGGTAAAGGTGAATGACGCTTCTTGCCTTCCAATCAACAATGATTGAGTCCTCATCTTTCATGTTGAATGGTTATTGATGCACAACTACTACCTACATATCTCTATCAATAAGGAGATCCTCTATATTGAGCTTCTAAAGCTCAAAGCTAGTTCCATTGAACCTCTTCATCTCCATTCTAAAAGTGTTTACCAAGTCTATTTCCTAAAAACAAGATTAATTACAAAAAAATACCACTCAAGAAACAATTAAAATAAAAATAAGCCCTACTTGTCTCATCGATCTAACAAATTTATTATCATTAACTATAAATTACAATATGTTATCAAGCTTCTAGATTCATAGGAGATCAACACTCTAATCTTGGAGGAATTTCAACAACATAACCTTGCATAAAATTGAAACATAATAGCTCCATCTTAAGCCCCATATATATAGGCCAAGGAGAACTAGGAAACAAAGAATGGTTTTCCAAAAACATGACCCAAAGAATATTCAAGGTGGTGCCACATTCAACCCATACACACTACCTCCAAGTGTAACTCCTACACAAATAGAATTTAATTCCCAATTGATTAGTTAAGCCCAGGACCAAGTGGGGTCAAAGTAAATCCCAAGCACTCAATGTACTTATTACTACTTACACACCTCTTACATAGACTATAAATAGTTGGTCAAAGATGCTAGTCATAGTCAACTAAGTAACCCCCTACTCAATGACTTCTTATAACTTCCATTAGTGTGCCAACTATGGAATCTCAAAATTCCATCCAAGTGGGACACCCTTTTCTATGTAGGCACAATATTTACAATATTAAATTTTAAATAATTAGACTAGACCCAGGACTTGCAAGGTGTACAACAACACCTAGTCCCCTAGTCCTAACAAAAGTTTGTTCATCTCTTCAAGTTTATCCTTAACCATTATGTTGGTGGATATGCATCCAGGCCTACCATATACACAAAAACTATCCTCTATTTCTACCTCCTTTTATATTGTTACCACATAATTTTTTAAATCCTCTTCAGTTATCTTTTTAGGATGTAGTTACAAATGTAATTTCCAACACTTAGCATCTACATGTCCATCTATCTTATAATGGATGTAATTATTTTTGTATATTCTCCATATATACAAAATTATTAGTCTTTTCCCCCTTCCAATTACCTTTGAAACACTTATTTTTGTAGATCTATCCTTGCTTGGAAGACCCACCTTTTCCTTTCTTCTTTTCCTCCACATAGTATGCTTGAAAACAAACTTTATCCAAGTCCTTTGGATTAGTGTTGACTACCCTCCTTTGGACCTATGTGTGGAGTTTTTTGAGATATTTTATGAGCATGTATTCCTCCTCTAAGTCCATTCCATTCAACATGTCTTGCCTTTGAAATTCTCTAGTATAATTATGCACACTTTATCCACTTTCTTGGTTATAATACATATATTTAATTTTGTTGTGATTTTATGCCCAATAAGATAGAAATTTATACAAACCAATTCCTTGAATTCTTCTCAATTAGATATAAAAGCCCCTTCTCTCCTATCATAATTAGCTATATAGATTTCCACCATATAAGTGCATGATCCTCTGTTTGGAGAAGTGCAAAAGAAATATTTTGTGCCCCATTTATATTATGTACACTAAAATAAATCTCCATTTGTTTTATCCAAGAATAAAAAAATCTAGTATTAACTTGTTCATAATTTTTTTTTAATCTCAATTTCAATTTTTATTTTAAATGGGGTTTTCTCTTTCATGTTTTTAATGGCCCCTTCAAGAATGTCTCACTATCCATTTCTTCTTCCTCTTCTCCAATGCCAAATTTCTTGGCTAGAGCATTTACCAAATTTCCCATAGATGATTGATCTTGTGCCATTTTAATTTATTTTCATGTCATGCTCTTGTTGTGGTGCCAACCATTGCTAATTTTTCATTTCTATTTCCATTTGAATTTCCAATGTGAACACACATGCATTTAAATCTTCCATCTTGATTTCTTGGTTCTAATTGTGTATTGATTTCCTAATTGCAAGGCAACAACTCCTTATCTTTATGTGATCTAGTAATTATCATACACAAATCCACCTCCACAATTCTACAAAGATCAAAATTGCTCTAATACCATAATGATCTAAAAAATCTCAAATTCTCATAGAAATAACAAATCAAAATTTATTTATTATTGTTCTACTTGATTTGACAAATGATAGATTTTTAAAGAGGGATGAATGGTGATTTAAAAAAAAAAATGAAGAAATGAAATAATTCCACATAAAAACTCAAAAATTTAACCCTAGAGACACCCTAAGGGGAACAACCAAATTGATAGTGGCAATCATTCATCTATCTTGATGTTAATTAACTAAAGAACAATGATAGATAGTGGATACAACTCAAGTTATTTCTTAACTAATCGTTCAAACCTCTAAATAAATATGAACAAATGAACTCTCCTCTTTTGGATGAATACAACAATTAATCTTGCCTCTAATGCTTAAAACATGCTATCAACCTCTATAAATAAGTGCTACTAATAGTGGGGTATCCCTCTCAAGTCCTAGAAGGATTCTCTTAGAATTAGAAGAAAAAAGGGAACCTATTTGTTTAAGATTCCATTTGACAATAGTTAGGGTCAAAACTGCATGTGCAAATTTTGACCCTATGTGGGTTTGATTCCATAGATGACAATTTGACCCTGCAAGTGTGTGTGTGACCCTATATAGTTCTATTTTTTATTGAATATAGGGTGAATGACATAATGAGAATATCAACACTAAAGTATTTCAATCTGATTAAACATGTGATAAACCATAAAATATTAATGAAATAATGGAGAAGCAAGCACAGATATGTAAACCATGGTGAATACTAGATATATGTGGAGAAATCTTTGTGGGAGAAACTCCACCACCAAAGAGGCCCAAGTTTGTATTAATCACAAGTAAAGTTTACAACAATGCAATCCATTTATCCCTCTAATTGATTGTAATCTAGCAACTTATAAGTCCCTATAAAATAACCTTACAAACCTTTATCCCATGCCTCCATTATATAGAAAAACCAATAACAAGAAACCACCAAGTGGTATCCCAAAACTAGGAGTCAAAACCATGATCCACTAGCAAAAATCCAATGCCCTATAGTCATGGTCAAGCAATTTGGAATAGAAAGTAACTCCTCTTAAACACCTCTTACACCTCTCTTATGCATTATAAACTCCATCATAACCATCATATTGACCAAATTCCGAAATCTAGGCACTCCATGAGGGTATTCAATGCCTTGTCATACCATCCAAATTGAGAAGATCCTAGATATATCTCCTAATTTTGACCTTTTAAATGTAACCTCCCTATTCAATGCCTTCTTGTGCAACATTCCAAGTATATTAGAGATTAAATAATATTAGCACCCTCACATGGTCCTCTCATTTTATGCACTCTATAATGTTTGGAGATCATACAATATTTATCGTCTATATAACTAAATATAATTAACACGACTTAGGATTTGCAAGGTGAATGGTACACCTAATTCTAACATTCTCCCACTTGACATTTACATTACAAAGACATAATAAGAACCTAAAAAATAATGAATTAGGTGCTAGAAGATGCAAGACCCATAACCTATTTGCACCAACTAGATGTATCCATAATCATTAGCTTAGTGAGAGAATATATAATATTTACTATAGTTTCAACCTTCTATATCATGCTTCTACCACCCTTAACAATCTCATAAATAAAGTGATAGTAAAAATCAATATACTTCGTATGGGTATGGTACATAGGATTATTCTCCAAATAAATAACACTTTGACTATCACATTCAATCCTGACCTATTTGATCTTAAAGCCAATACTTGAACACAAGATCTATAACCAAACTACCTTCTTACAAGAATATGTAGTGGTCATGTACTCTACTTCTATAGTGGATAACACAATTGTAGATTGTTGCTTACTCATCCAGCTACTAGCTCTTTTAAATAGAGTGAACACATAACTATTTGTGGACCTCCTACTATCCAAATCACCAGCCTAATCTAAATCAACAAAGCACTATATAGCAAGAAAATTGCACTCATCATTAGTCTCATGATAATAAATACAATAATCAAAAGTTACTTGCAAATATCTAAAATCTCTTTTCACATAATTCTAATGCTCTCTACTAGGTTAGATATAAACTTGCTTTAAGAACTCTCATTGCTTAGGCAATGTCTGATATTGTACATAACATAACATACATTAGGCTGCCTATGGCACTAGCATAAGGAAAATTATACATATCCTCAAAATCATCATTTAACTTAGAACACTAATGAAAATATAATTTAGTACCAATTAGTAAATGAATGCTTGTTGGATTATAGTTTTGCATAGAAAACAATTACAAAATATTCTGAACATACTGTGACTAAGCTAAAGATTTTTTTCAACCTAATCTCTACTAATCTCCATACCCAAGATGTATTTTGTAGCTCCCAAGTCCTTAATGTCAAAGGCACTAGAAGATAAGTTTTGATTTCCCTAATCACACCCTTATTGTTTCCAATGAACATGCAATCAACCTATGTGACAATGATTAGTAATCAATAATCAATCAATTTAAAATAAACACAATGATAAAAATCACTCCTAAAAAATCCATGATGCAATACAAAACTTAAAACATTTGATACCACATTTGACATGACCAATTCAAACCATACAAAGACCACTTTAACTTGCAAGCCATGTTTTCTTGACCACTTATATAATTTTTTCCCTCAAGATCCCCATGCAAAAAATAGTTTTAATATCCATTTATTCTACGTCTAAATCATAAGCAACAACAAAAGAAAGTAGGAATTTAATAGGAGTTAATTTTACAACAAGAGAAAATATTTCACCAAAATTAACTCCCCAACCTAGGAGTAACCTTTTGCCACCAACCTTGTCTTGTACCTCTCCAACTACCCATCTTCTCTAAATTTCATTTTAAATACCCACTTACATCTAATGGGATTCCTTCCCTCAAGAAAATCCACTAGATCCCATGTCTTGTGCATCTACCCAAGGCCTTTATCTCAACTTGCATGGCCTTCATCCAAGGCTCATGATCCTTAAAAGATAGAGCTTCCTTCATAGATCTAGGTTCATTGTTATTACAAGATAAAAGATACACAACAAAAATATGGTAGGCTATACCTATCAATTGGTTTCCATTGCCTTTTGTACCTTCTTAAGGATGTAGTAAGAGGCTCATGTTCTTCCTTTGAACTCTTTGAATCTAAACCCTCTTCTTCCTCTATATCCTCCTATCCAACATATTCTTATTTTACTTGTGCATCTTCCCCCTTCTTTGTTTTAGTTTTAAAATACATGGTCTTCTTCTATTTCTCTTTTGTCTAACCAAGATTAAAATACACTATCTTCTTCTATTTCTCTTTTGTCTAACCAAGATTAAACTTAAATCTAATTTCCTTGAAAACACATCTCTATAATATACCATTGTCAAGGGTAGAGGATTCCAAAGACTATAACCATTAACATTATTGACATATCCAAAAACAATATATTTGTTAGCTTTAAAATCTAACTTAGACCATTTTTCTTTAAGCACATCAACAAAAGACTCATAGTGAAAAATT
Organism: Cunninghamia lanceolata; assembly: GCA_027924645.1. Lineage (NCBI taxonomy): Eukaryota > Viridiplantae > Streptophyta > Pinopsida > Cupressales > Cupressaceae > Cunninghamia > Cunninghamia lanceolata. The sequence goes on along the minus strand of BSBN01000870.1, from coordinate 14,067,887 downwards.
CTAATGTGGAAATAGAGGGCATCTTATCTATCCATACATCATATGATGTCTTATCAACTAGAGTAGAACATGGAGATCTATTAATCAAATAACAAGCAATACTTACATCCTTAGCCCAGAAATATTGATCCAATTGAGCACTACTCAACATACTTCTAGATGTATCCATTAACATTATGTTCATCCCCTTTGCAAGACCATTTTTCTATAGTATATATGGATTTTTATTCTATCTCACAATACCTACATGTCTATAGAAATCATCAAATTATTCAGCAAAATATTCACCTACATTATATTATCTTAATACTTTTATTTTCTGATTCATTTGATTTTTAACAAGAATCTTAAATTCCTTAAAACTTGCTAAAAACCTTAAACATGCCTCAAAGAATAACCCAAGAATAATGAGAGTAGTTATAGATAAAGGAAACATAATAATGATATTTAAAAATTGAAACAACATCCAAAGGACCAATAACATCATTATTAATAACCTTTAATAATCTCTTTTCTCTATTTCTACTTGAATTAAACTTAACTCTATTTTTTATCCAAACACTCAATGCTCACAAGAACGAAAAACTGCAAAACAAATAGATAAACCATCCATTATATTTTCATTAACTAGGGTCTTAAGTCATTTTCAACAATGTGGCTAAATCTATGGTGCCACAACATACATGAATAAAAATTTTAGGCATATAGGTAGAGTTACAATATGTATATGCTTCAAGCTTAAACAAAGTGCCACATCAGTATCCCTTAGCCAACACTAGATTCCATATATCCAACCTACAACCAAATCCTATCAAATGTGAAATGCACTACAACATCATTCATCATAAAAATCGAAAGTAATTTCATGCTAATCCTAGAGTATGCAACACATCTATGAGTGATTTTACGCTTCCATCACTAAACATAAGTTTTATTTTCGCTTTGCCAATAATCCTATTTGAACTATTGTTGCTAAGGAATACTTCCCCACCATCATATGATCTATAAGAAGAGAACCACTCCCTGTGAGCAATCATGTGATATGGGGCACCTATATTAATAAGCCATGAGTCATCACTAGCAATGTTAGTAGAAATAAACAAAGCATCATTTTCATCATTAGAGGATATTTTTGTAGAGGAGTTATTAGAAATCTTTTCTTATTTTTGCATTTATTATTCAAATGGCCCCATTTCCCATGGTTCCAACATTTGAGCCTACTCTTACTAGGGGTTTTAGACCATCATATTAAATTGGATCTCTCCTTATCCCCCTTTTTCTTACCACCTTTTTCCTTCAATCTACTCAAACATGTAGTGTATCCTTAAAAGCCTCGTCTATGGATTTCCTCCCTTTTTTTTCATGGGAAAAATAGTAACATGGGCATACATATTGGACTCTACAGTATCAACATTGATTGCAACTATTAGGTTATCCCAAGATTTAGGTAACAAGCAAAGCAACAAAATACATATATCTTCTTCATCAAGATTAACATCTATACCTCCTTGCTAACTCAATCCTTCTTATAATGCTTCTTCTACTCTTAATTCCATACCCCAAAAATCTTTTCTTTGTCTACCACAAGTCTTCATTGACATCTTTCCTCCAAAAGATCCTTCATTATTAGTTTCCACAACTCGTACTTGAAACCATTGAAGTTTTCAATCTCTAAAAAAGATGTACTTGCCATGATTCTATTGGTGTAATTATTTATTTAATTACTTTATTAAGTTTACTTATGATTTTTTATCTTGCCTATATAAGCAAGGTCCCTCATGTAATCTTTATATTATTGTAAGATCATAATATCATTATTACATCCATAATCAAGCAATTTATCCTCTTGTCTATCTCTTGTGGAAGGTAATCTCTGGTTTTGCATGTGATCTTGGGACCTTGAGTCCATTGGTGACTCTTACATGTTATCAAAGTTTCAGATCTATAAGCTCCTTTTCAAATCTGAGGTGAGTTAGGTATGAGCTTTTGATGGGTGCATTTTTAGGCAAAATAACTTCAGCATTGAGTTCAGAAGGTCCAAAAACCCCTATTTTCATATAAGACACTATATTTTGGCATCTGGAAAATTTTTGTCATTTTTGAGGGCTTGAAGATTTTAGGGGATATGAAAATCCATACATCCGTATGGTCATACCATCACTGTGACCTTTGAATATGTCTACATATTAATCCAGTGGGTTAAATCTTTGCATATTGGTCCATTGTAATTTGTTCATGACTTAGTTTTTTGCACAATGGTTTAAAAATCTGGTAGTTTCTTTTTATCAAACAGTTTTATATTGATTCAACAATCTTTACATAATGTTTTTATCTCCATTTTCCTATAGTTAAATCCAATTATCCAAGGGTCTAGGTTAGGGTGGGAGTTTGAACTCGGTAGGCTATGGTCATATGGGCCTGCTAACCCTTAGTTGCATCTAGCCTTGTGGGGATTAACTCTACCCAACACCACTCTAGATTCTACTACCAGGTCCACCTCATATCACTACCTAGGCACCAACATAAGACCACCTATAGCTATTTCATCCCACCTAAGGTCCCTATTTTTTTCTTTTTTCCATATCTTGCACATACGGAGTTAGATTTTCTCAAATGAATAGGCATCAAAAAGTTGGTTGTGAGCACTTTCTAGTGGTGTTGGTATTTTTAAAGATTTTTCTAGCGGTGAATTTAATTTTTATTTAATATTTGAATCACCTATTTTGGCTCTTGAGCTCATAACTTTTTGTTGGAATTAAGGTGTCTCAACCTTTGCAATTTCCTAGCATTTATATTTGATTGTATATTTATTTAATTGCCTATATTGTATTTAATATTGGTCATCCGGTTTTGTCATTTAGTGTGAGGTGGCATATTGACATGTCATCCCACTTGGAAGGTGACTTGGATGGTCAAGTCAACATTTGAAAATGTAGGCATCCCATTTTGAGGTGGCATTATTGGCATGTGTTGACATCTTGTGGGTTGTGTAAGAGGTTATGAAATATGACATATTCTATGACATGTAAGAGACAAAATTTATAGTCTCTATGATAGGCGTGACAAGTGTCAAGAAGTATCTTTGCATGGAGAAAGTAGGCACCCAAGTTTGACTATGACAAGATGTAAGAGAATCATTTATTAATAGTCAGTTATGACCTATTATCTTACAGTTGTAAATGTTGTCATATATGACAGATTTTATGACAGTGTAAGAGTATCTGTCATACCTATTTTGGGCAAATTTGGGGTGCCCAAGTATGGGGGTTGTAAGGGATGAAAGGGAATATTGGACAAGTGTCTTTTGCATGCTTTATGACCTTGGAATTTGGGCCATGTGGATTTGGATGAGATTCTTTTGTGGCTTGCTCTAGAAGCTACCTCCATCTTGCTCTTTCTCTCTATATATATAGGTGCTTGGAGTTGGAGATGTATGATTCATTTGCAGGTACTATTATGTTGTTGAAATAACACTAGTATTCAACATTTATAAACTCATAAAAGAACTTGCATGGAAAGTGTGTTGTAATCTTCTTTGGATTTGATAATACATTGTGCAGGTTTTGGAGTGTGGGGTTTTTCACCTAAACGGAATTTCCCCATGTATATCTTATGTTGTGAGAATTGTACATGTTTTGATGTGTTGTTACCTTTCTGTTAATGTGCATCTCATAATTGTTAGACACACAAGAATATTGAGAGGGGGGAGGTGAATAAGTATTAAACAATTTTCCACTTTCAATAACTTCAACTTATCCAGAGCAGATTAAACCTTAAGCATCACAATATTAACATGAACATGAAAGATTAACATAATGCACATCAACACATAACACTAGATATACATGGAAAACCCTAGAAGGGAAAAACCACGGCGAGGATTAACTCACAATATGTGAAGCTCAAATAATAACTTTGTTTTAGGGGCTATAACCCAAGGAAGCTGCTACTCCCTAAGTAACCTTGATTTAGGGTCACTCCCAAGGAAGCTTCTACTCCCTGATGACTTTGTTTTAGGGTCTCTCCCAAGAAAGCATCTACTCCCTGAATGAGAACACACTTACAAAGGATTACAATAATAATAGTCTTTCTACTATTTGAAAACTGACATTGAAGCTTACACCTTTGATGATTGCACTTCCACCTCTTCACACTTTCTTCTGATGATATGATCAGTTAGGCATACTCTATACTTGATCACTATAACAAATATGTCTTCAAAATGAATTAGGACAATATCAACAACTTCTGCTCTTTCTCCTTCAGTCGTTCATCAACAATGCATTTATTCTACCTTTTATCTACTTGTGAGATTTCCAATCAAATTGCAATCACACTCTCATCACTCAATTTGATTCACTATTTGTACATGATATTACATTGATTACCTATCTTGCCATCTAGATACAACATGAAAAATATATTTACAAGTCAACCAAACAATACACAACATGAAATGTGTAGAAGATATGTCCTAAGTAAAAGCACACGTTACACTGGCAAAAGATTCAAGCCTTGCAGATTCCAACACTTGCTTGACCAAGTCCAAAACATCCTTCATAGCTTCAAACATCAAAAAAATACATCCGTACACTTTGCTCATATGGAAATAGGACAACTTTAAGGAAAACACATGAAGACTTGAAGTATAACAACCACATCAACTTGAAAACCTTGTGCAGAATTGGAAACAAGAAAGATCTTCATGAAACTTTTCCAGATGAGTCCACATGACTCATAAAACATCTCCAAACACTCCTTTACTACAACATATTAAAGAATTGAGCCTCACATCTTCAATCAATAACTTTGAGAACACTCTATCATCTTGAACACACTGCAACATGCTATCATTTGAAAAACTGAGCCATGGACCACCAAAAACCTTGAAACTGCAAGGAAGCATGTAATACACATCTAGAAAATATCCTCAAAACTACAATGGAAACCATTCATTTCTAGAGGAATGTAGAGTATTCTAATAGGCCTTCAACATTGCCTCACTCTGCTAGGACACATGCCGGTACTCTATCATGCATAACTTTCACAGCAGAAGGGAAAATGATCTAAATCTCTAGAGTTATCTTCACTGGAATCTTAACATACCTTTAGAACCACATAGACAAATTTGCAAATGCAGAGGAATGTGGAGCATTCCATTCAATCTTCATCATCACATCATACTGTCAGAGCATGAACCAAAACTCAGTCATTTATATCTTTCACAATGGAGGGGTAGGTGATATGAAACATTGGATTTAACACTTTTACATCATACTGGACTTAACTCTTGAACTGCAAAACCATATCTTCAAAACTAAAGGAATGTGAAGCATTCCATTACCATGCTAGAAACACGTTCACATAACCAACACTGTCTTCAAACTTGTCAACATAAAAACATACATCCAATAATCAAAACATCATGAAACTTGCAACATACAAGATTTGACATTTTAGGAAGCCATGTTCCAATCCATAGAAGCACAACATCAATATAATGAGAATGTAGAGAAATATCCCAGATAGTCTTCAAAGAGCAGTCATCCTGAAATAGAAATTGTCACCAACTTCCAGAGGCCAACAATTCTTTGTACCAACACATACAACTGAGGAACATTAGGATAGAACATTCAACATCCTTTAGGCCACTAGCAACACATCTTATTCTCTTAGTACTTCTGATTCCCATCTCAATTCTACACTGATCAAGGCATATCTCAATTTTGCACTAATCAAGGCATGACATCCAACCATGAACACCATCACACTTCCATGATAGTGTTGACATCACTGAAAGCCTTAACAATCTCCTCAACCTTGTGACAATATTGACATCAATGACAACAACCTTAGGCATCGTATGTGCAACAATAATATGAAATTGTAAAAGTTAAAATTTACATAAATCTTTCCTTAGTAGATCAGTGTAGGAAATGTTCCACAAACCTTGCTTCCTTTCAGTTTGTATGAGAGACTAATCACCTTTGGTTCTAGTTGTTGGGTAGAGGGTTTTTTGAGATGATTTTCATTTGAGTGGGAGCTTGTGCAAAGGATTTTGAAATCTTTGTTATAGGAAAGAGATGACAAGCACATTTGGGAGGTTTGATATAGAGAAGTTTAATGGATGCAACTTTGAGTTGTGGAAACTCAAGATGGACTTATTGTTAGATAAAGATCTATGACTTGTAATATCCAGAACCATGCCATCGGGCATGAAACAAGAAGATTGGGATTTGATGGATCAGAAGTCCAAGGGTATGATAAGATTGTTAGCAAGAGACACTGTGGCTTCATGAGTGTTGTCATTGATGGCAACAAAGTCCATCCCACACATCCGCAACACATAGTATGTCTATACCAGAAGACAGACTGAAGAGTGTTTTGGTCCGGTGAGCAAGAACAGAGCATGCAGCAAGGTCTAACAATTAGGCCCGGATCTCTTAGATGGTGTAACTAAGCAAGTTGTGGACTTGGACAAGTCAAGAGGAGTACCATGACTACTACATTCCAGAGATTGAGCCTTCGGTGATGAATGAGTGAAAAGATATGAGCATCTAAGTGTTGGGTTCCTGACAGGTAGAGAAGACTAAGGAAGAACTAACTGACAGAGCATCAGACTTTAATCTGGATGAGAAACTGATGGTGATCAAGATTTTTGAGGGATCATTCATGGTAGGCCGACATGATTGATGACTTCCAGGTCTATGTCTTTGATACACATCACATATTAAGCATGGATTCAACTGACAAATCAGTGTCTTGTAAATATCTTGAATATTCCTATTGCCGATTAGAAAGATGTTGAAATCCTTGATGCAAATATATATATATACCAGATTGATTTTGATATGAAGTGGTGTGTTGTGTGATATAGTATGCGAGAAAAGGCAGAAATAAGTGTGGAAGTAGTAATACAAGTCCGGTATGTGACAGAACAACAACACTAAAGTAGAGGAAGAACGAAGTGCAGTAGATCAGTATATTGAGCCTAACCAGAACTGAACTTCAGCATATGTGGATGCCTCTCTTTAGTTCAAACATCTGGTTACTTTCCATAACTTTGTAGACAATGAGTCTCTTGTAGGCAGTGTGCTTGGGCAGTGAGCCCTAATTGGCAAGTTCCATTTTGTACTTCTTATTCTTTTAATAGAGAATACAATCTTGGGTTAGTCACCCCGTGGTTTTTCCCTTAATAGGGTTTTCCATGTAAAAATCCTTGTGTTATGTGTGTTGATTTTATTTCTGCTCTCATGATTATGTATGCTCTTATGTTTTGATGCTGCACTAATATTAAAGAAGAAAAGAAAGTCAAAATATTTAAGATAACTAATTCACCCCCCCTCTTAGTTATCTACCTTGTTTCCAACAATTGGTATCAGAGCTAAGTTCCTCCAAACAGAGCCTAACAGCTTGAGGAAGATCTGGGAATCTCAATGGATATGTATGGTATGAGGGAACAACTTTAGTCTACCATAGATGATCTTGAGCAATCCCACTCTAAATTTAATAACTTGAGGGAAAGACTCAAACAAGATGATGATTTCATAAATGAACTAAAAGAAAAACTGAGTATCTCTATGAAAAAGAGAAAGGAACTACTTCAACAATTAACAAGCCAAAGTGAAGCCAATGATACTGATGAAGATTTGAATGAGAAAAACAAACTATGTGAGAAGCTACCAAAAGAAATCATTATGGTAAGGCATGAAATGGAATCAGGGGTTATGAGATTCACCCAAGAAATTGAAGAGAAAAGAAAAATTGGAGATCATTAAAACAATCTCTCAAGGAGAAGTCAGAGGACTGCCACAAAATGAACAGAATAATCAGGCATCTGGAATCTGATCTTGAAGAAGTTAGAGACAATGAAGAACAACTTGAGAATCAAATAGACACTCTTAAACAAGATCTTCAAACAACAAATGAATACAAAGAGAAATTCAAGATAAGCTCAGCTCAACTTGAAGTTCTTGAAAGCCAAAAGAGGGTAGATGACAATTATGGTTTGGGTTATGAGAAAGGTGAAAGTTCTGGATCCGGTCAGAAGAACTCTGGATCAGGAAATCAAAGAAATAGGCCTAGAAGATCTCCGGTAAGGCAACCAAATGTTCAAAGATATCCATCCTTCAATGGATACTGCTACAATTGCAACAACTTCAGTCATAAAACAACTCAATGTAGAAGAATGAATCAAACTAATTCATCCTTCTCCGAAGTGTTTCAACTGCAAAAGGTATGGTCACAAATCTCATGAATGCAGACATATGCAAATAAACAAATCATTCAACGGTAGATGATTTGCATGCAATAGAATGGGACATATGGCTAATCAATGTAGATCAAGAGGATATCAGTCAAATATGCAAAGAAATGTTGTTTTCTACAATTGCAATAGATCCAGTCATATTGCCAAATTCTACAGAAGTAAGAATCAGGATAAAAAGGGTCCAGTGCATCATAATCAAAATCAAGATAAAGGAAAAGGCAAAGTGAATGTGGATGAAGTTCAAAGGGAGATAAACAAGATTTGGGTGAAGAGGAATATAAAAATATTGGGGATGGATCCGCACCAAAATCTGGTGCTGATATTTCTTCTGAAAACTAAACAGATGAGCTCTGGCTCAGGGGGAGTCACAAAGGAAAAATAAATTCCCCCAGCCAGTCAATTGGTGCCTAAATTTGGCACATGGAATGTTGTAGATTAAAGGGTTCTTAGAGAAATATCTAAATAACCCTTTGTAAAAATATGAAAGATCCACAAGAAGTTTTGAAGAGTTTAATCATCCAAGATTGATTCGGTTTGACAGCCATCCGGTAAAAGTAGGTTAGATACATTATCAATTATCACTAAATTGATTCCAAGTGTGCCTTAGTGATTCAGAAAGATCTCTCTCAGAACAAGGAAGAACAAGGGAACTGGAATAACTTAAGGTGTGCATTTATTGCAATATGAAATTAGGGTTTGCGCAGAAATAAAAGGGTTCTTTTATTCATCATTTGCACATTTGCATTTGAGAAGAAGAAAGGAAGATCTCTGCAACAAGATTATTTCAACTCTCTCAAAGATCAATCGCAGAATCTGATTCAACCAATGATCTTTTCTGGCTCATATTGTGAACCCTAGAAGCGTAAAAAGGTATTTCCATTCTTGAATATCTGTCTCTGAATCTTTTTCAAGATGGCTACTCCAAATGTTGTTAAGATCACTGATAGGCCGCACCCAAAGTTTAAGAAACACCCCTACAAATCCCTAGAAGTTGATCCCTTAGGCGCCTTCTCTAGCATTCCGCATGGGGTTCTGCACATAGAAGATATTAGGGTGTACATACATGCCAATATTGAAGAATTTGGGGAATCCAAGCTGATGGATATCTATCACAAACAATTAATAGATGAAACATTTGAACTTAAACCTCAATACAAGGCCGTCCGGGATAACATTTCAGACATTGCATCCACTTTCCCTATTTTGCTGAAGATGAATGGGTCCGGTATGTTCTTAGCAGAATACATGACAACTTCATGTGGTTGATGAGGCCATTCAAGATAACAAAAGATGCCATTAGGGCAGTAACTAGATTGCACTCATCTGGTGGGCTGCCTACTCTCAAATCTATCAAAAACCAGATAGTAAGTGAGGCTACCGGATCAAAGTTTGACAAGAGAGCAATGACAATAGAAGACATCACAAATCTGGATATCAAATTTGCCTCTATGATAATTGGCTATAAAATATATCACTCCAGCAGGGAGAATTCTGTGTCTGGAACTGCAATATACACTGCATATTAGATGCTAAGGGAAAATGTAGATTATGATCTATGCGACCTTCTCCTGAACCAACTATTAGAAAACTTGCAGAAAATAAAGAAGGATAAGAAGAACTCATTTAAGTATGGTGGGCTAATACTATGTTTATTCTTTTACCATATGAATGAGCTACTCAGATCAAGTGGTTAGGTATGGCAAAATGACAGACCGGTTGCCATACAAATCAGAGATTATATGTATGGGCTTGGTGATGCCAAGGTTCAAAGTACAACACTCTGGGGATACTTCAAGAACTTCCAAAGTATGATGCAGGCTAGAGAAAGAATTCCCCAATCTATAGTTGAAAAATACAAGGATACAATGTGTTTCATGGTAGACATTGATCAATGCCTAATGGAGGCAGTGGAGCCCAGAACAGTCTGGATTATGCCAATGGCCTATGAGGTAGATGAGAAAATCCTGGAGTTGCATGTCCAACACTTGTTGAGTCAGCCTAAAAACCCTGAGGCAGATAGGTTTGGAACCTTTCAAGAATTAAGTGTGAAAATACATGTTGAACTAAGACAACTAGAGATGAAAAGAAAGGTGAGAAGGGAAGTAGAGGAAGTTGCCAAAAGATATGGCATATCAAAGGAGGTAGTTGATGCAAATAGAGAGAAAATAGAAAGAGCGGAGAAAGAGAAACAAGAAGCAGAAAAGGAAAGTGTTCCGGTACAAGCCTCCTCCCAGACTAGATCCTCCAAGAGCTCTGCACCTGCCACCTCTAAGAGCCCAAAAGCCTCAAAAACAGAAGCCAAGACATCTGGAAAGGGAGAGAAGAGAACAAAGACAAAAGCCACAAGGTCATACACAAGCCAAATGGATGATGAAGAAACAGAGTCTGATGGGGAAGTTAAGAAATGAGGAAGAAGAAGAAAACATTCGGGGAATCCTCTACTGCTACAAAGAAAGAAGAAGAGGCAGAAGAATTTGTTGAAAGGCCTACTCTCTCTATTGATGATATCATCAAGGCAGTCATAGTGGATGGAAACCTGCAACCAGTCACTAAATTTTATGATGATTACAGTGATACTGACAAAAGAATTTTGGAGGAAGCCACAGTTAGGTACCTAAACATTTATAATAAAGCATTCATTGAAATCATTTCCTTAATTCCCAAAATTCTAGAGAAGGTACTTGAACTTAGAAAGGAGAATGCCAAGGAAAAGGATTTAGAGATCCGGGAACAGATTGCAATTCAGCTCTATCCTTCCATTACTCCAAAACAAGTGACCATGATCTTCAAGGACTGCAAGGATGAGTTCTGGAGCAAAGCAAGAATGAACAAACTTATGCTTGGAGAGACTGATCAGGTGGCAAAAGAGACTGAAGACATCCTTCAAAATGCCTTCAAGAGATTCAATCTTCCTGTTATAGAGGAAATAGATGAAGAACCTTCTACCATGGATGTCGAAGGATTAAGTGCATCGAAACAAGAATCTACTGAGAAAAATGTAGAAGAGTCCAAAGAGATGGATGAGGAAAAGACTAAGGACTTGGATTCCTTTGTTCCGGAAGAGGAAATTCATGAATAAGTTAACATCTCTCCTCCGGATGCCACTATAGATTTAGGAATTGAAGGAGAAGGAAGAAAAGAGGAGAAAGTAAGTCAAGAAAAGGAGAAAAAGGGAAGAGAAGAAGAACAAATAGAGAAGATCTCTAATGACAGTTCTGAGGCTGCAAAAGGAAAGAAGTCTCTAGCAAGAGACATTGCAAAAGCTGTAAAGAATTTCTTGACCAAAGAAATGATGGAGATAGATGAATCAGAACTATTCCAAGTACCACTCAATTTTGATTCCCTCTCTCCGGTTCAGACAATGAAGATAACATCTTTTGCCCAAGCTAAAGCAAAAGAAAAGATTCTGAAGTCTCACATGGAAGACTATGAGCTGATAGAAATTGCATCTGGGATACTGGAGAAGATCATGCCATCCTTCCAAAAGGATCTTTTGGCCTCTCCATTTGGTAACTTGAAATCTCTTGTTAATTCTATTAGCACCCATTTTGATTCTTTGGAGAAATCGGCAGAAGAGAAAGCCCAGAAATAATTTTTGGGAAAGAGATTCACTGAGGTGCAAGGACTCATAGCTAATGATAGGAGGACCCTAGATATTGGGATAAAGAACCTAGAAAATTCTCTTAGAGATGGTGGATAAATGTATAAATTTTGTCTATCCTGGTCTAAAGTAACTGAGGATAGTGAAAAGAAGATGAAAGAACAAGAAGATAAACTGTCAAGTTTATCTCAAAATTTTGATCCTGTCACCACATCCATAATGAATCAAGAGTACCAGGCTATTGCCATTCTAAATGAAATAAAGAAGCTTGAAAAGGAGAGGAAGAATATAATAAGTAGGATGGGTGAACTTAGAGGGATAATTATCCCTAAGTTAGAGGCCATGCATGAGGCCGTAACTGATGCTCAGACCACAGCCCAGACCAGTGATCCGACAGACTTAAGAAGGGCAGACGCTTTTGCATTTTTGTTGAGTGGTCACATTTCAATTTTGGATAGGATGAAGCAGAGTTGGGCAACAGAATTTGGTCATTTGAAGACCACCTTTGCGGATATACTTAAGTATATGTAAGTAGAACATGTATATATTCTTATGCAGCCATGTATAGGATGATTTTTGCAAATTTTGGTGTGCAAATTTCACCCTTTTCCATTAATGTCAAAGGGGGAGTGAGGAGTAGTGAAAAATGTGGAATCCAGCTAAGGGAGAGCTCCGGTAAAAGTGTACATAAGACAGAGCATCAGCAAAGGGGGAGTTTGTTACGACACTTAGTTATTTTTCACTAAGTGTTGCCATTAATGCCAAAGGGGGAGATTGTTGGCAAGAGACACTGTGTGGCTTCATGAGTGTTGTCATTGATGGAAACAAAGTCCATCCCACACATCTACAGTACATAGTATGTCTATACTGGAAGACAGACTGAAGAGTGTTTTGGTCTGATGAGCAAGAACAGAGCATGCAACAAGGTCTAGCAATCAGGTCCGGATCTCTCAGATGGTGTAACTAAGTAAGTTGCAGACTTGGACAAGTCAAGAGGAGTACCATGACTACTACATTCTAGAGATTGAGTCTCCAGTGATGAATGAGTGAAAAGATATGAGCATCTAAGTGTTGGGTTTTTGACAGGTAGAGAATACTGAGGAAGAACTAACTGACAAAGCATCATACTTTAATCCAGATGAGAAAATGATGGTGATCAAGCTTTTTGAGGGATCATTCATGGTAGGTCAACATGATTGATGACTTCCAGGTCTATGTCTTTGATACGCATCACATATTAAGCATGGATTCAGCCGACAGATCAGTGTCTTGTAAATATCTTGAATATTTCGGTTGCCAACTAGAAAGATGTTGAAATCCTTGATGTGGATATATATACCAGATTGATTTCAGTATGAAGTGTGTTGTGTGACATAGTGTGAGAAAAAAGGTAGAAAGAAGTGTGGAAGTAGTAATACAAGTCTGGTATGTGACATAACAACAACACTAAAGCAGAGGAAGAATGAAGTGTAGTAGATCAGTATATTGAGCCTAATCAGAACTAAACCTCAGCATATGTGGATGCCTCTATTTAGTTCAAACATCTGGTTACTTTCCATAACTTTGTAGATAGTGAGTCTCTTGTAGGCAGTGTGCCTCTTGTGAGCAATGTGCTTGGGTAGTGATCCCTAATTGGCAAGTGCCATTTTGTACTTCTTATTCTTTTAACAGAGAATACAATCTTGGGTTAGTCACCCCGTGGTTTTTCCCTTAACAGGCTTTTCCACGTAAAAATCCTTGTGTTATGTGTGTTGATTTTATTTTTGCTCTCATGATTATGTATGCTCTTATGTTTTGATGATACACTAATATTAAAGAAGAAAAGAAAGTCAAAATATTTAAGATAATTGATTCACCCCCCTCTTAGTTATCTACCTTGTTTCCAAAAAAGATTCTATTTGGATGATTCAGTGCTCCTAAATATCTATGAAGAGAAAACTAAAAAAGATCTTTGGAAGAAACTTGGAGATGTTTATTAGGATAAATCCTTGGTGAACAAGTTACTCCTACAAAAGAAATTGTATTCTCTGAGGATGGAAGATGTAGGATTTTTTCCTGATCACCTGAATACATTCAATTTGCTTGTTACCTAGTTGACCTTTGTTGGTGTGAAGATGGAGGAGGAGGATCAATGTATGACATTACTATGTTCCTTACCCAATTCGTGGGATCATCTTGTTATGGCCATTGGGAGTACCACTACCACCTTCAAGATGGATGGAGTGGTTTCTTCATTGTTGTTTGAAGAGATGTAGAGAAAATCTTCTAAATCGACTAAGGAATCTCTTACGGTCCGTGGTAGATCTAAAGAGAAGAGAAAGAAAAAGGATAAGATGAAGGAAGAAAAAGGAAGATCAAAATCGCATGGGAGATCCAAGTCTTTTGGAAAGTCCAAGGATCTGTGTTGGAACTATGGAAAACTTGATTACTTCCGCAAGGAGTACAAGGAGGAGAAGAAAAAGAACTATGATTCAGATTTTTAAATCATCTCAAGATGATGGAGAAGCATCTGTCACTGCCTTGGCAACACATGAATTAGAAGATGTGTGGCTTATTGACTTTGGTGCATCTTTTCACATGACCTCACATCAGGGTTGGTTTTTGAAGTATGAAGAACATAATAGTGGGAAGGTGTACTTGAGTGATGACTCTCTCCTGAAGATTGTTGGCCATGGAAGAGTACTTGATTCGATTCCCTGATGGACATGTGAAGGGGATCAATGGTGTTCTACATATCCCTGGTTTGACATGGAACCTACTATCTATAAGTAAGTTGAATGATGTGGGCGTGCAGGTTGTTTTTTTGAATGGAGGATGCAAGACGACTATAGGAGCAGGGTGCTAGATAACGGTGTTCAGATTGGCACTATATCTCAGTTTGATGCATGCACATTTCAAAGAAGAGAACTTCAAAGTCTTCATCCCCACCATTGGAACTAGAAATGAAGAAGTATGTTGCATCTACTTTTGATGGTCATGCTTTTTGGGTACCTAAGGGTCTCATTCTATGGAGATGAATCTTTCAACTAAGAAGATAATGTTATGGAAACAAAGGTTTGGTCATATTGGTGAAAAGGGTTTGAGGAAACTTAAAAATAAAAAATTCATTAAGGGTATGAATGATTGTAATCTTAAGTTTATTTTTTGCGAACATTGCATCTATGGTAAATGTTAGTAAGAAATGTAGAGGAGATACCAGTTTGAAGATCTGGTCCTCAGTCAAGTCTTTGTAGTCAGTTTATACCCCGGTCAGGTAGCTAGATATTGACAACAAAACATAAAGAATAAAAAAATAGATTATCACACATACATCACAATAAGATAACACACAATTATTTGGTATCAGAAGAATTCCATATATATATATTATCAACAATCAAATGTATAAATCCATTGTTCATCCTTTAACATAGTTACATAAATGACTTCTATGTCATTGCTTACATCAAAATATACTCCTATTCTCCTATCATGTTTGCTTACTACATTGTACTATCTCCTATCTTTATATATACTATATCTATTACATAGGGATGTGTCTTCTATTAGCATCTACCCTCCACATCTTTATAATCTACTTCGGTCGGCTCTGTTCTCTATCAAGTAACCTGCTAAAATCACACCCCTTACAAAATTATGTCTTGTCCTCAAGACATGCAAAATAAGCTGGTAGGTAGGATAGTCTTGTAGATTTGCTTGAGCTAAACTAGACTGGTATCCCATTGCTTCTTGGCCTTTGCCACCATGGCTATCTATCCTTCTACTTTCATGTATGTTTTCTCTATTTCCTCTATACTTGTCAGTATCTTTATAGTTTGTGTGGTTTGTTTGGCCTCTACAAAACTATTGGTTAGGTTAGCCAATCTCAAGTTTACCACTTCCCTTAGCTATTTTATTTGGCCCTTGATCTGGTCCCTTTGATCTTGGAGCTGTTGGTGTTGATTATGCAATTTCTCCACCTGTGCTCTTATCACTCCATCGTTATCTGCTAGAGGGTCATATTGTGCTGCCACATCCATGATCTAAACTTCTAAAGCATCCATTTGATCTTTTATTTATTTTGTGGACTATGGCCATTTGAGACAAAACTGGTAGAGGATGTTAGCTTTCGCAATGCTCTATTGTATGTTCTTGATTTATATCTCTAGCTATGTGTGTGCCTTGGCACACTTATTAGTCATTTCTGCCAGTCTTTTGTTAGTCAGTTGTCATTTCTATCAACTTGCTTTCCTTGTCTTCCCTTGTCTCTCTATAATCACATCTTAAAGTACTCTTCTCCTAAAACCTCTGCAAAATTGCTCCAGATCTCTACTATTGTCTCTATATCTTTGTTTGCTCGAATATCTTCCTTCTCAACTGAAATTGTCTTGAGTTTATATGGAACTTGAGGTGGCTCGTGGTCCAAGGGTTGTGTCTCTTCATAGTGTCTCTTCAAATTAGGGGATTCTCTTATCTTTGTAAATGACATCATGTCGACATCCAGTGATGATTCAAATAGACTTCCAAAACCCTCAAAACTCCTCTTAATGTTTACTGCATTTTCTCCTCCTTTTATTTCCTTTATGCTTCAACAAATTAATTCCTCTATATACTCCTCATCCATCTTCAAAATATTGAGTGTTAACTCATATGTTTTTGTAGTCTATGGCATAAACCCTAATTCACCTATTTCTTCTCTTTCCCTTCCACATTCTTCTCTGACAACACCCACAGTGACATGCTCCTCTGCATTCTTCTTGACACCTTCTATGCCTTCACCATCTGCCCTTCTTTCTCTGGAAGCACCCTCCATGATGTTCTCAATAGTATCCTTCATGATGTACTTGTCCTTTTCCTTCCTCCTGGCAACACCCACAGTGGCACACTCTTCAAATTCTTCTATCTTTTCTTTTGCACTTTCCATTATCCCTCCTTCCTTCATCATTTGTGCCCTTTCCAATCTTTTGTGATAATATTCTTGCCGCTCTTGAGTTTGCTTTAGTCTCTCTTATTCACTTATCTCCATTTTAGTCCTAATTTCTTCGCCGATCTTCTTTTTCTTTCGTTGCTCCTCTTTCGCCATGGGTTTGCTGGACTTGGTGTTTCATTAGTCCTTTTATACCCCATGGAATCATTATTTGAAGAGTCATATCATTTAAAAGGTCCTTGTAGATCCTACCCCCTTCCCACTATTGGCAAGAGACACTACTCTGACATAGACTTGTATGCTGTCATTGATGGCAACAAGGCTTAGAGATCTCATCATCATGACAGGAAGACATAACCCCAGAAGGTCTAATTGGAATTCAGATTTGGTTAGCAAAAATGACTAAGTATGGGCAAGAAACAAAGGGACATAAAGTGAATCAGTGTGCTTTTGTAGATGAAGACATAGAAATTTGGCTCAGGTATAATATTCATAATTGTTTGATATTGTTATATTCCAGTGATCAAGTCCTAACTTCCTTTGGAAGTCACTTGGAAGAAATCTCTAAGTTCAGATGAACAAAGGTACAACAGAGACAATGAACAGGGCACAACATAATGGTTTGCATTCCTCTGCAAGTGCATATTTTTTTTTGTGGTCTGGAGGTGTTGTAAACACATATGAGAAGTATCTAATTCCAGATTTTTAGGTTATGAAGTTCACCAGAAGATCATCTACAAGCTTCCAAGTATCAACATTTAGTTTGACAACATTTCACAAAGATAGAATCACCAGTTCAAAGATCCGCATCTTGCCACCTAAGAATATTATGATCCGCAGTTACAAAAGTATGATTGGTGATGTCTAATGAATGTTTGATATGAATTTTGGAGTCCAGTTTGGTCTACAACATGAGTTATGATGTGATAGAGGAACCTATCATATATGTTTTCAAGAAACAAGCCGATAGGCTGGTTGAATCCTTATGCAGAGAAGAAATATGAGTTGGCTGATAATGGTAAGTGGTTGTATGATTAGAGCTTACACATATGAAGACATGTTCATGATGGTTTGGATCCACATTGATGATTCAACCCAAGAACAAGCTGATAGAATATAACACTTGGTATACACGTTTCACAGTTTGCTTGCTGACCTGATCATGAGAAAGATTTAGTTGTGGATATAAATAGGGGATGGATTTTAGTGTTTGAAAGAGGATGGTATGCGATGTGATGGATATGAATGCAAAATATGTGAAGATAGAACAACAACAATAAATAAAGAGAGATCTTAAGCATATAAGAGCAGAGCAGAGAAACAGGGGCAGACTGAAATGAAGAGTTTTGAGTCAGTATTCACAAGCTTAATTGGAACTGTAATCATGCATAAGTAGATGAAATCACAAAAGATCATCTTTGGTAGTGAGCCACCCTTCTTCTTCTTTATTTTCTTTAGGCAGTGAGCCTCTTTTGAGCAGTGAGTTCCGGGTAGTGAGCCTTTTGTATTCCGATATTGTGCAATAATAATATATTGAGAGCTAACACTCTCTGTGGTTTTTCCCTCTTTGGGTTTTCCACGTAAAATATTGGTGTTCATGTGTTATGTCTTTATGGTTGCTATTCATTTGTTTAATCTAGTTTCACATAATTGAATTTGGTAAATGGATAAAAGAGCAAGTGCATAAATGGTTTTTTAGAACACTGATTCACCCCGCCCTCTCAGCATTGATTGCATTCAAAAATTGGTATTAGAGAAAGGTTCCTTGGAAGAATTTTAATAGCTTAAGGAAGATCTGGGAAGGTGTTCTCATGGCAGCAAAAAGGTATCTCACTTCTCCTGAAACAAGTCATCCTGGTAGCATTGTGATTGGTGATCATGTTTATGTCAATAATGAACAATTTGAAACAACTCTAGAATATCTTAACAACTTCAAGGCTAATATCAAGGGTTTAGAGGAGAGTATCAAAGAAGTAGATGATTGTATTTTAAAATTAAAAGAACAGATCAGTAAATCTTAGGAAAGAAGGAAATAATTATGTGAGCAACTAAAACAAGAAAATGAATCCACAGTGAGTCTTCTTAGGTTGATTGAAGAAAAGACCAAGAATGAGGAATGTCTAAATCAAATTGTGAAGGACAAATCAGAGGAATGTGAAAAATTGGGGAAAGAAGTTTCACTCTTAAAGTTTGATCTAGAAGCTACCAATAGCTACAAAGAAAAATTCAAAATGAGCTCTACAAAACTTGATGAGTTGCTGGCCAGTCAAAAATATCAAGATGATAAACAAGGCTTGGGATTTGAAAAGGGAGAAAGTTCAAATTCAGGGCAAGACAGATCTAAAGAAGGGAGAGGCAGAGACGATCCGCTAAGGAATCAAAGAAGAAGACCTAAAAGACCTCTGATCAAACAACCAAATGTACAAAGGTACCCATCTTTCAATGGTCATTATTTTAAATGCAACAAGTATGGTCATAGGGCTACTCAGTGTAGAAGTAGAATAAATAAAAATACTTCATCCTTTTCTGGCAAATGTTTCAATTGCAAGAAGACTGGTCATAAAGCAAATGAGTGCAGAAGTATGTCAAGAAATGTGCCAAACTATTCGAGGAATGGTCAATCTTTCAATGGCAAATGCTTTACATGCAATAAATTTGGGCATAGGGAAAACCAATGCAGATCAAGGCTAAATTCAAATATCAGAAGAAATCAAGGTTAGATAAATGTTGTGTGTTACTATTGCAACAAGTTCGGACACCTTGCTAGATTCTGCAGAAGCAAAAATGTGAAAAGAGTTTATCCTACACAATAGAGGAAAACAGAGCAGAAAGATGTCAAAGGAAAGAATAAAGTTGATCCTATGGAAACCAAGAAGGAGATGAGCATGATCTGGATCAAAAAGGGTGTAAATGAGGTTAAGGATGGATCCGCACTAGCATCCGGTGTTGATACTTCCTCCGGGAAGTAAATTGAGAAGTTCTGGCTTAGGGGGAGTAGTGTTAAAAATCTAAATCCCCCAGCTAGAAAGTTGGTGCTAGAATCTAGCATAGAGATGTGATGAAATCAAACAAGATAAATCCTCTGAAAAAAACCAGAAGTGAATAAGCTAATGAGAGTTATTGCGAAGCGATTTCAATCGACTATATCTATCAAAAAGGGGGACAAATAGCTTTTTGGAACAAGCATTAATGACAATTAGGTTTTAAGTCATGTGGAAGATAAAAGGGAACTAGTTTAGTCTCAAAATCACTTTACACTTGAAGCCACCAAGTGTTCAAAGAGATTGAAAAAAAATTTGAGCAACGACAACCAGAATTTGAAGCATTTGAAGAAATTCAAAGAAAGGAAACCCTAACATAGTGGAACAATGTATTTTCATTGAAACCCCATTTGTGAATTTGTTAAAATTCTGAAATGGCAAATCCGCAAGTTGTAGACATCACTGAACAACCTTGACCTAAATTCAAGAAACACCCCTACAAGGCAATAGAAATAGATCTGTTGGGTGCATTTTTTGACATTCCACATGGAGTTCTATATGTCGAAGATGTTAGGGCATATATTCATGTTGCCCTAGAAGAGCATGGAGATAGCAGATTCACAGATCTATATTTGAAACAACTCAGTGGTGACCATTTTGACCTAAAAGATGAATACTTGGTTTTGTGAGAAGAAATTCATTCAATATGCAGAATTCCCTACATTTGTTGAGGATGAATGGGTTCGGTATGTGCTAAGCAGGATTCAGGACTAGTTCATGTGGTTAGGGAAAGGGTAACCCTTTAAGATAACAAAGGATGCAATTCATGAAGTCACTACACTAAACTCCACCGGAGGTATACCATTATTGAAGTCGGTCAAGAATTGGTGCAGTCACGGCAGGAGGGTTCACAAAATGAATTGTCTGGACCCTGTAACAAGAGTAAACACAATGGAAACAACTCAAGAAAATGAAACAAATGCAGATTCAGTCATTCAATATATCATAGAATTTAAATACAATCTGGCCGACAACATGAGGGCTTACAATTGGACTCAAAGGCCTGACTACATACGTGCGCAAGATAAAGTTTTGAAGCTCCTTCGCACAAAATCTATACTATCAGATCTTTCTTAAGTGAATATCTCCCTTTTCCTAAGGATCTATTACATCAATATATATCATTTCCAGACCAATAGATTCCTCCGCGTCAGCTAAGGAAGATCACAAACTCCAATGAAGAGCTGTAACGTGTTCATAGATAGGTCGGACCTAAATGCATAGAACATGCCCACAGATGAATGGAACAATGTGTGGACCTCTGGGGAAGGTTGGCCATGAACTAAGGATCATTGAATGATGTGTCATTAGGATCTACAAGTCAAGGAATGATCTACAAGCCTTCTCCTTTAGCTGATTTTTCTGAGACTATTAGGAAGCTCTGCTCTGAGAAAACAAACGATCTTCTAATAGCGATATCTTTTCGGTAACTGATCCAAATGCTCTGAATTCTTGATATGATGTAGATGAATGAATGTAGATGTTAAGTCTACATTCACAAGATGTGAAATGTCAATACCAGACCACAAGCTGAAACTGCTTCTGATTGAACTTCCTGAACTGAACTAGAAAATGAAAGAAACTGAAATGCAAACAAACTAAAATGCAAATGTTTTTGGTTGATGCAAGATTGCTCTTGAACTAGGGATGCTCTTGCATCAGACATCTAGGGTTATTGAAAAAGTGAGTCCCTCACTTTGCTGGGGCTAGGGGAGAACCAAAATGGTCCACCTCAACCTGAGAAATCCAAGATGAATCTTCTTCCGGTTTGCCTTTCCATTTCACAAGATATTCTTTGTATTGTCTTCCTCTAGTGCTACGCCCAACTCTACTATCCAAAATGTCTTCAATTTGTTCTGGTGCTTGTTGTGGTAACTGCTGCTTCAAGTTTTCTTCCATGCTGTCATTGAACTCTGCTTCATGATACTGATAAAGGTCTGTAATGTTGAAAATAGGTGATATACCCCATGTCTCCGGTAGCTCTACTTCATATGCATTTCCTGAATCAAATTTTCTGAGTATCTTACAAGGTCCAAACTTCTTCATCTTCAACTTGTTATATGTCCCAATTGGAAATCTTTCTTTTCTCAAGTACACCATTACTTCATCTCTAACTTCAAATTACTTATGTCTTCTCTTCTCATCTAACTTTTCCTTATACTTACTATTCATATCCTCCAAATGCTTCTTCACCTGATTATGCACTATCTTCATGTGATTTGCAAATTCTTCTGCTTTTGCACTTCTTTTTTCCTCTGTACTGATGTCTCTCAATTTTGCAACTCCTCTAGGATTCACTCCATTCACAATCTCAAAAGGTGTTCTTCTGGTACTCCTATTTACTGAATTATTGTATGAAAACTTTGCTTGTGAAAGAATCAAATCCCAACTTCTGGCTTTCTCTCCAACCAAACATCTCAACAAGTTTCCTAAACTCCTATTCACTACCTTTGTCTGTCCATCTATTTGTGGATGAAAAGTTGAAGTGAACTTCAAATCTGTCTTCATCTTCTTCCAAAGTGTCTTCCAAAAGTATCCAACAAAATTTGTGTCTCCGTCTGAAACTATACTCTTAGGTAATCCATGCTATCTCACAATCTCCTTGAAAAATAGGTTAGCTACATGCACTGCATCAATTGTCTTCTTACACGGTATGATATGAGCCATCTTTGAAAATCTGTCAGCCACTACAAATATTGAATCATGTCCTCTCTGTGTCTTAGGTAATCCCATTACAAAATCCATGCTTATGTCTTCCCAAGGTCTCTCCGGTACTGTCAAAGGTTTATACAATCCAGTATTCTGACTACTCCCTTTTGCAACTTCACAAACTCTACAAATCTACACAAATCTCTGAACATCCTTATGTATCTGAGGCCAAAAGTAATTTTCACTTACCAAAGCCACTGTCTTGTCAATGCCAAAATGTCCTGCTAATCCACCACTGTGTTTCTCTTTGATCAAATTAGCTCTCATTGAACTCCTAGGTATGCACAACTAACTTCCTTTGAACAACATATCTTCCTAAATGAAATAGTCCAACCACTTGCTCCTATCTGCCACAATAGTTTCCTTACATGCTTTCCAAGGTTTTGCAAAATTAGTGTCTCCCTCATACATGTTCTTTAATTCATCAAAACCCAACACTTCAACTCTCATCTTTGTCAACAAGTTTCTTCTTCTACTCAATGGATCAACAACTTTGTTTGATTTTCCACTCCTATGCTTCAACACAAAAGATAACTTTGCATGAACTCTACCGATCTCATATGTCTCTAATTCAACTTACCTTGACTATTCAAATATTCCAAAACTTGATGATCTATATACAACACAAACTCCTTAGGCAACAAATAATGTCTCCACTTCTTCAAAGCTTGAATTATGGCATAGAACTCCTGATCATAAACTAAATATCTTCTCCTTGCATCATTCAACTTCTCACTGAAATATGCTACAGGTCTACCTTCTTGACTTAACACTGCTCCAATTGCATTTCCACTTGCATCACAATCAACTTGAAATACCTTATTGAAATCTGGTAATGCTAAAAGAGGTTGCTCTGTCACTTTTTGATTCAACAACGCAAACTTTTATTTTCTCTTGATGTCCACTTAAAGTCTTTTCTATCACCTCATTGTCTCTATCATAGGGTTACATAATGAACTAAAATTTCTAATGAACTTCTAGTAGAAACTAGCCAAACCATGAAATGATCTAACCTCTCCAATGCTCTCCGGTGTAGGCCATTCAACAATTGCTCTTACTTTCTCAGGGTCCATCTTCAATCCTTCCGCATAAATCACAAATCCCAAATATACCAACTCTTTTTTCATGAAACTACACATCTTGATGTTTATCAACAATTTCTCTTCTCTTAGTCTCTGCAAAACTTGTCTAATATGCCACAAATGTTCTTCTTTTGTCTTACTGAAAATCAGAATATCATCCAAGTATACAATCACAAACTTACCCAAGAATTTCTTAAGAACTTCATTCATCAAACTCATGAAAGTACTCGATGCATTTGTCAATCCAAAAGGCATCACTAACCACTCATACAATCCTTCATTTGTCTTAAAAGTAGTCTTCCATTCCTCACCTTCTCTGATTCTGATCTGATGGTATCCACTCTTCAAGTCTATCTTTGTGAAATATTTTTCTCCACTCAAACAATCCATAATATCATCCATCCTAGGTAAAGGAAATCTCTACTTAACTGTGATCTTGTTTATTGCTCTAGAATTAGTACACATTCTCCATTCTCCATCCTTCTTAGGTGCTAAAACTACAGGTACTACACAAGGACTCAAGCTTTCTTTGATCAAACCTTTCCTCAACAACTCTTGTATCTGTCTATTCAATTCTTCATTCTCTGCTGGTGTCATTCTATGCACTGCTTTGTTAGGCAAACTTGCTCCCGGTATAAGATCCATGTGATTGCTGATACTCCTTATAGGTTGTAATCCTTCAGACACATTATTAGATATGATGTCTTCATAATGTATCAACAACTCTCTTATCTGCTCCAGTTGTGATTCTTAAGCTTCTTTCTTCAATGTTTCAGGCTTCATAGGAATCAAGGCATAACACATATTCTCATGTCTCAAACTATCCAGAAATTTTCTTCCATCTACCAAACAGATTCTAGGATTTCCACATACTTCATCTTTAGGATCATCCTCCAAAGGAATCAAAGTAATTCTCTTTCCATTTGATTTTATAGTGTATGTATTCTTTCTCTCATCATTTATAGCTTTTCTATCATACTGCCAAGGTCTACCCAACAAGATATGACAAACATCCATAGGCATAATATCACACAAGACTTCATAATGATAAGATCCAATATGAAATTTCACCAAACATTGGTCACTCATCAATACCTTATCATCCTAAATCCATGCTATCTGATAAGGCTTAGGGTGTTTCAATCTTTCCAACTTTAGCTTAGTCACCATCTCTTCTGAAACTAGGTTATCTGAATTACCAAGTGTTATCAATTACAACCTTACAACATCTACCTCCTAATTTGCATCTAGTTCTGAACAAACTCTTCCTCTGCAGTGGTTCTTCATCTATCTCTACTTGAAATAGTGCTCTCCTCATCACCAATGATTCTCCTTTCTCAAGTTTTCCAACTGAATAGGGTTCACTTAGTTCAACAGGGTCTTCTTCAACATAGGTTGCTCTTCCACTATTTTCTATCCTCTTACTAGTACTACCCTGATTACATTCAAATGCTCTATGTCCTTCACCTCCACACTTGAAACAAGTACCTCTGAATGTTTTCTTATCAAATCCTCTTCCTCCTCTTTTGTATCCTTCATTCCTGTAAGCACTAGGGTTTCCTCTCTGGTAGAAATTTCTGTCATCTCTCCAGTAAGCATTGTTATCTCTATCATCCTTCTTAAAATGGGCTGTGAAACTTGTTTTGCTCCACAAATGATCTATCATATCCAGAAAATGTTCTAGCTCTCTGAAATTTACCCCATCTACCTCTCTGTCTCTAATCAAGTCTTTTATTTAGCTTCTCTTCAACTTTCAGGGCAAACTGATATGCTTCCTTCAAAGATGTCATCCTTACCAAGCTTAGTTCTGCTTGAATGTTCAATCTTAGTCCATTGATGTATCTAGTCACTTTCTCCTTGTTTGCTTCACTATGTCCTGTCCTTATGATCATCTTATGAAATTCTTCAGTGTACTCCATAGATTTCTCCTTTTGTTTTAGGTTTTGCAATCTCTTCAACAATTTCAACTCATAGTCAGCAGGTATAAACTGATTCTTCAACTTTGTCACCATCTGGTCCCATTTTGTAATCTTTTCTTTTCCCCTTCTAGTTCTTTCCAACTAAACTTCTTTCCACCATATAGCAGCATGTCCCTTCAAATTTGTCTTTGCAAATTTCACCTTCTCCAGATCTTCAATTTCCTCATATTCAAAGTATTCTTCCATGTCATTTATCCAGTCAATCAATTCTCTAGGGTTCAGATTACCAGTATAATTTAGCACATCAACTCTAGGTCTCTTTCCAATCTTTGAAATAGCTCACAACATCTTTACCTGATCTTATTCTTCTTCTTCATTACCTTATAGGGTTTCGCCAGTTTGTTCAATAGATTGAAATTCCTCTTCATCATCCCTTTCAATATTAGGTCTAGGTGTTAATCCTCTTCGCCTATCTTCCTCAACAAATCCAAATAGATTCACATTATTCTCATCAATTCCATCATCTCATCCATTCTATTAGCCATTGTACCAACAGGAGGAACTCTTTGTGGAGGCATCTTCCTCAGATCAAGTGCACACTACCTCAAATTCAGTGATTGGGCTACAAGTGACAATTGCCTCTCAATTGACGATCGATTGCGCACAAGTAACCTACCTCAGATCGGCAATCTCCTTACAACAAGATCTTATGGAATCCCCTTCGCTATTTTGCTCCAAAGAATCAAACTTTCACTTTGATATGACTTGGTGCAGTCACGGTAAGAGGGTTCACAGAATGAACTATCCAGACCATGTAGCAAGAGTAAGCAAAATGAAAACATCTCAAGAAAATGAAATAGATGTAGATTCAGTCATTCAGTATATCATAGAATTCAAATACAATCTGGCCGACAACATGCAGGCTTACAACTAGGCTCAAAGGCCTAACTACATACATGCACAAGATAAAGTTTTGAAGCTCCTTTGCACAAAATCTAAACTATTAGATCTTTCTTAAGTGAATATCTCCCTTTTCCTAAGGATCTATTACATCAATATATATCATTTCCAGACTAATACATTCCTCTGCATTGGCTAAGGAAGATCACAAACTCCAATGAAGAGCTATAACGTGTTCACATATAGGTCAGACCTAAATGCATAGAACACGCCCATAAATGAATGGAACAACGTGCGGACCTCTAGGGAAGGTCGGCCATGAACCAAGGATCATTGAATGATGTGTCATTAGGATCCGCAAGTCAAGGAATGATCCGCAAGCCTTCTCCTTTAGCTAATTTGTTTGAGACCGTCAGGAAGATTTGCTCTGAGAAAACAAATGATCTTCTGATAGTGATATGTTTCTGGTAATTGATCCAAATGCTCTAAATTCTTGATATGATGTAGATGAATGAATGTAGATGTTAAGTCTAGATCTGCAAGATGTGAAATGCCAATACCAGACCACAAGCTAAAACTGCTTCTGATTGAATGCTTGAACTGAACTGAAAAATGAAAGAAACTGAAATGCAAACAAACTAAAATGCAAATGTTTTTGGTTGATGCAAGATTGCTCTTGAACCAGGGTTGCTCCTGCATTAAGAATTAAATCGTTACAGATGCCACCAGAGCCAAATTTGACAAAAGGGCGTTGACAATAAATGATATTACTGACCTTGTTGTAATGTTTGCCTCAATGGTCATAGGTTACAAGGTTTACTTGTCAAACTAAGAGAACTCTGTTTCTGGTACTACAATACACACTGCTTATCAAATGGTTAAAGAGAATGTAGATTATGATTTGTGCAAGTTGCTGAGAATCCAACTACTGGAGAATTTGAAGAAGATAAAGGAAAGCAAGAACTACCCATTTAAATTTGGTATGCTTATTATTTGTCTATTCTTCTATTTTTTGAATGAATTCCCAAACCATAAGGGATTGATTTGGTTGAGTGATAAACCAGTAGCTATTCAAATTAGAAATTGTCTTAACAACTTGGGTAGTTATAATGAGGAAAAAGCATCTCTATGGGGATTCTTCAAGAACTTTCAGAGCATGATGCACTCCAGGGAAAGAATTCCTAAGGCTATTATAGAAAAATACAAAGATACCATCTATTTTATGGTCACCAAGGATCAATGCTTAATGGAAGCTGTGGAACACAGAACTATATGGGTAATGCCCATGGGATATGAGGTAGATGGACAAATATTGGAAAACTATGCCCAACACCTACTCAGTAAACCCAGAGACACTAAAGAAGAGAGGTTTGGGACTTATGAGGAACTAAGTTTAAAACTTAATGTTGAATTCAAAAAACCTGAGACAACTAGAAAAGTTAGAAAAGAAGTGGAAGAGATTGCTACAAAATATGGCATCACCAAAGAACAACTAAAAGAAGTAAGGGAAAAAGTAGAGAAAGCATGAGAAGAAAAATAAGAGTGAATCGGTACAAGTTCCAGAAGAATCACAAATGAAACATGACAAGGCTAAAAAAGTTCAAAGGTCCACTAGGAGATCTACTCCTCCTCTGGTGTCAGACCATTAGTAAACATAGAGAAAACTTCAAAGAAACCCTCTGTCAAAGATACAAAGAGGAAGAAGATGAAGAGAAAAAGACTGTATGTCAGTGTGGGTGGAAAGGATGAAGAAGAAACAGAATCAGATGAGGAGATAAAGAAGATGAAAGATGAGGCAGTCAAAGCTACAAGAAAGTCCTCTAGAAAGGAAAAATCTAGCAAAAGATAGAAGGTAGATGAGCCTCAAGCCACATTAACACTTGAATATGTATTAAAGTCTTTCACTGTTGATGGAAATCTGAAACTTGTAGCTGAATTTTATGACAATTACAATGATGCTGATAAAAGGATTTTGTAAGAAGCTACCATAAAATATTTGAACATATACAATAGAGCTCTTATTGAGATCATTGGTGATCTCCCAAATACCTTGGGTAGTCTTTTGTCAGTCAGAAAGGAAGTTGCTATGGCTAAGGACATTGAACTCAGAGAACACACATTGATAAAATTATGTCTGAATATTACTCCAAAAGAAAAGGCCAAAATCTCCAAAGCACTTAACAATGAGTTCAGATCAAAGAAAAGAACGAACTCAATGATGATAGGAGAAATTGGTAAAGTGGTGAAAGAAACAAAGGAAATTATCTTGGAAGCTCTGAAGAAACACAATCTTCCCACCACATGTGACAATGAAAATAATAATGTTGATGCTACTACATCTATTCCAGAAGTTAACTTGGAAAAGGAGATAGATAAAGTTGACCAAATAGCTAAAGAAAAGGAAACTCCTGCCTCTCTGGAACATCAAACAATGGATAATACTATTGGAGAGAAGACTGCAGAAGGAGAATCACCAACTACATAAACCAGTTCCCCTCTGGCACATTAGATTAAAAAGGATTTGGCACAGGATGAGCAAAAGGAGGACTCAAACAAAGTCATGGATACTGATCCTCCAGAGAAGGAACAAAAAGATGTGGTTTTTGGTGCAACAAGAGACCCTACAGAGGCAGTAAAAGAGCTTTTGGAAAAAAAGAAGAATTAGTTCTAAATGAGCCTGAATCAATCCAATGTCCAATAGACTTGGATACAATGTCTCCTAAATAGATGCTCAAGTTGGCTTCAGTTGCTCAAGCCAAAGCAAGAAAAGAAAATTTGAAGTCCCACATTGAGGATAGTAAGCTCATAAATGAAGCATCCAACATTTTGGAGAATCTTGTGCCATCATACCAAAAGGATAACTCTCTGTTTGCCACTTGTCAACTCAAGGGACTAAGTCATTCTGTAAGTACACACTTTGAGTCTCTTGAAAAATCTATTGAAACAAAAGTTAGACAAGAGTTTAATGAGAAAAGGTTAGATGAGTTGACAAAGTTGATAGCCCTTGATAAGGTTCAGTTAGATAATGGGATACAGAGTATTCAAAGTGCTATTATAGAAGCTGGTGATGTATATTAATTTTGCCTATCATGGCTGGAAATTACAAAGAATACATAAGAAAAGATTAAGGAATTGGAAGAAAAATTGTTGAATATCTCTAAGTCTTTTGATCCAGCAAATGAATCAATCAGTATTAGAGAAGCTCAAGTCATCAACATCCACAATGAATTGGATGATCAAATAAATTAGAAGTATCAAATAAAGAGTATGGTGCAGGAGCACCTACCTGACAGCTGGTCCTGATAAGGCAGTTAGTAGTTTTAGGTCTTGTTTGTGTTTCCAAGAAGGTCTGTTAGACCAATTGCATGTAATAATGTCATGCTGATCATGATAAGATCATGCTGACCAGGCTTTGCTATTTTTAGTTAGTTTGTTAAGACAGTTGTCATGATGCGTGTTCGGTTGGATCTCCCAGCCGCCTGGAGAGTTCCCAGCCGCTTGGAGTCGGGTCAGTAGTACTCGTAGGATAATCTTTATAAGCATGAGATCGGTTGATTGTAGATCATCGATCGGCAGTATAGTGTTGCATTAAGCAGAGGAGTTCAGTTGTGCTGTGTAAGAAGCAGTATATTGTATTGCATCTTTTGAAATCAATAAAGAGATCCTATTTGTGTTCTTGCTCTGGTTGCATTCCATTACTTGATTGATTTGCTGGTTTGGGTGGTTTCATGGATTCACTGATCCATTCCACCGGTTGACTCATCTGATCGGTGGAATGGTAATGTACAGTAGGGTAGATTGTAGTTTGTGTTTTGTTTGCATGCAGGTGTGCAGGATCGCGGTCGACAGATGTTGAGAAGCCTAGCATCCTCATGTGCTAGGTCGAGCTGATTGAGTTGGAAGATCACCCTGAGACTGGATCGGGTCATCCCTGGAGGATCGGCAAAGTGAGATTTCGCTAAGTGAAGAAGTTCGTGAAAACGGCATCATCAGGATATTTATGCAAATATCCTGCAGGCAGTCGCGTGGGACATCATCATCCGGATAAGTGGAGGAGAGCATGATGTTGTCGATTGCATGAAGTGCAAGTGCGTCGGGGTGATCATCATCTGGAGGAGCCGAGGAGGAGTGCATCGGCATCAGGAAGAAGATCGGGTCATGAAACTGTTGGAGTTTGCATGTTGCGAGTGCATCAGGATGTTCTAAGTCGGACATATACTAGGCGTATCGACATCAGGATCATCATATCGGAAGTGCCAAACATCCGCGTATCGCGAGTAGATGCGGGAGTGAAAGTTTGGGTTTTTTGGCTAAGTGTTGAAGAGGTCATCAGGATATTGGGTGACGTCATCGTCATCAGGATATGACGTCATCGTCATCAGGATATTGAGATATCCCCCTGTGCGAGTTTATCCTGCCGTTGTTAAGTGGTTAAGTATCGGCATCGGCAGAAAGTGTGAAGCATCATCAGGAGGTTTCGAGGGGACCGGATAAAGTAGATCATGATGCTGTTGCTTGTATCATCGGCTAGCGGAGCATCGAAGGGAAGGTGCTGAAGGTGATCGTCATCAGGACATTTGGAGCAACCGGATATTTGGATATCCTGCTGACAAAGGTAGTGTCGGAGATCATGATGATGATGATAGTGTTTGGAGCCCGATGAACAGTGCAACCGGAGGATGTTTGCGCCCGCTGAATATCATGATGATGATAGGCGACTGGTGGAGGAGGTGAACAGTAGTCGGCAGGAGGATGATTGTGATCGTCCGAAATATGATGATGCTGACTGTGTAACGCGAAACATGATGATGCTGTTGGTGGTTTTAGGAAATATGATGATGATGGCGAAGATGATGATGATGAGGTTGGTCTGCAGATATCCATGCTATATGCGAAGGTTATAGTGTGGATGCCTCTGCATCAGAGTAGAATGGGACAATTGAGAAGACTGATTAGTCCTAAACTAGAGTTAATGACCAAGCTTGTAGCTGAAGCACAGCTTGCTGCACAAACTACCACACCATCAGACTTACAAAATGCTAAAACTCTAGTTTTTCTACTCAGTGGGCATATAAAATTTTTGGATGGTGCTAAGAAGAGATGGGATGTTGAGATAGATCAACTAAAGAACATCTTTAGTGGCATTCTTCAGCATATGTAAAATAGAGTAGAAGACTGTACTTGTAAATATGGGCAGAGTACATAAATTTTTTAAAGTTTTAACAAATCTTTCATTTCGGATCACACCCTTTGCCATTGATGTCAAAGGGGAGAAGAAAAACAATGAAAAATGGATAAACATCTTAGGGGGAGTAGGAAAATGAAGTGTATATAGTAAAAAGGAGCAGTCAAGTATTTTTCACTAAGTGTTGCCATCAATGCCAAAGGGGGAGATTGTTGGCAAGAGACACTGCTCTGACATAGACTTGTATGTTATCATTGATGGAAACAAGGCTCAGAGATCTCATTAGCATGATAAGAAGACATAACCCTGAAAGGTCTTATTGGAATTCAGATTTGGTTGGCAAAAATGACTAAGTATGGGCAAGAAATAGAGTAGGAGACAGAAAGTGGACCAGTGTGCTTCTGCAGATGAAGACCTAGAAATGCGGCTCAGGTATAATATTCATAATTGTTTGATATTGTTATATTCTAGTGATCAAGTCCTGACTTCCTCCGGAAGTCACTTCGAAGAAATATCTAAGTCCGGATGAACAGAGGTACAATAGAGACAGTGAACAGGGCACATCATAATGGTCCGCATTCCTCCGCAAGTGCATATTTTGTTCTACGATCTAGAGGTGTTGTAAACACATATGAGAAGTATCTAATTCTAGATTTTTAGATTTTGAAGTTCACCAAAAGATCATCTACAAGCTTCCAAGTATCAACATTCAGTTTGACAACATTTCACAAAGATAGAATCATCAGTTCAAAGATCTGCATCTTGCCACATAAGAATATTATGATTTGCGGTTACAAAAGTATGATTGGTGATGTCTAATGAATGATTGATATGAATTATGGAGTCCAGTTTGGTCTGCAACATGAGTTATGATGTGACAGAGGAACCTATCATATATGTTTTTAAGAAACAAGCCGATAGGCTGGCTGAATCCTTATGCGGAGAAGAAATATGGGTTGGATGATAAAGGTAAGTGGTTGTATGATTAGAGCCAAGACATATGAAGACATGTGCATGATGGTTTGGATCATCATTGACGATTCAACCTAAGAACAAGTTGACAAAATATAACACTTGGTATACACATTTCACAGTTTGCTTGCCGACTTGATCATGAGAAAGATTTAGTTACTGATATAAATAGAGGATGGATTTTAGTGTTTGAAAGATGATGGTATGTGATGTGATGGATATGAATGCAAAATATGCAAAGATAGAACAACAACAACAAATAAAAAGAGATCTTAAGCATATGTAAGAGCAGAGTAGAGAAATAGGGGCAGACTGAAATGAAGAGTTTTGAGTCAGTATTCACAATCTTAATTGGAATTGTAATCATGCATAAGTAGATCTTCTTTCTTTTCTTTAGGCAGTGAGCCTCTTTTGAGCAGTGAGCCCTAAGGCAGTGAGCCTTTTGTATTTTGGTATTGTGCAATAATAATATATTGAGAGCTATCACTCTCCGTGGTTTTTCCCTCTTTGTGTTTTCCAGGTAAAATATTGGTGTTCATGTGTTATGTCTTTATGGTTGCTGTTCATTTGTTTAATCTGCTTTCACATAATTGAATTTGGTAAATGGATAAAAGAGCAAGTGCATAAATGATTTTTTAGAACACTAATTCACCTCCCCTCTCAGTGTTCATTGTATTCAACACCACTTACCATTCCCTTAAGTTCCTACCCCCTCTCATAGAGGTAGAAACCTAAGGAGATGTGAATTTCTCCGTAATTTGAAAAAAATTCCCACCAACCTCACCTTTTCTCCTTTTTGAAACTTTGTGCTATTTCTTCAGATGTTTTACCCTTTCAATCTTTAACTACCCACTTCCAGGGTCTCAACAACAAAACTAAATGTTAGCAAGAAATATAAAGGAGATACTAGTTTGGAGATCGGGTCCTTAGTCAAGTCTTTGTAGTCAGTTTATACCCCGGTTAGGTAGCTAGAGATTGACATCAAAACAATAACAAACATAATTACTCGGCACCAACAGACTTCCATATATATATATATATATATATATATATATATTAGCAACAATCAAATGTATACATACATTGTTCATCCTCCAGCATAGTTACATACATGACTTCTATGTCATTGCTCACATTAGAATATACTCATGTTCTCCTATCATGCTTACTTACTACATTTTACTATCTCCTATCTTTATTATGCCGAGAGGTGTAGCCTATAGTGGCAGCATGGAGCGGAATGTGAACGTGTTAACAACAACAAAAAAACATTTTAAAATGTATTAAATGCCGACATCTATTAAATTAATAACAATGAAAAGATATAAGAAAAATAAATAGCTGACAAATATAAATTAAAAGACACATGAATTGATGCCAACCAAAAAGATTTATATAAATGGAGAGAGGAAGAAGAAAGGAAAAAATAAAATACAAATTGACGAAGGTGCAACAATTAATAAATTTTACAAATTATGAGAAGGTGTAGCAATTATTTCTAGAAAAAACAATTAATAAATTTTACGAATTGAGAGAAGGTGCAACAATTATTTCAGGAAAAATTTAACTGATAATCAGACAAAACAATACAAGTAAGTATGTGCATTTAATTTTTACTTTCTATTATTTACAAATTTTCTAAATAAATAAATAAATTTTTACTTTCTATGATTTGTATATTTTTCAAAAAAACAATTTTAAAGGTAAAAAAATAAATTCTAATATGTAATTCATAAATAAAATTTTACTTCTATTTTATTATGAAAATATTATTTGTTAGAAAAAGGGTTTCCATATATTTTATTTTTGAATTGTTTTTTATATATTTTATTAATTTTGTGATATATTTTTATGAAATTAGTGTATAATAAAACTTCTCATATTTAATACTTATTTAATTTATATTTTATTTTTGAATAGTTTTTAAAGACACTCATTGCTTTATTAAGAGGTTTAAACAATATATTATATATTATAAACTAGCATATCTATATTTAAAAAATATATCTAAAGTATGCCGAGAGATATACTTCTCGAGGTGCCTATTCTACCTATGTGTGGTAAATTGATTAAAAAAATAGGTGCCTTGAGAAGGATATCTCTTGGCATACTTTAGATATATTTTTAAAATATAGATATGCTATTGATGTGTTTGGTCCAGTTAATGTTCCTTCGATTTCAAAATTTATTTACTTTGTTTTATTCGTTAATGATTTCAGTAGAAGGACATGGGTGTATTTCGTTAGAAGAAATTATGAAGTCATTAGTAGATTCAAAGAGTTCAAATCTCTTGTAGAGAATCAAAAGGATAGAAAGATCAAGTGTTTGAGGACTGACAATAGTGGTGAGTTTTGCTCAACAGATTTTGACAAGTTTTGTAAAGAACATGGATTGAAAGGCATAAGACAACTCTATATACCCCTTAGAAGAATGGATTTGTAGAGAGGATGAACATAACGTTGATGGAGAGGGATAGGAGTATGCTAAGTGGATCTAGCCTTGAGCAAAGGTTTTGGGATGAAGTTATTGCTACCGCTTGTTACTTGGTTAACAAGTCTGCTACATCGATGCTTGTTGATAAGACACCTATGGGGGTG
Source organism: Cunninghamia lanceolata (assembly GCA_027924645.1). Taxonomy (NCBI): domain Eukaryota; kingdom Viridiplantae; phylum Streptophyta; class Pinopsida; order Cupressales; family Cupressaceae; genus Cunninghamia; species Cunninghamia lanceolata. Next base: position 14,032,706 of record BSBN01000870.1, on the reverse strand, counting down.
TGGTCTAGTAAAAAGCTTTCATTAAGACACATTCAAGTATTTAGTTGTGAGGCATATGCACATGTGCCTAAGGAGAAGAGGTATAAGTTGGAGAATAAGACAATGAAGTGTATCTTCATCGGTTATGGCATCAGTGTGAAAGGGTACAATCTTTGGGATCTAGTGGCCAATAGCGTTTTGTATAGTAGAAGTGTGATCTTCAGAGAGCTTAATCCTTCTTCTATTGATCTATAGCTAGAGAAAGACGAGAAGAAAGAGGATGTGGTTCAACTTCCTTTCACCCTTGAGAAAGTTGAATCAAAGACATCTGTTGGACCTGATGACGAGGAGAGCTCTAGTAGCTTAGAAAGTTTGGAAGAAGAAGAGGAAGAACATCAACCTTAAATTTTAAGGAGGTCCACGCAGATAAGGTGACAACTTGATGGTTTGGTTATTCATTGCATGATTCTAGTTGTATTTTTGCTTTGATTTCTAACACTATTGAGCCTAGGACCATAAGAGAGGCTATGGGTATGAGTGATGTAGATTCCTGGAAAGAGGTCATGGAAGAAGAGATGGATTCCTTGAAGAAAAACAATACTTAAGATCTGGTACCCTTGCTTGATGGACATAAATCTATTGGATACAAATGGGTGTTCAAGAATAAGTTTGGTTTAGATGATAGTGTTGAGAAGTTTAAGGCAAGGTTGGTCACAAAGGGATATTCCTAGGTGGAGGGAATAGATTATGGTGAGATTTTCTCTCCCGTTACAAAGTTGACATCTATCAGATTCTTGTTTGTTATCACTTGCTGCAACATACTATTTAGAAGTTGAACAAATGGATGTAAAGACAACTTTCCTTCATGGTGACTTGGAGGAAGAAATCTATATGTCATAGCTAGAGCACTATGTGGTAAAAGGTAAATAAAATCTAGTTTGCAAGTTGAAAAAGTCTTTGTATGGTTTGAAGCAATCTCCTAGGATGTGTTACCAAAATTTTTGATGCCTTTGTGTTGAGTTTGGGATTTCTAAGATCGAAATTAGATCATTGTGTTTACTATAAAATGAATAATGATCACATTCTCATTATTGCATTATATGATGATGATATGTTGTTCATTGTGAATGGTAAAAGTTTGCTTTCTGATTTGAAGTCTCAATTGTTAGCACAATTTGAGATGAAAGATATAGGGGCAACCACGTACATTCTTGGAATGGAAATCAGAAGAGACAGAGCTAATAGAAAACTTTGGTTAGACCAGAGTAAGTATGTGAACACCATGTTGGAGAGATTCAACACGACAACTTGTGGACCATTGGCTGTTCCTATTATGATGGAGACAAAGTTATCTATTACAGATTGTCTGAATTCTACTTTAGAGATGGAGGATATGAGAAAAGTTATATATGCTAGTGTGGTTGGTAGATTGATGTATGCTATGGTCTGTACAAGACTAGACATTACCCAAGCAGTGGGAGTCCTTAGTCAGTTTATGGCTAATCTTGGACATGTACATTGGATGTGGTGAAGAGAGTGTTCAGATATTTGTGGGGTACTTTCGAGTATTCCCTATATTTTCATGGTTATCCTATAGGACCTTGGAATTCACTTTATATTCAAGGATTTGTGGATTCTGTTTGGGCAAGTGACATTGAAACAGGAGATCCAACAGTGCTTATGTGTTCACTATGTTTGGTGGTACTATTAGTTGGATGGGTAAGCGGAAACCTGTGGTCACTTTGTCCACTACTAAAGTAGAGTACATGGTAGCAACTCATGCTTGTAAAGAAGCCATTTGGCTTAAGATATCGTGTTCTGATGTTGGGTTTGATGCAAGGAAGCTTACTATTTATTGTGATAGTCAGAGTGCCATATGTTTGGCAAAGAATCCTACTTTCCATATGAGGACTAAGAATACTGATGTCCAGTACCATTTTGTTTGTGACATGGTAGAGGATGGGAAGGTAAACTTGAGAAAGTTGACACTTTGACAAATGTTGTAGATTCCTTGACAAAACCTATGAACCTGGAGAAGTTCAGATGGTGTTCGGAGTCTATGAGCCTCTCGGCCCCTAGCAGTTAAATCCAATAATTCTATTGGCTCTTGCAAGGTGTTTGACAAGTGGGAGAATGTTGGGAATTAAGGTGTCTTAACCTTTGTAATTTCCTAGCATTTCTTATTTGATTGTATATTTATTTAACTACATGTATTGTATTTAATATTGGTCATTGGGTTTTGTCATTTAGTGTGAGGTGGCATGTTGACATGTCATCCCACTTGGAAGGTAACTTGGATAGTCAAGTCAGCATTTGAAAATGTAGGCATCCCATTTTGAGGTTGCATTATTTACATGTGTCGACATCTTGTGGGTTGTGTAAGAGGTTATGACATATGAGGGATTCTAGACATGTAAGAGCCAGAAATAGAGCTTCTATGACAGGTGTGACAAGTGTCAAGAAGCATCTTTGCATGAGAAAGTAGGCATCCAAGTTTGACTATGACAAGTTGTAAGAGAATCATTTTAATGGTCAGTTATGACATATTCACTTATAGATGTAAGTGTTATCATATATGACAGATTTTATGACGGTGTAAGAGCATCTGTCATACCTATTTTAAGCAAATTTGGGGCACCCAAGTATGAGGGTTGTAAGGGATGAAAGGGAATCTTTGACAAGTTTATTTTGCATGCTTTATGGCCTTGGAATTTGGGCCATGTGGATTTGGATGAGATTATTTTGTGGCTTTCTCTAGAAGCTACCTCCATCTTGGTATTTCTCTATATATAGAGGTGCTTGGAGTTGGAGATGTTTGGTTCATTTGTAGGTACTGTTATGCTATCGAAATAACTCTAGTATTCAATATTTGTGAACTTCAAAAGAACTTTCATTGCAAGTGTGTTGTAATTTGTAGTTAGGGTAAAAATTGTGAATCAAGGGTAAATGAATAATCAACAATGATAAAACCCTAACAATGCACAATGAAGCACAAGACAATATGAAAATCAAGATAACAAACACAAATGCAAACCAATCTCCATATTATGCTCGATTTATCTCCATTTCTCTTCTCCACCTCACATGAGAATGCAAGATTTTGAAGGTTTGATTGTTGGAGGAATGCTGGGTGTTCACTAATTCAGCACCATAACACTAAGATGAAGATGATAAAAGAAAATGATAGATGAATGAGAGGATTGGAAGAATTTTAGCAGAGTGAGGATACTAGAAGAAGATGGATTGATTATTGGCTTGTGTGAGGCTAGATTTATAGGATGGGGGTGATTTGATTCGATGGCTAAGATTAAAAGTCAATTGTGTGATGTGTACGGCTAGGATTAAAAGTTGATTTTAGTGCCTATGACACACATTAAGTGGATTATAACATGAGGCTAAAATTAGGATGTGAGGGAATAAGTGGGATTCTTTTATTTATTTTGGAGAGAAATATGCCTATGACGCACAATGAATGGGGCTAAAAATAGGATGTGAGTGGGAATCTCATAATTTAAATAATAAAATTATTTAAATTATTTGTGCATGTGAAGATTTGTAGTCATGTGACACATGTTGCAATGTGGTAAAAGTGAGGGATTAATTCAAATATTTAATTTAAATTGTTTTGAGACATGTGAAGGGGAATTAATTAAATCAAGGGGTTTATTTAATTAATTGGGAAGGTGATAAAGTAGAATTTATAAGTGGGACAAGTGGGATAATGTAATGACCTAGGGTAAAATATTACAAGATGTCTTACAAGGTCATGTATGACTAGGTAATGTTATGACATGGACAATTTTGGGTGTCTACATTTAGCCCCTCTTTGAGATGATGAGATTTGTGTCGAGTAACATCATTTCAAAGAATCTAAGATATAGATGGAGGTAAAGGATGGGATGGTGTAAAGATAGGATGATGATGGAAATATAGGATGAGGAATGTAAAGATAGGATGATGATGCCCCTTCGAGAGGATAGGCAGGTTGGACAAACACGGGTAGGCTCTTGAAATGAAATAGATTGGTCAAGAAAGAAAGATAAGGGAATGGATAGAAGAAATGAATGATGCGTTATGCTGCAATGAAAGTGAGAAACTATGATGTTTGATATAGCACTAGATGTTATGCACCAAGGTATAAGTACCAAGGTGACAATGTGTCTCATGCTGCAGCATAATACAACCTTGTCTAGGTACAAGATATGAATACTAGCTAGAAAGATACAGATTTGATACAAATGCAAGATAAAAATGATAACACACACAAGCAAGCAAGCAAGCATGCACAAATAATTCAAAAACAAACAAGGTATTGCTCCTATCAAGCTATAAACCAATGATTGATTGATTGATGATGATGATAGTGTTGTCATTGCGGGGAACAATATATCCCTAGATCAACACAAGGATGATTGATGATTGATCGATTGATTAATTGATTGGGTTTACAACAAGGCTAGGATCAAGACCATTGATGCAATTGGATAATTTGACAAGATTGATTAACTTGGTTGGTATGGACTTAAGGATTGATTTGCATTTGGATTATTCCTTGGAATGTTTCGATTGATTTGATGATTGGATTGATTTGATTGAATAATGGAATTGATTGATGATTTGAGGAAGTGATTTGATTGGAAATATCCATCACTTTGTCAAAATTCCAATCAATTAAATAAACCCCTATCATAAAAAATTGATATCTAAGGATGAATGGATTTTAGATGATGGATATTGATAGGTTGATTCCTCCCATATTTTTTGATTTTTTGAGATGTGGACTTATGCAAAAGATGAATGGGGAGGCTTAGGCAAAAGCATGGACCATACGAAGGTGATGTGGGAGATATGTAGGATAGTGGATGAATGACATAGAATGGAAAGGAACCATGACCAGTGGTTGCACACACCATGATAGACATTGAAGCTTTTGATGAGGAGGTGGTGTAGGAAGCAATGGAGATGTTTTCTTAGGAGATGGGTGATGAAGTGCTTTAGGTGCCCACATAGACTTAGTATTTCCATGAATTTTATTTTTCTTGTGGGATGGAATATGAGATTCTTGAATGGAGTGGGAATGTGAGGTGGAAGTGGATGGTTGGGATTTTTGAGATGTGGATGCCTCATTTGAATTGCCTTCCTTTTTATTAGGGACCCAAACCATTTTATTTTTGGCCTTTTCTTTTGGAGGTATGGGCTTATATAGATTTTTAGATGGATTTTTCTTTGATTCTTTGCTTTTGTGTCTAAAGGCATGAGGGACTTTAGAATATTTTTCTTTATAGGTAGAGGCATCCAAATTTTTGCTTTTGAATCCCATGGGTATGGTGGAATGAGTGGAAGCTTCATGTTTAGACAATGTGTGCATTGATTGGTCATGATTAGGATTTTTAGAGGATTTATAGATGGATGGATAAGGGGATTGGATAAGGGGGATATTAGGTGTTGGAAGCAATGATGGCAAAGTTGATGGTGGGATATTAGGATTTGGAAGCAATAGTGGCAGAGTGGATGGTGGAAGATGTACAATCACATGCTTTTGACATTTGTAAGATGATGGAGGTGGAATAACAACATATGTCTTAGGTATATGATAGGCTTCATGGTGGAAAGTGGTAGATTTAGGATGCATGGAGGAAGTACCAACATATTTAGATAGTTTACCTTGGGGTCTATATCCAAGGCCATATGAGCATGGAGGGAATTTGACATGGATGGGCTCCAAAATAGCTTGTTCATGAAGGCCTAAGCCTTTACCTTGGTAGTTCATGTTTTGGAGTATGTGGTGGACCATGGGACTAGGGTTGGTTTGGATACTAGACTTGAGTTCATTATTGGATGGAGAATATGAGGTAGTGAATAATGGTTGTTGTTGTTCTAAGGAAAAAACATTCATGGATGAAGGCGGATAGACTAGTAGGATATGATGGTGGATTTGGAATAGGGTTGATAGTGGATGTGGAAGGATCTTTAGGATCTTGATTATGTGCATGTAGATCCAAGCTATTGGTTTGATCTTCTATGTTTTCTTGGGAGGCATGTGTCTCATCATGACAAGTGGATGTTGGCTCATTATGGATAGGGCTAGATGGAGGATGGATAGGAGCTATTTGGATATCTTGCTCATGGATAGGTATAGGATTATGGATAAGATCAAGGTGCTTATGGATAGCTTTTTCATCACGGATATTATCTTGATCATAGAAAATATATATGTTATGGATAGGTTGGATTTGGGTTGTTTGCTCATGGATAGGTTCTTCATCATGGATATTATCTTGATCATGAAAACGATATAGGTTGTGTATGGATGGAATGTAAGGGATTTGATCTTGATTTGGATTAGGGACTAATGTTTTCTCATGCTTAGGGTTAGGCTCTTGACATACCTCTTGACTTTCTTGAATGGAAATGGATGACTCTTGGGTAAGTTTGATGGGTTCTTGATATTCATCAATAAGAGAGTATGATGGACATTGACTTGGGCTCATGATGGGAGGATCTTGAATAGACTCGATGGCTTGTGGATCACATGATGGGCTTGAAGGGCTAGGCATGTTAATGGAGGACTCTTGAAGAGGCTCAAGGATAGGTTCTTGATTACATGGTGATGTTTTATTCCTTGCTAGTAGCCAATGGATCACATCCTTCATAAGTGTATGAGTGGATGGACAATATAGTGGATGGATAATAAGAGTGGATATTATAGGCTTAGGATTAGGATTAGGTGGAGAGATAATGGGATTGAATGGATTAGGATTAGGATTAGATGGAGGATTAATGGGATTGGATGGATTAGGGTTTGAATTAAATAGTGGGATAATGGGATTGGATGGATTAGGACTTGGATTGGATGAAGGGATAGGAGGTGACTCATAGGATGCATTGACTAGATTGGTATCTCCCTCATCAAAGGTAATTAGGTCTTGCATAGGATAACTTGGACTCACTTGATTTATGTACAAAGGGCCTCTTGGACTTACATATGCTTCTTGTGAGGACACTTGGTTGCCTTGTGGATGGGTTTGGTGGTGTATTAGAATGTTGGAATGAGGACTTGGATAATCTTGGGGTGGACATTGATAGGTTTATATAGCATTGACATGATATGTATATAGATTAGGTTGGTATGAAGTTGAGGGGGGTGAGATATGGGATTGAAATAGATTTGTTAAGGTTGGAATGATGTTTGGACTTGTTGTGGTATGATTTGTTGTTGAATGTTTTGATGTTGGAATTGTTGTTGATGTTGTGGTTGAATGTGTTTATGTGATGATGGTGGAGGGATTGTATAGAATAATGGTTGTTGAGCTATGGATTGATATGGATAAGGGTTGAAATTGGAAGGGGTGAGATAGGTTGATGAAGGATTTATGGGACATGTATATGGATGAAGTTGATATGATGACATAGGTGACACATAAGATTGATGTGAAGGTTGTTGATGCTGATATTTTGGTTGAGTTTGTTGAATTTGGGATTGTTGGTATTAGCTTATGACTTGATGTTGTGGTGGCGTAGGGACTTGTTCCTTTCTATATAACCACTCAAGTGTATCAAGCATTCTTTTGGTGCCATAAGGATCATTCTCATAGGTCTTGTTTGGGAATGTCATGTCCATGTTTATAAGTGATAGATTAGGATGTGAGGATGTGGAATGATTAAAATATGATTTGGATATGAAATGGATGAAGATGATTGGGAAGTGATTGAATGTCTTGGAATGATGATTGACTAGGATGGTTATGATTGGATGATGCAGATTATGTTTATTGGAAATTTGATTTGGGCAATATCAAACACAAGATCTCACATGTAAATGCATGAACACACACACCAAACACAATGTTCAATTTTTCTTTCAAGATTAAATGTTATGATTAAGCACACACTTGAAGACACATCAACAAGCCCTAATGATTAGTCAGGTGGGGTATGGCCAACTAGGTCTTAAGCTAGGTTGCACAAGGTTGACTAAGGAATGCAATGAAAGCAAAATCCTGCCACACAACCAGGAGAAAGGGGTAACCAAACCTTCACCTTCACTTCCCAAAGGTATAAAGTTCTTTGGGGCTTAGCCAAGAGTGACAAGATTTCAACTCCCAAAGGAGGGTGTCTTTCAATTCACACCTTGGTTGAGGTCATCCCTTGGAGTGGTGTGTCTCCAAGCAGGCCTCCTAAGATAGGGTATACAAAATTGAACCAAGTGAGGTGTTTGATCTCCAAGATCACCTTGCAGTTCAAGGAGAGAGCATACACACATGCACATGATTCACACTCACAGTTGTTAATTAACCCTTAGAAAATGAGATGTGTGGAAAATAGTTCAAGCAATTGTTCTTTTTAGATCCAAAGCTAAATGTGTAGGAAGACACTTGTTTGTTTTAGACCTAATTTTTGATGTGTGATTGAAAACAATATTTGTTTTAAAGCCCAAATAGAAGTGTGGTGACAAGCAATGATTAGAGATGAAAGATGGAATGTGTGCACCTGATTGTTTTCAGCCTCAAATCTGTTATTTGACTGATCCAAATGCTACTCTAACTCCTTTGATTCACCTACAAGCCACAAAATCAGAAAAGACCAAGTAAACTTGCAAAGAAGATCGTTATGTGAAAAAGATGAAGTCTAATAAAAATCTAATTAAGATGACCTGATATAGAAAAATACATTGCATAAACAAAAAATTTAGAAGATTTTATGCACTTTTAAAGAAAATTTTGTTGAAATTGGATTAATTTTGCTCAACTTATGCTTGTTTAAAGTTTAAAAGAAGCCTAACTTTGACTACAAAAATATGCTAGAAAATTACACATTAACCTAATAAAAATTGTACTGTTACAAAGTTCATCCTGTCATCTTTCCGATGAGTCCTCATTTTCTTGATTTCGATATCATATGCTCCTGTTATGATGAAAACAAAAAGATACCCCCCTATGACATGTAGAAGAAACAAGGTTGACCTGATTGACCGAAGGTTGACTATTGAATTTTGACCACTAATGGTTTAAGAAGTTTTGGTCACATGACATTTTTCCTTGGCAGTTAAGAATTAGGGGTTTTTTTGTGATTATTAACCTAGGACAAGCCCCGATCATGTTAGTTTCAAGATAGACAACTGAGAGGGGGGGTGAATCAGTTGTCCCAAAACTTTCCTTTTATTAACCACTTAAATCCTTCTTGTAATTTGACAGCATAATAATAATAAATCAATCATGGAAACATAATGCAATAATTCAAGAGTAGAAACACATTAACACATATGACACCAAGATTTTAACATGGAAACCCTAGTTAAGGAAAAAACCACGGGTTGACTAACCCAAGATTATATGCTCTGTTAAAAGAATAAAAGGAACAAAATGGCACATGCCAATTAGGGCTCACTACCCAAGCACACTGCTCGCAAGAGGCCCACTACCTATAGGAGACACATTGTCTATAGAATAATAAATATTACATACTTGAACTGAAGATTAGCATCTTCATCATGCTTGAGTCAGTTCCATTTAAGCCCAATACTTCTGCTCTACTTTTTGCTCTTCTCCTCTCTACCACTTCATCATCTTCACCTCAATACTTTGAAATGACTTCACAACTCTTATTTATACAAGACATCGACTTTGGGATAATCATCAAAGTCGGCACAATATACACTTTATTTTGTTACAAAGAAAATACACAAATACAACTTGTCTTATTACAAAAGACTTCATGCGAATCAACACACAGTCAGACACACATATCCAAGACTTCAATCTTCTTTGAGGAACACACCATGCTTCATAGAACATCTTCAAGATCATCCACAAGATGTACAAACAATTCTGCGGCCATGATTAGGAAGAACTTCATCATCCAGAAGTAAATCTTCAATTATGAGCTCAATCTTCAATGTAGATCACCAACATGAACTGGACACAATCTAAAGACCCCCACAAGCTTGCCTGAAATCACCAAGAACATCGACACCACTTCTGTCTACTGAAATCATTCTCATCTTCATCCGAAACCTCAAGAACACATTCTGTCATCACTGTCACATTAGAATAAATGCTTCTGGACCTCCAGACCATGACCCAATTGAGTTGTCAATTCACATTGGATTCCTAAACACTCCAAATCTACAGAACATGATATTGCATTTTTGGATCTTACCGGACCTATTTGTGTCACTCTGTCACCTTTGAACACCTGCTAGAACTAGTTTTACTCATATGGCCATAACTTCTCTAAATCTTCATGTAGACCTCTCAAATCTTGACTGGATCATCGTTAGACACATATCTACAAACCCTTTGATGCACATTCCCCGATCTTCAACTTAGCTAGGATCTTCACTTAATAGAGCTTCACTGTCTTCACTATCCTTCTTTGTTTCTGATAGGACTAACTTTCTCAATATCCTTAGCACACAACTCATTCAATCCTTGACATCAATGCAACAGGAGTATGTTGACATCAATGAAAACACCGATTAGACCCATAGTTGCAACAATCTCCCCCTTTGTCATTGATGGCAACATATGATGTGAAAAACTATTTTAACCATCAAGACAAGAACTTCTCCTTACTGACTAACATAGCTCCCCCTATCAACAACAGTCATTCATATGTCTTCTCTTCCTTTACTACTCCCCCTTTGATCAGAAACCACTTTTGTTTTTCACATGTCTTCTCTCCCTGTTTTACATCAATGGAAAAGGGCAAATACTTGTAGCAATCAGACTATTCCCCTTGAGTAGTAGCTTCCTATCATCAATCTGGATCAAAAGATATGACTGTGAGATCCACCAGATTGATGCACATCAGTGCACCTTAGTTCAAAACTAGAGGGGTAATAACCCCTAACTTCTCCCTGAGATACTCAAAAGAGTCCTTAGGTAGAGGTTTAGTAAAGATGTTTGCAATCTGATCCTTAGAGGGTACAAACTCCAATCTAACTTCATCCTTGTTCACTTGCTCTCTCAAAAAGTGAAACTTGATGGATATATGTTTTGTCTTTGAATGCAACACCATATTTTTTGAAATGTTTATTGCACTTGAGTTATCATAGAAGATTGTAATAGGTTCCTCATACTCCACTTTGATGTCTTTTAGCATTTGCTTCATCCACAATACTTGAGTGCAACTACCTGCTGTTGCAATATATTCTGCTTCTGCAGTGGATAGAGATATTACCTCTTGTTTCTTGCTCAGCCAAGAAACCAATCTTCTCCCCAAAAAGAATGCACTACCACTGGTACTCTTCCGGTCATCCACATCTCCTGCCCAATCCACATCTGTATATGCATGAAGAGATAAATAATGATCCCTAGGATACCATAAACCATACTTAATTGTTCCTTTTAGCTATCTGAGAATCCTCTTGATTGCCATGACATGAGATTCTCTAGGATCAGCTTGGAATCTGGCAACAAGACCAACAACATTCATAATGTCAGGTCTAGTTTGAGTAAGATATAATAGTCCTCCAATCATTGACCTGTACTTTTTTTGATTAGCCTTAGGAGAGTCATCATCTTTGCTTAGTTTACATCTGGTTGCCATGGGAGTATTCATTGGTTTTGAGTCTTCCATCCCAAATTTCTTCAACAATTCTTTCACATACTTGGTCTGAGAAATGAAGATTCCTTTTTTTGTTTGAGTGGTTTGCAAAGCCAAGAAGAAATTTATTTCTCCAAACATAGACATCTCAAATTCACTTTTCATTTGATTTGCAAAAGTCTTACACATACTATCTCTTCCTCCAAAGATGAGATCATCAAAAACACTTCAACAATTAAGATATTTTCATGATCAATTTTGAAGTACAAGTTACTGTCAGCAGTACCTTTGTTGAAATAAATCTTCAAAAGATGTTTATCTAGTCTTTCATACCAGGCTCTTAGGGCTTGTTTGAGTCCATATAGAGCTTTCTTCAACTTGTAGACCATATCACCCTGATTAGATAATTGAAATCCATCTAGTTGCTCAATGTATACTTCTTCTTCCAAGTCACCATTCAGGAAGGCAGACTTGACATCCATCTGATATACTTTGAAATCCTTGAAGGAAGCAAAGGCAAGAAATAATCTAACTGCTTCAATCCTTGCCACCGGAGCAAAAAATTTCTTCAAAATCAACTCCTTCAACTTGAGAATAACCCTTGTAGACTGATCTAGCTTTATTTCTGACTACTTCACCATCTTCATTCAGTTTATTCTGAAAGACCCATTTGGTTCCAATCACATTTTTATTTCTAGGTCTGGGAACAAGATCCCAAGTGTGCTTTTTCTCAATCTGCATCAATTCTTCCTCCATTGCTTTAGTCCAACTTTCATCATTGCATGCCTCACTTACTATTTTTGGTTCAATCTTTGAGACCAGACACTACTTTTCTGAGTCTTGAGCAATCTTTCTTCTTGTTTGAACACCTTTGCTTTTATCACCTATGATCTGGTCTTCAGAATGACTAAATCTTACATACCTGGGAGTTTTGGGAACTTTTTACACTTCTATTTCTTGGATAGGTTCATTCAAACTTGTCTCTTCTTCCTATATTTCAGGATTCTCCAGATCTGTCTGGGTCTGAATTTCAGAAGGGGCTTGAACCAAAACATCATTTTGATCATCTTCTTCATATTCATAAAACCTTGAGGCTTTTCAATGCCTTCATCAACCTTCACATTTGTACTTTCTACAATCTTTCTCAATCTCTTGTTATAACACCAGTATGCTTTGCTTTGAGTAGAATAACCCAAGAATATTCCTTCATCACTTCTAGCATCAAAATTTCCAAGGTCTTCATCTCTTTTAATGTAACATTTGCTACCAAAGACTCTAAAATACTTCATAGTAGGAGTGATGCCAAACCAGAGTTCATAGGGAGTCTTACCAGTATTGCTTCTGATTTGTACTCTATTAAGAGTATAAACAGTAGTGCTGACATCTTCTCTCCAGTAGATCCAAGGAACATTTGATTCCATCATCATGGTTCTAGATGCTTCCTGGATGGTCCAGTTCTTTCTCTCCACTATTCCATTCTGCTGTGGAGTCCTTGGAGCAAATAACTATCTTTTTATCCCATGTTTCTCACAGAATTCTATGAATTCTCTGGATGTGAATTCTCCACCTCCATCAGACCTGAGACATTTTATGTTTAATGTGGTTTCATTCTCCACCATAGCCTTGAATATTTTGAATTTCTCAAGAGCCTCAGATTTTTCTTTCAGAAAAGTCACCCACATCATCTGGGAGTGGTCATCAATTAATAACATGAAGTATCTATCACCTTGCAAACTCTTGATTCTTCCCGGTCCACATAGATCAATGTGTACTAAGTCCAACAATCCGGTAGAAGATTGTTCCTTACTTTTGAATGTGACCCTGCTCTGCTTACCCAACTGACATTCTTTGCACAAACTATTAGTAGGTTTCACTAGTCTTGGAAGATCTCTTATAGCCTGAGTGTTGCTTATCTTGATGATATTATCAAAATTCACATGACATATTTTCCTATGCCTCAACCAACTCTAATCAATTTGAACAAATAATCAACTTTTGCTAGTACCAACCAAGTGGAAGATGTTACCTTTTGTTTGAGTACCGGATGTAATCTTTGTTCCAGAACTTTGAAAGATCTTACATTTTCTATTTTTGAATTAGAGATCACAACTTTTGTCCACCAACTGTCCAACACTGAGAAGATCGTGCTTCAGACCTTCAACATATAGTACATCACTATTTTTTTCTTTCCATCAAAAGAAATAGTCCCTCTACCTCTGATTCTGCCAGCAGAATTATCACCAAATTTTACAACTCCTCCTCATATCTTTCCAAATCTATGAACTTATTTTTGTCACCAGTCATATGGTGGGAGCATCCACTAACAATGACCCAATCATCCTTTTCTTGAACTTGGGCAGCCAGAGCTCTTTCTATCATTTTATGATTGATAGATTCAGAGGGCATTGGATCTTCTTCCTTGATGGTGATAAACACCCAGTCACTTCTAGATTTGTTTCATCTCTGATTCATCATCTGCTTCATCATCATCATCTTCATGAACATAGTAACATTTCTTTTGGAATCTTGATTTGTTTAGATTTGCCCTTGAAAATATTTCCAGACATTTTGAGGCAAAATGACCAATCTTGTTGCATTTGAAACATTTGAAGGGCAATTTTCCTTCATACTTACCAGATCCTCTTGGCAGTCTTTTTGCAATAAGGGCTTCAAGTTGAGTAGCTTCTGCTTCATCTTCTTCCAGATCTTTTATTTCTTTTTCATACTATGATAGTTTTTTTGAAGAGTTCTCTCATGCATCAAACTTTTGTTTGCCTTTTACAGAGGCACTAGCTTTGAATGCAGACTCAGTCTTGGGGGGTGCATCTCCAAATTTGGCCAATTCAAATGCAACTAATTTTCCAACCAATTGATCTCTTGTGATGTTTGAAAAAGATCTGAATTCTTCAATAGCAACAACCTTGTATTTGTAAGCAGGAGGTAGAGATTTGAGAACTTTGGAAACAATCTCATCTTCATCCAAGATTCCACCAACACACCTAATGCCACATACAAGCTCATTTACTTTTGGCATAAATATAGTGATATTCTCATCTTCATTCATCTTTAGGTTTTCAAATTTTCCTTTCAGACTTTGTAGCTTGGCACATTTAACATATTTGTCTTGTTCATGCAGAAGTTGCAGTTTTTCCCAAAACTCATATGCAATTTTTAGATCTATAACATTTGTTAGCTCTGAATCAGATAAGGCACTTAATAAAGCTTCTTTAGCCTGAAGATTGTCTTCAACATCTTTGATTTCATCTATAGTTGTTGGGCCATTCTTTGGAGGAACATACTTCTTTGAAGTTATGGTCCAATATTGCATTCCCATACATTGCAAGTGACATTCCATGCGGCTTTTCCAAAGAGTGTAATTAGTTCCATCAAATCTCGAACTATCCTTCTTGTAGGAAGATATCCTGGATCTCCTCATGCGGTTAAGCTCTTTTAGAGGAACTTATCTCTGATACCAATTGTTAGTTTCAAGATAGACAACTGAGAGGGGGGGTGAATCAGTTGTCCCAAAACTTTCCTTTTATTAACCACTTAAATCCTTTTTGTAATTCGATAGCATAATAATAATAAATCAATCATGGAAACACAATGCAATAATTCAAGAGTAGAAACACATTAACACATATGACACCAAGATTTTAACGTGGAAAACCTGGTTAAGGGAAAAACCACGGGGTGACTAACCCAAGATTGTATTCTCTTTTAAAAGAATAAAAGGAACAAAATGGCACATGCCAGTTAGGGCTCACTACTCGAGCACACTACTCACAAGAGACCCACTACCTACAGGAGACACACTGTCTATAGAATAATAAATATTACATACTTGAATTGAAGATTAGCATCTTCACCATGCTTGAGTCAGTTCCATTTAAGCCCAATACTTCTGCTCTGCTTTTCACTCTTCTCCTCTCTACCACTTCATCATCTTCACCTCAATACTTTGAAATGACTTCACAACTCTTATTTATACAAGACATCGACTTTGGGATAATCATCAAAGTCGGCACAATATACACTTTATTTTGTTACAGAGCAAATGCACAAATACAACTTGTCTTATTACAAAAGACTTCATGTGAATCACCACACAGTCGGCCACACATATCTGGGGCTTCAGTCTTCTTTGAGGAACACGCCATGCTTCACATAACATCTTCAAGATCATCCGCAAGATGTGCAAACCATCTGGTCAACCATGATTAGGAAGAACTTCATCATCCGGAAGTAAATCTTCAATTACGAGCTCAATCTTCAATCTGGATCACCAACACGAACTGGAGAAAATCTAGAGACCCCCACAAGCTTGCCTAAAATCACCAAGAACATCCACACCACTTCTGTCTACTGAAATCATTCTCATCTTCATCCGGAACCTCAAGAACACATTCTGTCATTACTGTCACATTAGAATAAATGCTTGCAGACCTTTAGACAACGACCCAATTGAGTTGTCAATTCACATTGGCTTCCTAAATACTCCATCAAATCCACAGAACATGATATTGCATTTCCAGATCTTACCGGACCTATTTGTGTCACTCTGTCACCTTTGAACACCTGCTAGAACCGGTTTTACTCATATGGCTATAACTTCTCCAAATCTTCATGCAGACCTCTCAAATCTTGACTGGATCATCTTTAGACACATATCTACAAACCCTTTGATGCACATTCCCTGATCTTCATCTTAGCTAGGATCTTCACTTCATAGAGCTTCATTGTCTTCACTGTCCTTCTCTATTTCTGATAGGACTAATTTTCTCAATATCCTCACACACAGCTCATCCAATTCTTGACATCAATGCAACAGGAGTATGTTGACATCAATGAAAACATCGGTTAGACCCATACTTGCAATAGGTCGTACCCAGCAATAAACAATTGACAACACATTATACCAAACAATAGACAATCGAGCAAAGTACCAAGGCAATTGACCAAGGACAAAAGACAGTTGACATAAAGATTAAATGCAAAGCATCGAGGGTGTTAAGGGAGGTCGACAAGAATAGTCAACGGGATAAGCAAATAATGGCAAAGGTCGAAGTATAAGTCAAGGTCGACGGGAGTTTGGATTTTAGGGGACTGCAACCACAAGATTTTAGTTTGCGACCATGAGATGTTGACTCCAACCTAATATTTAAATGTTGACCTAGAATTTAGACGTTGACCTTTTGGGATTTGGATAGTGCATCGATGGGAGATATAGAAGGCATTGGAAGACTTTTTATCATGCAGAGCTTAGGGTATGAAGTGTCGATGAGATTATAATGAGCGGCGGATGGGAGGACTATAAGCAAGGACTGATTCAGACACAATGGTGACTAGAAGGTATGCGAGGCGACCAAACTTTTAAGTAGAGACAACTATGAATTGAGAGGTGGTGACTAATGAATGTAGGTGTGTGAAACAAAGAAGGAGGTCAGTGGTAATGGAGGTCGGCGATAATGGAGATCAGGGTTTGAAACGTGGGACTATAGGATTTAAGGCGTCAGTTAGGGTTCTCACAAGTGGTCGATTAGGGTTGAGGTGCTAGTTTTAGAGTTGACACTAGAAATTCAAAGCTGAGGGTGGAAAATTTAGACACCATCGACTGCAATGCAATTGCCCATTTAAAAGCTGCAACATGAAATGATTTAACCCTGCAACAAAATGATTTAACAATGCACATATCGATCCCAAAATATCAAACTTGAAAATATTTGGCTACCAAAATGAATGATACAGATAGAGATCCTACGTAGGCCGTACGGATCTGTATGGTACGACCTGTGGTCTAAATTTTTTTTCATTTTTTTTCCAAAAATTTCACAGTCACCAAACCTAGGCAAGTTTATAGTCAAAATTCATGGAAATGGCCTCCTAGACGCAATGGTGTAGTCAGTTTGAGCCCATGAGGACACCTGCAACAAATCACTGTTGCAAGTATGTGCCTAATCGATGTCAACATATCTTTGTTGTCATTGGTGTCAATTATATCCTATTTTGTTATTTGTTTAGAAGCTTTATATGTTGAGGATATTGAGAAAATTAGCCCCTTTGAAAGAATCAGAAAGGAAACAGTGAATCACAGTAAAGACAGTGAGTTGCTACTGAAGAACAGTCCAAAAGACTACTCTGCATTTCTTGTAGATTGAAGATCTTGGTTTGCGGATTGAAAGTTATTTAAAGGCATGTCTGAAGATACTAAATCCTGAGTTTGAGCCTCTGATATGTAGAATTGTGTGAGTTACATTCACCAGAGTAAAACCTGCTTTTTTTGATTATTCACTGGTGACATGGAGAAAGTATTTTTCTTTGCATTCCTCTACATTGAAGTATTTTGTTCTGCGGTTCTAGAGGGAAGTCTGGGATGATGATAAGTGCCTACAAATCCAATGGTTCATGATTTGGTGGTCCGCAAGCTATCTTTCTTTTATGACAGTTGAAGACAGTGAAGTTCATGTGCTCCGGTGTGAAGAATCTCATGGATACAGTGGTTAGATTTTGTACGGTTGCTCCTGGTGATTACAACATGCTTGTGGAGGTCTCCTGATCATGTTCCTACCTTTGCATTGGTCTGCGTTAAGGAATTGAGATTGCGTTTGAAGATTATTCCCAGATAGCATAGCGTGTAACTAGTCTTAGCCGACTTGGTTAATTCCAGTGATTACGGAGATCTATTGAAGATTGTAGAAGCATGTCGTGGCATGGAACATCATGTTTGAGTCCTAGCTAAGGCGTGGCATGATCCGCATACATTCTCACATATTTTCCTTAGCTAAATTTTTATTAGCTCCAGACCTATTTCATGTATGTTTGTAATGCCAACCTTGGATATTGTTCCAATGGTTGATGATTGTAATGCCGACCTTGATGATCATTCCAAGGTTGATGTAGTGTATAAATACTTCTAATTGAGTTGTGAAAAAGTATCCAAGTGAGAATATATGAAGATAGAGTGAAGAAAAGTTACAGAGCAGAGCAGAGGTGTTTTTGCTTGAATGGAACTAAAACTTGGGATGGAGTAGATGCTGTTATGTCAATTCAACCTTTTGGCAGTGAGCCTCCCTTTAACAGTGATCCACCCATTAGTAGTGAGCCTTTCTTTGTAGTGAGCACTATAGGCAGCGAGCCTCTAATTTTTGGTATTGATATAACATATATATTTCTTTGGGCTAACACCTACTGTGGTTTTTCCCTTTTAAAGGTTTTCCACATAAAAAATTGGTGTCTTATGTATTGATTATGCTTTTGTGTTATGTTTCTCATTCTATTCTTTCATGGTTGTATTTGAATATAAGTGATAGATAAGTTGAGGATGGAAATTGGTTGAAAGTTATAGGATAACTGATTCACCCCCCTCTCAATTGTCTAGTGCAGTTCAACAATTGGTATTAGAGAAAAGTTCCTCAGGAGAAAGCCTAACAACTTGAGGAAGATCCAGGATGTCTTATAAAAAGGAAACTCTGCATTTTGATGGGACAAACTACACTCTTTGGAAGGTACGAATGAAGAGTCATCTTCTCTATCTTGGTTACAAAGTATGGCTAGCTACATAGTCAAAATTTGAAATGTTGGAAGGAGGATTGACAATAGAGGATGATATTAAAGAATATGAGCTAGTTGTCAAAGCTAAGGATGCTTTGTTAAGTTCCTTAAGCAACTCAATACTAACAAAAGTTGTGGATCTTGAAACTGCAAATGAGGTATGGGAGAAGCTAAAAAATTTGAATGAAGGAGATGATTCTATCAAAGAAGCCAAGCTACAGAGCCTGAAAGTAAGATATGAAAGTTTGAAGATGAATGAAGATGAAAACATAACAACCTTTATGCAGAGAGTTGATGAACTTGTCACCGGAATAAAAGGTATGGGAGGAACTCTCACTGAGAAGGAAGTTGTGATAAAAATTCTTAGATCACTACCAAAATCCTATAGTCAAAAGGTGGCTGCTATTGAAGAATTCATGATTGTGAAAACTATTAACAAAGATCAGTTACTTGGAAAACTTACAGCCTTTGAGATGAGAGAATTTGGTGACACCCTTCCAAAAGTTGAATCAGCCTTCAAAGCCAATACTTCATAAAAGTGTTCCAAAGCTGAGAAATATGAAGTGGATGATGACTTTGATGAAATTGAAGCTAACTTTGTTGATAGGATGCAAAGAGGTTCCGGTAAGTTCAAGGTAAATTACCCTTCAAATGTTTCTCCTGTGGTAAAGTAGGTCACTATGCTTCCAGATTTCTTCAAAGAATTGAAAGAAATATGAAAGCAAGCCTAGAATTCCAAAGAAGTGCTACTATGTTAGAGATTTTGATGATGAAGGGGTGACTGATGATGAATCTGATGATACCAATACTAGTACAAATGAATGCTTGTTTATTGCTATCAAATAAGATCACGTGTCTACTAATTCTGCTAATTGTGTGAAGGATGAAAACTAGTGGAAGAAAGTGCTTTGGCTATTTAGGTTGTGAAAGATAAGGATGAATGGATTGTTGATAGTGGGTGCTCACATCACATGAATGGTGATAAAAGTAAGTTTTTAAGTTTGGAAAAGTATGATGGATGAGTGGTTAGGTTTGGAGATAATACATAGCTGGTAAGATTTGTGGAAAAGGATCTATTTCATTTGATGGAAAGCATAATACTTACAATGTTTTGTATGTGAAAGGTTTGAAGCATAATCTTTTGAGTGTTGGTCAGATGTGTGACAAAGGATATGATCTAAGATTCAAAGACAATGGGTGCAAGATCATGGAAAGCTCCAGAATTGTGATAGCTACTGGTACAAAGACAAAAGGTAAGATCTATCAATTGAAAGGAACTAATGAGTATTGTTTATTATCTCAGACATATGAAAGTTGGTTGTGGCATAGAAGGATGTGTCATATGAACTTTGATAATCTGATAAAGATAAGTTCAGGTCAGATTGTGAGAGATTTACCAAAACTTGTAAAATCCTCAAACACAATTTGTAAGGAATGTCAAATGGGAAAGTAGACAAGATCAAATTTCAAGAGCAAAGAATAATTTTCTGTTGGATTGTTGGATCTAGTGCATACAGATCTCTGTGGTCCTACAAGAGTGAGAAGTCTACAAGGTGATAGGTATTTCATGCTACTTATTGATGATTACTCTAGAATGACTTAGGTTTGTAACGTTGGAAAATGTCCCCTTAGGGGCTTTTCTCTCATAAGGTTTAGCTCCCAGGTCTTTTGCATGCATTTAGGACATCTTACTTCATAATTTGGCATCTCGATGGAATGAGCCCTAAGTAACATGACAAATGGGACGTAGGAGGACCCCTTGAGCTAGACCCTGCCCAAAATAGGGGGAGTACTTGGGCACCCGTGCCCTAGTCTTGCCCTATTTTGGGGCAGTCCCAATTTTTGGGTGTCAGTTTGTGACTGTTAATTGGGTCCTATGCCGACACGGTAAGTTTGAATTTATGAAATCTTGGCGGGAGTGTTTGTATTTGCCTATAAAAGCATGTTTAGGCATTCATTTGTAAACTAGATGATAACTAGATGACTAATAGCAAGCTATTGTGTTCTCAAGGCGATTCAAGGCTTTGATTGTGTTGCAAGAGTAGAATTGTGTTGTCTATGTGTTTGTGTTTGCAGATTTGAGCATCCATTTCATCATGGAATGAAGGGCATCTTCTTCCCATGGGATCTTCACTACAAGGTGACATTATATTATGTTTTCATCATCATTTCCTTTAGGTTTTCTCTCTGCCTCCCTAGGCACGCACTCTCTATCTAACAAAGTGTTCAGAGACGTAAGTGTCCTCCAGGGCTTGATTGAGGCAAGCCTCTAAACACCACAACCCCCTCCCAAAGTTTTCATGGTTGTAGGTTACAAGTTGAGGATATGGACAAAGTGAAGTTGCAGGAAGACATCTTGGAGTGTCAAAATTGCAGAACAAGAAAAAAATTTGCCCCCTAGACTTGGGCGCTCACTCATTAGTCCTCCAAATTCTGTGATGGGAAAATCTCTGGAACAACAGGAAAGAGTTGCAGACTGAGTTCTCAGATCGGGAAAAAAACATAGGCCTTGGACTTGGGCTCCCACTCCTGTGTCCCTGACTTTTCCGCCTTAGAGCCACGAAAATAGGTACTCTGTGATTTGACATTTTACATCCCTCTACAAGAGTTTTTTCTGTAATTCACCCATTTACTGTCGCATTTGCAAAATTAGGGTTTTAATGGTCAATCGAGCATAAGAGAAGGAAAATTGATAATTAAACACCCTAATCCAAGTTTCCTTACATCTCACAGTGACCTAGGATATGATAGTGCATTGTCACTTGACCCTAGGTCCTTGAATGTTAAGGGTGAAAGGAGGATTCAAACATCTAACAACTAAAACATTAAACAATCCAAATTTTACCCTAAATATTTTGGTGAACCTATGTTTTTGGACTTAATTGCAACTTGCTGAGTGTTTGTCTTCAGATTTGGATTTCATTCATTCATTCATATAGTCATTCATTTTATTGCATTGAGAAAAATTCAAAAAAAAAAATTGAAAAAATTCAAAAAAATTGCATTGTTAGGCTTACTAATTTGTATCATTTCTTTCTAAATTTCCCTAATTTATGATTTTTACATCAGATCTGATATAAATTATAGAAAAATACAAAAAATCAATAATTTGCATTGCATTTTCATCATTTAATTGCTAGGGTTTTGTAGAAATTTTGATAATTTTCATATAACCTAGTAATTCCAAAATCTAGGGTTAATAGGAAAAATATTATTTTAGATTTTTATACTAATTTTAGAGGCTCATTCAAATTAGAATTTGGCTGCAGTCTTGCATTTTGGTGTAAATTTGTATTTAGATTTAAAATATTTGCATTTTTGCATAGAAAATTTCAACAAAAAACTAGCAATTTTCATATATTTTCATTAGATTTGCATTGGCATTTTGTATGTTCAATCTTGGAATTCATTTTAAGATCTGAGATTTTTTCAATTTCATCATAAAATAGACCTCAAAGCATTCATATAGCATTTTGTGTCAAGATCTCAAACCTAGGGCTTGAAAAACATCGATTTTCACTAGATTTGGCCTTATCGACTCTCAAAATTTGCACCATAGGTGTGTTGTGAAGGGTATTTTTGTATTAATTGGTTTTTATCAGGGTAATTATTTTCTTCCCCTCCTAAAAATATTCACAACACCTTTTTATTGACCTCTTGTATTGAAAATTTGGTGAAAAACTACACATTTTTGCTATTTTTGGCTCTAGGGTTTGGTCTAGTTTGCACTCCAAGTATGCTGTGACAAATTTTATGGATTGAGGTGACTAATATAATTTCTTTTATTTTTTGCACCTACTAAAATTCATTACAACACCCCTTTTTCTAGGTCTTGGAGTTGAAAAACCTATATTTTCACTAGGGTTTGACCTTAAGTGGCACTAAAAGTGTGTTGTGATGGATATCTTATCATTAAGATGCTGTTATTACTAATACAATTTGCTTTCCATCATAATTTTCCTCACAATACCCTTTGTCATGCTCTTTTGCATCAAGATTTGGTGAAAAAGAGTGCCTATTTTGACATATTTTCACTATATTTTGACTTGGCATTATCTTAGATTTGCATCAAGCATGTGTTGTGAAGGATCTTATTGCTGTTTTGGACTAATATTAGACATATAATTTGCTACCCCTAATCAAAATCCTTACAATACCCTTTTTTTCACTTATTTGCATTGAAAAAAGTACAAAAATCAAGCATTTTTGGCCTTCAATCATATCCTTCTCTTAGGGTTTGTTCTCTTAGTTTGTGCATTGTGTATTGTGTGCTTTTGCATAAGCTTTATGACCCACTGTCCTAAAAATAATATCCCTTTGAGAAGAAGTAAAAGGTTAATGGGATCTAGTGCTCTTGAAGAAAACAACATCCCTACCTCTGATAATCCTTTGAACACCTTCTTTACAAAGGGAGAAACTCAAATGGTGCAAGATATTATACATCTTCCAACCACTATGGAAGAGCAAACTTTTCATGATGTCAATGAAACTATTGAGGCAACAGGATATGTATCTGATGAGCAAATAGAAAAATTGGATAAAGAGCTAGCACAATTTCAATCATTTATGGAAAATGAGAGAATAGTTGAAGAAGCCATCCCTATAATTCATAATATAAGAGAATTGATAAAAGAGGGACAAGATGGTGTTAATTCAATTCGTGGTCTAGCACATATTGTACAAACCAATATCATGCTAGTGACGGAATGTGCACAATTGATAAATAACACTTTATCACCATCTCATACTCAAGTATCCATACCTATACCGACTACGGGAATATTAACTTTTACATCAACGATCTTAACAACTGATGCAAATGCTTGTAGTAATTCTACCACTAGTATTGGAGTATCTAATGGCACTAATTAGAAAGCTGTAGGATTTGATTATCAGAAATTGGTTTCGAAGGGGACCTCCTCTATGCATAATTGTTCTCAACCACCTATCACTATGTCCAACCACCATTGACATATTCCTAGCCTCCACCTATCGTATGTCAATCTCATTCACCTCCTCACTTCAGTTCCAATTCCTCGCAACAAACCGCATCTCTAAATGATGTCATCCTAAACCAACTTTTACAGGGCATGACTGCTTTACAACAAAAAGTAACAAACTTGACAAATTCTTTGCAGCCTAGTCTACCAACATATCATGCCTGTAATCTACTTTCCTATGCAATCTTGAGAACTCCTATGCCTGAGAGGTTTGGGACTCCTGCTTTGAAAAATATGGTAGAAAAGGTGATCCTAATATCCATGTGGTAGCATTTACAACTATGTGTAGTGATTTTTATTTTGAAGAGGATTTTTTGGCAAAACTTTTCCTACAATCTCTCAAAGATATTGCTTTAGAATGGCTTTGCTCTTTGCCTCCGAATTCAATAAACTCCTTTTCGTAGTTGATTGATCAATTTTTACAACATTTTCAAGCATATATCAGACCCCAAGTCACTCTTATTGACTTGGTTCAATGCAAACAAGGTCCAAAAGAGAAGTTAACTAAGTTTATTAGTCGGTATCAAGGGCTTTATGCATAGATTCAATATCAAATGAAAGATGAGGATGTTTAGAATATATTTATTACAAATCTACAACCTAATATTTGTGATAAGATCCTCTTGATGAAGTATAACTCCTTTCAACATTTATGCACCACCCTTCATGATTATCAACTTTCGTCTAGTCAGTATGAAAATCAAAACTCATCAGCTCAAGTTGGTCAATCCATGGGTGGATCATCACAAAACAACTTTAGGAGGAATAATAATAATAGGTGCTTCATCAAGGTTAATGGACCGAATTTGAACAAATTTTTGAGTTTCAGCTATCACCAATCCAAAGAAAGCATCATATCAACTAAGAAAGTTTACTCCAATATCTAAGTCTTATCATTCCATCATGAACCAAGCTGTGAGTAACAACATTTTGAAGCTTCCCACGATCAAGCCTATTGATCCTAGTAAACAAGGACCTTACTTTAATGCTAATGCCTTTTGTCATTAGCATCAAACACAAGGACATGACACTGAACGATGTATGTGTCTTAAACATGAGATATAGGACCTTATTGATTCAAATGTCATCCAGGTATCCGGTGTGAATGATAATGGAAACAAGTTGGTTGCTCCACCGAATCAAAACTTACAAATCTACACTAATCCTTTCCCTAAGCATACTGAAACCAATATGTTGGAACAAAGTTTTGTGGAAGTAGACGAGGATGATTACTTGGACTACGATAGCATCATGGGAATGATTGAAGTGGATAAGAAACAAGTGGATAATCCACCTCATCCACGAAGAAATAGAATTTATGCTGAGTTTCCTCCTCCATTATCCTTATATGGATCGGGAGATAATTAGAATAAATTAGAAAAGAAAGAACAACAACCAATATAGATGAGTAAGATGGTATAGGATGATTCTTGTTACCATGCTAGAAAGATTCAACAATGAAAACTCAATAAAAATTAGAAAAGAGTTAGATGACTATCAACAGTTAGAGACAATAGTTGTTCTCCCCCTAATAAGCAACAAAAAGTCTCATTTAAACAAGAATTTGAGAAACAAACATCATATGATAATAAACCAAACTATCATAAGAACCACTCAAGTTTTGCACTCAATATGATCGAGTACCTCTCCAAGAGGTTCACAAGTTCCAAAATCTAATACGAAGACCCTAAAGGTAAGTATCTCTAACCCTTTATCTCTCTCGTGATGTGTTTCCCCCGGGATGTGTTATGTGTTGTTTAGGCCTCCTGGGATGACCTTAGATTCTCCCGTAAGGTCCGGGATACTAGGAGACCACTTCTGTTGTGACCTTCTTCTATTTATATCATCATTCTTTTAAATTTTCTCTCTAATTTTATTGTTGTGTGTTATGTCTTACGAACATAGCGTTGCGGTTGGTGACTTGGGGGCACCCTCCTACATGATTGTCCCTAAGACACTTGTTTCTCCTCTCTTATTTATTGTTTCCCTTTCTCTAGCATTTCTATCTAGCTGGTGGATGACGACAAACATTTATACTGATGTGGACCTAGTGTCCCTTTCGAGAGCAAAAAAAAATACTTAGTTCCTAATATGATGATGGGGTTGTATATCTTATCTGATGCTTGGCTAGTGGAAGCACTCGTGCTTTCCGCATAGTGGATTTCATGATGTTTTTATCTCATTTACAAACCTAAACAATACTGCTGCTCCATGCACCTTTGTTTGTCTTTGAATCTAGCCTTGGCGCTACTCAATTCAGAGAACTTCATGATATAGCCCCACGGTTATCCTCAAACTCCGAATTCATTGTATAACCTTGGCTCTTTGTGTGGTTAATCATATGCATTAATGTTGTTGTTTATCATGATGTTGTAGACACTAACATGTTTCTTGCAAGGATGTGTTTGTGGGAACATTTGGCGATTGTAAAGTACATGTCACCTCTAGGGGGCATGGGCTTTGAAAGAGCTTGTGTTCCCTTGTGTGTTTTCTTCCTACCTTAACATGCTTGATATCGATACCTGATATCAACCACCTTAAGGTGGGGGCATATGTAAGGTAAGCTGTCTGTTATAGATGTTAGCTATGTGCTTGTCCTTAGATGCAATTTAAAGACCATTGCGATGAGTGCTTCTTGCATCCTAAGTTTGTTTGCAATCAATCAATCAATCATGTAAGCCCTCTACGGAGGTGGGATATCGTGTATATCCTTTTTATCTTAAGCCCTCTGCATAGGCGGGGATGGTGTATTTCTCAAAGAAGATTACATCATCTTGTCATTTTTAAAAGTCCTCTGTGGAGGTGGGGAGTGGTTCTGTGACTAACTCAACCCTTAAGCATGTTTTCGATGATTGTTGTGGCGAAGCACAATCATTAGTGTGTGCCTATAATATGCCTAAGATGGTGTTGGACCTAGAAATAAGTACACTCCATCACTTGTTTGCCGTGTTTTCTCCATGTGTTCAAGTGTGTGTGTTTAGCACGCTTGCTTTGTTTGGCATGTTTGTTGCCCCATATGTAGTCTTTAAAGACTAGCACAATGAGTGCTTCTTGCATTTTGGGAGGTTTTGCATGTATTGCGTGTGTGTTGTCCCATATATACAGTATAAAGACTTGTGCAATGAGTGCATCTTGTATTACGGGAGGTTTGTTTACTTTCCAGTACTTGTATCTGCATTTCATATATATGAGAAAAAGAAAAGAAAAGAAATCATGCCTATCTTCCATGCATTAATGTGTCTTCTATGGATTTACTATATTCTCCATGTTTTGTGTGATTGTAACTATCTTCTCCATGTTTTGCATGCCTGTTACTGTCTTCTATGGCTTGGCATGTCTTCTCCATGCTCGGTGTGTTTGTTGTGTTTGTGACCATACTTTAATGCATGTATTGGCCTCATGTTTATACATACATTCAAGTGGGGGCTTTTCTCTCATAAGGTTTAGCTTCCAGGTCTTTTGCATGCATTTAGGACATCTTACTTCATAATTTGGCATTCCGATGGAATGAGCGCTAGGTAACATGACAAATGGGACCTAGGAGGACTCCTTGAGCTAGACCCTACCCAAAATAGGGGGGAGGACTTGGGCATCCACGCCCTAGTCCTACCCTATTTTGGGGCAGTCCTAATTTTTGGGTGTTGGTTTGTGACTGTTAATTGGGTCCTATGCCGACACGGTATGTTTGAATTTTTGAAATCTTGGCGAGAGTGTTTGTAGTTGCATATAAAAGTATGTTTACGCATTTATTTGTAAACTAGATGACAACTAGATGATTACTAGAAAGATATTGTGTTCTCAAGGTGATTCAAGGCTTTCATTGTGTTGCAAGAGCAAAATTGTGTTGTATATGTGTTTGTGTTTGTAGATTTGAGCATCCATTTCATCATGGAATGAAGGGCATCTTCTTCCCATGGGATCTTCACTACAAGGTGATTATATTGTGTTTTCATCATCATTTCCTTTGGTTTTTGCCTCTGCCTCCCTAGGCACGCACTCTCTATCTGACAACAGTGTTCGGAGATGTAAGTGTCCTCTGGGGCTTGACTGAGGCAAGCCTCTAAATGCCACAACCCCCTCCCAAAGTTTTCATGGTTGCAGGTTATAGGTTGAGGAGCTAGACAAAGTGAAGTTACAGGAAGACATCTTAGAGTGTCAGAATTGCAGAATAGGAAAAAAATCTGCCCCCTAGACTTGGGCGCCCACTCATTGGTCCTCCAAATTCCATGATGGGAAAATCTCTGGAACATCAGAAAAGGGTTGCAAACTAAGTTCTTAGATCTAGACAAAAACATAGGCCTTGGACTTGGGCACTCGCTCCTGTGTTCCCATGTTTCCGCCTCAGAGTCCCAAAAACAAGTACTTTGTGATTATACATTTTACATCCCTCTGCAAGAGCTTTTTCTATAATTCATCCATTTACTGTCGCATTTACAAAATTAGGGTTTTAATGGTCAATCAAGCATAAGAGAAGGAAAATTGATAATTAAACACCCTAATCCAAGTTTCCCTACATCTCATAGCAACCTAGGGTATGATAGTGCATTTCCACACGACCCTAGGTCCTTGAATGTTAAGGGTGAAAGGAGGATTCAAACATCTAACAACTAAAACATTAAACAATCCAAATTTTACCCTAAATAGGGTTACTTTTCTAGGAGACAAATCAAAAGCCCTAGAGAAGTTCAAATCTTTCAAGGCAATGGTTGAAAATGAAATAGACTTGAAGATCAAATGCTTGAGATTTGATAGAGGAGGTGAATTCACATCAAATGAATTCAACATGTTTTGTGAGGAGCATGGGATAAAGAGACATCTGTCTACACCCAGGACTCTTCAACAAAATAGAGTTGTGGAAAGGAAAAATAGCACAATTCAAGAGGCTTCTAAGACAATGATAAAGGAAGTAGATTTGTCGAAAGTGTTTTGGAAAGAGGCCATTCATAGTATTGTCTACATCCAAAATAGAGTTCAAGTGAAAGGTAATAGTACTCAAACTCCTTATGAATTGTGGTATGGAAAAATTCCTATAGTAAAATACTTCAAAGTCTTTGGAAGCAAATGTTATATCAGGAGAGATGAAGATCTAGGAAAGTTTGATGCAAGATGTGATGAAGGAATCTTCCTTGGATACTCTACCAAGAGTAAGGCTTACCGGTGTTACAACAAATGACTCAAAAAGATTGTTGAGAGTGTAAATGTGAAGGTGGATGAAGGCAAGGAAAGAATATCATACCCAGGTTGTTATGAATTAGATGAACCTTTGACTATAGCAAACAAAGAGAAAGACAAACAAGATGATAGTCAGGATGAAGAAGAGGCTCTGGAAAGCATTTTCAAAACTCCCAGGTATGTAAAGATCAACCATTCAGATGATCAGATTATAGATGATAAGGACAAAGGTGTGCTAACAAGAAGAAGAGTTGTAGAAGAACACGTAAATTACTGTTTGCTTTTAGAGATTGAACCAAAAATTGTGAATGAAGCTTGCAATGATGAAAATTGGGTGAACGTAATGGAGGAAGAACTACTGCAGATTGAGAAAAATGAAACTTGGGAACTAGTTCCTAGACCTGCTGACAAAAATGTTATTGGAACTAAGTGGGTTTTTAGGAACAAGCTGAATGAAAATGGAGAAGTTGTAAGGAATAAAGAAAGACTTGTATGCAAAGGACACTCTCAGATTGAAGGAATATATTTTGAAGAAACTTTTGCTCCTGTAGCTCAGATTGAAGCAATTAGAATGTTCTTGGCATTTGAAGTCCACAAAGATTTCAAAGTGTATCAGATGGATGTAAAATTTGCATTCTTGAATGGTGAGTTGGAAGAGGAAGTCTATGTTGAGCAATTGGAAGGATTCAAGTTATCAATTCAAGGAGATGTTGTGTGCATATTGAAGAAAGCCTTGT
This sequence comes from Cunninghamia lanceolata, assembly GCA_027924645.1. Lineage (NCBI taxonomy): Eukaryota > Viridiplantae > Streptophyta > Pinopsida > Cupressales > Cupressaceae > Cunninghamia > Cunninghamia lanceolata. The sequence goes on along the minus strand of BSBN01000870.1, from coordinate 14,002,720 downwards.
ATGGACTCAACCAAGCCCCTAGAGCATGGTATGCAAGGTTAGATAAGTACTTATTTTAGTTAGGATTCAATAAAGGTACTGCTGACAGTAATCTCTATTTCAGGATCAATGAAGATCAAATATTGATTGTTAAAGTCTTTGTTGATGACATTATCTTTGGAAGAAATGAAGGTATGTGCATAAGCTTTGCGGGTGAAATGAAAAATGAATTTGAAATGTCCATGTTTGGTGAAATCAATTTCTTTTTGGGTCTGCAAATTAATCAATCAGATAAAGGAATCTTCATATCCCAGTCTAAGCATGTAAAAGAGTTGTTGAAGAAGTCTGGGATGGAAGACTCTAAATTGGTGTGTACTCCCATGGTGACTGGTTGCAAGTTGAAAAAACCTGATGAATCACCTAAGGATGATCAGAAGAAACACAGATCCATGATTAGAGGATTGCTTTATCTAACTCAATCCAGACTAGATATTATGCATGCAGTCTATCTTGTTGTAAGATTTCATGCTGATCCAAGAGAATCACATGTTATGGAAGTTAAGAGAATCTTGAGATATTTGAAAGGTACTATGAATTATGGCTTATGGTATCTAAAGGACAATGATTTCACTCTCAGTACTTATATAGATGTAGATTGGGCTGGAGATGTTGATGACAGAATGAGTACAAGTGGAGGTACCTTCTTCTTAGGTAGTAGACTAGTTTCATGGCTAAGCAAAAAACAAGACTCAATCTCTTTATCAACTGCAGAAGTAGAATATAGTACATCAACATGTTGTTGTACTTAAGTGCTATGGATGAAGTAGACATTGAAGGACATCAGAGTTGTGTATGAAGATCCAATTGCAATCTTTTGTGACAATACAAGTGCTATAAACATTTCAAAGAATCAAGTGATGAATTCAAGAACAAAGCACATATCAATATTAAGGAATCACTTTTTAAGAGAAAAGGTGACAGAGAATGAAGTAAAGTTGGGATATGTGCCCACAAAGGATCAGATTGTAGATATCTTCACCAAGCCTCTGCCTAAAGATACCTTTGAGTATCTCAGAGAGAAGTTAGGGGTCATTACCCCTCCTACCCTAAACTAAGATGCATAGGAATGCATTAATCTAGTGGAGCTCAAAGTGACATGCTTTGATCTGGATTGATGTTCTAAGGGCTACCTCTCAGGGGGAGTAGCTGAATGATGTCAAAAGAAGTTGGTTGCAAAAGTTGAAACTTGATTAGAGCAGCAGAGTACAAGTATGTGCCCTTTTCCATTGATGTCAAAGGGGGAGAGAAATCATGTGAAAAACTCAGTGGGAGAAAGAATGCAGATGTGTAAAGAGATAGGGGGAGAATCTTGTCTTGATGATGGTCTTTTCAGTTTTTCACATCATATGTTGCCATCAATGACAAAGGGGGAGATTGTTGCAAGTATGTGCCTAATCGATGTTGTCATTGGTGTCAACTATATCCTATTTTGTTATTTGTTAAGAAGCTTTATATGTTGAGGATATTGAGAAAATTAGCCCCTCCAGAAGAATTAGAAAGGAAACAGTGAATCACAGTGAAGATAGTGAGTTTCTACTGAAGAACAGTCTAGAAGACTGCTCCACATTTATTGTAGATTGAAGATCTTGGTCTGCAAATTGAAAGTTATCTAGAGGCATGTCTGAAGATGCTAAATTCTAAGTTTGAGCCTCCGGCATGTAGAATTGTGTGAGTTACATTTACCAGAGTAAAACCTACTTTTTCTGATTATTCACCGGTGACAGGGAGAAAGTATTTTGCTCTGCATTCCTCTGCATTGAAGTATTTTCCTCTATGGTTCTAGAGGGAAGTCTAGGATGATGATAAGTGCCTACAAATCCAATGGTTCATGATTTGGTGGTCTGCAAGCTATCTTTCTTTTATGACAATAGAAGACAGTGAAGTTCATGTGCTCCAGTGTGAAGAATCTCATGGATAAAGTAGTTAGAGTTTGTGCGGTTGCTCCTAGTGATTATAATGTGCTTGTGGAGGCATCCTGATTGTGTTCCTACCTTTGCATTGGTCTGCATTAATGAATTGAGATCGTGTTTGAAGATTATTCCCAGATAGCGTAGTGTGTAACCAATCTTAGTCGACTTGGTTAATTCCAGTGATTGTGAAGATTGTAGAAGCATGTCATGGTGTGGAAGATTGTGTTTGAGTCCTAGCTAAGGCGTGGCATGATTTGCATACATTCTCACATCTTTTCCTTAGCTAAATTTGTATTAGGTCCAGACCTATTTCATGTATGTTTGTAATGCCGACCCTAGAGATTGTTCCAATGGTTGATGATTGTAATGCTGACTTTGATGATCATTCCAAGGTTGATGTAGTGTATAAATACTTGTAATTGAGTCATGAAAAAGTATCCAAGTGTGAATATGTGAAGATAGAGCGAAGAAAAGTTGCAGAGCAGAGAAAAGGTGTTTGTGCTTGAATGGAACTGAAACTTGGCATGGAGTAGATGCTGTTATCTTAGTTCAACCTTTTGGCAGTGAGCCTTCTCTTGGTAGTAAGCCTCCCTTTGGTAGTGATCCACTCATTGGCAGTGAGCCTTTCTTTGTAGTGAGCCCTGTAGGCAGTGAGCCTCTAATTTTAGGTATTGATATAACATATATATGTCTATGGGCTAACACCCACCGTGGTTTTTCCCTTTTAAGGGTTTTCCATGTAAAAATTTGGTGTCTTATGTATTGATTGTGCTTTTGTGTTATGTTTCTCATTCTATGCTCTCATGGTTGTATTTGAATATAAGTGATAGATAAGTTGAGGATTGAAATTGGTTAAAAGTTATAGGACAACTGATTCACCCCCCTCTCAGTTGTCCAGTGCAGTTCAACAATCACATGCAAAACTTGCCAAACGTGGGTTTAAAAAAAAAAAATTTTTACAACAAAAACCTACAAAAATGATCAAGAGAAGTGGGTCCCACCGGGTGTGCCAAATGTAGTTAGGGTAAAAATTGTGAATCGAGGGTAAATGAATAATCAACAATGATAAAACCCTAACAATACACAATGAAGCACAAGACAATATGAAAATCTAGATAACAAACACAAATGCAAACCGATCTCCATATTATGCTTGATTTATCTCCATTGCTCTTCTCCACCTCGCATGAGAATGCAAGATTTTGAAGGTTTGATTGTTGGAGGAATGTTGGGTGTTCACTAAGTCAGTAGCATAACACTAAGATGAAGATGATAAAAGAAAATGATAGATGAATGAGAGGATTGGAAGAATTTTAGCATAGTGAGGATACTAGAAGAAAATGGATTGATTATTGGCTTGTGTGAGGCTAGATTTATAGGATGGGGTTGATTTGATTCGATGGCTTAGATTAAAAGTAAATTGTGTGATGTGTATGGCTAGGATTAAAAGTTGATTTTAGTGCCTATGATGCACCTTAAGTGGATTATGAAATGAGGCTAAAATTAGGATGTGAGGGAATAAGTTGGATTTTTTTATTTATTTTGGAGAGAAAGATGCCTATGATGCACAATGAATGGGGCTAAAAATAGGATGTGAGTGGGAATCTCATAATTTAAATAATAAAATTATTTAAATTATTTGTGCATGTGAAGAGTTGTAGTCATGTGACACATGTTGCCATTTGGTAAAAGTGAGGGATTAATTCAAATATTCAATTTGAATTGTTTTGAGACATGTGAAGGGAATTAATTAAATAAAGGGGTTTATTTAATTAATTGGGAAGGTGATCAAGTGGAATTTATAAGAGGGATAATGTAATATTACAAGATGTCTTACAAGGTCATGTATGACTAGGTAATGTTATGACATGGACAATTTTGGGTGTCTACATAATCTTCTTTGGATTTGATATACATTGTGCAGGTTTTGGAGTGTGGGGTTCTTCATTCGAAAGGGTTTTCCCCATGCATATCTTGTTTTGTGAGCATTGTACTTGTTTTGATGTATTGTTACCTTTCTGTTAATGTGCACCTCATAATCTAAAATTGTAAAGTTAAAATTTTCATAAATCTTTCCCTAGTAGATCAATGTAGGAAGTGTTTCCACATACCTTGCTTCCTTTCACTTTTTGCTAGAATCTCCAATTTTTGTGATTCTTTGGCATTGGAAACATATTGAGGAGCTCTAGATACATCCATGTAATTTTTCTAGATTTATCCCCAAGTATTTTTTTATTCAATTTTCCAGTTATTTGTATTCTACTCTCGTTCCACCCAAAATTTCTTGCATGTGTTCTATAGTCTCTTACTTTATGACCAAAGTTGTTGCATTTATAACATATGAAATTCTTATTTGACAACCCATAAGAACTTCTATTCTTGTTCCAACCAAATTTTCTTGCATGTGTCCAACAATCTATTGCTTTATGACCAAAGTTGTTACAATAATAACAATAACCATAGAAAGAATATTGAAACTTGGTCATTTGTGCCTGCCTTAGAGGAAAGGACTTTCTTAACTTTTCCTTAATATTTTTTTAAGGGATGTAGGTCTTCTATGGGACATGATTTTCCTCCTTGTTGTCTTTATTTTTGATGGTATTCTTGAGAGCATGTGCATAGTCTTTTGGCTTTTCTCCATTTATCTTCTTTGAGGATTGTGTGGTTTTTGAGCTTTGACCTTCTTCATAACCCATACCACTCTTATTGTAAATTGATCTTTGGGAATTAAGAATATTATCTAACATTTCGGTGCTCTTCTCATTCCTTAAGCTTCTGTTTAATTGAGAATTTGCTTTCTCCAATTCCTTTCTCAAGGAGACAATTTTAGACTCTAACCTTTCACAATTTTCTTCCTGTCTCTCTAATTTGATTCTCACTTCTTCTTTAATCCTATTTCGTTCTTCGATCTAAATTTTTAGCTCAATGATTATATTCTCAAATTCTTCAAGGCTTTGTACTAACTCTACATTAGATTTATTGTCCTCTTGAAGTTGTAGCTTTAGTTTCTGGTTCTTCTTTCTAAGCCTCATGATCTCATCTAGGGCACAAATGAGTTCTCCTTCCAAATCAACTTCAACATCCATTTCGTAATAATCCTATTCTTCTAAATCTGTCTATTGTTTTATTTCACTCACAAAGTCATCTTCTCTTTCGAAGATATCATCTTTCGCTTCTGTTGCCATGTGTGTTCCATTTGTCACCCCATCACTTTTGCTTGCTTCTCTGTCATCACTTGCATTTAGTTTTGTTGGTGCTTTTTGATCAATACTTTGCTTGGTATTTCCTTTTCCCTTATTTCCTTTACTTTTTTCCATGTGTGCTTCCAAAATCTACCTTTTAGCGGTTAAACTATTTGAAGGAAGTCGCTCTGATACCAATTGATGAGCACCTGATTATATTGAGAGGGGGAGGTGAATCAATATAATACAATCTTTTGATTTTTCAAAATGTTGCAAGTATGAGCAGTAAGTGTTGTCATTGATGTCAACACCTAAGGTCAACATCTAAGGAAATCATTTGGAAGAGTTTGAGCAAATGTATGAGAAAAATAGTACAGTGTTTTGCTCCGCATATCTTATAGATTGAATATCTTTGTCTGCAATTTGGAAGTTATGATAAGGGATGTTTGTAGTTGCTATGTTTCAAGTTTGAGCCTCCGATATGAAGATTTGAGTGAGTTTTGTTCACCAGAGTAAAAACTATTTTTTGAGTATTCAATGGTGACAAGGAGAATGTATTCTACTATGCATTTCTCCATAGTTAAGTCTTATAGTTTGTGGTTCCAGAATTAAGTCTGGGATGATGTTATTTGCCTTCAGTTGAAATGGTTCATGATTTAGTGCTCTGCAAGTGATCTTTTCTTTATGACAGTGGTTGATAGTAATATTTAAATGGTCCAGTTTGAAGAATCTTCTAGATAGAATGTTTGGAGGTTGTGTGGAAGTTCTTGGTGATTGTAACATGCTTGTGGATGTCTCTAGATCATGTTCTTGCTTTTTGATTGGTCCGCAATGAGTAATTCAGATCATAGTTGAAGTGTCTTCCTAAAGGTCTTAGTGTTAACACTAGTTTTGGCTGACCTGGTCGTTTTCACTACTTGCGGTTATGTTTCAAAGTTTGTAAAGAGTGTTTTTGCATGGGAGATTGCATTTGAGTCTCAGCTAAGGTATGGTGTGGTCCACATTCATTCTTTTCCTCCACAAATCTATTTAGGTCCAGACCTATTCTAATGTATGTGTGTATGCCGACCTTGGAGATTATTCCAATGGTTGATGATTGTAATGCCAACCTTGATGTACATTCCAAGGATGATGAGTTGTATAAATACATGTAACAAAGTTGTGAATAAGGTATGATGTTGTGATGATGTGAATATAAGTGTAGTTGTGTGAAGAAGACATAAGAGAAGAAGAATCAGTGCGCTTCAATGGAACTAAACGTTGGCATGATGTAGATGCTAATATCTCAGTTCACCAACTCAAAAGTGAGCCAAAACCCTCTAGTAGTGAGCCCCCATTGGTAGTGAGCCTCTTCATTTGGCAGTGAGCCCCTTCTTTTGTAGTGATCATTCTGGGAAGTGAGCCTCCGGTAGTGATCCTTGTTGTAAATTTTGATATATCATTTATATTGTGAGCTAACACTCACCATGGTTTTTCCCTTATTGAGGTTTCCATATAAAAATATGGTGTCTCATGTGTTGGATGTGTGAATATGTTTAAGTTTCTGATTATATGCTTTGATGGTTAAATCATAATTAAGGGGTTAATGTGTTGATGTTTGAAAGAAGTTAAGTTTTTGCTACAACTGATTTACCCCCCCTCTTAGTTGTCTTGTGCATTTCAAAAATTGGTATTAGAGTGAGGGCTCCTTGGAAGAAAGCCTAACAGCTTGAGGTAGATCTAGGATGGCACACAAGGAGTCTCCATAGTTCGATGGAATGGACTATGCTCTCTGGAAGCTACAGATAAAAAGTCATCTCATTTCTCTTGCTTATAATGTCTGGAAAATGGAATATATAGTATGTACTATGCCTCCAAATGGTCCATCATCTGATGATGAAGTCAAATAGTATGAGTTAAATGGAAAGGCTAGAGACACTTTGCTAAATTCTTTATCCAACATTGAGTTAGTAAAAGTCATGGATTTGGAAACTACTCATGAGATCTAGGATAAATTAAAAAATTTATATGAAGGAGATGATTCAGTAAAGAATGTAAAATTACAGAACTTGAAGGTGAAGTATGAGGCTCTGAAGATGAGTGATGATGAGAACATAAAAATCTACATGCAAAAGGTTGATGAAATTGTCAATGGAATCAAAGGTCTTGGAAGAACCATCGATGAGAATAAGGTTGTGCTGAAGATTCTTAGATCATTGCCTAAATCCTATAGTCACAAGGTGTCTACAATTGAAGAAGATATGAGTGTGAACAAGATCACAAAGAATCAATTGCTTGGGAATCTTACTACTTTTGAGATGAGAGAGATCGATGATGCTCTGCCAATGACTGAGACTGCTTTTAAAGCCAACACTTTAGAAAAGACTTCAAGATCTTAGAAGTATGCTGTGGAATCTGTTGTGATGTTCACAACATGCCCCATTATTGCTCCTTAGCAAAATGGGGACCCTTGCTGTCGCTTTGCTTTTTGCTTCTGCTTGTGTTTGTCTGCTTTCTGGCGGTTTGGTAAAAATGAGTCAGGTGCATCATCATCATGAAGGTCAGGATGAGGTAGGTCATCATCATGAGGTCAGTTTGTCAAAGTTCATATTTTGTTTCTGTGACCTCATATTTAGAAAGAGCTTGAAATTCCATGCAGGTTTCCCTTTTACATCACTTGAAAATTCGTCCATATGTGGAAGTTATGCACAGTCAAAGTTTTGGTCAAACCTGATAATCGCAAGAGATCATCATATTTTTACATCCTCAGTCATGTTGTCAAGGTCATCATGATCTTGATCTATCACCTGATAAAATCATGCAGTCAAAATATCCGGACGTCAATCTTAGGTGATAGTGCCCTGTACCCGTCAAATGACCTTATGTGCATCATGAGCATCATGTTTTGAGTGTAACCCGATATTTCATAACAACGAGCATCATGATATTTTTACATCACCCGATATTATAATATCATGCTGATATTATAATATCACCCTGCTTAGAAAATCCGCCATCTACATATTTGCATGCGCATGTCAAAATCCTGATGATCATCATCATCCTGATCTTTCAAGGGAGGGTCATATTTACTGATATTCACCAATATGATGATGACGTCATCATATCCTCCTGATCTCCTTTTGCATGATCATGATGATCATCCTGATCTTTTAAGGGAGGGTGATATTCCATTCCTCAACAGCATGATCATATTTTAAATATCACCCTAGCGCTAACCTGATGATGACCTCAACTCATCCTCATGCTCCGAAGACGGAATATGATGATTACGTCATCATGATATTCAATGAGGAGGATCATCATATTTTTATCCTGTCATGTTGTCAAGATCATCATGATCCTGTTTGTCTACCCAATATTTCGTAATGTCCTCCTGCGAGAAATATGACCTTTTGTAAATATCCTGATGACGTCATCCCGATCTGATAAACGAAGAAGCAAATATTAGGACGACATCATCATCACATTTCCCTTCGGCAGGATATTTTCCAAAACATGATCCGGTTCGCGAATATGATGATGACGTCATATTCTAAGTTCAACAAAAGCCCCGGATATCCTGATGATCATCATCATCCTGATCTTTCGAGAGGGTTACCTTGGCCGCAAAGGGGTCATATTACATTCACCACCTGATCATGCTCCTTAGGTGACCCGATATTACATTTATCCCCTGATCTTAACTAAACATGACGGTGACGTCATCTTTTGCATTTTAATGAAGCCCGAATATGACGATGACGTCACCATCATATTCCTTTCCTCAGCAGCAGGATCATATTTCATATCCTCCTATTTTTTCCTTCGACATGATGATGATGATGATGATTGTCATTCTTTTCCCCAATATACAGAAGCGAAACATCCTGATGACGTCATCTGGACCTTCGGAAGGAAGAACATCATATTTCCAAAATATCATGCAGACGAAAGTTTTAAGTCTTGCTATCGGTAGTATGTGAAATTGTCACCCCGAGGGGGGTATCTCTCGCCGATGAGGAAGAATACAAGCCACTAGGGCTATATCGGCATAACTCACACCGATGGCAGAAAACAAAGGAAAAGGTGATCGGCCAAACAGCGAACATCGGCCGAGCAATTTTTTGACACGCCAATGGCGAATCTCACGCCGATGGGCGGGAAATGGAAGGCGGTGGAGTTTTAAAGCGTTTTTTGGCGCCCGTGGCATTTTTTCGGTCAGCGATGGTTGACCCGATGGGTTTTGAGCAGTCTGTATGCGTTTTGAACGCGTTTTAAGAGTATTTTGGACCCGATTCCCATGATTTTGCACAGTCACCTGGATTTAAATGATTATTTTAATTTCCTGCTGTTTATGTGATAAATGAAATACTTATTGCTTGTCTTGTCTTGCAGGCTTGTAGTTGAGGAAGCAGCTGGAAAGTCAACACAGTGACCTCATGGAGGAAGGAAATCCAATCTCAAAAGCAGGAAGATAAAGATGAAGTGCGAAGAAGTCAAGGCCATTCAAATAAAAGACAAAGTTGCAGCTGAGGGTATTACTACAACAGACAAACAAAAGTTATTGCCAATCTGCCGGAACTTCTTAGAAGGGGCAATATTTCGCCCAGATTTGACACTGCTCAGAGATATTTTGAAGAGCTGGTTCACCTGTATTTATTGCTGTAACCAAGGGTTTGAACCAAGGGTTTGGTTAGGTTTTTTTTGCTGTAGTGAGGACAACCAGAAAGTCTATATATTGTGCCTCTCTACACTGTAAATACTTTACAACAGGGGCTACAACAGGGATTTTTTCTTTTAGAAGCACACAGTGAGTTAGCTTAGCATAGTTTAGAGGTAGAAGAAGGAGGTCGCCTGTTTGTCTGCAGTAAGGTGCGCGTGGAATGTCTGGCTGCCTTACTGTATCTGTAAAGCTTGTAAGTTCTCTGTAGTATGATCAATGAAACTAAGAGTCATTCCTACATTGTAAATCATGTATGACTATTCGTTTCTAATACAATAGAATCTGGAGTTCTGCATCTATCTTCTGACTGTTCTCCTGCTCTTCTTTGTGTTTTGAAATATTTTCTTTGAGAGCTTGCAATTTTAAATGTATGTTTGTGAAAATGCTCAGAACTTGCATTTAAGGTTTTTACTGTGGATTTGATCAAATTACTGTGGTATTTACATAGTGCATAACAGAAACAATTAGATCCTTCGGTAGATTAAATGAGGTATAGATTAGATCTTTCTAACTTTTGCCAACCCATCTGAAATATTTAGCTGAAAACGTAGAAATCTAAAGGAAATTGTCTCAAATTTGAAGAAGCATGCATAACAGAGCTATAAGTAGACAGTTTTCATAAATAAATAAAGAAGAAAGCTGCAATAATTCAAGAAAACCATCTAAAGCTTGCAGCACAGTAACACTTTTATGCAAAGGAATGAAAAGTATTGACATATCTCATGACTTTTTTGCATATTCTTAGTCCAATAAGCCACCAAACAAACCTAAACTACGTAAGGCCCCTTGAACATTACAGCTTCACATTGACCAACTGAACTAGACCAACCGAACCATTGTAGACTTGGGATTAGTTGAATCTCAAATGATTCCTTCTTATCTTTCAAGTATAGTTTCAGTTCATTATATGTGAATTTTAACTTATTGTTATGATTGCATCAAAACAACCATCAACAGTTTTCTGGCACTAGAAGGAGGGCCTTCTTGAGTTTGGTTTCATTTCAAACTGGCTAACGACAGTAATAGAGTGACTAGGTCTAGATCCAGTTCAGGAGATATATTTGTGCAACTACCTGATACAAGGCGAAGCAGAAACCCTTTAATTTGGAATCCAAAGATATCGCAAGCAGGAAGTTCATCTGGAACACCTCCTGGGTCACCTTTTAACATCTGTAGTATTGTAAGTCCTGATAGATCACTGTTCAGATCTTTAAATCTTGGTTTAGGCACTCCTGGAGGTCTCAATCCTCCTCTAAATCCTAATCCACCAATCAATCCAGGTATTCCTGCAAGTTCAAGTCAAGCTCAAACACCTGCAATGGCTTATTTCGATGTCAATTCTCCCATACTCTTCAATGATTATCATGAGATGCCAAAAAATCCAGAAAAGATATGTCCCAAATACCAGTTGCATCAGGACCCAGAAGATCATATTAGAATATTTAGGGAAGCATGTTTTAGGGCTATGTTAGAGCACGAGGATGTTGTGTGTAGATTGTTTCCTTACACCTTTAATGAGCAGGCCTCTAGCTGGTACGTAAACTTACCCAATGGTTACATTTCTTCCTGGGCACTTATGGAAGAAGCATTTCTGTCAAGATTTAGAGGACCCATTGACCCTTGCGCTTTGTATCATAAATTGGCTGCTATAAAACGAGGTGAGGGAGAGCTAATTGATAATTTCAATGACAGATTTCAAAAGGCCTATTCTAGGCTAGTACCCCCTTATACCATAGATGATGCTCCCTTGTTGGCTATGTACTATGCTGCCTTGGATCCTTTAACCGCCATGTTTGTCAAAAGAAAACCTGACATAGATTCAATATCCAAAGCCTATAAAGAGGCAGCCTCAGTGAACCAAGAAATGAGGCATACAACTTATAGTCCATTTGTCAATGGAGGAAATTTTGGGGTGCAGAATCAGGCACACCCATGGAATGGAGTCCTTGTACAGCACGCTCCACTAGTAAATCCGGTTCCTTCTTACACACCTGTGTATAATCCTACTCCAATCCAAGCTATAACTCCTTACACGGCTAGTACTTCCAATAACAGTCAAAATAATGGTCAGCCTTTCTTCCAACTTCCTAGGGATGTAACTGTGGCAAAAGCACAAGAGGATAGGGAAGAAATCAAAGAGATTACTGCACATTTGAAAAGATGAACAACCGAAGTGACATAGCTAAGAAATGAGAACCTCTATGGAAGAAGCAACCAAAACTACAATCCACATCAAAATCACAACCAAGGCCAAAATCAGAATTATAGTCTCAATCAAAATCAGTAGTACAATCAGAACCAAAGCTACAATCAGCATCAAGGCCCCAGTCAGGGGCAACCAATGCAAAATAGGTGGCCAGTGATAGATAATAGGACCTGGGGCAATAATAACAAAAATTAGAATCAACCTAGGCCACCCAAGACATGGAACACTGGGCCCAACAACGGTACTCTGGCTTCTCCTTTTGAGAATACAGATAATCATGGTGCAAAACCAACGACTAGCATACAAATGGCTAGTACAGCACCCAAAAATTGGTGTAGATTTCACAATACCAATGCCCATGCTGAGCACGACTGTCCACAGTTCCACTTGGCAGCTAGTATTTTCAACGTAGATGTATAGCCTCCTACCTCTGAATTTCTCATTCCTAAGGGTAATGAGGTAGTACCCTCAGAATATGACACAGCATTAGTCTTAGAAACGTTTACCTTTGCAACTGCAGAAGAGAAAGAGGATGAATTGCTAGAGGATGAACCATACTGTTGTGAAAGTCTTTATCCTGAATCAGCCTTTGTGTTAAATGCTTTTCAATTTCCTTTTGAATCTGAAAATGAGATATTAAATGAAACAGAGGAGGTGCAGGCCTTTCAACAAACAAATAAAAGCCACACCTACAATTTGAGGAACAACCCTAGGCTGGGAGGACCTTTCACCACTTCCACTCCTCCGAATAACTTCAATACACCACCAGATCAGAATGCTAGCAACAATCCTGCCATACTTAAAGCTAGTCAGCACACAAATAATGGAACAACAGTGCAAAAGGATCAAACAAGTAAAATAGAAGCAATAGAGACAGCAAGATTAATGAATTACTTATCAGAGGAAATAAAGAAAATTAAGGTTAGTATACCTCTAAATGAATTATTGAAGACCCCAGGGATTAGAAATGCTTTTTTAAAATCCTTGGATACATCCATAACAAACAAGGTGTCTGCTGATATAACTGTTCCTAATAGTGATTCACCACCTAAGGAGAAGGGTAAGAAAGTTGAGCAACCTTCCAATACAAATGTGGTAATACATGCGGATAAGAGGGATACTCAACCTTTCTTGTTAACTGTTAGGTTGGGTGGGAAGAATATACACAATTGCATGGTAGATTCTGGTGCTTCAGCCAACGTAATGCCCTTAGGAATATGTAAAACTCTCGAGCTGACTCCCACCAAATCTGCCAAGGTTGTCACGCAATTAGATAAGACCGAGGTTAGCGTGATAGGAGAACTCATGAACATTCAAGTGCAATTAGCTTCAGACCCTAGGGTAAGCCAAATCATTGACATTCAAGTAGTGGATATACCCGTAAATTATGGAATGTTGCTAAGTAGAGATTGGTCCAAGACATTAAACGGATATATGGCTATTGACTTTTCACACACGTGGTTACCTTGGAGAGGCATCCCAAACCAGATTAGAATAGAGGCAGAGCCCAGAATGAAACATATGATAACAGAGTATAATCGAACTAATGAAATATTATATGCTGCTGTTGAACTAGGTGTCTATAGAATTACCAACAATGGGATGCAGATTGAAGAGATTATGATGTTAAACATTAGAAAGAAGTGTGTCAATAATAGAACGGCACTATTCATTGAGTCTGACAGAAATTCTTCAGATGAAGAAAGCAATGGAATAGACAAATTTGGTCATGCCATTAGACGAGAGGTGGAAGAGTACGTTACACACAATCTCCCAGTCCAATGTAAGTTATATAAAAATAGGTGTAGAGTCCATGATAGGCAACATTCTGAGGAGAATTGTGAAATATGCAAAGACATCATTGAGTATGAATACAAAAAGTGCATAGGGAGGGTAGAGTCACAAGAGAAAGATGAGAATCCTGATCCAACACTGAGATATGTTCAGGATAATATAGATGCCTTGATTCCAGATTTAGGAAAAGAAATAGAGGACAAGGGTAGTTATCTTTCTGAGTTGCAAACTAAAAACCCACATATGCAAGATAACCAAATGGAAAAACCCATGAATAAACAAGACAACACCCCACAGGCAATAAAAGGGACAAAGTATGCCAAGGTAAAAGATCAGAAAAGTAAAGATGGCATGTGGATGTTAAAATGTGATGGGTCCAAATCAAAACAGGGCGCAGGTGCGGGTATTGAACTCATAGATCCTCAAGGTAAATCACATTTGGCAGCATATAGATTACAATTTTCCTGCACTAACAATATTGCTGAATATGAGGCCCTAATTTTAGGACTTGTCATGGCCATCAAGAAAAGGGTAAAAACCATCAGAGTATTTTCAGACTCTGAATTAGTAGTCAGACAAGTGAGGAAACTATATGCCTGCAATTATAAGAAAATAATTAGTTACAGACATAGAGTATGGAGTTTAATGGATTCGTTTGATGCTTTTAACATAGAACACATTCCTAGAGAGCTGAACCATAGGCCAGATGTGTTAGCAGTTGCTGCTAGTACATTAGAACCATTGACACTGTCAGGATTAAGACGATTTGCTGTTGAGCTAGTTAACGTGCCCAGTATACCAGACAACGTTACACACTTTCAGGTATTTGGAGGGGATCAGCAAATTATTAATTTTCTGACTTGTAATGAGGCATTCGAGGCCCAAATCATTGATGAACAAGAAAGGCCTGAAGTAACATGGGACGAAGAAGATATGATCAACTTAAAGAGCAACTTCTTACCAAAAGGAGTAATTGAATTGGAACACATCTTTGACTTCGACGGGGTAATAAGACAGAAAGACTTACCCAAAATAGAAGGGGGTAGGTGTGATTTACATAACTTAGGGACTGAGCTAAATCCACAAAGTGTACTAATTGGGAAAGCTTGCTCTGAGAAAATTAGAAAAGAGGTTCTGGACGTTCTGAAAGAATATAAAAATGTCATAGCATGGACTTACGAAGACTTGAAAACATTTGATGAGTCCATCATAACTCACGTAATACCTTTAAGAAAAGAAGTCAAACCATTTAGGCAGAAACAGAGGCCTGTAAATGCCATTCTAGAGCCTTTAATCTTTGAGGAAGTTAAAAAATTACTGTCCGCTGGAATAATTTTCCCAGTCAGACATTCTGTCTGGGTAGCTAACTTGGTACCAGTGAGGAAGAAAAACGGAGACATCAGGTTGTGCGTAGACTTTAGAAATTTAAACAAGGCATCTGAAAAGGATAATTATCCTTTGCCCCCAATAGACGAAGTACTGCAAGCAGTAAATGGCGCAAAGATGATGTCTTTTTTAGATGGTTTTTCGGGTTATAATCAGGTCTTAATTGATAGAGAAGATAGACTAAAAACCACCTTCACTTGCAAATGGGGAAATTATGCGTATAGAAGAATGCCTTTTGGTCTAATCAATGCAGGTGCCACTTTTCAGAGGGCCATGGACGTTGCATTTCGTGGATTATCGGGTAAATGCATTGTTGTGTATATGGATGATTTAACTGTGTATTCCAAGGATGCATCCACCCACACTGAAGACCTCAGAAAAGTACTCAAGCGATGTGAAAGGTATGGGATTTCCCTTAATCCTAAGAAATGTATATTTGGCGTAACTGAAGGTAAATTATTAGGCCAAGTCATTTCTGAAAATGGAATTTCAATTGATCCGGATAGAATAGAATCCATAAAAAAGTTGCAAATACCAAACAGTAGGAAAGAATTGAAATCATTTTTTGGTAAAATTAACTTTGTTCGGAAGTTTATAACAGGTTTTGCAGAGATCGTGCAGCCGTTGAATGCCATGTTGAAGAAAGATGCACAGATGGAATGGACACCAGTGGCCAAAGCCGCGTTTGAAGATATCAAGGAGGCAATTTCTAATGCCCCTGTATTGGCAAGTCCAGACTACACAAGCCCGTTTTACATCTACTCCTTTGCATCTTCTCATTCTGTCGCGGCTGCCTTGACACAGAAAGGTGAAAATAATGGAGAGAGGCCCATAGCATTTATGAGTGCGCCTCTGAAGGATGCACAGCTGAGATATCTAGATATCGAAAGACAGGCATTCGCATTAGTAAAGGCTGTGAAAAAATTTAGACACTATATTCTACGTAGCCAGATTAAAGCCATAGTACCAGACGCAACAGTAAAAATGTTGCTGATGCAAAACGAGCCTGGAGAAAAAAGAGCCAAATGGATCACCACACTGCAAGAGTTCGACATGGAGATCATTCCCGCAAAGCTGGTCAGAGGGCAGGCGTTGGTGCAGACAATAGCAAACATGGATCCAAATCTGATAAAACAACAATATGTATTGAATTCCCAAGACGCATCAGGCTGGTACGATGATTTAAGCACCTTCCTGATTGCTGGAAAGTACCCAAGCAAGATGAAGGCTTCTCAGAGGAGAGCTTTGAAGATTAAGGCACAAAATTATATGGTGCAAGGAGGTCTTCTATTCAGGAAGAACCATGATGGAATTTACCTGAGATGCATAAACAGAACTGAAGCTGATAGAGTGTTGACAGAACTACATGATAAGTACGGAACCGGCCATGGTTCCCATTTAGCTACAACACACAAAATACTGAGGGCGGGCTATTACTGGCCCACTATGTTCAAAGATACTAAGAGTCACATCAGAAGTTGCCACACCTGTCAGACTGCAGCAGACAAAGGGAGAAATCCGGCCAATCCACTGCAACCTGTGAGTGAGTCCAGACCGTTTGCACAGTGGGGCTTGGATTTTATCGGAGTCATCAATCCCCCATCTTCTGCAGGACACAAATTTATATTGACAGTAACAGACTATTGTACAAGGTGGACTGAGGCCACCTGTTGCAAATTTTCCACAACTGAGGTAGTTATCAAGTTCCTTGAAGAAAACATTATCACCAGGTTTGGAACGCCCTATTCATTGGTATGTGATAACGGCCCTGCTTTCTCTTCTTTAAAATTTTCTAAATGGGCATTTGAATATGGGATTATTCTAAGGTTTTCTTCGAATTATTACCCTCAAGGTAATGGACTGGCTGAATCAACAAACAAAATTTTATTAGACATAATCAAGAGGTTAATTGCCAAAAGTCCTAGAGAGTGGAATACTCTGTTAAGATATGCATTATGGGTAGATAGGACCAAGTTTAAAATAGCTTTAGGTAGCACACCTTATCACTTAGTTTATGGGACTGATCCCATACTTCCGGTTAATCTGAGAATACCAACCTGGAAGTTTGCCAATGAATATCTAGGCTTTGATAACCATAGGGAAGCCAGAATAGTGCAAATGTTACAACTAGAGGAGAAAAGAGGTCAGGCCCTCGAGAAGTTTGCCAAACACCAAGCGGTTGTTAAGAGGTGGTTTGACAAAAGGGCAAGAGTCAAAACATTTAGAATATCAGACTTAGTGTTGTGCTGGGACAAAGCACATGAAAAGAAAGGAAGCCATGGAAAATTTGATAAATTATGGCTGGGTCCATTACAAGTCTTAGAAATAATAGGAGATAACACCTTTAGACTTAAGACCTTGACTGGAGAAGATATGCCATTACCAGTTAATGGCCAGCATTTGAAACACTACTTCCAGGCCTAAGGTAAAAGGGGGGCAGTCCTTTTTTCTTAATGTAAAGTGCTGTGGGTAATGTACAGTTCTTCTTTTGCTATTTTCTTTTGGGTTGGTTGTTTGTATAGTTTGTCTTCTGTTTGTTTTTTGCTTTTGTTTCTTTCTGTTTGTACAGTTTTTCTTTTTGTTGTGTTGTTTGTACAGCTTGTTTGTTTGGTTTGTTGTTGTCTCCTCAGCAGGGATCTTTATTTTACTTTAGAGTATTAAGGAGCAAAACTAGCAACCATTCAAAATAGTATAAAATTTAGGATATTCAAGTTAATCATTTACAATTTACACATAACTTGTTACTGTCATAAATGTAGAGAGTTGTTCATCTTCTGAAGTTTTGTATTCAATAAATGTGATTGAGAATTCGAAGCAGGTTTCTCACGATGACACACCTAAAATCCTTGGGTTTGTTGAACTTACTAGTGTAGATATTAGGTGAAAAATCAGAGGTCACCCTTGCTACCATTACAATTCTCAGCTTAATTTCAGCAAGTGTCCACTCCTTGCATCATGAAATTACAAATTGTTATATCTTATGAAATCTTTCAAAATTAGAAAACAAAAATAAATAAATAAATAAATAAAGCAGATTATACTGAAAATCCAGATTAAGCCATCTAAGTAACTCTACCGGGGCTATAGACGCTCGCTGGCAGTGGGGCTCTACTTAGGAGAATTGTAACGATAACCTTGCCGGGGCTATGGACGCTCGCTGGCAGCAAGTCTCTATCCGGTCGGCTATGAGGGAATATCCTCACCTACGTAGGCTAATGTCAGTCACTGGTTTGTTCAACTGATCTTCAAGATGAGGATAATTAATCACGTGCACACAATTAAACTGAAAATGGAAATTCATGCATCTTTATTGAATACCTTAAGTCTCAAGCTGAATAGTAATTTGCAGGAAAGATAGTCGGAAGTTATGAGTTTATTTCATCTAGTTTTCTTGAACACTTTGAATTTAATTGTTTTGTTTTGGTTGCTAGTTGTTGTGATGTTCACAACATGCCCCATTATTGCTCCTTAGCAAAATGGGGACCCCTGCTGTCGCTTTGCTTTTTGCTTCTGCTTGTGTTTGTCTGCTTTCTGGCGGTTTGGTAAAAATGAGTCAGGTGCATCATCATCATGAAGGTCAGGATGAGGTAGGTCATCATCATGAGGTCAGTTTGTCAAAGTTCATATTTTGTTTCTGTGACCTCATATTTAGAAAGAGCTTGAAATTCCATGCAGGTTTCCCTTTTACATCACTTGAAAATTCGTCCATATGTGGAAGTTATGCACAGTCAAAGTTTTGGTCAAACCTGATAATCGCAAGAGATCATCATATTTTTACATCCTCAGTCATGTTGTCAAGGTCATCATGATCTTGATCTATCACCTGATAAAATCATGCAGTCGAAATATCCGGACGTCAATCTTAGGTGATAGTGCCCTGTACCCGTCAAATGACCTTATGCGCATCATGAGCATCATGTTTTGAGTGTAACCCGATATTTCATAACAACGAGCATTATGATATTTTTACATCACCTGATATTATAATATCATGCTGATATTATAATATCACCCTGCTTAGAAAATCTGCCATCTGCATATTTGCATGCGCATGTCAAAATCCTGATGATCATCATCATCCTGATCTTTCAAGGGAGGGTCATATTTACTGATATTCGCCAATATGATGATGACGTCATCATATCCTCCTGATCTCCTTTTGCATGATCATGATGATCATCCTGATCTTTTAAGGGAGGGTGATATTCCATTCCTCAACAGCATGATCATATTTTAAATATCACCCTAGCGCTAACCTGATGATGACCTCAACTCATCCTCATGCTCCGAAGACGGAATATGATGATTACGTCATCATGATATTCGATGAGGAGGATCATCATATTTTTATCCTGTCATGTTGTCAAGATCATCATGATCCTGTTTGTCTACCCGATATTTCGTAATGTGCTCCTGCCGAGAAATATGACCTTTTGCAAATATCCTGATGACGTCATCCCGATCTGATAAACGAAGAAGCAAATATTAGGATGACATCATCATCACATTTCCCTTCGGCAGGATATTTTCCAAAACATGATCCGGTTCGCGAATATGATGATGACGTCATATTCTAAGTTCAACAAAAGCCCCAGATATCCTGATGATCATCATCATCCTGATCTTTCGAGAGGGTTACCTTGGCCGCAAAGGGGTCATATTACATTCACCACCTAATCATGCTCCTTAGGTGACCCGATATTACATTTATCCCCTGATCTTAACTAAACATGACGGTGACGTCATCTTTTGCATTTTAATGAAGCCTGAATATGATGATGACATCACCATCATATTCCTTTCCTCAGCAGCAGGATCATATTTCATATCCTCCTATTTTTTCCTTCGACATGATGATGATGATGATTGTCATTCTTTTCCCCAATATACAGAAGTGAAACATCCTGATGACGTCATCTGGACCTTCGGAAGGAAGAACATCATATTTCCAAAATATCATGCAGACGAAAGTTTTAAGTCTTGCTATCGGCAGTATGTGAAATTGTCACCCCGAGGGGGGTATCTCTCGCCGATGAGGAAGAATACAAGCCACTAGGGCTATATCGGCATAACTCACACCGATGGCAGAAAACAAAGGAAAAGGTGATTGGCCAAACAGCGAACATCAGCCGAGCAATATTTTGACACGCCGATGGCGAATCTCACGCCGATGGGCGGGAAATGGAAGGCGGTGGAGTTTTAAAGCGTTTTTTGGCGCCTGTGGCATTTTTTCGGTTAGCGATGGTTGACCCGATGGGTTTTGAGCAGTCTGTATGCGTTTTGAACGCATTTTAAGAGTATTTTGGACCCAATTCCCATGATTTTGCACAGTCACCTGGATTTAAACGATTATTTTAATTTCCTGCTGTTTATGTGATAAATGAAATACTTATTGCTTGTCTTGTCTTGCAGGCTTGCAGTTGAGGAAGTAGCTGGAAAGTCAACACAGTGACCTCATGGAGGAAGGAAATCCAATCTCAGAAGCAGGAAGATAAAGATGAAGTGCGAAGAAGTCAAGGCCATTCAAATAAAAGACAAAGTTGCAGCTGAGGGTATTACTACAACAGACAAACAAAAGTTATTGCCAAGCTACCGGAACTTCTTAGAAGGGGCAATATTTCGCCCAGATTTGACACTGCTCAGAGATATTTTGAAGAGCTGGTTCACCTGTATTTATTGCTGTAACCAAGGGTTTGGTTAGGTTTTTTTTTGCTATAGTGAGGACAACCAGAAAGTCTATATATTGTGCCTCTCTACACTATAAATACTTTACAACAGGGGCTACAACAGGGATTTTTTCTTTTAGAAGCACACAGTGAGTTAGCTTAGCATAGTTTAGAGGTAGAAGAAGGAGGTCGCCTGTTTGTCTGCAGTAAGGTGCGTGTGGAATGTCTGGCTGCCTTACTGTATCTGTAAAGCTTGTAAGTTCTCTGTAGTATGATCAATGAAACTAAGAGTCATTCCTACATTGTAAATCATGTATGACTATTCGTTTCTAATACAATAGAATCTAGAGTTCTGCATCTATCTTCTGACTGTTCTCCTGCTCTTCTTTGTGTTTTGAAATATTTTCTTTGAGAGCTTGCAATTTTAAATGTATGTTTGTGAAAATGCTCGAACTTGCATTTAAGGTTTTTACTGTGGATTTGATCAAATTACTGTGGTATTTACATAGTGCATAACAGAAACAATTAGATCCTTCGGTAGATTAAATGAGGTATAGATTAGATCTTTCTAACTTTTCCCAACGCATCTGAAATATTTAGCTGAAAACGTAGAAATCTAAAGGAAATTGTCTCAAATTTGAAGAAGCATGCATAACAGAGCTATAAGTAGACAGTTTTCATAAATAAATAAAGAAGAAAGCTGCAATAATTCAAGAAAACCATCTAAAGCTTGCAGCACAGTAACACTTTTATGCAAAGGAATGAAAAGTATTGACATATCTCATGACTTTTTTGCATATTCTTAGTCCAATAAGCCACCAAACAAACCTAAACTACGTAAGGCCCCTTGAACATTACAGCTTCACATTGACCAACTGAACTAGACCAACCGAACCATTGTAGACTTGGGATCAGTTGAATCTCAAATGATTCCTTCTTATCTTTCAAGTATAGTTTCAGTTCATTATATGTGAATTTTAACTTATTGTTATGATTGCATCAAAACAACCATCAACAGAATCCAATGATGACCTTGATGAGATTGAAGCCAAATTTGTGGATAGAATGCAAAGAGGTACCCATAAGTTCAAAGGCAAATTACCATTCAAATGCTTTTCTTGTGGTAAGATTGGTCACTATGCCTCCAGGTGTCTGGAAAGAATTGAGAGAAGTAAGAAGAAATTTGTAAGTAGACCTAGGATAATAAAGAAATACTATTATATTAGAGAGGATGATGATGATGGTGTGACGGATGATGAGTCTGATGATACTAGTGCAAATAAATGCTTGTTTATTGCTATTAAGGAAGAACCTATGTCATCTAATCCTGCTAGCTATGTGAAGGAAGAAAAACTAGTGGAAGAAAGTGTTTTGTCTGTCCGGGTTGAGAAGGATAAGGATGAATGGATTATTGACAGTGGATGTTCACATCACGTGACCAGTGATAAAAGTAAGTTTGTAGGTCTGGAAAAGTATGATGGAGGACTGGTTAGATTTGGAGATAATGCAGCTAGTAAGATTTGTGGAAGATGACCTATTTCTTTTGATGGAAAGCATAATACAACTAATGTTCTATATGTGAAGGGTTTAAAGCATAATCTATTAAGTGTTGGTACGATGTGTGACAAAGGGTATGATCTAAGCTTCAAGGATAATAGATGCAAGATCATGGAGAGCTCCGGGATAGTGATTGTTACTAGTAAGAAGACTAGAGGTAATGTTTACCATTTGAGAGGAACTAATGACTATTGTTTGTTGGCTCAAATAGATGGGAGTTAGTTGTGGCATGGAAGGATGTGTCATATCAATTTTGACAATCTGGTGAAAATAAGTTTAGTACAAGCTGTGAGAGATTTGCCTAAGCTTGTGAAGCTTGCTAGCACTATTTGCAAGAAATGTCAATTGGGGAAATAGACAAGGACAAGTTTCAAGAGTAAAGAACAATTCTCTGTTGGATTGTTTGAGCTGGTGCATACATATTTGTGTGGTCCTACAAGAACAAGAAGCTTTCAAGGATACATGTACTTTATGTTGCTTATTGATGATTATTTTGGAATGACTTGGGTCACTTTTCTAAAGGATAAATTAGAAGCCCTAGACAAGTTCAAAGCTTTCAAGGTGATGGTTGAGAATGAGTTAGAATTGAGGATCAAATGCTTAAGGTCTGATAGAGGAGGTGAGTTTACATCAAATGAATTCAATATTTTTTGTGAAGAACATGGGATAAAAAGACAATTGTCTGCTCCTAGAACTCCCAAACAAAATAGAGTTGTTGAAAGAAAGAACAAGACAGTTCAAGAGGCTATTAGATCAATGATGAAAGAGGCAAACCTATCAGAAGTGTATTGGAGAGAAGCCATACATACTACTGTCTACATTCAAAATAGACTTCAAGTTAAAGGTAATGGTACTAAAACTCCTTATGAATTGTGGTATGGAAGAGTTCCTACATTAAAATATTTTAAAGTTTTTGGAAGCAAATGTTATATTAGAAGAGAAGAAGAGTTAGGCAAGTTTGATGCTAGGTGTGATGAAGGAATTTTTCTTGGATACTCTACTAAGAGTAAGGCCTACTGATGTTACAATAAGAGATTGAGAAAGATCATTGAAAGTGATAATGCGAAAGTTGATGAAGATAGGGAAAGAATATCAAATTTGAGTGGCTATGAATCAAGTGAACCTTCTGCTATAGTGAATGAAGAAAAATTGAACAAGAAGACAGTCAAGTTGAAGAAGAAAAGGTTCTAGAAAGTGTTGTTAAGACTCCCAGGTATGTAAGGATTAATCATTCTGAAGATCAGATTATTGGTGACAAAAGCAAAGGGATATTGACAAGGAAAAGAGCTTTAGAAGAATAAGTGAACTACTGTTTAATTTCACAGATTGAACCTAAAACTGTTAGTGAAGCCTACAAAGATGAAAGATGGGTAAAAGCTATGTAATCTAAGAGCTAATGCAGATAGAAAAGAATCAAACTTGGGAATTGGTCCCTATTGGAACTAAATGTGTCTTCATAAACAAGATGAATGAAAGTGGTGAAGTGGTAAGAAACAAAGGAAGACTGGTATGCAAAGGATATTCTCAGGTTGAAGGTATAGATTTTGAGGAAACTTATGCTCATGTGGCAAGAATTAAAGCAATAAGAATATTTTTGGTATTTACAACACACAAAGATTTTAAGGTGCACAGATGGATGTGAAGTCTGCATTCTTAAATGGAGAACTAGAAGAAGAGGTGTACATAGAACAATCAGAAGGATTTCTATCACCAGACCAAGTAGACATGGTGTGTAGATTGAAGAAAGCCTTGTATGGACTAAAGAAGCTCCTAGAACCTAGTATTCAAGGTTGAACAAGTATATGTTGCAATTAGGGTTCAGTAAAGGTACCGAAGATAGTAACCTTTATGTTAAAATCAATGATGATCAGATTCTGATTGTTGTAGTCTTTGTTGATGATATTATCTTTAGAGGCAATGAAGGTATGTGAAAGAAATTTGTAGAGAAAATCCAAAAGGAGTTTGAGATGTCTATGTTTGGTGAAATGAATTTCTTTCTAGGACTACAAATTACACAATCAGAAAAAGGAATTTTCATTTCTCAGTCCAAGTATGTGAAAGAGTTGTTGAAGAAGTTTGGAATGGAGGATTCTAATCTAGTATGTACCCCTATGGTAATTGGTTGTCAGCTGAGAAAGAATGATGAATCACCTAAGACTGACCAAAAAAAGTATAGGCCTATGATTGGAGGACTACTTTATTCAACCTATACCAGACCAGATATAATGTATGCAGTTTGTCTTGTGGCAAGATTTCAAGAAGATCCTAGAGAGTCATATGTGATGGCAGTTAAGAGGATCATGAGGTATTGAAAAGGCACTTCAGACTATGGATTGTGGTATCCTAAAGATACTGATTTCACTCTTAGTGCTTATACAGATGTAGATTGGGCTAGAGATGTTGATGACAGAAAAAGTACAAGTGGAGGTGCTTTCCTCTTGGGTAATGGATTGGTATCATGGTTGAACAAGAAGCAAGATTTAGTTTCCTTGTCTACTATAGAAGCAAAATATATTGCTGTAGCATGTTGTTGTACTCAAGTTTTGTGGATGAAACAAACATTGAAGGATATAAGAGTTGTGTATGGAGAACCAATTTCAATATTTTGTGACAATACAAGTGCCATAAACATTTCAAAGAATCTAGTGATGCACTCAAGAACAAAGCATATATCAATAAGGTATCACTTTCTGAGAGAAAAGGTAACAAAGAATGAAGTAAAGATAGAATATGTGTCTACAAAGGATCAGATTACAAATATTTTCACAAAGCCTCTTCCTAAGGATACTTTTGAGTATCTCAGGGAAAAGTTAGGGGTCATTGCCCCTCCTACTATAAACTAAGATGCATAGGAAATGCATCAGTCCAGAGTGCCCAAAGTCTCATTCTTTGATCTGGATTGATGTTTTGAGGGCTACCTCTCAGGGGGAGTAGGTAGATATTGTCAATATGAGTTCATGATAAAGAGTAGTAAGTGTTGCAGTATTTCTGAAAGCGGGAGTAGTGTAGTAAGATTTGAATTGAGCCATGAGAGAGAAAAGGTCCATCGCCCTTTTCAATTGATGTCAAATAGGGAGAGAAGTTCATGTGAAAAATTTAAGGAGAGAGATTCTGAGAAAGTTGCAGCCAAAGAAAGCATAAAGTTAGGGGGAGCAAAGAAGAAAAGCAAGTTTGCTTGTCTTGATGGTTTTTCACATCATGTGTTGCCATCAATGACAAAGGGGGATATTATTGCAACTATGAGTAGTAAGTGTTGTCATTGATATCAACACCTAAGGTCAACATATAAGGAAGTCATTTGGAAGAGTTTGAGCAAATGTCTAAGAAAAATAGTACACTGTTTTGCTCTGCATATCCTATAGATTGAATATCTTTGTTTGTGGTTTGGATGTTATGATAAGGGATGTTTGTAGTTGCTATGTTTCAAGTTTGAGCCTTTGGTATGAATATTTGAGTGAGTTCTGATCACCAGAGTAAAAACTATTTTTCTAAGTATTCAATGGTGATAAGGAGAATGTATTTTGCTCCGCATTTCTCCATAGTTAAGTCTTATAGTCTATGGTTATGGAATTAATCCTGGGATGATGTTATGTGCCTTCAGTTGAAATGGTTTATGATTTGGTGCTCCACAAGTGATCTTTTCTTTATGACAGTGGTTGACAATAATATTCAAGTGGTTTGGTTTGAAGAATCTTCTAGATAGAATGTTTGGAGGTTGTGTGGAAGTTCTTGGTGATTGTAGTGTACTTGTGGATGTCCCTAGATCATGTTCCTACTTTTTGATTGGTCCACAATGAGTAATGTAGATCATAGTTGAAGTGTGTTCCTAAAGGTCTTAGTGTTAACACTGGTTTTGGCCGATTTGGTTGTTTTCACTACTTGTGGTTATGCTTTGAAGTTTGTAAAACGTGTTGTTGTGTGGGAGATTGCATTTGAGTCCTAGCTAGGGTATGGAGTGGTCCACATTCATATTTTTCCTCTACAAATCTGTTTAGGTCCAGACCTATTCTAATGTATGTGTGTATGCCGACCTTGGAGATTGTTCCAATGGTTGATGATTGTAATGCCAACTTTGATGTACATTCCAAGGTTAATGAATTGTATAAATATATGTAACAAAGTTGTGAATAAGGTATGATGTTACGATGATGCAAAGATAAGTGTGGTTGTGTGAAGAAGGTAGAAAAGAAGAAGAAACAGTGCACTTCAATGGAACTGAACCCTAACATGCTGTAGATGCTATTATCTCAGTTCAGCAACTTAGTAGTGAGCCAAAACCCTCTGGCAATGAGACCTGATTGGCAGTGAGCCTCTTCATTTGGTAGTGAGCCCCTTCTTTTGCAGTGAGCATTCTGGGCATTGAGCCCTAAGGTAGTGAGCCTCCGATAGTGAGTCTTGTTGTAAATATTGATATATCATTTATATTGTGAGATAAAACTCACCGTGGTTTTCCCTTATTGGGTTTTCCACGTAAAAATCTGGTGTCTCATGTTGGATGTGTGAATATGTTTAAGTTTATGATTATATGCTTTCATGGTTAAATCATAATTACGTGGTTAATGTGTTGATGTTTGAAAGAAGTTAAGTTTTTGCTACAACTGATTCACCCCCCTCTCAGTTATCTTGTGCATTTCAACATACCAATTATGCAGCACAAGAACACAAGGTTTACATGGAAACCCTTACGGGAGAAAACCATAGAAAAATATTGTTTATATATTGTTATGGAGTAAAAAGTAGCCTCATGTCTTTTTACCTCCTTGTTTAGCTCTTAGGTCCCCGTGATTACATTATACATTCTAAATATTAATCCTGAAGCAAAATTGCCTACGCCAATGTAAATTGGGTACAAGGTGCCCATATTTTATCTTAACCTAGACCAAAAAGGAGCCCTAAGACTTGGGCGCCACCACCCAAGTCTTCAGCTTAGGACCTTTAAAAAGGTTTCTCTTTGTTAGCTCTTTTAGTTTAAAATTTTATAAATGTTGCGAGAAAGCATATATAAGTGTGTTTTTGAATTCATTATGAATCCAAATAGAGATAGCCAAATTGAAGCATTGGAGTAAAGAGCATTCAAAGCATTCATTATAATTCTAGAGCAGATTTGTATTGTCATTGTGTGTGTTGTTGCAGGTTTAAAGTTATCATCTATTTCTCCTTATGAATTGAAGATCTTTCATCCTCCTAAGGGTTTCATCACATAGGTGATATCATTGTTGTTTATCATCATTTGATTCATCATATTAATTTTGTGCCTAGCTTCTGTCTTACAAGGGCATGCTCTCTTTATCTATCAATAGTGTTGGGAAGCTTAAATGCTATCTTGGGATTTGACTGAGGCAAGTCCCTGAACACCATAACCCTTAGACCCCTTCTCTTCTTCTTGTGTGCATGTTACATGAGGGAGATTCATGAAATATGAAGATATAAGAAGACTAAGCAAGGATCAAGGCTTCGAGATTTGACAACAGTTCAAGAATATTCCTCTATGCTAGACTTGGGCAGTGGTGCCCTAGTATTTCTGCCTTAGCTGGTTCCAGATCTGGCATCAGGATAGCCTCTACAACATTTCTCTAGTTTACAGTTTCTTCTAATTCAACCTTTCAGGACTTGGGCAGTTCTGAAATAGTCCTCTGACATCTCTACTTCTAGGACACAGGTTCTATCATCTTCTTGATCCTCCATGCACAATTGGTTTCTAGAGATTTGTTATACATCTTTTGTTATAATCAGATGATCATAGAACTAGGATTTGATGCATTATTGACCTAGGGTTTGATAAAAAAGCTTGATTAAATTTGATCTTTTTATAACACTCTTGAGTATAAGTTCTGTAGCTAAGTCCACCTCCATTTGGTAGTGATTTCACATGGTCTTGTCCTTGAATGTTATTGTGAAAGAGGGTTTAATCTAGTGTGCATGCTAGTTGTCATTATTCTCCATTTTCACACATAACACACACACACACACACATATATATTTTCTCTTACAAGATTTGTAGGAACAAACCTATAGGAGACACCAACCCCCAAAATTTGTAGGTACCAACCCATTGGAGACACCAATGCCCACTTGTACACTTTGTAGGCACCAACCCACTAGAGACATCGATCCCCGCTTGTAGAATTTGTGAGCACCAACCCACTGGAGACACCAATCCCCACAATTTGTAGGCACCTGTAAGGAAGCTAAGGTAGTGGAACAACTTCCTACACTAATCTTGAGGGGAGGGATATGCAAAACTTTTTAGATCTTTACAACAATTACATAAATAAACACAAATATCAATAAGACCACAACACACTAATTATGTGGGGAAACCCTTTTGAGAAAAAACCCCACACTCCAAAGCCGCCCAATATATTATTCATGAATCAAGAAGATTACAATATACTTGCAAAGCAAGATTTTAAAAGACTATAACCAACCAAAGATCCAAAGGCAACTCAACACCTATAAGACTTTTACACACAACCTCCATCTCAAGCTTTTGATATATAGGAGATACAATATAGTAAACTATCAACAACAATTACAAAACCATGAGCCAAAACCTCTAAAAAGTGGTGCCCAAATTATCTCTAATCCAAGATGCCTTGTTATGTGCCAAATAACACACCAACATGTGTAACTCTCCCCTTTACAACTCTTTTAAGTGTTCAACACATTTTCAGATTTCCCAAAATGGGAGGCCCAACTTCCAGAGGCCATAACTTTTGATCCGGGTGTCCGATTGACGAACCGTTTGATGGGTCAAAAATCTCATGAAGAGATCTATCATGCTATAACCTATTTTTCTAGTTACAAAAAATTTTGGGGCATTTATGGTCCTCTAAGTACCTCAAATTTGAGTTCAAAACTTTTTTGGGAGTTTAAAAATAGAAACTTTAATATCTTGCAATCCAGGTATGATATTG
This sequence comes from Cunninghamia lanceolata, assembly GCA_027924645.1. Lineage (NCBI taxonomy): Eukaryota > Viridiplantae > Streptophyta > Pinopsida > Cupressales > Cupressaceae > Cunninghamia > Cunninghamia lanceolata. Next base: position 13,973,358 of record BSBN01000870.1, on the reverse strand, counting down.
AGTTGAAACTCACCCAAGATGTTTACTTGGCAGTTCTACACCTTTTGAGAATATTACAGGTCCATATGTGCTCAAATGTAGAGTTACTAAAAATAGTAAGCCTTGCCATTTTAAGCCCCTTTTGGAAACTTTGAAAGTTCTAAAGCATTCTTCAAGATAAGGGGTATTTGAAAAGACCAAAATTTGGAAGAATAGAAACCTTTTGTAGTTGCAAGGTTGATACACCTTTCCTAACAACACCAACCTATTGGAGGCACCAACCCCTACTACTAGGCACTAACTTAGCAAGAGACACCAATCTCTCCTTTAGGAAGCACCAAATTCCACAACAAAGTTCCACCTTTTAAAAATTACTTCTTCATCAGATGATGAACATTACAATTTCCTTCACTCTTCATATTCTCCTCTTCCTTTAAATCTACATATACTTTCCTTCTCAAATATCTATGCACTTCTCTTCACAAATCTGCCATAAATTTATTATTATAATACATTTAATGCACTCGTAAATTTGCTGCCATATACTCAAGAACTCTACCTTTAATGATCTTCTAATATATCCTCATATGTAGATATACTTGGTCTATTTATAATATTGATGAGTGTCAAGTAGAACTCATCTAAGCATGCCTTTTTACTTCCTTTTTCTCATCTTTATACACTATCTGTCCTAGTAATTGCACAATAGGAATTGTGAAGTCTTGTTTTAATTATGCTAATAAGAGATGAAATGCTGAAGTTACTATTATGATGAGAATACTTATGTTTGAATTGAAACTGATAGAATTATGCAGAATTATCTCTTGTTGTTTCACATGTATCCATTGCTCAGGTGGAAGATAGTTTTGGGAACTGCGAAGATGATCCTAATTATCTCCGAGCTGAGCAGGAAGGACACTACACAACACTCCAACATTTTCTAGTTTTTCTGGAGGATCTCTGAAGTTGATGCAATAGTATAGAGAAGATGGATGATCATGAAGACCTCCAGAGTTATGTCCTAACAGGATTTGAAAGCATCTCTGGAGCTACTGGCAACTGTACAGAGTCTCTAGAGCTACACAAGATCTCTGGAGTTGAACAGAGTCTCTAGTGCCACTAACTACTAGAATCTCTGGAGCTTCTGAGGAGCTACAAAGTCTGCATATCTAGGCCTGAGTGTCCCAGAAGATAACTCCAGTGGTCCATAGGGACATAATGCACTTTTATTTTCTTTTGCATGAGATTAGAGAATTTCTCATAGTTCACTATTTTGGGAAATTAAGTTCCTTTTTATTAGGGCCTCCGCAACCTGTTATTGTTAAAAGTCAAAATCTAGATTTAGTGACACATTCAGTGTCACTTAAATCCTTTTTAAGATTTGCATGATTATACTTTTGATAGACAGTTGCATGTTTTAGTTCTAATAATAAGAGCTTTGTTATATCTCAAGTTGAATTGATAGGAAAGGTAGTCAACTCCAAAAATATTATGTCGCTCAAACTGATATATATGGATGTGGACAACATAATAAGATTATTATATTTTTAGCAGATGTTTATGTAATTTCACTTTTTAGAAGAGATATATTTTTGAATACAATATACTTCAGAAATACTGGATTAAAGAAAGTAGTACTATTATACTTTTGCTCTGAGTTCTTTGTTTAGCCTTCAGTTCTGAAGGTGTGGAGCAAGGGCCCACTCCCACCAACATATATGAGGCTAGTATTTTCTACGTTATTAGATTATTTGTTGGGATAAGGTGCCATTAACCTTGTAAATCCCAATATTGTATTTATTCCATTTATTATTTGTAATTTGTAATTATCCATAAGGAGATGTAATAGTTTCATTGACAGGGGTAATTTCAGAGTCACTGGAGGTAATTACAAAGTAACATTTACTATTTGGCAAGTGTAAAACTCATGGTAAATGAGGGTAGGCATTCCCCTTAGAGAATTTTCTATTTTTGGCATGTATGAAAACTGTCATGATGTTTGATAAGTGAATTTATGACAGCTGCAAGTTGTCATAAGATTCTAAGATTCTATGCCACATATTGGTGCGGTCAAGGTAGGAGAGTCTGATGACAGACTGTCCAACCTTGTAGACTTAATCAACTAACAGCATAATCAATTAGAGATGCAACAGAAGTATATAGTTAACAATAGAAAGAAAGAGACATTCATAAGCACTTGACATAAGATATATCCTGGGAAAACCCTAACAGGGAAAAACCCAGCCTTCAAAGCTCATTCTTCATATATTATGCTTCAAATCAAATTACACATGCCTCAAGAGATTTACAAACACTAGGCCGTAGCCCAGGGATTACAAAATATTCATATAACAACACTCTTTCTTGATCTCCTTTGTCTGCTTCTCAATTCTCTGCTCTGCAACTCCTTCTGCTTTCTGCCCTACCTTCTACTTTGTTCTACTACTCATTCAAATAAAAAAAACTTAGAATCTTGCTTCATATCTTCATAATATCGATCACTACCTAGAAACAATCCTTTATCTCTTATTTATATCCTTCGTAAGCTTTCTAAACATTTACAAATCAGCCTAATTGCAATGACTAGTTATGAAATGTGTGTACACGGATAGGTCAGACCTAAATATAAGGAATTGCTCCACTGGTACATAAAACTTCATGCGAATCTCCATGAAGGTTGGCCAGGTCCTATAGTTCCTTGAATAAAGTTCCTTTAGGTTCTGCAAGTCATGAATTTGCTCTGTAAGCCAATTAAACTTCACTAAACTCTATCAGCTCTACTCTGTGAAAACAGGTAAAAATAGGTAATCTTCTGATAGCGATATCTTTCCGAAATTGAACTCAAATGATCTAAATTTTGGATATGTTGTAGATGACGATGTCTAGATGCTAAGTCCAGCTCCACAGCCTTTGATAGGCAAATGCGGTATTCTCCAAGGTCACCCTCTCGGTATTTTGTAACTTCACTGTCAACTGTCTCAATTGTTTTGAATGCTTCTGGATGCTCCAGCATCACATATGACGGATATGTTAGTTGTATTTTTTCTATATTTAGCCCCAGGTGCCCATCTTGGGAAAGTTGTATTTTTTCTATATTTAGCCCCAGGTGCCCATCTTGGGAAGGATGTAGAGCAACATAACCACGAGACTACTTATTTATAAGCTAAAATCAAATCACACCCAAACTTTGGTTTTTAAAAATTTATCATAACCTAGAAAAAAATATTAATTTCTTTCCTTGGAAATTTAATAATATGATGATTTAGGCCATCTAAAATAATTTCAAAGAATAGAAATTTCATACTTAGCTAGCAAATCAAATCACCTTGTTGATTTATTAAACCATAGAGATGAAAAATTGAGAATCAACAAAAAAGTTTGAAAAGCATCCCAAATCGAAGAAAAATATTTACCTAATGATGAAGGCTCTAATGAATGAATAGGTGACAAATTTTTTCTTTTAAAAAATACACAAGAATGTAGTTAGAAAACTTCTTGGAATTCTTTTCAAACTCACATCTGTATGCCTACTTAACTTTTATTGTTATCTTCATTAAACTCTCTACAACTCCTTGCTACATTTTCTTTGTTATGGATGCAAATCCTGTTAGCTGCCGTTGCACCAAAAGATCGACCTATTAATGCCTGATACAACCACTTGACTTAACAAGCACGAGAGGCAGTTAAGCCCTTGTCGCAAACCACCGCAGCTATCATGCCCACATTTCACATGCGGTCACAACACGCTAACCCGCGTGTTATGTCCACATGCATCATGTGGTCATGATACGAACAATCAAAAATTTTTCCCCTACTACTCTGAAAGCCCCCCTCGCACCCACAAGCGTGCTCAGTTGCGTATCTTTAAGTTGTCAATGATAAATGTGTTTTCGGAATTTACCTCACACGTGAACATTCACTTTGCGGAACCTACCATTTTGCTTAAAAGTTGTTCACTACATTTGTTAATTAGTTGGCCTCTATTGGTATACTCAGTCTATTCAATACTACCTCGCATTTTGTGTTTACTCCTCTATCCATCTATTTTAAATAGTTTCTTGTTCGCTCGTTTGCGTAATTCTTAATTTACTTATCGTATTTTTATTTAAATTTATTACGTTAATTTAATTTCAATACTTAGGTATTTCTTTTGGAAAAATACTAATTCCGATGTCTCAATTTCTTTACTAACGAACTAATGTAGATAATTGTTGGTGAAAATTACTTTTGTCCCATTGATAATGTTCCATTATATATATATATATATATATATATATATATATATATATATATATATATATATATATATATATATATATATAAATTAAATTATATAGATATATCCTTTTGAGCAATCTTTTATATTAACAATTTATTTATATATATATATATATATATAATAAGTATATATATATACATATAATATATATATGTACATATATTTATTTTCATATATATATGCTTGTTATTATATATATAATTTTTATCTTGTAATGGGAACTCCACCCATATTTGAATATCATTATATATATATGTACATATATTTATATTCATATATATATATGATTGTTAATCCTTTTATCTTGTAATGGGAACTCCACCCATAAACTCATTAGATTATTTTATAACATCCAACTCTTAGCAATGTAATAGATATAGACCTAACCCTAGATATTGACTATGATTGTTTTGTTTGCAGGAGGGCAAGGGCATCGGCGGTGGCCAAGGGGTAAGGCACTGAACACAGGGGAGCAGAGTATAGAGGTGGGCGGAGGCAGGGCGTATGGTGGCTGCAGCGGTGGTGGACGGAGGACTGTGGTGGAGGGTAGTGTGTATGCCGCGGAGGGCGGCGGTGGAAGGAAGTCAGCAGAGGGCAGAGGCCACGAGGGGAGAGAATAGGCCGCGGGGAGGTTTGCTGGCTACGTAGGGGGAGGTATCGTGGCGGAAGGAGGTGGGAGTTTGTAGCCACGGCATGGGTGTGGGGAGGGGCGGAGCCCCACCCACACCCCACGATGTGGGGTGTGGGTGGGGCTCCGCCCCTCCCCACACCCTCTTTATAATATGGATCGGTGGGTGTTTAAACCCCCCACCATTTTCATTTTAGATTTCGACTGGTTTTTTCAATGAAAATACAGCGATTCTAATTTCTTTCTCGCATGAGCTATTTCAAATTTTTAATTAAAAATTATATATATATATATATATATATATATATATATATATATATAATTTTCTTGCATAAGCTCTTAATTTGATCACATTATATATATATATATATATATATATATATATATATATATATATATATATATATATATATGAACATACTTTCATATCAAAATAAATAAATAATTGAATATATATATATTTATATTTTTAGCCTAAGATCATCACAATGTTTAATTTTCAATATATATATACACACACACACACACACAAGTCATTAACACTTACAATTTCATATTTTTTTTTCAGTTATTTAATAAACCAATTCTTGTATAAAAATAGAAAGTAAATACAAATTGAAATATATATGTTTGTCCATTGAAATTTTTCTTTTCACATGTACTTTTCAATGCATATTAAAGAAGGAATTATGGTTAAGAATAAATACAGGCTATTTGTTAAATCTTTCACTTCAAAATTCATTATAGCAAAAAAAAAAAAAAAACGTTTTGATGAAATTCTTTTGCACAACTAAATCATATCTTAATTCTTTTCCAATACAAATTTACTTCTTATAAAATTTATTGAAAGTATCCTTTTCTCTAACCAATACAAAGAATAGATCTTCACAACTTTGCATACATCCACAACTAATTTTCACAGCTTATAAATATTTATATTTTTGCAAGAAGATAGACGAATCAAGTCCTTGGATAAAATAACTTTCACTTCTTCTAACTCACACAAATGATATAATATAACAACCAAAATAAAAATCACAACTAAGCATAGTAAGGGAGGATTTTCTCTCCACTTCCAAAATACAACTTTTACAACAAGTTTTAGAGAGAGAAGTTCTCTCCTCTAAAACTCTTACAAGATGAAACTTAAAGAGACCAAGCTCTCATTACAATTAGGAAGATAGAACATTTTCTTTAACAAGGCAAAATTCCTTCAATCCTTTTAACATGCTCCAACAGTAACCTGTATGACAACAAGGGAGAAAACAACAACCAACTAGCTCTCCTCCCTACCATAGACCCGCAAGAGGGTCACCCCCGAGCTAGGGAGATCATCCACATACCCAGGGAAGAAAAGTTCCATAACACTTCACAACATTGATTCAACCATCAAGCAAACAACATTCAAACTCCCATGGTTTTACACACAATACAAAGACTCAACTGAGGTGAGTTCAAAGGGGGGGTAGGGAAGTAGACTCTCTCTACTCCAAGGTGTCATTCTTCTCAAACAAATATCATAGCTTATCTCATGGCCTCAAGCCAACCAAATTATTCTTTCTCATGGCCTCAAGCCATCAAAATACATAAATCACAGGGATATCCCAAATAGGCTCTCAAAGCCTTATAGCCCTCTAGGCTTAAAATTACCAACTTGCCCTCAAGGCTTTCATATACCAAAATAAGAAGACACCCGAGGAGGTTCACACCTTCCCTTCCCTATACAAGATAAGCATTGCCTTCCAACTAGAAGGAGCTCTTTCAACACCCAACACAAACCCCAAAATAGCAAAAATAACACATAGACAACCATTGTAATTCCTCATTCATCAAACAAGAACAAAGCATACATAGGTGAGTAACTGGCTCACTAACCTTTTCTAGCCCAATTATGGAATGTATTTTGAAGAAGAGCTCCACCCTTAGTCTCCTTCTCCAAGTTCTCCTTCTTTCCACAATAATCCAACCCCCTTACACTCTCCCTCTTCTCCTCTTTAAAAAAAATTCTCTCCCTTATCCCTTATTCCAAGTGGCATTAAAAAACTAAACCTACTCCTCATCCATTATCCTAGTGGACTTAAAACAATTAACCCCACTCAAGAGGTTCCCCACTATAGCCCTTTTACAACACATGGGTGAATAAAATATAATAAAAAAATAGAAATAAAAAGGAAGTGGATGACACACCACCCTTTTTATGGGGGTCTCCCACCAAAAGAGAGGCACAAAGAGACAAGCACTCCATTATTGGTGGATCATGGAGTCCTTCCATGACTTGGAAGTGAGTCTAAGTGTGGATTCCACTCATCCCATTATCCCCATGCTTCCAAATTCGTCACTTAACTTCACCATGAAGTTGAAGTGACCATATGGAGGTTATCCCAAGGTTATCCTAGTCAAAAAGGTCCCTAGACCCATGGGGTATAACCTAGGGTTGATTTAAACCTAGTTAGGACTCCCAGAGTCAAGTAAAAACACAAGAAGAGGGTCTAAAAGAAATAAAGTTAAAACAAGATTTAAAACATCTTTTACAACACATATCACAATATAATTAAATCAGAAGATAGACCTAATTCCCTTGACCTCATGCATCATTACAACATTACAACATTACAACAATTCACCAAACACGAGGTTGATTTTAGTTCCTCGTGGAACTAGATCGGCTCACAAGGGATACAACATAGGGTGTGGAATGATCTCCTGTATTTGTGGTTTTGTTAGCAATATTTGCACACTCAAACTCAAAGTCACTAACACATAAAGATATCATAGCCAAAGCAATTTAAATACATGCATACCTAAACATTCTACCATATAAACATACTGAAATCACATTAAAATTCCATTTCTAATATTATCCATTCATCATTCACTTAAAAGCAACATCTAACTATCATTGCACAATCAATTAGGTTTAATAACCAAGATTCTGGGATCAACAGTCCCCCAATCATAAAAGTAATAGCAATAGTATTGTAAATAGTCTCATGAACATAAGTGAAAAAGGTAGGCCTCACAGCAGCGCTGTGCTGAACAAGGAGACCAAGGGCCACACCTTGCAACAATCCCCCCCAGCGCAAGCACGGGGTTTGAACTCGTGACCGCGGCTCTGATACCAATTGTTAGCCACCGTTTCACCAAAAGATCGACCTGTTAATGCCCGATACAACCACTTGACTTAACAAGCATGGGAGGCGATTAAGCCCTTGTCACAAACCACCGCAGCGCTGCGCTGAACAAGGAGACCAAGGGCCACACCTTGCAACAAATCCACACTATCAAATTCTAAATCAAACATATCCATAACCACTCCCTTATAAATATGGATTTTAAATGAGATAAAATAGCCATAGATCATCACAAGATCTATTTACCATTTGTCTATCACATTTGCATGCTCAGCTTTATTTTGTTTCCTTTTGAAGCATATATAATATATAACAATATTGTTCTTCCTTTGCAATGACTTTCATCAATAGGATTAGAATGATGATTCCATAGATGCTATGGAGGCTATGGTCATACTTTGTGTTTATCTCTAGCAAGAAAGCAAGGCTCGCAGGGCAGTGCCTTGATGACAAGGAAACAACCCCGCTTAACTATGTTCTTAAGAGGGAAGATGAAGGAATTGCAAAGACTATGTTGGGTGCCATTGATGATTACACTCAACATGTGTGGATGATGAACATTGACAAGTAGAATGACCCCATTTTGGAATCTGTAATGTAGAAATGTGATCCTTTATTGGCCTTAGAGTCATGAGCTTATTGTGGGTATTTGGCCATTCAAATTGCTTTCAAGATGATAAAGCCTATCAACAAGTTGATCTCTATAGAAATAAATCCAAATAATTGCAATGTTGCCAAAGCAATGATAAATAATGCAGGTAAGTTATTGTAGATTTTCTTTTCTTTTGGTTGTTATCCTAAACATTAGGATGCTGACAATATTTGAAAGTGTAAATTCACCCCCTAAAGACTAAACAAAGGTTTTCTCTTAGGAACTTTCTTTCATTTGACATTATAGAAAAACTATTGTCTTTAACATTTTTTCCTTTATCCTTTTTTGATTTGGCTTGGTCTTAAGGCTTGGTGGAAGTCATGGAAGGAACACTAAGTGATAGATTGGAAGACTTGTGTGAGATTTGTTAGAACATGGAGTAATTTCTCCCAAAATAAATTATGCAAGTTAGTTTATTAGTTTAGTTTTAGTTTAGAGGAGAATAAAACAATTTTGCATGGCAGTTATTTTTAGAGTTAGAGTGTAAGTAATTTGCATGTTAATTTTAGAGAATTCTTGTAATTTCAGAACCTTTATATTATGAGGTATTTTGTAATCATTTATGCATGACAAAAATTAATAGAACAATTTTATTTTCTGAGTGTTGTAGCTCTCTGCTGTGTGCTTTTTTTTGTTTTATTTTTTTGTCGTTGTCCAACAAAGTGGTATCAGAGCCATGGTGAGAGTATTTGCATGTTATTATTAAGCAACTGCAGCTATGGAAGATCAAGAGGAGAAGTTGCTAAATAAAAAGCATTGAAGCTTCCAAGGAGTGAAAGTTTTTGGATTGATGTAGTTGATTATATCATATCATGACAACAAGCAACAACATCACTTAGCCCCAAATTCCTAGTTTCAATGGTAAGAATTATGATTTTTGGGCAATTAAAATGAGAACATTGTTTTGTTCACAAGATGTTTGGGATTTGGTAGAAAATGGTTTTGTAGAACCACAGGATGAGGCTGTCTATCAGGCATTATCACAAATAGAAAAAGACTAGCTTAGAGTTATCGAGAAAAAGGATGCAAAAGCTCTATTCCTAATCCAATAGGAAATGGATGAGTCCATCTTTCCTAGAGTTGCATCTACAATGAGATCCAAGACGACATGGAAAATTTTGGAGACAAAATATCAAGGAAATACAAAGGTGAAAGTAGTTAAACTACATTCTCTTAGGAGAAATTTTAAAAAATTGCAAATGAATGATTTAGGGTCAGTACATCAGTTTATGAGTCAAGTCATGAATATTGTGAATCAAATTAGATCTAATGGAGAAGAAATATCAGATCAGAAGATGATAGAAAAATTCTCAAGAGTTTACCCAGTAAATTTGATGTAATAGTTGTAGCAATTGAGGAATCCAAGGATTTGGCACAATTATCAATAGATGAATTAGTGGGATCTTTGTTAACACATGAATCCAGAATGAGTAGAAATAATAATACTTCTCTTGAGAATGCTTTCAAGTCTCAGGTATCATCTGACAGAGGAAGAGGAAGGTCAAACTTTAGAGGAAGAGGCAGAGGCAAAGATGGAAGGAGCAGTCCAGATCAAGGTCAAAACTATAATCAAAATTACAACAATAGAGGATGTGGCAATAATCACTTCTAGCAACATTCACAAAGTTTGATAAATCTAACATCCAGTGTTATTATTGCAACAAATATGGACATTATGCAAATGAATGCAGAAAGAAACAAGGAGATGTGGACAAAAAAATGCTAATTACACAAATGAATCTAATTCTGAAAGTTTATTCATCACATGTCATTTTTCTCAAGAAAGTGCTAGGGATATTTGGTTTTTAGATAGTGGATGCAATAATCATATGATAGGGAATAAAGAATTGTTTGCTAGTCTTGATGATTTTGTAAAATCAGAAGTGAAATTGGGAAATGATAATAAAGTGGCTGTAATGGGTAAAGGAGTAATAAATGTGTTGGCAAAAAATGGTGAAAGAGGGTAAAAGCACAAAGCTGGTCACTTTTATAAAGGAAACGACCAATGCTGATCCAACTTCTAAACTTGAATCACTAAAAAGTGACATATGTTTTGAATTTTGAAATGATGTAAACTAATAAAATATTTAATTTTTAGTATTTTTTATGTTTGTATTTTTTGAAAAAATTTAAAAAATTATTTGAATATAGTTTTTAATAAATTGACACTATAATTTAGTTGCTGATAAAATGCTGAAAAATGAAGTTACATGAGACGTCAATCTTTATATAGTAAATTTTATAATTTTTTTCTTTAATTTTTTTGTGGATTTATAACTTGAAACTTTAGTGCATGGATATATTTTTTTTCCAATTTTGATAATATATATATTTTTAAATAAATAATAAAATGTGCATGTATTAAAACGTAGTTGTTTCTATTCAATGTCAACTTTCATATTAACTATTTATCTAAAATAGAAAAAAATAATACCATCTTGATATAGATTCTTTTATCTAGTGCATCATATTTTTTTCAAATTTTTAAATAAGTTTTACTATTTTTCCTTGACATGGTAATCGACCTAATGTTTTGTGTTGATAACCTACTTTTAGTAAAAATAGAAAGGAAAATATAAATAATAATTAAACTATTAATATATATATTTTTGAAAACTAAACTTATAGATCTACAAAAGGGTATTTTTATATTTTTAAAAAAATATTAATTACATGACTAGAAGTTGTTGAAATATCAAGTTTTTCAAATAATTTTATTTTTTTGGTAAATTGGTCTCATAGTGGTGTTACATATGCATTTAGCCAACAATTTTAGTTGGAAAAGTTGTGGACATATCTAACTTAGCTAGAATGAATCTTACAAGATCATATGTTTGACCAAAATTGATTTTTAGTTAGAAATACTTAAATTCACTTGTGCTGATAAGTCAACTAAAAGTGTGACATAGCTTTGTACTTTTACCCAAGAAGATTTATTCTTGATGTTTATTTTGTACCTAGATTAAAACATAATCTTATGAGTGTTGGACAGTTAGTGCAGAAAGGTTACAGAGTATCTTTTAAGGATAATGTTTGCACAATACTAGATAGATTTCCAAATGACAGGTTGATTGCAAGAGTGAAGATGACTAAGAATCAGATGTTCCCCTTTGAATTCAGTGCATCCAAGGAGAAGAGGAAGCCCATTTCAAAACTATGTATTTAGACCAATCATGGCTATGGCATTTGAGGTATGGACATTTACACTTTGGAGGTTTGAGTTTGTTACAGAAGAAAAATATGGTGAAGGGATTGCCACCAATAGAGCAGCCATGTAGTTCATGTGAGAGTTGCAATTTGGCAAAACAACATAGATAGAGTTTTCCAGTAGGAGTTTCATATAGAGCAAGGGTATTATTGGAGCTAATTCATAGTGATTTATGTGGACCAATGCAAAATCCATAATTTGGAGGTAGTACTTATTTTCTAACTTTCATTGATGATTTTAGCAGGAAGGCTTGGATATATTTTCTCAAGGAGAAGTCCAAAGCCTTTGGAAAATTCAAAGAATTCAAAGTTATGGTGGAAAAGTAAAGTGGCCATTACATCAAGGTACTTAGATTAGATAGAGGAGGTGAATATATGTCTAATAAATTTCTAGATTTTTGTAGATATCATGGTATTAAAAGGCAATTTACTACAAGGTACACACCACAACAGAATGGTGTAGCAAAAAGGAAGAATAGAGTAATCATGGAGATGGCCAAAAGCATGTTGAAGGCCAAATATTTGTCAAATAAATATTAGGCAGAAGCAGTAGCATGTCCAGTATATATTCTGAATAGAAGTCCAACAAAGAGTGTCAAGGATCAAATTCCACAAGAAGCTTGGAGCGGTAAGAAACATAGTGTACGTCATTTCAATATTTTTGGTTGTATTGCATATTATCTTATACCATCTTAAATTGAGAAGAAAACTTGATGATAGAGGTGAGAAATGCATTTTTATTGGGTATAGTGAAGAATAAAAAACTCATAAGTTCTATAACCCCATTTCAAAGAAAGTGATTATTAGTAGAGATGTGGAATTTAAGAAAGGAGAAGCATGGGATGGAAGCATTGATAGAACAAGCACAATTGGAGCACCAATTCCCCAAAGTGAAGAAGAATCTGAAAAACAAAATTTGCAAGGTTATCAATCAACTCCACAAGCAAGAATGAACACTCCAATAAGAACACCAAGGAACTTAGCACAAGGTGAATCATCTAGTCATGCATGTCATCCTACTCCCAATTCACAAGTGATGAATCAGATCCTACATTTGCCTCCTTAAGGTCAAAGTATAAAGGCAAAAAAAAATTATATTGAAGGAGATTTATGATCAACGAGAAGAAAATTTAGATTTGTGTTCAAATTTTGCTTTATTCTCTCATGATCCTATGTATTTTGAAGAAGTAGTTAAAGAGGAACATTGGATAAAAGCTATGGATGCAAAGATAGATTCTATCGAGAGAAATCAAACATGGGAACTAATTGACCTACTTGCAGGTAAGGATTGCATAGGAGTCAAATGGGTTTATAAGACCAAATTTAATGTAGAAGCTAAAATTGAAAGTATAAGGCAAGGTTAGTAGCAAAAGGTTTTGCACAACAACATGGAATTGATTATAATGAAACATTTGCTCCAGTTGCTAGACTTGATTCTATTATAATGGTTTAGTAGTAACTACTCAAAATAATTAGAAAATATATCAAATGGATGTCAAATCATCTTTCTTGAATGGTTTTCTAGATGAAGAAGTGTATATGAAACAACCACCAGGTTATGAAGTGCATGGACATGAAGACAAAGTCTATAGATTGAAGAAGACTCTATATGGTCTCAAACAAGCACCAAGAGCATAATATAGTAGGATTGATTCATACATGACAAACAATGGATTCAATAGACGTAGTAGTGAGCCCACACTGTACACAAAAATCAACAAAGAAGGTCATATTTTGATTCTGTGTTTGTATGTTGATGATGTGATTTTCACTGGGAATTTGTCTGTAGACACATTTAAATAAGCAATGAAGAAAGAATTTGAGATGACAGATTTGGGATTAATGAAGTATTTTTCAAGCATTGAAGTTGTACAATCAGATAAGAGAATTTTTATATTTCAAACTAAATATGCAAAGGATGTGTTAATGAGGTTTAAGATGTTGAATTGTAATTCAACACCTACACTAGTTGCTATAGGGACTAAAATTAGCAAAAAGGACAAAGGGCTTAATGTTGATTCTACAACATTCAAAAGACTAATTGGAAGTTTGATGTATCTTACAGCTACAAGACTAGATATCATATTTGGGGTTAGTTTATTCTCAAGATTCATGGAGTCACCAAAAGACTCACATTGACTAGTTGGAAAGAGGATATTGAGATATGTGGCAGGAACAACAAAATATGGAATTTTATATTCCACAACTAATGATTTTGGTTTGATTGGCTATACTGACAGTTATTTGAGGTAGTATTGATGATGAGAAGAGTACTTATGGATGTCTTTCATTTTGGAACAGGTGTGGTCTCATGGGCATAAAAAAAAAATCCATTGTGACACTTTCATTAGCTGAAGCAGAGTATGTAGAACCACATCAGCAACATGTCAAGCAATTTGGATAAGGAGAGTATTGATATATTTATTACAAGCACAAGAGGAGTCAATACCAATCTTTTGTGATAACAAATCAACAATTGCATTGTCAAAAAATCATGTTTTTCACAAGAGGAGCAAGCACATTGATACGATATTTCATTTCATCAGAGAGTTAGTAAACAATGGAGAAATCCATTTGGAGTCTTGAGATCTGAAGACTAGTTGGCAGATATATTCACAAAGGCATTAGCAAAGGAGAATTTTGAGCATCTAAGACAAAATTTGGGCATTGTAAATGTTGAAGTAGTTAGTGGTAGAAATTAAGGGGGAGTGTTAGAACATGAAGTAATTTCTCCCAAAATAAATCATGCAAGTTAGTTTATTAGTTTAGTTTTTGTTTAGAGGATAATAAAACAATTTTGCATTACAGTTATTTTTAGAGTTAAAGTTTAAACAATTTGCATGTTAATTTTAAAGAATTTTTACAATTTCAAAACCTCTATATTATGAAGTATTTTGTAATCATTTATGCATGACAAAAAGTTAATAGAACAATTTTATTTTTAAAGTGTTGTAGCTCTCTAATATGTGCTTTTTTTTGTTTTATTTTTTTGTCTCTGTCCAACAAGATTTTAGAGGATGAAGGGGTTTCACACTTGATTTTTTATTAATGGATAACTCCTCAGTAGTGCTTCTTGTCATATTTCCTCCTACTTAAGGTGAGAGGAATGATTGTGAAAGGAATTATCATTGTATCCAAAAATGTGGGTTCAAATTTAGCCAACAATCTGGGAACTAGCCCTAATGAATTGGAGAGCGAAGAGCACAAGTGTGGTGCATAGGGCTGTTCTTAAATATCATCCACTTCAACAGTCAAAGATCAATTTCGGCCAATAAAAAGAGGACAAATATTTACCACTTTTTGTTGCGAATGAGGTGTAAAATTGTTATTGCTTGTTTGACCATTAAAATTGATGATATTTAAGTAGAGTAGGTACATAGTACATGAGTTGGCTTCCATAAACATACATAGTACATGAGTCGGCTTCCATAAACGAACTGCTAGGTCCTAATGCCACTCCACCATTGCAGAGCACACATATTTAATACATTGTAATCAATGCACATTCAACAAATACTAAGGAATAAATTTAATATATAGAAAAAAATAAAATGTTTTATTCTCATACAACAACTAATGAGGAATAGATATAACTATAAAACACTACGAATAAACTCAATACACATAAAATGATTATAGCTAATTCTAATAAAGATAGAGCAGAAAACCAAACCAAAAGAAATGTGTTTGAAAACAGTTAGAAAATTTGGTACGCTGAACAAACATCAAACTAGAATCAAACTAGAAAGCAGCGAGATCTTAACTCAAGAAATTGTTAAAAATCGAAGTGAAAGCAACTTAAAGCCCTCTGTACCCTTTGCAAAATTGCAGTGAAACAAATTTTTATATTTCTTTCCAATTTGGCACACCGTGAGCCTTTCAACTCAAGTGCCCTAAATTCTCTTCAAAAACTTTCCTATAAATAACAAAGAAACAACAATTTTCAATGACAGAGTTCGAAGAATTAAATATTTATTGACCTCTGAATTACGAAAAGTATTCAGTCATACCAGGCTGCATAAATGTCCTCCACACGATTCGAAGCTGAGATTTTTCATGATTCGTAGCTGAGATTTGTCATGCTGAAAGACAGGGCAAAAATACACAAAATATCTACAAAAATCCAAAATCTACCATAGAAAAACGAATAATCGAGTGTGAAAGAAACTACAAAACCAAGTTGTCAAGAAAGAGTGAAAACCTAATAAAAAACCAGAAACAAGAAGAGCAAGAAGATCGGGGAATTCTAATCCATTATTGTATCAAATGCCAGCATGAACAGTGATACCAACAGCAGGAAGTCATCATAACAGTAGGGGCATAAAGAGTTAAGCTCTTTCAACTGTCAGATTTGACAAACACCATTAAGCCTGCATTGGTCCTTCACCATTTTGCAGGCTCTGTTAAAGGCTTCTACTTTCCCTATCTGGAGCATCAACAATCCATCAAAATTATGTCTTGGAAACAGATGAGAATGAAGGGAGGTGTAAGACAAGCATGCCACTGAGGTGTTGGAACCCTATTTCACAGATTACACGATGCAACAAACAACAAAGACCTTCAAAGGGCGGTTTAATTTTTGCCTCGCCCTCTCTTCCATTGGCCAAGATTTTTCTCGTATTTTCCACAAATGGAAATTACCTCTATTCCAAATGGCCAAGATTTTTGGCGTATGGCAATTCCCATGTTCAACTTGGGAAAATACCAACCAGAGGGCAGAAAAATCTCAAGCATCCAGAAAATATAGATTTAAAAAAAAAAAAAGATAATGCGCTTGGTAAACTTTTTAATGTGACCGGTGACATTGGTGGGACAAGCCCTCCCGCTCCACGGGAACTCTTTTACCCGGAGCTATGAACTTGTGAGGCCACAACACGGGCCCTCGTCCCCTCGCATGAACACTTGCATTAATGTTATAACTGGACAAGGGGCCTAGCTCTATTGGCCAAAACTGTGGTAGGCATGAGGTCCAGACTCCCCCCTACCCTATTCATAGCTCAGTCAAAAGACGTTTACCTCTGTTGAATAAAAATTAAAAAAAAAAAAATAATGCACTTGGTAAACTTTTTAATGTGACCGGTGACATTGGTGGGACAAGCCCTCCCGCTCTACGGGAACTCTTTTACTCGGAGCTATGAACCTGTGAGGCCACAACACGGGCCCTCATCCCCTCACATGAACACTTGCATTAATGTTATAACTAGGCAAGGGGCCTGACTCTATTGGCCACAGCTGTGTTAGGCATGAGGTCCAGACTCCCCCCTACCCTATTCATGGCTCAGTCAAAGAGATGTTTACCTCTGTTGAATAAAAATAAATAAATAAATGCTATAACTAAATTACTAACAATAATTAAATATATAATTAACAATGGTAATTAGCAATGGCACATGAAAGGGTCATTAAAATCAATAGAAAGCAAGGCTTAAAGAGTCAACTACTTAGGTAAGGAAAATATTTATTAGTGGTAGTTTGAAACTTTAATTAATATATGATTTTTTAATCTTTATTACTGTTCTCAATGTATATATTGGAAATTACATAAATATTTGACTACATTTTTAGTAATAGGTTATAATATATTATTGTTAAGTTCAACTTAAATAATATTATAATTTTGAAGATTATAGGTACATTTTGTATGGAAAATAGAAATTACATTTTACCTACACCAATATCGTGTCATTGTTATACACGATACATAATGCACCGGATTTTGAGAGTTATACTTCTATATATGCACAACTTTTTATATACATCTCTACTATTATAAAGAAGGCATTGTATACCTCCAATCTATCTCTAACGAAGACATTGCATTTTGATTGTTTTGAAGAGTTGCAGTTTGAAGAGTTGCAGTTCTAAAAGGTACTAAATCTTCAAACCTAAAAAAATGGTTTTTTAGCATGATTTTAATCAAATTAAAGACATTAGTTTTTCACAGTCCATAGTATTGGATTTGAATGCTTCTGGATTTGACTGTGTAATGTTTATTTCTATCAACGTTTTTTTAGCATGATTTTAGTCAAATTAAAGATATTAGTTTTCCATAGTCCATAGTATTGGATTTGAATGCTTTTGGATTTGACTGTATAATGTTTATTTCCATCAACATTTCGGATCACACCCCACGATCCATCATTAGGATGCATAGCTAAAGAAGAGAATGAAATGATTTTAATAATGAGATTGGATTTTCTTATATAGTATTGCATGCAGATTTAGAGCTAGATCCGTCTTAAAACTATCCGATTTGAAAAGTAGTAAATCTTTAAACCTAAAAAAAATAGTTTTTTAAGTATGATTTTATTCATGAGATTGGATTTTCTTATATAGCATTTCATGCAGATTTAGAGCTAGATCTCTCTCAGAACTATCTGATTTGAAAGGTACTACAGGACTACATTGAATCTTTATGTTAAACTCCATTTTTATGTCAATATGTTTTTGATTAAAGGGGTGAAATAGGTTTTGAAGGTGTCTTGAAACCCTATTACAAAATGCTGCCCAAACATAAAACAAAACCTATCCGCAGCCAATAAGCAGCAAACAAAAAATTAACAAGAAACAACACAGGCACAACTTCTTCAAAGTATCGACAACCTCCAATTCCTACTTGCATAACTCTTCGTGCAACTTCACTAAACCCAACAACTCACCTTTTTTAGCCTCGAAAGACTTTTTCTTACTACCACTAGTGCGTGTGCTCGGACCACCCTGCTCAACATTCTTACCCTATTTACCCTTACAGTGTTAAACTCCATTTTTATTCATTGTTGTTTTTTCTTATATTTTATCTCTTTCTTTCTTCTTTTTTTTTTTTTTTCAGATTATGGTTTTTCTATTTTCATTTTTATTCATTATTATTTTTCTTATATTTTATCCTTTCCTTTCTTTTTTTTTTTTTTTCAAATTATGGTTTTCCTATTTTCAGGTAGGATTATTAAATCATTCCCAATAGGGACATGGCACTCAAATATCATTTATATATTTTTTAATATTATTTATATTTTCAGAAATTGATAAGGGACTAAGCTAGATTTCATATGTTAATATATTTTGTCTTTAAAAACTCTTATAAATAATAAGATTAGTATGATTTTTAGGATATTGGACAATATCAATATGTTCCAGATTATTTTATGATTTTATTTTTTAATAAAACTTATTGTGATAGATTGGTAATTATTAAAGAATAATACTAATTATTCAGATTTATATTATTGTCAACAAAATTTCTGTAGTACTTTATAGTAGAGATGAGATGATCTAATTTTTCTTACCTTTGATTATTTAACATTTTTACCCCTTTGAAACATTATTCCAAGGTTGAGACTCTTCTATTTTTTATTTATTTATTTTGTTGGAACCTGGAAGTATATATTATAATAAAATTTCTTTAACATTTTTCATATAAAATATTATAATAAAGTAGTAATTCATTTGTTTTTTAATGCTATTCACTTGTATTCTGATTTTGTTTTCTTTCCTTTATAATAAAATAGTGATGGAAATGGAAGATATAATCAGTACTATATTTACAATTTGACAGTCACTAAACTATGGATTCTAATGTTAAATTCCTATCTGTGCCCTCCATTTGCAGAAGAGCTTGAAGGATCCCACAAACATGCCCAATGGACCAAGTTCAAACTACCGTGGAGTTGCTAAGTGTGTTCATACATATATTTTCTACATATAAATATATATTATATATATCCCAAATAAAGCGCTAACATTATGTGGGAGTCAATGCAGGCAGAAGCGGACAGGGAAGTATGAAGTCCATCTTTGGAACAGCACCAAAGAGACTGGTAAACAAGGTTAGTTTTATGAATGTATATTGTAATTAGTAATAAATTGAAAACCTTTCTTTCTACAGGGCAAAATGGGCTCTACTACCTATCAAAATCTGGTATATTTAAAAAGTTGTTTTTATAGGTTCAATGCGTTGAAAAAAAATCTGAGATTTCTTTGATGGTCTTATTTTAAGGATCTTTAAGAATTTCATAACTAAGGGTTATGTATAGAAACAAGGTCTCCAATATCTTATTTTTTTAGTCTTTATTTAAGGTTACAAACTTCTTTTTATACCGTAATTATTGAAAAAATAGGTTTATTTTCATTTGGATACTAATTACAGTAATTTAAATGTCTTATTGTGATCCCTAAATTCTGGATAATGATTGGATTCTCCAGTGTATCTCGGTAAGCAGATACTTTTGTTGGTTTGTTATACATGTATTAAGTGATTTGAATTCATAGTCTCTCTGAAATTCTGGATTTATAATTGAACTGTTTATTGGTGTAATGTAGGCATATTTGATAATGAATTAAATGCAGCTAGAGCTTATGATCTCGCAGCTCTCAAGTATTGGGGTCCATCAACTGTAACAAACTTTCCGGTATAATTTTATATAGAATCTCATAGCTATTCTAGAACGTGTTGTGTGTCTGCCTTAAAAAGAGATGTTTGTTTTACAAATGCGTTTGGTGATCATTCTATTTTCTGAGATTCTACTTCCTCTCTCATAACATGCTTAGCATGCTATTATATAACATTAGGTTTTCCTATATCAAATGCAGGTTAAAAATTATGAGAGAGAGTTACAAGACATGAAAAACATGTCAAGGCAAGAATATGTTCATTGTATAAGGAGGTATTTGATTTCCTACCATATATGCATTCCTAGAGGTTAGGCACATATGTAGGTGGATAATGTTTTCAATGATGGAGTATTATAATTGTTGTTTTTTTGGGTTATGAGTCATTTTATTTGGAATATCATCTATTTCAATGGTTAAATAGTCAATAGTAATTTTATACCTCATCCACAACAAGAAGTGGTAAATATTTGTCCTACTTTTATTGGCCAAAATTGACTTTTGACTGTTGAAATGAATAATGTTTAAGAATAACCATGGACTCATAAAATAAAGGTTTCTGTTTATCATTCAAAATTATTTCATTTTGAAACAAAATTTATAAGAGATCACAAATAAATACCTATGCCAGTGTTCAATTCTTAATTATGATTTTATTGGATTTATAATTACACTCTCCCACAGCCTGTAATAGGTGTTAATTTTGCAGAGGCAGTACTAGCTTTTCCCGGGGCGCATCAGTCTACCGAGGAGTGATCAGGTTTGGATTTAATTTACTTAGATGAAGTTATAATCTTATCTTAAACTTTAATAAGTGAAGTGAAATTAATTTATATTTCGCATAAATACATTGATGGATAGAAATGCCAGCATTGACATAGTGTAGCTCTACAATCTCGATGATATAACTTGGCAGGAACAATAATGATGGAAGGGGTTATTTTTAAAAATCATTCTTTTCAACAGTGAAAATTAGTTTTGATCCACAGAAACATGTCAAATATTTATTATTTTTTATTGTGAATGGCGTATAAATTGTTATTGACTATTTGACCATTAAAATGGATGATGTTTAAATAGAGTGGATGGAAAGTGGCAAGCTAGAATTAGAGGAGTTCTAGGGAGCAAGGATTTGTATCTGGGAACATTCGGTGAGTACACTACTCAGTTTGTAGTATAATATTTCCAATAAATGCAGTGCATTGAGCTATTGTTCATTAGAAATGCATCTAATAATCAAACCCCTTGAAAAGGCTAATGGTTATCATTGAACTCACAGGCACAGAGGAAGAGGCGGCCAAAGCTTATGACATTGCCAACATCAAATTCAGAGGAGAAAGAGCTGTTACAAACTTTGACACAAGCATATATGATGTGAAAACCATAAGGAGCAACACACTACCCATTGGAAAGAGAAAGAGTTCACTGATAGACCCAGTCGGCCATTCCAGCGCTGCTGCTACATCATCAAATTCTGCTCATGAACAGCCTGTTGTAGGTTCTCCATTAACGGTATCCTATCAAAAACTGTACCCTGCAACACACCCCTTTGTGCTAAACAACAATGTTTATGAGCATGGAATCTCAAAAACTATGGCACCTAATCATGGAGTGGTAATGGGAGATTCCTCTATTCCATCACACACTTCTCAGGCAGCTCCATTCATTGATACTCAAGAAGGATTAGTTACTTCAAACTCAAAGACACCAGCCTCTGAAAGTGTCTCTGAAAACATGTTGTCTCTTGGTACCTTCACAAGAAGCATGGTCTGCTCTCCCGGGCAACCCTCAGCTATTGTGAGAGCTGGTTATGAAAATGTAATACACGGCAGCAACTGGATGGCAGCCTCTCTTCAGGATCCAGAAAGTGAGCTTAATTCACAACCAGCATGTCAACCTCCTCTTATGTTCAATATCTGGAGTGATGCAAAAAGTGAGTGTAATTCACAACCAGCATGTCAACCTCCTCTTATGTTCAATATCTGGAATGATACAAAAAGTGAGCGTAATTCACAACCAGCATGTCAACCTCCTCTTATGTTCAATATCTGGAGTGATACAAAGTGAGTGTAATTCACAACCAGCATGTCAGACTCTTTCTCTATGACCTTTCGGACTATGGATAGTCCTAAGACAGTGTAATAGGAACTTATATTATCATGTGCCTTTTACATATTCAATAATAAGGCCTTGTTCTTAGTAGGAAAATATCAAGTCTTGGAGGAGCTTTCTCTCCACTTTATACAATATGTTGAACATTCAAGTAGTTCAAGGTTTTTTCAACTATCAAGATATTGTTGCGACTTTTTCTATACTGAGTGTCTGAATCTAAGCCAACCAAGAAACATGTTTGAGAACAAGGTTGATGGCATACAAACCATGCTTACAATACCAAAAAACCATAAGTTAAGGTACAATCATTGTTTAGAAATTATTTGTTTATTAATTAATTTTTATTTAGTCAAAATAGGTGGCAGAGAGATAACTTATACAAATCTATCTGCCAATAAAAACAACTTACACACATTGTATACATTTCCTGTTGAAAAGATTTGAAACCTATTATCTAATATTAAGTCTATTTATTAAAAAGATACACTTTAATTGTCCCAAATACACATGAAACTTTCAGAATTACATATTAAATGTCCCAGTTACATATGAAACGACCACCCATAAAAAATGAAAATGATTTTGCCTAAATAGTGCAGAGGGCACTCCCCTCTCACAGGACACATAAACCATTACTTATACTACACATTTACTCATAGACAGATCCTCTATTGTCATCAATCAAAAGACATTCTCAAGATTGCAAACAACAGTTAATAATGCTCTCAGAATTTGATTCTTATTCAAAACAACAAATCACATATCTGCAAACAATTATTTACATTATTGGCCTTCAATAACTTCTCTCACATACCCATAAACATTCAGATTCTCCTCCTCCTTTAGGCCGACACCCTTCTTAATCGATCTCCTCTTACTTTTTATGCTTTAACTCCTCTCCCAGGCAGTCGACCTGTTTTTGGCCGCACTCCTTTCTCTCTCTCTCTCTATGCAGCTAATTATGCTGTAGTTAAAAGTATTTGGTATGCCTCAAAGAGACATTGAAAAGGCAAAATGTGACGCTTCAAATTCTTTCATCAAAATTGCTTTTGAATGGTGACATGGTTTGTCTTTGATATTATTCTCTGTAGCCTTAAGATGAGGCGTCTCCTTTCCTAGGTGCCCCCACATAATCCTTTCATTTTCTGTTTTTAAATTAAACAAAGGCAGCCTCAACTTAGGTGCTCAAACAAACAACACACTCAAAATCCTCTAGCAGCACATTCTTCATCCATGGAGAGGTCTCAGGTTCGAAGCAACCGAGAGCCCACCAAATTGCATTCGTGGGCCCCGAAGAAGTAAACTTGTTCATAGAGAGGAAGCAATTCAATGTAATGTCTACGCAGTACAATTAATGCATTTCTTGGCGTTGATATGATATGGAACGCCGATGTCATCTCTTTCCATTTCCTGTCTACGATGACCTACCAATCACCAAAAGGAAGTCTAACCAATCATTTGTGAACATCACAACACCAAAACGGAATAGAGATGAACGTTCAACACCAAATATTTCAATCTAGGAATTACAAGGATGTATTGACCTCTCCACCAAAGTCCGCCCCTATCACGGTTGCCAGTAACCAACCCAAATTCAAGTGAATGTTCCTACGAATTCAATTTCCGTGGCCCCCAGAAGAATGTTGTGCTTAGATAAATAATTTGATTCATAGTTGAGGGAGTATTAACCTCCCTAACCTATTTTATTGGAGAAAACTTATTTATGCAGTTGCGACAGGCCAACAGAATCGGCTACTTGAACTGGAAAACCAACTTTTGCTATAACTTTTTCCCAGGAGTCAGAAACTCATGAAAACTTATAGAGGTGGTAACTCAACATTTCGAAGCCTTATTCTGCTTCAAACCTTACGAAACTCAAAATTTTAATGTTTTGTCAATCTTCGAGTGCAAGTCGTGAAACAATTGTTTCTCCAAAACCAGGAAGAATCTGATCACGAAATTTTCGACATCAAATCTGAAATGTCTTCCACAATCTCCCTGTAAGAGGATTTGCGACCAAACCTCTCTGATTCACCAAAACAATTGTTTTTGTGAAACCAACTTATTATTCGTCAAAACCGACAACCGATGAAAACTCAATTTTGGTCCAATTTGATCATTCCACCTGTACTCCAAGGCTGAGAGATGCCCATGTAGACCCAAGCAAACCAAAACTAGAAGAAACAACTAAAAATATTTTTGGGTGATGTCGATTGCACATGCGCCCGGATGCTCAAATAGACATTTTGCTTATCAAAAATTATCTTGCTAAAATCAAGATTAGTACCTTAGAATCAACACACAAATAGAGTAGCAACAAAATGATAGTCCGAGGACCAAATTTAATTAACCTATTGATGGAAATTTAGAAAATTGCTAAACCAAGTAAACTTTGGAATAGACTACAAAGGATGTCTTGCTATGTCAAATGGGAATGATGTTATTTGTTTATAAGAACTTATAATGCTTTGCATATATCCTTGCATGTTTTTACGTGATGTGTCCTAGTGCAAAACAAAAACTTGCTTCTCACAAAGAATCGAAGAACAACAAGAAACGTTGGGATGAGATATCCATAACATATACAAATCTACCTGCCAATAAAAGCAATTGACACACATTGTACACATTCCATGTTGAAAAGATTTGAAACATGTTATCTAATATTAAATCTATATATGAAAAGGACACACTTTAATTGTCCTAAATACACAAGAATCTTTCAAACAGTTGCATATTAATTGTTCCAACCATATGAAGCGACCACCCATAATAAAATACTATTTTTCAAATATAAACTCCTTTGTAAACAAAATGCATGGCCAAGTATCTCATCAAACAAATAGATACATCCAATATCTCCTCATCAACTTAACTTATTCAGGTGATATTTTCCCAATTACTGGTCACCTCCTCCATGAATGCCTACAAGCAACACATTCGAAGGTGTAAGACTCACCAATCAAGCCGTCAAAACAAGAGGATAGAAATTTAAGACTTGAGACTGAACAAGAATTCAAGTTTTCAACCAAATCAATCAACTCTCAAACATATTACCAAATTCTCAATTTTTTAAACATCCATCAAATCCATCTATTCATCTCAAATGAATCGATCCACATAATTCAATTTGAATTAATCAAATGTAAGTGCATAGAACAACAATAGTTCCTATCACATATTGCTACAAATATATCCATTTTTCTAGTCCAATATTTCTATAGCCCTTAAAAAAAACTCCTACAAAGTTTAAATCACACGTTGTTATCTATAATTCTATAAGTTCACACTATACTGTAAATGCTTATATATATGTTGTATATAATGTAAATGGTGTAGCTACTATAATGTAAGTTTGTAACTTCTTATATGTGATTTTTAGTGTTTTACTATCTTCAATTAGATTTTTCATTATCACGTTATCTATTTTTAGTAGATATAGGTTTTCCACAGTTCATGAGAATGCCAGATAATGTTTTAGTTTATTTATTAGGTAAGTAAATATAGTTAAATAGTAATAAGGTAAAATAAACCTACTACTAAACTAACTTCATGTATTGGAAAACTCATGCCCACTAGAAAACTATCTATTTTTCTTTTCTATTATGTAAATAATTATCATTTATTTTTATTATTAAATATTGACATTTAGAATGAATACTTTGAATACAATGGAATAGGAGGTTTTTAAGGTTCACAAGTTCAAAGATATCTAAATATCACTATATAAAATACAAACTGTCAAACTGTAACTACTATAAGTTTAGGTTACCTTATCACTTTTTCATAAACATCAAATTGTCAAACTGAAATTATTGCAAAACCAATCTTCTGTTTAGCCATCGCTATGAACTATCAAACTCCAGTTATAAACTAGTAGTTGAATGCTAATGAAAATGGTATAAAAAAAGTTTTATTGTTTATAAAAGATACTATAAATTTGTTTTCATTGTTCATTATATTAAAACCATTTAAACTAAATATTACTCTTCACTGTTCACTTGCAATAGAAATTTTAAACTATCCACCTCACTACAAGTTTGGCTGAGTAAAAGTTAGGTAGAATGTCTAGTTCAATGCAATGTCCATTTGAATGCTTAAGGCTCTTTGTTTCATTAACTTTCTACTGAAAAGATTCAAAAGATTCCAAAATTCAAAACTAATGTTCAAGGGTGTTTGTTCCAACAAACCGGCTTTTGGATTGTTGCTTAATATGAGCCATTTTTTCTAACAATCAATGTGTGGCTTCTATATCTTTGTAGATGAAGAATAGAGCTCAAATGTAAACTCGATATGGTACAAAGAGACTAAGGACAACATTGCCTCTAGACAAAAGAGGAGTATGATTCCCACCAGATGAAGAAATTCAAGTTGTTAATAAGGCCGCTTTGCAACCAGTTGACACAACTATTCAAGTGAATTTAGCTACTAGAATTAAGAATATTTAAGTGCAATAGGAGTGGACCAAGAGGACATGGATTCAACTCTTAAAGATGTCAAGGATAATAGGATCTCAACAAGGAGTACAACAAAGAAATGGATAATCCCTACAACCACACTCAACAATTGGTTAGGTGGTATAACTTTAACTTGAAAGAAAGGTCCTCCTACAGTGTTGAATGTAGAGGAAGAGGCATTAATTTTGGAATGGTGTAAAGAGAATTGTAGTGGGTTGCAGGTTTGAGATTATCAATCTTAAGGCAAAAGTTGCACAAATTTGCCAAACACAACCTAACCATTTAAGGATGGGCTACCTAGTAAGTCATGATGGATTAGTTTTAAAAGGTGTCATCCTAAACTCACATTGAGGACAACAAAAGGCCTTGATAGAGATAAAGCACTTAACCCCTGCAGTTGTGTTTGCATTCTACACGACACTATCCAAAGCCCATGATGCCAATCCATATGGTCCTCAAAGAATATGGAATTGCAATGAAACTGACATTTAGGCAATGAGAAATGAAGCCATGCAGGTGTTGGTGAAAAGAGGTAGCCAAAGTGTATCGTACATCATACAAAAGAGTAGAAAATGAATTACCATTTTTTTGTATGAATGCTTCTGGATAATGTTAGGAATTGCATGCAGAAGATCAATTAAATGCAAATGAAGATTAAATAGAGGAATGAAAATTACATAGAAATAATAACAGCGAGAGATAATTTTTAACGTTGTTCACCCAAACTCGGGCTACATCCACCAATAGAGAGTCCAAAATTATTATCTAGCAAATCAAACTGATTACAACCAGCAATCCTTGCAATTCAATACCGTTGCAAATGCTACAATACAATATCAATGAAAAACCCTAACCCTTAGCCATTTTTATCAAGACTTATGTCGGTTACAAAATAAGGTTTTTTATGTTAGCCAATAGAAAAATAACTCCCGATGCCTTTATAAAATAATAAAAGTCATTTGAGATTTCGGCAGCACTACCCCTTGACCCCGCCCTTTATCACAACAGGGAGCGCACCATGGGTGTTGCCCCTTGACCCAGCCTTGGGGGCGCTACCCCCATATCCCCATTAAATATTTTGGGGAGAAACTGTATTGATAAAAGTGGGGAAAATTTAACCTCTGAGTCTGATTAGGCTCCATATAACAACAGATAAAGCATGACAAAGTTTTATCTATTTAAGGGTAAAAGTCAACTTAAAAATTATATTACTGGCTATGAACTAGGTACTTGCATGGCTAACCAACCCCATGCATGGATTACTAAAGAATTATTTCTGAATTGGTTGCATCACTTTGCAAGATCAAATCCAGGAAGTGTCTCACCAACCAATAGACACTTGCTAATTTTTTATGGCAATGGAATCCATGAACTATTGTAATGACAATCCAAGAGGCAAGGTCATTAGGGATTGACTTGCTATCATTGCCAAATCACACTTCAAACAAACTACATCCATAAGATGTGAGTGTTTTTTATACATTAAAATCATATTTCAAATCTAAAAGAGTAACATGGCTAGCTATGTTTCTAAATATTGAAATTAAAATGGTAGAATTGACAGTACTTGGTAGCAAGTCATTTAAAATAGCATTGACTATTGTAAACATCACAACATGATTCAAGAGGATAGGTATATATGGTCACTTAATCCTAATACACTTATGGAGGGCAGGCATCCTAGTGAGACATATCAATTTAGCGTACATGATGATGCTTCTACAATACAAAAATGCTATCAGGCCTTGTAGTGGGGGAATTACATCCTACAACACTTAAACCAGTGGTAGAGTAATGCAATGATTCACCTGAAAGTACTTCTTTGGGGGTGAAGTCTATATTGAGATGGAAGAAACTCAATGTGAATGAAGGGAAGATAGGCTTACTCTTTAATCTCAGCCAAGCCAACCTTCATGGTTATCGGAGGGAGCTATGAATTTGAGAATTAATTTACATTCCCAAGATGAAGAAGGCATACTTTCCTTCCCATCTCTGCAACTCACATTGAATGTGTATAGTAATTGTGGAGGTTGGGATGGTAGAGATAATGTTATAGATTTGGGAGAAACTTAGGATAATGAGCCAATTTCCAATGAAGGTCAACATAACATTCATGTAGAATTGAATTGGTCATTAGGTTTCCAAACAAACTCAAACATCAACAAATTCCTTAAACTACATGTTCACATTGTCAAGGAAAGATTGAGAAATGTATAGGATAATGGAATTTGATTGAGTTGACAATCTCAAGTATTAATAGTATATGATTACATGAATCTTTTGATGTAGCAAGAGTAAATAAAGAAAGAAATTGAAAAGATGAAATTCATAAAGAAATAACAAATAGAGGACAGAAAGGCAACACGAGTTGTTGCAAGATAATTAAAGGAGCAAGCAAAGTTAGATAGAGACCTTCAATGACAAGAAAGAGAACATAAAAAAATATTACAAAGGTAGGAAAAGGAATACAAAAAGGAGCAAGACATGATCCAATGGGAGAAAGAAAGAAGGGAAAAAGAGCTTGAATTGGCAAGGAGGGATTTAGAAAGACAAAGGCATTTAAGCTCTTTTACTTGAAAATAATGCATTGTTTAGGGATTTAATGAACATCCATGTCCCTCACTATTCTACTACAATGAATTGTATAGGTCTAACACCATTTGGTGCAGTCATGGATGGAGGGTCCTAAGAAGGGACTGTCCAAACCATGAAACTAGGGTAAACACAACAGAAAAACCACAATATAAAAATATAATGGAAGATTCAAATGCTCAATATATTAGATAATCAAAATGCTTATATGCTGGCAACATGTGGGCTACAATTGGAGGGCTCACAGGCCTACTTTTAGGGTTACAACATATATGAAAGATATGGCATTGAAGTTCCTTCCAGAAAGAATCTTACTATCTATCTTATTATATTCACTAACTTCCTAATGCATCTAAGAGATGTATATATCATCTTTAAGCTCATAGAATTCTCTGCGTCAGCCTTAAGAGGTTGCAAACTCCAATGAATGATGAAGCATGTAGAAACATGTAGGTCAGCCTACAACATATGGTATTGCTCTGCAAATGAATAAAACATGGTGCGAACCTCAAGGAAGGTTGATCTAGTCCTTAATTACCTTTTGTGCTATTCCATTAGGCTCCACAAGTCATGGAAGTGCTCCACAAACCTTATATGCTCAAACTGCATGCTAAATGCTTTGCTATGTGAAAGTTGATATTCTTTTGCTAGCGATAACTTTCTGTTGACGAATACAAATCTCTTGAAATCTTAGTATGATGTAGTTGACATAGCATAGAAGATAAATCCTACTCTGCATGCTTTGAAATGAAGATGCAGTAAAATGCAGTAGAAAATGTTGAATTGTAAATCATTGAACTGCAACTGAAATGAAAAGAATACAAATATTTTTAGTTGATGCAAGATTGCTTTGCAACCTGGGATTCTCCTGCATCAGACACCTGGGGTTGTTGAAAAAGTGAGTCCCACACTTTGTTAGGGCCAGAGGAAAACCAAGGCGGTCTACCTCAACCAGATATATCCATGATGAATCTTCTTCTGGTCTTCCTTTCCACTTTACCAAATACTCTTTATACTACTTGCCTCTAGTGCTGCGTCCAATCTTTCTATCTAAGATATGTTCTATTTGCTCTGGTTGTTGCTGTGGTAACTGGTCCTTCAATCCATCTTCGATGCTGTCACTTGATTCTTGTTCATGATATCGATATAGGTCTACAATGCTGAATATAAGTGATATACCAAATGTCTCTGGTAGTTCCACTTCATATGCATTTCCTGAATCAAACTTCTTAAGAATCCTACATGGTCCAAACTTCTTCATCTTCAGCTTATTGTATGTCCCCACTATAAATCTCTCCTTTCTTAGATATACCATAACTTCATCTCCAACTAAAAATTCTTTATGTATTCTCTTCTCATCTGCTTTCTCCTTATACTTGCTATTCATCTCCTCCAAATAAAAAAAAAGGCTTGTCATTTCATTTCATTTCAATTTTTCTCCACTATCCCCGCAGCTTGCAAACCCTAGGAAGCGTGTTCGCATTTTGGAAAAGACAATTCAACACCAAAATCTTGCTGATTCGTCGCCAAAATGCTACCACGACGTCGAGCATGCCAAAGTAGTGAGTTTTATTTGTTTTTTGTTTGAATTTGCTTCTAAATAGGTAGGTTTGAGTTGTTTTTGATGTATATTTTGTTAATTGTCAGGAAATGTTAATGCACCTCCTCCTCCTCCTCCTCAAAATCCATAAAATCCTGCAGAACAACAACCTCATCCATCCATTCCTTGACATGCCCCTGGAACACAAGAAAATATAATGGGGCAAATTGAAAACAACAAAAAAGAAATTGAAGATATAATTGCAAGGTTGAAAGATCCTTCCACTTCAACCTTGCATAGGTCCACGCTTGCTGAATCTCTTGAATCTATGTTATCAAATGTAGATTCAATTAGCAAGCAAATAACTAGTTGGATGGATAAGAGGAGAGAGTTTAGAGATTATTATGTAGACAAGCTGTCATACAAAGATGTGAAAAAATTACAAATCACAAAATTAGACTTGTGTTCGATTTTCACAAACCCACAAACAAATCAACCTCCACACATTACATGCAAGAGGTTCCCTATCCATTGGTGCAACAACCAAGCGATAAGGGACAATTGTGGGCAGAGGTGGTGGATGGTTTTTAACCATCTTCCATGCAATAATAATGAGGTCCCACAATACTCTTTGAGGAAACTCTACTGCGAGTTTGTCCTCAATAAAGTGCTAAACTATTTTGATATGCGGGACTTTTAGAGTAGAGGTGGGGGGTCAGCACAAGATAGACTGGGGCACGTGTTGACCCACAGCGGGCAGTGAGACAAGTAATCAACAGACTAGCCCATGAGTATGTTTCTATCCCTTCCATTGTGAAGGAGAGTGTTGAGGTCAATACACTTCAGTCCATTAGTGCCTTGACCCAGAGCATCATAGAGCATGCAGTCTTGCAGCATAGAGTGGGTTGGGAGATAGTGCGAGGAGTAGGGTCCCACCCCATGCTTGTCAGGCTTGCGGGTCAGCCTGTGGTTATGACCCCATGGATAGTCAGGACGCAGGTGCACAGGCTACATCTGCAGCTAAGCAGATGGTGATGATAGATACCCTCCTGAGTGAGACTTTCGACCTTGACACTTAGGTAAATATTAGCAATTTTATTGAATTTAATTTATTAAATTTCATTTTTGAAATGCAAGATTAACTAAATTAAATTGATGATTTTAATGAAATTTCAGGGTCATAGCATCGATGCAGTTTTTAGTGGTTCTCCACTTGCATTTTACACTAGATCATCTACTGTCAGGGTATGTAACTAGTAAACAATTATAAATATTACATGTGAATAGCATCGTTATATGAATGGTATTCTAATATCTGATTTTGGATATTGAATAGGTTAATATTGTAATTTCACGACAACACTTGCCAGCGGTGGTGGACTTCAAAGCTTTACGGAGGTAATAAAATAAATAGTTTAATGAATGAATTATACTTACTAAATTTTTATATGTGACTTGTGTGCTTTATTGTGTGTACTTCCATGTTTAGATGAACGTGTGTGTATATTAGGAGCCATGATTTGCATCACTATTATAGTTTTCATAATTGAATAATGTTGTTTTATTTCCAGATGATGCAGGCTACAGAGACACCTCCCCATGTTCATAGGGCAATGGAGCATGGTGTGGCCTCTGCGATTCATAGCTCCATGGCATTGACAGAGGTATGAGGCAGATTAATAAATTTCAATTTACATTCATTGTTATAGTTGTCTATTTTTGAAAAATTAAAAGATTATTGATTTAAAGTTTAATTTATATCTAGATGGTTTCTATAGGACATGACATCACCATGACCTATTCCTGCTACTGAGGCAAGTGAGGAGACAGATTATATGGTAGCGGTAAGTGATTATTTTGTTAAATGTTTCATTTTTTATAACATGTAATTTCTACATATTAATGTCAATACTTTTTATTGTAATAGCTAAAGATACAGGAAGAACTAAATAGTCTAGGAGTAGCCCTCGGGTTCGTAGTAGACCACCCACATGCGCGTCTCCATCTCCTAGAAGATCAAAGGCTGCCCGTGATCTATTCTCTTCACCAGCCAGAGGGGAATGCTTTTTATTGTGTTCCTTTGTTGTATGCCTATATGGCATTTGTGGACATATATTTTGTATGGTATATAGTTGACATTGTATGCCTATATGGCATTCTTGTAAGAATATATGGCTATTTTGTATATATGTTATACTTATATCGACAGATATTGATGTATGCCTATATGGATATTTGGTTAATACAAATCTTTTTTATTGATGGCGTCCATACTTGCATTATAAATCCACGTTTGAATGGATATTTGTAGATGGTTACTTCAAATATTTAAAGTCCAATTGTATTACATAGGATGTTTGTTGATCCAATAAGCTAGCTATTGTTATTCAAGTATCACCTAAACCTCATTTTGGAACTAAAAGATAAAAGTTGTATTTAAAAAAAAATGAATCATCATGTTGAACAAAAAATATTATTATTCTTTATGAGTAGCATACAATGTCAACTATATGCAATACAAAAAAATGAATCATCATGTTATTATTTATGTTTGAGATCCTGAAAATGACTAAGTCTGGTAGCCTGGTATCCTGAAACACTAGGATGAATATCCAACTCATTCGGATGATTGCGCATTGAGAAAAAGTCATTAAGATGAACACCTAAAGGAGACTTTCTTAAACATTCAAACATTAAGCAACAAGCATGAAGGGTTAAGGCATAATTTGCAACTCATAAAGCCTCAAAAGTGCCCAACTTGGAGAGAGCATTCATTTAAGACAAGGCACCCATTGACACCTATTCCACCATAAAAGTGTGCCTAAGGTGGAAGGAGAACAAGCCTCTAGTAAGTGAAGCGCACCTATTGTCTAAACCACTTCATTATGGCACCCTAGCATGAGGAAGAGTATATAAGTCAATAGGAAATGGCACCTAGAATGCAAATGAAGGACTAAGTTGCATTTTCAATAAGCATCAATTCACCTTGAGCTTTCAATAAATACATCAAATTGAGCCCCATAAGCCTAGGTGCCCTTTGCCTTCAAAAGAACCTTGTATTGGCGCCTTGGAGGAAATCAACTTACAATGACAAGTCTTGGAGGTTTCTCACTTTGGATGATGTCTTTTGAGATTAACTACAATGATTAAAAGTTAAGATAAGTGGAAAGAACCTATCTTGAACCTTAGGCACCCTTCATGTAATTTCCCACCATCATGAGTGCCTAGATCTAAGAAGGAGTGAATGAAGGATCTTAACATCAAGAAGCATGTTATTAATCAGCTTGGAGAAGTCTGACAATAATTATAATGAATTGAGTACATGGAAGTAAAGGAAGTCCATATCAACTCCAAAGTGTGCCTAATGATCAATAAGAAATTCTTCCAAAGCAAAGGTGCTCATTGTGAATTTTCCTACTAGTTTTGGGGCCTTAAAGTCTAAGTGCATGAAAATCATGAGGATGAGCGCTTAGGGATGAGATAGTCTTCATAAGAGTTTAAATAAGAACATCATCAAAATGCACCTTGGTAGAGAGACTTGAGACCATCATCAAATAACATGACAAAAGCTTCCTTAGACACTTGGCATTTGATTGAAATCATTGAGAATTAGAAAGAACCACCTAAGGATGTAAGGCACACTTTTCACCCATACAAGCCTAAAATTGTGCCTAAGGGAAATAACTTGATTTCATATCAATAGGTGAGTGCCTTGAGAGAAAGGATCACTCTAGGTCATTTTCAATTGTTGAAAGCACAAAAATGATAAAGATAAAGGTAATTGAGTTAGGCACACTTTAGCCTTTGAGGACACCTCAATGAGCACCTTGGGTGAAATTGCATGAGATGACCTTTTGGAGTGAGCGCTTGAAAGATAGAATTCATTCTAAGACATGTCTCATCATTTAGAATTACAAGATTGCAAGTGTAAAGACATTTAAATCTAGGCGTACTCTCCATCAGTACAAACCCATTCTGGTGCCTAAGGGAGAAATTGCATTGAAAGACACCTTTTGAATGAATCTCTTAAGGGAGATTGACCTCTTTAAGCCATTACAATTGTTTGAAATCATTTAAAGTGATAAATATGGACCAACTTGTGTTAGGTGCCCTTTGCTCTTCTTTTTACCTATATATGTGCCTAGATTTGTAGTAAGATTATTCCATGTTTAAAGAGGATTCCTTTGTGTTATAAAATGTTTATCATGAGGATTGATGTGTTTCTTGGTTTGTATTGTAGGAAGATTGAAGGAAAAAGGTAGGAGCAAGAGCTTGGAGTCACCTAGAGTCATCATGTAGCTGCTCCAAAGGAGCCTTTCACATTCATTCATGCTAGAGAGTTAAGATGGAAGTAATCACTACCAAGGAAACACCACTTCAAGAGGTAGCTGCTCTAAGAGGTCACAACAAGATATATTTCAAGTCTTCTTCATCAACGACATCACCAGTTGCATCACATTCAAAGACTTCCATCTATCACTTCAAATTGCATCTAGTGAACTCATTAATTGGCGCCTAGGAGGAAAAGACCTTAAACTTACATTATTGAGTTAGCACTTTAGAAATTGAGCCATTCCTAGTCAATTGGAGTCATAAAATATCAATTACAGAGTCAAATTGGACTTAGGCACCCCTTCATGTAATTTCCCACCATCATGAGCACCTAGATCTAGGAAGATCATCCAATTGCACCTAGGAATAAGATACAAGTCCAAGACCTCAAATTTGAGCGTCTAGAAGTGTGATGGATTAAAGAAGCTACATTGGCACCTAAGGGTAAGTTGTATCTAATGACATCACCCAATTGAGCGCCTAGGAGGTATAAAGCTTAACATTGACATGAGGACAAGCGCTTAGTAAAGGAGAGTTTCTCAAACATTTAAACATGTGAATGAAGTCATAGAAATGCACTAAGTCATCCAGGCACCATTTTCCCCTTGTGTACCCTTACATTTGTGCCTAAGAAGAAGTTGCTTTAGTTCATTGGAGTGTTTGAGTATTGAGGATTTCTTAGCAATGCTTTGCAACTTTACACTACCTCCTTTTGACAATTTTTGGGGCAGTAGAAAACCTTTCACCATGGGAAAATGTCTTAGAGATATAAAAAACTGACAGAGGTTATTGTAGAGGCAGTCTACGTGATCACGTTACCTTAGATGGAATGTTTCTAAGTGACATGGTTTTTGAGTACATCTCGTCAAAGATTGCTACCTTTTTGCACTTTGGACTCTTCAAGGATATCGTCAGTACAATGTAGCTCAGACTGTTTCGACATGTTTTGGTGAAAAACAAGACCAAGCCTAATGTAAATGTACCCATCTAGATGCGTTGGAATAGTCAGTTTGGTCACATCAGGAGTAGGATAAAAGTTACACCCCTTTGCAACTTTACACTGCCTCCTTCTGACAATTTTTGGGGCAGCAGAAAACCTTTCACCACGGGTAAATGTCTCAAAGATATAAAAAATTGAGAGAGGTTATTGTAGAGGCACTCTACATAATCACGTTTCCTCAGACAAAATGTTTCCAAGTGACATGGTTTTCAAGTAAAATTTTATCAAAAATTGTTGCCTTTTTGCACTTTGGACTCTTCAGGGATATCGTCAGTACAATGTAGCTCGGACTGTTTTGACATGTTTGGGTGAAAAAAAAGACCATGCCTAGTGTAAATGTACCCATCTAGACATGTTGGAATAGTTAGTTTGGTCACATCAGGAGCAAGATGAAAGTTACACCCCTTTGCAACTTTATACTGCCTCCTTCTGATGATTTTTGGGGCAGCAGAAAACCTTTCACCACGGGTAAATGCCTTAGAGATATAAAAAACTGAGAGAGGTTATTGTAGACACACTCTACATGATCATTTTTTCTTAGACAAAATGTTTCTAAGTGACATGGTTTTCAAGTAACATCTTGTCAAAGATTGCTGCCTTTTTGCACTTTGGACTCTTCAGGGATATCATTGGTACAATGTAGCTCGGACTGTTTCGACATGTTTGGGTGAAAACCAGGACTATGCCTAATGAAAATATACCCATCCAGATGCGTTGAAATAGTCATTTTGGTCGCATCAGGAGCAGGATGAAAGTTACACCCCTTTGCAACTTTACACTGCCTCCTTTTGACGATTTTTGAGGCAGTAGAAAACCTTTCACCACGGGAAAATGCCTCAGAGATATAAAAAACTGAGAGAGGTTATTATAGAGACACTCTATATGATCATATTGCCTTAGACAAAATGTTTCTAAGTGACATAGTTTTCGAGTAACATCTCGTCAAAGATTGCTTCCTTTTTGCACTTTGGACTCTTTAGGGATATCATCGGTACAATGTAGCTCAGACTGTTTCGACATGTTTGGGTGAAAAACAAGACCATGCCTAGTGTAAATGTACCCATCTGGACGCATTGGAATAGTTAGTTTGGTCACATCAAGAGCAGGACGAAAGTTACACCCCTTTGCAACTTTACACTGCCTCATTCTGACAATTTTGGGGCAGCAGAAAACCTTTCACCACGGGCAAATGCCCCAGTGATATAAAAAATGAGAGAGGTTATTGTAGAGGCACTCTACATGATCACGTTGCCTTAGACGGAATGTTTCTAAGTGACACAGTTTTTGAGTAACATCTCAACAAAGATTGTTGCCTTTTTGCACTTTGGATTCTTCAGGGATATCGTCGGTACAATGTAGCTCGGACTGTTTCGACATGTTTGGGTGAAAAATAGGACCATGCCTAGCATAAATGTACCCATATGGATACATTGGAATAGTCAGTTTGGTTGCATCAGGAGTAGGACAAAAGTTACACCCCTTTGTAACTTTACACTACCTCCTTTTGATGATTTTTGGAGTAGCAGAAAACCTTTCACTACGGGCAAATGCCTCAGAGATATAAAAAATTGAGAGAGGTTATTGTAGAGGCACTCTGCATGATCACATTTTATTAGATGAAATATTTCTAAGTGACACAGTTTTTGAGTAACATCTCGTCAAAGATTGCTACCTTTTTGCACTTTGGACTCTTTAGGGATATCGTCGGTACAATGTAGCTTGGACTATTTTGACATATTTAGATGAAAAAAAAGAACATGCCTAGTGTAAATGTACCCATCTGGATGTGTTGGAATAGTCAGTTTGGTTGCATCAGGAGCAGGACACCAAAAATGCATAACATGATATAAAAATGTGTATATGTGTAAAAATGCAGCAAGAAATTAAAAAAAGACAAACCTTACAAATTAATGTGCATACTTACAACTCAATGTAATATAACTTTACAAAATCAATGTGAATACTTACAAATTAATCGAATGAACCATTCGGGTCTGCTCTACTCTTTATTGTGTCAAGTATTGCTTCATGGTCAGACTCACACACCTTCCACAAGATTTTGTTCAAAGGTCTACCCCGATACTTTATCAAATGAATATTGGATGCCACGACAAGGTTCAAGTAATGAAGAATCTTCTGATGCGTGTCAAAGTCTTGAAACAACCAAACATTAACACTCTTATGTGGGTACCTTCTAAACCATGTTCCAGTAATAACCATTGAGCCTGTAGGGTATTTGATGTTTTCTCCATATGTAACAGGGGCCTCCAATTTCTTTTTGGCCTCAACACAATGACATAAGTAATAATCTGTTCCCTCTTCATTATCTTCATCTGCAATAACTACATATACATGCCCTACATTGATATGTGTAGCAAATTAGATGAAATTAGTCAACATTACAAAAACACTACAAAGTAAGATGACATTACCTGGTTGAACTAGATGAAATTAGATGCATATACGTGCCCTATATTACCTGGTTGAACTAAATCTGATATGTGGTCAAAGTCAACTAATGATTCCATCTGTGTTAGTTCCAATGCCATTAGGGGTTGATACATGTCAAGTGGGCTAAGATAACTTAACTGCCATTTGTCAACCCACTCCTTTGACTCGCACTCATCCCAGACTTGAATTGTACAGGAAGAACAAAAGCATGAAATCTTTCGCGTATGGATACTCCATTAGCCTACAATTGAGCTTCTGAAAGAGTGCATCTCATTTGATCCTTTCAGTGTACAACAATCCTCATATGCTGTAATGTTAGTATCATCTATCAACCAAAAAAATCTACGAACTAAAGACTTACCTTCATTACCTGGACCCATGGAAGCATTACACCACTCGACAATCGATTTTGTATCTGTCAACTTTGCATTGTCTTTATACTTTAACTCTTCTCGTGCTATGGCTCTTTTGATACATGCTCCTGCACCATCATGCTCCCCCTTTCCATGCCTGGCCTCACAAAAGTTCCACATATGCTGAATACCTGTAAAATTATGCCTCCTACTCAGCCAATAGAAATTCTTCGAGTTCTTGAATTATGACGCCTAGTTATTCGACCATATGATATGCTAACTAAATGATATGCCCCTTCTAGCCAAATCATTGTAGAACACCTGAAAGCAACCTTGTATGAACTCCGTAGAATGAGTACAATCATCACTAATATAGAAATTATACTCCCTTATGATCTTTCTATCATCGTTTGTACTATCATTCGCATGAATGAATGCGATGTGCAGAAATATAGAAACTTGTGTGGAGTTGTAATATTGTGATTGCACCTCACGCTGTGGCTGTAGACTGTAGTTCTCTGTAAAGTTGACGACTGAAACAATGCTACCAACCAGAAATGTGTCCTTGCATAACTTGAATTGCAAGTCCAACCATCAAGCTCTATGGGCATGTCTTGCATACTCATACACTATGTTGTCACGAAATATAAGCATAAACTAATACACTAGAATCTTTTCAATAACCAATTCACACCTCTTTGCTTCTTTACCATCTTTTGTATTATATGCCACTATTTTATACTTGCCAAACTCTACTAGTTCATTTCCAACTGCATGTGTTCTTTCCATATGTTCACATATTGGCAAATGTTGCAAGCCACCGCAATGATGACATGTGCCATCCAAGCATAATTTCTTGTAGAATATTTGAGCTTCCTCTCTTTCACATAAAATTCTTGATATGAAGTCTCTTGAAGATGTTGGTGGGGCACATATGGCACAACCCTGCAAAACATTGTTAGTATGCATATCTAAACATATAGACCTATAAGCATCAAAATGGTTAGAAAATTCAATATGTAATCTACAACAACAAGTAGTGCATGGGTGTGTGCAAGAAGTTGTGTCCACTTATGGCCAAAAAGTGGAAGTGTTTTCCCTGATTTTCAGAATTTGTCACATTTGACCTAAAAATTTGAAGCACTTAACGGTGGAATCTTGGAAAAAGTCACTAAATATGAAATGTAGTACTCAGAATCTAGTTTCCAAATATGTAATTTTTTTCAATACCCAGATGATAGAAAGTGATTTTGAATAGGTGTTTCTAAAAACCACTGTTTAAAAGTCACTTTTTTTTACTATACCATGTACGTGTACGTCATCCATATTTTGACCTAAATAATCATATTTTTCAAAATCCTTTTGTGAAAAGATTTGTAACTCACTGAAGCACGTTTTCCATATTTTTTTGTAATTTTTTATTGAATATATTTTTTTTCATTAATTTTTTATTGGCCATTTTTGGTCTTTTAAAAAATCGTGTACGTCACGCATAAGATGACCTAAACTTAACATTTTTTGAAATTTTTTTTTTAAAATTGAAAAGAATTGTCTAAAGTACGTTTTCCTACAATTTTTTTTACAAAAAAATATGTTAATAAAAAGTTATTAAAATACTAAAAAACCCTAATAATTCAAGTTTATGGACATATTTCATCAGAAATTGATTAAAAAATAGAAAAAATAATCCAATTGTAAAAAAAATTACATATTTAGAATCTACACTATCTCATCTATAATGGGTTTTAATTTCGTCAAAATATTCTACAAAATAGACCTTCAGATATATGCCCAAAGTCACTATTTTGTTGTGACATTGACAGGACCTTCAAGTTGCAGGTCAAACCTAGTCCAGAGGTCAGGTTCGGGTCCCCAAAGCATTTCCCGAACCGGGTTACAAAGCAAAACCTGAGCTTAAAATTCAAATTTTAAATAACGGGATCCCGTTCCATAAAAGGTTAATATTTTAACCTTTATGAAACGGGATCCCGTTTTGAAAACGGGATCCTGTTTTATAAAGGTTAAAATATTAACCTTTTATGAAACTCAAAACGGGATCCCGTTTCTTGAAAACGGGATCCCGCTTTTGGCTCGGGATTCTGAAGCAAAACTGGATCCCGTTTTTAAAAAGCGGGATCCCGTTTTATAAAAAGCGGGATCCCGTTTTGGTTAACCCGATTTCGGATTTTTTTCTAACTCTGAAACTTCCACCTTAAGTGGACACAACTTCTTGCATTTACCTGCATGTGTGATTTATCTTGACATAGAAAGGTTTTAGCATTTCAAAATATCTTTGACAAATTTTAATTTGAGGATACTTCTCTAGAAATTTACCATAAAACTGTGTTTGAGTCTCATCCAAAAAATGCTTTGGATGTGGCTCACGGTTTTGACTACTGATTCTCCTTCTTACCGCATCCCTTTGATTTGGAGATACCCTTGTGTAATTCTTCCAAAAGTCTTCAATTAGTGATCTCAATGCTTCAACAATTGGTTTATCTTTTCGTGGTAGTCTCCCCGAGAATGCCCATAATTCATTGGCATTAGTGTCCTCAATTCTTTGGCATCTTCCAATGGCTCTTGATAAAGTTTTCCTATTAATTCTCAATTCTTGACTCATCTTTCTAATGAGATGAGCTTTCCTCGTTTGACTACTTACTATAGTTGATGTAATCACACACCGTGTTGCATTACTATCTTTTGTGTGTGAGGTGTTACCCACACTCTCATACGCACTCATTAGATTCTTGACAATAGATTTTTCACTTGAAGCCTCTGATGTTCTCAACCCAAGAATCTTCATGATGGACCTATACTTTATACTTCGCATCATTTCAATGAATAGTTGACATCTTGCAGTCTCATTTAGCTTTTCAAAGAACAATCTCCAAATCTTATGAGCATATCTTCTACAAGTGCATTTTGGAATCTTACCTTCCATTGGCTGCAAAATATTCTCATCAATTTCAATCAAATACTTTGGCTTTCTATGCAAAATTTTAGGTGGTGTTAAGTTAGGTAAATTCATCTCAACATTAGGAATTTCATCAATATTTAAATGAGATGGGCTAGATGGCATACCTTCGATTGAAGATGGAATAGATGACATAGCTTGAGGTTGAGGTGGGAACAATTGCATACCTCCTTCATAACATGTGAGTGATGATGTAATCTCAACTTGAGATGTGGTAGATGGTGTCCCTACATGTTGACTTGCAGTAGATGACGTGTCTCCAACTATGGTATTCAAATCTCTCGTAGCACGAAGTTTTTGCATTTGTTCTCTTTGTGCCACCAATACAATATCTCTTTGTGATGGTTGTGGTTCCTCTTCAATTGGTATGTCTTCATTTATCGTGTCCAATTTCCTCTTCTCATGAAGTTCCCTCATAGCCACAGTTTTCTTTGCATTCTTAGCTTCTATCTCTTGTGTTGGTTTAATTCTTGATCGTTTCCTCGGCATGACGGAGAATTTGTCTGTAGCATGATAAAGAGACCAATATTACTTCCTAGGAAATGAATACAAGATAATAATGGAATTGTATTTTTATTATGTTGTAAGGATTTATTCTTGTATAGTTTGACATCATGGTATGTTAAGGTCTGTTTATTACACATAATTATTAAAGAGCCCAAGTGTAGAAAATATACATGGCATCATGTGAGATTGTAGGCTACTTTGTTGATTGGGAATGTGTCTATTTTAAACATGTATGATAAAGCATGATAAAGTAATTCAATTCAAATTAAGGAAAATGTAAAGAACATACATGTAAAGACTTGACATACCTAAAAAATAAAGATTCAAATGGAGAGAGTAGCCAATTATGTAGTTTTTTTCTTCTTGCATCAAAATCCTCAATAATTTGAGTTTTTCACCACTTGCTTCTTTTTCAATGTTAAATTGAATAACACTCAAATATAATTACTAACAACAATACTATTAACCAATCTATAATGTTAAATTTCTAAATTGAATCATAATTAACATTGCAACACTACAAAAATTGAAATTTGAATAGTTATATATCAAACTTGGTGTGAAAACTATGTTATTTGCTTCTCAAGTTGGCAAAGTAGAAAAGGTGGTGGAAAGATCATGCAAAGGTGGTATAATGTGTCAAATGTGTATGTGAACTTCCCAACAGCATG
The DNA here is from genome assembly GCA_027924645.1 of Cunninghamia lanceolata. Classification (NCBI taxonomy): domain Eukaryota; kingdom Viridiplantae; phylum Streptophyta; class Pinopsida; order Cupressales; family Cupressaceae; genus Cunninghamia; species Cunninghamia lanceolata. The sequence goes on along the minus strand of BSBN01000870.1, from coordinate 13,930,108 downwards.
AAAGCACTTCTTTTTTGTTGGAGCACGTGTAGAATCAGTATGAAAATAGAGCATGTGGGCCTGGATCATGGGGGTCAACACTTTTTAACCATTTCTATGGCAAGACAAAATGCGAGAGAGTTATAATGTGCTCACATTTTTTCCTGCTATAGATTAATCACATCCTATGCATTATCTTCCTTAACACAAGAAGGGATGACCACATCCTGTGCTTCATCAACTGACACTTCCAAGCCTTACAATTCCTCTTAAATACAGGAGGATCCATGACTGGAAGAGCCAAGCCACTTCGTCCCGCCTTGCTGAAGGATGACATTCTGGGAGAATTAGGAGATTTTCCTTTAGAGATCATATAATCTTTAAATGCTTTCTGTCTTGGTAGGTCCTCTGCATCAGAGAAAAACCATTGATGGTGTCTGATAAATAAGAAATTCTTCATCTCTTTGGTGATCCATTTCTCTTTCCAAACCCTCCCCTTCAGACTTGAATGACCACAAGGTTTTTGAGGGAGAACTTTTCCTGTTTCTTGTAAGAGGTTACCAGATGCTCTGCCATATGATAGACATAACAATGAAGGGGCAAGCCCTCATAATCAAGTTCTTGATAGAAAATGCCCATCGAGGAAGAAAGATAGATCTTCTTTGGAAGTAGAAGTTCTAGTTTGTGACAAATCCTTATCCAAGCATAAATAGTAGGGGTTTTATCAAGCCATTGGCAATCCAATTCCACAATGTCTCCTGAAGACTTCCTGATTGATTCCAAAACATCCACACCCCAAAACTAGAGAGGCAATCAATATAATTGAACCCATAAATCTACATTTGACAACAGAAACCCTCAACACTATACCTTAAACCCTAATCCCTCAACCCTCAACCCTAAACCTTATCCCTAAACCCTAATCCCTCAACCCTCAACCCTAATCCGTCATCCCTCAACTCTAGTCCCTCATCCCTAAACCCTAAATGCTATCCCTATTCTTAAACCCTCAACAAACTTGATACTATACCTTAAACCCTAATCCCTTATACCTAAACCCTCCAACCCTATCCCTAATCCTTATACTCTCCACACTCTACTTTAACCCTAATCCCTCGACCCTCAATCCTATCCCTTAACCCTTGACCCTCGAACCTCAACCCTCAACCCTCAACGTCAAACCCTAATCCCTCAACCCTTAACTAGGATCCCTTGACCCTCAACCCTATCCCTAAACCCTAAACCCTAAAGCCTCAACCCCCAACCCTCAATGTCAAATCCTAATCCCTCAACCCTTCACCCTATCCCTAAACCCTCAACACTATACCTTAAACCCTAATTCCTCCACCCTCAACCCTAAACCTTATCCCTAAACCCTAATCCCTCAACCCTCAACCCTAATCCGTCATCCCTCAACTCTAATCCCTCATCCCTAAACCCTAAATGCTATCCCTATTCCTAAACCCTCAACAGACTTGATACTATACCTTAAACCCTAATCCCTTATCCCTAAACCCTCGTACCCTATCCCTAATCCTTATACCCTCCACACTCTACTTTAACCATAATCCCTCGACCCTCAACCCTATCCCTAAACCCTTGACCCTCAAACCTCAACCCTCAACCCTCAATGTCAAACCCTAATGCCTCAACCCTTAACTATGATCCCTTGACCCTCAACCCTATCCCTAAACCCTAAACCCTAAAGCCTCAACCCTCAACCCTCAACGTCAAATCCTAATCCCTTGACCCTTCACTCTAATCCCTCAACCCTAAACCCTATCCCTAAACCCTCAACACTATACCTTAAATCCTAATCCCTCAACCCTCAACCCTAAACCTTATCCCTAAATCGTAATCCCTCAACCCTCAACCCTAATCCATCATCCCTCAACTCTAATACCTCATTCCTAAACCCTAAATGATATCCCTATTCCTAAACCCTCAACAGACTCGATACTATAACTTAAACCCTAATCCCTTATCCTTAAACCCTCCAACCCTATCCCTAATCCTTATACCCTCCACACTCTACTTTAACCCTAATCCCTTGACCCTCAACCCTATCCCTAAAACCTTGACCCTTGAACCTCAACCCTCAACCCTCAGCGTCAAACCCTAATCCATCAACCCTTAACTATGATCCTTCGACCCTCAACCCTATCCCTAAACCCTAAACCCTAAAGCCTCAACCCTCAACGTCAAATCCTAATCCCTCAACCCTTCACTCTAATCCCTCAACCCTAAACCCTATCCCTAAACCCTCAACATTATACCTTAAACCCTAATCCCTCAATCCTCAATGCTAAACCTTATCCCTAAACCCTAATCCCTCAACCCTCAACCCTAATCTGTCATCCCTCAACTCTAGTCCCTCATCCCTAAACCCTAAATGCTATCCCTATTCCTAAACCCTTAATAGACTCGATACTATACCTTAAACCCTAATCCCTTATCCCTAAACCCTCCAACCCTATCCCTAATCCTTATACCCTCCACATTCTACTTTAACCCTAATCCCTCGACCCTCAACCCTATCCCTAAACCCTTGACCCTCAAACTTCAACCCTCAACCCTTAACATCAAACCCTAATCCCTCAACCCTTAACTCTGATCCCTCGACCCTTAACCCTATCCCTAAACCCTAAACCCTAAAGCCTCAACCCTCAATGCCAAATCCTAATCCCTCAACCCTTCACTCTAATCCCTCAACCCTAAACCCTATCCCTAAACCCTTAACCCTATACCTTAAACCCTAATCCCTCAACCCTCAACCCTAACCTTATCCCTAAACCCTAATCCCTCAACCCTAATCTGTCATCCCTCAGCTCTAAACCCTAAATGATATCCCTATTCCTAGATCCTCAATGGGCTCGATACTATACCTTAAACCCTAATCCCTTATCCCTAAACCCTCCAACCCTATCCCTTAACCCTAATACCTCGACCCTCAACCCTATCCTGAAACCCTTAACCCTCGAACCTCAATGTACTCAACCCTCAACGTCAAACCCTAATCCCTCAACCTTAACTCTGATCCCTTGACCCTTAACCCTTAAAAATTAAACCCTAAAACCTATTCCTACACGCTTGACACTCGATACTATATCTTAAACCCTAATCCCTTAACCCTCATCCCTAAAGCCTCAACCCTAAATCATTAAACCTTTAACCCTAAAACCTATCCCTAATCCCTCTACCCTCGACAATCTTATTTAACCCTAATCCCTTGACCATTAACCCTATCCCTCAACCTCAACCCTCAACCCTCAACTCTCAACATTAAACCCTAATTCATCAACCCTAAACCCTAATCCCTCAAACCTAAACCCTATCCCTAAACCATCAACCCTCAACACTATACCTTAAACCCTAATCCCTATCCCTCAACCCTTAACCCTTAAAACTTAGACCCTATCCCTACACCCTCAACACTTGACATTATATCTTAAGCCTTAAACCCTCATCCCTAAAGCCTCAACCCTCAATCCTTAAACCTTCAACCCTAAACCCTATCCCTAATCCCTCTACCCTCAACACTCTAACCCTAACCTCGACATTAAACACTAATCTATCAACCCTAAACCCTAATCCATCAACCCTAAACCCTCAACCCTCAACACTATACCTTAAACCCTAATCCATCAACCCTAAAACCTAATCCCTCAACCCTCAACCCTAAACACTATCAATAAACCCTCAACCCTCGACACTATACCTTAAACCCTATGAGAAAATCTTTACATATGGTACATCCATAGTGAGTAATTAACAGTTGAAATCAGAAGGATGATCATTATGATAAAATATTTGTATTGGGGTACATCTATGTTTCTTGTTGTCCACCCTGCACTTAGGGAAGGTATATTGTTATGAAATAGGCAAATAATCTCCCATTGTTTACTAGCTCTATCCACAAGAACTACTTAACTATACCTTAAACCCTAATCCCTCAACCCTAAACTTTCAACCCTAAACCCTATCCCTAATCCCTCTACCTTCAACACTCTACCTTAAACCTAATCCCTTGACCCTTAACCCTAAATGCTATCCCTAAAGCCTCAACCCTAAACCCTAATCCCTCAAGGTCCAAAACTCTAATCCCTTATCCCTAAACTCTAAATCCTATCCCTAAACGCTCAACTCTCAACCTTAAACCTTAATCACTCAATCCTTATCCACCCCTCTCCTCCCCTATCTGGCCCACTCCCATCTCTACCCTCCTCTGCCCTCGACACTATACATACATACATATAGGCATACATAGATACATACATACATATAGGCATACATAGATACATACATAAATACATACATACATACATATAGGCATACATAGATACATACATACATACATACATACATATAGGCATACATACATACATACATGATTAATAGACTTGAACATAAAAAATTTAAGGGGAACATAATGCGAGCGCATTAGAACGCGCTCGCGTTATGTCAAACATGACAAACAACACAGAGTTTTGCGGAAAAGGGAAAATGCAAAGAAAAACATAATGCAAGTGTGTTATAACGTGCTCGCGTTATGTTTTGCTTTGGGAATCCCAAGCCTTGGGCTTGGGATTTTCTTTGGATTTCCAACCCAAAGGCTTGGAGTGCCTTTTGAACAGTCATAGACATGTTTTTCCATATTCTTCAAGATTTCACATAATTTCGTTTGTGCTAACCCTCAGATTTGCACATGTTTCAAGGTCAAACAAATCGAACACCTGGGTAATGTTAGGCTTTCTCTTAGCTATTTGATGATGTGATTTTTTTCACATTTTCACAATGTTAAGCCTTTCATCTTTAATTTCTTTTATTTGTGTGTCCATTTTTGGGCAAAAACCACTGTTTGGTCTTTTTTTCATTGTAAATTAACTATTCATTGAAATTTCAAAAAAATTACATATTTAGAAACTAGACTCCATTCTACAAATATTAAAAAAAGAAAAAAATGATTTGCAATTAGTTTTCAAAATTTATACGGGTAGCATGGCCAAAATTCTATTTTTTAGGATGTGTCCACTTTGAAAATTAGTAAAAAATCAAATATTCATCAAAACATTATCAGAAAAATCAGGCATAAACTAAATTCTATTAGCTAATTTATCACTGAAGCGATTTTAAAAATACCAAAAAAAGTTGACCTTTTGAGGGAGCCACAAAACATGCTATGTTATGTTTTTTTGACAGAAACAACACCAATTTTTGTGGCTCCCTCTTTTAAACCCCTTAATCTATGGCATTTTGAAAAAAAATAGTAGTTTAAAAAGTCGACTCGGAGCACTACGAACATTGTTTTGGTTGCATCTCCAAATTTTGAGTGTAACTATGCTTAATTTCTCATCCAAGGCTAGTATTTCCTGATTTCAGAAAAAAAGTGGCCACTTAAGACCCCTTTTTGGCCCCCCATCTTCTTGCACTTACCCTTCTTGACTTGATTATGTAGTGTCTCCATGTATCCTGCAAATTCTTTTGCCTCTACATTCCTCTTGCTCTCCCTACTGATGTCTCTTAGTTCTGCAATTCCTCTAGGTTGTACTCCTATCACAACTTCAAATGGTATCTTCCCTATACTTCTATCTACTAAATTATTGTATGCAAAGTCTTCTTGCGGTAGAATTAGATCCCAATTTCTTGCTTTGTCTCTTACTAAACATCTTAACAAGTTACCCAAACTCCTAATTACCACTTCTGTTTGTCCATCTATCTATGGGTGAAATGCTGAACTAAACTTTAGGTATGTCTTCATCTTCTTCCACAATATCCTCCAAAAATATCTAATGAATCTTGTGTACCTATCTGAAACTATACTCTTAGGTAATCCATGCAATCTCACAATCTCCTTGGAAAATGGGTCAACAACATGCATTGCATCGGTTGTCTTCTTACAAGGAATGAAATGTTCCATCTTTGAAAATCTCTCCACTACTACAAATATAGAATCATTTCCCCTCTGTGTTCTTGGCAAACCCAATATGAAATCCATGCTTATATCTTCCCAAGGTCTCTCTGGTACTATCATAGATTTGTACAATCTAGTATTCTGACTACTTCCCTTTGCAATTTGACATACTCTATAAATTTGAACAAATTTCCTTACATCCTTATATATCTGAGGCCAAAAATAATGTTCACTTACCAAAGCTACTATCTTATCAATCCCAAAATGTCCTGCTAATCCACCACTATGCTTTTCCTTGATCAAATTATCTCTCATTGAACTCCTAGGTATACACAATTGATTTCTTTTGAGCAACAGATCCTCCTGAATGAAATAATCCAACCACTTGCTACTATCTATCATAACAAGTTCCTTACATGCTTTCCATGCTTCTATAAAATCAAGATCCTCTTCATACATATGCTTAAGTTCTTCAAAACCTAATACTTCTACCCTCATCTCTATCAACAAATTCCTTCTTCTTCTCAATGTATCTGCAACTTTGTTTGACTTTCCACTCATGTGCTTCTTTACAAATTTGTAACTTTTCATGAACTCTACACCTCATATGTCTCTGATTCAACTTTCCTTGACTATTCAAATACTGCAAAGCTTGATGATCAGTGTACACCACAAATTCCTTAGGTAAAAAGTAATGCCTCCTCTTATTCAAGGCTTGAATTATGGCATAGAACTCCTAATCATAAATTGAATATATTTTTATAGCATCATTCAATTTCTCACTGAAATATGCTACTGGTCTACCTTCTTGACTTAACACTACTCCAATTGCATTTCCATTAGCATCACAATCAAATTGAAATACTTTGTCAAAATCTAGTAGGGCTAATATTGGTTGCTCTGTCACTTTATTCTTCAATAATTCAAAACTCTTATATGCTCCTGATGTCCACTTAAAATCCTTTCACCTTTCATTGTCTCTATCATAGGTGTGCATACAGTACTGAAATTTTTGATGAACTTCTGGTAGAAACTTGCTAATCCATGAAATGATCTTACCTCTCTAATGTTCACAGGTGTTGGCCACTCAATAATTGCTCTAACCTTCTTAGGGTCCATCTTCAATCCTTCCATAGAAATCACAAATCCCAAATATACCAATTCTTTCTTCACGAAACTACATTTCGTGATGTTTATCAACAATTTCTCTTCTCTCAACCTTTGTAATACTTGTCTAATATGCCACAAGTGTTCTTTTGTCTTACTAAAAATTAGAATATCATCCAAATATACAATAACAAATTACTTACACATGAATTTCTTCAAAACCTCATTCATCAATCTCTTGAAAGTACTTGGTGCATTAGTTAATCCAAAAGGCATCACTAATCACTCATACAATTCCTCATTTGTCTTAAATGCAGTCTTCCATTCATATCCTTCTCTAATCCTAATTTGATGGTATCCACTCTTCAATTCTATCTTTGTGAAATATTTTGTTCCACTTAAATAGTCCACGATGTCATCCATCCTTGGCAATGGAAAATTATACTCAACAATGATCTTATTAATTGCTCGAGTCTGTACACATCCTCCATTCTCCATCTTTCTTTGGTACTAATATTGTAGGTGTTGTCCACATTTTTGAAACATGAAAATTTAAAACTTATCCTATATCTGAGCTATCGCATATCATTAAATCAATTCCCACCTATATTGTTTGCCCTTTAGAGTCACATTTGAAGTCATATTGTTATCTATTTGCCATCTTAGTCTAGTTGGAATATTATTGTTTCACCTTATTCTTGGAGTGCTCTCAGTTATCTCATGTTATTAGTACACTCCCAAATACTTAGTCGGTTTGGATTTATTCTTGAGATGTGGGATATGAGGTTGAAAATGAGGAGCCTTATGCATATGATGCTTCATAGTCCTTTGACAAATACTCCTGGTGCTATTTCTTTGACAACAAAATGCTAGTGATGACAAATTGTGGATAGGTGGATACCATTCTCTTAGATAAAACATGGACCCTTACATGCAATCAAATGGATTTTATCAAGTGTTCAATGGATTTTATGAAGTGGATGATGGTTGGTAGGAAAGAGTTTGTAAAGGTAGAGGAAAAGGAGGATATGAAACTTGCAGCCAATTCAAAAACTGGTAGTAGTATGATAACATACATGAAGAGTGATCAAATTTTGGAGGGAAATGATATTGAGTTGGTGTCAAAATCAGATTTGTTGAAGGGGTAAGTGCAAGAAGATGGGGGCCAAAAAGGGGTCTTAAGTGGCCACTTTTTTTCTAAAATCAGGAAATACTGGCCTTGGATGAGAAATTGAGCATAGTTACACTCAAAATTTGGAGATGCAACCAAAACAATGTTTGTAGTGCTCCGAGTCTACTTTCTAAACTACTATTTTTTTTATAAAAATGGCATAGATTAAGGGGTTCAAAAGAGGGAGCCATAGAAATTGGTGTTGTTTCTGTCAAAAAAAACATAACATAGCATGTTTTGTGGCTTCCTCAAAAGGTCAACCTTTTTTTGGTATTTTTAAAATCGCTTTAGTAAGAAATTAGCTAATAGCATGTAGTTTATGCCTAATTTTTTTGATAATTTTTTGATGAATATTTGATTTTTTTACTAATTTTCAAAGTGGACACATCCTAAAAAATAGAATTTTGGCCGTGCTACCTCTATAAATTTTGAAAAATAATTGAAAATCATTTTTTTCTTTTTTTAATATTTGTAGAATGGAGTCTAGTTTCTAAATATGTAATTTTTTTGAAATTTTAATGAATAGTTAATTTACAATGAAAAAAAGACCAAACAGTGGTTTTTGCCTAAAAACGGACACACAAACAAAAGAAATTAAAGATGAAAGGCTTAACATTGTTATAATGTGAGAAAAATCACATCGTCAAATAGCTAAGAGAAAGCCTAACATTACCTAGGTGTTTGATTTGTTTGACCTTGAAACACGTGCAAATATGAGGGTTAGTACGAATGAAATTATGTAAAATCTTGAAGAATATGGAAAAACACGTCTGTGGATGTTGAAAAGGCACTCCAAGCCTTTGGGTTGGAAATCCAAAGCAAATCCCAAGCCCAAGGCTTGGGATTCACAAAGCAAAACATAACACGAGCGCGTTATAGTTTTTGCTTTGCATTTTTCCTTTTCCGCAAAAGTTTGTGCTGTTTTTCATGTTTGAAATAAGGCGAGCACGTTATAACGTGCTTGCGTTATGTTCCCCTTAATTTTTTTTATGTTCAAGGCTATTAATCATGTATGTATGTATTTATGTATGCCTATATGTATGTATCTATCTATGTATGCCTATATGTATGCCTATATGTATGTATGTATAGTGTCGAGGGTAGAGGAGGGTAGAGATGGGAGTGAGCCAGATAGGGGAGGAGAGGGGTGGATAAGGATTGAGTGATTAAGGTTTAAGGTTGAGGGTTGAGCATTTAGGGATAGGATTTAGAGTTTAGGGATAAGGGATTAGAGTTTAGGACCTTGAGGGATTATGGTTTAGGGTTGAAAGTTTAGGGTTGAGGGATTAGGGTTTAAGGTAAAGTTTAGTAGTTCTTGTGGATAGAGCCAGTAAACAATGGGAGATTATTTGCCTGTTTCATAACAATATACCTCCCCTAAGTGTGGGGTGGACAGAAAGAAACATAGATGTAACTGAATGCAAATATTTTGTCATAATGATCATCCTTCTGATTTCAATTGTTAATTACTCACTGTGGATGTACCATACACAAATCTTTTCTCATAGTGTGTACACCTATTGACATAATGAATGCCAGATGGGCCAGAAAAACATGTCATATATCATTACTAACATTAAAAAAGTTCATAGCCATTTTTTTGACATATTCTTGCAACTCAAATATCTTTAAGAGAAGAGTGTCAAAAATGATGGGTTTAACAACCTAACATAAGGCAAAGTAGTTTTGTTGGGTTTAGGGCTAGGGTTTAGGGTTTAGGATTGAGGGATTAGGGTTTAGGGTTGAGGGATTAGGGTTTAGGGTTGAGGGATTATGGTTTAAGGTATATTGTTGAGGGTTGAGGGTTTAGGGATAGGGTTTACGATTGAGGGATTAGGGTTTAGGGTTGACAGATTAGGGTTTAATGTTGAGAGTTGAGGGTTGAAGGTTTAGGGTTTAGGGATAGGGTTGATGGTCAAGGGATTAGGATTAGAGTAGAGTGTTGAGGGTAGAGGGATTAGGGATAGGGTTTAGGGTTGAAGGTTTAACGATTAAGGGTTGAGGCTTTAGGGCTGAGGGTTAAGGGACTGAGGTTTAAAATATAGTGTTGAGCATCGAGGGTTTATGGATAGGTTTTAAGGTTTAATTTTTAAGGGATAAGGGTTGAGGGATAGGTTTTAGGGTTTAGGGATAAGGGATTAGGGTTTACGGTATAGTGTCGAGGGTTGAGGGTTTAGGAATAGGGATAGTGTTTAGGGTTTAGGGATGAGGGATTAGGGTTTAAGGTATAGTGTTGAGGGTTGAGGGTTTATTGATAGTGTTTAGGGTTGAGGGTTGAGGGATTAGGTTTTAGGGTTGATGGATTAGGGTTTAAAGTATAGTGTTGAGGGTTGAGGGTTTAGGGTTGATGGATTAGGGTTTAAGGTTGACAGATTAGCGTTTAATGTCAAGGTTAGGGTTAGAGTGTCAAGGGTAGAGGGATTAGGGATAGGGTTTAGGGTTGAAGGTTTAAGGATTAAGGGTTGAGGCTTTAGGGATGAGGGTTTAAGGCTTAAGATATAGTGTCAAGTGTTGAGGGTATAGGGATAGGGTTTAAGTTTTAAGGGTTAAGGGTTGAGGGATAGGGATTAGGGTTTAAGGTATAGTGTTGAGGGTTGATGGTTTAGGGATAGGGTTTAGGTTTGAGGGATTAGAGTGTAGGGTTGATGAATTAGGGTTTAATGTTGAAAGTTGAGGGTTGAGGTTGAGGGATAGGGTTAATTGTCAAGGGATTAGGGTTAAATAAGAGTGTCGAGGGTAGAGGGATTAGGGATAGGGTTTAGGGTTGAAGGTTTAAGGCTTTAGGGTTGAGGCTTTAGGGATGAGGGTTAAGGGATTAGGGCTTAAGATATAGTGTTGAGTGTCGAGTGTGTAGGGATAGGTTTTAGGGTTCAAGTTTTAAGGGTTAAGGGTCGAGGGATCAGAGTTCAGGGTTGAGGGATTATGGTTTGATGTTGAGGGTTGAGTACATTGAGGTTCAAGGGTTAAGGGTTTCAGGATAGGGTTGAGGGTCGAGGGATTAGGGTTAAAGTAGAGTGTCGAGGGTATAAGGATTAGGGATAGGGTTGGAGGGTTTAGGGATAAGGGATTAGGGTTTAAGGTTTAGTATCGAGCCCGTTGAGGGTCTAGAAATAGGGATAGCATTTAGGGTTTAGGGATGAGGGATTAGAGTTAGGGGATGATGGATTAGGGTTGAGGGTTGAGGGATTAGGGTTAAGGGATAAGGTTTAGGGTTGAGGGTTGAGGGATTAGATTTTAAGGTATAGTGTTGAGGGTTTAGGGTTGAGGGATTAGGATTTGACGTTGAGGGTTGAGGGTTGAGACTTTAGGCTTTAGGGTTTAGGGATAGGGTTGAGGGTCGAGGGATCAAAGTTAAGGGTTGAGGGATTAGGGTTTGACGTTGAGGGTTGAGTATATTCAAGTTTGAGGGTTAAGGGTTTCGGGATAGGGTTCAGGGTCGAGGGATTAGGGTTAAAGTAGAGTGTCGAGGGTATAAGGATTAGGGATAGGGTTGGAGGGTTTAGGGATAAGGGATTAGGGTTTAAGGTATAGTATTGAGCCCGTTGAGGGTTTAGGAATAGGGATAGCATTTAGGGTTTAGGGATAAGGGATTATAGTTGAGGGATGACGGATTAGGGTTGAGGGTTGAGGGATTAGGGTTTAGGGATAAGGTTTAGGGTTGAGGGTTGAGGGATTAGGGTTTAAGGTATAGTGTTGAGGGTTTAGCGATAGGGTTTAGGGTTGAGGGATTAGAGTGAAGGGTTGAGGGATTAGGATTTGACGTTAAGGGTTGAGGCTTTAGGGTTTAGGGTTTAGGGATAGGGTTGAGGGTCGAGGGATCAGAGTTAAGGGTTGAGGGATTAGGTTTTGACGTTGAGGGTTGAGTACATTGAGGTTTGAGGGTTAAGGGTTTTAGGATAGGGTTGAGGGTCGAGGGATTAGGGTTAAAGTAAAGTGTCAAGGGTATAAGGATTAGGGATAGGGTTGGAGGGTTTAGGGATAAGGGATTAGGGTTTAAGGAATAGTATCAAGCCCGTTGAGGGTTTAGGAATAGGGATAGCATTTATGGTTTAGAGATGAGGGGCTAGAGTTGAGGGATGATGGATTAGGGTTGAGGGTTGAGGGATTAGGGTTTAGGGATAAGGTTTAGGGTTGAGGGATTAGGGTTTAAGGTATAGTGTTGAGGGTTTAGGGATAGGGTTTAGGGTTGAGGGATTAGAGTGAAGGGTTGAGGGATTAGGATTTGACATTGAGGGTTGAGGGTTGAGGCTTTAGGGTTTAGGGTTTAGGGATAGGGTTGAGGGTTGAGGGATCAGAGTTAAGGGTTGAGGGATTAGGGTTTGATGTTGAGGGTTGAGGGTTGAGGTTTGAGGGTCAAGGGTTTAGGGATAGGGTTGAGGGTCGAGGGATTAGGGTTAAAGTAGACTGTGGAGGGTATAAGGATTAGAGATAGGGTTGGAGGGTTTAGGGATAAGGGATTAGGGTTTAAGGTATAGTATCCAGCCTGTTGAGGGTTTAGGAATAGGGATAGCATTTAGGGTGTAGGGATGAGGGATTAGAGTTGATGAATGATAGATTAGTGTTGAGGGTGGAGAGATTAGGGTTTAGGGATAAGGTTTAGGGTTGAGGGTTGATGGATTAGGGTTTAAGGTATAGTGTTGAGGGTTTAGGGATAGGGTTTAGGGTTGATGGATTAGAGTGAAGGGTCAAGGGATTAGGATTTGACATTGAGGGTTGAGGGTTGAGGCTTTAGTGTTTAAGGTTTAGGGATAGGGTTGAGGGTTGAGGGATCAGAGTTAAGGGTTGAGGGATTAGGGTTTGACGTTGAGGGTTGAGTATATTGAGGTTCGAGGGTTAAGGGTCGAGGGATAGGGTTAAGGGTCAAGGGATTAGGGTTAAAGCAGAGTGTCGAGGGTATAAGGATTAGGGATAGGGTTGGAGGGTTTAGGGATAAGAGATTAGGGTTTAAGATATAGTATCGAGCCTGTTGAGGGTTTAGGAATAGGGATAGCTTTTAGGATTTAGGGATGAGGGATTAGAGTTGAGGGATGACGGATTAGGGTTGAGGGTTGAGGAATTAGGATTTAGGGATAAGGTTTAGGGTTGAGAGTTGAGGGATTAGGGTTTAAGGTATAGTGTTGAGGGTTGAGGGATAGGGTTTAAGGTTGAGGGATTCAAGTGAAGGGTTGAGGGATTAGGATTTGATGTTGAGGGTTGAGCGTTGAGGCTTTAGGGTTTAGGGATAGGGTTGAAGGTCGAGGGTTCAGAGTTAAGGGTTAAGGGATTAGGGTTTGACGTTGAGGGTTGAGGGTTGAGGTTCAAGGGTCAAGGGTTTAGGGATAGGGTTGAGGGTCGAGGGATTAGGGTTAGAGTAGAGTGTGGAGGGTATAAGGATTAGGGATAGGGTTGGAGGGTTTATGGATAAGGGATTAGGGTTTAAGGTATAGTATTGAGCCTATTGAGGGTTTAGGAATAGGGATAGCATTTAGGGTTTAGGGATGAGGGATTAGAGTTGAGGGATGATGGATTAGTGTTGAGGGTTGAGGGATTAAGGTTTAGGGATAAGGTTTAGGGTTGAGGGTTGAGGGATTAGGGTTTAAGGTATAGTGTTGAGGGTTTAAGGTTGATGGATTAGAGTGAAAGGTCAAGGGATTAGGATTTGACATTGAGGGTTGAGGGTTGAGGCTTTAGGGTTTAGGGTTTTAGGATAGGGTTGAGGGTCGAGGGATCAGAGTTAAGGGTTGATGGATTAGGGTTTGACATTGAGGGTTAAGTAAATTGAGGTTTGAGGGTTAAGGGTTTCAGGATAGGGTTGAGGCTCGAGGGATTAGGGTTAAAGTAGAGTGTCGAGTGTATAAGGATTAGGGATAGGGTTGGAGGGTTTAGGGATAAGAGATTAGAGTTTAAGGTATAGTATCGAGCCTGTTGAGGGTTTAGGAATAGGGATAGCATTTAGGGTTTAGGGATGAGGGATTAGAGTTGAGGGATGACAGATTAGGGTTGAGGGTTGAGGGATTAGGGTTATTTTTTAGCAATGTTATGTTCTAAACATAGGCAAATAGTATCAATCTATAGCAGGACAAAATGTGAGCGTGTTATAATGCGCTCGCATTTTTTCCTACTATAGAAATGGTAAAAAAGTGTTAACCCCTGTGATCCAGGCCCACATGCTCTGTTTTCATACTGATTCTATGCATGCTCTGACAAAAAAAAAGTGCTTTCATGCTATTGGGAAGTTCACATGCACATTTTACACATTCTACCACCTTTGCATGATCTTTCCACAATCTTTTTTGCTTTGCCAACTTGAGGAGGAAATAATATAGTTTTCACACCAAATTTGATATATATCTATACAGGTTTCAATTTTTGTAGTGTTGCAATGTTAATTGTGATTCAATTTTAGGAATTTAACATTATAGATTGGTTAATAGTATTGTTGTTAGTAATTATATTTGAGTGTTATTCAATTTAACATTGAAAAGGAAGCAAGTGGTGAAAAACTCAAATTGTTGAGGAGTTTGATGCAAGAAGAAAAAAACACTACATAATTCGGTACTCTCTCTATTCAAATCTTTATTTTTTAGGTATGTCAAGTCTTTACATGCATGCTATTTACATTTTCCTTAATTCTATTTGAATTACTTTATCATGATTTATCATACATGTTTAAAATAGATAGATTCCCAATCAAGAAAGCAACCTACAATCTCACATGATGCCATGCATATTTTCTACACTTGGGCTCTTTAATAATTATGTGTAATAAACAAACCTTAACATACCATGATGTCAAACTATACAAGAATAAATCCTTACAACATAATAAAAATACAATCCCACTATTATCTTATATTCATTTCTTAAGAACTAATATTGGTCTTTTATCATGCTATAGACAAATTCTCCATCATGCTGAGGAAATGATCAAGAATTAAACCAACACAGGAAGAGATAGAAGCTAAGAATGCAAAGAAAGTAGTGGATATGAGGGAACTTCTTGAGAAGAGGAAATTGGACACGATAAATGAAGACATGCCAATTGAAGAGGAACCACAACCATCACAACGAGATATGGTATTGGCGGCATAAAGAGAACGAATGCAAAAACTTTGTGCTACGAGAGATTTGAATACTATAGTTGGAGACACGTCCTCTACCACAAGTCAACATGTAGGGACACCACCTACCACATCTCAAGTTGAGATCATCACTCAGATGTGATGAAGGAGGTATGCCATCGATCCCACCTCAACCTCAAGGTATGTCATCTATTCCATCTTTGATTGAAGGTATGCCATCTAGCCCATCTCATTTAAATATTGATGAAATTCCTAATGTTGAGATGAATTTACCTAACTTAACACCACCTATAATTTTGCATAGAAAGACAAAGTATTTGATTGATATTGATGAGAATATTTTACAGGCAATGGAAGGTAAGATTCTAAAATGCACTTGTAGAAGATATGCTCATAAGATTTGGAGATTGTTCTTTGAAAAGTTAAATGAGATTGCAAGATGTCAACTGTTCATTGATATGATGCGAAGTATAAAGTATAGGTCCATCATGAAGATTCTTGGGTTGAGAACATCAGAGGCTTCAAGTGAAAAATCTATTGTCAAGAATCTAATGAGTGCATATGAGAGTGTGGGTAACACCTCATGCACAAAAGATAGTAATGCAACATGGTGTGTGATTACATCGACTATAGTAAGTAGTCAAATGAGGAAAGCTTGTCTCATTAGAAAGATGAGTCAAGAATTAAGAATTAATAGGAAAACTTTATCAAGAGCCATTGGAAGACACCAAAGAATTGAGGACACTAATGCCAATGAATTATGCGCATTCTCGGGGAGACTACCACGAAAAGATAAACCAATTGTTGAAGCATTGAGATCACTAATTGAAGACTTTTGGAAGAATTACACAAGGATATCTCTGAATCAAAGGGATGTGGTAAGAAGGAGAATCAATAGTCAGAACCGTGAGCCACATCCAAAGCAATTTTTGGATGAGACTCAGACAAAGTTTTATGGTAAATTTCTAGAGAAGTATCCTCAAATTAAAATTTGTCAAAGATATTTTGAAATGCTAAAACCTTTCTATGTCAAGATAAATCACACACGCACTACTTGTTGTTGTAGATTACATATTAAATTTTCTAACCATTTTGATGTTTATAGGTCTATATGTTTAGATATGCATACTAAAAATGTTTTGCAGGGTTGTGCCATATGTGCCCCACCAACATCTTCAAGAGACTTCATATCAAGAATTTTATGTGAAAGAGAGGAAGGTCAAATATTCTGCAAGAAATTATGCTTGGATGGCACATGTCATCATTGCAGTGGCTTGCAACATTTGCCAATATGTGAACATATGGAAAGAACACATGCAGTTGGAAATGAACTAGTAGAGTTTGGCAAGTATAAAACAGTGGCATACAATACAAAAGATGGTAAAGAAACAAAGAGGTGTGAATTAGTTATTGAAAATATTCCAGTGTATCATTTTATGCCTATATTTCGTGACAACATAGTGTATGAGTATGCAAGACATGCCCATAGAGCTCGATGGTTGGACTTGCAATTCAAGTTATGCAAGGACACATTTCCAGTTGGTAGCATTGTTTCAGTCGTCGACTTTGCAGAAAACTATAGTCTACAGCCACAACGTGAGGTGCAATCACAATATTACAACTCCACATAGGTTTCTATATTTGTGCACATTGCATTCATTCATATGAATGATAGTATAGAGGATGACAGAACGATCATAAGGGAGTATAATTTCTATATTAGTGATGATCATACGCATTCTACGGAGTTCATGCAAGGTTTCTTTCAGGTGTTCTACAATGATTTGGCTAGAAGGGGAATATCGTTCAGTCAACATATCATATGGTCGGATAACTGTGCGTCACAATTCAAGAACTAGCAGAATTTCTATTGGCTGAGTAGGAGGCATAATTTTACAGATATTTAGCATATGTGGAACTTTTGTGAGGCCGAGCATGGAAAGGGGGAGCATGATGGTGCAGGAGCATGTATCAAAAGAGCCATAGCACGAGAAGAGTTAAAGTATAAAGACAATGCAAAGTTGACAGATGCAAAATTGATTATCGAGTGGTGTAATGCTTCCATGGGTCTAGGTAATGAAGGTAAGTCTTCAGTTTGTAGATTTTTTTGGTTGATAGATAATACTAACATTGCACCATATGAGGACTGTTGTACACTGACAGGATCAAATGAGATGCACTCTTTCAGAAGCTCAATTGTAGGTTCATGGAGTATCCATATGCAAAAGATGTCATGATTTTGTTCTTCCTATACAATTCAAGTCTGGGATGAGTGCGAGTCAAAGGAGTGGGTTGACGAATGACAGTTAAGTTATCTTAGCCCACTTGACATGTATTGACCCCCGACGGCACTGGAACTAACACAAATGGAATCATTAGTTGACTTTGACCACATATCAGATTTAGTTCAACCAAGTAATATAGGGCACGTATATGCATCTAATTTCATCTAGTTCAACCAGGTAATGTCATTTTACTTTGTAGTGTTTTTGTAATGTTGACTAATTTCATCTAATTTGCTACACATATTAATGTAGGGCACATATATGTAGTTATTGCAGATGAAGATAATGAAGAGAGAACAAATTATTACTTATGTCATTGTGTTGAGGCCAAAAAGAAATTGGAGGCCCCTGTTACAAATAGAGAAAATATCAAATACCCTACAGGCTCAGTGGTTATTACTGGAACATGGATTAGAAGGTACCCACATAAGAGTTAATGTTTGTTTGGGACTTTGACATGCATTGAAAGATTCTTCATTACTCGAACCTTGTTGTGGCATCCAATGTTTATTTGATAAAGTATCGGGGTAGACCTTTGAACAAAATCTGGTGGAAGGTGCGTGAGTCTGACCATGAAGCAATACTTGACACAATAAAGAGTAAAGAAGACCTAGATGGTTCATTGGATTAATTTGTAAGTATTCACATTGATTTTGTAAAGTCATGTTACATTGAGTTGTAAGTATGCACATTAATTTGTAAGTTTTATCTTTTTTTAAAAAAATTTCTGCTGCATTTTTATACATATACACATTTTTACTTAATCATGTTATTCATTTTTGGTGTCCTACTCCTGATGCGACCAAACTGACTATTCCAATGCGTCTGGATGGGTACATTTATGCTAGGCATGGTTTTATTTTTTACCCAAACATGTCGAAACAATCTAAGCTACATTGTACCGACGATATCCCTGAAGAGTCCAAAGTGCAAAAAGGTAGAAATCTTTGACGAGATGTTACTCAAAAATTGTGTCACTTAGAAACATTCAGTCTAAGGAAAAATGATCACGTAGAGTGCCTCTACAATAACCTCTCTCAATTTTTTATATCTCTGAGGGGTTTGCCTGTGGTGAAAGGTTTTCTGCTGCCCCAAAAATTGTCAGAAGGAGGCAGTGTAAAGTTGCAAAGGGGTGTAACTTTCATCCTACTCCTGATGTGACTAAACTGACTATTCCAATGCATCCGAATGGATACATTTACGCTAGGTATGGTCCTTATTTTCACCCAAACACGTAGAAATAGTCTGAGCTACATTGTACTGACGATATCCCTGAAGAGTGCAAAGTGCAAAAAGGCGGCAATATTTGACGAGATGTTACTCAAAAACTATGTCACTTAGAAACATTCCATTTGAGCTAACACAATCATGTAGAGTGCCTCTACAATAACCTCTCTCAGTTTTTATATCTTTGAGGTATTTGCCCGTGGTGAAAGGTTTGCTGCTGCCCCAAAAATCATTAGAAGGACTTAGTGTAAAGTTGCAAAGGGGTGTAACTTTCATCCTGCTCCTGATGCGACCAAAATAACTATTCCAATGCATCTATATGGGTACATTTAGGCTAGGCATTGTCCTATTTTTCACCCAAACATGTCGAAATAGTCTGAGCTACATTGTATCGACGATATCCCTGAAGAGTCCAAAGTGCAAAAAGGTAGAAATCTTTGACGAGATGTTACCCAAAAACTGTGTCACTTAGAAAAATTCTGTCTGAGGCAACGTGATCATGTAGAGTTCTTCTACAATAACTTCTCTTGGTTTTTATATCTCTGAGGGGTTTACCTGAGGTGAAAGGTTTTCTGCTGCCCCAAAAATCATCAGAAGGAGGTAGTGTAAAGTTGCAAAGGGGTGTAACTTTCATCTTGCTCCTGATGTGACCAAACTGACTATTCCAATGCATCCAGATGGGTACATTTACACTAGGCATGGTCTTTTTTTCACCCAAACATGTCAAAATAGTCTGAGCTACATTGTACCAATGATGTCCCTGAAGAGTCCAAAGTGCAAAAAGGTAGCAATCTTTGACAAGATTTTACTCAAAAATTGTGTCACTTAGAAACATTTTGTTTGAGGAAACGTGATCATGTAGAGTGCCTCTACAATAACCTCTCTTAGTTTTTTTATATCTCTGAGGTGTTTGCTCGTGGTGAAAGGTTTTCTGCTGCTCCAAAAATCATTAGAAGGAGGTAGTGTAAAGTTGCAAAGGGGTGTAACTTTCATCCTGCTCTTGATGCGACCAAATTGACTATTCCAACATGTCTGGATGGGTACATTTACGCTAGACGTGGTCCTATTTTTCACCCAAACATGTCGAAACAGTTCTAGCTACATTGTACCGATGATATCCCTAAAGAGTCCAAAGTGCAAAAAGGCAGCAATATTTGATGAGATGTTACTCAAAAACTGTGTCACTTAGAAACATTCCATCTAAGGCAACGTGATCACATAGAGTGCCTCTACAATAACCTCTCTCAATTTTTTATATCTCTGAGGCATTTACCCGTGGTGAAAGGTTTTATGCTACCCCAAAAATCATCAGGAGGCAGTGTAAAGTTGCAAAGGGGTGTAACTTTCATCCTGCTCTTGATGTGACCAAACTGACTACTCCAACGCATCCAGATGGGTACATTTACACTAGGCATGGTCCTTTTTTTCACCCAAACATGTCAAAACAGTCTGAGCTACATTGTACCGATGATATCCCTGAAGAGTCCAAAGTGCAAAAAGGTAGCAATCTTTGACAAGATGTTACTCAAAAACTGTGTCACTTAGAAACATTCCATTTAAGGTAACGTGATCATGTAGAGTGCCTCTACAATAACCTCTCTCAGTTTTTTATATCTCTGAGGTGTTTGCCCATGGTAAAAAAATTTTTGCTGCCCCAAAAATCGTCAGAAGGAGGCAGCGTAATGTTACAAAACATTGCTAAGAAATCCTCAATACTCAAACACTCCAATGAACTGAAGCAACTTCTTCTTAGGCATAAATGTAAGGGTACACAAGGGGAAAATGGCACCTAGATGACTTAGTGCATTTCTATGACTTCATTCACATGTTTAAATGTTTGAGAAACTCTCCTTTACTAAGCGCTTGTCCTCATGTCAATGTTAAGCTTTATACCTCCTAGGCATTCAATTAGGTGATGTCATTAGATACAACTTACCCTTAGGTGTCAATGTACCTTCTTTAATCCATCACACTTCTAGGCACTCAAATTTGAGGTCTTGGACTTGTATCTTATTCCTAGGCACAATTGGATGATCTTCCTAGATCTAGGCGCTCATGATAGTGGGAAATTACATGATGGGGTGCCTAAGTCCAATTTGACTTTGTATTTGATATTTTATGACTCCAATTGACTAGGAATGGCTCAATTTCTAAAGTTCTTACTCAATAATGTAAGTTTAAGGTCTTTTCCTCCTAGGCGCCAATTAATGAGTTCACTAGATGCAATTTCTCCTTAGGCGCCAAAACTAGATAGTAGAGACAAGAGGATGCACCTAGCATCAATTTAGGCTCTATTCATTATTTGTAAGACCTTCAATGATTAAACATGCTTGAAGTAAGCCTTTCTTTGTTGGAACTTACTCAATGATATAGATTTGTGATACTTTATCTAAGGTGCCAGTCTAGATCTATATGATGTGAAAGAGCGCCCAACATCATGAAGCTTTATACTTGGTGTTTTTTATGCTTTAAATAATTATGAAGGTCTTAGGATGACTTTCCCCCTCTAGGCGCCTACTCTTAGATGTCCTTGGATGTAATTTCAATCTAGGCGCTCATGGAGGTATTGAATGACAAGCAAAGGCGCCTTAGCTTACTTAGCCCATTTCTTTGGATTTTGATGATCTTGACTCTTAAATGCCATCTTGTCTCATGCTCTTAAGCTCTCCTCTTACATGGCGCCATATTGAATGGATTTAAACTCTCTTTTTATGCTTAGGCGCGAATTCAAGGTCATTCTAAAGGCAAAGAGCGCATAGAATCCATTTGACTTAGCTTTTAACATTTCAACAAGTTTAAGAAATGGGAGAGATCTCATCAAGGAGTCCACTCAAAGGATTGCTTCATGTCAACTCTTCCTAGGCACCAATGTGTGATTAGATCACAAGGAAAGTGCGCCTAAACTCCAAACATTCAATCAATCTTCATATACATACTTCTCTCCTTCAAGGCACTCAAAGTGGTTAACTCATTTTTCAATTCCTTATTCTAGTTGGTTCTAAGACCTTTAGATGCTATCATTCACCAATTCAAACCTTCAAACACTTTTAAGGTGCTCAAAGTGATGTCCATCAGCAATCCACTCCTTAGGTGCTCAAATTTGATTATAGAAGCAAGAAATTGCGCCTAAGGTTTATGTTGCTCAAGACCTCCTTTGCAAGGCACCTTAGATGATGATCAAGGTAAGACTCAATGTAATCTCATAAAATTACCTTATATGCAAGAGGAATTACATTTAATAACCATAATAGTCACTTACCACTAACATTTAATCAATCTTCATATACATACTTCTCTCCTTCAAGGCACTCAAAGTGGTTAACTCATTCTTCAATTCCTTATTCTAGTTGGTTCTAAGACCTTTAGGTGCTATCATTCACCAATTCAAACCTTCAAACACTTTTAAGGCACTCAAAGTGATGTCCATCGCCAATCCACTCCTTAGGTGCTCAAATTTGATTGTAGAAGCAAGAAATTGCACCTAAGGTTTATGTTTCTCAAGACCTCCTTTGCAAGGCGCCTTAGATGATGATCAAGGTAAGAATCAATGTAATCTCATAACCTCACCTTATATGCAAGAGGAATTTGATTTAATAACCACAATGGTCATCAGGTGCTCATAAGCATATGGTTTTCACTATCTTATTCAAAACAACAAACATACTCTTTGCATCCCAATATGGTATAATAACAAGAAATTAAGAAACATTTTCAATTGACCAACTCATAAAGAATATGGATCAGCATACTCATTTGAATATTTTCAATTGAGCAACTCATAAAGAATATTAATATTTTCTGTTCAACATGATGATTCATTTTTTTTTTAAATACAACTTTTATCTTTTAGTTCTAAAATGAGGTTTAGGTGATACTTGAATAAAAATAGCTAGCTTATTAGATCAACAAACATCCTATGTAATATAATTAGACTTTAAATATTTGAAGTAGCCATCTACAAATATCCATTTAAATGTGGATTTATAATGCAAGTATGGACGCCATCAATAAAAAAGATTTGTATTAACCAAATATCCATATAGGCATACATCAATATCTGTCAATATAAGTATAACATATATATAAAATATCCATATAGGCTTACAAGAATGCCATATAGGCATACAATGTCAACTATATGCAATACAAAATATATGTCCACAAATGCTATATAGGCATACAACAAAGGAACACAATAAAAAGTCATTCCCCTCTCGCTGGTGAAGAGAATAGATCACGGACAGCCTTTGATCTTCTAGGGGATGGAGACGCACATGTGGGTGGTATACTATGAACCTGAGGGTTGCTCCTCCTATTTAGTTCTTCCTGCATCTTTAGCTGTTACAATAAAAAGTATAGACATTAATATATAGAAATTACATGTTATAAAAAGTGAAACATTTAACAAAATAATCACTTACCACTAACATATAATCTATCTCCTCACTTGCCTCAGTAGCAGGAATAGGCTGTGGTGATGTCACGTCCTATAGAAACCATCTAGATAGAAATTAAACTTCAAATCAATAATCTTTTAATTTTTCAAAAATAAACAACTATAACAATGAATATAAATTGAAATTTACTAATCTGCCTCATACCCCTGTCAATGCCATGGAGCTATGAATCGCAGAGGTCACACCATGCTCCATTGCCCTCTGAACATTGGGAGGTGTCTCCGCAGCCTACATCATCTGGAAATAAAACAACATTATTCAATTACAAAAACTATAATAGTGATGCAAATCATGGATCCTAACATACACACACATTCATCTAAACATGGAAGTACACACAATAAAGCACACAAGTCACATACAAAAATCTAGTAAGTAAAATTCATTCATTAAACTATTTATTTTATTACCTCCGTGAAGCTTTGAAGTCCACCATCACTGGCAGGTGTTGCTGTGAAATCTCCAATATTAACCTATTCAACATCCAAAATCAGATATTAGAATACCATTCATATAATGATGCTATTCACATGTAATATTTATAATTGTTTACTAGTTACATACCCTAACAGTAGATGATCTAGTGTAATATCCAGGTGGAGAACCACTGAAAATTGCATCAACACTATGACCCTGAAATTTCATTAAAATCATCAAACTAAATTAGTTAATCTTGCATTTCAAAAATAAAATTTAATAATTAAATTCAATAAACTTGCTAATATTTACCTGAGTATCAAGGCCGAAAGTCTCACTCAGGAGGGTATCTGTCATCACCATCTGCTCAACTGTAGATGTAGCCTATGCACCTGCGTCCTGACTATCCATGGGGTCATAACCACAGGCTGACCTGCAAGTCTGACAAGTATGGGGTGGGACCCTACTCCTCGCACTATCTCCCAACCCACTTTGTGCTGCAGGACTAGCATGCTTTATGACGCTCTAGGTCAAGGCATTAATGGACTGAAGTGTATCAACCTCAACACTCTCCTTCACAATGGAAGGGATAGAAACATACTCATGGGCTAGTCTACTAATTACTCGTTTCACTGCCCGCTGTGGGTCAACACGTGCCCCTGGTCTATCTTGTGCTGACCCCCCACCTCTACCCTAGAAGTCCCGCATATCAAAATAGTTTGGCACTTTATTGAGGACAAACTCGCAGTAGAGTTTCCTCAAAAAGTATTGAGGGACCTCATTATTATTGCATGGAGGATGGTCAAAAACCATCCACCACCTCTGCCCAAAATTGTCCCTTATCGCTTGGTTGTTGTACCAATGGATAGGGAACCTCTTGCATGTAATGGGTGGAGGTTGATTTGTTTGTGGGTTTGTGAAAATCAAACACAAGTCTAATTTTGTAATTTATAATTTTTTCACATCTTGGTATGACAACTTGTTTGCATAATAGTCTCTAAACTCTCTCCTCTTATCCATCCAACTAGTTATTTGCTTGCTAATTGAATCTACATTTGATAACATAGATTCAAGAGATTCAACAAGCGTGGACCTATGCAAGGTTGAAGTGGAAGGATCTTTCAACCTTGCAATTATATCTTCAATTTCTTTTTTGTTGTTTTCAATTTGCCCCATTATATTTTCTTGTGTTCTAGGGGCATGTCGAGGAATGGATGGAGGAGGTTGTTGTTCCATAGGTATTTTCTCCTCAAGATTTTGTGGATTTTGAGGAGGAGGAGGAGGAGGTGCATTAACATTTCCTGACAATTAATGAAATATACATCAAAAATCAACTCAACCTACCTATTTAGAAACAAATTCAAACAAAAAAACAAATATAACTCACTTCTTTGGAGTTCTCGACATCGTGGAGACATTTTGGTGATGAATCGATAAGGTTTTTGTGTTGAATTGAGTTTTGCAAAATGCGAGTGCGCTTCCTAGGGTTTGCAGGCCGCGGGTATAGAGGAGAAGAAGAAATGAAATGAGATAGATAACCTTTATTTATTTATTTATAACAAGTCAAAATGCGCTCGTGTTTTGGCTTAGTTTTGATGAGCCTTAGGCTCGTCATTACCAAACCATAATGCGAGCGCGTTATAACGCGCTCGTGTTTTGCATTTTTTTTTTTTGAAAACAATTTGGCCACTTTTTGGCCCCCCAACTTTTTGCACTTACCCAAAGGTCAAGGATGAATTGATTTTGGGGATGCAATATTGGTTTGAGAAGCATGTTGATGTGATGGATAGAGTGTTTTATTCATTGTTTTCAATAGAGGATAGTGATCATTCAGTTTCTGTCAAAGCAGAGGTTAGTGAACTTGAAAAAAATAGTAGATATAGGGGAAGAGCATCAGATGAAAAAGGTGAGAAATAGAGGTGAAGAGCTCAAGGCTACACTACAAGGGGAAAAGAGCAAGTTCATGTATACTATGGAAGTGAACAAGAAGGAAGTGCTTTGCAAGGATGAAGGAGATAAGGTGGAAAGTCAAGTTATAGGTTTACCAACATTCTCAAGGGTAGAACTAGTCAACAATCATCTGTCAAACAAGTCTTTGAAGTTGCAATTTATCTTAGGTAACAAGGAGCTCATAAAGGCAAGAAACAATGCCTATTTCAAGTACTTGGTTCACTAGAGGGGTGTACCACCTAGAGATGCCACTTGGAGGCTAGAGTATGATGTGATCAAGCATGATCCTATTGCTGCACAATCCTCAAGGGGACTTGAGTTCCTTTTTTCCCAGGAGTACGGTGCAGTGCACCATAGCTCTTAAAGTGAAAAGATTACAAAGAGTTAGATATTAAGTCTTTTGGTTTGTAATAAGGTCTATAAGACTATTTCCTATATTTTTAAGTTGTCTTAGGTTATTTGAAGTCAATTTTGTAAAGATTGTAAAAGTTGCAAAAATAAGTGCAAAAATGGGAATATGAAGAGTCATTGGTGGTTAGAAGGTATTTTAAATGGTTGGTAAATCAAAAGTCAGCTGGAAATGGTGGGAGACAGTTAGAAGATGCTTTGTGAAGATGAAGACATTGGTGGAAGTGGATTTTGATGAGGAAAAAATAATAACAAACTCTATTTTTATGCTTTTTCCTGTGTTTTCATTGTTTTCAGCCTCTTGTACGGCCTTGTACAGCCTATAAGTGCACATTTTTGAATTGGAATGATGGAGTGTTGAGTTAGCTTCCTTTTGGTTTTTGTTTCATTATTTTTTATCAAGTTTTGAGGATTTTACAGTAGATTTTCTAAAAACTAGTTCAAAAACCCTAGTTGAAGAGGGTTTGATTGAAGAAAATGAATTTTGACCCATTTCATCGGTGAAAAAGGTTTGGTAATTGATGGAAATGGTATGTACATACCCCATATGATGTGTTGATGACTTTAGAATGAAGGATAGAGTTTGAGGGAGTGTAAAACCAATAAGTGCCTTGTTGAATGAGCCTAATTAGGCCTTATGAGCAGCGTAGTAGTCCAATTTTGAGGGTTGTGTTCCAAAGTAACCCACCTTAAAAATTTGATATGTTGTAGAAATCCAAAATGGGTGTCTAAAATAGCTTTTTTAGATTATGGGTTGAAGGTTTGACATGGAAGTTATGAGAGAAAAATAGGGTTTGCTGTCCTAATTAGGCCTAACTTGAACGATAATAGTCCAAATTTGAGAGCTTCATTACAAAGTAACCCCACTTGCAATTGAGATATGTTGTGTAAGGGGATAAAGAGTATCTAAAACTGTGATGAGTTTCTAGGAATAAGGTCTGGTGTGGAAATTAGGTCAGAAAAACCTAATTTGTTGTCCTACTAGGGGAAGATGAAGAGTTGGTGATAGAATCGACCAAATTAGGTTTCAAAATTTGAAAGGTTGGTTCATTAGTGTTTGTGTTTGATATCCTCCATTGTCCTGCATCATATTTCATATGGTGTTGTCTCAAGTGAAGTGAAGTTTGAACTTCACAAGTATGGTGATATGTTTTTCCCTGGAATAGGTGATGTTGAGGAAATCTCCATTGATGGCGCTTCTTTGCTGAATATGCACAAAATAAGTGGATTTGTTAGAAAGGCTCAAAATCTTCAAGCAATAGCCATTGTCTATGGGTTGAGTTGCTCATGGTGGAAAAGGTTCAGCATTTGCAAATCAGCATAATAGCTTTAGCAGTGATGGAGTGCATGGTGGCCATTATGATGCTTTCAAGTTTGATGATTATATACATCTCAACAGTTGTGTTGAATTATTAATTTGTTCGGGTGATAAAGGGAAGGTTATATTATATCCAATGGATTCAATTGAAAAGTCATTGTGTCACTGTCGGTCACTCCAGAAGAGTCTCCTTTTATAGATATGAGTTCTTCAGGTCTAAAGGTTTTTAATAGTGCATTAGAACTTTTGGTTCATATTGGGAGAACTTTCCTTATGGCAATAATAATAATAATTCGAAGGCATGCCAAGGGGATTACAATATAGATCCTGATCAATAAGCATTACATGAATATTTCTTAGTTTGATAGAGCCATAAGATGAAACAATCTTCTTGGCCTTCATTGATGATTGCTATCTTGAAGAAATATTGCCTCACAACAGATATCATCTTGGCCATTCTATGAGAATCATCATGGCATCTGTGCAAAACCCATTTGGCAGATATAAAATTGAAGAATATATTGATTGAAGAAACTCAAATAAAATCAGCATCGACTGGTAAGGAAAAAGGTTCTACATAAGATGATTTTGTTGAAAAAGCCAGAAGCTTCCAAGAAAATGTGATTTGGCAGGTGTAAGTTCAAATTCCACAACCTTTGCCGGTATTGTTCACCTTCTGGCGCCAAAGGGAAGATGCACTTGGCGAGTATAACGCCAATTTTTGAATCTCTCATATCCTCCTAGTTCGCAGAAAGCGGTAACTAAGATACAAATTTTCTGTCACACATTGTAGTGGGACTGGGACACGTGCATGTAAGACACAAAAGTATTAAAGGCCGCAAATTATTAAAAATGGATATACTCTTCAATAAAATGCAATGATCTTAGGATTCGCACAAAATGGATTTGTCTATAAGGGTTTTAGAAATTTTTAGACAAATGTAATTGGCAGATCTAGTACCAAGTTCCCCTGCTCGTGAAACCTGGGAGCGTTGGATCGATATAAGGCAAAATCACAATGATAACACATTTTTGGAGAGATATTATAGCTAAAAATCTTCTAGCAGCTATGTATATGGATTGTGGAAGCATAAATAGGTTTGTGAATTGTGAAGAATGCCGAGAAAGGAAAGTTATCCATTTGGCGTACAATCATTGTCAGATATGCATGAAATGAATTTATCATTAAAGATTGAAACGTTCAAATGGATATGATTTGCATATGCAATGCCATATCCTACTTTTTTTCTAGCACACTATTGCCAGTACAGAAATAGCAACAACTTAATGAAAATAGAAAAGGCATATTAAAGGAATGATTTATATTAGAAATGCATGCACAAAATCATTCATTGGAATGGTTTCAAAAACTTTCAAGCATACGCAAACTTGGTAGTGGTAATGCCAAAACCTCCCGCCAGCCCGCACCAAGCATGAGGAAGGATGATTTTTGTTAGATATTAAAGTTGAAAATGCTAGGATGGATAAGCATGCAAATGTGAAGGCACAAGAAGATTGCAACTTGTTCAAATAGGTGAAACACTACAAAAAAAATCAAAACGTAGGCGAGTATTGCAGGATTTACTCAAGATTGATTTGTTAAAATGGCTTTAGAAACTTTAAGAAAATGCCATTGGCGGGTTGGAAACCATCTTCCAAAATCTTTGCCATCATCCTCCTTTCCACGTCAATATGGAAGCTCTTGAGCCGACCACCAAAATCCAAAACTTTCATCAACAATATTATTAGTGCTCTTCACAAAACATTTGCGAGATCCTCTCACGGTTGAATAGTGAGAGAATCACAAATAAATGGAGTCTATGAAATGGTTCTATCGAGCCATTTTTGGTAGAGAACGTATGAGCTCAATATGGCCTTGCCCTTTGTCCTTAGCAAGGCTGACGTGTAGAATGCCATCATGTGAAAAGGGCTGCAGAAGGTGGAAGCACTCGCCGACCATAAAAATGAGCACAATCCAAACATGGCCTAACCATCTTTGCTGAAGGTAATGATGGTTGTGCTTTGCTATTTCTTGAACTGGCTATTCAAGTTGTTGAAACTACAGCTATGCATATCATGGATATCCTCCTCCTACAGCTACTTTTATGGCTTTTCACCTCCTGGATAATAACATCATTGCAATTGGAATGAAAAGTTCGACAATCCAGATATACAATGTTCAAGTTGATGAGATAGATGGAAGAAGTTCTAAAATGAAATATTAGAGAAGGCATCTGTTGCTGAAGATGAAACAGTTAGTGCACATTGTGTAGCTACAATGGTAACTACCACAGGCAAGATAGAAAACAAAGACCCCATAGAAAACAATAACTCTTCTAATCAAGCTAATAAAAATGATGTTGCTTCAATCTTTGGATCAGTTTGAAAATGAAGGTAGGAGAATGGTAAAGTTGGGCAAGATTTAATGTCCAAGGTGAGGAGATCATCAAGCACCCCAAGTCTGCAAGATTCTGGAATGATATCTCCATCAAGGTCTAGGTAGATAGCAAAGGGTGACAGTCTAGGTGTACTGGCATCTGCTGTGGCCAAACCACTTTTTGAAGCTATAACCAGACCATCAAATGGGAGGTGGAACAAAGCAACTTTGGATTAATGTAATTTTATTGCTTCTTTCTATATAGCACTTGCTTGCTAAGGCAGTGGATGAGCTTGATTCAATATGTTGAGCATTGATGATGTCTAGAGATCTTTTTGCAATATTTTGATAATTCATGGGTCTAGATTGGAAAAGTTCAGATGGTTATATGTTTGAGCTCATTCAAAGGGATCACACTCCAGAACTATTGTATCAGGCCATGCTTTGTGTTTGAAACCTTGATGCTTTATGCAAAGGCTTGTGGAATGAAACTCTTAAAGGCTTTGTTGTGGATAGAGAGGTTTGGTGCGGTAATGGTCTCATAACCAATGAAGATATGGATGAAATTATTGTAAAGGAAAACAAGCCAAAGTAGAATGCCAAGAGTAATCTGGGACTATTCAATTTTGTTTTTTCATTTTGTAATTTCTTTTGTTGAACGCATGGCTTTTGGGCTGCCATCTAAGGAGTTCTATAAAACTGGATTTGCAATCATTGTAAAGGATCTTTTTGTTGTTCAACTGGGAGCTCCTGTGAGAGCTGTGGGAGGTGTAGTGATTAGATAGCTATTCTGATCTTTTTACTACCCTGTATAGTGGGAGAGTTTTGTAAAGGAGGGATGAAACTTTGTACTTCTGTTATTTTGAGATATAGAAGAGTTGTGGTTCTTATGTTTTCAATTTCTTCTGAGAAACTAGTTATTCTTATGTTTAATTAGTTTCTTCTATGTTTATAATCTCTTTTACTTGGCTCTTTGTCTACATGTTTAGGAAACTTTGTTCTTCTTTCTTTTCATTCAAATTATTTTTCTGGGTTTCTGTTGTGTTTCTATGTTCATAGATGAGACTCTTTATTTCTTTAGTCTTCTTTCTTTTTGCTACCTTCTTGTACCTTCTGGTCAAAGGTACTTAGAAATATAAAAATGCCATCATACGAGGGAGTTGTCCCTCTCAAACACAGAGGATAATTGTTGCACTCTCAACGATTACTCCATTTGTTGGTTTGTTTTGTCGCTGCCTATTGGGTGAATTAGGGTGTTTTTGTAGTGATAAAACTGTTAACCAATAGTTTTTGGTGACTCCATTGGGGAAAGAATCAAAGTGCCAATGTCTTCTTTCCTTAGAAATTTCATGATACCTCCACTAGGAGGTTGGCAACTCTATTGTATTTGAAAAGCTCAGAAAATGGTTCAATGCAAGGTAGATCAAAGAAATCAGCCCAAAGCCAGAAGATGACCTATGCCAACAATTGAAGAGATATTATCTGAAGATGATGAAATACTTCATTTGTTGTGGAGCAGTCTCAAAGCAAGCATCTATGAAGCGGAAAAGAAAGGGTTGTATCCATCCAAAGACTACCAATCCACATCACTGCTCAGAAGTTTGCATGACAAATTTTATTTTCTCAAAGGTCTTTATCAGAAGATTCATCAAGAAACTCTAGAAAGATTAAGGTTGCTCAAAGAAGAACTAGACAGAAAGGATCGAGTTTCTTATAACTTTTCTATTCTTGGTGAACAAGATTCTGTGCGAGCATTGGTTGAACCTAGAGATTTGTTAGTGCCATGGAACCACAATCAACAACAAGAAAGAATTTTGAGCAAGGCTAAAAGTAAAGTACCATAATATTTCTCAACATGCATACAAAGGAGTGAGATTGAATGATCCTCTACTTTGGTTGAGGAGAATAATGAAAAGGTACTATCAGAAGAACCCAATGTCATTCTCATTCCAAACTAGTGCCTGGAGAGTTCCAACGATGACTTTTTATGTGGAATCTTGGATAAAGATGGTCACATTACTGAAGTTGAAATTACTGCAGCTACTTGTGTCTCTGGTGATATGAAATAAGGTATGAATGGTTCTCTATTTTCTCCTAAATCAGAAATCTTTAACTTTGATATTGATGAAAAAGACCAAGTGATAGAAGGTATTTCTTATGAGGCTAAAAAAGAGTTTTTAAATCATAGTTCAAACATGGAAGTTTTTGTCTTTTACAATATTGATTTAGCATTTGATAAAGTAGACAAAGAAGAGCCTGATGAGAGAATAGATAAATTGCATTCCCAATCTACTTATCCTCTTAGGAATGACTTTATTTGTGCAAGAGGAGAAGAATTTCTTTCTATCAAACTTGATCCCATGCTTGTAGAATGTGATATTCAAAAATCACAATCAACAGTCACATTCCTAGAGACCGATTCATCATGTAGTTTGCAGAAAGAGTGTTTCATTTTTGATGTTTTCTTTCTAAGTCCTAGTGTAGATAATGAAGTTATGACTGATACGCAACTAGAGTATATGACTTTCAAGTTTCATGAAGAAGATGATAAAGGAGAAATATTGCAGCCAAAGGTGAGTGTAGAATTCATCTTTGAGTCATTTTACTTCAAAGATGCAGTTATACCTTTTGAAAATGATTCATCAAATGAAACTTGTGTTAAAGGTGAAATAAATATATGCAATGATTTTTCACAATCTGAAGTTATGAAAGGAAAATAAATTATTGAGACTAATGAAGGATTGCAGCCTCAAAAATTTATAGAAACTTCAGATGATAACCTTATTTGTGTAGAAAATTTTGTGCTCTCTCCTATACCATGCATTGAGGAAGAGTACTCTGTTGCTGAATGCCCAAATATGGGTGGTCTAACAACTCCTATTGCAGCCGGTGAACAATTTTTTAATGAGGAGAATAGCTGGAATGATACATGGGAAATCTTTTTGAATCATCTGTAGTTGGAGTGTGAAGCTATTGAAGTTCCCATATTGAATCATGAAGAAGCAAAACTACAAACAAAGGTTGTGGAGAAAGATGGTTTGGATGATGAATCAAAAAATTTAGAGTTGCCATTAGAAAAACATGAATTAGATTCTGAAAGTAAAAGGGAAATTGCATTCAAGCCCAACAAGGCTATTGTTCATGTTATGAATTTTTAGTTTCTTTTAGAAGGAGTTTGTTCAGATCTGATCTCGATTGAGGACATAAATGATATGCAAGAGAGTTCTCCTAAAATTAAAGAAGTTTTTGATGAAAAGTGGTTGTTTGGTACACATTTTAGTGAGTTCTTGTCCTTCATAAATCTTAGTTTTATGTTCATAGTTCTAAATAGGTTTCTAATTTTACAAGAGCTTCATGAATATGCACCTCTGTTTCACACTGGCATATACTTTTCCCAACTAGTTAATGGGTTTGCATAGTCTTATTATATCATTGGTGTGTTGTACCTAGTCCGGGTACATAGTTTGATTTCATTCCTTGTTGTGTCATGTTTGTTTCATTTTTGGTTTTGCTTAGGTCTCGTTATTTCCCCTTGACTCTATTTGCCCAATTGATTGTCACTGGTCTGCACCTGAGATTCTAGATTCTCTACTTTCTACAAGGGAAAGCAGTCCCCAATTAGAGCCTGTTGTTGGCCACATTTTTGGAACATGAAAATTTTAAACTTTTCCTATATTTGAGCTATCACATATCATTAAATCAATTCCCACATGTATTGTTTGCCATTTAGAGTCACAGTTGATGTCATACTCTTATCTATTTTCTATCTTAGTCTAGTTGGAATATTATTATTTCACCTCATTCTTGGAGTGCTCTTAGTTGTCTCATGTTATTAGTACACTCCCAAATACTCAGTCGGTTTGGATTTATTCTTGAGATGTGGGATATGAGGTTGAAAATGAGGAGCCTTATGCATATGATGCTTCATAGTCCTTTGGCAAATACTCTTGGTGCTCTTTGTTTGACAGCAAATTGCTAGTGACGAGAAATTGTGGATAGGTAGATATCATTCTCTTAGATAAAACATGGACCCTTACATGCAATCAGATGGATTTTATCAAGTGTTCAATAGCTACTATTTCATATGGTGTTGTCTCAAGTGAAGTGAAGTTTGAACTGCAGATTGATGGGTGATGATAGTGAGCTTTCACAAGTATGGTGATATGTTTTTCCCTGGAACAAGTGATGTTGAGGAAATCTCCATTGATGGTGCTTCTCTGTTGAAATATTACACAAAATAAGTGGATTGTTAGAAAGGCTCAAAATCTTCAAGCAATGGCCATTGTCTATGGGTTGAGTTGCTCATGGTGGAAAAGGATCAGCATTTGCAGATCAGCATAATAGCTTTAGCAGTGATGGAGTACATGGTGGCCATTATGATGCTTTTAAGTTTGATGATTATATACATATCAATAGTTGTGGTAAATTCTTAATTTGTTCAGGTGATAAAGGGAAGGTTATATTATATCCAATGGATTCAATTAAAAAGTCATTGTGTCACTGTCGGTCACTCCAGAAGATTCTACTTTTGTAGATATGAGTTCTTTATGTCCAAAGGTTTTTAATAGCGCATTAGAAATTCTGGTTCATATTGGGAGAGCTTTCCTTATGGCAATAATGATAATAATTCGAAGGCATGCCAAGGGAATTACAGTATAGATCATGATCAATAAGCATTACATGAATATTTCTCAGTTTGATAGAGCCATAAGATGAAGCAATCTTCTTGGCCTTCATTGATGATTGCTATCTTGAAGAAATATTGCGTCGCAACAGATATCATCCTAGCCATTCTATGAGCATCACCGTGACATCTGTGCAAAACCCATTTGGTAGATATAAAATTGAAGAATATATCGATTGAAGAAACTCAAACAAAATCAACATCGATTGGTAAGGAAAAAGGTTCTACATAAGATGGTTTCGTTGAAAAAGCCCCAATCTTGCAAGCAAATGTGATTTGGCAGGTGTGAGTTCAAATTCTACAACCTTTGCTGGTATTGTTCACCTTCTGGCGCCAAAGGGAAGATGCACTTGGCGAATATAATGCCAATTTATGAATCTCTCATATCCTCCCAGTTCGCGGAAAACGGTAACTAAGATGCAGATTTTTTTGTCACACATTATAGTGGGAGACGTGCATGCAAGACACGAAAGTATTAAAGGCCGTGACTTATTAAAAATGTATATACTCTTCAATTAAATGCAATGATCGTAGGATTCGCACAAAATGGATTTGTCTATAAGGGTTTTAGAAATTTTTAGACAAATGTAATTGGAAGATCTAGTGCCAAGTTCCCCTGCCC
Source organism: Cunninghamia lanceolata (assembly GCA_027924645.1). Taxonomy (NCBI): domain Eukaryota; kingdom Viridiplantae; phylum Streptophyta; class Pinopsida; order Cupressales; family Cupressaceae; genus Cunninghamia; species Cunninghamia lanceolata. Next base: position 13,895,134 of record BSBN01000870.1, on the reverse strand, counting down.
ATGAAACCTGGGAGCATTGGATCGATATAAGGAAAAATCACAATGATAGTGCGTTTCTGGCGAGATATTATATCTAAAAATCTTCTGGCAGCTATGTATATGGATTGTGGAAGCATAAATAGGTTTGTGAACTATCGAAGAATGCCAAGAAAGGAAAGTTATCCATTTGGCGTACAATCATTGTTAGATATGCATGAAATGAATTTATCATTAAAGCTTTAAACGTTCAAATGGATACGATTGGCATATGCATTGCCATATCCTATGTTTTTTCCAGCACACTATCGCCAGTGCCGAAATAGCAACAGCTTAATGAAAATGGAAAAGGCAGATTAAAGGAATGATTTATATGAGAAACCCATGTACAAAATCATTCATTGGAATCAGAGCCTAAATTTGATGGCCGTATAGCTATATTTAGGCATTTTTGCCGTAAAATACAATTAAAATTTTAAAGAGATTATATCACATGAAAGGAGACATTTTGAAGAGATTGTCAAAATTTATATAGGATTATGATGACATATATATATGGTTTATATATAATTTTACTTATACTAAGGTATGTCATAGTATTTTAAAGACACATTTGAATGATAACTGTCGTAAAAAAAATTGCTTGACAAGTAAGGTCGACCGTCAAATTCAAGCCCTGATTAGTATGGTTTCAAAACATTTCAAGAAAACGCAGAATTGGCAGTGGTAACGTCAAAACCTCCTGCCAGCCCATGCCAAGCATGAGGAAGGATATTTTTGTCAGATATTAAAGTTGAAAACGCTAGGATGGATATACATGCAAATGTGAAGGCACAAGAAGGTTGCAGCTCATTCAAATAGGTGAAACACTACAAAAACAAAAATCAAAACATCGGCGAGTATTGCGGGATATACTCAAGATTGATTTGTTGAAATGGCATTAGAAACTTTAAGCAAATGCCATTGGCGAGTATAACACCATCTTCCAAAATCTTCACCATCATCCTCCTTTCCGCGTCAATATGGAAGCTCTTGAGCCAACCACCAAAATCCAGAACTTTCATCAACAATATTATTAGTGCTCTTTGCAAAACATTTGCGAGATCCTCTCATGGTTGAATAGTGGGTGAATCACAAATAAAGGGAGTCTGTGAAATGGTTCTATCAAGCTGTTTTTGGCAGAGCATGTATGAGCTCAATATGGCCTTGCCCTTTGTCCTTAGCAAGGCCAAGGTGTAGAATGCCATACTGCGAAAAGAGTTGCAGAAGGTGGAAGCACTCGCCGACGATAAAAATGAGCACAATCTGAACATGGCCTGACCCTGTTTCTTGAAGGTAATGATGGTTGTGCTTTGGTTTTTTTTGAACTAGCTATTCGAGTTGTTGAAATTACAACTATGCATATCATGGATATCCTCCTCCTGCAGCTACTTTTATGGCTTTTCACCTCCTGGATAATAACATCACTGCAATTGGAATGACAAGCTCGACAATCCAGATATACAACGTTCAAGTTGATGAGATAGATGGAAGAAGTTATCAAATGAAATATTAGAGAAGGCATCTGTTGTTGAAGTTGAAACAGTTAGTGCACATTGGGTAGCTACAATGGCAACTATCACAAGCAAGATAGAAAACAAAGAGCCCATAGAAAACAATAACTCTTCTAATCAGGCCAATAAAAATGAGGTTGCTTCAATCTTTGGATCAGTTTGAAAATGAATGTAGGAGAATTGTAAAGTTGGGCAAGGTTTGATGTCCAAGGTGAGGAGATCATCAAGCACCCCAAGTCTGCAAGATTCTGGAAAGATATCTCAATCAAGGTCTAGGTAGATAGCAAAGGGTGACAGTCTGGGTGTATTGGCATCTGCGGTGGCCAAACCACTTTTTGAAGCTATACCCAGACCATCAAATGGGAGGTGGGACAAAGTAGCTTTGGATTAATGTAATTTTATTGCTTCTTTCTATATAGCACCTGCTTGCTAAGGCAGTGTATGAGATTGATTCAATATGTTGAGCATTGATGATGTCCAGAGATCTTTCTGCAGTATTTTGATAATTCATGGGTCTAGATTGGAAAAGTTCATATGGTTATATGTTTGAGCTCAGTCAAAGGGATCACACTCCAGAACTATTGTATCAAGCCATGCTTTGTGTTTGAAACCTTGATGCTTTATGCAAAGGCTTGTGGAATGAAACTCTTACAAGCTTTGTTATGGATAGAGAGGTTTGGTGCGGTAATGGTCTCATAACCAATGAAGATATGGATGAAATTATTGTAAAGGAAAACAAGCCATAGTAGAATGCCAATAGTCATTTGGGACTCTTTGATTTTATTTTGTCATTTTGTAGTTTCTTTTGTTGAACGGATGGATTTTGGGCTGCCATCTAAGGAGTTCTATAAAACTGGATTTGCAGTCATTGTAAAGGATCTTTTTTTTGTTCAATGGGGAGCTCCTGTGAGAGCTCTGGGAGGTGTAGTGATTAGATAGTTGTTCTGATCTTTTTACTGCCCTATATAGTGGGAGGGTTTTGTAAGGGAGGGATAAGGAGACTTTGTGCTTCTGTTATTTTGAGATATAGAAGAGTTGTGGTTCTTATGTCTTCAATTTCTTCTGAGAAACTAGTTATTCTTATGTTTAATTAGTTTCTTCCATATTTATAATCTCTTTTACTTGGCTCTTGGTGTACAGGTTTTGGAAACTTTGTTCTTCTTTCTTTTCATTCACATTGTTTTTCTAGTTTTTGTTGTGTTCCTATGTTCATAGATGAGACTCTTTATTTCTTTAGTCTTCTTTCTTTTTGCTACCTTCTTGTACCTTTTGGTCAAAGGTACTTAGAAATATAAAAACCCCATATACGAGGGAGTTGCCCCTCTCAAACGCAAGGATAATTGTTGCACTCTCAATGATTACTCCATTTATTATTTTCTTTTGTCGCTACCTATTGGGCAAATCAGGGTGTTTTTGCAGTGACAAAACTATTAACCAACAGTAGGTACCACACATGGGATTAAAATATCTATGATTAATCTTTTGCTCAACAGTTCTTGTATTTGTCTATTTAGCTTCGTATTTTCTACAAGTGTCATTCTATGTGCCACTTTGTTAGGCAAACTAGCTCGAAGTATAAGGTCCATATGATGACTGATACTCTGGATTGGTGGCAATCCTTCAGGCACATTATTTGATATGATATCTTGGTACTTTTTCAACAATTTAGTTATCTCCCCCTACGATGGTTCTTCTTCCTTTGCGGCAATAGTCTCTACACTTAGGGCTCCACATTTCTTTGGAATCAAAGAAAAACACACATTCTCATATCTCAATCCATCCAAAAAATTTTGGCCATCCACTAAACAAATTCTAGCATTTGCACATACTTCACTTTTAGGCTCATCTTCCAAAGGTATCAAGATATGTTTCTTCCCATTAGATGTTATAGTGTAGGTATTCTTTCTCCCATGATGTATTGCTTTCCTATCATACTGCTAGGGTCTCCCCAACAATACATGACATACATCCATTGGCATAATATTACACAATATTTCATCGACATATGATCCTATATGAAATTTCACCAAACATTTGTTCACTCACTAGTACCTTGTGTTTATCTTGAATCTGTCGTATCTTGTAGGGGTTCAGATGTTTCAATCTCCCCAGGTTTAGCTTAGTCACCATCTCCTCTGAAACCAAATTATTAGTGCTAACACTATCAATAATCACTTTACAATATTTACCTCTTGATTTGCATATTGTTCGGAACAAACTTTTCCTTTGCGGTGGCTCCTCAATTGTCTCTGCTTAGAATAATGCTCTCCTCATGACCAATGATTCTTCTTTCTCTGGCTTTCCCACTGAACTAGGTGATCCAACAGGTTCTTCCTCCACATAAGTTGCTCTTGAACTATTCTCTGTCCTCTTACTTGTACTTCCTTGATGACATTCAAATGCTCTATGTCCTCCTCCACACTTAAAACAAATTCCTTTGAATATTCTTTTGTCAAACCCTCTTTCATCTTTCTAGTATCCTTCATTATGGTAAGAATTATGATTTCCTCTATTGTTGTGGTAGAAACTCCTATCATCTCTTTGGTATGAATTGTTATCTCTGTCCTTCTTCTTGTATGGGCTACTTTCCTTGTTTTGCTCCACATAAGGCCTTTTTCCTTAGGAACATGTTCTACCTCTTTGAAATTTACCTCCTCTACCTTTGTCTTTTCTTGTGCCTCTTATTCAAATTGTCTTCAACTTTCAATTCAAACTGATATGCTTCTTCCACTATTATCGTCATCACCAAACTTAGTTCTTCTTGAATGTTCATCCTTAATCCATTTATGTTTCTTGCCACTTTCTCTTTGCTTGCTTCACTATGTCTAGTCCTTCTAATCACCTTATGAAATTCCTCAATGTATTCCTTCACAAATTTCTCCTTTTGTCTCACGTATTGCAATCTCTTCAACAATTCCAACTCATAGTCAACATGTATGAACTGATTCTTCAACTTTGTTACCATTCTATCCCATTTTATAATTTTCTCTTTTCCTCTCCTATTCTTATCCAATTGAACTTATTTCCACCAAATAGAAGCATGTCCTTTCAACTTAGTTTTTGTAAATCTTACTTTCTCTGGATCTTCAATTTCCTCATATTCAAAGTATTCCTCCATGTCATTTATCCAATCAATCAATTCCTTAGGGTTTAGGTTTCCGGTATAGTTTTCAATCGCAATTCTAGGTCTCTTACCAATCTTAGAAATAGCTTTCAACATCTTTACCTGATCTGATTCTTCTTCTTCTTCTTCTAGGGATTCTTCATTTTGGTCAACAACTTGAAATTCATCATCATCACTTTCATCTTTATGTCTAGGACCTTTATACCTCTTCTTCTATCTTCTTCTATAACATCCAATCTAACTTTCATTGTCCTCATCATCTCTATCATCTCTTCCATTCTTCTTGCAACATTGGCCATACCAGGCATCCTCCTAATCTCTTCCTAGGATCTGATGTAACTGCCTCATAATCAGTGATCTATTGACAAACACAAGTAGAATGCCTCATCTCGATGATCTGTTCACCATAAGATCTTTCGAAATGCCTTCACTCCTAAAGGAATCAAAACTTTGCTTTGATACCACTTGGTGCAGTCATGGATGGAGGGTCATAAGAAGGGATTGTCCAAACCATGCAGCTAGAGTAAACACAATAGAAACAACACAATAACAAAATGTAATGGGAGATTTAAATTCTTAATATATCAAATAATCAAAATGCTTATATGTTGGCAATATGTGGGCTACAATTGGAGGGCTCAAAAGCCTACTTTCCAAGTTATAACATATATGAAAGATATGGCATTGACGTGCTTTATTAAAGAATTTAACTATCTATCTTATTATATTCACTAACTTCTACTACCGACTTCTTAATGCATCTAAGAGATGTATATATATCATCTTCAAGCTCATAGAGTCCTCTAGGTCAGCCTTAAGAGGTTGCAAACTATAATGAATGATGAAGCATGTACAAACATGTAGGTCAGCCTACAACATATGGTTGTTATCACCCAGATTTGCACCCTTGCTGCAGTTGTAAAACTTTAGCAATCTGGGATAACATAGGAATGATCTTGAAGTGTGGGACCTTGCAAAATGAGATCAGACCTCCAGAGAAGGCTGGTTCCTCTTTCTAAGCCTATTACTTAGAGAAAAAGCATCTAAACCTAGTGCTAATGCTTGCAGGGAAAAGGGTTAGAAGGAGGTACTAGCCTTCTCTGGAGGTTTGATCTCATTTCGCAAGGTCCCACACTTCAAGATCATTCCCATGTTACTCCAGATTGCTAAAGTTTTACAACCGCAGCAAGGGTGCAAATCTAGGTGATAGCAACTTTGGCACGCCCGGTGGGACTAGTTTGATGAACTTCTCATCAAGATACTAAGAGATTTGGTGTTTCTCCTAGTATTACTAACCTTTGGAGGCAATACAAACAACACCATGGTGACTCTACTGAATGAATCAACTAGTTTTAGCAGCCCCAAGTACCTAAAATTTTATCAAAGGTCAGGATTTTGGTGATTTTCGTGGTCTATTCAGCTTCCAGAAGTATTTCAATCACCTGGTGACTTCTTCTCTGGTAAGTATCCAGTTTTTCTTTGGTTGCAGACCTATTTTTCTCTCATTTTGATATTTTTATGATTATCCAGCATTTAGATGCTATAAAATGTTAGAATTTTATGGGAATCATGGCTATTCCCCTACCCCTGATCCAAATACAGGCTATTGGCCCCCATATCAGTGATACCAGGCCCCAAATGCCTCTAATTTTATGCCATACAGCCCTGTCGCTGCAGAATATCAGCATCCTCATGATGCTTACCTTCCTCCTACCCGTAATGTTGCCCCTAAGAATATTGATGCTTTCAGTGAGCTCATGAGTGGTTTCTAAAGCTTGACAAAAATTTAGATAAGGCCAAAAGAGCAGCAGGGTACAGTCGGCCTTAGTGGTTTTATGATCTCAGTATCATAAGCATGTATGGTCTCAAGAAGCTCTCTCTAGATCTGAATAGGGAGGCTGATGAATTTATAAAAATATTAAAAAGCGACTAGCAGCGATAAGCACAAGAGGAGGTTTTTCAGGAAAACCTTCCTATAAGGATGACACCTACTCAGCCTGCTGCTGAAGAAGCCCTAAAATTAAAAATCCCAAGTTTTAGAGGTCCTCAACCTACACAGGAGCTTGTTCCTAGCTTCAAACAAGTCCATCCTTCAAACCCAAGTGAATCTATGAAAGTGGCTCAAACCTCTCTATCATGACAGCCTTCTTGGATCGAGCATCCCGGTTACAAAATACCAAACCTTGAAAAGGCCAGTCCTCTCATACCAATTCAAAATCAGGCAGAGGAAACAGTTGTACAATCCAAGCCTGCCATAATTCCAAGTTTTAGGAATGCTTCTTCAACCCAACAACCAATTCATAATAAGAAGCAACCTAGACTCCACAAGTTTCTAGGCTTCAACACATTTATCCCTCCACAAGTCCATGTTCCTGTGCAAACTCAGATTGTCACTCCCCAGAAACAAATTTGTCCAAAACCCTCTCCCCTCCAAGAAATTCAAGAAGATATTCAAGCCTCTTTCCCTGATGCTATTTCAATCCTCAAGGGTGGACCTATTGTCTACCAAGATAATAGGAAAGATGAGCTAAAAGAGGAGGTGGAAGAAGATAAAAATAACGAGTAGTTTGTTCCCACACTCACAGAGATATAATTTTTTCAATCTATTGCATCTGTGAGTAATGTTAACCCAAATAAGGGATTGAGTCCTCTAGACTTTAGTTCTTTTGAGGCCTTTTCTCATGCATCTGATCAAGAGAACAAGGTTGAAATTCAAAGAGTGCATGGGAAAACCTTCAACTATAGAGGGAATTTAAACACAATACAGCAGAGCTATTGTCAAAGGATGGAGGCATAAGGGAAGAAGTTGTAAAGATCACTGCAGAAGTGGATGATGCTGCCCTACTACATGAGCTATTTGATTATGTTGAAGAAGAAGGGTATGAGCAGCTAATTGTGGATAGGCAGCAACAAGAGAACAATGAAAATAATGATAACTTGTTATGCATGGAGACCCAACATGGCAGTGAGTTTCTAGCTCTTGAGGACTTGGAGGAAGCTCTTTTCTGGGATGAGTGTGCTATGGTGGAGGCTATTGCTGAATTTACTCAGAAAGCAGATGATGTTGCCTTGTTTGATGATTTCCCCAGCCACATTGAAAATGATGATGAAAACAAGCTGCCAACAGACCTAGAACGACTTGGAGGCAGTGAGCATGATTGTGAGTTGCTGGCATGTGAGAAAGGGCAGGGATATCAGCTTCTTGGTGGAGAGGTCTTCTCTTTTGAGCATGTACATGGCTCATTTTCTGAGCCTAAGTCAGAAAATCATGAACATGTTGTTCATAAGGCAGAGGCCACCATATTTGTAGTAGAATCACAGGAGCTAGGGTTTTTAGACCAGCAAGAAGGGGAAGAATGCAGCCATGATAACATTATGTCAACCTTCTTGGGTTCTTTGAAGGAAGAAGGAGAAAACCATAGGGTCCCAAGTCAGATGTTTCACACACAATAGAAAGTCAAATGGAGGACAACATCATGCCAAATGAAGAGCAAGAAGAGAAAGAATCAGAGTAGAGACATGAGATCAAACATGATTTGCATGCATTTCAAGGGGATGCCCAATCAGGCATCTAGCCTAGCTAGAGACACATCAAGAGCAGTCACCACTTGTCATGCTTACCTGTAAGTATGAAGTTGAACATCAAAATAAATGGGATCAACCTATTTATTCACCACAAGTTAGTAGCATCAACAATCAATTCAGGTGGATAGGTGAGTTTATCTCCATTTTATGGGGGGTGTTTTATCAATTTGTCATATGCCCATTCCCCCTTCATTTCTTTTTAACTACCCACATGAATGGGAAACATTGTAAATTGTTAAGGAAGGGCAGTTACTTTCAACAACCAGTTAATGGCTTTGTTTAAGGTCATGACTGACTGGTTAGTTTAGGATTAGAGTAGGTTTCATTTCTGTTTTAGTTTTCCCTTTTCCTAAGTGCTTTTGCACAGGCTGGATTGTCATTAGGAGAATGTAGGCCTTTTCCCCTTTTTATGTTTTGGAGGCAGGTTCTAGTTTTCCATCATGTTTTAGACTTGACTCTTTGCCCAATGGATGCTTTAGGCCACTAATCTGATTGTTTAGCAGGCAAACATCCCATAGAAGTCACCAAATTGTTGACCCATTTTCCTTTGTCCAAAGTTAAATAGTTCACCTTGTATATTCCTTAAAAATCTTTTACGAATGACCCTACAAGGCTTAAATCTTTCAAATACTCATGCTCTGCCTTGCCAAATTTTCCAAAATCTTACTTGGAGATTCTTTGCAAAAAAACCCAGAAATCTTTTAGCTTCAGGTATTTTCTATCGCTGGGATTTCTCAGTTTCATGCTTGTATTTCAATATGCATTTTTGAATGTACATTCGCATATACATTCGCCAATGTATGTTTGGAACAGACATTCACAATATGCAAAGGCCTAGATGCAATCATCAAACATACAAGGTTGTTGAGAATGTATAGTGGAATGTATATTGCCAACATACAAGTCCAACATGCAAGGCCGATATACAAAGATAATATGCATCGGCTACAGTTGTTTGTACATGCATATTGTATTTGCAATATACAAAAGGAGTTAAGCATACAAGGATGAATGTACATTTTGCAATGTACAAGGCCAACATATAAAGGGGCAAATGCATATGCAACAGTTGAATGTACATCGACAGCGATGTACAAAGGAGGGACATACAAAGGGCAATGTATATTCGACATGCATCAGGCACATACAAAGAGATGCATACAAAAGCCTTTCTATATTGAAATATACAAGGTCAATATACAAATCAATTTGTATATGCAGGGTGAAGCATACAAGGGTGAAGGAGTAGTTGCATGTACATCGGTAGGATGCTATAGTGGCTTGTATATGTGATTGTATGTTTGCACATACAATTAAACATACAAGGAGTTACATACAAGGTCTGGATCCGAATGGAGATCAAATACAGCTGATAATCTTTTGAAGTCCACCACGTGTATATACGCATTGTATATGCAATATACAAGGCAAAGATACAATGGTGACATACAACCCGGACCTATTCTAAAGTTCAAAAGTGGTCGATAATCTGCTGGAGTCCACATTGTATGTATGTAGGCGATTGCATGCGTTGATATACATTTTGAATATACAAAGAGTCTTGTGCAAAGTCAACAAGCAAGGGAAAGTGATTCAAAGCTGGGGCCCACCACTTGTATATTCGATTGTATGTTTGCACATACAATCAAATATGCATTCTCAATATACAAGCTGGATCTAAAATGAACATACATTCCAGTTGATAAAGAGTAGACTTCCGCAGTTTGTATGTATAATTTGCTTGTATGTTCGCATTGTATATGCGACATACGTTGGTTATATACAAAGGGGGACATGTATGGCCCGGACCCGATGGCGATTGCAATATGCTTCATAATGGTTTCAGGTCTGCAGCTTGCATGCATATGGCATTCTATATCCTGATATACAAGAGATTGAAGATACAAGGCCTAGATTTCAAATTTCTCCAATCTGGTCGATAAAGTGGTTCAGGTCCGTGGCTTGTATATTGAGTGCATTGTATCTTGCGATATACAAATGAAATGTACAAGAAAGAAATATACAAGGCAGACCTGATGTAAAGTCAAATTCACCAAGTTCAGTGTTGGGGTCCGCGCATTGTATACACATGTGTTTGTATATTTGCAATTGTATGTTTAAACATACAATCAGATATACAAAGCCGATATGCAAGAGGCCATATACAAAGTGCTTTGCATATGCAAAGGCAGACTCATAGGTAGTATCAGAAGTGATATATACATAGATGGAAAGCTATACAGGCAGTTGACTGCAACTTTGACCGCTCGTATCTCTTCCATTTTAGCAAATTTTCACATGCTGCAAAAGACAAAAGTGCATGTTTTTACCTCCTCTTTCATTTGGCGGTCTTTTCAAGGGTTTTTTTCTCACTTTCAAATTTTAGATCTGGCGTTGCATGCTTGGCCAATGTGATGGTTCAACAGTGAGTTGCATATTCAGCTGAAGATATTTGTTGCATTCATTGCTACAAATCGATGACTCTACAGACCACATTAAAGAGGAGAAATATCTTTCATCTGCCCCTGTTCCAAATATGTTTATGCCATAACTCCTTGCAGTTGGATGTCCCTTTAGGAAGATATTTTCTTACAGCACCCATGGATGAAATTGAGTGTAACCGACTGAGGTCAAAATGTAAAAAGCTATATATACATGAAAAACAAATGTATATGTTGTTGGTTGTTCTTTTGGGCTATTCTTTGTAATGGCTACTTGGCCTCTATAATCAATATAAACTGGTATTTTTGCCTCTCTGTTATTATTTTTAGCACTGTGTCTATTCTCCTAGACCTCTCTAGAATTAATATGAGTCTGTGTAAGTCTTTCCAATTATGAGATTATTACTGTGTCTATTTGGTTGCAGCCAAACACATTTAAATCTAGTGTATCACTTAGTTCATTTCAGCATTCCTTCTAACCCTTTTCCCTGGAAGCATTAGCACTAGGTTTAGATGCTTTTGCTCTAAGTAATAGGCTTAGAAAGAGGAACCAGCCTTCTTTGGAGGTCTGATCTCATTTTGCAAGGTCCCACACTTCGAGATCATTCCCATGTTACTCTAGATTGCTAAAGTTTTACAACTATAGCAAGGGTGCAAATCTAGGTGATAACAATGGTATTGCTTCGCAAATGAATGAAACATGGTGCGGACCTCAAGGAAGGTCAATCTGGTCCTTAATCACCTTGTGTGTTATTCCATTAGGCTCCACAAGTTGTGGAAGTGCTCCGCAAACCTTGTATGCTCAAATTGCACACTGAATGCTCTGTTCTGTGAAAGATGATATTCTTCTGCTAGTGATAACTTTCTATAGATGAATCCAAATCTCCTTAAATCTTAGTATGATGTAGCTGATATGGCATATAAGCTAAATCCTACTCTACACACTTTGAAATGAAGATGCGGTAAAATGCAATAGAAAATGCTAAACTAAAAATCACTAAACTACAACTAAAATGAAAAGAAATGAAAAGAATACAAATATTTTTGGTTGATGCAAGATTTCTCTACAACCTAGGATGCTCCTACATCACCAGTCTGATATAACTAGCACTCCAATTCTAGGTCTCACCACATCTCATGTATCTAACACTCCAATTTTAGTAACAAGGGAGGAGAACATGGCTAGATTAACCTTGTCAAGTAGCCAGGCAACACCAAGCTCTGCCACATCAAGTCCATTATTTTTCCCCATAGTTTGGGTGAAATGGGTTCTCTAGTTTTTTGACTGCAATCATTGTACATAAACAAGTTTGATATTGTAGCCTAGGGAGGCATGTTTTATAGAATTTGTATGTTGGTTGTAACTATATCTACTATCATTTTTATATTTTGACTTATATTAATCAAAGGGGATTTTAGATTTATGTTTGTCATTTATCAATGAAATGATTTTTGTAATTTGATAATGATGCAAGGTAACTATGAATCCTAAATGTTCAACATAAAACTTTTTTGAGTACAATCATATGTCGAGGCCATGATAGTGATGCACCCCAGATTTTGAGGTTCACATGGGCTTTAAATTCTTTAGTGTTTGAGAAGGAATTTATTCATTTCACTCCTCTATCTAAATATAAAGGGAAGGTGAGGTTATCATACCTCACTAAGGTAATGACCCACCCAGATTTTACTTTTTATTACTTATTTCTCTATTGTGTATTGTTTAGGCCACCTAGTCTACAAATTTTGACTCAACCATGCGTGCAATGAAGTGGACAGGTTACAAATTTTCTTTTTAGGGGTGTTTGAGTTAGTTACCACATGGAGAATGACAACAAGTGGAGACTCCTATTTTCCCCTCTTTTTTAAGGTTGAGAAAAGGTAGAGCACAAGGACTCCTAGTGGTAGTTCATGATCACCCTAGTACATGTTCACCATGTTGTGGGATAAACAAATACAATGACACGTTAAAATCAAAAACACTAACATTAATATTTCATCGCCTCACACTCCACTGCCAACCTACCACATTTTCTATGTCTGCTTCCACATTTGCATGTATAGGATGGCACCAAGATTGAAAGTGATGTCACTTTCAATGCTATAGTATGTAACATTAATCTTGCACCAACACATCACTATTGAACCTTTCTTTCTGAAAGCTTATTTTATTTGGCATCAAAATCTATTCACTTCAGCTCTCTATTAGTTCAAATTAGTATGTAGCATTGGCATTGGAGAGACTTGATTATGCTAAAGAATTTTTAGTGTTAATCTATGTTGCACTTATCCACATATTAGTTTTAAATGTACATTGCAACATAGATTAATAGAAAATGCTTTTGGGAAACCAAGTCTCCCCAATGCTACCCCTCATACTAGTTTGATAAATGTAGTCATGTTCTCCAGCTGAGTGTACTCCTTGTTGATAGGCTTTTTCATGTTTAACTCCATCTATCTCAATACACAAGGCTTGTCAAGTTTTACATGCTATATTATAGTTATCTTTAACAACTTATTCATGCTAACCCTCTTGTAGAAGTATTTTAATTTATACATCTATTTGTAGTAGTGAGAACAACATTTCATATCCTATTTATTATTATAATATGGGCATGTGCACAAAGATGGGGGACCAAAATGTGGCCAAAATCACTATTTGGTCCATTGTGCATATAAAGAGAGAGCCATAACACAAGTGCATTATAACTTGCTCATGTTATAACATGAGTGTGTTATAACATGCTCATGTTATAAAAAATAAAAAAATACACTTTTTTAAATTTTTATAACATGTATTAAAAATAACCTGTGTATTTTTATGATTTTCATAACGCGCTCACATTATGAAAAACATAAAAAATATACTTTTTAAAATATTTTATAATGCTAGTGCGTTATAACATGAGCATGTTTTAATGCACTTGCATTAAAACCTGCCTTCGAAACTACCAACCCTTAGGGTTGGATTTGCCTTCTAGGTATCCAACCCAAAGGGTTAGACTTGCATGTCAACACCCAAAGATGTGTTTTTGACAAAATATAGAAAAACAACTAAATGTCGAGCATGCTCTCCATCAGCTTTGCACATTTTTCAATGTCAATCTAAAAAAATGCCATAGTAATGTCAATCTCTCTCTTACCTTTCTAACCATATATTTGTTTCTACATTTCAAATACGTTAAGGTTTTGATCTTCATTTTCTTTTGCTAGTGTCTTCCTTTTTTTGTCAAAAACCTATGTATAGTATTTTTGGTGTCATTTTTTATCCGTTCATCCAAATTTAAAATGAATTATACATTTTACATTCTAGACTCTATTATATACACATTAAAAAAACTAAACTTTGATTAGTTTTCAAAAAAAATAGGGGGGGCATGCTCAACTTTTGTTTTTCAGGATGTGTCCACTTTGAAAATTCATAACATATCAAAAAATTCATTAAAAAATTAGCAAAAAAATTGAGCATAAACTACATGATGTTAGTTAATTTTCCACTAAAGCGATTTATGAAATACTTTTAAAAGTCAACATTTTAGGGGGAGCACATTAGATGCTATGTTATATTTTTTTGACAAAAATAGAAGCACTTTGTGTGCTCCCCCTATTTGAATGTCTTAATCTCCACCATTTTTTGTAACTAGTAGTTTAGAAACTAGATTCTAAGCACTACAAACTTTGTTCTTGTTGCATCTCCAAATTTTGAGCGTGACTATCTTCAATTTCTCATCCAAGATCAGTTTTTACTAATTTCATAAAACAAGTGGCCACTTTTGACCCCCTTTTGGTCCCTCATTTCCATGCACATACCCACATGCATTCCTAGATGTCATAGTTATTTTCTTCCCATATAATATCTTGACTCATGTTTTAGTTCTACAATTCAAGGGTAATTAAGTTTGTAAAACAACTCAAGAAATGTGATCAATAGATTCTTTGCCTTGTAAATTACCCTACAAGTAAGTGAAATAAAAGGATAATCATTATTTTTATGAGATATTCCATGTATATGTTAATAATTACATTACCTAGTTAAATCTTAGCATGAACAAATAATACTTAGTTTAAAATCCTTGAATAAATTCATGTTACTACAATCTAATTTCTCCCACACGTTTGACAATCCATTTTGAGTTTGAATAACATACTATACTATGAATAATGGTAACATACTATACTATGTGTAATGTTATAAGATGCATCAACTATGAACAAAGCAACATTGGCCTATTAGGATAATATCCAATTAGAAAAAAATTAAACTATCCACCTCATTGCACGGGTGGCTAAGCAAAAAATTAGTCTTCGTCTCTCAAGGAACCCTACATGGACCCCAAAATCATGTATACAAGTGAAGTGAAGTCATCTAAAATGGAATGAAAGGTTCTAATAAGGTCCATGAAAGATGAGCATTTAGATAGAGCATTTAACCAACTCATTCATAGAACATATAACATCATCCATGTGGTAAAAGGATGCAATATCATCAAGAATGAAGGTATAAGATTAAATAACAAATCCAAACACATTATATGGGTGGTATCTAGGTAGAACCTACATAGAGTGTGTTGGAGTTTTAATAAACCTTGATTGTGGAAATAATTCTCACAAAATAGAGGTGTCAAAAGAATGTTGTGTATATCATGAGATAGATTGTTGATTGATAGAGAAAAGGGCAAGCAAGTTGTGAAATGAAGAAATGTCAAATATGATGTGGAATAACCAACTTAGATACACCACTAGATGAAGAACTAATAAGACAAAGACAAGAATTTGCATGAATAAAAAATACCCAAGGAATGAAATGATCTTAGAAACAAAAGAATTTTCTAGACAATCACTTTGAGAAATTAATATGCTACCCAAATCAACGAATAAGATTTGAGAAGTAAAAGCTCAAAATTTACTATCAGTGATGAAGAGGGTAAATGAAAAAACACACAACAATAGAAATTGCACATAGAAAATATGAATGTTCTTTATTGATTTAGACAACAAATTACATTACAGAAGCTCAAATACAATTAGAGGATGAATCCTCTACAGGTTGCAACACATTACAACTTTCTATCTCAAGACTTTGGAATCTTTTACCTTCTGTAACCCTAAATTAACTAGGGTTTCTATTTTCCCGTCTATTCTTCACTCTACACTTTCCCCCTTATCTCCACTACTCCAAAGGATTCCAAACAATGGTCATAAATAGCCCTTTTTGGTGGCCAACAACTAAATTTCAAAATTTTCCTCTCCCTCCAAAAATAGGTCAACTTCTGGGAGCCATAACTTTTGATTTGGGTGTCTAATTGACATGTCAATTCATCCCATTTTTGGGGATGTACGGAGCCGTTTAGTGCCTCAAACTTAGATTTGAATAATTTTTAGGGTTTTTTTCAGGAAACAGAAACTTTAATATCTTTCATCTCACAAATGATCTTTTCCTGATTCCTTCACCATAGGTCTTATATTTCAATTACGAAGCTTCCTATAAATTTTTGATTCCATCCATGCCCAAATGCAAACTTTCCAAAAATTCTAGTTTGCTATTTTTAGCAGTTTGGGAAAACTAAAAGTTCTACATCATTATTCAAGAGATTGTGGAACCAGAAACACTAATTATGGAAAGAAATGAAAACAACTTCAATGATTTTGAATCAACATCTTTCTAGGTGATGCAAGATTGCCCTTACACCACTGGATGCTCCTGCATCAAACACCCAGGGTAATTTGAGAAGTGACCATGTCACGTCTCAGGGTTTGTTTGAGGAAAACCCAAATGGTCAACTTCTGCTTTAGACAACTAAGAAGAATCATCAACATGCCTTCCTTTCCATTTCACTAGATATTCTTCATATTGCCTGTTCTAAGTACTTCTTCCCACAGGACTATCCAAGACCTCTTCTATATCCTATGTTGAAGTAGATGCCATAATACTCCACTGTTCTTTTGTTGGTCCATCCTCTGTACCACCTTCAAGATATTCTGTTAAATCAACAATGTTGAACATAAGAGAAATATTGATCCCACTCAACAGCTCTACCTCATATGCATTTCCTAAATCATGTTTCTTCATAATCTTGCATGGTCCATATTTCTTCATTTTCAACTTATTATATGTTCCAATTGGGAACCTTTCTTTTCTCAAGTGAGACATGACTTCATCTCCTACCTGGAATTCCTTATATCTCCTGTTCTGATATGCCTTAGCCTTGTACTAAATTTTCATCTTATTAATGTGCTTTCTCACATCTTCATGCAAATTCTTTAGGTGTTCTACAAAGTCTTTGGCTTCAACACTTGTCTTTTCTCCCTTATCCAACTTCCTTAACTCTGAAGCATTTCTTGGACTATTCCCATATACAATCTGGAATGGTGATTTACCTATGCTCCTATTGACAGAATTGTTGTAAGGAAATTATGCCTATGGTAAAATCAAATCCCATCCCTTGAGCTTATCTCCTACTAAGCATCGTAGTAGGTTACCCTAACTCCTATTCACCACTTTTGTCTATCCATCAGTTTGTGGATGGTGTGCAGAATTAAACTTCAAATCTATCTTCAACTTCTTCCACAATGTCCTCCAGAAATAACCAGCAAACTTGGTATCGCGATCTAAAACTATGCTCTTAGGTAGACCATGTAGTCTCACCACCTCCTTGAAAAATAACTCTACAATATGAACATCATTAGTCTTCCTATAAGGAATGAAGTGTGCCATCTTCAAGAATTTTTCCATCACCACAAAAATGGAATCATGTCCTCTCTATGTCCTTAGTAAACCAAGAACAAAATCTATATTAATATCATCCCATGGCTTCTCTAATACAGGTAATGACTGATATAGCCTTGTATTCTGACTTGTTCCTTTTGCCACCTGACACACTCTACAACTCTATACAAACTTCCTCACATCCTGCTATAACTATGGCCAATAATAATGTTCACCAACAATAGAAATCATCTTATCTCAACCAAAGTGTCCATGCAATCCTCCAATATGCTTCTGCTTAATCAGGTTCTCTCATGGAGCTCCTCGAAATGTACAACTAGATTCCTCTAAACAACATGCCGTCTTGGATTATAAAATCCAATCACTTTGTCCTGTCCAAAGTAATAGATTACAAACAAGCTTTCCAAGCCTCTGCAAAATCTAGATCTTTAGGATACAAACTTTTGGTCCAATCAAACCCAACAACCTGTGTCTTCATTTTTGTCAACAAATTTTACCTTCTGATCAAGGCATCTGCAACTCTATTGGACTTCCCACTTTTGTGCTTAAAAAAAAGTATAACTCTTCAAAAGTCAACCCATTTTAAGTGCCTTTGATTTAACTTTCATTGATTATTAAGATATTGCAAAGCCTAATGATCAGTATATAAAATAAACTCTTTTGGCAACAAATAATGTCTCTATTTCTTCAAAGCTTGAAATATTGCATAAAACTCCTGATCATAAAAAAATACTTTTTCTTGGCATCATTAAGCTTATCACTAATATAGGCAATGGGCTTACCTTCTTGACTTAAAACAACTCCTATAGCACTACTACTAGCATCACAATCTATCTGAAATACCTTATTGAAATATGGAAGTGCCAAAATAGGTTGTTCTGTAACTTTCTGCTTCAATGTATCAAAACTCTTGTTTTCTCCTATAGTCCATTTAAACTCTTTTCTATCTCCTCTCATTGTCTCAGTTAGGGGTGCACAAATGCTACTAAAATTCTTGATAAATTTTTTGTAAAAACTTGCCAAACCATGAAAATATCTTACCTCTATAGAACTCCTTAGCGTAGGCCATTTGATGATAGCCCTTAACATCTTTGGGTTCATCTTAAGACCCTCCTCTAAGATAACAAATCTCAGGTATACCAACTCCTTCTTTGAAAAACTACATTTCTTTAGATTAATCAACAATTTCTCCTCCCTCAGCTTCTCTAAAACTCTTTTAATATGCATCAAATGCTCATCCCAAGTCTTATTAAAAATCAAAATGTCATCTAAATAAACAATAACAAAACTTCCCAAAAATTCTTTCAATACCTTGTTCATGAGCCACATGAATGTGCTTGGTGCATTGGTTAGCCCAAATGGCATGACTAACCATTCATATAAACCTTCATTTGGAAGGCTATCTTCCATTCATCTCCTTCTCTGATTCAGATATGGTGATACCCACTCTTCAGGTTAATCTCCATGAAGTAATTGGCTCCACTCAAACAATCCATTATGTCATCCATTCTGGGCAATGAAAATCTATACTTGATCGTGATCTTATTGATGGCTCAGAAATTTGTACACATCCTCCATTCTCTATCTTTCTTTGGTGCTAGTACTATAGGTACCCCACATGGACTTAGGCTCTCCCTTATCAGTCCCTTCCTTAACAACTCGTGCACTTGTCTGTTTAGCTCTTCATTCTTTACAGGAGTCATTCTGTGGGTTGCCTTATTCGGCAAACTGACTCTTGGTATCAAATCTATTTGATGAATTTGTTGCAAGGATGGTCCTAATAGGTGTTTTCATTGATGTCAACATACTCCTGTTGCATTGATGATAAGGATTGGATGAGCTGTGTGCTGAGGATATTGAGAAAATTAGTCCTAATTAGGAACAAAGAAGAATAGTGAAGATAGTGAGCTAAAGATCCTAGATAAGATGAAGATCAGAGGATGCGCTTCAAAAGGTTTGTAGATATGTGTATTAAGATGATCCTATAAAGATTTCAGAGGTCCACATGAAGATTTGAAGAAGTTATGGCCACTTAAGTAAAACCGGTTCTAGTAGATGTTCAGAGGTGACAGTGTGACACAAATAGGTCTAGTGAGATCTAGAAATGAAATATCCTATTCTATGGATTTGATGGAGTGTTTAGGAAGTTAATGTGAATTGACAACTCAATTGATTTGTGCTTTGGAGGTCCACAAGCATCTATTCCATTATGATAGTAACGATAGACTATGTTCTTGAGATTCTAGATGAAGGAGAGAAGGACTTCAGTAAGAAGATGTAGTGTGGATGTTCTTGGTGATTTAGGCAAGCTTGTGGAGGTCTTTGGATCGTGTCTAATTCATGTTGGTGGTTTGCATTGGAGTTTGAGGTCACAATTGAAGAAGAACTTCCAGATGATGGTGTTCTTCCTAAGCTTGGCCGACCAGATGAGTTACGCATCCTGCGGATGATCTTAAAGATGTTATGTGAAGATTGTGTGTTCCTGAGTGAAGATATAAGTCTCAGATCTATGTGGCCGACAGTGTGTTGATCCACGTGAAGTATTTTTGTAACTAGTCATGTTGTATTTATGTATTTGCTTTGAAATGTATGCCGACTTGGATGATTATCCCTAAGTTGATGTCTTGTATAAATAAGGAATTGTAAAGTCATTTCAAAGGTATCATGAAGATGAGAATGTGGTAAAGAGTAGAGGAGCAAAAGGCAAAATAGAAGTATTGGGCTTAAATGGAACTGACTCAAGCATGGTGAAGATGCTATTCTCTAGTTCAAGTATGTGATACTTATTATTCTGTAGATAGTGTGTCTCTTGCAGGCAGTGGGCCTCTTGTGAGCAGTGTGCTCAGGCAGTGAGCCCTAATTGGCATGTGCCATTTTGTTCTTTCTATTCTTCTAACAGAGAATACAATATTGGGTTAATCACCCCGTGGTTTTTCCCTTAACCAGGTTTTCCACGTCAAAATCTTGGTGTCTTATGTGTTAATGTGTTTTTGCTTTTGATTTAATGCATTATGTTTCTATGATTGATTTATTATTGTGCTACTGAATTACAAAGTGGATTTAAGTGTTTAATTGGAAGAAAGTTTTAGATAATTGATTCACCCCCACTCTTAGTTGTCTGCATTAAATCTAACAATTGGTATCAAAGCCAAGTTCCTCTAAAAGAGCTTAACCGCTTGAGGAGATCTAGGATGTTGTGCTACAAGAAGGATAGTCTGAGATTTGATGGAACCAATTTCACTCTTTGGAAAAGTCACATGGAATGTCACTTGCAATGTATGGGAATGCAGTATTGGATCATGGCTTCAAAGAAGTATACCCCTCAGAATGGTCTGAAAACTATAGATGAAATCAGAGATGCTGAAAATAATCTACGGACTAAAGAAGCTCTTTTAAGTGCCTTGTCTGATTCAAAGCTAACAAATGTTGTTAACCAACAAACTACTTTTGAGAGTTGGGAAAAATTGAAACTTCTGTATGGAGACAAGTATGTTAAATGTGCCAATCTACAAAGCCTGAAAGGAAAATTTAAAAATCTGAAGATGAGAGAAGATGAAAATATCACTACATTTATGCCAAGAGTAAATGAGCTTGTTTGTGGTATTAGATGTGTTGGTGGAGTCTTGGATGAAGATGAGATTGTTGGCAAAGTTCTTAGATCCCTTCTTGATTCTTACAAGTACAAGGTTGCTACTATTGAAGAATTCAAATCCATTTCAGGTATCACAAGAGATCAATTGGTTGGTAAATTGGCTATATTTGAATTGACTGAGTTTGGGGATGCCTCCCCAAGACTGAATCTGCATTCAAAGCTAGTGCCTCTATTAAAGGAAAACAAAAGTTTGATCTAGGAGAGAACTCTTCTAAGAAACTATCATGGTATGAGAAAGCAAGAAAAGACCTGGAAGAAGATGAAGCAGAAGCTGCTTAACTAGAAGCCCTTATTGGAAAAAGACTGCCAAGAGGATCCGGTAAGTATGAAGAGAAATTACCTTTTAAATTTTTTAACTGCAATAAGATTGGTCATTTTGCCTCAAGGTGTCCAGAATGATTTTCAAGGCCAAATCCAAATAGATCAAGGTTCCAAAAGAATTGTTATTATGTTCATGAAGATGATGATAATGAAGGAGTAACAAATGATGAATCAGAGTAAGAAAAAAAATCTGGAAGTGACTGGGTGTTTATTGCCATCAAGGAAGAAGATCCAATGCCCTCTGAATCTGTTAATCATAAAATTGTAGAGAAAGCTCTAGCTGCCCAAGTTGAAGAAAAGGATGATTAGGTCATTGACAGTGGATGCTCTCACCATATAACAGGTGACAAAAATAAGCTCATAGATTTGGAAAGGTATGAAGGTGGAGTGGTAAAATTTGGTGATAATTCTACTAGCAGATCAGAGGTAGAGGAACTATTTCTTTTGATGGAAAGAACAAAATCAGTAATGTATTGTATGTTGAAGGCCTGAAGCACAATCTTCTCAGTGTTGGACAGTTGGTGGACAAGGGCTATGATCTCTGATTCAAGAATGAAAAATGCAAGATCTTTGAAAGTTCCAGATTAGAGATTGCCTCCGGTACTCAAACAAAAGGTGATATCTTCCATTTGGTTGGTACTAGTTAAAATTGTCTATTTGTTTAAATTGATCAAAGTTGGTTATAGCATAGGAGAATGTGTCATGTGAATTTTGATAATATCATCAAGATAAGCAACACTCAGGCTGTAAGTGTAGACACCTAAAATTGACTTGCTCTGCAAACCAATTTCTTGTATCTCTACACTACCAATTATCCCTCCTATTAATTAAATAAACTTATTTTATTTAATTAATTTATCCCTAATCATCTAACTATTTACCCACCCCTTGTGATCAATTAATTCATTTAATTTATCACTATACCTTACAACACTATCCCTCATTAATTAAATAAATATTCCCAATATTTATTTAGTTAATTTGTCCATCTCCCTACTCCTTATTAATTAGATAAATCATGCTTATCTAATTAATCTAGCCTATTAATCAACCTATCCCTATCCTAGTTAATTAAATATCAATTATATAATTAGCTACCCTAGCCTACCTATCCCCTAGACCTAAATTAATTAAGCTTAACACTTAATTAACCTTGCTTATCCCATCCTCCCACACACCTTTGAATAAAAATCAATTTTTTATTCAAAGGGTCAAATCTTCCTTACACATCATTTATCACCCTTTTACACATGTAAGTGTACATGTGTCCTTCAACCTTCACATCTCCACATAAAAGTAAATTTTTAATTCACACTCCCCCATGAGTTGAATTTTAAATTCACTTGTCATATCCACTCTTCCCAAAAATAAAATTTTAATTTATTTTTATCCTCCACATCTTTCCCCATGTGAATTTAAAATTCACAAATAATGGGAGCCCTCCAAATCCATTGACTTAATATCAACCCTTGATCTCTCTCACCACTCCCCTTGTGACACTTGTCACAAGGCTATGACTTCAATCCAAACCCTAACTCAACCATTTATAGCCCTTGATCTCATCTTTTAATCCTCACCTTCCATCCATTTTCCAAAAATCTATAAATGAGACCCTTCTCTAAGCCATTTGGAACAACTTCTTCTTGCATCCTTACCATGCCCAAATTTTTCTCAAATCTCTTCATCATACCATCATAATGCCAAAATCATTCCTCATCCCCATCTCAATCTCCATCTAAATCCAAATTCCTCATCTACATTGTGTTGAGCAAGCATTGAGCAATCCACATTTTAGTCTTGGGTAAATCTAAGGAGTTTGGGTGCAACTCCTTCCACCATATCAAGGAGAGGGATCACATTTGAAGGTATAAATTTGTGTATTTATGCATTTGGTTAGTATTTCTAACTTCATTTGTCTTCCTAATCTATAGTAAGAGATCTTCTAAGACTTGTGAAACTTACTAATAGCTTGTGCAAAAAATGTCAATTGGGTAAGCAGAGCATAGTCACATTCAAAAGTAAGGATCAATCTTCTACCGAATTGTTGGACTTAGTTCATATTGACTTATGTAGTCTGACAAGAATCAAAAGTGTGTAAGGTGATAGATACTTCAAGCTATTAATTGATGACTACTCTTAGATGATGTGGGTAACTTTTTTGAAGGAGAAATCAAAAGCTCTTGAGAAATTTAAAATATTCAAGGCTATGGTAGAGAATGAAACCGGATTAAAATTAAAATGTCTTAGGTCTGACAGAGGTGGAGAATTTACATCCTGTGATTTCATGGAATTCTATGAGAAACATGGAATAAAGAGACAATTGTCTGCTCCTAGAACTCCATAGCAGAATGGAGTAGTAAAAAGAAAGAATCAGACCATCTAGGAAGCTTCTAGAACCATGATGATGGAAGCAAATGTTCCTCAAATCTATTGGAGAGAAGCTGTAAGCATTACAGTCTATACTCTCAATTGAGTACAAATCAGAAGCAATATTGGTAAGACTCCTTATGAACTTTGGTTTGGCATCACTCCCACAGTGAGGTATTTTAGAGTTTTTGGTAACAAATGCTACATTAAGAGAGATGAAGATTTAGGCAAATTTGATGCTGGAAGTGATGAAGGAATTTTCTTGGGTTATTCTACTCAAAGTAAAGCATACCAATGTTATAACAAGAGATTGAGGAAGATTATAGAAAGTACAAATGTGAAGGTTGATGAAGGGATTGAAAAACCCTCAAGGTTTTATGAATGTGATGAAGATAATCAGAATGATGTTTTGATCCAAGGAGTCCAAGCCCCTTCTAAGATTCAGATCCAAACTAATCTAGTAAATCAGGAAGAAGAGATAAGTTTGAATGAACCTGTTCAAGAATCAGGAGTGCAAGAAACTCCCAAAGTTCCCAAGTATGTAAGACTGAATCACTCTAAAGTTCAGATCATAGGCGATAAAAGTAAAGGTGTACAAACAAGAAGAAGGATTACTCAAGATTCATAAGAGTATTGTCTGATTTCAAAGATTGAACCTAAGACAGTGAATGAAACTTGCAATGATGAAAACTGGACTAAAGCAATGGAGGAAGAGCTAATGCAAATTGAGAAGAATCACACATGGGATCTTGTTCCCAGACCTAAAAACAAGAATGTGATTGGAACCAAATGGATCTTCTAGAATAAACTAAATGAAGATGGTGAAGTAATCAGAAACAAAGCCAGATTAGTCTGCAAGGGTTACTCCCAAGTAGAAGGTGTTGATTTTGAAGAAAATTTTACCCCGATGGCAAGAATTGAAACAGTCAGATTATTTCTTGCTTTTACTGCCTTCAAAGATTTCAAAGTATATCAGATGGATGTAAAATCTGCTTTCCTGAATGGTGACTTGAAAGAAGAAGTATACATTGAGAAACCAGATGGATTTCAATTATTTAATCATGGTGATATGGTCTGCAAGTTGAAGAAAGCTCTGTATGGACTGAAGCAAGCCCCAAGAGCTTGGTATGAAAGATTGGATAAGCATCTTTTGAAGATTGGTTTCAACAAAGGTATTGCTGACAGTAATTTGTATTTCAAAATTGATCATGAAAACATCTTGATAGTTGAAGTGTTTGTTGATGATATCATTTTTGGAGGAAGAGATAGTATGTGCAAAACCTTTGCAAATCGAATGAAAAGTGAATTTGAGATGTCCATGTTTGGGGAAATAAATTTTTTCTTGGGTCTGCAAATCACTCAAACAAAGAAAGGAATCTTCATTTCTCAGACCAAATATGTGAAAGAATTGTTGAAGAAATTTGGGATGGAAGACTCAAAACCAATGAATACTCCCATGGCAACTGGATGCAAATTAAGCAAAGATGATGACTCTCCTAAGGCTGATAAGAAAAAGTATAGGTCAATGATTGGAGGACTATTGTATCTCACTCAAACTAGACCTGACATTATGAATGTTGTTGGTCTTGTTGCTAGATTCCAAGCTGATCCTAGAGAATCTCATGTCATGGTAATCAAGAGGATTTTTAGATATCTAAAAGAGACAGTTGAGTATGGTCTATGGTATCCTAGAGATCATGATTTCTCTCTCCATGCATATACAGATGCAGATTAGGCAGGAGATGTGGATGACCAGAAGAGTACCAATGGTGGAGCATTCTTTTTGGGGAAGAGATTGGTTTCTTGGCTAAGCAAGAAACAAGAGGCAATATCTCTATCCACTACATAAGCAGAATATATTGCAGCAGCAGGTAGTTGCAATCAAGTTTTTTGGATGAAGCAAATGCTAAGAGACATTAGAGTGGAGTATGAGGAACCTATCACAATCTTCTATGATAATTCAAGTGCAATAAATATATCTAAGAATCCAGTGTTGCATTCAAAGACTAAACATATATCCATCAAGTTTCACTTTTTGAGAGAGCAAATGAACAAGAATGAAGTTAGATTGGAGTTTGTGCTTCCAAGGATTAGATTGCAGATATCTTTACTAAACCTCTACCTAAGGACTCTTTTGAGTATCTCAGGGAGAAGTTAGGGGTTATTACCCCTCTGGTGATGAGCTAAGGTACACTGATGTGCATCAATACGGGGATATCACAGTCATATCTTGTGGTCCGGATTGATGATGGGGAGTTGCTACTCAGGGGGAGCAGCTAGTATGATTCTAAAGTGGTGGAGTTGCAAGTATGCGCCCTTTGCCATTGATGTCAAAGGGGGAGAGAAGACATGTGAAAAACAAGTGATTGCTAATCAAAGGGGGAGTAGTAAAGGAAGAGAAGACATGTGAATGGTTGTTGGTGATAGAGGGAGTTGTGTCAGTAAAGAAAAGTTCTTGTCTTGATGGTTAAAATAGTTTTTCACATCATATGTTGCCATCAATGACAAAGGGGGAGATTGTTGCAAGTATGGGCGTAACCAGTGTTGTCATTGATGTCAACATACTCCTGTTGCATTGATGATAAGGATTGGATGAGCTGTGTGCTAAGGATATTGATAAAATTAGTCCTAATTAGGAACAGAGAAGAACAATGAAGATAGTGAGCTAAAGATCCTAGATAAGACAAAGATTAGAGGATGCACTTCAAAGGGTTTGTAGATACGTGTCTTAAGATGATCATGTAAATATTTCAGAGCTTCACATGAAGATCTGAAGAAGTTATGGCCACTTAAGTAAAACCAATTCTAGCAGATGTTCAGAGGTGATACTGTGACACAAATAGGTCCGGTGAGATCTGGAAATGAAATATCCTATTCTGCAGATTTGATGGAGTGTTTAGGAAGTCAATGTGAATTGACAACTCAATTAGCTCATGGTCTAGAGGTCTGCAAGCATCTATTCCATTATGACAGTAATGACAAACTGTGTTCTTGAGGTTCTAGATGAAGGAGAGAAGGATTTTAGTAAGAAGATGTAGTGTAGATGTTCTTGGTGATTTAGGCAAGCTTGTGGAGGTCTTTGGATTGTGTCCAGTTCATGTTGCTGGTACGCATTAGAGTTTGAGCTCACAATTGAAGAATAACTTCTGGATGATGGTGTTCTTCCTAAGCCTGGCTGACCGGATGAGTTACGCATCCTGCGGATGATCTTAAAGACATTATGTGAAGATTGGCATGTTCATAAGTGAAGATAGAAGTCTCAGATTTGTGTGGCCGATAGTGTGTTGATCTGCATGAAGTCTTTTTGTAACTAATCATGTTATATTTATGTATTTGCTCTGAAATGTATGCTGACTTGGATGATTATCCCTAAGTCGATGTCTTGTATAAATAAGGAATTGTAAAGTCATTTCAAGGGTATCATGAAGATGAGAATGTGGTAGAGTAGAGGAGCGAAAGGCAAAGCAGAAGTATTGGGCTTAAATAGAATTGACTCAAGCATGGTGAAGATGCTATTCTTCAGTTCAAATATGTGATACTTATTATTCTGTAGATAGTGTGTCTCTTGTAGGCAGTGGGCCTCTTGTGAGTAGTGTGCTCGAGCAGTGAGCCCTAATTGGCATGTGCCATTTTGTTCTTTCTATTCTTCTAATAGAGAATACAATATTGGGTTAATCGCCCTGTGGTTTTTCCCTTAACCAGGTTTTCCACTTCAAAATCTTGGTGTCTTATGTGTTAATGTGTTTATGCTTTTGATTTAATGCATTATGTTTCCATGATTGATTTATTATTGTGCTACTGAATTACAAAGTGGATTTAAATGTTTAATTGGAAGAAAGTTTTGGACAACTGATTCACCCCCCTCTCAGTTGTCTGCCCTAAATCTAACAGAATTATCTTCCTCACTGGTGGTAAACCTTTTGATACATTATTAGAGACAATATTCTAAAATTCCTCCAACAGATTTGAGACTTCTACTAGTACATCTTCACATTTATCTTGACTAATCTTAGGAATCAATGCAAAGCAATGACGCTCATGCTTCATACCCTCCAAAAATTTCCTTCCATCTACTAAGAAAATTCTTGTAGTACTACATACCTTTTCTTCACTCTCCTTCAAGGGCTTTAACTTATGATGATCTCCATCATTTCTTAGGGAACATGTGTTTGCATGGCCATCATGGATAGTACACCTATCATACTACTACGGCCTTCCCAATAACATATGACATGCATCCATCGGTATGATGTCGCAGAGCACCTTGTTATGGTAGTCACCAATCTTGAACTTGACTAAACCCTATTCATTGACCAAATCTGTATGGTCCTTCTGCAACCATGTGATCTGATATGGATGTGGATGCCTTCTTCTTATCAACTTTAGCTTGTTAACCATCTCCTCTGAAACAAGATTGTTAGTGCTTCCACTGTCAATAATAATATCACAAAACTTACCTTCACATTTACACCTTGTGTGGAATAAACTCTTCCTCTAATTTGGTTCTTTCTCCTCATTCAACAAGGTTCTTCTGATAACTAAGGTTTTGCCCCTTTTAGTATCTTTAGAATGCTTAGACTATGCATCTTCATCTACATGTGCAACTCGTGCATTACCTTCAGGTCTTCTTTTCGTCCTTCCTTAATGTTGTGGACACTCATATGCCTAATGCCCTTCTTCTCCACATTGGAAATAGGTTCCTCTGAAACCTTCTCTTCCAGGTCCTTGCCCAGGTCCGCCTCTTCCTCTTCCTCTTTGCTCACATTGTTTTGGTCACGAGGGCGGTAGGCATTATCTCCTCTCTAATTTTTCCTGGTGCCAACTTCTTCACTCTTCTTTGGATCTTCATTTCAGCTCCATAGGACCTTCCACCAGTCCTTCCGCCTTGACCTCTTCCCCTTTTCTTGCTTTCAATTCTTTTATTTATCTTCCCTTCCACCTTTAGGGAAAACTAGTACGCATCTTCTATGGTGGTCATTCTAACCAAGCTCATCTCCTCTTGAATACTTGGCCTCAACCCATTAATGTAATGGGCTACCTTCTCCTTGTTGGCCTCTGCATGGCTTGTCCTAATAGTAATAATATAAAACTCTTCTGTATGCTCCTTGAGGGTGTGTGCAAGAAGTTGAGTCCACTGTTTGGCCAAAAAGTGGAAGTGTTTTCCCTGATTTTTAGAATTTGTTACATTGGACCTAAAAATTTGAAGCACTTAAATTTGGAATCTTGGAAAAAGTCACTAAATATGAAATGTAGTACTCGGAGTCTAGTTTCTAAATATGTAACTTTTTTCAATACCTAGATGATAGAAATTGATTTTGAATAGGTGTTTCTAAAAACCACTGTTTAAAAGTCACCTTTTTTTTACTATACCATGTACGTGTATGTCATCCATATTTTGACCTAAAATATCATATTTTTCTAAATCCTTTTGGGAAAATATTTTTAAGTCACTGAAGCTCATTTTCCATTTTTTTTGTAATTTTTTATTGAATATTTTTTTATTAATTTTTTATTAGTCATTTTTGGTCTTTTAAAAAATCATTGTGTACGTCACGCATAAGATGACCTAGACTTAACATATTTTGAATTTTTTTAAAAAATTGAAAAGAATTGTCTAAATTACGTTTTCATACAATTTTTTTTACAAAAAAATATTTTAATAAAAAGTTATTAAAATACTAAAAAAACCCTAATAATTTAAGTTTATGGACCTATTTCATCAGAAATTGATTAAAAATAGAAAAAATAATCCAATTATAAAAAAATTTACATATTTAGAATCTACACTGTCTCATCTATAATGGGTTTTAATTTTATCAAAATATTCTACAAAATAGACTTTTAGATATATGCCTAAAGTCACTATTTTGTTGTGACATTGACATGACCTTCAAGTTGCAGGTCAAACTAGCTCCAGAGGTCAGGTTCGGGTCCCCAAAGCATTTCCCAAACTGGGTTACAAAGCAAAACCCGAGCTTAAAATTCAAATTTTAAATAACAGGATCCCGTTTCTTACTCTATCCGTGCAAAATAAAACGGGATCCCGTTTACTAAATGGGATTCTGTTTATTAGAACGGGATCTCGTTTCTTAAATGGGATCCCATTTACTAAATGGGATCCTGTTTATTAGAACGGGATCTCATTTCTTAAACGAGATCCCATTTATTATTTGTCTATTTTTTTAATAAGACTGTGACTGTGACTATCAGCCCTCCAACTTGCTCTACAGTACGGCCGACAGTGACATTTGCAGTAGTCTCTATGATCTTTTTTCTTCTGCAGGTCCATTAACTTGGAATATTCTTTGAATTTTGATACAAGCCATCATTGAGACACTTTTTGAGTGAAATTTTGTTGAATTGCTACTTGTTTGAAGGACTTGAACAAAGAAGAAAGGCTTTCAAGTTTTTGGCATTCATTTGTACATGCTTCATAAATTTTTTAATCATAGGAACACAAAGTCGTAATAAGAGGAAAGATAGGAAGCTATATCTAAAGAAATTGAAGCAAAGAGAAAGGAGGAGGCAAAAAGACAAAGAGATAGAAGAATAAAGATTCAATCATTGAATAATGCTGAAGCATCCAATTCCACAACTATTGAAGATAAAAATATTGAGGAGACCATGGATGTAGACGATGTAAACTTGCAAGAGGTGAATGTGGAAATTAATACGATTATACAAACTACTCCTGGTATGTCTTCAAATCCCTCTGTCAATGCTATGGAGAATGTTTCAATAGGTACAAATCTAGGTACTTCTTCAAATCCACCTTTGAATGAAATGGAAATGGTGTTGATTTAAGAGATTTAAAACAAGCTGGATATAACAATGTTGAGATTGATAATATTTGTAGAGATCAAAATTTGAAACAAATTTTTGTTGAAAATGAAAATAAAAATCCTTTTGTTGATATGAAAATGAAAACCGTTTTGTTGTTGAAAATGAAAACGAAAATCCTTTTGTTGAAAATGAAAATGAAAACTGTTTTGTTGTTGAAAATGAAAATCCTTTTGGTGAAAATGAAAATGAAAACCATTTTGTTGTTGAAAATGAAAATCGTTTTGAAGTTGAAAATAAAAATCATTTTAAAGTTGAAAATGAAAATGAAAATCTAGGATGTGATGTTGAAAATGAGAATTTTTTTTTTAAAATTGAAAAAGATGTTTTGGATAAACTTCCTGGAAAAATTTCTTGGAGACAAATATTTTTCTAGGAAACAAATAAGAACACATGCCAATAGATTATATAAGGAATTTTTTTATCATAAAAAACTGTCATTTCAATGTCAACTAATGATGCAATTAATGAGAATGTGGAAAATGAGAAAAGTAATGAAAATGTTAGGCATTTTTGTTAAACCAAGAAGAAAAGATCAATCACTAAAACATGCTATGTCTACTGTTGCTAGTGCCATTTAGTCTATTGGAAATACTAGTCAATCCAAAGATAAGAATGCAACAAGACGACCTATAACAACTGCTATAGTGAATAAAACAACTTTGAATAGAAGAATGGTAAGCAATATTAGTGGAATTCTAAAAATACATCCTAAAACATTGTTAAGAGTGGCAAAAAAAAGAGAAAGTATAGAAAATGATCCAATTAACTAATGTTGGAGTTTTAGTGGTTGACTCTCAAGATCTGACATGAAACTGAATGTTGAAATCAGATGTTTGATAAAAAAATATTGGCATGATAATACTAGGGTATCATCTAATGCTAGAGATGTTTTAAAATTATGAGTGGGGTCCAAAGTTCACGATCCTCATCCAAAACACCTATTAGATACAATGCAAACTGAATTTTATAGAAAATTTTGTGATGAATGAGTGTTACCTGGTAATATTAAAATAAGTCAAAGATCTTTTAAAAAATGCAAACCATGGTATGTGAAGATTAATAAGTAACGAATATCTTGGTGTTGTAAAACGCATGTTCAATTTCATTATTATTATGACTTGTTTTGATATATACGTTGTACTTTACATAGTAACATGATTATACAGGAATGTGATATTAATATGCCACTTGAAACAATAAAAGAGTTTATATCAAGTTTATTTTGTGAAAGATCTAATGAAAAACCATTTTATTTAAGTTCATGTATTTCTGGACAATGCACTAGTTGTGGCAATCTTTCTTTGTTAAGAGTTTGTATGCATGAAAGTGTTGAAAATGATTTTGGACAACAATTAGTGGATGTTAAAAAATTTAAGAATGTTGAATATTCTTTAAAAGATGGAAAATTTGGAAAGCGTTGTGATTTAATTACAGAAGAGGTTAGCGTGCATGTATTCATATCATAATTTAAGAGTAAAATTGTACCAAAATATGTCAAACACTCAACAAACTTGATGGCTTGATGGACAATTTCATGAATGTAGAAACACATTTCCAGTCGGTACTATAATATCAGTGGTTGATTTTACAAAAAACTATACTTTAGCTCTGTAAGAGGAAATTCATTCATAATATTACAATTCAGTGTAGGTTGCTATGTTTGTTCATATTGTTTATAGACATGTAGATAATAGCATAGAGAATGATAGAAAAGTTTTGAGGGAGTATCATTTCTATTTGAGTGACAACCAGTTACACTCATCAGAGTTTGTTCAATATTGTTTCAATATATTTTATACAAATTTAAGAGAAAGAGGAATCTAGATGACTGAACATCTTATATGGTTAGATAATTGTACGGGGCAGTTCAAGAATGCTCAAATGTTATGTTGGTTAAGTAGGGTTCACAAGGAGAATAATGTCCAACATATGTGGAATTTTTTTGAAGCCAGACATGGTAAAGGAGAACATGATGGAGCTGGTGCGTGTGTTAAAAGAATTCTTGCTAGACAACAATTGAAATTTGAAGATGCAGTAAAATTTAAAGATGCACGTGGGATTGTAGATTGGTGCAATACAAGATTATGTGCACTTGGATCAAGTGAGTACTCTATAGTTCCTCGATTCTTTTGGTTGGTTGAAGAAGAAAATATTCTACCTAGACTTGATTGCCAGACAATTAATGGATCTACTAAATGGCATTCATTTAGGAGTTTGAATGCAAGTACATGGACTATCTAGACAAGGGAGCTTGCATGTTTTTGTCAGTTTTGTATTTCAGGAGATTGGGAAGCATGTGAGAATACATAATGGGTTGAAGAATGGAAGCAAAGACCATTGACACTTGCACAAGCACATGATCAAAGTGAAACAATAATTGAAGACAATGATCAACTGTTTGCATTAGACAATTATGATTGTGTTTCAGACCTTGTACAAGAAGGTAATTTAATTCAAATTATTTCATTTTATTTCACTTCATTACTAATTTGTAGTGCTTTTATTTATTTATATGTGTACATATGAATGCATGTATGTTGATTGGTCAAATTTTATGGACAGGTGCAAGTTATTGAATCAAAATTTGTTTGCATGACATGTGTATGCTATTGTTGCACCAAAGAAGAATGAAGAGGAAACAGAATATTGGTTGGCTTGTTGTGTGGAGACTAAACATAAGTTAACAGTACCTCGAGAAGATGATGATGGATTTCCTTATCCAACAGGGTTGGTGATCCCCTTAAGACATCCCTTTAAGCAAATTTTGATAACAAGTCTTTGATCCCCTTAAGCAAATTTTAAGAACTTCTTTGATCCCCTTAAGCAAATTTTAAAAATTTCTTTGATGATGGCTATCATTATCCAATAGGTTCGGTGGTGGTTGTTGGAACTTCGCTATGAAAATACCTAATAAGGAAGAATGGTTTGCCTGCATTCGAACATTATGAAACACATAAGAAGATTATACACTACTCACATTTGGTGTTGGCAACAAATATAAAAATGGAGAGGTATCATGGAAAACCTACAAATAAAGAGCTATGGATAATTTCTATGGAAGACCATGAGACAATCATCGATGCATTGGTAAAAAGAGAGGATGGAGATGGTACAATGGAATAAGTAAATACAGGTAAATATAGTTAAATAGTTTT
The DNA here is from genome assembly GCA_027924645.1 of Cunninghamia lanceolata. Taxonomy (NCBI): domain Eukaryota; kingdom Viridiplantae; phylum Streptophyta; class Pinopsida; order Cupressales; family Cupressaceae; genus Cunninghamia; species Cunninghamia lanceolata. The sequence goes on along the minus strand of BSBN01000870.1, from coordinate 13,861,390 downwards.
ATATTATTCTTTTAAATACATTAAATACATGTTTTGATATTTCTTATGCGTTATTAGTTGAAATTGATTTAAATTGTCCTTTTATATCCTTAGGCCATCATCACAAATTCATCACATACTTTCAAACAAAAACTTGAGTGAATGTAGATTAAACTTATATCTACACATGTGAGGCACTTGTAAATATAGGTACTAATGTAGAGGCAAATTGGATACAAGAAGAAGGACAAACAAGACAAGGTTCTATTCACCCTAAAAGTCCAAAAACAAGGATCTTCATGGAAAAGTGGGAACAATAGTTAAGGATCTTGAATTCTTCTTAGAAATGGTGTTTAGACATGTACTAGAACCCATCCCATCCATTGGAAAAGGTGGATCAAACTTTGAACTAGTAGTTCCTTCACAAACCTCAAAAATGGCTAGTAGCCCTAAAAATAGAGAACAACCCTAATATCTTCTTACATAGACCTTCAAAAACAAATCTCATACAATTAAAATATACCCAATATGCTTCACCACAACATACTCCAAAATGGGTTTAGTTTGTTTTGGAAACTATGTCCTAACCAATAACCCCTCCTAGTCGGTTTAAGCCCTAATTAGGCTTAGTTTGTGAAGCAAGTACTCTCAAATGGTGGCTTGTAACTCCCTTGTAACTCCCTTGACCCCTCAGACATGTCAATGGCATCCAAAAACCATGGAATCCAACATTTATTTTCTATTAGAACTGACTATTCTTACTTTCCCTACTACTGTTGCCTCACAAGCTTACTTCAATGGCTTAATACATGGTTTTGTTAAGCCCACTCAACAAATCTTGGCCAAATCAACTCTACCACCCTTGAAATCAATCAAATTACATCAAATACACTTGAACACATCCATCCCATAGGTCTTATGGCTTGGAAGACTGCGGGATGGTCAAATTCTCATGATTGGAGGCAAAAACCCTTGCTTAGGGTTCTATGGACTATTTTTGAACAAATCCTTAGAACTCCCTTATATTGCAACTTCAAACCACTAAACTATGTTCAAATTCAAGACACTTCAATTCTCTAACCAATCAAGATGTGGAGAAATGACAACAATTTAGTACTTTCTCTTTGTACGGCCTGGGACAACGAATTGCTCCAAGAAAATAGAGTTGCCACAGAACAGTCTACCAAAGATTGGTTATAAATTGGTTCATTTCCATTGTCAAGACTTCAAAACATTATTATGAGGAAGATATTTCACCACACTACACTCCCAAGTAATATAGAAGATATGATAGTTCCATACCATTGAGAAGTACAACCAGATTCTATAGAAAACTTCAGAAAATGACAAAAAAACAACAGAGAATGGTATTTTGTTTGTATAGAACTCCTTCTTCTCCTTACACTTGATATGTTAAAGGATATATAGGGTTTTCTACTCCTTGAAACTTCCATTGGAGTAGTTTTGGTCGATGGGAAGAGACCAAAACTACTCAAACTCCCAGAACTATCTTTTGGACAATTTACAAATTTCAACCAACCTTTTGTATGTTTGCATAATCATTGGTGATTATGAACCTCCAAACATATTTACAATGTCATTAGGCTTTGAACATTCCTTAGGCTCTTTCAATATGCCTTAGATTCCTTGAGCATGCCTTAACAAGGCTTAAAACATGAAGCTTACATGACTGTCCTCCTTGATTCTATGACAACGGTTTATAGACACATGGACATAGTCCTTTACATCATGGCATATAGCCTTATTATATCAGGAGAATGGTCTCTAGGACCTTATTGAACAAAACAAAACAAACTTGAAGATCAAAACAAGACATAGATATCTTGGTTCTCCTGCACCATACTCCCTGGGTGGAAAGAGAACTCAAGTCTCTTGAGGGAGTAGATCAACAATTGTGACACCATGTTTCAAGATGTCTTCTTCACTTAGCCAAGTGGCATCTTCAATAGGCAAGCCACTCCATTTGATAAGAAACTACTTGTATGTCTTCTTCCTTGTCTTCTTCAAAACCTTGGTGTCAAGAATACATTCCAACTTCAATGGCTGATTGGGTGGAAGACCTTTAATCTAATCTTCATCTCTTACTGCTATCATATCTGCCTCTGAATCTACCTCAGTATCACCTTTGAAAGGGAACAAATTTGAAACATTGAAGATGGGAGATATGGCCAAGCCTTGAGGAAGTTCAATCTCATAGGCATTGGGCCCAAACTTGTGTACAATCTGGCATGGTCCTATCTTCTTCATGAGGAGTTTGGTTGGTTGCCCCTTAGGAAGTCTTTCCTTCTTCAAATGTGCCATGACCAATTTCCCAACCTTGTATTGTACATCTCTCCTTCTTTCATTGGCTTTCTCCTTGTACTTGGCATTGTTCTTTTGAAGAGTTTCCTTGACATTATCATGAATTTCCTTCATGGCCAATCCAAAGTCTTCACCTTGAGCACCTTTCCTTTCCAATCCATGGAGATCTCTCAATTCAAGAACACCTCTTGGATGAAGACCATAAACAATCTCAAATGGACTCCTTTCTATTCTTCTATTGGTGGAATCATTATAGGCAAATTCTTCTTGAGGGATGATCATATCCCATGCCTCTCCATGCTACTTGGTAAGACACCTGAGAAGATTTCCCAAGGACCTATTCACCACCTCAGTTTGGTCATCAGTTAAGGGTGATAGGCTGAAGTAAAGGACAATTGAGTGCTCAACTTCTTCCACAAAGTGTGCCAAAAATGGCCTACAAACTTTGGATCCCTGTCAGTCACAATGTTAAGAGGCAAACCATGGATTCTAACAATTTCTTTGGAGAACAAACCAACAATGTGAGAAGCATCATTAGTGCATTTACATGGCAAGAAATGAGCCATCTTACTGAATCTATCCACCACAACAAATATACTATCGAAGCCTCTTTGAGTCCTAGGAAGACCCAACACAAAATCCATGCTAATACTTTCCCATGGCCTATTAGGAATAGGAAGTGGCTGATATAGACTAGCATTAGATGAAATACCCTTTGCCCTTTGACAAATACTACATCATTCAACAAATTTTCTAATATCTAATTGCATTTTAGGCCAAAAATAAAACCTCTTCACTTGATCCAATGTTTTATCCAATCCAAAATGACCTCCAAGTCCACCACAATATTTTTCCTTTATGATGTTCTCCCTCATAGAACATTTAGGAACACATAGTTGGCTGCCTTTAAACAACAACCCCTGCTGCAACAAAAAATAAAAAAAATTAGAATGATAAGAGTCTAAAAATTGTGAACAAACTTCATATACCTCCTTGAAATCTTCATCATCCTGATACATGTGTGTGAGAGCATCAACCCCTACACTTTGCAATTGAATTTCTTGAACCATACACACCCTTCTACTCAATACATCTACCACTTTGTTAGCCTACCACTTCTTGTGTTTGATTGAAAAATTATAGGCTTAGAGTTGCTCAACCCATTTCATATGCCTATGATTGAGTTTCTCCTGAGAATTCAGAAAACTAAGTGCATGGTTGTCAGTATAAACAATAAATTCTTTTGGCAAAAGATAGTGTCTCCATTTTTTCAAAGCTTGCACCATTGCATACAATTCCAAATCATAAGTAGAGTACTTTCTCTTAGCATCATTCAATTTTTCACTAAAGAAAGCAACAGGCCTGCCCTCCTGACTTAGGACAACCCCTATAACAAGATTGGTAGCATCACATTCTACCACAAACAACTTATTAAAGTTAGGCAAAACAAGTATGGGCTGTTGTGCTACATTTTGTTTTAGAATTTTAAAAGAATCATTGGCTGCCTTTGTCCACAAAAACTTACATTTTTGTCCCCCTTTGATGGTATCTAAAATTGATGCACAAATATGACTAAAACCCCTTATAAATTTCCTATAAAATGTTGCCAAACCATGGAAACTTTTCACATCACCTACTATTTTTGGAGTTGGCCATGACAAAATGGCTTCTACCTTTGTTGGATCCATCTTCAAACTACCCTGTGAAATCACAAAACCAAGATAGGTGAGTTCTTCCTTCATGAAGGCACTCTTTTCCATGTTGATCATCAATTGTTCATCATGCAACTTCCTCAAAACTTGATCCAAATGTTGCAAATGCTCCTCCTTAGTCCTTCTGAAAACAAGAATGTCATCCAAATATACCACCACAAATTTGCCAATAAAATCCTTCAACATTTCATTCATGAGACGCATAAAGTACTTGGAGCATTAGATAGACCAAATGGCATCACCAACCACTCATAAAGACCCTCATTTGTTTTGAATGTTGTCTTCCATTCATCCCCTTGTTTGATTCTAATTTGATGATACCCACTCTTAAGGTCTATCTTGGAAAAGTATCTAGCCCCACCCAAACAGTCCATTAGGTCCTCAATCCTTGGCATAGGGAACCTATATCTTATGGTAATCTTGTTAATGGCTCTATAATCCATGCACAACCTCCATTTACCATCCTTTTTAGGGGCTAGGACTGTTGGGACAGCACATGGGCTAAGACTCTTTCTCATCAATCCCTTATCCAACAATTCTTGTACTTGCTTGGCAATCTCTTCATTTTGTGAAGGTGTCATCTTGTAGGCTGATTTTTTTAGCAAAGTAGATCCCGGTATGAAGTCAATTTGATGGATTATGTTCCTAATAGGTGGTAACTCATTAGGCATTTCTTCTACCATAATCACCTTATACTTTTCTAGCAATTGTTGCACCTCATAGGAAAATTCTTCCTTACTAGGATCATGCAAACTAGGATTGTTTTTAGGCTTCAAAATTAGAGCATACCCTTGGGTTCCTTCCTCCTTAAGGGCATCTAGAAACTCTTTCCCACTCACAATCATGACACTTGACCCAACATTCTTTTCTACATCCTCATCAGGCAATGGATCACCATTCTTAGTTATGATGAGAAAATTAGTTTTACCATCATGTTGTGATTGAACATCATATTGCCATGGATGTCCTAACAACAAATAACAAGCATCCATAGGAATCACATCACACAAAATTTTGTCCTTATATTCTCCTATCTCAAATTCAACCCATGATTGTTCATCTACCAAAACTTGTTGCCCTTTATTCAACCATTATACTTTATAAGGACTAACATGAGGAAGCCTTTTCAATTTTAATTTGTCTACCATTTCAATGGAAACCAAATTTTCAGTTGAGCCTGAATCAACAATTACCTTGCAAATCTTATCATAGGCCTTGCATGTTGTCTAGAACAATGTCTTCCTTTGAGGGGGTTCTTGAGTTTGAGGCACCTTCAACATGGTTCTTCTCATCATCAAACTTTCTCCTTCATGGACTGGGGCTGCACTTCCAATTGGAGAGTTGACACTTTGGCAATCTTCCTCTTGGATCAATTGGTTCCTTCTCTCTCCTCCATGAGAGCTTGAGGCTTGCTTTTCAGAACACTTGAAGGTTGGATGTCCCACTTGGTTGCAATTGTAGCACCTTCTCGTGAAGACATTAGGACCTATTCCTAGTCCACCAAATCTACCTCTCCCATTAGGCCTTCTTCCTCTAAAGCCTCCTCTAGAACTAGATTCTCCACTTTGCTCTTGGGAACTAGATTCCCCTTGGTTTCTTTGGGACTGATTTTTGCCACCTCTTCCTCTTCAACTTCTCTTCAGCCCTTAGTGCCACTTGAAAGCACTTCTCCATGGTTTCAGGGGTTAATAAATTGATTTCATCTTGAATATTGAACCTCAAACCATTTAGATACCTTGCCACCTTATCTTTTTCATCCTCCATGTACCCACAATGAAGAGTGTATTTGTGAAACTCCTCGATGTAAGTAGCCACATCCAAATGTCTTTACTTGAGATTTTGCATCCTCTTGTAGATCTGCACCTCATAGTCTGATGGAAGGAATTGGGACTTGATCCTCTCCAACATTCTGCTCCATGAAGAGATCATACTCTTCCCATTCTTTACCCTCTCTCCTTGGGTGTAATTCCACCATGTAAGGGAAACACCTTTGAGTTTAGTTTTTGTAAACTTAACCCTTTTACTTTTAGGAACTTCTTTGTACTCATAATAGTTGTTGAGAGCCTCAATCCACTCCATGAATTCATCAGCATTCATCTTCCCACTAAACATGGGAATCTCCATCTTAGCCTTCGAAGAATCCTTGCCAATTGCCTTGATGGCTTCAAGGAAATGCTTTTGATCAGCTAGTACTTCTACCTCTTCTTGCTCTTCTTCTTACTCTTTCTCTTCCTCTTCATTTGAACCTTCATCTATCCTCTTCCCTATCCTCAATGCCTTCAACTCTTCTTGGAGTGCTTCCTTGACTCCACTCTTGATCTTCTCTTCCATCTCCTTGAACTTCTTGACCACTTCGGTGGTCATCCCCTTTGGAGGCATATTACTAGCCTCTACTTCACTCTCCTCTATTGACATATACTAGGCCAACAATAGAACCTTTTATGGCTCTCATACCACTATGATGTCGAGGCAAATTGGATACAAGAAGAAGGACAAACAAGACAAGGTTCTATTCACCCCAAAAGCCCAAAAACAAGGATCTTCATGGAAAAGTGGGAAGGAAGTTAAGGCTCTTGAATTATTCTTGGAAATGGTGTTTAGACACGTACTAGAAACCATCCCATCCATTGGTAAACTTGGATCAAACTTTGAACTAGTAGTTCCTTCACAAACCTAAAAAATGGCTAGTAGCCCTAAAAACAGAGAACGACCTTGATATCTTCTTACACAGACCTTAAAAAAAAATCATATAATTAAAAGATACCCAATATGCTTCCCCACAACATACTCTAGAATGGGTTTAGGTTGTTTTGGAAAGTATGTCCTAACCAATAACCCCTCCTAGTGGTTTTAAGCCCTCATTAGGCTTAGTTTGTGAAGCAAGTAATCTCAAATGGTGGATTGTAACTCCCTTAACCCCTTATACATGTCAATGGCATCCAAAAACCATGGAATCCAACATTTATTTGCTATTAGGACTGACTATTCTTACTTTCCCTACTGTTGTTGCCTCACAAGCTTACTTCAATGGCTTAATACATGGTTTTATTAAGCCCACTCAACAAATCTTGGCCAAATCAACTCTACCACCCTTGAAATCAATCAAAGTACACAAAATACACTTGAACACATCCATCCCATAGTTCTTATGGCTTGGAAGACTGTGGGATGGTCAAATTCTCATGATTGGAGGCAAAAACCCTTGTTTAGGGTTCTATGGACTATTTTTGAACAAATCCTTAGAAATCCCTTATATTACAACTTCAAACAACTAAAATATGTTCAAATGAAAGACACCTAAATTCTCTAACTAGTCAAGACATGGAGAAATGACAACAATTGAATAGAGTTGCCACAGAACAGTCTACCAAAGATTGGTTATAACTTGGTTAATTTCCACTGTCAAGACTTCAAAAAATGCTTATGAGGAAGGTATTTCAACACACTACACTCCCAAGTAATATAGAAGATATGACAGTTCTGTACCACTGAGAAGTACGACCAAATTCTATAGAAAACTTTAAAAAATGACAAAAAAAGTAGCAGAGAATGGTATTTTGTTTGTATAGAAATCCTTCTCCTCCTTACACTTGATATGTTCATGGATATATAGGGTTGTATACTCCTTGAAACTTCCATTGGAGTAGTTTTGGTCAATGGGAAGAGACCACAACTACTCGAACTCCCAAAACTGTCTTTTGGACAATTTACAAATTTCAACCAACCTTTTGTGTGTTTGCATAATCATTGGTGATTATGAACCTCCAAACATATTTACAATGTCATTAGGCTTTGAACATGCCTTAGGCTCTTTCAATATGCCTTAGACTCCTTGAGCATGCCTTAACAAGGCTTAAAACATGAAGCTTACATGACTGTCCTCCTTGATTCTATGACAACAATTTATAGACACATGGACATAGTCCTTTACATCATGGCACATAGTCTTATTACATCAAGAGAATGGTCTCTAGGACCTTATTGAACAAAACAAAACAAACTTGAAGATCAAAACAAGACATAGATATCTTGGTGCTCCTGCACCAAGTACAAATTGTGTATATCTAGATAGTTTTATATAAATTAAAATACATGTTTTGATGATATATTGATAAATTGCTTGTATTATTTTTATATCAGGTAGCGTGAAGATTTTCTTGAGATGGCATAACCACATTTTGTAAACATTATTTTGATTTGGCATATATGTACATACATAATTACATTATTACACATTGTGTACACAAATTTGTATACATGTGTATGTACACAATTTTATACTATACACTTTTATATATCAAAATTATTATTCTATATATTTTATTTGTTAAATGCGCATGTTTTTCTACTTTGAATTTACTTTAAATTTGATTTTATTATATTGTTAAATTTGGTTTCCTTGGGCAACTTCACCAAATTTTGAGAACTTAAGATGTCCCCTTAAGACATCCAAAAAGTTATCAACTTTGTAGGTTAATTAATGGCCAATTTGAAGTTGTTAATAGACCACAATATCCTACATAGTTATTTTACTTCTATGTTTCATTAACTATATATCTCTCAATCCAACCATTACACTATCATCTTCACTTATCCTAAAAATTGTCTTTATTTGACATGTTCAATAATGAAGATGAACTAGTACTTAGCATTATAGATTAGGTTAGTATTTTTCAATACATAGATACAACTCTGTGCCTTAATGTTATCTCTTTGGAATTTGTAATTTATCCCTTCTAGATTCTAGTTAATGGTTCATTGTGTGGATGTTTTAGAGCTATTGAATGGGTTTGCATCAACAAGGCCTAGAATCTTGCTTTATCTAAAACTATGGAAATGTATGGTGGAGATGTAAAATTAGTTTGAATTTTTTCTTTTAGCTAGTCATGTGAGTTTTTGAATTTATTTATTTGTGAGTTCAAGACATGATTTATTTTATTAGTGGAGATTAGAAGTTGATTAATTTTTTTTTTTTAAAAAAAATGCACTTGGTAAACTTTTTAACGTGACCGGTGACGCTGGCGCGACACGCCCTCCGGCTCCACACTAACGCTTTTGCCCGGAGTGATGAACCGTGAGGCCACAACACGGGGGACCTCATCCCCAAGAAGGAACACTTCAAACCCGTGAGCTCGTTGGCCTAGCGAAGGTGTAAAGCCTGCGAGCTCGTTGGCCCAGCGGGGGTTTGAACTTTGGTGGCTACCACTACAACCGAGCAACTTAACCACCGAACCATGCCATCATCGACATTAGAAGTTGATTAATCAAATAGTAAGATTATTCAAAATTAATTAGTGGGGAAGGTGTAGGAAGTTAGTTTAATTAAATAAATATTCAATTTATTTAATTAATTTGATGATGGAAGGCATGTAAAAGGCTAATCCTAATTAATTAAATAAATATAATGTATCTAATTAAAGTATGCAAATGTGAGGTAGATTAAAGTATATAAATACCATGGATCTAAAAACATGTATACAAATGTCCTATCTATCAAAGTACATGAACTACTCAAAATACATCATAATATGGGTGAATCCTATCTCCTTTCTAAGTGACCCTCAAAGTGACAACTATTGTGCTAAGAATGATGAATGGATCCCTACAAAAATATAAACATACATTAGAACATGAGCATTATAATAAAATTAGAACAAGTAGTTAATCTAATCTAACAATATACATAAATTATCACCTGATCACTACCATGATGTGAATCATGCATGTATATGTCCTCTCTATGTTAGCATTGATATGAAATTAACATATGTCACTACATCTAAGAGAGGGACTCAAAACTGCATGGATATCACCTAATATACCTTCATCAAGTCTAATAATATACATCATATCTAGAATGATGTAATTGATTAGTATCGGTCCTGGATTGCTTTCCTTTGGTAAGAAATTTAAGCACAATGTCACCAATATACTTAAAACATGGGGTAAACATGTATGCATCCTTTCACCAATAAAATATCTAGGTTGAGGAAAATATCATCCTCAATGATGATCATATGTGTCTCTATCACATATACCCTACCATGCACTTTTCCCACATGGCTTGGTAAATATACATTAAATTTATGTTGAGACCCAAATGCACCTTTCAACATACAGATTTTGTTGTGATTCAAATTACACATTTGAGATTTGGTTTTCATTTGGATAATGATCATGGGTAGCTACAAACCTAGGATATAACAATGGTTTAGATTAAGAATAAATGATCAAGGTCTAGATGTTTAGTTAATAGATTCCAAAGTTTCATTATATTGGTTGAATCTTCAATGGGTAGATCTATGATTTATTCTAGGGTTTGAAACATGATTTTGAGGGTGTTAGTATCACTCCTCAGTCTAGATCCTTTGACCCATCTACCCTACACTTCATGAGCCTTTCTAAAATCAAATTGAGGCATCCCTTTAGGATATTAAGTGCTTGCCTAATGCTATAGTGATAGAAATTAACACTCTCCAAGTTCACTCTTTCTTGTGGAAGGGTAATGCTTTCATAATAATACTTGATATATTTTAATTATAACATTGTAATAGGGAAAACTGTACATACCTATGTCATTTTACCTTATGTTTTGGGCCTAGGGTTCAAACTCTTTTATGAATGAGAGCTCAAAAGGACTATAATTTATATAGTGTGATCAAGTCTTAAAAACACTCCTAAAAAAACATCATGATCACACATCTCAAGATTTTACTCCATTCCATAAATAGTTTATAAATTCTCTCTTTAGGTCAAACACACAAGTGTGGACCTAATCTTGATTAGGTCTATGATTGTGGATCTGAACAAAGGCATCTACAAGTGCTCTAGTGAAGGTTGTGAGATTGATTCCCAATCCTAAGCAAATCTTATCTACACAAACTAAAAATAGAAAATTTAAAGATAAACTTAATGAAAGCATGTCAAAGAAATTGGGTCTTGCTAAATTATATTATTTTGTTGTGCAATGATCAACTTTCAAGGCAAGTTGTATGCTAAGTATCACTTATCTCAATAGTTACTCATAAATTTGTTACCATTAAATGTCCTACCATAGAATTGTAACATCAAAGAATATTGTAACATCAACCATTTGAAATTGATAGACATTTTATTTTCTAAGTGTGGTTCTCAAAGAAATGGCGTTTTGAATTCATTCTTTGTCATCTTGATTAAAATGTAATATATTATCCTCATACTAGTTTTCCCATGTCATATAATGACTTAAATGCGTATGAATTAGTTAATGAATGTTTTGTCTAATAGTGGGGGATCATATAGGAAGATAATTTGTTTCATTTGAATAAACCTAACAAAAATGTTAAATTTTCCACTAGACCATGAAGTATAGGACTACTAATATGTCTAAGAATGCTATGCATGGCCTTTTATGAGCATAGTACATTAGTTATCTTTATCATCTAATAAACCCTTTATGTATGATTATTATGATCCTAATAATATCAAACATTTTTTTTGTAAAAGTGATTTTGATAATATCAATCAATTGTATTTTTTCAAAGCTTTACCAATTCATATATGTAAAGCTTTCATAGACTATTCATTGGGACTCAACCCCAAACTTAGCTCTTAGGGTGTTGGGCCTTGTACTCAACAAAAATTGGTTTCTAATAGCTTTTTTGTGAACCTAGTAACTTCACCAATAGACCAACTGACTCTTGACAAAAAAATATTATTATGAATCTCACTATTAAAGTCACTTTTGAGTTATAGTATTTTAGCCTTGTTAATTTTAAATTTAGAGCTTGCTATTACCATTTTAGCACATTTTTTAATACTAGTGGAATATATAAGTTCAAAGTCATGTTGTGCATTTTTATATAGTTATTTAAGTACTTGCATGTTTGAAGTGTAAAACACATACAACAATGAAATAAAGTTTTGTATTCTAGAGACCATAAAATAGTGAAATGAAATAAAGTCTAGGTCCATGTTCAAAAAATATATAAAGTCCCATGTTCAAAATATAAAGTCCATGTTCAACAATATATATATATAAAGTCCATGACAAATAGTATATAACATAGTCCATGAAATAGTCAAATTATGTAGCCCATGAAATAACCTATCACATACTATCTCTGTAATCAAGAGTCCTCTTCACACCATGCGAACTACTCAGATGACCTGAATCACTTTGTAGAAGAGAAATATTTAGATGAAATAAGATGTAAGATGATTAAAAATGATTTAATGACAATTTTTAAATTTATAATTTATCATAAAATTAAATTACCGTGTGAGGCTAAGAGGCATGCTCTGGTGCACCTGGACCTGTCTCTACATGCTCTGAATCAATCTATTTAATACAAGAGAAAGTTTAAGTTGAAATTAGATGTAAGACAATTTTAAAAATGATTTAATTCAATTTAATTTATAATTTATCATATTTAAATTATTATACCTTAAGAGGAACTTGTTGTGCATCCTCTATTCTAGGACCTGTCTCTACAGGCTTAGCTACATGACATGTCTCAAGCTATAAAAGAATTTTTTTTTTTGAACACATGTCAACATATATATCTATCAAGAAATTTACTTTAAGTTCACAATGTATATTTTAATTGACTTTAAATATAATCTAAATTTTAAATTATATCGTATCAGGTTGCCCATCTCCTTTGTCCTCCTGCTCTGCATGTGTTGTGTGTTGATGAAACGTGTCACTGACAAGCTCCTACAAGGTCATTTATAACTTAGCACATGTGTGTACAAATTAGGTTAAAACATATATATATATATATTGACTTGTGTATATGTTATAGGTACTCAGTTTTTGTTTTAATCTATTTAAAAAACTTGTACATATATTACACATAGACATAGATATACATTTTTGAACAACCTGAAATGCAGTCGACTCCTAATATAAACTTGGATTATCCAAGTGTACTGTAATGCCCATCCTCATTGTTGTGTCAACCTGCATAGACATATATATTTTTAATATATATTAAATAGTACATGCACATTTTTAGATATAGTGAAATCAAAATAGAAAAATCTAAGTATATATAGTTTTTTAAAACAATATACATACTGTAAAAGTGTTATGTGAGATGCCCAATGATGGAGGAGTGCTCGAGACACCCTCAGATGGAGGATTCAATGTGGAAGAACCCTGAAACAGTTCATAAATATTTAATGTACATGTTCAAGACTGAATTACAAATTAAAATCAAGTAAATAAAATTATTTAAAATATAAATCATTCAAAATGTACCCCAATGGGTGCCCGAGATGAACAAGTGTCGATGAAAAATTAAATCGATTAATGGTCCCTGTTGCCATCATCTACACCAAACAATTTGATTGTTAAAATACTACAATTTAATTGATCTATATGATGATTTTAAAAACATGTGCTTAAAATTGTTATAAATTCAACATGTGTGTAACCTATATATACCTGTGTCGAATGATCAGTGGGATGATCCTCAGCAAATAGATAATCAACAAATGATTCACCCATATTATCAGATGATGCATGTGTAGCTAAAGTGGGTGCAGCTGCCTGATAAGGTCCACAACACAACTAATTGCAACTCATAAATGTATGAGGCATCAACACATGTGGAGTGGTACTAGGACCACTTCCATCATCAACTCCTCCATGGTCTCTAACCTAAGCTTCCATCATAGAAGTTTGCTCATCTAGGCTACTTGAGAGTGCACTCAATCTGCCTAGTGTGGATACCACTGCACGATGATGGAAGGGTGAAGGAATGGCAGCAACAGGAGGGTCAGTAAAAGGTTAAACATGCATGGGTCATTGGGGATCAACCCGTGCCCCCAAGCTCTGCTGTGGCATGCCACCACCAATACCCTGGAATGATCTAAAATTAAAGTAGTTGGGTTTTTTATTCATAACAAACTCTGCATATAATTTTCTCAAAAAACATAAAGGAACCTCACAATTAGCATAAGGTGGATAATCAAACACCATCCACCATCTATCCCAAAAATTGGTAGACATTCCTTTATGCCTACACCACCTGATTGATATTCTTTTCTTATTTGCAGGAATATGTTCATTTGTAATGGGATGTCTAAAATATTGCGCTAAATGACCTTTTGTGATTTTAAGATCCAAAATATCTTTAAAGGAGAGGCCATTAGCATAAAATTGGTGCCTCTCCTCTCTCCATTTCCAGAATCTGTCAAAGTTTGAGTCAATAGACCTCACAAAATCTACAATGTTTTGCATCAAAGCTACAAAACATACCATGTGAGGTGGCATGAATTGTTCATTGTGAATGGAATTCAATTTTTCTTGTATGGAATACACATTTTCATTAATTATGGCTTGCAAGCGAGCCTAGTCAGTTCCAGGTGGGGGTGGAGGTGGGGCATCTGGAGGTGAGGCATCTAGAGCTAGGGGTGGTTGTGGGGCCCAATCATCTTGTGCATTGAGGAAGTCCTCAACATCAAAGTGAATATCATCCAGATTCATGATATATATAAAAATAGATATGAACTTGCATATATACATATAAACATATAGACTTGAGTACAAATTTAAAATTAAATCAAGAATATATATATATATATATATATATATATAAATTATAAATAAACATATATAATGTACATGTTCAAAAATTATAAATTATATGTATGTTTCAAGAAATTACACTTGAAATAAATTTAAATTAAACATACAGATACATGTGCATGTACAAATTTCAAAATTTAAGAGAGCTATTATAGTGAACTAGATGTAATTTTTAAATTGAAATCAAGGGATTTTCATTCGAGACCTAAATTTTGATTCTTATAGTGAGGGAGACAAGAAAGATCAATTTAATACTATACAGATCAATTTAATAGTAGGGCTATTAGGACTACCATAATGAATTTGTTCTCAATGTTTGTTATCATATGTTAGGTCCAAGGTTTCAATTTTGTTAATTTTTCTATGGAGTTGGCTATTGGTTTGATGTTAAGTACTCATTCTAGGAGATCCAACATTTCTTATGTCAAAGCTACAAATAGTTTGTAATGGTTTTGGATGAATTTATCTAACTAAATATGACTAATAAGCTTGGTCAACAAACAATAGTCATTCTTGCATTGGTTTGAGCATTGGATCAATCATGAATTCATAAATTGGATATGCATTGGAGTATGCAAAAATTAGAGTGAATCCTTATCATTTAATAGGAAAGAGGAAATCATCATGTGAACTTTAGTATCTTGTATAATGTTGTCATGACCATTAAGGACTGAACATTAATTGTTATTAAATTCCTAGATTGTTACATGGACCTTTAAGATAGCCTTAAACCAATAACAGACTTGTCATGAGGGACAATGAACTACAAAGGGACAATGAAATTGTTGTTAAGATGTAAGACTCCTCTAGAGATTCAATTGCATTATCTAGATAATCAAAGAGACATAACCATGTGGTAATGATTAAATCTTCCACTTTTAAGATAGATGATGAGGTAACAAGGTTAGGATGCTTTGTTTAACTTGTGATTGTAGGGAGATCTAGCTAGAAAAAAGATATTAGTTGATGGTGAACTAGCTTGATTATGTTTCCTATTTCCTATTTGCAATTGTTGTTTGCTATTTATTTGTTAGTCACTTGACTCTTATGTGTGTTATTTAGCTTCATACTAAGCCCATTTAATTAGTCTAAATAGTCTTAATTTGCATTATCTTAACACTAGATGATTGTCCCAAACCTTAAGAACAATTTAAAAAGTTCTATTTTACTAATATATATCAATGAAGGGTGAATGTTCAAATGCATCTATGCTATTGAATGATGTCATAGAAACCAATGGACTATCATACCACCTAGGTAGAGTCATAATGAACATCTACAAGACTATAAGGAGACTTTGAAAACTACCTTGAGGTGGATATCTTGTGCATGCCACATGATCTGAAAACCTAAATTTGGTGAAGTTGCCTATGGCAACCAAATTTGATAATGGAGATAGGATTGACTACTAGTTGCCTAGGACTATTCTGAGTATGAAGATGAATATATTCTGATGATTTGTGATTTAAATTAAATGAAGAATTTGATGCTTTGTTTAACTTGTGATTATAGGGATGATACATAGCTAGAAAAAATATATTAGTTGATGGTGAACTAGCTTGATTTTGTTTCCTATTTCCTATTTGCAATTGTTGTTTTCTATTTAGTTTTTAGTCACATGATTCTTATGTGTGTTATTTAGCTTTAGAATAAGCCCATTTAATTAGTCTAAATAGTCTTAATTTTCACTATCTTAACACTAGATGATTGTCCCAAACCTTAAGAACAATTTAAAACTCTATTTTACTATCAATATATATTAATGAAGGGTGAATGTCTAGAATTAGGTGGATGGATAATAGGAGGAAATGGATTAGGATTGGGAGTGATTGTACTAGAGAGGGATGGCATAGGTTTGTCTTTATAATATAGTTCATAGTATCTATAGAGGTCATTTAAGAGAGGTGATTTAAATTTAGGATGTGAAGTTGGAGGATTAGATGGTGGTGAGGGTAATGAAGGGATTGATGGACTAGAAGGTGGATGGACCAATGAATTAGGATTGGGATTACATGGTGGTATTGGGATAGGACTAGTAGGCTCTTGGATAGGCATTTGATTGGATGATGATGAAGGATACCCATAGGATGCATAATCTAGAGTGGTGTTCCCCTTGTCAAAGGTAACATAAGGACTTAAGGACACTTGATCTTGGTGAAAAGGGTAACTTGGACTTGCACATTCTTGTTGTGAAGGAACTTGATAGTCTTGTAAATGGATTTGATGATGAGCTGAAATGTTGGAACAAGTAGTTGGATGATCTTTGGGTATGGATTGATATGGATATTGGTTGATATTGAAATAAGTGGGGTAGGTTGATGTAGAATTGACATGATATGTGGATGGACTAGGTTGGTATGATGATGGAGGTGACACATAGGATTGAGGTGGAATTTGTTGATGTTGTGGTTGTGTTTGTTGGGTTTGGGATTGGTGGGTGGCTAGGAGTTGTTGAATGAGGGCTTGTTGTTGGGCTAGGATCTTTTTCTCTTGTGTTGGGATGGATTTCCACATATGTTGAAGTCTTTGTATTTCATCTTGTTGTTCAAAATATGCATCATGATCTACAAGGTTCTCATGATCATTGGGAGGAAATTGGGGACCTCTTAGGATTGTGACTTTGGGTTTGGCATGGTCAACTTGGAGAGGTTGTGTGGCATATCCCTATAAGAGGATGAAGGGTGATAGGAGGTTTTAGGATGGCTAAAAGCATTCACATGACAATAATGTTCAAGTTTATCAAGATATGCATCATGGTCTACAAGGTTCTATTGTTCAAAAGGTTCATCATATTCTACAAGGACCTCACAATCATTGGTACCAAATTTAAGACCTCCTATTATAACCGGGGGTTTCCTATTGATTATGAGTTCAATAAGCTTTTTTTATTGTCACAACCATTTTGGACAAAAGAAATGAATTAGAACATATGCATCTATGCTATTGAATGATGACATAGAAACCAGTGGACTATCATACCACCTAGGTATAATCATAATGAACATCTGCAAGTCTATAACTAGACTTGGAAAACTACCTTGAGGTGGATATCTTGTGCATGCCACATGATTTGAAAACCTAAATTTGGTGAAGTTCCCTATGGCAACCAAATTTGATAATGGAGATCTAGGATTGACAACTAGTTGCCTAGGACTAATCTGAGTATGAAGATGAATATATTCTGATGATTTGTGATTTAAATTTAATGAAGAATTTGATTCTTTGAATAACTTGTGATTGTAGGGATTCAATCTAGCTAGAAAAAGATATTAGTTGATGGTTCTAGCTTGATTTTGTTTCCTATTTCGTACTTGCAAAATTATTGTTTTCTATTTAGTTGTTAGTCCCAACTCTTATGTTTGTTATTTAGCTTGAGAGTAAGCCCATTTAATTAGTCTAAATAGTCTTAAAATTTGTACTATCTTAACACTATGATTGTCCCAAACCTTAAGAACAATTAAAACTCTATTTTACTATCAATATATATCAATGAAGGGTGAATGTTCATATGCATCTATGCTATTGAATGATGTCATAGAAACTAATGGACTATCATACCACCTAGGTAGAATCATAATGAACATCTACAAGACTATAACTAGACTTGGAAAACTACCTTGAGGTGGATATCTTGTGCATGCCACATGATCTGAAAACCTAAATTTGGTGAAGTTGCCTATGGAAACCAAATTTGATAATGGAGATAGGATTGACTACTAGTTTCCTACATGACTAATCTAAGTATGAAGATGAATATATTCTGATGATTTGTGATTTAAATTTAATGAAGAATTTGATGCTTTGTTTTTAACTTGTGATTGTAGGGATTCAATCTATCTAGAAAAAGATATTAGTCAAGTTGGTTCTACCTCGATTTTGTTTCCTATTTCCTATTTGCAAAATTCTTTTTTTCTATTTAGTTGTTAGTCCCAACTATTTCCTTAAGAATTATATCAAATCTAATTATATGCACAAAATTTTGAAGTTAATTCGATGCATTTTCATCAAGAGTCAAGTATCAACAAATTCAAGAGTACATATGGATCATAGTGTTGGAGATCACAATAAGTGTTATTATCCTAGAGGATCTTATATAGTAGTCTACTTCTACATATACAAGTTTTTGTTAGGAGAAAATATCTTTTGCCAAATTTGTATAGAGACAATCTATAGTGTGTTCCAGGGTAATCAAATGATGTAAGTCACAATTTAGAGGGTTGAGGGATAAGTTTGTGTTGAGTCTACAAGAGGTGTTTTCTTACATAGACCTCTCCATTATCTAGGTGTCTCCATGTCTAACTCAAATGTTTCAAGGGATATTATATGGATTAATGATAACATTTTATATATGGCTATGAGATCCACGATCATATCAATGTTTGGTAGAGAAAAGTTATCTTTAAGTTATCCTTTTTTGATGTCTCAAAAGTTAGTGTAAACATGAATTCCCTTGGTTTTCTTGCTAACTAAGACCACATTAGAGACCCATTCAGGATAAGTAATAGTTTGAATGAACCCCACATCCAAGAGTTTCTGCAATTCTTATTTGACCAAGAGGGCTACTTGGGGGTGCATTTTGCATAGCTTTTATTGAATAGGTTTGGCATTGAGGTGAACCACAAGATGATGCATGACTAAAGATGGAGTCTCAAGTCATATCACCATAAGAACACATGAAGAAATCAGCGTAATCTTTAAGGGTGATAGTTATGCCTTCTTTAATGTCAAGGTCTAGTGGAGCTGCTATCTTAGAGAGTTTAGGGTCCTCTTCTATTCACAGGTTGATGTCTATAGCATCCTCAACAAGGAGAGGGGAGTCATCTTGTATCTGAGTGGCATCTAATGGAAGGTGAAGTTTGTCATTGAGGAACTCTTGGGAAGTGTCCATTTTTATTGTATCATTTTAATCGATCACAAGTTTCTTCTTATATCTTGTTGTTATTCTACCTACTAGGGTGCCTTAGGACTAAAGGGTTCTTCTTTCTCTCCAAAATAAGCATAGGTGTTAAGTATGGTGGAAAAGTATTTCTTATGATTACCATGGGGATGTGGTCTTGACACTTCATAAGTTTCATGATGGCTTCATCATTTTGGAAAACATCAAATCATAAAGGGTCGTGTTGGTCCCAATCAATAAGCTCAAGGTATTATAGGTCTAAGGAGATGGTGAGGATAATGGTATCATGAAAGAGGTTAGTGGTGGAAAGATCTTCGTAAGGATCATGAGTGGGGCCTACATCAATGTCATTAAGATTAGGGGAAGCATTACCAATGAGGTTAGGCTCGTATCACAATTAACATCATGATGTTCATCCCAGGGGCATAACCTAGCTAGTGAGGACAGCTACAAGTGTCTCTAAAGTTACATTTGTTGTCTTGATTTCATTCTTGATTAGTTGGCTATCACAAAAACTGTAAAATCTTCTCAATTCTTGATTAGTTGATTTTCTCTAAAGGTTTGATTATGAAGTGATAGGTTTTATTATGGTTTGTTGTAATTTTTTTACATGAGAGTTACATATTCAATAATGCCTTTAAAATACAATGACATACATTGATACAAGTAAATTTTATAAAAACCAAATATATATATCATCCCAATGCTATATAAATTTTGATAGTTTGTTCAAAATCTGTCCTTTCATATGATACAATTGTTTCAAAATTTCAATTGTATTTTACAGCTAAAATGTCTATATATAGCTATTCAACACTCAAATTGAAATCAAATTTTGACAATTTGTTCAAAATCTCTCCTTTCATATAATATAGTATTTTCAAAATTTCAATTGTATTTTACAGCTAAAATGTCTAAATACAGCTATTCAATTATCAAATTTAAACAAAATTTTGACAGTTTGTTCAAATTATATTCTTTTATATGATATAGTCTTTCAAAATTTTAATTGTATTTTACAACTAAAATGTCAAAATACAACTTGTAATCTATGAAGTCAAAATGAAAGTCACAACACAAATCAAATGCAAAAACAAATGATATACCTTCACAATGACCCACAAATCCAAGATAGGGTGGAAGGAGTTGCACCCAAGCTCCTTAGATTTTACCCAAGACTAAAATGTGGATTGCTCAAATGCATTCAACACAATGTAGATAAGGGATTGGATGATAGATTCATAGATTAGATGGAATGGCTAGAGTGATTTTGACATTATGATGGTATGATGAGGAGATTTGAGAGAAATTTGGGTAGAGTTTGGATGCAAGAAGAAGTTCCTCCCAAATGGCTTGGGTGAGGGTTTCATTTATAGATTTTTGAAAAGAGGATGGAGGGTGAGGATCAAGAGTTGAGATCAAGGGCTAGAAATGAATGAGAGTTAGGGTTTGGATTGAAGTCCTAGCCTTGTGACAAGTGTCACAAGGGGAGTGGATGAGAGAGATCAAGGGTTGAAACTTGGTCAATGGGATTGGAGGGCTCTCATTATTTGTGAATTTTAAATTCACATGGGGAAAGGTGTGGAGGATAAAAATGATTTAAAGATTCATTTTTGGGAAGAGTGGATAGGACAAGTGAATTAAAAATTCACCTCATGGGGGAGTGTGAATTAAAAATTCATTTTTATGTAGAGATGTGAAGATTGAAGGACACATGTACACTTACATGTGTAAGAGAGTGATAAATGAGGTGTAAGGAGGATTTGACCCTTTGAATAAAAAATTGATTGAAGAACACATGTACACTTACATGTGTAAGAGAGTGATAAATGAGGTGTAAGGAGGATTTGACCCTTTGAATAAAAAATAATTTTTATTCAAAGGTGTGTGGGAGGATGGGCTAAGCAAGGTTAATTAAGTGTTTAGCTTAATTAACTTAGGTCTAGGGGATAGGTAGGCTAGGGTAGATTAATTAAATAATTGCTATTTAATCAACTAGGCTAGGGATAGGTTGATTAATAGGGCAGATTAAGAAGATAAGCATGATTTATCTACTTAACAAGGATTAGGGAGATTGACAAAATTAACTAAATAAATATTGTGAATATTTATTTAATTAATAAGGATATAGTTGTAAGGTATATTGATAAATTAAATGAATTAATTGATCATAAGGGAGAGACAGATGGTTAGGGATAAAATGAATTTATTCAATTAATAGGAGGGATAAATTGGTGTAGAGGTACGTGGAATTGGTTTGCAGAGCAAGTCAATTTTAGGTGTCTACATTTGCCCCTCTTTGGGATGGTGTTGTGGCTAAGTAACATAATTTCAAAGAAGTTAAAACATAGAGTTGGATTGGATAGAAAAAGGATTTTGGCTTAGAAGAATAGGGTAAGGTTTGGGGATAATTGGTAAGGGTGATGCCCCCTCGAGAGGATAGGCGGGTTGCAAGAACACGGTTGTGCTCTCGAAATGGATGGAACAGATTGGTAGAAGTGGTTGGAGGATAAGGGGCGAGATGAAAGTGTGATAATGTTGGGAGATTGATTAGTAGATGATCATTGTGCTAAAAATGATATAGAGCAATCCTAGGTTTGATATTGCAAAGTGGATATTTTCACCAAGGTATAGAAGACCAGGGTGATGATGTTTATCCAACATTTGCATGGACTAGACATGCAAATAAGAGGGTGATCCCATGCATACCCAAGATAGCACAACCTTGTCTAGATGAGGGAAGAGGACTCATAGCATAAGCCCTTAATACACAAAAGGTATGATGAACCTTAAATGCACAAGGAGATCAATATGCTAGAACCGACCCCATAATCCACAAGATATGAATACTAGCTTGGAGTAATGAAACCAACCCACAAGCACAACATACAAAAGCAAGACTATGCCCCATTCTAGATGTTTTTGCCACATACCATGATATAGTGAGATCAAGGTAGCTTTGATGTGATCTTCGAATAGGACAAAAGATAAAATATCAAAAATAAAAAGACCAACGAACCAAACAAGTAGCCATTGTATCTCTTGCCAAGATGGATAATGATTTGATAGATTCTGCCTATCGTAGGAATGATATATCCTAAGGCAAGAATTGATGGATGATTGGACCATGCCTAGTTGATGTTGTAAGATTGGCTCAAGATATGATGGTGACAAGTTGTGGTTGATGCTAATTTGATAGTTGATGATTTTTGTTAAGGTATGATGCTTTGATATGTGATGCGATGCTTGGATCTAGTGTAAGCTCAGTGGGTTGGATGGGTGCATCTTGTGCACCTAAATATTGGAAACTTCCTTCGTATTCCAGACTGCCTACATACCCTGTATCCACGGGATCAAGGCACATTAAGATGCAGGTGGTTATGATATGTAGTTCTGATTTGTGATGGTGATGTGTGATGATTGAGGATAGATGTGATGATGTTGGAAGATGATGTGTTATTGTGAGGGTGTTGGAAGATGATGAGATGTTGATGGAATGATGTTGATTTTGTGAAGGATATTTTATGGATTTTATGGATTTTTTTGATTTTTTTTTAATTTTTGATTTTAGAAAGGGAATGGCTTATTATGAGATGGTTGCATTGGATTTAGTTTAGATATCCTTTGCGCTAGATACCAATGGCAAGGGAACACCAAGTCTATAGGTGAAGGTGATGGGGTTGGGTTGGGGGATTGGCGAGGAAAGGATAATGGATAGGAGATTCTAATAAATGAATAGATACATGTAGATAAGGGGTAGATGGGGGATAAAGGATCTAGTAGGGATACATGATAAGTAGATGGAGGGATTGTCAGTGGAAGGTGATAGAGAAGGGATTCATGATAGATGGATTGGAAGATAGAGATAGGGATGCAAGATAGATGGATGAGAGATGGGGATAAATATTTACTCCAAGGGCCATGTTGCAAGGAATCATATGCCCCAATGCTTAGGATTTTGCATGATGGGTTCATGTTTGAATGGATGGACTTTGTAGTAGATGGATGGAGGATATACTTACAAAGGGAGTATGCTAAGAGGTCTCCAAAGCATGTTGTTGATATTTTGCCCCTTGTCTTTATCAAGATCTAAGGTGGGAGATGGTAAAAGCAAGATATAATGAATATGATGAATGGGAAATGATAGGATAAATAGGGGGTAGTGGATAGGAATGTGATAGGATAAGGATACATGGATAGGATATGCAAAAGGATGTTATGGATGTGGATGATTAGATGGTTTTTCCCCCAAGTGTAGGGATACAAAATGGATGGAGAAGGGATTACACATGATGCCCACAAGGGGTTTTCATCATGGTACTTGCCCAAGGCGCCACAATGAGTGGTTTTCACCATTTGGACAGATTTTTTTCTCTTTACTTTTTTCTTGATTGTTTGATTTTTTTACTTTTTTGATGGAAGGGGGACTCTAGCGTCTGTTTCCATAGCAAGGTGAAGATTGTCCCATTTTGGATAGAATTATGGATGATGATTGCATGGGTGTCAGTGGATAGTGGGTTATGATGTGGATTATGCAGATTATGATGTTGAAAGATGGAGAGATGGGGGTATGTGGGAATGTCAAGTGGTGGAGGGGAACCAAGACAAACGGTTGCACACACCGTTTTTGATTTTGAAGCCTATGTTTTAGATGGGGGGTGGGTAGTAATGGGGATCGGGATAGGGGATTTTAGATGGTGGATTTGGGGTTCTAGGGACCCAAATGGACTTATAAATTATGGGATTTTTAGATAGGGAGCGAGATATTTGGGATTTTGTGGTAGATTGGGAGGTGAATGCCTCATTAGAGTTTGGTGCTTTAGGGACCCACACTATTTTTGTTTTTCCTTTTTCTTTTGATGGTGTGGGCTTTGATAGCCTTTTAGATTTTTGATTTTGCTTGGAAGGGATAACATCTTTAGGCTTTTGTGCTTTATGAGTCAAGGAATTCAAAATTTTGAGTCCCATGGATTTGGGGGAAGCTTCATGTTTGAAAGATGTGTGCTTTTGTTGGTCTTGATTGGGAATTTTAGGGGGTTTATGGGTGGAATGGTTAAAAGTGGATTCATGGATAAATGGATGAGGAGATTTGAGGATGGGGATATTAGGAGTTGGGAGGATAGGAGAATGAGAGGATTTGTGGATAGGGGTGTTTGGCGTTGGTAGGATATGAAGTAAAGTGGATTTGATAGGGATATTTGGAGTTGGAAGTAGTGGAGGTAAATTTGGTGGAGGAAGATGGATGGTCACATGCTTTTGCAAATGATATGATGATGGAGGAGGGATGGTGACATATGCTTTGGGGGTGCGATGAGATGCACCATGTTTGGGATTGGATGAATGGATTTTGGAAGGTGTGTGGGTGGTACCAACATGTTTAGATTGTTTTTCTTGGGGTGTATAGCCAAGGCCATGCGAGGATGGATGGAATGTGGTGTGGATGGGCTCTAAGATGCCTTGTTCATGAAGGCCTAAGCCTTTTCCTTGATAGTTCATATGTTGGAGCATACGACATGCAATGGGATGTTTAGTGCTTTGGAAACAAGATGCAAGTCCATTATTTGTTGGAGATAGATAGGTGGTAGATGGAAGTTGTTCACCTCCTATGAGGGAGTTACCACGGATGAAAGTGCTTTGTCCGAGTGAATAGGAGGATGGATTTGGGATGGGATTGGTAGATGGAGGTGAAGGATTCATGGGGGATGGTAAAGGGGTGGTAGCAGATGGTGTGAGATCAATAAGTTGATCAATAAATGGGAAGGGATCATGGATGGGATTAGATGGGATGGTTAGATTTTGATTAGGAGAATGGGTTGATGTTTCAACATGCTTTGGATTTGATTCTTGACATAGATCATGTGCTTGGATAGAAGTGGGAGTGACTTGGATAGATGTGATAGGTGCTTGACTTATGAATTCTTGAACATGGCTACATGATGGTTCTTGACTTATGATAGGGGGTTGTTCAAGAGATTTGGTGGATGTTGGATTACATGAGGGTGTTTGATTCCTTGCTAATAGCCAATGGATGGTATCTTTCATGAGTTAATGGGTTGATGAACAATATAATGGATGGATAATGATGGTGGATGATGTTGGGTTTGGATTGGGAATGGCTAGGTGGGTGATGGGATTAGGTAGTGATGGTTCTTGGATGGGTTCAAAGATAGGTGTTGGACTAGATGGTGGTGTTGGAGGGGTGGAGGATTTGGGGGATTCCTTTTCTTTGCTTGGTGATGTTCTTTGGAGGAAATCCCACAAGGATTCTTTGGATGTCTTAGTGTTGGGATTTGGAAGATTTGATGGTGGATTAGATGGTGGATGGGTGATAGGGATTGGTGGATTGGGAGATACATAGGGTGATGGATTAAGGTTGATAAGGTTGGAGGAACATTGCGTTGGGGGGGTTGGGATCGATGGATTGTAAGGTAGGTAGGGTGATGGATTAAGGTTGATAGGATGGGGGATTTGTATTGGGAAATGGTTGTTGATGTAAGGTTTGGATTTTAGAGATAAGGTGTGCTAGATTGGCGTTCCCTTGATCAAAGTTAGTATGACAAAGGTTGGGGGATGGATAAGTTGGAGGCATTGATTGGTGGGTTAGGTATGATGGCATGGATGTATAAGGGGATGGAGATTGATATGAGGGTAAAGGTTGATATGATGGAAGATGGTATGAGGTTGATGGTGTGGATATGTAGGATGTAGGTTGGTATGATGGAGGTTGATATGATGGAATTTGGTATGAGGTTGATGGTGTGAATATGTAATATGTAGGTTGATATGATGGAAGTTGGGATGAGGTTGATGGTGTGGATATGTAGGATGTAGGTTGATATGATGGAGGTTGATATGATGAAAGTTGGTATGAGGTTGATGGTGTGGATATGTAAGATGTTGAAGGTGTTGGCAAGAGACACTATATGGATTCATGGTTGTTGTCATTGATGGCAACAAAGGTCATCCCACATATCCGCAAGTCATGATATGTCTCTACCGGAAGTCAGATTGAAGATTGTTGTGGTCCGGTGAACAAGAACAGAGCATGTGGCAAGGTCCGACAGATTGGTCCGGTTCTCTCAGAGGAAGTGTCTTGGTGCAGTGCGGATCTGGGGAAGTCAAGAGGACTATCTTGAGTGGTATATTCCAAGGATTTAGCCTCCGGAGTTGGACAAGGAAAAAGATATGAATAGTTGAGTACCGGATTCCTGAGAGACAGTGAAAACAGAGGAAGAACTGACTGACAGAGTATCAGACTACTTTCCGGATGTGTTACAGATGATGATAAAGGTTGCGGAGGCATGAATCATGTTTGGCCGACATAATTGATGATATCTACAAGTATACACTTGATCCGCATTGCTTGGTGAGCAAAGATTCAGCCGACAGAACTAAGTTTGTAAGAAACTAGACTGTTCCGGATGCCGACTAGAAAGGTGATGAAATTACTTGCGCGGATATATATAGAGGATGGATTTAGTTGTAAAGGGGGCGTTGTGTGAAAAGGATATGCGAACAAGTCCAGAGTAGAGCAGAAGTAGCAAGAAGGATCCGGTATGTGAAAGGATAGCAGACTAAAGAACAGAGGAAAGATGAAGTGCAGCAGATCAGTATACTGAACCTAACCGGAACTGAACTCCAGCATATGCAGATGCTTCCAATCAGTTCAAGACTGTGATTCTTATCACTTTGTAAGACAGTGTGTCTTCTTGTAGGCAGTGAGCCTCTTGTGAGCAGTGTGCTCGGGCAGTGAGCCCTAATTGGCAAGTGCCATTTTTGTAATTTCCTATTCTTCTAACAGAGAATAATTCTTGGGTTAATCACCCCGTGGTTTTCTCCCTTAACAGGGTTTCCACGTCAAAAATACTGTGTCATGTGTTTCTTATTTCATGGTTAATGTTTTGTGTTTGATTTTATGCTGCTTCAATTAAGAGGAAAGTTCAATAAGGGAAATAATTAGGATAACTGATTCACCCCCCCTCTCAGTTATCAACAATTGGTATCAGAGCTAAGTTCCTCCTAATAGAGCCTAACAGCTTGAGGAAGATCTGGGATTTCAAATGGATGCATATGGTTTAAGGGAGCAACTCAAGACTGCCCTTGAGGATCTTGAACAGTCAAATTCTGAAGTCAGTGAATTAAAGGAAAGACTCAAACAAGCTGATGAATTCATGAGAGAATTAAAAGACAAATTAAGTCTCTCTATGAAAAAGAGAAAGGAGCTGCTTCAACAGTTGGCAAGACAAAGTGAAGAAAGCAATACAAGTGAGGAATTGACTGAGCAAACCAAGTTATGTGAAAAGTTATCAAAAGAAGTCATTATGTTAAGACATGAAATGGAATCAGGAACTATAAAGTTTACTCAAGAGATTGAAGAAAAAAGAAAGGCTGAAGACAATCTAAGACAATCTCTTAAAGAAAAATCAGAAGAATGCCACCAGATGGACAGGATTATCAGACACCTTGAATCTGATCTTGAAGATTCCAAAGATAATGAAGGAAAACTTGAGGATCAAATTGCCTCTCTCAAAAGAGACCTTCAAACAGCAAATGAATATAAAGAAAAATTCAAGATAAGTTCTGCTCAACTTGAAGTTCTTCTTGGAAGTCAAAAGAGGACAGATGACAAGTATGGCTTGGGATATGAGAAAGGAGAAAGCTCCGGATCCGGTCAGAAGAATCTTGGATCAGAAAATCCAAGGAGCAGGCCTAGAAGACCTCCGGTAAGACAGCCAAATGCTCAAAGATATCCATCCTTCAATGGATACTGCCACAGCTGCAACCACTTTGGTCACAAAGCTAATCAGTGCAGAATGAGAATGAATCAGATTAATTCATCCTTCTCCGGACAGTGCTTCAACTGCAAAAGGTATGGACACAAATCCCATGAATGCAGAATTATGCAAGTAAACAAATCATTCAAAGGTAGATGCTTTACATGCAATAGAATAGGTCATATGGCTAATCAATGCAGATCAAGGGGATATCAGTTAAATATGCAAAGAAATGTTATTTGCCAAATCTGCAATAGGTCCGGTCATAATGCTAAAGTCTGCAGAAACAAGAATCAGGACAAAAGAGGTCCGGTGTATAATCAGAATCAAGACAAGGGTAAACAAAAGATGAATGCGGATGAAGTTAGGAATCAGATGAGCAAGATTTGGGTGAAGAAAAGCTTAGAGAATGTAGATGTTGGATCCGCACCAGATTCTGGTGCTGATATTTCTTCCGGAAATTAAAAAGTGAGCTCAGGCTCAGGGGGAGACTCAAAGAAGATTCTGTTCCCCCAGCCAAACAAGTTGTGCCGGATGTGGCACAAGATGCGGATTAAAGGGTTTGTAGATATAAGTCCTGAGATGCTTCATTCAAGTTTTCAGAGGTCCGCATGGAGTTATGAAGAAGCTGTGTTCGACTAAGTTAGACCTGTTCAGGAAGGTGCTCCGGTATGATAAAGGATTACAAAAAGGTCCGGAGAGATCCGGAAGTGCACGATCTTGTCTTGCGGATTGGACAGAGTGTTTGGGATGTTCTTGTAATATGTTACCTAGATTTATTCATGATTTAAAGATCCGGATGATATTCAGTGATCAGGACTAATCCGGGATACTCCAAGCTGTCCAGACATGGTAAACCGGAATAATGCAGGTGAAGCATTTATTGCAGACAGATATTAGGGTTTGCGGAGCAATATAAGGGATTTCTCAAAAGTTATCTGCTCATTCTACACTTGAGAAGAAGCGAATAGTGGAGCTCTGCAACAAGGTTCATCAAGCACACCAAGGATCTCCTGCCGAAGCTATTGCATAAAGAAATCAATCCAACCACTCCGTGCAAACCGAAGGCGCATAAGGTATTCTTCGTTTTTCATTGCCTCACTGCAAATCTTTGAAGAATGGCTACTCCAAACATAGTTAAGATCTCTGATAGACCTCGCCCCTCATTCAAGAAACATCCCTACAAATCATTGGAGGTAGATCCACTAGGAGCCTTCTCTAGTGTTCCCCACGGAGTCTTACATACTGAAGATATTAGGGTTTACATACACGCAAACATTGAGGAATTTGGGGAATTCAAATTAAGAGACCTCTATCACAAGCAACTGATAGACAATGCTTTTGAGCTCAAACCAGAGTATAAGGGTATCCAGAAGAAACAATTTGAGCAATTCATTCATTTCCCTAGCTTTGAAGAAGATGAATGGGTCCGGTATGTACTGAGCAGGATGCATGACAACTTCCTTTGGCTAGATAGACCCTGCAAGATCACAAAAGAAGCAATTAGAGCAGTAACTGGTCTATACTCTTCCGGGGGGGTACCTATCCTCAAATCTGTCAAGAACAACGTTGTAACTGAAGCCACCGGATCAAAATATGATAAGAGAGCAATGACCATTGAAGATATTTCGGATCCGGATATCAAATATGCATCAATGATAATAGGATACAAGATCTATCACTCCAGCAGGGAGAATTCTGTATCCGGAACTGCAATATACACAGCATATGAAATGCTAAGAAAGAATGCAGATTATGATCTTTGTGAACTACTACTGAGCCAATTGATGGAAAATGTACAGAAAATCAAGAAAGACAAGAAGAACTCCTTTAAGTATGGTACTCTCATTGTATGTCTATTCTTTTACTTCATGAATGAGCTACCCGGAACAAGTGGATGGGTATGGCAGAATGACAAACCTGTTGCAGTCCAGATAAGAGACTATTTGCATGGACTTGGGGATGCAAAAGCGAGAAATACAGCTCTATGGGGATACTTCAAAAACTTTCAGAGCATGATGCAAGCAAGAGAGAGAATTCCCCAGTCACTCATTGAGAAATACAAGGACTCAGTATGTTTTATGGTTGACACTGATCAGTGCCTAATGGAGGCAGTGGAGCCAAGGACTGTCTGGATCATGCCCATGGGGTATGAAGTTGATGAACAGATAGTAGAGCTGCATGTTCAACACATGCTAAGTCAGCCCAAAGATCCTAAGGCAGAAAGGTTTGGAACCTTTGAGGAGCTGAGCGTGAAACTACATGTAGAACTCAGGGAACCTGAGATTAAGAGAAAAGTGAGAAAAGAAGTAGAGCACATTGCTCAAGGCCTAGGCATCTCAAAAGAGGCACTTGATGCCAGCCGGGAAAAGAGGAGAAAGGCTGAGGAAGAAGAGAAAAGCAAAGAAAGTGCTCCGGTTGGAGCTCCTACCCGGACCAGATCAACAAAGAGATCTGCTCCTCCCTCAACCAAAAGTTCAAAACCGGAAGTCCAGGCATCCGGAAAGAGATCAAAGGCAAAAGCCACAAGGGCTTATGGAAGCCAAAAGGATGAAGAGGAGACAGAATCAGATGAAGGTGTAAGAGAAGTAAAGAAACAGAAAAAGAAAGGATCCGGTAAGCCCTCCACAGGCCAAGACAAGGAGGAAATGGCAGAGGTAACTGTTGAAAAGCCCACTCTGTCACTAGAGAGCATAATCAAGTCGGTCACGGTGGATGGAAACCTTCAACCAATGACTGAATCCTATGATGACTTCAGTGAGGCAGACCAAAAGACTCTGCAGGAAGCCACAGTTAAATATCTGAACACATACAATAAGGCTTTCATTGAGATCATATCTCTCATTCCTAAAAGCCTAGAGAAGGAAATGGAAGTAAGAAAGAATAATGCTCATGCCAAAGATCTTGAGATCCGGGAGCAGATAGCTATTCAGCTATATCCTCAAATTGATCCCAAGACAATGAACATGATCTTCAAGGACTGCAGAGATGAGTTCAGAAGTAAAGCCAGAATGAATCAGCTCATGCTTGGTGAGACTGACAAAGTGGCACAAGAGACAGAAGAGATCCTCCGGAAGGCCTTCAAAAGGTTCAATCTTCCTGTTGTAGAGGACTTAGGTGCAGAAACAGCTGCTGATTTGGAATCTTCTGTTCCGGAAGAAGTGAGCCCTGAACAGACAAGTGAGGACTTGGGACCCTCTGCTCCAGAAGAAGTGGCCCATGAACAAGCAAGCATCTCTCCTCCGGTGTCCCCTACAGTCTCCGGATCCAAAGAAGAAGAGCAATTGCAGGAGAAG
The DNA here is from genome assembly GCA_027924645.1 of Cunninghamia lanceolata. Classification (NCBI taxonomy): domain Eukaryota; kingdom Viridiplantae; phylum Streptophyta; class Pinopsida; order Cupressales; family Cupressaceae; genus Cunninghamia; species Cunninghamia lanceolata. The sequence goes on along the minus strand of BSBN01000870.1, from coordinate 13,829,834 downwards.
GAAGCAGTGGTGACAGACAAAGAGGTTGACAGTTCTAAGACTGCAGAAGAAAAGAAACATCTGTCTCCGGCAAGAGACACTGCACAAACTGTTCAACAATTTTTGAGCAAAGAAACTCTAGAGATTGATGAACCGGAGCTTCTAAAAGGTCCATTTGATTTTGACTCCCTCTCTCCGGTACAAACAATGAAGATAGCTTCATTTGCAAATGCCAAGGCAAATGAAAAGCTCCTGAAGTCTCATATGGAAGACTGTGAGTTGATAGAGGCTGCTTCCGGAGTACTTGTAAAGATCATGCCATCAATCCAAATAGATCCGACAGCCTCCACTTCCGGTAATCTAAAAACCTTAGTCAGCAGTATTGATACACATTTTAATTCTCTAGAAAAATCAGCTGAAGACAAGGTCCGGAAGGAATTTTTGGATAAGAGATTTTCTGAAATATTAGATTTAATCTCTAAGGATAGGAAGATTGTAAGCATTGGAATAAAGAGCTTAGAAAATGCTCTTAAGGATGGCGGTGACATCTACAAATTTTGTATATCTTGGTCAAAGGCAACAGCAGCAATTGACAAGAAAATAAAAGAGGAACAGGACAAGCTTCAAAGCTTATCTCAAAGTTTTGATCCTCTCTCTTCCTCTATAATAAATCAAGAATGTCAGACTATTGCAGTCTTGAATGAAATAAAGAATCTTGAGAAGGAGAGGAAGAACATTACCAACCGGATGGGAGAACTTAGAAGGATTATAGTCCCTAAGTTGGAAACTATGCATGAGGCCATCAGTGATGCCCAGACCACCGCCCATACAAAAGATCCGACAGATCTCAGGCGGGCAGAAGCTTTTGCATTTTTGTTGAGTGGTCACATTTCAATCTTGGACAGAATGAAGCTAAGTTGGGCTACTGAAATGGTTCAACTGCAGACATCCTTTGCAGACATTCTGCAGTATATGTGAGTATGTAAATATGCGGCTATATATAGAAAATTTTTGAAAATTTTGGTGTGCGGACCCTACCCTTTGCCATTGATGTCAAAGGGGGAGTGAGGAGCAGTGAAAAATGAGGAATCCAACTCAGGGGGAGTTCCGGAAATTGTATATAAAGACAGAGCATCGGCAGAGGGGGAGCATAGTGTAAACACTTAGTCATTTTTCACCAAGTGTTGCCATCAATGCCAAAGGGGGAGATTGTTGGCAAGAGACACTATATGGATTCATGGTTGTTGTCATTGATGGCAACAAAGGTCATCCCACATATCCGCAAGTCATGATATGTCTCTACCGGAAGTCAGATTGAAGATTGTTGTGGTCCGGTGAACAAGAACAGAGCATGTGGCAAGGTCCGACAGATTGGTCCGGTTCTCTCAGAGGAAGTGTCTTGGTGCAGTGCGGATCTGGGGAAGTCAAGAGGACTATCTTGAGTGGTATATTCCAAGGATTTAGCCTCCGGAGTTGGACAAGGAAAAAGATATGAATAGTTGAGTACCGGATTCCTGAGAGACAGTGAAAACAGAGGAAGAACTGACTGACAGAGTATCAGACTACTTTCCGGATGTGTTACAGATGATGATAAAGGTTTCGGAGGCATGAATCATGTTTGGCCGACATAATTGATGATATCTACAAGTATACACTTGATCCGCATTGCTTGGTGAGCAAAGATTCAGCCGACAGAACTAAGTTTGTAAGAAACTAGACTGTTCCGGATGCCGACTAGAAAGGTGATGAAATTACTTGCGCGGATATATATAGAGGATGGATTTAGTTGTAAAGGGGGCGTTGTGTGAAAAGGATATGCGAACAAGTCCAGAGTAGAGCAGAAGTAGCAAGAAGGATCCGGTATGTGAAAGGATAGCAGACTAAAGAACAGAGGAAAGATGAAGTGCAGCAGATCAGTATACTGAACCTAACCGGAACTGAACTCCAGCATATGCAGATGCTTCCAATCAGTTCAAGACTGTGATTCTTATCACTTTGTAAGACAGTGTGTCTTCTTGTAGGCAGTGAGCCTCTTGTGAGCAGTGTGCTCGGGCAGTGAGCCCTAATTGGCAAGTGCCATTTTTGTAATTTCCTATTCTTCTAACAGAGAATAATTCTTGGGTTAATCACCCCGTGGTTTTCTCCCTTAACAGGGTTTCCACGTCAAAAATACTGTGTCATGTGTTTCTTATTTCATGGTTAATGTTTTGTGTTTGATTTTATGCTGCTTCAATTAAGAGGAAAGTTCAATAAGGGAAATAATTAGGATAACTGATTCACCCCCCCTCTCAGTTATCAACAGAAGGTTGATATGATAAGGGTTGATATGATGAAGATGGGGTAGGGGTTTGGGATTATCCAATGATGAGGTGTGCTAAGGGTATATCTTTAATGTCATTTTTGCATTTCTCCTTAGCATTATGATCCATGTTCTCATAGACTTTTCTAAGTCTTTGTAATTGTTGCATTGCTTTATAAGGATCCATTTTGTGGGAGAGAGATGAGATGAAATGGAGGATAATGGATGATTGTGATGTTGGGAATCAAATTTCAAGACCTTAGGAGGATTTGATTTCCTTCAAAGGATGGATGATTCTCTATACTTAAGGTGGAATAATGATACTTAAGTAATAGAATTGATTTGGTTTATTTGATTGGGTGATCAATTAAGGTCTTGATTTTTGATTGGGTTGATTTGGATTTTGGATTGGGATGAAAGTAGTTAGGATGTGATTTGGCTTGGAATGATTGGATTATATGTAATGACTAGGATGTTGACATGGATGATGTTGATGGGATGAGGATGAATGATGAAGATGTGACTAGGATGTGCTTAGGGATGATTGGGATTCAGGTTGATTTGACAAGGATTGAAATAATGATGCTGATTGGATAATGATTTGGATAGAATGATGATGATTTGATGATGTAGAGTGACAAGGATATGATTAGGATTGATTTAGGATGACTTGGATGTGATTAGGAATGAAGTGGCTAAAAAAAATGGGTGAATGTGATTGGATTTGAATGTGTTGAATGACTAGTCTTATGTGTTTGGTGTTCAGCTTGATTTGGCAATGTTTACTCAACTGATCACACATGTACAATCATGAATCACTCACGCAAGACACATAAGCAATTTGAATTTTGAATTTTGAATTTGAAGAATATGATGATGATTAAGCAAGCACATGTGGAAGACACATCAACAAGCCCTAATGTCTAGTTTGAAATAGGGTATGGCCAATTAGGTTTTGGGCAATGTTTACACGAGGTTGACTAGGAATTGAAAGTGAAATCCTGCCACACAGCCGGGATAAGGGGGTAACCCACCCTTCACCTTCACTTACCAAAGGTAGAAAGTTCTTTGGGGCTTAGCCAAGAGTGACAAGATTCCAACTCTCAATGAGGGTGTCTTTCGATTCAGCCTTGAATGAGGTCGTCCCTAGGGATGATGAAATCCCCTAGTAGGCCTCCTAGGAAAGGGCAAACAAAAGTGAATCAAGTGAGGTGTTTTTGATCTCCAAGATCACCTTGTGATGCAAGGAGAGAGCATACACACGCACACTTGATTCATAATTGCAGTGGTTGATTACCTTTAGAAAATGAAATGTGAGGAATATACATCAAGCAAAGGTTCTTTTTTTGCCCAAATCAAAATGTAATGAAGTCACTTGTTGATTTTATGCCCAATTTTGATATGTGATGAAGACAAATGTTTGTTTTATGAGTCCAAATCAAATTGTGTGATGCAAACAAGATTCATTTTATGTCCCAAATTGAATTGTGTATGCAAACAAGATTATGATGAAATAAGCAATAGAATGAGTTCACCTGATTATTTTGCTTTCCAAATTGCTGTATTTGTTGATCCTGATGTTGTTCCATCCTTGTATGATCACCTACAAGTCACTAGAATGAAAACGGAGCAAGTAGACTAGCTAAGATAATCGTTATGTGAAAATTGAGAATTTGATAAAATCTGATGAAAAATGAACTGATATAGAAAAATGACTACATAAACATATTCTAGATGAAATTCTATGCAATTTGAAAAAAAATTCGTTGAAAAAGGATCAAATTTGCAAAAGATATGAGCATTTGAAGAAGCATGTTTGACTTTGACTGCAAAAAAAGATGATAAAATGGTATAGTCACCTAATAAAATCACCACCATTGTGAAGTGCTCTAAATCCTCTTTCCAATGCCACCCATTTTGTGTGATTTTGTTACTGTATGCAAAAGTTGTGAAAATTTAAAAAAAATAGCCTATTTTGGTATGTGGAGACACAAGAGGCTAACTCTAACTGTTTAGTTTGACTGCTAGCGGTTTGAAGAAACTTGGTCACATGCTAGCAGCTAGTGTCCTGGGGGTTAGGGCTTGGTGTTTGCAGTTAGGGTTTAGCCCTTGGTTGATCATATGACTAGGGGTGAGGTCCAAACAAAAAATAAAAAAAGAAATAGAGGAAGGGGGTGCTTAAGCCCCTCCCTACCCCTGCCCTAGGTTGGGAATGTGATCAAGTACTCAAAGACCAAGGAGTTGGTGCCCTACCTTAAGATCTATGATAGGAAACCCTAAGTGGAAGACTGTGCTATGGTGGAGGTGAAGCGGTACTAGAGGCAGCGCTGGGCAAGTGGAGATGGTGACCTAAGGTCACAGGGGAGCATCGAAGGGGTGGTCAGGAGACTTAGGATGGGCAGAGGTAAGGATTTAGGCAGTGGCGAGAATGAAATGGGTGGAAGGAAGTAGTGGTAAAGTAGGCAGAGGAAACCCTAGGAAGTGGCGGCAACATAGAGAAGTAGGGGCGGCGACAACAAGGAGGTCGACAGAGTGTAGGCTGCAGAAGTTGAAGAAGGTGGTAGAGGGAGTCTTGGTGGTGGCGATGGTGTAGGTTGCTGCCACTGGTGGTGACGGGAAACACCATAGAGGTGGCAACTGCGGGTCCGAGGCTAGCAGAGATTCATGGGAGTGGCAAAAATTGAGGCTAGTGGTGGTGATGGGGGCAGGGGTGGTGGTCAAGAGGAGAGGCGGTGACAGTTGCAACAGAGTGGTGGTGGAGGTTTGGAAGGTGTCGACCAGGAGGTGAAGCGGTGGTGGGTTTAAACCAGAACTTGCAAACATCAACATTAAACTTGCAAGACAAATGACCTTCACATAGAAAACCAGCGATGATAGTAAACAAACAATGCACCGATTAGTACGGCAGGGGGGTCACGGATCCGTACAGTACGGCCTGTGGCCCTAAAAAAATTTCAAGATTTTTTAGTCATAGAACATAGTCAAATTTACTGTCAAAAAACTCAGAAACAACCTTCTGATCACAACAATGAGGTTAGTGTATTCCCAAGATGCAACCTGCAACAACTCCCCCCCCAAAACTTGCAAAACTTCACAAAAACTAAGGTTAGAAAATGAAGATTTTGACAACAAAACCTGCAAAAAATGATGATTAGATCTAAGACCGGGCATGCCAATGTAATCTATAAAGTCAAAATGAAAGTCAAAACTCAAATCAAATGCAAACACAAATAATATACCTTCACAATGACCCACAAATCCAAGATAGGGTGGAAGGAGTTGCACCCAAGCTCCTTAGATTTTACCCAAGTTGATGAAATGTGGATTGCTTAAATGCATTCAATACAATGTAGATAAGGGATTGGATGATAGATTGATAGATTAGATAGATGATAGATTGAGAGAAATTTGGGTAGAGTTTGGATGCAAGAAGTTCTTCCCAAATGGCTTGGGTGAGGGTTTCATTTATAGATTTTTGAAAAGAGGATGGAAGGTGAGGATCAAAAGTTGAGATCAAGGGCTAGAAATGAATGAGAGTTAGGGTTTGGATTGAAGTCCTAGCCTTGTGACAAGTGTCACAAGGGGAGTGGATGAGAGAGATCAAGGGTTGAAGCTTGGTCAATGGGATTGGAGGGCTCTCATTATTTGTAAATTTTAAATTCACATGGGGAAAGGTGTGGAGGATAAAAATGAATTAAAGATTCATTTTTGGGAAGAGTGGATAGGACAAGTGATAAAAATTCACCTCATGGGGGAGTGTGAATTAAAAATTCACTTTTATGTGGAGATGTGAAGATTGAAGAACACATGTACACTTACATGTGTAAGAGAGTGATAAATGAGGTGTAAGGAGGATTTGACCCTTTGAATAAAAAATGATTTTTATTCAAAGGTGTGTGGGAGGATGGGCTAAGCAAGGTTAATTAAGTGTTTATCTTAATTAACTTAGGTCTAGGGGATAGGTAGGCTAGGGTAGATTGATTAAATAATTGCTATTTAATCAACTAGGCTAGGGATAGGTTGATTAATAGGGCAGATTAATTAGATAAGCATGATTTATCTAATTAACAAGGATTAGGGAGATGGACAAAATTAACTAAATAAATATTGAGAATATTTATTTAATCAATAAGGATATAGTTGTAAGGTATAGTGATAAGTTAAATGAATTAATTGATCACAAGGGATACACAGATGGTTAGGGATAAAATGAATTTATTCAATTAATAGGAGGGATAAATTGGTGTAGAGGTATGGGGAATTGGTTTGCAGAGCAAGTCAATTTTAGGTGTCTACACAGCTATTGAATTCATAAATAGAGATCCTAAATAACAGTCTACATTTTAAATTTTGATTGTATTTTACACCTAAAAATAAAGGGAAACTTTTAAAGATTCATTGGCAAATTGTAGAAGTGGAAAAATCTACTTACCTAATGTTTTGATGGTGAAAATCATCTTCCTCAACTTGGGATCCCATTCTCAACTGTCGCCTGTCACTGGGAAAAATGGGGTTGCAGCCATTTTTTTAAAATTTAATACTTTAAAAAATTGGGATCTCGTTTCATAAAACACGATCCTATTTTTTGGTTCTAGGTTCGGCATCCTTCTAAGGAATAGGATCCTGTTCTGGATTTTAGGCTCGAGATCCTGTTTTGTAGAAACGGGATCCCTTTTTTAATTACCAGATTTCAGATTTTTTTCTAACTCTGAAACTTCCACCTTAAGTGGACACAACCTCTTGCATTTACCCTTGATAGACTTGTTACCTTACTTCAATCCTTGCAGCTTGTTCAGCAACTACATTTCATAGTCCACATGAATGAACTGCTTCTTTAGTTTGTCCACCATCTGATCCCATCTGGTAATGTTTTCTTTTCCTCTTCTATTTCTCTCTAACTAGATGTCCTTCCACCAAATATAGGCATGGCCCTTCAACTTTGTTTTTGCAAACTTGACCTATTCTGGATCCTCCACATCTTCATACTTGAGATATTCTTCCATATCATTGATTCAATCAATAAGCTATTCTGGATTCAAATCTTTAGAATAGGTAGATACTTCAATCTTGGGCCTCTTTCTGATCTTCAAAATGGCCCTCAACAACCTAACTTCTATAGGATCTCTTGTAGCTTCTTGTTCTTCCTTGGATATCTCTTCTTCAGCTTCATCTTCAGTTTCTTCTCTTGTTCTTGGCTCAAACCCTTTTCGTAGCACCTCTTGCAATGCATCGGTCTGTCTTTGCAGGGCTCTAAAACTATCTTCCTTCAAATCATTTCTTCCAACTTGGTTTCTTCATGGATGCATCCTGATCTCTGCAACAAACCCACAACCTCAGGTCTTGGTGCAAACTTCCTCACAGTTAGTGATCTATCTACACACTCAGGAACCCTTGCTCTGATACCACTTGATGAATGGTGTAAATGACAAAACACACAACAACAAAAATTGTACATAGAAAATATGAATGTTCTTTATTGATTTAGACAGCAAATTATATTACAAAAGCTCAAATATAATTAGAGGATGAATCCTCTATAGGTTGCAACACATTACAACTTCCTATCTCAAGACTTTGGAATATTCTACCTTCTGTAACCCCAAATCAGATAGGGTTTCTATTTTCCCACCTATTATTAACTCTACACTTTCCCCCTTATCTCCACTACTCCAAAGGATTCCCAAAAATGGTCATAAATAGCCCTTTCTGGTGGCCAACAACTAAATTTCAAAATTTGCCTCTTCCTCCAAAAATAGGTCAACTTCCGCGAGCCATAACTTTTTATTCAGGTGTCTGATTGACACGCCATTTAAAGCATTAGAAAGATCATGGAGTACTCTATGGGCTAAGAACCTTCTTTGTTGGTTCCACCCATTTTTGGGGCAATTAGTGCCTCAAACCTAGATTTGAATAATTTTCAAGTGTTTTTAGGAAACATAAACTTTATTATATTTTAGCTCACAGATGATCTTTACCTGATTTCTTTGCCAAAGGTCTTATATTTCAATTAGGAAGCTTCTTATAAATTTTTGATTCCATCCATGTATAAATGTAAACTTTCCAAAAATAGCAGTTTGGGAAAACTAAAAGTTCTACATCATTATTCAAGTGATTATGGAACCAGAAACACTAATTATGGAAAGAAATGAAAATAAATTCACTGATTTTGAATCAACATCTTTTTAGGTGATGTAAGATTGCCCTTACACCACTGGATGCTCCTGCATCAAACATCCGGGGTAATTTGAGAAGTGACCCTTTCACATCTTAGGTGTTTGTTTGAGGAAAACCCAAATAGTCAACCTTTGCCTTAAACAACCAAGAAGAATCTTCAATAGGCTTTCCTTTTTATTTAATCAGATATTCTTCATATTTCCTGTTCTAAGCAGTTCTTCCCACACGGCTATCCAAGACCTCTTCTATCTCCTCCATTGAAGTAGATGCCAAAATACTCGATTGTTCTTTGTTGGTCCATCCTCTGTGCCATCTTCATGATATTTTGTTAAATCAACAATATTCAACATAGGAGAAATATTGATCCCACTCAGTAGCTCTACCTCATATGCATTTCTTGAATCATGTTTCTTCAGAATCTTACATGATCCAAATTTTTTCATTTTCAATTTATTATATGTTCCAATTGGGGACCTTTATTTTCTCAAGTAAACCATGACTTCATCTCCTACCTAGAAATCCTTATATCTCCTCTTCTAATCTACCTTAGCCTTGTACTGAATATTCATTTTATTAATGTGTTTTATCACCTCTTCATGCAAATTCTTTAGGTGTTCTGCAAAGTCTTCAGCTTCAGCACTTGTCTTTTCTCCCTTATCTAGCTTCCTTAACTCTGAAGCATTTCTTGGACTATTCCCATATAAAATCTGGAATGGTCATTTACCTATGCTCCTATTGACAAAATTGTTGTAAGAAAATTTTGCCTATGGTAAAATCAAATCCCATCCCTTGGGCTTGTCTCCTACTAAGCATTGTAGCAGGTTACCCAAACTCCTATTCACCACTTTTGTATGTCCATCAGTCTATGGATGGTGTGCAAAACTGAACTTCAAATCTATCTTCAACTTCTTCCACAATGTCCTCTAGAAATAACCAATAAACTTGGTATCACAATTTGAAACTATGCTCTTAGGTAGACCATGTAGTCTCACCACCTCCTTGAAAAATAACTCTACAATATGAACATCACATTAGTCTTCTTACAAGGAATGAAATGTGCCATCTTCGAGAATTTGTCCACCACCACAAAAATGGAATCATGTCCTCTCCGTGTCCTTGGCAAACCAATAACAAAATCCATACTAATATCATCCCATAGATTCTCTGGTACAAGTAATGGCTGATATAGCCTTGTATTTTGAATTGTTCCTTTTTCCTTCTAACACACTTTGCAACTCTATACAAACTTCTTCACATCCTACTACAACTATGGCCAATAATAATGTTCACCAACAATAGAAATGGTCTTATCTCAACCAAAGTGTTGAGCCAATCCTCCACTATGTTTCTTCATAATCAGTTTCTCTCTCATAGAGATCCTCAAAATGCATAACTGGCTTCCTCTAAACAACATGCCATCTTGGATTATGAAATCCAACCACTTTGTCCTATCCAAAGTAACAAGTTCCAAACAAGCTTTCCAAGCCTCTACAAAATCTAGATCTTCAGGATACAAACTTTTGAGCTCATCAAACCCATGAACCTCTATCTTCATTTCTGTCAACAAATTTTGCCTTTTGCTCAAGCCATCTACAACTCTGTTGGACTTCCCACTCCTATACTTCAAAACAAAAGTATAACTCTACAAAAACTTAACCCATCTTAAGTGCCTTGATTTAACTTTCCTTGACTATTAAGATACTTCAAAGCCTGATGATCAGTATATAAAACAAACTCTTTTAGCAACAAATAATGTCTCCATTTCCTCAAAGCCTAAACTATTGCATAAAACTTCTGATCATAAACATAATACTTTTTCTTGGCATAATTAATCTTCTCACTAAAATAGGTAATGGGCTTACCTTCTTGATTCAAAATAGCTCCTATAGTACTACCACTAGCATCACAATCTACATGAAATACCTTATTGAAATCTGGAAGTGCCAAAACAGGTTGTTCTGTGACTTTCTACTTCAATGTATCAAAACTCTTTTTTGCTCCTGTAGTCCATTTAAACTCTTTTCTATCCCCTCTAATTGATGTAGTTAGGGGTGCACAAATGCTATTAAAATTCCTAATAAATTTTTTTGTAAAAGCTTGCCAAACCATGAAAAGATCTTACCTTTGTAGCACTCCTTGGCATAGGCCATTCGATGATAGCCCTTAAATTCTCTAGGTCCATCTTAAGACCTTCCTCTGAGACAACAAATCCCAGGTATACTAGCTCCTTTGCAAAACTACATTTCTTCAGATTAATCAACAATTTCTCCTCCCTCAACTTCTCCAAAACTCTTCTGATATGCATCAAGTGCTCATCCCAAGTCTTACTAAAAATAAAAATATCATCTAAATAAACAATAACAAAACTTCCTAAAAATTCTTTCAATACCTCATTCATGAGCCGCATGAATGTGCTTGGTGCATTGGTTAGCTCAAATGGCATGACTAACCATTCGTACAAACCTTCCTTTGGAAGGCTATCTTCCATTCATCTCCTTCTCTGATTCGAATCTAGTGATACCCACTCTTCAAGTCAATCTTTGTGAAGTACTTGGCTCCACTCAAACAATCCATCATGTCATCCATTTTGGGCAATGGAAATCTATACTTGATCGTGATCTTATTTATGGCTCAAGAATCTATACACATCCTCCATTCTCCATCTTTCTTTGGTGCTAGTACTATAGGTACTGCACATGGAGTTAGGCTCTCCCTTATCAGTCCCTTCCTTAAAATCTTGTGAACTTGTCTGATTAGCTTTTCATTCTCTGCAGGAGTCATTCTGTGGGCTACCTTATTCAACAAACTCACTCTTGGTATCAAATCCATTTGATGACTTATCTTCCTTAGTGGTGGTTAACCTTCTAGTACATTATCAGAGACAATATCCTGAAATTCTTCCAACAGATCTGAGACTTCTACTGGTACATCTTCACATTTCTCTTGATTGATCTTAGGAATCAATGCAAAACAATGATGCTCATGCTTCATACCATTCAAAATATTCCTACCATCTACTAAGCAAATTCTGGTAGTACTACATACCTTTCTTCCACCTCCTTCAAGGGCTTCATCTTATGATGAACTCCATCCTTTGTTAGGGAATATGTGTTTGCATGGCCATCATGGATAGCACACCTCTCATACTACCATGGCCTTCCCAATAACATATGACATGCATCCATTGGTATGATGTCACACAATAGCTCATCATGGTAGTCACCAATCTTGAACTTGACTAAACACTGTTCATTGACCAAAGCTCTATGATCCTTCTGCAACCATGCGATCCGATATGGATGTGGATGCCTTCTTCTTATCAACTTCAACTTGTTAACCATCTCCTTTGAAACAAGATTGTCAATGCTTCCACTATCAATAATAATACTATCACAACACTTACCTTCACATTTTCACCTTGTGTGGAATAAACTCTTCCTCTGTTCTGGTTCTTTCTCCTCATTCAACAAGGTTCTTCTGACAACTAGGGTTTCACCCCTTTCAGCATCTTTAGAATGCTTAGACTATGCATCTTTGTCTACATGTACAACTCATGTATTACCTTCAGGTATTCTATTCATCCTTCCTTGATGTTGTAGACACTCATATACCTGATGCCCTTCTTCTTCACATTGGAAACAGGTTCCTCTAAAACCTCCTCTTCTAGGTCCTTGCCTAGGTTTGCCTCTTCCTCTTCCTCTTTGCTCACCATTGTTCTAGTCACGAGGGTGGTAGGCATTATCTCCTCTCTAATTTTGATTGGTGCCAGATTCTTCACTCTTCTTTGGATCTTCATTTTAACCTCTATAGGAGCTTCCACCAGTCCTTCTGCCTTGACCTCTTTCCCTTTTCTTGCTTTCAAATTTTTTATTCATCTTCTCTTCCGCCTTTAGGGAAAACTAGTATGCATCTTCTATGGTGGTCATTCTGACCAAGCTCAACTCCTCTTGAATACTTGGCATCAGCCCTTTAGTGTAATAGGACACCTTTTCCTTATTAGCCTTTGCATGGCATGTCCTGATAGTAACATTATAAAACTCTTCTGTATACTCCTTGACAGACTTGTTACCTTGCTTCAATTCTTGGAGCTTCTTCAACAACTCCATCTTATAGTCCAAGGGAATGAATTGTTATTTATTGATTTGGACAACAAATTATATTACAGAAGCTCAAATATAATAAGAGGATGAATCCTCTATAGGCTGCAACACATTATAGCTTCCTATCTCAAGACACATGAATATTTTGCCTTCTGTAACCCTAAATCAACTAGGGTTTCTATTTTCTTACCTATTATTGACTGTACACTTTCCCCTTTATCTTGAATAATCCAAAGGATTCCCAAAAAAATTCATAAATAGCCCATTTTGGTGGCCAACAACTAAATTTCAAAATTTGCCTTTCCCTTAAAAAATAGGTCAACTTTTGGGAGCCATAACTTTTGATCTAGGTGTCCGATTAACGTACCGTTTGAAGCATTGGAAATATCACAGAGTGGTCTATGTGTGAAGAACCTACTCTATCAGTTCCACCCAATTTTGGGGTAGTACAAGGCCATTTAGTGCCTCAAACCTAGATTTGAATAATTTTTAGGGGTTTTTTAGGAAATAGAAACTTTAATATCTTTCAACTCACAAATGATCTTTGCCTAATTCCTTCAAGAAAGGTCTTATATTTCAATTATGAAGCTTCTTGTAAATTTTCACTTCCATCCGTGCACAAATGTAAACTTTCCAAAAATAGGAGTTTGCTATTTTTAGCAGTTTGGGAAACCTGAAAGTTCTACATCATTATTCAAGTGATTATGGAACTAGATACACTAATTATGGAAATAAATGAAAAAAAATTCAATGATTTTGAATCAACATCTTTTTGGTTGATGCAAGATTGCCCTTACACCACTGGATGCTCCTGCATCAATAAGTATTAGGAGGAACTGTACATAAGAGAATATTTAGCTTAAACATGTCAAGTACTAAATGTGTGAGCATTAAGTGAATGTATTAAATATTTTAGTCTTAGAATGGCTGAGTAGAGGGATCATACAGTTTTCATAAACTAGTTAGATGTAACATCACATTCCTTAATACTCAACAATTAACACAAGTATTCATCTTAAACAAGAATTAGAATACATCATGATTACTCAAATCAGAGTTAACAAAAATGAATCATTATTTTCTCAATAATAAAGTATGTTATTCTAAACCAGAATATATCAAAACTTATAATAACAATATCTATTTACATCTCATTAGTGAGTGTGGAGATATTGCATCAATACACATACATCATTAGTGAGTGTGGGGTTTTTCACCCGTAAGAGTTTTCCCCATGTATATCTTGTCTCTCTCTCTTCTATCTACTTTCTATGTGTATGTGTATTGATGCAATATCTCCATTGTTGGGTTAATAACATTGTAATTGTCAAAGTTAAAAAAATTGCACTCATCTTTCCTCTTTAGATTAGCGTAGGAAGCGATTTCTGCACACCTAGCTTCCTTTCACAACCAAGATAGCATTGTGCCTGTTCCTTGACATAGGAAGCCCTTGCACAAAGTCCATGCTTATAATTTACCATTTCCACTCAGTGATTTCATGAGGGTATAATAGTTCTGTCAGGTGATGGTGTTCTACCTTCACCGTTTAGCATTCCATACATGTAGCTACAAAATTTGCAGCATCCCTCTTCATTCCTTTATAGAAATTAGGGGTTTCATATCAGCAAGCAACTTTGTTACTCTAGGATGTCTAGAATATGGTGCAAAATGAACCTCTTTCCATACCATATTCCTTAACTCTATAGAGTTAAGTACATACATCCTTCTTTTAAACCTTAATAACCCATCTGGTTCAAGGTTGAATCCCTCGTATCTCAAATTCTTGGGGTTTTCCTCAAGGGCCTATTTTACCTGCTTGTAAAACTCATCTCCCTTAGATTTCTGTAATACCTGATTCCTAAAATCAAAATGTATGGAGATCATTGAGGAGATGTGTCTTCTCCTACTCCTCAATTTTATTTTCCTTGAATATATTTAATCTCAAAATCATAATCTGAGATGAATTCCAACCATCTTCTTTGCCATGCATTAAGATGTGTTTGAGTGAACAAATATTTGATTCCCTGATGATCTATTTTTAACTCAAAAGGTTTTTTGAGTAAATAGTGTCTCCACATTTGTAATTCATGAATGACTATTGCCAGTTTCAAATCATGTGGGGCATAGTTTTGTTCATAATTTTTTAGTTTACGCAATTGAACGCAATGACTTGTCCATCCTTGACTAGTACACCACCTAAGACTTCTCTTGAGGTATTGGTAATGATTACACATTGACCCTTTGGGTCTGGTACCTTCAAAATTGGTGCTGAAGTCAAATTTTCCTTCAGTAGGTCAAAGGCCTCCTGTCATTTTTCTATCCATTCAAATCTCTTGCCTTTTCTTTGCAAGGAAGTTATAGGGTATGCAATTTTTGAAAAGTTTTTTACAAATTTCTAGTAATAACCTAAAAGGCCTATGAAACTTTAGACCTCATTAACATTTCTTGGTATTGGCCATTCCAAAATAGCCTTAATCTTAGATGGGTCCACAACTATTCCCTTAACTAAAATTATGTGGCCCAAATACTTCACTTCATTTTGAAAGAAAGTACATTTAGAGAGATTTCCATATAGTTTATTCTCTCTCAATCATTGAAGAACAATTCTTATGTCTTACAAATGCTCTTTATCTTTCTTAGAATAAAGTAAAATGTCATCAATAAACACTAGGACAAACTTGTCCAAACAATCCCTAAACACAATGTTCATTTGGTTCATAAATGTCGCCGGTGCATTTGTTAATCCGAAAGTTAGGACATTGAGCTCATAATGCCCATACCTTGTTTTGAAGGTTGTTTTATGGATGTCCTCATCTTTTAACCTCAATTGGTGATACCTAGACCAAAGATTGATCTTGGAAAATATAGTTGCACCCCTCATTTGATCGAAAAGATCATCGATGCGAGGTAACATATATTTATTCTTAATGGTTTTTTTGTTCAACATGTGGTAATCTATGCATAACCACAAAGTGTCATATTTATTTTTCACAAATGTGATTGGTGCTCCCCAAGATGACACATTGGGTCTAATGAACCCTTTATCCAACAATTCTTATAATTGAGCTTTTAGATCCATCAGTTTTGTAGTGGTCATTCTGTAGGGGGCTTTAGAAATGGGATCCAACCCTAGAATTATATCAATGGAGAAGTCAAAGGCTCTTTTAGGAGGTATTCTTGGTATATCATCTTGAAATACGTCCTCAAAATCTATAATGAAGGGATACTTGTCCATATCTAATCTTTCCTAATCTATGGACTCCTTCCCAACTTCACTGAGTTTCTGAGATTCATAAAACATTAAATCATCTTGGAAATTGGTTCCCTCAATCTCATTTAGTTTTTCCATTTTGACAGAAAAAACCTGGCATCCTTTTCTTTGAGCACTTTTCATTTACATGGCAAAAATTTGTCTTAGTTTGACTTCCCTAGGGTTTCCTTGAAGAAAGACTTTATTTCCTAAGTCATCAAGACACTCTACTATTTTGGCATAACAATAAACTTTGGCTCGATATCTCCAAAGCTAGTTTATCCCCAGGATAACATCATATGAGCCTAGTGGGGCTACATAAAGATTTACTTCCATGGAGAAACTTAGAAATTCAACTCTAACCTCAAACATGCATTGCTCTATGTGAGCCCTAGTTTGATTTGTATATTCTATAGACCATGTATTTACCATATATCCAGCCTTTCTAGGAATTTTTCTTATAATTTTAGGGGAAACAAAATATTTGGTAGCACCAGTATTAATCAAAACTAAAATTGAAAGACTAGATAAAATACTTGTTGTTTCAATGGGAGTTATTTGGTATTCAACTTGCTTGTTGTCCAAGGCTGCATGAATACATTGTTGGAACACTGCTTGTTGAGAGGGTAGAGGATTTCCCCTTGGTTGTGCTCCTTGTATCTTGTTAGGACACTAGTTGGCATAATGATCTCCACCACATGTGTAGCACTCTCCCACTAGTCCTCGCCTCTCTTGAGGTTTTCCAGAATTGTCTCCATTCTTGTTGGAGTAGTTATTCCCCCTTTTCTCTTCCTTGGACTCAGTTTGCTTATACTTGGTCCCCTTATCATTTTTCTCAGTAAAATCCTATTTCTTCTCCTTTTTCTTAGAGGATTGCAAGGATTGAGACTAATTGTATCTCTTTTGTTTCCTTTCTCTATAAGTTGACATAGCTTTCAGTTTTTGTTCTTGTTTGATGGCCTTTTCATAGAATTGGTCAATTGTAGTAGGACCATGAACATTAACCTCTCCCCCAATCTTGGTGTTCAATCCCATTATAAACTTCTGAATGTGGAATCTCTCATCCTGTTGGTATTGCAACACATACTTAAGCAAGCAAGTGAACTTTTCCCAATATTCATTCATAAACAAATTAGCCTGTGTCAGATTTTGAAAGTCTATAAGATTCCAATCATAGAACAACTGAGGCAACCATCTTTGCCTAAAAAGTTCCACGAACCTGTCCCATGTAAGGCTTGTATACCTTAAGCCTAGTTCCATTTTTTTATTCATCCACCATGTGGACGCTTCACTTGCCAATTGGAATGACCCCCATACTACTTTAGTGATCTCATTATAGTTCCTGATTTTGAAATACTTTTCCATTTATGTAAGCCATGCCTCTATGGCATCTCTACTTACAGATCCATCAAATTTAGGAGGCATAACCTTTTTCATGTCTCAAGATAGTTCTATAGCCATATGGCTCCTTCTATCCACTTCTTATCTAGCCTTGGAGTTATTTTCTCTGTGCTCACTTTGGGTGGTATCATTATGACGTGCCTCATCATAACCCCCATCATAGGCATCCCTCCTGGGTCCTTGCCGACCCCCAACTTCCTATTCAAGAGTTCCTACTCTCTCTCTTGTGTCTTGAAGCAAGGCAATAATCTAGTCAAGTTTAGTTTCAGAGTTCCCTGAAGGTTGCCCTTGATCCTAGCTATCTCCCATCCTGATTCTTATATGAACCTTTGCTACAATCTACTTCTTCCTAAAATTTGTAGGTTAATCATGGATTAGTTTTTCCATGTCATTGAATTCATTCATAACACAAATCTATTCTCATTCATTTAATCTTTAACAAGAAAGGAAAGATTGTTATAATTTTTCAATTGCATTATAGTTTTCATTAGATTACATATAATCCATCAAAATTACAAAATTTTGTTTACACCTTGCTACTGCAAGTCATTTACAATTTGGGATAACTTCCCATATTCATTTCTCAACCTTGAGATTTATCATTTCAGTTTCGGGAGGTGAAGGTACACATAGGTACTCTTCCACAACCTTCTTGGGTACATCATAATCCCTAGGATTGTTTTCCATAGCTGGTACTTTAGGTGCAGAGGGTTCTACTGATGTATCAGTAGAGTTAGGGGTAGAAATCCTAATTGTTTTCCTTAACTCTTGATTTATATGTTTCATGGCATCAATGAAGGTCTCCTCATCAGTCAAACATGCTCTCCTATTAAGTAGCCAGTCTATTCAAGTCTTCTCATTCTTGAGGCTCATTCCCTCAAGACCTTTGATGACGTAGGTTGTTGAAATTAGGGCGAACAACTAAGAGCAAGGGTGAATCAGTTGTCAAACACTTTTATCTTTTGTTGCATTTAATCTTCTTTACCACTTATTAATAGATTAATGATATAACCATGAAAGCATGAATCAACAACACGTGAGTAGAAACAGAATCAACACACATAACACCAAGATTTTTATGTGGAAACCTAATTAAGGGAAAAACCACGGTGGGGGTTAACCCACAAGATTTATTCTCTATTAAAAGAATGGAAAAATGGGAAGGCACTTGCCTTCAGGAACACTGCCTAGAGCTCACTACTCAAAGAGCCTCACTACCTATAGAAACATTCACAAGTTTAACACAAAAAGATTGAACTAAGAAACAACATCTTCTTCATGCCAAGGTCAGTTCCATTAAAGCACACAACACCTATGCTCTGCCCCCTTAATACTTCCTCGCTACCTCTGCATCTTCACTCACATCCACACATTTTTATGACTTCACAACACTTATTTATACATGTCATCGACTTTGGAATGATCATCAAAGTCGTCCAAACAATCATCTATATAGAACATTCTCCAAGATAGGCATTATAAGCAATTACAATCACAAGAGCTTCATGCAAACCATCACACTATCGACCAAACATAGCTGGGACTTGAATCTACCTTGAACAACACACCATGCTCCATATAACTCTTCTTAGATCATCTGCAATATGCACCAATCATCTGGTCAGCCAAGACTGGAAAGAACAACATGTAAGGAGAAATCTTCAACCACGAGCTCAATCCTTAATGCGGATCATCAACACAATAGGTACACAATCCAGAGACCACCACAAGCATAGTGAAATCAACAAGAACAAACGCACCACCTCAAATCACTAGAAACACTTGCATCTTCATCCAGGAACTTAAGAACACCAACTGTCATGACTGTCACACTAGAAAGATTGCTTGTGGACCTCCAAACCATGAATCACTTGAGTTGAGGATACACACCAACATCCCAAACATACCTCTAGAACTGCAAAACATAATATTCCAATGTGGAACAATCCAGACCAAACTTATGTCACTCTATTACCTCTGAACAATTGCAAAACCCAGTTCTACTCAGATGGCCATAACTTCATTAATCCTTCATGTGGACCTCTCAAATCTTGATTGGAGAAACTTCAAACAATCCTCTACAAACCCTTTAATTTGCAGACTCTAATCTTCATCTCACTGGGAGTACGGAGCAATCTACTTTATTTGAACTATATTGTCTTCACTATCTTTGATAGAGAGATATGTAACTGACTTGTTTCTTCCAGAGGCTAATTTTCTCAATATCCCCAACATACAAGTCTTCTAAACAAGTAATAGAATAAGATACAGTTGACATTAATGACAACAAGGATATGTTGACATTAATGACAACACCGATTAGGCACATATTTACAACAATCTCCCCCTTTGTCATTGATGACAACATAAGATGTGAAAAACTATTTCAACCATCAAGACAAGAACTTCTCCGCCTTTCTCTTATCACATCTGCAATCACTTTCTTCACTGCTCCCTCTTTCACCAACAACTACTTACTTTCAAGTTTTTCACATGACTTCTCTCCCCCTTTGACATCAATGGCAAAGGGCACATAGTTGCAATCATCTCTCCCTCTTTTGCTTCTTAGATAGAACCAGATTGAACTCTAAAATTAGCATACAGACTACTCCCCTTGCATAACATCTCCTTAACACCAATTTGGCTCACAAGATATGATTGTGTGTTCCACCGGACTGATGCACATTTGTGCATCTTAGTTTTGAATAGGAAGAGTAATCACCCCTAGCTTCCCTCTAAGATACTCAAAAGTTTCCTTAGGTAGAGGATTAGTAAAGATTCTAGAATTGGAGCTTTTGATGTAACAAATTTCAATCTGACCTCATTCTCATTCACCTTCTCTCTCAAAAAGTGAAACTTGATGGATATGTACTTTGTCCTTGAATGCAACACTGGATTCTTTGAGATGTTTATTGCACTTGAATTATCACAGAAGATTGTAACAGGGTCTTCAAACACACTCTAATATCCTTCAACATTTGTTTCATCCACAAAATTTGAGTACAATTACTTACTGCTACTATATACTCTACCTCTGCAATACACAGAGATATTGCCTCCTACTTTTTGCTCAACCAAGAAACTAATCTCTTTCCCAAGAAAAATGCACCTCCACTAGTACTCTTCCTGTCATCCACATCTTCCACCCTATCAACGTCTATATATGCATGAAGAGTGAAATCATCACCCTTAGGATACCATAATCCATAATCAAATGTTCCCTTCAGATATCTGAAGATTCTTTTGACTGCTACAATATGAGATTCTCTAGGATTATCTTGAAATCTAGCAACAAGACCAACTACATTCATAATATCAGGTCTGGTATGAGTCAGATAAAGCTGTCCTCCAATAATTGATCTATACCTTTTTTGATCTGCCTTAGAGGAATCATCATCTTTACTCAACTTGCATCCGGTTATCATAGGAGTAGTCACTAGTTTTAAATCTTCCATTCCAAACTTTTTCAACAACTCTTTCACATACTTAGACTCAGATACGAAGATGCCTTTTTCTAACTGAATGATTTGCAGACCTAAGAAGAAATTCATTTCACCGAGCATGGACATCTCAAATTCACTTTGCATCTGATTAGCAAATTTTTTACACATGCTCTCATTTCCATCAAAAGATGATATCATCAACAAATACCTCAACAATCAGGATGTGTTCATGATCAATTTTGAAATAAAGATTATTGTCAACAGTACCTTTGCTAAAGCCTAATTTTAGCAGATACTTATCTAATCTTGCGTACCAGTCTCTTGGGGCTTGTTTAAGTCCATATAATGCTTTCTTCAATCTGTAGACCATATCTTCTTGATCAGATAACTGGAATCCTTCTGGTTGCTCAATGTAGACTTCTTCCAACTCTCCATTCAGGAATGCTGAATTGACATCCATCTGGTAAACTTTGAGATCTTTGCAAGAAACAAAGGTAAGAAATAATCTGACTGCTTCAATTCTTGCCACAGAGCAAAAGTTTCTTCAAAATCAATTCCTTCTACCTGAGAATATCCTTTGCACACCAATCTTGCTTTATTTCTCACAACTTCACCATCTTCATTCAATTTATTTTGGAAGACCCATTTAGTTCCAATTACATTTTTATCTTTAGGTCTAGGAATAAGATCCCAAGTGTGATTCTTTTCAATTTGAATTAATTCTTCTTCCATTGCTTTTACCCAACTTTCATCATTACATGCTTCATTCACTAATTTTGGTTCAATCTTTGAAATTAAACAATACTCCACTTGTTCTTCAGCAATTTTTCTTCTAGTTTGAACACATTTATTTCTATCTCCTATGATCTAATCTTTAGAATGATTGAACCTTACATACCTAGGAGTTTTGAGATTTTCTTGAGCTTATGATTCTTGAACTTGTTCCTTAGCATTTTCACTATCTTCTTGAGTCACTGGATTTTCTGAAGCAATCTGACTCTGAGTCTGAGCTTGAACTTGCTTTTCATTTTCATCATCTGATTTATATCCACAGAACTTGAAAGGTCTCTCCATGCTCTCATCTACTTTGACATTAGCACTTTCAAAAATCCTTTTCAATCTCTTGTTAAAGCACCGATATGCCTTGCTTTGGTTAGAATAATCCAAAAATATTCCTTCATCACTACTTGCATCAAACTTGCCTAGATCTTCATCTCTTTTGATATAGAATTTACTACTGAAAACTCTGAAGTATTTCATAGTAGGAGCATTACCAAACCAAAGTTCATAAGGTGTTTTACCAGTATTACCTTTGATTTGCACCTAGTTAAGAGTGTAGACAACTGTACTCACAGCCTCTCACCAATAGACATGTGGAACATTTACCTCCAACATCATGGTTCTAGTAGCCTCTTGAATAGTCTGGTTCTTCCTTTCCACAACTCCATTCTACTGAGGAGTCCTAGGAGTAGATAACTATCTTCTTATTCCATGCTTTTCACAAAATGCATTAAACTCACCAGAGGTAAACTCTCCACCTCTATCGGATCTTAGACACTATACCTTCACAACAATCTCATTCTCCACCCTAGCCTTGAACACCTTGAATTTGTCAAGGGCCTTTGATTTCTCTCTCAAGAAAGTGACCCACATCATCTAGGAGTAATCATCAATCAGCAACATAAAGTATCTGTCTTCTTGCAAACTCCTAACTCTGGTAGGACCACACAAATTAGTGTACACAAGTTCCAACAATCCACTTGAAGATCATTCTTTTCTTTTGAATGTAGTTCTACTATATTTTCCCAACTAACATTCCTTACACATGCTATTACTTAGTTTTACAAGATTTGGAAGATCTATCACAGCCTGAGTAGTACTTATCTTGACAATGTTATCAAAGTTTACATGACACATTCTCCTATGCCATAACCAACTCTAATCAATCTGAGCAATCAAACATCTTTTACCAGTGCAACTTAAATGAAATATATTACCTCTAGTCTATGTACCAGATGTAATCTCAGTTTTAGAGCTTTCCAAAATTCTACATTTTCCATCCATGAATTAGAGGTCATACCCTTTGTCAACTAACTATCCAACACTGAGAAGATTATGCCTCAACCCTTCTACATACAAAACATCATTAGTGTTGTGCTTACCATCAAAAGAGATGGATCCTCTGCCATGGATTTTGCCAGCTGAATTGTCTCCAAACTTCACAATTCTACCTTCATATCTTTCCATACTTACAAACTTACTTTTATCACCTATCATATGATGAGAACATCCACTGTCAATCACCCATTCATCCTTTTCTTCAACTTGAGCAGCCAAGGCACTTTCAACATTCACATGGCTAGTGGATTCAGTAGGCACCAGATTTTCTTCTTTGATAGCAATGAACACCCATTCATTTCTAGATGTACTTCCTGTATTAGATTCATCATCTATAACTCCTTCATCAACAACTTCTTAGACATAGTAGCATTTCTTTTGGAACATAGGTCTATTAGGGTTTGGCTTTGAAACCCTTTCCAGCCATCTTGAAGCAAAATGACCAATCTTATTGCAAGAAAAACATTTGAAAGGCAATTTTCCTTTATACTTACCAAATCCTCTTGGTAATCTTTTGGCAATAAGGGCTTCAAGTTCTTCAAGCTCCATTTCATCTTCTTCAAGTTCCTTCCTTGTCTTCTCATATCTAGTTAGTTTTCTTGAAGAGCTTCCACTTGGATCAAATCTTTGCTTCCCAGAAACACTAGCCTTAAAAGCAGATTCTAATTTAGGAAGGGAATCACCAAACTCACTCATTTCAAATGCTAAAAGATTGCCAACCAGCTGATCCCTTGTAACAGTTGTCACAATCCTGATCTCATCAATAGTAGAAACTCTATGCTTGTATGAAGTAGGTAAGGATCTGAGCACCTTGCCAACAATCTCAGATTCTTCCAGTTTTCCACTAGCACACTTGATACTACACACAAGTTCATTCACCTTTTGCATGTAGGAAGTGATGTTTTCATCTTCACTCATCCTCAAACTTCATATCTACCCTTTAAGCTCTGCAACTTAGCACATTTGACATATTCATCACCTTCATATAGAGTTTCCAACTTCCATATTTTATGAGCAGTTTTCAATTCTAGGACATTTGTCATTTTTGTATCAGTCAGGGCACTTAATAGTGCTTCTTTAGCCCAAATATTGTTTTCAGCATCTTTGAGTTCATCTGGAGTTGAAGGACCTTTCTATGGAGGCTTATACTCATCCTTTGTTATCAACCAATAAGCACCACCCATGCATTGTAATTGGCACTCCATGTGACTCTTCCAAAGAGAGTAATTTGTTCCATCAAATCTCAGACTGTCTTTCTTGTAAGTTGACATCCTGGATCTCCTCAAGTGGTCAAGCTTCTTTTAGAGGAATTGACTCTGATACCAATTATTGAAATTAGGGTGGACAACTGAGAGGGGGGTGAATCAGTTGTCAAAAACTTTTATCTTTTGCTGCATTTAATCTTCTTTACCACATATTAATAGATTAATGATATAACCATGAAAGCATGAATCAACAACACATGAGCAGAAACATAGTCAACACACATAAAACTAGGATTTTTACGTGGAAACCTGGTTAAGGGAAAAACCACGATGGGGGTTTTATTCTCTGTTAAAAGAATAGAAAAATAGGAAGGCACTTGCCTTCAGGCGCACTACCCAGAGCTCACTACCTACAAAAACATTCACAAGTTTAACACAGAAAGATTGAACTGAGAAACATCTTCTTCATGCCAAGGTCAATTCCATTGAAGCGCACAACACCTCTGCTTTTCCCTCTTAATACTTCATTGCTACCTCCGCATCTTCGCTCACATCCACACATTTTCATGACTTCACAACACTTATTTATACATGTCATCTATTTGGAATGATCATCAAAGTTTGGCAAACAATCATCTATCTAGAACATTCTCCAAGATAGACATTACAAGCAATTACAATCAAAAGAGATTCATGCAAACCATCACATTGTCGGCCAAACATAGCTAGTACTTGAATCTTCCTCGAACAACATGCCACACTCTATATAACTCTTCTTAGATCATCCGCAATACGCACCAAGCATCTGGTTGGCCAAGACTGAAAAGAACAACAGGACCCAAGGAGAAATCTTCAACCACGAGCTCAATCCTTAATGCGGATCATCAACACAAAAGGTACATGATCCAAAGACCACCACAAGCACAATGAAATCAACAAGAACAACTGCACCACCTCAAATCACTAGAAACACTTGCATCTTCATCTGGGAACTTAAGAACACCAACTATCATGACTGTCACACTAGAAAGATTACTTGTGGACCTCCAAACCACAAACCAATTGAGTTGAGGATACACACCAACATCCCAAACATACCTCTAGAACTGCACACCATAATATTCCAATGCGGAGCAATCCGGACCAAACTTCTGTCACTCTATTACCTTTGAACAAATGCAAAAGCCAGTTCTACTCAGATGGCCATAACTTTATTAATCCTTCATGCGGACCTCTCAAATCTTGACTAAAGAAACTTCAGACAATCCTCTACAAACCATTTAATCTGTAGATTCTGATCTTCATCTCACTGGGAGTGCGGAGTAATCTACTTAAATACTTGAACTATATTGTCTTCAATGTCTCTGATAGAGAGATATGCAACTCACTTGTTTCTTTCGGAGAGGTTAATTTTCTCAATATCCTCAACATACAAGTCTTTTAAACAAGTAATAGAACAAGATATAGTTGACACTAATGACAACAAGGATATTTTGACATCAATGACAACACCGATTAGGCATATATTTGCAACATAGGTAATGTCCATGTTCTATTACCTTCTTTTGGGGTGTTGTTCTAATTCTTATTGTTCTGGCATAGAACATCCAATCATTAGCATATGTTAATGTTGGATAAAATTAATCATCAAGTAGTGATGTATTGAATCTGGTAGCTCTAATACCATATGTAACATCACATTTCTTAATACTCAGCAATTAACACAAGTATTCATCTTAAACAAGAATTAGAATACATCATGATCACTCAAATCATAGTTAACAAGAATGAATCATTATTTTCTCAATAATAAAGAATGTTATTCTAAACTAGAATATAACAAAACTTATAATTACAATATCTATTTACATCTCATTAGTGAATGACCTTCACTATGCATGTACAAAGCTATGCTCATGGCATCAAATATTAGATTATACATAATAATTGACTATCAAGTCATAAAATGAGTAGCACTATATCTGGAACATATGACATATGTCTTCATAAGCCTCAGCTTGTCTCATGCTTAGGAAGAAGAGCATCATCCAAGTGTTTTTCTTCCAACAATAGACCAGCGACCGCCCACACAACTTCTTTCCTGGAAGCGGCCCTACCTTTCACAGAAGGTATCGATATAAGGAACTGTTAGGTTAGCCATCTAAGTATTTGGTGTTGTGTCCTTCATAATGCCTCTCAATGACACAACTATAGATCCACTCTAACTATGTATGACACTATTGGAGACATTATGCCATCTAGAGCACTGTGGACCAACAATGCATGCAGAGATGGATGCATTACTTTGGCTAAAGATTTACATACATAAACGTTACGCAATGAATTTTTCAATATGTCCACCACCTCGACTCAACTTATAAGTTGTCATGTCCTATAGTTAACATAAATTGACCCTCCTCTATCTAGAATGGTTAAGTTCAAATCATCTTAGTCCATTCCTTGGACATTCGACTTCTATCTTGATAACCCATTCTTAGGGTTCTCATTGTTTAAGCAATTGGGAACTAGTGAATCCACGTCACTTTGCCCCGCACTTGTTTGTAGAAAAAGGTTCAATCATGTTCTTCACATTTAACCATACTAGTTTGGAGTTTACTTTGTTTACCTTAGTTCATGGTTTACATTCAGTTCATAAATTTAATGGGAGAACTTGTATTGACTCATAGGGTTAATTTTCTTTAACAAGGTTCAATCTTATGAGACCTTCTTTATCCAAAATCTTAAGGAAGTAACTTAGCCATTCAAAAATAAGGCATGCATATGCTATTACACAACATAATATATGGTGACAAGGTTCTATTCTTGTAAAAGAATGTTTCAAAGAATAACCTTCCCTTAAGGAAATATGGATAAAACCCATAGGAGTTAAGAGACAATAACATGTCCAAAATAACCTTCTCATTACCATGATAAATTGTTTAGTATTAAAATACATATGCACAAAGGAAATCATTACCTTCCATTGAAGTTTACTTCTTTCACCTCGAGGTAATAAGTTTTAAGGTTAAGAATGATGTTTCAATACTGTGTTCACCACCAAGACTGGAACAGTCTTCCTTGTAATATAGTTCAATCTTAGTTGTTAGCATAACTCTATTGAGTGTATGTGTCGATACTCTTGGCTAACATAGTCAAACCAATATAGTCGCCCTATTCAGGATTTACAATTAAAACATACTTTAAGCCTTCGTGGATGTTAATCAACATTATGAGACATCATAATAAGTTCCATGGCTCGAAAGCCATTTATCAAAAGATGATAACCCTATACAGGTTTTAACACAAGTGTACAATGATAATATTTACCCACTAAACATAGTCATCATATGATGACATTACAAAATAAAACTTTAAATGGGGTTTAATTTTCTATCGTACAGTATACATAAAGCTTCATGTATACATATCACACATATTACATACACAAAGTTGGCCAAGGGTGAAATGTATACATAGTAGGTTATACGCGACCATAGTAATCATAGCAATAACAGTTTATCACCTCGATGATACACATAATATATCTATGTGGTTAATACGACTTTGTAAGCCACAACATAATAGTGAATACACACACAAGTCGACACCATTGACACTCTCTTTTTAATGTTCAAAGATTCATATTAATAGGAATGGATATCAAGTATAAAATATTGAGCTTCATCTCATACCTGAAACTAGAGTTTGTTCTTAGGTAGTAGCTAGCTCAAAACATATGCAGTCCCTAGCTTGACTCCCTGAGCTCTCGCTGTAGCAGGGGGCAAGAATATTCTCTATATCTCTCCTTTGAGAGTCATACCAAAGCATCACACCCACTACACAATAAAAGTTGATGACAAAACCAAACTCACCCTATCCAAATCGGTAATAATTGATTCTTTGCATGTATGCAAACAAGAAACCACTTCACTGAGCTTAATCTCATCACCTTTCTATCATTCTATAGGTTGGCTGAGATTATGGAATGAGAATAGGGTACACTAAGTAGACACTCTCTTTCCCACTCCTTGCAGGTGGTGATTGGCCAAGTGTCCCCACCAAACTTGAACAACATTAGAATCAAAAGAATAATGAAGTTATTAAACATATTTGGCTTCTTAAAGAGCTTAAACCAAATATATCATATATAAATATACTTACACTCCCTTATATAATGGTTAAGAATATAAATATCTAAGTGTTAATAATATCAACACTATTAGATAAGGATGCATTCTTACGATGCGACTACGGGGTCGAGCATTTCTCCCTTGGAAAGCATCATTCACCGAAGGACATAAAATAATAAAATAAAATAGTCACATTACATAATGCGGGAAAAGAACATGGGACCAACGGGTCCTTGACAACTTTGCCTAAATCAACAAATGACTCAAAAAGAGACATTCTTGCGAACATCGTCATATCAACAAATCGACATTAAAGATGTCAAGTAGAGTTTAGTTGACCAGTTGATAAGTAAAAATAAAAGACTAACATGGGAGACATAACTCACCCTAATAGCAATTATTTCAAAGGACAAAGTCTAATACTCAGATGGTTGTTTAACCCCTTTTCCTGACATCTATCTCTTCCTCCTGGATGAAATCCTCCCATCTTTGAAGGATGGTTACTTTCGAGATCAAACTCACCACTAGAAAATCATGATTAGTGTATCATCATATGATCGATAAATCATAGTAATTAAATGATCATTTCAACTTGAGATCTTATATCTAACTAGCATTAGTTAGTTTCCTCATAAACAATGATTAATCTGATATTTTCCACAAACATCTAATCATTCAACTCTAGTTAATCATCCTGATTACCATGCAAAGTAAGATTAAGCTAAATCACAAGTTGGGGATGTAAAATTAGAATTTAATATCATTAGATGGTTGTAATGGTTACACACCTCAATGACAACCATGAAACAAATTACCCCACTATGAGGGTGGCCAAGTTAAAAATCAACTTTGATACTTGGGTTGGCCTTTGAGGAGAATCAAGTATGCTTTGACAATAAAAATTGGTGAAAGCTAACCTTATAAATTCTACCCATTATAAAGACCACTTCTTTAAACCAAAATTAAAAATATTATTCCAATATAGAAATGGGAGAAATAAAATTTTTCCCAATTAAACACAAATCATGAAATAATGATTTCATAATTCTCGCAATAAATATATTTAATTTAAAGAATATTACAGAAACTAATCAATCCATAGCTTTGAAGTACAAAATAGGACTAAGTCCTTTACAACATCTCACATCATATGAGTTGCACCACAAAATATCATCAATACTAAACTTGGTGGAGAGAGAGCATCATCGAGATGATTAACTATCCAGATATAAGGGCCATGCCTCCTCGGCCTTAATCCTAAAGTGGAGAAGCTTGACCCTTTGTGAGGGGTCTAGAAAAATGAAGCTGACATGTGTGAAGGAAGCTAGTGTAGCATGGTAGCTCTACTATTTAACAATACTAATCTATTGCAAATGAACATATATCATGATATGGAAGAGAGTAAATAAATCAACCAATGCAAATACTTAATTTTATTTTTAAAGCTTTAGCCAAAGCATCTTTTTAGTGTTGATGACAACATATAAGAACTAGAAGATATAACCTACCCTTCTCTGTAACTCCATATTTAGCACCCATACATGTTCTTTCTCTAACTCTAATTACAAAAAATAGCAAAAGTAGAAAAAACATAATTACAATCAATCCATACATCACCCATGATTATTCATAGTAAAAACTATTAGGGTTAGCCAGTAGAAGATATCAATTAAATGTAAATAAAGATTAAATAGAGAAATGAAAATACATAGAAACAATAATAGTGAGAGACAAGTTTTAACACGGTTCACCCAAACTCGGGCTACATCCACCAACAGAGAGTCTAATATTATTATCCAATAAATCAAACTGATTACAACCAGCAATCCTTGCAACTCAATACTACTGCAAAATGCTACAATACAATATCAAAATCCCCACCCACAACATACATCCCAACTGCTTATAACAAGCCTTTTGGAAGCTTCTAGAATTAGGGTTTTACAATTTCATTTTTCTTTTGTCAGTTAACAAAAAATTAACAATCGACTCCAAATGGGAAAAAAAGAGGGAAATCATTTTTTTCGGGGGCTGCCACCTCCGAACCCCGATGAGGATACATGACAAGTGTATAGTACTTGCATGATCAGTCACCACATACCAACAATCTCCCACTTGGATATTGATCAAGCTCCACACCAAACAATCTCCCACTTGGAGACTGATCCTGGATGACACCACTGCATATGCAACTCCCACTAGAAATAAGTACCCTAGACTCTTTTGTTATGATTTTATTGTTTTTTAGTCTTGAAGACCAACTAAAGCTGAAGAGGAGCTCAACTTCTCCCTTGTTACTTCCTTTGTAAACATATCTGTTGGATTTTCATTTGTATGGATCTTTTTTAGCTGTAACTGTCCATCATCCAACACTGATCGAATGAAGTGATACCTCAAATGTATGTGTTTAGTCTTTGAATGCAAGGTAGAATTCTTTGCAAGATGTATGGCACTCTGACTATCTATAAACAAATAAATGTTAGCTCATTGTTTGCCCAATTCTTTCATGAAAGATTGCAGCCATATCATCTTCTTGCTTGCCTCTATTGCAGCTACATACTTTGCCTCCATGGTGGATAAAGAAACCACCTTTTGTAACCTGGAGATCCAATGCACCGCTGTCCCACCTATAGTAAAGACATAACCTGTAGTACTTCACCTGGTATCAATATCTCTTGCCAAATCTAAGTTTACATAACTTGTTAAATTAGTATTAGAGCCCCCAAAACATAACTGTTTACTAGATGTACCTCTCAAATATCTGAGAATCCATTTTACTGCATTCAAATGTTCCAATCTAAGATGACTCATATACCTACTTACAACTCCTATAACATGTGCAATATCTAGTCTTATGCATACCATGGTGTACATTAAACTTCCTACAGGTGAAGCATATGGTACCTTGGACATTTTTTCTTCCTCCTCTTGTTTCTTAGGACACATCTCCTTAGTCAATTTTAAATGACGAGGCAAAGGTGTGCTGACAACTTTTGCGTTCTCCATATGGAATCTCTCAACACCTTTTCGACATAATCAACCTTTGATGGAGTCAATTTTTTGTTCTTCCTATCTCTACAAATTTTCATACCAAGGATTTATTTTGTTGCCCCCAAATCTTTCATAGAAAATGATTGTGCTAACTATTGTTTTAACTCTCTTACGTGATCCATGTTAGACCCTGCTACATGCATATCATCAACATATAAACATAAAATAATGTAGCTATCATTATCCAATCTCATAAAATAAACACAATGGTCATAATTACACTAGTTGTAGCCTTGCTCAGCCATAAAACTATCAAATTGTAAATACCATTGCCAATGTGCTTGTTTCAGGACATACAAACTCTTCTTCAATCTGCATACCAATTTCTCCTTACCTTTGACCTCAAATCCTTGGGGTTGTTCCATATATATCTCCTCCTCCAAATCACCATGGAGAAAGGTAGTTTTGACATCTAGTTGTTCCAAATGTAAATCTTCAGCAGCCACAATACTTAAAACAGTACGAATAGAAGTCATCTTAACAACTGGAGAAAAAATCTCATCAAAATCAATGCCCTTTTTCTGTGCAAATTCTTTTACAACTAACCTAGCTTTAAATCTTTTCTTACCTCTATCTTCCTCTTTCAGCCTATAAAACCCATTTGTTTGGTAAAGCCTTTTTACCTATAGGCAACTTATATAATTCCCAAGTCTAATTTTTCAGCAAGGAGTCCATTTCTTCTTTCATTGCAAGCTCCCACTGAACCTTTGTATCCACCTGCATAGCTTCATCATACCCTTCTGGTTTACCAGCATCTATTAACAAAATAGAATACAAAGAGGGAGAAAACCTATTAGGAGGTCTACTTAGCCTTGTTGACTGTCTAACATTCACTAGAGTTTGTGGTATTTCTTGTTGTTGTTGCAGAGCATGAGTAACCACTGGAACATCATTATCTAGAGTATCATCCAACACTACATAATCCTTTTCTTTCTTCTCATGCTGCTGCAACTGATCTTTGTACAACACCTTCTCATTGAATATAACATCCCTGCTTCTCACAATTTTTTAATTTTCAAAATCCCAAATCCTATAATCAAATTCATCAATGCCATATCTAATGAAGGTACATTTTTTTGATTTTACATACATCTTGGTTCTATTTTCAAAATCTACATGTGCAAATGCTTCACATCCAAAGGTTTTGAGAAAAGAATAATTCACCTTCTTACCTATCCATGCTTCCTTTAGAATACCACAGCCCAAAGGAACTGAAGGACCTCTGTTAATTAAATATACATCAGTGTTGATAGCCTCTGCCCACATGTTTAAAGGCAGCCCAACATGCAATCTCATGGTCCTTGCACGCTCCATTACTATCCTATTCATGCACTTAGCCACTCCATTCTCCTGTGGAGTACCTAGAACCATTTTCTACCTACGAATTCCATTAAAGGAACAATAATACTCAAATTCTTTGCTGCAATACTTACCACCATTATTAGATCTAAGACATTTTAATCGTTTACCCGTCTCATTCTCAACCAAGCTTCTCCATTTCTTAAATGTTTCAAATACATCAAATTTCTTTCTAAGGAAATAAATCCAAACCTTCCTAGTTGCATCATTTATGAATGTAATATAATACCGAGAGCCACCAAGAGAAGATACCTGAGCTGGTCCCCATACATCTGTATGCACAAGCTCCAACTTTTCATCTTTCTTTTGCTTCCCATCCTTGAGAAATATGACTCTTTTTTGTTTACCATATACATAACTTTCACAGAAATCCATATTAATACATTTCAGACCTGGTAAAACTTTCTTGGAATGAAGTACATTCATACCTTTTTCACTCATATTCCCAAGTCTGTTATGCCACAGTGTTGTCTCAGAACCTGCAGCAATTGTTTTAGTCTCTTCTTGTGAACCTGCAGCAACTATTCTTGAACCTATTTAGTTTTTCTCTACAATAGCTAAAGTAAAAGGAACAGTATGACCTATACAAAGATATAAGGTGCCTACTTTCACACCTTTTGCTACTATTAAGGCACCTCTTGTAACCTTCCAATTTTTATCAGTAAATGTAACAATGTAACCTTCATCAGCTAACTGCCCTGTTGAAATTAAATTCCTACTCAGCCTTGGAATGTGCCTTAACTCTTGTAGTAGCCAATGATTCTCATTCTGTAACTTATCCTTGATTCTTCCCTTTCCAACAATCTGACAAGGTTCGTTATCTCCCAAATAAACTTTGAGGTAGGTTGAGGGATGATGTATAAGCGAAGAAATCAATAGAATACTCTATTTTTTTGTAATTTCCTATATTTTTATTATTTTCAGGCCATTGTACAGCCAAGTACTATCCTTTAACCTCTCCTCCTTTATTTAAGGTGTTAAACCTATGAATCTTCTTTAATATTCTTTTTGTCTCATGAAAAATGATTTAGTTTTGTGAAAGACATGAGTGTTTTATGGACTGTAATTTTTTGATTTTCCCTTCAACAGTCCCGTTGCAGCGTTTGGTACAGTTCTGTACCAACATATATAGGGGAAATCCATATATGGTTGGAAAGATGATTTAGTTAGATTTCAAATGCATCTAGTGTGAGGTCTTAACTCAATTCCTAGAGGAAGAGATCATGTTTTTTCTAAAACGGGTCTGTTAACTAGGTTAACTAGGGTTTTGGTAGGAAAAAAGTCATAAAACCTCATTCCACCGTCGGAATCCTCTAAAAATCAATGGAATGGAAGTAGAGGGAATTATTTACATGTTGACCAAGGCTTAGGAATGAAAAATTTGTTTTAGTGTGTTTAAATTGATGCCCTAGGTGACTGTAGCAGCATTTTCCTTGTTATTTTTGCATTTGAAGTGGGAAAACAAGCATAGAATGAAATTGTCTTGAATCCTAACCATAAAACCCTTGAAATACATTGCTTTTCCATCCATGTGAAGTGTCCAAGGGGTCTAGAGAGTTTGGTGGTTCCATCCAAGGGTACTTGCTTCACAAACTAGGCCTATTTAGGGCTAAAAACCATTAGGGGGGTTACTGGTTAAGGCATACTTTCCAAAACAACCCAAACCCATTCTAGACTATGTTGTGGGGAGGCATAATGGGTATCTATTTCATGTATGAGAGTTGCATTTGGATGTTTGTATAAAAAGTTATTGGGATTGTTCTTTGTTTGTAGGGCTACTAGCCTTTCTTGAGGTTTGTGAAGGAACTAATAGTTCAAAGTTTGATCCACCTTTGCCAATGGATGGGATGGGTTCTAATACATATCTAAACACCATTTCTATGAAGAATTCAAATCCCTTAACTGTTGTTCCCACTTTTCCATGAAGATCCTTATTTTTGGGCTCATTGGTGTAGTTGCACGTTGTCAAATTTGTCCTTCTTCTTGTATCCCAATTGCCTCTACATCATAGTGGTATCAGAGCTAGTGAAAGATCTAGGTAGAGGTGTTGTGTATTTTTTGTTGCTGAGAAGGTAGGTGAAGGGTTGAAGCAAAATGTTTGGTT
Organism: Cunninghamia lanceolata; assembly: GCA_027924645.1. Classification (NCBI taxonomy): domain Eukaryota; kingdom Viridiplantae; phylum Streptophyta; class Pinopsida; order Cupressales; family Cupressaceae; genus Cunninghamia; species Cunninghamia lanceolata. The sequence goes on along the minus strand of BSBN01000870.1, from coordinate 13,795,221 downwards.
ATTGACCATTTTGAAGACGGAGATTGTAGAAGGTATTTTGCAGGCTGACAGTAGTTGTTAGACTGTTGCAGATGCTTGTGCCATCTAGTTGCAAGAAGGAATAGGATTCTTGTAGTGTGGGCATACGATGTTGAGGTCTGTCAAGACCATTCACCAATAGAGATTTGGCTGGAAGAGGGTGCAGAGTGAGGCCACTAAGAGAGAGAGTGGTAGTACATCTCCAGGATCTGCTATTGGATGAGAGGAATGGGTCTGTGAAGCAGCATGTAGGATGGACATTTGATTGAGCATTATGTGGTAGTCATTGAAGTTTTGATCAGTCTGAGAGTACTCCATTGCTAGGAGTAGGAGCCTGAAGATACTTTGAAATGTTGATGGTAGTTTGCCATTGTTGGTTGGTTGGTCACTATTCCATTAATGTGAAGATTTGAAGCCTAAAGTTGAAGAGACAGAGTGAAAGATGAAGCCAGAAAGAGATGCAGGAAAAGGTAGATTTGTTTTGCAGGTACATTTCCAAGGGACTTGGAAATCTTTGTTGGTTGGTTGTAAGGTGTAGGTGCACCCTAGCATGAATATGCCTCCATGAGGTAGACTTAGAATTTTGATTTTGTATAGGTATTCTTATGTTGTAATAAGGCCTAAATGGCTACATTTAACTTGTAAAAGGTCCTAGTTAGTCATTTTGATGTCATTTGATACCTAATGTAAAAGTTGCACAAATTGACAAAAGTTGTCATAAGCAACAAATTGCAAAAATGCAACAAATTGTAAGAAGGTGGAATGTGAAGGGACAAAGTAGTTAGAAAGTTAGTTTTAGGTGGTGGTTTTGGTTATTTAAGTCATATTGAAGCCTCACAAACTTTGAGGCAGGTTGAGGGATGATGTATAAGTGAAGAAATCAATAAAATACTCAGTTTTTCTGTAATTTCCTATATTTTTATTATTTTTAGGCCATTGTACGACCAATTACTATCATTTAACCTCTCCTCCTCTATTGAAGGTGTTATCCCTATGAATCTTCTTTAATATTCTTTTTGTCTCATGAAAAAAGATTTAGTTTTGTGAAAGATATGAGTGTTTTATGGACTGTAATTTTTTGATTTTCCCTTCAACAGTCCCGTTGCAGCATTTGGTACAATTCTATACGAACATATACAGGAGAAATCCATATATGGTTGGAAATAGGATTGAGTTAGATTTTAAATGCATCTGGTGTGGGGTCTTAACTCAATTCCTAGAGGAAGAGATCACGTTTTTTCTAAAATTGCTCTGTTAACTAGGTTAACTAGGGTTTTGGTAGGGAAAAAAGTCATAAAACCTCATTCCACCATGGGAATCCTCTAAAACTTAGTGGAATGGAAGTAGATGGAGTGATTGACATGTTGACCAAGGCTCAAGACTGAAAAATTTGTTTTGGTGTGTTTAAATTGATGCCCTAGGTGACAGTAGCAACATTTTCCTTGTTATTTTTGCATTTGAAGTGGGAAAACAAGCATAGAATGAAATTGTCTTGAATCTTGACCACAAAACCCTTGAAATACATTGTTTTTCCATCTATGTGAAGTGTCTAAGGGGTCTATATAGTTTGGTGGTTCCATCCAAGGGCACTTGCTTCACAAATTAGGCCTATTTAGGGCTAAAAACCATTAGGGGGGTTATTGGTTAAGGCATACTTTCCAAAACAACCCAAACCCATTCTAGAGTATGTTGTGGGGAGGAATAATGGGTATCTATTGCATGTCTGAGAGTTGCATTTAGATTTCTATATAAAAAGTTATTGGGATTGTTCTCTGTTTGTAGGGCTACTAGCCTTTCTTGAGGTTTGTGAAGGAACTAATAGTTCAAAGTTTGATCCACCTTTACTAATGGATGAGATGGGTTCTAATACATGTCCAAACACCATTTCCATAAAGAATTCAAAGCCCTTAACTCCTATTCCCACTTTTCCATGAAGATCCTTGTTTTTGGGCTCATTGGTGTAGTTGAACCTTGTCAAATTTGTCCTTCTTGTATCCAAATTGCCTCTACATTAGATAACACCAACAATATCATCAAATTTTAAAGTGTTTGAACTAGAGACAGAGTTACTTATAGCCATTACCAAGCTATTCCAGCTTTCTGGCAAAGAACATAAAACTAAGAGAGCCCTCACCTCTTTATCAAATTTCACTTTTATAGAAGTTAACTAAATGACAATCATATTAAACTCATTTAAATGATCTATCACAAATACACCTTCAATCATTTTCAGATTAAATAAATGTTTCATGAGAAATACCTTATTTGAGATTGAAGGTTTTTCCTACAATTTAGCCAAAGCTTTCATCAGTTCACTTGTTGTCGTCCCTTCTATTATATTGAACGCCACTGATGGTTCCAGGCACAACAAATAGTTCCCAGTGCCTTTCTATCCAAAAGATTCCAATCCTCATCAATCATTGTTGCTAGTTTCTTGGCTATTCCTTCCAACATCCTCCATAAATCCTTCTAATAGAGATAATCCTCCATCTGCATCTTCCATAACAGATAGTTCTTCCCATTGAATTTATCTACCTTCAATTTACCCTCATCTACCATTGCTCCCACTCAACTGTGAGGCCTTCCTGTAGATGATAATCAAACACAACCCGCTCTGATACCACTTGTTAGGGTTAGCTGACAGAAGATATCAATTAAATGCAAATAAAGAATAAATAGAGGAATGAAAATACACAAAAATAATAACAGTGAGAGACAAGTTTTAACGTGGTTCACCCAAACTTGAACTACATCCACCAACAGAGAGTCTAATATTATTATCCAATAAATCAAACCAATTACAACCAACAATCCTTGCAACTCAATACAGCTGCAAAATGCTACAATACAATATCAAAATCCCCACCTGCAACATACTGTTGGCAAGAGACATTGTGTGGCTTCATGAGTGTTGTCATTGATGGCAACAAAATCCATTCCACACATTCGCAGCACATGGTATGTCTATACCAGAAGTCAGATTAAAGAGTGTTTTGGTTTGGTGAGCAAAAATAAAGCATGCAGCAAGGTCCGACAATCAGGTCCGGATCTCTTAGAGGAAGTATCTCAGCAAAGTGCGGACTTGGGGAATTCAAGAGGAGTACCATGACTACTACATTCCAGAGATTGAGCCTTTAGTGATGAATGAGTGAAAAGATATGAGTACCTAAGTGTTGGGTTCCTATTTGGCAGAGTAGACTGAGGAAGAACTAACCGACAGAGCATTAGACCTTAATCCAGATGAGGAATTGATGGTGATCAAGCTTCTTGAGGGATCATTCACAATTGGCCAACATGATTGATGACTTCTATAACTATCTCTTTGATATGCATCACTTAGTAAGCAAGGATTCAGCCAACAGACTAGCGTTTCAGAAAATCTTGAGTATTTTGGATGCCAACTGGAAAGATGTTGAAATCCTTTGTGTAGATATATATACCAGATGGATTTTGATGTGAAGGTGTGTGTGGTGTGTTGTGAAGTGCGAAGAAAAGCAGAGAGCAGTGTGGAAGCAGCAATACAGGTCCAGTATGTTTCAGAACAACATCACTAAAGCAGAGGAAGAATGAAGTGCAGTATATCAGTTTATTGAGCCTAACTGGAACTAAACCTCAGCATATTTGGATGCTTCTCATCAGTTCAAGTACCTAGTTTCTTTCTATAAACTATTGTAGGTAGTGAGCCTCTTGTGAATAGTGTCCTCGGGTAGTGAGCCCTAATTGGCAAGTGTCATTTTTGTTCCTTCTATTTTTTAACAGAGAATACAATCTTGGGTTAGTCACCTCATGGTTTTTCCTTTAACAAGGTTTTCCACGTAAAAATCCTTGTGGTATATGTGTTGATTTCTTTTCTACTCTCATGATAATGTATGGTTATATGTTTTGATGTTATATTAATTGTTAAAGAAGAAAAGAAAGTTGAATATTTAAGATAACTGATTCGCCCCCCCTCTTAGTTATCTGCCTTGTTTCCAACAATTGGTATTAGAGCTAAGTTCCTCCAAACAGAGCCTAACAACTTGAGGAAGATCTGGGAATCTCAATGGATATGTATGGTATGAGGGAACAACTTCAGTCTACCCTAGATAATCTTGAACAATCTCACTCTGAAGTCAATAACCTAAGGGAAAGACTCAAACAAACTGATGATTTCATAAATGAACTCAAAGAAAAACTAAGTATCTTAGTGAAGAAAAGAAAGGAACTACTTCAACAATTAGCAAGTCAAAGTGAATCCAATGATACTAATGAAGATTTGAATGAGAAAAATAAGTTATGTGAGAAGCTATCAAAAGAGGTCATTATGGTGAGACATGAAATGGAATCAGGGGTTATGAAATTCACCCAAAAAATTGAAGAGAAAAGAAAAATTGAAGATAATCTAAAACAATCTCTCAAGGAGAAGTCAGAAGATTGCCACAAAATAGATAGAATAATCAGGCATCTAGAATATGATCTTGAATAAGCTAGAGATAATAAAGAACAACTTGAAAATCAGATAGACACTCTTAAAAGGGATCTTCAAATTGCAAATGAATACAAAGAGAAATTCAAGATAAGCTCTACTCAACTTAAAGTTTTTCTTGAAAGCCAAAAGAGAGTAGATGACAAGCATGGCTTGGGGTATGAGAAAGGTGAAAGCTATGGATCTGGTCAGAAGAACTCTAGATCAGGAAATCCAAGGAATAGACCTAGAAGACCTCCAGTAAGACAACCAAATGCTCAAAGATATCCATCCTTCAATGGATACTGCTACAATTGCAATAACTTAGGTCATAAAGCAAATCAGTGCAGAAGAAGAATGAATCAAACTAATTCATCCTTCTCCGAACAATGTTTCAACTGCAAAAGGTATGGTCACAAATCTCTTGAATGCAAAAATAGGCAAATAAACAATTCATTCAATGGTAGATGCTTTGCATGCAATAGAATGGGACATATGGATAATCAATGCAGATCAAGAGAATATCAACCAGATATGCAAAGAAATGTTATTTGCTACAACTGCAATAGATCCGGTCATATTGCCAAATTCTACAGAAGTAAGAATCAGGATAAAAGGGGTCTGGTGCATCATAATCAAAATCAAGACATGTTGATTTTAATTATGAAAAGTAAATGCGGATGAAGTTCAAAGAGAGATGAACAAGATTTGGGTGAAGAGAAGTACATAAAATGTTGGGGATGGATTTGCACCAGAATCTGGTGCTGATATTCCTTCTGAAAATTGAATAGATGAGCTCTGGCTTAGGGGGAGTCATAAAGGAAAATAAATTCCCCCAGCCAGTCAATAAGTGCCTGAAATTGGCACATGGAAAGTTGCGGATAAAAGGGTTCTCAGAGAAATATCTAATTAACCCTTGGTAAAAATATGAAAGATCCACAAGGAATTTTGAAGAGGTTAATCATCCAAGATTGATCTGGTTTGACAGTCATCCGGTAAAAGCAGGACTCTCATAGTTAGATCCAGTATGATTCTAAATTGAAATATCTTTGATCTGCAGATAAATAGGATGATTCAAGGAAGGGGGATACATTGCAAATTATCATTCTAAGTACATCTCAGTGATCTGAAAAGATCTCTCTTAGAACAAGGAGAACAAGGCAACCAGAATGACTTAAGTTGTGCATTTATTGCAAAATGGAATTAGGGTTTTGTTGGTATACAGATTTGTCCCTCACAAACAACTATAGAAAAATGACTCGAATGCCCAAATAGAAGGACAAATAGCACCAATAGTTGGAGAGGTTGCTATTAAGTTAGCAATCTTCCTCTGAATTTTAGAGGTACAGCTCCCTCCTAAAATATACAACGAATGAAAATATTGGTTGTGCTTTTAACCAGAAAGCAGGAAAGGTATATTAACACCTATTCATAACCATGAAATAGATGCAAAGATCAAATTCAGAATGAGGTGAATGCAAAACGAATGACACATGGTTCACTTATTCTACATCCACAATGATAAATAGAAAAAGAAAGAACAGTAAATTCCTTTCAACGGGTGAATTGTCATGAACTCAAAGATTCATAAATAAACACCTACACAATTTGACATAACAGAGAATGCAATTGGAAATCAATTATAGAGACACACAGGACACATATAAGCTAAAGAAAATATTCATAAATTCACAGATTCAAAAACATTTTCCTTATTTCTCCAGTACAAAAGTGGGTTCACAGACCCAACGCCCCTGTATAGCAAACTGAGCATGAAAGCAAATTCTATTGCTACCACCTCCCCTATTTTTTCAGAACAGTCGTAAAAGAAGTCCCAAAAAGATCCCCCTTTCAACGAGAAGAAGGAAATTTATAATCTCCTCCTCAAGAGACTTTTTCGTTCCCATAACCAATTCCTAAAAAAAGAAAAAGCTTTCTTTTCTTTTTTTTTTTGTAACTGCTTCTTGAAAATCCAAGATAAGTGAAAAATAAAGAATTTCACTTTACACTATCTTTTTGAATTTGGATATTTCCAATTCTAACTTTTTGCCAACATTTCCCATGTAACTGTTTCTTAATGACATGGCAACTCACATTCACCACGAGTCTAGCAACTCCTTGTATCTTGCACTTGAAGAGGCTTCATTTTCCTCATCTATCTGCCCAACATCCCTATCATTAAATTGGAAGACATTAGCACGTCCAATTTCGGCTAGACTGGTCTTCTGACAAGGCTTTTTATGATGATGATTTGTACATGGGGGAAGATTATCACAGTAATTACCACATCTGAATGTTGTGCTCTGAGAATAGACCATCTTGCATTTATAGAAGACAATACTAACTTTGTAGGCTTGTATTATCCAGTTAATTTGAAAGATGGCTACGAAAGCTAAAAGAAATAAAATATTCATAGTAGCTATAGCCTTTATCCTTGCACCTCATTAGCAACAGAGGAAAGCCCTTCCTTCAGGGAATTTAACAAATCCATGTATTCAACAAAATCTGGTTGGGACCGAAGAGTGCTACAGTAAGCTTCCCATAGTTTCATATCATCCACAACATCTGACATAATCCACTTTCAATTATACTTAGATGGATGCCCATACTTTATTCCAATCTTTTTCTTGAGCACTGGCTGGGAGACACAGTGTTATGAATTTAACTAGCATCAAATTTCATGCTGCAGTCCATGTGCTTCCCCATTTCGCATGTATACCCACAATAATGTCGGTGGAGATTGCATTGAATTATGAGAGCCGTCACATGTGCATCAACCTCTCAAATATAACTTCAAGTGTTGCCTTGATGATATGAGCCCAAAAAGGGCCTGTCTGCGATCTTCATTATCTTCGTGCACCGCAGCCACTATCTATCAACGCATAATGACAGATGAAAATCTCTTTGCATTTGGAAATCTCTGGTAGTAAACAGTTGGGTCATTGTCATTCATTACACCACGAAGCAATATAAGACTTCTGGTGGGCATGTGGAGATGTCAGAATTTAATGCTTATTGGGAACTCCGAAGTTCTACATTTTCATGAAAAACTGACAAAGAAGAGTCCGGGGTTGGAGCATTTCACAAACATTGAACCTATGAACCTTTGAACTCTTTGAACCATTGAACTCCACTATGAGGTTCAAGCGGAAGGTTCAGTGACACATTGAATGACACAAAGGGACTGAGTGAACATGATTCCTTACGAAGCATTGAGTATTGAACTTCTTGAACCGTTTGAACTTTTGAACCATTGAACTGTGGAAAGGGTTCAACGCAAAGGTTCAAAGATACGAACTGAGTTATACAAAGGGACAAATAGTTCACTTTTTAAAAACATTGAACCTTTAACTCTTGAACTGTTGAACCTTGAACTGTGGAAAAGGTTCAAGTTCAAAAGTTCAACTCTTCAGTAATTTCACACACAAAGACGATGGGTGGGTGAACTTTAAGAACAAAGAGTTGACTTTAGGAAACAAACATATGACTAATAAGGGAAGATGGTAAATCAATGTTTGCTCAAGAAAGGATTATGAAAAATTGAATAAGGGTAAATAGAAGGGTAACATTGGCTCTAACTGGGGATGAGGACTGCAATAGGACAAAGCAAGGAATCCAGAATCTCAAGCCAAAACCAGTGCCTTATCCATTGGGCCAAAAGAGTCAGACATCACAGGGGCCGGAACAAGCCAAAAATAGGACGCAACAAGAAAGGAAACTACACTACTAGCACATCAAAACTCTTACTATGTACATGGTCATGAAGACCCTACCTCCAGAGACTCTAGAGTGATTATGCAAACCCATTGATAGGCTAGGAGAAATAGCAGCCTCTGTGAAATAATAATTAGTACGTGAGAAGCCTGCAAGCAACCAGCTGCCAACAGATGACCATCGTGATTGATTTAGTAGGAATGGCATCAGACAAAAATCTTCTAGATGTGATTTGCTGCTCAAAAAGCCACTCTTCATTGTATGTTTCTTCAATTGAACGACTCATGTTTGTATTGCTCAGCACATAATTACCAACCTCTACATGAACAACTTCATGTATAATGTCAGTGTAACTGATTCTGTAAGCACAGAGAAACTAGCCCCCGGATTGGACAACCTGTGTACAGATCATGAGATAAGAAGCTTTCTTCGGTTGTGGATGTAATTGCATTATTCAAAAATTTTGGGTCACAACTCGTAGAATCCTTCTCCTCTGCATCAGACAAAACAATATCTCTAGCTTCATTATTCTCACCTATAAGCTCTTCTTGCAGCCATGCCCTTTCATGATTAAATGCAGAAATTTTGACAACTTCACATTCCAACTACATATCAATCATAGCTTCACTGTCTACATTAGGACCTAGAAATAAAACATCAGAAAAACATTCTTTCTGCAGACTACATGATGAATCACTTTCTAAGAATGTGACTGTGGTTTCTGATTTTTGAATATCACATTCTATCAGCATGGGATCGAGTTTGATAGAAAAGACTTCTTCTCTTGCACAAGGAAAATCATCGAGGGAATACGTAGATTGACAATGTAATTTATCTATTTCCTCACCAGACTCAATCGTCACATTATCAAATGTATATATTCCATTTATTGAATCAGCATCACGAGTAATGGGAAATTGAAATGAGACCATATGAGCTTGTGCAATGTCTCCTACCTTTTCTTGTGACTTTCCATTTTCTTCATAAAGAAATTCAAATGCTGAGTATTTAGGAGAAGCACAAAGATTTGATTGTTTCGTCTCTTCCAATGTTAAATCGGTATCGTAAAAAACAAAGAGTTCCATTTTTGAATTTAAGGACTTTTTCTCAACTTCATATGGAACACTTTCTACTATTTGATCCTTTTCATCGATGTCAAGATTAAGTATTTCTGATTTAGGAGAAAATATAGAATTATCCATACCTTTTTTTATATTGTTTGAGACATTTCTGGATGTATCCATTTCAATTTCTGTAATGTGACCATCTTCATTCAAAAATGTTAGCTTTGAGATTATTCCATAATAAATGAAGTATTTCATCATTTTTAGATAATATCTCTTCAACCATTGGCATAGGTCTTCTTCTGGTTTTAAACTGATTTCTTTGGCTTGCTTGGAATCTAACCATTTTCTGAGATCTTCATATAAAACAGAGTCACCAACCTCTTCTTTCAACAAGGTATCTTCAATTTACTGGAGAAATAAGGATGCAGCACCAATCTTTTCGAATCCCCAGCAGAGTCGCCAAATATCTGTTGGTATACAGATTTGTCCCTCACAAACAACTATAGAAAAATGACTCGAATGCCCAAATAGAAGGACAAATAGCACCAACAGTTGGAGAGGTTGCTATTAAATTAGCAATCTTCCTCTGAATTTTAGAGGTACAGCTCCCTCCTAAAATATACAACGAATGAAAATATTGGTTGTGCTTTTAACCAGAAAGCAAGAAAGGTATATTAACGCCTATTCATAACCATGAAATAGATGCAAAGATCAAATTCAGAATGAGGTGAATGCAAAACGAATAACACACAGTTCACTTATTCTACATTCACAATGATAAACAGAAAAAGAAAGAACGGTAAATTCCTTTCAATGGGTGAATTGTCATGAACTCAAAGATTCATAAATAAACACCTACACAATTTGACATAACAGAGAATGCAATTGGAAATCAATATAGAGACACACAAGACACATATAATCTAAAGAAAATATTCATAAATTCACAAATTCAAAAACATTTTCCTTATTTCTCCAGTATAAAAGTGGGTTCACAGACCCAACGCCCCTGTATAACAAACTAAGCATGAAAGAAAATTCTACTGCTACCACCTCCCCTATTTTTCCAGAACAACTGTAAAAGAAGTCCCAAAAAGATCCCCCTTTCAATGAGAAGAAGGAAATTTATAATCTCCTCCTCAAGAGACTTTTCCGTTCCCATAACCAATTCCTAAAAAAAGAAAAAGCTTTCTTTTTTTTTTTTTTTTTTTTGTAATTGCTTCTTGAAAATCCAAGATAAGTGAAAAATAAAGAATTTCACTTTTCACTATCTTTTTGAATTTGGATATTTCCAATTCTAACTTTTTGCCAATATTTCCCATGTAACTATTTCTTAATGACATGGCAATTCACATTCACCACGAGTCTAGCAACTCCTTGTATCTTGCACTTGAAGAGGCTTCATTTTCCTCATCTATCTGCCCAACATCCCTATCATTAAATTGGAAGACATTAGCACGTCCAATTTCTGCTAGACTGGTCTTATGACAAGGCTTTTTATGATGATGATTTGTACATGGGGGAAGATTATCACAGTAATTACCACATCTGAATGTTGTGCTCTGAGAATAGACCATCTTGCATTTATAGAAGACAATACTAACTTCGCAGGCTTGTATTATCCAGTTAATCTGAAAGATGGCTACAAAAGCTAAAAGAAATAAAATATTCATAGTAGCTATAGCCTTTATCCCTGCACCTCATTAGCAACAGAGGAAAGCCCTTCCTTCAGGGAATTTAACAAATCCATGTATTCAACAAAATCTGGTTGGGACCGAAGAGTGCTACAGTAAGCTTCCCACAGCTGCATATCATCCACAACATCTAACAGAATCCACTTTCAATTATACTCAGATGGATGCCCATACTTTATTCCAATCTTTTTCTTAAGCACCAACTGGGAGACACAGTGTTATGAATTTAACTAGCATCAAATTTCATGCTACAGTCCATGTGCTTCCCCATTTTGCATGTATACCCACAATAATGTCAGTGGAGATTGCATTGAATTATGAGAGCCGTCACATGTGCATCGACCTCTCAAATATAACTTCAAGTGTTGCCTTGATGATATGAGCCCAAAAAGGGCCTGTCTGCGATCTTCATTATCTTCATGCACCATAGCCACTATCTATCAGCGCATAATGACAGATGAAGATCTCTTTGCATTTGGAAATCTCTGGTAGTAAACAGTCGGGTCATTGTCATTCATTACACCATGAAGCAATATAAGACTTTTGGTGAGCATGTGGAGATGTCAGAACTTAATGCTTATTGGGAACTCCGAAGTTCTACATTTTCATGAAAAACTGACAAAGAAGAGTCCGGGGTTGGAGCATTTCATGAACCTTGAACCTATGAACCTTTGAACTCTTTGAACCATTGAACTCCACTACGAGGTTCAAGCGGAAGGTTCAGTGACACATTGAATGACACAAAGGGACTGAGTGAACATGATTCCTTACGAAGCATTGAGTATTGAACTTCTTGAACCGTTTGAACTTTTGAACCATTGAACTGTGGAAAGGGTTCAATGCAAAGGTTCAAAGATACGAACTGATTTATACAAAGGAACAAACAGTTCACATTTTAAAAACATTGAACCTTTAACTCTTGAACTGTTGAACCTTGAACTGTGGAAAAGGTTCAAGTTCAAAAGTTCAACTCTTCAGTAATTTCACACACAAAGACGATGGGTGGGTGAACTTTAAGAACAAAGAGTTGACTTTAGGAAACAAACATATGACTAATAAGGGAAGATGGTAAATCAATGTTTGCTCGAGAAAGGATTATGAAAAATCGAATAAGGGTAAATAGAAGGGTAACATGTTTGAACAGAAATAAAAAGGTTCTTTTGTTCATCATTTGCACATTTGCATTCAAGAAGAAGAAAGAAGGAGCTCTGCAACAAGATTGCCTCAACCCTCTCAAGGATCAACCATAGAATTCAATTCCACTAGTGATCTTTTCAGCTCTTATCATGAACCCTAGAAGCATAAAAAGGTATTTCCACTCTTGAATATCTCTCTCTAAATCTTTTGAAAGATGGCTACTCTAAATGTTGTTAAGATCACTAATAGGCCACGCCCTAAGTTCAAGAAACATCCTTACAAATCCCTAGAAGTTGATCCCCTAGGTGCATTCTCTAGCATTCCACATGGGGTTTTGTATGTAGAAGATGTTAGGGTATACAATCACACTAACATTGAGGAATTTGGGGAATCCAAGCTGATGGATATTTATCACAAGGAACTAATAGATGAATCATTTGAACTTAAACCCCAATACAAGGCCATCCAGGATAAGCATTTTGGACATTGCATCCATTTCCCCTATTTTGTAGAATATGAATGGGTCTGGTATGTTCTTAGTAGAATACATAATAACTTCATATGGATGTTGAAGCCCTTAAATATAACCAAGGATGCAATCAGGGCAGTAACCGGATTACACTCATCTAGTGGGTTGCCTGCTCTCAAATCTGTCAAGAATCAGACAGTAAGTGAGGCTACCAGATCAAAGTTTGACAAGAGAGAAATGACAATAGAAGATATCACAGATCCGGTTATCAAATTTTCCTTTATGATCATTAGCTACAAAATATACCACTCCAGCAGGGAGAATTCAGTATCTAAAACTTCTATATACACTGCATATCAGATGCTAAGAAAAAATGCAGACTATGATCTATGCGAGCTTCTCCTGAGCCAACTACTAGAAAACCTACAAAAGATTAAGAAGGACAAGAAGAACTCATTCAAGTATGGTGGGTTAATATTGTGTTTATTCTTTTACTTTATGAATGAGTTACTTGGATCAGGTGGCTGGGTATGGCAGAATGACAGACCAGTTGCCATACAAATCAAAGATTATATGTATGGGCTTGGTGATTCCAAGGTACAAAGTACTGCAATTTGGGGTTACTTCAAAAGCTTCCAAGGCATGATGCAAGCCAAAGAGAGAATCCCCCAATCTCTAGTTGAAAAATACAAGGATACAGTGTGCTTCATGGTAGACACTAATCAATGTCTAATAGAGGTAGTGGAACCCAGAACAGTTTGGATTATGCCAATGGGCTATGAGGTAGATGAGAAAATTCTGGAGCTACATGTTCAACACCTGCTAAGTCAACCAAAGGACCCTGAGTTAGAAAGGTTTGGAATCTTCCAAGAGTTGAGTGTAAAAGTTCATGTTGAACTGAGACAACCTGAGATCAAGAGAAAAGTGAGAAGGGAAGTAGAAGAAGTTGCTAAGAGATATGGGATATCAAAGGAGGTAGTTGATGCCAATAGAGAGAAGGTAGAAAGGGTAGAGAAAGAAAGGCAAGAAGTAGAAAAAGAAAGTGCTCTGATGCAAGCCCCCTCCCGGACTAGATCCTCAAAGAGCTCTGCACCTGCCATTGCTAAGAGCCCAAAAACCTCAAAATTGGAAGCAAAGACATCCAAAAAAGGAGAAAAGAGAATAAAGACAAAGGCCAGAAGGTCATACATATGTCAAAAGGATGATGAAGAGACAGAGACTGATGAGGAGGTCAAGAAAATGAAGAAAACAAAAACATCCGTGGAATCCTCTGCTCGTAAACATATAGAAGAAAAGGTAGAAGAATTTGTTGAAAAACCTACTCTTTCCATCGATGATGTCATCAAGGCAGTCACTGTGGATGGAAATCTAAAACCAATGACATAATTCTATGATGAATGTAGTGAAGATGACCAAAAGATCTTGCAAGATGCTATAGTCAGGTATCTAAACATCTATAATAAAGCATTCATTGAAATCATATATTTAATTCCCAAAAGCCTAGAGAAGGAACTTGAAATGAGAAAGACTAATGCTAAGGCAAAGGACCTAGAGATCCAGGAACAGATAGCTATTCAGCTCTATCCTTCCATCACTCCAAAACAAATGAACATGATCTTCAAAGATTGCAAGGATGAGTTCCGAAGCAAAGCCAGAATGAATAAGCTTATGCTCGGAGAGACTGATCAGGTGGAAAAAGAGACTGAAGACATCCTCTGAAATGCATACAAATGATTCAATCTTCCTATTATAGAGGACATAAGTGATGAACCTTCTACCATGGATGTCGAAGGATCAAGTGCATCAAAGGAAGATTCTACTGAGAAAATTGCAAAAGAGGCAAAGGAGATAGGTGAGGAGAAGACTAAGGACTTGGATTCCTCTGTTTTGGAAGAGGATGTCCATGAAGAAGTAAACATCTCTCTTTCAGATCCCCCAGCAGACTCCGGAACTAAAGGAGAAGAAAGAAAAGAAGAGAAAATTAGTCAAGGAGAAGAGGTAAAGGGAAGAGAAGAAGATCAAACAGATAAGATCCCGGATGACAGTTCAGAAGTGGGAAAAGAAAAGAAGACTCTGTCTCTGGCAAGAGACACTACAAAAGTAGTTAAAGACTTCCTAACCAAGGAAATGATGGAATTAGATGAATCGGAGTTGTTTCAAGGACCACTCAATTTTGACTGTCTCTCTCCGGTCTAGACAATGAAGGTAGCATCTTTTGCTCAAGCCAAAGCAAAAGAAAAGCTTCTAATGTCTCACATGGAAGACTGTGAGCTGATAGAGATTGCATCCAGTGTGTTGGAGAAGATCATGCCATCCTTCCAGAAGGATCTTTTGGCCTCTTCATCCAGTAACTTGAAATCTCTTGTTAATTCTATTAGCACACATTTTGATTCTTTGGAGAAGTCAACAGAAGGGAAAGTTCGGAAAGAGTTTTTGGGAAAGAGATTCTCCGAAGTACAGGGACTTATAGAAAATGATAGGAGAAATCTAGATATTGGGATAAAGAGCCTAGAAAATACTCTTAAAGATGGCAAAGATTTATACAAATTTTGTCTATCTTGGTCCACAGTGACAGCAAACATTGCCAATAAGGTGGAAGAACAAGAGAGTAAACTATCAAGTTTATCTCAAAATTTTCATCCTCTCACCTCTTCCATAATAAATCAAGAGTGTCAGACTATTACCACTATTAACGAAATAAAGAGGCTTGAAAAGGAAAAGAAGAATATAGTAAGCAAGCTAAGTAAACTAAGAGGGATAATTATCCCTAAGTTAGAGGCAATGCATGAGGCCCTAACTGATGCTCAGACCACAGCCCGGACCAGTGATCCGTCAGACTTAAAAAGAGCAGAAGCTTTTGCATTTTTGTTAAGTGGCCACATATCAATTTTGGACAGGATGAAGTAGAGTTGGGCAACAGAAGTTGCACAGTTGAAGAATACTTTTAAGGATATACTTAAGTTTATGTAAGTATAACTTTTATATATGCGGATATGTATAGGCTACTTTTTGCAATTTTGGTGTGTGGATTTCACCCTTTACGATTGATGTCAGAGGGGGAGTGAGGACTAGTGAAAAATGTGGAATCCAACTAAGGGGGAGCTCTGGTAAAAGTGTACATAAGACAGAGCATCAGCCAAGGGGGAGTTTATTATGACAGTCATTTTTCACGAAGTGTTGCCATCAATGCCAAAGGGGGAGATTATTGGCAAGAGACACCGTGTGGCTTCATTAGTGTTGTCATTGATGGAAACAAAGTCCATTCCACACATCCGCAGCACATGGTATGTCTATACCGGAAGTCAGATTGAAGAGTGTTTTGGTCCGATGAGCAAGAACAGAGCATGCAACAAGGTCTAACAATCAGGTCCGGATCTATCAGAGGAAGTATCTCAGCAAAGTGTGGACTTGGGGAAGTCAAGAGGAGTACCATGACTGCTACATTCCAGAGATTGAGCCTTTGGTGATGAAAGAGTGAAAAGATATGAGCACATAAGTGTTGGGTTCCTATTTGGCAGAGTAGACTAAGGAGGAACTGATCGGCAGAGCATCAAACCTTAATCTAGATGAGGAATTGATGGTGATCAAGCTTCTTGAGGGATCATTCATGGTTGGCCGACATGATTGATGACTTCTATAACTATCTCTTTGATACCCATCACTTAGTAAGCAAGGATTCAGTTGACAGACCAGAGTTTGGGAAAATCTTGAGTATTCTAGATGCTGACTGGAAAGATGTTGAAATCCTTTGTGTGGATATATATACTAGATGGATTTTGATGTGAAGGTGTGTGTGGTGTGTTGTGAAATGCGAAGAAAAGAAGAGAGCAGCGTGGAAGCAGCAATACAGGTCCAGTATGTGACAGAACATCAGCACTAAAGCAGAGGAAGAATGAAGTGCAGTAGATCAGTATATTGAGCCTAACCAGAACTGAACCTTAGCATATGTGGACGCTTCTCATTAGTTCAAGTACCTGGTTTCTTTCTATAAAC
The DNA here is from genome assembly GCA_027924645.1 of Cunninghamia lanceolata. NCBI lineage: Eukaryota > Viridiplantae > Streptophyta > Pinopsida > Cupressales > Cupressaceae > Cunninghamia > Cunninghamia lanceolata. The sequence continues at coordinate 13,778,685 of BSBN01000870.1, read as the reverse complement.
TATTGTAGTAGTGACCCTCTTGTGAGTAGTTTGCTTAGGCAGTGAGCCCTAATTGGCAAGTGCCATTTTTGTTCTTTCTATTCTTTTAACAGAAAATACAATCTTGGGTTAGTCACCCCGTGGTTTTTCCCTTAACCGGGTTTTCCACGTAAAAATCCTTGTGTTATATGTGTTGATTTCTTTTCTTCTCTCATGATAATGTATGGTTATATGTTTTGATGCTGCACTAATGGTTAAAGAAGAAAAGAAAGTTAAATATTTAAGATAACTGATTCACCCCCCCTCTCAGTTATCTGCCTTGTTTCCAACACATACATCCCATCCACTTATAACAAGCCTTTTGGAACCTTCTAGAAGTAGGGTTTTACAATGTCATTTTTCTTTTGTCAGTTAACAAAAAATTAACAACTGACTCTAAACCCCGGCGAGGATACATGATGAGTGTACATTACTTGCATGATCAGTTGCCACATACCAACAAAAATATCAATTCACAAGACAAGTCTTAAAAAGAAAATAAACTTAATCCTTGAATCAGTCTCATACCAGTACCATGTAGATCATCCTATAAATCATTATATCAACATCGGATAACGTCATACAATTCTATAACAAAATAACCTTTAAATGATTCAAAGGAGGGCTTCATTATGACTATCAACTTATCTAAGCAATTTTACCATGAATCAATAGATCTTAGCTAAGACACCTTTCTTCTTTTCAAAAATACTATCCAATAAGTGAAAACTCACTATTGATAAAAAAATATGAGATAATATCATTTCTAATAATTAGATTGAGAGTGTAATTCTATACTTTAATATTTCCTTGCATAAGGTAAGATATAACAACCATTATAAATCTGTACCACTTGCATAAATCTAACTCTTAGTAAGGATCAATTCTTATCTAAAGTGTTGGATCTAACCTTTTCCATGGATTAACAACCATTCAAATTATAATGGTTCCAAAAAAAAAGTTACCATATTGTGACCTAGTCAAGGTTTAGCTTGTCCATTATCCATACTAGTCATTATCGATTACGAGAGAAATTAAAAGGGAAAGGTTTTCAACTAATTACTATTGTCATAGTTTGGTATCAAAAATTTTGGGCCTGAACAATCATTAATTCTCTTAAATGATCTCTACATGAAAGAATTTCCCTAGTTACTAAGTAATCCTAAGACAAAAGAGAATCACTTTCCATTCACGTAGAGATTGAAATATCAAATCCACACTCACAATTCAAATTGTAAATTTCCATTAAACAAGATGTAAACAATAATTAATTAGAGTGATAATAAAATAACATAGTTCATGGAGGTGGAATCGTGTATAGCATAGAATTACATATCACAATTTGTGAGCAAAGACCTATGTCAACAAGTTTTGGATGAACTATCAAACTATTAAAAAGATACACCACTACCAAAACAATGAGTTATTTTTCTCTCTCATCTCATACCTTTAATTATATAATAGAAGCACAAGTTTACTACAATCTCGCAAAAGCAAAAGTATTCATATTATGTAATGGTCGAATTACAACATTACATATAGCATGCTAGAAAGACCAAGATATAATTCCTAGGCAAAGTATATAATAGAAATTGATCTAGCAAAACCAAATGGCATAAATTAGAGGTGTTTTAAAGTTTAAAAGCAAAAGAAGGGTTTGTTGGAGCACTCTAGATAAACATCATCCATTTCAATGGTCAAACAATCAATAACAATTTTACAACTCTTCCACAACAAAAGTGGTAAATATTTGTCATATCTTTATTGGCCATTTGAATTAACCTTTGACTATTGAAGTGGATAATGTTTAAGAATAGCCCTGTGGGAGGCCCTGTGGCCTCCACAGGCCATGGCCCCTAAGGAGAATTCCCACACATCCCTTGAGAGAGACCATGGATTCTCATGATGATTACAAGCAATGGCTACTACTACATGCAAATGTGATACTACCGCTAACATATTGTTGTTAAGTCCTAACACTTTAGTTAAAAATGTGTCTGTTATGTCGACCAAGTAGTGTCCAAGGCTATTTGCAATAGGGGATGGATTCAAACATCTCAACTTAGCAATGGTTTTCTAAATTTTTAAGAAATCTTTTGTCAAAATAAATCTCAATTAGAAAGCATATAACCTAATCTATAAAGCATTTAAACGTAAATCTAGAAAACATAAAAATTCTAAACTAGGAATCAACACATCAACTTCTAACTAAGAATTTGAAAGAATAGGTTAATCTGAGAAAAATAGACATTCTTTAAATATGAACTTGCACTATCAACTGGTAACAAATTTTTGTATTTGAGTAGGAGCTCAAAAAATTATAGCATAACACATAGAACTTCACTAACTTCAACTTTAAGAGAAATAACTAAGACATAATATCCTGCAGGGTCACAACAATACTATTCTACCATAACACCATTCAACAGAAGGTTATACTAATCTAAAATAAAACATTCACATAACATAATTTGAACAACACAACTTCACAACATTGAAATACTTATCTATTCCTATATCATTTGAGTGGCCAACTCTCTGGAGATCTTCTACTGATTCAAATCACATTCATCATTTAATAGCTCTAAAGTTCCATTCGCATACTCATTACTCAGAATAAGATTACTTAGAATAGAACTTGATTATCATTTCATAGCATAATAGAACATAACATGATTCAACCGATCATCACTATAGCATAGTATAACATAATCTAACATAACGCATCTATTTTTAGGAATTGTCCCATAATCTATACTACCAAAATCCTAGATTTTAGGTGGCATATTAATGCTACTAAAAAAGTCTTCAACAAGAAAAGCAGAGTTTAACTAAACTAGCTATCTTTTAAATTCAACATATTAAAGGCTTTGAGTGGAGCTATGAAATGTCTTAATTGCTTTCAAAAGAAAATAATAGAAACTACCAGGTGGTCAGATGAAACATAGACTGAAGTCCACAATCATGCATCTCCTAGATTTCTGGTGCCCCATTATTTTGGCACTGCTAACTCCAATCACTTTCAAGTCTATTCCTTCTACTAAGCTATACTCAAAAGCCTGCATAAATAAATAGATCTTTACACACGATCATTTCAACATTAGTGAAAAACTCCAATCAATTTGAAAATAAGGATTGTACATCATTCTTTTAAAAATGTATACGCCTAAAAATGACATGACTCTATCCAAATAAATATTCTTAATATTTATTTAAGTCTAATTCCCCTATCAATAAATAAATAAACAAATTTATTTATTTGATTCATATTCTCTCAACAATTAAATAAAATCAATTTATTTAATTAAATTCTTAAATTCTTCTAATTCCTCCAACAAATTAAATAATACCAATTATTTAATTAGTTCTCCCAAATTCATTCTAAATTAAATAATATCAATTATTTAATTGTTTCTTCCAATAATATCTTCTCTCAATTTAAATAAATCAAATATTTATTTAAGTTCTCCATTTCTTCTAAATTGAGTTATCTCTAAATATAATTCAATCCTTGTGCACATGCAATTGAATATTCTAAATATTTAATTGAGCTAAAATATCTTCTCATTCTCATGCAATTTCTATTCTCTAGTTTTATTCTCTTAACTGATTGATCTATTCTTTTAATTGATTTTATCTCTTTAGTTAACTCATTCTTCTATTTCTTTAATTCCTCTCATGCAAAATAGAGAAAGACACTTGTTTTCTTCTTATTCGTGCACATTCATCAACCATTCTATACCATTTATCTTCTTGTTCTTTCTATACCATTGATCTTCTCTCTTTCGAGTCTATAAATTGAACCCTCTTCTTCCATTTCATTCATCCAAGCTTTCAGTATTGTTACTCTGTATGAATTATAGCACACCTTTGGCACCCAAGTCATTCCATTTGCTTATGATCAACTTGTTACCATATCACTACCATTGTTGTGAAGCTCATCATTAGTACAAAGCACTATCATAGCCATTTTCCATTGACAATCTTGGAATAGCAAGGAAGTGCACTCTCTGAGGGAAGATTGATTGAGATAGGCAACCAATGGAAGCTATGAAGTATTGAGGTTTGCAAAGGTTTCATCTTTTGTTTGTTTGATCTTGATTATTTCCCTTTTCATTGAGTTTTGGGTATTATTGATATTGATATATTGATTATTCATGTTTACTCTAATTTTCCCTTAACATTTTTAGTGCCCACCATGGGGCCTAGCCCCAATTTAACCCAAAAACTAATTTTTTATGCATTAGGAAGCCATATACAGGAGGAACTGTGCATTTAACCAATCCTAACATGCATCTGTTGTCTATTCTGGTGCATCTAATCTTTCAGCACATATAATCGGCGCATATAACCTCTGATACGGCACATCTGCTAATTCTGCACATATACTCTATATTCCTGTGCTTTTGACCTCTGTCTCAGCACATCTGTACTTTTGCGCTTCTAAGCTCTGTTTCTGCGCATTCAAGCTCTGAAGCTGCGCATTTGATCTAAGCAGTGATTTTTAGGGTTTTTCTTGTGGGTTTCGCTAATGCTAATGCTTTTTCACAAGAATACTCTTGGATCTATTTGTAGGCTAGGCACCGGTTTAGTCATATAGCTACATTTATTAACTTATATTTTGATTTCTAAAGGACAAGTAAATGGATGTTCATACAAATCTCACGTAGTCTTAGCTAGGAGGGTGGTAATTGAATCATTGCTATCTTGCATATCATTGAATCATTGCTATATTTCTATCTTTCAAAGTTAGACACATTGCTATCTTGGTAAAATTGAACCATTCCTATCTTGTTATCACTTCAAAGTTAACAAATTTTTGTGCATACCCAAGTAGATAGCTCATTTAGTTTTTTTCATTTTAATTAGGGGAAAAGAACCACTATCTTTCATGTTTTTGGGAATGATACTAGGCCTATGCTCTCCCATATCTTGGGTGACCAAAATGTCAGACATATTTATTTTGTATGTGTTCAACCTTTAGAGAGGCCTGCCTTTGGATATCCATCTATCCTTGGGGAACGACCTTAAGTGGTAACAAGCTAAAGCCAAGCTCAGCCAAGCCACTATAAATAAATTGTGTTTGGAGTGAAAGATTCAAACAATGAGTGAAGTTGTGTTATACTGACAGCCAACCTCCCCCAAAACCCTCCAAGGCACAACCCTTGCAGGCTGGGAGACTCCATAACAGAGAGTAGTGCTGCCACATGTATAACCACTTGAATGGTTGCACTTATTAATCATCCTTTATTTTTAGTGGCAAAAAACCCCTATAAGTCAGTGTAGGGAAGGGTGATTATTACCTCCCAAAGATGCTTCACCCAGAAATAGGGAGAATTTGGTTTATATTGTCACAACCAACCTAGGATTTGTACTTACTTTTCTTGTCGAAAAGAGTAAAAACAATTACAAAAAAATTTAAAAACCATGAAAACATTCTTTGTGATTGCTGTATCTTCTTGCCATAATTAAGAAAATCAAATCAAAAAGACCATCTTGCAACCAAGAAACCAAAAATAGTGAAAAACATGTCAAAAATTGCAAAACCAATAAGAACAGCCAGAGCTGCGCATCTGTCTTGCAAAGTTGTGCATTTAAACCGACCTGCTATGCTTCTATATCAACTTCCTATTTATCACCTGTTATTGTGCATCTGATTTTTACCAGTACTACACATTTGTATCAACTTTCGGTGCTTATATCCTTTGTTGCTACACATCTGATTCTGCGCATCCTTGATAGTGAGTATTTCCACATTTTTGGAGAAAAAATTCTTCACCTTTCTAGATACCCATTTTAGCCTAATTCCAAATTTTGAGTTCAAATTTTACCTTGCAGTTGCTTTCCCATCTGTTTTGTGCCAAACCCTCTCTTTCATCGGTCATCTCATCCACCTTCTACCAGGTCTCCCTAGAGCAAAGTCAAAGTATTCTATACCAGATTTGTACAAGACCTTTTTCAGATCATTTCAGATTCAAGTAACCCTAGTAGGTCACAGAACTTCACTAGTGGTCTTGTTGCATGACTAGTCTCTACATAATAAATGGGTATTGAGTACCCTTACTTGTGGTTATCATCTTGTGTCGGCTATCTTACTTGGAATCATTGATCAAAAGAGTCCCTTGTTCAAATCTCATCACAAGTATCCTCTTCTCAAAAATCTCCACCAACACCTTATCAAAGTCTCTAGTTTCATCCCACCACTTCCCATGTCGCCTTGCATGGTTTTAACTAGATCTCAATACAAAAAATAACTTGAAATGGCTGGATCATCCAACCAAATTGTCACACCTCACAATAGTGATGAGGAAATCTCTCATGAAGAGTACCAAGGAACCATCCAAGATCAGAAAAATCAATGCTTACTAGAAAAAATGCTCCACAAGGACCCTCACAAGTACTTTATTCATCCTGCAAATTTGGGACTTAAACTCCCCACTATTAGGGTTAGCCGGCAGAAGATATCAATTAAATGCAAATAAAGATTAAACAGAGAAATGGAAATACATAGAAATAATAACAGCGAGAGACAAGTTTTAATGTGGTTCACCCAAACTCGGGCTACATCCACCAAACAGAGAGTCCAATATTATTATCCAATAAATCAAACCAATTACAATCAGCAATCCCTGCAACTCAATACCACTGCAAAATGCTACAAATACAATATATCTCAAAACCCTAACCCTTAGCCACTTTTTATCAAGCTTTTTGTCGATTACAAAAATAGGGTTTTCTTATGTTGGTCAATGAAAAAATAACTCCCGGTGCTATATAAAATAATAAAAAACCGTGTGAGGTTTCGAGGGCGCTACCCCTAGACCCCGCAAGGGGCGCTGCCCCTTGACCCCGTCTTGGGGGCACTGCCCCCAAACCCCCACAAGGGGCGCTGCCCCTTGACCTCGTAGGAATTTTGGGGGGAAACCGCACTGATAAAAGTGGGGTAAATATAACCTCTGAGTCTAATTAGGCTCCATATAACAACACCCACTAACTTCGATCTCAACAAACTGAAAGAGACCATAGAGAAAACTCATGAAAACCACACTGGTGAAGATAAAGGAAAGAAAGTCATAGACCTAAACATGCATATGGAGGAAATGAGGAAACAAATCGAGGGCCTAACACAACAAATGACATATCTCAAAATGGTAATGAACACTAAAACTTACTCCTTGGAAGACATCACACTGTACCCCTTTGACAAAAGTTTGAACATGGTGCCCTTCCCCTTTCGGTTCGAAGTTCCTAAGTTTGACAAATACAAAGGGAAAGGAGACCCAAGAGATCACATTAGGGAATTTACCACTACATGCATGGAAGTAGCTCACAACGAAACTTTCTTAATGAGACTATTCCCTAGATCTCTAGGTAGTCAAGCCATGGAGTGGTTCTCATGACTTCCACCAGGTATCAAAACTTTGGATGAGTTAGTAAACAATTTCATCACGCACTTCTCGTATAACATTGAACATGAAGTCTTCATGCTCGACCTATGCAATACAAAGCAAAAGAGTGGCAAATCCTTTGTCTCCTTCTTACAAAGGTGGAGAAAACTCATGAGTAAATGCTCATATGATGTACCTGAGAAGCAATTGACGGAGATGTTTGTCCACAACCTTAACTCTGATCTAAGCTACCAAATCCAAATTTAATGCCCTACCTCATTCTCAAAGGTCATTGAGATGGGATTATTTATCGAGCAAGCTATGATCACTAAGGGGCAAATAAAGTTGTACAAGGACACTCCTAACTCTAACTACACTACGGACAAGTCAAAATTTTGAACAAAGAATAGAAACGTTGTCAATGATGGAGTGGTTGATGCCAAAGTGGCTGCTCCCAAAAAACAACCAATATTTACTCTCAAAGGAGAGGCAAGCAATGCTATGCCCAACAAAACATTCTCTCAGGAGTCAAAGCCATGGTTCGACTCCAATCCTAGGAGAGTCCCAAGAGTTCGTGTTAAGAAATCTATTGGCCAACAATGAGATCACTCTTCCGCCAACTAGCGACTATGAACCTCAAATAAAACCTCACTATTGGAAAGACACCGATTTCTTCGAGTATCATAGGGGAAGAGGTCATATGACCAACAATTGTATCCATCTCAAACATGTCATCCAAGACATACTTGACCAAAATCAAGTGGGTTCTCAACAACATACCTCTAATGAGATGCATGTGGCATACAAAGATCTGCTTCTCAACCATGATAGGTCATACAACAAAAACAACAATGACAACAACAATAACAACCGCAACAGGCAAAATCAAAATAACAGGAATAATAATGATAACTATGTGAGCACGTCGTTTGATTATACTATCAATTGCATATCAGAGCACATCCCACAAGTCAATGTAGTCACGCCCAACCAACAATCAGAGCCCAACAAAATTGATTGTAGCATCATTACCTATAGTGATAAGGTCACGTTAAACATGCTCCCTCTAAGGTCATCACCTTCTCAGTCCAACTCCCATTAGTATAGTGTCATAGACCAACTTAAAAAAACTCCTACCCACATATCTATTTTAGAGTTGTTACGTCTGTCTCCTTCCCACAAAGAGATTCTCGATAAAGCCCTAGTGGAAATGACTATGCCCACGAACTTGGCCCAAGAAAAGTTTCAAGCCATGGTAGGAAATCTAACCTCCTCTAATACCATATCATTTACCGAACAAGATGACCTCTCAGTATCTCAGCCTCATAACACACCCTTGCATATCATCGCTTTCATCCATAAACAGTGTATCAAAAGGGTTCTCATTGATGGAGGAGCCAGTTTAAATATTTGTACGCTCAAGCTAGTCCTTACATTGGGGTTCTCTAAAAATGTGATGGATCCAAGGAAAAAGATCAATATTAAAGCCTATGATGAAGTGGAAAGAACTACTAAAGGAACAGTGGTACTACCAATACAAGTGGGACCGGTGATAAAAGAGGTTATTTGCCAAGTCCTAGACAGGGAGCTATCCTATAATATTCTCCTAGGTAGACCATGGATTCATGCCATGAAATCTATGCCTTCTACCTACCACCAGTGCATAAAATTCCCTCATAACGACAAACAAGTCACCATCCAAGGTGATCCCAACCCCTTTCAACATTGCAACTCTATCCGCTCAAAACATGATTACATCATACCCAACAATAGAACATCTGCATCCCCTACCCCACAGCTTGATTCTACCTCTGAAGCTTCCTCATCCAAGCCCAAAGAGTAGAAAATTACCATCAAAGAAATAGGAGTAGGGGAATACTCCATCGAGCATAACCTCAACTTAGCCAAAATACCTCTATCTCTTAGATCCTTTGGGCGAAACAAACATTTTCCAAAGCCATCTGCTCCTGCATCTCCTACAGCTCCCTTTGTTAAATGGGGGACCTTATCAGATGAAACAGAGGAAAGAGATATCTTACAATGACTCTACATAGAAGAAGAGACCACACAACAAGAACAACCCAAGCTCCCAACGGAAATCTATGGGCGAGGTGAGTCTATCTTACATAGAATGGGTTATGAAGGACAAGGTCCCATCGACCTAAGAAAAGAAGGAATAATAGAACCCATTCAACATTCTTCATCCTCATTGGCAAGAAATACAAAAGGTCTAGGATACAAGGACAAGGGCAAAGCAAAAGCAAATGCTTATCTTGTGGAAATGATCCATAACCTTCAAGGGGATAGTGACACAGATTCCAATGAATATGAATGGGATGAGCTGACAGAGCACTCCTATTATGACAAGGAAGTTAACACCATTCAAACATATAGCCCCTTCCGTGAGGGCCAAACACTAACGCATAGACCATTAGAGTGTGATTCACCAATTCCTGCGAGCCCAACTTTCAAGGAAGGTTCGAGTTCTATTGCAATAAACAATTTGGAGGAAAGTACCATCCCAGACCTTATCCCTACCAATACCCCTCGCATATCCATTCAAACTATCAACAAATCTGATCTATCCTCTGACTCCCTCCCCCTTATGCATCCTGAATTTATCCACTGAGATCTATATGGAACCCCACAACTAGACATGTTCCAAAATGATGATGCCTACATTGACTACATGGAACTTAGGGACCACCTACCTACAAGAGATCATAAAGATGGCTTTTCCATTAAACTCAATACTGTGGTTTATTTTAGAGAGGGTGCCAAGCCTTCCAGTTGCAAAAATATCAAAATAAAAACTAGATCTGATGGTGAAAACTGCTCCACGGTAGTATCAGATCCCAAAATAGTAAAAAGAAAGGACGCATCCGATGGTGAAAACCCAACTATGGCACCTGATGATGGAAGGCTTGACACTCTCCTCAATGACATGCACCAGGAGAAGTCTCAGATTGTTGTGGAACCTACAGAACCTATTAACATTGGAACAGAGGAACAACCTAAGATCATTCACTTTGCTAAGTCTCTAACTCCACCAGAAAAGACTAAGTTTGTACCATTCTTTAAAAAGCAAGTCAAATTTGCTTGGTCATACACAAATATGCCAGGATTGGATCTAGATTTTATTCTACATTATCTTCCACTAGATCCAGGAGTGAAACTAGCCAAACAGAAAATTAGAAAGATGCATCCACACATTGCACTACTAGTGAAAGAAGAACTCAAGAAACTACTGGATGTAGGGTTCATCAGAACCATAGACTATCCTGAGTGGGTCTCCAACATAGTACCAATATCCAAACTTGATGGCTGAGTTAGATTATGCAATGATTTCAGAGATCTAAACAAAGCTTGCCGCAAGGATGACTTTTTGTTGCCAAATACAGATATCATAGTCGACCTAACATCTGAGCATACCATGTTATATCTCATGGATGGCTTCTTGGGATACAATCAAATTAGGATGGCACTAGAAGACCAACATAAGACAACTTTCACTTGTCCATGGGGCACTTTCTACTGGAATGTCATGCCATTTCGGCTAAAGAATGTAGGAGCCACATATCAACGTGCTATGACCACTATCTTCTATGATATGAAGCACGTCACAATGGGGGACTATGTAGATGATATCCTTACAAAGTCACTCACAAGTGAATCACACCTGGATGTGCTAGAAAAAGTCTTTCAGAGACTAGAAAAACTCAAAGTTAGGTTGAACCCAAAGAAATGTGTGTTTAGAGTCACCTCAAGCAAGCTCTTAGGCTTCATTGTATCAGCAAATGTGAGAGGAATCTCCTGCAACAATATAATGAAAAATGCACGAAATAACAAAAATAGTAGAAACACAAAAGGAATTTATTGATCGTAGGCCACTTTGAGGGGGAAACCTCCTTTGAGCAAGCTTAATACAATAAATTCATGGATGCCTTCATTGGACTCAACACATACTTATATACTAAGTCTAATCTAAACAACTATTACTCTCCATGAATGTGGGATAAAATAATATACTCATGGGATGACTTACAAAGAATATGTGTCCAACAACAATATACTAACAAAGTAAAGAGAAGGGTTAAACATGGGTTCCTAACATCCCCTCCCTCTTAGAAAATCTTTGTCCTCAAAGCTTAAGATGTGGAAATTGTTGCTGAATCTGAAGGAGTGGTTCCCATGTAGCATCCTCTAGGTGCATTCCGTGCCACTGAATTAATACCTCTATGATGGATCAAGAGTGAAGCTAATGAGTGTGCCTATCAAGGATTTCCTCTAGCTCCAAAATGATGGATCCTTCATTATCTAGTTCTGGTAAAATAGTTTGTGCTCTGATGTTGGTGCCAAGAACTTTCTTTAGACAAGAGACATGAAATACTAGATAAACACGGGAAGAAGGAGGAAGCTCCAATTTATAAACAACTGACCCAATCTTCTAAAGAACCTTATATGGCCCATAGAACTTTGGAGCTAGCTTATGACACCCTTTGAGTTTCAAGGAGGATTGCTTGTATGGCTGTAGACGAAGAAAAACCATATCACCTACTTGAAAAGTGTGCTCAGAACGGTGCTGATCGGCTTGTTGTTTCATTCAATTTCTTGTCATGTGCAGATTGTCCTACAAAATGTGAAGAATCTGATCTCAGGTTTGGTGAACCGTGTCAACTACCTAAACTGGTGAACTACTAGGGGTGTATGGAAGGAGTACTGGCGGTGCCTGACCATAGATTGCTTCATATGGAGTCATTTTAGATGCAGTGTGGTAGGAGGTATTATACCACCATTTAGTGAGAGGGAGCTACTTTGCTCACTAATGCTGGTGTTCTAAGGTGAAGCAACGAAGATAAGTTTCCAAACATTTGTTGATAATTTTAGTCTAACCATTTGTTTGTGGGTGATACCCTGAACTCATCTTCAATTTGGTGCCAGTGTGGTGAAATAGTTTTGTCCAAAAATGACTGGTGAAAGTTACATCACAATCTCAGACAATGGAAGAAGGGATTCCATGAAGATGAAAGATCTGGTCCATGAAAATTTGTGTGACTGAGGAGGCGGTATAGGGATGGCTGAAGGCACAAAAATGACTATATTTGGAGAGGTGATCAACCACAACCAAGCTCATTGTCTTCCCTCTAGATTTAGGGAGCCCCTCAATGAAATCCATAGAAATATCTGTCCAAATTCGTGTAGGGATGGGCAAGGGTTCAAACAATCCAGGAAGGAGTGTCATTTCACCCTTGTTGCACTGGCAGGTATCACATGCAACCATCTGTTGAATTTCCCTTTTCATTCCCTTCCAAAAGAAGTTATGCCTTTCCCGCTCATAAGTTTTGAGGAACCTAGAGTGCCCTGCTGATGGAGAAGCATGCAGTTCATAGAAGATAGCCTATTGAAGATCTGGGCTCTGGGGAAGCACCAGATGACCCTTGTATCTTAGAGAAGCACCATCCCAAGAGTAATGTGGTATAGTAGACGGGTTATTGGCCAATTGTTGGATGATTTGAGATAATGAAGAGTCATTGACATAGCCTTGCTAGACAAATTCCAACTAATTTGGAATAGGCATAGAAATAGCTGAAAGAGAAGCTTGGTCATCAAATGTGTGAGAAAGAGCATCCGCCACAATATTGTCCTTACCCTTCTTGTAAGTGATCTCATATTCATAACCCATGAGTTTGCCAACCCATTTCTATTGTGTTGGGGAGGAGACCTGTTGTTCTAGGAAATATTTTAGACTCTGGTGATCAGTCTTGATGCAAAAATGATTCCCTAATAGGTATGGCCGCCACTTCTATATTGCATGCAAAATAAACATCATTTCCTTCTCATACGTAGAGAGTACTAAATTCATACCTGAAAGGGATTTACTGGTGAACACAATGGGATGTTCATCTTGAAGGAGAAAAACACCAAGTCCATTGTCACAAGCATCACTCTCAATTGTAAAGGTCTTGGAAAAATATGGCATAGCTAGAATAGGTGTAGTACACATAGCTTGTTTCAGTTTTTTAAATGCACACTCAATAGCATGTATTCATGTAAAAGCATCCTTTTTCAACAGAGTTGTTAATGGAGCTACAATCTTCCTATAATCCTTGACAAACTTGTGGTAGTAGCCAGTCAGTCCCAAAAAACCATGGAGGCTCTTGAGTGTCTAAGGATGCAGACAATTTTTTATGGCATCGATTTTGGTAAGATCCACTTGAACCCCTTGGGCTGAAACAATATGCCTGAGATACTCCACTTCATCCTACCTAAAAACACATTTAGACTATTTTGCATAGAGATGATGATCAGAGAGAAGTTGCAGTACAAGATCCAGATGTTGGAGATGCTCAGCCCATGTTTTACTGTAGATAAGGATATCATCAAAGAAGACCAGAATGAATTTCTACACATAGGGCTAGAATATTTTATAAATCAATGCCTGGAATGTGGAAGGAGCATTAGTGAGGCCAAAGGGCATGACCAAAAACTCATTGTGGCCATCATGCGTGTGGAAAGCCATTTTAGGGATATCATCCTCATGAACCTAAATTTGGTGATACCCAGAATGAAGATCCAACTTGGAGAAAAAATGAGCACCATGAAGCTCATCAACAATAGGAATTAGAAACTTATCCTTGATTGTGATGTGATTAAGTACTTGAAAGTCAATGCAGACACGCCATGACCCATCTTTTTTTTGGACAAGAAGAATTGGTGAAGAAAAGGAACTGGTACTAGGGCAAATAATACCTCGCTTTAGTAAGTCCCAAATGAGCATCTCAATCTCTATCTTTTGGTGAAATGGGTAGTGGTAGGGCCTGACGTTGGGAGGAATGCTTCCAAGAAGGAGCTAAATACGATGGTCCTCTAGTTGTTAAGGTGGCAATCCCACTAGTTCAGCAAAGACACATGCTTATCTATCCATAATTTGTTGTAGATCCGAAGGAGTAGTGGAGACCGCTGATGGTTGCATCTAAATGGAATGGAGCTAAGCGATGACACCACATGAATTCTTCTTAAGGAGATTTTACATGTGATGTGAATTGATGATGCTGAGAGACCTTGGTTGTAATCCCTTCAATGTGTGTTTTTGCTCATTGCCTAAAAACTGCATCCAAAGTTTAGCAAAATCCCATAAGATGGGTCCAAGTGTGCATAACCATTGAGCGCCCAAAACCACATCACATCCACCTAAGGGAAAGGAAAACATGTCAGAGCGTAGGTTATAATCTCCAATAGAGATAAGCACATTGCGACACTTCCCTTTGTAAGGTAATGTACCCCCATTGGTAATCATGACTTCAAAGCTGGAGTAAGGATGGACAAAACAATTAGCCTATTTGGCGATCTGAGGGTCAATGAAGTTATGAGTGCTACCATAATCAATGAGTATTGTAAGAGGGAGATTCTTGAAGTAATCCTTAACCCACATGGTTTGTGGGGTGGTGACTCTTGCTAAAGCATGGAGAGAGATCTCTGGGTGGTCTTCCTGAGAAGGAGGGTCAACAGGTAGCTCCTGAATGTTGACCTAATCATCTACTATATCTTGAGCATCTTCATAAACTTCAGTTGCAGGTGGAGAATCCACATCCAAGAGATAGAGCTTTTTCTCAACACATCTATGTCCCCAAGTGAATTTCTCATCATAATTATAACAAAGCCCTTTTACTCTACGTGCCTGCATCTTTGCTTCAGACAAATGCTTGATAGGAGTTGTTCTAGGAGTTGGCATGATTGGAGGTCTTTGGGAAACCATATTTCTAAATGGAACAAAAGTGGATTTGGAGCATTATTGAGCTATGATCTTGTCCTCTACCAACTTATCCAATCCTAGGGCTTCCATCATTGTACTAGGATAGAACATTTTAACCTCATATCAAATTGCATCCTTCAGACCACTGACAAAACAACTCCTGAAGAATTCATCAGACAATCCCTCTGTGTGATTGGCCAATTTCTCAAATTCTGTCTAATATTCCCTCACAATGCTAGTTTGGTGAAGTTTAGTGAGTGCTCCTGTGAAGTCATCAAAAGCACTAGGGCCAAATCATTGCAAAATGAGTTTGGAAAAATCTGTCCATTTTGGCTCTTCATGAGCCTTGATGTACCAATGGAACCATTGAAGGGCTTCATGTTCCAAATGAAAGGATGCAAGTGGGACTTTGTTGACATCAAAAGTATTATGCAGACTAAAAAATTATTTTCCTTGGTATATCCATCCAATCAGATCATCACCATTGAAGCGAGGAAAATCAAGTTTTGGCCCACGAAAATTGTTGGAAGAAGAGAACCTAGTGTCTACAGAAGACTCTGGCTACCATATATTGTTCATGGCTGAATGCTGAAGATTGAGGCTGAGAATTTTTTCATCCAGATCTTGGAGTTTGGTCTTGAGGGCTACAGGTTCATCCTCCATATTTTTTTCTCCTGCACGGGTGACAACCATAACCAGGAGTTTTTTTTTTAATTTACTGGAAACGATCTACAACAAGATCTTCAAACAGCTCTGGACAGATTCAATCTATGATTTGTCAGCTGGTAATAGATATGGACCCAAGGTATGTTTGGCTTCCTAAAGGTTCAAGGGATTCACTCTACTACTAATGTTGTCTAACGGCTTGCGTATTGGGGAAGTACCCCTCACTCCATGGCTTAGGTAAAATTGATAACCACTTTTCCACAAACAACGGCTCTTGGTTTACCTCACAGATGGGAACTAGTCAATCAGATAGGTTCCATTTCCATTTTTGTTGGCAGGTCCTCTCAATGGGTCAGCTACTTCAGGGTTCTTGTGGTACTCCTCACAATGTGTTTTAGGGCTATGCCCAGGTACTTCCCATAGTTAAGAGGATAGGGATTATTCCTTGATTTGAACTTGCAATTGAAATGAACAATATAGATGCAAAGAAAAAAGAAGTACTGTTATAATCACAGTGCTTGGAGGCCACTACGAAAAAAATTTGGCAAAAAATTCCACCTAGCGAGCCCAAGAAAGTGCTTTAATACCAGATGAGAGGAACCTCCTGCAACAATATAATGAAAAATGCACGAAATAATAGAAATAGCAGAAACACAGAAGGAATTTATTGATCGCAGGCCACTTCGATGGGGCAACCTCCTTTGAGCAAGCTCAATACAATAAATTCATGGATGCGTTCATTGGCCTCAACACGTACTTATATACTAATTCTAATCTAAACAACTATTACTCCCCATGAATGTGGGATAATACAATATACTCACGGGATGACTTACAAAGCATATGCATCCAATAGCAATATACTAACAAAGTAAAGAGAAGGGTTAAACATGAGTTCCTAACAAAATGGGATTGAAGTGGATCCTTCCAAAGTCAAAGTCATCATGGAAATGCCACTGCCAAAGAATATTACTCAATTGCGGTCTCTACAAGGCAAGTTGCAAGCAATCCATTGGTTCATATCAAAATTGGCAGACAAGTGCCAACCTTTCAGTCATCTCCTACACAAGAACATTCCATTTAGGTGGGATGAGAAGTGTGAAGAGGCATTTGGAAAACTAAAGGAATATCTTATGAACCCAGCTATCTTGATCCCTCCTATCCAAGGAAAGCCGTTGTTACTCTACATATTTACTACGCCAACTACTCTTGGGGCCCTTCTAGTACAACAAGATTACGAAGGTAAAGAAAGAGCTGTCTACTACATCAGTTGCACATTGGTGGGCTATGAACTGCAATACTCTCAAATAGAAAGATCATGTCTTGCTGTGGTTTTTGCTTCCCAAAAACTATGACACTACATGCTAGCACATCTAGTCAAGTTTATTGCAAAGATAGATCCACTAAAATACGTATTAAGCAAAGCAACTCTAATAGGTCACCTAGCCAAGTGGGTAATGCTCCTAAGTGAATATGACATTGAGTATGTAGACATAAAGGCTATCAAAGGACAAATCATTATTGATCAGTTAGCTGAAGCACCATTATAGGATACCACACCAATGATATTTGAGTTTCCAGATGAATCCTTATTTAATATTGCAACATACTCATGGAAGCTCTACTTTGATGGATCCTATACAAACCATGGACTAGGGGTAGGAATCTTGCTGGTCACTCCTCACAGCAACACCATACCTAAGTCTTATCATCTGTTATTCACATGCACAAAAAATATAGCAGAGTATGAAGCCTTGGTCATTGGTCTTAAAATGGCAACAAAATGGAAAATCAAAGAGCTACATGTCTATGGTGACTCTCAACTAGTGATCAACCAAGTCAATGATGACTATCAAACCAAAGATGAGAAGCTTGTCCCATACAAGCGCATGGTCGATGACTTTAAAGAATACTTTGTGATCATCACCTTTGAGCAGATACCTCGCATTGAAAACAAAGTGGTATATTCCATGGTAACCATCACCTCGCTCATCAAGATCCCAGAGAATGAGTCATGGTACGAGTAATTGTTGGAGTCAATTCAACAACCAACTTATGATCTTCTTGAAATGCACTCCATATGCCTATTAGTCAGATCTGATTCACCTTGGTATGGTAATATTTACACTTACCTCAAGGATAACACCCTCCCACCTGACTTGTCTTCAAACCAACGTCGAACCTTCATCCACCAAACCTCTCATTATACCATTATTGCTAACACCCTATACCGACATGGTCTAGATGGCACTTTACTCAGTTGCTTAGAAAGAGAAGAATCTTAAACTACCTTACGAGACGTGCATGAAGGAATTTGTAGAACACATTCTAGTAGTCCTTTAGCTAAGAAACTCATGTGTTTGGGATACTATTGGTTGAACATGGAAACAGATTCATATCAATTTGTAAAAAAGTACAAATAGTGTCAGATACACGGAAACTTGATACATGCATTGGCTCAAGAGCTGACACCTTTAATGACACCTTGGCCCTTTTGTCAATGGGGACTCGACCTTGTGGGAAAAATCCACCCGCCCTCATCCAACAACCACAAGTTCATAATAACTACCACTGAATACTTTACCAAGTGGATTGAAGCCATTCCCCTCACCACTGTCATAGGTAAATAGATTTCCTATAAATAGATTTCCTCATTCATCCTCAGTTATCTCATCTGCATATATGGAATTCCCTCATCCATTATCACGGATA
Organism: Cunninghamia lanceolata; assembly: GCA_027924645.1. Taxonomy (NCBI): domain Eukaryota; kingdom Viridiplantae; phylum Streptophyta; class Pinopsida; order Cupressales; family Cupressaceae; genus Cunninghamia; species Cunninghamia lanceolata. The sequence continues at coordinate 13,760,148 of BSBN01000870.1, read as the reverse complement.
ACAGAAGACCTTTCAAGAACTAGGATGTACAGAGATTTGTGACAGATTCAAAATCCAACACCATTTCTCCACACCCTATTACTCCCAAGGCAATGGCCAAGCAGAAGCATCCAACAAAACAATCTTGAAACTCTAAAGAAAATAGTCAATGATGTTGGCCGTGATTGGCGCATCCAACTCAATCCCACTCTATGGGCCTATCAAACCAATATATGCACTCCCACAGGTGCTACCCCTTATGCCCTTGTCTATGGATAAGAATATACTTTTCCCATTGATTTTGAGTTATCATCTCTAAGGGTGTCGTTAAAAGGTCTCATTACTGATGAAGAGTACAGAGTTTCCATATTGTAAGAGCTAGAGTTGCTAGAAGAAAAGAGACAGAATGCCTTCAATCATCTCAAGGCATATTAGCAAATGATGTCACAAAGCTACAACCATAGAGTCTGTTAGGTCTTAGAAATGCAGGTTGTCAATCCTAAGGGGATGTCAAGCTCTATGTTTAGATTGGCAACGTTTCTGAACTAACTTGATGAAATCAACCTTCAAGGTTAGTTGATTTCCTTCGCTTTGGGTCCTGCTACACCTAGGTGGGTAAACCTTGGAAGATTAAAGCAGATTGAATGTGAATGTATGGACTAACTAAATCTATCTACAGTGGCACAGGATGTAGGATAGATGAAATGCTCGCTAACTGACTTTAGGTTTAATATCTAATGAGTAGTTGGTAGAAATTGTATAAGCAATATCAAGGTAAAAGTTTTTAAGTAAAATAAGACTAGTGCCTTGTTGGGTAATAGAGTCAATTTGAAGGACCAAGACTAATGGTTTCCTAATGGTAATGATTCTAGTTGTTTGGCACAGTTTTAGTTTATAGCTTGTATAAACGTGCAAGTAAATGACTGACAGACTCTTCTTGATAATCCAACCAAATAAAATCAGATATCTTATAATTCACCAGAAGGTACTTTAATCCTTACTTGAAGGAACCAAATGAAATGAATAGACAAGATTAACAGATAATATTTACTGGAGACAGAATGGCAATCTAATTGTATGGCCCTACTTAGTAATCCAAGCTTATTACTTCCAGGATACTGTAATTAAATCAGAAGGGTTTAATTCCTCAAATGGATACAAACCTATTTAATCACACAGATACAACAAATGTGTATTGACAAATCAAATATATACTTGATATGATTAATCTGAATATCAAGGAAATGCAGAAATGGAGACAGCCACACAACTGAATAATCTTAACAAACAACTGATACCAAAGCAGAACCACTGAATTAGAGAACTTCAAACTTCTTCTTCAAATAAAATATGCAACATAGTCATTTTGAAACATTGTATATATGATATATCTAAATATATTCTACTACTGATGATTTTTCAGCACCAATTGTTTGAGCCTATATAGATGTTTCTATGAAGGGACATGACTCTTCAATAAGTCTTTTGGGAACTTCAACAAACATTAACAATTTATAACATAATTATGATTAGGCTCTATTTAGCCACAAGTAGACTTTTGCCAAGTAATCCAAGTAATCCTGCTCACGATGAGAATCAGTAAGGTGAACAGCACTTCTGGTAATTATATCAAGTGTAATCATGCTCTCCAATTGTTTGCAGACTTCTTTAGATGCAGAGGCTTTGTCTTTCAGAGCTCATGTGGCTTTGTGTAATATACTTTGACAATCAATAATCCTTTCTTCCTTGCTCTTCACCTCTCCATTGTCTTTAGATATTCTAGACACTCCTGCGTTTGAGGCATCATCTCCTTCTTTAGCATCAGCTTTAAGTTTGTCATAATAATTTTGATGCTGTTTGAGAAATGCTTTTGCATCAGAGATATCTGTACTATCAGTAGTACTTCTATTTTGTATCTCAGTCAATTTTTCTCATATTCTCTTTTCAGGTCTTTCATGTTCTTGAACTGCTTTATGATTCTCTGAGAAGTTATCCAAAAACTGGTTTAACCATCGCACCATGTTTGCATACCTGCTCTGTAGTATTGTAACAAATGCATCCATCTGAATTTGGGTTGCCTGATCAGGGGATAACACTTGAATGCCCTGTGAGCTCTCACCTTGAGTTATTCTTTTTGTGGACTGGCCAAAAGTACTTTTAACAGCATCCTTCAAGTAATCATTTTCTTTTGTCAGTCTTTCACAATTCAATTTGTATGCATCCCTTTCTTTGATCAACATTTGAGCTTGTGCTTTATTCAATTTGGCAACATTGATACCAATGTCTGCTGTAATTATAGGGTCAATTTCCCCTGCTTTCAGAGTCATCACGTGGCCAAAAGTCTTTTCAGTATCAATGATGGCCGTCTTCTTGTGGGGAGGGTATAACGCCCATATCATCAGGGAATTTTCATCATTGTTATACCTTGTTCCCATATATACTTCATTAACTCCTTCTGGAGTAAGTTTATACTTATCATCCGTGTTATTCAAAAAACTGTCAAAAACCAAAGCAGAATTTAAATGCAGACCAGGAAAAATCATGACCCCTTCATCTTTAAGTAACTGTCTACCCTTGCTAGGTGTCATGTCTTGCATCTCTTTATCTACTGTTTCCTTCAGCATATCTAATAATTGTCTTTCATTATCAGCAGAGACATCATCTACTGACTCTCTGATTTCTTTCCCTTTGTATTTATATAGAAATGATTTAAATTCTTTTGATTGAATAAACTCATCATCTGCAATGAAAGAATCATAGGCTGTCTGGCATGGATCCTCATCAGCAGACCCCTCCTCATCATGTAGTACGACAGGAGGCTGATATTGTTGCATTTTCCTTTTGGACATCTCTACCTTTTCACCTGGTGGCTGTTCTTGCCCTGTCAGTTCTTCATCTTTAGAGGATACAACCTCAATTGATGCTAACTGCTTTTTCTTTTCATCTAAATCCCTGTTATATTTTTCTACCACCAATTCGACTTCTGCTTCTTCTAAATTTCTAATGACATCATCATGTGGATAATGTATGTGCATGTATCCACTGAGATTCTGTTTTCTTCTTGCAGAATCAATAAAGCCTTCAGGGTCAAATCCTTTTCTCATCTTAGCAGTCTTCATGTTATAATGCATTAATTTATCCAGAATGAGACTGTAACCTTCTTTAGAAACTACAGTAAAATCTCCAAAACATAAAGTACTGGGCATAAATGATTGTTTGTCATGTGAACTCAAATGTATCACATTTGAACAATGCATTTGTCTGATTATCTCCAGATATGCAAGCCTGTCAGGGACAGTCTTGGGCAATATGAATGGAGTATCTTCAAAACCATAAACTCTGATCATAGTAGCATCCTCAAAACAATACCGGTCTCCCCAATTATGAGTGACAGTAGGGGGGCCACCAAAATCTTTTGGTCTGAGGAATATTTTTATCTCAGTTGAAATTGAATATTCACAGGGGTGATTAAAATACCTATACAGTACTTTTACACAATGCTCTTCAAATTGAGCATAGCTGGAATGGGCATATCTACTTTCCCAAATTCTGGTCCATAGTTGTACAGGTATTTTTTCCCCTTTTTTATCTGCAGCAACAACTTGAAACTCACTTGGCCATAACCCTACCTCCTGGCCATAATATAACACCATGTGCATAAGCATTGAGTAATGCTCAAAAGAGCATGCTGGAGCACTGTTTTTTATTGCAGATAGACCAGAGTCCATTCTATTAGCAATATAGGAAGCATAATCAAATTGCCTTGCATTATGACACTGAATGTTAGAGGCTATGACCATCAGAGGAATAGTCATGAACTCAGGGACCTCTGAACCCAGGATTTGGCCTACAGAGTAATAGGTATATTGTATATATGGTTCAAATATGGCTACATGAAAGGGAGGGCCATCATTTTCAGTTAAGGGGATCACTTCTCCTTCAATCCTGGGCCTATGAATGGGCAACCTCCACCCATTGTAAGTTGTGTCCATTCTCCAATACTCCTTATCCAGATCTTCATAAATGATAGGGACAGTGCATAAATCATCTAAATCAAAAACCTCACAAATAGCATTTTTTGACAAATGCACAATTGGTTCTCCCTGTGGGTTGCAAATGGCTTTCAGGTTTGAATTATAATGTCTGGCAAGTAATTGAAGGAGTTCCACATTCAGGAATACATTGGGTACAACCAGTTTTCCTAAATTTATGTGCCATGGGTTTGACACATGAGCATTCCTAAACCTTCTATTGTAGTGGAATCTAAAAAGTTCATATCCCCGAATTGGGGTCCAGATATCTCCCAGGCATTTGTGTTTATCTTCTAATTTCTCCACTTCTGCCCTGAGTTGGGCAGACCTTCTGGCCTTGGGAGTTGACCCAGGCAATTGATCAATTAGGTCCTGGTTCAGTTTTCTCTCTTTTACTTTCTCCTCAGGGGTTTGTTCAGTTTTTTGTTTCTTGGGTTTACTGGTTTCCCCTTGTAACTTTCTGCCTTTTCCCTTCCCTGGAGTTTCCATTTTAAAACTTTGGCAGAGAATTTAAACACAGGCTATACAGTGGTTTGGTATATGTACCTGTCGTTTAGTGGCTGGAATTGGAATCCTCTGCTTTTCACCTTAAGAGTTCTTCTGTATTCTCTTCTCGGACGGTTTTTTGCAACTATAATGATCATAGAAATTTCGTAGCCATTTGTATTTAATCATCTGATTAATTCAATGTTCATCGCTGTGAAATGTCACATCGCCATAACTCCTCTTATCGGCGTGAATTTTGAAATGTTTGGGCGACCTTAATGTTTTTATGGCGCGAACAATCAATCGGCATGACCCCTTATTTGTATTCCCGACGCTATGAAATGTCATATCTTCAAGTGGGTGCGACCATCGGCATGACTTCCTTCATCGCCATATGATTTAGATTTCACTCTGATGTAATGAGTCTTACCGATATGATTTGTTTATCGGGATGATTAATACTATCGGGATAACATAATTATGTTTCCCCAACTCTTGTTGTCCCACCGATAGTCATATTACTTTAGATCGGAATGACTATTTTAATGTCTTGCCGATAGAGCATACCCATCAGAGTGAAACATACTATCGGGATAGCTTTCAAAAGATAACCAGATCCGAATCATCTCACCGATGGTTCTTTCATATTCTTTATCGGGCAGAGTATGTCAAAGTATGACCGATACCTTTTGATCGCTGTGACTTGTGAATCGGCGAGACCTAATTCCCTTGTTCCGATATGTTGAGTCATCCCGACACATAATAGTATCGCTGTGAGTCTTGCCGAAAGCTCTCTTATCGCCAAGACATTTAGTATCGGAAACTTCCTTGTATCTTATCCCGATAGTTTACTTCTTGCCGATGGTCATTTACTTCATTACCTCCGCAAGATGTTCGGTGAGACTCTTGCCGAAATACTTTATCGGTATGATATATACTGTCGGGGCAACTTTTAAAAGGTCATCCGATAGTTGTCTGTCATACCGATCAGTATGACCACTCACTTTTCTTGCAGATGTAAAGTCATCGGTATCACTTATTCCATTGGTGACTTTTATAAATCTCCTTCCGATCTCTATTCTCATGCCGATGGTTATTTCCAAATGATCCCTTATGTATCAGTGTAAACAACACAACATCTTGCCGATAGATTGACCTTGATATAATTTAACACTGCTCATCCATAGACACCTTGTGAAAAATTTTATTTATGATTTTGGGATATTTTTAGGATTATGTTCAAACATGATGGAGTGAGAAAACAGTAAAATTTTAAAATTTTTACTGTCCTAACAGTGGCTCTATCTGGGATGTATACTCCTTGTGAGTATGACAAGGATCCAGATCTCCTGGGAAAGTAGACCACATGTTTTATTTATTTGGGGGTGATGTTTTTATGAAAATGGGAAAAGGAAAGTAACAAATGATGGGGATCGGGAATGATTCCTAGACTACTATGCATGGAATAAAATATTTTGAGAATTATTTGAGGGTTGTCCATGCACTGGCAACGCTCAATTCTCTTTGTACATGTTTATGAAAAGAACTGCTTCAAATATTGCCCATGTACAGGCAATTCTTGCTCCTCTCCTGACATATTCTGTACATAGTAAGAATCATCACCTCCCTTGCCAGTGATAACGAAAGGACCCAACCACAGGGCTTCAAATTTTCCATGTTTTCCTTTGTCCTGACATCTTGCATTCCACATCAGTACCATATCATTTATTTCAAACTTCCTGTCTTTGGCCTTCTTGTCAAAGGGATATTTTACCTGTGATTGTAGTTTAACATTCTACCTCTGAGCTATTCTTCTTGTTTCATCAAGCTCTGCCAATTGTTCTAACCTTTCCTCCATTGGTTCAGGAATATTCAAGTCTTCCTGGAGAATGAATTTGTACACTGGTATAAGATTGTCCAATGGTAATCTTGCTTGTGTTCCATATACCAACTCATAAGGAGATCTCCCAATTGCCCTTTTTATAGTAATTCTATCAACCCATACTGCCATTCTCAATTTTGAATCCCAAGCTTTCTTATTTCTATCCAGCATTCTTTTTATGATTTTCAAGAGGCTCTTATTACTTGATTCAGCTTGTCCATTGGCCTGTGGATGGTAGGGAGCAGCATAAGAAACAGTGATACCATGTGTACTGCAAAAATCTTTGAATTCATCAGATCTAAAACACATCCCATTATCTGTAATCAATCTTACTGGAGTACCAAATCTGCATATAATATTATCCATTAGAAAATTGACCACAACTTTACTTGTAGCCTGTTTGGTAGGGATTGCTTCCACCCATTTTGTAAAGTAATCAGTAGCCACTAAAATCCATCTGTGCCCTCCACTTGATTTTTCTGAGATTTCACCTATAAAATCAATACCCCATTGATAAAATGGAGCCTCAACCTGCATAGTTTTTAAGGGTAGTGCTCCTTGATACTTTAACTTGCCTGAGAACTTCTGGCATGCTTCACACTTTCTAGTGTACTGGTATGAATCATTAAAAACTTTAGGCCAATAATATCCTGCCCTCAGGATTTTGTGGGCTGTAGTTTTCGCTGAGAAATGACCTCCACACATGCCTTCATGCAGCTCCTTCATAATACATTTTGACTGATATTCATCCAAGCATAATAGTAGAATCCCATCTCTATTTTTCCAATAAAGATCCCCACTGATGAGTACATATTTTGAAGCTTGTAGTTTGAGTGTCCTCTTTTTGTTATCATCATATCCTTCAGGACATTTCATATGATTTAGATAATATATTATATCAGTATACCATGGAGTGTGTTCAATACTAGTACTTGCATCAACATTACATATCTGAGAGGCTTCTAGGTTACTTTCAGTCATCAATTTGGCAAGACCCTATCCCCTTACCAAATTAGTGATTTGGATTTCAATGTTGAACTCCTGAATCCTATTGATCCACCTACATCTCCTGCCGGTGACTTCAGTTTGGACCAATACATCCTTCACCGCAGCATTAGGAACATATGCTGTGATTTTAGCTCCCACCAAATATGGTCTAAAGTTTTTAACTGCTTTTACCAATGCATATGCTTGTTTTTCCATAATGTCATACTTCAACTCTGTATTCTGAAGGGATTTGCTAAAGAATGAGATAGGCTGTTCATATCCATCATTATTTTTCTGTAATAACATTGCTGCTACTATATGATAGGAAGCAAATGAGAAAAGTTGGAAAGGTTTACTGAAGTCAGGGGACACTAAGACTAGAGCTAGCTTGATTGCCTTCTTAATATTACCAAATGCTTCTAGTGTTTCTGTTGTCCATTTTATTTCTTAGTTCTTTTTCAGCATTCTTGATATAGGACAAACAATTTCTGCAAAATTTGGTATAAATCTTCTGACAAAATTTATCTGGCCAAAAAATGATTGTATGGCTTTTATATTCTTTGGAATAGGGAGTTGATCAATTGCTTTTACCCTTTCAGGATCTATTTTAACTCCTTCCTTTGAGACTATATGGCCAAGCAATTTTCCTTCTGTCACTGCAAAATGGCATTTTTTAGGGTTCAATGATATCCCATATTCTAGGGCTTTGATAAATACTTGTTCTAAATGTGTGCAATGATCTTCGGCCCTTTTAGAATATGCTATCAAGTCGTCTTGATATACTATCATAATCTTATTGATCAATTTAGCAAAAGCTACATCCATCGCTCTCTGGAATGTTGCTCCAGCATTAGTTAATCCGAATGGCATTCTCAAATACACATATGTTCCCCACGGAGTGGTGAATGCAGTTTTAAATTGTTCAGACTCCTTAACCTTTACCTGATTGTAACCGGAGAAACCATCCATCATTGACAATAATTCGCATCCAGTGACTTTCTGCAATATTGCCTCCATATTGGGAAGAGGATAATTATCTTTGAGGGAAGATTTATTCAAGTTTCTGAAATCCACACACAGTCTAATGTCACCATTCTTTTTCCTGACAGGCACTAAGTTTGAAACCCAGGAAGAGTGTCTAATAGGTTTGATTATAGCTCCATCCCTTAACTTTGTAAGTTCCTCTAACATTTTAGGGGCTAGTGTAGGATTAATCGGTCTCTGCTTCTGTCTGAAAGGTTTAGCATCTTGCTTCAGTGGTATCTCATGTTGAAATAGATCCTCTCTATATGCTTTTAAGTCATCATATGACCAAGCAAACACATGCCTGTACTTCCTGAGCAGGTTGATAAGCCTGCTTCTGATTTTTGGGTCAAGACTTCTTCCAATATACACATTTTTTGGAGTTGTTTGTGTCCCCAAATTGATTTCTTCAAGGTTACTAGGTACCACTGGTGTGTCTTTCTTTTTATACCTGTCATGGCCATCAAATGTCTTTTCTAATGCAATAAGTCCTTTGGGTATCTTATTCGTTTTCAACTGGACCACTTCTTGGCCAAAAAGGGTTTCCTTCCCATCATGTTCCTCCACAAATGCACTGAAATCAATTTCTTGATTTTCATAATAATCAGCACAATGCAAGAAATTGATTATATCAGCATCACTATCAAATACTTGCCAGTTCTGTATATTATCAGGGATGGTAGGTCTAGTTTTAAATTCAACTTCTGTGATTCCTCCCAATGTGACATCATCTCTCTTTAATGCAATGTTTGCTAAAAAGTCTGCCATAATGTTTTTAGACCTATCAACCCAGCTGATTGAAAAAGCATCAAATAATTCAACACTATCCCAAACTGCATTTCTGTACTGTCTTAATCTTTTATTTTTAGATAAATATTTTTCTCTTACTTGGGAGATGACCAGTTCAGAATCACCATAGACAGCCAACTTTTTTATTTTGTGTTTGGTGGCTATGTTTAGGCCAATGAGCAGGGCTTCATACTTAGCTACATTATTTGTGCATTCAAATGTCAATAGGAAAGAGTATTTAAAAGTTTTACCTCCTGGTGAAATGAAAATTACTCTAGCCCCATTTCCTACTTTGCTGCATGCACCATCAAAATACATTTTCCACAACTCATTTTCTTCTTTTATAGATTCAGTGTGTATTGGGTCAGTGTTATGCAACTCTGGTGTAGTTTCTCCAACTTTGAAAACTCCCAAATCTGTGTCACAAAAGAAATTCACCTGATGCCGGTCCATTCTTTCTATGATATTGTCATACCTTGGCTCTCTGCACAATTTGATTTCCTTGTCACCCACTGGTATGGTGGCATATGATAAATCTAACTGAACATTGCCTCCTGCCATGGCAGCCCATTGCCTTGATAAAAGCATCCCATAATACGGTGGGATGTCAACCACAGTAATGTCAATGTTATAAGTGGCTTCAGGATGTGAGGCAAGTTTTATCTCTACATCCTTCATGATACCAACTACTGGAATAGATCTGTTATCCATTGCATAACACTGGCCATATGTAGTATCAACCCACATTCCCAATTCTTTCATAACTACTATAGGCATGATATTCATAGCAGCACCTGAATTGATTATGCAATTTCTGACTATCCTATTTTTTATTACTAATGTGGTATAGAATGGGTCTACCTGCGAGGGATTTTTTGTAAGTGTGTCGCCAAGGTATACCTCAGGCATCTTGAAATTTTCCTAATGTACATTATTTGTTGTTTTTTCAAACCCTTTATGTTTTGGATTAGGTGAATCAGAAATCATCTTGACAACTGTACTCCTATATTTATCTATTTTCATCATCTCTAGAAGTGGGACTGATATCTTCACCTGAGACACTGCATGTGCAATATCAAAAGAATGGGCTATGATCTAGTCATTCTTTTCTATTTTTGTGTTCTCTTTTTCTTGATTTTCTTTCATTTTACTTTTATCCCCCTTTTCTGGTTCTTTAGATGATGATTTTGTGTTATTCCCTTTGTTATTCTAGTCTTTTATAAATACACTTCCAGGAGTTCCTTGCCCAACATTTGTTGTTCTATTCCTCAAGTTATAAGTGTTTCGAGCTTGAGCCACTGCAGCCACTGTGAGAGCCTCTCTTTCATCCTCAGTAGGTTTTCTCCATTGACCATATGACTTGTTGTTATAACTATCTTCCTGGTCTGAAAATACCTCTTGTTCTCCCATGTTAATATGATACTTCTGGTTCCCTACATCGTACTCATATCCTTCCTCTTCTGAAGAAGAATAATCTTCTGTCACTACACATGGTGTATCCTGCATCATATTGATGGTATGATTATCCCTATTATAGTTGTATAGCATTTCCTCTTGTTGTATGGATTTAGCTACCTCACAGTATTCAGGTAAATGTGGTAAACTACATACAAAACACCAAGGCTTATTTTCTGCCATGTGTGCCATGTTTCTTTTCAGGGGATCAGGAGTATCTTTTCCATATGGTTGCTTTCTATTGTTATCGATAGGTCTTCCATCCTTCCAATTTGTATTGTAGGGCATATCATGTAACCTAGGTCTATCATGTCTATGCTGACCCTCTGGTTTGGTTTGTTGAACATTTGAATTCTGAGGATTTCTATGATTATCCCTCTTACTGACCATTCCTGCAGCCTTCCTATTATTTTCAATAGTTATGGCCACTTTCTGTGCTTCAGCCAAAGTTGCAGGACACCTGTTTCTAAGTTCATATCCTGTTTTAGGGTCAAATGCTTTCATATAGATACTTGGTGCTGCCTGGTCAGATAACTTAGCTCCATGTGGTACCTTATTATGTAACTTGGAAAACTTCAAGTTAAAATCAAATACTGACTCATTTTGATACTTTTGTATACTTATTAATTCATGTAGTGCAAACTCAGGAGCATATTGGTTACCATACTGATCCTTAAACTGGTTATGGAAATCAATTAGTGAATTGATTGATGCATCAGGCAAGTTGTTAAACCAATCTCTGGCATCTTCAGTGAGGGACATCATAAATAACCTCATTCTAATGTCTTCCCAATCCGTACCAATATCCTGTACAAAAGCATTGAAACTTCTAATATGATCTTCCGCAGATATTGCATTATTTCTAGTAAACTTGGGAACCATATTCCTCCAAGTACTATCCATAGGATATGGATACAACTGATATCTAGTTAAATCAAATTGACTGCATATATTTGCAAGGTTTTGGGGAGGGAAATTCAAAGGTGGTGGATTGGGATAATAATTGTATCCACCTGGTGGCTGATGATATGCATATTGTTGATGTTGGTTCATGTGGGGGTTTGTGTGATGATTCTGTGGTCTATAGTATTGTTGACCAGGGGGTGGGTAAGTATTTACCATGTGTTGAGATACATTACGTATGGGAGGTGGTCTAGGGTTTTGGGGAATAGTGTTCTGATGACTTTCGGAAGCATGTGAGTTTTGAGCACTATTTGTATTTTGCTGTGTATTTCTTGAAATATTCCCTCTATGCGGGGGTACATATTTAGGGGGAGATGTTTTGGCTTTATTTTTCCTCTGTTGAATTTCTTGCTGCAACAATTCCCTCTCTTCCTGTATCTTGTACCTTTCAAGTTCCTTTCGGAGCATGAGTATTTCCTGTTGCTCTTCACTCATGTCCTGATTATTTATTTCCTGATGTTCTGGATTATCATTCATTCCTTGATTTGAAAATCCATACCCTATCTCTTCTCTCTGGTCAAATGATATCTTGAAATCATGTTCAGCTTGGTTCCTATCAATATCCCTCATGACCTTTGCATCATGATCTCGCTGTTCTTGAGGAGTGGGTCTGTACCTTGCCAAAATATCATCAGTTGCTCCACTGAGGTTCTCGTTTGAATCATGTAGAGGTGTGAATTTGTTGTGAATTGCAATATTTTGTTCTGAATCATTTTCTTGGATGTCCAGATTATTATCTTGGTGGGAATACTTTGGATTCACATTTCTTTTGGAAATGTTTCTAAGTGGTGGAGATGACTGCAAATTTTTGCCTTCCATCTTGGATCTCCTACCATCCATTTGATATTGAATTTTTTGTTATAATTGTAACTAGAGTTGCCACCTATTAAATAGGAAAAGTTTATATTTTATCTGTAGGGTTCTTGTCACCAGCAGAGTTACCAACTTAAATTTTCTAAATTGACTCTATGTAGGAAAGGATTACTTTCTAAGGTCTTTTACTAGTCCCCAGTAGAGTCGCCAATTTGTTAGGTCTCAGAAATGCAGGTTGTCAATCCTAAGGGGATGTCAAGCTCTATGTTTAGATTGGCAACGTTTCTGAACTAACTTGACGAAATCAACCTTCAAGGTTAGTTGATTTCCTTCGCTTTGGGTCCTGCTACACCTAGGTGGGTAAACCTTGGAAGATTAAAGCAGATTGAATGTGAATGTATGGACTAACTAAATCTATCTACAGTGGCACAGGATGTAAGATAGATGAAATGCTTGCTAACTGACTTTAGGTTTAATATCTAATGAGTAGTTGGTAGAAATTGTATAAGCAATATCAAGGTAAAAGTTTTTAAGTAAAATAAAACTAGTGCCTTGTTGGGTAACAGAGTCAATTTGAAGGACCAGGACTAATGGTTTCCTAATGGTAATGATTCTAGTTGTTTGGCACAGTTTTAGTTTATAGCTTGTATAAACGTGCAAGTAAATGACTGACAGACTCTTCTTGATAATCCAACCAAATAAAATCAGATATCTTATAATTCACCAGAAGGTACTTTAATCCTTACTTGAAGGAACCAAATGAAATGAATAGACAAGATTAACAGATAATATTTACTGGAGACAGAATGGCAATCTAATTGTATGGCCCTACTTAGTAATCCAAGCTTATTACTTCCAGGATACTGTAATTAAATTAGAAGGGTTTAGCTCCTCAAATGGATACCAACCTATTTAATCACACAGATACAGCAAATGTGTATTGACAGATCAAATATATACTTGATATGATTAATCTGAATATCAAGGAAATGCAGAAATGGAGACAGCCACACAACTGAATAATCTTAACAAACAACTGATACCAAAGCAGAACCACTGAATCAGAGAACTTCAAACTTCTTCTTTAAATAAAATATGCAACATAGTCATTTTGAAACATTGTATATATGATATATCTGAATATATTCTACTGCTGATGATTTTTCAGCACCAATTGTTTGAGCCTATATAGATGTTTCTATGAAGAGACATGACTCTTCAATAAGTCTTTTGGGAACTTCAACAAACATTAACAATTTATAACATAATTATGATTAGGCTCTATTTAGCCACAAGTAGACTTTTGCCAAGTAATCCAAGTAATCCTGCTCATGATGAGAATCAGTAAGGTGAACAACACTTCTGGTAATTATGTCAAGTGTAATCATGCTCTCCAATTGTTTGCAGACTTCTTTAGACGCAGAGGCTTTGTCTTTCAGAGCTCCTGTGGCTTTGTGTAATATACTTTGACAATCAATAATCCATTCTTCCTTGCTCTTCACCTCTCCATTGTCTTTAGATATTCTGGGCACTCCTGCGTTTGAGGCATCATCTCCTTCTTTAACATTAGCTTTAAGTTTGTCATAATAATTTTGATGCTGTTTGAGAAATGCTTTTGCATCAGAGATATCTGTACTATCAGCAGTACTTCTGTTTTGTATCTCAGTCAATTTTTCTCGTATTCTCTTTTCAGGTCTTTCATGTTCTTGAACTGCTTTATGATTCTCTGAGAAGTTATCCAAAAACTGGTTTAACCATCGCACCATGTTTGCATACCTGCTCTGTAGTATTGTAACAAATGCATCCATCTGAATTTGGGTTGCCTGATCAGGGGATAACACTTGAATGCCCTGTGAGCTCTCACCTTGAGTTATTCTTTTTGTGGACTGGCCAAAAGTACTTTTAACAGCATCCTTCAAGTAATCATTTTCTTTTGTCAGTCTTTCACAATTCAATTTGTATGCATCCCTTTCTTTGATCAACATTTGAGCTTGTGCTTTATTCAATTTGGCAACATTGATACCAATGTCTGTTGTAATTATAGGGTCAGTTTCCCCTGCTTTCAGAGTCATCACGTGGCCAAAAGTCTTTTCAGTATCAATGATGGCCGTCTTCTTGTGGGGAGGGTATAACGCCCATATCATCAGGGAATTTTCATCATTGTTATACCTTGTTCCCATATATACTTCATTAACTCCTTCTGGAGTAAGTTTATACTTATCATCCGTGTTATTCAAAAAACTGTCAAAAACCAAAGCAGAATTTAAATCCAGACCAGGAAAAATCATGACCCCTGCATCTTTAAGTAACTGTCTACCCTTGCTAGGTGTCATGTCTTGCATCTCTTTATCTACTGTTTCCTTCATCATATCTAATAATTGTCTTTCATTATCAGCAGAGACATCATCTACTGACTCTCTGATTTCTTTCCCTTTGTATTTATATAGAAATGATTTAAATTCTTTTGATTGAATAAACTCATCATCTGCAATGAAAGAATCATAGGCTGTCTGGCATGGATCCTCATCAGCAGACCCCTCCTCATCATGTAGTACGACAGGAGGCTGATATTGTTGCATTTTCCTTTTGGACATCTCTACCTTTTCACCTGGTGGCTGTTCTTGCCCTGTCAGTTCTTCATCTTCAGAGGATACAACCTCAATTGATGCTAACTGCTTTTTCTTTTCATCTAAATCCCTGTTATATTTTTCTACCACCAATTCGACTTCTGCTTCTTCTAAATTTCTAATGACATCATCATGTGGATAATGTATGTGCATGTATCCACTGAGATTCTATTTTCTTCTTGCAGAATCAATAAAGCCTTCAGGGTCAAATCCTTTTCTCATCTCAGCAGTCTTCATGTTATAATGCATTAACTTATCTAGAATGAGACTGTAACCTTCTTTAGAAACTACAGTAAAATCTCCAAAACATAAAGTACTGGGCATAAATGATTGTTTGTCATGTGAACTCAAATGTATCACATTTGAACAATGCATTTGTCTGATTATCTCCAGATATGCAAGCCTGTCAGGGACAGTCTTGGGCAATATGAATGGAGTATCCTCAAAACCATAAACTCTGATCATAGTAGCATCCTCAAAACAATACCAGTCTCCCTAATTATGAGTGACAGTAGGGGGGCCACCAAAATCTTTTGGTCTAAGGAATCTTTTTATCTCAGTTGAAATTGAATATTCACAGGGGTGATTAAAATACCTATACAGTACTTTTACACAATGCTCTTCAAATTGAGCATAGCTGGAATGGGCATATCTACTTTCCCAAATTCTGATCCATAGTTGTACAGGTATTTTTTCCCCTTTTTTATCTGCAGCAACAACTTGAAACTCACTTGGCCATAACCCTACCTCCTGGCCATAATATAACACCATGTGCATAAGCATTGAGTAATGCTCAAAAGAGCATGCTGGAGCACTGTTTTTTATTGCAGATAGACCAGAGTCCATTCTATTAGCAATATAGGAAGCATAATCAAATTGCCTTGCATTATGACACTGAATGTCAGAGGCTATGACCATCAGAGGAATAGTCATGAACTCAGGGACCTCTGAACCTAGGATTTGGCCTACAGAGTAATAGGTATATTGTATATATGGTTCAAATATGGCTACATGAAAGGGAGGGCCATCATTTTCAGTTAAGGGGATCACTTCTCCTTCAATCCTGGGCCTATGAATGGGCAACCTCCACCCATTGTAAGTTGTGTCCATTCTCCAATACTCCTTATCCAGGTCTTCATAAATGATAGGGACAGTGCATAAATCATCTAAATCAAAAACCTCACAAATAGAATTTTTTGACAAATGCACAATTGGTTCTCCCTGTGGGTTGCAGATGGCTTTCAGGTTTGAATTATAATGTCTGGCAAGTAATTGAAGGAGTTCCACATTCAGGAATACATTGGGTACAGCCAGTTTTCCTAAATTCATGTGCCATGGGTTTGACACAGGAGCATTCCTAAACCTTCTATTGTAGTGGAATCTGAAAAGTTCATATCCCCGAATTGGGGTCCAGATATCTCCTAGGCGTTTGTGTTTATCTTCTAATTTCTCCACTTCTGCCCTGAGTTGGGCAGACCTTCTGGCCTTGGGAGTTGACCCAGGCAATTGATCAATTAGGTCCTGGTTCAGTTTTCTCTCTTTTACTTTCTCCTCAGGGGTTTGTTTAGTTTTTTGTTTCTTGGGTTTACTGGTTTGCCCTTGTAACTTTCTGCCTTTTCCCTTCCCCGGAGTTTCCATTTTAAAACTTTGGCAGAGAATTTAAACATAGGCTATACAGTGGTTTGGTATATGTACCCATCGTTTGGTGGTTGGAATTGGAATCCTCTGCTTTTCGCCTTAAGAGTTCTTCTGTATTCTCTTCTTGGACGGTTTTTTGCAGCTATAATGATCATAGAAATTTCGTAGCCGTTTGTATTTAATAATCTGATCAATTCAATGTTCATTGCTGTGAAATGTCACATCGCCATAACTCCTCTTATCGGCGTGAATTTTGAAATGTTTGGGCGACCTTAATGTTTTTATGGCGTGAACAATCAATTGGCGTGACCCCTTATTTGTATTCCCGATGCTATGAAATGTCATATCTTCAAGTGGGCGCGACCATCGGCATGACTTCCTTCATCGCCATATGATTTAGATTTCACTCCGATGTAATGAGTCTTACCGATATGATTTGTTTATCGGGATGATTAATACTATCGGGATAACATAATTATGTTTCCCCGACTCTTGTTGTCCCACCGATAGTCATATTACTTTAGATCGGAATGACTATTTTAATGTCTTGCCGATAGAGCATACCCATCGGAGTGAAACATACTATCGGGATAGCTTTCAAAAGATAACCCGATCCGAATCATCTCACCGATGGTTCTTTCATATTCTTTATCGGGCAGAGTATGTCAAAGTATCACCGATACCTTTTGATCGCTGTGACTTGTGAATCGGCGAGACCTAATTCCCTTGTTCCGATATGTTGAGTCATCCCGACAGATAATAGTATCGCTGTGAGTCTTGCCGAAAGCTCTCTTATCACCAAGACATTTAGTATCAGAAACTTCCTTGTATCTTATCCCGATAGTTTACTTCTTGCCGATGGTCGTTTGCTTCATTACCTCCGCAAGATGTTCGGTGAGACTCTTGCCGAAATACTTTATCGGTATGATATATACCATCGGGGCAACTTTTAAAAGGTCATCCGATAGTTGTCTGTCATATCGATCGGTATGACCACTCACTTTTCTTGCCGATGTAAAGTCATCGGTATCACTTATTCCATCGGTGACTTCTATAAATCTCCTTCCGATCTCTATTCTCATGCCGATGGTTATTTCCAAATGATCCCTTATGTATCGGTGTAAACAACACAACATCTTGCCGATAGATTGACCTTGATATAATTTAACACTGCTCATCCATAGACACCTTGTGAAAAATTTTATTTATGATTTTGGGATATTTTTAGGATTATGTTCAAACATGATGGAGTGAGAAAACAGTAAAATTTTAAAATTTTTACTGTCCTAACAGAGTCCATCCAAGAGTCTTCAAGGTTGGTGATCTAGTACTTAAGGAAAATCCCCGCAATCAACAGGATCGAGAAAAGAAAGGCAAGTTTGAACCCAACTGGCTTGGGCCTTATGTGATCGTTGCTACCTATGGATCGTGGGCATATCAGTTGGCAACATCAGAGGGTGAGCTATTCGATGGCCCAATCAATAGTATGCATCTCCATCGATTCTATACGTAAGAGAACTCCAATGTAATGGGGTCATAAAATACAAAAAAATTAAAAAATTAGAAAAAAGCAAAAAATAAAAAATCTAGAAAAAGACAAAAAAAACAAAAAAAAATGAAAAAACAACAAAAAATAGTCCTTTGGTGAAAACCTGGGAAACAGGTGCCTTGGATGGACACGATGATGAAAACCTAGCAAACAAGTGTCGTGTACTTTTAGCTTTCGTGCAAATAAAAGCAAGTGGTGAAAACCTGGTAAACAGGCGTTATTTGTGATAAACCACTTCCTCCATCTTTGGGAAACCAATCACCTTGTGTCCATTCTTCCTTCAATCATATCCCATTTGATCCATATCTGTTCCATAATAAAACCTAACGGTAACCTATCATGGCTTGATACTATATCTCTTTTTGTCACCTTGTCAACCAAGGTCTTATCCAATATCCTATCCACAATGTCAGCCTAGTGTAGCATCTTTCGTTAGTGCCCACATGGTCCAAGTCCATGAACTACCTTGCCTCTACATTGTCATGTAGGCAAGGCCATTCTTTCAATATGCCCCTGAGGCTCCACTCACCCATCCATCCCATATCTAGTCCTTCTATCTATCTAAGTCCGCACCACTTTCTATCATCTAGGTCTTTGGTCCATTAGGGTTCACGCCAAACTACGTTGCATCTGCGTCCTTACATAGGCAAGGCCATTTAGCAATGAGCCCCCGAGGCACTAGGTCAGTCCCTTAGGGTCCGTCTCACCAGTCAGGATTGTGGAACCTTTCACAAGGCAAGCAAGTGCAAGCAAAACCCACTTTCAAGTAAAAATTTTGACACAAGATATCAACCTATCCAAAGCAAAGAAAGCAAGCACCTAAAGCACTCAAACTAATTCTATCTAAATTATGGCAAGAAAAACACATCTAAATGCAAGAATGTTTTGTGTTTGTGATCAGGTTAACTTACAGAGTCTTGATTTTTGTTATTATGTCTTTCTATGCTACTCGAAGATGTCAAAAACTAGAGATGCTATGATGGGGGCATAGTCATTTGCTTTGTTTTCTATTTGTGGATTAAAATTTAGTAATGTGATGCCTGTCTAACAACATGATCGGCAAAAGATCATCGAGGACATCAAAGGTCTAACACGAAAGGGGGCAATCCTTGTCTGTTGATATACAAGAAATACTCAGGTCATCTTGGTTCAATTATACCTAGATGCTTGTATTAACTTACAACATTCAAAAAAGTACCAAAAAAAAAATTGCCCAATGATGAAATAGGCACTTCAAAATACTTGCACCATCAAGATGTCAAGAAATCAAACACCATTCACATCCATTATACATCCATAAAAACATCCATATCCCATGCAATAAAAGATCCACAAAATACAGAGTACCAATACAAATAAAAGCTTGTGAGTCTTTCTACCAAGTCAGTCTTCAATCAATCTTCTATCTATCATTGTGTCATCTTTGTGTCGATTGAGTACATTTGGACATAACAAAAACATAGCATAGTTTGCATATCATATCACATGAGATAGTCATTAACATGATTAAATCATTTGCAAACATAATAAAAGCATTAGATCATCCATATCCATTTACATCATACATAGCATAATACCCACATAAAAAATTAAAAACATAGGCAAAGACATGTAGAGCATCGTATAAATTTCATCATCATATGGATCACATAACACATTTTGGATCACATAGCATCATAATAATATAAGTCTGCATTAGATAACATCACATAGCATCATAAATTATCTAAGTCTGCATTAGATAAACATCACATAGACATAATCAAAGTATGCATCAAATGAGTACCATCATACAATAGAAATACATCCATAACATATAGTATAAACAACTGCATATAAATATCATCAATAGTTGCAACATCAGTAAGGGAAATTGCTCCCTCGACATAAGTGTATCTCAAATGTCCTCCTGCAAGCACGCAAGGCAATGCGTCAACCTAAAGCTGCCAAAACACCTGCTCAACATATCTAAAGAATCATATCAACTAACTTAGCATATCAAATTGATCAAAACAACATACAACATCTCTTGACTAGATTCCTGCAATCTCAGAGATAGCTTATTGATTGATGCATCGAGCAAGATGCCAATCGAATCAATTTTATTAAGTAAATTGACTATCCTATGCATATGCACTGAACTAGAAGGTAAATGCACAAATTCTCAACAAATGCGCCACTTCTGACAGATGCGTTGCGGCATTTCTTAAATGCACAGATCCATATCAAAAGCATACCTATACCTTGTATATGCATAGCCTAATCACATACGTCAGAAGACATCATGCATGTGTAAGATCTTCATGCATGCGCTGACTTGTAACATGCATTCAAAGAACTCATGCATGCGCAGTTTTGTAGCTTAAATGCGTCGCAGGAAATCAAATGCGCAGTTCTACATGACATATGCACCGAACTACCTTCCTGTACATTTACTTTAACTATTTTTCCCTAGCATTTATTGCACTCATAAATGACCCTAGGTGAAGTTTTTTGAGCTACATACTGGTGGTCCTACCTCAACTGGCCGATCGAACCAACAAACTCGTTCAAAGCGGTGCTCCTCGTGCAAAATATCTATCTCAATACTGACTGCTCTATGCTCCTATGCTCTCCTAAGCTCTCAAGGACAAACCAACTAAAGCCAAGTGTGCAAATGACTTGTCTTGTGGACCTAGCTCCTATATATAGCAAGCAAACCCTAACTTGCTATGTGGTGACTATGACTACTTCCCACGCCTGTTTCTTCCTGTTTCTTTGAAACGCATCCTATTTTCTTCAACCCTAACCTATCTTTTTACCTTCTTTTCTGTGAGATTGTCTGCCTCTCATCCTTCTACCTTCATCCTATCCAATCATCTGAGGGGGCATCCTATTGTCATAACTTGTACCATGGGCAAACTGGGGCATGTATCATTATTAGAAATTTTATTCTTTGAAGCAACACCGTAAATTGCATTGCATCAAAGAGGGGCAAAATGTATACGCCTAAAAATGACACGACTCTATCCAAATAAATATTCCTAATAATTATTTAAGTCTAATTCCCCTATAAATTAATAAATAAACAAATTAATTTATTTGATTCATATTCTCCCAACAATTAAATAAAATCAATTTATTTAATTAAATTCTTAAATTCTTCTAATTCCTCCAACAAATTAAATAATACCAATTATTTAATTAGTTCTCCCAAATTCATTCCAAATTAAATAATATCAATTATTTAATTGTTTCTTCAATAATATCTTCTCTCAATTTAAATAAATCAAATATTTATTTAAGTTTTCCATTTCTTTTAAATTGAGTTATTTCTAAATATAATTCAATCCTTATGCACATGCAATTGAATATTCTAAATATTTAATTGAGATAAAATATCGTCTCATTCTCATGCAATTTCTATTCTCTAGTTTTATTCTCTTAATTGATTGATCTATTCTTTTAATTAATTTTATATCTTCAGTTAACTCATTCTTCTATTTCTTTAATTCCTCTCATACAAAATAGAGAAAGAGACTTGTCTTCTTCTTATTCGTGCACATTCCTCAACCGTTCCATACTATTGATCTTCTTGTTCTTTCTATCCCATTGATCTTCTCTCTTTCGAGTCTATAAATTGAACCCTCTTCTTCTATTTCATTCATCCAAGCTTTCAGTATTGTTACTCTACAGGAATTACAGTGTGCCTTGGGCACCCAAGTCATTCCATTTGCTTATGATCAACTTGTTACCCTATCACTACCATTGTTGTGAAGCTCATCTTCATTACAAAGCACTATCATAGCCATTCTCCATTGACAATCTTGGAATAGTAAGGAAGTGCACTCTCTAAGGGCCTTATTCATACATGCACGATCAATTGAGATAGGAAACCAACGGAAGCTATGAAGTATTGAGGTATACAAAGGTTTCATCTTTTGTTTGTTTGATCTTGATTATTTCCCTTTTCATTGAGTTTTGGGTATTATTGAGATTGATATATTGATTATTCATGTTTACTCCAATTTTCCCTTAACAAAAAATAAACAAATATTGCTTATAAAACTAATAAATTGGCATGGTTTGGGTAATTTGGTAACATAGAAAAGGGTTATATGGCCCATGATAGACATGAGGTTATTTATACCTCATCAGCCTCCCCTCTCTAAGATTGAGCAGGTCCTCCTGCTCTCTGCTGAGAATGTGTCCTCTGCTTTGCTTCCCTTTTCCTATTAAGTTCATCAAACATTGAACTGAGATCATATATCCCCTACATCCTCATCTTGATGATCAGGATATTTGATAAACCCCTTATTTAATTTTATTCTCATTTTCCATGCATGAATATCTCTAGGGTCTTGTTCTACAGTCACCAAAACTGTAGGCGGGGGCTAAAGGAGCAAAGGAGGTATGTACCTCATGCCTACCCACTTAGTCTTAATCCATTGTAGAATTTTTGTCAAGGCCTCTGCCCTCCTATAGGACCATTTGAGGTTGGTTGGAGAGATCATCTCCCTTCATTTTAGGTACATTGGCAGAGGGGTATATTATTCCTCGCAGGCATTCCATGCCCTATCTATCAAATTTGACCCATTAATTATAAAGTCCTCAAAACAAATTTTCAAATATTCATTATATTTTTCTTTCATAACTTCATACTTTTTAATCCTTCTAAATTGAGTTTTGAAGGCAAAGGGCTTATGGTGAGGATGCCTCATATGGAGCCCTACAGTTCTTTCTTCCTGAAGATATTCCCTGGTTCTATCCTACTAATGAAGTTGATTTTTTATATTCGACATAAAAGCTTTGAGCTGTACCTCTCCTACAACGAGGTTGATGAAGAAATCACTATATTTTTCTAATAGAAGATTATGTACAAAAAATTCACATAGCACATTCTGTTGAGCAGGAGGTGATTCTTTAAATGTTTCCAAGAACTGCTTATCATCTGGATCATGAGGTAAATTATAGGAAATTCTAAGGATTTTCCATCTTAGCACCTGCTCATTGAGGAACATAGAATACAACTTGGATGGTTTTCAACAAGACAACAATAATTCTCCTATTTTACGTGCATCTATCTTAGCCTAGTATAGTCTATCATAGGATTCCTTCAGCAATACTAATTCCTTCTTAAGTCGGGCATTTTTTGTTCTAGCTTGTCTTAGAAAATAACATATTTCCATCCATTTTCTCAGCATGGGAGGAATGTGTACTTGAAACCATTCCATCTTTGTTGGTTTAGTCTATATTTTCTTTGACTCCATGACTAGTTTGACATTTACTTCTTGCAATTCTTGCTCCAATTCTACAGTTTGGCTAAGGGCTACATTAAGTTCCTGTTTATGCTTTTCCTGTCTTTCCACAAAGGTCTGAAGAAACACTTCAAAATTATTAGTTAGATTCTTTATTTGTTCATCCATTTTAGACAGGTTGGTCAAATGTTCTTTGTCGTTCTCCTCAAAATGTTTCGATTGGGACTACAAATCTTCAATGAGTTTAACTTTTTGCACTAGTTTGACCCTCAAATTTCTTATCTCATGGTCTCTCTATTGTAGGAGTTCTACCTGGGTACCAATTTCCTACTTTTGTACACTAATCTACCTATCAATTTGTTGCAGTTTATCTTTTTCTTTTATTTGTACAATTTATTCTCTCAACTCTTTCAACTTTGTTTCCATTTGATCATGCTTCTTATTTCCTATGTTTGTTGAAAGAGGGGAGCCAAGAATCTCTATATTATGGTCAGATACATATCCTTCATCATTTTTCTCTACAGGGCTTTGTTTTGTGTTATCCACATCATCCAATGAAGGTGGTTGTTCATTTTGTAGGGTTGTTTTAGGCTCATTTCCATATAATGATTGTTTCGTCATTGAATTTGTTTCCATAGAATCCTGTTCTTGAACTTTAGTTTCTTTAATAATTATATAATTTAGGTTATGTTCATCTATTTTCTCCTATTCCTTCTCAGGGGGTGAATTTCTTCTGTAGACTTATGAATGTTATTTTTTTCCAAGGTTTCATTTCCACTTGGCTATTTGTTTTGCCTCTTCTTTTTCAGGATAGGTGGTTGATCACATGCGGTAGAACAATTGAAATCCACAACTAGTCTTTTGATCCTTCTCAAAGGAGGGGTCTTTGCAATTTTGCCTTAGGCCTCTAACTTATTTCCCTAGGTGGGATCCTAGCTGGTTCATTCTTAGAATCAACAAATTCCACATTCTTTTGTTTTTTTAGAGTCTCTGGAATATTATGTAGCCTAGGGTGTTCATCAGTCTTTGAAGGGTTTGGTGCAAGTTCTGATGCTTCACCTTTGGGATCTCCTCTATGAGACTGAGGTTTAGGGGAAAGCTCTCTAGGGTTTTATGCCACTATTCCAGATGATTCTCCCCTTTCAAAGTGTCCTATGGGTGCTAGGGTTTCAAATTTTCTAAGAAATCTCTACCATTTTTCATCTGTTTTCCTCTTTTTTAGAAGTTGGTATTTACAAATTAACGAGATGAGGCCATGATATTTCAATGGCCCAGACCTAATTTTATATCTTTCAATCATATGAATGAGGGAATCATGTAGGAAAGTGGGAAGGTTAATTCTTAACTTGGGGTTTTCAATGCCATAGCGCAAATGAGTGAGCAAGCAAAAAGGGGGACCTACAAAAGTAGCACATTGGCTGTCGTAGGTAAAGTACTTGATAATCCATGTAACTTCCATTCTCCATGGTTCTGCTATTGACATTCTATGAAAACCTTTGCATTGTCCCTTAGAACTTATAACTAGTAATGGCTGGGGTTCCCCTTCTCTCAAGAAAAGCTCTAGCATCTTTTGATAAGAAATGTTGGTTGTTTCTGCTAAATTTACTCCTTCATTTTAATACTAGACAAATTGGAAATGATTTGGGCACTTACCTTGAATTTTCTCCCACATACAATAGAGTGCCCATTTGAGAAATTATCAACAAATTCATTAACCATCTCCACACTGTGCCCTTTGAATTTCTTCATAAAATCCAACCACCCTACTTTTTGATATAGTTCTAAAATATTGTGTAGGGCCAATAACTTCTCTGCAAAATTAGGCTCTAACTTTTGCTTTGCCCCCATACTAGTTTTTTTTTATAATTTATGTTGAATTCTATACTAACTGCTTATAACAATAAAGGTGACAAATTGTTTAAACTATCTGAATTGAAGAATCAATGTGAAAACTAATTTCATGACAAACTTTATTTGTATTAAAACTAAGGAGTGAGCTAGTGGTGATAACATGTTAACCGGGACTTGTGCTTATTATTATTGTGCATGGTATGGAGTTAATGTGTCATCATATTCCTCAGTTGAAGTATAGTTCCCACAGATTTCTAATTTTGAGAAAAAGGGGGAAAAATGTGCCAATCTATTAAATCTTATTTACAATACATTGCTTAATTAAGAAAGAATGTGTGCACACCTTATGTCCTGAAATTGATTTGAAATTCACTTCACCTTTGCTAACGTAATGACTGTATTCTTGATATCTTTAAAATCATTCATGCACAGCTTGGATGGAATGGCAAAAAGGCTTGGGTGGATTTATTAATGATAATGACAGCATGGTTGGGAGTGTTTAATTATTATGATGGTAAGTGGTCATAACAATTCTCATTTATTATGACAGGGGATGGTGGCATAAGGAATTAGTTTTAATGAATGTATCAATATGGAAGAGTTGAGTGGCAAAAATGGTATGAATGGGCATGCTTTGAAAATTTTGGAATATTTGAAAAAGGGGGAATCATAAGTTCTAGAGTGTCAAAATTAGATGCTCATGGAATGAACATAACATAAGCACAGGAACAAAATTCTTGAGTACTAGAGTTGGGTACTACCAGAGTGAGGATATAAAGTTCCAGAGCATTGCTAAAAAATGTTGTCAGAATGAAGTTCTGAAGCATCACTAAAAGATGCTGTCGGAATGAAGTTCCGGAGTATCACTGAAAGATGCTATTGGAATGCAAGAACGAAGTTTTAGAGCATTACTGAAAGATGTCATTGGAATGTATGAACAAACTTTTGGAGCGTCACTGAAATAGTTGCTGGAATGTAGGAACAAAGTTCTAGAGCATCGCTAAAAGATACCACCAAAATGCAGGAACAAAGTTTTGGAGTATCACTGAAAGATGCCATTGGAATGCAGGAACAAAGTTTTGGAACATCACTGAAAGATGCCGTCAAAATGTGGGAACAAGGTTCTAGAGCATTGTTGAAAGATGCCACGAGAATGCAGGAACAAAGTTGTGGAGCATCATTGAAAGATACTATTAGAACACAAGAACAAAGTTTTGGAGCATCGCTGAAAGATGCCACCAGAATGTGGGAATAAAGTTCTGGAGCATTGCTGAAAGATCCCGCCAAAAATTAACATGGCAGGGATGAAGTTCTGAAACATCAGTGAAGATGCTAATGAAACTTTACACTATCTGAAGGCAATTTTTTGCAAACAATAACAATATTTAGACAAGTAACTAAGATACACAATAAATTGGACAAAATGCTCTAAAATAAACACACATGCACTCACAATTTTCTTTCTTTCTTTTTTTTAACAACATTTTTTTTATACTTCCTATGCCAAGGTAGAGTTGATACATTGGTTTTCTCCTTGCATCTCTATCATTCTTGTAAATTTCTCTTTGTTAATAGGTTTGTGGTAGATCCACAATCGACGACCATTGACTAGGAGTGTTTGAGTATCACCATCAATGGGTTTAAGCTACACTGCTCTGTTCATAAATACTTTGGAAATCTCATATGGCCCCAACCAATGAGTCCTAAGTTTACCTTTTTGATCTTTATATCTAGAGTCAAACAACAATGCCCAATCACTTAAGGAACTCCCTTTCTTTTATATGCTTATTGTACCAAGCCTTTCATTGCTATTGAACCAATTTAGTCTGGTGAATGGCTTCCAGGCAAAGTTCATCTAGTCACTGAGTTGTAGGACTCATTCAACTTGGGCTTGATCAAGGTCCAAACTTACTTCCATTGTTGTTCTGAGTGTTTGTAACTTGAATTCAATGGGTAGAAGAGGTTTCTTCCCAAAAACTAATTCATAGGGAGTGAGGCCAGTAGTTGATTTCCAAGTTGTGTTATAGGCCCAAACTACCTCATGCAACTTCCTAACCTAGTCCTTCCTTCTCGATGAGATCATTTTTGTCAGGATGTTTTCAAGCTCTCTATTAGTGACTTCCACTTGACCATTTTCTCTTGGGTGGTAAGGAGATGATTTCTTATGACTCAATTGGAAATGGTTAGTGAATGACAACAAAAATTTAGACATAAATTGGGGTCCTTGATTTGTGACAATTGATCTGGGGGCTCCAAATTTGAGGAAGATTTTGTTATAAAGGAAATCTATGACTTGTTCTTCCCTAGCAATTTTTAGTGCTTGGACTTTTGTCCATTTAGTCAGATAGTTGGTATAGAATAGGATGTATTCTTTACCCTACGAAGGAGAGTCTATAGGACCTATGAAGTCTAGTCCTCACTTTTCAAAAGGTTCAAAAACTACCTGTGGCTGCAGAGGCATCTCGCTAGATGTGGTAGGTCTCCCTACTCATTGGCATTCATCACAATGGTGAACACATTTTTTTACATCTTTATGCATGGAGGGCCAATAATATCTTGCGCCTAAGATTTTGTGAGACATCCTTTTTGTTGAATAATGACCACTAGAGGGATCATCATGGCAGGCTCTTAGTATGCTATATGTTTCATCTGATCTGATGCAGCAGCGTAAAACTAGATTAGGCCCACTCTTGAATAGCATACCATTGATCCATTTTAATTGGGCACTCTCCCTAATGATTGGTTTCTTCTATTTTGATGTAAAATCTAGTGGAAACTTAGAGGTGTCTAGATAGTTGGCGATGTTTGCAAACTAGGGTGTTTTAATGGAGATGGTGAATAAGTTTTCATCTAGAAATTCATCTTGAATAGGGGTACAATCTCCATTGTCTTGTTTGATTCAGTATAAAAAGTCTGTGACTACATTAAATTTCCTGGGTTTATCAATGATGGTTACATTGAATTCTTGGAGAAGCAATAACCATCTAATTATCCTCCAATTTACCGTAGGTTTGTTCATGAGGTATTTAATGGCTGAATGGTCTGTGAACACAGTTACCTTATTCCTAGAAATGTAATGTCAAATTTATTGATTACATGAACCACATCTAAGAATTCTTTCTCTGTAGTGGTGTAGTTTCATTCAGTGGGAGTCAGATTCTTACTTATGAAGTATATAGCATACTTCCCTCCACTCTCATCTTCCTGGCCTAAGAGTGCTCCAATCACATCATTAGAGGCATCTATGTAAATATGGAAGGGAAGGTTCCAGTTGGGTCCATGCATAACTAGAGAATAAATGAGTTTCTCTTTAATGAAATCAAATGATGCTTGACATTCTCTTGTCCAAGAAAATTCCACATCTTTTTGAAGAAGGGAGACCATAGGAGCTGCAATTTTGCTGAAGTTTTCTATGAATCTTTGGTAATACCCAGCACATCCTAAGAAACTTCTAAAATCAGTTTGGTTCTTTGAAGTGTTGAATCCAATGAACACTGAGAGTGGGGGTGAATCAGTGTTCTACAAAACTTTTTGTGCACTTACGCTATTATCCATTTACCAAATTTAATTATATGAAAGCAGATTAAACAAATGAACAACAACCACAAAGACATAACATATGAACACCAAGATTTTACGTGGAAAACCAAAAGAGGGAAAAACCATAGAGAGGTTTAGCTCTCAATATATATTGCAATCTTTTTCAAATGGTGATGTTCAGGCTTGGTCACTCCATAGGCCTAGAACATATTGGCTCACTGCCATGAAGTACAACTAGGTCTAGCAGGCACATTGCCTCAACCCTAAACCTAGAAAGATTACAATGAGGGCTATTAAACCCTAAAGGAGGCTCACTACTAGACTTACTACCAAGTACAAGTGAAATTATATATGAAATATAAATATTGCAAAAGCATCTATCAGTATGCCAAGGTGCAGTCATTAGTAACTGAATTCTAAATCTTGAGTTTTCATCATCACTGATCTTCCATCTCTACTATGCTATTGTCATGTTCACATTGATCATATCACACAATTTCAAACATTGAAATCCATCATCTATTTATATCTGCAACTAAATATTTCTCATGATAAGGTCGGAAAGCAAACTGTGAAACGTGTACACCAAGTGTTATATCCTGTTGGCTTGTTCTTGTGTTAAATCATCAATGCAAATCCAAACCATCATGGACATGTATTCATATGTGTTATCTCTAATCATACAACCACTTACCTTTATCAACCAACTCATATTTCTTCTTTGCATAAGGATTCAACCATCATGTCAGCTTGTTTCTTGATAACATATATGGTAGGTTCCTCTATCACATCATAACTCATGTTGTGAACCAAATGGGACTTCATGAATCAGAATTAGAAAACATTATTGATCTCTTGACATGTATTCAACTCTGCAAAATAAGATAAATCTGTATGCTAAAATGTGAACCTCTGGCTTGATGCATTGTCACACTGGAACACTATCAAACTTGATGTCGGTATTGGAGAGCCTGTAGAATAAGATCTACTACACTTCCACAGCTACAATCTTGGATTCTGATAGTCACGACCTATCTCTATCTTACTTCAAAACTACATTTTAAAACATGCTAATGCGAAGAAATGCAGACTAATTTACTTAGCACTATTCATTGTCTCTATCTTACTTCTATTCTTCTAGACTTAGACATTTTCTCCAAATGACTTCCAGAAGAAGTTATGACTTGATCACTAGAATATAGCAACACCAAACAACTATGAATCATTATACCTAAGCCACATTTCTAAGTCATCATCTGCAAAAGCACACTGATCCACTTACTGTCCCTTACTCTGTATATTGCCCATTTAGTCATTTCTGCCAACTAGACCTGAATTCCAATATGACCTTCCAGAGTTATGTCTTCTTGTCATACTGATGAGATCTCTGAGCCTTGTTGCCATCAATTACAACACACATATCAGTACCAGAGTAGTGTCTCTTGCCAACAATCTCCCCCTTTGGCATTGATGGCAATATTTAGTGAAAAATGCTCTATTTTGATGAGATCTCTGAGCCTCGTTGCCATCAATGACAACACACATATCAATACTGGAGTAGTGTCTCCTGCCAACAATCTCCCCCTTTGGCATTGATGGCAATACTTAGTGAAAAATGCTCTATTATCAATAGTTGCTCCCCCTTACTATATATGCTTCATTCTCCTACTTCCCCTGAGATTTTTATCCATTTTTCACTGATTTTCTTCTCCTCCTTTGACATCAATGGCAAAGGGTGTGTTCCATAGCCAAAATTTTGTCAAGTCTTCAAAATTCCTATGTACTTTTCTGCATATTTATAAGTACAATCTTCTACTTCATTTTACATATGTTGAAGAATGTCACTAAAGATGTTCTTTAGTTGAGCTATCTCAACATCTTAGCTCTTCTTAGCACCATCCAAAATTTGTATATGCCTGCAAAGTAGAAGAACTAGAGTTTTAGCTTTTTGCAGGTCTGATGGTGGGGCAGTTTGTCTAGCAAGATGTACTTTAGCTACACTTTTAGTCATTGAATCTAGTTTGGGATTGATCAGATTTCTCAATTGTCCGATTCTACTCTTTATTTGATACCTTTGATTTATTCACACATTCAAGTAATTGTGGATGTTGATGACTTGAGAGATATTCATCAGTTTTTTTTCCAATTCCTTGATCTTTTCTTCTACCTTCTTTGTAACTTCCATCCATGATAAACATAATTTATATGTCACCAGCTTCTACAATAGCACTCTAAATATTTTATATCCCATTATTTATATGTCAACTCACCTAACCTTTTCTCATTGATCTCTTGTCTAACTTTTGTTTCAGTAGATTTTTCAAGAGATTCAAAGTGTGTACTTACTGAATGAATTAGTCCCTTGAGTTGACAAGTGGCAGATAGAGGTATCCTTCTGATATGTTTGCACCATCTTTTCTAGAATGCTGGATGCTTCATTAAAGAGCTCACTATAATCAATGTGAGACTTCAATATCTCTTTTCTTTCTTTGGCTTGAACAACTGAGGCCAACTTGAGCATTTGAATAGGACATTGTATCCAAGTTTATTGGACCTTGGATTAACTTAGGCTCATCTAGAACTAGTTCTTCTTTTTCCAAGAACTCTTTTACTACCTCTGTAGTGTCTCTTGTTGCACCAGAGACCATATATTTTTGTTCCTGCTTTGGAGGATCAATATCCATGGCCTTGCTTGAGTCCTTGTTCTGTTCATCTTGTGCCAAATCCTTTTTAATCTGATATCTTTGAGAAGAACTAGTTTGAGCAGTTAATAATTCTTCTTTTGCAGTCTTCTCTTCAATAGTATTATCCATTGTTAGATGTTCCAGAGAGGTAGGTGTTTCCTTTATGTGTTCCTCTTCTAGCTTCTCCTTGTCATTTTGTCCTTTCAGAGGAGGTGATACTATATGTGCTTCCATCTCCTTGGACTCATGGTCATCTTTTCTTGCTTCTTGTTCAGGGTTCACTTCTGGGACAGATGCATCATTTCCACCATCTATTACTTTATTGTCATAGATGATAGGGATATTGTACTTCTTTAGTATTTCCAAAATGGTCTCCTCTATTTCCTTGACCACTTTATTGATTTCTCCTATCATCAGTACATTCATTATTTTCTTTGATCTGAACTCATTATTAAGTGCTTTGGAGATTTTGGCCTTCTCTCCTAGAATAAATCTAGACATAATTTTATCAATGTATGTTCTTTGAGTTCAATGTCCTTAGCCACAACAGTTTCCTTTCTAACTGTCAAAATACTACCCAAGGTATCTAGGAGATCACCAATGATTTCAATGAGAGCTCTATTGTATATGTTCAAATATTTTATGGTAGCTTCTTCCAGAATCCTTTAATCAACATCATTGTAATCATCATAAAATTCAGCCATAGGTTTCAGATTTCCATCAATAGTGACAAACTTTAATACATCTTCAAGTGTTAATGTGGCTTGAGGCTCTTCTACCTTCTGTCTTTTGCTAGGTTTCTCTCTTCCCGAGGGCTTTCTTGTAACTTTGACTGTTTCAACTTTCATCTTCTTTATCTCCTCATCTGATTTTATTTCTTCTTCATCCTTTCCACCCAAACTGACATACAGTCTTCTGCTTTTGGTTTTCTATCTTTTTGCTCCTTCTTCAGTTTGTTTCTTTACAGATTTCTTTATGTCAGTAGATGTAAGACTAGAGGAGGAGGCAGAGCTTCTAGTAGACCTCCCTTTTGCTTGAGGTATTTCTTCTTTTTCTTTAGGTTCATCCGGAACCTTGACTTTTTCACTTCCTTGTTCTTTCCTCTACTTTTTCCCTTGCTTCTTTGAGTTGTTCTTTGGTGATACCATACTTTGAAGCAATTTCTTCCACCTCTTTTTTGACTTTCCTAGTTATTTTAGGTTTTCTAAATTCAACATGAAGTTTCATAGATAGCTCTTTATAAGTTCCAAACCTTTCTTCTCTACTATCCTTGGGTTTTCTTAACATGTGTTGAGCATAGCTATCTAATATTTGTCCATCCACTTCATAGCCCATTGGCATTACCCATACTGTCTTAGACTCAATGACTTCCATTAGGTAATGATCATTTGTAACCATAAAGTAGATAGTATCTTCATACTTCTCAACAATTGTCCTAGGGATTCTTTCTCTTGACTACATCATGCCTTAAAAATTCTTGAAGTACCCCCACAGGGCTATTTTTTGTTTATCAATACTTTCAATGCTATTTAGATGATTTCTAATTTGAACAGCTACTGGTTTGCTACTTAACTAGATCAAATTCTTCACATTGGGTAATTCATTCAAGAAATAGAAGAATAGACAGATAATTAATGTACCATACATGAATGGATAGTTCTTTCTTTCCTTTATCTTCTTCAGATTCTCCAGTAGTTGGATTCTTAGTAGCTCACACAAATCATAATCTACATTTTCTTTAATCATTTGATAAGCAGTGTATATTACAGTACCAGAGACAGAGTTCTCCCAGTTTGAGAAATGAACCTTGTAACCTATGACCATTGAAGCAAACTTTACTGTAGGATCAGTAATATCATTTATTGTCAATGTCCTTTTGTCAAATTGGGCTCCAGTGGCATCTGTAACTATTTTATTCTTGACCACCTTCAATAATGGCATACCACCGGTGGATTTTAGTCTAGTGACTATCTGAATTGCATCCTTTGTTATCTTAAAGGGTTGCCCTTTCCCTAACCACATGAACTCATCATGAATCCTGCTTATCACATATCGGACCCATTCATCCACTACAAATGTGGGAAACTCTACATATTTGATGAATTTCTTCTCTTCCAAGACTTTGTATTCTTCCTTCAAGTAAAATTGATCATCACTTAAATGTTTTTGATATAAGTCTGTGAATCTTCTATCATTGTGCTCATCTAGGGAAACATGGATATATGCCCTAACGTCTTCCACATATAGAACTCCATAAGGTATACCCAAGAATGCACCCATTGGATCAATTTTAGTTTCTTTTTGGGGTTGTTGTTGAATTAGGTCTAGACAACTGAGAGGGGGGGTGAATTAGTTGTCACACAATTTTAGCTATTTATTTCTCTTAATCCTCTTTTATAACTTATAATCAAAACATTTCAGCATTAATCAATCTCACATGAGCATAATGAAAATAGTACATTTGACACCAAAATTTTTGACATGGAAGCCCAGTTAAGGGAAAAACCACGGTGAGGGTTAACCCACAAATATTAATACCCTATTAAAAGTATTTTTACAAATGGGAATGCACATGCATTCAGGTTCACTACCTAGAGCTCATTGCTTAAATGGAGGCTCACTGCATATGGAAATATTACAAGAGAATGATAGAGATTTGAACTTAATAGCATCTACTTATGCAAGAGGTTCAGTTCTGGTTAAGTACAAAAACTGATCTTACACATTTCATCTTTGCTCTTCTCTTCTTACTGGTCTGCCTTCATTCACACTTTATATTTCTACTCTACTCACATACGCCTTATTCACACATACTATTCATACTGAATCATCCAATTTCATCACTATATATATCTGCAACATGATCTACAATCATTCTAACAGTCAACTTTAACAACACTTAGAAATTTAATGAATGCTCTTCTCTGTTGGCTAGATCTATGCATAACTTAAGATGCGGACAAAAACTTACTCTTTAAATTCATTACTCATGTTGGCCACACTCACTAATCATCACTATTTGTCCAACAAACAACTTCCATACATCTGGAATCAAGACCTTCTACAAGGTTGGCTTGTTCTTCTTCTGTCTACTTTTGACAAACTAGAACCTAGTACTCAGAGGCTAATATCTTTTGAATCCTTCATCACTGGAGGACAAAAATCTAGAGTTAGATTATCTTGACAATGCACATGACTCCCCTAGATCCGTAAATAATCATGACTTCCCACCGAAGAGATCCAGACCAAAATATCAGACCCTCTTATTGCTTTGTTCGTAGCTAACTAGACTTAGACAAATTATGAATCTAACTTTCAGTATGAACAAGTTGTGTTAAGAGGATGATTGGGATGATCCTATTTGCCATCAATGACAACACCTATCAATACAAAGCAGTGTCTCCTTCCAACAATCTCCCCCTTTGGCATTGATGGCAACAGTTAGTGAAAAATGACTAAGTGTCAAGTGCAACTCCCCCTTTGACTGTTCACTTGTGTACTTCACTTATTATGGTTCTCCCCCTTCTCTAAATATCTCATTTTTCACTATCCTTCACTCCCCCTTTGACATCAATGGCAAAGGGTGGGGTCCCCAAGCCAAAACTTCTCCAAAAATTCTATATAGACTGCTACATATGTACAAAAAACCATTAAGTCTTATTTACATGAACTTCAAAACATCTCCAAAGCTAGTTTTTATTTGCACAAGTTCAGAGGCCTAAGTGTTCTTCATAGCATCCAAAATGGAGATGTGCCCACTTAAAAAAAATGCATATGCTTCAACATTTGCTAGATCAGGAGGATCACTTGTTTGAAGTGCATTCTGGGCTTCGGATAAGGCATTATGCATGAATTCTAACTTGGGGGCAATCAATCCCTGGAGTTTACACATCCTCTTTATAGTATTTCCTTTCTCTTTTTCAAGTCCCTTTATTTCATCTATTAAGATAATAACCTAACATTCCTGGCTTAGAGGAGAGGTGGTTAGAGAATCAAAATTTTGAGATAGAACTGATATTTTTTTGTCCTTGTTCCTTTATCTTCTTTTCAATATCTTCATTGACTTTAGACCATGATAAGCAAAACTTATATATCTCCTCCATCACTTAGGGCATTTTGAATGCTCTTTCTGCTAATGCCTAGAATCAGCCTATCACTCCTTATTAGATTCTTAACTTGACTGAATCTCTTATTTAGGAAATCTTTCTAAACTTTTTCCTCCGCAGACTTTTCAAAAGACTCAAAGTGCAAGTTTACCAAACTTACAAGATTTTTTAAAGGTCCAGAGGGGGAATCATTTTGATTCTTCTGATAGGTTGGCATTAATTTCTCCAAAATTCTGGTTGCAAGCCCTAGTAGCTCATTGTCCTCCATGTGGGACTTTAACATCTTTTCTCTAGCCTTTACTTGGGTGAATGATGCTATTTTCATCAATTGAATTAGAGAGAGAACATATGGATTGGCTATGCCTTGGAGTAGTTCAGGTTCATCAAGTTCAATCATTTCTTTTTCAAGAAGACCTTTTACTGCATCTGCAGTGTCTCTTGCAACCAATTTAGAACCATCCTTTTATTCCCCTAATTTCTTAGTATCTGCTTTAGGTGCTTCAGCATTTGCACCATCTTCTTCTGCCTTGTCCTTCTTTCCTTTTTCTTCCTCCTCTGTTATACTCTTCTCTGTGTTTTCTTTAGAGGAACTCTTTCCTATTTACTTACCACTTGCTACCTGATCTAGAGGGCTTTGTGAGGCAGTAATATCCTCTTGTTATCTAGAGTGATCAGGTGGAGGGGTTACCCCTGCATCAACTATTCTGTCTACCATTTCTATGTCCTCCTGATTGACTTGTTCCTCTTCTTGAACTTCTCTAATATTTATATTTGATGAGTCAAATCCAACATTAGTTTCTTCATAGATTAACTCTAGAGGATCTAAATTAACACCTTGGTCATCAATTCTCTTATTATTCTCTCCATTTGAAGCTTCCAGTTTCAGAACTTGAGAGTTGTCTTCTTTAACTTGTTTCTCTGAAATAATAAAGTACTTATTCTTGTCAATGACCTTTCTCAAAATTTCCTCTGTTTCTTTTGCAATTTCTTTAGTTTCACCAAGCATAAGTTTGTTCATCCAGACTTTTCTTTTGAATTTATCTTTGACTTCTCTAAGGATTTTGTCTGCTTCTCTTCTAGTCATCATAGGGCACAAAGTGGAGAGAACATACTCTCTGAGTTTCATGTCTTTATCCTTGGTTGCTTCTTTCCTTATTTCCGGTACTTTCCTTAAGCTTTTAGGAAGTTCTTGTAAAATTTCCAATAGAGCTCTATTGAATTTGTTCAAATATATGATAATGGCATCTTCCAAAATTTTCTTATTTTCTTGATCAAGATTATCATAGTAAACTTTAATAGGTTTTAAATTTCCATGAAAAGTAATTGTTTTTACAATTTCATTAATTGACATAGCAACCTTACTAGTTGCTTGCTTTTTACTGGCTTTATTGCTTGCAAAATTTTGGTCTTCAGAAGTCTTTAAAGCTTTGGCTTTCTTGAATCTTATTTCTTTTATTTATTCATTTGTTTCTATCTCCTCATCATCTTTTGAGCTTTTGAGGACTCTTGTGGCCTTGGTTTTCTTTCTTTTCCCCCCTTCACTAGATGGAGTGGCTTCAGGTTTCTTGATGGAAGAGGACTTAGGTTTCTCAGTGAGATTTGTAGAACTCCTTGTCTTCCTTGAGGAGCTTGGAAGGACTTCCAGAGTGACTACTGGCTCACTTTCTACTTTTTCTTCTTAAGTTTGCTCGGTTCTCTTCTTCAATTTTTCAATCCTTTCTCTGTTCTCTCTCACTACTTCTTTTGTAATCCCAATGCTTTCTGTGTACATCTCCACTTGCTTGAGCACTTTTCTTTTTGTTTCCATCTATCTTAGTTCCACATGCAATTTTAAGCTTAGTTCCTTGTAGGTTCCAAACCTTTCAACAGAAGTGTCTTTAGGTTTTCTCAGAAGATGCTGAGCATACATGTCCAAAATTTACTCATCCACCTCATAACCCATTGGTATTATCCATACGGTTCTTGGTTCTATAGCTTCTATCAAACATTGATCTATGTCGACCATAAAACATATTTTATTTTCATACTTTTCTACAATAGAATTAGGGATTCTTTCCCTTGCATGCATTAGACTCTAAAAGTTTTTGAAATAACCCTAGATTGTAGTCTTTTGTGCACCTGAATCTCCAAGACTATATAAGTGGTCTCTTATCTGGATTGCCATTGGCCTGTCATTTGTCCAGTGTACACCTTGCACTCCAGGCACTTCATTAATGAAATAGAAAAATAGGCATATGATCAAGGAACCATATTTAAAAGAGTTTTTCTTGTCTCTTTTGATTTTGTTCAGATTCTCTATCAGTTGATTCTATAGCAATTCACACAAATCATAGTCTGCATTCTCCTTTAACATTTTATAAGCTACATATATTACCATTCTAGAAATTGAATTTTCCCTGCTGGAGTGATAAATCTTGTACCCGATTACCATACAGGCAATCTTAACATCCGGTTCTATGATATCATTAATGGTCATTTCCCTTTTGTCAAACTTGGCATTGGTAGCATCAATTACTGTCTGGTTTTTCACGGCTTTCAGCATGGGTAATCCATTGGAAGAGTTTAACCAGTTACAATTTTGATAACATTTTTTGTAATCTTAAATGGTTTCATTAGCCACATGAATTCATTGTGTATTCAGCTTAAGATGTAGCAAACCCATTCATTTTCATCAAAAGACAGAATTTCAATCATTTGTAGAAAATATTTTCTTTCAAGGGCTTCAAATTTAGGTCAGTTGATAATTGTCATCTTTCAGATGGTTCTTAAATAACTCCATCAATTTTCAATTTCTAAATTCTTCTATACTGCAATGAATGTATGCCCTAATGTCTTCAACATGCAAAACCCCATATGGAACACTCAAGAAGGAACCAATCTCGAATTCAACATATTTATAGGGATGCTTCTTGAATTTAGGATGGGGCCTCTCAGTGACATCAACAGGTAAAGGTGTAGCCATTTACCTTTATTGATAATTCAAGAAGTTTCACAGAATACAGAAATGCCTTGTTCCGCAGATTAGGGTTTTGCTTGGAGATCCTCTTTGTGCTTCAATTTTAGGAATTCTCAGCTCTGAACTCATTCACTTCTCTTCTTTCTTTCTTCTGATGTAAAGTGATCTAATTGAGGAATGAATGATTTTTATGTTCTGCAACATCCAGTTGCTTTGTTTGTTGAATAGTTTCATATAAATTACTCTGTAATTTGTCATATCCAGCTTTTTACTTCCAGAAATCCTTCCAAATGATCTAAAACAATTCAAGATACCTTTTCTCATTGTGCTAGAATCAGGCACTTAACTACTGGTTGGGGGAATTTGATTTACAAAGTTGCTCCCCTTGAGCTAAAGATCCTTATTTAATTCCCTGAGGAATTATCTACACTAGATTCTGATGCAGACCCATCATTATGGTTCACAGTTGCTTTCTTCACTCATGTCTTACTTGTTTCATTCTGGATCTCATTCTCTTCAATTTTTCTTTTGCCTTTGTCTTGTCTCTGCTCATCTAGTTTTTTGTTTACTGGACCTCTTCCTTCATTGATCCTACTTCTGCAGAATCTTGTAAAATGATCGGATCAGTTACAATGGAAGCACACAACTTTTCTTTGCCCATTTGATTGATTTCCTCTTGATCTGCACTAATTTGTTATATGTCCAAATCTATTGCATGCAAAACATTTGTCATAGAAAGATTTCCTTTTTCCTCTATTTGAAGAGTCATTCATTATCTTACTTCTACATTCATTGGATTTATGACCATACCTCTTACCATTGAAGCATTGTCCAGAGAAGGATGGATTATTTTGATTTACTCTACTTTTGCATTGAGTGGCTTTATGACCAAATTTATTGCACTTGAAACAATTTCCATTGAAAGATGGATACCTTTGAGCTTTAGGATGTCTTATTGAAGGTCTTCTAGGTCTATTTCTCTTATTCCTTGGTTGAAAGTTTCTTTGACCAGATCTGGAGCTTTCACCCTTTTCATATCTAAGACCATGCTTATCTTCAACCCCTTTTTGACCCTCAAGTATTGCTTCAAGTTTAGCTAAGCTTATCTTGAACTTTTCTTTGTATTCATTTGCAACTTCTAGATCATGTCTAAGAATGACAATTTGTCTTTCAAGATCTCTTTCACTGTCTTTTCTTTCTTGTAAATAAGATTTTAGATGACCAACAATGATGTCCAATCTGTAGCATTCATCAGTTCTCTCTCTTAGAGTTTGATTTAAATCTTCTTTAGTCTTCTTCCTTTTCTCAATTTCTTTGGTAAACCTCATTACCCCAGATTCCATCTCAACTCTTAGAACAACAACTTCTTTTGACAGCTTATCACACTCCTTTGTTTTTTCTTCCAAGGCTTCATTCATGCTATTTTCTTCAGATAAATTGGATAATTGAAGAAGCAACTCCTTATTCCTTCCCAAAGATTTATTCAATTTATCTTTTAATATCTCAATGGTATCATCAGCATCCTTGATTTCATCTTTCAACTTATATATTTCTGCTTTGGACTGATCAAGATCTTTTAGAACCAACTAAAGTTGTTCCTTAAGTGAACCCATTGAAAAACTTCTTCCAAGATCTTTCCTCAAGCTATTAAGCTTCTTTTAAGGAACCTCACTCTGATACCAATTGTTGAATTAGGTCCAGACAATTGAGAGGGGGGGTGAATCAGTTGTCACACAATTTTAGCTATTTCTTTCTCTTAATCTTCTTTTATAACTTATAATCAAAACATTTCAGCATTAATCAATCTAACATAAATAGAAATAAAAATAGTACACTTGACACCAAGATTTTTGACGTGGAAACCCGGTTAAGGGAAAAAACACGGTGGGGGTTAACCCACAAATATTAATACCCTGTTAAAAGTATTTTTACAAATGGGAATGCACATGCATTTGGGCTCACTGCTTAGAGATCATTGCTCAAATGGAGGCTCACTGTCTATGGAAATATTACAAGAGAATGATAGAGATTTGAACTGATTAATAGCATCTACTTATGCAAGAATTTTAGTTCTGGTTAAGTACAAAAATTGATCTTACACATTTCATCTTTGCTCTGCTCTTCTTACTTGTCTACCTTCATTCGCACTTTAGATTTCTCCTCTACTCACATACACCTTATTCACACATACCATTCATACTGAATCATCCAATTTCATCAGCTATATATATCCACAACATGATCTACAATCATTCTAACAGTCGACTTTAACAATACTTAGAACTTTAATGAATGCTCTGCTCTATTGGTTAGATCTATGCATAACTTAAGATGCGGACCAAAACTTACTCTTTAAAATCACTACTCATGTTAGCCACACTCACTAATCATCACTATTTGTCCAACAAACAAATTCCATACATCTAGAATCAAGACCTTCTGCAAGGTCGGCCTGTTCTTCTTCTGTCTACTTCTGACAAATTGGAACCAAATACTCAAAGGCTAATATCTTTTGAATCCTTCATAACCAGAGGACAAAAATCTAGAGTTAGATTATCTTGACAATGCACATGACCCCTAGATCTGTAGCTAATCATGACTTCCCACCGGAGAGATCCAGACCAAAATATCAGACCCTATTACTACTCTGTTCCTAGCTACCTAGACTTAGACAAATTTTGAATCTGACTTCTGGTATGAACAAGTTGTGTTAAGCAGATGATTGGGATGATCCTAGTTGCCATCAATGACAACACCTATCAATGAAAAGCATTGTGTCTTGCCAATAGATGTTTCTTGAATTTAGGTCATGGTCGCTCAATAATATCAACAATCTGTAGCGTCGCCATCTCAAAATTTTAACAAACTCACAGATAGGGTTTGAACAAAAATACCTTGTTTTACCAATTTAGAGTTTCCTTTGTCTAAATCACTCTGAATTCTTCTAGTCTTAGTTGTTGTCACACAATCTTTGCCTTAATCTCACTTAGATGTCTGATATCTCAAGTGTAAAGTGATTTTGAAATCAAACAAGTCTCTTTTTATCCTCTGCATGACTTGACCTAAATTGTCATAAATGTTCATTCCCAAAAAGATGCATGTCTTCTTTGATAGATACAGTCGATCAAGATTGCTCCATAATGTGCCACATTGACTCCTTTTCTTCCAATTTTTCTTTTAGGAGATTTGTCACATTAGATTCCATCATACACCTTCGTGCCTGATTCTGGCACCCACTTTCTGGCTAGGGGTTTTGGATTTTCAACACTGCTCCCCCTAAGCTAGAGCTCCCAATTCACTTCCCGGAGGAAGCATTTGCACCAAAAGCTGGTGCAAACTCTTTCATGTCTTCATTAGCATCTTTCCTGATCCAGATCTTGCTCATCTCATTCTTGGTTTCTGTCGAATCAACCTTGTTCTTGCCCTTATTATTTCTCTGTTTAGTTTTCCCCTTCTCTATAGGATAGTCTCTTGTTACATTTCTGCTTCTACAAAATTTGGCAAAATGCCTAGGTTTTTTATAGTTCAAACAAACAACATTTCTTTGACCTTGATTTCTTCTATATTTGGGAATTGTTCTTGATCTATATTGATTAGCTATATGCCCAAATCTATTGCATACAAAACATTTTCCATTGAAGGATTGACCATTCCTTGGATAGTTTGTCACATTTCTTGACATACTTCTGCAGTCATTTGCTTTATGACCAATCTTCTTGCAATTGAAACATTGACCAAAAAAAGATGGAGCATTTTGATTTGTTCTACTTCTACACTGAGTGGCCCTATGACCATACTTATTGCATTTGAAACAATGACCTTTGAAAGATGGGTACCTTTGTGCATTTGGTTGCTTGATTGGAGGTCCTTTAGGTCTTCTTCGTTGATTCCTTACCAGATGATTTCTGCCTCTTCCTTCTTTAGATCTGTCTTGCCCTAAATTTTAACTTTCTCCTTTTTCAAAACCCAAACCTTGTTTGTCATCTGGATACTTTTGACTAGCCAACAACTCATTAAGTTTTGCAGAGCTTATTTTGAATTTTTATTTGTAGCTGTTGGCTGCTTCTAGATCAAACTTTAAGAGCAAAACTTCTTTCCCCTATTTTTCACATTCTTCTAACTTGTCCTTCACAATTTGATTCAAACATTCCTCACTCTTAGTCTTTTCTTTAAACACCTTGAGAAGACTCTTTGTGGA
This sequence comes from Cunninghamia lanceolata, assembly GCA_027924645.1. Lineage (NCBI taxonomy): Eukaryota > Viridiplantae > Streptophyta > Pinopsida > Cupressales > Cupressaceae > Cunninghamia > Cunninghamia lanceolata. The sequence goes on along the minus strand of BSBN01000870.1, from coordinate 13,717,354 downwards.
TTCATTTGCTTGTCTTAGTTGCTCACATAATTCTTTCCTTCTTTCCTAAGATTTACTAATATGTTCTTTTAGTTTTAGAATGAAATCATCAACCTCTTTGATACTCTCCTCTAAGCCCTTGATATCAACCTTGGTGTTGTCAAGATCTTCTAGAGTTGTTTGAAATTGTTCATTATTAACATATACTTGATTGCCAATTGTAATACTACCAGGAGGATTTGCTTCAGGATAAGTGAGATACCTTTGTGCTGCCATGAGTGTACCTTCTTAGATCTTCCTCAAGCATTTAGGCTTCTTCCAAGGAACCTTGCTCTGATACCAATTGTTGAATCTAATGAACACTGAGAGGGGGGGTGAATCAATGTTCTACAAAACCATTTATGCACTTGCTCTATTATACATTTATCAAATTTAAATATATGAAAGCATATTAAACAAATGAACATCAACCACAAAGACATAACACATGAACACCAAGATTTTATGTGGAAAAACCAAAGAGGGAAAAACCACATAGAGCATTATCTCTCAATATATATTGCAATCTTTTTCAAATGGTGATGTTCAAGCTTGGTCACTCCACGGGCCTAGAACATACTGGCTCACTGCCATGAAGTACAACTAGGTCTAGCAAGCTCACTACCTCAACCCTAAACCTAGAAATATTACAATGAGGGCTATTAAACCCTAAAGGAGGCTCACTGCCAGACTTATGCCAAGTACAAGTGAAATTATATAGGAAATATGAATACTGCAAAAACATCTATCAATATGCCAGGGTGCAGTCATTAGTAACTAAATTCTAAATCCTGAATCTTCATCATCACTGATTTTCTATCTCTACTTTGCTATTTTTATGCTCACATCAATCATATCACACACTTCCAAACACCGAAATCCATCCTCTATTTATATCTGCAACTAAATCTTTCTCATGATTAGGTTGGCAAGCAAACTGTGAAACGTGTACACCAAGTGTTATATCCTATCGGCTTGTTCTTGTGTTAAATCATCAATGTGGATCCAAAACATCATGCGCATGTCTTCATATGTGTCATCTCTAATCATACAACTACTTATCTTTATCATCCAACTCATATTTCTTCTTTGCATAAGGATTTAACCAGCCTATTAGCTTGTTTCTTGATAACATCTATGATAGGTTCCTCTGTCACATCATAACTCATGCTTCAGAACAAATGGGATTTCATGAACCATAATCAAAAAATGTTATTGATATCTTGATATGTCTTCAACTCCGCAGAATAAGATAAATATGTATGCCAAAATGTGGACCTCTGGCTTGATGCACTGTCACACTGGAACACTGTCAAACTTGATTTTGGTATTGGAGAGCCTGTAGAATAAGATCTATTGCACTTCTAGAGCTATAATCTTGAATTTTGATATTCATGACATATCTCTATCTTACTTCAAAACCATAGAACAAAACATGCTAATGTGGAGGAATGCAAACCAATTTACTCAACACTATTCATTGTTTTTGTCTTCTTCTATTCTTCTAGACTTATACATTTTCTCCAAATGACTATTGGAAGAAGTCAGGACTTGATCACTAGAATATAGAAACACCAAACAACTATGAATCATTATACCTAAGCCACATTTCTAGGTCATCATATGCGGAAGCACACTGATCCACTTACCGTCCCTTACTCTGTATCATGTCCATACTTAGTCATTTCTGCCAATCGAACCTCAATTCCAATATGACCTTCCAGAGTTATGTCTTCTTGTCATGTTGATGAGATCTCTAAGCCTTGTTTCCATCAATGACAACACATAGGTCCATACTAGAACAGTGTCTCTTGCCAACATGGTGAAGTCACAGTGGGAGGGTTCATAGAATGAACTATCTAGACCGTGCAGCAAGAGTAAACACAATGGAAACAACTCAAAGAAATAAAGTAAATGTAGATTCAATCATTCAGTATATCATAGAATTCAAATATAGATTGGTTGGCAACATGTGCAATTGGGCTCATAGGCCTAATTACAGAATTTACACAAGATATAGCTTTGAAGCTCCTTCATACAAAATCTAAATTATGAACTTATGTGGATGATCACAACTTGATAACTTGATAATTTTTTTCCTAAGGATCTATTACATCAATATATATCATCTCTAGAACAATAGATTCCTCTGTGTCAGCCAAGGAAGGTCACAAACTCTAATGAAGAGCTATAATGTGTGAACACAGATAGGTTGGACCTAAATGCATAGATCACCTCTACAAATGAATGGAATGGTGTGCGGATCTCGAGGAAGGTCGGCCACGAACCAAGGATGAATGAATGATGTATCATTAAGCTCCACAAGTTGAGGAATGCTCCGCAAGTCTTCTCCTTTAGATGATTGTCTGAGACTATCAGGATGCTCTGCTTTGAGAAAACAGTTGATCTTTCGATAGTGATAACTTTTCGGTAATGATGTACATATCTCTAAATTTAGGATATGATGTAGATGAATAAATCTAGATGCTAAGTCTAGATCCGCAAGAACTAAAATGCAACTGTGGTAGAATGTGGACCAAAATGCAGAAATTGCTTCTGACTAAACTGCCTGAATTGAACTAGAAAATGAAAAGAAATAGACTGAAATGCAAATGTTTTTGGTTGATACAAGATTGCTCTTGACCTAGAGATGCTCTTGCATTAGACATCTGAGGTTATTGAAAAAGTGAGTCCCTCACTTTGCTAGGGCTAGGGGAGAACCAAGATGATCCACCTTAGCCTAAGAAATCCATGATGAATCTTCTTCTGGTCTACCTTTCCACTTCACAAGATATTCTTTGTATTGTCTTCCTCTAGTGTTGCGTCCAACTCTACCAACCAAGATGTCTTCAATCTGCTTCAGTGCTAGTTGTGGTAATTGCTTCTTCAAGTCTTCTTTCATGTTGTCACTGAACTCTACTTCATGATACTGATATAAGTCTGCAATGTTGAAAATAGGTGATATACTCAAGGTCTTCGATAATTCCACTTCATATGCATTTCCTGAATCAAATTTCTTGAGTATTGTTGTGCCTTGCACACACGCCCCATTTTTCCAAATGGAGACCCCCTCTTTTGCTTTGGCTTGAAGTCTCAACCTTTTTGCCTTATGATGATGATAAAGTGAATTTGTACTTAGAGTGCAGGATTTGTTCCAGATTTGAGTATTTTGCATGTTTGGAGTCATTTGATGTTATGCATGATTGATTTGGAAGTGTCTTGAGTGGTCTTGTGCTTAAAAGATTGTCATTTGTTGCCTTTTGCACTAAAATGGGGTGTTACTGCACTTTGCTCAAAAATCCTATGTCATTGGATATTGGCCTTTGAATTGCTACTGCAGGATGGGTTATGTTGAAATTCATAGTTTCCAAGTCTTACAGTTGCAAAATCATGTCAAATTCCACAAGATTTCATTAGGGGGTTCATATACTTTCATCCTATCGCATGATCCTAGAGCCCTGATTTGGCTAAGTCTGAAACCCTAAAAATCTTGAAAAATGGCTAAGTCTGAAAATTGGTGGAACCTCAAAATTCTAGAATCTACATATGAAATCCTACGGATCTAGAAGCTATCTCAAACATCCTAAAAGTATATTTAAAAATATTTAAAGTATAAGAAATTCCTCTTATACTTAAATATATTTTTAAATATACTTTCACCCTGGACATTTCCAAAACTGGCACTAAAAACACTCCCTACTGCAAAAAGTGCTAAAAATGCCTTCTACTGACCTTAGCGCTAAATTTGCCTCCCACCGACCTCCCTCCAAGCTACCGCTAAGTCAGTCGGAACAAAAATCCCCGCCGAGACAATTTCAAAGAGAAGCGCTAAAATTGCCCTCTACTGACTTGCGCTGAAATGGTCTTCCACCGACTTAAGTCACGTAGGTCAGTCGAAACTCACATAGGTTGGTCAGTGTTAAAACTCACGTAGGTTGATCGGTACTAAAACTTGCACAGGTTGGTTGCATTGAAAATCCCCACCAATGAAGTTAGCGCTAAAAATAGGCCTCATAGACCTGCGTTGAAAACTGCCTTCGCTGACTTTAGTCGATTGGACCTAAAATCCATGCTAAGGTTGGTTGGACCCCAAATCAACACAAGACCATTTTGCACTAGAATTGCACCTCATGGACCTACACTAAATTTGACCTCCATCAACTTTTAGTCCGTGACACGCAAAACCCATGTTTTTTGGTATTTTGGCCCAAAAATTGAGTTTTTCAAGGTGCAACTTGGATTTTCCTGGTGAATTTGATCTGCACATCTATTTGTCACATCGTGACAAAAATTTTATCAATTTTGTGTGGATTTGTGGCACATTTTAAGATAATTAATGTTACTGCACATGAAAAGTCTGTGACCCCCCAAAACCCCACTTTTACAGAAAAGGCTAGAAAAACATGAAATTAAAGTCTGTAAATGGATCCTAATGACTACAAAAACTCCCTAGATCAATATATTGGCCAAATGGGTGCTTGAAAATGGTAAAAAATGCATAAAATCATGTGAAAATCACTAGATTTAAGAGGTTGTTTATAAAGAAGCAACATTGACAATGGGTTGTTTTTGACTGATTCATGACTGCAAATGGACATGTTTTGATCCAAATTGATGGAAAATAACTTGTTTATGATGAAATTGATGCTTGTTCTTATTTATTGTAGGTCTAAGAGCACAAAAGAGCCAATTGAAGCCGTCTTGGAAGGATAAACACACAAAGGTACCTCGCTGACCCGGAGTTGCAGAATTGATATTCTATCAACCAAATTGTTGTTGTACATGAAAAAGGAAGTCATTATGATGTCCAAGATGATGGAGATGAGCTACAGGAGCTAGGAGATAGTAACGATCATGCCTACATCACTGTTATTCCTGCAGATCTAATTCATTGCACAAGACTTGTTCATAGCTGTCTAAGTCATCCAATCATGCAATGTTGGTCCAGCAAGCTTCCAGTTGGATACACTTTCACCAAAAATGTGCCACATACACCTCTTGATCCATTCAACACTTGGAATCTTATGAATATACATTAGCTCATATTTTCAAGTGTCATGTGACTCTATTTTAGCTTTATTAGGCCTTAAAAATTGACTTATCATCATGTGCATCCAAATGGGTATCCATTTTTGTCTAGATTCAATGTATTTGCAAGCTGTATTTTGTATTTTTCTTACAAGATAAAGGAAAATCCAAAAATGTAATAAACTGATGTATCTTCTTAAATGCCATGTAATCTAGACCATTGGTGATGAGTTAATCTCCACCGTCCATTGAAAAACATGATATGGTGCCTTATCTATAAAAGGGCCATCCTTTTCTCTCATCTGTAAGTATGATTAGATATTGAATTGTTGAGACTCTACCAAATTGTGATCAATACAAAGCAAGTTTTGCAGGTTGCTAGGAATTTATGTTAATGTGTTGTCTTATTTTGGTTTTCATGGTTCATATTAATCTGAATTTAATTAGTTGTGCTTTTGCAATGATGGGTAAATGTTAAGATATCTGATGAATGCTTTGGTCCATACTATTAGTTCTTATCGATGGTAAGTTGTTGTGTATAGTTAGCCTGGGCCCTATCATTGAATATAGTTCAGTTGCACTCCACTAGTTAAGTTGTGCCATTGTCTGGGTGTTTAATAAGTGAATGCAGTTTGAAAATCATAAGGATCCTTTGAAGATTGCATCATTTCTTGCAATATTGTGGGTTTCTTATCCTGGTGAAAAATGGGATGGTTTATTGAAAGTATTTGTCTATATGCAACATTTTGCCCCATTGTGACTATTACTTAGGATCTCTTAACCCTTCTCTCTCCTTTTCCTTTTGCATTTTATTTATATTAAGTTTGTTAGGTTAGGTTATAAGCAACATTTCATTGCTCATCTACTGGAAAATTTTAGACTTTATAGTATGAACCATTAGGGTTTTTGCATATACATTGCTGCCATCTTCCATAAACCCTACATGTCGTGTAAGACCCCTTGTTGGCACAGCTAGATATTCCACTGAAGTTATTCCAATCAAGCTAAGACTGAGCTATATTATCCTTGGGGCAGTCCTATCTTGGATATGATACCTTTTTCAAGAGAGGTGTGATACCAGCAATCATACTTCCGTTGTTGTGTGCTAAAACCACCATCAATAAGTATCTTACAAGGTCCAAACTTCTTCATCTTCAACTTGTTATATGTCCCAACTCAAAATCTTTCTTTTCTCAAGTACATCATCACTTCCTCTTCAACTTCAAATTCCTTGTCTTCACTTCTCATCTGCTTTTTCCTTATACTTATTGTTCATATCTACCAAATGTTTCTTCACCTGATTATGCATTGTCATCATGTGATCTGCAAATTCTTCTACTTCTACACTCCTCTTTTCTTCCATGCTAATATCTCTTAATTCTGCCACTCCTCTAGGGTTCACTCTGATAGCAATCTCTAAAGTTATTCTTCTGGTACTCTTGTTTACTAAATTATTGTATGCAAACTCTGCTTGTAAAAGAATCAAATCCCAACTTTTGGCTTTCTCTCCAACCAAGCATCTCAACAAGTTTCCCAGACTCCTATTCACTACCTCTGTCTGTCCATCAGTCTGTGGATGAAAAGTTGAACTAAACTTCAAATCTATCTTTAGTTTCTTCCAAAGTGTCTTCCAAAAGTATCCAACAAACTTTGTATCTCTATCTAAAACTATACTCTTAGGTAATCCATGCAATCTCACAATCTCCTTGAAAAATAGGTTAGCTACATGTACTGCATCGGTTGTCTTCTTACAAGGTATGAAATGAGCCATCTTTGAAAATTTGTGAACCAATACAAATATTGAATCATGTCCTCTCTGTGTCTTCAGCAATCCCATTACAAAATCCATACTTATATCTTCCCGAGGTCTCTTCAATACTATCAAAGGTTTATACAATCCAGTATTCTGACTACTCTGTTTTGCAACTTGACAAACTACAACTTTGTATAAATTTTTGAACATCCTTATGTATCTAAGGCCAAAAGTAATTTTCACTCACCAAGGCCACTGTCTTATCAATGCCAAAATGTCATCCTAATCCACCACTATGCTTCTCCTTGATCAAATTATCTCTCATTGAACTTCTAGGTATGAACAATTGATTTACTCTAAACAACATATCTTCTTGAATAAAATAGTCCAACCACTTACTCCTATCTATCACAATAGGTTCCTTACATGCTCTCCAAGGTTTTGCAAAATTAGTGTCTCCCTCATACATGTTCTTCAATTCATCAAAACCCAACACTTCAATTCTCATCTCTGTCAACAAGTTTCTTCTTCTACTCAATGCATCAACAACTTTGTTTGATTTTCCACTCCTATGTTTCAACACAAATGTCTGCATGAACTCTACCCATCTCATATGTCTTTGATTCAACTTACCTTGACTGTTCAAGTATTGCAAAGCTTGATGATCTGTGTACAACATAAACTCCTTAGGCAACAAATAATGTCTCCACTTCTTCAAGGCTTGAATTATGACATAGAAATCTTGATCATAAATTGAATATCTCCTCCTTGCATCATTCAACTTCTCACTAAAATATGCTACTGGTCTACCTTCTTGACTTAATACTGCTCCAATTGCATTTCCACTTGCATCACAATCAACTTGAAATACCTTATTGAAATCTGGTAATGCCAAAATAGGTTGCTCTGTCACCTTCTGCTTCAATAGCTCAAAAATTTTATCCGTTCCTGATGTCCACTTAAAATATTTTATGTCACCTCTCATTGTCTTTATCATAGAGTTACAAACTAAACTAAAATTTCTAATGAACTTTTGGTAGAAACTAGTCAATCCATGAAATGATCTAACCTCTCCAATGCTCTCTGGTGTAGGCCATTCACAAATTTCTTTCACTTTCTCAGGGTCCATCTTCAATCCTTCTGTAGAAATCACAAATCCCAAATATACCAACTCTTCTTTCATGAAACTACACTTCTTGATGTCTATCAACAATTTCACTTCTCTCAGTGTCTGTAAAACTTGTCTAATATACCACAAATGTTCCTCTTTTGTTTTATTGAAAATCAGAATATCATCCAAGTATACAATCACAAACTTACCCAAGAATTTTTTCAGAACTTCATTCATCAATCTCATGAAAGTACTCAATGCATCAATCCAAAGGGCATCACTAACCACTCATACAATCCTTTATTTGTCTTGAAAGTAGTCTTCCATTCATCATCTTCTTTGGATCTTCAATTTCCTCATATTCAAAGTATTCTTCCATGTCATTTATCTAGTCAATTAATTTATCAAGGTTCAAATTACCAGTATAGTTTGGCACATCAACTCTAGGTCTCTTTCCAATCTTTGAAATAGCTTGCAGCACTATACTTCAATGCTAATTTTGAATTTTTGGGTTTATTAAAGAACATAGGTGGATTTTTCTTATTGAGTTTTGTAATAAAGCCCACTAGAGGCATCTTCTTATAGTGGAGGATTTAAAACATGATTTTTGCCTAAGTTTAGGACTGTCTAATTTGGGCATTGGAGTGGACAGTCAGTTTTTATGCTTTCTTTTTTAGGAATGTTATTTATGTCTCAGACATGTCAAGGAAGGGAGAGAATGTAATTTGGAGTGAAGAAAATACACGATTTTTCCTATTTTTCTGCATTTGTTTTGTCTTTTTATTGTTTCCAACATCCTGAGCAAAGCTGCACAGTATTGTCATGAACCAAAATGTCTAAAATCATGTTGGGAATAGTATTAGCTTTCATTTAAGCCAAGTTTGGAGGATTCTCATTGTATTTAAGGCATTTTATCAATCATTTTCTGTAACTAGCTCTTAAACCCTAGTTTTGAGGGTTTTAGTGAAATTGATGGGTTTTTGGCCCATTCCTCCTACACCATAGCCTCAAAATGGGTGGAATGGAGTTCATTAGTTTGATTTTCAATTGGGTTTTCATTGCAGGAGTAGGGGATGTGTTTAAGGTGACTGTTGTAGCATTTGAAGCCTAATATCTTCATGTATTAGACTTTTGGCTTTGTTGGAGAGATGAGTTGGTGTATATGTGACTTGAGATGACTCAAGAACCCTAAAATCAGCATATTCAGACCATTTTCCATCTTATTGATGCCCTAGAGTATGTTAGAGGAGTTGATAATAAGTTTACACCATACTTGCCTTGTTAAAAAGGCCTAATTAGGCCTAAGAGCAGTAGAGACGGTCAATTTTTGAGACACATGTTCCAAAGAACCCATGATGTATGCTAGATATGTTATGAAGGCTCTTAATGGGTATCTAGAAAGCCAAATAGTTTGTGGGTTTGTCAAGTATTTTGCAAGATATGACTAAAAACCCTATTCCAAGGGCTATAAGCAAATAGGGTTGATTGCAAGCAAGCGCCTAGGAGGGCATGGTATCATGGATCTTTGTGACCTTGAATGGTTTTAGTCTACCAAAACAGAGTGTGTCAAGGTGTGATAAGAGTGTAGTAGGTTGGTTAACTAGTTTGGCCTTCATTTATACATGTTTCACCCTTTGGCAACCATGCTAGATGAAGAGGAAACTTTTCAAGTTGGGACAGTCAACTTAGCGAGTCTTAAGAATCATTTTAAATGTCTTTGAGAAGCCTCCCCTACTCTACATCAAGTGGTATTAGAGCTAGGTTCAGGTTCTAATTGGGAAGAAAGAAGAAAGTTGAAGTGTGAAAGAGTTGAGTTTACAAGATTCATCCAAAGAGCAATCTAATGGCTAAGGAAGTTAGAGAGTTGAAGGAACAACATGCAAAGGAGCTGAGACAATTAAAGGAGTCTCATGAAGCTTCCCTAGCTAGGATATCAGGATTGGAATCCAACCTTAAGAGAGGTATGGACATAGGGGATCAGAGTGATCCAAAGGAAGAGGGTGAGAACATAGACCCTCAATTAGGAGTTCAAGAAGAAGAAGAAGACTTGGACTCAGGTGAAGAGAGGATGCTAAAAATGTTGAGGGTTACCAAAGGGGAAAATACTCCAAAATTGAAAGTAGAAGTACCCATGTATGGTGGGAAGATGGACAGTGAAGAAATATTGGGATGGATAGATGCTCTTGATAACTTCTTTGAGTTTGAGGAGGTAGAAAACTACAATAAGTTGAAGTATGCAAAGACTAAGTTGAAGGGCCCTACCCTAACATGGTGGAACTATGTTCAAGAGGAAAGAGTAAAGAAAGGCAAGGCAAAGATCCATTCATGGGATAGAATGGTGGCAAAGCTGAAGGCACAATTCCTACCTGCAGACTATGAAATCCAAACCTTTAGGAAGTTGCAAAGTCTTAATCAAAAGGAGTTGGATGTTATGGCCTACACTAAGGAGTTTCATAAATTGAGCATTAGGACAGGACATGTTGAAGATGAAAGAGAAAAGGTGGCAAGGTACCTAAATGGCCTGAGGTACAATAATCAAGATGAGATCAACCTATCTACACCAAGGATAGTGGAAGAGTGTTTTCAATTCGGTACCAAGGCAGAAGAAAGGATAAAGAGGAGGCAAGAGCAGCATGGAAAAGGTAGAGGAAGGAAGCTGAGAGGTAGAGTTAACTTTGGTGCAAGAGGATAGTCACAAAAACAACAAGGAGAGTCAAGTGGATAGCAGGAACGAGGTGGTGAGTCAAGTGGCAGAGGTAACTTTAGGGGAAGAAGATCCAATAGTAGAGGGAGGTTTGGTGGCCAAGGTAGAGGATCAAAGACTTTCTCAGGTAAATGTTATGACTGTAATCAATTTGGACATCCTACATTTAAGTGCCCAGACAAACAAGCATCAAGTTCTCAAGTAGGTGACCGAAGAACCCAAATAGTGCATGAAGAGGACAGTGACATGAAGAGGACAGTGAAAGTGTCAATTCACCACTTCAGCCTGTTGCTCCTAAGGTAGGTGATACATTGATGATAAGGAGGATGCTCCTCAAGGTGCCAACAACTAAAGAGCCTTCACAAAGGAAATGATTGTTTAGAACAACTTGCAAGTTGCATGGAAAAGTATGCAAAGTAGTGGTTGATTATGGTTCTACTGATAATCTAGTTTCTTTAGAAATGGTAGAGAAGTTGAACCTAAAGAGATTTCCTCACCCCACACCCTACAAAGTATCATGGTTAAACAAAGGTCAACAAGTCTTGGTGAATGAACAGTCATGGGTAGAGTTTAACATTTAAGGTTATAAAGACAAAATCCTTTGTGACATCATTCCTATGGATGTTTGTCACTTGCCACTAGGAAGACCCTGACAACATGATAGAAAGAGCAAGCATGATGGTCAGAAAAAAAATTATGTGATAGAGAAGGATGGAGTCTCATACTCATTGACACCCCTTCAAGAGGAAGAGCTTGATAAACAGGTTGGGTCTAGCATCATGGTAGTAGGAGAGAAAGAGTTTTTACAAATAATGAAGGAGGAATGACAAGGATTTGTAGTAGTGATCAGACCTAAGACCAAGTTTGATGTAGCAGCAAATAAGGTGGAAAACATACCTAGTGAAGTTTAGTCTTTGTTGAACAAGTACAAGGATATTGTGGTAGATGATTTACCAAGTTCCTTACCTCCCATGAGAGACATCAACCATCTCATAGACCTGATCCCTGGTACTAGTATACCTAACAAGGCTTCATACAAGCTAACCCCACAGCAGAATGAAGAAATCAAGCCACAAGTCCAAGAATTGTTAGATAAGGGTCTCATCAATGAAAGCTTAAGTCCATGTGTTGTCCCTACTATTTTAGCATGCAAGAAAGGTGGAGAGTGGAGTATGTGTACTGATTCAAAGGCCATAAACAAAATCACAATTAGATATAGGTTCCTAAGACCTAGAATGGAGGACCTAATGGACTATTCGGGGCGTGCATGTTACTTCTCAAAAATTAATCTCAAAAGTGGATATCACCAAATCAGAATAAGAGAAGGAGATAAATGGAAAACTGCCTTTAAAACCAATGAAGGATGGTATGAATGGATGGTAATGCCCTTTGGGTTGTCTAATGCTCCTAGCACATTTATGAGATTAATGAATGAGGTCTTCAATCCTTTTATTGGAAAGTTTGTTGTTGTTTACTTAGATAACATTCTTGTGTTTAGTAAGACAAAGGAGTAGCACTTGCAACATCTTGACATGTTTTTGTAGAGATTGCATGAGGAGAAGTTGATGATAAACCTCAAAAAATGTGAATTTATGAAGGAAGAACTAGTATTTCTTGGTTTTGTGATCTCCAAAGGCATGTTGAAGATGGATCTTTCCAAAGTTGAAGCCATTCTTAGTTGGATAGCTCCAAAATCATTGGGAGATGTAAGAAGTTTTCATGGTTTAGCTACCTTCTATAGGAAATTTATTAATAATTTCAGTCATATTTGTTCTCCCATTCTTCACATCATCAAAGGAGATAAGAAGAGGAAATTTCAGTGGATTGAGGAGGCAGCCCAGAGCTTTGAATACCTGAAAAAGAGAGTAGCAAAACATCCCATCCTTGCTTTACCTGACCTCAAGAAAATTTTCACAGTGGGATGTGATGCAAGTGGATCTGCAGTAGGTGCAGTCTTGAGACAAGAGGATAGACCAATAGCTTTCTTTAGTGAAAAGATCAAGTATTCTTCATATGAACTAGAACTCTATGCATTAGTGTAGTCCCTAGGAAGTGGAGACATTACCTCTTGCCTAAGAAATTTATAGTCTTCACAAATAACCATGCTCTGAGTTTCTTGAACAACCAAGACAAGTTAAGTCATAGGCATATAAAGTGGGTTGAGTACTTGCAAAGTTATACATTCACCATCAAGCACAAGAAAGGCCATGCTAACAAGGTAGCTGATGCATTAAGCAGGAGATCAATCCTAGTGCATGAAATACAACTTCAAAGTGTGGTATTAGAGCATTAAAAGACATGTATACTACTGATGCATACTTCAACGAGGCATACTCTATTTTCCAATAGTTTGAAGGTACTTTTCATGATCAATTTCCTAATTTTTTATTGCAAGATCACTAGTAGAAATATGGCAAATAAATGTCCAGGTGACTAAAACTTTTAGTCACGTGACCAAATTTTTTTGTAACACATCTATAAATGACTAAATAAATGACTAATTTGGTCATCAGTTTAAATGACTAAATAAATGACCAAATAAATGACTGAATAAATGACTAATTTGGTCATCAGGCAAAAAACACAACTAAATAATTGGTCAGACAAATACAAATGACTAAATAAATGACTATTACTTCTCTATTCTTTTTTCTTTCCAATTTGATCATAATCCATGAATTCAAAGACAATACAAGGCAAGGCAATAAATGTTCGCTTAGACCAAAGGAATAAAAGGAAAGAAAGCTCAGACGTTTCCCACGAGCGGAGCTAGATTATCTTGGCTCTTCAATCTATCTCAATGCACTAGCCACAGCACAACATGCCCATTAATGATCTGCATGCCTCGGGGATTATAATATTACATAATTATTATATTATATTATAATATTATTTAATTATTATATTATAATATAATATTATAATATTATATATTAATATTATAATATATTTAATATTATATAATATTATAATATTACATAATTATTATAATATAATATAATATAATATTTATATTATAATATAACATAATTATTATATTATAATATAATATTATAATATTAATACGATGAGCACCAAAACCAAAATGTTAAAATGGTCAAAATTTAATTAAAATTTTGGCGTCCGGTAAACCCTAACATTTCATGTTTGCAAAAAGTTAGTAGAGATTCAGGGGAGAGGTGCGATGGAGCGTATTACCAAGGGTCGCTTCCAGTGGAGCTTTAGATCAACAACTCTTAGTTTTTCTTGTTGTGGCATCACTAGTATCTCTATTTTGACAACCAACACAGATTTAATAGGTATCTCTATTTTAACAACCATTTTATGCCCTTTAATCCAACTACATCTAGGGATTTTTTTAATTCATCTATCTTTCATCAATCTCCTTACCTCACCACACTTGCCCACTTCTAGATGAGAGAAGAACATAAGTTGTGCAGCATTTTTAGGATCCAAATCAAAAAGCAATGTTGCTGTAAATACTCCTAAGCCTATATTCATATGTGATCTACAGGCAACAAGAAAACACATCCATACAACTAGCACAGATTTAATAGGTATCTCAATGATAAAGTTTAGGGTGTCTAAAGCCTTTTCAAAAAATCCATTTTGTGCATATCTTGCAATCATTACATTCCATGAGATGACATATCTTTGAGGCATTCTACCAAATAGTTCACATGCCTTGTCAATGCTTCCATATTTTGCATCACATCATCACCGCAGGCACTTCAAGTCATGCTTGTGGTGATGTGGGGCTTCCCTACATCACCGCAGGCATGAGTTGAAGTGCTTGCAGTGATGTAGTGATGTTGTTGGAGCTGGTCAATGCAAATCATGAGAGCAAAAGTTTATGGTGATTTCTTTCTTTTATTTCAGTTGTAGTTGTTTCTATTTTTATTTGAAGCAATATCTTGGGTTTTCTAGTTTTCATGCTTTAATTGGGCTTTTCAAGCTTTTTAAAGATACACATTTTGGTAATCAGAGTTATAGTGAAACAAAACAAATCATCCTTAGTACCACGAGGTGTTTTAGGCACCTACCCCTCAACAGTTGTACTGTAATTGTTGGTGCAAGATTTAGATTTGTTTCTAGGGTGTGTATGGTATCATTGAACTCCAATTCATTTCCGAAGCATGCTCATTTTGGATCAGATTTAAGTGGAAGAAATCATGGCAGCCTGAGCCTCACTAAATGTTTAAGCCCCTAAACATGGTGTTTGTGACATATTTTAGTAGATTATTTATTCTTGATGCAAACTTTTTCTATGGGCTCCAACTGTAGACCAATGGATTAGATATCAATTTTTTGTTGATTTGAAGGCAAACAAACCTTTTAGTGTCAACTTTAGCCATGCGTGCTAGTATATCGAAGCTTTTTTAGTTGTACATGTCATTGCCTTTGAAACAAGCAAATGATATGGAAGGCAGTTTGATAAGTTCTCTAATAAAATTGTTAAATAGCTCATAATACATCAATTATTAGCATTTCTACTACAACTATAAACAATGAGGCCTGATATACAATGGTAGTTGGAAACAAACATCTCTGTTTAAAAGATAAGGGTGACAAAAATACAGGGTTTGCATGATCTTAGTGGTGGTTGTAGTTGTATATATGATGGCACATCCTTTAAAAAATATTGATTTCTCTCTTCAATTTTTGAGAAATCCAACTCTATATGTACAAGTGTGTAAACACTATAAAGCATTGATTCTATTTGAGTGATAGCTATCTAGTGGTGGAGAAGAATCCATTGAGGTGTCAAGTAAGGCTATTCTAAAATGTAGAAGAGAATGAAAGAGCAGAAAGATTTAATGAAAAAATAAACTGCAGACATTATGGCCAAGGAACAGGAAGAAACCAACTTTTCTACTCACAAGTCTGCACACAAAATTGACAATAATATCTAAATTTTTCCATTTTATTTCTACTCACATTTCACTAAATTGTCTTTCCTTTTATAGATTGTTAAATGAGTGGATAATTGTTATCATATACATGGTTTATGTTGTGTGTTTTATAGAGAGAAAGTTTTAAGATTTTTTGTTGTTGTGATGGTTTTTAAATTCATGGCAGAAAGTGGGACTGATGTTAGTTACAAATTTCAACTGTGTGTACATTTTGGGATATTCAAACCTCATTCTAGTGCCTCTAGGATTGGTCTGGGGAATTATTGGCATGGTTGTTTTAGGTGCTTTCTCACTCTATGCCAATTTCCTGCTTGCAAATTTGTATGTTATAGATGGCCAATGCTTTATCAAATACAGAAAATTAGTTGGTCATGTATTTGGTGAGTGCTTAAATGTGTACCATTGTAATATAGACTATATATAGAACTATGTGACTTATTTCCTCTATAGGTGATTGAAAAAAATGAGACAAATTTTATATATCATTTGTTT
The DNA here is from genome assembly GCA_027924645.1 of Cunninghamia lanceolata. Taxonomy (NCBI): domain Eukaryota; kingdom Viridiplantae; phylum Streptophyta; class Pinopsida; order Cupressales; family Cupressaceae; genus Cunninghamia; species Cunninghamia lanceolata. The sequence goes on along the minus strand of BSBN01000870.1, from coordinate 13,701,335 downwards.
AAGCTCAGCTTGATGGGACTTGGTAAACTTATGAATCCAATGTAGCTGAGTAACATGTGAATTATCTATCTTAACTATCTAACTATTTTTTCTAGTAATCATATTTGGACACATATTAGATGCTATTTTTAATTTCATAAGATGAACTTCATATTTAACCATCTTCCTTCAATGATTTTGAGACACTTAGAACTGCATGCTATTTTCTGCAAAATTGGCAATGGTGGGATTGTATATTATTTACTCACATTTATTAATCGTGCAGGGAAGAAAATGTACCATATTACCTGGGCTCTATAGTTTGCACATATCATACTTAGCAATATGGGGTTCCTACTACTTTCTGGGAGAGCTCTTAAGGTACTCCATTTCCTATGCATTTTAGCATGTATAAATTCAACAATAAGGTAGAAATTTCAATTAGAATTTCTCTCCACACAAATGTCTAAAATTGTGAGGACAATATAGCTTTTATAGTTTGAAGGCTTTTGTCTTTTTGTTGTAGTTTGGAAAGGCATGAAAGTTAATTTCTATTATATGGATAAACTACATTATAACAAATGTCATTGTGGAAAATAAAAATCTATAATACATTTAAGCACTGAAATATGATGCCATTAATCCGATCACTACCAACAGTGTTTAAAGCTTAATCCATGAGACCACATTTCTTTGAGGCATTTTGTCAAACATGTCATGTGCCTTGTCTATACTTCCACATTTTGCATACATGTCTACCAGAGCATTTCCAACTATAATTTCTGACAAAAATCCCCCTTCCATTATTCTTTGATGGATGTCCATACCCTATTCCAAAGCTTCGATTTTGGCACAGGCAGGGAGGATGCTAGCAAAGGTTGTGGAATTTGGCTTTAGACCTGCCAATTGCATTTGCTTGAAAGTTTCTAAAGCCTTTTCAAAAAATCCATTTTGTCCATATCCTGCAATCATGGCATTCCACGAGACCACATTTCTTTCAGGTATTTTTTCAAATAGTTCACATGCCTTCTCTATGCTTCCACATTTTGCATACGTGTCTACTAGGGCAGTTGCAACTACAGCATCTGATAGAATTCCTTTATCCTTTATACTTTGATGGATGTCCATATCCTGTTCCAAAGATCCCATTTTTGCATAGGCGGGGAGGATGCTAGCAAAGGTTGTGGAATTTGGATTTACACCTACCAATTACATTTTCTTGAAAGTTTCTAAAGCCTTTTCAAAAAATCCATTTTGTGCATATCCCGCAATCATTGCATTCCATGAGATGACATCTCTTTGTGGCATTCTGCCATACAGTTCACATGCCTTGTTAATGCTTCCACATTTTGTATACATGTCTACCATGGAAGATGCAGTTGGATAGGCTTCCCACATCACCGTAGGAGCTGTCAAGAGTCAGTGCAAGAGTGCACTCCCGCATTGACTCTTGACAATTCCCACGGTGATGTGGGAAGCCTGTCCAACATTTTGCATAGATGTCTACCAGAGCATTTCCAACTATAATTTCTCACAAAAATCCCCCTTTCACAATGCTTTGATGGATGTCCATACCTTGTTCCAATGCTCCCATTTTGGCAGTCTGTGGGATTCCACTAGTACAAATTTATACACACACAAATATATTATACATCAAAAGGCATAGAACATAATGTAAAAACTTAAAAGTTTTTGTTGTTTTTTATAGATTATTTTTAAATGTTAGTTGTAGTTTTTGTGATATATATAGGGGAAAAGACCCAATAGGTGATATAGTTCCAATGGCTGAGATAGTATATGTGCATTTAAGGCCCAATATTTTTAAAGTTTAGTACTAGTAGTTGTGACTTTAAGGTTGCTAGTGTTACTATAAGTACTAATAATTGAATGAAATGTGCCCTTCAAATTTAAAAAGCAACCAATCATGTGATGCCACATTAGCCCACCAACAAAACATGACTTAATGCACACCTATTGATCCACCATTTTTTTGGGGAACTATTTGACACCTCAACAAAAAGCATGCTGATGTGGCATCATATTTGATGATGTGGCCCTGAAACCTTAGTTGTATGTAGGGGCATTGCCAAGTAAGCTACTTTAAAACTTTTGGAGTGATACGAAGTTGTCACGTATGATTTTGAGAGGTGTGAAGTTAGGGTGCACCACTACCGGGTCCTCTCCCCTAGAGAACAAAATCATCGCTTTTATATCAAAATGTTACATTTTTTTTGCAGTTTTTGAATTTTTTTTATAACTCTAAACTAGATTCAGATCTAGAAAACATGATACAGTATCTGGATGTATCAGATATGACACAGATATGGGCTTCAATTTTGATAGTAGTTCTCTTATACGGTAGAAAAAGAGAAATAAATGACTAAAAAAACTTGAATTTTGCAAGTAGTTCTTTGATAGAATATATACAGAAGCACTAAACTCTCATTATTCCATGTACGAGAAAACACTATTCATTTCTTCTAACAATTCAGATATATGTATTGATTAGTGAATATCTTATTCCAAATTTGAACACTAAAATGATTGTTGTCCCCATTAGGTGGGGAATGTGAACATATTACATAGATTCAAAAATTTTCTTTCCTTGTTGAAACTATTTTGTTTATAGTTTTTGTGTTATATTAAGTTAGTGAGACTTGGATTGCCAGTTTCAAGACATTATTGTGCCTTTTTTTTCAAGAAAGAGTCTTGGAAATTACTTAAGGTTTATAATATTTATAATATAATATAATATAATATAATATAATAATCCTATTTTAACCATATGTGTGCCAAAATTATAGTCTGTTGTTTAATCTGTTCTCCAATTCATCCATTATGCATTCTTAACTTGTTTCTTGTTTTGTGTGTATGAGATGGATTAGTTATTGTTGGTATGTGAAGTTAGTTTATCTTAGTCTAGCATTGGTAAAGTAGTCGACAAAAGTCAATTGATCTTGAATGCAAATGCATGGTAAAATTCTGTAACAATGAATTTCTTCTAAGAATAAAATTATTAAGAGATCTTTGCCAGTGGTTTTTCCTAGTACAAATTAGATTTTCCATGTAAATCTGTGTTGTCTATTTTGTACAGCTTACTACTATTTCATATTTTATTTATCTTGTCTATTTTGACTTACTCTGTCTAAACAGATCTAAGAAGATCCGTGGAGTCAAGAAGGTAAATATTCTTTCAAAGAACATGTTAAAGTAAGTTACTTATTTGCTTTTTGTCACAAAGGGGCAATTTACTTATTGCATTGATGGGTTGTGTTTGTGCAGACCAAGGTAGGAGATGCAACAAAGAAGAAGTAATGCAACAATTAGCAATATTAAGCGAGTTTTGATACATTTATTCAGATTTTGAGATGTAAAAGCCCATGATGAAATATTTAGGCTTCATTTTACAAGTAGTTCTTTCATGTTTGAGTTGTATAAGTAAAAAATGGAGCATTGTAACTCAGTTTTCTCAGTCACAGTATTGAGAAACACACTTTGTAACACATTTTTTAAAGCAAAGACATATTCAATTCTTATATCTGCTGTAAAAACACCTTTTCTCAATAAAATTTTAGTATTTTGCCTTCTTAATAGTTGTTTCATTGTGTGCAAATGAATGATTGATTATGTTTTTTTTGTGTTTTATGTTTAAACCTAAAAAATAATTAAATAAACTACCAATTGACTAAATATACTACCAAATTGATGACTAAATTAATGACTAAAATTTGTTTAGTCATAAATTTGGTCGCGAGATAAATGACCAGAAATAAACTACCAATGGTCAGGTGACTAAATATACTACCAAATTGATGACTAAATAGACTACCAAATTTATGACTAAATATACTACCAAATAAATGACTAAATATACTACAAAATTTATGACTAAATATACTACCAAATTAATGACTAAATATACTACCAAATTAATGACTAAATATACTACCAAATTAATGACTAAATTTTTTTTGGTCATAAATTTGGTCATGAGATAAATGACCGGCAATAAACTACCAATGGTCACGTGACCAAACTACTGATTACATGACCAATTTTTGGTAGTTTTTTTAGTCATTTATTTCTATTTTTCTACTAGTGGATGGATTGTTATTCAAGGGAGCTCAGCTATGCATCCCTAAGTGCTCTATGAGGACAAATCTCATAATGGAAAAGCATTGTGGGAGTCTTGGAGGACACTTTGGGCTAGACAAGACACTAGATTAGGTAAGAAGATTTTACTTTTGGCCTAAGATGTAGATTGATATCAGAAAATTTGTTGAATGTTGTGGAGTTTGTCAAAGAGCCAAGGGCTCTAGTTCAAATGTAGGCCTATATAATCCTCTCCCAATCCCTAGCAGACCTTGGGAACATATTAGTATGGATTTTATATTAGGCCTACCCAAAACTCAGAGGGGAGTGGATAGTGTCTTTGTAGTTATGGACAGATTTAGTATAATGACACATTTTGTTCCTTGCAAATGCACAAGTGATGCATCAAACATTGTAAGTTTATTCTTCAAGGAGATAGTTAGAATTCATGTACTGCCCCTCACTATTGTTTCAGACAAAGATTCAAAATTTATAGGTCACTTTTGGAGGACCTTATGGAGGAAACTAGGAACCAATTTGACTTTCATCTTTACCTATCACCCACAAACAGATGGGCAGACTAAAGTAGATAATAAATCATTGGGGAACTTGCTTAGATGTCTCACAAAGGAACATGGATAGCAATGGGATCTGTTCTCCCATAGGCATAATATGCTTACAATGACTCCATTAACAAGAGAATATGGAAGAGTCCTTTTGAAGTAGTGTATGGATTGAATCCAAGAGGTATATTTGAACTAAGAGATTTGAGAGGGTTAGAGAAGAGAAGTGTTGAAAGAGAGTTTGCATGATCAAGTTAGAGAACAACTCAAGAAGAGTGTGGAAAATTATAAGCATGTAGATTTGAAAATGAGGAATGTTTAGTTCAAAGTTGGAGATCTAGTACTTGAACATCTCAGAAAGAGAGGTTACCTAAGGGAAAATACACTAAGTTACTGATGAAGAAGATTGGGCCATGCAAGGTGGTCCACAAGTATGGTGAAAATGCATATGAAATAGAACTCCCTCCTGGAGTTGCTATCTCACCAATCTTTAAGATTGTTGACTTATACCATTTCAAGGAATCTTTGGATGTAGGTACAGATGTTCATGAAGGTGTTGATGCTGATTGGATTAGAGTTCTTCCTCTTGCTACACCAGTCAAACTTGAAGCCATTTTAGACACCAAGGAGGTCAAGAGAATAAGACATAAGGTCTATAATGAATACATGGTGAAGTGGCAAAGTCTTCCTCATGAAGATACAAATTGGATGACAGCTGAAGACATTGAAAAACATGGAACTACAATCCATGATCTGATCTCAAGTGGAGACTGAGATCCTTTCTCCTTGGGTGTATGGTGTAGGGGCACCTAGACTTCAAGGCTAATTTTAAATTTTTGGGTTTATTAAAGAACATAGGTGGATTTTTCTTATTAAATTTTTTAATAAATCCCACTAGAGGCATCTTCTTATAGTGGAGGATTTAAAAACATGATTTTTGCCTAAGTTTAGGACAATCTAATTTGGGCATTGTAGTGGATAATCAGTTTTTATGCTTTCTTTTTGATTTTTTCCCACGATGGGGAGTCATGAAAATGTGGCGTTTTATTGTATAAATGTTATTTATGTCTTAAACATGTCGGGGAATGGAGAGAATGTAATTTTGAGTGAAGAAAATACAAGATTTTTCCTTTTTTTTTGCATTTTTCTATCTTTTTATTGTTTCCAACATCTTGAGCAAAGCCGTATAGTACTGTCATGAAGCAAAATGTTTGAAATCATGTTGGGAATAGTATTATCTTTCATTTGAATCAAGTTTGGAGGATTCTCATTGTAGTTAAGGCATTTTATCAATCATTTTATGTAACTAGCTCTTAAACCCTAGTTTTGAGGGTTTTAGAGAAATCGATGGGTTTTTGGCCCATTCCACTTGCACCATAGCCTCAAAATGGGTGGAATGGCATTGATTAGTTTGATTTTCAATTAATTTTTCATTGCAAGAGTAGGGGATGTGTTTAAGGTGATTGTTGCAATATTTGAAGCCTAATATCTTCATGTATTAGGACTTTTGGCTTTTTTAGAGAGATGAGTTGATGTATATGTGACTTGAGATGACTCAAGAACCCTAAAATCAGCATATATATGTTATGAAGGAGATCAATGCATATCTAGAAAGCCAAATAGTTTGTGGGTTTGTCAAGTATTTTGCAAGATATGACTGAAAAACCCTATTCCAAGGGTTACAAGAAAATAAGGCTGATTGCAAGCAAGCAACTAGGAGGGCATGGTATCATGGATCTTTGTGACCTTGAATGGTTTTAGTCTACAAAAATAGAGTGTGTTAGGGTGTGATAGGAGTGTAGTAGGTTGGTTAACTAGTTTGGCCTTCATTTATACATGTTTCACCCTTTGGCAACCATGCTAGGTGAAGAGTTGGGACAATCAACTTAGCGAGTCTTAAGAATCATTTTGAATGTATTTGAGAAGCCTCCCCTACTCTACATCAGACATAAGTTAGTGAGCCCTAGTTTTTCCATAACATCAACATTCATGATGGTAATGGTTGCCCCTAAGTCTACGAGTGCATTGGGTATTGTTACATTATTGATTGTCACTATTATGAGTGGGCTTCCTAGATCACCATATTTTCAGGCTAAGATTTCTCCGGTCAAAAGGTTGGCCATATATCCATTGATTTGAACTGTGTTAATTTGTTTTCTTTTTCTCCTGGGTATTTTTATGTACAATTGTTTGACTAGTTGGTTAAGTTCAGGAATCTCTTTAATTGCTTGTAATAGTGGAATCTTGATATGGAGTCATTTAATTTCTTGTATTAAAGTAGTTTCAGTTGGCAGACTCATTTCAAGAGGGTTTTTTAGGAGAGTTTCCTTAAGGTGATCTAGAAAAGGTACTTGAGGTCTCTTTTTCAAGGTGGAGTCCTCCAGAATATTTGATGAATGTTTGACAACTTCTTGAGGTAACTCTGGAGATTTAGGTGAAAGTTGTTGAGGAGGTGATAGTGTAACCTTCTATTAGTTACCTCCAAAGTCTTGATCTAAAAGTACAAGAAGCATCTTTACTCCTTCGATGGATTTTTCATTTTGGTCTTCTAGTATCTCAACGATGGTAAGTTGCTGGAGTGTTTTTCTTGACCTCAACTGCAAGTTTCCACAATATATGGCATTAACTCCAACCGTGTTTTCCTGTTCAGTGGAATACACTGGTGCAGTTTGATGGGTATGCTTTGGATTAGAAATAGGTTGCATTGGTAGTTGAGGTTGATTGACCTACTCATTTTGTTGAGTGTTTTGGGGAGCTAGAAGGAGGTTCTGTTGTGGTTTTGGCATTCGCCTTGGACCATGATAGAATTAGTTTGGAGGCTAATTCCATTACGGGATAGGATTCTGAGGGTACCATTATTGTTGAGTTTGATTTGACCATTAAGGGTTTCCCCATGCCTGATTTGCCCACTCAGGTGGTCCCCAAGGATAAGGTCCCCAATTTGGTGGTGTTGGAGGCCAAGGGGCCACCCGTTGAATGTTATTCCAATTATTCAGAGGGCACCAAGATGAGTTCAAATTCTGACCATAGGAGAAATTCCCTTCTAGTCTTTGACCCACATAATTGAATTCTTCCTCAGTGTGAGATAACGTTTTCTTATAATTTTTAATTACATTCAGTATCTCACATTGATCATGGCATGACTCTTCTTGAAAATTTGGCAACTATCTATTTTGTCTAAAGGACACTCCCTCAATAGTTTTTTTTTGACATTTGGGGCAGTAGATAGATAAGGTTTTAGGATTGTATGTTTTGGTCTATATTCCATCCAAGGTGGTGTTTAACTGAACAAGGATATCATTTTTCAAATTCACTATTTCCTCTCACAGTTTACCAATTTCATTTGAGCCTATCAATAGGCTAGACTTATGGATTCCTTCGCGAGTTTGGGAGAAATTTCTGCATAACCTAGCACTATCACCGAGTTCAAGTCAAGACACATCTCCTTTTCCCATCATGTCTAAGCTTCTTCTAGCATCCTCATTAAGCTCTTTTAGAAATATGGTCTTCAAAATTTTTGGACTCATTGTCTCTTCCCCACATTGTTTGGATAGAAAGATAAACCTATCTAGGTAATCTTCTAGGCTTTCATCTTCTTTTTACCTTAACTTGAATAGTTCTTCTTTCCTATCACTGACCCTACAATAGCTCTGGTATTTTTCCAAAAAGATAGTTTCCATATCATCCCAAGTGATTATCGATCCTAAGACCAACCCCATAAACCATCGCATTACAAAGTCTCTCAAAGTAGAGGGAAAGAGTTTTAGTTTTTGATTATCTATTTTGTAGTCATATGTCTAACACAAAATCTTAAACTTGAAAAGGAACTAATCTAGGTCTTCAGTAGACAATCCTCTGAAGGTTGATAAGATGGAATGTAAAATGTTTTTCATAGGTGAGTCATCATCTGCATTGAGATAAATAGGACAGGTGAATGTTTGGGATGCTCTTCGTGGGTTTGGGTTATCCTCATCTTCATTATTTTCTCTACTTCCATTGTTGGGATAGAAAGGATCATTATTGTTATCAACCATGATATTAAAAGTAATAGTTTCCTCCTCAAAGATTTGGTATGGTGACTGAGTATCTAAGGTATGTTGGGAAGTCTTAGGTTGATCCTAATCAATCAATTCATAATAAAGTTCTTCAACTAAGACTTCTACCTCTCTAGTTTTAGTTGGAACTACTATTGGGGGGTTTTTGGTATGAATCTTCCATGTGGACATCATTTTTTGACTGTGCAGAAAAAGAAGTTTGACAACTATTTTTGTTATTACTAACATAGGTATCCAAGCATTCTTCTATTAACACTAGAAAAGAGGGTCCCCGACAACGACGCCAAAAAGTGATAAGTTATTGTTAGGTCCTAATACATTAGTTAAAAATATGTTAGTTATGTCGATGAGGTAGTGTCCAAGGGTATCTACAATAGGAGATGGATTCAGACATCTCAACTTAGCAATGGTTTTCTAAATTTTTAAGAAAGATTTTGTCAAAATAAATCTAAATTAGAAAGTATACAACTTAATCCATAAATAATTTAAACTTAAATCTAGAAAGCATAAAAATTCTAAACTATGAATCAACACATCAACTTCTACCTAAGAATTTGAAAGAACAGGTTAATCGAAGAAAACAAGACATTCTTTAAATATGAACTTGCACTATCAACTGGTGACGAATTTCTGTATTTGAACAGGAGCTTTAGAAATTATAGCATAACACATATGACTTCACTAACTTCAACTTTAAGAGAAATAACTAAAACACTATATCCTGCATGGTCACAACAATACTATTCTACCATAACACCATTCAATAAAAGGTTATACTAATCTAAAATAAAGCATTTACAAAATAGAATTTGAACAACACAACTTCACAACATTGAAATACTTATCTATTCCTATATCCTTCAAGTGGCTAGCTCTCTAGAGATCTTCTACCTATTCAAATCACATTAATCATTTAATAGCTCCAAAATTCCATTCGCATACTCATTACTTAGAATAAGATTACTAAGAATAGAACTTGATTATCTTTTTCATAGCATAACATAACATAACATGATTCAACTAATCATCACTATATCATAGTATAAAATAATCTAACATAACACATCTATTTTTAGGAATCATCCCATAATCTATACTACCAAAATCCTAGATTTCAGGTGGCATATTAATTCTACTAAAAAAGTCTTCAACAAGAAAAATAAAGTTTAACTAAACTAGTTGTCTTTTAAATTCAACATATTAAAGGCTCCGAGTGGAGTTATGAAATGTTTTAAGTGCTTTCAGTAGAAAATAATAGAAACTGCCAAGTGGTCAGATGTGACATAGACTAAAGTCCACAATCATGCATCTCTTAGATTTCTGGTGCCCTAATATTCTGGCACTACTGACTCCAATCACTTTCAAGTCTATTCCTTCCACTAAGCCATACTCAAAAACCTGCATAAATACATAGATTTTTACACGTGATCACATCAACATTAGTGAAAAACTCCAATCAATTAGAAAACAAGGATTGTACATCATTCTTCCAAAAATAAACAAATATTGCTTATAAAACTAATAAATTGGCATGGTTTGGGTAATTTGGTAACACAGAAAAGGGTTATATGGCCCATGATAGAAATGATGTTATTTATACCTCATTATCTGCCATGGTGAAAAGTTGGCAATTACATTTGGTTTATTAAGCATGCCACATGGAACAACTATTTGAGTTGTTATGAACCTTTGAGCATGCGTTGATTGTCACAAGAGGAATAATTGTGAGGTGTGAGCCACTACCAACATTTTAAATAGGGACAATGTTCTAGTGGAGATTATTGGTGATATTGAATGAAGCAATCTAATAAAAGGTTTACTCTATAATAATACATGATGTAAATCTCTTGAAATAATGAAGATATGTCCATCACAACATCAATGACTATATATTATAGAGGTATTATAATTATAAATACTCTAGTTGGCATGCATGCATAATGAGGAAGCATTGTAACGCCCTACCAAAGAACCCTAGAGAACAACACAACTATGCTATACAAAAGGACAATTTTTTTTAAAAAAAAATTTAAAAGAAAGAGATAACAAAGTAATGTAAATCGTATCTATTCATACCATATAAGTTAAGCTTTTTCTTCTAGGGTTCCACAACTGCATTACTAACAAAACTATTACAAGAACTAAGCATACATCATGAATTAACTAACAATAATAATTCATTCTAAATCTATTGCATTAAATGAATAAATGCATACATTTCCATATTATATCATCAGATATGTAATTGCCAAGATCATGTATAAAGAACTATAAGTGCATATACAAATTCCTTTACATAAAATTACATCATTACTTGGTGACACTATCACCCTTTCTGATTACATTGGGAAGCATAAATCAAATTACAGTTCATAACATGCGTAACTATCTCCTCAAGCTAGCACAAGATCTGGAATCTATTACAAGAGATACATCCTTCTCACACATGAACAACAGCAAAGGAAACCAATGGAGATAAAGGCACAACCACCCGACCATGTGGAACCCTAAGGTCCACTCCCCATGCTAGGAGATAACATAAGGTCCAACTACAGAAAATAGTCAAGAAGATAGTAGGCTAATAGGTACAAGGACTACACATGACTCCAATACAACATGGGTCAATATGAACATCACAAGAAACTCAAACATAACATTCAGAGACATTCGCACAATGAATTGGGAGAACACAACTAGGGAATGCTAGACTTCTATAGGGAAGGGTGTCATCACATGGTCCCAACATGGGTTACCTTGACAATCTCTCACCAGACACTAGTCCCCATCTAGGGTTACCTTGATAGTCTCACGCTAGACACAAACCCCATAGGGTGACACATGCAGAACCAACATTCCTTTTGTGGGGACAAGGAAATTGGTTTTTGCCAACCAGGCCTTCTCAACCCATCCTTAGTCTAAACAAGCACTCCAAACATGGGTGAGGCACATAAATTATCTTTTTAATGTGAAAACTACCCAACCCCTAGATTCATTATTAGGTTATCACTGGATTACCAACTTTCAATGGGTTACCCTAGCAAGCCACTTTGGGCAGCTACCCCACATTGAAAGCCACTCCCCCTTCACTGCATCTAGATTCTCAAACATTCTTAACATAATATAAGGTATTATTCATCCCATTTCTCATCCTAATGGATTTGTAACATGGAATGTACATCGTTCACATTATCACATATAGCTAGCCCTTTCCAATATAAGGAAACATCATACATCATGCAAAGGACTTTTTATACATCATTAACCCAAAATATCCATCATCAATAACATGGAGCCTAGCCTTTGGAACCTAAACAACTCAGGTAAATGCAAAAAATCATAAATGACCATGTAATCATAGCCTAGTTTATTTACCAGTAAATTAAAAATTTCATATTCTCCTTACAAGTAAATTAAAATCATCAGACCCAAAGCATAACATACAATTAAATTTCCTAAAGGCACCCATGGGGTCCCAACCATTCAATTATGTTTATATTAAAGATTAATCAACTATAACATATTACATTAAAATAATTATATACGCATATACTTTTAACCAATGTTTAAATAATCCTTATAAGATATATAAATATATATGATTATTCCTAATTTGCAACAAATAATTAATTTCTATCACAATCAATGTATTTTTATTTCTTCATGCAGTCATAATGCAACATAAGTTTTTTTTTTTAAATTCAAACCCTAAATGTTAACTATAATACACAGGAAACAATGAACCTTAATATCTAATGGGATGCAAATAATTGGAGGTTTGCCTGAAAGAAACATGGACTACAATGATTACATGAAAAACACAAATTTGATTCACTAAAAAGGCTATAGGAACTTTTAAACAAATGCAATTTACAGGTTTAAAGTTAATTACACACCCTTTTCTGGTGTCCCTTTCTTGTGCCAGCGTGGAGTTTTGAAACAGGTTATGAACATCCATCAAAGAATAAGGATAGAGGAGTTTTGTCAGACATTGTAGTTGCAACAGTCTTGCTAGACATGTATGTAAAATGTAGAAGCATAAACAAGGAATGTGATTTGTTTGACAGACGCCTCAAAGAGTCATCATCTCATAGATTTCAATGATTGTAGAATACAGACAAATGGATTTTACAAGGCGACTCTCTCTATTTTTTTAATTAATAAAGCATTCTGGAACACATTCTAACATTGTAAACTTTGTTTGGGTTCTAGGCGCATGCAACCATGTAGGTTTGTGGATGAGAGCTGCACATACTTTAATCACATGTATAACCCTTATTGCATTACGCCTATAGTTGATCATTATGTGAACTTGGCTGACTTTGAGGACACCCTAAACTTTGACATAAAATTCCAGTCATAACCTATGGTAGTTGTATGGCTGTGTTTTCTCGGTGCTAGCAGATCACATATGAATATAGGCTAATTTTTTATTTGTTGAAAAGACTTTAGAAACTTTCAAGCAAATGAAGATTGGAAGATAAAATTTCTGGTAGCTATGTATGCAAATTTGGATGCATAGACAAAGCACACAAACTATTTGATTGATGCAAAATTTGGGTGCATAGACAAAGCACACAAACTATTTGATCGATGCCTTAGAGAGGTAATCTCTTAGAATGCAATGATTGGAGGATATGCACAAAATGGATTCATTGAGGAGCTGCATAACTTTCAAGTAGATGCAATTGACAGGTTTACAAACAAATCCAATGGCCTTTGCAGCATTTAGGTAGCACGTGACAAAATGGAAGATCTGAAATAGTTTATGGACATCTATTGAATCATAATGGAATCAGGAGTTTTGTCAAATATTAAGATTGGAAAAAAAAACTTTGGTAGACAGGTGTGCACAACCGGATCTTAGACTAAAAAATGAATTGTTTAAAAGAGAAATTATTTTCAAAGATGCAGACCATTTCCATCATTAAAATAGAATGCATTGAAACACAAGTGGCAAAGAATGCATTGAAACACAAGTGGCAAAGAATGCATTAAAAGATTTATTAAAAGGGATTCAAAAGAAAACAAAGATAAAATTTAGAAATTAATGGAACCTAGATCAAAAAGTTTGGTTGGGTAGAAGATTTGATGTCGAGTTTGAATTCTACAGTTGCAAAAACAACTTCTCCAATCTCCAAATGATAATCCTCTCTCAACCACAATCCTATCATCCCTTTTTAGAGAGAGAAATCCCTAATTTTTTCCAGATGGTTCCTCCAAAATCTCTCTTCCCCCCATACATGACACAAATTCTCATGCCCCCAGATTCCATTAATGACAACAAATTCCCTCTTTACTTTCCCACAGTTTACTATTTATTAAATTTATAACATTACAATGTAAGTTTTTATTTTATTTATTTCAATATTAGCTATATATATGTTTTATGACAAATTATAATTATTTATAAATTTATTTTTATAGCCACTTAACAAAACATTTACTTGTTTATATATTTATTTTCATATTAATTTTATCAATTATATTCCTGCTTTTATAACACTTTATTTTCCTCATTATTATTATTATTATTTATTGACCTTAGATTACATTATAGTATATTTTCCCATATAAACTACAATTTAAATTAAGGCATTTATATTTATTTATCAAAAGTGCCTTCTTAACTTAATGATTCTTATTATAATGTAACAATTAACCAAAGTATTGATCAAACAATTCGAACTAGATAAATCCAAATGCCGAACAATACTTGACCACTATGCATGATTGCAAAGCATGACCACAACAACAGTGACTGACTATCACGCCCATACAGACAACACTAATTGGGTGCAAAACTAGATACTCATCCTTTTCAAGGATGATGGCTAACTAGGGGACCATACATTATCTCTGTTCAACAATTTCCATTAGGTTTAAGACACACTCAGACCTATCAATTTAGGTGGAGTCGATGCCTAATACCTACAACCTACAACAAACAAAATGATCGAACATGTAGATATATAATCATACAGTCCAACACATCATGAAAGGAAATTATAGCGTAGCAGGGTACTCACGTATGAGTAATGTGACATTGTCCCTTTCACAAAACACATCAAACAAGTAACCACATCATGCATAACTATCAGTAGCTGAAGAACTAGATAAGAAGCATCATTAGATAATCACATGATGCACATAATAGGATTGATCCACATAGTCAATTAAGTCCATAACTAATCATAATAATGTAGTCAAGGTAGGAGGGTCTGGTGAGGGACTATCCAACCTTGCAGCCTTATTTGAAAAACATCATGATCATAATAGATATGCAACGGAATCTAACAACTAATCAATAGAAAGATAAATGATATTCATGAACACATCACACAAGATGTATCCTGGGAAAACCCTAACAGGGAAAAACCTATCCTTCAAAGCTCATTCTTCATATATTATACTTCAAATCAAATTACACATGCCTCAAGGGCTTTATAGATGCTAGGCTGCAGCCCAGGGATTACAAAACATTCATATAGCAACATTCTTTCATGATTTCTTTCTTCTACTACTTAATTCTCTACTTTGCAACTCATTCTGCTTCCTGCTTTGCCTTCTACTCTATTCTGCTACTCCTTCAGATCAAAACAACTTCAAATCTTGCATCATGTCTTCATGGTATTGATCCCTACTTAGAAACAATCCTTTATCTCTTACTTATATCATCCACAAGCTTTAAAATCATCACTAGGTCAGCTTAATTGCAATGGCTAGCTTATGTAATGTGTACACAAAATAGGTCAGGCCTAAACATAAGGCACTACTCCACAAATGCATAGAACTTCATGTGGACCACCATTGAAGGTTAGCCAAGTCCTAAACTTTATTGAACAATGTTCCTTTTTTCTCCACAAGTCACGGATTTGCTCTGCAAGCCGATTAGACTCCACTAAACACAGTCGGCTCTGTTATGCAAAAATACTCAATCCTTCGATAGCGATAACTCTCTAGAATCAAAGCCAAATGATCTATATTATTGATATGTTATAACGGACTATGTCTAGATGTTAATTCGAGATCCACAACCTCTACTATTCAAATGCCAGAATTCTCCAAGGTCACTCTCTCTGCAATCTATAACTTCAATGTCAACTATTTCAATTGCTCTGAATGCTTTTGGATGCTCCTGCATCAAATTCTCAGGGTTATTTAAAAAGTGAGCCTCTTCACTTTGGTCTGAATTATGTCAAATTCAATGTTTTTGCTTTGAATAGGTTCATCAATCTGTTCACAAGTACTTGCAATTGCCTCAAGGTTGGTAGTTTGTTCAAGTTCACCCTACACAACTACCTCAAATTCTTCTAAGGTCAGTATTCTACTTGCAAGCCTTGCACTACCTCTATGATCGGTGATCTAAGTAAGTCTTCTCCACAAGCTACCTCAAGTTCCTCCTCTTGTCATGGTATAGGTTTGGCGGTCTACTTGCAAGCCTTGCACTGCCTCAATGCTTGGCAATTTGAACAAGTCTTCTCCTCAAGTTGCCTCAAGATCAATGTCTATTTCAATCAATTAAGAGTCAATACCTACATACTTGCATCCTCTGGAACAATCAGGTTACTTTTTGATTTAGTCAATACACTTTCTTAACTTCTCTATAACACTATTTACTCCCTGATTCTTAACACAATTTCCTCTGCACTCATCAAAATCTTAGAGCTTCCACTTTGCTTACATTGCTTTTGTACTTCACTTTGTGTCCTTTACCATAGTCACTTCAATCCAATACACAATCCTTCTCCTCTAGTACAATAAGTTACTTTCTTTAATACAGTCAACACAATCCTAAATTTCTCTGCACACATTTTGATCTCTGATTTCAGATACAATTTCCTCTGCACTCATCAAGGTCTCATATATTCTACTCTGCATATACTTCTCCATACTGTTCTCTATTTTTTTATCCACTTTTACTTTGATTCAGTCAATACACTTTCTTAACTTCTCTATAACACTATTTACTCCCTGATTCTTAACACAATTTCCTCTGCACTCATCAAAATCTTACAACTTCCACTTTGTTTACATTGATTCTATACTTCACTTTGTTTCCTTTACCATAGTCACTTCAATCCAATACACAATCCTTCTCCCCTAGTACAATAAGTTACTTTCTTTGATACAGTCAGCACAATCCTAAATTTCTCTGCACACATTCTGATCTCTGATTTCAGATACAATTTCCTCTGCACTCATCACGGTCTCATATATTCTACTCTACATATACTTCTCCATACTGTTCTCTATTTTTCTTATCCACTTTTACTTTACTCTGGTACACAAAATTTCTCCTTCGGTAGAATATCTTGTCATTCCCTCTTTTCTGCAACATTAATTTCCTTCTCTGCTATGTTTCACACTTTCTCTATACTGATCTCTCACATGTTCAGTCTACAACACAATTCTCCTTAAGATCAATGCTTCACCTTCTTCCAGTTTCTTTATTATACTCAATGATTCAAAAGGTTCTTCTTCTTCCTTTGCATAAACTATCTTTGAATTACTTACTTCTTCTCCTTTATCAGTTTCTTTCGTTACAAGTTCTTGATGACTTTCCTTGCTTGATTCTTTTCTCCTCCAAACTTGAAAATAGGTTCTTCTTCTTGCAAATCCTTCTACATTCCTCTAGTGTCCTTCACTATGATAAGAATCATGACTCCTGTCACTTCTCGCTCTGTAGTTTGAATTACTGTCCTTGTTTTACTCCACATAAGATCTTCTTTCTCTGTATCTTGATCCAACACATGAATACTTCAGTCAATACCTCCCTCTGAACATACAAGTAACATGTTTCCATTCCTGTCCATCAATCCATCCATAATTCTTCTATATACAACTTGTCATAGGCTTTCTTTTCTTCATCTTGTTCCAACACAACTTTTTTAGAATGGTTCCTCAATCCACAAAACTTACAAGGGTATAGATCCCAACACAACTCCTTCTCATGTCCATGTCTATTACAATTTAAACAATACATATCGTTTCTTCTTTGATTTGATTTGTTAAAGTTTTCCATAACATCCTTAGCTCTGTCATAACCAATCCCTTCACTTTTTTATTTGATTACTAGTTCAATAGGTTCTATAATTCCTTGTTGTTGCTTTCCCAATCCTTTTCCTTCATACCCCATTCTTTGCATGATTTTGAAACCAATACCATCACTAGTAGTCACACTATCAATTTCTATCTCATTTCCTAAAGAGACTTATGTATCATCACACAAATCATTAGTATCATAATAAACATCAGACAACTCAGGCTTAGATCTCATACTTTCATTCTCTCTTCTACAAGCTACAAGTGACTGTTCCAACTGATCCATCTGCTCTTTCAATTCTGATATTTCACTCTTTTGCAAACTATTGTCCTTCTTCAATTCTTCCAAATTGTCTTCTAGATCTCTGTTCCTCTGTTCAACCTTATAAAACAACTTAAATCCTTCTTCTAGTTCTACAAATTTCTTTTCAACATCTTCAAACAATATCAGTTCTGCTTCTAGGTCTTCATTTCTGCTCTTTACATCTTCTAGTTCTTTTTCAAGGGCATCAAACTTATCTACTCCTAGATCTTTCATATTCTCCAACAACTCTGAATTACACTTCTTGACATCACACAATTCTTCTTCCAAAATATCTTTTTTGCATATTAGGGTTTCATTTTCTTCCTTCATCCTCTTTCCAATCTTCCCCATCTAAAACAAATTAGATAAACAACTGAATTTGAATATCTTAGCAAATATTCCTTGCATTGATCTTTCTTTTGTGATGATTTTTTTTGTATACTTTAGGGTTTTGCATTTTCTTCCTGTAAGCAAGGAAAAATCTATCCTACAGTCCTAGAACAACAAAATAAAACCCTACTCAAGTAATGGAGACCTTAAACACCTTAGAAATGCAACTATGAAAGCATATAACCCTAGAATGCCTAATGTATTTCCTCCATTACTACTAAGCTCAGCTATGGAGAATGTACTTAGACTTACAGACTAGCAACTAAGGAATGAGAGCTCAAGAGAAGATAAATGCACAAGTCAAATGCTCAAAGTGGTGAAATGTCAATGGGAGAGGGTGGTTTTATAGAGGGGGAAATTGCAATGGAGGGTGGAGATTTAGAGTTAAGTTTTGGAGGGAAATCAAGGGCTAGGATGGGTTAGGGTTTCCTTGTCATTAGAGGACAAGGATGTATTTTTTTATTGGGGAAAATATGAGGTGCTAAAAGTGATTATGTGTTTAATTAAATAACTAATAGATACTTATTTAATTGTTTTGAGAAGGGTATGTGATGAGGGTGATTTAATTAAATAAGAGGGATACTTAATTAAAAGGGGAACAATGGATAATTTATATAAATATAAGTTTATTTAAATTAAATGGGACATGGTGATGAATGATTAAATAATATTTAAATTATTTAACCATAGAGGAAATAAAGAAGAAAGATAGCCTAGTTAACTAAATAGAATTTATTTTGCCCCTCTTTGATATAATGTTGAGTCAAGCATTATATCAAAGAAAAAATTGAGAGATGTGCTCTGAGTCACCCCAATGTATTCCAAGTGAAGTGTGATGGTCTTATGCCCCCTTGGGAAATTTTTCAAATTTTCTAAAAAATAATTTTCAAAAAATTTGAAATTTTTTTTGAAAAGTTGTGAGTGCTGGAAAGTGGTCTAGGAGTGAGAAAACGACCATAAAAGGCATTTTTTTGGTGTGTCACAGTAGGATGGTAGAATATCAAAAGAAATGGAGATGAAGAATGTGTGAAGGATGAAGATCGGCTTAGAAGAATGGATCTTGACTTTGCCATGATAGATTGTGAGCTTCTTTTATGCAATTACTGCTTATCATCATAGTGTTTATTGTGTCAAGGGATGACAATCACCATGGCATGTCAAAGGCCAAGGTGCAAAGTGCAGTCCCTTGTGAAACAGGTACAAAACAAACAAGGAATGCTTGACTCAGACTAGTGACTGTGGTACCTTGTCAGAACATGCGATGAGATAATTGTGAGGTGTGCAAGTCCTTATGCAAGGAAGCATTTGCTCTTTCCAATGTATAGGATGTCTTTGATTCACACCCAATGGAATCTCGATCACACGCAAGGCACGAAGTTGCCCCAGTCATTTTGCCAAGAAAAACCGCAAACAACAATCAAAGAAAAAGGTCTCACTCTATCCTCGCTTCTCTTCATCACTTAGGGATTGCCTCAAGAAGCATACGAACAAGACTACAAAACAATCCAAATGAAAAATATGATAGACTAGAGCAATAGCCATGTGGACCTTTTGCCAAGTGATATGTGCTTGCTTGATTGATTATGACTAGATGGAAAAGGAGCTTGGTTTTAGGATAGAAACATGTCATATAAGATGCCTGGTCTGGTTTCAAGAATGCCCCTACCTGTCTAAGGCAAGTGATATGAATGATTGACACTAGTGTTGTTGGTCATATGAGCAATACCAGGGTTTGATTAATGATGTTTTATAAATGATGCATGTTGTATAAGGAACAAAATCCTAGTTTCAACGATGCCCCATTCCATATGAGAATGTGATGGTTGACAAGGATAGTGACATATGATTATCACAAGGCGATTGATTGATTTGACTGATTGGATAACTTGTCTTATTGATTTTGTGATTGGTTTGAGATGTGTGATGCTATGAAAGATTGATTTCTTTGGTCTGATAAAAGTGTCCATCTCATCAAAGGACAACTTATTATGATGGTTGATAGGACGGGCCCTAAGGGATTGACCTAATGCCTCGGGGGCACATCGAAGATGGCCTTGCCTATGTGAAAGCTCAGAGGCAATGTAGTTCGACCATGTAGATTGTGGATGATATGATGAAGTGGTTGATTAGGATATTTGAATGGATTGATTGAGGAATTTGATTGAGTGACTTAGTTGAGGAATTGAATGATTAGAAGAATTGATTTGGTTGGAAGGATGTGATGAATTGAATTGGGTTGAATACATGGATTGAGGTGATGAGTTGATTTTATTGCTTAGATTTTTTTGGTTGATTATGTGACTTTTTTTTGTATTTTGGGGGAATATTTTGATTTTTTGGATTTTGACATGTTTCAATTTTTTTTTGGTTTTTAAATGTTGTGATTTTAAAATTTTTTTTTTGGGTTTTTTGAAATGTTGTGATTTTTTTTTGGAAATGTTTTGATTTTTTTGTATTTTTGAAATGTTTTAATTTTTTTGTGTTTTTGGACTATTTTGGGGAATGACATTGGATCGCAATTTTTATAGCCTTTATGCTAGATACCAATGACAAGAGAGGACCAAGTCTAGGTGAAAGAGAATGAATGGGAGAAAGGGTGGGCGATAGTGGATGGAATGGATGTGCACGTAAGAGGGCAAGGATGTGATCTCCAAGGACTATGTCACATAGGAATAACATGCCCTAGTCTAGGTGTAATGCAAGGATTTGACATGGAAAAAGCTTATGACACTAAGATAGTGATAAGATAGATTGTTTAGATAGGATGAGGTATGCCAAGAGATACCAAAGACACGTTTCAACATTTTGCCCCCATTTCTTTATCAAGATCAAAAGAGGAAGGGAGAATGGATGGACTTGATAGGTATGTGTGTATGTAATGGATAATTATGGTAAGATAGGATAGGAAATGATAGGATGAAAGTGATATGTTGGATGAGACAAGGTGCCCCCAAGTGTAAGTTGCATAGAAGATCAACCTACACATGATGCCTATTTGCCAGGTTTTCATCATGGTACTTATCCTACGCACCTGGGTTTTCTATTTACTTTTTTGATTTTTTTCTTTTTTGACTTTTTCAACTTTTGAATGGAAGAGGTGGAATATGGACGAGAGGGACTCAAGTGTCTAGTTCCATGAAAGGTGATAGTCCCATTGGAGAAAGATGTCATTGCATGGATCATGTCAACTGTGCTCATCAATGTTGGTAAGGAGATTGCATGGAAGTGACATGGATTAGGTGGATAGTGGATTGTGGAGGGTACGATAGTGGATTATGTAGGGAAGATAGTGGATTATGATGTGGATTATGTAGGGCATATAGTGGATTATGTGGGGAATGAAAATGGATTATGATGTGGATTATGTAGGGATTTATGTAAGGATGCATGAAATGTTTATGCCAAAGCATGGACCATAGGAAGGTGATGGTGTTAAATATGTAGGAAAATGAATGAATGATGGGGTGATGGAGGTGTGGAAAGGAATCATGACCAATGGTTGCACACACCTTGTTAAAGATGGAAGCTTGTGATTGGATGGAGGTGTATGAAGAAATGGTGATGTTTGCTTAAGAGATGGATGATGTAAGCATTTAGGGACCCACATGGACTTACTATGTTTATGATTTTTTACTTTTCATGTGGGATGGAGGAATTGAAACTATTGTGTGGAATGGATGGAAGAGGATGGTTGGAATTTTAGAGAGGTGGATGCCTCATTTGACTTGATTGATTTTTGTTTAGGGACCCATACAATTTTGCTTTTTGACTTTGCTTTTGGAGGTATGGGTTTGGATGGATTTTTGAATGTACCTTGCTTTGAATTTTTGGATTTATTTCCTAAGGTATTAGGATGCTTAAGATGTTTGACTTTTTTAAAGGAGGCATCCAAATGTTTGTTTTTGAATCCCATGTGGTTGGTGAAATGAGTGGGAGCTTTGTGTTTACACAATGTGTGTATTTGTTGGTCATGATTAGGAATGTGAGGGATTCTATGGATGATAGGTATGTTAGGTGTTGGAAGCGATGGTGGTAAATTGGATGGAGCAATATGTGGAGTTGGAAGAAGTGGAGGCAAAGTTGATGGCGGAAGGTGTATGGTCACATGCTTTTGACATTTGTAAGATGATGGGGGTGGAATGGCGACATATGTTTTGGGAACATGATGGGATGTACGATGGAAAGAGGACTTAGGATGAGTGGATGAAGTACCAACATCTTTAAATTGTTGACCTTGGGGTGTGTAGCCAAGGCCATATGAACATGGAGGTGGGATTTTGACATGTATAGGCTCCAAAATACCTTGTTCATGAAGGCCTAAACCTTTACCTTGGTAATTCATGTTTTGGAGAATGCGATTGACAATGGGACTATGTGTAGTTTGGATGCTAGACACAAGTTCCTTATTTGATGGAGAAGGGAAAGTGGTGGAAAAAGGTTGTTGTGTTCCTAAGGAGGAACATTCATGAATGAAAGTGGATAAAATGATAGGATTTGATGGTGGATTTGGAATGGGATTGATGGTGGATGAAGTGGAAGGATTAGGATCTTGATTATCATCGTGCTTGCACTAAGATCTAATTTATTTGTTTGATCTTCTATGTTTATGGATTCTTGGAAGGCAATGTCTCATTATGGCAAGTGGAAGTGGTTGGATCATGGATGGGTGAATTGGCAAGCTCTTGATCATGGAATGCATAGAGTTGGCTAATTAGATCATCATGGTCTTCTTGATCATAAGTGGGATCATGAGAATGGGATCAAGTGTGTTATGGATAGGTTGAATGGAAGTAGTTTGATCTTGATTAGAATTAGGAGCTAATGGTGGAACATGCTTTGGATTAGACCCTTGACATATCTTTTGACTTGGAATGGAAATAGAAGTGGAAGTGGATGAATCATGAATGGGCTTAATCGTTTGTGGACCACATGATGGAGTCGAAGGAATAGACATGGCATTTGAAGGCTCTATGATAGGCTCATGAATGGGTGTTTGACATGGGGAGGGTTTATCCCTAGCTAGTAGCCATTGGATCACGTCCTTTGCAAGGGTATGTGTGGAAGGATAATATAGTGGATGGACAATGTGAGTAGATGATGTGGACTCATGATTAGCATGAGGTGGATCGGTGATAGAATGTACTTATAGGATAGACAAGGTGGACTTATGTTCCCTTGTCAAAGGTAGAATGAAAATTCAAAGGCTCTTTTTCTTGCTACCAAGGTGGACTTGGATAGGATTGTTAATGGGATTGGGGTGCTAGAACCTTGTTCTCTAGGATTGGCATGGAATGACACATGTCTTCACATTGTTGTATGTCTTCTTGTTGGATTAGGATCATGTTGACAAGTACTTAACTAGGATGAATGACGATGTGGAGTGACTATGAATGTGATGAGTATGGGAGTGATTGGATGATTAGATAGGTGATTAATGATGATTAGGGTATGGTTGGGGTTGACTTGGAAATGATTAGGATATGATTAGAGGTGATTTCAATCAAATGATGTGTTGGAAGGAATGTTGATGTGTTTGGAATGATGTGTGTATGAGGGGTGATTAGGAGGATTTACTCCCTTGTCTATTCATTTTGCAACTGTGTCTTTACCAAATGAGACTTGTGAATTGTGGGATGCTATGTGGATGTCAATGCAAGGTGATGAGGCCCAGACTATGATAGAGGCTAATGATTTTAGTCTTTGAAAAGTCTAGCTCCAAGAAGGTACTCTTGTCTACATATGACCTTTCAAAGTACAAATTGGTTTTGTCGAGACCTTGAGGTATGGAAGAGATGATTGATTAGAGTGTACCCATAAGTTTCAGAATTCACTTGTAAGGATGGACTTAAACTAGCTGTGGAGTATTAAGCCCAAGTTTTGATTGATGTGAAAAGATGTCAAGGTCTCTTGGTCTGAATTTGTACTTTTGATATAGTCAAGCTTCGATAGTTTCTCCCTATGTTTTGACCTTAGGAAGACTAATGTTTAGGGTCCTCTATAGATGTCAAAGGTTGAATGGTAATGAAATGTTGCGATGAAATGTGATCATAAAGGGATGGAATTGGATTTGCAATTGGTGGACGGAACCAATAGGTCTAAAGGGTTTTGACACAGTTGCAATCAAATTGATAGGGAGAGTAAATGCTCAAAGTTTTCCCTATTGTTGGGGTGTATTGTGATTGGGAATGATGAAAGATGAAATTGATTGGATTGGAATGAATGACTCAGATATGATTAGGAGAATGATGATGATGACTTAGATATGTTTAGGATATGTGATAGTGATATGTTGTGGAATGATAATATGAAATTGATTGGATTCGAATGGCGAGGATGTGTAATGGTTATGCATGATGAATTGGCTATGATTATGATGCTTGGGGTATAATAGGGATGAGTTGGAATGATTTGGAACGATGAATAGAATAAGGTTAGGAATAGGTGTAATGATTAGGTATGATGAATAAGACATGATTGGGATTATGTGGAATGATTAGGAAGGATGAAGAGGATAGTGATAAGGATATGGATGGTGGGGTGATGATTAGGCAATGATTAGGGTATAATTATGATGAGGTGCAATGAAGAAGATATGACAAGAATGTGATTAGGAATGATTAGGCTTGATATTGTTTGGATGTGATTAGACGATATGTAATGGTTAGAATGATGTGGATTGGATAATGTCAAATGACAAGGATATGATTAGGAATGACATGATTGTATGAATTGGATGGATTAGGATGATGTGGATTGGATTATGAATGAATAGTTATGATATGATGGGGATGTGTTCAGTTGGATTAGAATGAATGGTTAGGATGTGATTTGGATGTGATTCGGATGGATAAGATATGATTAGGAGAATGATGATGATGACTTGGATATGGTATTATTAGGATGATTTTAATTAGATGAAAGAGGTGATTAGGGTTTGACAAGGATGACTAAGATGGTGACTAGAAGAATGATTAAAGTGAGATGGATTGGATTACGATGATGATGTGTAATGGTTATGCATGATGAATTGGATATGATTATGATGGTTAGGATATAATTAGGATGAGGTGGAATGATTAGGAATGGTAGGGTAGAATAGGATTATGATGAGGTATAATGATGAGGAATGATAAGACTATGATTAGGGATGACTTGGATATGATGTGGCTAAGATGAGTGATTAGGATACGAAGGTTGAATGATGAAGATATGAGTGGGATGTGATTAGGATGGGATGAGTTGAAATGATGAATATGGCATGATGTGAGATGGATGTAATGATTAGGAATGATTAGGGTATAATTATGATGATGTGGCATGAAGAAGATATGACATGAATTTGATTAGGAATAATTAGGATCATGATTGGGGTAATGTGATTAGGATATGATCAATTAGGATGTAATGGATTGGGATGATGTGTAAGGACAATGGGATTAGGGATGTGGGTGAATGATGAAAATTGATAAATAGGATATGGTTGGGATAAGGTTCAATGGTGAAGATATGATTAATGGGATATGATTAGGATGAATGAGGTGTGATTATGAAGGGTGATTAGGATGTGATTAGAGTATGATGGTTAGGTGTTGGCTGGATTTGGAATGTTGGTTAGATTAGGAATAGGATGATGTGGAATGATGGTAACATAATTAGGATGTGACTAGGATAGAACAAGGATGATGTGGATCATGTGAATGATAAGGGTCATTAGATGACGAAGAGGCTGTGGTTAGGAAGAATGATTAGGATATGAGGGTCGAATGGTGAGGGTATGATAAGAGTGTGATTAGGATATGGTTATGATGACCTGGATGTGACTAGGATGTGAAGTGGCTAAGGATGGTGATTAGGATGTGGAGGTTGAATGAAGAAGATATGATGATGATATGGAATGAATGTGTGGTCAAGAATGTTGAGGATGATGACTAGGCAAGAACACACATTAATCATAGAAGGCACTTGACAATAAATTGGTTGTTTTTGATGACTCATGATGTTTTACAAACACTTAGAAAACAAGCACAAACCTAGGGATAGGCAAGGACTATATTTGTTGAATCCCCTAGTTGCACTTATTCAAAGCAGATAGATCCAGGATCTTGGTAGTGCCGACTCCCCTCCATGACACTCACTTCTCATGCATACCAAGTTCTAGGTTTCCCAAGGTTCATCCCTCCACCAAACCTTAGGATTGTCCCTGCTATCTCAGCTAAGAACCGTAAGAATCAGGGTGACTTCAAAGGTTACCCTTCTGCGTCAACAAATAGAGGGTTTTTGGCCACTAAACAAAAGGTTCTAGTAAATATCTAAGGGACTGGCACCCCATGAGAATCTAGAAAGCCACTTAAGGCTCTAACTAACCCTACTAGGAGTTTAATATAAACAAAGGTATGCCTCCTTTCAAGCTAGCACTGTATGGTGAACGCTCATACCGGTTAGACTTGGCTTTCACCTTATCCTCAATTTATATAGAAGGCCAGATGAAAGTCCTACTTGGGGTCGCAAGTGAGTTCTCTTTTTGGATGTGTCTCAAGGGCAGGCCCACTCTAAGGCTCAAACAAAAGCAAGACAAGTTAACATGTATTTGATCCCCAAGCTCACACTAAGTTGCAAGGGGAGAGCATACACGTGAACTTTCTCACACTTGCATGGGGGTTCTTTTGATTTTATCTTCTCTTAAGTGTGGTCTGGCTTTATGTAAGTGAAGTGGAGGGTTTTTATTATATACATTTCAACAACTCTAACACAAACCACCAAATATAGAAAACAAAATGCAATCCTTTTTATCTTTTTTAGATGAGTGAGGATGCAGGTTAATTTTAAGCCCCAATGAATGTGAAAATGTAAGATTTGTGGTTTGTTTTTAACCCAATGCATGAAGATGCAGAGTTGTTGTTCTTTTTAACTCATTAAATGTAAATAATACAAGGGTTCTGGTTCTTTTTAACTGATATGAATGAGGTTCATTTTAATCCCAAAATGAGTGTAGGTTTGCAAACAAAAAATTATATTTGTTCTTTTTAACCCAAATCGTAAAGTGTTCCTATGTTAAACCATACACACATTCATGAAAAAAGGAAACCCTAAGTAACAAGTTATGTTTTGCAATTCAAAATGTTTCTCCACACCACAATCTGCAAACACAGATCAATAATAGAAAACCCTAACTCTACTGCTCAAAATAAAGAAACCTAAATGAAGAACTTTTTGAAAAACTTCTATCTTATACCAGTCGCATGCATCACACAGAGAGCATAGGTGGTGTACTGTCAAACTTATGTGTTTTAGGGACTAGTGCAAGTGGTACACTATCATGCGCATGCAAGTTAGCCAAGCACATGTAGTGCACTATCTTGCTTATGCGAGTTAGTTAAGTGTATGCATCACACTGATCAGCCTATATGTCACACTGATTAGCACATGCATCACACTGATCAGCACATGCGTCACACTAATTGGCACATGTGTCACACTAATCAGCACATGCGTCACACTGATTAGGACATGCGTCACACTAATTAGCACATGCGTCACACTGATCAACACATGCATCACACAAAGCATCTTATGCATCACATAATTTTTACAAATACAAATTAGCATAAAAAACCCTAATTTGTGAATGAAATACATACTCCAGTGATAAATGTCAAACCCTAAGGTTGTAAGGTTGTCTCTTGGATGCTAGAAAGATGAGAAACTTTCAAACATTCACAAGATATACCCAAATGTTTAAACAAGTTAGCAAGAAACCCTAGATAAAACCCTTGAAATAATAAACCCTAATGCTCTAAAAAAACCCTAATGAGATAACCAATATGAACCAGAGAGTTAACAAGTTAGAATCCTACAACATCAATTGGGTTAGGTTTATAAAATCAAAATAACAAAATTTCTGCCCTAAACATAGTTGTATGCATTGCATACTCTAGAGGATGCATCACATTGTATGGCTCATGCGTCACACTGAGATGCTTATGCGTCACACGAACTGACTTATGTGTCACTCTATTCTTGCAAATTCAAAAACACAAAATTCACAAAATGTATGGCCATTCACATCAGGTTCACCAAATGAAGTTGGGTAAAAACACTGCTAAAGCCCTGCAAACAGTATTTTCATACCCTAACTACCCAATGGAGCCCTAAAAACCTAGAAACAATGCAAATAGAGCATGAAATATGAAACCCTAGGCTAATAGTGAAAATCCTCCATTGTTCCTATGAAGCTATGGCTAATTAATGCAATTAGAAATTGTAGGTCTGCAAATGCTATGTAGAGCTCACAAATGGCAAAGTTGACTTATGCAAGTGGTCCCATCAAAATGAAAGAGTAAGAGTGATTTTATAGAAGAGGAAATTGGAATGGAGGGTTGTCACTAGAAGTTGACTTGGAGGAAAGATCAAGGGCTGAGAATGATTAGGGTTTCCAGCCACAAAAGGACAAAAGATATTTTTTTACTAGAGGAAATGGTGAGGTGGGAATTGATTTTTTTAAATTAAATAAATGGTGTGCATTTATTTAATTTTTTTAGAGGAAAGGGTAATGTAATGGGATTAAATTAAATAAGTGGGAACTTATTTAATCTAGGACAAGGTTAATAATTTAAATAAATGGGTATTTATTTAAATTAAAAGGGGGTATGTCTATTTAAGTAATTAAATAATAATTAAATTATTTAGTTATAGAGGAATTTAGAAGAATAGAGCTAAAATAATTAAATAAATGAAATGTATTTAATTAACAAGCACAAGAGAGAATGAATTAACTAAATAATTAAAAAGTATTTAATTAATAGAAGAATGTGGAATTATGGTGGAATATGCATGAAAATGTCGTTCGTAGGCCCAGGACATTTTTAAGTGTCTACACTTCCAACAGATTTGCCACCTTCTAACATATTCACAACTAGCCCAATAGCTTCAAAACTAGCTTTGATACCACTTAATGCAGTCAAGGTAGGAGTGTCCAGTGAGGGACTATCTAACCTTATAGCCTTATCCATACAACATCATGATCATAATAGATATGCAATGGAAGCTAACAACTAATCAATAGAAAGATAAATGATATTCATGAACACATAACACAAGATGTATCTTGGGGAAACCCTAATAGGGAAAAACCCAACCTTCAAAGCTCATTCTTCATATATTATACTTCAAATTGAATTACACATGCATCAAGGGCTTTATAGATACGAGGCTATAGCCTAGGGATTACAAAACATTCATATAACAACATTATTTCATGATTTCTTTCTTCTACGACTTAATTCTCTACTCTGTAACTCATTCTGCTTCCTACTCTGCCTTCTACTATGTTCTACTACTCCTCCGGATCAAAACACCTTTAAATCTTGCATCATGTCTCTGTGCTATCGATCCCTACTTAGAAAAAATACTTTATCTATTATTTATATCATCTACAAGCTTTCAAATCATCACCAGGTCGGCTTAATTTCAATGGCTAGCTTATGTAACATGTACACAAAATAGGTCAGGCCTAAACATAAGGAACTACTCCACAAATGCATAGAACTTCATGTGGACCACCATTGAAGGTTGGCCAGGTCCTAAACTTCATTGAACAATGTTCCGTTTTGCTTTGCAAGTCACGAATTTGCTCCGCAAGCCGATTAGACTCCACTAAACACAGTCAACTCTGGTTTGCAAAAATAGTCAATCCTTTGGTAGCGATAATGCTCCAAAATCAAAGCCAAATGATCTGAATTCTTGATATGTTATAACTGGCTATGTCTAGATGTTAATTCTAGGTCCGCAGCCTCTAATATTCAAATGTCAGATTCTCCAAGGTCCCTCTCTCTGTAATTTGTAACTTCACTGTCAACTATTTCAATTGCTATGAATGCTTCCAGATGCTCCTACATCACATAACATAAGCATAAAACACCAGTAATAAAAGTATCATCAAATGTCATCATAGCAGTAGGTCTAACCTCAACAAAGTATCATCAAATACCATCAAAATAGTGAATCCATCATCAAAGCAAATGACATAATGTTGAATCTTAAAAGAACAACTATTAGTCTAACAAAAAGCAAAATGAGGGGCACTACATCCTCCCCCTAGAATCAGGTTTACTCCTGAAAGCCTGCAAACAAGTATGGATATAACTCTCACATCTGGGATGTTTCCTCCCAGGTAGCTGAAACCTCATTATTAGGATCCCACTGGACCCTTACTTGCTCCATGTCTCTGCCCCTGAGGGTGAGTCTCCTATGCTGCAAAATGCCCATGGGCTCCAAAGCTAGCTGCTCATCATCTACCTGTAAAGCATTCCAGTCAAGAACATGTAGACACTAAAATTGACTCACTCTGTAAACCAATTTCCTGTATCTCTACACTAAATTATCCCTCCTATTAATTAAATAAATTCATTTTATTTAATTAATTTGTCCCTAACCATATATCATCTATCCTTTGTGATCAATTAATTCACTTAATTTATCACTATACCTTATGACTATATCCTCATTGATTAAATAAATATTCCTAATATTTATTTAGTTAATTTGTCCATCTCCCTAATCCTTGTTAATTAGATAAATCATGCTTATCTGATTAATCTGCCCTATCCCTAGCCTAGTTGATTAAATAGCAATTATTTAATCAATCTACCCTAGCCTACCTATCCCCTAGACCTAAGTTAATTAAGCTAAACACTTAATTAACCTTTCTTAGCCTATCCTCCCACACACCTTTGAATAAAAATCAATTTTTTAGTCAAAGGGTCAAATCCTCCTTACACCTCATTTATCACTCTCTTACACATGTAAGTGTACATGTGTCCTTCAATCTTCACATCTCCACATAAAAGTGAATTTTTAATTCACACTCCCCCATGAGGTGAATTTTTAATTCACTTGTCCTATCCACTCTTCCCAAAAATGAATCTTTAATTCATTTTTATCCTCCACACCTTTCCCCATGTGAATTTAAAATTCACAAATAATGAGAGCCCTCCAATCCCATTGACCAAGCTTCAACCCTTGATCTCTCTCATCCACTCCCCTTGTGACACTTGTCACAAGGCTAGGACTTCAATCCAAACCCTAACTCTCATTCATTTCTAGCCCTTCATCTCAACTCTTGATCCTCACCCTCCATCCTCTTTTCTAAAATCTATAAATGAAACCCTCACCCAAGCCATTTGGGAGGAACTTCTTCTTGCATCCAAACTCTACCCAAATTTCTCTCAATCTATCATCCATCTAATCTATCAATCTATCATCCAATCCCTTATCTACATTGTGTTAAATGCATTTGAGCAATCCACATTTCATCAACTTGGGTAAAATCTAAGGAGCTTGGGTGCAACTCCTTCCACCCTATCTTGGATTTGTGGGTCATTGTGAAGGTATATCATTTGTGTTTGCATTTGATTTGAGTTTTGACTTTCATTTTGATTCATAGATTACATTGGCACACTCAGTCTTGGATCTAATCGTTAGTTTTTACAGGTTTTGTTGTCAAAATTTTCATTTTCTAACCCTAGTTTTTGTGAAGTTTTGCAAGTTTTGGGGGCTGAGTTGTTGCAAGTTGCATCTTGGGTAGAAACTAACCTCACTGTTGTGATCAAAAGGCTGTTTTTAAGTTTTTTGACAATAAATTTGACTATGTTCTATGACTAAAATTTTTTTAGGGCCACAGATCGTACCGTACGGATCCGTACTATACGGATCCATGACCCCCCTGTTGTACTAATTAGTGCATTGTTGTTTACTATCATCGTTGGTTTTATGTGTGAAGGTCATTTGTCTTGCAAGTTTAATGTTGATGTTTGTAGGTTCTGGTTTAAACCCACCACCGCTTCACCTCCCAGTCGACACCTTCCAAACCCCCACCGCCGCTCTATTGCAACCGTCACCGCCTCTCCTCTTGACCACCACCCCTGCCCCTGTCGTCACCACTAGCCTCAATTTATGCCACTCTTGTGGATCTCTACCCACCTCAGACCTATAGTTGCCACCTCTATGGTGTTTCCCATCACCACCAATGGCAGCAACCTACACCATCGCCACCACCAAGACTCCCTCTACCACCTTCTTCAACTTCTGCAGCCTACACTCCACCGACCTCCTTGTTGTCGCCACCCCTACTTCTCTGCTTTGCCACCACTTCCTAGGGTTTCCTCTGCCTGATTTACCACCACTTTCTTCCACCCATTTCATTCTCGCCACTGCTTGAATCCTTACCTCCGCCCATCCTAAGTCTCCTGACCACCCCTTTGATGCTCCCCTGTGACCTTAGGTCACCATCTCCACTTGCCTAGTGCTGCCTCTAGCGTCGCTTCACCTCCACCAAAGTACAGTCTTCTACTTAGGGTTTCCTATCATAGATATTAAGGTAGGGTACCCACTCATTGGTCTTTGAGTACTTGATCACATTCGCGACCTAGGGCAGGGGTAGGGAGGGGCTTAAGTACCCCCTTCCTCTATTTCTTTTTTTATTTTTTGTTTGGACCTCACCCCTGGTCATATGACCAACCAGGGGCTAAACCCTAACTATAAACACCAAGCCCTAACCCCCAAGACACTATCTGCTAGCATGTGACCAAGTTTCTTCAAACCGCTAGCAGTCAAACTAAACAGTCAGAGTTAGCCTCTTGTGTCTCCACATACCAAAATACGCTATTTTTTTCAAATTTTCACAACTTTTGTATATGGTAACGAAATCGCACAAAATTGGTGGCGTTGGAAAGAGGATTTAAAGTACTTCACAATGGTGGTAATTTTATTAGGTGACTATACTGTTTTATCAGCTTTTTTCACAGTCAAAGTCAAACATGCATGAAAACTTCAAATGCTCATATCTTTTGCAAATTTGATCCTTTTTCAGCAATTTTTTTTCAAATTGTATAGAATTTCATCTAGAATCTGTTTATGTAGTCATTTTTCTGTATCAGTTCATTTTTCATCAGATTTTATCAGATTCTCAATTTTTGCATAACGATTATCTTGGCTAGTCTACTTGCTCCGTTTTCATTCTAGTGACTTACAGGTGATCATACAAGGCTGGAACAACATCAGGATCATAAAATATAGCAATTTGGACAGAAAAATAATTAGGTGAACTCATTCTATTGCTCATTTCAACATAATCTTGTTTTCATACACACTTCAATTTGGGACATAAAATGAATCTTGTTTTCATCACACAATTTGATTTGGGCTCATAAAACAAACATTTGTCTTCATCACATATCAAAATTGGGCTTAAAATCAACAAGTGACTTCATCACACATTTGAATTTTGGACATAAAAAGAACCATTGCTTGACGTGTCTTCCTCACATTTCATTTTCTAAGGATCAATTAACCAAGTGCGAGTGTAAATCAAGTGTGCGTGTGTATGCTCTCTCCTCGCACCACAAGGTGACCTTAGAGATCAAAAACACTTCACTTGATTTGCTTTTGTTTACCCTTTCCTAGGAGGCCTACTAGGGGATTTCATCACCCCTAGGGACGACCTCATTTGAGGCTAAATCGAAAGACACCCTCATTGAGAGCTGGAATCTTGTCACTCTTGGCTAAGCCCCAAAGAACTTTCTACCTTTGGGAAGTGAAGGTGAAGGGTGGGTTACCCCTTTCTCCCGGCTGTGTGATAGGATTTCACTTTCAATTCCTTAGTCAACCTTAGGTAAACATTACCCACAAACCTAATTGGCCATACCCTATTTCAAACTAGACATTAGGGCATGTTGATGTGTCTTGCACATGTGCTTGTTTAATCATCATTATATTTCATTTTCAAAATCCAAAATTACTTATGTGTCTTGTGTGAGTGATTCATGATTGTACATGTGTGATCATTTCATTAAACATTGCCAAATAAAGCTAAACACCAAACACATAAGACAAGTCATTCAACACATTCAAATCCAATCACATTCACCCATTTTGTTTTAGCCACTTCATTCCTAATCACATCCAAGTTATCCTAAATCAATCCTAATCATATCCTTGTCACTCTACATCATCAAATCATCGTCATTCTATCCAAATCATTATCCAATTAACATCATTATTTCAATCCTTGCCAAATCAACCTCAATCCCAGTCATCCCTAAGCAC
The DNA here is from genome assembly GCA_027924645.1 of Cunninghamia lanceolata. Classification (NCBI taxonomy): domain Eukaryota; kingdom Viridiplantae; phylum Streptophyta; class Pinopsida; order Cupressales; family Cupressaceae; genus Cunninghamia; species Cunninghamia lanceolata. The sequence continues at coordinate 13,666,809 of BSBN01000870.1, read as the reverse complement.
ATCCTAGTCACATCTTCATCATTCATCCTCATCCCATCAACATCATCTGAGTCAACATCCTAGTCATTACATATAATCCAATCGTTCCAAGCCAAATCACATCCTAACTACTTTCATCCCAATCCAAAATCCAAATCAACCCAACCAAAAAATCAAGACCTTAATTGATCATCCAATCTAATCAACCCAAATCAACTCTATTACTTAAGTGTCATTAGTCCACCTTAAGTATAGAGAATCATCCATCCTTTGAAGAAAATCAAATCATCTTAAGGTCTTGAAATTTGATTCCCAACATCACAATCATCCATTATCCCCCATCATCCCATACCTCCCCAACAACATGGATCCTTATGAAGCAATGCAACAATTACAAATACTTAGAAAAGTCTATGAGAACATGGATCCTAATGCTAAGGAAAAATGCAAAAATGACATTAAGGACATACCCTTAGCACACCTCATCATTGGAGAATCCCAAGCCCCTACCCAACCTTCATCATATCAACAAACACCCTACACATCATCCCCATCCACATCATATCAATCTTCATTCTTTCAACCTTCATACCAACCTACATCTTACATATTCATTCCATCAATCTCATATCAACCTTCAACCTCATACTAACTTCCATCTTATCAACCTTCATCATATCAACCTTTACCCTCATATCAATCACCATCCCCTTACACATCCATGTCATCATACTTATCCAATCAATCAATACCTCCAACTTATCCATCCCCCAACCTTTGTCATGCTTACTTTGATCAAGGGAACACCAATCTATCACATCTTATATCTGAAATCTAAAGCTTATATCAACAACCATTTCCCCAAGAAAATCCCAAATCCCCTAATCCCCATCCTCCAGCTTTCCCATCACAATATCCCCCCAACCTTATCAACCTTAATCCATCACCCTACCTACCTTACAATCCATCAATCCCAAACCCCCCAACACAATGTTCCTCCAATCTTAATCCATCACCCTATACATCTCCCAATCCATCAATCCCTATCACCCATCCACCATCAAATCTTCCAAATCCTAACACCATGATATCCAAGGAATCCTTGTCAGATTTCCTCCAAAGAACACCAAGCAAAGCAAAGGAATCCCCCAAATGCCCCACCCCTCCAACACCACCATCTAATCCCACACGTATCCTTGAACCCATCCAAGAACCATCATTACCTAATCCTATCACCCACCTATCCAATCCCAATCCTAATCCTACACCATCCACCATCACTATCCATCCATTATATTGTTCATCAACCCATACACTCATACAAGACACCATCCATTGGCTATTAGTAAGGAATCAAACACCCTCATGCAATCCAACATCCACCAAACCTCTTGAACAATATCCTATCATAACTCAAGAACCATCATGCAGCCATGTTCAAGAACCCATAAGTCAAGCACCTATCGTATCCATCCAAACACCTATCACATCCATCCAAGCACCCACCACATCTATCCAAGTCACTCCCACTTCTATCCAAGAACATGAGCTATGTCAAGAATCAAATCCAAAGCATGTTGAAACATCAACCCCTTCTCCTAATCAAGATCTAACCATCCCATCTAATCCCATCCCCGATCCCCTCCCATCTATTGATCAACTTATTGATCTCACACCATCTTCTACCACCCCTTTACCATCCCCCATTAATCCTTTACCTCCATTAATCATCCCATCTAATCCCATCCCTGATCCCCTCCCATCTATTGATCAACTTATTGATATCACACCATCTTCTACCACCCCTTTACCATCCCCCATTAATCCTTTACCTCCATTAACCAATCCCATCCCAAATCCATTCCCTTATCCACTTGGAAAAAACACCTTCATCCATGGTAAACCCCTTGTAGGAGGTGAACAACTTCCATCCACCATCTATCCTTCTCTAACAAATAATGGACTTGCATCTTTTTTCCAAAGCACCAAACATCCCATTGCATGTCACATGTTCCAACATATTAAGTATCAAGAAAAAGGCTTAGGCCTTCATGAACAAGGCATCTTGGAGCCCATCCACACCACATTCCATCCATCCTCGCATGGCCTTGGCTATACATCCCAAGGCAAACAATCTAAACATGTTGATACCATCCACCCACCTTCCAAAATCCATTCATCCAATCCCAAACATGGTGCATCTCATCGCACCCCCAAACCATATGTCACCATCCCTCCTCTATCATCCTATCATTTGTAAAAACATGTGACCATCCATCTTCCTCCATAAAATTTACCTCCACTACTTCCAACTCCAAATATTCCTATTAAATCCACTTTACCTCCAATCCTACCAACTCCCAACATCCCTATCCATAAATCCTCATATCCTCCCATCCTCTCAAACATCCCTATCTCAAATCCCCTCATTCATTTATCCATAAATCCACTTTTTACGCCTCCACCCATAAACCCCCTAAAATTCTCAATCAAGACCAACAAAAGCACACATCTTTCAAACATGAAGCTTCCCCCAAATCCATGGGATTCAAAAATTTGAATGCCTTGACTCATAAAGCACAAAGCCTAAAGATGTTATCCCTTCCAAGCAAAATCAAAAATCCAAAAGGCTATCAAATCCCACACCATCACAAGAAAAAGCAAAAACAAAAATGGTGTGGGTCCCCAAACAAAAAGCACCAAACTCTAATGAGGCATCCACATCCCAATCCACTCCAAAATCCCAAACATCTCACTCCCCATCTAAAAATCCCATTAATCCTAAGTCTATTTGGGTCCATAAAATCCCAAATCAACCATCCAAAAATCCCCCATCCCGATCCCCATTACTCCCAATTCCACGTCCAAAGTACAAGCTTCCAAATACATCACGATGTGTGCAACCATTGGTCTTGGTTCCCCTCCACCACTTGACATTCCCACATACCCCCATTTCTCCATCTTTCATCCACTATCCTACATATCTTCCCCATCACATTCCTATGGCCCATGCTATTGCATAATCCACATCATAATCTGCATAAACCACATCATAATCCACATCATAACCCACTATCCACCAACATCCATGCAATCACCATCCATAATGCTATCCAACATGGGACCATCTTCTCCTTGCTATGGAAACAGACGCTAGAGTCCCCATTCCATAAAAAAAGCAAAAAATAAAAAAAAATCAAGAAAGTAGTAAAGAGAAAAATCTGTCCAATGGTGAAAACCACTCCTCGTGGCGCCTTGGGCAAGTACCATGATGAAAACCTCTTGTGGGCATCATGCATAATCCCTTCTCCATCCATTTTGTATCCCTACACTTGGGGGCAAAACCATATCCTTCATCCACATCCATAACATCCTTTTGCATATCCTATCCATGTATTCTTATCCTATCATATTCCTATCCACTACCCCCTATTTATCCTATCATTTCCCATCCATCCTATCCATTATATCTTGCTTTTACCATCTCCCACCTTAGGTCTTGATAAAGTCAAGGGGCAAAATATCAACAACATGCTTTGGAGGCCTCTTGGCATACTCCCTTTGTAAGTATATCCTCCATCCATCTACTACAAAGTCCATCCATTCAAATAGGAACCCACCATGCAAAATCCAAAGCATTGGGGCATATGATTCCTTGCAACCTAGCCCTTGGAGAAAATCCTAAAACCCCCCCTCCATATATCATGCATACCTATCCTATCCCTCATCCCTATCTTCCATCTATCTAACATGCATCCCTATCGCTTGTCCATTCATCTATCATGAATTAGCTATCCATCATCTTTCATCACCAATCCCCCTATCCAACACCATCACCTTCACCTCTAGACTTGGTGTTCCCTTGTCATTGGTGTCTAGCGCAAAGGCTATCCAAATGAAATCCAATGCAACCATCTCATAATAATCCATTCCTTTTCCAAAATCATGAAAATCAAAAAAATCAAAAAATTAGAAAATTCAAAAACACCAAAAAAATAAAAAAATTACAAAAATCCCAGAAACAATCCCATAACATCATCACAATCACTCAAATCATCCAACACATCATCTTCCATTATCATCACATCTATCCTCAATCATCCCACATCACCATCACAAATTAGATACATATCATCACCACCTGCATCTTAATGTGCCTCGATCTAGTGGATACAGGGTATGTAGGCAGTCTAGAATACGCAAGAAGTTTCCAGTACTCAGGTACATAAGATGCACCCATCTAACTCACTGAGCTTACACTAGATCCAAGCATCGCATCACCTATGAAAGCATCATCCCTTAACAAAAATCATCAACTATCAAATCAGCATCAACCACAACTTGTCACTATCATATCTTGAGCCAATCTTACAACATTAACTAGGCATGATCCAATCATCAATCGATTCCTGCCTTAGGATATATCATTCCTACGAAAGGTAGAATCTATCCTATAATCATCCATCTTGGCAAGAGATACAATGGCTACTTGTTTGGTTCGTTGGTCTTCTGATTTTTGATTTTTTATCTCTTGTCCTATTCGAAGATCACATCAAAGCTACCTTGATCTCACAATATCATGGTATGTGGAGAAAACATATAGAATGGGGCATAGTCTTGCTTTTGTATGTTGTGCTTGTGGGTTGGTTTCATTACTCCAAGCTAGTATTCATATCTTGTGGATCATAGGGTCAGTTCTAGCATATTGATCTCCTTGTGCATCTAAGGTTCATCAATCCTTTTGTGTACTAAGGACTTATGCTATGAGTCCCCTTCCCTCATCTAGACAAGGTTGTACTATCTTGGAGATGCATGAGATCATCCCTTTGACTGTGTGTCTAGTCCATGCAACTGTTGGATAAACATCATCACCCCAGTCTTCTATACCTCGATGAAAATATCCACTTTGCTATATCAAACCTAGGATTGCTCTAAATCATTTTCAGTACAATGATCATCCACCAATCAATCTCCCAACATTATCACACTTTCATCTCACCCCTTATCCTCCAAGCAGTTCTACCAATCTGTTCCATCCATTTCGAGAGCACAACCATGTTCTTGCAACCGGCCTATCCTCTCGAGGGGGCATCACCCTTACCAATTATCCCCAAACCTTACCCTATTCTTCTAAGCCAAAATCTTTTTTCTATCTAATCCAACTCTATGTTTTAACTTCTTTGAAATGATGTTACTTAGCCACAACACCATCTCAAAGAGGGGCAAATGTAGACACCTTAAATTGACTCGCTCTGCAAACCAATTTCCCGTATCTCTACACTAAATTATCCCTCCTATTAATTAAATAAATTTATTTTATTTAATTAATTTATCCCTAACCATCTATCATCTATCCTTTGTGATCAATTAATTCACTTAATTTATCACTATACCTTATGACTATATCCTCATTGATTAAATAAATATTCCTAATATTTATTTAGCTAATTTGTCCATCTCCCTAATCCTTGTTAATTAGATAAATCATGCTTATCTGATTAATCTGCCCTATTAATCAACCTATCCCTAGCCTAGTTGATTAAATAGCAATTATTTAATCAATCTACCCTAGCCTACCTATCCCCTAGACCTAATTTAATTAAGCTAAACACTTAATTAACCTTGCTTAGCCCATCCTCCCACACACCTTTGAATAAAAATCAATTTTTTATTCAAAGGGTCAAATCCTCCTTACACCTTATTTATCACTCTCTTACACATGTAAGTGTACACGTGTCCTTCAATCTTCACATCTCCACATAAAAGTGAATTTTTAATTCACACTCCCCCATGAGGTGAATTTTTAATTCACTTGTCCTATCCACTCTTCCCAAAAATAAATCTTTAATTCATTTTTATCCTCCACACCTTTCCCTATGTGAATTTAAAATTCACAAATAATGAGAGCCCTCCAATCCCATTGACCAAGCTTCAACCCTTGATCTCTCTCATCCACTCCCTTTATGACACTTGTCACAAGGCTAGGACTTCAATCCAAACCCTAAATCTCATTCATTTCTAGCCCTTGATCTCAACTCTTGATCCTCACCCTCCATCCTCTTTTCAAAAATCTATAAATGAAACCCTCACCCAAGCCATTTGGGAGGAACATCTTGCATCCAAACTTTGCCCAAATTTCTCTCAATCTATCATCCATCTAATCTATCAATCTATCATCCAATCCTTTATCTACATTGTGTTGAATGCATTTGAGCAATCCACATTTCATCAACTTGGGTAAAATCTAAGGAGCTTGGGTGCAACTCCTTCCACCCTATCTTGGATTTGTGGGTCATTGTGAACGTATATCATTTGTGTTTGCATTTGATTTAAGTTTTGACTTTCATTTTGACTTCATAGATTACATCACACTTTGCCAAATTTGCATATAATTGATTCTCTCTGACACTGCAAAACCTACTGCAAATACTCCTCGTACTCCTCCATAGTCCTTGAATAAACCAATATGTCATCCAAGAACACAAGGACAAATCTATCAAGGTAGGTGTGGAATACACCATTCATCAAGCTCATAAGCACAAATGGTGCATTTGTCAACCCAAATGGCACAACAGTGAACTCATAGTGCCCATAGTGAGTGTGAAATGTTGACTTATGAATGTCTGCCTCAAAGATACGCAACTGATGATACCCTAACTTTAGGTCAATATTTGAAAACACCTTAGCCCCCTTAATCTGATCAAAAAGGTCATCAATCTACAACAATGGATATCTATTCTTCACAGCCACCTTATTCAATTGCTGATAGCCAATACACAACCAAAGGGATCCATCATATTTCTCCACACAAATGATAGGTGCTCCCGAAAGGGAGACACTATGGTGTAGGAGCACCTAGCACAAGGTGGCCTCCATGAGGCATTTAAGTTCATTTTGTTTAGAAGATCAGGTTTTGTGTTGTAATAAGGTCTATTCGACCAATGCATGGCATTTTTGTTTTTATCTAGACCTAGAACAAACTTTGTAAGTCCCAAGTAAGTAGGTTGCAATTGTCAAATTGTTAATGGTAAGATGGTCAGTCTCCCAGCTGCTTTGAATCAGTTAGTTTTTCTCCTAGCTGTTTGGAATGGGTTGGCGTTCTTCTGGGCAAGCTTATAAACCCCAAGGAAATGAACGAACTCAGGGATTAGATATTGTAATCAAATCAAAGCAAAGAGGAGTTGAATGTAATTGTGCATTGTGTTAAGGAGAATCAAACTTTTTCTGTGTCATCAATTTGTTTCCCATTCTCTGTAATTACAAATTGCATAGCTGTAGATTTCTTTTCCTTTCTGTACTTCTGTTGTTACAAAATGTTGATGTGAAGCATTCCACTGGTGAGATTTCTATCAAAATCAATGGAATGGCTTCATTGTACAATATTCGTTTGTTTCCTATTTTGTTTTCTTGTTCGGTGGCAGAGAGGACCAAATTGGAGTGTGCATAGTAGATCGCCTAGCATCTCCATGTGCTAGGGTTTGGATTGGAGGAGTTGGACTTGTTATTGGTGAGACAGAGGCCATCGGAAAAGCATTCCTCACTCAGAGCGATGAGGATAGTCTGGTTGAACAGAGGTTTGAACTACTGAATGGAAGTCACAGCCTAAGATTCAGATCGGGGTGACAAAGTACATCGGACAGTCAACTTGGCATTTTGCCAACAGTGTTGGTCTTACTGATTGAGGGTATTAGAGTGAGAAGGAATAGTTTACATTGACGGAGATCCATCGGGAGGAATTGATGTATCGACAACTCTGGAGAAGGTTCCACTGACAGTTCAAGTCACGCCGAAGAGGGGGGTTAGTCCATCGGTGCATCGACATAGGTTGATAAGCATTTGTCGATGAGTATAGTCTCACTAAAGACAATGCTATCGGTGCATCAGAAAACAAGTCTAAAACTCTACTGACAGGGTGAGTCATACCAATATAGTTGCACCTAACCGGTGGAAAGCTATTATGGCTAAGGCGAGGAGGACTTAACCGTTATCTACATATCAGCCAACGTTCATGAGAGTTCACCGATGATCTAAGTCACACCGATAGTCGTGGTCCAAAGGTTTCATCAGAGATATCAGTGTATCAACGAGATAGATTCTAACGAAGCCAATAGCACTTTTCTTTCCGATAGGCAAGAAACATAGATCACCCATTAGGAAGAGTATGCTATTGAAGAGATAAGTTTCAAAGTGGTCGACGGGGTAAGTTGGGCCGATAACAAAAGACTAAGGGTAGATCGCTAAGACAAAAGTAGGAGTCTTGCTGATGGTTTCAAAAGTCAAATTTGATAAGTCATGCACTTTCATCGTGACCTCCCCATCATATTGGTATCAGAACTGGTGAAAGGTCTAGGCAGTTGTGTGTTTGATTTCTGTCACTAAGAAGGTAGAGGAAGAGTTGAAGCAAAATGTTTGGTTGGTGACTATTTTGAAAACAGAGATCATAGAAGGTATTTGAAGGCTAACAATAGTTGCTCATGCCATCTAGTTGCGAGAAGGAATAGGATTCCTATAGTGCGTGGGTAGACGATGATGAGGTCTGTCAAAACCATTCACCAATAGAGATTTGGCTGGAAGAGGGTACAGAGTGAGGCCATTGTGAGAGAGAGTGGTAGTGCATCTCCAGGATCTATTGTTGGACGTGAGAAATGGGTTTGTAGCAGCATGTAGGATGGACATCTGATTGAGCATTTTGTTGTAGTCAAATTGAGGATTTGTAGGAGTGTTGGTGCCGTCTGTGAATAGTATATGTCAGATAGAGAAATTGAAGGAGAGGCTAGCAATATGCCTCCAAAGGGGATGACCACCGAAGTGGTCAAGAAATTTAAAGAGATGGAAGAGATGATCAAAACTGGAGTCAGGGAAGCACTCAAGTAGAATTGAAGGCAATGAAGATAGGAAAAAGGATAGAGGAAGGTTCAGATGAAGAAGAAGAGAAAGAGGAAGAAGGAGAGGAACAAGAAGAAGCAGAGATACCAGCTGAACAAAAGCAATTCTTGGAAGCCATTAAGGCTATTGGCAAGGACTTTTCGAAGGCTCAGAAAGATGAATGCTGATGAAGTTATGGAGTGGATTGAGGCTTTGAACAACTACTTCGAATACAAGGAAGTTCCTGAAAGTAAGAGGGTTAAGTTTGCAAAAACTAAACTCAAAGGTGCTATCCTTACATGGTAGAATTACACCCAAGGAGAGAGGGTAAAGAATGGGAAAAGTATGATCTCTTCATGGAGAAAAATGTTGGAGAAGATCAAGTCCCAGTTCCTTCCATCTGACTACGAGGTGTAGATTTACAGGAAGATGTAGAACCTTAAACAAAAAGATATGGATGTGGCTACTTACACCGAGGAGTTTCACAAATACACTATTCATTGTGGGTACATGGAGGATGAAAAAGCCAAGGTAGCAAGGTATTTAAATGGTCTGAGGATCAATATTCAAGATGAGATAAGTTTATTTACCCCTGAAATCATGGAAAACTGCTTTCAAGTAGCATTAAGAGCTGAAGAGAAGTTGAAGAGGAAAGGTGAGCAGCAGAGTAGAGGAAGAGGTGCCAAAAAGTTTAGAGGTAGTTTTGGAGGTAGAAGTCCTAACCAGAGGCCTTGTGGTGAGTCTGGCCAAGAAGAGCAAGTTAGAGACTCAAGTAGCAGAGGAGGCTACCAAGGAAGAAGGCAAAATGAAAGAGGTGTGACAAATGGATTAGCTAGAGAATCCAAGTTCTCAAACATGAGATGTTATAACTGCAATCAGATAGGGCACCCAGCTTATAAGTGTCTAGAGAAGGCCTCAACTTCTCATGGTAATGAGAGGAGAACCACATTGACTCAAGAGGATGCAAGGAGTGTGACATCTCTTGAAGTGAATTTGACATCAGAGGTGGGAGAGAATCTGATGATCAAGAGAACGTTGCTCAAAGAACCAATGTAAATTGAACCATCACAAAGGAGAGCACTTTTCAGGATCAATTGCAAAAGTAAAGGTAAAATATGCAAGGTAGTCATACATTCTGGTTCAATAGATAATATGGTGTCTAGGGAAATGGTGGATAAATTGAACATAGAAAGGATTCCTCATCAAACTCCTTACAGAGCATCTTGGGTAAGTGATAGTCAATCACTTTTGGTAGTGAGAAGACATATGTTGATTTTCAAATCAAAGAATATAAGGAGAGAATTTTATGTGACATTTTTCCCATGGAGTGTTGTCACCTACTTTTAGGTAGGCCATGGTAATTTGATAGGCAAGCATTATATGATGGATATGCTAACACATACACCATCAAGAAGGATGGAAAGACTTTTGTGATGACACCATTGTAGGAGGATGCTAAAGCAAAGAAGGCAGCCAAGATCATTTTGGTGGATAAGAAAGAGTTTGTGAAGATGCCTGTAGAAGAGACAAGGACAGTTACAGATACCTCAAGGAATGGGATTGCCAAAGATTACAGTTTGAAGGTGATTTTAGTTTTGAATGATGAAGATCAGATGGTAATGTCTAAAATGAATCAAATGAAGGTCAAAGAGCAGGTCTGCAAGAAGCCACAAGTTGATTGGAAAGAAGAGGATGCTATCATAGTAGGGACCATTGTTTGTTCTCTAGAACCAACAAGATTTGAAAGGGAAACATATTCTACCATAGCAGCAGTACATGAAGCATCAAACAAGATTTTGAATGAAGATGTTTAGGCAGTTATGATAGTAAGCAATCATGGCATGCAACATCCAAGTTTGGTTTCAAGCACTCACTCATGGAAAGGTGTGAGCAAAGCCTACAATGCTAGGCATGAGTTTTTGATCCCATGGAAGCAAGTTGTAGTCTAGAGATCATGGGGAAGGCATGATATAGCAAAGGATAAAGGTGGTGCAAGACATAGACTCAACTCATGGGAAATGAGTTCTTTTCTAGGTGGGGTGTATGGTGCAGGAGCACCTAGCACAAGGTGGCCTCCATGAGGCATTTAAATTCATGTTTGTTTAGAAGATCAGGTCTTGTGTTGTAATAAGGTCTATTCGACCAATGCATGTCATTTCTATTTGTATCTAGACCTAGAACAAACTTTGTAAGTCTCAAGTAAGTAGGTTACAATTTTCAAATTGTTAATGGTAAGACGATTGGTCTCCTAGCTGCTTGGAATCAGTTAGTTTTGCTCCCAGCCATTTGGAATGGGTTGGTGTTCTTCTGAGCAAGACTATAAAGCCTAGGGAAATGAACCAACTCAGGAATTAGATATTGTAATTAGATCGAAGCAAAGAGGAGTTGAATGTAATTGTACATTGTGTTAAGGAGAATCAAACTTTTTCTGCGTCGTGAATTTTTTTCCCATTCTCTGTAATTACAAATTGCATTGCCATAGATTTCTTTTCCTTTCTATACTTATGTTGTTGCAAAATGTTGATGTGAAGCATTCCACTGGTGAGATTTCTATCAAAATCATTGGAATGGCTTCATTGTACAATATTCATTTGTTTCCTATTTTATTTTCCCATTCGGTGACGTAGAGGACCAAAATTGGAGTGTGCACAGTAGATCACCTAGCATCTCCATGTGATAGGGTTTGGATTGGAGGAGTTGGAGTTGTTATCGGTGAGATAGAGGCCATTGGAAAAGTATTCCTCACTCAGAGTGACGAGGATAGTCTGGTTGAAGAGAGGTTCAAGCTACTGAATGGAAGTCGCGGCATAAGATTCAAATCAGGGTGACAAAGTACATTAGATAGTTGACTTGGCATTCGCCAACAGTGTTGGTCTTACCGATTAAGGGTATTAGAGTGAGAAGGAATAGTTTACACTGACAGAGATCCATCAGGAGGAATTGACGTATCAACAACTCTAGAGAAGGTTCCACCGACAGTTTAAGTCATGCTAAGGAGGGGGGTTAATCCATTGGTGCATCAGCATAGGTTGATAAGCATTCACTGATGAGTATGGTCTCATTGAAGACAATGCTATTGGTGCATCGAAAAACAAGTCGAAAACTCTGTCGACAGGGTGAGTCATACCGATACAGTTGTGCCTAACCGGTGGGAAGCCATTATGGCTAAGGCAAAGAGGACTTAACCGTTATCGGCATATTAGCCAACATTCATGAGTGTTCGATGATGATCTAATTCACACCGATAGTCATGGTCCAAAGATTTCATCAGAGAGATCAGTGTATTGGAGAGATAAATTCTAATGAAGCCGATAGCACTTTTCTTGCCAATAGGCAAGAAACATAGATCACCCATCAGGAAGAGTATGCTATCAAAGAGATAAGTTTCAAAGTGTTTGACGGGGTAAGTTGGGCCAATAACAAAAGACTAAGGGTAGATAGTTGAGACAAAAGTAGGAGTCTCGACGACAATTTCAAAAGTCAAATTTGATAAGTCGTGCACTATCACCGCAACCTCCCCATCACACTAGGATAGATAAACCCCTTTGCTAACAACTCCTCTAACTATAATCGAAGCTCCTTAATCTCCTGAATGGTTATCTAATATGGAGCTCATGAGATAGGTTCTGCTCTGGGAACAAGATCTATCCTAAAATCAATGTCACGCTTAGGTGGCATCCTTGAAATCACACTGGGAAAAACATCTACATACTCCTTAGGGATAGGATGATCATCAAGGGACACCTCTCAACTCTCCCCTAACTTTAAATCATTAACCATCATGGAAAACAACTAGCAACCTTGAAGCATACATCTCCTTAGCTACATGGTAGAAATCATACGCAAGGAGATGAGCCTCTGAATGCCAGCTGCCTCTACCTCGCTGCCTGAATCATCTAAACACCACACTGACTTACACTAGCAATCTATCACCACTTGATGAGCATCTAACCAATCCATACCCAACACTTTATCATAAGATCATAGGGGTATGATGTGGAGATCCACCATGATAAAGAGAGAACCAATCCTCAAAACACAACCATACACAAGGGATTCTATCACTATTCTATCTCCAGAGGCCAATTCAACCTACCACCTAACATCCTATTTTATTGCCACCAATCCACAATGCTCCACTAAAGAAGGGGAAATGAAAGAATTAGAAGCACTAAAGTTGAAAAGGATGGAAATACCAATACCTTGCATCACACCTATAGTCTCCACAACTATGCCTTGATGCTCTGCTTGGCAGTTATCAACCACTGCAAACACCCTGTGAGACCTACTTGCATCACCCATGGTTAGCTCTGAGGCAGCTAGCCTCTAACTAAATCCTGTAGCATTCTTTTGTGGACACTTCTTGGCTATATGGCCCTGCTGGCTGCAAGAGAAACATTCTATACCTCTGCCATATCCTCCACCACCCGAGAATGCATTGGACTATTGGAAAATACCTCTACTAATTGCAGATTGAGTGCTCTGAGCTAGCTAATTAACACAATTACTCTTGTTTCGTAGCCAACTCCAATTTTTCCTAGACTAAAACCTACTACCCTATAAAGACTACAAATTCTTTGGTTTTGACAGGGAATGCTGTTGCTTCTCACCCTTAGCGGGTGTATGATGGCTCCTAGAAGAACCTGTTGCCTGAGACTGAACACCATGAGACCTAAAGCTTGCTAGAGGTGCACTACTAATCTAAACACTTGTATGACCTCCTAGAGCCATGGCCAAATTCTCCTCTACCAGATGAGCCTTCTCAACTACCACCTCCATGGTCTTAGGCTCAAAGACACGGACTCCTCCACTGATACGGGCATTCAAGCCCCTAGTGAAGTGCTGAACCAACATGGCCTCATCATTGCCAATACTTGCATACTACTTAAGCTCATAGAACCTATGCTCATACTGCTCCACCGACATAGCCATTTACCTCAACCCATGAAACTCATCAGCATGTTGCTGCCTCTAGTGATCTGATAGAAAACAAGCTCTGAACCTCTCCAAAAATAATTGCCAAGAAACTATGCCAAATCCAAATGTAACTTTTGCTCCTCTAATCACCACCATGTAGAAGCAAAACTTCTAAGGTGTAAGATGGCACATCTCGTCTTGGTGTTACTACCATACAGATGCATGGAAAAACACCTATCCAACTCTATCAACCAAGTCTTTGCCTCCAAACCACTACTAGAACCATTAAAAGTGGGAGGATGTGCCTTCAAGATGTCTCTCATGTGACCTACTAAGATAGCCTCCTGCTCTGTTGTAATCTCTCTTCTCCTAGGAGACCTTTCTCTTTCCCTCTCCACTAGCTGATTAACCTCCTGTCTAGGGCCTAAGTGAGCAAGGACCTCCTCAAGCAAATGATGCAACTGAGCTCCCTCTAACTCTAGCTGATCTTGATTCTCTAGATTGTGACCCCTACTTTCCTAAGGACTCTCGCAAGGGGAACTAGGAGGAGGGCTACCACCACCACCTCTCCCATGTCCCCTACCTCAACCCCAACCTTGTCCTCAACCTCTAGGCATCTTCCTACTCAAACATTGCAAAAGGACAACCTCAAGTTGTTAGGTGAGGATGAGAAAAAGGGGAATACATAATCTCTAGAATCTAAGAACTAGGACAACATAATGGGCTCATATAAAACCAGAGTACCCAGTGTTAGAACTTGGGCTCTGATACTAGGTATAACATCCTGCCAAAGAACCCTGAAGAACAACACAACTATGCTATATGAAAGGACAATTTTTTTTTTAAGAAAGAAATAACAAAGTAATGTAAATCATATCTATTCATAAAATATAAGTTAAACTTTGTCTTCTAGGGTTCCATGGCTGCATTACTAACAAAACTATTATCAAGAACTAAGAATACATCATGAATTAACTAACAATAATAATTCATTTTAAATCTATTGCATTAAATGAATAAACACATACATTTCCATATTATATCATCAGATAAGTAATTGTCAATATCATGTATAAAGAACTACAAGTGCATATACAAATTCCTTTATATAAAAGTACATCATTACTTGGTGACACTATCACTTTTCCTAATTACATTGGGAAGCATACATCAAATTACAGTTCCTGATTCAACTAATATACAAGACTAGAACATGAACATGATTAACTATCTCCTCAAGCTAGCACAAGATCTAGAATTTGATACAAGAGATACATCCTTCTTGCACATGAACAATAGCAAAGGAAACCAATGGAGATAAAGGCACAAATGCCTGACCATGTGGAACCCTAAGGTCTACCCCCCATGCTAGGAGATAACATAAGGTCCCACTACAACAAATAGTCAAGAAGATAGTAGCCTAACAGGTACAAAGACTACACATGACTCCAATACAACATGGGTCAATATGAACATCACAAGCAACTCAAACATCACATTCAGAAACATTCACACAACGAATGGGGAGAACACAACTAGGGAATGCTAGACTTCTATAAGGAAGAGTGTCATCGCATGGTCCTGACATGGGTTACCCTGACAGTCTCTCACCAGACACCAGCCCCCATCTATAGTTACCCTGACAATCTCACACTAGATGTCGGCCTGATAGGGTGACACATGTGGAACAAACATTCCTTTTGTGGGGACAAGGAAATATGTTTTTGCCAACCAGGCCTTCTCAACCCATCCTTAGTCTAAAAAACCATTCCAAACATGGGTGAGGCACATCAATTATCTTTTTAATGTGAAAACTACCCAACCCGTAGATTCATTATTAGGTTATCACTAGATTACCAACTTTCAATGGGTTACCCTAGCAAGCCACTTTGGGTCCTGGCCCCACATTGAAAGCCACTCCCCCTTCACTGTATCTAGATTCTCAAACATTTTTAACAAAATATAAGGCATGATTCATCCCATTTCTCATCCTAATGGATTTGTAACATGGAATGTACATCATTCATGTTATCACATATAGACATCCCTCTCCAATACAAGGAAACATCATACATCATGCAAATGACTTTTTACACATCATTAACCCAAAACATCCATCATCAATAATGTGGAGCCTAGCCTCTGGAACCTAAATAGCTCAGGTAAATGTAAAAATCATAAATGACCATGTAATCATTGCCCAATTCATTTACCAGTAAATTACAAATTTCATATTCTCCTTACAAGTAAATTAAAATCATTAGACCAAAAGCATAAGTTACAATTAAATTTCCTAAAGGCACCCATGGGGTCCCAACCATTCAATTAATATCTATATGATTCTTCCTCATATGCAATGAATAATTAATATTTATCACAATCAATGCAATTTTATTTCTTCATGCAGTCATAATGCAACATAAGGTTTTGTTTTTTAAATCAAACCCTAAATGTTAACTATAATATAGAGGAAACAACAAACCTTAATATCTAATGGGATGCAAATAATTGCAGGTTTGCATGAAAGAAAAATGGACTGTAATGATTGCAAGAAAAGCATGAATTGGATTCGCTAAAAAGGCTATAGGAACTTTAAAAAAATGCAATTCACAAGTTTAAAGCCAATTCCACACCCTTTGCCAGCATCCCTCTCTTGCACCAGTGTGGAGTTTTGAAATAGGTTATGGACATCCATCAAAGAGTAAGGATAGAGGAGTTTTGTTAGACGTTGTAATTACATGGTCTTGCTAGACATGTATGTAAATGTAGAAGCATAAACAAGGAATGTGATCCGTTTGATAGACGCCTCAAAGAGTCTTCATCTCATGGATTTCAATGATTGCAGAATACACACAAATGGATTTTACAAGGCTGCTCTCTCTCTATTTTTTTTTAAATTAATAAAGCACTCTGGAACACATTCTAACATTGTAAACTTCGCTTGGGTTCTAGGCGCATGCAGCCACACAAGTCTGTGGACGAGAGCTGCACATACTTCAATCACATGTATAACCCTTATTGCATTATGCCTACAGTTGATCATTATGTGAACTTGGCTGACCTTGAGGACACCCTAAACTTTGACATAAAATGCCATTTATAACCTATGGTAGTTGTATGGACGTGTTTTCTCAGTGTTGGCAGATCACATATGAATATAGGCTAATTTTTTATTTGTTGAAAAGACTTTCGAAACTTTCAATCAAATGAAGATTGGAGGATAAAATTTCTGGTAGATATGTATGCAAATCTGGATGCATAGACAAAGCACACAAACTGTTTGATCGATGCAAAATCTGGGTGCATAGACAAAGCACAAAAATTGTTTGGTCGATGCAAAATCTGGGTGCATAGACAAAGCACATAAATTGTTTGATCGATACCTCAAAGGGGTAATCTCTTGGAATGCAATGATTGTTGGATATGCACAAAATGGATTCATTAAGGAGCTATGTAACTATCAAGCAGATGCAATTGATAGGTTTACAAACAAATCCAATAGCCTTTGCTAATATTTAGCTAGGGCATGCCAAAATGGAAGATCTAAAATAGTTTACTGACATCCATCGAATCATAATGGAATTGGGAGTTTTTTCAAATATTACGATTGGAAAAAAAAACTCTGGTAGATGGGTGTGCACAGCTAGATCTTAGAAAAAAAAATGAATTATTTAAAAGAGATTGTTTTGAGAGATGTAGACCATTTCCATCATTAAAACAGAATGCATTGAAACACAAGCGGAAGAGAATGCATTAAAAGATTTATTAAAAGGGATTCAAAAGAAAATAGAGATAAAATTTAGAAATTAATGGAGCTTGGATTGAAAAGCTTGGTTGGGCTGAAGATTCGATGTCGAGTTCAAATTCTACATTTGCAAAAATAACTTCTCCAATCTCCAAATGATAATCCTCTATCAACCACAATCCTTTCATCCATTTTTAAAGAGAAATCCCCAATTTCTTCCAAATGGTTCCTCCATAAGCTCTCTTCCTCCCATACATGACACAAATTCTCATGCCCCCAGATTTCGTTAATGACAACATATTCCCTCTTTACTTTCTCACAATTTACTATTTATTAAATTTATAACATTTCAATGTAACTTTTTATTTTATTTATTTCAATATTAGCTATATATGTTTTATGACAAATTATAATTATTTATAAATTTGTTTTTATAGCCACTTAACAAAACATTTACTTGTTTATATGTTTATTTTCATATTAATTTTATCAATTATATTCCCATTTTTATAACACTTTATTTTTCTCATTATTATTATTATTGTTTATTGATCTTAGATTACATTATAGTATATTTTCCCATATAAACTACAATTTACATTAAGGCATTTATATTTATTTATCAAAAGTGCCTTCTTAACTTAATGATTCTTATTATAATGTAACAATTAACCAAAGCATTGATCAAACAATTCTAACTAGATAAATCTAAATGTTGAACAATACCTGACCACTATGCATGATTGTAAAGGATGACCAAAACAACAGTGACTGACTATCACACCCATACAGACAACACTAACTAGGTGTAAAACTAAAAGGAAGCTAGGTGTGTGGAAATTGCTTCCTACGCTAATCTAAAAAGGAGAGAAGTATGTAAATTCTTTTTAACCTTTACAATTACAGTGTTATAGGCACAATAACAAACATTGTGCAAAAATACACATATACATAGAATGAGACAGAAGAGAGAGAGACACAAGATATACGTGGGGAAAACCCTTATGGGAGAAAAACCCCACACTCCAAAACCTGTACAAAGTATTATCAAAACTAAAATGGTTTACAATACACTTGCAATGCAAGCTCTTAGGAGTCTTCGATGGTCATATCTGGAGTTATTCTAGTAGCATAACAATACCTGTCAATACACAATACATACCACAAATCCAAGCACTTGTTTTATATAGTTACAAGGCACAAAGGATGAATCTTCTAGAGATGGGCGTCCATCTTGGCCACATGGCCTCAATACCCACTCATGGACACTTTTCCTACATATAGAAGCTTCTCTTACACCCATGACACATGTCACATTTGTCCTTTCCAAAATGGGGCATTCCATCCCAAGATAGACTATGATAGATGCTCTTACGCACCTTACAGTTGTCATAGAATCCGTCATAACTGACAACACTTACAACTGTAAGAGAATCGGTCATACACTAACTAAAAATAGCATATTCCTCTTACAACATGTCATAACCCACCTTAGGCACCCAAAGATGCCTTTCTCAAAGATGCTCTTCGACACTTGTCTTCCCCTGTCATAGAACTGTCTATTTCCTACTCTTACGCATCATAGATTCTATCATAACCATTTTGATCAAGATTCACTTACACACTAGTCAAGATGTTGATACAAGGAAGAAAACCTCTACCACACAAAGGGAATGCCTATCTCAAAATGGAGTGAGTTGACCATCCTAGTCATCTTACAAGTGGAGTGACAACTCATCATGCCACTTCACACTAAATGACAAAACAGGATGTGCAACAAAATTACAACATAGGCAAAATAAATAAATACATTACAATAAATGCAAGGAATTACCAAGGTTGAGACACCTTAATTCCCAACGTTCTCCCACTTGTAGAGCACCTTGTAAGAGCCAATAGAATTAACAAAATTTAACTGCTATAGCTCGAGAGGCCCATAGACTCCGAACACCATCTGAACTTCTCTATGCCTACTGGTTTCGTCAATGCATCCAAAACATTCTTCAAAGTGTTTACCTTCTCCAAATTCACCTTTCCATCCTCTACAATGTCTCACACAAAGTGAAACTATACATCAATATGTTTTGTTCTATGATGGAAAGTTGGATTCTTTGCTAGACAAATCACACTCTAACTATCACAACAAATCATAATTTGTCCTGCATCAACACTGATATTTGAACACAATCTCTTAAGCCAAATGGATTCCTTGCAAGCATGAGTTTCTACCATATACTTAGTTTTTGTCATGGAAAAAGTGACCACAGGTTGCTACTTACTCATCCAACTAATTGCACCATCAAACATAGTAAACATGTAAGCACTAGTGGATCTCTTGCTGTCAATGTCACCTACCCAATCAAAATCTACGAACCCACAAATACAAACAGAATGCAGAGGTCCTGTAGGATTACCATGATAGCATATGGAATACTCAAAAGTACCCCTCAAATATTTGAACACTCACTTTATTGCATCCCAATGTACCTATCTAGAATTAGCCATAAATCGACTAAGGACTCGCACTGCTCGGGCAATGTTTGGTCTTGTCCAGATGATGGCATACATCAAACTGCCAACAACACTAGCATAAGGTACTCTGCTCATGTCCTCCATCTCAATAGGAGATTTTGGACAATCATTAACAGACAACTTTGTTCCCAACAAAATAGGAACACACAATGGTCTATAATCTACCATGCTGAACCTAACAAAAGTTTTCTGTTAGCTCTGTCTCTTCTGATTTCCATTCCTAGAATGTACCTGGTTGCCCCTAAATTTTTCATCTCAAACTGTGCTGACAACTGAGACTTCAAATTATAAATCATATTCTTACCATTCCCAATTAACAACGTATCGTCAACATACAATGCAATAATGAGAATGTGATCATTGTCAAATTTGTAATACACACAATGATCTGATTTTGATCTTAGAAATATAATCAACAACACAAAGGCATCAAATTTCATATACCACATCCTAGGAGACTGCTTCAAACCATACAAAGACTTTTTCAGCTTGCAAACCAAATTTTCTTTACCTTTCTCTATGTAATGCTCTGGCTATGACATTTAAATCTCTTCCTCCAAATCACCATGAAGGAATGTTGTCTTCACATCCATCTTCTCCACCTCTAAATCATACACTACAATAAGAGATAACAAGAACCAAATGGATGTCATCTTTGCAACAGGAGAGAAAATTTCACCATAATCAATTCCCTCCACTTGTTAGTACCCCTTCGCAACTAGTCTAGCCTTGTACTTTTCAACACTGCCATCTGCATCGAATTTCTTTTTGAACATCCATTTGCATCCAACAGGTTTCTATCCTTTAGGCAAAGGCACCAAGTCCCAAGTTTTATTCTTTTCCAAAGAAGCCATCTCATCTTCCATGGCCTTCTTCCAGGAACCTGTATCTTTCATGCCCATAGACTCTATCACAATTCTAAGCTCATCAGTGTTAGTAAGCAAGGCAAAAGCACCGCTAGAATCAAGCAATGAATAACCAAACCTATCAGGTTGCTTCCATGTATGTGTAGACCTCCTCAAGGGTTGAGGTTGAGGTTTTGCTTCTTCTTCTAAGATTTTAGAGCTACTAGAGCTCTCCTCATCATCAGGTCTCATAGGGTCTGTCAATTCAGTCTTCTTAGGGGTAGAAGGAAACTGAACCACATCCTCTTTCTTTTCTATCTATTCTGGTTGTAGAACAATGGAAGAAGATGTTAGCTCTCTGAAGATAACACTTTTTCTATACAACACTTTTTCAACCAAAGGATCCCAAAGCTTGTATCCTTTCACACTGACACCATAGCCAATGAAAATACACTTAACAGCCTTGTTCTCTAATTTAGACCATTTCTCCCTAGGCATATGTGCATATGCCTCACAACCAAAAACACAAATATGTCTAACTAAGGGATTCTTACTAGACCACACATCCATAGGTGTCTTACCAACAAGAGTTGATGTAGGAGACCTATTTACTCGGTAGCAAGCAGTGGCTATAGCTTTAGCCCAAAACTTTTGTTTGAGGCTTGCTCCACTAAGCATACTAATAACCTTCTCCATTAGTGTCCTGTTCATCCTCTCTACAACTCCATTTTTCTATGGTGTGTATGGAGTTGTCTTATGTCTTTCAATCCCTTGCTCTTTATAGAACTTATCAAACTTTGCAAAACAAAACTCACCACCATTGTCAGTCCTCAAAGACTTAATCTTTTTACTATTCTGATTCTCAACAAAAGCTTTAAACTCTTTGAACCAACTAAAGACTTCAGACTTTCATTTGAGAAAATAAATCCATGTCCTTCTACTAAAATCATCTATGAAAGATACAAAATATACATATTTGGAAATTGAAGGAACACTAACAGGACCAAACACATCAGAATGAATAAGGTCCAACACACCAAAAGACATGTGGGAACTAGAGTAAAACTAAAAATGGTTTTGCTTTCCATATATACACTATTTACAAAATTCAAACTCAAGATTACAATCATTTAATCCCTCAACGAGGTTTTTATTTTTCAGGTTTCTAAGACCCTTCTCACCAATATGGCCAAATCTCATATGCCATAACATTGTCTTTTAAGCAAGAATCTTAACTTCCAAAGCATGAGTACCCTTGGGTAACCAAAATGCATTACTATCAGAATTGATACAATAGATTTCTTCATTGCTGGTTCAGATGATGGGGATGAAGTGACTGCAGCTCTTTTCTTTGAGTCAGACAACTATTGCACTATGAAGTGCATGCCTCTAGCTGAAACAGAGTACCTCTCTGAGTACCCTTCACAAGCACCATAGATCCTCTAGTCATCTTACATCCATCCTTCGAAAAGACAACTTGCACACCTACATCATTCAACTTACTTACAGAAATCATGTTCCATGCCAAGCCTAGAATGTGCATGACCCCAGTGATCCCCTTCACTCATCCATCAGGGAATCAGATTGAGACTCTTCCATGACCAACAATCTTTAGATGAGAATCATCAGCTAGGTACACTCTTCCACCATTGAATTCTTCATACTTCGTGAACCAGCTTCGATGCAAGGTCATGTGAAATGATGCACCAGAATCAATGAACCACACATCATTAGATGCATGAGTGACTAGGGCTACGATGAAGGCATCACCATCATCTTGTGACTTGTCAGAATCTAAGTTTGGGACATTCTTCTTCTTCTATTTCTTTTCTTCTTTGCATTCCTTTCAGAAATGCCCAATTTTACCATAGTTCCAATAGAGAGCCTTGGATTTTACAGGAGATTTGGATCTCCCATGGGATTTGGATCTACCCTTTTTACCTTTCTTGTCCTTCTTCTTCCATTTCTCCTTAGGTCTTCCATGAACTACAAGAGCCTCTTTAGCCAACTCGGTTGTCTTTCTCTGCATTTCTTCAGATAACAGCAAAGACACTACCTCATCCATCTTGAAGGTTGTTGTAGTGCTTCCGATGGCCATGACAAGATGATCCCACAAATCTAGGAAAGAACAAAGCATGGTCATACATCGATCCTCTTCCTCTATTTTCACATCCACAGATGTCAACTGAGAAACAATCATGTTGAAAGCATTCATATGGTCCACAACAGATCCTCCATCTTCCATCTTCAGAGAAAGCAACTTCTTTTTTAGAAAAAGCTTGTTCATCAAGGACTTGGCCTGATAAACCTCTCCCAACTTCTTCCAAAATTCTTTCACGGTCTTCTCCTCATGGACATTCAATAGGATAGAGTTAGCTAGACAAAGTCTTATGAGACCCTTAGCCTTTTGATCTTTGAGGTCCCAATCAGCTTGTGACATTGCTGTAGGTTTTATGCCATCAATGGTTTCCCATAGGTCATGATCAACAAGTAAATTTTTCATATTGAGTTTCCACAACTCAAAATTTGTGCCATTGAACTTCTCCACCTCTACTCTTATGGATATGCCTGCCATCTCCTTCCTGCAACAAGATACAGAATACTTTGTACATACTCCCACTCAACCTAAGATTAGCTTGAAAAACCCCTACCTAGTAGCTAGAACCAAAACTAGCCAGGCTCTGATACCAATTGAAAGGAAGCTAGGTGTGTGGAAATCACTTCCTATGCTAATCTAAAGAGGAGAGAATTATGCAAATTCTTTTTAACCTTTACAGTTACAGTGTTATAGACACAATAATAGAGATATTGCAGAAATACACATACACACAGAATGAGACAGAAGAGAGAGAGAGACACAAGATATACATGTGGAAAACCCTTACGGGAGAAAAACCCCACACTTTAAAACCTACACAATGTATTATCACAACTAAAATGGTTTACAATACACTTGCAATGTAAGCTCTCAGGAGTCTTTGACAATCGTATCTAGAGTTATTTTGGTAGCATAACAATACTTGTCAATACACAATACATACTACAACTCCAAGTACCTATTTTATAGAGTTACAAGGCACAAAGGAGGAATCTTCTAGAGATGGGCATGTTAGACTTAGGGCATACAACTGAGAGTGGGGGGTGAATCAGTTGTACAAAACTTTCTCCAATTTACACACTTAGATCTTCTGAGTAATTAGCAGTATATTAAACATGAAACATAATGCATTCAAATCAAAAGCAGAAACTCATCAACACATAAGACACCAACATTTTGACATGGAAAACCTGGTTAAGGGAAAAACCACGGGGTGATTAACCCAAGACTTTATTCTCTATTAGAAGAATAGAATGAACAAAAATGGCACATGCCAATTAGGGCTCACTGCCTGAGCACACTACTCACAAGAGGCTCACTGCCTACAGAGACACACTGTCTACAAAGAAATAAGTATCACATATATGAACTGGAAAATAGCATCTTCACTACGCTTGAATCAGTTCCATTAAGCTCAATACACCTGCTTTGCCTTTTGATCTGCTTCTCGCTACCACACTCTCATCTCCACAAGACACCCTTTGAAATGACTTCTTAAACCCTTATTTATACATGACATCGACTTAGGAACAATCATCTAAGTCGGCAAACACCTACAAGAACATCCGCAAGATGTGTAATACATCCAGTTGGCCAGTCTTAGGAAGAACACCAACATCCAGTGGTTATTCTTCAAAAATGACTTTAACTTCAATGCGGGTCACCAACATGAACTGGAACCGATCCACAGACCACCACAAGCTTTCCTGAATCACCAACAACATCTGCACTTCATCTGCTTACTGGAATCCTTCTCTCCTTCATCCGGAACCTCAAGAACACAGTCTATCATTACTATCATAAAGGAATAGGTTCTTCCGGACCTTCAACCCATAAACCAGTTGAGTTAACACACCACATAGACTTCCCCAACACTTCCTCAAATCTGTAGAACCAGAGAATGTATTTCCCGATCTCACCGGACCTATCTGTATCACTCTGTCATCACTGAACACCTGCCAGAGCCGGTTCTACTTGAGCGACCATAACTTCTTTAGATCTTCATGCAGACCTTTGAAAACTTGACTGGAACATCTCAAGACTTATGTCTACAAACCCTTTAAACCACATCCTCTGATACTCAACCTATCTTGGACTTTTAGCTTGTTGTCATCACTGTTCTTCACTGATCCTGATTGAGACTAATTTTCTCAATATCCTCAACACACAGCTCATCCAATCCTTCTCATTAATGCAACATGAGTATGTTGACATCAATGACAACACCGGTTAGACCCATACTTGCAACAATCTCCCCCTTTGTCATTGATGGCAACATATGATGTGAAAAACTATCAAAGCAAGAACTTGTCCTTACTGTCACAACTCCCCCTAACAACAACAACTATTCACATGTCTTCTTTTCCTTTACTGCTCCCCCTTTGATCAGCAACCACTTGTTTTTCACATGTCTTCTCTCCCCCTTTGACATCAATGGCAACAGGCTCATACTTACAACTCCAATGCTTCAGAATCAAACCTACTGCTCCCCCTGAGTAGCAACTCCCCATCATCAATCCAAATCACAAGATGTGACTTTGAAATCCACTAGACTGATGCACATCAATGCATCCTAGTTCATCACCGGAGGGGCAATAACCCCTAACTTCTCCCTAAGATACTCAAAAGAGTCCTTGGGAAGAGGTTTAGTAAAGATATCTGCAATCTGATCCTTGGAGGGCACAAACTCTAGTCTAACTTCATCCTTGTTCACTTGCTCTCTCAGAAAGTGAAACTTGATAGATATATGCTTAGTCTTGGAATGCAACACCGGATTCTTAAAAATATTTATTGCACTTGAATTATCACAGAAGATTGTGATAGGCTCCTCATACTCTACTTTAATATCTCTTAGCATTTGCTTCATCCACAAAACTTGAGTGCAACTACCTGTTGTTGCAATGCATTCTACTTCAGTTGTAGACAGGGATATTGCCTCTTGTTTTTTGCTTAGCCAGGAAACCAATCTTTTTCCCAAAAGAAAGCTCCACCATTGGTACTCTATCGGTCATCCACATTTCCTGCCCAATCAGCATCTGTATATGCATGAAAAGAGAAATCATGATCTCTAGGATACCATAGACCATACTCAACTGTTCCTTTTAGATACCTAAAAATCCTTTTGATTGCCATGACATGAGATTCTCTGGGATTAGCCTAGAATCTTGCAACAAGTCCAACAACTTGCATAATATCTGGTCTAGTTTGAGTGAGATACAACAATCCTCCAATCATTGATCTGTACTTTGTCTGGTCTACCTTGGGAGAGTCATCATCTTTTCTCAACTTACATCTGGTTTCCATGGGAGTATTCATTGGCTTTGAATCTTCCATTTCAAATTTCCTCAGCAGTTCTTTCACATATTTGGTCCGAGAAATAAAGATTCCTTTCTTTGTTTGAGTAATTTGCAGACCCAAGAAGAAATTCATTTCACCAAGCATTGACATCTCAAACTCACTTTTCATTTGATTTGCAAAGGTTTTACACATATTGTCTCTTCCTTCAAAGATGATATCATCAACAAATACTTCAACAATCAAGATGTTTTCATGATCAATTTTGAAATATAAGTTATTGTTAGTAGTACCTTTATTGAAACCAATCTTCAAAAGATTCTTGTCCAATCTTTCATACCAAGCTCTTAGGGTTTGCTTTAATCCATACAGTGCCTTCTTCAACTTGTAGACCATATCACCATGATTAGACAACTGGAATCCATCCGGTTGTTCTATATACACTTCCTCTTCCAAGTCACCATTTAGAAAGGCAGACTTGACATCCATCTGATATACCTTGAAATCCTTGAAGGTAGCAAATGCAAGAAATAATTTGACTGCTTCAATTCTTGTCACCAGAGCAAAAGTTTCTTAAAGATCAATTCCTTCTATTTGAGAGTAGCCCTTATAGACCAATCTGGCTTTATTTCTGATTACTTCACCAACTTCATTTAGTTTGTTCCAGAAGACCCATTTGGTTCCAATCACATTCTTGTTTCTAGGTCTGGGAACAAGATCCCAAGTGTGATTTTTCTCAATTTGCATCAACTCTTCCTCCATTGCTTTGGTCTAGTTTTCATCATTGCAGGCTTCATTTATTATCTTAGGTTCAATCTTTGAAATCAAACAATATTCATCTAAATTTTGAGCAATTTTCCTTCTAGTTTGCACACCTTTGCTTTTGTCACCAATGATTTGATCTTCAGAGTGGTTCAGTCTTACATACCTTGGAACTTTGGGAGTTACTTGCACTTCTGCTTCTTGATTAGGCTCATTCAGACCTGTCTCTTCTTCCTGATTTACCGGATTAGTTTGAATCTAACTTTCAGAAGAGGATTGAGCTCCTTGAATCAGGACACCATTTATGATCATCTTCATCATATTCATAGAACCTTGAGGGTTTCTCTATTCCCTCATCAACCTTCACTTTTGTACTTTCTATCATCTTTCTTAGTCTCTTGTTATAACACTGGTATGATTTGCTTTGAGTAGAGTAACCCAAGAATATTCCTTCATCACTTCTAGCATCAAACTTGCCTAGGTCTTCATCTCTTTTGATGTAACATTTGCTACCAAAGACTCTGAAATATCTTACAGTAGGAGTAATGCCAAACCAAAGTTCATAAGGGGTCTTAACAGTATTACTTTTGATTTGAACTTGATTGAGAGTATAGACTACAGTGCTGACAGCTTCTCTCCAATAGATCTAAGGAACACTTGCTTCCATCATCATGGTCCTAGATGCTTCCTGGATGGTCCAGTTCTTTCTTTTCACTACTCCATTCTGCTATGGAGTCCTAGGAGCAGACAATTGTCTCTTAATTCCATGTTTCTCATAGAACTCTATGAACTCACCAGATGTGAATTCTCCACCTCTATCAGACCTCAGACATTTCAACTTTAACCCTATTTCATTCTCTACCATAGCCTTGAATATTTTGAATTTCTTAAGAGCTTTTGATTTCTCCTTTAGAAAGGTTACCCACAACATCTGGGAATAGTCATCAATTAGCAGCATGAAGTATCTATCACCTTGAATACTCCTGGTTCTTGCCGGACCACAAAGATCAGTGTGAACTAGGTCCAATAATCTAGTAGAAGACAGTTCCTTGCTTTTAAAAGTGACTCTGCTCATCTTACCCAACTGACATTCCTTGCACAAGCTATTAGTAGGTTTCACCAATTTTGGAAGATCTCTTACAGCCTGAGTATTGCTTATCTTGATGAGATTATCAAAATTCACATGACACATCCTTCTATGCCATAACCAACTCTGATCAACTTGAACAAATAAGCAACTTTTACCAGTACCAACCAAATGGAAGATATTACCTTTAGTTTGAGTACCAGATGCAATCTCTGTTCCAGAACTTTCAAAGATTTTGCATTTTCCATCCTTGAATCGGAGATCATAGCCTTTGTCTACCAACTGTCCAACACTAAGAAGATTGTGCTTCAAACCTTCAACATATAGTACATTACCATTTTTGTTTCTTCCATCAAAACAAATAGTTCCTCTTCCTCTAATTCTACCAGCAGAATTGTCACCAAACATTACCACTCCTCCTTCATACATTTCCAGATCTACAAACTTATTTTTGTCACCTGTCATATGGTGAGAGCAGCCACTGTCAATGACCCAATCATCCTTCTCTTCAATTTGGGCAGCCAGAGCTCTTTCCACAGTCTTGAGATTGACAGATATAGAGGACATTGGATCTTCTTCCTTGATGGCAATGAACACCCATTCATTTCCAGATTTGTTTCCTATCTCTGATTCATCATCTGTTACTCCTTCATTATCATCATCTTCATGTACATAGTAACAGTTCTTTTGGAACCTTGGCTTGTTAAGATTTTGTCTTGAAAATCTTTCAGGACACCTTGAGGCAAAATGACCAATCTTATTGCAGTTAAAACACTTAAAAGGTAATTTTCCCTGATACTTACTAGATCCTCTTGGCAACCTCTTTGCAATAAGGGCTTCAAGTTGAGTAGTTTCTACTTCTTCTTCTTCCAAATCTTTTCTTGCTTTATCATACCAAGACATTTTCTTTGAAGAATTCTCTCTCGGACCAAGCCTTTGTTTACCTTTAACTAAAGCACTAGCTTTGAATGTAGATTTAGTCTTGGGGGGGTCATCTCCAAACTCTATCATTTCAAATGCAGCCAATTTCCCAGCCAATTGATCTCTTGTGACAGTTGTATGAGCTCTAAATTCTTCAATGGCAGTAGCCTTGATTTTGTAAGAGGTAAGGAGGGACTTGAGAATTTTACCAACAATTTCAATTTCATCTAAGACACCACCAGCATTTCTAATTCACAAACCAGTTCATTCACTCTTAGCATAAAAGTGGTAATATTTTCATCATCTTTCATCTTCATTTTTTCAAATTTCCCTTTTAGACTCTGCAACCTTGCACATTTAACATACTGGTCTCTTTCATGCAAAAGTTCTAGTTTATTCCAAATCTCAAAGGTAGTTGGTAGGTCAATAACATTTGAGAGTTCTGAGTCAGATAAAGCACTTAAAAGAGCCTCTTTGGTCCGCAGATTGTTTTCAGTATCTGTGATTTCATTTAGGGTTGTCAGACCACCCTGTGGAGGTACATAAGCTTTTGTAACCATGGACCAGTATGCAAATCCCATACACTGCAAGTGACATTTCATGCGACCTTTCCAAAGAGCAAAGTTGGTTCCATCAAACTTTGGACTATCCTTCTTGTAAGATGACATCCTAGATCTCCTCAAGCAATTAAGCTCCTTTTAGAGGAACTTAGCTCTGATACCAATTGTTAGACTTAGGGCATACAACTGAGAGGGGGGGTGAATCAGTTGTACAAAACTTTCTCCAATTTACACACTTAGATCTTCTGAGTAGTTAGCAGTATATTAAACATGAAACATAATGCATTCAAATCAAAAGCAGAAACTCATCAACACATAAGACACCAAGCTTTTGATGTGGAAAACCCGGTTAAGGGAAAAACCACGGGGTGATTAACCCAAGAATTTATTCTCTACTAGAAGAATAGAATGAACAAAAATGGCACATGCCAATTAGGGCTCACTGCCTGAGCACACTGCTCACAAGAGGCTCACTGCCTACAGAGACACACTGTCTACAAAGAAATAAGTATCACATACATGAACTGGAGAATAGCATCTTCACTATGCTTGAATCAGTTCCATTAAGCTCAATACACCTGCTCTGCCTTCCGCTCTGCTTCTCACTACCACACTCTCATCTCCACAAGAAACCCTTTGAAATGACTTCTTAAACCTTTATTTATACATGACATCGACTTAGGAATAATCATCTAAGTTGGCAAACACCTACAAGAACATCCGCAAGACGTGTAATACATCCGGTCGGCCAGTCTTAGGAAGAACACCAACATCCGGTGGTTATTCTTCAAAAATGACTTTAACTTCAATGTGGATCACCAACATGAACTGGAACCAATCCACAGACCACCACAAGCTTTCCTGAATCACCAACAACATCTGCACTTCATCTGCTTACTGGAATCCTTCTCTCCTTCATCCGAAACCTCAAGAACATAGTCTGTCATCACTATCATAAAGGAATAGGTTCTCCTAGACCTTTAACCCATAAACTAATCGAGTTAACACACCACACAGACTTCCCCAACACTTCCTCAAATCCGTAGAACTAGAGAATGCATTTCTGGATCTCATTGGACCTATCTGTATCAATCTATCATCACTAAACACCTGTGGGAGCCGGTTCTACTTGAGTGACCATAACTTCTTCAAATTTTCATGCGGACCTCTTAAAACTTGACTGGAACATCTCAATACTTATGTCTACAAACCCTTTAAACCACATCCTCTGATACTCAACCTATCTTGGACTTTTAGCTTGTTGTCATCACTGTTCTTCTCTGATCTTGATTGAGACTAATTTTCTCAATATCCTCAACATACAGCTCATCCAATCCTTCTCATTAATGCAACATGAGTATGTTGACATCAATGACAACACCGGTTAGACCCATACTTGCAATAGGGCATCCATCTTGGCCATATGGGCTCAATACCCACTCATAGACCCTTGTCCTGCATACAAAAGCTTCTCTTACACCCATGACACATGTCACATTTGTCCTTTCCAAGATGGGACATTCCATCCCAAGATAGACTATGATAGATGCTCTTACACACCTTACAACTATCATAGAATACATCATAACTGACAACACTTACAATTGTAAGAGAATCTATCATACACTAACTAAAAATATCATATTCCTCTTACAACATGTCATAACCCACCTTGGGCACCCAAAGATGCCTTTCTCAAAGATGCTCTTCGACACTTGTCTTCACCTGTCATAGAACTTTCTATTTCTGACTCTTACGCATCATAGATTCTATCATAACCATTTCGATCAAGATTCACTTATACACTAGTCAAGATGTCGACACATGGCATAAAACCTCTACCACAAAAAGGGGATTCCTATCTCCACATGGAGTGAGTTGACCATCCTAGTCATTTTACAAGTGGAGTGACAACTGATCATGCCACTTCACACTAAATGACAAAATAGGATGTGCAACAAAATTACAACATAGGAGAAATAAATAAATACATTACAATAAATGTAAGGAATTACCAAGGTTGAGACACCTTAATTCACAACAAAAACTAGATACTCATCCTTTTCAATGATGATGGC
Source organism: Cunninghamia lanceolata (assembly GCA_027924645.1). Classification (NCBI taxonomy): domain Eukaryota; kingdom Viridiplantae; phylum Streptophyta; class Pinopsida; order Cupressales; family Cupressaceae; genus Cunninghamia; species Cunninghamia lanceolata. The sequence goes on along the minus strand of BSBN01000870.1, from coordinate 13,635,126 downwards.
TAACTAGGGGACCATACATTATCTCCATTCAACAATTTCCATTGGGTTTAAGGCACGCTCAGACCTATCAATTTAGGTGGAGTCAATGCCTGATACCTACAACCTGTAACAAATAAAATGATCAAACATGTAGATATATAATCATACAGTCAAACACATTGTGAAAGGAAATCGTAGCATAGTAGGGTACTCAGGAATGAGTAATGCAACACTGTCCCTTTCACAAAACACATCAAATAAGTAACCACATCATGCATAACCATCAGTAGCTAAATAGATAGATAAGAAACATCATCAAATAATCACATGATGCACATAATAAGATTCATCCACATTGTCAATTAAATCCATAACTAATCATAACATAAGCATAAAATACCAGTAATAAAAGTATCATCAAATGTCATCATAGCAGTAGGTCTAACCTCAACAAGATATCATCAAATAACATCAGAACAATGAATCCATCATCAAGCAAAATGACATAATGTCTAGTCCTAAAAGAACAACTATCAGTCCAATAGAAAGCAAAATGAGGGGCACTACAAGCATAGACAAGGAACATGATTTGTTTGATAGAATGCCTCAAAGAGAAGTCATTTCATGTAAGGCATTGATTGTAGGATAACAACATAATGAATTTATTGATCATTCTATAGAAAATTTCAAGAAAAAAATTAGAAGGTGAGTACTCACATAGAGAGATGTATACTATAAATAGTTTTGTATTACAAAATAATGCAAATGGTTTAAATAATTCAAAAGATAAAAGGTGCCTTAGTATAAGAATCAACCTGGTATATGTCTAAAACAAAAACAAATGACTCACTTCATAGAGGATATTCAACATACAAAAGAATCAAATTAATATCTATAGACACAAATCATATGGCATATTAATTAATAAAATACAATTAACAGGGGTGCTATCTCATGGATTTATAGGGATTGCAACACTTACACAAAACTAAGATAGTGCAGACAAGGTGCAAGAAGAACTAAAAAAGTAAATATCTTTCATGCAATTACAAATAACAATGCAACCCATGAATGAATTGAAACTATCTCTTAGATATTTCATCACATGAAATGTAGTGATCGCAGTACAAAAAAATTAAGATCTAAGGGTGTAGAACTTATAGGCTACTACAATTTTAAGGTGTATAGCCAATTCCCACATCTTTGTTAGCATTCAAGGTACATACATTCTTCAAGCATCATAGAAGCAGATTGTTTTCCCTCAAAACTATTGGTGTATATTAAGCTTGCTTAGGAGTGCATTATTAGGAGTTTATGTTTAGCCTTGTGCTATACTTGGAATGCCTAGATTAGCTTTATCTAAGTGGTTGATTTTCCTATTCTTGGAGCACCACTATTCTTAGTGAGCTTTTTCTATTATTGGCTCAACTATTCTTAGTCGATTATGCCCTATATGTACTACATATTGGAAGCTAATTCATCATCCCATATTTTGCATTCCAATTGTCCATTGTTTGCAATACTTATTTTCTTGCAAGTTGAGTGTGCTCCTATTTGTCTTAAGTGGCTGGAATCAATACTCACATCCACTCAATGTTCCTAGTTTCTACATGGTATCAGAGCATGATTGTTTGAATGTTTTTTCAATATTTTTTGTGACATCTTGAAAGTATTTTTATTAATGGATCTATTTGTATGAGCATCCACAGAAGGGTAGTTTATTTCTATAAATTGGAAGGTTCTCTTTTTAAGTTTGTAATTTGGAGGAATTTTTTTAAATTTAGAATTTTTTTTCTAAATTAAAACACTTTTTTTAAAGCTTGGAGGAGGTGTTTTTCCTCCTAGAGGTGCTTTTTTGGATTAGACTATTTTTAGTTTCCTCCCTCTAATTTTTGAGTGCTTTTAAAAATTGTAGTGCTAATTAGAAAAATCTTGTAATTTAAGCAAGTGCCAAAATAAGTTTTTTGTAAAAAGGATAAGTGTTAGGGTATGATTTCAATTGACCTTCTTAGACCTAACACACTGCATGATAAAGTGCCAAATTCAGAGGGGGATCCAATTTTGAATCAAGGGGGGGTATCCTTTGTGTTGTGTCTTGTACACTTCTACACTTTATTCCATATTTTTCAGTTTAGAGAATTACATAGTATCTTGTAATCAATGAACTAAGATAAAGTTCCAAATTTGGGGGGTACATAATGGATTTTGATATCTATTTCCATCCTTCTGTAGTTAGGCTAACCTTAGAGAACTATTTGTCCTATAAAAAAAGATAAAGAATCACTATCTTGAACATGGTCTATTGCCCTATCTCCTTGGAGTCATTCCTAAGATAAGTGACTATAAACAAAAGAATAAATAGTTTAACAAAAAAGACATGGTCTATGGACTAATAGGTCTTACTATTTTTGCAGATATTTTACATCATATAGAGTACACTGAGTGCCCTTTCACTGCTTGGACCATCATCTAACAGTTTTATGGAGATCTTGATTCTTCATCTAAAAGTGATGTTTCTATGGATAACCAGGCTCTTGTGGATGATATTGAAACTTCTATTTCCCCTTGTTGTATGGACACATCCTCATGGGATGATTAGTCTATTTGGTTGACATATATTGATACCCCATCTACACTCGAGGACATTCCATATCCTATAGTACATATTACTACTTCTGAGTTCAATGTTTCTCCTTCAAGAGTTTCTAGTGATTCATTATAGTAGGGTCACATTCAAGATTCACGTCATTGGGACACACTTATGCTAGACATCTCTTGGTTGTTTGTAGAGTCTCACATTTTAGATATTAATGACACTTTGGAGGATATTTTCTTTCTGTTTGATGACAGTATACATACACTTGTTATTACTAGAGAGTTCAGTGAGGCTTCACTAAGGGCTTCCAATGATTCTTTGCAGGACATCTCGTGGGATTTGCATTGTAGCCACATGGCATGCATTAACATTCCATGTTCATTCATTAGTTCTTTGGATCTTGCTCTTCATTAGTTTTCCCATGATTTTGAGATGTCACTTATCTTAGTTAGGCTTGGGACTCCTGATTTGATTGTGACTCATTTCGACATCAACATGATGACATTTCAGTAGTATTCTGAGATAGGGTACTTAATGAGACTTACCAGCTCACCTTACTTCTTTGAGATTTCACTATTGGAGTTGTTTCTTCCTAAGGGGAGAAACACCATTTTCCACAAATGGATCATTTTCAACATTCATACACGGGATTCCACTTTTGGCACAGGAGCTACTTCATTGTGAGGGGGTTACACAGTCTCTTTCTCCCTCTTCCTTGAGAGGTTCTTGTTTGCATCATCTCAGTTAGCATGACATGGATTTAGGCTTGGTGCAGACTCTTCATTTTATTTTCTCTTTTGGAGGGAAATTTTTTCCCATAGGGTTTTCTTCCTTTCTCCGCTTTATGAAGATTGCATTGTATGCATTGTACATGGGTACCTGATTAGGCCTACTTTCTAAGATCCATCTTTATTTATCCCACCTAAGCTATGCTTAAGGGAGGTGTTGGCATTTATAAATCTTTCTTAGGAGTGCATATTTAGGCGTCTTTGTTTAGCCTTGTGCTATACTTGGAATGCCTAGATTAGCTTTGTCTAAGTTAAATGGTTGCTTTACGTATTCTTGGAGTACCACTATTCTTAGTGAGATTTTTTTATTATTGACTCAACTATTCTTAGTTGATTATGCCCTATTCGTACTACATCTTGGAAGCTAATTCATCATCCCATATTTTTCATTCCAATTGTCCATTGTTTTTAATACTTGTTTTCTCGTTGGTTGAGCGTGCTCCTGTTTGTAAAGAGTGGCCAGAATCGATACTCACATCCACTTAATGTTCGTAGTTTCTACATGGTATAAGATCATGATTGTTTGAATGTTTGTTCAAATGTTTTGTGAGATCTTGAAAGTATTTGCATTAATGGATCTATTTGTATGAACATCCACAAAAGGGTAGTTTATTTCTACAAATTGGAAGGTGCTTTTTTTAAGTTTTTAATTTGGAGGAACTTTTTTAAAATTAGAAGTTTTTTTTTCTAAATTAAAACATTTTTTTAAAAGCTTGGAGGAGGTTTTTTTCCTCCTCGATGTGTTTTTTTGGATTAGACTAGTTTTAGTTTCCTCCCTCTAATTTTAGAGTGCTTTTAAAAATTGTAGTGCTAATTAGAAAAATCTTGTAATTTAGGCAAGTGCCAAAATAAGTGTTTTTGTAAAAAGGCTAAGTGTTAGGGTATGATTTCAATTAACCCAATTAGACCTAACACACTGCATGATAAAGTACCAAATTTAGGGGGTAATCCAATTTTGAATCAAGGGTGTATCCTTTGTGTTGTGTCTTGTACACTTCTGCACTTTATTCCATATTTTTCAGTTTGGGGAATTACATAGTATTTTGTAATCAATCAACTAAGATTAAGTTTTGAATTGGGGGGGGTACATAATGGATTTTGGTATCTATTTCCATCCTTTTGTAGTTAGGCTAACCTCATAGAACTATTTGTCCTAGAAACAAGGGATAAAGAATCACTATCTTGAACATGATCTATTGCCCTATCTCCTTGGAGTTGTTCCCGAGCCAAGTGACTATAAACAGAAGAATAAATGGTTTAATAAAAAATCAATGGTCTATATTGGACTAATAGATCTTACTATTTCTTAGATATTTTACATCATATAGAGTACATTGGGTGCCCTTTCACTACTTGGACCATCATCCAATAGTTGTATGGAGATCTTGACTCTTCATCTGAAAGTGATATTTCTATGGATAACTAGGCTCTTGTGGATGATACTAAGACTTCTATTTCCCCTTCTTGTATGGACACATCCTCGTGGGATGATTAGTCGATTTGGTTGACATATATTGATACCCCATTTACATTAGAGGAAATTCAATATCCTACAGTACCTGTTGCTACTTCTGAGTTTAGTGTTTCTCCTTCGAGAGTTTCCACTGATTCATTACAATAGGGTCATATTTAGGATTCACTTCATTGGGACACACTTCTGCTAGACATCTCTTGGTTGTTTGTAGAGTCTCACATTTCAAATCTTGATGACACTTTCTAAATTAAAACATTTTTTTAAAGATTGGAGGAGGTTTTTTTCCTCCTCAAGGTGCTTTTTTGGATTGGAATTTTATAGTTTCTTCCCTCTAATTTTAGAATGCTATTAAAATTCTAGCGCTAATAAGCAAAATCTTGTAATTTAGGGAAGTGCCAAAATAAGTGTTTTTGTAAAAAGGCTAAGTGTTAGGGTATGATTTCAATTGGCCTACTTAGACCTAACGCACTACATGATAAATTGCCAAATTTAGGGGGTAATCCAGTTTTGAATCAAGGGGGGTATCCTTTGTGTTGTGTCTTGTACACTTTTGCACTTTATTCCATATTTTTTAGTTTGGGGAATTATATAGTATTTTGTAATCAATGAAATAAGATAAAGTTCTAGATTTAGGGGGAGGGGGTACATAATGGATTCTGGTATCTATTTCCATACTTCTATAGTTAGGCTAACCTTAGAGAACTATGTGTCCTAGAAACAAGGGATAAAGAATCACTATCTTGAACATGATCTATCACCTTATCTCCTTGAAGTCATTCCTGAGCCAAGTGACTATAAATAGAAGAATAAATGGTTTAACAAAAAAGACACGATCTATGGACTAATAGGTCTTACTATTTCTATAGATATTTTACATCATATAGAGTACATCGAGTGCCCTTTCACTGCTTGGACCATCATCCAACAATTGTATGGAGATATTGATTCTTCTTTTGAAAGTGATATTTCTATGGATAACTAGGCTCGTGGATAATACTGAGACTTTTATTTCCCCTTCTTATATGGACACATCCTCATGGGATGATCAGTCTATTTGGTTGACATATATTGATACCCCATCTACATTGGAGGAAATTCCATATCCTAGAGTACCTATTGCTACTTCTGAGTTTAGTGTTTCTCCTTCAAGAGTTTCCAGTGATTCATTACAGTAGGGACATATTTAGGATTCATTTCATTGGGAAACACTTCTATTAGACATCTCTTGGTTGTTTGTAGAGTCTCATATTTCAGATCTTGATGACACTTTGGAGGATATTGTCTTTTTGTTTGATGACAATATACATATACCTGCCATTACTATAGAGTTTAGTGAGGCTTCACTGAGGTCTTCCAAATTCTTCAAAGGAAATGTCATGGGATTTGCATTGTAGCCACATGGCATGCATTGACATTCCACATCCATTCATCAGTTCTTTGGATCTTGCTCTTCATCAGTTTTCACATGATTTTGAGAGCTCACTTATCTCAGTTATGCTTGGGACTCTTGATTTGATTGTGACTCATTTTGACATCAACATGATGAAATTTGAGCAGTATTCTGAGATAGGTGACTGCATGAGACTTACCACCTCACCTTGCTTCTTTGAGCATTCACAATTGGAGTTGTTTCTTCCTAAGGGGAGAAACATCATTTGCCACAAATGGATCATTTTCAACATTCATACATAGGCATCCTCTTTTAGCACAGGAGCTACTTCATTGTGAGGGGATTACATAGTCTCTTTCTCTCTCTTCCTTGAGAGGTTCTTGTTTGCATCATCTTAGTTATGATGACATGGATTTAGGCTTGATACAGACTATTCATTTTATTTTCTCTCTTTTGGAGGGAAGTTTTTCCCATAGGGTTTTCTTCCTTTCTCCGCTTTATGAAAGATTGCATTGCATGCATTGTACATGGGTACTTGATCAAGCCTAGTTGTTGGGACCCATCTTCATTTAGCCCAACTAAGCTATGCTTAAGGGGGGTTATTGGTGTATATTGAGCTTGCTTAGGAGTGCATATTTAGGAGTCTATGTTTATCCTTGTGCTATACTTGGAATGCCTAGATTAGCTTTGTCTAAGTTAAGTGGTTTCTTTTCCTATTCTTGGAGCACCACTATTCTTAGTGATTTTTTTCTATTAGAGCCTCAACTATTCTTAGTCAATTATGCCCTATATGTACTACATCTTGGAATCTAATTCATCATCCCATATTTTTCATTCCAATTGTCTATTATTTGCAATACTTGTTTCCTCATAGGTTGAGCATGCTCCTATTTGTCTCAAGTGGATGGAATTGATACTTGCATCCACTCAATGTTCCTAGTTTCTACAAAAACCTTGACATTATAGAAAATGGATTCACAAAAATCTTCTTTTCTTAAAAACCTATATATCAGTGACCCCTAGAAGCCCATGGTTGGAGGCTCAAAATCGCTACCACTGATTCTCCTTGTTCTAGTTTTAAAGATTCCCATTTTTTTACTACTCAACATCTTTTGAAAAACATGTGCTCAAAAATAAAATGGAATAAAAAAGCAATAAATTTTGATAACTCCACCTCTCCCACTTCTTAATCATTTTCTAATAACAAAACAAGATAATAGAAAAGAAATCAATTTTCCCAAGATTCCCTCACAGAAATTAATTGTCTTTTTGAAACTACCACCTCTTTCTTGTGGCCTCAATAGAATGAACAATAATAATGAAGCGTAGAAGAATCTTTATGAAAATATTAAAATATATAAAATAATTAATTCAAAACAAAGCAATGAATATTATTATTGTGACTAAATAATAAACTTAATCTATTTTTCAAAACAATTATTCTAAAATGCAAATAAAATAAATGCAATATTTTTATGCAAAATTGACTAAGTGGTGTGTGTTCATATCCCCTTCAACATAATTTACCTTTAGTCAGCTAGACAGCCCCTCCTTGATGATACTCTCTCTTCATGGAGAGAGTGCCGGTCCTGCAAATTTCAATTAAATCAATCGATTAATCCCATTAAAGATTTAATAATATTATTTAACTTTGTAATGAAATTAAGGATTGTGACACTCATAATATTGCATTTATGACTATGACCATGATACTTGACATTTTTTTAAGGTGTAATAAAATAATATTCATTAGGACTAAAGGTGTGAATAGTCCTAAATTGAATTGCCTTAATATCATTACAAAAGTGTTTAGGATGGATGAAGCTTAAGGTTGTATTTAATTTATGGGAGAATCACAAGTTCCCTTTATAGAAGGAGAACAATCTTAATATTATTAGTTGATATTAATGATATACAAATCAACAAATAATGGATGCAAGAGGAGAAAATTAGGGAAAACCTTTAAATTAGCTAAAAAGATTAAGCATTAATTTAATAGTCTAAAAAGATGAGTTGAATCATGACATGTAAATATAATTTCTTAAATGAATGAGAGAGAGAGAGAGTATTAGGTATCTCAATGTCTTGTGTTGATTTATGTGTCATATCAAAAGATGATTGTATTAAGAATTTAAAATTAAAACATGTTACATATAGACATCTATGTCAGACTAAAGTTTGGTGTTATGTCATCCTAGACATAATTATGCATATAGTCTTGATTAATTCTTGCAATTCCATCATTAATACCTATAATATAATTCACCTTTTCTAGATATCTAAATGGGGATTGTGGTGTTGAGGAACACCTTTAGGAGTCTAACGTGAGAGGTTGATTGATTTGGTTGAATGCTTGTTTGGTTTGAAGTCTTAAATTTGTGTCCTCTTGTTTGGTTTGAAATTGAAATTGAATTGTGTGGATCGATTGATGAGAGATGAAGGGATGAATTTGATGGATGTTAAAAATTAGAATTTGGTAATAAGTTTGATAGTTGATTGTTTTTTGTCCTCTTATTTTTACTACTTGACTGGTGACCCTTACACCTTTGAGTATGCTGCTAGTAGGTATTCATGGAGGAAGTGACAAGTAGTTAGGAAAATATCACTTGAATAAATTAAGTTGATGAGGAGATATGTGGCATATTTGTTTGTTTGATCATACACTCGGCAATGCATTTTGTTTATAAAGGAGTTTATATTTAAAAAATAGTATTTTATTATGGGTGGTCACTTCATATGTAGCTGGGACAACTAATATGCAATTGTTTTAAAGTTTCATGTGTATTTGTGATAATTATAGTTTATCTTTTGAATATATAGACTTAATACTAAAAATGGGTTTCAAATATTTTCAATAGGGAATGTGTACAATTTATGTCTATTTAAGCTTACAATTTGATATCTCTCATGGCCATAGAATTGTAAACCATGAGAATAGGCGATTGTAACTACAATATAATTATTACACAAGTTTAACAATCCATTTTGAGTTTGAATTTTATATTTATTATAAAATTAGACTGTTAATATGTTTGTGCATGAGAGTAGGTGATTGTAACTTGGCTAAAGGTTTTAGACAAGAAACTTAAGTATGTCCATGTCTCCAATAATCAAACCTAACATTTAGGTTAAATGTCTTAATTATTCTATAGTGGGACAAACAAGGTCTTTACATGTATGAAATCTAATATGTAAACCCCAAATGTCAAAATTCTAAGCTTAAAATAACATAAATTTTAAACCCCAATGGTAAAATTGTAAACCTTGGGTCAAATCAAGGGCAAATTGCCATAAGAGATATCAATTCCAAGGTTTGTAATTATTTGTCCATGAGAAATCAAATTTCTATCAATCTCATATGTAAACCTTGAATGGTAAAACTATAAACCTTGGGTCAAATAAAAGGTAGATTGGGTGGGCAAAAGATAAACTATGAAAAGAAACACTAAACCCTAATATATTGATGCATGAATGTATATGAAAGGTTAAAGGATACAACATATATGAAAACAATATAAAATCATGAATAATGCATATCTAAAAAAACTAATTAGGGTTTAAGTAATAGATAAACATTATTAGTCATAAGGTATCCATAGTAGGCATTGAATAGTGAACCCAAATTTACAATTTTTTGGCAACTAGTAAAACTTTTGATCTTACCCATTTTCATAAATTGTGTTACTCTAAATTTACCAATTGAAAGAACTATAAATTTTAATTTATAACTTAAATTGGAGAGGTCACGATGATATTCAAATAAAAGATTGTAATTTCCATAAGTAATAAATGTGTTACAAAACATAGAAGACAACCATACAGTTGTTTTCATAAACACAAGAATATTGAAACACAAACTATTCAAACAAACATGTTTCAATAATAGTTTTGAAATCTAGAATATTTTCATTTGGAAGTTAAAGAAATAAAAATCCTTAAGCATTCAATTAGACATTCTACCAACCATTATTGTGTGCCTTTCATCATTATCATAATTAAAAAACTAGTAGGATCACTTCATTAGTGAGGTATAAGGACCTCACCTTCCATTTACAACCACAAAAAGAGACGAAATGAGGAAATCCCATCTCAACCAGTAAAGAATAATCAAATAGATGGAAAAACAATAGTCCACGGACCAAAAACAAGACACCATGGCTGGTAGAAGGACATATGAATCTTGAATGTTAGGGTGCACCACTATCAAATCCATTAAACCTCATAACCATGTGATAAATAATGAAACAAAACACAACACAATATAAATGAGTAAAAGTATATAGTTTTAGTGGGTGATTGCCTTAGTGAGGTATGATGAACTCAACTTCCATTTATAGCCAAATGGAGGAGTGAAATGAAGAAAAGTCTTGTGAAACAATAAACAAGGACCACAAAATTTAAAAAAAAAAATTGGGTCAGTTACTTTTATGAGACATGATAGCCTTGACTTCCATTTACAATGAGATGTTGGAGTGAAGGAAAGAAATGCATTCTCAAGCAATTAACCACTAAATAGTGACAATAACACCAAATAATAAATAAACCAGGTGGTTACTTAATGTATACGAGGTATTAGGATCTCAGCTTCCATTTATAGTCATACAAAGAAGTGAAGTGAAGAAATACCTTTTCAAAGAATGAAAAATAAAAAAATAGAAGCCTAAACAACACATGAAAGACAACAAACACCTAAAAAATGGAGACCAAGTTGTTGGCTCATTTCCTTAGTGAGGTATGAAAACCTCACTTGGTATTCATTGACATGTAGATAGTAGCCTCCAACATGATCAATGAGTGAATGTTAACCAATTTCACCAACTCCCTTCACAAAATCCATAGCCAAAGCAGAGCTGAAGTGAACAACTTATGGTGCAAAATGCAATGATCTTTAGGGAAGAAGAGGGTTAGTAGTGAGGTGTCAACACAAGATAAATGTGAGGTGCTAAAGAATTCAACGTGCCATCACTTCAAAATCTAGCACCATCCCATACAATGAAATGTAGAAGAAAACGAAGATAATGTAGTGGGTCGAGAAAGAAGCTTGAGGTGGCAAGTGATTATTATTAGTATGTTTGAGTTGAATGTGGCATTGTGTCTTCTTGCCCCATGATGCAGGAGGGTACTCCCCTCTTGTAAAAACATACAAACAATCAACTCAGGATAGATATTCACTGCTCCCAATCTAAAAACTCAATACATAATCAAGATTACAACATACACAAAGGAATTCACAAGTTTTATTAGTATGCAAAAACTTATTATATTTTTGAAAATGAACTACAACTATGGCCTTCTATGGCTTCTCAGGAAATCTGCCCTTCCTTTATCTTCTTCTCTCGAGCAAGCCAACCTCTCTTCTATGAGTTTTCCTTATACCTATTAGCAAACTTAATTTCCTTCACACTCTTTCTTTTCCTCTACCCAATCTACAAAGAAGAATGCAATTTTATTTGCCTCTATGAGACATTTCATCTTCTACCTTGAGCGGCAAGGGAAACTCCTCCATAATGTTTTCTTTCTACCCTATACTAGCTGTTCATATTCCCCAAAATCCTCCTCTTCCATTTGCTATAGGGAATTATATAAAACATAAGCAAATTTGCTTTCTACACCTCTCTGCTAGGCATTTTCTTCTTCACTTTTCCCCCTTCTTGTTGGTGCTAAAATTCTATGAAATAAATCTACAAATGTGTAAGGCATTTCAACTTCTCTCCTTCAAATTCTTGAGTAGTCTCTCTATTCCCATGCTTATTTTCACTTATTTCCTATTCTTCTAGCAGTGAACCTATTCTCCTTCTCTAAAATCTGACACCCTTTTCTCTTTCATCTTATTTTATATATGTCAAAAATATTTTCACAATCCCTATCTAAGAAGTCAAAGGGGCATCAGGTTAAAACAAATGAATTTGAAGTTTGATTTTAAATTTGAGTCAAAGACTCCCATGATCCTGAGGCTTGAGGCCTCATTCATGCCTTTGTCACCAACAAATGGCATGAAATCTTAATCTATGGCAAAGGTAAATACTCTTTTCCATTCCACAGTGACATTCTCTATTTATCAATTCATGAAATCAATACTAAATATCTAGGTTTTTGTACCAAAGCCAAGCACTTCAAGAAAATATGGATTGATTTCAATAATTTCTTTCACATATTGTGATCAAATATATCCTTCCATGCTAGCATGAGAATCAACAGTAACAATGTTAACTTTCATTAATATAAAAGATAGAGTTGTAAGAATCACTTGCTATGTTGCAATCTTCACCACAATTCTTGGTGCTCAATATAGTGGAAATCTTTTACAAAATTAAGTGGCTCCTTGAACTAGCAATCTCTATACAATGAAGCAAAAGAAACAATCCATGTTTTAACTTGTTCTATGATCAGACTCATGTATGGAAGATGAAAATTTTAGGAAACTACTCAACCAATCCATTTTGTGATTCTGACAAGATAGCGGAATCAGGTGCTCGAGTTGAAAACCAACTTTTGCTATAGCTTTTTCCTAGGATCTCAGAAGCTCACAAAAACTTGTATAGACGTATAACTCAACATTCCAAATCTTTCTATTAATCCATTCTGCACCAAACCTCATGGAATTTGAAATATTAAACTTTTGCCAATTTTCTAGTACAAGTTGGAAAATAATTAATTCTCTAAAATCATGAAAGATCTACTCAAAAAACCTATGTAGTGAATTTTAGGGTGGTTCTAAAAATCTACATGTAAGAGGGTTTTCCAAGAAACTTCACCAATTTCCCAAAACAATTGTTTTGGTGAAAAATTCCTGTTGTGCACCGAAACCAAAGTACAGTAAAAATTTGATTCTGTCAAATCTGATCACTCCACATGTACCCCAAGGCAAAAAGATGCCAACAAAAGATAACTAAACTTAAAGAATAGCAAACTAAATTTTTTTGGTTGATGCTAATTGCCATTCTGCCTGGATGCTCCTACATCACACATGCTGGATAGGAAGTTTGTGAGCATACACTCACAAATGTGAAGTTGAATGGTAGAGCCATTCTTTCACATTGCAAGAAATCTATATGAGCTCCATCGCTAAAACATGTGCACAAAATTATTTTTCTTCCTCTTTTCCAGCATCTTGCTAAAATAATTGTCATCCTCATCTAACAATTCTACACTCTATTCCTCCTTCCTCTTGTGGACTCAAGTCCACCATAAACCATCCTCCTCCTCCAAAGAATCTCTCCACTTCTCTCCTCCTTCATGGGATCCAACCCACCATTATTATTCGGCCACCTCCACCAAACAGTCTCACTACTCTTCTCTTCCTTCATGGGATTTGACCCACCATAAATTGGCCACCTCCACCAAGATATCACATCATTCACATCATAACCTGTAGCGTATACACACAAATCTTACCCTACAACTTCTTGGAAATTAACAATTTCCATCTACTTTTCTCCATACTCCTCAACCTCAACATTGTAAATGAAGTAAAATGAATTTCATCACAAAACATAATAAACTTTACCTCCTTTCTTCGCTGCAATATTTCCTTCATCATCATCGACTGTAACCTTCATCCTCCCATCCTTGACTATGACGTTATCATTTATACCATCTACTCCCATCATCATCCTTATGTCTTCAACTGCTATAACAAGTTTTTCACCTATAGCATCTTCTACAATCTATACACACAAACATGCAACAACTACATACAAATCTACAACTTCATTTGTCTTCTTTCCATCTACTTGCAACTTCTTATCCACCTCAGCAACAAGCAAATCCCTATCAACTTCTTCATCACAACACCTTAGAAAAATCAAAAGTTACCTCTTCATTCTTTTCTATTGCAACATCCATATTCTCACTCTTTGCTAACCCATTCATCTCTTTCAAATGTTCACTCAACCTAAACTAGTTTTCTATCTTCTTACTTGCTTTCTCAATCAATTCATGCTCCTCAACAACAATGAAATCTATATCATCCTCACACAAATCTGCATGGAAATTGAAACCTTCCATATATCTAATTTCCTATTTCTCTATATCCTCTATTGCATTAATCATCTTAAATAAATTAAACTAAAGATACTCAAATTTTACCTCATTTCCTTTCATTGCTCCAACTTCTTTTCCTTCATTTTTTGCTACACTTTTTAGCTCTTCATGTTCATCTTTCCAATCTCCTTCTAACAACTTGTCTATTTTCTTCATCTCTTATTTCCATATAAGATCATTCTCCTCTTCAACCACTTTCTTGTCAAATCTAGGGCCTTCTAACTTTATCATCTCTAATTCTCCATTTGCAGAAACTTTCCACTCTTCATACTCAGTTGCAATCTCAGTACTTTCTTCTTCTATCTTCTTATCCTCCAAAGGATATGTTGTTGTTGCTTCTACATCAATTCCAATTTCTTCATCCATGTCTTTCAAAATTCATGCCTATGTTGCAATTTCTAATGCTTCTACTCTTCTCAATTCTCTATGAATTGCCTCTTCTTCACATCATTGTCCCACATATTCCATGTCTTTCCATGGATCATTCTCTACTGCAACTTCTTGTTTTTCCTCTTCAAAAAGGCATGCTACAACTGGATACTTCTTCCTCTTCCATTCTTTTCTCTCCTTGCTTCTATGATTTCCTAATTTTCTTTCCTTTAGGACTGTATGGGTTGTTCCCACATGCTTCTCACTCTATGCCTCTTTTATCAAATGGATACAACTCTTCTTCTCATCCTTTGCAACCTCGGCTAAAATCTCTTCTCTTCCCTCTTGATCCTTGTGCACAAGGATCTCCTCTTCTTCTTCATTCTTTATATCCATTGCCCTTTCTTCTTTTCATCCTTCAAAGGATGCTTAGCCACTTCTCAATTTTCCTCTTTCTCTATCTCAATCATTGTCATATGCAATTATTCATCTTCCTCATCCTTTTCTTTGATGCCTTCTTCATGGCATGTCTTCATTGAAAACTCATCCCTTGCAACCTATCCATGCTGCATAGCTTCCAATTTATCACATCACTCAGACAATTTGTTAATCCTCTCAATCTTTTCAATCATCTCTCTAAGGAATCCCTTCCTTTAATACTATCTCTATCCATCCCATATGATGGGATTCCACACATATACTTTCATCTCACTTGCTGCAATCTATCGCAACATACATCACCTCTTCGCAATCTACAATTTCACTTTTCTTTGTGGCTCCAACTCTCACTGCTCAACACTTCTCTCTCACACCTACAATAGTCCACACGAGTTCTTCTCTACCATTGCCTCTATACTCTCAGGACCTTCTCACTTTGATACCACTTGATGCAAGAGGATACTCCCCTCTTGCAAAAACATACAAACACTCAACCTAGGTAAAATATTCACTGCTCCCAATTTGAAAACTCAATACATAATCAAGATTGCAACATAGACAAAGGTATTCACAAGTTTCATTGATATGCAAAAACTTATTATATTTATAAAAATAAACTACAACAATGGCCTTCTATGGCCTCTCAAGCAATTTGCACTTCCTCTATCTTCTTCTCTCGAGCAAGCCAACCTCTCTTCTATGGATTTTCCTTATATCTGTTAGCAAACTTAATTTCCTTCACACTCTTTCTTTTCCTCTATCCAATCTACAAATAAGAATGCAATTTTAAATGCCTCTATAAGGCATTTCATCTTCTACCTTGAGCATCATGGGAAACCCCTCCAAAATGTTTCCTTTCTTCCCTATACTAGCCTCCCATATTCCCCGAAATCCTCCTCTTCCATATGCTAAAGGGAATTATATAAAACATGAGCAAATTCTCCTTCTACGTGTCTCTACTAGGTGTTTTCTTCTTCACTTTATCCCCTTCCTACTGACACAAACATTCTATGAAATAAACATGTAAATGTGTAAGGCATTTTAGCTTCTCTCCTTCATATTCTTGAGTGGTCTCTCCATTTCCATGCTTCTTTTTACTTGCTTCCTATTCTTCTGGTAGGGAACCTATTCTCCTTCTCCAAAGTTTGATGCCCTTTTTTATTTTGTCTTGTTTTTTATATATGTCAAAAATATTTTCACAATCCCTATCCAAGAAGTCAAAGGGGCATTAGTCAAAATAAATGAATTTGAATTTTGATTTTAAATCTGAGTCAAAGACTCCCATGCTCCTTAGGTCCATGACCTCATTCTTGCCTTTGTTTCCAGAAAATGGCATGAAATCTTAATCTGTGGGAAAGGTAAATACTTTGTGTCATTCCATAGTGGCATTCTCTATTTATCAATTCATGAATTAGCACTAAATATCTAGGTTTTTGTGCCAAAGCTGAGCACTTCAAGCAAATATGGATTGATTTCAATAATTTCCTTCACATATTATGATAAAATATATCTTTCCATGTTGGCATGAGAATAGGCAGTAACAATGTTACCTTTCATGAATATAAAATCTAGAGTTGTAAGAATCACTTTCTATGTTGCAATCTTCACTAGAGCTCCTGGTGCTCAATTCGGTGCAAATCTTTTACAAAATTAAGTGGCTCTTTGTTACCAATCTATGTACAACCGAGTAAAAGAAATGATCCATGTTTTAACTTATTCTCTGATTAGATGAATGTATGGATGATGAAACCTTCAGGAAATTACTGAACCAATCCATTCTATGACTACGAGAGGATAGTGGAATTAGGTGCTCAAGCTGAAAACTGACTTTTTCTATAAAATTTTCCCATGAGCTTAGAAGATCACAATAACTTGTAGAGATGTATAAATCAACATTTCGAAGGTTTCTGCCAAACCATTATGTGTTGAACCTCACGAAATTTGAAATCTTAAACTTTCACCAATCTACCAACACAAGTCAAAAAATAATTTCTCCAAAACTGTGAAAGATCTACTCACAAAACCTTTGTCATTAATTCCAAGATGATTCTAATAATCTTCCTGTAAGAGACTTTGCTGAGTAACTTCACCGATTTCCTAAAACAATTGTTTTAGTGATTACTTGTTGTGTACTGAAACCAAAGTACAGTGAAAACTCAATTCTATCAATTCTAATCACTCCACATAGACTGAGAGATGCCAACAAAAGCTAACCACACTAAAAGAACAATAAACTAAAAAAAATTTAGTTGATGTTGATTGCCAATCCACCTGGATTCTCCTGCATCACCCCATGACATGGTGAACATGTACTTGGGTGATCTTCAACTACTACTAGGGGTTCCTCATGCTCCACCAATGGTCAATGTTTAAAAAGAGGAAAAATAAGAGCCTCCACTTGAAGAAATTTTTTGACCTATCCATCTCACTCCATGCATGGCTGATTCAATTTTTTTTGTCTTTGTCTCACATGGCACTCCACGTGGACCTTGAAAATTAGGGTGACCCACTATAGGGCCCTCTCCCCTAATGCACAAGATTTTACTTGAACAATACAACATATTTATATGTAACCTTTAGATAATTTTTTTAATTTAAATTCAACAATTATGACTTTTGAAGTAAAAGTGCACAATTGATAGAAAAAAATATTTTTAAACTTAATAAAATCAAAAAAATATTTTAAAATTAAGAGTACCAACAAATAATATCTAAACTAAAGACTCTACTCAAACATCAACAAGTTTTACCATGAGAATCCTCTACTGCAACAACAACCAATTATACCATGAGTGACCATTTAAGGGCATCAGTGGCCCCTTAGCTCCCATCCCATTTAATCCAAACTATTAATAGTTTAAACATTTTATTAAATTTAGTGGTCCAAAAACAATTATTACCAATCTAATGGTGCAAAAATTAGGGATTTGTAGTTTTTGTTTAGAAACACTAGTAACTATATTAGAAATCTTTTGTCCTATTTTTGGGCGTTCACATTAGGCATGGAATTTTGTAGACCAAAGAAATTTATATTTTAACTTGTAAAATATACTAAAATTCAAATAGATATAATTAAATTAGATTGTTTACAATGGTGGAGAAGGGTTGATTTGGAAATCTTGTGAAAATTTATGTTGTGAAGTTAGTTTGGCTTTAATGTTTTCTTTTGTTTGTTATCATGCCATTTTTTGTAAGTGTAACAAGATATTTCATCTCTTGTATTTATTATTCTTTGCCTATGGTAGGGATACTATTATTTTCACCTGTAACTATTTTCTTGCCTCGTCAATCATGCAAAGAAGAAAATTTGAGTTTCCTCAAAGGTTTGGGTTTTTCAATGAATTTCATGTAGTGAAAATTCACAAATTTTTATTTTGTGATTGGTCTATGACTATTTTAGCCCATTGGTATTCCTATTTCTAATTTAAATTTAAATTTGGAAAAAAATTACCTAATAAAAACTAGGGTGGATTGAAGATTAACTTTTTAATTTTTTTAGAGCAGCACACTGCTACATGGAATTATCCAAAATAGCTCTTGTGCCTTGTCTATGTATCCACATTTTCCATACATGCCTAACATGGTAGTTGAAAGGATAACAACAAAAGTCCCCAACAAACTTGCCTTCGAAGTTGGTGAGGGACATGCTGCCGAGGATCATGGTGAGAGGAACCTCCTGCAACAATATAATGAAAAATGCACAAAATAATAGAAATAGCAGAACACAGAAGGAATTTATGGATCACAGGCCACTTCGAGGGGGAAACCTCCATTGAGAAAGATCAATACAATAAACTTGTGGATGCCTTCATTGGCCTCAACATGTACTTATATACTAATTCTAATCTAAACAACTATTACTTCCCATGAATGTGGGATAATACAATATACTTACGGGATGACTTACAAAGCATATGCATCCAAATGTAATATACTAACAAAGTAAAGAGAAGGGTTAAACATGGGTTCTTAACATCCCCTCTCTCTTAGAAAAGATTTGTCCTCAAAGCATAAGATGTCAAAATTGTTGTTGAATCTGAAGGAGTGGTTCCCCTATAGCAATCTCTGGGTGCATTCCATGCCACTGAATTAATACCTCTGCGACGGAGTGGGAATGAAGAGGATGAATGGTGCAGGAGCACCCCTTCAACAAGATAAATATATATCTGAGGGAGAAGAATAAGGTTTTAATATGTTTATACATTTCATGTTATCATGCAACATTGATGTTGACATTTCATGTTTAAAAGACCCCACCATGAGAACCGACCCCACTATGAGAACTGAAGTCACAAATTTGGCATCCTAACAAGCCAACTTAGACATCATTAGATATTTGGGGTATGTGGATGATTAAGTAAACGTGTCATATTATTAGATGTTTTGTTGTCTTAAGCCAAACAGGTGTCAAGTGATTAGTTAGGGTTTTTGCTTATAATCTTGGTTAAGCAAAATCAAAATAGGGGAGTGGAAGATATGAAAAATAGGCAGAGATGTTTGGAAAAGTGTTGTTGGTTTTCACCTTCTGAAATTATCAAAATGCATGAATCTCTATAAGAATGAAGAAATAGAAATTCTGTCAGTTGTGTTTTACAAATTTTGGATTCTATGTAAATTCCCTGTGTATTGAATTGTCCTGTGTATATTATCTGTATAGAATTGTTTTGTATCTAATCTAACTTTCTATTGTTGAGACGCACGATTAAAACCATTCCACTGGTAGGTTTCTGTGAAATCAGTGGAATGGACTTGTAAAATAGTTTTCTGTTTTGTTTTCCTTTTGTTCGTGGTCATGGCAGAATAGAAATTACGAGATTTATTGTAGAGGAGGGTATCGGCAGGAGATTCAAATATACATTTTATGTATATACGTAAATTGCATGCTGGGAACAATCTGTGAGTATATCACATTTATATGTGAGTATCATCCTGTGTATATCCTATGAAGAAAGGTATGTATAGAGTTCTTTTGGGTTAAGTCCTTGTTATGTGTTGAATATACAAATAGTATATATTTATATATCGTCAATGTACCTGAGCACATTTCATGTGTATATCACATTTGTATGCGAATATACATTTTGTGTGTATCCTACATCTGTATGTTGAGTTGAAGTGTATCAGAGGAATAGACAGTAGATGGTTACAGGTGGTTGAACCAATTCAAGGTTCAATGGTTTAATGACTACAACAGGTTCATGTGGTTTGATGGCTCATCGTAGTAAGTATTGCCGATAGTTGAACCGGTTCAACGGTTCAACAGTTCAACAGGTGCAGCGGGTTCATCATCGATAGTGTTAAGCGTTGTGATAGGCAAACTAGCGGTTGAACCAGTTCAATGGTTCAATCATTCCACGGGTTTAGTGTGATACAAATGGTTCAACCAATAATTACCAACAATGTGCAGACTGTGCGACAGAAGTACAGTGAATCGATAATTAAAGTTTCAATGGTTCAACGGTGCATAAAGTTCAATGACTCAGTAACCGTAAGTGTAATAAATTCATTTGGCTTGAGTGGTTCAAGGGTTAAAACCACAATAGTTTCCATGGGCTTTTAATCTATTTTTCACCGCTTCACTGCCTGCTCTACATCAAGTGGTATCAGAGCAAGGGAGTATCCTTTGGGTAGAAGAAGAAGACAATATGTCAGACGAAGAGGGGTCACAAGAGTACCCAACAAAGATGAGCAATGCTAAGTTGGTGGCCTTAGTGGGAAAGAAAATGGTAGAGGGCAAAGCAACCCAGGCTCAGAATCAGGCTTTGAAAGAAGAGGTAGAGAAGTTGAGGGACAGAGTAGAGAAAGGGGAAGAAGATTCTGGTAAGCGAGAAGATAGGGATGAAGAGGAGATCCCTAAGTAGGAAGAGATAGAGATTCCTCCAGACTACAGAACCTTACTTAATGCCCTCAAGTCCATGGAGAGAAGGACCATGGATATAAAAATAGAGCTGCCAGTGTTTGCAGGCAAAATGGAACCTAATTCAGTGATGGAGTGGATAGATTCCTTGAATAACTTCTTTGAGACCGAGGAAATACTGAACCACCAAAGGGTGAAGATGGCTCAATCCAAAATGAAAGGGGCTACACTAACTTGGTGGAATTTCATCCAAGATGACAGGGTGAAAGAGGGAAAGAGCAAAGTTGCAACATGGAAGAAGATGATGGCTTTAGTGAAGGAGGCCTATGTTCCATTAGATTACAACATCCAATTACATAAGCAGAAAAAAACTTGAAGCAGAAAGAGTTAGATGTCATCTCATACATAGAAGAGTTCATGAAACTATGTGTCAAAACAAAGGTAAAGGAGAATGAAGAAGAGAAGGTGGCAAGGTACCTCAATGGATTGAGGTTTGCCATTCAAGAAGACATAAATCTGCATAACCCAGAGACAGTCCAAAAGTGCTACCAATTGGCACTCAAGGTGGAAGAGAATTTTAGAGAAGACAAGAATAGAACAATAGAGGAAGAGGGAGATAGCAAAGGGGAGGAAGAAGTCCTTTCAGAAGCAGAGGAAATGGATTTGGATACCAAGGTGAATCAAACCAAGAGAGCAGCAAAGGAGATAGCAGTCAAACTCAAAGGGGAAGTTATAATCAAAGAGGAAATTTTAGGGGCAGAGGACCACCATTTACAGGAAGATCCCAGGGAAAAGGAACTATCAGATGTTACAATTGCAATCAAGAAGGCCACATAGCCAGCAAATGTCTAGAAAAGGCAACAAGTTCAATGGGAGAAAAGAGAATAAATCTGATCCAAGAATCTGATTGTTAAAGTGTGACAAGCTCAAACACTTCTCAAAGTGTGAATGCTCCTAACAGTTATGGATATCCTAAGAAAGGAGAATCTTTGATGATTAGGAGAGCAATGACCACCATGAAGGTGCCTAACAAAGAACCCCCACAAAGGAAGTCTCTCTTCAGAACTACTTGCAAGGTAGGAGGAAAGGTATGTAAAGTTCTGATTGACTCCGAATCCACTAAAAATTTTGTGTCATTTGAAATGGTAGAAAAGTTTAAACTTAGAAGATTGCCATATCCTTGCCCATATAAGATCTCATGGCTCACCCAAGGTCAGCAAACAGTTATGGAAGAACAGGCTTGGGTGGAGTTTCAAATTGGACCATACAAGGATAGGTTATTGTTTGACATTACCAAGATGGATGCTTGCCATCTCCTATTTGGAAGACCATGGTAGTATGACTTGAAATCACACCATGATGGAGTTAGAAACACATATTCAATCATCAAGGATGGTAAGGTGATAGAGTTACTACCATTGATGGAGAATAAAGTGGAATCAAAAGGGAAAGAAGTCAAGGCAATGATGGTAGAAGGCAAACATTTCATGAAAGAGATAGTAGAAGAAGGAGCAGTTGCATATGCTCTAATTCCATGCCTAAAGGTGAACAAGGAGTAGTAGCAAGAAGTCAAGGGAGAGAAGAGGCAAAGGTTCATAGATCCAGCTATCCAAGAGTTATTGGACAAATACAAGGGCATCATCTCTAATGGAATGCCAAGGTCCTTACCACCTATAAGGGACATCAGCCATTGCATATATCTAATCTTAGGATCTACACTTCCAAATAAAGCAGCATACAAGCTTACCCCAGAACAGAATGTAGAGGTAGCACAACAGATTGAGGAGTTGTTGGAGATAAGCCTAATTGGCAAGAGTTTAAGCCCATGTACAGTACTGGCTGTACTAGCACCCAAGAAGGAAGGCAATTGGAGACTTTGTACTGATTCAAGGGCTATCAACAAGATAACAATCAGGTATAGGTTCCCAATCCCTAGGATAGAAGATTTGCTCGATTGCTTGGGAGATACTAAGTATTTCACAAAAATAGATTTAAAGAGTGGCTATCATCAGATTAGGATTAGGCCAGGAGATGAATGGAAAACTGCATTCAATACCAATGAGGGGTTATATGAATGGAAGGTCATGCCTTTTGGTTTGTCCAATGCCCCTAGTACCTTTATGAGGATGATGAGTGAGGTCTTGAGGGAATTCATGGGAAAATTTATCATAGTATATCTAGATGACATCCTGATTTTCAGTAATGCAAGGGAAGAGCACCTCAACCATATAGACTTGGTCCTCAAAAAGTTACATGAAGAGAAGCTAATGATCAACTTAGGAAAGTGTTTGTTCATGTAGGAAGAGATCATCTACTTGGGATTTGTCATCTCACATAATAAACTAAAAATGGATCAAGAGAAGGTAAGTGCCATATTGTCTTGGCCAAGTCCTAAAACTTTGAATGATGTTAGAAGTTTCCGTGGGTTAGCAACTTTTTATAGGAAGTTTATAAAGGGGTTTAGTCATGTTTGTGCACTCATGCTTGACACCATAAAAGGAGGATAGAAGTGCAGGTTCACTTGAACAAAGAAGGCAGATGATTCATTTGAAACATTGAAGAAGAAGGTGGCAGAGTAGCTAGTCCTTGCACTTCCTGACTTCAACCAGATTTTTTAGGTAGAATGTGATGCAAGCCACATGGCAATTGGGGCAGTACTTAGTCAAGAAGGTAGGCCTATTGAATTTTTCAGTGAGAAACTAAATGATGCAAAGAAGAGATACTCATCATATGATTTGGAGATGTACGCTCTAGTACAGTCACTCAAAAAGTGGAGGCATTACTTGATGCCAAAAGAATTCATAGTGTTCACAGATAATCAGGCCCTTAGTTTCATAAATAGTCAAGAGAAGCTAAACCATAGGCACATGAAGTGGGTGGAAACTTTGCAAGCTTTCACCTTCACACTCAAGCACAAGAAAGGGGTCAAGAACAAGGTGGTAGATGCTTTGAGCTGAAGGGTTCTAACCATAAATCAGATCCAAGTGGAGAGTGTTGGCATTGACTCTTTGAAGACCATGTATGATGCCGATGAAGACTTTGGAGAAATCTATAAGGTATGTATTTCTTTTGGTGACAAATATCATGTTGAGTTCTCAAAATTTCTGATCCAAGATGGATTACTTTTCAAGGGTGGACAGTTGTGTATTCCAAGGTGTTCTATGAGACTGAATATCATTAGGGAGAAAAATTGTGGGGCCATGGAAAGACATTTTGGTGTAGATAAGACTCTTGATCTTGTGAAGAGACATTACTATTGGCCCAAGTTATAGTTAGATGTGAGGAAATTTGTACAGGCATGTGTGATATGTTAGAAAGCAAAAGGGAGATCCACTAATGCAGGTTTGTATCAGCCACTACCCATTCCTTCTAGGTCATGGGAGAGCATAAGCATGGACTTTATATTGGGTTTACCTAGGACAAGGAAAGGATATGATAGTATTTTTGTTGTAGTAGACAGTTTTAGTAAAATGGCACACTTCTTGCCATGCAAAACCACTTCCAATGCTTCATATGTTGCTGATCTATTTTTTAAAGAGATAGTGAGGATACATGGTTTGACATTGAGCATAGTGTCAGATAGAGATGTGAAATTTATTGGCCACTTTTGGAGGACTCTTTGGAAAAATCTGGGCACAAACTTGTCCTTCTCATCAGCCTACCATCCTCAGATAGATGGTTAGACTGAAGTGGTAAACCATTCATTGGGAAATCTATTAAGGTGTTTGACAAGGCAGCATGGAGAGAAGTGGGATAACCTTCTATCACAAGCAAAATTTTCCTATAATGACACTATCAATAGGAGTATAGGGAAGTCACCTTTTCAGGTGCTATATGGTAATCATCCAAGGGGTATTTTGGAGCTGAGAGATCTACCTATAGGAGAGTCTATTAGTGCAGATGGAGAATCTTTTGCATCAGCCATCAAAGAGGTGCATGATCAAGTCAAGACACAACTCCAACAAACTACATTGAAGTACAAAGCATATGTTGATAAGAAGAAGAGAGATGTACAATTTGATGTTGGAGATTTGGTGTGGGTTAATCTAAAGAAGGAGAGGCTCCCAAAAGGTAAATATACCAAGCTAATGCAGAGGAAGATTGGACCATGTCAAATTTTGAAAAAGTGTGCGCATAATGCTTATGAAATCCAACTTCCTCCTAATCTTGGATTGTCACCCATTTTCAATATATGTGATTTAACTCCATACAAGTAGAATGTAGATGTCAAACAGGAACCATTGCAGGATGCAACAGATGATGATATTCCTAAGTAGGATCCACCAAAATTGAAGAAGATATTAGACTCAAGAGTGACCAGGAAGACAAGGAACAAAGAGTACATGGAGTACTTGGTGGCTTGGCATGGGAAACCTGATTTAGAGGCAGTTTGGATGACTGAAGATTAGATCACAAACTCTGGTGTAGACCTTCAAACTCTAATCTCAAGTGGGCTTTTGATCTCTTCCCCCGGGGAGTATGGTGCAGGAGCACTCTTTCAACAAGATAAATATGTATCTGAGGCAAAAGAATAAGGTTTTAATATATTTATACATTTCATGTTATCATGTAGCATTGATGTTGACATTTCATGTTTAAAAGACTCCACCATGAGAACCGACCCCACTATGAGAACTGAAGTCACAAATTTGGCATCCTAACAAGCCAACTTAGACATCATTAGATATTTGGGGTACGTGGATGATTAAGTAAATGTGTCGTATTATTAGATGTTTTTCTATCTTAAGCCAAATAGGTGTTGGGTGATTAGTTAGGGTTTTTGCTTATAATCTTAGTTAAGCAAAATCAGGACAGGGGAGTGGAAGATATGAAAAACAGGCAGAGATGTTTGGAAAAGTGTTGTTGGTTTTCACCTTCTGAAATTATCAAAATGCATGAATCTCTGTAAGAATGAAGAAATAGAAATTCTGTTAGTTGTGTTTTACAAATTTTGGATTTTGTGTAAATTCCCTGTGTATTGAATTGTCCTGTGTATATTATCTGTATAGAATTATTTTGTATCTAATCTAGTTTTATGTTGTCAAGATGCATGATTAAAACCATTCCACTAGTGGATTTCTGTGAAATCAGTGGAATGGACTTGTAAAATAGTTTTCTTTTTTGTTTTCCTTTTGTTTGTGGTCATGGCAGAATATAAATTATGAGATTTGTTGCAGAGGAGGGTATCGACAGGAGATTCAAATATACATTTTATGTATATACGTAAATTGCATGCTGGGAACAGTCTGTGAGTATATCACATTTATATGTGAGTATCATCCTGTGTATATCCTGTGAAGGAAGGTATGTATAGAGTTCTTTTGGGTTAAGTCCTTGTTATACGCTGAATATACAAAATATATATATATATTGTCAATGTACCTGAGCACATTTCATGTGTATATCACATTTGTATGTGAATATACATTTCGTGTGTATCTTGCATCTGTATGTTGAGTTGAAGTGTATCAGAGGAGCCAACAGTAGATGGTCGCGGGTGGTTGAACCAATTCAAGGTTTAATGGTTCAACAACTACAACAGGTTCATGTGGTTCGATGGCTCATCATAGTAAGTATTGCCGACAGTTGAACCGACAGTTGAACTGGTTCAACGGTTCAATGGGTGCAATGGGTTCATCACTGATAGTGTTAAGCATTGTGATAGTTGAACTAGCTGTTGAACCAGTTCAACGGTTCAATGGTTCCACGAGTTTAGTGTGATACAAATGGTTCAACCAATAATTACCAATAATGTGCAGACTGTGCAATGGAAGTATAGTGAATTGATAATTAAAGGTTCAATGGTTCAATGGTGCATGAAGTTCAATGACTCAGTAACTGTAAGTGTAATAAATTCATTTGGCTCGAGTGGTTCAAGGGTTAAAACCACAACGGTTTCCATGAGCTTTTAATCTGTTTTTCACCGCTTCGCTACCTAATCTGCATCAACGAGTACCCCTGTCAAGGATTACCTCTAGCGCCAAAAGGATGGATCCTCTATTATCCAGTTGTGGTAAAATAGTTTGTGCTCTATCATTGGCAACAAGAAATTTCTTTAGACAAGAGACATGAAATATTGGATGAATGCAGGAAGAAGGAGCTAGCTTATGATCCCTAATTTGATCCTGGGTGTTGAGGACCATGTTGATTGCCTGAACTTGTGAACTACTGGGGGAGTATGGAAGGAGTGCTGGCAGTGCTTGACCATAGATTGCTTCATATTGAGTCATGTTAGATGTAATGTGGTAGGAGGTATTGTACCGCCATTCAGTGAGAGGGAGCCACTTTTCCCACTGATGCTATTGTTTTGAGGTATCACATGTAGCCACAATCTATTGAATTGCCTTATTCATTCCCTTCCAAAAGAAGTGACGACATGCCCTCTCATAAGTTTTGAGGAACCCAGAGTGCCCTACCGATGGAGAAACATAGAGTTCATAGAAGATAGCCTATGGGACAGATTCCAACCAATTTGGAATAGACATAGAAATAGCTGAAAGAGAAGCTTGGTCATCACAGGTGTGAGAAAGAGAATCTGCCACAATATTGTCCTTACCCTTCTTGTAAGTGATCTCATAGTCATAACCCATGAGTTTGATGATCCATTTCTATTGTGCTGGGGAGGAGACCCATTGTTCTAGGAAATATTTCAAGCTCTGGTGAGCCGCCCTGATGCTAAAATGATTCCCTAATAGGTATGGCTACCACTACTGTACTACATGCAAAATAGCCATCATTTGTTGTAGAGCCGAAGGAGTAGTGGAGACCACAGATGGTTGCATCTGAATGGAGTGAAGCTGAGCGATGACACCATGTGAATTCTTCTTCAAAATCTTTTCTAGGTGATGTGAACTTATGATGCTGAGAGACCCTTGTTGTAAGCCCTTCAATGTGTGTTTGTGCCCATTGTCTAAAAATTACATCCAAAGTTCAACAAAATCCCATAAGATGGGTCCAAGTGTGCGTAACTATTAGGCGCCCAAAACCACATCACATCTGCCTAAGGGCAAGCAAAACATGTTAGAGCCTAGGTTATAATCTCCAATAGAGATACACACATTGCGACACTTCCCTTTGCAAGGTAATTTCCCCCCATTGGCAATCATGACTTCAAAGTTCAAGCAAGGATGAACAAAACAATCAGCCTGTTTGGCTATGCGAGGGTCAATGAAGTTATGAGTACTACTAGAATCAATGAGTATTGTAAGAGGGAGCTTCTTGAAGTAACCCTTGACTCACATCGTTTGTTGGGTGGTGACTCCTACTATGGCATGGAGAGAGATATCTGGATGGTCTTCCTGAGAAATAGGGTCAACAGGCAATTGTTGAGTTTCAACCTAATCAGCTACTATATCCTAAGCATCTGCATAAACTTCAGTTTTAGGCAGAAAATCCACATCCAAGAGATAGAGCTTTTGCTCAAAACATCTATGTCCCCGAGTGAATTTGTCATCACAATTATAATAAAGCCTTTTTTCTCTATGTGCCCGCATCTCTGCTTCAGTCAAATGCTTGATAGGAGTTGTTCTAGGAGCTAGGATTATTTGAGGGCTTTAGGGATCCATATTTTTGAATGGAACAAAATTGGATTTGGAGCATTGTTGAGCTGTGATCTTGTCCTCCACCAACTTAGCCATCCATAAGGCTTCCATCATTATGCTTGGGCCTTAGAGCGAATTGCATCCTTCAAACCACTGACAAAACAACTCCTGAAGAATTCATCAGACAATCCCTCTATGTGATTGGCCAGTTTTTCAAATTCTGTCTGATATTCTCTCATAGTGCCTATTTGGTGTAGTTTTGTGAGTGCTCATGTGAAGTCATCAAAAGCACTAGGGCCAAATCGTTGCAAAAATCTATCCATTTTGGCTCTTCATGAGCTTTGATGTACCAACGGAACCATTGAAAGGCTTCATGTTCCAAATGAAAGGAGGCAAGTGGGACTTTGTTGACATCAAAAGTATTATGTAGATTGAAATATTATTCTGCTCGGTATATCCATCCAGTCGGGTCATCACTATTGAAGCGAGGAAAATCAAGCTTCAGTCCACGAAAATTGCCAGAAGAAGAAAACCCTATATCTGCAGAAGACTCTGGCTGCCATCTATTGTTCATGGCTGAATGCTGAAGATTGAGCCCAAGAATTTTTGCATCTAGATCTTGGAGTTTGGTCTTGATGGCTGCAAGTTCCTCCTCCATGTTTTTTGCTCTTGCACGGGTGACAACCATAACTAGGATTTTTTTTTTGGAATGGGTAGAAAAACAAAAACAAAAACTTTTTTAGTACAAGAAAATTTGGATTTGGGAAAAACTTTGATGGGTAATTGGGGTTTGACTAGGTTTTGGACACTTTCTGAGGGACAAGGAAGCAGAAAATGGGGATTTCAGAAGCAGGGTGAAAGAATGGGAAAATTTGTCCAAGAGGGACAAAGGAGCAGAAATAGGAAATGAACACTCTGGCAAAATTTGAAGGTGATTGGGTGAGAATTGAAGAAGTTATGGAAAACCCTAAAAATAAACAAATGTGGGATTTCTGGCTTCAATAAGTGGAATTTGGGATATGGTCCTCAAGGAAGGAAATATGCAAAATGGAATTTCAGGGGTTCCAGTGATTTTTTAGAGGAAACAGAGCAAAAGCAAGGAAGATATGACAAAAAAACTGAAAATAATCTGCAACGGGATCTACAATGGCTTTGGATAGATTCAATCAATGATTTGTCAACTGGTAATAGATATGGACCCCAAGTAAGTTCAGCTTCCTGAAGGTTCAGGGGATTCACTTAGATACCAATGTTGTCTAACGACTTGCGTATTGGGGCAGTACCCCTCACTCCATGGCTCAGGTAAAACTGATAACTGTTTTTCCACAAATGATAGCTCTTGGTTTACCTCACTGATGGGAACTAGTCAATCAGGTAGGGGCCGTTGCCCTTTTCGCTGGCAGGTCCTCTTAATAGGCTAGCTACTTCAGGGTTCCTGTGGTACTCCTCACAATGAGTTTTAGGGCTATGCCTAGGCACTTCCCACAGTTAAGCGGATAGGGATTATTCCTTGATCCGAATCTACAATTGAAATGAACAATACAGATGCAAAGAAAAATGAACTACTGCAATAATCATAGCACTTGGAGGCCACTACGAAAAAAAAAATATTTGGCAGAAATTCCACCCAGCGAGCCCAAGAAAGCGCTCTGATACCATATGAGAGGAATCTCCTGCAACAATATAATGAAAAATGCATGAAATAACAGAAATAGCAAAACACAAAAGGAATTTATTGATCACAGGCCACTTCGAGGGGGCAACCTCCTTTGAGCAAGCTCAATACAATAAACTCATGGATGTCTTCATTGGCCTCAACACATACTTATATACTAAATCTAATCTAAACAACTATTACTTCCCATGAATGTGGAATAATACAATATATTCACGGGATGACTTACAAAGCATATGCGTCCAAATGTAATATACTAACAAAGTAAAGAGAAGGGTTAAACATGGGTTCCTAACACATGGAGAGCAAGAGTGCCTAGCTTGCATGTGATTGCAAAAGAATTGGGAGTGTGTGCCAAGCCCTTGGAAGTGAGACTATCTTTCGGTAAAAAAATCAAATTCAAGTGGATTCAATCTAGTAAATTAAAAAATTGCAGCTATCCAGAAATTTTAATGATGTAATTTGCTAGAAATATCTATTATTTTTTCTCTATATATTGATAGAGTAGCTAGTTTACTTGTATATGCATTTACAAAAATTGTGCTTTAGTTATCGTTTTATTAACTCAAACTCACAACATTTTGATCCTTTTGAAATTGGGTAGGCTCTTTTATCTCTTGTAAGATACTTGTCCCCTTTGTATATCAATATTTTTTGTAGTCGATGTCAAGCTTCCCTATCCTTCCTTTGATACATGTTGAAAAACATCAACTAGTGAGGTCATGAACCTAGGACCTCCCTCTAGAAGTTTGACACTCTGACACTCCACTTAAGTTACACCCCCTTTACAATTTGATTATTCGGCGTGGATTAACACCTTCAAGAAAAAATTTGAGGATGTGTCTAGCCTAGATTATATTAAGGTTAACATGTATAAGACAAAATATCAGGTAGGAATTATAATGTTTACTCATAAGTGAGTTTACATTTATCATTATGTGGTCCATTTGAATTTTGTAAGTTCTTATGCTATAGGTAGTAGGGTTTGTGTTTTTAGGTGACACTCATTTTTATGAGAGGTTTCTACATTTCTTTGCATGAATACACTTTTCTTAAATGTGAAAGCATCATTTTAAGTTTTTATTTAATCTTATAAGTAATACAATCAATAAAAGGCAATTGCATGCTTTGTAGGATTTATAGTGAAGAAAAATCATAACTTATGGTAGAATAATGAAGGAAACAACATTAAGATGTGTGAAGGACCAGAGTAGGTTAATGGGACTTGAACTTGTTTATACAGTTACAATATAAAAGGAGGTAAAAAAGAACCTTACAAATTGAAAAGTGGCTAATAGCTCAAAGAACTTGATTATGTTGTCCTAAGTGATGAAGGACCAATCTTCTAAATTGGTAGATGATTTGATTGGTTGGGTCCTCATAGTACCCTACAAGAGTTGAATTATTTGTTTGGTATGTAGTTGATGGCTTTCATTTGGCAACAAGAGCCAAATTATTGTGTTCCTAACATGCCATGTCTTTGTTCTTTATAAATTGCCCCATTTTGAATTGTAGTTGATTTGAGTTTACTCTTCCTCCAAATTAGTTTGTAAAAAAATATGTAGCTTGCTTGTTCTCTCCAATCTCTTGGTCAAGGTCTAAGCTTATAGATGGTGCCCTCAAATTTCCCTGGCCAAATTTTTTGAAAGCAATTATTGCCACCAAATGATGTGCTTAGCTTGAAGTCTTTGCATTTCTCCTTCATTAAAAATTAAATAATAAACAATTTTTCATGATTTTGTTAATTAAATTCCAATATTTGTACCACAAAAAGGATGTGAGTACTTGGCAATTTAATCACTATGTGCACATAGTGCCCACTTTTTTCTCTCACTACTTTTATTGTTACAGTTTCTGGGCTGAGAAACTTGACATGATGAGTGATCCAGTTTATTGAAATATCTTTTATTGGAGGATCTTTCTCTCCACTTTAAGAAATATGTTGAACAATTGAGTAGTGAAAGGTTTTTTCAACTACAAGATATTGTTGTGATTTCTTCTATACGAAGTGTCTTATTCTAAGCCAACCAAGAAACATGTTTGAGAACAAAGTTGATGACATACAAGCCATGCATATGTAATAAGCCATCAAGAAACATGTTTGAGAATAGAATTGATAGGGGAAAGGGCCCCATAGTGGAGCAAGGTCCTATACTAGGTATAGGAGTTGATCAAGGTGGGGCCAGCTGTAAAGTTATTTAATTAATCAAAAAATATTTTAAATATTCTTAAAACCTATACTTTATTACACCAAAAAACCATAATTTTGGGTCCAATCATTGTTTAGAGATTATTTATTAATTAATTAGTTTTTATTTTGTCAAAATAGGTGGCAAAGAGATAACTTATACAAATCTAACTTCCAATAAAATCAACTGACACACATTGTACATGTTCCATGTTAAAAGGATTTGAAACCTATTATCTAATATTAAATCTATATACTCAAAAAATACACTTTAATTGTCCCAAATACACGCCAAACTTTCAAACAATTGCATATTAATTGTCTCGGCTGTTAGAAATGAAGGTGCAAACTACACAACAAAAATCTGATTCACACCTTATTATCCTCTAAACAATGTAGAATCAATACAGATTGCAACAGAAATTAAAACCTATTCAACATAAATAACATGCACTAAGATCTTTTCACATAACACAATATGTAACATGGAGAAAACCCTTTCGGGTAAAAAACTCTACTAAGAAAAGAGGCTCCAAGTTGTATTATCTTCAAATATATGAGATTACAATACATGCACTTCCTTTATTTCTTTAGTCTTCAATCTACCGACGCCTTTTACTCTCTAATCTGATAAAAAAGTAGTACAAATATCCTTATAAAAGGAGGTTTCCTTCTAGGGAAAGATAACCGACATAATATCGACTGTCAGATCTATGACCTAATGATGAACGGTCCAGATTTACAATGATAAAATATAAATAAGATGTGGTTTTAGGGGTGCTGCCCTTGAACCCCTATCGACACATGTGGCCCTTGGACCTCTTGCCAGGGGGATGATCCCCCTGGACCCCTTGCAGGAGGAAAACCCCTTGCAACCCCTCACCATGGATGAATGAGCATCAAGGAACAAATATAAACATGTAGCTAAAACAAGACCACTGTTGGTGAAACCTTTCATCCCTTATGGGTGACTTACAAACAATATTAGGAGTAATTAATTACATAGGATTTACAAGGTTGATGGCACTTTAATCCTAACATTATCCCACTTGACATCATACATTGTAAATACCCATAGGAAAACCATAAAATTATCAAGCACTAGAAGCAAGGCCCATGGCCTCTCTGTACCAAACAAATTTCTTTGTGCTCATAGGCTTGTACAGAGCATCTACAACATTCTCTAAGTGTCTACCTTCTTCAACTCAATTTGTCCATTTACAACCATTTGTCAAACAAAGTGTTATTGTACATAAACATGCTTAGTCTGAGCATGATACATAGGATTCTTGGCCAAACATATAGCACTTTGGCTATCACAACCAATCTGAATGATCTTGCAATCAAATCCAATACCTGTACACAGTCTCCTCAACCAAACTGCATCCTTAGAGACATGAGTAGAAACCATATACTCTACTTCTATGGTGGACAAAGCAACTATGGTCTACCTCTTACTTATCCAACTCACTGCTCCTCCAAATAGAGTAAACACATAGTCACTAGTGGACCTTAGACTATCCATGTCACCAGCCCAATCTGCATCAACAAAACCCTGTATGTCCAATGATTTATCAACACTATTAGTACCAGAATAAACAAAACAATAATCAGGAGTACCTGTAAGATACTTAATCACTATCTTCACATAAGTCCAATGTTGTCTACCGGGGTTAGACATAAATCTGCTCAAAACTCCCACTGCTTGGGCAATATTTGGCCTAGTGTAAACCATTGCATACATCAAACTCCCTACAGCACTAGCATATGGCACATTAGACATATCCTCAAAATCATCCTCATTCTTTGGACACATATCTAATGAAAGCTTAGTACCAATGGGTTAAGGAAATCTAACTGGGTTATAGTCCTACATACTGAATCTCTACAAAATGGTATTCACATACTTACTTTGCAACAACCAAAACTTTCTATTACCTCTGTCCCTCCTGATCTCCGTACCCAGAATATACCTAGCAACTCCAAGATCCTTCATATCAAATGCATCTAAAAGTTGGGCTTTATGCTCACTGATCATACCCTTAGTATTGCTAAAAAATAACATGTCATCAACATACAATGCAATGATCAGTATAGAATCATCAATACAGTGAATGTACACATAATGATCCTCCTCGCTCCTAACAAAACCTAATTTCAATACAAATGAATCAAAATTTTGAACCCACATTCTGGGGGATTGTTTCAAACCATAGAGAGACCTCTTTAACCTACAAACCTAATGTTTTTCCTTTGACCTCAAAACTTGTAGGTTGTTGCATAAAAATTTATTCCTCAAGATCTCCGTGCAAGAACACGGTCTTAACATCCATTTGCTCAATCTTCTAATCATAAGCTGTAGCAATTTATAAAAGAAATCTAATAGAAGTTATTTTAGCAATAGGAGAGAGAAATTCACCAAAATCAACTCCCTCTCTTTGGGAGTAGCCCTTGGCTAACAGTCTAGCCTTGTACTTTTCTAATGAACTGTCTGCTCCAAACGTCTTCTTGAAGACCCACTTACAATCTATGGCCTTTCTTCCTTTCGGAAAACAAACAAGATCCTAGGTGTTACACGAGTTTGAAGCCATCATCTCCTCCTACATGGCTAACTACCAAGACTTGCTATCATCTGCAAGAATAGCTTCCCTGTAGGATCTAGGCTCATCGTCAGTACTCAATAAAGTAAATATACAACAAAAACCTTGTGGTATATACCTATCAAGTAGATTCTTTTGCCTTTTGGATCTCCTCAAGGGTGGAGTAAGAGTCTCATCTTGTTCTTCAGCATGATCATCTGTACCAACTTCTTCTGTGACAATAGAT
Organism: Cunninghamia lanceolata; assembly: GCA_027924645.1. Classification (NCBI taxonomy): domain Eukaryota; kingdom Viridiplantae; phylum Streptophyta; class Pinopsida; order Cupressales; family Cupressaceae; genus Cunninghamia; species Cunninghamia lanceolata. The sequence continues at coordinate 13,599,962 of BSBN01000870.1, read as the reverse complement.
TCATCTTATCAGAACTACTTGAATCTTCTTCTTCTTCTTCACCCCCCAATCAATCATTGTGTTCTTCCTGAGGTACATCTTGCTGCCCTAAATCAAAGTGCACTCTCTTTACCTTTTCTTCTTTTTTCTTTTAGCTGCTTAGGTTCAGAAATAGCTCTAAGTTCCCTGAAAATGACATCTCTAGAATAAATAATCTTACAGGTTAGTGGATTCCAAATCTTATAACCTTTGACATTATCACCATATCCAATGAATGTACAGTTTTTAGCTTTTGGATCCAACTTAGATCACTTTTTCTTAGGCACATGAACAAAAGCCTCACAGCCAAAAACCCTTAAATGTGAAATAGAAGTTTTCTTACTTGTCCACACTTCATAAGGTGTCGAATCAAGAGCCTTACAAGGATATCTGTTATTCAAGTAGCAAGTAGAGCACATAGCCTCTACCCAAAAGCATTTATCCAATAGTGCATCACTCAACATACTTATGGCTCTTTTCATGATTGTTTAGTTCATTCTTTCTATAACACCATTCTGTTACGGTGTATACAAAGTTGTCTTTTGTCTAATAATACTTGCATGCTTGCAAAACTCATCAAATTCCTTAGAGAAATATTCCCCTCCATTGTAAGTTTTTAATATTTTTATCTTCAATCTCGATTGGTTTTCAACTAAGACTTTAAAATCCTTAAACTTAGTGAAAACTTCATATTTGTGTTTCATAAAATAAATCCATGTAAATCTGGATACATCATCAATGAAGGTGACAAAATAATGATATTTTCCAATAGAATCATTATCCATAGGTCCAAACACATTTGTATGAATAATTTCTAACTTCTCTTTTTTCTCTATTGCTTCCTAAAGGAAATGAATTTCTGTTTTGTTTACTAAACACACAATGCTCATAGAAATCAAAGTGCTCATTAGAATAGAAAAAACCATCCAACAAATTTTTATTCTTGATAGTTTTCAAAACATTATTACTAGTGTGGCCTAATCTACGGTGCCACAACATACATGTATTTTTAGTACTAGCCTCAGATACATAAGAGACATTACAAATTGTAGTGGCTTCAAGCTTAAACAAGTTTCCCAATTGCCTCCCCTTCACTACCACCAAGTTCCCTCTCACCAATCTGCAACCATGCTTGTTAAATGTTACATGTATTCCCAAATCATTCAACTTTGAAACTGAAATCTGATTTCTAGCTAATCTAGGAACATACAAAACACCAGGGAGGGTTTTAATCCTCCCATCACTGAAACACAACAATACCTTCCCTTTCCCAACTATCAGATATGTAGAGTTGTCCCCAAGGTATATATCACCTCCATCATACTCTTCATATGTGGAAAACCATTCCTTATGTGGGGTCATATGAAATGAGCAACCTAAGTCAACCAACTAGTGATCATTAGAAACAACATTACATGCAGAAAGTAAAACATCTTCACCTATATTTGAGGACTTATTTGAAACACTCTCGCACTATTTCTTTTGACTTCTGTACTCCTTCACACATCCCCTTGTACCACAGTTCCAACACTTAACTCTATTCTTCTTCCTAGGAGTCTTAGATCAGCCCTTGGACTTGTCCTTAACCCTTTTCTAATCTCCTTTTGGTCCTCTTTCCATAGACCTTCCCCTGACACTAAGAGCATCCCTTGAACTATCTAAACTTTTCTTCCTCAATTTATGTGACAATAGAATTGAAACAAGAGCATCCAACTTTAGATCTGTGTGGTTAGCAGTGATAGCCAAAATAACATTCTCCTCTGACTCAGGCAAAGAACAAAGAAGTAGTATACATTTATCTTCCTCATTCACCTCCACATCTATAGATGCTAGTTGACTCAATAAAAAATTAAATGAATTCAACTGCTCTGCAATAGATTCACCCTCTTTTATTTTCATGGAAAATAACTTACACTTTAAATAAAGTTTATTTACCATACTCTTGGCTTGTTAGATCTCACCCAAACACTTCCACAATCTATGTGATGACTTCTCACTTGCAACATTCAGTAGGATAGAATCTACAAGACAACCAGATTGTACCTCATGCCTTTTTATCTAGCCTTTCCCACTCATTATGAGCAACATCATCAGGTTTCTTCTCTTTTGTAATAGCCAACCATTGGTTTCTTTCTTCTAGAAAATATTTCATTTTTAGTTTCAACAATTCGTACCCCATGCCATTAAACTTTTCAATGTCCAATAAAGAGGTAGAAACAATAGTGGATGAAGCCATGATATCTACACAAGATCTGCAAACAAACAACAACCAAATCTCCCACTGTAGCTAAAAAACCTTCACACTACCACCTAAGAATCAAAACTGGCTAGGTTGTGATACCAAATGTCAGAAATGAAGGTGCAAACCACACAACAAAAATTTGATTCAAACCTTATTATCCTCTAAACAATGTAGAATCAACAGAGATTGCAACAGAAATTAAAACCCATCAAAGAGAAATAACATGGACTAAGATCTGAACACATAACATAGTATGTAACATGGAGAAAACCCTTTCAGGTAAAAAATTTCCCTAAGAAAAGAGGCTCCAAGTTGTATTATCTTCAAATATATGAGATTACAATACATGTACTTCGTTTGTTTCTTCAGTCTTCAATCCAACAACGCCTATTTCTCTCCAATCTGATAAAAATGTAGTACAAATATCCTTATAAAAGGGGGTTTCCTTCTAGGGAAAGATAACTGACATAATATCAACCATCAGATCTATGATCTAATGATGAATAGTCTAGATTTACAATGATAAAATATAAATAAGATGTGATTTCGAGGGCACTTCCCCTGAACCTCTGCTAGGGCGGGCGGCCCCCGAACCCCCCACTAGGAGGATGATCTCCTTGGACCCCTCACAGGGGGAAAACCCCCCTATGGCCCCCCATCACAGATGAATGAGTGTCAAGGAATGAGTATAAACATGTAGCTGAAACAAGACCACTGCTGGTGAAACCTTTCATCCCTTATGGGTGATTTACAAACAATATTAGGAGTATTTAATTACATATGATTTACAAGGTTGATGGCACCTTAATCCTAACACCAGCTACGTATGAAGTGACCATCCATAAGAATTGAAAATAGTTTTGCCTAAAAAAAATAATATAAAAATCAAATAGACATTTTACCTACTAGAAAGTTATCTTGCTAAAATGAATATTAGTACCCCAGAATCACCACACAAAGAGTAGCAAAACCATGATAGTCCTAGGACCAAATTTATTTAACCTGTTGATAGAAATTTAGAGAATTGCTAAACCAACCAAACTTTGGAATAGACTACAAAGGATGGCTTTCTATGTCAGATGGGAATGATGTTATTTGTCTATAATAACTTATAATTCTTCACACATATCCTTGCACAGTTTTGCATAATGTGTCCTAGTGCATGTAGAAATTAGGAACATTGAGTGAATGCGAGTACCAATTTGAGCCACTCAAGAAAAATAGGAGCACGCTGAACCTGCAATAAAACAAGTTTGCAAACAATGGACAATTAGAATATAAAATATGGGATGATGAATTTGCTTCCAAGATGTAGTACATATAGGGCATAATTAACTAAGAATAGTCAAGCCAATAATAGAAAAATCTCACTAAGAATAGTGGTGCTCCAAGAATAAGAAAAGCAACCACTTAACTTAGACAAAGCTAATGTAGGCATGCCAAGTATAGCTCAAGGCTAAACATAGACTCCTAAATATGCACTCATAAGAAAACTTAATCTTCACCAACACCCCCATTAAACATAGCTTAGGTGGTCTAAATGAAGATGGGTCCCAACAACTAGGCTTGATCAAGTACCCATGTACAATGCAATCTCTCATAAATAAATAAAGGAAGAAAAGCCCGTGGGAAAAAAACTTCCCTCCAAAAGAGAGAAAAGAAAATGAAGAGTCTGCATCGATCCTGAATTCATGTCATGATGACTGAGATGATGCAAACAAGAACCTCTCAAGGAAGAGAGAGAAAGAGACTATGTAACCCCCCACAATGAAGTATCTCCTATACCAAAAGAGGATACTCATGTATGAATGTTGAAAATGATCCATTTGTGGTAAATGGCATTTCTCCCTTTAGGAAGAAACAAATCCAATGATGAATGATCAAAGAAGCAAGGTAAGGTGGTAAGTCTCATGAAGTAACCTATCTCAGAATACTGCTCAAATGTCATTATGCTGATGTCAAAATGAGTCACAATCTAATCAAGAGTCCCAGGCCTAACTAAGATAAGTGACCTCTCAAAATCATTTGAAAAATAATGAAGAGCAAGAACCAAAGAATTTATGAATGGATGTGGAATGTCAATGCATGCCATGTGTGGCTACAATGCAAATCCCATGAGATGTCTTGTGAAGAATCACTAGAAGCCCTCAGTGAATCCTCACTAAACTCTATATTAATAGCTTGTGTATGTATAGTGTCATCAAACATAAAGACAATATCCTCCAAAGTGTCATCAAGGTCCAAAATGTGAGACTCTACAAACAACCAAGAGATGTCTAGCAGAAGTGTGTCCCAATGAAGTGAATCCTAAATACATAAATGACCTTGTTGTAGAGAATCACTGGAAGCTCTCGAAGAAACAACACTAGATTCTGAAGTAGCAATAGATATTGTAGGATATGGAATGTGCTCCAATGTAGATGAGGTATCAATATATGTCAACCAAATAGATTGATTATCCCATGAAGATGTGTTCATATAAGAAGGGGAAATAGAAGTCTCAGTATCATCCACAAGAGCCTGGTTATCTACATAGACATCACTTTTAGATGAAGAATCAAGATCTCCATACAACTGTCAGATAATGGTCGAAGTAGTGAAAGGGCACTTAGTGTACTCTATATGATGTAAACTACCCATAGAAATAGTAAGACCTATTAGTCCATATAGACCATGTCTTTTTTGTTAAACCATTTATTCTTCTTTTGATAGTCACTTGGCTCAGGAACGAGTCCAAGGAGATAGGGAAATAAATCCTGTACAAGAAAGTGATTCGTTATCCCTTGTTTCCAAGACAAATAGTTATCTGAGGTTATCCTAACTATAGAATGATGGAAATAGATACTAGAATCCATTATGTACCCCTAAATATGGAACTTTATCTTAGTTCATTGATTATAAAATTTTGTGTAATTCCCCAAATTGAAAATATGGAACAAAATGTAGAAGTGTACAAGACACAACACAAAGGATACCCCCTTGATTCAAGATTGGATTCCTCCCCTAAATTTGGCACTTTATCATGTAGTGTGTTAGGCCTAAATGGGTTGATTGAAATCATACCCTAACACTTAGCCTTTTTATAAAAGAAGTTTTTTGGCACTTGCCTTTCACAAGATTTTGCTAATTAGCACTACAATTTTTAAAAGCACTCTAAAATTAGAGGGAGGAAACTAAAATAGTCTAATCCAAAAAAGCACCTCCAGGAGGAAAAAACATCCTCTAAGATTTTCAAAAAAGTGTTTTAATTAAAAAAAACTTCTAATTTTAAAAAAGTTCCTCCAAATTAAAAACTTAATAAAAGCACCTTCCAATTTGTAGAAATAAACTGCCCTTTTATGGATGCTCATACAAACAGATCCATTAATGCAAATACTTTCAAGATCTCACAAAAAAATTGAACAAACATTTAAAAAATCTTTCTCTGATACCATGTAGAAATCAAGAACATTAAGTGAAGGCGAGTACTAATTCAAGCCACTCGAGATAAATAGGAGCACACTCAACTTGCAAGAAAACAAGTATTGAAAACAATGGACAATTGGAATGTAAAATATGGGATGATGAATTAGCTTCCAATATGTAGTACATATAGGGCATAATCAACTAAGAATAGTCGAGCCAATAATAGATAAAGCTCACTAAGAATAGTGACACTCCAAGAATAGGAAAAGCAACCACTTAGACAAAGCTAATCTAGGCATGGCAAGTATAGCTCAAGGCTAAACATAGACTCCTAAATATACACCCCTAAGCAAGCTTAATATACACCAATAGTGCAAAACAAAAACTTGCTTCTCACACAGAAATGAAGAACAACAAGAAACCTTGGGATGAGATATCCATAAAATATTTGACAAAGGTAAGATAGAAAGAAAGAAAAATAGTCATTGATCACAACTAAATAGAAAAAAAATGGAAGAAAAATAAGAAAAAAAGAGCTTGCATGTGACTACAAAAACATTGGGAGTGCGTACCAAACCATTGGGAGTGAGCCTATATGTTGGTGAAAAACAAATTAAAGTTAAAATGGATTCAATCTAGTAAATTAAAAAAATTCAGCTATCCAAGAATATTAATGATGTAAAACCAAAACTATCTATTGATTGTGCTCTATATACTGACAGAGTAGTTGGTGTATACACATTTGCAGAAATTGTGCTTCAATTACTATTTTATTAACTTAAACTCATAATGTTTTGATCCTTGTTAAACTAGGTAGGCTCTTTTATCTCTTGTAATCTATACTTGTCCCCTTTATATAGAAATAAATTTTGTAGTCTAAGCGAAGATTCCCTATGCTACCTTTGATACATGTTGAAAAACATGGACTAGCGAGGACATGGACTAGGATCTCCCTCTAACACTTTGGCACTCCAACACTCCACTTAAGTTACACCCCTTTATAGTTTGATTATTTAGTGTGGATCGATACCTTCAAGAAAACATTTTGAGGTTGTGTCCACTAGTAGAAAAACAAAAATAAATGACTAAAAAAACTACCAAAAATTGGTCATGTGATCAATAGTTTGGTCATGTGATCAATAGTTTGGTCACGTGACCATTGGTAGTTTATTTCTGGTCATTTATCTCGCGACCAAATTTATGACCAAAAAAATTTTAGTCATTAATTTGGTAGTATATTTAGTCATTAATTTGGTAGTATATTTAGTGATAAATTTGGTAGTATATTTAGTCATCAATTTGGTAGTATATTTGGTAGTATATTTAGTCATCATTTTGGTAGTATATTTAGTCACCTGACCATTGGTAGTTTATTTCCAGTCATTTATCTCACAACCAAATTTATGACTAAACAAATTTTAGTCATTAATTTAGTCATCAATTTGGTAGTATATTTAGTCATCAATTTCTGTCAATTGGTAGTTTATTGAATTGTTTTCGAGGTTTAAACATAAAACATAAAAAAACATAATCAATCATTCATTTGCACACAATGAAATAGCTATTAAGAAGGCAAAATGCTAAAATTTTATTGAGAAAAGGTGTTTTTACAACAGATACAAGACTTAAATATGTCTTTGCTTTGAAAAATGTGTTACAAAGTGTTTCTCAATCCTGTGACTGAGAAAACTGAGTTACAATGCTCTATTTTTTTTCTTGTACAACTCTAAAACATGAAAGAACTCCTTGCAAAATGAAGCCTAAATATTTCATCATGGGCTTTTACATCTCAAAATCTAAATAAATGTATCAAAACTCACTTAATATTGCTAATTGTTGCATTACTTCTTTGCTACATCTCCTGCCTTGGTCTGCACAAATAGAACCCAACAATGCAATAAGTAAATTGCCTCTTTGTAACAAAAAGAAAATAAGTAACTTTAACATGTTCTTTGAAAAAATATTTACCTTCTTGACTCCACGGATCTTCTTAGATATGTTTAGACAGAGTAAGTCAAAATAGACAATATAAATAAAATATGAAATAGTAGTAAGCTGTACAAAATAGACAACACAAATTTACGTGGAAAATCTAATTTGTACTAGGAAAAACCACTGCCAAAGATCTCTCAATAATTTTATTCTTAGAAGAAATTCATTGTTACAAAATTTTACCATGCATTTGCATTCAAGATCAATTGACTTTTGTCGACTACTTTACCAATGCTAGAATAAGATAAACTAACTTCACATACCAACAATAACTAATCCATCTCATACACACAAAAGAAGAAACAAGTTAAGAATGCATAATGGATGAATTGGAGAATAGATTAAACAACAGACTATATTTTTGGCACCCATATGGTTAAAATAGGTTAGGGATTATTGAATATATTATTATATTATATTATATTATATTATAAATACTATAAACCTTAAGGAATTTCCAAGACTCTTTCTTGAAAAAAAAGGCACAATAATGTCTTGAAACTGGCAATCCAAGTCTCACTAACTTAATACAATACAAAAACTATAAACAAAATAGTTTCAACAAGGAAAGAAATTTTTTGAATCCATGTAATATGTTCACATTCCCCACCTAATGGGGACAACAATCATTTTAGTGTTCAAATTTGGAATAAGAGATTCACTAATCAATACATATATCTAAATTATTAGAAGAAATGAATAGTGCTTTCTCATACTTGGAATAATGAGAGTTTAGTGCTTTTGTATATATTCTATCAAAGAACTACTTTCAAAATTCAAGTTTTTTTAGTCATTTATTTATGTTTTTCTACCATATAAGAGAACTATATCAAATTCAAGCCCATATCTATCTCATATCTGATACATCCAGATACTGTATCATGTTGTCCAGATCTGAATCTAGTTTAGAGTTATAAAAAAAATTCAAAAACTGCAAAAAAAAATGTAACATTCTGATTTAAAAGTGATGATTTTTTTCTCTAGGGGAGAGGACCCAGTAGTGGTGCACCCTAACTTCTTGCCTCTCAAAATCATACATGGCAATTTCAAATCACTCCAAAAATTTTACAATAGCTTACTTGGCAACGCCCCTGCATATAACTAAGGTTTCAGGGCCACATCATCAAATATGATGCCACATCAGCATGCTTTTGTTGAGGTGTCAAAAAGTTCCCCCCCAAAAAGGGTGGACCAATAGGTGTGCATTAAGTCATATTTTGTTAGTGGGCTAATGTGGCATCACATGATTGGTTGCTTTTTAAATTTGAAGGGCACATTTCATTTAATTATTAGTACTTATAGTAACACTAACAACCTTAAAGTCACAACTACTAGTACTAAACTTTAAAAATATTGGGCCTTAAATGCACATATACTATCTCGGCCATTGGAACTATCTCACCTATTGGGTCTTTTTCCCTATATATATCACAAAAACTACAAATAACATTTAAAAATAATCTATAAAAAACAACAAAAACTTTTAAGTTTTTTCATTATGTTATATGCCTTTTGATGTATAATATATTTGTGTGTGTATAAATTTGTACCATTGGAATCCCACGGACTGCCAAAATGGGAGATTTGGAACAAGGAATGGACATCCATCAAAGCATAATGGAAGAGGGATTTTTGTGAGAAAATATAGTTGGAAATGCTCTGGTAGACATGTATGCAAAATGTTGGACAGGCTTCCTGCATCACCGTGGGAGCTGTCAAGAGTCAGTATCGAAGTGCACTCCTGCACTGACTCTTGACAGCTCCCACAGTGATGCGGGAAGCCTGTCCAACTACATCTTCCCTGTAGACATGTATGTAAAATGTGGAAGCATTGACAAGGCATGTGAACTATTTGGCAGAATGCCTCAAAGAGATGTCATCTCATGGAATACAATGATTGCAAGATATGCACAAAATAGATTTTTTAAAAAGGCTTTAGAAACTTTCAAGAAAATGCAATTAGTAGGTGTAAAGCCAAATTCCACAACCTTTGCCAGCATCCTCCTTGCCTGTGCAAAAATGGGATCTTTGGAACAGGGTATGGACATCCATCAAAGCATAAAGGATAAAGGAATTCTATCAGATGTTGTAGTTGCAACTACTATGGTAGACATGTATGCAAAATGTGGAAGCACAGAGAAGGCACGTGAACTATTTGAAAAAATGCCTGAAAGAAATGTGGTCTCGTGGAAGGCCATGATTGCAGGATATGGACAAAATGGATTTTTTGAAAAGGCTTTAGAAACTTTCAAGAAAATGCAATTGGTAGGTCTAAAGCCAAATTCCACAACCTTTTCTAGCATCCTCCCTGCCTATGCCAAAATGGGAGCTTTGGAACAGAGTATGGAATCCATCAAAGCAGAATGGAAGGGGGATTTTTGTCAGAAATTATAGTTGGAAATGCTCTGGTAGACATGTATGCAAAATGTTGGACAAGCTTCTTGTATCACCATGGGAGCTGTCAAGAGTCAGTGCGGGAGTGCACTCCCACACTGACTCTTGACAGCTCCTACAATGATGCAGGAAGCCTATCCAACTGCATCTTCTTTGGTAGACATGTATGCAAAATGTGGAAGCATTGACAAGGCATGTGAACTATATGGAAGAATGCATCAAAGAGATGTCATCTCATGGAATGCAATGATTGCGGGATATGCACAAAATGGATTTTTTGAAAAGGCTTTATAAACTTTCAAGCAAATGTAATTGGTAGGTGTAATGCCAAATTCCACAACCTTTGTTAGCATCCTCCCCGCCTATGCAAAAATGGGGGCTTTGGAACAGGGTATGGACATCCATCAAACCATAAAGGATAAAAGAATTATGTCAGATGTTGTAGTTGCAACTGCCTTGGTAGACATGTATACAAAATGTGGAAGCATATAGAAGGCACATGAACTGTTTGAAAAAATGCCTAAAAGAAATGTGGTCTCGTGGAATGCCATGATTGCAAGATATGGACAAAATGGATTTTTTGAAAAGGCTTTAGAAACTTTCAAGCAAATGAAATTGGCAGGTCTAAAGCTAAATTCCACAACCTTTGTCAGCATCCTCCCTGCCTGTGCCAAAATGGGAGCTTTGGAACAAGGTATGGACATCCATCAAAGCATAATGGAAGGGGAATTTTTGTCAGAAATTATAGTTGGAAATGCTCTGGTGGACATGTATGCAAAATGTGGAAGTATAGACAAGGCATGTGACTTGTTTGAACTAAATGAACCCTAGAATTGATTGTTGCATGTGTATGAACATTATCCCATGCCCTAATTTTTATTTTTCATAAATGTGGAAACCATTGTCCTTATTTGCATTTGTTCTTGTTGCTTGCCATAATATCCTCATGCTAATTTATAGAATCTCAACTCTCATTTGCCAAAAAATCCCAATTCCTTACTTCCCTCTAGTTCTTACGTTCCCACAAGCTTGTAACTATTTGAAAATTAGCCATATAAAGGTTATCTCTTTGGATACTTGAACTTATCCTCTGCTCTTCTTCTATACTAGAGATCTCATATGACCTCACCCAAGTCAAATAAAATGAAATATGAACTTAAAGGGGTAACAACAGCTTCTAAGATTGTCTCTACACTTATGAAGTATTAGACATTGACTTAGGGCATGTGAACTTAGAGGACTTCTTAAGGAGGATGTTTGGGAATAATCAAATAACATAAGCAAGGTGTATTCCTAGCAATGGGATTGTGTAAGAAATGAGTTTCCCACCTTAGAACTTTAGTCTCCTGAACTCATTATAGCTTGTACCAAGGTTTATGATCCTCATATTAGGTAATTCCAACAATGAATGTTTAGATTCATTAAGATCATTCTAGAAAACAAGTAAAGGATCAATTGGGCCACCATTCTTAGTGATAAGATTCACAAGAAAATCACAAAGGTCTGAAACTCAAGGATAGTGGTCTCGTGGAATGCCATGATTGTAGGATATGGACAAAATGGATTTTTTGAAAAGGCTTTAGAAACTTTCAAGCAAATGCAATTGGCATGTCTAAATCCAAATTCCACAACCTTTTGTAGCATCCTCCCTGCCTATGCCAAAATGGGAGCTTCGGAACAGGGTATGGACATCCATCAAAGCATAATGGAAGGGGGATTTTTTTCATAAATTATAGTTGGAAATGCTCTGGTAGACATGTATGCAAAATGTGGAAGTATAGACAAGGCACGTGACCTATTTGAACTAAATGAACCTAGAATTGATTGTTTCATGTGTATGAACATTATCCCATGCCCTAGTTTTTATTTTTCATAAGTGTGGAAACCATTGTCCTCAGTTGCATTTGTTCTTGTTGCTTGCCCTAATATCCTTATGCTAATTTGTAGAATCTCAACTCTCATTTTCCAAAAACTCCCAATTCCTTACTACCCTCTAGTTCTTACACTCCCACAAGCTTGTAACTATTTGAAAATTAGCCATATAAAGGTTGTCTCTTTAGATATTTGAATTTATCCTCTACTCTTCTTCTATACTAGAGATCTCATATGACTTCACCCAAGTTAAATAAAATGAAATATGAACTTAAAGGGTTAACAACACCTTCTAAGATTGTCTCTACACTTATGAATTAGACATTGACTTAGGGCTGTGAACTTAGAGGACTTCTTAAGGAGGATGTTTTGGAATAATCAAATGACATAAGCAAGGTGTATTGCTAGCAGTGGGATTGTGTAAGAAATGAGTTTCCCACCTTAGAACTTTAGTCTCTTGAACTCATTATAGCTTGTGCCAAGTTTTATGATCCTCATATTAGGTAATTCCAACCATGAATGTTTAGATTCATTAAGATCATTCTAGAAAACAAGTAAATGATCAATTGGGTCACCATTCTTAGTGATAAGACACAAGAAAATCACAAAGGTCTGAAACTCAAGGATAGTGGTCTCGTGGAATGCCATGATTGCAGGATATGGACAAAATGGATTTTTTGAAAAGAATTTAGAAACTTTCAAGAAAATGCAATTGGCAAGTCTAAATCCAAATTCCACAACCTTTGCCAGCATCCTCCCTACCTGTGCTAAAATGGGAGCTTTGGAACAGGGTATGGACATCCATCAAAGCATAATGGAAGGGGGATTTTTGTCAGAAATTATAGTTGGAAATTCTCTGGTAGACATGTATACAAAATGTGGAAGTATAGACAAGGCATGTGACCTGTTTGACAAAATACCTAAAAGAAATTTGGTCTCATGGATTAATCTTTAAACACTATTGATAGCGATAGGATTAATGGCATTGTATTTCAGTACTTAAAAGTAACTATAGATTTTTATTTTCCACAATGACATATGTTATAATATAGTTTATCCATATAATACAAATTAACTTTCATGCCTTTCCAAACTACAATAAAAAGACAAAAGCCTTCAAACTATGCAAGCTATATTGTCCTCACAGTTTTAGATAGTTGTGTGGAGAGAAATTCTAATTGAAATTTCTGCCTTATTGTTGAATTTATACATGCTAAAATGCATAGGAAATGGAGTACCTTAAGAGCTCTCCCAGAAAGTAGTAGGAACCCCATATTGCCAAGTATGATATGTGCAAACTATAGAGCCTAGGTAATATGGTACATTTTCTTCCCTGCATGATTAATAAATTTGAGTAAATAATATACAATCCCACCATTGCTAGTTTTGTAGAAAATAGCATATAGTTATAAGTGTCTCAAAATCATTGAAGGAAGCTGGTTAAATATGAAGTTCATCTTATGAAATTAAAAATAACATCTATTATGTGTCCAAATAGGATTATGGGAAAAAATATTTAGATAGTTAAGATAGATAATTCACATGTTACTCAGCTGCATTGGATTCATAAGTTTACCAAGTCCCATCAGGATGAGCTTAAACAAATGATATATAAAAGTTGTCTCATTTTCTTCAATCAACTATAGAGGAAATAAGTCACATAGTTCTATATATAATCTATATTACAAGGGTACACATTTAAGTACTCACCAAATACATGACCAACTAATTTTCTATATCTGATAAAGCGTTGGCCATCTATAACATACAAATTTGCAAGCAACAAATTGACATAGAGTGAGAAAGCACCTAAAACAACGATGCCAATAATTCCCTAGACCAATCCTAGATGCACTAGAATGAGGTTTGAATATACCAAAATGAATACATAGTTGAAACTTGTAACTAAGATCAGTCCCACTTTTTGCCATGAATCTGAAAACCATCACAATAACAAAAAATCTTAAAACTTTCTCTCTATAAAACACACAACATAAACCATATATATGATAACAACTATCCACTCATTTAACAGTCTATAAAAGGCAACACAATTTAGTGAAATGTGGGTAGAAATAAAATTGAAAAATATAGATACCATTGTCAATTTTGTGTGCAGACTTATGAGTAGAAAAGCCAGTTTCTTCCTATTTCTTGGCCATAATATCTGCAGTTTATTTTTTCATTAAATCTTTCTTCTCTTTCATTCTCTTCTACATTTTAGAATAGCCTTACTTGACACCTCATTGAATTCTTCTCCACCACTGAATAGCTGCCACTCAAATAGAATCAATGCTTTATAGTGTTTACACACTTGTAGATATAGAGTTGGATTTCTCAAAAACTAGAGAGAGAAATCAATATTTTTTAAAGGATGTGTCATCATATATACAACTACAACCACCACTAAGATCATGCAAAACATGTGTTTCTCTCACCCTTATCTTTTAATCAGAGATGTTTGTTTCTAGCTACCATTATATATCAAGCCTTATTGTTTATAGTTGTAGTAGAAATGCTAATAATTGTTGTATTATGAGTTGTTTAACAATTTTATTAGAGAACTTATCAAACTGCCTTCCATATAATTTGCTTGTTTCAAAGGCAGTGACATGTACAACTAAAAAAGCTTGGATATACTATGGTGTGCATGGCTAAAGTTGACACTAAAAGGTTTGTTCACCTTTAAATCAACAAAACTTTGATATCTAATCCACTAGTCTACAGTTGGAGCCCATAGAAAATTTTTGCATCAAGAACAATGAATCTACTAAAATATGTCACAAACACCATTAAATGGCAGGGTGCCTATTTAGGGGATTAAACATTTAGTGAGGCTTAGGCCACCATGATTTCTTCCACTTAAATCTGATCCAAAATGGGCATGCTTCATAAATAAATTAGAGTTCAATGATACCATACACACCCTAGAAACCAATCTAAATCTTGCACCAACAATTATAGTACAACTGTTGAGGGGTAGGTGCCTAAAACACCTCATGGTACTAAGGATACTGTTGAGGGGTAGGTGCCTAAAACACATAGTGGTACTAAGGATGATTTGTTTTGTTCCACTATAACTCTAATTACCAAAATGTTTATGTTTAAAAAGATTGAAAATCCGAATTAAAGCATGAAAACCAGAAAACCCAAGATATTGCTTCAAACAAAAATAGAAACAGCTACAACTGAAATAAAAGAAAGAAATCACCATAAACTTTCTCTCATGATTTACATTGACCAGCTCCAATAGCATCACCACATCACCATAGGCACTTCAAGTCATGCTTGAGGTGATGCAGGGAAAGCCCCGCATCACTGCAGGCATGACTTGAAGTGCATGCAGTGATGCAATGATGTAAAATATGGAAGCATTGACAAGGCATGTGAACTGTTTGGCAGAATACCTCAAAGATATGTCATCTCATGGAATGCAATGATTACGGGATATGCACGAAATGGATTTTTTGAAAAGGCTTTAGACACCCTAAACATTATCATTGAGATACTTGTTAAATATGTGATGGTTGTATGGATGTGTTTTATTGGTGTCTGTAGATCACATATGAATATAGGCTTAGGAGTATTTACAACAACACTACTTTTTGATTTGGATCCCAAAAATGCTACACAACTTATGTTCTTCTTTCAAAAATATATCTAGAAGTGGGCAAGTGTGGTGAGGTAAGGAGATTGATGAAAGATTGAGGAATTAAAAAAAATCCCCAGATGCAGTTGGATTGAAGGGCATAAAATGGTTGTCAAAATAGAGATACCTATTAAATCTGTGCGGGTTGTCGAAATAGAGATACTAGCAATGCCATGGTAGGAAAAACCAAGAGTTGTTGATCTGAAGCTCCACCAGAAGTGACCCTTGGTAATACGCTCCATCGTATCTCTTCCCTGAACCTTTGCTAACTTTTCACAGACATGAAACATTAGGGTTTACCGGGCGCCAAAATTTTAATTAAATTTTAACCATTTTAACATTTTGGTTTTAGCACTCATTATTTACATTCTGGTTTTGACACTCATTGTATTAATATTATAATATATTTATAATATAGTATTATATTATATTATAATATAATATAATATTATAAATATATTATAATATAATATTAATATATAATATTATATTATATTATAATATAATAATTATATAATATTATAATATACATATTATATTATATTATAATAATTATGTAATATTATAATCCCTGAGGCATGCAGATCATTAATAGGCATGTTGTGCCATGGCTAGTGCATTGAGATAGATTGAAGGGCCAAGATAATCCAACTCCGCTTGTGGGAAACGTCCAAGCTTTCTCTCCCTTTATTCCTTTGGTCTAAGCAGACATTTATTGCCTTGCCTTGTATTGTCTTTGAATTCATGGATTATGATCAAATTGGAAAGAAAAAATAATATAGAAGTAATAGTCATTTGTATTTGTCTGAACAATTATTTAGTTGTTTTTTTTCTCGATGACCAAATTAGTCATTTATTTGGTCATTTATTTAGTCATTTAAACCAATGACCAAATTAGTCATTTATAGTTGTGTTGCAAAAAAAATTGGTCAAGTGACTAAAATTTTTAGTCACCTGGTCATTTATTTGCCATATTTCTACTAGTGGTCTAGCCTAGATTATATTGAGGTTAACATGTATAAGACAAAATATCAAGTAGGAATTATAATGTTTACTCATAAATTAGTTTACATTTAGATGTCTTTCTTGTTCCATGCAACTCATTTGCATGAGTTTTATTTTTGGAACTATCTTTGACTGTAGTGCATGGAGATAATCATTCATCTTATTTTAGGACAGTTGAATTTGTAGAGCAACAAAATTAAAAAACAATAATAAAGATTTATATTGTAAATGATAACAAAAATAAACTAGAATTTCATTATGTTTAACTCTGATATTACATTCAATACATTGGATTTATAAAGCCATTATTTTCCTGTGAACAAACTATTTATGGCAATAACTTCCCACCAACCAACCAACCTAAAAACTAGTTACTAACTTAAATCACTAAAGTAACTTTATTACATGTAAACCTTAATTTTTTATCAACCCCCTTAAGGTTTACATTACAAAAAAGAAAAAGAAAAAATAGAAACACTATACATCATGGACTAGCTACAACAACTCAAAAATATTGTATCAACATCAACCCAAACTAATGTTTAGACAAATGTCCTGATTATCCAACTTTACCTATGAATCGATACATAATCAATTTTTCATAGTATAAACACCAATTATGAATCTAGACATACTCAATTATTCATAGTATAAACACCAATTATGAATCGAGACTAACTCAATTATCCATAGTAACTCTCATCTATTTGTGGATCAAGAATAATTCCATTATCCACAAATACAAATCTACAAAACTATAGATCGAGACATACTCAACTATTCATAGATACAACTCACCAAGTTTGTGGATTCAACTATCCACAAACCAACAAATCATGTTCATGCCCCCCTTTGCTCCTGAAGGGAGTGGAGATGAAATAGGTAACTCCCATGCAAGACCTATCATTTCTAAACGAGAAACTAGCTCAAGATGACAAGGGACCTCTTACCTCCGATGCCTCCTGCCTCCAATGCCTCTATCCTTTGGTTATACCTACTTGATTCTTAGAGAATATATTCATCTTCACCATCATTGTGAGGAGATGCTTGATCATATATTGCAAGATTACATCTTTCCCCCTAGTTTCAATAGCAATTAAATAATTATATGTTTTTAACTTTCCATCAATAAGATCTTTGACATGTTGAATGCAATTCACTAGAATGTGTCCTCATTGATTACAATAGAAGAATTTGAAATTATTCTTCTGTATTGAAACATTAGTTTTCCTATTGACGAAAAAAACAATTTCCTTAGTAATTGAGTGAATTTTAGTGACTCTTTTCTCTTCATCAATTAAGGAAGATATCATATTTTCTAAGCTCAGATTTAGTTTGTTTAAAGTAAATACAATATTGTCAAAGCTTGAAGGCATACTATTTAATAATATAGCTTTGGCATCATCAACATTGACTGTACATTTTATACCAACAAGTTGATTAAGAAGAGAATGAAATGTACTAGTATGTTGAACAATACTATCACCCTCTTTCATCTTCAAACCAAAAAGTTTTTAGCTTAATTCCCATTTTAGCACTTGAAGCCTATGAACCAAATAAAGAATTAAGGCCTTCCCATATTTTCTTTAAGGTTTCTATTAGATCGATATGATTCAAATATGCATTAGATAACCCAAGACTAATCAATGCTATAGCTTTATAATCTTTTGCTACCCATTTTAATGATTCATCAACATCTTCTAGTTTTTTAATAGTTCTATTGACAATATCCCACATATATTTTTCTATTAAAACTAGTTGCACCTTGACTTTCCATGCATGAAATTCATGACCCTCAAATTTAGAAATAACATATGATTTCTCCATTCAAACAAAGTCAATCTAATCACTTATCAGTCCAATTTTTATACTATTTAACAAAAAATTGATATTAACTTTCTTGTTATATGGAAATAGAGAGGCTAAAGACTTAATACTATCACATATCTTGCAATGTATCTTTAACCAGACAAAGGATTTCTACCAATTTCATCCTCCAATGTAGTCAATCTTCCTTCACATGCCTTATCTATGCTTCCACATTTTTTTTTGAGAAATGGTGAATAAACCCCACAAGATCAAACATAAGTGGTGACTCAAACTCACAACACATGCCTTCAATGAAGTGGTGTCTCAAAAATTGGATGCAACCATTCAATTGTAGATGCCTTACACCAAGGATTAAAAACTTATAGATACCAATGTCTTGGACAATGATTATTATTTTCAAGTTCTAAGAAACAACAGTTTATTCATTTATGTCACCACTGCTAGAAAGAAAAGTAAAGGAGATACCGGTATAGAGATCCAATCCTCAGTCAAGTCTTTGTAGTTAGTTTATACCCTGGTCAAGTAGCTATATATTGATAGAAAAACATAAAGAATAACAAAACAGAGTATCACATGTAGATCGTAGTAACAACGCAACATATAATTACCCAGTACCAACAGATATCCATATATATATAAATAGCATTCTAATGTATACATCATCCATCCCTCCTCCAACAGGTCTGAGTCTCTTCCTCATCAATTACATACATGACTTCTATGTAATTCTTTACATTAGAATCTATCACATATCATACTTCGACCCTCCTATGTTATGTCCTTATATCCTATATCTATATATACTATATCTATTACTTATAGGGATGTGTTTTCTATCAGCTCAGGCCTCTACATAGTGTGTTCGTTAGCTTCTAGTCATCTCTTCTTTATGCTCTGCACCCTACTAACATCATCCCCCCTCAAAATTATGTCTTGTCCTCAAGACATGCAAAATGAGCTACTAGGTAGGATAGTCTTATAGATCTGCTTGAGCTTGAAAGGAAGCTAGGTGTGCAGAAATCACTTCCTACACTAATATAATTAGGAGAGAGGAGTGAAAATTCTTTTTAACCTTTACAATTACATTGTTATTAACTTAACAACAGAGATATTGAGGCAATACACAACACAAGAATGTAAGACAAAAGAAGAGAGAGACAAGATATAATGTGGAGAAAACCCTTACGGGTGAAAAACCCCACACTCTAAAACCTGCACAATGTATTATCTAAACAACAAGGTTTACAACACACTTGCAATGCAAGTCTTTATAGGAGTCTTCGACACTCTTATCTAGAGACAAACTGGTAGCATAATAGTACCTGTCAATCACATACTACATCTCTTCTCAAAGCACATGCTTAAATAGAAGTTTACAAGGAAAAAATAAGCTTTCCTTGAGATGGCGTCCAACATGGCCTCATGGCCCAAAACCCACACCTAAGGACACTTGTCCAACACTACATCATTGTCATGACACTTTTCATATCACCCCATCCCAATATGGTCACCTATTCCCAAGTTGGGCAATGACAGATTCTCTTACGACTCTTATGAATGTCATAGAATATGTCGTAACTATCATATCTTACAGGTATAAGAGAATCAATCATACACTGACTAAAAATAGCATATTCTCTTACAACATGTCATAACCCTCCTTGGGGCACCCATAGATTCCTTCTTCCAAGATGCCTTGTGACACATGTCTTCACTTGTCATAGTATCTTCTATTTCTGACTCTTACGCATCATAGATTTTGTCATAGCAATATGTCATAACTGTTTTAGTCAAGATTCACTTACACACTAGTCAAAGTGCCGACACATGGAAAAATACCTCTACCACTAAGTGGGATGCCTATCTCCTTATGTGAGGACAAAATTTACATGTCATCACCTTCCACATAGGATGACACATCACCATGCCAACTCCCACAAGATGACAAAACATGATTTGCATCCTAATTACACAATAGGCAATAAATAAATACAAGGAATTACCAAGGTTGAGACACCTTAATTCCCAACATTCTCCCACTTGTCAAACACCTTGTAAGAGCCAATAGAAATAACAAGATTAATTGCTATAGGCCGAGAGGCCCATAGACTCTGAACACCATATGAACTTCTCTGTGCCCACTAGTTTCATCAATGCATCTGCAACATTCTTCAAAGTGTCTATAGGTTCTCCTAATTCACCTTCCATCCTCTACCATGTCTCGCATGAAGTGAAACTGTACATCAATATGCTTTGTTCTGGCATAGAAAGTTGGATTCTTTGCTAGGCAAATCACACTCTGACTATCACAACAAATCATAATTTGTCTTGCATCGACACCAATATCTGAACACAATCTCTTAAGCCAAATGGCTTCCTTTTAGACATGAGTTTCTACCATATACTCAGCTTCTATCATGGACAAGTGACCATAGGTTGTTGCTTACTCATTCAACTAATTGCACCATCGGACATAGTCAACATGTAAGCACTGGTGGATCTCCTGCTGTCAATGTCAACTGCCTAATCAGAATCCATGAATACAAACTGAATGTGGAGGTCCTATAGGATTACCATGATAGCATATGGAATACTCAGAAGTACCCCTCAAATATTTGAACACTCTCTTTACTGCATCCCAATGTACCCATCTAGGATTAGCCATAAATCAACTAAGGACTCCCACTGCTTGGGCAATGTCTAGTCTTGTGCAGACCATAACATATATCAAAACACCAACATCACTAGCCTAAGGCACTCTATTCATGTCCTCCACCTCACTAGGAGATTTTGGACAATCACTAGCAAACAAATTTGTCCTCAAAGAAATAGGAGCACACAATGGTCTACATTCTGCCATGCTGAACCTATCCAACACGGTCTTCACATACTTACTCTAGCTTAATGAAAGTTTTATGTTAGCTCTGTCTCTTCTGATTTCCATTCCCAAAATGTACTTGGCTGCCCCTACATTTTTTATCTCAAACCGTGGTGACAACTGAGACTTCAAATTAGAAATCATATTTTTACCATTCCCAATTAACAACATATCATCAACATACAATACAATAATGACAATGTGATCATTGTCAAATTTATAATACACACAATGATCTTATTTTGATCTCAAAAATCTAATCAACAACACAAAGGCATCAAACTTCAAGTACCACATCCTAGGAGACTGCTTCAAACCATAGAAAGACTTTTTCAACTTGCAAAACCAAATTTTCTTTACCTTTCTCTATGTAATGCTCTGGTTGTGACAAGTAAATATCTTCCTCCAAGTCACCATGAAGGAAAGTTGTTTTCACATCCATCTGCTCCACCTCTAAGTCATAAGCTATTGCAAGAGATAACAAGAATCGAATAGATGTCATCTTTGCAACGGGAGAGAAAATTTCACCATAATCAATTCCCTCCACTTGTGAGTACCCCTTCGCAACCAGTCTGGCCTTGTACTTTTTAACACTACCATCTGCCCTGAATTTCTTTTTGAACATCCATTTACATCCAACAAGTTTCTATCCTTTAGGCAAAGGCACCAAGTCCCATGTTTTATTATTCTCCAAAGAAGCCATCTCATCTTCTATGGCCTCTTTCCAGGAACCTACATCTTTCATGCCCATAGCCTCTGTCATAGTTCTAGGATCATCAGTGTTAGTAAGCAAGGCAAAAGCACAACTAGAATCAAGCAATGAATAACCAAACCTGTCATGTTGCTTCCTTGTTCGTGTAGACCTCTTCAAGGGCTGAGGTTGAGGTTTTGCTTCTTCTTCTAATATTTCAAAGCTGCTAGAGCTCTCCTCATCATCAGGTCTCATAGGGTTTGTCGATTCAGTCTTCTCAGGGGTAGAAGGAAACTAAGCCACATCCTCTTTCTTTTCTATCTGTTCTAGTTGTAGAACAACAAAAGTTGTTAGCTCTCTAAAGATAACACTTATGCTATACAACACTTTTTTAGCCATAGGATCCCAAAGCTTGTATCCTTTGACACTAACACCATAGCCAATGAAAATACACTTAACAACCTTGTTCTCTAATGTATACCATTTCTCCCTACACACATGTACATATGCCTCACAACCAAAAACACAAAAATGTATAACTGAAGGCTTCTTACCAAACCACACATCCATAGGTGTCTTATCAAAAAGAGCTGATGTAGGAGACCTATTTACGAGGTAGCAAGAAGTGGCTACAACTTCAACCCAAAAATTCTATTCAAGGCTTGCCCACTAAGCATACTCCTAGCCTTCTCCATCAGTGTCTTGTTCATCCTCTCTGCAACTCCATTTTGCTACAAGGTGTATGGAGTTGTCTTATGTCTTTCAATCCCTTGCTCTTTATAGAACTTATCAAACTTTTCTGAACAAAACTCACCATCGTTATCAGTCCTTAAACACTTAATCTTTTACTAGTCTAATTCTCAACAAAAGATTTAAACTCTTTGAACCGACTAAAGACTTTAGACTTGCTTTTGAGAAAATAAATCAATGTCCTTCTACTTTAATCATCTATGAAAGATACAAAGTATATAGATTTGGAAATCGAAGGAAAACTAATAGGACCAAACACATGAGAATGAATAAGGTCCAACACACCAGAAGACTTGTGAGAACTAGAGTAAAACTGAAAATGGTTTTTCTTTCCATATATAAAATGTTTGCAAAATTCAAACTCGAGATTACAATCATTTAACCCCTCAATGATTTTTTTATTTTTTAGGGTTCTAAGACCCTTCTCACGAATGTTGCTAAATCTCATATGCCATAACATTGTCTTTTCAGTAGGAAGCTTAATGCGAGGCATATTTATTTCACTTCCTTATTTTTCTTATTCTATATTTATAGTTGATGATATTTAGACATTTCAGATTGTTGATCCCGATATACAGATTCTCTGGACTCTATTCCCTTATTTTGATTGGCTATATTTAGTAGGTTGTGATGTGACTATATCCTGATTATAATTCACTGATGATTATTAGACATGTGACATGCATTTTTATGATATTAGAGATGCTAGTTGTGGTATTATTAAATGGAATTGTTATGCAATTTGGATCTTGAGATAGTGTTTAGAAATGTAGTTATAAATCTTATTTATGATGCTATGTGATTTTAATAATGTTTTAAATTATTATGCAATATCGTGAGTGTATGCATTTCCTTGCTTCAGCTATGATATATATATGTTGGATTAATCTGTTTGTTCAAGTGTGCAAGTGATTTTCTAGGCCATGGAAAATTAGAGAATGATCCCACACCTAATGTGATTCCCGTGTTAGACCGATCTAGTCCCAAGAGGGACCAGTAGTATGTGTTATTTGTATGATGCTTTCATAAATGTTTGCATTTTAATTATTTAGCTTAGGTCCACCTCTTTTATATTATTTATTTGAAGTGTTGTAAAACTATGTGATTTAATATACACCACTTGGTGTCTTTTATTTTGATGGCCATTTTATGTGATTTTCTACTTCCTAAAGTGTTTATTATGGGCTAAAATTAATCCTAGGTCGTACCCATTTGAACATGCCAAACCCTAGGGTTACCTCTGTCTAGTCACTTTAACTTCAGCCTGAAGTGAAGTGACGAAATTCAAATTTGAATTGGAGTGGAGGATGAGTCATGCATTGAAACATGACCCATTCCTCTTTCCAAGGCATGGATTCCAATCACCTTGAAGACTTCGAGAGTATTCAACACCCCCAAGTGTGTGGAACCTTCCTCCAGTACTCTCACACATGTGTGAGAGCATCTTGGAGTGAATGTGCTTCCTTTAGAGAATAAGGTGACGACATGTGTCATCCCTTATCCTCTTGGAGCCCATCATGAGAGATGCCACCTCTCCACCTTTGCTCTCACATATGTGTGAGAGCACATGTGGAGAGGGTGAGGTTTGGATGGATGGGAGAGTGACACATGTCACCTCCACATTCCATAACCTTGGTAAGTGGATTGGGAAGAGGAAGGAGAAAGTGGTGTTGGTAGGTGGTGATTGATTAGGAAAGTACTGTACACTAGCCATGTATCCTTGCCGGGGTTCGGGGGCGGTAGCCCCCGAAATTTTTTTTAGGGCTGACATAAAAAATACTATTTTTTATGACTGACATAAGAAAACCCTAATTTTTGTAACTGACAAAAAGGCTTGATAAAAGCGGCTAAGGGTTAGGGTTTTGGGATATTGTATTGTAGCATTTATAGTGGTATTGAGTTGTAGGGATTACTAACTATAATCGGTTTGATTTACTGGATAATAATATTGGACTCTTTGTTTGGTGGATGTAGCTTGAGTTTGGGTGAACCACGTTAAAACTTGTCTCTCGCTGTTATTAATTCTATGTATTTCCATTTCTCTATTTAATCTTTATTTGCATTTAATTGATATCTTCTGTTGGCTAACCCTAACAAGTGGTATCAAAGCGAGTTGTGTTCGATTATCATCTGCGGGAAAGTCTCATGGTTGAGTGGGAGCAATGGCGGACAAGGGTAAATTGAAGTTCGATAAATTCAATGGGAAGAAATATCAATTATGGAAGATGCAGATGGAGGACTACCTCTATCAAAAGGATTTATGGATGCCATTGGAAGGAGTAGCCAAGAAACTGGCAACAATGTCTAATTACTTGACACATTATTTTCTTTTTACTTTTCTTTCTCCTTTTTGTTTGATTCTACGCACTTCTATTTTGTTTTTTGCTTTGATTTCTTACTCTATTTTTCTATTAATTTATTTTTATGCATTTTCTTTAATAGGTTCTTTTGCTTAATATTTTTGGAGATGTATTTGTTAGTGAGCTCAATTTTTAAATTTCTTTGTCTTATTTATATATATACCTTTATTTAATTACTTTACATTTAGTTATTTTTAATCCTAATTTTCACATTAATTTTTATTCTTCTATTCCCTATTTTGGTCTATTTCACTTCTTTATCTTACTTTTTCTTTTTGGTCTCATTCTTATTCATCTTGATTTATTTTATGTTTTCATTTAGGTTCCTCTTGTCCTCATTCATTTTTTCTTGTGTTTCATTGTTCTGTCACTATTGTTCATGTTCTATCACTATTGTTCATGTTCCTCTTTATTTTTACTCATTGAGACTCCACGTATCTTATCTTTTACTTCTTGCTCTTTTAGTTATAATTTTTCATCTTTTGTTCTTTGAGTCATCTTTTGTTTGTTCTAACTTGGGATTGATTAATTTTCTTTTATCCATCAATTTCTTTATTGCATTTACTCTTTAGTTTTAACATTGTTGTGCATTTTCCCTTTCTTTCCTTATTTGAACATATTGATATGCTCTTAACATCTCTTTTTTTGCCTTTCTTTTTTTGTCTTTATTATTTTATTTACATTTAATTTCTTTTTTTCTCATTCTTTGTTGACTGTGCCTTCTTTGACCCCATTGGTTCTCATGTTGCATCCCCCATTATTTAGCTTACTTGTTCTACAAATCATCTCACTTTTCTCTTATCTTCTCTTGCTCTCTTCTCCTGATGATGGATCATTGAGTATGATCCAAAACGTTGAGACAAAATAATATGCACACAGTCAAATCCTGAAGCACTTGTTCACTATGTCTCAGATCTAATAATGGCGGTGAGTATTGCAGCAAAGAATTTGAAGATTATTGTTCCTTTAATGGAATCCATAGGCAAAAAATAGTTCCAGGGACTCCACAAGAAAATGGAGTGGCTAAACGCATGAATAGGACAATAATGGAGCGTGCAAGGACCATGAGATTGCATGCTGGACTGCCTTTAAACATGTGGGCAGAGGCTGTCAACACTGCTGTATATTTAATTAATAGAGGTCCTTCAGTTCCTTTGGGTTGTGGTATTCCAGAGGAAGCATGGACAAGTAAGAAGGTGAGTTATTCTTTTCTGAAAACCTTCGGCTGTGAAGCATTTGTACATATAGATTCTGAAAATAGAACCAAGCTGGATACAAAATCAAAAAAGTGTACCTTCGTTGGATATGGCATTGATGAATTTGGTTATAGGCTCTAGGATTTTGAAAATCAAAAAACTGTGAGAAGTAGGGATGTTATATTCAATGAGAAGGTGTTGTACAAAGATCAGTTGCAGCAACATGAGAAGAAAGAAAAAGATTATGTAGTGCTAGATGATACTCCAAATAGTGATGTTCCAGTGGTTCCTCATGCTCCGCAATAGCAACCAGAAATACCACAAACTCTAGTGAATGTTAGACGGTCAACAAGGCTAAGTAGACCTCCAGAAAGGTTTTCTCCCTCTTTGTATTCTATTTTGTTAACAGATGCTGGTGAACTAGAAGGGTATGATGAAGCTATGCAGGTGGGTACACAGGTTCAGTGGGAGCTTGCCATGAAAGCAGAAATGGAATCCTTACTAAAAAATTAGACTTGGGATTTATGTAAGTTACCTGCAGGTAAAAAGGCTTTACCAAACAAATGGGTTTATAGGCTAAAAGAAGAAGATGGAGGTAAGAAAAGATTTAAGGCCAGGTTAGTTGTAAAAGGATTTGCATAGAAAAAAGGCATTGATTTTGATGAGATATTTTCTCCGGTTGTCAAGATGACTTCTATTCGTACTATTTTAAGTATTGTGGCTGCTGAAGATTTGCATTTGGAATAGCTAGATGTGAAAACTGCCTTTCTCCATGGTGATTTGGAGGAGGAGATATACATGGAACATCCCCAAGGATTTGAAGTCAGAGGTACAGAGAAACTGGTGTGTAGATTGATGAAGAGTTTGTATAGCCTGAAACAAGCACCTCGGCAATGGTATTTGAAATTTGATAGTTTTATGGCTGAGCAAGGTTACAGCCGATATAATTCCCACCATTGTGTTTATTTTAAGAGGTTGGATAATGACAACTACATTATTTTATGTTTATATGTTGATGACATGCTTGTAGCTGGGTCTAACATGGATCACATAAGAGAGTTAAAACAATAGTTAGCACAGTCATTTGATATGAAGGATTTGGGGGCAGCAAAACAAATCCTTGGTATGAAAATTTGCAGAGATAGGATGAACAAAAAATTGACTCTATCTCAGGCTGCTTATGTTGAAAAGGTGTTGCAGAGATTCCACATGGAGAATGCAAAAGTTGTCAGCACACCTTTACCTAGTCATTTGAAATTGACTAAGGAGATGTGTCCTAAGACACAAGAGGAGGAAGGAAAAATGTAGATACCATATGCTTCAGCTATAGGAAGTTTAATGTATGCCATGGTATGTACGAGATTGGATATTGTACATGTTGTAGGAGTTGTTAGTAGGTATATGAGTCATCTTGGATTTGAGCATTGGAATGCAGTAAAATGGATTCTTAGATATTTGAGAGGTACATCAAATAAACGCTTATGTTTTGGGGGCTCCAATACTGATTTAGCAGGGGATATTGATACCAAGTGGAATACTACAGGTTATGTCTTTACTGTAGGTGGGACAACAGTGAGCTGGATCTCACGATTGCAAAAGGTGGTTGCTTTATCCACCACAGAGGCAGAGTATGTAGCTGCAATCGAGGCAAGCAAGGAGATGATATGGCTAACCTCTTTCATGGAAGAATTGGGCAAACAACAGGCTGACAATTCTTTGTATACAGATAGTCAAAGTGCCATACATCTTGCAAAGAATTCTACTTTGCATTCAAAGACCAAACACATACAGTTGAGGTATCACTTTATTCATTCGGTGTTGGATAATGGACAGTTAAGGATGGAAAAGATACATACAGATGAAAATCCAGCGAATGTGTTTACAAAGGCAGTGACAAGGGAGAAGTTGAGCTCCTCTTCAGCTTTAGTTGGTCTTCTAGACTAAAAACAATAAAAATAGAATAGTAGAGTCCAGGGTGCTTATTTCCAGTGGGAGCTGCATGCACAACGGTGTCGTCCAAGCTCAGTCTCCAAGTGGGATATTGTTTGGTGTGGAGCCTGATCAATCTCCAAGTGGGAGATTGTTGGTATGTGGCGACTGATCAGGAAAGTACTGTACACTAGCCGTGTGTCCTCACCGGGGTTCGTGGGCGGCAGCCCCCGAAAAAATCCTATTTTTTATGACCGACATAAGAAAACCCTAATTTTTGTAACCGACAAAAAGACTTGATAAAAAGCGGCTAAGGGTTAGGGTTTTGGGATATTGTATTGTAGCATTTGCAGCGGTATTGAGTTGCAGGGATTGTTGACTGTAATCGGTTTGATTTACTAGATAATAATATTGGACTCTCTATTTGGTGGATGTAGCCAGAGTTTGGGTGAACCACGTTAAAACTTGTCTCTCACTGTTATTAATTCTATGTATTTCCATTTCTCTGTTTAATCTTTATTTGCATTTAATTGATATCTTCTACTAGCTAACCCTAACAAGTGGCGTGTCACCTTCTCATTCCTCAATGCTTTGGAATGAAGCTTATATTACTTCCTCTTTGTGAGAGGAAGGGGGTTCTTTCATTTTCTTATTTTTGGCTATCTTTGGAGGTGTTTTTGGAGAGTGAGAGAGTTGGAGATCTTGGAAGGAGGCTTGAAGGAGAAGGTTGGAAATCTCTTCTACAACCTCCTTCCATTATTGGGCTTTCAAAGGTAAGCCTCAAGGCATAAGAGCCTTTCTCATGCATTTTACTTTTCTTGTGTGAATGAAATTGCTCTGTGTTTTGTATTTATTGTTGTGTTTAGTTTTATGGGTATTTTGAATGAGACTACCATTCTTGGTGTGTCCATTCATGTGAGGGGTGGGAGAGGATTGAACCTCCTCAAGGTCACCCTCTTTGTATTGGCATATTGTGGCCTTGAGGGCATTTGGGAAAAAATTTGGTGATTATATTTTATGGAAAGAGTGCCTTGGAGTATTACAATTTCATTGAGGTATTTTATGGCTTAAGGCCTTGTTTTGGGATCATGAGATTTAGTTGTAGGACTGAACCTATTGAGTAGAGAGAGTCCACTCTCATACCCCCTCAAATCCAGTTTTATGGATTTTGTGTTGTTTAGCCTTGATGGGTGTTCTTCTTGTTGTGTGCTTGCATTTTGTTGTGTGTTGTGGAGTGCACCCATGTGTAGATCAACCTCCAAGCTCAAGGGTGACCCTCTTGCGGGTCTATGGTAGGGTGGAGAATGTTTAGGTAGCTTGGAAAGTTTGTCATTGTTCTTATTTGTAGGATTGAGCATTAGAGCTTGGAGGGAGTCATATGACTTATGTTTTTAAGTTTTTTGTTTGGTTGTTGAAGCCTTAGCCATGTGGGCTTGTTGTAGAGATTCTATATGAGAGAATAAGCTCTCTTATATGTGTTGTAGACTGGTTATTTTACCCATGTATGCAAGTATATGATGATGTGAAGTTGCTATTCTTATATCAAAAAAATGATTGTAAAAGGAGATGTGACTGCTTTATGTTTGTTTATGTTTTCAAAAGGAAAAGAAAAATGTCCATTTATGTTACTGGTTTGTATCTATTGTATATATATATAGGCTGAAAGAAACTTGTCACTGTTGAAAAAATATTCTTGCAATAGAAAAATATATTTAAGCCTTGCCGGAAAATTAATAGTACTGTTATTTTTCATGGAATAAATGGTGTAATCTCACAGAATAATTATTATGGAAAGTTGCATAGATGCCTTTACCTATGTGTGTATATATGTCATTCTAGTTCTTTGAATGTATATATTAAGTTATGGGTTATTTTAGGCTGAGTGTAAATATATAATAACATATTTATATACATACATAAATGTATATTTAAATATACATCTATATATAGATATAAATATTGTTATATATATTTAATGCATTATTCTTTTTATCTGTTGATGATATTTTCATTTGTTGGGTAATGTATTCGACAGTAAGATAAATTTTAACATAATGGGTATTCCTTTGAGAAAAAAAAATATATAAATATATATATATATATATATATATAGATGTATATACATATATATATGCTTTTAAACATATATATATATATATATAATTTTAACTATTAAACAAAATGAATATCACACACACACACACACACACATATATATATATATATATTAAATAGATAATAAATATTAAGCAAACTGTATATTCATAAACACTTTCATTGAACTATGAAATAAAATAAATAATAGATAATTTATTGACTGTGCTTTTTGTTAGGGTTTTACCCCTTACATGGGCCGAATGGCCAAAGTATCACTGGAGGCCTTAGTCGCTACCATTACTTTCCTTTGTTTGAAAGGAGTGGGGAAGGGGGACAAACTCCCCAACCACTCCCCACCAATCGGTGGGGGGTGGGTGGTGAGTCCGCCCTCACCATCACCTGCATCTTTAAACCAAAACACAAAAAAAAAGAATAGTCACGCATCACAGCAGTGCTGCCAGTATAATTCCCACCGCCATTACCTTTTTTGATTTACCTTTTTCGATCTACCTTTTTTCGTGGTTGTTCATCCCTGAAAACAAACTTTAATACTATCTTTTATTCATATATATATATATATATAATATGTATACTCCCCAGGGTTTGAAAAAAAAAGAGATTACATATATTCTCTAGTTTAAAAACCTAATTCAAAGAAAAGAGAATATAAATAGATAATATACCTTAAATAAAAGAAAAGAAGGAAAATATAGGAGCATATTTTCACTATGTATACCTCTGTGTAACCATCCATGGCTGTCCCTTTATAACCTGCAAATAAAGAAGGAAAAAGAAATGGAGAGGAGAGAAGTGAGAAAACAAAACAAAAGAAAAAGAGTGAATAGGGTTAGGGAAAAATGGGGGAGCTATTTTATTCTTTTAAGTAAAAAAATTTCATGTGACTAGTGGTGCTAGTACGACATGGTACCATGGGGACGGGGGGGAGACTGGACCTCGTGACTATCTTTACCGCAACGGAATTACTTAGCCAATCGAGCTACAGCCCCTGCCCTATTCTTTTATTTATTTTAGGGTTGAGGGAAAAAGGAAATTTTTATTAGAGGAATTAGTTGCACATGGATTTACTTTTTCCCTCCTCCATCTCTTTTTTAAAAAATTACTTATTATTATCCTCTTTTGCCCATGGGTTAGTTTAGTGAGTGTTTTATTTTTAATTTTATTAAGTCTAGAATTTTATCATTCCTTGGTAGTTTGTTTTAATGAGGGGGATGAAATATAATTAACTTCACTTCTAATAATGCCTAGGGGATTAATTTTTATGGTGGGCTTAGGTGAAATGTTAATTAAATAGTTCTAGAAAACTTTAATAAAATTTTTGCAATGGTATTTGAAAATTATTTAGACAGTGGGGCTTTGCATAGTTAATTTAATACTTTATTGATGTAATTAGTTTAATTAATTTAATTTAACCTAGGTATTTAAACCTAGATGTTAATGGGAGAATGATTAATTAATCGAGCGTATTTTTATGTTTATTTTTAATTATTTTAAATTTCAAATGGCTTGGTAGGAGCACCTTTAAAATTGACTATTTTATATGTATGTCAAAGAGGCGTTATGATTTTTCTAGAATTTAGGGTTGACTAAATCAAATATCCTATGATGTGTTTATTTAATATTTTTAATAGTTATGCATTGTAATTATGGTTTTGGATGAGTATTATATTAATCTAATTTATGTTTTAGCATTAGGGTTTGGATTTTGATGCATGTCAAAATCCCTCCACTTCACTTAGGAATCTTAGGGTAAACGTTGAATTTTGATTCGAACCCTATTGGCGATGCTCCTCGCATCGCATAAACCCCCTTAGTGGGCTATCATCTCGTAGGGGACTGCGGTAGATATTCGCACTACCCTGAAGTTGGATTGACATGTTTACGCCTTATGTGTATTGCCACTGAGCATGCTGATGCGTGAGAGAGGGTTTCTAGGGAGACGTGGAAAAGTTTTTGATATTTTGTGTCATGACCACATGACAAATGTGGACATGATGCATGTGTTGTGTGTCGTGACCGCATGGGAAATGTGGGCATGACATTTGGTATCAGAGCTAAGTTTAAACACTGGGCTTTTTGGACACATTTAGTTTTTCACAAAATTGATTAATTTGTAATTACCTTGTCCATGTAGGATGCCACCTAGATAGCGATGAGGGTGCTCACATGCCAGTGAGTCTAGAGGAGCTGAGATTCATAGCGATTCGTCAGCAGAGGGGTAGGCCCCACAAGCATTGCAGGCACTACACGCACTTGATTTAGGGCCACATATTCTTCAGGCACTATAGGTAGTTTTAGAGAGATTACCACCAGTCACAGTAGAGCCACATCTAGAGCCTTGAGTGGCGCCATGTGTTGAGTCGCACATGGAGCCATGTGTTGAGCCTTACATAGAGGTACCAATCACCATAGCTAAGGATGGCATATCAACACATAGAGCTTGCAGTAAGAGTGCTCCATGATACTAGGAGTGTGAGGAGGGAGTGCGGATTAAGCAAATTTATCATGGACCATATGACTATGGTCAGTAGGATGAGGTGGATGCACCATTCCAAGGACACAGAGACCGTGAAGACCCCATCAGGGATTTACTTAAGTTGAATCCACCCACCTTTGTGGGGACCACAAAGGGAGCTGAGGATGAGGCTTGGCTCATTAGCCTAGATAGGTGCTTTGTATTGCATCCCTATGGGAGCAACACAAAGGCACACGTGGTAGTTCATCTTTTGAGAGACGCAGCGGTGACATGGTGGTGCACTGAGGAGTGCAAGTATCACCTATCACTAGATACTCTTACATGGGACACCTTCACTGAGTGATTCAACACGCGTTATCTTTTGGACCACTACAGATAGCATCAGATTGACGAGTTCCATAACTTACAGCAGCGAGCTTCCACTTTAGCACAGTATGAGAGTGGGTTCATCGAGCTGTAATAGTATCTAGAGTACCTCCATGATGAAAAACTTCTGGTTCATAAATTTATTAGAGGTTTGAATCATGGGATATCAGGACTAGTGCAGATAGCAGACTCCCAGACCATGAGTGAGGCCGCCAAGAAGGCATACATCACAAAGGAGATCCAGGGGTAGAGTCATAGTTCATATCCCCAGTATCAAGACTGTAGCCAACAATAGCATCAGGGCTTCTGCTAACCACCCCCACCTCAGAGTGGAGGATTTAGTTATGCATTGCTACCTCCTAGACCTCCACAGTAGCAGCACTAGCATCAACAAAGGTCTAGGCCACAGCAGAGGGCACATGGGGGTCATAATCATAGGTGGTAGAAGTAGGGCCCATGTAGAGACCAGTGACAATAGGTACCTCCTACAAGGCCCAATAGATCATAGCAGTCATTTATAGGTTCACAGGGTTCCACAGGTTGACCTGGGCAACAACAGTTGAGTAGGACATAGTCAGGACAGGTGCAGGCTCGGCGACCATGTTATGTATGTGGTAGAGCAGTTCATTTACCTAGAGAGTGCCCATAGGGATATATAGCAGGGGGACAACCTCATGTAGGAGGGTCCGAGTAGATAGTTGGGGATGTGGGTACGTCCCACTGCATGTTTGCAGCGGTTGATAACTGCCAAATTAACTTTCAGGCCTCTATGATTGAGACCACAGGTATGATTTTGGATGTCCCCATTGCTATTTTATTTGAATCTGGTGTTACTAATTCATTTTTCTCTCCATTGTTAGTGGAGCATTGCAAGCTGGTGGCCTCTAGGCAAGGCGATAGGTGGGAGGTTGAGTTGGCCATAGGGGCCAAGATGGTAGTGGATGCTTTGGTTCACAATTGTGAGATATTATTGGGAGCCTTCACTACATTAGCAGACCTTAGGGTTATGCCCTTAGAATTTTACGGTGTGGTGTTAGGCATGGATTGGCTTGTGGCTCATAGAGCCAAGCTAGATTGTCACCAGGAGATAATTGGTTGCTTAGATGACCATGGCACGATAGTAGAGACATTGGGCATTCAGAAGCCCACGATAGCTTGCATGATCTCCGCTCAGCAACTTAAGCTCTGCATGTAGAAGGGATGTCAGATGTTCACCATTATTGTTAGTGATAGGTCAGAGGATGAGCCAGAGGCATCTTTAGATGATCATCCCATTTTAAGAGAGTTTACTAATGTTGTCCCACCTGAGTTACTAGGGATGCCACCTCATAGAGAGGTAGACTTTCACATTGACCTTGTGCTATGTGCTAAGTCAGTGTTGCATGCACCCTACAGGATTACTACCCATGAGCTCATGGAGGTCAAGTTACAGTTGGAGGAGTTGCTTGAGAAGGGGCACATCTGACCTAGCATCTCACCTTGGGGCGCACTGGTCATCTTCGTGAAGAAGAAGGATGGGTCTCTTTGTCTGTGCATAGATTATAGGTAGCTTAATAAGGTGACAGTAAAGAACAATTATCCTCTGCCTAGGATAGATGATCTTTTCGATTAGATGCAGGGAGCCAGGGTGTTCTCTAAGATTGACTTGAAGTCTGGATATTACCAGTTACGCATCACAGAGGCGGATATCCATAAGACCACCTTTCGGACTCACTATGGCCACTATAAGTTCACTGTGGTACCCTTCGGCTTGACAAATACCCCTATAGTGTTCATGAGTCTCATGAACAGGGTGTTCTGTACCTATTTGGATCTATTTGTGACTATATTCTTAGATGATATTTTGATTTATTCATAGACCGAGGAGCACTTACATTAGGTTTTGCAGTGCTTGAGAGAGCAACATCTTTATGGTAACTTAGCAAAATGTGCCTTTTTCAGATCAGAAGTATAGTATTTGGGTCACATCGTATCTGGCGATGGTATCTCCATAGATCCATCAAAGATTAGGGCTATCAAAGATTGGCCAGTACCCACCAGTGTGATAGAGGTTAGGAATTTCATGGGGTTAGTTGGGTATTACCATAGATTTGTTGAGGGCTTCTCTAGGATAGCACACCCCATCACTTCCCTTCAATGGAAAGGGAAGAGTTTCACATGGAATGAGTAGTGCAAGAGGGCCTTTGGGGTCCTCAAGGAGTGTCTCACTAGTGCTCCTATGTTAGCAGTTCCCAATCTAGTAGTTGATTTCATGGTTTGTATAGATGCTTCATTAGAAGGATTAGGAGCTATACTTATGCAAGGGGTTCGATGGATCGCATATGAGTCATGAAAGCTCAAGACCCATGAGCTAAATTACCCCACACATGAGTTAGAGCTTGCATCGGTAGTTCATGCTCTTGTTCGTTGGAGACGCTTTCTGTTGGAACATCATTTCAAGCTACATTCAGATTATCACAGCCTATAGTATATCTTCACGCAGCCAAATCTAAATGCCCACCAATAGTGTTGGATGGAGTTCCTTTACAAGTATGACTTTGATGTCCACTACATCAAAGGGAAGGAGAATGTAGTTGCCAATGCATTGAGTCAGAGGCGCCACGAGATCTAAACCTTGACACTAAGTGTAGACTTGAGACAATGCATTTTACAGCATCTACTAGAGGATGAGTGGTTTCTTGAGGTACAGCAGGAGATCCAGTCATAGAGGGCCCTAGTGGGCAAATTTGTAGGTTATTCTCTAGAGGAAGATGGGCTCCTTAGACATTGACAGTGCATCTATGTACCCCATGTAGGTGATCTACATATAGTAGTTTTATCAAAGGCTCATAGAGCACCTTATGTAGCACATCCAGGGGTGAAGAAGATGTATGTCGATTTGCGATCGCTATATCTCTGGGCGGGTATGAGATGAGATATTGCAGAGTTTGTTGCTCAAAGCCTTGAGTGTCAGAGGGTCAAGGCTGAGCATCAACATCCAACAGGTCTTTTGTACCCTCACGAGATACCAAAGTGGAAATGGAACACCATTTCCATGGATTTTATAGTTGGTCTTCCAATGTCATCTCGTCGCCATGACACTATCATGGTGACGGTTGACAAGTTGACCAAGGTGGCACACTTCTCACCTGTACACATGACATATAATGTAGTAATGATGGAGAGAGTATTCTTGGATGACATTGTGAGATTACATGGGGTACCTCACCAGATTATTTCTGACAGGGACTTAGTTTTCACATCAGCCTTTTGGAGGGCATTGTAGTAGGTGTTGGGCACACAACTCAACTTTAGTTCTGCTTATCACCCCGAGACAAATGGTCAAACATAGAGGGTGAACAAGGTGTTAGAGTATATGCTCCGCATGTATGTGATGGACCACTAGTCTAGATGGGAGGAGTATCTATATCTAGTTGAGTTTTCCTACAATAATGGGCATCATAGCTTGTTGGGTATGCCTCCCTATCAGGCTTTGTACGACAAACCTTACAGGACACCGTTGAGTTGGGATTGGATAGAGGATAGAGTTTCCATTGGTCCAGAGTTAGTTTAGGATATGGAGTAGTAGGTGACCTTGATTAGATAGAGACTTTAGGAGGCACAAGATCGACAGAAGAAGTATACTGATGCTAAGAGACTAGATTAGAGCTTCTCAGATGGTGATAGATTTTTCTTGAGAGTACGGACACATAAGAGTCCAATCCATTATGGAAAGGGCTCTAAGATTGCACCATGATTCCTTGGGACTTTTGAGATTTTGGAGAAGATAGGACCTGTAGCCTACTGTCTAGCCTTGCCACCTAGCCTGTCGTGCATCCACAATATGTTCTATGTGTCTATTTTGCGATGATATATATATATATATATATATTTGATTTATCTCATGTCTTGGACTGGAGTGCTCTACAGGTAGAGGTGGATGGACAGTTGGCCTTGGACCCAATTCACATATTGGCTCATCAGACACTGGGCCTTCGAGGTCAAGAGCTGGACTAGGTTAGGGTTCAGTGGGATAGATATGCTGAGGTCACGGTGACATGGGAGGATGCAGCTAGATTGAGGACCCTTTATCTTCACCTCTTTGACAACTTCCAAGAGGAAGTTTAGTCTTAGGGGGGGAGAATGTGAGGCCTATTTATTTCACTCCCTTATTTTATTTATTTTCTATTTATAGTTGATGATATTTGGACATTTGGAACTATTAATCCTGATATGCAGATTCTCTGGACTCTATTCCCTTATTTTGATTGGCTATATTTAGTAGGTTGTGATGTGACTATATACTAATTATGATTCATTGATGATTATTAGACATGTGACATGCATTTTGATGATATTAGAGATGCTAGTTGTGCTATTATTAAATGGAATTGTTATACAATTTGGATCTTGGATAGCTTTTAGAAATGTAGTTATAAATCTTATTTATGATGTTATGTGATTTTAATAATGTTTTAAATAATTATGCGATATCGTGAGTGTATGTATTTCCTTGCTTTAGTTATGATATATATATATATATATATATATATATATATATATATATATATATATATATATATATATATATATATATAGGGGTTGGATTAATATGTTTGTTCAAGTGCACAAGTGATCTTCCAGGCCACGAAAAATCAGAGATTGATCCCACACCTAATGTGATTATCGTGTTAGACCGATCTAGTCCTAAAAGGGACCAAGATCATGTGTGATTTGTATGATGCTTTCATAAATGTTTGCATTTTAATTATTTGGCTTAGGTCCACCTCTTTTATATTATTTATTTGAAGTGTTGTAAAACTATGTGATTTAATATACACCACTTGGTGTCTTTTATTTTGATGGCCATTTTATGTGATTTTCTACTTCCTAAAGTGTTTATTATGGGCTAAAATTAATCCTAGGTGGTACCCTAGGGTCTAGGGGCCATTTGAGCATGTGAAACCCTAGGGTTACCTCTGTCTAGTCACTTTAACTTCAGCCTAAAGTAAAGTGACGAAATTCAAATTTGAATTGGAGTGCAGGATTAGCCATGCATTGAAACATGACCTATTCCTCTTTCCAAGGCTTGCATTCCCATCACCTTGAAGACTTGGGGAGTCATCAAGACCCCCAAGTGTGTGGAACTTTCCTCCAATGCTCTCACACATGTGTGAGAGCATCTTGGAGGAATGGGCTTCTTTTAGAGAATAAGGTGATGACATGTGTCATCCCTTATTCTCTTGGAGCCCATCTTGAGAGATGCCACTTCTCCACCTTTACTCTCACACATGTGTGAGAAAACATGTGGAGAGGGTGAGGTTTGGATGGATGGGAGAGTGGCACATGTCACCTCCACATTCCATAACCCTAGCAAGTGGATTGGGAAAAGGAAGGAGAAGGTGACATGTCTCACCTTCTCATTCCTCAAGGCTTTGGAATGAAGCCTATATTACTTCCTCTTTGTGAGAGGAAGGTGGTTCTTTCATTTTCTTGTTTTTGGCTATCTTTGGAGGTGTTTTTGGAGAGTGAGAGAGTTGGAGATCTTGGAAGGAGGCTTGAAGGAGAAGGTTGGAAAGCTCTTCTACAACCCCCTTCTATTATTGGGCTTTCAAAGGTAAGCCTCAAGGAATAAGAGCCTTTCTCATGCATTTTACTTTTCTTGTGTGAATGAAATTGCTGTGTGTTTTGTATTTATTGTTGTGTTGGGTTTTATGGGTGTTTTGAATGAGACTACCATTCTTGGTGTGTCCATTCATGTGAGGGGTGGGAGAGGGGTGAACATCCTTGAGGTCACCCTCTTTGTATTGGCATATTGTGGTCCTGAGGGCATTTGGGAAAAGATTTGGTGATTATATTTTATGGAAAGAGTGCCTTGGAGTATTACAATTTTATTGAGGTATTTTATGGCTTGAGGCCTTGTTTTGGGATCATGAGATTTGGTTGTAAGAGTGAACCTCTTGAGTAGAGAGAGTCCACTATCCTACCCCCTCAAATCCAATTTTATGGATTTTGTGTTGTTTATCCTTTATGGGTGTTCTTCTTGTTGTGTGCTTGCATTTTGTTGTGTGTTGTGGAGTGCACTCATGTGTAGATTGACCTCCAAGCTCAGGGGTGACCCTCTTGTAGGTCTATGGTAGGGTGGAGAGTGTTTTGGTGGCTTGGAAAGTTTGTCATTGTTCTTATATGTAGGATTAAGCATTGGAGCTTGGAGAGAATCATATGACTTATATTTTTAACTTTGTTTGTATCTATTGTTTCATACACACACACACACACACACACACACACACACACATAGGCTAAAAGAAACTTGTCATTGTTCAAATAATATTGTTGCAACAGAAAAATATATTTAAGCCTTGCTAGAAAATTAATAGTACTATTATTTTTGATGGAATAAATGGTGTAATCTCATAGAATAATTATTATGGAAAGTTGCATAGATGCCTTTACATATGTGTGTATATATGTCATTCCAGTTCTTTAAATGTATATATTAAGTTACTGGTTATTTTAGGTTGAGTGTAAATATATAATAATATATTTATATACATACATAAATGTATGTTTAAAGATACATCTATATATATATATATATATAATACATTTTTTTTTATCTGTTGATGATATTTTCATTTGTTGGATAATGTATTTGATAGTAAGATAATTTTTTACAGAATGGGTACTACTTTGAGAAAAGAAAATATATAAATATAAATATATATATATATACAAATGTATACACACACACATATATAAGTGTATATATATAATTTTAACTGTTAAACAAAATGAACATTACACACACACACATATATTCACACTTATATAAATATATTAAATAGATAATAAAGAGTAAGCAAATTGTATATTTATAAACACTTTCATTAAACTGTGAAATAAAATAAATAATAGCAAATTTATTGACTGTGCTTTTCGTTAGAGTTTTACCCCTTACATGGGCTAAATGGCCGAAGTATCGGTGGAGGGCAACATCCTTAGCTGCCGCCATTGTTTTCCCTTGTTTGAAAGGAGTGGGCAAGGGGGACGAACCCCACACCCACTCCCCACCAATCGGTGGGGGGTTGGGTGGTGAGTCTGCTCCTCCCATTGCCTGCATCTTTAAACCAAAACACACAAAAAAAAGAACAATCGGTGCATCACAGTGTTGCCGCCACCGTTGCCTTTTTTGATCTATCTTTTTTGTAGCTATTCATCCCTGAAAACAAACTTTAATACTATCTTTTATTCATATATATATACTCCCCAGGGTTCAAACAAAAAAAAAGAGATTACATATATTCTTTGGTTTAAAAACTAGAATCAAAGAAAAGAGAATATAAATAGATAATATACCTTAAATAAAAGAAAAGAAGGCCTTTGTGTAACCATCCATGGTTGTCCCTTTACAACCTGCAAATGAAGAAGGAAAAAGAAATGGAGAGGAGAGAAGTGAGAAAACAAAAAAAAATAAAAAGAGTGAATAGGGTTAGGGCAAAATGGGGGAACTATTTTATTCTTTTATTTATTTTAGGGTTGAGGGAAAAAGGAAATTTTTATTAGAGGTATTAGTTGCACGTGGATTTACTTTTGCCCTCCTCCATCCCTTTTAAAATATTTTACTTGTTATTATCCTCTTTTTCCCATGGGTTAGTTTAGTGAGTGTTTTATTTTTAATTTTATTAAGTCTAGAATTTTATCATTCCTTGGTAGTTTGTTTTAATGAGGGGGATGAAATATAATTAACTTCACTTCTAATATTGCCTAAGGGATTAATTTTTTTGGTGGGCTTAGGTGAAATGTTAATTAAATAGTTCTAGAAAAATTTAATAAAAATTTTGCAATGGTATTTGAAAATTATTTAGACAATGGGGCTTTGCATAGTTAATTTAATACTTTATTGATGTAATTAGTTTAATTAATTTAATTTAACCTAGGTATTTAAACCTAGATGTTAATGGGAGAATGATTAATTAATCGAGCATATTTTTATGTTTATTTTTAATTATTTTAAATTTTGAATGGCTTGGTAGGAGCACCTTTAAAATTAACTATTTTATATGTATGTCAAAGAGGCATTATGCTGCCAAAATTTTCTGGAATTTAGGGTTGACTAAATCAAATATCCTATGATGCATTTATTTAATATTTTTAATAGTTATGCATTGTAATTATGGTTTTAGATGAATTTTTATTAATCTAATTTATGTTTTAGTATTAGGGTTTGGATTTCGACGCATGTCGAAATCCCTCCACTTCACTTAGGAATCTTAGGGTTAATGTCAAATTTTGATTCTAACCCTATTAGCGATGCTCCTCACATTGCATAAACCCCCTTAGTAGGCTATCATCTTGCAGTGGATTGCAGTAGATATTCTCACTACACCAAAATTGGATTGACACGTTTATGCCTTATGGGTATTGCCACCAAGCACACTAATGCATGCAAGGGGATTTCTAGGGAGACATGGAAATGTTTTTAATATTTTGTATCATGACCACATGACAAATGTGGACATGACACATGTGTTGTGTGTTGTGACCACATGGGATATGTGGGCATGACACTTAACTTCCAAAGCATGAGCACCCTTGGGTACCCAAGATGCACTACCATCAAAATTTGTTACAACAGATTTCTTCACTACTGGTTTAGATGGTGGGGATGAAGTGACTGCATCTTTTTTCTTTGAGTCAGAAGAACTATTGCACTATGAAGTGCATGCCTCTAGCTCAAATAGAGTACCTCTCCAAGTACCCTTCGCAAGCACCATAGATCCTCTAGTCATCTTGCATCCGTCCTTCGAAAAGACAACCTGCACACCTGCTCATTCAACATACTTACAGAAAGTAGGTCCCATGCCAAGCCTAGGATGTGCATGACCTTAGTGATCCCCTTCACTCATCCATCAGGGAATCAAATTGAGACTCTTCCATGACCAACAATCTTCAGATGAGAATTGTCACCCGGGTACACTCTTCCACCATCGAACTCTTCATACTTCATGAACTAGCTTTGATGCGAGGTCATGTGGAATGATGCACCAGAATCAATCAACCACACATCATCAGATGCGTGGGTAGATATGACTGCAATGAATGCATCACCATCATCTTGTGACTTGTCAGAATATGAGTCTGGGACATTCTTCTTCTTCTTTTTCTTTTCTTCTTTGCATTCCTTTCGAAATGCCCAATTTTTTGCATAATTCAAACAGAGAGCCTTGGACTTTCTAGGAGATTTGGATCTCCCATAGGATTTGGATCTACCCTTCTCAGTTTTCTTGTCCTTCTTTTTCCTTTTCTCCTTGGGTCTTCCACGAACCATAAGAGCCTCTTTAGCTTCTTTAGAAGACTTTCTCCACATATCTTCAGATAATAACAAAGATACAACTTCATCCATTTTGAAAGTGGATGTGGTGCTCCTAATAGCCATAACAAGATGGTCCCATGAGTCTGGCAAAGAATAATGCAAGGTCATACAATGATCCTTCTCCTCCATCTTCACACCAATGGATGTCAACTATGCAACTAACATGTTGAAAGTATTCAGGTGATCTGCAATAGATCCTCCATCCTCAAAGAATACAACTTCTTTCTTAGAAAAAGCTTGTTCACTAGGGATTTGGCTTGATAAACACCTCCCATCTTCTTCCAAAGATCTTTCGTGGTCTTCTCCTCATGGACATTTAATAGGATAGAATCAGCTAGATGGGGTCTTATGAGACCCTTAGCCTTCTGATCTTTAAGATCCCAATCATCTTGTGCCATTGTGGTTGTTTTTTCACTAGAAACAATTTCCCATAGGTCTCGATCAACAAGCATGTCTTCCATCTTAAGTTTCCATAACTCAAAATTTGTGCCATTGAATTTCTCCACCTCTAATCTTCCAGATGTGCCTGCCATCTCTTTCCTATAACAAGATTATATAATACCATGCATAGACTCCCACTCAATCTAAGATCAGCTCAA
Organism: Cunninghamia lanceolata; assembly: GCA_027924645.1. Taxonomy (NCBI): domain Eukaryota; kingdom Viridiplantae; phylum Streptophyta; class Pinopsida; order Cupressales; family Cupressaceae; genus Cunninghamia; species Cunninghamia lanceolata. Next base: position 13,556,840 of record BSBN01000870.1, on the reverse strand, counting down.
AAAACCCCTACCCAACAACTAGGACCAATGGTGATCAATCTCTGATACCAACTAAAAGGAAGCTAGGTGTGCAGAAATCACTTCCTACACTAATCTAATGAGGAGAGATGAGTGCAAATTTGTTTTAATCTTTATAGTTATAGAATGTTAGACACAACAATGGAGATATTGCAACAATACACAACACAAGAATGTAAGACAAAAGAAGAGAGAGACAAGATATAACATGGGGAAAACCCTTACAGGTTAAAAACTCCACAGTCCAAAACCTACACAATGTATTATCTAAACAATAAGGTTTACAACACACTTGCAATGCAAGTCTTTACAGGAGTCTTTGACACTCTTATCTAGAGACAAACTGGTAGCATAATAGTACCTGTCAATCACATACTACATCTCCTCTCAAAGCACTTGCTTAAATAGAAGTTTACAAGGCAAAAATGAGCTTTCCTTGAGACGGTGTCCAACATGGCCTCATGGCCAAAAACCCACACCTAAGGACACTTGTCCAACACTGCAATATAGTCATGACACTTGTCATATCACTCCATCCCAATATGGTGACCTATTCCCAAGTTGGGCAATGACAGATGCTCTTATGACTCTTACGACTGTCATAGAATCTATCATAACTATAATATCTTACAGCTGTAAGAGAATCTATCATACACTAACTAAAAATAGCATATTCTCTTACAACATGCCATAACCCTCCTTGGGGTGTCCAAAGATGCCTTCTTCCAAGATGCCTTGTGACACATGTCTTCACCTTCATAGTATTTTCTATTTCTGACTCTTACGCGTCATAGATTCTGTAATAACCGTTTTGGTCAAAGTTTAATTACACACTAGTCAAAGTGCTGATACATGGAAAAATACCTCTACCACTAAGTGGGATGGCTATCTCCTTATGTGAGGACAAAATTTACATGAGGTCACCTTCCATGTAGGATAACACATCACTGTGCCAACTCCCACAAGATGACAAAACATGATTTGCATCCTATTTACAAAATAGGCAATAAACAAATATATACAATAAAAAAATGCAAGGAATTACCAAGGTTGAGACACCTTAATTCCCAATAGAGCTATGGTAAACTAGTGTCCCATTGCTTCTTGGCTTAGCCAACATAGTTATTTCTCCTTCTACTTTTATGTACATGTATCCTCTACTTCTTCTATATTTGCCAATATCTTTATTATTTGTTTTGTCTGCTTGGCCTATATTAAACTATTGGTCAAATTACCTGGTCTCAAGTTGACCACTTCCCTTAACTATTTTATTTGGCCCTTTATTTGATCCCTTTGGTCTTGGAGTTGTTGATGTTGATTGTGTAGTGTCTTCACCTATGCCCTTATCACCCCATCCTTATTTGTTAGCAGATCATATTGGGCTACCACATTTATTATTTGTAGTTGTAGGACATCTATTTGATCTTTTATTGCTTTAGTAGACTGTGGCCATTTCAAACAAAATTGGTAAAGAATGTTAGCCTCTGCTATGCTCTATTGTATATCTTTTATGTGTATTTCTAGCTGTGTGTGCCTTGGCACAGTTATTCATCATTTATGTTAGTCTTTTCTTATTTAATTGCTTTGTTACCTTCTTCTACAACTGGCTAGAGTACTCCTTGAATCCCTGTGTTAACTATTTCAATTACTCCAACAAGGGTAAGGTAGTATCTCTAGGTGTCTCCAATATCTCCTTGGCCAATGTATTCATTTCATCCTATAGAAATTCATTCCCTTCCATATGTTGCTTCAAGATTTATGCTCTAGTAGAGGAATGGAACACATCTCCCAACTACAACTTTTGTAACAGAGATATTCAAGCAAGGTTAACTTGGCCTTCTACCACCAGTAACTGTAGCAACTGTGGGGTTAGAATGGGTGTTATTTTCTTTTTTTGTTCAATAAATTCTTTGATAGACTTAATTGAAGATGAAGAGGCCTCCAGAATATCAGTTTGTTCTGATCCCCTTTGTTCCTCCATATTCTCCTATGTTCCTTCTTTCTCTTCCACATTGTGTGTTTATGGGCTCATTTGTTGTTGTCGTGTGTTTGTCTCCTCCATCCTTGTGTTCTCTAGAGGAGGTGCCCCTTGTGTATAAGTTTCTAGCTAGCTTCCCACTTGGTTTTCCTCTATTCTATTTTCTTCTCCTACCAGTATCTCAGTGTTGTGCAGAGGTGATGGTGTCAGTTGTTCTTGTTCTTTCTCCCTAATGGATTGATATATCTTTTCTGTAACCTCATCAGTTTCTTTTTGGATTTTTCCTTTTCCTTCTTGTTTCCCCCCATCAGTGTATCTACTCTCTATTTTCTCCTTAGCATCATGGCTTGTAGCTGTATTAACTCACTCTTCTTCTCTGGTGACAATGTGTCACTGAGCTTCTCAATGGCATTTTGCCTTATTTCCTCCTCCAATTGGAGTGCTTTATTTATCCTTTCCCTCAATGCTTCTATTAAGGTATCCAGAAATCCCTCCATTATTTCATCTAGTGTATTTTCCTTATTCCTCATGTATTGTACCATTGCTTGAACTATCAATTGTTTATTTTCTTTAGATGAATCATCATATAGAGAAGTAGCTTCTTGTACCATACCTACATTCTCCATGGCATTGAGTAATGCATCTATATTGTGTAACTCTTGTACCAGATCTTCTACTTGTTGTGCCAATTCTTCTTCTAGTGTCTATTGTTCTCTTTTCCTTCTTTTCAACTTGGATTATTTCTCATCCCCTTCTTCTTCAAACTCAATCTCCTCTGGTATTTGTTGATTTTTCTTTCTTTTTACCTATTACTTCTTCTAGGGAGCCTTCTTCTGTGTGTTCTTCTTCATTCTAGACAAAACTTCTAATTTTCCTCTTCCTTCGAATGACATGGTAGAGGATGATGGCACCTGTGATGTTGTCCTTTCTAATCTTCTCACTGTCAAAGCCTCCTTGGTAGGTAGGGGAGATGATGTGGCTAGTTTTGCAGTTGATGTCGTTCCTTTTCTTGAAACTCCCCACTATTTATGTAGCTTCTCTCTATTCTTGTCTAGGTGTTCCTCCTCATGGTTTGTATGTTGTTTCTCCATCACCTCTGAATAAGTACCATATCTCTCTGTACTCGTATCCTTCAGTTTTCTCAATAAGTTTTGTATATAAGTCATAGCTTCTACCGCAATTATCTCATGGAATAATTGTGGTACCCATGTTGTTCTAGGATCTACTACTTCTATGCAATTGAAATCCTTATCAACCAAAAATGTGACATATTTTATATATTGCTTCACCACTTCATATGGAATTCTCTCTCTCACCCTCATTTCCTCTTATAGGGTTTTAAAGAGCCCCCAATATGTGGCACTAAATGCTTTTGTATCAAAAAAATAAGCTATATGCCTTTTGACCTCTAGCCCCACTGGTATGTTTTGTTGCCATTGTTTTCCCTTGAACCCTGGTAACTCATTCAAAAAATAGAATGTAAGGAAAATAATCAAAGTACCATACCAGAAGTTACAATTTGAGTCCTTTATCTTCTACAAGTTCTCCAACAACTGTTGGTGTTGTTGGATGCTTTCCTGTTGATTATCCGTGTTTCCCTAAAAAGTAACCATCTCTTATCCATAGGAACCTTAGGTCAGTGGCCAACAAATAGGAGGCAAACTCTAATGTCTCATCTACACTTTAGGCTCTGCAAGACCTGGGGGTGTCCCTACTTAATACCCATATGGTGAATCTTGACTATAACTAGATATTGACATTTAAGCAGATAAATCCTCTATTATACAGACCAAAAATGTGAGGTAAATGTAAAGGGGCTAGCTTTGGGTCTTATTTCAGTTGTGAGTCAGAGGATTTGAAACCTTGTTGGCCTCATATTTCCATCGACATGTTTTGTCTATTATCAAAATAACATTTACTGCCAATGAATGAACCCATTGTTTTCATCAGGTCGTTATCATTATAAAGTGTTGAATGAAAAGAAACTCATTGGTCTTGATAATATTGGCCCGCAAGCACTTCTACCAAAGCCTTAACACTGCCGATCAAGCGAGACTTTCTACTATGCATTATCATTTAAACATAGGCCGTATTTCCCATCAGTTGATATCATTAGTTTCTTAAATGATAATGAAACCCAAAAAGGCTTTAAAAGAAGACACCTCAGCATCATTCAATGAAGCACAACTCAGATGTTATGCTAAGTAACAACCGAGCATCCAATCTCTTCCATGAGGCGCGATAATTGGCATGTCAAGGATAGAAACACCATAAAGTAAGTAATAATAGTTAATTTCAAATGTAACGCTTCAAGGTAAAGTGCGAGTTTCTTGACTTATGAAGCCTTCTTAGTATTCATCTATTTCATTTCACCAGCTTTTTTGAGTGCAAAGAAGGCATGATTGTTCTAAGCTCCAAAGCTCATTGCTTCTGATACCAGTGCTATCCCCATCTCAAAGGAGACATTTAGAAAGTCTGCAATCTAGACCAACTACCTCCATGGATGAAGATTCTAGTCATCTAGATATAAGCAGTTCTATTGACTAAACCATGAAAACTTGAAGCAAGAATGAGATACATGAAAGGTAATTGAGCTCCTTGGCCTCGCAAGAAAGATTACCACCTACAAAAAAATATTGCTCTACATGAGAAATGAACACAAACAAATTGTTAAGTCACTACAAACATAGATGTTTTGGCAGAGTATGTGCTTCTTCTAAATAACCCAAGGGGGGGAACCTTGTGACGGACACCAAATGAAATCTTCATCATCATTTCAGTCATTGTGAAGTATATTACTTAGAAAGGGTGTTTGTAGCCTCAAGGCAAATGAATTGTTTACAACACCCTTCAAAAATTTCAAGCAAATGCAAGCTGCAGGTGTAAAACTAGAATGCACCACCTCTACCAACATCCTCCCAGCCTGTGCCAAAATGGAAGCCTTCAAACAGGGGCAGACATCCATCAAAATGTGATGAAAGAAGGAAGGTTTTGTTAGATGTTGCAGGTGCAAGTTTTCTGGAAGACATCATATACGCAGATGCCAAAGCATGGACAAGTGCACTAGAACCATTTGATAGAATGCCTTAATAAAATGTCATCTCATGACACGCGATGATTGCATGATACACACAAAATATGTTTATTGAAAAGGCTTTCAAAACCTCTGGGCAAATGCATTTGCCAAGTGAAAAGCTAAATACTACAATCTTTTTCAGTGCCCCCACGACCCTTACCAAACTACAAGCTCCAAGGAAAGCTTCATGTTTGATATTATCAGTCAGAAATGCTCTGGTAGATAGGCATGTAAAAAAAGGAAGATGGACATGGCATGTTAACTATTTGATAAATTGCCTCGAAGAAATGTCATCAATTGGACAACATTGCCTTCAGATATATGCATTTAGCTATTGAAAATTTGTTCCACAACCTTTGCAAGTATCTTCCAAGACCTACGCTGGCATCATCTCTAATAACACCAAATTGGGAGCTTTGGAATCGGTATTCCAAAGATTGGTGGTAAGGATCTAGACCATCTAGACCTCCATTTATTATACAGGGAAGTAACTACTCGTGGAGGACTACAAATGGTCATAAATAAAGAAAATGGAAGGAGATCACAGTTGTGCTTAACATTCCTTGCACTACCACAAGTGCTTCATTTGTTCTTCGCAAGTACTACATTAATTTGCTCCACAGTTTTGAGTAGGTTCACTTCTTTCAAGTCCAAGGGCCCTTGTTTCTTCCTCCAGTTCCTACACCCAACTTAAATCCTGTTAGGAGCCAAACCATAGAGGCTAGTTACAAACATGCAGCATTAGAGGATCCTGAAGTAAATATCAAAAAGTAGAAGATTGACTCTACTCGAGCTCTTGTAGTTGACTCAACATCATCAATAGGAAGTGTTGTGATTGGGTTTATAGATGGTAAATGTGAACATGCTTATCTTGTCACTGTAATGGTTGGAACAAGAAAAATGAGGGGGCGTGCTCTACCATGTACCTCCCCCTGGCTCTAGACCACAAGGTGCTAGTGTATCTGTATATACAAATACTTTGTAGTTAGGCTTCAAAACTACAATGGCACACAAAATAAGTAGCAATAAAAAAAGAAGTTTCCAGGAAGGATCCAAATGCCCCAAGGTAGAACATAACAGGTCAACCAGATAAGGATAGAGATGTCAGCAAGATGATTGGTGACTTGTGGAATACGCTTTTAGAGGATGAAAAATTACCTTATCAGGAGCGAGGTTTAGAGGATAAAGAGCATTATAAAAGAGAGATGTGTGAGTACAAGGAAAAAATGAGACTCCAGAGTTAGAATCTACATGTTAATTTACATATAGTACACAAATATGACCCTTCAAGCAGTGATTCTAAAATTCAAGTTCAATTAATATTAGAAGAATTTAAGCAACTTGAAGAGAAAATCCAGGAGCATGGATCATGCAATTCAAAATGGAGTCTACCACTGTGAATTGGGTTATATAGGAAATTATTGTTCAACTTTTAGTTGTGATGAACGATGTAGCCTACATAGAGATGTTAGTGAAAATGGTGTTTGCAAGTTCAAGTGCTCAAACTATGCTAGATATACTTGCCAAAACAACAATGTTCTATTCTCAAGTTTCTCAATGTGTGAATATATCAAGGTACGTGATGTAGGAGGTTAACACTATGCTCCAAATGAAATGACTATTTTATAGAGGATAATAGTAGTTAGAAGAAACTGTTGTCATGCCAAACCATAAAAGGCTAATTCCAAGTAACAACATGCTATTTGATATTATGGATAATGGGTAATATACAATAGCAAAAAGGCATCCAGCTTCCTAGATATCTATTCAAAGCTGTGACTATCAAAATGGAGCAAATGGAGGAAAATGATAACTTACCAACTCAAAGCTTAATGTTACCTTTTGAAAAAGTGACTTATGTCACTTATTGTAATTAAAGTTAGCCTTTTGAATTTAATTTTGTAAAAGTTAGGTAAATCCTAACTTATCTTAAAAAAGGTAGTTATTCTAAGCATTGGCATAGGTAGTTATCCTAAGTGGATTAGAGGTAGTTATACCAAGTAGTTACAAAATGTGGTTAAGGTAGTTACCTTAAGTAGTTACTAACCTCACCTATAAATACAACATTGTAATTCAATCAAAGGGAGTTCCACTTTTTTGCAAGGCATTGTATGAAGGACTCGAATAGTACTATTCGAGCAATAAAGCAATAGAGAAATGTTTTGGATGTGTGTTCAATTCAATCTCATGTGTTGTTGTTGATATTCATACGTTTAATCAATGATAACCATTTGCTTTCCTTCAAACATTGCATATGGAAAAGATTATCATGTCAAGTTTTGGTATCTCAACTTGAATGTGTGGAACTTAAATCAATAAGTTTATTTCTTATTTCTTTATTAGTTTTGGTTATTCAATTTGTTCTTAACAACCCCAGAAAATACATATACCCACCATCATACGAGGGAGCTACCCCTCTCAAACGCAGAGAGGAATTGACATAGTCCTATAATTCTTCAATTGTTGTGAGCAGGTTGTTGCTGATCCAAGGGCAGACAGAGTTATTCACAAAGGTTATTTAAAAGAAACAAATTTGTTTACCAATAATTTTTGGCGACTCTACTAGGGAAATGAGCTGAAGTGTTGGTACCTTTTGATTCCTCAAGAATATACAAGTATCTCCCCAGAAAAGAAGTTGGCAACTCTATCTAAAAGAAGAATCCTGAAAGATGGTTTGGTATCGAAGAACCTAGTTGCATAACTTGTAGTTTCCTGAATCAGACAGTGTAGTGATGATGAAGATTATCCTTTTTTCTGCATCCTCTACTTGGTAAAATCAAGATCTTGATAATCCTAAGCAAGTAGAGTTTTTGAAGAGTTTCTATGGTGGCATGCAACTTGCTACTAATCAGGTTCATCCTTCTTTGCTTCAAACATTACAGGAGATTGAAGAAAAAGATTGGAAGGAGACTCATTTTCTTCCTCGTGATCATAAGCCCCTATCAAAGGAGATTCATGCACCAGAAGATAAAAGAAATTATGCTAAGATATATCATCTGCATGATGAGGACAGCAATGAAGAGGCTAAAGTTTTTCCTACAAATGAACCTATATTGAAGGAAGTGTCTGAAAGAGACTCATCTAAACATGCATGTCCACTTAAGGAAGACCAAGAAGAAGAAGTGATGGAGACAGAAGAAAAAGATTGTATGGAAACATGCAATGATGAAGAAGAAATCTGTCTAGATGATGGCACATTCTCAATTTCTTTGAAGAATGTCACTCCTCTTGTGACAAATTGCTCTAGTTTGACAACTATATCTTCCAAGGAAGGTTCCCATGACATGGTTAATGTTTAAGGGAATGCAGAAGAAATTTTGGACCAAAGTGTAAACAAAGAAGATGAAGATGAGTTGCAAAGTGTTTTTCTTACATGCATGCAACCTAAGCAAGAGGAGGATGATGATGAAATAATACCGCAAGATTGTCTCAAGACTTTTGAAGATGATTTTCTTTGTAAAGAAGATTTTATTCTTTCTCTTTTATCATCTATTGAAGAAGATTCCTCAACTACTAGAATCAAAGGTACTATTCAAGATGAAGCATTGAGTACTCCCACTCCAAATATGCAAGAAGATCATAAGGATACTAGTATTCAAAGGCCTGATGAAGAGCTTCATGTTTTAACTTCTCCTTCACTACTTCCAAGAGAGGAAAATATTATTTCTTCACTAACGATACAAGAAGACTTTCAAGAGGATAAAGTACATAATGTAGATTCATAACTTTCTCTTCCTCATGTGTAACCCTCTGATAAAGAAGATCCTAAATTGGTAATGGTAAAGAAGGAGGAATTTTCTCTTGCATGTGATGATTCAATGATAAAGGAGGATATTCTTCATAAGAAAGATCAGTCACAGGATATCAAGTTTTCTTCACTCCTTACTTCACATGAAGGATGCTTGGTTTGTGGTACAAGTGTCTTTGGTTCAAACTATCAAAAAGATCTTCAGATAAAGAAAGTTGGTATGCTCGACATGATACCTGAAGACATGATCAATACTACATGGGTCAATACCAATATGAATCAAAAGGACTCAGAAATTTATGATGAGAAATGGTTGTTTGGTGCACTATTCAAGGAGTCCTTACTTTTTAGGTGTTTCATTTTTCTCATCATCCTAAAATATCTACTGAGTTCGTAGGTACCTCATCCATGCGCATCTCTTTTTCATACAGGTGCCTATTTTTCTCAACCTATCAATGGGTTCACGTGATCTTTCCCAAACAGTTTGAGGTAGGAGTCACCTACCATGTACATAGGTTAACTAGGAGTTTTTGTTGTGTTTGTCTTGTTTCTGTTTCTATTGGTTTTTGTTGTTTGCCTTGTCTGTGAGTGTCTTTGTCATTTGTCCTTTTGTCTTACTTGAGTCTCCTTGTTATATCTTGACTCTATTTGCCCAATGGATTTAATGCACTATTCATTTCTAGAGATTCTAGGTTCATCTTGCATCCTTTACAGTCCTTGTCCCCAGTTAGAGCCAGCTGTTGGCCTCATATTTCCATCGGCATGTTTTATCTATTATCAAAATAACATTTACTGCCAATGAATGAACCCATTGTTTTCACGGGGTTGTTATCATTATATAGTGTTGAATGAAAAGAAACTCATTGGTCTTGATAATATCGGCCCACAGGCACTTTTGCCAAAGCCTTAACACTGCCGATCAAGCGACACTTTCTACTATGCGTTATCATTTAAACATAGGTGGTATTTCCCATCAATTGATATCGTTAGTTTCTTAAATGATAATGAAACTCGAAAAGGATTTAAAAGAAGACACCTTAGCATCATTCAATGAAGCACAACTCAGATGTTATGCTAAGTAACCATCGAGCATCCAATCTCTCCCATGAGGTGTGATAATCAGCATGCCAAGGATAGCAACACCATAAAGAAAGTAATAACAGTTAATTTCAAATGTAATGCTTCAAGGCAGAGTGTGAGTTTCTTGATTTATGAAGCCTTCTCAATATTCATCTATTTCATTTTGCCAGCTTTTCTAAGTGCAAAGAAGGCATGATTATTCTAAGATCCAACACTCATTGCTTCTGATACTAGTGCTATTCCTATCTCAAAGGAGACATTTAGAAAGTCTGCAATCTAGACCGACTACCTCCACGGATGAAGATTCTAGTCATCTGGATATAAGCAATTCTATTGACTAAACCACAAAAACTTGAAGCAAGAATGAGAGACATGAAAGGTAAGTGAGCTCCTCAGCCTCGCGAGAAAGATTACCACCTACAAATAGATATTGCTCTACATGACAAATAAACACAAACAAATTGTTAAGTCACTACAAACACAAATGTTTTGGCAGAGTATGTGCTTCTTCTAAATAACCCAAGGGGGGAACCTTGTGATAGACACTGAATGAAATCTTCATTATCATTTTAGTCATTGTAAAGTATATTCCTTAGAAAGGGTGTTTGTAGCCTTGAGGCAAATGAATTGTTTACAACACCCTTTGAAAATTTTAAGCAAATGCAAGCTGCAGGTGTAAAACTAGAATGTACCACCTCCACCAACATCCTCCCAGCCCATGCCAAAATGGAAGCCTTCGAACAGTAGACGTCCATCAAAATGTGATGAAAGAAGGAAGGTTTTGTTAGATGTTGTAGATGCAAGTTTTCTGGAAGACATCATATATGCAGATGTCGAAGCATGGACAAGTACACCAGAACCATTTGATAGAATGTCTTAATAAAATGTCATCTCATGGCACGCAATGATTGCATGATACACACAAAATATGTTTATTGAAAAGGTTTTCAAAACCTTTGGGCAAATGCATTTGCCAGGCGAAAAGCCAAATACTACAATCTTTTCTAGTGCCTCCATGACCCTTAGCAAACTACGAGCTCCAAGGAAAGATTCATGTTTGATATTATCAGTTAGAAATGCTCAGGTAGACAGGCATGCAAAATGAGGAAGCTAGACATGGCACGTTAACTATTTGACAAATTGCCTCAAAGAAATGTCATCTCATGGACAACATTTACTTCAGATATATGCATCTGGCTATTGAAAATTCATTCCACAACCTTTGCAAGTATCTTCCAAGACCTACGCTGACATCATCTCCAATAACACCAAATTGGGAGCTTTGGAATCGGCATTCCAAAGATTGGTGGTAAGGATCTAGACCATCTAGACCTCCATTTATTAAATAGGGAAGTAACTACTCGTGGAGGACTGCAAATGGTCATAAATGAGAGAAAATGGAAGGAGATCATAGTTGTGCTTAACATTCCTCGCACTACCACAAGTGCTTCATTTGTTCTTCACAAGTACTACATTAATTTGCTCCACCATTTTGAGTAGGTTCACTTCTTTCAAGTCTAAGGGCCCTTGGTTCCTCCTCTAGTTCCTATAACCAACTTAAATCCTGTTATGAGCCAAACCATAGAGGCTAGTTACAAACATGCAGCATTAGAGGATCTTGAAGTAAATATCAAAAAGTAGAAGATTGACTCTGCTCGAGCTCTTGGAGTTGACTCAGCATCATCAATAGGAAGTGTTGTGACTGGGTTTATAGATTGTAAATGTGAACATGCTTATCTTGTCACTGTAATGGTTGGAACAAGAAAAATGAGGGGGTGTGCTCTACCATGTACCTCCCCCTGGCTCTAGAGCACAAGGTGCTAGTGTCTCTATATATACAAATACTTTGCAGTCAGGCTTCAGAACTACAATGGTACACAAAATAAGTAGCAATAAAAAAAAAAAGTTTCCAAGAAGGATCCAAATGCCCCAAGGCAGAATAGAACAAGTTAACCAGATAAGGATAGAGATGTCAGCAAGATGATTGGTGACTTGTGGAATAGGATTTTAGAGGATGAAAAATTACCTTATCAGGAGCGAGGTTTAGAGGATAAAGAGCGTTATATAAGAGAGATGTGTGAGTACAAGGAAATAATGAGACTCCAGAGTCAGAATCTACATGTTAATTTACATATGATACACAAATATGACCCTTCAAGCAGTGATTCTAAAAATCAAGTTCAGTTAATATTAGAATAATTTAAGAAACTTGAAGAGAAAATATAGGAGCATGGATCATGCAATTCAAAATGGAGTCTACCACTGTGAATTGGGTTATATAGGAAATTATTGTTCAACTTTTAGTTGTGATGAATGATCTAGCCTACACAGGGATGTTATTGAAAATTGTGTTTGCAAGTTCAAGTGCTCAAACTATGCCAAATATACTTGCCGAAACAACAATGTTCTATTCTCAAGTTTCTTAATGTGTGAAGATATCAAGCTACGTGATGTAGGAGCTTAACACTATGCTCCAAATGAAATGACTATTTTATAGAGGATAATAGCAGTTAGAAGAAATTGTTGTCATGCCAAACCATAAAAGGCTAATTCTAAGTAACAACATGCTATTTGATATTATGGATAATGGGTAATATACAATAGCAACAAGGCATCTAGCTTCTTGGATATCTATTCAAAGCTATGACTATCAAAATGGAGCAAATGGAGGAAAAGGGTAACTTACCAACTCAAAGCTTAATGTTACCTTTTGAAAAAGTGACTTATGTCACTTATTGTAATTAAAGTTAGCCTTTTGAATTTAATTTTGTAAAAGTTAGGTAAATCCTAACTTATCTTAAAAAAAGGTAGTTATTCTAAGCATTGGCATAGGTAGTTATCCTAAGTGGATTAGAGGTAGTTATATCAAGTAGTTACAAAACATGGTTAAGGTAGTTACCCTAAATGTACTAACCTCACCTATAAATACAACATTGTAATTCAATCAAAGGGGGTTCCACTTTTTCACAAGGCATTGTATGAAGGACTCTAATAATACTATTCTAGCAATAAAGCAATAGAGAAATGTTTTGGATGTGTGTTCAATTCAATCTCATGTGTTGTTGTTGTTGTTGATATTTGTATGTTTAATCAATGATAACCATTTGATTTCCTTCAAACGTTGCATGTGGAAAAGATTATCATGTCAAGTTTTGGTATCTCAACTTGAATGTGTGGAACTTAAATCAATAAGCTTATTTCTCATTTTCTTTATTAGTTTTCATTATTCAATTTGTTCTTAACAACCCTAGAAAATACATATACCCCCCATCATACAAGGGAGCTGCCCCTCTCAAATGCAGAGATGAATTGACATAGTCCTGTAATTCTTCAATTGTTGTGAGCAGGTTGTTGTTGATCCAAGGGCGAATAGAGTTATTCATGAAGGTTATTTAAAAGCAACAAATCTATTTACCAACAAACCTACATCCTACTCCTAGTAGCCTACAATTTGAAGTTTTGAGTTGATTTGCTTTATGTGTGTGTATGGTTGTCAGATCATGGTTTGATTCATAAATTTAATGTAAGCCTCTGGTCAGTGCCTATCCAAGGGCATGGAGTCCAACTTAAAATGTATAAATTCCTATAAACCAAACAAATATACAAGTTTCAAAGGGTTATATAGCTCTATCTTATAGAGAACTCCCAAGATTGAGTATTTCCATTAACTCTACTTATAAATATCCTTGTTATCAAACATTCCCCTCCATGTTTGACTTAAAATATTTAGTCTATTCCTCAAATAGAAGTAAAAAATCAAACATGTAACACATCAAATGTGCATTCAAGAACTTAGATAACCCTTGGCTACTTAATTCAAAAGGAGATTGTAGATAACAATAGAGAAAATTAATAAAACACATGCACTACAAAATTATTCATATATTTCAACCTAAAACTGATAAATGGCTTATGCAAATGCATACATTAAAATAGAACTCGCAAGACCATAGAAAGAACAACCAGCCAAAGTTTTGTGTTAGCTTTACTCCTCAAAATCCTAAAACTTCCAACAACCTACAAAGTGAGGCAACTGACTCTTTATAGACATAGAGCCTGGCATTAACATTCATTACATTTGTTGGTTAGGTGAAAATACATCGTAGACTACCACTCAAGGGTGTTGAGACATTTATTACATTGAGCCTAGAGAAAGATAAAAAATAATTTGTTACATGGGACCCAAATGACTTGAGGAGCCCGGCCACATAAATGTAGAGGAGAAATAATTGCTTATTTGCTTCAGGGACACCTAACCATACTTCTCCACCCACTCACCATATGACTTTTCTGATGACCATTGGAATGCAATCAACTTTAAAATCTTGTCAATATGTCCTGTGTACCTTGAATCCATCAAAATCTTCACTTCTTTATAGAACAACTCAAAATTTATTGCCAATACATGTAGTTTATCCAAAATTGAGTTCAAAATTGCTAGCTTGGGGTCCCCATGAGTGCAACAAGTAGATATGAGCTAGCCGACATTGTCATTGAAATCAACTTTCCACTTTTCAAGGCCTTTGACCTACCCATCAGCTTCTAGAATGCTAGACATTATCTTCTTATCTATTTTTTTCATAAACTGCTTCTTCTTGCCTAGTACTTTATCTATATTTATTTGAAAAGCTACAACCCCTTCAAAAATTTCTAGCATTTCAAGGGTTAGCTTCATCTCTGGTGGTGCCTATGCATCATACCTTGCACACCTGATCAAGTCTCTTAATTCACCAGTCCTTGGCAGCCATGACTTCTGCATTGTCTTAATACATTCTTTATCTTGCTCATGTTTATCCAATGCAACTTTTAAATTTCAATGAGACTTCCATGTCTCATCCATTCTTGCCACAATCTTAGTCACCCTATGGTTTATCAAATTAGTTAATATCTCTTTGAATGAACTCCTTTTCTCCTCTTTCAACCTCTTCACCTCCTCCTTCAGTTCTCTGATTTCAGTCAATAGAGGCTCTATGTCAGCTAGAAATTATTCTGCTGTTGGGATCACAGGTGGAGGAGTGAACTTTCTAGCCCCTAGTGATAGCTTCTCCTTACACCTATTAAGTTTTGCTATTGCCTATGCATATTTTAGCAACAACTCATCATGTTCTTTCTGTAGCTTGTTAGTGACTACCTCAACAAATTATGTAGTATGTACATTTAAACTTACAGCCTGGGGGGCAAGGGTGTCAGATACCCTCTTAATTATTACATCACTTATTAACTCCCCCAATCCAATCCTAGGCTTGTTATTATTTGGGGCTAGAGCCCATATTGTCAATGTCTCAAACCTAGGGTTGAAGGCTACCCCAAAGAGAGCCTTTTCTACTTGCTCATCTGTTATATCTAAATCTTCTTTGGTTATTGTGTCAAATGTATCTGATAGAGTCCAATGAGGATATAGCAAGATATTACTTTTGGCAACCAATGCCCTCCCCTCCTTTGGAGTCATTGTGCTAATGGCCCGATTAACTTCTTTTAGCACCCTTTGGGTGATGGCCTCATATTCAAAGGGATTAGCTCCACTTTTGGCATCCTTAATTCTTTTTTTAGAATTCCTCACTCTTAATTTTTAATACATAACTCTTGAATTCATGAGTGTTTATGAATTCATCATCCTCAAAAAATTTATTACAAGCCATTATTCTGACATCTTCAATATCTACAATTTGTCTTGACATTGTCCTCATTGCCCTATTTTTAGGAGATGAGTAGGGCCTTATTTTGTCAGGTGAATTCACTTGATGGGTAACTTCCTACACCTATTCTTCTACTTCACCCTGAAGGTCCACTACCTTAGTTTTCTCTAGAGCTTCCAAATCAATTATTTTGGCCCTCTTGACAGGGGAAGGGGTAGTTGATTCTTTTTTCACATCATACCCTCTCCTTGAGCTGCCAGACTGCTAGGAGGGTCTTTCTTCTCCTGTAGGGGCACTAGCAATTAGTTGCTCTACATTATCCAACATTTTTTGAATTCTTTGAATGGGGTTTTCCACTTCTACAAAAGCACCCTAATATGCATCATTCACATTCTTCCTCATTCTTTCTCCTACCATTACTGTGTCCCACTTGATACTCAAGTGATGGACATCATCCATTATAAAGCAATTCCTAGCAATATCATCACTATAGTCAACCTGATGAATATATCATGGTCTTTCTTTGCTAAACCTTACCTTATTAATGAAACCCTCAAGGTCAAAAATCCTTGGCTACTCCAAATACATCCCATAGCACTGCAACACTGAATAAATCTGATCCAATCCACTCTTATCAGCTATTAGAAAATCACTAAATCTAAGGGAGGTAGGAAAGAATGACCCTTTCTTATGTTTCCTTAGGTGCTCCTTATCTGACTCATTTGATTGCCTAATGATTTCTAAGAATGCAGTTCTCTTTGGTACATATTTATGTAGAATATGGGGTGGGGCCTCACACCCATAGACCCTGATGCAAGTAGTGTGTTCATGATAACACCAATCACCCCAATTGTGATCAATCCCCAAGTGAGGAGTTCTATCTAGTGGCCATAAGAAATCCAATACATCTAGATGTAGCCTTTCACCCTCTAGCTCCAAAATCCTAGAACTCTCATCACAAAATATTCCTTAAAGATTACATAATCAACACTAGTATAATGCATATCTACCATATAGGTCCATATCTACATTGGAACATATTGCCCTGCGCATCTGTCATTTTGACATGTAGATTCTAGTGCCACATCCCTGACAAAGCAAACAAAAGCATATGGCACAACATGGAATACCATGTGAATTTAACATGGGCATCCATAGTAAATAATGTGCTCTTGATTTCTGTCATCTAGTTGTACATTTTATCTGCAATGTAGGAGGCATAGTCATATGGCTCCTTAGTCTCTTCACTCTAAATATCTACTAACATCATCATTAGAGAGATGGGCATTCTATCTAAGGCATCCCTTCCTACCACCTATCATAAATTGTGATATGTTCTGACAAAATAATGCATGAACAGGTCGCACTAGAAGGGTTCTTGTTCACTATCTGAGATCTTCACCAATTTACCATCAACTCCTCTTAGCCTATGCTTGGCCAAGTTAAAGTCTCTTTATGCACACTTAACAGTTTGGTACTTCGTCTTCAATGCACTTAGGTCAATTGGCTTATTAGCCATAGGGTTTAAGTTAAACACAGTGGCAATGCATCCCTTTGTGAGTTTGATAATTTTTGTGCCATTTCCTGCTAAGATTGACCTTGTTTGGGGATCATAACTCAGTTCTATTACCCTCAGTAGGTCTGAATTAGGGAATACATTAGGGCAGATAAGCTTGGCCAAATCAAAGTGCCAGGCATATGGGGGCTTTATAATCCATTCTTTTGTGCCAGCGTTCAAACAAGAGCCAACCAGGAATAGGCAGTCTGGCATCTCTATAGTTGTAACAAAAGTCAAGGAATTTATCATCTAGCTTGCCTAGACCATGCAAATTTAGAGGTTTCCTAATAGAACCTGGGAGCTGGACCATAAGGTCCTCATCTAAGATGCGCTTAGAGGTGGAAGCTTGACTGACTTGACTCATTTTTCAAACCAATTGCAATAAACTAGGGCTTCTTATACATATAATTATCTAGCTCCTCAATCAAACAGTCAACTTAAAATATGTCAGGAATAGCAAGACATAATGAACTTACAAGTTTATGCTTGCATAAGTTTGAAATTCATTCCTTACTTTCTTGAGAATTCGTGGTGTGTCTAAACTTTGTTTGTGCTTGAAGAAATAATGCAAAAAGCCCTAACTTTTCTTCCTTTTAAGCTTTGTAGCATAGCTTCTAAGGCATTAATGGAGGTAGCTTTAGCCTTAACCTTTCATTCATGTCACAGGGTGCCTTTAATGTTCATCACAAAAGTTTAAACCTGCCCCATTGATTTGGGTTTATTCCTGTGAGATCTACGGTCGTAATTTACCTGCTAGATTTGAAAATCTGGGTCATCATAGTTGAAAAGTCCTCAACCAATGAGAATGAGCCAAATTAGAAGTACTTCCTTCACTGACCACATCACTTTTGCTCAGCCTGGACACATGGAAACATTTCACGACATCGCAGTTAGAAGTGGGCCACCACTTTACCTACCCTGTACGGGTACGATAAAGCCTCCACGCGTCCATCCTTCATTTTCTTTTGACTTCCTTCATAAGACAGGACCACAGGTCCCCATCTTGCAACCGCATGGCAAAGATTCCTTCCTGGAAAGATACTCTTGCGATGATTCGCAACCATTAGATTAGAGCTTTCCTTTGGACCACTTTAAGATTCACACTTGGCCTAGCATATGGTTGGTTAATGTAGGATTCCTAAAATAAAGGGACACAAGCTTATATTCTTTGATAGGTGTCACCTTGTCATGTCCACGTAGCAGGAAGATGACGCCATGTAATATGTGCTATGATGCCACAAAATACATTTTATTAAGCCTTATAACCTATGCAAAGACTTAGGACATGGGTTTAATTTTTCACGGGCTACAAGGGGTATGACTTAGGATATGGGGCTGGTCACTTAATGAATATAAAGGCTTTAAGTTATGACTTAAGAGACTGGAAACCTATCATAGGTGGTCAAAAGGGAATTAAGAAATAAAGTGCATGAGCCTAGGGACTTAGGTTTAAAGGATTCTTTAAAGGCAAAGGCTTGTAATTTTATGAGCCTAAAACCCTAAACCCTAATAGGTACCACTAGGTGCATCACCTCACAAAGATCAAAATCCTTACTCTCCTTGACCATTTGATAGGCGGTATGGATTGCGGTGGCTTTGGCTAAACCCTCCCGATTGGCATAGTAGACCTTGTATGCAATGCCCATGGTGGCATATTTCACCCTTGAATCTGTGATATCCTTCACATGCATATTTCTTCCATGTGTTGTTGCTTTGGTCAATTCCTTCACTTGATTTATTCTGATGGCCTTCATTGTCGATAGGGGTCTTATGACACTTAACCCTATGACTACCCTAATGGCCTCCTTTGTGATTCTATAGGGTTTATCCAAATATATGAATTCATCACAAATTATGCTTAAAATGATCCTTATCCATTCATGTGCATCTATAAAGTCAGGGAAATCCTTCTATACATTCAGTTTCTTTGCCAGTATGTTTTTATATTCAGGTAAATACCCTATGTCTCCCAGCAATGTGTCCCTCAACTCCTTGAATTTCATGTGATTGATCTCTACCAAGGTGTTGTGAATATATTTCCTCACATCCTTCGTGTATACCACATTTTCTGACACATTCAAGAATGTGTCATCTTTATCTACTTCTAGGGCTTTCTAGGGATACTTTTTAAACTTCAGCCATGGCTTGTGTGTGATGTCAATTAGCTCATGGGTTACCATTGTATATTCTCTATTTGAATGCTTTCTTCTACTCTTCACTATTTCATTCACCTCTTGATTCTTCTCTCATAGCTCAAATTTTGCCAAAGTATGAATGTAAAGTGAGGTTCCTAGGGTCTTATTAGGATTAAATACCTTTTCTTTTTGCCCTAATTTTCCCACTATCCCTTTTTATTATTTATCTCCTTTCATTACTTTATGTCTTTGTTTCATATGACTTAAGTCCTACCCCTTGTTTGTGGCTAGTTTCTAACACCCTATGTTACCATGGAAGAATCTCTACGCAATCAATTTCTTTGCTCCAAAGATTGATGATTTGGTAGTTTGACATCTAGAATAACCTCCCCTCGATGTTTCCCTTGTATCTTGTCCCCCTTTTTTCTTCTTCTTTACTTGTTACTATCTTGCCTATATCTTTGGTAACATATTTGTCTAAGTTATATATCGATTCCTCTACTTCCTTTACTTCATTTGCTGAGATTTCTAAGATGTAAGCTTCTTGTCTCTCCCTTATGTCTCACTAGTGATCTATGATGGATTTTGATGACATGTGGAGGATTGCGGTATGTCTTCCTTGTTGGTCCTGATCATTAATATGCTATAGTAACCCAACATTTTCCTTGTTTTTAGTTCTAGTTCTTCTCTCAGCCAAGCTTCTAGACCTTCCTCACTATCTATGCTATAGTGACCATCCTCTATCTCCACTTCTCCCTCAAAATTAGGCTCTTTTGTTGTCTCCTTTATATCCAACCTTGTTATTGTGCAAAGATTCTTTGCATCCTTATCACTATCTTTAGTATGATTAACTTCTTCTATGTATGCTTCTTCCATTGATGATCCCAAAGGAATGTTGACATGACCTTGTTATCATTAGAAAATTATATCTCTTCTTTCTGGGAGTCTATGATAGCATTTGCATCCACAAACCATCTCAACCGTAAAAGTGCATTGAAAGCTTCTCTTTGATCCTTCATGGCTACAAAAATAAAGTCTAGGACTTGTTTGACCTCCATTAGGTTAACTTACAATTGGTTCCTTATTCCCATTATCTTAATGTTAGATCCATCTACCAAAATAATATTGTAAATTGTCTCTATCATCTTAGGTCTTCCTAACTGCTCCCACAACTTCTTTGTGATCATGTTGACATCTACTCCTAGATCTATCATGACATTCCAGACCTTTATGTGATTGATGTGAACATCCACCATAAGTGGTTTTATCTTCCATTCTCTATCTTTTCTTCCCATCCTCTAGAGTTGACTCTTCTGACCTTGCTCCTTATTCTAGGATTTAGAAAATTGCTTTAGTTTCTCAATAAGTCTGTGTTGTTGTGTCAATTGGGCTAACTTCTTCAGAGCTTCTACTTCTCCTTCAATGAAAAACTACTTGTATTGCTCCTTTTCATGTTCCTTTTTTATTGTTTTTTTGGATTCCTTCACAACTTCCTCATGTTTTTTTCTAGAGGGAACACATTCTTCTTCCTCCTCACTGTCTTCCTCTTCTGTCTCAGTGATATGGTGCCTTCTAGTATTTGTTCCTTGTCTTGTCAGTGCCACATCTTTCTCCCGCCTTATTCTTCTATCTTTTCTGGTATGTTTTGGCTTTCTTCTCTAGTAGTACACTTCGTTTTCTATAGTTTCAATTTAAGATATGGTTGTTTCCTCCCTGTTGTTCTTCTGGCAAGTTCTTGCTCCTTGACCCTTTGGCGCCCTTCTCATGATCCTAGCTCCTTTTTGGTTATTCATATTCTATCATTCATCACTCTTAGATTATGGTTGTGCATTCCAGAAGTACTGTTGTGCTCTCTCACAAGAAAATAAATCATGCTCTGTATTGCTACAAAATGAACACTGTGTTTTCCTATCAACTCAACATTCATTAGAATAATGTCCTAGCTTACTGTAATTGAAACAAGTGGCATCCTCCCTCCTTTGATTTCTTCCATGGCCTCTTCTTCCTCTATAACCTCCAAGTTGCTCTTTGTCATCATTGTTATAGCTATTCCCATAGGATGGACTGCTAGAATTAGAATTTTGTATTACATTGACATTCCACTGATTTCTCCAATTTGGTTGTTTGTATCCTTGATTATGTGAGCTTCTTTCTACATAGGACATGATATTTCTCTCTACTAAGTTTGTGTACCATGTTTCATCTTCTTCATCAGAAAATTTTCTTTTCCTCTGAAATTTTTGTGAAGGATAGTTTAGTGTTTTATGGTCATTCCACTCTCCGCATAATCCATACTATACTAAATTATTTCTTTTGGTTGTTGCTTTGATGTTTGCTTTTATTGTGGAAGCTTGTATTTCACCTTTCATCCTAGGGCATTCATTTCTCAAGTGACCTTCTCTTGTACAGTATGAGCACCAAATATTAGGTCTTTGCTTTTGTGTATTCTCCTCCTGCTTGGCCAAAATCTCCTATCTCAACTTCAACTAATCCAATTCTAATTTTAGTTTCTCTAATTCTAAGTTTTCCTTCATCTTATCTTGTTTGCACCAAGATTGAGACTTTATTTGGTATGTTAGTGTCACTACTTCTACATATGTCTCAATTATTCTTCCATCTAGGGATAACCTTATTTCGGGGCTTATTCTAGAAATAAATCATTCTATCTTTTACTTCTCAGTTAGTGGTTCCTCCAACTTCCTAGTTGTCTCCTTGAATCTTCTATCAAAGTCCTTTATTGATTCTTTATCCAACTGCATCAAATCTCTCATCTTACTTACTCCTTCTGTTAGAACATCCAAAACTCCAAAAATCTCCAAATATAACTTCTTGATATCATCCCATTCCTTATCACTGTTCACACATGTCTTCCTATACCACTTCAATTCTTCATTCCACAAGGTGCCTATGAAGTCAAACAACTTGATTTCATCTCTTTCTACTCCCTTTCAGTTCCAAATAGACTCCAAAATAAAAATGTGCTTTGTTGCTTTAGTAGTCTCCTCAAAGATTGGTAACTTGATAGGAATATCCATGATTGGTCTTATCAAAATCTCCAGTACTATGTGGTAGGTTTATTTCAATCTGTTCATCTAGTTAGGTTGTCCTCTCTGAACTCACTTTCCTTCTATTCCCTTGTCTCTTTGTAGTCGGATATCAATGTAGTCCTCTCCTGAAAATTCTATGAAATTACTTCGGATCTCTAATATTCTCTCTGCTTCCTTGTTTGCTTGAATATTTTCCTTATTAACTAAAATTCTTTTGACTTTATATGGCACTTGGGGTGACTCATGGTCCAAGGGTTGTGTCTCTTCAAACTAGGGGATACTCTTCCATTTGTGAATGACATCATATCGCCATTCAATGATGATTGAAATTTCCTTCCAAAACCCTCAAAACTCCTCTCAATGTTTATCACATCTTCTCCTCCTCTTATCTCCTTTATGCTTTGGAAAATTAGCTCCTCTATATATTCCTCATCCATATTCAAAATTTCTAGTGTTAATTCATAGTTTTTGGTAGTCTGTGGCATAAACCCTAATTCACTTGTTTCTTCTTTTTCCCTTTCGCATTCTTTTCCAGTAGCACCCACAATGGTGCACTCTGCAACATCCTCCATAATATGCTCTATATATTGTCCTTCTAACCTCCTTTCTCTGGTAGTACCCACATTGGCATGCTCAACAACATCCTCCATGATGCACTTATCTTCTTCTTCCCTTCCGATAGCACCCTCCATGGCATGCTCTTCAAATTCTTCCTCCTTTTATTCCACAACTTCTATTGTCCTTCTTTTTTCCATCTCTTATGTGTTAGGGTTCAAATCATAGCAATAAACACTAACAATTATATGCAGATTAAATAACCCAAATATAACAATGAAGAATAACACAAAAGAGATCAACACATATTTTTAACGTGGTTCACCCAAAATGGGCTACATCCATAGAAACTCATCCATCCAATGATTTTATTATCCAGTACAAAACATATTACAATCTCATAAATTCCATGCTGAAACATACATCCCACCGCTTATAACAGGCTTTTTGGAAGCTTCTAGAATTAGCATTTTACAATGTCATTTTTCACTTGTCAGTTATCAAAATTAACTATCGATCCCAAATGTACAAAAAAGGGGAAAAAATACATTATGAGTGTACACTATTTGCATGATCAGTTGCCACATACCAACATTGTGCTCTTTCCATCCTTTTGTGGTAACGTTCCTATTGTTCCTGAGTTTTCTTCAATATCTCTTCTCTGCTTATCTCTATTCTGGTTTTGATTTCTTTTCTAATCTCTCTTTTCCTCTGCTTCTCCCCTTTTGCCATGGGTTTTCTTGATTTGGCGATCCATTAGTCCTCTTATGTCCCATGAAATCCTTGTTTGAAGAGTCACATCATTTGAAATCTCCTTGCGGACCCTACCCCCTTTTCACTTGTCATCCCCTTAAGTGCCTTCCCCCTCTCACAGAGATAGAAACTTAAGGAGATCCGAATTCCTCCACAAATTAAAAATTGTCTTTGACAACCTTGCCTTTTCTTCTCTTCAAAACTCTACGCTACCTCTTTGGACTTTTTTCCCTTTTAATATTTAACTACTTTCTTCCAGGGTCCCAACAATGAAGCCAAATGTTAGAAAGAAAAGTAGAGGAGATATTAGTCTAGAGATTTGGTCCTCACTAAAGTCTTTGTAGTCAGTTTATACCCAGTTAATTAGCTAGAGATTGGTAGAAAAACATAAAGAATAATAAACCAGAGTATCACATACATATCTGATGGAGGGAAAACTCTCCCTTTCAAATCTACTACAAATACCAACATAAAAGCCTATGCAAGAAGGTTACAAATGAAGTTAAACAATAGAAAAAAGGAAGAGAAATCTGCAACACTTATTTTATTTCAATAAGAAATTTCATTACATCAACATGAAGCTTATGAGCTTCCTAGAATTATACATGCAACACCTACAACAAATAATTTTTCAGCATCCTAAACTCATTTCCCAACATCTGGGTCTCTCTTCAATTTTTTTTCTTCCAACTCCAATAAAAACCCATCACTTATTCCTTTCACTGTACCCTGATTTCTTAGAATTTCCTAAAATGGTTTCTGGGTTTCATGTCTCTCCTTCCTAGATTTCTAGAATATTTTTAATTTCTTGATTTTGATAAGATATGAGAAAGTTATACTTGTTTTATTGAGACTAGGTCTCATAATTACGACCCCCCATTTTTGGAGTTACAAATTTTGGAATTACTAAAATAAAACTTGGGAGTTAGGTCAACCAACCTAGGCCATAAAGACCACTTACAAGATTCTTTACTCTATGATGGTTACAATAATAAGTGCCATTAATTCCATGATTCTTGGCAGCCCCACTTATGATAGAATCAACCCCACTTATTATAAAAATCAACCCCCACTAAAATAGAATTTAATGCCTTTGCCTAGGAAAGATATTCTCCACTATTTGAGGCATTTCTAAATTACTGGGGTATTTTTCCAGAAAAATTATATTTACTAATATCCCAAGGAAAATTATATTTGTTACAAATTAAAATATTATTTCCCAAGCCCATAAACCTTATTGAAAACAAACCAAATTAAAATAACAATATTTTAGGTGATGTTGATTGCCAATTTGTTATGGATTCTCCTGCATCATACTCCTAGAGAAAAAAGAATTCAAGCCCCATTGAATTATTATTTTCTTCCTTGTCTTCCAGTTATTCTGCACCTCATCCTTCATCTTTACAAACATCTTTGGTCCCTTCTTCCTATTCTTCTTCTGGTGCCTTTTTCTATCCAATATTATCTCAACGTCTAGGTTCCAAAACTCCATCTCTTGTACATATACCTCAGTAGCTTTATCTTTGTCTTCATCCTCATCATTGGAACACCATATGACATCATATTCACCATTAGTGTAACCTACATCATACTCTTGCAAACCTTCATATACATCATTTGAAACATCCTTATTAGCAATTTCATTATCAACAATAACTTGATCATGAATATCAACACCAATGTTATCAACAACCTTATCATCAGCAACTTGAGTATCAATATCAAATTTATTAGCAACCTCAACAACCATATCATTAATCTCAACATCAATAGCCTTATCAACAACTTGATCAACACCATATTTCTCACCTTGCACATCTTGAACATTGGATTCAAACTTTACCTCTCCCTTTATGGTTGTTTTCCTTGATTGTCTTCTTCTTTGCATAATCTTCTTGATGGGCCATGTAACTTTTTTTTTAATTTTCAAGTGCCAACTTTGCAACTACTACAACTCCATTTGGAACTCCCTATTTGTTCTTTCCATATCTTCTTCCATCTGTTTCAAAGCTTTTTCCAATTCTCTTATTTCTTTCTCAACCTCTATTTGCCTCATCTTTTCCTCTTTCTTCTTCCTCTCTTTTTCTTCTTGCTTCTTCTTTTGTGAACCTCTAGCCTACAAGTACCTTCTAAACAAATCCATCTCCTCTTCAAGCAAGTTTCTTCTTGCTTCTCTTTATCTTTGCCTCACCTAGGTCTCTTCTCTTTTCCTCTACCTAGTCTTTTGGCAACCAGGTTCTCTGTTCAACCTGCACAAACAAAAACCCACAAACACCAAACTCTCTTGCCCAGACCTTTTGATCTCTAATACCAATTGATGCAGAGGGAAAACTCTCCCTTTCAAATCTACAACAAATACCAACATAAAAGCCTATGCAAGAAGGCTACAAATGAAGTGAAACAATAGAAAAATGGAAGAGAAATCTGCAACACTTATTTTATTTCAATAAGAAATTTCATTACATCAACATGAAGCTTATGAGCTTCCTAGAATTATACATGCAACACCTGCAACAAATAAGTTTTTAGCATCTTGGACTCATTTCCCAACATCTGGGTCTCTCTTCAATTTTTTTTCTCCCAGCTCCAATAAAAACCCGTCACTTATTCCTTTCACTGTGCCCTCATTTCTTAGAATTTCTAAAAATAGTTTCTAGGTTTCGTGCCTCTCCTTCCTAGATTTCTAGAAGATTTTTAATTTCTTCATTTTGATAAGATATGAGAAATTTATACTTGTTTTACTAATATTGGGTCTCATAATTACGACTCCCCATTTTTGGAGTTACAAATTTTGGAATTACTAAAATAAAACTTGGGAGTTAAGTCAACCAACATAGGCCATAAAGACCACTTACAAGATTCCTTACTCTATGATGGTTACAATAATAAGTGCCATTAATTCCATGATTCTTGGCAGCCCCACTTATGACAGAATCAACCCCACTTATGATAAAAATCAGCCCCCACTAAAATAGAATTTAATTCCTTTGCCTAGGAAAGATATTCTCCACTATTTGAGGCATTTATAAATTACTAGGGCATTTTTCCACAAAAATTACATTTACTAATATCCTAAGGAAAATTATATTTGTTGCAAATTAAAATATTATTTCCCAAGCCCATAAACCTTATTGAAAACAAACCAAATTAAAATAACAATATTTTAGGTGATGCTGATTGCCAATTTGTTATGGATTCTCCCGCATCAATACCATAGTAAGAACACAACACAAAATTACACAGTACCAACAGGTCTCCATATATATATCAATAGAAATCTAATGTATACAACAGATATCCCTCCTCTGACAGGTCTAAGTCTCTGCCTCATTAGTTACATACATGACTTCTATGTCATTCTTTACATCAAAATCTATCACATATCATACTCCTATCCACCTATGCTATGTCCTTATATCCTATATCTATATATACTATATCTCGATTACATATAGGGATGTGTTTTCTTTCAGATTTGGCTTCCACATAGTGTGTGTACCAACTTCTAGTCAGCTCTACTTTATGTTCTACACCTTGCTAATAGCCACATTGTTCACATACCCAAATACTGTCACCGTTGTTTGCCTTAGTGCCCACTCCAACTTGCTCACAGTTTTTAGCACACTTCAAACTTATTATGCCCAAATTCTTCCACACAGTTTTTTTCTCCATGTAGTTTCTTTTCTTCTGCATAGAATCTTCTCCATAACTATTTTTCTCCTATGCTCAATGTTAAAGAATTGAAAATTTGATTTTTATTGTTCTCTAGTACTGTTGTTGAATTTGTAGAGTAACAAAAGTTAAAAACAATATTAAATATTCACATTGTAGATGATAACAAAAATAAACTATAATTTAATTGTGTTCAACCATGTGATATTATGTCATTTAATACATTGGCTTTATAAATCCATTATTCTCCCATGAACAAACTACTTATGGGAATAACTTCCCACTAGCCAACCAACTAACCTAAAAACTAATTACTAACTTAAATCACTAAGGTGAAATTATTACATGTAAACCTTAATTTTCTAACACAGACTTCAATTTTAATTTTAGTTGTTGCAAACTCTTTTATATATGTAGTATTGTATTCATTATTTTTTGTATGAGTATAAACAACAGATTTAAGATTTTTCTTAGTGAATAAAATAAATATTTTTTTCTTTTTTCTTCTATGTTGATCACTCATTTCTTGGGTAGTATATGAATGTCATAGATTTCATTTTTCATCTCAGTAATTTTTTGTTTAGAATTTCTTAGTATAGTGATAGTCCTATTTAAATTTATTTTAATTGATATCATAGTAGGTTGCAAAATTTTTATTTTGCAAGTGACAAGCTTCAAGTTAACAATTATCTCCAAATGGCTAATGGTGACAACTTTCCATTCCAACTTCTGTTATTTAAAGGAGACAACTATGAATACTAAAGTATCAAAATAAAGACCCTACTATTATTCCAAGATCTTTAGGAATTAGTAGAAGTAGGATACATTGAACCTATAGATTAAAATGCTTTCAATGCTTTGAAGTTAGAACTCTAAGTAATTTTAGGTACATGGAAGTCATGTGACACTAGGAAGATACTCAAACACCTAAGCAGTTGAGAAGCCTAAGAAGCCAAGATGTTCAAAATGACTAAATAGCCCAAGAATTGTGAGGAGATCAAGTCGAAACTAACCGAAGTTTTCCATGTGTCTTCCTCATGGAGATAAAAGATGTCAAAACACCTCAAATCTCCCAAAGCATGTTTTCTTTACATTACTCTAGAACATACAATTTTTGGAGTAACCGTGTGAGAGGAAAACTTGCTAAATATAGAGTATCACAAGACTTTGACATGTACTACCCCATATAACTATAGGAACTATGATACCTATCAACCACTTGTAGAGATTAAGACTCGTAGGAGAGACAAGTAGCCAAGTAAAATTATTAAGGTTATCCAAAGAGTTTAACTTCATGGATTTGAAGAGGAAGGAGTTTTCGTACACAAATAGCTTCCTTAGTATAATATTAATTCCCAAAATATGTTTGAGAAATATTAAAAACTCTATAAATCTTAAATGGGATACAATGAAGTTGATTCCTTTATAGTCAGGTAAAATTTGATCTAAAGCGAAAGTTAATTTTACTAAATATGCCCTAATTGGATTAATTAGGATGGTACCATATTGTTAGTGAATAGATTTGTCCTTTGAAAATAGCTATGGAAAATGACTCAAAATTCCAAGGAAGAAGGACTAAAAGTACTAACAGTTAGAGAAGTCATCGTTGAATTGACAACTTTCCTCTAAATTTTAGAGGTACATCTCCCTCTTATGATATTCCATGAACGGAAACACAAAGTATGCTTTTTACCAAAAACAAGAAAATGAAGACTAACATCTACCCATAACCATGAAAATAGATGTGAAAGATTAAATTTAGAACTATGTGAATGCAGAAAAATGATACAAAGTTCACTCCTCCCACACCCATAGATAATACCCAGGAAAAGAATAAACAACAAATTCCCCCAATGGATGAATTAACATGAACTCAAAGATTTAGAAATGAACACCCACACAATTTGGCATAACAGAGAATCAGTTTCCACAGGACACATATAATCTAAAGAAAACATTCATAAATTCATAGATTAAAAAACATCTTCCTTATTTCTCGAATACAAAAGTGGTTTAACAAACCCAACATCCCTGTATAGTAAACTGTGCTTGAAAGAAAAATTGTACTCTATTCCTCATTCCCAAAAAGCTAGAAAGATAAAGATCCCTTTAAAATTGGCCTCCCATGAGTTTTTAAAGGCTTCTCCTTTGTAACTGTTTCTTGGAAAGTCTATTATAAATTTATCCCTTCGTGTAATACTTCCCAATAAAAGGTAAAGTAAAAAGAAAATAGTAACCCTTCCTCTTCCCGTAACATCCTTTTTAAACTAACTTTTGATTTCTCCTTCTAAATACATTTTAAAGGTTACCTAACTTTGTCATACCATTGAAAAAGTGAAACAACTAAATAAAGTCTCTAGCCTTGCAATATTTGCACATATATTCCACATGTCACCTGTCCCTTAGAACTTGACCTCCATAAACAAATCAAGTTCCCAATCTTCACATATATGAGGTGGCAATGTAATGTGGCTAGTTGGTGCTCTTCATAGTGGGCCCCTCTGTTGTCCTTTATTGGCCACATAGGCTCCATCATGGCAGTCAAATTCATATCAACAATACATTTCTTTAAGGCATTTTACCAAACTGTTCACATGCCTTATCTCTCCTTCTCCATTTGCACAAATGTCTCCAAAGGCACTTGCAACTACATTTGACTAAAATTTCCCCTCCATTGTGCTTTGATGGATATCCCTACCCTATTCCAACTTTTAAACAGGCTGCATTGAATAGAAAGCCAGGGATTGCAAAACTAAGACAATATATGTAAGGACAAAGTCATTCAATTGGTAATTGCAGTGCACTAAGGTGATAACCAAAGTTGACTTCCACAATTGTTGCATTGGGGACAAATTTTGCTCGGCTTTCATTATGCTAACAAATTCATCTTGAGCATAATTGGAGACATAATGGAAGAGCTTCCCATCACCATGTTTGCAAAAGAAGTTCTCCATAGACAACCCAAACATGAAAGCATGTTGATTGATAGCTTTCTTCACATAGTGAAACCTTCCTCAAGGTTAATTATTGCAATCGCTTTCACCAAACATTTATTGGTAGACTAGATCAGTCATCAACTTTTCTAACAAAAGGTATTTCATTTAAACCTCCATGGACATCATTGTAACAGATAGTAGCCTCCTCATTCACAATATCCTCTCATTTTTAGGTTGCCACGAACCAATTGCTCCTCCAGAAGAACTTTTTGAACCAAAGGAGTTGCAAAGGTTTCACTCATTATGCATAGCCAATGAAGTTGGGGGAGGATTGCCATAATATCTTGAGCTTGTATTGCTAATAGCTCTCAAAGAAGGAATAGTTTATGAAGAATGTCGTAGAAGCTTCGCTAGTTTTGGAAATACTCCAACTTTAATTACAATTCAAATATTGTTATCATCTCCAACTATAATATCTGGAAAAAAATATATGTTTTCCATTCAAAATCTTCTAATCGCACTAGATATAAAGTTTCTAAATCCTCTTCAATCAAATCCATTCAATGCATCTCCTATAATCATCGTGGGCTAGGAGGGTGCTGGTGCAAGTCGTGGAGTCAAGTTTTAACAAAGGGTTAGCTTCTTATTTGAAAGGGCTAAGGCAGACTTAGAAACCCTCTTATAACATATTAAGCCATTTAGGCATATGACATGACACTTGCCTTACCTTACATATATCCCATGCTATGAAATCATGGCTCAGGCTTAATAGCTTTAAATGCATTTGCTTGAAAGTTTTTAAAGCCTTTTCTTTAACAACTCTAATTTGTATATTCCTGCAATCATTGTCGTCCAATTGAAAGCTGTTCATGTGCTACATCCTACAATCAAGGCATTCCACGAGATCACATTTCTTCATAGATGTTGGCGTCATATTTCTTTTTCCAGACTCGCACTTAGTCTTACGCACTAAGATAAGGAGAATGGGTGCCTTGGAGTAATCAGATCGCTTACGGTGTATCTTGTGATCACAAATCTTCTAAGACCACATTTGTTGAGAAGCATCTTGTGCATTATCTATGTGACCCACATTTTTCACAGGTGGTCACTAGAACACAATATCTGGCAAAAACTGGCTCTCTTTATACTTAGATGGATGTCCATACTCTAACTTTATGCTCCATGTGGTTCAGTCTAGGAGGATGCTGGCAAAGGCTGTATAAACCAATCTCTATGTGTATAACCTGTGACCATAGCAGTCCATGAGATTGCATTTCACCTTGGGGCATATATCGATCCCAATGTCTTCCTGGCTGAGAGAGAGAGATGACAACATTGAAGGAGTCAGGTGGTTGGACAAAATGAGAACCTTTGAACTTGAGTCAGGCACGTGCACTGTTCAAGAACTTCTTGGAACTTTGACAATAAAGAGTGTCAGCCATCTATATGTCATAGGAACTTTGAACTATTGAGTCGGCGGTATAAGGAGTTCTTGAATTAATAAAACCCTCGACCACTAACAACCCATGATTTATAAAGTCCTCAAACTTCACATAAAACTTTAGAGGCACTAATATATAAGTTTGACAAAGTCCTTTATTCTTCATCATGGGATCTTACGCAATTATTAACCTGTCCAAACCTTGAGAAATGTATTCTGAAAAAACTTAACTTCTTGAAAATACGCTTTAAGCTGAAAATAGAAAACTTACATATCTTCCTCCTGACAGCTCCATTTTTTATGAAATTTGGATAGTAGGATGAATGGAGACTCCCGAACAAAACCTAGAATTCTTTTAAGTTCCAGCAACAAGGATCACAAACTTTGACTCAACTTGCAAATCACCGGCAGGAAAATTAAAGGTTTAAAATTTTGCAAACGGTGAGACATTTGGGCATTAAAACTAGCTAGATGGAGCTCAATGAGGTAAGGATCAAAGTCAAAAAAGGAAATTGCACCAACTCAAATAGATTTCAAAAATTAATTGCTTTCATGATTCGGCAGGTTCAGGGGGCTATAAGAATGTACTGAATTTTTAAAATTTTCAAGTTCAAATTTTTAGGCAACAACAATCTCTAATTGGGGACGAGGACTACAAAGGACAAAGCAAGGAACCTAGAATATTAGGTATAGACCAATGCTTAAATCCATGGGGCAATAGAGTCACATAGCACAAGGGAAAAAGGAGTGAGAGAAAGACAAAAACAAGACGCAACAAGAAAGGAAACTACACTACCAGCACACCAAAAACTCCTAATATGTACATGGTAGGAAGACCCTCCCTCCAAGGACTCTAGGATAGTCATGCAAATCCATTGATAGGCTGGGAGAAATAGCAGCCACTGTGAAATAATGGTTGATGAATGAGAAGCCCAAACACAACCAGTTGCCAACTTGTGACCATCATGATCAAATTGATAAGAATGGCACCATATAAAGACCCTCTAGATATGATTTGCTGCTTAAAAATCCATTCTTCATTGTATACTTCTTCAATAAGATGACTCATGTCAGCATTGCCCAACATATGACTACCAACATTATGTGTGATACCATGTGGTATTTGAACTTTCAAATAAAAAGAAGCCAGCCCTCGAATTGGACATTCCACACAAAGATCATGAGATAAAGATTATGCTTTGGTGCTGCATGTGGGAATGACTGTTTTGTTTAAAAATTTTGGGTCAACACATTCTTGCGTATGATCATCCCTCTCAATAGAAAAATTGATGTCCCATGCCTAAAAATAATCATTTGAATCATTGGAACACCAACCATTAGCCATACATGTCTCATGCAAAGCCAGAAGTGGATGAGATTGAAAATCTGTAATGCAAATAATATTTTCATGTGGCTGAAAATCATCCCCAACCTAAACAATCTCCTCTTTTTCTATAGGATCAGACTCAACAGTTTCATAACTCACCAAATCACACTCATTTACAACTTGAAAATCAGATATGATGACCTCTTCTCCACATAGAAATTCATCACTACTTGCATTAAGACACCAATTTGGAATGTACACAACATGAGACTCATCACATTTGTCCATTTGATCACTTTCAGGAAAGATATCATGGGTACTTTTAACATCATCTTCCAATGCTTGTCTAAAAATTTTGGCATCCAAAATTTCAAAATGAAAAGACTCAAATGAAAGATCATTTCTGACCTCTTCTTGTAGCCATACCTCTATATTATCTTGCTCAGAAAATGTGAAGACTTCATATTCAGCTTGTGAGTACTCCGAAGAAAAGGTATTCAACACCTCATCTTCAGGTTGTGTAGCCTTAGGTTGCTCTTCATCTCTAGAAAAAGTAAATGATTCCATTTCTGGACAAGACAAGGAAGCCAAACCAGTACCATTTGCATTACCCTCTTTACCACTAACATCATGGAAGAATTGTTCATTTTCTGCACCACTTGAGGTGCTTTCATATTTATCTTTGTCTTCTTTATAATGGAAATAAAAGGCTTCCCATTCTTCTATTCACCTAAGGCTTGATTTTTACATTATTTACCTCTTTTCTACAAAATTGCTTTAAATAAAAAATAGTGAGGTTAAGACTTTCAGCAGAAGGACGCTGTACTTTTTGAAAACCTACAGTCTAAAAGCTTTATTTGTGCATGATAGATTTCTTCACAGGTTTGCTACCCAAATAGTTTACAACTTGATGTGCTTTCTATAAACCACTTAATATCAAATTGTCTTCTATCTTCACAGTCTCTTATTGTGCAATTTAATATCATTTACTTTACTCCTCTTCAACTCAAATTGAACATCAGGATGCAAAGAGGAAATAAAAGTACAAAGATGAAGTTGCTCACTTGGTTGAATAGAGATAGGAATCTTTTTGAGCAGTTGGTTGAATCGATCCACAAAATCCCTAATGGATTCATCTCCTCTCTTTTGAATATTGAAAAATTGACATAGCAGAGCAACTTCATTAACATGACCTTTATATCTTCCCAAGAATTTATTCTTCAATGAATCCCAATTAGTAATGTATTTGTCCTCCAACTAATGAAATCAATTTGTTGTAGGCCCAATAAGAGATTCAATAAATAACCAAACAAAACCAACTTCTTCACTTACCCCCAAAACTCTACATGCAACTGTGAATACCAGAATGTGGTTTTCAGCAGCTTGATGCTTCTCTCTGCTGAATTTTAGAAATTGTTTTCTTGATCCTTCAGGCAATGTTGAGAACTGAGACAAAAAGAGAGGTCCAAAGTGATTTCCCCATGGCTGAGGAGACACCAATGCCATAATGCAAATTTGGAAAATAAATCAGACAAGAGTCTTTACTGGGATAAACTGCATCTGAGCACACTTCACCAATAGAGCTGCCAACCTCCATCCTCAGGGAGGCACCTTTATATTTTTGGAGAAAACAAGACACCAATACTTTGATTCTATCCCCAGTAGAGTCACCAAAAATCTGTTAGTGAATAGATTTGTCCTTCGAAAATAGCTATGGAAAATGACTCAAAATGCCTAGGAAGAAGGACTAACAATACTAATAGTTGGAGAAGTCATCGTTGAATTGACAACTTTCATCTAAATGTTAGAGGTATAGTTCCCTCTTATGATATGCAATGAATGGAAACATAGAGTATGCTTTTTACCAGAAAGCTAAAAAAGAAGACTAACATCTACCCATAACCATGAAAATAGATGCGGAAGATTAAATTCAGAACTAGGTGAATGCAAAAAAATGATACAAAGTTCACCCCTCCCACACCTACAGATAATACCCAGGAAGAGAATAAATAGCAAATTCCCCCAACGGATGAATTAACCTGAACTCAAAGATTCAAAAATGAACACCCACACAATTTCGCATAAAAGAGAATGCATTAGAAATCAATTATAGAGACACACAAGACACATAATCTAAATAAAACATTCATAAAATCACATATTCAAAAACATCTTCCTTATTTCTCCAATACAAAAGTGGGTTCACAGACCCAACATCCTTGTATAGTAAACTATGCTTGAAAGAAAAATTCTACTCTATTCCTCCTTCCCGAATAGATAGAAAGATAAAGATCCCTTTAAAATTGGCTTCCCATGAGTTTTTAAAGGCTTCTCTCCTTTGTAACTATTTCTTAGAAAGTCTGTTATAAATTTATTCCTTCCTATAATACTTCCCAGGAAAAGGCAAAGTAAAAAGAAAATAGTAATACTTCCTCTTCCCATAACATCCTTTTTAAACTGACTTTTGATTTCTCCTTCTAAATGCATTTTAAAGGTTACTTAACTTTGTCATACCGTTGAGAAAGTGAAATAACTAAATAAAGTCTCCAGCCTTGCAAGATTTGCACATATATTCCACATGTCACCCGTCCCTTAGAACTTGACCTCCATAAACAAATCAAGTTCCCAATCTTCACATATATGAGGTGGCAATGTAATGTGGCCATTTGGTGCTCTTCATAGTGGGGACCTCTACTATCCTTTGTTGGCCACATAGGCACCATCATGGTAGTCAAATTCATATCAACAATACATTTCTTTAAGGCATTTTACCAAACTGTTCACATGCCTTGCCTCTCCTTCTCCATTTGTGCAAATGTCTCCAAAGGCACTTGTAACTACATCTGACTGAAATTTCCCCTCCATTGTGCTGGATGTCCCTACCCTATTCCAACTTTTAAATAGACTATATTGAATAGAAAGCTAGGGACTGCAAAAATAAGACAATATATGTAAGGTTAAAGTCATTCAATTGGTAATTGCAGTGCACTAAGGTGATTACCAAAGTTGACTTCCACAATTGTTGCATTGGGGACAAATTTTGTTCATCTTTCATTATGCTAAAAACTTCATCTCAAGCATAATTGGGGACATTATGGAAGAGCTTCCCATCACCATGTCTGCAAAACAATTTCTCCATAGACAATCCAAACGTGAAAGCATGTTGATTGATAGCTTTCTTCACATCATGAAAATTTACTCCAAGTTAATTAATGCAATCACTTTCACCAAACATTTATTGGTAGACTAGACTAGTCATCAACTTTTTTGACAAAAGGTATTTCATTTAAACCTCCATGGACATCATTGTAAGAGACAGTGGCCTTCTCATTCACAATATATTCTCATTTTTAGGTTGCCATGAACCAACTACTCCTCTAGAGGATCTTTTTGAACCAAAGGAGTCACAAAGGTTTCACTCATTATGCCTAGCTGATGAAGTTGGGGGAGGATTGCCATAATATCCTGAGCTTGTATTGCTAATAGCTCTCAAAGAAGGAACAGTTTGTGAAGAATGTCATAGAAGCTTCATTAGTTTTGGAAATACTCCAACTTTAATTACAATTTGAATATTGTTATCATCTCCAACTATAATATCTAGCAAAAATATATGTTTTCCACTCAGAATCTACCAATCACACTTGCTAGAAAGTTTCTAAAGCCTCTTCAATCAAATCCATTCAATGCATCTCCTGCACTCATCACGAGCTAGGAGGGTGCTGGCACAAGTTATAGAGTCTGGTTTTAACAAAGTGTCAGCCGCTTATCTGAAAGGGTTGCGGCAGACTTAGAAACCCTCTTATAACACATTAAGCCATTTAGGCATGTGACATGACACTTGCCTTACCTTACATATATCCCATGCTATGAAATCACGACTCAGGCTTAATAAATTTAAATGCATTTGCTTAAAAGTTTTTTAAGCCTTTTCTTTAAACAACTTCATTTTGTATATTCCTGCAATCATTGTAGTCCAACTAAAAGTTGTTCATGTGCCACATCCTGCAATCGAGGCATTCCACGAGATCACATTTCTTCATAGATGTTGGTGTCATATTTCTTTTTCCAGACTCACACTTAGTATTATGCACTGAGACAAGGAGAATGGGTGCCTTGGAGTAGTCAAATCCCTTACGGTGTATCTTGTGATTGTCGAATCTTATGAGACCACATTCATTGAGAAGCATCTTGTGCATTATCTATGCAATCCTCATTTTGCACAGGGGCTTGCCAGAACACAATATCTGGCAAAACTGCCTCTCTTTATACTAAGATGGATGTCCATACTCTAACTTTGCACTCCATGCGGCTCAATCTAGGAGGATGTTGGCAAAGGCTGTGTAAACCAATTTCTATGTGCATAACTCATGACCATAGTAGTCCATGAGATTGCATTTCACCTCGAGGCGTTTATGAATCCCAGTGTCTTCCTAGCTGAGAGAAAGAGAGAGAGAGATGACAACATTGAAGGAGTCGGGTGGTCAGACAAAATGAGAAAATTTAAACTTGAGTCAGGTGTGTGCACAGTTCAAGAACTTCTTGGAACTCTAACAATGAAGAGTGTCATCCATCAGTACCTCATAGGAACTTTGAACTATTGAGTTGGTAGTATAAGGAGTTCTTGAACTAATAAAACCCTTGACCACTAACAACTTGTGATTTATAAAGTCCTCAAACTTCACATAAAACTTTAGAGGCACTAATATATAAGTTTTACAAAGTCATTTATTCTTCATCATGGGATCTTATGCAATTATTAACCTGTCCAAACCTTGAGAAATGTATTCCAACAAAACTTAACTTCTTGAAAATACGCTTTAAGCTGAAAATAGAAAAATTACATATCTTCCACTTGATAGCTCCATTTCTGATGAAATTTGGACACTAGGATGAATGGAGCCTCTTGAACAAAACCCATAATTCTTTTAAGTTCTAGAAACAAGGATCTCAAATTTGACTCAACTTCCAAATCACTGACGAGAAAATTAAAGGTTTAAAATTTTGTAAACAGTAAGATATTTGGGCATGAAAACTGGCTAGACAGAGCTCAATGAGGTAAGGATCAAATCCCTAAAAGGAAATTGTACCAACTCACAAAGATTTTAAAAATTAATTGTTTTCATGATTCAGTAGGTTCAGGGGGCTATAGGAATGCACTGAAAATTTTAAATTTTTCAAGTTCAAATTTTTAGGCAACAACAGGCTCTAATTGGGGATGAGGACTACAAAGGATGAAGCAAGGAACCCATAATCTCAAGTATAGGCCAGTGCTTAAATCCATGGGGCAATAGAGTCATAGAGCACAAGGGAAAAAGGAGCGAGAGCAAACCAAAAACAAGACGCAACAAGAAAGGAAACTACACTACCAGCACACCAAAAACTCCTAATATATTCATGGCAGGAAGATCGTACCTCCAAGGACTCCAGGATAGTCATGAAAATCCATTGGTAGGCTGGGAGAAATAGCAGCCACTGCGAAACAATGGTTGATGAATGAGAAGCCTGCACACAACCAGCTGCCAACTTGTGACCATCATGGTCAAGTTGATAAGAATGACACCATATAAAGACCCTCTGGGTATGATTTGCTGCTCAAAAAGCCATTCTTCATTATATACTTCTACAATAAGATGACTCATGTCAACATTGCCCAACATATGACTACCAGCATTATGTGTGATACCATGTGGCATTTGATCCTTCAAACAAAAAGAAGTCAGCCCTCGAATTGGACATTCCACACAAAGATCATGAGATAAAGATTCTGCTTTAGTGCTGCATGTGGGAATGACTACTTTGTTTAAAAATTTTGGGTCAACACATTCTTTCATATGATCATCCCTCTCAACAAACAAATTGATGTCCCAAGCTTTAAAACAACCATTTGAATCATTGGAACACCAACCATCAGCCATACATGTTTCATGCAAAGACGAAAGTGGATGAGGCTGAAAATCTACATTGCAAACAATATTTTCATGTGGTTGAAAATCATCCCCAACTGAAACAATCTCCTCTTTTTCTATAGGATCAGACTCAGTAGTTTCATAACTCACCAAATCACACTCATTTACAACTTGCAAATCAGATATGATGACCTCTTCTCCACATATAAATTCATCACTACTTGCATTAAGACACCAATTTGGAATGTTAACATGAGACTTGTCACATTTGTCCATTTGATCACTTTCATGAAAGCTATCATGGCTACTTTTAACATCATCTTCCAATGCTTGTCTAAAAATTTTGGCATCCAAATTTTCAAAATGAAAGGACTCAAATGAAAGATCATTTCTGATCTCTTCTTGCAGCCATACCTCTGTATTATCTTGCTTAGAAAATGTGAAGACTTCATATTTAGCTTGTGTGCACTCTGGAGAAAAGGTATTCAACACCTCATCTTC
Source organism: Cunninghamia lanceolata (assembly GCA_027924645.1). Lineage (NCBI taxonomy): Eukaryota > Viridiplantae > Streptophyta > Pinopsida > Cupressales > Cupressaceae > Cunninghamia > Cunninghamia lanceolata. Next base: position 13,517,473 of record BSBN01000870.1, on the reverse strand, counting down.
AAGTTGTGTAGCCTTAGGTTACTCTTCATCACTGGAAAAAGTAAATGATTCCATTTCTACAATAGACAAGGAAGCCAAAATAGTACCATTTGCATTACCCTCTTTACCACTAACATCATGGAAGAATTGTTCATTTTCTACACCACTTGAGGTGCTTTTAGATTTATCTTTATCTTCTTTATAATGGAAATAAAAGGCTTTTATTCTTCTATTCACCTGAAGCTTGATTTTTACATTATTTACCTCTTTTCTACAAAACTACTTTGAATCAAAAACACTGAGGTTAAGACATTCAAAAAGGATGTTGTACTTTTTGAAAACCTACAGGCTAAAAGATTTGTTTGTTCATGATAGATTTCTTCACAGGGTTGGTACCCAAATAGTTTACAACTTGATGTGTTTTCCATAACCCACTTAATATCAAATTACCTTCTATCTTCACAGCCTCTTGCTATGCAGTTTTAATATCATTTACTTTACTCCTCTTCAACTCAAATTGAACATCAGGATGCAAAGAGGAAATAAAAGTACAATGCTAAAGTTGCTCACTTGGTTGAATAGAGGCAAGAATCATTTTGAGTAGTTAGAAGAATCTATCCACAAAATCCTTGATGGATTCATCTCCTCTCTTTTGAATATTAAAAAATTGACACAGCAGAGTAGCTTCATTAACATGACCCTTATATCTTCCCAAGCATTAATTATTCAATGAATCCCAATTAGTAATGCATTTGTCCCCCAAATAATGAGACCAATCTATTGTAGGCCCAATAAGATATTCAATAAATAACTGAACAAAAACATCTTCTTCACTTGCCCCCAAATCTTTGCACACAACCATGAATGCCAGAATGTGGTTTTTAGTATCTTGATGCTTCTCTCCACTGAATTTTGGAAAATGCTTTCTTGATCCTTCAGGCAACGGTGAGAACTGAGAAAAAAAGAGAGGTCCAAAGTGATTTCCCCATGGCTAAGGAGACACCAATGCCATAATGCAAATCTAGAAAATAAATCAGACAAGAGTCTTTACTAGGATAAACTGCATATGAGCACATTTCACCAATAGAGCTACCAGCCTCCACCCTCAGGGAGGCACCTTTAAATTTCTGGAGAAAACAAGACACCAATACTTCGATTCTATCCCCAGTAGAGAAGCCAAAAATCTGTTAGTGAATAGATTTGTCCTTCAAAAATAGCTATGGAAAATGACTCAAAATGCCTAGGAAGAAGGACTAACAGTACTAACAGTTAGAGAAGTCACCGTTGAATTGACAACTTTCCTCTAAATTTTAGAGGTACAACTCCCTCTTATGATATGCAATGAATGGAAACATAGAGTATGCTTTTTACCAGAAAGCTGAAAAGGAAGACTAACATCTACCTATAACCATGAAAATAGATGTAGAAGATTAAATTCAGAACTAGGAGAATGTAGAAAAATGATAGAAAATTCACCCCTCCCACACCCACAGATAATACCTAGGAAGAGAATAAACAACAAATTCCCCCAATGGATGAATTAACCTGAACTCAAAGATTTAGAAATGAACACCCACACAATTTGGCATAATAGAGAATGCATTAGAAATCGATTATAGAGACACACAGGACACATATAATCTAAATAAAACATTCATAAATTCACATATTCAAAAATGTCTTCCTTATTTCTCTAATACAAAAGTGGGTTCATAGACCCAACATCCCTATATAGTAAATTGTGCTTGAAAGAAAAATTCTACTCTGTTCCTCCTTCCCGAATAGCTAGAAAGATAAAGATCCCTTTAAAATTGGCCTCCCATGAGTTTTTAAAGGCTTCTCCTTTGTAACCGTTTCTTGGAAAGTCCATTATAAATTTATTCCTTCCTGTAATACTTCCTAGAAAAGGCAAAGTAAAAAGAAAATAGTAAGCCTTCCTCTTCCTGTAACATCCTTTTTAAACTGACTTTCGATTTCTCCTAAATACATTTTAAAGGTTACTTAACTTTGTCATACCATTGACAAAGTGAAATAACTAAATAAAGTCTCCAGCCTTGCAAGATTTGCACATATATTCTACATGTCACCTGTCCCTTAGAACCTGACCTCCATAAACAAATCAAATTCCCAATCTTCAAATATATGAGGTGGCAATGTAATGTAGCCAGTTGGTGCTCTTCATAGTGGGGCCCTCTATTGTCCTTTGTTAGCTGCATAGGCTCCATCATGGCAGTCGAATTCATATCAACAATACATTTCTTCAAGGAATTTTACCAAACTGTTCACATGCCTTGTCTCTCCTTCTCCATTTGCACAAATGTCTCCAAAAGCACTTGCAACTACATCTGACTGAAATTTCCCCTCCATTGTGCTTTGATGGATGTCCTTACCCTATTCCAAATTTTAAATAGGCTGCATTGAATAGAAAGCCAGGGACTGCAAAACTGAGACAATATATGTAAGGCCAAAGACATTCAATTGGTAATTGTAGTGCACTAAGGTGATTAAACCAAAGTTGACTTCCACAATTGTTGCATTGGGGACAAATTTTTCTCGGCTTTCATTATGCTAACAGCTTCATCTCAAGCATAATTGGGGACATTACGGAAGAGCTTCCCATCACCATGTCTTTAAAATAATTTCTCCATAGACAACCCAAATGTGAAAGCATGTTGATTGATAGCTTTCTTCAAATCATTAAACCTTACTCTAGGTTAATTATTACAATCGCTTTCACTAAACATTTATTGGTAGACTGGACCAGTCTTCAACTTTTCTGACAAAAGGTATTTCATTTAAACCTCCATGGACATCATTGTAATAGATGGTGGTCTCCTCATTCACAATATCCTCTCATTTTTGTTTTTCCATGAACCAACTGCTCCTCCAGAAGAACTTTTTGAACCAAAGGAGTCATGAAGGTTTCACTCATTATGCCTAGCTGATGAAGTTGGGGGAGGATTGCCATAATATCCTGAGCTTGTATTGCTAATAGCTCTCAAATTAGGAACAGTTTGTGAAGAATGTTGTAGAAGCTTCGCTAGTTTTGGAAATCTCCAACTTTAATTACAATTTGAATAATGTTATCATCTCCAACTATAATATCTAGAAAAAATATACATTTTCCACTCAAAATCTACCAATCGCACTTGCTAGAAATTTTCTAAATCCTCTTCAATCAAATCCATGCAATGCATCTCCTGCACTCATCATGGGCTAGGAGGGTGCTGACACAAGTCGTGGAGTCTGGTTCTAACAAAGGGTCAGCCACTTATCTGAAAGGGCTATGGCAGACTTAGAAACCCTCTTATAACAAATTAAGCCATTTAGGCTTATGACATGACACTTGCCTTACCTTATGTATATCCCATGCTATAAAATCACGGCTCAGGCTTAATAACTTTAAATGCATTTGCTTGAAAGTTTGTAAATCATTTTCTTTAACAACTCCATTTTGTATATTCATGCAATTCTTGTAGTCCAATTGAAAGCTATTCATGTGCCACGTCCTGCAATCGAGGCATTCCACAAGATCACATCTCTTCATAGATGTTGGCATCATATTTCTTTTTCCAAACTCACACTTAGTCTTATTCACTGAGGTAAGGAGAATGTATGCCTTAGAGTAGTCAAATCCCTTACAGTGTATCTTGTGATTGCTGAATCTTATGAGACCACATTCATTGAGAAGCATCTTGTGCATTATCTATGCGATCCTCATTTTGCATAGGTGTTCGCCAGAACACAATAGCTGGCAAAAATTGCCAGCCATAAACAACCGGTGAGTTGTAACTCACTGCTATACGATTGGGCAGTTGATTCTTCCAGTCAGCAAAACCTAGTGACCAGACCGACTGGGTGCCTTTCAACCATTCATGTCATACAGTTTGTCGACATCTCGTCAACTGTCTTTGCCCAGCCGTACAGGTAGTTGACCAGCTAGTCGCTTACAATGCACCAGCTGGTTAAGACGTTCCAACAAAAACTAGCTCTCTTTATACTGAGATGGATGTCCATACTCTAACTTTGCACTCCATGTGGCTCGGTCTAGGATACTAGCAAAGGCTATGTAAATCAATTTCTATGTGCATAACCCATGACCATAGCAATCAATGAGATTACATTTCACCTCAGGGCGTTTATCGATCCTAATGTCTTCTTGGCTGAGAGAGAGAGAGACGGCAACATTGAAGGAGTCGGGTGGTCAGACAAAATGAGAACCTTTGAACTTGAGTTAGGTGTGTTCACAGTTCAATAACTTTTTGGAACTCTAACAATGAAGAGTGTCAGCCATCGATACCTCATAGGAACTTTGAACTATTGAGTTGGCAGTATGAGGAGTTCTTAAACTAATAAAACCCCTGACCACTAACAACACGTGATTTATAAAGTCCTCAAACTTCACATAAAACTTTAGAGGCACTAATATATAAGTTTGACAAAGCCTTTATTCTTCATCATGGGATCTTATGCAATTATTAACCTGTCCAAACCTTGAGAAATGTATTCTGACAAAACTTAACTTCTTGAAAATATGCTTTAAGAAGAAAACAAAAAGATTACATATCTTCCTCCTGAAAGCTCCATTTCTGAGGAAATTTGGACAGCAAGATGAATAGAGCCTCCTGAACAAAACCCATAATTATTTTAAATTCCAGTAATAAGGATCTCAAATTTTGACTCAACTTTCAAATCACCTGCGGGAAAATTAAAGGTTTAAAATTTTACAAATGGTGAGACATTTGGGCATGCAAATTGGCTAGACAGAGCTCAATGAGGTAAGGATCAAATCCATAAAAGGAAATTGTACCATCTTACATAGATTTTAAAAATTAATTGTTTTCATGATTCAGTAGGTTCAGGGGGCTATAGGAATGCACTAAAAATTTTAAAATTTTCAAGTTCAAATTTTTAGGCAACACATATGTCTAGTGGGCCTAGATAATCCTAGTATAGCTCAAGAAAGGTGTTTGAACTATAGTGTGGTTGTCTAGTTGACCAAGTAATGTAGGAGTTGATGACTAAGTTGTTAGAGTTTGCAAGTATTTTGGTTTTAATTGTTAGTTAAAAAGGAAAATTTAGGTCTAATTTTTGGTTGTTGTTCAAGGTGATACATATATGAAGTAGTGTTGGTACTAATAGCTATGTATGAGTTTTAGCATTTAATAAACTAACAAGCTCATTCAGAAATTCTTGTTGTGCCACATGGGTATCATGATCATAATCCTGCATATTATCCTCAATGTTAGCATAGGGAAAACCTAAATTTCACTAGAGTGGGAGACCATAATAGGGTTTATATGAGCACTCCTCAATGGAAGATTAGGAAAACAAATAGCTTGTGAAGGATAGGAAAATAAGGCAGAATAGATAATTCTTAAATTTAGAAATTAGAAATATTAGTGGTATATTAGATATGAAAATGGAACCATAATGGGATAGCTAAGGGAGGGTAGGGTGGGTATGGGATAGATCTCAACAAAACTCAAAACCGTAAAAGAAAATATATAATAATGGAATAGAAATTTTAGTAAGAATACAAACCCTATAAAGATCTAAAAATGATAATACCATTAGAAATGACATTGAAACATTAAAAGTAATGAAGGTACAACTTGAAAGTCAAACCCTAGGGGATGTAGGATCTAATAGGTTCACAAAAAATGTAAATGAAAATAACCTTTCCCTATAGCTTAGCCTAGTCTAATCCAATCAAATGCATCCATCTCAACATAAATTAACCTAGATTTATAAATGTGATAATTGGGACAAGATAACTTGGTATTATCATAGTCTTAGAATTATTTATAGGTCAATCTCACAATTTTGGGTCACTTCTATAGATGCAAATCTATCCTATAACCCACAAAAATAATCTAATGAATTACACAATTCTACTATATAATTCATTAGATTATTTGCTCCTTATTAATTATTTTTGATAAAAGGGGTAAAACAGGTTTTGAAGGGGCCCCAAAACCCTACATCAAAATGCTGCCCCAAAGATAAGTCATAAATGGATAGCAGCGAACACACCAAAAGCACTAAACATAAAGCAAAATAGGTCTAGAGATATATCCAGCTATAGAAACTACCAACCAACAAAAAACAACAAAACAAACATCCAACCCGTAGAGACCCAACAACATGGTCACATGTTCTTGAGTGTCTCGGTCACTGCCAACTCCTACTTATAGAATTCCTCATGAAGCTTTGCAAATCCCATGAGTTCATCCTTTTCTACTTGAAAGGATTTCTTTTTACCATCCCATGTCCTAGAGCTCGGGCCACCTCTGTTCACTAGTTTTATCCTGTTTACCATTGCTACTAGTCTTTTATGCATTACCCCCTTCATCTTTCTCCCCACCCTTACTAGATATGTGTTCTTCTCTTAGCTCTTTCATCTTTTAAGTGAGGATTCTAATCCCCTTCCCGCTATTATGGATTGTACACTTGTTGATTTCAAGCATTCTCTCAAGATTCTACTTAATATCTTTCATCCCATTCTCCATTTTGTCCAGATGGTTGTCATAGTCCTAGATGTAGGTCACTGGATCCTTTCCTAGTTGATTCACCTAAGGGATGGGCTCCCAGGTAAGCTGAATCTCAGCATCTAGCTTGTCCTCAATTTCAACTCTGTTGCCAATCCTTTGCTAAATAGCACTCACCCTAATGTTTATCCTATTTATTTCGATGAAGAACCACTTCATCATTCGGTGTTGACCATCCACTGCTTCCTTCACCATCCCTAGAGCCTCTAAAAGCTCCTCATTGCTAGCAGCAGAGGAAAGCAAAAATGAAAAATTCCTAGGAAGAGTGCTTGAGGGGTCTGAAATCTATGGAAAAGGCATCCCTACCCTAGGTTCATCATTAGCAGTACCCTTAGTGAACTTTTGTTTACCTTTAGGACTCAAATCCCTCCCTTTCAACATCTTCTCCTTACTTTTTCTTTTCTTCTACTTATCAGCTTCTTTTCCTCCAGAGACATTAATATCTATTTGACTTTGCATACCTTTCTTCTTATCAATATTTTGTTTAATCCCCTTCTCCTCAGTATACTCCTCATCCCTTTCTTCCTCAAAGGGGGAACCCATAGATGAGGACATCTCATCCTTCCTACTCTATTTCTTTGGGATATCCTTACCAACACTCCTCTTCCTTTTTTAGAGGTATCTCCCTCCTCATCCTGGGAGGAGCATGGAGTGGAAAGGACCTCCACCAACTCCTATTCTTTAGCCCAATCTGGGTCTTGTTCCTCCTCCCCTATTTCACCATTCATAGACATAGAGTTATCCACAATAGGGCTTTTTCCTTTCTTCATAGTACTACCCTTAACCTTTGCACTAGGCACTAGGGTTTTAATATGCTCCATAATAAGTAGGATTAATCCCTCATGTAAAATAGCAAGTTTGGGGTTTCTTTTGTTTTCTCTAATGGAAAATTCCATTGAATATAAGAGATAAAATGATAAAGAGACTACCATTTTATGTCTAAAATGGTTTAAGAGCATAAAATGATAGCTATATATGGTGGTAAACCTACCTTCGAGGGAGAGGTACCACATGATCACCTCCACAACCTCTCCCCAAATTGACTTGATGGACTTCCTTTCATACTCTCGAGACTAGAATTTGACGAGTTGGTTTCTCTTGTTTCCTTTAAAGAAAAATTTAATTACCTCCTCACCATCTCTACAGTCCTTAAAAACCTTTTTTCCTTCCTTTGATAGGCCAGTAATCCTTTCTATAAACTCCTCAGTAATCTCCGTCTCAATTCCATACACTTTGATTTTCCTATCTTGCCACCCTTTAACAAACATGTTGGTGGTGATTAGGTCAGACGCAAGCAACTTCATCATGAATGGGATGAGTCCCCCACCAAACATCACTTTCCACAGCTGAGGTCTTCTACAGACCCCATTGCATGAGCAGGGCTCCACTTTGTTTCTCTCTCCTCCCATCCTTGTCACAACTAAACTTTCTCTATCAAAATCCTAGTCCCACTTCTACAGAATAAACCAAACCTAGCCAGTCTTAACCAAGAAGGTCCTTGAATTACCTAGTAAGTGTGTGATCTGCAGTAGAGTAATCATAAGATTGACTCTTGAAATAAAAGTTAGAGCTTTAATCATAATTTCTTTCATTGGATATGATGGACTTCACTTCACTAGGCAAGTCTGAGTACATTTCCAATCGTTGAAGAGCATGGGAAATAACTCCCTCATTAGCCATGACATTGGCGACCCCATTTCCCTCTCAAAAAATATGAGATATAAGGGATTATTCAAAATAATTTAACAAAATGACTGAGTCCTTAATCAACATTTGAATAGTCTAGCTAGGGGCTTAAATATTATTAAGGTATTTTATAATGTGAAGAGAGTCCCCTTCAACCCAAAATTTATTCTAACCTCTTGAATAGGCAAGATTAATACTATGGTAGGCTGCCATAGCTTCAACATAGTGATTAGATTGGATACCCAATGGGGGTGTCACAACCAAAATAAACCTACATTTATCATCTCTTAACACTTCCCCACTACTAGCCGGCCTAGGATTTCCTTTAGCCACCCCATCAAAATTTACCTTGACCCAACCCAAAGGTGGAGCCTTCCATCTAACCTAATCTCTAGCTTTTTCAATCTTCTTAAATGGGATAGAGATATCCACTTGTAAGATCCAATTTAAAGACACCTACTTATCATAGTTTGAGATGAACTCCTTCAAGCCCACCTGGTTTTTGTTCGTCATTCCTTGCATAAAGTTCTCCTTAATAGCTCTAATAATCTTCACTAATACCTGTTGATGATGATTATTAGTCATAACAACATGCATAAAAATTTGCACAACAAATCTTTATTATCTTGTAAAGTACGATCAACTTAGAATAAGTTGATGACTCCAAGTCTGTGTTGATCAGGTCATGATCATCTGACGTTACTCAGAGGTTGATGTGACATGTTGTTTTCCATTTCAATGGGCCTTATGTTTGTTTGAATGATCAATAGATTCTGTTTCTTATAAATATACTCCACAGAGAGGCTATTGCTACTTTATTTCCAAAGATAGCTGATGTATTTGCAAGTTTGATCAATTCTTCTGATTATTGATCATCATGAACTTGTTCTTTCTTTTACACAATATATTTATTCAAATGATGTGTCTGTAAGTAGATATTTGCATGATATTTGTCAATTCAACATGCTTTAACTCTAAATATGCTATGTATTTCCAATTATCTATGAGATGTCAGCATATTTCATGTTATTTGCTTTTAATTCTCTGTTGTATGCAATTATGGTGATGAATTGTTATGAAATTCAAAGAAATTTAAAATAATGCTTCTAATTTTGGTGAATCTTTAGCTATTGAACGACATACATACAAGATACATTCATGAGGAGAAGAAATCAAACCATATGTCACCAGGGTGTTCCACAGCTAGACATGGATGATGCAAACTTCAAAGGATAAGGATTGAAAACAACACATGCAGACTAATAAGCACTCCAAGAGACACAGCTAATCAAAGCAAGTATCAAGATTTCAAACACAGATTACTCAAGATTTGTGATGATTTGTAATCAAATTGTCTTCTCTTTCACTAAGTATACATAACATGTACATTTACAACAACTTTGAAATAAGTCCTGATATTTCAGCAATCAAATTTCAATTAAACTTCTGAATATTCAAAATGTGGCACTCCTGTACCTTTTATAGACTAAGGTGAGGGAGCGGTTACAAATGACCTACGGTCAGGATTTGTCAATTAAGATCAATGGTATATAATCACTCTTTGACTTACTCAACATCTTTCTCATGGCACAGGTTGCCAGATGGCAACCATCTGGATGACTCATTATCCTATGAGTACATGATGCATATGTCTTCTTTGTGGATGCATCTTCATTTCATTCCTTAGGTTCCTCCTTGTTATCTTCTTCTTCATCATCATGATCATCATCTTCATTGCTTTCTGTATCGCTATCACCCTAATGAACATCATCCTGTATATGCACTTTCATTACCGTCCTGATATTTTCATATGCTTGCACTAGTTTATCTACTTCTCGACCATCTTGGGTTTTGGCTTTAGTGATAGCATGCTTGTGAGCCTGAAATTTATCTTTGAGTGCCTCCAGCTTAGCTTTTTTGTTGTTTAGTGTCTCATTGTAATTTTCCACCCTGACCTTGATCCTCATGATCTTATTCATCGCCTCTTCTATCAGGTGGTTGAGAGGATCATCAGCTACTGGTTGGAAATTATCATCCAGAGCCTTGATAGCAAAGTCTATGTCCTGGTTTTCAATCTTCCCCTCTACTTTTCCTTCTAGAGGTTCAAGTATTTCTTCCTCATAGGCCATCATACTGTGCAGCTTTTTTCTAATATCCTTTAGCTTGCCACTACATTTCTTTAGGATATCGCATTCGAACTTGATGTCTTCATACCATACATCTACTAGTAGGGCAGTGTTATTATTTAATACCTGATTATTTATCAGGACCTGAGGATCAATCCTCTTTATTTCACTTAGAGCATTTAAGGCTTTTTCCAGCTAGAATGACCTCCTTCCCATTTCATTCTGCATTTTATCCACTTTCCTTTTCAAAGTGCTTAAAGAATTCCACCTCTGTAAAGAGGTTCTCAATACTTCTTCAGCTTCTGTGAGCACTAACAACATCCACTTATCCATGATCATGGATTGATGCCTCATGAGGTCTAGCTTATTAACTTCCCACTGGGAGATAACAGTCAATGAGACTGCTGGATCCGCTGGAACACTATCAGGGTTAATCAACCCCTTTTATATATGAATGCAGCTGAGCAATGTGCTCTTTATGCTGTTTATTTCTCTCCTTCTCTTTCTTTACCCTTTGGGTTAAAGAATCAATGATATCCTTCCCTTCTTGACCCTCTTGGTCCTCATTAGCAAAACCCAAATCAAATGTGGTGATTTGGAATTCCTCCAGGGTGATCTTGCCCTTTTCTTTTTCTACTATGGGAATTGCTACTTGGGTAGTCCTCCTGCCTGTAGTAGGATCTCTTCTGATAGCCAAGGTCAACCTAGCTTTCCTCTTTAGTTTCATGATTGTCTCTGTAAACAAGGTAGAAACGTCAAATTCTTGAATTTCAAAGCCTTGTTCCGTACCTATTTCTTTCTCTAGCCACTGAGGAACTTCATCTCCAGATCCTTGTTGTCCTTTGTCACCATCACATCCACCATCACCTCTAGTATCTGTCTCTGTTCTTAGTGGAGAAGGTGATTTCCTGATTTCTTCCTCATGTTATTCCTCATGAGGGGGACTCTGTTGCATTTCTTCCTCTTGTGAGGTATCCTTCTGTGGGGGAGGATCTTGTGGAGTATCCACATGATGATCCTATGCCTGATCCTGCACTCCCTCTTTCTATGTTTCATCCACCTTGGTATTTTCCTCATCTTGAGGTCTATTGGTATCCATGGCTATTTGTGTGTTTGGGCCTGGTGCATCACCTTGATCTTGGGGTACATTTTGTTCCACACCTGATGTACTGACATCTTGTGTCTTAAGGTATTCATGACCTAATATATCTTTTTCTCATGTATCTACTTGAGTCCGAGCGGCATCATCACCTAATGTATCTTTATCACCCTCGCCCTTTTGTTGGACTTCTACTATCTTTAGCTCAGCTAATATCTCTTGCTATTGCTGGCCCATTTCTAGAGAAGTGCTCTCTACCTCTGTCTGCTTGGCTACTTTAATGTTTTCTGTTACATTAGGTGCACCTACTTTGTCTTTAGGGCTCGCATCCTCCCTAAATGTTAAATCAATAACAACAGGGCTAGTCACTTGATCTACCAACTTGTTAAGCCTGATTTGTTAGGCTGCCCTCTCTGGGCTACTTTCCTTCTCTTCTTGAGTTGTTTGCTTCAATTCTTCCAATATCGCTGCCTGTGCTGATGGGGTTCGATGTGGGGTCATGCAGGTACTAGAAGCAAGGGTCTCCATCCTCTGAGAAGCCACATTTTGCACAACTTCATCATATGATAGGTCTACGGTGTCTTCCAAGGAGAAAGGACCACCCTGACCTGTTTTGGAGGCTTCTTTTGTCTGTTCTTCTGCTTTCTCAGTCTTGAACTTGATAATGGTGGGAAGTGGCATATCATACTGGAAGAATCACTTTGGTCAAGAAAAGGCACCCTGATGAAAAGATATCATAGACTTGATCACCAATACTTCTCAAAATGAGTCATAACCTATATATGAATTTGTTCTCATCACTTGAATCTTAACAATTTAGCTATTGTCTTAGGGTGATGAGTGTCATCATCTTGACTAACCAAAATAGAACTCAACAAGCAAGCAAACAAAACAAAACCAAAACTATACAAACAACTATACAAATATGCACACTATGATACACATGACTTGCATGGCACTACTTCAGGCTTGAAAATAGTGTTTGAGAAACTATCCATTAACTAGTAATGGAACATCCTCACCAGTCAAGGTCTTAATCCTATAGGTACTGTCTCCTAAAATCTCTGAAACTTGAAAGGGACCTATCCAAAGTTTATCAAATTTACCTTGATCTCCTTTCCTTTCATGTGCTTTGTCCCACATCAGGACTAAATCTGAGATTCTAAAGGCCTTAACTCTGGCTCTTTTATCAAACTAGCACTTGACAACAGCCTGATGTTTAGCAAATTAGTTAATTGTCTTACTTCTTTTTTCTTCTAGGTGCATCAACTGAAGCAACCTGACTTCCTGTTTATTATCTATGCCTAGGTATTCTTGTGCAAACTACAGTGTAGGGATCTTTAGGTTAATAGGGAGGATGGGATCTGATGGTGTTCAACTAGGGTTAGGGTTCTGAAATTAAGTTGCAGGCTTCTATTTTTATCCTTTCAAGCCCTTAGTGCTAGGGTTTAAATTGTTCCTCAACCTACATGCAATGTTTTACCACTTTTTCCTATCACACTTAAGAAAAATGCTAAGTTTTTATATGTGCAATTGCAAATGTACATTGGTAGGCTTGCAAAATCTCTATCGGCCTCCAAAAATGGTGAAAAAATGAGTTATATGCATTTTTGCATGCATTATCAAGTTGCATATACAAGGGGGAATCTTTCACAGATTCTCGAGAATATTCGCAGATTCTCAAGAATATTCGCTACTTGTATATTGGGTTGCATGTATTTTTGGTTTGTATGTTTAGACATACAACAGATAGATACAAAGAAATGATGCATTGTAGGTATATTCTAGGAGGGATTCCTTGTTTATATGCAAGGGTGAATGTATGTTTAGACATACATTGGGTTTATATGTCATGCCCACATTTCACGTGCATTCACAACACGCAAAACACACATGTTATGTCCACATATGACATGTAGGCATGATTCGAACTATCAAAAATTTTCTTTTCTACTTGAATTCTTCACCTCACACGCGTAAGCGTGCTTGGTTGCATATGTTAAGGTTGTCAAGTTACTATTGCTAACGGAATGTTCTACATTCATGTGCAAGTGGATTTTGATCTCTATGATTGTGTCGGTTAAATTTGCAACGTTTAGGTTTTCTTCGGTAGGTGATTGACAATAATTCATTTTCCTCGATTTATGTCAAATACTGACTTACTTAACTACTTTTAACCTACCATTGTCTAGTTATTTAAATATCTATTTATTTCATTAAATTATCTCATTTACTCTTTACTTAAGTATTTAAATATATTTACTTATTTAAAAACTTTCTTTTCCTTTTGAAAAATACGTTTTAAATTCAAGAACCCCTTGCAAAAAGATTAAATAATTAATCATAAACATATAGCTTTTCTTGAAAACTCATCTACATTTAAACTTGCAATACAATTATATATTTATATAAATTTATATATATATAAATGTATATAAATATAAATCATCATTCATACAAATCTTTCCAATGACTTAATTTTTTTTTTTTAATTGAAACTCCACTTTTAACATATATAAATGTATTTATATATGTACATATATATATGTACTCAACATATATATATATGCATATATACATACATTTATTTTAATTCAAAACTTTAGACCCCATACTAGTGGGAATCCCACTTAAAAATTTTATAGAGTATTTTGCATAAAACTAACTCATATTATCCCCATGTTTATAATGGTAATATATATATATATATATATAACCATTAACTATCCTTTTAGTGCAAGCTCATGCACTTACTCAACATATATATATATATATATATATATATATATATATATATATATATATATATATATATATATATATATATATATATATATATATATATATATATATATATATATATATATATATATATATATATATATATATATATATATATATATATATATATATATATATATATATATATATATATATGTTATTATGTAAGATAGTGGAAATTCTACTTACATTATAATATCATTTTAAAATAAAAATCTATCTCATAAAGAAGAGGGTTAGATAACCCTAAATTAAATTGTGTTTAAAGTGTTGTTGCAGGGTAGGAGCGGCGGATCCGAGCTGGGGCGAAGGGCGGAGGCAATGGTAGACATAGGGGCCAAAGGGAGAGTGGAGGGCAGAGGATGTGGGGAGGTCAGCGGTGGTGGAGGCCGCGCAGCGCAGTGTAGGGGAGGGAATCACGTGGGAGGTGGCGCGATGGAAACGACAGTCGCGAGGGTCTTTGGGGTTGCAGGGGTGTGGGGAGGGGCGGAGCCCCACCCACACCCATGAACTCCGCCCCTCCCCACACCCCCATCTTTGTATATTACGGTGGGGGTTTAACCCCCCACCACTCCTCTATTGTATATTTCGTGGCTGTGTATTGTATGAAAATAGCGAACTCTCCAATATTTGTTATTCAAAAATTTTCAATTATTATTATTTAATGATAATATATATATATCTCTGTATATATCATCTGCACGATTTCAATTAATTCAGAGCTATTCTAAAAGTATATATATATATATTTGTATATATCCACAATGTAACAATATTACCATTTACACAATTTTGTTTAAAATATACTATTAACAACTATATATATATATATATATATATATATATATTTCTGTTTCCCAAATTCTCTTATTAATAAAAATATAAATACAATTTTATCATAATTTCACAACTAAACTTAAAAGTAAAATGATATATATGTATATAAATATATATATATATATAAATATATATATATATATATATATATATATATATATATTTATATATATATATATATTTATAAAATGATAATCCATGGTAATATTCTTTCCACACTAGTTATAATTTTAGTTTAACAATTTAATCAAATAAAAAAGGAACATTTAATCATTTAAATCCGTAGTTGTCTTTTCTTTTATCTATCAAATACATTTTCAAATTTAAATAGAATTAAGGATCAAAGGGTAATATAGGAAACTATTGAATATTCCATTTCAATAACACACAATAGACAAATAGAAATTCGATCTAGATTATTGCAAACTTAACTCAAGTTTTAATTTTCATCTAACAAGGTAAATTTGCAACTTCCATAATACAGTAAAATGCAACTTCTCACTAAATAATACAAGAGGTAATTTGGACAACTGATCCAACTCACAAACATTCACACAACTTCACATTTTGATAAAACCAAAAGATGACAAACAATTATAAGTATTCCACAACTCAAATACACTCTAAGGGAGGAATTAATTTCTTCTCCCAAACATACAATGAAGTAATGTAAAAACCCATTTAAAATAAGACCAAATGACATAATGAGGGAGGATTAACTCTCCACTCCCAAGATAACAACTTTTACAACAATTTCAAGAGGGAACATTTCTCCTCTAAAACTCTTACAGAAAGGACTTTAAGAGATCAAGTCCTCATTACAAATAGAAAGATAGAACATTTTCATTAACAAGGTAGTTATCTCTTCATTCCTCTTAATCATGCTTCAATAGAACCTGCAAGACAACAAGGGAGAAAATAACAACTATCTAGCTCTCCTCCCTACCATAGTCCCGCAAGAGGGACACCCCCAATCTAGGGAGACCATCCTCATACCAGGGTAGAATAGACAAAACAACACTTCACAGCATTCAATAACAATAACAAGCAATTAACACACACACCCCATGGTTGACTCACAATACAAAGATTCAGCTTAGGTGAGTTCAAGGAGGGTAGGGAAGTAGACAATCTCTACCTCTAGGTGTCATCCTTTCACATTGTATCACAAGGCCTCAAGCCATCAATTTAATTCTTCCTCCACAAGGCCTCAAGCCAACAATTTACTCTTCTTCCACAAGGCCTCAAGCCTTCCAATAAACCCAACCACTAGGGATATCCTAATAGTCTCTCAAAGCCATAAGCCCTCTAGGCTAAAGTACCAACATGCCCTCTAGGCAATACATATATCAAGAAACAAGATGGCACCCAAGGAGGGTCACACCTCCCCTTCCCTGTACAAGATGAGCATTGCCTTCCAACTGGAAGGAGCTCTTTCCACATCCAAAACAAAACCCCAAAACAATAACAGAAAACACATAGAAGACATTTGCAACTCATTCATCAAGAAAGAGACAAACATACATATCAAGCAATAGATCACACAAGAGTGTAGTCTTGTTCACCAACCTTTCAAAGCCCAATTATGGAATGAAATTTGATGAAGAGCTCCACTCTAGCCTCCTTCTCCAAAGTCTCCTTCTTTCCACAATAATCCAACCCCCTTACTCTCCTCCTCCTCTCTCTTTTAAAACTAATTCCCTCTATTTTCCTAATTTCTCAAGTGGCATTAAACAACTAATCCACAACTCATCCATTATCCTAGTGGTCATAAAACAATTGACCCCCACTCCATAGGTTCCCCACTAGAGTCCTTTTAACAACACATGGAGAATTTAAAATACAATAAGTAAAATAAAATACAAAGGGAGTGGATGACACACTACCCTAAATAAGGGGAACCCCACCAAAAGAGAGGCACATGGAGACAAACACTCCATTATTAGGGAATCATGGAGTTATTTTATGACTTGGAAGTGGGCCTGAGTGTGGATTCCAGTCATCCCATTGTCCCCATGCTTCCAATTTCGTTACTTTACTTCACTGTGAGGTTTAAGTGACCATATGGAGGTTAAACTAAGGTTATCCTAGTCAAAAAGGTCCCTAGACCCATGAGGTATAACCTAGGGTTGATTTTTGCCTAGTTAGAACTCCCAGAGTCAAGTAAAACACAAGAAAAAGGGTTTAAAAGAAATAAAATTTAAACAAGATTAAAACAACATTTCTTACAACACTTATCAATAAAAGTAAATTAGAAGATACCCCTTATTCCCTTGACCTCATGCAATAGTAACACATTACAACATTACAACATTTTCCAAACACAAGGTTTATCTTAGTTCCCCATGAAACTAGATCGGCTCATAAGAGATACAACATAGGTATGAGATGGTCTCCTGTATTTGTGGTTTTGATATCAATACCTGCACACTCAAACTCAAAGTCAATATCACATATAGATATCATAGCCGAAGCAATATAAATACATGCATCCTAAACATCCTACCATAAAATCACATTAAAGTTCCATATCCATTCATCATTTTCTTAAAAGCAATATCTAAACATCATCGCACAATTATTTCCTTAAGAATCAATTAGGTTTAATAAACAAGGTTCAAGATCAATAGTCTCTCAACATAAACATAATAGAAATATCACTGCATTTAGTTTCATGAACAATAGTGTAAAAAGTAGGCCTCACATCCTCTTCCCCTAAGATTGTACTTCCTCCTGGAAGTCATCAAAGAGGTGAGGGTAAAGTGTCTTCAGTCTCGTAGCATCTTCCCATATTGTAGTGACCTCATCGTACATATCCCACTGGACCCTAACCTAGTCTAGCTCTCAACCTCAAAGGCCCAGCGTCCAAAGAGCCAATATGCGTATTGGCTCCAAAGCCAGCGGTCCGTCTGCCTCTACCTGAAGAGCACTTCAATCCAACACGTGAGACAAATCAGACATATAATGTCGTAAAACTGAAACATGAAAGACATCGTGGATATGAGATAGGATAGGTGGCAAGGCTAAATGATAGGCTATAGGTCATATCCTCTCTAGGATCTCAAAAGGTCCTACAAACCGGGGTGCGAGCTTAGAGCCTTTTCCGTAACGGATTGGACTCTTATGTGGTTGCACTCTCAAGAATACTCTGTCACCTACTGAGAAGCTTCGATCTGTCCTCTTTGCATCTGCATACTTTTTCTGTCTATCCTGAGCTTCCTGCAGTCTCTGTCTGATCAAGGTAACTTGCTATTCCATATCCTGGATTATTTCGGGACCAATGGCAACTCGGTCCTCTAACTGATCCCAACTCAAAGGCGTTCTGCAAGGTCTGCCGTATAAACCCTGGTAAGGAGGCATACCCAATGAGCTGTGATGCCCATTATTGTAGGTGAACTCAACTAAATATAATTACTCCTCCCATTTAGACTGATGATCCATAACATACATACGCAGCATATCCTCTAACACTTGATTAACCCTTTCTATCTGACCGTCGGTCCCAGGATGATAAGCAGAACTGAAGTTGAGCTATGTGCCCAACGCCTGATGTAAAGCTCTCCAAAATGAAGATGTGAAAACGGAGTCTCTATCAGATATAATACGGCGAGGTACTCCATGCAGTCTGACAATCTGATCTAGAAACACCCTCGCCACTGATGGTGCATTGTACGTTGTGCACACTGGTGAGAAATGTGCCACCTTGGTCAACTTGTCAACTATCACCATGATGGCATCATGGCAACGTGATGACATAGGTAGACCAACAATGAAGTCCATGGAAATGGTGTGCCATTTCCATTCAGGTATCTCATGTGGGTATAAGAGTCCTGCTGGATGCTGATGCTCGGCCTTGACCCTCTGACACTCAAGGCATCCAGCAACAAACTCTGCAATATCATGTCTCATCCCGGCCCAATGGTATAACTGCCGTAAGTCCGCATGCATCTTCTTTACTCCTGGATGAGCTGCATAGGGTGCTCTATGAGCCTCAGAGAGTATCACTGCACGTAGATCACCCGCATGAGGTACATAGATGCGCTGCTTATGTCTAAGTAATCCATCTGACTCCAAGGAATATCCTTCAAATTTTCCCTTTAGGACCCTCTGATTCAGAATCTCCTGCTGCACCTCAAGAAACCACTCATCCTCAGGCAGATGCTGTAGAATACGTTCTCTCAAATCCACTTTCAAAGTCAGAGTTAGGATCTCGTGGCGCCTTCGACTCAACGTGTTGGCAACCACGTTCTCCTTTCCCTTGATGTAGTGGACATCAAAGTCGTATTCACATAAGAACTCCATCCAACGCCGCTGGTGGGTGTTCAAATTCGGCTGAGTGAAAATATACTACAAGCTATGATGGTCTGAATGGAGCTCAAAGCATCGGCCTAAGAGGAAGTGTCTCCATCGAACAAGAGCATAAATGATAGCTGCTAGCTCTAGATCGTGTGTAGGGTAGTTCAACTCATGTGTTTTAAGCTTTCACGATTCATAAGCAATCGCTCTACCACCCTGCATAAGCACAACACCAAATCCCTCTAAAGATGCATCCGTGTAAACAACAAAATCTTTTGTTGGATCAGGAACAGCTAATATGGGAGCACTAGTAAGACATTCCTTAAGGATTCCAAAAGCCTTCTCACACTGCTCGGTCCAAGTGAATCCCTTCCCTTTTTGTTGAAGGGAAGTGATAGGATGAGCTATTCTAGAGAAACCTTCGACAAACCTACGGTAGTAACCGGCTAGTCCCATAAAGCTCCTCACTTCTATAACACTAGTGGGTGCTAGCCAGTCTTGAATTGCCTTGATCTTCGATGGATCTACAGAGATACCATCACCTAATAATATATGTCCCAAATATTGCACCTCTGTCCTGAAGAAAGCACATTTTGCCAGATTGCCATACAGCTGATTCTCACATAAACACTGCATTACCTGACGCAAATGGTCCACATGTTCCTCCTTGGTCCGTGAATAGATCAAGATGTCATCAAGAAATATGATCATGAACCGATCTAGGTAAGTACAGAACACCCTATTCATGAGACTCATGAACACTGCAGGGGCGTTCGTCAATCCGAAGGGTACCACTATGAACTCATAGTGACCATATCTGGTTCGGAAAGAAGTTTTATGAATATCTACCTCTGTAATTCTTAATTGGTGATAACTAGATTTTAGGTCAATCTTTGAAAACACTCTAGCTCCTTGCATCTGGTCAAAGAGATCATCAATTCTTAGTAGAGGATATCAGTTTCTCACCGTCACTTTGTTCAACTGCCTGTAGTACATGCATAGTCGAAGAGATCCATCCTTCTTTACGAAGATAACCGATGCACCCCATGGAGATACACTAGGTCAGATGTGTCCCTTCTCTAGTAATTCTTCTAACTACAGTTTCAGCTCTGTAAGCTCATGTGTAGTCATTCTATAAGGTGCTTGAGATATTGGTTCTGCTCCTGGTACAAGATCAATATGGAAATCAACTTCTCTGTGTGGAGGCATACCAGGTAACTTTGGTGGAAAGACATTTGCAAACTCCCTCAGGATGGGGTGATCATCTAATGTAGTCTCAGGTTCGTCTTCTGATCTATCACTGACTGTGATAGCAAATAATTGGCATCCCTTCCGCATGCAATGCTTAAGTTGCTGAGCGAATACCGTTTGAGCAGTCATGGGCTTCTGTATGCCCACTATCTCTACCGGTGTGCCATGATCATATGTGCAACTAATCATCTTTTGATGGCAATCCAGCTTGGCTCTATGAGCCACAAGCCAGTCCATGCCAAGGACTATGCCATAGGTTCCTAATGGCATCACCCTAAGATCCCATGTTGTAGTGAATGTACCTAAGGAAACTTCACAATTCTGAACAATGGAATCAACTGACATCCTGGCCCCAGAGGCCAGCTCGACCTCCCACCTAATGTCCTGCCTAGAAGCCACCAGCCTACAACGTTCCACTAACGATGTAGATATAAAGGAGTCGGTAGCTCCAGAGTCAAAAAGAATAGAGATGGGAGATCCTACTATCATACCTGCTGTCTCAATAACTGAGGCCTAAAAATTGGCCTGGCGGTTGTCAACTGCTGCAAACATACGGTGGGATTTACCCATGTCACCCACTATCTGCTCGGTACCTCCTGCATGATGTTGTCCCCCAGCTGTATAACCTGGTGGGCACTCTCTAGCTATGTGTCCTAATTCACCACAATTATAACAAGGGCCTCTAACCTGCACCTGTATAGTCTGAGTCCTACTCGACTGCTGCTACCCTATTCTGCCAGTAGACCCTTATGAACGCCTATACGATTGCTGTGGTCTCAAGGGTCCCACAGGTGGTCCCTGCTGTCTCTGATCTTTGCATGGGCCCTGCTGCTACCAACCTCTATTATTTCCTCCATATGATTTCTGTTGTGTTTTAGCTTTCTGTTGCTGCTGTGTCTGTTGTTGCTGTGGGGGTCTAGGAGGTAATGGTGCTGAACTATATCCTCCTTTA
This sequence comes from Cunninghamia lanceolata, assembly GCA_027924645.1. Lineage (NCBI taxonomy): Eukaryota > Viridiplantae > Streptophyta > Pinopsida > Cupressales > Cupressaceae > Cunninghamia > Cunninghamia lanceolata. The sequence goes on along the minus strand of BSBN01000870.1, from coordinate 13,495,915 downwards.
GGGAAAGGCTGTGTTGTCCTACGAAAGTTCTGTTGATACTGCTATTGTCCCTGATCCTGGAACTGAGAGTGAGAATTCTGCCCCCATCCCTGAATCTTTTCAGCAATGTATGCCTTTTTGGCAGTATCACTCAATGTCTGTGGATCTGCCATCTGAATAGGTCCTGATATACTATGGTTTAGACCTCTGATGAACTTATGTACTAGGAGTTTCTCATCATGGAGATACTCTGCATATCTAGATAACTTTGTAAATTTACTCTCGTACTGTGCCACTAAGAGTCCCCTCTGCTGTAGATCATGAAATTCGTCTATACGATGCTGTCGGTAGTGGTCTGATAGATATCGCATGTTGAAGCACTCAATAAAAGTCTCCCATGAGAGTGTATCTATGGAAAGGCAGTGCTTGCACTCCTTAGTGCGCCACCATGTAGCTGCAGCATCCCGTAATAAGTGCACTACCACATGGGCCTTCGTGTTGCCTGCATAAGGACGCAACGCGAAGCACCTATCCAAACTGATAAGCCAGGCTTCTGCCTCGGCTCCCTCTATAGTTCCAACAAATGTAGGAGGGTTCAATCTCAGTATATCCCTAATGGGATCTCCTCTGTCACTACGCCCCCTATAAGGCTCATCTACATGATGCTCATAAGGCCTGGAACCAATTTACTCTATTCTCACTGTCTCGTCATGCTTGACCTGACGTATGGGGCTCTTGCTACGAGTCCTACCAGCTGAACCAACCTCCTCTGTATTAGGCAGCTCGACATATAGCTCCACACGAGGTACCCCCTACGGCTCTATGCGGGGCTCCTCACATGGATCGACATGAGACTCAGCTCGTGCCTCCACGCATGGCTCCTCTCGCGAAACATTGCAGGGCTTGTCACGTGGCTCTACACGTGGCTCAGCTATGGCTGGTGGTAGTCTATCCAAAATAGCTTGTAAGGCTTGTAATATTTGTGGTCCCATCTTAGGCGGGGCTGGTGGTGCTTGCGGTACCTGAGGAACTGGTTGAGCTTGTAAAACTGGCTGAACTTGTGGATTAGGCTGTTCTGGTGGCGCTGGCTGATCCAGTCCCACAACTGAAGAATCAGTGTGCACCTTGGTGGCTAGAGTATGGCGGGACACTGGTTGCTGAACTCGTCTGGGAGGCATCCTACAAAATGAGGTAACCTCTAGTCAGTTTGGTCGTGGAAGTGATAATGTGCTCATACAAGCCCAGTGTTTTAAAACAACTGGGCTCTGATACCAAATGTCATGCCCAAATTGCACGTACGTTCACAACACGCAAAACACACATGTTATGTCCACATATGACATGTAGGCATGATTCGAACTATCAAAAATTTTCTTTTCTACTTGAATTCTTCACCTCACATGCATAAACGTGCTCGGTTGCATATGTAAAGGTTGTCGAGTTACTGTTGCTAACGGAATGTTCTACATTCGTGTGCAAGTGGATTTCGATCTCTATGATTGTGTCGGTTAAGTTTGCAACGTTTAGGTTTTCTCCGGTAGGTGATTGACAATAATTCATTTTCCTCGATTTATGTCAAATACTGACTTACTTAGCTACTTTTAACCTACCATTGTCTAGTTATTTAAATATCTATTTATTTCATTAAATTGTCACATTTACTCTTTACTTAAGTATTTAAATATATTTACTTATTTAAAAACTTTCTTTTCCTTTTGAAAAATACGTTTTAAATTCAAGAACCCCTTGCAAAAAAGATTAAATAATTAATCATAAACATATAGCTTTTCTTAAAAACTCATCTACATTTAAACTTGCAATACAATTATATATTTATATAAATATATATATATATATATATATATATATTATATATATATATATATATATATATATATATATATATATATATATATATATATATATATATATATAAATGTATATAAATATAAATCATCATTCATACAAATCTTTCCAATGACTTAATTTTTTTTTATTTTTATTGAAACTCCACTTTTAACATATATAAATGTATTTATATATGTACATATATATATATATATATATATATATATATGTACATATATATATATTATATATATATGTACATATATATATATAGGCACTCACATATATATATATGCATATATACATACATTTATTTTAATTCAAAACTTTATACCCCATACTAGTGGGAATCCCACTTAAAAATTTAATAGAGGTATTTTGCATAAAACCAACTCATATTATCCCCATGTTTATAAGGGTCATATATATATATATATATATATATATATATATATATATATATATATATATATATATATATATATATATATATATATATAATATATATATATATATATATATACAGATGTATATACAGATGTATATATATGTTATTATGTAAGATAGTGGAAATTCCACTTACATTATAATATCATTTTAAAATAGAAATCCATCTCATAAAGAAGAGGGTTAGATAACCCTAAATTAAATTGTGTTTGAAGTGTTGTTGCAGGGTAGGAGCGGCGGATCCGAGCTGGGGCGAAGGGGTAGAGGCAATGGTAGACGCAGGGGCCGAAGGAGAGTGGAGGGCAGAGGATGTGGGGAGGTCAGGGGTGGTGGAGGCCGCGTAGTGCAACCGCGGGGGTCTTTGGGGTCGCGGGGGTGTGGGGAGGGGCGGAGCCCCACCCACACCCCACTTCGTGGGTGTGGGTGGGGCTCCGCCCCTCCCCACACCCCCATCTTTGTATATTATGGTGGGGGTTTAACCCCCCCACCACTCCTCTATTGTATATTTCACGGCTATGTATTGTATGAAAACAACGAGCTCTCTAATATTTGTTATTCAAAAAATTTTCAATTATTATTATTTAATGATAATATATATATATATATATGTATATATATATATGTATATATATATATATCTCTATATATATCATTTGCACGATTTCAATTAATTCAGAGCTATTCTAAAAGTGTGTATATATATATATATATATCCACAATGTAACAATATTACCATTTACACAATTTCATTTAAAATATACTATTAACAACTATATATATATTATTTATTTATTTATTTATTTATGTTTCCCAAATTCTCTTATTAATAAAAATATAAATATAGTTTTATCATAATTTCACAACTAAACTTAAAAGTAAAATGATGTATATAAATATATATATTTATATTTATAAAACGATAATCCATGGTAATATTCTTTTCACACTAGTTATAATTTTAGTTTAACAATTTAATCAAATAAAAAAGGAACATTTAATCATTTAAATCTGTAGTTGTCTTTTCTTTTATCTATCAAATACATTTTCAAATTTAAATAGAATTAAGGATCAAAGGGTAATACAGGAAACTATTGAATCTTCCATTTCAATAACATGCAACAGACAAATAGAAATTCGATCTAGATTATTGCAAACTTAACTCAAGTTTTAATTTTCATCTAACAAGGTAAATTTGCAACTTCCATAATACAGTAAAATGCAACTTCTCACTAAATAATACAAGAGGTAATTTGGACAACTAATCCAACTCACAAACATTCACACAACTTCACATTTTGATAAAACCAAAAGATGACAAACAATTATAAGTATTCCACAACTCAAATACACTCTAAGGGAGGAATTAATTTCTTCTCCCAAACATACAATGAAGTAATGTAAAAACCCATTTAAAGTCACAACAAATGACATAATGAGGGAGGATTAACTCTCCACTCCCAAGATAACAACTTTTACAACAATTTCAAGAGGGAACAATTTCTCCTCTAAAACTCTTACAGAAAGGACTTTAAGAGACCGAGTCCTCATTACAAATAGAAACATTTTCATTAACAAGGTAGTTATCTCTTCATTCCTCTTAATCATACTTTAATAGAACCTGCAAGACAACAAGGGAGAAAATAACAACCATCTAGCTCTCCTCCCTACCATAGTCCCGCAAGAGGGACACCCCCGAGGTAGGGAGACCATCCTCATACAAGGGTAGAATAGACAAAACAACACTTCACAGCATTGAATAACAATAACAAGCAATTAACACACACACCCCATGGTTGACTCACAATACAAAGACTCAGCTTAGGTGAATTCAAGGAGGGTAGGGAAGTAGACAATCTCTACCTCTAGGTGTCATCCTTTCACATTGTATCACAAGGCCTCAAGCCATCAATTTAATTCTCAAGCCAACAATTTACTCTTCTTCCACAAGGCCTCAAGCCTTCCAATAAACCCAACCACCAAGGATATCCCAATAGGCTCTCAAATCCATAAGCCATCTAGGATAAATAAGTACCAACATGCCCTCTAGGCATTACATATATCAAGAAACAAGATGACACCCAAGGAGGGTCACACCTCCCCTTCCCTATACAAGATGAGCATTGCCTTCCAACTAGAAGGAGCTCTTTCCACACCCAAAACAAAACCCCAAAACAATAACAGAAAACACATAGAAGACATTTGCAACTCATTCATCAAGCAAGAGACAAACATACATATCAAGCAATAGATCACACAAGAGTGTAGTCTTGTTCACCAACCTTTCAAAGCCCAATTATGGAATGAAATTTGATGAAGAGCTCCACTCTAGCCTCCTTCTCCAAAGTCTCCTTCTTTCCACAATAATCCAACCCCCTTACTCTCCTCCTCCTCTCTCTTTTAAAACTAATTCCCTCTATTTTCCTAATTTCCCAAGTGGCATTAAACAACTAATCCACAACTCATCCATTATCCTAGTGGTCATAAAACAATTGACCCCCACTCCATAGGTTCCCCACTAGAGTCCTTTTAACAACATATGGAGAATTTAAAATACAATAAGTAAAATAAAATACAAAGGGAGTGGATGACACACTACCCTAAATAAGGGGAACCCCACCAAAAGAGAGTCACATGGAGACAAACACTCCATTATTAGGGAATCATGGAGTTATTTTATGACTTGGAAGTGGGCCTGAGTGTGGATTCCACTCATCCCATTGTCCCCATGCTTCCAATTTTGTCACTTTACTTCACTGTGAGGTTTAAGTGACCATATGGAGGTTAACCCAAGGTTATCCTTCAAAAAGGTCCCTAGACCCATGAGGTATAACCCAGGGTTGATTTTTGCCTAGTTAGAACTCCCAGAGTCAAGTAAAACACAAGAAAAAGGGTCTAAAAGAAATAAAATTTAAACAAGATTAAAACAACATTTCTTACAACACTTATCATAATAAAAGTAAATCAGAAGATACCCCTTATTCCCTTGACCTCATGCAATATTAACACATTACAACGTTACAACATTTTCCAAACACAAGGTTGATCTTAGTTCCCCATGGAACTAGATCAGCTCACAAGGAATACAACATAGGTATGAGATGGTCTTCTGTATTTGTGGTTTTGATAGCAATACCTGCACACTCAAACTCGAAGTTAATATCACATATAGATATCATAGCTGAAGCAATATAAATACATGCATCCTAAACATCCTACCATAAAATCACATTGAAGTTCCATATCCATTCATCATTTTCTTAAAAGCAATATCTAAATATCATCGCACAATTATTTCCTTAAGAATCAATTAGGTTTAATAAACAAGGTTCAAGATCAATAGTCTCTCAACATAAACATAATAGAAATATCACTGCATTTAGTCTCATGAACAGTAGTGTAAAAAGTAGGCCTCACATTATACATTGAAAAATGTACAAAGGAACTTGACATGCATTTGCTACAGTGCGGCATAGATACATTTGGTGGGGCCCACAGATGTATACAAACGACTTTGTATATGTTCGACATACAAAGTAGATGTGCATTGTCAATGTGCAAAGGAGAAAGACAAAGGAAAGATACAATGCGGATTCCATGGGATATCCCAATCCAGTAGATGAGGTGTTGAAATCTGTAGCTTGCATGTATATGGCATTGTATATGCCGATATACAAACAAAAGGAGATACAAGGCCCGGATTTGAAATTTTTTCAAATCCGATGGATAAATCGCTGGGGTCTGTTGTATGTATATCACATTTTTATGATGCGATATGCAAGGAAATGTACAAGCAAGGAGATGCAAGCTGGACTTGATTTGAATTTCAAAGCGCTTCATAGTCATTTGAGGTCCGCAGAATGTATATTGTGATTGTATGTTGGCATATACAAAATGAAGACACAAAGGTTGAAATGCAAGATGGACTTCAAAGCGATTGCAATATGCTTCATCATAATCAAAAGTCTGTGGCTTATGTGTAAAAGGTGTTGTATATGCCAGATGTATAAAGGGGAGATGCATACAACTCGGACCCGAGTACAGGTTCAAATTTGTTTTATAATATCTTGGGATCCGCCTTGCATATAAGTGATTGTATGTATACAACCTCTTTTTTGACTGCATATACATGGGTAAAATGGGCAAAATAGACAGCGAAAAAGTCAACAATAGGTGACCTGAGTGCTTATGTGGCACATTATCATTGGTGAGCTACTTTCCTGTAGGATTTGGATGCCATTGATCTCAGCGGTAGGAGGATAAGATCAACGGCTATGTTTTAAAACTGCCAGCGATGGTTTTCTTTGCATCAGCAGTCATGTTTTGAGTGGGAAAACTCCATGGATGTGCTATTGCAATTTCTAGGAGGAGCTGCGGGTAGCTGAAACATTAATGGCAACATACAGAGGCATGGGCCAATAGTTGACTAGACACCTACCAGTTTTATGTAGAAAATCCCTAAACGGCGGCACAGGGATCGAAGTCCAACTCCTCCTCGCCACTCCTTCTACCTGCTGCATTAATGTTTTGGGCACCATTCTCATGGTGCAGCGCATTTGGCAGAATTTTGATTTTTGTTCTACACTTTCTTGCTGTATTAAGCATACAATGTTACTCATTTGGTTGTTGTTGAAAACTAGAAAATTTTGGTGTTGTACTAAGATACAACTTCATTGGTGGCTCTATTGAGGATATCTTGTGAGTTTATGTATCTCATGTTGTATATTTCATGCATGAATTTACTGGTTTCATGTTGATTTAAATGAGTAATGTTGTATTGCATGTGTTTCGTTATTTGTCTCCAAATTGAGTGTATTCTTCTTCTAAATCTAAACAACTAAGGGGTGTTAAGGGTTCTAGAATATGGGTTTACTATATTGAATGTTTGATCTTTTACTTCTTCTCAAGGGGTAGACTAAATGTTTTAGGTTAAATTTTGGGAAGAACACATTGCAATAAGGATATCAGTAAGTAGAGATAACAGGATACTACGTTTTGGGAAGTATCTATAAAGCAGGTACCTAACAGTCCCCTTGAAACCTAGTCTTTGGTATATGTTCATGCTGGCCATTCACATGTGTATGTCTATTAACTCCGAGCCTTGGATAGGCACCGATCCAGTCTTGTATTGAGGTTATAGCCCAGTGTCCTAGTTTTGCATCCAAATACCAAAAATCAAATTAAAACTTCAAATACAAACCTTTAGGACTTTAGAAGTAGTTTTAGGATTATAATCCTCTATCTACAACTGAATAAAGGCCCAAAGCTAGCCCCTTTGCACTTATTTTATAGCTTTGGTCTGCATAAAGGAGGATTTATCTGCTTTGTATCAGCATCCCGGTCAATTCATAGTCACATTTTATGGATGTTGAATAGGGAATACCCCCCTTGGTTCTACAGAGCCTAAAGAAGAAGAGGAGATATCTATAGAGTCTATCTCCTGTACTATTGGCCCCTGGCCCAGGAATCCTGTTGATCAATGATGGCTACCTTGTAGGGATAACTCAGAATAAGTATCTAGTCTGGAAAAATAACCAACAATTTGGTGACTCTACTGGGGACTCTTTGTGAAAGAACCTTGATTTTGAAAAAAAACAATTCCTAGTTGTAGGTGGCGACGCCGAACAAATCTCCCAACCGGTAAAGTAAAAATTTGTATGCAAGGGAGAGGATCCCTGCGTAATCCTCTGTCTAAAGAGTTATCCACAAAAATGATGTACAGGAGAAAAGGGACTGTTCAAGCCAGTCGAGAGGGTTCTCCCAGAAGTAATGATATTATTTAGGACAATCCTAGATCCTTAGAGCGAACAATACCTTATTTTTCAAACACTAAGGCTGAGATCCAGAATGTATATGAAAGACAGAAGGGTGATGGATTGAGAATGAGGTCAAAGGTATTTCAAGAACACCCTTTCCTTAATTCCCCTGATAGATTTGAAGAAGCTGAATCCCCAAGGGATGATAATAATGATCAGAATGTAATGAAACCATCCTCTTCTATGCCTGTAGAGGAGGAATTAGCCAAAGAAATCAAGAGTCTGAGAGTAGAATTAGAATATTTGCAAGTAATAAAAATTAGAGATGACATGAGACAAAAAGTGTAGGCTCTTAGAACTGCTCAGAATGATTCAGTTCCAACCCTTGAGAATGTAAATGTGCTGAGAAACCAGCGCAAAAATGAAGTTTAGGATCAGCATAATGATCAAAGATAGAATGTAAATGATGCTAGAATACCATTAAATAACATAAGAAATCATAATGCAAATAGAAATGTAAATGCAAATCAGTTTGATAGACAACCCATGCAGCTGGATAGATTCAGAAAACTAGTTTTTGATGGCATTCCCGGTTACCCCAATCTTATTGACAAACATGTGAGGCTGCAAGTGCCAAAGTTTTCAGGAAATAACACTATGTCAGGAGAAGACCACTTAAAAGCTTTTCAGAATATCATGGACAACTTTGAAGTTGAGCATGAGGATGTTTTTATGAAATTATTTATGCAATCCTTAGTTGATGAGGCCAGAGAATGGCACAAGGTTCTACCTGAAAGGAGTATTTCATCATGGGAGGACTTCAAAAGAATTTTTAAAGAACAATATGGTGACAAAACTGATGCTAGTTTTTTCATAAATGAGTTCACTGGCATTACCAAAGGATCGAATGAACAAGTTGCTGATTTCAATGCTATATTCACTAAGGTATTGAACAAACTACCACATCACCTGAGGCCCAATGAACCTATGTGCATAGTGTTGTACATAAATGCTTTTGATGCCATAATAGCTTATGGATTAAGAGATAAAGGGTCCTCATAGCCTCAAGGATGCTTTCAAAATTGCAACAAATATTAAAAATAATAAAAAAGTGTCTGGTAAGACAAATAGAAGAGATGATATAAAAATTTTGTAAAATCCAAATACTAAATCTCAAAGTGTTCAAGGCAACGCATCTACTTCTGAGGATAAATTAGATAAATTGACAACTATTGTCAAGGACCTAAGCTATAGAATGGCTAAGAATGAAAAAGGGGTAGGTCCTGACAGGCAAGTTTACCAAAGGCAAGAAAGAAGACCATCGTTACATGATATGCCATATAATACCAATTAGCATAATGGTAAACTAGTTCTTCCAAATAGTAACCCTAATCGAAGGACTAAAATTGTCAAGGAGACTCCTGACCCTTTGAAGAAGGATGTTAATATTGTTAATGACACCCCATGGTGCATAATATGTCAGATGCCTCAATCGTAGTCACAATGTATGATTGCTCAGCCTCTATATAATAATACCATTGCTTGTAATGAATGTAATGAACCACAATGCATGGAAGATGACAATGTCAATATGTTGTCTACAAATAGGGAGTAACCATCTCATGATGTTGATGCAAGCACAAATAATGAGATTCAGGTCTGTTAGCACTTTCCCTATGATGAAGATGATGAGGATAATTATGCTTATGCTCAGGACTCACACAATTTCTTAAATAGCTTGAGGAGACCTTCTGATGAAGAGATTAGAGCCCTCACAGCTGCAACAGTGGCTCAAGTCAAAAGCAATTACAATCTCATGGATAAAGCTCAGGGAAGTAACTCATACCAACCAGGGAGTACTTTTGTGAACCAACCAATACACAGTCATAAAGGGACTGAACCACAAAAGAAATAATGGAGCAATAATAAGCAAAATTTTAAGAAAAAAATAGGTCATGATTCTCAAGGATTAGAAAATAGAATTCCCCAAGTTGAGGATCAAAATGAAAATTCTCAAATCAAAGATGACAGTCAGAGAGCCACAAAAATTAAAGCTGGATCATACCAAGATAAAAATAAAATTGTAGATTAGGCTACAACTGTTATACAAAATTATGCTCCATTTGACATAACTCAGGTCTTGTCCCAGGTGAAGGATTCTGTTCCATTAATGGAGCTAATGAAAGTTGAGGAGTTCAGAAATAAAACATTGTCCCTGATTTCAGGGGTACCCTGCTAAGCCAAGCCTAATGATGAACCTCAAGGTAAGAAACAAGCTATGTGTATTGATGAGGATGAGACTCCTAAAGTATATTTGGGGATGACCATGACCAAATTCCCTTCACATGTTGAACCATTCTATGTCTCCCTTGTTATAAATAGAAAAGTGATTAAGAATTGTATGCTTGACTCGAGAGCATCAACAAATATCATGCCTTTGGCCATTATGCAGCAAGCTAGGTTAAATATAGATAAGGCATGTGGGAAATGCTATGCCATGGATGCTAGAGAAGTATCAGTCATTGGAATTATGAAAGATGTAGATTTCAGACTGGCAGCATATCCTGAAAAGACCTACAAAATGAATATAACAGTTGTTGATATCAAGCCACTATGGCATGTTGTTGTCAACGAGGTGGGCAGCATTGATTGGTGGAAGTATGCAACTAGACCTGTCATATGCTATGATTCCCATGAATGGAAAAAATGTCAAACTAACTAGAGAAGAAAGATCACTGGACATAGTTGAGGATCAAGGATCAGAGGAGCATATATGTTTTGTGGATACTGACTATGATAATTTTAGAGTTGTCTCAGGTGATAAAGGGGGTAATGGGAGAGATGTTTGCATTCAAGAGCTAGAACAACAGGGTCTGTGGACCATGTATTTTGATGGAGCTTGTTCAAAAGAAGGCTCTGGTGCTGGAGTTGTATTTCTGTCTCCAGCTGGTAAGCTTCTAAAGTTCTCTTTCTTGTTGAAGTTTGCTTATACAAATAATATTGCAGAGTACGAAGCTTTGTTACTAGGATTGAATATGGCTCTAAAGCATAGGATCAAGATGCTCAAAGTATTTGGGGATTTAGATTTAGTTGTTTCCCAAGTCAGAGATAGGTATGCATCAAAGAATAAGAGATTAAAACAGTATAAGCATGCTATTTGGGATACAATTGAATTATTTGATGCATTTTCAATAAGCTTGATTGAGAGATCAAAAAATGTCAGGGCAGATTTTCTAGCCAATGTAGCCATAAGGCCAGATGACATCACTCTGTCAGATGTTACAAATGTTGAAGTCAAGCTAAGACCTGTAGTACCAGATAACGTATGCAGCTAGCAGGTGTTTGATGATGACAAAGATTTGCTGAGATTTCTACATTGCATTGATGAATATGAGGACCATGAGATGGATTTTCAAAATTTTGTAGAGATTGTGGATGGGAAAGAAACTCTCTTAGGGAAGGAGGTAATTCAACTCAAGACAAATAAAATCCCTAGAGGATTGGTTGCTTTAGAGAGAGCTTTTGACAATAGGGATCAATTTGTTACAAAGGTATCTCCAACAAATAAGAATGATTTAGAAGAAATAAACTTGGGGACATCTCAGGCCCCCAAGAAGGTATATATTAGAAAACAACTCAAGCCACACATCAGGAGTATGCTGATTGCACTATTGAAAAAATATAAGCATGTCTTTGCCTGGTCATATGAGGACCTAAAAGCTTATAGAGAAGATTTATTTCAGCGTGAAATCCCTTTGAAGCCTGGGGCTAAACCATTTAGACAAAAGTAAAGACTTATCAACCCAACTTTAGCTCCTAAGATGCAAGAAGAGCTTATGAAGCTTAGGGAGGCTGGAATAATCATGCCTATCAGGCACTCAACTTGGGTGTCTAACCTTGTCCCAATTAGAAAGAAAAATGGTGACATTAGACTTTGTGTGGATTTTTGAAATCTGAATGTATCTTCCTTGAAGGACAATTATCCATTACCAAACATGGAGGCTATGCTACAGAAAGTGACTGGCTATGAACTATTATCCATGATGGATGGATTTTTAGTGTACAATCAAGTGAAGGTAAAAGACTCTGAACAATACAAGACTGCCTTCACAACTCCATGGGGAACCTATGTTTATGTGAGAATGCCATTTGGAGTGACAAATGCAGGTACAACATTTTAGAGGGCTATGGATGTTGCTTTTGCAGGATTGATTTACTAAATCCTAGCCGTATATCAAGATGACTTAATTGCTTATTCAAAGAAGGAAGAGCAACATTGCATGCACTTGGAAATTTTTTTTTGTTAGAGCACTAGAATATGGCATCTCACTTAACCCAAAGAAGTGTGCTTTTGGGGTAATAGAAGGAAAACTGTTAGGGCATATTGTTTCCAAGGATGGGGTTAGGATTGATCCTAAAAGGGTGGCTGCAATTGACAAAATTCAGATCCCTAGAACAGTGAAAGGTATTCATTCCTTCTTTGGGAAAATTAATTTTGTTAGGAGATTTGTTCCTAACTTTGCAAAGACCACAAAAGATATCTCTAAAATGTTGAAGAAAGGTGTGATTATCAAATGGGAAGATGAAGCAACTAAGTCATTTCAGAACATTAAAGAGGCCATAAAGATGGCTCCTGTGCTAAAGTCTCCTAATTTTTCTAAACCATTTCAGCTGCTCTCATTTGCTTCTTTCCACACTATTGCTGCATGCTTACTACAGAAGAATGAAGAGGGGTTTGAACAACCTATTACTTTCTTTAGCAGGTCATTGCAGGCTGTTGAGTTGAAGTATGACATCATGGAGAAGCAGGCATATGCACTGGTTAGAGCAGTCAAAAGTTTTAGGCCATATTTAGTAGGCTCTCAGATAATTGCACATGTGCCCCATGCGGCAGTCAAAGATATTTTTACTCAACAGGAGGTAACTGGAAGAAGATGCAGATGGATAAACAAATTGCAGGAGTTCAACATTGAAATACAAATCACAAAATTGGTAAGAGGACAAGGTTTGGCAAAATTGATGACACAGTCAAATCTAGAGGCATGCCAAGTGAATGTAGTGTATAATGAAAGTATAAATATGAAAGAATCTGAGTGGTATAAGGATGTAGTGCATTATTTGTAGAATTTGAATTGTGGTTCCCATCTAAATGACAATTAGAAGAGGACCTTGAAGCTACATGTTGTTAAATACATCATTGTTCAAGGAGAGCTGTATTGGAAAAATCCTGATGGTGTATTACTCAGGTGTGTAGATGAAAATTAGGCTAGGAATATTCTAAGTGACATGCACAATGGAGTGTGTGGTGGACACTATACTACCTAGACAACAGCCCACAAAATTCTCAGAGCAGGCTACTGGTGGCCAACTCTCTTCTCAAATGCATAAAGAATGGTAAGAAAGTGTGATCCTTGTCAGAGGTTCTCAAGAAAGCTAAAATATGAAGGCGTATTGCCCCTTAGGACTGTAACTGTAGAAGCTCCATTTAAGCAATGGGGAATTGATTTTATAGGGGAAATTTTAGAAAAATCAAGTGGAGGACACAGTTGGAATTTGGTAGCTACTGATTATTTCACTAAGTGGATTGAGGCCATTCCAACTAAAAAAGCTACAAGCAAAGTGGTGATGGATTTCATTCTAGAAAATATTGTTATCATTTTTGGAGTACCAATCAAATTGATCACAGATAATGCAATGTGCTGCAGGTCTGGTGAATTTATTGATTTTTGCAACAATTATGGAATAATTTTGTTACATGCATCACCATATCATCCACATGGAAATGGTCAAGCAGAGTCAATAAACAAAAGCCTCATGAAAATTGTCAAAAGGATGGTAGGCAGAAACAAGAGAGCTTGGGATTCAAAGCTGAAAATGGCATTATGGGCTAACAGGGTAATAGTGAAGAAAGCAACTATAAAGTCACCTTTTGAACTAGTGTACGATGCGATAGTTAAATTGCCTATGAACAACCTCCTACCAGTTTATGAATTCATACAAGAAAATGAGGAAGAGATTGAGGACTGAAAGAATAAATCAGCTGGTTGCACTAAATGAAATGAGAAGGGAGGCACAGAAGACAAACATCAAGGGACAGTAAAAGGTAAAATATATGTTTGATAAAAGGGCTTCAGAAAGAAAGTTTCAGATAGGTGATTTGGTCCCTGTATGGAATGTAAGGAACCGGGGTAAAGGCAAGCATGGTAAATTTGAGCTCTTATGGGTAGGCCCATACCAAATCAGCGACACTCATGGAGAAGATTCTTATTTTCTCCAGGCCCTAAGTGGTGAATTATTGGAATTGCCTGTGCACGGTCAGTTCCTAAAGCCCTACTTCTTATAAACGCTTATCTTGTGTTCACACTGTAAAGTAGATGTAAATATTTTATACATGCCTTGGTCGGTCGTGTTTTGAGTTTTGTGTTTTGTCTGGTCTGCCCTACAGTAGCTTGGTTCTCATTGCAGTCTTGCATCTGCACATCCCCAGTTGGAGCCACTGGTGGTGTTCATCTAGGGTTAGGATTTTAAAATTAAGTTGCAGGCTTCTATTTTTATCCTTTCAAGCCCTTAGTGCCTGGGTTTAAATTGTTCCTCAACTTACATGCAATGTTTTACTACTTTTTCCTGTCGCACTTAAGAAAAATGCTAAGTTTTTATGTGTGCAATTGCAAATGTAGATTGGCGGGCTTGTAAAATCTCTACCAGCCTCCAAAAATGGTGAAAAAATGAGTTATATGCACTTTTGCATGCATATCGAGTTGCATATACAAGGGAGAATCTTTCACAGATTCTCAAGAATATTCGCTGCTTGCATATCGGGTTGCATGTATTTTTGGTTTGTATGTTCAGACATATAGCGGATAGATACAAAGAAAGGATGCATTGCAGGTATATTCCAGGAGGGATTTCTTGTTTATATGCAAGGGTGAATGTATATTGCAATTGTGTGTTTGCATATACAAAATGGAGACACAAAGGTTGAAATTCAAGATGGACTTCAAAGCGATTGCAATATGCTTCATCATAATCTGAAGTCTGTGGATTATGTGTAAAAGGTGTTGTATATGCCAGATGTACAAAGGGGAGATGCATACAACCCAGACCCGAGTACAAGTTCAAATTTGTTTTATAATATCTTGGGATCCGCCTTGCATATAAGTGATTGTATGTATACAATCTCTTTTTTAGCTGCATATACATGGGTGAAATGGGAAAAATAGATAGCGAAAAAGTCAACGATAGGTGACCTGAGTGCTTATGTGGCACGTTATCATTGGTGAGTGACTTTCTTGCAGGATTTGGAAGCCATTGATCTCAGCGATAGGAGGATAAGATCAACGGCTATGTTTTAAAATTGCCAGCGATGGTTTTCTTTGCATCAACAATCATGTTTTGAGTGGGAAAACTCCATGGATGTGCTGTTGCAATTTCTAGGAGGAGTTGCGGGTAGCTGAAACATTAATGGCAACATACAGAGGCATGGGCCGATAGTTGACTGGTCACCTGCCAGTTTTATGTGGAAAATCCCCAAATGGCGGCACAGGGCTCAAAGTCCAACTCCTCCTCGCCACTCCTACCTGATGCATTAATGTTTTGGGCACCATTCTCATGGTGTAGCACATTTGGCAGAATTTTGATTTTTATTGATGTGCCATGTAATTAATTGGCCGAGTACACTTTCTTGCTATATTAAGCAGACTGTGTTACTCATTTGGTTGTTGTTGAAAACTAGAAAAATTCTAGTGATGTAATAAGATACAACTTCATTGGTGTCTCTATTGAGGATATCTTGTGAGTTTATGTATCTCATGTTGTATGTTTCATGCAAGAATTTACTGGTTTCATGTTGATTTAAATGAGTAATGTTGTATTGCATGCATTTTGTTATCTACCTCCAAATTGAGTGTATTCTTATTCTGAATCTAAATAGCTAAGGGGTGTTTAGGGTTCTAGAATATGGGTTTACTATATTGAATGTTTGATCTTTTACTTCTGCTCAAGGGGTAGACTAAATGTTTTAGGTTAAGTGTTGGGAAGAACACATTGTAATAAGGATATCAGTAAGTAGAGATAACAGGATACTATGTTTTGGGAAGTATCTGTAAAGCAGGTACTTAGCAGTCCCCTTGAAACCCAGTCTTTGGTATATGTTCATGCTAGCCATTCACATGTGTATGTCTATTGACTCCGAGCCCTGGATAGGCACCGGTCCAGTCTTGTATTGAGGTTACAACCCATGGTCCTAGTTTTGCATCCAAATACCAAAAATCAAATTAAAACTTCAAATACAAACCTTTAAGACTTTAGAAGTAGTTTTAGGATTATAATCCTCTGTCTATAACTAAATATAGGCCCAAAGCTAGCCCCTTTGCACTTATTTTATAGTTTTGGTCTGCATAAAGGAGGGTTCATCTTCTTTGTATCAGCATCCCGGTTAGTTCATAGTCACATTTCATGGATGTTGAATAGGGAATACCCCCCTTGGTTTTGCAGAGCCTAAAGAAGAAGAGGAGATATCTATAGAGTCTATCTCCTGTACTATTGGCCCCTGGCCCAAGAATCCTATTGATCAATGATGGCTACCTTGTAGGGATAACTGGGAATAAGCATTCAGTCTAGGAAAATAACCAACAGGATCCACCCCATATACTAGGTGAACAGGAGAATTTCCTAATGCAACCTTCATCCTAGTTCTATCTACCCACAAGGCATACTTCAATAAGGTGTTCCACTCCCTTGGGTTCTTTTCTATTAACTTCTTTATGATGTTCAATAAATTTTTATTTGTGGATTCTGCTAATCCATTCCCTTGGGGATAGTAATTTGAGGAAAATTTCAGGATGATTTCATGATCAAAAGCCCAACCTGATAATTTTATTGAAGCAAAAGTAGATCCATTATCACATACTAAGGCATATGGAACTCCATACCTGGTTACTATATTGCTTTCCAAAAACTTGATGACATCCTCAGCATTACATGTCTTACTACTGATAGCTTCAGTCCACCTGGTACAGTAATTAGTAATAGTCAAAACATACCTGTGGCCTGGAGATGGTGGAGGATTGATAGGTCTTATGAAATCCATTCCCCATTAAGCAAATGGGCACATCTCCATCACTGGTTGCAAAGGTTGAGCAACATAGCTTTCTCTATTTACAGCAACTTGACACATATGACAACATTTGATGTGTTCAGTAGTATCTTTAAAAATAGTGGGCCAGTAATACCCTACCCTGAGGATAGCATGAGTGGTAGTTAAGGATGATCCATGTGCAGTCCCAAACTTGTCATACAACTCTGACAGCACCTTATCTGCTTCCTACCTTTCCAGGCATCTAAGGTATATCCCCTCATAATTCTTCTTGAAAAGGACTCCTCCTTTTATCATGTATTTCTATGATCTTATCTTTAAGGCTCTCCTTTGTGAGGCCTGCAATCTTGAAGGACATCTTCCTGTGACTAAGATGTACCTGATGTCTGAATACCATTCTCCATTTTCCCTTGCATTTATGACATATTTCTGGCTCATGATGTTAGGATCAATTTCTGATATCATCTGGCTCAATGCTTGTCCCCTTACTAATTTCATGGGTGTTATGGCCATATCATACTCTTGGAGGACAGTAATCCATTTAGCTCTCTTCTCACCTGGTTCACTTTGCATTAAAAGCATCTTTACTACTATTTCAGGTACTACAATAATCACTTTACTTCTTAAGATGTAGTGTCTGAACTTCTTAACTGCTCAAACCACAACAAGTGCTTGTCTTTCAACATCCATATATCTGAGTTATGCATCTCTGAATGGACAACTCATGAAAGCTATAGGCTTTTCTTCTTTAGCCTCATTTCTTTGTGTTAATATTGCTGTAGATGTATGATCTGAAGCAAATGAGTAAATGTAAAAGTCTTTGGTATAATCTAGACTGATCAGAACTGGAGCATTAGATATGGCTTTCTGAATATCTTCAAAAATTGCTCTAGCTTCAGGTGTCCACTCAATTTTGGCATCCTTCTTGAGCATGGCATTCAAGGGTTTGACAATCTCTGCAAAGCCAGTAATAAACTTTCTAACAAAATTAATCTTAACAAAGTAAAACTTAAGCTCCTTCTTACTTCCAGGAAGTTGTATCTTCATGATTGATTCCACCTTGTCAGGGTCAATGATGATCCCATTTTCTGTTATCAGGTGGCCTAATAACTTCCCTATGGTTATCCCAAATATGCACTTCTTAGGGTTTAGGGATATTCCATATTGTTCACATTTCTTTAGTACCTTCCTGAGGTCTTCTACATGATTTCCTCTTTTTTTAGAGAAAACTATCAAGTCATCCATGTATATGACTATGCATTTACCAATCAAGCCTCTGAAGGCTATGTCCATCGCTTGCTGAAATGTGGCTCCAACATTTATTAACCCAAAAGGCATGCGCCTGTAAGCGAATATCCCCCACTTTGTGGTGAATGCATTCTTCAATATGTCTATTTTGTCTACCATCACCTGGTTATAACCTGAGAAACCGTCTAAGAATGACAACATCTTTGCACCATTCACAATTTGCCAGACTTCATCCAGAGAAGGTAGAGGATAGTTATCCTTCTTAGAAGCTCTATTTAAATTTCTGAAGTCTACACACAATCTAATGTCAACATTTTTCTTCCTTACTAGGACCAAGTTTTCCACCCATGTGGAATGTCTGACAGGAAATATGATCCTGACATTGAGCAATTTCTTAACTTCTTCAAAAATGATGGGCTCCAGCAATGCATTAACAGGTCTTTGTTTTTGTCTAAAAGGCTTGACATCTGACTTCAAATGTATAGTGTGAGTGATGATTGATGTATCGTAAGTTTTCAACTCATCATATGTCCAGGCAATGACATGGATATAATCTTTAAGGGCTTGGATTATTCCTTCCAACCCCTCTTCTGTATAGACTTTTCCAATTAGGACATTTCTTTTCTCATCATCCTATCTAATGTTGACCTGTGAATACTATCCTCCATCTGCTTTTGGGAGATATTTTTGTTATAGCATGTTGTCTAGATCAAATGCTCTTTCCAACTCAATCATTCCCTTGGGAATCTTATTACTAGGCAACTCTAGGATTTCTTCTTCTTCCCAAATATGGTCTTCCACATTCCTTTCATCAATGATCTGTGCATCAAAGACATCCCTGTTGGAAATGAAGTCTAATATATGATAATCATCATCAAATACTTGAATGTTAGTTACATTATCTGGCACAGAAGGCACTGATACTAATTCAACTGAGAATCTCTTTAAACCAGATATGGACAGTGGTTCCAAAGTGCTGGCAGCTTGGGCCAAGGCTGCCCTATGATTTTGTTCTCTAGGTACATGGGTGATGTTGAATACATCAAAATATTCTATCAAGTTCCATACCCTATGTTTGTAATTGGACAACTTCTTGTAATTGCAAGAGTATATACCTCTTACCTGTCTCACAACCAATTCTGAGTCTCCATAGACATGTAGAATCTTCACTTTCTTTCTAAGTGCAAATAATATCCCATGAATCAAGGCTTCATACTTTGGCACATTATTCATGCATGAGAATTGCAATCTGTATGTTGCTAAGTAGGATTTTCCATATGGATCAATAAGATCTATCCCTACTCTAGCCCCTTGTTTTGACTTGGATCCATCAAACTTGAGGATCCATGGCTTATCTTCAGTCAAATGCTTGTCTGGGCCTTCTCTTTTCTTTTTAGCTTTGGTAGCTACATCATTTGATATCCATTTCAACTTTGGCATCTCAACTTTCTCAAACTTCACCTTATCTACCTTATATGAAGCTGATATTTCTTCTTTCCTTTTATCATCGGAAGGAAAATCTTCTGGACTAGGCAACATCTACCTTTTCAGAATATGCAGACACAATGAGCAAGCAGTTTCTAAATGTGGTGCTTCATGTAACCTGCACCATCCCACAATCAAGACATCCTATGGAGATCTTTGTTGCTGTGTCATCTTTTGAATCTCTTTTGATAAAAACTCTTTAAACTTGGACAGATTACTGCCCCTATCTTCATCAGATAATTAATAATCTGATTCTACCAAAAAATCACTCCCTGGGGAAATTCTCTTGTTTCTTTTAGCATTTCTCTTGTTACATACCAGTATCTCCTCTGTCATCTAAATATGACCATCATGATACGTGTATTCTCCTGTTCCTGCAGATGACAAATAAAAATCAGTGTCACTATCACTATCTGCAGAACTTACTGCAGATGATGATGAAGATGCTTCACTGCATGCTTGTTCCAGTTCCAACATGTCTAAGCAAGCATCACAGTCTTTTTAGAATGTGCCTCATCATGTAACCTACACCATCCATCAGTTAGAATATCTTGAACATGCATTTTTAACAATTGATATCGCTTCACCTATTTGAACAAGTGCATCTCAAAATTCTTGAAGTGATCTACCTCTATTTCATTTTTAGGGTTACAATCAAACTCTAAAATTATTTTATCATCTTGAGGATTATCATCATGATTATGAATAACATACATCAAGATTTCTTCTATCCTGACAGTCTGGGGTCTGATGGAGTAAACTTCAGGTTCCACATCCACATACATGATCTAGTTGGTTTTATTATATTCTGTGATCATGTGTTTCATGCAGGGTTCAGCATCTATCCTTATTTGATTTGGTATTCCTTTCCAGGGCAACCACATATGACTGAATTAGTTGACATGTATCCATTAAGGGTTTTTGACCAGTCCCTACTAAGCAGCATCCCATAGGTGTTAGGTATATCAACTACCTGAATATCAATGTAGTACTAGATTCTTGGGTTCGATGCTAGCTGTATATGAATGTGAGTTAGTTCTTTTGCCACACCCACCTCTATTTTGTCTAATTATGTTACTTTCTTTAATGATTTAGTAGGGTACTACCCTAAAGCATTACATATGGATAGGGGCATTACATTGGTAGATGCTCCTGAATCTACTAAGCAGTTGTACAAATTTTTACTAAACATCCTTATGGTAAGGAGGAAAGGAGGTGACTCATCTTTGTCTCTATAAAGGGTCATGTGTGAAGTCTCTACAGCTTGAACAATAGCTGGCACTTTGTGTTTAACATTAGCATCCTTAGCAACATGATCTTTACTTCAAGACTGACCTGAGGTATGACTATCATCTTTTGGAATAGGTGATTTCATGAAAGCTTTCTTGATAGCAGGGGTTTTAAGCAACTCTGATGATGACAGGGTGATTTTAATATTTTTCATTTCATTAGCCAAATATGTGACCAATTTATCAGATTTAGAAGGCAGATTAGCAACTTTTGGTGTTGTATTTGGTGATGCTAAGTTTTGAGCATTAACCTTGGGAAATCCAAGGTTATTACTTGCCTTGGGATCAGGAGGAGTATTGAAATTATTTGGAGGCAAGGATGTGGTCAAAGGACTAGCAGGTCTGTTTGAGTTATTCCTCAGGTTGTAATTATGTCTACCCTGATATTGGTATTGATAAGCATGTACCTCTTCATGTTCAATTGATGGTTCATTTTCATCCTCAAATGGAAACACATAGTTAGACTCAAAAGCCATGGCTGACTCCTCACATGCTAAGGTATAAATCTGATGAGATGAGATTGTCTGCTGATTAGGATGATGCATGAAGCTTTCTAGCACTAAAGCATAATCATATCCATGGGGGACAATTTCATTTCCTTCTACATGAGGTAGATTACCTAAAGTATTGGACACTTCAGTTTGGAATATACTAGCAGTAATCCTGAACTGAGGAAAATTTGGTTCTGCATGAGCATTGGTGTTATGTATCCTACACTAGTTTGTAAGGGCTACCTCTGCAAGGTTCACTCTAGTGGTCTGCTTAGGTTCACTAGGAGGCTAATTATCTAGGGGTGATGGCAAAGAACCATTGTTTGGCCTAGTGTTCCACACTCTAGGCTATCTAGGAGGATTATTGTTGCCATTATTGTTATTGTAGTTATTGTTGTATCCCCTATCAGGATAATTAGGTCTGTCATTAGCATATCCTCTATTCTGATTTGGATGAGAATAGAAGTTCTGACTCCTCAAGTGAGTAATCTCAGTGGTGAGTTTTCTCAGCTGTGCTGATATTTCCTTAATTTCCTCTTTCTCTTCCTGATCCTTGGCCACTACATTCTATGATTGGGGCTTGAAAAAGGAAGATCCATTGTTATTATTATTAGATTATTCCACAACCTGAGGTGCTTGTGTATGTCCTAGATATTGTAACATCTAGCCATTTCCATTTGGAGCTGGCATGATATTGAGTGGAGGTATCTGTAAAGGACTAGGCATTACAACTGGAGGTATCATGGCTCCATTAGTTTGTTGGTGAGCAGGATATGTAGGATAACCAGGAAGTGTGGGGAATACAATATTTGGTGTTAGAGCAGGGACTAGCTGCTGACTAACTTTGACAGCTTCTTCAAAATCTCCTGTCAAGGTTGTGACACCAAGATTGCTCTCCTAATAAACATGGAAGTCAAAGAATCTAAAGTTGAGTAATATATGCTCCTAGCAGCTTCATCTGCTACAACGTAAGGTACAACTAGTTTAGATAGCATCTTCTGGAACCTTGCATTGAAATTGGCAATAGGTTCTCCTTCAAATCGCTTGATTGTGGCAAATAGATGATAATTCATTGAAGGACCTATAGGTATTTTGAATATGTCCTTAAAGGCTTTCTCCAAG
This sequence comes from Cunninghamia lanceolata, assembly GCA_027924645.1. Classification (NCBI taxonomy): domain Eukaryota; kingdom Viridiplantae; phylum Streptophyta; class Pinopsida; order Cupressales; family Cupressaceae; genus Cunninghamia; species Cunninghamia lanceolata. The sequence continues at coordinate 13,473,159 of BSBN01000870.1, read as the reverse complement.
GCAGCCCATGAACTGACTGAACCCTGACCAAGACTGATATACCACTTATATGCCTCTTCCCCTAAGGAAAATGGAAATAACCTACATACTACATCTTGATGCTCAATTCTAGCCCTACAATAAGCTTCCTTGAACGTTCTGATGTGATCATCAGCATCCTAATATGGATGATACTTAGGACAGATTTTATCAAGATTTTTAGGCAAAACATGATATGTATTAAAAGTCAAAGGTGACTCTGCTATGAAGAATGGCATTGTGACTGGTGGAGGTTGGACCTGAGGTGTAATAGGTGATCTTGTAGGTGTTTCCAACCTGATGGGAGTTACAAGAGGACGTTATGGTGAATCTCCTGACACACTCGACCTAGGAGAGTGATAAATGTCCACTGTTCTAGGTCTAAATCCCTGGATAGGCAATTCTTCAAAGAGTCCACTAGATTTGGACCTGGTATTTGGCCTAAGAGCCAGGATTTCTTAAATTTAAGCAAAATTGGCTTAGTTACTGTAAAGATCAGTTGAAACACACTAACAAAGGCTGTATTTATGGTCAGAAATGGAAACTAATAGGATATTTATGAAATATTTGCATAAATGATGCAAATATGAGGTGATATTGAAGCTTGGTGGCATACACAACCAGATATCAGGTTTCTTAAGCAGGTTACTTTAAAGATTTAGCAAATTTACCTGAAATAGAGCTTATCTTTGAAAATTCAGGGTGATTGACCACAAAGCTTGCAATATTTATGCTCAATTTTGAAAACTTTAGTGTGCACATACTTCAAACAACAAATCTTTGCATATGACTTGAAATACAGAGGTATTTGAATGTTACCTTACTGTCCACATCATCAAACTAGATAAAACCTACTGATGATGAAAGAGGCCCTCCTTCTAGTGCCAATTTATGTTGATGATGATTATTAGTCATAACAACATGCATAAAAAATTGCACAACAAACCTTTATTATCTTGTAAAGTATGATCAACTTAGAATAAGTTGATGACTCCAAGTCTTTGTTGATTAGGTCATGATCGTCTGACATTACTCAAAGGTTGATGTGACATGCTATTTTCCATTTCAAGGGGCCTTACATTTGTTTGAATGATCAGTAGATTCTATTTCCTATAAATATACTCCACAGAGAGGTTATTGCTACTTTATTTCCAAAGATAGCTGATGTATTTGCAAGTTTGATCAATTCTTCTAATTATTGATCATCATGAACTTGTTCTTTCTTCTACATAGTATATTTACTCAAATGATGTGTCTGTAAGTAGATATTTGCATGATATTTGTCAATTTAACATGCTTTAACTCTAAATATGCTATGTATTTCCAATTATTTATGAGATGTCAGCATATTTCATGTTATTTGCTTTTAATTCTTTATTGTATGTGTTGATAATTGAGAAGGGGGGTGAATTAGTTATCTTAATTAATTTAACTTTCTATTCTTCAAATTAAATAAGCATGAATAACCATGAAAGAAGGAATAAACTTAATACACATAACACAATGATTTTGACGTGGAAAACCCTATTAAGGGAAAAACTACGGGGTGACTAACCCAAGATTGTATTCTCTATTAAAAGAATAAGGTAGTACAAAATGGCATTTGCCAATTAGGGCTCACTACCCGAGCACACTACTCACAAGAGGCTCACTGCCTACAAGATACAAAGAAAAATAACTAGGTTCTTGAATTGATGAGAAGCATCCACATATGCTAAGGTTCAGTTCTAGTTAGGCTCAATACACTGATCTATTGCACTTCATTCTTCCTCTTCTTTAGTGTTGTTGTCCTGTCACATACTGGACCTATATTACTACTTCCACATTGTTCTCTAATTTTCTTTGCACTACACAATACACCACCCACACATTCTCATCCAAATCCATCTGGTATATATATCCGCACCAGGGATTTCATCCACTTTCTAGTCAGCATCCAGAAAACTCAGAATATTCCCAAACTCTAGTCTAGTAGCTGAATCCTTGCTTACCAAGTGATGCATATCAAAGAGATGCTTATAGAGGTCATCAATCATGTCAGCCAATCATGAATGATACCTCAAGAAACTTGATCACCATCAGTAATTCATCCGGATTAAGATCTGATACTCTACCGGTCAGTTCTTCCTCAATCAACTTTGCCAAATAGGAACCCAACACTTAGGGGTTCATATCTTCTCATTCTTTCATCACCAGAGGCTCAATCTCTAGAATCTATTAGTCTTGGTACTCTTCTTGACTTTCCCAAGTTTGCACTTTGTTGAGATACTCCCTCTAAGAGATCTGGACCTGATTGTTGGACCTAGCTGCATGCTCTGTTCTTGCTTATCGGACCACAACACTCTTCAATCTGACTTCCGGTATAGGCACACCATGTCCTGCGGATGGGTGGGATGAACTTTGTTGCCATCAATGACAACACTCATGAAGCTACACTATGTCTCTTGCCAACAATCTCCCCCTTTGGCATTGATGGCAACACTTAGTAAAAAATGACTAAGTGTCACACTACACTCCCCCTTGGCTGATGCTCTGTTCTAATATACATTTTACCAGAGCTCCCCCTTAGCTGGATTCCACATTTTTCACTACTCCTCACTCCCCCTTTGACATCAATGGCAAAGGGTAGGGTCTGCACACCAAAATTTCCCAAAAATAATCTATACTTGGCCGTAAAAACATATATACATGTTTTACTTACATATACTGAATTATATCTGCAAAAGTGGTTTTCAACTGTACCACTTTTATCACCCAACTCTTCTTCATCCTGTCCAAAATTGAGATGTGACCACTCAACAGGAATGCAAAAGCTTCTGCCCTTTTTAGATCTGTCAGATCACTGGTCTGGGATGTTGTCTAAGCATCAGTTAGGACCTCATGCATGGCCTCTAACTTAGGGATAATGATCCCTCTAAGTTCACTTAACCTATTTATTCTATTTTTCTTCTCCTTTTCAAGTTTCTTTATTTCATTAGTGACTGCAATAGTCTAACACTCTTGATTGATTATGAAAGAGGAGAGAGGATCAAAACTTTGAGATAAACTTAACAATTTATCCTCTTGCTCTTTTACTTTCTTCTCAATGTCCTTGGTCACTTTAGGCTAGGATAAACAAAATTTATATATATCTCTGCCATCTTTAAGAGCATTTTCTAAGCTCTTTATTCCAATATCCATAACTCTCCTATCATTGGTTATTAGTCCTTGTACTTTGAAGAATCTCTTTCCCAAAAACTCCTTCCAGACCTTTTGTTCTGCTGACTTCTCTAAGGAATCAAAATGCGTATGAACAGAATTTACAAGAGACTTTAGATTACCAAATGTGGATGCCAAAAAATCCTTTTGGAAGGATGGCATGATCTTCTCCAATACACCGGATGCAGCTTCTATAAGCTCACAGTCTTCTATGTGAGACTTCAGGAGTTTTTCTTTTGCCTTTGCTTGAGTGAAGGATGCTAGCTTCATGGTTTGAACTGGGGAGAGGGAATCAAAATTGAATGGTCCTTGAAGCAGTTTCAGTTCATCAAATTCTATCATTTCTTTGGTCAAGAAATCTTTGATAGTTTCTGTTGAGTCTCTTGCCAGAGACAGAGTTTTCTCCCCTTCTGCAGCCTTAGCACTGTCATATGTGGTCTTCTCTATTTGACCTTCTTCTCTTCCCTTTACTTGTTCTTCTTGACTGATGCTCTCTTCTTTTCTTTCTTCTCCTTCAATTCTAGAGTATGCAAGAGGATCTAGAAGAGAAGTGTCTTCTACTTCATGAACTTCCTCTTCTGGAGCAGAGGAATCTAAGTCCTTAGCTTTCTCTTCACTTGTCTCCTTTGCCTCTTCTGCCACTATCCCAGTAGACTCTTCTTTGTCATCCATGGCCAAGGTATCATCACCTAAGTCCTTTATAATAGGAATATTCAATCTTTTGTATGCATTCTAGAGGATGTCTTCTATTTCTTTTGCCACCTTGTCAGTCTCTCCAAGCATAAGCTGGTTCATTCTAGCTTTGCTCCGAAACTCATCCTTGCAATCTTTGAAGATCATATTCTTTTTCTTAGGAGTGATGGAAGGATAGAGCTGAATTACTATCTATTCCTGGATCTCCATATCCTTTGCTTTGGCATTATTCTTTGTCATTTCAAGTTCCTTCTCAAGGCTTTTAGGAATTAGAGATATGATTTCAACGAAAGATTTGTTGTAGATATTCAGATACTTGATTGTGGCATCTTGCAGGATCTTCTGGTCAGCTTCACTACATTCATCATAGAATTCTATTATTGGTTTTAGGTTTCCATCCACAGTGATTGCCTTGATGATATCGTCAAGAGTAGGCTTCTCAACACATTTGTTTGTCTTTTTTTCTTCCTTATCTAGACCGGTAGAGGATTCTCCAAATACTTTCTTCTTTTTCTTCATTTTCTTGATTTCCTCATCTGACTCTGTCTCTTCATCATCCTTGAGGCTTGTGTATGATCTTGTAGCTTTTGTCTTTGTTCTCTTTTCTCCTTTACCGGATGATTTTGCTTCCGGTTTTGATGTCTTTGAGCTCTTAGGTGTAGAGCTCTTATAGAATCTGGTCCGAGAGGGGGCTTTTACCAGAGCACTTTCTTTTTTTGCTTCTTCCTTTTCTTTCTCCACCCTTTCCATCTTTTCTCTATTGGCATCAAGTGCCTCCTTTGAAATTCCATGTCTTTTGGCAAATTTTTCTACTTCCCTCCTCACTTTTCTTTTTATTTCCAGTTGTCTTAGCTCCACATGAATCTTCACACTCATCTCTTCAAAGGTTCCAAACCTTTCTGCCTTAGGATCCTTGGGTTGACTAAGCATGTGTTGAACATGTAGCTCTACAATTTTCTCATCTACTTCATACCCCATTGGCATGATCCAGACTATCCTTGGCTCCACTGCCTCCATTAGGCACTAATCAGTTTCTACCATAAAGCATACTGTACCTTATTCTTTTCAACCAATGATTGGGGGATTCTCTCTAGCTTGCATCATATTCTAAAATTTCTTGAAGTAGCCCCAGAGTGATGTGTTTTGTGCCTTGGAATCACCAAGTCCATGCAAATAATCCCTGATTTGTATGGCTACTGGTCTGTCATTTTGCCACATCCAACCACTGGATCCGGGTAGCTCATTCATGTAATAGAAGAACAGACAGAGTATCAAGCCACCATATTTGAAAGAGTTCTTCTTGTCCTTCTTTATCTTCTACAGATTCTCCAAAAGTTGGTTTAGAAGGAGCTTACAGAGATCATAGTCAGCATTTTCTTTAAGCATTTGATAAGCAGTGTAACTTGCAGTTCTGAGTACTGAATTTTCCCTGCTAGAATGATATATCTTGTAACTGATTATCATGGAGGCAAACTTGATAACCGGATCAGTGATATCTTCTATTGTCATTGCTCTCTTATCAAATTTTGATCCTGTTGCCTGACTCACTATCTGATTCTTGACTGACTTGAGAGCAAGTATCCCACTGGATGAGTGCAATCCAGTAACTGCCCTAATGACATCCTTGGTTATCTTGAATGGTCTCATCAACCACATAAATTTGTCATGCATTCTACTCAAAACATACTAGACCCATTCATCTTCTTCAAAATAGGCGAAATGAGTGTACTATACAAAATGCTTGTTCCGAATGGCTTTGTACTAAGGTTTTAGTTCAAATGATTCATCAATTAACTGCTTGTGATATATATACATCAACTTAGATTCCCTGAAATCCTTAATATGCACATGAATGTATGCCCTAATGTCTTCAACATGCAAAACCCCATGTGGAATGCCAGAAAATGCGCCTAAGGGATCCACTTCTAGAGATTTGTAGGGATGTTTCTTAAATTTAGGGTGTGGCCTATCAGTAATCTTCACAACATTTAGAGTAGTCATCTTTAAAGATTTAGAGAGAGATTTCAAGAGTGGAAAATACCTTTTATGCTTTTAGGGTTCACGGAATGAGCCGAAGAGATCACCAGTTGATTTGAATCCTGCAATTGATCCCTAAGAGAGATGAGACAAAATTGTTTGCAGAGCTCTTCTTATCTATTTCACTAATGCAAATGTGCAGATGACGAGAAAATGAACCCTTTTATCTCTAAGAAAACCCTAATTCCACATTGCAATAAATGCGCAACTTAAGTCATTCTGGTTGCCTTGTTCTCCTTGTTTTGAGAGAGATCTCTTCCGAACTGCTGAGATGCACTTAGAGTTATTCTCAATGATTAATGACAACCTATATTCCTTTCCCCAATCATTTGATCTATTCCGCAGATCAAGATTCCTCAATTTTAAACCATACCGGATCAAACTGTGAAAATCCTACTTCTTACCAGAAATTGTTAAACTAGATCTATCTTGGAAGATTAGACTCTTCAAATCTTCTTGCAGATCTTTCACATTTTTACCAAGGCTTCTTTAGATGTTTCTCTGAGAACCTTTTAATCTGCAACCTTCCATGTGCCAATTTCAGGCACCAATTGACTGGTTGGGGGAAATTGTTTTCTTTTGTGACTCCCTCTGAGCCAAAGCTCATCTATTTAGTTTTCGAAAGGAATATTAGCACCAGATTCTAGTGCAGATCCATCATCAACATTTTCTATACTCCTCTTTACCTAAATCATGTTCATCTCCCTTTGAATTTCTTCCGCATTCACTTTTCCTTTTCCATTGTCTTGGTTTTGATTATGATGCACGAACCCTTTTTGTCTTCATTTTTACTTCTGTAGAATTTGGCAATATGACCGGATCTATTGCAATCGTAGCAAACAACATTCTTTTGCATATTTGACTGATATCGTCTTGATCTAAACTGATTAGCCATATGACCCAATCTATTGCATGCAAAGCATCCACCATTGAATGAATTGTTCATTTGTATATTTCTACACTCATGAGATTTGTGACCATACCTTTTGCAGTTGAAAACTATCCAGAGAAGGATGAATTAGTCTGATTCATTCTTCTTCTGCACTAATTTGCTTTATGACCAAAGTTATTGCAATTGTGGTAGTATCCATTGAAGGATGGATATCTTTGAGCATTTGGTTTCCTTACCGAAGGTCTTCTAGACCTGTTCCTTGGATTTCCTGGTCCAGAGTTCTTCTGACCGGATCCGGAGCTTTCACCTTTCTCATACCCCAAGCCTTGCTTGTCATCTACCCTCTTTTGGATTTCAAGAAGAACTTCAAGCTAAGTAGAACTTATCTTGAATTTCTCTTTATATTCATTTATTGTTTGAAGATCCCTTTTTAGAGTGTAAATTTGATTCTCAAGTTATTCTTCATTATTTCTAGCTTCTTCAAGATCAAATTCTAGATGCCTGATTATTCTATCCATGTTGTGGCAGTCTTCTGACTTCTTCTTGAGAGATTGTTTTAAATTATCTTCAAGTTTTCTTTTCTCTTCAATTTCTTGGGTGAATTTCATAACCCCTTATTCCATTTCATGTCTTACCATAATGACCTCTTTTGATAGTTTCTGACATAACTTGTTCTTCTCATTCAGATCTTCATCAGTATTATTGGCTTTACTTTGACTTGCTAACTGTTGAAGTAGCTCCTTTCTCTTTTTCATAGAGATACTCAGTTTCCCTTTTAGTTCATTTATGAAATCATTAGCTTGTTTGAGTCTTTCCTTCAATTCATTGACTTCGGAGTGAGATTGCTCAAGATCATCTAAGGTAGACTGAAGTTGTTCTCTCATACCATACACATCCATTGGAATTCACAGATCTTCCTCAAGCTATTAGGCTTTGTTTGGAGGAACTTAGCTCTGATACCAATTGTTGATAACTGAGAGGGGGGGTGAATCAGTTATCTTAATTAATTTAACTTTTTGTTCTTCAAATTAAATAAGCATGCATAACCATGAAAGCATGAATAAACTTAATACACATAACACAATGATTTTGACATGGAAAACAACGTTAAGGGAAAACCCATGGGGTGACTAACCGAAGATTGCATTCTTTGTTAAAAAAATAAGGTAGTACAAAATGGCACTTGCCAATTAGGGCTCACTGCTCACAAGAGGCTCACTGCCTACAGGATACAAAGAAAAGTAACTAGGTTCTTGAACTGATGAGAAGCATCCACATATGCTAAGGTTCAGTTCCAGTTAGGCTCAATACACTAATCTATTGCACTTCATTCTTCCTCTTCTTTAGTGCTGCTGTCCTGTCACATACCGGACCTGTATTACTGCTTCTAAACTATTCTCTACTTTTCTTCGCACTACACAATACACCACCCACACCTTCACATCCAAATCCATCTTGTATATATATCTGCACCAAGGATTTGATCCACTTTCTAGTCGGCATCCAGAAAACTCAGAATATTTCCAAACTCTAGTCTGTCGGTTGAATCCTTGCTCACCAAGTGATGCGTATCAAAGAGATGCTTATAGAAGTCATCCATCATGTCATCCAATCATGAATGATACCTTAAGAAACTTGATCACCATTAATAATTCATCCGGATTAAGATCTGATGCTCTGCCAGTCAGTTCTTCCTCAGTCAACTCTGCCAAACAGGAACCCAACACTTAGGGGTTCATATCTTCTCATTCTTTCATCATCGGAGGCTTAATCTATGGAATCTATTAGTCATGGTACTCTTCTTGACTTTCCCAAGTCTGTAATTTGCTGAGATACTCCCTCTAAGAGATTCGGACCAAATTGTCAGACCTAGATGCATGCTCTATTCTTGCTTACCGGACCACAACATTCTTCAATCTGACTTCCAGTATAGGCACACCATGTCCTACAGATGGGTGGGATGAACTTTGTTGCCATCAATGACAACACTCATGAAGCTGCACTATGTCTCTTGCCAATAGTATGCAATTATGGTGATGAATTGTTATGAAATTCAAAGAAATTTAAAATAATGCTTCTAATTTTGTTGAATCTTTAGCTATTAAACCACATACATGCAAGATACATTCATGAGGAGAAGAAATCAAACCATATGTCACCAGGATGTTCCACAGCTAGATATGGATGATGCTAACTTCAAAGAATAAGGAATGAAAACAACACATGTAGACTGATAAGCACTCCAAGGGACGTAGCTAATCAAAGCAAGTATCAAGATTTCAAACACAGATTACTCAAGATTTGTGATGATTTGTAATCAAATTATCTTCTCTTTCACTAAGTATGCATAACATGTACATTTACAATAGTTTTGAAATAAGTCCTGATATTTCAGCAATCAAATTTCAATTAAGCTTCTGAATATTCAAAATGTGGCACCCCTGCACCTTTTATAAACTAAGGTGAGGGAGCGGTTACAAATGACCTATGGTCAGGATTTGTCAATTAAGATCAACAGTATATAATCACTCTTTGACTTAGTCAACATCTTTCTCGTGCCACAGGTTGCCAGCTGGCAACCATCTGGATGACTCATTATCTTATGAGTACATGATGCATATGTCTTCTTTGTGGATGCATCTTCATTTCATTCCTCAGGTTCCTCCTCTTTATCTTCTTCTTCTTCATCATGATCATCATCTTTGTTGCTTTCTGTATCACTATCACCCTGATGAACATCATCATGTATATGGACTTTCATTACCGTCCTGATATTTTCATATGCTTTCATTATTTTATCTACTCCACCATCTTGGGTTTTGGCTTTAGTGACAGCATGCTTGTGAGCCTAAAATTTATCTTTGAGTGCTTCCAGCTTAGCTTTTCTATTGTTCAGTGTCTCATTGTAATTTTCCACCCTAGCCTTGATCCTCATGATCTTATTCATCGCCTCTTCTATCAGGTGGGTGAGAGGATCATTAGCTACTGGCTGGAAATTATCATGTAGAGCCTTGATAGAAAAGTCTATGTCTTAGTTTTCAATCTTCCCCTCCACTTTTTCTTCTAGAGCTTCAAGTATTTCTGCCTCATAGGCCATCATACTGTGCAGCTTTATACTAATATCCTTTAGCTTGCGACTACATTTCTTCAGGATATCGCATTCGAACCTGATGTCTTCATACCATTCATATACTAGTAGGGCAGTGTTATTATTTAATACCTAATTATTTATCAGGACCTGAGGATCAATCCTCTTTATTTCACTTAGAGAGTTTAAGGCTTTTTCTAGTTGGAATGACCTCCTTCCCATTTCATTTTGCATTTTATTCACTTTCCTCTTCAAAGTGCTCAAAGAATTCCACCTTTGTAAGGAGGTTCTCAATACTTCTTCATCTCTTGTGAGCGCTGACAGCATCCACTTATCCATGATCATGGCTTGATGCCTCATGAGGTCCAGCTTATTAACTTCCTCCCAGGAGATAAAAGTCAATGGGCCTGCTAGATCCGCTAGTATACTATCAGGGTTAATCAACCCCTTTATATATGAATGCAGCTGAGCAATGTGCTCTTTATGCTATTTATTTTTCTCCTTCTCTTTCTTTACCCTTTGGGTTAAAGAATCAATGATATCCTTCCCTTCTTGACCCTCTTGGTCCTCATTAGCAAAACCCAAATCAAATGTGGTGATTTGGAATTCCTCCAAGGTGAGCTTGCCCTTTTCTTTCTCTACTGTGGGAAGTGCTACTTGGGTAGTCCTCCTGCCTATAGCAGGATCTCTTCTAATAGCCGAGGTCAACCTAGCTTTCCTCTTTGGTTTCATGATTGTCTCTGCAAACAAGGTAGAAACATCAAATTCTTGAATTTCAAAGCCTTGTTCCGTACTTATTTCTTTCTCTAGCCACTAAGGCACTTCATCTTCAGATCCTTGTTGTCCTTTGTCACCATGACGTCCACCATCACCTCTAGTATCTGTCTCTGTTCTTGGTGGAGAAGGTGATTTCCTGATTTCTTCCTCATGTTGTTCCTCATGAGGGGGACTCTATTGCATTTCTTCCTCTTGAGAGGTATCCTTCTATGGGGAAGGATCTTGTGGAGTATCCACATGATGATCCTGTGCCTGATCCTGCACTCCCTCTTTCTGTGTGTCATCCACCTTGGTATTTTCCTCATCTTGAGGTCTATTGGTATCCGTGGCTATTTGTGTGTTTGGGCCTGGTGCATCATCTTGATCTTGGGGTACATTTTGTTCCACACCTGATGTACTAACATCTTGTGTCTTAAGGTCTTCATGACCTGATATATCTTTTTCTCTTGTATCTACTTGAGTCTGGGTGGCATCATCACCTAATTTATCTTTATCACCCTCGCCCTTTTGTTGGACTTCTACTATCTTTGGCTCAACTAGTATCTCCTGCTATTGCTGGCCCATTTCTGGAGCATTGCTCTCTACCTTTTACTACTTGGCTACTTTAATATTTTTTGTTACATCAAGTGCGCCTACTTTGTCTTTAAGACTCACATCCTCCCTATATGTTAAATCAATAACAACAGGGCTAGTCACCTGATCTACCAACTTGTCAAGCCTGATTTGTTGGGCTGCCCTCTCTGGGCTACTTTCCTTCTCTTCTTGAGTTGTTTGCTTCAATTCTTCTAATACCGCCACCTATGCTAATGGGGTTCCATGTGGGGTCATGCAGGTATTGGAAGCAAGGGTCTCCATCCTTTGAGAAGCCACATTTTGCACAACTTCATCATCTGATAGGTCTACAGTGTCTTCCAAGGAGAAAGGACCACCCTAACCTACTTTGGAGGCTTCTTTTGTTTGTTCTTCTGCTTTCTTAGTCTTGAACTTGATAATGGTGGGAAGTGGTACATCATGCTGGCACTAGAAGGAGGGCTTTCTTCCACAATGACTCACCTAACAGCCTTGGGTTTGTGAAACACACAAGTATAGGTGTTAAGTGAAAAATCTAAAGGGACTCCCTTGCTACCAATGCAATCTCCAACCTAAATCGGCAAGTAACCATCCCTTGCACATTAAGCTTATATGATGACATCATATGAATATAGAGATAAATATTGAAAATCCAAAAGAAAATAAAACTAGGCTATCTAAGTAACTCTACCAGGGCTATAGACACCTGCTGGTAGTGGGGTTCTACATAGGGGGATTGTATAGATAACCTTGCCAAGGCTATGAACGCCTGTTGGTAGCAAGGCTCTATCCAGGTTGGCTATGAGGGATGTTTCGAAACTATGTAGCTTAACATCAATTACTCATGTTTTCAACTTGCTTTCAAGATGAGGATAATTAATGATCTGCACGCACCTGATCCTTTGCTAGCACTGTTTCCATGATGAAGACCTTATCATTCAGAAAGATTGTAATGCTTATGCTTAGAAAGAGTTAGAATACTATGTTAGAATGTGATCACATCACTTGAATCATTGAGAATTTTATTGTTTTCTTTGGTGGCAAGTTGTTGTGTGGTTACACAACATGCCCCATTTTGACTTGACAAAATAGGGACCCAACTCTTTGCTACTTTGGCTTGTGTCATTTTTTTTTTCTGCTTTTCGGCGGTTTGGTAAATGTAAGTCATGCAGATAACCCTGTAAGGGGGTAGATAGGTCACCATGATGAGGTCAAGTTGTCAAAGTCAAGTATTTCATATCATTAACCTCATAGTTGGAAAGTACGTAAAATTCCATGCAGGTTTGCCTTTTGGATCACCCCGAAATTCCTTAAGGGGAGAAAGTTATGACAAGTCAAAGTTTCAGTCAAACCTGATATTCTGAGGGGGAAGGTCATATTTCAAACATCAGTCACATTACGTAAGAACACCCCGATATAAGTTTATCACCTGATGATCACTTGGTCCGCAAATTCCAGATGTTAATTTTACGTGATAACTATTATTGGCCCATCAAACGATTCCATATGCTTTGCGAGGGTCATATTTTCAATATCACTTGATCTTATAAATATCACCCTATCACAAAACATTACCCAATGCCAATATGAGGATGACGTCATCTAAACCTGATAAACAAAGGAAATCACCCTGATGGTGACATCATCATTCTTTTTACCTCGCGGAGGTATGTATCCAATGCCCACCATGATTCAATAATATGACGGTGATGTAATTATAACACAACGCTTAAATATGATTGCAGAAATGCTGACATCATCCAGATCTTTTTTGAGGGGGGTCATTTTATTTGCGGGGTCATATTTCGAACATCCCCTGATTTTAAAATTCATGACCCAATTTACTTATGGTCAACCTTTGACCACCTCACCTGATTCCTTTGCATTAGTTTTGCCGCTCAAAGGTAGAAGGTCATTTTACATAGAGGGGGTCATTTTTGAATATCACCCGATCTTCTGAAGATCAACCCCTACCTCATGTTTCATAACATTAAATGGACATAAATGCGGTAGGTGGATTCCTGCCGACTGCGAATACAATTCAAACACTTGGCATCATCCATGGATTCTCTGCAGAAGATCAATGGATTTAATTGATTTAACCCAGTTTTACCCTAATCTTCCCTACGGATGAGTTTAAAGGTAACTTTCTAAGGTTATTTTCATTTACTTTGCGAAAAAATAAGAATTTACAGAGCAGAAGTTAAACCCTCATACGAGCTACTTGTGAACAAATGAGATCTTCCAGCGCAACAGACTGGGTGATTATCATCATTTGCAGTCCTTTTCCATAATTATCCATCTAACCCAAGAGGAAAGTGTTATCAGGTAAGTAATTGAAAACCCTACTGTTGTCATTTTCTGCATATCCAAGTAATATGCTCTTTCCAGTGGTTTGAATTTATGAGTATGCATATCATGATGAAGTAATGAATAATGAATATAGTATGCATGATGTCATAGATATATAGTGTTATATGAATGCATATGGATATTGTATAGTAAGACCAGGCATGTTTATTGCAGGAGTCCATGGCAGACCTCAAGCGGAATAGGTCTGATGTAGAGTTTCTTAAGCCCATGTATGTTCAACTCGAAGGGCTACAATTCAAGTATGGCATCATTGGGGACACCCACCAGGGAGATACAGATTTGGTAGCATGGTCCACTAGAATAGATCATGACAAAGATAATACCCTTTTGGATGCAATATATGTATCAGGAATGTGGCATGCAGTTGGATTCCCCTATGCCATGGAAACCCCAAAACTGGTAGTAGAATGTGCCAGAAATATAACCCTCAGACCAGGCGAGTGGAGAAGCATGGAAGGGTTTATGCTGACTTTTCAGTTAAGGGCATCACATCTACTTTCAATTTGCTAGTTGGAAAGAGAGTGGTCAGTGTGGATCTACAGAAATTGGAAACAGAGTATAATAATAATAAAAAGAATGCAAGGAAGAAGATGTACCAATGGAGGTCTAAGAGAAACACCTACACTACCTTTGCTAAGTTGCCAGTACACCTATACAAATTTGATTTTGATGATGAGTATCAATACATGATTGCCTTGTTCAGCAAGATGACAGGCTAGCCTCAGCTAGGAATTTCAAGAATTGGATGTATGGAATCATCCAGATGATCCTTTACACAGATAATAAGCTATTATGGGCTAAGGTCATTAGTGATGCTTTGGATGAACAGATGATGAACCTGGGAGGCCAAGAATGCATATTTCATATGACCTCATATGTTGTTTACTCATGTGCCTACAAAGGAACATTTGATGCACTGACTACAGTGGGTAAGATTGGCGGTGGTGTAGATGATGCCCACATATGGGATCATTATCCTCAATTACAGAGAAGGAACTACCTCTTTGATTACAAGTTGGTAAATGATTCATTCTCTATGCATCTGGTTAGAACTATGGAAGAGGATAGAACCAAGAGATTGAGCATGGAAGCTCAAGAAGTTGTATATAGACATGGTGTCTGGTTCATCCAGTATGCCACTTTTTCATATATCAGAATAGAGGGATTTGAAGAACAACCCCATATGCTACCCAGGTACCCTACTGATGGGGTGGTCTTGATGGAATTTCTTAGGCAGGTATCTACCATACTGGAGGCATACAAAGCACAGAAGAAGATTCCCCTAGTACTATTTCCAATATCTATGGGTTGGTACATGTGCCCTGATTCAGAGAACATAAAGGATACCATAGGAAGTCTGAACCTGATGTACCTACAACCATTTCCATTGGCTAGATCATATGACCCCTATGGTAGAATGCAGAGAATAATGGGGAAGCCTATACATCAGAAACACCTAGAGGATTTCTGGACTGATTGTGAGGATGAAGCCGAGGTAAGAAGAAGCAAATATTAGAGGCTCGCCTTAAATCAGATAAGGACATTTGATTGCATCCCAGTACCAGCACAGTTGAAGAAGGATGATGGTAGGACCATGTCAAATGAATATGAAGATAAGGTGTACAATGACACCATCTCGGCCCCTGACCTAACACAACCTGAAGACATTTCCTTGGATTAGTTTACAGGTGGGGTGCTGCAGTTAACCCAAGCATGGGTAGATGAACAAGTAAATAGACTGAAGAAAAGGGGTGTAGCCATTACAATAGATGCCAAGAAGAAAAGGCAAGAGATCCCAGATGAGGAGTATGATGACTTCCTTGGTGAGAAAAGGAAATCTAATGGGGAAAGGCTACCTACCCAGAAATAGAGGAAAGGACCCCCCAGAGGAAAGAAAATTGATGATGACCCTAAGGGTGTGATAACTGAAAGAATTGCCATACCAGCTAGAGGTGCATCTACATCAGGACAGGCATCTGCCTCATCTGCACCCCTTCTGATGGATAAACCAAAGACCAAAAGAATCCTGAGGTCAGCTGTAGTGACTGCAGAAGTACAGGGTGAGGGCCAAGCCTCACAACAGAATGTAGAAGAAAATATCCCTCTTGAGGAAGAGCTAGTAAGTAAAGAACCTGCAGGTGATGACCCTATGATGGTCAGCAGGAAGAGGAGGGCGGTGCCGCTGACGTCACCACCTAAGAAACAAAGAACATCTATGAGGGGTGATATCAGGGCTGATCCTATAGTATTGAGAGGAGCTGGTGGTGAAGTGTTTGGAAAAGAGATGCAGCATAATGTGCCACTTCCCACCATTATCAAGTTCAAGACTAAGAAAGTAGAAGAATAGACAAAAGAAGCCTCCAAAGCAGGTTAGGGTGGTCCTTTCTCCTTGGAAGACACCGTAGACCTATCAGATGATGAAGTTATGCAAAATGTGGCTTCTCAGAGGATGGAGACCCTTGCTTCCAGTACCTGCTTGAACCCACATGGAACCCCATCAGCATAGCTGGCAGTATTGGAAGAATTGAAGCAAACAGCTCAAGAAGAGAAGGAAAGTAGCTCAGAGTGGGCAGCCCAACAAATCAGGCTTGATAAGCTGGTAGATCAGGTGACAAGCCCTATTGTTATTGATTTAACATATAGGGAGGATGTGAGCCCTAAAGACAAAGCAGGTGCACCTGATGTAATAGAAAACATTAAAGTAGCCAAGTAGGCAGAGGTAGAGAGCAATGCTCTAGAAATGGGCCAGCAATAGTAGGAGATACCAGCTGAGCCAAAGATAGTAGAAGTCCAACAAAAGGGTAAGGGTGATAAAGATACATCAGGTGATGATGCCGCCTAGACTCAAGTAGATGCAGGAGAAAAAGATATATAAGGTCATGAAGACCTTAAGACACAAGATGTCAGTACATCAGGTGTAGAACAAAATGTACCCCAAGATCAAGGTGATGCATCGAGCCCAAACACACAAACAACCATGGATACCAATAGACCTCAAGATGAGGAAAATACCAAGGTGGATGAAACACAAAAAGAGGGAGTGCAAGATCAGGCACAGGATCATCATGTGGATACTCCACAAGATCCTCCCCCATAGAAGGATACCTCTCAAGAGGAAGAAATGCAACAGAGTCCCCCTCATGAAGAACAACATGAGGAAGAAATTAGGAAATCACCTTCTCCACCGAGAATAGAGATAGATATTGGAGGTGATGGTGGACGTGATGGTGACAAAGGACAACAAGGATCTAGAGATGAAGTGCCTTAGTGGCTGGAGAAAGAAATAGGTATAGAACAAGGCTTTAAAATTCAAGAATTTGACGTTTCTACCTTGTTTGCAGAGACAATCATGAAACCAAAGAGGAAATCCAGGTTGACCTTGGCTATCAGAAGAGATCCTACTACAGGCAGGAGGACTACCCAAGTAGCACTTCCCATAGTAGAAAAATAAAAGGGCAAGATCACCCTGGAGGAATTCCAAATCACCACAGTTGATTTAGGTTTTGCTAATGAGGAGCAAGAGGGTCAAGAAGGGAAGGATATCATTGATTCTTTAACCTAAAGGGTAAAGAAAGAGAAGGAGAAAAATAAACAGCATAAAGAGCACATTTCTCAGCTGCATTCATATGTAAAGGGGTTGATTAACCCTGATAGTATACTAGCGGATCCAGCAGTCCCATTGACTATTATCTCTTGGGAGGAAGTTAATAAGCTAGAGCTCATGAGGCATCAAGCGATGACTCATGAGGCATCAAGCCATGATCTCATGAGGCATCAAGCCATGATCATGGATAAGTGGATGCTGTCAGCACTCACAGGAGCTAAAGAAGTATTGAGAACCTCTTTACAGAGGTGGAATTCTTAAACGCTCTAAGTGAAATAAAGAGGATTGATCCTCAGGTCCTGATAAATAATCAGGTATTAAATAATAACATTGCCCTACTAGTAGATGTATGGTATGAAGACATTAGGTTTGAATGCGATATCCTGAAGAAATGCAGTGGCAAGCTAAACGATATTAGTATAAAGCTGCACAGTATGATGGCCTATGAGGCAGAAATACTTGAAGCTCTAGAAGGAAAAGTGGAGGGGAAGATTGAAAACCAAGACGCAGACTTTGCTATCAAGGCTTTGCTTGATAATTTCCAGCCAGTAGCTGATGATCCTCTCACCCACCTGATAGAAGAGGTGATGAATAAGATCATGAGGATCAAGGTCAGGGTGGAAAATTACAATGAGACACTGAATAGTAGAAAAGCTAAGCTGGAGGCACTCAAAGATAAATTTCAGGCTCACAAGCATGCTATCACTAAAGCCAAAACCCAAGATGGCAGAGAAGTAGATAAAATAGTGCAAGCATATGAAAATATCAGGACAGTAATGAAAGTCCATATAGAGGATGATGTTCATCAGGGTGATAGCGATACATAAAGCAACGAAGATGATGATCATGATGAAGAAGAAGAAGATAAAGATGAGGAACCCAAGGAATGAAATTAAGATGCATCCACAAAGAAGACATATGCATCATGTACTCATAGGATAATGAGTCATCCAGATGGTTGCTAGCTGGCAACCTGTGCATGAGAAAGATGTTGACTAAGTCAAAGAGTGATTATATACTGTTGATCTTAATTGACAAATCCTGACTGTAGGTCATTTGTAACCACTCCCTCACCTTAGTCTATAAAAGGTGCAGGGGTGCCACATTTTAAATATTCGGAAGCTTAATTGAAATTTGATTGATAAAATATCATGACTTATTTCAAAGCTATTGTAAATGTACATGTTATGCATACTTAGTGAAAGAGAAGATAATTTGATTACAAATCATCACAAATCTTGAGTAATCTGTGTTTGAAATCTTGATACTTGCTTGGATTAGCTGTGTCCCTTGGAGTGCTTATTAGTCTGTATGTGTTCTTTTCATTCCTTATCCTTTGAAGTTAGCATCATTCATATCTAGCTATGGAACATCCTGGTGACATATGGTTTGATTTCTTCTCCTCATGAATGTATCTTGTATGTATGTGGTTCAATAGCTAAAGATTCACCAAAATTAGAAGCATTATTTTAAATTTCTTTGAATTTTATAACAATTCATCACCATAATTGTATACAATAGAGAATTAAAAGCAAATAACATGAAATATGCTGACATCTCCTAGATAATTAGAAATACATAGCATATTTAGAGTTAAAGCATATTAAATTGACAAATATCATGCAAATATCTACTTACAGACACATCATTTGAGTAAATATACTGTGTAGAAGAAAGAACAAGTTCATGATGATCAATAATCAAAAGAATTGATCAAACGTGCAAATACATCAGCTATCTTTGGAAATAAAGTAGCAATAACCTCTTTGTGGAGTATATTTACAGGAAACAAAATCTACTGATCATTCAAACAAATGTAAGGCCCCTTGAAATGGAAAATAGCATGTCACATCAACCTTTGAGTAACGTTAGATGATCATGACTTGATCAACGCAGACTTGGATTCATCAACTTATTCTAAGTTGATGATACTTTACAAGATAATAAAGGTTTGTTGTGCAAATTTTTATGCATGTTGTTATGACTAATAATCATCATCAACAATACCCCATCAACAAGCATCGAGGTCTCACAGAAAATCTTATTATTTCTCTCTTTCCAAACACCCCAGGAAACATGGGGGATAATGAGGGCCCAAAGGAACTTCAGGGTAGAATTTGGGGAAGGATGTTGCCACTGAGTAATCAGGTCTTGCAAGGAGTTGGGGAAAATGCACTCCAAGTTCCAAAGAGAGATGATCTTACCCCATATGTCTCTGGAGAAACCACATCCAACTAAAAAATGGATCGTCGACTCTAATTAGTTCAAACACAAGGCACACCTATTAGGAATGGAAAAACTACATTTGCATAGGTTCTCAATGGTAAGACTCTTATTTTGAGCCAAGAGCTATAAAAAAAGTTGATTTTAGGAGTAAGAGCCAGAATCCGGAGATTAGCCCAGAAGGGTGTGGAAGTTTGAACATGAAGTAGCATCTCGATGTCAGTTAGAGTGGGGTCAACCTTAGATAGATTCTTCCACACTCCATACTCTGTATAATCTGCCACCCGTTGACCCAATCTTCTGATGCATAGCTCCTTGACAGGTCTAGCCCACTCAAGTTCAAACAAATTAGTGTAACCATACCAAAGATCCTCCTAGAATTGAATAGAGCTACCATTCCCAACCTTCCACTTAATGCCCATTTTGATTAAGCTTTTACTATCCACAAAATTTCTCCATAGACTTGATCAAACCAATATAGACTCCTTATCAAGATCTAAAACCTCACAATTTTTTTTTGTGGCCAGCAAGGCATTTTTGATTCACAATATCAATCCACTCGTTCTTCTTACTGATCATCCTCCAAGGAATCTTTTTCATTAACACTTGATTGAATTCTTTAATCTTCCTAATATCGAGGCCACCTTATTTTCTGGGCTTACAAATAAGGTCCCAAGACACCAAAGAGATCTTCTTCTTTTCTTCTATGCCTATCCACAAAAACTTTCTCTAGATCTACTCAATTTTCTCTATAAATTTACCTGACATTTTGAAAAGACTCATCACATAAACTGACATGTTCTAAAGAGTATCTTTAATCAATTGAATTTTACCAAATTGACTTAATAAATCTCCATTCCAACAGGCTAGTTTTACATGAAAGTGGTCTACCAATCCCAACCAGAAATATTTTGGGACCTTTTTCTCATACAGAGGTAGGCCAAGGTAAGTAGAGGGGAACTGCTCCACTTTGTATTGAAGTATTTTAGCAATTTTCTCTTGCCTCAGTCTTGGGGTATTCATAAAGAAGAGTGTTCTCTTTGGTAAGCTTCTCTTCTGCCCTGAGGCTTCTTCATATCTTAACATGATTTGTTTAAAGTTTCTAGCTTTAGAGACAAAGGCTTCTCCCATGATGATGGTGTGGTCGACGAACTACTGATGAGAACAAGGATGGCCTACCAACAAAGGATAGATACCCTATAGGACCCCATTAGAAACATCTTTTGAAATGTTTCAGCCAACCACCTCAGCCATAATAATAAACAGGAAGGGGGAGATCAGATATCCCTATCTAATCCCCTAAGAAGAACTAAGAAAACTAGATGGGGTACCATTGACAAACACAAAAAAACTTGGGGGAGGAAATCATTTGAGACCCCAAACCCAAATTTTTTTGATTGACTCCAAATCTGGATAAAACCTTGAATAAAAACCTCTAGTTCACTTTGTCGTAAGCCTTTAGGAGGTCCAACTTGAGGAAAAACCCTTCCTTCTTATTACTCCTTATTGATTGTTAAAGACTAGTGATATTTAAAAAAACTTTTCACAAGTCACTAGATTGTAAGAGTCATGTATTCCTAGACTAGCAACCTTGATTGGACCAACTCTACAGTCATGGAAACTATCAAATATGGCACTCGTCCCCATGCAAATATTCTAGAATGATGATGCATGATTAGGTTCCTTTTAGTGCTATGATTTGAAAGATTCCTAGAATGATTCCCCTCTGTTAGATGTTCTTTAATGATAAATAAATGCACATAAATCACACAAAATGTATACTAAGTTAGCTCATGGTGGGAAAGAAACTTGAGTCAAGAAATTTTGAATTTTAACATTTGAAATTCAAGGGCCAGTTTCACATGATGCATAATAAATCTTGCTCTAAATATTGGTATGAAATAATCAAACACTGCTATCAAGGTGGGGATTGAATGCCATGTCTAATATCAAGGTGGGGAATGAATGTAGACATGCCCGTGATAATACTAACTATAATAATGCCAAATGTATAGAAATATGTATTGATACAAATAAAATGGGTTTGATTATATAGGAACGTATGTAAATAAGAAAGTATGAAAGATTGGGGAATGAGCCCAACTTTACACAAATTTGCACCATTTATCAATATGTAGTTGTATTAAACTATTCTATCAAAATGAACCCAAAACTAAATCAAAATTGACATGGATATACAAATTTCATTTTTAGAAGTACATGCCTTAAATTTTCTTTTCTTTCAAAAAATAGTTAGATTAAATTTTACATGTTAATATAAAATAATAATTCATAAAAATAAATAATTTAAAAATTAAATTAAATAAATGTTGTAACTAAACTACTAACAATAATTAAATATACATTAAATATATAATTAGCAATGGCACATGAAAGGATCATTAAAATCTATAGAATACTCCATGTGCAATAAAGATTTTATTTTAGAAAGGAAGGCTTAAACACTCAACTACCTAGGTAAGGAAAATATTTATTAGTGGTAGTTTCAAACTTTAATTAATATATTTTTTAGTCTTTATTATTGAACATATATATTGGAATTTACATAAATATTTAACTATGTTTTTAGTAATAGATTTTAATATATTATTATTAATTTCAACCTAACTAATATTATAATTTTGAAGATTATAGGTGCATTTTTTAATGGAAAATAGAAATTGTATTTTATCTTCACCAATAATCATAAGGAAAATATTTATTAGTGGTAGTTTGAAACTTTAATTAATATATTTTTTAATCTTTATTATTGAACATATATATTGGAATTTACATAAATATTTGACTATGCTTTTAGTAATAGATTATAATATATTATTATTAATCTCAACCTAACTAATATTATAATTTTGAAGATTATAGGTGCATTTTTTTTTATGGAAAATAGAAATTGTATTTTACCTTCACCAATAATCATAAGGAAAATATTTATTAATGGTAGTTTGGAACTTTAATTAATATATTTTTTAATCTTTATTATTGCACATAAATATTGGAATTTACATAAACATTTGACTACGTTTTTAGTAATAGGTTATAATATATTATTGTTAATTTCAACTTAAATAATATTATAATTTTGATGATTATAGGTACATTTATTTATGGAAAATAGAAATTTTATTTTACCTTCACCAATAACGTGTCATTATTATACACAATACACCCAATTTTGAGGCTACCTCTATATATGTACAATTTTTTATATACATCTCTACTATTATAAAGAAGGCGTTGTATACCTCAGATCTTTAAAGAAGACATTACATTTTGATTGTTTTAAAGATAAAAGGATATACATAAAGGTTGATTAGCCTAAGATCTGATAGGGATGGGAATCAAATGTTTTTTTCGAAGAGTTGTAGTAGATCTCTTTGAGAACTATGTGATTTGAAAGGTACTAACTCTTTAAACCTAAAAAAATAGTTTTATATGCATCTCTACTAGTATAAAGAAGAAGGCATTGTATACCTTCCATCTATTCTTAGAGAAGACATTGCATTTTGATTGTTTTGAAGAAAAAAGGCTATACATAAAGGTTGATTAGCCTAGATCTAATAGGGATTGGAATCGAATGTGTTTTTTTTTTTTTTTAAGAGCTGCAGTAGATCTATCTGAGAACTATGTGATTTGAAATGTACTAACTTGTTAAACATAAAAAAATAGTTTTATATACATCTCTACTTTTATAAAGAAGGCATTGTATACCTCTAATATATCTTTAAAGAAGACACTGCATTTTGATTGTTTTGAAGAGAAAAGGCTATACATAAAGGTTGATTAGCCTAGATCTAATAGGGATTGGAATCGAATGTTTTTTTGAAGAGTTGCAATAGATCTCTCTGAGAACTATGTGATTTGAAAGGTACTAACTCTTTAAACCTAAAATAATAGTTTTTAATGTATGACTTTAATCATGAGATTGGATTTTCTTATATAGTATTTCATGTAGATTTAGATTTAGATCTCTCTTAATTTGATTCAAAAGGTATTAAATCTTTAAACCTAAAAAAATGGTTTTTTAAGTGTGATTTTAATCATAAGATTGGATTTTCTTATATAGTATTTCATATAGATTTAGATGTAGATATCTCTCAGAACTATTGATTTGTATAATTCTATCAATTTTATTGGATTTAAACTTAATGATTTTATCTTGCGGGCCTTCACCGAATCTTTATGTTAAACTTCATTTTTATTCATTATTGTAAAAGGCCGAAGCCCGTAGTTTTTTTATTAATAATTAAAAAAAAAATACATACTCTGTTCAATGTAGGCATTGGTAGGAAAGAACAGAGTTAAGAAAACCTCCGGTCTAGCCCACGACTTATGAAGTCCAGAACATCAGTTTACATAATACATATTTATAGATCCCGCCCTGGACAATCAGTTCATTAGTTGATAAGGACCAATGTTAAACTCCATTTTTATTCATTATTATTATTTTTATTTTTCTTGTATTTTATCCTTCCCTTTTTTCACTGCACATATTCATAGATTATGGTTTTCCTATTTTCACATAGGAATATTAAATCATTAGCATTGCACTAGCTCATATATATACTATTTATTTATCAGGATCTTAATTTTCTTTACTTGATATTTCAAATGTCATTATATATTTTTTAATATTATTTTTTTTTTCAGATTTTCAGATGTTAATGTCAACAGGTTTTGCATTTAAAGTTTGACCCATTTCACATATTGATGTTTAGATATTGTAGAGTTAGATATTGAAGATAATATTTATATTTTGTCTTTAAAGACTTATAAATAATAAGATAATATGATTTTTAGGATATTGATCAATATCAATATGTTACAAATTATTTTATGATTTTATTCAAATAAATTTATAGTAATGGATGGTAATTATTAAATAAGAATACCAATTATTCAGATTTGGGTGATTGTCCAATATAATTTCTGTAGTATCTTATAGTAGATAAGATGGTTTAATTTTCCTTACATTTCTTTTTTTAACATTTTAACCCCTTTGAAACATATTACTCCAAAGTTAAGACTCCTCTATTTTTTCTTTATTTATTTGTTGAAAGTTGAAACCAAAAATAAATATTGTAATAATTTTTTTTTTTTTAACATTTCTCATATAAAATATTATAATAAAATAATAAGTCTGTTTTTTTTCATGTTATTCACCTGCTCTTCTATTCTGATTTTGTTTTCTTTACTTCATAATAAAATAATGATAATAAAATAATGATAATAATGATGGAAATGGAAATATAATGTTAACTTCTTATCTGTGCCGTCCATTTGCAGAATACTATAAGAAGAGCTTGATGGATCCCACAAGCAATCCCGCCATTTTATTTTGCCGAAGTAGTTCAATCTACCGTGGAGTTACTAGGTCTGTTCATACATGTATTTTCTTTCTATATCCCATATAAAGGGCTAAGTTTAAGTAACATTATGTGGGAGTCAATGCAGGAGTAAACAGACAGGGAGGTATGTAGTCCATCTTTGGGACGGCATCAGAGATAAACATGGTTAGTTTTATGAAAGTTGTTTTTATAGGTTCAATGCTTTGAAAAGAATCTTTGAGATTTCTTTGATGGTTTTATTTTAAGGATTTGTAAGAATTTCATAACCAAGGGTTATGTATAGAAACAAGGTCTCCAATATTTTTATTTTTATTTTGTCTTTGTTTAAGGTTACAAACTTCTTTTTATAAAGTAATTATTGGACAAAATACGTTTATTTTTATTTGGATACTAATTACAGAAAATGTTTTATTGTGATTCCTAAATTCTGGATAATGAATGGATTCTCCAGTGTATCTCGGTAAGCAGATACTTTTATTGGTTTGTTATACATGTATTAAGTGATTTGAATTCATACTCTGAAATTCTAGATTTATAATTGAACTTTCTATTGATGTAACGTAGGCTCCTTCGATAAGGAGTTAAATGCCGCTAGAGCTTATGATCTCGCAGCTCTCAAACATTGGGGTCCATCAACTGTAACAAACTTTTCGGTATAATTTTATATAGAATCTCATAGCTATTCTAGAACATGTTGTGTGTCTACCTTAAGGAAATGTTTGTTTTAGAAATGCCTTTGGCGACCATTCTATTTTCTGAGATTCTACTTCCTTTCTCATAACATGCTTAGCATGTTATTGTATTAACATTTGATTTTGCTATATCAAATGCAGGTTAAAAACTATGAGAGAGAGTTAGAAGACATGAAAAACATGTCATGGCAAGAATATATTGGTTTTATAAGGAGGTATTTGGGTTTCCTACTATATATACCTTCGTAGAGGTTAGGTACATATATAGGTGGATAATGCTTTCAGTGATCCAGTATCATAATAGTTTCTTTTTTGGATCATAGGGTGCCACTTTCCTTAAATATCATCTATTTTAATGGTTAAACAGTCAATAGTAATTTTACATCTCATCCACAACAAGAAGTGGTAAATATTTGTCCTACTTTTATTAGCCAAAATTGACATTTTGACTGCGGAAATAAATGATGTTTAAGAATAAACATTGAATTCAAGTGGCCTATTGAAGGGGCTTTTTCATATACTGATGGCAGTCTTTTGATGTTTTCAGTCTTTGTTTATCTTGTTTGTATTGTTTATCCAGCCGGTATAGGACCTTTTGTTTTATCAACTTTTTCAAAAAAAAAAAAAAAAACATAAGAGTCAAGTGAAATAATGGTTCTGTTTATCTTTCAAAATTATTCATTTTGAAACAAACTTTATAATAGATCACAAACAGGTACCTATGCCAGTGTTTAATTCTTAATTATGATTTTTATAATTACACTCTCCTACAGCCTCTAATATGTGTTAATTTTGCAGAGGCAGTACTAGCTTTTCCCGGGGCGCATCAGTCTACCGAGGAGTGTTAAGGTTTGGATTTAATTTACTTAGATGAAGTTATAATCTTATCTTAAACATTAATATGTAAAGTGAAATTAATTTATATTTCACTGAGATAAGTTGATGGATAGAAATGCCAGCATTGACATAGTGTAGCTCTACAATCCCGATTATATAACTTGGCAGGACCAATGATGGAAGGTGGGAAGGTAGGATTAGGGTTACAGGGAACAAGGTTTGGTATCTGGGAAAATTCAGTGAGTACACCACTCTCAGTTTGCAGTATAATGTTTCTGATAAACGCAGTGCATTGAGCTATTGTTCATTAGAAATACATCCGGTTGAAAAGGCTAATGGTTCTCATTGAACTCACAGACACAGAGGAAAAGGCGGCAGAAGCTTATGACATTGCCAACATTAAATTCAGAGGAAAAGATGCCGTTACAAACTTTGACATAAGCAGATATGATGTGGAAACCATTATGAGCAACGCATTACCCATAGGAAAGAGACAACAGCTCAGTAGACGCCTTGTTGCAGCACCAGAGGAAGCTCAGGCTGAGAATGATGTAAACGAATCTACCATCGCTAGTGGTAGAACAGAGAGTTCACTGACAAACACAGTCGGCCATTCGAGTGCTGCTGCTGCTGTTGCATCCAATTCTGCTCATGAACAGCCTGTTCTAGGTTCTCCATTAATAGCATCCTATCAAAAACTGCACCCTGCAACACACCCATTTGTGTCAACAACCAACAACAAAGTTTTTCTATACAATCTGATGGGTTTGGAACCTTCAGCCATTGATGAGCATGGAATCTCAAAAACTATGGCACCTAATCATGGACTCGTAATGGGAGATTCCTCTATTCCATCACACACTTCTCTGGCAGCTCCATTCATTGATACTCAAGAAGGATCAGTTACTTCAAAGACCCCAGCCTCTGAAAACATGTTGTCTCTTGGTACCTTCAAAAGAAGCATGGTCTGCTGTCCCGGGCAGCCCTCAGGTATTGTGAGAGCTGGTTATGAGAATGTAATGCCTGACAGCAACTGGATGGCATCATCTCTTCAGGATCCAGAAAGTGAGCGCAATTCACAACCAGCATGTCAGCCTCCTCTTATGTTTAATATCTGGAGTGATACAGAAAGTAAGACTAATTCACAGTCAGCATGTCAACCTCCTCTTATGTTCAATATCTGGAGTGATCCAGAAAGTGAGCTTAATTCACAATCAGCATGTCAACCTCCTTTTATGTTCAATATCTGGAGTGATACAGAAAGCGAGCGTAATTCACAACCAGCATGTCAACCTCCTCTTATGTTCAATATCTGGAGTGATATAAGGATGTCAGGATTTTAGTATTTTGAAATAGGCTCTTTCTTCCAATGTTACATATTTAAACACAATAATCATAATAATCTTTCGGACTATGGATAGTCCTAAGACAGTGTATTACTTATATTATCATGTTTTTTACATTTTCAATAATATCATGTCTTTTACATTTTCAATAATAAGGCCTTGTCCTTAGGAATATATCCAGTCTTGGAGGAGCTTTCTCTCCACTTTATGCAATATGTTGAACATTCAAAGTAGTGCAAGGTTTTTTCAACTATCAAGATATTGTTGTGACTTCTGCTATACTGAGTACCTTATTCTAAGCCAACCAAAAAACATGTTTGAGAACAAAGTTGATGACATATAAGCCACGCTTACAATAAGCCATCAGGAATCATGTGTAATCAAGATGATATACAAGCTATGCTTACAATAAGCCATCAGGAAACATGTTTGAAATTGATTACACACAAGCTTTTTCTTGAATAATATGGCATTTTTATATGTAACCTTTACAAAACATTTTTAATATTAAATAAAAAAGTTATTAACTTTTTTAATTGAATATATATTACCCAAAAAAACAGGTTACAATATGTTCCAGCAGCCCAAGTAGGGTAGAAAATAACTAGAACGAAGGAAATAACAAAAACAACAGCTATTAAGCTGTATCAGTCTGCAACAGATTAATAAGTCTCAGTTTAACATGACTACATCAGCTTATAACATCATTAGATAGAAGGTATTACCATCTAGGATACCAAAAACAAAAGAGAATGTATTTCTGCTTGCATATTCTTGTTTCATGGAAGATTATTTGTTCCAACTTTCACTGTATCTGTCGAGTTCTCCAAAAGTGCCAATGGGTGGAGTAATAGCAGAGATGACATCATTGTCTCTCACAATTTCCAGGGCTGCATCAGAAGGAAGTTGTTTTTCCTTCAGCCCCATATCTTCCGGCAGCTTCTCATATGTCATGTTCTTATAAAGGTTACTAACTTTTTAAGTAAAAGCGCACAGTTGATAGAAAAAAAATATTTTTTAACTTCATAAAATCAGTAAAACCTTTTTAAATCAAGAGCAAGACTCTACTCAAACGTCAACCAGTTTTACCATGAGCAGCCATCTAAAAATACTAGCTATATTAGCTGAAACGAGAAACGGAAATGACCGTACCAGTGGGTCTCTTAGCTCCCGTCCTATCCAATCCAAACTGTGAACAGTTTATATGTTTTTATTAACTTCAGCGGGCTAAAAAATTTATTATCGATCCTATGGTGCAGAAATTAGGGCTTAGTAGTTTTTGTTTTCACTTCTAACTGTATTAGAAATCTTTTGTGCCTTCACATCAGGCATGGAATTTTGCATTTGAACTTGTAAAATATACTAAAATTCAACTAAATATAATTAAATTAGGTCATTTATGCTGGTATTATTAATTTCTCCCATCAGAACACCACCAAACAACCAACTTCAGTTGGTCATTTGTTATAGAAACTTCCTCACCTGCTCCCATTGACCAATAGTCAGTCCATGTGCGTTGAATTTCAACTATGTGTTTTGAATTCCAGTCAGTTTTCATCATGTGCAAAGGAGACTACATTGTTCTCAGACCTCTATAAATAGAGGCATCATGTAATAGCTTTTCTTATCAAGCAATAGAAATTGCTTTGATCACCAAACAATTTCTATTTTGGATGTTTGATAATTTTGTTGTTTAATATTCTATATTTTATATTTGTACATATATTGCACCTTCTACAATTGGTATCAGAGCCAGGGTGATTGTGGTCATTGTGTTTCCATGTTTATCTAAGCCATGTTTCTGTGAAAATCTAGGGTTTGGAGTTCAGCATTGTTTGCCAGAGCAGATTGCAAGTCGGATCGTGAGAATCAAGGCGCAGTCAAAAGTCATCGAGGCAGATTGCAGATTGCAGCAGTTTGAAGGATTGTCTGAAGATTGTAGCCGATAAAAAGGAGTCTCCAATTTTCAGCTGAGAACGCAGGAGTAAGGAAAAGTGTTGCCAAAATCTGGAGCCGCAACCTGTATCCGCCAAGATCGCTGAAAGTATTAGGGTTTGATTGCAGACCATCAACTCATCATCTGAAGCAGTAGCCGCCAAAATTGGAAGTGTTTGATGCAAATATGAGAATCTGGAGTATAAGCTGCCGTGGAATAGGAATCAAGATCGCTGAAAAAAATAAAAAGGAAATTAGCCGCTGGTTATAAGCTGTAGAAGTCAATTTCAAAGGAGAAATCGTGGAAAGCTGCTAAGAAAGGAATTTGATGAGAGGCGTATAGTGCAGATGAAAGCGGCCAGGAAGTTTTGTCCTTATTGATAAGGTTTGAAGATTTTTGCGCTGCATTCTATGTGTACTCCAGATAAAAGTCCTAAGCTGCCATGAAAATAGCCAATGAAGGATGTGTTAAGAAAAAGTCAAAGAGGTAAAGTTGTGTCATGGCTGAAAGATTTATGCAATTTGTTTCTCAAAAATTTTGTAGATCAAGAGCTTAGCCACTAAAAGAAAGTCACCGCAGAAAGATATATTGAAGCGGCCTGCAAGAAAAAAAGAGGAGTTAAAGTCGGCCCCATAAAGTCATATGGGCGCAGTTAAAGGAAATCTAAGAGTCAACAGAAAAAAAAAAGGAGAATCACGGTAAGTTTCTATTTCATATAAAGTCTTTCGAGAAAACTCCATAGACACCCTAAT
Organism: Cunninghamia lanceolata; assembly: GCA_027924645.1. Taxonomy (NCBI): domain Eukaryota; kingdom Viridiplantae; phylum Streptophyta; class Pinopsida; order Cupressales; family Cupressaceae; genus Cunninghamia; species Cunninghamia lanceolata. The sequence continues at coordinate 13,442,757 of BSBN01000870.1, read as the reverse complement.
AGTGAGCTTGTAACAGAGACAAAGTCTGGGAAAAACAAATGAAATGTTGTTAAAAGTTGCAGCAAATCTGGTATTAGTGCGGTCTCCACAAGATTGAAAAGGTGGGCAGTTGAGCAGCCCACGCCTACTGTGAAGAAGAGGTTACATAATACAAAGAAGAGAAAATAAAGTTGTTTGAGTCAACAAATCTACCCCAGCAGATAGTCTGGAGATTGGTCCCTATGAATCTTTGTCAACACAAAGAAGGTGATTGGACCGCAGTCCAAAAGCTATAGGATCCGAAGATTGTGGGTTTGTAGAAGTCAAAGCTACAGTTAGTTTCAAAGAAATCGAAAAAGGTCGATCGTAGAAAAGAGGTCGCTGCAATATTGATGTAGCAACAGCAAAGTGCAGCAGCACGTCTGGACATGAAGGCATTAAGGAGAAAGTTCTAGAAATGAAGATGTTGAAACATTTGAGATCAAAATTAAGGGAGAGTATGTTGGTATTATTAATTTCTCTCATCAGAGCACCACCGAACAACCAACTTCAGTCAGTCATTTATCATAGAAACTTCCTCACCTGCTCCCATCAACCAATAATCAGTCCTTGTGCATTGAACCATGTGTTTTGAATGTATTCCAGTCAGTTTTCACCATTTGCAAAGGAGTCTAGATTGTTCTCAAACTTTTATAAATAGAGGTATCATGTAATGGTTCTTCTTATCAAACAATAGAAATTGCTTTGATCCTAAGCAATTCGTATTCTGGATGTTTGGTAATTTTGTTGTTTAATATTCTATATTTTGTGTTTGTGCATATGTTGCACCTTCTACAATTTATAATGGTGGAAGAGGGTTGGTTTGGAAAGCTAGTGAAAATTTATAATGTGAGGTTAGTTTGGCTTTAATGTTTGCTTTTGTTTGCATGTTTTCTTTGTTATCATACCACTTTTGTTAAGTGTAACCAGATATTTCATCTCTTGTATTTATTAGTCTCTGTTTATGGTAGGGATACTATTATTTTTACATGTAGTTATTTGCTTGCCTTGTTGATTGCAGAGAAGAAAATTTGAAAGGTTTGATTTTTTTCAATGAATTTTGTGCAATTCACAGAATTTGATTTTGTAATTGGTCTATGGCTATTTAGTCCATTGGCATTTATTTTTTCAATTTGTTTAAGTTTAAAAAAAAATTATCCAATAAAAACTAGGGTGAATTGAAGATTGAATAACTTTATAATGGTTTTTCCTCTTTTTTTTCAGAGCAGACACATTCTCCAAAAACAATTCACGTGCCTTATCTATGTTTTCACATTTTCCATACATGCCTAAAAGGTCAGTTGAAAGGATAATAGCAGAACTCCCTAGCGAATATCTAGGAATTTTAATAATGTAATGCTAGCAAAATATGTTGCTTGTGCTCTGTATACTGACAGAGTAGTGGGTTCATTTGTACATGCATGTTCAGAAATTGTGCTTAAGTTGTTTCATTAACTCAAACTCACAATGTCTTGATCCTTGTGAAATCAGGTAGGCTCTTTTATCTCCGGTAAGATACTTGTCCCCTTTGTATAGCAATATTTTTTTGCAGTTTCCCTAGCCTGCCTCTGATACATGTTAAAAAACATGGACTAGCAAGGTCATGAACCTAGGACCTCCCTCTGGCACTTTAGCACTACACTTACGTCACACCCCTTTTACAGCTTGATTATTTAGTGTGGCTGAGGGGGAAAGGCTATAAGATTCCTCACTAGGTACATGCCCTCATATGGATGGCAGAAGGCCACGAGGCTAAGAGGGATAGTATATCTGCTCTTGGGCCTAGGGTAGAAGATCGCTTCAGGCACCCTATCATGCTCCCTTAGGTTTGGCTATTGGGTTAAGGAGTCCTAATCATAGGGAGGAGAATAAGAGTGGTAAGATGAGGGGGGACGCCTATAGGATTCCTCACTAGGCACACCCTCTCATATGGATGGAAAAAGGCCACATGAGGCCAAGAGCGATGGTATATCTGCTCCTAGGCCTAGGGTAGAGGATTGCTTCATGCACCCTATTATACCCCTTATCCTAACCCTTTTTGATTTGGACTCCATTAATGAATAAGGTATATCATATGATTAAGATAATGCTCGTAACCCTAGTAGGAAAGATCTATTTTATGGATTATGCTTTCAATGATTATCTAACATGATTGTAGGTTCTCAACTAGGATCTATCTTGTTGAACAATTTAAATTGGTAAATGATATCACCAACTCTATTTCATTTCTTGCTTTGCTTGGAATTGTGATTTTAGGGAAAAAAAACTAAGGCATTTACAAAAGGGGACATTATAGGGCTGCTTGCTTATTGGAAATCACTAGAGTGACACCACACTAGAGGTTTGACCCTCCTAGATGAAGAAAAAGGGGCTTATCAAACAAAAAAGAGCTTTTTTCAAAGAGTAGATCTAAATAGCTCCAAGCTAAAAAAATCCAAGTCAATCTTCAAACAGAAATATATATATATATATATATATGAAATGTGACCTCTTTGTGTAAATATTACTGTTAAATCTACCTAGTACAGTATATATTTATTCAAAAAAGTAGTTCATCTTTCTCATCTTTGATTCAATAAAAAGAGTGAAGGTCAAATGTCTTTTTTTGCTTTCATTTCTTTTTTTCCTATTTAGTTGTAATGAATGACTATTTTCCTTTTTTTCTGTCTTACCTTTGTCAAATATTTTATAGATATCTCATCTCATGGTTTCGTGTTGTTCTTCATTTCTCTGTGAGAAGCAAGTTTTTGTTTTGCACTGGGACACATTATGCAAAAATGTGTAGGGATATGTGCAGAGCATTATAAGTTCTTATATTCAGATAACATCATTCCCATTTGACATAGCAAGGCATCCTTTCTAGTCTGTTCTAAAGTTTGTTTGGTTTAGCAGTTCTCTAAGTTTTCATCAACAGGCCAATAAAATTCAGTCCGGGGACTATCACTTTGTTGTTACTCTATTTGTGTGGTTATTCTATGGCACTAATCCTGATTTTACCAAGAAAAATTTCTAGTAGGAAAAATGTCTATTTGAGCTTTCTGTTTTTGTGTTTTAGGCAAAAGCATTTTCATTTCTGTCTACTAATCTAAATATTGTTTCTATAAATGCAAGGTAAAGTTTTGTTACATTGTATTTCACTGGTCATGCATTTGCGTGTAAGGGTATATATCTCAAGGGATAAAGTTGGGTGCACATGGTCTCCCCCGATACCAATCTTTTGCTTTAGATGAGTTAAAAGAAGCAACAAACAACTTTGATCAGCTAGCATTGATTGATGAAGATTTCCATGGAAAGGTAATGGCCTGACACGTTAAAGAATGACTATATATTTATGTATGCACTTATGTGATTTATTGTTTATTCAATTTATAGTACTGTTTGGGAAATTAGCTTTACAAATTTTTGTGTTTTGTATTTATATAGATTCAATTTATGAAAATCTCTTTCATCATATAAAGGATTAAACACGTGACTTCCTCATTAGCTAGGAAGAAACTAAATATTGAATGGGGATGTCCTTGAATTGCATACTAACGAGTGGGCAAGTATGCCAAAAATAGGAAATCTTAACTAGATAATTAGCTGCAAATTTACATTACAATAATCATATTGAGAGATCATTGTTCTATGTGGGTCCTTGCATAATGTGCTTATAAATTGCAACTACCTAGAAGATGCTTTGGAAATTGTCCCACAAATAGAAATTAATAAACTATGTAGAAAAGGAATTTTCTCTTCCATGTCAAATTCACTCAATAGACATCAAAATAAAATAAAATTATGTACTAAACATGAATGTCACTGTAATAGAATGTAAATTATCTAGGTAAATGTTATATGTTTGTTTGATGTCTATAAAGCCTTGTCATGCAACTCAAGCTATAGAACAACTTGACAAAATCCTCACTAATAACTTGGAAAAGTAGCTACTCGTAATAACCACCCTGGTTACTACTATTTTTTTTTACAAACCAAGTGCTAATTTAATTGTCCAAGCATCTTCTATCTAATTTAGTAGTGCCAATTCAAAGACTTACCAACCATAGTCATGGCAACAACGCTATGCCACAACTAATATACTCTTACTAGAGTATGGTAATCTCCTAGGGTCAGGATCATCCCTAGACCCAGACCTAACCTCGAGGGCTCATTCATAATGGTCATGCCTACGTATCCCCTCATGGGAATCAGAGGCTTCGTAGTTTGTATTTCAACAATAGAGAGGCCTCATCCTCTATATGAGATCTCTAATCTCACTTCAAATCATAGCTTTTAAGTAAATCATATGATTCCAGTTCAATTCATGATAGCCAAAACATCCTAATTGAATGATAGTACAATGCTAATATTAGTGTATGAGGAAACACAAATACACATAGTGACCAACTCATATAAACATTACTTGTTCACACATAGGGATTGGCTCAAGCATACATTCCTTGTACACTATGTGGCAATCTCTCACATGGGTCACACATACATAGTGTGACTAGCTCATGGGTACAACCCATATACACAAAGTGAATAACTCATGCATGTGTCACATATACGTATTTGTGACTAGATCATGCATACCACATATACATAGAGTCAATAACTCATGCCTATGTCACATACAACCAGAGTGACTATCTCATGCATACAACACATATACATAAGGAGAATAATTCATGTATGTGTCACTTGTAACACATTGAGTGACTATCTCACGCATGTACCACACCTACATATTGTGATTGTCTCATACGAACATCATAGGTACACAATGTCTAGCTAACAAAGGAAATGGTTACCACTTTACTACGAGCCTCTTCTCCTTTACTTGGTTCACTAACCCATAAGCCCTTAATTAACTTCTAGCTAGAAAAAGGAATGTTGGTGCTTCTTGTGCTACGCCACATCAACATCAAGTGATCCCACAATAGTGGGTTACACTTTTTGTCCAAAGTTGACATTGAAATGAACATTTTGAAAAAAATCTTCACTTTCAAACACCTATAGTTGCTAAACCGTGAGGAATTTGAAGATGATGTAAACTAGTGATTTGTCACATTTTTTTTATAGATTCTAAGTATATATTTTTTTAAAAAAATTGGAATCAAATTGCATTTCTTTTTCCATCTCCTTCAATAATTAGTTTTTAACAGTAAACACCATTTTTAAAGAGTGATGTGTACTGTGTAAAACATAACTTTCTTTCTACGAAGGATAAAATTCTATTTTTTTTTTAATTTAGATTTTTAACTATGATATCTAGAGGATACATTTGGTTTCATAATGTTTTATTGAATATTTTTGTTTTAATTAACTTTTGAAGTCAAACCAATTACAGTTTAGACATAGGTGTACTGTGTAAAGCATAACTTTTTTGTATGTATCGAAATTCAAATTTTTTTGTTGGATCAAGGACATGAATACCAAGAGGATAGATATTTTTCATAATTTGTTTTTGGTAATATTCTATTTTTCCACATGTGCAGAACAGAGAGCTTGATTTTCGGTGAAAAACCTATGTTTAATTAAACTAAAAAAGCAATTATAATAAAACCACAATATATTAAATTTATACTCAATAGAAATCTCATTTCAAGGACTATAATCCACCAGATGGGTTTGTCAAGTTACTTCCATTTTGATCCTCAACCTGAGCTTTGAAACCCAAAAATTTGCATAAAATTACAGCTGGAGGGGCAAGGACAAAATAAGGGGGTTTGAACGAATGGGGGTTCATTCGAACCCTAATAAAAAAATGTTAAAAAATTAATTCACGGGGGTTCGATCGAACCCTGTTAGTTAAAAATCAATCCGAGGGGGGGGGGGGGGGGCAGGTTCGATTAAACCCTATTTGATCGAAGCCAACAATGACTTGAGCTTACGTTGGGTTCATTCGAACAAGGGGGTTCGAATGAACCCATTTTTGGGTTCGGTTGAACACCCCCATTTGATCGAACCTACTCATTTTTTTTAGGCTGGACAATTTTCCTTCCTTAATGCAATTGTAACCCAGTTATGTGGGTTCACCCCATGGTTCCATCATTTTTCCAACTCACAACCTGTTGTGAAGACAACAAGCATCCCATACTACTTGCAGTCATCACCAGATAAGGTGTAGTATAACAAATTATAACACATGAGTCCATTATTAATATTTCCATAGTCCACAAAGTATCTGACTAATCTTATAACTAGATAAGCATATTCACAGTATCTATTGTTTTTACGTCAACTAAAGCTAGTGCCTATATTGTCAATCATTGGACTATTTTAATAATCAGAATCATGAGAAACATATTGCAGGTTGACATGACATAGGGAGCTCACAATCATTCTACTACAACAATGTCAATACTAAAATCCTGAGAGGGGTAGATACTGCCATCCATCACCTGCATACCACTAGCGAAAGCTCGACTAGTACTAGCATCTATCACCTATATGCCACTGACAAAAGCCTATCTAAACCCTATGAAACTAGGTAGCCCCTGGCATCTATCACCTGCATGCTACTGGTGAAATTCTACTAACCCTATGATACCAGGTAGCTCCTAACATCTATCACTTGCATGCTACTGGTGAAAGCCTACTAACCCTATGATACAGTTGAATACTTCTTTCAGCAGAGCACGCTCCCTGACTCCCATCAAGTTGGAGCAATGATAAGCTTATCTATAGGTAGGTCATAGGATTTATAATGTCAGTGATCACCACGGATAGAGCAAAACAAGCTAAGTTCTAGGAGGTATTGCATACCACCTACCTATGCCCTCATAGAGCTCTTACTCCAACCGTCATGTGATTAAAACATATAGTCTTAAGGGCTTACACCTTAGACTAGTCAACGAGGTTACAATTACCACACATGGATCCATAACCCTATACACATGGTCTAATAGGTCTTTGGGTTAAACTACCAACATGCACATAACACATTATACCCTAAAGAGGGGTCATAAATACATAAGGAAACAACTCATAAAGTAATCTCAAACACTATTTACATCATTCCATTGTTACTCAAATTCATAGTAGTTATGAGATAGAAAATCAAACCCACAATACTACTATTATATACAACATCCTACTTCGAAGTATGTAACATTTACGTATTACCAATCATAAACTTAACATACAATTACTCACCAAACCAATATAAAAGTAAACCACCATACCATATAAATGGTAATACTTATTGTTAGTTGCTCACAATTAGCAAAACCAATCATAAGGAAATTCCATCCTAACTCATCCCAAATCTAGGCACAAATTTAGAGTAGGCATATCATCCACACCTATTAAGAGTTGTTCACACCATCCTATCATAATGGATTAGCTTAGCAACAATGTTAAATGCAAAGTAACATGTTTCCTTAACACATTTATAACTTTGTCATGGCCAAGTTTATCATGCCCTTATTTCTTAGAAGAATAGACCCTTCTAGGGTCTTGAGTCTAACCTATACTTATCACTAAGCCCCTACACACTACCATAGTGTTCATCACCCAAAACTCTAATAATCTTAGTCCCAACAAGTTTGCATTAGAGATTGACCATGATGGTAGTAACTCTAAAAGTTCATCCAAGGGTAGAGTAGATTATGAAAACTAAACTCCGCAAGCTCAGAGTAGGTAAGCTTGATGATAATGGAGGGCATTTATTGGCTCAGGCGTATATAGTTAGGACATATTAATTGGAATGTGAGTTCGTAACCATTTGATGCAATTTCATCTTCAAACTGACATGCATTGAAGAGGGAAGGTTGATCAAGTTTAGGAACACCCCATTCTTCGGAGTCATTCCCTAAACCCCTCCCCTGCAGACTTGAGGTCTAGGGGCATCCTTCACCCAAGAATTGCCCACATACCCACTTCCCAATGGGATCAAAGTCACATGTAGTTCTCCTCACTTAAACTCTCAAGGGTTATACACATAGGTTCCTACCCTTAGGGTTTCATATGAACAATTACTATTATCACCATAGTTAAATTCATACATATAAGTCATAATGACATAATCAATATCAAATAAACCTAGTCATAATAGAGCACATGGCATCAACAAGCATAACGTCTTAAAAATGCAACAATTATGCAAAGTCCCAGAAAGGCTCCAAGTGATGTCCTAGTATAATATGAGTCAGGTATATCAAGGTCTCAATTTAGACCTCACCTCCATTATGATTCATAATTTAGCATAAAACATTGTTGGAACCCTTATTAGCATAGCCTAAGGTGATGACCTACCAATAAGGGATTACCAATCAGATACTCTTCTAACACTAATAATATACTGGGTTTAATATGGATACATTTAGCTTGATTAATTCTTAATACCCACTATCATATAATTCTTAATACTTACTAAATTGAAATATGAATGCAAGTTCAAGTATTTTCACCCAGCTACTAGAATAATTGACTTAGATTAGTTCTTTACAACCTTTTTTAGATTTCCCAATAGGTACAGAATGTTACCTTATTAATGTCAGCATATGTGTTAATTATCTATCTCCCCATGCTAACACTAATAGGGTCTAGGGTTGATTATGTTTATATAATTGACCCTATCGACCCTAGTTTCTACTTATATCCAAGTTACCAAATGAAGGTCAAGTTTGACTATCACCCAATTCCATTCCAAAATTATTAATATTGTCGGAATCAAATTCATACTCAAAGATAGTAGCAATCATCAAATATTTACAATGCAATAGTTATGCAAGGACCTAATATGGTCCGAAACAATGTCCTATTATAAAGGAATCAATGATATCAAGTGTCATTACTATGTTATATTATAGCATCTTTCTTGAGGGAACTCAACATGCATTATCAATGGACTCCCATGAACATTGTCTAAGACCTTGAAGGCTCGTAACAATACTTATCGATGTGTTTTAAGAAAGATTAATACCTTAGTCATACTCAAGAGACTTGGCAACACTATTATCATTGAATACACATACAAAGAGGTTCCCTTGATAATATTAATAGTAACTATATTTTAAATATTTGATTTCAACTATTGCATGGTCCTAACCATTATTTTTATGATAGTCCATATCATGATCTAAATAGTATTTACACTTGTCATTTATAGTAAATATGACCTTATTGGTCAATAGAAAAGTTTTAGGGAATACTATAAAGTAGGATCCATGATAGTTTATCTCTGGATTCAATATCATCAACAATGTTAATTTAAGTGGTTGATGCCTTCCATTTAAGACACAACTATACCATAGTCCCATACATTTGTAATACCCTTCCTTTAAAATTTGAACATAGTAGATCCCATATCAAGACTCTTGTTCTTAAGAGGTCTATAGACATTACGCAAACATATAAAGACTTTACTATAAATCCAAATGGATTACCACAAGTATTAACTTGCAACATCAAAATATGTTCAATACAGTACAAACCAAGTGCATCTAAATGAAGTTGTTATCATTTATAATAATATTCAACGAAGATGAATCTAATAAGACATTGAAGAGGTTAACATTATATATAGCATATTTAGACTTCACTTAGATATAATAGAGGGTCCTACAATGATACCTTCATGTACCCATGCCCAATGAGTAAGATAAGATAATAGTGCCATTTACCCAAGAATAATAAGCATAATTCAATCCTTTAGTTTTCTTCATATCTATGATGTTCTAAGGTTAATAATAATATCAAATATTCACTTTTACTATTCAACTTTATACTCCAGTTCTATGGTTTGTTTATTAATCATATATAACGTGATCAATTTTTATAATAAATGATTATACCCATGGGATATGACAACTTATAAGCATTTTCTGCACTTCCTGAGCCTATAATTTTTGTTGACAGGCAGGGTGATAAAATGGTTGTCCTGAAGATTTCTATAGGAATATGACAGCATAAAACAATGCTCTGATACCACTTGTCAACGGGGGAGGAGCAAGGGAGGCAGACTATACTATCCAAGAAGATAAATGCTACAACAATGTATGGGCAACATAAAACAAACACAAAAACATAGACAGATAGACAAGGCACAAGGACAACAAACATATATTTATATTTTCCTCTTTCCAGATTACATTCAAAACTCTTACAAAACTTATATAGAGTTGCTGCTCTATTTTTCTATTTTGCCCCAATCTCTGGAGGTACACACTAAATCAAATCTAGAGTTGCTGTCCAGAAACTCCGTAGCTGGCTGTAGATTACTATTGCTGCTGCAACATTCCTTTCTACTGTCTTCTCTCTACTATTCTCTGTTATTCTCCTCCTTCACATTCCTCTGTTGCTGTAGGTTCTATTCTCACTGTCTTTTCTTCTGCTATTGTAGGCTCTCTACCTTCTACTGTCAACTAACTTTTCCCTCCTATTTGACTCATGCCAGAAACTAGCGCTCAAACTCAATTCAAATTCAAACTCACCTATCGGAATGAATGTTGAAGATGCAAACGGTGCTGGGGCGCAGATTTGGAGATCCCCAAACTGACTCAGGGGTAGGGTGCAATAAATTTTCTGATGGAAGATTAAATTCTTCCAACACTCCCCCTTAATCTGAAGTCAGATGTCATTTTACAAATTTCTTTCCAGAATTGATCTCCAGAGTTACACCTTTACATTTACCTTTCTAGAGCAGATCTCCAGAGCTATTTCTACCACTCTACATCATCTCTAGAGCTCTTTTTTACATCTCCAGAGTACCTTCGGAGCATCTCTAGAGCAGACTTCTTGCATCTTCAGAGCACTATTTCTGCATCTCCAGAGTTCTATCTGTATATCCAGAGCTGACTTACAGCATCTCTAGAGCTGCACATACCTTCCAGGGTTGAACCTCTAGAGCTCTCCTGTTGTCTTTCTGGATCTAAACCTCTGGAGCTACCTTCTTTGTAGGACTGCACACCTTCGGAGCTATCAACAATGCCTAGCCTATCCCTTAGGCATTCAAAAGAATCTTTTTCAATGCCTTTGTAAAAATGTCAGAGAGTTGCTACTCAGATCTGCAATACTGCAACTCAATCTCTCCTCATTCTACCAACTCCCTTATGAAATGATAATGGATCTCAATGTGCTTGCTTCATCCATGGAAGACTGGATTCTTGGTCAGAGCTATTGATGAAACATTGTCACAAAGAATGGTTGTACCATCTTCTTGTTGCTCATTCAAGTCTGCAAGGATCCTTCTCAACCAAATACCCTAACATGCTGCTGCATTTGCTACAATATACTCAGCTTCTGCTATAGAGAGAGAAACAATGGGCTACTTCTTGGATTCCCATGATATCACACTAGAACCCATGTGAAATACATAGCCGGATGTGCTCTTCCAGTCATCTACATTTCCTGTCCAATCACTATCTGTGAAACCAGCCAACTTAAACTCATCAAAAACATCATACAAGATGCCATAACCTGTTGTACCATTCACAAACCTCAGGATCCTCTTTCTTGCTTGCCAATGTGTGTCCTTAGGCTTCTTCATGAACCTAGAAATCAAGCTTACAACATACATCAAATCAGGTCTAGTTGTTGTCAAGTACATGAGGCTTCCAACCATGTTCTTATAGAGGGTTGGGTTTACTTCCTTGCTGCTGTCCTCTTTACTCAATTTCAGACCTATGGCTGTTGGTGTAGGGGCAGATTTACTATTCTCCATTTTAAATCTCTTCACAATATGTTTGGCATACTTAGTTTGCGAAATAAATATACCATGCTCTGTTTTCTTGACCTCAATGCCAAGAAAATACTTTAGCAGACCTAAGTTTGTCATCTCAAACTTATTCTTCATTGCCACTTTGAAATCAGCAATGAAAATATCACTATTGCCAGTAAAAATTAGATCATCTACATACAAAACAGCAATCAAAATATTACCTTCAGCTGCTTTGATGTAAAGAGTAGGCTCAGTGCTGCTTTTGCTAAAGCCATTACTCACTAAATATGAGTCTATTATGTTGTATCATGCCCTAGGTGCTTGTTTCAACCCATAGAGGGCTTTCTGGAGCCTATATACTTTGTCCTCTTGCCCTAGGACTTCATAGCCAGGTGGTTGCTCCACATACACTTCCTCTTTCAGCACTCCGTTCAAGAAGGCTAACTTTACATCCATTTAAAACACCTTCCACTTGTGTTGGGCTTCTATTGCTATGACTACCTAAACTATTTCTAGCCTTGCAACTGGTGCATATGTCTTATCATAATCTCTTCCAGGCTATTGTTTGTACCCTTTAACAACTAGCCTTGCCTTATGTTTTTCAATTTGTCCTTTAGCAGTAGACTTGGTCTTATAGACCCACTTAACTCCAATCACTTGTTTACCTTTGGGTAAATTAGTTAGCTGCCATTTATCATTCCTCTCTATGGCATCCAACTCTTCATCCATGGCCTTACACCATTTCTCTTCTTTCATAGTTTTTTCAAAGTGGATTGGCTCACTGTAAGAAAATAATGCAAAATTCAAATTCTCATCATCATCAACATACTTTGTGCTATCATAAATCTCCTTCACACTCCTTGTCCTTCATGGCATTAATGATGTAAGTGTGGGGTCTGAATTACCTTTAGAGCTACTGCTATTCTGACCTTCGGAGCTGTTGTACTGCTGACCTCTGGAGCTGCTGCTATGCTGAACTCTGGAGCTATAGATCTCTGAAGTTGCAGACCTCTGGAGCTACTGATCTCCGGAGCTGTTGTGCTACTGTCCACCTTTGGAGCTACTCTACTGAACACCTCCAGAGCTGCTGTTGTTCTCTAGTGCTCTATGGTAGTTTCTCCTTGAGCTACTGCTCTCCGTAGTTCCTCTAGAGTTGCTCTCCTCCAGAGCTTCTTCATCTTCAAGGGGTATTGTGACTGAAATACCCGTGGTGCTGTCCACCATTCCATCCCATGCTTCATTCTCAATGAACTCAACATCTCTGCTAATCACAACCTTTTTGGTGATGGGATTATAAAATCTATAGGCTTTTGACTCTTCACTATAGCCTGTGAAGATATATTTTTCACCTCTATCATCAAATTTATGCCTCTTCTTTTTAGGCACAAATGCATATGCCACACACTCAAAGATTCTTAGGTGTTCAACACTCCACTTGCTATTTGTCCACGCCTCTTGTGGAATCCTATCACGAACGGCCTTTGTAGGACACCTATTCAATAGGTAAACCATTGTTGCTACAACCTCACCCCAATAAACATGTGATAGTCCTTTTGATTTCAGCATGCTTGCTGCCATCTCTTGAATGGTTCTATTTTTTCTTTTAGCCACTCCATTTTGCTGTGGAGTATACCTAATTATGAACTATTTATGAATGCCTTCATTCCTGCAGAAATTTAGAAATTCTTTAGAGATATACTCTCCCCCTCTATCTATTCTTAGGGCTTTGATATAGCAGCCGCTTTGCTTTTTAGCCGATGCCTTAAACTCCTTAAACTTCTCAAAGGCTTCTGATTTGTTCTTCAAAAAATAAATCCAGATTTTTCTATTGTAATCATCTATGAAGGTCATGAAATATGCATTCCCACCTAGTGTGGGGGTCTTCATAGGGCCACATAAGTCTGAATGCACCAACTCCAATGGTGCTCTTGCCCTCCTAGAATACCCTGATTAAAAGGGTTGTCTATGCTACTTTCCTAAAATGCAGGCTTCACATTTTCCATCAGGCTCTACAATGTTTGGTAGCCCTCTAACCATGCCTTTCTTGGACAATAAAATCAAACTAGAAAAACTTAAGTGCCCATACCTTAAATGCCACAATTTGGATGGGTCTTTGATGACTGTCCTAAAGGCTGATTGCTGTCCCATTACTGTGAGCGCCAGAGATAGTGCAGGAAACTACGCCAAAGATAGCGTTAGAGATAGCAGCGGAGACTCTATGTGTATCTTAAGAGGAAACATTCTGTTTCTTGTCATTTGTACTGCTACAATGACTTTCTTACTGCCTCCTTTATCAAATATTGTGCACTCTCCATTTTCCATCAAGATTCTATAACCATTTTGGACCATCTATCCAATGCTCAATAGGTTATGTTTTATGCCTGGGGCATAGTATACATCCTAGATCTGCATTTTCTCACCTTGCTTGCTAAGGACTGTGATGATGCCTCTTCCTATGATAGGAACCTTTTGACTGTTCCCCATCATGATTTCATACTTGACATTTCTATCAATGGAGGCAAACAAATTTTCATTACCACTCATGTGGTTGCTTCACCTGCTGTCCAAATACCAGACTTCAGGGCTGCTCTTGTCAGCAAGGTTGCACACAATAAACACCTTAGACTGATTTTCATTTTCATCCTTGTTCTCATTTGCTACATTAGCATTTTGGCCTCCATAATCACGTTGTTTCTTTCTACACTCACTAGCATAATGACCAAACTTATGACAGTAATAGCATTGAACATTGCTTTTGTCATGCCTCTGATTAGAACTGTTGTTCTTCTTCTTTTCTTGATAGCTTGGCTATGAGCTGCTTGCCTCTTCTTGGCTATTTGAAACTCCTCTTCTAGAGTTGCTTCTTCCTCTACCTCTTTGACCTCTACCTCTACTATTTCTTCCTCTTCCCCTACCTCTTGCATTGGTTTGAGCCTTGAAGGCTTGCTCAAGGGAAGGAGCGGATCTATTCAACCACTGCTCATGGCTTTGTAGAGAGCCTATCAACTCATCCACTGTCATCTTGGATAGATCCTTTGTCTCTTCAATGGTTATGACAATACGGTCAAATCTAGAAGGTAGACTCCTTAGGATTTTCTCAACAATCTTTTGTTCATCCATGGTTTCTCCATTTATCTTCAGCTGATTTAGCATGGTAGAAACTCTAGTGTGAAAGTCTGAAATAGACTCACTCTCCTTCATCTATAGGGTCTCAAAATCTCTTCTAAACAGCTGAAGTTTGACTGATCTTACCTTGTCAATTCCCTTATAGTTGTTCTGCAATACTTCCCATGCCTGTTTTGAGTAGTTTACTACTGCAATGCGGGGGGTAATAGCATTTGTCAAGGCTAGCTCAATTAGACTGAGGGCTTTTGCATCCTTCATTCTTTTTTCCTTCAGCTAGTTTCTTTGAGCATTAGATAGGGCTGCATAGGCTGCTGGGTCTGTGGTGTCTATGAACCCATTTGTGACCAAATCCCATAGGTCATTAGCAACTAGAATAGTCTTCATCTTCTTAGCCCAGATGTCATAGTTTTGCCCATCAAATGTAGGTGGCTGCTACCATCCTTTGCTGTCACCACCTGCCATACTTCTCAAATCTGAGAAGGTTGATAATGCCTAGACAAATTAGGGCTTATATAGAACACCCCCTTAAATCTAACTGTCCAGAAAAATAGGGCTTTGATACCAATTGTTGATAGGTAGGGTGATAAAATGGTTGTCCTAAAGATTTCTACAGGAATATGGACAGTGTAAAACAATGCTCTGATACCACTTGTCAGTGGGGGAGGAGCAGGGGAGGCAGACTATACTATCCAAGAAGATAAATGCTACAGCAACGTATGGACAACATAAAACAAACACAAAAACATAGACAGAGAGACAAGGCACAAGGACAGCAAACATATATTTATATTTTCCTCTTTCTAGATCACATTCAAAACTTTTACAAACCTTATATAGAGTTGCTGCTTTATTTTTCTATTTTGCCCCAATCTCTAGAGCTACACACTAAATCAAATCTGGAGCTGCTGTCCAGAAACTCTGTAGTTGGCTGTAGATTACTGTTGCTGCTGCAACATTCCTTTCTACTGTCTTCTCTCTACCGTTCTCTGTTATTCTCCTTCTTCACATTCCTCTGCTGCTGCAAGTTCTATTCTCACTGTCTTTTCTTTTGCTACTACACACTTCTCTCTACCTTCTATTGTCAACTAACTTTTCCCTCCTATTTGACTCATGCCAGAAACTGGCACTCAAACTCAATTCAAAATCAAACTCACCTACTAGAATGAATGCAACAGATGCAAACAGTGCTGGGGCACAGCTTTGGAGATCCCTAGACTGACTTGAGGGTAGGGTGCAATAAATTTTTTAATGGAAGATTAAATTCTTCCAACAATTTTCTCCAACTAATAATTGAATATAAACAAGCATTTTCTGTACTTCATGCCTAACTTATAAATTAGTCACATGCATTCCAACTTCATAGAA
This sequence comes from Cunninghamia lanceolata, assembly GCA_027924645.1. Classification (NCBI taxonomy): domain Eukaryota; kingdom Viridiplantae; phylum Streptophyta; class Pinopsida; order Cupressales; family Cupressaceae; genus Cunninghamia; species Cunninghamia lanceolata. Next base: position 13,426,601 of record BSBN01000870.1, on the reverse strand, counting down.
GAAATAAAGATATACAAGACGATTAGATGTAGAGTATTAATATACTTAGCTCTATGCATGATATTGAACATATCTCAGGTTTAGGCATTGGAGTAGCTTGCCAAACTAGATTAAGAAGAAAATTACCTTCTACCTCCCTCAAAACGAGTCATACCTCTTCTTAAATTAGGCAGTATCATGCCACCATCACAGAGCCATTTCCAATGCTATATGAGTTTTAGTGAGAACTTGGCCTATCCTCTTGATTTTTCTTAGTCCAAAGGGTGCCCACAACCCATCATGATCATGAACAATCATGACAATACCACCCAACACCTCTGAAGAATGGGTTTCAAACAAAGGCAAGAAATCAGTAGTAGATTTATAGATCTTCTCCAATAAATCTCCATCAAGTGAATTAATGTTTCCCAAGGAAACTAGTAGAAACTCAAGATTGTGTATCAGACTCTCTCTCTCTCTCTAGGGGAAGTCACCTTTTTTTTTCATTATAGCTATGAATGAATTCCTTGAATTGCACAAAGCAGAATGGCAGGTGAGGGCCCCTGATCTAGATCACCTCTAAGAAACTAAGCTGAATCACTGTAGAAAATAGAACCCTCGTCCCAGCCTAACATAATAGCTAAATTCAATATTTCTTCACTAGAAATGGATTAATCTCAAGCTCAAGCAAGATAAACAATTGTGCCTTCTCAGCAAGAGCAACCTAAACCTTGAAAACTCCTTCATCCTGGTATAGAGAGAGCTCATGTGATTGAGGAGGTGGCATGAAACTTCATCTACATTCATTCATTGCCCAAGCGCCCCCCCCTACCCATTCCTGTCTAGACTGCAAACAAATAAATGAAGTGAGGCATGAAAGTAGGACACCATTCCTTAGTAATGGCAGGGTAGTTACTCTCTCATGCCTTGCCATAACTTTGTCTCCCCTTCCATAGGAAATATTGTTGTCCATTTAATTCCTTCCACTAATCTCTTTTAAGAAAGATCTTTTAATTTTTGTTTTTGTTTTACTGTGCAGGTCTGATGTGCCAGCCACATCCTCCATGTGGGATGTGACACTACTGTGTTTGTTTTCATGGTAAGTAAAGTTATACTCAAGAATTCTTTGCCATTTACAATTAGCATTGTGACTATGCTCGATGAAACTTGAAATTAGTAGCATTAGAGAATATCAAAAATTGCCTCCTTAACTAGATTTTACAATGCATTGTGTACAATGTGATCTGTTGGATAATTTTATTTGGAATATTGACAATGGTACACTTATCAGGTTTTTAGAAGATAGCTAGGAGGGGCATCCACTACTCACTCATCCCCCTCCCAATCTTGCATTGCTTATGAGTCTCTATTTTATGATTCTCTATTAGTCAAGGGCCTTCCCCCTATGATAACTGGACAATCTTGAGGAACATGGAGCCTTGGTTGAAAATCAAGGGTTTTGTTTAGGTCCTTCTACCTAGCAACCTTCTTTTTGGCAACCAAGAATTGGAGATCATCTGGTAGATCATAGAAGAGGTTAGCCAAATGAAATTGATTTTGATTATCAAAGACAAAATTCTACAAAAGTAAAGCGCCAAGGAGTTTGAAGGAGGTTGCTATTAAAATAGTCAAGGAAATGAAGCTGCCAAGCTCCAATCTCTATTGTGGAAAAGAGAAGCACATTTTTTAGGTAAGTTGCTACATTATAAGCAAGTTGAAGCTTTTGTTGAAATCACTCAAATTTGAAGGAATTAAAGTCGTTGATCTCAGTATTTAAAGTTCCGACAAAGGGAAATTAATTTCATTTAGCTACTCTAAGGAGAATGAGGACACTGTGTTAATGAAAGGATATTCGCTGCTATTTTTTAACATATTTTGTTGCTCTGAGTAGAGATTATTTTAGATTGTATCAGTTATTCTGGGTGTTTTGAATAGAGAAGTGGCAATTTGTTTAAAATGGTTCACAGATGTAACAATCAAAAGCTCTTGTGAGTTGTTGATTCAGATTACTAGAGTCACATATCTGTTTGAAATTGGGGATTACTGAATATATAACTATTCACCATCATAGAAGGAGATCTTGATGTCGATGTATACAAGCCAGCCTTGAAGGAGATTGCAGGAGTTTGAAAAGACAGATATCGTCAAAGGATTGCTCAGGATGCAAAAGGATTCAATGGAAGTAATCATTGTCTAATCCAACAAGTAGATTGAGCCAATTGGAGGAGATTCACAGTCACTATAATTGCAGATCTAGAAAGTTGTTTCAAGATGCTAAAATCTGAGGTTACTAGTTAGAGATCGTAGCAGAAGGCAATTTGGAAGGAGTGAAGGTGGGCGAAGCTACCGAAATCAATCCATAATTGAAGACAAGTGCAGCAGCTCAAGGTAAGCAAATCATTCATTAAAAATGATACAATCTAGTAAAAGAGAAAAAAACATAATTAAATGCATAATTGTAAACACTTCATAATTGAAATATTTTATTAAATTAAAACCATCTATGGTATATGCACAAAGTTGTGGGACCAAAAAGTCACCTCTTGGTTTTTTGTGTTAAAAAGTGAAAAATAAAAAGACAAAATATAAACCCATGGCCCATTCTACATTTTGGCAAGCAAAAACCAGTTTTTGGGAGGAGGAATCAAGTAATTTCTAAGTGTAAATTACGTTTTCACCATGCCACCTCACCAATACCACTCCCAAGGACATTGTGAATGAAATGTAGAGGGTGTAGCAGTCGAAGAAGGTAGGGTTTGATTGATTTTGGTGAGTTTGAAAAGAAATTTTCACTTTTGCAATGTTTGATTGGTTTTTTATGTTGAATTTACAGTCAATGAGGCACCACAGAACACTAATCCAATAGAGGAGGCTGAAAACAACCCCCAAAACCCTCAAAACCCCTCACCTTCATGTCCTCACCGTGAAAGAGACACACATGAAAATTAGTTAGAACAAATTGAAGAAAACAAAAAACATCTTCAAACCCTAATTGAAATGTTAAATAGTCCAAATGCAAGCACCAATCATAGGAGAGCCCTTGCCATGTCATTAGAGGTGATTGTTTCTCACATTGAATTAGTGACAAACCAAATCACCGAATGGAATGACTATAGGGAGAGGAGTTGGCAATACTATGTTGACAAATTCTCTTACCAAAAAGTGAAGGACAAAAAAATTGCAAAATCTGCATTATGTTCACAATTTATCATCCTAAAATTGGCCAAACATTAGAAGAGACTTGCAAACACTTCCTAATTCATTAGTGTAGGAATGGAGATATATCCCAAAACTTTTGGGATAGATGGTACATGATCTTTGATGAGCACCCTGTTAGATTTAGGGCAGACAACTGAGAGGGGGGGTGAATCAGTTATCCAAAACTTTTCTTGTTTCAACACTTGCATTCACTTTGTATTAACAATAAATTAATCATGAAAACTTAATGTAATTATCCAAGAGCAGAAAACACATCTACACATGAGACACCAAGATTTTGACGTGGAAAACCTGATTAAGGGAAAAACCACGGGGTGACTAACCCAAGATATTATTCTTTGTTAGAAGAATAGAAAGAATAAGATGGCACATGCCAATTAGGGCTCACTGCCTGAGCACACTATTCACAAGAGGCTCACTGCCTACAAGAGACACACTGTCTACAATAAATGAGTATTACATACTTGAACTGGTAAATAGTATCATCACCATGCTTGAATCAGTTCCATTAAAGTGCAAATCCTTCTGCTCTCCCTTTTGCTCTTATCCTCACTACAACACCCTCATCTCCACAAGTACACTCTTGAAATGACTTCACAAACCTTTATTTATACATGACATCAACTTAGGAACAAACATCTAAGTCAGCAAGCAACCACAAGAACATTCGCAAGGTGTATAATTCATCCGGTCAACCAGTCACAGAGAGAACACCTTCATCTGGAAGTATTTCTTTAATTCCGGGCTCTAATTCTAATGCGGACCATCAACATGAACTGAACATAATCCAAGGACCTTCACAAGCTTTCCTGAATCACCAGGAACATCTGCATTTCCTCTCCTTACAGAAATCCTTCTCTCCTACATCTGAAACCTCAAGAACATAGCCTATTTATTACTATCACAAAGAAATAGGTTCTTCCGGACCTTCAAATCACAAACAGATCTACTTGATACTTCACAAGGATGTCCTAAGCGCTTCCTCAAATCTTACAAAGTGGGATAATGCATTACCGGACCTATCTGTCTCACTCTGTCACCACTGAGCACTTGTCGGAACCGGTTCTACTTGAGTGACCATAAATTCTTCAGATCTTCATGCGGATCCCTGAAAACTTGACTGGAGCATCTCAAGACTTATATCTACAAACCCTTTAAACCACATCGTCTGATCCTCAATCTATCTTGGACTTTTACCTTGTTATCATCACTGTTCTTCACTATTCCTGATTGAGACTAATTTTCTCAATATCCTCAGCACACAGCTCATCCAATCCTTCCCATTAATGCAACATGAGTATGTTGACATCAATGACAACACCAGTTCAACCCATACTTGCAACAATCTCCCCCTTTGTCATTGATGGCAACATATTATGTGAAAAACCATCAAGACAAGAACTTCTCCTTACTGTCATAGCTCCCCTTATCAACAACAACTATTCACATGTCTTCTCTTCCTGTACTACTCCTCTGATCATCAACCACTTGTTTTTCACATGTCTTCTCTCCCCCTTCGACATCAATGACAAAGGGCCCATACTTGCAACTTTATAAACACACCTGCTACTCCCCCTAAGTAGTAGCTCCCCAACACCAATTTGGACCACAAGATATGACTGTGATATCCACTGGACTGATGCACATTAGTGCATCCTAGTTCATCACCGGAGGGGCAATAACCCCTAACTTCTCCCTGAGATACTCAAAAGAGTCCTTGGGAAGAGGTTTAGTAAAGATATCTGCAATCTGATCCTTGGAGGGCACATACTCCAATCTGACTTCATCCTTGTTCACTTGCTCTCTCAGAAAGTAAAACTTGATAGATATGTGCTTGGTCTTAGAATGTAACACTGGATTCTTAGAAATATTTATTGCACTTCAATTATCACAAAAAATTGTGATAGGCTCCTCATATTCTATTTTAATGTCTCTTAGCATTTGCTTCATCCGTAAGATTTGAGTGCAACTACCTGCTACTGCAATGTATTCTGCTTTAGTTGTAGATAGAGATATTGCCTCTTATTTCTTGCTTAGCCAAGAAACCAATCTTTTTCCCAAGAAGAATGCTCCACCACTGGTACTCTTTCAGTCATCCACATCTCCTATCCAATCTGCATCTGTATATGCATGAAGAGAGAAATCATGATCTCTAGGATACCATAGACCATACTCAATTGTCCCCTTTAGATATCTAAAGATCTTCTTGATTGCCATAACATGAGATTCTCTAGGATCAGCTTGGAATCTAGCAACAAGACCAATAGCCTGCGTAATATCTGGTCTAGTTTGAGTGAGATACAATAGTCCTCCAATCATTGACCTATATTTTGTCTGATCAACTTTGGGAGAGTCATCATCTTTGCTCAACCTGCATCCAGTTGCTATTGGAGTGTTCATTGGCTTTGAGTCTTCCATCCCAAATTTTCTCAACAATTCTTTCACATATTTTAACTGAGAGATGAAGATTCCTTTCTTTGTTTGAGTAATTTGTAGACTCAAAAAGAAATTAATTTCTCCAAGCATTGACATCTCAAACTCACTTTTCATTTGACTTGAAAAAGTTTTACACATACTGTCTCTTCCTCCAAAAATGATATCATCAACAAATACTTCAACAATTAAGATATTTTCATGATTAATTTTGAAATACAAATTACTATCAGCAGTACCTTTATTGAAACCAATCTTCAAGAGATGCTTATCCAATCTTTCATACCAGGCTCTTGGGGCTTGCTTCAGTCCATACAGTGCCTTTTTTAATTTATAGACCATGTCACTATGATCAGACAATTGAAATCCATCCGGTTGCTCAATATATACTTCTTCTTCTAAATTACCATTTAGGAAGGCAGATTTGACATCCATCTGATACACCTTGAAATCCTTGAAGGCAGCAAATGCAAGAAATAATCTGACTGCTTCAATTCTTGCCACCAGAGAAAAAGTTTCTTCAAAATCAACTCCTTCTATTTGAGAGTAACCTTTGCAAACTAATCTGGCCTTGTTTCTGATTACTTCACCGGCTTCATTCAATTTGTTCCGAAAGACCCATTTGGTCCCAATCACATTTTTGTTTCTTGGTCTGGGAACAAGATCCCAAGTGTGATTCTTCTCAATTTGCATCAGTTCTTCTTCCATTGCCTTAGTCCAGTTTTCATCATTGCAGGCTTCATTTACTGTCTTAGGTTCAATCTTTGAAATTAAACAATACTCATCTAAATTTTGAGCAATTTTCCTCCTTGTTTGCACCCCTTTGCTTTTGTCACCTATGATCTAATCTTCAGAGTGGTTTAGAGTTACATACCTTGGAATTTTGGGAGTCTCTTGCACTTCTAACTCTTGATTAGTCTCATTAAGACTTACCTCTTCTTCCTATCTTACCGGATCAACTTGACTTTGTTTCTCAGAAGAGACTTGGATGCCTTGAATCTGAACACCATTTTGATCATCTTCGTCATGTTCAAGAATTCTTGAGGGTCTTTCAATTTCTTTATCAACCTTCACATTTATACTTTCTACAATCTTTCTCAGTCTCTTGTTGTAACATCGGTATGCTTTGCTTTGAGTGGAATAACCCAAGAATATTCCTTCATCAATTCTAGCATCAAACTTTCCTAGATCTTCATCCCTTTTAATGTAACATCTACTACCAAAAACTCTAAAGTATCTTACAGTGGGAGTAATGCCAAACCAGAGCTCCTAAGGAGTCTTACCGATATAGTTTCTAATTTGAACTCGGTTGAGAGTGCAGCCTGCAGTGCTGACAGCTTCTCTCCAATAGATCTGAGGGACATTTTCTTCCATCATCATGGTCCTGGATGCTTTCTGGATGGTCTAGTTCTTTCTCTCAACAACTCCATTCTGCTGTGGATTTCTAGGGGCAGACAACTGTCTCTTTATTCCATGTTTCTCACAAAAGTTTATGAACTCATCAGATGTGAATTCTCCACCTCTATCAGACCTCAGACACTTCAATTTTAATCCAGTCTCATTTTCCACCATAGCCCTGAATATTTTGAATTTCTCAAGAGCTTCTAATTTCTTTTTTAGAAAGGTTACCCACATCATCCGGGAATAGTCATCAATTAGCAATATGAAGTATCTATCACCTTGCACACTCCTAATTCTTGCCGGACCACATAAGTCAGTGTGAACCAAGTCTAATAATCCGGTAGAAGATTGTTCCTTTCTTTTGAATGAGATTCTGCTTTGTTTTCCCAACTGACATTCTTTGCACAAACTATTTGTAGGTTTTACCAATCTTAGAAGATCTCTTACAACCTGAGTATTACTTATCTTGATGATATTATCAAAGTTCACGACACATTCTTCTATGCCATAACCAACTCTGATCAATTTGAACAAATAAGCAACTTTTACTAGTACCAGCTAAGTGAAAGATGTTACCTTTTGTTTGGGTACCGGATTGAATCTCTATTCCAGAACTTTCAAAGATTTTGCACTTTCCATTCTTGAATCTGAGATCATAGCCTTTGTCCACCAACTGTCCCACACTGAGAAGATTGTGTTTCAATCCTTCAACATATAATACATTACCGGTTTTATTCTTTCCATCAAAAGAAATAGTTCCTCTACCTTTGATTCTACTTGTAGAGTTATCACCAAACTTTACCACTCCTCCTTCATACCTTTCCAAATCTATGAACTTGTTTTTATCACCTATCATGTGGTGAGAGCAGCCACTGTCAATGACCCAATCATCCTTTTCTTCAACTTGGGCAGCCAAGGCTTTATGATTTATGGATTCAAAGGGTATTGGATCTTCTTCCTTGATGGCAATGAACACCCAGTCACTTCCAGATTTGTCTTCTTTCTCTGATTCATCATCTGTTACTCCTTCATTATCTCTTTCATGAGCATAGTAACAATTCTTCTGGAATCTTGGTCTATTACTGTTTGGCCTAGAAAATCTTTCTAGACGCCTTGATGCAAAATGACCAATCTTATTGTAGTTAAAACACTTAAAAGGCAATTTTCCCTCATACTTACCGGATCCTCTTGGTAGTCTTTTTGCAATAAGAGCTTCAAGATGAGTAGTTTCAGCTTCTTCTTCTTCCAAGTCTTTTCTTGCATTTTCATACCATGATGATTTCCTTGAAGAGTTTTCTCCTGGATCAAACCTTTGTTTTCCTTTTACCAAGGCACTTGCTTTGAATGTAGATTCAGTCTTTGGAGGATCATCTCCAAACTCAGCCATTTCAAAAGCAGCTAGCTTACCAACCAATTGATCCCTTATGACAGTTGTGTGAGCTCTAAATTCTTCGATTGCAAAAGCTTTGATTTTATAAGACTCAGGAAGGGATCTGAGAAATTTTCCAATGATCTCATCTTCACTCAGTGTTCCACCTGCATTTTTTATTCCACAAACCAGCTCATTCACTCTTGGCATAAAAGAGGTAATATTTTCATCATTTCTCATTTTCAGTCTTTCAAATTTCCCTTTTAGACTCTGTAATCTTGCACATTTAACAAATTGGTCTCCTTCATGCAAAATTTCCAATTTCTTCCAAATCTCAAAGGCAGTTGGTAGATGAATAACATTAGAGAGTTCTGAGTCAGATAATGCGCTTAAAAGAGCCTCTTTGGTTTGCAGATTGTTTTCAACTTCTGTGATTTCATTTAGGGTTGTCGGACCACTCTATGGAGGTACATAGGCCTTTGTCACCATGAACCAGTATGCGAGTCCCATGCACTGCAAGTGACATTCCATGCGACCTTTCCAAAGAGCAAAGTTAGTTCCATCGAACTTCAGACTATCCTTCTTGTAGGACAACATCCTGAATCTCCTCAAGTGGTTATGCTCCTTTTAGAGGAACTTGGCTCTGATACCAATTGTTAGATTGAGGGCAGACAACTAAGAGGGGGGGTGAATCAGTTGTCCAAAACTTTTCTTGTTTCAACACTTGCATTCACTTAGTATTAACAATAAAATAATCATGAAAACTTAATGTAATTATCCAAGAGCTGAAAACACATCTACACATGAGACACCAAGATTTTGACGTGGAAAACTTGGTTAAGGGAAAAACCACAGGTGACTAACCCAAGATATTATTCTTTGTTAGAAGAATAGAAAGAATAAGATGGCACATGCTAATTAGGGCTCACTGCCTGAGCACACTGCTCACAAGAGGCTCACTGCCTACAAGAGACACACTGTCTACAATAAATGAGTATTACAGATTTGAACTGGTAAATAGCATTGTCACCATGCTTGAATCAGTTATATTAAAGCACAAATCCTTCTGCTCTTCCTTTCTCTCTTATCCTCGCTACAACACCCTCATCTCCACAAGTACACTCTTGAAATGACTTCGCAAACCTTTATTTATACATGACATCAACTGAAGAACAAACATCTAAGTCGGCAAGCAACCACAAGAACATTCGCAAGGTGTATAATTCATCCAGTCGGCCAGTCACAGAGATAACACCTTCATCTGGAAGTATTTCTTCAATTTCGGGCTCTAATTCTAATGCGGACCATCAACATGAACTGAACATAATCCAAGGACCTTCACAAGCTTTCCTGAATCACCAAGAACATCCGCATTTCCTCTCCTTACATAAATCCTTCTCTCCTACATCCGGAACCTCAAGAACATAGTCTATTTATTACTGTCACAAAGAAATAGGTTCTTCTAGACCTTCAAATCACAAATAGATCTACTTGATACTTCACAAGGACGTCCTAAGCACTTCCTCAAATCTGCAGTGGGATAATGCATTACCAGACCTTACCGGACATATCTGTCTCACTCTGTCACCACTGAGCACTTGTCAGAACCGGTTCTACTTGAGTGACCATAACTTCTTCAGACCTTCATGCGGATCCCTGAAAACTTGACTGGAGCATCTCAAGACTTATATCTACAAACCCTTTAAACCGCATCCTCTGATCCTTAATGTATCTTGGACTTTTACCTTGTTATCATCACTGTTCTTCATTGTTCCTGATTGAGACTAATTTTCTCAATATCCTCAGCACATATCTCATCCAATCCTTCCCATTAATGCAACATGAATATGTTGACATCAATGACAACACCGGTTCAACCCATACTTGCAACACACCCATGTAATAACAATGAGGTGCCACAATATTTCTTGAGGAAACTCTATTGTGAGTTCGTCCTCAAGGAGATTCCTAATTATTTTTTACATTCAAGAGTTCCAGGGTGGATGAAATGTCCCTTAACTATTTTTTATAATATATTGCAGATATAAAACATAAATTTGTAAAATATCTCATAAAAATACTAATTTCACTGAAACTAGTCAACTAGTCTCACATAGAACAACACACCAAATCAATTGAAACACTACATAAAGTTATTATTTGAATTTTTTATGAAAAGAACATGAAATCAGGTCTGAGACATTAATTAATAGAAATAGTAAACACTATGAACATATACAACCAAAAACTATGCAAAACTCACAAAACTATGTATCTTGTTTACATCGAATATCACTACTAATGTCATAAACTGGCATAGTTTGATTTTCCCATAGGAAATATACAAAATCAGATCTGATATAGTAGGAATAACACTAATGATCAACTACAGCACTCACAACAAACTTCTGCAATATTACCCACAACACCAACTACAAACTGCACACAAACAGGATTACACAATGTGTATTTCAACACCTAGATAATGTACATGCAACACTTTGTGAGATCAAACCATCAATACCCAAATTCTCCAATCTGATATAAACCTCTGAAATGGATGAAATACAAAGTTCCTACAATAACATGCAACCACAAAGACATAAAAAGGCAACTACAACTATGAAAATAAATACTGCCGACACCATGGAAACACCATAAACCCAACTCAAACTGATAGAGTTGATCTCTGATGGTTGGGATGGATGTGCAGCAGAAAAAATACAGTTATTCACATGCTACACAATAGCAAAACCATTCATTGCTCCAGAAAACATTGAAACAACATAGATTACAAACAAATGCAAACCAAAACACTAAAAACTGTCAAACTTCCCTGAATCTTTAATGCACATGTAACCTCTGGGTGAGATTACCCTTTGAGATCCAAAGATAAACAACCTTAGACAATCTAAAACCCTCAAACAAATATCCAAGAGTCTCTAGCTTCAATGGATACATCGCCCACTAAAAATACACAAGCTAGACAACTCTATGAAGAAAAATGATCAAACAACAATAATAATCTCCAAAATGACAATCTTCATTTTTAAATATTCTAAGGCCAAGTTGGGCACCTAAAACCCAATGCCATGCAGCTAAAAATAATAATTAATTCCATTAAAATAGACTTTTCCACCAACTCCACCAATCCATAATGTTAGTTACAACAAGAGCCCAAGAATAGTGAGATTCTAATAACACCAAACCGCATTAAATCCCAATGTTGTATTTCATGCATGTTGTAGTTAGGATAAAAAATAAAATTAGGGCTAAATCATAAACATGAAGCATAAAAACCTAACAAACATAATAAAGGACAAAGTAGAATGAAAATGAAAACAACAAAGCAAATGCAAACCGAATCTCTACTCTACGCTTAATTTATCTCCATTGCTCTTCTCAATCTTGCATAGGAATGCATGATTTCGAAGGATGATTGAGGGTTGTATGTTGGTTGCTCACTTCTGTAGCATAGCAATGATGAGGATGATGAAAGAGAAGATCTAGAATGATTTGGATAGCATAATGATACATGAAATGTAAATGCCAAATGTCTTGGGTGAGGCTCGATTTATAGGAGATGGGTGATGGGAATGGATGGCTAGGATTAAATGATAGTTGGAGTTGTAGTCATTTGACAAGTGTCTCGTGAAGGTTGAATGAGGATTTAAAAGTCAAATGGCTTCCACCTTACATGGAGACAAATGTGGAGATAGAGACAAAGGTTTAATTAAATAATAAAATTATTTAATTTTGGAAAGGAATGATGTGGAAATACATTAATTAAATAAATATTTAATTTATTTAATTAATTTGGATGAGGGATGATGTTGAATGCAATAATTAAATAAATATTTAATTTATTTAATTAATTTGGATGAGGGAAAGGTGGAAATTAATTAAATAAATATAATTAATTTAATTAATTGACTAGAGTGATTAAAATGGGATTAGAATGGGATTATGATAGGAATTAGTTAAATAAATATGATTTATTTAACTAATTAGGTGATGGAATGGGTATCTGGTACAAAATTTCTCATTAGGTGTTTCAAATGATGTATCGACAAGGTGATGTTGTGACATGGTCAATTTTAGGTGTCTACATTTTGCCCCTCTTTGAGATGGTGTTGCGACTAAGAGAAGTAACATCATTTCAAAGAAGATAAGGTATGGATAGAGGAAAAGGATGCCTGAGCCACTTGAAAGAGTGACAAGGAGGATGGATGAAGAAATGGGATGATGATGATGAAAGGATAGGATGATGATGTAAGGATATGATGATACACCCTCAAGAGGATAGGCGGGTTGGAAGAACACGGGTATGCTCTTGAAATTATTGAAACAATAAAGGATGGATAAGGAGATGGAGGATGAAAGAAAATGGATGGATAGAAGAGATGAATGATACGTTATACTACAATGAAGTGAGCAACCATATAGTTTGATATAGTACTAGACATTATGCACCAAGGTATAAGGACCACGGTGATGATGTGTCATGTGCACCTAGCATAATAGAACCTTGTCTAGATGTATGAGGAAGTAAACTTAGAGCATTAAAGTCCTAATGTACAAAATGTATGATATGACCTTAGATGCAAAGGATAGTGTAAAAATCTATTCCAACATACACAAGATATGAATATTACCTAGAATGATATGGATTTGATACAAATCCAAGATAAAATGATAACACACACAAGCAAGAAAGCAACCATGCACAAATGATACAAAAACAAACAATGTATTGCCCCTGTCATGCTATAAACCAATGATCAGTTGATTGATGGATTGATTGATGATGATGGTGTTGTCATTGCAGGGAACGATATATCCCTAGATCAACACAAGGATTAAGATAGTGTTGTCATTGTGGGGAATGATATATCCCTAGATCAACACAAGGATGTGGGAACAATATATCCCATTGATGATGATGATGATGATGACTGATTTGGTTTACAACAAGGCTAGGATGAAAACCATGGATGTGATTGGATAATTTGACAAGATTTCTTGACTTGATTGGTATGGATTAAGGATGAATTACATTTGGATCATTGCTTGGATTGAATTGATTGATTTGATTGATTTGATTTTGATAAATTGATGTGATTTGATTTGATTGATTCGATTGATTTGATGAATTGATTTGTTTGATGAATTGATTTTATTTCTTGAATTTTTGTTGGATATTTGATTTTTTTTTACATGTTTCAATTTTTTTTGGATTTTTGACATGTTTTGATTTTTTTTAGATTTTTGGGAATTTTTTTGTGTGTGTGTTTTTGAAATGTTTTTATTTTTTTGTGTTTTTTAAATGTTTTGGGATGACATTGGATGACAATTTGGATAGTCTTTATGCTAGATACCGATGACAAGGGAAAACCAAGGCTAGATGCAAGGATGGAGGTAGGATGGATGGATAAAAGGACATGAGTGATTGTAAATGGGATGGAAGGCTCATGATAGATGGATGGGTCAAAGGATAGGCTATAGGGGATGGGAGACTCATGATATATGGATGGGTAAAAGGATAGGAGATAATTGATAGAATGGATGTAAGCATCATAAAGGAGCTAAGATGTGATCTCCAAAGACTATGTCACATAGGAATAACATGCCCCATTCTAGGTGTAATACTTAGGAATTGACATGACAAAGCTTATGACGATTGCAAGATGATAGGATTGGATTGGCGTAGAAAGGATGAGGTATATCAAGAGATATCCAAAACATTTGTCAACATTTTTCCCCCATGTCTTTATCAAGATCAAAATGAGTAAAGGAGGATGAATGGACTCAATAAGATAGGTATATGGGTGTAATGGATAAGGATGGTAGGATGGTATGGTAATGGTATGATGAGATAGATAGTTTGGATGAGACAACATGCCCCCAAGTGTAAATAACATAGAAGATCAACCTACACATGACACCTGTTTGCCAGGTTTTTATCATGGTACTTATCCAAGGCGCCACTGAAGTGGTTTTCTCCATTGGACAAAGGGATTTCTCTTTACTATTTTGATTTTTTTTTTTTCATTTTTTTTAATATTGGATAGCATGACAATTACACATGGCACCTGCGTGTAGGTTTTCACCATGGTACTTATCCAAGGTGCCACAAAAGTGGTTTTCATAATAGGACAAATTATTTCTCTTTACTATTTTGATTTTTTTTCTTTTTTTCTTTTTGTTTGTCTTTTTTTTTAATTATTTTTTTCTCATGGGGTATTTGGATGGGATAAGTGGATATAGAAAAGAGAGACTCAAGCATCTAGTTCCATGAAAGGTAATAGTCCCATTAAAGATGGATGTCATCACACATGTGGATCATGTCAAGTCTCATTATTCTCATAGATGTTGGTAAGGGATTGCATGAAAGGGAGATGGAATATATGGGTAGTAGATTATGATGTGGATTATGAAAGGGTCATGCAAGGATGGATGGGGGATAGTGGATTATGAGGTTTATGGTAGGGTAGAATAGTGGATTTTTATGTGGATTATGGATGGAAGGATTATACAAAATCATTGACCATAGGGAGGTGATGGGGGAGATATGTAGGATTATGGATGGAAGATGGGGAGATGGAGGTATGTGAAAATGTTGTAGAATGGAAAGGAACCAAGACCAACACCTACACAAACTATGATAAACATTGAAGCTTTTGATTTGAAGCTAGTGTAGGAAGTAATGGCAATGTTTACTTATGGAATGGTCAATGTAGGAATTTAGGTACCCACATATACTTAGGATTTTTATGATTTTTGCATTGGGTGTGGGATAAAGGAATTTGAGATTTTTGGATGGAATGGAATTTTTACAATTTTTGGATGGAAGAGGATTGTTGGCATTTTTGAGATCTGGATGCTTCATTTGACTTGATTTATTTTTGCATAGGTACCCAAACCATTTTATTTTTGGCCTTTCATTTTGGGGATATGGGCTTATATAGCCTTTAGATGTATTTTTCTTGAATTCTTTGCAATGATGCCTTAAGGCATGAGCAGTGATAACTTTAAGAAACCCCTCCTCAAAAAAGATATAAAATCTTGATGAATCTTCCATTTTTT
This sequence comes from Cunninghamia lanceolata, assembly GCA_027924645.1. Taxonomy (NCBI): domain Eukaryota; kingdom Viridiplantae; phylum Streptophyta; class Pinopsida; order Cupressales; family Cupressaceae; genus Cunninghamia; species Cunninghamia lanceolata. Next base: position 13,411,114 of record BSBN01000870.1, on the reverse strand, counting down.
TGGAAAAAAATATTAATTTCTATTAGTGAATCTTTCCTTATTTTTGAAAAAATATTTAATTTTATTGGCAATTTTTTTAAATCACTAGAAATTTGTAGAAAATCTTGGCAAATCTTGACAAAAATATGAAAATGCATTAATTACCATGGTGAATCCTTCCTAAAAAACAAATTAAATTCCTATGGAAAAGTAAAGGCTTGAAGGTGGCAGTGATTGACTAGTTTAAGGTGTAGTGCTCGTGTCTATAATTCCTTAATGCCTTAATATTTTAAATCAAACATTGACTATTTTAAATTGGCCCTAAATTATTTTTCGCCACCATTGATTTTATTTATAATCTAATGGTTTGGGTTCCGTGAAGCTCCAATGCCCATGGAGCCCAAAATTGCATTTGGGACGTTGATCTTAATGAAGATCAATGATCCAAATACAATTTTGAGCCCCATGGGCATTGGACCTCTGTGAGTATATTTTGGCCCATGGAATTTAACCTTATCCATTAGATTATAAATTGAGATCAATGGCCCAAATACAATTTCGGGCTTGATGGGCATTGGAGCTCCATAGGTACATTTTAACCCATGGAATACAACCGTTGTCATTAGATTATAAATAAAATCAATGATGGTGATTAAAAATTGGTGATATGGCCCTAAAGCAACCAATAATTATATAATATTATTGACTAATTAATTTCATTTTATACTAAAACTTATAAAATTTAGGCGAATCTAATCTAATTAGGTATCAAATATTGTGGCAAATTTTTTAGTTTAAAATTTTAATAAAATAAATATTTTGGTGATTTAACTAGGACTAAAATAAAATTTTGTAAACATGTGGTGATTTAGGTCACCTTATAGCTTGCACTATTAGCCAAATTTTGAATCCCCAATTTCAACTATTAGCCAATTGGTGAATATTAGCCACTAAAAAAATCACTTGGCATGAGAATTTTTAGGATGTTTGGCTTTATGAGTAGAGGCATCCAAATTTTTATTTTTGAATCCCTTCAGATTGGTGGAAGCTTCTTGTTTAGATGATGTGTGCATTTGTTGATCATGATTGGGAATTTTAGGGGATTTATGGATGGAGGGATTAAAAGTGGATTTATGAATAATTGGATGAGGAGATTGGATGATAAGGATATGGGAGAAGAGGAGGTAGAGTGGATGGAGGGATATTAGGAGTTGGAAGTAATGGAGGTAAAGCAAATGGTGGAATGTGTATGGTCACATGCTTTTGGGATTTGTAGGATAATGGAAGTGAAATGACAACATATGTTTTGGGAGTATGATAGGATGCATGGGATTTGGAATAGAAGGATGTGCATTTAGGAGGTGTTAGTGCCTGAATTGACTGACAGTTTTTGAGCAATTTTCATGCAGGCACCTTCCTTAAAAATGTTCTAAGTGTTGGACCTCCTCAGCATTTTTCAGCTGCAGCATCGTATTTTCCTGAGGAAGAGGTCATCATCATCATGTTTGCTTCGATGGTGGTCAGCATCATCATGTTTTCTATCGACTTGTTTTTCATCAGGATCATCATATTTCAATATCGGGTGATGTTTGGATATCATCCTGATCCTGCTGATGAGCTACAATGTGCCTTAATTTTCTTGCGGAGGGTGATTTTTTAAATATCCGGTGATCTTCCAATTATCACCCTGCCCTTTTATGATGATGATGTCACCCCGATCTTCTGAGGGGGTCATTTTCTAAGTTGTTCAACCCAGCCTATTTTTTCTTAAGGGTCGTCGTCATCATCATGATCTTATTTCCAGTTATCGCCGTGTTGCTTGCGAGGGTCATCATATTGTCTACCTGCATGATCTTTCGCTGGGGTGATATTTTAACATCGGGTGATCTTTGTTAAGATCATCCTGATGATGTTGCTGTAAAGTTCTAAGTGTGACCCGATTTTCTTTGTGGTCATCATATTTTGGACGTCAGGATGATCTTAGTCAATATCATCCTGATGTTGTTGTATCACTTCATGTTCGTTGTTTTATCATCCTGATGATGCTGATATCAAGGAGATATCCGCCTGCCGGCTTCGTGCATTATCTAGTGGGGGGTGATCTTTTCAAATATCTGGCATATTCATCTATCACCCCGATCTTATAGTGGAGCTACCGTGCAGCATCATATTTGTGCATCAGGATGATATTTCCAAATATCCGGTTATCTTCCGAATATCATCCTGATGTCGATATGATGATGACGTCATCCGAATATGAGGAGGTACGCAGTAGGCAGATATGCTGATGACATCAGCAGGATATGACGATGACGTCATCAGGATGTTCATCGGCCAGACTTTTGGTATCGGCTAAGCAGGAGGATCTTCCTCCGATGGATCAGGTTGTGCCGATGAAGGCGATTATCATGCAGGTGATATTGCGGTGATGATGCTGACGTCAGGGTGATATTTCAAGCGACAGGATATCATGTTGTTGGAGGATGATGATGAAGTCTTATACTAGTGTCGTCAGGAGCAAAAGCACCGACATTATATATGCTCGTGTCCTAGTATATAAAGTGTTGAAAAGGTCGCCGCGGGGTGCATGTGGGATAATTGATATCCTGCATATTTGAAATATCATGACGATGAATCTTGGCGGGAAATGGTTGCGATGCATAGTTTGACGTTTTCCCGAGGCCGCAGGTTGGTGCGCCATTAATGGTGAAGGTTGCAGAGGTATGGACGGATCTGGTACCTGATTGAAGGTGTACATCAATGGACAGTGGCGCAGGGCTCGAGATTTCTTCGTGTCTCCTCCCCTACCTGCTGCATTCATGTTTGGGCGCCAATCTGGTAATGCGTTGAGCGCCATTTTTCTGATACTGTGTATCTGGCGGGATTTTTGGTCAACCATGTAATTAATTGCTGTGGTACACTACCTGGCTGTTATAAGCAGGAAGTGTTACTCATTTTGGTTGTTGAAAACTGGACATTTTGGCTCTGTAATAAGATACAACTAGTTTTGGTTGCTCTGTGCAGCAAAACTTGTGAGTTTATGTATCTCCTGTTGTACGATTTGGCATGAATCCACTGATTTCATGGTTAATCTTATATGAATAATGTTGTGTTTGCATGTGTTATGCTGATTCTGTCTCCAGTTTTGCATGTATCTTTCTTACTGCAATAGGGATGCCATAAGTATAGACAGCTTAACACTCTTTATTGGGAGATATCTGTAAGGCAGATATCATGTGTATCCCCCTGAAATCCAATTTTAGCTATTCATGCTGATCATTCACAGGTGTATGTCTACCGATTCCAAGCCCTGGATAGGCACCAATCTAGCTCTGTGTTGAGGTTATACACCATGTCCAGCTTTGCATCCAAAATTCAAACTAAACCATCTCTTCCTTCCATCTGTTAGTTGTAGGATTAGGAGTAGGAAACCCTTGCATGCTCTCATCCCTAACCAGACATATATGTCCAAGAACGTTGCCCACCTTGTGATCTATCATACAGATCTTGGTCCATACATGAGAGTATTCTGCCTGTTGTTGTCAAGTTAGATCTTTCTATCTTTGAGCTAGTCAAGGACATCTTGAGTTATAGGGATACCCCCCTTGGTGCGGTAGAACCAGAAGTGAAGGGGAGGAGCTCACGCAACCTCCTGTATTAGTTGGTTGAATCTGCCTGTGCATTAGAAGTGGCAAACCCTAATGCTGATTCAGAAGAAAAACCAACAGAAATTGGCGACTCTGCTGGGGAGAAAATTGATGAAAAAGTGTTATATCTTGTGGCCCATCTGAGTCACCAACAAAATGATGCTCTGCTGGTGGAATGAACCTGGAAAAGTAGCTTTCAGCTATTGAAAATTTTGTCCTCTCTGGAGAGGTGGCGACTCTGCAAAAAAGATCTGAATGCACATGAAAGATGGATGTATGTGATGTGACAAAAATGTGTTGTTTATTTTTCTGCATCTGTATGAGAAAAGGTACCTTGTTCCTTCCCCTTTATATTTGTTGTTTTGTTGCATAAGTTAGATGCCAGGGGAAGCCTCAGGTCTTAGACAGACAAAGGATGTCTAAGAGTAAGATTTTTATGAATCCAAGTATGAATTATCCCATACTCAGTGGTGAAATGTCGAATAAAAGAATAGAGAAGATAAGAAATAGATTGATATTCTTAGAGGCTGAGCAGGCCCAGTTAAAAAGCAGTAACCCTGTTGTGTCTGCCAGTCAGAAGGCTAAACCTCTTCTCAGCCCTTTTGATCCTTTGTATGACCAACTGGATTTGTCATGGGTGGATTATAAAGTAGAAACTATGCCTGCTAGGATATACTGTCAGATGCCTAGATTTAGTGGTCACAATGTATGTGATGGGAATGCACATATCCAAAATTTTCACAGTTTTATGGGAAAATATTCATTCAGAGATGAGGATATGTGGATGAGGTTTTTTGTTAGGTCCTTTGATGCAAAAGCAAAAAACTAGTATTTGAGCTTTCCAAAGAAATCCTTTGCCTGTTGGGATGAGCTTGCTGACTGTTTCAAGGAAGAATTTGCAAAAGAACCGGCTGATCTTGTTGCAGAATTGATGAGAATCAGAAAACAAGATGAAGAGCCATGTGTTGTTTTCAGTCATAGGTTTGCAATAGCCCTTTCACAGATCCCAGAAGTCTTCAGACCTGATATTTCAGCCTGTGTTGGCATATTCTTTGAAGCTTTTGAGGAGGGCTTTAGTGCAATACTGAGGGATTTCAAGGTGACAAGTATGCAGATGGCATACAGGTTCATAGAAAAGATAGAAAAAATTAGAAATGTGTACCTGCTGAAACCCCTGTCCCCAGGCCTTGGTGTGAATAATAGTTGTAAAGCTGCAAATGACCAAATAATTAAGGCATCATGTGAAGATGAAAAGATGAATATTGAAGGTGCTAGTGAAAGGACTAATGAGGATTCCCATTGCAATGATGAGGCATCTGACCATGAAAACAATAACGAGGTTGTGGACAGCAATGAACAACTTTTGGAATGGACCTATGGAGATAATTGTGAGTATTGTACTCAAGACAGAGAAGATATAAGCAAACAGAGAAACAGTCCTATGTGTGACCCATTGACTTCTTTTCGAACACATGGGGATCGTGAAGAGCAGTCAGAGATTGAAACAAGTGCTGGTTCAGAGCATGATTATTTTTCATTTGATGGCTGTTTTGCTTATGACACACAAGCTGATACTCCTCCACAAAGGGAATCCATTGGTGATGAAGATGCATGTTCTGCTGCCCATAAACAAATGGCATACTATGATCAAGCTGATGTACCTGGATCACCCATCTTTGACACATATGGTGATGAGGATTTATTTGAGTATGGTGAGGATCTAGACATTGTTTTTGGTTTGGATTCTGTTTCTCATCCTGATGAAAGAGGAAACAACATACATCAGGTAAGTGACTGTGAAAATGTGCCTGATTTGAAAGAGATGCCAGAGCCTGATCTTTTCCAGCTTGGTGTACCAGATGGTTGTGTACATGATGTACACAATTGTGATTTTGAAAGCTTTTCTTTTGATGTGCCAGTATATACAATGAGCTCTGATCTTCCTAGCTGTGTGGTGGACTTTGAGTGTTTCCTATTTTTCAGTCCAGCTAGGAGATCATGTTGCAATGCATGATGATGATATAGATGATAAGTGCTATATGCCATATGAGTATGCATTGCTTGATACATTCTACACCCACATGTCACATGATGATGAGGGTTATCTGCACAGGTTTGACAATGACAAGCCAAATCAAAGGGTTGAGTGTGCAGATGACAAGGTTTGTTTGTGGGTGGATCCTGACAGTATCTCCAGGCTTGACCCAGTGCATGCAGATGAAAACAAGATATTTGACAAAGGGAGATACATGTTTTTCTTTTCTTGGTGGCCTTAGGCCATCAAGTGTGTTTGGTGATGCAGGTCGGTGCAGTATTTGACTCTGTGCCCAATGGATAAGGGACTGGTCTGCATCCCAGAGATCTGGGGTTCTCACTGCAGTCTTGCACCTGCACGTCCCCAGACAGAGCCAGTGTTAGTGCCTGAATTGACTGACAGTTTTTGAGCAATTTTCATGCAGGCACCTTCCTTAAAAATGTTCTAAGTGTTGGACCTCCTCAGCATTTTTCAGCTGCAGCATCGTATTTTCCTGAGGAAGAGGTCATCATCATCATGTTTGCTTCGATGGTGGTCCGCATCATCATGTTTTCTGTCGACTTGTTTTTCATCAGGATCATCATATTTCAATATCGGGTGATGTTTGGATATCATCCTGATCCTGCTGATGAGCTACAATTTGCCTTAATTTTCTTGCGGAGGGTGATTTTTCAAATATCCGGTGATCTTCCAATTATCACTCTGCCCTTTTATGATGATGATGTCACCCCAATCTTCTGAGGGGGTCATTTTCTAAGTTGTTCAACCCGGCCTATTTTTTCTTAAGGGTCGTCGTCATCATCATGGTCATATTTCCAGTTATCGCCGTGTTGCTTGCGAGGGTCATCATATTGTCTACCTGCATGATCTTTCGCTGGGGTGATATTTTAACATCGGGTGATCTTTGTTAAGATCATCCTGATGATGTTGCTATAAAGTTCTAATTGTGACCCGATTTTCATCGTGGTCATCATATTTTGGACGTCAGGATGATCTTAGTCAATATCATCCTGATGTTGTTGTATCACTTCATGTTCGTTGTTTTATCATCCTGATGATGCTGATATCAAGGAGATATCCGCCTGCCGGCTTCGTGCATTATCTAGTGGGGGGTGATCTTTTCAAATATCTAGCATATTCATCTATCACCCCAATCTTATAGTGGAGCTACCGTGCAGCATCATATTTGTGCATCAGGATGATATTTCCAAATATCCGGTTATCTTCCAAATATCATCCTGATGTCGATATGATGATGACGTCATCCAGATGTGAGGAGGTGCGCAGTAGGCAGATATGCTGATGACATCAGCAGGATATGACGATGACATCATCAGGATGTTCATCAGCCAGACTTTTGGTATCGGCTAAGCAGGAGGATCTTCCTCCGATGGATCAGGTTGTGCCGATGAAGGCGATTATCATGCAGGTGATATTGCGGTGATGATGCTAACGTCAGGGTGATATTTCAAGCGACAGGATATCATGCTGTTGGAGGATGATGATGAAATCTTATACTAGTGTCGTCAGGAGCAAAAGCACCGACATTATATATGCTCGTGTCCTAGTATATAAAGTGTTGAAAAGGTCACCGCGGGGTGCATGTGGGATAATTGATATCCTGCATATTTGAAATATCATGACGATGAATCTTGGCGGGAAATGGTTGCGATGCACAGTTTGACGTTTTCTCGAGGCCGCGGGTTGGTGCGCCATTAATGGCGAAGGTTGCAGAGGTATGGACGGATCTGGTACCCGATTGAAGGTGTACATCAACGGACAGTGGCGCAGGGCTCGAGATTTCTTCCTGTCTCCTCCCCTACCTGCTGCATTCATGTTTGGGCGCCAATCTGGTAATGCGTTGAGCGCCATTTTTCTGATACTGTGTATCTGGCAGGATTTTTGGTCAACCATGTAATTAATTGCTGTGGTACACTACCTGGCTGTTATAAGAAGGAAGTGTTACTCATTTTGGTTGTTAAAAACTGGACATTTTGGCTCTGTAATAAGATACAACTGGTTTTGGTTTCTCTGTGCAGCAAAACTTGTGAGTTTATGTATCTCCTGTTGTACAATTTGGCATGAATCCACTGATTTCATGGTTAATCTTATATGAATAATGCTATGTTTGCATGTGTTATGCTGATTCTATCTCCAATTTTGCATGTATCTTTCTTACTGCAATAGGGATGCCATAAGTATAGACAGCTTAACACTCTTTATTGGGAGATATCTGTAAGGCAGATATCATGTGTATCCCCCTGAAATCCAGTTTTAGCTATTCATGCTGATCATTCACAGGTGTATGTCTACCGATTCCAAGCCCTGGATAGGCACCAATCTAGCTCTGTGTTGAGGTTATACACCATGTCCAGCTTTGCATCCAAAATTCAAACTAAACCATCTCTTCCTTCCATCTGTTAGTTGTAGGATTAGGAGTAGGAAACCCTTGCATGCTCTCATCCCTAACCAGACATATATGTCCAAGAACGTTGCCCACCTTGTGATCTATCATACAGATCTTGGTCCATACATGAGAGTATTCTGCCTGTTGTTGTCAAGTTAGATCTTTCTATCTTTGAGCTAGTCAAGGACATCTTGAGTTATAGGGATACCCCCCTTGGTGCGGCAAAACCAGAAGTGAAGGGGAGGAGCTCACGCAACCTCCTGTATTAGTTGGTTGAATCTGCCTGTGCATTAGAAGTGGCAAACCCTAATGCTGATTCAGAAGAAAAACCAACAGGAGGCATGGAGGAAGTACCTACATCTTGAGATTGTTTTCCTTGGGGTGTATATCCAAGGCCAAATGAGTGTGTAAGGACTTTGACATGGATGGGCTCCAAAATACCTTGTTCATGAAGGCCTAAGCCTTTACCTTGATAATTAATTTTTTGGAGTATGTGATGGACAATGGGACTAGGTGTGGTTTGAACACTAGACTTGAGTATGTTATTAGTTGGAGAAGGTGAAGTGGAGGATAAAGGTTGTTGTTCGAGGACCCTAGGGAGGAGCATTCATGGATAAAGGTGGTAAGACCCATAGGATATGTTAGTGGACTTGCAACATGATTGATAGTGGATGTGGAAGGATCATTAGGATCTTGATTATGTTCATTTAGATCCAAGGGATTGGTTTGATCTTCTATGTGTGCTTGGGAGGCATGTGTCTCATCATGACAAGTGAAAGTTGGATCACGGAGTGAAGGAGAAGTTTCTTCACTTTGAAGGAAGGCCATGAAATGGGGTGAATGCTTAAGTTGATCAACAAGACTTTCATTAGATGGCATATGTATGTATTGGGTGTTTTGCTCATGAATGGTTGTGGGGGTATGAATAGGATCAAGATTCTCATGGAGAGGTTCTTCATCATGAATAATGTCTTGATCATGGAAAAGATATATGTTATGGATGGGTTGAATGAAAGTGATTTGATCTTGATTAGAATGAGGGCTTGATGTTTCCACATGCTTAGGATTAGACCCTTGACATACCTCTTGGTTTTCTTGAATGGAAATGGATGACTCTTTGATAGGCTCTTGGGGAGGCTTGATGTGTTCTAGATGGTTATCAACATGAGGGCATGATGGAGGTTGACTTCAACTAATGGGGGATACTCTTAAATAGGCTCAAGGGATTTTGGACAACATGATGGGGTTGGAGGAATAGGCAAGGTGTTTGAAGGCCCTTTGATAGATTCAAGGATAGGTGTTTGACATGGAGATGGTTTATTCCTTGCTAATAGCCATTGGATCACATCCTTCATAAGTGTATGGGTGGATAGAAAATATAATGGATGGATAATAATGGTAGATGGTGTTTTAGGCTTAGGATTAGGATTAGGTGGAGGGATAATGGTATTGGACATATTAGGATTTGAACTAGATGGAGGGGTAATGTGCTTGGATGGATTAGGATTATATGGTTTTATTAGGGGTAGCTCACATAATTGTGCTTGGACCAATTGTTGTAGGACTACCTCCCAAGGATCTTTTTGTGGAAGATTGGACAAACATGGGGACGATGTTAATGAAGGGCCTAATGGATGTTAGGGATTGCATGCAGAAGATATCAATTAAAAGCAAATAAAGATTAAACAGAGGAATGAAAATACACAGAAATAATAATAGCAAGAGACAAGTTTTAACGTGGTTTACCCAAACCCAGGCTACATCCACCAATAGAGAGTCCAATATTATTATCCAATAAATCAAACTGATTACAACTAGCAATCCTTACAACTCAATACCACTGCAAATGCTACAATACATCACAAGAAACCCTAAACCTTAGCCGCTTTTATCAAGCCTTGTGTCGGTTACAAAATATTTTTTTTATGTCGGCCAATAGAAAAATAACTCCCGATGCCTTTATAAAATAATAAAAAAATGTTTGAGGTTTCGGGGGTGTTGCTTCTCAACCCCACCCTATATCGTGATAGGGAGCTCACGCCAAGGGTGTTGCCCCTTGACCCCATTAAATAATTTGGGGGGAAACCACACTGATAAAAGTGGGGTAAATTTAACCTCCAAGTCTGATTAGGCTCCATATAACAATAATCTCCCACTTGGAGACTGATCAGACTCCACACCATATCATCTTCCACTTGGAGACTAATCATAACACTGCTGACCCTATAGCTCCCACTGGAAATAAGCACCCTGGACTCTGTTGTTTAGTTTTTGTTGTTTTTAGTCTTGAAGACCAACCGAAGCTGAAGAGGAGCTCAGCTTCTCCCTTGTCACTGCCTTTATAAACATATATGTTGGATTTTCATCTATATGTATCTTTTCTAGCCTTAACTATCCATCATCCAACACTGACCAAATGAAGTGATACCTCAACTGTATGTGTTTGGTCTATGAATGCAAGGAAGAATTCTTCGCAAGATGTATAGCACTTTGGTTGTCCATAAATAAATAACTATTAGTGTAATGTCCCCTTGTCACAAATCAGAAATTTTTTTTCTTGTTCACAAATTTCAACTTGCAACAAAAGAACATTAGTCTATTTTCATTTAAAGTCAATATATATAGTTCACACATAGAACATTGCTTTATCATTTCTATGATTAATTGCCAATTCATAATTTAGTTCATCATTGATTTCTATCAATATACATTACTATGCAAATCACTATTATTCATCCATGATCATTTTCTATGCATATCACTATTATGAATCCATAGCTACTTTCAATGCATATCATCATTGCTAATCTTATGATTGCTTTCAATGCCCATTATCTTTCATTCACATTTCACAAGTTAATCTTATGATCACTATTCATATGCCTTCAATATAATTAACATTTCACATGTTACTTTCATGATCATCATCAATATGCCTTGCATATTCTTATCATGACATTTCACATGATCTATAATCTTCATCAATACAAATTGCAATCTATTTATCTATTCATATGTCATTTGTTAACAACCTATGGGAGATTAGAGGAGAGTTACCATTATCCACCATGGGGCTCTAATGTCTCTATCCTTAGACTCAATGCGGTATCCTTAATACCTTAGAGTCAAGGCCTCTATGAGACTCCTTGGTACTCTTATGATGCCTTACATCAAGTAACCAAGGCCTATACATCACTATCCTTGCACTATGGGTACCTTATACCTCATGTGACAAGGCCTCTATGTGATACACATCCTTTACACTATGGGTACCTTATAACTCATGTGACAAAGGCCTCTATAATATCCATGAATGGCCTCTTGGTACTTTTCCTTTTATCTCTCATATGAGATTAGCAAATCACATAACATTATGAATAATTGCATATGATTGTCTACACATTACATTATTAGGATTGACTGTATAACAATAATGGTACAATTATGAATGAAATAGAAATATAATTTTCTTCATACCTGTGCTAGTATGACAGCTAATCATACAAAGAGAATAATAATAATATGGAGATGCTTACTTGCTGTTGTAAACTAGACTACAGCCTTGAAAGATATTCTTGTATGAATTAATGATAATGTCACTTGCTTGGATCGATGCTTTTGGAGGATGAGAATTACTTGCTACTACTGACGTTTGTACCTTTCAAATATTCTAGTGTATTTTTCCTTGTTTATCCGATTGATGCTCCAGCATGATGCCCCCAAAATGACTCAATAGATCTTCTATTTATACCTTTTAAGGGACATGTCTTTGGTAATAGCTATGTCTCTTGATATTTATAACCTCTCACAAACAAATCATATCTCTTTATTAATAAAATCACTGCCTCTTTATTAATATAATTTTTGTCTTCTAGTGGGATCAACTTGCTTCAATATCTAATCACATCTCTTAATCATAGTTGTTTCTTTTTAAATAGAAGTTTATATCCTAACAATTATATTATCTCCTTTTTAAATGCTACCTTTTGATTTAACATTGGAACTATTTACCTCTATCACTGCTCTCCATAACTACATTTAGATCATATTTATATATGTTTCTTCCATTCATGAATTTGGCTATCTCTTAAACATTAAATGGTCTTCTTCTTATTTATTCGGCTTTATAAATCCTCATCGCTGGTTTGATTGTATTTTTAGAAACTTAGATGATAAGCATGCATGTCTAAAACTGATCCTTGTATGAAATGATCACTTATAAAACATATGACTAATTCACTATCCTCTTCTTCGTAAATTATGAGATTTTGTCTCATTATGAATCATTAGATGTTAACTGCTCTGTCTATGTTATATAAATCATTCACCATTACTAATCGATCTTCATAATAATGCTTGATTGTTCCACATCATATGTATACATTCGGTGATCTCTTTTATTATTAAGCACTTGAAGGAGTCATGAGATCATCATATGCTGATGTAGTCGACCACTTCTGATCCATATTCGCTCCCCTCTAATGCTTATTCTTTTCCTCTCTTAGTCGACCACCTCTAATATATTTCTACTGCCTTCTAATGCTAATTACTACCATTTATATATGACCCCCATCATTGCTCATAATATTTATAATAATAATATTTAATACAATAATATTATTTATTAAATATTATATATTAAATAATATTATTTATATGTATTAAATATTAATACATATGTAATTATCTCTCATTTCACAAAAGCAACTTCATCATTTTTTACCATGACGTTTAAATCTTTAATTTAAACAATGCCTTAATATGGGGACATGACAGCCCTCCTCACTCAAAATTGCTTTTCCTCAAGCAATTAGAATGCTCCTAAAACCCTCAAGATACTAAATTAACCTCAAGTTGACGGAAACACACTTTTTACTTCATTAGTTACACTCTTTGTTAATACATAATTTAATTTGTTAGTGCTTCTTAACCCAAGAAGCATTTGGCCAATAATGCTCTAGAGATTTGGCCTTATACAAAGAAACATTAGACTTGAAGTACACACATAGTTGTACATAATACTTGAAGTGTATGTTATACGTAGAACATGGAGTATACACGTGAGGTATGAATCATGTACATGATACATAAAGTATACACATAAAACACAAAGCATAAATACACGTAATACATGAAGCACACACAAACTCATATGCTTAATACATGGAGTATGGAATATACACATAATACAAAAGTAAATGCACGAATGAAGTATACACATGGATACAAGTCATGAAGTGTGCATAAGTCATGGAGTGCACACTTGAACACACGTGGTCATAAGTATACAAACACAAAGTCATAGAGTATACAATCACAAATCATAGAAGACATACTCAAATTTACAAGGCATGGAGTATGCAATCTGAAACACAAACACAAAATATAGAATATACACTCAAAATTACAACACAATCATAGAGTATATACTCAAGTCATAGCGCATACATTTGAATACAATTACAATTTGTAGAGCACGCAGTTTGATGCAAATCATAGAACATACACTTGAATACAAATGTGACTCATTGTGTATACCAATCATACAAATACATGTCATACAAGTCATAGAGTATATAAATGTGAATCATAGAGTATACATTTGAATACAATTATGCAAATACAAGGCATACACTTGAATACAATTCATAGAATACAAATACAAGCATACAATCAAATGCATACACTTGAATACAAGTACAAAGCATTCAAGTAGAATTGCAAGACATAGAATATACATTACACAAGAGTATATATACTCAAATACAAGTACAAGGTACTCAATTACAAGTACAAACATAGAGCATACAAGTACAACATAAGTCATAAGTATAATTATAAGTCATGGAGCATAGAAGTACAAACATAGAGCCTACAATCATGGGGTATATACTCATGTATAAATACAGTCATAGAGTATATACTCAAATACAAGTACAATCATAGAGTATGCACTCAAATATAATTGCAAGCATAGAGTATACATCCATAGGGTATACACTCAAATACAATTACAATAATAGAGTATACACTAAAGCATAGAATAGGCAAATACAAATACATTCATAGAGTACACACTCAAATATGATTCAAATGCAATTACAAAGCATAAATGCATTCATAGGGTATGCACTCAAATACGATTCAATCATAGAGTATACACTTGCATATAAGCATATTATTCAAATACCAATACAAGTCATATAAAAATACTCGAAAACATATTCAAGTATGAATACAAGTCATAAAGTATGCACTCACGTACACAACCATGCTTGAATACAAAGTCAGAGAGTATATGAATACAAGTCACAAGGTATAAATCATGGGGTATACATTTGAATCCAAGTACAAGTCATGGATAATATAATTACACTCAAATGCAAATACATGTTCATAGCGCATACAAAAAGCATACACTTGACTACAATTGCAAGGTTATAGAGCATACATTTGAATTCAGTGGCACTCAATGAAGTACACACATTAAACATGCACATGAATGTCTAATTAGCATACGTATGAACACCTATAGAGCTCGAAGTATACATGTTGAGAGCACACATCCATCAACATGAGTAAACATACAAAAATGAAGTAATACACAAAAATACACAAGATTACACAGATAAGAAGTGTAAATACACACAAGAATATGCAAAAACTTACACAGATAGAAGTAAAATACATGAAAACACACAAGAATATATGTAAATACACACACAGGAAACATACAAGTAAGGTTAAAGCATGAAGTAATACCCATACAAGCATGGTACATATAAATAGATGTAATGTATGGAGTATACACATGAAGCATAAATACAAGGAGCGTACTCGAGTTTATAAGGTAATGAATACACACAATTTGCACTAATACATATAAGTATACTATCGGACAATTGGAAAGGGGATTCGGTGCATCCCATACTACACCGTGGACCCATCCACCATTCCAAGGTCGCCAAGTATACACATGAGTACACGAAATAGACAAAGTTTCCACCTTAACATATGTTACAAACCATACACATAAATCACAAAGTAAACCTTTGAATACACTTGAATTCACATATATCACAAGTATACACTTGAATGCATGTAAGGCATACATACCACAGACAGGATGGTAGGATGACTGCTCTGATACCAACTGTAATGTCCCCTTGTCACAAATCAGAATTTTTTTTCCTTGTTCACAAATTTCAACTTGCAACAAAAGAACATTAGTCTATTTTCATTTAAAGTCAATATATATAGTTCACACATAGAACATTGCTTTATCATTTCTATGATTAATTGCCAATTCATAATTTAATTCATCATTGATTTCTATCAATACACATTACTATGCAAATCACTATTATTCATCCATGATCATTTTTTATGCATATCACTATTATGAATCCATAGCTACTTTCAATGCATATCATTATTGATAATCTTATGATTGCTTTCAATGCCCATTATCTTTCATTCACATTTTACAAGTTAATCTTATGATCACTATTCATATGCCTTGCATATCATTAACATTTCACATGTTACTTTCATGATCATCATCAATATGCCTTGCATATTCTTATCATGACATTTCACATGATCTATAATCTTCATCAATACAAATTTCAATCTATTTATCTATTCATATGTCATTTGTTAACAACCTATGGGAGATTAGAGGAGAGTTACTATTATCCACCATGGGGCTCTAATGTCTCTATCCTTAGACTCAATGTAGTATCCTTAATACCTTAATGTCAAGGCCTCTATAAGACTCCTTGGTACTCTTATGATGCCTTACATCAAGTAACCAAGGCCTATACATCACTATCCTTGCACTATGGGTACCTTATACCTCATGTGACAAGGCCTCTATGTGATACACATCCTTTGCACTATGGGTACCTTATACTTCATGTGACAAAGGCCTCCATAATACCCATGAATGGCATCTTGGTACTTTTCCTTTCATCTCTCATATGAGATTAGCAAATCACATAACATTATGAATAATTGCATATGACTGTCTACACATTACATTATTAGGATTTACTGTATAACAATAATGGTACAATTATGAATGAAACAGAAATATAATTTTCTTCATACCTGTGCTAGTATGACAACCAATCAGACAAAGAGAATAATAATAACATGAAGATGCTTACTTGCTGTTGTAAACTGGATTACAGCCTTGAAAGATATTCTTGTATGAATTAATGATAATGTCACTTGCTTGGATCGATGCTTTTGGAGGATGAGAATTACTTGCTGCTGCTAATGTCTATACGTTTCAAATATTCTAGTGTATTTTTCCTTGTTTATCTGATTGATGCTCCAGCATGATGCCCCCAAAATGACTCAATAGATCTTCTATTTATACCTTTTAAGGGACATGTCTTTGGTAATAGCTATGTCTCTTGATATTTATAACCTTTCACAAACAAATCATATCTCTTTATTAATAAAATCGCTGCCTCTTTATTAATATAATTTTTGTCTTCTAGTGGGATCAACTTGCTTCAATATCTAATCACATCTCTTAATCATAGTTGTTTCTTTTTAAATAGAAGTTTATATCCTAACAATTATATCATCTCCTTTTTAAATGTTGCCTTTTGATTTAACATTGGAACTATTTACCTCTACCGTTGCTCTCCATAACTACGTTTAGATCATATTTATATATGTTTCTTCCATTCATGAAGTTGGCTATCTCTTAAACATTAAATGGTCTTCTTCTTATTTATTTAGCTTTATAAATCCTCATCGCTAGTTTGATTATATTTTCAGAAACTCGGATGATAAGCATGAATGTCTAAAACTAATCCTTGTATGAAATGATCACTTATAAAACATATGACTAATTCACTATCCTCTTCTTCATAAATTATGAGATTTTGTCTCATTATGAATCATTAGATGTTAACTGCTCTGTATATGTTATATAAATCATTCACCATTACTAATCGATCTTCATAATAATGCTTGATTGTTCCACATCATATGTATACATTCGGTGATCTCTTTTATTATTAAGCAATTGATGGAGTCAGGAGATCATCATATGCTGATGTAGTTGACCACTTCTGATCCATATTTGCTCCCCTCTAATGGTTATTCTTTGCCTCTCTTAGTCAACCACCTCTAATATATTTATGCTGCCTTATAATGCTGATTACTACCATTTCTATATGACCCCCATCATTTCTCATAATATTTATAATAATAATATTTAACACAATAATATTATTTATTAAATATTATATATTAAATAATATTATTTATATGTATTAAATATTAATACATATGTAATTATCTCTCTCATTTCACAAAAGCAACTTCATTGTCTTTTACCATGACAGTTAAATCTTTAATTTAAACAATGCCTTAATATGGGGACATGACAGTTAGCCTGTTGTTTGCCCAATTCTTCCATGAAAGATTGTAGCCATATCATATCCTTGCTTGCCTCTGTTGCAGCTACATACTTTGCCTCTGTGGTGGATAAAGCAACCACCTTTTGCAACCATGAGATCCAACTCACCGTTGTTCCACCTATAGTAAAGACATAACCGGTAGTACTCCACCTAGTATCAATATCCCCTACCAAATCTAAGTCTACATAACCTACTAAATTAGTATTAGAGCCCCCAAAACATAAATGTTTATTAGATGTACCTCTCAAATATCTGAGAATCTATTTTACCGCATTCCAATGCTCCAATCCGGGATGACTCATATACCTGCTTATAACTCCTACAGCATGTGCAATATATGGTCTCATGCATACCATGGTGTACATTAAACTTCCTATAGCTAAAGCATATGGTACCTTGGACATTTTTTCTTCCTCCTCTTGTGTCTTAGGACACATCTCCTTAGTCAATTTTAAATGACTAGGCAAAGGTGTGTTGACAACTTTTGCATTCTCCATATGGAATCTCTGCAACACCTTTTCAACATAATCAGCCTAAGATAGAGTCAATTTTCTATCCTTCCTATCTCTGCAAATTTTCATACCATCAATTTGTTTTGCTGCTCCTAAATCCTTCATAGCAAATGACTATGCTAACTGGTGTTTTAACTCTCTTATGTGATCTATGTTAGACCCCACTACAAGC
The DNA here is from genome assembly GCA_027924645.1 of Cunninghamia lanceolata. Classification (NCBI taxonomy): domain Eukaryota; kingdom Viridiplantae; phylum Streptophyta; class Pinopsida; order Cupressales; family Cupressaceae; genus Cunninghamia; species Cunninghamia lanceolata. The sequence continues at coordinate 13,392,919 of BSBN01000870.1, read as the reverse complement.
ATGTCATCAACATATAAACATAAAATAATGTAGTTGTCATTATCCAACCTTTTAAAATAAACACAATGGTCAAAATTACACTAGCTATAGCCTTGCTTAGCCATAACACTATCAAATTTTAAATACCATTATCGAGGTGCTTGTTTCAGGCCATATAAACTCTTTTTCAATCTGCACACCAGTTTCTCCTTACCTTTGACCTCAAATCCTTGGGGTTGTTCCATATATATCTCCTCCTCCAAATCACCATGGAGAAAGGTAGTTTTCACATCTAGCTGTTCCAAATGCAAATCTTTAGCAGCCACAATACTTAAAATAGTACGAATAAAAGTCATCTTAACAACCGGAGAAAAAATCTCATCAAAATCAATGCCCTTTTTCTATGCAAATCCTTTTACAACTAACCTGGCATTAAATCTATTCTTGCCTCCAGCTTCCTCTTTCAACCTATAAACCTATTTGTTTGGTAAAGCCTTTTTACCTGTAGGCAACTTACATAATTCCCAAGTCTGATTTTTCAACAAGGAGTCCATTTCTTCTTTCATTGCAAGCTCCCACTAAACCTTTGTATCCACCTGCATAGCTTCATCATACCCTTCCAGTTCACCAACATCTGTTAACAAAATAGAATACAAAGAGGGAGAAAACCTTTCAGGAGGTCTACTTAGCCTTGTTGACTATCTAACATTCACTAGAGTTTGTGGTATTTCTTGTTGTTGTTGTAGAGCATGAGGAACCACTAGAACATCATTATCTGAAGTATCATCTAGCACCACATAATCCTTTTCTTTCTTCTCACACTGCTGCAATTGATCTTTGTACAACACCTTGTCATTGAATACAACATCATTGCTTCTCACAATTTTTTGATTTTTAAAATCCCAAAGCCTATAACCAAATTCATCAATGCCATATCCAATGAAGGTACAATTTTTTGATTTTGCATCCAGCTTGCTTCTATTTTTAGAATCTACATGTGCAAATGCTTCACATCCGAGGGTTTTGAGAAAAGAATAACTCACCTTCGTACTTGTCCATGCTTCCTCTGGAATACCACAGCCCAAAGGAACTAAAGGACCTCTGTCAATTAAATATACAACAGTGTTGACAGCCTTTGCCCATAGGTTTAGAGGTAGCCCAGTATGCAATATCATGGTCCTTGCACGCTCCATTATTGTCCTATTCATGCGTTCGGCCACTCCATTTTCCTGTGGATTCCCTGGAACTATTTTCTGCCTACGAATTCCATTAATGGAACAATAATCCTTAAATTATTTGCTGCAATACTCACCACCAATATTAAATCTGAGACATTTTAATCTTTTACCTGTCTCATTCTCAACCAAGCTTTTCAATTTCTTAAATGTTTCAAATACATCAGATTTATGCCTAAGGAAATAAATCCAAACCTTCCTAGTTGCATCGTTTATGAATGTAACATAATACTGAGAGCCATTGAGAGAAGATACCTGAGTTGGTCCCCATACATCTGTATGCACAAGCTCCAACTTTTCATCTTTCTTTTGTTTCCCATCCTTGTAAAAACTGACTCTCTTTTGTTTGCCATACACATAACTTTCACAAAAATCCATATTAATACATTTTAGACCTGGTAAAATTTTCTTAGAATGAAGTACCTTCATACCTTTTTCACTCATATGCCCAAGTCTATTATGCCATAGTGTTGTCTCAGAACCTGCAGCAACTATTTCAGTTTCTTCCTGTGAACCTGTAGCAATTGTTCCTGAACCTGTTTATTTTTTCTTTGCAATAGTTAAAGTAGAAGGAATAGTATGACCTGCACAAAGATATAAGGTGCCTACTTTCACACCTTTTGCTACTATTAAGGCACCTCTTGAAACCTTCCAATTTTTATTAGTAAATGTAACAATGCAACCTTCATCAACTAGCTGCCCTGCTGAAATTAAATTGCTACTCAACCTTAGAATGTGTCTTACCTCTTGTAGTAGCCAATGATTCCCATTCTGCAACTTAATCTTGATTCTTCCATTTCCAACAATCTAACAGAGTTCATTATCTCCAAATAAACTAGCCCAAAATCCCCTTGGACATAATTAGGAAAATAACTTTTATGGGGCATAGCATGAAATGAGGCCCCTAAATCTAAAACCCATGAATCATCAACATTATCTAGGGAAAGAATCAAAGCATCATCTTCGAATTTATTGCTTACCACATTTGCCTCCTTATTGCATTCTTGTTTGTCTCCTTCTTTATTCTTCTGAGACCAGCAATCTTTCTTCAAATGACCTGGTTTCCCACAGTACCAGCAATCCTTCTATCTTCTAGATTGGGACCTCTTATCCTTTGATTTTCCTCGTGACTTCGCATGACCTCCAGAACCTTTTCCTTTTTCCTTTGATCTGTGCCTACTTTCTGTATTCAAAACACTACCTGATGTGGACCCTCTTGAGCTTTTTCATCGCATTTCCTCGCTAAGGATAACACCAACAACATCATCAATTTCAAAGTATTTGAACTAGAGACAGAGTTACTTACAGCCATTACCAATCTATTCTAGCTTTTTAGCAAAGAACATAAAACCAAGAGAGCCCTCGCCTCTTCATCAAATTTCACTTTTACAGAAGTTATCTGACTGGTAATCATATTAAACTCATTTAAATGATCTATCATAGATCCACCTTCAATCATTTTCAGATTAAACAAGCGCTTCATGAGAAATATTGTATTTGAGGCTAAGGGTTTTCATACAATTTAGCCAAAGCTTTCATTAGTTCACTTGTTGTCTTTGCTTCTATTATATTGAATGCCACAGATGGTGTCAGGCACAACCGAATTGTTCTCAGTGCCTTTCTGTCTAGAAGTTCCTAATCCTCATTCGTCATTCCTATCAGTTTCTTGGATATTCCTTCCAATGGTCTCCATAAATCCTTCTGATAGAGATAATCATCCATCTGCATCTTCCATAACTGATAGTTCTACCCATTGAATTTATCTACCTTCAATTTACCCTCATCCACCATTGCTCCCACTCAACCATGAGACCTTCCTACAAATGATAATCGAACACAACCTGCTCTGATACCAATTGTTAGGGATTCCACAAAGATATCAATTAAATGCAAATAAAGATTAAACAGAGGAATAGAAATACACATAAATAATAATAGTGAGAGACAAATTTTAACGCGGTTCACCCAAACTTAGGCTACATCCACCAACAGAGAGTCTAATATTATTATCCAGTAAATCAAACCAATTACAACCAACAATCCTTGCAACTCAATACCACTGCAAATGATACAATACATCATAAGAAAACCTAACTATTAGCCACATTTATCAAGCCTTATGTCGGTTACAAAATAGGGTTTTTTTATATCAGCCAATAGAAAAATAACTCCCGACGCCTTTATAAAATAATAAAAAACTATTTGAGGTTTTGGGGGCACTGCCCCTCGACCCCGTCCTGTATCGTGACAGGGAGTGCACTAGGGGCGCTACCCCTTGACCCCATTAAATAATTTGGGGGGAAACCACACTGATAAAAGTGGGGTAAATTTAACCTCCGAGTTTGATTAGGCTCCATATAACAACAATGGATTAGAAGGTTGAGGGACCAATGGACTATGATAGGGACTACATGGTGATGTGGGTATAAGATTAGTAGGCTCCTGTATTGGCATATGATTGGATGATGATGTAGGATACACATAGGATGCATAAGCTAGAGTGGTGTTCCCCTTGTCGAAGGTAGCATGAGGACTTAAGTACGCTTGATCTAGTTGGTGCAAAGGATAACTTAGGATTGCATGTTCTTGTTGTGAAGGCACTTGATGAATTTGGTGGTGAGGTGAAATGGTGGGATATGTAGGTGAAAGATATTGGGGTATAGATTGATATGGATGTTGGTTGATATTGGAAGAAGTGGGTTAAGGTGATGTAGAATTGACATGATATGTGGATGAATTGGGTTGATATGAAGTTGAGGGGGATGACTCATAGAATTAGGGTAGAAGTTGTTGATGTTGTATGGATGATGGTGGTGACTTGGATGAAGAGGCTAAGGTGGTTGAGTCAATATATGAGGTAGATGGTTGGGCCATGTAATTGATTGGGCAATAATGAGATTTATGATATGGTCTTTCCAACAAGCGACAATATTCAAAAGTATTTGGGTTGGCATAAATGGTAACCTCTTGATCATTAAATGGAAATTTGATGCATCTATGATAAGTGAAAGGAACAACCCTCATGGCATGAATGCATGGGTGTCCTAGGAGGATATTATATGGGAGATCGAGGTCTAGGACTTGACAAGTGATTTCCACTAGGGCTAGACCTAATTGAACCAATCAAATAGTACCTTCAGATCTACTTTTAGTTTCATCGTAGGCCTTAATACTAATGAAATGGTATTTTTCTATACCTGCACTGGAGTATCCCAATTATTGAACACACCTTAGAGTGCACAAGTTTAACCCTGAGCCACAATCTATTAGGACCATTTTCACTAAACACCTTTTGATTATAACTTCTATGTGAAACAGTTCATTATGGGATGAATCATTGTTGAGCATATCCATTTTGGTAAAGACCAAATGATTAGTGCATGTAAGATGTCGAACCATGGCTTGAAATTGTTCTAAAATACAAGTGAATTAAAGTGGATAATGATTATGATGATGTGGATATAGGATGGATTTGATGACAAGAATTGTTAAGATGATGTAGAATGATGCCCCCTTGAGAGGATCTAGATGGGGGTGAAAGACACGGGTAGACTCTCGAAATGAATTGATTTGGATAATGATTATGATGGTGTAGATATGACAAGTAGGATGATTAAGATTTGGATTAGAATGAAGATGACTTGGTGTAGGATGGATGTTGTGACAAGGATGATGTAGAATGTATTTAGTGATAGCATAATGATACATGAAATGTGGATGCCAAATGGCTTGGGTGAGGCTTGATTTATAGGAGATGGGTGATGGGAATGGATGGCTAGGATTAAATTAGAAATGGATGGCTATGATTAAATGATTGTTGGAGTTGTAGTCATTTGATAAGTGTCTCATGAAGGTTGAATGGGAGGATTTAAAAGTCAAATGGCTTCCACCTTACATGGAGACAAATGTGGAGATAGAGACAAAGGTGGAATTAAATAATAAAATTATTTAATTTTGGAAAGGAATGGTGTGGAAATGCATTAATTAAATAAATATTTAATTTATTTAATTAATTTGGATGAAGGAAAGGTGGAAATTAATTAAATAAATATAATTTATTTAACTAATTGACTAGAGTGATTAAAATGGGATTGGAATGGGATTATGATAGTTAAATAAATATACTTTATTTAACTAATTAGATGATGGAATGGGTATCTAGGACAAAATGTCTCATTAGGTGTCTCAAATGATGTATCGACAAAGTGATGTTGTGACATGGTCAATTTTAAGTGTCTACACATGCACATATTTATTATTATTTACTTAATATTTATTTGCTAGGATTTAGAAATTGGCTCCTAACAATATAATATTAATTAAATAAATATTATTTCTCAATGTAGTCTTGTGATCTTGACCTGCTATTTTTGGACATCAGGACTTACTAAAAATAGAAAGTGCTATTTTTGGAAAGGGGACATGACAACAGAGGTGGTGTCTCTACCTAAGATAGAGAGGGGACATAACAAGACCAAAACCGCATACCTAGACCCCTGATGAGGCTAGCACATGTCTCAGTCCCTTCGACTTTGAAGGAGAGCATAGAGGCAGAGACACTACATTCATTGAGTTCTCTCACGGAGTCTCTAGCATAGCACGACAATGATCTCACCCAAGCTGATGAGGGTGAGAGAAACAGACACCATTTGTTCACACATCTTTGCAATTCATGGGGGAACTTGTGCGATTATGGGATGCAGGACTCTCGGCAGGATGTTGCGACATAGGGGTAGCAGCTAGTGATGGACACTTCCATATTGGATGATATTGTTCTCACAGATGATGTCTTACAACGTACATTTGGTTTTGACTCCTAGGTAATTTTTCAAGGTTCATCTTGATTTAGTATATTTGTATTTGAAATTTGTAATTAATTTTATATGACTATCTATATTATAAGTCAAAATTAATGTATGTAATTGTCTGTGTAATGAAATTCCAGGGTTAGAGTCTTCATCCTACCTCTGTTAATTATCTAGTGGCGGGTTATAAGAGGAGGTCGATTTAACATGTATGTAATTTATCACATGATCGTAAATATAGTACATATATCAATGGTAATCTTATTTAGTAACAACTTGATAATTTCAACAGAGAGCTTCAACAACACCTCCACACTTTCCTTGGTCCCCTAGATGCAAAACTACTTTTATGAAGGTAAATTAACCATTTGTAATCATTATGCATTTAAATAATGTTATGTAGGTATTTTGGTCAAATAACCTTGAACTCTATTTTTAGATGTTGAATATGGAGAATCCTCCCCATCTTCGTTAGTCAATAGAGGCAGGCATTGCTGCAGTTGTGTTGTCTTCAAATCCTTTGATTGAGGTATGAGCCAGTAACATGTAAATGTCATTTTGTATTTCTTTTTTTATCTCATGTCATTTGATGTACATAAATGATATTTATGTTTAGTCAATTTTGCTTCTTGATGCTTCTCATAGGAGGTCACAACTTCAACCCATCCAGCTGTGAACGAAGAGAGAGAAAAGATGATTGAGAGAGATCATCACCTAGTGGTAAGTGATCGATTACATGTGTGATGTTATATATTTCATGCTTTCTATATTAATGTGCATATTGTTTGATTGTATTAACAGGTGGAGCTACAAAAATCTCTGTCGAGGAAGTCTAGTCCATGGGAGAGAGGATGAGTCACTGATTGGCTTTTCATCTTCATAGCTAAGCAAGGGCTACTGATTATTTGATAGTAGTTCATAGGAAACTAGATTTTGGGACATTTTTTTTATGTTACCGATGTATATATTTGTATATGTTTGTATGGCTTTATTTGTACATGCCTATATGGCTTTATATATAGACTAGATGTTATGTTCATGTGATATTATGTATATGATAGTTTACATTAAGTATTTAACATGATGATCAATTATCATTATAGGAATTTGGTTTTACGCATGCCAATTGCATTTTATTGAAAGTTTATAAATCTTTTTCAAATAATCCATTTTGTGCATATCTTGTAATCATTGCATTCCATGAGACTGTACATATCTTTGAGACATCATGTCAAATAGTTCACGCACCTTTTCTATGTGTCCACACTTTGCATACATGTTTACAAGGGTAGCTGCAAATATAGCATGTGACAAAATTCCTATATCCTTTATGCTTTGATGGTTGTCCACACCCTGTTCTACAGATCCCATTTTGGCATAGGCAAGGAGGATGTTGGATAAGGTTGTGGAATTTGGTTTTAGAAGTGTTTGTTGTTGTCAAAGGTGAAAATGATTATCACTAATCACAATAACAATATCAGAATATATCAGGATATACTAGAATATATCGAGATATTTTAAACATATATGCTTCTATGGTCATACCATGTTCCAAAGATCCTAATTTGGCACAGGTAGGGAGGATGCTTGCAAAGGTTATGGAATTTGGTTTTACACATGCCAATTGTATTTTTTTGAAAGTTTATAAAGCCTTTTCAAAAAATCCATTTTTTGCATATAGTGCAATCATTGCAATTATTTTTGGGTGATGTCAATTGCTTGTTCACCTCGGATGCTCCTACATCACACTAGGTGTAACTCTTTAAAGCTTATGGGATAGAAATTCAGATCTATAGCCTGCCTGAGCAAGAGTTAAGTGGTAATTGAAGGAGTGTATGATCAACAATAGAATCAAAGGACACCATGCTTAATTTGCATGAATAATATCTATTTTGTTCTATGCAATTCATTTGCATGAGTTTTATTTCTGGAACTTTCATTTACCACAGTGCATGAATCTATAATCATTTCGTTTATTTTAGGACTGTTGGATTTGTAGAGAAACAAAATTGAAAAACAATATTAAAGATTTACATTATAAATGATAACAAAAATAAATTAGAATTTCATTATGTACAACCATGTGGTATTACATTCAATATATTGGCTTTATAAAGCCATTATTGTCTCATGAACAAATTACTTACAGGAATAACTTCCCACCAACCAACCAACCTAAAAACTAATTACTAACTTAAATCACTAAAGTGACTTTATTACATGTAAACCTTAATTTTCTAGCATCCCCTCCTTTAAGGTTTACATTACAAAAAAGAAAAAAAAGAAACACTACATCATGGACTAGCTGCAATAGTCTGAAAACACTATATCAAGATCTACCCAAACTACTCATGTCTAGACAAATGTCTTGATTATCCAACTTTACTTGTGAATCGAGATATACTCAATTATTCACCGTATAAACACCAACTATGAATTGAGACTAACTCAATTATCCACAGTAACTCTCCTCCATTTGTGAATCAAGACTAACTCCATTATCCACAAATACAAATCTACAAAACTATTGATCAAAACATACTCAACTATCCATAGATACAACTCACCAAGTTTGTAGATTCAACTATCCACAAACTAACAAAAACTCACCAAGTTTGTCGATTCAACTATCCACAAACCAACAAATCACTGTCATGTCCCCCTTTTCTCTTGAAAGGACTAGAGATGAAATAGGTGCTTCCCATTCAAGATATCATCTATGAGAAAGAAGCTAGCTCAAGATGATAATGGACCTCTTGCCTCAATTGCCTCTTACCTCTAATGCCTCCAGACTTTGATTATACCTGCTTAATTCTTAGAGAATATGTTTATCTTCACCATCATTGTGAGGAGATTCTTGATCATATATTACAAGATTACATCTTTCCCCCTTAGTTTTAGTAACAATTAAAGCATTGTATGTTTTTATCTTGCCATTAATAAGATCTTTGGTGTGTTGAATGCAATTCACTAGAATGTGTCCTCTTTGATTACAATAGTTCAGCATTTGAAATTATTCTTCCCTATTGAAACATTAGTCTTCCTTTTGACAAACAAAGCAGTTTCCTCGATAATTGAGTGATTTTTTGTGACTCTTTTCTCTTCATCAATTAAGGAAGATATCATATTTTATAATCTCGGATTTAGTTTGTTTACAGTAAATACAATATTGTCAAATCTTGAAGGCATCCTATTTAATAATATAGCTTTGTCATTATCATCATCGACTGTACATTTTATACCAGCAAGTTGATTAAGAAAAGAATGAAATGTACTAATATGTTGAAAAATACTATCACCCTCTTTCATCTTCAAACCAAAAAGTTTTTTCTTAATTCCCATTTTAGCACTTGAATCCTATGAACCAAATAAAGAATTAAGGCCTTCCCATATTTTCTTTGAAGTTTTTGTTAGATCAATATGATGCAAATATGCATTAGATAACCCAAGACCAATCAATGATATAGCTTTATGATCTTTTGCTACCCATTTTAATGCTTCATCTACATATTGTGTCTTTTTAATAGTTGCATTGACAATATCCCACATATATTTTTCTATTAAAACTAGTTGCACATTGACTTGCCATGTATGAAATTCATGAGCCTCAAATTCAGAAATAATATATGATTTTTCCATTCAAACAAAATCAATCTAATCACTTATCACTCCACTTTTTATACTATTATTTAACAAAAACTGATATTAACATTTTTGTTATAGGGCAATAGAGAGGCCAAAGACTTAATACTAGCACATACCAAGTGCGGTGTATCTTTAACAAGACAAAGGATTTCTACCTTGATTTCATGCTCTAGTGCAATCAATCTTCCTTCACATGCCTTGTCTATGTTTCCACATTTCTTTTCTGAGAAATGGTGAATAAACCCCATAGGAGATCAAACAACAGTGGCATCTCAAACTCACAGCACATGCTTTCAACGAAGTGGTGTCTCAAAAATTGGATGCAACCATTCAATTGTAGATGCCATACACCAAATATTAAAAACTTATAGATACCAGTGTATTGGACAATGATTATTATCTTCAAGTTTTAAGAAACCACATTTTATTCATTTCTTTTGCCACACTACTCACAGACACAAATACTCTAACCATTGTTTTCCTCATCTCCCACTCCAACTTACTCATAGTTTTCAGCACTCTTCAAACTACTTCATGCCCAAATTCTTCCACAGTTTTTTTTCTCCATGTAGTTTCTTTTCTCCTGCGTGAAATCTTTTGCATAACTCTTTCTCTCCTGCACTCAATTTTAAACAATTAAAATTTCATTTTCTTGTGCTCTGATACCATTGTTGAATTTATAGAGCAACAAAACTGGAAAATAATATTAAAGATTCATATTGTAAATGATAACAAAAATAAACTGGAATTTCATTATGTTCAATCGGGTGATATTGCATTCAATACATTGGCTTTATAAAGCCATTATTCTCCCATGAACAAACTACTTATGGGAATAACTTCCCACCAGCCAACCAACTAACCTAAAAACTAATTACTAACTTAAGTCACTAAGGTTACTTTATTACATGTAAACCTTAATTTTCTAACAAGGACATCTATTTAATTTTAGTTGTTGCAAACTCTTTTATATACAATATTGTATTCACTGTTTTTGTATGAGGATGGACAACATATTTAAGATTTTTCTTAGTGAATAAAAATAGTGTTTTTTTCTTCTTTTTGCTATGTTGATCACTCATTTCTTGAGTAGTATATGAATGTGATAGATTTCAATTTTCAGCTTAGTAATTTTATGTTTAGAATTGCTCAATTTAGTGTTAGTACTATTTAAATTTCTTTTAATTAATATTAGAGCAGGTTGCAAAAAAATTATTTTGCAGGTGACAAGTTTCAAGTTAACAATTATCTCCAAATGGCTAATGGTAGAAACTTTCCATTCCAGCTTATGTTATTTATAAGGGACAACTACGAATATTGGAGTATCAAAATGAAGACTCTACTATTATCCCAAGATCTATAGGAATTAGTAGTAGGATACATTGAACCTGTAGATCAAAATGCTTTCAATGCTTTGAAGTTAGAATTCTAAGTAATTTTAGGTCCATGGGAGTCCTGCAACACTAGGAAGAATACTGAAGCACCTAAGAAGTTGAGAAGCCTAAAAAGCTAAGATGTTCAAAATGACTAAATGGCCCAAGAATTGTGAGGAGAACAAGTCAACACTAACCAAAGTTTTCCATGTGTCTTCCCCATGGAGATAAAATATATCAAAACACCTCAAATCTCCTAAAGCATGTTTTCTTTACATTACCCTAGACCATAGAATTCTTGGAGTAATTGTGAGAGAGGCAAGTGTTAAATTTAGAGTATCACAAGACTTTGTCATGTGCTACCTCATATCACTATAGAACTATGACACCTATCTACCACTTGTAGAGATTAAGACTCATAGGAGAGAAAAGTAGCCAAGTAAAATTATTAAGGTTATCCAAAGAGTTTCACTTCATGGATTTGAACCCAATCTAAATTCAAGAGGAAGGATTTTTCATACACAAATGGTTTCCTTGGTGCAATATTAATTCCCAAAATATGTTTGAGAAGTATTGAAAACTGTACATATCTTAAATGGAATACAATGAAGTTGATTCCTTTATAGTCAGGTAAACTTTGACCGAAAGCCAAAGTTAATTTTATTAAATAAGTCATGAGATTGGATTAATTAGGATGGTACCACATGTCTAGTGGGCCTAGATAATCCTAGTATAACTCAAAAATGGTGTTTGAACTATAGTGTGGTTGTCTATTTGACCAAGTAATGTAGGGTTGATGACTAAGTTGTTAGAGTTTGCAAGTATTCTGGTTTTAATTGTTAATTAAAAAGAAAAAAAAGTTGGTAGTTGTTCAAGGTGTTACATAAATGTAGTAGTGTTGGTACTAATAGCTTGCAAGATCTCTAATCCATGAGGCTTATTGATAAACACATTATGAATTATTGGATAGTTATGTATAAGTTTTAGCATTTAATAAACTAGCAAGCTCATTCATAAATTCTTGTTGCACCACATGGGTATCATGATCATAATCCTCCATATTATCCTCAATGTTAGCATTAGAGAAAACCTAAATTTTACTAGAGTGGGAGACCATGGTAGGGTTTAGATGAGAACTCCTTCTCAATGGAAGATTAGGAAAGCAAATAGCTTGTGAAGGATAGGAGAATAAGGCACAATAGATAATTCTTAGATTTAGAAATCAGAAATATTAGTGATATATTAGATATGAAAATAGAACCCTAATGGGATAGCTAAGGGAGGGTAGCATGGGTAAAGGATAGATCTCAACAAAGATCAAAACTTTAAAAGAAATAATAGAATAATAGAATAGCAATTTTAGTAATGTTGGGAATTAAGGTGTCTCAACCTTGGTTGGTAATTCCTTGTATCATTTTCATTGTATTTATTTATTTATAGCCTATGTTGTAAATTAAATTGTAAATTCATATTGTCATCTTGTGGGATGTGGCACGGTGATGTGTCATCCTACATGGAAGATGACAACTTGTAATTTTGTCCTCACATGAGGAGATAGGCATTCCACTTTGTGGTAGGAATATTTTGCCATGTGTCAGCATCTTGGATGTTGTGTAAGGGAATATTGACCGTAACGGTCATGACAGATTCCTATGACGAAGTTATGACATGTAAGAATTAGAAATAGGAGATTCTATGATAGGTGAAGACATGTGTCGAAGAGCATCTTTGAAAAAGGCATCTTTGGGCACCCCAAGGTGGACTATGACATGTTGTAAGAGAATATGCTATTTATAGCCTGTGTATGATAGATTCTCTTACAGATGTAAGTTGTAACTGCTATGACAGATTATATGATGGTTGTAAGAGTCGTAAGAGCATCTGTCATAGCCCATTTTGGAAATAGGCGACCTCTTTGGGATGGGGTGTGTGGACAAGTGTTAGAAGCATCTTACAATGTTTACCAAGTGTCCATAGGCATGGGTTTTGGGCCATGAGGTCAAGTTGGATGCCCATTCCAAGATAGAGGCAATTTTGCCTTGTATTTCCTATATAAACAGGTGCTTGGAGGAGGAGATGTATTACAAGTTTGATAGGTACTGTTATGCTTCCAGTTTGTCTCCAGATATGAGTGTCAAAGACTCCTAAGAGATTGCATTGCAAGTGTGTTGTAAACCATTTCAGTTTTGTTAATACATTGTGCAGGTTTTGGAGTGTGGGGTTTTTCACCCGATAAGGGTTTTCCCCACGTATATCATGTGTCTCTCTTCTTCTGTCTTACTTTCTTGTTTATGTGTTTGTTGCAATATCTCTGTTATCTCTGTTAGTGGGTTTAACATTGCTATAATAGTAAGGATAAAATTGAATTTGCACTCTCCTCCCCTCATTAGATTAGTATAGGAAGCGATTTCCACATACCTAGCTTCCTTTCAAGTAAGAATACAAACCCTAGAAAGATCTAAAAATGATAATACCATTATAAATGACATATCTGAAACACTAAAAGTAATGAAGGTACAAATTGAAAGTCAAACCCTAGGTGGTGTAGGATCAAATAGGTTTGTAAAAAATGTAAACAAAAATAACCTTTCCCTTAAGCTTAACCTAGGCTAATCCAATCAAATGCATGCATCTCAACATAAATTAATGTAGATTTATAAATGTGGTAATTGGGACTAGATAACTTGGTAATGTCATAGTCTTGGAATTATTTGTAGGTAAATCTTACAATTTTGGGTCACTTCTATAGGTGCAAATCTATCCTATAACCCACAAAACTAGTCTAATGAATTACACAATTCTGCTTGGTAGTTCATTAGATCCTTTGCTCATTATTGATTGTTAAAGATTGGTGATATTTAAAAATACTTTTCACAAGTCACTAGATTGTAAGAATCATGTATTCATAGACCAACTACCTTGATTAGACCAACTTTATAGTCATGGAAACTATCAAATATGACACTTTTCATCATGCAAATGTTCTAGAATGATGATTCATGATTTGGTTCCTTTTAGTGCTTTGATTTGAAAGATTCCTAGAATGATTCCCCTCTTCAATTTATAGGATTTTGGATTTTTTTGATGATAAATAAATGCATATTGAATCCATTTAAATATCATTTAGTAACAATAAATCATAAAATGTATACCAAGTCAACTCATGGTGGGAAAGAAATGGACAAGAGTCAAGAAAATTTTGAATTTTAAAATTTGAAATTCAAGAGCCAATTCCATGTGATCCATAATAAATATCATTGTTGTTAGTGTAAAAAGAGATATTACCTAGCTTGTCATTTCTAGGTCCTCTTCACACTAGTTACTTAAGCTTACTTAGGTTGTAGTTATGTCATTTAGTATTTTGTTTGCATTAGTTAATTGAGTCTACATGCATTCAATAATGTATAATTATGTGCATTCAATAGTTGTACACTAGTTGTCTCATGTCATAGCATTAAGACACTTGTCATAGTACAAGTTGTCTTATATGCATTTATTTATTAGTGGTGTCTAGGTGCATTAATTATTTGTGTCATCTAGTTAATTGTTCCACTATGTTGGATTTGAGTCTCACCTCTCACCTTGCCTATATAAGGGAGGTCTCTCATTGTATATCATAACATCACAAGACATTGTAATCATGTTGTATGCAATGTAATCCAATTGTATGAAGTCAAACTCTACATCATTTCTTGGCATTGTTGTTTTGTCTCTTGTTGTGGAAGGTTGTTGTGATTGTAGGTGATCTTGGGTCTTCTTGAGTCCATCATCGACTCTTACATGATATCAAAGCTAGATCTAGAGTTTCTTTCTCAAATTTTTGAGAGATTTTACTAGGAGTTGTATCTTTGGTGCATCATGGAGAAATTCTGACCTAACGATTGCAATCAGAAGGGCTGAAAACCTCTAAAATGACTGTCAAATCATCAAATTTCGTCACTAGAATTTTTTTGGCATTTTTCTCTAGGGTTTCAGATGGCATCTATGAAATTTTGTACAACTGTACAAAATCTGTACTATCATACATATCCATATGCAATCGTACAATGTCATACTATGCTTACACCATCATCTGCACCAGATCCACGTCATTGTCGTTAGAACTTCGCCTTCGACTGCTAGGCAATATATTTGTTTTTGGGTTAAAAAAAATTATTTGTGGGTTATAGTTTTGGTCTACAATTTTTTTTAAAATTAAGGGTACCAACAGGGTACTATTACCTTTGTCAGCCCCGTACCCTGTATACAGGGGGTGCCTTTAAGGCGTAGGACCTCCCATTTATCGAGAGCCACCGACCGACGGCCTTTCCTGACCTCGTAGGCAGACTCAAACCCGTCAATTGGAGTTTCTTGCCCACTTAGTGGGTGGATTACACCCTCCAGCATCTATTTTAAAACTGACAACAACAAGATATTCAAGGGAATATTCCCTCCTAAAACCACTATCCTCCCTCTTTGGCAGTTTTATGCTTTTCAATGCCATTTTTTAACTTTCCCGAGTAGTTTTCAGACTTCAGTGAGCAGTTTTGTGACCAAGGATAATATTTTGGCACTAGGAATAGAATGTTCTAGTGATTGTACTACTAACATCAGCACTGCATCAAAGTGATGTCACCTTTCAAGCCCCTACCCTCCTCTACATGCCCTAAAGGAGCTATTTTTTTTCTTTTTGGCATAACTTGGGCAAACAGAGTCAGTATTTTGCAAACAAAATATTGTCGAAAAGTGGGATTATATTGTTTTTTCTACTTTCTGATGGTATGATTAGTTTTTTCTTATTTTTCTATTACACATCTATTTTTTCTTGTTGAAGTTGAGGCATCATTTTTGGCTTCTGAGCTCATAACTTTTTACCACGATCTCTAAATTTCATGATTCTTGCAGCATTGGAATGGTATTGAGGAGCTCTACACAACCATCCATGCACTTCTTTCATTTTAATCCCCATATATCTTTTATTCAATTTGTTATTTTTATGGCTTCTGATTGGCAACTTAGATGTTTTGGCTCCTAGAGAAGTGTTGTTTGGTTCTATTGGCTTCATTTATCAGCACATATCTATTTTGATGTTTTGATCTCTATCATTTTGAGGAGGAATCATGGGTTTTGCAATTCATCCTTTTGTGGTTAATCTAACTAAGGATAATTATGAGTCTTTGTGAAAAGGCATCCTAACACATCTCAGGTGGATTTGTCTTTTGCCTTTGTTTTATGGGATAATACCTAAACCAAAAACACCTCAGAAGAAATTTAATTGGGAACTCAATATGGATCATATTGTTGGTTTTTATTGGCACTACTGTTGATTATGACACAAGGTGTAAGCTTTCAATTCATGATGGACCATGCACACTTTGGATAAGCATTTGGGAATTGTTTGGAGACCCTCATGTCTCACCATTTCCATATGATCCTTTTGTAGATTGTCTCATTCCCCTTGATGATGCAGATAACATACCCTATTATGAAGATACTTAAGATGAGCTTGAATATATGTAATATCTTGATTCTTCAAATTTAGAGACTTTTCTTGCTCTCTCTTCTTCTCCTATTGAGATCACATCACCATCACCTATTGCTACATCAGAGTTGAGAGAAGCTTCTTTAAATCTTCTAGTGATTCTTTATAGAAGGACCATTTCAGTCTTCCTAATTGGGACTCTTGTCTTGTAGACATTGCTTCTTTGTTTGTGGAGTCTCATATTTCTAATTTGGAGTACACATTTGAGGAGTTATCTCTCCTCTTTGTTGTCAGTTATGGCACATCTGTTGTCACATCTTTGTCTTTGGAGTTTTTGGAGACATCATACTTCATGAGACTTCTTCCCACATCTCTTGTTTTGGAGTTGGAGTTTCTTCTACATATACTAGTGGATTTGTTTCTTCCCAAGGGAGAAATGTTGTTTGCAGGCATTGCATCATGTTTTGTCTTCGTGCATGCGCCATTGACATAGAAGCTACTTCATTATGGGGGGACATCTTGCCTCATTCATTCTCTCATATGGGGCGATAATTCATTGCATATTAATGATGGATGTTGTCCTAGGTGGGTTATGAGTCCTCCTTCCATCACTTGTACATGTTTGTTTCATGCATTCTCACTTTTGGAGAAGAGTTTTGTCCCATGAGGTTTTCTCCTTTTCTCTACTTGAGATTTGTTGTACATGAGTACCTAACATGGCCTCATAGCTGGGACTCATTCATGCACTCATGCCTAGTTTTCTTCTCCCTAAGTTGCACTTAAGAGGAGTGTTAGTGTAAAAAGAGATATTACCTAGCTTGTCATTTTGTCATGTTCCAACATTAAGGCATTGTTTAAATTGAAGATTTAAACAATATGATGAGAAAATCAAATATATTTAATAAACACATAAATATTATTTGATAATATTACATGAATATAAATAAATAAATAAAAATATAAATAGAATAATGTAATAATATAAATATCTTATAGTTAATTGAATAATCAATAAGATATTACTATATTTCAATAAAGGCCTTATAATAATAAAGTGATTCGATAGCCATAAAAGACAATGGTCTAAATGGCAAACACTTTATAATACTAGGGTACAATCCCTTAATAGCTTATCCATGCAGCATATGAGAGGCATTTCTAAGAAATCAGGGATATAAAGCAATGAATAGATAAACAAATCTTATAAGAATCCATGAATATGCTAAGAAGGCAATGAATAGACTAAAAGCCGTCAACTTCTTTATGGTCGCTGATATCTAATCGGTATTGATTACATACCATCTATAAGCAAACGATTCAAAAAGGGACATTACAGTATGACATTGATATGATTGTCTGAGCCTCGCCTCTATCTGTTACGGTTGCCCTCTACATTGCTTAAACTAAGCGTTGGGGACAAGGTGGCAAACTTCCTAAGTTGCTACAAAAATATCTAGGTGTATAAAATATTTGCCAAGATGAGAAGGCAATCAACTAAGGTATAAACTAATCACCACGAAGGATATTATAATTAAAAGAATGGATCTCTAGTTCCCTACTGTTGGTGCCTGCTTAATAAATCAGGTTTCAGGGTCATCAAGGTCCGGGGGGTCATTTTTTCCAAACACTAGGTCATCTTATGAAGACCCCCTGATATTGAGAATGTGATGATGATGTCACTAGGATGTTCATCGGGGTGACTTCTCGCATCAGCGAGGCTGGGAGATCTTCTTCCAATGCCATGTGTTTGGCCGATGAGGACCATCATCGGAGTGACATTGCTTATCGGGCAAGCTAGCGAGAGGTCCACCAACGTGAGGTGTCTAGCCGATGGATTGAGGTTTGAGGCTTTTCAAGGATTTAGCTGTCAGCGAGAGTGGTGTGGTCGGTGAAGGAGCTTTTTGTTGCTCCGATGGTTGATGTCTAGTTGACGGAGGTGTTCGTCGGTGAAACAATGTGTATCGGTGGGAGAGATCTTGGGTGTGTCGATGATTTGGGTCTGGCCAACGAAGGAATGTGAAGGCTTCATTAGTAGGATTGGCATATTGGTAGGAGAATTTTTGATTGCTCCGATGGTGTGGGTCACACTGATGGAGGCGGGAGCTACACCGATGGGCTATTGGCGGATGGTTCATGGGTCGCGCAGGGTAAAATGCACAACGTTAGGTATACCCGCGACTTGGTTTATAAAATGATCAGGAGGTCCCTACATGGCGAATGTGGGATAAATAGATCTCACTAGTTTTGAGAGGTCAGCGATAAAAGCAAAGGGTGCTTATGTGGCACGATCTAGTTGGCTGGTGACTTTTTTGCACAATTTGAGGCCATAGATCTTGCAATGGGAAAAGATCGACGGCCATATTTTGAGCCCACGAGGAGGGACTTTTTGTGTGTCTACGCCAACTTGATCGGGAAAAGCTTCATAGACAGGCGGAGTTGCAATGACCGCAAGTAGATGAGAAACTTGATGGCAGATTTGTAGAGGATGGGCAATGGAAGTGACTGGTCATCCACCAGGTTTAAGATGCAAATCTAGAAGCAGCGGCACATCTCCTGATTCTACCTATTCCCTCTCCTTCCTCTGCTTGGTGCATTGATGATTTTTTAAGCGCCATTTTCTAGTACTATATTTGGCAGATCTTTGACCTTGTCATGTAATTAATTTTTGCTGGGTACACAGTCTTGGTATAAAGACCAAATTATGTTACCCATTATAATGATGTATGTTGAAAACTAGAAAAAATCTGGCTGCTGTAATAAGATGCAACACCTTTGGTGACCCTATCTAGATGTCTTGTGAGTTTATGAATCTCATGTTGTATGTCTTATGCATGAATTTACTGGTTTCATGATTATTTATATATGAGTAATGCTGTATTTGCATGTATCTAGTTATTCTGTCTCCAAACTGAATGTGTTCTTCTTTTGAATCTAGACATCTAAGGGGTGTCTGGTTCTAGGATATGGTCTTGCCATATTGAAAACTTGATCTTTTGCTTCTACCTAAGGGGTAGATTAAAGTGTTTCAAGTCAAGGGTTGGGAGGAACATATTGCAGTAAGGATATCGTAAGTATAGGTAACTGAATACTCTGTTCTGGGAGGTATCTGTAAGGCAGGTACCACAACATTCCCTTGAAATCTAGTGTTCGTGCTGATCATTCACAGGTGTATGTCTATTGACTCCAAGCCCTAGATAGGCACCAATCTAGTCTCGCATTGAGGTTACACCTCAGGTCCTAGTTTTGCATCCAAATACCAAATCAACCTAAACTCAAAAAATAAAACTTTAGGACTTTAGAATTAGTTTTAGGATCAGAATCTTCTGTCTCACAACTAAACATAGGCCCAAAGCTAGCCCCTTTCCACTTATCTTATAGTTTTGGTCTACATAAAGGAGGATTCATCTGCTTTATGTCAGCATCCCACCATTCACAGATATATTTTATGGATGTTGAATAGGGAATACCCCCTAGGTTTTGCAGAGCCTGAAGAAGAAGAGGAGATAAAAATAGAGTCTATCTCCTACACTGTTGGCCCTTGGCCCAGAAAAACTGTTGATCATTGATGGCTACCTTATAGGGATACTGGGAACAAGCATCCAGTCTAGGAAAAAACCAACAGAAATTGGTGACTCTGTTGGGGAAGTGAAGTGAAAGAACCCTGATTTTTAAAGAAAAATAATTCCTAGTAATAGGTGGTGACTCCGAACCAATCTCCCAACCGGTAAAGAAAAAATTTGTATGCAAGGGAGAAGATCCCTGCATAATCCTTTGTTTGAAGAATTACCTACAAAAATGATCTATAGGAAAAAAGGGACTACTCAAGCTAGCCAAGATGGTTCTCCTAGCCCCAGAAAAAATGAATTTATTCAAGGCAATCCAGGATCTTCAGAGAGCACAGAGCCTTATTTTTCAAACACAGAGGCTGAAATCCAAAATGTATATGAAAAACAACAAAGTGGTGCTTTGAGAATAAGGTCAGAAGTGTTTCAAGAGCACCCTTTCTTAGATCCCAGAGACAGGTTTGAAGAGGTTGAATCTCCAAGGGATGATGATGACGATGGCTAGAATGGAATGGGACCATCCTCTTCCATGCCTAGAGAAGAACAGTTAGCTGAAGAAATCAAAAGTTTAAAAGCAGAGTTAGTATATCTGCAGGCAGTAAAAATCAGAGATGACATGAAACAGAAAGTGCAAGCTTTGAGAGTTGCTTGGAATGATTCAATCCCTACCCTTGAAAACGCAAATGTGCAAAGAAATTAGCACAGAATTGAGGTCCAGTATCAGCAAAATGATCAAAGACAGAATGCAAACAATGCTAGGATACCATTAAATAATGCAAGACATCAAAATGTTAATAGATATATTAATGCTAATCAGTTTGATAGACAACCCATATAGCTGGATAGATTTAGGCAGCTGGTTTTTGATGGTATCCCTGGTTATCCTAATCCCATTCACAAACATGTAAGGCTTCAAGTGCCAAAGTTTTTAGGAAATAATACTATGTCAGGGGAGGATCATTTAAGGGCTTTTCAAAATTTCATGGACAACTTTGAGGTTGAGCATGAGGATGTCTTTATGAAGTCATTTATGCAATCCTTAGTTGATGAAGCCAAGGAATGGTACAAAGGCCTACCTGACAGAAGCATTTCATCATGGCAGGATTTCAAAAGAACATTCAAAGAACAGTATGGTGACAACACTGATCCTAGTTTCTTCATTAATGAATTTATTGGCATTACCAAAGGATCAAATGAACAGGTTGCTGATTTCAATGCTAGATTCATGAAGGTATTGAACAAATTGCCACAAGATTTGAGACCTAATGAACCTATGTGCATAGTGTTGTATATAAATGCTTTTGATGCCAAGACAGCTTATGCACTGAGAGATAAGAGTCTCGTTAGCCTTAGAGATGCCTTCAAGATTGCAACAAATATTGAAAATAATAGAAAAGCATCTGGTAAGACAAACAGAAGAGATGATGTAAAAATTTTGCAAAATCCAAACACTAAATCTCAGAATAGTCAAGGTAACACATCTGCCCCTAAAGACAAAATAGATAAATTGACAAATGTTGTAAAGGACCTAAGTTACAGACTTGCTAGAAATGAAAAGGGGATAGGTCCTAACAGGCAGGTTTACCAGAGGTAGGAGAAAAGACCATCACTACATGATATGCCATATCACACAAATTGGCATAATGGTAAACCAGTTTTTCCAAGTAGAAACCCTAACCAAAGAGCTCAACATGTCAAGGAAACTCCTGATCCTTTGAAGAAAGCTATAAATATTGCTGATGATACTCCATGGTGCATAATTTGTCAGATGCCACACTCACAGTCACAATGCCTCATTGCTCAGTCTTTATACAATAATGTTGTTGCCTGTGATGAGTGCAATGAGTCTCATTGCATAAAAGATGATAATGTCAATATGCTATCTACAAACAGAGGATACTCTTTTCATGATGTTGATGCAAGTGCAGATAATGACATTCAGATCTGCCAACAGTTCCCATATGATTAAGATAAAGAGGATAGCTATGCTTATGCTCAAGACTCATACAATTACTTAAATAACCTGCAGAGGCCTTCTGATGATGAAATTAGAGCCTTCACAGCTGCAGCAGTAGCTCAGGTCAAAAGCAATTACAATTGCAGGGGCAAGGCCCAGGTAAGCAACTCGCACCAACTAGAGAATACTTTGGTGAACCAGCCAGTGCATAGTCATAAAGGAACTGAACCACAAAAGAAGCAATGGAGCAATAATAGGCAAAACTTTAAGCAAAAGACAGGTTATGATCCTTAAGGACCAGAAAATAGAATTCCCCATATTGAGGATCAAAACAAAAATTCTCAGATCAATAATGACAGTCAAGAAGCTATAAAAATTAAAGCTGGATTATCTCAGGATAGAGGTAAAATGGTGGAGTAGGTTACAACTGCTTTACAAAGTTATGCTCCATTTGACATAGCTCAGGTATTATCCCAGGTAAAAGTCTCTATACCATTGATGGAACTCATGAAGGTGGAAGAGTTCAGAGATAAGGCAGTGTCCTTAATTTCAGGAGTACCATGTCAAGCCAAGCAAAATGTTGAGGTTCAAGGTAAGAAGCAAGCCATGTGCACTCATGAGGATGAAGTCCCTAAAGTATATCTGGGGGTGACCATGACAAAATGCCCATCACAAGTGGAACCATTTTATGTTTCCCTTGTTATCAATGGGAAAGTGATAAAAAAATGTATGTTTGACTCAGGGGCATCAACTAATATCATGCCTCTAGCTATCATGCAACAAGTTGGGTTGAAAATAGACAAGGCATGTGGAAAATGCTATGCTATGGATGCTAGAGAAGTACTTGTTATTGGAATCATGAAAGATGTAAATTTCAAGTTAGCGGCGTATCCAGAGAAGACATATAAAATGAAAATAACAGTGGTTGACATAAAGCCACAATATGGTATGCTATTGTCAAGAAGATAGGAAGCATTAATTGGAGGGAGTATGCAATTGGATCTGTCATATGCTATGATCCCTATGAATGGCAAGGATGTCAAACTGATCAGAGAAGAAAGATCATCAGAAATGGTTGAGGATCAAGAGTCTGAGGAGCACATCTGTTTTGTTGACACTGACTGTGAAAATTTTAGAGTTGTCTCAAGTGACCAAGGAGATAAAGGGGGAGAAACTTGCATTCAAGAGCTAGACCAGTAGGGTCTATGGACCATGTATTTTGATGGAGTTTGTGCAAAAGAAGGATCTGGTGCTGGAGTTGTGTTCCTGTCTCCAATTGGTAAGCTCCTAAAATTCTCCTTCTTGCTAAGATTTACTTGTACAAACAACATTGCAGAGTATGAAGCCTTACTCTTAGGTTTAAATATGGCTCTCAAACATGGAATTAAGATGCTGAGAGTATTTGGGGATTCTGAGTTAATTGTGTCCCAAGTTAGAGATAGATATGCCTCAAGGAACAAGAGATTAAAACAATACAAGCATGCTGTCTGGGATACAATTGAATTATTTGATGCATTTTCAATAGGCTAGGTAGAGAGATCAAAAAATGTCATGGCTGATTTCTTAGCCAATGTAGCATTAAGGCCAAATGATATCACTCTATTAGATGTTACAAATGTTGAAGTTAAAATTAGACCTACAATACCAGAGAACATATGCAGTTGGCAAGTGTTTGATGATGACAAGGACTTGTTAAAATTTTTGCACTGCATAGATGAATATGAGAACCAAGAAATTAATTTTCAAAATTTTGTAGAAATTGTAGATGGAAAAGAAACTCTTATGGGGAAAGAAGTAATTCAATTGAAGACTAACAAAATCCCTAGAGGGTTGGTAGCTTTAGAAAGAGCTTTTGACAATAGAGACCAATTGGTCACAAAGACATCTCCCACAAACAAAGATGACTTAGAGGAGATAAATTTGGGGACATCTCAGGCCCCCAAGAAGGTATACATTGGCAGATAGCTCAAACCACACATTAGGAGCATGCTAATTGCATTACTAAAAAAGTATAAGCATGTTTTTGCATGGTCATATGAAGACCTCAAAGCTTATAGAAAAGACCTATTTCAACATGCAATCCCATTGAAGCTTGGAGCTAAGCCATTTAGACAAAAGCAAAGGCCTATTAATCCCATCTTGGCTTCAAAAATGTAGGAAGAACTCAAGAAGCTTAGGGAGGCTGGGATAATTGTGCCAATTAGACATTCAACTTGGGTGTCTAAGCTTGTCCTAGTTAGGAAAAAGAATGGTGACATAAGACTTTGTGTTGACTTTAGAAATCTGAATGTGTCTTTTTTGAAAGACAATTATCCACTGCCAAATATGGAGGTCATGTTACAGAAGGTGACTAGTTGTGAACTCCTATCCATGATAGATGGATTTTCAGGATACAATCAGGTGAAGGTAAAGGAATCAGAACAATACAAGACTGCCTTCACCACTCCATGGGGAACTTATGTATATGTGAGAATGCCATTTGGACTGACAAATGCAGGTGCTACATTTCAAAGAGCAATGGACGTTTCTTTTGCAGAGTTGATTGATTCAATCTTGGTTGTTTATCAGGATGATTTGACTGCCTATTCAAAGAAGGAAGAGCAGCATTGTATGCACTTAGAACAGATTTTCATTAGAGCGCTTGAATATGGTATTTCTCTAAATCCAAGGAAGTGTGCTTTTGGGGTAGTTAAAGGAAGGCTCCTAGGGCACATTGTTTCCAAAGATGGAATAAGGATAGATCCTGAAAGGGTTGCTGCAATTGATAAGATCCAGATGCCAAAAATAATAAAAGGAATCCAGTCCTTCTTTGGACAAATAAATTTTGTTAGAAGATTTGTTCCCAACTTTGCAAAAACCACAAGGAGCATTTCTAAAATGCTGAAGAAGGGTGAGACTATCAGTTGGGAAGGTGAAGCAAGTAGATCTTTCTAGGACATCAAGGAAGCAATAAAGATGGCTCCTGTGCTAAAGTCTCCTGATTTTTCTAAGCCATTTCAATTGTTTTCATTTGCTTCTTTCCACACTATTGCTGCATGTCTGCTACAGAAAAATGAGGATGGTTTTCAGCAACCCATAGCTTTCTTCAGTATGTCCTTGCAGGCTGCTGAGTTAAAGTATGACATTATGGAGAAACAAGCATATGCACTAGTCAGAGCAGTCAAGAGTTTTAGGCCATATCTGGTAGGATCCCAGATAGTTGCATATGTGCCCCATGCAGCAGTCAAGGACATTTTTACTCAGCAAGAGGTAACAGGAAGAAGGTGCAGGTGGATAAATAAACTACAAGAATTCAATATAGAGATATAGATCACAAAGCTAGTAAGGGGACAAGGTTAGCTAAAATGATGGCACAGTCAAATTTGAAAGCATGCCAAGTCAATATAGTCCAAAATGAAGTTGTTAATATGTCAAAATCTGAGTGGTACAAGGATATTGTATATTACTTGCAGAGTTTGAATTGTCCTTCCCATTTCAGTGATAGTCAGAAAAGGACCTTGAAACTACATGCTATAAAGTACATCATTGTTCAAAGAAAATTGTATTGGAAAAATCTTGATGGTGTGCTACTCAGGTGTATAGAAGAAGATGAGGCCAGGAATGTTTTGAATGACATGCACAAAGGAGTGTGTGGTGGACACTATACTGCTCAAACAACAGCTCACAAAATTTTGAGGGCAGGATATTGGTGGCCAACTCTTTTCTCAGATGCACAAAAGTTGGTAAGAAAGTGTGATCCTTGCCAAAGGTTTTCAGGAAGGTTAAAATATGAAGGTGCATTACCCTTAAGAACTTTGATTGTGGAGGCTCCATTTCAGCAATGGGGAATTGACTTCATAGGGGAAATTATAGAGAAATCAAGTGGGGGGTACAGTTGGATTTTGGTAGCAACTGATTACCTCACTAAATGGATTGAGGCTATTCTGACTAAGAGAGCTACAAGTAAGGTGGTGATGGATTTCATACTAGAAAATATTATTATCAGGTTTGGAGTACCAATCAAGTTGGTCATAGATAATGCAATGTCCTTCAGATCAGATGAATTTGTTGATTTTTGCAACAAATATGGAATTAACTTGTCATATGCATCACCATACCACCCACAAGGAAATGGTCAAGAAGAGTCAAGTAACAAGAGCCTCATGAAAATCATCAAAAGGATGATAGACAAAAATAAGAGAGCCTGGGATTCAAAGCTAAAGTTGGCATTATGGGCTGACAGGGTGACAATGAAGGGAGCAATTGGAAGGTCCCCTTTTGAATTGGTATATGGTGCATCAGCTAGACTACCTGTGAACAACCTCTTGCTAGTCTATAGGTTCATCCATGAAAATGATGAAGAGATTGAAGACTCCATGACAGAGAGAATAAACCAGCTAGTTGCACTGGATGAGGTCAAAAGAGAAGCTCACCAAACAAACATAAAGAAACAACAAAATATGAAATATCTGTTTGATAAAAGGACTACAGAAAGGAAGTTTCAAATCAATGATCTAGTCCTTATTTGGAATGCAAGGAGTTAGGACAAGGGTAAACATGGAAAGTTTGAGCCCTTGTGGATGGGCCCATATCAGGTTTGCAATACTTATGGGAAAAACTCTTACTTCCTCCAGGCCCTAGATGGTGAAGTGCTTGAATTGCCTGTGCACGGTCAATTCCTCAAGTTTTATTTTGCATAAATAATTAGCCTCTGTGCACAATTATAAAGTATGTGTATATTACTTGTAAATACTCTGTACTGTTAGTTCTTTTTTGGGTTCTGTACTTTGCTTGGTTTGCCCGGAGGAGATCTGGTTCTCGCTGCAGCCATATGCCTGCACATCCACAATCGGAGCCACTGTTGGTGCCTGCTTAATAAATCAGGTTTCAGGGTCATCAAGGTCTGGGGGGTCATTTTTTCCAAACACTAGGTCATCTTATGAAGACCCCCTGATATTGAGAATGTGACGATGATGTCACCAGGATGTTCATCAGGGTGACTTCTCGTATCGGTGAGGCTGGGAGATCTTCTTTCGATGCCATGTGTTTGGCCGATGAGGACCATCATCGGAGTGACATTGCTTATTGGGTGAGCTGGCAAGAGGTCCACCGACGTGAGGTGTCTGGCCAATGGATTGAGGTTTGAGGCTTTTCAAGGATTTAGCTATTGACGAGAGTGGTGTGGTCGGCGAAGGAGCTTTTTCTCGCTTCGATGGTTGATGTCTAGCCGACGGAGGTGTTCGTCGATGAAACAATGCATATCAGTGGGAGAGATCTTGGGTGTGCCGATGATTTGGGTCTAGCCGACAAAGGAATGTGAAGGCTTCATCGGTAGGATCAGCATATCCATAGGAGAATTTTTAGTTGCTCCGATGGTGTGGGTCACACTGATGGAGGCGGGAGCTACACCGATGGGCTATTGGCAAATGGTTCATGGGTCGCGCAGGGTAAAATGCACGACGTTAGGTATACCCGCGACTTGGTTTATAAAATGATCAGGAGGTCCCTGCATGGTGAATGTGGGATAAATAGATATCACTAGTTTTGAGAGGTCGGTGATAAAAGCAGAGGGTACTGATGTGGCACGATCTAGTTGGCTGGTGACTTTTCTGCATGATTTGAGGCCATAGATCTTGCAATACGAAAAGATTGACAGCCATATTTTGAGCCTGCAAGGAGGGACTTTCTATGTCTACACCAACTTGGTCAGGAAAAGCTTCATAGACAGGCAAAGTTGCAATGACTATGGGTAGATGAGAAAATTGATGGTGGATTTGCAGAGGATGGGCAACGAAAGTGACTGGTCATCCACCAGGTTTAAGATGCAAATCTAGAAGTGGCAGCACATCTCCTGATTCTACCTATTCCCTCTCCTTCCTCTGCTTGGTGCATTGATGATTTTTTAAGCGCCATTTTCTAGTACTGTATCTGGCAGATCTTTGACCTTGTCATGTTATTAATTTTTGCTGGGTACATAGTCTTGGTATAAAGACCAAACTGTGTTACCCATTATAATGATGTATGTTGAAAACTAGAAAAAATCTGGGTGTTGTAATAAGATGCAACTCCTTTGGTGACCCTATCTGGATGTCTTGTGAATTTATGAATCTCATGTTGTATGTCTTATGCATGAATTTACTGGTTTCATGATAATTTATATATGAGCAAACTTCCTGAGCTGCTACAAAAATATCTAGGTGTATAAAACATTTGCCAGGATGAGAAGGCAATCAACTAAGGTATAAACTAATCACCACGAAGGATATTATAATTAAAAGAATGGATCTCTAGTTCCCTACTGTTGGTGCCTGCTTAATAAATCAGGTTTCAGGGTCATCAAGGTCCGGGGGGTCATTTTTTCCAAACACTAGGTCATCTTATGAAGACCCCCTGATATTGAGAATGTGACGATGATGTCACCAGGATGTTCATCGGGGTGACTTCTCGCATCGGCGAGGCTGGGAGATCTTCTTCCAACGCCATGTGTTTGGCCGATGAGGACCATCATCAGAGTGACATTGCTTATCGGGCAAGCTGGCGAGAGATCCACCAACGTGAGGTGTCTAGCCGATGGATTGAGGTTTGAGGCTTTTCAAGGATTTAGCTGTCGGCAAGAGTGGTGTGGTTGGTGAAGGAGCTTTTTGTTGCTCTGATGGTTGATGTCTAGCTGACGGAGGTGTTCGTTGGTGAAACAATGCATATCGGTGGGAGAGATCTTGGGTGTGTCGATGATTTGGGTCTGGCCGACGAAGGAATGTGAAGGCTTCATTAGTAGGATTGGCATATCGGTAGGAGAATTTTTGATTGCTCCGATGGTGTGGGTCACACTGATGGAGGCGGGAGCTACACCGATGGGCTATTGGCGGATGGTTCGTGGGTCACGCAGGGTAAAATGCACAACATTACGTATACCCGCGACTTGGTTTATAAAATGATCAGGAGGTCCCTACATGGCGAATGTGGGATAAATAGATCTCACTAGTTTTGAGAGGTCAGTGATAAAAGCAAAGGGTGCTTATGTGGCATGATCTAGTTGGATGGTGACTTTTCTGCACAATTTGAGGCCGTAGATCTTGCAATGGGAAAAGATCGACGACCATATTTTGAGCCCGCGAGGAGGGACTTTTTGTATGTCTACGCCAACTTGATCAGGAAAAGCTTCATAGACAGGCAGAGTTGCAATGATTGCGGGTAGATGAGAAAATTGATGGCAGATTTGTAGAGGATGGGCAATGGAAGTGACTGGTCATCCACCAGGTTTAAGATGCAAATCTAGAAGCAGCGGCACATCTCCCGATTCTACCTATTCCCTCTCCTTCCTCTGCTTGGTGCATTGATGATTTTTTAAGCGCCATTTTCTAGTACTATATTTGGCGGATCTTTGACCTTGTCATGTAATTAATTTTTGCTGGGTACACAGTCTTGGTATAAAGACCAAATTGTGTTACCCATTATAATGATGTATGTTGAAAACTAGAAAAAATCTGGCTGCTGTAATAAGATGCAACACCTTTGGTGACCCTATCTAGATGTCTTGTGAGTTTATGAATCTCATGTTGTATGTCTTATGCATGAATTTACTGGTTTCATGATTATTTATATATGAGTAATGCTATATTTGCATGTATCTAGTTATTTTGTCTCCAAACTGAATGTGTTCTTCTTTTGAATCTAGACATCTAAGGGGTGTCTGGTATTCTAGGATATGGTCTTGCCATATTGAAAACTTGATCTTTTGCTTCTGCCTAAGGGGTAGATTAAAGTGTTTCAGGTCAAGGGTTGGGAGAAACATATTGCAGTAAGGATATCATAAGTATAGGTAACTGAATACTCTATTCTGGGAGCCTTAACATCCCCTCGAAATCTAGTCTTAGTGTGTTCATGCTAATCATTCACAGGTGTATGTCTATTGACTCCAAGCCCTGGATAGGCACCAATCTAGTCTCGCATTGAGGTTACACCTCAAGTCCTGGTTTTGCATCCAAATACCAAATCAACCTAAACTCAAAAAACAAAACTTTAGGACTTTAGAATTAGTTTTAGTATCAGAATCTTCTGTCTCACAACTGAACATAGGCCCAAAGCTAGCCCCTTTCCACTTATCTTACAGTTTTGGTCTACATAAAGGAGGATTCATCTGCTTTATGTCAGCATCCCACCATTCACAAATATATTTTATGGATGTTGAATAGGGAATACCCCCCTAGGTTTTGCAGAGCCTGAAGAAGAAGAGGAGATAAAAATAGAGTCTATCTCCTACACTATTGGCCCCTGGCCCAGAAATCCTGTTGATCATTGATGGCTACCTTGTAGGGATACTGGGAACAAGCATCCAGTCTAGGAAAAAACCAACACCTACAAGCAACTTGTTAAATTAAAATTAATTACATTAAAGACCAGTGATTGCACTAGGAGAAGTTGTGACTCCTCCAAAAGGTAGCTTAATAAGGGGTTATATCTCTTTAATCATAAGGTATAAAAAGGGGGATCAATCATATGGAGGAGGGGGAAACAGCATCGGTGAAGATCTGAGAAAGTAAATCATTAAGAAGAAGAACAACAATTTGGAAGGAACACATTGAATAATCAAGAATTATTAATAAACAATCATCTAATCTATAGTCTATTCCTTCTCATATTCAAAGATATCCTTAGATCAAATCAACCTCATACGGCCTTGTAAATTTGTAGCTGATGTGTAGTCAATCATATGATGCTAATGAGTAAACATGAGAAAGAGATAACAAGTATGAAATGTCATGACAGAGAATATGTAAGACCAATTGATAGTGATCTTAAGGGGAACATGTGAAATATGAATGATAGAGAATGTGTATTGGAAGTAATCATAAGATTAATGATAGAAATATGTATTGAAAGTAAACATAAAATAATGAACTAAAGGTTTAGTGTGCTAATGTACTCTTTTGTAAGTTGAAATTTGTGAACAAGGTCGAGAGATTTTTGCTTGTAAAAAGGGGACATTACAAGTGGTATCAGAGAATTTGACTTGCCATCTTATGAGGAAATTTGATGCAAGCTTACCCAAGAAGGTACAACACACGTAACAATAACAACCAAATGGACGAGGCACTAAGAGCATTCATAGTGGAACAAAACAAGACAAACGAAGCTCTCTATCAAGCACTACAAAATATGGACAACACTATCGAGAGTTTGAAGACCCAAGTAACTAATGGAAAGGAATTGGGATCGAACCACGCTGAAAATAGCCAATCCTCATCCATTTCAAAAGTGCCCATGCCATCCTTCCTCCCAAATGAAGAATCTCCTAATGACCAAGAAAATACATCAACTGCCATGAGCGTGGATGATATAGCTATAGCTTATGCCAACTTAGACCTCGAAGTGAGAAGGGTAGTTTCATTCAATGATTACTTTAATGCAAGGAGAAAAGGAGTACAAAGGGAAAGAAGGCCAATAAATAAGGATCTCAATCAAAAGGCAAATAAAGTCAACCTTCCAAATTTTGATGGGACTAGCAAGATAACCCCTCATGCATGGCTTCAAAAGCTAAATGACTATTTTCAACGCAGCCCTATGACGGAGAAAGATGCATTTCAATTTGCTATCCTACACCTAGAAGGGGCTGCTTATGAATGGTGGCACAATGGAAAAAGAACTCAAGATCATGGATCCATCACATCTTATATGGAGTTTTCTAAGAGGTTCCTCAAAAAGTTTGATAGAAGGTACCTGCAACAAGATTTCAAAGATTTGACCATGATAAGACAACGAGGGACAGTGGATGAGTACGTGAGTGAACTTGAGAAAATAGCTCTCCAAGATCCTGAGATGAGTGATGAAAGGCTCACCTTCTTTTTTATCCAAGGGTTGGATGAAAAGATAAGAGGATTAGTAGGAGCACTTATACCTTCTACTATGGATGATGCCATAGAAATGGAAACACAATTAGAACAAAGCTAAATTTTCACAAAACCCCTCCATAAGAATGAAATATTACGCGAACCTTTCTTGCCCAAGAATGGAAGGAATGAAAATAACTTATATTATAGATGCAAGGAACCTTAGACCCATGGACATACTTGCTAGAGAGATGGAAGGCCTCGAACCAGAGATGGTGCAGCAAAAGATGATCTCCAAAAAAGAACCTATGTTTCAAATGCAACAAAAAATGGGAGCCGAGTCATCTATGTGCATGGAAAGGGGAACCAAACCTAAAAATCATAACCAGTAAAGAGCAAGAGAAAGATTTTGAACCTAAGGTGAAGAAAAAGAAATAGAATGAAGAAGAAAGTTTATAATTTCCTGAGTATGAGCAAACCAGGTCAAGACACGATAGGTAGGGAGAATGTCCTCCATCGTGCTCTTGTCTAATTACGTTAAGAGGATGATAGGTAGGGAGAATGTCCTCCATCATACTTCAACAAGACATGATCGGTAGGGAGAATGTCCTCCATTGTGCTCTTGTCTAATTATGTTAAGAGGATGATAGGTAGGGAGAATGTCCTCCATCATACTTCAACAAGACACGATAGGTAGGGAGAATGTCCTCCATCATGCTCTTGTCTAATTATGTTAAGAGGATGATAGGTAGGGAGAATGTCCTCCATCATACCTCAACAAGACATGATAGGTAGGGAGAATGTCCTCCATCGTGCTCTTATCTAATTATGTTAAGAGGATGATAGGTAGGGAGAATGTCCTCCATCGTGATCTTGTCTAATTACATTAAGAGGATGATAGGTAGGGAGAATGTCCTCCATCGTGTTCTTGTCAAATTATGCTAAGACGTGATAGGCAGGAAGTGTGCCCTCCATCACTCTCTAACTTGCAAGGGATCAGCTTCAGAGATAACTTTAGTGTGCAGGTTAAGAAATTAGTATATCTTACAAAGGAACAATGGGGAAGTATAATCAATTTCATGAATCAAATTCCTTTTTTCTAAAACTCTCCTTGAAATTCTTCTCTCAATTCATACCAAAAAACATATTAAGGGCCCATAACCCACAAGGATCATTCTTCATCTATAATGCTTATATTTTATCAAGCACATCGCAATTCAAATAAAATCTTACCAAATCTTCTTTTAGCAAAAAATTTCTCTCCATGACATCATATAATCAATTACTCCTCAAGAATACTACTCTTTTCAATTTTGGGATCAATAACACATCAAAAGGTAAAACTACAAGATAACAAGTACAAGCCTGAATCTCAAGATGCATCTTGGAATCTCAATACTCTCAAATCTTTTTAACCTATGATACTTGCATCCCATCATTATTATTCAAAAGCATAAAAATAAATGCTCTTTTGATCACAAATTCTCTCTCATGGAATCACAATCAAACTCCCTTTACTAAAGCATGTTCAATCTAAACCCAAAACCACAATTTTGTCTCAACACATTGGAAAGTAGACATTAAAAGATGCAAGGTAATGAAAGAAATCGTTGTAATTGCTCGAGGACAAGTAATCTCGAGAGGGGAGGTCTGTCATGTTCCAATATTAAGGCATTGTTTAAATTGAAGATTTAAACAGTGTGACGAGAAAATCAAATATATTTAATAAACACATAAATATTATATGATAATATTACATGAATATAAATAAATAAATATAAATATAAATAGAATAATGTAATAATATAAATATCTTATAGTTAATTGAATAATCAATAAGATATTACTATATTTTAATAAGACCTTATAATAATAAAGTGATTCAATAGCCATAAAAGACAATGGTCTAAATGGCAAACACTTTGTAATACTAGGGTGCAATCCCTTAATAGCTTATCCACGCAGCATATGAGAGGGATTTCTAAGAAATCAGGGATATAAAGCAGTGAATAGATAAACAAATCTTATAAGAATCCATGAATATGCTAAGAAGGCAATGAATAGACTGAAAGCCGTCAACTTCTTTATGGTGGCTGATATCTAATTGGTATTGATTACATACCATCTATAAGCAAACTATTCAAAAAGGGACATTACAGTATGACGTTGATATGATTTTTTGAGCCTCGCCTCTCTCTGTTATGGTTGCCCTCTACATTGCTTAAACTGAGTGTTGGGCACAAGGTGGCAAGCTTCCTGAGCCGCTACAAAAATATCTAGGTGTATAAAACATTTGCTAGGATGAGAAGGCAATCAACTAAGGTATAAACTAATCACCATGAAGGATATTATAATTAAAAGAATGGAGTGCTAGTTCCCTACAAGCAACTTGCTAAATTAAAATTAATTACATTAAAGACCAACGGTTGCATTAGGAGAAGTTGTGACTCCTCCAAAAGGTAGCTTAATAAGGGGTCATATCTCCTTAATCATAAGGTATAAAAAGGGGGATCGATCATATGGAGGAGGGGGAAACAACATTAGTGAAGATCTGAGAAAGTAAATCATTAAGAAGAAGAACAACAGTTTGGAAGGAACACATTGAATAATCAAGAATTATTAATAAACAATCATCCAATCTATAGTCTATTCCTTCTCATATTCAAAGATATCCTTAGATCGAATCAACCTCATACGGCCTTGTAAATTCACAGCTGATGTGTAGTCAATCAATGATGCTAATGAGTAAACATGAGAAAGAGATAACAAGTATGAAATATATATTGATAGAGATCATGAGCATGTGAAATGTCATGATAGAGAATATGTAAGACCAATTGATAGTGATCTTAAGAGGAACACACGAAATATGAATGATAGAGAATGTGTATTGGAAGTAATCATAAGATTAATGATAGAAATATGTATTGAAAGTAAACATAAAATAATGAACTAAAGGTTTAGTGTGTTAATGTGCTCTTTTGCAAGTTGAAATTTGTGAACAAGGTCAAGAGATTTTGGCTTGTAAAAAGGGGACATTACACATTTCTATGTCCTCTTCACACTAGTTACTTAAGCTTGTTAAATTTTAATAAGCAGATTGACAGTAAGAAACAATAAAACTCAACTACACACATAACACGCATATACCCTGGGAAAACCTCTCTTAGAGGTGAAAAACAGATGCAGAGGTAATGGTAGTAGTTGATGAATCTCACACAATGAACTTAGATTTCAATGCTTCCTTCAAGAGGTTTATAAAGGTAATGTGATGCAAGCCTACACAAGGCTACTCAAGGAATTGACCTAGCCTAGGACCACACCCTAGTGTCCACCCACACTGGCTATTCAACTCTCTTTTGGGGAGTCACTGCTCAACCCAACCTACATGCACAATACACCTTCAAGAACACACAACCAACTACCAATTTACTCTACCAACAGGATCTTTACACTGCCACCATCATAAGCTTGTCAAGATCATGACTAACTCAAGGTCACTGACCCACAAAAAACTAAGTTCTGTACCTGCACTGATAGAGAACAGTAAACTGTGATATGACTGTCCTAAAATAGTGTCTCAAAAAGGATTATTCCTTGTAGCCCTATGAACTGACTAAATCAACAATAACTATTCCAAACCCCAAAAGACCATCAAGGCTTAATGTATATTCAAACACCCATTATGGACATGTAATCATCTTCCAACATGCAGGTCTGTACTCTACTACAGGCGAGCAAGGACAGCAGACTGTCTTTTCCTAGAAAATAGGCATAATTTGAGGCTATGTGAAGGAAAGGTATCAAATATACTTGTTCAAGAGCCACCAAGCACCTGCACAGGACTGTTATCATCTGTAACCACCAATTTCATCATCCATTTGGTCAAACACTTGACTATTTTCTGCATTTACAATGCTGTCCACCATTTGCATGCTAACTAGTCACCATGCAGACTAGTTAAAGTCATGCCAAACACCTTGGAGGGAAGAGTAAAACCTTGCAAGCAACAAAAAGCATGAAAACTAATCTACCTTCCTCCATCCTACTGAAAATGGGTGGTGTCTTTCAGAGGACAGAGGAGGAATGGCACATGCTGGCGACTCCACACGCTAGTGACTCCTTTTGTCAAACCATGCCTTTCTTTTTGAAATACTAGGCAGCAAGGACATGATTGTCTTCATGAGTGTTTTTGATACCTCCTCTAGCAGCCAGTCGAGACTCTTCTTGAATACAGTTAGCCCTTAATCTATCAAACTTGGGCAGATCAGCTCTTGCACTAATTCCTTGAATGTAGGATTCCCAAGATGCTGGAAGACCATTGAGGGCTAGCATAATTAAATCATTTTCATCAACAATCTTTCCAATAGATGAGAGTTGATCTCTCAAATCAAAAATCCTCATGAAGTAAGCCATGACGGATTCACCTTTAGCCATCTTGATGTGATGAAGCTGCTGCTTCAAAGCTAGAACACGACTAGTGTTGTTGATTTCATATATCTCCTCCAAGGTTCTAAACATTGTGCTTGTTGTCTTCAGCTTGGAGATGATGAGAACAATGTGGTCCTTTACTGAATCAATTAAGATCTTCTGAGCTTGAAGATCTTTCTTCCTCCATTGGGTCTTTTCTCCTTCTGCCTCAGGCTTGAAAGATTCTTTGGTCACAAAGTTTGCAAGCTCATTTTCATTCAACGCAAGCATGATGCAGACTCTCCATGATGTGAAATTGGAAGCCCCATCCAATCTATCTTCCACCCTGAGAACCATCTTGAAGAAGTGATAAGAGTAGAAGTAGATAATTGGTTACTGCAAATCTAATTATACTAATTCAAACTTGGCTCTAATACCATGTTAAAGTTTAATAAGCAGATTGACAATAAGAAACAATAAAACTCAAATGCACACATAACATGCATATACCCTAGGAAAACCTCTCTCTTAGAGGTGAAAAACCCAGCAAGAAAATCTCAAATCTGATTATAGTAATGGCGAAGGCAGATTACAACTTTGTCCAACTAGGGCACAAATCATAGGCACAACTTATTTGAACTTGAGTTCACTTATATATGAGGTGATTGCACAGTAATCACAAAGATTTAGCAGCCCTAAATAATCCTTAGCAATTTCGCCTATGCAAGATCAGATTTGCTTCACCAATTCACAAATTCACTGTTGACAGGATGATCAAATTAATTATCGAACTACTAAATTGGTTGAACCATTGAACTCTTTGAACCATCGAACCCTTTGAACCGTTGAACCTGTAGAACCATTGAACCCATTGAACAGTTCAATTATCGGCAAAAACCTTGAACTGTTGAACCCATTGAACCGTTGAACCCGTTGAACCTATTGCGTAGTTTAACTATTAGCAGAGCTCCTTGCAACTCGTTGAACCTATTGAACTGTTGAACCCGTTGAACCTGTCACATGGTTCAACTATTGGCAAAACTCCTTGCACTGTCGAACCGGCAGAACTCCTTGCTAATTGCAGATGAATATTGCTGAACTTGAAGTAGATCACCGATGGAGAATTTTCTCAGAGTAGAATTCAGTGAGTGTTGCTATGAATTGTGACTACAAGTCACTTTACATTTATAGGAGATCACACAAACAATAATCTTGGTCGGCCTTATACAATTTGGCGCCAAGTTATAATAATTCAAATAATTACATACAAGTTACATTGAAATAGGTCCAGACCTATTTGCAATTTCAAGATACATTGAATGAATTCACCCAAATAGGGCCTGCCTTAAATCGGATACAATTGAGATTCACAAAATGCTAAGGCCAATAGGCCATTCAGCATTTTATGACTAGGTCAGTCTCTAGGAGGGATCCGACCTAGCTACCAAAATCAACAAAGCTTACTTAGGTAGTAGTTATGTTATTTAATATTTTGTTTGCACTAATTAATTGAGTCTACGTGCATTCAATAATGTATAACTATGTGCATTTAATAGTTGTGCACTAGTTGTCTCATGTCATAGCATTAAGACCACTGTCATATTACAAGTTTTTTTATATGCATTTATTTATTAGTGGTGTCTGGGTGCATTAATTATTTGTGTCATCTAGTTAGTTGTTCTACTATGTTGAACTTGAACCTCACCTCTCACCTTGCCTATATAAGGGAGGTCTCTCATTGTATATCATAACATCACATGACATTGTAATCATGTTGTATGCAATGTACTCCAATTGTGTGAAGTCAAGCTCTACATAATTTCTTGGCATTGTTGTTCTGTCTCTTGTTGTGGAAGGTGGTTGTGATTTCAGGTGATCTTGAGTCTTCTTGAGTCTATCATCAACTCTTACAGCTCTAAATAATGATATGAGACAATGAAACATTGATATTAAGGTGGGGATGAATGCCATGTCTAATATCAAGGTGGGAATGAATGCCGAGACATGCAGAGACAATACTAACTATAATAATGTGATGCAGGAGCATCTCGGGCGAATCAGCAATCGGCATCAAAAATAAAATACAATAAAAGTTACAAGGCATCTTGAAGGTTTTGAACGTCAATTGGTTTCAAAGACACTCAAATGGGAATGATGAGGTTTAAGCAGGTGTTTGTCTTCGTGGCAGCTGAATATGAGACAACAAAGAATGCATTGAATCGGGTATTTCTATGGGTTGGTATCATACCTACAAAGGAGAATGCTCAGTTCTAGATTCATACAACAAACAAATATGCCTTTGTGGCTCAAGGGAACAATCTTCATGGCAAAGAGTTCAATTTGACAATGCAGTGGCATGTTATGCCAAAGACCGCTTATATGTTTGTTGAATAAAGTGATATCAGGGTTCCCCCTGCCAGAGGAATACAAATAGCATTGATGTATTAAACTGATTCCAACAGTTCAGAGGCTAGCATTATAGCTTACTTTTTAATAAAACTTGTGGGGGATGTCTCCCTGCTACAGCTTGTGCTCAAAGTTACAGATGAGAAGGCATGACGTGAAATCACAGCCTTTGTCTCCAAAATGCTTAAGGAAATACTTCTCTGAGTAGGGATTCATTTTATACCGGACTTGCAATATGTATTTAGATTCTCTTGTGCATCATTTCATGCAGACCTCACGTATCGATTTCATGAACAGGGCAAATGAAGACCGGGCTCAATTATCCATCTAATAGCTCATGAAGTTGATAACCTTCATTAGATACTTAACATTTTGATTGCTAGATGGATTGAAGTGTATGGATTCAAGGTTTGCACGGTTCACAATTTATACCGGGTTGTTTTTCTACCGGACTAC
This sequence comes from Cunninghamia lanceolata, assembly GCA_027924645.1. NCBI lineage: Eukaryota > Viridiplantae > Streptophyta > Pinopsida > Cupressales > Cupressaceae > Cunninghamia > Cunninghamia lanceolata. The sequence continues at coordinate 13,353,823 of BSBN01000870.1, read as the reverse complement.
CACGTATAAGAATTGGTTCAAAGTAGAATGTTCTTGAAAGAGTTAAGAGGTATTAGAGCGGTGTTCAAATAATTGGAGGAGGTTGTAGAATTGTTAATACTGTGCAGAGCGATATATGAAACAACGTGTTTGAACCTGCATGGGGATGTTGAGAGGTGAAAGCTCTCACACATTTGTAAATTGGTTTATGTGGATGCCGAATGGTCACATTCGAGACCCCATCTCTTCCGTATGTATAACCGCAAATGAACCATCATAATATACATTTTTGTTTTTACTTTAAGTCTGTCTCTTCTTATTCCACGGCATTAGAGAAAAGAGAGGGAAATATGTAAAAGGTTGTTGTGCAAGAATAGGGAGGGGGATCAACCTCTTAAAAGGAGGAAGAGGGAGTTGAGAAAGATGTTGATGCTAAGGAGAAGAACAGATAGAGTGAAAAGAACTCGGCGGCAGATAGAAAAGGATGGTGTTGCAGAGAAGGTGAGTCGGCCTCTTGGGAAAGAAGCAGAGTGTGCAGAAATCTCTGTAGATGCTATGCAGAATGAAACTGAGGGCATGGTATGTTAGCAGTTTGACAAAAGGCGTGGCCAGGTGTGGAGTAATTTTCAATTAGTTTTTAATGGAATAATTTTCAATAATTTAATCTAAATATACGAAAAATTTAATTATAATTTTCTAATGGAATTAATCTTCATAGTAAAAATTTAAAACAAAGGTCATTAAACTAAATATCAATTTACCTAACCCTAACCTTCATTAAACTAAAGTAAATAATTTACCCTACGTACGACAATTCCTAACTCTAACAATTAGTTATTAATGGACTAATTTTCAATAATTTAATCCAAATGAATAAAAAACTTAATTATAATTTTTTAAATGAATTAATTCTGATAGTAAAAATATTAAATTTCTTTGTGGTTTTTATGTATACGGTCACATAACTCATCTAGGTGTAATTATTTTTATATGTAGGCTCTTTAATAAATTTTGTTAACTCTATATAATAATAGTTCTTATATTTTATGATTCTATTAATTATATTTATATTTTTTAATTTTATTAGATTGATTATTTTATTATTTTATTAATTATATATTTTATAAAGGATGAAACGAATATAGACTTTGGAAAAAAGTAGGAAAATGATTTAAAGTTGTTATGAGCAAAATGATAGTATTTAAATTGAAATATTATTTTTACAATAATTTAATAATTTTACAAGTGTGTTACAAAACAGGTCTTCACAAATTAGTTTAGTTTAAATTAATAAATCTTGTATTTAAAAAATAGCTAAGAAGTAAATAAATTGTTCTATTTTCATTTAAGAATTATTTTATTTTATTTTTATTCTCTCTACTACATATTTCTTAAACACAATTAAAAATTTATAATACATTTGAACCATAAAAGTAAATGAACCATAAGAGTAAGAGTAAAAGAAGATGATAAATAAATATATAAAATTTGGTATTACTTGCTAAAGATTTACCTTTGTTCACCATGTCTACAACCCATTCAAGTAGAGGTGGAAAAATATAAAATTAATATAGAAGAAGATAAATTAATAAATAAAAGTTGCTATTACTTGACTAGATTTACCTTACTTCACCATATCTACAACACATTCAAGTAAAGACGAAAAACAATGAAAACAATATAGAATGAGATGACAAAAAGTAGGAAAATTATTTAAAGTTATGTATGTAGTAAATAAAATAGTTTTAAATCCCCCATTACGGTTGTTTAGTGCGTAATTGGAAGGGGGAGATCCTGGGCAAAGCATCAAAGAAGTTAGTTTGGGGTTTAAATAACGAGGCAAAGCTTTAGGCTTTTATTCTGGGTCTCAATTTGTGCCATCAGCTTAAAGTGTCAAGGGTAGAAATTGAAGGTGATTCTTTAATTGTAATTAATGCAATTAGGAAGGGGGGGATTATGCAAGATATGTTTTTTGTTGTTATTCAAATATAATAGTGGTAGATAGGAGGGATTTTGTTGATGGTTCTTCTTGGTTCTACAAACTCTATTAAAATTTTGGTTTATTTAATATAAAGGGATCAGACCCCTACATTTTACAGATTATAAAAAAAGTTTTAAATAAAATAAACTAGGATACCTATTTTTAGAAAAATCTATGTAAAAGATGATAAGAGTTATCATCCTCAACGTGCTATTTTTAACTACATCTTGATTAAAGTTGGAATAGGTGCCTCGAGAATGATATCTCTCAACATTTTTATATAGATTTTTCTAAAGATAGGTATGCTAGTATTATAATTTTGAAGATTATAGGTACATTTTTTTATGGAAAATAGATTGTATTTTACCTTCACCAATAACGTGTCATTATTATACACAATACACTCGATTTTGAGGTTACCTCTATATATGTACAAATTTTTATATACATTGTATTTTACCTTCACCAATAACGTGTCATTATTATACACAATACACCCGATTTTGAGGTTACCTCTATTTATGTACAAATTTTTATATACATCTCTACTATTATAAAGAAGGTATTGTATACTTCCGATCCATCCCTAAAGAAGACATTGTGTTTTGATTGTTTTGAAGAGAAAAGACTATACATAAAGGTTGATTAGCCTAGATCTGATAGGGATTGGAATCGAATGTTTTTTGAAGAGTTGCAGTAGATCTCTCTGTGAACTGTGATTTGAAAGGTGTTAAATCTGTAAACCTAAAAAAATAGTTCTTTAAGTATGATTTTAATCATGAGATTAGATTTTCTTATATAGTATTTCATGTAGATTTAGATTTAGATTTAGATCTCTGTCATAACTAATCTGATTCAAAAGGTACTATATCTTTAAAACTAAAAAATGGGTTTTTAAGTGTGATTTTAATGATGGGATTGGATATTCTTATATAGTATTTCATGTAGATTTAGATCTAGATCTCTTTCAGAACTATCTGATTTCAATAATTCCATCAATTTTCTTGGATTTAAACTTAATGATTTTATTTTGCGGGGCTTACTCAATCTTTATGTTAAACTCCATTTTTATGTCAATATGTTAAACTCCATTTTTATTCATTATTATTATTTCTTGTATTGTATCCTTCCCTTTTTCACTGCACATATTCATAGATTATGGTTTTCCTATTTTCTCATAGGAATATTAAATCATTGTCAATCTGGGCATTGCACTAGCTCATATATATTATTTATTGATTGCGAGCTTAATTTTCTTTACTAGATATTTCAAATATCATTTATATATTTTATTTTATTTTTATTTTCAGATATTGATGAGGGACTAGGCCAGATTTCAGATGCTAATGTCAACATGTTTTGCATTTAAAATTTAAGACAATAATCCAAGGTTAAGACTCCTTTATTTTTTATTTATTTGTTTGTTAGACCAGAAAATAAATATTATAACAAAAATTTCTTTAACATTTTTCAAATAAAATATTATAATAAAATAAAATTCAGTTTTTTCTATATCTTCTATTCTGATTTTGTTTTCTTTAGTTTATAATAAAATAATGATAATAGCAATGGAAATGGAGGATATAATGTTAACTTCTTATCTGTGCCGTCCATTTGCAGAATACTATGAGAAGAGCTTGATGGATCTCACAAGCATGCCCACCACTTGGTTTTGCCGACGTAGTTCAATCTACCGTGGAGTTACTAAGTGTGTTCATACATATATTTTCTTTCTATATATATATCTCAAATAAAGGATTAATTTTTTATTTTTATTTTATTTTTTAATGAATAGGCGACTATATCTATATTAATAAACGATAAAAATACATATATTCACAAAAAAAATATTATGTGGGAGTCAATGCAGGGTTAAGACAGGGAAGTATGCAGTCCTTCTTCGGGAGGGTGGCAAAGGTAAACAAGGTTAGTTTTATAAATTTATACTGTAATAAGTAATAAATTGAACACCTTTCTTTTAATTCGCCAAAATGGGCTCTAGTGCCTATCAAAATCTGGTATGGTTAGAAGGTTGTTTTTATAGGTTCAATGCTTTGAAAAGAATCTCTGAGATTTCTTTGATGGTCTTATTTTAAGGATTTGTAAAAATTTCATAACCAAGGGTTGTGTATAGAAACAAGGTCTCCAATATCTTATTTTTAGTCTTTGTTTAAGGCTACAAACTTCTTTTTATAAAGTAATTATTGGACAAATACGTTTATTTTCATTTGGATACTAATTTACAGAAAATGTCTTATTGTGATCCCTAAATTCTGGATAATGACCGGACTCTCCAGTGTATTGCGGTAAGCAGATACTTTTATTGGTTTGTTATACATGTATTAAGTGATTTGAATTCAGTCTCTTTGAAATTCTAGATTTATAATTGAACTGTCTATTGATGTAACATAGGCAGCTTCGATAATGAATTAAATGCAGCTAGAGCTTATGATCTCGCAGCTCTCAAACAATGGGGTCCATCAGCTGCAACAAACTTTCCGGTATAGTTTTATATAGAATCTCATACCTAGTCTAGAACGTGTTGTGTATCTACCTTAAAGAAATGTTTGTTTTAGAAATGCCTTTGGCGACCATTCTATTTTCTGAGATTCTACTTCCTCTCTTATAACATGTTTAGCGTGCTATTGTATAACATTTGATTTTGCTATATCAAATGCAGGTTAAAAACTATGAGAGAGAGTTAGAAGACATGAAAAACATGTCATGGCAAGAATATGTTCGTTTTATAAGAAGGTATTTGGGTTTCCTACCATATATGCATTCGTACATGTAGAGGTTAGGCACATATGTAGGTGGATAATGCTTTCAGTGACCCAGTAACATAATTGTTTCTTTTTTGGGTCATAGGGCGCTACTTTATTTAAATATTATTTATTTCAATGGTTAAGTAGTTATTAGCACTCTTACACCTCATCCACAACAAGAAGTGGTAAATATTTGTTCTATTTTTATTAGTTAAAATTGACATTTTGACTGTTGAAATGGATGATGTTTAAGAATAGCCGTGTAACTCAAATAAAATAGGAAGTTCTGTTTATCATTCAAAATTACTTCATTTTGAAACAAAATTTATAATAGATCACAAACAGGTACCTATGCCAGTGTTTAATTCTTAATTATGATTTTATTGGATTTATAATTACACTCTCCTACAGCCTCTAATATGTGTTAATTTTGCAGAGGCAGTACTAGCTTTTCCCGGGGTGCATCAGTCTACCGAGGAGTGATAAGGTTTGGATTTAATTTACTTGGATGAAGTTATAATCTTATCTTAAAGATTAATATGTAAAATGAAATTAATTTATATTTCACTTAGATAAGTTAATGGATAGAAATGCCAGCATTGACATAGTGTAGCTCTACAATCCCAATGATATAACTTGGCAGGACCAATGATGGAAGGTGGCAAGGTAGGCTTAGGATTACAGGGCACAAGACTTGGTATCTGGGAATATTCGGTGAGTACATCACTCTCAGTTTGTAGTATAATGTTTCTGATAAACGCAGTTCATTGAGCTATTGTTCATTAGAAATTCATCCAGATGAAAAGGCTAATGGTTCTTATTGAACTCACAGACACAGAGGAAAAAGCGGCCGAAGCTTATGACATTGCCAACATCAAATTCAGAGGAAAAAATGCCGTTACAAACTTTGACATAAGCAGATATGAAGTGGAAACCATTATGAACAATGCACTGCCCATAGGAAAGAGACAAAAGCACAGTAGCCATCCTGTTGCAGCACCAGAAATGGGAAAAGTTGAACGTATTGAGAAGCTTCGGGCTGAGAATGATGTAAAAGAATCTACCATCGCTAGTGGTAGCACAGAGAGTTCACTGACAGACACGGTCCGCCATTTGAGTGCTGCTGCTGCTGCATCATCCAATTCTGCTCATGAACAGCCTTTTCTAAGTTCTCCATTAATGGCATCTTATCAAAAACTGCACTCTGCAATACACCCATTTGTGCCAACAACCAACAATAATGCTTTTCTATACAATCTGATGGCTTTGGAACCTTCAGCTATTGATGAGGATGGAATCTCAAAAAATATGGCACCTAATCATGAAGTGGTAATGGGAGATTCCTCTATTTCATCACACACTTCTCTGGCAGCTCCATTCATTGATACTCAAGAAGGATTAGTTACTTCAAAGACATCAGCCTCTGAAAACATGTTCTCTCTTGGTACCTTCACAAAAAGCATGGTCTGCTCTCCCGGGCAGCCCTCAGGTATTGTGAGAGCTGGTTATGAGAATGTAATGCCTGACAGCAACTGGATGGCATCCTCTCTTCAGGATCCAGAAAGTGAGCGCAATTCACAACCAGCATGTCAACCTCCTCTTATGTTCAATATCTGGAGTGATATAAGGATGTCAAAATTTTAGTATATTGAAATAGGCTCTTTCTTCCAATGTTACATGTTTAAACACACCTTTCGGACTATGGATAGTCCTAACACAGTGTAATAGGAACTTATATTATCATGACAGTGTAATAGGAACTTATATAATCATGTCTTTACATTTTCAATTATAAGACCTCGTCCTTAGGAATATATCCAGTCTTGGAGGAGCTTTCTCTCCACTTTATTCAATATGTTGAACATTCAAAGTAGTGCAAGGTTTTTTAACTACTTCTGCTATACTGAGTGCCTTATTCTAACCCAACCAAGAAACATGTTTGAGAACAAAGTTGATGACATAGAAGCCACGCTTACAATAAGCCATCAGGAAACATGTTTCAAATTGATTACACACAAGCTTTTTCTCGAATAATATGGCATCTTTATGTGTAACCTTTACAAAACATTTTTAATTTTAAATAAAAAGGTTATCAACTTTTTTTTAATTGAATATATATTAAAAAAAACAGGTTACAATATGTTCCAGCAGCCCAAGTAGGGCAGAAAATAACTAGGACGAAGGAAATAACAAAAACAACAGCTATTAAGCTGTATCAGTCTGCAACAGATTAATAAGTCTCAGTTTAAAATGACTACATCAGCTTATAGCATCATTACATAGAAGGTATTACCATCTAGGATACCAAAAACAAAAGAGAATGTATTTCTGCTTGCATATTCTTGTTTCATGGAAGATTATTTGTTCCGACTATCACTGTATCTGTCCAGTTCTCCAAAAGTGCCAATGGGTGGAGTAATAGCAGAGATGACATCATTGTCTCTCACAATTTCCAGGGCTGCATCAAAAGGAAGTTGTTTTTCCTTCAGCCCCATATCTTCCAAAGGTTACTAACTTGTGAATTAAAAGGGCACAGTTTGATAAAAAAATATATATTTTAAATTTAGACTCTACTCAAACATCATCCAGTTTTACCGTGAACGGCCATTTATGGGTACTAGTGGGTCTCTTAGCTCCTGTCCCATCCAATCCAAACTGACAGTTTAAATGTTTTTATTAACTTCAGCAGGCTAAAAAAATTATTATCGATCCAATGGTGCAGAAATTAGGGCTTTGTAGTTTTTGTTTTCACTTCTAACTGTATTAGAAATCTTTTTTGCCTTCACATCAGGCATGGCATTTTGTAGACCGAAGAAATTTATATTTGAACTTGTAAAATATACTAAAATTCAACTAATGTAATTAAATTACATCATTTACAATGGTGGAGAAGGGTTGATTTGGAAAGCTTGTGAAAATTTATATTGTGAGGTTAGTTTGGCTTCACTCTACTTAAACATCATCTACTTCAATGGTCAAACAATCAATAACAATTTTACATCTCATCCACAACAAAAAGTGGTAAATATTTGTCCTATTTTTATTGGCCAAAATTGACCTTTGACTGTTGAAGTGGACGATATTTAAGAATAGCCATTTGGCTTTAATGTTTGCTTTTTTTTTTGTTTTTTGTTTTTTTTTTAATCATACCAGTTTTTGGAAGTGTAACAAGATATTTCATTTCTTGTATTTATTAGTCTCTGTTTATGGTAGGGATACTATTATTTTCACCTGTAGATAATTGTGCAGAGAAGAAGATTTGAAAGGTTTGATTTTTTCAATGACTTTTGTGCAGTGAAAATTCACAGAACTTGATTTTGTAATTGGTCTGTGGCTATTTACTCCATTGGCATTTATTTTTCCAATTTGTTTAAATTTGGAAAAAAATTATCCAATAAAAACTAGGGTGAATTGAAGATTAAATACCTTTCTAATGTTTTTCTTTTTTTTCAGAGCAAACACGTGTGTTGCACGCTGCTATATGACATTCTCCAAAACAGTTCACGTGTCTTGTCTATGTTTCCACATTTTCTATACATGCCTAATAGGTCAGTTGAAAGGATAACAACAAAACTCCCTGGCGAACATGACTGCAGAGTTGGTGAGGGACGTGCTATTGGGGATTGAGGAGAGTGAGGGCACCTTGCCTACATGTGACTGCAAAAACATTGATAGTTGGTGCCAAACCATTGGGAGTGAGCCTATCTGTTGGTAAAAAAACAAATCCAAGTTCAAATGGGTTCGATCTAGTAAATAAAACAATTGCAGCTATCTAGGAATTTTAATGATTTAATGTTAGCAATATATATTGCTTGTGCTCTGTATACTGATAGAGTAGTTGGTTCATTTGTATATGCATTTGTATAAATTGTGCTTTAATTGTTTCATTAATTCAAACTCACAATGTTTTGATACTTGTGAAATCTGGTAGGCTCTTTTATCTCTTGTAAGATACTTGTCCCCTTTATATAGCAATAATTTTTGCAACCTAAGCCAAGCTTCCCTAGTCTGCCTCTTATACATGTTGAAAAATATGGACTAGCAAGGTCATGAACCTAGGACCTCCCTCTAGCACTCCACTTAAGTTTCACCCCCTTTACAGCTTGATTATTTAGTGTGGATTGATACTTTCAAGAAAATATTCAAGGTTGTGTCTGGCCTAGATTATATTGATGTTAACATGTATAAGGAAAAATATCAGATAGGAATTATAATGTTTACTCACAAATTAGTTCGCATTTATTATTATGTGGTTCGTTTGAATTTTATGAGTTCTTATGCTATACCTAGTAGGGTTTGTGTTTTTAGGTGACAAATTTTGATGAGAGGTTTCTGTAGTTTCTTTGCATGAATACACTTTTCTTAAGTGTGAAAACATATACAATCATTAAAAGGCAACTGCATGATTTGCAGGATTTCTAGTGAAGAAAAATCATAACTTATGCTAGAATAATGAAAGAAACGACATTAAGATATGTGAAGGACCAAAGTAGGTGAATGGGACTTGAAAAGTTTATCTAGTTAAAATATAAAAGTATAAGGTAAGAAAAACCTTACAAACTGAAAAGTGGCTAATAGCTCAAAGAACTTGATTATGTTGTCCTAAGTGATGAAGGACCAAGCTTCTGAATTAGTAGATGATTTGATTGGTTGGGTCCTCATGGTACCCTGCAAGAGTTGAATTATTTGTTTGGGATGTAGTTGATGGTTTTCATTTGACAATAAAAGCCAAATTTGTGTGTTCCTGATATACCATGGTAGTATGTACCATGTCTTTGTTCTTTATAAATTGCTCTGTTTTGAATTGTAGCTGATTTGAGTTTACTCTTCCTTTAAATTAGTCTATAAAAACTCAGGCAGCTTGCTTGTTTTCTCCAGTCCCTTGGTCAAGGTCTGAAGTTATAGATGGTGCCCTCAAATTTCTCTAGCCAAAATTTCTAAAAGCAATTACTATCACCAAATGATGCACTTAGCTTGAAGCCTGTGCATTTCCCCTTCATTAAATATTAAATAATAAACAGTTGTTCTGGATTTTGTCAAATAAATTCCAATATCTGTACCATGAATAGGGTGTGAGTACTTGGTAGGTTAATCATTGTGTGCACATACTGCCCAGCTTTTGCTCTCATTGCTTTTATTGTTGCAGTTTCTGGATTGAGAAACTTGACTTGATGAGCTATCCAATTTACTGAAGTATCTTTGCCTGAGTAGAAGCTAACTATGAGTGCACATACAGATTTAATCCATGTTTTCACTTACTTGCTGAGGGGCCTCAATTTCATTTAACATACAAGTGGTATTGGCTGAAGCTGCTGTTATTGCCAAGAGGAGGCCATCGCCCAAGATTGAAAATTACTCAGCCAAGGGAGTCGCAGCATACAAGAAAGGGTTTGTAGAAAAAGAATATAGGCCGCAGCCTGTCCAAGAGCAATCAAAAGAGGAGGATCGTTGTTCAAAGATGCCGCAGCTATCCAAGAGGTTAGATATCGTGGAAGTTGAAAGTTTAAATCCACGAAAGGAGATTGTTCGAAAAAAGGCCGCCGAAGCATAGTCTTGTGAGCGAGAGAGGGAATGTTGGTGTTATGAAGGTCAAAGGAAGGATTGCAGATCTACCAAGAGAAGAGCTGGGAGTTGTCTAATAAGGAAGTTGTCGTCGCCTAAAGCTGCTGAAAGGAGATCAGCCAAGTCAAAAGTTCGCATAAAATTTCAAAGTAGAAAATAGCCAATGAAGTGGGCCGTCAGCCCAATAAGGAGTTTGCAGAATTCGTCCAAGGGTAGATTAAAGTCAAGCTAAAATGTCAAAGTTTGTTGTCTCTATTGTCCATCTTGAAATTTGTTTGTAGATCATAAAAAGTTTGAAGAGTTTGTGTAAATCTCTTGATTTAGAGAATGAAATATTATGTAGAAAAACATTCTTAAAATCTGTAGAACAAAGAAGTGTTGATAAAAGAGATTAGAAGGTCAGAAGAGGATAGAGAAGGATAGGTGTCTGAAGTTGTTAAGAAAGGTTGAGTGAAATTGTCAATGTATAAGGAAATAATATGGTTGAATGCCGCAGCATTCTGTATTTGTGTAAGCCATGTATGAAGTCAGAAGAAGCAATTGAAGTTAGGATCCCTGAGCACCAGCAGTGTAACTCTATGGAGGTGTTGAAGAAAGCAAGGTAATCACACCTGAACCTATGATGGACTGGTGACAAGAAGGCCAGAGCTCGTGGATAGAGCATCCCAACAGCAAAACGGGATTTCCTAGGTTCAATCCATAAAATTTGAAGATTGAAGATGCTAAAGCATCAATGGAAAAGGTCAAGAAAGTAATTGAAATTTGTGGTCGAAATTAAGGGGGAGTATGTTGGCATTAATTTCGCCCACTAATGTAGAAGCTTCTCACCTGCTCCCACCGACTTCTCACCTGCTCCCACTGACCACAAACCTGCAGAAAGACCATGTGCGTTGAATGGAGAAACATGTGTTTTGACTGTATTCCTGGAGTCTAGATTGTTCTAAAGCCCTCTATAAATAGAGGCAAATGTAATGGTTTAATCATCAGGCAATTGCAATTGCCTCGATCACCAAGCATTGGCATTGGCATGTTTGGTTAATTTCTTTGTGTGTTTTGTATTTCGTGTTTGTGCAGTTGTTTGCACTAACCTTCATTTAAATGAAGGCAATCTGGGCTTTTGCATTTTGGTTTGTTTGTGATCAGCAGATCACTAGTTTGTTCTTATTTGCCTTCATCAGCATTGTGACTATGCTCAATGAAACTTGAAATTAGCAGCATTAGAGAGTATCAAATTTGTCTCCTTAACTAGATTTTACATTTCATTGTGTACAGTGTTATCTGTTGGATAATTTTATTTGGAATATTGACAATGGTACACTTATCAGGTTTTCAGAAGATAGCTAGGAGGGGCAGCCACTGCTCACTCAGCCATTGCTTATGAGTATCTATTTTATGAGTCTCTATTAGTCGAGGGCCTTCCCCCTATGGTAACTGGACAATCTTGTGGAATGTGGAGCCCTGGCTGAAAATCAAGGGTTTCCTTTGGGTTCTTCTACCCAGCAACCTTCTCATGATGGATAATGTACCAAAAAAATAATGAATTGGTCCTTCCAAATGTGTATTCTGCCTCTAGGCTACTGAAACCACACAACACATATACTTTGAAAGTCTTTTCCCATGACAATTGGACAATCTTGTGGAACTTGGCTGAAAATCAAGGGTTTCCTTTGGGTCCTCTCCAGCAACCTTCTCATTCTGGATAACCTATAGAAAAACAAAATGAATTGGTCCTACTAGATGTCTAGTCTGCCTCTAGGCTGCTGAAACTACACAACACACACTTCAAATGCCCACCAGCACTTCCAATATGGATATAGTTCTGGGTGCGTGTTGCTAATTCCCCTGGCAGCCAACAGGGGTATCCTCAGAACTGTTAGTCAATGCAAGTAAGTTAGACTTGATTTTGTGCGCCAATTTAAAACAGAGAAGAATGAAATCTTAACACAAATACAAAATATGGTTCAGAGTGCACTGTTGAAACACTTCAGTAAAAGTAAAAGATCTAAGGAGCTTGATAATTAATAATTTATAAGGTACAACGGGGTTTTACAACTGAGGAAGCCAAGGTAGCTTAAACAGGAGTATGTGAGGGTAGTTAAACTTCTCCTTAAAGGATTAGTATCAGAACTATGTTTCTTATCACTGAACAGGCCATGGTCTACAGGTAAGGCAGAACGATTCCTTGATGATGACCTGGGTTCAAGTCTCACTGGCACCATTGCAGGCCAAAGTTGCTCAGGCAAAATTTAACAGGAAAGATATCATACCAATCAATAGGTGAGCCTTAGCCTAATGCTACAATAAACTTAATAGCGCAAAATTGCCTGCCCTGCATGTTATGGCATCAGTGTGACTCATTTCTGGACTCAATTGGGAGCACGCTACCTCTATTTTGTCTCTAAACTTAAAACAGTAACAAATTTATTTATATGTAGTCTTCAATGTTGGCATAGGCAATTTCTGTAAACTTTGGTTTCTTTCTTCTTCATATCTGATGAATATGGTCACAGGGACAGCTGGTGTGAGAAGCTTCTTTCTCACCCAAAAATCAGTATGATCGTCATGTGTATTATTGTGTGATCAATGAAGTAGCTGACGAACAGGCCAAATTGAGGACCCAGTATTCCCTTCCTCAAATTACATTTTTCAAGGCTGTGGTAAGAAAATCTTTTATTGGCTTTTATTTGAAAATTGTGCTGGGCATTGGGGGAAACATGATTTATCAGTTTGAACTTTGACTTTAAGAGCTGTGGAGTAACTGTTAAATACTTTCCTGTCTGGAAGATTTTAGGCAAGTCGCTTAGTTATATTCATTGCATGAATTCTTTAGATGGGTGAGAAATTGGAATATGACAGCAGGTCATAGTAGGGACAAGACTAGATATTCAACATAGTTTTAGAAGAGAAAATTTTTTAAGTTTATAATCAATGTCCAATTATAAACCATCGAAGTTCACTGATACTAGTGTAGTCATCAAATATTACTTTAAATTTGTTAACCACTAATACTGCCATCCAAGTTCACTGATACTAGTGTAGTCATCAAATATTACTTTAAATTTGTTAACCACTAATATCAGGCAGTATTTGAGATTGCACCCTGTTCTTTATAAATTAGGGATTAGATCTGTCCTTTTATTGTATTTTCTTTCTTATCCAGTCCATAGATGAGAATGTAGGAGACATCGTGTGGCCCTTGTCTGATTAGGAGACATAGACCAACATCGAAGCATATTCAGATTTCCCTCTTGTCCTTTGTTGCACTATTATTTGGTGTATTACAGACTGCTATTACATCGCAAGTAGGTGAAGACCTGGTAATTTCAGATCAGCTTGATTTTGCCCTTGTCATTGACTCTTATTATTTCACTATTTTGTCTGCAGAATCAATTAGACAAGCCTTTCAAGTAACGGCACCTGAGGTATATTGTTTGGGTAAATTAATTTGACTGCAATTTATTCGTCTACTATTTTTTCCCATATCTAATAATTTAGATGATTGTTCATCTGTTTGTACTTACTAAATTAATTAACTAAAACTTGTTTTGAAATTAATTCTGAGAAGCTTGTTAAGTTTTATCTGTCTTATTCACCATTTCATCTGTTAGTGCCTTGTTAAGAAACAAAGAGTGTTGCATATTGTATAAAGTTTGTCTCAGAAAACGCACACAATGATGTGTGATAGACAAGACTCCTACAGGGGGCTCCCAGTGTCTAAAACCTGTAGGTAGTTTTGAGGATTTTCATATGAATGTGGCACCTTACGTTGATCAGGTGTTGTCTTTATGACAATATCCAGTCAAATCCTGATACAGTGGAAACTCTTCATAATCATTGTCTCTAGTTGATCATTAATTTGTTTATTAACTTAGATAAGGTTTAGGGAGAGGGGATATGACTTGTCAAGTTGTTAATGATGTTTATATGAAGCTTCTTCTCTGGATATTTGTCTTGAACTGTTCATCTTTTTGTGGTTCACTACTCTGTGCTCCTCTTCAGCTAGAGTTTGGCGATTGTGATTTCAGTCTTTCTCTAATTATATAATATGACAACTTCAAAAGAGTAGCGCATATTAGTAGGCCAATAATTTTTATTTGCTGTTTAGTTAGTGAAATTGTCTGTAAGAATGAACTTTCATCCTTTTTAACCATAGAAATTGCATATCCTGTAGTCATTGCATTCCATTGGATGACATCTCTTTGAGGCATTATGTCAAAGAGTTCACATGCCTTGTCTATGTTTCCACATTTCGCATACATGTATACCAGGGCAGTTGCAACTATAACATCTGACAAAAATCTGGCTTCCATTAGGCTTTGGTGGATGTCTATACTCTATTCCAAAGCTCCCATTTTGGCACAAGCAAACTCTTCTACTTTTCTTTTGGTAAGGATTAATGCTTGGAAAAAATGCAAATTCATGTAAAAACTTGACAGAATTTTGTGCTCACGGCAGGCGATTTTATGCTTGCAAATGCTGGATAAATTTGCAACCACAAATATCATTTTGAAGTCTAGGAGGAGATCAGATTGTATAGTAGCAAACAAGAATACTATTGAAACCATGACATAACAGTCACTGGCCTAAAGAGGAGAAATCACCAAACACAATTGCAGTAAAGCTACGGGAATCCTTTAAGTCCCTTTGATTGTTATTCATTCTCTTCTCTCTGGATATTGTGAAGTCCTGTCACTTCCATGTAGTTCAGAAATTTGTATTCTGTGGTCACTTAAAACTTCATGTCATTGAGGTTGTTGATAAGGCCATGAGCTCTAATCAAACCTATAAATTTGTTGCTGACCAGCCTGCCAGTGCACAGGCTTGATTTCTTTTAGTGATTTTCTTTGCATACATTTTCTGGATATTGATATATTCCAAACTCTTACTTTGATATAAGTTTATGAAACAAAGGATACAACTGTTAAACATATTCTCCTAGTAGGGCATTCTATTTTGATTTAGTTCTTTTAATTTTTGTAAGATTTTATTCTTGTATTTTTCTGCAGTTAGCAAAATTTGCCCTGTGAGACTTTTTGATGAGAAACGTAAACATTGTTTGATCCAAATGTGCTTTTTCTTTGCCTCTGTATACATATGTTCATAACCTATATGATTTTGATCTATGTTTTTTGTTAGATGGTTCTGATATATATTTTGTTTTGAATGAGGAAGCTTCCAGAAGAACTGAATGGAGGAGTACTGCAAGCTCTTGTGGTCCAAGCATTAGGACAGGTTTGCTGATGTTTCCCTAGACTTTCCATCCTCGATGCAGAAAATCAATGAAATGCAACTAGGCCGTCATTGTATTCATCTTGGAAATTTTGAGTATTGTGGAGCCTATGTAGGACAGCTAAAGGTATTACAAACTCTTTGGGTTTTAATCTCAACATTGGTTTGCTGGTCTGCAATTAATGGGGTGCTTAAACAATATTACTCTAGCTGATAGTATTGATTATATGTTTGTATATTTCATCTTGTGAGGGGGCTGAATACTGTGTTTAGGTCTGTCTTTGACCCACTAATTAGTGTGGACTTGATTAACCAAACCATTTTTATTTGAAGAAAGACATCTTATACTGTACTCGAATTATTTACATCAACTGAGCACTAGGATTACAAGGAAAATTTCTTCTTAAATAGATAAAGAAAGACAGCACCTGGTCCTGCATCCTGATGGGAAAAAAAATCTACCTCCTTTTGAAAGCATTCAGGCTTAGCTTGCAAAATTGAAGACAAATCTTTTTTAAAAAGTGACAACTTCCCTAAACTGAGTGGGAATTATATCTTCCTGAGAAGCAGCTTGCATATTGTCCTCTAAATGAAACTGATTGTTGCCAACTGAATTGCAACTGTCCTTGACCATTTAAGAATCACCCAAAACAGGTCCTTGCCAACTGCCAAGAGAGACAGTAGTAGAAGGGAAATTGAATTCAGCTGGTTGCCAATCCCAAGATACTCCAGCTGTTGAACACTTCTAGAAGATATGGTCAACTGTCTCCTCTTTCCACACACAAGGCAAAAGGCACCCACAACCCACCTTGCTCAACCGTGCTACTTTAATGTATTACTAGACACCCAATCAATGCTTTTTGTTTGAAGGAGGTTCCATCTTTCCAAATGACTTAACACTATTATTACCATCTTGCTTGAGGGTCCTTTACCTGCCATGGCTTGTTCAATCGAGGGCATAAGCATTAAACTGTCTCGCTTGGTTATATAGTTTCTGTCTTATAGTTGAATAAGGATTTTCTAGAGATGCACTCCAAATCTCTTCAATTTTAGCCCGCACTCTATCTTGCAATCTTAAAAGACAATTTTCAGGGATAATCTTATAGAGCTTATTAAAATGTAGTTTATAAATTGCCATCATTGCTTGAGCTCTATTTAGCCCTGCTAAGGGGCCATTGCTGTCGGTCACTATTTCAAATAGCTCCCCTACGAAATAACCCCTCCCTTGTCAACCTCTTCCTCAAAAAGAACAACAAAAGGCCAACTTGTTTATGCATGTAAGGAAGTTAAAGTAGCGGAAACAACTTCCTACGCCAATCTTGAGGAGAGATATTCTACAAAACTTTTAAAAGCTGATCTAACAGTTACAGAAAGTTCAGAAGCACATTTAAAAACATGAAATAAACAATAAAACACAGAACACCAGATATACGTGGAGAAAACTCTTTCGGGTGAAAAACCCCACACTTCAAAAGCTTGCTCAATGTATTTCAAATCCAGTAACAAGATTACTTAAAAACATGAAATAAACAATAAAATACAGAACACCAGATATACGTGGAGAAAACTCTTTCGGGTGAAAAACCCCACACTCCAAAAGCTTGCTCAATGTATTTCAAATCCAGTAGCAAGATTACATACACTTGCAGAGCAAGTTTATTACAGAAGTATCACCAAGAAACAACTCTGGAAGAATTCCAGTAGCATTCCAGCAACATAACAATACCTGCAAACTCACACTATGCAAACTACTCCTCAAGCCTCCAATTTATAGACTTCTGGCTATACAAGAAACCATATATGCTTTTACAAAAAAACCATGTGCGAAGCTTCTCAGCCAAGATTCCAGTCCCAAATTAAGCTCTCACGTCCAAAATGAAAATCCCTATTTTTGACCCTTACAAATGTCATAGAATCTATCATAATATGCCTAAAAATAGGCCTTCCATCATATACTACCATGTGGGCATCTTTTGACACCTAATAAACTAATTTTCAATACACCAACAATGCATAACAACTGTAGGAAAATATTAAATGAAAATAACTATTTACAGGAAATATGCAAGATTGAGACACCTCATTTCCCAACATTCTCCCACTTGTCGAATACCTTGCAAGAGCCAGGGGAATTAGATCATCATGGATCAACTGCTAGGGGCCAAGAGGCCCATAGACTCAGAACACCACCTAAATTTTGTTGTGCTCATGAGCTTAGTTAATGCATCTATAACATTCGCCACAGTCTCTACCTTTTCCAACTTCACCCTACCATCGTCGACCATATCTCTCACGAAGTGATACTGAACATTGATGTGTCTGGTCCTGGCATGAAAAGTCAGATTCTTCGCAAGGCAGATTGCACTCTGATTGTCACAATAAACTATAATTTTACCCTGTTTCAATCCAATATCTAAACACAAATGCTTCAGCCAAATGGCTTCTTTATAGGCATGAGTAGTTGCCGTGTACTCTGCCTCAATAGTGGACAAAGTGACCATAGCCTGTCGCTTACTCATCCAACTAATTGCACTACCATTAAGAGTAAATACATACACACTGGTGGATCTTCTGCTATCGACATCACCAACCCAATCTGAATCCACAAAACCACAAATACTCAGGGAATGCTGATCTCCTATACTATGAAAACAAATAGAGTACTCTGATGTACCCCGCAAATATCTGAAGACCCTCTTAACTGCATCCCAATGCACTCTTCCAGGATTAGACATATAACGAGAAATAACTCCCACTGCTTGGGCAATGTCTGGTCTTGTACAGACCATAGCATACATTAAGCTTCCAACTGCACTCTAGTAAGGCACTCTGCTCATATCTTCCATCTTCGATGGGGATGTAGGACATTGTAAAATAGAAAGCTTCGTTTCCAATGTAATAGGAACACATAGTGGTTTATAATCCTACATGTTAAACCTTTGCAAAACTAAACAAACATACTTACTCTGGCCAAGCCATAGCTTTTTGTTCTCACAATCTCTTCTGATCTCCATCCCAAGTATGTGTTTGGCTGCACCAAGATCTTTCATTTCAAATTTCGCAGAGAGATGAGATTTCAATTCTACAATCAAACCTTTCCCAATAAACAACATGTCATCAACATATAAAGCAATTACCAGGAAACGATCACCATTAGATTTAAAATATACACAGTGATTAGATTTAGACCACACAAATCCCAAACTCAACACATAAGTACCGAACTTCTGGTACCACATCCTAGGACTTCATTTAAGGCCATACAGAGATTTCTTTAACTTACAAACTAAATTGTTTTTACCTTTCACCATGTAGTGCTCTGGCTGTGTCATGTAAATTTCTTCCTCCAAATCACCATGAAGGAAAGCAGTTTTCACATCCATTTGCTCGACCTCTAGGTCATAAGCTACTGCAATAGATAATAAAAATTGAATGGATGTTATTTTAGCAACAGGAGAAAAAATCTCACCATAATCAATACCCTCAACCTAAGAGTATCCCTTTGCAACTAACCATGCCTTATACTTTTCAACATTTCCATCTGAACCAATCTTTTTTTTAAAGACCCATTTACATCCAATAGGTTTACGTCCTTCAGGAAAAGGTACAAGGTCCAATGTATCATTTCTTTCAAGAGTTGCCATCTCTTCATCCATGGCCTTTCCAGGACTTTACATCATTCATACCCAAAGCCTCTTCCACAGATCTCGGTTCATCAATGTTAGTATTCAAAGAAAATATACACTTCCAATCATCGGGTGAATACCCATACCTTTCAGGTGGTTGCCTATGCCTTGTAGATTGTCGAACAAACTGAGGTGGAGGTTCTTCCACTTCTTCCTCCTCTTCTCCCTCTTCTGAAGATTCAGAGCTTGATGAGCTCTACTCAACTTCTTGTCTATCTTGGGGTCTCAATTCAACATTCTCAGGCATAGAAGGAAGTTGAATCACATCCTTTTTCTAATCAATTTCTTTATGCTATTTTGGCTGAAAAGTAATAGGAGAAGATTTAGTCTCTCTAAAAACAACACTTCTAGAATAAATTACCTTATGTGCAACAGGGTCCCAAAGCTTGTATCCTTTCACACCATAGCCATAGCCAATGAAGATACATTTGATAGCCTTAGAATCCAACTTTGTTCTCTTCTCCTTAGGCACATGTGCATATGCCTCACAACCAAAAACTCTTAGATGTCTAAGTGAAGGCTTTTTCCCCGACCATGCCTCCATCGGTGTTTTATTAACAACCGCTGATGTAGGAGATCTATTTATCAGATAACAAGCAGTGGCTACAGCTTCAGCCCAAAACTTTTGTTCTAGACCAGCTCCACTCAACATGCTCCTAGCCTTCTCCATTAGCATTCTGTTCATTCTTTCTGCAACTCCATTCTGCTGAAGAGAATACGGAGTTGTCTTTTGTCTTTTAATCCTGCAATCTGTACAGAATCTATCAAAATCTATAGAACAGTACTCACCGCCATTGTCAGTCCTCAAATATTTAATTTTTTTTTCAATTTGAGTTTCAACCATAGCCTTAAACTCCTTAAAATGACTGAAAACTTCAGATTTACTCTTTAAAAAATATACCCATGTCCTACTAAAATCATCAATGAAAGTAATATAATAAACTAATTTACCAATAGAAGCAACATCAACAGGACCAAATACATCTGAATGGATTAGATCCAAAATACATGAAGACTTATGAGAAGACGAGTAAAACTGAACATGACTCTGTTTGCCATAAATACAATGTTCATAGAAATCAAACTCTAGATTGCAATTATTCAAACCTTCAACAAGGTTCTTATTTTTTAGGGCTTTCAAACCCTTCTCTCCAATGTGGCCAAGTCTCTGGTGCCATAATATAGTCTTCTCTGTAGGCAACTTTGATTCTGTAGACAGAACACCCTTGGGTACCCAGGAGCCATGACCATCCACAGAAGAGGAAACCATCTCATCTTTCAATGAAGTAGTTTCTGGCTTGATTTTATCAGAAGTGCTATTGCACTCATGCATCGAGCTGGTACAATGTACCCAATCTACTTCCTCTTTCTATCACCATAGCACCTCTCACCATTTTCACACCTGCTTCAGAAAACTGTACATGCACACCCACATCTATTAGCTTGCTAACAGATAATAAATTTCTTGCTAGTCCTGGGATATGCAAGACACCATCAAATCTTCTAACTCTACCATCAGAAAACTTCACATGAATACTACCATGGCCAACAATGTCAAGGAAAGAATTATCACCCAAATACACCTTACCACCATCATAGTTTTCATACTTACTAAACCAGTTTATGTTAGGAGTCATGTGGAAAGATGCACCTGAGTATATTAACCATGCATTATCCCCTGCACGAGTGGCCAAGGCTGCAATAAAGGCATCTCCATCTTTTTTCTTGAAATCAGAATTAGAATCTTGCTTCTTCTTCTTTTTCTTCTCTTCTTTACATTCCTTTCAGAAGTGTCTGGATTTGCCACAGTTCCAGCATATTGCCTTGGACTTACCAGGAGATTTTGATCTCCCCTTATTCTTGGACTTGGAACAGCCACGCTGCTTCTCATCTTTGCCTCGTTCTTTTTGTCTTCCTCGAACACTCAAAGCCTCTTTGGCATTCAGAGAGACCTTTCTTCTCATCTCTTTAGAAAGTAGAGAACCAACAACATCCTCCATCGTCAAGACAACTGCAGTGCTCCCAATAGCCATAACTAGGCTGTCCCATGCATCTGGCAGCAAACACAGCAAAATTTGGCACCTTTCTTCCTCATCCATTTTCACCTCAACTGAGGTGAACTGAGTCACCAACATATTGAATGTTTCCAGATGCTCAGAAATTCATCCACCTTCTTCCATTCTCAAAGAATACAACTTCTTTCTCAAGAAAATCTTATTCACTAGAGATTTAGCTTGATATATCTCACCCAACTTCTTCCAAAGCTTCTTCAAAGTGGGTTCTTCATGGACATTTATCAGAATCGAGTCTGCAAGACACAGTCTAATGAGACCTTTAGCTTTTCTATCCATTACATCATATTTTGTAGCCAAATCTGAATCCACAGGCCTATGGACATTTTCATCCACTGCATCCCATAGATCCCGGTCAATCAACAAATCTTCCATCTTCAGCTTCCACATTTCATAGTTTGTGCCAGAAAATTTTTCAACCTCAATCCTCCCAGATGTACTCGCCATATGAAAAAACCTACAACAAGATCACAAAGTATCCTCTGCACAAGCTCCCACTCAAACCTTGATTAGCACAAAAAACTCAACAACCCACAACTGAAACCAAAGGTGATCAGGTTCTAATACCACTTGTAAGGAAGTTAAAGTAGCGAAAACAATTTCCTACGCCAATCTTGAGAAGAGATATTATGCAAAACTTTTAAAAGTTGATCTAACAGTTATAAAAAATTCAGAAGCACATTTAAAAACATGAAATAAACAATAAAACACAGAACACCAGATATACGTGGGGAAAACCCTTTCGGGTGAAAAACCACACACTCCAAAAGCCTACTCAATGTATTTCAAATCCAGTAACAAGATTACATACTTTCAGGTGAAAAAGCCCACACTCCAAAAGCCTACTCAATGTATTTCAAATCCAGTAACAAGATTACATACACTTGTAGAGCAAGTTTATTACAAGAGTATCACCAATAAACAACTCTGGAAGAATTCCGGTAGCATTCCAGCAATATAACAATACCTGCAAACTCACACTATGCAAACTACTACTCAAGCCTCCAATTTATAGACTTCTGGCTATACAAGAAACCATCTATGGTTTTACAAAACCATGTGCGAAGCTTCTCAGCCAAGATTCTAGTCCCAAAATAAGCTCTCACGTCCAAAATGAAAATCTCTATTTTTGACCCTTACAGATGTCATAGAATCTGTCATAATATGCCTAAAAATAGGCCTTTCATCATATACTACCATGTGGGCATTTTTTGACACCTAATAAACCAATTTTCAATGCACCGACAATGCATGACAGCTGTAGGAAAATATTAAATGAAAATAACTATTTATGGGAAATATGCAAGGTTGAGACACCTCATTTCCCAACAAGACAAAGAGTTGAAAGTTCAAATAGGCCGTGTGCATGAAATTCAAGCATCCCATGCACCCTCAAACTGCCAATTGAGTGAATTGAGAGAACTTGCCAAGCAGTTCAATCTCTCTTAAGAGGTGCTGAATTGGAAATTACAATGGATCTAGCATTACCAATTATGTCACGTAGCTAGAAAAGACCCTTGAGTTTTTGTCAGTCAGTGGATGAACTGCATTTTCCATAAGCACACTTGATGGGAGTTCCAAATACAGCAGTGCAGATTCTGGTGTCATAGGTAAATTCCTTAGCAACTTGCTACAATGGAGCATACAACAGTCCACCTCAAACCTGTCTGCAGCCATTAGAACATTGAGTAATCCAGGAGCACTATTTGTTCCTACAGTTCCACTATACATAAAGTTCAGTAGATCCATCAGAACATTTTCTTCTGCCACAATAGACACACAAAATCTGACATTAACACTCAAATGACAATACAGACCGCCTAAGCCACCATTGCAATATATAACAAAAGCCATTTGAAGAACATGGGAAGAGACCCGATGAAATTATACGAAGAGTGACACCTTGTTGTTTTGACTGCCTCATGTCATTGGAGAAAAGCTGTGTAGGTAGAGCATGAGAGAAAGCCCAGAAAAATACAGTTTCAAAATTGCATGGAACTAAGTAGTGTATACACATCTTACTTTGGAAAACAAAAGACACTCTTGGCTGCCAAAATAGCAGAACTAATGTGTATTGTTTAGACTTTCAATAATGTGGAGCAGTCCATGCCCCGGGAAGCAGCAATGTGACCATTCACAGAGTCATCACCTGTCAACAGATTAAAAAACATCAGTTTATGGACGCCATGAGTTTACTGTCGAATGCTCAGACAAATCGTATAGTTCAAGACGATAAAAAAGAAAACCTCTAACAATGTAAAAATAAACTGTACTACTTCACAATGAATCAGTAATGATAAGAAAACCTAGTTTACAGCCCCATTCATTAAAGAAAAAATGATGAGATATCAGGTTCCTGCACATCTGAGCCTTAACTCCTCCAATAGTAGGACCATGATGAAAACCAAAAAGCCTACAATTCCAACTTTGTCAACTGGCAATGCCTCAAGGTTAGAATAATGGGGGAAAAAGTGATGTGACTCTTTCATGAGTTAATTTGCTTATGTATAACCAGAGGCATTGGCATCAATTTCAAATGGCATTTGTAAGTTTGGTAGCCCAAGCATGGGTGTGTCAGAAACCTTTTGCTTCAAGGTGCTGAGTGTGACTCGTTATGATTTTGCATATTGAAAATTTATTGGAGAATAAAACTGATGCAATATTATTCTGATTTATTTAACAATTTTTTATAGAGATTACAGACTCATAATCCCTAAAAACATGTTAACAAACATGACAACTAGTTGGACTCTATTTGACAGAAAACTAATAAACTGTAACACCTCTACAAAACTGGGTGACACATCTACAACTCCTATTGACACCTATTCAACATGTGAATAAATGAGTTATTCATTATTCTGACACTCCCTCTTAATGAAGAATTTAAAATATCTCAGAACTCTCACATGAGCACACCATTGCTCCTTAGAAATCTCATGCACCTCTCCTCTCCAACACCAGAAATGGAGACATGTTGAGGAACCCATATTTGCTCTGACAACCTTTTTTTAAATTGTGCTTTGATGATGCCCACAACATCTAACAGTCATATCAGCAAGTAGTTGAATAAATTCATCTTCCTCTTCATACAGTCAGTATTATCCACATCAATAATCACCACCTGATAAGCAATGCTCTGACATGATAGCTCAGAATTTGAACTCAACATGGCAGCCATTAATCCTGCCCACAACAAACTAAACAAAGAGCCCAACTAGCAAACGACTCTTATGCCACCACAAATTTGAATTTCCTCTGCCACAAACATAGAATTAAATGGTTTCTCTGCATAGAGTGGCCAAGCTATGGAGGGCCAAATACAGCAATAAATTTTCAATATGATAATACAAACAGAAGACTCTGCCTACACATCCAGCCACTGCATACACTTTTCCTCTTCTTGCGATCACCTCTATTTCTACAAGAATCAACTTTCATATTCCTAGGCACTCCAATGATGATGTAACACCCAGTCTAGCTCTGATACCATATTGAAGAATAAACTGATGCAATATTATTCTGATTTATTTAACAAATAGATTACAATTTTTTATAGAGATTACAGACTCACAATCCCTAAAAGCATGTTAACAAACATGACAACTAATTGGACTCTATTTGACAGCAAATTAATTAACTGTGACACCTCTACAATATTGAGTGACACATCTACAACTCCTATTGACACCTATTTAACGTGTGAATAAACAAGTTATTCATTATTCTAACAAAATTTTCACCTTCCTTGGACAATGTAAGCATTTTGTAATCACAGAGAAATGAGAAATGATTTTCCTCAAATATTGGGAGACTCCTTGCAAGCTACATACCGAATTAAAATTCTGTTGTTTAGGCACTCTAACATAATCTTTATTTGATGAACCTTCAACTTATCACTTCTAACCACAAGTAAATCAAAGATTTCTTGATAAATTTTTCTTTTTCTTTTCTGAATAACAAATAATGGATTTGCAGACTCTGAAATACTTGCTCTAAATGTTGTAGGTATCCATCCCAAGTTTTTTGGAAACTACAATGAAATCAAGCTTTCAAGTTATACTATGACAAAGAATACTAGTATTAAAAAATACTAACGTTGTGTAACACATGAAGTTCAAAAATATAGATATATGATACCTCGACACATGTGAATGTCTCAAAGAATCTATGTAATGGGTAAATATATGCTTAAGCCCTTGCCTAGGCCATGAAGCTCTTTACTGTTTAAAAAAATCATACTCTTATGTCTATGTCACAAATGCAATATCTAAGTAACAAGTGTTCTAATTAGCATTCTAACATTCCCAAATTGTACAAGAAATTCAATGAACTCCAAAACATTAGCTATTTTTCCTGAATGTGTCAAGTAGGTGGCATTATTTATTGTAAGATACTTGTGTTAACTATAAAAATAAAAATAAAAAATTGATATATGCATTTTGGAGATATTTTTCCATTTTACTATGTAATATTAGGCAATTGAAATTTGCACAACATAAACACTAATTTGTCTTTATCTTTCCATCATGGCATCCTTTGCAACCACATGTTGTTGTGGCATTTTATTAGTAGTTCTATATTTCCCAAGACCACATTTTCTCTCTATTTCATCAAATCACATTTTTTAGACATTAAGCCTTGATAGATGTTCTTACACTATTTTGAAGCTCCCATTTTACCATTAGTTGTAAGCTCATTGTAGAAAGTAACTTTCTTAGCATTGATTGACAAAGTGACTGCCTCATTAGGATATAATGGCACCTGCATAAAACAATGTCAATGATATTTTCAAGCTAGTTATTTGAACCCTTCTATCTACTCTATAAATTATTTGATGCATGTCCATGCCTTGCTCCAATGCATACATGCAAAACAATACCCTACCATGTATTCCAACATGCAAAACATGCACCTATTACATATTAGAATACGCAATGGCCATTTTGTGTGAAAGGAAGCAAGGTATGTGGAAACAGCTTCTTACACTGATTTAATGAGGAAAGTTATGCAAATTTTAATCTTTTCTAGTTATAGGTTATTAGATGCACATTATAAAAAAGGTAATAACACATCAAAAACAAGTACAATGCTCACAACACAAGATATATATGGAGAAAACCCTTTCAAGTAAAAAACCCCACACTCCAAAACATGCACAATGTATTATCAAATCAAAAGATTATTACAACTCACTTGCAATGCAATCTCTTCAAGGAGTAC
Source organism: Cunninghamia lanceolata (assembly GCA_027924645.1). Classification (NCBI taxonomy): domain Eukaryota; kingdom Viridiplantae; phylum Streptophyta; class Pinopsida; order Cupressales; family Cupressaceae; genus Cunninghamia; species Cunninghamia lanceolata. The sequence goes on along the minus strand of BSBN01000870.1, from coordinate 13,327,326 downwards.
ACAAATGTCAATTCTCATTTGCGTCCCATGACCTTTCACATTCTCTAGCCATTTATTTATCAAGCCACTTTGGCGGTTATCCAATGTTTGTTTTTCCATGTCGGCCAATAACAAACTAATTGCCGGTGTCTTTATTAAATATTAGGCACTTTTTTCTTCAGAGGCGCTACCCCCACACCCCCACCATGGGCTCTACCTCCAAGCCCCTAGTAGGGGGATAAACCCCTGGGCTCCACCCCCTATACTCCCCTGTTAATTATTTTGGGGGGAAAATGAGGCTAACAAAATCACCAAAATTTACCTTGTTGCATGTACCTGCAACATGATCAATCACCACATACTAACAACCAGTCGCACCTATCATTTCAGCTCAAGTACATGTCATAGAATCTGTCATAACTTTGACACATGACCACAAGTTGCTGACACATGGAAAAAATATGCCTAGTCAACATGAGACGCCTACCTTCTCATATGAGGACAAAAAATATATCTAGTCACCTTCCATGTAGGATGACACATCACCATGCCAACTCCCACAATGTGACAAAATAAGATTTACATAGAAAAGTACAATAGTAGGTAAAAATAAATAAATACAACATTAGGAATTTGCAAAGGTTGAGACACCTTAATTCCCAACATTGTGATGGGTGGTGAAGAGCTTGTAGTTCATAAACTTCACATTTTTAAGGATTTAGGAGTAATTCCCAATCAACAGTGTGTATCTCCACCTTTGATAGAGAAAGGATCCAATAGTTGCTCACCTTTAAATTTAAATGTCTCGAAAAGCCTGGGTTAGCTTTTAAGCATCAACAAAATCATGTTCAAATGAGCCTCATTATGCATACAACATTGAGGCATGAAAGGAAACAAAGGTGTTTGTAGTCTTTCTAATAGACAAGCCATTCTCTCTACTTTAAAACCCTAAAGTTGCATTTCTTCTATTATTGTCAAATGCTCAAATCCTCTTTGGTGGGGACAAAGATAGGTTCTAGAAGGAACATATTGTAGTGAATGTATTAATATGTGCATTTCATTCAAGATTTTAGGTACTTTATGAGGAACTGAGTTCTATTCATTGGAAGAAAGTATTCAAAACTTCTTTACTTAGGAAGATTTTGAAGTTTCTTTTGAAGTATACTTATTTTCACAATAAAAATCTTCAAAGGTTTTCTAGTAAGTAAAATTTGCACTCCGAATAGGTAAGCCACCTTTGATAGGAAAATGTATGTAGCCCTTGGCAAGATACTAGTTGACTGCAAAGATCTCAAGCCTTTTAGCCCAATATATTTGAAGCCCCATTGGGGTGTTGAAATTTTAAATAGCATTTGGTAATTGTTTAACATGATAAAATAACACAATTAATGCCTCGTCTTGCTGAGGGTTTGAGAGAAAATTAGTGGTTTCTAATTTTTTTAAGATATGCTTACATCTATTATTTTAGAATGCATCCCTTTCTAAGGCATAAAGCATGTGGAGTTCGAGCCTCCAAATACAAGGTCATTTGTCAAACATTGCCCTATTAATAATTGCTTATAATATTATTTACTATGTAACCCAAGGATGCATTCCCAACCAAATTAAGGTTGTCCCTAGTAGGGGACATTTTGGGGACGTGAGTATAGGTCAGAAACATCCTCATGTCGTCCCCTTTTTTTCATTTGCCCAAAAACATTTCTAATACATGTGAGGAAAGTCCAGAAATGCCAAGGGATGGTTAACCATCCTTGGGACAGCCAGGGGATGTCTAGACATCCCTTGACCATCCCAAGGATGGCTAGCCATCCCCTATGGCCCAACAGTCAAAAGTCTCAATTTTCTTTTCAAAGAACAAAATTGATTAAAAAAATAAAGGGATGTGTGGTCTCAAAGGCTTTAATTTGGGCTTTGTGGCATGGGCTCTATCTCTCGACCCCATCGTACGCACTTCCCTTAGACCTCGCAAGGGGTGCTACCCCCAGACCCTCGCGAGGGGCATTGCCCCTCAACCCCACTAGGGGGGAGTTGCCCCCAAACCCCTACAAGGGGTGTTTGCCCCTCGACACCATTAGAGGTGCTATAACTAGACCCCACAAGGGGCACTGCCCCTTAACCCTACTTACAACTTCATATAGTCAATCAAGAGGAATATGCTTACCTCTCGATGATTGGAGAAGTTGTGCATAGTGCCTTGTGACTTCAGGATCAACATAGTATTGAGTAACATCTACCTCTAACCACATGTTGGGATGTTAATCCCAAACCCAAAGATGCCACACAAGGTAATGAGGAGGAGACACAAAAGGGATTGGTTGGGGTTCCATTAGATGAGGCAATCCCTCATAGTGGTAATGATCTAGACTTAGACTCTAATTTTGATGCACTATTAGTAGATGTTGATAAAGGGAAACAATATATTTTCTATGTTTTTGTTATTCTGTAGTTGAAACTTGTAGCCTTTGAGCATTCTGTTGTAATTTTATCAACTACAAAATAACAAAAACATACAAAATATGTTGTTTCCCTTTATCAACATCTACTAATAGTGCATCAAAATTGGAGTCTAAGTCTAGGTCACTACCACTATACACACACACATTGATAATGAAAGCAATTGAATTTTGTTAATTTGTTATATATCAGGATTCTATAACATCCTCACAACATACATTCATATCATTTTCCACAACATCAAAATCCATCCATAATATATGTTTATTGATCTAAGCATCTTTTCATACACACATTAGCATTTTCCATACCATTCATATCCGTCCATTATATATACACATTAGAATTTTCCATACCATTCATATCCATCCATAATATATGTTTGATAATCTAAGCATATTTTCATACACAATTTTGATCATAATCCATCTAACTATCACATATTCACATATCTATTCATCCATAACAATAAAATACATCCATAATCTATCAACATTAGATCATCAAGCATAACCATAATCATAGCCTACCATCATAGTCCATCTCATATATCATCATTCAAAAAACATGTCCATAATGTACATCATAACAAATCCACATTATAACCTTTGTAATCCATCACACGTCCATAATCATATAACATCATAATAACATACATCACATCAAAATAATCATACATGTCCATAACCATAACCCACAAAGCATCCACAAATCAACACATTACATCACATAAGCTATGTAACATCGTATCCATAACGTCCTATCCATAATATCATCATATGCATACATCACATAGTCAAGGAAACATCATAGCATCATATATATATAACCATAACATCATATGCATACACATGATCATCCCTACATCATTATACCATCATCATATCTAAAATAACACATCACTGTTGGCAAGAGACACTATATGGATTCATGGTTGTTGTCATTGATGGCAACAAAGGTCATCCCACATATCCGCAAGTCATGGTGTGTCTCTACCGGAAGTCAGAATGAAGATTGTTGTGGTCTGGTGAACAAGAACAGAGCATATGGCAAGGTCTGACAGATTGGTCCGGATCTCTCAGAGGAAGTGTCTTGGTGCAGTGCGGATTTGGGGAAGTCAAGAGGACTACCTTGAGTAGTATATTCCAAAGATTTAGCCTCCGGTGATGAACAAAGAAAAAGATATGAATAGTTGAGTATCGGATTCCTGAGAGACAGTGAGAACAGAGGAAGAACTGACTGACAGAGTATCAGACTTTTTTCTGGATGTGTTACTATTGATGGTAAAGGTTGTGAAGGCATGAATCATGTTTGGCCGACATGATTAATGATATCTACAAGTATATGCTTGATCCACATTGCTTGGTGAGCAAGGATTCAGCCGACAGAACAGAGTTTGTAAGAAACTAGACTGTTCCGGATGCCGACTAGAAAGGTGATGAAATTACTTGTGCGGATATATATAGAGGATGGATTTAGTTGTGAAGAAAGTGTAGTGTGTGAAGGTATATGCGAATAAGTGCAGAACAGAGCAGAAGTAGTAAAAAGGATCCGGTATGTGAAAGGATAGCAGAATAAAGAACAGAGGAAAGATGAAGTGCAACAGATCAGTGTACTGAGCCTAACCGGAACTGAACTCCAGCATATGTAGATGCTTCCAATCAGTTCAAGACTATGATTCTTATCACTTTGTAGACAGTGTGTCTCCTTGTAGGCAGTGGGCCTCTTTGTGAGCAGTGTGCTCGGGCAGTGAGCCCTAATTGGCAAGTGCCATTTTGTAATTCCTTATTCTTCTAACAGAGAATAATCTTTGGGTTAATCACCCCGTGGTTTTCTCCCTTAACAGGGTTTCCACGTTAAAAAATACTGTGTCATGTGTTTTTCATTTCATGGTAATGTTTGTTTGTTTGATTCAATGCTGCATTGATTAATAAGAAAGTTCAAAAGAAGAAATAATTAGGATAACTGATTCACCCCCCCCTCTCAGTTATCAACAATTGGTATCAGAGATAAGTTCCTCCTAATAGAGCCTAACAGCTTGAGGAAGATCTGGGAGTTCAAATGGATGCATATGGTTTAAGGGAGCAACTCAAGACTGCCCTTGAGGATCTTGAACAGTCAAATTCTGAAGTCAATGAATTAAAGGAAAGACTTAAACAGGCTGATGAATTCATGAGAGAATTAAAAGACAAATTAAGTCTCTCTATGAAAAAGAGAAAGGAGCTGCTCCAACAATTGGCAAGACAAAGTGAAGAAAGCAATACAAATGAAGAATTGACTGAGCAAACCAAGTTATGTGAAAAGTTATCAAAAGAAGTCATTATGTTAAGACATGAAATGGAATCAGGAACTATAAAGTTTACTCAAGAGATTGAAGAAAAAAGAAAAGCTGAAGACAATCTAAGACAATCTCTTAAAGAAAAATCAGAAGAATGCCACCAGATGGATAGGATTATCAGACATCTTGAATCTGATCTTGAAGATGCCAAAGATAATGAAGAAAAACTTGAGGATCAAATTGCCTCTCTCAAAAGAGATCTTCAAACAGCAAATGAATATAAAGAAAAATTCAAGATAAGTTCTGCCCAACTTGAAGTACTTCTTGGAAGTCAAAAGAGGACAGATGACAAGTATGGTTTGGGATATGAGAAAGGAGAAAGCTCCGGATCTAGCCAAAAGAATTTTGGATCAGAAAATCCAAGGAATAGGCCTAGAAGACCTCCAGTAAGACAGCCCAATGCTCAAAGATATCCATCTTTCAATGGATACTGCCATAGCTGCAACCACTTTGGTCACAAAGCTAATCAGTGCAGAAAGAGAATGAATCAGATTAATTCATCCTTCTCCGGACAGTGCTTTAACTGCAAAAGGTATGGACACAAATCCCATGAATGCAGAAATATGCAAGTAAACAAATCATTCAAAGGTAGATGCTTTACATGCAATAGAGTAGGTCATATGGCTAATCAATGTAGATCAAGAGGTTATCAGTCAAATATGCAAAGAAATGTTATTTGCCAAATCTGTAATAGGTCCGGTCATAATGCTAAAGTCTGCAGAAGCAAGAATCAGGACAAAAGAGGTCCGGTGTATAATCAGAATCAAGACAAGGGTAAACAAAAGATGAATGCGGATGAAGTTAGGAATCAGATGAGCAAGATTTGGGTGAAGAAAAGTTTAGAGAATGTAGAGGTTGGATCCGCACCAGACTCTGGTGCTGATATTTCTTCCAGAAATTAAAAAGTGAGCTCTGGCTCAGGGGGAGACTCAAAGAAAATCTTGTTCCCCCAGCCAATCAAGTAGTGCTGGATGTGACACAAGATGCGGAGTAAAGGGTTTAAAGATATAAGTCTTGAGATGATCTAGATAAGATTTCAGAGGTCCGCATGGAGATGTGAAAAAGCTATGATCGATCAAGTAAGACCTGTTCCGGGAGATGCTCCGGAATGACAGAGGATTACAAAAAGGTCCGGAGAGATCTGGAAGTGCATCGTCTTATTCTGCGGATTGGACAGAGTGTTTGGGATGTCCTTGTGATGTGTTATCTTGATTTATTCATGATTGAAAGATCCGCATGATGTTCATAGATCAGGACTGATTCAGGATACTCCAAGCTATCCGGATAAGGCAAACCGGAATAATGAAGGTGGAGCATTTATTGCAAACAGATATTAGGGTTTGTGAAATGATATAAGGGATTTCTCAACAATCACTTGATCATTCCACATCTAAGAAGAAGCGAAAAGCGGAGCTCTGCAACAAAATTCATCAAGTTTACCGAAGATCTCCTGCCAAAGTCATTACATACAGAAATCAATCCAGCTACTCTGTGCAACCGAAGACGCAAAAGGTATTTTCCACTTTCGATATCTTGCTACAAATCTTTTGAAGAAATGGCTACTCCAAATATAGTAAAAATCTCAGATAGGCCCCGACCTGAATTTAAGAAACATCCATACAAGTCATTGGAGGTAGATCCCTTAGGAGCATTTTCCAGTGTTCCTCACGGAGTTTTACACACAGAAGACATTAGGGTTTACATACATGCAAGCATTGAGGAATTTGGGGAGTTCAAATTGAGAGATCTCTATCACAAACAACTGATAGACAATGCTTTTGAGCTTAAACCAGAGTATAAGGGTATCCAGAAGAAACAATTTGATCAATTCATTCATTTCCCCTGCTTTGAAGAAGATGAATGGGTCCGGTATGTACTGAGCAGGATGCATGACAACTTCCTATGGCTGGATAGACCCTGCAAGATCACAAAAGAGGCAATTAGAGCAGTAACTGGTCTATACTCTTCCGAAGGGATACCTATCCTCAAATCTGTCAAAAATAACATTGTAACTGAGGCCACCGGATCAAAATTTGATAAGAGGGCAATGACCATTGAAGATATTTCTGATCCAGATATCAAGTATGCATCCATGATAATAGGATACAAGATCTATCACTCCAGCAGGGAGAATTCTGTATCCGGAACTGCAGTGTATACTGCCTATGAAATGCTAAGGAAGAATGCAGACTATGATCTCTGCGAACTGCTCTTAAGCCAATTAGTGGAAAATATACAGAAAATCAAGAAGGACAAGAAGAATTCCTTTAAGTATGGTACTCTTATATTATGTCTATTCTTCTACTTCATGAATGAGCTGCCCGGATCAAGTGGATGGGCATGGCAGAATGACAAACCTGTTGCAGTACAAATAAGAGACTATCTACATGGGCTTGGGGATGCCAAAGCAAGAAATACAGCCCTATGGGGATACTTCAAAAACTTCCAAAGCATGATGCAAGCAAGAGAAAGAATTCCCTAGTCTCTTGTTGAAAAATACAAAGACTCAGTGTGCTTTATGGTGGACACTGATCAGTGCCTAGTGGAGGCAGTGGAGCCAAGGACTGTCTGGACATGCCCATGGGGTATGAAGTGGATGAACAGATAGTGGAGCTGCATGTTCAACACATGCTAAGTCAGCCCAAAGATCCAAAGGCAGAAAGGTTTGGAACCTTTGAGGAGCTGAGTGTAAAGATCCATGTAGAACTCAGGGAACCTGAGATAAAGAGGAAGGTGAGAAAAGAAGTAGAGCATATTGCTCAAGGCCTAGGCATCTCAAAAGAGGCACTTGATGCCAGCCGGGAAAAGAGGAGAAAGGCTGAGGAAGAAAAGAAAAGTAAAGAAAGTGTTCCGGTTGAAACTTCCACCCGGACTAGATCATCAAAAAGATCTGCACCTCCCACAATCAAAAGTTCAAAACCGGAAGTCCAGGCATCCGGTAAAAGATCCAAGACAAAAGCCACAAGGGCTTATGAAAGCCAAAAGGATGAAGAGGAAACTGAGTCAGATGAGGGAGTAAAAGAAATAAAGAAGCAGAAGAAGAAAGGATCTGGTAAACCCTCCACAGGCCAAGACAAGGATGAAATGGCAGAGGTATTTGTTGAAAAGCCCACTCTGTCTCTAGAGAGTGTAATCAAGTCGGTTACGGTGGATGGAAACCTTCAACCAATGACTGAATTTTATGATGACTACAATGAGGCTGACCAAAAGATTCTGCAGGAAGCCACAATCAAGTATCTGAACATATACAATAAGGCTTTCATTGAGATCATATCTCTAATTCCTAAAAGCCTAGAAAAGGAATTAGAAATAAGAAAGAATAATGCTCATGCAAAAGATCTTGAGATCCGGGAGCAGATAGCTATTCAACTATATCCTCAAATTGATCCCAAGACAATGAACATAATATTCAAAGACTGCAAAGATGAGTTCAGAAGTAAAGCCAGGATGAATCAACTCATGCTTGGTGAGACTGACAAGGTGGCCAAAGAGACAGAAGAGATCCTCCGGAAGGCCTTCAAAAGGTTCAATCTTCCTGTTGTAGAGGACTTAGGTGCAGAAACAGCTGTGGACTTGGAACCCTCTGCTCCAGAAGAAGTGGCCTATGAACAGGCTAGCATCTCTCCTCCAGTTTCCCCTACAGTCTCTGGATCCAAAGAAGAAGAGAAATTACAGGAGAAGGAAGCAGTGGTGAAAGATAAAGAGGTTGACAGTACCAAGGGTGCAGAGAACGAGAAGACTCCATCAGAGAAGACCATGACTGATAGTGGTAAGAATGTGGAAGGAGAGAAAATCCCAAAGGACAGTTCCAAGACTGCAAAAGAAAAGAAACATCTGTCTCCGGCAAGAGACACTGCACAAACTGTTCAACAATTTTTGAGCAAAGAAACAATAGAGATCGATGAACCGGAGCTACTACAAGGCCCATTCAACTTTGATTCCCTCTCTTCGGTGCAGACAATGAAGATAGCCTCATTTGCAAATGCTAAGGCAAATGAAAAGCTCCTAAAGTCTCATATGGAAGACTGTGAGTTGATAGAGGCTGCCTCCGGAGTGCTTGAGAAGATTATGCCATCGGTCCAGATAGATCCGGCAGCCTCCTCTTCCGGTAATCTCAAAACCTTAGTCAGCAGTGTTAGTACACATTTTGAATCTCTAGAAAAATCAGCTGAAGAAAAGGTCCGGAAGGAGTTTTTGGATAAAAGGTTCTCCGAGGTTCAGGGTTTGATCATTAATGATAGGAGAAACATGAACATTGGGATAAAGAGCTTAGAAAATGCTCTTAAGGATGGCGGTGAAATATACAAATTTTGTATCTCCTGGTCCAAGGTAACAGTGGACATTGAGAAGAAAATAAAAGCGCAAGAGGACACACTACTAAGCTTGTCTCAAAGTTTTGATCCTCTTTCTTCCTCTATAACAAATCAAGAATGTCAGACTATTGCAGTCTTGAGTGAAATCAAGAAATTGGAGAAGGAAAGGAAAAATAGAATAAGCAGGTTGAGTGAGCTCAGGGGGTTAATTGTCCCTAAGCTAGAGGCCATGCATGAGGCCATAGCAGAAGCTCAAATCACAGCCCAGACAAGTGATCCGAAAGATCTAAAAAGGGCAGATGCATTTGCATTTTTGTTGAGTGGTCACATTTCAATTTTGGATAGAATGAAGCAAAGTTGGGCTACAGAGTTGATCCAACTGAAGACATCTTTTGCAGACATTCTTCAGTTCATGTGAGTATGTAAATATGCGGCTATGTATAGAAATTTTTTGAAAATTTTGGTGTGCGGACCCTACCCTTTGCCATTGATGTCAAAGGGGGAGTGAGGAGCAGTGAAAAATGAGGAATCCAACTAAGGGGGAGTTCTAGAAATTGTATATAAAGACAGAGCATCAGCAAAGGGGGAGCATAGTGTAAACACTTAGTCATTTTTCACTAAGTGTTGCCATCAATGCCAAAGGGGGAGATTGTTGGCAAGAGACACTATATGGATTCATGGTTGTTGTCATTGATGGCAACAAAGGTCATCCCACATATCCGCAAGTCATGGTGTGTCTCTACCAGAAGTCAGAATGAAGATTGTTGTGGTCCGGTGAACAAGAACAGAGCATATGGCAAGGTCCGACAGATTGGTCCGGATCTCTCAGAGGAAGTGTCTTGGTGCAGTGCGGATTTGGGGAAGTCAAGAGGACTACCTTGAGTAGTATATTCCAAGGATTTAGCCTCCGGTGATGAACAAAGAAAAAGATATGAATAGTTGAGTACCGGATTCCTGAGAGACAGTGAGAACAGAGGAAGAACTGACTGACAGAGTATCAGACTTTTTTCTGGATGTGTTACTGTTGATGGTAAAGGTTGTGAAGGCATGAATCATGTTTGGCTGACATGATTAATGATATCTACAAGTATATGCTTGATCCGCATTGCTTGGTGAGCAAGGATTCAGCCGACAGAACAGAGTTTGTAAGAAACTAGACTGTTTCAGATGCCGACTAGAAAGGTGATGAAATTACTTGTGTGGATATATATAGAGGATGGATTTAGTTGTGAAGAAAGTGTAGTGTGTGAAGGTATATGCGAATAAGTGCAGAACAGAGTAGAAGTAGTAAAAAGGATCCGGTATGTGAAAGGATAGCAGAATAAAGAACAGAGGAAAGATGAAGTGCAGCAGATCAGTGTACTGAGCCTAACCGGAACTGAACTCCAGCATATGTAGATGCTTCCAATTAGTTCAAGACTATGATTCTTATCACTTTGTAGACAGTGTGTCTCCTTGTAGGCAGTGGGCCTCTTTGTGAGCAGTGTGCTCGGGCAGTGAGCCCTAATTGGCAAGTGCCATTTTGTAATTCCTTATTCTTCTAACAGAGAATAATCTTTGGGTTAATCACCCCGTGGTTTTCTCCCTTAACAGGGTTTCCACATCAAAAAATACTGTGTCATGTGTTTTTCATTTCATGGTAATGTTTGTTTGTTTGATTCAATGCTGCATTGATTAATAAGAAAGTTCAAAAGAAGAAATAATTAGGATAACTGATTCACCCCCCCTCTCAGTTATCAACAATCACATCATCATATCGAAATCATGTCAACATCATATCATAATGCATCATCCATAAACATCAATAAAACCATAACAATGTCCATATATCACCATCAAAACATGTCAGAAAATGGCCATGATACAATGTCTATACATGGGCTTTGTAGAGCTATCAAAATATAACATGAGCCCAAAGGCATATCAAATACAAATATATACACTATCCTCTAGGCTAAACTACCTCCCTCTGATGGTGATGGCTGCGCTGGCCCTACCTTTGTTGCTAGTGGTAGAGGAGGTGGTGGCACCATAGGCTATCATGATAGCCCCGGTACCAATCTCTCTGTCTGACCTATCCTTTGTGACACCGGAGCCCCTGTCTGGCTCCTAAAACTCTCCCTCCTATCAACAGGTACCTCTCTCTCGTATAGGGTCTTATAATGTTGAGCCTATTGAGTAGCCCGATCTATAAGGAAGCTTTAAGGTAACAGAACAACTTCCTACACTAATCTTGAGGGAAAGGATATGTAGAACTTTTTAGATATTTACAATAGATACATAAATGAACACAAATACCAATCATACCACAATACAACAATTACATGGGGAAACCCTTTCGGGAGAAAAATCCCACTTCAAATCCACCCAATATATTATTTAGGAATCAAGAAATTTATAATATATTTGTAAATAATACTTTCACCTGACTATAACCAACCTGAGATTTAGAGGCAACTCAACATCTATAAGACTTTTACACACAACCTCCATCTCAAGCTCCTGATATATAGGAGATACAATACAATAAACCATCAATGATAATTACAAAACCATGAGCCAAAACCACCCAAAAGTGGCACCCAAATTATCCATAATCAAAGATGTCTTGTGATGTGCCAAATCACACACCAACATGTGTAAGTCTCCCCTTTACAACTCTTTAAAGTGTCCAACACATTTTCACATTTCCCAAAATGGGAGGCCCAAATTCTGGAGGCCATAACTTTTGATCTGAGTGTTTGATTGACGAATTGTTTGATGTGTTTGAAAGATTGTGAAGAGATATATCACACTATAACCCACTTTGTCAGTTATGACAAATCTTGAGGCATTTAGGGACCTATAAGTGCCTCAAATCAAAGTTTGAAACTTTTTTGGGAGTTTCACAAAACATAAACTTTAATATCTTGTAATCCAGGTATGATCTTGAGTCGAAACTCACCCAAGATGTTTACTTCATAGTTCCATACCTTTTGGGAAAAATTAAGGTCCATCCGTGCTCAAATGTAGAGTTACTAAAAATAGTAAGTCCTACCATTTTTTGCCCCTTTTGGAAACTTTGAAAGTTCTAAACCATTCTTTAAGATAAAGGGTATTCGAAAAGACCAAAATTGGGAAGAATAGAAACCTTTTGTAGTTGAAAGGTTGAGACACATTTACTAACATGATCTAGGTGACTCTGTAGTCTCCTGAGCACATCCACCATCCCTTGTCCTAGCTCTTGGTGTGCCTAATCTCTCTCTTGCTGATACCTCACTAGTTGTTCCTGCAACTGTGTCACTAGCCCTTGTCCCTATGCTACCTGCACCTATAGTTGTGTGAATGCCTCCCCATGTCCCTATGCTAATTGTGCCTGCAACTGCACCACCTATCCCTATTCTTGAGCTAGATGCACCTGCAACTACAATATGTATCCCTGAGACTATGCTAACTACCCCTATAGTTGTGCCACATATGCTTGCGTTGTCGCCATCTATGCATGCAAGCTAGCCACCTCCTCTCTTTCCTCCACCTCCATCTCCTCTATATCTACATCCTCCTCCTCCTTTTCTCCCTCCTCATCATCTCCTCCACCACCCTGCCCCTGTAGAATAGTTAGTCAAATCAATTGTTGTTGTGCCCACCATGCGTCATAGGTTGTTGTGGTCCTTGCCTTTGCAATGTCCTCTTGCAAAACCCATGCCATCGAAACCAACACTTCAAATGATACTCTCACTAACTATGGGTCAATTGACACTCCCACCTAGGTGAATCCCTCATCACCTAAGGGAACACTACCTCCTCCAAGGGAATCATTTGTGTCACACCAAATTGGCATAACACTTGATCTGGCAGAAACATGTCAATATTCTACTCTGTGCACCTTATGAGATATCATGGTTTCCACACCTATATCATCATCGCTCCATACCTCACACCTCAACCATGGCCTCCACATAACCATCACAATATCATCAATCAATCACTGCTAATAGGAAAAGTCTCCTAACCTGTTGTGTTGTAGGACACTACCATAATAGTATACATATGGCCTCCCCAACCTTTGTGTCCTGAAAATCATTGGCCTCATCACTGTGATATGTTCCCAAGCCCATATGTGGAGCAATATCACCCCACATCCTAGGCTTGCTCCTCCTCTGTATACTGTCATATTGATATCATGATATAGATGTGCTAACATGTATGGCCCCATGCATACACCATCCCATGTTGCATCATCCTTCACAACATGATACCCCATCCCACTAGAAATCACATGATTACCTATTAGGCACCAGTATACGCGATATGATCCTCACCACAAATAATAGTTGGACATACAATCTCTTCATTATAGATGACCATATCATCTCTCACATCTATTGATCCAATGACACCTCTGGTGAGGCAAACACCAATCTCAAAAGTGGCAACATGTGGCCATGATCATAGATAACTCACTCCCCATGAATCAGGATACAGAGTATCCTCTACACATCCTCTAAGGTGATCGTCATCTCACCTATCAGTAGCAAGAATGCACATTACTCACTCTGCCACCACTCTACCAATGTTGTCATCATCAATCAATGAGCCCATATCTCGGGCATATCAGCAACTCACCACAATCCCACCATGCTCAAAAGGTCCTCTTGGTTTCCCTCAGTCAATGCCTCAATGCAAAAGTAGGTGGTTGCCACTCTCATGACTGCAACACATCCAAGTCCTCATGTAATCATCGACACATGCTTCATCAATTCTTCTACTCATATCACTTGTTTTCCTTCTAAACTAGCATAGGCACTAATCCCTCCTGCCTATGTGCTAAATGACAAATAGGTACTAATCCCTATGGTGTATGTACTAAATGGTGTATAGGTACTACTTCCTTCGGCCTAAGTTCTAAAAGGCACATTGGCACTAATCCATCTCACATGCATACTAAAAGGTGTGTAGGCACCACTCCAACCAACATGGGCATTAATCATCATTTTCTTTTAAGCCACCTCATAGGCATTAAACCAACTCTTCTAGGCACTACATCCTCACACAGGCGCTAATCACCAGACTGGGCACTAATCCTATGATGCAGGCACTAATCCTAGCCACATAGGCGCTAATTGCAACACCTAGGTCCTAAACTCACCCTTTAATACGTATGCTAACTTAAATCTACCCTGCAACCCAAATCACAAAGCAAGGAAAGACCACTTATCAGCTTGCCAGCCGTTGCAAGCCATAGGAACTCTCACATGCACTCCCCCCAATGCTCATCTCATGGAATCACAACCATCTCCTCTAATCAAATTTCTAAACTTGGAAATGCACAAATGAGGCTTATGGCCCCCCCAAAGCCCTATTTATAGCCTATTTAACCCTAATTCTTCCTCCATACCCTCATTTTTCACCCCAACCTCTGTTTTCACTCGTTTTCTTCCATTTTTCTTCCCCTCATCCCATCTTCTCCTCCCCTATCATTTTGTCCTTCCCATTCCTCCCTTCAAGAAATCACCCAAAAAAATAATTTTTTATTTTTTCCACTGATCTCTCAAGGGGACATCGCCTCATCCATCCTTCCTCTTCTTGTCAATCAACTGAGGCAAAAAATTTCAAAATTTGATTCTCTTTAATATGCTACCAACCCTTTTGTTTATGATGTCACATCAAAGAGGGGCAAAATATAGACATCTAAAAATGGTCACAACACTTCTTGACCTCTTCTGCATAGTTGGTCAACTTAAATTGAACAATTATCCATTCCATCCGACACATATATTAATTAAATATTTTTTTGATTATTTGATTAATATTTCCCCCATCCCGTATTCTCGCTAAAAATCACTAATCATCCCTTTTTCCTCTACTATAGTCTATAAATTAAATATTTATCCCAAAGACTATAGTTCCTATCCATTCCAAAAAATTAAATAAATAATGCCTATTTATTTAATTCCCTATTTTATCTACTTTTGATTACTTTTAGTAATCATCATTAATTTCCCTCTAATCATGTACACATGGGTTAATTTAGATTAACCTAAGATTACATCCCCCCATGTTTCTAGAAGTCCAATTGTCATTCCATGTACATCCATGTACATGACAAAAGGTACTTTGGAAGCATGGGAAAATCTTCCAAATAGTTCCATTTGTCCTCTCACCCACTCCATATGTCACTATTCACCCAGTTTAAAATTCCATGTGGCACTATTCCTCCAATTTTAAATTCCACGTGTCCTGTCATCCTAATTTTTAATTCTACACAAAATCCAAGCCTTACTTTTTCATAAATGAGTCCTTACACATCACCCATCTACTCAATCTTGGTCATTCATCCATTCAACCATTCATTCTCCACCCTTGGTCTCTCCTTGAATCTTGGAGCTCCACTCATGCAATCTCCTTTTGACACTTGTCCATCTCTCCTTCCTTGAGAGTTCTCAATCAATGTGAGCCCTTGATCTTCACAATCAATCCTAGCCCTTCATCTTGACCTCCAAAAATCTATAAATTAGAGTCTCCTCCCTTCATTTAATAGTCCACTTTTGAATGTAAGGAAATTTTGCCTCTATGAGCACTTGACATCTAATAGCAATTAGCATATACCATATCAATTAGGACATATCAAGGGATTTGCATGATCATTCAGGGTGCAATTAGGAAAGTTTACTTGCATTGTTCTTTAGTCTAATCTTGAGGTTGTAGTTGGTTGCGAATTGAATAGGTTAAAGTCATTTTACCTTGTTTATCATAGCTCACTTTCAACTGCATACAATGCCAACTGCTATGAATCTGATCAAAGATTTTATCTCATCATATTTTATAAATGGAACATTGAAATAAATGCTATGAATCTTTACCATAAAAGAAAAGGAAATATTAGCGTGGGAAGTGTTAGTGCCTGAATTGACTGGCAGTTTTTTGAGCAATTTTCATGCAGGCACTTTCCCTAAGTATCCAAAAAATGTTCTAAGTGTTGGACCTCCTCAGCATTTTTCAGCTGCATCATCATATTTTCTTTGAAGAGGAGGTCATCATCATCATCTTGTCTTCAATGATGGTCTGCATCATCATCTTGTCTTCAATGATGGTCTGCATCATCATGTTCTCTACCGACCGGTTTCTCATCAGGATCATCATATTTCAATATCGGGTGATGTCTAGATATCATCCTGATCCTGCTGATGAGCTACAGTGCGCCCTGATTTGCTTGCGGGGGTGATTTTTCAAGTATCCGGTGATCTTCCAATTATCACCTTGCCCAAACATGATGATGATGTTGCCCCGATCTTCTGAAGGGGTTATTCTTTGAGTTGTTCGACCTGACTTGTTCTTTCTTAAGGGTCGTCATCATCATCATCATATTTCCAGTTATCACCGTGTTGCTTGCGGGGGTCATCATATTTTCTGCCTTCATGATATTTCGCCGGGGTTATATTTTTATCATCGGGTGATCTTGGTTATGATCATCCTGATGATGTTGTTGAAGAGTTCTAAGTGTGACCCGATATTCACTGGGGTCATCATATTTTGAACGTCAGGATGATCTTAGTCAATATCATCCTGATGATGTTGTATCACTTCATGTTCGTTGTTTTATCATCCTGATGATGCTGACGTCATTCTTATGTCAGGGTGATATCTTTTTTCTCTGCCTATCTACATCATGATATTTCCGAAGGAGGGGGTGATATTTTCAT
Source organism: Cunninghamia lanceolata (assembly GCA_027924645.1). Classification (NCBI taxonomy): domain Eukaryota; kingdom Viridiplantae; phylum Streptophyta; class Pinopsida; order Cupressales; family Cupressaceae; genus Cunninghamia; species Cunninghamia lanceolata. The sequence goes on along the minus strand of BSBN01000870.1, from coordinate 13,310,560 downwards.
TTTTGAATATCACCCGGATGTATATTTGTTCCAGCGTCATGATGATGCTGATATCAAGGAGATATCCGCCTGCCGGCTTCGTGCATTATCTAGTGGGGGGTGATCTTTTCAAGCATCATCATATTCATCTATCGCCCCGATCTTATAGTGGAGCTACAGTGCAACCTGATATTTGTGCATCAGGATGATATTTCCAAATATCCAGTTATCTTCCGAATATCATCCTGATGTCGATATGATGATGACGTCATCCGGATATGAGGAGGTGCGCAGTAGGCAGATATGATGATGACGTCAGCAGGATATGATGATGACATCATCAGGATGTTCATCGGCCAGACTTTTGGTATAGGCTCAGCAGGAGGATGTTCCTCCGATGGATCAGGTTGTGCCGATGAAGGCAATTATCATGCAGGTGATATTGCGATATGATGCTGACGTCAGGGTGATATTTCAAGCGACAGGATATCATGCTGCTGGAGGATGATGATGATGAAGTCTTATACTAGTGTCGTCAAGAGCAAAAGCACCGACATCATATATGCTCATGACCTAGTATATAAAGTGTTAAGGAGGTTGCTGTGGGGTGCATGTGGGATAATTGATATCCTGCATTTTCAAATATCATGATGATGAATCTCGGCGGGAAATGGTTGCGATGCAGAATTGACGTTTTCCCGAGGCCGCGGGTTGGTGCGCCATTAATGGCGAAGGTTGCAGAGGTATGGGCGGATCTGGTACCCGATTGAAGGTGTACATCAGCGGACAGTGGCGCAGGGCTCGAGATTTCTTCCTGTCTCCTCCCCTACCTGCTGCATTCATGTTTGGGCGCCAATCTGGTAATGCGTTGAGCGCCATTTTGCTGATACTGTGTATCTGGCGGGTTTTTTGGGTCAACCATGTAATTAATTGCTATGGTACACTACCTGGCTGTTATAAGCAGGAAGTGTTACTCATTTGTGGTTGTTGAAAGTTGAAGATTTTTGGCTCTGTAATTCATAACAAGCTGATCTGGTTGCTCTATACAGCTTAACCTGTGAGTTTATGTATCTCTTGTTGTATGTTTTTGGCATGAACCCACTGATTTCATGATTAATCTTATATGAGAAATGCTATCTTAGCATGTGTTGTGTTAATTCTGTCTCCAGTATTGCATGTATTCTTCTTCTGAATCTGGATGTTTGGGTAATGTTTAGATTCTAGAGCATAGAATTCCTATGTTGAATGTGTGATCTTTTAACTTCTGCTCAAGGGGTAGATTAAACTGTTTTCAGGTTGAACATTGGGAAGGGTATACTGCAGTAGGGATGCCATAAGTAGAGATAACCTAACACTCTGTATTGGGAGATACCTGTAAGGTAGGTATCACATATATCCCCTTGAAATCCAGTTTTAGCTGTTCATGCTGATCATTCACAGGTGTATGTCTACTGACTCCAGGCCCTGGATAGGCACCAATCTTGCTTTGTGTTTGTGTTACAACCATGTCCAGCTTTGCATCCAAACTTCAAGTCCAAATCAAAATCTAAAACAACCATTAGGACATTAGAGTTAGTTTTAGGATCCTCAGTCCTCTGTCTACAACTGCAAATAAGCCCAAAGCTAGCCCCTTTGCTCTTATCTTTCAGTTTTGGTCTACTTACAGGAGGACTTATCTGCTTTCTGTCAGCATCCCAGCCTTGTATGCATATCCTCATGGATGTTGAGTAGGGAATACCCCCTAGGTCTTGCAGAGCCTGAAGAAGAAGAGGAGATAAAATATAGAGTCTATCTCCTACACTGTTGGCCCCTGGCCCAGAGATCCTGTTGATCACTGATGGCTACCTTGTAGGGAAATCTGGGAATAAACATCCAGTCTGGGAAAAAACCAACAGGAAGGAACAATAGCCAAAAGCCTATAGTCTAGAATGATCGTGACACTTGGGTTACAAAATAAGACCTCCCCTTGCATTCACCCACATACCTCGATGTTTTGGTGCAGTCAATTTGGCCCCATGAGGCGCAAAACAAAAAATATAGCTTCTGACAAGGTTATGTTGAATGCCACTAATGCATTTTGCAAGAATGCATTCATTATCGACATTGTCAAACAATTTGGAGTTGGCAAACACTAGAGAGGTTATTGTGGATGGACCCCACATGTAGCTATAGGTCTAAACAAAACATTCCCAGGTGCCATAGATTCCAAGAACTACTTTATCAAAGTTTGGTAGTTTTTTTCCCTTAGGGCTCTTAAGTGACTTTGTTAGAAACCTATAGTCTAGAATGATTGGGATACTTGGGGTAAGAAATAAGAACTCCCCTAGAATTCACCTGCCCACCTCGATCTTTTGGCACAGTCGATTCAGTCCCATGAGGCATAGAATGAAAAATATAGCTTCTAGTAAGGTTATGTTGAATGTCACTAATGCATTTTGCAAGAATATGTTTAATATTGGCACAACCAAACAATTTAGATTTGACAGAAACTAAGAGAGGTTATTGTGGATGGACCCCACATGCAACTATAGGTCTAAACAGAGCATTCCCAAGTACACAAATTCCAAGAACTACTCCATCAAAGTTTAGTAGTTTTTTACTCTTAAGGCTCATAAGTTACTTTGTCAGAAGCCTTTAGTTTGGAATGATTGGGACACTTAGGGTATGAAACATGAACTCCCCTAGCATTCACCCGCCCACCTAGATGTGTTGGCATAGTCGATGCTACCCCATGAGGCACAAAATAAAAAATATGGCTTCTAGCAAGGTTATATTGAATGTCACTAATGCATTTTGCAAGAATGCATTTAATGTTGGCACAACCAAATGATTTGGATTTAACATAAACCAAGAGATGTTATTGTGGATGGACCTCACATGAAACTATAGGTCCAAATGAAACATTCCCAATTGTCATGGACTCTAAGAATTGCTCTGCCAAATATTGGTAGTTTTTAGCTCTCAGATCTTTTAAGAGACTTTGTCGGAAACCTGTAGTCTAGAAAAATTGGGACACTTGGGATACAAAACAAGACATCCCTTAGAATTCACCCACCCACCCTAAGATGTTGGTATATTCAATTCGACCCCACAAGCCACATAGCAGAAATATGGCTTTTGACAAGGTTATGTTGAATGTCATTGATCTATTTTGCAAGAATGCATTTAATGTTGGAACGATCAAATGGTTTGGATTTGAAAAAAAATGAGAAATGTTTTTTGTGGATTGACTCCACATGCAAGTGTAGGTCCAAACAAAACATTCCTAGGTGCCATTAATTTTGAGAATTGCTCCGTCAAAGTTTGGTAGTTTTTTTCTCTTAGGGCTCTTAAGTGACTTTGCCAAAAGCCTATAGTCTGGAATGATTGGGAAATGATGTAGAGTAGGGTTCACATAAAGTTTTCCACAAAAAAAAAAAAACATAAAACTGGATTCTTAGACTGATCACCCAAATGCTTATACTCTTCCTTCAATAAAACATGATTTCAAATGCTTCAACATGCTTCCATGACTCAATACTCTCAACCCGCATTTGTTTTGACATTCAACATGGATAAAATGACTAACCAAACACAATTCCATCACCCAAAATACCAGAGGCAAAGTTTAATGACAATTCCTTCATCATTACTCTCTAATCTTGTAGACCTCCACTTAAGAACAACCTATCATATCTTTTGACAACCAACTCTTATCAAGACTATATTTACATTTTTAGATACCCATTTCCATGTTCTCCAACATATCCTAAAACCACTATAGATTCCTTTGGACCAAATCCCTCAAACTATGACTGCGACGCTTGTGTACTTAGGTCAATTAAGCCACTTTTACAAAGAAACACAAATCCAAACCCTTAACCAACTTCAAATTCCTATTCCAATGCATTAAATAGGTCCTATATAGGCTAATTCCATAATTTCAAGCAAGGGAAACAACTACAAATCACCCAATTTACAAAAACTTAGATTTAAGCAACTTCATGCTTGCATAAGGGGGTTTATTGAAAATACAACTTCCACCTTCCAAGCTTTACCAACACTGCAAACACATCAAAATATACCTACACATGCTACACAATTCATTTCCCATGCTTTACTAATTGCTTTTCTTCAAATCATACACCTATGGCTCTCCAAATGGCCAAAATCAAGACTGTGACAACCTAGGGCATCATGATATTTGCCCAAAACCTTCTTCCCTAACATTGTCTCTTTGGGATCTTTTAGTGTACATACATATCTCCCTTTTCACCAATTTGTAGGAGTTTTCCATGGTTAGAAATGGAGAAATGTATTTTTGAAAGCTTGATGTCCCCCTTAAATCATAATTTAACCATTTCTACCAAAATTGTAATAACTTTTACATAACTTAATGAAATTGAGTAAAACTAATTGCATTGAAAAATAGATTTGAAGAACTTTCACCTACAATGAAAGAGAAGTGGGTTCATATACTGTACATGTTCATACAATGGCCTACAATAGAGACAAATGCTGGAAATTGTTGGGAATTAAGGTGTCTCAACCTTGGTAATTCCTTGTATTATTTCATTGTATTTATTTATTTATTGCCTATTGTATAATTTGGATGCAAATCCTATGTTGTCATATTGTGGGAATTGGCACAGTGATGTGTCACCCTACATGGCATATGATCACATATAAATTTGTCCACACATGAGGAGATAGGCATCCCACTTAGTGGTAGGAATATTTTGCCATGTGTCAGCATCTTGGAATGTGTGTCAGGTAATATTGACCAAAACAGTCATGACAGATTCCTATGACAAAGTTATGACATGTAAGAGTAAAAAATAGAAGATCCTATGACAGGTATGGACATGTGTCGAGAAGCATCTTTGGGTGCCCCAAAGTGGACTATGAAATGTTGTAAGAGAATATGCTATTTATAGCCTGTGTATGATAGATTCTCTTACAACTATAAGTTATGACATCTATGATAGATTCTATGATGGTTGTAAGAGTCGTAAGAGCATCTGTCATAGCCGATTTTGGAAATAGGCGACCTCCTTGGGATGGGGTGACTTGACAAGTGTCAGGAACATCCTACAGTGTTGGACAAGTGTCCATAGGCATGGGTTTTGGGCCATGAGGCCATGTTAGATGCCCATCTCAATGTGGAGCCATTTTTTCCTTGTATTCTCTTTATAAACAAGTGCTTTAGAGAGATGATGCATTATGTGATTAATAGGTACTATTATGCTACTGGATCATCTCCAGATGCGAGTGTCGAAGACTCCTGCAAGAGCATTGGCTCTATGACTATATTGTAACCTTCATTGCTTATGGAATACATTTGAGCTATGTTTTGGAGTGTGGGGTTTTTCACGCATAAGGGTTTTCCCCACATATATTTTGTGTCTCTCTTCTTCTGTCTTACATTCTTGTGTATGTGTTTGCTACAATATCTCTATTAGTGGGTTAACATAATTTGTAATTGTAAAGATAAATTAAATTTGCACTCTCCTCCCCTCATTAGATTTGTGTAGGAAGCATTTTCCACACACCTAGCTTCCTTTCAGTTGGTATCAGAGCCTGGCCAATTTTGGTTCTAGCTACTGGGTAGGTGTTTTTCTGAGCTAATCTTAGGTTGAGTGGAGGTCTGTGTAGAGTATTCTATATCTTGTTGCAAAAAGGAGTTGTCAACCACATCTGGAAGAGTAGAGGTGGAGAAAGTCAATGGCACAAGTTTCAAGTTGTGGAAACTCAAGATGCAAGACCTACTTGTTGATCATGACCTATGGGAAACCATTAGTGGAACAAAACCTACGGCAACACTACAAGTTGATTGGGACCTCAAAGATCAGAAGGCTAAGGGTCTCATAAGACTCTGTCCTTTTTAATGTCCATGAAGAGAAGACCGTGAAAGATCTTTGGAAGAAGCTGGGAGATGTTTATCAGGCCAAGTCCTTGGTGAACAATCTTTTGTCTAAAAAAGAAGTTGTTTGCTCTGAAGATGGAAGATAGAGGATCTGTTGCGGACCATATGAATGCTTTTAACATGATTGTTGCACAGTTGATATGCATGGGTGTGAAAATGGAGGAGGAAGATCAGTGTATGACCCTACTTTGTTCTTTTCCATATTTGTGGGATCATCTTATAATGGCCATCAGAAGCACTACAACCACCTTCAAGATGGATGAGGTAGTGTCTTCATTGTTATTTGAAAAAATGCAGAGAAAGACAACTGAGTCAACCAAAGAAGCTCTTGCGGTTTGTGGAAGACCCAAAGAGAAAGGGAAGAAGAAGGACAAGAAAGGTGAAAAGGGCAGATCCAAATCTCGTGGGAGATCCAAATCTCTTGGAAAGTCCAAGGCTCTCTGTTGGAACTGTGGTAAGATGGGGCATTTCTGAAAGGAATGCAGAGAGGAAAATAAAAATAAAAAGAAGAACGCCCCTGATTTAGATTCTACCAAGTCACAAGATGATGGTGATGCCTTCATCGTAGCCCTAGCCACCCATGCATTTGATGATGTGTGGTTGATTGATTCTGGTGTATCATTCCAGATGACCTCGCATCGAAGTTGGTTCACGAAGTATGAAGAGTTCGATGGTGGAAGAGTGTACCTGCGCGACAATTCTCATCTGAAGATTGTTGGTCATGGAAGAGTCTCAATTTGATTCCTTGATGGATGAGTGAAGGGGATCTCTGGGGTTATGAACATCCCAGGCTTGGCACAGAACCTATTATCTGTAAGTATGTTGAATGATGCAGGTGTGCAGGTTGTCTTTTCAAAGGATGGATGCAATATGGCTAGAGGATCTATGGTGCTTGTGAGGGGTACTCTGTTTCAGCTAGAGGCATGCACTACATAGTGCAATAGTTCTTCTAACTCAAAGAAAAGAGCTGCACTCACTTCATCCCCACCATCTAAACCAACAGTGAAGAAATTTGTTGTAATGAATCCTAATGGTAGTGCACATGCTTTGGAAGTTAAACTTCCTGCTGAAAAGGCAATGTTATGGCATAAGAGATTTGGCCACATTGGTGAGAAGGGTTTGCGTACCCTGAAAAATAAAAACCTCATTGAGGGGTTAAATGATTGTAATCTTGAGTTAGACTTTTGCGAACATTGCATTTATGGAAAGAAAAACCATATTTAGTTTTACTCTAGTTCTTACAAGTCTTCTAGTGTGTTGGACCTCATTCATTCTAATGTGTTTGGTCCTGTTAGTGTTCCTTCGATTTCCAAGTCTGTATATTTGTATCTTTCATAGATGATTATAGTAGAAGGACATGGATTTATTTTCTCAAAAGCAAGTCTAAAGTCTTTAGTCAGTTCAAAGAGTTTAAAGCTTTTGTTGAGAATTAGACTAGTAAAAAGATTAAGTGTTTGAGGATTGACAACAGTGGTGAGTTTTGTTTGGTAAAGTTTGATAAGTTCTGTAAAGAGCAAGGGATTGAAAGACATAAGACAACTCCATACACCCCCCAGCAAAATAGAGTTGTAGAAAGGATGAACATGACATTGATGGAGAAGGCTAGGAGTATGCTTAGTGGAGCAAGCCTCAAACAAAAGTTTTGGGTTGAAGTTGTAGCCACTGCTTTCTATTTGGTAAACAGATCTCCTACATCAGCTCTTGTTGGTAAGACACCTATGGAGGTGTGGTCTAGTAAGAAGCCTTTAGTTAGACATCATTGTGTTTTTGGTTGTGAGGCATATGCACATGTGCCTAGGGAGAAATGGTCTAAATTGGAGAACAAAGCTGTTAAGTGTATCTTCATTAGCTATGGTGTTGGTGTGAAAGGGTACAAGCTTTGGGATCTTGTGGCTGAAAAAGTGTTGTATAGCAGAAGTGTTATCTTCAGAGAGATAACACTTTCTTCTGTTGTTTTATAGCCAGAATAGACAGAAAAAAAAGGATGTGGTTTAGTTTCCTTCTACCCCTAAGAAGACTAAATAGATAGACCTTATGAGACCTAATGATAAGGAGAGCTCTAGCAACTCTGAAAGCTTAGAGGAAGAAGTAGAACCTCAACCTCAGCCATTGAGGAGGTCTACATGAACAAGAAAGCAACCTGATAGGTTTGGTTATTCAATGCTTGATTCTAGTTGTGCTTTTACTTTAATTGCTAACACTGATGAGCCTAGAACTATAAAAGAGACTATGGGCATGAAAGATGCAGGTTCCTGGAAGGAGGCCATGGAAGATGAGATGGCTTCTTTGAAGAAGAATAAAACATGGGACTTGGTGCCTTTTCCTGAAGGACAAAAACTCGTTGGATGCAAATGGGTATTCAAGAAGAAATTTGGTGCAGATGGCAGTGTTGAAAAGTACAAAGCCAGACTAGTTGTGAAGGGGTACTCACAAGTGGAGGGAATTGATTATGGTGAAATTTTCTCTCCCATTGCAAAAATGACATCTATTTGGTTCCTGTTATCTTGTGTAGCTGCTTAAGACTTAGAGGGGGAGCAGATGGATGTTAAGACAACTTTCCTTCATGGTGATTTCGAGGAAGAGATTTACATGTCATAGCCAGAGCATTACATAGAGAAAGGTAAAGAAAATTTGGTTTGCAAGCTGAAAAAGTCTTTGTATGGTTTGAAGCAGTCTCCTAGGATGTGGTACTTGAAGTTTGATGCCTTTGTGTTGCTGGTTGGATTTTTGAGATCAAAATCAGATCATTGTGTGTTTTACAAATTTGACAATGATCACATTGTCATTATTGCATTGTATGTTGATGCTATGTTGTTGATTGGGAATGGTAAGAATATGATTTCTAATTTGAAGTCTCAGTTGTCAGCACAATTTGAGATGAAAAATATAGGAGCAGCCAGGTACATTTTGGGAATGGAAATCAGAAGAGACAGAGATAACAGAAAACTTTGGTTAAGCCAGAGTAAGTATGTGAAGACCGTGTTGGATAGGTTCAGCATGGCAAATTGTAGACCATTGTGTGTTCCTATTTCTTTGGGGACAAAGTTGTTTGTTAATGATTGTCTAAGATCTCCTAGTGAGGTGGAGGACATGAGCAGAGTACCTTATGCTAGTGTTGTTGGCAGTTTGATGTATACTATGGTTTGCACAAGACCAAACATTGCCCAAGCAGTGGGAGTCCTTAGTCAATTTATGGCTAATCCTGGATGGGTACATTAGGATGCAGTTAAGGGGTACTTTTAAGTATTCCATATGCTATCATGGTAATACTATAGGACCTTTGCATTTAATTTTTTTTCATGGATTTGTGGATTTTGATTGGGTGGGTGATATTGACAACAGGAGTTCCACCAGTGCTTACGTGTTTACTATGTTTGGTGGTGCTATTAGTTGGATGAGTAAGCGGTAACCTATGGTCACTTTGTCCATGACAGAAGCTGAGTATGTGGTAGCAACTCATGCTTGCAAGGAAGCCATTTGGCTTAAGAGATTGTGTTCAGATATTGGTGTTGATGCAATATAGATTACAATCTATTTTGATAGTCAGAGTGTGATTTGCCTAGCAAAGAATCCAACTTTCCATGCTAGAAAAAAACATATTGATATCTTTGTACGAGACATAGTAGAGGATGGGAAGGTGAATTTGGAGAAGGTAGATACTTTGAAGAATGTTGCAAATGCACTGACAAAACTAGTGGGCACAAAGAAGTTCAGATGGTGTTCGGAGTCTATGGGCCTCTCGGCCTATAGCAGTTAAATCCTGTTATTTCTATTGGCTCTTACAAGGTGTTTTGACAAGTGGGAGAATATTGGGAATTAAGGTGTCTCAACCTTGGTAATTCCTTGTATTATTTCATTGTATTTATTTATTTATTGCCTATTGTATAATTTGGATGCAAATCCTATGTTGTCATATTGTGGGAGTTGGCATGGTGATGTGCCATCCTACATGGCATATAATCACATGTAAATTTGTCCTCACATGAGGAGATTGGCATCCCACTTAGTGGTAGGAATATTTTGCCATGTGTCAGCATCTTGGAATGTGTGTAAGGGAATATTGACCGAAACGGTCATGATAGATTCCTATGACATAGTTATGACATGTAAGAGTCAGAAATAGAAGATCCTATGACAAGTATGGACATGTGTTGAGAAGCATCTTTGAAAAAGGAATCTTTGGGCACCCCAAGGTGGACTATGACATGTTGTAAGAGAACATTCTATTTATAGCCTGTGTATGATAGATTCTCTTACAACTATAAGTTATGACAGCTATGATAGATTCTATGACGGTTGTAAGAGTCGTAAGAGTATCTGTCATAGCCCATTTTGGAAATAGGTGACCTCTTTGGGATGGGGTAACTTGACAAGTGTCCATAGGCATAAGTTTTGGGCCATGAGACCATGTTGGATGCCCATCTCAATGTGGAGCCATTTTTGCCTTGCATTCTCTTTATAAACATGTGCTTTGGAGAGGTGATGCATTATGTGATTAATAGGTACTATTATGCTGCCGGATCATCCCCAGATACAAGTTTCAAAGACTCCTGCAAGAGCATTGGCTCTGTGACTAAATTGTAACCTTCATTGTTTATAGAATACATTTGAGCTGTGTTTTGGAGTGTGGGGTTTTTCACCCGTAAGGGTTTTCCCCACGTATATCTTGTGTCTCTCTTCTTCTGTCTTACATTCTTGTGTATGTGTTTTCTGCAATATCTCTGTTAGTGGGTTAAGATAATCTATAATTGTAAAGATTAATTAAATTTTCACTCTCCTCCCCTCATTAGATTAGTGTAGGAAGCATTTTCCGCACACCTAGCTTCCTTTCAGAAATTGCAAGAAAACAACATTATTTTGCATTCAATTCTTCTTCAAAACCCACAGCACACTTTTACAATGATGCACAAGGCCTATTTAAATTTTGTTCAACTTCTCCAAATGAACAAAATGACTCAAATCAACTTTACAACTACTATGACTCTTCAACTTCCCAAAGTTGCATTTTTTGCAATTTTGACAATTTTGCAATTTGACAACTTCTACAACATTTTGTAATTTTTGCCCAATAAACCCAAACAACCTCCTAGGGCCTACAACATGTTCAAAATGGTCTATGAGACCTTATTACATCATTAAACTATCAACCTTAAACCAAAATTCCAAAGTTGCCCCATGGAGGCATGAAATCCATAATGTGCTCCTACACCAGGAAACTTGGGGTATGAAACAAGATCTCCCTAGCATTCACCCACCCACCCCAATGTGTTGGTTTAGTCAATTTGGTCCCATGAGGTGCAGAACAAAAAATATGGCTTCTAGCAATGTTGTGTTGAATGCGATTGATGCATTTTAAAAGAATGCATTCATTATCGACATAGTCAAACATTTTAGATTTGACAAAAATAGAGAGAGATTATTCTGGATGTACCCCATGGGTAATTGTAGGTTCAAAAATAACATTCCCAAGTGCCATAGACTCCGAGAACTGCTCTGTAAAAAAAAATAGTTTTTGGGTCTCAGATCTCTTAAGAGACTTTATCAGAAGCTTGTAGTCTAGAACAATTGGGACACTTGGGGTAAGAAATGAGACCTCCCCTAGCATTCACCCACCCATCCTAATATGTTGGAATAGTTGATTTAGCTCCATGAGGTATCGAACAAAAAATATGGTTCCTTACAAGGTTATGCTGAAAGCCACCTGACGTAATTTGCAAGAATGCATTAATTGTCATCACAACCAAATGGTGAGGAGTTGAAAAAAATTGAGAGAGGTTATTGTGGATGGATGCCATGTGTAGTTGTAGGTCTGAATAGAAAATTCCTAGGTGTCATAGAATTTGAGAACTACTCCATCAAAGATTGACAATTTTTTGTTCTTAGGGCTCTTAAGAGGCTTTACTGAAAGCTTGTAGTTCAAAATGATTGGGACACTTGGGGTAGGAAATGAGACATCCCCTAAATTAACCCCCCAAAATGATGGTATGGTTGGTTTAGCACCACAAGGTGCAAAATGCAAAATATCACTCCTACCACCTTTCCACTACATGAAATTGAAGTATTTTGAAACATTATGTTCCTTACCACTACAGGAAAATGAAATTGATTTAAAAATAACCGAGGTAGGTATGTGTAGGTGGGCCTAACATCCACCTGTACATGCAAACAAGACATTCCTAAGTGCCATTGTTTGAGAGAACAGTTAGTCCAAAGTTTGGCACCTTTTTTTGTCTTAGGGTTCTTAAGAGACTGTCTTCGTTCAATGTAGTCAAGAATAACTAGGAGGCTTGGCCATTGAAAGGACACCTCCCATAACATTCATCTACCCACCTTGACATTTTAGTACTATCAATTTGGTCCCAATGTTAGGAAAGGTGTCTCAACCTTCCAACTACAAAAGGTTTCTATTCTTCCCAATTTTGGTCTTTTCGAATACCCTTTATCTTGAAGAATGGTTTAGAACTTTCAAAGTTTCCAAAAGGGGCTAAAAATGGTAAGGCTTACTATTTTTAAGTAACCCTATATTTGAGCATGGATGGACCTAGAATTTTCCCAAAAGGTGAAGAACTTCCAAGTAAACATCTTCAATGAGTTTCAACTCAACATCATACGTGGAGTTTCAACTCAACATCATACGTGGATTGCAAGATATTAAAGTTTCTATTTTTTGAAACTCCTGGAAAAGTTTTGAACTTAGATTTGAAGCACTTAAAGGTCTCTAAATGTCCTAAAAGTTGTTGTAATTAGTGAAGTGGGTTATAGCGTGATAGATCTCTTCACGAGCTTTCTAACACATCGAACGGTTCATCAATCAGACACCCAGATCATAAGTTATGGCCTCCAGAAGTTGGGTCTCTCATTTTAGGAAATGTGAAAACATGTTGGATACTAAAAAAAAAATGTAAAGGGGATATTTACACATGTTGGTATGTGATTTGGAACATCACAAGGCATATTTGATTGGAGATAATTTGGGTGCAACTTTTGAGTGGTTTTGGGTCATGGTTTTGTAATTACTGCTGACAGTTTACTATATTGTATCTCCTATATATCAGGAGATTGAGATGGAGGTTGTGTGTAAGAGTCTTATAGATGTTGAGTTGCCTTTGGATCTCTAGTTGGTTATACTTCTGTAAAATCTTTCTTTGCAAGTATATTGTAATCTTCTTGATTCTTAAATAATATATTGGGCAGCTTTGGAGCGTGGGTTTTTTCTCCCGAAAGGGTTTCCCCATGCAATTACTATGTTGTGGTATGCTTGTTATTTGTGTTTATTTTGTAACTACTATAAATACCTAAAAAGTTCTACATATCCCTCCCCTCAAGATTAGTGTAGTAAGTTGTTCTGCTACCTTAGCTTCCTTACAAGTGGTATCAGATCTTGATCACCTTTGGTTTCAGTTGTGGGTTGTTGGACTTTTTGAACTAATCTAGTTCTAAGTGGGAGCTTGTGTAGAAGATACTTTGTGATCTTGTTGTAGGGATTTTCAGATGGCGAGCACATCGTAAGAATAAAGGTAGAAAATTTTTATGGCAATAGTTTTGAGATGTGGAAGATGAAGATGGATGATATGTTAATTGATCAAGATCTATAGAATGTTATTGATGATAATGTTTCAAGGCCCACAGATGCGACATTGGCTGCTAATTATGATGTTATGGAATGTAAGCCAAGGGTCTAATCAGATTGTACTTGACAAACTCTATTTTAATCAATGTCCATGAAGAGCCCTCTGCAAAGAAACTATGGAAGAAACTCAATGAGATATATCAAGTTAAATCTTTAGTGAACATGAATTTCTCAAGGAAGAAATTGCATTCCTTGAGAATGGAAGAGGGTGGATGAATTGTAGACCAATTAGAAACATTCAATTTGTTGGTGGCTCAATTGGAATTAGTTGGTATAAAAATGGATGAGGAGGAGAGATATCATATCCTTCTTTGTTCTTTGCCTGATTTGTGGGATTATTTTGTTATGACGATTGAGAGTACTTCTATTGTCTTGAAAGTTGAAGATGTTGTGGGTTCTTTTCTTTCTGAAGAAATGAGGAGGAAGGTATCCATTAGTGCAAATGAAGCCCTAAGTGTTCATGGAAGACCCAAAGAAAAAGGAAAGAAGAGCAAGAAGCATGACAAATCCAAGTCCAAAGGGAGATCAAAATCTCCTAGAAAGTCCAAAGTTATTTGTTGGAATGGCAGTAATCTTGGACACTTCCATAAAGAGTGTAAAGAAGAAAAGAAGAAGAAAAAGAATAAATTTGTTTGTGATTCTAAGTTTGAGAAGGAAGATGGTGATGCATTCATTGTAGCTTTGACCACTCATGTAGGTAATGATGCATAGTTAATTGACTAAGGTGCATCTTTCCATATGACCTCTAATAGAGATTGGTTTTTTGAATATGAAGAATTTGATGGAGGTAAGGTGTACTTGGGTGATGATTATAATTTAAATATTGTTGGCTGTGATAAAGTTAGAATCAAATTTCCTAATGGTAGAATAAAAAGGATTGATGGTGTGTTGCATATCCCTGGATTAGCATGAAATTTATTATCTATGAGAAAAATAATAGATGTGTGTGTGCAAGTAGTCTTTTCTGATTCAGGATGCAAGATGGTAAGAGGTGATATGGTGATTGCTAGAGGTGTCAAATTTGGCACGTTGTATAAGCTTGATGCATTCACTATTGAGTGTAATAGTACTTCTATGAAAAGCAAATATGTGACTACTTTATTTGAAAAGAAGAGGGTATCATTTTTAGTGGATGGTCATGGCTTTTGGGTACTCAATGGTGCTCTTTCTTCTGAATCAAAACTACCTACAAAGAAGACTATGTTATGACACTAGAGATTAGGCCAAATAGGAGAAAAGGGTCTAAGGACCTTGAAAAATAAAAGCCTTGTTGAAGGGTGTACTGATTGTAGTCTTGATTTTGATTTCTATGAGCATTGCATTCATGGTAAACAAAATTGCGTTCAATTTTACTTGATTTCTCATAAAGCTTGTGGTGTATCAAATCTTATTTATTCTGATGTGTTTGGTCTTATAGATGTTGCTTCCATTGCAAAATCCACATTATGTTTCATTTATTGATGATTATAGAAGAAGGACATGGGTATATTTTCTAAATAATAAATCTGAAGTTTTCAGTCAATTTAAAGAATTTAAAGCAATGGTTGAGTTGCAGACTAGAAAGAAAATAAAATATTTGAGCATTGACAATGACGGTGAATTTTGTTCTAATGATTTTGATAGATTCTATAAATATTGTGGCATTCAGAGATAAAATACAACTCTGTATTCTCCACAACAGAATGGAGTTATAGAAAGAATGAACATGACACTAATGGAGAAGGCTAGGAGTATGCTTAGTGGTGTTGGTCTAGAACAAAGGTTTTGTGCTGAAGTTATTGCTACTGCTTGCTACCTGACTAACAGGTCTCCTACATTACCTCTTGTTGATAAAATGCCTACATGGAGGTGTGGTCAAGGCATAAGCCTTCACTGAGACATCTTAGATTTTTTGGTTGCAAGGCATATGCATATGTGCCAAAGGAGAAGTGAACAAAGTTGGATAACAAGGCTGTGAAATGTATCTTCATCAGGTATAGTTATGGTGTGAAAGGATACAAGCTATGGGTGTTAGGAATAGCAGGTCGAAGATATCAATTAAATGCAGATAATCAAAGATTAAACAGAGGAATGAAAATACATAGAAATAAAATAATGAGAGACAATTTTAATGTGGTTCACCTAAACTCGGGCTACATCCACCAACAAAGAGTCCAATATTATTACTTAGCAAAAAATAGAACCGATTACAACTAGCAATCTCATGCAACTCAATACCACTGCAATATGCTACTATGCAATATGAACTGTAACCCTAACCCTTAAGATTTTTTCCTTGTCCAGTTGTTTTTATCAAGACTTATGGCAGTTACAAAAATTAGGTTTTTATAAGTCAACCAATAGAAAAATAACTACTGAAGCCTTAATGAAATAATAGCAAATTTTTGCTTTAACAGGAGGGGCTCTGCCCCCTGCACTCCCCCATTTAATACTTTAAAGGGAAATTGCACCGACAAAAGTGGGGAAAATTTAACCTCTGAGTTTGATTGGGCTCCATATAACAACAATGGGACCTTGTTGCATAGAAGGTAATGTATAGTAGAAGTGTTATTTTTAGAGAAACTAAGCCTTCTTTTATTACATTGCAACCAGAACAAAGTGAACAGAAAGATGTGATTCAACTCCTTTCTATGCTAAAGGAAGTTGAATTGAGCCCCCTAGATAGACATGAAGTTGAGGAGAGCATATCTAGCTCTGAATCTTCAGAAGAGGAGGAAGAATCTCCAACTCAACTTGTTCAAAGGTCTACAAGGCATAGACAAGCACTTGAAAGGTATTCACCTAATGACTAGAGATGTATTTTTTCTTTGAATACTAATAGATGAACCTAGATATATAGAAGAGGCATTAGGTATGAATGATCATGCAGAGTCTTGGAAGATTGCTATGGTTGAAGAAATGATATCTTTGAAAAAGAATGATACATGGGACCTAGTGCCATCACCTGAAGGATGAAAACCTATTAGCTGTAAATGGGTGTTTAAAAAAAAGATTGGTTCAGATGAAGGTATTGAGAAGTACAAAGCATGGTTGGTTGTGAAAGGTTACTCTTAGGTTGAGGGTGATGATTACGGTGAGATATTTTCTCCTATTGTAAAAATAACATCCATTAGATTCTTGCTTTCTATTGCTGCTACTTGTGATATAGAGGTTGAGCAAATGGATGTGAAAATGACTTTCCTTCATAGTGATTTAGAGGAGGATATTTATATGACACAACCAGAGCACTACATGGTGAAAGGTAAAAGTAATTTGGTTTGTAAATTGATGAAATCTTTGTATTGCCTCAAACAAAGTCCTAGGATGTGGTACCAAAACATTGATACATATGTGTTGAGTCTAGGATTTGAGCTTTCTAAATCTGATCATTTTGTTTATTATAAATCTAATGGTATGATCATTTCATGTTTATTCCATAATATGTTGATGATATGTTATTTATTGGTAAAGGGAAAGTAATGATTTCTGAACTAAAGTCTCAACTTGCAGCTAAATTTTAAATGAAAGATCTTGGTGTAGCTAAACACATCCTTGGGATGGAAATAAGAAGAGATAGAGTGAAAAAAAAACTTTGGCTTGGCTAGAGTAAGTATGTCAATTCATTTTTACAGAGGTTTAACATGCAATATTGTAGACCATTATGTTTTCCTTTTACAATTGGAATGATGTTATTTGCTTCACAATGTCTAACATTCCCATCAGGGATGGAAGACATGAGCAGAGTACCTTACCAGAGTGCAATCAGAAGTTTGATGTATGCTATGGTCTGTACTAGACTAGACATTGCCCAAGTAGTGGGAGTTCTTTTCATATATAGGTCTAATCCTGGTAGAATTCATTGGGATGCAGTTAAAGAGTCTTCAAATATTTGTAGGGTACTTCAAAGTATTCCTTGTGTTATCATGGTAATTTGATAGGACACACGTGCATTCCATTGATATTCATGGTTATGTGGATTCAAACTAGGTAGGTGATGTTGATAGTAGATGATCCACTAGTGCTTATGTGTTTACTTTATTTGGTGGCGCAATTAGTTGGATGAGTAAGTGATAGGATGTGTTCTCTTTGTCCACTATTGAAGCTAAGTATATGGAAGGTACTCATGCTTGTAAAGAAGTCATTTGTCTTAAAAGGCTATGTTCAGATATCATAATAAAACAAGGTGCAATGACAATTTATTGTGATAGTCAGAGTGCGATCTACCTAGCTAAGAACCCAACATTTCATGCCAAGACCAAGCACATTGATGTACAATATCATTTTGTTAGAGGTATGGTCGAGGATGGTAGGGTGAAGCTAGTTAAGGTAGAGACTTTGATGAATGTTGCATATTTATTAACTAGATTGTGAGCACAGAGAAGTTCAAATAGTCTTCAGAGTCTATGGGCCTCTCAACCTCTAGCAATTAAATTGTTGTGTTGATACTCCCTTTGCTCTTGCAAGGTGTTCAACAAGTGGGAGAATGTTAGGAAAGGTGTCTCAACCTTGCAATTACAAAAGGTTTCTATTCTTCCCAATTTTAGTCTTTTTGAATAACCTTTATCTTGAAGAATGGTTTAGAAATTTCAAAGTTTCCAAAAGGGGCTAAAAATGATAGGTTACTATTTTTTAGTCACCCTACATTTAAGCATGGATGGACCTAGAATTTTACAAAAGGTGTGGAACTACCAAGTAAACATCTTGGGTGAGTCAACTCAAGATCATACATAGATTGAAAGATATTAATGTTTCTATCATTTGAAACTCCTGAAAAATTTTTGAACTAAGATTTGAGGCATTTAGAGGTTACTAAATGCCCCAAAAGTTATCGTAACTATAAAATCTGGTTATAACATGATAGATTTCTTCATGATATTTTTGACACATCAAACGGTTCATCACTTGGACACCTAGATCAAAAGTTATGGCCTTTGAAAGTTTGGCATCTCATTTTAGGAAATGTGAAAATGTGTTAGACACTTAAAAGAGATGTAAAGGGGAGAGTTACACATGTTGGTGTGTGATTTGGCACATCACAAGGCATCTTTGATTGGAGATAATTTGGGCACCACTTTTGGGTGGTTTTGGCTCATGGTTTTGTAATTACCATTGACAATTTACTATATTATATCTCCTATATATCAGGAGCTTGACGTGGAAGTTGTGGGTAAGAGTCTTATAGATGTTGAGTTGCCTTCAGATCTTTGGTTAGTTATACTCCTATGAAAGCTTTCTTTGCAAGTATATTGTAATCTTTTTTATTCTTAAATAAGATATTGGGTAGCTTTGGAGTGGGGTTTTTCTGCCAAATGGATTTCCCCATGTAATTATTGTGTTGTGGTATGATTGTTATTTGTATTTTTTTTAACTGTTGTAAATATCTAAAAATTTCTGCATATCCCTCCCATCAAGATTAGTGTAGGAAGTTGTTCTGCTACCTTAGCTTTATTACACCCAAGAAGTGTGGAATGCAAAATTACACTTGTAACACCTTTCAACTACATGAAATTGAAGCATTTTAGAAACTTTAAAGAAAATGGAATTGGCTGGTGTAAAGCTAAATTCTATAACCTTTTCCAGTATCCTCCCTACCTATGCTAAAATTGGATCTTTGGAACAAAGTAGATGGACATCCATCAAAACATAAAGGAAGTATTTTTGTTAAATATTATAGTTGCAACTGTTGCAAGGTGTGCACCCTTGGTCTCCTTGTGTTGTGCAACACAACGCTTGGGTTCGTGACAATGCTTAATCACGTCCCATGGATTCATTAACTCTGGCAATTATATTAGGCATTAAAAGGTCCATCTTTTAGTGCAACGGCAACTATCTTTCCAATAACTGGTATCAGAGCCTGGGTCACAGGTTCAAACCCCTTGCTTGCACTGTCAGGATTGTTGCAAGGTATGTTCCCTTGGTCTCCTTGTGTTGTGCAGTGCAATGCTTGGGTTTGTGACAAGGCTTAATCACCTCTTGTGGATTCATTAACTCTGGTAGTTGTATCAAGCATTAAAAGGTCAATCTTTTGGTGCAATAGCAACCGTCTTTCCAACAACCATAGTTGCAACTACCCTGGTAGACATGTATGTAAATTGTGGAAGCATAGATAAGGCACTTGAACTTTTTTATAGAAAACTTCAAAGAAATGCCATCTCATGAAATGCAATGATCGCAATATATGCAAAAAATGGATTTGTTGATAAAGCTTTGGAAACTTTCAAGAAAATACAATTGGCAAGTGTAAAGCCAATTTCAATGACCTTTTCCAGCATCCTCCCTACTTGTACCAAAATGAGATCTTTGGAACAATGGATAGACATTCATCAAAGCATAAAGGATATGGAAATTTTGTCAGATGTTATAGTTGCAACTTCCTTGGTATACATGTATGCAAAATATGGAAGCATAGACAAGGTGCATGAATTGTTTGATAGAATGCCTCAAAGAAATGTTGTCTCATGGAATTCCATGATTACAGGATATGCACAAAATTGATGGGGGAAAGTGATAGGGATGTCATTTTCACCCTTAATAATTTTCCCCCACTTTGACTTGTATGTAAGCTACTATGAATCATACATGTCAAAGTTAACAAGAAGCCAACATGAAAGTAACATATACATAGGATATGGATATGAATGATGATTTGCATGCAATCCTTGTAGTGATAACTATGTGTTGAAACGTATAAGGAAAAAATTCCATGAGTTTTATTTGAAAAATCTAAAATAGGCATGAGCAACTACTTAACAATGTCAACAAATAATGTGCAAAAAGTAGAAAAAGATGGGGGTTGTGAGGAGCCATCATAAATGTGGGGTTGTGAAGGAGCCTACAAAGAAAACTAATATATGACCTAACTACAAAGGAGCCTACAAAAAGCTAATATATGTGGTTGTGAAGGAACCTACCCAAGAAACTAATGTATGTGGTTTCAAATGAGCTTGCAAAGGAAACCAATATATGTGGTTGTGAAGGAGACTACATAAGACTATTATATGTGGTTGTAAAAGATGATTGACAAGAAATTAATGTGTGGCTATGAAGTGGCTTGCAAAACAAATTGATGTGTGGCTACGAAGGAGCATGCAAAAAATTGATTTATGCAATTGTGAAGGAGCCATCATGATATAACAATGTTGGTCTATGAAGGAGTCATCAAAACCATGAGACAATCACTGTAATCATAAACATCGAAGGATGTTAGAGATATTATATGCACCCCCCTCCAATTGGTTATATGCAAAGGATATAAAGAATTGGAGGAGAAGAGAAAAAGTGGTATGTAAAAGATATGATCATGTTAGCACAAGAAAAATTTAATAATGGCATAGATAACATCATCTAGAACAAAAAGACATAATCTTGAAAGAACATGTATCAAAGTGCAATGAGATGTTACCCAATGTTGCCCCCAATAGTGACGATAATAAACAAAAGCCAATATTTTAGATGAATTTTGAATTCATGAGAATGTAACCATTAAGCATAAGATAAGTGTTATGTAAGAGATAAGAACATATGCATAGATATGAGAACATAATCCATAGGAAGTATAAGATCACTTAAGATCAAGGATATAGCAAGGAAGGTATGTATGTGAGAAACAAGTTTGATATAGTAAATGTGGATAAGTGAAAAGAGCTATGATATATGACATGGTTGAAGACCTGATGCAAATTTATCTTTAAACCTACAAGTTACTTCTCCAATTTACGCCTTGTTCTTGTAATTCAACACTCAACACTAGATACAAAAATATGAAAATAAATAAGGGAAAAATGTTGTAGGAAGAAGACAAACAACACAATTAAATTCATGTCCATTCTATAGAATCAAAAGTACCAAAAAAACCACAATCATTGCCACAAAATGGTTGTTGCAAGACAAAATTCTAAAAATATAGCTAAACTCCTAAGAATGGATGAGCAATGAGACACACATCAATCAAGTCAACTACATCAAGACCACTTGAATATGTATCCCCAAAACTAAAACCATCAGAATCTAAAAGCCCTTAAAACTTTAAACCCTTTGAAACTAAAACATGTTGAAACTATTGAAATGAAAATAAAATTATAAACCCTTTGAAATAACATCTATTGAAAATTTCAAGCAAATTCAATTGGTGGGTGTAAAGCCAAATTCCATGAACTTTTCCAACATCCTCCTTGCCTGTGCCAAAATGGGATCTTTGGAACAGGGTATGGACATCCATCAAAGCATAAAGGACATGGGAATTTTTTCAAGTAGTTGCAACTAGTCTGGTA
Organism: Cunninghamia lanceolata; assembly: GCA_027924645.1. NCBI lineage: Eukaryota > Viridiplantae > Streptophyta > Pinopsida > Cupressales > Cupressaceae > Cunninghamia > Cunninghamia lanceolata. The sequence goes on along the minus strand of BSBN01000870.1, from coordinate 13,288,797 downwards.
GACATGTATGCAAAATGTGGAAGCACAAACAAGGCATGTGAACTGTTTGATAGAACACCTATGTGAATGTAATGATTGCAATATATGCACAAAATGGATTTGTTGATAAGGCTTTAGAAACTTTCACACAAATGCAATTGGTGGGTGTAAAACCAAATTCCATGACCTTTGTCAGTATCCTCCCTACCTGTGCCAAAATTGAATATTTGGAACAAGGTATGGACATCCATCAAAACATAAAGGGGGTTTTGTCAATTATTATAGTTGCAACTGGCTTGGCAAACATGTATGCAAAATGTGGAAGCATAGACAAGGCACATAAATTATTTTTTATTAAGGTAAGCAAGGATTTTGAAAGGGCCCAAACCCTTGTACAAAAAGAGAGTTAAAGCCCAACAAAATAGAAAAGGCCAATAAAGAGAGATAACAACAAAACAACAAAAAATAAGAAACTACAAAACCAAATAAACCACTAATCCTCATGATGGTTTAAATCCAAATTGTTCCAATGATTTTTGCTTCATAATGTAAAACTCCTTTTCCACTAAACTTCTTTTTTTGGAACAAGAAAAGTTCATAAGTCCACAATCATCCATCCCTAAATCCAAAGGCGTATCCATCACAAAATAGTCTAAAGGACCTTTCTCATTGTTTCCTTCCTTCTGCTCTTCTTCAATGGTGACATTGCACTCCTCATCAATAATTGGCTCTTGTTCCCTTTTCCTCCAAATGGAATGATACTTCTTGTTGATTGGGCAACTAATAACAACATGGCCCACTTTGGAGCAGCAATCGTAAATAACTAAAGATTCTTCAAATTTGATTTTCTGTACCCAATCACCAAATTTGGAAGATAAGATGATTCGAGAAGGTAACTTCTTGTTTTCCTCCACAAGAACACAAAATCTAGCAAACAAAAAATGCTTTTTGAATTTCGTGACCACATCTACAATAATGTACTTCCCTAAAGTATTGGAAATACCCATAAAAATTCTTTCATTCCAATACTCCAAAGGAAACCTCGACAATCTAATCGAAATCAAAAACTAGATGATGCTATCATTCATTGGGTTAAAACTAGGAGATTAGTTTTTTAAATAGAGGCCATTCTACCCTAGAAACCAAGGACCTTCTAGAAGAAACCACCTCAACTTGACCTCTAAGTTTCCATTTCCGAAGCACCCATCTTGAGACAACATCAATGTTGGGATGATTACTGCATAATCTCTCAACAAGTGAATTTCTAAGACAAGAAGTTGATTGAACAAGGTGTTGGGATAGGAAAATTTGAAATTTTCTTGTATTCTTACTCGACCAAATAAGAAAAAATTATGCCTAAAAGTCATGATGATAACTGGTGTATCCCATTAAAATCACAAGCTTTCACCACAATTGAGTGTATCACTCGCTAAATTACACTAAAATGAAGGGCTTCAATTCCTAAGTTTCGGCAAGACATCCCCTTTTGTCATACCGATCCATGTTCTGTGAGGGACTTGTTGAAATAGCTATCAACATAAGAATAGGCATCAGCGAGAGGATTTCAAGAATCACCAATGGAGAAAGTGACACTGATGACCTTTCATCGGGGAAAAAATGCATGGTCACACCGATCGACATAAGGAAACATTATCGGGTAGTATTTTAAAAACCCTCCCGATAGTATAAGTCATGCCAATGGTGGAGTCGGTAGGACTCTCACCGAGCATCCAATGGAACTGAAAGAATAAGGACCATCGGTCAAGCTGAACAAGTAAAAAAGAAGTTTATATGTCTTGCTGAACCAATGGTCACATCGATAAAGATGTTGGTGACATATCATGAAGATCTATCCAATGGAGAATGTAAAGGAAGGCTATCGGGGAAACAACCATGATCAGGTAACTTGGAATAAGTTATCCCGATGGTTTATCTTATCTCGATGACAACAATGACAACGTTCATTGACAAGACTCTTACCGATGTTTACATCGGTGACACTTGAGAGATCGGGGAAGAATTTTAATCACATGCCGATGAAGAAAGTCATGCCAAGAGCAACTATGCCCACTTCCACATCGAGTAAGGCATGGAAATCTCTTGCCAATACGATATCACAAATGAAAAGTAGGGTGGGTCCCACCGCTTACATATTGGATTTGCATATAACAATGTATGTCTTCAAGATACAAGCTGATGTACAAGAGAAGATACAACTTAAAGATACAAGCTAAATGTCAAAAGAAGTTCAATATAGAAAACTCTTTGTATGTTTAAATGCTTGTATGTATACAAGATACAAAGACAAATGCATATGAGATACAAAGGAAATGTATATACAAGTGCATGAAACACCACGTGGGCCCCATCGCCAATGGATATACAAGTTTATACAAACCCAAATTTGAATGACAGATTAAATATTGTGAATTTTAGCTAGGGTCTGCTATTGTATATAAAGCACATGCATTCGATATACAAAAAGGTGATATAAATGTGGATTCAAAGGAGATTTCAAATTCATTTCATAAATCTAGTTGGGCCCGCTCTTGTATATGGAAGAAAATGTATGCGATATACAAAAGATTTGTATATATAGAGTCACAAATCTGGTGATTCCTCAGGTATATGTTGCAAATACATAAGATATACGTATACACTACAATACAAAGGCAAAGGGCATCCCACCTGCAACGACTAAAGCATTTTAACAGTAAGAAGGTCAACATTAAAATTTTGTTATTAAAGGAGATTAAAATAACAAAAGGTTGCACCGGATGTATGAAGAGTCATAACCCAACAACTGCAAAACATATATAAGGGGAACCAAGGCCGAGAAGAACTAAGAGGTGGTCTGGGGATCATCAGTAGATCAGTAGATTAGAAAAACATCATGATCAGAAGTAGGAGTTAGATAACTGGATGGATTGACCAGTTGCAAAAATAAAACATTATGCTGTACATTGTAAAATCTTTTGAAATTGTATAATGGAGAAAAATGCATAAATTAATGATTTAATATTGGTGTCTATTGTTTGTTGAGCTGGGCAATTATTTGGCTATCTCCACATTGTTATTTCTCTATTATTTGAACCTAAGTTTCCAAGTTCATATTTCAGTTTCATCGAGACACATTTACTATTTTTGTGCAATCAAATTAATTGGTTTCTATTAAAGATATAAAATCCTTTTGATTGATTACAATAACTTGGAGGTAACATTTGGATCAGTAAGAAGAGCCCTATAATTGACGAGATTGCCATACTGTCTCAAACTTGATGTTGTCTTGTTATTCAAATTGAGGATCTACTCCATTTGTCAATACACACTTGCTGTCATTGTGTGAATCTGTTGATTGGTTCCTTCAAGTAAGGATTAAAATCCTTTCAATAAGTCATAGTAACCTGGTAGGATTGAGTGGATCAATAAGTAGAGTCAATCAATCACATTCTTGCATGTTTATACAAGCTATAAACAAACACAAGTGCCAAACAATTACAATTGTAACCAGTAAGTAAATCATATATCATATACACCTTGACTGCATTAGCCCAATAGAAATAGGCATTGGTCATACCAATTCCACTCTAGGATTCCATAAAATCTTATTCAAATAATTACATCTCAGATCTTAATATTAGGATTAAAAGTAGTTTGCAAGCTTTCATCTATTCCACACTTTATGCCATTGTGAGTAGATACCAAAATTCATTTGAGTCATACATTCCTTTTATCTGCTTCATCTTTCAAGGTTTACCTGCCTAGGTTTAGTAGAGCCTGAAGTGCAGGGAGTCATCAACCATTTAGGTTAACTCTGTTAGTTGGTTCAAAAATGTTGCAAGTCTGATCATAGAGCCTGGCATCCTCTTAGGGATTGTAACTTGCATTTTTGAGACCTAACAAAATGGGGACTTTGCTAGGGAGTAATCCAGAATCTGGTTAAAGATCATCTCATTACAGAGTCAGTAAACTTTTGAATTCTGACACGAATTGGTAATTCTGTTTGCAAGAAGGACCCGAAAAAGAAAAAATCATTCCTCTTTTGATAAGAGGTGGCGAATCTGAAAAGATTGTAATATAATCCAGTAATAAATGGAAGAAGATCTCTGTTCCAAGAGAGGAGGTGAATAGACATGCATGGATCTCCTTATGGCAAAGGACCTCAAAAAATAAATGAATTCGAGGGATAGGTGGAAGAGGAACAGGAGAGGTTTACTGATCAAGCTGTCGTTGATCTTGATAGCATGACTAATCAAGAATTGGAAGTGTATTTAGAATGGAAAGAACAACAGCTTAGGAGGTTACAACAGAGGGAACAAGAAATCCTAGATAGAGAAATGGCACGATTAACCATCCAGGCATCAAAACCACCAAAATATGTCCCTCCACATAAACAAGGTGGAAATGTTAATTCGCATGGGCCATATTAGAACACAGATATTCCAGGTACTTCAAAAATACCTCATAATGCATGTCCTAACCCTACTCAGCATAATATGCCACCACAAAGACCCCAACCTATGAGCGCAAGTAACATTCCCCAATACTTCCCACCACCAGGACAATGGTATGCCCCACAATATCAACAATTGGTGTCACATCAGAATGAATACTTTCAGCCACATATCCAACAAAATTCTTACCATCAGCCCCCATATAGATATTATACATAGCAAGATATTTTCACACCACACTTTGAGCCACAATGTATTCCTACAACTAATGAATCAACATATGATACATCCAGAGATGAATTTTTTTTTCAAAATACAAGTTCTCTTGTTGCCCCAGACCACCCACTGCAATACATGAATCAACAAGAGGATGATTATTTTCAACAAAGAAGACAAATTCTTGATGTAGAAGGTATACCAGAACAAGAATTCCAAGTGTCTTCAAATCCATGTTATCCTGAGGATAAAGCATTTTCAGATAATCAAGGTGATGTGTCAGCTTGTGAAAGAAATGATTACATTGATGAAACAATCATATCTGATTGTAATGAACTTGTGTATCATGGTGATGAGGAAAGGGATGAAGAAAATGTTAGCAACGGGATGGATGAAGAAATATGCTCACTCAACAGTGAACAAATTTCAAATTTATTAACTATGGAGTATCAGAGATATGCACATGGGGATGATTTGAAAGTTTCATGTCCAACATACATATGCTTTGACAGTGAGGATACTTTGCGTGATGGTAGACCACATGATTGGTGTGAAAGGACAGTATCAGGATCACATTCAGTTGAGATAGAAACAATTGGTGAGTGTAAATTTGATAGCAGTGATTATCCAGAGATAAATGCTTCTATTGAATATTGTGATAATGGAGTCTCAAGATCACAATCGTGTGGGAAAGTTACTTATGATGTTGAAGATAATGGTGATACTTTTTCATTGGATGGTGCCAAGACTCAAGAAAATCAATATCAGATGCAAATTGATTTTTTCTGTTTCCTAGTTCAGATAGAGAACCATCATTTGGATGATGACGGCAAATACGGTTGCATAAAAGATCACATAGAGATTTGGTCTAGCCTGTCATACAAGTATAAGGTTATAGATGGTTTTTAGATGCATAATGATGAAGAATATACCAGCATCATTGAACAATTAAATATAGATACGTCTAATCATGCAAACTTCAATAATATCTTCAAATTGGTTCCACTGCAGCATAACCAAAACAAATTTTTTTACAGAGGAAAACATGGGCCTTTCTTTTGGCCTTGTGCCACTAGCCATGGTATGTTTTCAAACCATATCATTTTAGGGCAAAGGTAACATTTGAACTCTATTGCCCAATGAAGTAGGCACTGGTCTGCTCCCCAGAGATCTAGGATCTTGTTATGCCCATAGGGGGCATACATCCCCAGATAGAGCCACTATTGGGATAGGAAAATTTGAAATTTTCTTGTATTCTTACCCAACCAAATCAGAAAACATTATGCCCAAATGTCATGATGATAACTGGTGTATCCCATTAAAATCACAAGCTTTCACCACAAGTGAGTGTATCACTCGCTAAATTACACTAAAATGAAGGGCTTCAATTCCTAAGTTTCGGCAAGACATCCCCTTTTGTCATACCGATCCATGTTTTGCGAGGGACTTGTTAAAATAGCTATCGGCATAAGAATAGGCATCAGGGAGAGGATTTCAAGAATCACCGATGGAGAAAGTGACATTGATGACCTTTCATCGGGGAAAAAATGCATGGTCACGCCGATCGACATAAGGAAACACTATCGGGTAGTATTTTACAAACCCTCCCGATAATATAAGTCATGCCGATGGTGGAGTCGATAGGACTCTCACTGAGCATCCAGTGGAACCAAAAGAACAAGGACCATCAGCAAAGCTGAACAAGTTAGAAAGAAGTTTATATGTCTTGCCGAACCAATGGTCACATCGATAAAGATGTCGATGACATATCATGAAGATCTATCCGATCGAGAGTGTAAAGCAAGGCTATTGGGGAAACAACCATGATCAGGTGACTTGGAATAAGTTATCCTGATGGTTTATCTTATCCTGACGATAATGATGACAATGTTCATCGACAAGACTCTCACCGATGTTTACATCGGTGACACTTGAGAGATCGGGGAAGAATTTTAATCACATGCCGATGAAGAAAGTCATGCCGATAGCAACTATGCCCACTTCCACATCGGGTAAGGCATGGAAATCTCTTGCCGATACAATATCACAAATGAAAAGTAGGGTGGATCCCACTGCTTGCATATCAGATTTGCATAATAACAATGTATGTCTTCAAGATACAAGCTGATGTACAAGTGAAGATACAAGTTAAAGATACAAGTTGGATGTCAAAAGAAGTTCAATATAGAAAAGTCCTTGTATGTTTAAATGCTTGTATGTATACAAGATACAAGGACAAATGCATATGAGATAAAAAGGAAATGTATATACAAGTGCACAAAACACCACGTGGGCCCCATCGCCAATGGATATAAAAGTTTATACAAGCCCAAATTTGAATGATAGATTAAATATTGTGAATTTTAGCTAGGGTCCACTATTGTATATAAAGCACATGCATTCGATATACAAAAAGGTGATACAAATGCGGATTCGAAGGAGATTTCAAATTCTTTTCATAAATCTAGTTGGGCCCGCTCTTGTATATGGAATAAAATGTATGCGATATACAAAAGATTTGTATAAATAGAATCACAAATTTGGTGATTCCTTAGGTATATGTTGCAAATACATAAGATATATGTATACACTACAATACAAAGGTAAAGGGCATCCCACCTGCAATGACCAAAGCATTTTAACAGTAAGAAGGTCAAGATTAAAATTGTGTTATTTAAGGAGATTAAAATAACAAAAGGTTGCACCAGATGTATGAAGAGTCATAACCCTACAACTGCAAAACATATATAAGGGGAACCAAGGTCGAGAAGAACTAAGAGGTGGTTTGGGGATCATCAGTAGATCAGTAGATTAGAAAAACATCATGATCAGAAGTAGGAGTTAGATAACTGGATGGATTGACCAGTTGCCAAAATAAAACATTATGCTGTACATTGTAAAATCTTTCGAAATTGTATAATGGAGAAAAATGTATAAATTAATGATTTAATATTGGTGTCTATTGTTTGTTGAGCTGAGCAATTATTTGGCTGTCTCCACATTGTTATTTCTCTATTATTTGAACCTGAGTTTCCAAGTTCATATTTTAGTTTCATCGAGACACATTTGCTATTTTTGTACAATCAAATTAATTGGTTTCTATTAAAGATATAAAATCCTTTTGATTGATTACAGTAACTTGGAGGTAACATTTGGATCAGTAAGAAGAGCCCTATAATTGACAAGATTGCCATACTATCTCCAACTCAATGTTGACTTGTTATTCAAATTGAGGATCTACTCCATTTGTCAATACACACTTGCTGTCATTGTGTGACTCTATTGATTGGTTCCTTTAAGTAAGGATTACAATCATTTCAATAAGTCACAGTAACCTAGTAGGATCGAGTGGATCAATAAGTAGAGTCTTTCAATCACATTCTTGCATGTTTATACAAGATATAAACAAACACAAGTGCCAAACAATTACAATTGTAACCAGTAAGTAAATCATATATCATATACACCTTGACTCCATTAGCCCAATAGAAATAGGCATTGGTCATACCAATTCCACTCTAGGATTCCATAAAATCTTATTCAAACAATTACATCTCAGATCTTAATATTAGGATTAAAAGTAGTTTGCAAGCTTTCATCTATTCCACACTTTATGCCATTGTGAGTAGATACCAAAATTCATTTGAGTCATACATTCCTTTTATTTGATTCATCTTTCAAGGTTTACCCGCCTAGGTTTAGTAGAGCTTGAAGTGCAGGGAGTCATCAACCATTTAGGTTAACTCCGTTAGTTGGTTCAAAAATGTTGCAAGTCTGATCATAGAGCCTGGCATCCTCTTAGGGCTTGTAACCTGCATTTTTGAGACCTAACACAAGGATAGAGTTAGGGATAGAAATATGTATCACCACTTCTTCCTCGGTAGAAACAACAACATTAGAAACCCCAACTAACTCCTCCTTCAAAGATGAAGAGTGAGGCTCCTTTATTATTGATTGAGAAACAAGCTCAGACACAACTGCAAGAGAGAAATAGTAGGTAGTTCACCCTCACTAGCATTCTTAGAATCCAGATCGTAGGTATAAGTGTCCTGCAAACATCGACCATCTACATCCTTTGACACCATAGCTGTCAAAGCAAAGGAGCAATAGTCCTTTTTTTCACTCAGATCATCCATGTCCATGGATGACCCAACCACCAAAACAAAGGAGCAACAATCCTCCTTGTCATGTTGCATGGCCACCCCAATAGGTTTGGGAGAGGACATAAAAAAACCATTCGAGAGAACACTCTTGAGATTACTCACCGCAAATGAAATAGGCAACTTGGAAGACGGTCACCCCTGCTACACAAATGTCTGCACCTCCAACCAAATTTCCATGAGATTTTCATCTTCCTCATCTTCGTAAGGGACATCCCACTCACCTACATCTGGCTCATCTACATCTTCATCATCTCCTTCATCCACTCCAACCCTGCTCCTGCCCTACATCTGGTCTAAAATCTTCCCACTTAGCTGTATGTTAAAATTTGGAGATCTAGATAATGGCATGAAAATTTTAGAGGGATGGAGGCATTTTTGGAGGTGTGGAGGATCTACAAGAAAGGTCACATCCTTTAAAGAAGGCTGTAAGCCTTGTGTAGAGGCCGCTAGCCACAAGCCAATGAAATGCCTCTTGCATTTGTCATGAACCACAAAAACATAAGGATATGCCCTTGAATAGTTTGAAAGAACACTTCAAAGAGATTCCATCTCATGGAATGCAACGATTGCAAGATATATACAAAATGGATTCATTGATAAGGCTTTAGAAACTTTCAAGCAAATGCAATTGTCGGGTGTAAAGCCAAATTCCATGACCTTTGCCAGCACCCTCCCTACCTATGCCAAAATAGGATCTTTGGAACAAGGTATGGACATCCATCAAAGCATAAAGGATATGGGAATTTTGTTAGATGTTGTAGTTACAACTACCCTAGTAGACATGTATGCAAAATGTGGAAGCATAGATAAGGTGTGTGAATTGTTTGATAGAATGCCTCAAAGAAATGTGGTCTCATAGAATGTCATGATTGTAGGATATGCACAAAATGAATTTTGCAAGGATACTTTCAAAATATTTGAATTAATGAAGCACTCTAGAACATATCTTAACATTGTAAGCTTTACTTGTATTCTATTTTTATGCAGCCATGCTGACTTAGTAGATTAGAACTGTACATACCTCAGTCACATGAGAATAGTGACTATTTACAATTACAAAGGGTAGTCATACATAAATTCTAGAACCTTTTTTTAATGCTTAATTAAATTTAAAAAAAAAAAAAATTATTTAAAATCCAAAGACTACCATATTTAAATAGATGTGGAGATATTCATATTTTGTCACTAATAAACAAATGTTTAGTAGGTAAGCAACCGTCCTCAGATTTTAAATATAGAAAAAACTAGGTAGACCTCCTCAAATTTTCCATTGTACTGATTACTTCGGAAAAAAGTTTTTTTTAGCTCTGCTAGGGTTTCTTTGAAGCTATCCACCATTGTTCTTCCTAGGTGCCATACCGCACTCTAGGTGCATGATTTTTAGCCTTCTTTTTGTATGCCTACATTTATTGCGGCTTTTTAGCCATTTAAATGCCTCTTACCACTTCTAACCCAACACTTGTTGTTGGTGTTGGCAGTTTCTCGGCTCTGCACAATGGTTCCTCCACCCACCAAGCATCCCCAGAAGTTTGTTCTAAAGGTGTTTCATGAGGTAAGCCCTCAGACTCTCCTGCTGATGTTATTTTACCATCGTAGGAATTTGATACTGCTTGTTTATGGTTAGAGCAACATACTCTCATTGGTTACTTTGTAGGGAGAACTCCCCCTGAATCTATGCTCAAGGAATAGGTCCAAAAGGCTTGGGTCCCTCATGGGGTCCGCCTTGATAAGGTCCAGAATCTGACAAAAGGCTTTTTCCTTTTCCTCTTTCCAGAAGTTAGCCATGTTCAAGCAATTTTGAACCATGGTCCTTGGTATGTTTGGTCTTCCCTGTTGGTTTTCCAACAATGGACACATAATTTTGTGGCTTCTGATGATACCAAACATTGGGTTCCTATGTGGATTGAATTCCATGGCTTGCCTTTGCCCTGCTTGCATTTTTTGCATGACAATGCTTCCTCTCTAGGAAGAGTCATTTGTGTTGAACCAGATAAGTTCTTTCAAGCGATTCCTTGAGGTGGATCTTTCGAAAGACCTCAATGAATTTATTGACATTCAAATTGGCCTCCTATGGCACACTCAGAAAGTCACATAATTTAATTTTCCCTATACTTGTTATCATTGTCAGTCAGCTGAGCATAAAATTAGGGATTACCCTCTTGCTGTGCTTTGAACCCAAGTTTTACCTAGGGAGACTATTTAGGCATGCCCAGTGGTGTTGGGAATTAAGGTGTCTCAACCTTTGCAAGTTTCTAGCATCTATTATTTAATTGTATTTATTTTTTTGCCTATTATTGTAATTTGGATGCAAATCCTATTTCGTCACTTTGTGGAAGTTCATACGGTGATGTGTCATCCTACATGGAAGGTGACCACATGTATTTTTTGTCCTCATATGAGGAGATAGGCATTCCACCTTGTGGTAGAAGTTTTTTGCCATGTGTTAGCATCTTTCGGGTGTTGTAAGAGGTTTATGACGCGTAAGAGTTATGACAGATTCCTATGATAGAATCTGTGACATGTAAGGGCTAGAAATGGAAGATTATATGATAGGTGAAGACAAGTGTCTGAAAGCATCTTGCATGGGGAAGTAGGCACCCAAGTTTGACTATGACAAGGTTGTAAGAGAATCTACTATTAATAGATAGTTATGATAGATTCTCTTACAACTGTAAGAGTTGTCATATATGACAGATTTTATGACATTGTAAGAGCATTTGTCATACCTTAATTGGGTAAATTTGGGGTGCCAAATGTGGGGGGTTGTAATGGATGAAAGAGAATCACTTACAGGTGTCATACACATGTTTTATGGCCTTGGAAATTGGGCCACATGGATTTGGACGAGTTCCTTGTGTGACTTTCTCTAGAAGCTACCTCCATTCGTACTATTTCTCTTTATATACAGATGCTTGGAGAGGAGATGTAAGAGGTGATTAATAGGTGTTGTTATGCTATAGGTTTATCTCCAGATATGAGTTTTGAAGACTCCTAAGAAGACTTGCATTGCAAGTCTGTTGTAAACATTATTATTTTGATAATACATTGTGCAGTTTTTGGAGTGTGGGGTTTTTTAACCGGAAGGGTTTTCCCCATGTTATATTTGGGTAAGTGCAAAAAGATGGGGGGCCAAAAAGTGGCCAAAAAATTTTCAAAAAAATTTAAGTCATAAAGTGAGCGCGTTATAATGCGCTCGCGTTATGGCTTGGCAATAACAAGCTTTAGGCTCGTCATTACCGAGCCATAACGCGAGCGCGTTATAACGCGCTCGCGTTATAAAGTTCTATAAATAAAAAAAAGCAGTCATTTTATTTCATTCTAAATTTTTCCTCCGCCCGCGACTTCAAAACCCTCAAAAACGCGCTCGCGTTCTACAAAACACCAATCAACACAAAAGGCTTGTCGATTCATCGCCGAAATGCCGCTGCGACATTGAGCACGCCAAAGGGGTGAGTTATCTTTTTTTTTTTGTTTGAATTTCTTCCTAAATAGGTAGGTTTTTGTTGATTTTTGATGTATATTTCATTAATTGTAGGAAATGTTAGTGCACCTCCTCCTCCTCCTCCTTCTCAAAATCCATAAAATCTTGAGAAAGAAATACCTACAGAACAACAACCTCCTCCATTCATTCCTTGACATGCCCCTGGAACACAAGATAATATAATGGGGGAAATTGAAAACAACAAAAAACAAATTGAAGATATAATTGCAAGGTTGAAAGATCCTTCCACTTCAACCTTGCATAGGTCCATGCTTGCCGAATCTCTTGAGTCTATGTTATCAAATGTAAATTCAATTAGCAAGCAAATAACTAGTTGGACTGATAAAAAGAGAGAGTTTAGAGATTACTATGTAGATAAATTGTCATACCAAGATGTCAAAAAATTACAAATTACAAAAGTAGACTTGTGTTCAATTTTCACAAACCCACAAACAAATCAACCTCCACCCATTACATGCAAGAGGTTCCCTATCCATTGGTGCAACAACCAAGCGATAAGGGACAATTTCGGGCAGAGGTGGTGGATGGTTTTTGACCATCCTCCATGCAATAACAATGAGGTCCCGCAATACTTTTTGAGGAAACTGTACTCCGAGTTTGTCCTCAATAAAGTGCCAAACTATTTTGATATGCAGGACTTCCAGGGTAGAGGTGGGGGCTCAGCACAGGATAGACCAGGGGCACGTCTTGACCCACAGCGAGTAGTGAGATGAGTAATTAGCAGACCAGCCCACGAGCATGTTTCTATCCCTTCCATTGTGAAGGAGAGTGTTGAGGTCGATACACTGAGGTCGATTAGTGCATTGACCCAGAGCATCATAGAGCATGCCGATCCTGCAACACAGAGTGGGTTGGGAGATAGTGCGAGGAGTAGGGTCCCACCGCATACTTGCCAGGCTTGCGGGTCAGCATGTGGTTATGACCCCATGGACAGTCAGGACGAAGGTGCACAGGCTACATCTGCAGTTGAGTAGATGGTGATGACAGATACCCTCCTGAGTGAGACTTTCGGCCTTGATACTCAGGTAAATATTAGCAAGTTTATTGAATTTAATTTATTAAATTTCATTTTTGAAATACAAGATTAACTAATTTAAATTGATGATTTTAATGAAATTTCAGGGTCATAGCGTCGATGCAGTTTTCAGTGGTTCTCCACCTACATTTTTCGCTAGATCATCTATTGTCGAGGTATGTAACTAGTAAACAATTATAAATATTACATGTGAATAGCATCGTTATATGAATGGTATTCTAATTTCTGATTTTGGATGTTGAATAGGTTAACACTGTAGATTTCATGGCAACACCTGCCAGCGGTGGTGGACTTCAAAGCTTTACAGAGGTAATAAAATAAATAATTTAATGAATGAATTGTACTTACTAAATTTTTGTATGTGATTTGTGTGTTTTATTGTGTGTACTTCCATTTTTAGATGAACGTGTGTGTATGTTAGGAGCCATGATTTGCATCACTATTATAGTTTTCGTAATTGAATAATGTTGTTTTATTTTCAGATGATGCAAGCTACGGATACACCTCCCCATGTTCATAGGGCAATGGAGCAGGGTGTGGCCTTTGCGATTCATAGCTCTATGGCATTAACAGGGGTATGAGGCAGATTAGTAAATTTCAATTTACATTCATTGTTATAGTTGTCTATTTTTGAAAAATCAAAAGATTATTGATTTGAAGTTTAATTTCTATCTGGATGGTTTCTATAGGACATGACATCACTAGGGCCTATTCTTGCTACTAAGGCAAGCGAGGAGACAGATTATATGTTAGCGGTAAGTGATTATTTTGTTAAATGTTTCATTTTTTTATAACATGTAATTTCTATATATTAATATCTATACTTTTTTTTGTAACAGGTAAAGGTGCAGGAAGAACTAAATAGGAGGAGTAGCCCTCGGGTTCGTAGTAGACCACCCACATGCATGTCTCCATCCCCTAGAAGATCAAAGGCTGCTCGTGATTTATTCTCTTCACCAGCCAGAGGGGAATGACTTTTTATTGTTTTCCTCTGTTGTATGCCTATATGGCATTTGTGGACATATATTTTGTATTGTACATAGTTGACATTGTATGCCTATATGGCATTCTTGTAAGCCTATATGGCTATTTTGTATATATGTTATACTTATATCGACAGATATTGATGTATGCGTATATGGATATTTGGTTAATACAAATCTTTTTTATTGATGGCGTCCATACTTGCATTATAAATCCACTTTTGAATGGATATTTGTAGATGGCTACTTCAAATATTTAAAGTCTGATTGTATTACATAGGATGTTTGCATTTTCTTTGATAGGCTTGATAGGCCATGGATTACATGATGGTGTTTGATGGAAAAGTATGGTACTAGAAGACTCTAGTTCATTCTTAATAGGCTTGTGATTGATAATATCTTTGCATGATTGCACTTGATCTTGGATCATGGGCATGTTGTTAGGATTTTGATTGCATTGTGATGTTTGATGGATAGGCATGGTGTAAGTGTAAGATACCCAACTAGTTCTACGAAAATTTTTCCTTACTTAAACACTTTTACTTGCTAACAATTCATCAACTACTTCAATAACATAAAGATATACATCAAGATAACTATTTGAATGAAACAACATTAGAGTTGGGTACTTGTCTTGTTACTTGATTCAATCAACTTGCAATGTCTTATTACATGGAAAATGCTTTCAATAGCATGAAGTACAACTCATTCAATGGAAATACAAGGACAGGCTTTGAAGCCTTGATGTTACAATGTCTTCCTTACTTGAGCAACATTTGAAGATTTGGAATGTTCAACTCATCACCTCACAAGGTAGGCGCATATTTGAAGGATTTACAGGTTTTTCTGACTTGGGCGCCAAGTTGAGGTGACCTCCTCCTGAAGTTGCGCCTTGTCAACATTAGGCGCCAATTAGAGTTTATGGATGCTCTGGATTGTTTCCAAGAGTAGGCGCCAAAACATCATCATTATGAAAGTGTTTTAAATGCTAGGCGCCCAAATGAGCCCTCTGGAGTCTAGGTGCTCCTTTCATGCATTCTGTGTTCTAGGCACCAATTGAAAGGAGTGGAGAACAGGGCAAGCGCCTTCCAAACTAGGTGTTTCCTTGAGGTGACAAGGACTTAGAAAGTGTACCTAAGGTGAGCGCCTTGAGTGAAAAGGTCTAACAAACATCTTTGAACCCCCTTTCAAGGTTAGGCGCATTCTGGAGGTGGAAACAAGTAGAAGGTGCGCCTTAGCTTCCTTTGTCAATTCTTTCAAGTCTTTGTTGATTAGGAAGGTGGAATGCTTCATTGTAGAATGAGCACCTATCTTCTAATGTCCAAACTACTTCTTCTGGCTCACTCTGTGGCTAGGTGCCAGAGCTAAACTATTCACACAAGGGAGTGCGCCTAGACTCACTTGATGTTTTCTTACTACTTCAACCCCTGGAAGATGTTCCAAGGTGTTCCCTTTTACAAGCACCTGACCTCCAAGTTCTTTCATGTGCTATTCCTTGAAGGCGCCAAAACTGAGCTCCAGTGCCATGGGATTGTGCCTAACATCTTTGAAGAGTTTCTAAGCCTTTTGCAAGTTGATATCCCAAACTCATCTTCTAGGCACAACAGGAGCTTTCCAAAGGAGTTTCCAAGTTTTAGACGCCAAGAGAGGTCATGGGTGAATGGAACTGCGCCTTAGGAGATGACTAGATCCTAAGCATCAGTCTAGAGTTACAGTGGAATTGATATGCACCTCAACTAGCTTAGGCTCCCATTTGAAGTGATTCCTTTAACACTTCTCTGTCAATCTCAACTGCAAGGATGATCTCCTAATCCAATTTTGATCCTCTGGAGATGCAAATAGCTTTTCATTTCACTAGGCGCCATCAATGATGATCATCAACCAAAGCGCATTTCAAAGGTGAGATAGGCAAGTGAGGCGCCAAACTAGTCCTTAAGACTTATCTCCTTCTATCAAGTCAATTTCAACTATGTGAGAGAGTTCTATTCTAGGTGCAAAATGGAAATGTTTCATCAATTGGTGCATCTTACAAAGCTCCCAATTCTAGGCGCCAGAGCCAAAGAGTTTTTCCCAACACATGCACCTGGGCTAGGAATTCACCTAAGAGACATCACTTAGCTTTAAAACTTTCAATCTATAGCCATCTGGGCTAGGTGCTCCAATGGAGGATCCTTGAACTCATGCATTGGCACCTTCTAGTTCTAGGCACCCATTTTGGATGATTCATCCTGATACTAGCACCCAAAATGACTAGACTCTCTTCATCATCCAATTCACTTAGAAGACTCAAGTTGGAGACTTAGTTGTCTATCCATATTCTCCGGAAGATTCATTGTACCTCTATGCACTTAGGCGCCCTAGTTGATGTGATTAAAGTGCTTCAAAGCTCCATGATTCTTGGTTAGGCGCACATTTGACATTGAGCAAGCAAGAAAGTGCGCCCTGACTCTAGGAGTCCTGCCTTAGTCAAATTTAGCATCCAGACTTAACTAATTTCAAGTTTCTGACTTTGTTCCTGCAAAAAACAAAAGTTAAGTTAGTCAAAAACCAATTCATTCCCTCATTATTTCGAATTAGCCTCCGGGAATGAGGAATAGGCTAACTCATTCTTCATTTGATATTCCTCAGAGAACTTGAAGTTACTTGCAAGATATTCCTCGGAGAACTTGAATGGATAGATGCCTTGAAATTTCAACATGACGTTAGTGATGAAGAGTATTGACATGTTGGACTTGATGTGACCTTGCTGAAGGTGCATTTTCTTTCTTAGCATGATCATCGCAAACCAAGGCGCCAACTTGGAAAACCCTGTGAAGGCGCCACTATCTGGAATTTCTTCCAAGGTGTTAAAACTTGACATCTTTTCTTCTCTAGGTACTATCTCCTTCAAGGCGCTCCTTAAAATCATTGGAAGTTCTCAGGACTTACCTTAGTCCAAAGCGCCACAATCCATTCCTTAAAGCACAAAGAATTCTCAAAGGCGCCCCTATTTACCTCTAAGCACTCAAATATCATTTAGATTCAAGGCACACATTTAGCTCCAAAACGCAAATTTCCATCATCAACCCATCAAGGTGCATCATCTTCCCTTTGTATCCCCTTCAAGGCGCAGACATTCACTTCTTCACACTTAAACTCACTCTCTGGCGCCAGAATAGGTGTATAACTTCAAATAAGGTGCTAATCTTAGGTTTCTAAGTACTTAGTTTGATCTTAAGGCTATCCTTCCTCTAAGCACTCTCTTCAATTCCCTCATTGAAGGCCCTCTGTAAGTTTGGGCGCATTTCATCCCAAGGCGCTTCAACATCATCCAAGGCGCAAATTCACTCTCCAAGACAAGGTGCAAAAAACCCTATCCTAAGGCGCTCAAATCTTGCTTCTAGACCTAGGCGCACAAACATGAGATTGTGACTTCAATCATCATTCTTGGTTAAGGCACACAAACTCTCATTCAAGGCGCATATCTTTCTCCAACAAGGTGCATATATTCCTCCAACAAGGCGCATATTCAATTCTAGGGCGCTCTATCTTGGATTAAATCAGGGTATCTCCTCAACAAGGCACTCCAAACCATACCAAGGCACTAAAACACTTAATGCAAGTTCTTCAAGTGCTTATCCAACTTGATTCCTCCAACATAGGGTGCTCAATCTACTTTCTCAAACTTTCAACTCAAATCCTCACCTTATATTCTCCAAGGCAAAAAGGTGCAATTTGATTAAGGGTGCTGAAACTCTTAGGCGCACTTATCTCCCTGAACTTAGCTCTCTTCTTCCCTAGGTGCCAGAAACACCTCTTTATCTCAACTAGGCACTTATCTTCTCTAGGCGCACATGGTCTTCAAGGCACATTTCATTCATCAAGGCACCTATCTCTAACAATCTCAACACTCAAAGGGACTCAAAACTCATCTAGACACCATCACTTCCCTAAAGGCGCAAAATTGGTGTAGATACATTCCATTTATTAAGGATCATTCTGGTGCCCAAATCTTGTCAAAGCAAAGGTTCAATAGGTTCTCTCTAAGGCACACTCCAGGGTTTGATCTTGCAAGACTTCTCACGTCAAAATTTTGACCAAGACACTCAAGGCACTAGTCTTTATCATCTAACCCTACAGTGCACTTACTCATTATGATATACTCCTCAACTTTGTATTCAACCTTGCCCAAGGCGCATATTCACTACAAGGCATTCTCACTTTGTCAAGGCTTAGAGGGATTCAACTTGCTAAAGGGTAGAGGTCTAGGCGCATATCTGACTTGAAGCTCAAGGCGCTCCAACCCTCTTGCTCTGGAATTCCTTCTAGGCACTAAGTGACTTCTCCAATTCCTTGAAAACATTTGAAGTGTTTTACCTTCTCAAGGTGCTCCTTCGAACTTGACTCCAAGGTGTTATAATCTCAAAGGTGCTGACATCATCTCAACCAAAGGCGCTCAATGATTCATCCCATATCTAGGCGCTAAAACACTTAATCAACCAAGTCATTCAAGGTGCCATTCAGTAAACTCATCTTCCATGATATTCCTATCAAGGCGCATATCACTTCTCTCATGGGCTTTAGGCGCTCAGTTGAGTGTTTCAATACTACTTAGGTGCCAAATTCATTTTAATGCACCAAACACAAAGAGCTTTCAAACACTGGGCGCTCACAAAGAGTCTTCCAACCTTGGGTGCTAAATTAGGTCTTTGCAACTATCCAAGGCGCATATCTTCGTTTGAACAAATTATGGTGCCAAGACAACTTCTCATTAGGGTGCTCAAAACACTTGTGTTTACATTTGAAGTGCTTTAGCTTCTTAAGGTGGTCCAGACTAAGCTGACTCCAAGGCGCTCCATCATCATCCTTAAGGCGCTAAAAACATCATCTCCACTCTAGGAAAAAACATCATCCAGCTCCTTAAGGAACTTCACTGTCAAAGTCTGAAGGCGCTCTACCTAGACCTTTCCCCTAGGTGCCATAACTACTAAGCGCTCACCAGATAACTCTCTTCTTCAAGGTGTAAATCTTCCTATACTATGATTGCCTCTGAAATGCCGATTAACATGATGTGAGGGTGCAAAGGCTACTCCAATCCTCAGTGAGCGCCTAGTTTAAACAAGGAGAAATAAAGCATTCAAAACTATCCAAACGATCATCCCCTTCCTAATGTCTTCACTGCTCTGGAAAACCTTGGCCAAAATGACACATAACAACTCTTGTGCAAAGCACCTGAGCAAGAAAAGAGGGGGTCCCCAATCTGATGGGGTGATGTGTGATTTGGGCACATGTGTGATTTGGTCAAAAATAGGCGCCTAGAGTGAATAGGCTTTCATCCTGACTTAATACACTGCCTAGAGTGGATATTAGCGCCTTCGTATGGTTTGGAGCGCCTTTAGCTATGCCTTGAGGAGATTTTCTTACATCTTAAAGGAGGTTCTAACACCTTGCCCCCTTTGGTATCTAGCACCCTAGTGGCTTTAACCTAACGCCTTTGGAGTCCAAAATGCGCCTTTGAAAGTTGAAGTGAACCTTGATAATTGGAGTCTTCATAATGAGCGCCTAGGTCTTGTTGAGTAGAATACCCCACAATGTGCACCTAGGTCTTTAAGAAGAGTAATGATACTTGAGATAGAGTGCCTTGAGGAGGTAGTTGAGCACCCTGGATTGAATAATTGGAGTTCAAGGAAGGTTTGAGCACCCAAGGCATATGGCTAGAGAAGTTGTAGAAAAGACCACTTTTGGCACCTTAAAAGTTTGAATGCTTGGGGAGTTTTTGCAAAGATCTAGTTTGAGCGCCCTTATGCCCTAGGATCATCTAGTTTGTGCGTCTTGTAATGAGGAGTTCATGTAAGTTTGGAATGAGCGCCTTGAATAAGTGTAAACTAGCCTAGAGAAGGGTATGTGCGCCTTGAGCGCCTTGAGCATTCCAGAGATAACTGTGCGCCTAGAACAATATGAGTGCTCATGATGATGATTAACGCCCCAATGAGACTATGAGTGCCTTGTTCAGGAGATACCTTGTTTGATCATAAAATGCGCCTTGAGTCTTGAAGGTTTTGAGCGCCTAGGTGATTTGGATGTTGGGATGTTGGTATGCGCCCAAGATTGAGGTAAGTGAGTGCTTGTAATGGAGGAGAGCAATGAGATGGAATGTCTTGTAGAGATTGGCACCCAGAGACCCATTTTTGTGCCTTTGATGATGACCATTTTTGCATAAGAGTTTAGCGCCTTAGAGTTGTAAACTTTCTCTTTGGGCGCCCCTGAGTGAATGTTGGCACCTTGGACAACTAAATATGCCTTTGATGGAGTGAAGCCTAGAAGAGGAGTAGGAGGAAACCCAATCTTCAAGATTCATCAAGCTTCAAAGTTTAGGTCAGAGGTTATCCACTTTATCCAAGGAAGGTGTTATCATCTACACTCCGAGAAGGTAATGTCAAAGGCCATCATGAAGGATCACTTCATCAACTTCAAGTCGTTCAAGTTCAAGTCCTTTCACCTAGCAAGTCCAAGAGAGATTTCTACTCCGATTCATGAAGTAAGCTTATATCATCCTTATCTACTCTGCGAGAAGAAGAAACATTACAAAGTCAATCAAATGAGTTACAAGTACCATACATCCAATTGCAAGGAGTGAACCACCTTAAGGAAAAATAGTTCTCTTGAAGTTACTTGAAATGTCAAAAGGTTTAGCACCTCCAAGTAAGGTCAGAGGTGAGGTTAGAGGTGAAATGCGCCTTTGGACCATTCTGGCGCCTTGGATGAAGAACCTATATCTTGAGCCCAAGAGGTAAAATTTGTGCCTTAGTGGATTTGGAGAGTTACAGAGATTAGAGAAAAGCACCTTGAAGACAGAGTTGTTCAAGGCGCATGTGTGATTTGGTCAAAAACAGGCGCCTAGAGTGAATAGGCTTTCATCCTAACTTAATACACTGCCTCCTTCTGACGATTTTTGGGGCAGCAGAAAACCTTTCACCACGGGCAAATACCTTAGAGCTATAAAAAATCAAGAGAGGTTATTGTAGAGGTACTCTACGTGATCCCGTTGCCTCAGACAGAATGTTTTTAAGTGACACAGTTTTCGAGTAACATCTTGTCAAAGATTGCTGCCTTTTTGCACTTTGGACTCTTCAGGGATATCGTCGGTACAATGTAGCTCTGACTGTTTCGACATGTTTGGGTGAAAAATAGGACCATGCCTAGCATAAATGTACCCATTCGGACGCATTGGAATAGTCAGTTTGGTCAGATTAGGAGCAGGACGAAAGTTACACCCCTTTGCAACTTTACACTGCCTCCTTCTGACGATTTTTGGGGCAGCAGAAAACCTTTCACCACGGGTAAATGCCTCAGAGCTATAAAAAACTGAGAGAGGTTATTGTAGAGGCACTCTACATGATCACGTTGCCTTAGACGGAATGTTTCTAAGTGACACAGTTTTCGAGTAACATCTCATCAAAGATTGCTGCCTTTTTGCACTTTGGACTCTTCAGGGATATCGTCGGTACAATGTAGCTCCGACTGCTTCGACATGTTTGGGTGAAAAATAGGACCATGCCTAGCATAAATGTACACATTTGGATGCGTTGGAATAGTCAGTTTGGTCGCATCAGGAGCAGGACAAAAGTTACACCCCTTTGCAACTTTACACTGCCTCCTTCTGACGATTTTTGGGGCAGCAGAAAACCTTTCACCACGGGCAAATGCCTCAGAGCTATAAAAAACCAAGAGAGGTTATTGTAGAGGCACTCTACGTGATCATGTTGCCTCAGACGAAATGTTTCTAAGTGACACGATTTTCAAGTAACATCTCGTCAAAGATTGCTGCCTTTTTGCACTTTGGACTCTTCAGGGATATCGTCGGTACAATGTAGCTCCGACTGTTTCGACATGTTTGGGTGAGAAATAGGACCATGCCTAGCATAAATGTACCCATTTAGACGCATTGGAACAGTCAGTTTGGTTGCATTAGGAGCAGGACGAAAGTTACACCCCTTTGCAACTTTACACTGCCTCCTTCTGACGATTTTTGGGGCAGCAGAAAACCTTTCACCACGGGCAAATGCCTCATAGCTATAAAAAACCTGAGAGAGGCTATTGTAGAGGCACTCTACGTGATCACGTTGCCTTAGATGGAATGTTTCTAAGTGACATGATTTTCAAGTAACATCTCGTCAAAGATTGCTGCCTTTTTGCACTTTGGACTCTTCAGGGATATATTCGGTACAATGTAGCTCCAACTGTTTCGACATGTTTGGGTGAAAAATAGGACCATACCTAGCATAAATGTATCCATTCGGACGCGTTGGAATAGTCAGTTTGGTCACATCAGGAGCAGGACGAAAGTTACACCCCTTTGCAACTTTACGCTACCTCCTTCTGACGATTTTTGGGCCAGCAGAAAACCTTTCACCATGGGCAAATGCCTCAGAGCTATAAAAAACCAAGAGAGGTTATTGTAGAGGCACTCTACGTGATCACGTTGCCTTAGACAGAATGTTTCTAAGTGACACGATTTTTGAGTAACATCTCGTCAAAGATTGCTGCCTTTTTGCACTTTGGACTCTTCAGGGATATCATTGGTACAATGTAGCTCTGACTGTTTCGACATGTTTGGGTGAGAAATAGGACCATGCCTAGCATAAATGTACCCATTCGGATGCGTTGGAATTGTCAGTTTGGTCGCATCAGGAGCAGGACAAAAGTTACACCCCTTTGCAACTTTACACTGCCTCCTTCTGACGATTTTTGGGGCAGCAGAAAACCTTTCACCACGGGTAAATGCCTCATAGCTATAAAAAACCGAGAGAGGTTATTGTAGAGGCACTCTACATGATAGAGTTGCCTCAAATAGAATGTTTCTAAGTGACACAATTTTTGAGTAACATCTCGTCAAAGATTGCAGCCTTTTTGCACTTTGGACTCTTCAGGGATATCGTTGGTACAATGTAGCTCAGACTGTTTCGACATGTTTGGGTGAAAAATAGGACCATGCCTAGCGTAAATGTACCCATCCAGATGCGTTGGAACAGTCAGTTTGGTCACATCACAAGCAGGACACCAAAAATATAAAAGTTACTTTGTGCAACTTGACAACATTGACACTTTTTTGCAACATGACTCAAAGTGACTTAAAATCACCTTGATTATAGAGGTTGAGGCACTCCTTATCATTCAAACATCTTAGATGAGCACATAGGAAAGGAAAAAGCTCTAAGTTTCATCATCATGAGCGCCTAATATCAAGAGACTTTAATGCATTGATTTGGCGCCTTATATGTGAAGGAAGATCTAAAGGCATGAAAGTGGATGTCATATTGCAAGAGTTTGGATCATCAAAATTGAAAGAAATAAGTCTATTAAGCTTGGGCGCCCTTGGTCTTCTTTTCATTCATTATGAGCACCTTGGGAGAATGGTATATAGGTCATCATTATGATTGGGCGCCCTGGATCCAGAGTGTTGGAGAGATCATCAAATGGTGTCTAGTAGGGTGAGTTATGAGTTTGGTCGCATCAGGAGCAAGACACCAAAAATGCATAACATGATGATGTAAAAATGTGTACATATGTGTAAAAATGCAGGAGGAAATAAAAAAAGACAAACATTACAAATTAATGTGCATACTTACAACTCAATGTAACATAACTTTACAAAATCAATGTGAATACTTACAAATTAATCCAATGAACCATCTAGATCTGCTCTACTCTTTATTGTGTCAAGTATTACTTCATGGTCAGACTCATGCACCTTCCACAATATTTTGTTCAAAGGTCTACCCCGATACTTTATCAAATGAACATTGGATGCCACGACAATGTTTGAGTAATGAAGAATCTTTCGATGCATGTCAAAGTCCTGAAATAGCCAAATATTAACACTCTTATGTGGGTACCTTCTAAGCCATGTTCCAGTAATAACCACTGATCCTGTAGGGTATTCGATGTTTTCTCCATCTATAACAGGGGCCTCCAATTTCTTTTTGGCCTCAACACAACGACATAAGTAATAATCTATTCCCTCTTCATTATCTTCATCTGTAATAACTGCATATACGTGTCCTACATTGATATGTGTAGCAAATTAGATGAAATTAGTCAACATTACAAAAACACTACAAAGTAAGATGACATTACCTGGTTGAACTAGATGAAATTAGATGCATATACGTGCCCTATATTACCTGGTTGAACTAAATCTGATATGTGGTCAAAGTCAACTGGCGATTCCATCTGTGTTAGTTCCAGTGCCGTCGGGGGTCGATACGTGTCAAGTGGGCTAAGATAACTTAACTGCCATTCGTCAACCCACTCCTTTGACTCGCACTCATCCCAGACTTGAATTGTACAGGAAGAACAAAAGCATGACATCTTTTGTGTATGGATACTCCATGAACCTGCAATTGAGCTTCTGAAAGAGTGCATCTCATTTGATCCTGTCAGTGTACAACAATCCTCATATGGTGCAATGTTAGTATCATCTATCAACCAAAAAAATCTACGAAATAAAGACTTACCTTCATTACCTGGACCCATGGAAGCATTACACTACTCGACAATCAATTTTGCATCTGTCAACTTTGCATTGTCTTTATACTTTAACTCTTCTCGTGCTATGGCTCTTTTGATACATGCTCCTGCACCATCATGCTCCCCCTTTCCATGCCTGACCTCACAAAAGTTCCACATATGTTGAATACCTGTAAAATTATGCCTCCTACTCAGCCAATAGAAATTCCACGAGTTCTTGAATTGTGATGCACAATTATCTGACCATATGATATGCTGACTGAACGATATGCCCCTTCTAGCCAAATCATTGTAGAACACCTGAAAGCAACCTTGCACAAACTCCGTAGAATGCGTGCGATCATTACTAATATAGAAATTATACTCCCTTATGATCTTTCTGTCATCCTCTGTACTATGATTCGCATGAATGAATGCGATGTGCACAAATATAGAAACCCGTGTGGAGTTGTAATATTGTGATTGCACCTCACGCTGTGGCTGTAGATTGTAGTTCTCTGCAAAGTCGATGACTGAAACAATGCTACCAATCAGAAATGTGTCCTTGCATAACTTGAATTGCAAGTCCAACCATCGAGCTCTATGGGCATGTCTTGCATACTCATACACTATGCTGTCACGAAATATAGGCATAAACTGATACACTGGAATCTTTTCAATAACTAATTCACACCTCTTTGCTTCTTTACCATCTTTTGTATTGTATGCCACTGTTTTATACTTGCCAAACTCTACTAGTTCATTTCCAACCGCATGTGTTATTTCCATATGTTCACATATTGGCAAATGTTGCAAGCCACCGCAACGATGACATGTGCCATCCAAGCATAATTTCTTGTAGAATATTTGACCTTCCTCTCTTTCACATAAAATTCTTGATATGAAGTCTCTTGAAGATGTTGGTGGGGCACATATGGCACAACCCTGCAAATCATTGTTAGTATGCATATCTAAACATATAGACCTATAAGCATCAAAATGGTTAGAAAATTCAATATGTAATCTACAACAACAAGTAGTGCGTGTGTGATTTATCTTAACATAGAAAGGTTTTAGCATTTCAAAATATCTTTGACAAATTTTAATTTGAGGATACTTCTCTAGAAATTTACCATAAAACTGTGTTTGAGTCTCATCCAAAAAATGCTTTGGATGTGGCTCGCGGTTCTGACTACCAATTCTCCTTCTTACCACATCCCTTTGATTCGGAGATACCCTTGTGTAATTCTTCCAAAAGTCTTCAATTAGTGATCTCAATGCTTCAACAATTGGTTTATCTTTTCGTGGTAGTCTCCTCGAGAATGCCCATAATTCATTGGCATTAGTGTCCTCAATTCTTTGGCGTCTTCCAACGGCTCTTGATAAAGTTTTCCTATTAATTCTCAATTCTTGACTTGTCTTTCTAATGAGACGAGCTTTCCTCGTTTGACTACTTACTATAGTCGATGTAATCACACGCCGTGTTGCATTACTATCTTTTGTGCGTGAGGTGTTACCCACACTCTCATACGCACTCATTAGATTCTTGACAATAGATTTTTCACTTGGAGCCTCTGATGTTCTCAACCCAAGAATCTTCATGATAGACCTATACTTTATACTTCACATCATTTCAACGAATAGTTGACATCTTGCAGTCTCATTTAACTTTTCAAAGAACAATCTCCAAATCTTATTAGCATATCTTCTACAAGTGCATTTTGGAATCTTACCTTCCATTGGCTACAAAATATTCTCATCAATATCAATCAAATACTTTGGCTTTCTATGCAAAATTCTAGGTGGTGTCAAGTTAGGTAAATTCATCTCAACATTAGGAATTTCATCAATATTTAAATGAGATGGGTTAGATGGCATACCTTCGATCGAAGATGGAATAGATGACATACCTTGAGTTTGAGGTGGGAATGATGGCGTACCTCCTTCATCACATGTGAGTGATGATGTACTCTCAACTTGAGATGTGGTAGATGGTGTCCCTACATGTTGACTTGCGGTAAAGGATGTGTCTCCAACTATGGTATTCAAATCTCTCGTACCACGAAGTTTTTGCATTCGTTCTCTTTGTGCCGCCAATACCATATCTCTTTGTGATGGTTGTGGTTCCTCTTCAATTGGTATGTCTTCATTTATCGTGTCCAATTTCCTCTTCTCACAAAGTTCCCTCATAGCCATTGCTTTCTTTGCATTTTTAGCTTCTATCTCTTCCTGTGTTGGTTTAATTCTTGATCGTTTACTCAGCATGACGGAGAATTTGTCTGTAGCATGATAAAGAGACCAATATTAGTTCCTAAGAAATGAATACATGATAATAGTGGGATTGTATTTTTTTATGTTGTAAGGATTTATTCTTGTATAGTTTGACATCATGGTATGAACTAAGGTTTGTTTATTACACATAATTATTAAAGAGCCCAAGTGTAGAAAATATACATGGCATCATGTGAGATTGTAGGTTTCTTTCTTGATTGGGAATGTGTCTATTTTAAACATGTATGATAAAGCATGATAAAGTAATTCAAGCTGAAATAAGGAAAATGTAAAGAACATGCATGTAAAGACTTGACATACCTAAAAAATGAAGATTTGAATGGAGAGAGTACCCAATTATGTAGTGTTTTTATCTTCTTGCATCAAACTCCTCAACAATTTGAGTTTTTCACCACTTGCTTCCTTTTCAATGTTAAATTCTTAAAATTGAATCACAATTAACATTGCAATACTACAAAAATTGAAACTTGAATAGATATATATCAAACTTGGTTTGAAAACTATGTTATTTCCTCCTTCTCAAGTTGGCAAAGCAGAAAAGGTGGTGGAAAGATCATGCAAAGGTGGTACAATGTGTCAAATGTGCATGTGAACTTCCCAATAGCATGAAAGCACTTCTTTTTTGTCGGAGAACACGCAGAATTAGTAAGAAAATAGAGCATGTGGGCCTGGATCACGGGGGTAACCACTTTTTTACCGTTTTAGTAGAAATACAAAACGCGAGCGCATTATAACGCGCTCGCGTTTTGTCCTGCTATAGATCCCTAATCCCTAAACCCTCAACTTTGATCCCTTGACCCTCAACCCTCAATGTCAAATCCTAATCCCTCAACCCTCAACCCTATCCCTAAACCTTCAACCCTCAACGTCAAATCCTAATCCCTCAACCCTATCCCTGAACCCTCAACCCTCAATGTCAAATCCTAATCCCTCAACCCTATCCCTAAACCCTCAACCCTCAACGTCAAATCCTAATCCCTCAACCCTAATCTGTCAACCCTCCAACCCTATCCCTAATCCTTACAACCCTCAACCCTAATCCCTCAACCCTTAACTTTGATCGATCAACCCTCAACACTATACCTTAAACCCTAATACCTTCAACCTCAACCCTATCCCTAAACCCTTGACCCTCGAACCTCAACCATTGACGTCAAACCCTAATCCATCAACCCTTAACTCTGATCCCTCATCTCTCAACCCTAACCCTAAACCCTCAACCCTCAACATCAAACCCTAATCCCTCAACCCTCAACCCTAATCTGTCAACCGTCATCCCTCAACTCTAATCCCTCATTCCTAAACCCTAAATGCTATCCCTATTCCTAGACCCTCAACAGGCTCGATACTATACCTTAAACCCTAATCCCTCTACCATCGACACTCTTATTTAACCCTAATCCCTTGACCATTAACCCTATCCCTCAACCTCAACCCTCAACCCTCAACCCTCAACTCTCAACATTAAACCCTAATTCATCAACCCTAAACCCTAATCCCTCAAACCTAAACCCTATCCCTAATCCATCAACCCTCAACACTATACCTTAAACCCTAATCCCTCAACCCTCAACCCTAATCCCTCAACCCTCAACCCTAATCCCTTATCCCTCAACTCTAATCCCTCATCCCTAAACCCTAAATGCTATCCCTATTCCTAAACCCTCAACAGACTCGATACTATACCTTAAACTCTAATCCCTTATCCCTAAACCCTCCAACCCTATCCCTAATCCTTATACCCTCCACACTCTACTTTAACCCTAATTCCTCAACCCTCAACCCTATCCCTAAACCCTTGACCCTCGAACCTCAACCCTCAACCCTCAACATCAAACCCTAATCCCTCGACCCTTAACTCTGATCCCTTGACCTTCAACCCTGATCCTAAACCCTAAACCCTCAACGCCAAATTCTAATCCCTCAACCCTTCACTCTAATCCCTCAACCCTAAACCCTATCCCTAAACCCTCAACACTATACCTTAAACCCTAATCCCTCAACCCTAACCCTAAACCTTGTCCCTAAACCCTAATCCCTCAACCCTCAACCCTAATCTGTCATCCGTCATCCCTCAACTCTAATCCCTCATTCCTAAACCCTAAACGCTATCCTTATTCCTAGACCCTCAACAGGCTCGATACTATACCTTAAACCCTAATCCCTCTACCATCGACACTCTTATTTAACCCTAATCCCTTGACCATTAACCCTATCCCTCAACCTCAACCCTCAACCCTCAACCCTCAACTCTCAACATTAAACCCTAATTCATCAACCCTAAACCCTAATCCCTCAAACCTAAACCCTATCCCTAAACCATCAACCCTCAACACTATACCTTAAACCCTAATCCCTCAACCCTCAACCCTAAACCTTATCCCTAAACCCTAATCCCTCAACCCTCAACCCTAATCCCTCATCCCTCAACTCTAATCCCTCATCCCTAAACCCTAAATCCTATCCCTATTCCTAAACCCTCAACAGACTCGATACTATACCTTAAACTCTAATCCCTTATCCCTAAACCCTCCAACCCTATCCCTAATCCTTACACCCTCCACAGTCTACTTTAACCCTAATCCCTTCAACCTCAACCCTATCCCTAAACCCTTGACCCTCGAACCTCAACCCTCAACCCTCGACGTCAAACCCTATTCCCTCAACCCTTAACTCTGATCCCTCATCTCTCAACCCTAACCCTAAACCCTCAACCCTCAACCCTTAATGTCAAATCCTAATCCCTCAACACTATACCTTAAACCCTAATCCCTTAGCCCTCAACCCTAAACCTTATCCCTAAACCCTAATCCCTCAACCCTCAACCCTAATCTGTCATCCCCCAACTCTAATCCTTCATCCCTAAACCCTAAATGCTATCCCTATTCCTACACCCTCAATAGAATCAATACTATACCTTAAACCCTAGTCCCTTATCCCTAAACCCTCCAACGCTATCCCTAATCCTTATACCCTCCACACTCTACTTTAACCCTAATTCCTCGACCCTCAACCCTATCCCTAAACCCTTGACCCTCGAACCTCAACCCTCAACCCTCAACGTCAAACCCTAATCCCTCAACCCTTAACTATGATCCCTCGACCCTCAACACTATACCTTAAACCCTAATCCATATCCCTCAACCCTTAACCCTTAAAACTTAAACCCTATCCCTACACCCTCAACACTTGACACTATATCTTAAGCCTTAAACCCTCATCCCTAAAGCCTCAACCCTCAATCCTTAAACCTTCAACCCTAAACCCTATCCCTAATCCCTCTACCCTCGACACTCTAACCCTAACCTTGACATTAAATGCTAATCCGTCAACCCCAAACCCTAATCCTAAACCCTCAACCCTCAACCCTCAACACTATACCTTAAACCCTAATCCCTCAACCCTCAACCCTCAACCTTATCCCTAAACCCTAATCCCTCAACCCTCAACCCTAATCCATCATCCCTCAACTATAATCCCTCATCCCTAATCCCTAAATGCTAGCCCTATTCCTAAACTCTCAACAGACTTGATACTATACCTTAAACCCTAATCCCTTATCCCTAAACCCTCCAACCCTATCCCTAATCCTTACACCCTCCACACTCTACTTTAACCCTAATCCCTCGACCCTAAACCCTATCCCTAAACCCTTGACCCTTGAACCTCAACCCTCAACCCTTAATGTCAAACCCTAATCCTTCAACCCTTAACTTTGATCCCTCGACCCTCAACCGTAATCTGTCATCCCTCATCCCTAAACCTTAAACGCTATCCCTATTCCTAGACCCTCAACAGGCTCGATACTATACCTTAAACGCTAATCCCTTATCTGTAAACCTTCCAACTCTATCCCTTATGCCTTAACCATCATGATTAATAGCCTTGAATGTAAAAAAATTTGAGTGGGACATAACGCGAGCGCGTTATAACGCGCTCGCGTTATGTCAAACATGGCAAAAGACAGATTTGCGGGAAAGAAAAATGCAAGGCAAAACATAACGCGAGCGTGTTATAACGCGCTCACGTTATTTCTTGCTTTGGGAATCCCAAGCCTTGGGCTTGGGATTTGCTTTGGATTTCCAACCCAAAGGCTTGGAGTGCCTTATGAACAGTCACAGACATGTTTTTCTATATTCTTCAAAATTTCACATAATTTCATTCGTGCTAACCCTCAAATTTGCACGTGTTTCAAGGTTGAACAAATCAAACACATGGGTAATGTTAGGCTTTCTCTTAGCTATTTGACGATGTGATTTTTTTCACATTTTAACAATGCTAAGCCTTTCATCTTTAATTTCTTTTGTTTGTGTGTCCGTTTTTATGCAAAAACCACTGTTTGGTCTTTTTTTCATTGTAAAATAACTATTCATTCAAATTTCAAAAAAATTACATATTTAGAAACTAGACTCCATTCTACAAATATTAAAAAAATAAAAAAATGATTTTCAATTAGTTTTCAAAATTTATAGGGGTAGCATGGCCAAAATTCTATTTTTTATAATGTGTCCACTTTAAAAATTAGTAAAAAATCAATTATTCATCAAAAAATTATCAGAAAAATCAAGCATAAACTACATGCTATTAGCTAATTTCTCACTAAAGCGATTTTAAAAATACCAAAAAAAAGTTGACCCTTTGAGGGAGCCACAAAACATGCTATGTTATGTTTTTTTGACAGAAACAACACCAATTTCTGTGGCTCCCTCTTTTGAACCCCTTAATCTATGCCATTTTCAAAACAAAATAGTAGTTTAGAAAGTAGACTCGGAGCACTATGAACATTGTTTTGGTTGCATCTCTAAATTTTGAGTGTAACTATGCTCAATTTTTCATCCAAGGCCAGTATTTCCTGATTTCAGAAAAAAAAAGTGGCCACTTAAGACCCCTTTTTGGCCCCCCATCTTCTTGCACTTACCCATCTCTCTCTCTCTCTCTCTCTCTCTCTCTCTCTCTCTCTCTCTCTCTCTCTTCTATCTACATTCTATGTGTATGTGTATTGCTATAATATCTCTATTATTGTGTTGATAACTCTATAAATGTAAGGTTTAAAATGAATTTGCACTCATCTCTCCTCATTAGATTAGTGTAGGAAGCATTTCCGCACACCTTGCTTCCTTTCAAGTGGAAGCTGTGTCCAAGGAGGTGGTTTCTAAACCAATGGACACTTGGACCACTATTACCAATTGCAAACACAAAGTGAAAGCCTCTGTGGATGCTCTCAAAGCTGCCGAGTCTAAGGATGTTTCAAAGCTTGCTACAAATGGCAGGAAGGACAAAAGTAGGGATCCTACTGTGCTGCCTTCACAGCAAAGGTCACCGCCTAGGGCACGAGCATGTGCCACTCCATCCTTATTGCCTCGATGACACTCTCATAGCTGAGAGCTTCCTGAGGAGGGTGAAATTGTTTAAGAGCTTAAAAATCAGCAAATTCCTCCTCTCCAATTTGGGTCAAAAGCCTAGGTTCTGGGGAGATGGTGGAGGATTTTAAATGAATTTTCTCTCTTGGAATGTTTGAGGTCTTACTGACCTCACTAGGAAGTACTCTGTTCATGATGCTCTCCATCACTATGCTTCTCTTGATGTTCTGTGCCTGCAAGAAGTTAAAGTTATAAGATTTCTATCGTCTTCGGCTTGCTGTTGTATTTGGCCATCCAGTAAAATATTTTCCACCACCCATGATGCTGGAAAAGGTGGTGTTGCTACTCTTTTGTCCCCTCGATGGCATGATTCAGGGGTGGATCATGGGGTGGACCCCACCAACCGGTTAGTCTGGATGTTTCTTAATATTAATAATCACTCCTTTGGGATTATCAATATGTATGCTTCAAATGATGCATCAGAAAGATCTGCTTTGTGGCTGTGGATTGCGGATTCAATTCCAATGGCCATGTGGCTTATTTGTGGGTATTTTAATATGGTTGAAATGGCTACTGACAAAGAGGGAGTTCTACCTTTTCGTTGGCCAACTGGAAAAAGAGAGGCATTGTTGCATATGCACAATAAATTGGGATTTTTTGATCCCAATGTTGGCCACCGTCACTCCAGTCCTTTATGGCATACTTGGTGCAATTTTCAAACTAGAACTAATAGGGTCTTTAAACACCTTGATCATGCTATGATCTCTGTACAATCTTTTTTTAATTTTAGCACATCATCCACCCTTCCTGTGTAGCCGTTAGTTGATGTGACATTGTCAAACCACTTTCCAATTCAATTTACCATTGAGTGGCAACTCACTCAGCCACGCGCCATGACATCTCAATTTTTTCTGAACACTTCCTTGCTTGCTAATCAACCCACCCTAGCACACATTTCAACTATATGGAATTTAGAATATCATCCATTGCATTCTACTGGCTGGATTAAGTGGTGGAATGATGCTATTACTCGCACTGCGAGGTGTCTTCACATCTATGGCTGTCAGATGACCAATTTCAAGAGAAGGGCTTATGAAGCTACTATTACTACTTTGAAATCCACCTCAAAGGCCTTGGCTACCGAGCCTTTTTCTCCTTCTAGACAAATCCATGTTGCCAATTTATGGCATCAAAAACAAATGGTTAACTGTCATGCTGCCAGAGGAGCGCAACTTAAAGCCAGGATTCACTGGCTAAAAATTGGAGACCATGTTTCTAAGGAATTCTTTCTTTCTCTTTGAGCTAGACATTCCTCACATGGTATTAGGCAAATCAAAGAGGATAATACTGTTCATACAGATTTTCCAGACATTCTCCAAGCTTTTGTAAGGCATTATTAAAAAGTTTTCATAGCCCAAGATTATACTTCTGAATGATAGACTGCATTGCAGGATTGTCTTGCAGCTATTCCAAAAAAGCTCTCCTTAGCCAAGATGCAATTCTATGATCAATTATTGACCATTGAAGACCTTGAGGAAGTGGTTGGTTCTATGGCTGATGGCAAAGCTCTTGGAATTGATGGGTTTCCTTGTGAGTTTTGTAAAGCCCTTTGGGATTTCTTAGGCAAAGATTTACATAATGTTTATCTTGAAGCTTTTCATTCCAACTCTTTAGGAGATATTATAAATCAAGGAAACATTAAGTTCATACATAAAGCTGGTGATGCAGAGGATATTTGCAACTGGCATCCCATTATGCTCCTCAATGTCTCCTATAAAATCATTGCTAAAGCCCTTTCACTCAAACTCCACAATCTGCTTCCTTTGATTGTCTGCCCTGAACAGATTGGCTTTATTAAATTTAGATACATCTTAGATAATATTATTGCAGTCTGGGAAGGAATGGAATGGGCAAGAAAATCAAATCAAAAAGCTATCTTTTAAAAAATTGATTTTACTAAGGCCTATGATCATATTGAACGACACTTTATTCTTGCAATGCATGCAACTTTAGGGTTTGGAGCTTCTTTTATCCAATTTGTTAACATGCTCTTCTTAGATGCCTCAGCATGTATCACTATCAATGGTCACCAGTCTCATACTTTTGGCCTTTTTCGATCAATCTGCCAAGGATGCCCTCTTGCTCCAAACCTGTATGTTCTTGTGGCAAAAGGTTTTGGATACCTTCTTGCTCATTCAGTTTCCAACAAGCTTGTGCATGGAATCTCTCTACCTAATTCCTCTAGCCAGTTGGTTAATGGTCATTTCACTGATGATTCTTTTTTAACCTTACTAGAGGAAAAAAATTCTGTAAAAAATGCTCTTGCATGTCTGGAGACCTTTTGTCTTGCCTCAGGGTCATCCATTCAGTGGCATAAAAATTTATGCTATAGGCAGTCAATTCTTCCCATTCCTCAATGGCTCCAGCAATATG
Organism: Cunninghamia lanceolata; assembly: GCA_027924645.1. Taxonomy (NCBI): domain Eukaryota; kingdom Viridiplantae; phylum Streptophyta; class Pinopsida; order Cupressales; family Cupressaceae; genus Cunninghamia; species Cunninghamia lanceolata. The sequence continues at coordinate 13,253,891 of BSBN01000870.1, read as the reverse complement.
GCTAGAACTGGGTTGGCCATGGTGAATTTTGTAGATTCCTTGGTATTCCTTTTTCTTTCCAAGGCTCCTCTACTACTCTTTGGCAAGGTATTCTTACTCGTGTGGAACAAAAACTTGCAATTTGGATTACTAATCCACTATCTTTGGCTGGTAAATTCTAGGTTTGCTCTAAGATTTTGGCTGCAACCCATGTTTACTATTCTTGCTGGGCTCCTTCAAAAGCTTCATATGCCAAACTGGAAAAACTCTTGAGGGATTTTCTTTGGACCTCTTCTGAGACTCGCCATGGGTTCCACCATGTTGCTTGGGAGTTTTTCTGCCTTCCCAGAGATTTTGGAGGTCTTGGTATTCTTTCTACTCAACGCCAAGGCATTTCTTTGGCTATCAAGTGGATCATTCATGCTCTCACTGACAATGAGGCATGGAAAGTGTTACTCCAACATAACATTGAAATGGGACATCCTTTGCACAAGCCTTCTTGGAAAAGGATTGGGTTTTCTACTATCCTTGTCATGGGAGAGCCAATTCATATCTCAAGCACTTTTGTGATTAAAAAGCATTTGGAAAGCCTAGGAGAAGGTTAAACCTTGGCTATGCTGGTTTGGTGATAGGTTTTGTGCTAGTCTTTCTTTCAATCACCTTAATATTTGGTGGTCACCTCTTTTAGCCATTACAGGCCAAGCTTTGGCCAAATTGCCTCACATAAAGGCTCTAAAATTTCATAAAAAAGGTGTTCAAACCTTATAGGATATGTTTCATTGGCCAATGATGAGCCTCTTGGCTTGGGAGCCATTTTGAGTTAAATTTGGGCTTTCAAGAACCGATCAAAATACATATGATAGAGTCATCACAGCTATTCCACTAGAAATGCTTCACAAAGTTGGAATTCAATCCAACAAACTGTGGTGGAAGGAGTGGAAATGGTATCCAGAAACACCAATGCATCACTTCAAGCCACAAATGGCATACATGTGGCTTTCAACCCATTTGCCTATGGTTGACACTCCTAATAAGCATTGGCTTATTCATAGCTCTTTGGCTCTTTGGCATACCAGATTTCAAACTGTTTGGTCTACCATTCTTGAGCCCAGGTTAGCTCATTTTGCTTGGTACATTCTTTTTCAAGGCTTGCCTATGGGCACTAGGCTTTTTCATCTTGGGGTTTAGGATCCCCATTGTCCTTTTTGTGGACAACCTGAGACGATTCAACATCTCTTCTGGTATTGCACCAGAGTGCAACATTTTTGGCTATGGATCCATGATTTTTTTTGCCCTTTCAGACCAAAGCCTTTATCTTGGCAAATTATCCTTCTAGGTGATTCTCCCAGGTTTCCTAAAAGATTTACTCAGATTTGGCATATTTTCAAGGTGGAGATTCTTTGTACATTATGGAAAGATTGTAATTCTTGTTTATTTTCAGATAGTAAAATTAGAACATCTATTTCTCTTTACATTAAAATAATTATCTATTCTAAAGTTCTTCTGAAGATTCAAATGCAAGCTAATAAAGTTGCCTTGGAAGTGGCTCATTTACAAGAGTTACTAGATCATTGGGGGAATGCTCCTTGTACTGTAGCACAGGTTCCTCCCTCTCCTTCCCCTGTCAGAGCTGGTTCACCTTCGTAGGGTCATAGATGAAGAAGTGGTTCAGCCAGAGATTCTCGGCCCCGCTCCCAGCCTGCTCAGCATCATGGTGCTAACCGTCACCGATGCTTGGCCTCTCCACATTAGCATGGTTGGATCTCAGGCCATGCTGCAAGTGCTGCAGGGGATAATGCAAGTTAGCCCACTGGAGATAATGCTAGTTGGCCTACTTTGGATAATGCAGGTTGGAATGCTCTTGGTCCTTCTAATCCAACCAATGTTGGTTGGGACTCTGCAAAAGTTTTTCCTTGGTTGAATTTGGCTATCTCATCTCAACATGAGGAGCCAATTGCACCAAATGAAGAATAGGAAAAAGATGATGGCTGGGCACCACCCAATGTCAACCCAGACCCTGTGGATATTTGGGGGAAACTGAATGATAGGGATCTGCCATCTGCAGGGGTGGCAATGGTAGCTTGATTTATGTTTTCATTCTGTTATGTTTATGTTTTATATGGGGTACATATACCCATTGATACTTTGATCTAGAACTTTCTGGGCTTGGCCCATTTGACTCTCAAGGTGTGCCTTTTTACCATCCACCTATTTTTTGTGAAAGTGGTTTCTTATTCTACTAGATAGTTGCATTTTCATCAAGAAATTTTTTTTTCCATTGTTGAAGTGATGGACATGACAAAAAGAAAACAACTGTCATGCAATATTAAAAAGTAGGAAGGAAGAGATAGAACAACTTAAATGAAGGAACAAAAGATGAAATAAAGTAACATTTGTAGAGAAGAATGAGGTGTACATAAGGCATAAAAATCAAATGGAATTTTCAATATGTACTATCCTACTTTTCAATATTGATAATTGAAAAGATGAGTTAGGATTATTCTATCTATGGTTCAATTATTTTCTTCTATACATTTAGTGAAGATAGACATTAAGAATTTGTGACTATGATTAATTAGAAAAATATTGCCACTGTTTATTTTCTCTTATATTATTACATTGAGAGACACCCTATAGTGGTAGGAAAGAATTGAAAGATTTAGATTCTAATAAAGAAAATCCATAAATAAAAATTTGTAAACTTATAAAAATTGTAAATTAGGAATGAGTTGGAATCCCAGTTGATAGGGAAAGTGAAAGGATTATGTGTAAAAAAATTAAAAACTAAAAATTAAACCAAAATAATAAAAATGCATGAAGGAAGATGGTTTATGGCAAATAAAATGGACTAGAAGGTAGATGGTTTCATTCAAGAGGCCATCATTACTTTCATTCAAGAGGGGATCATGTAGTTTCATTCAAGATGCTAGCCTTTTTAAGGGTTTTCTCTGGCATGGCTTTTTGTTGAAGTTGATCTATGAAGAAGAAAACACGTAGTCGCTAAAGAAGAAAAGATGCAAGGGTTTCTTAAATGCCAAGGAATATTATAGAAATAATACTATGAGATGGTATTATATATCTTATGTTTAAGATGGTATAGTTTGCAGATCTATTTCATAAAATTATAATTATAAGAGTACCTGTAGCAAATCCCATGTTTATTACCTGTATTGAAGTATTTTCTATTAGTATTTTTAAAATTGTATGAGTAAATTAACTATCAAATCATTGAAAACAATCTTTGAAAATTACCTGATTTTTTTGAAAGGTATTTGCATCACTTCTTTGCTTTTCTAGCACAAAAACTAAAAATTATTTATTGCAATTTCTATATTGTGAGAAAAACTATTTGATACTTTAAGATTTTTATTTTATGTTATTTCACAATTAAGGGAAAATGATTGTTCTATTATCTTTATTGCTTCTATTTTATTTCACAAACTCTAAATACTCTCTTTAAAATTTAGAAATAAGTTAAATACATTTGTATCATATGTTCAAAAAAATTAATTTATTTTATTTCTAAATGTTTCGCATGTATATATATATATATGGGTTAATATAATTATTTTATTAAATTATTTTATTTTGATTTTTTCTTGTATATATGATTGCATCTTTGGATCGAAATCAAACCCTCTTTCTCATATTAAAATTTGACGTATTAATTTCTTATCCACTCAATTCAATACTCAATACAATTACAGAAAGATTTAAATCTAATAAAACCCTTCACTTTTTCTTCGTGGATAAATCCTATTATTTCTTCCTCCTTCATACCTACATGCACAAAAACAATTATATAGAAAATATGTGTGATTCCTCAGTGGCTGTACTTGTAACATGCAATGCCTGAAATGGATTCAAAAAATAATAATAATAGATAAATGAAAACAAATTACCCTTGGTTTAGAGAGGGAATGAGGGAATCCCATTCCATGATCATGATTTCAAAAGCTTTTTCTCTCTGATTCTCCTCAATCCTACACAACATAAAACCCCACCCAACAAAACAATTTAGAAAGATATGAAAAAAGTAGAACATAGAAAAAAACATTTATATGCTAAGATATTATTTTTGGTAGGTGCATGAATTGTTTGATTAATGCCTCATAAATGTGGTCTCATGGAATGCCATGATTGTAGAATATTCACAAAATGGATTTTGCATGGATGCTCTCAAAATCTTTGAATTAATGAAGCGCTCTCGAACATATTGTTGCAAGTATGTGCCTAATCGGTGTTGTCATTGATGTCAACATATCTATGTTGTCATTGGTGTCAACTGTGCTTCTATCTTGTTGTTTTCTTGTAATGAGTAAGATGTTTTGTATTTACTTATGTAAGTAGTTTTGATGTTGAGAATATTGAGAAAAATAGCTTCTTCGGTAGAAACAGTGAGTTGTTTGGATCAAAATCAATGTTTGGATTGAAATCAAACCCTCTTTCTCATATTAAAATTTGACATATTAATTTCTTATCCACTCAATTCAATACTCAGTACAATTATGGAAAGATTTAAATCTAATAAAACCCTTCATTTTTTCTTCGTGGATAAATCCTATTATTTTCTTCCTCCTTCATACCTACATGCACACAAATAATTATATAGAAAATATGTGTGATTCCTCAGTGGCTATACTTGTAACATGCAACACCTAAAAAGGATTCAAAAAATAATAATAATAGATAAATAAAAACAAATTACCCTTGGTTTAGAGAGAGGGTATGAGGGAATCCCATTCCATGATCAAGATTTCAAAAGATTTTCCTCTATGATTCTCCTCAATCCTAAACAACATAAAACACCACCCAACAAAATAATTTAGAAAGATATGAAAAAAGTAGAACATAGAAAAAAACATTTATATGCTAAGATATTATTTTTGGTAGGTGCATGAACTGTTTGATTAATGCCTTAGAAATGTGGTCTCATGGAATGCCATGATTGTAGAATATTCACAAAATGGATTTTGCATGGATGCTCTCAAAATCTTTGAATTAATGAAGCACTCTAGAACATATTGTTGCAAGTATGTGCCTAATCGGTGTTGTCATTGATGCCAACATATCTGTGTTGTCATTGGTGTAAACTATGGTCCTATCTTGTTGTTTTCTTGTAACGAGTAAGATGCTTTGTATTTACTTATGTAAGTAGTTTTTATGTTGAGGATATTGAGAAAATTAGCTTCTCCGGTAGAAACAGTGAGTTGTAGTGGAAACAATGTATTGCGTACAGAAGAATAGTCCAGAAGAATGCTTCATATTTTCTATAGAATTAATATCTTTGTCTGTGGATTGGATGTTATTTAGAAGTCCATCTGAAGATGCTATATTCTGAGTTTAAGCCACCGATATGAAGAAATGAGTGAGTTATGTTCACCAGAGTGAAAACAACTTTTTTCTATATGTTTGGCAAAGACAGGGAGAAAGTGTTATGCTCCACATTCCTCTGCATTGAAGTATTTTGATCTGCAGTTCTAGAGATAAGTCTAAGACAATGTTAAGTGCCTTCAACTCCAATGGTTCATGATTTGGCGGTCCACAAGCTATCCTTTCTTTATGACAGTAGATGATAGTGTTGTTCTTCTGCTCCAATTTGAAGGATCTTCTTGAAAGAGTGGTTAGAGATTGTGCAATTGTTCTTGGTGATTACAATGTGCTTGTGGATACCTCCTGATTGTGCTCCTACATTTGGATTGGTCTGCAAAGAAAGTGGAGATTGTGAAAGAAGAATGTTCTTAGAAAACCTAGTGTTAACTCTAGTCTGGGTTGACATGGTTGTTTTCACAATTTGCGGAGATGCATTGAAGATTGTAGAAGTGTGTTGTGGCATGGAGGATTGCGTTTGAGTCCCAGCTAATGCATGGTGTGTTCATCATACTACTCTACATCTTTCCTTAGCTAAATTTTGTAATAGGTCTAGACCTATTTCTGTATATGTTTTGTAATGCCAACCTTGGAGAATGTTCCAATGATTGATGAATGTATTGCCAACTTTGATGTACATTCCAAGGTTGATGAATTGTATAAAAGCATGTAATAAATTTCCAAAAAAGTGTGTGTGTTTATGATTAAGTTTGTGGTTTCATGCTTTCATGGTTAAATCTAATTATAAGTTGTTTATGGTTTGATGTTCATATAAAGCTAAGTTTTTGTGACAACTGATTCACCCCCCCTCTTAGTTGTCCAGTGTATTTCAACAATTGGTATCAGAGAAAGGTTCATCAGTGGTAAGCTTAACTATTACTAATTTTTTGTTCACACTAAAAATTAGTTGGACCTAAGTGTAATTGTTCAGAAGGAATAATAGAAAACTTCAAAGTTATGCATTTCTTGAATGGTTGATTCCTTGACAAAGTTGAAAAGAAGATCTAGTTGTTAGGATAACTCATCAGTCCAATCGGGATTGATAAGTTATCATGACAAAAGAATTGATTATCAAAGGATCAAACATTCAAGGAGATACAGTTGTTCTACAAAGTTTGATCTTTCAGGAGTTATAAGTTAAATTGATTATTCAGTTAATCAGTTTTGAATAAAAGAAAGAAAGATATTGTGTTACACTATTATTTCATGTCATGTTTTGAACATACATCTAGGTATCTATTACTTTATCTCATGCATTGATTGTGTTGGTTTTTCTTCTGAATCAGCATCAGGGTTTGCCAGTTCCTATGCACATGCAGATTCAGCCAACTAATACAGGAGGTTGCATGAGCTGCCTCCCCTTCACTTCTAGTTCTGCTGCACCAAGGGGGGTATCCCTATAACTCAAGATGTAACCTTGACTAGCTCAAAGATAGAAAGATCTAACTTGACAACAACAACAGGCAGAATACTCTCATGTATGGACCAAGATCTGCATGATAGATCACAAGGTGGGCAACATTCTTGGACACATATGTTTGGTTGGGTATGAGAGCATGCAGGGGGTTCCTAATCCTACTCCTACAACTAACAGGTGGAAGTGATGAAATGGGTGGACATAATGTCTTGGATGCAAGACGAGGGGTTTTGGCTCATAACTACTGATCCAGGAGCAGACTGGTGCCTATCCATTGGGCAAGGAGTCAACTAGATGTATACAACAGATGCTTTGCAACTTTCACTCAAGTTTCAGGGGGTTGGATTGACGCTTGCCTTACAAACATCACCCAAGAATGGGCATCTAACTGCCTCTACTTATAGATATCCCTATTGACATGCAACCAGATTCAAAAGAAGGAGAATAACATGTAGCAAATGGAGACAAGCAGATAGACACATGCAATAAGCATTTTTCATATAACATTAACACTGAAACTAAAAATATGTGCAAAATACATTCATGTTGCAACTCATAAACTCCAAAATGGGATAAAATAGCCAAGATCATGCCTTGTTCTTCATTATTTACACAAAAATGCCTCAGGCCTTCAACAACCTAAACAATGGTAACACAGTCTGCTTATATCGGCCAGAAAGTGTACCCACAACAATTAATTACATGGTTGACCAAAAATCTTGCCAAATACAGATCTCAGAAGGAATGGCGCTCAAAAGTTATTGCTGCAACAGACAAGGGAGGCCTCGAGCCTTGCGCCGCCATCTGGGGTCTTCATTCATAATTGGATAGCTTCACCATTTGTACCATCGCCCATATGCCTGCTACAGTCGCCATTTATGGCTCAACCACCCGTGGCCTACCTGGAAACTGCCGCAGCACTCAAAAAGGAATTTCCTGCCAAAATGCGTTTTACTGAAGGTTCAAGTTATGCAGGAACATTAATCCCACATGCACAGTGAGAAGACCACCTCAGTAGTTTAAAAACATGGCCACATGCATAATAAGCGTCGAGCGCTTTTGCCATGCTCAACACACGCCTTTCTCTCGAAAAGCCCATCGGCCAAACTTCTACCATCGACTCACCCCAAAAAACTCTCATCGATCTCAGTTGTCTCGCCGATGCCTACCTTACAATCCGCTCCATCGGTCAAAGATAGACCATCGGGCCAGCACAAAACTCCTTTGCTGATGCCCATGGTCTCTCTGATGCCTTCAAAAATCCTGATGACATCATCATCATGTCCTGATGATGTCACCATCACCCGTCTGCATACCGCGCAACTCTCATATCCAGATGACTTCATCACCATATCCTGCCTACTGCACACCTCCAAATATCTGGATGGTGTCATCGCCATATCCGCAACATCAGGGGATCTCCATAAAATGACTTAGTGTTAGCAATATGACCCTCCAGACCTTGATGACGTCACCACCATATCAGCATCAGGATGATATTCGGAAGATGACTGGATATTTGGAAATATCATCCTGATGCACAAATATCAAGTTGCACTGTAGCTTCACTGAAACATCAGGGCGATATATGAGTATGACGGATATTTGAAATGATCACCTCGCACTGGATAATGCATGAAGCCGACAGGCGGATATCTCCCTTTGGAAATATCATGATGCAGACAGGCAGAAAAGCGGATATCACCCTGACATAAGAATGACGTCAGCATCATCAGGGTGATGTCTGAAAACATGATGATGATGACCTCCTCCTCGAAGAAAATATGATGCTGCAGTTGAAAAATGCTGAGGAGGTCCAACACTTAGAATATTTTTTGGATTTTTAGGGAAGGTGCCTGCATGAAAATTGCTCAAAAACTGACAGTGAATTCAGGCACCAATAGATTGAAAAGGAAATACATGTACATCATATGTGTTAGAAATGAAAGCAACACTACTTTAATAGAAATCTGATTCAAGATAAATTTTATCAAACTTTAACTGTGTGTTATTAATGGAGATTGTAACAAAACATAAACCCACAATACAAAAATATACCAGAAGCAGAATGACGCACATAACACAAGTGTTTCACGTGGAGAAAACCCTTTCAGGTAAAAAACTCCACCAAGAAAAGAGGCCAAGTTGTATTATCTTCACACAAGGAGATTACAAATACATTCATTTCCTCTATCCTCCAACCTTCATTCCAATAGAACCTGGGTACCTGTAAACTGTTATATATATCTCATCTACTATGGTATGGTTTTTATAGAATTTACACAACCTCAAGTCATTAAATGACTTCTTACAAGCCCATAACACTTGTCAAGAGTCAACAACACAACCTTGGGCGTCCATGGCCAAGAACAGGCTCTTATGGGGTCATAAATGTTGTCATACATGCATCCTACACTTGGAAAAATGTTCCCATGCAAGCTTAAAAGACTTGGGGCTAAAAATAGCCACTTACAGCATCTTATGACGCGTCATATGCTGTTATTAGTGTCATAGATTCTTATGACAACTTACATTTGTCATAGAATCTCTTACACCCTCTTACAACATCTATGACGTGCGTCATAACACTAAAAAATAGATTATTGCTCCACATGTGCACCCCACTTTGACCAATTACCATTTACCATAGTAAATGACATCCCGTAACTACCGCTGGTAACTTGGGACTTACTGTGCAGTAAATCTGTAATTACCATGGACAGTAAATAATTTTTACCACTGCCAGTGAAACTTGTACATCCCTTATGGGTAATTACAAATAATAAATGGAATAATACAATAATGGGATTTACAAGGTTAATGGCACCTTATCCCAACAATATGCATTAGAGAAATTAACTGATCATGTTTAAAAGAAGTGTTCAAATGTGTCCCACACAAGCCGTGGGAGTAACTAGATTGAGCAATTGCAGACATGCAAGATATGTATTTGTTTGATAAAAGAAAAGAGAAAAGAACATATGATAAATCTAAACATCCATCATTGCCTGATGATGGAGGTTGTTGTTGAAGCTGGCCTTCAAGTCTTCAGTCTTCATTCTTCACTCCAAGCCACCATCCAGTTGAAATCTGCAAAATTTTGGGGCCAACCCTGTTAGTGCTCCGGATGTTTACAGTTATCACATGCTTTTATCAAAAAGAGACATCTACTTATCATATCATGTATTCATATAAGAATTCAAATCAGATAATGATACAAATAAGGAAGAAGTCATGAGGAAGATCAATCAACACTATCAGGTACTTTTTATGCTAACTTGTTTGTTCACTGTGCAAGTATAGGACAAATTTTGTTGCTGATTTTGAAGACAAATAAACATGTGGATTAAATGTGGCTCCCACAAGGGTTTGAGCATAGCATGTTTCTTTTCATTTTTTGAAAAGAGTATTAGAAAAGACAAGATGCATCATTCTAAGCTATATCATGCATCATCTAATCAACTTACATAAAGGAGATGTCATCATGACATTATTACAATTGATTGAAGCAAATCAAATCTATATGACAGAGTCAAGATTGACAAAAGGAAAAAATGCAGAAATTAGATTACAGTCATCTAAGGAGTGATACAAGTTTTCAAATTAGTGTGCCTGATAAAGAGAAGAGAGAAAGAGTAAAGGAGGATACAAGAAATTATGTATCATTTGAACAAGTTGTAGAATAAATCATGTGAAGGGTCATCTCATTATGACAAAGGAGTAAGATGAAGCAACATTTTATACTAGGTATTTCTCATGTTGTTTTCATACTATTTAAGATGATCAAAGTTTAAACAGTTATATCACATTCAAAGTTGCAAGTGTCTCATAGAAATAGTCAAGCAAAATGCCACATGGAACAACAGATGGAATAGTGGAAGGCAAGACAATTATAAACAATATGCCAACTTGACTGCCATAAAGTAAAACTTCACATGATGTATGAGATAAGTGTGTAGTCATCCTGAGAAGAGACATGAACTTTGCAAAAGGCTTTCCCCAATGCCTCAGAACTTCAAACCATCAAAGATACATGAAGATACCATGAAATAGTTTTACTGGAGTAGATGGGTCTTAATTTTCAAGGATGAAATAGCCAGGCCAAGAGTCTCATATGATTCAGGCATTAAAGAGAACCTATAAATGAAGATGAATGCTACAGTCTAGATGTAGTTAGATGTTCAAACAATCAAGTATCCAGGGATGAAGCACATAATGCATAGAAAATACCCCAACACAGTGAATGGTCATCACAGACATGACATTCAATTACAAATCCAAGAACAAGAGATAGACATGTCTAAAGCAAGGAAGAAGTTGCAAATATAGTATACATAGAGTACAGTGGAGTATAAAGGATACAACAGTCCAAAGATAAATAAGGTGGATTCCATGCATTTCAACATTATTGTGCTTTGACAAACTTTATTTCTCATGCCTAAAGCTACAGTGATGCCATGGTGCAATCAAGAAGATGCCATGCCTCAAAGAGAGATACAGTGCAAGATCAAGGAGAGATACAGTCACCATCACCATGGACAGCGACCAATGAAATGGCTTATATAAGAAAGAGACATTCAAGATATATCATAATGGCCATATCCATCTACAGAAGAGCATGAAAAATGATAAGGTAAATAGTTAGTATGCACAAAGATGACTACAAGTGCAAGGATGCACAAAGGCATGCTACAGGTGTATTTGAAGAATGCATAACAACATGAGAGATAAGATCAAGAAATCTAAGCTACAGGTGCATTTTGAGAACATACAAACTATTAATGAAAAGATAGCATGATCTTATGTCATGGTAGAATTCAGATGCAACAAAAAACAACATACAATAAAAAATGATGCTACATGACAAGGGTCCATTATGCTACAGTTTGCAAGTTGAAGTGTACGAGTTATCATTTGCAAATAAGTTAAAGAAGCTATCTATACTATAGAAGAACCTCACAGAAATGCAAATGGTGATACTCATGTAAATGGAAAGAAATAATAACAGTGATCACATAGAATATCACATGTTTTGCTGTCATATAGAATACCAAAATGTGCTTCTACCCAGTAGCTACAGTGGGACAAATAAGGTAAAGTATATCATCAGTAATGTGTGACAGTCACAAAGGAGGAGAGACTGTTATGTGAAGTAAAGAAAGAAAACCCCACTTGTTAATACTTCAAACTCTTTATACTTTTGCCAATAGATGGAGAAAAAACCATAGTCAAGGTGGTGCTACACAGAGCAAGAGACTATTTATGAAAAAACTGTATACCCATGTCAAGATATCAAACCCTAATGGTATTTTTTGCAAATACAGTTAAGAAACTTCAAGCAGATGCCATGAAACAGTCATAACCATGCCAGAGGAGCAAGAAACATGAAAGAAGGTATACCCATCTGCAAACTAAACATGATCTTTTCAAAGATGTATCAAACCATTTTTTTCTTACAGTAAAAAGAGAAACAAATTAAGTGAAAGAGTATGGTCGTGACATTATGAAGGTTTTTTGTGCAAGAAGGGTCGAAACCCTAACTTCAAAGCTCACAAACCATCGACAATCTACAACATTTGATGCCTATTTTCAGGAGGAGCATAGCTATAGCAGGTAGAGGCTTCGAAAATGGAGAAGATGTCAAAACCTTCATCTTAAAAAAGATTTAAACCCTCAAGTTTCTACATGATAAAAATAGATCAAGGCAAAAAGAAGAAATATACAGTCATGGCCAACAGTGACATAGCATTTTTTGCTATAAAATGCAAATACCGATGTCTACCAATAGACTTGTCATGCTGCAAAGAGTCAAACCAAAGACAAAATGAAGCTATAGAGATGAAAATGACAAGTGCTTACCCTTTTTGCTGGCAGGAGGAAAAATCTTTCCACGACCTCACAGTGGCCTTAAACTTTCAAGACCAGATGAAGACCATCAAGGAAGAAAGATACAGAAGCAAAAAGAAGGTGTTAAAGAGTGTACAATGATGGAGACAGCCATAAAAAAGAAGGAGGCCATGACCATTTAAAAGAAATAAAGCTACAAATCCATAAAATGTCTCATATGAAATAGGAAGCAGAGTTACCTTCCTCATTATCATGCAAAGCTCCATGGAAACAACAAAGAGGAGTCATTGAAGAGAGAAAACCAAAGCCATGATGGAGATGGTTGAAACCCTAGGTTGGCATAAAAGTTGTAGAGTTTTGAAGGAGGTCAAAGTAAAGAATGAACAAATTTAGGGTTGTTTCCTCACTTTTGTTCGAAGTTCTTTGCTCAAGTGTGTTTTTTTGACTTATAAAAACCAATAATTACATTATCCTAAAAACACTGCTGTGGTCAAGATTTTTCCTAGCCATCATAACATGGAGTGACTAACAATAGTGTCTTAGAATTGATTTTTATTAAGTCAAGATGGCCAATATGATGGGAGAGAAAGGCTTTATGCCTTGTGAACCTTTTGAAGATTCCTTGGTGGTCAACTATTACCTAGACAATAATACACATGCTCACCTTCCTTGTCCATTTTCAAAACATCCAAAGATAGGGATATCTCCTCATTATGCATGGTGGCTAACAGCCAAGAGGGTGTATTTTTTGACATAGGCATATGCATAGGGCTATACATGGAGTTTTCAAAGGTAATCATTCATGCATGGTGGAGGTATGTTTTGAATGGGAGGTATAAGGGTTTTTATCTTGTATTGATTTGATTATTGCATAAAGGCAATTGTAATAGGAGATTGCATGGTGGCAATATATGATGGTACAGATATATGGAGTATTTTTTATGCATGGGTTTTATGAGTCATGGAGTTGTTTTCCTTCCTTGATCTCAAATTACATATGGGGATATAAGGAGATTTATAAAATGTAATATATGTGCACAAAGGCAATGAAGGGGAGTGATAAGGATATTTATGCATATTTGTTTTGTGCATGGAGTGTCATATGGAGTGACTCAGATTCTTTTTATTTTCCTTATAGAGGGAGATAATATTTTCTCATTGATCATGGAGTGATAAGGAGTTTTGTATTTATCCCTAAGTCCTATTATTTTGCTCATATCATGCAAAATAGGCAAATGTAATTGGAGTGATAAGGAGTCATATTTTTCTTTTAGTCATGCATGATTTTTACATATGAATTAATTGTAAATAAATAATAAAGTGATATTCTGTAAATTACTTTATTATTTTTTACGAATTGTAAAATAAAAAATAGAACAAATTGTAACCAATAATAGAGTAATATTCTATTACTTTATTTTTTACTCACAATCAATTTTGCTCATGCAAAATCATGCAAATTGATTAGTGGAGTTAACTAGGCCACCTAGGAGGTTTTGCATGACTTTTAGGAATATTTTTAGGGTCCTTGCTAAAAATTTTGGTCAAACATATGGAGAGGCCCAAATTGAAGCTATTTTTGCTCAAATTGTGGCAGTTTTAGGCCCTAATTTTGAGGATTTTTGAGGTTGCTTGGGAATGAGTATTTTTAGAGGCAATTATCTGCAAGTCTATATTTTTTGCATTCCTCTTGGAGAGAGAAGACCTATATATTGTAAAGCAAAAGTTTGTTTTTTCTAGTTCGTGATTCTCATTCTGATTCAGACATATTGGAGAATTCTTGTAGCTCACTTTTACAGTTTTATTGAGAGATCAATAGGTTACATGTTATCTTTTGTCTTTTTGCAAAGCTTTCCTTTGTTTATTTCAGATTAGTTGAATTACCTTTCCTTTTTGTGTTGAATATTGAAGTGATTTTGATGAAATTTTGCTATGTTTTATTATTAAACCTTCAAAATTATTGTTTCACCTCCTTGTTTGCAACATTAAAGCATATATTCATCACAGGTCTTAGGTTGTGTTAACCAGAAATAGTCTTTTTATGCTGTGAAAAAACCATTTCCTTCATAAAACCTATTTTCAAACCTTCCTTAGAATCATTTTTGTGGTATTTATGCCAAGTTTGGATTTTGTAGAAGTAAAATTTTTGGGTAAACATTTTGAATTATATTGCATTATTTTATCCATATCAGGTGCATCACCATTTTACCTTTAGTATTCATTGAGTTTCTTTCTTCCCTTTTCCAAAAAAGTAAAAACATACATCCTAATAGAACATTTGAAGGGAACCATCTCATAATCTGGAGGTCTAATCTCATCATAGGGCACCCACAACCTGAGATTAGTCCCATGCTACATGGAATTGCAGTGCTTTAACCAACCTTGCATACAGGTGCAATTCCTAGTGATAACATTAACAACTTCAGGTAGATCCAGGATGTCTTATAAGAAGGAGGCTCTATAGTTTGATGGGACAAATTATGCAACTTGGAAGATTTGCATGAAAAGCCATCTGCTTTGCATTGGTTATAGAGTATGGAAAGTGATACAAACTAAATATACCATGCTAGAGAATGGTCTGACAACTAAAGATGAAGTCAAAGAATATGAGGTAAATATAAAAGATAGAGATGCTCTGTTGAGTGTATTGACTAACTCTGATTTCATAAAGGTCATGGATTATGAGTATGCTAAAGAAGTCTCAGTTAAGTTGAGCAATCTGTATGAAGGAAACAATCCTGTAAAGAGTGCCAAATTAAAGAGACTGAAAGCTAAATATGAAGGTCTCAAAATGGGAGAAGATGAAAACATAACATCCTTCATGCAAAAGGTTGATGAACTTGTTACTAGAATCAAAGGTATGGAAGGAACTGTTGATGAAACTGAAGTTGTGATGAAAATCCTTAGGTGCAATTGAAGAAATAATGACTATGAAAAAGATTATTAAGGATCAGTTGCTTGGTAAGATTACTGCTTTTGAAATGAGAGAGTTTGGTGATGCTCTGCCAAAAGTAGAAACTACTTTCAAAGTTAGTACTTCAGAAAATATCTCTAGAGCAGAAAAGTACAAGGTAGAACCTGATGATGAGCTTGATGAAATTGAAGCCAACTTTGTTGAAACACTTCTGACCTCATTCTCAAACCACCACCTTGTTGTCTCTCATATGCGTTCTGGATTTTAGCCTCTGTATTTGAGAAATAAGGTATTGTCCGCTCTAAAGATCCTGGATTGTCCTTCATATTATCATTACTTCTAGGAGAACCCTCTCGACTGGCTTGGACAGTCCCTTTTCTTCTGTACATCATTTTTATGGATAACTCTTCAAATAGAGGATTATGCAGGGATCTTCTCCCTTGCATACAAATTTCACTTTACCAGTTGGGAGATTACTCAGAGTCGCCACCTACAAGTAGGAATTATTTTTATCAGGATTCTTACACAAAGTTCCCCAACGGAGTCACCAAATCTATTAGTATTTTTCCCAGACTGGATGCTTCTTCCCAGTTATCCCTACAAAGTAGCCATCATTGATCAACAGGATATCTAGGATAGGGGCCAACAGTATAGGAGATAGACTCTATAAATATATCCTCTTCTTCTTTAGGCTCTGTAGAACCAAGGGGGGTATTCCCTAGTCAACATCCATGAAATATGCTAGAGAATTGATTGGGGTGTTGATACAAAGCAGATAAATCCTCCTTTATGTAGACCAAAACTATGAGATAAGTGCAAAGGGGCTAGCTTTGGGCCTATGTTCAGTTGTGAGATAGAGGATTCTGGTCCTAAACTACTTCTAAAGTCCTAATGGTTTGGTTTGAAGTTTGAAGTTTGTTTTTTGTATTTGGATGCAAAACTAGGACCTAGGGTGTAACCTCAATACAAGACTAGATTGGTGCCTATCCAGGGCTCGGAGTCAATAGACATACACATGTGAATGATCAGCATAAACACTTACCAAAGACTGGGTATCAAGGGGATTATGTGATACCTGCCTTACAGATACCTCCCAAAATAGAGTATTCAGTTACCTCTACTTACAGTATCCTTACTGCAATGTATTCTTCTCAACACCTAACTTGAAACATTTTAATCTACCCCATTGAGTAGAAGTTAAAAGATCAAGTATTCAATATGATGGACCCATATTCTAGAATCTTAGACACCCCTTAGCTGTTTAGATTCAGAAGAAGAACACACTCAATTTGGAGATAGATAACAAAATACATGCAATACAACATTACTCATTTAAATCAACATGAAACTAGTAAATTTATGCATGAAACATACAACATGAGACTCATAAACTCACAAGACATCTAGAACAGGGCCACCATTGAAGTTGGATCTTATTACAACACCCAAATTTTGTCTAGTTTTCAACAACAAAAATGAGTAACATAGTTTGGCTTTTATACCAAAACTGTAGACTCAACAAAATTAATTACAAGGCAAGTCAAAATTTTGCTAGATACAATGCACAAGAAATGGCACTCAAAACAGTTAATGCAGCAGAGAGACAAAGAGGAAAGAGCAGGTGGAATTGGGATCTGCACCGCCGCCCATGGATTTTCAACTCAAATCGGGTGGTTGACCTATCAACTCTATCGATCGTCCTCTGCAAGTCCACCATTACTGCTCAGCTACCTGCGGGATGCAATAGCAATGCATTTGGAGGTTTTCCCACTCAAAAATAGGCCGCAGACAAAGAAAAAAATGCCATCGGACATTCAAAGCCTGCCGTCGATTCACCTCCCATCGCTAGGATCAACGGCACCAAAAAATGCTGAAAAAGTCATCGGCCAGTGAAATCGTGCCACGTAGGCACCTCATATTTCTATCATTGGCTTTTCACCCTCTCATTTTGCCTCTTTTGCCCTTGTATATGCATAAACATATGCATACACAAATTCCCTTTTTTAAATCTTTGTATATGCAGGATGCATATACATACAATAGTTAACATGCAAGGAGGACCCCAAACTATTATAGAGCAAATTGGAATTTTCAATCAGGTCCACCTTGCATCCTCTTTCCTTGAATATTTCCTTGTATATGTGCATATACAAACATACATACATACAAGCCGCGGATTTCAAAAGATTATGAAATATTTTGAAACTGCCTTGAAATCTAGCTTGTATCTCTTTCCTTTGTATATCGGCATGTATATCAGTATATACAAGCATTTTATACAACCCATGGACCTCAAAAATTTATACAATGCATTTCATTCCCCATCGCGTTCGGGTTGTATGTCCCTTTTTTGCTTGCATATCACATTGTATAATTGGAATATACAAGCACTACTCGCATACAAGGTGGATCTCAAAAATTTATCTGCCGCACTTGACTTCTCCTTCGGGTCTGAAATGCACACTTTCACTTGTATGTCGGCTTGTATATCACAAATGTATATCACATACATTCACCTTTGTATATGAGATACAAAGCCCTTTGTATGTGAGGTGGACCCTTATACAATCTAATTGCAAACTTGATTGTATATTTGGAATATACAATCCCAAACATACAACCGGTGGGCCCCATAACCTGATGTTGACCGCTGTTGACCTGCTTGCATGTTCTATATTGTACATTTCCATTGTATGCTGAATATACAAAATCACTTGTACATACAAACCCCTTATATACAAGCAAGGAATCTTTTTGGAATATGCGATATACATTCTCACTTGTATACCTAGAAATGCATATGTCCCTTTGTATGTTGCGCATGTATATGTTAACATACAACACAATATACAAGCAAACCCTCGATACATCTGTAGAATATTTTGGGAATCTTCAATGCATATTCCACCCTTGTATATGTACCTTTTTGGACTCGATATGCATTGTGAAACACATACAACTCACTTTTTCAAAGGCCGATAGAAATTTTACACTTGCCAATGCATATTTGACCTGCATGTATATACAAACTACTTTGTATATACAAAGATACATACAATTAAAACTGTTTTATGCACTTCTCAACTGCAAAGGCCAAAAGACTTAGAAATTTTGGGAACTCTCAAAAAGGTGCTTGCAAAATAAAATACCTAAAACTGGACTATCCATATAGGCACCACTAGAGTGTTGGTCAGATGTATGACAAAGGTTATGATCTGAGATTCAAAGACAATGGACATGCAAGATAATGGAAAGCTCCAGAACTGTGATTGCTACTAGTAAGAAGACTAGAGGTAACATCTATCAATTAAGAGGAACTAATGATTACTGTTTATTAGACCAAGCAGATGAAAGTTGGTTGTGGCATAGAAGGTTGTGTCATATAAATTTTGATAATCTGGTTAAGATGAGTTTAGGTCAAATTGTAAGAGATCTACCAAAACTTGTAAAACCCTCCAATACTATTTGTAAGGAATGTTAGTTGGGGAAGTAGACAAGAACAAGTTTCAAGAGTAAAGAGCAATTTTCTACTGGTTTGCTAGATCTAGTTCATATAGATCTATGTGGTCCTACAAGGATGAGAAGTTTGCAAGGTGATAGGTACTTCATGTTGCTTATTGATGATTATTTTAGAATGACTTGGGTTACTTTTCTAAGAGACAAATCATAAGCCATAGAGAAGTTCAAATCCTTCAAAGAAATGGTTAAACATGAAATAGAACTGAAAATCAAATGCTTGAGGTCTGATAGAGGAGGTGAGTTCACATCAAATGAATTCAACATTTTCTGTGAAGAGCAAGAAATAAAAAGATAGTTGTCTGCACCTAGAACTCCTCAGCAAAATGGAGTTGTAGAAAGGAAGAACATGATAGTTCAAGAAGTTGCCAAAACAATGATGAAGGAAGGAGGCCTACTGGAAGTCTTCTAGAAAGAAGCTATACATACTATTGTCTACATTCAAAACAAAGCTCAAGTGAAATGTAATGGCACTAAAACCCCGTATGAATTTTGGTATGGAAGAATTCCAATAGTTAGATACTTCAAAGTCTTTGGAAGCAAATGCTATATTAGAAGAGATGAAGACCTAGGGAAATTTGATGCAAGATGTGATGAAGGAATCTTCATTGGATACTCTTCCAAGAGTAAGGCCTACCAGTGCTATGTAACAAAAGATTGAAGAAGATTGTGGAGAGTGCAAATGTGAAAGTGGATGAAGGCAAAAGAAAAACATCAGTTCAGAGTGGCTATGAGTCAGATGAACCTATTGATATAACTCATGAAGAAAAGATTGAACAAAACGATAACCAAAGTGAAGAAGAAAACGCCCCAGAAATTGCTAAGACTCCCAAGTATGTGAGAATCAATCACTCTGAAGATCAAATTATTGGAGACAAAAAGAAAGGAGTATTGATAAGGAAATGAACTGCAGAAGAACAAGTGAATTATTGTCTTCTCTCTATAGAAGAACCAAAAATTGTGAATGAAGCCTGCAATGATGAAAATTGGGTTAAGGCAATGGAAGAAGAACTAATACAGATAGAAAAGAATGAAACTTGGGAACTAGTAGCTAGACCTATTGAAAAAAATGTTATTGGAACCAAATAGGTCTTTAGGAATAAGATGAATGAAAATGGAGAAGTTATAAGGAATAAAGCAAGACTTGTATGCAAAGGATATTCTCAAATTGAAGGGATAGATTTTGAAGAGACTTTTGCTCTACTAGCTCGAATTGAAGCAATCAGATTATTTTTGGTATTTACAGCTCACAAAGATTTCAAAGTCTATCAGATGGATGTGAAGTCTGTATTCCTGAATGGGGAGTTAGAAGAGGAAGTCTACATTAAGCAACCAGAAGGTTTCTAACTATCAAATCAAGGTGATATGGTATCTAAGTTGAAGAAAGCATTATATGGACTCAAACAAGCTCCCAGGGCATGGTATGCAAGATTGAATAAGTACTTACTACAATTAGGATTTAGTAAAGGTACCACTAATGGTATTCTTTCTTTCAAGATAAATGGTGATCAAATTTTGATTGTTGAAGTCTTTGTTGATGATATCATCTTTGGTGAAAATGAAGGTATGTGTATGAAATTTGCTAGTGAAATGCAGAAAGAATTTGAGATGTCTATGTTTGGTGAGATGAATTTCTTTTTGGGTCTACAAATCAATCAATTAGATAAATGAATCTTCATATCTCAGTCTAAGTATGTGAAAGAGTTGTTAAAGAAGTTTGGGATGGAAGACTCTAAACTGGTATGTACTCCCATGGTGATTGGCTTCAAATTGAGAAAAATTGATGAATCAACCAAGACTAATCAGAAAAAGTATAGATCCATGATTGGAGGATTATTTATCTAACTCAAACCAGACCTAATATTATGCATGCAGTTTGCCTTGTTGCAAGATTTCAAGCTGATCCAAGAGAATCACATGTGATAGTAGTAAAGAGAATCTTAGGGTATTTAAAATGCACTCTGGATCACGACTTAAATGGTATCCAAAGGATAATGATTTTATTCTCAGTGCTTATACATATGTTGATTGGGCTGGAGATGTTGATGACAGAAAAAGTACAAGTGGAGGTGCTTTCTTCTTGGGAAATAGATTGGTTTCATGGCTGAGCAAGAAACAAGATTCAATCTCTTTGTCAACTACAAAAGTAGAGTATATTGCAGTAGCATGTTGTTGTACTCAAGTGTTATGGATAAAACAAACTTTGAAGGATATAAGAGTTGTTTATGAAGATCCAACTGTAATTTTGTGTGACAATACAAGTGCCATAGATATTTCAAAGAATCTAGTGATGCACTCAAGAACGAAACATATATCTAGATAAGGTATCACTTTTTGAGGGAAAAGGTGACATAGAATGTAGTTAAGTTGGAATATGTTCCAACAAATGATCAAATTGCAGATATCTTCACTAAGCCTCTTCCTAAGGATACTTTTGAGTATCTCAGGGAAAAATTAGGGGTCATTACCCCTCCAGCTTTGAATTAAGATACAAAGGAATGCATCAGTCTAGTGGTGCCCAAAAATTTATTCTTTGATCTAGATTGATGTTCTAAGAGCTATCTCTCAGGGGGAGTAGTTGAATGATGACAAAAAAGTTGGTTGCAAAAGTTTAAATTTGACCAGAGTAGTAGAGTGCAAGTATGTGCCTTTTGCCATTGATGTCAAAGGCGGAGAGAAATCATGTGAAAAAATTAGAAGCAGAAAAGAAGTGCATATGTGTAAAGAGAAAGGGCAAGAATCGTGTCTTGATGGTCTTTATATTTTTTCACATCATATGTTGCCATCAATGGCAAAGGGGGAGATTGTTGCAAGTATGTGCCTAATCGATGTTGTCATTGATGTCAACATATCTATGTTGTCATTGGTTTCAACTATGCTCCTATCTTGTTGTTTTCTTGTAATGAGTAAGATGCTTTGTATTTACTTATGTAAGTAGTTTTGATGTTGAGGATCATATTGAGAAAATTAGCTTCTCCGGTAGAGACAGTGAGTTACAGTGGAAACATTGTGTTGCATACAGAAGAACAGTCTAGAAGAATGGCCCACATTTTTTGTAGAATGAATATCTTTGTCTGTGGATTGTATGTTATTTAGAAGTCCATCTGAAGATGCTATGTTCTAAGTTTAAGCCACCAGTATGAAGAAATGAGTGAGTTATGTTCACCAGAGTGAAAATAACTTTTTTTGTATGTTTGGCAAAGATAGGGAGAAAGTGTTATGCTCTACATTCCTCCACATTAAAGTATTTTGATCTGTGGTTCTAGAGATAAGTCTGAGACCATGTTAAGTGCCTTCAACTCCAATGGTTCATGATTTGGTGGTTTGTAAGCTATCCTTTCTTTATGACAATAGTCGACAGTGTTGTTCTTGTGCTCTCGTTTAAACGATCTTTTTGACTGAGTGGTTAGAGATCATGCAGTTGTTCTTGGTGATTACAATGTGCTTGTGGATACCTCTTGATCATGTTCCTACCTTTGGATTGGTCTGTAAAGAAAGTGTTGATCATGAAAGAAGAATGTTCTTAGAAAACCTAGTGTTAACTCTAGTCTGGGCTGACTTGGTTGTTTTCACTATTTGCATAGATGCATTGAAGATTGTAGAAGCATGTTGTGGCATGGAGGATTGCATTTGAGTCCCAGCTAAGGCATGGCATGTTCATCATACTTCTCTACATCTTTCCTTAGCTAAATTTTGTAATAGGTCTAGACCTATTTCTATATATATTTTGTAATGCCGACCTTGGAGAATGTTCCAATGGTTGATGAATGTAATGCCCACCTTGATGTACATTCCAAGGTTGATGAATTGTATAAAAGCATGTAATAAAGTTGAAAAAAAGTGTGTGAGTGTGAAGAAGAGATAAGTGTGAATGTGTGAAAGAGCAGAGCAGAGAAGTTATATTGTGCTTCAATGGAACTGAATTCTGGCATGGAGTAGATGCTACTTAATCAGTTCACCACTTTGGCAGTGAGCCACCCCTTGGTAGTGAGCAATTTGGGCAATGAGCCTTGTAGGCTAACACCCACCATGGTTTTTCCCTTATAGGGTTTTTCACATAAAAAAATTGGTGTCTACTGTGTGGATGTGTGTTTATGATTAAGTATGTGGTTTCATGCTTTGATGGTTAAATCTGATTATAAGTTGTTGATGGTTTGATGTTCATATGAAGCTAAGTTTTTGTGACAACTGATTCACCCCCTCTTAGTTGTCTGGTGTATTTCAACACATATCCTAACATTGTAAGCTTTTCTTATGTTCTATTTGCATGCAACCATGCAAGTTTAGTGGATTAGGGTTGTACATACTTCAATCACATGTGTAACTCTTATTGTAAATTAATAATCAGATGTCTCCATGACTATTAGGAATTTCTTAAAGGGTCTTGTCATACAATCTTAGTCATGTCACATTTATTGATATGTATGCTTCAAGAATTAGTTAGTTTTCTAGAACTATAAAATATTGTATATGTTTCACTATAATCTTTTTCTTAATGCATGTGAGACATTCTTCACTAGAGAGGTTCATGGAAATGTTGAAGAACAAGTACGTAATATCAAAACTTTTAAGCATGACACATTATCTATTATGTAATTATATAATTGATCATCATATATAATGTAAAATATCATATACATAATGTCATGAAAATGTCATATAGTGTATATGTAATGTCATAGAGGCATGTACAAACAAAGCCATATAGGCAAGTACAACGATATACATCAGTAAAATAAAAATGTATGATTACAAATCTATATAGGTATACAACAAAATGTCCTGACATCAAAAGTCTTATGGAGTGCTATCAAATACTCAATGGCCCTTGCTTAGCCGTGAAGATGGAAAAGCAGTTGATGACTCATGCTCTCTCATCTGTCGATTGGATCTCCTCTCATAAGCTTTTTGAACCTCCACCTATTAATACAATTAAATAATATCCACATTAATATAGAAAACATGAAATATATAAAATGACATAAGTAATCAATCACTTATCATAAACCAATAATCTATCTCAATCATTCCTTGCCTCTCTTCATCTGTAGATGGATGGGTTGGAGTTGTGACCTCCTTTGAGATGAATCAAGAAGAAAATTAGAGTAAAGATGAATATCATTTATGTACATTAAATGATGTGAGATAAAAAAGAAATATATAATGACATTTATATGTTATTAGCTCATACCTCTGTTAAAGGCATTGCAGACAAAACAACTACACCAATGCCCACCTTCATTGTGTCACAAATATTAGGAGTATGAATTGTTGTTATCAACTTATAATAGAAAATTTTTATTTGACGAAAATCTACATAACATTATTTAAATGCATAATGATTAAAATAGTAAAATTTACCTCAGTGAAACTAGATTTATGACCTGTCCCACTAAGTTCTCCTGATGTTAGAGGTCCAAAATCCACCTATTCATCATCAAATTGTCATTAAATAAGATTACCATTGATATATGACATAAAATTTACATGTATTATATTTACTATCTTGTTACAAATTACATACCTGTCGACTCGACCTCCCCTCATAAGTTCATATTGGATGGCTGATAGATGTAGGATGAGTACTTTGACCCTAAAATTTTATAATGCATACAATTACCTACATTAATTTTGACTTATAATAGATTAATATAGTTAATTAAAGATTTCAAATACAAATTTAATAAATTTAAGAACCTTATAAAAATTACATATTTATCAGTACCAAAGGTCCTATCCAGTAACTCATCTATTATTAAAATATTATCCAATACGGATGTGTCATACTCCTGCTCTTGTCCCTATGTGGCATAGTCCTGAAAGTGTGCAACATCATTTTCAATGTCTATATTGGGAGAATCCTCAGATCCATAATCACATAAAACTCCACATGAATGACAAATATGTGGAGATCGATGATGCCTACTAGTCTCACCCTCATTGGCCTGTGAAAGTGGCTACCATGCTATAGTAAAGACTACGTGAGGGAACTAAAAGAATTTAGTGTCTCCACCTCAAAACTCTCCTTCAAAGTAGAAGGGAGTGTAATATGCTAAAAGGATGGCCTCACTAAGGGTCTCACTAGATGGTCATGGGAACAATGTGACCCCTCCCTATCCTATGCAGAGCCACCACCTCTACCCTAGAAATTCCACATGTCAAAATAGTTTGGAATCTCCTTAAGGATAAACTCATAATAGAGTTTCCTCAAAAAATACTATGGGATGTCATTATTATTGCATGGTGGATCATCAAAGACCATCCACCACCTATCCCAAAAGTTTTGAGATATTCCTTCATGTACACACTAGTGAATAGGGAATCTTTTACAACTCCCTTACAATGGCTCCTTACTTCTAAGATCAACAAATAGGGCACATAGATCATATTTTTATTTTTTTTGTCTTTCACCTATTTGTATGATAATTTAGTTGAACAGTATTCCTGAAAACTCTTCTTACAATCTGCCCATTTGTTGATTTGACTTGTCATTGAATTGATGTGAGAAACAATCAACTCTAGTGGTGTAGTAAAGGATCATTGGTGACAATTGGTTGCAACTAGATTTTTTAATGTTTCAATTAGATTTCAAGTTGTCTTTTGTTCTCTTCAGTTTACCCCCAAAAAAATTTCTTGTGTCTCATGAGGATGCTGAGGAATTGAAGGAGGAGTTTGAGGAGGGTTGTTTTGTGCCCCCTTTTCAGTTGGAATCTCAACATCCCCTCTATTTGGTGGATTAGGGTTTGGGGGTGTTTCATGGGTTTCATTGGCTGAAAATAAAAAATAAAAATTGAATCAAAATATTGAAAAAAAGTGATTCATTTTCAAATTTAGAAAAAACATGGAAAGATTACCTTATTCAACTTGTTGTTCCCATGGATCTCATGCACAATGTCTTGGAGTGTGGGAACATCATGGAATAATCATGTTTGAGTGGATTATCCTCTAATTTCTTCAAAAAATAGTTGTACAATAACCCTATTCACATTTCAAACTCTCAAGAATTGTGTAGTGAAAATGAGGGGGTCACGGTTTGTCTTTGTTTTTTTATATTTTCCAATTTAAAACATGAGAACATTATAATGAGATCACGTTTTAGCCTCGATAATTACTGAGCCATAATGCAAGCACGTTATATAGCACGGTCATGTTATTTTTGTTTGGACAAAAAGTAGTTTGACCACTTTTTGGCCTCCCATCTTTTTGCACACGCCCTCTCAAGATCTCATGAATGTAATTCAAATGTTGAGGCACCAAATAAATAGTGGAGTGAATGCAATTCAATACAGAGGCATAGAGAAGTGGTTGGGGTAGGAGTCTCCTCTTCTAGGTTTAGCTTTGTGATTCAATACCAAAGTTATTGAGGTAGAAGAGGTAGGTGATTTCGGCCTAGGTGTAACCCTAAATGGATTTCTATATATACATGCTCTGAAGAGGTATTTAGGGTTGATCGTTGAATCATCAAGGAAGGATTTGTGGTAGACTCATGCCTTTGTGCTATTTTCCAAGGATCAAATGAATATTGATGGACTATGTCTTTTGGCCTTTCATGTCTTCATCCTCGATTCAACAATGATTGGAAAAATATCATTACCTTCTCTATTCTTGTTTGTACTAAAACATACTTTTGATTTCCATCTGGCATATGCAACCTCTATTTGTAAATCTAAGACTCTTAAACCTTTTATAGTTTAATGACGATGTGTTTTTCACTTTTCATTGTTGCATATATGTTTCTGTTGTTTCATTTTTGCAAATACTATGCACGATCAGTCATATGTTAGTGGGAACGTTTTGTCTTTGGAATTTTTCCATTTGAACTAGGATTTACGTTCATTCTCCTTCTTCCCTTTCTCCCCCAAATCTGAGGTAGAATTCACTAAACATTCTATAAAGATCTAGCTTCTAAAATCCCATAGTTCATCTCGCAAGCCACATCCCATGCTTGCAAGGTTTCTGATTTTGGTGTAGGTTTGAATAAGAGTGTGCAATTAGGTGCAAATTTGAACGTCAATAGGTGGTCCAAAGTCAAATTGCAACACATTTTCTTAGCTAAAAGCAATGGTGGTAAGGCCTAGAAAATGACTAAATCTAGAAAATATCCCTCTTAGGAGTTACTAAGGACATGGGGTAGGATATTATTTTCTTGCACTTGGTTGGTAGGGCAAATGTTTCTTATCAACTTGATTTTGTGTCACCCAACCAATATTTCCTTATCTATTTAAGTCTATATCTTGTTGGAACTAAAATGATTGTAAATAAGATTGTATTGAGTGAGAGTTAAAATGATTGTATTGATGAAAAATATTGTAAATAAGATTGTACTAGAAAATCATCTATATTATGTATTGACAAAAAAATTATAACTAATATTGTATTGAAAAATCAAGGTTATGATGATTTACATGGTAGTCCTTTTAATTTCAACCATTGATCTATCATTTGTCCTCACTATAAAAACACCTATTGATATAAACATATGATAATAGAGGAAAAAAGAGATAATGTATGAACAATTAAAAGATATAAAAAATTGAGAAGATAACAAAAACAAAAACAATTCTAATAGTATTGTTGAGTGTATAATCTATTTAGTAGATATTAAATATTATATAAAAATTTAAAATAAAAATAGTTTTGAGGTAGTAAATGATTAACTATATTATAATTGGGCCAAAACTAGAATTTCTTTTGTTAAAGTGAATTTCATTATAATTCTCAAAAGAAAAATAATTATGAAGCTTTTAATTAAGATGGTTAGATAATTCTCCACAACCATATCTACTAATGTATGTTCTATATTTTTAATATTCAAATCTTAATAAGCACCAACAGATGGACTTCCTTCATAACACCTTAAGTGTCAAAAACAATTTGCCACTACACCAAACTTACACATATATTTGAGATAAATGTGATATAAGAACATAAATATTGTATTGTTTTCTATGGATGTTTAGGATTAAGGTGCCATCAACCTTGTAAATCCTATGTGATTTATTATTCCTATTATTGTTTGTAAATCACTCATAAGGGATGAAAGGTTTCACCAGCAATGATCTTGTTTTTGCCGCATGTTTATATCTAGTCCTTTACGCTAATTCATCTACGACAAAACCCCCCTATGAGGGGTTTGGGCAGATCATCCCCCCAGTGGGGGGTTTGGGGGCCATACACCTAGGCTAGGGCTTGGGGGAAACACCCTTGGAGCCAAATTTTATTTATATTTTATCATTGTAAATCTGGATCGTTTGTCATTAATTCATAGATCTGATGGTCAATATTATGTCAGTTTTATTGCTCTAGCAGGAAAACCCCTTTTATAAAGCTATTTATACTACATTTTTAGTAGAGTTGAGAGTAATAGGTGCCATTAGATTGAAGATTGAAGAAGAGGAAGTGCATGTATTGTAATCTCATATTTGAAGATGATACAACTTAGAGCCTCTTTTCTTAGTGGAGTTTTGATGCAGGAGCATCC
Source organism: Cunninghamia lanceolata (assembly GCA_027924645.1). NCBI lineage: Eukaryota > Viridiplantae > Streptophyta > Pinopsida > Cupressales > Cupressaceae > Cunninghamia > Cunninghamia lanceolata. The sequence goes on along the minus strand of BSBN01000870.1, from coordinate 13,225,367 downwards.
AATGGTGTAAGGGCAATCTTGCATCACCCAAAAAGAAGTTAATTCAAAACCATTGTAGTTGTTTTCATTTCTTTCCATAATTAGTGTTTCTAGTTCCATAATGTCCTAAATAATGATGTAGGACTTTCATTTTTTTCCAAACTACTAAAAATAACAAAACTACTAGTTTTGAAAAGTTTAATTGCCATTTTAGGAAAGTTTGCATTTGGGCACAGATTGAAGCGAAAAGTTACAGAAATCTTTATAACTAAAATATACGAACTTTGGCAAAGGAATCAGGCAAAGATCATTTGTGAGCTGAAAGATATTAGAGTTTTGTTTTTTAAAAAGCCCCTAAAAATTTCTAAAATGAGATATGAGGCACTAAAACATCCCATAACATCCTGAAAAATTGATAGAAATCTATTTACAGATTTTTGATGTGATAGTTCACGTCGTGAGCTTTCCGGCACTTAAAATATTTTGCCAATCAGACACCCAGATCAAAAGTTATGCTTCCCAGAAGTTGACCTACTTTTGGAGGGAGTTGCAAATTTCAAAATTCAGCTAGAGGCCACCAAAAAGTGCTATTTATGACTATTTTGGGAACCCTAGGAGTAGTAGAGTTAAGGGGGAAAGTGTAGAGTCAAGAATAGGTGGGAAAATAGAAACCCTAGCTAATTTAGGGTTACAGAAGGCTGAAGATTCTAGAGTCTTGAGGTTAGGAAAGTTGTAATGTGTTGCATCTAGTGGAGGATTCATCCTCTGATTGTACTAAGCTTCTGTAATGTAATGTGTTGTCCAAATCAATAAAAGAACATCTCTATTTTCTATGTGCAATTTTTGTTGTGTGTTTTATGATTTCCCCCTTTCATCAAGTGGTATTAGAGCGAGAGTTCCTGAGTGTGTAGATAAATTGCCAACCGTGAGGCAATTTGCACTAGGACCTAAGGTTGTGGGTTTGCTGCAGAGTTCAAAATACCTCCACAAAGAAATTGTATTGGGAGGAATGCCTTGACAAAAGAGGGTTTTAGAGCCCTGCAAAGGCAAATTGATGCATTTCAAGAGGAGCTACGAAGAGGGTTTGAGCCAAGAATAAGAGAAGAAAGCAAAGATGAAGCTGAAGAAGAGCTATCTGAGGAAGAACAAGAAGTTGCAGAAGATCCTGCAGAAGTTAGGTTGTTGAGGGCCATTTCTAAGATTAGAAAAAGGCCTAGGATCGAAGTTTCTACATATTCTAGAGATTTGAATCCGGAACAACTTGTTGATTGGATCAATGACATGGAGGAGTATTTCGAGTATGAAGACATGGAGGACCCAGATCGAGTCAAGTTCGCAAAAACAAAGTTGAAGGGCCATGGAAATATTTGGTGGAAGGAGGTCTAGTTAGAGAGGAATAGAAGAGGAAAGGGAAAGATCACCAGATGGGATCGGATGGTGGAGAAACTGAAGAAGTAGTTCATTCCTATGGACTATGAGATGGAGTTGCTAAAGAAGCTACAAGGATTGAAGCAAGGTAAAAAGTCTATTAAGGAGTATATAGAAGAATTTTATAAGATTACTATTAGGATAGGCCATGCAGAGGCCAACAAGGAGAAGGTAGCCCATTACATTAATGGGTTGAGGCCAAGTATTCAAGAGGTGCTGAGCCTGGTCAGAATGACCACCATAGAAGATGCATACCAGTTATCCCTGAAGGTGGAAGAGAAGCTAAATAAAAGATTTGAGAGCAAGCAAAGGGGAAGAGGTCAAGGTGGAAGGACTGGTGGAAGACCCTATGGAGGCCATAATGAAGATCAAAAGAAAAGTGAAGAAGTTGGCACTAGTTGAAATCAGAGAGGGAATAATGCCTACCACCCTCGTGACCAGAACAATGGTGAGCAAAGAGGAAGAGGAAGGGGCCGACCTGGGAAAGGACCTGGAAGAGGATGTTTTAGAGGAACCTGTTTCCAATGTGGAGAAGAAGGGCATCGAGTATACAAGTGTCCACAACATCAAGGAAGGACAAATAGAAGACCTAAAGGTAATGCACAAGTTGCACATGTAGATGAAGATGCGCAGTCTGAGCGTTTTGAAGATACTGAAAGGGGAGAAACCCTAGTTGTCAGAAGAACTTTGATGAATGAGGAGAAATAACCTAATCAGAGGAAGAGTTTATTCTGCACAAGGTGCAAATGTGAAGGTAAGTGTTGTGATATTATTATTGATAGTGGAAGTACTGACAATCTTGTTTTAGAGGAGATGGTTGACAAGAAGAAAGCATCCACATCCATATCAGATTGCATGGTTGTAGAAGGACTACAAAGCTTTGGTCAATGAGCAATGTTTAGTGAGGTTCAAGATTGGGGACTACCATGATGAGGTGTTGTGTGATATCATATTGATGGATACATGTCATATGCTATTGGGGAGGCTGTGGCAGTATGATAGAAGTGTTGTCTATGATGGCCATGGAAACACATATTCCATAACAAAGGATGGAGTTTGTCATAAGTTGAAGCCCTTGAAGGAGGTGGAAGAAAAGGTATGTAGTACTGCCAGCATTTGCTTGGTAGATGGTAGGAAATTTTTGGAGGGTATGAAGCATGAGCGTCATTTCTTTGCGTTGATTCCTAAGATTAGTCAAGAGAAATGTGCAGATGTACCAGCAGAAGTTTCAGATATGTTAGAAGAATTTTAGGACATTATCTCTGATAATGTACCAGAAGGTTTACCACCAGTGAGGAAGATAAGTCATCAAATGGATTTGATACCAAGAGCTAGTTTGCTAAATAAAGCAACCCACAGAATGACTCCAACAGAAAATGAATAGTTGAACAAACAAGTTCATGAGTTGTTAAAGAAGGGATTGATAAGGGAGAGCCTAAGTCCATGTGTGGTACCTACAGTACTAGCACCAAAGAAAGATGGAGAGTGGAGAATGTGTACAGATTCTCAAGCCATAAATAAGATCATGATCAAGAACATGTTTCCATTGCCAAGAATGGATGACATAATGGATTGTTTGAGTGGAGCCAAGTACTTCACAAAGATTGACCTGAAGAGTGGGTATCACTAGATCTGAATCAGAGAAGAAGACAACCTTCAAGACAAAGGAGGGTTTGTATGAGTGGTTAGTCATGCCATTTGGGCTAACCAACACACCAAGTACATCCATGCAGCTCATGAATGAGGTACTGAAAGAATTTTTGGGAAGTTTTGTTATTGTTTATTTGGATGATATTTTAATTTTCAATAAGACTTGGGATGAGCATCTGATGCATATCAGAAGAGTTTTAGAGAAGCTGAGGGAGAAATTACTAATTAATCTGAAGAAATGTAGTTTTGCAAAGGAGTTGGTATACCTGGGATTTGTTGTCTCAGAGGAATGTCTTAAAATGGACCCAGAGAATGTGAGAGCCATCCTTGAATGGCCTACGCCAAGGAGTGCCACAGAGGTAAGATCTTTTCATGGTTTGGCAAGTTTTTACAGAAAGTTTATCAGAAATTTTAGTAGCATTTGTACACCCCTAACGAAGACAATGAGAGGGGATAGAAAAGAGTTTAAATGGATTGATAAGGGAGAGCCTAAGTCCATGTGTGGTACCTACAGTACTAGCACCAAAGAAAGATGGAGAGTGGAGAATGTGTACAGATTCTCAAGCCATAAATAAGATCACGATCAAGTACATGTTTCCATTGCCAAGAATGGATGACATAATGGATTGTTTAAGTGGAGCCAAGTACTTCACAAAGATACATTGAAGCAGAAAGTCAAAGAAACCTATTTTGGCACTTCCAGATTTTAATAAGGTGTTTCAGGTAGATTGTGATGCTAGTGGTAGTTCTATAGGAGTTGTTTTGAGTCAAGAAGGTAAGCCCATTGCCTATTTTAGTGAGAAGCTTAATGATGGAAAGAAAAAGTATTATATTTATGATCAAGAATTTTATGCAATAGTTCAGGCTTTGAAGAAATGGAGACATTATTTGTTGCCAAAAGAGTTTGTTTTATATACTGATCATCAGGCTTTGCAGTATCTTAATAGTCAAGGAAAGTTGAACCAAAGGCATTTAAAATGAGTTGAGTTTTTGCAGAGTTACACTTTTGTTTTAAAGCACAGGAGTGGGAAGTCCAACAGAGTTGCAGATGCCTTGAGAAGAAGGCAAAATTTGTTGACAGAAATGAAGATAGAGGTTGTTGGGTTTGATGAGCTCAAGAGTTTGTATCCAGAAGATCCAAATTTTGTAGAGGCTTGGAAAGCTTCTCTGGAACCTATTACTTTGGATAGGACAAAATGGTTGGATTTCATAATCTAAGATGACATGTTATTTAAAGGAAGTCAGTTATGCATTCTGAGGAGTTCCCTGAGAGAGAACCTGATTAAGGAGAAGCAAAGTGGGGGATTGGCCAAACACTTTGGTCGAGATAAGACCATTGCTATTTTTGGTGAAAATTATTATTGGCCACAACTGCAGTAGTATGTGAGGAAATTTGTGTAGAGTTGTAGAGTATGTCAGATGGCAAAAGTAGTAAGTTAGAATACAGGTCTATATTAGCCACTACCTATACCAGATAAGCCATGGGATGATATTATTATGGATTTTATTCTTGGTTTACCAAGGACACAGAGAGGACATGATTCCATTTTTGTGGTGGTGGATAGATTCTCAAAGATGGCACATTTCATTCCTTGCAAGAAGAATAATGATGCTGTTCATATTGCTGAATTATTTTTCAGAGAGATAGTGAGACTACATGGTCTACCTGAGAGCATAGTTTCAGATCGAGATACTAAGTTTGTTGGTTATTTGTGGAAGACATTGTGGAAGAAGTTGAAAACATATTTAAAGTTCAGTTCTGCACACCATCCACAGACTAATGGACATACATAAGTGTTGACTAGGAGTTTGGGTAACCTGCTACGATGCTTAGCAGGAGATAAGCCCAAGGGATGGGATTTGATTTTTCCATAGGCAAAATTCGCTTACAACATTTCTGTCAATAGGAGTACTAGTAAATCACCATTCCATAGTTTATATGGAAATAGTCCAAGAAATGCTTTAGAGTTAAGGAACCTAGACAAAGGAGAAAAGACAAGTGCCTAGGCCGAAGACTTTGCAGAACACATGAAGAATTTGCATGAAGAAGTGAGAAAGCACATTAGTAAGATGAATATTCAATACAAGGCTAAGGTAGATTAGAAGAGGAGAAATAAGGAGTTCCAACTAGGAGATGAAGTCATGGTTCACTTGAGAAAATAAAGGTTTCTAATTGGAACATACAACAAGTTAAAAATGAAGAAATTTGGACCATGTAGAATCTTGAAGAAGCATGAATCAAAATATTCATATGAGGTAGAGCTGCCGAGTGGGATCAATATTTATTCTGTGTTCAATATTGTTGATTTAACAAAATATCATGAAGGTGGCACAAAGGATGGACCAATAGAAGAACAGTGGAGTATTCTAGCATCTACTTCAACGGAGGAGATAGAAGAGATCTTGGATAGCCGTGTGGGAAGAAGTACTCAGAATAGGCAATATGAAGAATAAATGGTGAAATGGAAAGGAAGGCATGTTGAAGATTCTTCTTGGTTACCTAAGGCAGAGGTTGACCGTTTGGATTTTCCTCACACAAACACCTGAGACGTGACAGGGTCACTTCTCAAATTACCCTGGGTGTCTGATTCAGGAGCATCCAGTAGTGTAAGGGCAATCTTACATCAACAAAAAAGAAGTTAATTCAAAATCATTGCAGTTGTTTTTATTTCTTTCCATAATTAGTGTTGCTAGTTCCATAATCTCTTGAATAATGATGTAGGACTTTCAATTTTTTTCAAACTACTAAAAATAAGTTTAACTGCCATTTTAGGAAAGTTTGCATTTGAGCATGGATTGAATTGAAAAGTTACAGAAAGCTTCATAACTGAAATATATGACCTTTGGTGAAGGAATCAAGTAAAGATCATTTGTGAGCTGAAAGATATTAAAATTTTTGTTTTCTGAAAAGTCCCTAAAAATTTCTAAAATGAGATATGAGGCACTAAAACATCTGATAATATCCCAAAAAGTTGATGAAAATCTATTTACAGATTTACGACATGATAGTTCACATTGTGAGCTTTCCGACGCTTAAAACGGTTCACCAATCAGACACCCAGATCAAAAGTTATGCTTCCCGAAAGTTGACCTACTTTTGGAGGGAGTTGTAAATTTTGAAATTTAGCTGGAGGCCACCAAAAAGTGTTATTTATGACTATCTTGGAAACCCTGGGAGTAGTAGAGTTAAGGGGGAAAGTGTAGAGTCAAGAATAGGTGGAAAAATAGAAGCCCTAGCTGATTTGGGGTTACAAAATGCTGAAGATTCTAGAGTCTTGAGGTTAGGAAAGTTGTAATATGTTGCAGCTAGTGGAGGATTCATCCTCTGATTGTACTGAGCTTTTGTAATGTAATGTGTTTTCCATATCAATAAAAGAACATCTTTATTTTCTGTGTGCAATTTCTTTTGTTGTGTGTTTTATGATTTCCCCCCTTCATCAAGTTTTTACCTGAAAGGATTTTCTACACGTTATATACTTTGTTAGGTGTTCAGTTCTTAAATGCATGTTATTTCTGTGTAATGGGTTTTATTTTTTTTGCAATCTCTATTGATTCTACATTATTTAGAGGATATTAGTAAGGTTTGAATCAGATTTCCATTGTGTGGTTTGTACCTTGATTTCTAACATGGATATGTTAGGTTTACACAATATCTAAATCTTTGTCTTTAAGTAATTGATTACAATATGTTGAATAAAGGTATGCACTTATTTACAATATGTTGATTAAACATATACCTATATCAAAATCTCCTTTAACTAAATTATTAAAGACTGCCCAAAAAATAAACAATGTTGTTGAGATGTATTTGAACATATCATTGAATTCAAAATTTTATGTACTTGTTTATTTCAAATTGATTAGCCTCCTATAATGAATGTTTGGGCTTGTATTGGTTGTTTTATTGTGTAAAAATGTTATTTGTATGCTGGCAAGGAGATGCATGCATGGACTTTTTAGCTTGTAGTTTTAGATTGTAATTCCTACCTTTGTAAGATGGTAGGAATAGTGTACATATAAATCTAAAGACTAAAAGTGAGATGGGACTTGGGAATTTTGAACTATAAATTACAATTTTTGGAAGTTCGGAAAGAAATTTTTTTATAAATAAATTTGTTGTTACTATAAACTCAAAGAGTACATTGGTAGGAAAAAGGTACTATTAAACCTATGTACACTATCAATATTAATTCAATTGATACCTAATATCTTGATTAGATTAAGATCAAGCTCAATCTTCCACCAAAAGTTATCATTAACAAATGAATGTATCTTTGCTATTGACTACACCTACTTAGTACTTAAGATCAAAGTAGATGTGTAAAGGATGAGGAGAGTATGAACTTTGAAATGAATTTGAACATGTCTGCAATAAAGTTAGTCAATTCCATAGGTGAGAGAGTTGTTTGTCCTTGTTGAATACTTGTACTATTGAATAGGGGAGAGAGTTCTTTGTGCTTTTTTCTTTGAGGGCTCATTCTTCTAGAGGCATGTCACATTTGTTTGGACTATTTTGACTTCCACAAATATAATTGTTAGTATGATGAAAAAATTAGCTAAATTTGTTTAAATATTGATACACATCTTTTTGGCCAAACCTTTTTATTTATTTATTTCTTATTTTTCACTAAAATCAAGAGTCATACTAAAAAAAGTTAGCATTTAAAATTTTTTGTCTCTATGACAGTTCAATGCCAACCATAACGCAAAAAGGTTGAACATAATTTTTTAATTGACAAATTATTGATAGTAAACAACATGTTTCTGTTTAAGAGTAAAGACTTAGAGATATTGATTCACTTGTGATTTTTCTTTTTAAAAAGTTTAAGTGATTACGATTTACTAGTAAAGTTTTTTTTCTCGACACAATTATATTTAACTCTATAAGATTTTCTCTATTTAAGTTTGCATCTTGCCGGAGTAAAAAAGTATTGTAAATAAGATTTAATGAAAAAAAAAGATTGTACTAAAAAATCAAATGGTTACCATGTTTTATGTACGGTAGTTAATATATCTGCCAACCATTTTGATCACATTCTATGTGAAATAAAATCATTTGCATAGTTCATTCATGAACAAGAATGAACAATTAAATTGCAGTAATGTTTCAAAGTTTCAGTTTAAAAAAAATAGAAATTGCAAACAACAAAACTACTGCTCCCTTCCTTGATTTCAAGTTCTTGCATTCAGATTGTGGAGCTACTATTTTATTTTAGAGTTGACGGAGGTTAAGCATGGCTACATCGAGAGATAGAGGAATATGAGAGGTCCTTAGAAGCTATGGCTTGCCAATCATCTCAGCCATTGCAGATCACTTTGAAACTACTTTGTAGTGGAAGGGAAGGAGGCTTTCTTATAAAAAAAATTAAGAAATATAAGAGAACTGTATTTAGAGTGAATATGTCACCCAAGCCACCTTTGTTTCTTGATCCTCACATCATACTCTGCTGGACAAACTTAATGCCCAACACAAACTTTACGGGAGGCTACTGAGTGCTCTCGTATTTGGACCCTCTCAAAGAAAAACACACTAAGCTCAAGAAATTCTACTTCCATGTACTCAAGATGAACATAACCAAATGGTTTCTAGAATTCAAGTGGTCCATGGGAGAGTTGTGGCCTAAAATTGACAAAAAAATTACCGAGTTTGGCAATGTCGAATTTAACATCAAAAGTTTGCAAATGTGTTATAATTTTCTATGTAGGTTGATAATGAATAAAGATCCTATAGACCTAGGGCCTACTATTCTGGGAATGGAAGGGCCTACTTACGTTTAGAAGTGGATTAGGCTTCAACTCGCTCCCATTGCAAGCATTGACATGCTTCCCAAGATCTTAGAGGAGATCATCATCCACGTGATCCCTCTTCCATTCCTAATTATGTGCGAAGACTACACCATATGTTGTAGTTAATTCATGCAGGCATGTTATAATTTTATGTTTAACATAAGTATTGACTATTTAACCATTGAAGTGGATGATATTTAGTAGAGTGTGCTTCAACACCTTTTGAGGTTCAATGCTCATTTTTCCAAGCCTCATACAACACGAATATTCTTAAATATCATCCACTTCAATAGTCAACGGTAAATCTTGGCCAATAAAAGTAGGACAAATATTTATCACCTTTTGTTGTGGATGAAGTGTAAAATTCCTATTGACTATTTGACCATTGAAATGGATGATATTTAAGTAGAGTGATATAGCACATTGTGATGCCAAACAAAGAGTTGCATGCAGATCTTGTAAAAGAAGTATGAGCTACCATTAAAGATAATAGACGATTAAACATGAGATACCTAGAGAGGATGGAGCTGCTTCAACCAATGATGAATAAAGTACTAAGGATCAAACCGTTAGTGTCATTCCAATACGCATGTGCAAAGTAGGACTTGTTGGTGGAGTCACATGATGGAAGATATGCGGTGAAGAAGGGAGAGATGTTGGGTGGGTATCAATGCTTTGCCATCAAAGATCCCAAAGTGTTCAATGATCTCGAGGAGTTCCATCCCTAATGTTTCATGGTAGAGGAAAGGGAGAAATTATTAAAATACTTGTTATGGTCAAATGGACTAGAGACTGAGTGGATGATATCACGGCTATTGGTGATGCATCTGTTCATGCATTACAATTTCTATAAGAACCCTAGCCAAATCTTCCTTGAAATTTTTGATTTTAGAGTATTGACATTTCGTCAAACACTTTGCATAAAGTCTAATCTAAATGTATTTTTATTAGAATAGTAGATGGTAGTTCATACTAATTCCAAATAAATACATAAATTTATGGAGGAAATGAAATGACGTTTCATCAAACAAATGGCATACAATTTATGAAAGCTCAAAATCAGAACACTATATGGGTAAATTCCATGTAATACAAGGTTGTAAACATAGTTCCACGGAGTTTTGAGGATGGGGACGAGGGGATGGCAGGGGACACATTTGGGGATGGAGGGGTGGGGGGTCTAATTTTGGGGATGGCAGGGGGACGGTGGCAGGGGGCAGTGCATTGAAATACATATAGTACTTGAAAAATTAGTTATAGAAATATGTATAACTATAGAAGTCTATAAGATGTATAAATTAGTTATAAATTAGACATGTATGCAAAATGTGGAAGCATAGACAAGGTAGGTGAACTATTTGATAGAATGCCTCAAAGAAATGTGGTCTCATGGACTGCAATGATTGTAGGATATGCACAAAATGGATTTGTTGAAAAGACTTTAGAAATTTTAAAGCAAATGCAATTGACTAGTGTAAATCCAAATTCCACAACCTTTGCCAACCCAGCATCCTCCCTACCTATGTCAAAATGGGAGCTTTGGAATAGGGTATGGACATCCATTAAAACATAAAGGATAGAGGAATTTTGTTAGATGTTGTAGTTGCAACTGCCCTGTTAGACATGTATGCAAAATATGGAAACATAGACAAGGCACATGAATTTTTTGACATAATGCCTCAAAGAAATGTAGTGGCAAAACTAGGGGACGATAGGGGGATGGTGGGGGGATGGCAGGGGATGGTGGGGATGTTTCCCTGAAGTCTCCCCATCTCAGAAATGGGGAGATGTGGGGGATGACTATATTTTAGGAGGGATGCATCCCTGTGGAACTATGGTTGTAAATAAACTCAAAAATTACCAGATTTTACATCAGTAAACTATTGTTAGGGTTAGCCAGAAGAAGATATCAATTAAATGCAAATAAAGATTAAACAGAGGAATGAAAAATACACAGAAATAATAACAGCGAGAGACAAGTTTTAATGTGGTTCACCCAAACTCGGGCTACATCCACAATAGAGAGTCCAATATTATTATCCAATAAATCAAAGTGATTACAACCAGTAATCCTTGTAACTCAATACCGTTACAAATGCTACAATACAATATCAACCAAAACCTCAACCCGTAGCTACTTTTATCAAACCCTTATGTCACTTACAAAAATAGGTTTTTTTTATGTTGACTCATGGAAAATTACAACCTGAACCTTGGTGAGGATACATAACTAGTGTACAGTACTTGCATGATCAGTCACCACCTTCCAACAATCTCCCACTTGGAGACTGATCCTAGATGACACCGTTGCACGTGCAACTCCCACTGGAAATAAGCACCCTGGACTCTACTATTCTGATTTTGTTTTCAGTCTTGAAGACCAATCGAAGCTAAAGAGGAGCTTAGTTTCTCCCTTGTCACTACCTTTGTAAACATATCTGCTAGATTTTCATCTGTATGTATCTTTACCAGCCTTAATTGTCCATCATCCAACACCGACCAAATGAAGTGATAACTCAACTGTATGTGTTTGATCTTTGAATACAAGGCAAAATTCTTTGCAAGATGTATGGTACTATGACTGTCTGTAAACAAATAACTATTAGCCTATTGTTTGTCCAACTCTTCCATGAAAGATTGCAGCCATATCATCTCCTTGCTTGCCTCTATTGCAGCTACATACTCTGCCTCCATTGTGGATAAAGCAACCACATTTTGCAACCATGAGATCCAACTTACTGTTATCCCACCTACAGTAAAGACATAACTTGTAGTACTCCGCCTGGTATCAATATCCCCTATCAAATCTAAGTCTACATAATCTAATAAATCAGTATTAGAGCCCCCAAAACATAAGTGTTTATTGGATGTACCTCTCAAATATCTGAAAATCTATTTTACTGCATTCCAATACTCCAATCTGGGATTACTCATATACTTGCTTACAACTCCTACAACATGTGCAATATCCAATCTCATGCATACCATGGCATACATTAAACTTCCTACAGCTAAAGCATATGGTACCTTGGACATTTTTTCTTCCTCCTCTAGTGTCTTAGGACACATCTCCTTAGTCAATTTCAAATGACTAGGCAAAGGTGTGCTGACAACTTTTGCATTCTTCATATGGAATCTCTGCAACACCTTTTCAACATTATCAACCTGAGATAGAGTCAATTTTCTATTCTTCCTATCTCTGCAAATTTTCATACCAAGGATTTGTTTTGCTACCCCCAAATCCTTCATAGCAAATGACTATGCTAAATGTTGTTTTAACTCTCTTATGTGATCCATGTTAGACCTTGCTACAAGCATGTCATCAACATATAAACATAAAATAATGTAGCTATCATTATCCAACCTCTTAAAATAAACACAATGGTCAGAATTACACCAGTTGTAGCCTTTCTCAGCCATAAAACTATCAAATTTCAAGTACCATTATTGAGATGCTTGTTTCAGGCCATACAAACTCTTCTTCAATCTGCACACTAGTTTATCCTTACTTGTTTCCTCAAATCCTTGGGGTTGTTCTATGTATATCTCCTCCTCCAAATCACCATGGAGAAAGGCAATTTTCACATCTACCTATTCCAAATGTAAATCTTCAGCAGCCACAATACTTAAAATAGTACGAATAGAAGTCATCTTGATAACTAGAGAAAATATCTTATCAAAATCAATGCCCTTTTTTTGTGTAAATCCTTTTACAACTAACTTGGCTTTAAATCTTTTCTTACTTCCATCTTCCTCTTTTAGCCTATAAACCCATTTGTTGGTAAAGCTTTTTTACCTGCAGGTAACTTACATAATTCCCAAGTCTAATTTTTCAGCAAGGAGTCCATTTCTTCTTTCATTGCAAGCTCCCACTAAATCTATGTATCCACCTGCATAGCTTCATCATACCCTTCCGATTCACTAGCATCTGTTAACAAAATAGAATACAAAGAGAGAGAAAACCTTTCAGGAGGTCTACTTAGCCTTGTTGACTGTCTAACATTCACTGGAGTTTGTGGTATTTTATTATTCTATTGCAGAGCATGAGGAACCACTGGAACATCACTATTTTAAATATCATCCAGCACCACGTAATCCTTTTCTTTCTTCTCATGCTACTGCAACTTATCTTTGTATAACACCTTCTCATTGAATACATCCCTACTTCTCACAATTTTCTGATTTTCAAAATTCTAAAGCCTATAACCAAATTCATCAATGCCATATCCAACAAAGATACGTTTTTTTGATTTTGCATCTAGCTTGGTTCTATTTTTAGAATCTACATGTGCAAATGCTTCACATCCGAAGGTTTTGAGAAAAGAATAACTCACCTTCTTACTTGTCCATGCTTCCTCTGGAATACCATAGCCCAAAAGAACTGAAGGGCCTCTATTAATTAAATATGTAGCAGTGTTGACAGCCTCTACCCACATGTTTAAAGGCAGCCCAGCATGCAATCTCATGGTCCTTGCATGCTCCATTATTGTCTTATTCATGCGTTTAGCCACTCTATTTTCCTATGGAGTCCCTACAACCATTTTTTGCCTACAAATTCCATTAAAGGAACAATAATCCTCAAATTCTTTGTTGCAATACTCACCACCATTATTAGATCTGAGACATTTTAATCTTTTACCTGTCTCATTCTCAACCAAGCTTCTCCATTTCTTAAATGTTTCAAATACATCAGATTTCTACCTAAGGAAATAAATCCATACCTTCCTAGTTGCATCATCTATGAATGTAACATAATACCAAGAGCCACCAAGAGAAGATACCTGAGCTGGTCTCCATACATCTGTATGCACAAGCTCCAACTTTTCATTTTTCTTTTGCTTCCCATCCTTGAAAAAATTGACTCTCTTTTGTTTGCCATACACACAACTTTCACAGAAATCTATATTAATATATTTCAGACCTATTAAAATTTTCTTAGAATGAAGTACCTTCATACCTTTTTCACTCGTATGCCCAAGTCTATTATGCCACAACGTTGTCTTAGAACTTGCAACAACTATTTTAGTCTCTTCCTGCGAACCTGCAGTAACTATTCTTGAACCTGTTTATTTTTTCTCTGCAACAACTAAACTAGAAGGAACAGTATGACCTGTACAAAGATATAAGGTACCTACTTTCACACCTTTTGCTACTATTAAGGTACATTTTGAAACCTTCCAATTTTTATCAGTAAATGTAACAATGCAACCTTCTTTAGCTAGCTACCCTGTTGAAATTAAATTCCTATTGAGCCTTGGAATGTGCCTTACCTCTTGCAGTAGCCAATGATTCCCATTCTGCAACTTAATCTTAATTCTTCCCTTTCCAACAATCTAACAGGGTTCATTATCTCCCAAATAAACCAACCCAAAATCCCCTTGGACATAATCAAGAAAATAACTTCTATGGGGAGTAGCATGAAATGAGGCCCCTTGATCTAAAACCCATGAATCATCAGCATTATTTAGGGAAAGAATCAAAGCATCATCTTCAGATTTATTACTTACCACATTTGCCTCCTTATTTCTTCCTTGTTTGTCTCCTTTATTCTTCCAAGACTAGCAATCTTTCTTCAGATGACCAGTTTTCCATAGTACCAACAATCCTTCTATCCTCTAGATTGGGATCTCTTGTCCTTTGATTTTCCTCATGACTTCCCATGACCTCCAGAACCTTTTCCTCTCTCCTTTGATCTGCCCCTGCATTTTGCATTCAAAACACTACTTGATGTGGACCCTCCTGAGCTTTTCTGTCGCATTTCCTCACTAAGGATAACACCAACAACATCATCAAATTTTAAAGTGTTTGAACCAGAGACAGAGTTACTTATAGCCATTACCAAGCTATTCCAACTTTCTGGCAAAGAACATAAAACCAAGAGAGCCCTCACCTCTTTATCAAATTTCACTTTTACAGAAGTTAACTGACTGACAATCATATTAAACTCATTTAAATGATCTGTCACAGATCCACCTTCAATCATTTTTAGATTAAACAAATGCTTCATGAGAAATATCTTATTTGAGGCTAAGGGTTTTTCATACAATTTAGCCAAATCTTTCATCAGTTCACTTGTTGTCTTTGCTTCTATTATATTGAATGCCACAGATGGTGCCAGATACAACCGAATGGTTCCCAGTGCCTTTCTGTCTAGAAGTTCCCAATCCTCATTTGTCATTCCTATCAGTTTCTTGGATACTCTTTCTAATGGCCTCCATAGATCCTTTTGATAGAGATAATCCTCCATCTGCATCTTCCATAACTGATAGTTTTGCCCATTAAATTTATCGACCTTCAATTTACCCTCATCCGCCATTGCTCCCACTCAACTGTGAGACTCCCACTGAACTGTGAGACTCCCACTCAACCGTGAGACCTTCTTGTAGATGATAATTGAACACAACCCGCTCTAATACCAATTGTTAGGGTTAGCCGGTAGAAGATATCAATTAAATGCAAATAAATATTAAATAGAGGAATGAAAAATACACAGAAATAATAACAAGAGACAAGTTTTAACGTGGTTCACCCAAACTCAGGCTACATCCACCAATAGAGAGTCCAATATTATTATCTAATAAATCAAACCGATTACAACCAGCAATCCTTGCAGCTTAATATCGTTGCAAATGCTACAATACGATATCAACCAAAACCCCAACCCTTAGCTACTTTTATCAAGCCCTTATGTCGGTTACAAAAATAGGTTTTTTTATGTCGGCTCATTGAAAATTACAATCCGAACTAGATACATAACTAGTGTACAGTACTTGCATGATCAATCACCACCTATCAACAATCTCCCACTTGGAGATTGATCAGGCTCCACACCAAACAACTATGACCCGAAAATCTACATAATTTCCCAATGCTGATACATAGACGTAAAACCTAGAAATATAAATATATTGGTAATATCCAAACAAAAATATTTTATTAATGCTGACCTATTATTATGCAATAGCTGGTATACCAATCAGCAAGCATATTAAGTCTTAAAAGCTCCTTATAATAGTGTATGCCACTTTCCAAATGGTAAGGCCTTGAGTAAAAGGTTGTGATTCCTTTTGGGAAGGCCACGACTACTTTTGGGAAGGCTTTAAAAGCCTTAAATATTAATAAATAAGCCTCCAAAAATTAAGTGTTGACTTGGGTTAGCCTTCTTTACAAGGTAAATATGGTATGACTGGGTTAAACTCAGCCCCTAACACTATATATAAATTTTTTGATTTATTGTTTGAGAATTCACTCACTAGGTACACTTCACACACTACACTTGTAAATTAAATGATTTGATTTTGTATTTTCTTAATACCACATGCACACACAATACAATGATTTTTTGATATGTATTTTAGTCTCACACAATGAAATCTCCAAAATTGTATTTTCTTGCAAATCTCACAATTTTGGCAAATAGACTCTCTTGTAGAAAATACTCAAAACTTGAAGAAATATATATCTTTGACGCCCAAATATCTCCTCAAAAGTTGAATCAATGAAGCAAAATTGTGAATTCTGAAGTGAATCCACCAACTGGGTAGACTTGGGTTTTCATTCAGTCCACCTAAAATCCCAAGGGTTTTCACCCTAGGGTTTGTTGAACCTATAGTTGCATATCACAAAGAAAACTCCAATATGCAAATAACAATTCAAGATGATGAAATGAATTTCCTTCACCTCCTTTTAAAGCCACAAGTGAACTTTCTAGAACTATCTTCTAGAAGACTCACTTTTATGATTTTATTTTATTTTATATTTTCCTTTTTCAAAAGTGACTTATTTTATAATTTCTCAATATAATATATAAAGTCACTTTTATAATAAAAATAGGTCTAGCTAATCAATTAAATATATAAATAACCCAAAAATGACTTAGGATTATTTAATTAATGAAATTATTCCCTTATAACTCCCAACTTAGCCTATGGGAATAAAAATAGGCTAGTGGACCCCACTAGATGATCATTCAAAAATGGGGACATTACAAATCCTCCCCACTCAAAGATTACAAGTCCCAAGCAATCACAACTAAAATAACTCCTACATACAATCATTGAGATTCTAGGATTCTAAATCAATCTGAAGAATGCTCCACCAAGTTTCTGCTACTCCACTATGATATAAATGTCATTCAAAAAATCATTGGGAAGCAATCCACCAATTATACCAATGCCTGGATCCCAAATTATTGCACCATCATATAACTCTAAATGAAAGGATAAGTGTCTCTTATCAAGTCACCATCACAAGCTATCCATCTAAATATGAATTGTTTCATATGGACTTGAAAGGTGTTCATCATGTGTGCATAACCAAGCATGCATATTCTCTCTAGACTACTAGTACAAATAATGACAACACTGTTAAAACTAAAAATCAAATATATAATTGTCTTGGGAATGCTTCTGCTATCATAAATTGATGAGATCTCATCGTCAATCAACCTCCAAGTGTTGTAGTGACAATCCCATGCACACAAATCCATCCAATCAACTGAAAACATTAAGGCATAGTCTAAAATTTTCATGATCAACAATGTAGGGCAGCCACTAAATGTCAATGTGAAAGATGAAAACCATTGAACCAAATCTGAAATTTCTCTATTCTCATGAATACCTTCTTGCCTTGGATTATAGTCATCTGAAATCCAAAATCCATATGCATATACCTCTCAAAAAGATCATGCAAATCTGATTTTTCTTCATGCTCTACCATCGTAATTTCTTCCCTTTTAAGTATTGAAGATTGATGAAGAAATGCACCTAGTTATTGCCTTTCATGGTCCATGTGAACAATTTTTCCCTTAATCTTTTGTAGGTGTTGTTTTTCTTGAGTGGCTAATAAATTGGCTTCCCTAGCCCTCCTTAGCCATTCACCACACATGTTTTGGGTCCTCACAATGTCCTCTATGCCTTGATTTTCAAAATCAGCTTGTATGTATCTTGGATCCACAAACACTCTTCTCATGCTTAGCTATCAAATATTGATTATCAACAAGATAGTGTTTCTTACCAATGTCATCCACATAAAACCTATCTATAATCACCTTATGATTAACAAAATCATGTGAAGATAATGGACTATTGTTCACAATCATAAAATCAACAGTTTCTTCATACCTTTTGATGGGTCTTCATAGATCTCATGCACATCTTCTTCAATTTTTGTAAATTCATCATTATTTGCTGATCCAAAAAGTGTATACACAACTTTCTCTTCCTTAATCATAAGTTCAGCCTTCAAATCTTCATATGGTTGATCAATAACTGCTAATTTGACAAACTCCATATCAGCATACCCTTCAATCTTATCATTGTCATGAAGAATCATGTACTCCTCACTTGTGGATGCATGCAGTGATTTTTCTTTGTCCATATCATCATCCTATTGAAATAAACATGTCACCACTGTTTCACCTTCTTTATTGTTTCTACATGTATGACTAGGTGTCCAAACTTCATGGTATGTGAAGCAACGTTGTTCTCTCCTCAACTAATTTTTGCTCTTCTTAGGATTACTTGTAGGGTACAAATCACAAGAAGTCAATTCTTCTTTCTCAATGATCTCTTGGACAACTAATTTCTCTTCTTCCTTTCCCAATTTTTTGATGTAGTTATATAGTTTCATCTTGCTTGGATTCCCTTCTTCAAGTATTCCCAAAAAATCATCAAAAGAAATTTGATGCTTAAAGTCATCTAGTAATCTCTGGTACTCATCAATAATTTTTGTGGATTCTCTTTTCATTACCGCCTCCTCATCCTCTTCCTTTAGTAAAAACCTTTGGAGTGTTCTTACCATCTCATTTTCACTTTCTCTAAGAGATTTGAGCATCTTATTTTGATTTTTTTAAAAAAGTCAAGTCTGCCCATCTGAACCATTGCTGAAATTGATTGCTATAACTCTGAAATTGTTTGAATCACACAATCCAAACAAGTTGGCATGATACTAAGCTATGATATTACTGTAAGAACCCTAGCCAAACCTGCCCTACAATTTTTGATTTTAGTGTATTGACATTTCATCAAACACTTTGCATGAAGTCTGATCTCAAAGTATTTTGTTTAGAACAATAGATGATAGTTCACATTAATGCCAAAAACATATATATTTATGAAGCAAATGAAATGACATTTCATCAAATAAATGGCATACAATACGATAGCTCAAAATTTGACCTTTATATGGGCAAATTCCATTTAATACAAGGTTGTCAATAAACTCAAAAATTACTAGATTTTACATCAGCAAACTATGACCCCAAAATCTACATAATTTCCCAATGCTAATACATAGAAGTAAAACCCAGAAATACAAATATATTGGTAATATCCAAATAGAAATATTTTATTAATGTTGACTTGTTATTATGCAATAGTTGATAGACCAATCAACAAGTAGATTTAAGTCTTAAAAGCTCCTTAGAATAGTGTACGACACTTTCCAAATTGTATGGTCTTGAGTAAAAGGTTGTGATTCCTTTTTGGAAGGCAACGACTACTTTTGGGTTCGGTTTTAAAAGCCTTAAATATTAATAAATAAGCCTCCAAAAATAAAGCAATGACTTGGGCCAACCTTCTTTACAAGGTAAATATGGTGCAACCGGGTTAAACTCAGCCCCCATCACTATATATAAATTTTTTGATTTATTGTTTGAGAATTCACTAACTACCACACTTCACACACTACAATTGTAAATTAAATGATTTTCTTTTGTATTTTTTGAATATCACTTGCACATGCTTCACAATGATTTTCTGATATGTATTTTGGTCTCACACAATGAAATCTCAAAAATTGTATTTGCCTGCAAATCTCACAATATTGATAAATAAACTCCCTTGTAGAAAATACTCAAAACTTGCAGAAATATATATCTTTGAAGCCCAAATATATCCTCAAAACCTAAATCAATGAAGCACAATTGTAAACTCTGAAGTGAATCCACCAACTAGATAAACTTGTGTTTTCATCCAATCCACCTAAAATCCCAAGGGTTTTCGTCCTAGGGTTTGTTTTAAACCTATAGTTGCAGCTCACAAGGAAAACTCCAATATGCAAATAACAATTCAAGATGAAGAAATGACTTGCCTTCACCTCCTTTTAAAGCCACAAGTAAACTTTCTAGAAGTAACTTCTAGAAGACTGACTTTTATTATTGTAATGTGGAAAATTTTTGGATAGGGTTGATTAGATGGTTCATTTGTGCCTATCCTCCTTTCACCAATTACATTCAAGGACTTTGGGTCAAGTGGCAATGCACTATTAGACCCTTGGTCACTTAGGAATGTTGGGAAGATTGGATTTGTGTGATTTGATTGTCAATTATGCTCCATTATACTCAATTATACATCAAAACCCTAATTATGCAAATACAAAAGCAAATGGACAAATTACTATAAATGTTACAACAGGAAGATGTGAAATGATAGATAAATGTGCACCTATTTTTGAAGTTTAGGAAGCAGAACAGTTAGGGACTAATGAGTGGCCCCTAGTCCAATGCCCTAATTTTTGTTAAGATCTAGGAACTTGTTCTACAACCTATTCCTGCTGTCACAGAGATTTCTCCATTGTGGAATCCAAAGGACTAATGAGTGGGTGCTTGAGTCCAATGCCCTATTTTCAACTCTAATCTACAAATCTGATACTCTCTAACACTCTCCTACAACTCCACTTTTTCTTTCTTCTTCAACCTGTAACTTGCAATCACAGAAAAATAGGGAAGAAGTTGTGTTTAGAGGCTTGCCTTAGTTAAGCCCTGGAGAGACATTCAAGTCTTCCAAACACATTGTCAGAGAGATTGTGTGCCCTTGGGAGGTAGAGACAAAAACCAAATGATAAATGCTTGAAAACACAAATTATGTCACCTTGTAGTCAAGATCTCATGGAAGGAAGAAGGTCTTCATGCCATGAGGAGATGATTGCTCAAATATGTAAATACAAACACATAAACAATACAAAGTCTACTCTTGCTATACAATGAATGTCTTGAATCACCTTTAGGATGCCAAAAGATCACAACAATCATCTAGTTTACAAATGAATGCCTAAACATGCTTATATATGCAACTACAAACACTCCCACCAAGAATTTCGTAATTCAAACTTACTATGTCGGCATAGAACCTAAATAACGGTCACAAGCTGACACTTCAAAATTTGGGCCTAACCTAAAATAGGGAAGGACTAGGGCACGAGTGCCCAAGTCCTCCCTCCCTATTTTGGTTAGGGATTAGTTCAAGAGATCCCCCTAGGTCCCATTTGTCATGAAACTCAGGATTCATTTCATCAGGATGTCAAAATATAATGAAAGATATCCTAAATGCATATCAAAGACCCAAGATTTAAACCTTAGGAGGGAAAAGCCCCCAAGGGGACTTTTTTTGACGTTACATTTAGCCCCCACTTTAATGTATGTATAAACGCAAGGCCAATACATGCATTTAAGTAGGGTCAACAAACACAACAAACATGCCAAGCACGAAGAAGACATGCCAGGCACATCGAAGATGTAATGACAGACATGCAAAACATAGAGAAGATAGGTACAGTCATGCAGAACATGGAGAAGACAACAAATGTATAGAAGATAGTAAATGCATGGAATAAATGAATGATTTCTTTTCTTTTTCTTTTTCTCATATATATGAAATGTAGATGCAAGTACAGGAAAGTAAACACACCACCCATAATGCAGGAAGCACTCATTGCGTTGGTCTTTAAACTGTACATGAGGAAACACACATGCAAGACACACCAAACCTCCCAAAATGCATGAAGCACTCATTGCGCTGGTCTTTAGATTGCATATGGGGGAACAAACATGCCAAACAAAGCAAGCACACCAAACACACACTTTGAAGACACAAAGAAAACATGATAGACAAGCAATGGAGTGTTCCTATTTCTAGGCTTATCACCATCTCAGGCACATTACAGACACACACCAATAATTGGGATTCACCACAATTATCACTGAAGACATGCTTAAGGGTTGAGTTAGTCACATAACCACTCCCTGCCTCCTGATGAGGACTTTTTGAAAATGACAGGATGGGCACTCTCTGCAAGAGATACAGCATCCCTGCCTCCAAATAGGGCTTAAGATGATTGATTGATTGATTGATTGTAAACAAACTCAGAGTGCATGAAGTAATCATCACACTAGTCTTTAAACTGTACCTCAGGATAAACACATTGCTAACATCTACATCAGACATCTTACCTTATATATGCCCACACCTTAAGGTGGTTGATATTAGGTATCGATATCAAGCACATTAAGGTAGGAAGAAAACACACAAGGGAGTACAGACTCTCGCAAAGCCCATGCCCCCCAGAGATGACATGTACTTTACGATTGCCAAATGTTCCCACAAACACATCCCTGCAAGAAACATGTTAGTGTCTACATATTCATGATAAACAACAACATCAATGCATATGATTAATCACACAAAGAGATAAGGTTATACTACAAATTTGGAGATCGAGGATAACCGTGGGACTATATAATGAAAATCTTAAAACTAAGTGTCACCAAGGTGAGATTGAAAGACAAACAAAGTGCACGGAGCAGTAGTATTGTTATGTTTTGTAAGTGAGATAAAAATATCATCAAAATCACTACGCAGAAAGCACGAAGTGCTTCTACTAGCCAAGCATCAGATAATATATTACAACCCCATCATCATATTAGGCACTAAGTCCAATTTTTTATTTTTTCCTAAAGGGATGCTAGGTCCGCATCAGTATAAATGTTTTTTGTTATCCGCCTGCTAGATAGAAACACTAGATGAAGGGAAATAATAAATGAAAGAGGAGAAACAAGTGTCTTAGGGACAATCATGTAGGAGGGTGGCCCCAAGTCACCAACCCCAACGCTATGTCCATAAGACACAATACACAATAATGAAATTAGAGAGAGGCAATATAGAAGAATGATGATACAAATAGAAGAAAGTCACAATAGAGGTGGTCTCTTGGTATCTTGGATGTTATGAGAGAATCAAGGGTCATCCCAGGAGGCCTAAACAACATATAACACATCACGGGGGAAGTACATCACGAGAGAGATAAAGGATTAGGGATACTTACCTGTAAGGTCTTCGTGCTAAGTCTCATCATCGAACAAATCATCGTCATCCTCCGACACCTGAATGCTAGGGGAAATTGGGACATAAGGTACCATCTAGCCCAACTCTTGTCTTTAGGTTGTTCATTCTTAGGATCATCTTTGTTTCATTCAATGTTTGGATCAATGTTTTTTTTTTGAGATGCAAGGTGTATGGCATAATCTTGTCTTCTTCTCCTTCTTTCTATTGCTTTTCTATTTATTTTTCTCTTACCGCTTATCTCTTGTAAGATAGGGCTTTGCTCTTTCATGTGTTTTTGCGTTTTAGAAGAGGAAGCATCGGGATCAAATCTCATTTGTCTAGGTGGAATGCTTTGTTGTCGACAATTACCTCCTGATCCTTGTAAGGATGGTGGGGG
Organism: Cunninghamia lanceolata; assembly: GCA_027924645.1. Classification (NCBI taxonomy): domain Eukaryota; kingdom Viridiplantae; phylum Streptophyta; class Pinopsida; order Cupressales; family Cupressaceae; genus Cunninghamia; species Cunninghamia lanceolata. The sequence goes on along the minus strand of BSBN01000870.1, from coordinate 13,202,027 downwards.
AGGAACCTCAGCATAGGGACCTTGTCCTTTCAGTTTAGGTTTCTCTTCAAATGCGGGTTGCTTGTCTTTTGTTATTTCTTGCATAGAAGGATCAACCATTGGATGTAACAGTTTTGCTTTGTAATTTATATAGCTCAAAAAGTTAAAATCTATTTGTGGCTCCGGTTCCTTGTCAGATTTGTCCCAAAAGTAATCCAGTGTACAATGTTATATTGCAACCAAAGGTTTATACTTATTGTGAGGGATAGTAATCACATGTCCATCAAAAGGAAATTTTAGACAATTATGAATTCTTGAAAGGACAGCTTTCATGGCCTTTAACCAAGGGTGTCCCAATTTAATGCGAAAGAGGTCAGAAACGGGGACAACATCAGACCATTATTCTACATGTTTCTCAAATACTGTGAACAACAATGATATCTTCTCAGAAGTGTTTATAAAGGTTCCCTTATGTGTTTTAACCATCATGTCTGAAGGGTCATAAGATCATTGTATTAATTGGTGTGAAAAGAGGAACTCTTCTATAATGAAATTAGGATCAATAAGAGTTCCATAGACAGGGTTTCCCATTATTTTCATAGTGATGTAAAGAGGTCCTTCAGTGTCTCCAATTGTTCTATCATGAGGTGTAAACACAATTTCAAGTTTAGGGAAATTTCTTTTCAAGTAAGGCCTAGGAGGGAACCTATTGTTGTTGTTGCAATTAGAAGCCATTTGTTTAAGTGTTCAAACCAATGCAAGATCAGATTTTAAAAGATTTTCAAAATTTATGCAAAAGATAAGTGCAAAATTATATGCAAAAATGACCTAAAATGCTTGATTTTTTGTACTTTTTTAATGAAAATATATGAAAGAAAAGGTGTTGTAAAGGTTTTGATCAGAGGAAAAAAATAATATGTCTACTTTTAGTCCAATAAAGCAATAAAACTCTTTACAACACACTTTTGATACAAATCTAATATGATGACAAGTTGGAATCTAGAGAAAATGCCCTAAAATATGCAATTTTCGTAGTTTTTCAATCTCAAGACCTAATGAAAGAGGTGTTGTAAGGAATTTTATGAGGTAAAACAAATAATAGCAATGATATCAGTCACCTACAGTTATAAAATCTCTTACAACATGCTTGGAGTGCAATCTAGGTCAAACCCTAGGGCAAATATAGCAAAAATGTGCAATTTTTCACCAAATTTTCAATACAAGAGCCCAATAAAAAGGCGTTGTAAAGAATTTTAGGAGGAACAGAAGATAATGTCCCTAATATCAGTCAATTAATGCAAAAATATTCTTTACAACATGCCTATAGTGCAAATCTAGAGAGCTGATAAGGTCAAATCTAGTGAAAATCAAGTTTTTTCAAGCCCTAGGTTTGAGATCTTGATGCAAAATGCTATATGAACATCTTGTAATCTGATTTATGATAAAAAATTAAATTCACTCAGATCTTAAAATGATTTCCAAGTCCTAAGATGCAAAATGCAAGTGCAAATCTAATGAAAAATTAATTAAAATGCTAGTTTTTGTTGAAATTTTCTATTTAAAAATACAAATTTTTAAGATCTAAATGCAAATGCACTTAGATCTGAAAATGATTTCCAACTCCTAAGATGTAAAATGCAAGTGTAAATCTAATGAAAAATTAACAAAAAATGCTAGTTTTTGTTAAAATTTTCTATGTAAAAATAAAAAAATTTAAAATCTAAATGCAAATTTACACTAAAATGCAACACTACAGCCAAATAAAAATTTGAATGAGTGTCTAAGATCAATAGAAAAATCTAAAATAAGATTTTACCTACAAACCCTAGTTTTGAAAATTACTAGGTTATATGAACAATTCAAAATTTCTAACAAAACCCTAGCAATTATATGATGAAAAAGCAATGCAAGTGACTGAGTTTTTATAATTTTCTACAATTTAGCTAAGATCTAATGTAAAATTCAAAACTTTGATGAAATTTAAATTAATTGATGCAACATGCAAACCCTAGAATGCAATTTTTTTGAAAATTTTTAATTTTTCAATTTTTTTGTAAGTTTTCCAATGCAATAAGGTGAATGATGATATGAATAAATGAAATCAATAGAAATCTAAAGAAAAAAACTTAGAAAGGTGCAAACAAGTCCAACAACACGGGTTCACCAAAATGTAATGTGGAAAATTTTTGGATAGGGTTGATTAGATGGTTCATTTGTGCCTATCCTCCTTTCACCAATTACATTCAAGGACTTTGGATCAAGTGGCAATGCACTATCAGACCCTTGGTCACTTAGGAATGTTGGGAAGATTATATTTGTGTGATTTGATTGTCAATTATGCTCCATTATACTCAATTATACATCAAAACCCTAATTATGTAAATACAGAAGCAAATGGACAAATTACTGTAATTACTATGACAGGAAGATGTAAAATGAAAGATAAATGTGCACTTGTTTTTGAAGTTCAGGAAGCAGAATAGTTTAGGACTAATGAACAGATGCCCTGGTCCAATGCCCTAATTTTGTCAGGATTTGGGAACTTGATCTGCAACCTGTTCTTGTTGTCACAAAGATTTCTCCATTGCGGAATTTGAAGGACTAATTAGTGGGCGCCTGAGCCCAAGGCCCTATTTTCAACTTTGATCTACAAATCCAACACTCTGCAACACTCTCCTGCAACTCCACATTTCTTGCTTCTTCAACATGTAACCTACAATCACAGAAAAATGGGGAGGGGGTTGTGGTGTTTAGAGGCTTGCCTCAGTCAAGCCCCAGAGAGACATTCAAGTCTTCTGAACATCATTGTTAGAGAGAGTGTGTGCCCTTGGGAGGCAAAGGCAAAAACCAAATGATAAATGCTTGAAAACACAAATGATGTCACCTTGTAGTGAAGATCTCATGGAAGGAAGAAGCTCTTCATGCGATGAGGAGATGATTGCTAAAATATGCAAATACAAACACATAAACAACACAAAGTCTGCTCTTGCTACACAATGAATGCCTTGAATCACCTTTAGGATGGAAAAAGATCACAACAATAATCTAGTTTACAAATGAATGTCTAAACATGCTTATATATGCAACTAAATTTATGCTCCTGCCAAGAATTTCGTAATTCATACTTACCGTGTTGGCATAGGACCTAAATAACTGTCACAAGCTGACACTTAAAAGTTAGGCCTGACCTAAAATAGGGTAGGACTAGGGCACGGGTGCCCAAGTCCTCCCTCCCTATTTTGGTCAGGGATTAGTTCAAGGGATCCCCTAGGTCCCATTTGTCATGAAACTTAGGGTTCATTTCATCGGGATGTCAAAATATGATGCAAGATGTCCTAAATGTAGATTAAAGACTCGAGAGCTAAACCTTAGGAGGGAAAATCCCCCAAGGGGACATTTTCTGGCATTACAATTATTTTATTTTATATTTCCTTTTCCAAAAGTGACTTATTTTATAATTTCCTAATATAATATTATAAAGTCACTTCTATAATAAAAATAGGTCCATCTACTTAATTATATATATAAATAACCCAAAAATTGCTTAGGATTATTTATTATTTAATTAGTCAAATTATTCCTTTATAACTCCTAACTTAGCCTATGGGAATAAAAATGGGCTAGTGGACTCCGCTGGATGATCATTTAGAAAATGGGGACATTACAATTTCTTAGAAATCAACCCCTCCACAATCATAGAAGTTGTTTTGACATCCCTATAGAAGGCCACTTCATAATTCTCTTTATGTCACTATCTTTAATATCTCATTTGTATGTCTAATCATTCTATGTCCATCCACTTCATAAAGATGTATCAAAGTTTGATAGAAATTCTTTGTCAAAGTTTGATAGAAATGGGTATGTGTAAATAAAGATTTATTGTGTAGGATGTTATTTCTTGAAACTTATCTTTCCATGTAAATCTGAAGTTGGTGAGACAAATATCTATTAGATATTTTGGTGGTTCACAATAAAGTTATCTTTGTACTAGTGTTCAAAATTTGAATTTGTTCACTGTAGTAATGTTTTATGGATAACATGAAACATAAATATTTTAAGTTTTGACATTTTGGTGGTTCATGATGAACGTACCAGTGTTCAAAATTTGAATTTGTTCATTGTAGTAACTTTTTGTTGCCAACATGAAACATAGATATTTTAAGTTTTGATAATAAGACAAAAGTTAATTAAATAATAATAAATACAAGGGAAGAGGTTTTTGTTTCTTGACATTTAAGACATTGTTCCAAAAAATCTACAATCAAGATATTTTTTTGTGGTAGTCCTTTTAGTCTAAACCATCGATGTCTTAGTGAGGAGTACTAGATGAAATACATAGATCAACAGTTCATATTAAAAAGACTACCATGAAATAGATCTTGGCCATTGATTTTTTTAAACAAAACATAAGATGATAAGAAATTAAAGAAAATCACTTTTAAACAATATCATAAATGATAAAAACAAAAAAAAATGTTTTTTTTTTATATAAAAGGGGTAAAAACTTTATTGATATTCAGAAAAGAGTATTACAAAACATCAAAGGGCCAAGGCCCCGGGAATCCATAAGAAACATCCATACAAAGCATGAAACAACATCATCCTTCACCAATACCATTCCTATGCTCGGCAAGAATCCTCTCCAAGTCATGTCGGAGCTCATGAGGAACCTCCTCCCACTCATCAATCTTCCAGCCATCTAAATGCTCAAAAGCCCACTTATTCAAACAATCTACTGCCCTATTCCACTCCCTTGGAATATGGACAAAAGACACCATCTCCATCAAAGAACTTATCTATAGAATCTGTTGCACTATCATAGCCAACTGCCAACTAACATCAGATACCTTTTGTTTATTCAAGAAATTAATCAAAACCTATGAATCAGACTCACAGATAACCTTGTGCCATCCCAAAGCATAAGCCCTCTCCAAAGCGTAGAGGATCGCCAAACCTTCCATAAGGTTGATAGTCTATAATCCTTCATGAAGAGAAAAGGAAAAAACCACCGATCCTAAAAAATCCCTGCCAGCCCCACCAATCCCAGTAGGCCCAGGATTGCCCCTTGAAGAACCATTAGTATTGAGCTTCATAATGCCAGCTAGAGGGGGTAGCCAACTCCCCACCCTTTGAACTTTTTTTTCACCTGCCTTCCTCTCCTGACACAAGAAGCTAGAGAAAACCCCTGAATACCCAATCTATCCACCAACTTAGCATCCCCTTTCTCCAAAGGGAACACCACATCACACTTAGCTTCCACCGTCTCCTGAATCATACCCATAATTTTGTGCCAAACTTGTTGAATCAATAGCTTCTCACCTTGAAATATTCTTCCATTCCATTCCAACCAAAAATGCCATAGTATGAAGGAAGGCCCAACATACCACACATCTTGCAAGAAAGAGGCCATAGAAGGAGGTCTACCTAGACTACTCCAAAAATCCACCAGGGAGGAAGCATGAACACAGGGGCTTTTCCAAACTTCCCACCAAAAATGCCAAAGCTGCAAAGTCAAGGGACAACAGAAAAATAAGTGAGAGGAGTCCTCCTCTCCACATCCACAGAAAACACACATAGAAGGACCCTAAAAACCCCACTTCCAAATATTATCCCATGTCAAGCACCTATTCCAAGACAAAGTCCAAATAAAGCAGTTACACTTCGGCCAATAAAGTTTATTCCACACTTTCTTCCATCAATGAACCTCCACCCCATCCAGCCGGTGAGATAACAACACCTGATATCCAAAAGCAACAATATAGACACCCTTAGGATTAGGATACCAAAAAAGAACATCCCCTTCTTGGAGGGAGCTACAGCATCTAGGAGAAAGGATACTATGAAGCTCAGCACACTCCTCCATACCAACAACAATCCAGTCATCAAGATTCTCCCATCTTACCACCACCAACTGCCCATGAGAAGATAAGGACTTGAAGTCACTTACCCTTGACCATCCTGCCTCATAGAACCTTTGGAACAGAGTCACCAAATTAGGAAATTGAGAAACAATGGGAGGAAAACCATCCCAAGAATTAGGCCAAAAATGAGCTTTTGTCCCTCTTTTACAAATCCAAAATAAGCCATCCTTGACTAGAGCAGCCCCTTCCTTGAGCGTACTCCAAATCACCGAGACTTTCCTAACCAGGGGATAATGAGGAATATTAATCTGAGGGATCCTTGGGAAGTATTTCTATGTTAATATCCTGGCCCAGATCTCATCCTATTCCACACACCACCAATACAATTTAGCAGCCAACACCATCCCTGACAATGACGACTGCCTTAACCCAAGGCTGCCAAACTACTTCGGGCTACAAATAATGTCCCATCTGACAAGGGTCCATTTAGAGGACAATAAGCTACCAACCCATAAACATTATCTTGCTAAGGAATCCAATTCCATAACAAAACCCAAAGGGGCCACTTGAACCATACATCTATAAATGGGGAGGGCTTGCACCACAGACTTGAGCAACTGAACATGACCCACAAAGGACAACCAACGATGGGTCCAATGATTAACGTTCACATGAAATTTATGCAGAATATTTTGCCAAGAATCCCTGGGTAGTCTTCCAACAAAGATGGGAATACCAAGATAGGTCAAAGGGAGAACCCCAGTCTAAAATTCAAGATATGAGCAATTTGCCTCTGAATGGAACCTAGAGTATTGAAGAAAAAGATGGAAGACTTATCTTCATTAACCAATTGGCCTGAAGCTACAAGATAAGCATCCAACACCTTGCACAAATTCAAAGATTCCCTAATTGTAGCCATACCCATCAAAGTAGTGTCATCTACAAACTGCAAGTGAGACTATGGAGGTAAACCACCTCCCTACCCTGACCCTTGAATGAAACCTAACTCCACATTCCTTCTTATCAAATGTCCCAGACCTTAAAGAAGAAGAAGAAACAAGTAACGAGAGAGGGGATCACCCTGCCGCAAACCCTAAGAGGTACCAAAAAGCTCAGAGTGCTCACCATTTATTAACACAGAGAAGGAGACTGAAGTAACACAACTCATAACCCAATAAAACCACTCATCCCCAAAACCAAAAGCACCAAGAACCTTTCGAAGGAAGGACCATCAAACTTTGTCATAAGCCTTAGCCATATCAAGCTTGATGAACATCGCCTTATCTTTGGAACTGGCCATAGAGTGAATGGTTTCAGTTGCGATAACAACCCCATCCAGAATTTGCCGTCCCACCACAAAACCACTCTGTTCCTCAGAGATCAACACTTTAAGCCACTTTTTCAACCTATTAACAATCAATTTAGAGATAATTTTATAAATCACATTGCAAAGAGAGATATGATGAAATTGACTTAACCTATCCGCCCCATCACACTTTGAGATGAGAGCAAGGAAGGTAGAATTCAAAGCCCATAACATCTGTTTATTCTTACAAGACTCCTGAACAACCTCCAACAATTCCAATTTGATAATATCCAGAATTCTTGAAAGAACTCAATCAAGAAACCATTAGGGCCAGGAGCTTTCCTCCTCTTCATTTGAAACACAATCCCCCCTAGCTCCTTAATCAAAATATCACTCATAAGATGCTCATTCATCTCCCTAGATACCAAAGAAAGGATACAAGAAAGGACTTGAGCTTCCCCATCAGAACCCGCTATGAGTCCTCCCTGAATAATGAAGCAAAATATTACATAGCTTCACGTGTGATTTCATGAAAAGAAGAGAGAGTTTCACCCCTGTCATTCACCAGAGCTGAAATAGAATTATCATGTCTCTTGGCTTTCACCGAGTTGAAGAAAAAAGCATTTTTATCCCCTTCCTAAAGCCACTCAATCTGAGCCTTTTGTTTCTAGAAAATTTCCTCTCGTAGCTCACACTCTTCCAATTCTTTCAAATCCCTAGTCTCTTCCTGCAATAGGTCCTCAGTCACTCCATCCTCCCTAATCAACCTTGTAATACCATCCAACTTAGCTTGAGCAGCAGTCTTAACATGGAAAATGTTTCCAAAGCATTATCGATTCCAATGTTTAAGTTGATACTTGACAAATTGAAGTAACTTAGCAAAAGTATACATTGTTGTACCATAAGCAGGTCTACCATACCTCCACCACTTAGCAACATAGTCATGGAGAGAGGAGTCACACAACCACACAAGCTGGAACTTGAAAGAAGGAGACCGAGGCATACAAGCTGAAGAAATAGCCAGCTTGATAGGCCAATGATTTGAGCCTCTCCAATCCAAAATTTTAGAGCTAGAAGACCACAACCCACCAACCCAGTAGCAAGAAACTAGAAAGTGGTCAAGTCATTCTGCAATGCAATTATTCTCAATCCTCTGATTGTTCCAAGTAAACTGGCCATTAATGTGCTTGATATCAACAAGATTTAAAGCTGAGATGTTATCTTGAAGTAGCAACGTAGAAGGCTCAAGCCTCGCAATACCACCTTGCTTCACAGCCAACTCAGAAATAGCATTGAAGTCTCCAACCACAATCAACGGATGGAAAGGAACCCGCTTCAGACAAACTGGATATGGGACCACAAAAGTTGCTTACAATGAAGTTTAGTAGGTGCATAGATATTGGAGAAGAGAATAGACTCCCCCGTCTCAAAACAAGATGCAGTCATAGAGATAGAAGACTAAAAGGACAACCACCGAAGAGGGCGAATCTTCTGAGGATTCCATAAATAAGCCACTCCCCCAGCAAACCCTTGAGCACCAATACACTGGCACTCTCCACTCCCCCACAACTTAGGCACTAAACCAAACATACATTACACTAGCAACTTAGTCTCTTACAGGAAAAGAACATCAGGAGATTGACTTCTAACCAAATCATGAACAACTTTTTGTCGAGGGCCACTATTCAAGCCCCTTACATTCCAAGATAGAATAATCATTTCAAGGGGCTCAAAAAATGAGAATCTAGAGTCTTAACAAACCCTGAATCTACCAAACTTTCCCCTGTTAATTTAATCTTTTCCAAATCCTTTTTTCTACCAAGCTTGAAAGACTTCTCCCCAGCCCCTTTTTTTGGATCCTTTTGATGAAGACCCAAATGAGAAGAAGACTTATTATTCTTCACCCCCTTAGTACTTGCACTTAAAACAACATGAGATCCATCCTCACCACCCTTCTTCCCTACTATAATAGGAACCGATTCCACCTGGACTTCCATTTGAACATTTGTGTCCATTTGCAAAGCCCTATTATCCTGCAAAACTTGAGTAGCTTCATAAAGAAGGCCCTCCTATCCTGTACCCAAAGCACCCTGATCCAAATTCACCAAGCCCAGATTCACTTCCTGCTGGTTGAGATCATTTAAAACTTCAAATCTACCCCATCCACATCACCAACAATGGGTTCCTTCCCCTTGTCAACCTAGGGGGATTGTGGGGAGGCTAAGAAGGCTGGGAATCTATAGGCCTAGCCTTTGGGTGTCTCCTCTACAAATGTCCATATTCATGACAGAGACGACACCGAAAAGGAAGAGTCTCATAGTCCAACTGTTGCACCCAAGAGTAAGGACCTACACAGATATCCACCGAATCTAGAAAAAGTTTACTTAAATCAATCTCAACACAGATTCGAGCAAAAGTCATCACCTTTTTAACTTGAGTCTGCTATGAAGCACCAACTAGTTTTCCTAGCAATGAAGCCAGCAAGTACAAAACATCATCCCGCTAACATTCCATAGGAAACCTCATAAGACGAACCCACACCGGAACCTAATTTAGAAGTTCTTCAACAGGATTAAAGCCCGCATGCCAAGGCTTAATAAATAACCCAATCTGATTATGAAAATAGGGGCCTCCTTCAAAGGCCTTGTTGTGATCTACCAAGTAATTGAATGAAACCATGAAATAGTTATTTGCTAAAAACATAACCTCCATTTCTCCCTCTAGCATCCAAGTCCATTGGGCCCATGATTCAAGAAATTGTAATGAAACACGCATCCCCATAAAATTGCACAACAATGTATGCTTCGAATAATAGTCAATATCTTTCGCAATCATCTCTAGCAAGATAACCAATTTTGGCCTCTCCTCACAATGTTCAAGACATCCATTGATCTTTGTAATCTGTGTACCACCAAACAAACCCAAACCAACCAACCCCAGATATGGTGAGAACAAGTTATTATTAAAAACCTTCGAAGCATGTGAAGGAGAATTCGCACCAACCACTGTTGAGTGAAAATCCATCTTGGGACTAGCCCCTAAAGACTTCTCGATCGGCATTGAAACTAAACAAGACCCAAGGCGGGCATGCAGGCCCTTGAGAAAAAAAGAACCACCACTAGGGTTTAACCGGCCCACCACCCAGTACTACCTTTTAACTCTAGACCCAAACCAACCAGGCACAAAAACCCCACCCACGGCCTCCAACTAGGCACAAAACCCCTGCATGCTCAGGGAGAAAGAGACCTCGATGCAGATGAAATTTTTTTTGCACTGATAAAAATCACAACCCCAAACCTCCCCAAAATGCATGCACTCCCCACACTTCGCATGGCCAAGAAAAAACCAGAGGATCAGGCTAGGGCATGAACGCCCTAGCTCGACATGCAGAGCAAAAAATCGACATCCTTCTAGTGAAGATCTCAAAACAAAAAAAAATGTTCACTTTAATTAAAAATTCAAATAAATCCTACAAATATTTTATTTTATTTTATTTTTCTCAAATCAAATATATATCTTCAAATTTTAAAAAAATCTCTATCCTAAAGTTTATTTATATGATAGAAAATAAAACAAGATATCAGATTTGGGTAGACATTAGAATTAATTAGTTCTTCAAACTAACTCATTTTGGAAGTGAATTCAATAATAGACAACACTTAATATCTTCAAATATATCAAGCAACTACTCAGTTAAAACATCTTTAAATATCTTGTGATGGATTTTTCTTAGAAAAACTATCAAGCCCCTGCTGACTTAAAACTTCTTTAAATATCTTGTGCATCTTTTTTTCTCGACATGTCCTATCAGGGATTGACGGTTGTGAGTAGTTTTGGAAGAGGTTTTCTTTGTTACTAGGCTTGATCTGTTGGCAAATTTTGCACTTATGGACTATTATTTGTATTGGCATTTTCTTTGTTCTAGTCTGTATTGCTGACTACTTCAACTCTTTTGGTCTCTTATATTTAAGTTTTTGTTTACTTCTTATAGTCTCCTGTTTGAGGACCTGTTTCTGGTAGTTATTTTTTGTATTGATCAATTCCAAAAAGAATCTTGTGCTTGAGTTTCTTCATAGATAGGGAACTCTCCAAGTGAGCCACTTCGTGAGGGATGTTGCCATAAATTTAGCTCTTACTTCTAGTTGTGCAGGGCACCAAGGTACAATTTTTTTTGGAGAAGAAGGCAGAGAGTGACTATTTGTTGTAGATTGCATGCCCTAAATCTTCTTCATCCACTCTATGAGCTTGGCTACAAATGATGATGACTCTGATCCACTCACTAAGAAAATCTACATACTTCTCCCAATACTGTATCTGATGCCTCTCACATTATTTTTAATTTCTATATGACCATGTGGTGAATTCCTACTCATGCCAAGTAAATGGAAAGTTAGAGTTGTCATTAGAGTTGAGTTAATGGAAGTGTGACTTTCTGTTAGGGTTTATATCCCACTACCTTCACTACACTTGGCATCTTCTACTTCACATTGGGGTCTGATTGAATAGAGGATTGATTTTCTCTAAACATAGGGTGTAGTTACAACTATCAGATGTATAATCATGGACCAGACATTAACGATGGGATTATATTTTTCCCTTTTCAAATTCAAACCCTATAAACTTTGTGTAAACACAACCAATCCATTTTCTCTTCATCAAGTAGGCGGTAGGTCATTGCAAGGCAATAACTCAGAAGCACACACTAGGTATATCAACTTCAAATTTTATCATTGTTGTGTAAACACAACACACCATTTGTTATCTTCATCAACTTTGTGATTGACTTTAGCCTTTTCTTGGTTATTATGAGGCAATCACAGACTATATTAACTTTACCTTTATAGTTGTTGTGTTGTTAGCAAGAAAGAATGTGGAAATATAACCCACCAATTTTGACTTCACCAAGATAACAACATGCGACCAATATCCACGTACTTTTGGTTTATTCGATATTTCTATCTCTGTAATAGTTAATTGTTGAAGAACTAAATCATTTGTTTTCAATTACAGGATTTTTAACATATCCACTTTACTCTACTCTACTCTCTCTACTCTTGCTTGTAATTTCCATTCTTGATTCATTTATTTGTTTCTTCACTAGAGCATCAATTTTTTTTTGTTAATGGCATCAACTTCATCATAAGGTCAAAGAGAGTAGGAACACAATCCATTTTTGGTACTTGAACCTCTCAACAAAAAGATAAAATCCTCCTTGTTTGCAAAATTGTTTGATGTATTCATCAATCATCGATGCCCGGACATCAAAACAACTCTTGCTCTGTAGCTTAACAATTCTCTAAAGGAAGATGGGATCTTGGCATATCTAGATTCTAAAAAGACTGAAATGGGATATTCACTTTCTTCCACCATACAGAATGCCATATTCTCTGGCACAATGCATATAACCATCTTATCACCATGATATGTAGAGTTTGCTTAGTGCTTAATTAAGCTAGCTTTTATGTTTCAAACCAAGGATATAATTATTCCCTTATGTTACCTTGTTGAGCCTTCAGAATTTTGATTCACCTACACTGAAAACAAGAAAAAAATAGTTTTTCCTCAAATTGTCCTCACAGTTTTGCCTTGCTCTTGTTGCTCATTGATTAATTTTGATGGGCACTAAATGTGATGCATGATGCAAGAAGGAGAAATTTGACTGTTATGAGTGTGATCAATATGATTTTGTGTAGGGTTAGTTGTTATAAGGGGGCTTGTTTTGCTGACTTGTCATTTTTTTTGTGCTCGATTTGTCCTTAGTTATCTCAGAGGGTTTCTCCTAGAGGGATGTTTAGTTACATTTGTTGAAAAAGGTTTTATGCATATAATTTATTGTGCATTTGAGTCCACTAACTTATTCTTTTGAAGGAACCCATTTTGTTGTTCTATTATATGCTCTTGAAAATATGTTTCATTATATTAATGATATGTTTTTTTACAATTTCTTTCTATGGTATAACCATTTTTCTTTTATTTCAAATTATTGTACATAGAAAACATTCTAGATAAAATTTTATTATGTTTTGCTTTTGCAATATAAAGTTAAAATAATTAAATATACATGAGGATTTTTCCTAGTATTTAAGTAAAATTGTTTCATTAATTTTAATTTTAATGATTAATATTGTTTTGAAGAGTGTAATAAATATATATATTTTAACTATTTAAGTAAAATTGTACATTTGCTCCAAGCTCCTTACAATGAATCTGCACTTTACAAGTTTGGTTATTTGAACTCCTTTAGTAAATGATATGAAATAGTGGTATGATCATTAGTCGCACTCCTTAATAAGTATTGTTTGTGTATATTAAGCTTTCTTAGGAGTGCATTAGTCTATGTTTAGCCTTGAGCTATACTTGGCATCCTAGATTAGCTTTGTCTAAATTAAGTGGTTTCTTTTCCTATTCTTGGAGCACCACTATTCTTAGATTTTCCTATTATTGACTTGACTATTCTTCATCGATTATGCCCTATATGTACTACATCTTGTAAGCTAATTCATCATTGCATATGTTGGTATATAGATTTTGTCACCTAACTCTATATTCTCACACCCAAACAAGTAACAATTGGACCAACAATTGAACTGATTGCAATTATGTTTTGCAACGGTTCTGTGCTTGTTTTACAAGGCACAACTACCTTCAAAAGATATGCAAAGAATTGAAAAATAATATGCTTTTCACCATAAAGCAGAAAAGGTAGTGCTTTTAACCAGAAAGCATAAAAGGTGATAAATCTCAATAGAAACTAAATTTGAAGAAGCACAAAGACTTCTATAGCTATTATCTCAATCACAATAGTAAAGAATCACATCTATTAAAATACAATCTCTACTGTAAACCATTCACCAAAAGATAAATATCAACAACAATGAGGAAGGATAGAACCATCCAATTACTTCAACACAAAATTAATTTAGTCAATAAACCAACAACATATTCAACATAGGAAGAATAAGCATCCAATAACCATAACGAAAAGTTTACGATAACTGAATTCCCCACCGTACCAACTTGAATTTATGTATTAAAGCAACTAAAAGTAGTAACACATCAAAATTGATCTCTTTAACCAAAACAAAGTTTGCCAAAAAATCTAAACATTGATAGGCTTTTAGAATTTATAGCCTTGTCAACGCAATTGTCTTTAAAATAATAATAACGGCTTCTTGGGGACAATTGATTTAAAGAGGTTTTAAAATAAACATAATTTAAAGAGAGCTCTCTAGAGCTAATATTTTTTGTAGGAAATAAAATCAAATCATATGGAAAATTCATCAGTTGACAATTGTCACATCTTCACCAAGAGCCACCTCCCTTTGCGTCGCTTCCTTCTCTTTACTTTGTTTGTCTCTTGAAGTTGAATCGCCCTATGTTGATTGAGTTGCCAACACCCGTAATTTCTCTTTATAAGTTTTGTACCTGCCAATAATCAGTGTTAGTGTCTTGCCACTTGGGTTGCTAATCTTTCTTATCCTAGAAATACCCCTAGCTAGTAGTGATAGATACATCAACAAATTCCTCATAATCCACCAATTTCAAAGCATGTGACATAGCATCTAAATCAATTCTCGTTATCATAGAGCCATTAGAGGCTCGTATTTCTTGTGAACCATGGAAGTAATTATTCGCACATGCAACAATTAAGTATGTACAAGACACAGTAGGTGGGAAACCTCCAGCTCAAGTTAACCCATTGCTTACAATTTTCTTTGCAAGGGAGGACCTTTTTCTTGCCACATTCTCTCCCACAAATCTTCTAAATCCACATGACCAAGGTCTGTATCCCTTACTTTTGATAAATCATCTTCAACAATAGAGAGAATTCGGGACCCTTGAAATTTATATTCATTTTGACTTGCTTTAGAAACCAGAAAGTAAACATTTCTTAACTAGTCAAGGACACAAAAGAGGTCAACAAGGCATATAGGGAAAACTAGCTATCCAGACTCATGAAAGAAAAATAATTCTTCCTAGACCAAATAAATCACAATTACAAACTGTCATAGAAAGAGAGACGAGCAGGAAAATCCAATTTGTGAAGAGTTCTGTGATTTCTCCATTAATAGCAGAACTAGAAGCTCCTTCAGTGTATTCTCCTTTGCAAAAAAAAAGTGAGGTATTTCCTTACAAGGCGATGACTTTATCCAAGTCTCGTATCAAATCTTATTAAATTCTCCATAAATTGCATTTAATCTTGGCAGGGAACTATACTTCAAAATTCATAAATGACCCCTTTATTTCCCTCTAAAAAGTGTACGAACACTTTTCCCAACATTCCAAATTTATGACGAGATGATAGGTGTCACTTCTTTGTACATATCAATAGCTTGAAAGATGACACCTTCAAATAAGGCATCAGGCATTTTCTAAACAAATGAACCAACTAACCAAGAGTTCAGAAGTTCAAAGAAATTCTGACTCTCCAACTATAAAGGGTTTTCTTTTAAACAAAAAGACACAAGACTGAAAGACAAGTCTTAGACGTTTGTTTTTGTGAGAAGTCAGGGAATCGGGAGGTCCAAGAACTCTTGAACTTTCCAATTGACGTTTAAAAAGGAAAGGGATCACCAAATGAACTTAAAAATGACTAAGGAGCCTTAACTCAAAGGGAAGGCACAAATAATAAAGAATAGGGGTTGGACAATGACTTCACATTTGAATGATCTAGAAAAATTTGAAAACAAGCTAACAACAAGCTCTGAATGGGGACAAGGACTAAACAAGATGCAGAGAATCTGGACAAACTTGACACAAAGCCTTTTTCCAAAGGGCAATAGAGTCACACCAAAACGACAACAACAAATAAGAGAAAGACAAGGAAAGAAACCTTGATACACAGAAAGGACTTAGTAACATCACTAGTTGTATAATTTGAGATCTTGCCCATTATAGGCAAAAGGTAATGGTGTTCCATCTAAGTATACTAACAAAAAGGCATTATCACCAATGACCTGTCTGATTATGAATGGTACCCTCTAGAGAGAATCAAACTTTTTGTGAGCTCCTCTCAATTCTCTTCTTCTATCCCATAATAGCACAACATCTTCCACTACGAATTTCCTCTACTTCACTTTTCTCTCAAAGATCTTTTTTATTGTCTGCTAGTATCTTGTAATTCTATCAACTACCACCTCTCTTTATTCCTCAAGTTTATTTATGTACATTATCCTCTTCTCCAATGCCAATTGAAATTGGTCATCCTCAATTGTTTTTTATATGTTATTCTGTCTACCCACAAACCTTCATAGAGGCTTTTATGCCATCCCCTCTAAATTTCATCCACCAACTTTTTAACAATTGAAATTAGATTCTTATTACTCGATTCAGTTTGTCTATTCCCTTGCAAGTAATAATCAGATGAGTGAGCAAGAATAAGTTCATAATCATAACCAAATAAATAAAACTCAGAAGAAGAGAAGCTACTAGCATTATCTACAACAATATTCTTAGGGATGCCAAATCTAACCAAGATGTTCTCCTTTAGAAAATTATAGACAAACTTAGAAGTGGTATGCTTCATAGGAATTGCCTCCACACACTTAGTAAAATAATTAGTTGTAGTTAGGATGTGTGTATGACTAGCATTGGAATTAGGATTGATTGGTCCAATAAAATCTAGCCCCCATTGTTGAAAAGGTTCATCAATTACTATAGGCCTTAGGGGCAATGCTGCCAAGCGAGGTCTACTGGTAAATCATATACACTTCTCATTTTGACACCTATTCATAAGCATCCTTAAACACACATGGCTAGAATAAACATTGCCACAAGATTTTGAAAGTTGTTATGGAAGCAAAAAAAGTGTCCTCCAAAATATTCATTGTGAAAGGTCTTTAGTAGCTTCTTCTGTTGTTCCTTATCCACACATCTCTAAAAGGTTCCATCCACTCCTTTCTTATATATAAATTCCCTTACTAGAGAACATACTTATTAGCTTTAAGTTTTAGGTTTCTTTTCTCCTTAGTGGACAAGTGAGGCGAGCATTCACCATATGTCAGTAGATAGGAAATGTTTGAAAACCATTAATTGGTAGTACACATAGACCTTTACCTCTAACTAGGTTAGTAGGTTTGAGGTCTATGTCATACTCCTGCACCTTTACCAACCAAGATCCTCTTTTTTTTTGCAGCCAAACTCCTGTTGGGTGGGAATACTCTTGACAGCAGGGTCGGAAACATAGACAATAGCATGAGAATGCAGAATATAAAACCTAAAAATTTTCAATGCCTTCACTACTACATAAGCATGCTTTTCTAGGGAAGAGTATTTCAACTCATTCTTCTTTAGGGGTACACTCATAAAAACAATTGGAGCTTCAATCCCTTGTTCATTTTTCTGCAATTGAATGGCTGACAGAGTATGCTTGGATGCATAATAGTAGATAATGAAATCTTTCTCAAAATTTAGGTGCACTAAGCTAGGAGCATTAGCAATAGAAATCTTAATATCTTCAAAGAATTGCTTATCTTCTTCATTCCATTTGAAAATAGGATGTTTCTTCATCATTTCCATAATGTGTCTCGTCAATTTAGCAAAGTCAGGGATGAATCTTCTCGAGAAGTTGACCTAACTGAAGAATGATCTGGTATTGCTTTTTGCTATAGGAATACTCAATTGTTGAATAGATTTAACCCTCTTAGGGTCAATATTTATACCATCCTTGGAAATAATGTGACCTAACAACTTTCCTTTAGTTACTGCAAATATGGACTTTTTAGGGTTTAGAGAGATACCATGATCTCTGCATCGCTGTAGCACCACTTCAAGATCATGAAGATGATCTACTTTCTTCTTGGAGAAGATAGTTAAGTCATCAAGGTAAACAAAAATAATCTTATTCTTTAGATCTCTAAAGGTTAAGTCCATTGCTCTTCGAAAGGTGGCCTCTACATTGATGAGGCCGAAAGGCATCCTATTATATGCAAACACACCAACTAGAGTAGTATATTTTATTTTGTGTTGATCTTCTAGGGATACCTCTATCTGATTATACCCTAAAAATCCATCCAACATGGACATCATCTCTAAACCTGATACAGTCTACAAGATGTGATTCATCACTAGTAGAGGATAGTTGTCCTTTAGGGATGCTTGGTTTAAACTACAAAAAATCAACACAGATTCTAATCTCCCCATTCTTCTTTATGATAGGAACAATATTTGCAACCCACATAGAGTGGTGCATGGGATAAATAATCTATTCTTTTAACTTTTTATTGATTTCACTAAATATAGCCTCAACCACTTTAGGAATTTATGTCCCTTGTTTCTACCTGAAAGGCGAAGTGTTGGGCTTCAGTGGGATGTGGTGTTGTAGTTCTCTAATCCCTAACTTTTTCAAATCTGCATAACACCACACAAAGACATCTTTGTAATGAATCAATAAAGAAATCAATCACTCTCTTTCCTTGGGAGAGTAACATTTTCCAATATAGACAATCTTAGGGTTTTCTTCAGTGCCTATGTTGACACGATCATATTTAGCTGATGATCTGATAGATACTTTTCTTTTTTGTTTTATATATTGACCATGTCTATTAAAGAGGTCCTCAAGAGAGACCAAACCCTTGGGAATCTTGTTCCCATTTAATTGTATTACCTTAGTTCCTTAGACATTTTGAGAATTGGCCTCTCCCTAAGAATTTCATGACTGTCATCAGAACTTTCTTCAAAGAAAATATTAGCAAATGACTTAGATTTTTCCAAGACAGAAATAATCTACTGGTCATTATTAAATACCTACTAGAGGTTGACATTATCAGGTAAGATGGACTAATAGACTATCTCAACCCTATAAGGTTTGTCCTTGAAATCTAGGTGAGGCAAGAGAATAGATGTAGAAATAGCTAATGAATCAGTCCTAGTATTCTGATCTCTAGGAACAACTTCTATCGAGAAGGCATCAAAATCCTCAATACAGTCCCACACCCTATTCCTGTAGTTCCTTAGTCTCCCATTCTTAACTGAGTATAAATTTCTCACCTGTTTAACTATAAATTCAGCATCACCCTTTGCCTTCAATTGTTTAGTGCCCTTCTCTTTGGCCAGTGCTAACGCCAACAACAAGGCCTCATATTCGGTTGTATTATTGGTATTATCAAACTCCAACTTGTAGGAAAAAGGAAATTTATAATCATCAGGGGAAACTAAAACAACACCAGTACCTGACCCAGAAGTAGAGTAACTCTCATCAAATTATAGATTTCATACCTCATTAGCCAATTTAGTACTAATTATGTTAGAATCTTCTACTACATTTGAGGTAAACACGTAGGTGCTGTAGGGAAAGCACAAGTGCAGAATACAACTTCCCTAATGTTAATTCAGAGAGGATAATGTAGACAGATAGCTTTAAATTCAAAATACCACAAATGAATACAACAACAAAACAAAATAAATAAATTAGACAACACAAAATGACACCAGTTTTATGTGGGAAAACCCTTTCAGGTAAAAAACCCACCACCACAATAGAAGCTATCTTTATTACAACAAACTGAAAGATTACAATAAAGATTCCCAACTCTAATGTTCAGGTATCGATCCCTTTAACAATTGTACAAAACCATTTATATCATCTACATATTCTATAGAAATAAAACGTACAAAATTAAATTATTCTTATCATCAAATAACGATGCCAGAAGATTAGTTTTCTATCTCCAGTCTACAAGAGAAAAGGTAGTTACTCAACTATTGCCCTATCTGATCGATCTAACTTCCCACTGTCACTTCTATTCAACAGTCGTAACTGTTCACATTCCCGTGAGATGTTTAATCCCACATGTACCGGGTCGCAAACTGCTCTTCAGTTTATATTGCCAAAAACTTGGTCATACTATCGTCGGCAATTTTGTTGCCGACGATACCAAACCAAAAACTCATCAGCCTAACCTGCTCCATCGGTGAGTGCTTCACTTTCTACACCGATAGTTCAATGTCACCGCGATCCCTAAGTTCTCCATTCTTCATCGGAAAGATCTTCGCCATTGGTCCAAATGCTTTCCATTGTTCCGATGAACAATTTCTTGCCGATATAGTTAGCAATGAACCTTGAACCCGTTGAACCTTGAACCCATTAAACTCACGAATGGTTCAACGTCTTTGAAATCCCATTGATAGAGTTGAGTCATAGCGATGAACCTTGAACCTACTGAACTCACGAATGGTTCAATGAACCATTGAACTCAACACTTGAATAGTTCATCGAACACTCAACAATTGAATAGTTCATCAAACCATTAAACCCAATGAACTCATGAAAGGTTCAACGAAGAACAACTTTGAAACATGAGGTTCAAGCAGTAAAATTGAGACACAAGTTCTCTTCAATCTCCCACTTGTTGAAGATATTACTACTACCTCTTAGTCTTCTTTCGATTATTGAGAACTATGAGCTAGTAGACCCATTTCATTTGAACACCATTTGAACTTGGCCGTGCTCATTGGTTTAGTTAAGGCATCAACAACATTTTTCAAAGTGTCAACGTTTTCCAGCTTCACCTTCCTGTCTTCCACCATATCACGAACGAAGTGATATTGGACATCAATATGTTTTGTCCTAGCATGGAAAGTAGGGTTCTTCGCCAAACATATAGAACTTTGACTGTCACAATGAATTTGTATCTGCCCTGCATTAAAACCAACATCAGAACACAACCTTTTCAGCCAAATGGCTTCTTGGCATGCACGAGTAGCTGCCATGTACTCTGCCTCTATTATGGACAAAGTGACTACAGTCTACCACTTACTCATCCAACTGATAGCACCACCATTTAACATGAATACATATCCACTAGTGGATCTTCTACTATCAATATCCCCTACCCAATCAGAGTCAACATATCCCTGAATGCTTATAGATCTCTGAGATTTGACTGAGTTTCCATGATAGCAAATAGCATAGTCAGAAGTTCCCTTCAAATACCTCATAACACTTTTCACAGCATCCCAATGTGATCTACCTGGGTTCGCCATAAACCAGCTCAAAACTCCCATTGCTTGGGCAATGTCTGGTCTGGTACAAACCATTGCATACATCAAACTACCAACAGCACTTGCATAAGGCACTTTTTCCATGTCGTCAATTTCATTTGAAGATTCTGGACAATCTTCAACAGATAGTTTCATTCCCTGCAAAACTGGAACAACTAATTGTTTGGAATCAGACATATTAAATTTCTCAAGAACATTGGTAATATACTTGCTCTGGCTGAGCCAAAGCTTTCTCTTAGATCTATCCCTTTTGATTTCCATTCCCAAAATGTACTTAGCCACCCCCAGATTCTTCATTTCAAATTTCAAGGACAACTGAGATTTTAATTCTGAGATCATTCCCTTACCATTACCAATGAACAACATGTCATCCACATACAGTGCAATTATAAGAAACCAATCACCATCAGTTTTATAATAGACACAGTGATCATATTTAGATCTCACATATCCCAAAGATAAAACATATGTATCAAATTTATGATACCACATTCTGGGAGACTGTTTCAAACCATAAAGAGACTTCTTAAGTTTACATACCAAATGTTCTTTACCTTTTACCACAAAATGCTCTGGCTGAGACATATAAATTTCTTCTTCAAGGTCCCCATGAAGAAATGTTGTTGTCACATCCATCTGCTCAATTTTAAAGTCATATGTTGCTGTAAGTGACAAAAGAAATCTAATGGATGTCAGTTTAGCTACAGGAGAAAAGATTTCTCCATAATCAATACCTTCCTTTTGGAAATACCCCTTAGCAACCAGTCTTGCCTTGTACTTATCAACACTACCATCTAGACCATATTTATTTTTAAATACCCACTTACAGCCCATAGGTTCTCTACCTTCAGGCAAGGGCACCAGATCCCAAATTCCATTTTTCTCCAACAATGACATTTCACTATCCATGGCTTCCAACCAAGAATCTGAATCAGGTAAACTAATAGCTTCTTTCATAGTCCTAGGTTCATTAGTACTAGTAAGCAAAGCATAGGCACAACTTGAATCAAGTACTGAAAATTCATACCTATCTAGTTGTCTTCTTTCACATGTAGATCTCCTCAATGGATGAGATGCAGGTTTAGGTTCTTGCTCTGGATCTAAATCTTCAGACCTACTTGAACTCTCATCTGAACCATCTACACTTGGTGCTTGTTGTTCCTCTTTTACAGGGGTTAGAGGAATATTCACAGCACTTTTTTCTATATTTTCTTCTATCTTCTCCAGCTAAGGGTTAATAACCAAAGGTTTTAGCTCTCTAAAAATTACATTCCTGCTATAAATTATCTTTTCAGTTTCAGGATTCCAAATCTTGTACCCTTTAACACTGACTCCATAGCCAATTAAGATACATTTGACTGCCTTGTTATCCAACTTAGATCTTTTTACCTCAAGAATATGGGCATATGCCTCACAGCCAAAGACACAAATATGTCTTAGAGAGGGCTTCTTACTAGACCATGCTTCCATAGGCGTCTTATCAATCAATGCCAAGGTAGGAGAACGATTCAACAAGTAACAAGCTATAGCAATTGCCTCAGCCTAGAACCTTTGTTCAAGACTAGCAGAACTCAACATACTTCTTGCTTTCTCCATCAACAATTGATTCAACCTTTCAGCAACTCCATTTTGTTGTGGACTATAAGGTGTAGTCTTATGCCTTTTTATTCCATGATCAAGACAAAACTTATCAAAATCTGCATTGCAATATTCACCACCGTTATCCATTCTCAAACATTTTATTTTCCTATCAGTCTGATTTTCCACAAGATTTTTAAATTCTTTAAACTGACTGAACACTTCTGATTTATTTTTAAAAAAATATACAAATGCCCTCCTCGAATAATTATCAATAAATGACACATAGTATCTTGGTTTAGATAAAGAAGGAACATCAACTAGACCAAAAACATCAAAATGTACATAGTCCATAACACCAGAAGATTTATGAGAACTAGAGTAAAATGAAACACGGTTCTGTTTTCCATATATGTAATGTTCGCAAAAATCAAATTCTAGATACAATCAATCAACCCATCTACCAGGTTTTTTTTCTTCAAAGTTTTTAAACCTTTTTCACCTATGTGACCAAGTCTATGATGCCAGAGCATTGTTTTCTCTACATGAAGTTTAACTTCCATAGAGTTTGCATCATGTGTTTCAATAGTAGCTTTTTCAGATTTTACAGAGACATTATTATAGCACACTGGTTTTGCATCTAACCTATACAGAGTTCCAATGCGTTCACCCTTTTCTAGTACAATAGACCCTCTAGTCATCTTACAGCCACCATTCACAAAATTAATTTGAACTCCAACATCACTAAGCTTACTAATAGAAAGTAAATTTCGAGCCAGACCTGGTATGTGCAGTACTCCATTCATTCCCTTTATCCTACCATCCAGGAACTAGATTCTGACTCGTCCTTAGCCAACAATTTCTAGTGTTGAATCACTTGCCAGGAACACCTTCCCACCAGCATATGGTTCATACTTTATGAACCACTCTCTGTGAGATGTCATATGAAAAGACGCTCCTGAATTCACAAGCCATACATCTTCAGATGCAGGCGTTGCCAAGGCAGAAACGAAGGCATCAACATCACTTTGAGAAGAATCAGTGTCAGAGAAGTTCTTCTTCTTCTTCTTTTTCTCCTTTTTGCAGTCTTTCCTGATGTGTCCTTTCTGCCCACAATTCCAGCACTTCACCTTGGACTTTTTGCCAGGGGATTTTGATCTCCCCTCTGATTTGGACTTAGACTTCTTCTCCTTCTTCTTGTCTCTTTCCTTTGATCTACCATGAATGGACAGGGCCTCTTTGGTCATCTCAGAAGATTTCCTCCACATCTCTTCAGATAACAGTGAGGCAACAACCGCTTCAGTTGAAAATGTGGTTGTTGTACTTCCAATAGCCATCACAAGATGATCCCATGAGTTAGGTAAGGAACATAACAAAAACATACAATGGTCCTCTTCTTCTATTTTTACACCTATAGAAGTCAACTGTGCAACAATTGTATTAAATGTGTTCAAATGATCTGCTACAGATTCTCCTTCATCCATCTTCAGAGAGTACAACTTCTTTCTGAGGAAAAGTTTATTTACCAAGGACTTGCCCTAATAAATATCTCCTAACTTCTTCCACAGATCCTTTGCAGTCTTCTCTTCATGAACGTTCAATAGAACAGAATCCACTAGACTCAATCTTATCAGTCCTTTGGCTTTCCTATCTGCCAGATCCCATCTTCTTGCTTCATGCCTAAAGGTTTAACCCCAGACACAAGAACCCAAAGATCTCTATCAACCAACACATCTTCAACCTTAAGTTTCCACAACTCAAAGTTTGTGCCATTGAACTTATCAATGTCTATTTTTCCTGATGTACTTGCCATCTGATTTAATAAAATAGACCTCTACAAAACTCCCACTCACAGAACTAACACAAAAAACCCAACCTACCAATAAGGATAACACAACTGGTCAAGCTCTAATACCACTTGTAAGAAAAGCACAGGTGTAGAATACAGCTTCCCTAATGTTAATTCAGAGAGGATAATGCAGACAGATAGCTTTAAATTCAAAATACCATAGACGAATACAATAGTAAAACAAAATAAACAAATTAGACAACACAGAATGACACCAATTCTATGAGGGAAAACCCTTTTGAGTGAAAAACCCACCACCACAATAGAAGCTATCTTTATTACAACAAACTGAAAGATTACAATAAATATTCCCAGCTCTAATGTTCAGGTATCAATCCCTTTTACAATTGTACAAAACCGTTTATGTCATCTGCATATTCTACAGAAATAAAACGTACAAAATTAAATCATTTTTATCATCAAATAACGATGCCAGAAGATTAGTTTTCTATCTCCAATCTATAAGAGCAAAGACAGTTACTCAATTGTTTCCCTAACTGATCGATCTAACTTCCCACCATCGCTTCTATTCAACAGTCGTAACTGTTCACATTCCCATGAGATGTTTAATCCCACATGTACCAGGTCGTAAACTACTCTGCAGTTTATATTGCCAAAAACTCGGTCATACTATCGTCGGCAATTTTGTTGCCGACGATACCAAACCAAAAACTCATCGGCCTAACTTGCTCCATCGGTGAGTGCTTCACTTTCTACACCAATAGTTCAATGTCACCATGATCCCTAAGTTTCATCAGAGAGATCTTTGCCATTGGTCCAAATGCTTTCCATTGTTCTGATGAACAATTTCTTGCCGATACAATTAGCGATGAACCTTGAACCTATTGAACCTTGAACCCATTGAACTCACGAATGGTTCAACATCTTTGAAATCCTGCTGATAGAGTTGAGTCATAGCGATGAACCTTGAACCTGTTGAACCTTGAACCTATTGAACTCATGGATGGTTCAATGAACCATTGAACTCAACACTTGAACAGTTCATCAAACTATTGAACGCAATGAACTCATGAAAGGTTCAATGAAGAACAGCTTTGAAACACGAGGTTCAAGCAGTAAAATTGAGACACAAGTTCTCTTTAGGTGCCTAGTCTAGTCTCTACATATAATATATCCACCCTTAGATCCCCTAATTTTAGTACAATGAATTTTGCATTTGGGTCAGGATGCAGGCAAACTTTCCTTCCATCCACCAGTATTAGAGCATGAGACCAATCTATTTGTATTTCTCCTCCTAAGTCTCTATAGAAACTTCTTTGTAGAAGCATCCCATAGCTTGTAGGAATATCAGCCACTAGGATAGTTAGCTTCAATAGTTTCTTAGGGTACGTTGCGAGGACAACCTATGCATCCTTAATCTAGCCTATGATTGGAACCTATGAAGAATCCATGGAAAAGCACCTACCATGAGAGGAGGTTATTGATAGGCCTAGGGCTTTAGCTACTTGAACATGCATGACATTATCTGAGGCTTTAGAGTTAATAACATAGTTGCTTAGCTTATAACCAATAATATACAATGATATGTAAAAAGGCTCTGGCTTTTCAAAAGGATTCTTAGGATGGGAATCTTTGGAGTGAGAATTGGAACAATTTTGGGTCTCGGCATGACCTACATACTCATCAGACACGCATGCATTAAAATGGGAAGGGGAGGGTTCTTGTTTGGCATATATAACAAGCCTATCTAACTCACAAGTATTGAGTCTAAGATACTTAGGTTGAGAGATTTGGATTTTGGTGTTCTTACAAGATTCAACTATATCAAAGGAGGTAGAAATAACATCATCAAAAGAAGAAGTGGAAGGTACCTTTGCAGACACAACCTTTCGTGTGGTAGTTTTTTTCTCCTTGGTATTGGCATTAGCATGCCTTGATAAGATATAATTTGGAGTAGGAGAAGAATTACTAGAGAGCCCTTAGTGTCATTCTTCTTTCATGTGTGTTGCCCTCTGGTAAACACTACACAATTGGTGTTGTCTAATTTAGTATATACATCTTCCCCTATCTCAAAATCTAAATTATATTCATTTAAATTAATGTTGGAATCACTAGACTGAGTAGGTTCTTCTACATATGGATCCTCTGTATGCTCATTCATTGAGAGCATTTCGATGAACCTGACCATCTCTGGGAAAAATGTACCATCATGGTCTATAGTCAGATGGAAGTTGCACACCATATGATTGGTTTTGGTTGTAGAAGGGCCATTTTTAATAGTCAATCTTTAAGTAGGGGCAGGCAAAGGAAAAGTCCTATTATAATTCCCTTGTGAACCATGATCTTTTCATAGCATATCCTGATAAAAAGGATGTTGAGAGCCTTTGGGCATTTGCCTCTTCAAAGTACTAATGTCATTAGCCAATCTCTAGATTATCAGGTTAGTAGAGTTAACAATCAAAGGCTTTCCCATTTGCAACTCCTTCCATTTACTAGCAGTGATCAAATCATCCTCTATAGAGATGGCCATCATTTGGGCTACTTCTAGATTGGTAGCACCTTCTCCCTTTATGGGGAAACTACCATCGGGAGGAAGGGTATTGATAAACAAGCATTTTAACAAGCCATCACCAGGTCTCACATCAACAAGGATTCTATTCACAAGCTTGTTAAATTTAGCCACAAATTCCCTCATCTACTCATGCACCTCTTTCTTCATGGAGGATAGTTGGGCTACCAAAGTATGCTCATTATCGGTGGTCTTGAATCTATCCTCAAAACATTGTATCATGGTTGCCAAATCTTTGATAGATACATTGGGTAGATGATAAAACCATTTTGTTGCAGCATCAGTAAGAGACTTGACAAACAAATTTATAGATACATCTTTGTATTGCACCCCCAATATAGAATGGGTTGAAAAGAAGGCATTGATGTGTTCATCTGGGGTAACTTTCTCATCCCCTCTAAACTTGCGTATGATCTTACTAGACCCTCTAGGCAAGTCATGCAATTGTACTCCTAATCTTAGAGGACCTATAGTTGCTCCCTATGGTATAGGAGGTTGTTGAGCCATATTAACCAGGTTATCAATTTTTTGGGTGAATATTTTGTCATTTAGCTAACTAACAGCAAAATGGTTATATTGCCACAACTATGATGAGAATGAGTCTCTCCTCTCAGCAAGGGGAGATTCACTCTAGATAATGAGCTCTTTCTAACAAGTAACTTTTAATAATTAAATAGACTAAAACTATCCTTGGGGTGTTTTTATTGCATCCTATTCTCTTTTTTCAGAATAGATGTTTCTCTCTTACAAAATGAGAACTTCAAAAGAAATGATATTTAATAATTCTTGAATCGAGACAAACCATAGAAACAAAAAGTCTTATATTGTTTGACTTATTTCCCCCAAACAAACTTGATTGAATTCAAATGTAGCTCAAAGTCTCCACTTTCACCCAATATGATATAACTAACTTGAACACAATAGTTTACAGTACAAAGTCTCTAAACAATTCTATTTTCACCAATGTAAACACAAACTCCCACAGTGACAAAATAACACAAAGTCTATTTAACCAAAACAAGAACACTTCTCTCAATTTTAAATAAACTCCACGCCTCCAGCAATGATTCAATACAATATAACACTAATGACACGAGAACACTGATATCATAAAACAATATGATTCAACTCAAAGTTTGATACTCAAATTGCTTGCTTATATTGATATTCACTTGAAAATTTGATAAACATAAAAAGCTCAAAGTCTTGAAATGTTTTCCAATTCGGCAGAGTTTCTTTGTAATAGATAAAAGATAATAAATTACAATAGATGCCCTCTTTATTTATAGGGCGAGGCCTTGAGAAAATTTAGGAAAATCCTAACTACTTTGACTTATTCAACAAAAGAGTCCTATTTGGCTTATGACTTCTTTTGTCTCACATGTAATTACATTTTGTGAAAATACATGTGCATATGTCCACAACCAAATTCAAATTACATCTACAAGACTGAAAATAAACTAAGGCATTTGAAAAGGAACTTTAGCTACCACCATCACTCTTCTTCAAAAAGTCTTTGTACATAGCTTGTATTGCTACCATTTCATATACATCAGGCTTTGTTGTATTATCAGAAATGGTATGGGTCCTAAGAACTGCATCCTTGACTGCCTTTATCACTTTCTCATGTTTCTCAAGGTTATCCTTCAAATTTTCAAAGGTTGAGTGATGATCATAAAGGCTATCCATGGAAACCATTGTAGGCACTTCATCTTCAAACTTCTATTGAACCATCTTTTCAAAAGCATCTATCATTTCCTCAACTTAGAGAAACTTGTGACCCTCACTTGTTAGAGTGCATGGTAGTTCCTCTAAATTGTGTAGAAGTGAGACCTCACTATCTTCAATGTTTTCACGTACCTAGCACAAGTCATCAAGTAAACCTTTTATCACATTAATGTGGTGGTGAATAGATTCTTTAGTCTTAAGATAAGACTCTTGGTTTGAAATGACACCAATGGCAATCGAATTCTTTATTTTGATCTTCTTCATCTCAATCCATTCATCCAAGCTCTCCTCTTGGTCTTGTAGTTCTAGAGAAAGTGAATCAACAATAACATCTAGCTCAGCCTTTGCCTTTGCCATTTTTTCCTTTCTTTCCACTGTGGTCTTGAATAGAACTCTTCCCTGTGCCAACAACCATTCCAAAATGTCACCAACTACTCTTTGTCTGGCCTAAGCTTTCTCAACCTTTTAAATCAGAGGGTCTTCTACAGTCACTTCCATAGGTTCCATGATCTCAGATGATTTCATTATTTTTTTAAGAACAACAAGTTGTTATGCCTTTGCTTTGTATTGTTCTTTTTCCTTCTTTACCTCATCATATTTCTCAAGCAATGAACTTGCAGTAGCTTGAAAATCTGCCTTGATACCTTCATGAGTTAGCTTACCTAACTCAACTCTGGAGACAATATAATCATTCATATCAAAGGTAACTGTAGTAGCATTATCTAGTGGCTTAGCAATTTCTGCATATCTGATTCCTTTTCCATTAATAAGCCTAGAAACAGTCTTATGCTTCTTATTTTGAGTCTTTGATTTAAGAGGCAATAAATTCTCAATATCAATTTCATCAGGTGAAATCACTTGCTTCTTTCTCTTAGGAGTGTAGGCAGACAACCATGGAGGAAGTGTGGAGGCACCAACATTTGGAAAAGAGTCAATTATCTATTTTGTTGGATCCATGCTCACACCTATTATAGTAACAATAGGACTAGTGTTGGTAAAAACTGCACTGGTGTCAACAACTTTCTCTGAACCATCTAGAAAGTGGTCCAAAATAGTTTGTTCACCAATATAAAATGATGGAGAAGATAAACTGGGAATGTATCTAGAAGAATCAAACACGGTCCCAAAACTTGTTCTTATAGGAGGGGTATTATCAGAAGACACAACAAAAAAAGGTGAAATAAGAACATTGGAAACTACTAGAAAACTACCAGAAACAAGAGCATGGGGTAGGGGTGTAGAAACTTGTGATTCCGGAGGGAGATCCTTCTATGGGGAATGTTTTGAATCACCAAGTTGTTCCTATTCTACATTCTGCTCTTTCTCTTGTTCTATTTCACTTTCCTCATCATGCTTCTCAAGCATTTCTGCTTGCTTGACATCATCAGATTTCTCAACATCTTGTTGTTCAATCTCAATATCTTCAATCTCCATTTTATCAACATTTGTATCCTCAGCACTTGATTCTATGATAGTAAAAGCTCCCGTAACCTCTTTGTTCTTACCTCCTTTAGATACAAACTTGATTTTTGGTTTATGCACTTTAGAAGAAGAGGGAGTGTCACTTTTGTTCTTTGTTTAGTTTTCTAATTTCTTCCCTATTTGCTCGTAAATTTTAGTTTCTGATCTAGTATGAAATTCTTTCAGACTAATTCCTTTGCTTCCTAACCATACATTTGTGTTGGCTAGAATTGGCTGAAGTCTTTTCCTGATTGAAGTTTCCTCTTTGACAGACCATTTGACCTTTGGTAGAGGTGAGGCCTCAATGTTCTCAACATTGTATTTGGGATCCAAAACATCCCCTTCATCTTCCATTCCCTCCAGAATATCTATGAGACCCAATTCTTCAATCTAATTCAAATAAAGTCTACAATAATCTAGCTTTCTAATCTTATTCTGTGTTCTGAGATCACCCCAAACATCTTCAACCATTGGCATATGAAAAACTGGCCTTCTCTTGATCTTGTCTTGTTCTATAATCAAAGTGATCCCTTTTCCTGAAAGTCTTCATAGTGACCAATTACATTTCTGATTCAACTGCTTTGGCCTTGGTAGCTGACTAAATAAAGTACCTCCCAATTTCTACAGGAAACTTAATTCGTGACTTTTTCATCTCCATCTGCTTATTATGCACAACAATCAACTACTTACATAGTTCCATCAGAATAATTTTATCATTGGGATACCATGGAAGCATATACGGATGATCAGGATATTATCCCACCCTTAGGTAAGTGAAAGTTGGAAATTGTAAAAACAAACAGTCAAAAGAGTTGACCACTTCCCAGGCCTCATCTGATCATACTCTCTTCTGCACAAGTTCATTATTCCACAAACACATGAATACTGAAAATAAGGCATCATTAATTCTACAAAAATGATAGATTGATCCATTTAGAGTAATATGTGGATAATACTCATAGACTGGAACCAATCTCTAAGCACAAGTTGAGTTAGACCAGGAAAACTTCTCATACTTGCAGCAACATACACCAGATATGAAGTCATATAAAACTTGAAAGTTGTATTGACTTTCACCAGTTGATCATGCAGAGCATTGCTAATCTATTCTCCCCAAGATATTTTATGTTGGCCCCTGAGAATCACCTTAATATATGTATACATCCATTCCTAAAGCTTGGATGAAGAAGGAAGACCTCTGATCCAACTTAGCAATGTAATCAAATCATTTACCTCCTCAACAAAGTCACTTCTTGGGAGATCTTTAAGACATCTAGAAAAATTACTCTAAGGAATCTTTAACCACTTACTGTTGATATGTTTCCTTGCAGCTTCAATATCTTCATCATAATCCTTTTTCCCTCGAGCAAAATCTATCTCTCTAATATTTTCAATAGGAGGACACATAAAGATTTTATAAAGAAACTCTAGATCTAATCTCATGATCACATTTCCTTGAGAATCAGACATAGTCCTGGTATCCCTATTATAGTGACTAGCTACCTGAAGAACAAATTCAAGATTGTAGGCAGCAACAGGAAAAGAGGCAACCAAGTGAATGTTAGTGTTAATAATTTTCTACATGTGTCGGGGAGGATTTGACTATTTTGTTCTATCCATGAACTTGGCCATGTCCACATAACCAATCTCTCTGTCTCTAATCTTGTCCACATTAGACTGCAATGAAGTCACAGGGAAAACCCCTTGGTACTTATACTTCATGATTTTAGCCTTTGAGGGAGAAGGATCTAACATCAACTTTGTGAAGAGCACTAGAAAAGGCATTGACTGCAGATATTTGTTGAAACTGCAAAAAGCCATGATCTCACAGTTAGGGGAAAAATGGGTAAATTGGGGTTATTACAAAGTGACGATCATAAACATGGAAACATGCATTGAAGGGCTTGAGAGCGCACAAGTCAAGGAAATAGGTGAAAGTGGGCCAAAGGTATTAAAAAGAAATATTTCCCAGTCTTAGGAAAATTTGTAGGGTGACATGCATGGGCGACGATTTTGGTTGCTCCTACATTAGGGGTAAGTTGTTTATCATGCACAGTCAGTCAGAATGACCGCTATTGCATATAGAGGAAAAAATGCAAGTTTGATGTAGGGGTAGTCAATTTGACTGCCCTTATATTAGGGTAAAAATGCAAGTTTTACTGTGCATGCACAAGAAGCAAAAAGGCCCACCAGTGCATATTGGAGGAAGTTTTTATATGTATAGTCTGTCGAAATGAACACTTATACATCTTATTTTTGAAAACCTTGAACTTGTATGTGAAAGAGGCAATTTCTACTACTAATACATATTAGAAAAATCATTTAAGGATTTCAAGTAGGGAAGTCCAAAAGTAAAGTATTGGCGGTGATCATATGTCCAAGTGGTGAATTTTGCTGACATAACACAACACACCCCTAAAAGTTTACATACTTGAGTGGTAGAAATTATTGACTCATCATATACAAGAAGGTCAAAGTTTCAATGTTTGGGCAGTAGATTTAACCACTATCGCACATAAGGGAATTTTTTAAGTCTTGAGGGGATAGTGATTAAACTCAACGCTCATAAAGAAATTCAATAGCTTTGAAATAGTGGTTCTACCACTACTATGTGGGGTATAAAAATGAAAACCTAGTTTATCAAAGACTAGGGTTTAAAAGACGATTCACAAATGGAAAATCAAATGAAAAATGACACACACAAAAATATAAATGGAAAATAATAATATTTACAAAATGTAAACAAACATTTCATTTCACAAGAAAAATGCTAGAAAGAAAAATAAAAATAAAAAGGGACAATAAGAGTTACCTGTAATAGATGACTCAAACCCTAAACACATTCAAGAAGTTAAAATCCAATTGAATCCACAGTCGACGTGATCAAATGATCTCAAGAGGGGTTTACCAGTTGGTTAGAAGGTTCAAAAATAAGAAATAAACAAAACAAAATGAATTAAAATGATTTATAAAGGTTTAAAATGAATGCATTAATGCCAGCACGAGTGACATTAATGTCATTGATTCGCAAAGATATGCTTGGTTGGTGGAATTGACTAACAATACATGCCTTCCTGCATATGCATAAGTGGTAGGTATGACCACTTTCACATATGCAACTTCAATAAGGAAAATGCATGGGCGACATTTTTCACTACTCATGCATATAACTCTAAAATGACATAAACATGCAGAAGCAATGAAAAGAACTGGCTTAACACATCAAAACACAAATATATGTAAGAGCGTCAAAATTGATTGACTCTGCCCATAAAAACTCAAAAAATTTCTAACACCCAAAAATAGTCAAACTCGATATTTCGACAGGCTCATAACCTAGTTGATTTTCATGAATTTCAAGGAATCAACTTAGGGGAATGTCAAAAACCATTCTAAGATGTCAGATGACTTGGCACGAGGCCAAGAGAACTTGTCTCGATTTGCAAACTTAGAGTGTAGGTTACAAAACAGACAAGTTTTGTAGGGGTTGTCTACAAAATGAGCACAACTAATTTTGAGAACAATAGCTAGCTGTAACTGGGGAACATCCTTCAATCATTCTTTGAAATGATCAAAGGGAGAAGAATTCAGTCTCTAAGTGCCTTCATCCATGCCATTGGGCCATAGAGTCAAGCTACCAAAACAAAAAGACTAAAAATAAATAAAAAATAAAAACACAAAAACTATACAAATGTACAAATGAACTTATCTGATACTTCAAGGATTGAAGTGCTTCAGATGTTGTCCTCTATGAGGCAGCAAGAATGGTGTTCCATCAAGATACTCTAGAAAGATGCTATTTTCACCACAAAATTGATGAATGATGAATGGGCCTCTCCATAGGGAATCAAACTTCCCATGCATTCCTTTTGGCTCTCTCCTCTTGTCCCATAACAAGACTTGATCTCCAATTTGAAATTCTCAAGCCTTCGCCTTCTTGTCAAAAAAATTATTTACTTGACTTTGATGTTTAGCAATACGGTCTACTACCATAACCCACTGCTCTTCAAGTTCAGTGAGGTACATTATTCTTTTGTCAATAGAACTTTCAAAAGTTCTATCTTCCACTGCCTTTGCCAACTTCAATGCCGGCAATTCCAAAGTAATAGGTATTTTTGCATTCAGATCATATAGAAGCTGAAATGGTGACATACTTATTGCCCTTTTGGGGGTAATTCTATCCGCCCATAAAGCATCAAATAAATTTTTATGCCAAGTTCTCTGATTATCTTCCACCAGTTTTCTGATAATTGTAACCAGATTTTTGTTACTAGATTCTGCCTAACCATTCCCTTGTAGATAATAGTCTAATGAATGAGAAAGGATGATCCCATGTTCATAGCAATTACTAGTGATCTTGTTTAAAGAAAAACAAGTAGCATTATATGCTATAATTTTGTTTGGAACTCCAAACTCAGAAATAATATTTTCCTTAAGAAAATTACATACTACCTCAGAAGTAGCATGCTTGACCGGAATTGCCTCCACCCACTTGGTGAAGTAACCTATTGCAGTGAGAACAAAATTGTGTCCCGCACTAGACGGTGGGTTCACAACACCAATGAAGTCAATGCCCCATTGCTGAAAAGGTTCTTCAATCACAACTAGCTTAAGTGGCAGTGCAACTAACTTAGGCTTCCCAACAAATTGCTGACAGAGTTCACATCTACATACCCAATTGTACGCATCCTAACATAATGTGGGCCAATAATACCTAGCCCACAAAATTTTATGAGTTGTCATAGGTGTAGAAAATTGTCCTCCACATGCCAAATTGTGAAAAGACTCTAGAAGTATGCTTTGTTGTGCTTTATCCACAAAACAGAGAAAAACTCCATCAAGGCTTCTTTTATACAAACCATTATCCCACAACACATAGTTCGTAGCCTGTAACTTGATAGTTCATTTCTCTTTATAAGATAAATGAGAAGGACACTCACCATAGGTGAGAAAATGAGAAATATTGGAATATCACTCATCTGTAGTAGTAACAAAGAGAATAGTTTGTTGCAAGGTGTGGCCCTTGGTCTCCTTGTTCAACGCACTGTTGCGGTGATTTGTGAAAAGGGCTTAATCGCCTCCCGTGCTTGTTAAGTCAAGTGGTTGTATCGGGCATTAACATGTCGATCTTTTGGTGCAACAGCAACTAATAGTTGGTATCAGAGCCGAGGTCACGGGTTCAAACCCCGCGCTTGTGCTGGGAGGGGGATTGTTGCAATGTGTGGCCCTTGGTCTCCTTGTTCAGTGCAGTGCTGTGATGGTTTGCGACAAGGGCTTAACCACCTCTCGTGCTTGTTAAGTCAAGTGGTTGTATCAGGCATTAACAGGTTGATCTTTTGGTGCAACGACAAGTAACATAGTTGGCATATCCTTAACCTCTTCCTCTTCATCTCCAATTTCTTTTGGAACATTGTTAGCAATCAACTGACACAAACCTCTCCCACACAAAAGCTTGGTGGGTTTGATATCAAGAACAAACTCTTAAATTTTGGTAATCTAATTGCTTCTTTTGGTCCCAAATTCTTGTTGTGTCAGGATAGATTTCACTATTGTATCTGGTACCAAAACAACAGTATACGAATTTAGAATATAAAATTGAAAATGCTTCACTGCCTTGACCATGGCATAAGCATGTTTCTACATATTTGAGTACATTAGTTCATGATCCTTCAGAGGGCAACTCATAAACAAAATAGGAGATTCCACACCTTCTTCATTCTGCTAAACTAGAATTGTCGGAAGTGTATGCTCAGAAGCATAATTGTACATTATGAAGTCCTTAGTGTAGTCAAGACAAACTAGAATTGGAGCATGAGCTATGGCCCTTTTAATGTCCTCAAAGGCTGCTTTACCTTCCGCACTCTAATGGAAAGTGGCCTTACCTTTCATCATTTTGACAATATGAGGAGTTTTATCTACGAATTCTAGAATGAACCTCCACAAAAAATTCACCTTTCCAAAGAAAGAATGAACTGCAATCTTACTAGCAGGAAAAGTAAGACTTTGGATAGACTTGACTCTTTCTAAGTCAATTTTAGTACCTTCTCTGGAAATAATGTGACCAAGAAGCTTACCCTTTGTAACCCCAAAAACTAATTTCTTAGGATTAAGAGAAATACCATTTTGATGACACCGTTCTAGAATCTATCGCAAATGGTAGGCATGATCTTGATGTTGTTTAGAGAAAATGGTCAAGTCATCAAGATGTACCATAATGAATTTCCCCATCTCATCTCTGAAAGCGAGGTCCATTGCTCTTTGGAAAGTAGCGCCAACATTAATCAAACCAAACGACATCCTATGGTATGCAAATGTGCCCCATGGTGTTGTGAAGGAAGTCTTGTATTGATCTACTTCACTGACTTCTACTTGATTATAGCCTAAAAAACCATCTAACATAGACATCATCTCTGAACCAGTTACAGTTTGTAACACTTGGTCCATACTAGGCAAAGGGTAGTTATCTTTTAAAGAAGACTGGTTGATATTTCTGAAGTCAACACAAATATGGATTTCTCCGTTCTTCTTTCTCACAGGAACAATATTCGTAATCCAAGTAGAATGATGGATAGGAAAGATTATCCTTGCATTCAACATTTTCTGGATTTCAAAAAGAATAGTACTTGATATCTTAGGATTCTACTGCCTTTGCTTTTGCTTGTGAGGCAATTTTCAACCTTGAGAGGAATTTTGTGTTGGATCTCCTTGGGTCTGAAAGACTTCAAATCATCATATGAATACACTAGAACATTAATATAATGGTGAAGAAGTGTAATGAACTTGAATTTCTCATCAGTAATGCAACATTTCCTAATGTTAACCATTTTGGGGTCT
This sequence comes from Cunninghamia lanceolata, assembly GCA_027924645.1. Lineage (NCBI taxonomy): Eukaryota > Viridiplantae > Streptophyta > Pinopsida > Cupressales > Cupressaceae > Cunninghamia > Cunninghamia lanceolata. The sequence goes on along the minus strand of BSBN01000870.1, from coordinate 13,164,900 downwards.
ACTTCAGAACTCAAATTTACTTGCTCAAATTCCATGGATGAACTCGAATTGAGTTGTTGTTTGATATATTTATCATGCTTATCAAATAACTTTTCCAGAGAAACCAAACCTTTCAGAATCTTATTCCCTTTTAGTTGAAGGAACTCCTCACCAGTTTGTGAATCTATTTCAAAAACATATTTACGTGGTGGAGAATCACTACCTTTAAAATAGAGCTCATAAAAGTTATCTATCTTCTCTAAGAAAGCTATGATCTAATTATCACCATTAAAGACCTACCAATGGTTAGCATTGTCTGACACACTTGGTTAGAAAACCAACTCAGTTGTGTACTTGTTACCTTTGAAGTCCTTATGAGGAACCATAAGGGTGGCAGAAACAACTAATGAATCAGCACAATCATTAAACTCTCTCGGTACTGCAGAGATGTCCAAAGCATCAAAACCTTTGATGCAATCCTAGACATGATTGCGGTAATGTTTCAACCTTTCATTTTTGGTCTGATATAGATTTCTCACTTGGCAAACAACAAGTTTAGCATCACCTTGAGTGTGAAGATTTTTAATACCTTTAACACGAGCAACCTTCATTCTGAGTAACAATGACTCATACTCATCGGTGTTATTAGTATTGTCAAACTGCAGCTTGTAGGAGAAAGGAAAGATATCACCTTGTGGATATATTAGAACTAATCTGGATCTAGATCTAGTGGAAGAACAACTGCCATCAAATTCTAAAATCCAAGCATCATTTGAATTTACTTTTTTGATGTTTCTTTGACTAGTAGATTCTTCTTCATCAGAGAAGGAAGAATCTAGCATCACTATGCTCTTATCTGAACTTTCTTTTGAATACTCTTCTGATTCTTCATCTAAATTATCTGAATACTCTTCTAATGAACTAGAAGTATTTTTAGTTGACAAGAAATAATTACCCTTTCTTGAAGACTCAAACAAAATTTGGGGTTTTAAATTTTCAGTTTGGGTAACAATATATTTTGCCTCCTTCTCAGGAAGCAATTTCTGCATGATACCTTTAACAAGTATCCTTGCCTCAGATAAATCCATGTTTATTTCTCCACCCACATATTTACAAAAATTACGTCCAAGCAAAATTCCATAAGAAGCTGGAACATCAGCAACTAAGATGGTCATCTTGATCCTCTTATCTAAAAAGGCTGCAAATGCAAATTGGGCATCCTTGATTTGGCCTAACAACGACATGTTCTCATTTTCCATTGAGAAACATCTTCCAAAGGTCTTAGTCAGAGTGATATCAAGAGCATCTGCCACCTTGGTAGGCATGACATTATCAGAAGCTCCGAAGTCTATTATACAATTGCTTAACTTGTGGCCATTGACCAATAGAGAAACATAGATGGGTTCTATCTTCCCTGGAGCAACAAGGGGAGTAGTGACTAGGTTATTTTAGGTGGATTTGTTCTTCGAGGAGTCATGGGCAGTCTTAGGAGAATCTGTCCCTTTAGGGGCAGCCTTGTTTTTAACATATTTAGCTAACTTATCAAACTATTCAGGATTAGCTTGTAAATACTCTACCTCAGACATTTTGATTTTGGTTTTCCTGGCATGATCTATTATGTCAAAGAGATGAAATGAACTAGATATAAAGGAAGGAAATCAATCATTATGGGTTTTGGTCAGGATAGTACTGGTCTAAGGAACAAAAGTAGAAGAAACGAGATTGTTAGATGAACTTACTTGTTTATTGACAACCGGGTCCTTTGATTGAAAAGGTAACTGAGTTCCTCGCTTGGCAATTAAGATCACAGGTTGAGGCTCCTCTCTTGACTTTCCTTTATTAGCTTGCTGATTTAATTGATTTTGGGACCTGGTAAAAATAACATACGCTCCATCATATACTTCTCCTTCTCTTTCTGCTTCATCTTGGTAATTCAGAAAACCAATGGTAGAGTCACTAGCTAATTCCTCTTCTCCTTCTATAAAAAGATTAGCATAATTCTCCTGACCCAAATTAGGTTGGAAGGAATTCTCATTTTTCACTTCATAATAGCCAACTGTTGAGTTGACTGGCACTTCTTCAATAGCAAGCTTCTCCGGTGTTGGTGGAAGATGATTTTGTTGCCCTTGATTTCTGGCAGCATTACCTTGATATGAATTGTTAGGAAATGTCCTCCTTGGTATATCGCTATAAGGAGTGGACATACCTTGGGACATTTTCTTTTTCAAAGCTAGCAACTCATTTGCTAACTTTTGCCCCATATGATCTGTGGTGCTTGTGGAAGAATTATTAGTAGAGGATTGACCTCTATTTTTGTTTGAATCCCTTCTTATCTTACCTGCAAGGATAAGATCATCTTCAACCTCCATAGCCAAACTTTGAGCTGCGGGAAGATCAATAGGACCAACCCACCTTAATAGAAAACTTACCTCAAGAAGTTGAGTGTTGATGAATAAACATTTAAGATTCTCCGTCATTGGTTGAGCAGTACTGTAATCCTATTTGTCAATTTATTAAACTTGGCAATGAAATCTCACATGAGCTCATGTGGTTCTTTCTTCATCTGGGTTAGCTGAGCTAACAAAGCATGTGCATCTTCAGCAAGTTTTAAACTATCTTCAAACTTGGTTTTGAGAGTATTCCAACTGGTTATGATTTGGGCTTGAAGGTGGTAAAACCATTCCGTAGCAGTACCTTGTAGTGTTTCTAAAAAAAGTCTCACAACCACATCTTCATGTTCCACCCCTAGCACACCACAAGCTATACAAAAAGCTGCAATGTGTTCATCCGGATGGACTTTCCCATCACCATAAAATTTAGAGAAATTCTTCCTTGAACTATGAGGTAGTTCATGCAGTGGTGGCATTAAATTCAAAGGACCAAAAGTATTACCCCATGGGCCTTGAGCTACCATTGTGAGCTGATTGAAAGGTGGGATAACAAACATTTGTGGAATTCGAACAGATAAAACTCTGTTAGTATTGGAGTTGGAAGCTTCACCTGGCATAGAAGACCTGGTATTGGTAGGAGGAAAACTCCTTGTTTGTTGAAGCCAAGGCTATGGAGGCAAAAGACCAAAGTTATTTTGCTACATTAACTCAAATACAAGATTAATAACTCCTTGAGCTCTCTTGCTTCTTGTATACCATGAGTCTGCCAGAATGCAATGTACTCAACAAAGATTTAGAAACAACTTAAAGCAATGGATGAGGATGCAATGCTTCAACTCAAAGCGTGAGGCTCTAAGTTGCATGTTTCCCCAGTAGAGTCGCCAAAAAACTGTTAGGTGAATATTTTGTCGTTTAGCTAACTAACGAAAAAATGGTTATATTTCCATAGCTATGATGAGACTAAGTCTCTCCTCTCAGCAAGGGGAGGTTCCCTCTAGATAATGAGCTCTTTCTAACAAGCAACTTTTAATACTTAAATAAACTAAAACTATTCTTGGGGTGTTTTCATTGCATCCAATTCTCTTTTTTCAGAATAGATGTTTCTCTCTTACAAAATGACAACTTCAAAAGAAATGATACTTAGTAATTCTTGAATCGAGACAAACCATAGAAACACAAAGTCTTCTATTGTTTGACTTATTTCTCACAAACAAACTTGATTGAATTCAAATGTAGCTCACAGTCTCCACTTTCACCCAATATGATATAACTAACTTGAACACAATAGTTTATAGCACAAAGTCTCTAAACAATTCTATTTTCACCAATGTAAACACAAACTCCCTCAATGACAAAATACCACAAAGTCTATTTAACCAAAACAAGAACACTTCTCTCAATTTTAAATAAACTACACGACTCCAGCATGATTCAATACAATATAACATCAATGACAAGAGAACACTGATATCATAAAACAATATGATTCAACTCAAAGTTTGATACTCAAATTGCTTACTTATATTGATATTCACTTGAAAATTTGATAAACATAAAAAACTCAAAGTCTTGAAATGTTTTCCAATTCGGTAGAGTTTCTTTGTAATAGATAAAATATTAAAAAATTACAATAGAGGCCCTCTTTATTTATAGGGAGAGGCCTTGAGAAAATTTAGGAAAATCCTAACTACTTTGACTTATTCAACAAAAGAGTCATATTTAGCTTATGACTTCTTTTCTCTCACATATAATTATATTTTGATAAAATACATGTGAATATGTCCACAACAAAATTCAAATTACATCTACAAGACTGAAAATAAACTAAGGCATTTGAAAAGGAACTTCAGTTGCCACCATCGTTCTTCTTCAAAATGTCTTTGTATATAGCTTGTATTGCTACCATTTCACATAAATCAGGCTTCACTGTATTAGCAAAAATGGTACGGGCCTTGAGAATTGTATCCTTGACTACATTTATCACTTTCTTATGTTTCTCAAGATTATCCTTCAAATTTTTGAAGGTTGAGTGATGATAATAAAGGCTATCCATGGAAACCACTATAGGCACTTCATCTTCAAACTTCTGTTGAACCATCTTTTCAAAAGAATCTATCATTTCCTCAGCTGAGAGAAACTTGTGACCCTCACCTATTAGAGTGCATGGTAGTTCCTCTAACCTGTGTAGAAGTGAGACCTCACCATCTTTAATGTTTTCATGTACCTAACACAAGTCATCAAGTAAACCTTTTATCACATTGATGCGGTGGCTAATAGATTCCTTGGTCTTAAGATAAGACTCTCAGTTTGAAATGACACCAATGACTATCAGATTCTTTATTTTGATCTTCTTCATCTCAATCCATTCCTTTAAGATCTCCTCTTGGTCTTGTAGCTCTAGAGCAAGTGAATCAACAATAACATCTAGCTCGGCCTTTGCCTTTGCCATTTTTTCCTTTCTTTCCACTGGGGTCTTCAATAGAACTCTTCTATGTGCCAACAACCATCCCACAATCTCAACAACCACTCTTCCTCTGGCTTGAGCTTTCTCAACCTTTTAAATCAGAGGGTCCTCGACAGTCACTGCCATAGGTTCCACAATCTCAGATGATTTCATTATTTTCTGAAGAACAACAACAAGTTGTTCTGCGTTTGCTTTGTACTGCTCTTTTTCCTTCATTTATCAAGCAATGAACTTGCAGTAGCTTGAAAATCTGCCTTGATACCTTCATGAGTTAGCTTACCTAACTTAACTTTGGAGACAATATAATCATTCATATCAAAGGTATCTATAGTAGCATCATCTGGTGGCTTTGCAATTTTTACATATCTGATTCCTTTTTCATTAATAAGCCTAGAAACAATCTTAGGCTTCTTCTTCTAAGTCTTTGATTTAATAGGCAATAATTTCTCAATATCAATTTCATCAAGTGAAATCACTTGCTTCTTTCTCTTAGGAGTGTAGGCAGACAACCATGCAGGAAGTGTGGAGGCACCAACATTTGGAGAAGAGTCAATTATCTATTTTGTTGGATCCATGTTCACACCTGTTATAGTAACAATAGGACTAGTGTGGGTAAAAACTGCACTGGGGTTGACAACTTTCTCTAAACCATCTAGAAAATGCTCAAAAATAGTTTGTTCACCAATATCAAATGATGGGGAAGATAAACTGGGAATGGATCCAGAAGAATCAAACACAGTCCCAAAACTTGTTCTTACAAAAGGATGGGTATTATCAGAAGACACAACAAAAATAGGTGAAATAGGAACATTGGAAACTACTGGAAAATTACTAGAAAAAAGAGCATGGGCTAGGGATGTAGAAACTTGTGATTCTAGTTGGAGATCCTTATGTGGGGAAAGTTGTGAATCACCAAGTTATTCCTGTTCTACATTCTCCTCCTTCTCTTGTTCTGTTTCACTTTCCTCATCAGGCTTCTCAAGCATTTATGCTTGATCACCATTATCAAATTTCTCAACATCTTGTTGTTCAATCTCCATTTTATTAACACTTGTATCCTCGACACCTAATTCTGTGATAGTAGAAGCTCTTGCAACCCCTTTCGTCTTACCTCCTTTAGATACAAACTTGATTTTTTGTTTATGCACTTTAGAAGAAGAGGGAGTGTCAATTTTGTTCTTTGTTCAGTTTTCTACCTTTTTCCCTAATTGCTCTTGAATTTGAGTTTCTGATCCAATAAGAAATTTTTTCATACTAATTCCTTTACTTCCTAACCACACATTTGTGTTGGCTAGAATTGGCTAAAATCTTTTCCTGATTCAAGTTTCCTCCTTGACAGACCATTTGACCTCTAGTAGAGGCAAGGCCTCAATGTTCTCAACATTGTATTTGGGATCCAAAACATCCCCTTCATCTTCCATTCCCTCCAGAATATCTGCAAGACCAAATTCTTCAATCTGACTCAAATGAAGTCTGCAATAATCTAGCATTCTGATCTCATTCTATGTTCTGAGATCAGTCCAAACATCTTCAACCATTTGCATATAAAAAACTAACCTTGATCTTGTCTTGTACTCTTCTATAATCAAAATGATCTCTTTTCTTGAAAGTCTTTATAGTGACCAATTACATTTCTGATTCAATTGCTTTGGCCTTGGTAGCTGACTGAATAAACTACCTCCCAATTTCTACACGAAACTTAATTCCTAACTTTTTCAACTCCATCTGCTTATTGTGCACAACAATCAATTGCCTACATAGTTTCATCAGAATAATTCTATCACTGGCATGCAATGGAAGCATATACGGATGATCAGGATAGTATCCCACCCTTAGGTAAGTGAAAGTTGGAAAATATAAAAACAAACAACCAAAAGAGTTGACCACTTCCCAGGCCTCATCTGATACTCTCTTCTACACAAGTTCATTATTCCACAAACACATGAATATTGAAGAGAAGGCATCATTAACTTTGTGAAAATGATGGATTGATCCTTTTAGAGTAATATGTGGATAATACTCATAGACTAGAACCAATCTCCAATCACCAACTTGGGTTAGACCAGGAAAACTTCTCATACTTACAGCAACATACATCAGATATGAAGTCATATAAAACTTGAAAGTTGTATTGACTTTCACTAGTTGATCATGCAGAGCATTGCTAATCTATTCTCCCAAAAAGATTTTCTGTTGGCCCCTGAGAATCACCTTAATGTATGTATACATCCATTCCTGAAGCTTGGATGAAGAAGGAAGACCTCTGATCCGACTTAGCAATGTAATCAAATCATTTACCTCCTCATAAAAGTCACTTCTCATGAGATCTTTAGGCCATCTGGACAAATTACTTTGAGGAATCTTTAACCACTTACTATTGATATGTTTCCTTACAGCTTCAATATCTTCATCATAATCCTTTTTCCGTCGAGCAAAATCTATCTCTCTAATATTTTGAATAGGAGGACACATAAAGATTTTATCAAGAAAATTTGCATCTAATCTCATGATCACATTTCCTTGAGAATCAGACATGGTTCCGGTATCCCTATTATAGTGACTAGCTACATGAAGAACGAATTCAAGATTGTGGGCAGCGACAAGAAAAGAGGTAACCAAGTGAATGTTACTGTTAATAATTTTTTGCATGTAATGGGGAGGATTTGATTGTTTTGTTCTATCCATGAACTTGGCCATGTCCACATGACCAATCTTTGTGTCTCTAATCTTGTCCACATTAAACTATGATGAAGTAACAAGGAAAACCCCTTGGTACTTATACTTCATGGTTTTAGCCTTTGAGGGAGAAGGCTCTAACATCAGCTTCGCGAAGAGCACTAGAAAAGGCGTTGACCACAGATATTTGTTGAAACTACAAAAAGCCATGATCTCACATTTAGGGGTAAAATGGGCAAATTGGGGTTACTGGGAATTGATGATCATGAACACAGAAACATACATTGAAGGGCTTGAGATCACGCAAGTTGAGGAAATAGGCAAAAGTCAGCCAAAGGTGTTGAAAGGAAAAATTTCCCAGTGTTAGGAAATTTTGCAGGGTGAGATGCATGGGTAGCGATTTTGGCTGGTTCTACATGAGGGGTAAGTTGTTTATTGTGCATGGTTGGTCAGGATGATTGATACTACATATAGAGGGAAAAATGCAAGTTTGATGTAGGGGCGGTCAATTTGACCACCCTTACATCAGGGTAAAAATGCAAGTTTTATTGTGCATGCACAAGTGGTAAAAAGGCTCGTTAGTGCATATTGGAGGAAGTGTTTATATGTACAGTCAGTCGAAATAACACTTATACATCTTAGTTTTTAAAACCTTAAACTCATATGTGAAAGCGATGATTTCTACTACTAATAAATATTGGAAAAATCATTTAAGGGTTTCAAGTAGGGAAGTCCAAAAGTAAAGTATTAGTGGTGAACATATGTCCAAGTTGTAAATTTCACCGACATAACATGACACACCCCTAAAATTTTACTTACTTAAGCGGTAGAAATTACCAACTCACCATATGAAGGAAGGTTGAAGTTTCAACATTTGGGTGGTAGACCTAACCATTATTACACATAAGAGAATTTTTGAAGATTGGAGGGGATAGTGATTAAACTCAATGCTCATAAAGAAATTCAACGGCTTTAAAATGGTGGTTCTACCACTACTATGTGGGTTATAAAAATGAAAACCTAGTTTATCAAAGACTAGGGTTTAAAAGACAATTCACAAATGGAAAATCAAATGATAATGACACACATGAAAATATAAATGGAAAATAATAATATTTATGAAATGTAAACAGACATTTCATTACACAAGAAAAACCCTAGAAAGAAAACAAAAACAAAAAGGGACAATAAGAGTTACCTGTAATAGATGACTCAAACCCTAGACACATTGATGAAGTTGAAATCCAGTTGATTCTGCATTTAACATGATCAAATGATCTCAAGAGGGGTTTACTAGTCGGTTAGAAGGTTTGGAAATAAGAAATAAACAAAATGAAATGAATTAAAATGATTTATAAAGGTTTAAAATGAATGCATTAATGCCAACATGAGTGACATTAATGTCACTGATTCGCAAAGATATGCTTGGTTGGTGGAATTGACTGACAATACATGCCTTCCTGCCATATGCATAATCGGTAGATATGAACGCTTTCACATATGCAACTTCAATAAGGAAAATGCATGGGCAACATTTTTCACAGCTCATGCATATCACTCTAAAATGACACAAACATGCAAAAGTGGTGGAAAGAACTGACTTAACACATTAAAACACAAATATATGTAAGACCGGTAAAATTGACCGACTCTGCACATAAAAACTCAAAAAAATTCTAACACCCAAAAAAAGTCAAAATTGATATTTCGATAGGCTCATAACCTAGTTGATTTTCGCAAATCTTGAGGAAGCAACTTAGGGGAATGTTACAAACCATTCTAAGATTTCAAATGACTTTGCATGAGGCCAAGAGAACTTATCTTGATTTGTGAACTTAGAGTGTAGGTTACAAAACAGACAAGTTTCATAGGGGTTGTCTAGAAAATGAGCACAGCTAATTTTGAGAATAACAGAATTGGAAAGTTAACTTGCAATGGCAAGACAATACCATCAAGGACAAGAGCTTGAAAATAGGAACTAGAGGTGTCCCTTTTTGGAGGAGGAGAAGATTTATAGATTATATAATTCTCTTTGAGTGGTCCACATGATGTAACATTGACTCCTCTAGTATCACTTTTTGTCTGGAATCAAATGCAAGGAAAGTTAGGTGTTTGCTGGGCAAAGTTGATGTATGCTAATGATTATGCTAGATGATTTGGAGTGTACGCTAGTGTGGAAGAGTGTTCCAAGGTAAAATAGGACCTGATTATATCTTTCTCAAGTGAACTGCATTAGATTTTTACTTACTGCATATGTTGGGAGCTGACTATTGTGGCCTCTACATGTTTCATGTTACACATTCCATTTTGGCTAACCAAGGAGAAAGATCCTAAAGCTTGTAGAGGATATAAATGTAATTTGATCAAAGGTGTCAAGTGGGGTATGTGAGGTGTATTGTGTCAAATCACTGATATTGTGTGAATAAACTTACCACAGAAGCATATTTCATGATGAAATGTGGAAAGGACTAGTTTATGTAATATAATATTGTTGCTGAGGCAATTGTTGGTGATATGATAATGGAGAAGAGTTTCTAAAGTTATTTTCTGGTGGTAGCAGTTGATATTGTAGTTGTGAAGAGGTGAGATTGTTTCGCAGAGGTTGTAGAGGTTAGTAGAAGGTTGGAACAATCAATGTCTTGTGGAATACACTTCTAAGTTAGATAAGTTTTGTGTTACAGAGGTTGAAGAATAATTGTGTGAAAGTTGCAAGTGTTTTATCTATGCAGCTTCCTTTCGGTTGTAGCCCATAAATGATAATGTAATCTTGTTTTTCTTTGTGAGGCTAGATTCAGATAGTAGCTCCAAGTAGCTTTCTCACCATGGTTTTTCCCTTCTAGGGTTTTCCACATAAATCTGGTGTTATGGATGTGTACTTTTGAGTTCTTGTGCTTTTCATGTTTTAAATGCTTATGTTAGTTTGAATGCTGCTAGAAGAAAAGAATTTGAATAAGTACTGATTCAACCCCCCCTCAGTACTTCTGTGTGTTTAACAAGAACACATGAAAGTAGAGTACACATAAATTGAATCATGAAAGGATGCTAGATCATTCAAGAAAAGTAACACAATTGTATATCACAACATATAGAAGAATGAAGATACATATAGAGGAATGACACAATGCATTCTTACTCCTTGTACCTTTGTGCTAACAAGGGTGTCAAGGGAGAACCAAAACATCACAATATGGGGATAATAGTACATACAAGAATTAAAAAAATGAGGGACCACACTTGCGAGTCAGTCTATAACAAATCCTCCTCCCCCAACTTGCTTATGATAAAATGGATGAAGGACTAGCTACTCTAGGGACTACATCAAGCATGGTGAAGAGTGCTAAAGACGTACCTTGTTTGAAGTTGTTGAATTTTATCACCCAAGGCTCAACATTCCTTAGTGGAATGGCTAAGTGCTCAATGATATGCACAATAATGAGGTGTTGAATGATTGTTTTGTTGAATCTTTTTGTTTTTTTGGGGAGGAAGAGTGATTAAGTGGTCTTTGAGTAGACTTAACAACATACACAATTGTTGAGATAGAAGAGAAGATATACTTGGTAATGTACAATTAGTTTAGATTAATTATAGTTTGGTTGATCATTGTCACCAATCTAAGTAATTGAAATAAATAAAGAAATAAAATAAAACTAAATGTGATTTTTAGCTAGATTTTAAATGATGGAGAAGTTTTGTGACAAATATTAGAAAATGCAAAGGAATGCTCACACTGTACTCATATCACTCATAATTTTATTCCATGATTACACTTTTGATTTGGTCAATATTAGTGATTATTACTCCTTGTCATTATTTGTCCTAAATATGAGTATTGCCTAATCACTATCTATGCAATGTAATTGAAATGATTTTATCTCATCCACTTGCTAGACTTGAAAATATTTATACCTTGAAAAGGGTTTGAAATATTTATAGACTAATTTTTATATTAAGCATCAACTTTTTTATTTCATATCATTAGCATTTAATATATTGTTATACTAATTTTCTTTGACTTGTCAACCACTCAATCATTGTATCCCATGAGTGCTTCTTTTTCATTTACTACCATTTTTTGAGTGCTTCTTTTCATTTACTACCATTTGTTTTTAAGCTAGATTTCATAATGAAGTTACAAAATAATAGTGATCATAAAGTTTTTTCACTTTTATTCCCTTTTAATCTCTCCCCAAAACCAATTGGTACATGATTCAATTTATAGTTTGGTCATGTCTATTTTTCTTTCTCTTTTTTTAACTTCAAACATTTGATTAAACTTGGAGCTCAATTGACTTATGTTATATTATATATTTCAACTACATCTAGATGTTGATGGAAATGTTTTGTTTAACTTTTATAAAATTTTCACTCAATCTCATTGCATATGTGGACTCAAAATCTATTGATATTTTGTTTTGACCATGCCTAATTTTCTTTGGCTATTTTGAGTGCTTTTCATTTTTTTGGGTCTTAACCTTGACCTATTCTTGGACATGATTTTAGTTTTAAAGAAAATATAAGTAGATTTTATGTTTGGTTGACCCTCTAAACTTGAGGACTGTAAATTGATGTCTTACTAGAAATAACTAAAACATAATTTATCCCTAAACTTTTCTATAATCCCTTTATCTCATCTAGAAAGCAAAGTACCTTGCAATGGCAAGTGCAACAATCAAAGTATAGGGTCATTTGCACTCCACATGTAAAGCAAATGTCTTGGCCTCTTTTCATGAGAAAGAAGTCAATCACAAATTCCTCCCGTTGGGCTTCTCAATAAACACTCATAAGCTATCTCCTTTGGTCACTCTCAATGTAAGAGCAAATAATTGATGCACTTCCTTTATTTCTCTCATACATTCACATCATTCACCATTTTATTTGTTGATGCAACCATTTGGATTGTCATGCATTTAGAATTCAACCAATACAGAGTGCTTGTCAACATTGAACATGGTGTTTGTAGCCATCTCACTACTAGCACATTGAAGAGATTAAAGTGGGAGACCATAATCACATGTTTGAACATGCAACTAATGAAACCACTAAGTAATGTTGTTGCTCTAAAAGATTATCAGTCTGCCCATTTTATTTTTTTTAACCAGAAAAAGGTGGCGGAGCACCCATAGATAAAGATTATATAAAATATATATACATAGAAGATAGGTTTGAAAGTCATAAAAATAGAAAGATTAACAAGATAGACCCTAACATGGCTAGAAAGACAAGAGGTAGAGAAACAAAACTAGAGGCAATAAAAACCCCTGAAGTCAACTGCCAGATATAGTAAGGCAGGGCCACACCAAAAAGCAGCGATCTTCCCCATCATGCCGCCAGAACCAAAGGAGTAACCATGCACCACCAAAAGAAAAAAAGAAAAACCACCCAACCACCACCACCGGAGAGAGACAACCCACAAGAAAAGCCAACGCGCAAAACTAGAGAAGCCACCATAGAAACACTAAAAACCACCCCCCACCAACCAAACAGGAACAACCACACCGCCAACTCCCGCCACCCGCTAGGAACACCAAAAAAACCACCATCACACAACAAACTTTAAGCCACTGGTGGAGCTATCGGAAGGATTTGTTAATCCAAATCCACAAACACAGATGACTTAGCTCCATCATCAAATGCTTCCAAAGCATAGCGAGGCATTCTCGGAGCCAGATTAGAGGCATGTATCCTTAGGAAGTGGATGGCTGTAAATACATCCTTGATCCTCTCAACTTTTTTCTTGGTAAACAGAAAGCAATGGGACAGTAGTGCTTCATCTATATCCCCACTACTCAAAGATTTGATACTAGCTTGCATGGCTCTGTAGATTGTTTGCTGTGGGGAAGGGTTACGCATGACCATAAGGTTGAAGAGCCCACCAATTAGAGCGTCACCTTGTTCCATTCTATAGTTGGACACCACCATTTCCCATCTGTCGACAGTATAAATGTTTTTGTAAAACAAACTTGCCACTAAGGCATGCACAAACTCACCATCCATTGTAAGATCCATAATGTTGGATAAAAGCTGCGAAATGACGTCTGAATAATTGAGCACATGCCCCTCATATCCTTTAATCCAAGTGTGGCCAACAATATTTTTGACTGTAAACTATATGAGGGTGCAATCCAAGTCGATCAGAGTCATCAAATCTACCGCCTTAACTCTCCCTTTGATCTCCAGTTCCCACTCAAGGGCTGGGAAGAACAACCTTTGGTTCAAACAAATGTCTGCCATATGAAGAACCCTGGGAAGAGAAGAAAATAGAAGTAAGAAAAAGCCAGTGTATAAAGAGAGTCCAGCTGAGGCAGTGAGTCCCACGCCTTGACACTTTACAACACAAGTATAATTAGTAATGTTAAGATCCCAATTGACATTGAATGGAGTGAAATATGACAGAGGGCATCAATGACATCCTAACGTCAGCAAACACAAGTGACAAGAGATGGGGTACAGTGTCAATGGAAAACATTCTTTTAGATCTTGCGACGTGTCCATTGCAGAAAAGCTGATCAGGAGAGTTCAAACCGTTGGTCGTCAAGGAAGTTCTAGAGTCTAGATAGTTAAGATTGGTCACTTCACTATAAATATACATGAAATGAGGATGGATTCGCTATCCCCACCTGCCTGCAAGAGCAATTGAAGCAGCTTAAATAGTCTTGATTCATTTGTCCACTTGAAGTCTGCCAGTCCACAACAACTGACTTGTCAGATGACATTCAAAAGGAATAAATGCAGAATTAATTTGAAGCACCTCATACAAAACCAAAGCGATTAAATGCTATGCACCACACTTAAACTAGCCTGCCCGTCCCTATCACCTATAAATCCTTTGCACCATGAGATTTGACAGGGTGGATGCCAAGTAAGAAATAGGACTGGTAGGAATATCTCCATTTTGAAAAAGACCATGCTGGCAGTAAGTAACAGCTAACACTCAAGTGGCAGTAGTGTCTCTCTCAGCTTCCATATTAGAGGATAGAATAACTGACAATGAGTTTGAATGGATTTGGTTGACAGGTGGGAAAAGCACAGATGCACTATCACTATCAACTGCTATATTTGCTAGTAGGTCTGCCACCTTATTGCCTTCCCTTAATGTATGGGAGATGAGATAATTATCTAGCCTGCTCAGTAAGGTGTTGGCCTATTTAAGAATATAATTAAGTTTCCAATTGTCTAAACCTCTTCCTTTGATGGCATTTAATACTATCAGGGAATCACTCTCAATCCACACATTCTTTACGCCTTTCTCAAGCACCAAAAGTAAACCATGGACTAATGCCCATGCTTCTACCTCATTGTTAGTCCCTATGGGTAGTTTAGTCGATTTGGCTACAATCATGGCACCATATTCATTTCTAATAACACATCCTGATCCGGATGGACCGGGATTTCCTCGACATGCACCATCAAAATTTAACTTGTAGAAAGGAGGGGAGGGTGGCATCCATTTAACTTGAACTCTATTTGGGGTGATCTTGGAGGCCCCTGTACCACTGCCTAGCCCTAACAAACTGACTGACGGCTAGAAGGATATGATTTCCACATCCCATTTAGTCCATACTAACTTGGAAGGGATCATTCATCTAAGATGAGCCACTAACTGACCAAATAAAGCTACCTCTAAATTATCACAAACCTGGGACACAGATCTTGCTTCCTTCCTAAAAATACAAAGATTCTTTTCCCACCATAAGTGCCAGATGATCAAGGAGGGGCCTATATCCCATAAACAGGCTAAAGTTGAAATTTCAAAAGAATGAGGCCAATTCCTGAACATAAGGAACAAAGTTTTATAAATAGGACTGACCCACTTTATCTCCTGAAGAACCAGGTCCAACACTCTCTGCTAAAGGGGCATTGTAATAGAATATGATCCATAGACTCTTCCTCACTTCCACATAGCACACAGGGAAAATTGGACCCAAGGCCTAATCTTTCAATTCAGTCACCTGTGAGAATTTTGTTATGGAGCACACACCAAGCAAATGCTCCTGCCTTGGGAAGTAATGCTTTTTCCCAACACAAATTTGAGGACCATCCTGAAATGACTTTTTGTAAGCCGAGCCTATAACCTTCTCTTACTAAATAACGACCTGATTTTGTAGCTATCCAAGCAACTTCATCCTCCATGCTAGACACAATAACTAACTTCTTACTAAGGAGTCGACTGAGGAGCACTTTTTGATTTCATGGAAAATTACAATCATGAAAACTTTTCCAGGCAACTAAAACTAAAGTCCCCACCCTTGCCACATGCCAATAATCTTTTACTTTATGCCCCCAAGTTGTTTGTAGGAAAATTCTTGCATCTGTGAGCTCGTGTCTTTCTGCCAAAGACGGCCCCCCTCCCCAAGAATCATGCCAGAAGTCTACCTTTTCACCATTATGAATAATCCATGTCAAGTTGGGCTAAAGAATGTCCCTACTTCTTGTTAGAAAGTTCCAAATTGCTGAGCTTTTTGGAGGATTCTGCACAATGAAAATTCTCTCATTATCAAGGGAGTCAAGATACATAGCCTTCATAAGTTTCACCCATATGGCATTAGGTTTTGCATACATGTTCCTTGCCAATTTGGCCCCAAGTGCTTGGTTTTGAATTTCAATGTTTAGGATTCCAGTCCCTCCTTCCTCTTTTGGCTTACATACTTTATCCCGGGCCAATAAATGGATTTTCTTTTCTTCAAGGGAGCCTTGCCAAAGAAATTTCCTACAAACCCTGTCTATTTTAGCAATAATACCTTTTGGAATATGAAAGGCCAACATCATGTAGACTGGCACAGCGGACAGAACTACTTTTATCATTACTATGCGACCTACTAAAGACAGACTACGGCCTTTCCATTTAGTCAACTTTGCATTCAAATTTCTTAACACTTTACTCCAAGATTATTCCTATATCTACCCATAAACAGAGGGAGACCAAGGCAACTTCCTGGTAATACTTGAACATCAAGGTTAAGAATGCCTTGGATCTCATTTTAGAGATGAAGTGGCACATTTTGAAAGAAGACCATAGATTTGTTAAAATTCACCAGTTGTCTTGAAGCACAGCAGTATGATTTAATTGTGCTCATCATGGATATGGCTTCCTGACTCAAGGCCTGCCCAAAAAGTATTGTGTCATCTGCGAAAAGTGCATGAGTGAAGGATTCTTGAATGCCTTTAATCTTGATGCCTTTCCATTCTAATCTTCTCTTCGCTTCCTTTATTGACCATGTGAGTGCTTCTGTCATGAGGATGAAGAGATAATGAGATAGAGGATCCCCTTGCCTCAACCCTCGCGTAGGTTCAAAGAACCCAGATTCTTTTCCATTTATTGGAACTAAAACTTAGAAGCCTGGGATACAAGAATTAATCCATTTTACCACTTCTTTCAAGAAGCCCATTTGCATAAGAATGTCAAGTAGGAAGCTCCAATTAACTCTATCATATGCCTTAGACATATCTAATTTAACTACCATAGCTATCTTTTTGTCTTTGTCCACAGAGTGCAGGATTTCATGTGTCAAAGTAGCACCCTCCAAGGTTTCTTTTCTTGGAACAAATCCCCCTTGTTCAATAGAGATCAACTCCATCATAAAAAAGGATAACCTAATCGCCAGTGCCTTCAAAATTATTTTATAGATAAAGTTGCATAATGAAATAGGCCTGAAGTCTTCAAAAGTTTGAGGTGAGCTTGATTTTGGGATAAGCATTATACAAGTTGATTTGAATTCCTTGAGCACATTCTTAGACCTTCTAGATTATTCTATAGCCAGAAAGACAACTCTCCCAACCATGTCCCAACATTTCTGAAAGAAAAGTCCCGTCTATCCATCCGGCCTAGAAGCTTTCTCCCCCACCAAAGAAAACACTGATGTCTTAACTTCCTCTAAAGAGAATTCTTTCAATAAATCCATATTATGATTTTCTTTGACTAATAGTTTACAGACCTGCTGACCTTTATCCCCTTGAGGAATCGAACTGGTGAGGAGATCTCCAAAAAAGATTTGGGCTGCAGAGAGAATTTTTGTTTGCTCAGTACAGACCTGCCCATTACCCAGTTGGATTGAATTGATGTAATTAGAGCCCTCCCACACCTTGGTTGAAAGATGAAAGGAGGTATTCTTTTCGTCATCTTTCAGCCATAACTCCTCTAGAAGATTTCTTCCCTCTTCAGAGTCTCTTCCATTTCAGCTCTCAGTTGCTTCTCCTTCTAAAAAGAGGGGAGATCCATACCATTTTTTATTATGATTTATGCGAGTTATTTCATTTCTTTTTGTAATCTGACTTTTTCAGCAAAGATGTTATGGAAGTGATTCTTGTTCCATTCCATAATCTTATGCCTTAGGAATTTTAGTTTGCTTACTAATTGAAACATCTGAGATCCTTCCACAAATGGGGTGTGAGCCCACCAATTCTTAATATTTTCCATAAAGGACTCATCTTTGAACCACATTGTTTGGAACCTACACTTCTTCTTGCTAGGGAAGCTATTTCCTCCTATTTTTAAGCTGACTAGGAAGTGGTCTGAACCTATTAGAGGCCGAATTTTTGACTCAAATCTAGCTGGGAGATTGAAAAAATTTGATTGTATTTTACAGCAAAAATGCTTAAATATAGCTTTACAACTGTCAAATTTAAGCCCTGTGAGAAATGTTGTGACTCGATAGCAAGAAAAAATGAGATATACTGGCCCGCCCTTTGTTATAGTGGAAACAGGATCGAATAATTATAATCTGCCAGCTTAGAAAGCTGACTGCTCGAATTTAAAATATCTTTAAAGCAAGTTTTGATGAAGACACATCTTACAAAGTATATTGCTTTCTATACCAAGTTTTGCAGTGCAATCAAAAGCTTGAGTTCTGCAGCTTAAAATTGGGACTTGCATTGGATTCATACTCAACTTGTATTAAAAAAAAATTCTAAACCATTTAAGTAAAACTGTGTTAAAAATGTAAGGTCAAGATTTGTGCAAGTTAGGCTAGTCATCTTCTCCCAAAGTATGGGGGATTGACTTTGAGGAGGATAGGAGAGGATTTGTTAACTATGTATTAGTAAGACAGTTAATATTCAGCATTTACTTTAATATAAAACAGGTAATTCTGTTTTTTTTAATTTTAGGTATAGAAATATAAAGTTGTTATAATGTGTAATATTAAAATAATTAATTTTTTTTTTAGTATTTTCAATAATATTAAATCCATTTAATAAAATAAAATCAATAAGATAAGAACTTCTCATTTTTCATTAACATACAACTCAATAACATTTGTCTTTCTTTTAAAAATTGGCTATATTTTCTATTGGGATGAGAGAAAATATAATTCACAAAATATTTATGTCAATGGCTACATTATCTAATTTTTATGCCCCATTAGATCCATAAAATATCTCATATTATTATGGGTATTGAAATTTTTTCATAGGCTCAACTCTCTTTATCTATATTGTATATAATATATTCCTCATCTCAAGTGTCACTACCAAAAACTACCTCCTCTTCTATCACTTACCCTTTATTTTCTATGGTGAGCTTAGTCTCTAGGGTTTTGCCTCCATCCTTTTCTCCAATAGATTTTATGGCACTGTGTGAAGGCATTTTTTAGGGTGTTCATCTCATTGGGAATGGACATAAGGCATGGTCTTTGTCTATTAACAAGGCATCTCTTCATGCTACAATGGGATCTCAACTTGTGGTGACTAGTGCTCCCTCAAAGGGTTTAATTAGTAGAGGGTTGCACATTTTGGAACAAATGTGAAGGTTACTTGAGAGAGGGACTATAGTTTCAATGTTGTCAAAACTCCTCTACCATCAAATTCTTGAGCTTTCATGGTGTAGCATTACTCTATATCTCATTCAGCTGCCCCAAAATCTAAACCCTCAACTACTAAAAGTATCCATCACATCAGATTCCTATAATTGTGTTTGGAGAAGATCCCATCGAGTATAAAAATAGGTTGAAACAACTGACCATTATTTGTAAATTCTAAAACTTCTAGCCCATTATGATTGCATTGCACAACTAATTTAGTACTCATTAGAAAACCTTGGTTAGAAAGGATCTATCTATTCTATAACTAGTTTATGGTTCTATGTGAACCCATCAAGGATAGGGATTCCCTACTTAGCAATGACCATTGATTCTACGACAATGCTCTTCTATGAGCTAAACCCTTCCACCCTAATTTTAATCCCCAACATAATCCTTCCCTTTATCTCCAAATTGGGTGAGATTGTTGACCCTCCTAGTTTAATTCTAGAAAAAATAATATCTCTCCATTAGAATTTCTTAGGGTGATCTTATTTGTGTTCCTAATGTGAATTTAATGGAATGCCACTTCACTTATGTAAGGATCCTTGTTAGATTTGATTTATCAAAGAAGTTCTTGGTTGAAACGTGCTTAAATGCTAGTAATTGGGAGTGGAATAAATAACTTGTTTACAAAGTGATACCCTTTAGTTTTCAATCTTATTTTGCAACTAGTCATTTAGTTGCAAAATTTAGTTAAATGCCTCTCCTTCACAATAGTGTTTTGTCTCCACAAATATGACCACCTAGTGGACAGGTGTGGAGTCATGACACTTGGTGATCAACTCTAATTATGAGGATGTCTATTTTTCTTAGGATTCCTCTTCTTCCACTTTAGATTTTGTATCCACCTTATCACTTATGGGCCCCCCCTTTTGATAACACTAATATGTATTCATCTTCTTGTGTGTCCAAGCTAGTTACTGTAGGAGTCAAGGACAACACCGAGAGGGGGGGTGAATCATTGTTGTGTGAATTTTCAAATCTTTTTGCAAACTTTAACTTTCTAAACACAAGGAGAAAAAGATATCATTGATTTGTCAAACACATATACACATGACTGAGAAAAGGGAATATAAACAACACTTCATAGTAAATCATACACACACAGAGAGAAGATCATGACACAAGATTTGCACAAGTGGAAAACCCTCCAGGGGTAGAAAAACCACTCCAAAACTGCCTCACTGGCTTTATCAAAAATCTCACTGATTACAATGTTTAGAAGTACCAACTTCAAGGAGAACCAACCCCTAATACAGAACAAACTGCAAAGTGTGCAAGAAGTGATTGCCACTCAATCTGATTTGCAACATTATTCAACATGTCTTCTCTGAATTTGCAATCATACTCAAACCAATCTGCTTATCAATTTCATGATCTCTGTATAATAAAATTACCTGATTCACAATACATTCTCAATGTCTTCCTCTACATTTCATCTTAAATAAAAACTTGATTCAGTTTATCTTTGCATATGGTCTTCAAACTTCATAAGAATCAATCTATATCACAAGTTGTATTCAATTCAATTTGCATATTGATTCACATCCATTTCAACTGTATCATCATATCATCTTCATCATTGGTCTGCATTTTATCTACACATTTTCAAGGCAAACCAGATGACATAAAAATCAAGAAATTAAATATCCTCTCCTGACCTTTCACATTCTCTCTACATAAACAATTCATATCAAAAATTCATTGATAATCTCCTTTCATTTCTTTTCATCTTCCTGAAAAATCATTTCCAGAGGATAATTATAAAATTAAATCCCATTCGAAACTTTTCATATTCTCCTTTAATTTGCAAGAAACAAAATGAAAAGACTCTCCAAGAAAAAATATTTGAAGCTTCCCAAAAAAATCCATCTGCAAAATCTTTTCATATTCCTTCAATAATTTATTCTCCTTCTCTGCAAATAAAGTCTTCAACAAGACAAATATATCTCTGCCAAAAAATAAATCTTCTTTGTCTTAAAACAAAAACTCCTCCAAGAAAAAAACATTTTAGACTTTTCATCTGTAAGATGCCTTCAATCAATCTGCAAAAAAAATATCTCTCAATCTGCCTTGAAAATTTTCTTCAAAATCTCCAAACTTCTCAAAAAAAAATCACCTTCACTGATTCCAAGATCACCATTAAAAAAAATCTCTTCATAAAGATTTTTCTTATTTAGAAAAAGCAATAAAAAATCTCCTTATAAAAACTCCTTAAATTTATTGCATAAGGGACCGACCTAAAGAAATTTAAAAAGAAAGTTACTAAGTTTAAAAAGGAAACCATTTATATTTTTTCGGGCTTCAAAAAGGTTCCTAAGAAATATTCGATGGCATTTAAAAAAACAAAACAAACTCTTCAAAAAAACCTTCAAATGATTTCATTTAAATAAATTTTTCTCCCCTTTCGAAGCTTCACTAGGATGTATAAAGAATATAAAGTTCATTTTAAACAAATCGATGGCTCCACTAAGTTCTATGTATTTGAACTTTCTTTATATTTGCCACTCAAGCTTTTTAAGAGATGACTGATGCAGGTGAAGGGGCTAATTTTTCTAACGTGCATACCTCCCTTTGACAGGTCACATTAAGTGACAGACCTGTGATATCAGGTCAACTTCTCAATACAACAAAATTGCAATAGTGAGAGAGCTATGTTAGAAAATAAATGATTTTAAACCTTATTCAAAAACCTTGACCACATTAATATATGTGATTTATCAAAAGCACTTCTTGATCACCCAATCACATATGATCATGATCTCCTAAACATATAGACATCTTGAAGCATCCTTAGCATGATATGAAAGGTCATCAACTGAAACACCATCAACCAAACATCTTCATGTGAAATCTTTGATATGCCTATTCCTTTGAGTCATGATCATGATATAAATGAGAACCACCATATGAATACATCATTGAACATTCTGAACCACCAAGACTGCCATCAAAATAAAGTAATCAACTTGTTACAATCTTGAAGCATATTAACAACAATATATCAATAACAACCTTGCCTTGAGGCAATCCTAACAACATAGATGAGCACATTCTAGAAAGACAATATTTGCCTTGTGCATTAACATACTTAAACCATGACCAACTGAAAAAGAAAACAACTCCTTTGAAAGAACAACACCATCATGTCACCATGACAACCTAAGTTCTTGATGATGATCTTCTCAAAACAACTCTAAACAAATATCGCAAACCCTTGTCAATTTTATGAAGAAAGATGCCAACAATAACTTTTGTTATGAAAACATACAACATCATACCAATAGACCTTAATAGCTCACCATGAAGTATGAGGCATAAGCATGTGGACTGATGAAGCATGACACACAAAATGAATATTATGAACCAAACATTACCTTAATCAACTGAGATCTTCTTTGAGGTCTTCTTGAACAACATCCTGATATTGATCTAAACAAGAAGACACTTTTGCCATCAATACTACATTACACTAAACCAACTCCGCATCTCTGTGAACTGACCAAGCAATGAACAACTATCTCCTCCTGATGTCCTGTAACAACTATGGCAACTTTGCAACATCAACTGAACACACTTTTGACATCAATGACAACCTGTCACCATCAGTTACTCCTTTTGTAATTAAATGTGATCCTCTCTAGTAAGTTCAATCCTCTAAACAATTCAATGTGTTTAGACTTGTTCTTTAATTATAGTGGCAATTATTTGATTGTCAATGGGAGAAATGAATGGTTTATTTGAACACTCCCCCTTAATTTCGACAACTAGTTGCTTCAGCATCCCAAATTCTATCTTATATTCTCAAATTTCTCCTTTTGTAAAGCCTTTGTGAATATGTCTACCAACTGATTATTGATCTAAAAAACTCCAAGTAGAGTTTTTCATTGTTCACTAGTTCTTTGATGAAACCTTGTTTGATTATTATTTTGTTCGATAGGTGAATATTTATGTTTGTACAATATTTTCAACATATTTATGACCTTTCACAAATTAGATACACTAATCCATCCATAATTTATCTGTATACAATCTTTCATAGATTGTTTCTTCCACTTTCTATTCCTACAAATTTTTTTAGAATGGTTATTCAATCTACAAATAGTACAAGGATGAAGATCCCAACATGTTTCTTTTTTATGTCCTTGCCTATTACAGTGAGTACATTGGGAACATTGTATTTTTTGAACTAAGTTGTTTGTAAAAATATTACTTGTAACATCATTTGTGGTTTCTTTACCTCTAACATATCTAAGGCCTTCATTTTTTAGCCTCACACTTGATTTAATGGGCTCTACAATTCCTTGTCCATACTTTCCCAAACCTTTTCTATCATAATCGATTCTATTCATAATCTTAAAACCAACATTCTTTGCAAAACATCTTTTGTTATTATTATCTTGACTAGCAAGATTTGGAGATTCAAAAACATTGTTATCTCCAACCTTACACTCTTTATCCATAGAAGCTTTAGCTATATCACATCTATCAAATGATTCATCAAATGAATAGCACAAGTCATTTGTATCACATGAGACAGTACATAATGTAGGCTTAGACTTAAACACATATTTTCCTTTAGGTATACTACAAGTAATTGATCTGACAAATTATATATTGTTCTTTCAATTTTGATATTTCATCCTTTTGAGAACTATTTCCTTTGCAAGGATTTTAGATTGTTTATCAAACCACTTCAAATTTTCTTCTAATTCTTCATTTTTTTAACTTTCATCTGTTGGATTTAAGGCATACAACTGAGAGGGGGGGGTGAATCAGTTGTATAAAACTTCTTGTTCTTTCAAACACTTGATTCTTCGTTGTTAGTTAACAGCATATCAATTAATCATCCATGAAAGCATAATACATAAACACAAGAGCATATAAACATCAACACATTGAACACCAAGATTTTGACGTGGAAAACCTGGTTAAGGGAAAAACTACGGGGTGATTAACCCAAGGATTATTCTCTGTTAGAAGAATAAGAAAAAGAATGGCACTTGCCAATTAGGGCTCACTGCCCGAGCACACTGCTCACAAAGAGGCCCACTGCCTACAAGGAGACACACTGTCTACAAAGTGATAAGAATCACAATCTTGAACTGGAGAATGACATCTCTACCATGTTCGGATCAGTTCCATTTAAGCCCAAAAACCTCTGCTCTGCCTTTCGCACTTCTCTTCGCTATGCCACACTCATCCACACAATCCACACTTCGAAATGAACTCACAAACCGTTATTTATACAAGACATTGACTTAGGAACAAACATCTAAGTCGGCAAACAACCATAAGAGTATCTGCAAGATGAATAACACATCCGGTCGGCCACCACAAGAACATTCGCAGGATGAACAACTCATCCGGTCGGCTAAACAGAGCAAGAACTTCATCCGGAAGAATATCTTCAATTCTGGGCTCTACTATCAATGCGGACCAACAACACAACCTCAACATGATCCAAGAACCTTCACAAGCCTGCCTGAATGACCAGGTACGTCCGCATTTCCTTTACTTACTGAAATCTCTTATCCTCCTTATCCGGAACTTCAAGAACACTGTCTGTCGCCACTGTCATAATGCAGGAGGTACTTCCGGACCTCCAAATTATACACAACTCAAGATGGCACATCACAAGGACATCCCAAAGACTCCTTCCAATCCGCAGATTAGGATTATACAGTTCCGGACCTCACCGGACCTTTTTGTGATCCTCTGTCACCTCTGAATACTTGCCGGAACTGGTTCTACACCGACAGCCACAACTCCTTCAGATCTTCATGCGGACCTCTGAAATCTTAACTGAAGCATCTCAAGACTCATATCTACAAACCCTTTAATCTGCATCCTCCGGTTCGCATCCTATACAGTACATTTGCCTTCTTCTCATCACTATTCTTTACTGTTCCTGACTGAGGCTAATTTTCTCAATATCCTCAGCACACTGCTCATTGAATCCTTCTTGTCAAAGCAATATGAGTATGTTGACATCAATGACAATACTGGTTTACCTCATACTTGCAACAATCTCCCCCTTTGTCATTGATGGCAACATATGATGTGAAAAACCATCAAGACAAGAAACTTCTCCTTTCTGTCACTTCTCCCCCTATCAGCAACATGTCTTCTCCTCATTTACTGCTCCCCTTTTGATCATCAGCTACTTGATTTTCACATGTCTTCTTTCCCCCTTTGACATCAATGGCAAAGGGCTCATACTTGCAATTTTAACACATCAGAATCATACCAGCTGCTCCCCCTTAGTAGCAGCTCCCCATCATCAATCCGGATCACAAGATATGACTATGATATCCACCGGACTGATGCACATCAGTGCATCCTAGTTCATCACCGGAGGGGCCATGACCCCTAACTTCTCCTGGAGATATTCAAAAGAGTCCTTGGGAAGAGGTTTAGTAAATATATCTGCAATCTGATCCTTGGAGGGAACATACTCCAACCTGACTTCTTCCTTGTTCACTTGTTCTCTCAAGAAGTGAAACTTGATAGATATGTGCTTAGTCTTAGAGTGTAATATCAGATTCTTGGAAATATTAATTGCACTTGAATTATCACAGAAAATTGTGATAGGCTCCGCATATTCAATTTTAATATCTCTTAGCATCTGCTTCATCCATAGGATTTGAGTACAACTACTTGCTGCTGCAATGTATTCTTCTTCAGTTGTAGACACAGATATTGCATCTTGTTTCTTTCTTAGCCAAGAAACCAATCTTTTCCCCAAAAAGAATGCTCCACCACTGGTGCTCTTTCGATCATCTACATCTCCTGCCCAATCTGCATCTGTGTAAGCATGAAGAGAGAAGTCTGGATCTCTAGGGTACCATAGACCATACTCAACTGTTCCTTTCAAATACCTAAAAATTCTTTTGATTGCCATAACATGAGATTCTCTAGGGTCAGCCTGGAATCTTGCCACAAGACCAATAGCCTACATTATATCTGGTCTGGTCTGAGTGAGATACAACAATCCACCAATCATTGATCTATACATTGTCTGATCTACCTTTGGGGAGTCATCATCTTTGCTCAACTTACATCTGGTTGCCATGGGAGTGTTCATTGGTTTTGAATCTTCCATACCAAATTTCCTTAACAATTCTTTCACATATTTGGTCTGAGAAATGAAGATTCCTTTCTTTGTTTGAGTAATTTGCAGACCCAAGAAGAAATTCATTTCACCAAGCATAGACATTTCAAACTCACATTTCATCTGATTTGCAAAAGTTTTGCACATACTATCTCTTCCTCCAAAAATGATATCATCTACAAACACTTCAACAATCAAAATGTTTTCATGATCAATTTTGAAATATAAGTTACTGTCAGCAGTACCTTTGCTGAATCCAATTTGCACAAGATGCTTATCCAACCTTTCATACCATGCTCTTGGAGCTTGTTTTAATCCATACAATGCTTTCTTTAACTTACAGACCATATCATCATTGTCAGATAATTGAAATCCATCCGGTTGTTCAATGTAAACTTCTTCTTCCAGATCACCATTTAGGAAGGCAGACTTGACATCCATCTGATATACCTTGAAGTCTTTGAAGGCAGCAAATGCAAGAAATAATCTGACTGCTTCAATTCTTGCCACGGGAGCAAAGGTCTCTTCATAATCAATTCCTTCTATTTGGGAGTAGCCTTTGCAGACCAATCTAGCTTTGTTTCTGATTACTTTACCAGCTTCATTTAATTTGTTCCGGAAGACCCATTTGGTTCCAATCACATTCCTGTCTCTAGGTCTGGGAACAAGATCCCAAGTATGATTTTTCTCAATTTGCATTAATTCATCTTTCATTGCTTTAGTCCAGTTTTCATCATTGCAGGCTTCATTTACTGTTTTAGGTTCAATCTTTGAAATCAGACAACATTCATCCTGATTTTGAGCAATATTCCTTCTAGTTTGCACACCTTTGCTTCTGTCACCTATGATCTGATCTTCAGAGTGGTTTAGTGTCACATACCTAGGGATTTTGGGAGTATCCTGCACTGCTGCTTCTTGATCAGACTCATTCAAACCTATCTCTTCTTCCTGATTTACCGGATCAGGCTGACTCTGTCTTACCAGAGAGGATTGAGTTCCTTGAATCTGAACACCGTCTTGGTCATCTTCATCAAATTCATAAAATCTTGAGGGCTTCTCAATTCCTTCATCAACTTTCACATTAGTGCTTTCTATCATCTTCCTCAGTCTCTTATTGTAACACCGGTATGCTTTGCTTTGAGTGGAGTAACCCAAGAAAATTCCTTCATCACTTCTAGCATCAAACTTTCCTAGATCTTCATCTCTTTTGATATAACACTTGCTACCAAATACTCTGAAATATTTCATAGTAGGAGTGATGCCAAACCAGAGTTCGTAGGGGGTCTTACCGGTA
Organism: Cunninghamia lanceolata; assembly: GCA_027924645.1. Lineage (NCBI taxonomy): Eukaryota > Viridiplantae > Streptophyta > Pinopsida > Cupressales > Cupressaceae > Cunninghamia > Cunninghamia lanceolata. The sequence goes on along the minus strand of BSBN01000870.1, from coordinate 13,137,188 downwards.
TTGTTTCTGATTTGAACTCGATTTAGAGTGTAGACTGCAGTGCTGATAGCTTCTTTCCAGAACACCTGAGGAACATTTGCTTCCAACATCATTGTCCTGGCAGCTTCCTGGATGGTCTGGTTCTTTCTTTCAACTACTCCATTCTGCTGTGGAGTCCTAGGAGCAGACAATTGTCTCCTTATACCCTGCTTCTCACAAAAGTTAATGAACTCACCAGATGTAAATTCACCACCTCTATCAGACCTTAGACACTTTAGTTTCAATCCGGTTTGATTCTCTACCATAGCTTTGAAGATTTTGAACTTCTCAAATGCTTCTGATTTTTCTTTTAGAAAGGTAACCCACATCATCCAGGAATGGTCATCAATTAACAACATGAAATATCTATCACCTAGCAGACTCTTGATTCTTGTCAGACCACAGAGATCAGTATGTACTAATTCCAACAATCCGGTAGAAGACTGATCTTTGCTTTTGAAAGAGACTCTGCTTTGTTTACCTAACTGACATTCTTTGCACACACTATTTGTAGGTTTCATCAATTTTGGAAGATCTCTTACAGCCTGAGTATTGCTTATCTTGATGATGTTATCAAAATTTACCTGACACATTCTTCTATGCCATAACCAACTCTGATCAATTTGAACAAACAAACAACTTTTATTTGAACCAACCAGATGAAAGATATTACCTTTTGTCTGAGTACCGGATGTAATTTCAGTTCTGGAGCTTGTAAAGATTCTGCATTTTCCATTCTTAAACCGAAGATCATAGCCTTTGTCTACTAACTGACCAACACTGAGAAGATTGTGCTTCAATCCTTCAACATATAGTACATTACCTGTTTTGCTCTTTCCATCAAAGGAAATAGTTCCCCTGCCTCTAATTCTGCCAGCAGAATTGTCACCAAACTTTACCATTCCTCCTTCATACCTTTCCAAATTCAAGAACTTATTCTTGTCACCAGTCATATGGTGAGAACATCCACTGTCAATAACCCAATCATCCTTTTCTTCCACTTGAGCAGCCAAAGCTTTTTCAACAACTTTGTGATTGATAGATTCAGAGAGTATTGAATCTTCTTCCTTGATGGCAATAAACACCCACTCATTTCTGGATTTGCTTCCTAGTTTTGATTCATCATCTGTTACTCCTTCATTGTCATCTTCTTCATGAACATAATAGCAATTCTTTTGAAACCTTTGTCTGTTAGTATTAGACCTTGCAGATCTTCCCGGACATCTTGAAGCAAAATGACCAATCTTATTGCAGTTGAAGCACTTAAAGGGTAGTTTTCCTTCATACTTACCGGATCCTCTTGGTAGTCTTTTTGCAATGAGGGCTTCAAGCTGAGCTGTTTCTGCTTCTTCTTCTTCCATGTCTCTTCTTGCTTGATCATACCATGTCATCTTCCTTGAAGAGTTTTCTCCCGGATCAATTCTCTGTTTGCCTTTCACATAGGCACTGGCTTTGAAAGCAGATTCAGTCTTGGGAAGATCATCTCCAAACTCGGTCATTTCAAATGCAGCTAGCTTGCCAGCCAATTGTTCTCTTGTGACAGTTGTGTGGGCTCTGAATTCATCAATTGTAGCAACCTTGATTTTGTAGGCAGCAGGAAGGGATCTAAGGATTTTGCAAACGATCTCATTTTCATCCAGAGTTCCACTAGCATTTCTAATTCCACACACTAGATCATTCACTCTTGGCATAAAAGTAGTGATGTTTTCATCATCTCTCATCTTCAATCTTTCAAATTTCCCTTTCAGACTTTGCAACCTTGCACTTTTGACAAACTCATCTCCTTCATACAGAAGTTCCAGTTTAGTCAGGATCTCATATGCAGTTGGTAGGTCAATAACATTTGAGAGATCTGAGTCATTCAATGCGCTTAGAAGAGCTTCCTTGGTCCGCAGATTGTTTTTGGCTTCTGTTGGACCACCTTGTGGAGGTACATATGGTTTTGAAACCATGGCCAAGTATGCTTTTCCCATACATTCCAGGTGACATTTCATGCGACCCTTCCAGAGAGTAAAATTGGTTCCATCGAACTTCAGACTATCCTTTTTGTATGACGACATCCTAGATCTCCTCAAGCGGTTAAGCTTCTTTCAGAGGAACTTGGCTCTGATACCAATTGTTGGATTTAAGGCATACAACTGAGGGGGGGGGGGTGAATCAGTTGTATAAAACTTCTTGTTCTTTCAAACACTTGATTCTTCATTGTTAGTTAACAGCATATCAATTAATCATCCATGAAAGCATAATACATAAACACAAGAGCAAATAAACATCAACACATTGAACACCAAGATTTTGATGTGGAAAACCCGGTTAAGGGAAAAACCACGAGGTGATTAACCCAAGGATTATTCTCTGTTAGAAGAATAAGAAAAAGAATGGCACTTGCCAATTACGGCTCACTGCCCGAGCACACTGCTCACAAAGAGGCCCACTGCCTACAAGGAGACACACTGTCTACAAAGTGATAAGAATCACAATCTTGAACTGGAGAATGACATCTCTACCATGTCCGGATCAGTTCCATTTAAGCCCAAAAACCTCTGCTCTGCCTTTCGCACTTCTCTTCGCTATGCCACACTCATCCACACAATCCACACTTTGAAATGAACTCACAAACTGTTATTTATACAAGACATCAACTTAGGAACAAACATCTAAGTCGGCAAACAACCATAAGAGTATCCGCAAGATGAATAACACATCCGGTCGGCCACCACAAGAACATTCGCAGGATGAACAACTCATCCGGTCGGCTAAACAGAGCAAGAACTTCATCCGGAAGAATATCTTCAATTCCGGGCTCTACTATCAATGCGGACCAACAACACAACCTCAACATGATCCAAGAACCTTCACAAGCCTGCCTGAATGACCAGGTACGTCCGCATTTCCTTTACTTACTGAAATCTCTTATCCTCCTTATCTGAAACTTCAAGAACACTGTCTGTCGCCACTGTCATAATGTAGGAGGTACTTCCGGACCTCCAAATTATACACAACTCGAGATGGCACATCACAAGGACATCCCAAAGACTCCTTCCAATCCGCAGATTAGGATTATATAGTTCCGGACCTCACCGGACCTTTTTGTGATCCTCTGTCACCTCTGAATACTTGCCGGAACCGGTTCTACACCGACAGCCACAACTCCTTCAGATCTTCATGCGGACCTCTGAAATCTTAACTGAAGCATCTCAAGACTCATATCTACAAACCCTTTAATCTGCATCCTCTGGTTCACATCCTATACAGTACATTTGCCTTCTTCTCATCACTGTTCTTTACTGTTCCTGACTGAGGCTAATTTTCTCAATATCCTCAGCACACTGCTCATTGAATCCTTCTTGTCAAAGCAATATGAGTATGTTGACATCAATGACAACACTGGTTTACCTCATACTTGCAACATCATCAGTTCTTCTTCCAAAATAATCTTTTCACACATTAAATTTTTATTTTCTTTCTATATTCTTTTACCAATCTTTCCCATTGGAATAAATTATTTCCTTATAACATTAAATTTTAACCATACAAAAGAATGAATTAAGCAATACTTGATGGCGATTGCTTTTGGTGGCTTTGTACAACTCACTTTCCTTTGTATCAAATTATTCTTCTATCTTCAACAATTATCCCTTCAAATATTTATCCTTTCATTTATTATAAAAAGTCTCATACACACACCAATAGGATGGATCCTGAATATGGGTCACAACTATTTTTTTTAAAACAAGTGATTAACTTCCCTTCTAGAACAACAACAATTTAACTTCACAATCCCTTTTGTTTTCTTTAGTATCAAGTAAAAATTCAAAATAAAACTATGGGTGGCTTTGAGCTAATCACTTTTTTCCTTTTTTTTTCTTTTGTCTGGGATTTCATTTTCATAGCTTCAATTGGGCATTTTAATTCTTTGCAATCTAAACCAAATGAACTTATTTGACTTTAGCATAGATCCAATCATTCGACAATTAAAGGATGTTAGCATAATACAATATTACATTGTTGTAACTACTGGTGGTTACATTGGTTATAACTTCTCTGTAAACTACTATGTACGTTGGTTATAATTGCTCTATCTGTTTGACTCCTCCACACTATATATAAGTGTGTGTTGTATCTGCATTTAACATATTGAATAAACATGATATTTTTTGCAAATGGTATCAGAGCCTAGTGTTGAATGTGGAGGCATGACCTGAGTGAGGAGTGCTGAATGTGGAGGGACAGAGTGCTGGTCTGTCTGTTACCAGCATGGAGGAGACTTTAGAATCTGCCCATCATAGAGGAGACCAGTAGGCATTCGAAGCATGATTTGTTGAAGACCATTGGAAATCTCTTGCCTGAAAGAGAGGTTTGTGAAGTGTGGTTAATGAGGTAATAAAGTGCCTATGATTGCACCATTCTACATGGAGGATAAGGCATTGGAGCATGTTAAGGTATTGTTCAGCCACTTTATCCACTAGAAGCATGAGGAATGCATCATACAGTTATAAACACAGTGTTTCACTAAACAATTAAGTGTGGGATTTGAGCAAACTCTTCTAAGCATCCAATGATTGGAGGAACCATGTGAACTGCTTGATTCTTTGTGATGGAAGCCTACCTACAAGATCTCCTCACCATTTGAATAAAGTTCTGTCCAATCTTCATTGCTGGTGTAGGGAACGAAGATGATAAAGACACAATGATTTGTGTATTATGAGTTGATGTGGGCACCAGAATTCTAAAAGAATTTTCAAATTGACTTATTCTAGAGAACCGTAATCTTGTTGTGTATTGGAAGAGATTTGTAAGTAAACCTAAAATTCACTCAAGTGGATGCATATGTGACTATTCAACAAGCCTTGCATGTAAATGTGTGTAGTGGAGTTGGTATATGATTTTAATTTTATTGCAAGCAGTCATAGGATCAAAACTATGAAAGAGGAGTTATAAGTGGAGTTATAAGGTGTGAAAGGAGAAGTAGTTGAACTTAAATAAGTTGTTACAATTTTCATTGTTAGGGTTTATTTTGGAGTTAATTGTAATTTGATTTATTTAGAAGATGCATATATTTTAGTTTGGATATGTAACATCCAGTTTCTATGGACATAGTAAAATCAAAAAAATTACCATGAAGTAATTTTAACAAGGTAAAACAAAATGAGATAGAGAAAATTTTTCTTTTATTCAACATATAATCAAGTAACTTCAATTACAAGATTTCTCATACAAATACAATCAATAATATTGTTCATCACAAATACAATCGTTTACAAAAGTAAATCAATCACAATATAAAAAATTTGGAATATTTACTGCCTTTGAATATCTAGCATCTTTATCACAACTCTTGGCATGTTTCTTGCTTGGAGAGAGAGCATCTTTCCAGCGATTTACCTCCATCCATAGACCGGCGGTCTCCCACACATCTTCCACATAGGAAGAAGCCCTACCCTTCACGAGGGATATAGACCATAGGTGACCAGTGATTATTTGTCTTTTCTGAGTACATAGTGTTGTATTCTACTCAACTCTATCAATCATACAACCCAAGATACCCTCTAGCTAAGTATGATTTTTGATATGTTGAGTAATTCGAATACAGTAAACTAACAATGCATGCAAAAAACAAATGCATTACTTTGGCCAACATTTTCAACTATAAATAATGTTCATATGAACGTAGTCATTGTGTTCACCCACCCCTACTCGACTTGGATAATGTCATATTCATGCAGTTATTCACTCTGACTATCTATAAATAATTGGTTTAATCATCATGACCTGATAATAGTCTACTTAGACAAAGTTAAGTCTAAAAGACATTAACGCTCATTTGGTCCAAATCAAATCTAGGGTTTTTAAAACAACCATTGAGTACTATAATATTTCTATTTAACAATGCTCATAAAAGATTAGAAAAGACTTTGGTTTAACCCAACCATAACTAGGTATACTATAAATCTTGCTAAGGTATTATCCTCTACTCAACAAGAATATGAGTACCTATTCAATTCAATGATACATGAAGCCAATGCTCATCACTACATACTTATACCCTTATATGATTTATACAAGTTTATACCATATAGACTTGGTCTATTCCTGCAAATTGGTTTACTATTGACCGAACTCATCATGATTCTAGTTTAGATAGGAGAAGAATTTTGACTCAATATCCTATTCAACTAACTATCAATAGTTATTCTATCATTTCAAAGGATACCTCTTGGTCACCATTGTTCTTCATGAATCTAAGTTCCTTGGATAAAATACCATTTAGACAAAGCACAAAAAAGAAAACATGATTGGTTTCAAAACCAATGACTTCACTAAATACTCTATTCCATATTACTCTTGAATGGAGAGTTTTAATAATGAAATCCCTTTACACTATTCTCATAAGAATTCAATACATATTTCACCTATGATAAGAATAGTTGACTTATTCCTAAAGATTACTCTTCTCACTATGCAACTGGTTTTCTAATTGATAGAAGACTATAACTGTTTATAAGAAAATTTGTTTATAATAAACTGAACAATAGAAGAGTCTACCTATCAGTTAAAGATAGATGTATTATTGACTCACTATGATTATTCAAAACTAAATACATTGCCAAAGTTAGCATCGGCCCTTAACAGGGTAAACAACGCTTCTCATATATACTAAGACTCACCTTTGCCATCGACTCATACAAATAAGTCACAACGATAGTATTAAAGTTGACACAAATAGTTTATTACATAGCATAGCTTACATTTAACACTGACAAGATAACCAAACTTAGTTAACGATTGCTCATAACAAATATACAATATGTTTATCTCTGTTTGATAAAACAACATATATGAATGTCTACCTGAAAATGTCAGCTTACTGAGTATATGGACTGATGATAAGCTACTGTGTTCATCCTTGATGATGATACTATTACTTCACTTTACCAGCTTCCTCACTGCCCACTGCAAAATCTCTCCTACCTTCTATCTAGACCTCCCTCTCTCTACAAAACTTAAAACACTTACCTGATCTCTCTCTACCATCGACCATGTAAGCCGTGGCTTTTAAGAGCTCAAAATAGACTCATAAAGAGTCATCCTATCTGTTCACTCCCACTCCAAAATAGTTATCAAAACTCATAAAAAAATAAATGGTAAAGACCAATGGTTCAACTTTCACTTGGCTAAAAATGTGTAAACATTGACAAATGTTAATGGTGGATACATCATTTGAGGAGATCATTGATGGTGATGGAGTCATCTGCCACTCCTTCTATACTAGGCCACCAACCTATAAAAACTAACCTAAGCATTTAGTTACTCTTAATGATTAAGTTTGATCCATCATGCTTTTATCATTTAAAGCATTCCTCAAAAGATGCCTTTGGATGCTCCACTTAAAACCATACTACTATATCATGAGGTATTTCCTCATCCAACTCATTCATTTATATATATTTTGATCAAATCAAATATTATTTATATAACATTATCTCTATTTGATTCATAATTTAATCAATAAGAGAATAATACTAAAATGAAAGTTATGGATAACGTGATTGAGTTGAGCTAGTCTCCTCATCACGATCTGTTGACAAAGCAAGTCATCTTAACTTGACGATAAAGTCTTAATGTTAAGAATGGGTTAAAACACTTTAAAAGACTTAGTAATAATATGACAACCTTTTTACGACAATAACGTTGTAATATTTATGTTAAACATAAATAGTCATAAATCAACTTAACAACTAAGACAACTTAATATGACTAAGAATGATTGTAAAACAATATCGACTACCTGCCGATTAGGTTCAAAAGTGAACTGACAAACTAAGCTTACCACTTAAGACACATTGGTTCACATTTTCATTAAACACTTTTAACTCGGTTTGGAAAATAAACCATTTGTATCCCAAGGTCTATATCTCTCTCCTGGAAAGATACTCTCTCTCTTCTCTGAGAGTAATCTGATAGCCTGTAATCTTGTTTCGCTTGTCATCAAACAATACATGTGATCAGTGCATCATTATTTAATTAATTTAACTAATAAATCAAATCTCATAAAACAATTATTAAATCGATATTAAAATAATCATTCCTATAATTTCAATAAATGACATTCAGTATAATCCATATTTTTCCTTGTCATTAATCTAAATATCATAATGAATTTACTTATGTCCAAGTAAAAAGTAAAAGTAAAGCAAAGCCAAAATTGGGGATGTAACATATCCTTCCCCTAAAGATTCATCATCCTCGATGATGTAAGGTATTAAAAGTATCTAATAAAACAAGTTCATTGTTTTCAACTGGTAACATTATTAAATAAATGAGGAAATTTTTGATAAAATTCATGGTAATCCTCCCATGTAGTATTTTCCTCAGCATATTGGTCCCATTGGACCTTGCATTGCAAGACTTCTCTGTTACACAAGCGGAGCTTGCACGTTTCTAACACTTTGAGTGGCTCGATCGTGACCACCCCTGGTTCTTGCATCTGTAAAGAATTCCAAGTCAAAATATGATTATTACCTGTAATTTATATTTCTTCAAATAAGACACATGAAAAACATTGTGCATTCTAGATAAGACTAGTGGTAGAGTGATTTTGTACACAACCGGATTGACTACTTCAAGCACTTCAAAGGGTCCCATGTATCGAGGGGCCAACTTAGAAGATTTCCCAAACTTAATAGAACTTTTCTGAGGTTTAACCCTCAAAAGAAATTTTTCTCCTATGAAGAATTGCCTTGTAACACATTTTGCATCCGCATAGCTCTTTTGCCTATCATTGGCTTCTGCCAATATTTTTCTATCAGCTTAACTTTCTCTTCCATTTTAGCTAGCATATCTAGCTTGATGCTAATAGTATCCTCTAGCTTATCCCAGCTTATAGGAGTTTGACATCTTCTTCCATACAATGCTTCGAATGTCACCATCTTAATAGCGGAATAATAGGAATTGTTGTAAGCAAATTCCACAAGTGGTAAGTATTATTACCACTTATATTGCTGATCCATACAATACATACGCAACAAATCTTCCAAGACTTGGCTAACTCTCTCAGTTTGCCCATCGATTTTAGGATGGTAAGTTGTACTCACATTGAGTTTCTAGTCCCTAGCGTAGAAAACAAAGTTTGTCAAAACCTTGACATTACATGCACATCTCTATCTGAGATAATCTTTTCAAGGAATCCATGCAATCTAAATACCTCTTGCACAAATTTACGAGCTAATATAGGTACTCCATCAGTCAAATTCCCTAGTATAAAATGTGCTACCTTTGTGAGTTTATCAACTACCACCAAAATGGCATCATGTCAATTCCTTGACATAGGAAGTCCTTGAACAAAATCCATGCTAATAACTTGCCATTTCCACTCTGGTACATCATGCGAATATAACAATCCTGCGAGGTGATGATGCTCTACTTTTACCCTTTGGCATTTTAAACAACTTGCTACAAATCTTGCAGCATCATTCTTCATTCCTTTCCAAAAATAAAGAGGTTTAACATCTGCTAGAAGTTTAGTTACTCCTAGATGTCTAGAATACAGGGCTGTATGAACTTCTTTCCATACCAAGTCCCTTAATCCAACTAAATCAGGCACATAAATTCTATCTTTATACCTCATTAATCCATTTGACTCAAATAGAAAACCATCATATCTTGGATCTTTAGGATTATCTTTCAGAGCCTGCATAACTTGTTTATAAAACTCATCACCTGATAAATTTTGCAATACCAAATCCTTAAAATTTCCACGAATAGAAATAATAGAAGCTATATGTCTTCGATGACTCAAAGCATCAACTACTCTATTCTCTTTTCCTTTGATGTAGTTTATCTCAAAGTCATAGTCAGACATCAATTCTAACCATCTCCTTTGTCGTGCATTTAAATGTGGTTGAGAGAAAATATACTTAAGAATTTGATGGTCTGATTTCAGTATAAAAGTCTTTCCCAACAAATAATGTCTCTACATTTACAACCTGCATGAATTACTGCTGCCAATTCCAGATCATGCGGTGCATAATTTTTCTCATAAGATTTCAATTTCCTTGACTCATATGCTATGACTCTTCCCTCTTGCATAAGTACTCCTCCTAATCCTTCTCCCGAGGCATCTGTGATTACCTCAAATTGTCCTTCAAGGTCAAGAACTTTTAAAATTGGAGCTGAAGTTAACTTTCCTTTTAAGAGATCAAATGCTTCCAAACATTTTTCTGTCCATTCAAATCTCTTTCCTTTCCTCTATAGGGAAGTGATTGGACTAGCAATATTGGAGAAATTTAGAACAAACTTTCTATAATAGCCTGCCAAGCCCATGAAACTATGCACCTCATGTATGTTTGTTGGTATAGGCCAATCCAGAATAGCTGTGATTTATGTAGGATCAACAGATATTCCATTAGCTAATATGATATGCCCTAGATATTGAATCTCCTTCTAGAAGAATGTGCATTTAGATAGCTTCCCAAATAACTTATATTCTCTTAACCTTTGTAGAACTATTTGCAAGTGTCGATGATGTTCTTCCTCATTCCTATAATAAATGAGTATATCATCTAGAAAGACTAGAACAAACTTATCTAAAAAATCCCTGAATATACTATTCATGAGATTCATAAATGCGGCAGGAGCATTTGTTAAACCAAATGGCAACACTGTGAACTCATAGTGTCCATATCTGGTTCTAAAATTTGTTTTATGAATATCTTCATTCTTCAATCTTAACTAATGATATCTTGATCACAAATCAATCTTTGAAAACATGGCAGCTTCCCTCATCTGATTAAAAATATCATCAATATGTGGAAAAGGGTATTTATTCTTTATCGTTGCTTTGTTAAGCATACGATAATCTATACACAAACGAAGGGTTCCATCGTTCTTCTTAAAAAAAATAAATAGGGCACCCCAAGGTGAAACACTAGGTCTAATTAAACCTTTAGCCAATAATTCTTATAATTGTGATTTTAATTCCATTAACTCAATTGTCATCATACAATAGGGTGCTTTTGATATAGGCTCGGATCCTGTTTTAATATCAATAGCAAAGTCAAACACCCTCTTGGGAGGCAATCCCAGAAGTTCTTCTGGAAACACATCCTGAAATTCTTGAATAAAAGGATAATTTTCCCCAAAAGATAAACTAGGGTTTCCTACCCCTTCTTCCATTTGTTCCATCTTAACTATAAACAATTGACAACCTTTCCTTCTAGCCATTTTTAATTGCTTAGAAGAGATAGTCCTAATTTTAACTTCTCTTTGAATCCCTTGGAATTGGGTCAAATTTCCCAAGTCATCTAAGCATTCAACTATTTTTGAAAAATAGTCAACCTTAGCTCTATGTTTCCATAACCAATTCATTCCAAGGATCACATCGTAAGAACCTAAGGGAGCTACATAAAGATTTACTTCAGTTGAGAAACTAGGAAGGTCAACCTTGGCTTCAAACAAACATTGCTCTACTTGGGCCTTAGATTGGTTAGCATATTTTACTGACCAAGGTTTAGACATGTAACTAGCTTTTCTAGAAAATTTATTCAAAATTCTAGGACAAACAAAGTTTTTAGTGGCTCTTGTATCAATCAAAATAGATATAGGGACTTCAAACAAAGTACCTGTCATCTCAATGGGCGTGATTTTATACTTGGCTTGACGATTGTCGAGAGATGCATGAATCCTTTGCTGGAATGCTTCTTGCTAAGTAGGTAGTGCAGTACCTCTTTGTTGACCATTTAGATTCTTGTTAGGGCAATGATTTGCATAGTGGTTGCCCCCACAAGTAAAACATCCTCCAATGGGTCCTTTCTTATCTAAAGTCTTCCCATTGTTATCCTCATTTCTTTTATAATTGCCATATTTCTTCTCATTGTCTGATCCACCTTTGTTCTTCTGAGGTCTTTTATCTTTTCTCTTTTTATCATGATTATTTTCATATCTTTTCTTATAGGGTTGATTGTTAGGAGTTCCATTATACCTCTTACGACTTCTTTCACGATAAGATGAGATGGATTTTATCTTTTTCTCTTGCTTAATCACCTTCTCATACACTTGATCTATTGTGGTAGGGCCATGAACATCCATTTCACCACCTATTTGATCATTTAAGCCCTTGATGAATTTCCTGATTTGGAATCTCTCATCCCTTTGATATTGTGGGACATATTTCAGAAGTCGAGTGAATTTTTCCCCATATTCTACCACTGTCATATCTCCTTGTCAAAGATTCTAAAAATTAGTAAGTTTCTGATCAAAGTAAAGTTGCGGTAACCACCTCTTGCGAAAGAGTTCCATGAACTCATCCCAAGTTACACTTAGGGAGCTTAAATTCAATTCCATCTTTTTATTCATCCACCAAGCGGATGCTTCTCTTGCCAGTTGGAATGCTCCCCATACTACCTTGGTCACCTCTGAGTAATCTCTTATCTCAAAGTATTTTTACATCTCTGTCAACCAAGCTTCTGCAGCATCTCCAGTTTCTGTCCCATCAAATTTTGGTGGAACAACCTTCTTCATATCCTTTGAAAGCTCCAAGGTCAATCTATCCCTTGCCTCTTTATGAGTTTCAGTACTTTTACTTTGATCTTCATGATTTTCTCCGCTTTCACCATGAGAGTTTTCACCTCCTCCCTTAGTATTCCCTTTATCATCCACCTTCTTTTCCAAATCACCCAATCTTTTCTTGGTTTCCTCAAGCATGGTTATGATTTGGTCCAGCTTATTATTCGGCGGGTGGCTTCCCTCTTCACTTTCTCCTTGGTTATTTCTTGTCCACACCATGTTTATCAATTTCTCACACCTAACAATATTGAGTTGTCCATTAGTTCAAGATTATAATGTAGCCCATTAAATCTAAACATAAAACTCAATTTAAACAATAGTTTGGCATAAAAATAACTCTTTCATGATAATTTCTTTTTCAAAAGTAAAGAGTTTCCTTTTCTCACATTTTTTTACAAGAAATGACTTCAAAAGTCTTGATCCAGAGGAGTATATCCTTTAGACTCATTTTCAGATACATAATCTCAAGGTATATAACCTTCTGACTCACTATCAGACCTAACTTCTATGATCTCAACAGTTGACGAAATGCGGGGATCTCACCTAACCATAGTTGTTTCCTCATCTAACATATACTCTATGATTTTGGTAGTGATATTAACACTTTCTTTATCTTCCCTTCTCTCTCGCTTAATTCAAGTTGAGGCAGTTTCCAGAGTTTTAGTGTCACACATCCAAATGTCACTCTCATCATTGGTTCCCTCAAAGGTTTTAATAATGGCCTCACATTTTCTTTTAGCTTTAAGGAAACGTTGGCTTGAATTGACAGACTTTCTTACTGTCTTCTTAAAGCATACCATCCTAGCATAGAAATTTTCCAAACATTAGCTAACCACTTAATGTTGACTACAGGCAAGCATAATGGTCTCATAAGCCCTAGTGCCGAACCTGGTAGCTCTAATAACATATGTAACATCCAGTTTCTATAGACATAGTAAAATCAAAAAAATTACCATGAAGTAATTTTAACAAGGTAAAACAAAATGAGATAGAGAAAATTTTTCTTTTATTCAACATATAATCAAGTAACTTCAATTACAAGATTTCAAATACAAATATAATAAACTATATTCTTCATCACAAATACAATCATTTACAAAAGTAAATCAATTACAATATAAAAACTTTGGAATATTTACTGCCTCTGAATATCTGACATCTTTATCACAAGTCCTGGCATGTTTCCTTCTTGGAGAGAGAGCATCTTTCTAGTTATTTACCTCCATCCACAGACTGGCGGTCTCCCACACATCTTCCACATAAAAAGTGGCCCTACCCTTCACGAGGGATATATACCATAGGTGACCAGTGGTTATTTGCCTTTTCTAAGTACATAGTGTTATATTCTACTCAACACTATCAATCATACAACCCTAGATACCCTCTAGCTAAGTATAATTTCCAATATGTTGAGTAATTCGAATATAGTGAACCGACAATGCATGCAAAAAATAAATGCATTACTTTGGCCAAATCTTTCAACTATAAATAATGTTCATATGAATGTAGTCATTGTGTTCACCCACCCCTACTCAACTTGGATAATGTCATATTCATGTAGTTATTCACTCTGACTATCTATACATAATTGGTTTAATCATCATGACCTGATAATAGTCTACTTAGACATAGTTAAGTCTAAAAGACATTAACCCTCATTTGGTCCAAATCGACTCTAGGGTTTTTAGAACAACCATTGAGTACTATAATATTTCTACTTTATCATTCCTCATAAAAGATTAGAAAAGACCTTTGGTTTAAGCCAACCATAACTAGGTTTACTATAAATCTTGCTAAGGTATTATCCTCTACTCAACAAGAATATGAGTACCTATTTGAAATTCAACCATACATGAAGCCAATGCTCATCACTTCATACTTATATCCTTATATGCTTTATACAAGTTTATACCATATAGACTTGGTCTATTCCTACAAATTGGTTTACTATTGACCAAACTCATCATGGTTCTAGTTTAGATAGGAGAAGAACTTTGACTCAATATCCTGTTCAACTAACTATCAATAGTTATTCTATCATTTCAAAGGATACCTCTTAGTCACCATTGTTCTTCATGAATCTAAGTTCCTTCAATCAAATACCATTTAGATAAAGCACAGAAAAGAAAACATGATTGGTTTCAAAATCAATGACTTCATTAAATACTCTATTCCATATTACTCTTGAATGGAGAGTTTTACTAATTAAATACCTTTACACTATTCTCATAAGAATTCAATACATATTCACCTATGATAAGAATAGTCAACTTATTCATGAAGATTACTCTTCTCACTGTGCGACTGGTTTTCTAATTGATAGAAGACTATAACTTTTTCTAAGAAAATTTGTTTATAATAAACTGAACAATAGAAGAGTCTACCTATCGGTTAAAGATAGATGTATTATCGACTCACTATGATTATTCAAAACTAAATACATTGCCAGAGTTAGCATCGGCCCTTAACAGGCTAAACGATGCTTCTCAGATATACTAAGACTCACCTTTACCATCGACTCAGACAAATAAATCACAACGATAGTATTAAAGTTGACACAAATGGTTTATTACATAGCATAGCTTACATTTAACACTAACAAGATAACCAAACTTAGTTAACGATTGCTCATAACAAATATACAATATGTTTATCTCTGTCTGATAAAACAACATACAGGAATGTCTACCTGACAACGTCGGCTTATTGAGTATATGGACCGGTGATAAGCTACTGTGTTCGTCCCTGACAACAACACTATTACTTAACTTTACCAGCTTCCTCACTACCCTTCTGCAAACTCTCTCCTACCTTCTATCCAGACCTCCCTCTCTCTACAAAACTTAAAACACTTACCTGATCTCTCTCTACCATCGACCATCCAAGCCGTGGCTTTTAAGAGCTCAGAACAGACTCATAAAGAGTCATCCTATCTATTCACTCCCACTCCAAAATAGTTATCAAATCTCATAAAAAAACAAATGGTAAAGACCAACGGTTCGACTTCAACTTAGCTAAAAATGTGTAAACATTGACAAATGTTAATGATGGATACATCATTTGAGGAGATCAGCAATGGTGGTGGACTCATCTGCCACTCCTTCTATACAAGTCTACCAACCTATAAAAACTAACCTAAGCATTCAGTTACTCTTAATGAGTAAGTTCGATCCATCATGCTTTTATCATTTAAAGCATTCCTCAAAAGATGCCTTTGGCTGCTCCACTTAAAACCATAGTATTATATCATGAGTTATTTCCTCATTCGACTCATTCATTTATATATATTTTTTGATCAAATCAAATATTATTTATATAAAACTATCTCTATTTGATTTCATAATTTAATCAATAAGAGAATAATGCTAAAATGAAAGTTACAGATAATGTGATTGAGTTGAGCTAGTCTCCTCGTCACAATCCATCGAAAAAGAAAGTCATCTTAACTTGACGATAAAGTTTTAATGTTAAGAATGGATTAAAACACTTCAAAAGACTTAGTAATAATATGCAACCTTTTTACGACAATAACATTGTAATATTTACGTTAAATGTAAATAGTCGTAAATCAACTTAATGACTAAGACAACTTAATATGACTAAGAATGATTGTAAAACAATATCGACTACCTGTCGATTAGGTTCAAAAGTGAATTGACAAACTAAGCTTACCTCTTAAGACACATTGGTTCACATTTTCGTTAAAAACTTTTAACTCATTTTGAAAAAAAAACCATTCGTATCCCAAGGTCTATAGCTCTCTCCTAGACGAATGCTCTCTCTCTCTCTCTTCTCTAAGAGTCATCTGATAGCCTGTAATCCTATTTCTCTTGTCATCAAACAATAAATGTGATCAGTGCATCATTATTCAATTAATTTAACTAATAAATCAAATCTCATAAAATAATTATTAAATCGATATTAACATAATCATTCCTATAATTTCAATTAATGCCATTCAATATAATCCATATTTTTCCTTGTCATTAATCTAAATATCATAATGAATTTACTTATGTCCAAGTAAAAAGTAAAAGTAAAGCAAAGCCAAAATTGGGGATGTAATAGGATATGAATTTTGAAAATATTGTAATTCAGAGATATAAGGTGTTTAATGTAAAGGGAGAAAATCTATTCAATATCATGCAATTTTTTTGTACCATGGATGGAAACAAATTGGTTGTTCCTACTGACATATATTTGGAGGCTTTCAAGGATTGTAGTACTTCCTCTGGTGCTATCTTTGAAGGCTAAGGACTAAGAGAGTCATATTGGAGGCAGGTGGCATCGGAGGATGGAGGATTTTCCATCATCTCAAGTTAGATTCTCTCTTTGATATGATGCTTTGCATGAGAAGCATTTTTGGTTTTGGTTGTTTTGCTTTTCTTTGTTGATGCTGACAGATTTGAATAATGTATGCTTTGTGAAGATTTTATTTTGGAGATAGGTTTGGGATTTAGTTTTGACCTCAATATGGATTGTTGTCCAATGAGCTTCAAAGTATATGATCGAGAATTATACCCTTTCGCAGTCACTGGACAATGATAGAGATCTATCGTATCTCTTAGGGATTGTTGTCGAATAATTTAAGACTCTGTGATTTGAGAGTTCAGGACTAAAGAGCTCAAGAACATAGCTCGAAGCTACACCTTTCCAAGGGTAGATGAGATAGCATGATGGAACTCCACTTGGTTCAAAATTTGTTCTTTGGGAGAAGATCTTCTATAAAATATGTATTCATATTATGAAATCAGCTTTGTTGAGTATATTAGCATTCATGGGGGGTCCCTTGGTACTATTGTAGGAACAATGTAATAAGGGGGGAGTATTAGTGTAATACAGTATTACATTGTTGTAACTACTAGTGGTTACATTGGTTATAACTAAGGATTGGTAGTAATTTGGATGGATGCATGATAAAAAAAATAAAAAATTCAAATGAATTGTCTACAACTTTCTTTTGGTTTGTTTGTTCTTTCTCATAGTCTTTCTTCTATGACCCTTGTCACTCCCATTATTTGAAAACATTAATGGCACTCAAAATCATAGACAAATAGACCATAGATACCATATCTTTGAATCTCCAATCTTCACACGAATAAAATTAATCAATTGCTCCTTTCTATGCTTGCATCTAATGTTATTTCTAACTTGGGCAAGTTGAAATGCACATCTGGTAATCATCTCCTCAAACCTACATCTCTATGACTAGTATAATATATTTTATTCTTCAACTAGCCTTTAATCTTTCCAAAAATTAACTTTACAACTTTTCACAAGCACAAAGATAGTTGATGCTCTGATACCAATTCTTAAAATTGGAGATCTTGGTTATATTTCTCTATGTGTAATTTATGGATCCAAAGTTCCTTTAAATAGGAAAACATATGAATAGATACATCTATACATGAAAGTTGCATCTTTATGTTAATATATGTTTAGGGAGTGATTAAACAGATTTTATATTTTAACATTTATACGATAGAAAACAAAACATGATATCATAGCCCACCAATTTTGACTTCACCAAGACAACATGCAACCACTATCTACTTGTGCACTCTTGGTTTAGTGGCTATTTCTATCTCTATAGTAGTTAATTGTTGAAGCACTAAATTATTTGTTTTCAATTACAAGGCATTTTAACATATCCACTTTACTCTACTCTACTCTCTCTGCTCTTGCATGCAATTTCCATTCTTGATTTATTTATTTGTTTCCTCACTAGAGCATCATTTTTTTATTAATGGCATCAACTTCATCATCAGGTTGAAGAGAGACAAAACACAATCCATTTTTGGTACTTGAACCTTCCAACAAAAATATAAAATCCTCCTTGTTTGAAAAATTGTTTAATGTATTCATCAACCATCGAGGCCTAGACATCAAAACAACTCTTGCTCTGCAACTAAATACAATTCTCTAAAGGAAGATGGGATCCTGACATATCTAGATTATGAAGAGATTGAATTGGGATATTCACTTTCTTCCACCATACAGAATGCCATATTCTCTGCCACAATGCACATATCCATCTTATCACCATGATATGTAGAGTCTGCTTGGTGCTTAGCTGAGATAGCTTTGATGTTTCAAACCAAGGCTAGAATTATTCCCCTGTTTTACTTTGTTGAGCCTTCATACTTTTGATTCACCTACACTAAAACCAAGAAAAAACCATTTTTCCCTCAAATTGTCTTCATACTTTTGATTTCATATCATTAGTATTTAATAGATTGTTATACTAATTTTTTGTGACTTTTCAACTACTTAATCATTGTATCTTATGAGTTATTTTTCATTTGCTACCATTTTTTTCAAGCTAGATTTCATAATAAAGTTGCAAATGAATAGTGATCATTAATGTTTTTCACTTTTATTCCCTTCTAATCTCTCGCCAAAACCAACTGGTGTGTGATTCAATTTATAGTTTGATCGTGTCCATTTTTATTTTATTTTATTTCCTTCAGAAATTTGATTAAACATGGATCTCAATTGACTTATGCTATATTAAATATTTCAACTACATCTAGATGTTGATTGTAATGTTTTGTTTAACTTTTAAAAGTTTTTCACTCAATCTCATTGCCTACCTAGGCTCAGAATCTATTGATATTTTGTTTTGATCATGCTTAGTTTTCTTTGGTTATTTTGAGTGCTTTTCATTTTTTTTGTTTTAACCTTGATCTAAATTCTTAGACGCAATTTTAGTTTTAAAGATAGTACAAGAAGATTTTGTGTTTGGTTGACCCTCTAAACTTGAGGGCTATAAATTGATGTCTTATGAAATAACTAAAACATAATTCTTATTAATCTCTTCTATAATCTCTTTATCTCATGTAGAAAGCAGAGTACCTTGCAATTTGGCAAGTGCAACAATCAAATTATAGGGTCATCTGCACTCCACATGTAAAGCAAATGTGTTGGCATCTTTTCATGAGAAGGAAGTCAATTAAAAACTCCTCCTAGTGGACTTCTGAATAAAGACTCACAAGCTATCTCCTTTCATGACTCTCAATGTAAGAAAATAAATAGCTGACTTACTTCCCTTCTTTCTTTCATACATTCACATCGTTCACCATTTGATTTTTTAATGTAACCATTTGGATAGTCATGCATCTAGATTTCAACTGGTGCAAAGTGATTGTCAACATTGAACAATAGTCTTGATGTTAAACATGGTGTTTATGGCCATCTCACTACTAGTGCCTTGAAGATATTAGAGTGGGAGACTACTGTCACATGTTTGGGCATGCGACTAATGGAACCCCTAAGCTCATGCCACTTACCCTTGTTGATCCACATTATGGCCTTTTTGAGTTAATGAGACCAAAGAGAGAGCTTCACACGCAACTCCAACAACTAGATTAAATTAGGTGCATTGCAAGTAGGCCAAATATTTATGTGTTGCTTGGTTCTAAAAGATTATCAGTGTGCGCATATTACTTCACCAATTATTAATTAATATTATTTCTTGGTTAATTGTTTCCACTATTAGACAAACAATGTAGATAAGAGAAGCACAATATAGATGACTAAATTTGTTGGGAAGTAAAAGTAATTCTAAAATGAAGATATTCCTATTATACAAAACATTGTTCGAATATGTGTGTTGTACACCTTGCATAACAATGGTATTATTTAATTATGTAAAAGAAATATTTATTTGTGGTGTATCCATGTGATGTGTTTAACCACATTAAATATTTATTTGGGGTTGTTTGTAAAAGTTGTATGTAACATTGGGTTAATTATTTTATGTGTGTGAGACACATAGAGTAATTAATTATTTATTTGTAATTATTTAATTATTGGGGAAACTTAGTACCAATAATTAAATGTGGGGGTAGATGGTTTTAGAGCGCTCATGGTTTTGGGGAATATGGTTTTACCATGCTACCTCTAGTTTTTGTGTGAGCTTATTTTTATAAAAGCAAACACACATGTAGTTGAGATTGGCTTTTTGGCTAGGTTTGGCTTGTTTGAGCATCTCTTGCATGTTGCACATGTGAGAATTTGAAGCATGGCATGGGATGTGTGGTTACATGCTTGTTCACATGGACTCCATGTAAAGAACTTGATGCTTCAAGTGTATTCATGGAGACTCTATATATGCATTGTAATATTTATTGCTAAATAATACATGAGATGCTTTTGAAGGCCAGGTTTTTCCCTCATGGAGGGTTTTCCTATGGTATATCTTGTGTCACCATTGATGGTATGTTTTCTATTCTTTTGCATATGGATTTCGATCACTATATTTTCATATTAATCTCTCGTTGAGTTATGAGTAAATTGTTTATATGGCTGAAATTTTCCAACAAACATACATGTAGATAACTTACCGCAATCTTCAACAACTCTTCGATAAACTAAATCAGATCATGAAGTTGGTTTATATCATTGAATTTTTGTACAAAGCTATCCAAATAAGTATTAGTGGAAGTGGAAGGTCCATCATTGGTTATTTTTTGATAAGATTGTGAAGATGATGAAGGGGTAGAAGGCCCAGCAATTATTTCTTCCTAAGGAGGTGAAGAGGATGAGAAACAACTATAGGAGCAACAACATGAAGGAAAAGAAAACTTTCCCATTACTAACAATGAGGAAATATATAGAGAGGAAAGAAAATTAAAAGTTGCCTCTTCTTATTTCTCTAGAGACAAGATGACTCACTGAGCTCGTCTGGCATTCATCATTGTAATATATTATCATGTTGAAGACATTTTTCCATCGACTATCAATGTAGGCCATGGTTCAAGAGATGGATTTGAAACACAACTTTTTCACCATGGTGGACATGAGAACAGAAGTTTGCTAGGCAAAAAAATGAGCCTAGGACAACAAGAAAAGATGAGAAATGTTGTAACTCAACATCAAGAAAAGATGAGAATTGCTACACCCATTCACTATTGAGCTTAAACAACACACTCTAAGATTTTACCACTTAGGTGCATGTGGGGCATGTTGAACCATCCTATTCCCCCAACAATAGTTTATGTTCTTGTAATAGTCAAGTGTGAAAGTTTGGTCCATGCCTCTATTAACCATAACCATAACAAATTACAGGCATCGCCACAAGTTTTAATTCAAGCACACTACTGTGTGGAAAACCTTGGTGAATGGCCATGCAGAAGACATGTGTCCTCATACGACAGTGGCACTATTTCACCATATGCAACAAATAGGTCTCCAACTCAATCAATTTGTCTTTACCACCATACACCCATCGTGTTCTAGAATGGGAGGTTTTGAATAGGGTATGGACATCTAGGATAAAGGATAGAGAAATTTTGTCAGATGTTGTAATTGTAATTACCCTAGTACATGTATGTAAAATGTGGAAGCATAGACAAGGCACGTAAACTATTTGATCCAATGCCTCAAAGAAATGATCATGTTGTATAAACTACATAGTCCCAATATTTGTGCCCTATATTGTGTAACATTTCCCTTACTACCCTATGAGGTCCTTTCCCAAAGTTGATCTCTCTCTTCCTCCAACCATAAAGGGTTACCTTTCTAGATTTGTATTTTCTTTTCAAATTAAGGGTTTGGATGCTTATTGTCCTTGTATTAAAGTTACCAATTATTAATACGTCCCCCATGGTACTAAAAATAGAAATGTCATTTTTAAGTGATGCATAAGGATCTTCCCGATCTAGGTTCCTTTTCTTATATGATTTCAAGCCTTTTAGAGAGAAGTAGCATGCAACTAGCCTTATTGTTACTTGGTTTTGTGTTATTTTCAGCTATATGTATTGCTTGTTTGGGTCTTCTTTCCCCACTTTTATAATTTTACACCATGTTTCTTTGACTAGAAACGCAACCTCGCCATGCCCTTTGCCACTGTTGGTCCTTTTATTCCAGACTAAATATTTATTATACCCTTCAAATTCTATAAATTTACATCCATCATGTTCATGAGTCTATGTAAGATTGATAATATATTTTCCTTCTGCTATGGGCCCCAACCCAGATTCTCTTCTCCATGGATAACCTCTACAATTCCAACTTACCATTGTCAAATATTCTTAGGGGGGCCTGAATTCCTATTTTTTGTGTGTCATTTTGTTACTAACTTGAGCCTTTCCATTTTGTAACCAAGCCCATTTTCCTACATCTCTTGTTGCCTCTACTTTTTCCCACTATTTTTGCCTTTCTTGCTAAACTATGGTTAGGTTCTCATTGAGGTATATTTGTGTACATCTAAGGAACCTTTTGTTCCTTAGTATCATGTTCTTGTCTTCTATATTCCTTAAGGTACAACTCTTACATGCCTTCTCTTTCCATCTCCTATCCATTTGCCAATCTTGTTTGCTTGGTGAATGAATCATGTCCATTGCAATTGGTCTTTAAAAAAGTCTCTTCTTAGCTCTTTTGTGATTTCTTTCTTGCCATAGTCTTTTAGTCCTTTAATTATGATATTCATAGCTCACTATCACTTATGTCCTTTTCTTCTCTTATATGCTTCCTAACTCATTTTTTCTATGATTTCCCTTTGTGTGTCTAATGGTCCCTTCACTACTTGAGCCTAGGATTTGGCCTCCTCTATTTGTTCTCTTAGCTAATTTTATTTTATCTCCATGTTTGCTATTGTTGATCACAATTGGATCTCTTTTATTTGTGAATTGTTACTTTCTTTTAGTAATTTTGTCTTGTTTTCTTCCACTATTTTCATTTGGCCTAAAACCTACCTTATTGAAATCAATTCTTTCTCGCCTTTTTTCCATGGTGTTTTGTAATTTTTTTACCTACTCTTTGAGTAGTTTGTTCTCCATTGTTAATTCCCAAATGGATTTTGTGACTGCTTTCATCTTGATGTCTTCATATTGGCCCCTTGCTTCTAGAGTATGAAGCCTCTTTTTCATGATCATTAGCTCATTGACATATAATTATGAGGACCACATTAGTGGTGTTCTAGTAGGGCTATATAAATATTTGTGTTCTTGACTATCTTCAGCCCTTTCTTCATTGTTTGTTTGGTGAGTTTCAACCTTGATTTTATTTGTCTCACCTTTTCCTTTCCTTTACCTTGTTTTTTCTCCTTTTGTTTTTCTTGTGCTTGTTAGGTTTCTACTAAAGTCTTATGTGTTGTTTTTGGTAAAATAGCTATGGATTTTCCCTTTTTTGCATGCTTCAATTTTTGAGTTTGCCTACGTCTTAGAATCCCCTTGTACTATTTTACATTTACATAGACACATCTTTCTACTATGTTTGAAAAGTTGGTTTGAGGATACCCTTGCATGCATGCCCCCCACGTGCCATTTGTTACTCCTCCATGAGCATTGAAACTAGGGTACAAGAGAGCAATTGAGGGTCTCGATGGCAAATGTGTTGAGAAGTTAAAAGGGATTAAAAAACCTCCTTGAGGTAATATTTCAATCATAGGCCTTTGTGCTTGTTTACCCCTGAATCTTTTATATTGTTTCAATTTTACCTATTGTGTATTCCGTTGATCCTATTATCATGTTTGATCTAGACTATGCTTGTGTTATTTTCTTCATTATCTTTGTTTATGTCTCTTAAGTTTGCCAAACCTTCGCTACTTTCATTACGTCCTTTCATAAGATCCCACCTCTATTTGGCGTTTGTGATTTGCTTTGATAGAAGGGTTGTGCAAGAGAACCCCACCTCATTAGTACCGACCATGGCATGAAATTTTTGCATTAATCTTTTAAACTATTGACTAATCATTTTTGTTTATTTTTCTTCTTACTATAGTTTGTAGTGTTGGCCAAAAATTGTGATTAGCTATGAAACTTTACCTCTTATTCTTGGTTTCACATTAATCTATGCAAGCAATAAATACTTGAGTCAATATAACCCATACAAAAATGAAATCAAATGAATATAGCCAATACTGAATATCAAATCAAATAGACTTTGTCATGTAAAAGTCAATATTAGAATAAATGAGAGGAGACATTTATGAAGGCACTTCAAAATAATTACGTTCACTTTGGAACTTCATCTACATGGTGATAAGAAATTGAAGATATGAAAAATCAATTAAAATAAAAAAAAATCTTCGAATGTCAAATAATATTAATTGAAAAGGCTAACATGGACCCCAGAATAGGATTTGACATTTATAAAGAAAGATTAGACAATTTGCCGTACACTTGTCTTTGTTAGCGCTGCATTAGACATTCACTATCCATAGTTTGTCTTTGTCAGTGTTGCATTAGACATTCACTATCCATAGTTTTATTGTTCCAGCTTTGAATGCCTTTGTGGGTAATCACCAAATTCTTCATGAGACTGCCAATGGAAAGCATGTTCCCCATGTCGTGTTCTAGGATCTGGAACCAACTGTCATTGATGAAGTTCAAACTAGGACTTATCGCTAGCTTTTTCACCTCGAGCAACTCATTAGTGGTAAAGAGGATGTCATAAACAACTTCGCCCATAGATACTATACTAGTGAGCAATGTATATGATATGATTTATTTGCTAAAGGATAAAATGCTATCATAATAAGTACCAAGGACTAAGGGAGCCAAGCATTACGTGTATGAAATAGATCATAAATCTTTTGTCTTTTGTACTACACTATTTATCAACATAAACAAAAACTGGAAAGCGTAAAGAACTTCTTTGATATGTCACTATATACATCAAAACCAAGATTATCATATACCTTCAAGTAAAAGAGTTTGCCCATCACAACTGACACAAAAGACTAGAATTTCGAGTCTTCAAGAAATACATCTATTCTATGCCAGAGGTAATGGTTGTAGAATTGTAAAGAGTCTGTAGGTTGTCAAGTCTTCTTTTCATTTGATTGATGGTACTTCTTGCCGTGTTCTAGTTCAAATTCCATGTATCACATTTTCAACTTTATCTTCTCGAACTAAAGTAAAACTGTTGAAGAATACACTCCCTGATGCACAACTGTGTGAAAGCCCAAACTTTCCATCAAATACTAAATCTAATGAACGTTGGCGACATTTTCCCAAAAAATAGTGTTCCAACCACAAGTTTTTTGTTGTTCACATGAACATAGAGAGGAACTCTCTCACTTCCTTTTAGAGTCTCTCTGTCATTCAAGTTGTACAGAAGACAAAAATTTATTGATAGTCTGATTAACTATTTTAGTCAAATTTTTAGAGGGCTTCCAATGAGTTTTGTAATTTGTGGCCTGTGTTGGGACTTTCCACAAGCATGTGGATATCATACATATCTTATCCCAACAGTAACGAGATATTATTTTTCTTGCTCTCGTGTTCAACTCAACATCAACATGACAAAAGCTTTATTCATCTAAATAATACTAAGAAAGAATTCCCCTTACTATAAAATGTTATCTAAATTTTTAAAAACATACATTATGTATATGCTTTGCCAAAATATATATTAATAGATACCCCTCTACTTCTCAACTAACAATCTTGTCAAAGATCTTGCTGACTCCCTTTTGTAAATTATTTTGCTTGCAGGATAAAATATGAGAATGACAAAGTGAATAGGCGCTTATCTTTCCCAATCATGCCTTGGGAGCCACAAATCATAGGAAGGGTTAAAATTGTTTGCCTCAACAAGGTCTTCGATATAGACTGTACAATGGCTTAATTTTCTATTCGGAACATATGCCGACAAATGTTGCTAGAAGGAATGGAGGATAGAATCCTTCATTCATTTGCTATTGTCTCCACATTCCTATCGACATCATGGACTTAATTCAAGATGGGCAGTATGTCCATGCAATAGCTTCAGGACTAATTTTTTATTACCTTTACAACATGGAATGGTGGAACACGACACTCCGTGGATACGATTTGCCAAAAGGAGAAGCGATGGTAGGTGGCCTTTTTCCTTTGCATATACTGAGAACCTCACCAGCGACGAAATGCATTTTCAAAGCTATGCAAAGGGGATTAATCTGTGGATTCATAGGTGGCCTCAATCAAGCTCTACAGGGTCATAGTTTCTTCTTTACCAAGGAAATGAGAGCAAGATGCAGGGACGTCTTCATATCCATTTGCTTCTTAAGAATGCATGCACCCGATTGGGCCCCCCACCTCCCCAAAGCAATTACCAATCGCAAGGAATCTACCAGTTAGGGAGTGCAGGAGGAGCCGAAAATATCAGTTGTGCCACTCATGGAAGCACCGAAAGGAGCTCAATTGGCAACATGAAGGCATTTGTCAAGTTCCTAAAAAATGTTTTATGTTTCAATATGTTTTAAATCTATACCATCACCATCGATCAACCAAGTTCTAATCTAGTATTTTCATGTATATTTGGGCCTTAATGGCCACTTTGTATTTAATTTCATCATCCACCATAGATGAGCAAACTCTACTACTCTTTAAGTTTTATATTAATATAATGGCTTGAAATTATAATGTCAAATCAATCATGAAAATCAATGCCTTAAGTTTCTAAATTGTATTATATTACAATTCCTCAATCTTATACATTCATATCTCACAATCTTACTACAATACAAACACAAACACAATCAAAGACAGGGACTAGTCACTGTGTGACACTTGTTTGATGTTTGTGATTTATTTTGATAAAAGGGTCATGCAGTTTTGCAGAGTAAAGTAAAAAAGTTTCAAGAAGACGCAAGGTAAAGAGAGGGTAGGGCTCACCTATTTTCTATTTGCAGTTGTTCTTCTCTTTCCTTGCTCTTGGTCCCACTTCCCACCTTCGTGAAAATGGGGCCGAGAAAACCTTTGGACGCCCTAAAACTTCTTAGGGAACTTGTTTATTACTTAAAAACTCGGTCATTGACCCTTCAAAATTTAGTCAATTTCTTTAAAAGTGGCCGACATATTCTTTACTTACAAACTCAGACATTGACTATTTAATCAATTTCTTTAAAAGTGGCCGACATATTCATTACTTAGAAACTCAGACATTGACTATTTTCTTTGCATAGTTGTCGTCGTTGCCGCCCTGCCTATTTTCTAAGCATTTTCCTTTTTCTTTTCCTATTTTCTAAGCATTTTCCTTTTTTTTTCCTGGTCGTTTCCAGAAAGGAACATGTTCATCTCCGACATCTACAGATTTTATATAAAGCCTATGTATTTGTGCTTACTCCGATCCAGTTCACCTCTGCCCTTCACCTGCACCAACTATCCATTTTCTGCACTCCTGCTTCGCATTAATCAATGGCGTCCTCATTCTCATCTAATCCTCATTCTCGTCCTCGTGTTTTTTCTGGTATTGAAGCTCAAGGCAAATGGAGGACAGTAGACGAATCTTCAAGATTGTTTGATGTGTTCATACCACAGGGGCCCTGATGTCAAACAGGCTGTAGCCATTCAACTTTACAATTCTCTTACGAAGTTAGGAATACGTGCACATTTTGACTCGGAAGAGAAAGAACTCGGTGATTCATTTCCTTCAACTATTGAGAATGCCATCCACTCTGCTTCGGCTCAAATCGCTATCTTCTCCGATGGATACGCAGAGTCTCCCTGGTGTTTGGTGGAATTGGTTCTCATGTTACAGTGTAGAGCTAAGATTTTTCCATTATTTTATGGAGTGAAGCCTTCTGATCTTCGCTACATAGAAAAGGGAGTGTATGCCAAAGCGTTCGCTAAATATGAAAAGGAGAGGTATATGGAGAAGCTCGAGGAGTGGAAGGAAGCCCTCCAATCTGTTTCATTTATCACAGGACACGAAATCAGTAGCAATTCCAAGTAAGATCTCCGTGTTTCCATTATACTTTGTCATTGTATTTTTTTTCCTTGCATGAAATATCTAGATTTTAGGCCGCCAAATTTTTTCCTTATTAAAATCACCTTTTCCTTTGTAAAATATCAGTGACTGGCAAAATATAGTGTCAGCTGTCCAAACTGACTGGCAAAATACAGTGTCAGCTGTCCAAAAAGAAGTTCAAAGGACAAAATCTCTGCATGTTGCCAAATACCCGGTGGGACTTCAAAAACTTGTGGAAGATTTTGAAAGGTCGTGTCTTGATAAGTTTGTGAAGGATTTTGAAAGGCAGTGCCAGATGAATGAAGCCCGCAAAGAGAAGTCTCAGATCGTCGGCATTTTTGGAATGGGTGGAGCGGGCAATACAACTCTGGCAAAAGAGTTGTTCAACCTAAAGAAGTCCCAATATAGGCGAGACTGTTTTCTGTTCGATGTGAGGGAAGCCTATGCAACTAACAGTTTTCCTTCTTTACAATTGAAACTCCTCAAAGATCTCTTCCAACGAGATGAACTCAATTTTCATTGTACAGAGGAAGGCACAAGTCATATTGGGCACTGCATAGGAAGGAATAACCAGTTGAGTTTCCTAATTGTTGTAGATGACATTGATCACGTGCAACAGTTGGATGCTCTACTCATCATGGAAATGCTGAAGAAGTCAGTTGATAGCCTGATAATTGTTACAATCCGTGATGTAGGGGTGCTTATCAACACAGGAATTACTGCTGCTTATAATCTAAAAGGGATGGATGGAGATGAAGCAAGAGAGCTGTTTTGTTGGCATGCCTTCGGCCAACCCCATCCAGCTAACGCTTACCAGAATCTGGTTAACTCGTCCTTAAATGTTTGTGGAGGCTTACCTCTGTCTCTTCAAGTTCTTGGCAGTCATGTTCGTGGCAAAGATCAGAATTATTGGAGCTTAGAATTGAATAAAGTTAGGAAGACACTGCCTCGAGACATACATCAAAGATTTAAAATAAGCTTTGATGCACTGGATGACGAGGAACAACAAATTTTCATTTTCATGGATATTGCATGTTTTTTTTGTTGGCGAATTGAAGAGTATTGCCATACAAGTATGGGAGGCATCAGGATGGAGCGCTCAACACGCCCTTGAAAAACACGCCCTTGGAACACTTGAAAACAAATGTCTTGTTCAAAAAATAGATGATGAATCTAGATTGAGAATGCATGACCATTTGCGGGACTTGGGAAGAGAAATGGCAAATGGACTGAGTTGTCCTCGTTGGTTGTGGCGTCCCCAAGATCTTGAATATCTGGTATGCTTCTTCCTCCTCCCCTTTCTGCTTCATATCAACTGATATTTTTTACATCTCTTAACTTCTCAATACAAAATAAGTTTGAGCTGCTTCTGTGATTGCAGAATTCAAAGGGATCGCAATACCTCCTTGCTCCAACCAAATGTTGGGAAATGAGGTGTCTCAACCTTGTATATTTTTCATAGCATTATTTTGTATTTAATATTTTCCCACGGCCAATTATTGTTTTTATTTAGCTCCAAAATAATGAAGGGGCGTTTGAATTCTTAATTGGCACTTTTGCCACATGTCAGTGCCTTGAAAATTGAAGTATTAGTTGTCAAAAGATGCCCACATGTTAGTATATCATGGAAGGACTATTTTTAGCGATATTATGATAGATTCTATGACAACTGTAAGGGTCAAAAATAGGGGAGAACATTTTGGACGTGAGAGTTTATTTTTAGACTGGAATCTTGGCTACAAAGTTAAGCACATGGTTTTGTAAAACCACATATGGTTTCTTGTATAGCTAGAAGTCTATAAATTGGAGGCTTGAAGAGAAATTCGTAGAGAGAAGAGTTTTATGTAGGGTTATGTTGTCGATTTTTCCTCCAGAAGAGCAAGATGTAAATCTCCATGTTAAGGCTTTGAGCTTGCAAGTGTATTGTAACATGTTTGTTGTTACAGATTAATACATTGGTTCGATGCTTTGGAGTGTTGGGTTTTTTACCCAAAAGGGTTTTCCCCACGTATATTGGTGTCTCTTCTCTTCTGTCTATCTTTCTTTTATTCTTCTTGTTTCATATTCTTAAAGTGTTAATTTATATGCCGTTATGATGCTGAAATTTTGTTAGATCTGTAAGCTACATTATTTTTCCTCTGAGGGTTAATGTGATGGGAAATCAACTATGTCTATTTCCGCTTTAAGAGCATAGTAGTATGTGCTTGCATCAAGTTATTGAATATATGTTTAAATAAAATATAGGATGTTGTAAGGTGCATGCTGGGTTCCCTTTCCCTTTCAATTGGTATCAGAGCTACGGTGGTTCCATGAGCATGTGTTGGTTCCAAGGTGTTTAAAGTTTTAGACATTTCTTCTATTGTGATTTCTTAGCTTGGAAATCTAGGGAAAATCTATAGGAAGGAATTGGCTAATTATTAATCCTTTTTTGAGTGGAAGTCTTGCAGTTGATCTTGTTTTCAGGTTACAACAAGCATTTGAAGGATAGAAAAGATGGAGTATAACGGAGTTGATCATGTGGTTACATTTAATATGATATTGATTTGGAGCTCATGTTTGATAGTATGTAATAACCCTCATGTATGGTGGTTATGTTTTTTCATTCTATGGTCGTTTGCAGCAAAGTATTCATGTTGGGTGTTTGTTTTTTGCTCCCTAATCACATGGAGAAACTTGGGTTGTCATGACTATGGTTTGGTGTGCTTATGTTGGGTGTTTGGTTTTAGTCCCTAGCATTGGAAGACATTGTTTTGTTAACCTCGAATGCATGTAGGCTGTGGAGTTGATCATTGAATGATCTGAAAGCTTCTGGAACAGTCTAGCTCCTCCGTATGCTTGTACATGGTGGTTGTGGAGTTGGCGTGGGCTTAGAGTTCCTAGATGGTGCAGGAGCACTCCTTCAACAAGTCAACTATACATCGGAGGGAGAAGACTAAAGTCTTAATATGTTATGCATTTCAATGTAATAAGGTTTGTTTGACTAGTACATGTTATTGTAGTTTACATCTAGGTTTATGTGTAAGTCCCTAGGACTCTTGTTGATCTGGAATGACAAGGTTGTTAGTCAGTTAGAGTTTGTTAGTTAGTTGTTATCTCCCAGCCGCTTGGAATTGCCTCCTAGCCACTAGGAACCATGTCAGTACTACTCATAGTAAGTAGATAAATAACCTAGACCAGATCGATTTGGGAGAGAGTCGATCAAATGTTAGACAGAGCAATAGTTGTGAAGCTGAGTTGTGGAGCTGTGGAATTAGATATTTGTATACATTTCTGAAAGCAATAAGAAGATCCTATTTGTGTTATTTTTCTGGTTTTCAAATTCACTATGTAATCGATTCCTACTTTGGAATCAAAATGGGTTCTTAGCCAATTCCACCAGTTGGATTACTTCGTAATCGGTGGAATGGTTGTATATATTAGTTTGTGTTCTTGTTTTGTACTTTCTATTTGTTCATTCCATGATTGCAGGATCATTTTTAGCATGCTTGGATAAACCCTAGCATCCTCATGTGCTAGGTTGGTAAAGTGCAAAAGTCTGTATGTTTGCAGGAGAGACAGTTCTGTGTAATCACTAAGTATAAAGTGGGTCAAAACAGTGAAAATTTGTGTGTTTTCAATACACATACAATTTGTGTATATATCACTTTTGCATGCAGGATACACATTCTGTGAGTATATCGCTATCGCATGTTCCTGTGTATATCGCATTTGTCTATCGCAATTGTATGTGGGGAACATATATCGTAAATATACAAGTCTATCGCATATACAAGGGAGAGAGAAAGTTGCGGGCACATGCAAAGTGGTTAACGTCGGTCAAACCCTTCAGATGCATAATCGAAATACATGTTGTGAAGATACATTTAGGATATACAATCTCTATGTATATTACTAATGTATATCAGGTTCTTTCCCTGTGTATTCTGCAGTTGAATGGTTGTGAGTATCACGCAGATGTACATTTTGCGTGTATGTGATGAATGTACATTGCAAATGTACATCGGGTTGATACAAGGAAAGTCAACGATTGACTTTAGCGCATGCATGTTCCAAATGCATTTTCGGGTTGCAATTTTAGAATGTATGTTCGGATGTACAAATGTGAATGTACATTGGGTCAGGTACGAGAGAGTCAACTTCTGGTCAATGGTCGGTTTGCATGCATATTCTGAATGTATCTATTGATTGTATACCGTGAATATACATCGCGCACATACAAAGTGTAAGCATACAAGGAGGTGACCGGTAGGAGTGGTAGGAGGAACCAACACGGTAAGTCAAAGACTGTTTATATAAACCTGAATGTATCGGGGTGACTGTAAGCATCAGGGTGAAACTTATTGAGGAGGCCGACAGCATATGTGTTGTTGATAGGCAACAAATGAAAAGTGCATACATCGGTGGGAAGTATGCGATCGGAGGAAGGTTGTTTCACTTGGCCGATGGTGTAATATCTGGCTGATGAGTAAGCATGCAAGGGTAAATGTATGTTAATACATGTCCTTCACGTTTCCGTTGGTAGCTCTGCATCACTAGACCTCTACTTCATTTTGGTTGGTTGTACTTGCATGTCTCAGTTTCATATTGATTTGATCTGAGGGTTTTGTAGATTTTCTATTCAAAATCTATGGTTATGCTTATCTGTGTTATTCCATTATTCTAGTTTAACTATTTTGGTGGTTTTTAGACTTGTGGGTCTTCCAGATTATAAGTGGATATGGATTTGCATGTATGTCAGTGACATGGTGGTTTTGCAGGTTTTACACAATTAATCAAAACTTGTGGTTTTGTAGATTTGCAAACAAACTATTTTTTAGATTATGATTCCTTGGGGGTGTTTTTGGATGTAAGATAGTTGCAGGTTTGCATGTATGCTTCGTGCATGGTGTGAGGAGGTTTGTAGCTTTCTCAGTGTGGAGATGTTGGTATGTGATTAGTCACTCATCATTTCTATAGTATATGCTTGATGGGTTCCTTGACTATGGTTATCCATATGTGGACTTGTTTGGCAAATTGAATCTAGTGATGATTTGGTGTTTGAGTCTTGAAGTCTACAGGTTGTCTTCTTTGATATCTCAATTTGCAGGTTACTAATGTAATGATGAGTTTACATGTTACATTTGTTTTGGATCTTTGAGTTATGTAGTTTGTGGATTCACTACCCATTAGCTACAGTGGGATGACTCGAACGTGGACTATCTTTATCCATGAGATTGATTCAGTGCTTATTCAGACTTTATTAGTTGGCCTTGTCTATGGTCATTTGTACATTGGTATGTTGCATTGGGATAAGAGAATGGATGATTAGAGTGCCTGGATAGTCATATTAGGACTTATAGCATGTTTATCATGATGTCATGGATAGCTTGGTTACATAGTTTAGTGTGAGCTTTTGATAGTGATGGTTTTATTTTCTTGACTTGGAGATCTTGGTTCTACTTTATTCTTTTGCGTTGCTGGTATTGCATAGGTTAATTATTAGATTGTGTTAGAGCCATGGATGATCTTCATTGAGAGGATGGTTATCATAATGTCTTGATAAGCTCAGTATCACAGTTTTAGTGGGAGCTTTGGCAATGATGTGGATCTATCACTTGGTGATGGATGATCTTCTACAATGGTTGTAGGTGTCATATCAATGCTTTTGGATTATGATTCTTATATGCTATGAAATTATTTTGATATCTTGAGTTCCATTGTTAGGGGATGGTTATCTTCATGTGATTGGAGATGGTATTGTGCCATGATGGATTCTTATTTCTAATATTGGAGTTTTGGCATGATGGTGCCCCTTTGGCAAGATATGTTCATTAGAGCAGGTAGTGATCTCCTAGGAGGATATGTTAGATCATGATGTCATGTGTGTTCCTGGACTTTGCAGACGTGCAGTGGGAGCTTTGACAGTGGTCTGGTGAAGTTCTCTTTGGTTTCAAGTATTAATGATTTGCTTGAAGCTTCATGATTTTGCAGGATGCTTTTGAAGTTTGCATGTACTGGTTGATGGATGCTCATGGATACTAGAAAGACTTGAGGTGAGGCTAGAGATCTCTTCTTGTGGGGATCATGTGTTGGAATGGTGAAATTTTAGCAGAAAGACTGAGGAGCCTCCACTTGTTATGGACACGAGTTCATGATTTGAACTTGAAAGGAGATTGTTCTTGGAGAGAGTCTATGAGGCTTGGTGTATCTCATTTGAGCATTCTCATTCCCCACTCTCAGTTCACTCGACAGAAAATGATCTAATAGGTATTGCCCATGTTATTTCAGATTCATTTTGTTTTATGCTTTGATTTCTCATGGATATGGATCTTGATCTATAGTTTCTAGTTCTGGAGGGTTCATTTGAGGAGTACTTGGCATGGTTATCTCCTTAGGTATATGGTTTGATTTATGAGAAATTTTGGAGATGTTAGTGGGTTGTATTCCTATTTTTGGAATGGATTTTTTCTTTGAGTTTGATCTTCTTTGGTTAGAGAAGCTTACATCCATTTTTGTTATATGAGATTAATATGTTTTGTTTGATCTTTTGAAATTGAACGTTTGGGTGTTGGTAAGGCTTTTCGGTTGGGATTTTGTGAAGGAGATCTTACTTGGCACAACTTAGCACTTGGTGGTGTTGGCATAGAGACATGATATGTAGTTTCTCTTTATGGTCTCATATTTCTTCCTAGAGGTTCTTATTCATCTAGTATGATCACTGGGTTTGTGGTCATCTACTGTTGTACTTTATTGTTTTTTAGCAATAGTATGTGTTCTTTTAATGTATATCATTTGAGATGTGGAGGACTTGGGAGAAGTGGAGGAGATCAAAGGTAAGAGAGAGTAGAAAACTGTTTGTGGAAGTATGCTCTATTTTGTAGCAGTTGATTGCAGTTTGCAGATCATTGTGATTGTTCTTTGTATTACATGATTTGATTATAAGCCACACTTTTATGTAAGTGCTAATTGGTAGACTTTGTGTTGCTTTGGTTGACATTGCTCATGTAGTTTGATTCCTAGGATGTATGTATGATTGTTTTCATTGGACTGCAGTATCAAAGGTCTTCAGTTTTTTTGCACATCAATGGTTTTGGTGTGTTTGTTATCATGGAAGATGGTAACTTTGAGCAAGACAATGGATTATACAGGGATGAGAGCTGTAGTATGGGATGGATATGTTATGTGCAAAAGTTCTATCAATGGTGGGTTTTTTAGTTGGATGTAAACAAGTAGTTGTGGTTGTTGTTCTAACTATTCTGGAGCATTCATGCTCGATCTTATTATGGAGGTGTTTGGACTTCAGAGTTATGTTCGGGTAACGGGTTTGGAGCTGGATACATTGGTGTGTCTATGTGACATTTAGTGTTTCATCATGTTTTTGGAATTCTAATCTTTTTCTCATGTTGGTGATCACTTGGAAGATGGTACAGGTGCTTTTGTAAAACTTGTGAGCAGTGGAGTTCAGATGAAGCAATATGGTAACCTTGGTTGTTCACAGACTAGTTGTGTATCCCTTGGCTCTTGCAAAGTATTCGACAAGTGGGAGAATGTTGGGAAATGAGGTGTCTCAACCTTGCATATTTCTCGTAGCATTATTTTGTATTTAATATTTTCCCACGATCAGTTATTATTTTTATTTAGCTCCAAAATAATGAAGGGGTGCTTGAATTCTTAATTGGCACTTTTGCCACATGTCAGTGCCTTGAAAATTGAAATATTAGTTGTCAAAAGATGCCCACATTGTAGTATATCATGGAAGGACTATTTTTAGTGATATTATGATAGATTCTATGACAACTGTAAGGGTAAAAAATAGGGGAGAACATTTTAGACGTGAGAGCTTATTTTTAGACTGGAATCTTGGCTGAGAAGTTAAGCACATGGTTTTGTAAAACCACATATGGTTTATTGTATAGCTAAAAGTCTATAAATTGGAGGCTTGAAGAGAAATTTGTGGAGAGAAGAGTTTTATGCAGGGTTATGTTGTCAATTTTTCCTCCAGAAGAGCAAGATGTAAATCTCCATGTTAAGGCTTTGAGCCTGCAAGTGTATTGTAACATGTTTGTTGTTACAGATTAATACATTGGTTCGATGCTTTGAGTGTGGGGTTTTTTGCCCGAAGGGGTTTTCCCCATGTATATTGGTGTCTCTTCTCTTCTATCTATCTTTCTTCTATTCTTCTTGTTTCATATTCTTAAAGTGTTAATTTACATGCCATTATGCTGCTGAAATTTTGTTAGATCTGTAAGCTACATTATTTTTCCTCTAAAAGTTAATGTGATGGGAAATCAACTATGTCTGTGTCTGCTTTAAGGGCATAGTAGCATGTGCTTGCATCAATTTATTAAATATATGTTTAAGTAAAATATAGGATGTTGCAAGGTGCATACTGGGTTCCCTTTCCCTTTCACCAAAGGCAGATATTTCCATTCCATTCTTGACAAGCTCACGGGTTATCGAATTACATACTTTGTAGGGGAATCAAAGTTTAGTGCAGAGTGGGCAAATACTTTGTTGTGGCTTTAGGTTGAGTTTCCTCCATGGACTCCTCACAATAGGTTACAGCTAAGCATTCCTTCATGGATTCCTCTTCAAAATTTGCAATTTTTAATAATCCACAATTTATGTCTCAAAACATTGTGGCAGAGCCATGTACAGGTATTATGTTCTCAAATGAAAATTAAATTTCCATTAAAGGTACTTTCTTTATTATTGGTAGCTATTGAATGTGAGTTTAAAACAAATTTATTTTGAGTTTCAGGCACCCACACAATTGAAGGAGCTGCAGATATATCGTACTTATCTGGAAGAATTTTTAGATTTATCAGGAATTTCAAAAATTTTGGAAAAAATTTTAATAGATGAGTGTCGTCTTCTAAAGACCGTGTCAGGATTATCTGATCTTAAGATGCTGGTAGAATTGAACATTTCTGAATGTCTGGATCTTGAAGAGTTGCCTTGTATTGCACATCAAACTTGCCATGAGAAGATTACCATTGTCAGATGTGGGAAGCTGCAGAACATAATTTTGCCAACAACACTCATGGATCTCACAATAATTCAGAGTTGTCTCAAGCTGCAGACCATACAAGGCATTGATGAGATGAATGCATTGAAAGTCTTCAGTTGATCAGTTGTCTGGAGCTTGAAGAGCTGCCCTATTTTGCACGTCAAACTTGCCTTGAGCAAATTGCCATTGTCAATTGTGGGAAGCTGTAGAACATAACTTTGCCAACAACACTCGTGGATCTCAGAATAGTTGGTTGCAGAGAACTAAAAATAGTGGCGACTATTTGTGATCATAGTGAATGTCTGGAGCTACAGGAGTTATCAAGTGTTGCACCATTGAGTTGTCTGAAGGAGATTACAATTTGGGGTTGTCACAAGCTGCAGACCATACAAGGCATTGATAAGTTGCATGCATTAAAAAGTATGCAACTTTCATATTACAGCAACACAGCAATACAGAATTGCATTACCATGTTGAAGGTACTGATTTGAAGACTCCTTTAAACATTCAACCACATTTCTTGCTTTCAAGGGACAGCAAGAGTAAAATTTTCAGTATTTAGCTTTTATTTGGTTCTCTTTCCTGATTTTCTTAACTATTATTTTAGGTTATTGGTAAATGAAAATGGAGATTTTTCTCTTCTTTTCCCATTGCAGAATGTGCCGTCAGAACATCTCATTGTGATGGGAACAACAGCAGATGGAGCGCTGTCAACTTTAAATTCACATCTCTTTTCTGATGCCAATGCAGTAATTCATGAAATTGGTACCTGCACAAGCGATAAAGAAATAATGTCGAAATGCAGTGCAGTCATGTTTTGCGCTATCGAAATAATAAGTTCTAACTCACTCCCCAAGATAAATTTACGGTTGTCGAATGATAGGCATTCAGACATGCGTTGGGATAACCATTGGAATTACCAAAGAGAATGGATAACTACCATCGACCATGAAGAAAGGGAACATCTTGAGAGTTCTGGAATAATAAAGGGGTATATGGTGGGCATAAAGAAAGGGGAAGGATGGAAATCTGAGCATGTATTACATACAATTATTGATAGGTTATACCACAAATCCCAAGGGCTTTTGATTTTGAAGAGAGGAGAGGATACTGTTAAATCTATATTATTAGGTGATAGTTAATATATTCAGCATTTATTAATATCCAGCATTAATTGTTATTTTCTATTTTAGATATAGAAATCTAAAGTAGTTATAATTTGTAATATTAAAATAAATTAAATTTTTTTTATTTTGAATAATATTAAATAAATTGATTTAATAAAATAAAATAAATAAATAATAATTTATTATTTTTCATTAACATACAACTCAATAACATATATCTTTCTTTTAACCATGAGTTATATTTTCTTATTTTTATTGGGAAGAGTAAAAATATAATTTATAAAATACTTATGCTAATGACTACTATATACACCTAAAATTGGCTCAGGTTGAATTAAGTAAATATTTTGATATTTATCTTAATTCTTATTTTCTTCTATCAATTAAATAAATATTATAAGTTTATTTGATTGGTTCATTATCTCATAATTAAATAAAATCATTTTATTTAATTAAATTCCCTGAATTCTTCTAATGATTAATTAAATTCCCTAAATTCTTCTAATGTCTCAAGTCCTAAAATCTACCTCATCAATCCACCTCATCTCTTCCATCTCATCTTTCAACCTCATCTCTTCCACCTCACCATGTGGCACATATAATTAAATATTCTTAATATTTAATTAGCTAATATCCTCCATTATCCAAAAATGAATTTTTAATTCAATTGTCCTCCACTTTTCCACTAATTGAATTTTTAATTCAATTGTCCTCCACTAATTGAATTTTTAATTCAATTGTCCCCCATTAAATTAATTTTTAATTCAATTGTCCTCCACTAATTAAATTTTTAATTCAATTGTCCTCCACTCTTATTAAAAATAAATTTTTAAATCATCCACTATGAATTTAAAATTCACAAATAATGAGAGCCTTTGATCTCAACTCTTGATCCTCACCCTCCATTCCTTTTTCAAAAATCTATAAATGAAACCCTCACCCAAGCCATTCATACAACTTCTTCTTGCATAAAATCTATGCCCAAATTTCTCTCCAATCTCCTCATTATACCATTCCAATATCCTCCATTGTCATTGTGTTCGAGCTCATCTTCAACACAACAAAGTATCATAGTCATTTCTCCTTGTCATCTTGAGGAATCGAAGCAAGGAAGTAAGCTTCCTGAGGGCCAATCTTCATCACATCAAAATCAAGAAAGAATAGGCGAACTATGGAAGAAGATAGGTAAAAGGTTGTAAGTATTGTTCTTAGTTTTGTTTTAATCAATCTTTTACTTTCACGTTTCATAGATGTATTGGGTTGTTTATTCATTGATTTGATAAGATCCATTTCATTGATAGTGTCTGCAAATGGAATTGAGGTCGATCCAGCTAAAGTCAAGGCCATCATGGAAATGCCACCTCCCAAGAATCTCACCCAGCTAAGGTCCCTACAGGGAAAACTGCAATCTATCAGAAGGTTCATTTCTCAGTTGGCGGACAAGTGCCACCCATTTTCTCACCTTCTACATAAGAATGTCCCTTTTAGATGGAATGAGTCATGTGAGCAAGCATTTCAGCTATTAAAAGACTATCTGATGAAACCACCTGTGTTGATGCCACCAATCCAGGGTAAACCTCTACTACTATACATCTCAGCTACACCAACAGCTCTAGGAGCTCTTCTTGCACAACACAACCATGAAGGGAAAGAACAGGCCATATACTACATTAGTCGAACACTTGTTGGGTATGAGCTGTAATACACACCCATCGAAAGAGCATGTCTCGCTGTAGTCTTTGCCTCACAAAAATGGAGACATTACATGCTGTCACACTCTGTCACAAGACTAGAACAGTTCAAGGTACGCCTCAATCCAAAGAAGTGCATATTTGGAGTTACCTCAGGTAAGCTACTGGGATACATAGTGTCTGCAAACGGAATTGAGGTCAATCCAGCTAAAGTGAAGGCCATCATGGAAATGCCACCTCCCAAGAATCTCACCCAGCTAAGGTCCCTACAGGGAAAACTACAATCTATCAGAAGGTTCATTTCTTAGTTGGCGCCCACCGTGATCTAACCCCCATCTTGTTTGTGAGTGTTTGGCTTTGAAGGTTTTTGTTGCAGATTCAAGTATTTTTCAGAGAAAACTTGAGAATCGACTTTCACAAATGACCTCCTACGCACAAACCAAGCTGACCATTGAGTCCGGAAAGTCTCGGAGGTAAGAAATCACGTATAATTTCTCTAATTTTGTTATTGAAAATTTTTTGAATTTTTTTTACTTTTCAACATATTTGTGTAGAAAATTAAAAAAAAATTCAAAAAAATATAAAATTCAAAAAAAAAAAAATGCATTGGATTTTATGTATTTATTTATTTATTCTTTTTAGCATTTTCATTTTTTTTTTAAAATGGAATTAAGATCTATTTGTTTTTTTAGTTTAACATTTTCGTTTATTCAAAAAAAAAAAAATAACAAAAAAAACTAATTTTTTTTTTTTAGGGGGCGCTGCCTATGCAGGCCCCTTAACCCCCCCTAATCCCCATTCCCACCCCCCGCAGCCACCAGCTCCCCCCTCCCCCGTAGACCCTAACCCCCCCACCCCTCTCCCCTCGACCCACTCCCCAACCCCC
Organism: Cunninghamia lanceolata; assembly: GCA_027924645.1. Lineage (NCBI taxonomy): Eukaryota > Viridiplantae > Streptophyta > Pinopsida > Cupressales > Cupressaceae > Cunninghamia > Cunninghamia lanceolata. Next base: position 13,096,235 of record BSBN01000870.1, on the reverse strand, counting down.
TACGTACCCTCCCTCCCCCCCCGATCCCCCCTCTGCATCCCCCCATCCCCTCCTCTCCTGCTCCCTGCACCCACAGCCCCTACCCCCTCCCTTCCCACACCCCGGGTCCCCTTCCCCACCCTCCCAACACCATCGCCCACTGCCCCACCTCCACCCACCTCCCACCCCGCTTCACCCACCCATTGATCCCCGCCCCTGCCTGCGCTTTGCCACTGCTCCCGACCCCCGCGAGCCACCTCTCTGCTGCCCATCCTCCCCTGTGCCCAAACCCTACTCCGTCCCCTCCACCCTGCGCGTCGCCCAGCTCCTCCACGCCCACTGCCGCCAGCTGCCCACGCCGCCACTAGCCGCAGCTCCGCCCACCTCCACAGCCACCACCACCTGCACACACACACTCAAAAAAAAAATAAAAAAAAATAAAACATAATAAAAAACAATATAAAAAAAATAAAAAATAAAAAGGGGAGTTAGTTTTTTTTTCTTTTTTGATGTCCACTTAGCAAAATAGGCGTTTTTTTTCCTTTTGGCCTAACTTTTTGCAGGAAAATCAAATTTTCACAAATTTATAGTCGTTGGAATGGTGATTGGACAAACTTCGCAATGGTAATGATATTTTTAGCCTACTTGATTAATTTCATCAGGTATATGCAGTCAAACCTCCCATTTGTTTACAAACTTCAAACGGCCATAACTTCAGTATTTCTTATCAAATTTTCATGAAATTTTTTTTAAATCAACATAGAATTTCATGTAGATTCTGATTTTCATACCTATTTTTCTGTCTAAAATAATATTTTCATGAATTTTTTCAGATTATGTGTTTTCCACCTAGTCATTTGATTTACAAAATTTTTTATTCAATTTTTGTTTTGTGGACTACAGGTGGATATCAGGAGACTGCTAATCCAGTTTGGTGCAAAAACGTCCACTGAAGACAATCATTTATCACTAAGTGTGGAATAAGACTGATTTAGGCATTATCATGCAACTTGCATACAACTCTCATCTAGTTCTAATTAGGAAGGAGTAACTCAAATTGTTCATGCAACTCGCATATGATTCTCATCTAGTTCTAATTAGGAAGGAGTAACTCAATTGTTCATGCAACTTGCATACAATCTTAACCTAACTCTAATTAGAAAAGCAACAATGCATACATGCAAATTCCACGTAGTCCATAACTAGGAAGAGAGTAATTGAACCATTGCTATAGCTACATATTGCTATCTTCTTTAGTTAGATCATTGCTATCTTACAAACGGGAATGTACATTGCTATCTTTTTAACCACTTCAAAGTTAACAACCGTATGAGTGCACAAGTAGAATAGCCCATTTAGTTTTTCTACTTTTAACTAGGTTTGGATTAATCAGTGTCTTCTATGTTTGTCAAATGACAATAGGCTTATGCTCTCCCCTTTACTGGGTGACCAGAACACCAGACTTGTTATTCCAATTGTTCAACCTTTAAGAGGGGCCTGCCCTTGGATGCACGCCTGTCTAAGTGGAAACAGGCTAAAGCCAAGCCCTACCAATCCACTTAAAATAAATGTGCTTAAGGTGAAAACCTCCTACAACGAGTGCTGTTGTGTTACACCAACGACCAACCTCCCCAAAACCCTCTAAGGTGTAACCTTTTGAGGCTGGGAGACTCCATAATAGAGAGTAGTGCCGCCGCACGTGTAACCACTCGAATGGTTGCCCTGACTACGAACCAATTGTTTAGTAAGCTAAAAACCCCTATTTGTTGATGCAAAGGGCGGAGCCCTTGAAGCGGCCTTGATTCATGTGATTCTTAGTAGAGGTAGCAGGGACAATCCTATGGTTCGGTGGGGGTACGAGCCTAAGGAAACCTGGATCTGGTATGTGTGAGAAGTGAGTGCCGTGGAGGGGAGCCGATGCTACTAGATCCTGGAGCTACACACTTTGAATTTGCACAGCTAGAGGATTCAACAGATATTGTCCTATCCAGCTTAGGGTGTACTTGTTTTTGAGTCAAAATAGTCTAAAAAATACAAAAAAATAACAAAAGATAAAAATCATGAAAACTTCTATGTGTTTGTTGTGTCTTTGCCATAATTGAAAATTAATTCTCAACAACACTGAATTTTCAAACCAAAAACAACAAAAAACAAAAAATTTCAAAAAATGTTCCAAACATTCTGCAAAAAAATCAGAGAAACCAAACTAAAAGCCAGCATTGCGCATATGTCACGACTTGTGGCGCATTTGATCTCTATTGTGACGCTTTTAACTCTGCGCATCCATTCCAGCGAGTAAAATCAGTACCTTCCAAGAGCAAATTTCTCAACTTTTCAAAAACCATTTCAAACTGTCTCAGTTTTTCCAAAAACCTGATTAAGATCTTGCAAATCCACCATTTTCTTCATCTTCCACACCGACATCCCAGAGTCTCACAATTTTCTTCCAAAGCCCAACAAGGTTAAAACTAGTCTATTCTTGATCACATCCAAAATCTCAAACAAACCTAGTGAGACTCCTCTATCAAGGATCACTTATCCTTTTCTCTAGGAACTTCACTAGTGGTTTGTGCAAGACTAGTCACTTCAAGCAAACAGGATTTCTATCATCCTTGCTTCGACTATCGTCTTGACCACCCATCTTGTTTGATACCAAACCGATCTAAGAAGAAACTTGCTATAATCTTGTTCCATTCGAGCATATTGTTCTTTTCATCCCCTCTCTAGTCACCATTTGCATGGTCTTAACACGGTCTCAAAAGCAAAAACAAATTGAAATGGCAGAGAACAGTATCCCCAACCTTCCCGAAAGTGAAGAGGGAATTTCTACGGAAGAGTTCATTCAAATACAACATGACCCAAACTTTCAACGACTAGTCGACAAGGTACTTGCTCAAGACCCTACCAAATTCTTTTTACACTTAGCAACTCTAGGAATCAAGCTCCCCAAAGATTTTGATGTAGCGACTCTAAAAGAAACTGAGGAAAAAAGAGACCCAGAGGGAAGTAGACATGAGGAAGTACCCACAGCCAACAACAAAACAACCACTGATTCTATGGATGCCCTAAGACTAATGAACCAAAAATTTGAAGCTCTCCAACAACAAATTTCAAACATGCAAACGAGAGCATCGACTAAACACTACATCTTGGAGGATATTTCACCATATCCTTTCGATAGGGCCTTGGTCATGATACCTTTCCCCTCAAGATTTGAGGTGCCAAAATTTGATAAATATCAAGGAAAGGGTGATCCAAGGGACCACATCAGAGAATTCAATGTTGCTTGCCTTGAGGTCGCACACAATGACACTTACCTTATGTGATTGTTTCCAAGAAGCTTGGGAGGACAAGCCATGGAGTGGTTCTCTAAACTGCCACCCGACATCAAAACTTTCAATGAACTTGTAGATAAATTTGTCACCCACTTCTCTTACAATCTTGAGCACGACACCTTAATATTGGACCTTTGTAACACCAAACAGAAAGGTGGAGAGTCTTTCACCGCCTTCTTACAGAGATGGAGACAACTAGCAAGTAAGTGCCCTCACCAAATGCCAGAGAAACAAATGCTAGAAATGTTCATCCACAATTTGCAAACGGACCTAAGCTACCAAATCCAAATCCAATGTCCTACTTCTCTTAGCAAGGTCATTGAGATGGGCCTCATCATAGAGAAAGCCCTAATCGCAAAAGGTCAAATCAATCTCTATAAAGACACTCCTAATACCAACACCAACAATGATAAACCTAGATTTTGGACAAAAAATAAAAACATTGTGAATGACGGGGTAGTAGATGCCAAAAATGCGGCACCTAAGCAGCCAATTTTCAACCTATCAACACCCCAAAATAACCCCACGCAAAACAAACCAAGAAATACCGAATCTAGGTTTACCAACTTTTGGCCTAGGAGAAAGTTCACACCTTTGGATGAGTCACTAGAAACTTCCCTACAGAAGGTGATCACCAACAATCTCATAACGCTTCCCCTAGCACGAGAGTATGAACCAAAAGTCAAACCCCATTGGTGGAACGACAACGACTTCTGCGAATACCACCGAAATAGGGGGCACAAGACAAATGATTGTATTGCACTCTGGCATACAATCCAAGACTTAATAGAGAAAAACAAAATATCTATTAAGGGACATATCTCCAACAATGATCATCAGGCATTCAAGGATCCTCTTCCTAGCTACGAGCAAGGAGGACCTTCCAACAGAAACAACAGTGGCTCTAACAACGCGAACTACACAAATGTCAGCTATGACTATGTTCTTAACCATATCTATGAAAGTGATTCACATATCATTGTAATCACTATAAACAAAGATCCAGATTGCAATGTTACTACCCGTAGTAACAAAGTCACCCTTAGAGGAGCCTCCGCTCCTCCGACCAACCAATATAGTATCGTGGATCAACTCCACAAAACCCCTACACACATCTCCATCTTGGAACTTTTGCGTCTATCTCCATCTCATAGGACCATACTTGACAAGGCCTTAGCAGAAGCCTCTGTTCCCATAAACCTTGCTGAAGAGCAATTCCAAACCATGGTCAGTCACATTACCTCACCACATTCCCTATCTTTCACTGAGAAGGATGATATGTCAATCACTCAACCCCATAACACCTCCCTCCATATCGAAGCTTTCATACACAAACACAAGATCAAAAGAGTCCTAATAGATGGAGGGGTTGGTTTGAATATTTGTACATTAAAGCTAATCCTTACATTGGGGTTTTCAGAGAAGGCTATAGATCTGAAAAGAAAAATCACCCTCAAAGCATATGATGAGGAAGAGAGAACGTCCAAAGGAACTGTTACCCTACCAATTAGAGTGGACCCCGTAGTAAAAGATGTAGCTTGTCAAGTCCTAGACATGGAGCTAGATTACAACATTCTTCTTGGGTGACCATGGATACATGCTCTGAAAGCAGTACCTTCCACATACCATCAATGTATCAAGTTCCCACATGAAGGTCAAGAGATCACCATCCAAGGTGACCCTAACCCCTTTCAATACTACAACTCTATTCAGCCCAAACCAGAAGTTGTGATCCCCACCAACTTCATCTCGTATAGACCCAGCTAAACTTGCTTCCTCTTCAGGAGCATCTCAACCAAAACTCCAACTCAAAGATAATGGCCTGGGTGAGTACACGGCCTCCCAGTCCCTCTGTTTGGCACAACTACCTCTATCTCCTAAATCCTATGGGAGACCCTTCCTACGAACACCCAAAGCAAAGAGAACTACCAAATGACCATTTGTAAAATGGGGAAGCCTAGAAGATGAAAATGATGAAAAAGATATCCTACAATGGCTATACAAAGATGAAGGTAGTTCCTCAACACAACATGACCATCCCATTATACAAACGGCACAATATGGTCAAGGCTTTCAAATGCTATGGAGAATGGGGTATGAAGGACACGGTCCACTCGGTTCAAGAAAGGATGGCATCACTGAACCCGTCCAACCTCATACCTTAACAGCCGAGACACTACAGGGCTAGGGTACACTGGAGCATCAAGAAACACCAGAACCAACATGAACAAAGGCAAACAACCAGAAGCATCCACTAGCAATCTGGTTGGACAAATTTAGAGAATGCAAATAGGGAGCGAAACTGATTCTAACAAGTATGAATGGGATAGCCTCTCTGAGCTATCTTGTGATGAAAAAGACATAGACGTTGTCCACGAGTATGACCCAACCCATGCAAATGAAGAACGAGGTCCACGGGCTAGACCGCTAGAGTCCAACCTGCATAACACCTATAGTGATGGTCATGAGGAAAGTATGATACCATCCTTGACGGATCTGCTAATAGAGAGTACCATCGCAGACCTAGGCCGTACTTTCAACAACTCTATCCTCACCATAAACACCATGGAACCTGAGCAACGCAATGATCCCTTACCTTTGGTGCACTCCAAACTCATAGACTGGGACCTAGAAGGCACCACTCCGGAGCTGGACACCTTTGAAAATGACGAATCCATCATCGATTATCTTGAGCTTAGAGATCACATACCTGTAGGAGACCACAGAGCTGGCTATGCTATTGAACTCAATGAGAAGTCCTATTTTAGAGAGAGTGCCAAGCCTTTCAGTCATAAAAATATCAAGATAAAAGAATAGTCTAACGGTGAAAACTGCTCCTCGGTAGCGTTAGATCATCAAAATAGTAAAAATAAAGACGTATCCAATGGTGAAAACCTCTCTGAGGCGTCGAAGGATGGAAGGCTTGACCCTCTCCCCAATCTTACACATCAAGAGAGATCGTCGATCTTGATAGAACTGGCAGAACCAATCAATGTCAGCACAGGAGATGAACCCAGGATAATCCACATGGCAAAAGCCCTCACAGAACACAAAAAACCAACCTTCACAGATTTCTTCAAGAGAAAGAAAGTCAACTTTGCTTGGACATACACTGACATGCCAGGACTAGATCCAAATCTTATCATGCATCATTTATCCCTAGCTCCGAGAGCTAAACCGGTCAAACAAAAACTCAGAAAGATGCATCCACATGTAGCCCTCATGGTGAAAGAAGAGCTAAAGAAACTCTTAGATGTCAGATTTATTAGACCTATAGATTATCCTGAATGGGTTTCGAATATAGTACTAGTGGCTAAACCAGATGGCCGGGTCAGAATATGCAATGATTTCAGGGACCTGAACAAAGCTTGTCTAAAAGATGACTTCCCCCTGCCCAACATAAACATGATCATAGATCTCACGGTAGGCCACACTATGCTTTCACTTATGGATGGTTTCTCGGGCTATAACCAAATAAAGATTGCACCCGAAGACCAACACAAAACGGCTTTCACATGTCCATGGGGCACTTACTGTTGGTGTGTCATGTCATTTGGTCTGAAGAACGCTGGGGCAACATATCAGAGAGCCATGACAACAATCTTTCATGACATGATGCACACCATAATGGAAGATTATGTTGATGACATTCTGGCAAAATCACTTACAAGGGAAGGACACCTAGCAGTGCTAGATAAAATCTTCACAAGACTAGAACAGTTCAAGGTACGCCTCAATCCAAAGAAGTGCGTATTTGGAGTTACCTCAGGTAAGCTGCTAGGATACATAGTGTCTGCAAATGGAATGGAGGTCGATCCAACTAAAGTGAAGGCCATCATGGAAATGCCACCTCCCAAGAATCTCACCCAGCTAAGGCCCCTACAGGGAAAACTGCAATCTATCAGAAGCTTCATTTCTCAGTTGGCGGACAAGTGCCACCCATTTTCTCACCTTCTACACAAGAATGTCCCTTTTAGATGGAATGAATCATGTGAGCAAGCATTTCAGCTATTAAAAGAATATCTGATGAAACCACCTGTGTTGATGCCACCAATCCAGGGTAAACCTCTACTACTATACATCTCAGCTACACCAACAGCTCTAGGAGCAATTCTTGCACAACACAATCATGAAGGGAAAGAACAGGCCATATACTACATTAGTCAGACACTTATTGGGTATGAGCTGAAATACACACCCATCGAAAGAGCATGTCTCGCTGTAGTCTTTGCCTCACAAAAATGGAGACATTACATGCTGTCACACTCTGTCAAATTAATAGCAAAAATTGATCCACTAAAATACTTGCTCAACAAGGCAGCTCTAACAAGCAGATTGTCTAAATGGGTCATGCTTCTCAGTGAGTTTGACATTGAATATGTAGACAGAAAAGCAATAAAAGGACAAGTGCTTGCAGATCAACTGGCAGATGCACCCCTAACGGATGACAGCACCCTGAGCTTTGAGTTTCCAGATGAATTTATCTTCCACATTAATACAGCAACCTAGAAAATGTACTTCGACGGATCTTACACTCAGCATGGCTTGGGGGCAGGTATCTTATTGGTTACCCCTAGTGGCAACACTATTCCAAAGTCATACAGACTATTTCCCTGCACTAACAACATGGCAGAGTACAAAGCCCTAGTCATCGGTGTCAAGCTAGCAATAGAATGGAATATCAAAGAACTACAGGTGTATGGTGATTCACAGCTGGTCATCAATCAAGTAAATGATGACTACCAAACAAAGGATGAGAAATTGATCCCTTACAAACAGATGGTAGATGACTTCAAAGCATACTTTGACCAAATCTCTTTTGAGCAAATACCACGGATAGAGAACAAAGCTGCGAACGCAATGGCAACAATTGCATCTCTCCTCGATATTCCTACTAATCAAACACGCTATGAGTTCTTGGTAGAGCCAGTGATCTACCCTACATACGACACCCCTGAATCCCATATCATTGGCCACATTATCGAAGTTGATTCCCCCCTATACAGAAAAATCTTTGCCTACCTTAAAGAGAATACCCTCCCACCCGACCTCTCTCGTAACCAAAAACAAACCTTCATCCGTCAAGCATCCCGGTATGCCATTGTCGCCAACACCTTGTATCGTAGATGTCTTGATGGTGAGGAATATCAAACTACCCTGAGTGAAGTACATGAAGGTCTATGCGGGACCCACTCTAGTGGTCCTACCCTAGCTAAGAAACTCATACGCATGGGATACTACTGGCCAACTATGGAACAAGATGCCTATCATTTTGTCAAGAAGTGCAAAAAGTGCCAAGTCCATGGGAACTTGATACATGCACCAGCACAGGAGCTGCAGCCATTAATGACTCCTTGGCCTTTCTGTCAGTGGGGACTCAACTTAGTGGGCAAGATTCACCCTCCTTCATCCAGCCGGACATAAATTCATAATCACTACCACTGAGTACTTTACGAAGTGGATTAAAGCCGTGCCCTTAGCCAACATCACAGGCAAACAAATTGCCTCTTTTATCTTGAACTATATCATTTGTCGCTATGGTATCCTTTCGTCCATTATCACAGATAATGGATGACCCTTCAAAAATTAAGATGTCAAGGAACTATGCGACAAATTCCATATCCAGCACCACTTTTCAACCCCATACTACCCCCAAGGCAATGGTTAGGCGGAGGCATAAAATAAAACCATACTAAAAATCCTAAAGAAGACTGTCAATGATGCCAGTCGTGATTGGCATGTTCATCTAAATCCCGCCCTATGGGCCTATCGCACAAGCATCCGCACACCCCAGGTGCAACACCATACTCCCTGGTCTACGGATCTGAAGCTATCTTGCCCATTGAAGTCAAGATCCCATCCTTGCGAGTTTCATTAAAAGGCCTCATATCTGATGAAGAATACAGAGTGACCAGACTTCAAGAGTTGGAGCTTCTCGAAGAGAGAAGGCAACAGGCCTTTAACCATCTAAAAGCATATCAGCAACGAATGTCCAGAAGCTACAATCATAGGGTAAAGCCCCGAGTATTCCAAGTTGGTGATCTCGTCGTCAGAGAGAACCCCAGAAATCAGCAAGATAGAGAAAATAAAGGCAAGTTTGAACCTAACTGGCTGGGTCCTTATGTCATCATCATAGCTTATGGATCGGGGGCATATCAGTTGGTCACATTTGAAGGTGAACTATTTGATGATCCTATCAATAGCATGCATCTTCGCAAGTTCTATACCTGAAAACCCCAACGTAAGGGAGTCCAAAAAAAAAATTGAAAAAGTGATTAAAAAATAGAACAAAAAAAAATCACAAAAATAGAAAAATAACAAAAAAATCATCCTATGGGGAAAACCTGGCAAACAGGTGCCTAGGATAGGTACCATGATGAAAACCTGGCAAACAGGCGTCATGTGTACTTTTAGCTACTCGGGAAAATAAAAGTAAGTGGTGAAAACCTGGTAAATAGGCGCTATCTGCGACAAACCACTCCCTCCATCTATTCCAACTTCATTATCTCTTGTCTCTATTGTATCAAACTAGTCCTTTGAACTGTTGTCAAACTACGTCGCCTCTGAGTCATCACGTAGGCAAGGCCATTCTTAATGTGCCCCCGAGGCTTCACTTTCCCATCCATCCCATGTCTAGTCCTTTTATATGTCTGAGTTTGCTCCCCTTCTCATCCATCCCATGTCTTGTCGTCCATCCCTCTGCCCATCCATGTCGGCACCTTTCACTAGACAAACAAGAGCAGCAAAGCAAGCTACCAAAAAAAAAAAAAACTTGACGCAAAAACATCAACCTGTCCTAAACAAAGCAGTGCACCATACTGAAACATTCAAACTAATTCTATATCAATTATGGAAAAAAGACACATCTAATGCAAGAATGTTTTGTAAACAGGTTAACTTACAAAGTCTTGGATTTTTGTCATTATGTCTTCCTATGCTACTCAAGGATGCCAAAAGCTAGAGATGCTATGATGGGGGCATAATCATTTTATTTGTCTACTGCTTGTGGATTAAACTTTAGTAATGTGATGACTTTTGTCTAATGACATGATTGGCAAAAGATCATCGAGGACTCCGAGGTCTAAACATGAAAAGGGGCAATCCTTGTCTGTTGCAACGCAAGAAGTACTTAGGTCATCTAGATTCAATTTTGGCTAGATGCTTGTATTAACTTGCTAAATCAAAATCCATGTAAGTAATACTCAGGTCATTTCGGTTCAATTATACCTAGATGCTTGTATTTTCTTACAACATAATAAAAGCCCAATGATGAAAGTGCTTCAAAATACTTGCTATATCAAGGTGACAAATATCCATATCCATATCCAACTGAAGTTCATATCCATCTCCATATCCATACCATATCAAATTGCGTCCCATATCTATATCCATATCCATATCCATACCGTATCCAAATGCAAGTCTATCCTTAATCCATGCCAATCAAGTCAAATCAATCTTGTCAAATGATCCAATCATAATCAGTGGTCTTGATCCTTGTCCGGTCATAAACCAACTCAATCAGTTAATCAATCAATTGTCTTATACAAGATGTTGCATTGTCGAAATCAGACCAACACATGCGTCTTACATGACATGCTTCATTTCCTGAAACCAGACACTATCCTTCATGTTGCTCTAGGGATCCATAATTCCTCGCCATGACAACACGCCTGCCGTGTTGGTCTAGAGATATATCATTCCCTGCCATGACAACACTATCATATCAAATGTCTTAGACAGGATGTTGCATTGTCCAAACCAGACTCGGAGTCTTATATGACATATCTCATTCCTGAAACCAGACATCATCGATCTATATCCTAGGTTTACTGCTTGACAGGGGCAATACCTTGTTTGTGCTTGTATCATTTGTACATACTTGCTTCTTACTTGTGTGTGTCATCTTTTTATCTTGCATTCCATATCATTCATCCCTTTCTTCTGCATCCAACCATTTCATCTCCTGTCAACCTATCTGATTGTGAGATTGTCCGTCTCACGCCTTCCGCCTTCTCCCCGTCCAATCTCCCGAGGGGGCATCCTATCATCATGACCTGTACCAGGGGCAAACTGGGGCATGTATCATTATCAGACTATTCTTATTCTTTGAAACAATGTGATAAAACACATTGCTTCAAAGAGGGGAAAAATGTATACACCTAAAATTGGCTCAGGTTGAATTAAGTAAATATTTTGATATTTATCTTAATTCTTATTTTCTTCTATCAATTAAATAAATATTATAAGTTTATTTGATTGGTTCAATATCCCATAATTAAATAAAATTATTTTATTTAATTAAATTCCCTAAATTCTTCTAATGTCTCAAGTCCTAAAATCCACCTCATCTTTCCACCTCATCTCTTCCACCTCACCATGTGGCACATATAATTAAATATTCTTAATATTTAATTAGCTAATATCCTCCATTATCCAAAAATAAATTTTTAATTCAATTGTCCTCCACTAAATGAATTTTTAATTCAATTGTCCTCCACTCTTCCACTAATTGAATTTTTAATTCAATTGTCCCCCACTAAATAAATTTTTAATTCAATTGTCCTCCACTAATTGAATTTTTAATTCAATTGTCCTCCACTAATTGAATTTTTAATTCAATTGTCATCCACTCTTATTAAAAATGAATTTTTAAATCATCCACTATGAATTTAAAATTCACAAATAATGAGATCCTTTGTTCTCAACTCTTGATCCTCACCCTTCATTCCTTTTTCAAAATCTATAAATGAAACCCTCACCCAAGCCATTCATACAACTTCTTCTTGCATAAAATCTATGCCCAAATTTCTCTCCAATCTCCTCATTATACCATTCTAATATCCTTCATTGTCATTGTGTTGAAGCTCATCTTCAACACAACAAAGTATCATAGCCATTTCCCCTTGTCATCTTGAGGAATCAAAGCAAGGAAGCAAGCTTCCTGAGGGCCAATCTTCATCACATCAAGATCAAGAGAGAATAGGCGAACTATGGAAGAAGATAGGTAAAAGGTTGTAAGTATTGTTCTTAGTTTTTTTTTAATCAATCTTTTACTTTCATGTTTCATAGATGTATTGGGTTGTTTATTCATTGATTTGATAAGATCCATTTCACCCTTCACAACTACAGTGTCTAATTTTTTGTGCTCCATTAGATCCATGAAATATCTTTTATTGCTGATATGCTTTGACACTAATATTTGGGTATTTAAACTTGTTCATAGGTTCAACTCTATTTATCTATATTGTACTTAATCTATTGCTCGTCTCAAGTTTCACCACCAAAAACTACCTCCTCTTCTATCATGCCCACCCTCTATTTTCTATGGTGAGCTCAGTCCCTAGGGTTCTGTCTCCATCCTTTTCTCCAATAGATTGTATGGCATTTTTGAGGGTTTGCAGCTCATTGGGAATGGACATAAGGAATGATCTTTGTTTTTTAACAAGGGATCTCTTCATGCTACCATGGGATCTCACCTTGTCATGACTAGTTCTCCCTCGAAGGGTTTAATTAGCAGAGGGTTGAACATTTTGGAACGAGTGTGAAGGTTACTTGTGAGAGGGACTATATTTTCAATGTTGTCAAAACTCCTCTACCATCAAATTCCTGAGCTTTCATGGTGTAGCATTACTATATATCTCATCCAACTACCCCAAAATTAGAACCCTTGACTACTAAAAGCATCCATTCACATTCAATTCCTATAGTTGTGTTTGGAGAAGATGTTGTCGAGTATAAAAATAGGTTGAAACAACTCGCCATTATTTATAAATTTTAGAACTTTTGGCCCAATATGATTGCATTGCATGAATAATCGAGTACTCATTGGAAAACCTTTGTTAGAAAGGATCTATCTATTCTATTGCTAGTTTATGGTTCTATGTCAATCCATCAAGGATAGGGATGCCCTACTTAGCAATGACCATTGGTTCTAGGACAATGCACCCTAATTTTAGTCCCCTAACATAAGCCTTCCATTTATCTCTAATTTGGGTGAGATTGTTGAGTCTCCTAGTCTAATTCTAGAAAAAATAACATCTCTCCATTAGAAATTATTTGGGTAATCTTATTTTAATTCCTAATGTGAATCTAATGGAATGCCATTTCACTTATGTAGGGATCCTTTTTAGATTTGATTTATCAAAGAAGCTATTGTTTGAAATGTGCTTAAATGCTAGTAACTGGGAGTGGATTCAATAACTTGATTACAAAGGGATACCCTTTAGTGGTTAAGCTTGTTTTGCAACTAGTCATTTAGCCACAAAATGGCTAAAGGCCTCTCCTTCACAATAGTGCTTTGTCTCCACAATGATGACCACCTAGTGAATAGGCATGGGGTCATGACACTTGGTGATCAACTCTAATTATGAGGAAGTCTATTTTTCTTAGGATTCCTCTTCTTCCACTTCAGATTCTTTATCCACCTTCTAACTTATGGGTCCCCCCTTTTGATAACACTAATACACATTCCTCTTCTCGTTGTCAAGGCTAGTTACCCCTTTTGTAATTAATCATTCAAATTCTCTAGACATTTTGACTAAGGTGGAAAGGAAAAATAAGTTTTCATCCTTAGCTAAAGTCACACAACTCAACTATAGGATGAATCTCCATTCTCATATTAGAAAGGGTCTAGTTGAGGGTTCAAACATCAATTATGACTCAAGCTTCATCAAGCTAGAAGATGAATCATATGAAATGGTATAATATACTAATAATATAATTCTACAAAAGACAAAACCATGATAGTTATATTGTTTGTTTAGTGATGGTCTATAGATCTATCCAATTTTATAAACAAAAACAATAGATAGAATGGTATAGAAAGCTCACATGTTCTTAGGGGCTAGAACTTCATGTAAAATCTATCTATCTATAGAAATAGATATAGATATGGAGATGACCCTATCCCTCATTTGACTGATGAAAAATAAATAAAACTTAGGTATTGAATTTTTTAAGGAGTAAAAAGTGTCCACATGTCTTTTAACCTCTTTTTTTAGCTCCTAGGTCACTTAATTGTGTTGTATCATCAAAATGTTTCTCCCGATGCAAGATGGCTTGACACCGAGATAAAATTGAAATGTGGGCCACTTGATTTAGCTTACCCCAAACCTAAAATAGGCTAATTTAAGTATATGTTGGCTTGACACCTCTCTAGAGGTTTCTCCTTGTTGGCTCTTTTAGTTTTGATTTGACGATTATGAGCGGGAGCATATAGAAGTGTGTTTTTTAGTTCATTATTTACCTAGATGGAGATAGCTAACTTGAGAGCTTACAAAAAATAAAGCAAGAGCATTCATTGTGATTCTACAGTAGATTTGTGTGTTGTTGTTGTGTTGTTACTGTACATATGGAGCTATCATGTATCCATCCTTAGGAGTTAAAGGATCTTCATCATTCTAAGGGTTCATCACATAGGTGATATAATTATTTTGTTTAACATCATTTGAATAATCATATTATCATTGTTTTCAGCCTCCGTGCCCATGAGAGCACACACTCTTTATCAATCAATAGTGTTGGGAAGCTTGAATGCTATCCAAGAATTTTAATAAGGCAAGTCCCTAAACACCATAACCCCCAAACCCCTTCTTATCTTCTTGTGTGTAGGTTATAGGAGTGAGATCTAGAAAATACAGAGCTACAGGAAGACTGAGTGTAGAGAAGGTTTTTGAGATTTGAAGATAGTTATAGAATATTCCCTCACCAAGGACTTGGGAAGTATCGCCCATGTCCTCCTTCCCTTTCTAAGTTTAAATCTGGCATTAGGACAACATTTGCAACAACTTTCCAGTTTACACCTCTAGCAGATTCCTTCAGTCATGTCCTGGGCAGTACTATCAAGGTCCTCTAACACCTCTGCTTTCAGAAGATAATTTCTATCATTCCCCTAATTATCTTTATGCAATTGGTTTCTAGGTTTCTATCATATTTTCTCCATTATAAGTAGATAATTGTAGAACTAGGGTTTCAGGCATTGTAGAACTAGGGTTTCAAGCATTGTTAACCTAGGGTTTGAGAAAAAGACTAAGTTAAATCTTATCCATCTATAGCATACAGGAGCACAAGGTCAGCAGCTAAATCCTTCATTTGGTAGTGATTTGGTTCGACCTTGTCCTTGAATGTTATATGGAAAAGGGTTTGATCTAGTTCATCTTCTAGTTGTCATCATTCTCCTTTTTCATATCAAACATTTTGGTGAACCCATAGCTTTGAGAAATTGCATCTTGTTGATCATATCAAATCATATCTTACATTGATTTATTGCATATTTCTCATTATTCATGTGAAAATCTTGCATCATTTCATATCCTTGATTTGAAAATTCATAATTTTGCAATCACACATTATGTATTTCAACATAAGAAGTTTGACATCTCTTTCACACGTCTTTGCAAGAAATCTTAAAGTTGTCTATATTTCCTTTTTGTGCAATACTTTCAACATCGTGATCACTTCGCTTGTAGTGACACTAGTGTGTTTTTTATCTTTGCAAAAACTTCAAAAACCCAGTTTCCTCAAATTGGTGTCTCGATGTACAAAACTCTCACATGTATTGCATCCAATCATAAAAAGGGTGGTGTGGCTTCTCCCTAATCTAACAAGAAAAGGAAGGCACCTTAGCCCATCATATCCTTCACACCACATGAGGTCACTATTCGAGACATTGATGGTCCTCTTTACATAACAACAAGAATAAATAGAAATCCTACAAGAGGAGTTCTTATTGATCCTAATTGCATGACAAATGTTATCAAAGAAGAATTTTATATATGCACGATTTAGCACAAGACACTTACAATCCAATGGACATAATGATAAAAGCACATAATGGTTATTTTCTTCCAACAATTGGAAAGATAACACTTTGTATTAATGTCATGTTCCCTCCCCTATGAGCCGACTATTTAAGACATTTGTTATATAGTTTTGATATTAGTATATTATCAAACTAAAGTCACTGACATGTAAATAAAGACAAAGAGATAGTTATAAGAGTCAACAGTTAAAGGAGCGGTGATAGACAATAATTATTAAGTGATCTATTGTTTATATATGATATGATGGATAAGGCAATAAGGCAACCATTCGTATTTTTAGAGATACGATTAATACTCATGGTAGGGAAAACTTCAAAGGAGACTTTAAATATATAGCAGTCACTATAAAGTGAAGGAACATTAATAAGTAAAAGATAAAGTAGCGATTCATGTAGCAATACCAAGTAATCACTTGGTAATACAGTGATCAATATGTGTCTTGGGCAGTGATTATGTCTAGGCAATGCTTAAGACAAAAGTTTAATAATAAATGATACAATACATGGAGTGGAGTAGAGATCATTAAATAAAGAAGAAACAATTTAATTAAGGCAATGATCAAGATTAAAATGTGTAAGTTAACAAAGGTGGCTCTTTACAAATACATCTGCTGTGAAGTGTTGTTTCTCTTAGGAAAATCACACCCTTTCCAAGTAAGTTGAAAATATAAAAGGAGGGTAATGAGGATGGGTGACAGGGAATAAGAAATATATCTCTGATTATAAGAAGAATAGGATATACAACAAGGAATAATAGATAAGATACACAGTAGTTCTTATAAGCAATCATGGGATCAATCACCATTGAATCATTGGGAATTTATAGAAAACACTCGATCTATAGAGTACATATATTTACACCGTCATATGACTAACTGTTAAGGACATCAAGAAATATTCTTCTGAATAAGATAAAGTATAATAGTCTCATTAGATCGACTAGCAAGTAATTATACTCATTTATAAAGAGTGGTCCTTAGATCTGTAAAAGGATATATTTATACAATTTAGTTATATTATTGAAGCATCAAAAGGATATTGTTTAATAGGTCAGAATAGTACCTATCAAATGCTTTATTGATATTATTGTGACTTACATGAATAGAACTCACCAGTCATAGGGGAATGACAAGTAGGCAATAGGCAAGGAATCCCATCATACCCCCCTAAGGCCTGTTTGGGGGCAAGTCTGATCTGCACCCCATCCATACCCCCCGTAAGGGCCTGTATGGAGGCTTTCTATGATAGCTTGGATCCTACCAAACCCTTGTTAGGGCTTGTATGAGGGGAATTGAACATGTAACCTTCCATGCCCCCCGTAAGGGCCTACATGGGCATATCATTTACCAATGAATGTCTTGCCATCCCCACTATAATGGAGTTGATTGAATAAATGGATTTAATTACATGATAATTCTAAAACCCTAACCCTAAACTTGTGGTATTTGAACTCTTAGGGTAAAATTAGTATTGTTCCAATAAGGGGACATTACAATTAAGGCTATTTTCTTCAAAGGCAATGAGAGGAATCTGTTGGTCAAGTTCAACTCAGGAGGATACCACAAGAAATCCATCAAGCCTATTTAGGGTGAAATGGCAGAGGTTATCATGTGCTACATTACCCTTGAAGGTAGGTTCACTACCATTTACAGAACTCATTTCATGCTTTTGAATCGCTTTAAGCATAGAATGGTAGTTTCTTTTCCTTTTTACCTTTTATCCTCCATGGAATTTATAATAAAAGAAAACCAGAGAAACCCTAGGTTACCTATAATGTATGAAGGATTAATTATGCTCATCATGGAGCACATAAAAACCATGACCTACCTAGTGCGGAAATAGAGGGAAGTGGTGAGAAGGGAAAGAATCCCATAGTGGACTACTCTATTTCCATGATGGCAAAATAGGGGAAAATGAAGAGGACCCAGATTGGGATGGGGATGAAGCTTCTATGGAGGTTCTCTCCAATCCACATTCCTCTAAGGTAGAGGAGGAGGAAATGCCTAAAAAGAGAAAAAGGACTTGTGAGAAGAGAACTCTGACTAAACAGGGAATACAAGAGGAGGATGCCTAGTCCACGGGATCTACCTTTGGGGGTGTTGGAGATGAAGGGTTTTGAAGTTTATGATAAACTTGAAACACCATAATCTTCTACAAGCTAAAGATTAACCTTCTATAGAGAAAAAAAGCACAAGAGTGCAATTTAATGAAAAAGATTGTGAATTACATGTGAGAACTTGCTTTTATATTTGCAAGTTGAATAAAACCTAATATGACTTAATAATAACCTAAGACTAAAAAAATCCCTAAGTAAACTTATTAAAGTGTAATTAAATATTTAATTACACCAAAACACCCCCATAAGTGCAACTTAGGGAGAAATGAAAACCATACAACTAATGCAAGAATGGGTCCCAACTACAAGGCCATGTTAGGTACCCATGAACAACAAGAATCTCTCATAAGGTGGAGAAAAAGAGAAAACCCTGTGGGAAAAATCCCCTCCCCAAAAGAGAGAAAAACATGCAAATAAATATATACAAGTGATGGAAGAAGGGATCCAACTAATACCCCCTAGAATTGAATCCATCACAAGAATACAATCATGAGCCCCCCATAAGAGGGAAAGATAGAGGCAATAAAATCCTCCAACACTATAGAATCTCTAGAAGTAGAAGAGGATGCTCAAACAAGAATGCAAAAGCCAATCCACTTATGGAAAATCACATTTCTTCCCTTAGAAATAGAACAACATGTGAATATTAAAGAACTTGTGAAGTAGGTGGCCTCAAGATGAATGTCTCTGAGACTGGATGAGTGTCCACATGCCAAAATCTGAAGATGCCACAACAAAGTCAGGAACAACCTAGCACTGAATCCATGAAGGTGACAATTGAAGACAAAATGGAAGCTTTGAATCAAGTGTCTCCAAAGACATAATATGACTGACAACAGTAGTGCCATGACTGTCAGTAAAGAGGGAGTGCAAGCCCTCAAGAGTATCATCATCCTACTCAACCAAGGAAGCATCAAGCGTAAAAGAAATAGGATGTGGAGGAGAAGAATGAAGGGCACTATGATGTAAAAATGAATCAGTAGAAAGAATACCAAGATTCAAATACCCAAACTTCTTAGAAGTAGTATTCACACAAGAAGTGTGAGCAATAGTCAAAGGATCTGAACCATCATTTGGAGCAAAATAATAAAAGGTATATAACTGAAATGAATGATCAACCACCCTAGTAGCAAGAATCTCTATGGTATCTAAATATCTAATGATACTTAGATCAGGTTTGAATTCTACTATTTTCCCTGCACCACTATGAGTAATCTTGTGAGGACCACCCTTTTTACTACTGTTGTCATGACTATTTACAGTACTGTTATTGTTACTTTCATATTTGTGGGATAGCAGTTCCCGAAATTTGTCAGACTATTTAACTTTATTATGTTTTCGGAAAAACTAATTGGGTGATGTTTGGATAAGTTACTTTTCAGAAAAATGAATTAGAGATGATGGAAAATTGTAATATGATTTTTAATTATGTTAAATTGTACTAAGGCATGAGAATGCATGTGTTATTTAAGTTGCTTCGGCTATGATGAATTTATGTGGTTACTGATCTTGTAATTGAGTGTGCAGGGACTACTAATCAAACCACAGATTTCGGAGATCATTCCACACCTTGTTAATTGTTATTCCCTGTTAAGCCAATCTGGTTCCACGAAGAACCAAGATCTCTTTGTGTTTGATGTCATGATGTAATGTGGTCTTTCGTATGGTCGAGTGGGTTAGGTTACCCTCATGTAATATTATTTTTATAAGTAAGTGTTGTAAAGAGATTGAATTTGAAATTTCTATTTTTATTTAAATTATGAGGCCCTTTTTCTTGTGCTTTACCTTGACCTGGGGTGTCTTGTATGGGTTAAAATTGACCCTGGGTTCTACCCCATGGGTCTAGGGGCCCATTTGGCATGGGTAACCCTTGAGTAACCTCCATCTAGTCAACTTAACCTTCCCCTGAAGTTAAGTGGCGAAAATTGGAGGTAGGAGGGGACATGATGGGTTGTACCAACACTCAACCCATCCCCTCTACTTTTCCCTAGATAAGAGATGCCATCCATTAGTGAAAGTTACCTCTTCTTTAGTAAGATTCCCCCATGTACTATGGGGACACCCATGTGAAGAAAGGAGAAAGAGGCATGGGTCACCTGTCTTGTTCCCATTTAATTTTTTTTTATTTCTCCCATGAGAAAGTGGAGTCACATGAAAGGAATAAGGAGTACCCTTGGGAATGGAGAGTGACATAAGCCACCTGGACAGAATAGTGATTTTTGGGAAGGGTGAGGAGGTGACAAGTGTCACTTCCCCATTTCTCAAAATTAGAAAGAAAGAGAATTTTGGGTTATTTATTTTCAAATTTTGGGATGAGAGGGAGTTAGTTGAATTTTGGGGAAAATCTTTCATCTTTGGCCTTACCAAAAATAGAGAAGTTAGTTTGGAAGATAGAGAAGGGAGAGGGAGTTGGTGGCTAAGCTTGGAAGTGAACTCTGTGGACTCTGCAACAACTTCATTCCAGGAGGGCTTTGCAAGGTTGGTCTGAATTTTGCCTTTGTTTTTGTAGAACTGAAATGTGTATGAAATGTGTGTGAAATATGTGTTTAGATTTGTTTTCTGTGGGGTTCTTGTCGGGTTGTTTGACAGAGCGTCTCCCACTTGGGAGAAATGCTCATCAAGTTTGGGGTAGGGGAGGAGAGATCCTCCTCGGGTGCATACCTGTTCCATCTTTTGGGATGTTGAAAGCCTTGAGGGCATGTATCTGTGACTGTATTTTTGACTTGAGAGTCATATACAGATTGCTTACAAATTGTGATCACACTTGGTTGAGACCAAGAGAAATTTATATGAGTTCATTTATCTGTCAGGGTGACACTCTGGAGTCGAGTGTGTCCACTCTCCTGCCCCTTATGAAATTCACTGTAGTTGAGTTTCCGTATTGTGTAAAATACCCACGGGTGTATGTGTGCTTTGGGATTGTTGTTGTTTCTGTTGTAAAGTGGAGTGTTTGAGTACCCAGGTGTGAGTATGGTCTCCCTAGCTCGGGGGTGACCCTCTTGCGGGTCTACGGTAGGGAGGAGAGCTAGACAAGTGGTATTGTCTTCCTTGTTTGTCTTTGATACGCAGGTTTATCTCTTGGAGCTTCTGGTTGGCTATTTATGAAGAAACAGTTCGTCTTCTTGTCATGAGAATTAGGCCTGGTTCATTTCATAGAGATGAAGAGGGAACATCTCTCTTGTTATTGTTGTAAATTAATGATATTCTGGGAGTGAAGAAAATCACTTCCCTGGTCTTGTTATTATTGGACTTTTATTGGTTGTCATAAGTTTTCAGTTGTATATTGTTTGGGAGTAGAAAGTTCATATCTGGGAAGTTGGTATTCATGATTGAGAAGTTGTAATATGACTGTGCTTAAATTTTAAGTTGATGTTTGCAACCTTTGTTCAATAGCAATTTTTGTGTTTCAAGTATTACGGAAAAGAATAAGTTCGTGAAAATAAGTAGTGAAATTGAGAAATTTAGGAAATAGTTAAGCAATAAGTAGTGAAAATGAGAAATTTAGGAAATAGTTAAGCACATTTAAGAATATTTTTATATATAACAGGTTGATTTGGAGAAAATGCAATAAGTAGTGAAATTGAGAAATTTAGGAAATAGTTAAGCACATTTAAGAATATTTTTATATATAAATAAATTTAAATATATATATATATATAGAAATAGATGTATATATTTCATATTTTGAGTAATTATCATTTTCCAGAATAATAGTGAAATGGAAAATAACTTATCATTTTTATGAAATTGACTGAGAAATATCAATATAAAAATAGATATATATATATATATATATATATATATATATATATATATATATATATATATATTTATATATATCTCTAATTATATACTCATTTATAAATAAATATATATATATATATATATATACATATGAATATATATATATATATAAATATATATTTTAATGTTGTGAGAAATGGCGGACCAAATGTAAGCCGCGGTTTTAAAAAAAACACAGTCGAATTTTTATATTGGGCGGTGGGGAGTAAACCCCACCACAGGATTGTTAATACATTTGGAGGTGTGGAGTGGGGCGGAGCCCCACCCACACCCCCACGTCGTGGGAATGTGGGTGGGGCTCCGCCCCACTCCACATCTCCCCCCCTCCAAACCCTTATGCCTCCCGCGGATCTTGTCTGCCGCTCTGCGGCCACCACAAAATTCCGTCCGCCGCTCTGCGGCCACCCCGACCTTGCTCCTCTGTCACTGCGGCCACCGCCGCCCATGGCCGCCGTCTGCTGTGAGTCTAAGGCAAAAAAAAAAATGTTAGGGCTTGGGCCCTAACATATGAATGGGTTATTTGGAATATAAATTCAGTTTATTTTTATATAGCTCTATATATAGGCATATATATATATTATATATGTCTATGTATATAGCTATATATATAATATAATAATGATTATATATCTGTATATATATATATATAGATGGAGATATAGATATATAAGTTGTGGTAAACCATTTTGTCCATACATAGACATTAAAATAAATATATTATAACTATGTATGTATGTATGTATATATATATATATATATATATATATATATATATATATATATATATATAATATACATAGGAGTAAATCTATGAACCAATTTATTGGGCCCTCGTTTAAAATCGTTATAAACTATGTTTCATGGATATAGAAAAAAAAAAATATAACAAATATAGTCTCACAGGAGATGTTATTAAGTGTTGAACACAACAACCAAAGAAGATATATTACCATGAACAGAGTTTTATAAAGTGGTGAACCACCTACATCTATTGACAACGTCATACGAATTACAATTAGTGTATGAATCGTAATTAAGAGTAACAGTAACAACAGTAATTCTAAACAAGAGAAAATAAAATTATAATTGATAGAGAGTTTAGGAATATCCAGTGATACTCTGGAAAGAGTTTCTCGGAAGTTTCAACTAAAAACGCACGAATAATCACCTGGAAAATGAAGAGGAAAATTACACAACTCCTTGCTCAAAAGAACACTGGAAATAAACCTATGAAGCCACCACTAACAATCCATGTGGCCATATTAATCTCAACTGTAGCAAACGATCTCATATGTAAACCTGTAGAGGTTCCGAAGAAGGAAAAACTAACATTGGAAAACACAGAGGAGAAAATGCGCGACCTTTCTCACACGGGATAAGAGAACTAAGTTGACGGACCCTTCTGTCAATTGTGCTTAGGAACAAGTTGACTAAGTATTTACGAAGAGGAGGAACCTAGATCGGGGAAGATTAGGAGACCGAGTCCAGCGAAATAGTAAACCAGCCTTTGTGACCTAGATCATCCTGAAATTAGGTTTAATATCAACAATAACTGCGGTGATAACCCTGATTGACGTAAATCACGAAGAAAGGATAGGATGCACATAAAGAAAGTATAGAAAATGAAAGAGAGAGAGAGACCGAAATATAAACACACTAAATGAACTAAGAGATAGTTAAGGTAAGGGCGATAAAGATATAATCCAACTTAAGAACTTGTGGAAAGGGAAGAGAGGGCAACCAAACCGCCTTGTTGAAAATGCTAAGTCATAGGAGGAGTATGTTTCAGGGAACAAGAGAGGAGACAGACAACCGTGCCTGGCTGAAAAATGACTAAATAGGGAGATCACTAGCCGGTTTAGTCGGAACAAGGCGTCGTGGGGAGTGGTTCCTCTATCAGCGAACCACGGGCGTAAATGAGTGCAGCGTAATTCCCACTAACGCCGTAAGGCATTCTGCTACCGAACATTGCCGAGGATTCGATTTAAGAACTTTGGTAATCTCACTCTTGCAATGACGTTAGCAGCGTTGTATAGACCCTCTTGTTGATCTATATGCTTCTGGTTGCACGCCATTGTACTTGTATTCCGCCGATGAGTATAGTGTTTCGCCATGAGAGAACACCGTTGAGCATGCGTACGCATGCGAAAGGGGTTTTTAGGACAGTGTGAGAAAATTTTTTCATATCTCGTGTCATAACCACATGACAGATGTGGCTATGACACGTGCGATGTGTGTTGTGACCACAAGGAAAATGTGGGCATGACATTTGGTATCAGAGCCAGGTTTGTAAACACTGGGCGTATTTGGGCACGTTATTATTCCGCAACTTTGGCTAATTAGTTTCTACCTTGTTTTGTAGGATGCCTCCCCGACGTGTTCGACGAGCGCGATCATGCCACACAGCGTCAGTCGAGGTGCACAGCGATTCCTCAGCTGAGGGACTGGCACCCGCAGATTCAGCAGCACCACCTGCACCACCTGTGCCACAAGCACCACTAGAACCACAGGCGACACCAGTAGCGGATATAGGTCCACAGATCTTACAGGCACTACAGACTATGCTAGACAGGTTACCACCAGTGATTCCTGAGCCACGTATAGAGCCTCGTGTTGCTCCGCGAGAGGAGCCACGTGCCGAGTCACGTATTGAGCCACGTATGGAGCCCCGCGTTGATCCACTAGAGGTGATACGTGTGGAGCCCTTCGTTGAGATTCCTGACACAACAGTAGAGGAGGTAGGGTCGGCCTCCCGAGCACGGAGCAGGAGTCCTCCGAGACTTTTGAGACAAGAACAGGTTCAGCAGGGAGTATATGAGGATGGTGTGGAAGAGCCACTTGGGAGACTTAGAGACAGAGGGGACCCTATCAGAGATCTACTGAGGCTCAACCCACCCACCTTCACAGGAGCTACAGAGGGAGCTGTGGCCGAGGCTTGGCTAATTAGCTTAGACAGGTGTTTCGCATTGCGACCATATGAGAGCAACACGAAAGCACGAGTGGCAGTTCATCTTCTTAGGGATGCAGCAGCCACCTGGTGGCGCACAGAGGAGTGCAAGCGCCGACTCTCCGTGGATACACTCACATGGGACACCTTCATTGAGCGCTTCAATGCGCGGTATTTGTCCGAACATTATAGACAGCGCAGAATTGATGAGTTTCATGATCTACAGCAGAGGGGACTCACCGTTACTCAGTATGAGAGCCGATTTATAGAGTTTTCTCGTTATGCGGAATACCTCCATGACGAGAAAATCTTAATACACAAATTCATCAGGGGGCTAAATCACGGGATAGCAGGACCAGTTCGTATGGCAAATCCCCAGACCATGAGCGAAGCTGTTGAAAAGGCCCTTATATCAGAGGAAATTCAGGGACGAGGACAGAATTCACGCCCACAGTACCAGGAACGAAATCCCCAACAACAGCAAAATTTCTGAAGGCCTCAAAACACAACACAGAGAGGAGGATATAATGCTTCAACATTACCTCCTAGGCCTCCACAGCAACAGCAACATCAGCAAAAATCCAAATTTCAACAGAGGGGACAGGGAGGACAGAACCGTGGATGGCAGCAGCAGGGACCACGCATGGATCAGAGACAGCAGGGTTCATCGGCAGGACCCGCAAGGTCCCAGCAGTCTTACAGAGGCTCACAGGGATCCACCGGACGGACCGGGCAACAACAGTCGGGCAGAACACAGTCAGGGCAGTTACAGGTTAGAGGACCATGTTATGTATGTGGTGGGGCAGGGCATCTGGCTAGAGAGTGTCCGCAGGGATTTACTGCAGGGGGTCAGCCCCGATCAGGAGGGTCCGAGCAGACCGTAGGTGACGTGGGCAGATCTCACCACATGTTTGTAGCGATTGATAACCGCCAGGCCGATTTCCAGGCTTCTGTCATCGAGGCAGCAGGTACGATTAGAGACTTTTCCATCTCGATCCTTTTTGACTCAGGAGCTACTGACTCTTTTTTGTCTACATCGTTAGTGGAGCGTTGCAGGCTGGTGGCTTCTAGGCAAGACATTAGGTGGGAAGTTGAGTTGGCCTCAGGGGCCAGGATGTCAGTAGATACCTTGGTTAAAGACTGTGAGATCACATTGGGACCCTTCACCACAACGTGCGACCTTAGGATTATGCCATTAGGGTCTTACGGAGTAGTTCTGGGTATGGATTGGCTTGCGGCACATAGAGCCAAGCTTGATTGTCGCCAGAGAATGATTAGTTGTTTAGACGATCATGGTTCATCGGTTGAGATAGTGGGCATTCAAAAGCCCACGGCAGTTCGTATGATATCCGCACAACAGCTTAAGCGCTGTATGCGGAAGGGATGTCAGATGTTTGCCATCACAGTCAGTGATAGAGCAGAGGATGAACCTGAGGCTACTTTAGATGATCACCCTATCCTTAGAGAGTTTGCCGATGTGTTCCCGCCAGAATTACCTGGTATGCCTCCACGTAGAGAAGTGGACTTCCACATTGACTTAGTGCCAGGTGCAGAGCCGATATCCCGCGCACCCTATAGAATGACGACCCATGAACTCACAGAACTTAAGCTGCAGTTGGAAGAATTACTTGAGAAGGGACACATCCGACCTAGCGTTTCACCATGGGGCGCACCAGTGATCTTCGTGAAGAAGAAGGATGGGTCTCTTCGTCTATGCATGGACTACAGGCAGTTGAACAAGGTGACGGTGAAGAATCGTTATCCTCTACCTAGGATTGACGACCTTTTTGATCAGATGCAGGGAGCCAGAGTGTTCTCGAAAATCGATCTAAAATCTGGGTATCATCAATTGCGCATCACGGAGTCAGATATTCATAAAACTGCTTTTCGAACCAGATATGGCCATTATGAATTCACAGTGGTACCTTTCGGGTTGACGAACGCTCCTGCAGTATTCATGAGTCTCATGAACGGGGTGTTCCGTACATACCTAGACCGGTTCGTGATCATATTCCTAGATGACATTCTGATTTATTCACGGACTGAGGAGGAGCATGTAGAGCACTTGCGTCAAGTTTTGCAGAAATTACGAGAGCAGCAACTGTATGGCAACTTGACGAAGTGTGCCTTCTTCAGGACAGAGGTGCAGTATTTGGGACACATTTTATCAGGCGATGGCATCTCCGTAGATCCATCTAAAATTAGAGCAATCCAGGAGTGGCCGGCACCCACGAACGTGACAGAGGTCAGAAGCTTTATGGGGTTAGCCGGGTATTATCGTCGGTTTGTCGAAGGTTTCTCCAGGATAGCACATCCCATCACTTCCCTTCAGCGAAAAGGGAAGGGTTTCACTTGGACCGAGCAGTGTGAAAAGGCTTTTGGAGACCTCAAAGAGCGTCTTACGAGCGCTCCTATTTTAGCAGTACCAGATCCTTCAGAGGAGTTTGTAGTTTGCACGGATGCATCATTAGAAGGTTTGGGAGCCGTGCTTATGCAGGATGGTCGAGCGATCGCATACGAATCGCGGAAACTAAAGACACATGAGTTGAACTATCCTACGCACGACTTAGAGCTTGCAGCTGTTGTTCATGCCTTGGTTCGCTGGAGACACTTTCTCTTAGGGCGACGCTTTGAACTCCATTCAGACCATCATAGTTTGCAGTATATTTTCACACAGCCTAATTTGAACGCCCGCCAACGGCGTTGGATGGAATTCCTATGCGAATATGACTTCGATGTCCATTATATCAAAGGGAAGGAGAACGTGGTCGCTGATGCTTTGAGTCGAAGACGCCACGAGATCCAGACTCTGACCTTGAAGATGGACTTGAAGGATCGCATCTTACAGCATCTGCCGGAGGACGAATGGTTTCTAGAAGTGCAGCAGGCAGTACTAAATCAGAAGGCCCTTGAGGGCAAATTTACAGGATATACCCTTGATTCTGATGGTATGCTTCGACATCGGCAACGCATCTATGTACCCCATGTGGGTAACCTTCGTACAGTAATCCTATCAGAGGCTCATAGAGCACCCTACGCAGCACACCCAGGAGTGAAGAAAATGCATGCTGACTTACAACAGCTTTATCATTGGGCTGGGATGAGGCGTGACATTGCCGAATTTGTTGCTCGATGCCTGGAATGTCAGAGGGTCAAGGCCGAGCATCAGCATCCAGCGGGACTGTTGTACCCTCACGAGATACCTGAATGGAAATGGGATACCATTTCTATGGATTTTATCGTTGGTCTACCTATGTCATCACGTCGCCATGATGCTATTATGGTGACAGTTGACAAGCTGACCAAAGTGGCACATTTTTCACCAATATGTACAACATACAATGCACCATCAGTGGCAAAGGTGTTTCTCGATCAGATTGTTAGACTTCATGGGGTACCTCGCCGCATTATATCTGACAGAGACTCCGTATTCACTTCATCATTCTGGAAAGCCTTAGATCAGGCGTTGGGCACACAGCTCAACTTCAGTTCCGCATATCATCCGGAAACCGACGGACAAACAGAGAGAGTTAACCAGGTGTTAGAAGACATGCTTCGCATGTATGTGATGGACCACCAGTCTAGATGGGAGGAGTACCTGTATCTAGTTGAGTTCACCTACAATAATGGGCATCATAGCTCGTTGGGTATGCCTCCTTTCCAGGCATTATATGGCAGACCATGCAGAACACCTTTGAGTTGGGATCGTATAGAGGACAGAACAGTCATCGGCCCGGAGATAGTTCAGAATATGGAACTGCAAGTTAAACAGATAAGACAGAGGCTTCTGGAAGCACAGGACAGGCAGAAAAAGTATGCCGATGCAAAAAGGACAGACCGAAGCTTCTCTGTGGGGGAAAGAGTATTTTTGAGAGTGCGGCCGCACAAAAGTCCAATCCGTTACGGAAAAGGCTCTAAACTCGCACCTCGATTTGTAGGACCTTTTGAAATCTTGGAGCGGATAGGACCAGTAGCCTATCGTCTAGCCTTGCCACCTAGCCTGTCACGTATCCACGATGTATTTCATGTATCAGTTTTACGTCAATATATTTCTGACTTATCTCATGTGTTGGATTGGAGTGCTCTTCAGGTAGAGGCAGACGGACAACTGGCGTTGGAGCCAATTCGCATATTGGCTCGTCGGACGCTGGCCCTTCGAGGTCGAGAGATGGACCAGGTTAGAGTCCAATGGGACTTATACGACGAAGTCACTGCAACATGGGAAGATGCAGAGAGATTGAAGACCCTGTATCCTCACCTTTTTGACGACTTCCAGGAGGAAGTACCGTCTTAGGGGGAGAGGATGTGAGGACCGCCCTTTTTACTACTGTTGTCATGACTATTTACAGTACTGTTATTGTTACTTTCATATTTGTGGGATAGCAGTTCCTGAAATTTGTCAGACTATTTAACTTTATTATGTTTTCGGAAAAACTAATTGGGTGATGTTTGGATAAGTTACTTTTCAGAAAAATGAATTAGAGATGATGGAAAATTGTAATATGATTTTTAATTATGTTAAATTGTACTAAGGCATGAGAATGCATGTGTTATTTAAGTTGCTTCGGCTATGATGAATTTATGTGGTTACTGATCTTGTAATTGAGTGTGCAGGGACTACTAATCAAACCACAGATTTCGGAGATCATTCCACACCTTGTTAATTGTTATTCCCTATTAAGCCGATCTGGTTCCACGAAGAACCAAGATCTCTTTGTGTTTGATGTCATGATGTAATGTGGTCTTTCGTATGGTCGAGTGGGTTAGGTTACCCTCATGTAATATTATTTTTATAAGTAAGTGTTGTAAAGAGATTGAATTTAAAATTTCTATTTTTATTTAAATTATGAGGCCCTTTTTCTTGTGCTTTACCTTGACCTGGGGTGTCTTGTATGGGTTAAAATTGACCCTGGGTTCTACCCCATGGGTCTAGGGGCCCATTTGGCATGGGTAACCCTTGAGTAACCTCCATCTAGTCAACTTAACCTTCCCCTGAAGTTAAGTGGCGAAAATTGGAGGTAGGAGGGGACATGATGGGTTGTACCAACACTCAACCCATCCCCTCTACTTTTCCCTAGATAAAAGATGCCATCCATTAGTGAAAGTTACCTCTTCTTTAGTAAGATTCCCCCATGTACTATGGGGACACCCATGTGAAGAAAGGAGAAAGAGGCATGGGTCACCTGTCTTGTTCCCATTTAATTTTTTTTTTATTTCTCCCATGAGAAAGTGGAGTCACATGAAAGGAATAAGGAGTACCCTTGGGAATGGAGAGTGACATAAGCCACCTGGACAGAATAGTGATTTTTGGGAAGGGTGAGGAGGTGACAAGTGTCACTTCCCCATTTCTCAAAATTAGAAAGAAAGAGAATTTTGGGTTATTTATTTTCAAATTTTGGGATGAGAGGGAGTTAGTTGAATTTTGGGGAAAATCTTTCATCTTTGGCCTTACCAAAAATAGAGAAGTTAGTTTGGAAGATAGAGAAGGGAGAGGGAGTTGGTGGCTAAGCTTGGAAGTGAACTCTGTGGACTCTGCAACAACTTCATTCCAGGAGGGCTTTGCAAGGTTGGTCTGAATTTTGCCTTTGTTTTTGTAGAACTGAAATGTGTATGAAATGTGTGTGAAATATGTGTTTAGATTTGTTTTCTGTGGGGTTCTTGTCGGGTTGTTTGACAGAGCGTCTCCCACTTGGGAGAAATGCTCATCAAGTTTGGGGTAGGGGAGGAGAGATCCTCCTCGGGTGCATACCTGTTCCATCTTTTGGGATGTTGAAAGCCTTGAGGGCATGTATCTGTGACTGTATTTTTGACTTGAGAGTCATATACAGATTGCTTACAAATTGTGATCACACTTGGTTGAGACCAAGAGAAATTTATATGAGTTCATTTATCTGTCAGGGTGACACTCTGGAGTCGAGTGTGTCCACTCTCCTGCCCCTTATGAAATTCACTGTAGTTGAGTTTCCGTATTGTGTAAAATACCCACGGGTGTATGTGTGCTTTGGGATTGTTGTTGTTTCTGTTGTAAAGTGGAGTGTTTGAGTACCCAGGTGTGAGTATGGTCTCCCTAGCTCGGGGGTGACCCTCTTGCGGGTCTACGGTAGGGAGGAGAGCTAGACAAGTGGTATTGTCTTCCTTGTTTGTCTTTGATACGCAGGTTTATCTCTTGGAGCTTCTGGTTGGCTATTTATGAAGAAACAGTTCGTCTTCTTGTCATGAGAATTAGGCCTGGTTCATTTCATAGAGATGAAGAGGGAACATCTCTCTTGTTATTGTTGTAAATTAATGATATTCTGGGAGTGAAGAAAATCACTTCCCTGGTCTTGTTATTATTGGACTTTTATTGGTTGTCATAAGTTTTCAGTTGTATATTGTTTGGGAGTAGAAAGTTCATATCTGGGAAGTTGGTATTCATGATTGAGAAGTTGTAATATGACTGTGCTTAAATTTTAAGTTGATGTTTGCAACCTTTGTTCAATAGCAATTTTTGTGTTTCAAGTATTACGGAAAAGAATAAGTTCGTGAAAATAAGTAGTGAAATTGAGAAATTTAGGAAATAGTTAAGCAATAAGTAGTGAAAATGAGAAATTTAGGAAATAGTTAAGCACATTTAAGAATATTTTTATATATAACAGGTTGATTTGGAGAAAATGCAATAAGTAGTGAAATTGAGAAATTTAGGAAATAGTTAAGCACATTTAAGAATATTTTTATATATAAATAAATTTAAATATATATATATATAGAAATAGATGTATATATTTCATATTTTGAGTAATTATCATTTTCCAGAATAATAGTGAAATGGAAAATAACTTATCATTTTTATGAAATTGACTGAGAAATATCAATATAAAAATAGATATATATATATATATATATATATATATATATATATATATATATATATATATATATTTATATATATCTCTAATTATATACTCATTTATAAATAAATATATATATATATATATACATATGAATATATATATATATATAAATATATATTTTAATGTTGTGAGAAATGGCGGACCAAATGTAAGCCGCGGTTTTAAAAAAAACACAGTCGAATTTTTATATTGGGCGGTGGGGAGTAAACCCCACCACAGGATTGTTAATACATTTGGAGGTGTGGAGTGGGGCGGAGCCCCACCCACACCCCCACGTCGTGGGAATGTGGGTGGGGCTCCGCCCCACTCCACATCTCCCCCCCTCCAAACCCTTATGCCTCCCGCGGATCTTGTCTGCCGCTCTGCGGCCACCACAAAATTCCGTCCGCCGCTCTGCGGCCACCCCGACCTTGCTCCTCTGTCACTGCGGCCACCGCCGCCCATGGCCGCCGTCTGCTGTGAGTCTAAGGCAAAAAAAAAAATGTTAGGGCTTGGGCCCTAACATATGAATGGGTTATTTGGAATATAAATTCAGTTTATTTTTATATAGCTCTATATATAGGCATATATATATATTATATATGTCTATGTATATAGCTATATATATAATATAATAATGATTATATATCTGTATATATATATATATAGATGGAGATATAGATATATAAGTTGTGGTAAACCATTTTGTCCATACATAGACATTAAAATAAATATATTATAACTATGTATGTATGTATATATATATATATATATATATATATATATATATATATATATATATAATATACATAGGAGTAAATCTATGAACCAATTTATTGGGCCCTCGTTTAAAATCGTTATAAACTATGTTTCATGGATATAGAAAAAAAAAAAAATAACAAATATAGTCTCACAGGAGATGTTATTAAGTGTTGAACACAACAACCAAAGAAGATATATTACCATGAACAGAGTTTTATAAAGTGGTGAACCACCTACATCTATTGACAACGTCATACGAATTACAATTAGTGTATGAATCGTAATTAAGAGTAACAGTAACAACAGTAATTCTAAACAAGAGAAAATAAAATTATAATTGAAAGAGAGTTTAGGAATATCCAGTGATACTCTGGAAAGAGTTTCTCGGAAGTTTCAACTAAAAACGCACGAATAATCACCCGGAAAATGAAGAGGAAAATTACACAACTCCTTGCTCAAAAGAACACTGGAAATAAACCTATGAAGCCACCACTAACAATCCATGTGGCCATATTAATCTCAACTGTAGCAAACGATCTCATATGTAAACCTGTAGAGGTTCCGAAGAAGGAAAAACTAACATTGGAAAACACAGAGGAGAAAATGCGCGACCTTTCTCACAGGGGATAAGAGAACTAAGTTGACGTACCCTTCTGTCAATTGTGCTTAGGAACAAGTTGACTAAGTATTTACGAAGAGGAGGAACCTAGATCGGGGAAGATTAGGAGACCGAGTCCAGCGAAATAGTAAACCAGCCTTTGTGACCTAGATCATCCTGAAATTAGGTTTAATATCAACAATAACTGCGGTGATAACCCTGATTGACGTAAATCACGAAGAAAGGACAGGATGCACATAAAGAAAGTATAGAAAATGAAAGAGAGAGAGAGACCGAAATATAAACACACTAAATGAACTAAGAGATAGTTAAGGTAAGGGCGATAAAGATATAATCCAACTTAAGAACTTGTGGAAAGGGAAGAGAGGGCAACCAAACCGCCTTGTTGAAAATGCTAAGTCATAGGAGGAGTATGTTTCAGGGAACAAGAGAGGAGACAGACAACCGTGCCTGGCTGAAAAATGACTAAATAGGGAGATCACTAGCCGGTTTAGTCGGAACAAGGCGTCGTGGGGAGTGGTTCCTCTATCAGCGAACCACGGGCGTAAATGAGTGCAGCGTAATTCCCACTAACGCCGTAAGGCATTCTGCTACCGAACATTGCCGAGGATTCGATTTAAGAACTTTGGTAATCTCACTCTTGCAATGACGTTAGCAGCGTTGTATAGACCCTCTTGTTGATCTATATGCTTCTGGTTGCACGCCATTGTACTTGTATTCCGCCGATGAGTATAGTGTTTCGCCATGAGAGAACACCGTTGAGCATGCGTACGCATGCGAAAGGGGTTTTTAGGACAGTGTGAGAAAAGTTTTTCATATCTCGTGTCATAACCACATGACAGATGTGGCTATGACACGTGCGATGTGTGTTGTGACCACAAGGAAAATGTGGGCATGACAAATCTGATAGACAGAAAGTAGATTATGTGATAAGGAAGGCACACACAAGACATCATGAAAAGTACCCCTTCCAATATCAATAGATCGATTTCCTATCACCTTCATGTAATTATTATTACCCATCAAGATTGGTGGCATATCACAAGGCTCAAAAGTAGAAAACATAGACAAAGAGGAATCCATGTGGTGAGAAGCTCTTGAATCAATAAGCCATTTACCTGATCCATGAGATGTAGTGGCACAAATTGCCTTACCTTTGTATTTGTCAGCTCCATTAGTAATACCTACATGTCTTGTCTCAATAGATCCTAACTGATGTGATGAAGGAGTAGAAGAGGATGAACTAGAACTCAAAGTTGAAGGAGAACCAACACTAAGTTTCTTAACAATATTCTTCAGCTCATCTATCTACTTGCGATAGCAAATAGTATCATCATGTCCATGTTTCTTGCAATGGTTGCATGTGGGTATCTCCTTGGATTGCTCCTTTTTGATGTATAAAGATGAAATAGGAGGTACATGCGAAGTTGACTCCTTGCCTTGCTCTTGATTTTTGGGTTTCTATTTCTTTTCCTTACCACTTGAAGCCTTTTCATCTTTGGTGCCTTGACTTGGAAGAAGTGCCTAAGGCTTTGTAGACTTCAATGTGCCCATATGAACCAATTTTGCTAGCTCCTTGGTGAGTGTTGTAGCAAAGTCATCAAGTGAAGGCATTGTGAATTTAGTTCCAAGAGCATCCATGGTAGCATAGAATGTGGAGACAAAAATAGAATAATCTGAACCAAGCTTAAGCAAGTATGGAGTGAATCAACGGGGTTTCTTCTTTCTGAATACCACACTGTTTGAGCCTACAATCTGAGGGATTTGAGTTTGGTGAAGAAGCCCTGAAAGGAAGCTAGGTGTGCGGAAATCACTTCCTACACTAATCTAATGAGGGGAGGAGAGTGTAAATTCAAATTTATCCTAACTATTACAGCAACATTAAACCATTAACATGAGATATTGCAGCAAACACATAATAGAGAAGGTGAGACAGAAGAAGTGAGACACAAGATATACGTGGGGAAAACCCTTATCAGGTGAAAAACCCCCACACTCCAAAACCTATAGAATGTATTATCAAAACAAAAAATATTTAAAACATAGTTGTAATGCAAGTTCTTAGGAGTCTTTGACACTCATATCTAGAGACAAACTAGTAGCATAATAGTACTTGTCAAACCTGTAATACATCTCCTCCTCCAAGCACCTATTTATATAGATTATACAAGACAAAATTACCTCTATCTTGGAATGGGCATCCAACTTGTAGAATGTATTTGACACTTGTCCACTACTCCCATCCCAAATAGGTCACCTATTTCCAAAATGGGCTAAGACAGATGCTCTTACGACCATCATAGAATCTGTCATAGCAGTTACAACTTACAGCTATAAGAGAATCTATCATACATAGGCTATAAATAGCATATTCTCTTACATGTCATAGGCCACCTTGGGTCACCCAAAGATGCCTTTTTCAAATATGCTTCATGACACATGTCTTCACCTATCTTACAAACTTCTATTTCTAACTCTTACATGTCATAACTTCGTCATAGGAACCTGTCATAACCGTTTCGGTCAAACATTCCCTTACACAACATCCAAGATGCCGACACATGGCAAAATACTCCTACAACAAAGTGGGATGCCCATCTCCTCATGTGAGGAAAAAATTACAAGTTGTCATCTTCCATGGAGGATGACACATCACCATGTCACATCCCACAAAATGACAATATGGAATTTATAATTAATTTACAATATAGGCAATGAATAAATAAATACAATCATAAATAATGCAAGGAATTACCAAGGTTGAGACACATTAATTCCCAACATTCTCCCACTTGTCGAACACCTTGTAAGAGCCAATAGAATAACAAGATTTAACAGCTATAGGCTGAGAGGCCCATAGACTACGAACACCATCTGAACTTCTCTGTGCCCACTGGCTTCGTCAATGAATCTGTGACATTCTTCAAAGTGTCTGCCTTCTCCAAATTTACCTTCCCATCATCTACCATGTCTCGCACGAAGTGAAACTGAACATCAATATGCTTTGTTCTGGCATGGAAAGTTGGATTCTTCGCAAGGCAAATTGCACTCTGACTGTCACAATTGATCGTAATTTGACCTGCATCAACACCAATATCTAAACACAATCTCTTAAGCCAAATGGTTTCCTTACAAGCATGAGTAGAAGCTATATACTCAGCTTCTTTAGTGGACAAAGCAACCATAGGTTGTCGCTTACTTATCCAACTAATCACACCACCAAACATTGTGAACACATATGCACTGGTGGATCTCCTACTGTCAATGTCACCTGCCCAATTAGAATCCACGAATACAAAAATAATGCAGAGGTCCTGTAGCATTTTTATGATAGCAAATGGAATACTCGAAAGTACCCTCAAATATCTAAACACTCCCTTAACTACATCCCAATATACCCGTCCAGTATTAGCCATAAACTGACTAAGGACTCCCACTACTTAGGCAATGTCTGGTCTTGTGCAGACCATAGCATACATCAAACTGCCAACAATACTAGCATAAGGTATTCTGCTCATGTTCTCCATCGCACTCAGAGATTTTTGACAATCATTATAAAACAACTTTGTCCCCAATGAAATAGGAACACTCACTGGTCTACAATCTCCAATGCTGAACCTATCCAACATGGTCTTCACATACTTACTCTGGCTTAACCAAAGTTTTCTATTAGTTTTGTCTCTTTTGATTTCCATTCCAAGAATGTACCTAGCTGCCCCTAAATCTTTCATTTCAAACTGTATTGCCAACTGAGACTTAAAATTAGAAATCAAATTCTTACCCTTCCCAATGAGCAACATATCATCAACATATAATGCAACAATGAGAATACGATCACCATCAAACTAATAATACACACAGTGATCTGATTTTGATCTCAAATAACCAATTGACAACACAAAGGCATTAAACTTCAAGTACCACATCCTAGGAGACTACTTCAAACCATACAAAGACTTCTTAAGCTTGGAAACCAAATTTTCTTTACATTTCTCTATGTAATGCTTTGGCTGTGACGTGTAGATTTCTTCCTCCAAATCACCATAAAGGAAAGATGTCTTCACATCCATCTATTCTATCTCTAAATCATAAGCAGCTACAAGAGATAATAGAAATCTAATGGATGCCATATTTTCAACAGGAGAGAAAATTTCACCATAATAAATTCCATCCACTTGTGAGTACCCCTTCGCAACCAATCTAGCCTTGTACTTTTCAACATTGTCATCTGCACTGAATTTCTTCTTGAACACCCATTTACAACCAATGGGTTTCCATCCATCAAGCAAAGGCACCAACTCCCATGTTTTGTTCTTTTCCAAAGAAATCTCATCTTCCATGGCCTCTTTCCAGGAACTTGCATCTTTCATGCCCATAGCCTCTTTCACAGTTCTAGGCTCATCAGTGTTAGAAAGTAAAGAAAAACCACAACTAGAATCAAGTAATGAATAACCAAACCTATCAGGTTGCTTTCTTGTTCATGTAGACCTATTCAATGGCTGAGGTTGAGGTTTTGCTTCTTCTTCTTCGCTTCTAGAGCTGCTAGAGCTCTCCTCATCATCAGGCCTCACAGGGTCTGTCGGTGTAGTCTTCTTAGGGGTAGAAGGAAACTAAACTACATCTTCTTTGTTTTTTGACTATTCTAGCTATAGAACAATGGAAGAGGGTGTTAGCTCTCTGAAGATAAAACTTCTTATATACAACACTTTCTCAGTCATGGGATCCCAAAGCTTGTATCCTTTCACACCGACACCATAGCCAATGAAGATACATTTAACAGCCTTGTTCTCCAACTTAGATTTTTTCTCTCTAGGCACATGTGTATATGCCTCACAACCAAAAACATAAAGATGCCTTACTAAAGGCTTCTTACCAAACAACACCTCCATAGGTGTTTTTCCAACAAGAGCTAATGTATGAGATATGTTTACTAGATAGCAAGTAGTGGCAACAGCTTCAACCCAAAACTTTTGTTCAAGGCTTGCTCCACTAAGCATACTCCTAGCCTCCATTAGTATCTTGTTCATCCTCTCTGCAACTCCATTTTACTGTGGGGTATATGGAGTTGTCTTATGCCTTTCAATCCCTTGCTCTTTGCAGAACTTATCGAAATTTGCCGAACAAAACTCAGCACTGTTATCAGTTCTCAAACACTTAATCTTTTTACAAGTCTTATTTTTAGCAAAGGCTTTAAACTCTTTAAACCAACTAAAGACTTCAGTCTTGCTTCTAATAAAATAAACCCATGTACTTCTACTGTAGTCATCTATGAAAGATAAAAACTATACATATTTTGAAATCGAAGGAATACTAATAGGACAAAACACATTAGAATGAATAAGATCCAATACACCAAAAGACTTGTGAGAACTAGAGTAAAATTGAACATGGTTTTTCTTTCCATAAATGTAATGTTCGCAAAAGTCAAATTTGAGATTACAATCATTTAACCCCTCAATGAGGTTTTTATTTTTCAGGGTACATAGACCCTTTTCACCAATGTGGCCATATCTCAAATGCCATAACATAGTCTTTTCAATAGGAAGCTTAGCTTCCAAAGCATGTGCACAACCATCAGAACTGGTTAAAAAAGATTTCTTCACTGTGTGTTCAGATGGTGGTGATGAAGTGATAGCAACTTATTTCCTTGAGTCAGAAGAACTATTACACTGTGAAGTGCATGCCTCCGGCTGAAACAGAGTACTCCTCTGAGTACCCTTATCAAGCACCATCCTCTTGTCATCTTGCATCCATCCTTCAAAAAGACAA
The DNA here is from genome assembly GCA_027924645.1 of Cunninghamia lanceolata. NCBI lineage: Eukaryota > Viridiplantae > Streptophyta > Pinopsida > Cupressales > Cupressaceae > Cunninghamia > Cunninghamia lanceolata. Next base: position 13,057,212 of record BSBN01000870.1, on the reverse strand, counting down.
CCTGCACACTTGTATCATTCAACATTGTCATCTTGCATCCATCCTTCAAAAAGACAACCTGCACACCTACATCATTCAACATACTTACAAAAAGTAGGTTCCGTGCAAGGCCTGAAATGTACATAACTCTAGTGATCCCCTTCACCCATCCATCAGGGAATTAGATTGAGACTCTTCCATGACCAACAATCTTCAGATGAGAGTCGTCACCAAGGTACAACCTTCCACCATCGAACACTTCATATTTATTAAACCAATCTCGATGCGAGGTCATGTGGAATGATGCACTAGAATCAATCAACCACACATCATTAGATGCATGGGTGACCAGAGCTACAATGAAGGCATCAACATCATCTTGTGACTTGTCAGAATCTGAATCAAGAGCTTTCTTCTTTTTCTTCTACTCTTTGCATTCCTTTCAGAAATGCCCAGTTTTACCACTATTGCAAGAAAAAACTTTGGACTTTCCAGGAGATTTGGATCTCCCACAGGATTTGGATCTACCCTTTTCACCTTTCTTGTCCTTCTTCTTCCCTTTCTCTTTGGGTCTTCCATGAACCACAAGAGCCTCTTTAGTTGCCTCAGAAGACATTCTCTGCATCTCTTCAGATAACAGGGAAGATACTACATCTTCTATCTTGAAGGTGGTAGTGGTGCTTCCGATAGCCATGACAAGATGATCCCACAAATCTAGCAAAGAACAAAGTAGGGTCCTGCATCAATCCTCCTCCTCCATTTTCATACCCACAGATGTCAATTGTGCAACTATCATGTTGAAGGCATTAATGTGATTTGCAACAGATCCTCCGTCTTCCATCTTCAAAGAAAACAACTTCTTTTTTAGAAAAAGTTTATTTACCAAGGACTTGGCCTAATAAACATCACCCAACTTCTTCCAAAGATCGTTCGTTGTCTTCTCCTCATGGACATTGAACAGGAAAGAGTCAGCTAAGCAGATTCTAATGAGAGCCTTAGCCTTCTGATCTTTGAGGTCCCAATCAGCTTGTTCCATTGCTACGGGTTTTACATTGGATACCATTTCCCATAGGTCATGATCAAGAAGTAGGTCCTCCATCTTCAATTTCCACAACTCAAAATTAGTGCCATTGAATTTCTCAACCTCTAACCTTCCAGATGTGGTTTCCATCTCCTTGCCACAATAAGATATAGAATACTCTACACAAGACTCCCACTCAATCGAAGATTAGCTCAAAACACCACTACCCAATAATTAAAACCAAAACTGGCCAAGCTCTGATACTAACTGAAAGGAAGCTAGGTGTGCGAAAATCATTTCCTACACTAATATAATGAGGGGAGGAGAGTACAAATTCAAATTTATCCTAACTATTACAGCAACATTAAACCATTAACATGAGATATTGCAGCAAACACATAAAAGAGAAGGTGAGACAGAAGCAGAGAGACAAGATATGTGTGGGGAAAACCCTTATCGGGTGTAAAACCCCACACTCCAAAAACTGCATAATGTATTATCAAAACAAAGAATGTTTACAACACACTTGCAATGTAAGCTCTTAAGAGTCTTCGACACTCATATCTAGAGACAAACTGGTAGCATAACAGTACCTATCAAACCTGTAATACATCTCCTCCTCCAAGCACCTGTTTATATAGAATATACAAGGCAAAATTGCCTCTATCTTGGAATGGGCGTCCATCTTGGCCTCATGGCCCAAAACCCATGCCTATAAACACTTGGTCAACATTGTAGAATGTGTCTAACACTTGTCCACATCTTCCATCCCAAAGAGGTCACCTATTTATAAAATGGGCTATGACAAATGCTCTTACGACCGTCATAGCAGTTGCAACTTACAGCTATAAGAGAATCTATCATACACAAGCTATAAATAGCATATTCTCTTACAAAATGTCATACTCCACCTTGGGGTGCCCAAAGATGTCTTTTTCAAAGATGCTTCATGACACCTGTCTTACAAGCTTCTATTTCTTACTCTTACATGTCATAACTTCGTCATAGGAATCCATCATAACCGTTTCGTTCAAACATTCCCTTACACAACATCCAAGATGCTGACACATGGGAAAATACTCTTACCACAAAGTGGGATGCCTATCTCCTCATGTGAGGATAAAATTACAAGTTGTCATCTTCCATGAAGGATGACACATCACCGTGCCACATCCCACAAAATGACAATATGGAATTTACAATTAATTTACAACATAGGCAATGAATAAATAAATACAATCATAAATAATGCAAGGAATTAACAAGGTTGAGACACCTTAATTCCCAAAATTCTTCCATTTGTAGAACACCTTGTAAGATCCAATAGAATAACAGGATTTAATTGCTATAGGTCGAGAGGCCCATAGACTCTGAACAGCATCGAAACTTCTATGTGCCCACTGGCTTTGTCAATGCATCTGCAACATTCTTCAAAGTATCTACCTTCTCCAAATTTACCTTCCCATCCTCTACCATGTCTCACACAAAGTGAAACTAAACATCAATATGCTGTGTTTTGGCATGGAAAGTTGGATTCCTCGCAAGGCAAATTGCACTCTGACTGTAACAACTAATCGTAATTTGACTTGCATCAACACCAATATCTAAACACAATCTCTTAAGCCAAATGGCCTCCTTACAAGCATGAGTAGTAGCTATATACTTAGCTTCCATAGTGGACAAAGCAACCAAAGGTTGTTGCTTACTCATCAAACTAATCGCACCACCAAACATTGTGAACACATATGCACTAGTGGATCTCCTACTGTCAATGTTAGCTGCCCAATTAGAATCCATAAATCCACAAATACAAACTGAATGCAGAGGTCCTGTATCATTTCCATGATAGCAATTGGAGTACTTAGAAGTACCCCTCAAATATTTGAAAACTCGCTTAACTGCATCCCAATGTACCTGTCCAGGATTAGCCATAAACTGACTAACGACTCCCATTGCTTGGGCAATGTCTAGTCTTGTGCAGACCATAGCATACATCAAACTACCAACAGCACTAGCATAAGGTATTTTGCTCATAATATCCACCTCACTCAGAGATTTTAGACAATCATTAAAAGACAACTTTGTCCCCAATGAAATAGGGACACTCACTAGTCTACAATCTCCAATGCTAAACCTGTCCAACACGGTCTTCACATACTTACTCTAGTTTAACCAAAGTTTTCTGTTAGTTCTATCTCTTTTGATTTCCATTCCAAGAATGTACCTGGCTGCCCCTAAATCTTTCATTTCAAACTATGCTGCCAACTGAGACTTAAAATTAGAAATCATATTCTTACCCTTCCCAATGAGTAACATATCATCAACATATAATGCAACAATAAGAATACGATCACCATCAAACTTATAATATATACAGTGATTTGATTTCGATCTCAGAAAACCAATTGACAACCCGAAGGCATCAAACTTCAAGTACCACATCCTAGGAGAGTGCTTCAAACCATACGAAGACTTCTTAAGCTTGCAAACTAAATTTTCTTTACCTTTCTTTATGTAATGATCTGGCTGTGACATGTAGATTTCCTCCTCCAAATCACCCTGAAGGAAAGTTGTCTTCACATCCATCTATTCTATCTCTAAATCATAAGTAGCTGCAAGAAATAAGAGAAATATAATGGATGTCAGCTTTGCAACGGGAGAGAAAATTTCACCATAATCAATTCCCTCCACTTGTGAGTACCCCATTTCAACCAATCTAGCCTTGTACTTTTCAACACTACCATCTGCACCGAATTTCTTCTTGAATACCCATTTACAACCAATGGTTTTCTGTCCATTAGGAAAAAGGCACCAAGTCCCATGTTTTGTTCTTTTCCAAAGAATCCATCTCATCTTCCAAAGCCTCTTTCTAGGAACCTGCATCTTTCATGCCTATAGCCTCTTTCACAGTTCTAGGCTCATCAGTGTTAGAAAGTAAAGAAAAGGCACAACTAGAATCAGGTAAGGAATAACCAAACCTATTAGGTTGCTTTCTTGTTCATGTAGACCTCCTTAATGGTTGAGCTTGAGGTTCTGCTTCTTCTTCTTCGCTTCTAGAGCTGCTAGAGCTCTTCTCATCATCAGGCCTCATAGGGTCTGTCGGTTCAGTCTTCTCAGGGGTAGAAGGAAACTAAACCGCATCTTCTTTCTTTTATGACTATTCTAACTATAGAACAAAAGAAGAGGGTGTTAGCTCTCTAAAGATAACACTTCTTCTATACAACACTTTCTCAGTCACGGGATCCCAAAGCTTGTATCCTTTCACACCGACACCATAGCCAATGAAGATACATTTAATAGCCTTGTTCTCCAACTTAGACCATTTCTCCCTAGGCACATGCACATATGCCTCACAACTAAAAACACAAAGATGCCTTACTGAAGGCTTCTTACTAGACCACACCTCCATATGTGTTTTACCAACAAGAGCTGATGTAGGAGATCTGTTTATCAGATAGCAAGTAGTGGCAACAGCTTTAGCCCAAAACTTTTGTTTGAGGCTTGCTCCACTAAGCATACTCCTAGCCTTCTCCATCAGTGTCATGTTCATCCTCTCTGCAACTCCATTTTGTTGCAGGGTATATGGAGTTGTCTTATGCCTTTCAATCCCTTGCTCTTTGCAGAACTTATCAAACTCTATCGAACAAAACTCACCACCATTGTCAGTTCTCAAACACTTAATCTTTTTACAGGTCTTCTTTTCAGTAAAGGCTTTAAACTCTTTAAACCAACTAAAAACTTCAGTCTTACTTCTGATAAAATAAACCCATGTCCTACTATAGTCATCTATGAAAGATACAAAATATACATATTTTGAAATTGAAGGAAACATTAACAGGACCAAATACATTAGAATGAATAATATCCAATACACCAAAAGACTTGTGAGAACTAGAGTAAAACTAAACACGATTTTACTTTCCATAAATGTAATGTTCGCAAAAGTCAAACTCGAGATTACAATCATTTAACCCCTCAACAAGGTTTTTATTTTTTAGGGTACACAGACCCTTCTCACCAATGTGGCCATATGTAAAATACCATAACATAGTCTTTTTAGTAGGAAGCTTAGCTTCCAAAGCATGTGCACAACCATCGGAACCGGTTACAACAGATTTCTTCACTACATGTATAGATGTTGGAGATGAAGTGATAGCAACTCATTTCCTTGAGTCAGAAGAACTATTGCATTGTGAAGTGCATGCCTCTAGTTGAAATAGAGTACCCCTCTGAGTACCCTTAGCAAGCACCATAGATCCTCTTGTAATCTTGCATCCATCTTTCGAAAAGACAACCTGTACACCTGCATCATTCAACATACTTACATAAAGCAGGTTCCGTGCAAGGCCTGGAATGTGCATAACTCTAGTGATCCCCTTCACCTGTCTATCGAGGAATCAGATTGAGACTCTTCCATGACCAACAATCTTCACATGAGAGTTGTCACCAAGGTACACACTTCCACCATCGAACTCTTCATATTTGGTAAACTAGTCTTAATGCAAGGTCATGTCGAATGATGTACCAAAATCAATCAACCACACATCATCAAATGCATGGGTGGCTAGGGCTGCGATGAAGGAATCACCATCATCTTGTGACTTGTCAAGATATGAATCAGGAGCTTTCTTCTTCTTTTTCTTCTCCTCTTTGAATTCCTTTCAGAAATTCCAATTTTTACCACAATTCCAGCAAAGAGCCTTGGACTTTCCAGGAGATTTGGATCTCCCACGAGATTTGGATCTACCCTTTTCACCTTTCTTGTCCTTCTTCTTCCCTTTCTCATTGGGTCTTCCATGAACCACAAGAGCCTCTTTAGCTACCTCAGAAGACTTTCTCTGCATCTCTTCAGATAACAGTGAAGATACCACATCTTCCATCTTGAAGGTGTTAGTGATGCTTCCAATAGCCATGACAAGATGATCCCACAAATCTGGCAAAGAACAAAGTAGGGTCATGCATCGATCCTCCTCCATTTTCACACCCACAGATGTCAACTGTGCAACGATCATGTTGAAGGCATTCATGTGATCTGCAACAAAACCTTTGTCTTCCATCTTCAAAGCAAACAACTTCTTTTTTAGAAAAAGTTTGTTTACCAAGGACTTGGCCTAATAAACATCGCCCAACTTCTTCCAAAGATCTTTCGTTGTCTTCTCCTCATGGACATTCAACAAGACAGAGTCAGCTACACAGAGTCTAATGAGACCCTTAGCCTTCCAATATTTGAGGTCCCAATCAGGTTGTTGCATTACTACATGTTTTACACCGGATACCATTTCCCATAGGTCACAATCAAGAAGCAGGTCCTCCATTTTCAATTTCCACAACTCAAAATTAGTGCCATTTAATTTCTCAACCTCTAACCTTCCAGATGTGGTTGCCATCTCCTTGCTACAATAAGATACAGAATACTTTGCACAGGACTCCCACTCAACCTAAGATTAGCTCAAAATACCCCTACCCTACACTTAAGACCAAAAATGGCCAGGCTCTAATACCAATTGAAAGGAAGCTAGGTGTGCGGAAATCGCTTCCTACACTAATCTAATGAGGGGAGGAGAGTGTAAATTTAAATTTATCCTAACTATTACAGCAACAGTAAACCATTAACATGAGATATTGTAGCAAACACATAATAGAGAAGGTGAGATAGAAGAAGAGAGACACAAGATATACATGGGGAAAACCCTTATCGGGTGAAAAACCCCACACTCCAAAACCTACACAATGTATTATCAAAACAAAGAATGTTTACAACACACTTGCAATGCAATCTCTTAGGAGTCTTTAACACTCATATTTGGAGACAAACTGGCAACATAACAGTAACTGTCAAACCTGTAATACATCTCCTCCTCCAAGCACCTGTTTATATAGAATATATAAGGCAAAATTGCCTCTATCTTGGAATGGGCGTCCATCTTGGCCTCATGGCCCAAAACTCATGCCTATGGACACTTGGCCAACATTGTAGAATGTGTCTAACATTTGTCCACAACTCCCATCCCAAAGAGGTCACCTATTTCCAAAATGGCTATGACAATTGCTCTTACGACTCTTACGATCGTCATAGAATCTGTCATAGCAGTTACAACTTATAGCTGTAAGAGAATTTGTCATACATAGGCTATAAATAGCATATTCTCTTACAACATGTCATAGTCCACCTTGGGGCACCCAAAGATGCCTTTTTTCAAAGATGCTTCATGACACATGTCTTTACCTATCTTACAAGCTTCTATTTCTGACTCTTACATGTCATAACTTTGTTATAGGAATCCATCATAACTATTTCGGTCAAACATTCCCTTATAAAACATCCAAGATGTCGACACATGGCAAAATACTCCTACCACAAAGTGGGATGCCTATCTCCTCATGTGAGGACACAATTACAAGTTGTCATGATCTTCCATGTAAGATGACACATCACCATGCCACATCCCACAAAATGACAATATGGAATTTACAATTAATTTACAACATAGGCAATGGATAAATAAATACAATCATAAATAATGCAAGGAATTACCAAGGTTGAAACACCTTAATTCCCAACAAGTCCTAGATGCTATCAAAATCTAAAGGATTTAGACCAATAAGCTCATTCTCCAACTGAAAACTCCTCAAAGTATCACGCTTGCCAAACAAAAGCTCTAATTGGGCCCATACTTCATTTGGTGTTGTGCAAGAATCAACATTAAAGAGTAGATCAGGTGAAATCAGCTAACATAATGTACCAAAGGCCTATTAAACCATTTACTCTTAAATTGGTTTAGTAGGTTTAGTTTTTGAGCCCATAGTTACTCTATATAACCCCAATTTCTTCAGATCGATCTCTATTGCTTTCTTCCACCCATGATAATTGTATGGGGTAAGTGGAGCAATTTTGGGTTGATCCATGATGTGTGAATAGAAAAAGGATAGAGAACAACAATTTACCCCTCACAATGCAAGAATATTCCCCCTTTTAAAAAAAACATTTGGCCACTTGCATGCACTTTTTCCAAAAGAAAATTGAAAAAACAAGATTTGACTTCAAGAAAACAAATAAGTACCTAATGATTTTTTTATGGAAAAAATAAGTTGACTACAATGTAGAGCACAAAATCAGATTTCTAAGGCCTATTTGTTTGTGAAATTTGGACACTGTATGCCCAAGTTATGACCATTTTCACAAAACTACTCCTCTAGGGTTTGAAGGGCAAAAAAAACCCCTTTTGCTAAGGGCCTGGTCGCATGGGCAACCTGCTACTAGGTGCTAGGGGCTTTGAGAGGGCGGTACAGCTGGAGGCGCAGCAATGGCATGATGGTGGATGGTGGAGGTACCACTCGGGTGGCAGTGGATCTAGGCGGAGGGCGACGGAGGTGCCACTCTGGGCGGTGGATGCAGGCCCTGTCTATGGACCAAAAAGGTGTCTGCAGACCAATCTAGGCCTGCAGGCCAAAAATTATTTTTTTATTTTTTTTTTAAATTTTGTACAGTGGTTGTACAGGTGTCATACGGCCCTGTAACAAAAAAAATTGCCTTTGTTGCTCCTGAGGCTAAATTGGACAAATTGATAGGTGTTCCTTGGGTTTTTGACCCATCTGAGCACGTTGGCGATGACAATTTTGGTCAAAAATACCCTGAAACTGCTGCTTCCCTTCAGATCTTAAAAAAACACTCTTGAAACCTTCATAGATCTGGCCTCACAAGACCAAATTTAGCCAAACAAAATACAAAGCTAGCTTTTCCAACTGCTCTAGATCTAATGAGAATGATGATTTTACTCAAAAGAAGCACCCACAAAAATCTCTATGCGAATTTTTCTTGGATTTGAGAAGGAGGTTGTAGATTCGCTCTGATACCATGTTGAAGTTTATGATAAACTTGAAACACCAGAATCTTCTACAAGCCAAAGATTAACCTTCTACAGAGAAAAAAGTATAAGAAAGGAATTTAATGAAAAAGATTGTGAATTACATGTGAGAACTTGCATTTATATTTGCAAGTTAAATAACAACCTAATATGACTTAATAATAATCTAAGACTAAAAATAAGCCCTAAGTAAACTTATTAAAGTGTAATTAAATATTTAATTACACTGACAAATGGTATACAAAGGAGAAGGGGGTAAACAAAAGAGAGCTAAGAAGAAGAAAGGCAAGCAAAACTAGGACAAAATGGAGGTCCCTGAGAAGAACACTGGTGAGAAAGGTAAGAAATTTCATAAGTTGAAGTTGAAAATGGAGATGGCTAGGAACCCCAAAGAGGATTAGGTCAAGGGAACGCTGACTGAAGCTCCTAGGATTGGCATTCCATTTCTTCATATCCCTAACCCTTGCAACAAGCTCCCTGAGAACTTTTCTTTCCTTCTGTCATCAACTATGAATAGGGAGGAGTTATCTAATGCTTTGGGCATGGTGAGGGTGTTAAACACACCAGGATACTAAGAGGGGGGGTGGTGAATCAGTATCTAAACAATTATTCCAATTTAACAACTTCAACTTATCCAGAACAAATCATAACTTAAGCATCACAATATTTGCATGAACATGAAAGATTAACACAATGCACAACAACACATAACACCAGATATACGTGGAAAACCCTAGAAGGAAAAAACCATGGTTGGGATTAACTCACAATATATGAAGCTTAAATAATAACATTGTTTTAGGGGCTTTAACCCAAGGAAGAAACTACTCCTTAATCTGAGAACAAACTTAGAAATGATTACAGTATGACAATCTTTCAACTATCTAAAAACTGCCTTTGAAGCTCACACATGATGATTGTGTAAGGCCTCTCAAACTTTCCCTAGTAATAAGGTTATGGTAAGAATTTATTACAATTGTTTTGTAGATGGTTTGGATAATTATTAGTCAATCTATTATTGAACATTATATTTTGTTATGGAATCACTTTCTTGATCTCGTTCGTTTAATGTATCCATATTTTCAACTACTATTAATGTGCTCATACTTTGTGGAAAGGGTTAGAGAATTCATTGATGACAAACATGATTGCATATACACATTTAATGATCATATAGTTGCTTGACATGTTTATGTGATTGTATATCTTATATTTATTAACATGGTGTGTATGGAGTATGTAATGCCACACCATCATTCATTGCCTTCATAGTGATGACATACTTTCATGGTTTCTTGTTTAAATTGTTGCTAGCAATTTATTAGTAAAATTTAGGTATTTTAGTTAATATGTATATTTCTATTGTCATTATTGGATTAAATTCTTTTGGTTACCTTGTAATGTTTTCTGAGGTGCATTGACATAAAGTGGCAAAAAAAAAGGAAAAGAAATGGAGCTATCATTGTGAATGGTTTTATCACTCGGTTACAATAGTGTTTATTAAACTGATAAATTGTGGTAGATTAGCTAATTTAATTATATCATATTTAAAATAATAACAATAATAATTACTCCTCTCTATTTATCTTGATGGATTTCATAATCGAAAGAGATATTGCCATTATAGTAAATATAGGTGAAGGTGAGATTTATATGTATAAATTAACAAACTTATGCAATACTGAATTCTTTGAACTCTCTAATGTAACTTAGGGTTTAGGATTTTAGTACATTATCTTCATTGGAGCAACTTAGAATGTATACTAATCTATACTAATGATTAAGTAATCTTTTACATAACTCATTTTGTACTTGTATTTTACTAGTTTTCAAGATGCTCATTAAAGTGTTTACAAAATATCTATTATTCTTAAATCAAAAGATTCATTAATTCATATGTTGGCATTTAATCATTTATGTAATGCTTGTAAGTGCTTGGAAAGTGATTTATAGATGGGTTCCAAAAGGGTTTTAATTGTAGTAATGTGTTCCACCTTGGGAATAAGGTGTTTGTAAATAGATTCAATTTTTAATATTGAGATGAGATTTAAATGTTAAATTTTAATTATTGAAATAGAAGGGCATTAAGTTAATTGAAAATAAAAATATTTTAGGCTTAAGTTACTCAACAATTATTAGTGAAAGTTATATTAGTCATTTGTTATTTGAAAAGAAAATAACTAGATTAAAAATAACTATTAGGAAGGGAAATATCTAATTGACAAATATCCTTACATCGTGGTGTATTTTGTTTGCACTTTTAAATATATAATATATTATATACGTGATTTTACCAATGTCTTTATCTCGTATGGTTGTATGTGTTTTCCTTGCACTTTAATTATGTTTCATTGTTGGTTGCTTGGTCTTGGCCACTATGTCTTGAGTGGTTTCTCACATGTGTCCTTGCTCATTGGTGACCAACCCGATCACAAGTGCCTTTCGTATTGTGGAGTCACTCTACCAGTTGCAATATCACTCTACATTATGTACTATAGTCCTTGTAATTCTCCATGTCATAAATCTAAATTGATATGTTAAAGACCTACTTTGCTCATGACTCATTCATGGTCGGCATTGTTTCCAAAAATAGGACAAAGATTGTGTGGGAGTAATTGCTTGTAGTGCATAGCTCTTTCATAGAAGAAAATCATCCTTTTGAGCATTAGCTTACTTGTCAATGTGAAATATTGTGCCATGTGGGTCCCACTGCATATTTCAAAATAAAAGTTCAAGAATTCTGTTTATTTGTACCCCATATAAATTAGTACTTGCCTTGTCATCCACTAGGTGTCACAATGCTAACTACTCCCAAATGGCCCACCATGTCTTTGGTTGATTTCTCCATGTCCAGTCAAATAAGGATCATGCTTTTGTTTCTCTTATGAAACTAGATGCATGGCCATTTTCCATTACATCACACACTCCACATTATTGAGCGGTGACTTTAGCAATGTTTCTCTATGTATTTTGCACTATGACATCAATCTTTTTTTTATTGGATGGAAGGAGCATTTTCAACAGCATGGCATATACACTTGGATGAGGGACACATAACGAGGGGGAGTTGAAAGTGGAAGAGGGGGCATGATTCTTTTAGGGTTTTTCCAGAGGGAAAACCCAGGGAGGCTTTGGAAGAAAAAATGAATGGGGAGGTGGGCGGAGACAGGGGCGATGAGGGAATGATGGCGTGACTGTCGATTTATCCTACACCTGCCAGTTAGTTTTTCTTGTAAGTTTCTAAATCTTGTTCAACATATCTATTTGTGAAGTCACACAGTCATTGCATTCCATGAGATTACATCTCTTGAAGAATTCTGTCAAACGATTCCTGTGCCTCATCTGAGCATCCACATTTTGCATATATGTCTACAAGAGCATTTTCAACGGTAATATCTGCCTAAACCTACTTCCATTATGCCTTGATGACGTCTGTACCCTGTTCTAAAGCCCCCATTTTGTCTAGCGAACAGAGGACGTTGGAGAGGGTTGTGGAATCTGTATTTAAATCTATGAAATGCGTCTGCATGAAAAATTATAAGGACTTTTCAACTAACTCGTTTCGGACATATCCTGCAAATATGGTATTCTATGAGATCATATTTCTTTTAGGTAGATTAGGAGATAGACCATGAGACTTTTCTTGCTACTACATTTTGTGTGTATGTCTACCAGGGCACTTGCTACTACAACATCTGACAAAGATTATCTATCTGCACATTATTACAGTGCAAGTTCTATTTTAGATTGCTTCATTTTGTAATACCCATTATGTCCATAAGAAAATTGCCCACGACTAAAATTGATGGAACTATTCACATCCCTGTATTGGCTTTAGTTTCCCTCTAGCAGCAATGAAGAGACTATTACATCACTGTGCATTTGTTTATCTTGTTTGCTTTAAAAAGATTGCTTACAAGAGCATATTTCGTATGCAAGGTTATTGGTAATAGTTTCTAATACATACATTCAAATGAAAATTATAAAAATAGAAACAACAAAAAGACCAGGGAAATATGGAACTAGAGAATAACAGAAAATATGAATCATTTTTTTGTAAAGCCTCAATAATTTATATTTGGAAAAACCCAATTTTGGGGGAACTCTAGCATTCGAATGGACACCTACTCTTACTTTGAAAGGATTGCTTACAAGAGACTCTCTCTCACCTACATGGTTATGCGACAGGTCAGACTCAGCTGTATGCAAACCTGCTATCAACCACATATTATGGATTTAATTGTTGTCTTTGGTTCCCAAATTTATAATGTTGGCATTTTTTTCTCTCAATCAAAATTCAGTATTGTTGCCTAGGACTTACATTGTATCATGCACATTGGTTTATATTTACTATGCACTATATTTTAATACAGAGACCTAATTGGGTTGATTTGATACCCATAACCACACTCTCCTGTATGCAAACTTCATATTGACTACCTAATTCATGGAGTAAACTGTTTTCATTTTGGCCTTCCATATTCCCATATTTGTAACTGAAATATGAACATATGAAGAGTCTTGTTTTTTTTTTAACATTTTCAAATGGGCTGATTGTGGATCCATTGCAGATCACCTGGGTAAAAATAACCTCTATATTTATTCCCAATATCAACATCAGTTCCAGTTTTGTTAGAAACAGTTTTTGGAGTAGAACTATTGCCTAGACTTTCTAGCATTACTAGATATGTAAAAGGGCAATTGATTTTCTTGTGGGTGGAACACAATCTGTGATGTTTTCATTGAAGGAAAATGGTTAGGGAGAAATAAACACACACGTCCATGAAGAAACATCTTTATTTAGATGGTTTTGACTACTCCATCTTCTCTTTGTGACAACCAATTGAGATTGGTTGAAAGTATAGTATCGAACTACGAAGCCTCTGCACAATACATAGGCAAGACCATCTACGATGAGCCCCCGAGGCCTAGGTTGGGTCATTAGGACCTGGTTCTTTGCTCTTATATTTTATCATGTTAGATCATATGTTGTATTTCAAACATTTCAAAACTATGCACCTAAATTCAGTATTGCATAAGTTTGTTAATTTATACATATAAATCTCACCTTCACCTATATTTACTATAATGACAATATCTCTTTCGATTATGAAATCCATCAAGATAAATAGAGAGAAGTAATTATTATTATTATTATTTTAAATATGATATAATTAAATTAGCTAATCTAACACAATTTATCAGTTTAATAAACACTATTGTAACCGAGTGATAAAACCCTTCACAATGATAGCTCCATTTCTTTTCCTTTTCTTTGCCACTTTATGTCGATGCACCTCAGAAAAGATTACAAGGTAACCAAAAGAATTTAATCCAATAATGACAATATAAATATACATATTAACTAAAATACCTAAATTTACTAATAAATTGCTAGCAACAATTTAAACAAGAAACCATGAAAGTATGTCATCATTATGAAGGCAACCAATGATGGTGTGGCATTACATGCTCCATACACACCATGTCAATAAATATAAGATATACAATCACATAAACATGTCGAGCAACTATATGATCATTAAATGTGTATATGCAATCATGTTTGTCATCAATGAATTCTCTAACCCTTTCCACAAAGTATGAGCACATTAATAGTAGTTGAAAATATGGACACATTAAATGAACAAGATCAAGAAAGTGATTCCATAACAAAATATAATGTTCAATAATAGGTTGACTAATAATTATCCAAACCATCTACAAAACAATTGTAATAAATTCTTATAGGAAACTAAAATAAAATAAGTAATTTTGAATCTCATGAGCGAGCGAGCGGGAGCAGGAAACTGTCGCGCGGTGTAGAAGAAGACTAGTGGATCTGATGGCGGGGGAAATAGCGACCAAAGGCGATGCATCCTACTCTCCAAGGTGCAGGAATTTTAGGGAGGCTCTCCTGTGGCGGCATTAGAGGGATTACAGGAGAATCCCTACGAAACTGCTCAGAAGGCTCAATCTCTCATGGAATGCAGGATCAGGGGCAATCCCTTCCACATTTGTAATGACTTTTGTGAGGCACAGATCAGGAAGGATAACCCTAGCTTTTCCCCCAAAAGGATTCCGCGGGATCCGGCCATCGTTTCTTCCCAATCCCCACTTTCTTGCCCAGTGCCAGATTCCGCCCCTCCCACGGGCAACCTTTCTTTCTCCTTGGGGGATGCTGCGGCGTCTTTTTCTGACAATCCCCTTGACTTCCACATTTTAGATTCCTGCATCACTGCTGCTTTTGAGGACATGGGAAGCCATTCTCTTATCCTTCATCTTTTAAGAAAGCGCCCACCTTACAGTGTCTTTTTGGACTGGGTTAAGGAAACCTGGAGCAATCTGGCTACTCCCACTATCGACTTTTTGGATTTTGGTTTCTTTCTCCTGTGTTTTAATTCAACAGACGACTGCAATTTTGTGAAACAGAATGGCCCTTGGTTCTTTGGACAGTTGGGCCTTTTTATGACCCCTTGGTCTCCTGTCTTTGACCCGGTAGCAACAAAAATCACTCTCATTCCTCTCTGGATCAGGTTATACAATCTACCTCTGATCATGCGGGATTCAAGCCTCATCAAGAGTATGATTGAACCAGTGGGTTCCTTCGTTAAATGGGACTCTGCCTCAGTGGATTCTCCAAGCAGATACACAAGAGTTTGTGCAATGGTTGACATTTCGAAGCCTGTGCCTCATTCTATTAGAATTCAATCATCCTTTGGCCTTTGGACTCAGTTCTTAAATTTTGAAGGCCTGCCCTTCAGATGCTTCCGTTGCAACTTGTTGGGACACAAAATTGCAGGTTGCTCTTCCAAAGGGGCCTCCTGGTTCTAGATTGATAAATTTTGAAAAATGGATCAAGAAGAATAGCTCTCCAAATGCAATTTTTTTATGGCGCAATCAAGGGAAGTTTTCGGAAGGCCAGAAGGAGATAAGGCAGGACCTTGAGGCTAGTGTGGACAACACTATCCCAGAGAAGTCTTCTCCTCCTCAAAAAGCTGGTTTTTTTCCTCCTCCCTCTGAGGGGGAGGGTGATGGTTCTGATGATGGGGGCACCTTTCCTTTTATGGAGGATTTAGATGATGATCCATATATCCCTTTCGACCAGGATGACGTGGTTGTTCCCTTAAGGAAGTGCTCCATTGTTCAATTAGCAAGTGGTATCTCTAAACCTAACATCAACATCCCAAAGAGAAAAGGTCGAAAGTCTGAAGCAGAGAAGCTTCGTATAGAGGGTCGGGATGCTGTTGATGATGGAACTCAGTGGACAATGGATGCCCTTCTTACCAGAAGTAGAAAGAAGGGCTTAGCCAATCGGGCGTAATGGCCTAGAAAGTTTTCTCCATGGGGTTTCATTGTGGTTATTTTCCTTTTCTTCTATCGGGGGTTTTGATTTGGATTGTTTTTCTCTAGAGTCCTCAGCTTTCTGTTCCTTTTACTTTCACAAGCTTGCTCATTATCTTATGTGCTCCCCTCTCGAGGGTCTGAAGCTATGCTCTTTATTTTTATTTGTTATCTATATTGGGAATGGGCCCATTCCCACATCTTACTGATAAAAAAAAAAAAAAAAATTGTAATAAATTCTTACCATAACCTTATTACTAGGGAAAGTTTGAGAGGCCTTATAGATTGCACTTCTGTCTCTTCACACTTTCTTTTGAAGATCTGATTAGTCAGGCACACTCTATATTTGATCACTGTCTCAAATAAGTCTTCAAGATGAATCCAAATGGCATCAATAACATCTTCTCTTTCTCCTACTGTCACGTATCAAAATGTATTTATTTTGTTTTTATCTGCTTGCGAACCTTTTCAATCATCTTGCTATCATACCCTCGGCATTCAATTTGATCTACTATTTATACATGATGTTACATTGATTACATATCTTGTCGGCTAGATTAAACATAAAAAAATCATTTATAGGTCGGCCATACAATACACAATGTGAAATGTGTAGAAGATAGGTCTTATTAGGACAACACGTTACACCAGCAGAAGACTCAAGCCTTGTGGACCCCAACACTGGCTTAACTAGGTCCAAGACATCCTTCACAGCTTCAAACATCAAGGAATTACCTCCACACACTCTGCTCATTTTAAAATAGGACAACTTTAAGGTAAGTTCATGAAAACTTGAAGAGCAACGACCATATCAACTAGAAAACCTTGTGCAGTACTGGAAACAAGAAAGATCTTCGTGAAACTCTTCTAGATGAGTCCACATGAATCATACAACATCTCCAAACACTAATTTGTCACCGCATGTCAAAGAATTGTGCTACACACCTTCAATCATTAACTCTGAGAGCACACTATTTTCTTGAACACACTGCAACATGATGTCAATTAAAAATCTGAGCTACAAATACACATTCAAGAACATGTTCACAAAACCACAAGGTTAATCATTTACTTCTAGAGGAATGCAATGCATTCCAGCGAGCCTTTAATTCTACTCCATTCTTCCAGAGCATATACTGGTACTTTATCAATCATAACGTTCACTGCGGAGGGAATGATGGTCTAAAACTTTGGAAACAACGCATTTACCACCCTCTAAACACAAATCTAGAACTGCATAGCCATATTTACAAACATGGAGGAATGCAGAGCATTCCATTCACCTTTCAACATCACATTACACTATTAGAGACTGACCCAGAACTTAGTCACTTATATCTTTCACTGCGAAAGAGAAAACACTCTGAAACTTAAGATTTGGCATATTTACATCATACTCAACTTAACTCTTGAACCACAAGACCATAGCTTCAAAATTAGAGGAATGTGGAGCATTCCATTGCCATGCTAGAAATATCTTCTCAGAACCAACACTATCTTCAACCTGCTTCTACAAGTCAAGTCTTCTTTGCATCACCATATACAACTTAGGATCAATAGGAATGATCATACAACATGCTTCAAAGCAGGAACACATCCTCGTCATTAGCAACACAACTTGATTTTTCTAATTCATATTGACCAGGCTTCAAACTCAACTCTGTTTTGATTATGAATATATAAGTTTTAGGACCTCTAATGATGAGCTTTCTTTTAGGATCTCCAATGATGAGATTTCTTTTAGGACCTCCAATGATGAGCTTTCTCTTAGGACCTCTAATGATGAGCTTTCTCTTTCTTAGGAGCATGACATCCAACCATAAATAATCTCTTACTCTTATGATAGTGTTGACATCAGTGTATGCTATTATATTGACATCAATGACAACACATATGGCCAACAATCTCCCCCTTTGTCATTGATGGAAACATATTCTCCCCCTTAGACTCTCTCCCCCTTTAACATCAAGGACAAAGAGATTTAATACCTACTCATTCTCTCCCTTTCATCAATAATCATATATCTGTAAACTTTTTCTTACAATCTTCTCCTATGATTAGTCACCACTACATGCTCCCCTTGAGAGGTAGCCATCATCAGTCTAGGATAAAGATATAGCATGAAATCCCCTTAGAAAGATGCACGATTTTGCATCTTAGCAAGAAGAAGGAAGGGTAATTACCCCTAACCTCTACCGGAGATTCTTAAAAGTTTCCTTTATAAGAGCCTTTGTCAAAATGTCTGCAATCTAATCCTTCGTTGGAACATATTACAACCTCACTTTCTTATCTATAACCTTCTCTCTCAAAAAGTGATACCTAATTGCTATATGCTTGGTTCTTGAATACATCACTAGATTCTTAGAAATATTGATAGCACTTATATTATCACACAAAATAGGAATAGGCTCATCATACAATACCTTGATATCCTTCAGAGTTTGCTTCATCCACAATACTTGAGTGCAACAAGAGGTTTCTGCAATATATTCTACATTTGTAGTTGAAAAGGACATTGAATCTTAATTCTTGCTCTGCCATGAGATCAATCTACTTCCTACAAAGAAAGTACCACCACTTGTACTTCTTCTATCATTAACACAACCAACCCAGTCAACATTAGTGTATGCACTCAGATCAAAGTCATTACCTTTTGGATACCATAGACCATTGTCCAGAGTTCCTTTCAATTATCTAAATATCCTTTTCATCGCCTTCTCATGTGTTTTCTTAGGATTGGCTTGATATCTAGCAACCACACATACCACATACATGATGTCAGGTCTAGATGCAGTCAAATACAACAATGCTCCAATCATAGACCTATAAACAGTCTAATCCACCTCCGGAGACTCATCATCTTTTCTTAAGTGGCATCTAGTGACTATGGGAGTACTCATTGGTTTTGAATCCTCCATACCAAACTTCTTCAATAATTCCTTGACATACTTATCTTGAGAAATAAAGATACCATCATTTCGCTGGGCAATTTGAAGACCAAGGAAGAATGACATCTCACCAATCATAGACATCTCAAATTCGTTTTGCATCTCCTTTGCAAACTTCTTACACATGTCATCATCTCCACCAAAGATTATGTCATCAACATAAACAAAAACTATCAGTATCGTATCTCTTTCCTCCTTGATGTAAAGATTGCTATATGTAGTACCTTTCTTGAAGCCCTACTAAAGTAAGTACTTATCCAATCGAGCATACCATGCTCTAGGAGCTTTCTTGAGCCCATATAGAGCCTTCTTGAGTCTGCATACCATGTTCGGATCTTCTGATATCTGAAAACCATCTGGTTGCTCAATGTAAACCTCTTCCTCTAGATTACCATTTAGAAATGATGACTTGACATCCATTTTGATATACCTTAAAATTCTTGTGAGCAGCAAGAGCAAGGAACATTTTGATTGCCTCCATCCTTTCTACCAGATCATAAGTCTCCTCAAAATCAATGCCTTCTACTTGACTATATCCTTTGCATACTAGTCTTTCTTTGTTCCTCACAACTTCACCATCCTCATTTAGTTTATTCTGGAATACCTACTTTGTTCCTATAATATTCTTATTGGCTATGCTGGGAACCAATTCCATGTCTGATTCTTCTCAATTTGATCTAGTTCTTCTTCTATTGCTTTTATCCATTTGTCATCCTTGCTAGCTTCGATAAAGGTCTTAGGTTCCACCTTTGATAATAAACACAAGTTTGCTTTCTCATGTGTCTTGGTAAACCTTCTCCATGTCTACAAACCTTCATTTTATCTCTAATGATCTATTTTACTGAGTGGTTCTTTTGGACATACTTTGCTGGGGTCTTACGTATCTGTTCAGGTTCCTGTTCCTTTTCTTCTTTTACTTCTTCTACTTCTTCATCTTCAATGCAAGGTTCAAATGTATCAGATCCGATATCCTCTAAATCCTATGTGAACTGATACAAATGTTCATCTATTTTGTCATTAGTGCTTTCAATCATCTTTCCCAACCTTTTGTTGTAGCATCTATAAGCCTTGCTTCTAGTTGAGTAACCAAGAAATATTCCTTCATCATATCTTGAATCAAACTTTCCTAGATCTTTTTCATCTCTTCTAATATAACATTTGCTACCAAAGATCCTGAAGTATCTGATAGAGGGAGGACCACAATTCATAAGGGGTCTTAGTGCTATTGACCCTTAACTTTACTAAGTTAGACAACAGTGTGAATTGCTTCCTTCCAGTATACATCAGGAAGATATGCATCTTTCAACATTGCACTAGACTTTTCTTGTATTATTTTCATTTTAGTAAGGAGTCTAAGGTTGCCTAGGTGTAGAGTGATCCTTTTAGGTTTTGAGATTCTCCTATTTTCACAATCGCCATTCCCCCCTTCATCTCTAGTGATTCTAATAAAATCCTAGCTCTTAGCTATACACTGATCATAGTCTTAATGATCCATGATGTTAAGTCTAAAGCAAGATCAGTATTCAAAACCACAATGTTCTAAGGAATCTTGAAAGTAGACCTTTCAAATTCTTCCCTAGTAAAAAGGAAGTCCAACTAGACTACGAAAACTTTTGGTGGCGCTCAACCCCTTATCTTTCCTAGTAAAAAATGTCTAGATGATCAAAACTCTGAAGGAAACAATCTAAAATACGAGTGAATAAAAAAAATGAGTGATAAATAAAATAAGAGTGATGAGAAAAGTGAGAATAGAGATATCAAATTATTATATATCCAAAGCTCAAAAGCATTCATTTTCATAAAATTCAAAAATCCAAAAAAATGAGAAAATCAAGTAAGGCATTGCAAAAATATAAAACAAAAACACAAAAAAAAGAGTGATAGAGAGAAGATTGTTGAATATCCGTACCCTTTGGTGGAGATAGGTCTAAGCTCAAAGCTTCAAGGGTGACGTTCTACAATAGGAAATAAGATAGAGTTACAAAGCACACACGTGAACTAGCTGAGAAAAGCCAATAGTATAGTAGCCTTTAGGGCCATTTTCTACTTAGGGACCCTGATTCATCCCCTTTTTGTTGCAAGTATGGGCCTAACCGATGTTGTCATTGATGTCAACATACTCCTGTTGCATTAATGATAAAGTTTGGATGAACTGATTGCTGAGGATATTGAGAAAATTGGTCATATCAGGAACAGTGAAGAATAGTAAAAGTCCAAGATAAGATGAGGATCAGAGGATACAGTTTAAAGGGTTTGTAGATATGTGTCTTAAAGTGATCCAGTAGAGATTTCAAAGGTTCGCATGAAGATCTGAAGAAGTTGTGGCTGCTCAAGTTAAACCGGTTCCGGTAGGTGTTTAGAGGTGACAAAGTGATACAGATAGGTCCGGTCAGATCCGAAAATGCATTATCCTGTTCTACGGATTTAGAGTGTTTAGGAAGTCCTTGTGATGTGTCAACTCGATTGGTTTGTGGTCTGAAGGTCCGCAAGCATCTATTCCTTTGTAATAGTGATGACAGACTGTAATCTTGAGGTTCCGGATGAAGGAGAGAAGGATTTCAGTAAGCAAATGAAGTGTGGATGTTCTTGGTGATTCAGGCAAGCTTGTGAAGGTCTTTAGATCATGTCCAGTTCATGTTGGTGGTCCACATTGGAGTTTAAGCTTGCATTTGATGAATTGCTTCCGGATGAAGGTGTTCTTCCTGAGACAAGCCGACCGGATGAGTTACACATCTTGCGGATGTACTTGTAGATGTTTGCTGACTTAGATGATTATTCCTAAGTTGATGTCTTGTATAAATAAGGAATTGTAAAGTCATTTCAAGGTGTATTTGGTGGAGATGAGAGTGTGGTAGCAAAAAGGAGAGCAAAAGGGAGAGCAGAAGTATTGGGCTTAAATGGAACTGATTCAAGCATAGTGAAGATGCTATTCTCCCATTCATGTATGTGATACTTATTATTTTGTAGATAGTGTGTCTCTTGTAGGCAGTGAGCCTCTTGTGAGCAGTGTGCTCAAGTAGTGAGCCCTAATTGGCATGTGCCATTTTGTTCTTTTTATTCTTCTAACAGAGAATACAATATTGGGTTAATCACCCCATGGTTTTTCCCTTAACCAAGTTTTCTATGTCAAAATCTTGGTGTCCTGTGTGTTAATGTGTTTTTGCTCTTGATTTAATGCATTATGTTTCCATGATTGATTTATCATTAAGCTGTTGAATTACAAAGTGGATTTAATTGTTTAATTGGAAGAAAATTTTAGACAACTGATTCACCCCCCTCTTAGTTGTCTGCCCTGAATTTAACAATTGGTATCAGAGCCAAGTTCCTCTAAAAGGAGCTTAACTGCTTGAGGAGATCTAGGATATCATCCTACAAGAAAGATAGTCCAAAGTTTGATGGAACCAATTTTAATCTTTGGAAAAGTCACATGAAATGTCACTTGCAATGTATGGGAATGTAGTACTGGAACATGACTTCAACAAAGTATACTCCTCCATAGGGTGGCCCGAAAACCCAAAATAAAATCACAGATGTTGAAAACAATCTATGGACTATAGAGGCTCTTTTAAACACATTATTTGATACAGAGCTTTCAAATTTTGTTGATCTACCAACTGCTTTTGAGATTTGGGAAAAACTAGAACTTCTTCATGAAGGACACAAGTATGTTAAATGTTCAAGGTTACAGAGTTTGAAATGGAAATTTGAAAATTTGAAGATGAGAGAAGATGAAAATATTGCTACTTTTATGCCAAGAGTAAATGAGATTGTCTGTGGCATTAGATGTGCTGGTGGAGTCTTGAATGAAGATGAGATTGTTGGCAAAGTTCTCAGATCCCTTTCTGCTTCTTATAAAATCAAACCTACTACCATTGAAGAATTCAGAGCCCATACAACTATCACAAGAGATCAATTGGTTGGTAAACTGGCTACATTTGAAATGACTGAGTTTGGAGATGCCCCCCCAAAGACTGAATCAACATTTAAAGCCAGTGCCTCTATAAAAGGTAAACAAAGGTTTGATCCGAGAGAGAACTCTTCAAGGAAACTATCATGGTATGAAAAAATAAGAAGAGACATGGAAGAAGAAAAAGCTAAAACTACTCACCTTGAAGCCCTTATTGCAAAAAGACTGACAAGAGGATCTGGTAAGTATGAAGGGAAATTGCCTTTTAAGTGTTTTAACTGCAATAAAATTTGTCATTTTGCCTCAAGGTGTCCGGAAAGATTTTCAAGGCCAAATCATAACAAGCCAAGGTTCCAAAAGAATTGTTACTATGTTCATGAAGATAATGATAATGAAGGAGTAACAGATGATGAATCAGAAATAGGAAACAAATCTGGAAATGACTGGGTGTTCATTGCCATCAGGGAAGAAGAACCAATGTCCTCTAAATCTGTCAATCATGAAGCTGTAGAAAGAGCTCTGGCTACCCAAGTTGAACAAAATGATGATTGGGTCATTGACAGTGGTTGCTCTCACCATATGACTAGTGAAAAAACAAGTTCATAGATTTGGAAAGGTATGAAGGAGGAGTGGTAATATTTGGTGATAATTCTGTTGGTAGAATCAGAAGAAGATGAACTATCTCTTTTGATGGAAGGAACAAAACTGGTAATGTACTGTATGTTGAAGGATTGAAGCACAATCTTCTCAGTGTTGGACAGTTGGGGAACAAAGGCTATGATCTCTTATTCAAGAATAAAAAATGCAAAATCTTTGAAAGTTCCAGAACAGAGATTGCATCCGATACTCAAACTAAAGGTAATATCTTTCACTTGGTTGGTACTGGTAAAAGTTGCTTATTTGTTCAAGTTGATCAGAGTTGGTTGTGGCATAGGAGAATGTGTCATGTGAATTTTGATAATATTATCAAGATAAGCAATACTCAGGCAGTAAGAGATCTTCCAAAGTTGGTGAAACCTACAAACAGTTTGTGCAAGGAATGTTAGATGGGTAAACAAAGAAGAGTCTCGTTTAAAAGTAAGGAACAATCTTCTACCAGATTATTGGACTTAGTTCATACTGATCTTTGTGGTCCGGTAAGAATCAGGAGTGTGCAAGGTGATAGATACTTCATGTTACTAATTGATGACTATTCCTGGATGATGTGGGTAACTTTTCTGAAAGAGAAATCAGAAGCTCTTGAGAAATTCAAAATATTCAAGGCTATGGTAGAGAATGAAACCAGATTAAAATTGAAATGTCTAAGGTCTGATAGAGGTGGAGAATTCACATCTGGTGAGTTCATAGATTTTTGTGAGAAAAATGGAATAAAAGGACAGTTGTCTGCTCGTAGGACTCCACAACAGAATGGAGTAGTTGAGAGAAAGAACTGGACCATCCAGGAAGCATCTAGGACAATGATGATGGAAGCAAATGTTCCTCAGATCTATTGGAGAGAAGCTGTTAGCACTGCAGTCTATACTCTCAATCGAGTACAAATCAGAAGCAATACTGGTAAGACTCCTTATGAACTTTGGTTTGGCATCACTTCTACTGTGAGGTATTTCAGAGTTTTTGGTACCAAGTGTTACATTAAAAGAGATGAAGATCTAGGTAAGTTTGATACTAGAAGTGATGAAGGAATATTCTTGCGTTACTCTACTCAAAGAAAAGCATACCAGTGTTATAACAAGAGACGGAGAAAGATAATAGAGAGTACAAATGTAAAGTTTGATGAAGGAATTGAAAAACCCTCAAGGTTTTATGAATGTGATGAAGATGATCAGAATGGTGTTCTAATTCAAGAAGCCCAAGCCTCTTCTGAAAAATAGATTCAAACTAATCCGGTAAATCAGGAAGAAGAGATGAGTTTTAATGAGCCTGATCAAGAATCAAAAGTGCAAGAAACTCCCAAAGTTCCAAGGTATGTAAGACTGAACCACTCTGAAGATCAGATCATATGTGACAAAAGCAAAGGTGTACAGACTAGAAGGAGAATTGCTCAAGATTCAAATGAGTATTGTCTAATTTCAACGATTGAACCTAAGACAGTGAATGAAGCTTGCAATGATGAAAACTGGACTAAAGCAATGGAGGAAGAGCTAATGCAAGTTGAGAAAAATCACACTTGGGATCTTGTTCCCAAACCTAGAAACAAGAATGTGATTGAAACCAAATGGGTCTTCTAGAACAAACTGAATGAAGTTGGTGAAGTAATCAGAAATAAAGCCAGTTTGGTCTGCAAGGGCTATTCTCAAATAGAAGGAGTTGATTTTGAAGAAACTTTTGCTCCAGTGGCAAGAATTGAAGCAGTCAGATTATTTCTTGCATTTTCTACCTTCAAAGATTTCAAAGTGTATCAGATGGATGTCAAGTCTGCCTTCTTGAATGATGACTTGGAAGAAGAAGTGTACATTGAGCAACCGGATGGATTTCAATTGTCTGATCATGGTGATATGGTCTGCAAGTTGAAGAAAGCATTGTATGGACTGCAACAAGCCCCAAGAGCCTGGTATGAAAGATTGGATAAACATCTTTTGAAGATTGGTTTCAACAAAGGTACTGTTGATAGGAATTTGTATTTCAAAATTGATCATGAAAATATCTTGATTATTGAAGTGTTTGTTGATGATATCATTTTTGGAGGAAGAGATAGTATGTGTAAAACCTTTGCAAATCAAATGAAAAGTGAATTTGAGATGTCTATGCTTGGGGAAATGAATTTATTTTTGGGTCTACAAATCACTCAAACAAAGAAAAGAATCTTCATTTTTCAGTCCAAATATGTGAAAGAATTGTTGAAGAAATTTGGGATGGAAGACTCAAAGCCAATGAATACTCCCATGGCAACCGGATGCAAATTAAGGAAAGATGATGACTCACCTAAGGCTGATCAGAAAAAAGTATAGGCCAATGATTGGAGGATTGTTGTATCTTACTCAAACTAGACCATACATTATGCAGGCTATTGATCTTGTTGCTAGATTCCAGGCTGATCCTAGAGAATCTCATGTCATGGCAATCAAGAGGATTTTTAGATATTTAAAAGGGACAGTTGAGTATGGATTGTGGTATCCTAGAGATCATGATTTCTCTATTCATGCATATACAGATGCGGACTGGGCAGGAGATGTGGATGACCAGAAGAGTACTAGTGGTGGAGAATTCTTTTTAGGGAAGAGATTGGTTTCTTGGCTAAGCAAGAAACAAAAGGCAATATCTCTGTCCACTACAGAAACATAATATATTGCAGCAACAGGTAGTTGTACTCAATTTTTGTGGATGAAGCAAATGCTAAGAGACATAAGAGTGGAGTATGAGGAGCCTATCACAATCTTCTGTGATAATTCAAGTGCAATAAATATATCTAAGAATCCGGTGTTGCATTCAAAGACTAAACATATATCCATCAAGTTTCACTTTTTGAGAGAGCAAGTGAACAAGAATGAAGTTAGATTGGAGTTTGTGTCTTCCAAGGACCAGATTGTAGATATTTTTACTAAACCTCTACCTAAGGACTCTTTCGAGTATCTCAGGGAGAAGTTAGGGGTTATTGCCCCTTCGGTAATGAACTAAGATGCACTGATGTTCATCAGTCTGGTGGATATCACAGTAATATTTTGTGGTCTGGATTGATGATGGGAAGCTGCTACTCAGGGGGAGTAGCTGGTATGATTTTGAAGTGGTGGAATTGCAAGTATGTGCCCTTTGCCATTGATGTCAAGGGGGAGAGAAGACATGTTAAAAACAAGTGGTTGCTGATCAAAGGGGGAGTAGGAAAGGAAGAGAAGACATGTGAATGGTTGTTGTTGATAAGGGGAGTTGTGACAGTAAGGAGAAGTTCTTGTCTTGATGGTCAAAACAATTTTTCACATCACATGTTGCCATCAATGACAAAGGGGGAGATTGTTGTAAGTATGGGCCTAACCGATGTTGTCATTGATGTCAACATACTCCTATTGCATTAATGATAAAGTTTGGATGAATTGATTGCTGAGGATATTAAGAAAATTGGTCATATCAGGAACACTGAAAAACAGTAAGTCCAATATAGGATGAGGATCAGAGGATGTGGTTTAAAAGGTTTGTAGATATGTGTCTTAAGGTGATCCAGTAGAGATTTCAGAGGTCCACATTAAGATCTGAAGAAGTTGTGTCTACTCAAGTTAAACCGGTTCCGACAGGTGTTCAGAGGTGACAGAGTGATACAGATAGGTCCAGTGAGATCCAGATATACATCATCCTATTTTGCGGATTTGGTGGAGTGTTTAGGAAGTCCTTGTGATGTGTCAACTCAATTGGTTCATGGTCTGGAGGTCCGCAAGCATCTATTCCTTTGTAAAAGTGATGACAGACTATATTCTTAAGGTTCTGGATGAAGGAGAGAAGGATTTCAGTAAGCAGATGAAGTGTGGATGTTCTTGGTGATTCAAGCAAGCTTGTTAAGGTCTTTGGATCGTGTCCAATTTGTGTTGGTGGTCCGCATTAGAGTTTAAACTTGCATTTGATGAATTGCTTCTGGATGAAGGTGTTCTTCCTGAGACTGGCTGACCGGATGAGTTACACATCCTGCGGATGTACTTGTAGATGTTTGCCGACTTAGATGATTATTCTTAAGTCGATGTCTTGTATAAATAAGGAATTGTAAAGTCATTTCAAGGTGTATTTGGTGGAGATGAGAGTGTGGTAGTGAAAAGGAGAGCGAAAGGAAGAGCAGAAGTATTGGGCTTAAATGGAACTGATTCAAGCATAGTGAAGATGCTATTCTCCAGTTTATGTATGTGATACTTATTATTTTGTAGATAGTGCGTCTCTTGTAGCCAGTGAGCCTCTTGTGAGTAGTGTGCTCGGGCAGTGAGCCTTAATTGGCATGTGCCATTTTGTTCTTTTTATTCTTCTAATAGAGAATATAATCTTGGGTTAATCACCCCGTGGTTTTTCCCTTAACTGGGTTTTCCACGTCAAAATCTTGGTGTCCCGTGTGTTAATGTGTTTCTGCTCTTGATTTAATGCATTATGTTTCCATGATTGATTTATCATTAAGCTACTAAATTACAAAGTGGATTTAATTGTTTAATTGGAAGAAAGTTTTAGACAACTGATTCACCCCCCCTCTCAGTTGCCTGCCCTGAATCTAACAAATTTTTCCTTTACCCTAGGTTTATCTTGCTTGCCATCTATGATCTAAGTCTAGCAAATGCTAATAAATTTGTTGCTTGTTTAAGTTGAAAGCTTGTAAAAATGTCTCATCTAGATAAGGATCAGTGTTTAGCCTTTAGAAAAGCCCAAATTCAAAAGCAATCCATCTCCTCCCCATTCCCCACTTGAGTTATGAATTACTATCTCACAAACTTGAATAAGTCTCCAACACTAGGATAACATGCAATCCCCTAGACTGAAAATCATAGTAAAGAGCGTTCATAATGTTTGTTCTGTTGGTGCCCACCTAGGGTTAGGGTTTTGAGTCGAGTCTGCAAGCTTATATATTTTAAATCCTCAAAATACCTTAGGTTTTATTTCCCTTCGGCCTTCCATGTTGTATCTTCTATTTTTTCGTTGACCTCCTGTTGCAAGTCATCTTTCACTTAAGCTACATATTCATGCCTTTGCACTCGTAGGTTGACCGACCCATATGCATTGTTTTACCGCTTTCTCCCATCGCGCTTGAGAAAAAATGCTAAGTCCAAAATCACTTTATGCAGCGGTGAATTTTATTGTATGTATGTATCTCTGTATGTACAAGTGCAAATGTTCATTGGTGGGCCCAAAAAAAATGTTCAATCAACCTTTAAAAATGAAAAAATTAATTGTATGCATCTTTTCTTGCATATCAGGTTTGCATGTATATTTGTGTTGTATGTTTAGACATGCAACATGTAGATACATTGGTGGCATACAAAGAAGAAATATGCAAAGTCAACATACAAAAGGGCCGACATGCATTCGCTATAGTGACAGAGGGTCATTGGCAAGATAGGATGCATCGGCAGCCAACTCCAAAGTTTGCCCAATGGCCAATTCATATACAATGGAAATGTGCAAGGAACCGGTATACAAGAGGTGGGGCCTGTAGGCATACAAAAAGGTTTGTATATGTTCGACATACAAAGTAGTATGTATATCAAAATATGCAAGTGCGATATACATTCCTGAGATGCATTGGTCGGACCCAAAAAGGTATGCAATGTAGTTGATAAAGGTAGGAGTCTGGATGAATGTATGTTTTTGCTTGTATGTTTGCATTGCATATGCAATATACAAGGTGAACATACAAAGGAATATATATAAGCCGGACCCGATTTAAAAGTCAAATTCGGCAAATTCAAAGTTAGAGTCCGCAACTTGTATGTCAAGTGCATTGTATGTATGCCAATATACAAAAGATTGAAGATACAAGGCCCAGATTTCAAAATGTTTCCAATCTGTTTTATAAAATTTGAAATCCACAGAAAGTATATTGCATTTGTATATGCAATATACAAGTCAAACATACAAAATAAAATATACAAGCTAGACCCAAACCCGATTTCAATTTGATCTATAATATTTTAGGTCCGCCTTGTATTTGGCTATTGTATGTATATGTGTTTGCATATACAAGGTGAAAAAAGGCAAAATATGGCGGAAAGGGCAAAATGCATGTTTGTGATGGGAAAGTTCAACGATGGAATCACAGGGTGTCTACGTGGCATGTTCTAATTGGTGAGTGACTTTTCAGTGCAGTTGGGAGCCATTGATCTTGGCGATGAGGGTGTGGATCGACGGCTATGTTCAAATGTTAATAGGGAGGGTTTTCCTTGAACATCTATAGTCCCATTTCAAGTGGGAAAATTGCAAGGCACTCAGTCTACTGCATTTCCAAGGCCGCGAGTTGGTATGCCATTAATGGCAATTGTTACAGAAGTGTGGTCGAAAACATGGACGAACCAACCACCCAATTGAAGAAGGAAATCCCTAGGGGGTGGCGTGGGTCTCGAGTTCAACCACTCCCAACCTTTCCTTCTGCTTACTGCATTGATTGTTTTGGGCGCCATTCCATGGTGCTTTTTTTTGGCAAAATTTTGATTTAACCACTATATGGTCTTGTTGAGGACACATTCTGAGTATATCAGGACTGTGTGCCTCATTTTTGTGGTTGCTGAAAACTGGACAAATTTTGGTGTTGTAATAAGATACAATCTTGTCGGTGGCTCTGTTTTGGCATCTTGTGAGTTTATGAATCATATGTTGAATGTTTCATGCATAATCTTACTGGTTTCATGTTGATTTAAATGAGTAATGCTTCATTGCATGTATTATGTTATTTGTCTCCAAATTGAATGTGTTCTTCTTCTGAATCTAAACAACTAACTGGTGTTTAAGCTTCTAGGATATAGGTTTGCTATGTTGAATGCTTGATCTTTTACTTCAGCTCAAGGAGTAGATTAAATGTTTAGGGTTAATTGTTGGGAGGAACATATTGCAATAAGGATTTTTGTAAGCAGAGATAACTGAATACTTAATATTGGGAAGTATCTATAAGGCAGACACTACAAAACCCCCTCGAAACCCAGTTATTGACCCAGGTTTATACATTCATTCACATATGTATGTCTATTGACTCCAAGCCCTGAGATAGGCACCTGTCTTCTCTTGTATTGAGGTTACAACCCAAGGTCTTGGTTTTGCATCTAAATACAAAATACACATCTAAACTTCAAATACAAACCTTTAGGACATTAGAAGCAGTTATAGGACCAAAATCATCTAATTCACAATTGAGCATAGGCCCAAAGCTAGCCCCTTTGCACTTATTTTACAGTTTTGGTTTGCATAAGAGAGGATTTATCTGCTTTATGTCAACATCCCAGAAAGTTCACAAGTATATTTTATGGGTGTTGAGTAGGGAATACCCCCTTGGTCTTGCAGAGCCTAAAGAAGAAGAGATATTTATAGAGTCTATCTCTTATATTGTTGGCCCCTAGCCTGTGAATCCTATTGATCAATGATGGCTACCTTGTAGGGATAACTGGGAAGAAGCATCTAGTTGGGAAAAACACTAATAGATTTGGCAACTCTGCTGGGGAGAAAAGTATAAAAATCTTGCTTCAAAAGTGAAACTAATTCCTAGTTATAGGTGGTGACTCTGAACTAATCTCCCAACTGGTAAAGTGAAATTTGTATGCAGGGGAGAAGATCCCTACATAATCCTTTGCTTGAAGAATTACCCAGAAAAATGATGTACAGGAAAAAAGGGGTTGTTCAAGCCGGTCAAGAGGGTCCTCTCTGCCCTAGAAACAATGATAGTACCCAAGATAATCCAGGATCTTTACAGCGGACAACACCTTATTTTTCAAACACAGAAGCTGAAATCCAAAATGTATATGAAAGACAACAAGGTGTCAATTTGAGAATGAGATCAGAGGTGTTTCAAGAACACCCTTTTTTAGATCCCCTTGACAGATTTGAATAAACTAAATCCCCTAGGGATGATGGTCAAAATGGAAAGGGACCATCCTCTTCTATGCCTAGAGATGAAGAATTAGCTGAAGAAATCAGGAGCTTGAGGGCTGAATTAGAATATTTGCAGGCTATGAAGATTAGAGATGATATGAGACAAAAGGTGCAAGCTCTGAGAATTGCTCAATATGATTCAGTTCCTACTCTTGATAATGAAAATGTGTTGGGAAACTAGCAAAGAAATGAAGCTTAGAATCAACAGAATGATCAGAGACAAAATGCAAATAATGTTAGGGTACCATTGAAAAATGTAAGAAATCAGAATGTAAATAGGAATGCGAATGTCAATTAGTTTGGTAGGCAGCCTATGCAGTTGGATAGACTCAGGCAGCTAGTTTTTAATGGTATTCCTGGTTACCCTAATCCCATTGATAAACATGTAAGGCTTCAGATACCAAAATTTTTAGGAAACAATACTATGTTAGGGGAAGATCATTTGAAAGCCTTTCAGAATGTTATGGACAACTTTGAGGTTGAACATGAAGATATTTTTATGAAACTGTTTACGCAATCCTTAGTTGATGAGGCTAGAGAGTGGTATAAAGGTTTGCCTAACCAGAGTGTCTCATCATGGGATGACTTCAGAAGGATTTTTAAAGAACAATATGGTGATAAAACTGACCCAAGCTTTTTTGTAAATAAATTAACTGTACTACTAAGGGGTCAAATGAGCAGGTTGTAGATTTTAATGCTAGGTTCACCAAAGTGTTGAACAAATTACCACACCACATGAGGCCTAATGAACCAATGTGTGTTGTACTATATATAAATGCTTTTGATGCTAAAACAACTTATGGATTAAGAGATAAGGGTCCTACTAGCCTCAGGGATGCTTTAGAATTGCAATAAATATTGAGAATAATAGGAAAGCATCTGGTAAGACAAATAGAAGGGATGATGTAAAGATTCTACAAAATCCAAATAAGTCTTAGATTGCTCAAGGTAATGCATCTACTTCTGAAGAAAAATTAGATAAGTTGACTAATATTGTTAAGGACCTAAGTTACAGACTTGCTAAGAATGAAAAGGGGATAGGCCCTGAAAGGCAGGTTTACCAAAGATAAGAAAAGAGACCATCATTGCATGATATGTTATATAACACTAATTGGCATAATGGCAAACCCATTCTCCCAAATAGCAATAATAATCAAAGAGCTCAAAATGTCAAGGAGACTCTTGACCCTTTGAAGAAGGCTATTAACATTGTTGATGACACTCCATGGTGCATAATATGTCAGATGCCTCACTCACAATCACAATGTATGATTGCTCAATCTTTGTATAATAATGTTGTTGCTTGTGATGAATGTAATGAACCACATTACATGCAAGATGATAATGTCAATATGCTGTCCACAAATGGGGAGCATTTTTCTTATGAAGCTGATGAAAGCACAAATTATGGGACTCATATCTGCCAGCAGATTTCTAGGGATGAGGAAGATGAAGATAATTATGCTTATGCTCAGGACTCACACATTTATTTGAATAACTTGAGGAGGCCTTCTGATGAAGAGATTAGAGCTCTCACAGCTACAACAGTGGCTCAAGTCAGAAGCAACTATAACCTTAGAGGCAAGGCTCAGGTTGGTAATTCACAACAACCAGATGACACCTTTGTAAATCAGCCAATGCATAATCATAAAGGGGCTGAACCACATAAGACAAAATGGAACAATAATAAGAAAAATTTTAAGCAAAAACCAAGTCATGATTCTCAGGGACCAGAAAGTGAAGTGCCCCAAAATGAGGACCAAAATAAAAATTCTCATGTCATGGGTGACAACCAGAAGGCCACTAAAATTAAGGCTGGATCAGCTCAAGATAGAAATAAAGCCATGGCTCAAACTACAACTGTTGTACAAAATTATGGTCCCTTTGACATAACCCAGGTTTATCCCAGATAAAGGTCTCTATTCCATTGATGGAGCTAATGAAAGTTGAAGAATTCAGAAATAAAGCATTGTCCCTAATTTTAGGGGTAGCTTGTTAGGCTGAGCAAAATGTTGAGACTCAAGGTAAGAAATAGGCCTTGTGTGTTGATGAGGATGAGGTTCCTGAAGTCTATTTGGGAGTAACAATGATAAAATGCCCTTCTTAGGTTGAACCATTTTATGTCTCCCTTGTTATCAATGGGAAAGTAATCAAGAACTGTATACTTGACTCAGGAACATCAACAAATATTATGCCTCTAGCTATCATGCAGCAAGTTGGATTAAAAATAGATAAGGCATGTGGAAAATGCTATGCAATGGATGCTAGGGAGATGCCAGTCATAGGAATCACGAAGGATGTGGATTTTATGCTAGCAGCATACCCAAAAAAGACTTATAGAATGAACATAACAGTAGTTGACATAAAGCCGCAGTATGGTATGCTGTTGTCAAGAAGATGGGTAGCATTGATTAGAGCAAGTATGTAGTTAGATTTATCATATACCATGATTCCAATGAATAGTAGAGATGTCAAACTAGTTAGAGAAGAGAGGTCACCTGAAATAGTTGAAGATAAAGATTTAGATGAGCATATATGTTTTGTGGATACTGACTGTGAGAATTTCAAAGTTGTCTCAGATGATCAACAAAATAGAGAGAAAGATTTTTGTATTCATGAACTTGACCAGCGAGGTCTCTGAACTATGTATTTTGATGGAGCTTGTTCAAAGGAGGGTTCTGGTGTTGGAATTGTGTTCTTGTCTCCAACGGGTAAGCTTCTGAAATTTTCTTTTTTGTTAAAGTTTGTCTGCACAAATAATATTGCCGAATATGAAGCCCTGCTATTAGGATTGAATGTTGCCTTGAAGCATGGAATTAAGGTGCTAAAAGTGTTTGGAGATTCAGAGTTAATTACCTCCCAGGTGAAAGATAAGTATGCTTCAAAAAATAAAAGGTTAAAACAGTATAAGCATGTTGTGTGGGACACAATTGAATTGTTTGATGCATTTTCAATAAATTAGGTAGAAAGATCAAAGAATGTCATGGAAGATTTTCTAGCCAATGCGGCCATTAGGCCAGATGATGCCACTTTGTCTGATGTCATAGATGTTGAGGTTAAACTTAGACCTACAATACCAGATAATGTATGCAGCTGGCAGGTGTTTGATGATGATAGGGATTTGTTAAGGTTCCTGCACTGCGTAGATGAGTATGAGAACCAGGAGATTAATTTTCAAAATTTTGTAGAAGTTGTGGATGGAAAAGAAACTCTTTTGGGGAAAAGAAGTAATTCAGCTTAAGACAAATAAAACCCCCAGAGGGCTAGTTGCTTTAGAAAGAGCTTTTGATAATAGAGACTAGTTTGTTAAGAAGGCATCTCCTACAAACAAAGATGACTTGGAGGAGATAAACTTGGGGACACACCATGCCCCCAAAAGGGTATATATTGGAAGACAACTCAAGCCACACATCAGAAGTATATTGATAGCATTATTGAAAAAGTATAAGCATGTTTTTGCATGGTCATATGAGGACCTAAAAGCTTATAGAGGAGACTTATTCCAGCATGAGATTCCTTTGAAGCCTGGAGCCAAGCCAGTCAGACAAAAACAAAGACCTATTAACCCAACTTTGGCTCCAAAAATGTAGCAAGAGCTTGTAAAGCTTAGGGAGGCTGGAATAATTGTGCCTATTAGACATTCAACTTGGGTGTCCAATCTTGTCCCAGTTAGAAATAAAAATGGTGATATAAGACTTTGTGTAGACTTCAGAAACTTGAATATGTCTTCTTTAAAGGATAATTATCCACTACCTAACATGGAAGCTATGTTACAAAAAGTGACTGGTTGTGAGCTTTTATCCATGATGGATGGATTTTCAGGATACAATCAGGTGAAAGTAAAAGAATCTGAACAATACAAGACTGCCTTCACCACTCCATGGGGGACTTATGCATATGTAAGAATGTCGTTTGGACTAACAAATGTAGGTGCTACTTTTTAGAGGGCCATGGATGTTACTTTTGCATGATTGATTGACTCAATCCTGGTTGTATATCAAGATGATTTAATTGCCTATTCAAAAAAGGAAGAGCAACATTGTATGCATCTAGAACAAATTTTTATTAGAGCATTAGAATATGGCATTTCACTTAACCCAAAGAAATCCACTTTTGGGGTAGTAGAAGGAAAACTATTGGGACACATTGTTTCCAAGGATGGAGTTAGGATTGATCCCGAAAGGGTTGCTGCAATTGACAGAATTCAAATGCCTAAAACTGTGAAAGGCATTCAGTCCTTCTTTGGGCAGATTAA
Organism: Cunninghamia lanceolata; assembly: GCA_027924645.1. Lineage (NCBI taxonomy): Eukaryota > Viridiplantae > Streptophyta > Pinopsida > Cupressales > Cupressaceae > Cunninghamia > Cunninghamia lanceolata. The sequence continues at coordinate 13,021,361 of BSBN01000870.1, read as the reverse complement.
CTTTGTTAGAAGATTCATTCCCAACTTTGCAAATATTACAAAAGATATTTCTAAAATGTTGAAGAAGGGTGCAACTATCAAATGGGAAAGTGAAGCAATCAAATCATTTCAAAACATCAAAGAAGCTATAAAGATGGCTCCTGTGTTGAATTCTCCTAATTTTTCTAAGCCACTTCAGTTGTTCTCATTTGCTTCTTTTCACATTGTTGCTACATGTTTATTACAGAAAAATGAAGAGGGTTTTGAACAACCAATTGCTTTCAGTAGCATGTCATTGCAAGCGGCTGAATTGAAATATGATATCATGGAAAAGCAGGCATATGCCTTGGTTAGGGTAGTCAAAAGCTTCAGGCCATATTTAGTAGGCTCTCAGATAGTTGCATATGTGCCCCATGCAGCAATTAAGGACATTTTCACTTAGCAAGAGGTGACAAGAAGAAGATGTAGGTGGATTAACAAGTTACAAGAGTTCAACATTGAAATACAAATCACAAAGTTGGTAAGGGGACAAGGTTTAGCTAAGATGATGACACAATCAAATTTGGAGGCATGCTGGGTAAATGTAGTTCAAGATGAAGTTGCTAATATGTCAGAATCGAAATGGTACAAGGATATTGTGTATTATTTGCAGAATTTAAATTGTCCTCCCCATCTCAGTGATAGTCAAAAAAGGACTTTAAAACTACATGCTATCAAATACATAATTATTCAAGGAAAACTATATTGGAAGAATCCTGATGGTGTGCTACTTAGGTGTGTGGATGAAAATTAGGCTACAAATATTTTAAATGACATGCACAACAGAGTGTGTGGTGGACACTATACTACCAAGACAATAGCTCACAAAATTCTTAGAGCAAGCTATTGGTGGCCTACCCTTTTCTCAGATGCACAAAAGATGGTAAGAAAGTGTGATCCCTACCAAAGGTTCTCAGGAAAACTAAAGTATGAAGGTGCATTACCCCTTAGAACTATAACTATGGAGGCTCCATGAGGAATTGATTTTATAGGAAAAATTTCTGAAAAGTCAAGTGGAGGACACGGTTGGATTTTGGTTGCTACTGACTATTTCACCAAATGGGTTGAGGCCATTCCAACTAAGAAAGCTACAAGTAGGGTGGTGATGGATTTTATTTTGGAACACATTATTATCAGATTTGGAGTGCCAGTCAGAGTGGTCACAAACAATGCCATGTACTTTAGATCTAGTGAGTTTGTGGACTTTTGCAACAACTATGGGATTAATTTGTCATATGCATCACCATATCATCCACAGGGAAATCATTAAGTAGAATCAAGTAACAAGAGCCTTATGAAAATCATCAAAAGGATGGTACACAAGAACAAAAGGGCATGGGATTCAAAGTTAAAGATGGCACTATGGGCTGACTGGATAATAGTGAAGATAGCAATTGGGAGGTCACCTTTTGAACTAGTTATGGTGCAACAGCTAGGTTACTTGTAAATAATCTCTTGCCAATCTATAGATTCATACAAGAAAATGATGAAGAGATTGAGGACTCAATGAATGAAAGGATAAATCAACTAGTTGCATTAGATAAAACTAGAAGAGAAGCACAGAAGACAAATATTAGGATACAACAGAAGGTAAAATATTTGTTTGACAAAAGGGCTACAAAAAGGAAGTTTCAAATAAGTGATTTAGTCCTTGTTTGGAATGCAAAGAGCCAAGATAAGGGCATGCATGGTAAATTTGATCCTTTATGGATGGGCCCATATCAAATCAACAATATTCATGGAGAAGATTCCTACTTTCTCCAGGCCCTAAATGGTGAACTACTGGAATTGCCTGTGCACGGTCAGTTCCTAAAGCCCTACTTTTCATAAATGAATATCCTGTGTGCACATTGTAAATTAGGTGTGAATAGTCTGTACATGCCAGGTATAGTCGCTGGTGTTTTGTGTTTTGTATTTTGCTTGGTCTGTCCCGGAGTGGTCTGGTTCTTGCTGCAACCTTGCGTCTGCATGTCCCCAGTCGGAGCCAATGTTGGTGCCCACCTAGGGTTAGGGTTTTGAGTTGAGTATGCAAGCTTATATATTTGAAATCCTCAAAATACCTTAGGTTTTATTTCCCTTCAGCCTTTCTCATTGTATCTTCTATTTTGTCGTTGACCTCCTGTTGCAAGACATCTTTCACTTAAGCTACATATTCATGCCTTTGCACTCGTAGGTTGACCAGCCCCTATGCATTGTTTTACCACTTTCTCTCGCCGCGCTTGAGAAAAAATGCTAAGTCCAAAATCACTTTATGCAGCGGTGAATTTTATTGTATGTATGTATCTCTGTATGTACAAGTGCAAACGTTCATTGGCGGGCCCAAAAAAAATGTTTAATCAACCTTTGAAAATGAAAAAATTAATTGTATGCATCTTTTCTTGCATATCGGGTTTGCATGTATATTTGTGTTGTATGTTTAGACATGCAACGGGTAGATACATTGGTGGCATACAAAGAAGAAATATGCAAAGTCAACATACAAAAGGGCCAACATGCATTCGCTACAGTGACAAAGGGTCATCGGCAAGACAGGATGCATCGGCAGCCAACTCCAAAGTTTGCTCAATGGCCGATGCATATACAATGGAAGTGTGCAAGGGACTGGTATACAAGAGGTGGGGCCTACAGGCATACAAAAAGGTTTGTATATGTTCGACATATAAAGTAGGATGTATATCAAAATATGCAAGTGTGATATACATTCTCGAGATGCATTGGCCAGACCCGAAGAGGTATGCAATGTAGTTGATAAAGGTAGCAGTCTGGATGAATGTATGTTTTTGCTTGTATGTTTGCATTGCATATGTGATATACAAGGCGAACATACAAAGGAATATATAAAAGCTAGACCTAATTTCAAAGTTGGAGTCTGCAGCTTGTATGTCAAGTGCATTGTATGTATGCTGATATACAAAAGATTGAAGATACAAGGCTTGGATTTCAAAATGTTTCCAATCTATTTTATAAAATTTGAAATCTGCAGAATGTATATTGAGTTTGTATATGCAATATACAAGGTGAACATACAAAAGAAAATATACAAGTTGGACCCGAACCTGATTTCAATTTGATCTATAATATTTTAGGTCTGCCTTGTATTTGGCTGTTGTATGTATATGCATTTGCATATACAAGGAGAAAAAAGGCAAAATATGGCAGAAAGGGCAAAATGCATGTTTGCGATGGGAAAAGTCAGCGATGGAAGCACAGGGTGTCTACATGGCACGTTCTAATTGGTGAGCAACTTTTCAGCGCAGTTGGGAGCCATTGATCTTGGTGATGAGGGTGTGGATCGATGGCTATGTTCAAATGTTCAAAGGCGAGGGTTTTCCCTAAACATCTACAGTCACATTTCAGGTGGGAAAATTGCAAGGCACTCAGTCTGCTATGTTTCCAAGGCCGCAATTTGGTATGCCATTAATGGCAATTGTTACAGAAGTGTGGTCGAAGACATGGACGGACCAACTACCTGATAGAAGAAGGAAATCCCCAGGCAATGGCGTGGGTCTCGAGTTCAACCATTCCTAGCCTTTCCTTATGCCTATTGCATTGATTGTTTTGGGTACCATTCCATGGTGCATTTTTTTTGGTAGAATTTTGATTTAACCACTGTATGGTCTTGTTGAGGACACATTCTGAGTATATCAGGACTGTGTGCCTCATTTTTGTGGTTGTTGAAAACTAGACAAATTTTGGTGTTGTAATAAGATACAATCTTGTTGGTGGCTCTGTTTTGGCATCTTGTGAGTTTATGATGAATGTTTCATGCATAATCTTACTGGTTTCATGTTGATTTGAATGAGTAATGCTTCATTGCATGTATTCTATTATTTGTCTCCAAATTGAATATGTTCTTCTTCTAAATCTAAATAGCTAAGGGGTGTTTAAGATTCTAGGATATGGGTCTACTATGTTGAATGCTTGATCTTTTACTTCAGCTCAAGGAGTAGATTAAATGTTCAGGGTTAAGTGTTGGGAGGAACATATTGCAATAAGGATTTTTGTAAGTAGAGATAACTGAATACTTAATATTGGGAAGTATCTGTAAGGCAGACACTACAAAACCCCTCGAAACCCAGTTATTGACCCAGGTTTATGCATTCATTCACATATGTATGTCTATTGACTCCGAGCCCTAAGATAGGCACCAGTCTTCTCTTGTATTGAGGTTACAACCCAAGGTCTTGGTTTTGCATCCAAATACAAAATACACATCTAAACTTCAAATACAAACCTTTAGGACATTAGAAGTAGTTATAGGACCAAAATCGTCTAATTCACAACTGAGCATAGGCCCAAAACTAGCCCCTTTGTACTTATTTCACAGTTTTGGTCTACATAAGAGAAGATTTATCTTCTTTGTGTCAACATCCTAGAAAGTTCACAAGTATATTTTATGGGTGTTGAGTAGGGAATACCCCCCTTGGTCTTGCAGAGCCTAAAGAAGAAGAGGAGATTTTTATAGAGTCTATCTCTTGTACTGTTGGCCCCTAGCCCGGAAATCTTATTGATTAATGATGGCTACCTTGTAGGGATAACTGGGAAGAAGCATCCAGTTGGGAAAAACACTAACATGTTCCATAATGCATTCATAAAAAAATTAGAAAAAGAGATCCAAAGCAATAAAAGTCAATGTCATAACTCATGACATTCCATAGGAAGTAGAAGTTCATTCCAGCATCACCTTTGTTTGTGCATTGCATATTGTCCATGCATTCATATATATATCCAAAAAAGAACTAAAAACATATCATTGTCATCATGCTTACATTCCTAGAGTTAAGGGTCTACACAATCAAAAAAGTTCTAAAAACTTCCAAAGTACACAAGAGATAAGCATTCATACGACAACGGTAATCATGAAGAGATAGTTTTTTCATAGCCATATCAAAAGGTTCAAGATTCTACACAAGTAAGAGAGATTAGACAAAATGCTCTTAGGATAAGTAAGGCTACCCCATGCAAGGGGGCACAATAATGAAACAAATAGGTGAAAGCCTTAGGGACAACTGAGCCCTCTAACTGAACCATCAAGCCTCCTACTCCTGTGCCTCTAAATGACACTAGAATATCCATGAGATCTATGGGAACAAGGAACCCTATTGTGATCTTGAGAATGTGAAGGACTTGTTGCACTCAAATCATGATGCCAAATCCCAAGACAAGCCACCTCTTGAAGAATGGCATTCTCACCCCTAAGAGTAAGATTCTCTACTCTCAAAGAAGCATTATCATTGCACCTGTGGTAGGCAGGAGCAAAGATATTAGTGTGTCAACCAACTCTAGCAAGTACTCCAGGATCAATAAGAAGTCACTCTCATGATAGACTAGTAAATGGACCAACCAAATTAACGAAAGTGTCACAAAAGAAGGTTCTCCATTCCTCAGCATTACTTGAGAAAAGAAAGAAAGAAGGAATGACGATTCATGATTTAAATGAAGACGAACAATGAAAAACATGAAAACAAATGTAAACTTACAAGAATCGCCAGACTACCAAGTGGGATCAATGTGTCGCATCTCATCATCAAAAAGAGAAGGCCTTGGACCTAAAGAAGTAGTCCCCAGTATCTCCTCCTCATTTGAGTCAACCTCCTGGTTGTCTCCAACTAAGCCATCATCTAACTGATCATCTCCCTCAAGAACATAGTCCTCATCAATAGAATCAGTGTCTTCCAAGGAAACAAGTCCTTGGGAAGGAGCTTCTCTCCCTCCCCTTTGTCCACATCTTAGGTCCTAGAAGTTCTAGTAATCAAAACCCTAGGATTCAAAGGAGTTTAAACAAAATCTCTTTGACTGACCTCACCCATCTCTTGGACATATCGATAGCAAGTAGGAATTAGGGGCAAGTCCTCTAGAAGGTCATCTCCTACCTATTGAAGAACTTTCTCAACATGGTGAGCCTTGACAAAAGCATTACGATCAGAAAGCTAAGAAATGCTATGACAATAATCTTGAATCTATCTATCATGAGACCAAGTGCCCTCCATATTCACATAAGGGTTAAAAATCATGTTTGCAATAGTGAGACTAGCCACAGTGCATAGAAAAGTATCAAAGTGGCCCATGGGAACCCATCTAGTGGCTCTCAGAAGTCTAGGATCAAGAAGTGGAAGCTTCTTTTGGTATGGCTTGATGTGCTCATAAATCCAAGTCATGATCAGAGTGGAGTGGCTAAACACAAGAGCCCCATGAAAAGAAATGTAATATCCCCTTTTAGACCCATGGGTAGTCCATCATAGAATTCCTGTGGACTAGCCATTTGGTTAAGTGATGAAAAAATGAAATATTTAAAAGGGTCACTTAACTCATTTTATGGAGCGCTCACATTGGGAAATATTACAAAGTGAAATTCAAAGTAATATTTCCCTCCTAAGTAAAATGTCCCTCTTGAAGAGTTTTAAAAGAGGGAAAAATGCCTCATTTGAATATGCTTGCATTATGATATCTCCTTCTTTTGAGCTCTGCTAGAGTTTGTGATTGTGGAGGTTTGAGCATTCAGACTAGAGGCTTGTGGAGACAGAAACCTCCATAGGTAACAACATTCTACAGGTGTGCATTACCACCCAACGGTGCTTCTTGGTGGATACATCTAGTATTCACAACTATGCTTCATTGGAGCTTGATTTGTTGAGGGTTTGAGAGTTGTTGGACATATCCTTTATAGAATTGTGAAGGCCATTCCATTCAGCCCAAGCCATACCTTTTCAAGGTGGATATTTGAGGAGATTTAAGGGAACATTTACATTCTTATAAGGTCGCCTAGCCTTGGGAACCACACACAATCCATCCTAGCCTTGTTCTAGAGGCCATACACCATTTTGTTTGCTGTTCATCACTTCCAGCAAAGGCCGTCCACCTCCAGGAGTGACGTGGGGGCATTATGTCTTCATTTCTCTTTGCGGATATTGTGGGTTTTGTATTACCAGAGGCATTCAGAGCCCTTTGTATCGCTGGTAGCATTTTGTATGCTCATCTTGTATTTCTTGGGAGATTGGAGTGATTTCCAGCCATACCCACTAGTTGGTCTGGCAATAGCATAAACATGAAGTTGTATTTCTGCAAACAGTTATGCTATAGTAATTAATATTTGGCTATTCTGCTATTTGGGTCTTTGTTATTTTCTCCATATCTATTATATATTTTCTGGGTTTGTAATATATACTATATTTTGTATGCTCCGACAACACATCTGCAGCAAAACTGAAAACCCCTTCTGCATCCTTCTGTCTAGTCTGAAAGAACACAAAAATTAAAATAAAATAACACATAAAAGATTTTAAAAATATACAAATAGGTACGGCACATTTCAGTGGTATTAGAGCCACGATCTTGCCATCCTATGAGGTGAAATAGACATGCAGAAGTGAAAATGAGATATGCGACTAACAGATAGATATTCCTTCAGGAATACCAGAGAAAGGCAAGGAACACATATTCGACAGTTGGTAGTTCCAGAGAATCCAATACCTATAACATATGCTTTTGAGTCAGACCCAGAGATAGAGGTGGCAGCTGCAGAGGACGATTCTCAGGTTTCACAGACAGGCCCCTTTCCTGGAGAGTTACCTCCATTTATAGAGCATACAAGGGAAATGGGAGATACAGAGATTGAAGAACCAAGCACAAGAGATATCCTCAACGACTTGGCTAAAGGGCAGCAACAACTAGTGCCCAGCTTGGATAGGTCTGAGCAGGCACTTGGGAGGCTTCTTGGCTGATTATTTCTTGAGCTGGATGAAGATGAGGAGGATATAGGTTGAAACAGATATAGAAATGACAGGAATGGAGGTAGGAATGACATACATGGAGACCGGCATGACATGAATAGAGACCGAGGAAATGGAGATAAGAATGGTGACCGAAACGCTGATGTTAGAAATGGGCACAAGAATCATGATGGAGAGGCTTCGGTGAATAACTGGGGTGCTATACAACTCATGGCTGTAGATAGACCAAGCATTCTGACTTTCAGGCTGAGGAATGAGATACCAGACAGGGATGCTACACAGTTAGAATTTTAGGAAGAGATCTTTAGGGATTGGCAGGCTTCCAGCGAAGGGTTTAGAGCCAAAATGACTTTCAGAGACTACTCAGATCTTCAGATGAGACACAGACATAGAGGGGGTAATAGATAACAGAACAATGAGCTGCAGAAGAAGGTCAACAAGATGACCTTACCATATTTTGATGGTTCGGGAAAAACTTTAGCAAGAGTGTGGGTACAAAAGTTGGACAATTACCTTTAGATCAGCTCCATGCTAGAGACAGATCCCATCACATATGCTGCCTTACACTTGGAAAGTACTGTGCATAAGTGGTGGAGCAATGGGAAGGTGACTCTAGGACATGACCAGATCACATCTTACGTTGAGTTCACAACCAGACTCATAGACATGTTTGACAAGGACCCCGAATTGTAGTTCAAGGAGCTAGCACAGTTGAGACAGAATGGATCAGTGGACTCATACATTTCAGAGTTCCAGGATCTCTCAGTCATGCTTTCAGATATATCAGAGAGGAGGTTGATCATGCTCTTCGTTGATGGGTTGTCTGATCCTCTAAGGGGATGGGTGAAGGGTTTAGACCTTATGACATTGCAGGAGGCCATGAAGAAGGCTCGTGATATGGAATCGTCTATATGGAGGAGCAAATTTCAGAGTAAGAACTTTCAGCATAGGAGAGATAAGGAAAGAGATAGGAGACCTTTCCACAAGGACTTGGGACACCAGCCACATAAAGAGTTCTTCCCAGATTGATAATGATCAGCTGAATGAGCTCAGGAGGAAGAAGCTTTGTTTTCACTGCAGAGAGCCTTGGGATCCTAAGCACAAGTGTGCTGCCCAAGGGAAGGCAAAATAGATTGAGTACTTCTCAGTAGATGAGTCTGTGGAATCGAACACACATTCAGAGCAGCATATAGAGGATGATGATTTACGTACAGATGTTGCATCCGAAGTACCAGATAAGGATAATGATACCTTCCTACCCACAGCCCACATTTCTAGCATTCAGAGAGAAGGGTCATTCAAGATCTGAGGAGTATTGGGTGGACAGAGGTGCATTACCTTTCTAGATACATGTGCCACTCATAACTTCATAGATGAGGGCTTGGTTGCTAAGAGGGGGTTACAAACAAAGGAGTTTGTGGGATTTAAGGTAAAGGTAGCCGATGGGTTTGTACTCACTTGCACTAGGAGGATTCCCAACTTGACGATCTAGCTAAACCATTATACTTGTTAGTCAGGGTTTTATGTGGTCAGCATGGGTGACATGGATGTTGTGCTAGGAAAGAAATGGCTTCATGAGATAGGGGAGTTCACTATCAATTTGAGGACAATGGAAATGAAGTTTAAAGTAAATAGGGTTAAGCATGTGCTCAGGGGAATTTCAGATGGTGGATTGAGAGTTGTTTCTCTCAAGTGAATGGAAAGATTGATTCGCCATGATCAGGTACAATGGGCAGCAGAGATATTGGTGATGCCTGAAATTGCGGAGTAGTAGAAACGTGAGTATCCACCTAACATACAGGCTCTTCTAACTAAACACACCAAAGTGTTTAGTGATATTCCACCCAGTAGACCGCCTGATAGGGCTATTGAGCATGTGATCGAGTTGGAGGAGGGTGCAAAACCGGTGATCATCACACCATACTAGCACCCAAAGAGGTCCAAAGATGAGATCGAGAAATCTATCAAAGAGCTTCTCACCATGGGACACATAAGACCAAGTAAGAGCCCGTTTGCATCATCCATTGTGTTAGTAAAGAAAAAGGATGAGACTCTTAGGATGTGCATTGATTACAGGGAACTCAATAAGAAAACAATCAAGAACAGGTATCCCATACACGGGGCCTATTATTTCTCCAAGATTGACTTGAGATCTGGGTACCATCAGATTAGGGTCAGAGATGAGGATGTGGAGAAGACAACATTTAGGTGTCACTATGGGCACTTTGAGTTCCTAGTCATGCCATTTGGGTTGACTAATGCACCAGCTACCTTCCAGTCTTGCATGAATAGAGTCTTCAGAGAGCAGTTGAGGAGGTTCATCCTAATATTTTTTGATGATATCCTGATTTATAGTAAAACGTGGGAAGAGCACGTGAAACACATTGACATTGTGTTGAGTATTTTGGAGAGGGAATCTTTATATGCTAAGATGTCAAAGTGTGAGTTTGGGATGACCGAGTTGCTATACTTGGGTCACATCATCAGTGCTGGTAACGTGAAGGTAGACCCGGAGAAGATTCGGGCAATAGTAGATTGGCCACCACCTAAGAATCTTACTCAGCTGAAGGGATTCTTGGGTTTATGTGGATATTACCACAGGTTCGTGAAGGGGTTTTCTCAATCAGCTGCTCCCCTCATAGATTTGACTCGCAAGGATGCATTTAGTTGGACAGGGGGCACACAAGAGTGCTTTGACTGATTCAAACAGATTATGAGTACATGCCCTGTATTGACCATGCCAGATTTTAGCAAGCCCTTTGAGTTGCAGTGTGATGCTTTAGGGAAAGGCATTGGTGTGGTAATTATACAGGATAAGCACCCCATAGCATTTAAGAGTAGAAAGTTGAGGGGTGTGGAATGCAGCTATAGCATTTACAACAGGGAGATGTTAGCCATAATGCATGCATTGGCTAAGTTTAGACAATACCTTGTGGGCAGTAAGTTCATAGTCAACACAGATCACAACAGTCTAAAGCATTTCCTTAGCTAGAAAGACTTAAACAAGAGGCAACAGAAGTGGGTCAGCAAGCTACAGGCCTATGACTTTGAAATTGTGTACGTCAAAGGAAAGAAAAATGTTGTTGCTAATGCTCTATCTAGGAGGCCCCATTTATGTGCACTTGGAGCCATTGCAGATGATTGGAGAGATGATATTAGCTAAGTATGCAAAGGATGCATGGGCTACTGGGATAATTGATGGCACCATCAAGCATGATAGGTATACAGTGGTAAATGATTTAATCATTTACAAGAATAGAATCTTCTTGGTGTCAGGTTCTTAGATGAAACAGAAGGTTTTGAGGGCATTCCATGACTTGCCAATGGTAGGACACCTAGGGTACTTCAAAACTTATAGGCAGGTTAGAGATAGGTTCACCTGGAAGGGCCTCAAGATGGAGGTGATGCAGTATGTGAGAGAGTGCCCGATATGTCAACATAACAAACAAGAGAATTCATCCCCAGGAGGTTTATTGCAGCCCCTACCCATTCTTGAAAGGAAGTGGGATAGCATTTCTATGGACTTTATCACAGGTTTACCAAAAGTCCAAGATAGGGATTGCATTTTTGTGGTAGTGGATAGGTTGACAAAGTATGCACACTTCTTTGCCATCCCTACCACTTTTGCTACAACACAAGTTGCAGAATTATTCTTTCATGAGGTATTTCGACTCCATGGGTTGCCTCGAAACATTGTTAGTGATAGGGCTAGCAGGTTCCTTAGTAATTTTTGGCAGGAGCTCTTCAGGCTGACAGGGACAGAGCTCACACCCAGTATGAGTTACCACCCTCAGATGGATGGTCAGACGGAGATAGTTAATAAATGGGTGGAAGGATACCTCCGAAACTATGTTTCAAGGTAGCAAAGGGCATGGGTTAAGTGGCTTCACATGGGAGAGTATTGTTACAATTCCACATACCACATGTCTATTCAAATGTCACCATTTATGGCCCTGTATGGGTATGAGGCACCGAGCTTTGTTGATTTGTTGTTTGGTGATAGCAGAGTGCCGAAGGCCAAAGACCTTCTCCAGGAGAGTCAGGACATCATGAGGTCTTTGAAGGAGAACATACAGAAGGCTCAGAATCAGCAGAAGCAATATGTAGATTAGTAGAGGACCGAGCGGTCTTTTGTGGTTGGTGACATGGTGTATCTGTTGTTCTCAAAATCAACTACACTCTTTTTTGTAGACAACCCCTACGAAACTTGTCCATTTTGTAATCTACACTCTAAGTTTGCAAATCGAGACAAGATTCTCTTGGTCCCGTGCGAAGTCATTTGACATCCTAAACTAGTTTGCAGCATTCCCTCGAATCAATTCCTTGAAGCTGGCGCAAATCGATTAAGTCATAAACTGACCAAAATATCAATTTTGATCATTTTTTGGGGTGTTAGTGAAATTTTGCGTCTTTATATGCAAAGTCGGCCAAATTCACTGCTTTTGAATGTCTTTTTGTTTATGTGTAGTGTCGGTAATTTTTGCCGCTTTTACATAGTTTTTCTTTTCCTGCATGTCTGAGCGGCACTTTTTATCGCCACTACACGTTCTCGTTGAAAGGTTTTAAATTGTACATGCAAAATCTGTGGTTTTTGCTGCCATTGTTTTGTGAAGGCATGTGTAAGGTCAGCCGAAATCGCCGCCTAAGCAATATCTCCAAGATCTTGAACTTCAAGTGGCATTAATGGCCACTCATGCCAAGCATTAAGGGCTTAATTTTGAGCCTTTTAAATGTGTTATTTAACTCATTATTTCTTGTCATTTCTTCTGATTCAAAACGTTCTAGTCAATTCACGAATTCCTTCTTCAACCTTTTGATCACGCACCTTTGGATTATAACATATTTTGAGTTATAGTTGAGTCGACACACTTAGGGTTTTCCTCCATTTGAACAGGTAAGTGTTTTTGTTTGTTATTGTTTCCTTATTTAAATCTTCCACTTTCTATTAGTTAAAGCAATTGAACCCTTGTCCTTCGAAGGTCATATTGTTTGTATATTATTCAAAACAAAATCGTAGTTTTTCATTTATTTCTTCTTTTTGTGACAAAACCTTATTTTTAGTTTAAACCCCCTTTGGCCAATATTATCTTGTGAGTGTTTTTCGTAGTTTTTGTCTCGTGAAATCATTGATCTCCACATGTATAAAAGATGCGAGGTCGGCATTTTTGCCTCTTTGTCATTTAAAGATTTTTCCAAACACAAGGTGTATGGGTGGTGAAATTCATCGCCCTTACACAAAAGATTTCCTATCAAACATGTAGAGTCAGTGTTATTCACTGCTCGAACACTTACAACCCTACCCTACATGCACTGTCAGCGATTTTTTCTGCTCATGTATTTGACAATGCTTTCAAGGGGAAGTGTATGGGCGGTGAAATTCACCACCCTTACATGAAAACTTGCAACTCTTATACCATATGCCTTGTCGGTAAAAATTGCCGCTCAAACATTGAAACTTGTAATTTCATATCAAATGCAGTGTCGGCATATTTTGCCACTCCAACATATAACTCATTTCCTGGAACATGAGGTAGAGATGAATTTTGCACCGATACAAGTACACAATATCCCTCATATGCAAGGGCAATAAATTTTGCCACCCATGCAAGCATTCTCTCAAATTTTCCTAACTCTGAGATATTTTCATTTCACTTTTCTGAGCCCACTTTCCTCTGATTTTTGGCCTGCTTGCACTATAGCCTTTTCAAGCGTGTCTCCATAGTCATGATCATCGACATGCAATTTCCTAGATTTCTAGTTTTTCCCCTAATTGCATGATCATGACTTTTTTGTTGCAGTTTCTTCTGTGGATCTTCTATCTTCATCAACATCCTTCTGGTGATAGCTCGTTCAGATGACTGAGTTGTCTTCGAAGAAGTCAAAGGCAATGAAGTACAAATATCAAGGTGTTTTTCCAATCACCTCAGTCACTTCTAATGTCGACAACATTAGAGATATAGAGATTGGCCATGTGGACATGGTTGAATTTGTGGAGATAACCAAGTCAAATAACCCCAACTCTGCAATGAAGAAGATAATTGACAGTAACATTCATTTGGTATCGTCTTTTCCGGTGGCAGCTCACAACACAAAATTTGTCCTTCAGTGTGCTCATTTTCATAATAGAGATACTAGGGCTGTGGTGGATGCAAGTGGCAATGTAATAATCAGACTAGATCTTGAGTTCATTGATAAGGTGTTTATGTGCCCTCCTACTACAGAAGTGTTAAAGCTTGATTTTGTTGAAGCACAAAAGGAATATGACAAAAATCCAGATAAGGCAAAGAAGGTAATCAATACCAAATGGCTTAAATCTCCACAGTCAAACTTGTCTAGGTGGCCACAGAGTTTTCCTAGAAGCAACTTTATAGAAGAGGTTGGTGATCTGATTACTCTTCTCAGCAGGATAAGAGGATTGGCTTCTTCTTTAGTGTTTCATGAATGGATGTATCCTTTCATCAAGGTAATACTCCAAGGCAAACAAACTATCTTTTGGGGTGAACAAATCAGCAATGCTCTGCATGAGCAATTGACAAAGGTATCTACTACCTTCAAGTTCTACATGACCTCTTATCTAGTGTATATAGTAGCCTCAATGAGAATCTTTCTAGGTCTAACATCAGAAGGAGATAGGAGGGTAATCCCTGTGTATCAATACTATTCTCAGTTAACATTGAAGGGTTCTATTCATCATTTTAGGAGAGTAAATGATGCTTTCTTTATAGTATTTTTGTGTCTTTTTGATCCTCAACTAGAACAAAGAAGAGTGTCAGATGAGGCTTGGACAGTGGTAAATGATTTTGGGTGCATGTTCTTATAGTTCCCTACTTTCTCATACTTGAGGGTTGGCTTTTTCCAAGGTCATCCCTATATGCTTCCAAGATTCCCCTTAGATAAACTAGTCTTAATGGAGTTATGCAGACAAATGATCATCGTGCATTATAAACAAATGGAACTCAAGAAGCCCGGTTTCAGGTTCCCAGTTGAAATTGGCAGGTATTCAGTATTGACTACTGCAAAGGCAAGGGCCATGGAAATTGAGATGCAGCTTGTAACTATGAAGCAATTCAAGAGAAGACCAAAGTTTGACTACAGGAGCATGAAGGACAAAATCAAAAGGAAAACCCAATTCCATGAACCTATGGTTGAGGATGTTTGGATGGATTTGAGAACACAAGAAGATGTCAGGAAGTTGGACTACAGTAGGTTATCTCTTGAGCATATTGAATATCTGGGACTTGCTGATATTCTTGAGGATCTAGTGGATGATGGAGAATTGGTCGATGAAAGATATAACACTGAACAAGTTGCTAACACTCCTCTCCCTTCAATCCAATGGTCTCAAAAAGAGTTGACCTCTTTGAGGAAAAGATTTGAGCCTATATTGGCAAACACCAATAATTGGCTGGCAGATAAAGGAATTACTTTGAAAGAATTCCTTACAGGATCAGAGACTGAGATCTAGAAGCAAATCGGTAAAAAGGTAGAAAATAGGATGGAGAACAAAAGTGATGTTCCTTCTTCCAAAACACATAAGCCTAGAATCAAGTTTGTGACGAATAAATCAAAAGCTGTGGAGAAAGAGCCTGAAATAGAAGACATGGAAATTGAGAAATAGAGCACTGAAGAACCAGCCACAGAAGAGATGGAGATTGAAGATAGGCCTACAAAGCAGCAAAAGGAGGAAGCTTTGTCTCCACAGGAAAATGTACCACAAGAAACGGGAGTTTCTTCTCCCTTGCCTGACACACGTATTGCAGCTCCTTTGTCTGCTTCTCCTATTGATATTCCCTCTTCTGAGTCTCCTCCTCCTTCCAAAACTATTTTTGACAATCCTCAAAATACTTTTGAAGATGTTCTTCATTCCATAGAGTCAATTCCTAGCTTATCTTCTTCATCTTTTGATATTGAGGATACTTCCATATTTGATCATTTTGTAATGAATACTGAGCAAGTCTCTAATGTAAATGTAATAGGTGCAATTTTCACTAACACTCCACCTATTGTTTCCATTACTAGTGTAAGTGCAGTTTTGGTGACACCAACCATGAGAACGGATCCTAATGTGAGTACTTCTATGCTTCCACCTTGGTTGTTATCTTATACACCAAAAAGGAAAAAACAAGCCATCTCCCCAGATGACTTTGATTTTAGTAAGCTGGTGCTTGCAAAAGCCAAGACCCCTAAGAAGCCAAAGATTCTTTCAAGAATGCTTTGGGACAAGGGACACAAATTTCTGGAGATTGCAAGACCTCCACAAGATGCAACCATGGAGAATTTTGATATGAATGATTACTCTATCTCTAGAGTTGAATTGGGCAAAATAACTCATGAAAGTGCCAAGAATGATATGCAGTCAGCCATGGACATCCTGATTCAAAAATTTGACAAGGAGAAAGAAATGAAAGATCACTATAAAGTAATGGTGGAACAGTTGACTACAGTAGTAAGGAAAATCACTCTGAATTCAGAAGCAGTAACTCTTGAAGCCATTTCTGTAGAAGACCCCATCATCCAAAAAGCAGAAAAGACTCATCTCAAAGGAAAAGTACTAGAAGAGTACTTAGACAGGATGCGCGCACAAGGAATTTCCCTACTTACAGAACTATCTGAGAAGACAAATAAAATGGGGAAAATAAGAGCAGAGCTTGATGATCTCATTGATGTTGTTTCTCAAGATATTGAGCGCATAGAAAAGAATCATGATAAATGGGTGGAGATGAGAAAACTTAAAATAAGCACTCTAATGTCAATTGGTACCATTCCTAATAGGGATTCTTATACAGAAACTAAAGAAGCATTGATATATAGGAGCCATGTGCTTAAAGATTTGATCAATGACCTTGAAACTGCAAGGAAACTCAGTGAACAAAGTGATGTCAGTCTTTTGCATAAATTGGAGGAGCTACCTTGCAAGCTTGTATCACAGGATAACCAATCTCTCTCTGCAAAAGAAATGGTTTAGGAATTTGAAGATATGTTCCAGAAAGAATTTGAGGATAAGACATTTTCAATGGCCTCTGTGGACAATTTCTAGACAATTAGTTAACTTTGGATAATCTGAAAACCAAGTTAACTAATCATGCAAAATCAATCACCACCATAAGGGATGCCATAGTGAGAGCCAAGATGATTTTCAAGAACACAGTAAGTCCAGACAATATTGGGATGCAAGCAACTTTCACTATGTATGATGGTCACATGAAGAAAGATGACAATACGAGTTGAAACATATTTTTCCCTTAGTTTATTTTCTATCTTTCAAATGTACTTTCAAAACAATTTTGGACATATTTACATGTACTTTTTTCATATGTAATTACATGTAAAAACATAGGAAGTCCCAAGTCAAATAGGACTCCTATTTTTGAATAAGTCAAAGTAGTTAGGTTTTTCCTAAATTTTCTCAAGGCCTCTCCCTATAAATAAAGAGGGCCTCTATTGTAATTTGTATCTTTTAGTTATTGAAGCGAAACTCTGCCAAATTGAAGAGCATTTTGAAACTTTGTGTTCAAATTGTAAATCAAATTTTATCAAGTGAATAAGAAAGCAAGTGATCATTCAAACTTTGTGTTGAAATATCTTGTGGTGTATTGGAAATTGTTCTTATGTCCTTTCCCTAATACGATCTTATCTGTTTGATCAAATAGTAGTGTGAGTGAGAATAATCTGGGAGATGTTCTAAAGTTGATTGTGAAGACTTTGTGCTACAACAATTATCTTTAGTTTGTGATTTAGTGTTTTGAAGTGAAAGATATTGGAAAGGCTTTGAACTACTATTATTTTTTGTGATCATTTATTTTTGTTGTAGTTTTTGGTGAAGACTTTGGGTTGCACCTCATTCTACTGGGTTTTAAATTATAAATCATCAAAAGAAGCAACGATAGACTTTGTGCTCTCGTGGGTTTCTTGGTTATTCAATTTGTATCAAGAAAGTGCTCTTTTATTTTGTAAACATCATTTCTAAAAAAAGAGAAATAGATGATATGGTCTCACCCCTGAATTAGTTTTTAGTTTAAAGTATTTTGTGATAGTTGATAGGGAACCTCCCCTTGATGAGAGGAGAGATTTATCTCATTACACTATGGTCGATATAACCATTTTGCCTTCAATTAGTTGAAGACAAAATATTCACCCAACAATATCTCATGCTACAACCCTATAGACAATCCACTCTCAGAAAGAGTGGGGCAGAGAAGTTGAAGCCACGGTACTATGGACCTTTTCGGATCTCCAAGAGGATTGGAGAAGTGGCTTATGAGTTGGAGCTTCCAGCAGGTAGCAGGGTACATAATGTATTTCATGTATCTCGCCTCAAGAAGGCATTGGAGCATAAGGTGACACCATCCACGGAGTTTCCTCCTCTTGATGAAGAGGGGAAGTTGATACTGGTACCCGAGGCTGTAATTGATACTAGGGAATGTAATTTGAGGAGGAGGATCATTCGAGAATACTCGGTTAAATGGAAGAACCTGCCCCTGGAGGATGCTACTTGGGAGAATGAGCAGATATTATAGCATCCTGACTTGAGATTGCTTGAGGCAAGCAATCTTAGGCAGGGTGGACTGTAATGCCCCCTTCTCGACCCATGGTTAGTCCATCATAGAATTCTTGCGGACTAGCTGTTTGGTTAAGTGATGAAAAAATGAAATATTTAAAAGGGTCACTTATCTCATTTTATGGAGGGCTCACATTGGGAAATATTAAAAAGTGAAATTCAAAGTAATATTTCCCTCCAAAGTAAAACATCCCTCTTGGAGAGTTTTAAAAGAGGGAAAAGTGCCTCATTTGAATATGCTTGCTTTATGATATCTCCTTCTTTTGAGCTCTGCGAGAGTTTGTGATTGTGGAGGTTTGAGGATTCAGACCAGAGGCTTGTGGAGATAGAAACCTCCATAGGTAACAACATTCTACAGGTGTGCAATACCACCCAATGGTGCTTCTTGGTGGATACATCCAGTATTCACAACTGTGTTTCATTGGAGCTTGATTTGTTGAGGGTTTGAGAGTTCTTAGACATATCCTTTGTAGAATTGTGAAGGCCATTCCATTCAGCCCAAGCCATACCTTTTCAAGGTGGATATTTGAGGAGATTTAAGGGAGCATTTGCATTCTTATATCGTCGCCTAGCCTTGGGAACCACACATAGTCCATCTCAGCCTTGTTCCAAAGGCCATATACCATTTTATTTACTATTCATCACTTCCAGCAAAGGTCGTCCACCTCCAGGAGTGACGTGGGGGCATTTTGTCTTCATTTCTCTTTGCGGATATTGTGGGTTTTGTATTGCCAGAGGCGTTCAGAGCCCTTTGTATCACTGGTAGCATTTTGTATTCTCATCTTGTATTTCTTGGGAGATTGGAGTGATTTCCAGCCATACCCACTAGTTGGTCTGGCAACAACATAAACATGAAGTTGTATTTTTGCAAATGGGTATGCTATAGTAATTAATATTTGGCTATTCTGCTATTCGGGTCTTTGTTATTTTCTCCATATCTATTGTATATTTTGTGGGTTTGCAATATATACTATATTTTGTATGCTTCAGCAACACATTTGCAACAAAACTGAAAACCCCTTCTGCATCTTTCTATCTAGTCTGAAAGAACACAAAAATTAAAAATAAAATAACACAAAAGATTTTAAAAATATACAAACAAGTACGGTACATTTCAAGAAATACGATAGAAATCTTAGTAAACCATATCAAGAATGTTAGCACCCCATGTAAAAATTATACCCTGCTCACTACACTAAATGATGTGTACCCAACACCATCTTAAACGAGCCAAGGCTTTGTCTCCAAACTTCCTCGATGCAATCAACCCAATAAGCAACTTCCTTAAGAGAGGAATACAAAGCTACAGTAATATAGTGAGTCGAACTCTTGTCTGCTCCTCAGAATGACTCAGCCCCATGATCAAAGCCTAGGATGCCTTGCTCTCAATGGACTCACTAGTAGAAATAACAAGTGGATGTCCTCTCACAAGGACTCCTAGCATGTGGTAAACATCATACAAAGAAATGGTCCATTCCCCTAAAACCTAGGGAAACATATAGGTGTTCCTATCGACATCCCAATAGGTCAAGATATCACAGCAGATGCAAGAGGTAGGATGTACAACTAGAACCTAATAAATCCTCTCTAAGCTTGCCCTCTTTAGGATGACAAGATCACTAGGAGATAAAGAATCATACATTTTAGATAGCCACAACTGCTCATGATTTGCATTCCAACGAATGCACATATCCTGTCATCAAAAAAGAACTTTCGATTAGATCCCTTCAAACTTAGAAAAGTCAAAAAAATCATATAACTTGAGAAAATTTCACAAAAAAAAATATAAAACCTTCAAAATTGCAATAAATTAACAAATTTAGTATCCAAAATAGGCCAAAATAGAGTGTCATAAATGTTAGAAAACTTCAAATTTCAGTCAGCAATGAACTAGCTAGGTCGCCCCATTCATCATGTCAACTCTCCCTCGAGTGACCCAAATGTACAACAGGATCTCCCCTAGGTGACCTAGACTTGCAAAAGGGGTGACCCTGTTTCACCTCCCATCATGTTAAAAATGCTCTAAAATTTGCAAATTGCAACCAATTTCGACAAACGAAAGATTGATCCTACTCTAAACAATAAGGTAAACACAATGCAACAAGAAAAATTGACAAAAACAAACACTTTCACAAGATATTTCACAAAAAGAAAACTAGTGTTTAGAGAAGGGTTCTTGACTAATTATGCACCTGATTATCAGCGGTAGAAGTAGTAGCCATCTTTGCGATCTCCTCGACAATATTTTTCCAATGACTACTTACATGACTAATTTCGTTAGCATTTCACTCCGTTCACTTTAATTTATCCACTCTTTTCTTCTCTTAGCTTAGTTCATTTTATGCATTTTTAGACTAGTTGCTTTTATGCATCTTTCATGCTCTCTTTTTGTGTTCTTTCATCCCCATAGGTCTCCTTGACAAAGGTAAACAACTAGGAGAATTCACGGATCTATGGTATGTTTGTTATTTCAGTTTTCACTACTTGTTTTGATATATTTAAATGTCAAACTAATACTAGTTATTGCAGGTATTATTGTAGAAAATCAACAAGGCATATTTTGGGAATGGTACCTACCCTTTATGTAGACTACCATCCTTAAGGGGGAAAACATGTAAGCACCAAAATCATGCACAACCTCCACAAGGACCCCATGATGACTCACAATCCTTGTCATGTACATGTAAGTGTGAAATAATGCCCTCTTGGGAGTGATTCTATTGGTAACATTTGGGTTTCCCCTTTGTTGTGGTAACCTTTTCCCCACTTTTGATGCTTTTCTACACTTGTCAATTCTTGTTTCCTATGCTTGTGACTTCATCCCTAAGCCTTGCTTTCATCTATTTGTTCTCATTTGATGTTTCCCTAGTGTTTTTCATCCATCTCCACTCCTGGGAGCCCTCTATAGGACCTCCCAAATCTCCCCCTATTATTTAAAGATCTCTCTCAGGATATTCAACTTTTGCAAGTGGAGATTTGGATTTTGACCCCCTTTCGACTAATTTTTGGAGGCAGTTCACCTCATTTTCACCTAGCTAATAATCTCCAACCCCGCTTTCCAACCTAGGACCTCTCCTCTATGGGTCGTCCATGGGTCACATGTTGATATGCCCCGGACAACTGAGAGGGGGGATGAATCAGTTATCTCAGAAACTTAAACACTTTTGTAATTAAACATCAATCACTTATCCACAATTATTATGATTTAACAATGAATGCATGAAATCAAAAACTTAACCATAGATACAACATCAAACAAAAGAGACACAAGATTTTACGTGGAAAACCCCAAGGTGGGGAAAAACCACGAAGAGGATTAGCTCTCAATATATATTGCAATCTTGAAATAATGATGTTCAGGCTTGGTCATTTCACAAACCTAAACATACTGACTCACTGTCATGAAGAACAACTAGGTCTAGCAGGCTCACTGCCTCAACCTTGGGTGTGTGCAAGAAGTTGTGTCCACTTATTGGCCAAAAAGTGGAAGTGTTTTCCTTGATTTTCAGAATTTGTCACATTTTACCTAAAAATTTAAAGCACTTAAAGGTGGAATCTTGGAAAAAGTCACTAAATATGAAATGTAGTACTCGGAGTCTAGTTTCCAAATATGTAATTTTTTTCAATACCCAGATGATAGAAATTGATTTTGAATAAGCGTTTCTAAAAACCACTATTTAAGTCACTTTTTTTTACTATACCATGTACGTGTACGTCATCCATATTTTGAACTAAATAATCATATTTTTCAAAATCCTTTTGGGAAAAGATTTGTAACTCATTGAAGTACGTTTTCCATACTTTTTTGTAATTTTTTATTGAATTTTTTTTATTAATTTTTTATTGGCCATTTTTTGTCTTTTAAAAAATCATCGTGTACGTCACACAAAAGATGGCCTAAACTTAACATTTTTTGAAAAAAAATTTTTAAAAATTGAAAAGAATTTTCTAAAGTACGTTTTTGTACAATTTTTTTTACAAAAAAATATTTTAATAAAAAGTTATTAAAATACTAAAAAACCCTGATAATTCAAGTTTATGGACCTATTTCATCAAAAATTGAGTAAAAAATAGAAAAAATAATCCAATTGTAAAAAAAATTACATATTTGGAATCTACATTGTCTCATCTATAATGGGTTTTAATTTCATCAAAATATTCTACAAAATATACCTTTAGATATATGCCCAAAGTCACTATTTTGTTGTGACATTGATAGGACCTTCAAGTTGTAGGTCAAACCAGGTCCAGAGGTTAGGGTCGAGTCCCCAAAGCATTTCCCGAACTGGGTTACAAAGCAAAACTCGAGCCTAAAATTCAAATTTTCAATAACACGATCCCGTTTACTAAACAGGATCCCGTTTCTTACTGCATCGGTCGAAAATAAAACGGGATCTCGTTTTATATAACAGGATCCCATTTATTATTTGTCCATTTTTTTAAGAAGACTATACTATGGCTGTCAGCCCTGAAACTTGCTCTATAGTACGACCGATAGCGACACTTGCAACATTCTCTGCCATCTTTTTTCCTTTTGCAAGTCCATCAACTTGAAATATTATTTGAATTTTGATAGAAGCCATCATTGAGACATTGTTTGAGTGAAATTTTGTTGAATTGGTACTTGTTTGAAGGACTTGAACAAAGAAGAAAGGCTTTCAAGTTTTTGACATTCATTTGTACATGCTTCATAAATTTTTTAATCATGGGATCACAAAGTCATAATAAGAGGAAAGATAGGAAGCTATTAACCCTTGAAGAAATTGAAGCAAAGAGAGAGGAGGCAAAAAGACAGAGATAGAAGAATAAAGATTCAATCAATGAATAATGTTGAAGCATCCAATTCCACAATTATTGAAGATAAAAATATTGAGGAGACGATGGATGTAGACGATGCAAATTTGCAAGAGGTGAATTTAGAAACTAATACGATTATACAAACTACTCCTGGTATGTCTTCAAATCCCTCTATCAATGTTATGGAGAATGTTTCAATAGGCATAAATCTAGGTACCTCTTCAAATCCACCTTTGAATGAAATGGAAATAGTGTTGATAGGAGATTTAAAACAAGCTGGATATAACAATGTTGAGATTGATAATATTCGTAGAAATCAAAATTTGAAACAAATTGTTGTTGAAAATAAAAATAAAAATCCTTTTGTTGAAAATGAAAATGAAAATCCTTTTGTTGAAAATGAAAATGAAAACCATTTTGTTGTTGAAAATGAAAATGAAAACCGTTTTGTTGTTGAAAATGAAAATGAAAATGAAAACCATTTTGTTGTTGAAAATGAAAATGAAAATCCTTTTGTTGAAAATGAAAATGAAAACGAAAACCGTTGTGTTGTTGAAAATGAAAATGAAAATCCTTTTGTTGAAAATGAAAACGAAAACGAAAACCATTTTGTTGTTGAAAATGAAAATGAAAATCCTTTTGTTGAAAATGAAAATGAAAACTGTTTTGTTGTTGAAAATGAAAACGAAAATCCTTTTGTTGAAAATGAAAATGAAAACCGTTTTGCTGTTGAAAATGAAAATCGTTTTGAAGTTGAAAATGAAAATGAAAATCTAGGATGTGATGTTGAAAATGATTTTTTTTTTTCAAAATTGAAAGAGATGTTTTGGATAATCTTCCTGGTAAAATTTCTTGGAGACAAATAAGAACACATGCCAAAAGATTATACAAGGAATTTTTTTATTGTAAAAAACTATCATTTCAATGTCAACTAATGATGCAATTAATGAGAATGTGGAAAATGAGAAAAGTAATGAAAATGTTAGGCATTTTTGTTAAACCAAGAAGAAAAGATCAATCACTAAAACATGCTATGTCTACTATTGCTAGTGCCATTGAGTCTTTTGGAAGTAATAGTCGATCCAAAGATAAGAATGCAGCAAGACGAGCTATAACAACTGCTATAGTGAATAAAACAACTTTGAATAGAAGAATGGTAAGCAATATTAGTGGAATTCTAAACATACATCATAAAACATTGGTAAGAGCGACAAAAAGAAGAGAAAGCATAGAAAATGATCCAATTAACCAATGTTGGAGTTTTAGTGGTTGACTCCCGAGATCTGACATGAAACTAAATGTTGAAATCAGATCTTTGATCGAAAAATATTGGCATGATAATACTAGGGTATCATCTAATGCTAGAGATGTTTGAAAATTAAGAGTGGGGTCCAAAGTTCGCGATCCTCATCCAAAACACCTATTAGATACAACGCAAATTGAATTTTATAGAAAATTTTGTGATGAATTAGTGTTACCTGGTAATATTAAAATAAGTCAAAGATCTTTTAAAAAATGCAAACCATGGTATGTAAAGATTAATAAGCAACGAATATCTTGTTGTTGTAAAATGCATGTTTAATTTCGTTATTAGTATGATGTGTTTCAATATATACGTTGTACTTTACATCGTAACATGATTATACATGAATGTGATATTAATATGCCAACTGAAGCAATAAAAGAGTTTATATGAAGTTTGTTCTGTGAAAGATCTAATGAAAAATCATTTTATTTAAGTTCATTTATTTCTGAATAATGCACTAGTTGTGGCAATCTTTCTTTGTTAAGAGTTTGTATGCATGAAAGTGTTGAAAATAATTTTGGACAACAATTAGTGGATGTTAAAAAATTTAAGAATGTTGAATATTCTTTAAAAGATGAAAAATTTGGAAAGCGTTGTGATTTAATTACAGAAACGGTTAGTGTGCATGCATTCATATCAGAATTTAAGAGTAAAATTGTACCAAAATATATCAAGCACTCTCAACAAGCTCGATGGCTTGATGGACAATTTCATGAATGTAGAAACACATTTCCAGTTGGTACTATACTATCAGTGGTTGATTTTGTAGAAAACTATACTTTAGCTTTGCAAGAGGAAATTCAATCACACTATTACAATTCAGTGCAGGTTGCTATGTTTGTCCATATTATTTATAGACATTCAGATGATAGCACAGAGAATGATAGAAAAGTTTTGAGGGAGTATCATTTCTATTTGAGTGACAATGGGTTACACTCATCAGAATTTGTTCAATATTGTTTCAATATATTTTATACAAATTTAAGAGAAAGAGGAATCCAAATGAATGAACATCTTATATGGTTAGATAATTGTACGAGGCAGTTCAAGAATGCTCGAATGCTCTATTGGTTAAGTAGGGTTCACAAGGAGAATAATGTCCAACATATGTGGAATTTTTTTGAAGCTGGACATGGTAAAGGAGAACATGATGGAGCTAGTGCGTGTGTTAAAAAAATTCTTGTTAGACAACAATTGAAATTTGAGGATGCAATAAAATTTAAAGATGCATGTGGGATTGTAGATTGGTGCAATACAAGATTATGCACACCTAGATCAAGCGAGTACTCTACAGTTCGTCAATTCTTTTGGTTGGTTGAAGAAGAAAATATTCTACCTAGACTTGATTGCCAGATAATCAGTGGATCTACTAAATGGCATTCATTTAGGAGTTTGAATGCAAGTACATGGACTATCTGGACAAGGGAGCCTGCATGTTTTTGTCAGTTTTGTATTTCAGCAGATTGGGAAGCATGTGAGAATACAAAATGAGTTAAAGAGTGGAAGCAAAGACCATTGACACTTGCACAAGCACATGATTAAAGTGAAACAACAATTAAAGACAATGATCAACTGTTTACATCAAACGATTATGATCGTGTTTTAGACCTTGTACAAGAAGGTAATTTAATTCAAATTATTTCATTTTATTTCACTTCATTACTAATTTGTAGTGCTTTTATTTATTTATGTGTACATATGAATGTATGTATGTTGATTGGTCAAATTTTATGGACATGTGCAAGTTATTGAATCAAAATTTGTTTGCAGGACATGTGTATGCTATTGTTGCACCAAAGAATAATGAAGAGGAAACTGAATATTGGTTGGCTCGTTGTGTGGAGACTAAACATAAGTTAACAACACCTCGAGAAGATGATGATGGCTTTCCTTATCCAACAGGTTTGGTGATCGCCTTAAGACATCCCCTTAAACAAATTTTGATAACAAGTCTTTGATCCCCTTAAGCATATTTTAAGAACTTCTTTGATCCCCTTAAGCAAATTTTAAGAATTTATTTGATGATGGCTATCATTATCCAATAGGTTCGGTGGTGGTTGTTGGCACTTGGCTACGGAAATACCTAATAAGGAAGAATGGTTTGCTTGCATTCGAAGATTATGAAACACATAAGAAGATTATACACTACTCACATTTGGTGTTGGCAACAAATATAAAACTAGAGATGTATCGTGGAAAACCTACAAATAAAGAGCTATGGATAATTTCTATGGAAGACCATGAGACAATCATCGATGCATTGGAAAAAAAGAGGATGGAGATGGTACAATGGAATAAGTAAATACAGGTAAATATAGTTAAATAGATTTATATTGTACTTTTAAATACATTAAATACATGTTTGGATATTTCTTGTGCGTTATTAGTTGAAATTGATTTAATTTGTCCTTTTATATCCTTAGGCCATCATCACAAATTCATCACATACTTTGAAACAAAAACTTGAGAGGCACTTGTAAATACAGGTACAAATTGTGTATATCTAGATAGTTTTATATAAATTAAAATACATGTTTTGATTAAGATATATTGATAAATTGCTTGTATTATTTTTACATCAGGTGGCATGAAGACCTGCTACATTCCCCACAAGTTTTGGATTTTCTTGAGATGGCATAACCACATTTTGTAAACATTATTTTGAGTTGGCATATATGTACATACTCAATTACATTATTACACATTTTGTACACAAATTTGTATACATGTGTATGTACACAATTTTATACTCTATAGTATTAAATTTATCAAAATTATTATTCTATATATTTTATTTGTTAAATGTGCATGTTTTTCTACTTTGAATTTACTTTAAATTTGATTTTATTATATTGTTAAATTTGGTTGCCTTGGGCAACTTCACCAAATTTTGCGAACTTAAGACATCCCCTTAAGACATCGTAAATTAGGACCCCTTAAGACATCCAAAAAGTTAGCATCAAGTTGTAGGTTAATTAAAATGGCCATCAAATTTAGGGCCATCAATTGCAAATGATATGTGTCTAGGTAGGGAATGTAATCACATTTTTATTTTTTCAATATTCATGTTTAATTTTCAATTTTTGAGTGATCTAGAGTTTGGTGGGGTGTGGCCTAGGTAACCCTTTTACCATACTTGGTCACTTGTTTTGGTAAGGAAAATTGCCTGAGTGTCCCTTAGGATGTTTGGGCAACTTGCAAGGTTGCTTAGCAAAAATTGTCATGTTGCATCTTTTGCCAAGAGTGATTTAAAAATATGCATTTTTAGGTGTTTTGACTATTTAGACTTGGATTTTTCATGTTTTTCTAATTTTTTTTATGTTTTTGACTTTTTCAAATTTTTGGCTTTTTACATTTTTACAATTTTTTAAGTTTTTCTAATTTTCAAAGTGATGAGTGTGTGTTTGTGTTGACAAGACACACATATTCATTGGAACATGACTAAGGAGCAAGCTTCATTGGTGAGTAGTGTGTAGGAGCTCTCTACAACAAATCAAGTTGCCCTACGACAAGGCTGGATAGATAGAGTGGTGTAGGTTCCTATTGTGTTATCCTTATCACACATTTATTATGACATACTAACCTGTTTAGATGTAAAGGGTAAAATTTTATATTTTCCTAGCATTTCCAGAGGGTGGATGATTACACTGTATGACACCTACTAGATTTTGGGTGTCCCTGTCTAGAGACAACTTGACATAGGCAAAGTGGGCATCAAAGGATGAGAGACTAGCCTGGGCCACTTTCTTGGGAGTTAAGAGACCAAGAAATAGGAAGGGAGTTTATCTAACTTTAGTTCAAACCCCTGACATTTTTCCCCTATGGAAGGTCATGATTGGCTTAATAGCTTAGCACTTGTGAAGGACTAAAAATGTCCACTTTCTCATATGGTTGTAGGCTCCTATCATTGAGCAAGTGGAGTTAGGTAAAGTTCATGCATGGGGGATTGACATCCTATCTTCAAGGTCTACCATGACCTTTATTAGATTGTGCACCATAAGGCACTAGGATTTAGTCATCCTTCTCTAGTTATGGTATGGATATTGGAGCATATTAGACCCTATCAATGGCCCATGCCCACACCAAATCTTTCACTTCCTTGAGGTATCAAGTAGTGTTGATTGGGTTACTATGGCACATGATTACACATTTACAATGGTGACTTTGACTAACACAGATATTATTACAAACCCCTACATAGAGATAGAGAGGAGATGGGTAGGAGATGACATGACTAGATATTATTGAAAAGGGGTGACTTTCTAAAGGATTTCCCCTAGTACACTCCCATGCTACAATCTACTTAAGATGTAGTAGAGGTTGGTCAAGGGACACTCCCATGGACTCTTACTCTAGGGACTCCTATTACATGGTCAACACAAGAACAAGCACCAAGGCAAGGATAAATATAACTATAACCATGCTAGGATCATTTAATTTTTTATGTAGAGAGTGATCAGGATGATAGAGAGGATGAGGGGTCCAATGATGATCTTACTATCCTAAGGTGGAGGAGGATGAGAATGCATCAGATGAGGTTGCTCCTAGTTTATAGGTGATTCCTCTAGAACTTAGTTGATTTAGATGAGAAAATGTGAGAGATTGATCCCTCCTAGTAGGCAAGAGATCCTCATGAGTATCTCACTTTTTAATTCTTTGTTTTGATTGGAAAGGATAAATATAACTATAACCATGCTAGGATCATTTAATTTTTTATGTAGAGAGTGATCAGGATGATAGAGAGGATGAGGGGTCCAATGATGATCTTACTATCCTAAGGTGGAGGAGGATGAGAATGCATTAGATGAGGTTGCTCCTAGTTTATAGGTGATTCCTCTAGAATTTAGTTGATCTAGATGAGAAGATGTGAGAGATTGATCCCTCCTAGTAGGCAAGAGATCCTCATGAGTATCTCACTTTTTAATTCTTTGTTTTGATTTGCTTAGCATTTTATTGCTTAAAATTTGACCAGGACCTAAATATGCATACCATGAATGAATGGAGGAACTTTATTAGGACCTCATCACTACATATTCTTTCAATTCAATTTCTTCCTTGAGCACAAATCTAGATCAACACTCTGACACTTGTAGAGATTTTTGCCTTGCCCCTTGCATGGGGAGACTTTGTACTCGTGTGTACTTTTTTTGATCATGTACCTTCCATGATGGAGCCTATGTACTCAGTTATTGTTAGATTTATATATGGCAATCGATTATTTCTATTGATGTCAATCTATATCTTATTATGGTTGATCTCATTTACATTTCTTTTCCTTCATGCACATGGTTAGATTAGAGTTTGATTTATGATTATTTAGGGATGCTTGTATATACATATGTATGTGATGTTATGCTTTTATAGACCAACACTCTGACACTTGTAGAGATTTTTGCCTTGCCCCTTTCATGGGGAGACTTTGTACTCGTGTATACTTATTTTGATCATGTACCTCCCATGATGGAGCCTATGTACTCAGTTATTGTTAGATTTATATGACAATCAATTATTTCTATTGATGTCAATCTATATCTTATTATGGTTGATCTCATTTACATTTCTTTTCCTTCATGCACATGGTTATATTAGAGTTTGATTTATGATTATTTAGGGATGCTTGTATATGTATGTATGTGATGTTATGCTTTTATAGTTTATGATGTATATGCAATGTATGTATGCATGGATAATGGATATATGTATGGATGCACCTAAACTAACATGATGGTTTTACATGATTATTACTTTGACATGTGTATGATTTTGTTATGGCAAGATTGCATTTATTGTGTGACATGTATATGATATTGATAGTGTGGTTGCTCTTTATAAGGTTTTTAACTTAAGGGATTGTAGGTTGCCTACATAAGACAACTCATTAAGCTTTCATAATGCAACAATTGGGGGATCAAGTAGCAACAAAAAAGGTGATTGAAACAATTTTGGTATGATTACAAATATATAACCTTACAAAATCCATAATTATAAACTATAAATAAAAAAACAATATCCACAAGAAGAAAACAATGTCTACTTTGCTCAAATAACCCACACAAGAACAAATAGAGGAAGGTCAGGTTGTATAAACTCCAGGTCCATGTTGAAAAAATATATAAAGTCCATGTTCAACAATATATATATATAAAGTCCATGACAAACAGTATATAACATAGTCCATAAAATAGTCAAATTATACATAGCCCATGTTCAATAACCTATCACATACTATCTCTATCATCAAGAGTCCTCTTCAAACCATGCGAACTACTCAGATGACCTAAATCACTCTGCAGAAGAGAAAGATTTAGATGAAATTAGATGTAAGATGATTAAAAATGAATTAATGACAATTTTTAAATTTATAATTTATCATAAAATTAAATTACCGTGTGAGGCTGAGAGGCATGCTTTGGTGCACCTGGACCTATCTCTCCATGCTCTGAATCAATCTATTTAATACAAGAGAAAGTTCAAGTTGAAATTAGATGTAAGACGATTTTTAAAATGATTTAATTCAATTTAATTTATAAGTTATCATATTTAAATTATTATACCGTAAGAGGAACTTGTTGTGAATCCTCTATTCCAGGACCTGTCTCTACAGGCTTAGCTCCATGACATGTCTCAAGCTATAAAATAAAAAGAATTTTGAACACATGTCAACATATATATCTATCAAGAAATTTACTTTAAGTTCACAATGTATATTTTAATTGAATTTAAATATAATCTAATTATAAATTATACCGTATCAGGCTGCCCATCTCCTCTGTCCTCCTACTCTGCATGTGCTGTGTGTTGATGAAACGTGTCACTAACAAGCTCCTACAAGGTCATTTATAAGTTAGCACATGTGTGTACAAATTAGGTTTTAAAACATATATATATATAAAATTGACTTGTGTACATGTTATACGTTTTTGAACAACCTGAAATGCAGTCGACTCCTGATATAAACTTGGATTATCCAAGTGAGCTACAATGCCCATCCTCGTTGTGTCAACCTGCATAGACATATTTTTAATATATTAAATAGTACATGTGCACGTTTTCAGATACAGTGATATCAAAATAGAAAAATCTAAGCATATATAGTTTTTTAAAACAGTATACATACTGTAAGAGTGTTATGTGAGACGCCCAATGATGGAGGAGCGCTCGAGACACCTTGAGATGGAGGATTCAATGTGGAAGAACCCTGAACTAGTTCATAAATATTTAATGGTACACACATTCAAGACTGAATTACAAATTAAAATCAAGTAAATAGAATTAATATTTAAAATATAAATAATTGAAAATGTACCCCAAATGGGTTCCTGAGATGAAAAGGTGTCGATGAAAAATTAATTCGATCAATGGTGACCCCTGTTGCCATCATCTACACCAAACAATTCGATTGTTAAAATATCACAATTTAATTGATCTATATGTTGATTAAAAACACGTGCTTAAAAAATTGTTATAAATTCAACATGTGTACATATAACCTATATATACCTATGTCGAATGATCAGTGGGATGATCCTCAACAAATAGATAATCAACAAATGATTCAGTGCCCACATTATCAGATGATGCATGTGTAGCTGAAGTGGGTGCAGCTGCCTGATAAGGTCCATAACACAACTGATTGCAACTCGTTCATGTATGAGGCATCGACACATGTGGAGGGGTACTAGGACCGCTTCCATCATCAACTCCTCCATGCTCTCTAACTTGAGCTACCATCATAGAAGTCTGCTCATGTAGGCTACCTGAGAGTGCACTCAATGTGCCTAGTGTGGATACCACTACACGATGCTGGAAGGGTGAAGGAATGGCAGCAACAGGAGGGTCAATAAGAGGTTGAATAGGCACGAGTCATTGGGGATCAACCTATTCCCCCAACCTCTATTGTGGCATGCCACCACCAATACCCTGGAATGATCTAAAATCAAAGTAGTTGGGTTTTTTATTCAGAACAAACTCTACATATAATTTTCTCAAAAAATATAAAGGAACCTCACAATTAGCACGAGGTGGATAATCAAACACCATCCACCATCTGTTCCAAAAATTGGTAGACATTCCTTCATGCCTACACCACCTGATTGATATTCTTTTCTTATTTGCAGGAATAGGTTCATTTGTAATGGGATGTCTAAAATGTTGCGCTAAATGAGCTTTTGTGATTTTAAGATCCAAAATACTCTTATAGGAGAGGCCATCAACATAAAATTGGCACCTCTCCTCTCTCTATTTTTAGAATCCATCAAAGTATGAGTCAATAGACCTCACAGAATCTACAATGTTTTGCATCAAAGCTGCAAAACGTACCACGTGAGGTGGCATGAATTGTTCATTGCGAATGGAATTCAATTTTTCTTGTATGGAATCCACATTTTCATTAATTATGGCTCGCAAGCGAGCCTGGTCAGTTCTAGGTGGGGGAGGAGGTGGGGGTGGAGGTGGGTCATCTAGAGGTGGGGCATCTGGAGGTCGGGCATCTGGCGCTGGAGGTGCAGGTGGGGGTGGGGCCGGATCATCTTGTGCATTGAGGAAGTCCTCAACATCAAAGTGAATATCATCTAGATTCATGATATATATATAAAAACAAATATGAACCTGCATATATACATATAAACATACAAACTTGAGTACAAATTTAAAATTAAATCAAGAATATATATATGTTTCAAAAAATTACACTTGAAATAAATTTAAATTATACATACAGATAATGTATACATGCATGTACAAATTTCAAAATGTAAGAGAGCTATTAGGACTACCATGATGAATTTGTTCTCAAGGTTTGTTATCATATGTTAGGTCCAAGGTTTCAATTTTGTTAATTTTTCTATGGAGTTGGCTATTAGTTTGATGTTAAGTACTCATTCTAGGAGATCCAACATTTCCTATGGCAAAGCTACAAATAGTTTGTAATGGTTTTGAATGAATTTCTCTAACTAAATATGACTAATAAGCTTGGTCAACAAACAATAGTCATGCTTGCATTGGTTTGAGCATTGGATCAATCATGAATTCATAAAATGGATATATGTGTTCAAGAGTATGTGAAAATTTGAGTGAATCCTTACCATTTGATAGGAAAAAGGAAATCATTGAATGTGAACTTTAGTATCTTGTATAATGTTGTCATGACCATTAAGGACTGAACAAATTAATTGTTATTAAATTAATTGTCATTTGACTTTTATGTGTGTTATTTAGCTTCAGACTAAGCCCATTTAATTTAAAGTCTAAATAGTCTTAATTTGCACTAGATCTTAACACTAGATGATTGTCCCAAACCTTAAGAACAATTTAAAACTCTATTTTACTATCAATATATATCAATGAAGGGTGAATGTCTAGGATTAGGTTGATGGATAAAAGGAGGAAATGGATTAGGATTGGGAGTGATCAAACTTAATAGAGAGGGACATGGCATATAGGTTTGTCTTTGTAATATAGTTCATAGTACATCTATAGAGGTCATCTAAGAGAGGTGATTTAAATTTAGGATGTGAAGTTGGAGGATTAGATGGTGGTGAGCGTAATGAAGGGATTGATGGATTAGAAGGTGGATGGACCAATGAATTAGGATTGGGATTACATGGTGGTGTTGGGATAGGACTAGTAGGCTCTTGGATAGGCATTCGATTAGATGATGATGAAGGATACCCATAAGATGCATAATCTAGAGTGGTGTTCCCCTTGTCAAAGGTAACATAAGGACTTAAAGACACTTGATCTTGGTGAAAAGGGTAACTTGGACTTACACGTTCTTGTTGTGAAGGAACTTGATAGTCTTGTTCAAAATATATGCATCATGATCTACAAGGTTCTCATGATCATTGGGAGGAAATTAGGGACCTCTTAGGATTGTGACTTTGGGTTTGGCATGGTCAACTTGGAGAGGTTGTGTGGAATATCCCTATAAGAGGATGAAGGGTGATAGGAGGTTGTAGGATGGCTAAAAGAATTCACATGATGATAATGTTCAAGTTTAAATCAAGATATGCATCATGGTCTACAAGGTTCTCTTGTTCAAAAGGTTCATCATATTCTACAAGGAACTCACAATCATTGGTACGAAATTCAAGACCTCCTATTATGACCGGGGGTTTCCTATTGATTATGAGTTCAATATAAGCTTCTTTTTTATTGTCACAACCATTTTGGACAAAAGAAATGAATTAGAACAAATGCATCTATGCTATTGAATGATGTCATAGAAACCAGTGGACTATCATACCACCTAGGTAGAATCATAATGAACATCTACTTGAGACTATAACTAGACTTGGAAAACTACCTTGAGGTGGATATCTTGTGCATGCCACATGATCTGAAAACCTAAATTTGGTGAAGTTGCAAGCTATGGCAACCAAATTTGATAATGGAGATCTAGGATTGACTACTAGTTGCCTAGGACTAATATGAGTATGAAGATGAATATATTATGATGATTTGTGCTTTAAATTTAATTAAGAATTTGATGCTTTGATTAACTTGTGATTGTAGGAATTCAATCTAGGTAGAAAAAGATATTAGTTGATGGTTCTAGCTTGATTTTGTTTCCTATTCATACGTATTTGCAAAATTATTGTTTTCTATTTAGTTGTTAGTCCCAACTCTTATGTGTGTTATTTAGCTAAGACTAAGCCCATTTAATTAGTCTAAATAGTCTTAAAATTTGCACTATATTAACACTATGATTGTCCCAAACCTTAAGAACAATTTAAAACTCTATTTTACTATCAATATATATCAATGAAGGGTGAATGTTTAGATGCATCTATGCTATTGAATGATGTCATCTAGAAACCAATGGACTATCATACCACCTAGGTAGAATCATAATGAACATCTGCAAGACTATAACTAGACTTGGAGAACTAGCTTGAGGTGGATATCTTGTGCATGCCACATGATCTGAAAACCTAAATTTGGTGAAGTTGCCTATGGAAACCAAATTTGATAATGGAGATAGGATTGAAGTTACTAGTTGCCTACCTAACTAATCTGAGTATGAAGATGAATATATTCTGATGATTTGTGATTTAAATTTAATGAAGAATTTGATGCTTTATTTTTAACTTGTGATTGTAGGGATACAATCTAGCTAGAAAAGATAAATTAGTCAAGATTGTTCTAGCTTGATTTTGTTTCCTATTTCCTAGATTTGCAAAATTATTGTTTTCTATTTAGTTGTTAGTCCCAACTCTTCCCTTTTAAGAAGTATATCAAATCTAATGTAGTAGTAGATACTTCTACATATACAAGTTTCTGTTAGGAGAAAATATCTTTTGCCAAATTTGTAGAG
This sequence comes from Cunninghamia lanceolata, assembly GCA_027924645.1. NCBI lineage: Eukaryota > Viridiplantae > Streptophyta > Pinopsida > Cupressales > Cupressaceae > Cunninghamia > Cunninghamia lanceolata. The sequence goes on along the minus strand of BSBN01000870.1, from coordinate 12,985,638 downwards.
TTGTCTATAGCGTGTTCCAGGGTAATCAAATGATGAAAGTCACAATTTAGAGGGTTGAGGGATAAGTTTGTGTTGAGTCTATAGGAGGTGTTTTCTTACATAGACCTCTCCATAATCTAGGTGTCTCCATGTCTAACTCAAATGTTCCAACTTGGTCATATTATATCCAAATTAATGATTTAACATTTTATATATATGGCTATGAGATCCACGATCATATCAATGTTTGGTAGAGAAAAGTTATCTTTAGGGTATCCTTTTTTGATGTCTCAAAAGTTAGTGCAAACATGAATTCCCTTAGTTTTCTTGTTAACTAAGACCACATTAGAGACCTATTTAGGATAATTAATAGTCTTCAAATGAACCCCACATCCAAGAGTTTATACAATTCTTCTTTGACCAAGAGGGCTACTTGGGGGTGCATTTTGCATAGCTTTTATTGAATAGGTTTGGCATTGAGGTGAACCACAAGATGATGCATGACTTTAAAGATGGAGTCTCAAGGCATATCACCATAAGACCACATGAAGAAATCAACGCAATCTTTAAGGGTGATGGTTATGCCTTCTTTGATGTCAAGGTCCAGTGGAGCTACTATCTTAGAGAGTTTAGGGTCCTCTTCTATTCATAGGTTGATGTCTATAGCATCCTCAACAAGGAGAGGGGAGTCATCTTGTATCTGAGTGGTATCTAATGGAAGGTGAAGTTTTTCATTGAGGAGATCTTGGGAAGTGTCCATTTTTATTGTATCATTTTAATCGATCACAAGTTTCTTCTTATATCTTGTTGCTATTATGCCTACTAGGGTGCCTTAGGTCTAAAGGGTTCTTTCTTTCTCTCCAAAATAAGCATAGGTGTTAAGTATGGTGGAAAAGTCTTTCTTATGATTACAATGGGGATGTGGTCTTGACACTTCATAAGTTTCATGATGGCTTCATCATTTTGGAAAACATCAAATCATAAAGGGTTGTGTTGGTCCCAATTGATAAGCTCAAGGTATTATAGGTCTAAGGAGATGGTGAGGATAGTGACCTATCATGAAAGAGGTTAGTGGTGGCAAGATCTTCGTAAGGATCATGAGTGGGGCCTGTTGGTTTTTTCTTCTAAATCAACATTAGGGTTTGCCAGTTCGGGCAGATTCAGCCAGCTAATACAGAAGGTTGCGTGAGCTCCTCCCCTTCACTTCTGGTACTGCCACACCAAGGGGGGTGTCCCTATAACTAAAGATGTGACCTTGACTTTCTCAATGACTGATAGATTTAGCTTGACAGTAATAGGAAGAATACTCTCATGTCTGGACCAAGATCTGCATGGTAGATCACAAGGTTGGCAACATTCTTGGACATATTTGCCTGGTGGGTATGAGAGCATGTAGGGGGTTCCTAATCCTACTCCTACAACTAACAGGTTGAAGTGATGAAATGGGTGGACATAATGTCCTAGATGCAAGACAAGGGGTTTTGGCTCATAAGTACTGACCCAAGAGTAGACTGGTGCCTATCCATTGGGTAAGGAGTCAACTAGACATATACAACAAATGGTTTGCAACTTGTCATTCAAGTTTCAAGGGGTTGAGCTTGATGCTTGCCTTACAAACATCACCCAAGGATGGGTATTTAGCTGCCTCTACTTACAGATATCCCTACTGACATGCAACCTTCCCCATGCTCAACCTAAAACAATTTAATCCACTCCTTGAATGGAAGTTAGAGATCAAACATGTGATACAGAAAACCATACCCTAGAACCTAAGAAACCCTTAGCAACCAGATTCAAAAAAAGGAGAATAACATGCAGCAAATGGAGACAAGTAGATAAACACATGCAATGAAGCATTTCTCATATAAAATCAACATTGAAACTGAACATATGTGCAAAATACATTCATGTTGCAACTCATAAACTCCAAAATGGGATAGAACAACTAGGGTCATGCCTTGTCTTTCGTTATTTACACAAAAATTACCCAGGCCTTCAACAACCAACAAATGAGCAACATAGCTTGCTATATATAGCAAGGCAGGTACTCAGCATTAATCACTGGGCGACTCAAAAGTCTGCCAGATACAGTTCATTCTGAGGAAATGGCATTCAAACATTCAATGCAGTAGGTGGAAGAGGAGATAGGGAAAGGTCTCGAGCCCTACGCCGCCACCTGGGGATTCACATCTTCAGTTGGGTACTAGATCCATCCACGCCATCGCCCATACCCTATAAGATCTGCCATTAATGGCGCACCAACTCGGAGCCTTGGGAAAAACATCATACTATGCATCGCAACCGTTTCCCACCAAGATTTATCACTCTGATATTTCAAATTTATGTGGGAACTAATTATCCCACATGCACCCCACGGAGACCTCTCTAATACTTTATATACTAGGTCGTGAGCATATATGATGTTGGTGCTTTTGCTCCTGATGACACCAGTATAAACCTTGTCATCATCCTCCATCGGCCAGACTACTTATATCGGTGAACCTCACACATGTTTGCCCGATATGAAATGCCACCCTGATGATGAACCTCATTGGTGAAACCTGACGCATCAGAGGAAAATCCTCCTGCCTTGCGGATGTCGCATGTCTTGCCGATGATCCACCTGACATTCAAAAATGCCCTGGCCATCGGATATCCTCCTGATGACCAACCTTGCCTTCACATAAAATATCATCCTGACATATCCTGATGATGTCATGGTCATATTACAGTATCGGGTCAGACTGAAAACTTGAAGTATGATCCCACCATATCTGGATGACGTCATCGTCATGTCGGCATCAGGGTGATATTTGGAAGATAACCAGATAATTTGAAATATCACCCTCATGCACAAATATCATGCTGCACTATAGCTCCATTATAAGATCGGGGTGATATATGAATATCACCCAATAATAAGAATATCACCCTTCGAAAAAGGTCGGGATACAAAAACATGATGACCCCATGGGATATCCAGTCATGATGGGAAATAACCCTCGCAAGAAACATCAGGGGGATGTTTGGAAACATGATAATGATGATGATGACCCCTTCCTTCAAAATATCATGATGATGCTGAAAACATTGAGAGGGTCTAAGACTTAGAAATTTTCTTGGATTCCTGAGAAGGTGCCTGGCTAAAAACCTTGAACATAAATTATCACCAACATAGGCTCTGATTGGGGATGTGTAGATGCAAGACTGCAGCAAGAACCTCAGATCTCTGGGATGCAGACCAGTCCCTTATCCATTGAGTACAGAGTCAAACTTGCACCAATCTGCATCACCAAACACATTATTTCAAAATAAACATGGTGGCCCAGGGCCACCAAAAAGGAAAAACCATAATTTTCCTTTGTCAAACACCTAATTTTCTTTTGATTTCTTCAAATGAAGCCTAAAAGCATTTAACCATTTGCAGCAACCTTCTTTGCAATTATTTGTGTTGCTGCCCTTTTCTCCTTTAGCAAATCTACAACTAGCTTCATCAGTACACATTGTCATCAGTTGTAGAATGTCATCATCATATGAGTCACTGATGTTGCTCAAAAAAATAATAGACTCACATAAAACAAATGAATCCACATCAGAATTTTTCCCTTCCTCAAAAATAAGAGCTCCTCTGTATCAAACATGCAATATTCAGGCACACACATCTCATAATCAAATTTATCTCATAAGCATACAGATATCCATCATCATCATGCTCAACAGTTTTATCACTAAGGTCCACCTAAAATGTCTCAAGAGAAGGTAGAAATAACTCAGAATGCAGCCCTACACTGAAAGCTTCATAGTCACCCCCGCAACTAGCACTATCCCCAACTATTTGAGCACACACATTTGCAACATGCCTATCCATCTCTGAATAGTCACCCTATTTTTTCTCTTCATCAATGCACTGATAATCAAAAACAAATTTTTCAATTTCTGCATTGTGAAGGTAGTCAGAATCTTCAAGGAAACACTCATACTCAGCATCCATGTATATTTCACATCTGAAAGGCTCAGACATATGCATCTGAATGCTGACAGTCACTAACATATTCACTATCCCTTGAAGCAGTATCTTCTATATTTAGAGTGAAGCCTTGCATATCCACCTTATACAAATAATTAGGAATAACTAGGATATGCCTATTGCTACAAGATGCAACCTCATGTATATCTTTCATTGCATCATTTGGAGAGCATCTTGCATCTACAGGCTTGTCTTCTAGAGGCTGATAATATTCTTTGTTCTCATCATCACAGGATGTGCCTACATTTTCTATAACATTTTCTTCATGCATCAGATCATGGTTGCATACATTGTTCTGAAATATATTTCCCTCCACAGAATCATCTCTCAATGAACACATTGGGAAAGGAGAAATATATTCACTTTGATAACTGTTTTTACAACTTGCAGCCATGAAACCTACTGGCATTCCATATTTCTCATTGTTTTCAATGTCCATAGCAAATTTGAAAGCCTAGTGAAGGGTAGCTGGTTCTTTATCTCTTAATAAATAACTCATTTCTTCATCAAATGCAACCAAATAAATTGTCAAGCACAATGCATTATTGGGTCTCATATATTCAGGGATTTGCTTGAGCAACTTAATAAATCTAAGATTAAAAGATAGAACCAGTTCCTCATCCTCCTTTTGGATGTTCATAAACTGTATGATCAGTGAGGCCACATCAAATCTTTCACCAAACTGCCCTAGGAATGCAACTTCTAAATCTATCCATGAAGCAACTGAACAAACAGGTAGGTCTGAAAACCATATCCTAGCATCATCTTCTAATGACTGAACAAAGAGTCTCATTACAACATCTTCATCCTCTACCTCATAATCTTCTATTAAATTACAAAATTTTTGCAGATGTTTGTTTGCCGATTCAGAATCTAATCCACTATATCTTGGCAAACATTTCCTAATTTTATTTGGAATAGCATTTGGGTAACCATATATCCCTATGAAATTTAGGGCTTTATATCTTTCAATAAAGAATGGTCTCCTTTGAGAGCACACCCAGGTTTGTTGTTCTAAACTCAACATTTTGAATCAAAGATGAATACCTGGATATACGTTGCAGCACTGATAGGTTCTTTCAACAGAGTCGCCACCTCTCACAGAGAGGACAGAAATTCAACAAGGCACTTTTATAATTCTAGATTCACCATGCCAGCAGAGCACCATATGGTTTTTCTTTGGATCTTGCTGCAACAACCTCACTGGAAACTAGATTTTTCAGCCCTCAGGTTACTTGACTCTTTCTATCCCCAATAGAGTCGCCATTTTGTCGGTGACTCGGATGGATAAAATATAACAATTCTTTTTTCATCAATCCATCCCCAACAGAGTCGCCATTTTGTTGGTTTTTTCTTCTGAATTAGCATTAGGGTTTGCCAGTTCTAATGCATGGGTAGATTCAACCAACTAATATAGGAGGTTGCGTGAGCTCCTCCCCTTCACTTCTGGTTCTGCCGCACCAAGGGGGTGTCCCTATAACTAAAGATGTGACCTTGACTTGCTCAATGACTGATAGATTTAGCTTGACAACAATAAGTAGAATACTCTCATGTCTGGACCAAGATCTGCATGGTAGATCACAAGGTTGGCAACATTCTTGGACATATTTGTCTGGTGGGTATGAGAGCATGCAGGGGGTTCCTAATTCTACTACAACTAATAGGTTGAAGTGATGAAATGGGTGGACATAATGTCCTGGATGCAAGACAAGGGGTTTTGGCTCATAACTACTGACCCAAGAGCAAACTAGTGCCTATCCATTGGGCAAGGAGTCAACTAGACATATACAACAGATGGTTTGCAACTTGTCATTCAAGTTTCAAGGGGTTGAGCTTGATGCTTGCCTTACAAACATCACCCAAGGATGGGTATTTAGCTGCCTCTACTTACAGATATCCCTGCTGACATGCAACCTTCCCCATGCTCAACCTAAAACAATTTAATCCACTCCTTGAATGGAAGTTAGAGATCAAACATGTGATACAAAAAACCATACCCTAGAACCTGAGAAACCCTTAGCAACTAGATTTAGAAGAAAGAGAATAACATGCAGCAAATGGAGACAAGCAGATAAACACATGCAATGAAACATTTCTCATATAAAATTAACATTGAAATTGAATATATGTGCAAAATACATTGATGTTGCAACTCATAAACTCCAAAATGGGATAGAACAACTAGGGTCATGCCCTGTCTTTCATTATTTACACAAAAATTACCCAGGCCTTCAACAAACAACAAATGAGCAGCACAACTTGCTATATACAGCAAGGCAGGTACTCAACATTAATCACTAGGTGACTCAAAACTCCGCCAGATACAGTTCATTATGAGGAAATGGCGCTCAAACATTCAATGCAGCGGGTGGAAGAGGAGACAAGGAAAGGTCTCGATCCCTGTACTGCCGCCTGGGGATTCACATCTTCAGTCAGGTACTAGATCCGTCCATGCCATTGCCCATACCCTGTAAGATTTGCCATTAATGGTGCACCAACTCGCAGCCTTGGGAAAAACATCATACTATGCATCGCAACCGTTTCCCACCAAGATTTATCACCCTGATATTTCAAATTTATGTGGGAACTAATTATCCCACATGCACCCCACGGCAACCTCTCTAATACTTTATATACTAGGTCATGAGCATATATGATGTCGGTGCTTTTGCTTCCGATGACACCAGTATAAACCTTGTCATCATCCTCCATCGGAAAGATTGCTTATATCGATGAACCTCATACATGTCTGCCTGATATGAAATGCCACCCCGATGACGAACCTCATCAACGAAATCGGACGCATCAGAGGAAAATCCTCCTGCCTTGCCGATGTTGCATGTCTTCCCGATGATCCACCTGACATTCGAAAATGTCTTGGCCATCGGATATCCTCCTGATGACCAACCTTGCCTTCACATAAAATATCATCCTGACATATCTTGATGACGTCATGGTCATATTACAGTATCGGGTTAGACTGAAAACTTGAAGTATGATCCTGCTGGATCTGGATGACGTCATCGTCATGTCGGCATCAGGGTGATATTCAGAAGATAACTGGATAATTTAAAATATCACCCTCATGCACAAATATCATGCTGCACTATAGCTCCATTATAAGATCAGGGTGATATATGAATATCACCCGATAATAAGAATATCACCCTCCGACAAAGGTCGGGATACAAAAACATGATGACCCCACGGGATATCCGGTCATGATGGGAAATGACCCTCGCAAGAAACATCAGGGGGATGTTTGGAAACATGATAATGATGATGATGACCCCTTCCTTCAAAATATCATGATGATGCTGAAAACATTAAAAGGGTCTAAGACTTAGAAATTTTCCTGGATTCCTGAGAAGGTGCCTGGCTAAAAACCTTGAACATAAATTATCACCAACAGGGCCTCCATCAATGTCATTAAGATTAGGGGAAGCATTACCAATGAGGTTAGGCTTGTATCACAATTAACATCATGATGTTCATCCCAGGGGCATAACCTAGCTAGTGAGGACAACTACTTGAGTATCTCTAAAGTTACATTTGTTGGCTTGATTTCATTCTTGATTAGTTGGCTATCACAAAAACTGTAAAATTTTCTCAATTCTTGATTAGTTGGTTGTCTCTAAAGGTTTGATTATGAAGGACGTGATAAAGGTTTTATTATGGGTTGTAATTTTTTTACATGATAGTTACCTATTCAATAATGCCTTTAAAATACAATGACATACATTGATATAAGTAAATTTTATAAAAACCAAATATATATATTATCCCAATGCTATATAATTTTTGACAATTTGTTTAAAATCTATCCTTTCATATGATATAGTCGTTTCAAAATTTCAATTGTATTTTACAACTAAAATGTCTAAATACGGTTATTCAACACTCAAATTGAAATCAAATTTTAACAGTTTGTTCAAAATCTCTCCTTTCATATGATACAATATTTTCAAATTTTCAATTGTATTTTACAACTAAAATGTCTAAATATAGCTATTCAATTCTCAAAGTTAAACAAAATTTTGACAGTTTGTTCAAATTCTATCCTTTTATATGATATAGTCTTTCAAAATTTCAATTGTATTTTATAACTAAAATGTCAAAAAACAGCTATTGATTTCATAAACAGAAACCCTAAATAATAGTTTACAATTTAAATTTTGATTCTATTTTACACCAAAACAAACAAGGAAAACTTCAAAAGATTCATGGGTAATTTGTAGAAATGGAAAAATCCACTTACCTGATGATTTGATGGTGACTCAACTCAGGATCCCGTTCTCAGCTGTCGCCTGTCGCTGGGGAAAATGGGGTCTCTACCATTTTTTTTAAATTTAATACTTTTTCAAAATGGGATTCTGTTTCATAAAACGGGATCCCGTTCCATGAAACATGATCCAGTTTTTGGCTTCTAGGTTCGAGATCTCGCTAAGGAATGTGATTACATTTTGGATTTCAAGCTCCAGATCCTGATGCAAAACGAGATCCTATTTTATAGAAATGAGATCCCATTTTTGGTTACCTGATTTCTGATTTTTTTCTAACTCTAAAACTTCCACCTTAAGTGGACACAACTTCTTGCATTTAACCCCCTAAACCTAACAAGATTATAATAAGGGCCATTAAACCCTGATGGTTGTTAAACCATACTAGCGGCTCACTACCAGGCTCACTGCCATGATCAACACCTTTTTATGTCTGTGATTGAAGTACAACAATTCCTCTGCTTTGCTTTGCCTCTACTCTGCTCCGCCTCTTCTCTGCTTTGCCTTTTGGACCTTTCTTATTATCTTTCCATTCTAGCTCAAGGACATCTTTTCCATGACTCAACTACAAGTATTTATACACTTCAACAACCTTGGAATGATCATCAAGGTCGGCATTACAATCATCAACCATTGGAACAATCTCCAAGGTCGGTATTACAAACATTTACAAAATAGGTCTTGACCGATTACAACATAATGCAAAGGGGATGAAGTAAAAGTGTACATAGATCATGCCACACCTTAGCTAGGACTCAAACACAATCTTCCATGCTTATCATGCTTTCACAATCTTCTAGAGATCTTCGCAATCACTGTGATTAACCAAGTTGGCCAAAACTGGTTACTCAATATGCTATTTGGGAATAATCTTCAAACACCTTCACAATTCTTCCACGTGGACCAATGTAATGATAGGAACATGATTAGGAGTCATCCACAAGTACGTTGTAATTCTTAGGAGAAACCGCACAAACCTTAGCCACTTTAACAATAGGATCTTCACACCAGAACACATGAACTTCATTGTCTTCAACTGTCATAAGAGAAAGATAGCTTGTGGACCACTAGAACATGAACCACTCCAATTTTAGGCACTTATCATCATCCCAATCTTCCCTCTAGAACCGAAGAACAAAATACTTTATTGCGGAGAAATGCGGAGCATAATACTTTCTCCATATCCCAACTAAACTTACAAAAAAAGCAGGTTTTACTTTGGTGAATGCAACTCTCTCAATTCTTCACACTAGAGGCTTAAACTCAAGATTTAACATCTTCAAACATCCCTTTGAACAACTGCCAATCTGTGGACCCAGATCTGTAAGCAGAAGAAAATGTGGAGCAATCTACAAGATTGTTCTTCAGTAAACAATTCTCTGTCTATACTGCACTTCATTGTAACTCACTTGATTCTTCTTGAGAGGCCAATATTCTCAATATCCTCAACATACAAAGCTTCCAAACAAGTAATAGAATAAGATACAGTTGACACTAATGACAACAAAGATATGTTGACATCAATGACAACACTGATTAGGCACATACTTACAACATCACACGGGTAAAACCACAAAGCTGTGTCACACTTTTATAAAGGAAACGACCAACACTGATCCAACTTTTAAACTTGAATCACTAAAAAGTGACATATATGTTTTGACTTTTGCAATGATGTAAACTAATAAAATATTTATTTTTTAGTATATTTTATGTTTGTATTTTTTGAAAAAATTAAAAAATTATTTGAATATAGTTTTTAATAAATTGACACTATAATTTAGTTGTTGATAAAATGCTGAAAAATGAAGTTACATGAGACGTCAATCTTTATATAGTAATTTTTTTTTCTTCAATTTTTTTTTTTTGTATTTATAACTTGAAACTTTAGTGCATGGATATATTTTTTTCCAATTTTGATAAATATATATTTTTAAATAAATAATAAAATGTGCATGTATTAAAGCATAGTTGTTTCCATTTGATGTCAACTTTCATATTAACTATTTATCTAAAATAGAAAAAAATTATACCATCTTGATATAGATTCTTTTATCTAGTGCATCATTTTTTTTTCAATTTTATTAATAAGTTTTACTATTTTTCCTTGACATGGTAATCGACCTAATGTTTTGTGTTGATAACCTACTTTTACTAAAAATAGAAAGGAAAATATAAATAATAAAACTAAAAGGGGTAAAAATTTATTCAAACAAGAAGTACAAAGCAAGGACTTTACTTAGCCCCGTCAAGCTCCACTAAGTGGTCCAACTTTTGAGACAAATCCAGGGGTAATTAGCCCCAATCCACAATGTTCCAATTTTGCATGTGATCAGAGGCCCATTTGGCCAAACAATCTGCTACTCCGTTCCATTCTCTAGGAATATGAATAAATATAAATAATAATTAAACTATATATATATATATTTGAAAACTAAACTTATAGATCTACAAAAGGGTATTTTTATATTTTAAAAAAAATATTATTTACACGAGTAGAAGTTGTTGAAATATCAAGTTTTTCAAATAATTTTATTTTTTTGGTAAATTGGCCTCATAGTAGTGCTACATATGCATTTAGCCAACAATTTTAGTTGGAAAAGTTGTGGACATATCTAACTTAACTAGAATGAATCTTACAAGATCATATGTTTGACCAAAATTGATTTTTAGTTAGAAATACTTAAATTCACTTGTGTTGATAAGTTGGTTGAAAGTGTGACACAACTTTGTGCTTTTACCCACACCCGAGTGACCTCAATTGGCAAGAGGCAACCCATGGGTGACCCTGTCATCTTTTCTAGCCGTAGAAAAACTTGAGTTTTGGACATGAAAAAACTCTATTTTGACCCTTTTTTTTCATGTTTGCATGAGATTTGGCCTAAACATAGAGTTAACTATTCCAAGTTTTCAAGCATGCACAATTAGCTCCTTTTAATCTATACTTGTCATCTGACGAACTCATGGTAACTCCATTTTTGCTTCAGTGATAAACTATCATGGCTTCTTCACTCAATCAATCCAGTTCTCTGTCCAATCAACCTTGCTAACTCTTCAATCAAATTGAATTAATTTCTCAATCAATTCCACCTCTCATGACCTCTTCCAAGCTATAAATACCCCTCCCCTCTTCACTATTTTCTAAGTTGGAGAATGCTCTTCCCTTCTTCACAAGCTTTTTCAAGCTTCTTCATAGGCCTTTGAGCCTCTTTTTTTCATTTCTTTCTTTAGTTTTCCAAAGCTTCAAAGATTTCATTAGTTTTTATTATCGCATAACTTCAAAGCATTTTCATAGGAGGCAATTTCATTTGTGCATCCAGCCTTTGTAGATTTTTTCTCTCCAACTAACATCCATATGCTAATATAGGACATTCAAGCATTTTGCTTTATTGTTGTTTTCATCTAAGATTTTATAAAAGCTTCATATCACATCGATACGCTGCCAAGATTGCAAGCCATAGTGCTAACAAGCTCACATTGAGCTCATGTTTCAAGCTTTCTAAAGCTCTTTCGCATTCTCTTCCCTATTGTTGCCAAGAGGATATCCACGCTGTTGCAAGAGGACAAAGAGGTTTCCAACATAAGGATTCCTGAGGGTAGTGGAGTCTCACACATCTCATATTCTTTAGTTCTTTTTTTATAGTAATTAGAAAATCAAAATTTGTTCTTGGAAGTAGTAATTTAATATTGTAGTTTCCTTGATAGGCTAAACAGGATTTGCATTGTTAGATTAGTTTGCTTTCAAAGTTCTTTAGCTTAGTTTATTTCAAAGCAATTTCATTTCCTAGAGTAATTAATCCAAATATCTAGAAAATCAAACAAAAACATAGATTAGATTGCATTAGTTAAATACATACTAGATTGCATACATTTTTCAATTCCTCGATTAGAAAAAGCACTTTATTTTCATAAAAAGATCTAAAAAAGCACAAAAAAATTGGTTTGCACTCATGTAGGCTTACATGCATTCAAAAACCAAAAAAAGCACAAAAACATTAGCACCATAAGAAGGTTGCAAACCCTTGATTCCAACACACAGTCAACGCTAGTCAACAATAGTCAAACCCTTGATTCCTACGCAAGGGTAACATAGGTCAACACAAAGTCAATCCTTAGGTCAACAAACCCTAAGTCAAACCCTGATTCAAATCAAGGTTAAGTTCCAACTAACTCTCTCTCAGTTTGGGCTCACAAATGTGTGCTCAACTTAGAGACAAGTGGGTGAGGGAAATTCTTGAAGAGATTGAGGAAATTCACCCTAGAACACAACATGATCAACAAATGATTCAAGAACAACAACATAGGTTGAGGATATTCCAAACACAAGTCATCATCCAACAATTTTAAGAATGAATCCAACTCAACAGAAGCATCAAAGATAACATTTGTCAACCTATGCAATGTTGGAATCTTCGGCATCCAAATAGGATAACAGTGACTAGTGACCCTTCGGGTTATATAGTTATTTCAACCACAACAGTCACAAACATCATATTAGAATCAACACACAAGAAAGGCCCCAAGATTAGCTGACCACTCTTCATGAAGTCCAGCTCTCAAGCAAGTTAAATAGCCGCCATGTCTCACCTTCTCTCGACTGGCTACTTCCATGAGAGTGAGAGTGACGTGGAGATTCACCCCATGGTAAGGAGAGGAGTCCGTCTACTCGCTAAAGTTGTCTTAACCACCCTAGGCTACTGATTCATGTTTTTGAGTGTCCAATCACATTTATTGATATGCATGCTTCAATAATTAGTTAGTTTCCTAGAACTATAAATGTTGTAAATACTCCACAATAATCTTTTTCTTAATGCATGTGAGACATTCTTCACTAGAGAGGTTCATGGAAATGTTGAATAACAAGTATGTAATATAAAAACTTTTAAGAATGATACATTATCTATCCTGTAACAATATAATTGATCATCATATATGCTATAAAATCTCATATACATAATGTCATGAAAATGCCATATGGTGTATAAATAATGTCATATCATGGGCATGTACAAACAAAGCCATATAAGCATGTACAATAATATACATTGATAAAACAGAAATGTATGATTACAAAGCCATATAGGCATAAAACAAAATGTCCCAACGACAAAAGTAGTTTGGAGTGCTATCAAATAATCAACAACCCTTGCTTATCCGTGAAGATGGAGAAGTAGTCAACAACTTATGCTCTCTAGTTCATCGATTGGACCTCCTCTCAGAATTTTTATGAACCTCCACCTATTAATTAAATTAAACAATATCCACATTAATATAGAAAACATGAAATATAGAACTTGACATAAGTAATCAATCACTGACCACAAACTGATAATCTGTCTAAATCATTCATTGCCTCACTTCATCTGTAGATGGACGGATTGGAGTTGTGACCTCCTGAGTAAAGCAAATTAGAGTAAATATGAATATCATTTATGTACATTAAATGATGTGAGATAAAAACAAGAAATACATAATGACACTTACATGTTACTAGATCATACCTTTGTCAAAGGCATTGCAGAAAAAAAAGTTGTAGTGATGCCCACCTCCATTACGTCATGAATATTAGGAAGAGTTTGAATTGTTGTCATCAACTGATAATAGAAAAATGTTATTTGATGAAAATCTACATAATGTTATTTAAATTCATAATGATTAAAAATAGTACAAAATTTACCTCAATAAAACTGGATCTATGCCCCGCCGCACCAACTCCTCTTGATGTTGGAGGTCCAACATCCACCTGTTCATCATCAAATTGTCATTAAATTAGATTACCATTGATAAATGGCAAAAAGTTTACATGTACTATATTTAGTATCTTGTTACAAATTACACACTTGTCGACTTGACCTCACCTCATAAGTTCGTATTGGATAGGATGAGTACTTTAACCCTAGAATTTTATAATGCATACAATTACCTACATTAATTTTGAGTTATAATAAATTAATATAGTTAATTAGAGATTTCAAATACAAATATAATAAATTGAAGAACCTTCTAAAAATTACTTATGTATCAATTTACCAAAGGTCCTATCTAGCAACTCATCTATTATTACAATATTATCCAATATGGACATGTCATGCTCTTGCTCTTGTCCTTGTGTGGCATATCCTGAAAGGGTACAACATCCTTTCCAATGTTTGTATTGGGAGCATCCTCAGACCCATAATCACACATAAAAACCCACATGAATGACAAATATGTGGAGACTGACGATGCCTACCAGTCTCACCCTCACCATCCTATGAAAGATGGCTACCATGTTGTAGTAAATATTGAGTGAGGGAACTAATAGAATGTAACATCTCCACCTCAACACTCTCCTTCAAAGTAGAAGGGAGTGTGATATGCTAAAAGGATGGCCTCTCTAAGGGTCTCACTAGATGGTCATAGGCACAATGTGCCCAGATCCACCACCTCTACCCAAGAAATCATGCATGTCAAAATAGTTTGGAATCTCTTTGAGGATAAACTCATAATAGAGTTTCCTCAAAAAATATTATGGGACCTCATTACTATTGCATGGAGATTCATCAAAGACCATCCACCACCTATCCAAAAAGTTTTGAGATATTCCTTCATGTACACACCAGTGAATGGGGAATCTTTTGCAACTCCCGTGCAACAGTTCATTAGTTCTAGGATCAAAGAATAGGGCACGTAGATCAGATTTTAACTTTTTTTTTATCTTTCACCTATTTGTATGATAATTTGGTCAAATAGTATTCATGAAAACTCTTCCTATAATTTGCCCATTTGTTGATTTGTCTTGTCAAGGAATTGATGTGAGAAACAATCAAATCTAGGTATGTAGAAAAGGATCTTTGGTGACAATTAGTTGCAATTGGATTTTTTAAAGTTTCAATAAATCTTTCAAGTTGTCTTTTGTTCTCCTCAATTTACCCCAAGAAAGTTTGCTTGTGTCTCATGAGGATGCCAAAGAATTGAAGGAGTTTGAGGAGGGTTGTTTTGTGCCCCCTCTTCAATTAGAATCTCAAAATCCCCTCTATTTGGTGGATTATGGTTTGGGGGTGTTTCATGGGGTTTATTGGCTGAAAATTGAAAACAAAAATTGAATCAAAACATTGAAAAAATGATTCATTTTAAAATTTAGAAAAAACATGGAAACCTTACCTTATTCAAGTTGTTGTTCCCATGGAACTCATACACAACATCCTTGAGTGTGGGAATGTCATGGCAGAATCATGTTTGAGTGCTTCTCCTCCAATTTCTTCAAAAAATAGTTGTGCAATAACCCTAGTCACATTTTCGAACTCTCAAGGAATTGTGCAGTGAAAATGAGAGGGGCTGCGCTCTTTGTTTGTTTTTTATATTTATTAGTTTAAAACATGAGTGAATTATAACATGGGATCACGTTTTAGGCTTGGTAATTTTTGATCCATAATGTGAGTGCATTATCGCATGCTCATGTTATTTCTATTTGGACCAAAAAGTGGTTTGGCCACTTTTTGGTCCCCCATCTTTTTTCACATGCCCTCTCGAGATGTTGTGAATGCAATTCAAATGTTGAGATACCAATAAATGGTGGAGTGAATGCAATTCAATGTAGAGGCATAGAGAAGTGGTTGGGGTAGGAGTTTCCTACCTAGGTTTAGCTTTGTGATTCAATATTGAAGTTATTGAGGTAGATGGGTTAGGTGATTTCGACCTAGGCACAACCCCAAATGGATTTCTATATATATGTGCTCTGAAGAGGTATTTAGGGTTGGTCATTGAACCATAAAGAAAGTATTTGTGTCAGACTCAGACATTTGTGCCATTTTCCAAGGATCGAATGAATATTCATGGATTGTGCCTTTTGGCCTATCCTGTCTTTGTCCTTGATTCAACAATGATTGGAAAACTATCATTATGTGTTATATTCTTGTATGTACTAAAACATTCTCTTGATTTCCATCTAGCATATGCCACGTCTATTTGTAAATCTAAGACTCTTAAACTTTTTGCAGTTTAATGACTATGTATTTTTCACTTTTCATTGTTGCATCTATGTTTCTCTTGTTTCATGTTTGCAAATATTGTGCACGATTAGTCATATGTTAGTGGGAATGTTCTGTCTTTGACATTTCATGATTTGAACTAGGATTTAATTTTAGTCTCTTTCTTCCCTTTTCCCCCAAATCTGAGGTAGAATTCATAAAAATCCTATGAAGAGCCAACTTTTGAAATCCCAAAGGTCATCTCGCAAGCCTCGTCCCAAGCTTACAAGGTTTCCCATTTTAGTGCAAGTTTGCATGCGGGTGTGCTATCAAGTGTAAATTTGAACATCAACAGATGGTCCAAAGTCAAATTGTAGCACATTTTCTTAGCTAAAAATAATGGTGGTAAGGCCTAGAAAATGACTAAATCTTGAAAATATACCTCTTAGGAGTTACTAAGGACATGGGATGGGATATTATTTGCATGCACTTGGCTAGTTGGGTAAGTGTTTTTTATCAACTTTATTTTGTGTCACTCAACCAATATTTCCTTATCTATTTAAGTCTGTATCTTGTTGGACCTAAAAAGATTATAAATAAGATTGTATTGACCGAGAGTTAAAAAGATTATATTGACAATAAATATTGTAAATAAGATTGTGCTAGAAAATCAACTATATTATGCATTGACAAAAATAAATTATAAATAATATTGTATTAAAAAATCAAGGTTATGATCTATCATTTTAACCATTGATCTATCGTTTGTTCAAGTGCTCCTCACTATAAAAACACCTATTGATATAAACATATGATAATAGAAGAAAAAAGAGATAATGTATGAAAAATTAAAAGATATAAACAATTGAGAAGATAATAACAACAAAAACAATTCTAATATTTTTGTTGAGTGCATAATCTATTTAGTAGATATTATATATTATTAAAATTTTAAAAATAAAAGTAGTTTGAGGTAGCAAATGATTAGTATTGTAATTGGGCCAAAACAAGAATCAGTTTCATTAAAGTGAATTTCATTATAGTTATCAAAAGAAAACTAATTATGAAACTTTTAATTGAGATGGTTAGATCATTCTCCATAACCATATCTATTAATTTATGTTGTATATTTTAATCTTCAAAGCTTAATAAGCACCAATAGATGGGCTTCTTTCATAACACCTTAAGTGGCAAAAATAATTTGCCACTACACCAAACTTCAACATATATTTGAAATAAATATAATATAAGAACAAAAATATTGTATTGTTTTTATGGATATCTTAGGTGTACACAATATTGAAAACTTTGTATTTGAACTTAATTGATTACAATATTTTGAATAAAGGTACACCTATTTACAATATGTTGAGTAAACATATACCTATATCAAAAATCTCCTTCAACTAAATTATTAGACTACCCAAAAAATAAATAATATTGTTGAGATGTATTTGAACATATCATATAATTCAAACTTTTTACCCTTTTATGTACTTGTTTATTTTTGATAGATTAGTCTCCTATAATGAAATGTTTGAGCTTGTATTGATTGCTTTTATTGTGTAAAAAGCTTATTTGTATGTTGACAGGGAGATGCATGCATGGACTTTTTAGCTTGTAGTTTTAGATTGTAATTAATGCCTTTGTAAGATGGTAGTAATAGTGTACATATAAATATGAAGAATAAAAGTGAGATGGGACTTGGGAATTTTGAACTATAAATTGCAATTTTTAGAAGCTCGAAAAGATAAAATGTTTATGAATGAATTTGTCGTTACTATAAAATCAAGGGGTACATTGGTAGGAAAAGGCAGTATTAAACCTATGTACACTATCAATATTAATTCAATTGATACCTAATATATAGATTATATTAAGATCAAGTTCAATCTTCCACCAAAAGATATCATTAACAAATGAATGTAGCTTTATTATTGGCTACACCTACCTAGTACTTAAGATCAAAGTAGATGTGTAAAGGATGAGGAGAGTATGAGCAAAATGAGTTTGAACATCTCCACAATAAAGTTAGTCAATGCCACATGTGAGAGAGTTGTTTTCTCTTGTTGAATGCTTGTGCTATTGAATAGGTGAGAGAGTTCTTTCCACTTGTTTCTTTGAGGACTCAATCTTCTAGAGGCATGCCACATTTGTTTGGACTATTTTGACTTCCACAAATATACTTGTTAGTATGATGAAAAAATTATCTAAGTTTATTTCAATATTGATGCACATCTTTCTGGCCAAACCTTTTTATTTATTTGTTTCTTATTTTTCGCTAAAAGCAAGAGTCATACTAAAACACATTAGCACTTACAAAGTTTTGTCTCTATGACAGTTCAATGCCAACCATGACACAAAAAGATTGAACATAATGTTTTTATTAACAAATTCATGATAGTAAACAAACCATTTATGTTTAAGAGTAAAAGACTTAGAGATTTTGATTCAGTTGTGAATTTTTTTAAAAGTTTAAGTGACTATGGTTTACTAGTAAAGTTTTCTGTTCTCAGCACAATTATATTTAAGTCTATAAAATTTTCTCTACTTAAGTTTGTACCTTGTACCTTTGTTTCTTAATCCTCACGTCATAATTCTACTAGACAAACTTAATACCCAACACAAACTTTACGGTGTAAAATTTTAGCTAAACCTGTGAAAACTAGGAATATTGGTAGATCTACAAATTACATGATTGCACAAATTAATTGAGATGAAAGATAAGCTACGAATAAAAAATTAATTAACTTAAGAATGAGTAGAATATATAGCTAGAGATGAGCTATCTAGAATGGCAACTGTCAACTAGAAAATCAACATGTAGCTCCATGCAAGATTGTGAGTCAAAGATGAACCACCGTAGTCTTTTGATGTTCACTTTAGTTAGCTTATTGCGTGAACATTTCCTCATTATTAACGGGAGAAAATTGACACTAACACTCACCCTTAAGTCTAACTCAAGAGACAAAAAAGAGGAAAGAAGAAAACCCAAGTGAGAAAAGCTCCTAACCATTTATTCAAACTAAAGAAGAAAGTTGCAACTGCTGAAGAACTGCAAAGATGCCCTCCAGTTGGGATGATGCCATTGTTTATCTAATGCTCAATATTGTCCCACTAGAAAGAATCTCTAGAAGCACTCGAGGATGCGACTCTAGAATCTCATGTAGATTAGAACCCTACTAGAAAGAATCTCTCGAAGCACACGAGGATGTGACTCTGGAATCACATGTAGACAAGAATTTAGAATAGAAGAACACTTTTGGCTGCCGATAGGAGGAAAAGTTGCAAAGCTTTGGTAGCTTATTAGAAACTTTTATCCTAAGTTTGTCTATCCAGAAGAAAAATGAAAGAAACCTATACTAGATGCTTTAAGCAAAACCCCCAGATGTCCAGAATTTTATATAAGTTTTGATTTTTACAAAGCTCCAAATTTTCCCAGATCTTTATCATGTGGTGCTCGCAGAGCACATACAATTTTTAAAGAATCAATAAGGAAGAAAGCAAGGAGCATGCAAAGAAAAATTAGGGGAAGAAAAATGCATGCATCTAGAAACAAAGGTTTACATCTACCTCCATTGTGGTGAAAATCTTCACAGAAATCTACCTGTAGGATGAAGAGAAGAAATAACTTGCAAAAGATAGATCGATCACGCCATTAGCAGATCACTCCTAAACATGCAATAAATTCACACAATATACAAATGAATTTGCACTCATACCAGACTCAACTCTAATACCATGTAAAATTTTAGCTAAACATGTGAAAACCAGGAATACTGGTAGAGCTACAAATTACATGATTGCACAAATTAATTGAGATGAAAGATAAAATGTGAATAAAAAATTAATTAACTTAAGAATGAGTACAATATATAGTAGGAGATGAGCTATCTAGAATGACAACTGCCAACTAGAAAATTAGCATGCAGCTCTATGCAAGATTGTGAGTCAAAGATGAACTACTGTAGTCTCTTGCTGTTCACTTTAGTTAGCTTATTGCATGAACATTTCCTCGCTATTCACGGGTGAAAACTGTCGCTAACATACAGGAGGCTACTAGGTTCTCTCGTATTTGGACCCTTTCAAAGAAAACACACTAAGCTTAAGAAGTTTTGCTTCCATGTACTCAAGACGAACACAACCAAATGGTTTCCAGAATTTAAGCAAGCCATGAGAGAGTTGTGGCCTAAACTTGACAAAAAAATTGCCGAGTCTGGAAATGTTGAATTTAACAACAAAAGTTTGCAAATGTGTTTTAATTTTCTATGCTAGTTTAGGAATGAAAGGGCCTACTTACTTTCAGAAATGGATTGGGCTTCAACTCGCTCCCATTGCAAGGTGTGCTTCCCAAGATCTTAGAGGAGATCATCATCCACATGATCCCTCTTCCATTCTTAATTATGTGCAAAGACTACAACATATGTTGCAATTAATTTGTGCATGAATGCCATAATTTCGTGTTCAACATTGCTATTGACTGTTTGACCATTGAAGTGGATGATATTTAAGTAGAGTGTGCTTCAACACCTTCGGAGGAATGCTCATTTTTCCCAAGCCTCATACAACATAGCTATTCTTAAATATCATCCACTTCAATAGTCAAAGGTCAATTTTGGCCAATAAAAGCAGGACAAATATTTACCACTTTTTGTTGTGGATGAAGTGTAAAATTGCTATTGATTATTTGACCATTGAAATGGAGGATATTTAAGTAGAGTGATATAGCACATTGCCATGACAAACAAAGAGTTGCACGTAGATCTTGCAAAAGAAGTATGAGCTACCATTAAAGATAATTAGTGAATAAACATGAGAGCCCTGGAGAGGATGGTGTTGCTCCAGTCGAGGGTGTATGAAGTGCTAAGGATTGAACCGTCAATGCCCTTCCAATACGCACATGCAAAGTAGGACTTGTTGGTGGAGTCACACATTGGGAGATATGCGGTGAAGAAGGGAGAGATGTTGGGTGGGTATTAACCCTTTGCCACCAAAGATCCCAAAGTGTTTGATGATCCCAAGGAGTTCCTTCCATGACGTTTCATGGTAGAGGAAGGGGAGAAATTGTTAAAATATTTGTTGTGGTCAAATAGACTGGAGACCAAGTAGACAACAATGCAAAATAAGCAGTGTGTGGAGAAGAATGTTGTGGTGATGATATCATGGCTACTGGTGACACATCTGTTCGCACATTACAATTTCTTAGAGATCGACCCCTCCACAATCACCAAAGTTGTTTTACAGCCTTGTAGAAGGCCACTTAATAATTCTCTATCTATCATTGCCTTTAATGTCCCATTTGTACGTCTAGTCATTCTATGTCCCTCCACTTCATAAAGATGTGTCAAAGTTTGATAGAAATTCTTTGTTAGAGTTTGATAGAAATGGGTATGTGTAAATGAAGACTTATTGTGTCGGACATTGTTTCTTGAAACTTATCTTGTCATGTAAATCTAAAGTTGGTGAGACAAATATCTATTAGATATTTTGGTGGTTCACGATGAAGTTATCTTTCTACTAGTGTTCATAATTTAAAATTTTCACTACGGTAACTTTTTGTGACCAACATGAAACATAGATATTTTAAGTTTTGACATTATTTATTTTCAAATGTTGATAATAAGACAAAATTTAATTAAATAATTATAAATACAAGGGCAAGACGATTTTGTTTCTCAACATTTAAGACATTGTTTTAAAAGGTCTATGGTCAAGATTTGTTTGATGGTAGTCCTTTTAATCTGAACCATTGACGTCTTAGTGAGGAGCACTAGATGAAATACATTGACGTCTTAGTGAGGAGCACTAGATGAAACACATAGATCAACGATTCATATTAAAAAGACTACTATCAAATAGATCTTACCCATTGATTTTTTCAAACAAAACATAATAAATGATAAAAAAATTTAAAAAAATCACTTTTAAACAATTTGATAAGAAACAAAAAATAATTAACAAAAAATCTACAAATATTTTTTTTTACTTTATTTTTCTCAAATTAAATATGTATCTTATTTTTTTTTTAAATCTCTATCCTAAAGTCCATTTATATATAATAGAAAACAAAACAAGATATCAGATTTGGATAGGTATTAGAATTAATTATTTCTCCAAACTAACACATTTTTGAAGTGAAGTCAATAATAGACAACACTTAATATCTTCAAATATGTCAAGCCCCTGCCCACTTAAAACTTCTTCTGATCTAGTTTTCTTAGACAAAAATATCAAGCCCCTCTAGAGTCCCAACTTCAAACTTCTTTAAATAACTTGTGCATTTTTTTGGGCAGATCCTATCAGGGATTGACAGTTGTGAGCAATTTTGGAAGGGATCTGCTTTGTTACTGGGCCCAATTTGTTGGCGACTTCCGGACTGTTCTTTGTATTGGCTTTTGCTTTGTTCCGGTCTGTATTGCTGAATGCTTCAACTCTTTTGGTCTCTTATATTTGGATTTTTGTTTACTTGTTACAGTCTCTAGTTTGAGGACTGCTCTCTTGTACTTGTTTTTTGCATTGATCAATACCAAGAAAAAAATATTGGTCTTGAGTTTTCTTCATAGAAAGGGAACTCTCTAGGTGAGCCAATTCGTGAGGGACGCTGCCATAATTGCCCTATGACCATGTCGTAAATTCCTACTCATTTCAGGTAAACGGAAAGTGAGTTGTCATTACCTAGAGTTGAGTAGATGGAAGCGGAACTTTCCGTCACTACACTTGGAATCTTCTGCTTCACACTAGTGTGTGCAGCTGCCATTGTCAGGTACATAATCATGGACCTGACATTAACGTTGACCGATTATATTTTTTCCTATAAAATTCATGTAAAGACAGCCAACCAATTATGTCTTCGTCAACTGGGCGGTCGGTTATTGCAAGGCAATAACTCGGAAGCACACACGATTTCAACATCAAATTTTGTCCTTGTTGTGTAAACACAGCCCACCATTTTCTTGGTTATTACGAAGCAGTCACCGACTATATTAACTTTACCTTTATAGTTGTCGTGTTGTTGGCAGGAAAGAACGTGGAAACATGGCCCGCCAATTTTGACTTCACCAAGACGATAACATGCAACCACTATCCACTTACGCACTCTCGGTTTACCGCCAATTTTGACTTTACCAAGACAACAACATGCAACCACTCTCCACTTACGCACTCTCGGTTTACCGCCAATTTTGACTTTACCAAGACAACAACATGCAACCACTACCCACTTACGCACTCTTGGTTTATTGGCTATTTCTATCTCTATACTAGTTAATTGTTGAATGAATGGATGAAGAATTTTAATAACGTTCACGAGGCCGCAGCAGCCTATGGGACCCAACAGTCGCACACAGCCCTGTCAAATGGAACAACAGACACAAAACGCCCCCTAAGTTGCCTGAACTTCCTTCTTGAGATCTTCCCTTCTGTTGTGAAGTTGGAAGAAAACTGTCGCTAACATACAGGAGGCTACTGGGTTCTCTCGTATTTGGACCCTTTCAAAGAAAACACACTAAGCTTAAGAACTTCTTCTTCCATGTACTCAAGACGAACACAACCAAATGGTTTCTAGAATTTAAGCAAGCCATGAGAGAGTTGTGGCCTAAACTTGACAAAAAAATTGCCGAGTCTGGAAATGTTGAATTTAACAGCAAAAGTTTGCAAATGTGTTTTAATTTTCTATGCTAGTTTAGGAATGAAAGGGCCTACTTACATTCAGAAATGGATTGGGCTTCAACTCGCTCCCATTGCAAGGTGTGCTTCCCAAGATCTTAGAGGAGATCATCATCCACGTGATGCCTCTTCCATTCTTAATTATGTGCAAAGACTACAACATATGTTGCAATTAATTTGTGCATGAATGCCATAATTTCATGTTCAACATTGCTATTGACTGTTTGACCATTGAAGTGGATGATATTTAAGTAGAGTGTGCTTCAACACCTTCGGAGGAATGCTCATTTTTCCCAAGCCTCATACAACATAGCTATTCTTAAATATCATCCACTTCAACAGTCAAAAGTTAATTTGGGCCAATAAAAATAGGTCAAATATTTACCACTTTTTATTGTGAATGAGGTGTAAAATTGCTATTGAGTATTTGACCATTGAAGTGGATGATATTTAAGTAGAGTGCTACCCAGCCTTGTCTCTTCAAATAGGGTGCCAAGGTTGGCGATTTTCAAAGTTTCACCATAACTGCATCGGATGTCGTTGTATGCCTCGCACTCCAAGAGGAAGTGTCGTTCCGTCTCCACAACACCTTTGTTGCAAAAGAGGCATATTCTCTCCTCCCATTCCTCTTTAGGAGTTAGCCATCTCCTTGTTTCACATCTAAGATAATGTGAGCTCATCCTAAGTTGGGCAACCAACATTTTTGCTTTCCACTTAATCTCTGCTCCTATATAGGCTTTTTCTTCAAGATCCCCCCGTGGGGTTGAATTCTTTGAGGTAGTATTCCTTTTTACGGCCCATTTGTTTGTCCACATGATGCACTTGAATTTTCTTCTCACATATTTTTTTATTTCTTCATTAGTATTTGGGCACTCCTGCATGCTAATATTCCACCTCTTTACCCATTTGTCATTTTGTTTCTTCCAAGTGTTATTTCTTCTAATTAAATCTTCCTCCATAATTAGTCTAGGTCATATGTGGCTCTTCATGTTTTGAATCTTCTTGAGGTAGCTTAATAACCGTATCATTGCCGAAGCCTCTAGAGGGAAGGACCCCATTTCAGCAAGTAAGATCTCATACAACACTGAATTCTTGACTTTGAGACTGCTGATGATGAAGTGTTTTTGGATTCTCTCTATCTGCTTCCATTTTTGCTCTGACATACTGCTGCCCCAAATTTCACACCCATAGAGAATCACCGGGGTAACCAACAAACTGAAGAGTGTTCTCTTGGTCTTCCAATCCCATAACTCTGCAATCCTGCACCTATTTTGAAGAGAGTACAACGCTTTCCATCCTCCTTGAATTCTTTTTGCTCTACAAGTTTCCCAGCTAAGCTTGTGGTGAAAATCAAGCCCGAGGTACTTATACTCCTCGACTATCTCCAACGGGTTGCCTTCAAAGGTAAAGGTATATTGCTTCTTTTTTCTTTTCAGAGAGAAGATCATTACTTTGGATTTGCTTGTGTTCACCTGCATTCCAACCCCTTGACAAAAAGTTTCAAGTGCTCTCAAATGTTCCCTCAAGATGCTAGTTGTTTTGGCGATTAAAATGAGGTCATCCGCATAAAGAAGCAGTTTTATAACATACTTAGCTACCTGAATCCCCTCCCCAATATCTTTATTTAGCCATTCTTCTAATTTATCAATGTAAAGTCCAAATAAAGTTGGTGAAAGCAGACAGCCCTGCTTGACGCCTATATCGCTGCCAAAACACTCTGACATTACATCACTAGTTATGATTTTAGCCTTTACTTGCTCATACAATCTATGGACAGCAACTCTAAGCTCATCTGGAACCCCTAGCTCCTTCATCATATTCCAAAGTTTGTCACGAGGAACTGTGTCAAAGGCTTTTTTGAAGTCGACAAAGCAGCAAAAGGCCTCATCCCCTTGAATGTTCCATATTTTTTCAATCAAGAACCTAAGTGTAGGCCCATGATCAATAGTAGAGTGCTTCGGTCTAAATCCAGCTTGACCCTTAGCTCTTTTTCCTTCTTTTTCTGCCCACCTACTGATTTTGCGCTCTATCATGCTTTCGAAGAGTTTACCAAGAAGGGGATTAACCATGATAGTACGATAATTTGACAGGTTATTAGTATCCCCGCTTTTGAAGATAGGGATAACCACACTAGTCGTCCACTCTTTTGGGAAGCCCTCTTGGATGACCCTATTGAAGCACTAAATCATTTGTTTTCAATCAAAGGGCTTTTTAACATATCCACTTTACTCTACTCTACTCTCTCTACTCTTGCTTGTAATTTTCATTCTTGATTTATTTATTTATTTTCTCACTAGAGCATCATTTTTTTTGTTAATGGCATCAATCTCATGATAAGGTCAAAGAGAGTAGGAACATGATCCTTTTTTGGTGCTTGAATCTCCCAACAAAAATATGAAATCCTCCATATCCTTAAAATTGTTTGATGTATTCATCAACCATCGAGGCCCAGACGTCAAAACAACTCTAGCTTTGCATCTTTACAATTCTCTAAAGGAAGATGGGATCTATACATATCTATATTCTAAAGAGACTAAACTGGGAGATTCATTTTCTCCCACCATAAAGAATGCAATATTCTCTATTGTAATGCACATAGCCATCTTATCACCACGATATGCAGAGTCTACTTGGTGCTTAGCTGAGCTAGCTTTGATGTTTCAAACAAAGGCTAGAATTATTCCCTCGTCTTACCTTATTGAGCCTTTAGACTTTCGATTCACCTACACTAAAAACAAGAAAAACATAGTTTTCCCTCAAATTGTCGTCACAGTTTGGCCTTGCTCTTGTTGCTCGTTGATTAATTTTGATGGGCACTAAATGTGAGGAATGATGCAGGAAGGAGAAATTTGATTGTTATGAGTGTGAGCAATAGGATTTTGTGTAGGGTTAGTTGTTATAAGGGGTCTTGATGTTTTGCTGACTCATCATTTTTTTTGTGCTTGATTTGTCCTTAATTATCTTAGAGGGTTTCTCCTGGAGGGTTGTTTTGTTACATTTGTTGAAAAAGGTTTTATGCATATAATTTGTTCTACATTTGAGTCCACTAAATTTATTCTTTTCAAGGAACCCATTTTGTTGTTCTATTATATGCTCTTGAAAATATGTTTCATTAGATTAATGATATGTTTTTTTTTCAGAGTTCCTTTGTACGGTGTAACTATTTTCTTTTTATTTCAAATTATTGTAGATAGAAAACTTTTTAGCTAAAATTTTAATATGTTTTGCATTTGCAATATAAAGTTAAAATTAATTAAATATAAATGAGGTTTTTTCCTACTATTTAAGTAAAATTATTTTATTATTTCTAATTTTAATGATTAATATTGTTTTGAAGAGTGTAATAAATAGGTTTTTTTAACTATTTAAATAAAATTGTACATGCACTCCAAGCTCCTTAGAATGAATCTGCACCTTACAAGTTTGGTTATTTGAGCTCCTTTAGTGAACAATATGAAATAGTGGTATGGTCATTAATTGCACTCCTTACTAAAGGTAATATGAGGTCTCTACAAAAAAGAGGAACTATAAACTACAAATGTGAAACCATATTGACTGGTGTTTTCCTACCCTCAATTTATTTTGGTATAATATGGGTAGACATTATTTAATATTTTAAAATCCACATTAATCAATAGAGGTGGTATAGAAAGTATCTCTTTTATTTTGTTTTGATTTTTATTATTTTAAAAGAACAATACATTAAAATAAAAATAAATGCAATACTCATTAAACAATGACAAATATAATTGTAAGGGAAAGTACTGCACATTAGGTTCATCTAAGTTAATTGTAAAAACTATTCAATAAAGTACAATTAGTTTAGATTAATTATAGTCGGGTTCATCATTGCCACCAATCTAAGTAATTAAATAAAGATATAAATCAAATAAAACTAAATGTGTTTTTTAGCTAGATTTTAAATGATGGAGAATTGTTGTGACAAATATTAGAAAATGCAAAGGAATGCTCACTCGGTAATAATAGCACTCATAATTTTATTCCACAATCCCACTTTTTATTTGGTTGGTATTAGTGATTATTAGTCTTTGTCATGCTTTGTCCTAAATAATAGTATTGCCTAATCACTATATGTGCAATGTAATTCATATGAATTTATCCAATCCACTTACTAGACTTGAAAATATTTATACCTTGAAAACAATTTGAAATATTTATAGATTAACTTTGATATTAAGTGTCAACTTTTGATTTCATATCCTTAGCATTTAATAAATTCTTAAACTAATTTTCTATGACTTGTCAACCACTCAATCATTGTATCCCATGAGTGCTTCTTTTTCATTTACTACCATTTTTTTAAGCTAGATTTCATAATAAAGTTGCAAAAGAATAGTGATAATAAAGTTTTTTCACTTTTATTCCCTTCTAATCTCTCCCCAAAACCAACTGGTATGTGATTCAATTTACAGTTTGATTGTGTCCATTTTTATTTTATTTTATTTCCTTCAGACATTTGATTAAACTTGGAGCTCAATTGACTTATGCTATATTACATATTTCAACTACATCTAGATGTTGATTGAAATGTTTTGTTTAACTTTTATAAGTTTTTTACTCAATTTCATTGCATACTTGGGCTCACAATCTATTGATATTTATTTTTATCATAATTAGTTTTCATTGGTTATTTTGAGTGTTTTTCATTTTTTGTTTTAACCTTGATCTGCTCTTGATGTAGCACACAACATACACTCAATACAATTTTGTCATTAATCATGTGAGAGCTAAAGATTTGAAGACTGGAACATAAAAAAAATTCTATTCATCAACTCTACTGTTACAATGAGAGAAAATTCTCTTATATCCAAAAAAAAACAAAAAAAAATTAAAAATTACCTTATTTGGCAGATTTCGACAATTGTCAGATTTTGCCATTTTAGGTAATTTTACAATCATATCCTGAAAATCTTGTTTTTTCCGAAAAGCTTCCTAAACTAAGGTAGGATGAAATGCCAACTAATATTCTAAATTCAAAACATGAGTTTTGATTTATTACAAAAGCAACTTTTTAAAAATCTAGAAAAAAAACACTAAATTGCTATTTTGAGGGCCAAGATGAAAGTTTCAAGCCCCGAAAAAGTGCCAAAACAGGGTCTAGCCCACTAGGATCAATTGCAAAACTACTTTCCACCTCATAACGCATCCACCCATAAAATCTCGTAGAAAACCCACATCCGAGTCAAAAGTTATGATCTCTAAAAGTTCCTGCATCATTCTCCTCTTATTGAAAAGAATGCAGCTCCTGCAAGTGAGTGTCTTCAAACTGCTGCCACTTGACTAGATCCAATGTTTGTACTTCATTCTTCTCTTTTTTCCCTCTTTTTCTAGCATCCTTCCAAAACAAGCTTCACTCTCGAACCAATATGCACTTCATTCTTCTCTCCTCTCGTAGATTTGCATCCATCAAATATTGTCTTCCTCTGCCAAATTATTTCCCCTCTCCTCTCCTTCGTGGGATCCAACCCACCACTAACCAACCACCTCCACCAAATCTCTCTTGTAGCTTCCTCTACAACCTCTTTTATCTCACTATTTGTGCTTTCCAATAGACATGTTCCTGCTGCAAACTCATTCTTTTCTTCTTTTTCATTATTCTTTGTCTTTATGTTCCTCTTTATCTGTAAACAAAATAATGTTAGGTAAAATAAGGTTTTCATTATCAGTCTTCTCTGTTGCAATCTCATCCATGCCTTTGAAAAGACATGTTTCAGTTGCAACCATGTGCTTTTTCTCTTTCATGACATTCTTTCTCACACCTTTTATTATCAACATTTCCTCTATTCATTTCAGCTTTTAATAGATACACTATATCATGAAGTCTTATCAACTCTTCATTAAGACTATCCGTAAACTTTCTTTCCCACTCTTCTATATATGAAATCATTATAGGTTTCTTCATGACCCATCCCATCCTCTTCTTCGAGAACATTTCACTCATTCTCAATATGCAATTTCTACAACCTGCACACATAAAATTTTTAGAGCCAATGCTCTCTACAGTTATAGGACCTCTCTACAAAAAAAAACTCACTCAAAACTATCCTCTACCCAACAAAAGACTCTGGAAGATGCACCTCTCCAAGACCTCTTCTACCCACTTTCTCTTAGTGGAAGAAGTCTCTACACCTTTTACCCAACTTTATCTTTGATGGAGCATAGCCAACATATCTCACACAAATTTAACTCTCCTCTACCCAACAAAGACTCTGAAAGATGCACCTCTTCAAGACCTCTTCTACCCACTTTCTCTCAGTGGAAGAAATCTGTGCACCTTTTACCCAGTTTTATCTCTACTGGAGGTCAATGAACATATATCTCACAAAATCAATTTTTTTTTTCAATTACAAAAATTTCTCATATTTCAACACATATGAAAATAATTTGCTTCACAAACTCCTCTTGGTCCTGGTGCATACTTTGCACACTCAAAATCAACCCGCTCTAATACCAAATGATGCAGCACAAAACATACACTTAATACAATTTTGTCATTAATCATGTGAGAGCCAAAGATTTGAAGACTGGAACATAAAAAAAACTTCTATTCATCAACTCTGCTGCTACAATGAGAGAAAACTCTCTTATATCCAAAAAAAAAATTACCTTATTTGGTAGATTTCGACAATTTTCAGATTTTGCCATTTAAGGTAATTTTACAATCATATCTTGAAAATCTTGTTTTTTTCGAAAAACTTCCTAAAACTAAGGTAGGATGAAATGCCAACTAATATTCTAAATTCAAAAAATGAGTTTCGATTTATTACAAAAGCAACTTTTTAAAAATCTAGAAAAAAAACACTAAATTGCTATTTTGAGGGCCAAAATGAAAGTTTCAAGCCCCGAAAAAGTGCCAAAATAGGGTCCAACCCACTAGGGTCGGTTGCGAAACCACTTTCCACCTCATAACGCATCCAGCCATAAAATCTCATAGAAAACCCACATCCGAGTCAAAAGTTATGATCTCCGAAAGTTTTTGCATCATTCTCCTCTTGTTGAAAAGAACACAGCTCCTACAAGTGATTGTCTTTGAATTGCTGCCACTTGACTGGATCCAACCTTTGTACTTCATTCTTCTTTTTTTTCCCTCTTTTTCCAGCATCTTTCCAGAACAAGCTTCACTCTCTTTGAACAAATATCCACTTCATTCTTCTCTCCTCTCGTAGATTTGCATCCACCAAATATTGTCTTCCTTTGCCAAATTATTTCCCCTCTCCTCTCCTTCGTGGGATCCAACCCACCACTAACCAACCACCTCCACCAAATCTCTCTTGTAGCTTCCTCTACAACCTCTTTTATCTCACTATTTGTGCTTTCCAATAGACATGTTCCTGCTGCAAACTCATTCTTTTCTTCTTTTTCATTATTCTTGAGGACTTCCACTTCTTTGTCTTTATGTTCCTCTTTATCTGTAAACAAAATAATGTTAGGTAAAATAAGGTTTTCATTATCACTCTTCTCTGTTGAAATCTTATCCATGCCTTTAAAAAGACATGTTTCAGTTGCAACCATGTGCTTTTTCTCTTTCATGCCACTTTCATGACATTCTTTCTCACACCTTTTATTATCAACATTTCCTCTATTCATTTCAGCTTTTAATAGATCCACTATATCATGAAGTCTTATCAACTCTTCATTAAGAATATCTGTAGACTTTCTTTCCCACTTTTCTATATATGAAATCATTATAGGTCTCTTCATGACCCATCTCATCCTCTTCTTCGAAAACATTTCACTCATTCTCAATATGCAATTTCTACAACCTACACACATAAAATTTTTAGAGCCAATGCTCTCTGCAGTTACAGGACCTCTCTACAAAAAAAAAATCACTCATAACTATCCTCTACCCAACAAAAGACTCTGGAAGATGCACCTCTCCAAGACCTCTTCTACCCACTTTCTCTTAGTGGAAGAAGTCTCTACACCTTCTACCCAGCTTTATCTTTGATGGAGCATAGCCAACATATCTCACACAAATTTAACTCTCCTCTACCCAACAAAGACTCTGGAAGATGCACCTCTTCAAGACCTCTTCTACCCACTTTCTCTCAGTGGAAGAAATCTGTACACCTTCTACCCAGATTTTATCTTTGCTGGAGGACAATGAACATATATCTCACAAAATCAATTTTTTTTTTGCAATTACAAAAATTTCTCATATTTCAACACATATGAAAATAATTTGCTTCACAAACTCCTCTTGATCCTGGTTCATACTCTGCACACTCAAGATCAACCCGCTCGGATACCAAATGATGCAGCACACAACATACACTTAATACAATTTTATCATTAATCATGTGAGAGCCAAAGATTTGAAGACTGGAACATAAAAAAAACTTCTATTCATCAACTCTACTACTACAATGAAAGAAAACTCTCTTATATCCAAAAAAAAAAATTTACCTTATTTGGCAGCTTTCAACAATTGTCAGATTTTGCCATTTTAGGTAATTTTACAATCATATCCTAAAAATCTTTTTTTTTCTCGAAAAGCTTCCTAAAACTAAGGTAGGATGAAATGCCAACTAATATTCTAAATTCAAAACACGAGTTTCAATTTATTACAAAAGCAACTTTTTAAAAATCTAGAAAAAAAACACTAAATTGCTATTTTGAGGGCCAAGATGAATGTTTCAAGCCCCAAAAAGTGCCAAAACGGGGTCCAAACCACTAGGGTCTGTTGCGAAACCACTTTCCACCTCATAACGCATCCACCAGTAAAATCTTGTAGAAAACCCACATCCGAGTCTAAAGTTATGATCTCTGGAAGTTCCTACATCAACTCTCAGACGTGATTTTAGTTTTAAAGACAGTATAAATAGATTTTGTGTTTGGTTGACCCTCCAAACTTGAGGACCATAAATTGATTCTTGCCAAATAACTAAAACATAATTTCTCCTTAATCTCTTCTATAATCTCTTTATCTCATCTAGAAAGTAGAGTACCTTGCAATGGCAAGTGCAACAATCAAAGTATAGGGTCATCTGCACTCCACATGTAAAGCAAATATGTTGGCATATTTTCATGAGGAGGAAGTTAATTACAAATTCCTCTTGGTGGACTTCTCAATAGAGACTCACAAGCTATCTCCTTTCATCACTCTCAATGTAAGAAAATAAATAGTTGACTCACTTCCTTTCTTTCTTACATACATTTACATCATTCACCACTTGATTTGTTGATGCAACCATTTGGATAGTCATGCATCTACATTTTGACCCTGGTGCAGAGTGATTGTTAACATTGAACAATAGTCCTAACGTTGAACATGGTGTTTGTGGCCATATCACTACTAGCACTTTAAAGAGATTAGAGTGGGAGACCACAGTCACATGCTTGGGCATGTGACTAATGGAACCCCTAAGCTCATGTCACTTACCCTTGTTGCTCCACATCAAGTCCTTTTGATTTAATGGGACCAAAGAGAGAGCTTCATGCACAACTCCAAAAACTAGATTAAACTAGGTGCCTTGCATGTAGGCCAAGTCTTTATGTGTTGCTTTGTTCTAAAAGATTATTAGTCTGCCCATATTACTTACACCAATTATTAATTAATATTATTTCTTGGTTAATTGTTGCCACTATTGGACAAACCGTGTAGATAAGGGAAGTGCAATGTAGATGACTAAATTTGTTGGAAAGCAAAAGATATTATAAAATGAAGAAATTCCTATTATAGAAAACATGTGTGTAAATAACTTACTACGATCTTCAACAATTCTTTGATAAACTAAATCAGATCATGAAGTTGGTTTATATCATTGAATTTCTATACAAAGCTCTCCAAATCAGTATTAGTGGCAATGGAAGGTCCAACATTGGTTAGTTGTTGATAAGATTGTTGAGATGATGAAGGGGTAGAAGCCCAACAATTATTTCTTCCTGAGGAGGTGAAGTGGATGAGAAATAACTACAAGAGAAACAACATGAAGGAAAATAAAACTTACCCATTACTAACAGTGAGGAAATATATAGAGGGGAAAGAAAATTAAAAGTTGCCTCTTCTTCTTTCTCTAGAGACAAGATAACTCACTGGGCTCGTCTAGCCTTGATTGAATTGTAATTTATTATCACGTGGAAGGCATTTTTCTATCAACTGTCAATGTGGGCCATGGTTGAAGAGATGGATTTACAAAACACATGTTTTCACCATGATGGAATGAGAATAGAAGTTTGCAAGAAAAAATGAACCTAGGAGAGCAAGAAAAGACAAGAAATGTTGTAACTCAATAGCAATAGAAGACAAGAAATGCTACACCCATTCACGGCCGAACTTAAACACCACACTCTAAGCTTTGACCACTTAGGTGCATGTGCGGTCCGTTGAACCATTCAATTCCCTCAACAATTGTTTCTATTCCTGTAATAGTCAAGTGCGAAAGTTTGG
This sequence comes from Cunninghamia lanceolata, assembly GCA_027924645.1. Taxonomy (NCBI): domain Eukaryota; kingdom Viridiplantae; phylum Streptophyta; class Pinopsida; order Cupressales; family Cupressaceae; genus Cunninghamia; species Cunninghamia lanceolata. Next base: position 12,951,324 of record BSBN01000870.1, on the reverse strand, counting down.
TCCATGCCTCTATGAACCATAATCATAACAACTTACAGGCACTGCCACCAGTTTTAATTCAAACAAACTTCTATGCTATGAAACCTTGGTGAATGACCATGCAGAAGACATGGGTGTCCTCACTCTTTTTTCCTTTCTTCTTGCTAAACTATGGTTAGGTCCGCATTGAGGTATATGTATACCTCTAAGGAACCTTTTGTTCCTTAGTATCATATTCTTGTCTTCTATATTCCTCAAGGTAACTCTTATGTGCCTACTCTTGCCATCTCCTATCCATTTTCCAATCCTATTTGCTCGGTGAATGAATCTTGTCCATTGTAGTTGGTCTTTAAAAAAGTCTCTTGTTAGCTCTTTTGTGATTTCCTTCTTGCCATAGTCTTTTAGTCCTTTAATGATGATATTCACAACCTATCACTTCTATCCTTTTCTTCTCTTATATGCTTCCTCACTTGTTTTTCTATGAGTTCCCTTTGCATGTCTGATGGTTCCTTCACTACTTGAGCCTAGGATTTGGCCTCCTCTATTTGTTCTCTTAGCTAGTTTTCTTTTATCTCCATGTTTTCTATTGCTGATTGGATCTCTTTTATTTGTAAATCATTTCTTTCTTCAAGTAATTTTGTCTTGTTTTCTTCCACTATTTTTATTTGGCCTAAAACATGCCTTATCAAAATCAATTCTTGCTCACCTTTTTTCCATGGTGTTTTGTAATTTGTTTACCTTCTCTTTGAGTAGTTTGTTCTCCATTGTTAATTTCCAGTAGGATTTTGTGACCTCTTTCATCTTGATGTCTTTATATTGGCCCCTTGCTTCTAGAGTATGAAGCCTCTTTTTCATGATCATTATCTCATTGACATATAATTCTAAGGACCACATTAGTGGTGTTCTAGTAGGGCTATATAAATATGTGTGCTCTTGACTATCTTCAACCCTTTTTTCCTTGTTTGTTGGGTGAGTTTCAACCTTGATTTTCTTTGTCTTTGATACTATGTGAAACATTGAGCTCACATTTTCCTTTCCTTTACCTTGTTTTTGTTCCTTTTGTTCTTCTTGTGCTTGCTAGGTTTCTACCTTGTCTACTAAGGTCTTATGTGTTGTTTTTGGTAAAATAGCTATGAATTTTCCCTTTTTTGCATGCTTCAATTTTCAAGTTTGCCTACGTCTTAGAATCCCCTTGTACTATTTTGCATTTACGTAGACACATCTTTCCACTATATTTGAAAAGTTAGTTTGAGGATACCCTAGCATGCATGCCCCCCACATGCTATTTGTTGCTCCTTCATGAGCATTGAAACTAGGGTACAAGAGAGAAATTGAGGGTCTTGATGGGAAGTGTGTTGAAAAGTTAAAAAGAATTAAAAAACCTCCTCAAGGTAATATTCCAATCATAGGTCTTTGTGCTTGTTTATCCCTTAAAACTTTTCTATTGTTTCAATTTTACCAGTTGTGTATTTCGCTAATCTTATTATTACGCTGAAGGCATTCCCTTTGTGAACAAGAGGGCTGACTTGGAGAATCCATGGTTGAAAATTGTCCACATTAGTGGCCAGACAATAAAACAATCTCCAATGTCCGTTTTTTTAGTCATGACAACTTTTCTATCACGAGCATGGACAGGGCAATAAATGCCAAGATGGTTGAGTGGCGTGAATGATCATTTTCACCATCAAAGACTAGCTTTTTGCTCCATTTTGGGTGGTGTTCACATGCGTGCCTTCTTGACCAGATGAACAGGTTAAGTTGATGGTCTTATTTTTGTATTTGAATTATTTTAAAAAGCAAGAAAGATTCGGTTTCCCTCTAGCTAGCTGTCTTTCCTGTTTGCGTATGGGACATAAACTTCTCACCAAATTGTTTGTTTTGATTGTCACCTTCCGATTTTGCAGCGACGAGTAGGTATTGAAGTTGAATACAAATTTAATTTTTCCTGCTAAAATTATATGCTTTCATTATCACCACGTCTGGATTAAAATAAACCTCACAAAATTATTTGCCAATCCCCACCAAATCTTGAAGTTTTGGTTGGTACGGCATTTCAACAGATTTTGTATAAGAAATATTATACATGTATATTTTTTAAAATATATAATTGTAAAGGAAAAATACACTTTCAGTTAACTAATTAAGTACAATTAATTTAAATTAAAATAAAGGGAATAATAAAGTATGTAAGTCAATGTTCTTATAGAAAATTAATTTTAAAGTGGTAATGGTTCTTAGTTCTTAGGACTGATAAAAATAAAATTTGATGTAGCATAGAATTTGGTTGTTTGATATAGAAAAATAGATAAATTTGTTGTCCTTATTTCTTCAAATTTTGTGCAAGCGTACAACTCTATTTTGGTCAATTATGTGGATACAGATTAATTTTTGTGCTACTATTATGAACTAGCACAATGCAATCTTGTATAATCTAATTATTGTAATCACTGTTATTGAATAACTATGAAGGATAGGTAGTCTTCAAAAATATCTTGGGGAAATCACCAAATATCAAGGGTCATGTTCTCAGAAGTTAACCTCCTTGATTAGACCAACTTTATGGCTATAGAAATTATTATCAATCAAATATGCACCCTATGCTAAGCTTATGGAAGATTTAGCTATCTGTTGACACATGGAAACACTCTCAGATTGTGGGTGATCTATGCTGAGAGTGAATCTCCAGAGTGAGCTAGTTCTCCTTATGCTTTTTTCTAATCTAACTAACTTGTCTGAGGAAAGGGATGAGAGAGGAATAGCTAAAATGAAATTCTATTTTTTTATCTAAAGATGATCCTAAAATATAATTATTAACCCATAAACAACTTTCAAGCCTATAACCTTCTTAGTTTCACCTAAGTCCAATAATCCAAAAGTACTTCGTATGAAGGTTTAACTTAAACACAATACACAACCTGGATTAGATGGGTAATAGCTGTACAAATTTCAATGGCATTGAGACATAATCAGAGGATTAGACATCATAATCATAGTGAAAACATCAAATCAAAGTTATAAAGGAAGTAACAAATGTGAAACAAGAATGCTTTGCTATATTGAAATGAAAGGGGTACATCTAACTCTAAAATATATGAGCCAAGATCAGTTTACAAACTCTCTCTGCCTATGCTCAAGACAGAAGAAACAAGAATATCAACTGACTGAGAAAAAACTAAGTTTTTCTCCTATAAATGCCTCCAAGAGATCTCTCCAAAAAAGCTCCTAAAAATAGATGTAGAAATCCATGTTTGAGCTCCTCAGAAAAGTTGATAAAAAGCCCACCAAACTGCTTTAAAACCATGAAAACAAACTGCCAAAATCTTCTATCAAGTGGCCTCCACCAAGATCTGCTTTAAAATATGCTTTATCTGCTAAGAAAAACCTCTATTTTGTCTTCATCTACCTAACTTCTCCTAGAAGAAAGAAAATCAGGAAAAAACTCCTAAATATGCTTTAATTACATAAAAACAATAATATTTTAAAAGCAATTTATGGATATTGCTTTAAAACATTATTTTACATAATATTTGCAGTTTTATTTGCTTTACAATGATTTGATTTTTCTCATAAAAAATATAGAATAACTACATATTTATGAAAGGATAAAAAAAATAACCTGTGGAACCCTCCACCACTCCTGGATTTCAAAAATATACCTAAGGCATGAACTTGCTAATCTGCCCCTCCTAAGATTTTAGAAGAATATTCTAAGGCATAATTTGCCTTCCAAATTTTATTCTAACCCCTTAGGCATTTAAGCCTTCACAAATATGACACTAAGGCAAGTAAAATGCCTAGATAAGCAAATGAGGGTGTAACTCCTATGCCTCATCTTTTAGATGGTTTGCAGATTGTACTTAAGGCATATGACCTAGGCAGTAAAATTAAAAGGCTTAAAACTCCTGCCATGTGTATCATCTTTGAAAAGGACTAAAATGTTTTATAAGGTATTAAACCTTCACAAAGTGCAAGGAAAACCTATAGTCTGCTATGCTTTCGACCCTTCCTCAAGTCTTTGAGACTTAGGCAAAATGCAAAAACACTTATTACCACGAAGGGTATTATCTTGTGCCCTCAAAATGAATGAAATGTGATTCAAATCACAACTCAAATTAGGGCTTCAATGAGAAAACCCTAACACATAAAAAGTCCTAGCCCTAATTCCTTGGGCCATTTCACATTTGCAAGTTAGAAAGAGGCTCTACACACCATGGCCACAAATGGAGAGGGTTCGACCTTGCAATTTCTTCAATCTCTCTACATTTTTGAAGGATTTGTATAGCAAAATGAAAGGTAGTTGTTATCTACCCACGTGTGAGCTATTTCTGTTTATCTTTGGGACATTTCTAGCCATTCTTGGCCACGACTGCATATCTATTCTAAGTATTTTCCTTCCTTTCTGATGCATTGTTTGGCTTCTTTTTATCGATTTGTTGCTCGACTGAGGGTGCCATAAATCAAAGAAGATGAAAAGAGCCTTAATTATGTGCATACATTGCCTTGGATATGAGGTAAGTTCGTACTCATCATCTCCACTGTAAAAGGCTACAACTAGCTTTGTCTTTTTGAGGATTTTCGTTTGGATCTTGAAAGATTTGTCTTGGAACCCTAAGAAGGTTTGACCATCTTTGGTTGTAAGAAGATTTATTTGGTACTTCTATTTATAATTATGGTTGTATATGCACCCCTCTGTATCTGAAGTTTTTGTATGTAAAACCCCAAATGACGGATTTCATATATGTTCATTTATGAGTGGTTCCCTAATCGAAGGCTGTGGTTGTTTCAAAGTCGAACGATGATTTTTTAATATCTCTCCTGTATCCGTGGGTTGTTACCTTTGTGGCTTTTCTTGAAACCTCAATGGTTCTTTAGTTAGTTGGGCCATGATCTCTACTCTATGCATCTCATTTTATGTATTTGGTCTTCATTATACAAAGAAAAATGATGTGTTTGTAAGAGAAAACTCATTGGCAAGAACACCTAATAATAAGAACTAGATTCTTTCCACTATTTCCTATCATACACTATGATGAGGGTTTTATTGGAGCATGAACTGGTTCCTAAATAAAATATGTAGCCAGTGGTCTCCCACCCATCTTGCATTTCTTAAGGTTCTATACAGGTTCAGTAGCTAATGTCTCCTAAGGAATGCAATAATGATTTGCATAAAAGTCTATGCATCTCTCCTATAGGATACAATGACTAGCATTGCCATATACTTCAGATGTCCTAGATAGCTATAATAGACCCATTGTTCATATTCTTTCTACCCACCTGGCACTATTTTTCTCTTGTTGCTTTGGTACCATGATTTTGCCTTTATGCTGTGATTAATCATCACAGAAGTAACTACTGAAAGTTCACCTACCGCAGCATCCATTTTAGATGCTATGCGTGAACTTCCATACACATGTCCATGGGGACTATTACAGTCTTTATCTGAAGAGTCATCCCACTGAGATCTCTTTCTCTTTCTTTCTTCCACACAATTAGGTCTCTCAACACTATTAATACATTTTACCTCATGTGCTTCAATATCGCCCCTTTCTCTAATGTTACCCAAAGATATTGCCACACTCTTAGGGTGCATCTAGAAATGCTTACCCTTCATTGTTTCCTTAGATTTAAATGCTATAGAGATTGACTCCAAATGCTCATGCTCCTTTTTAGCTTCTAGTGCAATCATGTTAGGCACTGGCTTTGGAAATGTGGAACCTTTATTCTCATTCACTTGGCATGATTACTTTCAATCTGTGGCATGTCACTTGCAGTCTAGATAGTTGTACCCTATCAAATGTGTTCTCATTCGCAACATCTTGAATGACTACTCTTTATACCTTATTTGAAGAAGATGTTTCAATTGATATATCTTACAATGATATTTTACAATGTATAATATATAGGTAAGTTCATGAGTAGGTAGTTAAAAACTACCCCAACCTATTATGGGAATAACTTCCTAAACTATAACTATTATTATGTGCCCAAGAAAACTTAAACAACCGTAAATAGATAAAATCCTATTTACTCTAATAGTGTGAATAGTTTTCAAGTATTTTGACATCTTTGTGGGTTTTGGAACTACTATTTTTTGTTGGACCTTTTCTTGGGTCATTTTATTGGCTATGTATAATTCATCTCTCTTCTTGGAGGTGATTGATTCCCTTTTCCCTCTCTTGTTGTAAAACCCCTCTTTGCATAGAAGGCACTTTGTGAGTTTCTCATTTTCTCTCATTTCTACCATACATGTAGTAGTCTACTTGAGTTATCTAGATCATAGCTTAAGAATTCATAGCATTATTTTCATGTGTGTTGTTCTTTTACTTAGATACACACAAAATTGAGAGCCAACAGTAGTTTTTCTCTATTGTTATCATATTGGTTGTCCATGGAGGTCGAAAGAGAAACATAGGGGCTTGACTTGAAGGAAAGCTCCCAAACAACATTAACCATTTTTTGTTTCTTATGGCTCATAGATTTTTCATGGAGAAGACACCCAATAGAATGAGGGTTTTATTAAATTTTTCTCTATCTTGTCATTTTATCATTTATTTTTGAGTAAATAGATTAAATCTCTTCATTTTAAATTTTTTTGCTACTTAAATATCTTCTTGGTGCTCTATTGTTTGTTTCCACATAGGTTGGAGATGGTTCCTATGGAAAAAGATTGGAAACTTGCTTTTTTGTTCCATACATGCTATAACACAATGCACAAATGTTTGCATAGTGTGCTTGTGTCCCAGGAAGTTAGCCTCAAACCTCTATGACAATTTCCTCTCAACCTTATATTTATAGTTCTACTTTTATTTTATCAAATTTAGAGCTATAAATTTTGTAAATTCAATATTTTAAGGTTTGCATAGTAGTTTGGCGTGCTAGAAAACCTAGTTTTTCTCAAGGGTGAAACACATTAGGTTCATCTAGTTAAATCTACCCTTCTTTTAAGATAGTAGTAGATTAGATTTAAATCCTAAATGAGCTAGTTGTTCCTAGTGTAGTGTTATTGAGATCATTTGGTGAAGGGAAGTACACTTTTCTTTACTAAATTAAATTTTAAAATAGAAAGAATGACAATATGTATATGAATATACAAATGTGTTTCAAATAAGGGTTGTCGAAATGGTCAAGGTTGTTCTAGATGAGTAGGTATTGATGAAGTAAATTTGAGGCCTTCATAACCATATTTAGAGGTCCATATTACTCTCCGAGATGGTGCATAATTACGAAGCATGTGCACATGCTCAATACCTTAAAGAATATAGTCTATCATCATATACAAAGATAAACAAGTCCAAGAACAAGACAAAAAATAGAAGATCTACAAGCACTAAATCAAAGCCTATAAAAAGTTATGACCATTGTGATGCAAATGGTCATATAGATGAAACTAAGTGGAAACTACATCAAAAAAAGTGCACATATTAGAAAGGTAAAAAGGGTAACAAAAATACTATGCTTATTGTACATAATGAAACATTTAATTGATTGAATTTAATTATGAGGTTAATTTTAAAATTTCTTGCACTATAAAGAAAGTTATTTTTTTAATCTTATGGCATATAAAGAAGAGAAAATTGAATATATTTAACATTAAGATTCAAGTAACAAATGGTTAAGTTGATGTACTTTTTTATGAACTCATTCCCAAGCTTGTTCGTCATTTCTCAAAAATTTCTAGAAAATATTAGTTAAAAAAATTAGAAGCACCTTAAGCCTTTGTATCAATAAGTGTGTAGATTTGTCCATTAGCAAGCACTATAGGGTCTGAAGTTTGTTTCTAACCAAAAATCTGTTTATGAAGTGGTTGTAGATGATATTCCTTTGAATGTCTGTGGATTTTTGTTTAGTAGCCCCTAAATGTATGATAGATATTTGTTCAATTATCAAAGGGAAAATAAGTATTCCTTGGTCAAGAGTGGACATAATTTCATATTGAATGCTTAAAACAAAAAGAAGGATCAACCTATGGTCCTAAATATTGAAGCAAAGAGGATGTTCATTAGAAGCACCAAAATCATTCCTCTTGAGTGGAGAAAAAAGAGTTGGTGAAATTTTTCTAGCTAGTTCAAGCATTTTAATACTTCAAAATCCTTCAAATAATTTGAGACAAAGGTTTTCATGCTCTTGATTGTAGTGGTGTAATGTTTCTTAGAACAAAGGATCAAATAAGAGAATACTGATCAGAAAATAGAGCAAATAAAAATAAATGACATGAAAAGATGATTAATTAGATAGTCACATAATCGGTGTAAATTGATAAGAACAAGTCTATACATCTAGTATGGGGAGTTTGAGTCACTTTAGGAGTTGAATCATGCACCCAAGTAGTGGTGGCAAGAATGTTTCCACCAAGTGGCTAATGGGAGTCAACATGTATCTTGGATGAGTATGATGGACTCTCCAAGTTGACACATAACCTAACTAAGGTGGCTTAAAGTAATCTGTGAAACATATATATAATTACAAGTATTAAATAATAAGTAATATAATTAGTATTTCTGCATTAACACCCTCCCTTAAGCATAGCTTAGGTCGGTACAAGAATAGATGGGTCCCAACTACTAGGCTTGATGAGGTACCCATGTATAAATGCATCTCTCATAAGGTGGATAAAGAAAGAACACCCTGTGGGAAAAAAAAATCCCTCCAAAAGGAGAAATGCGAAAAATTGCATGCCATGTGGCTACAATGAAGTCCTACTTTGAAGATTCTCTAGAATCCTTTTGTGAAGCAACTCCAAAATCTGTAGAAGAAAAGGAACTAATATCAATCTTTTGTTGCGATGAATCTCTGGAAGTCCTATAACAATTAACTCTAGATTTGTTGGCTAAATCATAGATAACTACATTTGCTCAATAATATCAAAACACATAATGATATATTAATTTCTAGATAGTTTTACATTCATCTCAAAATGGCTTTTATAAAGTCCTTTCAAATATAACTTCTCAAACCACCATACAGGAATAACTCCCAACTAACTACTAACTAACAACTAATATTTATTTATATCTAACTATAAACTAACTATGTAAACCTTAATATTATTCTAACACCCCCCTTTAAGGTTTACATGTAATAAAAACTAACATTCCCCCCTTTATTACATTGTTCTTGCAATAGTATCAAGGGACCCCCCCTTAATGCTAATATACTCAACAAAGTTGATTACATAATATGATTACATATTTTATAGAAGATCTTCTCCCAAAGTCATGCTATCTCGTCTACCCTTGGAAAGGCATAGCTTCGAGCTATGTTCTTGAGCTCTTTAGTCCCTAACTATCAAATCACACATTCTTGAATTATTCGACAACAATCCTTAAGAGATATGACTGATCTCTATTATTGTCTAGTGATTGCGAAAGGGTATAATTCTTGATCATCTACTCTGAAGCTCGCTAGACAACAATCCATAGTGAGCTCAACACCAAATCCCAAACCTATCTCCAAAACAAAATTTTCACAAAACATACATTCTTCAAATCTGTCAGCATCAACAAAGAAAAGCAAAACAACCAAAACCAAAAACGCTTCTCATGCAAAGCATCATCTCAAAGCAAGAAGCTAACTTGATATGATGGAAAATCCTCCATCCTCCAATGCCACTTGCCTCCAATATGACCCTGTTACACTTTAACCAACTGATGTCTTGGATGAGTCTTTGGATGCCTCATCAGAAATATAAAGGATGGCCCTAAAAGCATAAGTGATCTTTGATATATGTGCATTCATGATTAAAAGATGATAATGCCAATTTGAACCAATGATAGACCCATACACTAATCAACCTTATATCTCCAAGATATTATTAAACATTCATCAAATTAAGCCTTCAACAATTTTTACCTTATTACTCCAAATAAAAATATAAAAACTCTAGAATTTCACACTACCACAGTACTCTGAACTATAATTTTTCTACTGTTTCCTTTTATTTCCTTCAATGGCTTCTATCATTTGCAATTTGGCTTTCTATGCTTTCTTGGACTCCTTGGCCACACTTTGATTTCCTTCCAAAAGAAATGACTCAAATCTTCTTTTCAAACAATTTTCTTTGATTTGCCTTCAATGATTGGCGTCTTCCTCACTCAAATCTCCCTTTTAATTTTTTATGGAGACAAAATAGTTATAATCTTCCAACAATTCATCCACAGCAAAAACATAAACAATAAAGAACAATTCCTCAGAATTAACAGAGACAGATCAAACCAATAATGAAGAGGCACAAATTGCTAGCCTTCAAACTTACACAGCACCTCCACCGAGAACATGATGAACGAACTTTTGTATGCCAGTCGGCTTGGACAATATTGGAAGCATTCTACATGCCTTCATTTTATGCAAATGCTTCAAAAGAACTTCAAAAATGCCTTTCAATGATTACATTTCCACATTTCTCTCACGCATAGAAGTTTATCACGCAACTTTTTAATGACATGATAAAACTGAACAACTCTTCTCATATACAGATTTCACTTGGGCCCATGAGATAAAGCCCTTTTATACCATATGTTGGCTAAATTGATGTAGTGGACCTACTCAAGGGTCCTCCTACATGTTGTATATTTAAATTGAATACATTTATTTTATATATACCATATATAATATATTTATTACTTATTATTTATTATTATATTTTATATAATGTAAATTATTAAGTATATATTTTAAATATTGTACGATATTATAAAATCATATATTTATATTAGATATATTATATATTTGTTATGTAATATATATATATATATATATAGATTTATTATATTTTATAATATTATTTAAAGTAATTTGTAAGAAATCTAACAATTTAAGTGATATTTCATGTATTATATTATATTATATTATATTTATACAAGTACTTATTATATTTTATAATATTATTTAATTTAACTTGTAAGATGGATAAATAAAACATAATTTATGAATTTTAAAATAACTTTTAATTAAATAAATTAAATTTAGATATCTTAATTATTTTTAAAGATATTGATTTTATTAAATACTTTTTAAAATGGAATTTTTATTTTTAAATTAAAAAATATTTAATTTTAAATCTCTTAGTTTTAAACTTAATTTTGACTATTGAACTTTTAAATTATACAATATTTAAGTAGAATATATTAATTAGTGTGCCCTTAATTTTAATTTATAATATATCTTGTTTTGTTAAGAAAATATAATTTTTTTAAAAAATATATTATTATAATGTATAATAACATATATAATTAAAATATAAATTCCATAAGAATATATTTAAAATTTCATAATATTTACCAACAAAGAAAATATCTGTGATAAAGATATGCAATTAATTATATGACCCAACGATCCATTCAAAATTTACTATCTTAGATATTTTATTCTATGCATTAAATGACTTTTGGCCAACTTGTTTAGCCACATATGTACCATCTACAGTATAATCAATGCTTTTTAGGCGGTGACAAAACTAGAAAAAAAAAAGCTTATATATACGCTTAGTTTTACAATTTGTATTAGCTTTGCATTCAGAAATCACTACACTCTTTCACTCTAAAGCTTATAATACAAGTATGTTTTATTTCTAAGTTTCAACTATTAGTAGTTTCGGATAGAAATATTTTCCCATATCTTGTATTTTGAATTTATTGGATGAGGAAGCCATCTCAAAACAAAGTTTTCATTTTAAATATTTTTGTTCTTGTTACCTTTTAAGTCGCCCTTATTCTTTTTTTTCGTGAACTTCCCTAAGCAAGAGTTGATTTACCATCTTCCCTTATTGGTCGTATGTTTGTCTCCTAAGTTAGCTCTTTGTTCTTAAAGTTCATCCACCTATCATCTTTTGTGTGTAAAATTACTGAAGTGTTGAACCTTTGAACTTGAACCCTTTTCAAGGTTCAAGAGTTCAACGGCTCAAGAGTCCAATACTCAATGCTTCGTAAGGAGTCATGTACACTCAATTCCCTTGTGTAATTCAATGCATTCTTGAACCTTCCGCTTGAACCTCATAGCAGATTTCAATGGTTCAAGAGTGAAGAGAACTTGTGTCTCAAATTACTACTTGAACCTCTTAGTTGAACCTATGCTTTGAACCACTTCGTTGAACCTCTTGTTTGAACCTCTTTGTTGAACCTAGTTCAACTGTTCCTTGGTTCATTGGTCTGAGGATATGCGATGTCGGCATCGCTGTGACGAAGCACTATCGGCAGGACCGTGTTGAAGACCATTGGCATCGGTGAGACAAGGGCCGTCGGAATAAGCGTCGAAGGTTTGTCCGATGCTGAGTGTCACCCCGATGGAAGCATTCAACCGTCGGCAAGACAAGGCCTATCGGCCAAACTTTGTGGAGTTACTCCGACAGGAGTAGTCACTCCGACGAAGGCTACGGGTTGGTCGTCGGCAAGACAAGGCCTATCGGCCAAACTCTGTAGAGTTACGCCGACAGGAGTAGTCACTCCGATGGCGTATGTCTATCGGCAAGAGAATACCCGTCGACTAAAGGTGTTGGGCCGATGTACTGCGGACATCCTGATGGAAGCCTTATTGGTATCGGTGAGATAAACCTCTGTCGGAGCGAGGGCTAGATCTTTTGCCGATGGAGAATGTCATACCGATGGTAACCTTGGTGATCGGGGAGACAATGCTCATCGGTGGGAGGTGAAGTCTGAGGGCCGATGGGAGTTGTTATGCCGATGGACTTGGAGGCTTGGTATTGTCGGCAACAAAATTGCTGACAATACTCTTTCGCCTGTTGGCGGTTATAAACTGCAAAGTCCTTTGCGACTGGTACATGTGGGACTAAACGCCTCACTGAAATGTGAACCGTTGCGACGGTTAGATAGCAGCGACGTATGAGGAATTTGTTCTATCAGTTAGAGCAGAAGTCTGTAACGATTCTTGTTCTTGCAAATTGGAAATAGAATGATATGTCTATAGGTGTCGTTGGTATTATGAAGAAGAGATTTGAAAAGGTTCGTTCTGTAAATGTACAGGGAGATGAACTGTGTATGATGTAGAGAATCAAACACCAGAGCAAGAAGCTGAGTTCTTTATTGTAACTGTATATCTTACTGTAATAAAGATTGTTCTCTTGTGGTGGTGGGTTTTTTACCCGTAAGGGTTTTCCCACGTAATTCTGTGTGTCTATGTTCTAACTATTGTCTATGTTGGTTTCTCTTGTGTATTCATCTGTGTTATTGTAATTTAAAAAGTGACTGGTCTACACTGTCCCCTGGGAATTAACATTAGGGAAGCTGTTTTCCGCACCTGTGCTTTCCTTACAAAGAGTTCAATGGTTCAATGATTCAAACTTCAATGTTTCTTGAAAGGTCGTTTAACTCTTGGTTGGTCTGTGTAATTCATCTTGTATCTTTGAACCTTCGAGTTGAACCTTATTTCGGAGTTCAAAGCTTCAAAGGTTCAACGTTCGGTGACTATAGTCTCATTTCTTCCTGAAGCCTTCTCTAAGTCAAAATTAGCAAGAAATTTAGAGGAAAATATATCCGAAACTTATTATGAAGTAGAAAGTTCTAATTTTTGAAAGGTTATGGATAATAATTACACATCAAGGTCATGCGTGAGGAATGCTTGCCATTAATGCATCTATCAGAGTTCATGTCTTATCAAGCATTTTTAGCACGTATTATTTTAGGTAATAATTATTTGACCTAGTTAATGCTTTTATCAAGAGAGAACAAGCCAAATTTGGCAAGTAAACACATTAGGTGATGCAAAAGGAGAACAGAGCGGGAGGTATAAGATTTTTGTTGCTTAATTTCATAGTAATTTCAGATATATTGAAGGTGAGTTCTACTCTTCCTATAAGTTGTTTTCAATACTTTGTTGGAAAGAAGAATCATTTTGAGTTTTCAGCATTATTTAAGAAGTTCAAAGCATTTTTCATTATATCCTCCAATCTGTAGCTATGAAATCTGCTTGTCTTGGTTACGAGCACGGTCCTAGTTTCATTTGTTCTCTTCTTGAATTCGGGGATACCTCTCTAGTTGAATATGATTTAGAAGATTTTAGGGAGAGGGTTAAAAATCCTATGCCAACTCCTATGATGGAGAAGATAGTGGAAAATGGTTTGGTCGAAGCTGCGGCCTTCCCCATGGCTGTACAGTGCCCCGAATTGGTTCTAGAATGCATGAATAGATATGACACCCAAAATAGGTGCATTAGAACTGCGGATGGCAATGTGTTACTTCATATCAATAGATAAACCCTAATGTCTGTGATGAGAATTCTGCCTAAGGAACCATATTCTGACCTCAATATTACTTCTTCTTATGGTCATTTTTCATTAAAGAAAGCAAACTACAGGAGCGTAATTGCAAGAAATTGGTTATTGAAATTCCAAAAGGGGGGTTCAAGACTGCCCAAACCATTGACAAGAGATCACATGATTCAGGAGGTAAAGGATATTGTGGTGTTGCTACACAGGCTAAAGGGTAACTCCTAGGCATATTATTGGGAAGACTGGACGTATTTCTTCATCCAAGTGATCCGCCAAGGAGAACAGTATTTGGACTGGGCAGAAATTATAGCTAAATGTTTGCATCTGGGCCTAAGTAATTGTTTGAGGAATAAGGATTTTTATATGTCTTCATATCTCTTCTATTCCCTGGCGTCTACAAGACAATGGGTAGGGCTACCTCATACACCCTTGGTTGGAGACAGCAAAATTTATGATTATTATTCATAGTTACAAATGCAAAATTGTAATGAGAATTATAGGAGAGTTAATGATGTTTTTACTGGAAGAGTGACTCATGAATTGGCAGGCAACATTAATAAGAGAATGTCTAATGAAGCTATGCAACTGATCAATATTTATGGTAGTTTCTTTATTCAGTTTCCCAAATTTACTTATATCAGAGTTGGGGGTTTTGACGGTGAACCCGTGAAGTTGCCTAGGTATGTTTTTGATCACTTTGCATTGATAGAAGTCTGCAAACAACTAGCCTATGTGGATAAGAAATTCCTAATGAAGAAAGAATCTAGTATATCTTTTCCCATTGAACTTGGACACTATTCATGCCAGTCAATTTCTGACGCTTTGAATTTAGAAGTGGATCTAAAACAATTTAATTTTCAATACTATACTGCCAGATCCCAATTTGATAGCAAAGGCTTTGCGAGGGATAATTTGGATTTTGGGATAGGATTTTCACATATTCCACAAATAGAGGATTATTGGGAGGATTGTTCAGATGAATTTGAGGTCACAAAGAGGCTTTGGTGTAGGTTCTCCTTAGGGCAAATAGTTACCCTCAATTTAAATATGAATATTTCTAGAATAGTTGATAATGAGGAACAGGTGATTGATCCTTAATTTGAACAGATAAAATAATTACCTATTCCAGAAATTGATTGGGATAAAGATGAAGAAGATTAGATTAAGGTTAGAACTCTCCCAATAATAAGGAGGACTAAGAAATGGCTGAGGGAACGTAGGCTGGAGGAAGTTCAAAATAAAGATTCCCAACAATGTGCACCAATAGTTGAATCATGATCTACAATAAGCTCTTCTAATCGACTTATTGCTATTTGTGATGTAGGTACTTCCAAGCCAAAAAATGGAAGGGGTCTTGTCATCAAAGAATCCAAGAAAGCTCTCACAACTATTCTACCCCCTCATGCCACTAGATCAAGAACTAAAAGCAGGAAGAAGAAGTAGATTTCTGAGAGAATAGTTGTGGATTTGAATTCTAAAGAGGATTCGGGAGAAGCAACAGGTGACAAAGAGTCTGATTCACCAATGGCAGAGGAGGTTAGTGCAAATCAACAGGCAGAGGTTGCCTCAGAGTCTGCTGACCTGATGATGATTTCAAATGTGCCTTTTGATCAATTAAATCCTAGTAAAGAAGTTCCGGCCTCTGCATCCAAATGGTTGGAAAGTTTAATTAGCGACAAGAGAAAAATAGTTCCATTTTCATTGCCATTGGAGGACATGGTTAGCAAGTGTTTAGGAAAGACTCCTAAATCTAAGAAGCTAAAAACAACATCCAGGGTGGACATTAAGCCTAACACAAGGAATAGGAGCACAGAAATAGCTTGGCCAACGACTGATGAGGAAGTTCAAGATCCTACAGTTCAGGATTTCACAATTGAAAAAATAGATCTTGGGACTACATCACGCGCTGCGGATGTGTATCATCTTGAAGCATCCACCAAAAGGATAGTCATCCATACCTGGAAGGATAAGAAAGATAAAAGGGAGTTGAAATAGACCTTACGGTTAATGGCAGAGTATATCGATGCCATTCACAATCCAAATCCACAACCTGTTTCCCAGCTACCCCTGTCTTTTGACCCTAAATCTCTAGTCAATTAGAAAATGCTAGACCAAATACACAAGAACAAAATGGGAACTAAAATATTTGATGATTGGTTGGACAACATTATCCAAAAGGGTACGGAGTACATTCATGAACTGAAGAATATATATGATCAAACCACAGCTACCATCGAAGACTTGAAAACATAGAATGCTTCATGGGTAAAAGATGAAGGGAAATGGATGAATGTGATAAACCAAATTGATGATGTTCAGAAGTATGGGATAACAAAGTTTTTATCAGAAAAGAATTTGACAAGTCTGAATGATGATATATTGTATGTAAGTAAGAGAAATATTGAATGGAGGAATTCAGTATCCAGACAAGGGCGAATTGAACTTACAAAAATGATCAAAGAAATAACTGAGTTCACTCAATCCTTACAGCACGATTTACAATGTATTGATGTGAAATATATAAAGGATGATGGAGAGCTAGAAGAAGATGTCGATATTGTGATTCAATCCTTCAGAGAAAAATTAGTTTCATTAAAGAAAATGACAACTTATTAATTGAAGATTTCTCCCAGATTTCAAAGGTGGAATCACTTCTTCATCTTTGTGTCAATGTAGTCCCAGAGCACGTGGAGAAAATGGTGAAAATTTGAAGAGAGAAAGATGTTTGGAAAGCAAGGGTGAAACATATTGGCATTCCCAATTTCTCGAAAATCCAGGAATTCGTTGCTGCATATCAGGAGTGGAAGGCGCAACTTGTCTCCCTGGTTGAGCAAAACAAATTCGAAGATTCTAATTTGTTGCCTCAGTCATAATCTTATTTGCATAGTCTCTTTATTCAATTATTCAGTTGGTATTATTTTTTAAAAATTTGTCTTTTAATTGAGTTTGTAAAAAACTAAATCCCGTATGGGTCAGAGTTTGCTTTAACTCTGGGTTTGGTTTAAAAGAACGGTTAATTAGGGTGACTATATATATGTTTTTAGTTGTTATAACTAACAGGATAGAATATTGAAGAAAAAGAGACAAGAAATTTGAGAGTAAAACTTTTGCTGTTTTACAACATATATGATGTTTCTCTGAAACATTTTTCATCTGTGAATGAAAAGGAGAAATAATTACTGCATACTTAGATCTGTGTGTTTAAGTAAATTTGGAATTGGGTTTTCTGTGCAAAATCTTCTTTCATATGGTAATTGTTCTTTCATTGGATAACTCATTATATGTATTTTATCTTTTATTGGTTCAGCAATATACATGTTTATATATCTAATTATTATTGAAGATAGAATCTGTGTATTCTATTACCAAATGATGTTGTAGGAAAGGGTATCACATTCATAGCATGATGATGTATGGATGTTAGTTTGCCTTTAAGCACTTTCTGGTTAAAAGTGTATCTGAATGATTAAAATAGATTGAATTCATTGAAGATTTTAAAGGGAGCTGTACCTTAATTCAGAGGGGAACTATTCTTGATAGCCCACCCATTTGTTGTTTAATTTATTTATTCTTGAAAGAAAGGGGTATAGAGTCAAAATAAAACATTTTCAGACCAAGACAAATCTGTTAACCAACAGTTCTATAGTTTTAACTTTTGATCTTTGTATCATGTCTTAAGGGCACTGTATCTTTGGTTTAGATTTTATAAATTAGATCTTGTCGTTGTCTTGAGGTTGGCTTTAGTTGTTTATAACATAACATTATTGTTGTATACATCTTGCAATTGTTCATCCTTTCGTATTTTTTAAACAGTCACAATATGTGAACTGTTCTAAGCTTTTCCGTAAATTTTTATGGATTCTATTTGACTCACATTCTAGTCATGAACAGACAATGGAATGGAGTGAGACCTTGAATTTTAAATTTATTGTGCTTATCAACTAAAAATTTATTGGCCCTTCTTACTTATGATTGATTATAATAATAAGTTTTTCCTATACAAATTTTTATAATAGAATTTAAATATGCTCTTTTAAATAGTAAGAATTATAAAGTTAAGGTGCACAAAAGTTAGAAATGCTACTTCTGACAGTACTATGGATTCAACTATTGAGGAATTTGACACTAAAGCCTTTAGGAGGACTTTGAGTAGAAAAGAGAATTATAACAGAAAAAGCTTTGGTCACAAAGAGGAAGCTCTTGAAGAAATGGACTAAGAGTATACCAATAAGTGTGCCAACTCTAGCATTTTTCCTTCCATGTAATTTTTTTGGAAACTTTTAGGTTTTGATTCTGGGATATAAATTACAACATAGGTAATAACCATTCAATGAGGGCCCAGTGTACGCCCCTAAAGGTTGAAGACTTTAAGGTATTCAATCCATACCTGGTAAAAAATAGTCCCTTCTGGTGTAGAGGAGAAGAAGCAATGGGTGCTGAAATGCTTCTATTTGATAGAGATTTGAATTTCTTAATCCCTGCCTCTCTAAATAAGTCTGCATCTGCCACTATCACTAATGGCTACCTTCCAAAGTTGAACCTGCAATTACAAACATAATCATATACATGTGATAATCATACCTGACAAAACTCCTCTTTTCTTTATTGAGCTTTGATGGATGTCCCTTCATTATTTCTAGAGATTTGACGCTGTGACTGCACTAGTAGATATGGATGCAAAATGTGAAAGCATAGAAAAGGCACATGAAATGACTGACCAAAAATACGCTAACATATACTACATAGTGAAACCAATTCATTAAGTCACCCAAAAACACCATAGAAACAAAGAAATTGTAAGTTATGCAACTTAAATAAGGGAGAGGACAAAACACATTAATTCCTGACTAGTCCACTTGATAACAATATTTGGCATGATTCAGTAAGCATTTGCAATCATAGGTTACTTCCTAAAATGCCAAATCAAAAACAATCAAGCATATTTAGGAGAAATTATCATAGAACTGAACAATTATATGAACTTCAACTATCTAGACATTTCCAATTATAAATTGGTGCATAAAACAGTAAATCATAGGAAACAAAAATAATCTTAGAGAATTTTTCATAAAGATTCACAATCCCAAAAACAATTTCCTACCTAAACATATTCACTTTGAGACATGCTATAGACTAATTTGTCATTAAGTATATTAAAAGCCTTATCATCCTCAACACAAAAAATGCCCTCACTTTAGGGTTTCAAGTTTCACCAACTTACTAAAGAAGACAAAATCTGACTATTAGGAGAATTCTTAATCACAAAGAGTCCACTAAAATTCAATTTTTTTAAAGTACCAAATAAAAGATAAAGCCAACAAAATCTTTCAATGGAATATATACACTACAATGAGACATTAAATTAGCAAAAACTAATTATCCATGCACCCAATATCAACATGTTGCTTGTTCTCCTATTGATTTTTTTTTTCCTGACGTAATAGACACCCCTTGGCGATAAGTCCAAGGAGACCGATCATACATGTACCCAACCTCATGAAGCTACTTTTTTTTTCTAATGAAAATTGAACGAAATCGAACAGCACCTTGGAGAGTTTGTTGTGAAGTGACTAACCAAAATACCCAATTGTAATACATGATCACAATTCCCTGATACCAGACCGATAGCCACAATATACTATTATTTAGTAATATATCATTAATTAGGGATTAATATACACGCTAAGATAGACATCAAACTCACAAATCATACTATATTGTCATTGACAATGCTTCCTATAGAACACAGTAATCCAATGCAAGGATGATATCCACTCTTTCTTATGCATTTATGACCCCCAAATTACCTTAACCAATCTCTCAATCTCATAGAACTAGCAAGGTGTACTTTATTAAATACATGGTAATAGTTAGGGTTTAGTTGCATGACAAAATCACTACAAGTTTTATTGTACAGTCCTTGTGCTATAAGGATATAATACTGCAATAGGATAAAACCCTTAATACATTCCTCATCTCTTTGGAGAATAGTGAATACACCAATTGCAACTGTCAGGGCATATTCAACACCCTCAACATTGAAACCATACAATGCCAATTAAACACAAATGAACTCGGGTTAAGTCCAAACATTGTTTCCTACATAGTCAAACACATCACTGTTTACAGCAAGTGATACGATTCAACTCATGTTTCCATTGTCAAGTAACATGGCTCATTCCCTTCAAAGTTTTCACATAATCAAAATCATGATGATGGCATATAAACTACTTACAACAAGTGAGCATCGAGTGCTTATTATAATTGCCCTAGAAAACCCCTTAAACATATTGACCCCAATAGAACAAAGTTACATCTACAAGGACATCTTTTAGCATTATAAGACTAAATTTCATAGATCAGGGAAGATCCTTTCATGTCTGTGATGTTCATTTAAAGATTGTGTAAGTTTCCATCACAAAAAAATCATTCTTTATATGTCATACCAACTTACTCTAGGGATACCAATAATGCTAACAACAAACGAGGATTCACAGTAGAGCTCCCACAAATATCTTTCATTGAGCTATAGATGAATCTCCAACACCACTTAGTGAAGCAACTTCTTCTCTCTGACCCTCACAACCCTAGTTATCCCACAATGCATGCATAAACCCATGACACACAAGGAACACAGTCAATAATGCAACTCTATCTCCATACAAATAGTGCAGACCCAATAGTATTTTATTCTCCATTCTCCACGTCTACTCCATTTCTTTCTTCTTCTTCTAATACACAGATAAGAGGGTGATAGACCACACTTAATCCTCTCATGCTTCCTCCATTAGGATATTTTAATGTTTTAATCACCCAATACTTACTCAGGTTTTGCACTGTCAACAGCTTTCTGGCATAAGTTTTGATTAGAAAAGATAACTCAAATTTTACTTCTAGCATTGCAGATTGCAAAATTTTTAGTGCAAAAACTTCCTGGCCTATTTTCAAATATGTATATGAAAGAAGGTGTTGTCCATCCTATTGATGCACTTATATCTTCAGGGGCCATTGTGTCAGCAAAGAATAAAAGTAATGCAACTAGAACATCATTGAAAACATGGCATAACAGAAAAAGTGGTGAGGGATCGACAAGAGAGGTCACTGGAATGGAAAAGAGTAAAGATTCAAATCATACAATCAATTCATCTCCAGTCTTGGTGCCAAGTGCTAATTTGGATCTTAAATTAATTATCAATGCTCATGCAAGGCGCTTTAAGCATATGTACATCATTGCAAGTTTGGGTGCTACTGAAGCTAAATCTCCCAACAACCTTTGCAAGTTGACAAATCTATGTAAGAATTTAAGTGATTCCTTCTGTGATTTGACTCATTAAACTAAAACCTAATATGCATTCATTTAAATTATACATTTATCCCGTAGACCCCAGTGCATTAGCATAATAAAATACCTAGTGAGACTCTAGAACATTTTATTTACAAATGAATTTCCAATATATATGTGTAGTCACACACACCCTAACATATTAGCAACATTTAACAAGGTGTTAAATTGATGATATTGGTCAAAAACAATCAAGATTAAGTGTACAAGTCCACCAACTTCACATATATGAGAGTATTGGAGTTTGACAAAGAGAGTTGCTCTTGGAGGTCCTGGTATCTTACTGTAAGCCCTGGGATGGCTCGTAGGGATGGATCACATAGCTTCTTTTGTATTTAGTAGGCTAAATGTTAGAGAACATCTCTATCACTGTCTTTGGGGCATTGTGATATTCAGTCTTGTTGACTGCCTTTGAGTACTTAGTAGATTAATTTCAAACTATCAAGGGCTTTCAAATTTTCCCATTCATGTAGTTGAAAGATCATGTAGGGATGCTGACAATGATTGGAGATAGAGTTTTCATTCACCTATGCCAAGTGTATTTGTTCAAAAAAATCCAACACTTTTCAAAGAAACCCACTATTTTGCTATCTACTAATGATTTCAGTCTATAGCATGTACTTATGTGATTGTATATGTATTTCAATTTGTGAACCTGGCAACATTCTCATAGGAATTGTTGCAACATCTTATGAAAAACCTCAAAGGGAGGAAACTAGATTTTGATGGAAGTAAACAAGATGCCAGTGGTGAAGATTATCTATCTGATACAAAAAAATCTTTCCTTGTAGGAGATCAATGTACCCTGTTCTTGGCAACACGATATGATTGACAAAAGAAGTCAGATTTGTGTGTTTGCTTTACACCCATCCTAGAAGCCCTTGGAAGGGACTCTAGTTGCACTGCAACACTAGTGACTAGTGCTCCCTCAAAGCTTTTAATTAGAAGAGGGTTGCATATTTTGTCCAATGAATATGAAGGTTACTTTTGAGAGGGACTATGTTTTCAATGTTAACTCCTCTACCATCAAATTCTTGAGTTCATGGTGTAGCATTACTCTATATCTCATCCAACTACCCCAAAATTAGAACCCTCAACTACTAAAAGCATACATTCACATCATATTCTTAGAGTTGTGTTTGGAGAAGATTCCATCGAATATAAAAATAGGTTGAAACAACTCACCATTATTTGTAAATTTTATAACTTTTGGCCCAATATGATTGCATCGCATGACTAATTGAGTACTCATTAGAAACCCTTGATTAGAAAGGATCTATCTATTCTATCACTAGTTTATGGTTCTATGTGAATCCATCAAGGATAGAGATGCCCTACTTAGCAATGACCATTGGTTCTAGGACAATGCTCTTCTACGAGCTAAACCTTCCCACACTAATTTAATCCCCTAACACAATCCTTCCCTTTATCTCCAATTTGGGTGAGATTGTTGAACCTCCTAGTCTAATTCTAGAAAAAATAATCTCTCCATTAGAAATTATTTGGGTAATCTTATTTTTGTTCCTAATGCGAATCTAATGGAACACCATTCAATTATGTAAGGATCCTTGTTGGATTTGATTTATCAAAGAAGCTATTGGTTGAAATGTGCTTAAATGTTGATAATTGGGAGTGGATTTAATAACTTGATTACAAAGGGATACCCTTTAGTTGTCAAGCTTGTTTTGCAACTAGTCATTTAGTCACAAAATGGCTAAAGGCTTCTCCTTGACAACAATGCTTCATCTTCACAAAGATGACCACCTAATGGATAGGTATGGAGTCATGAAACTTGGTGATCAACTCCAATTATGATGAAGTCTATTTTTCTTATGAAACTTGGTGATCAACTCCAATTATGAGGAAGTCTATTTTTCTTAGGATTCCTCTTCGTCCACTTCAAATTTTTTATCCATCTTCTCACTTATGGGTCCCCCCTTTTGATAACACTAATATGCATTCCTCTTCTTGTGTGTTAAGGCTAGTTGGTGCAGGAGCACTCCTTCAATAGGCTAAATATACATCTGAAGGAGAAGACTAAGTTTTACTATGTTTATACATTTCATGTTGTCATGTAGTATTTGTGTAACATTTCATGTTTGTAACCAACCCCACCATATGAATCGAAGTCCCAAATTTGGCATCCCAATTTGGACCTCATTAGACATTTGGGGTATGTAGATGATTAAGTCAATGTGTCGCATGATTAGGTGTTTTGTTGTCTTAAGCCAAACAGGTGTCGAGCGATTAGTTAGGTTTTTTTATTATAATCTTGGTTTAAGCAAAATCAGAACAGGGGGAGTTAGAGACAAAAAAACTAGGCAAAGGGGAGAGAGGATGAGGTTGTTGGTTTTTTTTCATCCTCTGGAATTATCAAATGTATGAATCTCTGTAAGAATGAATAGAAATTCTGTCAGTTGCATTTTACAAATTCTAGATTTCGTGTAAATTCCCTGTGTATTGAATTGTCCTGTGTACATTATCTATATAGAATCATTTTGTATTTAATTTAGTCTTTCTGTGGTTGAAATGTATGATTAAAGCCATTCCACTGGTGGATTTTTGTGAAATCAGTGGAATGGGCTTGTAAAATAGTTTTCTATTTTGTTCTCTTTTTGTTCGTGATCATAGAAAAATAGAAACTACGAAATCTATTACAGAGGAGGTTAGTAGCATGAGATTCAATTATACATTTTATCGATATACATCAATTGTATACTGGAACAGTTTGTGAGTATATCGCATTTGTGTGCGAGTAGCATCCTATGTATATCCTGTGAAGAAAGGTATGTATAAAAGTCCTTCTAGGTTAAGTTAGTGTTGTTCACTGAACATATGAATAGTGTGTATGCCACTAATATACCTGAGTACATTTCATGTGTATATCGCACTTGAATGCAAATATACATTTCGTGTGTATCCTGCATCTGTGTGTCAGGTTGGAGCATATCGGGGAAACCAATAGTAGATGGTCACAGATGGTTGAACCAATTCAAAGGTTCAATGGTTTAACGGCTACCACAGGTTCATGTTGGTTCGTCGGTTCAATGAGGAGCATCAGGTTCAATGGTTCAATCACAGTGACAGTTCTGTGAATTTAAACTGTTTCACACCATTCTGCTGCCTACACTCTGCGTCATAGTGGTATCAGAGAAAAGGAGTATCTTTTGGGAAGAAGCAGTAGACAAAATGTCAGAGGAAGAGGGATCATCAGAGTACCCAGTAAAAATGACCAACACTGAGTTGGTGGAATTAGTGAGAAAGCAAATGGCAGAGAGCAAAGCAACTCAAGCTCAAAATCAAGCTTTGAAAGAGGAGGTAGAGAAGTTGAGGGACAGAGTAGAGAAAGTGGAAGAAGATTCTGGTAAATGAGAAGATAGGGATGAAGAGGAGATCCCTAAGCAGAAAGAGATAGAGGTTCCTATAGACCAGAGACCCTTACTTAATGCCCTCAAATCCATGGAGAGAAGGACCATGGATATGAAAGTAGACCTGCCAATGTTTGTAGGGAAAATGGAACCTGATTCAGTGATGGAGTGGATAGACCCCTTGAATAACTTCTTTGAGACTGAGGAAATCCCAGACCACCAAAGGGTGAAGATAGCTCAATCCAAAATGAAAGGGGCTTCACTAAATTGGTGGAATTTCATCCAAGATGATAGGGTGAAAGAAGGAAAGAACAGAGTTGCTACTTGGAAGAGGATGATGGCTTTAATAAAGGAGGCCTATGTTCCATTGGATTACAACATCCAATTACATAAGAGGAAACAAAACTTGAAGAAGAAAGAGTTAGATGTCAGCTCATACATAGAAGAGTTCATGAAATTATATGTCAAGACAAAGGTAAAGGAGAATGAAGAAGAGAAGGTGGCAAGATACCTCAATGGATTGAGGTTTGCCATCCAAGAAGACATAAATCTGCATAACCCAGAGACAGTCTAGAAGTGCTACCAATTGGCACTCAAAGTGGAAGAGAAATTCAAGAGAAGACAAGAGCAAAATAGTAGAGGAAGAGGAAAGCAGCAAAGGGGAGGAAGAAGTCCTTTCAGAGGCAGAGGAAATGGATTTGGATTCCAAGGTGAATCAAATCAAGAGAGCAACAAAGGAGACAATAGTCAAAACCAAGGGGGAAGTTACAGTCAAAGAGGAAATTTTAGGGGCAGAAGACCACCATTTAGAGGGAGATCTCAGGGCAAAGGGCCTATCAGATATTACAATTGCAATCAAGAAGGCCATATAGCCAACAGATGTCTAGGAAAGGCAACAAGTTCAATAGGAGAAAGGAGGATCAATCTAATCCAAGAACCTGATTGTCAAAGTGTGACAAGCTCAAACACTTCTCAAAGTGTGAATGCTCCTGATAGCTATGGATATCCTAAGAAAGGAGAATCTCTGATGATTAGGAGAGCAATGACCACCATGAAGGTGCCTGACAAAGAACCCCCACAAAGAAAGTCTCTCTTCAGAACTACTTGCAAGGCAGGAGGAAAGGTATGTAAAGTTCTAATTGACTCTGGATCCACTAAAAATTTTGTGTCATTTGAAATGGTAGAAAAGATGAAGCTTAGAAGACTGCCACATCCTTGTCCATACAAGATCTCATGGCTCACCCAAGGTCAGCAAATAGTTGTGGAAGAATAGGCTTGGGTAGAATTTTAAATTGGACCATACAAGGATAGATCATTGTTTGACATTGCCAAGATGGATGCTTGCCATCTTCTATTTGGAAGACCATGGCAGTATGACTTGAAGGCACACCATGATGGAGTGAGAAACACATATTCAATCACCAAGGATGGTAAGGTGATAGAGTTACTACCATTGATGGAGAATGAGGTGGAATCAAAAGGGAAAGAAGTCAAGGTGATGATGATAGAAGGCAAATGATTCATGAAAGAGATAGTAGAAGCAGGAGTAGTTGCATATGCTCTAATTCCATCCCTAAAGGTGAACAAGGAGCAGAAGCAAGAAGTCAAGGGAGAGAAGAGGCAAAGGTTCATAGATCCGGTTGTCCAAGAGTTATTGGACAAATACAAGGGCATTGTCTCTGATGGAATGCCAAGGTCCCTACCACCTATGAGAGACATCAGCCATTGTATAGATCTGATCCTAGGATCTACACTCCCAAACAAAGCAGGATACAAGCTTACCCCAGAGCAGAATACAGAGATAGCAAGGCAGATTGAGGAATTGTTGGAGACAGGCCTAATTGGCAAGAGTTTAAGCCCATGTGTGGTACCGGCTGTACTAGCACCAAAGAAGGAAGGCACTTGGAGGCTTTGTACTGATTCAAGGGCTATCAACAAGATAACAATCAAGTATAGGTTCCCAATCCCTAGGATAGAAGATTTACTTGATTGCTTGGGGGGTGCTAAGTATTTCACAAAAATGGATTTAAAGAGTGGCTATCATCAGATTAGGATTAGGCCAGGAGATGAATGGAAAACTACATTCAAGACCAATGAAGGGTTATATGAGTGGAAGGTCATACCTTTATGAGGTTGATGAATGAGGTCTTGAGGGAATTCATGGGAAAATTTGTCATACTATATCTAGATGACATCCTGATTTTTAGTAATATAAAGGAAAAGCAGCTCAACCATATAGACTTGGTCCTCAAAAGGTTACATGAAGAGCAACTAATGATCAACTTAGGAAAGTATTTATTCATGCAAGAAGAGATCATCTACTTGGGATTTGTCATCTCACATAACAAACTGAAAATGGATCAAGAGAACGTAAGTGCCATATTGTCTTGGCCAACTCCTAAAACCTTAAGTGATGTTAGAAGTTTCCATGGGTTATCAACCTTTTATAGGAAGTTGATAAAGGGGTTTAGTCATGTTTGTGCACCCATGCTTGATGCCATAAAGGGAGGACAGAAGTGCAGATTCACTTGGACAAAGGAGGTAGATGATTCATTTGAAACATTGAAGAAGAAGGTGGCAGAGCAGCTAGTCCTTGCACTTCCTTACTTCAACAAGATTTTTCAAGTAGAATGTGATGCAAGTCACATGGCAATTGGAGCAGTAATCAGTCAAGAAGGTAGGCCTATTACATTTTTTAGTGAGAAACTAAATGATGCAAAGAAGAGATACTCATCATATGATTTGGAGATGTACGCTCTAGTATAGTCACTCAAAAAGTGGAGACACTACCTAATGCCAAAAGAATTCAGTGTTCACAGATAATCAGGCCCTTAGTTTCATAAACATTCAAGAGAAGCTAAACCATAGGCACATGAAGTGGGTGGAGACTTTACAAGATTTCACCGTCACACTCAAGCATAAGAAAGGGGTCAAGAACAAGGTAGCAGATACTTTGAGCAGGAGGGTCTTAACCATAAATCAGATTCAATTAGAGAGTGTTGGCATTGATTCTTTGAAGGCCATGTATGATACTGATGAAGATTTTGGAGAAATCTATAAGGTATGTACTTCATTTGGTGAAAAATATCATGTTGAGTTCTCTGAATTTCTGATCCAAGATGGACTACTTTTCAAAGGTAGATAGTTGTGTATACCATGATGTTCTATGAGACTAAATATTATTAGGGAGAAACATTGTGGGGCCATGGTAGGACATTTTGGTCTCGATAAGACACTTGATCTTGTGAAGAGACATTACTATTGGCCCAAGTTATAATCAGATGTGAGGAAATTTGTAGAGGCATGTGTGATATGTCAGAAGGCAAAAGAGAGATCCACTAATGGAGGTTTGTATCAGCCACTACCTATTCCTTCTAGGTCGTGGGAGAGCATAAGCATGGACTTTGTATTGGGTTTGCCTAGGACAAGGAAGGGATATGCCAGTATTTTTGTTGTAGTAGACAAATTTAGTAAAATGGCACATTTCTTGCCATGCAAAACCACTTGTGATGCTTCATATGTTGCTGATTTATTTTTCAAAGAGATAGTAAGGATACATGGATTTCCATTTAGCATAGTGTCAGATAGAGATGTGAAGTTTATTGGCCACTTTTGGAGGACTCTTTGGAAGAAGCTTGGAACAAATTTATCCTTCTCATTAGCCTACCATCCTCAGATAGATGGTCAGACTAAAGGGAAATTTGTTAAGGTGTTTGACAAGGCAGCATGGAGAGAAGTGGGATAACATTCTCTCACAAGTAGAATTTTCCTATAAAGACACTATCAATAGGAGTACAGGGAAGTCACCTTTTCAGGTGGTATATGGTATTCATCCCAGGGGTATTTTGGAGTTGAGAGATCTACCTACAGGAGAGTCTATTAGTGCAGATGGAGAAACTTTTGCATCAGCCATCAAAGATGTGCATAATCAAGTCAAGACACAACTCCAACAAACTACATTGAAGTATAAAGCATATGCTGATAAGAAGAAGAGAGATGTACAATTTGATGTTGGAGATTTGGTATGGGTTAATCTGAAGAAGGAGAGACTCCCAAAAGGTAAATATACCAAGCTAATGCAGAGGAGGATTGGACCATGTAATATTTTGAAGAAGTGTGGGCAGAAAGCTTATGAGATCCAACTTCCTCCTGATCTTGGATTGTCACCCATTTTCAATATATGTGATTTAACTCCATACAAGCAGAATGCAGATGTAGAACAGGAACCATTTCAGGATGCAGCAGATGATGATATTCCTAAGTAAGATCCACCAAAATTGAAGAATATATTAGGCTCAAGAGTGACAAAGAAGACAAGGAACAAATAGTACATGGATTACTTGGTGGCTTGGCATGGGAAACTTAATTCTGAGGTAGTTTGGATGACTGAAGATCATATCACAAACCATGGTGCAGACTTTCAAACTCCGATCTCAAGTGGGCTTGAGATCTCTTCTCTCGGGGAGTATGGTGCAGGAGCACCCCTTCAACAAGCTGAATATACATCTGAAGGAGAAGACTAAGTTTTACTATGTTTATACATTCATGTTGTCATGTAGTATTTGTGATAACATTTCATGTTTGTAACCGACCCCACCATATGAATTGAAGTCCCAAATTTGGCATCCCAATTTGGACCTCATTAGACATTTGGGGTATGTAGATGATTAAGTCAATGTGTCGCATGATTAGGTGTTTTGTTGTCTTAAGCCAAACAGGTGTCGAGCGATTAGTTAGGGTTTTTTATTATAATCTTGGTTTAAGCAAAATTAGAACAAGGGTAGTTAGAGACAGAAAAAAAACTAGGTAGAGGGGAGAGAGGAGGAGGTTGTTGGTTTTTTTCATCCTCTGGAATTATCAAATGTATGAATCTTTGTAAGAATGAAGAAATAGAAATTCTGTCAGTTGTGTTTTACAAATTCTAGATTCTGTGTAAATTCCCTATGTATTGAATTGTCTTGTGTACATTATCTGTATAGAATCATTTTGTATTTAATTTAGTCTTTCTGTGGTCGAAATGTACGATTAAAGCCATTCCACTGGTGGATTTTTGTGAAATTAGTGGAATGGGCTTGTAAAATAGTTTTCTATTTTGTTTTCTTTTTGTTCGTGATCATGGTAGAATAGAAACTATGAAATCTGTTATAGAGGAGGTTAGTAGCATGAGATTCAATTATACATTTTATTGATATACGTCAATTGTATGCTGGAACAGCTTGTTAGTATATCACATTTGTATGTGAGTAGCATCCTGTGTATATCCTATGAAGAAAGGTATGTATAAAAGTCCTTCTGGGTTAAGTTAGTGTTATTCGCTGAACATATGAACAGTGTGTATGTTGCTAATGTACCTGAGTACATTTCATGTGTATATCGCACTTGAATGAGAATATACATTTCATGTGTATCCCGCATCTATGTGTCAGGGTGGAGCATATCAAGGAAATCGATAGTAGATGGTCACAAATGGTTGAACCAATTCAAAGGTTCAATGATTCAACGGCTATCGCAGGTTCATGTTGGTTCGTTGGTTCAATGAGGAGCATCAGGTTCAATGGTTCAATGAACTCGAAGGTTCAATCGGCAAAACAACTTTAGAGTTGGCTGAAGAGTATGTATTGTCGACAGTTGAACTGATGGTTGAACTAGTTCAACAGTTCAATGGTTCAGTAACCGCAGGTTCAGTGAGTTCAACAGTTCAGCGAAGGCTCATTTTGGTGTGCCAATTCAACAAGGTGGAGATGGATTTGAAGAATTCGACGGTCCGACATATAGTTGCCGACAGCGTTTAATCAAAGCGATAAGAATATATTGAACCTATAGTTGCGGGTCAATGGTTCACGTGGTTCAAAGGTTCAACCACAATGATAGTTCTATGAATTTAAACTATTTCACACCATTCCACTGCTTACACTCTGCATCACTAGTTACCCCTTTTGTAATTAATCATTCAAATT
Source organism: Cunninghamia lanceolata (assembly GCA_027924645.1). NCBI lineage: Eukaryota > Viridiplantae > Streptophyta > Pinopsida > Cupressales > Cupressaceae > Cunninghamia > Cunninghamia lanceolata. The sequence goes on along the minus strand of BSBN01000870.1, from coordinate 12,920,460 downwards.
CTCTAGATATTTGGATAAGGTGGAAAGGAAAAACAGGCTTTCATCCTTAGCTAAAGTCACACAACTCAACTATAGGATGTGTTGGAACTGGATATTTCTAGTCAATTTTTTCAAAAGATGCTTACCTTAATGACACCACAGAGTTGTGTCTGCAAACAAGAAAATTATCAGACTTTATCTTGGAATCTGATGATGATCTATTTTTGTGTAGTCTGAATTGTGGATTACATGGCACACTAGATGAATCAAACAAACTTTTGTAATTTCTTGAAACATGAAATGCTTGAAGGCAATAGTGCTAGATGGTATGATCAGTTGCATATAAAGAAAAATAAATCATGGCAATAATTTCATGAAGCATTTGACTTTTTTAAAAACTGTTACATACAGATGCTTAAAATTTTAATGAATTGAACCAACGCAAAATAATATATGAAAAAATACAAGTGATTATAAACTTGATTCAGATGCTTGGCAAACCTAGTGTTTTAGAATTAAAACATCTATAATTTATTGGAGGTTGAATCTACATAGAACTAGAAGGCATGAATAAACAAATTTTTTGATTATGTGTAGCATTAGTAGTTGTAGGCAGAATGCCTGAAGGAAGCAGAAAAAGATGATGGATACTTAACTAGATTAAAATTAATAGCAATAGGTTCAATAAAGTGCTATAAAACTTAGGAAGTTTGGAGGGAAGAGTTTGAAATATGATGTCTAAAATGCAGAACAAATAGGACATGGAGAAGAAGAATTGTAAGTCAAGTATTACCCTATAGGTGACCTAAAACCATGCAATATGAAGGACTGTTTGTTCATTAATATTTGACAGGACATACCAATCAAAGCATAAGTTCAATCATGCCAATCAAAGCCCTCATAAGTTCAATGTGACAACAAAGGATGCTTGATAATAAAATGTTGAGTGTGAAGCCACTGAAGACTTTTCATTCATAATTGCCCGTAATGGAATCTGGTAGAAATTGATGACATTCAAATATTAGTAAATCATATGCCTTCAAACTGAGGTGCTCAAATAGTAGATGCATTGCAGAAAAAAATGTATGAAGGAAGCAGTTAAAGAAATTGCATTGGGGAGAGAAATTTGAATATGGATGCAACATATCAAGTTTCTGATTTGATTGACAAAACAAATACTTTGTGGAACTAACAAACAACCTCAACGAATTACATTAGGTTTTGGATGGGATTCTGAATTAATAGTATCTGCTATAGATATATTTATGAGACACAAAGAAGTATTTGCGTGAAAATACCAAAATTTAGGGGGGATGCCACAAATCATTTGCCACAAATTTAGCAGGAGTATTCCTTAGAAAATGAATTTGAAAGTGTTGTTGAATTCTAGATGCAGGAAGAATATTTGATGTATTGACAAGTGATTGAATAATTCAAGTACTGATAATACCAAAAATAAAATTGAACAAGTTCCTCCAATAGTTGGTTGGTTCATGCTACAACTGTGACTGTAGCATCGTATTGATCATGAAAGTCTTAATTTAGTTGCAGTAAGGAATCCATTTTCTTTGCCCTTCATATATTCTATATTAGAAGTGGCAGGAATGATTTCTATTCTTCCCTAGATGGGTGTGCGGGTTATATGTCATAACTAAAGTATTGCCAAACAAAATTGGTTAAAAACTTAAGACAACATTTATATTAGAGAGTGGAATTCAAGAATCTAATAGAATGTGCTTGGCATCATGTCTTTAAAGAAATATTGACAAAATATTTCAATATCATTTTGGACAACTTGTTTATACATGTGTAACTGAATTCCTGTGACCATTATTCGAATGCACAATGTGAACTTCTAATATTATATGGAAATTTTTTTTGGTCGTGGTTTGAAATTTTGAGAAATAACCTACCCATATGTAGCAAAAGTAGTTATGAATTGGATTTGCCAAAAGATGTTACAAATTTACACAAGTAGGGCCGTTTTTGGGACCAGCAGAGTCTTATTGAAGATCCATTAAGTTTTTTTTATCATACCCCCTTGGATTATTTAGTTAGGTGATGTATACAACTTGAATGAGTTAAGAAGTAGCATGAAGCATTTGAAAAGCTCAAAATCATGTTGGCAGAAATCCAAATTGAGAAAAAAAAGAATTTAATATTGATGTTAGTAAATTCAGTTTTGCTATTGGATGTACTTTGGCACGAAATTCAATTTTTCTATTGGATGTACTTTGGCATGAGAAGCTATGTTACTGGGTTCTCTTACTCCACCCAAGCTTACCTGCCCCCAGTACCTGTATCCAGTTTGAACTAGGTTCTGATCCAGGGACAAGTACTGCCTAGGCACATTTCCAAATTGCTCCAGGCATAGAGCCCTGCTAGTGATGAACACAGCCTGTAACCAGGGTTGAACCTGGCGCCTACTACAGCAGTTAATTTTACTTATTTTATTCATATTATGATCAGTTTATTTTATTTGGCTATATATATATATACACTTTTTCTTCAGACCTACCCAAGCCATACCAAACCTGGGCCTCTCAAAATAATGACTGATCTCCATACCTGAAGCTTGAGTTTTGAACCCATACACGTACTTGAGCCGGTAACTTAGAGAAAAAAGGTATACATACATTTGATCATCTTTTAATCTGGCTAGTTGTCTAGTAGATTGCTGCATGATATTCTGTTGCAGAAGTTTAATGAAGAGGAAATAATTCGAGTTCGTGAAGCTAGGCAAAATGAAATAGTTAGCCTTACTAGAGAAAAAGCCTTGTTATCACAAAGATTAGGTGAATTTGAAGCCACAACATCACGTCTAAAGTTTGAAATGAAGGCTGAGTTGGATCGTTTCCCACGAGAGAAAAAGGATCTCTCTGAACAAATACGGGAAGCATAAACATCATTAAACTACAAAAGTAAAATAGAACGGGAAATTATTTTCCCTGAGTGAATATAACAAGATTAAAATGAGAATTGTTTTCACTCGGAGAGGAATTATTTTTCGGAAGATTTAACCTGATCCAACGAAAAAAATTTATATCTTCATCCTAGAAGAAGGGATTAATTCAAAAGGTAATAATTTTTACCTAGAAAATATTTTTAAAAGAACATACAAAAGCTGATAAAAATTTCACTGAGGAGCAATAATCATATTTACCCAAATAAATACTTTTGTCCAATGTAAGTGAAAATATATGATGGTAAATATAAAGAAATGAAGAAAAGCTAATAAGGAATGAGATTAAATATTTTAATGACGAAGGTTAATTTAAATATTTAATTTGGCAAAGGAGAGTATTTTATTTTACTGAGAATAAATTAAATAAAGAGTTATACCAAAGAAACTGAGCAATAATGATAATATTTTGTGATTGGTAAAAGATTTATGTTAAAATTAATCAAACCTAAAGTCATGACAAAAGATTTGATTAAATTATTAACAACCTTAAAAGGAAACATCAACGCAAACTATTATTAACATTTGGGTATACAAAGTGACAATAAATTAAGATAAAATCAAATATTGTCATGGAGATGAAAACCCTAAATATAAATATAAGTGAGAAAATATACAACGGAAACAATACCTCACGACACAGGTCCACATCAATGAATAATATATTATTTATATACTGTTTATCTGATGAATAATTTGATTCCTTTGCAGGATTAGGGTTGCGTTGAATGCAATGAAGTGGCTCTTGACTGGCGGTTAAATGCTCTCAATGGGGAAGATTATATATTTTATTCTGGCCTCCGAGGATTTGTTGAGTCTTTTAAATCATATTATTTAAATTTATGTAATGAATAATGTTAGTTTTCATGGTTAATCAGTTATCAACCGTCATGAAGTTTGTAACGAGTCTGAGGCTTGTTGCATCTCTTTAAATAGAGATCCCAGGACTCGGAGAAAGGAGTTAGAACAGAGTTAGAATAGGGTTAGAATTAAGTTAGAAACAGAGATTCTTTACACAGACAAATTGAAGCATTTTTGGATATCTGATGCAAGTTTAAACTTGCAATTTCGTTCTGAGAGAGGCTATGGTGCATTTAAGGATTGGAATTCAAGATACATTGTGACGGTATCATCTGTTTGTCATTTTAATTTAGTCAATTTAATTATCTCCATATCATTCATTTTTTGATTATTCAATTTAAATGTGTTAAGGATATGTTTAAATTGTCTGATTACATTTGCTAATTCAGTGTAGTTGATTTGATTGGTTTCTCCAAGAGAATTAAATCCTTTCTCATCAATTATAGTAATCTTAAAATATTGAATGGATTATTAAGTACGATTAATTGATTGATTAGGTTATTAATTTGTCTCCATAGTTGATCTAATTTGTTAATTTGCAAATCTAAATTGGTTCTTTCCGGAAAGATTAAAATCCTTCGTGTTTTGCATTTAATACAATTATGTCCTTTGGATTATTAAGAATGAATTAATAATTTCTTCCTTGCACATTTGTACAAGTTGCAAACTATTGTATGTGCCAATCAGATTGAATTATTACCTGATACAAGTATTTGTTTCTGACATCCTGACTCTATTGCCCAAAGCAGACAAAGCACCAATCAAATTATTGATTTATTTTATGTTTAAAATCATTTGTAGATTCATTTCATGTTATTTGTTATTTATTTCTGTTAGAGTTTAGGTTAAATCATTTGCTTTCCTTAGAAATAGTTTAGAGTATTTCATCTGATTTACAAGTATGCCATTGTAATTGGATAAACTAGCAGCAAACCAACAATAAATTTGATCATACAGCCTGCTTTGATAATCAAAGGTTCACCCGCCTAGGTTGTAGCAAGACCTAAAGCGTAGGGAGAAGCTGATCGTTAAGGTCAAACTCCAGTCATTGGCTCAAAAAATGTTGTAGATTTGACCATAGGGCTTGGCATCCCCTTAGAATCCACAACCTGCATTTTCGAGACCCAACAAATTGGCGACTCTACTAGGGACGTTTGCCTAAAAATCTAAAGCCATTTGTTATAGAGTCAAATCCAAAGTTTTTATTAAAAGACTCCGCTGGGAAGAAAAGAAACAATTTTAATTTTCCTACTTGAAAGAAGTAGGTGGCGACTCCATTCTAATCACAGATTTTAAACAAACATTATTTTTACAAACATGAATGGAAGGAGGTCTCTGCAGAAATGGACAACCAAAAATGGGTCCCCTCAAAATAAAGGCAATACTGATAAAGATAGGGAAACACTTAAACAACCACATGAGAGTACAAGTACTCCTGGCCAAAATTATATGATATATACCTCCCCATTCCACGATGAAGTTGAGAATCCTATGACACCAACAAATAACCCTAATGATATGTTTAATCAGGAAGCACAGCCACAAAGGACTAATGAGATAGAAAATCAAGGTGAGGGAAATCATGAACATACTAATCATCAAGCTATCGTAGACTATGACTGTATGACTAATCAGGAACTTGCTATACATTTAGAATATCAAGAACAAAGACTCAAAAATAGACAACAAACGATACAAAGAGCCGAAGAAATCAATAGACAAATGGCCCTCTTAGATCTTCAGGCACGAAATTTGACTAAGTATGTGCCCCCACATAGAAACAATAATAATCCACATGGAATGTCACAGAATACTACTGCTGTTGGAAACATTAGGGTACCCCATAATACATGCAATAATCTTAATCAGCAAAATAGGCAAGTACATAGACCTCCACCTATAAATACTAGGAATGTTCACCAACAACATCCGCCTCCAGGGCAAAGACTTAACAATCAACAACCACGACCTCCCCCACAACAAAATGTGTATCATCAGCATCATATCCAACCCAATATGTATCAACAACCTCCATTTGGATATCACTATTATCCACCATACCCTAACATGCCACCTCCAAATCCTATGAGTATGGCTAGACAATTTGACTTGACCGGATATCAACTATATCCTTACCCCATGGATAATAGTTGGAGGAACACTGTACCTAAGTTTACAGGAAATAGTGAATTGACAGCAGAGGAACATATCAGACGATTCAATGCTTTTATACAAGACATTGGCATTGAATATGAGGATATAAAAATGAAATTATTTATGATATCTCTTATTGATGAAACAAGAGATTGGGTAAATAGTTTACCAGATGCTTCAATATACTCCCTGACAGATTTCTACAATCAATTTCTTGAACAATATGGAAATCAATGTGCCCCTGAATTTGCTCTTCATGAACTAATAACTATTCAAAAGTATCAAAATGAACAAGTGTATGATTTTAATTTTAGATTCACTAAGTTATATAACAAGATCCCACAAGAATCCAAACTAAACAATCAAGCAGCCCTTAGCATATACTTGAAAGCGTTCGACCCAAAGACAGGTTATGAACTTAGGAACAGAAGCCCTAGAACTTTGGCAGAAGCATAGAAAATAGCTCACTATTGAAAACAATAAAAAGGCTGCTGGGATAATTGGAAAAAGAGAAAATATAAGAGTCCCTCAACACCCTAATCCTCCTTCAAACAAACAAGATTACTCACATAGAAATGAAAGGCCCAGACTTCATGATATGCCATATCATATGAATTGGAAAGATGGAAAGCCGGTGGATAATAACAAGAGACATAACTATGGAAGAGATGCCCCAGACCCTTTAAAGAAAAATGGAACCCACATGGTAGAAGACAACCCATGGTGTATGCCCTGTAATTTGCCACATTCTCCTGATTATTGCGTGGTAGCACAATCAGTACAAAAGGATCAGGTATCTTATAACTCTGAAAGGGAAAATCATACTATAAACATGTTGGGTACTAAACCTCACACTTTTGAAGAAGACTATTCATCCAATGAGGAGGCGGGATACGAATATGATGTGGGAACTCAAAAGTATAATGTGAACATGGGAAAACAAGAAATATTTTCTGACCATGAGGAGGATTTAGGGAACTATGGATATGGTCTTGATACAACACATAATTGTCATTGGTGAAAACCTTCTGAAGAAGAGAGAAAAAGTTTAACAATGGCTGCGGTAGCACAAGCCAAGAGTAGTTACAACTTGAGAAATAAAACAATCAATGCTGAACAAGGTACTCCTAGAAGTGTGTTTATAAAAAATCAAGTCTCCGGTAAAAATGATGAAAGTAAAATTGAGAAAACACCTCATAAAACAGTTCCTGTTAATACACAAAACAAAATGAAGGATAGCTCACAAACTGAGAAAAAAAGGCAAACAAAAGTTGAAAGGTCAGAACCAAACATAAACCCCCTATTTGATATTGCTCAAGTTGTTTCTCAAGTGAAAATATCTGTGCCACTTCTAGAAATGATGAAGGTAGAAAAATATAAGAATACAGTGGTAAAGATGATCTCAGATGTATCAGACAAAACACTAGAACAACCTAGCCATAAAATAAATAATGTCCAACAAGAACCTGTCAAAACCCCTGAGGTTTACTTAGGTGATACATTAATGAAAAATCCATCTCAAGTAGATCCATTCTATATCGCTTTGTTAATACGAAACAAATTGGTTAGGACTTGTATGCTTGATTCGGGAGCAACAATGAACATAATGCCTATGGCTGTCATGAGAGAGCTTGGAATGTGGGTAGATACTACATTTGGCAAATGTTATGTGATGGATAATAGATCTGTGCCAGTTGTAGGAGTCATGAAGGATGTTGAAATAAAATTGGCATCTCACCCTGAAGCTACTTATAAAATTGATATCACTATGGTAGATATTCCACCTTATTATGGAATGTTGTTGTCAAGACAGTGGACTGCTATGGTAGGGGGAAATGTGCAATTAGACTTATCTTATGCCACTATCCCAGTAGGAACACACGCAGTTAAACTTTATAGGGAACCACGGTTTGAAAATATTATAGAAAAGATTGATCCAAACCAAATGACCTACTTTTGTGACATAGATCTTGGCACATTCAGGATAGAAGGAAACAATCTTGAACTAAACAACACTGACCCAATTCACCATGAAGCCCAACTTGATGAAAATGGTGTATGGACCATGTATTTTGATGGTGCATGCAGCAAGGCTGGGAATGGAGTTGGGATACTTTTTATATCACCATCAGGAAAGACATTCAAATACTCATTTTTCTTGGCCTTTGAATGTACCAATAATGTAGCCGAATATGAAGCACTTTTGATTGGCTTGGGCATTGCTAGAAAATACAAGATCAAATTGTTAACTATATATGGAGACTCTGAGTTGATAATTTCACAAATCAAGGGCAAATATTCCTCAAAAAACAAAAGATTAAAACAATACAATAATGCAGTTCTGGATGATATAGGAATATTTGGTGCTTTTTCGATAAGTTGGATAGATAGGTCAAAAAATATAATGGCTGACTTCCTTGCAAACATAGCTTTGAAAAGGGATGATATTACCCTGTCAGGTATTTCAGAAGTTGAGTTCAAGACTAGACCAACTATCCCAGACAACATATATAACTGGCAAGTTTTTGATAGTGATGATGATTTACTCAAATTTTTGCATTGTATAGATCAGTATGAGAATCAAGAGATTGATCTTAATGCTTTTGTTGAGGAGATTGATGGTAAAGAGACTTTATTTGGGAAGGAAATTGTCCAACTTAAAACCAATAAGATTCCAAAGGGATTAGTAGCATTAGAGAGAGTTTTTGATGCGAATGATCAATCCATTTCCAAAAAAGTAACAATAAAAGAGGAAGATGTGGAAGAAATAAATTTAGGAACTGAATTGTCACCTAAAAAAGTCTACATTGGAAAGAAGATAACCCCTGCAATTAGAAACATGTTAATTACATTATTGAGAAAATATAAACATGTATTCACCTGGTCCTATGATGATCTTAAAGCTTATAGGGAAGATTTATTCCAGCACGAAATCCCTCTGAAGCCAGATGCTAAGCCTTATAGACAAAAGCAAAGACCTATCAACCCTGTGTTAGAACCAAAGATGTATGAAGAACTCATGAAACTCAGGGAGGCTGGCATCATAAAACCAATTAGGCATTCATCCTGGGTTTCAAATTTAGTGCCTGTTAGGAAAAAGAATGGGGATATTAGACTTTGTGTAGATTTTAGAAACTTAAACATATCCTCCCTTAAAGATAATTATCCCTTGCCTAATATGGAAATCTTGTTACAGAGGGTTACTGGCTGTGAATTGTTATCCATGATGGATGGTTTCTCTGGTTATAACCAGGTTAAAGTTAAAGAGTCTGAACAATACAAAACAGCTTTTACAACCCCGTGGGGAACATATGTATATGTAAGGATGCCATTCGACCTTACAAACGCTGGAGCTACATTCCAAAGGGCAATGGATGTTGCCTTTGCAGGTTTGATAAATGAGATCATGGCTGTATATCAGGATGATCTCACTGCATACTCAAAAAGGGCAGAGTATCATGTGAATCATCTTGAGAAAATATTTATCAAAGCACTAGAGTATGGCGTTTCCTTGAATCCTAAGAAATGTAAATTTGCAGTCACAGAGGGGAAATTGCTTGGGCACATAGTATCCAAAGATGGAGTTAGGATTGATCCCGAAAGAGTAGATGCAATAGATAAAGTTCCTATCCCAAAGACAGTCAAGGCCATACAATCATTCTTTGGAAAAATAAACTTTGTGAGAAGATTCATACCAAACTTTGCAAAAATAATTAACCCTATATCTAGAATGTTGAAGAAAAATGCAAAGGTTAATTGGATAGATGAATGTATAGAAGCTTTTGCATCCATAAAAAGAGCAATTAAAGAAGCTCCAGTGCTAAAATCTCTTGATTTTAGTAAACCTTTTCAGATTTTCTCCTTTGCGTCTTTTCATACAGTAGCAGCAGTAATGCTACAAAAGAATAGTGAGGGTTATGAGCAGCCTATTTCCTTTTTTAGTAAATCACTCCAACATGCAGAACTTAACTATGATATCACTAAAAAACAAGCCTATGTGTTAGTAAAAGCAGTTAAGGCATTTAGACCTTACCTAGTTGGGGCTAAGGTGATAGCTTATGTCCCAAATGCAGCAGTCAAAGATGTGTTTATGCAAAATGAAGTGACTGGGAAGAGATGTAGGTGGATAAACTGACTTCAAGAATTTGATATAGATTCAAATCACAAAACTGGTAAGGGGACAAGGGCTAGCAAAATTAATGACTGAAACAAACCTTGAGGCTGCCCAAGTATGTAATATTAAAAATGAAGAGGATATGGTAACAAGTATTGAGAAAACTCCTTGGTATACTGACATAGTGTACTACCTCAAACACATGAAATGCCCTGAAGGATTTGATGATAATAAGAAAAGAACTCTAAAATTGCATGCTTCAAAATATGTGCTTATAGAGGGAGATCTTTATTGGAAAAACAAGGATGGTATCTTATTGCTCTGTTTAGATGAAGAACAAGCTAAATCTTCCTTAAAAGAGATGCATCAGGGAGTGTGTGGTGGCCATTTCTTAGCTAAAACCACAGCACACAAGATATTAAGGGCTAGCTACTATTGGCCCAAGGTCTTCAATGATGCCTATAGCTTTACTAGGAAATGTGAGGCTTGTCAGAGATTCTCAGGGAAGTTAAAATATCAAGGGGCATTACCCTTGAGACCTATGCAAGTTGATGCCCCATTTCACCAATGGGGAATCGACTTTATAGGAGAGATTATGGAGAAATCAAGTGGCAGCCATAAATGGATATTAGTAGCCACCGACTATTTTACGAAATGGGTGGAAGCAATACCCACAAAATAAGCAACTAGCAAGGTTGTGACGAATTTTCTATTGGAAAATATTATAACTAGATTTGGGGTACCATCGAGGCTCATAACTGACAATGGAATGTGTTTTAGATCTGATGAGTTTAAAAAATTTTGCAAATCTTATGGTATCATGGTCTCATATTCTTCTCCATACCACCCTCAGGGTAATGGGCAAGCTAAGTCTAGCAATAAAAGTATCCTGAAGATTATAAAAAGAATGTTGGATAATAACAAGAAAGCTTGGGATTCCAAGTTGAGATTAGCACTATGGGCTGATCGAATCACAATAAACAAGGCAATTGGCAAATCACCATTTGAGCTAGTATATGGAACTCATGCTAGACTCCCAATACACAACCTATTGCCAGTATGTAAGTTTATCCTGCAAGAGGATTGGGATGTCCCAGAACTGATGGAAGAGAGGTTAGAACAACTAATAGAATTAGATCAAATAAGAGAACAAGCAATGCAACAGAATAAAAAAATGCAAATGCAAATGAAATACCTATATGACAAAAGGGCTAAAGTCAGAAAATTTGAGGTAGGTGACATAGTGCTTATGTGGAATGCTAGAAATCAAGAAAAGGGCAAACATGGGAAGTTTGAGGCTCTATGGATTGGGCCCTTTGTCATCAGTGACAAAGGAGGGGAGGACTCCTATCATTTATAGAACATGTCAGGTGAGGAACAAGAACTGTCGGTACATGGACAGTTCTTGAAACACTTTTTCTCTTAGAAGAAAACCAAAGGGAAAAGAATTGCCAGTGCATGGACAATTCTAGTCAATACTCTCAAAAATACTTCTTTCCATGCACAGTAGTTCCACTATTCATCATAGTTCATAGTTCGCCCAATGGATAAGGCACTGGTCTGCTCCTCCAGAAATCTAGGATCTTGCTATGCCCACAAGGGGCATACATCCCCGGACGGAGCCTATGTTGGAAATGGATATTTCCAGTCAATTTTTTCAAAAGATGCTTACCTTAATGACACCACAGAGCTGTGTCTGCAAACAAGAAAATTATCAGACTTTATCTTGGAATCTGATGATGATCTATTTTTGTGCAGTTTGAATTGTGGATTACATGGCACACTAGATGAATCAAACAAACTTTTGTAATTTCTTGAAACATGAAATGCTTGAAGGCAATAGTGCTAGATGGTATGATCAGTTGCATATAAAGAAAAATAAATCATGGCAATAATTTCATGAAGCATTTGACTTTTTTAAAAACTGTTACATACAGATGCTTAAAATTTTAATTAATTGAACCAACACAAAATAATATATGATAAAAAATACAAGTGATTATAAACCTGATTCAGATGCTTAGCAAACCTAGTGTTTTAGAATTAAAACATCTATAATTTATTAGAGGTTGAATCTACATAGAACTAGAAGGCATGAATAAACAAATTTTTTTATTATGTGTAGCATGAGTAGTTGTAGGCAGAATGCCTGAAGGAAGCAGAAAAAGATGATGGATACTTAACTAGATTAAAATTGATAACAACAGGTTCAATAAAGTGCTATAAAACTTAGGAAGTTTGGAGGGAAGAGTTTGAAATATGATGTCTAAAATGCAGAACAAATAGGACATGGAGAAGAAGAATTGTAAGTCAAGTATTACCCTATAGGTGACCTAAAACCATGCAATATGAAGGACTGTTTGTTCATTAATATTTGACAGGACATACCAATCAAAGCATAAGTTCAATCATGCCAATCAAAGCCCTCATAAGTTCAATGTGACAACAAAGGATGCTTGATAATAAAATGTCGAGTGTGAAGCCACTGAAGACTTTTCATTCATAATTGCCCGTAATGGAATCTGGTAGAAATTGATGACATTCAAATATTAGTAAATCATATGCCTTCAAACTGAGGTGCTCAAATAGTAGATGCATTGTAGAAAAAAATGTATGAAGGAAGCAGTTAAAGAAATTGCATTGGGGAGAGAAATTTGAATATGGATGCAACATATCAAATTTCTGATTTGATTGACAAAACAAATACTTTGTGGAACTAACAAACAACCTCAACGAATTACATTAGGTTTTGGATGGGATTCTGAATTAATAGTATCTGCTATAGATATATTTATGAGACACAAAGAAGTATTTGCGTGAAAATACCAAAATTTAGGGGGGATGCCACAAATCATTTGCCACAAATTTAGCAGGAGTATTCCTTAGAAAATGAATTTGAAAGTGTTGTTGAATTCTAGATGCATGAAGAATATTTGATGTATTGACAAGTGATTGAATAATTCAAGTACTGATAATACCAAAAATAAAATTGAACAAGTTCCTCCAATAGTTGGTTGGTTCATGCTGCAACTGTGACTGTAGCATCGTATTGATCATGAAAGTCTTAATTTAGTTGCAATAAGGAATCCATTTTCTTTGCCCTTCATATATTCTATATTAGAAGTGGCAGGAATGATTTCTATTCTTCCCTAGATGGGTGTGCAGGTTATATGTCATAACTAAAGTATTGCCAAACAAAATTGGTTAAAAACATAAGACAACATTTATATTAGAGAGTGGAATTCAAGAATCTAATAGAATGTGCTTGGAATCATGTCTTTAAAGAAATATTGACAAAATATTTCAATATCATTTTGGACAACTTGTTTATACATGTGTAACTGAATTCCTGTGACCATTATTCGAATGCACAATGTGAACTTCTAGTATTATATGGAAAAAAAATTTGGTCATGGTTTGTAAAATTTGAGAAATAACCTACCCATATGTAGCAAAAGTAGTTATGAATTGGATTTGCCAAAAGATGTTACAAATTTACACAAGTAGGGCCGTTTTTGGGACCAGCAGAGTCTTATTAAAGATCCATTAAGTTTTTTTTATCATACCCCCTTGGATTATTTAGTTAGGTGATGTATACAACTTGAATGAGTTAAGAAGTAGCATGAAGCATTTGAAAAGCTCAAAATCATGTTGGCAGAAATCCAAATTGAGAAAAAAAAGAATTTAATATTGATGTTAGTAAATTCAGTTTTGCTATTAGATGTACTTTGGCACAAAATTTAGTTTTTCTATTGGATGTACTTTGGCATGAGAAGCTATGTTACTGGGTTCTCTTACTCCACCCAAGCTTACCTGCCCCCAGTACCTGTATCCAGTTTGAACTGGGTTCTGATCCAGGGACAGGTACTACCTAAGCACGTTTCCAAATTGCTCCAGGCATAGAGCCCTGCCAGTGATGAACACAGCCTGTAACCAGGGTTGAACCTGGTGCCTACTACTACAGTTAATTTTGCTTATTTTATTCATATTATGATCAGTTTATTTTATTTGGCTATATATATATATACACTTTTTCTTCAGACCTACCCAAGCCATACCAAACCTGGGACTCTCAAAACAATGACTGATCTCCATACCTGAAGCTTGAGTTTTGAACCCATACACGTACCTGAGTCGGTAACTTAGAGAAAAAAGGTATACATAAATTTGATCATCTTTTAATCTGGCCAGTTGTCTAGTAGATTGCTGCATGATATTCTGTTGCAGAAGTTCAATGAAGAGGAAATAATTCAAGTTCGTGAAGCTAGGCAAAATGAAATAGTTAGCCTTACTAGAGAAAAAGCCTTGTTATCACAAAGATTAGGTGAATTTGAAGCCACAACATCACGTCTAAAGTCTGAAATGAAGGCTGAGTTGGATCGTTTCCCACGGGAGAAAAAGGATCTCTCTGAACAAATACGGGAAGCATAAACATCATTAAACTACAAAAGTAAAATAGAATGGGAAATTATTTTCCCTGAGTGAATATAACAAGATTAAAATGAGAATTGTTTTCACTCGGAGAGGAATTATTTTTCGAAAGATTTAACCTGATCCAACGAAAAAAATTTATATCTTCATCCTAGAAGAAGGGATTAATTCAAAAGGTAATAATTTTTACCTAGAAAATATTTTTAAAAGAACATACAAAAGCTGATAAAAATTTCACCGAGGAGCAATAATCATATTTACCCAAATAAATACTTTTGTCCAATGTAAGTGAAAATATATGATGGTAAATATAAAGAAATGAAGAAAAGCTAATAAGGAATGAGATTAAATATTTTAATGATGAAGGTTAATTTAAATATTTAATTTGGCAAAGGAGAGTATTTTATTTTACCGAGAATAAATTAAATAAAGAGTTATACCAAAGAAACTGAGCAGCAATGAGAATATTTTGTGATTGGTAAAAGATTTATGTTAAAATTAATCAAACCTAAAGTCACGACAAAAGATTTGATTAAATTATTAACAGCCTTAAAAGGAAACATCAACACAAACTATTATTAACATTTGGGTATACAAAGTGACAATAAATTAAGATAAAATCAAATATTGTCATGGAGATGAAAACCCTAAATATAAATATAAGTGAGAAAATATACAACGGAAACAATACCTCACGACAAAGGTCCTAAGGTCCACATCAATGAATAATATATTATTTATATACTGTTTATCTGACGAATAATTTGTTTCCTTTGCAGGATTAGGGTTGCATTGAATGCAATGAAGTGGCTCTCGACTGGTGGTTAAATGCTCTCAACGGGGAAGATTGTATATTTTATTCCGGCCTCCAAGGATTTGTTGAGTTTTTTAAATCATATTATTTAAATTTATGTAATGAATAATGTTAGTTTTCATGGTTAATCAGTTATCAACCGTCATGAAGTTTGTAACAGGTCTGAGGCTTGTTGCATCTCTTTAAATAGAGATCCCAGGACCCGGAGAAAGGAGTTAGAACAGAGTTAGAATAGGGTTAGAATTAAGTTAGAAACAGAGATTCTTTACACAGACAAATTGAAGCATTTTTGGATATCTGATGCAAGTTTAAACTTGCAATTTCGTTCTGAGAGAGGCTATGGTGTATGATATGTTCTAAGGCAACATTTGAGGATTGGAATTTGAGATACATTGTTACGGTATCATCTGTTTGTCGTTTTAATTCAGTCAATTTAATTATCTCCATATCATTCATTTTTTGATTATTCAATTTAAATGTGTTAAGGATATGTTTAAATTGTCTGATTACATTTGCTAATTCAGTGTAGTTGATTTGATTGGTTTCTCCGAGAGAATTAAATCCTTTCTCATCAATTATAGTAATCTTAAAATATTGAATGGATTATTAAGTACGATTAATTGATTGATTAGGTTATTAATTTGTCTCCATAGTTGATCTAATTTGTTAATTTGCAAATCTAAATTGGTTCTTTCCGGAAAGATTAAAATCCTTTGTGTTTTGCATTTAATACAATTATGTCCTTTGGATTATTAAGAATGAATTAATAATTTCTTCCTTGCACATTTGTACAAGTTGCAAACTATTGTATGTGTCAATCAGATTGAATTATTACCTGACACAAGTATTTGTTTCTGACATCCTGACTCCGTTGCCCAAAACAGACAAAGCACCAATCAAATTATTGATTTATTTTATGTTTAAAATCATTTGTAGATTCATTTCATGTTATTTGTTATTTATTTCTATTAGAGTTTAGGTTAAATCATTTGCTTTCCTTAGAAATAGTTTACAGTATTTCATCTGATTTACAAGTATGCCATTATAATTGGATAAACTAGCAGCAAACCAACAATAAATTTGATCATACAACCTGCTTTGATAATCAAAGGTTCACCCGCCTAGGTTGTAGCAGGACCTAAAGCGTAGGGAGAAGCTGATCGTTAAGGTCAAACTCCAGTCATTGGCTCAAAAATGTTGTAGATTTGACCATAGGGCTTGGCATCCCCTTAGAATCCACAACCTGCATTTTCGAGACCCAACAAGATGAATCTCCATTCTCATGTTAGAAAGGGGCCAATTAAGGGTTCAAACATCAATTATGTCTCAAGATTCATCAAGCTAGGAGATGAAGAATGTGAAATGGTATAATATACTAATAATATAATTCTACAAAAGACAAAACCATGATAGTTATATTGTTTCTTTAGTGATGCCCTATATCTCTAGCCAATTTTATAAACAAATACAATAGATAGGGGTAAAAGTTTAGTATTGTGTCACACTTTTATAAAGGAAACAAACAACACAAATATAATTTTCCAACTTAAATGACAAAAAAACTCATATTAAAGTTTAGAATTTTAAAATGACATAAACTAATGAAATGTAGCAATTTTAGTATAGTTTATGTTTATAATTTTTAAATTTTTTATAATTAGTCAGATTTTTTTAATTTAATTGATGAATTTTAATTGTTGATTTTTAAAAAAAAGTGAAGTCAATGGGACGTCAAGAAAAATATAGAAAAATCATTTTTTAAAATTTCTTTTTCCTAATTAGACAACTCAAATATTTAGTGCATGGAAACAAAAAAAAAATTGATAAAAAGTATATTTTTTAATAACTTCGTAAAGTCAAATTTAACGAGAACGTGATAGTTTTCATGGGACATCAACTTTTGTGCATTTTTTATATTTTTTGAAAACAAAAAATACCTCTTGGAGAAGACTCTCTCCTCTACTGCGTCGTATATTTTTCAAAATTTTAAAATATATTTTACCAATTTGCTTGTAATTTCTAATTTACTTCATGTTTGATTATAATAACCTACATTGAATAAAGTTTTAAAAAACCTACAATAAAAATAATCAAAATTTGATACAAAAAATATATCTAGAATTTGCATTCTGAGCACTACAATGGGTATTCAATCATTTTTGTAAAAATATGCTTTTACAAAATAAATTTGGAGTTGAACATGAACTTTTATACAAATTTTTGAAAATGGAGGGCTTGGCTGCGACATGGGATGCCACATAGACGTTTCGGGCGAGACGGTATTGCTTGAAAAATTTCCAAGTGAAACTCTCTCTTCCAAAAGCTTCTATGCAAATAAATACTATTTTCATAGTTGAAATCATATTTTACACATTTAAAGATTTTGGGTGACACTCTTTATGCCACGCAATGCCACGTAGGTGCTACGTGGTTTCAGGCGGAACCGTTCCATGCGAAAATTGTTTAGAGCGAAACTCTTTCTATAGAAACTATTTAGTTCGCTGAAAGTGTGACACATGTTTGAAATTTTACCCATAGAATGGTATAGAAAGCTCACGTGTTCTCAAGGGATAGAAGGTCATGTAAAATCAATCAATCAATCAATCTATCTATCTATCTATCTATTTGTCTATTTGGCTATCTATCTATCTATCTATCTAGATAGAGATATGGAGATGATCCTATCCCTCCTTTGACTAATAAAAAATAAATAAAATTTAGGTATTGAATCATATAGAAATGTTGAAACATATTATCGAATTATCAACTAACCAAAAAAATCCAAAATATCCTAACAACAAATTTTAGTTTTGAATAGAAATAATAATTCAACAACTCTCTCCTCCTCATTTGCTTCTCTTCAATCATTTATCATTCAGAAATAAATAAAATTTAGGTATTGAATCATATAGAAATGTTGAAACATATTATCGAATTATCAACCAACCAAAAAAATCCAAAATATCCTAACAACAAATTTTAGTTTTGAATAGAAATAATAATTCAACAACTCTCTCCTCCTCATTTGCTTCTCTTTAATCATTTATCATTCATGGAGGACCAAATGCTCCATTGGTCTATTGGGTGCTTTAAAAGAAAGACATTTTTTGATATATTTCTTAGTTTCAAGTAGTTGATGGATACCTACTAAATAGTATAGTTTGACATTAGGGCCTCTATAGTTAATGAATACATCATACAATCATAAATATTTAGATGCCTACCACCTTTCACCCTATGGTTCCATCCTAAAGAAAATATTAACTTTCACTTTTTTTGGCTAAATAAGGATGAAGCAGCAAGGTGAGTTGAGATTGTTTGAGGTAAACATATAATTAAATAAATGGAGGACAACTAAATCATAGATGATAGTAAAAATGCTAAATGACAAAAAATGAAAAAACTTAGGTTGTTAGGATATGCAAAGCTAATTATAATCATTTCATTTCATCAACATATTAGAGATGGGCAGGATTCATACTTGAACAAGTTAAAGAATGATACTAACACATCACAAGCTCAAAATAAAATATAAAATATAAAATCTCGAAAATAGGATAAATACTACTATAAAATCAGATTTTTGTCCATGCAACTGTATGTTTCCCTCAAGACACGCATTTAAAACAACTTGACTTGCTTAAGGAAATTCCTAATAATGTAACGTTCAACGTATATTAAGCTTTCCAAGAAATTTACAAATTATCGTAATAATGGAGGTCAATTTTCATAGAAAACCTTTGAATCACTTTCCCTCTTGCGTTACGTTCACGCTGTACATAAATTTCCAATGTGGCGTACAAGAGAGGGCCCATGGATAATAATCAGCAAGTGAAGTCTGAACAAAAATTCTTGCATTAGGCAAAGGACAGACATGATGAAAACTGGGGCATGTGCATGAGCGGGTGTTGTAGTCAAAATGTTTTTCCACACGGCAACCAATTTTTTCCTGGAAATTTAACGCAGGTGATGTGTGTTTCTCAATCCAATCAACTCACACACCTTGGATCCCATTGACCAACTCAATTCCTGGGGCATAATTCATTTATGTTGCCTATATTTCTTAGGAAGAAAAGTTAATGACGGTTGTTGAAGTCACTATGGGAGATTTTGTGTATCCACCGAAACTCCTTTCCTGTGCAATCTGAAAATCAGTTGACTAAAAATGAAAATAAAAGAAAACATTAAAGAATAGCCGTATATTATTGTGTGAAGGAGTCCAAACATGTCAAAAAAAATCCTCAAGCATTTGTATTTGGTGAGTTTGTTCACACTCATTTAAAGGTGTTCAAATTACATACGTGTAAGGTGGAGATTCATTGCAGATAATTTGGATTGTATTTCAGAGACTTTAGAGTGCATGTAGAGGAGAGGATCCAGTGGTTGAGCACCCTAACTTCATGCCTCTCAAAATTATATGTGGCAATTTCGAATCACTTCAAAAAATTTAGAGAAGTTTACTTGGCAAGGCCTCTCCTTATAACTAAGGTTTCAGGTCCACATCATCAAATATGATGCCCCATCAACATAATTTTTGTTGGGATGTCCAAAAAGACCCAAAAAAAAAGGGTGGACCAATAGTTGTGCATTAAGTCATGTTTTGTTGGTGCGCTGATATGGCATCACATGTTTGGTAGCTTTTTAGATCTAAAGAGCACAATTCATTCAATTATAAGTACTTATAGTCAACACTAATAATCTTAAACTCACAACTACTAAAACTAAACTTTTAAAAATATTGGGCCTTAAATCCCAAATACTATCACAACTATTCGAACATGCTCAACAATTGAGTCCTCTGAGGACTCCTAAATGGGGAAATTTGAAGACAGAAATAACTTCTAGACTGTTATTTGTATTGGCTTTTGCTTTGTTCCATTCTATATTGCTGACAGCTTCAACTCTTTTGGTCTCTTATATTTGGATTTTTGTTACTTCTTACAGTCTCTAGTTTGAGGACTGGTCTCTTGTAATTATTTTTTTCATTAATCAATACCAAAAAAAATTCTTGTTCTTGAGTTTTCTTCATAGACAGGGACCTCTCTAGGTGAGCCAATTCGTGAGGGATGCTGCCATAATTGCCATATGACCATGTAGTAAATTCCTACTCATGTGAGGTAAACGGAAAGTTAGAGTTGAGTAGATGGAAGTGTGACTTTCCGTCGCTACGCTTGGAATCTTCTGCTTCGCATTAGGGTCTGATTGACTAGAGGGTGCAGCTGCTATTGTCAGGTGCATAATATTTTTTCCTATAACCTTCGTGTAAACACAGCCAACTAATTATGTCTTCGTCAGGTGGGCAATAACTCGGAAGCACACTATATCAACTTCAAATTTTATCGTCCTTGTGTAAACACAACACTGACTTCAGCCTTTTCTTGGTCATGACGAGGCAATCACCGACTATATTAACTTAACCTTTATACTTGTCGTGTTGTTGGCAGGCAAGAACGTGGAAACATAGCCCGCAAATTTTGACTTCACCAAGACAACAACATGCCACCACTATCCATTTGCGCACTGTTGGTTTATTGGCTATTTCTATCTCTATACTAGTTAATTGTTGAAGCACTAAATCATTTGTTTTCAATTACTGGGCTTTTTAACACATCCACTCTACTCTCTCTACTCTCTCTACTCTTGCTTCTCTCTACTCTTGCTTGTAATTTCCATTGTTAATTTATTTATTTGTTTCTTCACTAGAGCATCAATTTTTTTTTTAATGGCATCAACTTTGTCATCAAGTCGAAGAGAGCAGGGATGTGATCCATTTTTGGTATTTGAACCTCTCAACAAAAAGATGAAATCCTCCATGTCTATAACTGTCTGATGTATTCATCAACCATCGAGGCCCAAACGTCAAAATAACTCTAGCTTCTCATCTTTACAATTCTCTAAAGGAATACAGGATCCAGACATATCTATATTCTAAAGAGACTAGACTGGGAGATTCACTTTCTCCCACCATAAAGAATGCAATATTCTCTGTCGCAATGCACATAGCCATCTTATCACCATGATATTCCCCTGTCTTGCCTTATTGAGCCTTCAGACTTTCAATTCACTTACACTGAAAACAAGAAAAACTTAGTTTTCCCTCAAATTGTCCTCGCAGCTTGGCCTTGCTCTTGCTGCTCATTGATTAATTTTGATGGGCACTAAATGTGAAGAATGATGCATGAAGGAGAAATTTGATTGTTATGAGTGTGAGCAATAGGATTTTGTGTAGGGTTAGTTGTTATAAGGGGTCTTGATGTTTTACTGACTCGTCATTTTTGTTGTGCTCGATTTGTCCTTTGTTATCTTAGAGGGTTTCCCCTAGAGGGGTGTTTTGTTACATTTGTTGAAAAAAGGTTTTATGCATATAATTTGTTGTGCATTCGAATCCACTAACTTTATTCTTTTCAAGGAACCCATTTTGTTGTTCTATTATATGTTCTTGAAAATATGTTTCATTATATTAATGATATATTTTTTTTTCAGAGTCCCTGTGTACAATGTAACTATTTTCTTTTTATTTCAAATTATTGTAGATAGAAAACATTTTAGCTAAAATTTTAATATGTTTTGCATTTGCAATATAAGGTTAAAAATAATTAAATATAAATGAAGTTTTTTTCTACTATTTAAGTAAATTGTTTTATTATTTCTAATTTTAATGATTAATATTGTTTTGAAGAGTGTAATAAATAGGTTTTTTTAACTATTTAAATACAATTGTACATGCACTCCAAACTCTTTAGAATGAATCTACACCTTACAAGTTTGGTTAGTTGAGCTCCTTTAGTGAACGATATGAAATAGTGGTGTGGTCATTAATCGCACTCCTAAGGGGTAATATGAGGTCTCTACAAAAAAGATGAATTTTAAACTACAACTGTGAAACCATATTGTTTTAAAGAATGTAATAAATAGGTTTTTTAACTATTTAAATAAAATTGTACATGCACTTCCATGCTCCTTAGAATGAATCTATACCTTACAAATTTAGTTATTTGAGTTCCTTTAATAAATGATATGAAATAGTGATGTGGTCATTAATCACACTCCTTACTAAAGATAATATGAAGTCTCTACAAACAAAAATGAATTGTAAACTACAAATGTTAAACCATAATGTAATATTCCAATCATCGACCTTTGCGTTAGATATTGCGTAATTTGCGTTTATCTACATTTGATCTACTATGCTTTTGATGTCGTTTTCTTCATTATCTTTGTTTGTCTCGAGTCTGCCAAACCTTCGCTATTTTCACTACATCCTTTCATAAGATCCCACCCCTCTTTGGCGTTTGCGATTTGCTTTGATTAAGGGTCGTGCAAGAGAACCCCACCTTATTTGGTGTTTGTGCTTTGTTTCGGTAAAAGGGTCATGCAGTTTTGCAGAGGAAAGTTAAAAAATTACAAGAAGATGCAAGGTAAAGAGAAGGTGGGGCTCACCTGTTTTCAATTTGCGGTTGTTTTCTATTTGCTCTTGGTCCCACTTCCCACCTTCACGTGAAAATGGGGCCGACAAAACCTTGGAACGCCCAAAAACTTCCTAGAGAAGTTGTTTATTACTCAAAATCTCGGTCATTGGACGAGTCAAACACTTCAAAATTTATTCATTACTTGGAAACTCAGACATTGATTATTTAAACGGAATCCAATTTTCATTGCACGGTAGTCGTCGGTGCCGCCCTCCTATTTTCTAAGCATTTTCCTTTTTCTTTTGAAAATAAGCATTTTCCTTGATCTTTTCCTGGTCCTTTCCAGAAAGGAACATGTTCATCTCCGACATCTACAGATTTTATTTAATGCTATGTATTTTTGCTTACTCCAATCCAGTTCCTCTCTGCCCTTCACCTGCACTAACAATTCATTTTCTGCACTCCTGCTTCGCATTAATCAATGGTATCCTCATCCTCATCTAATCCTCATTCTCATCCAAATGCTTTTTCTGGGATTGAAGCTCAAGGCAAACGGAGGACAGTAGAGGAATCTTCAAGATTGTTTGATGTGTTCATCAACCACAGGGGCCCTGATGTCAAACAGACTGTAGCCCTTCAGCTTTACAAATCTCTTACGGAGTTAGGAATACGTGCATTTCTTGATTCGGAAGAGAAAGAACTCGGTGATTCATTTCCTTCAACTATTGAGAATGCCATCCACTCTGCTTCGGCTCAAATCGCTATCTTCTCCAATGGATACGCAGAATCTCCCTGGTGCTTAGCGGAGCTGGTTCTCATGTTACAGAGTACAGCTAAGATTTTTCCACTGTTTTACGGAGTAAAGCCTTCTGATCTTCGCTACATAGAAAAGGGAGTGTATGCCGAAGCGTTCGCTAACTATGAAAAGAAGGAGAGGTATCTGGAGAAGCTTAAGGAATGGAAGGAAGCCCTCCAATCTGTTTCTCTTACCACAGGACAGGAAATCAGCAGCAATTCCAAGTAAGATCTCTGCGTTTCCATTATACTTGGTCATTGAACTTTTTTTTTCCCTGCATGAAATTTCTCTATTTTAGGCCGCCAATTTTTTTTTTCTTACTAAAATCCCCTTTTCCTCTGTAAATTATCAGTGACTGCCAAAATATAGTGTCAGCTGTCCAAAAAATAGTGTCAGCTGTTCAAAAAGAAGTTCAAAGGACAAAATCTCTGCATGTTGCCAAATACCCAGTGGGACTTCACAAGCTTGTGGAAGATTTTGAAAGGTTGTGTCTCGACAAGCTTGTGGAAGATTTTGAAAGGCAGTGCCGGACGAATGAAGGTGGCAAAGAGAAGGCTCAGATCGTCGGCCTTTTTGGAATGGGTGGAGCGGGCAAAACAACTCTGGCAAAAGAGTTGTTCAACCGAAAGCAGTCCCAATATAGGCGAGCCTGTTTTCTGTTCGATGTGAGGACAGCCTATGCAACTAACAGTTTTCCTTCTTTACAGTTGAAACTCCTCAAGGATCTCTTCCAACAAGATGAACTCAATTTTCATTGTACAGAGGAAGGCACAAGTCATATTGAGGACTGCATAGGAAGGAGTAACCAGTTGAGTTTCCTAATTGTTGTAGATGACATTGATCACGTGCAACAGTTGGATGCTCTCCTCATCATGGAAATGCTAAAGAAGTCAGTTGATAGCCTGATAATTGTTACAACCCGTGATGTAGGGGTGCTTATCAACTACGAAATTACTGCTGCCTATAATCTAAAAGGGATGGATAGCGACGATGCGAGAGAGCTGTTTTGTTGGCATGCCTTCGGCCGACCCCATCCGGCTAACGATTACCAGAATCTGGTGAACTCCTTCCTAAATGTTTGTGGAGGCTTACCTCTGTCTCTTCAAGTTCTTGGCAGTCATGTTCGTGGCAGAGATCAGAATTATTGGAGCTTAGAATTGAATAAAGTTAGGAAGACATTGCCTCGAGACATACATCAAAGACTTAAAATAAGCTTTGATGCACTGGATGACGAGGAACAACAAATTTTCATGGACATTTCATGCTTTTTTGTTGGTGAATTGAAAGAAATTGCCATACAAGTATGGGAGGCATCAGGATGGAGCGCTCAACATGCCCTGGAAACACTTGAAAACAAATGTCTTGTTCAAGAAATAGATTATGGATCTAGATTGAGAATGCATGACCATCTGCGGGACTTGGGAAGAGAAATGGCAAATGGACTGAGCCGTCCTCGTCGGTTGTGGCGTCCCCAAGATCTTGAATATCTGGTATGCTTGTTCCTTCTCTCCTTTCTACTTCATATCAACTAATATTTTTACATCTTTTAACTTCTTAATGTAAAACAAGTCTGGGCTGCTTCTGTGTATGCAGAAATCAGAGGAATCACAAAATATCCTTGCTCAAACCAAAGGCAGATGTTTCCATTCCATTCTTGACAAGCTCACGGGTTATCGAATTACATACTTTGTAGGGGAAGCAGAGTTCAGTGCTGAGTGGGCAAATACTTTGTTGTGGCTTAAGGTTGAGTTTCCTTCATCGATTCGTGACGATAGGTTACAGCCGAGCATTCCTTCATGGATTCCTCTTCAAAATTTGCGATATTTAATAATCCGCAATTTATGTCTCAAAACGTTGTGGCAGAGCCACGTACAGGTATTATGTTCTCAAATGAAAATTAAATTTCCATTAAAGGTACTTTCTTTATTATTGCTAGACGTTGAATGTGAGTTTAAAACAAATTTATTTTGAGTTTCAGCCGCCCACCCAATTGAAGGAGCTGCAGATAGATAGTACTTCTTCGGAAGACTTTTCAGATTTAAAAGGAATGCCAAATAGTTTGTAAAATTTTTTAACTGACGGTTGTCGTCGTCTGAAGACCGTGTCAAGATTATCTGATCTTAGGAAGCTGGTAGAATTGAACATTTCTCAATGTTGGGAGCTTGAAGAGCTGCACTGTAGTGCACGTCAGACTTGCCTTGAAAAGATTACCATTGTCAGATGTCAGAAGCTGCAGAGCATAACTTTGCCAACAACAGTCGTGGATCTGACAATAAACGTTTGCAGAGAACTGAAAACAGTGGTGGCTATTTGTGATCATAGTGAACGTTTGGAGCTACAGGAGTTGTCAAGTGTTGTCCGACTAAGCTTTCGAAAGCAGATCACAATTCGGAGTTGTGGCAAGCTGCAGACCATACAAGGCATTGATGAGCTGCGTGCATCAAAAAGTCTTCAGTTGATCGACTGTCCGGAGCTTGAAGAGCTGCCCTGTTTTGCACGTCAAACTTGCCTTGAGCAAATTACCATTGCCGGATGTGGGAAGCTGCAGAACATAACTTTGCCAACAACACTTGTGGATCTCACAATAGATGGTTGCAGAGAACTAAAAACAGTGGTGGCTATTTGTGATCATAGTGAACGTCTGGAGCTACAGGAGTTGTCAAGTGTTGCCCGATTGAGCTGTCTGAAGCAGATTACATTTCAGACTTGTGAGAAGCTGCAGACCATACAAGGCATTGATGAGCTGCGTGCAACGAAAAGTCTTCAGTTGATCGACTGTCCGAAGCTTGAAGAGCTGCCCTGTTTTGCACGTCAAACTTGCCTTGAGCAGATTACCATTGTGGGATGTGGGAAGCTGCAGAACATAACTTTGCCAACAACAGTCGTAAATCTCACAATAGATTGTTGCAGAAAACTGAAAACAGTGGCGACAATTTGTGATCATAGTGAATGTCTGGAGCTACAGGAGTTGTCAAGTGTTGCCCGACTGAGCCGTCTGAGCCAGATTACAATTCCGATTTGTTACAAGCTGCAGACCATACAAGGCATTGATAAGCTGCATGCATTAAAAAGTATGCAACTTTCATTTTGCAGCAATGCAGCAATACATAATTGCATTACCATGTTGAAGGTACTGATTTGAAGACTACTTTAAACATTCAAACACATTTCTTGCTTTGAAGGGACAGCGAGAGAATAAAATTTTCATTATTTAGCTTAAATTTTGTTTTCACTTTCCTGATTTTCTTAACTATTATTTTAGGTTATTGGTAAATGAAAATGGAGCTTTTTCTTTTCTTTTCCCATTGCAGAGTCTGCCGTCAGAACTTCTCATTGTGATGGGAAAACCAGCAGATGGAGCGCTGTCAGCTTTAAAGTCAGATCTCTTTCCTGACGCCAATGCAGTAATAGATGAAATTGGTACTCGCAAAAGGGATTTAGAATGTAGTGCAGTCATCTTTTGCGCTCTGGTTGTGGTTGATAGTTATGCCTCATTCTACAAGCTACGTCGATACTTTTCGGGGGTTGAGGGTTGGGCTTGTCGTTGGCTTCGGCATTCGGATGTGTGCCAAGGAGAATGGTTAATTACCATCGTAATTACCATCGACCATAAAAGGCAGATTGACTATTGGGAACATGCTCTTTGGAGTTCTAAAATAATGAAGGGGGGGTATAAGGTGGGCGTAAAGAAAGGTGAAGAATGGAAATATGAGCATATATTACATACAATTATTGATAACTTATACCACAAATAAGTGCAAGTTAGGCTGGTCATCTTCTCCCAAATTATGGGCTTTTTTTACTTTGACGAGGATAGGAGAGGATATTGTAAGATGATAGTTAATATATTCTGCATTTATTAATTATCCAGTATTAATTGTGTTTTTCTATTTTAGATATAGAAATTTAAAGTTGTTATAATTTGTAATATTAAAATATATTTTTTTAGCATTTTCAATAATATCAAATAAATCAATAATATCAAATAAAATTAGTAAGATAAAGAATTTATCATTTTCTATTAACATACAATTCAATAATAGTTGTCTTCTTCTTAAGAATTGACTATGTTTTCTTATTTTTATTGGGAAGAGAATATAATTCACAAAATCCTTATGCCAATGGTTACAGTGTCTAATTTTATGCTCCATTAGATCCTGTAATGACCCTAACTGGATATTGTTCTGAAACACTAATCAACCAATATCAGTTATGTCAATCTCCAATCTGATTAAGATTGATCTTCTAAATGCTGACAGAGAACTAATATAGTTACTGATCTCTTGTAACTTGAAGCTCTTGTTATTGATGTTTTAACTTTTTTTCTTATTCCCTGCTATCTACCTTGAGACATATATGTTATCGGTTATCTACCTTTGGACCTTGATAATGATTCGTAGATGCCTCGATGTTGGATGATTCGATGTTCTATGCCGCTGCGTGTTCCTTAGTCATTCGCTGGTGATCTGAAATTTACGTTGGGACCCATAGAGATGGTGTCGTAACTGTTGCAAGATGCGATTTAATAGTATATTGGCGTCAACCTTCACTTGGCATTGGTAATTGGCGTTATGTATTCTTATGGTTATCTTAGAACATAATTCTCTTTCCTTTCTTGATCGATTCCTTGATTGATTTATGATTGATATGTATGCAGATATGTTTATTGCTAACTGTCCTTGAGCATGAGGATCGGATATCTGATGCAGAGTTAATGTGTGTTATGCAACGATAAGAAGATATGTTGTATTCCTGCATCAATCCCCCTCCATTGATGAGAGATGATTCCTTTTATATCTTGGATCGATGTCTCTAGTCAAGAGTCGCCACTTTCCATAAGGTGTTGTTTCATAAGTGCTATCCTTTACTGATAGTTAGCTTTTGATGATCTTAATACTGATTTCATTAAGTATTTCCTTTAACTTGATCGCCCTTGTGATTCTAATCGCTTCCTGGCTTTAGCATCGACTTCTTTAAATAGGCATGATTCCTTCTTTCAGCGATGCTTATATTGGAGTCTTGATTTGTTTATTAGATCGTTTGCTTCTCCCATTCGATGTCTTCAATTTATAGAGTTATTATCATAACCAATTAATATGGGGACATGACAACCCTCCCCACTCAAGATTGCTTGTCCTCAAGCAATCACGAGTTCTTTCATCACCTTGCACTTTAATTATCTACCTTTCGATGTGTTGAGCAAAATCATGGCTTTGATGAACACGCTTGAGTGAAGAGAAATTGATTGTCATTTCATGAAAGAGAATTTGTGATCAAAGAGCATTTGTTTGATGTTTTGAATATCAACAATGGGATAGATTAAGAAGATTTGAGAGTAGTGAGATTCCAAGATGCATCTTGATTTTTGGTCAGGAGATTTGGTCTCATATGTTATTAACCTCAAGATCGAGAAGAGTTAGGTTCTTTGAGGAGTAACTGATTATATGATGTCATGGAGAGAAAACTTTTTTGTTCAAAGAAGATTTTGGGAAGCTTTTATTTGAATAACGATGTGCTTGATGAAATATAAGCATTGTAGATGAAGAATGATCCTTGTGGGTTATGGGCCCATAATATGATTTGTGGTATGAATTGAGAGAAGAATTTCAAGGAGAGTTTTGAAAAAAAGGAATTTGATTCATGAAATTGATTATACTTCCCCATGGTTCCTTTGTAAGATATACTGATTTCTTAACCTACACACTAAAGTTATCTCTAAAGCGGATCCTTTTCAAGTTAGAGCGTGATGGAGGGCACACTTCCTACCTATCACATCTTAGCATAATTTGACAAGAACACGATGGAGGACATTCTCCCTACCTACCATCCTCTTAACGTAATTAGACAAGAGCACGATGGAGGACTATCTCCCTACCTATCGTGTCTTGTTGAGGTATGATGGAGGATATTCTCCCTACCTATCATCCTCTTAAAATAATTAGACAAGAGCATGATGGAGGACATTCTCCCTACCTATCATCCTCTTAACATAATTAGACAAAAGCATGATGGAGGACATTCTCCCTACCTATCGTGTCTTATTGAGGTATGATGGAGGACATTCTCCCTACCTATCATCCTCTTAACATAATTAGACAAGAGTACAATGGAGGACATTCTCCCTACCTATCATCCTCTTAACATAATTAGACAAGAGCATGATGGAGGACATTCTCCCTACCTATCGTGTCTTGTTGAGGTATGATGGAGGACATTCTCCCTACCTATCATCCTCTTAACATAATTAGACAAGAGCACAATGGAGGACATTCTCCCTACCTATCGTGTCTTGTTGAGGTATGATGGAGGACATTCTCCCTACCTATCATCCTCTTAACATAATTAGACAAGAGCATGATAGAGGACATTCTCCCTACCTATCATGTCTTGACCTAGTTTTCTCATACTCGGGCAATTATAAACTTTCTTCTTCATTATATTTCTTTTTCTTCACCTTAGGTTCAAATTCTTCCTCTTGCTCTTTATTGGTTATGATTTTTAGATTTGGTTCCCCTTTCCATGCACATCGATGACCAGGCTCCCATTTTTTGTTGCATTTGAAACATAGGTTCTTTTTTCAGAGATCATCTTTTGCTGCACCATCTCCGGTTCGAGGCTTTCTATCCCTCTGGCAAGTATGTCCATGGGTCCAGGGTTCCTTGCATCTATAACATAAGTTCTTTTCATTCCTTCCATTCTTTGGCGAGAAAGGTTCGCGTAAACTTTCATTCTTATGGAGAGGTTTTGTGAAAATTTGGCTTTGTTCTAATTGTGTTGCCATTTCTATGGCATCATCCATAGTAGAAAGTCTAAGTGCTCCCACTAACCCTCTTAGCTTTTCGTCCAACCCTTGGATAAAAAGGAAGGTGAGCCTTTCATCACTCATCTCAGGAACTCAAAGAGCTATTTTCTTAAATTCGCTCACGTACTCATCCACTATCCCTCGTTGTCTTATCATAGTCAAATCTTTGAAATCTTGTTGCGGGTGCCTTCTATCAAACTTTTTGAGGAACCTCTTAGAAAACTCCATATAAGATGTGATGGATCCATGATCTTGAGTTCTTTTTCCATTGTGCCACCATTCATAAGCAACCCCTTCTAGGTGTAGGATAGCAAATTGAAATGCATCTTTCTCCGTCATAGGGTTGAGTTGGAAATAGTCATTTAGCTTTTGAAGCCACGCATGAGGGGTTATCTTGCTAGTCCCATCAAAATTAGGAAGGTTGACTTTATTTGCCTTTTGCTTGAGATCCTTATTTATTGGCCTTCTTTCCCTTTGTCCTCCTTCTTTTCTCCTGGCATTAAAGTAATCATTGAATGAAACTCCCCTTCTCACTTCGGGGTCTAAGTTGGCATAAGCTGTAGCTATATCATCCACTCTCATGGCAGTTGATGTATTTTCTTCCTTGTTGGGAGCTTCTTCATTTGGGAGGAAGGATGGCATGGGCACTTTCGAAGTAGAGGAGGATTGGCTATTTTCAGTGTGGTTCGATCCCACTTCCTTTCCATTAGTTACTTGGGTCTTCAAACTTTCGATAGTATTGTCCATATTTTGTAGTGCTTGACGGAGAGTTTGGTTTGTCTTGTTTTGTTCTGCTATGAATGCTCTTAGTGCCTCGTCCATTTGGTTGTTGTTGTTATGTGTGTTGTACCTTCTTGGGTAAGCTTGCATCAAATTTCCTCACAGGATGGCAGGTCGAATGCTCTTATACCACTGTAATGACCCTAACTGGATATTGTTCTGAAACACTGATCAACCAATATCAGTTATGCCAATCTCCAATCTGATTGAGATTGATCTTCTAAATGCTGACAGAGAACTAATATAGTTATTAATCTCTTGTAACTTGAAGCTCTTGTTATTGATGTTTTAACTTTTTTTCTTATTCCCTGCTATCTACCTTGAGACATATATGTTATCGGTTATCTGCCTTTGGACCTTGATAATGATTCGTAGATGCCTCGATGTTGGATGATTCGATGTTCTATGCCGCTGCATGTTCCTTAGTCATTCGCTGGTGATTTGAAATTTACATTGGGTCCCATAGAGATGGTGTCGTAACTGTTGCAAGATGCGATTTAATACTATATTGGCGTCAACCTTCACTTGGCACTGGTAATTGGCGTTATGTACTCTTATGGTTATCTTAGAACGTAATTCTCTTTCCTTTCTTGATCGATTCCTTGATTGATTTATGATTGATATGTATGTAGATATGTTTATTACTAACTGTCCTTGAGCATGAGGATTGGATATCTAATGCAGAGGTAATGTGTGTTATGCAATGATAAGAAGATATGTTGTATTCCTGCATCGATTCCCCTCCATTGATGAGAGATGATTCCTTTTATATCTTGGATCGATGTCTCTAGTCAAGAGTCGCCACTTTCCATAAGGTGTTGTTTCATAAGTACTATCCTTTACTGATAGTCAGCTTTTGATGATCTTAATACTGATTTCATTAAGTATTTCCTTTAACTTGATTGCCCTTGTGATTCTAATCGCTTCCTGACTTTAGCATCGACTTCTTTAAATAGGCATGATTCCTTCTTTCAGCGATGCTTATATTGGAGTCTTGATTTGTTTATGAGATCGTTTGCTTCTTCCATTAGATGTCTTCAATTTATAGAGTTATTATCATAACCAATTAATATGGAGACATGACAGATCCACAAAATATCTTTTCTTATTAATATGCTTGGACATTAATATTTGGGTATTGAAACTTGTTCATAGGCTCAACTCTCTTTATCTATATTGTAATTAATTTTTTTCCTCATCTCAAGTGTTGCTACCAAAAACTACCTCCTCTTATAGATCCACCCACCCTCTATTTTCTATGGTGAGATTAATTTCTAGGGTTCTGCTTTCATTCTTTTCTCTAATAGATTGAATGGGATAGTGTGAAGGCATTTTTTAGGGTGTGCATATCATTGAGAATGGACATAAGCAATGATCTGTGTCTATTAACAAGCCATCTCTTCATGCTACCATGGGATCTCACCTTGTTAGTCCCTGCCTTAGCAGGAGATTATTGTTTTTGGCTCACTAAATTCACATTTTTCTCGTCAAAATCATGTCTGACAGAAATATTAAGCCCGTTGCAAAGGTTTGGAATTTTTTTAAATTTTTTGCTGACATTTTCAACAAATATTTTACCACATGTTTTTTATTGGGAGGAGGAGGCCAGGATTTTTCTTGTCCAATGAAAAGCCATCTGCAGAAAAATTCCATGTATGTTCTGCATGGCTTTGAGCGTGTCACAATAGTGAATTGAAAGTTTATTGAATGACAGGTGTTCGTGGCCAAGACTAGAGGATTTTGTGCAGGGCACCTGTGGGTACACTTGTCTATGCCTAGGGCTTGGCCCAGAATAGGTGTCCCGACCTCCTGTAGCAACGGTATGTCTCCTTTTTTCTGTAATCATTTTTACAAAATTTTTGGTTAGTTTTATACAACATTTAGCACCCATCCAGTTGAAAAAACAGTAAAAGGGGACTTTGATGTCAAAACAAAACAATGTTTTTCTATCAGTTTAGACT
Organism: Cunninghamia lanceolata; assembly: GCA_027924645.1. Lineage (NCBI taxonomy): Eukaryota > Viridiplantae > Streptophyta > Pinopsida > Cupressales > Cupressaceae > Cunninghamia > Cunninghamia lanceolata. The sequence continues at coordinate 12,887,397 of BSBN01000870.1, read as the reverse complement.
GATTTTTGATGAAATAAAAAGTAAGAGATCAGTTCCTAAAATTGATGAATGAAGAGTTAAGTCTCGACGAGACAAATGCGTTAATTTTTGACATTTGTGCAGGCTTCTGCAGAATAATAACATATCAGGACCACTTCCTGAAGAATAAGGGTAGCTGGAAAAGCTCAAAACACTGGAATTCTCCAACAATCAACTCAGCAGCATGATACCCACTTCACTGGTTCAACTACCTGTGAGTATCACAAAAATCCCATTTTATTTCATGGGTATAGGCTTGATAATGGCTAACGATGTTTTTCCCTGTATTGATTTGTTGTAAAACAGGAGACTGAACAATAATAGCCTTTCTAGACCGTTCGTTTCCTACATCACTAGAAAATATCTCTAGCTTGTCATTTATGTATGGCCCTACTCTTTATCTGTCCTCTATTTGTCATTTGGGTGCTTCTTTATGCTAGGTTTTGTTCTAGCATTTTCAGGGATTTGTCCTACAACAATCTGAGTGGTTCGGTGCCCAGGACTCATGCTCGAACCTACAAGTATAAACAACCTTTTTCTTATGATATGTTTGAATGGTGTTTCTCATGTGAATGAACTTATGCATTAAAAGATAGCTAATAATTTATATTGAAATCCCGAATCTGGGTTTGGATGTTTGAAATTTGACAGTATCAGAGGAAATCATTTGCTATGCGGGGTACAATGCAGAATTGTCTTGGGGAGTCTCCAGCACCAATGGTCTTCACTGGGAATGAATCACAAGGTGAGGTGATTTCTGCTTCTTTCACTCTATCTATCTTTGGTTGCTTTCCTTAGTTAAATAATCCTTTTGTAGGTACGATATCGATTGGAGATTCTAGAAAACATAAGGTGGTAGTATCTTTCAATGCAAGTCTGGGCTTCTTATGTATAATGGGTTTGAGGTTGTCGCAAAGAACATGCAATGTGAAGAGTGGACTGGTGCGAGCAAATCAGAGGTTGTGCCGATCTTAGATCTGCACCCTCCTCCGCCTCCTCTGCCGGGGAAGATAAAGAAATCTGAGACTTTTGAGGGTTTATCATAATTCATATTCTCAATACATCTCATGATTGTAATGAGGATTGCATTATATTTATGCACTTAATTTTAGAATAAGTTGAAGCACATTAATGGCCGAATAAATTATATTTCTTGTAATTAATGGACATTAATATATAAAATTTAGTCAAATTATAATTAAAATTCCTTAGTAGATCAGGCACCCTAGCCTTCCCATGTCTTGGCTGCTTTCCCATTCACAAATCACCTATCCTTTCATTGCACAATTCCATTTCTAGAGTGTACATAGGCCACATTGTTATATATACAATATATCTCAATGGGCTATTTTTTACTTTTAATTGAATAGCTTCATGTAAAATGTTCAAAAATTATATATGTTAGTTAATAATTTTTTCAAATACTAGTATAGAAAGTAAATCTTAAATACTTTGAAAAAAATTCATGTAGTAATAGTAAATCTTGTTTTTTATTTTTATTTTTATTCCCTCGCTTAGGCTCTAAAATAACAATATATATTTGCCATTTTTGAATAAAAAATATTTGCTATCCTTAATACTTATTAAACTTTTTGTTAGATATAGTAGTTGTCATGCCCAAGCTGGTTGTGGGATGTATAGGTGAAAGTTTAACGAAAAATTACATAAAATATCCAACTCAATTTGGATTAACAAAAATTGCCCACTTTATAGCTGGGAATGTGAAAGACGATGTTGTCCTTGCATCAAGATTTGTGAAAGAAATAGTATGCCTTCATGGTGTTCCTATTGTAATAATCTCTAATGGAGATAAATTGTTTACATCAAGGTTTTGGACAACCTTAACAATTGCATTTGGCACTAAGTTGAACATCAGTTCAACGTACCATCCTAAAACAGATGGACAAACTAAACATGTTATTCAAGTCCTAGAGGACATGGTATGCATGTATGCAAAGGACCAACCAAAAAGGTGGGAAGATTTCCTACATTTGGTGGAGTTTAACATACAATAATTGATACCATTCCTCTATCAAAATGACACCATTGGAAGCTTTGTATGAAAAAAAATGCAGTGCCCCATTGGGGTGGGAAAATCTTGAAAACCATGTCAGTATTGGCTTGGAAATATTGCAGAAGTATGATGAGCAAATAAAGATCATAAGGCAACACTTGAAGAAAGCTGCTAATAGACAAAAAAAAAGCTATGTTGATCTAACAAGAACACCTCACAAATGTGAATTGGTGAGAAAGTATTTTTGCAGTTAAGACCCCAAAATTTTCCATAAAGTTCAATGTCTTTCACATTGTATTATTAAGGAAATATATATCTGATCAAAAACATGTTTTAAACTAGCAAAACCTATGTGTGGAAGATGAGGTGCAAATCACCCTTGAGCCCATCAAAATTTTGGATCAATGTAACACTTGAGAAGCAAACAAATATCTCAAGTGCTAGTGCAATGGGGTCAGTTGAGCCCAAGTAGTCCACCTGAGAAGAGAAATCTTTTATGCTAAAACATTTTCCTTGCCTATTTAATTAAATTATGTATTTTGGTTAAAATTATTGCTCATAGCATATGCAAATATCATACTAGTATTTTTGTATGCGGAGGGAATGTCATAATCGATTTTTTGGACTCTCATTCTTGTAATGTTATCATAGTTTTGACTTCAACTTCTTGCACATGTTTTAGATGACTTTAAATTATGTATTTCGGTTAGCCTATGCAAATATCGGGCTGATATTTTTGTATGTGGGGGGAATGTCATAATCCATTTTTTGGACTCTCATTCTTGTAATGTTATTATATTTTTTATTTCAACTTCTTGCACATGTTTTAGATGGCTAACTTGGCAGGACAATTATGGAAAATATTTTGATTTAAGTTGATTAGACTTGATATCAATTGTTCATGCATTAAAAGTTAAACATTTGATTAAATTAATTTTATTTGTTTTTATGATAAGTGTGGATACTATTAACTCTTTGCATGATTATGTGTTGTAGGTTCTCATGTTCCAAGCACTTGCTACAAGTGTAGGAGTTCACCTAAACGAGTTCTACAAGCACAACTCATCAAAGAGAGTGACTAGTGATAGATTCTATTCCTTATGATGTCATAGTTCTTGTGCTTTTGTCATTTTATGCCTTATTTTTTTGGGTCTGTTGGTGCCTTGAAATATTGATCTTGGTGGCATGTGTTAAAAAGGGTCACTCTAGTCTTAAAAGACTAAGTCGTATCTTAGATTGAGGTCCTAGGGATCCCAACCTAAGACATTGGACTTAGGATTTTATGTCTTATGACATTTAAATATTTTTGAGTTTTAAATCATTGATAAAACCTTAATCCTTGTTGGGAAGCTTGCTTGTTTGTATGATGGGCTATGTGGTACTACACATTGAATGAGATAGGAAAAAAACATAAAATCGCCTCAAATTTCCTGAAGGCTTGTGTTCTAGTTTTGGAAAGGTTTTGGTGATTTGATTTTTAGATTGTTATGTTTTTCTTTTGAAGGTGGGAGATTTGTGTGAGAAGTAGATGGCTATCCAAAAACCTAAGAGGACAATTTTATCTAGTATGCTCAAGCTTTGACTCAAATAGAATATTGAAACTAGGATGATCTCTATTGTATATCCAAATGATGTAGGAGTATCTTGGGGATAAAGTAATCTTGCATTACCCCGAAAGACTCAGTACTCATGTTTGATCATTTGGGTGTGTTTGAGATCAAATGAAGGCTTTTGAAGATGCTTGCAATGTCATATTAATCAGAACCATTTTTTCTAAGGGTCTCAATCAGCATATCAAAGCACATACTTACCAAAAAAAGGAGACGCATGTAATGAACAAAGTGTCTCACTATTTCATGCATTCATAAAATAGAGTGGCTCTCTTGTATATATTCATAAGTCAAAGCATCTAACTCCATCATGCATTTAATAGGTAGAGTACCTCACTCTCTCAAGTTTTCCTTAGGGAAAGAGTCTCACTCTATCATGCCAAGCTTAATACATGTGTCACATGTAACTCAGCATTGATCCTTACCAATTAGGATGAGCTATATGCTTCAACTCAAATATATGAGTTTTTTGTTGAGTTAGCAATTCTAACTCAGATGCATCATAATTCAGTTTGAACTAATTGTCCTAGGCCAATTCACCAATGTTTTTATCATGATTAAAGGCATTGTGACATCATAATGCTATACAATCTACATGTGTCACATGTAACTTAGCATTTATCCTTACCAATTAGGATGAATTATATGCTTCAACTCAAATACATGAGTTTTTTAGTTGAGTTAGGAGTTCTAACTCAAATGCATAATAATTCAGTTTGAGCTAATTGCCCTAGTCCAATTTGCCAATGTTTTTACCATGATTAAAGGCATTGTTCATGGAACCCACAATTAGGATGAGCTATATGCTTCAACTCAAATATATGAGTTTTTTGTTGAGTTAGCAGTTCTAACTCAGATGCATAATAATTCAGTTTGAGCTAATTGTCCTAAGCCAATTCACCAATGTTTTTATCATGATTAAAAGCATTGTGACATCATAATGCTATACAATCTACATGTGTCACATGTAACTTAGCATTTATCCTTACCAATTAGGATGAATTATATGCTTCAACTCAAATACATGAGTTTTTTTGTTGAGTTAGGAGTTCTAACTCAAATGCATAATAATTCAGTTTGAGCTAATTGCCCTAGTCCAATTTGCCAATGTTTTTACCATGATTAAAGGCATTGTTCATGGAACCCACAATTAGCTTAAGTTAGAGTAGGTAACTCCAAGTGAATTCTCATCCACTTGAGTTGAAAGTCTTAACTCACTAGGCTACTTATCAATTGGAGTTGTGTCACATAGCTTAGGATGATCAGGAGAATCAATGTTTGTTTTCCCATTTCTTCATTTTAGTTGATCCTACATATATCTTGTTCTAGGTTAGGGTCAACAGTTTCTATGTATGGGAATGTCCAATTTCTGTGTAGTCCAACACTAGGTTCTAAATCAAGGATTCAAGTATGCCCTTAAGTGAACTATCAAGATTCAAAACCAATTCAATACAATTCTTAGTTTAAGGTTTAACAAAACAATCATAGCCTTTTCCCATGTTTTCTAAAACAATCAATATCATATCTCTTATCAATCAATTAGATATATAAGACACTGTACAATTCATAATTGACCTTTGATCAAAGGTTAGCAAATAAGGAGTTTCAAACGATACCCTCAACGAATATCATTATGATACCCTTTGCCCAAAATTTATGAATTCCTGAATTCATAGAGAAAAGATCAGTCTATGTTAACATAGCAGTGTTAATCCCAATCCTTTACAAGGGTTCTTTTTGAATTCAAGCAATTGGATTTACATATAGTCCTTTAAGAACTTAAAAATAGAATTCTTTACATCTTTCTTCATGTCTATAATGCTATATAGAAAGTACAAATTGCATGCAGCCAAAAAAGTTACAAATCTCAGTCATCCATTAAAAGAAGATATTAGATTTACTATACACACTACCACTATCATACATGATCACAATTCCCTGTTACCAGACCAATAGCCACATGATACTATTATTTAGTAATATGTCATTAATTAGGGATTAATATACACGCTAAGATAGACATCAAACTCACAAATCATACTGTATTGTCATTGACAATGCTTCCTATAGAACACTGTAACCCAATGCAAGGATGATATCCACTCTTTCTTATGCATTTATGACCCCCAAATTACCTTAACCAATCTCCCAATCTCATAGAACTAGTAAGGCATACTTTATTAAATACATGGTAACAGTTAGGGTTTAGTTGCATGACAAAATCATTACAAGTTTTATTGTACAGTCCTTGTGCTAATAGGATATAATACTGCGACAGGATAAAACCCTTAATACATTCCTCATCTCTTTGGAGAATACTGAATACACCAATTGCAACTGCCAGGACATATTCAACACCCTCAACATTGAAACCATGCAATGCCAATTGAACACAAATGAACTCGGGTTAAGTCCAAACACTGTCTTCTACATAGTCAAACACATCACTGTTTACAGCGAGTAATACAATTCAACTCATGTTTCCATTGTCAAGTAACATGGCTCATTCCCTTCAAAGTTTTCACATAATCAAAATCATGATGGTGGCATATAAACTACTTACAACAAGTGAGCATCGAGTGCTTATTATAATTGCCCCAGAAAACCCCTTAAACATATTGACCCCAATAGAACAAAGTTACATCTACAAGACTAAATTTCACAGATCAGGGATCACTAGATCGTTTCATGTCTGTGATGTTCATTTAAAGATTGTGTAAGTTGCCATCACACAAAATCATTCTTTATATGTCATACCAACTTACCAAGGATACCAATAATGCTAACAACAAACAAGGATTCATGGTAGAGCTCCCACAAATATCTTTCATTGAGCTCTAGATGAATCTCCAACACCATTTAATGAAGCAACTTCTTCTCTCCGACCCTCACAACCCTAATTATCCCACAATGCATGCATAAACCCATGGCACACAAGGAACACAGTCAGTAATGCAACTCTATCTCCATACTAACAGTGCAGACCCAATAGTATTTTATTCTCCATTCTCCACGTCTACTCCATTTCATTTTTCTTCTTCTAATACATAGCCAAGAGGGCGATAGACCACACTTATTCCTCTCATGCTTCCTCCACTAGGATATTGTTATGTTTTAACCACCCAATACTTACTCAGGTTTTGCACTGTCAGCAGCTTTCTGACATAAGTTTTGATTAGAAAAGATACTGAAATTTTACTTCTAGCATTGCAGATTGCAAAAGTTTTAGTGCAAAAACTTCCTGGCCTGTTTTCAAAGATGTTTATGAAAGGAGGTGTTGTCCATGCTATTGATGCACTTACATCTTCAGGGGCCATTGTGTCAGCAAAGAATAAAAGTAATGCAACTAGAACATCATTGAAAACATGGCATAACAGAAAAAGTGGTGAGGGATCGACAAGAGAGGTCACTGGAATGGAAAAGAGTAAAGATTCAAATCAGACAATCAATTCATCTCCTTTCTTGGTGCAAAGTGTTAATTTGGATCTTAAATTAATTATCAATGCTCATGCATGGCGCTTTAAGCATATGTACATCGTTGCAAGTTTGGGTGCTACTGAAGCTGAATCTCCCAACAACCTTTGCAAGTTGACAAATCTATGTAAGAATTTAAGTGATTCCTTGTGTGATTTGACTCATTAAACTAAACCTAATATGCATTCGTTTAAATTATACATTTATCCCGCAGACCCCAGTCCATTAGCATAATAAAATACCTAGTGAGACTCTAGAACATTTTATTTACGAATGAATTTCCAATATATATGCGTAGTCACACACACCCAAACATATTAGCAACATTTAATAAGGTGTTAAATTGATGATATTGGTCAGAAAACAATCAAGATTAAGTGTACAAGTCCTCCAACTTCACTTATATGAGAGTTTTGGAGTTTGACAAAGAGAGATGCTCTCGGAGGTCCTGGTATCTTACTGCAAGCCCTGGGATGGCTCGCAGGGATGGATCACATAGCTTCTTTTGTATTTAGTAGGCTAAATGTTAGTGAACATCTCTATCACTATCTTTGGGGCATTGTGATATTCAGTCTGAGTACTTAGTAGATTAATTTCAAGCTATGAAGTGCTTTCGAATTTTCCCATTCATGTAGTTGAAAGATCATGTAGGGATGCTGACAATGATTGGAGATAGAGTTTTCCTTCACCTATGCCAGTTGTATTTGTTTAAAACACTCCAACACTTTCAAAGAAGCCCACTGTTTTGCTATCTACTAATGATTTCAGTCCATAGCATGTACTTATGTGATTGTATATGTATTTCAATTTGTGAACCTGACAACATTCTCATAGGAATTGTTGCAACATCTTATGAAAAACCTCAAAAGGAGGAAACTGGCTTTTGATGGAAGTAAACAAGACATCAGTGGTGAAGATTGTCTGTCTGATACAAAAAAATCTTTACTTGGAGAAGATCAATGCACCCTGTTCTTTGCAACACAATCTGATTGACAAAACAAGTCAGTTTTGTGTGTTTGCTTTACACCTATCCTAGCAGCCCTTGGCAGGGACTCTAGTTGTACTGCAACACTTGTTGTGACTAGTGCTCCCTCAAAGCTTTTAATTAGTAGAGGGTTGCACATTTTGTCCAAATATGAAGGTTACTTTTGAGAGGGACTATGTTTTCAATGTCGTCAAAACTCCTCTACCATCAAATTCTTGAGTTCATGGTGTAGCATTACTCTATATCTCATCCAACTACCCCAAAATTAGAACCCTCAACTACTAAAAGCATCCGTTCACATCAGATTCTTAGAGTTGTGTTTGGAGAAGATTCCATTGAGTATAAAAATAGGTTGAAACAACTCACCATTATTTGTAAATTTTATAACTTTTGGCCCAATATGATTGCATCGCACGACTAATTGAGTACTCATTAGAAAACCTCGGTTAGAAAGGATCTATCTATTCTATCACTAGCTTATGGTTTTATGTGAATCCATCAAGGATAGAGATGCCCTATTGAGCAATGACCATTGGTTCTAGGACAATGCTCTTCTACGAGCTAAACCTTCCCATCCTAATTTAATCCCCTAACATAATCCTTCCCTTTATCTCCAATTTGGGTGAGATTGTTGAACCTCCTAGTCTAATTCTACAAAAAATAATATCTCACCATTAGAAATTATTTGGGTAATCTTATTTTTGTTCCTAATGCGAATCTAATGGAATGCCACTTCACTTATGTAAGGATCCTTATTGGATTTGATTTATCAAAGAAGCTATTGGTTGAAATGTGCTTAAATGTTGGTAATTGGGAGTGGATTTAATAACTTGATTACAAAGGGATGCCCTTTAGTTGTCAAGCTTGTTTTGCAACTAGTCATTTAGTCACAAAATGGCTAAAGGCCTGTCCTTCACAACCATGCTTTGTCTCCACAAAGATGACCACCTAGTGGATAGGTATGGAGTCATGAAACTTGGTGATCAACTCCAATTATGAGGAAGTCTATTTTTCTTAGGATTCCTCTTCTTCCACTTCAGATTATTTATCCATCTTCTCACTTATGGGGCCCCCCTTTTGATAACACTAATATGCATTCCTCTTCTTGTGTGTCAAGGCTAGAACCCCTTTTGTAATTAATCATTCAAATTCTCTAGATATTTGGACTAAGGTGGAAAGGAAAAACAAGATTTTATCCTTAGCTAAAGTCACACAACTCAACTATAGGATGAATCTCCATTCTCATGTTAGAAAGGGGCCAATTAAGGGTTTAAACATCAATTATGACTCAAGCTTCATGAAGCTAGGAGATGAAGAATGTGAAATGGTATAATATACTAATAATATAATTCTACAAAAGACAAAACCATGATAATTATATTGTTTGTTCAGTGATGGCCTATATCTCTAGCCAATTTTATAAATAAATACAATAGATAGGGGTAAAAGTTTAGTATTGTGTCACATTTTTATAAAGGAAACAAACAACACGAGTATAATTTTCCAACTTAAATGACAAAAAACTCATATTAAAGTTTAGAATTTTAAAATGACATAAACTAATAAAATGTAGCAATTTTAGTATAATTTATGTTTATAATTTTTTAAATTTTTTATAATTGGTCAGATATTTTTTTAATTTAATTGATGAATTTTAATTGTTGATTTTTTTTTTAAAAGTGACGTCGATGGGACATCAAGAAAAATATAGAAAAATTAATTTTTAAAATTTTTTTTCCTAATTAGACAACGCAAATATCTAGTGCATGGAAACAAAAAAAATAATTTTTGATAAAAAATATTTTTTTTTAATAATTTTGTAAAGTCAAATTTGATGAGAACGTGATAGGTTTCATGGGACGTCAACTTTTGTGCATTTTTTTTTATATTTTTTGAAAATAAAAAATACCTCTTGGAGAAGACTCTCCTCCACTACTGTGTCATTTTTTTCAAAATTTTAAAATATATTTTGCCAATTTACCTGTAATTTCTAATTTGCTTCATGTTTGATTATAATAACCTACATTGAATAAAGTTTTAAAAAAATACAATAAAAATAATCAAAATTTGATAGAAAAAATATATCTAGAATTTGCACTTCGAGCACTATAATGGGTATTCAATCATTTTTTGTAAAAATATGCTTTGACAAGAGAAATTTGGAGTTGAACATGAAGTTTTATACAATTTTTTGAAAATGGAGGGCTTGGCTGCCACATGGGATGCCACATAGATGTTTCAAGCGAGACGACCGGTATCGCCTGAAAATTTTCCAAGTGGAACTCTCTCTCCCAAAACCTTCTATGCAAATAAATACTATTTTCATAGTTGAAATCATATTTTATACATTTAAAGATTTTGGGTGAAACTCTTTATGCCACGTAGGTGCTACGTAGTTCCAGGCAGAATTGTTCCATGCGAAAATTGTTTAGAGCGAAATTGTTTCTATAGAAACTATTTAGTTCGCTAAAAGTGTGACACAAGTTTGAAATTTTACCCATAGAATGGTATAGAAAGCTCACGTGTTCTCAAGGGATAGAAGGTCATGTAAAATCTATCTATCTATCTAGATATAGATATGGAGATGACCCTATCCCTCATTTGACTAATAAAAAATAAATAAAACTTAGGTATTGAATCATATAGGAATGTTGAAACATATTATCGAATTATCAACCAACCAAAAAATCCAAAATATCCTAACAACAAATTTTAGTTTTGAATAGAAATAATAATTCAACAACTCTCTCCTCCTCATTTGCTGCTCTTTAATCATTTATCATTCATGGAGGACCAAATGCTCCATTGGTCTATTGGGTTCTTTAAAAGAAAGACATATTTTGATATATATCCTAGTTTCAAGTAGTTGATGGATACCTACTAAATAGTATCATAGAATTTAGTGGGCTACTTTGGTGGTACAAGGTTTGTAATCTCATTGTGGTTTTACTAAATATATACTCTTATGCTTGAATCCTTCAACTATACGTAATACTAGAGTTATGCCCTATGTTTGTATACTAAATACATGTATTTTAGATGCTAAATATATATGAATTGTAAGGATACAATATGTGCAAAATAAAAATAATGATTCCCTTTAAGGTTAGTCTAGGCCTATTACATACTTGGAGATATGATATTATAATGTATTTAGATAGATGGAGATGTTGACATGTGGCACACATCCCTTAAGTTAGTTCTATTAGGTCATATGGATAACTTGTGTAATTAATCATTGGGATTACCCCTCCATTATGTTATTAAGGCGGGGTCTATATAAAGGAGGGGATTATCATTTTAAGGATACATGTGTTGACTATGATATTATGTTTGGGATCTCTTGGAGATATAGCATAGAGTGGCTTATTTCTTAAGGAGTATTGTACAGTGTTATCGTACATCAAGAGTTTATTATATTTCTACTTATTTAGATAAATTAGGGCATCTTGGCCCACAAACATCTCTTGTGTGGTATGTGATCTCTATTCCACATTGTCTAATTGTCATTATTATATGTGTGGATCTTATCAAGTGGTATTAGAGCTATAATTTGGGCAAAGGAGAGGATGGAACCCTAATTATAAAGATTCACATATATCTTCCAAATGGCTACAACTTTTTCCACAATTTTTTATTGAAATTTGGGGATCATATAAAGAAGATATAGTCCAAAAATTAGAGTTTGATCATCAATATTGAGTAAGTTATTGCAATTTTAAGTTTTTTCATGAATTTGCTCTCTAGGATGCAAATCATAGAATTTTTCTATTTTTTAAAAGATTTTTGAAAAGCTTACTTAAACCCATTAAGGGTCTATTATTTGTATTTTTATTATTGAGGAAAAAAATTACAAAATAATTCAAAGTTGGGTATGTGGTAGAAATTTTGAAACCTTAGTTTAATGGAGGTGTCAGTCTTTAAACATGTAATTCCACCAATCTTAAGGACTCAATACCAAAACCTAAGTCCAGGGATATATCGTGCTTAGGAAGCAGGCAAGGCTTTGTTGAACACATAGAATACTGAGAGGGGAGGGTGAATCAATATTCTATTAAACATTTTACTTATTAAATTAGCAGTCCATTTGCCAAAAATAACAACAAAGAAAATTAAATAGAGAAGCAACCACAAAGCATCACACATGAACACCAAGATTTTTACGTGGAAACCCAAAACTGGGAAAATCCACGGTGAGTGTTATCTCACCATAATTATGTAGTATCAATACCAAATTACACGAGGCTCACTACCTTAGGGCTCACTGCCCAAAGAAATGCTCACTGCAAGAAAGGCTCACTGCCTAGAGAAAGAAAGAAGGAAAGAAGAATGGCTCACTACCACGTTGAACTACTCTGATTGCATCTACACTGCATGGTTATAGCTCCAATGAAGCACAGAAATACTGTCTCAAAACTCTTCATCTTTGACTGCTCTGTTTTTACATTAAGTAATATCTCTCTTCTTCTGCACTTGTCACGCTTACTAAACTTCACATATCGCATTCACATTCACATTTACATCACACATCACACAAATACTAAATTTGATCTCATATATATATCCGCAACACTTAGATTATTCACATTAGGTCAGCCTACCTAGATGAAGCGTATAGTTAATAAACTTGTAGCTTGTCGGCCAAATCCACTCACCAAAATACATAGTGGACCCAAATAACATTTGAAACACCTTCTCATATGTCGATTCCAACTATAGAATCACTTAGAGTAAAGTTCTAATCAATAGAACTTACCGCACACAAATCAAACTATCATATTGGCCTCAAACACAAACTATTACTAACTCAGTCTATCTGTCAAACTACAACTTTCACTGCAGACCACAAGGCTTTCTCAAAATCATATCAAAGACTCCTTAGACATCACTGATCATGCCTTTAGAACTATAGAACATTTAATATTAACATGCGGCAAAATGCAAACTGCTGAAACACCGACTCTATCACAGCCAGTCACTGTCAAATCATGTAGCGATACTCATTAGCTTATAATTGTCTTTTCGGTGGACCTCTGACTCTACAATTCTAGATCTAGACACTTCATACAAGTGTTTACAACACCTCAAAACTACATAATTAAATATCTAACATTGGAGGAATGTGGACCAAAACAAATAAGTGTTCTACTCTAATTACCTATGTTCTCTACAATGCCAGACTTAAGCTACTTGAAGATATACTTCTAGAACTGATCAAGGTCTAAAACTCAGGATATAAGATCATCTAAGAGTTGGAAACATCATGCCAGAACCGTAGGACCAAATATATAACTGCGGACCAATGTCGATCCAAACACTATCTCTCTGTCACTATCTCTGTATATTGCCAACACGTAGCCAAAATGACTAAGCCTTCTTTACCGGACCAAAATCTCTCTTCCAACCTTGTTCCTTTTCTTTTTGCCATCAATGGCAACACCTTCAAACATCAATCTCAGCCAAATTGCCAACAATCTCCCCCTTTGGCATTGATGGCAACGCTTGATGTGAAAAATTGTTATATTGCTCCCCCTTACTCTTTTTACACTACTCCCCCTAACTTCATGCTTCTCTCTTTTTTTTTCAGTTATTTTATTTTTGTGTTTTTCACATGTTCCATTCTCCCCATTTGACATCAATGGCAAAGGTGTATGATACAAAAATATGTACAAGTTATCAAAACTTCAAAAAATTGCTTGTACTATCTGCATATTTACAAGTGAAGTCAAATTGCTTACTATTTTTCAGGGAGAATATCTTTGAAGATCTTCAAATGTACTACATCTTCATCCCATTTGTCCTTAGCATGCCTCAAAACTTGTATGTGCCCATTGATTAGAGACACTAGTTCTTCTCCTTTTTCAATAGTAGTAGGGGCCTCAGTATTTTGCCTCATCTTGTCTGCATCTACTACCAGTGCAGTCATAGAACCAATCTTAAAACTTACTGTCTCCTGGAGCTGTGTCATTCTGTGCTTTATGACCTCTTTTTGAGTCTGCAACTTATTTATCACCGAGTGATGGTCTCAACTTCTACCCTTTGATTGCCAATAACATCTTTTACTGGGTCATAGGTTCTGGACATCATTATTTGAGCTTCCCATCCATTTATTTTATCTCTCAAATCCTTTATTTTCTCAGGCCATGTAAGACAAAATTGATATAGTTCACTAGCTTCTTTAATGGTCATCTGTGCATACTCTATGCTCTTATCTAACAAAATTTTATCTTGAGAAAATTTGTCAGTAAGCTCAACTAATCTCTTGCTATCAATCTCTACCCTTACCTTCTTCTCTGCAGCTTGTTCCAAGGACTCAAAATGAGAATTGATTGATTCCATAAGCTTCTTCAATTGAGCAATAGGACCCAAAGATGTATCTCTCTTAATTCCAGACATTATCTTTTCAAGAATTGTTGATGCATCTCCTATTAGCTCACTGTCCTCTACATGAGATTTTAGGATCTCTTCTTGTGCACTAGTTTGAAAAAGTGTCCCAAGTCTCATCTTTTGTAATGGGGACATAGTGGCAAGGTTAATTGGTCCTTGCAATAGCTCAGGTGCAGTCAAAATTTGAGCTTCATTCTGCTTCTCCAAAAACTCTCTCAAAGATTCAACAGTGTCTCTCTTATCTTCAGTCTGAGATACTTCACCAACATGACTTTTTAGAGGTTCTCCATGAGCAAGTTCTTGTTCATTTCACTCTCTTTTCAAAGAAGGTTCTTGTCTGTTATCATTTGTTTCTAGAGCAGAGTTATCTACCATCTGCTCATTACCTTCTTCTCTTTGCTCACTTTGGTCCTTAGGGACATTTTCTTCTCGTATCACTTTTGCTTCTTCAGAGTTCTTTTCTTCCACAGTCTCTTTTATCTCTTCAACTTGTTCAGATTCTACTGAAGGAGGTGTTCCACCTTGATCCATACTCTATTTTATATTCACTTCATCTTCATTTCATGTGCCCGCCGTGTTAGAAATGAAGGTGCAAACCACACAACAGAAATTTGATTCAGACCTTATTATCCTCTAAATAATGTAGAATCAATGGAGATTGTAACTAAAATTAAAACCCATTAAACAGAAATAACATGCACTAAAATCTGAACACATAACACAATATGTAACGTGGAGAAAACCCTTTTGGGTAAAAAACTCCACCAAGAAAAGAGGTTCCAATTTATATTATCTTCAAATATATGAGATTACAATACATGCAATTCCTCTATTTCTTTAGTCTTCAATCTAGCGGCACCTGTTACTCTCTAATCTAATAAAAAAATGAAGTA
The DNA here is from genome assembly GCA_027924645.1 of Cunninghamia lanceolata. NCBI lineage: Eukaryota > Viridiplantae > Streptophyta > Pinopsida > Cupressales > Cupressaceae > Cunninghamia > Cunninghamia lanceolata. The sequence goes on along the minus strand of BSBN01000870.1, from coordinate 12,872,016 downwards.
TAAATATCCTTATAAAAGGGGGTTTCCTTCTAGGGAAAGATAACCGACAAAATATCGACCGTCAGATCTATGACCTAAAGACGAACGATCTAGATTTACAATGATAAAATATAAATAAAATGTGGTTTCGGGGGCATTGCCCTCGAACCCCCGCCGAGGTGCGCAGCCCCCGGACCCCTCACAGGGGGGAAACCCCCCTGGAACCCCTCGTCACAGATGAATGAGTATCGAGGACCGGATATAAACATGTAGCTGAAATAAGACCGCTGCTGGTGAAACCTTTCATCAGCACCAACATTCTGTTCCTTTTCATTAGAGTCAGCAATAGTTAGGATTTTCAGCTCATGTAGCACACGTAATGTTATCTCCTTAGTTTCTTTGACTAGATTTTCAGTGTCACCAAACATTAGAGTGGCTCATTGACCCTCTTCTTGGTTCTAAATTCATCACTGAGCTTCTTAGTGACTTTAACCTTTTATTCTCTTGTGATGTTTGGGCAAAGTTTCAACAAGACATATTCCTTTATCTCAGCATCTTTGGCCATGGCCCCTTCTTTTCTTGCTATCATGATGATGGCTAAACTGTCTAGTAACTCATCTATAACTTCAATTAATATTTTACTAAACATATCCAAATATCTTACAATTGTTGCCTCAATTATTACCTTATTTGCATCTAATCTTTCATCATACATATCAGCAATGGGTTTCAGGTTTCCATGCTAAGAAAATGCATTGAATGTTGCTTCCAAGGTTATTGTTACTTCATCTCCTTTGGTCTCGGTCTTCTCTCCTTTCTTCTTCTTCTTGTCTTTAGCCTTTCCAGAGGGCTTCTCTTTCTTGCTTGCAATTGTTTCATCTATTTTTGCATTCTTAGCTTTGACTTTTTCATCTGTTTCTATTTCCTCTTCTTCTTCTTCTTCTCCAACTCCAAGGCTTACATATACTCTCTTTGTGGCCTTTGCTTTCTTTCTTTTCTTCTTCTCTTTTGGCTTCTTCTTTGGCACTTGCTCCTCTGTAACATGGAGTGGTCTAGAGCTCTTAGAGGTAGTTGTTGTAGAGGAGGCTCTTGTTCTCCTTCCAGAGCTGGAGGTAGGCTTTTCTTTCTTAGATTTCTCTTCTTTCTTCTTTGGAGCTTTTGATGTTTGTCCTTTTGGAACACTTTCAGCCTTGGATGCCTCTGTGTTGGCTCTTGCTTCATTTATTTGTTCATCTGTAAATCCTTTGCTTTTAACAAACTCAGTTGCCCACTTTCTTGCATTCCTCTTGATTTCATGTTGTTTCAGTTCCAAATGGACATTGAGAGATAATTCTTGAAATGTTCCAAATCTTTCCTCCTTAGGATCTTTTGGTTTGCTCAACATCAGGTCTGCCAAACCAGTTAGGATGTCCTCTGTGACTTCATATCCCATGGTTGGACCCATACAGTTCTTGGTTCCACTACCTCCATGAGGCATTTATCTTTGTCTACCATAAATGCAATATCCTTTTCAGGGATCCTAGCCCTAGCCTACATTTTCTTTTGAAAATTCTTAAAATAACCCCATAATGTTGCATTTTGTTTATCAACATTTCCTAAACTCTATAGATGATTTCTAATTTGTACTGTTACTGATGAGTGATCAAGCTGACCAATATTGTCCATACCTAGTAACTCCTTCAAAAAATAGAAGAATAGACAAATGATTAGAGTTCCATACTTGAAGGGGTATTTTGTGTCTTTTGTCCTTTTCAGATTTTCCAACAATTGTTGTCAGAGTAGCTCACATAGGTCATAGTCTGCATTGTTCTTTACCATTTCATATGCTATGTGTATAGTAGTTGTTGAGACTGAATTCTCCCTATTGGAGAAGTAGACCTTATAACCAATCACCATTGAGGCAAACCTTACCGTCGGATTTTTAATATCATTCATTGTTAGTGACCTTTTGTCAAACTTGGCACCAGTCAATTGCATCACAGTGTTATTCTTCATAGACTTTAATATCGGAACTATTCTAGTGGAACACATGCCAGTGATTGCATTAATGGCATCCTTTCTTATCATATAAGGCACATCAAGCCAAAGGAACTCATCATGAATCCTGCTCAAAACATACCTAATCCAAGCATCATCCAAGAACACTAGAAAATCCAACCAGGTATCCAAATACTTCTCATGTAGAGCACTATATTCTTCTTTTAGCTCAAATTTGTCATCAGTCAGTTCCTTCAGATAAATTTACCCTCATTTTTCATGATCATATTCATCTAGGTTTGCATGTATATATGCCCTAACATCTTCCGTATGCATAACACCATGCAGAATCTCAAAGAACACACCATCTAGATAATTTTCAAGTGATTTGTATGGGTGCTTCTTGAATTTAGGTTGGGGCCTCTCCATAATCTCTATCACTTGAGGGGTAAACATTTTTATTGACTCAACACAAATTTTTTTCAAGAGAGAGATAGCTATAAATACCTTTTGTTTCTGATTAGGGTTTCTTCACACCAATTGCTAAATAGTTAAATTTGCCTTAGCTTCTCTTCTTAGACCTCCTTAGACACTTGAGAGTTTGAATGCAATGTGATTTCCTTTCAAACAAATTCCCTTTTAACCCTTTTTCATCAAAACCTAATCGTCATAAATGATGGATTCAAAAAGTTGTCAAACTCTTACTCTACCACCCACAGTCGATATAAATTGCTCTGCAATCCACCATATTAGATTCTTTTCTATCGTAATCTTCTTCAAAATCTTTTCTATCTTGTTTTCTATCTTATACCTTCGTACTAAATGTCAGCACCACTTTTCTGGCTGGGGGAACATGATTTTTCATTTAAGCTCCCCCTGAGCCAGAGCTCCCAATTTACTTCCTGGAGGAAGTACCTGCACCAGAGTCTAGTGCAGACTCATTCTTGACTTCATGTACTTCCTTTTTAACCCAAATTTTGTTCATCTCCTTCTTGATCTCTGTTAGATTTGCCTTTTGTATTAGTTTCTTCATCTCTGCCTGATTATCCTTCTTCATATTCTTGCTTCTATAGAATCTTGCAATATATCTAGGCCTATTGCAATTGAAGCATACAATATTTCTCTGACCATTGTTCCTTCCATTCATCCTTGATCTACATTGGTTAGCCTTGTGTCCAAATCTATTGCATGCAAAGCAATTCCCATTGAAAGATTGAGCATTCCTTCCATTATTATAATTGTTCCTTATATGACTTCTACATTCACTAGCTCTATGACCAAACCTCTTGCATATAAAGCAGTTACCTTTGAAAGTTTGAGCATTCCTTCCATTATTGTAACCATCCCTTATCTGACTTCTATAGTCATTAGCTTTATGACCTACTTTATTGCAAGTAAAGCACTGACTAGAAAATGATGGAACATTTTGATTCACTCTGCTCCTACATTGAGTAGCCTTATGACCAAACTTATTGCATGCATTACAATAACCATTGAAAGAAGGGTACCTTTGAGCATTTGGTTGCCTAAACGATGGTCTTCTAGGTTTGTTACTTTGATTCTAGATCTATTTTCCTTTGTCCTTATTGATCTCAGCATTCTTTTCTTGACTGACTTTAGAAATTTCACCTTTCTCAAATCCCAAGTCTTCTTTATCATCAGGACTCTTCCGACTTGCAAGTATTCTATCAAGTTGGGCAATAATCACTCTAAATTTATCTTCCTAAATTCATGCCTGTTTCAAATCAACTTTCAGATCCACAACTTCTTGTTCAAGCTTTGTACAATCTTCATATTTGCTTTTCACCAACTGATTTAAGTCTTCTTCTGCTTTTGCTCTTTTTACAACTTCCACTTTCAGATCATTCAAGGTTTCATTTGTTGATATCAATTGTTCACTAACCTCCTTATATTTTTCTTTGAACTTCTTGACTTGCTCCCTCAATTTTTTGATGCACTCATCTACTTCCTGGGTAAGTGCAAAAAGATGGGGGGCCAAAAAGTGGCCAAATGGTTTAAAAAAAAATAATGCATAACGCGCTTGGGTTATAACGCGAACGCATTATGAACTACTATAAATAAAAAAAAGCTTGTCATCTCATTTTATTTCTATTTTTCTCCTCTATCCCCGCGGCTTGTGTTTTGGAAAAGATAATTCAACACTAAAATCTTGCTAATTCATTGCCAAAAAGCCGCCACGACGTCGAGCACACCAAAGGAGTGAGTTTTATTTTTTTTTTGTTTGAATTTGTTTCTAAATAGGTAGGTTTGAGTTGATTTTTGATGTATATTTCGTTAATTGTCAGGAAATGTTAATGCACCTCCTCCTCCTCCAAATCCACAAAATCTGGAGAAGGAAATACCTGCGGAACAACAACCTCCTCCGTCCATTCCTCGACATGCCCCTGGAACACAAGAAAATATAATGGGGCAAATTGAAAACAACAAAAAAGAAATTGAAGATATAATCGCAAGGTTGAAAGATCCTTCCACTTCAACCTTGCTTAGGTCCATGCTTGCTGAAACTCTTGAATCTATGTTAACAAATGTAGATTCAATTAGCAAGCAAATATCTAGTTGGACGGATAAAAGGAGAGAGTTTAGAAACTATTATGTAGACAAGCTGTCATACCAAGATGTGAAAAAATTACAAATTACAAAATTAGACTTGTGTTCCATTTTCACAAACCCACAAACAAATCAACCTCCACCCATTACATGCAAGAGGTTCCCTATCCATTGGTGCAACAACCAAGCGATAAGGGACAATTTTGGGTAGAGGTGGTGGATGATTTTTGACCATCCTCCATGCAATAATAATGAGGTCCTACAATATTTTTTGAGGAAACTCTACTGCGAGTTTGTCCTCAATAAAGTGCCAAACTATTTTGATATGCGAGAATTCTAGGGTAGAGGTGGGGGGTTAGCACAAGATAGACCAGGGGCACGTGTTGACCCACAGCAGGCAGTGAGACGAGTAATCAGCAGACTAGCCCATGAGCATGTTTCTATCCCTTCCATTATGAAGGAGAGTGTTGAGGTCGATACACTTCAGTCCATTAGTGCCTTGACCCAGAGCATCATAGAGCATGCCAGTCCTGCAGCATAGAGTGGGTTGGGAGATAGTATGAGGAGTAGGGTCCCACCCCATACTTGTTAGACTTGCGGGTCAGCCTACGGTTATGACCCCATGGATAGTTAGGATGCAGGTGCACAGGCTACATCTGCAGCTAAGCAGATGGTGATGACAGATACCCTCCTGAGTGAGACTTTCAGCCTTGATACTTAAGTAAATATTAGCAAGTTTATTGAATTTAATTTATTAAATTTTATTTTTGAAATGCAAGATTAACTAATTTAGTTTGATGATTTTAATAAAATTTCAGGGTCATAGCGTTGATGCAGTTTTCAGTGGTTCTCCACTTGCATATTACACTAGATCTTCTACTATTGGGGTATGTGAATAGCATCGTTATATGAATGGTATTCTAATATCTGATTTTGGATGTTGAATAGGTTAATATTGGAGATTTCACGGCAACACCTGCCAGCGGTGGTGGACTTCAAAGCTTCACGGAGGTAATAAAATAAATAGTTTAATGAATGAATTGTACTTACTAGATTTTTGTATGTGACTTGTGTGCTTTATTGTGTGTACTTCCATGTTTAGATGAATGTGTGTGTATGTTAGGAGCCATGATTTGCATCACTATTATAGTTTTCGTAATTGAATAATGTTGTTTTATTTCCAGATGATGCAAGCTGCGGAGACACCTCCAGATGTTCATAGGGCAATGGAGCATGGTTTGACCTCTGTGATTCATAGCTCCATGGCATTGACAGGGGTATGAGGCAGATTAGTAAATTTCAATTTACATTCATTGTTATAGTTGTTTATTTTTGAAAAATTAAAAGATTATTGATTTGAAGTTTAATTTCTATCTCGATGGTTTCTATAGGACATGACATCACCATGACCTATTCCTGCTACTGAGGCAAGTGAGGAGACATATTATATGGTAGTGGTAAGTGATTATTTTGTTAAATATTTTATTTTTTATAACATGTAATTTCTATATATTAATGTCTATACTTTTTATTGTAACAACTAAGGATGCGGGAAGAACTAAATAGGAGGAGCATCCCTCGGGTTCGTAGTAGACCACCCACATGCGCGTCTCCATCCCCTAGAAGATCAAAGGCTACCTGTGATCTATTCTCTTCACCAGCCAGAGGGGAATGACTTTTTATTGTGTTCCTTTGTTGTATGCCTATATGGCATTTGTGGACATATATTTTGTATTGTATATAGTTGACATTGTATGCCTATATGGCATTCTAGTAAGCCTATATGGCTATTTTGTAAATATGTTATACTTATATCAACAAATATTGATGTATGCCTATATGGATATTTGGTTAATACAAATCTTTCTTATTGATGGCGTCCATACTTGCATTATAAATCCACATTTGAATGGATATTTGTAGATGACTACTTCAAGTATTTAAAGTCCAATTGTATTACATAGGATGTTTGTTGATCCAATAAGCTAGCTATTATTATTCAAGTATCACCTAAACCTCATTTTGGAACTAAAAGATAAAAGTTGTATTTTAAAAAAAATGAATCATCATGTTGAACAGAAAATATTAATATTCTTTATGAGTTGCTCAACTGAAAATATTTAAATGAGTATGCTGATCCATATTCTTTATGAGTTGGTCAATTGAAAATATTTCTTCATTTCTTATTATTATACCATATTGGGATGCAAAGAGTATGCTTGTTATTTTGAATAAGATAGTCAAAATCATATGCTTATGAGCACCTGATGACCATTGTGGTTATTAAATGTAATTCCTCTTGCATATAAGGCGAGGTTATAAGATTACATTGAGTCTTACCTAATTTTAGTATGCAACATAACATTGGGGTTATAGGCTTCCATAAGTCATATTGTTGTGACCAAATCACACATCACCCCATTGCGAATGGGGACCCCCTTTTTTTTAGCTCTGATGCTTTGCATGAAGTTTTGATGATGTCTTTAGTTTATTGCATGATGAAGTCAGTGGTGTTTGAGTCCTATAGTCCTCTAATGACCTAATCCTGATGTTTGAGATCCTGAAAATGACTAAGTCTGGTAGCCTGATATCCTGAAACACTAAAAATTGACTAAGTCTGAAATCTGGTGGATCCTCCAAATTATATAATCTACATGTTAAATCCGGTGGATTCAAGACCTATCTCAAACATCCTGGAAGGTATATTGAAAAATATTTAAAGTATATTCAATATACCTTATCCTCTGGGACTTACACTTCTAGGCGCAAAATTGCTCTAGGGAGTTAGGCGCGCTTTCCCACCTCTGCAGACTCAAATCAACGCCTAAAATTAAGACCTCAAAGTGCGCCTAGACAAGAAAACAAACCTTTGATCATCCCAAGTTATGGCGCCTTGAATGGAATTGATACAAATGACTTTAAGCATTGAAATTTTGACAAGGAAAACACATTATGGGTTTAGGCGTCCTTAATGCTTCATATCACCAATTTTGGCGCCTTGGCAACATAATAGATGAATAACACCTCAAAATGAGCGCCTAAGGGTGATGTAGTCATACAAGGTTGCAAACAAGTGTTAAAATCCTTAAAATATCAAGGAATAATCCAAATTCAAATAAGGCGCATTTTCACACCTTGATCATCATCTAAGGCACCTTGCAAAGGAGGTCTTGAGCAACATAAACCTTAGGCACAATTTCTTGCTTCTACAATCAAATTTGAGCGCCTAAGGAGTGGATTGGTGATGGACATCACTTTGAGCACCTTAAAAGTGTTTGAAGGTTTGAATTGGTGAATGATAGCGCCTAAAGGTCTTAGAACTAACTAGAATAAGGAATTGAAGAATGAGTTAACCACTTTGAGCGCCTTGAAGGAGAGAAGTATGTATATGAAGATTGATTGAATGTTTGGAGTTTAGGCACACTTTCCTTGTCATCTAATCACACATTGGCGCTTAGGAAGAGTTGACATGAAACAATCCTTTGAGTGGACTCCTTGACGAGATCTCTCCCATTGCTTAAACTTGTTGAAATGTTAAAAGCTAAGTCAAATGGATTCTAGGCGCTCTTTGCCTTCAGAATGACCTTGAATTGGTGCCTAGGCATAACAAGAGAATTTAAATTCATTCAATATGGCACCTTGTAAGAGGAGAGCTTAAGAGCATGAGACTAGATGGCATTTAAGAGTCAAGATCATCAAAATCCAAAGAAATGGGCTAAGTAAGCTAAGGTGCCTTTGCTTGTCATTCAATACCTCCATGAGCGCGTAGATTGAAATTGCATCCAAGGACATCTAAGAGTAGGCGCCTAGAGGGGAAAAGTCATCCTAAGACCTTCATAATTATTTAAAGCATAAAAAATGCCAAGTATAAAGCTTCATGATGTTGGGCGCTCTTTCACCTCCATATAGATCTAGATTGGCGCCTTAGATAAAGTATCACAAATCTATATCATTGAGTAAGTTCCAAGAGAGAAAGGCTTACTTCAAGCATGTTTAATCATTCAAGGTCTTACAAATAACGAATAGAGCCTAAATTGATGCTAGGCGTCTCCTCTTGTCTCTACTATCTAGTTTTGGCGCCTAAGGAGAAATTGCATCTAGTGAACTCATTAATTGGCGCCTAGGAGGAAAATACCTTAAACTTACATTATTGAGTCAACACTTTAGAAATTAAGCCATTCCTAGTCAATTGGAGTCATAAAATATCAAATACAAAGTCAAATTTGACTTAGGCACCCCTTCATGTAATTTCCCACCATCATGAGCGCCTAGATCTAGGAAGATCATCCAATTGCACCTAGGAATAAGATACAAGTCCAAGACCTCAAATTTGAGCACTTAGAAGTGTGATGGATTGAAGAAGCTACATTGGCGCCTAAGGGTAAGTTGTATCTAATGACATCACCTAATTGAGCGCCTAGGAGGTATAAAGTTTAACATTGACATGAGGACAAGCACTTAGTAAAGGAGAGTTTCTCAAACATTTAAACATGTGAATGAAATCATAGAAATGCACTAAGTCATCTAGGCGCCATTTTCCCCTTGTGTACCCTTACATTTGCACCTAAGAAGAAGTTGCTTCAGTTCATTGGAGTGTTTGAGTATTGAGGATTTCTTAGCAATGCTTTGCAACTTTACACTGCCTCCTTCTGACGATTTTTGGGGTAGTAGAAAACCTTTCACCACGGGCAAACACCTCAGAGATATAAAAAATTGAGAGAGGTTATTGTAGAGGCACTCTACATGATCGCGTTACCTCAGACAGAATGTTTCTAAGTGACATGGTTTTCAAGTAACATCTCATCAAAGATTGCTGCCTTTTTTCACTTTGGACTCTTCAGGGATATCGTCGGTACAATGTAGCTCGGACTGTTTCGACATGTTTGGGTGAAAAATAGGACCATGTCTAGCGTAAATGTACCCATCCAGACACGTTGGAATAGTCATTTTGGTCGCATCAGGAGTAGGACGAAAGTTATACCCCTTTGCAACTTTACACTGCCTCCTTCTGACGATTTTTGGGGCAACAGAAAAACTTTCACCACGGGAAAACACCTTAGAGATATAAAAAACTGAGAGAGGTTTTTGTAGAGGCACTCTACATGATCACATTGCCTCAGATAGAATATTTCTAAGTGACACATTTTTTGAGTAACATCTCGTCAAAGATTGTTGTCTTTTTGCACTTTAGACTCTTTAGGGATATCGTCAGTACAATGTAGCTCGGACTGTTTCGACATGTTTGGGTGAAAAACAGGACCATGCCTAGTGTAAATGTACCCATCTGGATGCGTTGGAATAGTCAGTTTGGTCACATCAGGAGTAGGACGAAAGTTACACCCCTTTGCAACTTTACACTGCCTCCTTCTGACGATTTTTGGGGCAGCAGAAAACCTTTCACTACGGGAAAATACCTCAGAGATATAAAAAATTGAGAGAGGTTATTGTAGAGGCACTCTACATGATCACGTTTCCTCAGACAGAATGTTTCTAAGTGACACAGTTTTTGAGTAACATCTCGTCAAAGATTGCTGCCTTTTTGCACTTTGGACTCTTCAGGGATATTGTCAGTACAATGTCGCTCGGATTGTTTTGACATGTTTGGGTGAAAAAAAGGACCATGCCTAGTGTAAATGTACCCATCCGGACGCGTTGGAATAGTCAGTTTGGTCACATCAGAAGCAGGATGAAAGTTACACCCCTTTGCAACTTTACACTGCCTCTCGACGATTTTTGGGGCAGCAGAAAACCTTTCACCACGGGCAAATGCCTTAGAGATATAAAAAACTGAGAGAGGTTATTGTAGAGGCACTCTACGTGATCATGTTTCCTTAGACAAAATGTTTCTAAGTGACACAGTTTTCAAGTAACATCTTGTCAAAGATTGCTTCCTTTTTGCACTTTGGACTCTTCAGGGATATCATCTGTACAATGTAGCTCAGACTGTTTTGACATGTTTGGGTGAAAAATAGGACCATGCCTAGTGTAAATGTACCCATCCAGATGCGTTGAAATAGTCAGTTTGGTCGCATCAAGAGCAGGACGAAAGTTACACCTCTTTGCAACTTTACACTGCCTCCTTCTGATGATTTTTGGGGCAGCAGAAAACCTTTCACCATGGGCAAATGCCTCAGAGATATAAAAAAATTGAGAGAGGTTATTGTAGAGGCACTCTACATGATCGCGTTGACTTAGATGAAATGTTTCTAAGTGACACGATTTTCAAGTAACATCTCGTCAAATATTGCTACCTTTTTGCACTTTGGACTCTTTAGGGCTATCATCGGTACAATGTAGCTCGGACTGTTTCAACATGTTTGGGTAAAAAAAATAATGCCTAGCCTAAAGGTACCCATCAAGATGCATTGGAACTATCATTTTGGTCGCATCAGGAGCAGGACACCAAAAATGCATAACATGATGATGTAAAAATGTGTATATGTGTAAAAATGCAGCAGGAAATAAAAAAAGACAAACCTTACAAATTAATGTGCATACTTACAACTCAATGTAACATGACTTTACAAAATCAATGTGAATACTTACAAATTAATCCAATGAACCATCCGGGTCTTCTCTACTCTTTATTGTGTCAAGTATTGCTTCATGGTCAGACTCACGCACCTTCCACAAGATTTTGTTCAAAGGTCTACCCCGATACTTTATCAAATGAACATTGGATGCCATGACAAGGTTTGAGTAATGAAGAATCTTCTGATGTGTGTCAAAGTCCTGAAATAGCCAAACATTAACACTCTTATGTGGGTACCTTCTAAGTCATGTTCCAGTAATAACCACTGAGCCTGTAGGGTATTCGATGTTTTCTCCATCTGTAATTGGGGTCTCCAATTTCTTTTTGGCCTCAACACAATGACATAAGTAATAATCTGTTCCCTCTTCATTATCTTCATCTGCAATAACTGCATATACGTGCCCTATATTGATATGTGTAGCAAATTAAATGAAATTAGTCAACATTACAAAAACACTACAAAGTAAGATGACATTACCTGGTTAAACTAGATGAAATTAGATGCATATACATGCCCTATATTACCTGGTTGAACTAAATCTGATATGTGGTCAAAGTCAACTGATGATTCCATCTGTGTTAGTTTCAGTACCATCAGGGGTCGATACGTGTCAAGTGGGCTAAGATAACTTAACTGCCATTCGTCAACCCACTCCTTTGACTCGCACTCATCCCAGACTTGAATTGTATAGGAAGAACAAAAGCATGACATCTTTCGCGTATGGATACTCCATGAACCTACAATTGAGCTTCTAAAAGAGTGCATCTCATTTGATCCTGTCAGTGTACAACAGTCCTCATATGGTGCAATGTTAGTATCATCTATCAACCAAAAAAATCTACGAACTGAAGACTTACCTTCATTACCTGGACCCATGGAAGCATTACACCACTCGACAATCAATTTTGCATCTGTCAACTTTGCATCATCTTTATACTTTAACTCTTCTCGTGCTATGGCTCTTTTGATACATGCTCCTGCACCATCATGCTCCCCCTTTCCATGCCCGGCCTCACAAAAGTTCCACATATGTTGAATACCTGTAAAATTATGCCTCCTACTCATCCAATAGAAATTTCACTAGTTCTTGAATTGTGACGCATAGTTATCTGACCATATGATATGCTGACTGAATGATATGCCCCTTCTAGCCAAATCATTGTAGAACACCTGAAAGCAACCTTGCACAAACTCCGTAGAACGCGTGCGATCATCACTAATATAGAAATTATACTCCCTTATGATCTTTTTGTCATCCTCTGTATTGTCATTCGCATGAATGAATGCGATGCGCACAAATATAGAAGCCTATGTGGAGTTGTAATATTGTGATTGCACCTCATGCTATGGCTGTAGACTGTAGTTCTCTGCAAAGTCAACAACTGAAACAATGCTACCAACTGGAAATGTGTCCTTGCATAACTTGAATTGCAAATCCAACCATCGAGCTCTATGGGCATGTCTTGCATACTCATGCACTATGCTATCACAAAATATAGGCATAAACTGATACACTGGAATCTTTTCAATAACCAATTCACACCTCTTTACTTCTTTACCATCTTTTGTATTGTATGCCACTATTTTATACTTGCCAAACTCTACTACTTCATTTCCAACCGCATGTGTTCTTTCCATATGTTCACATATTGGCAAATGTTGCAAGCCACCGCAACGATGACATATGTCATCTAAGCATAATTTCTTGTAGAATATTTGACCTTCCTCTCTTTCACATAAAATTATTGATATGAAATCTCTTGAAGATGTTGGTGGGGCACATATTGCACAACCCTACAAAACATTGTTAGTATGCATATCTAAACATATAGACCTATAAACATCAAAATGGTTAGAAAATTCAATATTTAATCTACAACAACAAGTAGTGCATGTGTGATTTATCTTGACATAGAAAGGTTTTAGCATTTCAAAATATTTTTGAAAAATTTTAATTTGAGGATACTTCTCTAGAATTTACCATAAAACTGTGTTTGAGTCTCATCCAAAAAATGCTTTGGATGTGGCTCACGGTTCTGACTACCGATTCTCCTTCTTACCACATCCCTTTGATTCAGAGATACCCTTGTGTAATTCTTTCAAAAGTCTTTAATTAGTGATCTCAATGCTTCAACAATTGGTTTATCTTTTCGTGGTAGTCTCCCTGAGAACGCCCATAATTCATTGGCATTAGTGTCCTCAATTCTTTGGCATCTTCCAATGGCTCTTGATAAAGTTTTCCTATTAATTCTCAATTATTGACTCATCTTTCTAATGAGACAATCTTTCCTCGTTTGACTACTTACTATAGTCGATGTAATCGCACGCCGTGTTGCATTACTATCTTTTGTGCGTGAGGTGTTACCCACACTCTCATACGCACTCATTAGATTCTTGACAATAGATTTTTCACTTGAAGCCTCTAATGTTCTCAACCCAAGAATCTTCATGATGGACCTATACTTTATACTTCGCATCATTTCAATGAATAGTTGACATCTTGTAGTTTCATTTAACTTTTCAAAGAACAATCTCCAAATCTTATGAGCATATCTTCTACAAGTGCATTTTGGAATCTTACCTTCCATTGGCTGCAAAATATTCTTATCAATATCAATCAAATACTTTGGCTTTCTATGCAAAATTCTAGGTGGTGTTAAGTTAGGTAAATTCATCTCAACATTAGGAATTCCATCAATATTTAAATGAGATGGGCTAGATGGCATACCTTCAATCGAAGATGGAATAGATGACATACCTTGAGGTTGAGGTGGGAATGATGGCATACCTCCTTCATCACATGTGAGTGATGATGTACTCTCAACCTAAGATGTGGTAGATGGTGTCCCTACATGTTGACTTGCGATAGAGGACGTGTCTCCAACTATGGTATTCAAATCTCTCGTAGCACAAAGTTTTTGCATTCGTTCTCTTTGTGCCGCCAATACCATATCTCTTTGTGATGGTTGTGGTTCCTCTTCAATTGGCATGTCTTCATTTATCGTGTCCAATTTCCTCTTCTCACGAAGTTCCCTCATAGCCACTGCTTTCTTTGCATTCTTAGCTTCTATCTCTTCCTATGTTGGTTTAATTCTTAATCATTTCCTTGGCATGATGGAGAATTTGTCTATTGCATGATAAAGAGACCAATATTAGTTCCTAAGAAATGAATACAAGATAATAGTGGGATTGTATTTTTATTATGTTGTAAGGATTTATTCTTGTATAGTTTGACATCATGGTATGTTAAGGTCTGTTTATTACACATAATTATTAAAGAGCCCAAGTGTAGAAAATATACATGGCATCATGTGAGATTGTAGGCTGCTTTCTTGATTGGGAATGTGTCTATTTTAAACATGTATGATAAAGCATGATAAAGTAATTCAAATAGAATTAAGGAAAATGTAAAGAACATGCATGTAAAGACTTGACATACCTAAAAAATGAAGATTTGAATGGAGAGAGTACCCAATTATGTAGTTTTTTTTCTTCTTGCATCAAACTTCTCAACAATTTGAGTTTTTCACCACTTGCTTCCTTTTCAATGTTAAATTGAATAACACTCAAATATAATTACTAACAACAATACTATTAACCAATCTATAATGTTAAATTCCTAAAATTGAATCACAATTAACATTGCAACACTACAAAAATTGAAACTTGAATAGATATATATCAAACTTGGTGTGAAAACTATGTTATTTCCTCCTTCTCAAGTTGGCAAAGTAGAAAAGGTGGTGGAAAGATCATGCAAAGGTGGTAGAATGTGTAAAATGTGCATGTGAACTTCCCAACAGCATGAAAGCACTTCTTTTTTGTCAGAGCATGCGCAAAATTAGTATGAAAATAGAGCATGTGGGCCTGGATCACGGGGGTCAACACTTTTTTACCATTTCTATAGCAGGACAAGACGCAAGTGCGTTATAACGTGGTCACATTTTGTCCTGCTATAGATTGATCCATAAATATTTTACCTATCTCACCTTCGATAGCACTATTACAATATCTCACCTCTAGTTCCATTAGCTCATGTTCTATATCTCACCTCTAGTGTCATCGGTGTAACAAGCCTCTCGAAGGAGCTTTTGAAACCTACACCGATCAACGGTGTTAGGCCGATCAAAGGCGTATCAGGGAAAAGTGAAAGGAGATCTTGCCAAAGGATCGAAGGTATCAGAGAGACAAGGGGTATCTTACACCGATCCATCGGAAGGAAACATTGTATCGATGACTCTAAAGTGAGTCCCACTTCTAGCATTCGTCACACCAAAGAAGAGAAGGATCATTGGTGCATCGGCCCAAGCGTATAAATGTCTGCCAATGACAAAAGTCTCACCGAAGGCGATTGGTATCGATGTATCGGCAACGTTAATGCTAGTATGGCCGATAGTGATTGTGTTGCTGACAGAGAAAATCAAGGTTGACGCTAGAGTGTGTCCATCGGTGCATCGACCTGAGTTCATAAGCATTCACCGATGAAAGGAGTCTGGGTGACAAGTATGGTTCGAAGGTATATTGGAGTAATCAGTGTGTATTGGCGAAGCAATTCTCAAGCTCGCTGATGGTAAAGGTCATACCGACGGTTGGAGCATAGTGTGAGCTGTCGATGAGAGAAGTGAGATCGGCCAAAGAGTTTTTAAATGTGCCGACAGTGTTTCGTCTCACCGATAATGAAGAATGTGAGGATTATCCCTAAACCCTCCAACCCTATCCCTAATCCTTATACCCTCCACACTCTACTTTAACCCTAATCCCTCGACCCTCAACCCTATCCCTAAACCCTTGACCCTCAACCCTCAATGTCAAACCCTAATCCCTCAACCCTTAACTCTAATTCCTTAACCCTCAACCCTATCCCTAAACCCTAAACCCTAAAGCCTCAACCCTCAACGTCAAATCCTAATCCCTCGACCCTTCACTCTAATCCATCAACCCTAAACCCTCAACACTATACCTTAAACCCTAATCCCTCAACCCTCAACCCTAAACCTTATCCCTAAACCCTAATCCCTCAACCCTCAACCCTAATCCGTCATCCCTCAACTCTAATCCCTCATCCCTAAACCCTAAATGCTATCCCTATTCCTAAACCCTCAACAAGCTTGATACTATACCTTAAACCCTAATCCCTTATCCCTAAACCCTCCAACCCTATCCCTAATCCTTATACCCTCCACACTCTACTTTAACCCTAATCCCTCGACCCTCAACCCTATCCCGAAACCCTTAACCCTCGAACTTTAATGTACTCAACCCTCAACGTCAAACCCTAATCCCTCAAACCTTAACTCTGATCCCTCGACCCTCAACCCTATCCCTAAACCCTAAACCCTAAAGCCTCAACCCTCAACCCTCAACGTCAAATCCTAATCCCTTGACCCTTCACTCTAATCCATCAACCCTAAACCCTATCCCTAAACCCTTAACACTATACCTTAAACCCTAATCCCTCAACCCTCAATCCTCAACCCTCAACCCTAAACCTTATCCCTAAACCCTAATCCCTCAACCCTCAACCCTAATCTGTCATCCCTCAACTCTAATCCCCCATCCCTAAACCCTAAATGCTATCCCTATTCCTAAACCCTCAACAGGCTCGATACTATACCTTAAACACTAATCCCTTATCCCTAAACCCTCCAACCCTATCCCTAATCCTTATACCCTCCACACTCTACTTTAACCCTAATCCCTTGACCCTCAACCGTATCCATAAACCCTTGACCCTTGAACCTCAACCCTCAACGTCAAACCCTAATCCCTCAACCCTTAACTTTGATCCCTCAACCCTCAACCCTATCTCTAAACCCTAAACCCTAAAGCCTCAACCCTCAACCCTCAACGTCAAATCCTAATCCCTCGACCCTTCACTCTAATGCATCAACCCCAAACCCTATCCCTAAACCCTCAACACTACACCTTAAACCCTAATCCCTCAACCCTCAACCCTAAACTTTATCCCTAAACCCTAATCCCTCAACCCTCAACCCTAAACCTTATCTCTAAACCCTAATCCCTCAACCCTCAACCCTAATCCGTCATCCCTCAACTATAATCCCTCATCCCTAAACCCTAAATGCTATCCCTATTCCTAAACCCTCAACAAGCTCGATACTATACCTTAAACCCTAATCCCTTATCCCTAAACCCTCCAACCCTATCCCTAATCCTTATACCCTCCATACTCTATGTTAACCCTAATCCCTCGACCCTCAACCCTATCCCTAAACCCTTGACCCTCGAGCCTCAACCCTTAACCCTCAACGTCAAACCCTAATCCCTCAACCCTTAACTCTGATCCCTCGACCCTCAACCCTCAACGTCAAATCCTAATCCCTTGACCCTTCACTCCAATCCATCAAACCTAAACCCTATCCTTAAACCCTCAACACTATACCTTAAACCCTAATCCCTCAACCCTCAACCCTAAACCTTATCCCTAAACCCTAATCCCTCAACCTGCACCCTAAACCTTATCCCTAAACCCTAATCCCTCAACCCTCAACCCTAATCCATCATCCCTCAACTCTAATCCCTCATCCCTAAACCCTTAATGCTATCCCTATTCCTAAACCCTCAACAGACTCGATACTATACCTTAAACCCTAATCCCTTATCCCTAAACCCTCCAACCCTATCCCTAATCCTTATACCCTCAACACTCTACTTTAACCCTGATCCCTCTACCCTCAACCCTATCCCGAAACCCTTAACCCTCAAACTTCAATGTACTCAACCCTCAACGTTAAACCCTAATCCCTCAACCCTTAACTTTGATCCCTCGACCCTCAACCCTTCACTCTAATCCCTCAACCCTAAACCCTATCCCTAAACCCTCAACACTATACCTTAAACCCTAATCCCTCAACCCTCAACCCTAAACCTTATCGCTAAACCCTAATCCCTCAACCCTCAACCCTAATCCGTCATCCCTCAACTCTAATCCGTCATCCCTAAACCCTAAATGCTATCCCTATTCCTAAACCCTCAACGGGCTCGATACTATACCTTAAACCCTAATCCCTTATCCCTAAACCCTCCAACTCTATCCCTAATCCTTATACCCTCGACACTCTACTTTAACCCTAATCCCTCAACCCTCAACCCTATCCTGAAACCCTTAACCCTCAAACTTTAATGTACTCAACCCTCAACGTCAAACCCTAATCCCTCAACCCTTAACTCTGAACCCTCAACCCTCAACCCTATCCCTAAACCCTAAACCCTAAAGCCTCAACCCTCAACCCTCAACGTCAAATCCTAATCCCTCAACCCTTCACTCTAATCCCTCAACCCTAAACCCTATCCCTAAACCCTCAACACTATACCTTAAACCCTAATCCCTAATCCCTCAACCCTAAACCTTATCCCTAAACCCTAATACCTCAACCCTCAACCCTAATCTGTCATCCCTCAACTCTAATCGCTCATCCCTAAACCCTAAATGCTATCCCTATTCCTAAACCCTCAACGGGCTCAATACTATACCTTAAACCCTAATCCCTTATCCCTAAACCCTCCAACCCTATCCCTAATCCTTATACCCTTGACACTCTACTTTAACCCTAATCCCTCGACCCTCAACCCTATCCCGAAACCCTTAACCCTTGAACCTCAATGTACTCAACCCTCAACGTCAAACCCTAATCCCTCAACCCTTAACTCTGATCCCTCGACCCTTAACCCTTAAAACTTGAACCCTAAAACCTATCCCTACACGCTCAACACTCAACATTATATCTTAAACCCTAATCCCTTAACCCTCATCCCTAAAGCCTCAACCCTAAATCCTTAAACCTTCAACCCTAAACCCTATCCCTAATCCCTCTACCCTCGACACTCTTATTTAACCCTAATCCCTTGACCATTAACCCTATCCCTCAACCTCAACACTCAACCCTCAACTCTCAATGTTAAACCCTAATTCATCAACCCTAAACCCTAATCCCTCAAACCTAAACCCTATCCCTAAACCATCAACCCTCAACACTATACCTTAAACCCTAATCCCTATCCCTCAACCCTTAACCCTTAAAACTTAAACCCTATCCCTACACCCTCAACACTTGACAGTATATCTTAAGCCTTAAACCCTCATCCCTAAAGCCTCAACCCTCAATCCTTAAACCTTCAACCCTAAACCCTATCCCTAATCCCTCTACCCTCAACACTCTAACCCTAACCTCGACATTAAACGCTAATCCATCAATGAGAATGAGAATGCATTAGATGAGGTTGCTCCTAGTTTATAGGTGATTCCTCTAGAACTTAGTTGATCTAGATGAGAAGATGTGAGAGATTGATCCCTCCTAGTAGTCAAGAGATCCTCATGAGTATCTCACTTTTTAATTCTTTGTTTTGATTTGCTTAGCATTTTATTGCTTAAATTTTGACCAGGACCTAAATATGCATACCATGAATGAATGGAGGAACTTTATTAGGACCTCATCACTACATATTCTTTTAATGCAATTTCTTCCTTGAGCGCAAATCTAGATCAACACTCTGACACTTGTAGAGATTTTTGCCTTGCCCCTTGCATGGGGAGACTTTGTACTCGTGTATACTTATTTTGATCATGTACCTCCCATGATGGAGCCTATGTACTCAGTTATTGTTAGATTTATATATGACAATCGATTATTTCTATTGATGTTAATCTATATCTTATTATGGTTGATCTCATTTACATTTCTTTTCCTTCATGCACATGGTTAGATTAGAGTTTGATTTATGATTATTTAGGGATGCTTGTATATACATATGTATGTGATGTTATGCTTTTATAGATCAACACTCTGACACTTGTAGAGATTTTTGCCTTGCCCCTTTCATGGGGAGACTTTGTACTCGTGTATACTTATTTTGATCATGTACCTCCCATGATGGAGCCTATGTACTCAGTTATTGTTAGATTTATATGACAATCGATTATTTCTATTGATGTCAATCTATATCTTATTATGGTTGATCAAATTTACATTTCTTTTCCTTCATGCACATGGTTAGATTAGAGTTTGATTTATGATTATTTAGGTATGCTTGTATATGTATATGTGATGTTATGCTTTTATAGTTTATGATGTATATGTAATGTATGTATGCATGGATAACGGATATATGTATGGATGCACCTAAACTAACATGATGGTTTTACATGATTATTACTTTGACATGTGTATGATTTTGTTATGGCAGGATTGCATTTATTGTGTGACATGTATATGATATTGATATAGTGTGGTTGCTCTTTATAAGGTTTTTAACTTAAGGGATTGTAGGTTGACTACATAAGACAACTCATTAAGCTTTCATAATGCAACAATTGGAGGATCAAGTAGCAACAAAAAAGGTGATCGAAACAATTTTGGTATGATTACAAATATATAACCTTACAAAATCCATAATTATAAACTATAAATAAAACAACAATATCCACAAGAAGAAAACAATGCCTACTTTGCTCAAATAACCCACACAAGAATAAATAGAGGAAGGTTAGGTTGTACAAACTCTAGGTTCATGTTCAAAAAATATATAAAGTCCATGTTCAACAATATATATATAAAGTCCATGACAAATAGTATATAACATAGTCCATGAAATAGTCAAATTATACATAGCCCATGTTCAATAACCTATCACATACTATCTCTATCATCAAGAGTCCTCTTCACACCATGTGAACTACTCAGATGACCTAAATCACTCTGCAGAAGAGAAAGATTTAGATGAAATTAGATGTAAGATGATTAAAAATGATTTAATGACAATTTTTAAATTTATAATTTATCATAAAATTAAATTACCGTGTGAGGCTAAGAGGCATGCTCTGGTGCACCTGGACCTATCTCTCCATGCTCTGAATCAATCTATTTAATACAAGAGAAAGTTCAAGTTGAAATTAGATGTAAGATAATTTTAAAAATGATTTAATTCAATTTAATTTATAAGTTATCATATTTAAATTATTATACCGTAAGAGGAACTTGTTGTGAATCCTCTATTCCAGGACCTATCTCTATAGGCTTAGCTCCATGACATGTCTCAATCTATAAAATAAAAAGAATTTTGAACACATGTCAACATATATATCTATCAAGAAATTTACTTTAAGTTCACAATGTATATTTTAATTGAATTTAAATATAATCTAAATTATAAATTATACTGTATCAAGCTGCCCATCTCCTCTGTCCTCCTACTCTTCATGTGCTATGTGTTGATGAAACGTGTCACTAACAAGCTCCTACAAGGTAATTTATAAGTTAGCACATGTGTGTACAAATTAGGTTTTAAAACATATATATAATTGACTTGTGTACATGTTATACGTTTTTGAACATCCTGAAATGCAGTCGACTCCTGATATAAACTTGGATTATCCAAGTGTGCTACAATGCCCATCCTCATTGTTGTGTCAACCTGCATAGACATATTTTTAATATATTAAATAGTACATGTGCATGTTTTCAGATACAGTGATATCAAAATAGAAAAAACTAAGTATATATAGTTTTTTAAAACAATATACATACTGTAAGAGTGTTATGTGAGATGCCCAATGATGGAGGAGCACTCGAGACACCCTGAGATGGAGGATTCAATGTGGAAGAACCCTGAACCAGTTCATAAATATTTAATGGTACAGACATTCAAGACTGAATTACAAATTAAAATCAAGTAAATAAAATTAATATTTAAAATATAAATAATTGAAAATGTACCCCAAATGGGTGCCTGAGATGAATATGTGTCGATGAAAAATTAATTCGATCAATGGTGACCCCTGTTGCCATCATCTACACCAAACAATTCGATTGTTAAAATATCACAATTTAATTGATCTATATGTTGATTAGAAACACGTGCTTAAAAAAATGTTATAAATTCAACATGTGTACATATAACCTATATATACCTGTGTCGAATGATCAGTGGGATGATCCTCAACAAATAGATAATCAACAAATGATTCAGTGCCCACATTATCAGATGATGCATGTGTAGCTGAAGTGGGTGCAGCTGCCTAATAAGGTCCATAACACAACTGATTGCAACTCATACATGTATGAGGCATCGACACATGTGGAGTGGTACTAGGACCACTTCCATCATCAACTCCTCCATGTTCTCTAACTCAAGCTACCATCATAGAAGTCTGCTCATGTAGGCTACCTGAGAGTGCACCAATGTGCCTAGTGTGGATACCACTACACGATGCTGGAAGGGTGAAGGAATGGCAGCAACAGGAGGGTCAATAAGAGGTTGAATAGGCATGGGTCATTGGGGATCAACCCGTTCCCCCAACCTCTGTTGTGGCATGCCACCACCAATACCCTGGAATGATCTAAAATCAAAGTAGTTGGGTTTTTTATTCAGAACAAACTCTGCATATAATTTTCTCAAAGAATATAAAGGAACCTCACAATTAGCATGAGGTGGATAATCAAACACCATCCACCATCTGTCCCAAAAATTGGTAGACATTCCTTCATGCCTACACCACCTGATTGATGTTCTTTTCTTATTTGCAGGAATAGGTTCATTTGTAATGGGATGTCTAAAATATCGCGCTAAATGAGCTTTTGTGATTTTAAGATCCAAAATACTCTTATAGGAGAGGCCATCAACATAAAATTGGTGCCTCTCCTCTCTCTATTTCTAGAATCCATCATAGTCTGAGTCAATAGACCTCATAGAATCTACAATGTTTTGCATCAAAGCTGCAAAACGTACCACGTGAGGTGGCATGAATTGTTCATTGTGAGTGGAATTCAATTTTTCTTGTATGGAATCCACATTTTCATTAATTATGGCTCGCAAGCGAGCCTGGTCAGTTCCAGGTGGGGGAGGAGGTGGGGGTGGAGGTGGGTCATCTAGAGATGGGGCATCTGGAGGTGGGGCATCTGGCGCTGGGGGTGCAGGTGGGGGTGGGGCCAGATCATCTTGTGCATTGAGGAAGTCCTCAACATCAAAGTGAATATCATCCAGATTCATGATATATATATAAAAACAAATATGAACCTGCATATATACATATAAACATACAAACTTGAGTACAAATTGAAAATTAAATCAAGAATATATATATGTTTCAAGAAATTACACTTGAAATAAATTTAAATTAAACATACAGATAATGTATACATGCATGTACAAATTTCAAAATGTAAGAGAACTATTAGGACTACCATAATGAATTTGTTCTCAAGGTTTGTTATCATATGTTAGGTCCAAGGTTTCAATTTTGTTAATTTTTCTATGGAGTTGGCTATTAGTTTGATGTTAAGTACTCATTCTAGGAGATCCAACATTTCCTATGGCAAAGCTACAAATAGTTTGTAATGGTTTTGGATGAATTTCTCTAACTAAATATGACTAATAAGCTTGGTCAACAAACAATAGTCATGCTTGCATTGGTTTGAGCATTGGATCAATCATGAATTCATAAATTGGATATATGTGTTCAAGAGTATGTGAAAGTTTGAGTGAATCCTTACCATTTGATATGAAAAAGGAAATCATTGAATGTGAACTTTAGTATCTTGTATAATGTTGTCATGACCATTAAGGACTGAACAAATTAATTGTTATTAAATTAATTGTCATTTGACTCTTATGTGTGTTATTTAGCTTCAGACTAAGCCCATTTAATTTAAAGTCTAAATAGTCTTAATTTGCACTAGATCTTAACACTAGATGATGGTCCCAAACCTTAAGAACAATTGGGAGTGACCAAACTTAATAGAGAGGGACATGGCATATAGGTTTGTCTTTGTAATATAGTTCATAGTACATCTATAGAGGTCATTTAAGAGAGGTGATTTAAATTTAGGATGTGAAGTTGGAGGATTAGATGGTGGTGAGCGTAATGAAGGAATTGATGGATTAGAAGGTGGATGGACCAATGAATTAGGATTGGGATTACATGTTGGTGTTGGGATAGGACTAGTAGGCTCTTGGATAGGCATTCGATTAGATGATGATGAAATATACCCATAAGATGCATAATCTAGAGTGGTGTTCCCCTTGTCAAAGGTAACATAAGGAATTAAAGACACTTGATGTTGGTGAAAAGGGTAACTTGGACTTGCACGTTCTTGTTGCGAAGGAACTTGATAGTCTTGTTCAAAATATATGCATCATGATCTACAAGGTTCTCATGATCATTGGGAGGAAATTAGGGACCTCTTAGGATTGTGACTTTGGGTTTGGCATGGTCAACTTGGAGAGGTTGTGTGGAATATCCCTATAAGAGGATGAAGGGTGATAGGAGGTTGTAGGATGGCTAAAAGCATTCACATGACGATAATGTTCAAGTTTAAATCAAGATATGCATCATGGTCTACAAGGTTCTCTTGTTCAAAAGGTTCATCATATTCTACAAGGAACTCACAATCATTGGTACCAAATTCAAGACCTCCTATTATGATTGGGGGTTTCCTATTGATTATGAGTTCAATATAAGCTTCTTTTTTATTGTCACAACCATTTTGGACAAAAGAAATGAATTAGAACAGATGCATCTATGCTATTGAATGATGTCATAGAAACTAGTGGACTATCATACCACCTAGGTAGAATCATAATGAACATCTACTTGAGACTATAACTAGACTTGGAAAATTACCTTGAGGTGGATATCTTGTGCATGCCACATGATCTAAAAACCTAAATTTGGTGAAGTTGCAAGCTATGGCAACCAAATTTGATAATGGAGATCTAGGATTGACTACTAGTTGCCTAGGACTAATCTGAGTATGAAGATGAATATATTATGATGATTTGTGCTTTAAATTTAATGAAGAATTTGATGCTTTGATTAACTTGTGATTGTAGGGATTCAATCTAGCTAGAAAAATATATTAGTTGATGGTTCTAGCTTGATTTTGTTTCCTATTCATACGTATTTGCAAAATTATTGTTTTCTGTTTAGTTGTTAGTCCCAACTCTTATGTGTGTTATTTAGCTAAGACTAAGCCCATTTAATTAGTCTAAATAGTCTTAAAATTTGCACTATCTTAACACTATGATTGTCCCAAACCTTAAGAACAATTTAAAACTCTATTTTACTATCAATATATATCAATGAAGGGTGAATGTTCAGATGCATCTATGCTATTGAATGATGTCATCTAGAAACCAATGGACTATCATACCACCTAGGTAGAATCATAATGAACATCTGCAAGACTATAACTAGACTTGGAGAACTAGCTTGAGGTGGATATCTTGTGCATGCCACATGATCTGAAAACCTAAATTTGGTGAAGTTGCCTATGGCAACCAAATTTGATAATGGAGATAGGATTGAAATTACTAGTTGCCTACCTGACTAATCTGATTATGAAGATGAATATATTCTGATGATTTGTGATTTAAATTTAATGAAGAATTTGATGCTTTGTTTTTAACTTGTGATTGTAGGGATTCAATCTAGCTAGAAAAAGATAAATTAGTCAAGATGGTTCTAGCTCGATTTTGTTTCCTATTTCCTAGATTTGCAAAATTATTGTTTTCTATTTAGTTGTTAGTCCCAACTCTTCCCTTTTAAGAAGTATATCAAATCTAATGTAGTAGTAGATACTTCTACATATACAAGTTTCTGTTAGGAGAAAATATCTTTTGCCAAATTTGTATAGAGTTGTCTATAGTGTGTTCCAAGGTAATCAAATGATGTAAGTCACAATTTAGAGGGTTGAGGGATAAGTTTGTGTTGAGTCTATAGGAGGTGTTTTCTTACATAGACCTCTCCATAATCTAGGTGTCTCCATGTCTAACTCAAATGTTTCAACTTGGTCATAGTATATCTAGATTAATGATTTAACATTTTATATATATGGCTATGAGATCCACGATCATATCAATGTTTGGTAGAGAAAAGTTATCTTTAGGGTATCCTTTTTTGATGTCTCAAAAGTTAGTGCAAACATGAATTCCCTTAGTTTTCTTGTTAACTAAGACCACATTAGAGACCCATTTAGGATAATTAATAATCTTCAAATGAACCCCACATCCAAGAGTTTATACAATTCTTCTTTGACCAAGAGGGCTACTTGGGGGTGCATTTTTTGTAGCTTTTATTGAATAGGTTTGGCATTGAGGTGAACCACAAGATGATGCATGACTTTAAAGATGGAGTCTCAAGGCATATCACCATAAGACCACATGAAGAAATCAACGCAATCTTTAAGGGTGATGGTTATGCCTTCTTTGATGTCAAGGTCCAGTGGAGCTACTATCTTAGAGAGTTTAGGGTCCTCTTCTATTCACAGGTTGATGTCTATAGCATCCTCAACAAGGAGAGGGGAGTCATCTTGTATCTGAGTGGTATCTAATGGAAGGTGAAGTTTTTCATTGAGGAGATCTTGGGAAGTGTCCATTTTTATTGTATCATTTTAATCGATCACAAGTTTCTTCTTATATCTTGTTGCTATTATGCCTACTAGGGTGCCTTAGGACTAAATGGTTCTTTCTTTCTCTCCAAAATAAGCATAGGTGTTAAGTATGGTGGAAAAGTCTTTCTTATGATTACAATGGGGTTGTGGTCTTGACACTTCATAAGTTTCATGATGACTTCATCATTTTGGAAAACATCAAATCATAAAGGTTTGTGTTGGTCCCAATCGATAAGCTCAAGGTATTATAGGTCTAAGGAGATGGTGAGGATAGTGACCTATCATGAAAGAGGTTAGTGGTGGCAAGATCTTCATAAGGATCATGAGTGGGGCCTATTGGTTTTTTCTTCTAAATCAGCATTAGGGTTTGCCAGTTCTAATGCACAGGCAGATTCAGCCAACTAATACAAGAGGTTACGTGAGCTCCTCCCCTTCACTTCTGGTTTTGCCGCACCAAGGGGGGTGTCCCTATAACTAAAGATGTGACCTTGACTTGCTCAATGACTGATAGATTTAGCTTGACAGTAATAGGCAGAATACTCTCATGTCTGGACCAAGATCTGCATGGTAGATCACAAGTTTGGCAACATTCTTGGACTTATTTGTCTGGTGGGTATGAGAGCATGCAGGGGGTTCCTAATCCTACTCCTACAACTAACAGGTTGAAGTGATGAAATGGGTGGACATAATGTCCTGGATGCAAGACAACGGGTTTTGGCTCATAACTACTGACCCAGGAGCAGACTGGTGCCTATCCATTGGGCAAGGAGTCAACTAGACATATACAACAGATGGTTTGCAACTTGTCATTCAAGTTTCAAGGGGTTGAGCTTGATGCTTGCCTTACAAACATCACCCAAGGATGGGTATTTAGCTACCTCTACTTATAGATATCACTGCTGACATGCAACCTTCCCCATGCTCAACCTAAAACAATTTAATCCACTCCTTGAATGGAAGTTAGAGATCAAACATGTGATATAGAAAACCATACCCTAGAACCTGAGAAACCCTTAACAACCAGATTCAGAAGAAGGAGAATAACATGCAGCATATGGAGACAAGTAGATAAACACATGCAATGAAGCATTTCTCATATAAAATCAACATTGAAACTGAACATATGTGCAAAATACATTCATGTTGTAACTCATAAACTCCAAAATGGGATAGAACAACCAGGGTCATGCCCTGTCTTTCGTTATTTACATAAAAATTACCCAAGCCTTCAACAACCAACAAATGAGCAACACAGCTTGCTATATATAGCAAGGTAGGTACTCAACATTAATCACTGGGCAACTCAAAAGTTTGCCAGATACAGTTCATTCTAAGGAAATGGCACTCAAACATTTAATGCAGCGAGTGGAAGAGGAGACAGGGAAAGGTCTCGAGCCCTGTGCCGCCGCCTGGGGATTCACATCTTCAGTCAGGTACTAGATCCGTCCACGCCATCGCCCATACCCTGTAAGATCCACCATAAATGGTGCACCAACTCGCAGCCTTGGGAAAAACATCATATTGTGCATCGCAATAGTTTCCCGCCAAGATTTATCACCCTGATATTTCAAATTTATGTGGGAACTAATTATCCCACATGCACCCCACGGTGACCTCTCTAATACTTTATATACTAGGTCGTGAGCATATATGATGTCGGTACTTTTGCTCTCGACGACACCAGTATAAATCTTGTCATCATCCTCCATCGGTTAGACCACTTTGCTCATACATGTCCGCCCGATATGAAATGCCACCCCGATGACGAACCTCAACGGTAAAACCCGACGCATCAGAGGAAAATCCTCCTGCCTTGTCAATGTCGCATGTCTTGCTGATGATCCACCTGACATTTGAAAATGTCCTGGCCATCGGATATCCTCCTGATGACCAACCTTGCCTTCAAATAAAATATCATCCTGACATATCCTGATGATGTCATGGTCATATTATAGTATCGGGTCAGACTGAAAACTTGAAGTATGATCCCGCCGGATCTAGATGACGTCATCGTCATGTCGGCATCAGGGTGATATTTGGAAGATAACCGGATAATTTGAAATATCACCCTCATGCACAAATACCATGCTGCACTGTAACTTCATTATAAGATCAGGGTGATGTATGAATATCACCCGATAATAAGAATATCACCCTCCGACAAAGGTTGGGATACAAAAACATGATGACCCCACAGGATATCCGGTCATGATGGGAAATGACCCTCACAAGAAACATCAGGGGGATGTTTGGAAACATGATAATGATGATGATGACCCCTTCCTTCAAAATATCATGATGATGCTGAAAACATTGAGAGGGTCTAAGACTTAGAAATTTTCCTAGATTCCTGAGAAGGTGCCTGGCTAAAAACCTTGAACATAAATTATCACCAACATAGGCTCCAATTGGGGATGTGCAGGTGCAAGACTGCAGCGAGAACCTCAGATCTTTGGGATGCAGACCAGTCCCTTATCCATTGGGCACAGAGTCAAACTTGCACCAATCTGCATCACCAAACACATTATTTCAAAATAAACATGGTGGCCCAGGGCCACCAAAAAGGAAAAACCATAATTTTCCTTTGTCAAACACCTGATTTTCTTTTGATTTCTTCAAATGAAGCCTAAAAGCATTTAACCACTTGCAGCAACCTTCTTTGCAATTATTTGTGCTGCTGCTCTTTTCTCCTTCAACAAATCTACAACTAGCTTCATCAACACACATTGTCATCAGTTGTAGAATGTCATCATCATATGAGTCACTGATGTTGCTTAGAAAAATAATAGACTCACATGAAACAAATGAATCCACATCAGAATTTTGCCCTTCCTAAAAAAATAAGAGCTCCTCTGTATCAAATATGCAATATTTAGGCACAAGCAACATCTCATAATTAAATTTATCTTTATAAGCATACAGATATCCATCATCATCATGCTCAGTAGTTTTGTCACTAAGGTCCACCTGAAATGTCTCAAGAGAAGGCAGAAATAACTCAGAATGCAGCCCTACATTGAAAGCTTCATAGTCACCCCCACAACTAGCACTATCCCCAACTATTCGAGCACACACATCTGCAACATGTTTGTCCACCTCTGAATAGTGACCCTGTTTTTTCTCTTCACCAATGCACTGATAATCAAAACAAAATTTTCAATTTCTGCATTGTGAAGGTAGTCAGAATCTTCAAGGAAACACTCATACTCAGCATCCATGTATATTTCATCATCTGAAAGGCTCAGACATATGCATCTGAATGCTGACAGTCACTAACATATTCACTATCCCTTGAAGCAGTATCTTCTATATTCAGAGTGAAGCCTTGCATATCCACCTTATACAAATAATCAGGAATAACTCGGATATGCCTATTGCTACAGGATGCAACCTCATGTATATCTTTCATTTCATCATTTGGAGAGCATCTTGCATCTACAGGCTTGTCTTCTAGAGGCTGATAATAGTCTTTGTCCTCATCATCACAGGATATGCCTACATTTTCTATAACATTTTCTTCATGCATCAGATCATGGCTACATACATTGTTCTGAAATATATTTCCCTCCACAGAATCATCTCTCAATGAACACACTGGGAAAGGAGAAATATATTCACTTTGATAACTATTTTTACAACTTGCAGCCATGAAACCTACTGGCATTCCATATTTCTCATTGTTTTCAATGTCCATAGCAAATTTGAAAGCCTGGTGAAGGGTAGCTGGTTCTTTATCTCTTAATAAATAACTCATTTCTTCATCAAATGCAGCCAAACAAATTGTCAAGCACAATGCATTATTGGGTCTCATATATTCAGGGATTTGCTTGAGCAACTTAATAAATCTAAGATTAAAAGCTGGAACCAGTTCCTCATCCTCCTTTTGGATGTTCATAAACTGTATGATCAGTGAGGCCACATCAAATCTTTCACCAAACTACCCTAGGAATGCAACTTCTAAATCTATCCATGAAGAAACTAAACAAACAGGCAGGTCTGAAAACCATATCATAGCATCATCTTCTAATGACTGAACAAAGAGTCTCATTACAATATCTTCATCCTCTACCTCATAATCTTCTATGAAATTACAAAAATTTTGCAGATGTTTGTTTGCCGATTCAGAATCTAATCCACTATATCTTGGCAAACATTTCCTAATTTTATTTGGAATAACATTTGGGTAACCATATATCCCTGTGAAATTTAGGGCTTTATATCTTTCAATAAAGAATGGTCTCCTTTGAGAGCACACCCAGGTTTACTGTTCTAAACTCAACATTTTGAATCAAAGATGAATACTTGGATATACGTTGTAGCACTGATAGGTTCTTTCAACAGAGTCGCCACCTCTCACAGAGAGGACAAAAATTCAACAAGGCACTTTTATAATTTTGGATTCACCACGCCAACAGAGCACTATATGGTTTTTCTTTGGATCTTGCTACAACAACCTCACTGGAAACTAGATTTTCCAGCCCTTAGGTTACTTGACTCTTTCTATCCCCAGCAGAGTCGCCATTTTGTTGGTGACTCAGATGGATAAAATATAACAATTCTTTTTTCATCAATCCGTCCCTAGCAGAGTCACCATTTTGTTGGTTTTTTCTTCTAAATCAGCATTAGGGTTTGCCAGTTCTAATGCACGGGCAGATTCAGCCAACTAATACAGGAGGTTGCGTGAGCTCCTCCCCTTCACTTTTGGTTCTGCCGCACCAAGGGGGGTGTCCCTATAACTAAAGATGTGACCTCGACTTGCTCAATGACTGATAGATTTAGCTTGACAGCAATAGGCAGAATACTCTCATGTCTGTACCAGGATCTGCATGGTAGATCACGAGGTTGGCAACATTCTTGGACATATTTGTCTGGTGGGTATGAGAGCATGTAGGGGGTTCCTAATCCTACTCCTACAACTAACAGGTTGAAGTGATGAAATGGGTGGACATAATGTCCTGGATGCAAGACAAGGGGTTTTGGCTCATAACTACTAACCCAGGAGTAGACTGGTGCCTATCCATTAGGCAGGGAGTCAACTAGACATATACAACAGATGGTTTGCAACTTGTCATTCAAGTTTTAAGGGGTTGAGCTTGATGCTTGCCTTACAAACATCACCCAAGGATGGGTATTTAGCTACCTCTACTTACAGATATCCCTACTGACATGCAACCTTCCCCATGCTCAACCTAAAACAATTTAATCCACTCCTTGAATGGAAGTTACAGATCAAACATGTGATACAGAAAACCATACCCTAGAACCTGGGAAACCATTAGCAACCAGATTCAGAAGAAGGAGAATAACATGTAGCAAATGGAGACAAGCAGATAAACACATGCAATGAAGCATTTCTCATATAAAATCAACATTGAAACTAAACATATGTGCAAAATAAATTCATGTTGCAACTCATAAACTCCAAAATGGGATAGAACAACTAGGGTCATGCCTTGTCTTTCGTTATTTACATAAAAATTACCCAAGCCTTCAACAACCAACAAATGAGCAACACAGCTTGCTATATACAACAAGGCAGGTACTCAGCATTAATCACTGGGTGACTCAAAAGTCTGCCAGATATAGTTCATTCTGAGGAAATGGCACTCAAACATTCAATGTAGCAGGTGGAAGAGGAGACAGGGAAAGGTCTCGAGCCCTGTGCTGCCGCCTGGGGATTCACATCTTCAGTCGGGTAGTAGATCCGTCCATGCCATCACGCATACCCTGTAAGATCTACCATTAATGGTGCACCAACTCATAGCCTTGGGGAAAACATCATACTATGCATCGCAACCGTTTCCTGCCAAGATTTATCACCCTGATATTTCAAATTTATGTGGGAACTAATTATCCCACATGCACCCCACGGTGACCTCTCTAATACTTTATGTACTAGGTCGTGAGCATATACGATATCGATGCTTTTGCTCTCGACGACACCAGTATAAACCTTGTCATCATCCTCCATCGGCCAGACCGCTTATATCGATGAACCTCATACATGTCCACCCGATATGAAATGCCACCCCAATGACGAACCTCATCGGTGAAACCCGACGCATTAGAGGAAAATCCTCCTGCCTTGCTGATGTCGCATGTCTTGCCGATGATCCACCTGACATTCGAAAAATGTCCTGGCCATCGGATATCATCCTGATGACCAACCTTGCCTTCACATGAAATATCATTCTGACATATCCTGATGACATCATGGTCATATTACAGTATCGGGTTAGACTGAAAACTTGAAGTATGATCCTGCCAGATCTAGATGACGTCATCATCATGTCGGCATCAGGGTGATATTCGGAAGATAACCGGATAATTTGAAATATCACCCTCATGCACAAATATCATGCTACACTATAGCTCCATTATAAGATCGAGGTGATATATGAATATCACCCGATAATAAGAATATCACCCTCCGACAATGGTCGGGATACAAAAACATGATGACCCCACGGGATATCCGATCATGATGGGAAATGACCCTCGCAAGTAACATCAAGGGGATGTTTGGAAACATGATAATGATGCTGATGACCCCTTCCTTCAAAATATCATGATGATGCTGAAAACATTGAGAGGGTCTAAGACTTAGAAATTTTCCTGGATTCCTGAGAAGGTGCCTGGCTAAAAACCTTGAACATAAATTATCACCAACAGGGCCTCCATCAATGTCATTAAGATTAGGGGAAGCATTACCAATGAGGTTAGGCTCGTATCACAATTAACATCACGATGTTCATCCCAGGGGCATAACCTAGCTAGTGAGGACAGCTACTTGAGTATCTCTAAAGTTACATTTGTTGGCTTGATTTCATTCTTGATTAGTTGGCTATCACAAAAACTGTAAAATTTTCTCAATTCTTGATTAGTTGGTTGTCTCTAAAGGTTTGATTATGAAGGACGTGATAAAAGTTTTATTATGGGTTGTAATTTTTTTACATGATAGTTACCTATTCAATAATGCCTTTAAAATAGAATGACATACATTGATATAAGTAAATTTTATAAAAACCAAATATATATATATATATATATATATATATATATATATATATATCATCCCAATGCTATATAATTTTTGACAATTTGTTCAAAATCTCTCCTTTCATATGATACAGTCGTTTCAAAATTTCAATTGTATTTTACAGCTAAAATGTCTAAATACAGCTATTCAACACTCAAATTGAAATCAAATTTTAACAGTTTGTTCAAAATCTCTCCTTTCATATGATACAATATTTTCAAAATTTCAATTGTATTTTACAACTAGAATGTCTAAATATAGCTATTCAATTCTCAAAGTTAAACAAAATTTTGACAGTTTGTTCAAATTCTATCCTTTTATATGATATAGTCTTTCAAAATTTCAATTGTATTTTATAACTAAAATGTCAAAAAATAGCTATTGATTTCATAAACAGAAACCCTAAATAATAGTTTACAATTTAAATTTTGATTGTATTTTACACCAAAACAAGCAAGGAAAACTTCAAAAGATTCATGGGTAATTTGTAGAAATGGAAAAATCCACTTACCCGATGATTTGATCGTGACTCAACTCAGGATCCCGTTCTCAGCTGTCGCCTGTCGCTGGGGAAAATGGGGTCTCTACCATTTTTAAAAAAATTTAATACTTTTTCAAAACAGGATTCCATTTCATAAAACGGGATCCCATTCTATAAAACGAGATCCCATTCCATAAAACGGGATCCTATTTTATGAAACATGATCCAGTTTTTGGCTTCTAGGTTTGAGATCCCGCTAAGGAACGGGATCGCATTTTGGATTTCAAGCTCGGGATCTCGATGCAAAACAAGATCCTATTTTATAGAAACGGGATCCCGTTTTTGGTTACCCGATTTCTGATTTTTTTCTAACTCTGAAACTTCCACCTTAAGTGGACACAACTTCTTGCATTTAACCCCCTAAACCTAACAAGATTACAATAAGGGCCATTAAACCCTGAGGGCTATTAAACCATACTGGCGGCTCACTACCAGGCTCACTGCCATGATCAACATCTTTTTATGTCTGTGATTGAAGTACAACAATTCCTCTGCTTTGCTCTACCTCTACTCTGCTCCGCCTCTTCTCTGCTATGCCTTTTGGACCTTTCTTATTATCTTTCCATTCTAGCTCAAGGACATCTTTTCCATGACTCAACTACAAGTATTTATACACTTCAATAGCCTTGGAATGATCATCAAGGTCGGCATTACAATCATCAACCATTGGAACAATCTCCAAGGTCGGTATTACAAACATTTACAAAATAGGTCTTGACCGATTACAACAAAATGCAAAGGGGATGAAGTAAAAGTGTACATAGATCATGCCACACCTTAGCTAGGACTCAAACACAATCTTCCATGCTTCATCATGCTTTCACAATCTTCCAGAGATCTTCACAATCACTGGGATTAACCAGGTCGGCCAAAACTAGTTACTCAATATGCTATTCGGGAATAATCTTCAAACACCTTCACAATTCTTCCACACGGACCAATGTAATGATAGGAACATGATCAGGAGTCATCCACAAGTACGTTGTAATTCTTAGGAGAAACCACACAAACCTTAGCCACTTTAACAATAGGATCTTCACACCAGAACATATGAACTTCATTGTCTTCAACTGTCATAAGAGAAAGATAGCTTGTGGACCACCAGAACATGAACCACTCCAATTTTAGGCACTTATCATCATCCCAATCTTCCCTCTAGAACCGAAGAACAAAATACTTTACTGCGGAGAAATGCGGAGCATAATACTTTCTCCATATCCCAACTAAACTTACAAAAAAAGTAGGTTTTACTTTGGTGAATGCAACTCTCTCAATTCTTCACACTGGAGGCTTAAACTCAGGATTTAGCATCTTCAAACATCCCTTTGAACAACTGCCAATCTGTGGACCTAGATCTGTAAGCAGAAGAAAATGCAGAGCAATCTACAAGATTGTTCTTCAGTATACAATTCTCTGTCTATACTGCACTTCATTGTAACTCACTTGATTCTTCCTGAGAGGCCAATTTTCTCAATATCCTCAACATACAAAGCTTCCAAACAAGTAATAGAATAAGATACAGTTGACACCAATGACAACAAAGATATGTTGACATCAATGACAACACCGATTAGGCACATACTTGCAACATCACAAGGGTAAAACCACAAAGCTGTGTCACACTTTTATAAAGGAAACGACCAACACTGATCCAACTTTTAAACTTGAATCACTAAAAAGTGACATATATGTTTTGACTTTTGCAATGATGTAAACTAATAAAATATTTATTTTTTAGTATATTTTATGTTTGTATTTTTTGAAAAAATTAAAAAATTATTTGAATATAGTTTTTAATAAATTGACACTATAATTTAGTTGTTGATAAAATGTTGAAAAATGAAGTTACATGAGACGTCAATCTTTATATAGTAAATTTTTTTTTTCTTCAATTTTTTTTTATGTATTTATAACTTGAAACTTTAGTGCATGGATATATTTTTTTTCAATTTTGATAAATATATATTTTTAAATAAATAATAAAATGTGCATGTATTAAAGCATAGTTGTTTCCATTTGATGTCAACTTTCATATTAACTATTTATCTAAAATAGAAAAAAATTATACCATCTTGATATAGATTCTTTTATCTAGTGCATCATTTTTTTTTCAATTTTATTAATAAGTTTTACTATTTTTCCTTGACATGGTAATCGACCTAATGTTTCGTACTGATAACCTACTTTTGGTAAAAATAGAAAGGAAAATATAAATAATAAAACTAAAAGAGGGGTAAAAATTTATTCAAATAAGAAGTACAAAGCAAGGACTTTACTTAGCCCCGTCAAGCTCCACTAAGTGGTCCAACTTTTGAGACAAATCCAGGGGTAATTAGCCCCAATCCACAATGTTCCAATTTTGCATGTGATCAGAGGCCCATTTGGCCAAACAATCCGCTACTCCGTTCCATTCTCTAGGAATATGAATAAATATAAATAATAATTAAACTATATATATATATATATATATATATATATTTGAAAACTAAACTTATAGATCTACAAAAGGGTATTTTTATATTTTTAAAAAAATATTATTTACACGAGTAGAAGTTGTTGAAATATCAAGTTTTTCAAATAATTTTATTTTTTTGGTAAATTGGCCTCATAGTAGTGCTACATATGCATTTAGCCAACAATTTTAGCTTGAAAAGTTGTGGACATATCTAACTTAACTAGAATGAATCTTACAAGATCATATGTTTGACCAAAATTAATTTTTAGTTAGAAATACTTAAATTCACTTGTGTTGAGAAGTTGGTTGAAAGTGTGACACAACTTTGTGCTTTTACCCACACTCGAGCGACCTCGATTGGCAAGAGGCAACCCATGGGTGACCCTGTCATCTTTTCCAGCTGTAGAAAAACTTGAGTTTTGGACATGAAAAAACTCTATTTTGACCCATTTTTTTCATGTTTGCACGAGATTTGGCCTAAACATAGAGTTAACTATTCCAAGTTTTCAAGCATGCACAATTAGCTCCTTTTAATCTATACTTGTCATCTGACGAACTCATGGTAACTCCATTTTTGCTTCAGTGAT
Organism: Cunninghamia lanceolata; assembly: GCA_027924645.1. NCBI lineage: Eukaryota > Viridiplantae > Streptophyta > Pinopsida > Cupressales > Cupressaceae > Cunninghamia > Cunninghamia lanceolata. Next base: position 12,834,930 of record BSBN01000870.1, on the reverse strand, counting down.
AAGCTATCATGGCTTCTTCACTCAATCAATCCAATTCTCTATCCAATCAACCTTGCTAATTCTTCAATCAAATTGAATTAATTTCTCAATCAATTCCACCTCTCATGACCTCTTCCAAGCTATAAATACCCCTCCCCTCTTCACTATTTTCCAAGTTGGAGAATGCTCTTCCCTTCTTCACAAGCTTTTTCAAGCTTCTTCATAGGCCTTTGAGCCTCTTTTTTTCATTTCTTTCTTTAGTTTTCCAAAGCTTCAAAGATTTCATTAGTTTTTATTATCGCATAACTTCAAAGCATTTTCATAGGAGGCAATTTCATTTGTGCATCCAGCCTTTGTAGATTTTTTCTCTCCAACTAGCATCCATATGCCGATATAGGACATTCAAGCCTTTTGCTTTATTGTTGTTTTCACCTAAGATTTTATAAAAGCTTCATATCACATCGATACGCTGCCAAGATTGCAAGCCATAGTGCTAACAAGTTCACATTGAGCTCATGTTTCAAGCTTTCTAAAGCTCTTTCGTATTCTCTTCCCTATTGTTGCCAAGAGGATATCCACGCTGTTGCAAGAGGACAAAGAGGTTTCCAACATAAGGATTCCTGAGGGTAGTGGAGTCTCACACATCTCATATTCCAGGTTCTTTAGTTCTTTTTTTATAGTAATTAGAAAATCAAAATTTGTTCTTGGAAGTAGTAATTTAATATTGCAGTTTCCTTGATAGGCTAAACAGGATTTGCATTGTTAGATTAGTTTGCTTTCAAAGTTCTTTAGCTTAGTTTATTTCAAAGCAATTTCATTTCCTAGAGTAATTAATCCAAATATCTAGAAAATCAAACAAAAACATAGATCAGATTGCATTAGTTAAATACATACTAGATTGCATACATTTTTCAATTACTCGATTAGAAAAAGCACTTTATTTTCATAAAAAGATCTAAAAATGCACCAAAAAATTGTTTTGCACTCATGTAGGCTTACATGCATTCAAAAACCAAAAAAAGCACAAAAACATTAGCACCATAAGAAGGTTGCAAACCCTTGATTCCAACACATAGTCAACGCTAGTCAACAATAGTCAAACCCTTGATTCCTACGCAAGGGTAACATAGGTCAACACAAAGTCAAACCTTAGGTCAACAAACCCTAAGTCAAACCTTGATTCAAATCAAGGTTAAGTTCCAACTAACTCTCTCTCAGTTTGGGCTCACAAATGTGTGCTCAACTTAGAGACAAGTGGGTGAGGGAAATTCTTGAAGAGATGGAGGAAATTCACCCTAGAACACAACACGATCAACAAATGATTCAAGAACAACAACATAGGTTGAGGATATTCCAAACACAAGTCATCATCCAACAATTTTAAGAACAAATCCAACTCAACAGAAGCATCAAAGATAACATTTGTCAACCTATGCAATGTTGGAATCTTCGGCATCCAAATAGGATAACAGTGACTAGTGACCCTTCGGGTTATATAGTTATTTCAACCACAACAGTCACAAACATCTAATTAGAATCAACACACAAGAAAGCCCCCAAGATTAGCTGACCACTCTTCATGAAGTCCAGCTCTCAAGCAAGTCAAATAGCTACCATGTCTCACCTTCTCTCGACTGGCTACTTCCATGAGAGCGAGAGTGATGTGGAGGTTCACCCCATGGTAAGGAGAGGAGTCTATCTACTCGCTAAAGTTGTCTTAACCGCCCTAGGCTACTGAGTCATGTTTTTGAGTGTCCAGTCACATTTATTGATATGTATGCTTCAATAATTAGTTAGATTCCTAGAACTATAAAATGTTGTAAATACTCCACAATAATCTTTTTCTTAATGCATGTGAGACATTCTTCACTAGAGAGGTTCATGGAAATGTTGAATAACAAGTACGTAATATAAAAACTTTTAAGAATGATACATTATCTATCCTGTAACAATATAATTGATCATCATATATAATATAAAATCTCGTATACATAATGTCATGAAAATGCCATATGGTGTATAAATAATGTCATATCATGGGCATGTACAAACAAAGCCATATAAGCATGTACAACAATATACATTGATAAAACAGAAATGTATGATTACAAAGCCATATAGGCATACAACAAAATGTCTCGACGACATAAGTAGTTTGGAGTGCTGTCAAATAATCAACAGCCCTTGCTTATCCGTGAAGATGGAGAAGCAGTCAACAACTTATGCTCTCTAGTTCATCGATTGGACCTCCTCTCAGAATTTTTATGAACCTCCACCTATTAATTAAATTAAACAATATCCACATTAATATAGAAAACATGAAATATAGAACTTGACATAAGTAATCAATCACTCACCACAAACTGATAATCTGTCTAAATCATTCATTGCCTCACTTCATTTGTAGATGGACGGATTGGAGTTGTGACCTCCTGAGTGAAGCAAATTAGAGTAAATATGAATATCATTTATGTACATTAAATGACGTGAGATAAAAACAAGAAATACATAATGACACTTACATGTTACTAGATCATACCTTTGTCAAAGGCATTGCAGAAAAAATAGTTGTAGTGATGCCCACCTCCATTGCGTCATGAATATTAGGAAGAGTCTGAATTGTTGTCATCAACTGATAATAGAAAAATGTTATTTGATGAAAATCTACATAATGTTATTTAAATTCATAATGATTAAAAATAGTACAAAATTTACCTCAATAAAACTAGATCTATGACCCATCGCACCAACTCCTCTTGATGTTGGAGGTCCAACATCCACCTGTTCATCATCAAATTGTCATTAAATTAGATTACCATTGATATATGGCAAAAAGTTTACATGTACTATATTTAGTATCTTGTTACAAATTACACACTTGTCGACTTGACCTCACCTCATAAGTTCGTATTGGATAGGATGAGTACTTTAACCCTAGAATTTTATAATGCATACAATTACCTACATTAATTTTGAGTTATAATAAATTAATATAGTTAATTAGAGATTTCAAATACAAATATAATAAATTGAAGAACCTTCTAAAAATTACTTATGTATCAATTTACCAAAGGTCCTATCTAGCAACTCATCTATTATTACAATATTATCCAATATGGACATGTCATGCTCTTGCTCTTGTCCTTGTGTGGCATATCCTGAAAGGGTACAACATCCTTTCCAATGTCTGTATTGGGAGCATTCTCAGACCCATAATCACATAAAAATCCACATGAATGACAAATATGTGGAGACTGACGATGCCTACCAGTCTCACCCTCACCATCCTATGAAAGATGGCTACCATGTTGTAGTAAAGATTGAGTGAGGGAACTAATAGAATGTAACATCTCCACCTCAACACTCTCCTTCAAAGTAGAAGGGAGTGTGATATGCTAAAAGGATGGCCTCTCTAAGGGTCTCACTAGATGGTCATAGGCACAATGTGCCCCCTTCTTATCATGTGCAGATCCACCACCTCTACCCAAGAAATCATGCATGCCAAAATAGTTTGGAATCTCTTTGAGGATAAACTCATAATAGAGTTTCCTCAAAAAATATTATGGGACCTCATTACTATTGCATGGAGATTCATCAAAGACCATCCACCACCTATCCCAAAAGTTTTGAGATATTCCTTCATGTACACACCAGTGAATGGGGAATCTTTTGCAACTCCCGTGCAACAGTTCATTACTTCTAGGATCAAAGAATAGGGCACGTAGATCAGATTTTAACTTTTTTTTATCTTTCACCTATTTGTATGATAATTTGGTCAAATAGTATTCCTGAAAACTCTTCCTATAATTTGCCCATTTGTTGATTTGTCTTGTCACAGAATTGATGTCAGAAACAATCAAATCTAGGTATGTAGAAAAGGATCTTTGGTGACAATTAGTTGCAATTGGATTTTTTAAATTTTCAATTAATCTTTCAAGTTGTCTTTTGTTCTCCTCAATTTACCCCAAGAAAGTTTGCTTGTGTCTCATGAGGATGCCAAAGAATTGAAGGAGTTTGAGGAGGGTTGTTTTGTGCCCCCTCTTCAATTGGAATCTCAAAATCCCCTCTATTTGGTGGATTATGGTTTGGGGGTGTTTCATGGGGTTCATTGGCTGAAAATTGAAAAGAAAAATTGAATCAAAACATTGAAAAAATGATTCATTTTAAAATTTAGAAAAAACATGGAAACCTTACCTTATTCAAGTTGTTGTTCCCATGGAACTCATACACAACATCCTTGAGTGTGGGAATGTCATGGCAGAATCATGTTTGAGTGGCTTCTCCTCCAATTTCTTCAAAAAATAGTTGTGCAATAACCCTAGTCACATTTTCAAACTCTCAAGGAATTGTGCAGTGAAAATGAGAGGGGTTGCGATCTTTGTTTGTTTTTTATATTTATTAGTTTAAAACATGAGTGCATTATAACATGGGATCATGTTTTAGGGTTGGTAATTATTGATCCATAATGTGAGTGCATTATCGCGTGCTCATGTTATTTCTATTTGGAACAAAAAGTGGTTTGGCCACTTTTTGGTCCCCCATCTTTTTTCACATGCCCTCTCGAGATGTCGTGAATGCAATTCAAATGTTGAGATACCAATAAATGGTGGAGTGAATGCAATTCAATGTAGAGGCATAGAGAAGTGGTTGGGGTAGGAGTTTCCTACCTAGGTTTAGCTTTGTGATTCAATATTGAAGTTATTGAGGTAGATGGGTTAGGTGATTTTGACCTAGGCACAACCCCAAATGGATTTCTATATATATGTGATCTGAAGAGGTATTTAGGGTTGGTCATTGAACCATAAAGAAAGTATTTGTGGTAGACTCAGGCATTTGTGCCATTTTCCAAGGATTGAATGAATATTGATGGATTGTGCCTTTTGGCCTATCATGTCTTTGTCCTTGATTCAACAATGATTGGAAAACTATCATTATGTGTTATATTCTTGTATGTACTAAAACATTCTCTTGATTTCCATCTAGCATATGCAACCTCTATTTGTAAATCTAAGACTCTTAAACTTTTTGCAGTTTAATGACTATGTATTTTTCACTTTTCATTGTTGCATCTATGTTTCTCTTGTTTCATGTTTGCAAATATTGTGCATGATTAGTCATATGTTAGTGGGAATGTTCTGTCTTTGGCATTTCATGATTTGAACTAGGATTTAATTTCAGTCTCTTTCTTTCCTTTTCCCCCAAATCTGAGGTAGAATTCATAAAAATCCTATGAAGAGCCAACTTTTGAAATCCCAAAGGTCATCTCGCAAGCCTCATCCCATGCTTACAAGGTTTCCCATGTTAGTGCAAGTTTGCATGCGGGTGTGCTATCAGGTTTAAATTTGAACATCAACAGATGGTCCAAAGTCAAATTGTAGCACATTTTCTTAGCTAAAAATAATGGTGGTAAGGCCTAGAAAATGACTAAATCTTGAAAATATACCTCTTAGGAGTTACTAAGGACATGGGATGGGATATTATTTGCATGCACTTGGCTAGTTGGGTAAGTGTTTTTTATCAACTTTATTTTGTGTCACTCAACCAATATTTCCTTATCTATTTAAGTCTGTATCTTGTTGGAACTAAAAAGATTATAAATAAGATTGTATTGAACGAGAGTTAAAAAGATTATATTGACAATAAATATTGTAAATAAGATTGTGCTAGAAAATCAACTATATTATGCATTGACAAAAAATAATAATAAATAATATTGTATTAAAAAATCAAGGTTATGATCTATCATTTCAACCATTGATCTATCGTTTGTTCAAGTGCTCCTCACTATAATAACACATATTGATATAAACATATGATAATAGAAGAAAAAAGAGATAATGTATGAAAAATTAAAAGATATAAACAATTGAGAAGATAATAACAACAAAAACAATTCTAATATTATTGTTGAGTGCATAATCTATTTAGTAGATATTATATATTATATAAAATTTTAAAAATAAAAGTAGTTTGAGGTAGCAAATGATTAGTATTGTAATTGGGCCAAAACGAGAATCAGTTTCATTAAAGTGAATTTCATTATAGTTATCAAAAGAAAACTAATTATGAAACTTTTAATTGAGATGGTTAGATCATTCTCCATAACCATATCTATTAATTTATGTTGTATATTTTAATCTTCAAAGCTTAATAAGCACCAATAGATGGGCTTCTTTCATAACACCTTAAGTGTCAAAAATAATTTGCCACTACACCAAACTTAAACATATATTTGAAATAAATATAATATAAGAACAAAAATATTGTATTGTTTTTATGGATATCTTAGGTGTACACAATATTGAAAACTTTGTATTTGAACTTAATTGATTACAATATTTTGAATAAAGGTACACCTATTTACAATATGTTGAGTAAACATATACCTATATCAAAAATCTCCTTCAACTAAATTATTAGACTACTCAAAAAATAAATAATATTGTTGAGATGTATCTGAACATATCATATAATTCAAACTTTTTACCCTTTTATGTACTTGTTTATTTTTGATAGATTAGTCTCCTATAATGAAATGTTTGAGCTTGTATTGGAAAAAGCTTATTTGTATGTTGACAGGGAGATGCATGCATGGACTTTTTAGCTTGTAGTTTTAGATTGTAATTAATGCCTTTGTAAGATGGTAGTAATAGTGTACATATAAATATGAAGAATAAAAGTGAGATGGGACTTGGGAATTTTGAACTATAAATTGCAATTTTTAGAAGCTCGAAAATATAAAATGTTTATGAATGAATTTGTTGTTACTATAAAATCAAGGGGTACATTGGTAGGAAAAGGCACTATTAAACCTATGTACACTATCAATATTAATTCAATTGATACCTAATATCTAGATTATATTAAGATCAAGTTCAATCTTCCACCAAAAAATATCATTAACAAGTGAATGTAGCTTTATTATTGGCTACACCTACCTAGTACTTAAGATCAAAGTAGATGTGTAAAGGATGAGGAGAGTATGAGCAAAATGAGTTTGAACATCTCCACAATAAAGTTAGTCAATGCCACGTGTGAGAGAGTTGTTTTCTCTTGTTGAATGCTTGTGCTATTGAATAGGTGAGAGAGTTCTTTCCACTTGTTTCTTTGAGGACTCAATCTTCTAGAGGCATGTCACATTTGTTTGGACTATTTTGACTTCCACAAATATACTTGTTAGTATGATGAAAAAATTATCTAAGTTTGTTTCAATATTGATGCACATCTTTCTGGCCAAACCTTTTTATTTATTTATTTCTTATTTTTCGCTAAAAGTGCAAGAGTCATACTAAAAAACATTAGCACTTACAAAGTTTTGTCTCTATGACAGTTCAATGCCAACCATGATGCAAAAAGATTGAAAATAATGTTTTTATTAACAAATTCATGATAGTAAACAAACCATTTATGTTTAAGAGTAACAGACTTAGAGATTTTCATGCAATTGTGAATTTTTTTTAAAGTTTAAGTGACTGTGGTTTACTAGTAAAATTTTATGTTCTCAACACAATTATATTTAAGTCTATAAAATTTTCTCTACTTAAGTTTGTACCTTGTCCAAACGTCTTTCTGGCCAAACCTTTTTATTTATTTATTTCTTATTTTTCGCTAAAAGCAAGAGTCATACTAAAACACATTAGCACTTACAAAGTTTTGTCTCTATGACAGTTCAATGCCAACCATGACACAAAAAGATTGAACATAATGTTTTTATTAACAAATTCATGATAGTAAACAAACCATTTATGTTTAAGAGTAAAAGACTTAGAGATTTTGATTCAGTTGTGATTTTTTTAAAAAAGTTTAAGTGACTATGGTTTACTAGTAAAGTTTTCTGTTCTCAGCACAATTATATTTAAGTCTATAAAATTTTCTCTACTTAAGTTTGTACCTTGTACCTTTGTTTCTTAATCCTCACGTCATAATTCTACTAGAGAAACTTAATACCCAACACAAACTTTACGGTGTAAAATTTTAGCTAAACCTGTGAAAACTAGGAATACTGGTAGATCTACAAATTACATGATTACACAAATTAATTGAGATGAAAGATAAACTATGAATAAAAAATTACTTAACTTAAGAATGAGTAGAATATATAGCTAGAGATGAGCTATCTAGAATGGCAACTATCAACTAGAAAATCAGCATGCAGCTCCATGCAAGATTGCGAGTCAAAGATGAACTACCATAGTCTTTTGATGTTCACTTTAGTTAGCTTATTGCGTGAACATTTCCTCATTATTAACGGGAGAAAATTGACACTAACACTCACCCTTAAGTCTAACTCAAGAGACAAAAAAGAGGAAAGAAGAAAACCCAAGTGAGAAAAACTCCTAACCATTTATTCAAACTAAAGAAGAAAGTTGTAACTGCTAAAGCACTGCAAAGATGCCCTCCAGTTGGGATGATGCCATTGTTTATCTAATGCTCAATATTGTCCCACTAGAAAGAATCTCTAGAAGCACTCGAGGATGCGACTCTGGAATCTCATGTAGATCAGAACCCTACTAGAAAGAATCTCTCGAAGCACACGAGGATGCAACTCTGGAATCACATGTAGACAAGAATTTAGAATAGAAGAACACTTTTGGCTGTCGATAGGAGGAAAAGTTGCAAAGCTTTGGTAGTTTATTAGAAACTTTTATCCTAAGTTTGTCTATCCAGAAGAAAAATGAAAGAAACCTATACTAGATGATTTAAGCAAAACCCCCAGATGTCCAGAACTTTATATAAGTTTGATTTTTACAAAGCTCCAAATTTTCCCAGATCTTTATCATGTGGTGCTCACAAAGCACATACAATTTTTAAAGAATCAATAAGGAAGAAAGCAAGGAGCATGCAAATAAAAATTAGGGGAAGAAAAATGCATGCATCTAGAAACAAAGGTTTACATCTACCTCCATTGTGGTGAAAATCTTCACAGAAATCTACCTATAGAATGAAGAGAAGAAATAACTTGCAAAAGATAGATCGATCACGCCATTAGCAGATCACTCCAAAACATGCAATAAATTCACACAATATACAAATGAATTTGCACTCATACCAGACTCAACTCTGATACCATGTAAAATTTTAGCTAAACATGTGAAAACCAGGAATACTGGTAGAGCTACAAATTACATGATTGCACAAATTAATTGAGATGAAAGATAAAATGTGAATAAAAAATTAATTAACTTAAGAATGAGTACAATATATAGCAGGAGATGAGCTATCTAGAATGACAACTGACAACTAGAAAATCAGCATGCAGCTCTATGCAAGATTGCGAGTCAAAGATGAACTACTGTAGTCTTTTGCTATTCACTTTAGTTAGCTTATTGCATGAATATTTCCTCACTATTCACGGGTGAAGACTATCACTAACATATAGGAGGCTACTGGGTTCTCTCGTATTTGGACCCTTTCAAAGAAAACACACTAAGCTTAAGAACTTCTGCTTCCATGTACTCAAGACGAACACAACCAAATGGTTTCTAGAATTTAAGCAAGCCATGAGAGAGTTGTGGCCTAAACTTGACAAAAAAATTGCCGAGTCTGGAAATGTTGAATTTAACAGCAAAAGTTTGCAAATGTGTTTTAATTTTCTATGCTAGTTTAGGAATGAAAGGGCCTACTTACATTCAGAAATGGATTGGGCTTCAACTCGCTCCCATTGCAAGGTGTGCTTCCCAAGATCTTAGAGGAGATCATCATCCACGTGATGCCTCTTCCATTCTTAATTATGTGCAAAGACTACAACATATGTTGCAATTAATTTGTGCATGAATGCCATAATTTCATGTTCAACATTGCTATTGACTGTTTGACCATTGAAGTGGATGATATTTAAGTAGAGTGTGCTTCAACACCTTCGGAGGAATGCTCATTTTTCCCAAGCCTCATACAACATAGCTATTCTTAAATATCATCCACTTCAATAGTCAAAGGTCAATTTTGGCCAATAAAAGCAGGACAAATATTTACCACTTTTTGTTGTGGATGAAGTGTAAAATTGCTATTGATTATTTGACCATTGAAATGGAGGATATTTAAGTAGAGTGATATAGCACATTGCGATGACAAACAAAGAGTTGCACGTAGATCTTGCAAAAGAAGTACGAGCTACCATTAAAGATAATTAGTGAATAAACATGAGAGCCCTAGAGAGGATGGTGTTGCTCTAGTCGAGGGTGTATGAAGTGCTAAGGATTGAACCGTCAATGCCATTCCAATACGCACATGCAAAGTAGGACTTGTTGGTGGAGTCACACAGTGGGAGATATGCAGTGAAGAAGGGAGAGATGTTGGGTGGGTATTAACCCTTTGCCACCAAAGATCCCAAAGTGTTTGATGATCCCAAGGAGTTCCTTCCCTGACATTTCATGGTAGAGGAAGGGGAGAAATTGTTAAAATATTTGTTGTGGTCAAATAGACTGGAGACCAAGTAGACAACAATGCAAAATAAGCAGTGTGTGGAGAAGAATGTTGTGGTGATGATATCATGGCTACTGGTGACACATCTGTTCGCACATTACAATTCTTAGAGATCGTCCCCTCCACAATCGCCAAAGTTGTTTTACAGCCTTGTCGAAGGCCACTTAATAATTCTCTATCTATCATTGCCTTTAATGTTCCATTTGTACGTCTAGTCATTCTATGTCCCTCCACTTCATAAAGATGTGTCAGAGTCTGATAGAAATTCTTTGTTAGAGTTTGATAGAAATGGGTATGTGTAAATGAAGACTTATTGTGTCGGACATTGTTTCTTGAAACTTATCTTGTCAGGTAAATCTAAAGTTGGTGAGACAAATATCTATTAGATATTTTGGTGGTTCACAATGAAGTTATCTTTCTACCAGTGTTCAAAATTTAAATTTTTCACTATGGTAACTTTTTGTGACCAACATGAAACATAGATATTTTAAGTTTTGACATTATTTATTTTCAAATGTTGATAATAAGACAAAAGTTAATTAAATAATTATAAATACAAGGGCAAGAGGATTTTATTTCTCAACATTTAAGACATTGTTCTAAAAAGTCTATGGTCAAGATTTGTTTGATGGTAGTCCTTTTAATCTGAACCATTGACGTCTTAGTGAGGAGCACTAGATGAAACACATAGATCAACGATTCATATTAAAAAGACTACCATCAAATAGATCTTACTCATTTGAGGTAAACGGAAAGTGAGTTGTCATTATCTAGAGTTGAGTAGATGGAAGCGGAACTTTCCGTCACTACACTTGGAATCTTCTGCTTCACACTAGAGTGTGCAGCTGCCATTGTCAGGTACATAATCATGGACCTCACATTAACGTTGACCGATTATATTTTTTCCTATAAAATTCATGTAAAGACAGCCAACCAATTATGTCTTCGTCAAGTGGGCGGTCGGTTATTGCAAGGCAATAACTCGGAAGCACACACGATATCAACTTCAAATTTTGTCCTTCTTGTCTAAACACAGCCCACCATTTCTTGGTTATTACGAAGCAGTCACCGACTGTATTAACTTTACCTTTATAGTTGTCGTCTTGTTGGCAGGAAAGAACGTGGAAACATGGCCCGCCAATTTTGACTTCACCAAGACGACAACATGCAACCACTATCCACTTACGCATTCTCGGTTTACCGCCAATTTTGACTTTACCAAGACAACAACATGCAACATGCCCTCTTGGTTTATTGACTATTTCTATCTCTATACTAGAATGAAGAATTTTAATAACGTCCACGAGGCCGCAACAGCCTATGGGACCCAACAGTCGCACACAGCCCCGTCAAATGGAACAACAGACACAAAATGCCCCCTAAGTTGCCTGAACTTCCTTCTTGAGATCTTCCCTTCTGCTATGAAGTTTGATCACGAGGTTTGCCGTACTACCCAGCCGGCTATTCTTAAATATCATCCACTTCAACAGTCAAAAGTTAATTTGGGCTAATAAAAATAGGTCAAATATTTACCACTTTTTATTGTGAATGAGGTGTAAAATTGCTATTGAGTATTTGACCATTGAAGTGGATGATATTTAAGTAGAGTGCTACCCAGCCTTGTCTCTTCAAATAGGGTGCCAAGGTTGGTGATTTTCAAAGTTTCACCATAACTGCATCAGATGTCGTTGTATGCCTCGCACTCCAAGAGGAAGTGTTATTCCGTCTCCACCACACCTTTGTTGCAAAAGAGGCATATTCTTTCCTCCCATTCCTCTTTAGGAGTTAGCCATCTCCCTGTTTCACATCTAAGATAAGGTGAGCTCATCCTAAGTTGGACAACCAACATTTTTGCTTTCCACTTAATGTCTGCTCCTATATAGGCTTTTTCTTCAAGATCCCCTGTGGGGTTGAATTCTTTGAGGTAGTATTCCTTTTTACGGCCCATTTGTTTTGTCCACATGATGCACTTGAATTTTCTTCTCACATATTTTTTAATTTCTTCATTAGTATTTGGGCACTCCTGCATGCTAATATCCCACCTCTTTACCCATTTGTCATTTTGCTTCTTCCAAGTGTTCTTTCTTCTAGTTAACTCTTCCTCCATAATTAGTCTAGGTCATATGTGGCTCTTCATGTTTTGAATCTTCTTGAGGTAGCTTAATAACCGTATCATCGCCGATGCCTCTAGAGGGAAGGACCCCATTTCAGCAAGTAAGATCTCATACAACACCGAATTCTTGACTTTGAGACTGCTAATGATGAAGTGTTTTTGGATTCTCTCTATCTGCTTCCATTTTTGATCTGACATACTGCTGCCCCAAATTTCACACCCATAGAGAATCACCGAGGTAACCAACAAACCGAAGAGTGTTCTCTTGGTCTTCCAATCCCATAACTCTGCAATCCTATAGCTATTTTGAAGAGAGTACAACGCTTCCCATCCTCCTTGAATTATTTTTGCTCTACAAGTTTCCTAGCTGAGCTTGTAGTGAAAATCAAGCCCGAGGTACTTGTACTCCTCGACTATCTCCAACGGGTTGCCTTCAAAGGTAAAGGTATATTGCTTCTTTTTTCTTTTCAGAGAGAAGATCATTTCTTTGGTTTTGCTTGTGTTCACCTACATTCCAACCTCTTGACAAAAAGTTTCAAGTGCTCTCAAATGTTCCCTCAAGCTGCTAGTTGTTTTGGCAATTAAAATGAGGTCATCCACATAAAGAAGCAATTTTATAACATACTTAGGTAGCTGAATCCCCTCCCTAATATCTTTATTTAACCATTCTTCTAATTTATCAATGTAAAGTCCAAATAAAGTTGGTGAAAATAGACAACCCTGCTTGACGCCTATATCGCTGCCAAAACATTCTGACATTACATCACTAGTTATGATTTTAGCCTTTACTTGCTCATACAATCTATGGACATCAACTCTAAGCTCATCTGGAACCCCTAGCTCCTTCATCATATTCCAAAGTTTGTCACGAGGAACTGTGTCAAAGGCTTTTTTGAAGTCGACAAAGTAGCAAAAGGCCTCATCCCCCTAAATGTTCCATATTTTTTCAATCAAGAACCTAAGTGTAGCCCCATGATCAATAGTAGAGTGCTTCGGTCTAAATCCAGCTTGACCCTTAGCTCTTTTTCCTTCTTTTTCTGCCCACCTACTGATTCTACGCTCTATCATGCTTATGAAAAGTTTACCAAGAAGGGGATTAACCATGATAGTACAATAATTTGACAGGTTATTAGTATCCCCTCTTTTGAAGATAGGGATAACCACACTAGTCGTCCACTCTTTGGAGAAGCCCTCTTGGATGACCCTATTGAAGCACTAAATCATTTGTTTTCAATCAAAGGGCTTTTTAACATATCCACTTTACTCTACTCTCTCTACTCTTGCTTGTAATTTTCATTCTTGATTTATTTATTTATTTTCTCACTAGAGCATCATTTTTTTTGTTAATGGCATCAACTTCATGATCAGGTTAAAGAGAGTAAGAACATGATCCTTTTTTGGTACTTGAATCTCCCAACAAAAATATGAAATCCTCCATATCCTTAAAATTGTTTGATGTATTCATCAACCATCGAGGCCCAGACGTCAAAACAACTCTAGCTTTGCATCTTTACAATTCTCTAAAGGAAGATGGGATTCAGACATATCTATATTCTAAAGAGACTAAACTGGGAGATTCATTTTCTCCCACTAAAAAGAATGCAATATTCTCTATTGTAATGCACATAGCCATCTTATCACCACGATATGCAGAGTCTACTTGGTGCTTAGCTGAGCTAGCTTTGATGTTTCAAACAAAGGCTAGAATTATTCCCTCGTCTTACCTTATTGAGCCTTTAGACTTTTGATTCACCTACACTAAAAATAAGAAAAACTTAGTTTTCCCTCAAATTGTTGTCCCAGTTTGGCCTTGCTCTTGTTGCTTGTTGATTAATTTTGATGGGCACTAAATGTGAGGAATGATGCAGGAAGGAGAAATTTGATTGTTATGAGTGTGAGCAATAGGATTTTGTGTAGGGTTAGTTGTTATAAGGGGTCTTGATGTTTTGCTGACTCATCATTTTTGTTGTGCTTGATTTGTCCTTAATTATCTTAGAGGGTTTCTCCTGGAGGGTTGTTTTGTTACATTTGTTGAAAAAGGTTTTATGCATATAATTTGTTCTGCATTTGAGTCCACTAAATTTATTCTTTTCAAGGAACCCATTTTGTTGTTCTATTATATGCTCTTGAAAATATGTTTCATTATATTAATGATATGTTTTTTTTTTCAGAGTTCCTTTGTACGGTGTAACTATTTTCTTTTTATTTCAAATTATTGTAGATAGAAAACTTTTTAGCTAAAATTTTAATATGTTTTGCATTTGTAATATAAAGTTAAAATTAATTAAATATAAATGAGGTTTTTTCCTACTATTTAAATAAAATTATTTTATTATTTCTAATTTTAATGATTAATATTGTTTTGAAGAGTGTGATAAATAGGTTTTTTTTAACTATTTAAATAAAATTGTACATGCACTCAAAGCTCCTTAGAATGAATCTGCACCTTACAAGTTTGGTTATTTGAGCTCCTTTAGTGAACAATATGAAATAGTGGTATGGTCATTAATTGCACTCCTTACTAAGGGTAATATGAGGTCTCTACAAAAAAGAGGAATTGTAAACTACAAATGTGAAACCATATTGACTGGTGTTTTCCTACCCTCAATTTATTTTGGTAGAATATGGGTAGACATTATTTAATATTTAAAAATCCACATTAATCAATAGAGGTGGTGTAGAAAGTATCTCTTTTATTTTGTTTTGATTTTTATTATTTTAAAAGAACAATACATTAAAATAAAAATAAATGCAATACTCATTAAACAATGGCAAATATAATTGTAAGGGAAAGTACTGCACATTAGGTTCATCTAAGTTAATTTTAAAAACTATTCAATAAAGTACAATTAGTTTAGATTAATTATAGTCGGGTTCATCATTGCCACCAATCTAAGTAATTAAATAAAGATAGAAATCAAATAAAACTAAATGTGATTTTTAGCTAGATTTTAAATGATGGAGAATTGTTGTAACAAATATTAGAAAATGCAAAGAAATGCTCACTCGGTAATAATAGCACTCATAATTTTATTCCACAATCCCACTTTTTATTTGGTTGGTATTAGTGATTATTAGTCTTTGTCATGCTTTGTCCTAAATAATAGTATTGCCTAATCACTATATGTGCAATGTAATTCATATGAATTTATCCAATCCACTTACTAGACTTGAAAATATTTATACCTTGAAAACAACTTGAAATATTTATAGATTAACTTTGATAGTAAGTGTCAACTTTTGATTCCATATCATTAGCATTTAATAAATTCTTAAACTAATTTTCTATGACTTGTCAACCACTCAATCATTGTATCCCATGAGTGCTTCTTTTTCATTTACTACCATTTTTTTAAGCTAGATTTCATAATAAAGTTGCAAAAGAATAGTGATAATAAAGTTTTTTCACTTTTATTCCCTTCTAATCTCTCCCCAAAACCAACTGGTATGTGATTCAATTTATAGTTTGATTGTGTCCATTTTTATTTTATTTTATTTCTTTTAGACATTTGATTAAACTTGGAGCTCAATTGACTTATTGTATATTGCATATTTCAACTACATCTAGATGTTGATTGAAATGTTTTGTTTAACTTTTATAAGTTTTTTACTCAATCTCATTGCATACTTGGGCTCACAATCAATTGATATTTATTTTTATCATAATTAGTTTTCATTGGTTATTTTGAGTGTTTTTCATTTTTTGTTTTAACCTTGATCTGCTCTTGATGCAGCACACAACATACACTCAATACAATTTTGCCCTTAATCATGTGAGAGCTAAAGATTTGAAGACTGGAACATAAAAAAAATTCTATTCATCAACTCTGTTGCTACAATGAGAGAAAACTCTCTTATATCCAAAAAAAAACAAAAAAAAAAAATTACCTTATTTGGCAGATTTCGACAATTGTCAGATTTTGCCATTTTAGGTAATTTTACAATCATATCTTGAAAATCTTGTTTTTTCTAAAAAGCTTCCTAAAACTAAGGTAGGATGAAATGCCAACTAATATTCTAAATTCAAAACATGAGTTTTGATTTATTACAAAAGCAACTTTTTAAAAATCTAGAAAAAAAATACTAAATTGCTATTTTGAGGGCCAAGATGAAAGTTTCAAGCCTCGAAAAAGTGCCAAAATAGGGTCCAACCCACTAGGGTCAGTTGCGAAACCACTTTCCACCTCATAACGCATCCACCCATAAAATCTCATAGAAAACTCACATCCGAGTCAAAAGTTATGATCTCCTAAAGTTCCTGCATCATTCTCCTCTTGTTGAAAAGAACACAGCTCCTGCAAGTGATTGTCTTCGAACTGCTGCCACTTGACTAGATCCAACCTTTGTACTTCATTCTTCTCTTTTTTCTTTCTTTTTCCAGCATCTTTCCAGAACAAGCTTCACTCTCTTCGAACAAATTGCACTTCATTCTTCTCTCCTCTCGTAGATTTGCATCCACCAAATTGTCTTCCTTTGCCAAATTATTTCCCCTCTCCTCTCCTTCGTGGGATCCAACCCACCACAAACCAACCACCTCCACCAAATCTCTCCTATAGCTTCCTCTACAACCTCTTTTATCTCACTATTTGTGCTTTCCAATAGACATGTTCCTGCTGCAAACTCATTCTTTTCTTCTTTTTCATTATTCTTGAGGACTTCCACTTCTTTGTCTTTATGTTCCTCTTTATCTGTAAACAAAATAATGTTAGGTAAAATAAGGTTTTCATTATCACTCTTCTCTATTGAAATCTTATCCATGCCTTTAAAAAGACATGTTTCAGTTGCAACCATGTGCTTTTTCTCTTTCATGCCACTTTCATGACATTCTTTCTCACACCTTTTATTATCAACATTTCCTCTATTCATTTCATCTTTTAATAGATCCACTATATCATGAAGTCTTATCAACTCTTCATTAAGACTATCTATAAACTTTCTTTCCCACTTTTCTATATATGAAATCATTATAGGTCTCTTCATGACCCATCTCATCCTCTTCTTCGAAAACATTTCGTTCATTCTCAATATGCAATTTCTACAACCTACACACAAAATTTTTAGAGCCAATGCTCTCTGCAGTTACAGGACCTCTCTACAAAAAAAAAATCACTCATAACTATCCTCTACCCAACAAAAGACTCTGGAAGATGCACCTCTCCAAGACCTCTTCTACCCACTTTCTCTTAGTGGAAGAAGTCTCTACACCTTCTACCCAGCTTTATCTTTGATGGAGCATAGCCAACATTTCTCACACAAATTTAACTCTCCTCTACCCAACAAAGACTCTGGAAGATGCACCTCTTCAAGACCTCTTCTACCCACTTTCTCTCAGTGGAAGAAATCTGTACACCTTCTACCCAGATTTTATCTCTGTTGGAGGACAATGAACATATATCTCACAAAATCAATTTTTTTTGCAATTACAAAAATTTCTCATATTTAAACACATATGAAAATAATTTGCTTCACAAACTCCTCTCGGTCCTGGTTCATACTCTGCACACTCAAGATCAACCCGCTCAGATACCAAATGATGTAGCACACAACATACACTCAATACAATTTTGCCATTAATCATGTGAGAGCCAAAGATTTGAAGACTAGAACATAAAAAAAACTTCTATTCATCAACTCTGCTACTACAATGAAAGAAAACTCTCTTATATCCAAAAAAACAAAAAACTTACCTTATTTGGCAGATTTCGACAATTGTCAGATTTTGCCATTTTAAGTAATTTTACAATCATATCCTAAAAATCTTTTTTTTTTTTTTCGAAAAGCTTCCTAAAACTAAGGTAGGATGAAATGCCAACTAATATTCTAAATTCAAAACACGAGTTTCGATTTATTACAAAAGCAACTTTTTAATAATTTAGAAAAAAAATACTAAATTGCTATTTTGAGGGCCAAGATGAAAGTTTCAAGCCCCAAAAAGTGCCAAAATGGGGTCCAAACTACTAGGGTCTGTTACGAAACCACTTTCCACCTCATAACGCATCCACCAGTAAAATCTTGTAGAAAACCCACATCTGATTCAAAAGTTATGATCTCCAGAAGTTCCTGCATCAACTCTCAGACGTGATTTTAGTTTTAAAGACAATATAAATAGATTTTGTGTTTCGTTGACCCTCCAAACTTGAGGACCATAAATTGATTCTTGCCAAATAACTAAAACATAATTTCTCCTTAATCTCTTCTATAATCTCTTTATCTCATCTAGAAAGTAGAGTACCTTGCAATGGCAAGTGCAACAATTAAAGTATAGGGTCATCTGCACTCCACATGTAAAGCAAATATGTTGGCATATTTTCATGAGGAGGAAGTTAATTAAAAATTCCTCTTGGTGGACTTCTCAATAGAGACTCACAAGCTATCTCCTTTCGTCACTCTCAATGTAAGAAAACAAATAGTTGACTCACTTCCTTTCTTTCTTACATACATTACATCATTCACCACTTGATGTGTTGATGCAACCATTTGGATAGTCATGCATCTACATTTTGACCATGGTGCAGAGTGATTGTTAATATT
Organism: Cunninghamia lanceolata; assembly: GCA_027924645.1. NCBI lineage: Eukaryota > Viridiplantae > Streptophyta > Pinopsida > Cupressales > Cupressaceae > Cunninghamia > Cunninghamia lanceolata. The sequence goes on along the minus strand of BSBN01000870.1, from coordinate 12,815,885 downwards.
GAACAATAGTCCTAACATTGAACATGGTGTTTGTGGCCATATCACTACTAGCACTTTAAAGAGATTAGAGTGGGAGACCATAGTCACATTCTTGGGCATGTGACTAATGGAACCCCTAAGCTCATGTCACTTACCCTTGTTGCTCCACATCAAGTCCTTTTGATTTAATGGGACCAAAGAGAGAGCTTCATGTACAACTCCAAAAACTAGATTAAACTAGGTGCCTTGCATGTAGGCCAAGTCTTTATGTGTTGCTTTGTTCTAAAAGATTATTAGTCTGCCCATATTACTTACACCAATTATTAATTAATATTATTTCTTGGTTAATTGTTGCCACTATTGGACAAACCATGTAGATAAGGGAAGTGCAATGTAGATGACTAAATTTGTTGGAAAGCAAAAGATATTCTAAAATGAAGAAATTCCTATTATAGAAAACATGTGTGTAAATAACTTGCTACGATCTTCAACAATTCTTCGATAAACTAAATTAGATCATGAAGTTGGTTTATATCATTGAATTTCTATACAAAGCTCTCCAAATCAGTATTAGTGGCAATGGAAGGTCCAACATTGGTTAGTTGTTGATAAGATTGTGAAGATGATGAAGGGGTAGAAGCCCAACAATTATTTCTTCCTAAGGAGGTGAAGAGGATGAGAAATAACTACAAGAGAAACAACATGAAGGAAAATAAAACTTACCCATTACTAACAGTGAGGAAATATATAGAGGGGAAAGAAAATTAAAAGTTACCTCTTCCTCTTTCTCTAGACACAAGATAACTCACTGGGCTCGTCTAGCCTTGATTGAATTGTAATTTATTATCACGTGGAAGGCATTTTTCTATCAACTGTCAATGTGGGCCATGGTTGAAGAGATGGATTTACAAAACACATGTTTTCACCATGATGGACATGAGAATAGAAGTTTGCAAGAAAAAAATGAACCTAGGAGAGCAAGAAAAGACAAGAAATGTTGTAACTCAATAGCAATAGAAGACAAGAAATGCTACACCCATTCATGACCGAACTTAAACAACACACTCTAAGCTTTAACCACTTAGGTGCATGTGCGGTCCGCTGAACCATTCAATTCCCTCAACAATTGTTTCTATTCCTGTAATAGTCAAGTGCGAAAGTTTGGTCCATGCCTCTATGAACCATAATCATAACAACTTACAGGCACTGCCACCAGTTTTAATTCAAACAAACTTCTATGCTACGAAACCTTGGTGAATGACCATGCAGAAGACATGGGTGTCCTCACGAGGTAGTGGGACTATTTTACCATATGCAACAAATAGGTCTCCAACTCAATCAGTTTGTCTTTTCCACCTTACTCCCATTGTGTGCCAAAATGGGAGGTTTTGAATAGGGTATGGACATCTATGACAAAGTATAGAGGAATTTTGTCAAATGTTGTAGCTGTAACTACCCTGGTAGACATGCATGCAAAATGTAGAAGCATAGACAAGGCATGTGGCCTGTTTGGTCTAATGCCTTAAAGAAATGACCATGTTGTATAAACTACATAGTCCCAATATTTGTGCCCCCATAGCGTGTAACATTTCCCTTACTATCCTATGAGGTCCTTTCCCAAAGTTGATCTTGCTCTTCCTCCAACCATAACAGGTTACCTTTCTAGATTTGTATTTTCTTTTCAATTAAGGGCTTGGATGTTTATTTTCGTTGCACTAAAGTCACCTATTATTAATACTTCCCCCATGTTACTAAAAATGGAAATGTCATTTTAAGGGATGCATAAGGATCTTCCCGATCTAGCTTCCTTTTCTTATATGATTTTGATCCTTTTAGAGTGAAGTAGCATGCAACTATCCTTACTTTTACTTGGTTTTGTGTTATTTTTAGATATATGTATTGCTTGTTTGGGTCTTCTTTCTCCACTTTTATAATTTTGCACCATGTTTCTTTGATTGGAAACACAACCTCACCATGCCATTTGCCATTGTCAGTCCTTTCATTCCAGACTGAAGCTTTTTTATACCCTTCAAATTCTAGAACTTGACATCCATCATGTTCATGAGTCTTTGTAAGAATGGTAATATCTTTTCCTTCTGCTATGGGATCCAACTGAGGTTCTCATCTTCATGGATAACCTCTACAATTCCAACTTGCCATTGTCAAATATTCTCAGGCTGGGGGGGGGGGGGTATTCCTATTTCTTGTATGCCATTCTATTATTAACTTGGGCCATTCCATTTTGTAATCAAGCCTATTTTCCTACATCTCTTGTTGCCTTTACTTTTTCCCACTCTTTTCTCCTTTCTTCTTGCTAAACTATGGTTAGGTCCGCATTGAGGTATATGTATACCTCTAAGGAACCTTTTGTTCCTTAGTATCATATTCTTGTATTTTAAATATTCCTCATGGTAACTCTTATGTGCCTACTTTTGCCATCTCCTATCCATTTTCCAATCCTATTTTCTCAGTGAATGAATCTTGTCCATTGCAGTTGGTCTTTAAAAAAGTCTCTTGTTAGCTCTTTTGTGATTTCCTTCTTGCCATAGTCTTTTAGTCCTTTAATGATGATATTCACAACCTATCACTTCTATCCTTTTCTTCTCTTATATGCTTCCTCACTTGTTTTTCTATGAGTTCCCTTTGCATGTCTGATGGTTCCTTCACTACTTGAGCCTAGGATTTGGCCTCCTCTATTTGTTCTCTTAGCTAGTTTTCTTTTATCTCCATGTTTTCTATTGCTGATTGGATCTCTTTTATTTGTAAATTGTTTCTTTCTTCTAGTAATTTTGTCTTGTTTTCTTCCACTATTTTTATTTGGCCTAAAACATGCCTTATCAAAATCAATTCTTGCTCGCCTTTTTTCCATGGTGTTTTGTAATTTGTTTACCTTCTCTTCGAGTAGTTTGTTCTCCATTGTTAATTTCCAGTAGGATTTTGTGACCTCTTTCATCTTGATGTCTTTATATTGGCCCCTTGCTTCTAGAGTATGAAGCCTCTTTTTCATGATCATTAGCTCATTGACATATAATTCTAAGGACCACATTAGTGGTGTTCTAGTAGGGCTATATAAATATGTGTGCTCTTGACTATCTTCAATCCATTTTTCCTTGTTTGTTGGGTGAGTTTCAACCTTGATTTTCTTTGTCTTTGATACTATGTGAAACATTGAGCTCACATTTTCCTTTCCTTTACCTTGTTTTTGTTCCTTTTGTTCTTCTTGTGCTTGCTAGGTTTCTACCTTGTCTACTAAGGTCTTATGTGTTGTTTTTGGTAAAATAGCTATGAATTTTCCCTTTTTTGCATGCTTCAATTTTCAAGTTTGCCTACATCTTAGAATCCCCTTGTACTGTTTTGCATTTACGTAGACACATCTTTCCACTATATTTGAAAAGTTAGTTTGAGGATACCCTAGCATGCATGCCCCCCACATGCTATTTGTTGCTCCTTCATGAGCATTGAAACTAGGGTACAAGAGAGAAATTGAGGGTCTTGATGGGAAGTGTGTTGAAAAGTTAAAAAGAATTAAAAAACCTCCTCAAGGTAATATTCCAATCATAGGTCTTTGTGTTGTTTATCCCTTGAAACTTTTCTATTGTTTCAATTTTACCAGTTGTGTATTTCGCTAATCCTATTATTACGCTGAAGGCATTCCTTTTGTGAACAAGAGGGCTGACTTGGAGAATCCATGGTTGAAAATTGTCCACATTAGTGGCCAGACAATAAAACAATCTCCAACGTCCGTTTTTTCAGTCATGACAACTTTTCTATCACGAGCATGGATAGGGCAATAAATGCCAAGATGGTTGAGTGGCGTGAATGATCATTTTCACCATCAAAGACTGGCATTTCGCTCCATTTTGGGTGGTGTTCACATGCGTGCCTTCTTGACCAGATGAACAGGTTAAGTTGATGGTCTTATTTTTGTATTTGAATTATTTTAGAAACACTTTACCAACCATTGCTTTGAAAAAATTAGATCTGCCTCCTCTACTCGCTGTGAAATGAGCGAACTCAAAACCCTAAAACTGGGTTTTTTTTTTGCCGATTAGAGTTTGGACGGCCAATATTTTAAATTCCTACTTATTAAAAATTTTTAATTCCTAAACACCGCTCTCTATAGTTGATTAAAAATAGTAATTAAAAAGCCAAAAATTAAAAATTAAAAAGCACCCTATAAAAAATAAGATAACCTTAGCTTCTTATTTCATATGACGGTGGGAGAGTGTCGTGGGTTCCCTCACTCACAGGGCATAAATTTCAGCAATTGGCAAAATTCTTACCTCTGTTCCAAAAAACATATTCACGAATTGTTTAAGTTTTTATGTAAGTTTTAAAAACACGAGTATTTTACTTATTAAGTTTTACCAAAAATTATTAATACCAGTCACATGTCTTATCTTTTCTCCATTTATTGGGAGGCTATATGTTAAAAATGGTGAATATTTATTTAAATTTGTATTGCATTATCTATCATGAATTATGCAGTTAAGCCACAAGTATTTTTATGGACAAGTATTAAATATTTTGTGATTTTTTATTGTAATGATTTATGATTTTAATTTTGTTATCTCTTATTATTTTTTAATATATAAAACTATTCTTATATATATATTTTAAACAATTATATGATAAATAATATTTAATAAAAATATTATAATCTTCATTATTTAGTGTGATTAATTATTTAATAGTAATCTCATCTTCTCATGATTTAATTTGATTAACAATATTCATATGTAAATTCTCAAAAATTCTTCTAAGAGATTGTAATACAACCACTTTCACTTTAGTTGTTTCCTCATAAGAAATTTCTAAAATCTCCCTACTTATTTAGATACATAGTTGCTACTGCAACCCTAGGAAAGATAGAATCATCCATTGCATGTTGAATTAAGAATAAAGCTTTTGCATCTTTTTTTTTCTTTTCTATAAGTTCATCTTCTTGAGCACTAGTCAAAGTCTAATAGGCTACTTGATTTGGAAGTTTTACAAATCCATTTTCTATTATATCTAAAACTTTTTGCAAATAGAATAAAGTCTTCATTTTAATTGACTAGAAATCATAGTTCTTACTTGAGAAAATGAGAATTTGGGGTTGCGTGAGACTACTACTTGTTGCCATGCTTGTGAACCATTTTGCTATAGTGAACCGATTTTGGAAAATCATAGCGATTGATTTTAGTGGTTTTGTGCACCTTCACCTCTTTGGTTGCAATCTCCTTCAACGATTAAAGCTTCCTTCTTTTGTCTAGCAGTTATTCTTTAGACTTGGGCAATTTTCTTTGGTAGAATCCTATGATCTCCCTTTTGTAGCTTTAATGTTGCTTTCTATGGTGGTGACTTTTGTGAATTCACCTGTTGAAGTGGTTGATACTCGACCTTTGGTAATTTTTCCTTTATCGACTTAGTTTCCTTGTCTTCAAATACTGTGATCTCCTCTTTTTTGAGGAAGAGCTTGAATAGCCGGTATGTTGTCAACGTACAAGCGGTGAAATCCTATCGAAATCCTTCCAACTGATTTGTTTTTTGTCAAAACATGGAGGATTGTCGATTCAACTAGTCGATAGAAGAAGTCAAAATTCTTGCAGGTCAAAAAGTAAGAAAAAAAATCAGCACACAATGTACTAGCTATTTATGGTGGGTTCTTTTTGACAACTTGTCTAGCTATAATTTCCATTCTATGCGCTTTTGACCAATATTCAAACTTTGGGCAATTCTATTTCTTTTTATCGACTGGTAGCGGCTTCTTTCACTAATTTCTATGAACCCATCTTTTACCCGCCTTTTGATGACTTAGATTTATTTATTGCAGTGACTTTAACCTTCCTTGGCAACCTCAATCTTGCTTTCTATGATCTCTTATCTGTGATGTGCTTTAGACGACTTCTACATCATCAAATCATGGCTTCAAGACTTCCTTTTAATTGCACCTATAGGCAACTTTTGGCATTTCTCTTGCATTATATTGAAGTCGTGATTTCCTTCTTAACAATGACAACTCTTTCGCCCTTTTACCTATGATTTATTTGGCTTCTTTGTGCATATATCTCAACAACTATTTCTTGTTTCCATGAACAATTCTTTGTTTTCCTTTCTATGAACCCTCCATTTCCTTGAGGCAACTTGGCTTTAGTACCACTCTAATGGTGGACAAAGACTAATATACACACAAACACAAAAGACTTAGAATACTACAACACTCAACAAGTTCTATTCATTCATTGATCACTTGATGAAACAACAATACAAATTGCCCCATTATATATAACAATACAAATTGCCTCATTAATGAGAACTTAACAATATATTATTAGTACATAACATTAAATATTTTTGCCCTTCTGAAAATTATAAACCATCCAGCCTTACAATTTAACCTTTTTATTTTATTATGCAAATACAATAAATTGGAGAAATTACTAGAATATTCCAACAACAATTCTAGTTATGATATTTTATTTCAGGGTTTAACTGTGTAGTTTTTGAGTCAAACACATGACCCATATTTCATGAGTAATGGTTCACATGAACCCATCTCTCATGTGAATGAATGGTCCACTTAGCACTCAAAAACTACGCAGTTAAACCCTGAAATAAAATATCATAATTTGACATGCTCCGAAAAATATCTCCTACTTATCAACAATTCTAGTGTAAATTGTCATCTTTTTCATGTTCTTTTGTCGCAGTGCACGAAAGACGATTGTGACTGTGATTTAGCTTGGTTAAGCATATCGTGGATGAAGGTGGTTATGTTGTTGAAAGAAGAACCTCCCGCCATCACTGCTTTCATTGCCGCCTCTTTCAGTTCCTCGGCTTTCTTCTGCAACTCCTCGCTCTGCATCAGCGTCCTCGCTGCACTCTCCACTTCTTCTTTCGTCACCAATCTCCCATCGTCAACGTCCACGTCCTTGAAATCCAAGCCAACCTTCCATATTTCTTTGGCGAATCTGCAATTGAGGAACTGATCACCGAAATAAGGCCAACCAATCATGGGCACTCCCATGCTTATGCTCTCCACAGTTGAATTCCATCCGCTGTGCGTCAGAAATCCTCCCACCGAAGGATGTGCAAGCACCTTCAATTGCGGCGTCCACTTGACAAACAATGCACGATCTCTGGTTCGCTCTTCCAATCCCTCGGCCAAAACAGCAGACTGTCCCTGAGCAATGTCGGAGCGAAGAACCCACAGAAACGGAAGCCCGCTCTGTTCCAGACCCAGCGCCAGCTCATCCAACTGCTCTTGCGATTTGACGGCCAAGCTGCCAAACGAAACATACAACACAGAGCGCGGGCGTTGTTTGTCGAGCCAGTGCAAGCAGCTATCGTCTTCCTCCCACAAAGACATGTTGCTGAGCGTTGAGTCCTCCCCTCGTAAAAAGTTAGGGAGAAACACTGGGCCTATTGCCACTGATGGACAACCGTTGATAGAGAGTGCCGCTGCGGCCTCTCTCCCTTCCAATTCCTCAAATGTGTTCACAAGCACGTAGTCCCCAATGTCAGACATTCGAGACTCATAGAGCTCCCGTTCGTAGATGAGATCCGATGTGAACTGCTCGCGGTAGGTAGATATCAGATCGCTAGGCCATAGAGGTGGTATATTCCCGGGCAGACTGCTGATCATTTTCTCCGGACTTTTTCCTTCGCTCACTGAAACCACCACAACTCCAAGTTAATACCCAAAGTACATCAAAAGAAGAATCTAAGTTAATATTAAATGTAGAGCAGAAGAATACCTTTGACAGGAATGTGACCCTGGGAAAGGAGAGAATGAGCGTTTTTCTGAACAATAGAGACAGCGGCACAAGTAGGCCAGAAGATGACTCTTGGCAGCTGCATATTGGCGGCCACCGATGCGGTGCATGACATCTGGCAGTCTGTAACGATGAAGGTGATGGGAGGAACGCCACTTGGGTTTGGAGCACTGCAGTTGCGACTTGTGCTTTGCACTTCCAAACATGCGTTTCTGTGTTCACGAAAGTGATGAAAACACCCCGTGCGGACAAGAGATCGGCGAGATGTATGAGAGCGTTGACGTGCACCACAACTGCCCTTTCATCGTTTCCACCATTCATCGCCTTTCCCAATTGAGGAGCGAATTCAATTGAAATGAATGCCACAACTGAACTTCTCGGCTTCTCAACAATGATTTATAAGGGCTGTAAGCTCATGCTACCATTCAAAAAGGAAATCATGTGGAGAGGATAGTCAAGCCGGTTGTTCCACGCCTTCAACACTCTACTTAAATATCATCCACTTTAATGGTCAAACAATCAATAGCAATTTTACACTTCATTAATAATAAAAAATGGTAAATATTTTTTCCTATTTTTATTGGTCAAAAAAGTAGATGATATTTAAGAATAGCCGTATTCAATCCGCCTACTGATAGCTCAAAATTATTGCTGCACGCTCGTCACCGATATAAACTTTAAAGCAACAAATTCAATCCCATCCTTGTTAGTTATTTCCTGACGGGGACACGCATGGTTAGAGAGTGGCCACAGCCCACTCCCAAAAATATTTAAAAAGCAAGAAAGATTCGGTTTCCCTCTAGCTAGCTGTCTTTCCTGTTTGCGTATGGGACATAAACTTCTCACCAAATTGTTTGTTTTGATGTCACCTTCCGATTTTGCAGCGACGAGTAGGTATTGAAGTTGAATACAAATTTAATTTTTCCTGCTAAAATTATATGCTTTCATTATCACCACGTCTGGATTAAAATATACCTCACAAAATTATTTGCCAATCCCCAACAAATCTTGAAGTTTTGGTTGGTACGGCATTTCAACAGATTTTGTATAAGAAATATTAAACATGTATATTTTTTAAAATATATAATTGTAAAGGAAAAATACACTTTCAGTTAACTAATTAAGTACAATTAATTTAAATTAAGATAAAGGGAATAATAAAGTATGTAAGTCAATGTTCTTATAGAAAATTAATTTTAAAGTGGTAATGGTTCTTAGTTGTTAGGACTGATAAAAATAAAATTTGATGTAGCATAGAATTTGGTTGTTTGATATAGAAAAATAGAGAAATTTGTTGTACTTATTTCTTCAAATTTTGTGCAAGCGTACAACTCTATTTTGGTCAATTATGTGGATACAGATTAATTTTTGTGCTACTATTATGAACTAGCACAATGCAATCTTGTATAATCTAATTATTGTAATCACTGTTATTGAATAACTATGAAGGATAGGTAGTCTTCAAAAATATCTTGGGGAAATCACCAAATATCAAGGGTCATGTTCTCAGAAGTTAACCTCCTTGATTAGACCAACTTTATGGCTATGGAAATTGTTATCAATCAAATATGCACCCTATGCTAAGCTTATGGAAGATTTAGCTATCTATTGACACATGGAAACACTCTCAGATTGTGGGTGATCTATGCTGAGAGTGAATCTCCAGAGTGAGCTAGTTCTCCTTATGCTTTTTTCTAATCTAACTGACTTGTCTGAGATAAGGGATGAGAGAGGAATAGCTAAAATGAAATTCTATTTTTTTATCTAAAGATGATCCTAAAATATAATTATTAACCCATAAACAATTTTCAAGCTTATAACCTTCTTAGTTTCACCTAAGTCCAATAATCCAAAAGTACTTCGTATGAAGGTTTAACTTAAACACAATACACAACCTGGATTAGATGGGTAATAGCTATACAAATTTCAATGACATTGAGACATAATCAGAGGATTAGACATCATAATCACAGTGAAAACATCAAATCAAAGTTATAAAGGAAGTAACAAATGTGAAACAAGAATGCTTTGCTATATTGAAATGAAAGGGGTACATCTAACTCTAAAATATATGAGCCAAGATCAGTTTACAAACTCTCTCTGCCTATGCTCAAGACAGAAGAAACAAGAATATCAACTGACTGAGAAAAAACTATGTTTTTCTCCTATAAATGCCTCCAAGAGATCTCTCCAAAAAAGCTCCTAAAAATAGATGTAGAAATCCATGTTTGAGCTCCTCAAAAAAGCTGATAAAAAGCCCACCAAACTGCTTTAAAACCATGAAAACAAACTGCCAAAATCTTCTATCAAGTGGCCCCCACCAAGATCTGCTTTAAAATATGCTTTATCTGCTAAGAAAAACCTCTATTTTGTCTTCATCTGCCTAACTTCTCCTAGAAGAAAGAAAATTAGGAAAAAACTCCTAAATATGCTTTAATTGCATAAAAACAATAATATTTTAAAAGCAATTTATGGATATTGCTTTAAAACATTATTTTACATAATAGTTGCAGTTTTATTTGCTTTACAATGATTTGATTTTTCTCATAAAAAATATAGAATAACTACATATTTATGAAAGGATAAAAAAAATAACCTGTGGAACCCTCCACCACTCCTGGATTTCAAAAATATACCTAAGGCATGAACTTGTTAACCTGCCCCTCCTAAGATTTTAGAAGAATATTCTAAGGCATAATTTGCCTTCCAAATTTATTCTAACCCCTTAGGCATTTAAGCCTTCACAAATATGACACTAAGGCAAGTAAAATGCCTAGATAAGCAAATGAGGGTATAACTCCTATGCCTCATCTTTTAGATGGTTTGCAGATTGTACTTAAGGCATATGACCTAGGCAGTAAAATTAAAAGGCTTAAAACTCTTGCCATGTGTATCATCTTTGAAAAGGACTAAAATGTTTTATAAGGTATTAAACCTTCACAAAGTGCAAGGAAAACCTATAGTCTGCTATGCTTTCGACCCTTCATCAAGTCTTTGAGACTTAGGCAAAATGCAAAAACACTTATTACCATGAAGGATATTATCTTGTGCCCTCAAAATGAATGAAATGTGATTCAAATCACAACTCAAATTAGGGCTTCAATGAGAAAACCCTAACACATAAAAAGTCCTAGCCCTAATTCCTCAGGCCATTTCACATTTGCAAGTTGGAAAGAGGCTCTACACACCATGGCCACAAATGGAGAGGGTTCGACCTTGCAATTTCTTCAATCTCTCTACATTTTTGAAGGATTTGTGCAGCAAAATGAAAGGTAGTTGTTATCTGCCCACGTGTGAGCTATTTCTGTTTATCTTTGGGACATTTCTAGCCATTCTTGGCCACAACTGCATATCTATTCTAAGTATTTTCCTTCCTTTCTGATGCATTGTTTGGCTTCTTTTTATCGATTTGTTGCTCGACTGAGGGTGCCATAAATCAAAGAAGATGAAAAGAGCCTTAATTATGTGCATACATTGCCTTGGATATGAGGTAAGTTCGTACTCATCATCTCCACTGTAAAAGGCTACAGCTAGCTTTGTCTTTTTGAGGATTTTCGTTTGGATCTTGAAAGATTTGTCTTGGAACCCTAAGAAGGTTTGACCATCTTTGGTTGTAAGAAGATTTATTTGGTACTTCTGTTTATAATTATGGTTGTATATGCACCCCTCTGTATCTGAAGTTTTTGTATGTAAAACCCCAAATGATGGATTTCATATATGTTCATTTATGAGTGGTTCCCTAATCGAAGGTTGTGGTTGTTTCAAAGTCGAATGATGATTTTTCAATATCTCTCCTGTATCCGTGGGTTGTTACCTTTGTGGCTTTTCTTGAAACCTCAATGGTTCTTTAGTTAGTTGGGCCATGATCTCTACTCTATGCATCTCATTTTATGTATTTGGTCTTCATTATACAAAGAAAAATGATATGTGTTTGTAAGAGAAAACTCACTGGCAAGAACACCTAATAATAAGAACTAGATTCTTTCCACTATTTCCTATCATACACTATGATGAGGGTTTTATTGGAGCATGAACTGGTTCCTGAATAAAATATGTAGCCAGTGGTCTCCCACCCATCTTGCATTTCTTAAGGTTCTATACAGGTTCAGTAGCTAATGTCTCCTAAGGAATGCAATAATGATTTGCATAAAAGTCTATGCATCTCTCCTATAGGATACAATGACTAGCATTGCCATATACTTCAGATGTCCTAGATAGCTATAATAGACCCATTGTTCATATTCTTTCTACCCACCTGGCAATATTTTTCTCTTGTTGCTTTGGTACCATGATTTTGCCTTTATGCTGTGATTAATCATCACAGAAGTAACTACTGAAAGTTCACTTACCGCAGCATCCATTTTAGATGCTATGAGTGAACTTCCATACACATGTCCATGGGGACTATTACAGTCTTTATCTGAAGAGTCATCCCACTGAGATCTCTTACTCTTTCTTTCTTCCACACAATTAGGTCCCTCAACACTATTAATACATTTTACCTCATGTGCTTCAGTGTCGCCCCTTTCTCTAATGTTACCCAAAGATATTGCCACACTCTTAGGGTGCATCTAGAAATGCTTACCCTTCATTGTTTCCTTAGATTTAAATGCTATAGAGATTGACTCCAAATGCTCATGCTCCTTTTTAGCTTCTGGTGCAATCATGTTAGGCACTACCTTTGGAAATGTGGAACCTTTATTCTCATTCACTTGGCATGATTACTTTCAATCTGTGGAATGTCACTTGCAGTCTAGATAGTTGTACCCTATCAAATGTGTTCTCATTCGCAACATCTTGAATGACTACTCTTTATACCTTATTTGAAGAAGATGTTTCAATTGATATATCTTACAATGATATTTTACAATGTATAATATATAGGTAAGTTCATGAGTAGGTAGTTAAAAACTACCCCAACCTATTATGGGAATAACTTCCTACACTAGAACTATTATTATGTGCCCAAGAAAACTTAAACAACCGTAAATAGATAAAATCCTATTTACTCTAATAGTGTGAATAGTTTTCAAGTATTTTGACATCTTTGTGGGTTTTGGAACTACTATTTTTTGTTGGACCTTTTCTTGGGTCATTTTATTGGCTATGTATAATTCATCTCTCTTCTTGGAGGTGATTGATTCCGTTTTCCCTCTCTTGTTGTAAAACCCCTCTTTGCATAGAAGGCACTTTGTGGGTTTCTCATTTTCTCTCATTTCTACCATACATGTAGTAGTCTACTTGAGTTATCTAGATCATAGCTTAAGAATTCATAGCATTATTTTCATGTGTGTTGTTCTTTTACTTAGATACACACAAAATTGAGAGCCAACAGTAGTTTTTCTCTATTGTTATCATATTGGTTGTCCATGAAGGTCGAAAGAGAAACATAGGGGCTTGACTTGAAGGAAAGCTCCCAAACAACATGAACCATTTTTTGTTTCTTATGGCTCATAGATTTTTCATGGAGAAGACACCCAATAGAATGAGGGTTTTATTAAATTTTTCTCTATCTTGTCATTTTATCATTTATTTTTGAGTAAACAGATTAAATCTCTTCATTTAAAATTTTGTTGCTACTTAAATATCTTCTTGGTGCTCTATTGCTTGTTTCCACATAGGTTGGAGATGGTTCCTATGGAAAAAGATTGGAAACTTGCTTTTTTGTTCCATACATGCTATAACACAATGCACAAATGTTTGCATAGTGTGCTTGTGTCCCAGGAAGTTAGCCTCAAACCTCTATGACAAGTTCCTCTCAACCTTATATTTATAGTTCTACTTTTATTTTATCAAATTTAGAGCTATAAATTTTGTAAATTCAATATTTTAAGGTTTGCATAGTAGTTTGGCGTGCTAGAAAACCTAGTTTTTCTCAAGGGTGAAACACATTAGGTTCATCTAGTTAAATCTACCCTTCTTTTAAGATAGTAGTAGATTAGATTTAAATCCTAAATGAGCTAGTTGTTCCTAGTGTAGTGTTATTGAGATCATTTGGTGAAGGGAAGTACACTTTTCTTTACTAAATTAAATTTTAAAATAGAAAGAATGACAATATGTATATGAATATACAAATGTGTTTCAAATAAGGGTTGTCAAAATGGTCAAGGTTGTTCTAGATGAGTAGGTATTGATGAAGTAAATTTGAGGCCTTCATAACCATATTTAGAGGTCCATATTACTCTCCGAGATGGTGCATAATTACGAAGCATGTGCACATGCTCAATACCTTAAAGAATATAGTCTATCATCATATACAAAGATAAACAAGTTCAAGAACAAGACAAAAAATAGAAGATCTACAAGCACTAAATCAAAGCCTATAAAAAGTTATGACCATTGTGATGCAAATGGTCATATAGATGAAACTAAGTGGAAACTACATCAAAAAAAGTGCACATATTAGAAAGGTAAAAAGGGTAACAAAAATACTGTGCTTATTGTACATAATGAAACATTTAATTGATTGAATTTAATTATGAGGTTAATTTTAAAATTTCTTGCACTATAAAGAAGGTTATTTTTTTAATCTTATGGCATATAAAGAAGAGAAAATTGAATATATTTAACATTAAGATTCAAGTAACAAATGGTTAAGTTGATGTACTTTTTTATGAACTCATTCCCAAGCTTGTTCGTCATTTCTCAAAAATTTCTAGAAAATATTAGTTAAAAAAATTAGAAGCACCTTAAGCCTTTGTATCAATAAGTGTGTAGATTTGTCCATTAGCAAGCACTATAGGGTCTGAAGTTTGTTTCTAACCAAAAATCTGTTTATGAAGTGGTTGTAGATGATATTCCTTTGAATGTCTGTGGATTTTTGTTTAGTAGCCCCTAAATGTATGATAGATATTTGTTCAATTATCAAAGGGAAAATAAGTATTCCTTGGTCAAGAGTGGACATAATTTCATATTGAATGCTTAAAACAAAAAGAAGGATCAACCTATGGTCCTAAATATTGAAGCAAAGAGGATGTTCATTAGAAGCACCAAAATCGTTCCTCTTGAGTGGAGAAAAAAGAGTTGGTGAAATTTTTCTAGCTAGTTCAAGCATTTTAATACTTCAAAATCCTTCAAATAATTTGAGACAAAGGTTTTCATGCTCTTGATTGTAGTGGTGTAATGTTTCTTAGAACAAAGGATCAAATAAGAGAATACTGATTAGAAAATAGAGCAAATAAAAATAAATGACATGCAAAGATGATTAATTAGATAGTCACATAATCGGTGTAAATTGATAAGAACAAGTCTATACATCTAGTATGGGGAGTTTGAGTCACTTTAGGAGTTGAATCATGCACCCAAGTAGTGGTGGCAAGAATGTTTCCACCAAGTGGCTAATGGGAGTCAACATGTATCTTGGATGAGTATGATGGACTCTTCAAGTTGACACATAACCTAACTAAGGTGGCTTAAAGTAATCTGTGAAACATATATATAATTACAAGTATTAAATAATAAGTAATATAATTAGTATTTCTACATTAACACCCTCCCTTAAGCATAGCTTAGGTCGGTACAAGAACAGATGGGTCCCGACTACTAGGCTTGATGAGGTACCCATGTATAAATGCATCTCTCATAAGGTGGATAAAGAAAGAACACCCTGTGGGAAAAAAAAAATTCCTCCAAAAGGAGAAATGTGAAAAATTGCATGCCATGTGGCTACAATGAAGTCCTACTTTGAAGATTCTCTAGAATCCTTTTGTGAAGCAACTCCAAAATCTGTAGAAGAAAAGGAACTAATATCAATCTTTTGTTGCGATGAATCTCTGGAAGTCCTATAACAATTAACTCTAGATTTGTTGGCTAAATCATAGATAACTACATTTGCTCAATAATATCAAAACACATAATGATATATTAATTTCTGGATAGTTTTACATTCATCTCAAAATGGCTTTTATAAAGCCCTTTCAAATATAACTTCTCAAACCACCATACAGGAATAACTCCCAACTAACTACTAACTAACAACTAATATTTATTTATATCTAACTATAAACTAACTATGTAAACCTTAATATTATTCTAACACCCCCCTTTAAGGTTTACATGTAATAAAAACTAACATTCCCCCCTTTATTACATTGTTCTTGCAATAGTATCAAGGGACCCCCCCTTAATGCTAATATACTCAACAAAGTTGATTACATAATATGATTACATATTTTATAGAAGATCTTCTCCCAAAGTCATGCTATCTCGTCTACCCTTGGAAAGGCGTAGCTTCGAGCTATGTTCTTGAGCTCTTTAGTCCCTAACTATCAAATCACACAGTCTTGAATTATTCGACAACAATCCTTAAGAGATATGACTGATCTCTATCATTGTCTAGTGACTGCGAAAGGGTATAATTCTTGATCATAGACTCTGAAGCTCGCTAGACAACAATCCATATTGAGCTCAACACCAAATCCCAAACCTATCTCCAAAACAAAATTTTCACAAAACATACATTCTTCAAATCTGTCAGCATCAACAAAGAAAAGCAAAACAACCAAAACCAAAAACGCTTCTCATGCAAAGCATCATCTCAAAGCAAGAAGCTAACTTGATATGATGGAAAATCCTCCATCCTCCAATGCCACCTGCCTCCAATATGACCCTGTTACACTTTAACCAACTGATGTCTTGGATGAGTCTTTGGATGCCTCATCAGAAATATAAAGGATGGCCCTAAAAGCATAAGTGATCTTTGACATATGTGCATTCATGATTAAAAGATGATAATGCCAATTTGAACCAATGATAGACCCATACACTAATCAACCTTATATCTCCAAGATATTATTAAACATTCATCAAATTAAGCCTTCAACAATTTTTACCTTATTACTCCAAATAAAAATATAAAAACTCTAGAATTTCACACTACCACAGTCCTCTGAACTATAATTTTTCTACTGTTTCCTTTTATTTCCTTCAATGGCTTCTATCATTTGCAATTTGGCTTCCTATGCTTTCTTGGACTCCTTGGCCACACTTTGATTTCCTTCCAAAAGAAATGACTCAAATCTTCTTTTCAAACAATTTTCTTTGATTTGCCTTCAATGATTGGTGTCTTCCTCACTCAAATCTCCCTTTTAATTTTTTATGGAGACAAAATAGTTATAATCTTCCAACAATTCATCCACATAAAAAACATAAACAATAAAGAACAATTCCTCAGAATTAACAGAGACAGATCAAACCAATAATGAAGAGGCACAAATTGCTAGCCTTCAAACTTACACAGCGCCTCCACCGAGAACATGATGAACGAACTTTTGTATGCCAGTCGGCTTGGACAATATTGGAAGCATTCTACATGCCTTCATTTTATGCAAATGCTTCAAAAGAACTTCAAAAATGCCTTTCAATGATTACATTTCCACATTTCTCTCACGCATAGAAGTTTATCACGCAACTTTTTAATGACATGATAAAACTGAACAACTCTTCTCATATACAGATTTCACTTGGGCCCATGAGATAAAGCCCTTTTATACCATATGTTGGCTAAATTGATGTAGTGGACCTACTCAAGGGTCCTCCTACATGTTGTATATTTAAATTGAATACATTTATTTTATATATACAATATATAATATATTTATTACTTATTATTTATTATTATATTTTATATAATGTAAATTATTAAGTATATATTTTAAATATTGTACGATATTATAAAATCATATATTTATATTAGATATATTATATATTTGTTATGTAATATATATATATATATATATTATATTTAGATTTATTATATTTTATAATATTATTTAAATTAATTTGTAAGAAATCTAACAATTTAAGTGATATTTCATGTATTATATTATATTATATTATATTTATACAAGTATTTATTATATTTTATAATATTATTTAATTTAACTTGTAAGATGGATAAATAAAACATAAGTTATGAATTTTAAAATCACTTTTAATTAAATAAATTAAATTTAGATATCTTAATTATTTTTAAAGATATTGATTTTATTAAATACTTTTTAAAATGGAATTTTTATTTTTAAATTAAAAAATATTTAATTTTAAATCTCTTAGTTTTAAACTTAATTTTGACTATTGAACTTTTAAATTATACAATATTTAAGTAGAATATATTAATTAGTGTGCCCTTAATTTTAATTTATAATATATCTTGTTTTGTTAAGAAAATATAATTTTTTTAAAAAATATATTATTATAATGTATAATAACATATATAATTAAAATATAAATTCCATAAGAATATATTTAAAATTTCATAATATCTACCAACAAAGAAAATATTTGTGATAAAGATATGCAATTAACTATATGACCCAACGATCCATTCAAAATTTACTATCTTAGATATTTTATTCTATGCATTAAATGACTTTTGGTCAACTTGTTTAGCCACATATGTACCATCTACAGTATAATCAATGCTTTTTAGGCGGTGACAAAACTAGAAAAAAAAAAGCTTATATATACGCTTAGTTTTACAATTTGTATTAGCTTTGCATTCAGAAATCACTACACTCTTTCACTCTAAAGCTTATAATACAAGTATGTTTTATTTCTAAGTTTCAACTATTAGTAGTTTCGGATAGAAATATTTTCCCATATCTTGTATTTTGAATTTATTGGATGAGGAAGCCATCTCAAAACAAAGTTTTCATTTTAAATATTTTTGTTCTTGTTACCTTTTAAGTCGCCCTTATTCTTTTTTTTCGTTAACTTCCCTAAGCAAGAATTGATTTACCATCTTCCCTTATTGGTCGTATGTTTGTTTCCTAAGTCAGCTCTTTGTTCTTAAAGTTCATCCACCTATCATCTTTTGTGTGTAAAATTACTAAAGTGTTGAACCTTTGAACTTGAACCCTTTTCAAGGTTTAAGAGTTCAATGGCTCAAGAGTCCAATACTCAATGCTTCGTAAGGAGTCATGTACACTCAATTCCCTTGTGTAATTCAATGCATTCTTGAACCTTTCGCTTGAACCTCATAGCGGATTTCAATGGTTCAAGAGTTCAATGGTTCAATGATTCAAACTTCAATGTTTCTTGAAAGGTCATTTAACTCTTGGTTGGTCTGTGTAATTCATCTTGTATCTTTGAACCTTCGAGTTGAACCTTATTTCGGAGTTCAAAGGTTCAAAGGTTCAACGTTCGGTGACTATAGTCTCATTTCTTCTTGAAGCCTTCTCTAAGTCAAAATTAGCAAGAAATTTAGAGGAAAATATATCCGAAACTTATTATGAAGTGGAAAGTTCTAATTTTTGAAAGGTTATGGATAATAATTACACATCAAGGTCGTGCGTGAGGAATGCTTGCCATTAATGCATCTGTCAGAGTTCATGTCTTATCAAGCATTTTTAGCACGTATTATTTCAGCTAATAATTATTTGACCTAGTTAATGCCTTTATCAAGAGAGAACAAGCCAAATTTGGCAAGTAAACACATTAGGTGATGCAAAAGGAGAACAGAGCGAGAGGTATAAGATTTTTGTTGCTCAATTTCATAGTAATTTCAGATATATTGAAGGTGAGTTCTACTCTTCCTATAAGTTGTTTTCATTACTTTGTTGGAAAGAAGAATCATTTTGAGTTTTCAGCATTATTTAAGAAGTTCAAAGCATTTTTCATTATATCCTCCAATCTGTAGCTATGAAATCTGCTTGTCTTGGTTACGAGCACGGTCCTGGTCTCATTTGTTCTCTTCTTGAATTCGGGGATACCTCTCTAGTTGAATATGATTTAGAAGATTTTAGGGAGAGGGTTAAAAATCCTGTGCCAACTCCTATGATGGAGAAGATAGTGGAAAGTGGTTTGGTTGAAGCTGTGGCCTTCCCCATGGTTGTACAGTACCCCAAATTGGTTCTAGAATGCATGAATAGATATGACACCCAAAATAGGTGCATTAGAACTGTGGATGGCAATGTGTTACTTCATATTAATAGATAAACCCTAATGTCTGTGATGAGAATTCTACCTAAGGAACCATATTCTGACCTCAATATTACTTCTTCTTATGGTCATTTTTCATTAAAGAAAGCAAACTACAGGAGCGTAATTGCAAGAAATTGGTTATTGAAATTCCAAAAGGGGGGTTCAAGACTACCCAAACCATTGACAAGAGATCACATGATTCAGGAGGTAAAGGATATTGTGGTGTTGCTACACAGGCTAAAGGGTAACTCCTAGGCATATTATTGGGAAGACTGGATGTATTTCTTCATCCAAGTGATCCTCCAAGGAGAACAGTATTTGGACTGGGCGGAAATTATAGCTGAATGTTTGCATCTGGGCCTAAGTAATTGTTTGAGGAATAAGGATTTTTATATGTCTTCATATCTCTTCTATTCCCTGGCGTCTACAAGACAATGGGTAGGGCTACCTCATACACCCTTGGTTGGAGACAGCAAAATTTATGATTATTATTCATAGTTACAAATGCAAAATTGTAATGAGAATTATAGGAGAGTTAATGATGTTTTTACTGGAAGAGTGACTCATGAATTGGCAAGCAACATTAATAAGAGAATGTCTGATGAAGCTATGCAACTGATCAATATTTATGGTAGTTTCTTTATTTAGTTTCCCAAATTTACTTATATCAGAGTTGGGGGTTTTGACGGTGAACCCGTGAAGTTGCCCAGGTATGTTTTTGATCACTTTGCATTGATAGAAGTCTGCAGACAACTAGCCTATGTGGATAAGAAATTCCTAATGAAGAAAGAATCTAGTATATCTTTTCCCATTGAACTTGGACACTATTCATGCCAGTCAATTTCTAACGCTTTGAATTTAGAAGTGGATCTAAAACAATTTAATTTTCAATACTACACTACCAGATCCCAATTTGATAGCAAAGGCTTTGCAAGGGATAATTTGGATTTTGGGACAGGATTTTCACATATTCCACAAATAGAGGATTATTGGGAGGATTGTTCAGATGAATTTGAGGTCAGAAAGAGGCTTTGGTGTAGGTTCTCCTTAGGGCAAATAGTTACCCTCAATTTAAATATGAATATTTCTAGAATAGTTGATAATGAGGAACAGGTGATTGATCCTTAATTTGAACAGATAAAATAATTACCTATTCCAGAAATTGATTGGGATAAAGATGAAGAAGATCAGATTAAGGTTAGAACTCTCCCAATAATAAGGAGGACTAAGAAATGGCTGAGGGAACGTAGGCTGGAGGAAGTTCAAAATAAAGATTCCCAACAATGTGCACCAATAGTTGAATCATGATCTCCAATAAGCTCTTCTAATCGACTTATTGCTATTTGTGATGTAGGTACTTCCAAGCCAAAAAATGGAAGGGGTCTTGTCATCAAAGAATCCAAGAAATCTCTCACAACTATTCTACCCCCTCGTGCCCCTAGATCAAGAACTAAAAGCAGGAAGAAGAAGTAGATTTCTGAGAGAATAGTTGTGGATTTGAATTCTAAAGAGGATTCGGGAGAAGCAACAGGTGATAAAGAGTCTGATTCACCAATGGCAGAGGAGGTTAGTGCAAATCAACAGGCAGAGGTTGCCTCAGAGTCTGCTGACCTGATGATGATTTCAAATGTGCCTTTTGATCAATTAAATCCTGGTAAAGAAGTTCCGGCCTCTGCACCCAAATGGTTGGAAAGTTTAATTAGCGACAAGAGAAAAATAGTTCCATTTTCATTGCCATTGGAGGACATGGTTAGCAAGTGTTTAGGAAAGACTCCTAAATCTAAGAAGCTAAAAACAACATCCAGGGTGGACATTAACCCTAACACAAGGAATAGGAGCACATAAATAGCTTGGCCAACGACTGATGAGGAAGTTCAAGATCCTACAGTTCAGGATTTCACAATTGAAAAAATAGATCTTGGGACACATCACGCGCTGCAGATGTGTATCATCTTGAAGCATCCACCAAAAGGATAGTCATCCGTACCTGGAAGGATGAGAAAGATAAAAGGGAGTTGAAATAGACCTTACGGTCAATGGCAGAGTATATCGATGCCATTCACAATCCAAATCCACAACCTGTTTCCCAGCTACCCCTGTCTTTTGACCCTAAATCTCTAGTCAATTAGAAAATGCTAGACCAAATACACAGGAACAAAATGGTAACTAAAATATTTGATGATTGGTTGGACAACATTATCCAAAAGGGTACGGAGTACATTCATGAACTGAAGAATATATATGATCAAACCACAGCTACCATCGAAGACTTGAAATCATAGAATGCTTCATGGGTAAAAGATGAAGGGAAATGGATGAATGTGATAAACCAAATTGATGATGTTCAGAAGTATGGGATAACAAAGTTTTTATCAGAAAAGAATTTGACAAGTCTGAATGATGATATACTGTATGTAAGTAAGAGAAATATTGAATGGAGGAATTCAGTATCCAGACAAGGGTGAATTGAACTTACAAAAATGATCAAAGAAATAACTGAGTTCACTCAATCCTTACAGTGCGATTTACAATGTATTGATGTGAAATATATAAAGGATGATGGAGAGCTAGAAGAAGATGTCGATATTGTGATTCAATCTTTCAGAGAAAAATTAGTTTCATTAAAGAAAATGACAACTTATTAATTGAAGATTTCTCCCAGATTTCAAAGGTGGAATCACTTCTTCATCTTTGTGTCGATGTAGTCCCAGAGCACGTGGAGAAAATGGTGAAAATTTGAAGAGAGAAAGATGTTTGGAAAGCAAGGGTGAAACATATTGGCATTCCCAATTTCTCGAAAATCCAGGAATTCGTTGCTGCATATCAGGAGTGGAAGGTGCAACTTGTCTCCTCAGTTGAGCAAAACAAATTTGAAGATTCTAATCTGTTCCCTCAATCATAATCTTATTTGCATAGTCTCTTTATTCAATTATTCAGTTGGTATTATTTTTTAAAAATTTGTCTTTTAATTGAGTTTGTAAAAAACTAAATCCCGTATGGGTTAGAGTTTGCTTTAACTCTGGGTTTGGTTTAAAAGAATGGTTAATTAGGGTGACTATATATATGTTTTTAGTTGTTATAACTAATAGGATAGAATATTGAAGAAAAAGAGACAAGAAATTTGAGAGTAAAACTTTTGCTGTTTTACAACATATATGACGTTTGTCTGAAACATTTTTCATCTGTGAATGAAAAGGAGAAATAATTACTGCATACTTAGATCTGTGTGTTTAAGTAAATTTGGAGTCAGGTTTTTTGTCTGAAATCTTCTTTCATATGGTAATTGTTCTTTCATTGGATAACTCATTATATGTGTTTTATCATTATTGGTTCAGCAATATACATGTTTATATATCTTATTATTATTGAAGATAGAATCTGTGTATTCTATTACCAAATGATGTTGTAGGAAAGGGTATCACATTCATAGCATGATGATGTATGGATGTTAGTTTGCCTTTAAGCACTTTCTGGTTAAAAGTGTATCTGAATGATTAAAATAGATTGAATTCATTGAAGATTTTAAAGGGAGCTGTACCTTAATTCAGAGGGGAACTATTCTTGATAGCCCACCCATTTGTTGTTTAATTTATTTATTCTTGAAAGAAAGGGGTATAGAGTCAAAATAAAATATTTTTAGACCAAGACAAATCTATTAACCAACAGTTCTATAGTTTTATCTTTTGATCTTTGTATCATGTCTTAAGGGCACTGTATCTTTGGTTTAGATTTTACAAATTAGATCTTGTCGTTGTCTTGAGGTTGGCTTTAGTTGTTTATAACATAACATTATTGTTGTATACATCTTGCAATTGTTCATCCTTTCGTATTTTTTAAACAGTCACAATATGTGAACTGTTCTAAGCTTTTCCGTAAATTTTTATGGATTCTATTTGACTCACATTTAGTCATGAACAGACAATGGAATGGAGTGAGACCTTGAATTTTAAATTTATTGTGCTTATCAACTAAATATTTATTGGCCCTTCTTACTTATGATTGATTATAATAATAAGTTTTTCCTATACAAATTTTTATAATAGAATTTAAATATGCTCTTTTAAATAGTAAGAATTATAAAGTTAAGGTGCACAAAAGTTAGAAATGCTACTTCTGACAGTACTATGGATTCAACTATTGAGGAATTTGACACTAAAGCCTTTAGGAGGACTTTGAGTAGAAAAGAGAATTATAATAGAAAAGGCTTTGGTCACAAAGAGGAAGCTCTTGAAGAAATGGACTAAGAGTATACCAATAAGTGTGCCAACTCTAGCATTTTTCCTTCCATGTAATTTTTTTGGAAACTTTTAGGTTTTGATTCTGGGATATAAATTACAACATAGGCAATAACCATTCAATGAGGGCCCAGTGTATGCCCCCAAAGGTTGAAGACTTTAAGGTATTCAATCCATACCTGGTAAAAAATAGTCCCTTCTGGTGTAGAGGAGAAGAAGCAATGGGTGCTGAAATGCTTCTATTTGATAGAGATTTGAATTTCTTAATCCCTGCCTCTCTAAATAAGTCTGCATCTGCCACTATCACTAATGGCTACCTTCCAAAGTTGAACCTGCAATTACAAACATAATCATATACATGTGATAATCATACCTGACAAAACTCCTCTTTTCTTTATTGAGCTTTGATGGATGTCCCTTCATTATTTCTGGAGATTTGACGCTGTGACTACACTAGTAGATATGGATGCAAAATGTGAAAGCATAGAAAAGGCACGTGAAATGACTGACCAAAAATACGCTAACATATACTACATAGTGAAACCAATTCATTAAGTCACCCAAAAACACCATAGAAACAAAGAAATTGTAAGTTATGCAACTTAAATAAGGGAGAGGACAAAACACATTAATTCCTGACTAGTCCACTTGATAACAATATTTGGCATGATTCAGTAAGCATTTGCAATCATAGGTTACTTCCTAAAATGCCAAATCAAAAACAATCAAGCATATTTAGGAGAAATTATCATAGAACTGAACAATTATATGAACTTCAACTATCTAGACATTTCCAATTATAAATTGGTGCATAAAACAGTAAATCATAGGAAACAAAAATAATCTTAGAGAATTTTTCATAAAGATTCACAATCCCAAAAACAATTTCCTACCTAAACATATTCACTTTGAGACATGCTATAGACTAATTTGTCATTAAGTATATTAAAAGCCTTATCATTCTCAACACAAAAAATGCCCTCACTTTAGGGTTTCAAGTTTCACCAACTTACTAAAGAAGACAAAATCTGACTATTAGGAGAATTCTTAATCACAAAGAGTCCACTAAAATTCAACTTTTTTAAAGTACCAAATAAAAGATAAAGCCAACAAACTCTTTCAATGGAATATATACACTACAATGAGACATTAAATTAGCAAAAACTAATTATCCATGCACCCAATATCAACATGTTGCTTGTTCTCCTATTGATTTTTTTTTTTCCTAACGTAATAGACACCCCTTGGCGATAAGTCCAAGGAGACCGATCATACATGTACCCAACCTCATGAAGCTACTTTTTTTTTCTAATGAAAATTGAACGAAATCGAACAGCACCTTGGAGAGTTTGTTGTGAAGTGACTAACCAAAATACCCAATTGTAATACATGATCACAATTCCCTATTACCAGACCGATAGCCACAATATACTATTATTTAGTAATATATCATTAATTAGGGATTAATATACACGCTAAGATAGACATCAAACTCACAAATCATACTATATTGTCATTGACAATGCTTCCTATAGAACACAGTAACCCAATGCAAGGATGATATCCACTCTTTCTTATGCATTTATGACCCCCAAATTACCTTAACCAATCTCTCAATCTCATAGAACTAGCAAGGTGTACTTTATTAAATACATGGTAATAGTTAGGGTTTAGTTGCATGACAAAATCACTACAAGTTTTATTGTACAGTCCTTGTGCTATAAGGATATAATACTGCGATAGGATAAAACCCTTAATACATTCCTCATCTCTTTGGAGAATACTGAATACACCAATTGCAACTGCCAGGGCATATTCAACACCCTCAACATTGAAACCATACAATGCCAATTAAACACAAATGAACTCGGGTTAAGTCCAAACATTGTTTCCTACATAGTCAAACACATCACTGTTTACAGCGAGTGATATGATTCAACTCATGTTTCCACTGTCAAGTAACATGGCTCATTCCCTTCAAAGTTTTCACATAATCAAAATCATGATGATGGCATATAAACTACTTACAACAAGTGAGCATCGAGTGCTTATTATAATTGCCCTAGAAAACCCCTTAAACATATTGACCCCAATAGAACAAAGTTACATCTACAAGGACATCTTTTAGCATTATAAGACTAAATTTCATAGATCAGGGAAGATCCTTTCATGTCTGTGAAGTTCATTTAAAGATTGTGTAAGTTGCCATCACACAAAATCATTCTTTATATGTCATACCAACTTACTAGGGATACCAATAATGCTAACAACAAATGAGGATTCACAGTAGAGCTCCCACAAATATCTTTCATTGAGCTATAGATGAATCTCCAACACCACTTAATGAAGCAACTTCTTCTCTCTCACCCTCACAACCCTAGTTATCCCACAATGCATGCATAAACCCATGAGACACAAGGAACACAGTCAATAATGCAACTCTATCTCCATACAAACAGTGCAGACCCAATAGTATTTTATTCTCCATTCTCCACGTCTACTCCATTTCTTTCTTCTTCTTCTAATACACAGACAGGAGGGTGATAGACCACACTTAATCCTCTCATGCTTCCTCCATTAGGATATTTTAATGTTTTAATCACCCAATACTTACTCAGGTTTTGCACTGTCAGCAGCTTTCTGGCATAAGTTTTGATTAGAAAAGATAACTCAAATTTTACTTCTAGCATTGCAGATTGCAAAATTTTTAGTGCAAAAACTTCTTGGCCTATTTTCAAATATGTATATGAAAGAAGGTGTTGTCCATCCTATTGATGCACTTATATCTTCAGGGGCCATTGTGTCAGCAAAGAATAAAAGTAATGCAACTAGAACATCATTGAAAACATGGCATAACAGAAAAAGTGGTGAGGGATCGACAAGAGAGGTCACTGGAATGGAAAAGAGTAAAGATTCAAATCATACAATCAATTCATCTCCAGTCTTGGTGCCAAGTGCTAATTTGGATCTTAAATTAATTATCAATGCTCACGCAAGGCACTTTAAGCATATGTACATCATTGCAAGTTTGGGTGCTACTGAAGCTGAATCTCCCAACAACCTTTGCAAGTTGACAAATCTATGTAAGAATTTAAGTGATTCCTTCTGTGATTTGACTCATTAAACTAAAACCTAATATGCATTCGTTTAAATTATACATTTATCCCGTAGACCCCAGTCCATTAGCATAATAAAATACCTAGTGAGACTCTAGAACATTTTATTTACAAATGAATTTCCAATATATTTGTGTAGTCACACACACCCAAACATATTAGCAACATTTAACAAGGTGTTAAATTGATGATATTGGTCAAAAAATAATCAAGATTAAGTGTACAAGTCCACCAACTTCACATATATGAGAGTTTTGGAGTTTGACAAAGAGAGTTGCTCTTGGAGGTCCTGGTATCTTACTGTAAGCCCTGGGATGGCTCGTAGGGATGGATCACATAGCTTCTTTTGTATTTAGTAGGCTAAATGTTAGAGAACATCTCTATCACTGTCTTTGGGGCATTGTGATATTCAGTCTTGTTGACTGCCTTTGAGTACTTAGTAGATTAATTTCAAACTATGAAGGGCTTTCGAATTTTCCCATTCATGTAGTTGAAAGATCATGTAGGGATGCTGACAATGATTGGAGATAGAGTTTTCCTTCACCTATTCCAAGTGTATTTGTTCAAAAAAATCCAACACTTTTCAAAGAAACCCACTGTTTTTCTATCTACTAATGATTTCAGTCTATAGCATGTACTTATGTGATTGTATATGTATTTCAATTTGTGAACCTGGCAACATTCTCATAGGAATTGTTGCAACATCTTATGAAAAACCTCAAAGGGAGGAAACTAGATTTTGATGGAAGTAAACAAGATGCCAGTGGTGAAGATTATCTGTCTGATACAAAAAAATCTTTCGTTGTAGGAGATCAATGTACCCTGTTCTTGGCAACACGATCTGATTGACAAACGAAGTCAGATTTGTGTGTTTGCTTTACACCCATCCTAGAAGCCCTTGGAAGGGACTCTAGTTGCACTGCAACACTAGTGACTAGTGCTCCCTCAAAGCTTTTAATTAGTAGAGGGTTGCATATTTTGTCCAACGAATATGAAGGTTACTTTTGAGAGGGACTATGTTTTCAATGTTAACTCCTCTACCATCAAATTCTTGAGTTCATGGTGTAGCATTACTCTATATCTCATCCAACTACCCCAAAATTAGAACCCTCAACTACTAAAAGCATACATTCACATCATATTCTTAGAGTTGTGTTTGGAGAAGATTCCATCGAATATAAAAACAGTTGAAACAACTCACCATTATTTGTAAATTTTATAACTTTTGGCCCAATATGATTGCATCACATGACTAATTGAGTACTCATTAGAAACCCTTGATTAGAAAGGATCTATCTATTCTATCACTAGTTTATGGTTCTATGTGAATCCATCAAGGATAGAGATGCCCTACTTAGCAATGACCATTGGTTCTAGGACAATGCTCTTCTACGAGCTAAACCTTCCCACACTAATTTAATCCCCTAACACAATCCTTCCCTTTATCTCCAATTTGGGTGAGATTGTTGAACCTCCTAGTCTAATTCTAGAAAAAATAATCTCTCCATTAGAAATTATTTGGGTAATCTTATTTTTGTTCCTAATGCGAATCTAATGGAACACCATTCAATTATGTAAGGATCCTTGTTGGATTTGATTTATCAAAGAAGCTATTGGTTGAAATGTGCTTAAATGTTGATAATTGGGAGTGGATTTAATAACTTGATTACAAAGGGATACCCTTTAGTTGTCAAGCTTGTTTTGCAACTAGTCATTTAGTCACAAAATGGCTAAGGGCTTCTCCTTGACAACAATGCTTCATCTTCACAAAGATGACCACCTAATGGATAGGTATGGAGTCATGAAACTTGGTGATCAACTCCAATTATGAGGAAGTCTATTTTTCTTATGAAACTTGGTGATCAACTCCAATTATGAGGAAGTCTATTTTTCTTAGGATTCCTCTTCGTCCACTTCAAATTTTTTATCCATCTTCTCACTTATGGGTCCCCCCCTTTTGATAACACTAATATGCATTCCTCTTCTTGTGTGTTAAGGCTAGTTGGTGCAGGAACACCCCTTCAATAGGCTAAATATACATCTGAAGGAGAAGACTAAGTTTTACTATGTTTATACATTTCATGTTGTCATGTAGTATTTGTGTAACATTTCATGTTTGTAACCGACCCCACCATATGAATCGAAGTCCCAAATTTGGCATCCCAATTTGGACCTCATTAGACATTTGGGGTATGTAGATGATTAAGTCAATGTCTCGCATGATTAGGTGTTTTGTTGTCTTAAGCCAGATAGGTGTCGAGTGATTAGTTAGGTTTTTTTTATTATAATCTTGGTTTAAGCAAAATCAGAACAGGGGGAGTTAGAGACAAAAAAACTAGGCAAAGGGGAGAGAGGATGAGGTTGTTGGTTTTTTTTCATCCTCTGGAATTATCAAATGTATGAATCTCTGTAAGAATGAAGAAATAGAAATTCTATCAGTTGCATTTTACAAATTCTGGATTTCGTGTAAATTCCCTGTGTATTGAATTGTCCTATGTACATTATCTATATAGAATCATTTTGTATTTAATTTAGTCTTTCTGTGGTTGAAATGTATGATTAAAGCCATTCCACTGGTGGATTTTTGTGAAATCAGTGGAATGGGCTTGTAAAATAGTTTTCTATTTTGTTCTCTTTTTGTTCGTGATCATAGCAAAATAGAAACTGCGAAATCTATTATAGAGGAGGTTAGTAGCATGAGATTCAATTATACATTTTATCAATATACATCAATTGTATACTGGAACAGATTGTGAGTATATCGCATTTGTGTGCGAGTAGTATCCTATGTATATCCTGTGAAGAAAGGTATGTATAAAAGTCCTTCTAGGTTAAGTTAGTGTTGTTCACTGAACATATGAATAGTGTGTATGCCACTAATATACCTGAGTACATTTCATGTGTATATCGCACTTGAATGCAAATATACATTTCGTGTGTATCCTGCATCTGTGTGTCAGGTTGGAGCATATCGGGGAAACCAATAGTAGATGGTCACAGATGGTTGAACCAATTCAAAGGTTCAATGGTTCAACGACTACCGCAGGTTCATGTTGGTTCGTTGGTTCAATGAGGAGCATCGGGTTCAATGGTTCAATCACAGCGACAGTTCTGTGAATTTAAACTGTTTCACACCATTCTGCTACCTACACTCTGCGTCATAGTGGTATCAGAGAAAAGGAGTATCTTTTGGGAAGAAGCAGTAGACAAAATGTCAGAGGAAGAGGGATCATTAGAGTACCCAGTAAAAATGACCAACGCTGAGTTGGTGGAATTAGTGAGAAAGCAAATGGCAGAGAGCAAAGCAACTCAGGCTCAGAATCAAGCTTTGAAAGAGGAGGTAGAGAAGTTGAGGGACAGAGTAGAGAAAGTGGAAGAAGATTCTGGTAAATGAGAAGACAGGGATGAAGAGGAGATCCCTAAGCAGAAAGAGATAGAGGTTCCTGTAGACCAGAGACCCTTACTTAATGCCCTCAAATCCATGGAGAGAAGGACCATAGATATGAAAGTAGACCTGCCAATGTTTGTAGGGAAAATGGAACCTGATTCAGTGATGGAGTGGATAGACCCCTTGAATAACTTCTTTGAGACTAAGGAAATCCCAGACCACCAAAGGGTGAAGATAGCTCAATCCAAAATGAAAGGGGCTTCACTAAATTGGTGGAATTTCATCCAAGATGATAGGGTGAAAGAAGGAAAGAACAGAGTTGCTACTTGGAAGAGGATGATCGCTTTAATAAAGGAGGCCTATGTTCCATTGGATTACAACATCCAATTACATAAGAGGAAACAAAACTTGAAGAAGGAGTTAGATGTCAGCTCATACACAGAAGAGTTCATGAAACTATATGTCAAGACAAAGGTAAAGGAGAATGAAGAAGAGAAGGTGGCAAGATACCTCAATGGATTGAGGTTTGCCATCCAAGAAGACATAAATCTGCATAACCCAGAGACAGTCCAGAAGTGCTACCAATTGGCACTCAAAGTGGAAGAGAAATTCAAGAGAAGATAAGAGCAAAATAGTAGAGGAAGAGGAAAGTAGCAAAGGGGAGGAAGAAGTCCTTTCAGAGGTAGAGGAAATGGATTTGGATTCCAAGGTGAATCAAATCAAGAGAGCAGCAAAGGAGACAATAGTCAAAACCAAGGGGGAAGTTACAGTCAAAGAGGAAATTTTAGGGGTAGAAGACCACCATTTAGAGGGAGATCTCAGGGCAAAGGACCTATCAGATATTACAATTGCAATCAAGAAGGCCATATAGCCAATAGATGTCTAGGAAAGGCAACAAGTTCAATAGGAGAAAGGAGGATCAATCTAATCCGAGAACCTGATTGTCAAAGTGTGATAAGCTCAAACACTTCTCAAAGTGTGAATGCTCCTGACAGCTATGGATATCCTAAGAAAGGAGAATCTCTGATGATTAGGAGAGCAATGACCACCATGAAGGTGCCTGACAAAGAACCCCCACAAAGAAAGTCTCTCTTTAGAACTACTTGCAAGGCAGGAGGAAAGGTATGTAAAGTTCTGATTGATTCCAGATCCACTAAAAATTTTGTGTCATTTGAAATGGTAGAAAAGATGAAGCTTAGAAGACTGCCACATCCTTGTCCATACAAGATCTCATGGCTCACCCAAGGTCAGCAAACAGTTGTGGAAGAACAGGCTTGGGTAGAATTTCAAATTGGACCATACAAGGATAGATCATTGTTTGACATTGCTAAGATGGATGCTTGCCATCTTCTATTTGGAAGACCATGGCAGTATGACTTGAAGGCACACCATGATGGAGTGAGAAACACATATTCAATCACCAAGGATGGTAAGGTGATAGAGTTACTACCATTGATGGAGAATGAGGTGGAATCAAAAGGGAAAGAAGTCAAGGTGATGATGATAGAAGGCAAATGATTCATGAAAGAGATAGTAGAAGAAGGAGCAGTTGCATATGCTCTAATTCCATCCCTAAAGGTGAACAAGGAGCAGAAGCAAGAAGTCAAGGGAGAGAAGAGGCAAAGGTTCATAGATCTGGTTGTCCAAGAGTTATTGGACAAATACAAGGGCATCGTCTCTGATGGAATGCCAAGGTCCCTACCACCTATGAGAGACATCAGCCATTGTATAGATCTGATCCTAGGATCTACACTCCCAAACAAAGCAACATACAAGCTTACCCCAGAGCAGAATACAAAGATAGCAAGGCATATTGAGGAATTGTTGGAGACATGCCTAATTGGCAAGAGTTTAAGCCCATGTGCGGTACCAGCTGTACTAGCACCAAAGAAGGAAGGCACTTGGAGGCTTTGTACTGATTCAAGGGCTATCAAGAAGATAACAATCAAGTATAGGTTCCCAATCCCTAGGATAGAAGATTTACTTGATTGCTTGGGGGGTGCTAAGTATTTCACAAAAATGGATTTAAAGAGTGGCTATCATCATATTAGGATTAGGCCAGGAGATGAATGGAAAACTGCATTCAAGACCAATGAAGGGTTATATGAGTGGAAGGTCATACCTTTATGAGGTTGATGAATGAGGTCTTGAAGGAATTCATGGGAAAATTTGTCATAGTATATCTAGATGACATCCTGATTTTTAGTAATATAAGGGAAAAGCAGCTCAACCATATAGACTTGGTCCTCAAAAGGTTACATGAAGAGCAACTAATGATCAACTTAGGAAAGTATTTATTCATGCAGGAAGA
This sequence comes from Cunninghamia lanceolata, assembly GCA_027924645.1. Classification (NCBI taxonomy): domain Eukaryota; kingdom Viridiplantae; phylum Streptophyta; class Pinopsida; order Cupressales; family Cupressaceae; genus Cunninghamia; species Cunninghamia lanceolata. The sequence continues at coordinate 12,783,177 of BSBN01000870.1, read as the reverse complement.
GATCATCTACTTGGGATTTGTCATCTCACATAACAAACTGAAAATGGATCAAGAGAACGTAAGTGCCATCTTGTCTTGGCCAACTCCTAAAACCTTAAGTGATGTTAGAAGTTTCCATGGGTTATCAACCTTTTATAGGAAGTTGATAAAGGGGTTTAGTCATGTTTGTGCACCCATGCTTGATGCCATAGAGGGAGGACAGAAGTGCAGATTCACTTGGACAAAGGAGGCAGATGATTCATTTGAAACATTGAAGAAGAAGGTGGCAGAGCAGCCAGTCCTTGCACTTCCTGACTTCAACAAGATTTTTCAAGTAGAATGTGATGCAAGTCACATGGCAATTGGAGCAGTAATCAGTCAAGAAGGTAGGCCTATTGCATTTTTCAGTGAGAAACTAAATGATGCAAAGAAGAGATACTCATCATATGATTTGGAGATGTACGCTCTAGTACAGTCACTCAAAAAGTGGAGACACTACCTAATGCCAAAAGAATTCAGTGTTCACAGATAATCAGGCCCTTAGTTTCATAAACATTCAAGAGAAGCTGAACCATAGGCACATGAAGTGGGTGGAGACTTTACAAGATTTCACCGTCACACTCAAGCATAAGAAAGGGGTCAAGAACAAGGTAGCAGATGCTTTGAGCAGGAGGGTCTTAACCATAAATCATATTCAATTAGAGAGTGTTGGCATTGATTCTTTGAAGGCCATGTATGATACTGATGAAGATTTTGGAGAAATCTATAAGGTATGTACTTCATTTGGTGAAAAATATCATGTTGAGTTCTCTGAATTTCTAATCCAAGATAGACTACTTTTCAAAGGTAGATAGTTGTGTATACCATGATGTTCTATGAGACTGAATATTATTAGGGAGAAACATTGTGGGGCCATGGCAGGACATTTTGGTCTCGATAAGACACTTGATCTTGTGAAGACACATTACTATTGGCCCAAGTTACAACCAGATGTGAGGAAATTTGTAGAGGCATGTGTGATATGTCAGAAGGCAAAAGAGAGATCCACTAATGGAGGTTTGTATCAGCCACTACCTATTCCTTCTAGGTCATGGGAGAGCATAAGCATGGACTTTGTATTGGGTTTGCCTAGGACAAGGAAGGGATATGCCAGTATTTTTGTTGTAGTAGACAAATTTAGTAAAATGGCACATTTCTTGCCATGCAAAACCACTTGTGATGCTTCATATGTTGCTGATTTATTTTTCAAAGAGATAGTAAGGATACATGGATTTCCATTTAGCATAGTGTTAGATAGAGATGTGAAGTTTATTGGCCACTTTTGGAGGACTCTTTGGAAGAAGCTTGGAACAAATTTATCCTTCTCATTAGCCTACCATCCTTAGATAGATGGTCAAACTAAAGGGAAATTTGTTAAGGTGTTTGACAAGGCAGCATGGAGAGAAGTGGGATAACATTCTCTCACAAGTAGAATTTTCCTATAATGACACTATCAATAGGAGTACAGGGAAGTCACCTTTTCAGGTGGTATATGGTATTCATCCCAGGGGTATTTTGGAGTTGAGAGATCTACCTACAGGAGAGTCTATTAGTGCAGATGGAGAAGCTTTTGCATCAGCCATCAAAGAGGTGCATGATCAAGTCAAGACACAACTCCAACAAACTACATTGAAGTATAAAGCATATGCTGATAAGAAGAAGAGAGATGTATAATTTGATGTTGGAGATTTGGTATGGGTTAATCTAAAGAAGGAGAGACTCCCAAAAAGTAAATATACCAAGCTAATGTAGAGGAGGATTGGACCATGTCATATTTTGAAGAAGTGTGGGCATAATGCTTATGAGATCCAACTTCCTCCTGATCTTGGATTGTCACCCATTTTCAATATATGTGATTTAACTCCACACAAGCAGAATGCAGATGTAGAACAGGAACCATTACAGGATGTAGCAGATGATGATATTCCTAAGTAAGATCCACCAAAATTGAAGAAGATATTAGGCTCAAGAGTGACAAAGAAGACAAGGAACAAAGAGTACATGGATTACTTGGTGGCTTGGCATGGGAAACTTAATTCTAAGGTAGTTTGGATGACTGAAGATCAGATCACAAACCATGGAGCAGACTTTCAAACTCCGATCTCAAGTGGGCTTGAGATCTCTTCTCTCGGGGAGTATGGTGCAGGAGCACCCCTTCAACAAGCTAAATATACATCTAAAGGAGAAGATTAAGTTTTACTATGTTTATACATTTCATGTTGTCATGTAGTATTTGTGATAACATTTCATGTTTGTAACCAACCCCACCATATGAATCGAAGTCCCAAATTTGGCATCCCAATTTGGACCTCATTAGACATTTGGGGTATGTAGATGATTAAGTCAATGTGTCGCATGATTAGGTGTTTTGTTGTCTTAAGCCAAACAGGTGTCGAGCGATTAGTTAGGATTTTTTATTATAATCTTGGTTTAAGCAAAATCAGAACAAGTGGAGTTAGAGACAGAAAAAAAAACAGGTAGAGGGGAGAGAGGAGGAGGTTGTTGGTTTTTTTCATCCTCTGGAATTATCAAATGTATGAATCTTTGTAAGAATGAAGAAATAGAAATTCTGTCAGTTGTGTTTTACAAATTCTAGATTCTGTGTAAATTCCCTGTGTATTGAATTGTCCTATGTACATTATCTGTATAGAATCATTTTGTATTTAATTTAGTCTTTCTGTGGTTGAAATGTACGATTAAAGCCATTCCACTGGTGGATTTCTGTGAAATCAGTGGAATGGGCTTGTAAAATAGTTTTCTATTTTGTTTTCTTTTTGTTCGTGATCATGGTAGAATAGAAACTATGAAATTTGTTATAGAGGAGGATAGTAGCATGAGATTCAATTATACATTTTATTGATATACGTCAATTGTATGCTGGAACAGCTTGTTAGTATATCACATTTGTATGTGAGTAGCATCCTGTGTATATCCTATGAAGAAAGGTATGTATAAAAGTCCTTCTGGGTTAAGTTAGTGTTATTCACTGAACATATGAACAGTGTGTATGTTGCTAATGTACCTAAGTACATTTCATGTGTATATCACACTTGAATGAGAATATACATATCATGTGTATCCCACATCTGTGTGTCAGGTTGGAGCATATCAAGGAAACCGATAGTAGATGGTCACAGATGGTTGAACCAATTCAAAGGTTCAATGGTTCAACGGCTATCGCAGGTTCATGTTGGTTCATCGGTTCAATGAGGAGCATCAGGTTCAATGGTTCAATGAACTCGAAGGTTCAATCGGCAAAAGAACTTTAGAGTTGGCTGAAGAGTATGTATTGTCGACAGTTGAACCGATGGTTGAACTTGTTCAATGGTTCAATGGTTCAGTAACCGCAGGTTCAGAGAGTTCAACAGTTTAGCGAAGGCTCATTTTGGTGTGCCAGTTCAACAAGGTGGAGATGGATTTGAAGAATTCGACGGTCCAACATATAGTTGCCAACAGCGTTTAATCAAAGCGATAAGAATATATTGAACCTACAGTTGTGGGTCAATGGTTCACATGGTTCAAAGGTTCAACCACAACGACAGTTCTGTGAATTTAAACTATTTCACACCATTCCACTGCTTACACTCTGCATCACTAGTTACCCCTTTTGTAATTAATCATTCAAATTCTCTAGATATTTGGATAAGGTGGAAAGGAAAAACAAGCTTTCATCCTTAGCTAAAGTCACACAACTCAACTATAGGATGTGTTGGAACTGGATATTTCTAGTCAATTTTTTCAAAAGATGCTTACCTTAATGACACCACAGAGTTGTGTCTGCAAACAAGAAAATTATCAGACTTTATCTTGGAATCTGATGATGATCTATTTTTGTGCAATCTGAATTGTGGATTACATGGCACACTAGATGAATCAAACAAACTTTTGTAATTTCTTGAAACATGAAATGCTTGAAGGCAATAGTGCTAGATGGTATGATTAGTTGCATATAAAGAAAAATAAATCATCGCAATAATTTCATGAAGCATTTGACTTTTTTAAAAACTGTTACATACAGATGCTTAAAATTTTAATGAATTGAACCAACGCAAAATAATATATGATAAAAAATACAAGTGATTATAAACCTAATTCAGATGCTTGGCAAACCTAGTGTTTTAGAATTAAAACATCTATAATTTATTGGAGGTTGAATCTACATAGAACTAGAAGGCATGAATAAACAAATTTTTTGATTATGTGTAGCATGAGTAGTTGTAGGCAGAATGCCTGAAGGAAGCAGAAAAAGATGATGGATACTTAACTAGATTAAAATTGATAGCAACAGGTTCAATAAAGTGCTATAAAACTTAGGAAGTTTGGAGGGAAGAGTTTGAAATATGATGTCTAAAATGCAGAACAAATAGGACATGGAGAAGAAGAATTGTAAGTCAAGTATTACCCTATAGGTGACCTAAAACCATGCAATATGAAGGACTGTTTGTTCATTAATATTTGACAGGACATACCAATCAAAGCATAAGTTCAATCATGCCAATCAAAGCCCTCATAAGTTCAATGTGACAACAAAGGATGCTTGATAATAAAATGTCGAGTGTGAAGCCACTGAAGACTTTTCATTCATAATTGCCCATAATGGAATTTGGTAGAAATTGATGACATTCAAATATTAGTAAATCATATGCCTTCAAACTGAGGTGCTCAAATAGTAGATGCATTGCAGAAAAAAATGTATGAAGGAAGCAGTTAAAGAAATTGCATTGGGGAGAGAAATTTGAATATGGATGCAACATATCAAGTTTCTGATTTGATTGACAAAACAAATACTTTGTGGAACTAACAAACAACCTCAACGAATTACATTAGGTTTTGGATGGGATTCTGAATTAATAGTATCTGCTATAGATATATTTATGAGACACAAAGAAGTATTTGCAGGAAAATACCAAAATTTAGGGGGGATGCCACAAATCATTTGCCACAAATTTAGCAGGAGTATTCCTTAGAAAATGAATTTGAAAGTGTTGTTGAATTCTAGATGCAGGAAGAATATTTGATGTATTGACAAGTGATTGAATAATTCAAGTACTGATAATACCAAAAATAAAATTGAACAAGTTCCTCCAATAGTTGGTTGGTTCATGCTACAACTGTGACTGTAGCATCGTATTGATCATGAAAGTCTTAATTTAGTTGCAGTAAGGAATCCATTTACTTTGCCCTTCATATATTCTATATTAGAAGTGGCAGGAATGATTTCTATTCTTCCCTAGATGGGTGTGCGGGTTATATGTCATAACTAAAGTATTGCCAAACAAAATTGGTTAAAAACTTAAGACAACATTTATATTAGAGAGTGGAATTCAAGAATCTAATAGAATGTGCTTGGAATCATGTCTTTAAAGAAATATTGACAAAATATTTCAATATCATTTTGGACAACTTGTTTATACATGTGTAACTAAATTCCTATGACCATTATTCGAATGCACAATGTGAACTTCTAGTATTATATGGAAATTTTTTTTGGTCGTGGTTTGTAAAATTTGAGAAATAACCTACCCATATGTAGCAAAAGTAGTTATGAATTGGATTTGCCAAAAGATGTTACAAATTTACACAAGTAGGGCTGTTTTTGGGACCAGCGGAGTCTTATTGAAGATCCATTAAGTTTTTTTTATCATACCCCCTTGGATTATTTAGTTAGGTGATGTATACAACTTGAATGAGTTAAGAAGTAGCATGAAGCATTTGAAAAGCTCAAAATCATGTTGGCAGAAATCCAAATTGAGAAAAAAAAGAATTTAATATTGATGTTAGTAAATTCAATTTTGCTATTGGATGTACTTTGGCATGAGAAGCTATGTTACTGGGTTCTCTTACTCCACCCAAGCTTACCTGCCCCCAGTACTTGTATCCAGTTTGAACTGGGTTCTGATCCAGGGACAAGTACTGCCTAGGCACATTTCCAAATTGCTCCAGGCATAGAGCCCTGCCAGTGATGAACACAGCCTATAACCAGGGTTGAACCTGGCGCCTACTACAGCAGTTAATTTTACTTATTTTATTCATATTATGATTAGTTTATTTTATTTGGCTATATATATATATATACACTTTTTCTTCAGACCTACCCAAGCCATACCAAACTTGGGCCTCTCAAAATAATGACTGATCTCCATACCTGAAGCTTGAGTTTTGAACCCATACATGTACCTGAGCCGATAAGTTAGAGAAAAAAGGTATACATAAATTTGATCATCTTTTAATTTGGCCAGTTGTCTAGTAGATTGCTGCATGATATTCTGTTGTAGAAGTTCAATGAAGAGGAAATAATTCGAGTTCGTGAAGCTAGGCAAAATGAAATAGTTAGCCCTACTAGAGAAAAAGCCTTGTTATCACAAAGATTAGGTGAATTTGAAGCCACAACATCACGTCTAAAGTTTGAAATGAAGGCTGAATTGGATCGTTTCCCACGGGAGAAAAAAGATCTCTCTGAACAAATACGAGAAGCATAAACATCATTAAACTACAAAAGTAAAATAGAACGGGAAATTATTTTCCCTGAGTGAATATAACAAGATTAAAATGAGAATTGTTTTCACTCGGAGAGGAATTATTTTTCGGAAGATTTAACCTGATCCAACAAAAAAAATTTATATCTTCATCCTAGAAGAAGGGATTAATTCAAAAGGTAATAATTTTTACCTAGAAAATATTTTTAAAAGAACATACAAAAGCTGATAAAAATTTCACCGAGGAGCAATAATCATATTTACCCAAATAAATACTTTTGTCCAATGTAAGTGAAAATATATGATGGTAAAAATAAAGAAATGAAGAAAAACTAATAAGGAATGAGATTAAATATTTTAATGATGAAGGTTAATTTAAATATTTAATTTGGCAAAGGAGAGTATTTTATTTTACCGAGAATATATTAAATAAAGAGTTATACCAAAGAAACTGAGCAGCAATGAGAATATTTTGTGATTGGTAAAAGATTTATGTTAAAATTAATCAAACCTAAAGTCACGACAAAAGATTTGATTAAATTATTAACAGCCTTAAAAGGAAACATCAACGCAAACTATTATTAACATTTGGGTATACAAAGTGACAATAAATTAAGATAAAATCAAATATTGTCACGGAGATGAAAACCCTAAATATAAATATAAGTGAGAAAATATACAACGGAAACAATACCTCACGACACAGGTCCTAAGGTCCACATCAATGAATAATATATTATTTATATACTGCTTATCTGATGAATAATTTGTTTCCTTTGCCGGATTAAGGTTGCGTTGAATGCAATGAAGTGGCTCTCGACTGGCGGTTAAATGCTCTCAACGGGGAAGATTATATATTTTATTCCGGCCTCCAAGGATTTGTTGAGTCTTTTAAATCATATTATTTAAATTTATGTAATGAATAATGTCGGTTTTCATGGTTAATCAGTTATCAACCGTCATGAAGTTTGTAACGGGTCTGAGGCTTGTTGCATCTCTTTAAATAGAGATCCCAGGACCCAGAGAAAGGAGTTAGAACAGAGTTAGAATAGGGTTAGAATTAAGTTAGAAACAAAGATTCTTTACACAGACAAATTGAAGCATTTTTGGATATCTGATGCAAGTTTAAACTTGCAATTTCGTTCTGAGAGAGGCTATGGTGTATGATATGGTGCATTTAAGGATTGGAATTCAAGATACATTGTGACGGTATCATCTGTTTGTCATTTTAATTTAGTCATTTTAATTATCTCCATATCATTCATTTTTTGATTATTCAATTTAAATGTGTTAAGGATATGTTTAAATTGTCTGATTACATTTGCTAATTCAGTGTAATTGATTTGATTGGTTTCTCTAAGAGAATTAAATCCTTTCTCATCAATTATAGTAATCTTAAAATATTGAATGGATTATTAAGTACGATTAATTAATTGATTAGGTTATTAATTTGTCTCCATAGTTGATCTAATTTGTTAATTTGCAAATCTAAATTGGTTCTTTCTAGAAAGATTAAAATCCTTTGTGTTTTGCATTTAATACAATTATGTCCTTTGGATTATTAAGAATGAATTAATAATTTCTTCCTTGCACATTTGTACAAGTTGCAAACTATTGTATGTGCCAATCAGATTGAATTATTACCTGATACAAGTATTTGTTTCTGACATCCTGACTCCGTTGCCCAAAGCAGACAAAGCCCCAATCAAATTATTGATTTATTTTATGTTTAAAATCATTTGTAGATTCATTTCATGTTATTTGTTATTTATTTCTGTTAGAGTTTAGGTTAAATCATTTGCTTTCCTTAGAAATAGTTTAGAGTATTTCATCTGATTTACAAGTATGCCATTGTAATTGGATAAACTAGCAGCAAACCAACAATAAATTTGATCATACAACCTTCTTTGATAATCAAAGGTTCACCCACCTAGGTTGTAGTAGGACCTAAAGCATAGGGAGAAGCTGATCGTTAAGGTCAAACTCCAGTCATTGGCTCAAAAACATTGTAGATTTGACCATAGGGCTTGGCATCCCCTTAGAATCCACAACCTGCATTTTTGAGACCCAACAAATTGGCGGCTCTACTGGGGACGTTTGCCTAAAAATCTAAAGCCATTTGTTATAGAGTCAAATCCAAAGTTTTTATTAAAAGACTCCGCTGGGAAGAAAAGAAACAATTTTAATTTTCCTACTTGAAAGAAGTAGGTGGCGACTCCATTCTAATCACAGATTTTAAACAAACATTATTTTTACAAACATGAATGGAAGGAGGTCTCTGCAAAAATGGACAACCAAAAATGGGTCCCCTCAAAATAAAGGCAATACTGATAAAGATAGGGAAACACTTAAACAACCACATGAGAGTACAAGTACTCCTGGCCAAAATTATATGATATATACCTCCCCATTCCACGATGAAGTTGAGAATCCTATGACACCAACAGATAACCCTAATGATATGTTTAATCAAGAAGCACAACCACAAAGGACTAATGAGATAGAAAATCAAGGTGAGGGAAATCATGAACATACTAATCATCAAGCTATCATAGACTATGACTGTATGACTGATCAGGAACTTGCTATACATTTAGAATATCAAGAACAAAGACTCAAAAATAGACAACAAATGATACAAAGAGCCGAAGAAATCAATAGACAAATGGCCCTTTTAGATCTTCAGGCACGAAATTTGACTAAGTATGTGCCCCCACATAGAAACAATAATAATCCGCATGGAATGTCACAAAATACTACTGCTGTTGGAAACATTAGGGTACCCCATAATACATGCAATAATCTTAATCAGTAAAATAGGCAAGTACATAGACCTCCACCTGTAAATACTGGGAATGTTCACCAACAACATCCGCCTCCAGGGCAAAGACTTAACAATCAACAACCATGACCTCCCCCACAACAAAATGTGTATCATCAGCATCATATCCAACCCAATATGTATCAACAACCTCCATTTGGATACCACTATTATCCACCATACCCTAACATGCCACCTCCAAATCCTATGAGTATGGCTAGACAATTTGACTTGACCAGATATCAACTATATCCTTACCCCATGGATAATAGTTGGAGGAACACTGTACCTAAGTTTGCAGGAAATAGTGAATTGACAGCAGAGGAACATATCAGACAATTCAATGCTTTTATACAAGACATTGGCATTGAATATGAGGATATAAAAATGAAATTATTTATGATATCTCTTATTGATGAAACAAGAGATTGGGTAAATAGTTTACCAGATGCTTCAATATACTCCCTGATAGATTTCCACAATCAATTTCTTGAACAATATGGAAATCAATGTGCCCCTGAATTTGCTCTTCATGAACTAATAACTATTCAAAAGTATCAAAATGAACAAGTGTATGATTTTAATTTTAGATTCACTAAGTTATATAACAAGATCCCACAAGAATCCAAACTGAACAACCAAGCAGCCCTTAGCATATACTTGAAAGCATTCGACCCAAAGACAGGTTATGAACTTAGGAACAGAAGCCCTAGAACTTTGGCAGAAGCACAGAAAATAACTCTCACTATTGAAAACAATAAAAAGGCTGTTGGGATAATTGGAAAAAGAGAAAATATAAGAGTCCCTCAACACCCTAATCCTCCTTCAAACAAACAAGATTACTCACATAGAAATGAAAGGCCCAGACTTCATGATATGCCATATCATACAAATTGGAAAGATGGAAAGCCAGTGGATAATAACAAGAGACATAACTATGGAAGAGATACCCCAGACCCTTTAAAGAAAAATGGAACCCACATGGTAGAAGACAACCCATGGTGTATGCCCTGTAATTTGCCATATTCTCCTGATTATTGCGTGGTAGCACAATCAGTACAAAAGGATCAGGTATCTTATAACTCTGAAAGGGAAAATCATACTATAAACATGTTGGGTACTAAACCTCACACTTTTGAAGAAGACTATTCATCCAATGAGGAGGCAGGATACGAATATGATGTGGGAACTCAAAAGTATAATGTGAACATGGGAAAACAAGAAATATTTTCTGACCATGAGGAGGATTTAGGGAACTATGGATATGGTCTTGATACAACACATAATTGTCATTGGCGAAAACCTTCTGAAGAAGAGAGAAAAACTTTAACAATGGCTGCGGTAGCACAAGCCAAGAGTAGTTACAACTTGAGAAATAAAATAATCAATGCTAAACAAGGTACTCCTAGAAGTGTGTTTATAAAAAATCAAGTCTCCGGTAAAAATGATGAAAGTAAAATTGAGAAAACACCTCATAAAACAGTTCCTGCTAATACACAAAACAAAACGAATGATAGCTCACAAATTGAGGAAAAAAGGCAAACAAAAGTTGAAAGGTCGGAACCAAACATAAACCCCCTATTTGATATTGCTCAAGTTGTTTCTCAAGTGAAAATATCTGTGCCACTTCTAGAAATGATGAAGGTAGAAAAATATAAGAATACAATGGTAAAGATGATCTCAGATGTATCAGATAAAACACTAGAACAACCTAGCCATAAAATAAATAATGTCCAACAAGAACCTGTCAAAACCCCTGAGGTTTACTTAGGTGATACATTAATGAAAAATCCATCTCAAGTAGATCCATTCTATATCACTTTGTTAATACGAAACAAATTGGTTAGGACTTGTATGCTTGATTCGGGAGCAACAATGAACATAATGCCTATGGTTGTCATGAGAGAGCTTGGAATGTGGGTAGATACTACATTTGGCAAATGTTATGCGATGGATAATAGATCTGTGCTAGTTGTAGGAGTCATGAAGGATGTTGAAATAAAATTGGCATCTCACCCTAAAGCTGGTTATAAAATTGATATCACTATGGTAGATATTCCACCTTATTATGGAATGTTGTTGTCAAGACAGTGGACTACTATGGTAGGGGGAAATGTGCAATTAGACTTATCTTATGCCACTATCCCAGTAGGAACACACGCAGTTAAACTTTATAGGGAACCACGGTTTGAAAATATTATAGAAAAGATTGATCCAAACCAAATGACCTACTTTTGTGACATAGATCTTGGCACATTCAGGATAGAAGGAAACAATCTTGAACTGAACAACACTGACCCAATTCACCATGAAGCCCAACTTGATGAAAATGGTGTATGGACCATGTATTTTGATGGTGCATGCAGCAAGGCTGGGAATGGAGTTGGGATAATTTTTATATCACCATCAGGAAAGACATTCAAATACTCATTTTTCTTGGCCTTTGAATGTACCAATAATGTAGCCGAATATGAAGCACTTTTGGTTGGCTTGAGCATTGCTAGAAAATACAAGATCAAATTGTTAACTGTATATGGAGACTCTGAGTTGATAATTTCACAAATCAAGGGCAAATATTCCTAAAAAAACAAAAGATTAAAACAATACAAGAATGCAGTTCTGGATGATATAGAAATATTTGATGCTTTTTCGATAAGTTGGATAGATAGGTCAAAAAATATAATGGCTGACTTCCTTGCAAACATAGCTTTGAAAAGGGATGATATTACCCTGTCAGGTATTTCAGAAGTTGAGTTCGAGACTAGACCAACTATCCCAGACAACATATATAACTGGCAAGTTTTTGATAGTGATGCTGATTTACTCAAATTTTTGCATTGTATAGATCAGTATGAGAATCAAGAGATTGATCTTAATGCTTTTGTTGAGGAGATTGATGGTAAAGAGACTTTATTTGGGAAGGAAATTGTCCAACTTAAAACCAATAAGATTTCGAAGGGATTAGTAGCATTAGAGAGAGTTTTTGATGAGAATGATCAATCCATTTCCAAAAAAGTAACAATAAAAGAGGAAGATGTGGAAGAAATAAATTTAGGAACTGAATTGTCACCTAAAAAAGTCTACATTGGAAAGAAGATAACCCCTGCAATTAGAAACATGTTAATTACATTATTGAGAAAATATAAACATGTATTCACCTGGTCCTATGATGATCTTAAAGCTTATAGGGAAGATTTATTCCAGCACGAAATCCCTCTGAAGCCAGATGCTAAGCCTTATAGACAAAAGCAAAGACCTATCAACCCTGTGTTAGAACCAAAGATGTATGAAGAACTCATGAAATTCAGGGAGGCTGGCATCATAAAACCAATTAGGCATTCATCCTGGGTTTCAAATTTAGTGCCTGTTAGGAAAAAGAATGGGGATATTAGACTTTGTGTAGATTTTAGAAACTTAAACATATCCTCCCTTAAAGATAATTATCCCTTGCCTAATATGGAAATCTTGTTACAGAGGGTTACTGGCTGTGAATTGTTATCCATGATGGATGGTTTCTCTGGTTATAACCAGGTTAAAGTTAAAGAGTCTGAACAATACAAAACAACTTTTACAACCCCGTGGGGAACATATGTATATGTAAGGATGCCATTTGGCCTTACAAACGCTGGAGCTACATTCCAAAGGGCAATGGATGTTGCCTTTGCAGGTTTGATAAATGAGATCATGGCTGTATATCAGGATGATCTCACTGCATACTCAAAAAGGGTAGAGGATCATGTGAATCATCTTGAGAAAATATTTATCAGAGCACTAGAGTATGGCGTTTCCTTGAACCCTAAGAAATGTAAATTTGCAGTCACAGAGGGGAAATTGCTTGGGCACATAGTATCCAAAGATGGAGTTAGGATTGATCCTGAAAGAGTAGATGCAATAGATAAAGTTCCTATCCCAAAGACAGTCAAGGCCATACAATCATTCTTTGGACAAATAAACTTTGTGAGAAGATTCATACCAAACTTTGCAAAAATAATTAACCCTATATCTAGAATGTTGAAGAAAAATGCAAAGGTTAATTGGATAGATGAATGTATAGAAGCTTTTGCATCCATAAAAAGAGCAATTAAAGAAGCTCCAGTGCTAAAATCTCTTGATTTTAGTAAACCTTTTTAGATTTTCTCCTTTGCGTCTTTTCATACAGTAGCAGCAGTAATGCTACAAAAGAATAGTGAGGGTTATGAGCAGCCTATTTCCTTTTTCAGTAAATCACTCCAACATGCAGAACTTAACTATGATATCACTGAAAAACAAGCCTATGCGTTAGTAAAAGCAGTTAAGGCATTTAGACCTTACCTAGTTGGGGCTAAGGTGATAGCTTATGTCCCAAATGCAGTAGTCAAAGATGTGTTTATGCAAAATGAAGTGACTGGGAAGAGATGTAGGTGGATAAACCGACTTCAAGAATTTGATATAGAAATTCAAATCACAAAACTGGTAAGGGGACAAGGGCTAGCAAAATTAATAACTGAAACAAACCTTGAGGCTGCCCAAGTATGTAATATTAAAAATGAAGAGGATATGGTAACAAGTATTGAGAAAACTCCTTGGTATACTGACATAGCGTACTACCTCAAACACATGAAATGCCCTGAAGGATTTGATGATAATAAGAAAAGAACTCTAAAATTGCATGCTTCAAAATATGTGCTTATAGAGGGAGATCTTTATTGGAAAAACAAGGATGGTATCTTATTGCTCTATTTAGATGAACAACAAGCTAAATCTTCCTTAAAAGAGATGCATCAGGGAGTGTGTGGTGGCCATTTCTTAGCTAAAACCACAGCACACAAGATATTAAGGGCTAGCTACTATTGGCCCAAGGTCTTCAATGATGACTGTAGCTTTACTAGGAAATGTGAGGCCTATCAGAGATTCTTAGGGAAGTTAAAATATCAAGGGGCATTACCCTTGAGACCTATGCAAGTTGATGCCCCATTTCACCAATGGGGAATTGACTTTATAGGAGAGATTATGGAGAAATCAAGTGGCAGCCATAAATGGATATTAGTAGCCACAGACTATTTTACGAAATGGATGGAAGCAATACCCACAAAATAAGCAACTAGCAAGGTTGTGACGAATTTTCTATTGGAAAATATTATAACTAGATTTGGGGTACCATCGAGGCTCATAACTAACTATGGAATGTGTTTTAGATCTGATGAGTTTAAAAAATTTTGCAAATCTTATGCTATCATGGTCTCATATTCTTCTCCATACCACCCTCAGGGTAATGGGCAAGCTAAGTCTAGCAATAAAAGTATCCTGAAGATTATAAAAAGAATGATGGATAATAAAAAGAAAGCTTGGGATTCCAAGTTGAGATTAGCACTATGGGCTGATCGGATCACAATAAACAAGGCAATTGGCAAATCACCATTTGAGCTAGTATATGGAACTCATGCTAGACTCCCAATACACAACCTATTGCCAGTATGTAAGTTTATCCTGCAAGAGGATTGGGATGTCCCAGAACTAATGGAAGAGAGGTTAGAACGACTAATGGAATTAGATGAAATAAGAGAACAAGCAATGCAACAGAATAAAAAAATACAAATACAAATGAAATACCTATATGATAAAAGGGATAAAGTCAGAAAATTTGAGGTAGGTGACATAGTGCTTATGTGGAATGCTAGAAATCAAGAAAAGGGCAAACATGGGAAGTTTGAGGCTCTGTGGATCGGGCCCTTTGTCATCAGTGACAAAGGAGGGGAGGATTCCTATCATTTATAGAACATGTCAGGTGAGGAACAAGAACTGCCGGTACATGGACAGTTCTTGAAACACTTTTTCTCTTAGAAGAAAACTAGAGGGAAAAGAATTGCCAGTGCATGGACAATTCTGGTCAATACTCTCAAAAATACTTCTTTCCATGCACAGTAGTTCCACTATTCATCATAGTTCATAGTTCACCCAATGGATAAGGCATTGGTCTGCTCCTCCAGAAATCTAGGATCTTGCTATGCCCACAAGAGGCATACATCCCTAGACGGAGCCTATGTTGGAAATAGATATTTCCAGTCAATTTTTTCAAAAGATGCTTACCTTAATGACACCACAGAGTTGTGTCTGCAAACAAGAAAATTATCAGACTTTATCTTGGAATCTGATGATGATCTATTTTTGTGCAGTTTGAATTGTGGATTACATGGCACACTAGATGAATCAAACAAACTTTTGTAATTTCCTGAAACATGAAATGCTTGAAGGCAATAGTGCTAGATGGTATGATCAGTTGCGTATAAAGAAAAATAAATCATGGCAATAATTTCATGAAGCATTTGACATTTTTAAAAACTGTTACATACAGATGCTGAAAATTTTAATGAATTGAACCAACGCAAAATAATATATGATCAAAAATACAAGTGATTATAAACCTGATTCAGATGCTTAGCAAACCTAGTGTTTTAGAATTAAAACATCTATAATTTATTGGAGGTTGAATCTACATAGAACTAGAAGGCATGAATAAACAAATTTTTTGATTATGTGTAGCATGAGTAGTTGTAGGCAGAATGCCTGAAGGAAGCAGAAAAAGATGATGGATACTTAACTAGATTAAAATTGATAGCAACAGGTTCAATAAAGTGCTATAAAACTTAGGAAGTTTGGAGGGAAGAGTTTGAAATATGATGTCTAAAATGCAGAACAAATAGGACATGGAGAAGAAGAATTGTAAGTCAAGTACTACCCTATAGGTGACCTAAAACCATGCAATATGAAGGACTGTTTGTTCATTAATATTTGATAGGACATACCAATCAAAGCATAAGTTCAATCATGCCAATCAAAGCCCTCATAAGTTCAATGTGACAACAAAGGATGCTTGATAATAAAATGTCGAGTGTGAAGCCACTGAAGACTTTTCATTCATAATTGCCTGTAATGGAATTTGGTAGAAATTGATGACATTCAAATATTAGTAAATCATATGCCTTCAAACTGAGGTGCTCAAATAGTAGATGCATTGCAGAAAAAAATGTATGAAGGAAGCAGTTAAAGAAATTGCATTGGGGAGAGAAATTTGAATATGGATGCAACATATCAAGTTTCTGATTTGATTGACAAAACAAATACTTTGTGGAACTAACAAACAACCTCAACGAATTACATTAGGTTTTGGATGGGATTCTGAATTAATAGTATCTGCTATAGATATATTTATGAGACACAAAGAAGTATTTGCGTGAAAATACCAAAATTTAGGGGGGATGCCACAAATCATTTGCCACAAATTTAGCAGGAGTATTCCTTAGAAAATGAATTTGAAAGTGTTGTTGAATTCTAGATGCAGGAAGAATATTTGATGTATTGACAAGTGATTGAATAATTCAAGTACTGATAATACCAAAAATAAAATTGAACAAGTTCCTCCAATAGTTGGTTGGTTCATGCTGCAACTGTGACTGTAGCATCGTATTGATCATGAAAGTCTTAGTTTAGTTGCAGTAAGGAATCCATTTACTTTGCCCTTCATATATTCTATATTAGAAGTGGCAGGAATGATTTCTATTCTTCCCTAGATGGGTGTGCGGGTTATATGTCATAACTAAAGTATTACCAAACAAAATTGGTTAAAAACTTAAGACAACATTTATATTAGAGAGTGGAATTCAAGAATCTAATAGAATGTGCTTGGAATCATGTCTTTAAAGAAATATTGACAAAATATTTCAATATCATTTTGGACAACTTGTTTATACATGTGTAACTGAATTCCTGTGACCATTATTCGAATGCACAATGTGAACTTCTAGTATTATATGGAAATTTTTTTTGGTCGTGGTTTGTAAAATTTGAGAAATAACCTACCCATATGTAGCAAAAGTAGTTATGAATTGGATTTGCCAAAAGATGTTACAAATTTACACAAGTAGGGCCGTTTTTGGGACCAGCAGAGTCTTATTGAAGATCCATTAAGTTTTTTTTATCATACCCCCTTGGATTATTTAGTTAGGTGATGTATACAACTTGAATGAGTTAAGAAGTAGCATGAAGCATTTGAAAAGCTCAAAATCATGTTGGCAGAAATCCAAATTGAGAAAAAAAAGAATTTAATATTGATGTTAGTAAATTCAGTTTTGCTATTGGATGTACTTTGGCACAAAATTTAGTTTTTCTATTGGATGTACTTTGGCATGAGAAGCTATGTTACTGGGTTCTCTTACTCCACCCAAGCTTACCTGCCCCCAGTACCTATATCTAGTTTGAACTGGGTTCTGATCCAGGGACACGTACTGCCTAGGCACGTTTCCAAATTGCTCCAGGCATAGAGCCCTGCCAGTGATGAACACAGCCTGTAACCAGGGTTGAACCTGGTGCCTACTACTGCAGTTAATTTTGCTTATTTTATTCATATTATGATCAGTTTATTTTATTTGGCTATATATATATACACTTTTTCTTCAGACCTACCCAAGCCATACCAAACCTGGGACTCTCAAAACAATGATTGATCTCCATACTTGAAGCTTGAGTTTTGAACCCATACACGTACCTGAGCCAATAACCTAGAGAAAAAAGGTATACATAAATTTGATCATCTTTTAATCTGGCCAGTTGTCTAGTAGATTGCTGCATGATATTCTGTTGCAGAAGTTCAATGAAGAGGAAATAATTCAAGTTCGTGAAGCTAGGCAAAATGAAATAGTTAGCCTTACTAGAGAAAAAGCCTTGTTATGACAAAGATTAGGTGAATTTGAAGCCACAACATCATGTCTAAAGTCTGAAATGAAGGCTGAGTTGGATCGTTTCCCACGGGAGAAAAAGGATCTCTCTGAACAAATACGGGAAGCATAAACATCGTTAAACTACAAAAGTAAAATAGAACGGGAAATTATTTTCCCTGAGTGAATATAACAAGATTAAAATGAGAATTGTTTTCACTCGGAGAGGAATTATTTTTCGGAAGATTTTACTTGATCCAACGAAAAAAATTTATATCTTCATCCTAGAAGAAGGGATTAATTCAAAAGGTAATAATTTTTACCTAGAAAATATTTTTAAAAGAACATACGAAAGCTGATAAAAATTTCACCAAGGAGCAATAATCATTTTTACCCAAATAAATACTTTTGTCCAATGTAAGTGAAAATATATGATGGTAAATATAAAGAAATGAAGAAAAGCTAATAAGGAATGAGATTAAATATCTTAATGACGAAGGTTAATTTAAATATTTAATTTGGCAAAGGAGAGTATTTTATTTTACCGAGAATAAATTAAATAAAGAGTTATACCAAAGAAACTGAGTAGCAACGAGAATATTTTGTGATTGGTAAAAGATTTATGTTAAAATTAATCAAACCTAAAGTCACGACAAAAGATTTGATTAAATTATTAACAGCCTTAAAAGGAAACATCAACGCAAACTATTATTAACATTTAGGTATACAAAGTGACAATAAATTAAGATAAAATCAAATATTGTCATGGAGATGAAAACCCTAAATATAAATATAAGTGAGAAAATATACAACGGAAACAATACCTCACGACAAAGGTCCTAAGGTCCACATCAATGAATAATATATTATTTATATACTGTTTATCTAACGAATAATTTGTTTCCTTTGCAGGATTAGGGTTGCATTGAATGCAATGAAGTGGCTCTCGACTAGTGGTTAAATGCTCTCAACGGGGAAGATTATATATTTTATTCCGGCCTCCGAGGATTTGTTGAGTCTTTTAAATCATATTATTTAAATTTATGTAATGAATAATGTCAGTTTTCATGGTTAATCAGTTATCAATCATCATGAAGTTTGTAACAGGTCTGAGGCTTGTTGCATCTCTTTAAATAGAGATCCCAGGACTCGGAGAAAGGAGTTAGAACAGAGTTAGAATAGGGTTAGAATTAAGTTAGAAACAGAGATTCTTTACACAGACAAATTGAAGCATTTTTGGATATCTGATGCAAGTTTAAACTTGCAATTTCATTCTGAGAGAGGCTATGGTGTATGATATGTTCTAAGGCAGCATTTGAGGATTGGAATTCGAGATACATTGTGACAGTATCATCTGTTTGTCATTTTAATTCAGTCAATTTAATTATCTCCATATCATTCATTTTTTTATTATTCAATTTAAATGTGTTAAGGATATGTTTAAATTGTCTGATTACATTTGCTAATTTAGTGTAGTTGATTTGATTGGTTTCTCCGAGAGAATTAAATCCTTTCTCATCAATTATAGTAATCTTAAAATATTGAATGCATTATTAAGTACGATTAATTGATTGATTAGGTTATTAATTTGTCTCCATAGTTGATCTAATTTGTTAATTTGTAAATCTAAATTGGTTCTTTCCGGAAAGATTAAAATCCTTTGTGTTTTGCATTTAATACAATTATGTCCTTTGGATTATTAAGAATGAATTAATAATTTCTTCCTTGCACATTTGTACAAGTTGCAAACTATTGTATGTGCCAATCAGATTGAATTATTACCTAATACAAGTATTTGTTTCTAACATCCTGACTCCGTTGCCCAAAACAGACAAAGCACCAATCAAATTATTGATTTATTTTATGTTTAAAATCATTTGTAGATTTATTTTATGTTATTTGTTATTTATTTCTGTTAGAGTTTAAGTTAAATCATTTGCTTTCCTTAGAAATAGTTTACAGTATTTCATCTGATTTACAAGTATGCCATTATAATTGGATAAGCTAGCAGCAAACCAACTATAAATTTGATCATACAACCTGCTTTGATAATCAAAGGTTCACCTGCCTAGGTTGTAGCAAGACCTAAAGCATAGGGAGAAGCTGATCGTTAAGGTCAAACTCCAGTCATTGGCTCAAAAACGTTGTAGATTTGACCATAGGGCTTGGCATCCCCTTAGAATCCACAACCTGCATTGTTGAGACCCAACAGGATGAATCTCCATTCTCATGTTAGAAAGGGGCCAATTAAGGGTTCAAACATCAATTATGTCTCAAGATTCATCAAGCTAGGAGATGAAGAATGTGAAATGGTATAATATACTAATAATATAATTCTACAAAAGACAAAACCATGATAGTTATATTGTTTCTTTAGTGATGCCCTATATCTCTAGCCAATTTTATAAACAAATACAATAGATAGGGGTAAAAGGTTAGTATTGTGTCACACTTTTATAAAGGAAACAAACAACACAAATATAATTTTCCAACTTAAATGACAAAAAAACTCATATTAAAGTCTAGAATTTTAAAATGACATAAACTAATGAAATGTAGCAATTTTAGTATAGTTTATGTTTATAATTTTTAAATTTTTTATAATTAGTCAGATTTTTTTAATTTAATTGATGAATTTTAATTGTTGATTTTTAAAAAAAAGTGAAGTCAATGGGACGTCAAGAAAAATATAGAAAAATCATTTTTTAAAATTTCTTTTTCCTAATTAGACAACTCAAATATTTAGTGCATGGAAACAAAAAAAAAATTGATAAAAAATATATTTTTAATAACTTCGTAAAGTCAAATTTAACGAGAACGTGATAGTTTTCATGGGACATCAACTTTTGTGCATTTTTTATATTTTTTGAAAACAAAAAATACCTCTTGGAGAAGACTCTCTCCTCTACTGCGCCGTATATTTTTCAAAATTTTAAAATATATTTTACCAATTTGCTTGTAATTTCTAATTTACTTCATGTTTGATTATAATAACCTACATTGAATAAAGTTTTAAAAAACCTACAATAAAAATAATCAAAATTTGATAGAAAAAATATATCTAGAATTTGCATTCTGAGCACTACAATGGGTATTCAATCATTTTTGTAAAAATATGCTTTGACAAAATAAATTTGGAGTTGAACATGAACTTTTATACAAATTTTTGAAAATGGAGGGCTTGGCTGCCACATGGGATGCCACATAGACGTTTCGGGTGAGACGGTATTGCTTGAAAAATTTCCAAGTGAAACTCTCTCTTCCAAAAGCTTCTATGCAAATAAATACTATTTTCATAGTTGAAATCATATTTTATACATTTAAAGATTTTGGGTGACACTCTTTATGCCACACAATGCCACATAGGTGCTACGTGGTTTCGGGCGGAACCGTTCCATGCGAAAATTGTTTAGAGCGAAACTCTTTCTATAGAAACTATTTAGTTCGCTGAAAGTGTGACACATGTTTGAAATTTTACCCATAGAATGGTATAGAAAGCTCACGTGTTCTCAAGGGATAGAAGGTCATGTAAAATCAATCAATCAATCAATCTATCTATCTATCTATCTATTTGTCTATTTGGCTATCTATCTATCTATCTATCTAGATAGAGATATGGAGATGATCCTATCCCTCATTTGACTAATAAAAAATAAATAAAATTTAGGTATTGAATCATATAGAAATGTTGAAACATATTATCGAATTATCAACTAACCAAAAAAATCCAAAATATCCTAACAACAAATTTTAGTTTTGAATAGAAATAATAATTCAACAACTCTCTCCTCCTCATTTGCTTCTCTTCAATCATTTATCATTCAGAAATAAATAAAATTTAGGTATTGAATCATATAGAAATGTTGAAACATATTATCGAATTATCAACCAACCAAAAAAATCCAAAATATCCTAACAACAAATTTTAGTTTTGAATAGAAATAATAATTCAACAACTCTCTCCTCCTCATTTGCTTCTCTTTAATCATTTATCATTCATGTAGGACCAAATGCTCCATTGGTCTATTGGGTGCTTTAAAAGAAAGACATTTTTTGATATATTTCTTAGTTTCAAGTAGTTGATGGATACCTACTAAATAGTATAGTTTGACATTAGGGCCTCTATAGTTAATGAATACATCATACAATCATAAATATTTAGATGCCTACCACCTTTCACCCTATGGTTCCATCCTAAAGAAAATATTAACTTTCACTTTTTTTGGCTAAATAAGGATGAAGCAGTAAGGTGAGTTGAGATTGTTTGAGGTAAACATATAATTAAATAAATGGAGGACAACTAAATCATAGATGATAGTAAAAATGCTAAATGACAAAAAATGAAAAAACTTAGGTTGTTAAGATATGCAAAGCTAATTATAATCATTTCATTTCATCAACACATTAGAGATGGGCAGGATTCATACTTGAACAAGTTAAAGAATGATACTAACACATCACAAGCTCAAAATAAAATATAAAATATAAAATCTCGAAAATAGGATAAATACAACTATAAAATCAGATTTTTGTCCATGCAACTGTATGTTTCCCTCAAGACACGCATTTAAAACAACTTGACTTGCTTAAGGAAATTCCTAATAATGTAACGTTCAACGTATATTAAGCTTTCCAAGAAATTTACAAATTATCGTAATAATGGAGGTCAATTTTCATAGAAAACCTTTGAATCACTTTCCCTCTTGCGTTACGTTCACGCTGTACATAAATTTCCAATGTGGCGTACAAGAGAGGGCCCATGGATAATAATCAGCAAGTGAAGTCTGAACAAAAATTCTTGCATTAGGCAAAGGACAGACATGATGAAAACTGGGGCATGTGCATGAACGGGTGTTGTAGTCAAAATGTTTTTCCACACGGCAACCAATTTTTTCCTGGAAATTTAACGTAGGTGATGTGTGTTTCTCAATCCAATCAACTCACACACCTTGGATCCCATTGACCAACTCAATTCCTGGGGCATAATTCATTTATGTTGCCTACGTTTCTTAAGAAGAAAAGTTATTGAAGGTTGTTGAAGTCACTATGGGAGATTTTGTGTATCCACCGGAACTCCTTTCCTGTGCAATCTGAAAATCAGTTGACTAAAAATGAAAATAAAAGAAAACATTAAAGAATAGCCGTATATTATTGTGTGAAGGAGTCCAAACATGTCAAAAAAATCCTCAAGCATTTGTATTTGGTGAGTTTGTTCACACTCATTTAAAGGTGTTCAAATTACATACATGTAAGGTGGAGATTCATTGTAGATAATTTGGATTGTATTTCAGAGAGTTCAGAGTGCATGTAGAGGAGAGGATCCAGTAGTTGAGTATCCTAACTTCATGCCTCTCAAAATTATATGTGGCAATTTCGAATCACTTCAAAAATTTTAGAGAAGTTTACTTGGCAAGGCCTCTCCTTATAACTAAGGTTTCAGGTCCACATCATCAAATATGATGCCCCATCAACATAATTTTTGTTGGGATGTCCAAAAAGACCCCAAAAAAATGGTGGACCAATAGTTGTGCATTAAGTCATGTTTTGTTGGTGCGCTGATATGGCATCACATGTTTGGTAGCTTTTTAGATCTAAAGAGCACAATTCATTCAATTATAAGTACTTATAGTCAACACTAATAATCTTAAACTCACAACTACTAAAGCTAAACTTTTAAAAATCCCAAATACTATCACAACTATTCGAACATGCTCAACAATTGAGTCCTCTGAGGACTCCTAAACAGGGAAATTTGAAGACAGAAATAACTTCTGGACTGTTTTTTGTATTGGCTTTTGCTTTGTTCCATTCTATATTGCGGACTGCTTCAACTCTTTTGGTCTCTTATATTTGGATTTTTGTTACTTCTTACAGTCTCTAGTTTGAGGACTGGTCTCTTGTAATTATTTTTTTCATTAATCAATACCAAAAAAAAAATCTTGTTCTTGAGTTTTCTTCATAGACAGGGACCTCTCTAGGTGAGCCAATTCGTGAGGGATGCTGCCATAATTGCCATATGACCATGTAGTAATTTCCTACTCATGTGAGGTAAACGGAAAGTTAGAGTTGAGTAGATGGAAGTGTGACTTTCCGTCACTACGCTTGGAATCTTCTGCTACGCATTAGGGTCTGACTGACTAGAGGGTGCAGCTGCTATTGTCAGGTGCATAATATTTTTTCCTATAACCTTCGTTTAAACACAGCAAACTAATTATGTCTTCGTCAGGTGGGCAATAACTCGGAAGCACACTATATCAACTTCAAATTTTATCGTCCTTGTGTAAACACAACACTGACTTCAGCCTTTTCTTGGTCATGACGAGGCAATCACCGACTATATTAACTTAACCTTTATACTTGTCGTGTTGTTGGCAGGCAAGAACGTGGAAACATAGCCCGCAAATTTTGACTTCACCAAGACAACAACATGCAACCACTATCCATTTGCGCACTGTTGGTTTATTGGCTATTTCTATCTCTATACTAGTTAATTGTTGAAGCACTAAATCATTTGTTTTCAATTACTGGGCTTCTTAACACATCCACTTTACTCTACTCTACTCTCTCTACTCTTGCTTGTAATTCCATTGTTAATTTATTTATTTGTTTCTTCACTAAAGCATCATTTTTTTTTTGTTAATGGCATCAACTTTGTCATCAAGTCGAAGAGAGCAGGGATGTGATCCATTTTTGGTACTTGAACCTCTCAACAAAAAGATGAAATCCTCCATGTCTATAACTGTCTGATGTATTCATCAACCATCGAGGCCCAAACGTCAAAATAACTCTAGCTTCTCATCTTTACAATTCTCTAAAGGAAGATGGGATCCAGACATATCTATATTCTAAAGAGACTGGACTGGGAGATTCACTTTCTCCCACCATAAAGAATGCAATATTCTCTGTCGCAATGCACATAGCCATCTTATCACCATGATATGCAGAGTCTGCTTGGTTCTTAGTTGAGCTAGCTTTGATGTTTCAAACCAAGGTTAGGATTATTCCCCTGTCTTGCCTTATTGAGCCTTCAGACTTTAAATTCACTTACACTGAAAACAAGAAAAACTTAGTTTTCCCTCAAATTGTCCTCGCAGCTTGGCCTTGCTCTTGCTGTTCATTGATTAATTTTGATGGGCACTAAATGTGAGGAATGATGCAGGAAGGAGAAATTTGATTGTTATGAGTGTGAGCAATAGGATTTTGTGTAGGGTTAGTTGTTATAAGGGGTTTTGATGTTTTGTTGACTCATCATTTTTGTTGTAATCAATTTGTCCTTAGTTATCTCAGAGGGTTTCTCCTGGAGGGGTGTTTTGTTACATTTGTTGAAAAAGGTTTTATGCATATAATTTGTTGTGCATTTGAGTCCACTAACTTTATTCTTATCAAGGAACCCATTTTGTTGTTCTATTATATGCTCTTGAAAATATGTTTCATTATATATATATATATATATATATATATATTCTACAAAGTTCCTTTGTACAATGTAACTATTTTCTTTTTATTTTAAATTATTGTAGACAGAAAAAAATTTACCTAAAATTTTAATATGTTTTGCATTTGCAATATAAAGTTAAAAATTATTAAATATAAATGAGGTTTTTTTCTACTATTTATGTAAAATTGTTTTATTATTTCTAAGTTTAATGATTAATGTTGTTTTGAA
This sequence comes from Cunninghamia lanceolata, assembly GCA_027924645.1. NCBI lineage: Eukaryota > Viridiplantae > Streptophyta > Pinopsida > Cupressales > Cupressaceae > Cunninghamia > Cunninghamia lanceolata. The sequence goes on along the minus strand of BSBN01000870.1, from coordinate 12,757,506 downwards.
GAGTAATAAATAGGTTTTTTAACTATTTAAATAAAAATGTACATGCATTCCAAGCTCCTTAGAATGAATCTTCACCTTACAAGTTTGGTTAGTTGAGCTCGTTTAGTGAACAATATGAAATAGTGGTGTGATCATTAATTGCACTCCTTACTAAGGGTAATATGAGGTCTCTACAAAAAAGATGAATTGTAAACTACAAATGTGAAACCATATTGACTGGTGTTTTCCTACCCTCAATTAATTTTGGTATAATATGGGTAAACATTATTTAATATTTTAAAATCCACATTAATCAATAGAGGTGGTTTAGAAAGTATCTCTTTTATTTTGTTTTGATTTTTATTATTTTAAAAGAACAATTCACTAAAATAAAAATGAATACAATAGTCATTAAATAATGACAAATATAATTGTAAGGGAAAGTACTTCACATTAGATTAATCTAAGTTAATTTTAAAAAACTATTCAATAAAGTACAATTAGTTTAGATTAATTATAGTTGGGTTCATCATTGCCACCAATCTAAGTAATTAAAATAAAAATAGAAATCAAATAAAACTAAATGTGATTTTTAGCTAGATTTTAAATGATTGAGAAGTGTTGGACAAATATTAGAAAATGCAAAGGATTTCTCATTCGGTAATCATATCACTCATAAATTTATTCCATGATCCCACTTTTTATTTGGTCAGTATTAGTGATTATTACTCTTTGTCATGCTTTGTCCTAAATAATAGCATTGCCTAATCACTATATGTGCAATGTTATTGATATGAATTTATCTCATTGACTTGCTAGACTTGAAAATATTTATACCTTGAAAATGATTTGAAATATTTATAGATTAATTTTGATATTAAGCATAAACTTTTGATTTCATATAATTAGCATTTAATAGATTGTGATACTAATTTTCTCCGACTTGTCAACCACTCAATCATTGTATCCCATGAGTGCTACTTTTTCATTTGCTACCATTTATTTTTAAACTAGATTTCATAATAAAGTTGCAATAGAATAGTGATAATAAAGTTTTTTACTTTTATTCCCTTCTAATCTCGCCCCAAAACCAATTAGTAAGTGATTCAATTTATAGTTTGATCATGTCCATTTTTATTTTATTTTATTTCCTTCAGACATTTGATTAAACTTTTATAGTTTGATCGTGTCCATTTTTATTTTATTTTATTTCCTTCAGACATTTGATTAAACTTGGAGCTCAATTGACTTATGCTATATTATATATTTCAACTACATCCAGATGTTGATTGAAATGTTTTGTTTAACTTTTTAAAGTTTTTCACTCAATCTCATTGCATACATGGGCTCAGAATCTATTGGTATTTTTTTTTATCATGCTTAGTTTTCTTTGGTTATTTTGAGTGTTTTTCATTTTTTTTTAATCTTGATCTATTCTTGAACATGATTTTAGTTTTAAAGATGGTATAAGTAGATTTTGCATTTGGTTGACCCTCTAAACTTGAGGACTATAAATTGATGTCTTGCCAAATAACTGAAACATAATCTCTCCTTACTCTCTTTTATAATCTCTTTATCTCATCTAGAAAGTAGAGTAAGTTACAATGGCAAGTGCAACAATCAAAGTATAGGGCCATTCACACTCCACATGTAAAGCAAATGTGTTGGCATCTTTTCATGAGAAGGAATTTAATTACAAATTCCTCCTGGTGGACTTCTCAACAGAGACTCACAAGCTATCTCCTTTTGTCACTCTCAATGTAAGAAAACAAATAGTTGACTCACTTCCTTTCTTTCTTTCATACATTCACATCATTCATCATTTGATTTATTGATGCAGTCATTTGGATAGTCACATGCATCTAGATTTCGACTAGTGTAGAGTGATTGTCAACATTGAACACTAGTCTTGATGTTGAACATGGTGTTTGTGGCCATCTCACTACTAGCACCTTGAAGAGATTAGAGTGGGAGACCACAGTCACATGTTTGGGCATGCGATTAATGGAACCCCTAAGCTAATGCCACTTACCCTTGTTGCTCCACATCAGGTCCTTTTGATATAATGGGACCAAAGAGAGAGCTTCACACAACTCCAAAAGCTAGATTAAACTAGGTGCCTTGCAAGTAGGCCAAAGCTTTATGTGTTGCTTGGTTCTAGAAGATTATTAGTGTGCCCATATTACTTACACCAATTATTAATTAATATTATTTCTTGGTTAATTGCTGCCACTCTTGGACAAATAGTGTAGATAAGGGAAGCACAATATAGATGACTAAATTTGTTGGGAAGTAAAATATATTCTAAAATGAATAAATTCCTATTATATAAAACATACGTGTAGATAACTTACTGCAATCTTTAACAACTCTTTGATAAACTAAATCAGATCATGAAGTTGGTTTATATCATTGAATTTTTGTACAAAGCTCTCCAAATTAGTATTAGTGGTAGTGGAAGGTCCACAACTGGTGAGTTATTGATAAGATTATGAAGATGATGAAGGGGTAGAAGGCCCAACAATTATTTCTTCCTGAGGAGGAGAAGAGGATGAGAAACAACTGCAAGAGCAACAACATGAAGGAAAAGGAAACTTGCCCATTACTAACAATGAGGAAATATATAGAGGGGAAAGAAAATTTAAAGTTGTCATTTCTTCTTTCTCTAGAGACAAGATCACTCACTAAGTTTGTCTAGACTTGATCATTGTAATTTATTATCATGTGAAAGGCATTTTCCATCAACTGTCAATGGGGGCAACGATTGAAGAGATGTATTTACAACGCACCTATTTTCACCATGGTGGACATGAGAACAAAAGTTATCCAAGAAAAAACAAATGAGCCTAGGAGAGCATGAAAATATGAGAAATATTGTAACTCAACAACAAGAAAAGGTGAGAAATGCTACACCCATTCATGGTCGAGCTTAAACAACACACTCTAATATTTGACCACTTAGGATATTTGCTCAAACATAGATCAACACTTGTAATTTGATTTACAAACCTTGTTTTCTAATTCACAAACCATTGAACTGAAATATGGTAATCCTAATTTTTTAGTATATTCATGCAATTTCAATCTCATACATTTGCATAATTCAGATTAATATATATCACAACAAGTTCAAATTAAAGATTTGAACTAACTCAACAACTATTGTTATAAAGATTGATTAACAATATTGTTTGAACTTGAACTGTTTAATGATCTGTATGAAGAAACCTGTATGTTAGAAATTACATAAACAAACATACCAATTGTAACACTTTCCTGATCAATACCTGATAAGACTCTTTCAAATTCTCCTCAGTCAATACATAGATGAAATTGCTGTCTCAAATCAGAGGAGATAAATATATACTCAGAGTGTCAAACAGGAGCAGACATTCTTCAATTCAATCTGTTATAAATTCTTTGCCACAACGATCTCCAATGTCTCCCTTCTAATCTACAATGCAAGGTCTGAGCTCCGCTTCAAGACCAATGCTTTCTCTAATCCACAATTATGAAATCAACATCACCAAATATGATGAAAAACTATCAACACAAGGCAACGATTCCTCTCCAATATCAGATCAGCCAGCAATGAGTCTTCAATGATATAGATAATAGTACTATACAGGCTGCAATGTATTTCATTTATATGCAAATCGCTGTTATAGTCTCCTCTATTATTGATCACTTTGATGGAATCATGATTTAGTGTCAAATATAATGCACAATGAATGCTCTCCAAATGATGATTGTTGTTGATAGAAGGATTCAAGCCTTACACCTCAACTATTCCTTTGATTATAACTAATGCCAAATCAATTGATATAAGCTAAGGGGAATGTAAGTGAAGATATGATATTCCTTTGGTATGACTGAGATGAAATATATAGCTTAATTCCCACAATGGATTTTTTAACACTTCAGAAATATGATATAGAGTCTTCAATAGATGTAAACAAGGCCCAAAAACACTTCACAAAATTCCCTTTGACAGCGTATTAGTCTTCCACGATTTCAATAGCAAAGAATTGAAATCATAAGATATGCATTCACAACCATATATGTGGGACCCTCATTGTCAGTTGCTGTAGAATGCATCTCCTATTAAGCTTTCCTTCTGTCGGAACCCACAAATTCTATATCATGTGTGATTCTTCAAATGCTGTATAAAATGTTGTATATTACTTAGTGATTGCCGGGGCCCACAATACACTTCAAATAGGCTTAGATAGATTGCATCAGAGTTTGTCTCCTCTGCAACAGCAAGCAATATAAACTTTAGATAAATACAAACAACTTCCCAAAGAGTAGTCCATGAATTCCCAAACTCATATTTTACACAAACTCTCTATAGATGCATCGATGAATTACTTTGTAGAATGGATTAGTTTTTCAAGGGCCCACACACCACTAGTTAGAGACTCATAAAATTCATGATTTCTGATTATAATAATCATAAGCTACAACCTCTATCTACTGGGACCCACTGCAACTGTCAGCGTTTGTCTCTGACTTTACCAGCAATACCTTATCAAACTATACATCTAAAATTTGCAATACAAATGGAATTAACAACCTGCGAACACCAGATAAGAACTTGGAGCAAATACCAATTATATATATTTATCGAATTCATTTGCAAATTTATATTTATTCATAAATCAATAAATTTGCAATAAAACCCTCTGACTAATACTTATTTTCAAATCTTCATACAATGTCTTCAATGAAGCATAATGATCAACAGTTAGCAATAAACCTACTGAAAACCTAGAACAACACTTGGAGCACAAATGTGAAATCTGAGATGATTTCACCTCAATGACCGTAAGGGAGCATCACCAAACCGATTTCTGCAAATGCAAGGGAACATCACCTTGACATGAGTTGAATACAACTTGACAAAAGTCATAAACCAAAACATAAGCATCTGAAAAAGCATGCTCAACAATGACTCTCAAGCTTCCTTTTAAAGCCATTACATTAATTAGGCCTAGCCTTATTTTATTAAATGAGAGTTTACATGTACACATCATACCCAAGCATTTTAAATGCTTTTACATGAACTTTATTAAATGCTTGCAATTATACTTTTTAAATGCTTGTTCATAACACTTTTTAATAAAGTGTAGTACTACTGACTTAATTAATTTAAATAAAATATTAATTTTATAAAGTAAATAAAAATACTTTACAAAATTAATTTATAATTATAATATTTTAAGTTACTTAAAAGTGGGGACACGACAACCCTCCCTTCCCGAAATTGTTTGTCCCCAAGCAATGGGAAGAAAACTGAACTCAATCAATCCCTGGATCCCAAATCTAGCGAGGTTCAAGCATGTTCAACCGCATCTCCTCAAGGTTGCTGATAAAGATCCTGGGACTGCTTCCATTGTCGCACAAAGTAGCAAACACCAATGTGCCTAACTTGCCATGAATCAGAACAATAGTATACAAACTAAAAATATCATTGCAAATGAAATGCCAAGTATCATCTTCAATACATGAAGAAAAGGAATCATCATGAAACCAATTGCCAACAAGAAAATATGGATTCCCATCATAATAAACTCTTCTATATGTTGTTGTTCCAAAACTAAAATCACTTGCTTCAATGTTCAACAATGAAGAAAAATCATCAACCCATGGAAAGAAAACTATCACATCATCCATATACTCCAATAAGCACACAACATCACAATCATACATAGGCTGATTTAGTTCATCACATGGAACTAATGTATCAAACAAAACTGAACCTTCTTCATTCCCATTATCATATTCATGCATATCATTATTGGCTGGCCCAAAATCAAAAACTTGAGCTGATTGGAAAGGAATAGGACTATTGTCCTCAAACAAATCAGGAATTATATCATGCTAATCAACTCCATCAAAGGCTGACCCAAAACAAGAAATTCCATATATATCATCTATGCTTGTATGAAACCATTCATGACTCATAGTGATCATCTACTTAGCTGTTATTTGATGAGGTAAAGTGTACTTGAGGCCTTTCATAACAACTTGTTTTCCATCATGTTGGAAAATCAGTTCCATAGCATATAGATCATGCATAACCTTTTTCAAAGAATGTAACCATTGCAACCCAAGCACAATTTCATTATCTTTCAAGTCAAGCACATAGAAGTCATCACAAAGAGTGTACTCACCAAATTTGATACTAAGTTTGCTTACTTTCTTCTTGCAAGGAATAGAGAGTCCTCCTACTATGTTCATATCAAAGCCTTCAAAATCATCACAAAGTACTCCACTTTTGTTGACCAAGCCCTCATCAATTTAGTTATGTGAAGCTCCACAATGAAGAAGTGCTAATACTTTGCAACCAAACAAAGTACCTTAAAAAATGAATGGATTGTTCCTTGAAGCACCTGAAAGATATGCAATTCTAGAACTCTTGTTGTCATCAAGTGTAAGTTCTGGTGTTGGCTATCCATCATGATCATCATCATCAAGTACCTCTATGTAATGCACTTTGCCTTTGCCTAGGCACCTATGACCAATCTCCCTAGGTTACTTGCAAGAGTAGCATAAGTTTTTCCTTTAGAGTTCATCTCTCTTCTTGAGTCATCCTAGAAGTACCTTCACCTTTCTTTGGAGGAGTGGGCTGCTCATAAGATTTCTTATTTGTACCTTCATCCTTGAAGCTCTTCTTTTGTGGAGTGTATGAAGGAATGATATCTAAATCAAGTGCAAGATCAATGGCCTCATCAAGTGTGCTTAGCTTATGAACCTTGACTAACCCTTTGATCCTATCATTCAACCCTTCAACAAACAACATTGTGATTCTTTTATTAGACATGTCAGGTACCATGATAGCAATCTTTTGAAATTCATTCACATATGCCTCCACTCTTCCACTTTGTTTAAATTATGCAAGCTCATGGTAGTAGACTTGCACATCTTTTCTATCAAACCTGTTAATGAGTTTTTGAACAAACTCATCATATGAAGTAATCCTATTGTAATGTTGAGAGACAAGTCCATGGTGCCACCATTCATATGCCAATCCTTCCAAATGCATAGTAGCAAAATGTATGGCCTTTTCTTCACTCATAGGCTTGAGTGTAAGAAAGGTATCTAATTTGTTCACCCAGGCGCTTGCACTTATCTTGCCACTACCATCAAAGCTTTGAAGAGGTATCTTGTTCAAAGCATCCTTGTACTCCTTTGGTTGAGCTTTTCTTTGCCTTCATTAATTCACTCTACCTCTTTTAGTTTCATGCTTATGGTTCAAGAAGGTATTGATGTTCACTCTATCCCGAACATGATCCGGAAGTGAATCATACTCATCAATCAAGGCTATCAAGTCATCAACATCTTCATCTTCAAACTCTTCCTCAATTAGCTCTTCTTCTCTAGGAAGAAAGGTAGGCTGCATAGGTCTCTCAACAGTTGGTGTGTGTGTCCTTCTTCTCCTTGGTAAACCTGCAATGCTGCCTATTTCATTAGCCCTGTTGTTGTTGTTTCTGTTATTACCCACCAAACCTTGAAACATTCTTTCAATATTTGCATTTGTTTGTCACTGTTGTTCAGTTGCCTCACATTGTTGAGCTGCCATCTCACGCTGATTTTCAATCATCTCTCTAACCATTCGATCCATATCAACTTGTGGATTACCTTGTTGCCTTCTATCACCCATTGGCCTTCTTCTATAGTGATGAGGCAAAGGATCAATGTTGAAGCTCATAACCCATAGGCTGGTAGGTCTATGGCTCTAATACCACTGTAATATCCCCTTTAGGATATTTTCTCAAACATAGATCAACACTTGTAATTTGATTTACAAACCTTGTTTTCTAATTCACAAACCATTGAACTGAAATATGATAATCCTGATTTCTGAGTATACTCATGCAATTTCAATCTCATACATTTGCATAATTCAGATTAATATAGATCACAACAAGTTGAAATTAAAGATTTGAACTAAGGGTGTGTGCAAGAAGTTGTGTCCACTTTTTGGCCAAAAAGTGAAGTGTTTTCCCTGATTTTCAGAATTTGTCACATTTGACCTAAAAATTTGAAGCACTTAACGGTGGAATCTTGGAAAAAGTCACAAAATATGAAATGTAGTACTCGGAGTCTAGTTTCCAAATATGTAATTTTTTTCAATACCCAGATGATAGAAATTGATTTTGAATAGGCGTTACTAGAAACCACTGTTTAAAAGTCACTTTTTTTTTACTATACCATGTACATGTACGTCATCCATATTTTGACCTAAATAATCATATTTTTCAAAATCCTTTTGGGAAAAGCTTTGTAACTCACTGAAGCATGTTTTCCATATTTATTTGTAATTTTTTATTGAATATTTTTTTGTTATTAATTTTTTATTGGTCATTTTTTGTCTTTTAAAAAATCATCGTGTACATCACGCATAAGATGACCTAAACTTAACATTTTATGAAATTTTTTTTTTAAATTGAAAAGAATTGTCTAAAGTACATTTTCATACAATTTTTTTTACAAAAAAATATTTCAATAAAAAGTTATTAAAATATTAAAAAACTCTGATAATTCAAGGTTATGAACATATTTCATCAGATATTGATTAAAAAATAGAAAAATTAATTTAATTGTAAAAAAATTATATATTTAGAATCTACATTATCTCCTCTATAATGGGTTTTAATTTCGTCAAAATATTCTGCAAAATAGACCTTTAAATATATGCCCAAAGTCACTATTTTGTTGTGACATTAACAGGGCCTTCAAGTTGTAGGTCAAACTAGGCCCAGAGGTCAGGGTCGGGTCCCCAAAGCATTTTCCGAAGCGGGTTACAAAGCAAAACCCGAGCCTAACATTCAAATTTTGAATAACGGGATCTCGTTTATAAAACGCGATCCCGTTTATAAAATGGGATCCCGTTTCTTTATCCATCGGCGCTGAATAAAACGGGATCCCGTTTTATATAACGGGATCCTGTTTTATATTTGCCCATTTTTTTAAGAAGACTGTACTATGACTGTCATTTCTGCAACTTGCCCTACAGTACGGCTGACAGCGACACTTGCAACATTCTTTGGCATATTTCTTTCTTTTGTAGGTCCATCAACTTGAAGTATTGTTGGTATTTTGATAGAAACCATCATGGAGATGTTATTTGAGTGAAATTTTGTTGAATTGGTACTTGTTTGAAGGACTTGAAACACATTCAAGTTTTTGACATTCATTTGTACATGCTTCATAAATTTTTTAATCATGGGATCACAAAGTCGTAATAAGAGGAAAGATAGGAAGCTATTAACTCCTGAAGAAATTGAAGCAAAGAGAGTGAAGGAGGCAAAAAGACAAAGAGATAGAAGAGTAAAGATTCAATCAATGAACAATGCTGAAGCATCCAATTCCACAACTATTGAAGATAAAAATATTGAGGAGACCATGGATATAGATGATGCAAGTTTGCAAGAGGTGAATGTGGAAACTAATACGATTATGCAAACTACTCCTGGTATGTCTTCAAATCCCTCTATTAATGCTATGGAGAATGTTTCAATGGGCACAAATCTAGGTACTTCTTCAAATCCACTTTTGAATGAAATGGAAATAGTGTTGATAGAAGATTTAAAACAAGCTAGATATAACAATGTTGAGATTGATAATATTCGTAGAGATCAAAATTTGAAACAAATTGTAGTTGAAAATGAAAATGAAAATCCTTTTGTTGAAAATGAAAATGAAAACCCATTTGTTGTTGAAAATGAAAATGAAAACCGTTTTGTTGTTGAAAATGAAAATGAAAACTGTTTTGTTGTTGAAAATGAAAACAAAAATCCTTTTGTTGAAAATAAAAATGAAAATCATTTTGTTGTTGAAAATGAAAACGAAAATCCTTTTGTTGAAAATGAAAATGAAAATGAAAACCGTTTTGTTGTTGAAAATGAAAACAAAAATCCTTTTGTTGAAAATGAAAATGAAAATGAAAACCGTTTTGTTGTTGAAAATGAAAATCGTTTTGAAGTTGAAAATGGAAATGAAAATCTAGGAAGTGATGTTGAAAATGAGAAATATTTTTTTAAAATTGAAAGAGATGTTTTGGATAATCTTCCTGGTAAGATTTCTTGGAGACAAATAAGAACACATGCCAATAGATTATACAAGGAATTTTTTTATCGTAAAAAACTATCATTTCAATGTCAACTAATGATGCAATTAATGAGAATGTGGAAAATGAGAAAAGTAATGAAAATGTTAGGCATTTTTGTTAAACCAAGAAGAAAAGATCAATCACTAAAACATGCTATGTCTACTGTTGCTAGTGCCATTGAGTCTATTGGAAGTAATAGTCGATCCAAAGATAAAAATGCAGCAAGACGAGCTATAACAACTGCTATAGTGAATAAAACAACTTTGAATAGAAGAATGGTAAGCAATATTAGTGGAATTCTAAAAATACATCCTAAAACATTGGTAAGAGCGGCAAAAAGAAGAGAAAGTATAGAAAATGATCCAATTAACCAATGTTGGATTTTTAGTGGTCGACTCCCGAGATCTGACATGAAACTAAATGTTGAAATCAGATCTTTGATCAAAAAATATTGGCATGATAATACTAGGGTATCGTCCAATGCTAGAGATGTTTTAAAATTAAGAGTGGGGTCCAAAGTTTGCGATCCTCATCCAAAACACCTATTAGATACAATGCAAATTGAATTTTATAGAAAATTTTGTGATGAATTAGTGTTACCTGGTAATATTAAAATAAGTCAAAGATCTTTTGAAAAATGCAAACCATGGTATGTAAAGATTAATAAGGAACGAATATCTTGTTGTTGTAAAACGCATGTTCAATTTCGTGATTATTATGATGTGTTTCAATATATACGTTGTACTTTACATCGTAACATGATTATACAGGAATGTGATATTAATATGCCAACTGAAGCAATAAAAGAGTTTATATCAAGTTTGTTCTGTGAAAGATCTAATGAAAAAGGTTTTTATTTAAGTTCATGTATTTCTGGACAATGCACTAGTTGTGGCAATCTTTCTTTGTTAAGAGTTTGTATGCATGAAAGTGTTAAAAATAATTTTGGACAACAATTAGTGGATGTTAAAAGATTTAAGAATGTTGAATATTCTTTAAAAGATGGAAAATTTGGAAAGCGTTGTGATTTAATTACAGAAAAGGTTAGTGTGCATGCATTCATATCAGAATTTAAAAGTAAAATTGTACCAAAATATGTCAAGCACTCTCAACAAGCTCGATGGCTTGATGGACAATTTCGTGAATGTAGAAACAAATTTCTAGTTGGTACTATACTATCAGTGGTTGAATTTGCGGAAAACTATACTTTAGCTTTGCAAGAGGAAATTCAATCACAATATTACAATTCAGTGTAGGTTTCTATGTTTGTTCATATTGTTTATAGACATGCAGATGATAGCATAGAGAATGATAGAAAAGTTTTGAGCGAGTATCATTTCTATTTGAGTGACAACCGGTTACACTCGTCAGAGTTTGTTCAATATTGTTTCAATATATTTTATACAAATTTAAGAGAAAGAGGAATCCAGATGACTGAACATCTTATATTGTCAGATAATTGTACGGGGCAATTCAAGAATGCTCGAATGTTCTATTGGTTATGTAGCGTTCACAAGGAGAATAAAGTCCATGACAAACAGTATATAACAAATAGTCCATGAAATAGTCAAATATATAAAGTCCAGGTCCATGTTCAAAAAAATATATAAAGTCCATGTTCAACAATATATATATATATATATATATATATATATATATATATATATATATATATATATATATATATATATATATATATATATATATATATATATATATATATATATATATATATAAAGTCCATGACACAGTATATAACAAATAGTCCATGAAATAGTCAAATATATAAAGTCCAGGTGAACAACAATATATATATAAAGTCCATGACAAACAGTATATAACAAATAGTCCATGAAATAGTCAAATTATACATAGCCCATGTTTGAAATAACCTATCACATACTATCTCTATCATCAAGAGTCCTCTTCACACCATGCGAACTACTCAGATGACCTGAATCACTCTGCAAAAGAGAAAGATTTATATGAAATTAGATGTAAGATGATTAGTCCAAATCTAATTTAATGACAATTTTTAAATTTATAATTTAAATATCATAAAATTAAATTACCGTGTGAGGCTGAGAGGCATGCTCTGGTGCACCTGGACCTGTGTCTCCATGCTCTGAATCAATCTATTTAATACAAGAGAAAGTTCAAGTTGAAATTAGATATACTTGACGATTTTAAAAATGATTTAATTCAATTTAATTTATAAGAACTATCATATTTAAAAATTATTATACCATAAGAGGAACTTGTTGTGAATCCTCTATTCTAGGACCTGTCTCTACAGGCTTAGCTCCATGACATGTATCGAGCTATATTTTAAGAAAAAAGAATTTTGAATGTACATGTCAACATATATATATATATATCAAGAAATTTACTTTAAGTTCACAACGTTTATTTTAATTGTTCAATTTAAATATAATCTAAATTTTAAATTATACCGTATCAGGTTGCCCATCTCCTCTGTCCTCCTGCTCTACATGTGCTGTGTGTTGATCATGAAACGTGTCACTAACAAGCTCCTACAATGTCATTTATATTTAAGTTAGCACATGTGTGTACAAATTAGGTTTTAAAACATATATATAATTGACTTACAGTGTACATGTTATTAAATACGTTTTTCAACAACCTGAAATGCAGTCGACTCCTGATATAAACTTGGATTATCCAAGTGTGGTACAATGCCCATCCTCATAGTTGTGTCAACCTGCATAGACATATTTATAAAATATTAAATATGTATGTGCACGTTTTTAGATACACTGATATCAAAATAGAATTTAAGTTTAAGTATATATACAGTTTTTTAAAACAATATACATACTGTAAGAGTGTCATGTGAGATGCCCAATGATGGAGGAGCGCTCGAGACACCCTGAGATGGAGGATTCAATGTGGAAGAACCCTGAACTAGTTCATAAATAAGTTCATAAATATTTAATTGTACACACAATCAAGACTGAATTTTACAAATTTACAAATCATTGATTTAATGTACCCCAAATGGGTGCCCGAGATGAATAGGTGTCGATGAAAAATTAATTCGATCAATTGTGACCCCTGTTGCCATCATCTACACCGAACAAACCAAACAATTCGATTGTTAAAATATTACAATTTAATTGATCATCTATATGTTGATTAAAAACATGTGGTTAAAAAATTGTTTTAAATTCAACATGTGTACATAAACTATATATACCTGTGTCAAATGATCAGTGGGATGATCCTCAACAAATAGATAATCAACAAATGATTCAGTGCCCACATTATCAGATGATGCATGTGTAGCTAAAGTGGGTGCAACTGCCTGATCAGGTCCATAACACAACTGATTGCAACTCGTACATGTATGAGGCATCGACGCATGTGGAGTGGCACTAGGACTACTTCCATCATCAACTCCTCCATGCTCTCTAACTCGAGCTACCATCATAGAAGTTTGCTCATGTAGGCTACCTAAGAGTGAACTCAATGTGCCTAGTGTGGATACCACTGCACGATGCTCAAAGGGCGAAGGAATGGCAACAACAGGAGGGTCAATAAGAGGTTGAATAGGCACCGGTCATTGGGGATCAATCCGTGCCCCCAACCTCTATTGTGGCATGCCACCACCAACACCCTGGAATGATCTAAAATCAAAGTAGTTGGGTTTTTTATTCATAACAAACTCTACATATAATTTTCTCAAAAAATATAAAGGAACCTCACAATTAGCATGAGGTGGATAATCAAACACCATCCATCATCTATCCCAAAAATTGGCAGACATTCCTTCATGCCTACACCACCTGATTGATATTCTTTTCTTATTTGCAGGAATAGGTTCATTTGTAATGGGATGTCTAAAATATTGTGCTAAATGAGCTTTTGTGATTTTAAGATCCAAAATAGTCTTATAGGAGAGGCCATCAGCATAAAATTAGCGCCTCTCCTCTCTCCATTTCTGGAATCCATCAAAATCTGAGTCAATAGACCTCACAGAATCTACAATGTTTTGCATCAAAGATGCAAAACGTACTACGTGAGGTGGCATGAATTGTTCACTGCGAATGGAATTCAGTTTTTCTTGTATCGAATCCACATTTTCATTTATTATGGCTCGCAAGTGAGCCTGGTCAGTTCCAGGTGGGGGTGGAGGTGGAGGTGGAGGTGGGTCATCTGCAGGTGGGGCATCTAGAGGTGGGGCATTTGGCGCTGGGGGTGGGGGTGGGGGTGCGGCTGGATCATCTTGTGCATTAAGGAAGTCCTCAACATCAAAGTGAATATCATCTAGCTTCATGATGTATATATAAAAATCTAGATATGAACTTGCATATATATACATATAAACATACAAACTTCAGTACAAATTTAAAATTAAATCAAGAATATATATATATATATATATGTTTCAAGAAATTACACTTGAAATAAATTTAAATTAAAAACATACAAATAATGTATACATGCATGTACAAATTTCAAAATGTAAGAGAGCTATTAGGACTACCATTCAATAATGATTGATACAATGGGCAATATATATTTCAAAATTTCAATGTGCATTTAAGTAAGGAAACTTCTCTAGACAATCATCATGTATTTCTTAAATATGAATATTCATCCCAAATTTTAGAAGTTATTTTAAAGAAATATGGTGCATTTAGGAACTTGGTGATTGTTGGGGTAAAGAGGAATATATGATCATGCTAGAAGAGGCACTGATTAGGCTCATAATTGGCCAAGGTTGCTTTGAATAAGGTTAAAACAAGGAGATACCCATGTTGATATTCACACCCTTTGGTCCACACCTACATTGGGATGGATTAAGCTTGAAATTTTGATGGGTAGCCAAGGGTAATCCTAGTAGGAGAGTATATTTATTAAGAGATGATAAGGGAAAACCTCTACCTATCTTAAAGCTTATGATTTTGGTGTCAAGAACAATAATATGGTAGATTCTAGGGCCATGATATCCAGGGCCTCAAGATGACTTGGAAACTAAACAAGATATCCCTTAGTGTGGAAGGAGATTCCAAGATCAACATTGATCATATGAAAAAGCATAGATGAAGCTTGTGGTTATTGGAAACTATTATATATTGGAAGCTAGAAACTTGGTGAATACTTGTTTAAATCTATCTCCTTCAAACATATCAATGGGGCCACCCTAGGATAAGGCTTATGTAATTTGTCCCACCACCCTAGGATAAAGTTTTTTAGTTTATTAGTAATTCTAACACTACTTTGAAACTTATTACTCTAGGGTTAGGGCCACTATAATTTTCCCTACCACTAATATATCTTAAGACACCTATTGGTTTATATGTTTGATGTCATTGTAGTATATTAATTTCCCCTGCCACTATTGATTGAACAAAACTATACCATATATATTAAGTACTCTAGCTCAATGATCTTAAGATTAATGAAATCAGGACTAACTATATCATCATTATGCTTAGATACACCCAACATGCTAATCAAGAACTTAATTACCTTCACAACCCTATTAGCATTGTATCACTCCTATTAGGGCGTGGACTTGAATGGGGCCAAAAGATTCTTTACCTCTTACGATTGTGACTTTGGGTTTGGCATGGTCAACTTGGAGAGGTTGTGTCACGGCATATCCCTATAAGAGGATGAAGGGTGATAGGAGGTTGTAGAATGGCTAAAAGCATTCACATGATGATAATGTTCAAGTTTAAATTTCAACATATGCATCATGGAGACCTACAAGGTTCTCTTGTTCAAAAGGTTCATCATATTCTAGACAAGGAACTCACAATCATTGGTACCAAATTCAAGACCTCCTATTACAAGTCTCCATATATAGCTTTAAACATAACACCTATAAACACAAAATTTATAGGGCTTGAATACAAGCCCGCCTCCCAGTTAGGAGACTTCCAAATAATTGGTGAACTCACATGCAATAAGGGAATAACACATGCATACAAAATATGTAGAAGAAATCCCTGTAGCATGACTCGTGATTAATTAAAGTTAGGGTTAGGGTTTCAATTAGGATCAGGCTTAGGGTTAGAATTGAGGTTAGGGTTAGAATTAGAATTCAAGGGTTGCTAAATTAGGGTAACTATATCATCGTTATGCTTAGATACACCCAACATGCTAATCAAGAACTTAATTACCTTCACAACCCTATTAGCATTGTATCACTCCTATTAGGGAGTGGACTTGAATGGGGCCAAAAGATTCTTTACCTCTTACGATTGTGACTTTGGGTTTGGCATGGTCAACTTGGAGAGGTTGTGTCACGGCATATCCCTATAAGAGGATGAAGGGTGATAGGAGGTTGTAGGATGGCTAAAAGCATTCACATGACAATAATGTTCAAGTTTAAATTTCAACATATGCATCATGGAGACCTACAAGGTTCTCTTGTTCAAAAGGTTCATTATATTCTAGACAAGGAACTCACAATCATTGGTACCAAATTCAAGACCTCCTATTACAAGTCTCCATATATAGCTTTAAACATAACACCTATAAACACAAAATTTATAGGGCTTGAATACAAGCCCGCCTCCCAGTTAGGAGACTTCCAAATAATTGGTGAACTCACATGCAATAAGGGAATAACACATGCATACAAAATATGTAGAAGAAATCCCTGTAGCATGACTCGTGATTAATTAAAGTTAGGGTTAGGGTTTCAATTAGGATCAGGCTTAGGGTTAGAATTGAGGTTAGGGTTAGAATTAGAATTCAAGGGTTGCTAAATTAGGGTAAGTATTAGAGGATATTTCTAAGATTTAATGAAGATAAACCTTCATGTCTTGATGCTAAATTGGATGATTCTATCCACTATGAGAATTAAGATTAGGAGGAGGTGACATAAATCCCTCCTATCAAATTCAAACAATGTTAAAAATGTCAAGGAAGTGGTAGAGGCTTTGTAAGGCTTGTGTAATTTGTCCCACCAACCTAGGATAAAGTTTTTTAGTTTATTAGTAATTCTAACACTACTTCAACTTATTACTCTAGGGTTAGGGCCACTATAATGTTCCCTACCACTAATATATCTTAAGACACCTATTGGTTTATGTTTGATGTCATTGTAGTATATTAATTTTCCCTACCACTATTGATTGAACAAAACTATACCATATATATTAAGTACTCTAGCTCAATGATCTTAAGATTAATGAAATCAGGACTAACTATATCATCGTTATGCTTAGATACACCCAACATGCTAATCAAGAACTTAATTACCTTCACAACCCTATTAGCATTGTATCACTCCTATTAGGGAGTGGACTTGAATGGGGCCAAAAGATTCTTTACCTCTTACGATTGTGACTTTGGGTTTGGCATGGTCAACTTGGAGAGGTTGTGTGGCATATCCCTATAAGAGGATGAAGGGTGATAGGAGGTTGTAGGATGGCTAAAAGCATTCACATGATGATAATGTTCAAGTTTAAATTTCAACATATGCATCATGGAGACCTACAAGGTTCTCTTGTTCAAAAGGTTCATCATATTCTAGACAAGGAACTCACAATCATTGGTACCAAATTCAAGACCTCCTATTACAAGTCTCCATATATAGCTTTAAACATAACACCTATAAACACAAAATTTATAGGGCTTGAATACAAGCCCGCCTCCTAGTTAGGAGACTTCCAAATAATTGGTGAACTCACATGCAATAAGGGAATAACACATGCATACAAAATATGTAGAAGAAATCCATGTAGCATGACTCGTGATTAATTAAAGTTAGGGTTAGGGTTTCAATTAGGATCAGGCTTAGGGTTAGAATTGAGGTTAGGGTTAGAATTAGAATTCAAGGGTTGCTAAATTAGGGTAAGTATTAGAGCTACAATTATGGTTTGGGTTACGGCTAGAGTTAGGGTTACAATTACAATTACAAGTAGCTCGTTAGGGTTGGGGTTAGGGCTAGAGTTAGAGTTACAATTACAATTACAATTACAAGTAGAGTTAGGGTTAGGGTTATGATTAGGGTTATAATAAGGGTTAGGGTTTGAATTGCATATAGAATTAGGGTTAGGATTAGGGTTAGAATTAGTGTTAGGGTTAGAGTTGGAATTGTATATAGAATTAGGGTTCAATCTAGCTAGAAATAGATAAATTAGTCAAGATGGTTCTAGCTCAATTTTGTTTCCTATTTCCTAGAAAATGCAAAACTAGTTATTGTTTTCTATTTAGTTGTTAGTCCCAACTCTTTCCTTTTAAGAAGTATATCAAATCTAATGTAGTAGTAGATACTTCTACATATACAAGTTTCTGTTAGGAGAAAATATATTTTGCCAAATATATTTAGAGTTGTCTATAGTGTGTTCCAGGGTAATCAAATGATGTAAGTCACAATTTAGAGGGTTGAGGGATAAGTTTGTGTTGAGTCTATAGGACGTGTTTTCTTACATAGACCGAGCTCCATAATCTAGGTGTCTCCATGTCTAACTCAAATGTTTCAACTTGGTCCATATTATATCCAGATTAATGATAAAATTATATATATATGGCTATGCACAAGATCCATGACCATATCAATGTTTGGTAGAGAAAAGTTATCTAAGTTGGGGTAGATCCTTTTTTGATGTCTGAAAAGTTAGTGCAAACATGAATTCCCTTAGTTTTCTTGTTAACTAAGACCACATTAGATCTGCCCATTTAGGATAAGTAATAGTCTGAATGAACCCTGGACATCCAAGAGTTTATACAATTCTTCTATGACCACGAGGGCTACTTGGGGGTGCATTTTGTGTAGCTTTTATTGAATAGGTTTGGCATTGAGGTGAACCACAAGATGATGCATGACTTTAAAGATGGAGTCTCAAGGCATAGATCACCATAAGACCACATGAAGAAATCAATGTAATATTTAACATGGTGACATGGTTATATATGCCTTCTTTGATGTCAAGGTCCAGTGGAGCTACTATCTTAGAGAGTTTATGGTCCAAGCTTCTATTCACAGGTTGATGTTTATAGCATGTCCTCAACAAGGAGAGGGGAGTCATGTCTTGTATCTAAGTGGTATCTAATGAAAGGTGAAGTTTGTCAAATTGAGGAGCTCTTGGGAAGTGTCCATTTTTATTGTATCATTTTAATCGATCACAAGTTTCTTCTTATATAGATTGTTGCTATTCTGCCTAGACTAGGGTGCCTCAGGACTAAAGGGTTCTTTCTTTCTCTCCAAAATAAGTATATATGTAGGTGTTAAGTATGGTGGAAAAGTCTTTCTTATGATTACAATGGGGATGTGGTCTTGACACTTCATAAGTTTCATGATGGCTTCATCATTTTGGATGTGATAAATTGGTTTTATTACGGTTTGTTGTAATTTTTTTACATGATAGTTAGCTATTCAATAATGCCTTTAAAATACAATGACATACATTGTTATAAGTAAATTTTATAAAAACCAAATATATATATCATCCCAATGCTATATAATTTTTGACAGTTTGTTTAAAATCTCTCCTTTCATATGATACAATCATTTCAAAATTTCAATTGCATTTTCCAGGTAAAATGTTTAAATACAGCTATTCAACACTCAAATTGAACTCAAATTTTGACTGTTTGTTCAAAATCTCTCCTTTCATATGATACAGTATTTTCAAAATTTCAATTGTATTTTACAGCTAAAATGTTTAAATACAGCTATTCAACACTCAAAATGAACTCAAATTTTGACAGTTTGTTCAAAATCTCTCATTTCATATGATACAGTATTTTCAAATTTTCAATTGTATTTTACAGCTAAAATGTCTAAATATATCTATTCAATTCTCAATTTTAAACATAATTTTGACAGTTTGTTCAAATTCTAACCTTTTATTTGATACAGTCTTTCAAAATTTCAATTGTATTTTACATCTAAACTATCAAAAATCAACTACTAATTTTATAAACCCTAAATAACAATTCAAAATTTAAATTTTGATTGTATTTTACATCAAAACAAACAAGGGAAGCTTAAAACAATTCATGGGTAATTTGTAGAAGTGGAAAAATCCACTTACCTGGTGGCTGGATGGTCTCTGAACTCAGGATCCCATTTTCGCCTGTTGCCTGTCGCTGTTGAAAATGGGGTCTCTGCCATTTTTAAAAAAATTTAATACTTTTTAAAAACAGGATCCCATTTTATAAAATGGGATCCCGTTATATATAACGTGATCCTGTTATATAAAACGGGATCCCGTGATTTGAAATGGGATCCCGTTTCTGGCTTCTAGGTTCGGGATCCCGGGAAAAAACGGGATCGCATTTTTGGTTCTAGGCTCAGGATCCCGAGGCAAAACAGGATCGCGTTTTCTATAAATGGGATCCCGTTTTATATAAACGGGATCCCGTTTTTGGTTCCCCGATTTCGGATTTTTTTCTAACTCTGAAACTTCCACCTTAAGTGGACACAACTTCTTGCATTTACCCCTAACTCAACAACTGTTGTTACAAAGATTGATTGACAGTATTATTTGAACTTGAACTATTTAATGATTTGTATGAAGAAATATGTATGTCAGAAATTACGTAAACAAATATATCAATTTTAACACTTTCCTGATCAATACCTAATAAGACTGTTTCAAATTCTCCTCAGTCAATACATAGATGAAATTTTTGTCTCAAATCAAAGGAGATAAGTATATACTCAGAGTGTCAAATAGGAGTAGACCTTCTTCAATTTAATCTGTTGTAAAGTCTTTGCCACAACGATCTCCAATGTCTCCCTTCTAATCTGCAATGCAAGGTCTGAGCTCCACTTCAAGACCAATGCTTTCTCTAATCCATAATTATGAAATCGACATCAACAAATATGATGAAAAACTATCAGCACAAGGCAACAATTCCTCTCCAATATTAGATCAACTAGCAATGAGTCTTCAATGATATAGATAACAATACTTTACAGGCTGCAATGTATTTCATTTATATGCAGATCGATGTTACAATGCACAACGAAAGCTCTCCAAATGATGATCGCTATTGATAGAAGGATTCAAGCCTTACGCCTCAACTATGCCTTTGATTATAACTGATGCCAAATCAATTGATATAAGCTAAGGGGAACGTAAGTGAAGATATGATATTCCTTTGGTATGACTGAGATGGAATATATAGCTTAATTGCCACACTGGCCTCTTTAACACTTCAGAAATATGATATTGAGTCTTCAACAAATGTAAACAAGGCCTGAAATCACTTCACAAAATTCCCTTTGGCAGCGTATTAGTCTTCCACGATTTCAATAGCAAAGAATTGAAATCATAAAATATGCATTCACAACCATATATGTGGGACCCTCACTGTTAGTTGCAGAATGCATCTCAAATTAATCTTTCCTTCTGCCGGAACCCACAAATTCTATATCATGTGTGATTCTTCAAATGCTATATCAAATGTTGTATATTACTTAGTGATTGCCGGGGCACACAATACACTTCAAATAGGCTTAGATAGATTGCGTCAAAGTTTGTCTCCTCTGTAGCAGCAAGCAAGCAATATAAACTTTAGATAAATACAAACAACTTCCCAAAGACCAGTCCACAAATTCCCAAACTCATACTTCACACAAACTCTCTATAGATGGATCAATGAATTACTTTGTAGAATGGATTAGTTTTTCAAGGGCCCACAAACCACTAGTTAGAGACTCATAAAATTCATAATTTCTGATTATAATAATCATAAGCTACAGCCTCTGTCTGTTGGGACCCACTGAAATTGTCAAAGTTTGTCTCTGACTTTACCAGCAATACCTTATCAAACTATACATCTAAAATTTACAATAAAAATGTAATTAAGCAACCTCTGAACACCAGATAAGAACTTGGAGCAAATACCAATTATATAATATATATATATATACATCAAATTCCTTTGAAAATTTATATTTATTCATAAATCAATAAATTTGCAATAAAACCCTCTGACTAATGCTTATTCTCAAATCTTCATACAATGTCTTCAATGAAGCATAATGATCAGTAATTAGCAAGAAACCTACTGAAAACCTAGAACAACACTTGGAGCACAAATGTGAAATCTGAAATGGTTTCACCTCAATGATGGTAAGGGAGCATCAACAAACTGATTTCTACAAATGCAAGGGAACATCACCTTGACATGAGCTGAATACAACTTGACAAAAGTCATAAACCAAAACATAAGCATCTGAAAAAGCATGCTCAACAATGACTCTTAGGCTTCCTTTTAAAGCCATTACATCAACTAGGCCTAGCCTAATTTTATTAAATGATAGTTTACATGTACACATCATACCCAATCATTTTAAATGCTTTGACATGAACTTTATTAAATGCTAGCACTTGTACTTTTTAATGCTTGTTCATAACGTTTTTTAATATTTAGTGTAGTACTACTGACTTAAGTAACTTAAATAAAATATGAATTTTATAAAGTAAATAAAAATACTTTACAAAAGTAATATATAATTATAATATTTTAAGTTACTTAAAAGTGGGGACATGATAGCCCTCCCTTCCTAAAATTGCTTGTCCCCAAGCAATGGGAAGAAAACTGAACTCAATCAATCCCTGCATCCCAAATCTAGCAAGATTCAAGCATGTTCAACCACATCTCCTCAAGGTTGTTGACGAAGATCTTGGGACTGCTTCTGCTGTTGCACAAAGTAACAAACACCAATGTACCCAAGATTCCATAAATCAAAATAGCAATATACAAAATAAAAATATGATTCCAAATGAAATTCCAAGTATCATCTTCAATACATGAAGAAAAGGAATCATCATGAAAACAATTGCCAACAAGAAAATATGGATTCCCATCATAATAAACTCTTTTATATGCTGCTGTTCCAAAACTGAAATCACTTGCTTCAATGTTCATTAATGAAGAAAAATCATCAACCCATGGAAAGAAAACTATCACATCATCCATATACTCCAATAAGCACACAACATCACAATCATACATAAGCTGATTTAGTTCACCACATGGAACTAATGTATCAAACAAAATTGAACCTTCTTCATTCCCATTATCATATTCATGCATATCATTATTGGCTGCCCCAAAATCATCAACTTGAGCTGATTGCAAAGGAATAGGACTACTGTTCTCAAACAAATTAGGAATTATACCATGCCAATCAACTCCATCAAAAGCTGACCCAAAATAAGAAATTCAATATATATCATATATGCTTGTATGAAACCATTCATGACTCATAGTGATCATATACTTCGTTGTTATTTGATGAGGTAAAGTGTACTTGAGGCCTTTCATAACAAATTGTTTGCCATCATGTTGGAAAGTCAGCTCCATAACTTGTAGATCATGCATAACCCTTTGCAAAGAATGTAACCATTGCAACCCAAGCACAATTTCATTATCCTTCAAGTCAAGCACATAGAAGTCATCACAAAAAGTGTACTCACCAAATTTGATACTAAGTTTGCTTACTTTCTTCTTGCAAGGAATAGAGAGTCCTCTTGCTATGTTCACATCAAAGCCTTCAAAATCATTACAAAGTACTCCTCTTTTGTTGACCAAGCCCTCATCAATATAGTTATGTGAAGCTCCACTATCAAGAAGTGCTAATACTTTGCAACCAAATAAAGTACCTTAAAAAATGAATGGATTGTTCCTTGAAGCACCTGAAAGATATGCAATTCTAGAAATCTTGTTGTCATCAAGTGTAAGTTCTAGTGTTGGTTGTCCATCATCATCATCATCAAGTACCTCTATGTAATGCACTTTGCCTTTGCCTAGGCACCTATGACCAATCTCCCTAGGTTGCTTGCAAGAGTAGCATAACTTTTTCCTTCATAGTTCATCTCTCTCTTTCCTTGTTATCCTAGAAGTACCTTCACCTTTCTTTGGAGGAGTGGGCTGCTCATAAGATTTTTGATTTGTACCTTCATCCTTGAAGCTCTTCTTTTGTGGAGTGTATGAAGGAATGATATCCAAATTAAGTGCAAGATCAATGGCCTCATCAAGTGTTCTTGGCTTATGAACCTTGACTAACCCTTTGATCCTATCATTCAACCCTTCAACAAACAACATTGTGATTCTTTTATTAGACATGTCAGGTACCATGATAGCAATCTTTTGAAATTCATTCATATATGCCTCCACTCTTCTACTTTGTTTCAATTATGCAAGCTCACGGTAGTAGACCTCCACATCTTTTCTATCAAAACTGTTAATGAGTTTTTGAACAAACTCATCATATGAAGTAATCCTATTGTGATGTTGAGAGACAAGTCAATGGTTCCACCATTCATATGCCAGTCCTTCCAAATGCATAGTAGGAAAATGTATGGCCTTTTCTTCACTTATAGGCTTGAGTGTAAGAAAGCTATCCAATTTGTTCACCCGTGCTCTTGCACTTATCTTGTGACTACCATCAAAGTTTAGAAGAGGTATCTTGTTCAAAGCATCCTTATACTCCTTTGGTTGAGCTCTTCTTTGCCTTCATTGATTCACTCTACCTCTTCTAGTTTCACACTTATGGTTCAAGAAGGCATTGATGTTCACTCTATCCCGAACATGATTCGGAGGTGAATCATACTCATCAATCAAGGCTGTCAAGTCATCAACATCTTCATCTTCAAACTCTTCCTCAATTAGCTCTTCTTCTCTAGGAAGAAAGGTAGGCTGCATAGGTCTCTCAATAGTTGGTGTGTGTACCCTTCTCCTTGGTGAACCCGTAATGCTGCCTATCTCATCAACCCTGTTGTTGTTGTTCCTGTTATTACTCATCAATGCTTGAAACATTCTTTCAATATTTGCATTTGTTTGTCGCTGTTGTTCAGTTGCCTCACGTTGTTGAGCTGCTATCTCACATTGATTTTCAACCATCTCTCTAACCATTTGATCCATATCAGCTTGTGGATTACCTTGCTTCCTTCTATCACTCATTGGCCATCTTCTATAGTGATGAGGCAAAGGATCAATGTTGAATCTCATATCCCATAGGCCGGCAAGGCTATGGCTCTGATACCACTATAATATCGCCTTTAGGATATTTGCTCAAACACAGATCAACACTTGTAATTTGATTTACGAACCTTGTTTTCTAATTCACAAACCATTGAACTAAAATATTATAATCTTGATTTCTGAGTATACTCATGCAATTTCAATCTCATACATTTGCATAATTTAGATTAATATAGATCACAACAAGTTCAAATTAAAGACTTGAACTAACTCAACAACTATTGTTACAAAGATTGATTAACAGTATTGTTTGAGCTTGAACTGTTTAATGATCTGTATGAAGAAATCTGTATGTCAAAAATTACATAAACAAACATGCCAATTGTAACACTTTCATGATCAATACCTAATAAGACTCTTTCAAATTCTCCTTAGTCAATACATAGATGAGATTGCTGTCTCAAATTAGAGGAGATAAGTATATACTTGGAGTGTCAAACAGGAGTAGACCTTCTTCAATTCAGTCTATTATAAAGTCTTTGCCACAACAATCTCCAATGTCTCCCTTCTAATTTACAATGCAAGGTCTGAGCTCCGCTTCAAGACCAATGCTTTCTCTAATCCACAATTATGATATTGACATCACCAAATATGATGAAAAACTATTAGCACAAGGCAACAATTCCTCTCCAATATTAGATCAGCCAGCAATGAGTATTCAATGATATAGATAACAGTACTATACAGGCTACAATGTATTTCATTTATATGTAAATCACTGTTACAATCTCCTCTATTATTGATTACTATGATGGAATCATGATTTAGTGTCAAATACAATGCACAACAAATGCTCTCTAAATGATGATTGTTGTTGATAGAAGGATTCAAGCCTTATGCCTCAACTATGCCTTGGATTATAACTAATGCCAAATCAATTGATATAAGGTAAGGGGAATGTAAGTGAAGATATGATATTCCTTTGGTATGACTGAGATGGAATTTATAGCTTAATTCCCATGCTAGCTTCTTTAACACTTCAGAAATATGATATAGAGTCTTCAATAGATGTAAACAAGGCTTGGAAACACTTCACAAAATTCTGTTTGGTAGCATATTAGTCTTGCATGATTTCAATAGCAAAAAATTGAAATCATTAAATATGCATTCACAACCATATATGTCAGACCCTCGCTATTAGCTGCTGTAGAATGCATCTCCTATTAAGCTTTCCTTCTGCTAGAACCCACAAATTCTATATCATGTGTGATTCTTCAAATGCTATATCAAATGTTTTATATTACTTAGTGATTGTTGGGGCACACAATACACTTCAAATAGGCTCAGATAGATTGCGTCAGAGTTTGTCTCCTCTGTAGCAGCAAGCAATATAAACTTTAGATAAATACAAACAACTTCCCAAAGACCAGTCCACAAATTCCCAAACTCATACTTCACACAAACTCTCTATAGATGGATCGATGAATTACTTTGTAGAATGGATTCATTTTTCAAGGGCCCACAAACCACTAGTTAGAGACTCATAAAATTCATGATTTCTGATTATAATAATCATAAGCTATAGCCTCTGTCTACTGGGACCCACTAAAACTGTCAGAGTTTGTCTCTGATTTACCAGTAATACCTTATCAAAGTATACATCTAAAATTTGCAATACAAATGGAATTAAGCAACCTGCAAACACCAGATACGAACTTGGAGCAAATAACAATTATATATATATATATATATATCAAATTCCTTTGCAAATTTATATTTATTCATCACTCAATAAATTTATAATAAAACCCTTTGACTAATGCTTATTCTCAAATCTTCATACAATGTCTTCAATGAAGCATAATGATCAGCAGTCAGCAATAAACCTACTAAAATCCTAGAACAACACTTGGAGCACAAATGTGAAATCTGAGATGATTTCACCTCAATGACGGTAAGGGAGCATCACCAAACCAATTTCTGCAAATGCAAGGGAACATCACCTTGACATGAGCTGAATACAACTTGACAAAAGTCATAAACCAAAACATAAGCATCTCAAAAAGCATGCTCAACAATCATTCTCAGGCTTCCTTTTAAAGCCATTACATCAATTAGGCCCAGCCTAATTTTATTAAATGAGAGTCTACATGTACACATCATACCCAAGCATTTTAAATGCTTTTACGTGAACTTTATTAAATGCTTGCACTTGTACTTTTTAAACTCTTGTTCATAACATTTTTTAATGAAGTGTAGTACTACTGACTTAAGCAACTTAAATAAAATATTAATTTTATAAAGTAAATAAAAATACTTTACAAAATTAGTTTATAATTATAATATTTTAAGTTACTTAAAAGTGGGGACATGACAGCGTTCCCTTCCCGAAATTGCTTGTCCCCAAGCAATGGGAAGAAAACTAAACTCAATCAATCCTTGGGTCCCAAATCCAGCAAGGTTCAAGCATGTTCAACCGCATCTCCTCAAGGTTGCTGACGAAGATCCTAGGACCACTTCCACTTTCACACAAAGTAGCAAACACCAATGTGCCCAAGCTACCGTGAATCAGAACAGTAGTATACAAACTAAAAATATCATTCCAAATGAAATGCCAAGTATCATCTTCAATACGTGAAGAAAAGGAATCATCATGAAACCAATTGCCAACAAGAAAATATAGATTCCCATCATAATAAACTCTTCAATATGCTGTTGTTCCAAAATTGAAATCACTTGCTTCAATGTTCATTAATGAAGAAAAATAATCAACCCATGGAAAGAAAACTATCACATCATCCATATACTCCAATAAGCACACAACATCACAATCATACATAGGCTGATTTAGTTCACCACATGGAACTAATGTATCAAACAAAACTGAACCTTCTTCATTCCCATTATCATATTCATGCATATCATTATTGGCTGCCCCAAAATCAAAAACTTGAGCTGATTGGAAAGGAATAGGACTACTGTCCTCAAACAAATCAGGAATTATATCATGCTAATCAACTCCATCAAAGGCTGACCCAAAACAAGAAATTCCATATTTATCATCTATGCTTGTATGAAACCATTCATGACTCATAGTGATCATATACTTAGCTATTATTTGATGAGGTAAAGTGTACTTGAGGCCTTTCATAACAACTTGTTTTACATCATGTTGGAAAGTCAGTTCCATAGCTTGTAGATCATGCATAACCCTTTTCAAAGAATGTAACCATTGCAACCCAAGCACAATTTCATTATCTTTCAAGTCAAGCACATAGAAGTCATCACAAAGAGTGTACTCACCAAATTTGATACTAAGTTTGCTTACTTTCTTCTTGCAAGGA
Organism: Cunninghamia lanceolata; assembly: GCA_027924645.1. NCBI lineage: Eukaryota > Viridiplantae > Streptophyta > Pinopsida > Cupressales > Cupressaceae > Cunninghamia > Cunninghamia lanceolata. The sequence goes on along the minus strand of BSBN01000870.1, from coordinate 12,729,141 downwards.
ATAGAGAGTCCTCCTGCTATGTTCATATCAAATCCTTCAAAATCATCACAAAGTACTCCTCTTTTGTTGACCAAGCTCTCATCAATATAGTTATGTGAAGCTCCACAATCAAGAAGTGCTAATACTTTGCAACCAAACAAAGTACCTTAAAAAATGAATGGATTGTTCCTTGAAGCACCTGAAAGATATGCAATTCTAGAACTCTTGTTGTCATCAAGTGTAAGTTCTAGTGTTGGCTATCCATCATCATCATCATCATCAAGTACCTCTATGTAATGCACTTTGCCTTTGCCTAGGCACCTATGACCAATCTCCCTAGGTTGCTTGCAAGAGTAGCATAAGTTTTTCCTTCGGAGTTCATCTCTCTCTTCTTGAGTCATCCTAGAAGTACCTTCACCTTTCTTTGGAGGAGTGGGCTGCTCGTAAGATTTCTAATTTGTACCTTCATCCTTGAAGCTCTTCTTTTGTGGAGTGTATGAAGGAATGATATCCAAATCAAGTGCAAGATCAATGGCCTCATCAAGTGTTCTTGGCTTATGAACCTTGACTAACCCTTTGATCCTATCATTCAACCCTTCAATAAACAACATTGTGATTCTTTTATCAAACATGTCAAGTACCATGACAACAATCTTTTAAAATTCATTCACATATGCCTCGACTCTTCCACTTTGTTTTAATGAGTTTTTTAACAAACTCATCATATGAAGTGATCCTATTGTGATGTTGAGAGACAAGTCCATGGTGCCACCATTCATATGCCAATCCTTCCAAATGCATAGTAGCAAAATGTATGGCCTTTTCTTCACTCATAGACTTGAGTGTAAGAAAGGTATGCAATTTGTTCACCCATGCTCTTGAACTTATCTTGCCACTACCATCAAAGTTTGGAAGAGGTATCTTGTTCAAAGCATCCTTGTACTCCTTTGGTTGAGCTCTTCTTTGCCTTCATTGATTCACTCTACCTCTTCTAGTTTCACACTTATGGTTCAAGAAGTTATTGATGTTCACTCTATCCTGAACATGATCCGGAATTGAATGATACTCATCAATCAAGGCTGTCAAGTCATCAACATCTTCATCTTCAAACTCTTCCTCAATTACCTCTTCTTCTCTTGGAAGAAAGGTAGGCTGCATAGGTCTCTCAACAGTTGCTGTGTGTGTCTTTCTTCTCCTTGGTGAACCTGTAATGATGCCTATCTCATCAGCCATGTTGTTGTTGTTCCTATTATTACCCATCAAACTTTGAAACATTCTTTCAATATTTGCATTTGTTTGTCACTGTTGTCCAGTTGCCTCACGTTGTTGAGCTACCATCTCATGTTGATTTTCAACCATCTCTCTAACCATTCAATCCATATCAGCTTGTGGATTACCTTGCTTCCTTCTATCACCCATTGGCCTTCTTCTATGGCTCTGATACCACTAGAATATCCACTTTAGGATATTTTCTCAAACACAGATCAACACTTGTAATTAGATTTACAAACCTTGTTTTCTAATTCACAAACCATTGAACTAAAATATGATAATCCTAATTTCTAAGTATACTCATGCAATTTCAATCTCATACATTTACATAATTCAGATTAATATAGATCACAACAAGTTCAAATTAAAGACTTGAACTAACTCAACAACTGTTCTTACAAAGATTGATTGACAGTATTGTTTGAACTTGAACTGTTTAATGATCTGTATGTCAGAAATTACATAAACAAACATACCAATTGTAACACTTTCCTGATCAATACCTGATAAGACTCTTTCAAATTCTCCTTAGTTAATACATAGATGAAATTGCTGTCCCAAATCAAAGGAGATAAGTATATACGCAGAGTGTCAAATAGGAGTAGACCTTCTTCAATTCAATCTGTTATAAAGTCTTTGCCACATTGATCTCCAGTGTCTCCCTTCTAATCTGCAATGCAAGGTCTGAGCTCCGCTTCAAGACCAATGCTTTCTCTAATCCACAATTATGAAATTGACATCACCAAATATGATGAAAAACTATTAGCACAAGGCAAGAATTCCTCTCCAATATCAGATTAGCTAGCAATGAGTCTTCAATGATATAGATAACAGTACTATACAGGCTACAATGTATTTCATTTATATGTAGATCGCTATTACAGTCTCCTCTATTATTGATCGCTATGATGGAATCATGATTTCATGTCAAATACAACGCACAACGAATGCTCTCCAAATGATGATCACTATTTACAGTAAGATTCAAGCCTTATGCCTCAACTATGCCTTTGATTATAACTGATGCTAAATAAATTGATATAAGCTAAGGGGAATGTAAGTGAAGATATGATATGTTGCAAGTATGGGCCTAACCAGCATTGTCATTGATGTCAACATACTCCTGTTTAATTGATGATAAGGATTAGATGAGCTGTATGCTGAGGATATTGAGAAAATTAGTCCTATTAGGAACAGAGAAGAACACTGAAGATAGTGAGGTAAAGATCCCAGCTAAGATGAAGATCAAAGGATGCGCATCAAAGGGTTTGTAGATATGTGTCTTAAGATGATTGAGTAAAGATTTCAGAGGTCCATATGAAGATCTGAAGAAGTTATGGCCACTTAAGTAAAACTAGTTCTGGCAGATGTTCAGAGGTGATAGGGTGACACAAATAGGTCTAGTGAGATCTGGAAATGCAATATCTTGTTCTGCGGATTTGGTGGAGTGTTTAAGAAGTCAATGTGAATTGACAACTCAATTAGTTTGTGGTCTAGAGGTTTGCAAGCATCTATTCCAATATGACAGTGATGACAGACTGTGTTCTTGAGGTTCCAGATGAAGGAGAGAATGATTTTAGTAAGCAGAAGTAGTGTGGATGTTCTTGGTGATTTAGGCAAGCTTGTAGAGGTCTTTGGATTGTGCCCAGTTTGTGTTGTTGGTCCACATTGAAGATTAAGCTCGTAATTGAAGAATTACTTCCGGATGATGATGTTCTTCCTAAGTCTGGCTGATCGGATGAGTTACACATCCTACGGATGATCTTGAAGATGTTCTGTGAAGAATGGCATGTTCCTAAAGGAAGATTGAAGTCTCAGATCTGTGTGGCCGACAGTGTGTTGATCTACATGAAGTCTTTTTGTAATTAGTCATGTTGTATTTATGTATTTTCTCTGTAATGTATGCTGACTTGGATGATTATCCCTAAGTCAATGTCTTGTATAAAAAAGGAGTTGTAAAGTCATTTCAAATGCATCTTGTGGAGATGAGAGTGTGGTAGAGAGGAGCAGACCGAAAGGCAAAGCAGAAGTATTGGGCTTAAATAGAACTAACTCAAGCATGGTGAAGATGCTATTCTTCAGTTCAAGTATGTAATACTTATTATTCTATAGATAGTGTGTCTCCTGTATGCAGTGAACCTCTTGTGAGCAGTGTGCTTGGGTAGTGAACCCTAATTGGCATGTGCCATTTTGTTCTTCCTATTCTTTTAACAAAGAATACAATCTTGGGTTAGTCACCCCATGGTTTTTCCCTTAACCGGGTTTTCCACATAAAAAATCTTGGTGTCATATGTGTTAATGTGTTTCTGCTCTTAAATTGTTGTATTATGTTTCCATGATTGATTTATTATTATGCTACTGAATTAAGAAAAGGATTGAAGTGATTAATTGGAAGAAAGTTTTAGACAACTAATTCGCCCCCCCTCTTAGTTGTCTTCCCTAAATCTAACATGATATTCCTTTGGTATGACTGAGATGGAATATATAGCTTGATTCCCACGCTGGCTTCTTTAACACTTCAGAAATATGATATAGAGTCTTCAACAGATGTAAACAAGGCCCGAAAACACTTCACAAAATTCCCTTTAGTAGCATATTAGTCTTCCATGATTTCAATAGCAAAGAATTGAAATCATAAAATTATGTATTCACAACCATATATGCGGGACCCTCGCTGTCAGTTGCTATAGAATGCATCTCCTATTAAGCTTTCCTTATGCCGAAACCCACAAATTCTATATCATGTGTGATTCTTCAAATGCTGTATCAAATGTTGTATATTACTTAGTGATTGCTGGGGCCCACAATACACTTCAAATAGGCTCAGATAGATTGCGTCAGAGTTTGTCTCCTCTATAGCAGCAAGCAATATAAATTTCAGATAAATACAAACAACTTCCCAAAGACCAGTCCACGAATTCTGAAACTCCTTCACACAAATTCTCTATAGATGGATCGATGAATTACTTTGTAGAATGGATTAGTTTTTCAAGGGCCCACAAACCACTAGTTAGAGACTCATAAAATTCATGATTTCTGATTATAATAATCATAAGCTATAGCCTCTATCTGCTGGGACCCACTGAAACTATTAGAGTTTGCCTCTGACTTCACCAGCAATACCTTATCAAACTATACATCTAAAATTTGCAATACAAATGGAATTAAGCAACCTACAAACACCCGATAAGAACTTGGAGCAAATACCAATTATTTATATATATCAAATTCCTTTGCAAATTTATGTTTATTCATAAATTAATAAATTTGCAATAAAACCCTATGACTAATGCTTATTCTCAAATCTTCATACAATGTCTTCAATGAAGCATAATGATCAGCAGTCAGCAATAAACCTAGAACAACACTTGGAGCACAAATGTGAAATCTGAGATGATTTCACCTCAATGACGGTAAGGGAGCATCACCAAATCAATTTCTACAAATGCAAGGGAACATCACCTTGACATGAGCTGAATACAACTTGACAAAAGTCATAAACCAAAACATAAGCATCTGAAAAAGCATGCTCAACAATGACTCCCAGGCTTCCTTTTAAAGCCATTACATCAATTAGGCCCAGCATAATTTTATTAAATGAGAGTTTACATGTACACATCATACCCAAGCATTTTAAATGCTTTTACATGAAACTTATTAAATGCTTGCACTTGTACTTTTTAATGCTTGTTAATAACACTTTTTAATAAAGTGTAGTACTACTGACTTAAGTAACTTACATAAAATATTAATTTTATAAAGTAAATAAAAATACTTTACAAAATTAATTTATAATTATAATATTTTAAGTTACTTAAAAGTGGGGACATGACACTATTCCTGTAATAGTCAAGTGTGAAAGTTTGGTCCATGCCTTTATTAACAATAACCATAACAACTTACAGGCACTGTTGCCAGTTTTAATCTATACATCACTGCTATGCTTAAAAATCTCAGTGAATGCCCTTGTAGAAGACATGGGTGTCCTCACGAGGTAGTGGGACTATTTCACCATATGCAACAAATAGGTATCCAACTTGATCATTTTGTCTTTGCCACCATACTCCCATCCTATGCCAAAATGGGAGGTTTTGAACAAGGTACATGGACATCTAGGATAAATGATAGAGGAATTTTGTCAGATGTTGTAGCTGTAACTACCTTGGTAGACATGTATGCAAAATGTGGAAGCATAGATAAGGCATGTGACCTGTTTGATCTGGTACCTCAAAGAAATGACCATGCTGTATAAACTACATAGTCCCAATATTTGTGCCTCGTAGTGTGTAACATTTCCCTTCCTATCGTATGCAGTCCTTTCCCAAAGTTGATCTCTCTCTTCCTCCAACCATAACAAGTTACCTTCCTAGATTTGTATTTGCTTTCCAAATTAAGGGCTTGGATGTTTATTGTCCTTGCATTAAAGTCACCTATTATTAATACTTCCCCCATGGTGCTACAAATAGAAATGTCATTTTTAAGGGAACCATAAGGATCTTCCTGGTCTAGGTTCCTTTTCTTATATGATTTCAATCCTTTTAGAGTGAAGTAGCATGCAACTAGCCTTATTGTTATTTGGTTTTGTGTTATTTTTAGCTATATGTATTGCTTGTTTGGGTCTTCTTTCTCAACTTTTATAATTGTACACCATGTTTCTTTGATTAGAAATGCAACCTTGCCATAACCTTTTCCACTGTCGGTCCTTTCATTCCAGGATGAATCTTATTTATACCCTTCAAATTTTAGAACTTTACATCCATCATATTCATGAGTCTCTGTAAGAATAGTAATGTTTTTTCCTTCTACTATGGCCCCCAACTGAGATTCTCATCTCCATGGATAACCTCTACAATTCCAACTTATCATTGTCAAATATTCTCAGGGGTAGGGGGAATTTCTATTTCTTATATGCCATTTTGTTACTAAATTAGGCCTTTCCATTTTGTAATCAAGCCCATTTTCCTACATCTATTGTTGCCTTTACTTTTTCCCACTCTTTTTGCCTTTCTTCTTGATAAACTATGGTTAGGACCTCAATGAGGTATATTTGTGTACCTCTAAGGAACCTTTTGTTCCTTAGTATCATATTCTTGCCTTCTATATTCCTCAAGGTAACTCTTACGTGCCTACTCTTGCCATCTCCTATCCATTTTCCAATCCTATTTGCTTGGTGAATGAATCTTGTCCATTGCAGTTGGTCTTTAAAAAAGTCTCTTGTTAGCTCTTTTGTGATTTCCTTCTTGCCATAGTCTTTTAGTCCTTTAATGATGATATTCACAGCCCTGTCACTTTTGTCATTTTCTTCTCTTATATGCTTCCTAAACTTTTTTTCTATGAGTTCCCTTTGCATGTTTAATGGTCCCTTCACTACTGCAGCCCATGATTTGACCTCCTCTATTTATTCTCTTAGCTAGTTTTCTTTTATCTCCATGTTTGCTACTGCTAATTGGATCTCTTTTATTTGAGAATCATTGCTTTCTTCTAGTAATTTTGTCTTGTTTTCTTCCACTATTTTCATTTGGCCTAAAACCTACCTTGTTGAAATAATTCTTGCTCGCCTTTTTTCCATGGTGTTTTGTAATTTCTTTACCTACTCTTTGAGTAGTTTGTTCTCCATTGCTAATTTCCAGTTGGATTTTGTGACCTCTTTCATCTTGATGTCTTCATATTGGCCCCTTGCTTCTAGTGTATGAAGCCTCTTTTTCATGATCATTAGCTCATATATAATTCTAAGGACCACATTAGTGGTGTTCTAGTAGGGCTATATAAATATGTGTGCTCTTGACTATCTTCAGCCCTTTCTTCCTTGTTTGCTAGGTGAGTTTTAACCTTGATTTTCTCTGTCTCTGTGTGAAATGTTGAGCTTACCTTTTCCTTTCCTTTACCTTGTTTTTGCTCCTTTTGTTCTTCTTGTGCTTGCTAGGTTTCTATCGTATACTAAGGTCTTATGCATTGTTTTTGGTAAAATAGCTATGAATTTTCCCATTTTTACATGCTTGAATTTTTGAGTTTGCCTACATCTTAGAATCCCTTTGTATTGTTTTACATTTACATAAACACGTCTTTCCACTATGTTTGAAAAGTTAGTTTGAGGATACCCTAGCATGCATGCCCCCCACGTGCCATTTGTTGCTCCTACATGAGCATTGAAACTAGGGTACATGAGAGCAATGATAAGTGTGTTGAGAAGTTAAAAGGGATTAAAAAACCTCCTTGAAATTTATGCTTGTTTACCCCTTGAAACTTTTTTATTGTTTCAATTTTATCAGTTGTGTATTCCGTTGATCATGTTATCTACGTTTGATCTACTATGCTTGTAGTGTCATTTTCTTCATTATCTTTGTTTGTGTCTCCCGAGTCTACCAAAGCTTCGCTATTTTCACTACGTCCTTCATAAGATCCGACCCGTGTTTGGCTTTTGTGATTGCTTTGATAAAAGGGTCGTGCAAGAGAAGCCCACCTTATTTGGTGTTTGTGATTTGTTTTGCAGTTTTGCAGAGTAGAGTAAAAAAAGTTGCTAAGAAGATGCAAGGTAAAGAAAGGGTGGGGCTCACCTTCGTGAAAATGGGGCCGACAAAACCTTTGGACGCCCCAAAACTTCCTAGAGAAGTTGTTTATTACTTAAAAACTCGGTCATTGGACGCGTCAACACCTGAAAATTTAATCAATTTCTTTAAAAGTGGCCGGCATATTCATCACTTAGAAACTCAAACATTAATTTTTTAAACGGAATCCTATTTTCTTTGCATAGTACTCGTCGGTGCCGGCCTACCTATTTTCTAAGCATTTAACTTAATCTTTTCCTGGTCATTTCCAGAAAGGAACATGTCCATCTCCGAGATTTTATATAAAACTATGCATTTGTGCTTATTCCGATCAAATCCCTCTGCCCTTCCCTTGCACCAACAATCCATTTTCTGCACTCCTGCTTCGCATTGATCAATGGCATCCTCATCCTCATCTAAACCTCATTCTCGTCCTGCTTTTTCTGGGATTGAAGCTCAAGGCAAACTGAGGACAGTAGAGGAATCTTCAAGGTTGTTTGATATGTTCATCAACCACAGGGGCCCTGATGTCAAAAAGACTGTAGCCATTCAGCTTTACAATTCTCTTACGGAGTTGGGAATACATGCATTTCTTGATTCGGAAGAGAAAGAACTCAGTGATTCATTTCCATCAACTATTGAGAATGCCATCCACTCTGCTTTGGCTCAAATCGCTATCTTCTCCCAGGGATATGCAGAGTCTCCCTGGTGTTTGGCAGGAGCTGGTTCTCATGTTACAGAGTAGAGCTAAGATTTTTCCAGTGTTTTACAGAGTGAAGCCTTCTGATCTTCGCTACATAGAAAAGGGAGTGTATGCCAAAGCGTTCGCTAAATATGAAAAGAAGAGGAAGTATATAGAGAAGCTTGAGGAGTGGAAGGAAGCCCTCCAATCTGTTTCATTTATCACAGGATATGAAATCAGGAGCAATTTCAAGTAAGATCTGAAGACATGCGTGGATGCCTGATCAACGCACCTAGATCTCCAGTTCCACCGCATCTAGATCTCCAGTTCCATCGCGAAACAAGTCTTCTTTACTTTATTTGTTTCTTGCATAATAAAACTGCATGGGCAGTTTCAATAGGCATAGTTTTTATTTTGCATGACAGTTAGAACTGTTTTTAAACGCAATGCATGAGCATTGCATGATTAGTTCTTTACTTTTTAGATTTTTATTTTTTACAATTGCATGTGTTCGCAGTTAGTTGAAGGCTTTTATTTTTAGTTATTAATAGAGTGCTGGAGAATTCTATTTCTTCTTAGTCTTCTGATCGCTCTCTCCTGTGAAAGGAACAGCAGAGTGTAATACACAGCATGTAATAAAACAATATTAATATTGTAATCGCTGTTAGCAGTGTGTAATTTTTGATCGCTGTTTCAAACAGCAGATTGTAATCAACACCAGATACACAGTTGAATAATAACATAGTTCTGATTCGCTCTATAGTATTGAGCAGATTTATTATTCTTCATTGATTCTGAATATGATGTTTATTCAATCTGAATTTATCAGTATAGTATAAGAGATTTAGTTTTAAAATCTTCAAGATCTCCGTTTTTCCATTATACTTGGTTATTGTACATTCCTTTTTCCTGGAATGAAATTTCTAGATTTTACGCCGCCAAATTTTTCCCTTATTAAATTCCCCTTTTCCTTTGTAAACTATCAGTGACTGGCAAAATATAGTGTCAGCTGTCCAAAAGGAAGTTCAAAGGACAAAATCTCTACATGTAGCCAAATACCCAGTCGGACTTCACAAGCTTGTGAAAGATTTTGAAAGGCTGGGTCTTGATAAGCTTGTGAACGATTTTGAAAGGCACTGCGGGACGAATGAAGGTGGCAAAGAGAAGGCTCAGATCGTCGGCATTTTTGGAATGGGAGGAGCGGGCAAAACAACTCTGGCAAAAGAGTTGTTCAACAGAAAGCAGTCCCAACATAGGCGAGCCTGTTTTCTGTTCGATGTGAGGACAGCCTATGAAACTAACAGTTTTCCTTCTTTACGGTTGAAACTCCTCAAGGGTCTCTTCCAACAAGATGAACTCAATTTTCAGTGTACAGAGGAAGGCACAAGTCATATTGGCGATTGCATAGGAAGGAGTATGCAGTTGAGTTTCCTAATTGTTGTAGATGACATTGATCACGTGCAACAGTTGGATGCTCTACTCATCATGGAAATGCTAAAGAAGTCAGTTGATAGCCTGATAATTGTTACAACACGTGATGTAGGGGTGCTTATCAACACAGGAATTACTGCTGATAATTGTTACAACACGTGATGTTGATAGCCTGATAATTGTTACTGATGTTGGCGAATTGAAGAGTATTGCCATACAAGTATGGGAGGCATCAGGATGGAGCGCTGAACATGCCCTGGAAACACTTGAAAACAAATGTCTTGTTCAAGTAATAGATGAGGGTTATTGGGAAATAGATATGGATTATTGGGAGAGCCCATGAAATAGATACCCTAGATTGAGAATGCACGACCATCTGCGGGACTTGGGAAGAGAAATGGCAAATGGACTGAGCCGTCCTCGTCGATTGTGGCGTCCCCAAGATCTTGAATATTTGGTATGCTTGTTCCTCCTCCCCTTTCTGCTTCATATCAACTGATATTTTTACATCTTGTAACTTCTTAATACAAAACAAGTCTGAGCTGCTTCTGTGATTGCAGAAATCAGAGGAATCGCAAAACATCTTTACTCAAATCAAAGGCAGATATTTCCATTCCATTCTTGACAAGCTCACGGGTTATCGAATTACATACTTTGTAGGGGAATCAGAGTTCAGTGCTGAGTGGGCAAATACTTTGTTGTGGCTTCACGTTGAGTTTCCTTCAGGGACTCCTGGCTATAGGTTACAGTCGAGCATTCCTTCATGGATTCCTCTTCACAATTTGCGATATTTAGCAATCCGCAATTTACGTCTCAAAAGGTTGTGGCAGAGCCACGTACAGGTATTATGTTCTCAAATGAAAATTAAATTTCCATTAAAGGTACTTTCTTTATTATTGCTAGCCGTTGAATGTGAGTTTAAGTCAAATTTATTTTGAGTTTCAGGCTCCCACCCAATTGTAGGAGCTGCAGTTATATAACACTTGTTTGGAAGAATTTCCAGATTTATTAGGAATGTCAAATAGTTTGGAAAAAAATTTAATTGACAGTTGTCCTTGTCCTGACACCGTGTCAGGATTATCTGACCTTAATAAGCTAGTAGAATTGAATATTTCTGCATGTAAGAATCTGCAGAACATAACTTTGCCAACAACAGTCGTGAATCTCACAATAGATTATTGCAGAGAACTGAAAACAGTGGCGGCTATTTGTGATCATAGTGAACGTCCGGAGTTGTCAAGTGTTGCCCGACTGAGCTGTCTGAAGCAGATTACAATTTGGAGTTGTGACAAGCTGCAGACCGTACGAGGCATTGGTGAGCTGCATACATCGAAAAGTCTTCAGTTGATCGACTGTCCGGAGCTTGAAGAGCTACCCTGTTTCGCATGTCAAACTTGCCTTGAGAAGATTACAATTGTCAGATGTGGGAAGGTGCAGAACATAACTTTGCCAATAACACTTTGAATTTCACTATAGATGATTGCAGAGAACTGAAAACAGTGGCGGCTATTTGTGATCATAGTGAATGTCTGGAGCTACAGGAGTTGTCAAGTGTTGCCCGACTGAGCTGTCTGAAGCAGATTACAATTGCGAAGTGTCACAAGCTGCAGACCATACAAGGCATTGATGAGATGCGTGCACCGGAAAGTCTTCAACTGATCGATTGTTCGAAGCTTGAAGAGCTTCCCTGTTTTGCACGTCAAACTTGCCTTGAGAAGATTACCATTGTCGGATATGGGAAGCTGCAGAACATAACTTTGCCATCAACACTCATGAATCTCACAATAGATTATTGCAGAGAACTGAAAACAGTGGCGACTATTTGTGATCATAGTGAATGTCTGAAGCTACAGGAGTTGTCAAGTGTTGCCCAACTGAGCTGTCTGAAGCAGATTACAATTCAGACTTGTGACAAGCTGCAGACCATGCAAGGCATTGATAAGCTGCATGCATTAAGAAGTATGCAACTTTTATGCTGCAGCAACGTAGCAATACAGAATTGCATTACCATGTGCAAGGTACTGATTTGAAGACTCCTTTAAACATTCAACGACATTTTAACATTTCTTGTTTTGAAAAGACAGTGAGAGAATAAAATTTTCAGTATTTAGCTTAAATTTTGTTTTCCGTTTCCTGATTTTCTTAACTGTTATTTTAGGTTATTGGTAACTGAAAATGGAGCTTTTTCTTTTATTTTCCCATTGCAGAGTATGCCGTCAGAACTCATTGTGATGGGAAGACCAGCAGATGGAGCTTTGTCAACTTTAAATTCACATCTCTTTTCTGACGCCAATGCAGTAATTCATGAAATTGGTACCCGCACAAGCGATAAAGAAATAATGTCGAAATGCAGTGCAGTCATCTTTTGCGCTGTGGTTGGAGTTGATAGTTGTACGTCACTCCAGAAGTTACGTCAATGGTTGTTCACGTTTGGCATTCAAACTCGAGTTCGGGTTGGGGTTTGGGTTGGGGTTCCCCTTGGAATGTGGATAATTACCATTGTGACTACCACTGACCAAGATAACAGGGAATGCGAAGGTGTGCCTGTGACATCAATAATAAAGAAGGGGTATGAGGTGGGCATAGAGAAAGGTAAAGAATGGAAATCTGAGCATGTATTACATACAATTATTGATAGGTTATACCACAAATAAGTGCAAATTAGGTTGGTCATCTTCTTCCAAATTACGGGTGCTTTTGACTTTGAGGGCAGAGAGGATATTGTTAACTCTGTATTAATAAGAAGATAGTTAATATATTCAGTATTTTTCTATTTTAGATATAGAAATCTAAAGTTTGTATAATTTGTAATATTGAGATAAACAAATAATTTTTTTTAGTATTCTCAATAATATTAAATAAATCAATTTAATAAAATAAAATTAATAAGATAAGAATTTGTTATTTTTCATTAACATACAATTTAATAACACCCATCTTTCTCTTAAGAATTGGGTATATTTTCTTGTTTTTATTGGGAGGAGTAAAATTAAAAATATAATTCACAAAATACTTATGCTAATGGCTAAGGTGTCTAATTTTTACACCCCATCAAATCAACAAAATATCTTTTATTACCAATATGTTTCGACATTAATATTTGGGTATTGAAACTTTTCATAGGCTTAACTCTCTTTATCTATATTGTACTTAATCTATTCCTCATCTCAAGTGTCACTACTAAAAATGACCTCCTCTTCTATCACTCACCCTCTATTTTCTATGGTGAGCTTAGTTTCTAGGGTTCTGCCTCCATCCTTTTCTCTAATAGATTTTATGGCACTATGTGAAGGGATTTTTTAGGGTGTGCATCTCATTGGGAATGGACATAAAGAACGATCTTTGTCTATTAACAAGGGATCTCTTCATGCTACCATGGGATCTCACCTTGTTGTGACTAGAACTCCCTCAAAGGGTTTAATTAGTAGAGGTCTGCACATTTTGGAATGAATATGTAGGTTACTTTTGAGAGGGACTATGTTTGAACAATATTGTCAAAACTCCTCTACCATCAAATTCTTGAGATTTCATGGTGTTGCATTACTCTATATCTCATCCAACTACCCCAAAATTAGAACCCTCAACTACTAAAAGTATCCATTCACATTAGACTCCTATAGTTGTGTTTGGAGAAGATGCCATTGAGAATAAAAATAGGTTGAAACAACTCACCATTATTTGAAAATTTTAGAACTTTTGGCCTAATATGAGTGCATTGCACGGAGTAAGTGCAAAGAGATGAGGGACCAAAAATTTGCCACATGACTTTTTGCTCCTATGCAAGATGATATGTGAGCACGTTATAATGCGCTCACATTTTATGTTGTATAAAGTAAAAAAAAACACAACAAAAACCTGTGGCCATTCTTCATATTTGCAAGCAAAAACAATCACAAGAGTGTGAGCTCGTTGTAGGAAGGATAAATCAAGCAAGGGAGAAGTGTAATCGAAGTATTCACCATGCCACCTCACCAATCCCGCTCCCGAAGACGTCATGAAGGAAATGTAGAGGGTGTAGCAATGGAAGAAGGTAGGGTTTGCTTGATTTTTGTGAGTTCAAAAAGAAACTTTTACTTTTGCAATGTTGTTTTTTTTATGTTGAATTTACAGTCAATGAGGCACCACAAAACACTAATCCAATAGAGGAGGATGAAAACAATCCCCAAAACCCTCAAAACCCCCCTTCACATCCTCACAATGAAAGACACATAAGAAAACTATTTAGGGCAAATTGAAGAAAATAAAAAACATCTTCAAACCCTAATTGAATCTTTAAATAGTCCAAGTGCAAGCACCGATCGTAGGAGAATGCTTGCCAAGTCATTAGAGGTGATTGTTTCTCACATTGAATCATTGACAAACCAAATCACTGAATGTAATGACTATAGGGAGAGGTGTCGACAATACTATGCTGACAAATTGTTTTACAAATAAGTGAAGGACCTAAAAATTACAAAATCTGCATTATGTTCACATTTTTTCAATCCTAAAACTGACCAAACATTAGAAGAGACTTGAAAACGCTTACCGATTCATTGGTGTAGGAATGAAGATATATCCCAAAACTTTTGGGATAGATGGTACAAGGTGTTTGACGAGCGTCCATGTAATAACAATGAGGTACCACAATATTTCTTGAGGAAACTCTATGTGAGTTCGTCCTCAAGAAGATTCCTAATTATTTTGACATTCAAGAGTTCCAGGGTAGAGGTGGTGGCTCTGCCTAAGATAGACAGGGGGCACAACGAGACCAAAACCGCTTACCTGGACCCCTAATGAGGCCAGTGTTGGCAAGAGACACTATGTGGCTTCATGATTGTTGTCATTGATGGCAACAAAGTCTATCCCACACATCTGCAGAGCACAATATGACTATACTGGAAGTTAGATTAAAGAATGTTTTGGTCTGGTGAATAAGAACAGAGCATGCAGCAAGGTCTGACAATCAGGTCCGGATCTCTCCGAGGATGTATCTCAACAAAGTACAGACTTGGGGAAGTCAAGAGGAGTACCATGACTGCTACATTTCATAGATTGAGCCTCCGGTGATGAAAGAGTGAAAATATATGAGCATCTAAGTGTTGGGTTCCTGACAGGCAGAGTAGACTAAGGAAGAACTGATTGGCAGAGCATCAGACTTTAATCCAAATAAGAAATTGATGGTGGTCAAGCTATTTGAGAGATCATACATGATTGGCTGACATGAATGATAACTTCTATGACTATGACTTTGATACGCATCACATATTAAGCATGGATTCAGCCGACAGATCAGTGTTTTGTAAATATCTTAAGTGTTCTAATTGCTGACTAGAAAGATGTTGAAATCCTTGATGCGGATATATATACCAGATGGATTTTAGTATGAAGGAGTGTGTGTGTTGATATAATATGCGAGGAAAGGTAGAGAAAAGTGTGGAAGCAGGAATACAAATCCGGTATGTGATAGAACAACAGCATTAGAGCAGAGGAAGAATGAAGTCCATTAGATCAGTTTATTGAGCCTAACCAGAACTGAACCTCAGCATATGTGGATGCCTCTCATTAGTTCAAATACCTGGTTACTTTCCATATACCTTATAGATAGTGAGTCTCTTACAGGCAGTGTGCCTCTTGTGAGTAGTGTGCTCAGGCAATGAGCCCTAATTGGCAAGTGCCATTTTGTACTTATTCTTTTAACAAAGAATACAATCTTGGGTTATTCACCTTGTGGTTTTTCCCTTAACAGGTTTTCCACATAAAAATCCTTGTGTTATGTGTGTTGATTTTATTTTTTCTCTCATGATTATGTATGCTCTTATGTTTTGATGTTGCATTAATATTAAAGAAGAAAAGAAACTTAAGATATTTAAGATAATTGATTCACCCCCCCTCTCAGTTATCTGCCTTGTTTCCAATAGCCAGCACGTGTGTCAGTCCCTTTAACTTTGAAGGAGAGTGTTGAGGTGGAGACACTACATTCATTGAGTTCTCTCATGTAGTCTCTAGCACAACATGGCAATGATCTCACCCAGGTTGATGAGGGTGAGAGCAGTAGGCATCTTTTGTCCCCACATCTTTGCAGCTCATGTGGGAAATTGTGTGATTATGGGATGCAAGACTCATGGTAGGACTCTTGGCAGGATGTCGTGACATAGGGGTAGAAGCTAGTGATGGACACATCCATATTGGATGATCTTGTTCTCACAAATGATGTTTTATAGAATACATTTAGTATTGACTCTTAGGGAATTTTTTACAAGGTTCATCTTAATTTAATATATTCATATTTGAAATTTGTAATTAATTTTATATGATTATCTATATTATAAGTCAAAATTAATGTATGTAATTATCTGCACAATGAAATTTTAGGGTCAGAGTCTTCATCCTGTTTCTATTAGTTGTCTAGTGGTGGGTTATGAGTGGATGTTGAGTCAACAGGTATGTAATTTATCACATGATCATAAATATAGTACATATATCAATGGTAATTTGATTTAGTGACAATTTGATAACATCAATAGGGAGCTTCACCAGCACCTCCACAATTTCCTTGGTCCCTTGGATGCAAAACCACTTTTACGGAGGTAAATTTAACCATTTGTAATTGTTATGCATTTAAATAATGTTATGTATCTATTTTGGTAAAATAACCTTGAACTCTATTTTTAGATGTTGATATGGAGACTCCTCCTCGTCTTTGTGAGTTAGCAAAGGTAGGCGTTGTTGCAACTATGTTGTCTTCAAATCCTTTGACCAAGGTATGAGCTAGTAACATGTAAATGACATTTTATATTTCTTATTTTATCTCATGTAATTTGATGTATATAAATGATATTTATGTTTAGTCAATTTTGCTTCTTGATGCTTCTCACAGGATGTCACAACTCCAACTCGTCCATCTATGGATGAAGAGAGAAAAGATGATCAAGAGGGATCATCAAGTAGCGGTAAGTGATCGATTACATATGTGATGTTATATATTTCCTATTTTCTATATTAATGTGCATATTTTTTTATTGTATTAAAAGGTGGAGCTGCAAAAATCTTTGTTGAAGAGGTCTTATTGAAGAGAGAGAGAGAGAGAGAGAGAGAGAGAGAGAGAGGATGAGTCACTGATTGGCTTTCCATCTTCACGACCAAGCAAGGGTCACAAATTATTTCATAGTAGTTCATAGGAAACTAGATTTTGGGACATTTTTTTGTATGCCTAAATGACTTTGTATACATACTTTTGAATGTTACCAATGTATATCTTTGTATATGCATGTATGGCTTTGTTTGTACATGCCTATATGGCTTTATATGTAGACTAGATGCTATGTTGTCATTATGTATATGACAGTTTACATTAAATATTTAATATGATGATCAATTATCATTACAGTAACTTGGTTTTACACGTGCCAATTGCATTTGCTTGAAAGTTTATAAATCATTTTCAAATAATCCATTTTGTACATATCTTGCAATTATTGCATTCCATGAGACTATGCATTTCTTTGAGGCATCATGTCAAACAGTTCATGCGCCTTGTCTATGCTTCCACACTTTGCATACATGTATACAAGGGCAACTGCAAGTATACATGTGACGAAATTCCTATATCCTTTATGCTTTGATGGTTGTCCACACCTTGTTCCCTAGATCCCATTTTGGCATAGGCAAGGAGGATGTTGGATAAGGTTGTGCAATTTGGTTTTAGATGTGTCAATTGCATTTGGTTGAAAGTTTCTTTTGTGCATTTGCTTGAAAGTTTCTAAAGCCTTATGAAAAATCTATTTTGTGCATATCTTGTGATCATTGCATTCCATGAGAACATTTATTTGGAGGCATCGTGTCAAACACTTCATGTGCCTTATATATGCTTCCATACTTTGCATACATGTCTCACAGGGTAGTTGCAACTACAACATTTGACAAAATTTCTATATCCATTATGCTTTGATGGGTGTCCATACTATGTTCTAAAGATACCATTTATAAGGTTTTGGAATTTGGCTTTACACCCGCCAATTGCATTTGCTTGAAAGTTTATAAAGCCTTATCAAAAAATCCATTTTCTTCATATCTTGCAATCATTGCCTTCCATGAGATGACATTTCTTTGAGGCATCATGCCAAATAGTTCATGTGCCTTGTCTATGCTTCCACACTTTGCATACATGTCTCTGAGGGAAGTTGCAACTACAACATCTAAAAAAATTGCCATTTCTTTTATCCTAAATGATGGATGTCCATACCGTGTTCCAGTGATCCCATTTTGGCATGGGCAAGGACGATACTAGCTAAAGTTGTGGAATTTGGATTTACATCTGCCAATTGTATTTGCTTTAAAGTTTATAAAGCCTTATCAAAAAAATCCATTTTTTGCATATCTTGCAATCATTGCATTCCATGAGATGGCATATCATTGAGGCATCATGTCATATAGTTCACGTACCTTGTCTATGCTTTCACACTTTGCATACATGTCTACTAGGGCAGTTGCAACTACAAGATTTGACAAAATTCCCATACCCTTTATGCTTTAATGGATGTCCATACTATGTTCCAAAGATCCCATTTTGGTATATGAAGGGAGGATGTTGTCTAAGGTTGTGGAATTTAGCTTTACATGGAATTTGGCTTTACACCTCTCAATTGCATTTTCTTGAAAGTTTCTAAAGCCTTATTAACAAATCCATTTTGTGCATATTTTGTAATTATTACAGTGGACATGAGATGGCATCTCTTTGAGGTGTTCTGTCAAATAGTTCACATGCCTTTTCTATGCTTGCACACTTTGCATTAGACATGAGATGGCATCTCTTTGAGGTGTTCTATCAAAAAGTTCATGTGCCTTGTCTATGCTTCCACACTTTACATGCATGTCTACTAGGGTAGTTGCAAGTACAATAGATATGACAAAATAACATATCCTTTATGCTTTGATGGATATCCATACCATGTTTGAAAGATCTCATTTTAGCATAGGTAGGGAGGATGTTGGTTAAGGTTGTGCAATTTGGATTTACACCTGCCAATTGCATTTGCTTGAAAGTTTCTAAATCCTTACCAACAAATCCATTTTGTGCATATATAGCAATTATTACATTTCATGAGACGGCATCTCTTTGAGGTGTTCTATCAAACAATTCACATGCCTTGTCTATGCTTTGACACTTTACATTATGAATATTGAAGCTAACTTTTATTTGGCTAACAAATAAATATATTATGAACCTATTTGCAACAACTTATGATATGGTTTTCATATAATTAGTTTTTTATATAAATTATTAGTTAAATTTTACACTTTTATGTTAAGAACAATATGGAATATGAAACATACAATAAAGCATTTTTGTTAAGAGAATGATGGGTACGAGGAAAGGTGCATCCAATCATAAGATTTATCATTTAGGCCTTTATAATTTTTTTTAGATGAATCTTACAATTCATAGTTTGAATCATTATAAGGTGTTATGTCATAAAATGTCCCCCTAGGACTTTTACCTTGTAAGTTTAGCTCCCGAGTCCCTTGTTTTTTATCATGCATGTTAGAATTAACTCCTGAGACAAAATGGCCTAAAACCCATGTCAAATGGGACTTGAGGGACATCTATGAGCTTAAACCCTGACCCAAAATAGGTTTTGGGGCAAGGGTGCTTATACCCTTGTCTTGTCCTATTTTGGTAGGGTCCCAAATTTGAATGTTGATTTTGTGACCATTAAAAGGTTTCCTTGCTGACATCTTAAGTTTGAATTACAAAATTTATAGTGGGAATGCATATATAAGCATGTTTAGGACTTCATTTGTAAACTATAAGATGACTAGAGATGATTATGTTATTTTGGAGAGCTTATGATTTTAAAGCATTCAAAGCATTCATTGTGGCATCTAGTAGACTTGTGTTGTTGTGTTTGTTATTGCAGATTTGGCTTCATCTTCTCATGCTGTGAAGGATATTCATCTACATGCGAGCTACACCTCCGAGGTGATATCTATTTGTGTTTGAATCAATCATTTATCAATTTGTTTTTTCCTTTGACTTGCAAGGATAAACACTCTTTATCTAACAATGGTGTTGGAATGCTTGAATGTAATTCTAAGGCTTGACCAAGGCAATCTCCTAAACACCACAATCCCCAAACCCTCTTATTGTGATTGCAGGTAACAGGTATCAGATCACAAGGAGTGGAGTTGCATATGAGTGTTATAGAGCATAAGGATTCCAGATCTGACAGAAAGAAGTAGAACAAAGCACAGTCAGGGCTTGGGCACTAGTCTGTTTGCCCTCTAGGTTTACAGAGCTTGAAATCTCTAGAACAGGAATAATCAGTAGCAAGAGTCTAGAAACCCCCAAAGAAAATACTGTATTGGGCTTGGGTGCAAGTCCCTTTGTCCTTGACATTTTAGGATCTTGAACTTCAAAATTTGGTGTGTATCTGATCTCCATTTAGCATCTTTGTGTGCGAGCATTTATCAGAATTTGTCTGTTTGTTTACGATTTTGCATAATTAGGGTTTTGAGTATAATTAGGCATTAAATTAACACATTAATCATCAATTTCCAAATTTCCCTATCATTACAAGTGACAACCAACCTGTAGGTGAATCCTCTTGCAGAAGTTGTGATTCAACTCAGCTAACTGTCTTCAAATGTGTGTAGTGAAAGGAGGATCTAGCTAAACTACCTATCAAACCCTCATCCCCCTTTTTTATACATAACATTTTGGTGAACCTATGTTTTTATTGAATTTTACACCTTGTCGAGTGTTGTACTTTAGATTTGTATTCATTCATTTCATTATCAGCATATTGCATTTGAAAATCTACAAAAAAAATTGAAAATTCTGAAAAATTTGAAAAAATCAAGTATTCTAGGCTTGCATTTTGACAT
The DNA here is from genome assembly GCA_027924645.1 of Cunninghamia lanceolata. Lineage (NCBI taxonomy): Eukaryota > Viridiplantae > Streptophyta > Pinopsida > Cupressales > Cupressaceae > Cunninghamia > Cunninghamia lanceolata. The sequence goes on along the minus strand of BSBN01000870.1, from coordinate 12,708,366 downwards.
AGTTTGCACTGCATTTCATCTAAATCATTTAAATCTCTGATATTTTCATTAGATCTGATATAAATTATAGTAGTACATCATTCTTGTTGAAGTCACAACACAACTGAGAGGGGGGGTGAATTAGGTGTATCAAAACTTTAACCTTAATTGATCAATTTCACAATCACATTAACTTGCTTTAACCACTTAATCTGATATGAAGACTAAACATGAAAAGTAGAAACAAAAAATAAGCACATCAACAGTATTCACACATGAACACTAGATTTTTACATGGAAAACCCTTAGAAAGGGAAAAACCATGGGGAGTGTTAGCTCACAATATAATGTAGTAACAATATTAAATATCAAAGAGGCTCACTGCCAAGAGGGCTCATGACCCAAATGAATGCTCACTGCAAGAAAGGATCACTGCCAAAAGGGTAGTTCACTGTCAGTGGGTGGCTCACTGCCAAGGGATGAACTGATATAGTAGCATATATAGCATGCTTGAGTTTAGTTCCATTGAAGCACAATGTATTTCTCCTATTCTGCATTTTGCATAGCTTTTATTGAATAGGTTTGGCATTGAGGTGAACCACAAGATGATGCATGACTTTAAAGATGGAGTGTCAAGGCATATCACCATAAGACCACATGAAGAAATCAACACAATCTTTAAGGGTGATGGTTATGCCTTCTTTGATGTGAAGGTCCAGTGGAGCTACTATCTTAGAGAGTTTAGGGTCCTCTTCTATTCATAGGTTGATGTCTATAGCATCCTCAACAAGGAGAGGGGAGTAATCTTGTATCTGAGTGGTATCTAATGGAAGGTGAAGTTTTTCATTGAGGAGATCTTGGGAAGTGTCCATTTTTATTGTATCATTTTAATCGATCACAAGTTTCTTCTTATATCTTGTTGCTATTATGCCTACTAGGGTGCCTTAGGACTAAAGGGTTCTTTCTTTCTCTCCAAAATAAGCATAGGTGTTAAGTATGGTGGAAAAGTCTTTCTTATGATTACAATGGGGATGTGGTCTTGACACTTCATAAGTTTCATAATGGCTTCATCATTTTGGAAAACATCAAATCATAAAGGGTTGTGTTGGTCCCAATCGATAAGCTCAAGGTATTATAGGTCTAAGGAGGTGGTGAGGATAGTGACCTATCATGAAAGAGGTTAGTGGTGGCAAGATCTTCGTAAGAGTCATGAGTGGGGCCTGTTGGTTTTTTCTTCTGAATCAGCATTAGGGTTTGCCAGTTCTAATGCACGGGCAGATTCAGCCAACTAATACAGGAGGTTGCGTGAGCTCCTCCCCTTCACTTTTGGTTCTGCCACACCAAGGGGGGTGTCCCTATAACTAAAGATGTAACCTTGACTTTCTCAATGACTGATAGATTTAGCTTGATAGCAATAGGCAAAATACTCTCATGTCTGGACCAAGATCTGCATGGTAGATCACAAGGTTGGCAACATTCTTGGACATATTTGTCTGGTGGGTATGAGAGCATGCAGGGGGTTCCTAATCCTACTCCTACAACTAACAGGTTGAAGTGATGAAATGGGTAGACATAATGTCCTGGATGCAAGACAAGGGGTTTTGGCTCATAACTACTAACCCAAGAGCAGACTGGTGCCTATCCATTGGGAAAGGAGTTAACTAGACATATACAACAAATGGTTTGCAACTTGTCATTCAAGTTTCAAGGGGTTGAGCTTGATGCTTGCCTTACAAACATCACCCAAGGATGGGTATTTAGCTGCCTCTACTTACAGATATCCCTGCTGACATGCAACCTTCCCCATGCTCAACCTAAAACAATTTAATCCACTCCTTGAATGGAAGTTAGAGATCAAACATGTGATACAGAAAACCATAGCCTAGAACCTGAGAAACCCTTAGCAACTAGATTCAAAAGAAGGAGAATAACATGCAACAAATGGAGACAAGCAGATAAACACATGCAATGAAGCATTTCTCATATAAAATCAACATTGAAATTGAACATATGTGCAAAATACATTCATGTTGCAACTCATAAACTCCAAAATGGGATAGAACAACTAGGGTCATGCCCTGTCTTTCGTTATTTACACAAAAATTACCCAGGCCTTCAACAACCAACAAATGAGCAACATAGCTTGCTATATACAGCAAGGTAGGTAGTCAACATTAATCACTGGGTGACTCAAAAGTCTGCCAGATACAGTTCATTCTGAGGAAATGGCACTCAAACATTCAATGCAGCAGGTGGAAGAGGAGACAGGGAAAGGTCTCGAGCCCTGTGCCGCCGCCTGGGGATTCATATCTTCAGTCAGGTACTAGATCCATCCACGCCATCGCCCATACCCTATAAGATCTGCCATTAATGGCGCACCAACTCGCAGCCTTGGGAAAAACATCATACTGTGCATCGCAACTATTTCCCGCCAAGATTTATCACCCTGATATTTCAAATTTATGTGGGAACTAATTATCCCACATGCACCCCATGGTGACCTCTCTAATACTTTATATACTAGGTCGTGAGCATATATGATGTCGGTGCTTTTGCTCCCAATGACACCAGTATAAACCTTGTCATCATCCTCCATCAGCCAGACTACTTATATTGGTGAACCTCATACATGTCTGCCCAATATGAAATGCCACCCCGATGATGAACCTCATCAGCGAAACCCGACACATCGGAGGAAAATCCTCCTGCCTTGCGGATGTCGCATGTCTTGCCGATGATCCACCTAACATTCAAAAATGTCCTGGCCATCGGATATCCTCCTGATGACCAACCTTGCCTTCACATAAAATATCATCCTGACATATCCTGATGATGTCATGGTCATATTACAGTATCGGGTCAGACTGAAAACTTGAAGTATGATCCCGCCGAATCTGGATGACGTCATCGTCATGTCGGCATTAGGGTGATATTCGAAAGATAATCGGATAATTTGAAATATCACCCTCATGCACAAATATCATGTTGCACTGTAGCTCCATTATAAGATCGGGGTGATATATGAATATCACCTAATAATAAGAATATCACCCTCTGACAAAGGTCAGGATACAAAAACATGATGACCCCATGGGATATCCAGTCATGATGGGAAATGACCCTCGCAAGAAACATCAGGGGGATGTTTGGAAACATGATAATGATGATGATGACCCCTTCCTTCAAAATATCATGATGATGCTGAAAACATTGAGAGGGTCTAAGACTTCAAAATTTTCTTGGATTCCTGAGAAGGTGCCTACCTAAAAACCTTGAACATAAATTATCACCAACATAGGCTCTGATTGGGGACATGCAGGTGCAAGACTACAGCGAGAACCTCAGATCTCTGGGATGCAGACCAGTCCCTTATCCATTGGGTACAGAGTCAAACTTGCACCATTTTGCATCACCAAACACATTATTTCAAAATAAACATGGTGGCCCAAGGCCCAATTCAATGGTTCAATGGTTCGGTTCAGAGGTTCATTGGCATCTCGGTGACATTGATCTATCGGTGTAAGATGTGAGGTGTCTCTCCGATGGAATGGTCATCAGTATGAAGATCTTTGTCGGCCCAGCTTTGAAAAGTCACTCCGAGCTATGTGTTACTCTGATGGAGTCAGGCATCGGTGAGAGGACTTCTATCGGCGTAGCTTATAGGTTGCAGGCCGATGCACAGTGGTCTCGCCGATGAAGGGTTAAGGCTTAGTATCACTGAGACAAGGAATTGTCGGAGTTCATGGTTGAATGTTGGCTGATGGTTTGGGTTGTGCTGATGGGGGTAGACAGGGGTCGTCGGCGGAAAAAGTGCCGACAATCGTCTTATCAAGTCATCAAACATATAAACTGGAAATCCTCCAACGCCGGATGCATGTGGGACTAACGGTCCTCACGAATATGCGAACGGTTTGGTAGTTTTGTAATGGTTAGAAGCGTGAGTTTTGGACAGTTGGATGACAGCGATGCTGGGCAGTTGGAACGAACTGTCAGTTACATGAGGTGTCGATTGGATTGCTAAAAGTAATAGGGGAATCGATAGAAAAAGGAGATAGAGTTGGACAGTGTGATCAATCTGGTGAGCTCTGGTTTTCTCCTTCTGTGAAGTCCTATGCTGTATGTTGTATGCAGCATGTTAACAGTATGTAAAAGGACTGAGGAGATAGTGTAAACAGAGTTTAGGTGAAAGGGTTCTGGCCGAGAAGGTGAAGTTCTGTACTGTGTGCTATTTGTGGCACGATAACAGTATGAAGAACCAACCGAGTGTTGGAGAACTTTGTGCAGGGTTATACTGTCAGATATTCTTCAGATGAAGTAAGATGTAAATCTTCATGAAAGGCTTATTGCCAGTTTTGTATTGTAACTATTTTTCTGTTGCTGAATAATACAATGGTGATCTGGGCTTTTGGAGTGTGGGGTTTTTTACCCATACGGGTTTTCCCCATGTAAATTTGTGTTCTTGTTCTCTCTTTCATGTTTAATGTCTCTGCTGTTGAAACTGGATATAGTTCGCTTGTGCTTTCCTCTAAGGGTCAATGTAGGAAATGTTCTATGTCTGTTTCCACTTTAAAGGCATAGTTGTGCGTATTTTTGAAGCATTTGGAAAGAATTTAAATCTGTCGAAGACACCACTGTTCCTAGAAATATGTTCTGAGATGTCCTCATTTCCTTACAAGTGGTATCAGAGCCTTCTTCTGGGATCTGCTTTGTTTAATGATTTCTTAGTGTGACAGGCTTGAAGAAATCTAAAGGAAACGTCTGTTTGCTTGATCCTTGTTTGAGTGAAAGTCTGGCAATTGATCTTGTGTTTCTGTTACAGCAGGTGCTTGAAGGATGGTGAAGATGAAGAGACTGGAGCTAGTCATGATGTGGCCTGAGGCTCTTAGTTGACAGCATGTAATCTTGTTGTATGGGGTGGATTATGCTTTGTGGTTGTGTTGTTGCAGTAACTTTCATATTGGGTGTCTGTGTGAGAGGCTCTCTGATGATATGAAGAAGTTTGTGTTACCGCTCAGCCATGGAGTATTGTGCTTATGCTGGGTGTTTTGTTTCTGGTATTGGAAGGCATAATTTTCTGTTACCCTGATTGCATATAGGCTATGGAGTTGATCATTGGATGGTCTGAGAGCTTTTGTAATAGCCTGATTCTCTCGGATGCATGTGTATGTTGGTGGTTGAGAGATTGGTCTACAAGTGGGCCTGAAGCTCTTGAACTATTATTTCCTTAAATGGATATTTTGTACTTGCATGACCCAGATTCATGTTTATTGGATTTGAGGGGTTTTATAGTTTTTCCTTAAAATCTATGGTTATGCATATTCATGATGATCCATTATTCTGGTTTAGCTGTTATGGAGTTTATGTTGCAGATTTTTGAGTCATCCAGATGTGAAGTGGATATGGATGTGCATGGGTGTTTTTCAAACATAGTGGTTTTGCAGGTTTTACATGGTCAAAAGAAAAATTTGTGGTTTTGTGAAGCTACAGTTAAGCTATTTCTAGACCCTGGCTTTTGGGATGTTGCTAGATGATATAGTTGCAGTTTTGCATGCATGCTCTGTGCATGGTGTGAGGAGGTGAAATGCTTTCTTTGCATGGGAGTGCTGGTATGTGATTTGACACTCAGCATTTATGTGGTAAAGTTTCTGGTTTCTTGACTATGGTGCTCAGGTTGTGGATCTCTTTGGCAAATTAGTTTTGTAAGTAATCTGATGTTTAAGTCATGTTGTCTACATGGTTTATCTATTCCTTGAAATCTCAGTTTTGCAGTTTCCAGTGTGATAGTGAGTTTGCATGGTACTTTGGTTGGATCTACAAGTTATGTAGTTTTGTGGGCTGATCACCTATTAAGCTATAGTGAGATGACTCAGATGTGGACTGTCTTTATCCACAAGGTTGTGTCAGTGTTTATGCAGATTTGTTAGCTGGCCTTGTCTATGGTCATTTGTGCATTGGTGTGACTGTTTTGGGATGAGAGGATGGATGTTGTAGAGTATCTCAATAGTTGGTTATGGAGACTTGTGGTAAATGTATCATGATGTCATGTATAGCTTGATTACACAGGTTTGTGTAAGCTATTGACAGTGATAGTTTAATTCCTTGGTTTGGAGATCTTGGTGTCGCTTGGTTTTATAGTCACATGGACATGTTAATGTGTGGACTTGGAAGATTTTTAGATTAGGAGATGTTTGGTCAGGATGCTTGGAAAGCTCTGTTGTTACAGTTCAGTGGGAGCTTTAGCATTGACTGTGTGTTTCATCACTTAGTGGTGAATGTTCTTCTTTAGTGTTGTAGATGTTACTAGGAGGAGCTCTTTGATCTTGTTGCTGCAGAAGGGCTCTTTCAAATTTACAGGGGCACTATTTGAGGATGAGTAACATCTTGGAGTCATGGAGGATTCATGAAATCCTTGGCTGAGGTGTTGGTGGTGCTTGACAGGTGATGTTGGTTTAGAGTTTTAGTTTGTTTTATATCATGATTTCTGCATTTGAATTTTGGTATAATACATTGATCTAGAGACCATGGTTATGTTCACCTGGAGCATGGAATCTCCTAAAGGAGATGGTAAGATCATGATGTCATGAAAAGTTCCTGATTCAGATGATTGCAGTTTTGACAGTGGTCTGGTTACTTCTCTATGTTTGGGTACATTTATCATTTGCTTGATTACTTCATAGTGTTGTAGTGATGCAGTTGGAGTTCAGCATGAGGTGATTGTTTGAAGGTACTCATGGATACATGGAGAATAAGGTGAGACTGTATAAGCTGTGCTTACTCAGATTTTGGAGCAGGAAGTCCGAGGAGTCTTTACCTTGGTTGGATGTGAGGTCAACAGAGACCAATGAAGAGATTGCTCTTGGAGAAGTCATACAGACTCAGTTTTCCTGGAGGAGCATTCTCATTCCCACTCTTGGTCTTCTCAGCAGTGTTATAACTTGAGAGGTATTGCCCATTATTTCTCTCAGGTGTTTTATGTTTTCTTTCATAGATATGGATCTTGAACTGCTCATTGATGGTTCTGGTGGATTCATTGTGAGAGATGAATAGCATGATTATCTCCTTGTGCATTTGAGTTTAGAGATTTCATTCATTGATGAGGACTATTAGGAGATGGTTAATGGGCTGATTTCCTGAAATGGGAAATGAATTAGTTTGATCTTCTTTGGTTTGTAAGGCTTACATCCATGTTAGTTGATCTTGGAGATTGAATGTTGGTTTGGATGTTGTTATGCTATTCTTCTTTGGGGTGTTTTGAAGGAGATCATACTGGACACAGTTGGCATTCAGAGGTGTATGTAAAAGGATTGTCTATAGGTATATGATGTGCAATGTTTCTCTTGGTCTCAGCTACTTTCTCTGATGGTGTGTTTCACATTACATTATTTTGAGGTTTTGTTCGGAGTTGAAGTGATCACTAGTTTGTGGTCATGTGTTTTCACTTATGCTTTTGGGTGATGACATGGAGGTTCTGTTATCTCTTTCATTGTTGGGTGTGAAGAACTTGAGAGGTTTCTGGACTAGTGGTGAGATGTACTGGTTATTGATTAAGAATTTTTTGCTTATCATGGTGGATGTTTCCTTATTATACATGATGTTTACATTTTCTATGTAATGCTATTGGTGGATTTTGTATGCCATGATCTTTTTTAGATCTGCATTACCCATGCAGTGGGAGTTCTTGATGTGTTTGGTCTTCTTTGACTGGTTGACACATAGAGCTTATTTTTGCAACTGATGGGTGTATATGTAGGTGGCATGAGTCTACTGATGATCATACCTTTGAGGTATGAGTGATTGGATGTTTTAGCATTGGCTGTGTGTGCTATTCTCAGTCATGTGGGTTTTATGTTCAGTTGGATGGGTTCAGTCAGTTTACTGATTGTTGTTCTAGCTAATGGTTTATCTTGTTTCTGGAGAATGTTTCTAGCTGTGTTCTGATAGCTTTGAAGTTGATGTTATGGAGCCTCTGTAAAAAGGTTGTGAGCACAGTGGGGTGGTGGCATTATCAGCTTGGTTCTGTGACTTGGAGCATTGATGGTTTCCTGTAATTCCTTCGTCAAGTGGGAGAATGTTGAGTACTAGTGACTCAGATTATAGGTTCAATGTTTATTTGTTGTTTTAAATGGTTCAGTAGCATCGGTTCACTGGTTCAAAGGTTCCTTGGTTTAGTGGCATTGGTTCATCACCAAAGTTTGAACAGTCGGTGAACTCTTGAACTTCTCCCATCGGGTTCAATGGTTCAACTGTTTTGCATTGGTCACTTTGTTGAAGGTTTGAACTCTGTTCATCGGTTCAATGGTTCAACCAATTGGTTCAATGGTTCTTCGGTTCATCGGTTCAATGGTTCGGTTCAGAGGTTCATTGGCGTCGCGGTGACATTGGTCTATCGGTGTAAGATGTGAGGTGTCTCTCCAATGGAATGGTCATCGGTATGAAGATCTCTGTCGGCCCAGCTTTGAAAAGCCACTCTGAGCTATGTGTTACTCCGATGGAGTCAGGCGTCGGTGAGAGGACTTCTATCGGTGTAGCTTACAGGTTGCAGGCCGATGCATAGTGGTCTCGTTGATGAAGGTTTAAGGCTTAGTATCGCTGAGACAAGGAACTATCGGAGTTCATGGTTGAATGTTGGCCGATGGTTTGGGTTGTGCTGATGGGGGTAGACTGGGGTCGTCGGCGGCAAAAGTGTTGACAATCATCTTATCGAGTCATCAGACATATAAACTGGAAATCCTCCAACGCCAGATGCATGTGGGACTAACGGTCCTCACGAATATGTGAATGGTTTGGTAGTTTTGTAACGGTTAGAAGCGTGAGTTTTGGACAGTTGGATGACAGCGATGCTGGGTAGTTGGAACGAACTGTCAGTTACATGAGGTGTCGATTGGAATAGGGGAATCGATAGAAAAAGGAGATAGAGTTGGATAGTGCGATCAATCTGGTGAGCTCTGGTTTTCTCCTTCTATGAAGTCCTATGCTGTATGTTGTATGTAGCATGTTAACAGTATGTAAAAGGACTGAGGAGAGAGTGTAAACAGAGTTCAGGTGAAAGGGTTCTGGCCGAGAAGGTGAAGTTCTGTACTGTGTGCTATTTGTGGCACGATAACAGTATGAAGAACCAACCGAGTTCTGGAGAACTTTGTGCAGGGTTATACTGTCAGATATTCTTCAGATGAAGCAAGATGTAAATCTTCATGAAAGGCTTATTGCCAGTTTTGTATTGTAACTATTTTTCTGTTGCTGAATAATACAATGGTGATCTGGGCTTTTGGAGTGTGGGGTTTTTTACCCATACGGGTTTTCCCCATGTAAATTTGTGTTCTTGTTCTCTCTTTCATGTTTAATGTCTCTGCTGTTGAAACTGGATATAGTTCGCTTGTGCTTTCCTCTAAGGGTCAATGTAGGAAATGTTCTATGTCTGTTTCCGCTTTAAAGGCATAGTTGTGCATGTTTTTGAAGCATTTGGAAAAAATTTAAATCTATCGAAGACACCACTGTTCTTAGAAATATGTTCTGAGATGTCCTCATTTCCTTACAAGTGGTATCAGAGCCTTCTTCTAGGATCTACTTTGTTGCTCACATATGTACATTTGTGTGCTGCATGTGTTTTCATGTAAGAGTTCCTGGTGTATAAGGTCTGGGTATTCCTTCTATAATGATTTCTTAGTGTGACAGGCTTGAAGAAATCTAAAGGAAATGTCTGTTTGTTTGATTGTTGTTTGAGTGAAAGTCTGGCAGTTGATCTTGTGTTTCTGTTACAGCAGGTGCTTGAAGGATGGTGAAGATGAAGAGACTGGAGCTGGTCATGATGTGGCCTGAGGCTCTTAGTTGACAGTATGTAATCTTGTTGTATGGGGTGGATTATGCTTTGTGGTTGTGTTGCTACAGTAACTTTCATATTGGGTGTCTGTGTGAGACGTTCTCTGATGATATGAAGAAGTTTGTGTTACCGCTCAGCCATGGAGTATTGTGCTTATGCTAGGTGTTTTGTTTCTGGTATTGGAAGGCATAATTTTCTGTTACCTTGATTGCATATAGGCTATGGATTGATCATTGGATGGTCTGAGAGCTTTTGTAATAGCCTGATTCTCTCGGATGCATGTGCATGTTGGTGGTTGAGAGATTGGTCTACAAGTGGGCCTGAAGCTCTTGAACTATTATTTCCTTAAATGGATATTTTGTACTTGCATGACCCAGATTCATGTTTATTGGATTTGAGGCGTTTTATAGTTTTTCCTTAAAATCTATGGTTATGCATATTCATGATGATCCATTATTCTGGTTTAGCTGTTATGGAGTTTATGTTACAGATTTTTGAGTCATCCAGATGTGAAGTGGATATGGATGTGCATGGGTGTTTTTCAAACACAGTGGTTTTGCAGGTTTTACACGGTCAAAAGAAAAATTTGTGGTTTTGTGAAGCTGCAGTTAAGCTATTTCTAGACCCTGGCTTTTGGGATGTTGCTGGATGATATAGTTGCAGTTTTGCATGCATGCTCTGTGCATGGTGTGAGGAGGTGAAATGCTTTCTTTGCATGGGAGTGCTGGTATGTGATTTGACACTCAGCATTTATGTGGTAAAGTTTCTGGTTTCTTGACTATGGTGCTCATGTTGTGGATCTCTTTGGCAAATCAGTTTTGTAAGTAATCTGATGTTTAAGTCATGTTGTCTACATGGTTTATCTATTCCTTGAAATCTCAGTTTTGTAGTTTCCAGTGTGATAGTGAGTTTGCATGGTACATTGGTTGGATCTACGAGTTATGTAGTTTTGTGGGCTGATCACCTATTAAGCTACAGTGATATGACTCAGATGTGGACTGTCTTTATCCACAAGGTTGTGTCAGTGTTTATGCAGATTTGTTAGCTGGCCTTGTTTGTGGTCATTTGTGCATTGGTGTGACTGTTTTGGGATGAGAGGATGGATGTTGTAGAGTATCTCAATAGTTGGTTATGGAGACTTGTGGTAAATGTATCATGATGTCATGTATAGCTTGATTACACAGGTTTGTGTAAGCTATTGACAGTGATAGTTTAATTCCTTGGTTTGGAGATCTTGGTGTCGCTTGGTTTTATAGTCACATGGACATGTTAATGTGTGGACTAGGAAGATTTTCAAATTAGGAGATGTTTGGTCAGGATGCTTGGAAAGCTCTATTGTTATAGTTCAGTGGGAGCTTTAGCATTGACTGTGTGTTTCATCACTTAGTGGTGAATGTTCTTCTTTAGTGTTGCAGATGTTACTAGGAGGAGCTCTTTGATCCTGTTGCTGCAGAAGGGCTCTTTCGAATTTGCAGGGGCACTATTTGAGGATGAGTAACATCTTGGAGTCATGGAGGATTCATGAAATCCTTAGCTGAGGTGTTGGTGGTGCTTGACAGGTGATGTTGGTTTAGAGTTTTAGTTTGTTTTATATCATGATTTCTGCATTTGAATTTTGGAATAATACATTGATCTAGAGACCATGGTTATGTTCACCTGGAGCATGGAATCTCCTAAAGGAGATGGTAAGATCATGATGTCATGAAAAGTTCCTGATTCAGATGATTGCAGTTTTGACAGTGGTCTGGTTACTTCTCTATGTTTGGGTACATTTATCATTTGCTTGATTACTTCATAGTGTTGTAGTGATGCAGTTGGAGTTCAGCATGAGGTGATTGTTCGAAGGTACTCATGGATACATGGAGAATAAGGTGAGACTGTATAAGCTGTGCTTACTCAGATTTTGTAGCAGGAAGTCCGAGGAGTCTTTACCTTGGTTGGATGTGAGTTCAACAGAGACCAATGAGGAGATTGCTCTTGGAGAAGTCATACAGACTCAGTTTTCCTAGAGGAGCATTCTCATTCCCACTCTTGGTCTTCTCAGCAGTGTTATAACTTGAGAGGTATTGCCCATTATTTCTCTCAGGTGTTTTATGTTTTCTTTCATAGATATGGATCTTGAACTGCTCATTGATGGTTCTGGTGGATTCATTGTGAGAGATGAATAGCATGATTATCTCCTTGTGCATTTGAGTTTAGAGATTTCATTCATTGATGAGGACTATTAGGAGATGGTTAATGGGCTGATTTCCTGAAATGGGAAATGAATTAGTTTGATCTTCTTTGGTTTGTAAGGCTTACATCCATGTTAGTTGATCTTGGAGATTGAATGTTGGTTTGGATGTTGTTATGCTATTCTTCTTTGGGGTGTTTTGAAGGAGATCATACTGGACACAGTTGGCATTCAGAGGTGTATGTAAAAGGATTGTCTACAGGTATATGATGTGCAATGTTTCTCTTGGTCTCAGCTACTTTCTCTGATGGTGTGTTTCACATTACATTATTTTGAGGTTTTGTTCGGAGCTGAAGTGATCACTAGTTTGTGGTCATGTGTTTTCACTTATGCTTTTGGGTGATGACATGGAGGTTCTGTTATCTCTTTCATTGTTGGGTGTGAAGAACTTGAGAGGTTTCTGGACTAGTGGTGAGATGTACTGGTTATTGATTAACAGTTTTTTGCATATCATGGTGGATGTTTCCTTGTTATACATGATGTTTACATTTTATATGTAATGCTATTGGTGGATTTTGTATGCCATGATCTTTTTCAGATCTTCATTACCCATGCAGTGGGAGTTCTTGATGTGTTTGGTCTTCTTTGACTGGTTGACACATAGAGCTTGTTTTTGCAACTAATGGGTGTATATGTAGGTGGCATTAGTCTACTGATGATCATACCTTTGAGGTATGAGCGATTGGATGTTTTAGCACTAGTTGTGTGTGCTATTCTCAGTCATGTGGGTTTTATGTTCAGTTGGATGGGTTTAGTCAGTTTACTAATTGTTGTTCTAGCTGATGGTTTATCTTGTTTCTGGAGAATGTTTCTGACTCTGTTCTGATAGCTTTGAAGTTGATGTTATGGAGCTTCTATAAAAAGGTTGTGAGCACAGTGGGGTGGTGGCATTATCAGCTTGGATCCTGTTTTTGGTTACCCGATTTCTAATTTTTTTCTAACTCTAAAACTTCCACCTTAAGTGGACACAACTTCTTGCATTTAACCCCCTAAACTTAACAAGATTACAATAAGGGTTGTTAAACCCTGAGGGCTGTTAAACCATACTAGCGGCTCACTACCAGGCTCATTGCCATGATCAACACCTTTTTATGTCTGTGATTGAAGTACAACAATTCCTCTACTCTGCTTTGCCTCTACTCTGCTCCGCCTCTTCTCTACTCTGCCTTTTGGACCTTTCTTATTATCTTTCCATTCTAGCTCAAGGACATCTTTTCCATGACTCAACTACAAGTATTTATACACTTCAACAACCTTGGAATGATCATCAAGGTTGGCATTACAATCATCAACCATTGGAACAATCTCCAAGGTCGGTATTACAAACATTTACAAAATAGGTCTTCACCGATTACAACATAATGCAAAGGGGATGAAGTAAAAGTGTACACAGATCATGCCACACCTTAGCTAGGACTCAAACACAATCTTCCATGCTTCATCATGCTTTCACAATCTTCCAGAGATCTTCGCAATCACTGGGATTAACCAAGTCGGCCAAAACTGGTTACTCAATATGCTATCTGGGAATAATCTTCAAACACCTTCACAATTCTTCCACACGGACCAATGTAATGATAGGAACATGATCAGGAGTCATCCACAAGTACATTGTAATTCTTAAGAGAAACCGCATGCAAACCTTAGCCACTTTAACAATAGGATCTTCACACCAGAACACATGAACTTCATTGTCTTCAACTGTCATAAGAGAAAGATAGCTTGTGGACCACCAGAACATGAACCACTCCAATTTTAGGCACTTATCATCATCCCAATCTTCCCTCTAGAACCGAAGAACAAAATACTTACTGCGGAGAAATGCGGAGCATAATACTTTCTCCATATCCCAACTAAACTTACAAAAAAAGAAGGTTTTACTTTGGTGAATGCAACTCTCTCAATTCTTCACACTGGAGGCTTAAACTCAGGATTTAGCATCTTCAAACATTCCTTTGAACAACTGCCAATCTGTGGACCCAGATCTGTAAGCAGAAGAAAATGCGGAGCAATCTACAAGATTGTTCTTCAGTATACAATTCTCTGTCTATACTGCACTTCATTGTAACTCACTTGATTCTTCCTGAGAGGCCAATTTTCTCAATATCCTCAACATACAAAGCTTCCAAACAAGTAATAGAATAAGATACAGTTGACACCAATGACAACAAAGATATGTTGACATCAATGACAACACTGATTAGGCACATACTTGCAACATCACATGGGTAAAACCACAAAGCTGTGTCACACTTTTATAAAGGAAATGACCAACACCGATCCAACTTTTAAACTTGAATCACTAAAAAGTGACATATATGTTTTGACTTTTGCAATGATGTAAACTAATAAAATATTTATTTTTTAGTATATTTTATGTTTGTATTTTTTGAAAAAATTAAAAAATTATTTGAATATAGTTTTTAATAAATTGACACTACAATTTAGTTGTTGATAAAATGCTGAAAAATGAAGTTACATGAGACGTCAATTTTTATATAGTAATTTTTTTTTCTTCAATTTTTTTTTATGTATTTATAACTTGAAACTTTAGTGCATAGATATATTTTTTTCCAATTTTGATAAATATATATTTTTAAATAAATAATAAAATGTGCATGTATTAAAGCATAGTTGTTTCCATTTGATGTCAACTTTCATATTAACTATTTATCTAAAATAGAAAAAAATTATACCATCTTGATATAGATTCTTTTATCTAGTGCATCATTTTTTTTTCAATTTTATTAATAAGTTTTACTATTTTTCCTTGACATGGTAATCAACCTAATGTTTTGTGCTAATAACCTACTTTTAGTAAAAATAGAAAGGAAAATATAAATAATAAAACTAAAAGAGCCCGGTAGAAATTTATTCAAACAAGAAGTACAAAGCAAGGACTTTCCTTAGCCCCGTCAAGCTCCACTAAGTGGTCCAACTTTTGAGACAAATCCAAGGGTAATTAGCCCCAATCCACAATGTTCCAATTTTGCATGTGATCAGAGGCCCATTTGGCCAAACAATCCGCTACTCCGTTCCATTCTCTAGGAATATGAATAAATATAAATAATAATTAAATTATATATATATATATATATATATATATATTTGAAAACTAAACTTATAGATCTACAAAAGGGTATTTTTATATTTTTAAAAAAATATTATTTACACGAGTAGAAGTTATTGAAATATCAAGTTTTTCAAATAATTTTATTTTTTTGGTAAATTGGCCTCATAGTAGTGCTACATATGCATTTAGCCAACAATTTTAGATGGAAAAGTTGTGGACATATCTAACTTAACTAAAATGAATCTTACAAGATCATATGTTTGACCAAAATTGATTTTTAGTTAGAAATACTTAAATTCACTTGTGTTGATAAGTTGATTGAAAGTGTGACACAACTTTGTGCTTTTACCCACACCCGAGGGACCTCGATTGGTAAGAGGCAACCCATGGGTGACCCTGTCATCTTTTCTAGCCGTAGAAAAACTTGAGTTTTGGACATGAAAAAACTCTATTTTGACCCTTTTTTTTCATGTTTGCATGAGATTTGGCATAAACATAGAGTTAACTATTCCAAGTTTTCAAGCATGCACAATTAGCTCCTTTTAATCTATACTTGTCATGTGACGAACTCATGGTAACTCCATTTTTGCTTCAGTGATAAGCTATCATGGCTTCTTCACTCAATCAATCTAGTTCTCTGTCCAATCAACCTTGCTAACTCTTCAATCAAATTGAATTAATTTCTCAATCAATTCCACCTCTCATGACCTCTTCCAAGCTATAAATACCCCTCCCCTCTTCACTATTTTCCAAGTTGGAGAATGCTCTTCCCTTCTTCACAAGCTTTTTCTAGCTTCTTCATAGGCCTTTGAGCCTCTTTTTTTCATTTCTT
This sequence comes from Cunninghamia lanceolata, assembly GCA_027924645.1. NCBI lineage: Eukaryota > Viridiplantae > Streptophyta > Pinopsida > Cupressales > Cupressaceae > Cunninghamia > Cunninghamia lanceolata. The sequence continues at coordinate 12,692,432 of BSBN01000870.1, read as the reverse complement.
TCTTTAGTTTTCCAAAGCTTCAAAGATTTCATTAGTTTTTATTATCACATAACTTCAAAGCATTTTCATAGGAGGCAATTTTATTTGTGCATCCAGCCTTTGTAGATTTTTTCTCTCCAACTAGCATCCATATGCTAATATAGGACATTCAAGCCTTTTGCTTTATTGTTGTTTTCATCTAAGATTTTATAAAAGCTTCATATCACATCGATACGCTGCCAAGATTGCAAGCCATATGCTAACAAGCTCACATTGAGCTCATGTTTCAAGCTTTCTAAAGCTCTTTCGCATTCTCTTCCCTATTGTTGTCAAGAGGATATCCACGCTGTTGCAAGAGGACAAAGAGGTTTTCAACATAAGGATTCCTGAGGGTAGTGGAGTCTCACACATCTCATATTCTTTAGTTCTTTTTTTATAGTAATTAAAAATCAAAATTTGTTCTTGGAAGTAGTAATTTAATATTGCAGTTTCCTTGATAGGCTAAACAGGATTTGCATTGTTAGATTAGTTTGCTTTCAAAGTTCTTTAGCTTAGTTTATTTCAACGCAATTTCATTTCCTAGAGTAATTAATCCAAATATCTAGAAAATCAAACAAAAACATAGATCAGATTGCATTAGTTAAATACATACTAAATTGCATACATTTTTCAATTCCTCGATTAGAAAAAGCACTTTATTTTCATAAAAAGATCTAAAAAAGTACAAAAAAATTGTTTTGCACTCATGTAGGCTTACATGCATTCAAAAACCAAAAAAAGCACAAAAACATTAGCACCATAAGAAGGTTGCAAACCCTTGATTCCAACACATAGTCAACGCTAGTCAACAATAGTCAAACCCTTGATTCCTATGCAAGGGTAACATAGGTCAACACAAAGTCAAACCTTAGGTTAACAAACCCTAAGTCAAACCCTGATTCAAATCAAGGTTAAGTTCCAGCTAACTCTCTCTCAGTTTGGGCTCACAAATGTGTGCTTAACTTAGAGACAAGTGGGTGAGGGAAATTCTTGAAGAGATTGAGGAAATTCACCCTAGAACACAACACGATCAACAAATGATTCAAGAACAACAACATAGGTTGAGGATATTCCAAACACAAGTCATCATCCAACAATTTTAAGAATGAATCCAACTCAACAGAAGCATCAAAGATAACATTTGTCAACCTATGCAATGTTGGAATCTTCGGCATCCAAGTAGGATAACAGTGACTAGTGACCCTTGGGGTTATATAGTTCTTTCAACCACAATAGTCACAAACATTAGATTAGAAACAACACACAAGAAAGGCCCCAAGATTAGCTGACCACTCTTCATGAAGTCCAGCTCTCAAGCAAGTTAAATAGCCGCCATGTCTCACCTTCTCTCAACTGGCTACATCCATGAGAGCGAGAGTGACGTGGAGGTTCACCCCATGGTAAGGAGAGGAGTCCATCTACTCAGTAAAGTTGTCTTAACCACCCTAGGCTATTGAGTCATGTTTTTGAGTGTCCAATCACATTTATTGATATGTATGCTTCAATAATTAGTTAGTTTCCTAGAACTATAAAATGTTGTAAATACTCCACAATAATCTTTTTCTTAATGCATGTGAGACATTCTTCATTAGAGAGGTTCATGGAAATGTTGAATAACAAGTACGTAATATAAAAACTTTTAAGAATGATACATTATCTATCCTGTAACGATATAATTGATCATCATATATAATATAAAATCTCATATACATAATGTCATGAAAATGCCATATGGTGTATAAATAATGTCATATCATGGGCATGTACAAACAAAGCCATATAAGCATGTAAAACAATATACATTGATAAAATAGAAATGTATAATTACAAAGCTATATAGGCATACAACAAAATGTCCCAACGATAGAAGTAGTTTGGAGTGCTATCAAATAATCAACAACCCTTGCTTATTCGTGAAGATGGAGAAGCAGTCAACAACTTATGCTCTCTAGTTCATCGATTGGACCTCCTCTCAGAATTTTTATGAACCTCCACCTATTAATCAAATTAAACAATATCCACATTAATATAGAAAACATGAAATATAGAACTTGACATAAGTAATCAATCACTGACCACAAACTGATAATCTGTCTAAATCATTCATTGCCTCGCTTCATCTGTAGATGGACGGATTGGAGTTGTGACCTCCTGAGTGAAGCAAATTAGAGTAAATATGAATATCATTTATGTAAATTAAATGACGTGAGATAAAAACAAGAAATACATAATGACACTTACATGTTACTAGATCATACGTTTGTCAAAGGCATTGCAGAAAAAATAGTTGTAGTGATGCCCACCTCCATTGCGTCATGAATATTAGGAAGAGTCTGAATTGTTGTCATCAACTGATAATAGAAAAATGTTATTTGATGAAAATCTACATAATGTTATTTAAATTTATAATGATTAAAAATAGTACAAAATTTACCTCAATAAAACTAGATCTATGACCCACCGCACCATCTCCTCTTGATGTTGGAGGTCCAACATCCACTTGCTCATCATCAAATTGTCATTAAATTAGATTACCATTGATATATGGCAAAAAGTTTACATGTACTATATTTAGTATCTTGTTACAAATTACACACTTGTCGACTTGACCTCACCTCATAAGTTCGTATTGGATAGGATGAGTACTTTAACCCTAAAATTTTATAATGCATACAATTACCTACATTAATTTTGAGTTATAATAAATTAATATAGTTAATTAGAGATTTCAAATACAAATATAATAAATTGAAGAACCTTCTAAAAATTACTTATGTATCAATTTACCAAAGGTCCTATCTAGCAACTCATCTATTATTACAATATTATCCAATATGGACATGTCATGCTCTTGCTCTTGTCCTTGTGTGGCATATCCTGAAAGGGTACAACATCCTTTCCAATGTCTGTATTGGGAGCATCCTCAGACCCATAATCACATAAAAATCCACATGAATGACAAATATGTGGAGACTGATGATGCCTACCAGTCTCACCCTCACCATCCTATGAAAGATGGCTACCATGTTGTAGTAAAGATTGAGTGAGGGAACTAATAGAATGTAACATCTCCACCTCAACACTCTCCTTCAAAGTAGAAGGGAGTGTGATATGCTAAAAGGATGGCCTCTCTAAGGGTCTCACTAGATGGTCATAGGCACAATGTGCCCCCTTCCTATCATGTGCAGATCCACCACCTCTACCCAAGAAATCATGCATGTCAAAATAGTTTGAAATCTCTTTGAGGATAAACTCATAATAGAGTTTCCTCAAAAAATATTATGGGACCTCATTACTATTGCATGGAGATTCATCAAAGACCATCCACCACCTATCCAAAAAGTTTTGAGATATTCCTTCATGTACACACCAGTGAATGGGGAATCTTTTGCAACTCCTGTGCAACAGGTCATTACTTCTAGGATTAAAGAATAGGGCATGTAGATCAGATTTTAACTTTTTTTTATCTTTCACCTATTTGTATGATAATTTGGTCAAATAGTATTCCTGAAAACTCTTCCTATAATTTGCCCATTTGTTGATTTGTCTTGTCACAAAATTGATGTGAGAAACAATCAAATCTAGGCATGTAGAAAAGGATCTTTGGTGACAATTAGTTGCAATTGGATTTTTTTAAGTTTCAATTAATCTTTCAAGTTGTCTTTTGTTCTCCTCAATTTACCCCAAGAAAGTTTGCTCGTGTCTCATGAGGATGCCAAAGAATTGGAGTTTGAGGAGAGTTGTTTTGTGCCCCCTCTTCAATTGGAATCTCAAAATCCCCTCTATTTGGTGGATTATGGTTTGGGAGTGTTTCATGGGGTTCATTCGCTGAAAATTGAAAAAACAAATTGAATCAAAACATTGAAAAAATGATTCATTTTAAAATTTAGAAAAAACATGGAAACCTTACCTTATTCAAGTTGTTGTTCCCATGGAACTCATACACAACATCCTTGAGTGTGGGAATGTCATGGCAGAATCATGTTTGAGTGGCTTCTCCTCCAATTTCTTCAAAAAATAGTTGTGCAATAACCCTAGTCACATTTTCAAACTCTCAAGGAATTGTGCAGTGAAAATGAGAGGGGCTGCGCTCTTTGTTTGTTTTTTATATTTATTAGTTTAAAACATGAGTGCATTATAACATGGGATCACGTTTTAGGCTTGGTAATTATTGATCCATAATGTGAGTGCATTATCGCGTGCTCATGTTATTTCTATTTGGACCAAAAAGTGGTTTGGCCACTTTTTGGTCCCCCATCTTTTTTCACATGCCCTCTTGAGATGTCGTGAATGCAATTCAAATGTTGAGATACCAATAAATGGTGGAGTGAATGCAATTCAATGTAGAGGCATATAGAAGTGGTTGGGGTAGGAGTTTCCTACCTAGGTTTAGCTTTGTGATTCAATATTGAAGTTATTGAGGTAGATGGGTTAGGTGATTTCGACCTAGGCACAACCCCAAATGGATTTCTATATATATGTGCTCTAAAGAGGTATTTAGGGTTGGTCATTGAACCATAAAGAAAGTATTTATGGCAGACTCAGACATTTGTGCCATTTTCCAAGGATCGAATGAATATTGATGGATTGTGCCTTTTGGCCTATCATGTCTTTGTCCTTGATTCAACAATGATTGGAAAACTATCATTATGTGTTATATTCTTGTATGTACTAAAACATTCTCTTGATTTCCATCTAGCATATGCAACCTCTATTTGTAAATCTAAGACTCTTAAACTTTTTGCAGTTTAATGACTATGTATTTTTCACTTATCATTGTTGCATCTATGTTTCTCTTGTTTAATGTTTGCAAATATTGTGCATGATTAGTCATATGCTAGTGGGAATGTTCTGTCTTTGGCATTTCATGATTTGAACTAGGATTTAATTTCAGTCTCTTTCTTCCCTTTTCCCCCAAATATGAGGTAGAATTCATAAAAATCCTATGAAGAGCCAACTTTTGAAATCCCAAAGGTCATCTCGCAAGCCTCGTCCCATGCTTACAAGGTTTCCCATGTTAGTGCAAGTTTGCATGCGGGTGTGCTATTAGGTGTAAATTTGAACATCAACAGATGGTCCAAAGTCAAATTGTAGCACATTTTCTTAGCTAAAAATAATGGTGGTAAGGCCTAGAAAATGACTAAATCTTGAAAATATACCTCTTAGGAGTTACTAAGGACATGTGATGGGATATTATTTGCATGCACTTGGCTAGTTGGGTAAATGTTTTTTATCAACTTTATTTTGTGTCACTCAACCAATATTTCCTTATCTATTTAAGTCTGTATCTTGTCGGAACTAAAAAGATTATAAATAAGATTGTATTGACCGAGAGTTAAAAAGATTATATTGACAATAAATATTGTAAATAAGATTGTGCTAGAAAATCAACTATATTATGCATTGACAAAAAAAAATTATAAATAATATTGTATTAAAAAATCAAGGTTATGATCTATCATTTCAACCATTGATCTATCGTTTGTTCAAGTGCTCCTCGCTATAAAAACACCTATTGATATAAACATATGATAATAGAAGAAAAAAGAGATAATGTATGATACATTAAAAGATATAAACAATTGAGAAGATACTAACAACAAAAACAATTCTAATATTTTTGTTGAGTGCATAATCTATTTAGTAGATATTATATATTATTAAAATTTTAAAAATAAAAGTAGTTTGAGGTAGCAAATGATTAGTATTGTAATTGGGCCAAAACGAGAATCAGTTTCATTAAAGTGAATTTCATTATAGTTATCAAAAGAAAACTAATTATGAAACTTTTAATTGAGATCGTTAGATCATTCTCCATAACCATATCTATTAATTTATGTTGTATATTTTAATCTTCAAAGCTTAATAAGCACCAATAGATGGGTTTCTTTCATAACACCTTAAGTGTCAAAAATAATTTGCCACTACACCAAACTTAAACATATATTTGAAATAAATATAATATAAGAATAAAAATATTGTATTGTTTTTATGGATATCTTAGGTGTACACAATATTGAAAACTTTGTATTTGAACTTAATTGATTACAATATTTTGAATAAAGGTACACCTATTTACAATATGTTGAGTAAACATATACCTATATCAAAAATCTCCTTCAACTAAATTATTAGACTACCCAAAAAATAAATAATATTGTTGAGATGTAACTAAACATATCATATAATTCAAACTTTTTACCCTTTTATGTACTTGTTTATTTTTGATAGATTAGTCTCCTATAATGAAATGTTTGAGCTTGTATTGATTGTTTTTATTGTGTAAAAAGCTTATTTGTATGTTGACAGGGAGATGCATGCATGGACTTTTTAGCTTGTAGTTTTAGATTGTAATTAATGCCTTTGTAAGATGGTAGTAATAGTGTACATATAAATATGAAGAATAAAAGTGAGATGGGACTTGGGAATTTTGAACTATAAATTGCAATTTTTAGAAGCTCAAAAAGATAAAATGTTTATGAATGAATTTGTTGTTACTATAAAATCAAGGGGTACATTGGTAGGAAAAGGCACTATTAAACCTATGTACACTATCAATATTAATTCAATTGATACCTAATATCTAGATTATATTAAGATCAAGTTCAATCTTCCACCAAAAGATGTCATTAACAAATGAATGTAGCTTTATTATTGGCTACACCTACCTAGTACTTAAGATCAAAGTAGATGTGTAAAGGATGAGGAGAGTATGAGCAAAATGAGTTTGAACATCTCCACAATAAAGTTAGTCAATGCCACATGTGAGAGAGTTGTTTTCTCTTGTTGAATGCTTGTGCTATTGAATAGGTGAGAGAGTTCTTTCCACTTGTTTCTTTGAGGACTCAATCTTCTAGAGGCATGCCACATTTGTTTGGACTATTTTGACTTCCACAAATATACTTGTTAGTATGATGAAAAAATTATCTAAGTTTGTTTCAATATTGATGCACATCTTTCTGGCCAAACCTTTTTATTTATTTATTTCTTATTTTTTGCTAAAAGTGCAAGAGTCATACTAAAAAACATTAGCACTTACAAAGTTTTGTCTCTATGACAGTTCAATGCCAACCATGATGCAAAAAGATTGAAAATAATGTTTTTATTAACAAATTCATGATAGTAAACAAACCATTTATGTTTAAGAGTAAAAGACTTAGAGATTTTCATCCAATTGTGAATTTTTTTTTAAAGTTTAAGTGACTGTGGTTTACTAGTAAAATTTTATGTTCTCAACACAATTATATTTAAGTCTATAAAATTTTCTCTACTTAAGTTTGTACCTTGTCCAAACATCTTTCTGGCCAAACCTTTTTATTTATTTATTTCTTATTTTTTGCTAAAAGCAAGAGTCATACTAAAACACATTAGCACTTACAAAGTTTTGTCTCTATGACAGTTCAATGCCAACCATGACACAAAAAGATTGAACATAATGTTTTTATTAACAAATTCATGATAGTAAACAAACCATTTATGTTTAAGAGTAAAAGACTTAGAGATTTTGATTCAGTTGTAAATTTTTTTTAAAAGTTTAAGTGACTATGGTTTACTAGTAAAGTTTTATGTTCTCAACACAATTATATTTAAGTCTATAAAATTTTCTCTACTTAAGTTTGTACCTTGTACCTTTTTTTCTTAATCCTCATGTCATAATTCTACTAGACAAATTTAATACCCAACACAAACTTTACGGTGTAAAATTTTAGCTAAACCTGTGAAAACTAGGAATAGTGGTAGATCTACAAATTACATGATTGCACAAATTAATTGAGATGAAAGATAAGCTATGAATAAAAAATTAATTAACTTAAGAATGAGTAGAATATATAGCTAGAGATGAGCTATCTAGAATGGCAACTGTCAACTAGAAAATCAGCATGCAGCTCCATGCAAGATTGCGAGTCAAAGATGAACTACCGTAGTCTTTTGATGTTCACTTTAGTTAGCTTATTGTGTGAACATTTCCTCATTATTAACGAGAGAAAATTGACACTAACACTCACCCTTAAGTCTAACTCAAGAGACAAAAAAGAGGAAAGAAGAAAACCCAAGTGAGAAAAACTCCTAACCATTTATTCAAACTAAAGAAGAAAGTTGTAACTGCTGAAGAATTGCAAAGATGCCCTTCAGTTGGGATGATGCCATTGTTTATCTAATGCTCAATATTGTCCCACTAGAAAGAATCTCTAGAAGCACTCGAGGATGTGACTCTGGAATCTCATGTAGATCAAAACCCTACTAGAAAGAATCTCTTGAAGCACACGAGGATGTGACTCTGGAATCACATGTAGACAAGAATTTAGAATAGAAGAACACTTTTAGCTACCGATAGGAGGAAAAGTTGCCAAGCTTTGGTAGTTTATTAGCAACTTTTATCCTAAGTTTGTCTATCCAGAAGAAAAATGAAAGAAACCTATACTAGATGCTTTAAGCAAAACCCCCAGATGTCCAGAACTTTATATAAGTTTGATTTTTACAAAGCTCCAAATTTTCCCAGATCTTTATCATGTGCTGCTCGCAAAGCACATACAATTTTTAAAGAATCAATAAGGAAGAAAGCAAGGAGCATGCAAAGAAAAATTAGGGGAAGAAAAATGCATGCATCTAGAAACAAAGGTTTACATCTACCTCCATTGTGGTGAAAATCTTCACAGAAATCTACCTGTAGAATGAAGAGAAGAAATAACTTGCAAAAGATAGATTGATCACGCCATTAGTAGATCACTCCTAAACATGCAATAAATTCACACAATATACAAATGAATTTGCACTCATACCAGACTCAACTCTGATACCATGTAAAATTCTAGCTAAACATGTGAAAACCAGCAATACTGGTAGAGCTAAAAATTACATGATTGCACAAATTAATTGAGATCAAAGATAAAATGTGAATAAAAAATTAATTAACTTAAGAATGAGTACAATATATAGCAGGAGATGAGCTATCTAGAATGACATCTGTCAACTAGAAAATCAGCATGCAGCTCTATGCAAGATTGTGAGTCAAAGATGAACTAATGTAGTCTTTTGTTGTTCACTTTAGTTAGCTTATTACATGAACGTTTCCTCGCTATTCACGGGTGAAAACTGTCGCTAACATACAGGAGGCTACTGGGTTCTCTCGTATTTGGACCCTTTCAAAGAAAACACACTAAGCTTAAGAACTTCTGCTTCCATGTACTCAAGATGAACACAACCAAATGGTTTCCAGAATTTAAGCAAGCCATGAGAGAGTTGTGGCCTAAACTTGACAAAAAAATTGCCGAGTCTGGAAATGTTGAATTTAATAGCAAAAGTTTGCAAATGTGTTTTAATTTTCTATGCTAGTTTAGGAATGAAAGGGCCTACTTACATTCAGAAATGGATTGGGCTTCAACTTGCTTCCATTGCATGGTGTGCTTCCCAAGATCTTAGAGGAGATCATCATCCACATGATCCCTCTTCCATTCTTAATTATGTGCAAAGACTACAACATATGTTGCAATTAATTTGTGCATGAATGCCATAATTTCATGTTCAACATTGCTATTGACTGTTTGACCATTGAAGTGGATGATATTTAAGTAGAGTGTGCTTCAACACCTTCGGAGGAATGCTCATTTTTCCCAAGCCTCATACAACATAGCTATTCTTAAATATCATCCACTTCAATAGTCAAAGGTCAATTTTGGCCAATAAAAGCAGGACAAATATTTACCACTTTTTGTTGTGGATGAAGTGTAAAATTTCTATTGATTATTTGACCATTGAAATGGAGGATATTTAAGTAGAGTGATATAGCACATTGCAACGACAAACAAAGAGTTGCACGTAGATCTTGCAAAAGAAGTATGAGCTACCATTAAAGATAATTAGTGAATAAACATGAGAGCCCTGGAGAGGATGGTGTTGCTCCAGTCGAAGGTGTATGAAGTGCTAAGGATTGAACCATCAATGCCATTCCAATACGCACATGCAAAGTAGGACTTGTTGGTGGAGTCACACAGTGGGAGATATGTGGTGAAGAAGGGAGAGATGTTGGGTGGGTATTAACCCTTTGCCACCAAAGATCCCAAAGTGTTTGATGATCCCAAGGAGTTCCTTCCCTGATGTTTCATGGTAGAGGAAGGGGAGAAATTGTTAAAATATTTGTTGTGGTCAAATAGATTGGAGACCAAGTAGACAACAATGTAAAATAAGCAGTGTGTGGAGAAGAATGTTGTGGTGATGATATCATGGCTACTGGTGACACATCTATTCGCACATTACAATTTCTTCGAGATCGACCCCTCCACAATCGCCAAAGTTGTTTTACAGCCTTGTAGAAGGCCACTTAATAATTCTCTATCTATCATTGCCCTTAATGTCCCATTTGTATGTCTGGTCATTCTATGTCCCTCCACTTCATAAAGATGTGTCAGAGTTTGATAGAAATTCTTTGTTAGAGTTTGATAGAAATGGGTATGTGTAAATAAAGACTTATTGTGTCGGACATTGTTTCTTGAAACTTATCTTGTCATGTAAATCTAAAGTTGGTGAGACAAATATCTATTAGATATTTTGGTGGTTCACGATGAAGTTATCTTTCTACCAGTGTTCAAAATTTAAATTTTTCACTACGGTAACTTTTTGTGACCAACATGAAACATAGATATTTTAAGTTTTGACATTATTTATTTTCAAATGTTGATAATAAGACAAAAGTTAATTAAATAATTATAAATACAAGGGCAAGAGGATTTTGTTTCTCAACATTTAAGACATTGTTGTAAAAAGTCTATTGTCAAGATTTGTTTGATGGTAGTCCTTTTAATCTGAACCATTGACGTCTTAGTGAGGAGCACTAGATGAAATACATTGACGTCTTAGTGAGGAGCACTAGATGAAACACATAGATCAATGATTCATATTAAAAAGACTACTATCAAATAGATCTTACCCATTGATTTTTTCAAACAAAACATAATAAATGATAAAAAATTTTAAAAAATCACTTTTAAACAATTTGATAAGAAACAAAAAATAATTAACAAAAAATCTACAAATATTTTTTTTTACTTTATTTTTCTCAAATCAAATATGTATCTTATTTTTTTTTTAAATCTCTATCCCAAAGTCCATTTATATATAATAGAAAACAAAACAATATATCAGATTTGGATAGGTATTAGAATTAATTATTTCTCCAAACTAACACATTTTTGAAGTGAAGTCAATAATAGACAACACTTAATATCTTCAAATATGTGAAGCCCCTGCCCACTTAAAACTTCTTGTGATCTAGTTTTCTTAGACAAAAATATCAAGCCCCTCTAGAGTCGCAACTTCATACTTCTTTAAATATCTTGTACATTTTTTTGGGCAGATCCTATCAGGGATTGACAGTTGTGAGCAATTTTGGAAGGGATCTGCTTTGTTACTAGGCCCAATTTGTTGGCAACTTCTGGACTGTTCTTTGTATTGGCTTTTGCTTTGTTCCGGTCTGTATTGCTGACTGCTTCAACTCTTTTGGTCTCTTATATTTGGATTTTTGTTTACTTCTTACAGTCTCTAGTTTGAGGACTACTCTCACATAATTTTTTTTTGCATTGATCAATACCAAAAAAAAAATATTGGTCTTGAGTTTTCTTCATAGAAAGGGACCTCTCTAGGTGAGCCAATTCATGAGGGACGCTGCCATAATTGCCCTATGACCATGTCGTAAATTCCTACTCATTTCAGGTAAACGGAATGTCATGTCCCCATATTAAGACATTGTTTAAATTAAAGATTTAAACATCATGTTAAAAGAAGATAAAGTTACTTTTATAAAATATCAATTTGAATGATAGAATCATTATATATATTATTATATTATATAAGAATAAACATAAAATTAATTATTATAAATTAAATATTATTATAATCATTTATTATAATAATATAATACTATAAGTATAATAATAAACATATTATAAAATAAATATGATATAATATATAAATATAAATATAAAAATATTAATATTAATAATATAAATATAAGTATTTAAATATATAATAAACATGTATAAATAATCTCATATAAGACAAGTCTTATATGGTAGACCCTATAAAGAATATAAACAAATTAATATAAACTTAAGAATTATGAGGCATCGGTTGTTTTGAAATGAGACGATGTGTCTCTTGGTATTGAGAAGACCCTTCGATAAGTTTAAAAGGGGATCCATTATTCCTCAAAAAGAGGGGAGCAACAGTAAGTTCAGCGATCAGGAGAAAGTAAGAACAGATAAAAATATTCAGGAAACATAGTGAGCAGTGTATAGAATAAATAAGGCATAGCATCTACAATCATTGATAAGATACAGCAGTAAGTAGGAAGTTAGGGAGCAGCGAATAGGTAGAAGGCAACGGATCTGCAACAATCAACCATTTATCAAAAGCATTCAAGCAAGGTGCCGCAGGTAAGTCCTTCCTCTTATTCAATTCATATTTGTAAGATTATAAATAATAAAAGAAATGAGTATATATGTTTATAAATAGGATTTCACTACTGTTCAATATAAAATTGGTAAGTGATAAGGTAGGATTTAGTATATATGATTTGTAATACATTAGATCTTTAATTGGCTTTATGACATGTTTGTTATATGAGGAATGCTCATAAAATATAAGAGTAAAATGAGTACAAGAAGGTTATATGTTCATAACTATGAATATGAAATAGATTTGTAAAGGCATGATTACCCAAGGGGTAGATAATAGTCCTTAAACATTAATCATCTTCACCATGAGAATTGGGGTGACATTACATCCTCAAGTATCTTCTCCCATGAGTTGGAAAGAATGATTAATAGGCTTAAGGTTATCTCACTCAAGGTAATTCATGAAGTACAAACAAGAAAAGCATGTAGTTGTGAAGGAAATAATATATAGTTAAATATTAAAAGAAAAAGATAGAATACTAATGTACTCTTTACGAGTTGAAATTGTTTGCAAGATTGCACAAATTTTAGCTTGCTAGAAGGGGACATTACAGTGGTATCAGAGCAGTCATCCTACCATCCTGTGTATACTTTGTGATTTATGTCTATTCAAAAGTTTACCTTGTGGCTTATGTGTATACGTGTATTTGTGTGACTTATGTATTTAAGTGTATCCTTTATGACTTACAAGTATGTTTTGTGGCTTGAGCTACTTGCTTGACTATTTGAGCTACTTGGTTACTTGCTTGTCTACTTGAGCTACTTGCCTACTTGCTTGAGCTACTTGCTTGTCTACTTGAGCTACTTGCCTATTTGCTTGAGCTACTTGCATGACTATTTGAGCTACTTGGTTACTTGCTTGTCTACTTGAGCTACTTGCCTACTTGCTTGAGCTACTTGCTTGTCTACTTGAGCTACTTGCGTACTTGTTTGACTACTTGAACTACTTGGTTACTTACTTGAGCTACTTGCTTGTCTACTTGAGCTACTTGCCTACTTGCTTGAGCTACTTGCTTGTCTACTTGAGCTACTTGCTTTTCTACTTGAGCTACTTGCCTACTTGCTTTTCTACTTGAGCTACTTGCTTGTCTACTTGAGCTACTTGCCTACTTGCTTGAGCTACTTGCTTGTCTACTTGAGCTACTTGCCTACTTGCTTGAGCTACTTGCTTGTCTACTTGCTTTTCTACTTGAGTTACTTGTCTACTTGCTTAAGCTACTTGCTTGTCTACTTGAGCTACTTGCTTGTCTACTTGAACTACTTGCCTACTTGCTTAAGCTGGTTGCTTACATTCTTGAGCTACTTGGTTGTCTACTTCAATTTTATTATGTAACTAAAAGGCTCCTTATATGAATGGCAAGTGCCACATAAGAGGAAGAATACCTCATATGAATGGCAAGCACCACATGAGACCAAGGCGATCTATTATGAATGGCAAGCGCCACATTAGATTGAAGGCTCCTTATATGAATGGCAAGCACCACATAAGGAGGAGAACACCTCATATGAATGGCATGTGCCACATGAGGACTACGGAGGGACGGTATAGCCACCCTGAGGCCTAGGAAGAATAGCCTCCATCACACTCTAACTTGCAAGTATTTCTATGATCAACTTGAGGTAAAGAAATCAATATATCATACAAAGAGACATTAGGGAAGTATTGTAAATAAAAAGAGAATTTCATTAATCATAAGACCCATGAACCAAATTCATTTCTTCCTAGAATCTCTTTAAATTCTTCTCTTGATTTATGTACACATAATACCGATACTAAGTCATATTATGGGCCCATAACCCACAAACTCCCAGGAAGGATCATTCTTCATCTATGACACTTCTATTTCATCAAGCACATCGCTATTCAAGCTTACCAAATCTTCTTTAATTCATCAATAGTCAAGAACATGACTCTTCTCAATTTTTGACAAGACCGAATCTCAAGATGCATCTTAGAATCTCAATACTTTGAAATCTTCTTAATCTATGATACTTGCATCCCTTCGTTATTAGTCAAACATCAAACAAAAGCTCTTTTAATCACAAATTCTCTTTCATGGAATCACAATCATTTTCCTTCACTAAAGCATGTTCATTCGGAATCAAGACCATGACTTCGTCTCAACACATTGAAGGTAAACGTTAAAGTGCAAGGTAATGAAAGAGCTTGTTGTGATTGCTTGAGGACAAGCAATTTTGAGTGGGGAGGGTTGTCATGTCCCCATATTAAGACATTGTTTAAATTAAAGATTTAAACATCATGTTAAAAGAAGATAAAGTTACTTTTATAAAATATCAATTTGAATGATAGAATCATTATATATATTATTATATTATATAAGAATAAACATAAAATTAATTATTATAAATTAAATATTATTATAATCATTTATTATAATAATATAATACTATAAGTATAATAATAAACATATTATAAAATAAATATGATATAATATATAAATATAAATATAAAAATATTAATATTAATAATATAAATATAAGTATTTAAATATATAATAAACATGTATAAATAATCTCATATAAGACAAGTCTTATATGGTAGACCCTATAAAGAATATAAACAAATTAATATAAACTTAAGAATTATGAGGCATCGGTTGTTTTGAAATGAGACGATGTGTCTCTTGGTATTGAGAAGACCCTTCGATAAGTTTAAAAGGGGATCCATTATTCCTCAAAAAGAGGGGAGCAACAGTAAGTTCAGCGATCAGGAGAAAGTAAGAACAGATAAAAATATTCAGGAAACATAGTGAGCAGTGTATAGAATAAATAAGGCATAGCATCTACAATCATTGATAAGATACAGCAGTAAGTAGGAAGTTAGGGAGCAGCGAATAGGTAGAAGGCAACGGATCTGCAACAATCAACCATTTATCAAAAGCATTCAAGCAAGGTGCCGCAGGTAAGTCCTTCCTCTTATTCAATTCATATTTGTAAGATTATAAATAATAAAAGAAATGAGTATATATGTTTATAAATAGGATTTCACTACTGTTCAATATAAAATTGGTAAGTGATAAGGTAGGATTTAGTATATATGATTTGTAATACATTAGATCTTTAATTGGCTTTATGACATGTTTGTTATATGAGGAATGCTCATAAAATATAAGAGTAAAATGAGTACAAGAAGGTTATATGTTCATAACTATGAATATGAAATAGATTTGTAAAGGCATGATAACCCAAGGGGTAGATAATAGTCCTTAAACATTAATCATCTTCACCATGAGAATTGGGGTGACATTACATCCTCAAGTATCTTCTCCCATGAGTTGGAAAGAATGATTAATAGGCTTAAGGTTATCTCACTCAAGGTAATTCATGAAGTACAAACAAGAAAAGCATGTAGTTGTGAAGGAAATAATATATAGTTAAATATTAAAAGAAAAAGATAGAATACTAATGTACTCTTTATGAGTTGAAATTGTTTGCAAGATTGCACAAATTTTGGCTTGCTAGAAGGGGACATTACACGGAAAGTGAGTTGTCATTACCTAGAGTTGAGTAGATGGAAGTGGAACTTTCCGTCACTACACTTGGAATCTTCTGCTTCACACTAGAGTGTGCAGCTGCCATTGTCAGGTACATAATCATGGACCTGACATTAACATTGACTGATTATATTTTTCCCTATAAAATTCATGTAAAGACAGCCAACCAATTATGTCTTCGTCAAGTGGGTGGTCAGTTATTCCAAGGCAACAACTCGGAAGCACACACGATATCAACTTCAAATTTTGTCCTTGTGTAAACATAGCCCACCATTTTCTTGGTTATTACGAAGCAATCACCGACTACATTAACTTTACATTTATAGTTGTCGTGTTGTTGGCAGGAAAGAACGTGGAAACATGGCCTGCCAATTTTGACATCACCAAGATGACAACATGCAACCACTATCCACTTATGCACTCTCGGTTTACCGCCAATTTTGACTTTACCAAGACAACAACATGCAACCACTATCCACTTACTCACTCTCAGTTTACAACCAATTTTGACTTTACCAAGACAACAACATGCAACCACTACCCACTTACGCACTCTTGGTTTATTGGCTATTTCTATCTCTATACTAGTTAATTGTTGAATGAATGGATGAAGAATTTTAATAACGTTCACGAGGCCGCAGCAGCCTATGGGACCCAGCAGTCGCACACAGCCCCGTCAAATGGAACAACAGACACAAAACGCCCCCTAAGTTGCCTGAACTTCCTTCTTGAGATCTTCCCTTCTGCTATGAAGTTTGATCATGAGGTTTGCCGTACTACCCAGCTGGCTATTCTTAAATATCATCCACTTCAACAGTCAAAAGTTAATTTGGGCCAATAAAAATAGGTCAAACATTTACCACTTTTTATTGTGAATGAGGTGTAAAATTTCTATTGAGTATTTGACCATTGAAGTGGATGATATTTAAGTAGAGTTCTACCCAGCCTTGTCTCTTCAAATAGGGTGCCAAGGTTGGCAATTTTCAAAGTTTCACCATAACTGCATTGGATGTCGTTGTATGCCTCGCACTCCAAGAGGAAGTGTCGTTCTGTCTCCACCATGCCTTTGTTGCAAAAGAGGCATATTCTCTCCTCCCATTCCTCTTTAGGAGTTAGCCATCTCCCTGTTTCACATCTAAGATAAAGTGAGCTCATCCTAAGTTGGGCAATCAACATTTTTGCTTTCCACTTAATGTCTGCTCCTATATAGGCTTTTTCTTCAAGATCCCCCATGGGGTTGAATTCTTTGACGTAGTATTCCTTTTTACGGCCCATTTGTTTTGTCCACATGATGCACTTAAATTTTCTTCTCACATATTTTTTTATTTCTTCATTAGTATTTGGGCACTCCTGCATGCTAATATTCCACCTCTTTACCCATTTGTCATTTTGCTTCTTCCAAGTGTTCTTTCTTCTAGTTAACTCTTCCTCCATAATTAGTCTAGGTCATATGTGGCTCTTCATGTTTTGAATCTTCTTGAGGTAGCTTAATAACCGTATCATCGCCGATGCCTCTAGAGGGAAGGACCCCATTTCAGCAAGTAAGATCTCATACAACACCAAATTCTTGACTTTGAGACTGCTGATGATGAAGTGTTTTTGGATTCTCTCTATCTGCTTCCATTTCTGATCTGACATACTGCTGCCCCAAATTTCACACTCATAGAGAATCACCGGGGTAACCAACAAACTGAAGAGTGTTCTCTTGGTCTTCCAATCCCATAACTCTGCAATCCTGCACCTATTTTGAAGAGAGTACAACGCTTTCCATCCTCCTTGAATTCTTTTTGCTCTACAAGTTTCCCAGCTGAGCTTGTGGTGAAAATCAAGCCCGATGTACTTGTACTCCTCGACTATCTCCAACGGGTTGCCTTCAAAGGTAAAGGTATATTTCTTCTTTTTTCTTTTCAGAGAGAAGATCATTACTTTGGTTTTGCTTGTGTTCACCTGCACTCCAACCTCTTGACAAAAAGTTTCAAGTGCTCTCAAATGTTCCCTCAAGCTGCTAGTTTTTTTGGTGATTAAAATGAGGTCATCCGCATAAAGAAGCAGTTTTATAACATACTTAGCTAGCTGAATCCCCTCCCTAATATCTGTATTTAACCATTCTTCTAATTTATCAATGTAAAGTCCAAATAAAGTTGGTGAAAGTAGACAGCCCTGCGTGACGCCTATATCGTTGCCAAAACACTCCGACATTCCATCACTAGTTATGATTTTAGCCTTTACTTGCTCATACAATCTATGGACAGCAACTCTAAGCTCATCTAGAACCCCTAGCTCCTTCATCATATTCTAAAGTTTATCATGAGGAACTGTGTCAAAGGCTTTTTTGAAGTCGACAAAGCAGCAAAAGGCCTCATCCCCCTGAATGTTCCATATTTTTTCAATCAAGAACCTAAGTGTAGTCCCATGATCAATAGTAGAGTGCTTCGGTCTAAATCCAGCTTGACCCTTAGCTCATTTTCCTTCTTTTTCTGCCCACCTACTGATTCTGTGCTCTATCATGCTTTTGAAGAGTTTACCAAGAAGTGGATTAAACATGATAGTACAATAATTTGACAGGTTATTAGTATCCCCACTTTTGAAGATAGGGATAACCACACTAGTCATCCACTCTTTTGGGAAGCCCTCTTGGATGACCCTATTGAAGCACTAAATCATTTGTTTTCAATCAAAGGGCTTTTTAACATATCCACTTTACTCTAATCTACTCTCTCTACTCTTGCTTGTAATTTTCATTCTTGATTTATTTATTTGTTTTCTCACTAGAGCATCATTTTTTTTGTTAATGGCATCAACTTCATGATCAGGTTGAAGAGAGCAGGAACATGATCCTTTTTTGGTACTTGAATCTCCCAACAAAAATATGAAATCCTCCATATCCTTAAAATTGTTTGATGTATTCATCAACCATCAAGGCCCAAACGTCAAAACAACTCTAGCTTTGCATCTTTATAATTCTCTAAAGGAAGATGGGATCTAGACATATCTATATTCTAAAGAGACTGGACTGGGAGATTCATTTTCTCCCACCATAAAGAATGCAATATTCTCTGTTGTAATGCACATAGCCATCTTATCACCATGATACGCAAAGTCTATGTGGTGCTTAGCTGAGCTAGCTTTGATGTTTCAAACAAAGGCTAGAATTATTCCCTCGTCTTACCTTATTGAGCCTTCAGACTTTCGATTCACCTACACTAAAAACAAGAAAAACTTAGTTTTCCCTCAAATTGTCGTCACAGTTTGGCCTTGCTCTTATTGCTCGTTGATTAATTTTGATGGGCACTAAATGTGAGGAATGATTCAGGAAGGAGAAATTTGATTGTTATGAGTGTGAGCAATAGGATTTTGTGTAGGGTTAGTTGTTATAAGGGGTCTTGATGTTTTGCTGACTCATCATTTTTGTTGTGCTTGATTTGTCCTTAATTATCTTAGAGGGATTCTCCTGGAGGGTTGTTTTGTTACATTTGTTGAAAAAGGTTTTATGCATATAATTTGTTCTGCATTTGAGTCCACTAAATTTATTCTTTTCAAGGAACCCATTTTGTTGTTCTATTATATGCTCTTGAAAATATGTTTCATTATATTAATGATATGTTTTTTTTTCAAGAGTTCCTTTGTACGGTGTAACTATTTTCTTTTTATTTCAAATTATTGTAGATAGAAAACTTTTTAGCTAAAATTTTAATATGTTTTGCATTTGCAATATAGAGTTAAAATTAATTAATATAATGAGGTTTTTTCCTACTATTTAAGTAAAATTGTTTTATTATTTCTAATTTTAATGATTAATATTGTTTTGAAGAGTGTAATAAATAGGTTTTTTTTAACTATTTAAAAAAAATTGTACATGCACTCCAAGCTCCTTAGAATGAATCTGCACCTTACAAGTTTGGTTATTTGAGCTCCTTTAGTGAACAATATGAAATAGTGGTATGGTCATTAATTGCACTCCTTACTAAGGGTAATATGAGGTCTCTACAAAAAAGAGGAACTGTAAACTACAAATGTGAAACCATATTGACTGGTGTTTTCCTACCCTCAATTTATTTTGGTATAATATGGGTAGACATTATTTAATATTTTAAAATCCACATTAATCAATAGAGGTGGTGTAGAAAGTGTCTCTTTTATTTTGTTTTGATTTTTATTATTTTAAAAGAACAATACACTAAAATAAAAATAAATGCAGTACTCATTAAACAATGACAAATATAATTGTAAGGAAAGTACTGCACATTAGGTTCATCTAAGTTAATATTAAAAACTATTCAATAAAGTACAATTAGTTTAGATTAATTATAGTCGGGTTCATCATTGCCACCAATCTAAGTAATTAAATAAAGATAGAAATCAAATAAAAGTAAATGTGATTTTTAGCTAGATTGTAAATGATGGAGAATTGTTGTGACAAATATTAGAAAATGCAAAGGAATGCTCACTCGGTAATAATAGCACTCATAATTTTATTCCACAATCCCACTTTTTATTTGGTTGGTATTAGTGATTATTAGTCTTTGTCATGCTTTGTCCTAAATAATAGTATTGCCTAATCACTATATGTGCAATGTAATTCATATGAATTTATCCAATCCACTTGCTAGACTTGAAAATATTTATACCTTGAAAACAGTTTGAAATATTTATAGATTAACTTTGATATTAAGTGTCAACTTTTGATTTCGTATCATTAGCATTTAATAAATTCTTAAACTAATTTTCTATGACTTGTCAACCACTCAATCATTGTATCCCATGAGTGCTTCTTTTTCATTTACTACCATTTTTTTAAGCTAGATTTCATAATAAAGTTGCAAAAGAATAGTGATAATAAAGTTTTTTCACTTTTATTCCCTTCTAATCTCTCCCCAAAACCAACTGGTATGTGATTCAATTTATAGTTTGATCGTGTCCATTTTTATTTATTTTATTTCCTTCAGACATTTGATTAAACTTGGAGCTCAATTGACTTATGCTATATTACATATTTCAACTACATCTAGATGTTGATTGAAATGTTTTGTTTAACTTTTATAAGTTTTTTACTCAATCTCATTGCATACCTGGGCTCACAATCTATTGATATTTCTTTTTATCATAATTAGTTTTCATTGGTTATTTTGAGTGTTTTTCATTTTTTGTTTTAACCTTGATCTGCTCTTGATGCAACACACAACATACACTCAATACAATTTTGTCATTAATCATGTGAGAACTAAAGATTTGAAGACTAGAATATAGAAAAATTCTATACATCAACTCTACTGCTACAATGAGAGAAAACTCTTATATCCAAAAAAAAATTAAAAAAAATAAAAAATTACATTATTTGGCATATTTTGACAATTGTCAGATTTTGCCATTTTAGGTAATTTTATAATCATATCCTGAAAATCTAGTTTTTTCTGAAAAGCTTCCTAAAACTAAGGTAGGATGAAATGCCAACTAATATTCTAAATTCAAAACATGAGTTTCGATTTATTACAAAAGCAACTTTTTAAAAATCTAGAAAAAAAACACTAAATTTCTATTTTGAGGGCCAAGATGAAAGTTTCAAGCCCCGAAAAAGTGCCAAAATGGGCTCCAGCCCACTAGGGTCGGTTGCAAAACCACTTTCCACCTCATAATGCATCCACCCATAAAATCTCGTAGAAAACCCACATCCGAGTCAAAAGTTATGATCTCTGAAAGTTCCTGCATCATTCTCCTCTTATTGAAAAGAACACAGCTCTTGCAAGTGAGTCTCTTCGAACTGCTGCCACTTGACTAGATCCAACCTTTGTACTTCATTCTTCTCTTTTTTCCCTCTTTTTCCAGCATCTTTCCAGAACAAGCTTCACTCTTGAACAAATATGCACTTCATTCTTCTCTCCTCTCATAGATTTGCATCCACCAAATATTGTCTTCCTCTGCCAAATTATTTCCCCTCTCCTCTCCTTCGTGGGATCCAACCCACCACTAACCAACCACCTCCACCAAATCTCTCCTGTAGCTTCCTCTACAACCTCTTTCATCTCACTATTTGTGCTTTCCAATAGACATGTTCCTGGTGCAAACTCATTCTTTTCTTCTTTTTCATTATTCTTGAGGACTTCCACTTCTTTGTCTTTATGTTCCTCTTTATCTGTAAACAAAATAATGTTAGGTAAAATAAGGTTTTTATTATCACTCTTCTATGTTGCAATATCATCCATGCCTTTGAAAAGACATGTTTCAGTTGCAACCATGTGCTTTTTCTCTTTCATGCCACTTTCATGACATTCTTTCTCACACCTTTTATTATCAGCATTTCCTCTATTCATTTTAGCTTTTAATAGATACACTATATCATGAAGTCTTATCAACTCTTCATTAAGACTATCCATAAACTTTCTTTCCCACTTTTCTATATATGAAATCATTATAGGTTTCTTCATGACCCATCTCATCCTCTTCTTCAAAAACATTTCGCTCATTCTCAATATGCAATTTCTACAACCTGCACACATAAAAATTTTAGAGCCAATGCTCTCTGCAGTTACAAGACCTCTCTACAAAAAAAAAAATCACTCATAACTATCCTCTACCCAACAAAAGACTTTGAAAGATGCACCTCTCCAAGACCTCTTCTACCCACTTTCTCTTAGTGGAAGAAGTCTCTACACCTTCTACCCAGCTTTATCTTTGATGGAGCATAGCCAACATATCTCACAAATTTAACTCTCCTCTACCCAACAAAGACTCTAGAAGATGCACCTCTTCAAGACCTCTTCTACCCACTTTCTCTCAGTGGAAGAAATCTATACACCTTTTACCCAGATTTTATCTCTGTTGGAGGTCAATGAACATATATCTCACAAAATATTTTTTTTTTTGCAATTACAAAAATTTCTCATATT
Organism: Cunninghamia lanceolata; assembly: GCA_027924645.1. Lineage (NCBI taxonomy): Eukaryota > Viridiplantae > Streptophyta > Pinopsida > Cupressales > Cupressaceae > Cunninghamia > Cunninghamia lanceolata. The sequence continues at coordinate 12,669,566 of BSBN01000870.1, read as the reverse complement.
TCAACACATATGAAAATAATTTTCTTCAAAAACTTCTCTCGGTCCTGGTGCATACTCTGCACACTCAAAATCAACCCGCTCTGATACCAAATGATGCAACACACAACATACACTTAATACAATTTTGTCATTAATCATGTGAGAGACAAAGATTTGAAGACTAGAACATAAAAAAAGCTTCTATTCATCAACTCTGCTGCTACAATGAGAGAAAACTCTCTTATATCCAAGAAAAACAAAAAAAACAAAAAATTACCTTATTTGGCAGATTTCGACAATTTTTAGATTTTGCCATTTTAGGTAATTTTACAATCATATCCTGAAAATCTTATTTTTTTCAAAAAGCTTTCTAAAACTAAGGTAGGATGAAATGCCAACTAATATTCTAAATTCAAAACACGAGTTTCGATTTATTACAAAAGCAACTTTTTAAAAATCTAGAAAAAAAACACTAAATTGCTATTTTGAGGGCCAAGATGAAAGTTTCAAGCCCCAAAAAAGTGCCAAAATAGAGTCCAACCCACTAGGGTCTGTTGCAAAACCACTTTCCACCTTATAATGCATCCACCCATAAAATCTCATAGAAAACCCACATCCGAGTCAAAAGTTATTATCTCCGAAAGTTCCTGCATCATTCTCCTCTTGTTGAAAAGAACGCAGCTCCTACAAGTGAGTGTCTTTGAACTGCTACCACTTGATTGGATCCAACCTTTGTACTTCATTCTTCTCTTTTTTCCCTCTTTTTCCAGCATCTTTCCAGAACAAGCTTCACTCTCTTCGAACAAATATGCACTTCATTCTTCTCTCCTCTCGTAGATTTGCATCCACCAAATATTGTCTTCCTCTGCCAAATTATTTCCTCTCTCCTCTCCTTCGTGGGATCCAACCCACCACTAACCAACCACCTCCACCAAATCTCTCCTGTAGCTTCCTCTACAACCTCTTTTATCTCACTATTTGTGCTTTCCAATAGACATGTTCCTGTTGCAAACTCATTCTTTTCTTCTTTTTCATTATTCTTAAGGACTTCCACTTCTTTGTCTTTATGTTCCTCTTTATCTGTAAACAAAATAATGTTAGGTAAAATAAGGTTTTCATTATCACTCTTCTTTGTTGCAATCTTATCCATGCCTTTGAAAAGACATGTTTCAGTTGCAACCATGTGCTTTGGTGCAGGAGCACCAAGGGCTTAGAGCCCATGTGTATATAGTTTTGCATATATTGGTGTGATGTTTTTGTTTTCGAATTGGGAAGGCGCAGGAAGAAGTTGATGCTTTTACAAATTGGGTCCATCGGAGTGAGAGAGCTCATCGACCAAGCATTGAGAAACTATATCGACAGCTAATGTCCCACCGATAAAGTAGGTCTCGCCAACAAAGACACTTATCGGCATGAGATGCATATCGGGAGGAGGTATGAAGGTTAGGCCAAAGGAGAAGGTCTTACCAATGTGTGATGTCCATCGGCATGAGGGTGGTCATCGGCGGAGCCTGTGGTTGTGTCTCCGATCGCTTGGTGTTACCTCGATGGAGTGGTAAAGGTTGGTGAAGGCCATCGGCATGAGAATCACTATCGGTGAAGGATGTGGGTGTCACTCCGATATTAATTGCCTATCCGATGAAGTGTTGCCGAGGCTTGTCATCGGTATGAGGCTTGCTATCAGCGATGGCTGTGAAAGTCACTCCGACAACTATGTGTTGCTCTGATGGAGTTGGACGTCGGTGCAAAGACTTCTATCGGCGTAGCTTTAAGGCTTTAGGCCGATGCACAGTGGTCACGCCGACGGAGGGTGAAGACTTGGTATCGGTGAGACAAGGGACTATTGGAGTTCATGGTTGAATGTTGGCCGATAGTTTGGGTTGTGCCAATGGGGGTAGACAGGGGTCGTCGGCGGCAAAAGTGCTGACAATAGTTTACTAAGCCGTCGGATATATAAACCGCAGTGGCCAACTTGAACGGGTGCATGTGGGACTAAAAGTTCTCATGAATGCGAACTGTCAAGTGGTAGTTGGACAGAGCGTAACCGAATTTTTGGGCAGTTGGAATGAACGGTCGTTTGCACGAGAATCGATGAGATTGCAAAAGCAATTTGGGGATCGATGGGAGTCTACGGATCACACAGGCCATCGGGAAGAGATGACACATCGGTGGAAGGACTTCGAGACAGACCGATAGTTGTTTGTCACAGCGATAGCACAGAACTAAACTGACAGTTGGAATACCAACTGGTATGGAAGTTGAACCGTCCTGTAACGGACATGAGCAAATACATAAGATGTAGCATTCTTTCTGTAAGGAGTTCAGAAGGAGAATCGAAGAAGTAAATTTTGATGTGTGAAGCATTTTGATGTAATTAGAATTTTTGAACAGAAATAAAATACAGCAGTTCGATCATTAGTATTTTCTGTTCTGTTTTCACTTTATCATTCTGAAGTAGATTAGTCTTTTCTGTTTCAGCTATTTTGTTTTCTTTTGCTAGCCATGACTCTGTTTTGATGATTCTTCAAATCCCATTGTACAGTATGGAGGTCATCAAACAGAGCCATGCTCTTTGTTTGTATTTCTTTTGTGGGGTGGTCGGATCACCGGTTAGAGGCAATGCATACTTGTTCTAGGCGAGCTCAATGAGGAGTCCGGCTAGATAAACAAGTAGGAAAAATAGATTTGCAGGGGTGGAAAAATAGAGAGAAGGAAGGTGAGCACCAAGCAGTCCAGACCCTTGAACAGAGTGAGAAGGGTGGGCAACGGGCTCAGAAAGTTATGTGCCATTGAGGCAGTATCTTGGAAACAGTGAGGACAAGGTATGTGTCCCACACCAAGCAGAAAAGTAGAGTTTTCCATCTCTGCAAAGAGTATGTCTTTTAGCACTTTGAATTGGTAGGAAGGCTAGTGTTGTCAAACAATCTTGTACACTTACAGGATGCAGAGCAGGCAGCCTAGAGTCCTCCCTATCAAATTGGTATCAGAGCGGTAAGATTTGGGTTATTCCTAGATAGGAATAGAAGAGTTGTATGTCATCACTGAGTTCAAGTGAGTCTGTTAGTTCATCCAAGAAAATGGTGACTAATGCAGAGTTAGCAAAGAAAGTTGAAGATCAAGAGGAGGAGAATAGACTCCTACAAGAAAGACTAGCAGAAATGGAGAGTAAGCTAGGCTTAATGTTGCAAAAGACTGAAGAAGTCAGCCAGAGAGTTAAATATTCTGAGGATAAGGGAAAAGGTGTATTTGTAGAAGATGAAGAGCCCACACCTGATCCTAAGTTGGAAGAAGAACCATTCTTGAAAGCTTTGAAAGAAATGAGTGGTATAACATTGGAAGGAGTACCACTTTTCGATGGGAAAATGGACCCAGATTTGGTCATGGAGTGGATAGAAGGACTTGAAAATCACTTTGAATGTGATGGTGTAAGCGAGGCACAGAAAGTAAAGGTGGCCAAATCTAGACTCAGGGGAGCTGCCTTAACCTGGTGGAAATTTGTGCAGACTGAAAGAGCAAAAGAAGATAAGAAGCCCATAGCTACTTGGAAGGGAATGGTAGCTAAAATTAAAGAAGCATATATGCCAGAAGATTATGAAATATAGCTGCACAGGAAGAGACAAAATCTGAGACAAAAGGAATTAGATGTCAGTGCATACACTGAAGAATTCCAAAAGCTATGCTTAAGGTCCAAAGTAATGGAGGATGAAAGCATAAAGGTAGCAAGGTACCTTAACGGTCTGAAGTGGAATATACAAGAAGAAATGAGTTTGTTGTGTCCTACAATAGTGCAAAAATGCTATCAGCTGGCACTAAAAGTGGAGGAAAAGAATAAGACGAAACAAGACTCAAATAGCAGAGGAAGAGGAAGAGGCAGAGATAACAGAGGACACAGAGGAGGTTTTGGTGGAAGGAATGCTGACAATAGATCCCAAGCAGAATCCAAACTCACAGAGCAGAGTGGGGAGTCAAGTGGTAGAGGAAACTACAGAGGAAGAGGATCTAACAGAGGAAGGTCAGGAGGATCAGGCAGAGGATCCTATTTCACCAACATGAAGTGTTACAACTATGGCAATCTAGGTCATCCGGCATATAGGTGTCCAGAAAAGACCACATCCTCTTCTCAAGGAGGTGATAAGAGGAATCATTATGTCCAAGACAATGCATCCAACAGCCAGTTACCTAAGGTCAATCTGAACTCAAAAGATGGAGAGAACCTGATGATAAGGAGAACCTTGATGAAGGAACCAGTAAAGTCTGAACCAAGCCAGAGGAGAGCACTATTTAGAATCAAGTGCAAGATTTTGAATAAGGTATGTAAAATTATCATAGACTCAGGATCTACTGATAATATTATTTCTGATGAAGCAGTTAAGAAACTGAATTTGAAAAGAATTACTCATGCAAACCCATATAGAGTCACATGGTTGAATAAGGGGCAACATGTGGTAGTGAATGAACAAAGTTGGGTAGAGTTTAGTATAGGTGGCTATAAGGATAAGGTATTATGTGATATACTACCCATGGATGCATGCCATCTCTTATTGGGCAGACCATGGCAGTATGACCGAAAGGCAGTACATGATGGTGAGAAGAATGCCTATTCTTTTCAGAAGGATGGTGTCACCTATAAAATTTAGTCATTGGAGGATGAAGATGCAGTTCAGACAAAGAGTCCTAATATCTTGGTTGTGAGTGGAAAAGAGTTTCTGAATACTCTTAAGGAAGATGGTATTGGTTATGCCATCATAGTAAAACCAAAAGAAGGACAGCAGGGTAAGAAGACAGAGATTCCCAAAGAAATGCAGCCTATACTGGAGAAGTATAAAGGCATAATTAGTGATGGTACACCAGCTACATTGCCTCCATAGAGAGCAATAATCCATCAGATAGACCTGATTCCAGGGGCATCTTTGCCAAACAAGGCACCCTACAAGATGACTCTAGATCAGCACAAAGAGATTTCTAGGCAAGTGCAGGAGTTGCTAGATCAAGGATTGATTAGGAAGAGTATTAGTCCTTGTGCTGTGCCCACAGTATTGGCACCCAAGAAAGGAGGATCATGGAGATTATGCACAGATGCCAGAGCCATAAACAAGATAACTATAAGGTATAGATTCCCAATTCCCAGAATTGAAGATCTCATGGACTGTATTGGAAAAGCAAAGTATTTCACCAAGATAGACCTGAAGAGTGGTTACCACCAAATAAGAATCAAGGAAGGAGATGAGTGGAAGACAGCCTTCAAGACCACAGAAGGGCTGTATGAATGGCTTGTTATGCCATTTGGTCTATCAAATGCACCCAGTACCTTTATGAGACTCATGAATGAAGTCCTAAAGGATTACATTGGTAAATTTGTTGTTGTTTTTCTAGATGATATTCTAATTTTTAGTTAGACCAAGGAAGAACATCTAGAACATGTAAATACTATTTTGCAAAAATTACATGATGAACAACTAACCATAAATCTAGAGAAGTGTGAATTCATGAAGCAGGAATTGGTATACCTTGGTTTTGTGGTGTCTCAAGGAGAGTTGAAGATGGACAAGTCCAAAGTAGAAGCCATATTGAGCTGGCCTACTCCCAGAGCAGCCACAGAGGTGAGAAGTTTTCATGGCTTAGCCCAGTTTTACAGAAAGTTTATCAGAAATTTCAGTGGAATATGTGCACCCATGTTGGATACAATTAAGGGTGGAATGAAAGCAAAATTTAGATGGACACCAGCTGCAGATAGAAGTTTTGAAAGGTTGAAGAAAGAGGTAGCAACACAACCTATTTTGTTGTTGCCTAGTTTTGATAAGCTATTTACTATTAAATGTGATGCAAGTAATATAGCTGTAGGAGCAGTGCTAAATCAGGAAAATAGACCTGTAGCATTTTTTCAGTGAGAGGCTAAATGAAGCAAAGAGTAAGTACTCTTCGTATGACTTAGAGTTGTATGCTCTAGTCCAAGCATTAAGGAAGTGGAGACATTATCTCCTGCCTAAAGAATTTGTTGTCTACACAAATAACCAAGCTCTGAGTTTTCTAAACTCACAGGATAAGTTAAGCAGCAGGCATATCAAATGGATGGAGTACCTACAATCTTATACCTTTACAATTAAGCATAAGAAGGGGTAGCTGAACAGAGTTGCAGATGCTTTGAGCAGAAGATTGCTCACAATGCAGGAAGTGCAGTTGAAGAGCATTGGAATTGAAGATTTCAAGAATCTTTACCAAGATGATGAAGATTTTGCTGAGGCATACAAGGTATGTCAAGATTTTGAGAATCACTTTCACAGTGAGTTTGCATATTTCACCTTACAGTAGGGATTGCTATTCAAAGGTGGACAATTATGTGTGCCAAGAGGATCTATGAGAGAAAATCTCATACAGGAGAAGCACAATGGTAGTCTGAGTGGCCATTTTGGTCTGAATAAGACACTGGAGCTAGTCCAAAGGTTCTATTATTGGCCAAGGATGCACAGAGACATCAGAAGGTATGTAGAGCAGTGTATCGTATGTCAGAAGGCCAAGGGAACCACTTCAAATGTAGGACTGTACCAACCCTTACCCATTCCTTCCAGGCCATGGGAATGTGTAAGTATGGATTTTGTAGTTGGTTTGCCTAAGACTAAGACTGGTTATGATAGCATATATGTAGTTGTGGATAGGTTTAGCAAGATGAGTCATTTCATTCCCTGCAAATTGACTCATGATGCCAGTCATATAGCACACTTGTTTTTCAGAGAAGTGATCAAAATTCATGGACTTCCAGCAAGCATTGTGTCTGACAGAGATGCTAAATTCATGGGGCATTTCTAGAAAACTTTGTGGTAGAGATTGGGAACAAATTTGTCATTCAGTTTAGCATATCACCCATAGACAAATGGTCAAACATAGGTCATAAACAGGACATTGGGCAACCTGTTAAGGTGTATAACCAAAGAATATGGACAGAGTTGGGATCTTGTCATTCATCAGGCAGAATTTGCCTATAATGACAGTGTGAATAGGACTACTGGTAAGAGTCCATTTGAAATAGTCTATGGAATGCATCCCAGAGGTATATGTGAGCTTAGAAATATGGGAAACATGGAGAACAGAAGTGGACATGCAGAAGATTTTGCACAATCCATGAAAGAAGTGCATGAGCAGGTGAAGAAAACCTTGACAGAGAACACACAGAAGATCAAAGACAGAGTAGATGCCCACAGAAGGGATATTCAGTTTGAGGTTGGTGATCTGGTTATGGTACACTTGAACAAAGCCAGAATGCAGAAAGGAACGCCAACCAAACTGCAGATGAGGAGAATTGGTCCTTGCAGAATCCTGAACAAGTATGGTAATAATGCATACAGAATTGAATTACCAGAAGATTTGGCAATCTCACCAGTGTTTAATGTCCAAGAACTGGTGCAATACAAGGGTCCTCAGTCAGCAGCAAATGGATCCATTTCAGAGAAGGAACAGACAGTAAAAGATGTGACTTTGCCACTAAAACCCAAATTGCAGGCAGAGAGAATACTGGATTCAAGAGTACAAAAGCAAACCAGACATGGTGTCTACATGGAGCATTTGGTCAAATGGAAACAGTTGCCTGAAGCAAAAGCTACCTGGGTTGCAGAGTCAGAATTCAAAAAGAGGGGCATTGATTTTGCCTCATTGTCACCGGAGGTGACATAGCTTCTTTCCGCACAGGGGAGTATGGTGCAGGAGCACCAAGGGCTTAGAGCCCATGTGTATATAGTTTTACATATATTGGTGTGATGTTTTTGTTTTTGAATTGGGAAGGCGCGGGAAGAAGTTGATGCTTTTACAAATTGGGTCCATCGGAGTGAGAGAGCTCATCGGCCGAGCATTGAGAAACTATATCGACAGCTAGTGTCCCACCGATAAAGTAGGTCTCGCCAACGAAGACACTTATCGGCGTGAGATGCATATCGGGAGGAGGTATGAAGGTTAGGCCGAAGGAGAAGGTCTTACCGATGTGTGATGTCCATCGGCATGAGGGTGGTCATCGGCGGAGCCTGTGGTTGTGTCTCCGATTGCTTGGTGTTACCCCGATGGAGTGGTAAAGGTTGGTGAAGGCCATCGGCATGAGAATCACTATCGGTGAAGGATGTGGGTGTCACTCTAATATTAATTTTCTATCCGATGAAGTGTTGCTGAGGCTTGTCATTGGTATGAGGCTTGCTATCGGCGATGGCTGTGAAAGTCACTCCGACAGCTATGTGTTGCTCCGATGGAGTTGGACATCGGTGCAAAGACTTCTATCGGCGTAGCTTTAAGGCTTTAGGCTGATGCACAGTGGTCACGCTGACGGAGGGTGAAGACTTGGTATCGGTGAGACAAGGGACTATCAGAGTTCATGGTTGAATGTTGGCCGATAGTTTGGGTTGTGCCGATGGGGGTAGACAGGGGTTGTCGGCGGCAAAAGTGCCAACAATAGTTTACTAAGCCGTCGAATATATAAACCACAGTGGCTGACTTGAATGGGTGCATGTGGGACTAAAAGTTCTCATGAATGCGAACTGTCAAGTGGTAGTTGGACAAAGCGTAACCGAATTTCTGGGCAGTTGGAATGAACGGTCGTTTGCATGAGAATCAATGAGATTGCAAAAGCAATTTGTGGATCGATGGGAGTCTACGGATCACACAGGCCATCAGGAAGAGATGACACATCGGTGGAAGGACTTCGGGACAGACCGATAGTTGTTTGTCACACCGATAGCACAGAACTGAACTGACAGTTGGAATACCAACCGGTATAGAAGTTGAACCATCTTGTAATAGACATGAGCAAATACATAAGATGTAGGATTCTTTCTGTAAGGAGTTCAGAAGGAGAATCGAAGAAGTAAATTTTGATGTGTGAAGCATTTTGATGTAATCAGAATTTTTGAACAGAAATAAAATACAGCAGTACGATCATTAGTATTTTCAGTTCTGTTTTCACTTTATCATTCTGAAGTAGATTAGTCTTTTCTGTTTCTACTATTTTGTTTTCTTTTGCCAGCCATGACTTTGTTTTGATGATTCTTCAAATCCCATTGTACAGTATGGAGGTCATCAAACAGAGCCATGCTCTTTGTTTGTTTTTCTTTTGTGGGGTGGTCGGATCGCCGGTTAGAGGCAATGCATGCTTGTTCTAAGCGAGCTCAGTGAGGAGTCCGGCTAGATAAACAAGTAGGAAAAATAGATTTGCAGGGGTGGAAAAATAGAGAGAAGGAAGGTGAGCACCAAGCAGTCCAGACCCTTGAACAGAGTGAGAAGGGTGGGCAACGAGCTCAGAAAGTTATGTGCCATTGAGGCAGTATCTTGGAAACAGTGAGGACAAGGTATGTGTCCCACACCAAGCAGAAAAGTAGAGTTTTCCATCTCTGCAAAGAGTATGTCTTTTAGCACTTTGAATTGGTAGGAAGGCTAGTGTTGTCAAACAGTCTTGTACACTTACAGGATGCAGAGCAGGCAGCCTAGAGTCCTCCCTATCATGTTTTTTCTCTTTCATGCCACTTTCATGACATTCTTTCTCACACCTCTTATTATCAACATTTCCTCTATTCATTTCAGCTTTTAATAGATCCACTATATCATGAAGTCTTATCAACTCTTCATTAAGACTATCCGTAAACTTTCTTTCCCACTTTTCTATATATGAAATCATTATAGGTCTCTTCATGACCCATCTCATCCTCTTCTTCGAAAACATTTCGCTCATTCTCAATATGCAATTTCTACAACCTACACACATAAAAATTTTAGAGCCAATGCTCTCTGCAGTTACAAGACCTCTCTACAAAAAAAAATCACTCATAACTATCCTCTACCCAACAAAAGACTCTGGAAGATGCACCTCTCCAAGACCTCTTCTACCCACTTTCTCTTAGTGGAAGAAGTTTCTACACCTTTTACCCAGCTTTATCTTTGATGGAGCATAGCCAACATATCTCACACAAATTTAACTCTCCTCTACCCAACAAAGACTCTGGAAGATGCACCTCTTCAAGACCTCTTCTACCCACTTTCTCTCAATGGAAGAAATTTGTACACCTTCTACCCAGATTTTATCTCTGCTAGAGGACAATGAACATATATCTCACAAAATCAATTTTTTTTTTGCAATTACAAAAATTTCTCATATTTCAACACATATGAAAATAATTTTCTCCACAAACTCCTCTCAGTCCTGGTTCATACTCTGCATACTCAAGATCAACTTGCTCCGATACCAAATGATGCAGCACACAACATACACTCAATACAATTTTACCATTAATCATGTGAGAGCCAAAGATTTGAAGACTGGAACATAAAAAAAACTTCTATTCATCAACTTTGCTACTACAATGAAAGAGAACTCTCTTATATAAAAAAAAAACAAAACAAAAAAATTACCTTATTTGACAGATTTTGACAATTGTTAGATTTTGCCATTTTAGGTAATTTTACAATCATATCTTAAAAATCTTTTTTTTTTTTCTGAAAAGCTTCCTAAAACTAAGGTAGGATAAAATGCCAACTACTATTCTAAATTCAAAACACGAGTTTCGATTTATTACAAAAGCAACTTTTTAAAAATCTAGAAAAAAAACACTAAATTGCTATTCTGAGGGCCAAGATGAAAGTTTCAAGCCCCCAAAAGTGCCAAAATGGGGTCTAAACCACTAGGGTCAGTTGTGAAACCACTTTCCACCTCATAACGCATCCACCGGTAAAATCTTGTAGAAAACCCGCATCCGAGTCAAAAGTTATGATCTCTGGAAGTTCCTGCATCAACTCTCAGACATGATTTTAGTTTTAAAGATAGTATAAATAGATTTTGTGTTTGGTTGACCCTCCAAACTTGAGGACCATAAATTGATTCTTTCCGAATAACTGAAACATAATTTCTCCTTAATCTCTTCTATAATCTCTTTTTCTCATCTAGAAAGTAGAGTACCTTGCAATGGCAAGTCCAACAATCAAAGTATAGGGTCATCTGCACTCCACATGTAAAGCAAATGTGTTGGCATATTTTCATGAGGAGGAAGTTAATTACAAATTCCTCCTGGCGGACTTCTCAATAGAGACTCACAAGCTATCTCCTTTCGTCACTCTCAATGTAAGAAACAAATAGTTGACTCACTTCCTTTCTTTCTTACATACATTTACATCATTCACCACTTGATTTGTTGATGCAACCATTTGGATAGTCATGCATCTCCATTTTGAACCTGGTGCAGAGTGATTGTTAACATTAAACAATAGTCCTAACATTGAACATGGTGTTTGTGGCCATATCACTACTAGCACTTTAAAGAGATTAGAGTGGGAGACCACAATCACATGCTTGGGCATGTGACTAATGGAACCCCTAAGCTCATGTCACTTACCCTTGTTGCTCCACATCAAGTCCTTTTGATTTAATGGGACCAAAGAGAGAGCTTCACGCACAACTCCAAAAACTAGATTAAACTAGGTGCCTTGCATGTAGGCCAAGTCTTTATGTGTTGCTTTGTTCTAAAAGATTATTAGTCTGCCCATATTACTTACACCAATTATTAATTAATATTATTTCTTGGTTAATTGTTACCACTATTGGACAAACCGTGTAGATAAGGGAAGTGCAATGTAGATGACTAAATTTGTTGGGAAGCAAAAGATTTTCTAAAATGAAGAAATTCCTATTATAGAAAACATGTGTGTAAATAACTTACTACGATCTTCAACAATTCTTCGATAAACTAAATCAGATCATGAAGTTGGTTTTTATCATTGAATTTCTATACAAAGCTCTCCAAATCAGTATTAGTGGCAATGGAAGGTCCAACATTGGTTAGTTGTTGATAAGATTGTGAAGATGATGAAGGGGTAGAAGTCCAACAATTATTTCTTCCTGAGGAGGTGAAGAGGATGAGAAATAACTACAAGAGAAACAACATGAAGGAAAATAAAACTTACCCATTACTAACAGTGAGGAAATATATAGAGGGGAAAGAAAATTAAAAGTTGCCTCTTCTTCTTTCTCTAGAGACAAGATAACTCACTGGGCTCATCTAGTCTTGATTGAATTGTAATTTATTATCACGTGGAAGGCATTTTTCTATCAACTGTCAATGTGGGCCATGGTTGAAGAGATGGATTTACAAAATACATGTTTTCACCATGATGGACATGAGAATAGAAGTTTGCAAGAAAAAAATGGACCTAGGAGAGCAAGAAAAGACAAGAAATGTTGTAACTCAATAGCAATAGAAGATGAGAAATGCTACACCCATTCACGGCTGAACTTAAACAACACACTCTAAGCTTTAACCACTTAGGTGCATGTGCGGTCCGTTGAACCATTCAACAATTGTTTCTATTCCTATAATAGTCAAGTGCGAAAGTTTGGTCCATGCCTCTGTGAACCATAATCATAACAACTTACAGGCACTGCCACCAGTTTTAATTCAAACAAACTTCTATGCTACGAAACCTTGGTGAATGCCCATGCAGAAGACATGGGTGTCCTCACGAGGTAGTGGGACTATTTTACCATATGCAACAAATAGGTCTCCAACTCAATCAGTTTGTCTTTTCCACCTTACTCCCATTGTGTGCCAAAATGGGAGGTTTTGAATAGGGTATGGACATCTATGACAAAGGATAGAGGAATTTTGTCAAATGTTGTAGCTGTAATTGCCCTAGTAGACATGCATGCAAAATGTGGAAGCATAGACAAGGCATGTGGCCTGTTTGGTCTAATGCCTCAAAGAAATGACCATGTTGTATAAACTACATAGTCCCAATATTTGTGCCCCATAGCATGTAACATTTCCCTTACTATCCTATGAGGTCCTTTCCCAAAGTTGATCTTGCTCTTCCTCCAACCATAACAGGTTACCTTTCTAGATTTGTATGTTCTTTTCAATTAAGGGCTTGGATGTTTATTTTCGTTGCACTAAAGTCACCTATTATTAATACTTCCCCCATGTTACCAAAAATGGAAATGTCATTCTAAGGGATGCATAAGGATCTTCCCGATCTAGCTTCCTTTTCTTATATGATTTTGATCCTTTTAGAGTGAAGTATCATGCAACTATCCTTACTTTTACTTGGTTTTGTGTTATTTTCAAATATATGTATTGCTTGTTTGGGTCTTCTTTCTCCACTTTTATAATTTTGCACCATGCTTCTTTGATTAGAAACACAACCTCACCATGCCATTTGCCATTGTCGGTCCTTTCATTCCAGACTGAAGCTTTTTTATACCCTTCAAATTCTAGAACTTTACATCCATCATGTTCATGAGTCTTTGTAAGAATGGTAATATCTTTTCCTTCTACTATGGGCTCCAACTGAGGTTCTCATCTTCATGGATAACCTCTACAATTCCAACTTGCCATTGTCAAATATTCTCAGGCTGGGGGGGGGGGGGGGGTATTCCTATTTCTTGTATGCCATTCTATTATTAACTTGGGCCATTCCATTTTGTAATCAAGCCTATTTTCCTACATCTCTTGTTGCCTTTACTTTTTCCCACTCTTTTCTCCTTTCTTCTTGCTAAACTATGGTTAGGTCCTCATTGAGGTATATGTATACCTCTAAGGAACCTTTTGTTCCTTAGTATCATATTCTTGTATTTTAAATATTCCTCATGGTAACTCTTATGTGCCTACTTTTGCCATCTCCTATCCATTTTCCAATCCTATTTTCTCAGTGAATGAATCTTGTCCATTGCAGTTGGTCTTTAAAAAAGTCTCTTGTTAGCTCTTTTGTGATTTCCTTCTTGCCATAGTCTTTTAGTCCTTTAATGATGATATTCACAACCTATCACTTCTATCCTTTTCTTCTCTTATATGCTTCCTCACTTGTTTTTCTATGAGTTCCCTTTGCATGTCTGATGGTTCCTTCACTACTTGAGCCTAGGATTTGGCCTCCTCTATTTGTTCTCTTAGCTAGTTTTCTTTTATCTCCATGTTTTCTATTGCTGATTGGATCTCTTTTATTTGTAAATTGTTTCTTTCTTCTAGTAATTTTGTCTTGTTTTCTTCCACTATTTTTATTTGGCCTAAAACATGCCTTATCAAAATCAATTCTTGCTCGCCTTTTTTCCATGGTGTTTTGTAATTTGTTTACCTTCTCTTCGAGTAGTTTGTTCTCCATTGTTAATTTCCAGTAGGATTTTGTGACCTCTTTCATCTTGATGTCTTTATATTGGCCCCTTGCTTCTAGAGTATGAAGCCTCTTTTTCATGATCATTAGCTCATTGACATATAATTCTAAGGACCACATTAGTGGTGTTCTAGTAGGGCTATATAAATATGTGTGCTCTTGACTATCTTCAATCCATTTTTCCTTGTTTGTTGGGTGAGTTTCAACCTTGATTTTCTTTGTCTTTGATACTATGTGAAACATTGAGCTCACATTTTCCTTTCCTTTACCTTGTTTTTGTTCCTTTTGTTCTTCTTGTGCTTGCTAGGTTTCTACCTTGTCTACTAAGGTCTTATGTGTTGTTTTTGGTAAAATAGCTATGAATTTTCCCTTTTTTGCATGCTTCAATTTTCAAGTTTGCCTACATCTTAGAATCCCCTTGTACTGTTTTGCATTTACGTAGACACATCTTTCCACTATATTTGAAAAGTTAGTTTGAGGATACCCTAGCATGCATGCCCCCCACATGCTATTTGTTGCTCCTTCATGAGCATTGAAACTAGGGTACAAGAGAGAAATTGAGGGTCTTGATGGGAAGTGTGTTGAAAAGTTAAAAAGAATTAAAAAACCTCCTCAAGGTAATATTCCAATCATAGGTCTTTGTGTTGTTTATCCCTTGAAACTTTTCTATTGTTTCAATTTTACCAGTTGTGTATTTCGCTAATCCTATTATTACGCTGAAGGCATTCCTTTTGTGAACAAGAGGGCTGACTTGGAGAATCCATGGTTGAAAATTGTCCACATTAGTGGCCAGACAATAAAACAATCTCCAACGTCCGTTTTTTCAGTCATGACAACTTTTCTATCACGAGCATGGATAGGGCAATAAATGCCAAGATGGTTGAGTGGCGTGAATGATCATTTTCACCATCAAAGACTGGCATTTCGCTCCATTTTGGGTGGTGTTCACATGCGTGCCTTCTTGACCAGATGAACAGGTTAAGTTGATGGTCTTATTTTTGTATTTGAATTATTTTAGAAACACTTTACCAACCATTGCTTTGAAAAAATTAGATCTGCCTCCTCTACTCGCTGTGAAATGAGCGAACTCAAAACCCTAAAACTGGGTTTTTTTTTTGCCGATTAGAGTTTGGACGGCCAATATTTTAAATTCCTACTTATTAAAAATTTTTAATTCCTAAACACCGCTCTCTATAGTTGATTAAAAATAGTAATTAA
Source organism: Cunninghamia lanceolata (assembly GCA_027924645.1). Classification (NCBI taxonomy): domain Eukaryota; kingdom Viridiplantae; phylum Streptophyta; class Pinopsida; order Cupressales; family Cupressaceae; genus Cunninghamia; species Cunninghamia lanceolata. The sequence goes on along the minus strand of BSBN01000870.1, from coordinate 12,654,251 downwards.
AAAGCCAAAAATTAAAAATTAAAAAGCACCCTATAAAAAATAAGATAACCTTAGCTTCTTATTTCATATGACGGTGGGAGAGTGTCGTGGGTTCCCTCACTCACAGGGCATAAATTTCAGCAACTGGCAAAATTCTTACCTCTGTTCCAAAAAACATATTCACGAATTGTTTAAGTTTTTATGTAAGTTTTAAAAACACGAGTATTTTACTTATTAAGTTTTACCAAAAATTATTAATACCAGTCACATGTCTTATCTTTTCTCCATTTATTGGGAGGCTATATGTTAAAAATGGTGAATATTTATTTAAATTTGTATTGCATTATCTATCATGAATTATGCAGTTAAGCCACAAGTATTTTTATGGACAAGTATTAAATATTTTGTGATTTTTTATTGTAATGATTTATGATTTTAATTTTGTTATCTCTTATTATTTTTTAATATATAAAACTATTCTTATATATATATTTTAAACAATTATATGATAAATAATATTTAATAAAAATATTATAATCTTCATTATTTAGTGTGATTAATTATTTAATAGTAATCTCATCTTCTCATGATTTAATTTGATTAACAATATTCATATGTAAATTCTCAAAAATTCTTCTAAGAGATTGTAATACAACCACTTTCACTTTAGTTGTTTCCTCATAAGAAATTTCTAAAATCTCCCTACTTATTTAGATACATAGTTGCTACTGCAACCCTAGGAAAGATAGAATCATCCATTGCATGTTGAATTAAGAATAAAGCTTTTGCATCTTTTTTTTTCTTTTCTATAAGTTCATCTTCTTGAGCACTAGTCAAAGTCTAATAGGCTACTTGATTTGGAAGTTTTACAAATCCATTTTCTATTATATCTAAAACTTTTTGCAAATAGAATAAAGTCTTCATTTTAATTGACTAGAAATCATAGTTCTTACTTGAGAAAATGAGAATTTGGGGTTGCGTGAGACTACTACTTGTTGCCATGCTTGTGAACCATTTTGCTATAGTGAACCGATTTTGGAAAATCATAGCGATTGATTTTAGTGGTTTTGTGCACCTTCACCTCTTTGGTTGCAATCTCCTTCAACGATTAAAGCTTCCTTCTTTTGTCTAGCAGTTATTCTTTAGACTTGGGCAATTTTCTTTGGTAGAATCCTATGATCTCCCTTTTGTAGCTTTAATGTTGCTTTCTATGGTGGTGACTTTTGTGAATTCACCTGTTGAAGTGGTTGATACTCGACCTTTGGTAATTTTTCCTTTATCGACTTAGTTTCCTTGTCTTCAAATACTGTGATCTCCTCTTTTTTGAGGAAGAGCTTGAATAGCCGGTATGTTGTCAACGTACAAGCGGTGAAATCCTATCGAAATCCTTCCAACTGATTTGTTTTTTGTCAAAACATGGAGGATTGTCGATTCAACTAGTCGATAGAAGAAGTCAAAATTCTTGCAGGTCAAAAAGTAAGAAAAAAAATCAGCACACAATGTACTAGCTATTTATGGTGGGTTCTTTTTGACAACTTGTCTAGCTATAATTTCCATTCTATGCGCTTTTGACCAATATTCAAACTTTGGGCAATTCTATTTCTTTTTATCGACTGGTAGCGGCTTCTTTCACTAATTTCTATGAACCCATCTTTTACCCGCCTTTTGATGACTTAGATTTATTTATTGCAGTGACTTTAACCTTCCTTGGCAACCTCAATCTTGCTTTCTATGATCTCTTATCTGTGATGTGCTTTAGACGACTTCTACATCATCAAATCATGGCTTCAAGACTTCCTTTTAATTGCACCTATAGGCAACTTTTGGCATTTCTCTTGCATTATATTGAAGTCGTGATTTCCTTCTTAACAATGACAACTCTTTCGCCCTTTTACCTATGATTTATTTGGCTTCTTTGTGCATATATCTCAACAACTATTTCTTGTTTCCATGAACAATTCTTTGTTTTCCTTTCTATGAACCCTCCATTTCCTTGAGGCAACTTGGCTTTAGTACCACTCTAATGGTGGACAAAGACTAATATACACACAAACACAAAAGACTTAGAATACTACAACACTCAACAAGTTCTATTCATTCATTGATCACTTGATGAAACAACAATACAAATTGCCCCATTATATATAACAATACAAATTGCCTCATTAATGAGAACTTAACAATATATTATTAGTACATAACATTAAATATTTTTGCCCTTCTGAAAATTATAAACCATCCAGCCTTACAATTTAACCTTTTTATTTTATTATGCAAATACAATAAATTGGAGAAATTACTAGAATATTCCAACAACAATTCTAGTTATGATATTTTATTTCAGGGTTTAACTGTGTAGTTTTTGAGTCAAACACATGACCCATATTTCATGAGTAATGGTTCACATGAACCCATCTCTCATGTGAATGAATGGTCCACTTAGCACTCAAAAACTACGCAGTTAAACCCTGAAATAAAATATCATAATTTGACATGCTCCGAAAAATATCTCCTACTTATCAACAATTCTAGTGTAAATTGTCATCTTTTTCATGTTCTTTTGTCGCAGTGCACGAAAGACGATTGTGACTGTGATTTAGCTTGGTTAAGCATATCGTGGATGAAGGTGGTTATGTTGTTGAAAGAAGAACCTCCCGCCATCACTGCTTTCATTGCCGCCTCTTTCAGTTCCTCGGCTTTCTTCTGCAACTCCTCGCTCTGCATCAGCGTCCTCGCTGCACTCTCCACTTCTTCTTTCGTCACCAATCTCCCATCGTCAACGTCCACGTCCTTGAAATCCAAGCCAACCTTCCATATTTCTTTGGCGAATCTGCAATTGAGGAACTGATCACCGAAATAAGGCCAACCAATCATGGGCACTCCCATGCTTATGCTCTCCACAGTTGAATTCCATCCGCTGTGCGTCAGAAATCCTCCCACCGAAGGATGTGCAAGCACCTTCAATTGCGGCGTCCACTTGACAAACAATGCACGATCTCTGGTTCGCTCTTCCAATCCCTCGGCCAAAACAGCAGACTGTCCCTGAGCAATGTCGGAGCGAAGAACCCACAGAAACGGAAGCCCGCTCTGTTCCAGACCCAGCGCCAGCTCATCCAACTGCTCTTGCGATTTGACGGCCAAGCTGCCAAACGAAACATACAACACAGAGCGCGGGCGTTGTTTGTCGAGCCAGTGCAAGCAGCTATCGTCTTCCTCCCACAAAGACATGTTGCTGAGCGTTGAGTCCTCCCCTCGTAAAAAGTTAGGGAGAAACACTGGGCCTATTGCCACTGATGGACAACCGTTGATAGAGAGTGCCGCTGCGGCCTCTCTCCCTTCCAATTCCTCAAATGTGTTCACAAGCACGTAGTCCCCAATGTCAGACATTCGAGACTCATAGAGCTCCCGTTCGTAGATGAGATCCGATGTGAACTGCTCGCGGTAGGTAGATATCAGATCGCTAGGCCATAGAGGTGGTATATTCCCGGGCAGACTGCTGATCATTTTCTCCGGACTTTTTCCTTCGCTCACTGAAACCACCACAACTCCAAGTTAATACCCAAAGTACATCAAAAGAAGAATCTAAGTTAATATTAAATGTAGAGCAGAAGAATACCTTTGACAGGAATGTGACCCTGGGAAAGGAGAGAATGAGCGTTTTTCTGAACAATAGAGACAGCGGCACAAGTAGGCCAGAAGATGACTCTTGGCAGCTGCATATTGGCGGCCACCGATGCGGTGCATGACATCTGGCAGTCTGTAACGATGAAGGTGATGGGAGGAACGCCACTTGGGTTTGGAGCACTGCAGTTGCGACTTGTGCTTTGCACTTCCAAACATGCGTTTCTGTGTTCACGAAAGTGATGAAAACACCCCGTGCGGACAAGAGATCGGCGAGATGTATGAGAGCGTTGACGTGCACCACAACTGCCCTTTCATCGTTTCCACCATTCATCGCCTTTCCCAATTGAGGAGCGAATTCAATTGAAATGAATGCCACAACTGAACTTCTCGGCTTCTCAACAATGATTTATAAGGGCTGTAAGCTCATGCTACCATTCAAAAAGGAAATCATGTGGAGAGGATAGTCAAGCCGGTTGTTCCACGCCTTCAACACTCTACTTAAATATCATCCACTTTAATGGTCAAACAATCAATAGCAATTTTACACTTCATTAATAATAAAAAATGGTAAATATTTTTTCCTATTTTTATTGGTCAAAAAAGTAGATGATATTTAAGAATAGCCGTATTCAATCCGCCTACTGATAGCTCAAAATTATTGCTGCACGCTCGTCACCGATATAAACTTTAAAGCAACAAATTCAATCCCATCCTTGTTAGTTATTTCCTGACGGGGACACGCATGGTTAGAGAGTGGCCACAGCCCACTCCCAAAAATATTTAAAAAGCAAGAAAGATTCGGTTTCCCTCTAGCTAGCTGTCTTTCCTGTTTGCGTATGGGACATAAACTTCTCACCAAATTGTTTGTTTTGATGTCACCTTCCGATTTTGCAGCGACGAGTAGGTATTGAAGTTGAATACAAATTTAATTTTTCCTGCTAAAATTATATGCTTTCATTATCACCACGTCTGGATTAAAATATACCTCACAAAATTATTTGCCAATCCCCAACAAATCTTGAAGTTTTGGTTGGTACGGCATTTCAACAGATTTTGTATAAGAAATATTAAACATGTATATTTTTTAAAATATATAATTGTAAAGGAAAAATACACTTTCAGTTAACTAATTAAGTACAATTAATTTAAATTAAGATAAAGGGAATAATAAAGTATGTAAGTCAATGTTCTTATAGAAAATTAATTTTAAAGTGGTAATGGTTCTTAGTTCTTAGGACTGATAAAAATAAAATTTGATGTAGCATAGAATTTGGTTGTTTGATATAGAAAAATAGAGAAATTTGTTGTACTTATTTCTTCAAATTTTGTGCAAGCGTACAACTCTATTTTGGTCAATTATGTGGATACAGATTAATTTTTGTGCTACTATTATGAACTAGCACAATGCAATCTTGTATAATCTAATTATTGTAATCACTGTTATTGAATAACTATGAAGGATAGGTAGTCTTCAAAAATATCTTGGGGAAATCACCAAATATCAAGGGTCATGTTCTCAGAAGTTAACCTCCTTGATTAGACCAACTTTATGGCTATGGAAATTGTTATCAATCAAATATGCACCCTATGCTAAGCTTATGGAAGATTTAGCTATCTATTGACACATGGAAACACTCTCAGATTGTGGGTGATCTATGCTGAGAGTGAATCTCCAGAGTGAGCTAGTTCTCCTTATGCTTTTTTCTAATCTAACTGACTTGTCTGAGATAAGGGATGAGAGAGGAATAGCTAAAATGAAATTCTATTTTTTTATCTAAAGATGATCCTAAAATATAATTATTAACCCATAAACAATTTTCAAGCTTATAACCTTCTTAGTTTCACCTAAGTCCAATAATCCAAAAGTACTTCGTATGAAGGTTTAACTTAAACACAATACACAACCTGGATTAGATGGGTAATAGCTATACAAATTTCAATGACATTGAGACATAATCAGAGGATTAGACATCATAATCACAGTGAAAACATCAAATCAAAGTTATAAAGGAAGTAACAAATGTGAAACAAGAATGCTTTGCTATATTGAAATGAAAGGGGTACATCTAACTCTAAAATATATGAGCCAAGATCAGTTTACAAACTCTCTCTGCCTATGCTCAAGACAGAAGAAACAAGAATATCAACTGACTGAGGAAAAACTCCTATAAATGCCTCCAAGAGATCTCTCCAAAAAAGCTCCTAAAAATAGATGTAGAAATTCATGTTTGAGCTCCTCAGAAAAGCTGATAAAAAGCCCACCAAACTGCTTTAAAACCATGAAAACAAACTGCCAAAATCTTCTATCAAGTGGCCCCCACCAAGATCTGCTTTAAAATATGCTTTATCTGCTAAGAAAAACCTCTATTTTGTCTTCATCTGCCTAACTTCTCCTAGAAGAAAGAAAATCAGGAAAAAACTCCTAAATATGCTTTAATTGCATAAAAACAATAATATTTTAAAAGCAATTTATGGATATTGCTTTAAAACATTATTTTACATAATATTTGCAGTTTTATTTGCTTTACAATGATTTGATTTTTCTCATAAAAAATATAGAATAACTACATATTTATGAAAGGATAAAAAAAATAACCTGTGGAACCCTCCACCACTCCTGGAATTCAAAAATATGCCTAAGGCATGAACTTGCTAATCTGCCCCTCCTAAGATTTTAGAAGAATATTCTAAGGCATAATTTGCCTTCCAAATTTGATTCTAACCCCTTAGGCATTTAAGCCTTCACAAATATGACACTAAGGCAAGTAAAATGCCTAGATAAGCAAATGAGGGTATAACTCCTATGCCTCATCTTTTAGATGGTTTGCATATTGTACTTAAGGCATATGACCTAGGCAGTAAATTAAAAGGCTTAAAACTCCTGCCATGTGTATCATCTTTGAAAAGGACTAAAATGTTTTATAAGGTATTAAACCTTCACAAAGTGCAAGGAAAACCTATAGTCTGCTATGCTTTCGACCCTTCCTCAAGTCTTTGAGACTTAGGCAAGATGCAAAAACACTTATTACCACGAAGTGTATTATCTTGTGCCCTCAAAATGAATGAAATGTGATTCAAATCACAACTCAAATTAGGGCTTCAATGAGAAAACCCTAACACATAAAAAGTCCTAGCCCTAATTCCTCGGGCCATTTCACATCTGCAAGTTGGAAAGAGGCTCTACACACCATGGCCACAAATGGAGAGGGTTCGACCTTGCAATTTCTTCAATCTCTCTACATTTTTGAAGGATTTGTGCAGCAAAATGAAAGGTAGTTGTTATCTGCCCACGTGTGAGCTATTTCTGTTTATCTTTGGGACATTTCTAGCCATTCTTGGCCACGACTGCATATCTATTCTAAGTATTTTCCTTCCTTTCTGATGCATTGTTTGGCTTCTTTTTATCGATTTGTTGCTCGACTGAGGGTGCCATAAATCAAAGAAGATGAAAAGAGCCTTAATTATGTGCATACATTGCCTTGGATATGAGGTAAGTTCGTACTCATCATCTCCACTGTAAAAGGCTACAGCTAGCTTTGTCTTTTTGAGGATTTTTGTTTGGATCTTGAAAGATTTGTCTTGGAACCCTAAGAAGGTTTGACCATCTTTGGTTGTAAGAAGATTTATTTGATACTTCTATTTATAATTATGGTTGTATATGCACCCCTCTGTATCTGAAGTTTTTGTATGTAAAACCCCAAATGATGGATTTCATATATGTTCATTTATGAGTGGTTCCCTAATTGAAGGCTGTGGTTGTTTCAAAGTCGAACGATGATTTTTCAATATCTCTCCTGTATCCATGGGTTGCTACCTTTGTGACTTTTCTTGAAACCTCAATGGTTCTTTAGTTAGTTGGGCCATGATCTCTACTCTATGCATCTCATTTTATGTATTTGGTCTTCATTATACAAAGAAAAATGATATGTGTTTGTAAGAGAAAACTCACTGGCAAGAACACCTAATAATAAGAACTAGATTCTTTCCACTATTTCCTATCATACACTATGATGAGGGTTTTATTGGAGCATGAACTGGTTCCTGAATAAAATATGTAGCTAGTGGTCTCCCACCCATCTTGCATTTCTTAAGGTTCTATACAGGTTTAGTAGCTAATGTCTCCTAAGGAATGCAATAATGATTTGCATAAAAGTCTATGCATCTCTCCTATAGGATACAATGACTAGCATTGCCATATACTTCAGATGTCCTAGATAGCTATAATAGACCCATTGTTCATATTCTTTCTACCCACCTGGCACTATTTTTCTCTTGTTGCTTTGGTACCATGATTTTGCCTTTATGCTGTGATTAATCATCACAGAAGTAACTACTAAAAGTTCACCTACCGCAGCATCCATTTTAGATGCTATGCGTGAACTTCCATACACATGTCCATGGGGACTATTACAGTCTTTATCTGAAGAGTCATCCCACTGAGATCTCTTTCTCTTTCTTTCTTCCACACAATTAGGTCCCTCAACACTATTAATACATTTTACCTCATGTGCTTTAGTATCGCCCCTTTCTCTAATGTTACCCAAAGATATTGCCACACTCTTAGGGTGCATCTAGAAATGCTTACCCTTCATTGTTTCCTTAGATTTAAATGCTATAGAGATTGACTCCAAATGCTCATGCTCCTTTTTAGCCTCTGGTGCAATCATGTTAGGCACTGGCTTTGGAAATGTGGAACCTTTATTCTCATTCACTTGGCATGATTACTTTCAATTTGTGGCATGTCACTTGTAGTCTAGATAGTTGTACCCTATCAAATGTGTTCTCATTCGCAACATCTTGAATGACTACTCTTTATACCTTATTTGAAGAAGATGTTTCAATTGATATATATTACAATGATATTTTACAATGTATAATATATAGGTAAGTTCATGAGTAGGTAGTTAAAAACTACCCCAACCTATTATGGGAATAACTTCCTACACTAGAACTATTATTATGTGCCCAAGAAAACTTAAACAACCGTAAATAGATAAAATCCTATTTACTCTAATAGTGTGAATAGTTTTCAAGTATTTTGACATCTTTGTGGGTTTTGGAACTACTATTTTTTGTTGGACCTTTTCTTGGGTCATTTTATTGGCTATGTATAATTCATCTCTCTTCTTGGAGGTGATTGATTCCCTTTTCCCTCTCTTGTTGTAAAACCCCTCTTTGCATAGAAGGCACTTTGTGGGTTTCTCATTTTCTCTCATTTCTACCATACATGTAGTAGTCTACTTGAGTTATCTAGATCATAGCTTAAGAATTCATAGCATTATTTTCATGTGTGTTGTTCTTTTACTTAGATACACACAAAATTGAGAGCCAACAGTAGTTTTTCTCTATTGTTATCATATTGGTTGTCCATGGAGGTCGAAAGAGAAACATAGGGGTTTGACTTGAAGGAAAGCTCCCAAACAACATGAACCATTTTTTGTTTCTTATGGCTCATAGATTTTTCATGGAGAAGACACCCAATAGAATGAGGGTTTTATTAAATTTTTCTCTATCTTGTCATTTTATCATTTATTTTTGAGTAAATAGATTAAATCTCTTCATTTAAAATTTTGTTGCTACTTAAATATCTTCTTGGTGCTCTATTGTTTGTTTCCACATAGGTTGGAGATGGTTCCTATGGAAAAAGATTGGAAACTTGCTTTTTTGTTCCATACATGCTATAACACAATGCACAAATGTTTGCATAGTGTGCTTGTGTCCCAGGAAGTTAGCCTCAATCCTCTATGACAAGTTCCTCTCAACCTTATATTTATAGTTCTACTTTTATTTTATCAAATTTAGAGCTATAAATTTTGTAAATTCAATATTTTAAGGTTTGCATAGTAGTTTGGCGTGCTAGAAAACCTAGTTTTTCTCAAGGGTGAAACACATTAGGTTCATCTAGTTAAATCTACCCTTCTTTTAAGATAGTAGTAGATTAGATTTAAATCCTAAATGAGCTAGTTGTTCCTAGTGTAGTGTTATTGAGATCATTTGGTGAAGGGAAGTACACTTTTCTTTACTAAATTAAATTTTAAAATAGAAAGAATGACAATATGTATATGAATATACCAATGTGTTTCAAATAAGGGTTGTCGAAATGGTCAAGGTTGTTCTAGATGAGTAGGTATTGATGAAGTAAATTTGAGGCCTTCATAACCATATTTAGAGGTCCATATTACTCTCCGAGATGGTGCATAATTACGAAGCATGTGCACATGCTCAATACCTTAAAGAATATAGTCTATCATCATATACAAAGATAAACAAGTCCAAGAACAAGACAAAAAAATAGAAGATCTACAAGCACTAAATCAAAGCCTATAAAAAGTTATGACCATTGTGATGCAAATGGTCATATAGATGAAACTAAGTGGAAACTACATCAAAAAAAGTGCACATATTAGAAAGGTAAAAAGGGTAACAAAAATACTATGCTTATTGTACATAATGAAACATTTAATTGATTGAATTTAATTATGAGGTTAATTTTAAAATTTCTTGCACTATAAAGAAGGTTATTTTTTTAATCTTATGGCATATAAAGAAGAGAAAATTGAATATATTTAACATTAAGATTCAAGTAACAAATGGTTAAGTTGATGTACTTTTTTATGAACTCATTCCCAAGCTTGTTCGTCATTTCTCAAAAATTTCTAGAAAATATTAGTTAAAAAAATTAGAAGCACCTTAAGTCTTTGTATCAATAAGTGTGTAGATTTGTCCATTAGCAAGCACTATAGGGTCTGAAGTTTGTTTCTAACCAAAAATCTATTTATGAAGTGGTTGTAGATGATATTCCTTTGAATGTCTGTGGATTTTTGTTTAGTAGCCCCTAAATGTATGATAGATATTTGTTCAATTATCAAAGGGAAAATAAGTATTCCTTGGTCAAGAGTGGACATAATTTCATATTGAATGCTTAAAACAAAAAGAAGGATCAACCTATGGTCCTAAATATTGAAGCAAAGAGGATGTTCATTAGAAGCACCAAAATCGTTCCTCTTGAGTGGAGAAAAAAGAGTTGGTGAAATTTTTCTAGCTAGTTCAAGCATCTTAATACTTCAAAATCCTTCAAATAACTTGAGACAAAGGTTTTCATGCTCTTGATTGTAGTGGTGTAATGTTTCTTAGAACAAAGGATCAAATAAGAGAATACTGATCAGAAAATAGAGCAAATAAAAATAAATGACATGAAAAGATGATTAATTAGATAGTCACATAATCGGTGTAAATTGATAAGAACAAGTCTATACATCTAGTATGGGGAGTTTGAGTCACTTTAGGAGTTGAATCATGCACCCAAGTAGTGGTGGCAAGAATGTTTCCACCAAGTGGCTAATGGGAGTCAACATGTATCTTGGATGAGTATGATGGACTCTCCAAGTTGACACATAACCTAACTAAGGTGGCTTAAAGTAATCTGTGAAACTTATATATAATTACAAGTATTAAATAATAAGTAATATAATTAGTATTTCTACATTAACACCCTCCCTTAAGCATAGCTTAGGTCGGTACAAGAACAGATGGGTCCCGACTACTAGGCTTGATGAGGTACCCATGTATAAATGCATCTCTCATAAGGTGGATAAAGAAAGAACACCCTGTGGGAAAAAAAAATTCCTCCAAAAGGAGAAATGTGAAAAATTGCATGCCATGTGGCTACAATGAAGTCCTACTTTGAAGATTCTCTAGAATCCTTTTGTGAAGCAACTCCAAAATCTGTAGAAGAAAAGGAACTAATATCAATCTTTTGTTGCGATGAATCTCTGGAAGTCCTATAACAATTAACTCTAGATTTGTTGGCTAAATCATAGATAACTACATTTGCTCAATAATATCAAAACACATAATGCTATATTAATTTCTGGATAGTTTTACATTCATCTCAAAATGGCTTTTATAAAGCCCTTTCAAATATAACTTCTCAAACCACCATACAGGAATAACTCCCAACTAACTACTAACTAACAACTAATATTTATTTATATCTAACTATATACTAACTATGTAAACCTTAATATTATTCTAACACCCCCCTTTAAGTTTTACATGTAATAAAAACTAACATTCCCCCCTTTATTACATTATTCTTGCAATAGTATCAAGGGACCCCCCTTAATGCTAATATACTCAACAAAGTTGATTATATAATATGATTACATATTTTATAGAAGATTTTCTCCCAAAGTCATGCTATCTCGTCTACCCTTGGAAAGGCGTAGCTTCGAGCTATGTTCTCGAGCTCTTTAGTCCCTAACTATCAAATCACACAGTCTTGAATTATTCGACAACAATCCTTAAGAGATATGACTGATCTCTATCATTGTCTAGTGACTGCGAAAGGGTATAATTCTTGATCATATACTCTGAAGCTCGCTAGACAACAATCCATATTGAGCTCAACACCAAATCCCAAACCTATCTCCAAAACAAAATTTTCAAAAAACATACATTCTTCAAATCTGTCAGCATCAACAAAGAAAAGCAAAACAACCAAAACCAAAAACGCTTCTCATGCAAAGCATCATCTCAAAGCAAGAAGCTAACTTGATATGATGGAAAATCCTCCATCCTCCAATGCCACCTGCCTCCAATATGACCCTGTTACACTTTAACCAACTGATGTCTTGGATGAGTCTTTGGATGCCTCATCAGAAATATAAAGGATGGCCCTAAAAGCATAAGTGATCTTTGACATATGTGCATTCATGATTAAAAGATGATAATGCCAGTTTAAACCAATGATAGACCCATACACTAATCAACCTTATATCTCCAAGATATTATTAAACATTCATCAAATTAAGCCTTCAACAATTTTTACCTTATTACTCCAAATAAAAATATAAAAACTCTAGAATTTCACACTACCACAGTCCTCTGAACTATAATTTTTCTACTGTTTCCTTTTATTTCCTTCAATGGCTTCTATCATTTGCAATTTGGCTTTCTATGCTTTCTTGGACTCCTTGGCCACACTTTGATTTCCTTCCAAAAGAAATGACTCAAATCTTCTTTTCAAACAATTTTCTTTGATTTGCCTTCAATGATTGGCGTCTTCCTCACTCAAATCTCCCTTTTAATTTTTTATGGAGACAAAATAGTTATAATCTTCCAACAATTCATCCACAGCAAAAACATAAACAATAAAGAACAATTCCTCAGAATTAACAGAGACAAATCAAACCAATAATGAAGAGGCACAAATTGCTAGCCTTCAAACTTACACAGCGCCTCCACCGAGAACATGATGAACGAACTTTTGTATGCCAGTCGGCTTGGACAATATTGGAAGCATTCTACATGCCTTCATTTTATGCAAATGCTTCAAAAGAACTTCAAAAATGCCTTTCAATGATTACATTTCCACATTTCTCTCACGCATAGAAGTTTATCACGCAACTTTTTAATGACATGATAAAACTGAACAACTCTTCTCATATACAGATTTCACTTGGGCCCATGAGATAAAGCCCTTTTATACCATATGTTGGCTAAATTGATGTAGTGGACCTACTCAAGGGTCCTCCTACATGTTGTATATTTAAATTGAATACATTTATTTTATATATACAATATATAATATATTTATTACTTATTATTTATTATTATATTTTATATAATGTAAATTATTAAGTATATGTTTTAAATATTGTACGATATTATAAAATCATATATTTATATTAGATATATTATATATTTGTTATGTAATATATATATATATATATATATATATATATATTATATTTAGATTTATTATATTTTATAATATTATTTAAATTAATTTGTAAGAAATCTAACAATTTAAGTGATATTTCATGTATTATATTATATTTATACAAGTATTTATTATATTTTATAATATTATTTAATTTAACTTGTAAGATGGATAAATAAAACATAAGTTATGAATTTTAAAATAACTTTTAATTAAATAAATTAAATTTAGATATCTTAATTATTTTTAAAGATATTGATTTTATTAAATACTTTTTAAAATGGAATTTTTATTTTTAAATTAAAAAATATTTAATTTTAAATCTCTTAGTTTTAAACTTAATTTTGACTATTGAACTTTTAAATTATACAATATTTAAGTAGAATATTAATTAGTGTGCCCTTAATTTTAATTTATAATATATCTTGTTTTGTTAAGAAAATATAATTTTTTTTAAAAATATATTATTATAATGTATAATAACATATATAATTAAAATATAAATTCCATAAGAATATATTTAAAATTTCATAATATCTACCAACAAAGAAAATATCTGTGATAAAGATATGCAATTAATTATATGACCCAACGATCCATTCAAAATTTACTATCTTAGATATTTTATTCTATGCATTAAATGACTTTTGGCCAACTTGTTTAGCCACATATGTACCATCTATAGTATAATCAATGCTTTTTAGGCGGTGACAAAACTAGAAAAAAAAAAGCTTATATATACGCTTAGTTTTACAATTTGTATTAGCTTTGCATTCAGAAATCACTACACTCTTTCACTCTAAAGCTTATAATACAAGTATGTTTTATTTCTAAGTTTCAACTATTAATAGTTTCGGATAGAAATATTTTCCCATATCTTGTATTTTGAATTTATTGGATGAGGAAGCCATCTCAAAACAAAGTTTTCATTTTAAATATTTTTGTTCTTGTTACCTTTTAAGCCGCCCTTATTCTTTTTTTTCATTAACTTCCCTAAGCAAGAGTTGATTTACCATCTTCCCTTATTGGTCATATGTTTGTTTCCTAAGTCAGCTCTTTGTTCTTAAAGTTCATCCACCTATCATCTTTTGTGTGTAAAATTACTGAAGTGTTGAACCTTTGAACTTGAACCCTTTTCAAGGTTCAAGAGTTCAACGGCTCAAGAGTCCAATACTCAATGCTTCGTAAGGAGTCATGTACACTCAATTCCCTTGTGTAATTCAATGCATTCTTGAACCTTCCGCTTGAACCTCATAGCGGATTTCAATGGTTCAAGAGTTCAATGGTTCAATGATTCAAACTTCAATGTTTCTTGAAAGGTCGTTTAACTCTTGGTTGGTCTGTGTAATTCATCTTGTATCTTTGAACCTTCGAGTTGAACCTTATTTCGGAGTTCAAAGGTTCAAAGGTTCAACGTTCGGTGACTATAGTCTCATTTCTTCCTAAAGCCTTCTCTAAGTCAAAATTAGCAAGAAATTTAGAGGAAAATATATCCGAAACTTATTATGAAGTGGAAAGTTCTAATTTTTGAAAGGTTATGGATAATAATTACACATCAAGGTCGTGCGTGAGGAATGCTTGCCATTAATGCATCTGTCAGAGTTCATGTCTTATCAAGCATTTTTACCACGTATTATTTCAGCTAATAATTATTTGACCTAGTTAATGCCTTTATCAAGAGAGAACAAGCCAAATTTGGCAAGTAAACACATTAGGTGATGCAAAAGAAGAACAGAGCGGGAGGTATAAGACTTTTGTTGCTCAATTTCATAGTAATTTCAGATATATTGAAGGTGAGTTCTACTCTTCCTATAAGTTGTTTTCATTACTTTGTTGGAAAGAAGAATCATTTTGAGTTTTCAGCATTATTTAAGAATTAGATAGTGCTTCTGGATTAAACTGTGTATGTTTTTGCTTCAACATTTCGGATCATGCACAATGATCCATCATCAATTGTGCATGATCCGAAACGTTGAAGCAAAAACATACACAGTTTAATCCAGAAGCACTATCTAATTAATTCATGGACTGTGGAAAACTCATGTCTACTATTATTTAAGAAGTTCAAAGCATTTTTCATTATATCCTCCAATCTGTAGCTATGAAATCTGCTTGTCTTGGTTACGAGCATGGTCCTGGTCTCATTTGTTCTCTTCTTGAATTCGGGGATACCTCTCTAGTTGAATATGATTTAGAAGATTTTAGGGAGAGGGTTAAAAATCCTGTGCCAACTCCTATGATGGAGAAGATAGTGGAAAGTGGTTTGGTTGAAGCTGCGGCCTTCCCCATGGTTGTACAGTGCCTCGAATTGGTTCTAGAATGCATGAATAGATATGACACCCAAAATAGGTGCATTAGAACTGTGGATGGCAATGTGTTACTTCATATCAATAGATAAACCCTAATGTCTGTGATGAGAATTCTGCCTAAGGAACCATATTCTGACCTCAATATTACTTCTTCTTATGGTCATTTTTCATTAAAGAAAGCAAACTAAAGGAGCGTAATTGCAAGAAATTGGTTATTGAAATTCCAAAAGGGGGGTTCAAGACTACCCAAACCATTGACAAGAGATCACATGATTCAGGAGGTAAAGGATATTGTGGTGTTTCTACACAGGCTAAAGGGTAACTCCTAGGCATATTATTGGGAAGACTGGATGTATTTCTTCATCCAAGTGATCCTCCAAGGAGAACAGTATTTGGACTGGGCGGAAATTATAGCTGAATGTTTGCATCTGGGCCTAAGTAATTGTTTGAGGAATAAGGATTTTTATATGTCTTCATATCTCTTCTATTCCCTGGTGTCTACAAGATAATGGGTAGGGCTACCTCATACACCCTTGGTTGGAGACAGCAAAATTTATGATTATTATTCATAGTTACAAATGCAAAATTGTAATGAGAATTATAGGAGAGTTAATGATGTTTTTACTGGAAGAGTGACTCATGAATTGGCAGGCAACATTAATAAGAGAATGTCTAATGAAGCTATGCAACTGATCAATATTTATGGTAGTTTCTTTATTCAGTTTCCCAAATTTACTTATATCAGAGTTGGGGGTTTTGACGGTGAACCCATGAAGTTGCCTAGGTATGTTTTTGATCACTTTGCATTGATAGAAGTCTGTAGACAACTAGCCTATGTGGATAAGAAATTCCTAATGAAGAAAGAATCTAGTATATCTTTTCCCATTGAACTTGGACACTATTCATGCCAGTCAATTTCTGACGCTTTGAATTTAGAAGTGGATCTAAAACAATTTAATTTTCAATACTACACTACCAGATCCCAATTTGATAGCAAAGGCTTTGCGAGGGATAATTTGGATTTTGGGACAGGATTTTCACATATTCCACAAATAGAGGATAATATGGAGGATTGTTCAGATGAATTTGAGGTCAGAAAGAGGCTTTGGTGTAGGTTCTCCTTAGGGCAAATAGTTACCCTCAATTTAAATATGAATATTTCTAGAATAGTTGATAATGAGGAACAGGTGATTGATCCTTAATTTGAACAGATAAAATAATTACCTATTCCAGAAATTGATTGGGATAAAGATGAAGAAGATCAGATTAAGGTTAGAACTCTCCCAATAATAAGGAGGACTAAGAAATGGCTGAGGGAACGTAGGCTGGAGGAAGTTCAAAATAAAGATTCCCAACAATGTGCACCAATAGTTGAATCATGATCTCCAATAAGCTCTTCTAATCGACTTATTGCTATTTGTGATGTAGGTACTTCCAAGCCAAAAAATGGAAGGGGTCTTGTCATCAAAGAATCCAAGAAAGCTCTCACAACTATTCTACCCCCTCGTGCCACTAGATCAAGAACTAAAAGTAGGAAGAAGAAGTAGATTTCTGAGAGAATAGTTGTGGATTTGAATTCTAAAGAGGATTCGGGAGAAGCAACAGGTGATAAAGAGTCTGATTCACCAATGGCAAAGGAGGTTAGTGCAAATCAACAGGCAGAGGTTGCCTCAGAGTCTGCTGACCTGATGATGATTTCAAATGTGCCTTTTGATCAATTAAATCCTGGTAAAGAAGTTCCGGCCTCTGCACCCAAATGGTTGGAAAGTTTAATTAGCGACAAGAGAAAAATAGTTCCATTTTCATTGCCATTGGAGGACATGGTTAGCAAGTGTTTAGGAAAGACTCCTAAATCTAAGAAGCTAAAAACAACATCCAGGGTGGACAGTAACCCTAACACAAGGAATAGGAGCACAGAAATAGCTTGGCCAACGACTGATGAGGAAGTTCAAGATCCTACAGTTCAAGATTTCACAATTGAAAAAATAGATCTTGGGACACATCACGCGCTGCGGATGTGTATCATCTTGAAGCATACACCAAAAGGATAGTCATCCATACCTGGAAGGATGAGAAAGATAAAAGGGAGTTGAAATAGACCTTACGGTCAATGGCAGAGTATATCGATGCCATTCACAATCCAAATCCACAACCTGTTTCCTAGCTACCCCTGTCTTTTGACCCTAAATCTCTAGTCAATTAGAAAATGCTAGACCAAATACACAGGAACAAAATGGTAACTAAAATATTTGATGATTGGTTGGACAACATTATCCAAAAGGGTACGGAGTACATTCATGAACTGAAGAATATATATGATCAAACCACAGCTACCATCGAAGACTTGAAAACATAGAATGCTTCATGGGTAAAAGATGAAGGGAAATGGATGAATGTGATAAACCAAATTGATGATGTTCAAAAGTATGGGATAACAAAGTTTTTATCAGAAAAGAATTTGACAAGTCTGAATGATGATATACTGTATGTAAGTAAGAGAAATATTGAATGGAGGAATTTAGTATCCAGACAAGGGTGAATTGAACTTACAAAAATGATCAAAGAAATAACTGAGTTCACTCAATCCTTACAGCGCGATTTACAATGTATTGATGTGAAATATATAAAGGATGATGGAGAGCTAGAAGAAGATGTCGATATTGTGATTCAATCTTTTAGAGAAAAATTAGTTTCATTAAAGAAAATGACAACTTATTAATTGAAGATTTCTCCCAGATTTCAAAGGTGGAATCACTTCTTCATCTTTGTGTCGATGTAGTCCCAGAGCACGTGGAGAAAATGGTGAAAATTTGAAGAGAGAAAGATGTTTGGAAAGCAAGGGTGAAACATATTGGCATTCCCAATTTCTCGAAAATCCAGGAATTCGTTGCTGCATATCAGGAGTGGAAGGCGCAACTTGTCTCCTCGGTTGAGCAAAACAAATTTGAAGATTCTAATCTATTCCCTCAGTCATAATCTTATTTGCATAGTCTCTTTATTCAATTATTCAGTTGGTATTATTTTTTAAAAATTTGTCTTTTAATTGAGTTTGTAAAAAACTAAATCCCGTATGGGTTAGAGTTTGCTTTAACTCTGGGTTTGGTTTAAAAGAATGGTTAATTAGGGCAACTATATATATGTTTTTAGTTGTTATAACTAATAGGATAGAATATTGAAGAAAAAGAGACAAGAAATTTGAGAGTAAAACTTTTGCTGTTTTACAACATATATGACGTTTGTCTGAAACATTTTTCATCTGTGAATGAAAAGGAGAAATAATTACTGCATACTTAGATCTGTGTGTTTAAGTAAATTTGGAATCGGGTTTTTTGTCTGAAATCTTCTTTCATATGGTAATTGTTCTTTCATTGGATAACTCATTATATGTGTTTTATCTTTATTGGTTCAGCAATATACATGTTTATATATCTTATTATTATTGAAGATAGAATCTATGTATTCTATTACCAAATGATGTTGTAGGAAAGGGTATCACATTCATAGCATGATGATGTATGGATGTTAGTTTGCCTTTAAGCACTTTCTGGTTAAAAGTGTATCTGAATGATTAAAATAGATTGAATTCATTGAAGATTTTAAAGGGAGCTGTACCTTAATTCAGAGGGGAACTATTCTTGATAGCCCACCCATTTGTTGTTTAATTTATTTATTCTTGAAAGAAAGGGGTATAGAGTCAAAATAAAATATTTTTAGACCAAGACAAATCTGTTAACCAACAGTTCTATAGTTTTATCTTTTGATCTTTGTATCATGTCTTAAGGGCACTGTATCTTTGGTTTAGATTTTACAAATTAGATCTTGTCATTGTCTTGAGGTTGGCTTTAGTTGTTTATAACATAACATTATTGTTGTATACATCTTGCAATTGTTCATCCTTTCATATTTTTTAAACAGTCACAATATGTGAACTATTCTAAGCTTTTCCGTAAATTTTTATGGATTCTATTTGACTCACATTCTAGTCATGAATAGACAATGGAATGGAGTGAGACCTTGAATTTTAAATTTATTGTGCTTATCAACTAAAAATTTATTGGCCCTTCTTACTTATGATTGATTATAATAATAAGTTTTTCCTATACAAATTTTTATAATAGAATTTAAATATGCTCTTTTAAATAGTAAGAATTATAAAGTTAAGGTGCACAAAAGTTAGAAATGCTACTTCTGACAGTACTATGGATTCAACTATTGAGGAATTTGACACTAAAGCCTTTAGGAGGACTTTGAGTAGAAAAGAGAATTATAATAGAAAAGGCTTTGGTCACAAAGAGGAAGCTCTTGAAGAAATGGACTAAGAGTATACCAATAAGTGTGCCAACTCTGGCATTTTTCCTTCCATGTAATTTTTTTGGAAACTTTTAGGTTTTGATTCTGGGATATAAATTACAACATAGGTAATAACCATTCAATGAGGGCCCAGTGTATGCCCCCAAAGGTTGAAGACTTTAAGGTATTCAATCCATACCTAGTAAAAAATAGTCCCTTCTGGTGTAGAGGAGAAGAAGCAATGGGTGCTGAAATGCTTCTATTTGATAGAGATTTGAATTTCTTAATCCTTGCCTCTCTAAATAAGTCTGCATCTGCCACTATCACTAATGGCTACCTTCCAAAGTTGAACCTACAATTACAAACATAATCATATACATGTGATAATCATACCTGACAAAACTCCTCTTTTCTTTATTGAGCTTTGATGGATGTCCCTTCATTATTTCTGGAGATTTGACGCTATGACTACACTAGTAGATATGGATGCAAAATGTGAAAGCATAGAAAAGGCACGTGAAATGACTGACCAAAAATACGCTAACATATACTACATAGTGAAACCAATTCATTAAGTCACCCAAAAACACCATAGAAACAAAGAAATTGTAAGTTATGCAACTTAAATAAGGGAGAGGACAAAACAAATTAATTCCTGACTAGTCCACTTGATAACAATATTTGGCATGATTCAGTAAGCATTTGCAATCATAGGTTACTTCCTAAAATGCCAAATCAAAAACAATCAAGCATATTTAGGAGAAATTATCATAGAACTGAACAATTATATGAACTTCAACTATCTAGACATTTCCAATTATAAATTGGTGCATAAAACAGTAAATCATAGGAAACAAAAATAATCTTAGAGAATTTTTCATAAAGATTCACAATCCCAAAAACAATTTCCTACCTAAACATATTCACTTTGAGACATGCTATAGACTAATTTGTCATTAAGTATATTAAAAGCCTTATCATCCTCAACACAAAAAATGCCCTCACTTTAGGGTTTCAAGTTTCACCAACTTACTAAAGAAGACAAAATCTGACTATTAGGATAATTCTTAATCACAAAGAGTCCACTAAAATTCAACTTTTTTAAAGTACCAAATAAAAGATAAAGCCAACAAACTCTTTCAATGGAATATATACACTACAATGAGACATTAAATTAGCAAAAACTAATTATCCATGCACCCAATATCAACATGTTGCTTGTTCTCCTATTGATTTTTTTTTTTCCTGACGTAATAGACACCCCTTGGCAATAAGTCCAAGGAGACCGATCATACATGTACCCAACCTCATGAAGCTACTTTTTTTTTTCTAATGAAAATTGAACGAAATCGAACAGCACCTTGGAGAGTTTATTGTGAAGTGACTAACCAAAATACCCAATTGTAATACATGATCACAATTCCCTGTTACCAGACTGATAGCCACAATATACTATTATTTAGTAATATATCATTAATTAGGGATTAATATACACGCTAAGATAGACATCAAACTCACAAATCATACTATATTGTCATTGACAATGCTTCCTATAGAACACAGTAACCTAATGCAAGGATGATATCCACTCTTTCTTATGCATTTATGACCCCCAAATTACCTTAACCAATCTCTCAATCTCATAGAACTAGCAAGGTGTACTTTATTAAATACATGGTAATAGTTAGGGTTTAGTTGCATGACAAAATCACTACAAGTTTTATTGTACAGTCCTTGTGCTATAAGGATATAATACTGCGATAGGATAAAACCCTTAATACATTCCTCATCTCTTTGGAGAATACTGAATACACCAATTGCAACTGCCAGGGCATATTCAACACCCTCAACATTGAAACCATACAATGCCAATTAAACACAAATGAACTCGGGTTAAGTCCAAACATTGTTTCCTACATAGTCAAACACATCACTGTTTACAGTGAGTGATACGATTCAACTCATGTTTCCATTGTCAAGTAACATGGCTCATTCCCTTCAAAGTTTTCACATAATCAAAATCATGATGATGGCATATAAACTACTTACAACAAGTGAGCATCGAGTGCTTATTATAATTGCTCTAGAAAACCCCTTAAACATATTGACCCCAATAGAACAAAGTTACATCTACAAGGACATCTTTTAGCATTATAAGACTAAATTTCATAGATCAGGGAAGATCCTTTCATGTCTGTGATGTTCATTTAAAGATTGTGTAAGTTGTCATCACACAAAATCATTCTTTATATGTCATACCAACTTACTAGGGATACCATTAATGCTAACAACAAATGAGGATTCACAGTAGAGCTCCCACAAATATCTTTCATTGAGCTATAGATGAATCTCCAACACCACTTAATGAAGCAACTTCTTCTCTCTCACCCTCACAACCCTAGTTATCCCACAATGCATGCATAAACCCATGACACACAAGGAACACAGTCAATAATGCAACTCTATCTCCATACAAACAGTGCAGACCCAATAGTATTTTATTCTCCATTCTCCACGTGTACTCCATTTCTTTCTTCTTCTTCTAATACACAGACAGGAGGGTGATAGACCACACTTAATCCTCTCATGCTTCCTCCATTAGGATATTTTAATGTTTTAATCACCCAATACTTACTCAGGTTTTGTACTGTCAGCAGCTTTCTGGCATAAGTTTTGATTAGAAAAGATAACTCAAATTTTACTTCTAGCATTGCAGATTGCAAAATTTTTAGTGCAAAAACTTCCTGGCCTATTTTCAAATATGTATATGAAAGAAGGTGTTGTCCATCCTATTGATGCACTTATATCTTCAGGGGCCATTGTGTCAGCAAAGAATAAAAGTAATGCAACTAGAACATCATTGAAAACATGGCATAACAAAAAAAGTGGTGAGGGATCGACAAGAGAGGTCACTGGAATGGAAAAGAGTAAAGATTCAAATCATACAATCAATTCATCTCCAGTCTTGGTGCCAAGTGCTAATTTGGATCTTAAATTAATTATCAATGCTCAGGCAAGGCGCTTTAAGCATATGTACATCATTGCAAGTTTGGGTGCTACTGAAGCTGAATCTCCCAACAACCTTTGCAAGTTGACAAATCTATGTAAGAATTTAAGTGATTCCTTCTGTGATTTGACTCATTAAACTAAAACCTAATATGCATTCGTTTAAATTATACATTTATCCCGTAGACCCCAGTCCATTAGCATAATAAAATACCTAGTGAGACTCTAGAACATTTTATTTACAAATGAATTTCCAATATATTTGTGTAGTCACACACACCCAAACATATTAGCAACATTTAACAAGGTGTTAAATTGATGATATTGGTCAAAAAACAATCAAGATTAAGTGTACAAGTCCACCAACTTCACATATATGAGAGTTTTGGAGTTTGACAAAGAGAGTTGCTCTTGGAGGTCCTGGTATCTTACTGTAAGCCCTGGGATGGCTCGTAGGGATGGATCACATAGCTTCTTTTGTATTTAGTAGGCTAAATGTTAGAGAACATCTCTATCACTGTCTTTGGGGAATTGTGATATTCAATCTTGTTGACTGCCTTTGAGTACTTAGTAGATTAATTTCAAACTATGAAGGGCTTTCAAATTTTCCCATTCATGTAGTTGAAAGATCATGTAGGGATGCTGACAATGATTGGAGATAGAGTTTTCCTTCACCTATGCCAAGTGTATTTGTTCAAAAAAATCCAACACTTTTCAAAGAAACCCACTGTTTTGCTATCTACTAATGATTTCAGTCTATAGCATGTACTTATGTGATTGTATATGTATTTCAATTTGTGAACCTGGCAACATTCTCATAGGAATTGTTGCAACATCTTATGAAAAACCTCAAAGGGAGGAAACTAGATTTTGATGGAAGTAAACAAGATGCCAGTGGTGAAGATTATCTGTCTGATACAAAAAAATCTTTCGTTGTAGGAGATCAATGTACCCTGTTTTTGGCAACACGATCTGATTGACAAAAGAAGTCAGATTTGTGTGTTTGCTTTACACCCATCCTAGAAGCCCTTGGAAGGGACTCTAGTTGCACTGCAACACTAGTGACTAGTGCTCCCTCAAAGCTTTTAATTAGTAGAGGGTTGCATATTTTGTCCAACGAATATGAAGGTTACTTTTGAGAGGGACTATGTTTTCAATGTTAACTCCTCTACCATCAAATTCTTGAGTTCATGGTGTAGCATTACTCTATATCTCATCCAACTACCCCAAAATTAGAACCCTCAACTACTAAAAGCATACATTCACATCATATTCTTAGAGTTGTGTTTGGAGAAGATTCCATCGAATATAAAAATAGGTTGAAACAACTCACCATTATTTGTAAATTTTATAACTTTTGGCCCAATATGATTGCATCGCATGACTAATTGAGTACTCATTAGAAACCCTTGATTAGAAAGGATCTATCTATTCTATCACTAGTTTATGGTTCTATGTGAATCCATCAAGGATAGAGATGCCCTACTTAGCAATGACCATTGGTTCTAGGACAATGCTCTTCTACGAGCTAAACCTTCCCACACTAATTTAATCCCCTAACACAATCCTTCCCTTTATCTCCAATTTGGGTGAGATTGTTGAACCTCCTAGTCTAATTCTAGAAAAAATAATCTCTCCATTAGAAATTATTTGGGTAATCTTATTTTTGTTCCTAATGTGAATCTAATGGAACACCATTCAATTATGTGAGGACTTGTTGGATTTGATTTATCAAAGAAGCTATTGGTTGAAATGTGCTTAAATTTTGATAATTGGGAGTGGATTTAATAACTTGATTACAAAGGGATACCCTTTAGTTGTCAAGCTTGTTTTGCAACTAGTCATTTAGTCACAAAATGGCTAAAGGCTTCTCCTTGACAACAATGCTTCATCTTCACAAAGATGACCACCTAATGGATAGGTATGGAGTCATGAAACTTGGTGATCAACTCCAATTATGAGGAAGTCTATTTTTCTTATGAAACTTGGTGATCAACTCCAATTATGAGGAAGTCTATTTTTCTTAGGATTCCTCTTCGTCCACTTCAAATTTTTTATCCATCTTCTCACTTATGGGTCCCCCCCTTTTGATAACACTAATATGCATTCCTCTTCTTGTGTGTTAAGGCTAGTTGGTGCAGGAGCACCCCTTCAATAGGCTAAATATACATCTGAAGGAGAAGACTAAGTTTTACTATGTTTATACATTTCATGTTGTCATGTAGTATTTGTGTAACATTTCATGTTTGTAACCGACCCCACCATATGAATCGAAGTCCCAAATTTGGCATCCCAATTTGGACCTCATTAGACATTTGGGGTATGTAGATGATTAAGTCAATGTCTCGCATGATTAGGTGTTTTGTTGTCTTAAGCCAGATAGGTGTCGAGTGATTAGTTAGGTTTTTTTTATTATAATATTGGTTTAAGCAAAATCAGAACAGGGGGAGTTAGAGACAAAAAAACTAGGCAAAGGGGAGAGAGGATGAGGTTGTTGGTTTTTTTTCATCCTCTGGAATTATCAAATGTATGAATCTCTGTAAGAATGAAGAAATAGAAATTCTATCAGTTGCATTTTACAAATTCTGGATTTCGTGTAAATTCCCTGTGTATTGAATTGTCCTGTGTACATTATCTATATAGAATCATTTTGTATTTAATTTAGTCTTTCTATGGTTGAAATGTATGATTAAAGCCATTCCACTGGTGGATTTTTGTGAAATCAGTGGAATGGGCTTGTAAAATAGTTTTCTATTTTGTTCTCTTTTTGTTCGTGATCATAGCAAAATAGAAACTACGAAATCTATTACAGAGGAGGTTAGTAGCATGAGATTCAATTATACATTTTATCGATATACATCAATTGTATACTGGAACAGTTTGTGAGTATATCGCATTTGTGTGCGAGTAGCATCCTATGTATATCCTGTGAAGAAAGGTATGTATAAAAGTCCTTCTAGGTTAAGTTAGTGTTGTTCACTGAACATATGAATAGTGTGTATGCCACTAATATACCTAAGTACATTTCATGTGTATATCGCACTTGAATGCAAATATACATTTCGTGTGTATCCTGCATCTGTGTGTTAGGTTGGAGCATATCAGGGAAACCAATAGTAGATGGTCACAGATGGTTGAACCAATTCAAAGGTTCAATGGTTCAACGGCTACCGCAGGTTCATGTTGGTTCGTCGGTTCAATGAGGAGCATCGGGTTCAATGGTTCAATCACAGCGACAGTTCTGTGAATTTAAACTGTTTCACACCATTCTGCTGCCTACACTCTGCGTCATAGTGGTATCAGAGAAAAGGAGTATCTTTTGGGAAGAAGCAGTAGACAAAATGTCAGAGGAAGAGGGATCATCAGAGTACCCAGTAAAAATGACCAACGCTGAGTTGGTGGAATTAGTGAGAAAGCAAATGGCAGAGAGCAAAGCAACTCAGGCTCAGAATCAAGCTTTGAAAGAGGAGGTAGAGAAGTTGAGGGACAGAGTAGAGAAAGTGGAAGAAGATTCTAGTAAATGAGAAGACAGGGATGAAGAGGAGATCCCTAAGCAGAAAGAGATAGAGGTTCCTGTAGACCAGAGACCCTTACTTAATGCCCTCAAATCCATGGAGAGAAGGACCATGGATATGAAAGTAGACCTGCCAATGTTTGTAGGGAAAATGGAACCTGATTCAGTGATGGAGTGGATAGACCCCTTGAATAACTTCTTTGAGACTGAGGAAATCCCAGGCCACCAAAGGGTGAAGATAGCTCAATCCAAAATGAAAGGGGCTTCACTAAATTTGTGGAATTTCATCCAAGATGATAGGGTGAAAGAAGGAAAGAACAGAGTTGCTACTTGGAAGAGGATGATGGCTTTAATAAAGGAGGCCTATGTTCCATTGGATTACAACATCCAATTACATAAGAGGAAACAAAACTTGAAGAAGGAGTTAGATGTCAGCTCATACACAGAAGAGTTCATGAAACTATATGTCAAGACAAAGGTAAAGGAGAATGAAGAAGAGAAGGTGGCAAGATACCTCAATGGATTGAGGTTTGCCATCCAAGAAGACATAAATCTGCATAACCCAGAGACAGTCCAGAAGTGCTACCAATTGGCACTCAAAGTGGAAGAGAAATTCAAGAGAAGACAAGAGCAAAATAGTAGAGGAAGAGGAAAGTAGCAAAGGGGAGGAAGAAGTCCTTTCAGAGGCAGAGGAAATGGATTTGGATTCCAAGGTGAATCAAATCAAGAGAGCAGCAAAGGAGACAATAGTCAAAACCAAGGGGGAAGTTACAGTCAAAGAGGAAATTTTAGGGGCAGAAGACCACCATTTAGAGGGAGATCTCAGGGCAAAGGACCTATCAGATATTACAATTGCAATCAAGAAGGCCATATAGCCAATAGATGTCTAGGAAAGGCAACAAGTTCAATAGGAGAAAGGAGGATCAATCTAATCCAAGAACCTGATTGTCAAAGTGTGACAAGCTCAAACACTTCTCAAAGTGTGAATGATCCTGACAGCTATGGATATCCTAAGAAAGGAGAATCTCTGATGATTAGGAGAGCAATGACCACCATGAAGGTGCCTGACAAAGAACCCCCACAAAGAAAGTCTCTCTTTAGAACTACTTGCAAGGCAGGAGGAAAGGTATGTAAAGTTCTGATTGACTCCGGATCCACTAAAAATTTTGTGTCATTTGAAATGGTAGAAAAGATGAAGCTTAGAAGACTGCCACATCCTTGTCCATACAAGATCTCATGGTTCACCCAAGGTCAGCAAACAGTTGTGGAAGAACAAGCTTGGGTAGAATTTCAAATTGGACCATACAAGGATAGATCATTGTTTGACATTGCTAAGATGGATGCTTGCCATCTTCTATTTGGAAGACCATGGCAGTATGACTTGAAGGCACACCATGATGGAGTGAGAAACACATATTCAATCACCGAGGATGGTAAGGTGATAGAGTTACTACCATTGATGGAGAATGAGGTGGAATCACAAGGGAAAGAAGTCAAGGTGATGATGATAGAAGGCAAATGATTCATGAAAGAGATAGTAGAAGAAGGAGCAGTTGCATATGCTCTAATTCCATCCCTAAAGGTGAACAAGGAGCAGAAGCAAGAAGTCAAGGGAGAGAAGAGGCAAAGGTTCATAGATCCGGTTGTCCAAGAGTTATTGGACAAATACAAGGGCATCATCTCTGATGGAATGCCAAGGTCCCTACCACCTATGAGAGACATCAGCCATTGTATAGATCTGATCCTAGGATCTACACTCCCAAACAAAGCAGCATACAAGCTTACCCTAGAGCAGAATACAGAGATAGCAAGGCATATTGAGGAATTGTTGGAGACAGGCCTAATTGGCAAGAGTTTAAGCCCATGTGCGGTACCAGCTGTACTAGCACCAAAGAAGGAAGGCACTTGGAGGCTTTGTACTGATTCAAGGGCTATCAACAAGATAACAATCAAGTATAGGTTCCCAATCCCTAGGATAGAAGATTTACTTGATTGCTTGGGGGGTGATAAGTATTTCACAAAAATGGATTTAAAGAGTGGCTATCATCATATTAGGATTAGGCCAGGAGATGAATGGAAAACTGCATTCAAGACCAATGAAGGGTTATATGAGTGGAAGGTCATACCTTTATGAGGTTGATGAATGAGGTCTTGAGGGAATTCATGGGAAAATTTGTCATAGTATATCTAGATGACATCCTGATTTTTAGTAATATAAGGGAAAAGCAGCTCAACTTAGGAAAGTATTTATTCATGTAGGAAGAGATCATCTACTTGGGATTTGTCATCTCACATAACAAACTGAAAATGGATCAAGAGAACGTAAGTGCCATCTTGTCTTGGCCAACTCCTAAAACCTTAAGTGATGTTAGAAGTTTCCATGGGTTATCAACCTTTTATAGGAAGTTGATAAAGGGGTTTAGTCATGTTTGTGCACCCATGCTTGATGCCATAGAGGGAGGATAGAAGTGCAGATTCACTTGGACAAAGGAGGCAGATGATTCATTTGAAACATTGAAGAAGAAGGTGGCAGAGCAGCCAATCCTTTCACTTCCTGACTTCAACAAGATTTTTCAAGTAGAATGTGATGCAAGTCACATGGCAATTGGAGTAGTAATCAGTCAAGAAGGTAGGCCTATTGCATTTTTCAGTGAGAAACTAAATGATGCAAAGAAGAGATACTCATCATATGATTTGGAGATGTACGCTCTAGTACAGTCACTCAAAAAGTGGAGACACTACCTAATGCCAAAAGAATTCAGTGTTCACAGATAATCAGGCCCTTAGTTTCATAAACATTCAAGAGAAGCTGAACCATAAGCACATGAAGTGGGTGGAGACTTTACAAGATTTCACCGTCACACTCAAGCATAAGAAAGGGGTCAAGAACAAGGTAGCAGATGCTTTGAGCAGGAGGGTCTTAACCATAAATCAGATTCAATTAGAGAGTGTTGGCATTGATTCTTTGAAGGCCATGTATGATACTGATGAAGATTTTGGAGAAATCTATAAGGTATGTACTTCATTTGGTGAAAAATATCATGTTGAGTTCTCTGAATTTCTGATCCAAGATAGACTACTTTTCAAAGGTAGATAGTTGTGTATACCATGATGTTCTATGAGACTGAATATTATTAGGGAGAAACATTGTGGGGCCATGGCAGGACATTTTGGTCTCGATAAGACACTTGATCTTGTGAAGAGACATTACTATTGGCCCAAGTTACAATCAGATGTGAGGAAATTTGTAGAGGCATGTGTGATATGTCAGAAGGCAAAAGAGAGATCCACTAATGGAGGTTTGTATCAGCCACTACCTATTCCTTCTAGGTCATGGGAGAGCATAAGCATGGACTTTGTATTGGGTTTGCCTAGGACAAGGAAGGGATATGCCAGTATTTTTGTTGTAGTAGACAAATTTAGTAAAATGGCACATTTCTTGCCATGCAAAACCACTTGTGATGCTTCATATGTTGCTGATTTATTTTTCAAAGAGATAGTAAGGATACATGGATTTCCATTTAGCATAGTGTTAGATAGAGATGTGAAGTTTATTGGCCACTTTTGGAGGACTCTTTGGAAGAAGCTTGGAACAAATTTATCCTTCTCATTAGCCTACCATCCTTAGATAGATGGTCAAACTAAAGGGAAATTTGTTAAGGTGTTTGACAAGGCAGCATGGAGAGAAGTGGGATAACATTCTCTCACAAGTAGAATTTTCCTATAATGACACTATCAATAGGAGTACAGGGAAGTCACCTTTTCAGGTGGTATATGGTATTCCTCCCAAGGGTATTTTGGAGTTGAGAGATCTACCTACAGGAGAGTCTATTAGTGCAGATGGAGAAGCTTTTGCATCAGCCATCAAAGAGGTGCATGATCAAGTCAAGACACAACTCCAACAAACTACATTGAAGTATAAAGCATATGCTGATAAGAAGAAGAGAGATGTATAATTTGATGTTGGAGATTTGGTATGGGTTAATCTAAAGAAGGAGAGACTCTCAAAAAGTAAATATACCAAGCTAATGCAGAGGAGGATTGGACCATGTCATATTTTGAAGAAGTGTGGGCAGAATGCTTATGAGATCCAACTTCCTCCTGATCTTGGATTGTCACCCATTTTCAATATATGTGATTTAACTCCACACAAGCAGAATGCAGATGTAGAACAGGAACCATTACAGGACGTAGCAGATGATGATATTCCTAAGTAAGATCCACCAAAATTGAAGAAGATATTAGGCTCAAGAGTGACAAAGAAGACAAGGAACAAAGAGTACATGGATTACTTGGTGGCTTGGCATGGGAAACTTAATTCCGAGGTAGTTTGGATGACTGAAGATCAGATCACAAACCATGGTGCAGACTTTCAAACTCCGATCTCAAGTGGGCTTGAGATCTCTTCTCTCGGGGAGTATGGTGTAGGAGCACCCCTTCAACAAGCTAAATATACATCTGAAGGAGAAGATTAAGTTTTACTATGTTTATACATTTCATGTTGTCATGTAGTATTTGTGATAACATTTCATGTTTGTAACCGACCCCACCATATGAATCGAAGTCCCAAATTTGGCATCCCAATTTGGACCTCATTAGACATTTGGGGTATGTAGATGATTAAGTCAATGTGTAGCATGATTAGGTGTTTTGTTGTCTTAAGCCAAACAGGTGTCGAGCGATTAGTTAGGGTTTTTTATTATAATCTTGGTTTAAGCAAAATCAGAACAAGTGGAGTTAGAGACAGAAAAAAAACCAGGTAGAGGGGAGAGAGGAGGAGGTTGTTGGTTTTTTTCATCCTCTGGAATTATCAAATGTATGAATCTTTGTAAGAATGAAGAAATAGAAATTCTGTCAGTTGTGTTTTACAAATTCTAGATTCTATGTAAATTCCCTGTGTATTGAATTGTCCTGTGTACATTATCTGTATAGAATCATTTTGTATTTAATTTAGTCTTTCTGTGGTTGAAATGTACGATTAAAGCCATTCCACTGGTGGATTTCTGTGAAATCAGTGGAATGGGCTTGCAAAATAGTTTTCTATTTTGTTTTCTTTTTGTTCGTGATCATGGTAGAATAGAAACTACGAAATTTGTTATAGAGGAGGATAGTAGCATGAGATTCAATTATACATTTTATTGATATACGTCAATTGTATGCTGGAACAGCTTGTTAGTATATCACATTTGTATGTGAGTAGCATCCTGTGTATATCCTATGAAGAAAGGTATGTATAAAAGTCCTTCTGGGTTAAGTTAGTGTTATTCGCTGAACATATGAACAGTGTGTATGTTGCTAATGTACCTAAGTACATTTCATGTGTATATCGCACTTGAATGAGAATATACATTTCATGTGTATCCCGCATTTGTGTGTCAGGTTGGAGCATATCAAGGAAACCGATAGTAGATGGTCACAGATGGTTGAACCAATTCAAAGGTTCAATAGTTCAACGGCTATCGCAGGTTCATGTTGGTTCATTGGTTCAATGAGGAGCATCAGGTTCAATGGTTCAATGAACTCGAAGGTTCAATCGGCAAAAGAACTTTAGAGTTGGCTGAAGAGTATGTATTGTCGACAGTTGAACCGATGGTTGAACTAGTTCAACGATTCAATGGTTCAGTAACCACAGGTTCAGAGAGTTCAACAGTTTAGCGAAGGCTCATTTTGGTGTGCCAGTTCAACAAGGTGGAGATGGATTTGAAGAATTCGACGGTCCAACATATAGTTGCCGACAACGTTTAATCAAAGCGATACACATGGTTCAAAGGTTCAACCACAACGACAGTTCTGTGAATTTAAACTATTTCACACCATTCCACTGCTTACACTCTGCATCACTAGTTACCCCTTTTGTAATTAATCATTCAAATTCTCTAGATATTTGGATAAGGTGGAAAGGAAAAACAAGCTTTCATCCTTACCTAAAGTCACACAACTCAACTATAGGATGTGTTGGAACTGGATATTTCTAGTCAATTTTTTCAAAAGATGCTTACCTTAATGACACCACAGAGTTGTGTCTGCAAACAAGAAAATTATCAGACTTTATCTTGGAATCTGATGATGATCTATTTTTGTGCAATCTGAATTGTGGATTACATGGCACACTAGATGAATCAAACAAACTTTTGTAATTTCTTGAAACATGAAATGCTTGAAGGCAATAGTGCTAGATGGTATGATTAGTTGCATATAAAGAAAAATAAATCATGGCAATAATTTCATGAAGCATTTGACTTTTTTAAAAACTGTTACATACAGATGCTTAAAATTTTAATGAATTGAACCAACGCAAAATAATATATGATCAAAAATACAAGTGATTATAAACCTGATTCAGATGCTTGGCAAACCTAGTGTTTTAGAATTAAAACATCTATAATTTATTGGAGGTTGAATCTACATAGAACTAGAAGGCATGAATAAACAAATTTTTTGATTATGTGTAGCATGAGTAGTTGTAGGCAAAATGCCTGAAGGAAGCAAAAAAAGATGATGGATACTTAACTAGATTAAAATTGATAGCAACAGGTTCAATAAAGTGCTATAAAACTTAGGAAGTTTGGAGGGAAGAGTTTGAAATATGATGTCTAAAATGCAGAACAAATAGGACATGGAGAAGAAGAATTGTAAGTCAAGTATTACCCTATAGGTGACCTAAAACCATGCAATATGAAGGACTGTTTGTTCATTAATATTTGACAGGACATACCAATCAAAGCATAAGTTCAATCATGCCAATCAAAGCCCTCATAAGTTCAATGTGACAACAAAGGATGCTTGATAATAAAATGTCGAGTGTGAAGCCACTGAAGACTTTTCATTCATAATTGCCCATAATGGAATTTGGTAGAAATTGATGACATTCAAATATTAGT
Source organism: Cunninghamia lanceolata (assembly GCA_027924645.1). Lineage (NCBI taxonomy): Eukaryota > Viridiplantae > Streptophyta > Pinopsida > Cupressales > Cupressaceae > Cunninghamia > Cunninghamia lanceolata. Next base: position 12,620,924 of record BSBN01000870.1, on the reverse strand, counting down.
AAATCATATGCCTTCAAACTGAGGTGCTCAAATAGTAGATGCATTGCAGAAAAAAATGTATGAAGGAAGTAGTTAAAGAAATTGCATTGGGGAGAGAAATTTGAATATGGATGCAACATATCAAGTTTCTGATTTGATTGACAAAACAAATACTTTGTGGAACTAACAAACAACCTCAACGAATTACATTAGGTTTTGGATGGGATTCTGAATTAATAGTATCTACTATAGATATATTTATGAGACACAAAGAAGTATTTGCGTGAAAATACCAAAATTTAGGGGGGACGCCACAAATCATTTGCCACAAATTTAGCAGGAGTATTCCTTAGAAAATGAATTTGAAAGTGTTGTTGAATTCTAGATGCAGGAAGAATATTTGATGTATTGACAAGTGATTGAATAATTCAAGTACTGATAATACCAAAAATAAAATTGAACAAGTTCCTCCAATAGTTTGTTGGTTCATGCTACAACTGTGACTGTAGCATCGTATTGATCATGAAAGTCTTAATTTAGTTGTAGTAAGGAATCCATTTTCTTTGCCCTTCATATATTCTATATTAGAAGTGGCAGGAATGATTTCTATTCTTCCCTAGATGGGTGTGCGGGTTATATGTCATAACTAAAGTATTGCCAAACAAAATTGGTTAAAAACTTAAGACAACATTTATATTAGAGAGTGGAATTCAAGAATCTAATAGAATGTGCTTGGAATCATGTCTTTAAAGAAATATTGACAAAATATTTCAATATCATTTTGGACAACTTGTTTATACATGTGTAACTGAATTCCTGTGACCATTATTCGAATGCACAATGTGAACTTCTAGTATTATATGGAAATTTTTTTTGGTCGTGGTTTGTAAAATTTGAGAAATAACCTACCCATATGTAGCAAAAGTAGTTATGAATTGGATTTTCCAAAAGATGTTACAAATTTACACAAGTAGGGCCGTTTTTGGGACCAGCGGAGTCTTATTGAAGATCCATTAAGTTTTTTTTATCATACCCCCTTGGATTATTTAGTTAGGTGATGTATACAACTTGAATGAGTTAAGAAGTAGCATGAAGCATTTGAAAAGCTCAAAATCATGTTGGCAGAAATCCAAATTGAGAAAAAAAAGAATTTAATATTGATGTTAGTAAATTCAATTTTGCTATTGGATGTACTTTGGCACGAAATTCAATTTTTCTATTGGATGTACTTTGGCATGAGAAGCTATGTTACTGGGTTCTCTTACTCCACCCAAGCTTACCTGCCCCTAGTACCTGTATCCAGTTTGAACTGGGTTCTGATCCAGAGACAAGTACTGCCTAGGCACATTTCCAAATTGCTCCAGGCATAAAGCCCTGCCAGTGATGAACACAGCCTGTAACCAGGGTTGAACCTGGCGCCTACTACAGCAATTAATTTTACTTATTTTATTCATATTATGATTAGTTTATTTTATTTGGCTATATATATATATATACACTTTTTCTTCAGACCTACCCAAGCCATACCAAACCTGGGCCTCTCAAAATAATGACTGATCTCCATACCTGAAGCTTGAGTTTTGAACCCATACACGTACCTGAGCCGATAAGTTAGAGAAAAAAGGTATACATAAATTTGATCATCTTTTAATTTGGCCAGTTGTCTAGTAGATTGCTGCATGATATTCTATTGCAGAAGTTCAATGAAGAGGAAATAATTCGAGTTCGTGAAGTTAGGCAAAATGAAATAGTTAGCCCTACTAGAGAAAAAGCCTTGTTATCACAAAGATTAGGTGAATTTGAAGCCACAACATCACGTCTAAAGTTTGAAATGAAGGCTGAGTTGGATCGTTTCCCACGGGAGAAAAAGGATCTCTCTGAACAAATACGGGAAGCATAAACATCATTAAACTACAAAAGTAAAATAGAACGGGAAATTATTTTCCCTGAGTGAATATAACAAGATTAAAATGAGAATTGTTTTCACTAGGAGAGGAATTATTTTTCGGAAGATTTACCCTGATCCAACAAAAAAAATTTATATCTTCATCCTAGAAGAAGGGATTAATTCAAAAGGTAATAATTTTTACCTAGAAAATATTTTTAAAAGAACATACAAAAGCTGATAAAAATTTCACCGAGGAGCAATAATCATATTTACCCAAATAAATACTTTTGTCCAATGTAAGTGAAAATATATGATCGTAAAAATAAAGAAATGAAGAAAAACTAATAAGGAATGAGATTAAATATTTTAATGACGAAGGTTAATTTAAATATTTAATTTGGCAAAGGAGAGTATTTTATTTTACCGAGAATATATTAAATAAAGAGTTATACCAAAGAAACTGAGCAGCAACGAGAATATTTTGTGATTGGTAAAAGATTTATGTTAAAATTAATCAAACCTAAAGTCACGACAAAAGATTTGATTAAATTATTAACAGCCTTAAAAGGAAACATCAACGCAAACTATTATTAACATTTGGGTATACAAAGTGACAATAAATTAAGATAAAATCAAATATTGTCACGGAGATGAAAACCCTAAATATAAATATAAGTGAGAAAATATACAATGGAAACAATACCTCACGACACAGGTCCTAAGGTCCACATCAATGAATAATATATTATTTATATACTGCTTATCTGATGAATAATTTGTTTCCTTTGCCGGATTAAGGTTGCGTTGAATGCAATGAAGTGGCTCTCGACTGGCGGTTAAATGCTCTCAATGGGGAAGATTATATATTTTATTCCGGCCTCTGAGGATTTGTTGAGTCTTTTAAATCATATTATTTAAATTTATGTAATGAATAATGTCAGTTTTCATGGTTAATCAGTTATCAACCGTCATGAAGTTTGTAACGGGTCTGAGGCTTGTTGCATCTCTTTAAATAGAGATCCCAGGACCCAGAGAAAGGAGTTAGAACAGAGTTAGAATAGGGTTAGAATTAAGTTAGAAACAAAGATTCTTTACACAGACAAATTGAAGCATTTTTGGATATCTGATGCAAGTTTAAACTTGCAATTTCGTTCTGAGAGAGGCTATGGTGTATGATATGGTGCATTTAAGGATTGGAATTCAAGATACATTGTGACGGTATCATCTGTTTGTCATTTTAATTTAGTCAATTTAATTATCTCCATATCATTCATTTTTTGATTATTCAATTTAAATGTGTTAAGGATATATTTAAATTGTCTGATTACATTTGCTAATTCAGTGTAGTTGATTTGATTGGTTTCTCTAAGAGAATTAAATCCTTTCTCATCAATTATAGTAATCTTAAAATATTGAATGGATTATTAAGTACGATTAATTAATTGATTAGGTTATTAATTTGTCTCCATAGTTGATCTAATTTGTTAATTTGCAAATCTAAATTGGTTCTTTCCAGAAAGATTAAAATCCTTTGTGTTTTGCATTTAATACAATTATGTCCTTTGGATTATTAAGAATGAATTAATAATTTCTTCCTTGCACATTTGTACAAGTTGCAAACTATTGTATGTGCCAATCAGATTGAATTATTACCTGATACAAGTATTTGTTTCTGACATCCTGACTCCATTGCCCAAAGCAGACAAAGCGCCAATCAAATTATTGATTTATTTTATGTTTAAAATCATTTGTAGATTCATTTCATGTTATTTGTTATTTATTTCTGTTAGAGTTTAGGTTAAATCATTTGGTTTCCTTAGAAATAGTTTAGAGTATTTCATCTGATTTACAAGTATGCCATTGTAATTGGATAAACTAGCAGCAAACCAACAATAAATTTGATCATACAACCTGCTTTGATAATCAAAGGTTCACCCGCCTAGGTTGTAGCAGGACCTAAAGCATAGGGAGAAGCTGATCATTAAGGTCAAACTCCAGTCATTGGCTCAAAAACATTGTAGATTTGACCATAGGGCTTGGCATCCCCATAGAATCCACAACCTGCATTTTCGAGACCCAACAAATTGGTGACTCTATTGGGGACGTTTGCCTAAAAATCTAAAGCCATTTGTTATAGAGTCAAATCCAAAGTTTTTATTAAAAGACTCCGCTGGGAAGAAAAGAAACAATTTTAATTTTCCTACTTGAAAGAAGTAGGTGGCGACTCCATTCTAATCATAGATTTTAAACAAACATTATTTTTACAAACATGAATGGAAGGAGGTCTCTGCAGAAATGGACAACCAAAAATGGGTCCCCTCAAAATAAAGGCAATACTGATAAAGATAGGGAAACACTTAAACAACCACATGAGAGTACAAGTACTCCTGGCCAAAATTATATGATATATACCTCCCCATTCCACGATGAAGTTGAGAATCCTATGACACCAACAGATAACCCTAATGATATGTTTAATCAGGAAGCACAACCACAAAGGACTAATGAGATAGAAAATCAAGGTGAGGGAAATCATGAACATACTAATCATCAAGCTATCGTAGACTATGACTGTATGACTGATCAGGAACTTGCTATACATTTAGAATATCAAGAACAAAGACTCAAAAATAGACAACAAATGATACAAAGAGCCGAAGAAATCAATAGACAAATGGCCCTTTTAGATCTTCAGGCACGAAATTTGACTAAGTATGTGCCCCCACATAGAAACAATAATAATCCGCATGGAATGTCACAAAATACTACTGCTGTTGGAAACATTAGGGTACCCCATAATACATGCAATAATCTTAATCAGCAAAATAGGCAAGTACATAGACCTCCACCTGTAAATACTGGGAATGTTCACCAACAACATCTGCCTCCAGGGAAAAGACTTAACAATCAACAACCATGACCTCCCCCACAACAAAATGTGTATCATCAGCATCATATCCAACCCAATATGTATCAACAACCTCCATTTGGATACCACTATTATCCACCATACCCTAACATGCCACCTCCAAATCCTATGAGTATGGCTAGACAATTTGACTTGACCAGATATCAACTATATCCTTACCCCATGGATAATAGTTGGAGGAACACTGTACCTAAGTTTGCAGGAAATAGTGAATTGATAGCAGAGGAACATATCAGACGATTCAATGCTTTTATACAAGACATTGGCATTGAATATGAGGATATAAAAATGAAATTATTTATGATATCTCTTATTGATGAAACAAGAGATTAGGTAAATAGTTTACCAGATGCTTCAATATACTCCCTGACAGATTTCCACAATCAATTTCTTGAACAATATGGAAATCAATGTGCCCCTGAATTTGCTCTTCATGAACTAATAACTATTCAAAAGTATCAAAATGAACAAGTGTATGATTTTAATTTTAGATTCACTAAGTTATATAACAAGATCCCACAATAATCCAAATTGAACAACCAAGCAGCCCTTAGCATATACTTGAAAGCATTCGACCCAAAGACAGGTTATGAACTTAGGAACAGAAGCCCTAGAACTTTGGTAGAAGCACAGAAAATAACTCTCACTATTGAAAACAATAAAAAGGCTGCTGGGATAATTGGAAAAAGAGAAAATATAAGAGTCCCTCAACACCCTAATCCTCCTTCAAACAAACAAGATTACTCACATAGAAATGAAAGGCCCAGACTTCATGATATGCCATATCATACGAATTGGAAAGATGGAAAGCCAGTGGATAATAACAAGAGACATAACTATGGAAGAGATACCCCAGACCCTTTAAAGAAAAATGGAACCCACATGGTAGAAGACAACCCATGGTGTATGCCCTGTAATTTGCCACATTCTCCTGATTATTGCGTGGTAGGACAATCAGTACAAAAGGATCAGGTATCTTATAACTCTAAAAGGGAAAATCATACTATAAACATGTTGGGTACTAAACCTCACACTTTTGAAGAAGACTATTCATCCAATGAGGAGGCAGGATACGAATATGATGTGGGAACTCAAAAGTATAATGTGAACATGGGAAAACAAGAAATATTTTCTGACCATGAGGAGGATTTAAGGAACTATGGATATGGTCTTGATACAACACATAATTGTCATTGGCAAAAACCTTCTGAAGAAGAGAGAAAAACTTTAACAATGGCTACGGTAGCACAAGCCAAGAGTAGTTACAACTTGAGAAATAAAACAATCAATGCTAAACAAGGTACTCCTAGAAGTGTGTTTATAAAAAATCAAGTCTCCGGTAAAAATGATGAAAGTAAAATTGAGAAAACACCTCATAAAACAGTTCCTGTTAATACACAAAAGAAAACGAAGGATAGCTCACAAACTGAGGAAAAAAGGCAAACAAAAGTTGAAAGGTCGGAACCAAACATAAACCCCCTATTTGATATTGCTCAAGTTGTTTCTCAAGTGAAAATATCTGTGCCGCTTCTAGAAATGATGAAGGTAGAAAAATATAAGAATACAGTGGTAAAGATGATCTCAGATGTATCAGACAAAACACTAGAACAACCTAGCCATAAAATAAATAATGTCCAACAAGAACCTGTCAAAACCCCTGAGGTTTACTTAGGTGATACATTAATGAAAAATCCATCTCAAGTAGATCCATTCTATATCACTTTGTTAATATGAAACAAATTGGTTAGGACTTGTATGCTTGATTCGGGAGCAACAATGAACATAATGCCTATGGTTGTCATGAGAGAGCTTGGAATGTGGGTAGATACTTCATTTGGCAAATGTTAAAGCTGGTTATAAAATTGATATCACTATGGTAGATATTCCACCTTATTATGGAATGTTGTTGTGAAGACAGTGGACTACTATGGTAGGGGGAAATGTGCAATTAGACTTATCTTATGCCACTATCCCAGTAGGAACACACGCAGTTAAACTTTATAGGGAACCACGGTTTGAAAATATTATAGAAAAGATTGATCCAAACCAAATGACCTACTTTTGTGACATAGATCTTGGCACATTCAGGATAGAAGGAAACAATCTTGAACTGAACAACACTGACCCAATTCACCATGAAGCCCAACTTGATGAAAATGGTGTATGGACCATGTATTTTGATGGTGCATGCAGCAAGGCTGGGAATGGAGTTGGGATAATTTTTATATCACCATCAGGAAAGACATTCAAATACTCATTTTTCTTGGCCTTTGAATGTACCAATAATGTAGCTGAATATGAAGCACTTTTGGTTGGCTTGAGCATTGCTAGAAAATACAAGATCAAATTGTTAACTGTATATGGAGACTCTGAGTTGATAATTTCACAAATCAAGGGCAAATATTCCTAAAAAAACAAAAGATTAAAACAATACAAGAATGCAGTTCTGGATGATATAGAAATATTTGATGCTTTTTCGATAAGTTGGATAGATAGGTCAAAAAATATAATGGCTGACTTCCTTGCAAACATAGCTTTGAAAAGGGATAATATTACCCAGTCAGGTATTTCAGAAGTTGAGTTCGAGACTAGACCAACTATCCCAGACAACATATATAACTGGCAAGTTTTTGATAGTGATGCTGATTTACTCAAATTTTTGCATTGTATAGATCAGTATGAGAATCAAGAGATTGATCTTAATGCTTTTGTTGAGGAGATTGATGGTAAAGAGACTTTATTTGGGAAGGAAATTGTCCAACTTAAAACCAATAAGATTCCGAAGGGATTAGTAGCATTAGAGAGAGTTTTTGATGAGAATGATCAATCCATTTCCAAAAAAGTAACAATAAAAGAGGAAGATGTGGAAGAAATAAATTTAGGAACTGAATTGTCACCTAAAAAAGTCTACATTGGAAAGAAGATAACCCCTGCAATTAGAAACATGTTAATTACATTATTGAGAAAATATAAACATGTATTCGCCTGGTCCTATGATGATCTTAAAGCTTATAGGGAAGATTTACTCCAGCACGAAATCCCTCTGAAGCCAGATGCTAAGCCTTATAGACAAAAGCAAAGACCTATCAACCCTATGTTAGAACCAAAGATGTATGAAGAACTCATGAAACTCAGGGAGGCTGGCATCATAAAACCAATTAGGCATTCATCCTGGGTTTCAAATTTAGTGCCTGTTAGGAAAAAGAATGGGGATATTAGACTTTGTGTAGATTTTAGAAACTTAAACATATCCTCCCTTAAAGATAATTATCCCTTGCCTAATATGGAAATCTTGTTACAGAGGGTTACTGGCTGTGAATTGTTATCCATGATGGATGGTTTCTCTGGTTATAACCAGGTTAAAGTTAAAGAGTCTGAACAATACAAAACAACTTTTACAACCCCGTGGGGAACATATGTATATGTAAGGATGCCATTTGGCCTTACAAATGCTGGAGCTACATTCCAAAGGGCAATGGATGTTGCCTTTGCAGGTTTGATAAATGAGATCATGGCTGTATATCAGGATGATCTCACTGCATACTCAAAAAGGGCAGAGGATCATGTGAATCATCTTGAGAAAATATTTATCAGAGCACTAGAGTATGGCATTTCCTTGAACCCTAAGAAATGTAAATTTGCAGTCACAGAGGGGAAATTGCTTGGGCACATAGTATCCAAAGATGGAGTTAGGATTGATCCCGAAAGAGTAGATGCAATAGATAAAGTTACTATCCCAAAGACAGTCAAGGCCATACAATCATTCTTTGGACAAATAAACTTTGTGAGAAGATTCATACCAAACTTTGCAAAAATAATTAACCCTATATCTAGAATGTTGAAGAAAAATGCAAAGGTTAATTGGATAGATGAATGTATAGAAGATTTTGCATCCATAAAAAGAGCAATTAAAGAAGCTCCAGTGCTAAAATCTCTTGATTTTAGTAAACCTTTTCAGATTTTCTCCTTTGCGTCTTTTTATACAGTAGCAGCAGTAATGCTACAAAAGAATAGTGAGGGTTATGAGCAGCCTATTTCCTTTTTCAGTAAATCACTCCAACATGCAAAACTTAACTATGATATCACTGAAAAACAAGCCTATGCGTTAGTAAAAGAAGTTAAGGCATTTATACCTTACCTAGTTGGGGCTAAGGTGATAGGTTATGTCCCAAATGCAGTAGTCAAAGATGTGTTTATGCAAAATGAAGTGACTGGGAAGAGATGTAGGTGGATAAACTGACTTCAAGAATTTGATATAGAAATTCAAATCACAAAACTGGTAAGGGGACAAGGGCTAGCAAAATTAATAACTGAAATAAACCTTGAGGCTGCCCAAGTATGTAATATTAAAAATGAAGAGGATATGGTAACAAGTATTGAGAAAACTCCTTGGTATACTGACATAGTGTAATACCTCAAACACATGAAATGCCCTGAAGGATTTGATGATAATAAGAAAAGAACTCTAAAATTGCATGCTTCAAAATATGTGCTTATAGAGGGAGATCTTTATTGGAAAAACAAGGATGGTATCTTATTGCTCTATTTAGATGAAGAAAAAGCTAAATCTTCCTTAAAAGAGATGCATCAGGCAGTGTGTGGTGGCCATTTCTTAGCTAAAACCATAGCACACAAGATATTAAGGGCTAGCTACTATTGGCCCAAGGTCTTCAATGATGACTATAGCTTTACTAGGAAATGTGAGGCCTGTCAGAGATTCTTAGGGAAGTTAAATATCAAGGGGCATTACCCTTGAGACCTATGCAAGTTGATGCCCCATTTCACCAATGGGGAATTGACTTTATAGGAGAGATTATGGAGAAATCAAGTGGCAGCCATAAATGGATATTAGTAGCCACAGACTATTTTACGAAATGGGTGGATGCAATACCCACAAAATAAGCAACTAGCAAGGTTGTGACGAATTTTCTATTGGAAAATATTATAACTAGATTTGGGGTACCATCGAGGCTCATAACTGACAATGGAATGTGTTTTAGATCTGATGAGTTTAAAAAATTTTGCAAACCTTATGCTATCATGGTCTCATATTCTTCTCCATACCACCCTCAAGGTAATGGGCAAGCTAAGTCTAGCAATAAAAGTATCCTGAAGATTATAAAAAGAATGATGGATAATAACAAGAAAGCTTGGGATTCCAAGTTGAGATTAGCACTATGGGCTGATTGGATCACAATAAACAAGGCAATTGGCAAATCACCATTTGAGCTAGTATATGGAACTCATGCTAGACTCCCAATACACAACCTATTGCCAGTATGTAAGTTTATCCTGCAAGAGGATTGGGATGTCCCAGAACTAATGGAAGAGAGGTTAGAACAACTAATGGAATTAGATGAAATAAGAGAACAAGCAATGCAACAGAATAAAAAAATGCAAATACAAATGAAATACTTATATGATAAAAGGGCTAAAGTCAGAAAATTTGAGGTAGGTGACATAGTGCTTATGTGGAATGCTAGAAATCAAGAAAAGGGCAAACATGGGAAGTTTGAGGCTCTGTGGATCGGGCCCTTTGTCATCAGTGACAAAGGAGGGGAGGATTCCTATCATTTATAGAACATGTCAGGTGAGGAACAAGAACTGCCGGTACATGGACAGTTCTTGAAACACTTTTTCTCTTAGAAGAAAACCAGAGGGAAAAGAATTGCCAGTGCATGGACAATTCTGGTCAATACTCTCAAAAATACTTCTTTCCATGCACAGTAGTTCCACTATTCATCATAGTTCATAGTTCGCCCAATGGATAAGGCACTGGTCTGCTCCTCCAGAAATCTAGGATCTTGCTATGCCCACAAGAGGCATACATCCCCAGACAGAGCCTATGTTGGAAATAGATATTTCCAGTCAATTTTTTCAAAAGATGCACAGATCTATTATCAATGATGAACACAGCCTATAACCAGGGTTGAACCTGGTGCCTACTACTGCAGTTAATTTTGCTTATTTTATTCATATTATGATCAGTTTATTTTATTTGGCTATATATATATACACTTTTTCTTCAGACCTACCCAAGCCATACCAAACCTGGGACTCTCAAAACAATGACTGATCTCCATACCTGAAGCTTGAGTTTTGAACCCATACACGTACCTGAGCCGGTAACTTAGAGAAAAAAGGTATACATAAATTTGATTATCTTTTAATCTGGCCAGTTGTCTAGTAGATTGCTGCATGATATTCTGTTGCAGAAGTTCAATGAAGAGGAAATAATTCAAGTTCGTGAAGCTAGGCAAAATGAAATAGTTAGCCTTACTAGAGAAAAAGCCTTGTTATCACAAAGATTAGGTGAATTTGAAGCCACAACATCACGTCTAAAGTCTGAAATGAAGGCTGAGTTGGATCGTTTCCCACGGGAGAAAAAGGATCTCTCTGAACAAATACGGGAAGCATAAACATCATTAAACTACAAAAGTAAAATAGAACGGGAAATTATTTTCCCTGAGTGAATATAACAAGATTAAAATGAGAATTGTTTTCACTCAGAGAGGAATTATTTTTCGGAAGATTTAACCTGATCCAACGAAAAAAATTTATATCTTCATCCTAGAAGAAGGGATTAATTCAAAAGGTAATAATTTTTACCTAGAAAATATTTTTAAAAGAACATACAAAAGCTGATAAAAATTTCACCGAGGAGCAATAATCATTTTTACCCAAATAAATACTTTTGTCCAATGTAAGTGAAAATATATGATGGTAAATATAAAGAAATGAAGAAAAGCTAATAAGGAATGAGATTAAATATTTTAATGATGAAGGTTAATTTAAATATTTAATTTGGCAAAGGAGAGTATTTTATTTTACTGAGAATAAATTAAATAAAGAGTTATACCAAAGAAACTAAGCAGCAACGAGAATATTTTGTGATTGGTAAAAGATTTATGTTAAAATTAATCAAACCTAAAGTCACGACAAAAGATTTGATTAAATTATTAACAGCCTTAAAAGGAAACATCAACGCAAACTATTATTAACATTTGGGTATACAAAGTGACAATAAATTAAGATAAAATCAAATATTGTCACGGAGATGAAAACCCTAAATATAAATATAAGTGAGAAAATATACAACGGAAACAACACCTCATGACAAAGGTCCTAAGGTCCACATCAATGAATAATATATTATTTATATACTGTTTATCTGACGAATAATTTGTTTCCTTTGCAGGATTAGGGTTGCATTGAATGCAATGAAGTGGCTCTCGACTGGTGGTTAAATGCTCTCAACGAGGAAGATTATATATTTTATTCTAGCCTCCGAGGATTTGTTGAGTCTTTTAAATCATAATATTTAAATTTATGTAATGAATAATGTCAGTTTTCATGGTTAATCAGTTATCAACCGTCATGAAGTTTGTAACAGGTCTAAGGCTTGTTGTATCTCTTTAAATAGAGATCCCAGGACTCGGAGAAAGGAGTTAGAACAGAGTTAGAATAGGGTTAGAATTAAGTTAGAAATAGAGATTCTTTACACAAACAAATTGAAGCATTTTTGGATATCTGATGCAAGTTTAAACTTGCAATTTCATTCTGAGAGAGGCTATGGTGTATGATATGTTCTAAGGCAGCATTTGAGGATTGGAATTCGAGATACATTGTGACGGTATCATCTATTTGTCGTTTTAATTCAGTCAATTTAATTATCTCCATATCATTCATTTTTTGATTATTCAATTTAAATGTGTTAAGGATATGTTTAAATTGTCTGATTACATTTGCTAATTCAGTGTAGTTGATTTGATTGGTTTCTCTGAGAGAATTAAATCCTTTCTCATCAATTATAGTAATCTTAAAATATTGAATGGATTATTAAGTACGATTAATTGATTGATTAGGTTATTAATTTATCTCCATAGTTGATCTAATTTGTTAATTTGCAAATCTAAATTGGTTCTTTCCGGAAAGATTAAAATCCTTTGTGTTTTACATTTAATACAATTATGTCCTTTGGATTATTAAGAATGAATTAATAATTTCTTCCTTGCACATTTGTACAAGTTGCAAACTATTGTATGTGCCAATCAGATTGAATTATTACCTGATACAAGTATTTGTTTCTGACATCTTGACTCCGTTGCCCAAAACAGACAAAGCACCAATCAAATTATTGATTTATTTTATGTTTAAAATCATTTGTAGATTCATTTTATGTTATTTGTTATTTATTTCTGTTAGAGTTTAAGTTAAATCATTTGCTTTTCTTAGAAATAGTTTACAGTATTTCATCTGATTTACAAGTATGCCATTATAATTGGATAAACTAGCAGCAAACCAACTATAAATTTGATCATACAACCTACTTTGATAATCAAAGGTTCACCTGCCTAGGTTGTAGCAGGACCTAAAGCATAGGGAGAAGCTGATCGTTAAGGTCAAACTTCAGTCATTGGCTCAAAAACGTTGTAGATTTGACCATAGGGCTTGGCATCCCCTTAGAATCCACAACCTACATTTTTGAGACCCAACAGGATGAATCTCCATTCTCATGTTAGAAAGGGGCCAATTAAGGGTTCAAACATCAATTATGTCTCAAGATTCATCAAGCTAGGAGATGAAGAATGTGAAATGGTATAATATACTAATAATATAATTCTACAAAAGACAAAACCATGATAGTTATATTGTTTCTTTAGTGATGCCCTATATCTCTAGCCAATTTTATAAACAAATACAATAGATAGGGGTAAAAGGTTAGTATTGTGTCACACTTTTATAAAGGAAACAAACAACACAAATATAATTTTCCAACTTAAATGACAAAAAAACTCATATTAAAGTTTAGAATTTTAAAATGACATAAACTAATGAAATGTAGCAATTTTAGTATAGTTTATGTTTATAATTTTTAAATTTTTTATAATTAGTCAGATTTTTTTAATTTAATTGATGAATTTTAATTGTTGATTTTTAAAAAAAAGTGAAGTCAATGGGACGTCAAGAAAAATATAGAAAAATCATTTTTTAAAATTTCTTTTTCCTAATTAGACAACTCAAATATTTAGTGCATGGAAACAAAAAAAAAATTGATAAAAAATATATTTTTTAATAACTTCGTAAAGTCAAATTTAACGAGAACGTGATAGTTTTCATGGGACATCAACTTTTGTGCATTTTTTATATTTTTTGAAAACAAAAAATACCTCTTGGAGAAGACTCTCTCCTCTACTGCGCCGTATATTTTTCAAAATTTTAAAATATATTTTACCAATTTGCTTGTAATTTCTAATTTACTTCATGTTTGATTATAATAACCTACATTGAATAAAGTTTTAAAAAACCTACAATAAAAATAATCAAAATTTGATAGAAAAAATATATCTAGAATTTGCATTCTGAGCACTATAATGGGTATTCAATCATTTTTGTAAAAATATGCTTTGACAAAATAAATTTGGAGTTGAACATGAACTTTTATACAAATTTTTGAAGATGGAGGGCTTGGCTGCCACATGGGATGCCACATAGACGTTTCGGGCGAGACGGTATTGCTTGAAAAATTTCCAAGTGAAACTCTCTCTTCCAAAAGCTTCTATGCAAATAAATACTATTTTCATAGTTGAAATCATATTTTATACATTTAAAGATTTTGGGTGACACTCTTTATGCCACGCAATGCCACATAGGTGCTACGTGGTTTCGGGCGGAACCGTTCCATGCGAAAATTGTTTAGAGCGAAACTCTTTCTATAGAAACTATTTAGTTCGCTGAAAGTGTGACACATGTTTGAAATTTTACCCATAGAATGGTATAGAAAGCTCACGTGTTCTCAAGGGATAGAAGGTCATGTAAAATCAATCAATCAATCAATCTATCTATCTATCTATCTATTTGTCTATTTGGCTATCTATCTATCTATCTATCTAGATAGAGATATGGAGATGATCCTATCCCTCATTTGATTAATAAAAAATAAATAAAATTTAGGTATTGAATCATATAGAAATGTTGAAACATATTATCGAATTATCAACTAACCAAAAAAATCCAAAATATCCTAACAACAAATTTTAGTTTTGAATAGAAATAATAATTCAACAACTCTCTCCTCCTCATTTGCTTCTCTTCAATCATTTATCATTCAGAAATAAATAAAATTTAGGTATTGAATCATATAGAAATGTTGAAACATATTATCGAATTATCAACCAACCAAAAAAATCCAAAATATCCTAACAACAAATTTTAGTTTTGAATAGAAATAATAATTCAACAACTCTCTCCTCCTCATTTGCTTCTCTTTAATCATTTATCATTCATGGAGGACCAAATGCTCCATTGGTCTATTGGGTGCTTTAAAAGAAAGACATTTTTTGATATATTTCTTAGTTTCAAGTAGTTGATGGATACCTACTAAATAGTATAGTTTGACATTAGGGCCTCTATAGTTAATGAATACATCATACAATCATAAATATTTAGATGCCTACCACCTTTCACCCTATGGTTCCATCCTAAAGAAAATATTAACTTTCACTTTTTTTGGCTAAATAAGGATGAAGCAGTAAGGTGAGTTGAGATTGTTTGAGGTAAACATATAATTAAATAAATGGAGGACAACTAAATCATAGATGATAGTAAAAATGCTAAATGACAAAAAATGAAAAAACTTAGGTTGTTAGGATATGCAAAGCTAATTATAATCATTTCATTTCATCAACACATTAGAGATGGGCAGGATTCATACTTGAACAAGTTAAAGAATGATACTAACACATCACAAGCTCAAAATAAAATATAAAATATAAAATCTCGAAAATAGGATAAATACAACTATAAAATCAGATTTTTGTCCATGCAACTGTATGTTTCCCTCAAGACACGCATTTAAAACAACTTGACTTGCTTAAGGAAATTCCTAATAATGTAACGTTCAACGTATATTAAGCTTTCCAAGAAATTTACAAATTATCGTAATAATGGAGGTCAATTTTCATAGAAAACCTTTGAATCACTTTCCCTCTTGCGTTACGTTCACGCTGTACATAAATTTCCAATGTGGCGTACAAGAGAGGGCCCATGGATAATAATCAGCAAGTGAAGTCTGAACAAAAATTCTTGCATTAGGCAAAGGACAGACATGATAAAAACTGGGGCATGTGCATGAACGGGTGTTGTAGTCAAAATGTTTTTCCACACGGCAACCAATTTTTTCCTGGAAATTTAACGTAGGTGATGTGTGTTTCTCAATCCAATCAACTCACACACCTTGGATCCCATTGACCAACTCAATTCCTGGGGCATAATTCATTTATGTTGCCTACGTTTCTTAGGAAGAAAAGTTATTGAAGGTTGTTGAAGTCACTATGGGAGATTTTGTGTATCCACCGGAACTCCTTTCCTGTGCAATCTGAAAATCAGTTGACTAAAAATGAAAATAAAAGAAAACATTAAAGAATAGCCGTATATTATTGTGTGAAGGAGTCCAAACATGTCAAAAAAATCCTCAAGCATTTGTATTTGGTGAGTTTGTTCACACTCATTTAAAGGTGTTCAAATTACATACATGTAAGGTGGAGATTCATTGTAGATAATTTGGATTGTATTTCAGAGAGTTCAGAGTGCATGTAGAGGAGAGGATCCAATAGTTGAGTATCCTAACTTCATGCCTCTCAAAATTATATGTGGCAATTTCGAATCACTTCAAAAATTTTAGAGAAGTTTACTTGGCAAGGCCTCTCCTTATAACTAAGGTTTCAGGTCCACATCATCAAATATGATGCCCCATCAACATAATTTTTGTTGGGATGTCCAAAAAGACCCAAAAAAAATGGTGGACCAATAGTTGTGCATTAAGTCATGTTTTGTTGGTGCGCTGATATGGCATCACATGTTTGGTAGCTTTTTAGATCTAAAGAGCACAATTCATTCAATTATAAGTACTTATAGTCAACACTAATAATCTTAAACTCACAACTACTAAAGCTAAACTTTTAAAAATCCCAAATACTATCACAACTATTCGAACATGCTCAACAATTGAGTCCTCTGAGGACTCCTAAACAGGGAAATTTGAAGACAGAAATAACTTCTAGACTGTTTTTTGTATTGGCTTTTGCTTTGTTCCATTCTATATTGCGGACTGCCTCAACTCTTTTGGTCTCTTATATTTGGATTTTTGTTACTTCTTACAGTTTCTAGTTTGAGGACTGGTCTCTTGTAATTATTTTTTTCATTAATCAATACCAAAAAAAAAATCTTGTTCTTGAGTTTTCTTCATAGACAGGGACCTCTCTAGGTGAGCCAATTCGTGAGGGATGCTGCCATAATTGCCATATGACCATGTAGTAATTTCCTACTCATGTGAGGTAAACGGAAAGTTAGAGTTGAGTAGATGGAAGTGTGACTTTCCGTCACTACGCTTGGAATCTTCTGCTACGCATTAGGGTCTGACTGACTAGAGGGTGCAGCTGCTATTGTCAGGTGCATAATATTTTTTCCTATAACCTTCGTGTAAACACAGCCAACTAATTATGTCTTCGTCAGGTGGGCAATAACTCGGAAGCACACTATATCAACTTCAAATTTTATCGTCCTTGTGTAAACACAACACTGACTTCAGCCTTTTCTTGGTCATGACGAGGCAATCACCGACTATATTAACTTAACCTTTATACTTGTCGTGTTGTTGGCAGGCAAGAACGTGGAAACATAGCCCGCAAAATTTGACTTCACCAAGACAACAACATGCAACCACTATCCATTTGCGCACTGTTGGTTTATTGGCTATTTCTATCTCTATACTAGTTAATTGTTGAAGCACTAAATCATTTGTTTTCAATTACTGGGCTTCTTAACACATCCACTTTACTCTACTCTACTCTCTCTACTCTTGCTTGTAATTCCATTGTTAATTTATTTATTTGTTTCTTCACTAAAGCATCAATTTTTTTTTGTTAATGGCATCAACTTTGTCATCAAGTCGAAGAGAGCAGGGATGTGATCCATTTTTGGTACTTGAACCTCTCAACAAAAAGATGAAATCCTTCATGTCTATAACTGTCTGATGTATTCATCAACCATCGAGGCATAAACGTCAAAATAACTCTAGCTTCTCATCTTTACAATTCTCTAAAGGAAGACGGGATCCAGACATATCTATATTCTAAAGAGACTGGACTGGGAGATTCACTTTCTCCCACCATAAAGAATGCAATATTCTCTGTCGCAATGCACATAGTCATCTTATCACCATGATATGCAGAGTCTGCTTGGTTCTTAGTTGAGCTAGCTTTGATGTTTCAAACCAAGGTTAGGATTATTCCCCTGTCTTGCCTTATTGAGCCTTCAGACTTTAAATTCACTTACACTAAAAACAAGAAAAACTTAGTTTTCCCTCAAATTGTCCTCGCAGCTTGGCCTTGCTCTTGATGTTCATTGATTAATTTTGATGGGCACTAAATGTGAGGAATGATGCAGGAAGGAGAAATTTGATTGTTATGAGTGTGAGCAATAGGATTTTGTGTAGGGTTAGTTGTTATAAGGGGTTTTGATGTTTTGTTGACTCGTCATTTTTGTTGTAATCAATTTGTCCTTAGTTATCTCAGAGGGTTTCTCCTGGAGGGGTGTTTTGTTACATTTGTTGAAAAAGGTTTTATGCATATAATTTGTTGTGCATTTGAGTCCACTAACTTTATTCTTATCAAGGAACCCATTTTGTTGTTCTATTATATGCTCTTGAAAATATGTTTCATTATATATATATATATATATATTCTACAAAGTTCCTTTGTACAATGTAACTATTTTCTTTTTATTTTAAATTATTGTAGACAGAAAAAAATTTACCTAAAATTTTAATATGTTTTGCATTTGCAATATAAAGTTAAAAATAATTAAATATAAATGAGTTTTTTTCTACTATTTATGTAAAATTGTTTTATTATTTCTAAGTTTAATGATTAATGTTGCTTTGAAGAGTAATAAATAGGTTTTTTAACTATTTAAATAAAAATGTACCTGCATTCCAAGCTCCTTAGAATGAATCTTCACCTTACAAGTTTGGTTATTTGAGCTCGTTTAGTGAACAATATGAAATAGTGGTGTGATCATTAATTGCACTCCTTACTAAGGGTAATATGAGGTCTCTACAAAAAAGATGAATTGTAAACTACAAATGTGAAACCATATTGACTGGTGTTTTCCTACCCTCAATTAGTTTTGGTATAATATGGGTAAACATTATTTAATATTTTAAAATCCACATTAATCAATAGAGGTGGTTTAGAAAGTATCTCTTTTATTTTGTTTTGATTTTTATTATTTTAAAAGAACAATTCACTAAAATAAAAATGAGTACAATAGTCATTAAATAATGACAAATATAATTGTAAGGGAAAGTACTTCACATTAGATTAATCTAAGTTAATTTTAAAAAACTATTCAATAAAGTACAATTAGTTTAGATTAATTATAGTTGGGTTCATCATTGCCACCAATCTAAGTAATTAAAATAAAAATAGAAATCAAATAAAACTAAATGTGATTTTTAGCTAGATTTTAAATGATTGAGAAGTGTTGGACAAATATTAGAAAATGCAAAGGATTTCTCATTCGGTAATCATATTACTCATAATTTTATTCCATGATCCCACTTTTTATTTGGTCAGTATTAGTGATTATTACTCTTTGTCATGCTTTGTCCTAAATAATAGCATTGCCTAATCACTCTATGTGCAATGTTATTGATATGAATTTATCTCATTGACTTGCTAGACTTGAAAATATTTATACCTTGAAAATGATTTGAAATATTTATAGATTAATTTTGATATTAAGCATAAACTTTTGATTTCATATAATTAGCATTTAATAGATTGTGATACTAATTTTCTCCGACTTGTCAACCACTCAATCATTGTATCCCATGAGTGCTACTTTTTCATTTGCTACCATTTATTTTTAAGCTAGATTTCATAATAAAGTTGCAATAGAGTAGTGATAATAAAGTTTTTTACTTTTATTCCCTTCTAATCTCCCCCCAAAACCAATTAGTAAGTGATTCAATTTATAGTTTGATCGTGTCCATTTTTATTTTATTTTATTTCCTACAGACATTTGATTAAACTTTTATAGTTTGATCGTGTCCATTTTTATTTTATTTTATTTCCTTCAGACATTTGATTAAACTTGGAGCTCAATTGACTTATGCTATATTATATATTTCAACTACATCTAGATGTTGATTGAAATGTTTTGTTTAACTTTTTAAAGTTTTTCACTCAATCTCATTGCATACATGGGCTCAGAATCTATTGGTATTTTTTTTTTATCATGCTTAGTTTTCTTTGGTTATTTTGAGTGTTTTTCATTTTTTTTTTAATCTTGATCTATTCTTGAACATGATTTTAGTTTTAAAGATGGTATAAGTAGATTTTGCATTTGGTTGCCTCTCTAAACTTGAGGACTATAAATTGATGTCTTGCCAAATAACTGAAACATAATCTCTCCTTACTCTCTTTTATAATCTCTTTATCTCATCTAGAAAGTAGAGTAAGTTACAATGGCAAGTGCAACAATCAAAGTATAGGGCCATTCACACTCCACATGTAAAGCAAATGTGTTGGCATATTTTCATGAGAAGGAATTTAATTACAAATTCCTCCTGGTGGACTTCTCAACAGAGACTCACAAGCTATCTCCTTTTGTCACTCTCAATGTAAGAAAACAAATAGTTGACTCACTTCCTTTCTTTCTTTCATACATTCACATCATTCATCATTTGATTTATTGATGCAGTCATTTGGATAGTCACATGCATCTAGATTTCGACTAGTGCAGAGTGATTGTCAACATTGAACACTAGTCTTGATGTTGAACATGGTGTTTGTGGCCATCTCACTACTAGCACCTTGAAGAGATTAGAGTGGGAGACCACAGTCACATGTTTGGGCATGCGATTAATGGAACCCCTAAGCTAATGCCACTTACCCTTGTTGCTCCACATCAGGTCCTTTTGATATAATGGGACCAAAGAGAGAGCTTCACACAACTCCAAAAGCTAGATTAAACTAGGTGCCTTGCAAGTAGGCCAAAGCTTTATGTGTTGCTTGGTTCTAGAAGATTATTAGTGTGCCCATATTACTTACACCAATTATTAATTAATATTATTTCTTGGTTAATTGCTGCCACTCTTGGACAAATAGTGTAGATAAGGGAAGCACAATATAGATGACTAAATTTGTTGGGAAATAAAATATATTCTAAAATGAATAAATTCCTATTATATAAAACATACGTGTAGATAACTTACTGCAATCTTTAACAACTCTTTGATAAACTAAATCAGATCATGAAGTTGGTTTATATCATTGAATTTTTGTACAAAGCTCTCCAAATTAGTATTAGTGGTAGTGGAAGGTCCACAATTGGTTAGTTATGGATAAGATTATGAAGATGATGAAGGGGTAGAAGGCCCAACAATTATTTCTTCCTGAGGAGGAGAAGAGGATGAGAAACAACTACAAGAGCAACAACATGAAGGAAAAGGAAACTTGCCCATTACTAACAATGAGGAAATATATAGAGGGGAAAGAAAATTTAAAGTTGTCATTTCTTCTTTCTCTAGAGACAAGATCACTCACTAGGTTTGTCTAGACTTGATCATTGTAATTTATTATCATGTGAAAGGCATTTTCCATCAACTGTCAATGGGGGCAAGGATTGAAGAGATGTATTTACAATGCACCTATTTTCACCATGGTGGACATGAGAACAAAAGTTATCCAAGAAAAAACAAATGAGCCTAGGAGAGCATGAAAATATGAGAAATATTGTAACTCAACAACAAGAAAAGATGAGAAATGCTACACCCATTCATGGTCAAGCTTAAACAACACACTCTAATATTTGACCACTTAGGATATTTGCTCAAACACAGATCAACACTTGTAATTTGATTTACAAACCTTGTTTTCTAATTCACAAACCATTGAACTGAAATATGGTAATCCTAATTTTTGAGTATACTCATGCAATTTCAATCTCATACATTTGCATAATTCAGATTAATATATATCACAACAAGTTCAAATTAAAGATTTGAACTAACTCAACAACTATTGTTATAAAGATTGATTAACAATATTGTTTGAACTTGAACTGTTTAATGATCTATATGAAGAAATCTGTATGTTAGAAATTACATAAACAAACATACCAATTGTAACACTTTCCTGATCAATACCTGATAAGACTCTTTCAAATTCTCCTTACTCAATACATAGATGAAATTGCTATCTCAAATCAGAGGAGATAAATATATACTCAGAGTGTCAAACAGGAGTAGACCTTCTTCAATTCAATCTGTTATAAATTCTTTGCCACAACAATCTCCAATGTCTCCCTTCTAATCTACAATGCAAGGTCTGAGCTCCGCTTCAAGACCAATGCTTTCTCTAATCCACAATTATGAAATCGACATCACCAAATATGATGAAAAACTATCAGCACAAGGCAACGATTCCTCTCCAATATCAGATCAGCCAGCAATGAGTCTTCAATGATATAGATAATAGTACTATACAGGCTGCAATGTATTTCATTTATATGCAAATTGCTGTTACAGTCTCCTCTATTATTGATCACTTTGATGGAATCATGATTTAGTGTCAAATATAATGCACAATGAATGCTCTCCAAATGATGATTGTTGTTGATAGAAGGATTCAAGCCTTACACCTCAACTATTCCTTTGATTATAACTAATGCCAAATCAATTGATATAAGCTAAGGGAATGTAAGTGAAGATATGATATTCCTTTGGTATGACTGAGATGGAATATATAGCTTAATTCCCACACTGGATTTTTTAACACTTCAGAAATATGATATAGAGTCTTCAACAGATGTAAACAAGGCCCGAAAACACTTCACAAAATTCCCTTTGACAGCGTATTAGTCTTCCACGATTTCAATAGCAAAGAATTGAAATCATAAGATATGCATTCACAACCATATATGTGGGACCCTCATTGTCAGTTGCTGTAGAATGCATCTCCTATTAAGCTTTCCTTCTGTCGGAACCCGCAAATTCTATATCATGTGTGATTCTTCAAATGCTGTATCAAATGTTGTATATTACTTAGTGATTACCAGGGCCCACAATACACTTCAAATAGGCTTACATAGATTGCATCAGAGTTTGTCTCCTCTGCAATAGCAAGCAATATAAACTTTAGATAAATACAAACAACTTCCCAAAGAGTAGTCCATGAATTCCCAAACTCATATTTCACACAAACTCTCTATAGATGCATCGATGAATTACTTTGTAGAATGGATTAGTTTTTCAAGGGCCCACACACCACTAGTTAGAGACTCATAAAATTTATGATTTCTGATTATAATAATCATAAGCTACAACCTCTATCTGCTGGGACCCACTGCAACTGTCAGAGTTTGTCTCTGACTTTACCAGCAATACCTTATCAAACTATACATCTAAAATTTGCAATACAAATGGAATTAAGCAACCTGCGAACACCAGATAAGAACTTGGAGCAAATACCAATTATATATATTTATCAAATTCATTTGCAAATTTATATTTATTCATAAATCAATAAATTTGCAATAAAACCCTCTGACTAATACTTATTTTCAAATCTTCATACAATGTCTTCAATGAAGCATAATGATCAATAGTTAGCAATAAACCTACTGAAAACCTAGAACAACACTTGGAGCACAAATGTGAAATCTGAGATGATTTCACCTCAATGACCGTAAGGGAGCATCACCAAACCGATTTCTACAAATGCAAGGGAACATCACCTTGACATGAGTTGAATACAACTTGACAAAAGTCATAAACCAAAACATAAGCATCTGAAAAAGTATGCTCAACAATGACTCTCAAGCTTCCTTTTAAAGCCATTACATTAATTAGGCCCAACCTTATTTTATTAAATGAGAGTTTACATGTACACATCATACCCAAGCATTTTAAATGCTTTTACATGAACTTTATTAAATGCTTGCGATTGTACTTTTTAAATGCTTGTTCATAACACTTTTTAATAAAGTGTAGTACTACTGACTTAATTAACTTAAATAAACTATTAATTCTATAAAGTAAATAAAAATACTTTACAAAATTAATTTATAATTATAATATTTTAAGTTACTTAAAAGTGGGGACACGACAACCCTCCCTTCCTGAAATTGTTTGTCCCTAAGCAATGGGAAGAAAACTGAACTCAATCAATCCCTGGATCCCAAATCCAGCGAGGTTCAAGCATGTTCAACCGCATCTCCTCAATGTTGCTGATAAAGATCCTAGGACTGCTTCCATTGTCGCACAAAGTAGCAAACACCAATGTGCCTAAGTTGCCATGAATCAGAACAATAGTATACAAACTAAAAATATCATTGCAAATGAAATGCCAAGTATCATCTTCAATACATGAAGAAAAGGAATCATCATGAAACCAATTGCCAACAAGAAAATATGGATTCCCATCATAATAAACTCTTCTATATGTTGTTGTTCCAAAACTAAAATCACTTGCTTAAATGTTCAACAATGAAGAAAAATCATCAACCCATGGAAAGAAAACTATCACATCATCCATATACTCCAATAAGCACACAACATCACAATCATACATAGGCTGATTTAGTTCATCACATGGAACTAATGTATCAAACAAAAATGAACCTTCTTCATTCCCATTATCATATTCATGCATATCATTATTGGCTGGCCCAAAATCAAAAACTTGAGCTGATTGGAAAGGAATAGGACTATTGTCCTCAAACAAATCAGGAATTATATCATGCTAATCAACTCCATCAAAGGCTGACCCAAAACAAGAAATTCCATATATATCATCTATGCTTGTATGAAACCATTCATGACTCGTAGTGATCATCTACTTAGCTGTTATTTGATGAGGTAAAGTGTACTTGAGGCCTTTCATAATAACTTGTTTTCCATCATGTTGGAAAATCAGTTCCATAGCTTGTAGATCATGCATAACCCTTTTCAAAGAATGTAACCATTGCAACCCAAGCACAATTTCATTATCTTTCAAGTCAAGCACATAGAAGTCATCACAAAGAGTGTACTCACCAAATTTGATACTAAGTTTGCTTACTTTCTTCTTGCAACGAATAGAGAGTCCTCCTACTATGTTCATATCAAAGCCTTCAAAATCATCACAAAGTACTCCACTTTTGTTGACCAAGCCCTCATCAATTTAGTTATGTGAAGCTCCACAATCAAGAAGTGCTAATATTTTGCAACCAAACAAAGTACCTTAAAAAATGAATGGATTGTTCCTTGAAGCACCTGAAAGATATGCAATTCTAGAACTCTTGTTGTCATCAAGTGTAAGTTCTGGTGTTGGCTATCCATCATGATCATCATCATCAAGTACCTCTATGTAATGCACTTTGCCTTTGCCTAGGCACCTATGACCAATCTCCCTAGGTTGCTTGCAAGAGTAGCATAAGGTTTTCCTTCAGAGTTCATCTCTCTCTTCTTGAGTCATCCTAGAAGTACCTTCACCTTTCTTTGGAGGAGTGGGCTGCTCATAAGATTTCTGATTTGTACCTTCATCCTTGAAGCTCTTCTTTTGTGGAGTGTATGAAGGAATGATATCTAAATCAAGTGCAAGATCAATGGCCTCATCAAGTGTGCTTAGCTTATGAACCTTGACTAACCCTTTGATCCTATCATTCAACCCTTCAACAAACAACATTGTGATTCTTTTATTAGACATGTCAGGTACCATGATAGCAATCTTTGAAATTCATTCACATATGCCTCCACTCTTCCACTTTGTTTAAATTATGCAAGCTCATGGTAGTAGACTTGCACATCTTTTCTATCAAACCTGTTAATGAGTTTTTGAACAAACTCATCATATGAAGTAATCCTATTGTGATGTTGAGAGACAAGTCCATGGTGCCACCATTCATATGCCAATCCTTCCAAATGCATAGTAGCAAAATGTATGGCCTTTTCTTCACTCATAGGCTTGAGTGTAAGAAAGGTATCTAATTTGTTCACCCAGGCTCTTGCACTTATCTTGCCACTACCATCAAAGTTTTGAAGAGGTATCTTGTTCAAAGCATCCTTGTACTCCTTTGGTTGAGCTCTTCTTTGCCTTCATTAATTCACTCTACCTCTTTTAGTTTCATGCTTATGGTTCAAGAAGGTATTGATGTTCACTCTATCCCAAACATGATCCGGAAGTGAATCATACTCATCAATCAAGGCTATCAAGTCATCAACATCTTCATCTTCAAACTCTTCCTCAATTAGCTCTTCTTCTCTAGGAAGAAAGGTAGGCTGCATAGGTCTCTCAACAGTTGGTGTGTGTGTCCTTCTTCTCCTTGGTAAACCTGTAATGCTGCCTATTTCATTAGCCCTGTTGTTGTTGTTCCTGTTATTACCCACCAAACCTTGAAACATTCTTTCAATATTTGCATTTGTTTGTCACTGTTGTTCAGTTGCCTCACATTGTTGAGCTGCCATCTCACGCTGATTTTCAACCATCTCTCTAACCATTCGATCCATATCAACTTGTGGATTACCTTGTTGCCTTCTATCACCCATTGGCTTTCTTCTATAGTGATGAGGCAAAGGATCAATGTTGAAGCTCATAACCCATAGGCTGGCAGGTCTATGGCTCTAATACCACTGTAATATCCCGTTTAGGATATTTTCTCAAACATAGATCAACACTTGTAATTTGATTTACAAACCTTGTTTTCTAATTCACAAACCATTGAACTGAAATATGATAATCCTGATTTCTGAGTATACTCATGCAATTTCAATCTCATACATTTGCATAATTCAGATTAATATAGATCACAACAAGTTGAAATTAAAGATTTGAACTCACTCAACAACTGTTGTTACAAAGATTGATTGACAGTATTATTTGAACTTGAACTATTTAATGATTTGTATGAAGAAATATGTATGTCAGAAATTACGTAAACAAATATATCAATTTTAACACTTTCCTGATCAATACCTAATAAGACTGTTTCAAATTCTCCTCAGTCAATACATAGATGAAATTTTTGTCTCAAATCAGAGGAGATAAGTATATACTCAGAGTGTCAAATAGGAGTAGACCTTCTTCAATTTAATCTGTTGTAAAGTCTTTGCCACAACGATCTCCAATGTCTCCCTTCTAATCTGCAATGCAAGGTCTGAGCTCCACTTCAAGACCAATGCTTTCTCTAATCCATAATTATGAAATCAACATCAACAAATATGATGAAAAACTATTAGCACAAGGCAACAATTCCTCTCCAATATCAGATCAACTAGCAATGAGTCTTCAATGATATAGATAACAATACTTTACAGGCTGCAATGTATTTCATTTATATGCAGATCGATGTTACAATGCACAACGAAAGCTCTCCAAATGATGATCACTATTGATAGAAGGATTCAAGCCTTACGCCTCAACTATGCCTTTGATTATAACTGATGCCAAATCAATTGATATAAGCTAAGGGAAATGTAAGTGAAGATATGATATTCCTTTGGTATGACTGAGATGGAATATATAGCTTAATTGCCACACTGGCCTCTTTAACACTTCCAAAATATGATATTGAGTCTTCAACAAATGTAAACAAGGCCTGAAATCATTTCACAAAATTCCCTTTGGCAGCGTATTAGTCTTCCACGATTTCAATAGCAAAGAATTGAAATCATAAAATATGCATTCACAACCATATATGTGGGACCCTCACTGTTAGTTGTTGTAGAATGCATCTCAAATTAATCTTTCCTTCTGCCGGAACCCACAAATTCTATATCATGTGTGATTCTTCCAATGCTATATCAAATGTTGTATATTACTTAGTGATTGCCGGGGCACACAATACACTTCAAATAGGCTTAGATAGATTGCGTCAAAGTTTGTCTCCTCTGTAGCAGCAAGCAAGTAATATAAACTTTAGATAAATACAAACAACTTCCCAAAGACCAGTCCATGAATTCCCAAACTCATACTTCACACAAACTCTCTATAGATGGATCAATGAATTACTTTGTAGAATGGATTAGTTTTTCAAGGGCCCACAAACCACTAGTTAGAAACTCATAAAATTCATAATTTCTGATTATAATAATCATAAGCTACAACCTCTGTCTGTTGGGACCCACTAAAATTGTCAGAGTTTGTCTCTGACTTTACCAGCAATACCTTATCAAACTGTACATCTAAAATTTGCAATAAAAATGTAATTAAGCAACCTCCGAACACCAGATAAGAACTTGGAGCAAATACCAATTATATAATATATATATACATCAAATTCCTTTAAAAATTTATATTTATTCATAAATCAATAAATTTGCAATAAAACCCTCTGACTAATGCTTATTCTCAAATCTTCATACAATGTCTTCAATGAAGCATAATGATGAGTAATTAGCAAGAAACCTACTGAAAACCTAGAACAACACTTGGAGCACAAATGTGAAATCTGAAATGGTTTCACCTCAATGATGGTAAGGGAGCATCAACAAACTGATTTCTGCAAATGCAAGGGAACATCACCTTGACATGAGCTGAATACAACTTGACAAAAGTCATAAACCAAAACATAAGCATCTGAAAAAGCATGCTCAACAATGACTCTCAGGTTTCCTTTTAAAGCCATTACATCAACTAGGCCTAGCCTAATTTTATTAAATGATAGTTTACATGTACACATCATACTCAATCATTTTAAATGCTTTGACATGAACTTTATTAAATGCTAGCACTTGTACTTTTTAATGCTTGTTCATAACATTTTTTAATAAAGTGTAGTACTACTGACTTAAGTAACTTAAATAAAATATGAATTTTATAAAGTAAATAAAAATACTTTACAAAAGTAATATATAATTATAATATTTTAAGTTACTTAAAAGTGGGGACATGATAGCCCTCCCTTCCTAAAATTGCTTGTCCCCAAGCAATGGGAAGAAAACTGAACTCAATCAATCCCTGCATCCCAAATCTAGCGAGGTTCAAGCATGTTCAACCGCAACTCCTCAAGGTTGTTGACGAAGATCTTGGGATTGCTTCTACTGTTGCACAAAGTAACAAACACCAATGTACCCAAGATTCCATAAATCAAAATAGCAATATACAAAATAAAAATATGATTCCAAATGAAATTCCAAGTATCATCTTCAATACATGAAGAAAAGGAATCATCATGAAAACAATTGCCAACAAGAAAATATGGATTCCCATCATAATA
This sequence comes from Cunninghamia lanceolata, assembly GCA_027924645.1. Lineage (NCBI taxonomy): Eukaryota > Viridiplantae > Streptophyta > Pinopsida > Cupressales > Cupressaceae > Cunninghamia > Cunninghamia lanceolata. Next base: position 12,591,867 of record BSBN01000870.1, on the reverse strand, counting down.
AACTCTTTTATATGCTGCTGTTCCAAAACTGAAATCACTTGCTTCAATGTTCATTAATGAAGAAAAATCATCAACCCATGGAAAGAAAACTATCACATCATCCATATACTCCAATAAGCACACAACATCACAATCATACATAGGCTGATTTAGTTCACCACATGGAACTAATGTATCAAACAAAACTAAACCTTCTTCATTCCCATTATCATATTCATGCATATCATTATTGGCTGCCCCAAAATCATCAACTTGAGCTGATTGCAAAGGAATAGGACTACTATTCTCAAACAAATTAGGAATTATATCATGCCAATCAACTCCATCAAAAGCTGACCCAAAATAAGAAATTCAATATATATCATATATGCTTGTATGAAACTATTCATGACTCATAGTGATCATATACTTCATTGTTATTTGATGAGGTAAAGTGTACTTGAGGCCTTTCATAACAAATTGTTTGCCATCATGTTGGAAAGTCAGCTCCATAACTTGTAGATCATGCATAACCCTTTGCAAAGAATGTAACCATTGCAACCCAAGCACAATTTCATTATCCTTCAAGTCAAGCACATAGAAGTCATCACAAAAAGTGTACTCACCAAATTTGATACTAAGTTTGCTTACTTTCTTCTTGCAAGGAATAGAGAGTCCTCCTGCTATGTTCACATCAAAGCCTTCAAAATCATTACAAAGTACTCCTCTTTTGTTGACCAAGCCCTCATCAATATAGTTATGTGAAGCTCCACTATCAAGAAGTGCTAATACTTTGCAACCAAACAAAGTGCCTTAAAAAATGAATGGATTGTTCCTTGAAGCACCTGAAAGATATGCAATTCTAGAAATCTTGTTGTCATCAAGTGTAAGTTCTAGTGTTGGTTGTCCATCATCATCATCATCAAGTACCTCTATGTAATGCACTTTGCCTTTGCCTAGGCACCTATGACCAATCTCCCTAGGTTGCTTGCAAGAGTAGCATAACTTTTTCCTTCATAGTTCATCTCTTTCTTTCCTTGTTATCCTAGAAGTACCTTCACCTTTCTTTGGAGGAGTGGGCTGCTCATAAGATTTTTGATTTGTACCTTCATCCTTGAAGCTCTTCTTTTGTGGAGTGTATGAAGGAATGATATCCAAATTAAGTGCAAGATCAATGGCCTCATCAAGTGTTCTTGGCTTATGAGCCTTGACTAACCCTTTGATCCTATCATTCAACCCTTCAACAAACAACATTGTGATTCTTTTATCAGACATGTCAGGTACCATGATAGCAATCTTTTGAAATTCATTCATATATGCCTCCACTCTTCTACTTTGTTTCAATTATGCAAGCTCACGGTAGTAGACCTCCACATCTTTTCTATCAAACCTGTTAATGAGTTTTTGAACAAACTCATCATATGAAGTAATCCTATTGTGATGTTGAGAGACAAGTCAATGGTTCCACCATTCATATGCCAGTCCTTCCAAATGCATAGTAGGAAAATGTATGGCCTTTTCTTCACTTATAGGCTTGAGTGTAAGAAAGGTATCCAATTTGTTCACCCATGCTCTTGCACTTATCTTGCGACTACCATCAAAGTTTAGAAGAGGTATCTTGTTCAAAGCATCCTTATACTCCTTTGGTTGAGCTCTTCTTTGCCTTCGTTGATTCACTCTACCTCTTCTAGTTTCACACTTATGGTTCAAGAAGGCATTGATGTTCACTCTATCCCGAACATGATTCAGAGGTGAATCATACTCACCAATGAAGGCTGTCAAGTCATCAACATCTTCATCTTCAAACTCTTCCTCAATTAGCTCTTCTTCTCTAGGAAGAAAGGTAGGCTGCATAGGTCTCTCAATAGTTGGTGTGTGTGTCCTTCTCCTTGGTGAACCCGTAATGCTGCCTATCTCATCAACCCTGTTGTTGTTGTTCCTATTATTACTCATCAATGCTTGAAACATTCTTTCAATATTTGCATTTGTTTGTCGCTGTTGTTTAGTTGCCTCACGTTGTTGAGCTGCTATCTCACATTGATTTTCAACCATCTCTCTAACCATTCGATCCATATCAGCTTGTGGATTACCTTGCTTCCTTCTATCACTCATTGGCCATCTTCTATAGTGATGAGGCAAAGGATCAATGTTGAATCTCATAACCCATAGGCCGGCAAGGCTATGGCTCTGATACCACTGTAATATCACCTTTAGGATATTTGCTCAAACACAGATCAACACTTGTAATTTGATTTACAAACCTTGTTTTCTAATTCACAAACCATTGAACTGAAATATGATAATCTTGATTTCTGAGTATACTCATGCAATTTCAATCTCATACATTTGCATAATTTAGATTAATATAGATCACAACAAGTTCAAATTAAAGACTTGAACTAACTCAACAACTATTGTTACAAAGATTGATTAACAGTATTGTTTGAGCTTGAACTGTTTAATGATCTGTATGAAGAAAATTACATAAACAAACATACCAATTGTAACACTTTCCTGATCAATATCTAATAAGACTCTTTCAAATTCTCCTTAGTCAATACATAGATGAGATTGCTGTCTCAAATTAGAGGAGATAAGTATATACTTGGAGTGTCAAACAGGAGTAGACCTTCTTCAATTCAGTCTATTATAAAGTCTTTGCCACAACAATCTCCAATGTCTCCCTTCTAATTTACAATGCAAGGTCTGAGCTCCGCTTCAAGACCAATGCTTTCTCTAATCCACAATTATGAAATTGACATCACCAAATATGATGAAAAACTATTAGCACAAGGCAACGATTCCTCTCCAATATTAGATCAGCCAGCAATGAGTATTCAATGATATAGATAACAGTACTATACAGGCTACAATGTATTTCATTTATATGTAGATCACTGTTACAATCTCCTCTATTATTGATTACTATGATGGAATCATGATTTAGTGTCAAATACAATGCACAACAAATGCTCTCTAAATGATGATTGTTGTTGACAGAAGGATTCAAGCCTTACACCTCAACTATGCCTTAGATTATAACTGATGCCAAATCAATTGATATAAGCTAAGGGGAATGTAAGTGAAGATATGATATTCCTTTGGTATGACTGAGATGGAATTTATAGCTTAATTCCCATGCTAGCTTCTTTAACACTTCAGAAATATGATATAGAGTCTTCAATAGATGTAAACAAGGCTTGGAAACACTTCACAAAATTTTGTTTGGTAGCATATTAGTCTTGCATGATTTCAATAGCAAAAAATTGAAATCATTAAATATGCATTCACAACCATATATGTCAGACCCTCACTGTTAGCTACTGTAGAATGCATCTCCTATTAAGCTTTCCTTCTGCTAGAACCCACAAATTCTATATCATGTGTGATTCTTCAAATGCTATATCAAATGTTTTATATTACTTAGTGATTGTTGGGGCACACAATACACTTCAAATAGGCTCAGATAGATTGCGTCAGAGTTTGTCTCCTCTGTAGCAGCAAGCAATATAAACTTTAGATAAATACAAACAACTTCCCCAAGACCAGTCCACAAATTCCCAAACTCATACTTCACACAAACTCTCTATAGATGGATCGATGAATTACTTTGTAGAATGTATTCATTTTTCAAGGGCCCACAAACCACTAGTTAGAGACTCATAAAATTCATGATTTCTGATTATAATAATCATAAGCTATAGCCTCTGTCTACTGGGACCCACTGAAACTGTCAGAGTTTGTCTCTAATTTACCAGCAATACCTTATCAAAGTATACATCTAAAATTTGCAATACAAATGGAATTAAGCAACCTGCAAACACCAGATACGAACTTGGAGCAAATAACAATTATATACATATATATATATATATATATATCAAATTCCTTTGCAAATTTATATTTATTCATCACTCAATAAATTTATAATAAAACCCTTTGACTAATGCTTATTCTCAAATCTTCATACAATGTCTTTAATGAAGCATAATGATCAGCAGTCAGCAATAAACCTACTAAAAACCTAGAACAACACTTGGAGCACAAATGTGAAATCTGAGATGATTTCACCTCAATGACGGTAAGGGAGCATCACCAAACCAATTTCTGCAAATGCAAGGGAACATCACCTTGACATGAGCTGAATACAACTTGACAAAAGTCATAAACCAAAACATAAGCATCTGAAAAAGCATGCTCAACAATCATTCTCAGGCTTCCTTTTAAAGCCATTACATCAATTAGGCCCAGCCTAATTTTATTAAATGAGAGTTTACATGTACACATCATACCTAAGCATTTTAAATGCTTTTACATGAACTTTATTAAATGCTTGCACTTGTACTTTTTAAATTCTTGTTCATAACATTTTTTAATGAAGTGTAGTACTACTGACTTAAGTAACTTAAATAAAATATTAATTTTATAAAGTAAATAAAAATACTTTACAAAATTTGTTTATAATTATAATATTTTAAGTTACTTAAAAGTGGGGACATGACAGCGTTCCCTTCCCGAAATTGCTTGTCCCCAAGCAATGGGAAGAAAACTAAACTCAATCAATCCCTAGATCCCAAATCCAGCAAGGTTCAAGCATGTTCAACCGCATCTCCTCAAGGTTGCTGACGAAGATCCTGGGACCGCTTCCACTTTCGCACAAAGTAGCAAACACCAATGTACCCAAGCTGTCGTGAATCAGAACAGTAGTATACAAACTGAAAATATCATTCCAAATGAAATGCCAAGTATCATCTTCAATACGTGAAGAAAAGGAATCATCATGAAACCAATTGCCAACAAGAAAATATGGATTCCCATCATAATAAACTCTTCTATATGCTGTTGTTCCAAAATTGAAATCACTTGCTTCAATGTTCAACAATGAAGAAAAATAATCAACCCATGGAAAGAAAACTATCACATCATCCATATACTCCAATAAGCACACAACATTACAATCATACATAGGCTGATTTAGTTCACCACATGGAACTAATGTATCAAACAAAATTGAACCTTCTTCATTCCCATTATCATATTCATGCATATCATTATTGGCTGCCCCAAAATCAAAAACTTGAGCTGATTGGAAAGGAATAGGACTACTGTCCTCAAACAAATCAGGAATTATATCATGCTAATCAACTCCATCAAAGGCTGACCCAAAACAAGAAATTCCATATTTATCATCTATGCTTGTATGAAACCATTCATGACTCATAGTGATCATATACTTAGCTATTATTTGATGAGGTAAAGTGTACTTGAGGCCTTTCATAACAACTTGTTTTCCATCATGTTGGAAAGTCAGTTCCATAGCTTGTAGATCATGCATAACCCTTTTCAAAGAATGTAACCATTGCAACCCAAGCACAATTTCATTATCTTTCAAGTCAAGCACATAGAAGTCATCACAAAGAGTGTACTCACCAAATTTGATACTAAGTTTGCTTACTTTCTTCTTGCAAGGAATAGAGAGTCCTCCTACTATCTTCATATCAAAGCCTTCAAAATCATCACAAAGTACTCCTCTTTTGTTGACCAAGCTCTCATCAATATAGTTATGTGAAGCTCCACAATCAAGAAGTGCTAATACTTTGCAACCAAACAAAGTACCTTAAAAAATGAATGGATTGTTCCTTGAAGCACCTGAAAGATATGCAATTCTAGAACTCTTGTTTTCATCAAGTGTAAGTTCTAGTGTTGGCTATCCATCATGATCATCATCATCAAGTACCTCTATGTAATGCACTTTGCCTTTGCCTAGGCACCTATGACCAATCTCCCTAGGTTGCTTGCAAGAGTAGCATAAGTTTTTCCTTCGGAGTTCATCTCTCTCTTCTTGAGTCATCCTAGAAGTACCTTCATCTTTCTTTGGAGGAGTGGGCTGCTCGTAAGATTTCTAATTTGTACCTTCATCCTTGAAGCTCTTCTTTTGTGGAGTGTATGAAGGAATGATATCCAAATCAAGTGCAAGATCAATGGCCTCATCAAGTGTGCTTGGCTTATGAACCTTGACTAACCCTTTGATCCTATCATTCAACCCTTCAACAAACAACATTGTGATTCTTTTATCAAACATGTCAAGTACCATGACAACAATCTTTTAAAATTCATTCACATATGCCTCGACTCTTCCACTTTGTTTTAATGAGTTTTTTAACAAACTCATCATATGAAGTGATCTTATTGTGATGTTGAGAGACAAGTCCATGGTGCCACCATTCATATGCCAATCCTTCCAAATGCATAGTAGCAAAATGTATGGCCTTTTCTTCACTCATAGACTTGAGTGTAAGAAAGGTATGCATTTTGTTCACCCATGCTCTTGAACTTATCTTGCCACTACCATCAAAGTTTGGAAGAGGTATCTTGTTCAAAGCATCCTAGTACTCCTTTCGTTGAGCTCTTCTTTGCCTTCATTGATTCACTCTACCTCTTCTAGTTTCACACTTATGGTTCAAGAAGTTATTAATGTTCACTCTATCCTAAACATGATCCGGAATTGAATGATACTCATCAATCAAGGCTGTCAAGTCATCAACATCTTCATCTTCAAACTCTTCCTCAATTACCTCTTCTTCTCTTGGAAGAAAGGTAGGCTGCATAGGTCTCTCAACAGTTGCTGTGTGTGTCTTTCTTCTCCTTGGTGAACCTGTAATGATGCCTATCTCATCAGCCATGTTGTTGTTGTTCCTATTATTACCCATCAAACTTTGAAACATTCTTTCAATATTTGCATTTGTTTGTCACTGTTGTCCAGTTGCCTCACATTGTTGAGCTACCATCTCATGTTGATTTTCAACCATCTCTCTAACCATTCAATCCATATCAGCTTGTGGATTACCTTGCTTCCTTCTATCACCCATTGGCCTTCTTCTATGGCTCTGATACCACTATAATATCCACTTTAGGATATTTTCTCAAACACAGATCAACACTTGTAATTAGATTTACAACCTTGTTTTCTAATTCACAAACCATTGAACTGAAATATGATAATCCTAATTTCTAAGTATACTCATGCAATTTCAATCTCATACATTTACATAATTCAGATTAATATAGATCACAACAAGTTCAAATTAAAGACTTGAACTAACTCAACAACTGTTCTTACAAAGATTGATTGACAGTATTGTTTGAACTTGAACTGTTTAATGATCTGTATGAAGAAATCTGTATGTCAGAAATTACATAAACAAACATACCAATTGTAACACTTTCTTGATCAATACCTGATAAGACTCTTTCAAATTCTCCTTAGTTAATACATAGATGAAATTGCTGTCCCAAATCAAAGGAGATAAGTATATACGTAGAGTGTCAAATAGGAGTAGACCTTCTTCAATTCAATCTGTTATAAAGTCTTTGCCACATCGATCTCCAATGTCTCCCTTCTAATCTGCAATGCAAGGTCTGAGCTCCACTTCAAGACCAATGCTTTCTCTAATCCACAATTATGAAATCGACATCACCAAATATGATGAAAAACTATTAGCACAAGGCAAGAATTCCTCTCCAATATCAGATCAGCTAGCAATGAGTCTTCAATGATATAGATAACAGTACTATACAGGCTACAATGTATTTCATTTATATGTAGATTGCTGTTACAGTCTCCTCTATTATTGATCGCTATGATGGAATCATGATTTCGTGTCAAATAAAATGCACAATGAATGCTCTCCAAATGATGATCACTATTTACAGAAAGATTCAAGCCTTATGCCTCAACTATGCCTTTGATTATAACTGATGCTAAATAAATTGATATAAGCTAAGGGGAATGTAAGTGAAGATATGATATGTTGCAAGTATGGGCCTAACCAGCATTGTCATTGATGTCAACATACTCCTGTTTAATTGATGATAAGGATTAGATGAGCTATATGCTGAGGATATTGAGAAAATTAGTCCTATTAGGAATAGAGAAGAACACTGAAGATAGTGAGGTAAAGATCCCAGTTAAGATGAAGATCAAAGGATGCGCATCAAAGGGTTTGTAGATATGTGTCTTAAGATGATCGAGTAAAGATTTCAGAGGTCCATATAAAGATCTGAAGAAGTTATGGCTACTTAAGTAAAACCAGTTCTGGCAGATGTTCAGAGGTGATAGGGTGACACAAATAGGTCTAGTGAGATCTGGAAATGCAATATCTTGTTCTGCAGATTTGGTGGAGTGTTTAGGAAGTCAATGTGAATTGACAACTCAATTGGTTTGTCGTCTAGAGGTCTGCAAGCATCTATTCCAATATGACAGTGATGACAGACTGTGTTCTTGAGGTTCTGGATGAAGGAGAGAATGATTTCAGTAAGCAGAAGTAGTGTGGATGTTCTTGGTGATTTAGGCAAGCTTGTGGAGGTTTTTGGATTGTGTCCAATTTGTGTTGTTGGTCCACATTGAAGATTAAGCTCGTAATTGAAGAATTACTTCCGGATGATGATGTTCTTCCTAAGTCTGGCTGACCGGATGAGTTACACATCCTGCGGATGATCTTGAAGATGTTATGTGAAGAATGGCGTGTTCCTAAAGGAAGATTGAAGTCTTAGATCTGTGTGGCCGATAGTGTGTTGATCTACATGAAGTCTTTTTGTAATTAGTCATGTTGTATTTATGTATTTTCTCTGTAATGTAGGCTGACTTGGATGATTATCCCTAAGTCAATGTCTTGTATAAATAAGGAGTTGTAAAGTCATTTCAAATGCATCTTGTGGAGATGAGAGTGTGGTAGAGAGGAGCAGACCAAAAGGCAAAGCAGAAGTATTGGGCTTAAATAGAACTAACTCAAGCATGGTGAAGATGCTATTCTTCAATTCAAGTATGTAATACTTATTATTCTATAGACAGTGTGTCTCCTGTATGCAGTGAACCTCTTGTGAGCAGTGTGCTTGGGTAGTGAACCCTAATTGGCATGTGCCATTTTGTTCTTCCTATTCTTTTAACAAAGAATACAATCTTGGGTTAGTCACCCCATGGTTTTTCCCTTAACCGGGTTTTCCACGTAAAAAATCTTGGTGTCATATGTGTTAATGTGTTTCTGCTCTTAAATTGTTGTATTATGTTTCCATGATTGATTTATTATTATGCTACTGAATTAAGAAAAGGATTTAAGTGATTAATTGGAAGAAAGTTTTAGACAACTAATTCGCCCCCCCTCTTAGTTGTCTTCCCTAAATCTAACATGATATTCCTTTGGTATGACTGAGATGGAATATATAGCTTGATTCCCACGCTGGCTTCAGAAATATGATATAGAGTCTTCAACAGATGTAAACAAGGCCTGAAAACACTTCAAAAAATTCCCTTTAGTAGCGTATTAGTCTTCCATGATTTCAATAGCAAAGAATTGAAATCATAAAATATGCATTCACAACCATATATGTGGGACCCTCCCTGTCAGTTGCTATAGAATGCGTCTCCTATTAAGCTTTCCTTATGCCGAAACCCACAAATTCTATATCATGTGTGATTCTTCAAATGCTGTATCAAATGTTGTATATTACTTAGTGATTGCTGGGGCCCACAATACACTTCAAATAGGCTCAGATAGATTGCATCAGAGTTTGTCTCCTCTATAGCAGCAAGCAATATAAACTTCAGATAAATACAAACAACTTCCCAAAGATCAGTCCAAGAATTCCCAAACTCCTTCACACAAATTCTCTATAGATGGATCGATGAATTACTTTGTAGAATGGATTAGTTTTTCAAGGGCCCACAAACCACTAGTTAGAGACTCATAAAATTCATGATTTCTGATTATAATAATCATAAGCTACAACCTCTATCTGCTGGGACCCACTGAAACTATTAGAGTTTGCCTCTGACTTTACCAGCAATACCTTATCAAACTATACATCTAAAATTTGCAATACAAATGGAATTAAGCAACCTACAAACAACAGATAAGAACTTGGAGCAAATACCAATTATTTATATATATCAAATTCCTTTGCAAATTTATGTTTATTCATAAATTAATAAATTTGCAATAAAACCCTATGACTAATGCTTATTCTCAAATCTTCATACAATGTCTTCAATGAAGCATAATGATCAGTAGTCAGCAATAAACCTAGAACAACACTTGGAGCACAAATGTGAAATCTGAGATGATTTCACCTCAATGACGGTAAGGGAGCATCACCAAATCAATTTCTACAAATGCAAGGGAACATCACCTTGACATGAGCTGAATACAACTTGACAAAAGTCATAAACCAAAACATAAGCATCTGAAAAAGCATGCTCAACAATGACTCCCAGGCTTCCTTTTAAAGCCATTACATCAATTAGGCCCAGCGTAATTTTATTAAATGAGAGTTTACATGTACACATCATACCCAAGCATTTTAAATGCTTTTACATGAAATTTATTAAATGCTTGCACTTGTACTTTTTAAATGCTTGTTAATAACACTTTTTAATAAAGTGTAGTACTACTGACTTAAGTAACTTACATAAAATATTAATTTTATAAAGTAAATAAAAATACTTTACAAAATTAATTTATAATTATAATATTTTAAGTTACTTAAAAGTGGGGACATGACACTATTCCTGTAATAGTCAAGTGCGAAAGTTTGGTCCATGCCTTTATTAACCATAACCATAACAACTTACAGGCACTGTTGCCAGTTTTAATCTATACATCACTGCTATGCTTAAAAATCTCAGTGAATGCCCTTGCAGAAGACATGGGTGTCCTCACGAGGTAGTGGGACTATTTCACCATATGCAACAAATTGGTATCCAACTTGATCATTTTGTCTTTGCCACCATACTCCCATCCTATGCCAAAATGGGAGGTTTTGAACAAGGTACATGGACATCTAGGATAAATGATAGAGGAATTTTGTCAGATGTTGTAGCTGTAACTACCTTGGTAGACATGTATGCAAAATGTGGAAGCATAGATAAGGCATGTGACCTGTTTGATCTGATGCCTCAAAGAAATGACCATGCTGTATAAACTACATAGTCCCAATATTTGTGCCTTGTAGTGTGTAACATTTCCCTTACTATCATATGCAGTCCTTTCCCAAAGTTGATCTCTCTCTTCCTCCAACCATAACAAGTTACCTTCCTAGATTTGTATTTGCTTTCCAAATTAAGGGCTTGGATGTTTATTGTCCTTGCATTAAAGTCACCTATTATTAATACTTCCCCCATGGTGCTACAAATAGAAATGTCATTTTCAAGGGAACCATAAGGATCTTCCTGGTCTAGGTTCCTTTTCTTATATGATTTCAATCCTTTTAGAGTGAAGTAGCATGCAACTAGCCTTATTGTTACTTGGTTTTGTGTTATTTTTAGCTATATGTATTGCTTGTTTGGGTCTTCTTTCTCAACTTTTATAATTTTACACCATGTTTCTTTGATTAGAAATGCAACCTTGCCATAACCTTTTCCACTGTCGGTCCTTTCATTCCAGGATGAATCTTATTTATACCCTTCAAATTCTAGAACTTTACATCCATCATATTCATGAGTCTCTGTAAGAATAGTAATGTTTTTTCCTTCTGCTATGGCCCCCAACTGAGATTCTCATCTCCATGGATAACCTCTACAATTCCAACTTATCATTGTCAAATATTCTCAGGGGTAGGGGGAATTTCTATTTCTTATATGCCATTTTATTACTAAATTAGGCCTTTCCATTTTGTAATCAAGCCCATTTTCCTACATCTATTGTTGCCTTTACTTTTTCCCACTCTTTTTGCCTTTCTTCTTGATAAACTATGGTTAGGACCTCAATGAGGTATATTTGTGTACCTCTAAGGAACCTTTTGTTCCTTAGTATCATATTCTTGCCTTCTATATTCCTCAAGGTAACTCTTACGTGCCTACTCTTGCCATCTCCTATCCATTTTCCAATCCTATTTGCTTGGTGAATGAATCTTGTCCATTGCAGTTGGTCTTTAAAAAAGTCTCTTGTTAGCTCTTTTGTGATTTCCTTCTTGCCATAGTCTTTTAGTCCTTTAATGATGATATTCACAGCCCTATCACTTTTGTCATTTTCTTCTCTTATATGCTTCCTAAACTTTTTTTCTATGAGTTCCCTTTGCATGTTTAATGGTCCCTTCACTACTTCAGCCCATGATTTGACCTCCCCTATTTATTCTCTTAGCTAGTTTTCTTTTATCTCCATGTTTGCTACTGCTAATTGGATCTCTTTTATTTGAGAATCATTGCTTTCTTCTAGTAATTTTGTCTTGTTTTCTTCCACTATTTTCATTTGGCCTAAAACCTACCTTGTTGAAATAATTCTTGCTCGCCTTTTTTCCATGGTGTTTTGTAATTTCTTTACCTACTCTTTGAGTAGTTTGTTCTCCATTGCTAATTTCTAGTTGGATTTTGCAACCTCTTTCATCTTGATGTCTTCATATTGGCCCCTTGCTTCTAGTGTATGAAGCCTCTTTTTCATGATCATTAGCTCATATAATTCTAAGGACCACATTAGTGGTGTTCTAGTAGGGCTATATAAATATGTGTGCTCTTGACTATCTTCAGCCCTTTCTTCCTTGTTTGCTAGGTGAGTTTTAACCTTGATTTTCTCTGTCTCTGTGTGAAATGTTGAGCTTACCTTTTCCTTTCCTTTACCTTGTTTTTGCTCCTTTTGTTCTTCTTGTGCTTGCTAGGTTTCTATCGTATACTAAGGTCTTATGCATTGTTTTTGGTAAAATAGCTATGAATTTTCCCGTTTTTACATGCTTGAATTTTTGAGTTTGCCTACTTCTTAGAATCCCTTTGTATTGTTTTACATTTACATAAACACGTCTTTCCACTATGTTTGAAAAGTTAGTTTGAGGATACCCTAGCATGCATGCCCCCCACGTGCCATTTGTTGCTCCTACATGAGCATTGAAACTAGGGTACATGAGAGCAATTGAGGGTCTCAATGATAAGTGTGTTGAGAAGTTAAAAGGGATTAAAAAACCTCCTTGAAATTTATGCTTGTTTACCCCTTGAAGCTTTTTTATTGTTTCAATTTTATCAGTTGTGTATTCCGTTGATCATGTTATCTACGTTTGATCTACTATGCTTGTAGTGTCATTTTCTTCATTATCTTTGTTTGTGTCTCCCGAGTCTACCAAAGCTTCGCTATTTTCACTACGTCCTTCAAAAGATCCGACCCGTGTTTGGCTTTTGTGATTGCTTTGATAAAAGGGTCGTGCAAGAGAAGCCCACCTTATTTGGTGTTTGTGATTTGTTTTGCAGTTTTGCAGAGTAGAGTAAAAAAAGTTGCTAAGAAGATGCAAGGTAAAGAAAGGGTGGGGCTCACCGTCGTGAAAATGGGGCCGACAAAACCTTTGGACGCCCCGAAACTTCCTAGAGACGTTGTTTATTACTTAAAAACTCGGTCATTGGACTCGTCAACACCTGAAAATTTAATCAATTTCTTTAAAAGTGGCCGGCATATTCATTACTTAGAAACTCAAACATTAATTTTTTAAACGGAATCCTATTTTCTTTGCATAGTAGTCGTCGGTGCCGGCCTACCTATTTTCTAAGCATTTAACTTAATCTTTTCCTGGTCATTTCCAGAAAGGAACATGTCCATCTCCGAGATTTTATATAAAACTATGCATTTGTGCTTATTCCGATTAAATCCCTCTGCCCTTCCCTTGCACCAACAATCCATTTTCTGCATTCCTGCTTCGCATTGATCAATGGCATCCTCATCCTCATCTAAACCTCATTCTCGTCCTGCTTTTTCTGGGATTGAAGCTCAAGGCAAACTGAGGACAGTAGAGGAATCTTCAAGGTTGTTTGATATGTTCATCAACCACAGGGGCCCTGATGTCAAAAAGACTGTAGCCATTCAGCTTTACAATTCTCTTACGGAGTTGGGAATACATGCATTTCTTGATTCGGAAGAGAAAGAACTCAGTGATTCATTTCCATCAACTATTGAGAATGCCATCCACTCTGCTTTGGCTCAAGTCGCTATCTTCTCCCAGGGATATGCAGAGTCTCCCTGGTGTTTGGCGGAGCTGGTTCTCATGTTACAGAGTAGAGCTAAGATTTTTCCAGTGTTTTACAGAGTGAAGCCTTCTGATCTTCGCTACATAGAAAAGGGAGTGTATGCCAAAGCGTTCGCTAAATATGAAAAGAAGAGGAAGTATATAGAGAAGCTTGAGGAGTGGAAGGAAGCCCTCCAATCTGTTTCATTTATCACAGGATATGAAATCAGGAGCAATTTCAAGTAAGATCTGAAGACATGCGTGGATGCCTGATCAACGCACCTAGATTCGCTCTATAGTATTGAGCAGATTTATTATTCTTCATTGATTCTGAATATGATGTTTATTCAATCTGAGTTTATCAGTATAGTATAAGAGCTTTAGTTTTTAAAGCTTCAAGATCTCCGTTTTTCCATTATACTTGGTTATTGTACATTCCTTTTTCCTGGAATGAAATTTCTAGATTTTACGCCGCCAAATTTTTCCCTTATTAAATTCCCCTTTTCCTTTGTAAACTATCAGTGACTGGCAAAATATAGTGTCAGCTGTCCAAAAGGAAGTTCAAAGGACAAAATCTCTACATGTAGGCAAATACCCAGTCGGACTTCACAAGCTTGTGAAAGATTTTGAAAGGCTGGGTCTTGATAAGCTTGTGAACGATTTTGAAAGGCAGTGCGGGACGATTGAAGGTGGCAAAGAGAAGGCTCAGATCGTCGGCATTTTTGGAATGGGAGGAGCGGGCAAAACAACTCTGGCAAAAGAGTTGTTCAACAGAAAGCAGTCCCAACATAGGCGAGCCTGTTTTCTGTTCGATGTGAGGACAGCCTATGAAACTAACAGTTTTCCTTCTTTACAGTTGAAACTCCTCAAGGGTCTCTTCCAACAAGATGAACTCAATTTTCAGTGTACAGAGGAAGGCACAAGTCATATTGGCGGTTGCATAGGAAGGAGTATGCAGTTGAGTTTCCTAATTGTTGTAGATGACATTGATCACGTGCAACAGTTGGATGCTCTACTCATCATGGAAATGCTAAAGAAGTCAGTTGATAGCCTGATAATTGTTACAACACGTGATGTAGGGGTGCTTATCAACACAGGAATTACTGCTGCTTATAATCTAAAAGGGATAGACGAAGACGATGCAAGAGAGCTGTTTTGTTCGCATGCCTTCGGCCGACCCAATCCGGCTAACAATTACCAGAATCTGGTAAACTCCTTCCAAAATGTTTGTGGAGGCTTACCTCTGTCTCTTCAAGTTCTTGGCAGTCATGTTCGTGGCAGAGATCAGAATTATTGGAGCTTAGAATTGAATAAAGTTAAGAAGACACTGCCTCGAGACATACATCAAAGACTTAAAATAAGCTTTGATGCACTGGATGACGAGGAACAACAAATTTTCATGGACATTGCATGTTTTTTTGTTGGCGAATTGAAGAGTATTGCCATACAAGTATGGGAGGCATCAGGATGGAGCGCTCAACATGCCCTGGAAACACTTGAAAACAAATGTCTTGTTCAAGTAATAGATGAGGGTTATTGGGAAATAGGTATGGATTATTGGGAGAGCCCATGAAATAGATACCCTAGATTGAGAATGCACGACCATCTGCGGGACTTGGGAAGAGAAATGGCAAATGGACTGAGCCGTCCTCGTCGATTGTGGCGTCCCCAAGATCTTGAATATTTGGTATGCTTGTTCCTCCTCCCCTTTCTGCTTCATATCAACTGATATTTTTACATCTTGTAACTTCTTAATACAAAACAAGTCTGAGCTGCTTCTGTGATTGCAGAAATCAGAGGAATCGCAAAACATCTTTACTCAAATCAAAGGCAGATATTTCCATTCCATTCTTGACAAGCTCACGGGTTATCGAATTACATACTTTGTAGGGGAATCAGAGTTCAGTGCTGAGTGGGCAAATACTTTGTTGTGGCTTCACGTTGAGTTTCCTTCAGGGACTCCTGGCTATAGGTTACAGTCGAGCATTCCTTCATGGATTCCTCTTCACAATTTGCGATATTTAGCAATCCGCAATTTACGTCTCAAAAGGTTGTGGCAGAGCCACGTACAGGTATTATGTTCTCAAATGAAAATTAAATTTCCATTAAAGGTACTTTCTTTATTATTGCTAGCCGTTGAATGTGAGTTTAAATCAAATTTATTTTGAGTTTCAGGCTCCCACCCAATTGTAGGAGCTGCAGTTATATAACACTTGTTTGGAAGAATTTCCAGATTTATTAGGAATGTCAAATAGTTTGGAAAAAAATTTAATTGACAGTTGTCCTTGTCCTGACACCGTGTCAGGATTATCTGATCTTAATAAGCTAGTAGAATTGAATATTTCTGCATGTAAGAATCTGCAGAACATAACTTTGCCAACAACAGTCATGAATCTCACAATAGATTATTGCAGAGAACTGAAAACAGTGGCGGCTATTTGTGATCATAGTGAACGTCCGGAGCTACAGGAGTTGTCAAGTGTTGCCCGACTGAGCTGTCTGAAGCAGATTACAATTTGGAGTTGTGACAAGCTGCAGACCGTACGAGGCATTGGTGAGCTGCATACATCGAAAAGTCTTCAGTTGATCGACTGTCCGGAGCTTGAAGAGCTACCCTGTTTCGCATGTCAAACTTGCCGTGAGAAGATTACAATTGTCAGATGTGGGAAGGTGCAGAACATAACTTTGCCAACAACACTTTGAATTTCACTATAGATGATTGCAGAGAACTGAAAACAGTGGCGGCTATTTGTGATCATAGTGAATGTCTGGAGCTACAGGAGTTGTCAAGTGTTGCCCGACTGAGCTGTCTGAAGCAGATTACAATTGCAAGGTGTCACAAGCTGCAGACCATACAAGGCATTGATGAGATGCGTGCACCGGAAAGTCTTCAACTGATCGATTGTTCGAACCTTGAAGAGCTTCCCTGTTTTGCACTTCAAACTTGCCTTGAGAAGATTACCATTGTCGGATATGGGAAGCTGCAGAACATAACTTTGCCATCAACACTCATGAATCTCACAATAGATTATTGCAGAGAACTGAAAACAGTGGCGACTATTTGTGATCATAGTGAATGTCTGAAGCTACAGGAGTTGTCAAGTGTTGCCCAACTGAGCTGTCTGAAGCAGATTACAATTCAGACTTGTGACAAGCTGCAGACCATGCAAGGCATTGATAAGCTGCATGCATTAAGAAGTATGCAACTTTTATGCTGCAGCAACGTAGCAATACAGAATTGCATTACCATGTGCAAGGTACTGATTTGAAGACTCCTTTAAACATTCAACGACATTTTAACATTTCTTGTTTTGAAAAGACAGTGAGAGAATAAAATTTTCAGTATTTAGCTTAAATTTTGTTTTCCGTTTCCTGATTTTCTTAACTGTTATTTTAGGTTATTGGTAACTGAAAATGGAGCTTTTTCTTTTATTTTCCCATTGCAGAGTATGCCGTCAGAACTCATTGTGATGGGAAGACCAGCAGATGGAGCTTTGTCAACTTTAAATTCACATCTCTTTTCTGACGCCAATGCAGTAATTCATGAAATTGGTACCCGCACAAGCGATAAAGAAATAATGTCGAAATGCAGTGCAGTCATCTTTTGCGCTGTGGTTGTAGTTGATAGTTGTACGTCACTCCAGAAGTTACGTCAATGGTTGTTCACGTTTGGCATTCAAACTCGAGTTCGGGTTGGGGTTTGGGTTGGGGTTCCCCTTGGAATGTAGATAATTACCATTGTGACTACCACCGACCAAGATAACAGGGAATGCGAAGGTGTGCCTGTGACATCAATAATAAAGAAGGGGTATGAGGTGGGCATAGAGAAAGGTAAAGAATGGAAATCTGAGCATGTATTACATACAATTATTGATAGGTTATACCACAAATAAGTGCAAATTAGGTTGGTCATCTTCTTCCAAATTACGGGTGCTTTTGACTTTGAGGACAGAGAGGATATTGTTAACTCTGTATTAATAAGAAGATAGTTAATATATTCAGTATTTTTCTATTTTAGATATAGAAATCTAAAGTTTGTATAATTTGTAATATTGAGATAAACAAATAATTTGTTTTAGTATTCTCAATAATATTAAATAAATCAATTTAACAAAATAAAATTAATAAGATAAGAATTTGTTATTTTTCATTAACATACAATTTAATAACACCCATCTTTCTCTTAAGAATTGGGTATATTTTCTTGTTTTTATTGGGAGGAGTAAAATTAAAAATATAATTCACAAAATACTTATGCTAATGGCTAAGGTGTCTAATTTTTACACCCCATGAAATCAACAAAATATCTTTTATTACCAATATGTTTCGACATTAATATTTGGGTATTGAAACTTTTTCATAGGCTCAACTCTCTTTATCTATATTGTACTTAATCTATTCCTCATCTCAAGTGTCACTACTAAAAATGACCTCCTCTTCTATCACTCACCCTCTATTTTCTATGGTGAGCTTAGTTTCTAGGGTTCTGCCTCCATCCCTTTCTCTAATAGATTTTATGGCACTATGTGAAGGGATTTTTTTAGGTGTGCATCTCATTGGGAATGGACATAAAGAACGATCTTTGTCTATTAACAAGGGATCTCTTCATGCTACCATGGGATCTCACCTTGTTGTGACTAGAACTCCCTCAAAGGGTTTAATTAGTAGAGGTCTGCACATTTTGGAATGAATATGTAGGTTACTTTTGAGAGGGACTATGTTTGAACAATATTGTCAAAACTCCTCTACCATCAAATTCTTGAGATTTCATGGTGTTGCATTACTCTATATCTCATCCAACTACCCCAAAATTAGAACCCTCAACTACTAAAAGTATCCATTCACATTAGACTCCTATAGTTGTGTTTGGAGAAGATGCCATTGAGAATAAAAATAGGTTGAAACAACTCACCATTATTTGAAAATTTTAGAACTTTTGGCCTAATATGATTGCATTGCACGGAGTAAGTGCAAAGAGATGAGGGACCAAAAATTTGCCACATGACTTTTTGGTCCTATGCAAGATGAAATGTGAGCACGTTATAATGCGCTCACATTTTATGTTGTATAAAGTAAAAAAAAACACAACAAAAACCTGTGGCCATTCTTCATATTTGCAAGCAAAAACAATCACAAGAGTGTGAGCTCGTTGTAGGAAGGATAAATCAAGCAAGGGAGAAGTGTAATCGAAGTATTCACCATGCCACCTCACCAATCCCGCTCCCGAAGACGTCATGAAGGAAATGTAGAGGGTGTAGCAATGGAAGAAGGTAGGGTTTGCTTGATTTTTGTGAGTTCAAAAAGAAACTTTTACTTTTGCAATGTTGTTTTTTTTTATGTTGAATTTACAGTCAATGAGGCACCACAAAACACTAATCCAATAGAGGAGGATGAAAACAATCCCCAAAACCCTCAAAACCCCCCTTCACATCCTCACAATGAAAGACACATAAGAAAACTATTTAGGGCAAATTGAAGAAAATAAAAAACATCTTCAAACCCTAATTGAATCTTTAAATAGTCCAAGTGCAAGCACCGATCGTAGGAGAATGCTTGCCAAGTCATTAGAGGTGATTGTTTCTCACATTGAATCATTGACAAACCAAATCACTGAATGTAATGACTATAGGGAGAGGTGTCGACAATACTATGCTGACAAATTGTTTTACGAATAAGTGAAGGACCTAAAAATTACAAAATCTGCATTATGTTCACATTTTTTCAATCCTAAAACTGACCAAACATTAGAAGAGACTTGAAAACGCTTACCGATTCATTGGTGTAGGAATGAAGATATATCCCAAAACTTTTGGGATAGATGGTACATGGTGTTTGACGAGTGTCCATGTAATAACAATGAGGTACCACAATATTTCTTGAGGAAACTCTATGTGAGTTCATCCTCAAGAAGATTCCTAATTATTTTGACATTCAAGAGTTCCAAGGTAGAGGTGGTGGCTCTGCCTAAGATAGACAGGGGGCACAACGAGACCAAAACCGCTTACCTGGACCCCTAATGAGGCCAGTGTTGGCAAGAGACACTGTGTGGCTTCATGATTGTTGTCATTGATGGCAACAAAGTCTATCCCACACATCTGCAGAGCACAATATGACTATACTGGAAGTTAGATTAAAGAATGTTTTGGTCTGGTGAATAAGAACAGAGCATGCAGCAAGGTCTGACAATCAGGTCCGAATCTCTCCGAGGATGTATCTCAACAAAGTACAGACTTGGGGAAGTCAAGAGGAGTACCATGACTACTACATTTCATAGATTGAGCCTCCGGTGATGAAAGAGTGAAAATATATGAGCATCTAAGTGTTGGGTTCCTGACAGGTAGAGTAGACTAAGGAAGAACTGATTGGCAGAGCATCAGATTTTAATCCAAATAAGAAATTGATGGTGGTCAAGCTATTTGAGAGATCATACATGATTGGCCGACATGAATGATAACTTCTATGACTATGACTTTGATACGCATCACATATTAAGCATGGATTCAGCCGACAGATCAGTGTTTTGTAAATATCTTAAGTATTCCAATTGCTGACTAGAAAGATGTTGAAATCCTTGATGCGGATATATATACCAGATGGATTTTAGTATGAAGGAGTGTGTGTGTTGATAGAATATGCGAGGAAAGGTAGAGAAAAGTGTGGAAGCAGGAATACAAATCCGGTATGTGATAGAACAACAGCATTAGAGCAGAGGAAGAATGAAGTCCATTAGATCAGTTTATTGAGCCTAACCAGAACTGAACCTCAGCATATGTGGATGCCTCTCATTAGTTCAAATACCTGGTTACTTTCCATATACCTTATAGACAGTGAGTCTCTTACAGGCAGTGTGCCTCTTGTGAGTAGTGTGCTCAGGCAATGAGCCCTAATTGGCAAGTGCCATTTTGTACTTATTCTTTTAACAGAGAATACAATCTTGGGTTAGTCACCTCATGGTTTTTCCCTTAACAGGTTTTCCACATAAAAATCCTTGTGTTATGTGTGTTGATTTTATTTTTTCTCTCATGATTATGTATGCTCTTATGTTTTGATGTTGCATTAATATTAAAGAAGAAAAGAAACTTAAGATATTTAAGATAATTGATTCACCCCCCCTCTCAGTTATCTGCCTTGTTTCCAATAGCTAGCACGTGTGTCAGTCCCTTTAACTTTGAAGGAGAGTGTTGAGGTGGAGACACTACATTCATTGAGTTCTCTCATGTAGTCTCTAGCACAACATGGCAATGATCTCACCCAGGTTGATGAGGGTGAGAGCAGTAGGCATCTTTTGTCCCCACATCTTTGCAGCTCATGTGGGAAATTGTGTGATTATGGGATGCAAGACTCATGGTAGGACTCTTGGCAGGATGTTGTGACGTAGGGGTAGAAGCTAGTGATGGACACATCCATATTGGATGATCTTGTTCTCACAAATGATGTTTTATAGAATACATTTAGTATTGACTCTTAGGGAATTTTTTACAAGGTTCATCTTAATTTAATATATTCATAATTGAAATTTGTAATTAATTTTATATGATTATCTATATTATAAGTCAAAATTAATGTATGTAATTATCTGCACAATGAAATTTTAGGGTCAGAGTCTTCATCCTGTTTCTATTAGTTGTCTAGTGGTGGGTTATGAGTGGATGTTGAGTCAACAGGTATGTAATTTATCACATGATCATAAATATAGTACATATATCAATGGTAATTTGATTTAGTGACAATTTGATAACATTAATAGGGAGCTTCACCAGCACCTCCACAATTTCCTTGGTCCCTTGGATGCAAAACCACTTTTACGGAGGTAAATTTAACCATTTGTAATTGTTATGCATTTAAATAATGTTATGTATCTATTTTGGTAAAATAACCTTGAACTCTATTTTTAGATGTTGATATGGAGACTCCTCCTCGTCTTTGTGAGTTAGCAAAGGTAGGCATTGTTGCAACTATGTTGTCTTCAAATCCTTTGACCAAGGTATGAGCTAGTAACATTTAAATGACATTTTATATTTCTTATTTTATCCCATGTAATTTGATGTATATAAATGATATTTATGTTTAGTCAATTTTGCTTCTTGATGCTTCTCACAGGATGTCACAACTCCAACTCGTCCATCTATGGATGAAGAGAGAAAAGATGATCAAGAGGGATCATCAAGTAGCGGTAAGTGATCGATTACATATGTGATGTTATATATTTCCTATTTTCTATATTAATGTGCATATTTTTTTATTGTATTAAAAGGTGGAGCTGCAAAAATCTTTGTCGAAGAGGTCCTATTGAAGAGAGAGAGAGAGAGAGAGAGAGAGAGAGAGAGAGGATGAGTCACTGATTGGCTTTCCATCTTCACGACCAAGCAAGGGTCACAAATTATTTCATAGTAGTTCATAGGAAACTAGATTTTGGGACATTTTTTTGTATGCCTAGATGACTTTGTATACATACTTTTGTATGTTACCAATGTATATCTTTGTATATGCATGTATGGCTTTGTTTGTACATGCCTATATGGCTTTATATGTAGACTAGATGCTATGTTGTCATTATGTATATGACAGTTTACATTAAATATTTAATATGATGATCAATTATCGTTACAGTAACTTGGTTTTACACGTGCCAATTGCATTTGCTTGAAAGTTTATAAATCATTTTCAAATAATCCATTTTGTACATATCTTGCAATTATTGCATTCCATGAGACTATGCATTTCTTTGAGGCATCATGTCAAACAGTTCATGCGCCTTGTCTATGCTTCCACACTTTGCATACATGTATACAAGGGCAACTGCAAGTATACATGTGACGAAATTCCTATATCCTTTATGCTTTGATGGTTGTCCACACCTTGTTCCCTAGATCCCATTTTGGCATAGGCAAGGACGATGTTGGATAAGGTTGTGTAATTTGGTTTTAGATGTGTCAATTGCATTTGGTTGAAAGTTTCTTTTGTGCATTTGCTTGAAAGTTTCTAAAGCCTTATGAAAAATCTATTTTGTGCATATCTTGCGATCATTGCATTCCGTGAGAACATTTATTTGGAGGCATCGTGTCAAACACTTGATGTGCCTTATATATGCTTCCATAATTTGCATACATGTCTCACAGGGTAGTTGCAACTACAACATTTGACAAAATTTCTATATCCATTATGCTTTGATGGATGTCCATACTATGTTCTAAAGATACCATTTATAAGGTTTTGGAATTTGGCTTTACACCCGCCAATTGCATTTGCTTGAAAGTTTCTAAAGCCTTATCAAAAAATCCATTTTGTTCATATCTTGCAATCATTGCCTTCCATGAGATGACATTTCTTTGAGGCATCATGCCAAATAGTTCATGTGCCTTGTCTATGCTTCCACACTTTGCATACATGTCTCTGAGGGAAGTTGCAACTACAACATCTAAAAAAATTGCCATTTCTTTTATCCTAAATGATGGATGTCCATACCATGTTCCAGTGATCCCATTTTGGCATAGGCAAGGACGATACTAGCTAAAGTTGTGGAATTTGGATTTACATCTGCCAATTGTATTTGCTTTAAAGTTTATAAAGCCTTATCAAAAAAATCCATTTTTTGCATATCTTGCAATCATTGCATTCCATGAGATGGCATATCATTGAGGCATCATGTCATATAGTTCACGTACCTTGTCTATGCTTTCACACTTTGCATACATGTCTACTAGGGCAGTTGCAACTACAAGATTTGACAAAATTCCCATACCCTTTATGCTTTAATGGATGTCCATACTATGTTCCAAAGATCCCATTTTGGTATATGAAGGGAGGATGTTGTCTAAGGTTGTGGAATTTAGCTTTACATGGAATTTGGCTTTACACCTCTCAATTGCATTTTCTTGAAAGTTTCTAAAGCCTTATTAACAAATCCATTTTGTGCATATTTTGTAATTATTATAGTGGACATGAGATGGCATCTCTTTGAGGTGTTCTGTCAAATAGTTCACATGCCTTTTCTATGCTTGCACACTTTGCATTAGACATGAGATGGCATCTCTTTGAGGTGTTCTATCAAAAAGTTCATGTGCCTTGTCTATGCTTCCACACTTTACATGCATGTCTACTAGGGTAGTTGCAAGTACAATAGATATGACAAAATAACATATCCTTTATGCTTTGATGGATATCCATACCATGTTTGAAAGATCTCATTTTAGCATAGGTAGGGAGGATTTTGGTTAAGGTTGTGCAATTTGGATTTACACCTGCCAATTGCATTTGCTTGAAAGTTTCTAAATCCTTACCAACAAATCCATTTTGTGCATATATAGCAATTATTACATTTCATGAGATGGCATCTCTTTGAGGTGTTCTGTCAAACAATTCACATGCCTTGTCTATGCTTTGACACTTTACATTATGAATGGGTAAGTGCAAAAAGATGGGGGGCCAAAAAGTGGCCAAAAAAATTTCAAAAAAATTTTAGGCATAACGCGAGCGCGTTATAACGCGCTCGCGTTATGGCTTGGCAATGACAAGCCTGAGGCTCGTCATTGCTGAGCCATAACACGAGCGCGTTATAACGTGAGCGCGTTATAACGCGCTCGCGTTATAAAGTCCTTTATATATAAAAAAAATGCTATCATTTCATTTCATTTTATTTCATTGTGAGTTTTTCCTCCGCCCGCGGCTTAAAACCCTTCAAAAACGTGCTCGCGTTCTACAAAACACCGTTCAACACAAAAGATTTGTCGATTCATCACCGAAATGCTGCCGCGATGTCGAGCACGCCAAAGGGGTGAGTTATCTTTATTTTTTTGTTTGAATTTCTTCCTAAATAGGTAGGTTTTGTGTTGATTTTTGATGTATATTTTATTAATTGTAGGAAATGTTAATGCACCTCCTCCTCCTCCTCAAAATCCACAAAATCTTGAGGAAGAAATACCTGCAGAACAACAACCTCCTCCATTCATTCCTCGACATGCCCCTGGAACACAAGATAATATAATGGGGGAAATTGAAAACAACAAAAAATAAATTGAAGATATAATTGCAAGGTTGAAAGATCCTTCCACTTCAACCTTGCATAGGTCCACGCTTGCCGAATCTCTTGAGTCTATGTTATCAAATGTAAATTCAATTAGCAAGCAAATAACTAGTTGGACCGATAAAAAGAGAGAGTTTAGAGATTACTATGCAGATAAATTGTCATACCAAGATGTCAAAAAATTACAAATTACAAAAGTAGACTTGTGTTCAATTTTCACAAACCCACAAACAAATCAACCTCCACCCATTACATGCAAGAGGTTCCCTATCCATTGGTGCAACAACCAAGCGATAAGGGACAATTTTGGGTAGAGGTGGTGGATGGTTTTTGACCATCCTCCATGTAATAACAATGAGGTCCCGCAATACTTTTTGAGGAAACTCTACTCCGAGTTTGTCCTCAATAAAGTGCCAAACTATTTTGATATGCGGGACTTCCAGGGTAGAGGTGGGGGCTCAGCACAGGATAGACCAGGGGCACGTCTTGACCCACAGCAGGTAGTGAGACGAGTAATCAGCAGACCAGCCCACGAGCATGTTTCTATTCCTTCCATTGTGAAGGAGAGTGTTGAGGTCGATACACTGAGGTCGATTAGTGCCTTGACCCAGAGCATCATAGAGCATGCCGATCCTGCAACACAGAGTGGGTTGGGAGATAGTGCGAGGAGTAGGGTCCCACCGCATACTTGCCAGGCTTGCGGGTCAGCCTGTGGTTATGACCCCATGGACAGTCAGGACGCAGGTGCACAGGCTAGATCTGCAGCTGAGCAGATGGTGATGACAGATACCCTCCTGAGTGAGACTTTCGGCCTTGATACTCAGGTAAATATTAGCAAGTTTATTGAATTTAATTTATTAAATTTTATTTTTGAAATACAAGATTAACTAATTTAAATTGATGATTTTAATGAAATTTCAGGGTCATAGCGTCGATGTAGTTTTCAGTGGTTCTCCACCTACATTTTTCACTAGATCATCTACTGTCGAGGTATGTAACTAGTAAACAATTATAAATATTACATGTGAATAGCATCGTTATATGAATGGTATTCTAATTTCTGATTTTGGATGTTGAATAGGTTAACACTGTAGATTTCATGGCAACACCTGCCAGCGGTGGTGGACTTCAAAGCTTTACGGAGGTAATAAAATAAATAGTTTAATGAATGAATTGTACTTACTAAATTTTTGTATGTGATTTGTGTGTTTTATTGTGTGTACTTCCATGTTTAGATGAGCGTGTGTGTATGTTAGGAGCCATGATTTGCATCACTATTATAGTTTTCGTAATTGAATAATGTTGTTTTATTTCCAGATGATGCAGGCTGCAGATACACCTCCCCATGTTCATAGGGCAATGGAGCAGGGTGTGGCCTCTGCGATTCATAGCTCTATGGCATTGACAAGGGTATGAGGCAGATTAGTAAATTTCAATTTACATTCATTATTATAGTTGTCTATTTTTGAAAAATCAAAAGATTATTGATTTGAAGTTTAATTTCTATCTGGATGGTTTCTATAGGACATGACATCACCAGGGCCTTTTCCTGCTACTGAGGCAAGTGAGCAGACAGATTATATGTTAGCGGTAAGTGATTATTTTGTTAAATGTTTCATTTTTTTATAACATGTAATTTCTATATATTAATATCTATACTTTTTTTTGTAACAGGTAAAGGTGCAGGAAGAACTAAATAGGAGAAGTAGCCCTCGGGTTCGTAGTAGACCACCCACATGCATGTCTCCATCCCCTAGAAGATCAAAGGCTGCTCGTGATTTATTCTCTTCACCAGCTAGAGGGGAATGACTTTTTATTGTGTTCCTTTGTTGTATGCCTATATGGCATTTGTGGACATATATTTTGTATTGTACATAGTTGACATTGTATGCCTATATGGCATTCTTGTAAGCCTATATGGCTATTTTGTATATATGTTATACTTATATCGACAGATATTGATGTATGCGTATATGGATATTTGGTTAATACAAATCTTTTTTATTGATGGCGTCCATACTTGCATTATAAATCCACTTTTGAATGGATATTTGTAGATGGCTACTTCAAATATTTAAAGTCTGATTGTATTACATAGGATGTTTGCATTTTCTTTGATAGGCTTGATAGGCCATGGATTACATGATGGTGTTTGATGGAAAAGTATGGTACTAGAAGACTCTAGTTCATTCTTAATAGGCTTGTGATTGATAATATCTTTGCATGATTGCACTTGATCTTGGATCATGGGCATGTTGTTAGGATTTTGATTGCATTGTGATGTTTGATGGATAGGCATGGTGTAAGTGTAAGATACCCAACTAGTTCTACGAAAAATTTTCCTTACTTAAACACTTTTACTTGCTAACAATTCATCAACTACTTCAATAACATAAAGATATACATCAAGATAACTATTTGAATGAAACAACATTAGAGTTGGGTACTTGTCTTGTTACTTGATTCAATCAACTTGCAATGTCTTATTACATGGAAAATGCTTTCAACAGCATGAAGTACAACTCATTCAATGGAAATACAAGGACAGGCCTTGAAGCCTTGATGTTACAATGTCTTCCTTATTTGAGCAACATTTGAAGATTTGGAATGTTCAACTCATCACCTCACAAGGTAGGCGCATATTTGAAGGATTTACAGGTTTTTCTGACTTGGGCGCCAAGTTGAGGTGACCTCCTCCTGAAGTTGCGCCTTGTCAACATTAGGTGCCAATTAGAGTTTATGGATGCTCTGAATTGTTTCCAAGAGTAGGCGCCAAAACATCATCATTATGAAAGTGTTTTAAATGCTAGGCACCCAAATTAGCCCTCTGGAGTCTAGGCGCTCCTTTCATGCATTCTGTGTTCTAGGTGCCAATTGAAAGGAGTGGAGAACAGGGCAAGCGCCTTCCAAACTAGGTGTTTCCTTGAGGTGACAAGGACTTAGAAAGTGCGCCTAAGGTGAGTGCCTTGAGTGAAAAGGTCTAACAAACATCTTTGAACCCCCTTTCAAGGTTAGGCGCATTCTAGAGGTGGAAACAAGTAGAAGGTGCGCCTTAGCTTCCTTTGTCAATTCTTGCAAGTCTTTGTTGATTAGGAAGGTGGAATGCTTAATTGTAGAATGAGCGCCTATCTTCTAATGTCCAAACTACTTCTTCTGGCTCACTCTGTGGCTAGGCGCCAGAGCTAAACTGTTCACACAAGGGAGTGCGCCTAGACTCACTTGATGTTTTCTTACTACTTCAACCCCTGGAAGATGTTCCAAGGTGTTCCCTTTTACAAGCACCTGACCTCCCAAGTTCCTTCATGTGCTATTCCTTGAAGGCGCCAAAACTGAGCTCCAGTGCCATGGGATTGTGCCTAACATCTTTGAAGAGTTTCTAAGCCTTTTGCAAGTTGATATCCCAAACTCATCTTCTAGGCGCAACAGGAGCTTTCCAAAGGAGTTTCCAAGTTTTAGACGCCAAGCGAGGTCATGGGTGAATGGAACTGCGCCTTAGGAGATGACTGGATCCTAAGCGTCAGTCTGGAGTTATAGTGGAATTGATATGCACCTCAACTAGCTTAGGCGCCCATTTGAAGTGATTCCTTTAACACTTCTCTGTCAATATCAACTGCAAGGATGATCTCCAAATCCAATTTTGATCCTCTGGAGATGCAAATAGCTTTACATTTCACTAGGTTCCATCAATGATGATCGTCAACCAAAGCGCATTTCAAAGGTGAGATAGGCAAGTGAGGCACCAAACTAGTCCTTAAGACTTATCTCCTTCTATCAAGTCAATTTCAACTATGTGAGAGAGTTCTATTCTAGGCGCAAAATGGAAATGTTTCATCAATTGGTGCATCTTACAAAGCTCCCAATTCTAGGCGCCAGAGCCAAAGAGTTTTTCCCAACACATGCACCTGGGCTAGGAATTCACGTAAGAGACATCACTTAGCTTTAAAACTTTCAATCTATAGCCATCTAGGCTAGGCGCTCCAATGGAGGATCCTTGAACTCATGCATTGGCGCCTTCTAGTTCTAGGCACCCATTTTGGATGATTCATCCTGATACTAGCGCCCAAAATGACTATACTCTCTTCATTATCCAATTCACTTAGAAGACTCAAGTTGGAGACTTAGTTGTCTATCCATGTTCTCCAGAAGATTCATTGTACCTCTATGCACTATCTCCTTCAAGGCGCTCCTTAAAATCATTGGAAGTGCTTAGGACTTACCTTAGTCCAAAGCGCCACAATCCATTCCTTAAAGCACAAAGAATTCTCAAAGGCGCCCCTATTTACCTCTAAGCACTCAAATATCATTTAGATTCAAGGCGTACATTTAGCTCCAAAACGCAAATTTCCATCATCAACCCATCAAGGTGCATCATCTTCCCTTTGTATCCCCTTCAAGGCGCAGACATTCACTTCTTCACACTCAAACTCACTCTCTGGCGCCAGAATAGGTGTATAACTTCAAATAAGGCGCTAATCTTAGGTTTCTAAGTACTTAGTTTGATCTTAAGGCTATCCTTCCTCTAAGCACTCTCTTCAACTCCCTCACTGAAGGCCCTCTATAAGTTTGGGCGCATTTCATCCCAAGGCGCTTCAACATCATCCAAGGCGCAAATTCACTCTCCAAGACAAGGTGCAAAAAACCCTATCCTAAGGCGCTCAAATCTTGCTTCTAGACCTAGGCGCACAAACATGAGATTAAGGATCATTCTGGCCACCATCACTTCCCTAAAGGCGCAAAATTGGTGTAGATACATTCCATTTATTAAGGATCATTCTGGCGCCCAAATCTTGTCAAAGCAAAGGATCAATAGGTTCTCTCTAAGGCGCACTCCAGGGTTTGATCTTGCAAGACTTCTCACGTCAAAATTTTGACCAAGACACTCAAGGCACTAGTCTTTATCATCTAACCCTACAGTGCACTTACTCATTATGATATACTCCTCAACTTTGTATTCAACCTTGCCCAAGGCGCATATTCACTATAAGGCATTCTCACGTTGTCAAGGCTCAAAGGGATTCAACTTGCTAAAGGGTAGAGGTCTAGGCGCATATCTGACTTGAAGCTCAAGGCGCTCCAACCCTCTTGCTCTGGAATTCCTTCTAGGCACTAAGTGACTTCTCCAATTCCTTGAAAACATTTGAAGTGTTTTACCTTCTCAAGGTGCTCCTTCGAACTTGACTCCAAGGTGTTATAATCTCAAAGGTGCTGACATCATCTCAACCAAAGGCGCTCAATGATTCATCCCATATCTAGGCGCTAAAACACTTAATCAACCAAGTCATTCAAGGCGCCATTCAGTAAACTCATCTTCCATGATATTCCTATCAAGGCGCATATCACTTCTCTCATGGGCTTTAGGTGCTCAGTTGAGTGTTTCAATACTATTTAGGTGCCAAATTCATTTTAATGCACCAAACACAAAGAGCTTTCAAACACTGGGCGCTCACAAAGAGTCTTCCAACCTTGGGCGCTAAATTAGGTCTTTGCAACTATCCAAGGCGCATATCTTCGTTTGAACAACTTATGGTGCCAAGACAACTTCTCATTAGGGCGCTCAAAACACTTGTGTTTACATTTGAAGTGCTTTACCTTCTTAAGGTGCTCCAGACTAACCTGACTCCAAGGCGCTCCATCATCATCCTTAAGGCGCTAAAAACATCATCTCCACTCTAGGCAAAAACATCATCCAACTCCTTAAGGCACTTCACTGTCAAAGTCTGAAGGCGCTCTACCTAGACCTTTCCCCTAGGCGCCAGAACTCCTAAGCACTCACCAGATAACTCTCTTCTTCAAGGCGCAAATCTTCCTATACTATGATTGCCTCTGAAACGCCGATTAACATGATGTGAGGGTGCAAAGGCTACTCCAATCCTCAGTGAGCGCCTAGTTTAAACAAGGAGAAATAAAGCATTCAAAACTATCCAAACGATCATCCCCTTCCTAATGTCTTCACTGCTCCAGAAAACCTTGGCCAAAATGACACATAACAACTCCTATGAGCGCCCTTATGCCCTAGGATCATCTAGTTTGTGCGTCTTGTAATGAGGAGTTCATGTAAGTTTGGAATGAGCGCCTTGAATAAGTGTAAACTAGCCTAGAGAAGGGTATGTGCACCTTGAGCATTCCAGAGATAACTGTGCGCCTAGAACAATATGAGTGCTCATGATGATGATTAACGCCCTGATGAGACTATGAGCACCTTGTTCAGGAGATACCTTGTTTGATCATAAAATGCACCTTGAGTCTTGAAGGTTTTGAGCGCCTAGGTGATTTGGATGTTGGGATGTTGGTATGCGCCCAAGATTGAGGTAAGTGAGCGCTTGTAATGGAGGAGAGCAATGAGATGAGGTTTAGCGCCTCCAAGTAAGGTCAGAGGTGAGGTTAGAGGTGAAATGCGCCTTTGGACCATTCTGGCGCCTTGGATGAAGAACCTATATCTTGAGCCCAAGAGGTAAAATTTGCGCCTTAGTGGATTTGGAGAGTTACAGAGATTAGAGAAAAGCACCTTGAAGACAGAGTTGTTCAAGGCGCATGTGTGATTTGGTCAAAAACAGGCGCCTAGAGTGAATAGGCTTTCATCCTGACTTAATACACTGCCTCCTTCTGACGATTTTTGGGGCAGCAGAAAACCTTTCACCACGGGCAAATGCCTCAGAGCTATAAAAAACCGAGAGAGGTTATTGTAGAGGCACTCTACGTGATCCCGTTGCCTCAGACGGAATGTTTCTAAGTGACACGGTTTTCGAGTAACATTTCGTCAAAGATTGCTGCCTTTTTGCACTTTGGACTCTTCAGGGATATCGTCGGTACAATGTAGCTCCGACTGTTTCGACATGTTTGGGTGAGAAATAGGACCATGCCTAGCATAAATGTACCCATTCGGACGCGTTGGAACAGTCAGTTTGGTCGCATCAGAAGCAGGATGAAAGTTACACCCCTTTGCAACTTTACACTGCCTCCTTCTGACGATTTTTGGGGCAGCAGAAAACCTTTCACCACGGGCAAATGCCTCAGAGCTATAAAAAACCGAGAGAGGTTATTGTAGAGGCACTCTACGTGATCCCATTGCCTCAGATGGAATGTTTCTAAGTGACACAGTTTTTGAGTAACATCTCGTCAAAGATTGCTGCCTTTTTGCACTTTGGACTCTTCAAGGATATCGTCGGTACAATGTAGCTCCGACTGTTTCGACATGTTTGGGTGAGAAATAGGACCATGCCTAGCATAAATGTACCCATTCGGATGCGTTGGAACAGTCAGTTTGGTCGCATCAGGAGCAGGACGAAAGTTACACCCCTTTGCAACTTTACACTGCCTCCTTCTGACGATTTTTGGGGCAGCAGAAAACCTTTCACCACGGGCAAATACCTCAGAGCTATAAAAAACTGAGAGAGGTTATTGTAGAGGCACTCTACGTGATCCTGTTGCCTCAGACGGAATGTTTCTAAGTGACACGGTTTTCCAGTAACATCTCGTCAAAGATTGCTACCTTTTTGCACTTTGGACTCTTCAGGGATATCGTCGGTACAATGTAGCTCCGACTGTTTCGACATGTTTGGGTGAGAAATAGGACCATGCCTAGCATAAATGTACCCATTCAGACGTGTTGGAACAGTCAGTTTGGTCGCATCAGGAGCAAGACGAAAGTTACACCCCTTTGCAACTTTACACTGCCTCCTTCTGACGATTTTTGGGGCAGCAGAAAACCTTTCACCATGGGCAAATGCCTCAGAGCTATAAAAAACTGAGAGAGGTTATTGTAGAGGCACTCTACGTGATCCTGTTGCCTCAGACGGAATATTTCTAAGTGACATGATTTTTGAGTAACATCTCGTCAAAGATTGCTGCCTTTTTGCACTTTGGACTCTTCAGGGATATCGTCGGTACAATGTAGCTCCGACTGTTTCGACATGTTTGGGTGAGAAATAAGACCATGCCTAGCATAAATGTACCCATTCAGACGCGTTGGAACAGTCAGTTTGGTCGCATCAGGAGCAGGATGAAAGTTACACCCCTTTGCAACTTTACATTGCCTCCTTCTGACGATTTTTGGGGCAGCAGAAAACCTTTCACCACGGGCAAATGCCTCAGAGCTATAAAAAACCGAGAGAGGTTATTGTAGAGGCACTCTACGTGATCCCGTTGCCTCAGACGGAATGTTTCTAAGTGACACAGTTTTCGAGTAACATCTCGTCAAAGATTGCTGCCTTTTTGCACTTTGGACTCTTCAGGGATATCGTCGGTACAATGTAGCTCCGACTGCTTCGACATGTTTGGGTGAGAAATAGGACCATGCCTAGCATAAATGTACCCATTCAGACGCGTTGGAACAGTCAGTTTGGTCGCATCAGGAGCAGGACAAAAGTTGCACCCCTTTGCAACTTTACACTGCCTCCTTCTGACGATTTTTGGGGCAACAGAAAACCTTTCACCACGGGCAAATGCCTCAGAGC
Organism: Cunninghamia lanceolata; assembly: GCA_027924645.1. Lineage (NCBI taxonomy): Eukaryota > Viridiplantae > Streptophyta > Pinopsida > Cupressales > Cupressaceae > Cunninghamia > Cunninghamia lanceolata. The sequence goes on along the minus strand of BSBN01000870.1, from coordinate 12,558,441 downwards.
TATAAAAAACCGAGAGAGGTTATTGTAGAGGCACTCTACGTGATCCTGTTGCCTCAGACGGAATGTTTCTAAGTGACACAGTTTTCGAGTAACATCTCGTCAAAGATTGCTGCCTTTTTGCACTTTGGACTCTTCAGGGATATCGTCGGTACAATGTAGCTCCGACTGTTTCCACATGTTTGGGTGAGAAATAGGACCATACCTAGCATAAATGTACCCATTCGGACGCGTTGGAACAGTCAGTTTGGTCGCATCAGGAGCAGGACGAAAGTTACACCCCTTTGCAACTTTACACTGCCTCCTTCTGACGATTTTGGGGCAGCAGAAAACCTTTCACCACGGGCAAATGCCTCAGAGCTATAAAAAACTGAGAGAGGTTATTGTAGAGGCACTCTACGTGATCCCGTTGCCTCAGACGGAATGTTTCTAAGTGACACAGTTTTCAAGTAACATCTCGTCAAAGATTGCTGCCTTTTTGCACTTTGGACTCTTCAGGGATATCGTCGGTACAATGTAGCTCCGACTGTTTCGACATGTTTGGGTGAGAAATAAGACCATGCCTAGCATAAATGTACCCATTCGGACGCGTTGGAACAGTCAGTTTGGTCGCATCAGGAGCAGGACGAAAGTTACACCCCTTTGCAACTTTACACTACCTCCTTCTGACGATTTTTGGGGTAGCAGAAAACCTTTCACCACGGGCAAATGCCTCAGAGCTATAAAAAACCGAGAGAGGTTATTGTAGAGGCACTCTACGTGATCCCGTTGCCTCAGACGGAATGTTTCTAAGTGGCACAATTTTCGAGTAACATCTCGTCAAAGATTGCTGCCTTTTTGCACTTTGGACTCTTCAGGGATATCGTCGGTACAATGTAGCTCCGACTGTTTCGACATGTTTGGGTGAGAAATAGGACCATGCCTAGCATAAATGTACCCATTCGGACGCGTTGGAATAGTCAGTTTGGTCGCATCAGGAGCAGGACGAAAGTTACACCCCTTTGCAACTTTACACTGCCTCCTTCTGACGATTTTTGGGGCAACAGAAAACCTTTCACCACGGGCAAATGCCTCAGAGCTATAAAAAACCGAGAGAGGTTATTGTAGAGGCACTCTACGTGATCCCGTTGCCTCAGACGGAATGTTTCTAAGTGACACGGTTTTCGAGTAACATCTCGTCAAAGATTGCTACCTTTTTGCACTTTGGACTCTTCAGGGATATCGTCGGTACAATGTAGCTCCGACTGTTTCGACATGTTTGGGTGAGAAATAGGACCATGCCTAGCGTAAATGTACCCATCTGAATGCGTTGGAACAATCAGTTTGGTCACATCACGAGCAAGACACCAAAAATGCAAAGGTTGCTTTGTGCAACTTGACAACATTGACACTTTTTTGCAACATGACTCAAAGACCCAAACTGACCCCAAATGACTCAAAGTGACTTAAAATCACCTTGATTATAGAGGTCAAGGCGCTCCTTATCATTCATTCATTATGAGCGCCTTGGGAGAATGGTATATAGGTCATCATCATGATTGGGCGCCCTGGATCCAGAGTGTTGGAGAGATCATCAAATGGTGTCTAGTAGGGTGAGTTATGAGTTTGGTCGCATCAGGAGCAGGACACCAAAAATGCATAACATGATGATGTAAAAATGTGTACATATGTGTAAAAATGCAGGAGGAAATAAAAAAAGACAAACCTTACAAATTAATGTGCATACTTACAACTCAATGTAACATAACTTTACAAAATCAATGTGAATACTTACAAATTAATCCAATGAACCATCTGGATCTGCTCTACTCTTTATTGTGTCAAGTATTGCTTCATGGTCAGACTCACGCACCTTCCACAATATTTTGTTCAAAGGTCTACCCTGATACTTTATCAAATGAACATTGGATGCCACGACAAGGTTCGAGTAATGAAGAATCTTTCGATGCATGTCAAAGTCCTGAAATAGCCAAATATTAACACTCTTATGTGGGTACCTTCTAAGCCATGTTCCAGTAATAACCACTGATCCTGTAGGGTATTCGATGTTTTCTCCATCTGTAACAGGGGCCTCCAATTTCTTTTTGGCCTCAACACAACGGCATAAGTAATAATCTGTTCCCTCTTCATTATCTTCATCTGCAATAACTGCATATACGTGTCCTACATTGATATGTGTAGCAAATTAGATGAAATTAGTCAACATTACAAAAACACTACAAAGTAAGATGACATTACCTGGTTGAACTAGATGAAATTAGATGCATATATGTGCCCTATATTACCGGGTTGAACTAAATCTGATATGTGGTCAAAGTCAACTGACGATTCCATCTGTGTTAGTTCCAGTGTCGTCGGGGGTCGATACGTGTCAAGTGGGCTAAGATAACTTAACTGCCATTCGTCAACCCACTCCTTTGACTCGCACTCATCCCAGACTTGAATTGTACAGGAAGAACAAAAGCATGACATCTTTCGTGTATGGATACTCCATGAACCTGCAATTGAACTTCTGAAAGAGTGCATCTCATTTGATCCTGTCAGTGTACAACAATCCTCATATGGTGCAATGTTAGTATCATCTATCAACCAAAAAAATCTACGAACTAAAGACTTACCTTCATTACCTGGACCCATGGAAGCATTACACCACTCGACAATCGATTTTGCATCTGTCAACTTTGCATTGTCTTTATACTTTAACTCTTCTCGTGCTATGGCTCTTTTGATACATGCTCCTGCACCATCATGCTCCCCCTTTCCATGCCCAGCCTCACAAAAGTTCCACATATGTTGAATACCTGTAAAATTATGCCTCCTACTCAGCCAATAGAAATTTCGCGAGTTCTTGAATTGTGATGCACAATTATCCGACCATATGATATGCTGACTAAACGATATGCCCCTTCTAGCCAAATCATTATAGAAAACCTGAAAGCAACCTTGCACGAACTCCGTAGAATGCGTGCGATCATCACTAATATAGAAATGATACTCCCTTATGATCTTTCTGTCATCCTCTGTACTATCATTCGCATGAATGAATGCGATGTGCACAAATATAGAAACCTGTGTGGAGTTGTAATATTGTGATTGCACCTCACGCTGTGGCTGTAGACTGTAGTTCTCTGCAAAGTCGACGACTGAAACAATGCTACCAACTGGAAATGTGTCCTTGCATAACTTGAATTGCAAGTCCAACCATCGAGCTCTATGGGCATGTCTTGCATACTCATACACTATGCTGTCACGAAATATAGGCATAAACTGATACACTGGAATCTTTTCAATAACTAATTCACACCTCTTTGCTTCTTTACCATCTTTTGTATTGTATGCCACTGTTTTATACTTGCCAAATTCTACTAGTTCATTTCCAACCGCATGTGTTATTTCCATATGTTCACATATTGGCAAATGTTGCAAGCCACCGCAACGATGACATGTGCCATCCAAGCATAATTTCTTGTAGAATATTTGACCTTCCTCTCTTTCACATAAAATTCTTGATATGAAATCTCTTGAAGATGTTGGTGGGGCACATATGGCACAACCCTGCAAATTATTGTTAGTATGCATATCTAAACATATAGACCTATAAGCATCAAAATGGTTAGAAAATTCAATATGTAATCTACAACAACAAGTAGTGCGTGTGTGATTTATCTTAACATAGAAAGGTTTTAGCATTTCAAAATATCTTTGACAAATTTTAATTTGAGGATACTTCTCTAGAAATTTACCATAAAACTGTGTTTGAGTCTCATCCAAAAAATGCTTTGGATGTGGCTCGCGGTTCTGACTACCAATTCTCCTTCTTACCACATCCCTTTGATTCGGAGATACCCTTGTGTAATCCTTCCAAAAGTCTTCAATTAGTGACCTCAATGCTTCAACAATTGGTTTATCTTTTCGTGGTAGTCTCCCCGAGAACGCCCATAATTCATTGGCATTAGTGTCCTCAATTCTTTGGCGTCTTCCAACGGCTCTTGATAAAGTTTTCCTATTAATTCTCAATTTTTGACTTGTCTTTCTAATAAGACGAGCTTTCCTCGTTTGACTACTTACTATAGTCGATGTAATCACACGCCATGTTGCATTACTATCTTTTGTGCGTGAGGTGTTACCCACACTCTCATACGCACTCATTAGATTCTTGACAATAGATTTTTCACTTGAAGCCTCTGATGTTCTCAACCCAAGAATCTTCATGATAGACCTATACTTTATACTTCGCATCATTTCAACGAATAGTTGACATCTTGCAGTCTCATTTAACTTTTCAAAGAACAATCTCCAAATCTTATTAGCATATCTTCTACAAGTGTGTTTTGGAATCTTACCTTCCATTGGCTGCAAAATATTCTCATCAATATCAATCAAATACTTTGGCTTTCTATGCAAAATTCTAGGTGGTGTCATGTTAGGTAAATTCATCTCAACATTAGGAATTTCATCAATATTTAAATGAGATGGGTTAGATGGCATACCTTCGATCGAAGATGGAATAGATGACATACCTTGAGGTCGAGGTGGGAATGATGGCGTACCTCCTTCATCACATGTGAGTGATGATGTACTCTCAACTTGAGATGTGGTAGATGGTGTCCCTACATGTTGTCTTGCGATAAAGGATGTGTCTCCAACTATGGTATTTAAATCTCTCATACCACGAAGTTTTTGCATTCGTTCTCTTTGTGCCGCCAATACCATATCTCTTTGTGATGGTTGTGGTTCCTCTTCAATTGGTATGTCTTCATTTATCGTGTCCAATTTCCTCTTCTCACGAAGTTCCCTCATAGCCATTGCTTTCTTTGCATTCTTAGCTTCTATCTCTTCCTGTGTTGGTTTAATTCTTGATCGTTTCCTCGGCATGACGGAGAATTTGTCTGTAGCATGATAAAGAGACCAATATTAGTTCCTAAGAAATGAATACATGATAATAGTGGGATTGTATTTTTTTTATGTTGTAAGGATTTATTCTTGTATAGTTTGACATCATGGTATGAACTAAGGTTTGTTTATTACACATAATTATTAAAGAGCCCAAGTGTAGAAAATATACATGGCATCATGTGAGATTGTAGGTTGCTTTATTGATTGGAAATGTGTCTATTTTAAACATGTATGATAATGCATGATAAAGTAATTCAATCCGAAATAAGGAAAATGTAAAGAACATGCATGTAAAGACTTGACATACCTAAAAAATGAAGATTTGAAAGGAGAGAGTACCCAATTATGTAGTGTTTTTATCTTCTTGCATCAAACTCCTCAACAATTTGAGTTTTTCACCACTTGCTTCCTTTTCAATGTTAAATTCTTAAAATTGAATCAAAATTAACATTGCAATACTACAAAAATTGAAACTTGTATAGATATATATCAAATTTGGTTTGAAAACTATGTTATTTCCTCCTTCTCAAGTTGGCAAAGCAGAAAAGGTGGTGGAAAGATCATGCAAAGGTGGTACAATGTGTCAAATGTGCATGTGAACTTCCCAATAGCATGAAAGCACTTCTTTTTTGTCAGAGCACGCGCAGAATCAGTAAGAAAACAGAGCATGTGGGCCTGGATCACGGGGGTAACCAATTTTTTACCGTTTCAGTAGAATTACAAAATGCGAGCGCGTTATAACGCGAGCGCATTTTGTCCTGCTATAGATCTCTAAACCCTAAACCCTCAACTCTAATCCCTTGACCCTCAACCCTCAATGTCAAATCCTAATCCCTCAACCCTATCCCTAAACCCTCAACCTCAACCTTGTCCCTAAACCCTAATCCCTTCAACCTCAACCCTATCCCTAAACCCTTGACCCTCGAACCTCAGCCCTCAACGTCAAACCGTAATCCCTTGATGCAGAGCGAAACAAGTTGAACATTAACACAGGTGAAAAAATCCTTGAAAGTCCACAAAATAACCTTTACCATGTATATCGGCAAGACAATTTAAATGTCACACCGAAATGTACCTCAACCCTCAACCCTCAACATCAAACCCTCGAACCTCAACCCTCAACCCTCAACATCAAACCCTAATCCCTCAACCCTTAACTCTAATCCCTCGACCTTCAACCTTGATCCTAAACCCTAAACCCTCAACGCCAAATTCTAATCCCTCAACCCTTCACTCTAATCCCTCAATCCTAAACCCTATCCCTAAACCCTCAACACTATACCTTAAACCCTAATCCCTCAACCCTAACCCTAAACCTTGTCCCTAAACCCTAATCCCTTCAACCTCAACCCTATCCCTAAACCCTTGACCCTCGAACCTCAGCCCTCGACGTCAAACCCTAATCCCTCAACCCTTAACTCTGATCCCTCATCTCTCAACCCTAACCCTAAACCCTCAACCCTCAACATCAAACCCTAATCCCTCAACCCTCAAACCTAATCTGTCATCTGTCATCCCTCCACACTCTACTTTAACCCTAATTCCTCAACCCTCGACCCTCGAACCTCAACCCTCAACCCTCAACATCAAACCCTAATCCCTCAACCCTTAACTCTAATCCCTCGACCTTCAACCCTGATCCTAAACCCTAAACCCTCAACACCAAATTCTAATCCCTCAACCCTTCACTCTAATCCCTCAACCCTAAACCCTATCCCTAAACCCTCAACACTATACCTTAAACCCTAATCCCTCAACCCTAACCCTAAACCTTGTCCCTAAACCCTAATCCCTTCAACCTCAACCCTATCCCTAAACCCTTGACCCTTGAACCTCAGCCCTCGACGTCAAACCCTAATCCCTCAACCCTTAACTCTGATCCCTCATCTCTCAACCGTAACCCTAAACCCTCAACCCTCAACATCAACCCCTAATCCCTCAACCCTCAACCCTAATCTATCATCCGTCATCCCTCCACACTCTACTTTAACCCTAATTCCTCGACCCTCAACCCTATCCCTAAACCCTTGACCCTCGAACCTCAACCCTCAACCCTCAACATCAAACCCTAATCCCTCAACCCTTAACTCTAATCCCTCGACCTTCAACCCTGATCCTAAACCCTAAACCCTCAACGCCAAATTCTAATCCCTCAACCCTTCACTCTAATCCCTCAACCCTAAACCCTATCCCTAAACCCTCAACACTATACCTTAAACCCTAATCCCTCAACCCTAACCCTAAACCTTGTCCCTAAACCCTAATCCCTTCAACCTCAACCCTATCCCTAAACCCTTGACCCTCGAACCTCAGCCCTCGACGTCAAACCCTAATCCCTCAACCCTTAACTCTGATCCCTCATCTCTCAACCCTAACCCTAAACCCTCAACCCTCAACATCAACCCCTAATCCCTCAACCCTTAACCCTAATCTATCATCCGTCATCCCTCCACACTCTACTTTAACCCTAATTCCTCGACCCTCAACCCTATCCCTAAACCCTTGACCCTCGAACCTCAACCCTCAACCCTCAACATCAAACCCTAATCCCTCAACCCTTAACTCTAATCCCTCGACCTTCAACCCTGATCCTAAACCCTAAACCCTCAACGCCAAATTCTAATCCCTCAACCCTTCACTCTAATCCCTCAACCCTAAACCCTATCCCTAAACCCTCAACACTATACCTTAAACCCTAATCCCTCAACCCTAACCCTAAACCTTGTCCCTAAACCCTAATCCCTTCAACCTCAACCCTATCCCTAAACCCTTGACCCTCGAACCTCAGCCCTCGACATCAAACCCTAATCCCTCAACCCTTAACTCTAATCCCTCATCTCTCAACCCTAACCCTAAACCCTCAACCCTCAACATCAAACCCTAATCCCTCAACCCTCAACCCTAATCTGTCATCTGTCATCCCTCCACACTCTAATTTAACCCTAATTCCTCGACCCTCGACCCTTGAACCTCAACCCTCAACCCTCAACATCAAACCCTAATCCCTCAACCCTTAACTCTGATCCCTCATCTCTCAACCCTAACCCTAAACCCTCAACCCTCAACATCAAACCCTAATCCCTCAACCCTCAACCCTAATCTGTCATCTGTCATCCCTCCACACTCTACTTTAACCCTAATTCCTCGACCCTCGACCCTCGAACCTCAACCCTCAACCCTCAACATCAAACCCTAATCCCTCAACCCTTAACTCTAATCCCTCAACCTTCAACCCTGATCCTAAACCCTAAACCCTCAACGCCAAATTCTAATCCCTCAACCCTTCACTCTAATCCCTCAACCCTAAACCCTATCCCTAAACCCTCAACACTATACCTTAAACCCTAATCCCTCAACCCTAACCCTAAACCTTGTCCCTAAACCCTAATCCCTTCAACCTCAACCCTATCCCTAAACCCTTGACCCTCGAACCTCAGCCCTCGACGTCAAACCCTAATCCCTCAACCCTTAACTTTGATCCCTCATCTCTTAACCCTAACCCTAAACCCTCAACCCTCAACATCAAACCCTAATCCCTCAACCCTCAACCCTAATCTATCATCCGTCATCCCTCCACACTCTACTTTAACCCTAATTCCTCGACCCTCAACCCTATCCCTAAACCCTTGACCCTCGAACCTCAACCCTCAACCCTCAACATCAAACCCTAATCCCTCAACCCTTAACTCTAATCCCTCGACCTTCAACCCTGATCCTAAACCCTAAACCCTCAACGCCAAATTCTAATCCCTCAACCCTTCACTCTAATCCCTCAACCCTAAACCCTATCCCTAAACCCTCAACACTATACCTTAAACCCTAATCCCTCAACCCTAACCCTAAACCTTGTCCCTAAACCCTAATCCCTTCAACCTCAACCCTATCCCTAAACCCTTGACCCTCGAACCTCAGCCCTCGACGTCAAACCCTAATCCCTCAACCCTTAACTCTGATCCCTCATCTCTCAACCCTAACCCTAAACCCTCAACCCTCAACATCAAACCCTAATCCCTCAACCCTCAACCCTAATCTGTCATCTGTCATCCCTCCACACTCTACTTTAACCCTAATTCCTCGACCCTCGACCCTTGAACCTCAACCCTCAACCCTCAACATCAAACCCTAATCCCTCAACCCTTAACTCTGATCCCTCATCTCTCAACCCTAACCCTAAACCCTAAACCCTCAACACCAAACCCTAATCCCTCAACCCTCAACCCTAATCTATCATCTGTCATCCCTCCACACTGTACTTTAACCCTAATTCCTGGACCCTCGACCCTCGAACCTCAACCCTCAACCCTCAACATCAAACCCTAATCCCTCAACCCTTAACTCTAATCCCTCGACCTTCAACCCTGATCCTAAACCCTAAACCCTCAACGCCAAATTCTAATCCCTCAACCCTTCACTCTAATCCCTCAACCCTAAACCCTATCCCTAAACCCTCAACACTATACCTTAAACCCTAATCCCTCAACCCTAACCCTAAACCTTGTCCCTAAACCCTAATCCCTTCAACCTCAACCCTATCCCTAAACCCTTGACCCTCGAACCTCAGCCCTCGACATCAAACCCTAATCCCTCAACCCTTAACTCTGATCCCTCATCTCTTAACCCTAACCCTAAACCCTCAACCCTCAACATCAAACCCTAATCCCTCAACCCTCAACCCTAATCTATCATCCGTCATCCCTCCACACTCTACTTTAACCCTAATTCCTTGACCCTCAACCCTATCCCTAAACCCTTGACCCTCGAACCTCAACCCTCAACCCTCAACATCAAACCCTAATCCCTCAACCCTTAACTCTAATCCCTCGACCTTCAACCCTGATCCTAAACCCTAAACCCTCAACGCCAAATTCTAATCCCTCAACCCTTCACTCTAATCCCTCAACCCTAAACCCTCAACACTATACCTTAAACCCTAATCCCTCAACCCTAACCCTAAACCTTGTCCCTAAACCCTAATCCCTTCAACCTCAACCCTATCCCTAAACCCTTGACCCTCGAACCTCAGCCCTCGACGTCAAACCCTAATCCCTCAACCCTTAACTCTGATCCCTCATCTCTCAACCCTAACCCTAAACCCTCAACCCTCAACATCAAACCCTAATCCCTCAACCCTCAACCCTAATCTGTCATCTGTCATCCCTCCACACTCTACTTTAACCCTAATTCCTCGACCCTCAACCCTCGAACCTCAACCCTCAACCCTCAACATCAAACCCTAATCCCTCAACCCTTAACTCTAATCCCTCGACCTTCAACCCTGATCCTAAACCCTAAACCCTCAACGCCAAATTCTAATCCCTCAACCCTTCACTCTAATCCCTCAACCCTAAACCCTATCCCTAAACCCTCAACACTATACCTTAAACCCTAATCCCTCAACCCTAACCCTAAACCTTGTCCCTAAACCCTAATCCCTTCAACCTCAACCCTATCCCTAAAACCTTGACCCTCGAACCTCAGCCCTCGACGTCAAACCCTAATCCCTCAACCCTTAACTCTGATCCCTCATCTCTCAACCCTAACCCTAAACCCTCAACCCTCAACATCAAACCCTAATCCCTCAACCCTCAACCCTAATCTATCATCCGTCATCCCTCCACACTCTACTTTAACCCTAATTCCTCGACCCTCAACCCTATCCCTAAACCCTTGACCCTCGAACCTCAACCCTCAACCCTCAACGTCAAATCCTAATCCCTCAACCCTAAACCCTATCCCTAAACCCTCAACACTATACCTTAAACCCTAATCCCTCATCCCTCAACCCTAAACCTTATCCCTAAACCCTAATCCCTCAACCCTCAACCCTAATCTGTCATCCCCCAACTCTAATCCTTCATCCCTAAACCCTAAATGTTATCCCTATTCCTACACCCTCAACAGAATCGATACTATACCTTAAACCCTAATCCCTTATCCCTAAACCCTCCAACCCTATCCCTAATCCTTATACCCTCCACACTCTACTTTAACCCTAATTCCTCGACCCTCAACCCTATCCCTAAACCCTTGACCCTCGAACCTCAACCCTCAACCCTCAACGTCAAACCCTAATCCCTCAACCCTTAACTCTGATCCCTCGACCCTCAACACTATACCTTAAACCCTAATCCATATCCCTCAACCCTTAACCCTTAAAACTTAAACCCTATCCCTACACCCTCAACACTTGACACTATATCTTAAGCCTTAAACCCTCATCCCTAAAACCTCAACCCTCAATCCTTAAACCTTAAACCCTAAACCCTATCCCTAATCCCTCTACCCTCAACACTCTAACCCTAACCTCGACATTAAATGCTAATCCGTCAACCCTAAACCCTAATCCTAAACCCTCAACCCTAAACCTTATCCCTAAACCCTAATCCCTCAACCCTCAACCCTAATCCATCATCCCTCAACTATAATCCCTCATCCCTAATCCCTAAATGCTATCCCTATTCCTAAACTCTCAACAGACTTGATACTATACCTTAAACCCTAATCCCTTATCCCTAAACCCTCCAACCCTATCCCTAATCCTTACACCCTCCACACTCTACTTTAACCCTAATCCCTCAACCCTAAACCCTATCCCTAAACCCTTGACCCTTGAACCTCAACCCTCAACCCTTAATGTCAAACCCTAATCCCTCAACCCTTAACTTTGATCCCTCAACCCTCAACCGTAATCTGTCATCCCTCATCCCTAAACCTTAAACGCTATCCCTATTCCTAGACCCTCAACGGGCTCGATACTATACCTTAAACGCTAATCCCTTATCCGTAAACCTTTCAACTCTATCCTTTATGCCTTAACCCTCATGATAAATAGCCTTGAATGTAAAAAAATTTGAGTGGGACATAACGCGCTCGCGTTATGTCAAACATGGGAAAATACAGACTTGCGAGAAAAACATAACGCGCTCGCGTTATTTCTTGCTTTGGGAATCCCAAGCCTTGGGCTTGGGATTTGCTTTGGATTTCCAACCCAAAGGCTTGGAGTGCCTTATGAACAGTCACAGACGTGTTTTTCTGTATTCTTCAAAATTTCACATAATTTCGTTCGTGCTAACCCTCAGATTTGCACGTGTTTCAAGGTTGAACAAATCGAACACATGGGTAATGTTAGGCTTTCTCTTAGCTATTTGACGATGTGATTTTTTTCACATTTTAACAATGTTAAGCCTTTCATCTTTAATTTCTTTTGTTTGTGTGTCCGTTTTTATGCAAAAACCACTGTTTGGTCTTTTTTTCATTGTAAAATAACTATTCATTCAAATTTCAAAAAAATTACATATTTAGAAACTAGACTCCATTCTACAAATATTAAAAAAATAAAAAAATGATTTTCAATTAGTTTTCAAAATTTATAGGGGTAGCACGGCCAAAATTCTATTTTTTAGGATGTGTCCACTTTAAAAATTAGTAAAAAATCAAATATTCATCAAAAAATTATCAGAAAAATCGGGCATAAACTAAATGCTATTAGCTAATTTCTCACTGAAGCAATTTTAAAAATACCAAAAAAAAGTTGACCTTTTGAGGGAGCCACAAAACATGCTATGTTATGTTTTTTTGACAGAAACAACACCAATTTCTGTGGCTCCCTCTTTTGAACCCCTTAATCTATGCCATTTTCAAAACAAAATAGTAGTTTAGAAAGTAGACTCGGAGCACTACGAACATTGTTTTGGTTGTATCTCTAAATTTTGAGTGTAACTATGCTCAATTTCTCATCCAAGGCCAGTATTTCCTGATTTCAGAAAAAAAGTGGCCACTTAAGACCCCTTTTTGGCCCCCCATCTTCTTGCACTTACCCGAATATTGAAGCTAACTTTTATTTGGCTAACAAATAAATATATTATGAACCTATTTGCAACAACTTATGATATGGTTTTCATATAATTAGTTTTTTATATAAATTATTAGTTAAATTTTACACTTTTATGTTAAGAACAATATGGAATATGAAACATACAATAAAGCATTTTTGTTAAGAGAATGATGGGTACGAGGAAAGGTGCATCCAATCATAAGATTTATCATTTAGGCCTTTATAATTTTTTTTAGATGAATCTTACAATTCATAGTTTGAATCATTATAAGGTGTTATGTCATAAAATGTCCCCCTAGGACTTTTACCTTGTAAGTTTAGCTCCCGAGTCCCTTGTTTTTAATCATGCATGTTAGAATTAACTCCTGAGACAAAATGGCCTAAAACCCATGTCAAATGGGACTTGAGGGACATCTATGAGCTTAAACCCTGACCCAAAATAGGTTTTGGGGCAAGGGTGCTTATACCCTTGTCTTGTCCTATTTTGGTAGGGTCCCAAATTTGAATGTTGATTTTGTGACCATTAAAAGGTTTCCTTGCTGACATCTTAAGTTTGAATTACAAAATTTATAGTGGGAATGCATATATAAGCATGTTTAGGACTTCATTTGTAAACTATAAGATGACTAGAGATGATTATGTTATTTTGGAGAGCTTACGATTTTAAAGCATTCAAAGCATTCATTGTGGCATCTAGTAGACTTGTGTTGTTGTGTTTGTTATTGCAGATTTGGCTTCATCTTCTCATGCTGTGAAGGATATTCATCTACATGCAAGCTACACCTCTGAGGTGATATCTATTTGTGTTTGAATCAATCATTTATCAATTTGTTTTTTCCTTTGACTTGCAAGGATAAACACTCTCTATCTAACAATGGTGTTGGAATGCTTGAATGTAATTCCAAGGCTTGACCAAGGCAATCTCCTAAACACCACAATCCCCAAACCCTCTTATTGTGATTGCAGGTAACAGGTATCAGATCACAAGGAGTGGAGTTGCATATGAGTGTTATAGAGCATAAGGATTCCAGATCTGACAGAAAGAAGTAGAACAAAGCACAGTCAGGGCTTGGGCACTAGTCTGTTTTCCCTCTAGGTTTACAGAGCTTGAAATCTCTAGAACAGGAATAATCAGTAGCAAGAGTCTAGAAACCCCCAAAGAAAATACTGTATTGGGCTTGGGTGCAAGTCCCTTTGTCCTTGACATTTTAGGATCTTGAACTTCAAAATTTGGTGTGTATCTGATCTCCATTTAGCATCTTTGTGTGCGAGCATTTATCAGAATTTGTCTGTTTGTTTACGATTTTGCATAATTAGGGTTTTGAGTATAATTAGGCATTAAATTAACACATTAATCATCAATTTCCAAATTTCCCTATCATTACAAGTGACAACCAACCTGTAGGTGAATCCTCTTGCAGAAGTTGTGATTCAACTCAGCTAACTGTCTTCAAATGTGTGTCGTGAAAGGAGGATCTAGCTAAACTACCTATCAAACCCTCATCCCCCTTTTTTATACATAACATTTTCGTGAACCTGTGTTTTTATTGAATTTTACACCTTGTCGAGTGTTGTACTTTAGATTTGTATTCATTCATTTCATTATCAGCATATTGCATTTGAAAATCTACAAAAAAAATTGAAAATTCTGAAAAATTTGAAAAAATCAAGTATTCTAGGCTTGCATTTTGACATAGTTTGCACTGCATTTCATCTAAATCATTTAAATCTCTGATATTTGCATTAGATCTGATATAAATTATAGTAGTACATCATTCTTGTTGAAGTCACAACACAACTGAGAGGGGGGGTGAATTAGGTGTATCAAAACTTTAACCTTAATTGATCAATTTTACAATCACATTAACTTGCTTTAACCACTTAATCTGATATGAAGACTAAACATGAAAAGTAGAAACAAAAAATAAGCACATCAACAGTATTCACACATGAACACTAGATTTTTACATGGAAAACCCTTAGAAAGGGAAAAACCATGGGGAGTGTTAGCTCACAATATAATGTAGTAACAATATTAAATATCAAAGAGGCTCACTGCCAAGAGGGCTCATGACCCAAATGAATGCTCACTGCAAGAAAGGATCACTGCCAAAAGGGTAGTTCACTGTCAGTGGGTGGCTCACTGCCAAGGGATGAACTGATATAGTAGCATATATAGCATGCTTGAGTTTAGTTCCATTGAAGCACAATGTATTTCTCCTATTCTGCATTTTGCGTAGCTTTTATTGAATAGGTTTGGCATTGAGGTGAACCACAAGATGATGCATGACTTTAAAGATGGAGTGTCAAGGCATATCACCATAAGACCACATGAAGAAATCAACACAATCTTTAAGGGTGATGGTTATGCCTTCTTTGATGTGAAGGTCCAGTGGAGCTACTATCTTAGAGAGTTTAGGGTCCTCTTCTATTCATAGGTTGATGTCTATAGCATCCTCAACAAGGAGAGGGGAGTCATCTTGTATCTGAGTGGTATCTAATGGAAGGTGAAGTTTTTCATTGAGGAGATCTTGGGAAGTGTCCATTTTTATTGTATCATTTTAATCGATCACAAGTTTCTTCTTATATCTTGTTGCTATTATGCCTACTAGGGTGCCTTAGGACTAAAGGGTTCTTTCTTTCTCTCCAAAATAAGCATAGGTGTTAAGTATGGTGGAAAAGTCTTTCTTATGATTACAATGGGGATGTGGTCTTGACACTTCATAAGTTTCATAATGGCTTCATCATTTTGGAAAACATCAAATCATAAAGGGTTGTGTTGGTCCCAATCGATAAGCTCAAGGTATTATAGGTCTAAGGAGGTGGTGAGGATAGTGACCTATCATGAAAGAGGTTAGTGGTGGCAAGATCTTCATAAGAGTCATGAGTGGGGCCTATTGGTTTTTTCTTCTGAATCAGCATTAGGGTTTGCCAGTTCTAATGCACGGGCAGATTCAACCAACTAATACAGGAGGTTGCGTGAGCTCCTCCCCTTCACTTCTGGTTCTGCCACACCCAGGGGGGTGTCCCTATAACTAAAGATGTAACCTTGACTTTCTCAATGACTGATAGATTTAGCTTGATAGCAATAGGCAAAATACTCTCATGTCTGGACCAAGATCTGCATGGTAGATCACAAGGTTGGCAACATTCTTGGACATATTTGTCTGGTGGGTATGAGAGCATGCAGGGGGTTCCTAATCCTACTCCTACAACTAACAGGTTGAAGTGATGAAATGGGTGGACATAATGTCCTGGATGCAAGACAAGGGGTTTTGGCTCATAACTACTAACCCAAGAGCAGACTGGTGCCTATCCATTGGGAAAGGAGTTAACTAGACATATACAACAGATGGTTTGCAACTTGTCATTCAAGTTTCAAGGGGTTGAGCTTGATGCTTGCCTTACAAACATCACCCAAGGATGGGTATTTAGCTGCCTCTACTTACAAATATCCCTGCTGACATGCAACCTTCCCCATGCTCAACCTAAAACAATTTAATCCACTCCTTGAATGGAAGTTAGAGATCAAACATGTGATACAGAAAACCATAGCCTAGAACCTGAGAAACCCTTAGCAACTAGATTCAAAAGAAGGAGAATAACATGCAACAAATGGAGACAAGCAGATAAACACATGCAATGAAGCATTTCTCATATAAAATCAACATTGAAACTGAACATATGTGCAAAATACATTCATGTTGTAACTCATAAACTCCAAAATGGGATAGAACAACTAGGGTCATGCCCTGTCTTTCATTATTTACACAAAAATTACCCAGGCCTTCAACAACCAACAAATGAGCAACATAGCTTGCTATATACAGCAAGGTAGGTAGTCAACATTAATCACTGGGTGACTCAAAAGTCTGCCAGATACAGTTCATTCTGAGGAAATGGCACTCAAACATTCAATGCAGCAGGTGGAAGAGGAGACAGGGAAAGGTCTCGAGCCCTGTGCCGCCGCTTGGGGATTCATATCTTCAGTCAAGTACTAGATCCATCCACGCCATCGCCCATACCCTATAAGATCTGCCATTAATGGCGCACCAACTCGTAGCCTTGGGAAAAACATCATACTGTGCATCGCAACTATTTCCCGCCAAGATTTATCACCCTGATATTTCAAATTTATGTGGGAACTAATTATCCCACATGCACCCCATGGTGACCTCTCTAATACTTTATATACTAGGTCGTGAGCATATATGATGTCGGTGCTTTTGCTCCCAATGACACTAGTATAAACCTTGTCATCATCCTCCATCGGCCAGACTACTTATAGTAGTGAACCTCATACATGTCTGCCCAATATGAAATGCCACCCCGATGATGAACCTCATCAGCGAAACCCGACGCATCGGAGGAAAATCCACCTGCCTTGCGGATGTCGCATGTCTTGCCGATGATCCACCTAACATTCAAAAATGTCCTGGCCATCGGATATCCTCCTGATGACCAACCTTGCCTTCACATAAAATATCATCCTGACATATCCTGATGATGTCATGGTCATATTACAGTATCGGGTCAGACTGAAAACTTGAAGTATGATCCCGCCGAATCTAGATAACGTCATCGTCATGTCGGCATTAGGGTGATATTCGAAAGATAACTGGATAATTTGAAATATCACCCTCATGCACAAATATCATGCTGCACTGTAGCTCCATTATAAGATCAGGGTGATATATGAATATCACCTAATAATAAGAATATCACCCTCTGACAAAGGTTAGGATACAAAAACATGATGACCCCATGGGATATCCAGTCATGATGGGAAATGACCCTCGCAAGAAACATCAGGGGGATGTTTGGAAACATGATAATGATGATGATGACCCCTTCCTTCAAAATATCATGATGATGCTGAAAACATTGAGAGGGTCTAAGACTTCAAAATTTTCTTGGATTCCTGAGAAGGTGCCTACCTAAAAACCTTGAACATAAATTATCACCAACATAGGCTCTGATTGGGGACATGCAGGTGCAAGACTACAGCGAGAACCTCAGATCTCTGGGATGCAGACCAGTCCCTTATCCATTGGGTACAGAGTCAAACTTGCACCATTTTGCATCACCAAACACATTATTTCAAAATAAACATGGTGGCCCAGGGCCCAATTCAATGGTTCAATGGTTCGGTTCAGAGGTTCATTGGCATCGCGGTGACATTGGTCTATCGGTGTAAGATGTGAGGTGTCTCTCCGATGGAATGGTCATCGGTATGAAGATCTTTGTCGGCCCAGCTTTGAAAAGTCACTCTGAGCTATGTGTTACTCTGATGGAGTCAGGCATCGGTGAGAGGACTTCTATCGGCGTAGCTTACAGGTTGCAGGCCGATGCACAGTGGTCTCGCCGATGAAGGGTTAAGGCTTAGTATCGCTGAGACAAGGAATCGTCGGAGTTCATGGTTGAATGTTGGCTGATGGTTTGGGTTGTGCCGATGGGGGTAGACAGGGGTCGTCGGTGGAAAAAGTGCCGACAATCATCTTATCGAGTCATCAGACATATAAACTGGAAATCCTCCAACGCCGGATGCATGTGGGACTAACGGTCCTCACGAATATGTGAACGGTTTGGTAGTTTTGTAACGGTTAGAAGCGTGAGTTTTGGACAGTTGGATGACAGCGATGCTGGGCAGTTGGAACGAGCTGTCAGTTACATGAGGTGTCGATTGGATTGCTAAAAGTAATAGGGGAATCGATAGAAAAAGGAGATAGAGTTGGACAGTGCGATCAATCTGGTGAGCTCTGGTTTTCTCCTTCTGTGAAGTCCTATGCTGTATGCTGTATGCAGCATGTTAACAGTATGTAAAAGGACTAAGGAGATAGTGTAAACAGAGTTTAGGTGAAAGGGTTCTGGCCGAGAAGGTGAAGTTCTGTACTGTGTGCTATTTGTGGCACGATAACAGTATGAAGAACCAACCGAGTGTTGGAGAACTTTGTGCAGGGTTATACTGTCAGATATTGTTCAGATGAAGCAAGATGTAAATCTTCATGAAAGGCTTATTGCCAATTTTGTATTGTAACTATTTTTCTGTTGCTGAATAATACAATGGTGATCTGGGCTTTTGGAGTGTGGGGTTTTTTACCCATACGGGTTTTCCCCATGTAAATTTGTGTTCTTGTTCTCTCTTTCATGTTTAATGTCTCTGCTGTTGAAACTGGATATAGTTCGCTTGTGCTTTCCTCTAAGGGTCAATGTAGGAAATGTTCTATGTCTGTTTCCACTTTAAAGGCATAGTTGTGTGTATTTTTGAAGCATTTGGAAAGAATTTAAATCTGTCGAAGACACCACTGTTCTTAGAAATATGTTCTGAGATGTCCTCATTTCCTTACAAGTGGTATCAGAGCCTTCTTCTGGGATCTGCTTTGTTTAATGATTTCTTAGTGTGACAGGCTTGAAGAAATCTAAAGGAAATGTATGTTTGCTTGATCCTTGTTTGAGTGAAAGTCTGGCAGTTGATCTTGTGTTTCTGTTACAGCAGGTGCTTGAAGGATGGTGAAGATGAAGAGACTGGAGCTGGTCATGATGTGGCCTGAGGCTCTTAGTTGACAGCATGTAATCTTGTTGTATGGGGTGGATTATGCTTTGTGGTTGTGTTGCTGCAGTAACTTTCATATTGGGTGTCTGTGTGAGAGGCTCTCTGATGATATGAAGAAGTTTGTGTTACCGCTCAACCATGGAGTATTGTGCTTATGCTGGGTGTTTTGTTTCTGGTATTGGAAGGCATAATTTTCTGTTACCCTAATTGCATATAGGCTATGGAGTTGATCATTGGATGGTCTGAGAGCTTTTGTAATAGCCTGATTCTCTCGGATGCATGTGCATGTTGGTGGTTGAGAGATTGGTCTACAAGTGGGCCTGAAGCTCTTGAACTATTATTTCCTTAAATGGATATTTTGTACTTGCATGACCCAGATTCATGTTTATTGGATTTGAGGCGTTTTATAGTTTTTCCTTAAAATCTATGGTTATGCATATTCATGATGATCCATTATTCTAGTTTAGCTGTTATGGAGTTTATGTTACAGATTTTTGAGTCATCCAGATGTGAAGTGGATATGGATGTGCATGGGTGTTTTTCAAACATAGTGGTTTTGCAGGTTTTACACGGTCAAAAGAAAAACTTGTGGTTTTGTGAAGCTACAGTTAAGCTATTTCTAGACCCTGGCTTTTGGGATGTTGCTGGATGATATAGTTGCAGTTTTGCATGCATGCTCTGTGCATGGTGTGAGGAGGTGAAATGCTTTCTTTGCATGGGAGTGCTGGTATGTGATTTGACACTCAGCATTTCTGTGGTAAAGTTTCTGGTTTCTTGACTATGGTGCTCAGGTTGTGGATCTCTTTGGCAAATCAGTTTTGTAAGTAATCTGATGTTTAAGTCATGTTGTCTACATGGTTTATCTATTCCTTGAAATCTCAGTTTTGCAGTTTCCAGTGTGATAGTGAGTTTGCATGGTACTTTGGTTGGATCTACGAGTTATGTAGTTTTGTGGGTTGATCACCTATTAAGCTACAGTGAGATGACTCAGATGTGGACTGTCTTTATCCACAAGGTTGTGTCAGTGTTTATGCAGATTTGTTAGCTGGCCTTGTCTGTGGTCATTTGTGCATTGGTGTGACTGTTTTGGGATGAGAGGATGGATGTTGTAGAGTTTCTCAATAGTTGGTTATAAAGACTTGTGGTAAATGTATCATGATGTCATGTATAGCTTGATTACACAGGTTTGTGTAAGCTATTGACAGTGATAGTTTAATTCCTTGGTTTGGAGATCTTGGTGTCGCTTGGTTTTATAGTCACATGGACATGTTAATGTGTGGACTTGGAAGATTTTCAGATTAGGAGATGTTTGTTCAGGATGCTTGGAAAGCTCTGTTGTTACAGTTCAGTGGGAGCTTTAGCATTGACTGTGTGTTTCATCACTTAGTGGTGAATGTTCTTCTTTAGTGTTGCAGATGTTACTAGGAGGAGCTCTTTGATCTTGTTGCTGCAGAAGGGCTCTTTCGAATTTACAGGGGCACTATTTGAGGATGAGTAACATCTTGGAGTCATGGAGGATTCATGAAATCCTTGGCTGAGGTGTTGGTGGTGCTTGACAGGTGATGTTGGTTTAGAGTTTTAGTTTGTTTTATATCATGATTTCTGCATTTGAATTTTGGTATAATACATTGATCTAGAGACCATGGTTATGTTCACCTGGAGCATGGAATCTCCTAAAGGAGATGGTAAGATCATGATGTCATGAAAAGTTCCTGATTCAGATGATTGCAGTTTTGACAGTGGTCTGGTTACTTCTCTATGTTTGGGTACATTTATCATTTGCTTGATTACTTCATAGTGTTGTAGTGATGCAGTTGGAGTTCAACATGAGGTGATTGTTCGAAGGTACTCATGGATACATGGAGAATAAGGTGAGACTGTATAAGCTGTGCTTACTCAGATTTTGTAGCAGGAAGTCCGAGGAGTCTTTACCTTGGTTGGATGTGAGTTCAACAGAGACCAATGAAGAGATTGCTCTTGGAGAAGTCATACAGACTCAGTTTTCCTGGAGGAGCATTCTCATTCCCACTCTTGGTCTTCTCAGCAGTGTTATAACTTGAGAGGTATTGCCCATTATTTCTCTCAGGTGTTTTATGTTTTCTTTCATAGATATGGATCTTGAACTGCTCATTGATGGTTCTGGTGGATTCATTGTGAGAGATGAATAGCATGATTATCTCCTTGTGCATTTGAGTTTAGAGATTTCATTCATTGATGAGGACTATTAGGAGATGGTTAATGGGCTGATTTCCTGAAATGGGAAATGAATTAGTTTGATCTTCTTTGGTTTGTAAGGCTTACATCCATGTTAGTTGATCTTGGAGATTGAATGTTGGTTTGGATGTTGTTATGCTGTTATTCTTTGGGGTGTTTTGAAGGAGATCATACTGGACACAGTTGGCATTCAGAGGTGTATGCAAAAGGATTGTCTATAGGTATATGATGTGCAATGTTTCTCTTGGTCTCAGCTACTTTCTCTGATGGTGTGTTTCACATTACATTATTTTGAGGTTTTGTTCGGAGCTGAAGTGATCACTAGTTTGTGGTCATGTGTTTTCACTTATGCTTTTGGGTGATGACATGGAGGTTCTGTTATCTCTTTCATTGTTGGGTGTGAAGAACTTGAGAGGTTTCTGGACTAGTGGTGAGATGTACTGGTTATTGATTAACAGATTTTGCTTATCATGGTGGATGTTTCCTTATTATACATGATGTTTACATTTTCTATGTAATGCTATTGGTGGATTTTGTATGCCATGATCTTTTTTAGATCTGCATTACCCATGCAGTGGGAGTTCTTGATGTGTTTGGTCTTCTTTGACTGTTTGACACATAGAGCTTATTTTTGCAACTGATGGGTGTATATGTAGGTGGCATGAGTCTACTGATGATCATACCTTTGAGGTATGAGTGATTGGATGTTTTAGCATTGGCTGTGTGTGCTATTCTCAGTCATGTGGGTTTTATGTTCAGTTGGATGGGTTCAGTCAGTTTACTGATTGTTGTTCTAGCTGATGGTTTATCTTGTTTCTGGAGAATGTTTCTAGCTGTGTTCTGATAGCTTTGAAGTTGATGTTATGGAGCCTCTGTAAAAAGGTTGTGAGCACAGTGGGGTGGTGGCATTATCAGCTTGGTTCTGTGACTTGGAGCATTGATGGTTTCCTGTAATTCCTTCGTCAAGTGGGAGAATGTTGAGTACTAGTGACTCAGATTACAGGTTCAATGTTTATTTGTTGTTTCAAATGGTTCAGCAGCATCGGTTCACTGGTTCAAAGGTTCCTTGGTTTAGTGGCATTGGTTCATCACCAAAGTTTGAATAGTCGGTGAACTCTTGAACTTCTCCCATCAGGTTCAATGGTTCAACTATTTTGCATTGGTCACTTTGTTGAAGGTTTGAACTCTGTTCATCGGTTCAATGGTTCAACCAATTGGTTCAATGGTTCTTCGGTTCATCAGTTCAATGGTTCGGTTCAGAGGTTCATTGGTGTCGCGGTGACATTGGTCTATCGGTGTAAGATGTGAGGTGTCTCTCCAATGGAATGGTCATCGGTATGAAGATCTCTGTCGGCCCAGCTTTGAAAAGCCACTCTGAGCTATGTGTTACTCCGATGGAGTCGGGCGTCGGTGAGAGGACTTCTATCGGTGTAGCTTACAGGTTGCAGGCCGATGCATAGTGGTCTCGTTGATGAAGGTTTAAGGCTTAGTATCGCTGAGACAAGGAACTATCAGAGTTCATGGTTGAATGTTGGCCGATGGTTTGGGTTGTGCTGATGGGGGTAGACTGGGGTCGTCGGTGGCAAAAGTGCCGACAATCGTCTTATCGAGTCATCAGACATATAAACTGGAAATCCTCCAATGCCAGATGCATGTGGGACTAACGGTCCTCACGAATATGCGAATGGTTTGGTAGTTTTGTAACGGTTAGAAGCGTGAGTTTTGGACAGTTGGATGACAGCGATGCTGGGTAGTTGGAACGAACTGTCAGTTACATGAGGTGTCGATTGGAATAGGGGAATCGATAGAAAAAGGAGATAGAGTTGGACAGTGCGATCAATCTGGTGAGCTCTGGTTTTCTCCTTCTGTGAAGTCCTATGCTGTATGTTGTATGCAGGATGTTAACAGTATGTAAAAGGACTGAGGAGAGAGTGTAAACAGAGTTCAGGTGAAAGGGTTCTGGCCGAGAAGGTGAAGTTCTGTACTGTGTGCTATTTGTGGCACGATAACAGTATGAAGAACCAACCGAGTTCTAGAGAACTTTGTGTAGGGTTATACTGTCAGATATTCTTCAGATGAAGCAAGATGTAAATCTTCATGAAAGGCTTATTGTCAGTTTTGTATTGTAACTATTTTTCTATTGCTGAATAATACAATGGTGATCTGGGCTTTTGGAGTGTGGGGTTTTTTACCCGTACGGGTTTTCCCCATGTAAATTTGTGTTCTTGTTCTCTCTTTCATGTTTAATGTCTCTGCTGTTGAAACTGGATATAGTTCGCTTGTGCTTTCCTCTAAGGGTCAATGTAGGAAATGTTCTATGTTTGTTTCCGCTTTAAAGGCATAGTTGTGCGTGTTTTTGAAGCATTTGGAAAGAATTTAAATCTATCGAAGACACCACTGTTCTTAGAAATATGTTCTGAGATGTCCTCATTTCCTTACAAGTGGTATCAGAGCCTTCTTCTGGGATCTGCTTTGTTGCTCACATATGTACATTTGTGTGCTGCATGTGTTTGCATGTAAGAGTTCCTGGTGTATAAGGTCTGGGTATTCCTTCTGTAATGATTTCTTAGTGTGACAGGCTTGAAGAAATCTAAAGGAAATGTCTGTTTGTTTGATCGTTGTTTGAGTGAAAGTCTGGCAGTTGATCTTGTGTTTATGTTACAGTAGGTGCTTGAAGGATGGTGAAGATGAAGAGACTGGAGCTGGTCATGATGTGGCCTGAGGCTCTTAGTTGACAGTATGTAATCTTGTTGTATGGGGTGGATTATGCTTTGTGGTTGTGTTGCTGCAGTAACTTTCATATTGGGTGTCTGTGTGAGAGGTTCTCTGATGATATGAAGAAGTTTGTGTTACCGCTCAGCCATGGAGTATTGTGCTTATGCTGGGTGTTTTGTTTCTAGTATTGGAAGGCATAATTTTCTATTACCCTGATTGCATATAGGCTATGGAGTTGATCATTGGATGGTCTGAGAGCTTTTGTAATAGCCTGATTCTCTCGGATGCATGTGCATGTTGGTGGTTGAGAGATTGGTCTACAAGTGGGCCTGAAGCTCTTGAACTATTATTTCCTTAAATGGATATTTTGTACTTGCATGACCCAGATTCATGTTTATTGGATTTGAGGCGTTTTATAGTTTTTCCTTAAAATCTATGGTTATGCATATTCATGATGATCCATTATTCTAGTTTAGCTGTTATGGAGTTTATTTTACAGATTTTTGAGTCATCCAGATGTGAAGTGGATATGGATGTGCATGGGTGTTTTTCAAACACAGTGGTTTTGCAGGTTTTACACGGTCAAAAGAAAAATTTGTGGTTTTGTGAAGCTGCAGTTAAGCTATTTCTAGACCTTGGCTTTTGGGATGTTGCTGGATGATATAGTTGCAATTTTGTATGCATGCTCTGTGCATGGTGTGAGGAGGTGAAATGCTTTCTTTGCATGGGAGTGCTGGTATGTGATTTGACACTCAGCATTTCTGTGGTAAAGTTTCTGGTTTCTTGACTATGGTGCTCATGTTGTGGATCTCTTTGGCAAATCAGTTTTGTAAGTAATCTGATGTTTAAGTCATGTTGTCTACATGGTTTATCTATTCCTTGAAATCTCAGTTTTGCAGTTTCCAGTGTGATAGTGAGTTTGCATGGTACATTGGTTGGATCTACGAGTTATGTAGTTTTGTGGGCTGATCACCTATTAAGCTACAGTGAGATGACTCAGATGTGGACTGTCTTTATCCACAAGGTTGTGTTAGTGTTTATGCAGATTTGTTAGCTGGCCTTGTCTGTGGTCATTTGTGCATTGGTGTGACTGTTTTGGGATGAGAGGATGGATGTTGTAGAGTATCTCAATAGTTGGTTATGGAGACTTGTGGTAAATGTATCATGATGTCATGTATAGCTTGATTACACAGGTTTGTGTAAGCTATTGACAGTGATAGTTTAATTCCTTGGTTTGGAGATCTTGGTGTCGCTTGGTTTTATAGTCACATGGACATGTTAATGTGTGGACTTGGAAGATTTTCATATTAGGAGATGTTTGGTCAGGATGCTTGGAAAGCTCTATTGTTACAGTTCAGTGGGAGCTTTAGCATTGACTGTGTGTTTCATCACTTAGTGGTGAATGTTCTTCTTTAGTGTTGCAGATGTTACTAGGAGGAGCTCTTTGATCCTGTTGCTACAGAAGGGCTCTTTCGAATTTGCAGGGGCACTATTTGAGGATGAGAAACATCTTGGAGTCATGGAGGATTCATGAAATCCTTGGCTGAGGTGTTGGTGGTGCTTGACAGGTGATGTTGGTTTAGAGTTTTAGTTTTTTTTATATCATGATTTCTGCATTTGAATTTTGGTATAATACATTGATCTAGAGACCATGGTTATGTTCACCTGGAGCATGGAATCTCCTAAAGGAGATGGTAAGATCATGATGTCATGAAAAGTTCCTGATTCAGATGATTGCAGTTTTGACAGTGGTCTGGTTACTTCTCTATGTTTGGGTACATTTATCATTTGCTTGATTACTTCATAGTGTTGTAGTGATGCAGTTGGAGTTCAGCATGAGGTGATTGTTCGAAGGTACTCATGGATACATGGAGAATAAGGTGAGACTGTATAAGCTGTGCTTACTCAGATTTTGCAGCAGGAAGTCCGAGGAGTCTTTACCTTGGTTGGATGTGAGTTCAATAGAGACCAATGAGGAGATTGCTCTTGGAGAAGTCATACAGACTCAGTTTTCCTGGAGGAGCATTCTCATTCCCACTCTTGGTCTTCTCAGCAGTGTTATAACTTGAGAGGTATTTCCCATTATTTCTCTCAGGTGTTTTATGTTTTCTTTCATAGATATGGATCTTGAACTGCTCATTGATGGTTCTAGTGGATTCGTTGTGAGAGATGAATAGCATGATTATCTCCTTGTGCATTTGAGTTTAGAGATTTCATTCATTGATGAGGACTATTAGGAGATGGTTAATGGGCTGATTTCCTGAAATGGGAAATGAATTAGTTTGATCTTCTTTGGTTTGTAAGGCTTACATCCATGTTAGTTGATCTTGGAGATTGAATGTTGGTTTGGATGTTGTTATACTGTTCTTCTTTGGGGTGTTTTGAAGGAGATCATACTGGACACAGTTGGCATTCAGAGGTGTATGTAAAAGGATTGTCTACAGGTATATGATGTGCAATGTTTCTCTTGGTCTCAGCTACTTTCTCTGATGGTGTGTTTCACATTACATTATTTTGAGGTTTTGTTCGGAGCTGAAGTGATCACTAGTTTGTGGTCATGTGTTTTCACTTATGCTTTTGGGTGATGACATGGAGGTTCTGTTATCTCTTTCATTGTTGGGTGTGAAGAACTTGAGAGGTTTCTGGACTAGTGGTGAGATGTACTGGTTATTGATTAACAGTTTTTTGCATATCATGGTGGATGTTTCCTTGTTATACATGATGTTTACATTTTATATGTAATGCTATTGGTGGATTTTGTATGCCATGATCTTTTTCAGATCTTCATTACCCATGCAGTGGGAGTTCTTGATGTGTTTGGTCTTCTTTGACTGGTTGACACATAGAGCTTGTTTTTGCAACTGATGGGTGTATATGTAGGTGGCATGAGTCTACTGATGATCATACCTTTGAGGTATGAGTGATTGGATGTTTTAGCACTGGCTGTGTGTGCTATTCTCAGTCATGTGGGTTTTATGTTCAGTTGGATGGGTTCAGTCAGTTTACTGATTGTTGTTCTAGCTGATGGTTTATCTTGTTTCTGGAGAATGTTTCTGACTCTGTTCTGATAGCTTTGAAGTTGATGTTATGGAGCTTCTGTAAAAAGGTTGTGAGCACAGTGGGGTGGTGGCATTATCAGCTTGGATCCTGTTTTTGGTTACCCGATTTCTAATTTTTTTCTAACTCTAAAACTTCCACCTTATGTGGACACAACTTCTTGCATTTAACCCCCTAAACTTAACAAGATTACAATAAAGTTTGTTAAACCCTGAGGGCTGTTAAACCATACTGGCAGCTCACTACCAGGCTCATTGCCATGATCAACACCTTTTTATGTCTGTGATTGAAGTACAACAATTCCTCTACTTTGCTTTGCCTCTACTCTGCTCCGCCTCTTCTCTGCTCTGCCTTTTGGACCTTTCTTATTATCTTTCCATTCTAGCTCAAGGACATCTTTTCCATGACTCAACTACAAGTATTTATACACTTCAACAACCTTGGAATGATCATCAAGGTCGGCATTACAATCATCAACCATTGGAACAATCTCCAAGGTCGGTATTACAAACATTTACAAAATAGGTCTTCACCGATTACAACATAATGCAAAGGGGATGAAGTAAAAGTGTACACAGATCATGCCACACCTTAGCTAGGACTCAAACACAATCTTCCATGCTTCATCATGCTTTCACAATCTTCCAGAGATCTTCGCAATCACAGGGATTAACCAGGTCGGCCAAAACTGGTTACTCAATATGCTATCTGGGAATAATCTTCAAACACCTTCACAATTCTTCCACATGAACCAATGTAATGATAGGAACATGATCAGGAGTCATCCACAAGTACATTGTAATTCTTAAGAGAAACCGCGTGCAAACCTTAGCCACTTTAACAATAGGATCTTCACACCAGAACACATGAACTTCATTATCTTCAACTGTCATAAGAGAAAGATAGCTTGTGGACCACCAGAACATGAACCACTCCAATTTTAGGCACTTATCATCATCCCAATCTTCCCTCTAGAACCGAAGACCAAAATACTTTACTGCAAAGAAATGCGGAGCATAATACTTTCTCCATATCCCAACTAAACTTACAAAAAAAGCAGGTTTTACTTTGGTGAATGCAACTCTCTCAATTCTTCACACTGGAGGCTTAAACTCAGGATTTAGCATCTTCAAACATTCCTTTGAACAACTGCCAATCTGTGGACCCAGATCTGTAAGCAGAAGAAAATGCGGAGCAATCTACAAGATTGTTCTTCAGTATACAATTCTCTGTCTATACTGCACTTCATTGTAACTCACTTGATTCTTCCTGAGAGGCCAATTTTCTCAATATCCTCAACATACAAAGCTTCCAAACAAGTAATAGAATAAGATACAGTTGACACCAATGACAACAAAGATATGTTGATATCAATGACAACACTAATTAGGCACATACTTGCAACATCACATGGGTAAAACCACAAAGCTGTGTCACACTTTTATAAAGGAAACGACCAACACTGATCCAACTTTTAAACTTGAATCACTAAAAAGTGACATATATGTTTTGACTTTTGCAATGATGTAAACTAATAAAATATTTATTTTTTAGTATATTTTATGTTTGTATTTTTTGAAAAAATTAAAAAATAATTTGAATATAGTTTTTAATAAATTGACACTACAATTTAGTTGTTGATAAAATGCTGAAAAATGAAGTTACATGAGACGTCAATTTTTATATAGTAATTTTTTTTTTCTTCAATTTTTTTTTATGTATTTATAACTTGAAACTTTAGTGCATGGATATATTTTTTTCCAATTTTGATAAATATATATTTTTAAATAAATAATAAAATGTGCATGTATTAAAGCATAGTTGTTTCCATTTGATGTCAACTTTCATATTAACTATTTATCTAAAATAGAAAAAAATTATACCATCTTGATATAGATTCTTTTATCTAGTGCATCATTTTTTTTTCAATTTTATTAATAAGTTTTACTATTTTTCCTTGACATGGTAATCAACCTAATGTTTTGTGCTAATAACCTACTTTTAGTAAAAATAGAAAGGAAAATATAAATAATAAAACTAAAAAAGCCCGGTAAAAATTTGTTCAAACAAGAAGTACAAAGCAAGGACTTTCCTTAGCCCCGTCAAGCTCCACTAAGTGGTCCAACTTTTGAGACAAATCCAAGGGTAATTAGCCCCAATCCACAATGTTCCAATTTTGCATGTGATCATAGGCCCATTTGGCCCAACAATCCGCTACTCCGTTCCATTCTCTAGGAATATGAATAAATATAAATAATAATTAAATTATATATATATATATTTGAAAACTAAACTTATAGATCTACAAAAGGGTATTTTTATATTTTTAAAAAAATATTATTTACACGAGTAGAAGTTATTGAAATATCAAGTTTTTCAAATAATTTTATTTTTTTGGTAAATTGGCCTCATAGTAGTGCTACATATGCATTTAGCCAACAATTTTAGATAGAAAAGTTGTGGACATATCTAACTTAACTAAAATGAATCTTACAAGATCATATGTTTGACCAAAATTGATTTTTAGTTAGAAATACTTAAATTCACTTGTGTTGATAAGTTGATTGAAAGTGTGACACAACTTTGTGCTTTTACCCACACCCGAGGGACCTCGATTGGCAAGAGGCAACCCATGGGTGACCCTGTCATCTTTTCTAGCCGTAGAAAAACTTGAGTTTTGGACATGAAAAAACTCTATTTTGACCCTTTTTTTTCATGTTTGCATGAGATTTGGCATAAACATAGAGTTAACTATTCTAGGTTTTCAAGCATGCACAATTAGCTCCTTTTAATCTATACTTGTCATCTGACAAACTCATGGTAACTCCATTTTTGCTTCAATGATAAGCTATCATGGCTTCTTCACTCAATCAATCCAGTTCTCTATCCAATCAACCTTGCTAACTCTTCAATCAAATTGAATTAATTTCTCAATCAATTCCACCTCTCATGACCTCTTCCAAGCTATAAATACCCCTCCCCTCTTCACTATTTTCCAAGTTGGAGAATGCTCTTCCCTTCTTCACAAGCTTTTTCTAGCTTCTTCATAGGCCTTTGAGCCTCTTTTTTTCATTTCTTTCTTTAGTTTTCCAAAGCTTCAAAGATTTCATTAGTTTTTATTATCACATAACTTCAAAGCATTTTCATAGGAGGCAATTTTATTTGTGCATCCAGCCTTTGTAGATTTTTTCTCTCCAACTAGCATCCATATGCTAATATAGGACATTCAAGCCTTTTGCTTTATTGTTGTTTTCATCTAAGATTTTATAAAAGCTTCATATCACATCGATACGCTGCCAAGATTGCAAGCCATATGCTAACAAGCTCACATTGAGCTCATGTTTCAAGCTTTCTAAAGCTCTTTCGCATTCTCTTCCCTATTGTTGTCAAGAGGATATCCACGCTGTTGCAAGAGGACAAAGAGGTTTTCAACATAAGGATTCCTGAGGGTAGTGGAGTCTCACACATCTCATATTCTTTAGTTCTTTTTTTATAGTAATTAAAAATCAAAATTTGTTCTTGGAAGTAGTAATTTAATATTGCAGTTTCCTTGATAGGCTAAACAGGATTTGCATTGTTAGATTAGTTTGCTTTCAAAGTTCTTTAGCTTAGTTTATTTCAAAGCAATTTCATTTCCTAGAGTAATTAATCCAAATATCTAGAAAATCAAACAAAAACATAGATCAGATTGCATTAGTTAAATACATACTAAATTGCATACATTTTTCAATTCCTCGATTAGAAAAAGCACTTTATTTTCATAAAAAGATCTAAAAAAGTACAAAAAAATTGTTTTGCACTCATGTAGGCTTACATGCATTCAAAAACCAAAAAAAGCACAAAAACATTAGCACCATAAGAAGGTTGCAAACCCTTGATTCCAACACATAGTCAACGCTAGTCAACAATAGTCAAACCCTTGATTCCTATGCAAGGGTAACATAGGTCAACACAAAGTCAAACCTTAGGTTAACAAACCCTAAGTCAAACCCTGATTCAAATCAAGGTTAAGTTCCAGCTAACTCTCTCTCAGTTTGGGCTCACAAATGTGTGCTTAACTTAGAGACAAGTGGGTGAGGGAAATTCTTGAAGAGATTGAGGAAATTCACCCTAGAACACAACACAATCAACAAATGATTCAAGAACAACAACATAGGTTGAGGATATTCCAAACACAAGTCATCATCCAACAATTTTAAGAATGAATCCAACTCAACAGAAGCATCAAAGATAACATTTGTCAACCTATGCAATGTTGGAATCTTTGGCATCCAAGTAGGATAACAGTGACTAGTGACCCTTGGGGTTATATAGTTCTTTCAACCACAACAGTCACAAACATTAGATTAGAAACAACACACAAGAAAGGCCCCAAGATTAGCTGACCACTCTTCATGAAGTCCAGCTCTCAAGCAAGTTAAATAGCCGCCATGTCTCACCTTCTCTCAACTGGCTACATCCATGAGAGCGAGAGTGACGTGGAGGTTCACCCCATGGTAAGGAGAGGAGTCCATCTACTCACTAAAGTTGTCTTAACCACCCTAGGCTATTGAGTCATGTTTTTGAGTGTCCAGTCACATTTATTGATATGTATGCTTCAATAATTAGTTAGTTTCCTAGAACTATAAAATGTTGTAAATACTCCACAATAATCTTTTTCTTAATGCATGTGAGACATTCTTCATTAGAGAGGTTCATGGAAATGTTGAATAACAAGTACGTAATATAAAAACTTTTAAGAATGATACATTATCTATCCGGTAACGATATAATTGATCATCATATATAATATAAAATCTCATATACATAATGTCATGAAAATGCCATATGGTGTATAAATAATGTCATATCATGGGCATGTACAAACAAAGCCATATAAGCATGTAAAACAATATACATTGATAAAATAGAAATGTATAATTACAAAGCTATATAGGCATACAACAAAATGTCCCAACAATAGAAGTAGTTTGGAGTGCTATCAAATAATCAACAACCCTTGCTTATTCGTGAAGATGGAGAAGCAGTCAACAACTTATGCTCTTTAGTTCATCGATTGGACCTCCTCTCAGAATTTTTATGAACCTCCACCTATTAATCAAATTAAACAATATCCACATTAATATAGAAAACATGAAATATAGAACTTGACATAAGTAATAAATCACTGACCACAAACTGATAATCTGTCTAAATCATTCATTGCCTTGCTTCATCTGTAGATGGACGGATTAGAGTTGTGACCTCCTGAGTGAAGCAAATTAGAGTAAATATGAATATCATTTATGTAAATTAAATGACGTGAGATAAAAACAAGAAATACATAATGACACTTACATGTTACTAGATCATACCTTTTGTCAAAGGCATTGCAGAAAAAATAGTTGTAGTGATGCCCACCTCCATTGCGTCATGAATATTAGGAAGAGTCTGAATTGTTGTCATCAACTGATAATAGAAAAATGTTATTTGATGAAAATCTACATAATGTTATTTAAATTTATAATGATTAAAAATAGTACAAAATTTACCTCAATAAAACTAGATCTATGACCCACCGCACCATCTCCTCTTGATGTTGGAGGTCCAACATCCACCTGCTCATCATCAAATTGTCATTAAATTAGATTACCATTGATATATGGCAAAAAGTTTACATGTACTATATTTAGTATCTTGTTACAAATTACACACTTGTCGACTTGACCTCACCTCATAAGTTCGTATTGGATAGGATGAGTACTTTAACCCTAAAATTTTATAATGCATACAATTACCTACATTAATTTTGAGTTATAATAAATTAATATAGTTAATTAGAGATTTCAAATACAAATATAATAAATTGAAGAACCTTCTAAAAATTACTTATGTATCAATTTACCAAAGGTCCTATCTAGCAACTCATCTATTATTACAATATTATCCAATATGGACATGTCATGCTCTTGCTCTTGTCCTTGTGTGGCATATCCTGAAAGGGTACAACATCCTTTCCAATGTCTGTATTGGGAGCATCCTCAGACCCATAATCACATAAAAATCCACATGAATGACAAATATGTGGAGACTGATGATGCCTACCAGTCTCACCCTCACCATCCTATGAAAGATGGCTACCATGTTGTAGTAAAGATTGAGTGAGGGAACTAATAGAATGTAACATCTCCACCTCAACACTCTCCTTCAAAGTAGAAGGGAGTGTGATATGCTAAAAGGATGGCCTCTCTAAGGGTCTCACTAGATGGTCATAGGCACAATGTGCCCCCTTCCTATCATGTGCAGATCCACCACCTCTACCCAAGAAATCATGCATGTCAAAATAGTTTGAAATCTCTTTGAGGATAAACTCATAATAGAGTTTCCTCAAAAAATATTATGGGACCTCATTACTATTGCATGGAGATTCATCAAAGACCATCCACCACCTATCCAAAAAGTTTTGAGATATTCCTTCATGTACACACCAGTGAATGGGGAATCTTTTGCAACTCCTGTGCAACAGTTCATTACTTCTAGGATTAAAGAATAGGGCACGTAGATCAGATTTTAACTTTTTTTTATCTTTCACCTATTTGTATGATAATTTGGTCAAATAGTATTCCTGAAAACTCTTCCTATAATTTGCCCATTTGTTGATTTGTCTTGTCACAAAATTGATGTGAGAAACAATCAAATCTAGGCATGTAGAA
Source organism: Cunninghamia lanceolata (assembly GCA_027924645.1). Taxonomy (NCBI): domain Eukaryota; kingdom Viridiplantae; phylum Streptophyta; class Pinopsida; order Cupressales; family Cupressaceae; genus Cunninghamia; species Cunninghamia lanceolata. The sequence goes on along the minus strand of BSBN01000870.1, from coordinate 12,524,483 downwards.
AAGGATCTTTGGTGACAATTAGTTGCAATTGGATTTTTTTAAGTTTCAATTAATCTTTCAAGTTGTCTTTTGTTCTCCTCAATTTACCCCAAGAAAGTTTGCTTGTGTCTCATGAGGATGCCAAAGAATTGGAGTTTGAGGAGAGTTGTTTTGTGCCCCCTCTTCAATTGGAATCTCAAAATCCCCTCTATTTGGTGGATTATGGTTTGGGAGTGTTTCATGGGGTTCATTGGCTGAAAATTGAAAAAAAAAATTGAATCAAAACATTGAAAAAATGATTCATTTTAAAATTTAGAAAAAACATGGAAACCTTACCTTATTCAAGTTGTTGTTCCCATGGAACTCATACACAACATCCTTGAGTGTGGGAATGTCATGGCAGAATCATGTTTGAGTGGCTTCTCCTCCAATTTCTTCAAAAAATAGTTGTGCAATAACCCTAGTCACATTTTCAAACTCTCAAGGAATTGTGCAGTGAAAATGAGAGGGGCTGCGCTCTTTGTTTGTTTTTTATATTTATTAGTTTAAAACATGAGTGCATTATAACATGGGATCACGTTTTAGGCTTGGTAATTATTGATCCATAATGTGAGTGCATTATCGCGTGCTCATGTTATTTCTATTTGGACCAAAAAGTGGTTTGGCCACTTTTTGGTCCCCCATCTTTTTTCACATGCCCTCTTGAGATGTCGTGAATGCAATTCAAATGTTGAGATACCAATAAATGGTGGAGTGAATGCAATTCAATGTAGAGGCATATAGAAGTGGTTGGGGTAGGAGTTTCCTACCTAGGTTTAGCTTTGTGATTCAATATTGAAGTTATTGAGGTAGATGGGTTAGGTGATTTCGACCTAGGCACAACCCCAAATGGATTTCTATATATATGTGCTCTGAAGAGGTATTTAGGGTTGGTCATTGAACCATAAAGAAAGTATTTATGGCAGACTCAGACATTTGTGCCATTTTCCAAGGATCGAATGAATATTGATGGATTGTGCCTTTTGGCCTATCATGTCTTTGTCCTTGATTCAACAATGATTGGAAAACTATCATTATGTGTTATATTCTTGTATGTACTAAAACATTCTCTTGATTTCCATCTAGCATATGCAACCTCTATTTGTAAATCTAAGACTCTTAAACTTTTTGCAGTTTAATGACTATGTATTTTTCACTTTTCATTGTTGCATCTATGTTTCTCTTGTTTCATGTTTGCAAATATTGTGCATGATTAGTCATATGCTAGTGGGAATGTTCTGTCTTTGGCATTTCATGATTTGAACTAGGATTTAATTTCAGTCTCTTTCTTCCCTTTTCCCCCAAATATGAGGTAGAATTCATAAAAATCCTATGAAGAGCCAACTTTTGAAATCCCAAAGGTCATCTCACAAGCCTCGTCCCATGCTTACAAGGTTTCCCATGTTAGTGCAAGTTTGCATGTGGGTGTGCTATCAGGTGTAAATTTGAACATCAACAGATGGTCCAAAGTCAAATTGTAGCACATTTTCTTAGCTAAAGATAATGGTGGTAAGGCCTAGAAAATGACTAAATCTTGAAAATATACCTCTTAGGAGTTACTAAGGACATGGGATGGGATATTATTTGCATGCACTTGGCTAGTTGGGTAAATGTTTTTTATCAACTTTATTTTGTGTCACTCAACCAATATTTCCTTATCTATTTAAGTCTGTATCTTGTCGGAACTAAAAAGATTATAAATAAGATTGTATTGACCGAGAGTTAAAAAGATTATATTGACAATAAATATTGTAAATAAGATTGTGCTAGAAAATCAACTATATTATGCATTGACAAAAAAAAATTATAAATAATATTGTATTAAAAAATCAAGGTTATGATCTATCATTTCAACCATTGATCTATCGTTTGTTCAAGTGCTCCTCGCTATAAAAACACCTATTGATATAAACATATGATAATAGAAGAAAAAAGAGATAATGTATGAAACATTAAAAGATATAAACAATTGAGAAGATACTAACAACAAAAACAATTCTAATATTTTTGTTGAGTGCATAATCTATTTAGTAGATATTATATATTATTAAAATTTTAAAAATAAAAGTAGTTTGAGGTAGCAAATGATTAGTATTGTAATCGGGCCAAAACGAGAATCAGTTTCATTAAAGTGAATTTCATTATAGTTATCAAAAGAAAACTAATTATGAAACTTTTAATTGAGATCGTTAGATCATTCTCCATAACCATATCTATTAATTTATGTTGTATATTTTAATCTTCAAAGCTTAATAAGCACCAATAGATGGGTTTCTTTCATAACACCTTAAGTGTCAAAAATAATTTGTCACTACACCAAACTTAAACATATATTTGAAATAAATATAATATAAGAATAAAAATATTGTATTGTTTTTATGGATATCTTAGGTGTACACAATATTGAAAACTTTGTATTTGAACTTAATTGATTACAATATTTTGAATAAAGGTACACCTATTTACAATATGTTGAGTAAACATATACCTATATCAAAAATCTCCTTCAACTAAATTATTAGACTACCCAAAAAATAAATAATATTGTTGAGATGTATCTAAACATATCATATAATTCAAACTTTTTACCCTTTTATGTACTTGTTTATTTTTGATAGATTAGTCTCCTATAATGAAATGTTTGAGCTTGTATTGATTGTTTTTATTGTGTAAAAAGCTTATTTGTATGTTGACAGGGAGATGCATGCATGGACTTTTTAGCTTGTAGTTTTAGATTGTAATTAATGCCTTTGTAAGATGGTAGTAATAGTGTACATATAAATATGAAGAATAAAAGTGAGATGGGACTTGGGAATTTTGAACTATAAATTGCAATTTTTAGAAGCTCAAAAAGATAAAATGTTTATGAATGAATTTGTTGTTACTATAAAATCAAGGGGTACATTGGTAGGAAAAGGCACTATTAAACCTATGTACACTATCAATATTAATTCAATTGATACCTAATATCTAGATTATATTAAGATCAAGTTCAATCTTCCACCAAAAGATGTCATTAACAAATGAATGTAGCTTTATTATTGGCTACACCTACCTAGTACTTAAGATCAAAGTAGATGTGTAAAGGATGAGGAGAGTATGAGCAAAATGAGTTTGAACATCTCCACAATAAAGTTAGTCAATGCCACATGTGAGAGAGTTGTTTTCTCTTGTTGAATGCTTGTGCTATTGAATAGGTGAGAGAGTTCTTTCCACTTGTTTCTTTGAGGACTCAATCTTCTAGAGGCATGCCACATTTGTTTGGACTATTTTGACTTCCACAAATATACTTGTTAGTATGATGAAAAAATTATCTAAGTTTGTTTCAATATTGATGCACATCTTTCTGGCCAAACCTTTTTATTTATTTATTTCTTATTTTTTGCTAAAAGTGCAAGAGTCATACTAAAAAACATTAGCACTTACAAAGTTTTGTCTCTATGACAGTTCAATGCCAACCATGATGCAAAAAGATTGAAAATAATGTTTTTATTAACAAATTCATGATAGTAAACAAACCATTTATGTTTAAGAGTAAAAGACTTAGAGATTTTCATCCAATTGTGAATTTTTTTTTAAAGTTTAAGTGACTGTGGTTTACTAGTAAAATTTTATGTTCTCAACACAATTATATTTAAGTCTATAAAATTTTCTCTCCTTAAGTTTGTACCTTGTCCAAACATCTTTCTGGCCAAACCTTTTTATTTATTTATTTCTTATTTTTTGCTAAAAGCAAGAGTCATACTAAAACACATTAGCACTTACAGAGTTTTGTCTCTATGACAGTTCAATGCCAACCATGACACAAAAAGATTGAACATAATGTTTTTATTAACAAATTCATGATAGTAAACAAACCATTTATGTTTAAGAGTAAAAGACTTAGAGATTTTGATTCAGTTGTAAATTTTTTTTAAAAGTTTAAGTGACTATGGTTTACTAGTAAAGTTTTATGTTCTCAACACAATTATATTTAAGTCTATAAAATTTTCTCTACTTAAGTTTGTACCTTGTACCTTTTTTTCTTAATCCTCACATCATAATTCTACTAGACAAACTTAATACCCAACACAAACTTTACGGTGTAAAATTTTAGCTAAACCTGTGAAAACTAGGAATAGTGATAGATCTACAAATTACATGATTGCACAAATTAATTGAGATGAAAGATAAGCTATGAATAAAAAATTAATTAACTTAAGAATGAGTAGAATATATAGCTAGAGATGAGCTATCTAGAATGGCAACTGTCAACTAGAAAATCAGCATGCAGCTCCATGCAAGATTGCGAGTCAAAGATGAACTACCATAGTCTTTTGATGTTCACTTTAGTTAGCTTATTGTGTGAACATTTCCTCATTATTAACGAGAGAAAATTGACACTAACACTCACCCTTAAGTCTAACTCAAGAGACAAAAAAGAGGAAAGAAGAAAACCCAAGTGAGAAAAACTCCTAACCATTTATTCAAACTAAAGAAGAAAGTTGTAACTGCTGAAGAATTACAAAGATGCCCTTCAGTTGGGATGATGCCATTGTTTATCTAATGCTCAATATTGTCCCACTAGAAAGAATCTCTAGAAGCACTCAAGGATGTGACTCTGGAATTTCATGTAGATCAAAACCCTACTAGAAAGAATCTCTTGAAGCACACGAGGATGTGACTCTGGAATCACATGTAGACAAGAATTTAGAATAGAAGAACACTTTTAGCTACCGATAGGAGGAAAAGTTGCAAAGCTTTGGTAGTTTATTAGCAACTTTTATCCTAAGTTTGTCTATCCAGAAGAAAAATGAAAGAAACCTATACTAGATGCTTTAAGCAAAACCCCCAGATGTCCAGAACTTTATATAAGTTTGATTTTTACAAAGCTCCAAATTTTCCCAGATCTTTATCATGTGCTGCTCGCAAAGCACATACAATTTTTAAAGAATCAATAAGGAAGAAAGCAAGGAGCATGCAAAGAAAAATTAGGGGAAGAAAAATGCATGCATCTAGAAACAAAGGTTTACATCTACCTCCATTGTGGTGAAAATCTTCACAGAAATCTACCTGTAGAATGAAGAGAAGAAATAACTTGCAAAAGATAGATTGATCACGCCATTAGTAGATCACTCCTAAACATGCAATAAATTCACACAATATACAAATGAATTTGCACTCATACCAGACTCAACTCTGATACCATGTAAAATTTTAGCTAAACATGTGAAAACCAGGAATACTGGTAGAGCTAAAAATTACATGATTGCACAAATTAATTGAGATCAAAGATAAAATATGAATAAAAAATTAATTAACTTAAGAATGAGTACAATATATAGCAGGAGATGAGCTATCTAGAATGACATCTGTCAACTAGAAAATCAGCATGTAGCTCTATGCAAGATTGCGAGTCAAAGATGAACTAATGTAGTCTTTTGTTGTTCACTTTAGTTAGCTTATTGCATGAACGTTTCCTCGCTATTCACGGGTGAAAACTGTCGCTAACATACAGGAGGCTACTGGGTTCTCTCGTATTTGGACCCTTTCAAAGAAAACACACTAAGCTTAAGAACTTCTGCTTCCATGTGCTCAAGATGAACACAACCAAATGGTTTCCAGAATTTAAGCAAGCCATGAGAGAGTTGTGGCCTAAACTTGACAAAAAAATTGCCGAGTCTGGAAATGTTGAATTTAATAGCAAAAGTTTGCAAATGTGTTTTAATTTTCTATGCTAGTTTAGGAATGAAAGGGCCTACTTACATTCAGAAATGGATTGGGCTTCAACTTGCTTCCATTGCATGGTGTGCTTCCCAAGATCTTAGAGGAGATCATCATCCACATGATCCCTCTTCCATTCTTAATTATGTGCAAAGACTACAACACATGTTGCAATTAATTTGTGCATGAATGCCATAATTTCATGTTCAACATTGCTATTGACTGTTTGACCATTGAAGTGGATGATATTTAAGTAGAGTGTGCTTCAACACCTTCGGAGGAATGCTCATTTTTCCCAAGCCTCATACAACATAGCTATTCCTAAATATCATCCACTTCAATAGTCAAAGGTCAATTTTGGCCAATAAAAGCAGGACAAATATTTACCACTTTTTGTTGTGGATGAAGTGTAAAATTTCTATTGATTATTTGACCATTGAAATGGAGGATATTTAAGTAGAGTGATATAGCACATTGCAACGACAAACAAAGAGTTGCACGTAGATCTTGAAAAAGAAGTATGAGCTACCATTAAAGATAATTATTGAATAAACATGAGAGCCCTGGAGAGGATGGTGTTGCTCCAGTCGAGGGTGTATGAAGTGCTAAGGATTGAACCGTCAATGCCATTCCAATACGCACATGCAAAGTAGGACTTGTTGGTGGAGTCACACAGTGGGAGATATGTGGTGAAGAAGGGAGAGATGTTGGGTGGGTATTAACCCTTTGCCACCAAAGATCCCAAAGTGTTTGATGATCCCAAGGAGTTCCTTCCCTGATGTTTCATGGTAGAGGAAGAGGAGAAATTGTTAAAATATTTGTTGTGGTCAAATAGACTGGAGACCAAGTAGACAACAATGTAAAATAAGCAGTGTGTGGAGAAGAATGTTGTGGTGATGATATCATGGCTACTGGTGACACATCTGTTCGCACATTACAATTTCTTCGAGATCGACCCCTCCACAATCGCCAAAGTTGTTTTACAGCCTTGTAGAAGGCCACTTAATAATTCTCTATCTATCATTGCCTTTAATGTCCCATTTGTACGTCTAGTCATTCTATGTCCCTCCACTTCATAAAGATGTGTCAGAGTTTGATAGAAATTCTTTGTTAGAGTTTGATAGAAATGGGTATGTGTAAATGAAGACTTATTGTGTCGGACATTGTTTCTTGAAACTTATCTTGTCATGTAAATCTAAAGTTGGTGAGACAAATATCTATTAGATATTTTGGTGGTTCACGATGAAGTTATCTTTCTACCAGTGTTCAAAATTTAAATTTTTCACTACGGTAACTTTTTGTGACCAACATGAAACATAGATATTTTAAGTTTTGACATTATTTATTTTCAAATGTTGATAATAAGACAAAAGTTAATTAAATAATTATAAATACAAGGGCAAGAGGATTTTGTTTCTCAACATTTAAGACATTGTTGTAAAAAGTCTATTGTCAAGATTTGTTTGATGGTAGTCCTTTTAATCTGAACCATTGACGTCTTAGTGAGGAGCACTAGATGAAACACATAGATCAACGATTCATATTAAAAAGACTACTATCAAATAGATCTTACCCATTGATTTTTTCAAACAAAACATAATAAATGATAAAAATTTTTAAAAAATCACTTTTAAACAATTTGATAAGAAACAAAAAATAATTAACAAAAAATCTACAAATATTTTTTTTTACTTTATTTTTCTCAAATCAAATATGTATCTTGTTTTTTTTTTAAATCTCTATCCTAAAGTCCATTTATATATAATAGAAAACAAAACAAGATATCAGGTTTGGATAGGTATTAGAATTAATTATTTCTCCAAACTAACACATTTTTGAAGTGAAGTCAATAATAGACAACACTTAATATCTTCAAATATGTGAAGCCCCTGCCCACTTAAAACTTCTTGTGATCTAGTTTTCTTAGACAAAAATATCAAGCCCCTCTAGAGTCGCAACTTCATACTTCTTTAAATATCTTGTACATTTTTTTGGGCAGATCCTATCAGGGATTGACAGTTGTGAGCAATTTTGGAAGGGATCTGCTTTGTTACTAGGCCCAATTTGTTGGCAACTTCTGGACTGTTCTTTGTATTGGCTTTTGCTTTGTTCCGGTCTGTATTGCTAACTGCTTCAACTCTTTTGGTCTCTTATATTTGGATTTTTGTTTACTTCTTACAGTCTCTAGTTTGAGGACTGCTCTCACATAATTTTTTTTTGCATTGATCAATACCAAAAAAAAAATATTGGTCTTGAGTTTTCTTCATAGAAAGGGACCTCTCTAGGTGAGCCAATTCATGAGGGACACTGCCATAATTGCCCTATGACCATGTCGTAAATTCCTACTCATTTCAGGTAAACGGAATGTCATGTCCCCATATTAAGACATTGTTTAAATTAAAGATTTAAACATCATGTTAAAAGAAGATAAAGTTACTTTTATAAAATATCAATTTGAATGATAGAATCATTATTTATATTATTAAATTATATAAGAATAAACATAAAATTAATTATTATAAATTAAATATTATTATAATAATATAATACTATAAGTATAATAATAAACATATTATAAAATAAATATGATATAATATATAAATATAAATATAAAAATATTAATATTAATAATATAAATATAAGTATTTAAATATATAATAAACATGTATAAATAATCTCATATAAGACAAGTCTTATATGGTAGACCCTATAAAGAATATAAACAAATTAATATAAACTTAAGAATTATGAGGCATCGGTTGTTTTGAAATGAGACGATGTGTCTCTTGGTATTGAGAAGACCCTTCGATAAGTTTAAAAGGGGATCCATTATTCCTCAAAAAGGGGGGAGCAACAGTAAGTTCAGCGATCAGGAGAAAGTAAGAACAGATAAAAATATTCAGGAAACATAGTGAGCAGCGTATAGAATAAATAAGGCATAGCATCTACAATCATTGATAAGATACAGCAGTAAGTAGGAAGTTAGGGAGCAGCGAATAGGTAGAAGGCAACAGATCTGCAACAATCAACCATTTATCAAAAGCATTCAAGCAAGGTGCCGTAGGTAAGTCCTTCCTCTTATTCAATTCATATTTGTAAGATTATAAATAATAAAAGAAATGAGTATATATGTTTATAAATAGGATTTCACTACTGTTCAATATAAAATTGGTAAGTAATAAGGTAGGATTTAGTATATATGATTTGTAATACATTAGATCTTTAATTGGCTTTATGACATGTTTGTTATATGAGGAATGCTCATAAAATATAAGAGTAAAATGAGGACAAGAAGGTTATATGTTCATAACTATGAATATGAAATAGATTTGTAAAGGCATGATTACCCAAGGGGTAGATAATAGTCCTTAAACATTAATCATCTTCACCATGAGAATTGGGGTGGCATTACATCCTTAAGTATCTTCTCCCATGAGTTGGAAAGAATGATTAATAGGCTTAAGGTTATCTCACTCAAGGTAATTCATGAAGTACAAACAAGAAAAGCATGTAGTTGTGAAGGAAATAATATATAGTTAAATATTAACAGAAAAAGATAGAATACTAATGTACTCTTTACGAGTTGAAATTGTTTGCAAGATTGCACAAATTTTGGCTTGCTAGAAGGGGACATTACAGTGGTATCAGAGCAGTCATCCTACCATCCTGTGTATACTTTGTGATTTATGTGTATTCAAAAGTTTACCTTGTGGCTTATGTGTATACGTGTATTTGTGTGACTTATGTATTTAAGTGTATCCTTTATGACTTACAAGTATGTTTTGTGGCTTGAGCTACTTGCTTGACTATTTGAGCTACTTGGTTACTTGCTTGTCTACTTGAGCTACTTGCCTACTTGCTTGAGCTACTTGCTTGTCTACTTGAGCTACTTGCCTACTTGCTTGAGCTACTTGCTTGTCTACTTGAGCTACTTGCCTATTTGCTTGAGCTACTTGCATGACTATTTGAGCTACTTGGTTACTTGCTTGTCTACTTGAGCTACTTGCCTACTTGCTTGAGCTACTTGCTTGTCTACTTGAGCTACTTGCCTACTTGCTTGACTACTTGAACTACTTGGTTACTTACTTGAGCTACTTGCTTGTCTACTTGAGCTACTTGCCTACTTGCTTGAGCTACTTGCTTGTCTACTTGAGCTACTTGCTTTTCTACTTGAGCTACTTGCCTACTTGCTTTTCTACTTGAGCTACTTGCTTGTCTACTTGAGCTACTTGCCTACTTGCTTGAGCTACTTGCTTGTCTACTTGAGCTACTTGCCTACTTGCTTGAGCTACTTTCTTGTCTACTTGAGCTACTTGCTTTTCTACTTGAGTTACTTGTCTACTTGCTTAAGCTACTTGCTTGTCTACTTGAGCTACTTGCTTGTCTACTTGAACTACTTGCCTACTTGCTTAAGCTAGTTGCTTACATTCTTGAGCTACTTGGTTGTCTACTTCAATTTTATTATGTAACTAAAAGGCTCCTTATATGAATGGCAAGTGCCACATAAGAGGAAGAATACCTCATATGAATGGCAAGCACCACATGAGACCAAGGCGATCTATTATGAATGGCAAGCGCCACATTAGATTGAAGGCTCCTTATATGAATGGCAAGCACCACATAAGGAGGAGGACACCTCATATGAATGGCATGTGCCACATGAGGACTAGGGAGGGATGGTATAGCCACCCTGAGGCCTAGGAAGAATAACCTCCATCACACTCTAACTTGCAAGTATTTCTATGATCAACTTGAGGTAAAGAAATCAATATATCATACAAAGAGACATTAGGGAAGTATTGTAAATAAAAAGAGAATTTCATTAATCATAAGACCCATGAACCAAATTCATTTCTTCCTAGAATCTCTTTAAATTCTTCTCTTGATTTATGTACACATAATACCGATACTAAGTCATATTATGGGCCCACAACCCACAAACTCCCAGGAAGGATCATTCTTCATCTATGACACTTCTATTTCATCAAGCACATCGCTATTCAAGCTTACCAAATCTTCTTTAATTCATCAATAGTCAAGAACATGACTCTTCTCAATTTTTGACAAGACCGAATCTCAAGATGCATCTTAGAATCTCAATACTTTGAAATCTTCTTAATCTATGATACTTGCATCCCTTCATTATTAGTCAAACATCAAACAAAAGCTCTTTTAATCACAAATTCTCTTTCATGGAATCACAATCATTTTCCTTCACTAAAGCATGTTCATCCGGAATCAAGACCATGACTTCGTCTCAACACATTGAAGGTAAACGTTAAAGTGCAAGGTAATGAAAGAGCTTGTTGTGATTGCTTGAGGACAAGCAATTTTGAGTGGGGAGGGTTGTCATGTCCCCATATTAAGACATTGTTTAAATTAAAGATTTAAACATCATGTTAAAAGAAGATAAAGTTACTTTTATAAAATATCAATTTGAATGATAGAGTCATTATATATATTATTATATTATATAAGAATAAACATAAAATTAATTATTATAAATTAAATATTATTATAATCATTTATTATAATAATATAATACTATAAGTATAATAATAAACATATTATAAAATAAATATGATATAATATATAAATATAAATATAAAAATATTAATATTAATAATATAAATATAAGTATTTAAATATATAATAAACATGTATAAATAATCTCATATAAGACAAGTCTTATATGGTAGACCCTATAAAGAATATAAACAAATTAATATAAACTTAAGAATTATGAGGCAGCGGTTGTTTTGAAATGAGACGATGTGTCTCTTGGTATTGAGAAGACCCTTCGATAAGTTTAAAAGGGGATCCATTATTCCTCAAAAAGGGGGGAGCAACAGTAAGTTTAGCGATCAGGAGAAAGTAAGAACAAATAAAAATATTCAGGAAACATAGTGAGTAGTGTATAGAATAAATAAGGCATAGCATCTACAATCATTGATAAGATACAGCAGTAAGTAGGAAGTTAGGGAGCAGCGAATAGGTAGAAGGCAACGGATCTGCAACAATCAACCATTTATCAAAAGCATTCAAGCAAGGTGCCGCAGGTAAGTCCTTCCTCTTATTCAATTCATATTTGTAAGATTATAAATAATAAAAGAAATGAGTATATATGTTTATAAATAGGATTTCACTACTGTTCAATATAAAATTGGTAAGTGATAAGGTAGGATTTAGTATATATGATTTGTAATACATTAGATCTTTAATTGGCTTTATGACATGTTTGTTATATGAGGAATGCTCATAAAATATAAGAGTAAAATGAGTACAAGAAGGTTATATGTTCATAACTATGAATATGAAATAGATTTGTAAAGGCATGATTACCCAAGGGGTAGATAATAGTCCTTAAACATTAATCATCTTCACCATGAGAATTGGGGTGACATTACATCCTCAAGTATCTTCTCCCATGAGTTGGAAAGAATGATTAATAGGCTTAAGGTTATCTCACTCAAGGTAATTCATGAAGTACAAACAAGAAAAGCATGTAGTTGTGAAGGAAATAATATATAGTTAAATATTAAAAGAAAAAGATAGAATACTAATGTACTCTTTACGAGTTGAAATTGTTTGCAAGATTGCACAAATTTTAGCTTGCTAGAAGGGGACATTACAGTGGTATCAGAGCAGTCATCCTACCATCCTGTGTATACTTTGTGATTTATGTCTATTCAAAAGTTTACCTTGTGGCTTATGTGTATACGTGTATTTGTGTGACTTATGTATTTAAGTGTATCCTTTATGACTTACAAGTATGTTTTGTGGCTTGAGCTACTTGCTTGACTATTTGAGCTACTTGGTTACTTGCTTGTCTACTTGAGCTACTTGCCTACTTGCTTGAGCTACTTGCTTGTCTACTTGAGCTACTTGCCTATTTGCTTGAGCTACTTGCATGACTATTTGAGCTACTTGGTTACTTGCTTGTCTACTTGAGCTACTTGCCTACTTGCTTGAGCTACTTGCTTGTCTACTTGAGCTACTTGCGTACTTGTTTGACTACTTGAACTACTTGGTTACTTACTTGAGCTACTTGCTTGTCTACTTGAGCTACTTGCCTACTTGCTTGAGCTACTTGCTTGTCTACTTGAGCTACTTGCTTTTCTACTTGAGCTACTTGCCTACTTGCTTTTCTACTTGAGCTACTTGCTTGTCTACTTGAGCTACTTGCCTACTTGCTTGAGCTACTTGCTTGTCTACTTGAGCTACTTGCCTACTTGCTTGAGCTACTTGCTTGTCTACTTGCTTAAGCTACTTGCTTGTCTACTTGAGCTACTTGCTTGTCTACTTGAACTACTTGCCTACTTGCTTAAGCTGGTTGCTTACATTCTTGAGCTACTTGGTTGTCTACTTCAATTTTATTATGTAACTAAAAGGCTCCTTATATGAATGGCAAGTGCCACATAAGAGGAAGAATACCTCATATGAATGGCAAGCACCACATGAGACCAAGGCGATCTATTATGAATGGCAAGCGCCACATTAGATTGAAGGCTCCTTATATGAATGGCAAGCACCACATAAGGAGGAGAACACCTCATATGAATGGCATGTGCCACATGAGGACTAGGGAGGGACGGTATAGCCACCCTGAGGCCTAGGAAGAATAGCCTCCATCACACTCTAACTTGCAAGTATTTCTATGATCAACTTGAGGTAAAGAAATCAATATATCATACAAAGAGACATTAGGGAAGTATTGTAAATAAAAAGAGAATTTCATTAATCATAAGACCCATGAACCAAATTCATTTCTTCCTAGAATCTCTTTAAATTCTTCTCTTGATTTATGTACACATAATACCGATACTAAGTCATATTATGGGCCCATAACCCACAAACTCCCAGGAAGGATCATTCTTCATCTATGACACTTCTATTTCATCAAGCACATCGCTATTCAAGCTTACCAAATCTTCTTTAATTCATCAATAGTCAAGAACATGACTCTTCTCAATTTTTGACAAGACCGAATCTCAAGATGCATCTTAGAATCTCAATACTTTGAAATCTTCTTAATCTATGATACTTGCATCCCTTCGTTATTAGTCAAACATCAAACAAAAGCTCTTTTAATCACAAATTCTCTTTCATGGAATCACAATCATTTTCCTTCACTAAAGCATGTTCATTCGGAATCAAGACCATGACTTCGTCTCAACACATTGAAGGTAAACGTTAAAGTGCAAGGTAATGAAAGAGCTTGTTGTGATTGCTTGAGGACAAGCAATTTTGAGTGGGGAGGGTTGTCATGTCCCCATATTAAGACATTGTTTAAATTAAAGATTTAAACATCATGTTAAAAGAAGATAAAGTTACTTTTATAAAATATCAATTTGAATGATAGAATCATTATATATATTATTATATTATATAAGAATAAACATAAAATTAATTATTATAAATTAAATATTATTATAATCATTTATTATAATAATATAATACTATAAGTATAATAATAAACATATTATAAAATAAATATGATATAATATATAAATATAAATATAAAAATATTAATATTAATAATATAAATATAAGTATTTAAATATATAATAAACATGTATAAATAATCTCATATAAGACAAGTCTTATATGGTAGACCCTATAAAGAATATAAACAAATTAATATAAACTTAAGAATTATGAGGCAGCGGTTGTTTTGAAATGAGACGATGTGTCTCTTGGTATTGAGAAGACCCTTTGATAAGTTTAAAAGGGGATCCATTATTCCTCAAAAAGGGGGGAGCAACAGTAAGTTTAGCGATCAGGAGAAAGTAAGAACAAATAAAAATATTCAGGAAACATAGTGAGTAGTGTATAGAATAAATAAGGCATAGCATCTACAATCATTGATAAGATACAGCAGTAAGTAGGAAGTTAGGGAGCAGCGAATAGGTAGAAGGCAACGGATCTGCAACAATCAACCATTTATCAAAAGCATTCAAGCAAGGTGCCGCAGGTAAGTCCTTCCTCTTATTCAATTCATATTTGTAAGATTATAAATAATAAAAGAAATGAGTATATATGTTTATAAATAGGATTTCACTACTGTTCAATATAAAATTGGTAAGTGATAAGGTAGGATTTAGTATATATGATTTGTAATACATTAGATCTTTAATTGGCTTTATGACATGTTTGTTATATGAGGAATGCTCATAAAATATAAGAGTAAAATGAGTACAAGAAGGTTATATGTTCATAACTATGAATATGAAATAGATTTGTAAAGGCATGATTACCCAAGGGGTAGATAATAGTCCTTAAACATTAATCATCTTCACCATGAGAATTGGGGTGACATTACATCCTCAAGTATCTTCTCCCATGAGTTGGAAAGAATGATTAATAGGCTTAAGGTTATCTCACTCAAGGTAATTCATGAAGTACAAACAAGAAAAGCATGTAGTTGTGAAGGAAATAATATATAGTTAAATATTAAAAGAAAAAGATAGAATACTAATGTACTCTTTATGAGTTGAAATTGTTTGCAAGATTGCACAAATTTTGGCTTGCTAGAAGGGGACATTACACGGAAAGTGAGTTGTCATTACCTAGAGTTGAGTAGATGGAAGTGGAACTTTCCGTCACTACACTTGGAATCTTCTGCTTCACACTAGAGTGTGCAGCTGCCATTGTCAGGTACATAATCATGGACCTGACATTAACATTGACTGATTATATTTTTCCCTATAAAATTCATGTAAAGACAGCCAACCAATTATGTCTTCGTCAAGTGGGTGGTCAGTTATTCCAAGGCAACAACTCGGAAGCACACACGATATCAACTTCAAATTTTGTCCTTGTGTAAACATAGCCCACCATTTTCTTGGTTATTACGAAGCAATCACCGACTACATTAACTTTACATTTATAGTTGTCGTGTTGTTGGCAGGAAAGAACGTGGAAACATGGCCTGCCAATTTTGACATCACCAAGATGACAACATGCAACCACTATCCACTTATGCACTCTCGGTTTACCGCCAATTTTGACTTTACCAAGACAACAACATGCAACCACTATCCACTTACTCACTCTCAGTTTACAACCAATTTTGACTTTACCAAGACAACAACATGCAACCACTACCCACTTACGCACTCTTGGTTTATTGGCTATTTCTATCTCTATACTAGTTAATTGTTGAATGAATGGATGAAGAATTTTAATAACGTTCACGAGGCCGCAGCAGCCTATGGGACCCAGCAGTCGCACACAGCCCCGTCAAATGGAACAACAGACACAAAACGCCCCCTAAGTTGCCTGAACTTCCTTCTTGAGATCTTCCCTTCTGCTATGAAGTTTGATCATGAGGTTTGCCGTACTACCCAGCTGGCTATTCTTAAATATCATCCACTTCAACAGTCAAAAGTTAATTTGGGCCAATAAAAATAGGTCAAACATTTACCACTTTTTATTGTGAATGAGGTGTAAAATTTCTATTGAGTATTTGACCATTGAAGTGGATGATATTTAAGTAGAGTTCTACCCAGCCTTGTCTCTTCAAATAGGGTGCCAAGGTTGGCAATTTTCAAAGTTTCACCATAACTGCATTGGATGTCGTTGTATGCCTCGCACTCCAAGAGGAAGTGTCGTTCTGTCTCCACCATGCCTTTGTTGCAAAAGAGGCATATTCTCTCCTCCCATTCCTCTTTAGGAGTTAGCCATCTCCCTGTTTCACATCTAAGATAAAGTGAGCTCATCCTAAGTTGGGCAATCAACATTTTTGCTTTCCACTTAATGTCTGCTCCTATATAGGCTTTTTCTTCAAGATCCCCCATGGGGTTGAATTCTTTGACGTAGTATTCCTTTTTACGGCCCATTTGTTTTGTCCACATGATGCACTTAAATTTTCTTCTCACATATTTTTTTATTTCTTCATTAGTATTTGGGCACTCCTGCATGCTAATATTCCACCTCTTTACCCATTTGTCATTTTGCTTCTTCCAAGTGTTCTTTCTTCTAGTTAACTCTTCCTCCATAATTAGTCTAGGTCATATGTGGCTCTTCATGTTTTGAATCTTCTTGAGGTAGCTTAATAACCGTATCATCGCCGATGCCTCTAGAGGGAAGGACCCCATTTCAGCAAGTAAGATCTCATACAACACCAAATTCTTGACTTTGAGACTGCTGATGATGAAGTGTTTTTGGATTCTCTCTATCTGCTTCCATTTCTGATCTGACATACTGCTGCCCCAAATTTCACACTCATAGAGAATCACCGGGGTAACCAACAAACTGAAGAGTGTTCTCTTGGTCTTCCAATCCCATAACTCTGCAATCCTGCACCTATTTTGAAGAGAGTACAACGCTTTCCATCCTCCTTGAATTCTTTTTGCTCTACAAGTTTCCCAGCTGAGCTTGTGGTGAAAATCAAGCCCGATGTACTTGTACTCCTCGACTATCTCCAACGGGTTGCCTTCAAAGGTAAAGGTATATTTCTTCTTTTTTCTTTTCAGAGAGAAGATCATTACTTTGGTTTTGCTTGTGTTCACCTGCACTCCAACCTCTTGACAAAAAGTTTCAAGTGCTCTCAAATGTTCCCTCAAGCTGCTAGTTTTTTTGGTGATTAAAATGAGGTCATCCGCATAAAGAAGCAGTTTTATAACATACTTAGCTAGCTGAATCCCCTCCCTAATATCTGTATTTAACCATTCTTCTAATTTATCAATGTAAAGTCCAAATAAAGTTGGTGAAAGTAGACAGCCCTGCGTGACGCCTATATCGTTGCCAAAACACTCCGACATTCCATCACTAGTTATGATTTTAGCCTTTACTTGCTCATACAATCTATGGACAGCAACTCTAAGCTCATCTAGAACCCCTAGCTCCTTCATCATATTCTAAAGTTTATCATGAGGAACTGTGTCAAAGGCTTTTTTGAAGTCGACAAAGCAGCAAAAGGCCTCATCCCCCTGAATGTTCCATATTTTTTCAATCAAGAACCTAAGTGTAGTCCCATGATCAATAGTAGAGTGCTTCGGTCTAAATCCAGCTTGACCCTTAGCTCGTTTTCCTTCTTTTTCTGCCCACCTACTGATTCTGTGCTCTATCATGCTTTTGAAGAGTTTACCAAGAAGTGGATTAAACATGATAGTACAATAATTTGACAGGTTATTAGTATCCCCACTTTTGAAGATAGGGATAACCACACTAGTCATCCACTCTTTTGGGAAGCCCTCTTGGATGACCCTATTGAAGCACTAAATCATTTGTTTTCAATCAAAGGGCTTTTTAACATATCCACTTTACTCTAATCTACTCTCTCTACTCTTGCTTGTAATTTTCATTCTTGATTTATTTATTTGTTTTCTCACTAGAGCATCATTTTTTTTGTTAATGGCATCAACTTCATGATCAGGTTGAAGAGAGCAGGAACATGATCCTTTTTTGGTACTTGAATCTCCCAACAAAAATATGAAATCCTCCATATCCTTAAAATTGTTTGATGTATTCATCAACCATCAAGGCCCAAACGTCAAAACAACTCTAGCTTTGCATCTTTATAATTCTCTAAAGGAAGATGGGATCTAGACATATCTATATTCTAAAGAGACTGGACTGGGAGATTCATTTTCTCCCACCATAAAGAATGCAATATTCTCTGTTGTAATGCACATAGCCATCTTATCACCATGATACGCAAAGTCTATGTGGTGCTTAGCTGAGCTAGCTTTGATGTTTCAAACAAAGGCTAGAATTATTCCCTCGTCTTACCTTATTGAGCCTTCAGACTTTCGATTCACCTACACTAAAAACAAGAAAAACTTAGTTTTCCCTCAAATTGTCATCACAGTTTGGCCTTGCTCTTATTGCTCGTTGATTAATTTTGATGGGCACTAAATGTGAGGAATGATTCAGGAAGGAGAAATTTGATTGTTATGAGTGTGAGCAATAGGATTTTGTGTAGGGTTAGTTGTTATAAGGGGTCTTGATGTTTTGCTGACTCATCATTTTTGTTGTGCTTGATTTGTCCTTAATTATCTTAGAGGGATTCTCCTGGAGGGTTGTTTTGTTACATTTGTTGAAAAAGGTTTTATGCATATAATTTGTTCTGCATTTGAGTCCACTAAATTTATTCTTTTCAAGGAACCCATTTTGTTGTTCTATTATATGCTCTTGAAAATATGTTTCATTATATTAATGATATGTTTTTTTTTCAAGAGTTCCTTTGTACGGTGTAACTATTTTCTTTTTATTTCAAATTATTGTAGATACAAAACTTTTTAGCTAAAATTTTAATATGTTTTGCATTTGCAATATAGAGTTAAAATTAATTAATATAATGAGGTTTTTTCCTACTATTTAAGTAAAATTGTTTTATTATTTCTAATTTTAATGATTAATATTGTTTTGAAGAGTGTAATAAATAGGTTTTTTTTAACTATTTAAAAAAAATTGTACATGCACTCCAAGCTCCTTAGAATGAATCTGCACCTTACAAGTTTGGTTATTTGAGCTCCTTTAGTGAACAATATGAAATAGTGGTATGGTCATTAATTGCACTCCTTACTAAGGGTAATATGAGGTCTCTACAAAAAAGAGGAACTGTAAACTACAAATGTGAAACCATATTGACTGGTGTTTTCCTACCCTCAATTTATTTTGGTATAATATGGGTAGACATTATTTAATATTTTAAAATCCACATTAATCAATAGAGGTGGTGTAGAAAGTGTCTCTTTTATTTTGTTTTGATTTTTATTATTTTAAAAGAACAATACACTAAAATAAAAATAAATGCAGTACTCATTAAACAATGACAAATATAATTGTAAGGAAAGTACTGCACATTAGGTTCATCTAAGTTAATATTAAAAACTATTCAATAAAGTACAATTAGTTTAGATTAATTATAGTCGGGTTCATCATTGCCACCAATCTAAGTAATTAAATAAAGATAGAAATCAAATAAAAGTAAATGTGATTTTTAGCTAGATTGTAAATGATGGAGAATTGTTGTGACAAATATTAGAAAATGCAAAGGAATGCTCACTCGGTAATAATAGCACTCATAATTTTATTCCACAATCCCACTTTTTATTTGGTTGGTATTAGTGATTATTAGTCTTTGTCATGCTTTGTCCTAAATAATAGTATTGCCTAATCACTATATGTGCAATGTAATTCATATGAATTTATCCAATCCACTTGCTAGACTTGAAAATATTTATACCTTGAAAACAGTTTGAAATATTTATAGATTAACTTTGATATTAAGTGTCAACTTTTGATTTCGTATCATTAGCATTTAATAAATTCTTAAACTAATTTTCTATGACTTGTCAACCACTCAATCATTGTATCCCATGAGTGCTTCTTTTTCATTTACTACCATTTTTTTAAGCTAGATTTCATAATAAAGTTGCAAAAGAATAGTGATAATAAAGTTTTTTCACTTTTATTCCCTTCTAATCTCTCCCCAAAACCAACTGGTATGTGATTCAATTTATAGTTTGATCGTGTCCATTTTTATTTATTTTATTTCCTTCAGACATTTGATTAAACTTGGAGCTCAATTGACTTATGCTATATTACATATTTCAACTACATCTAGATGTTGATTGAAATGTTTTGTTTAACTTTTATAAGTTTTTTACTCAATCTCATTGCATACCTGGGCTCACAATCTATTGATATTTCTTTTTATCATAATTAGTTTTCATTGGTTATTTTGAGTGTTTTTCATTTTTTGTTTTAACCTTGATCTGCTCTTGATGCAACACACAACATACACTCAATACAATTTTGTCATTAATCATGTGAGAACTAAAGATTTGAAGACTAGAATATAGAAAAATTCTATACATCAACTCTACTGCTACAATG
This sequence comes from Cunninghamia lanceolata, assembly GCA_027924645.1. Classification (NCBI taxonomy): domain Eukaryota; kingdom Viridiplantae; phylum Streptophyta; class Pinopsida; order Cupressales; family Cupressaceae; genus Cunninghamia; species Cunninghamia lanceolata. The sequence continues at coordinate 12,503,915 of BSBN01000870.1, read as the reverse complement.
AGAGAAAACTCTTATATCCAAAAAAAAATTAAAAAAAATAAAAAATTACATTATTTGGCATATTTTGACAATTGTCAGATTTTGCCATTTTAGGTAATTTTATAATCATATCTTGAAAATCTTGTTTTTTCTGAAAAGCTTCCTAAAACTAAGGTAGGATGAAATGCCAACTAATATTCTAAATTCAAAACATGAGTTTCGATTTATTACAAAAGCAACTTTTTAAAAATCTAGAAAAAAAACACTAAATTTCTATTTTGAGGGCCAAGATGAAAGTTTCAAGCCCCGAAAAAGTGCCAAAACGGGCTCCAGCCCACTAGGGTCGGTTGCAAAACCACTTTCCACCTCATAATGCATCCACCCATAAAATCTCGTAGAAAACCCACATCCGAGTCAAAAGTTATGATCTCTGAAAGTTCCTGCATCATTCTCCTCTTATTGAAAAGAACACAGCTCTTGCAAGTGAGTGTCTTCGAACTGCTGCCACTTGACTAGATCCAACCTTTGTACTTCATTCTTCTCTTTTTTCCCTCTTTTTCCAGCATCTTTCCAGAACAAGCTTCACTCTTGAACAAATATGCACTTCATTCTTCTCTCCTCTCATAGATTTGCATCCACCAAATATTGTCTTCCTCTGCCAAATTATTTCCCCTCTCCTCTCCTTCGTGGGATCCAACCCACCACTAACCAACAACCTCCACCAAATCTCTCCTGTAGCTTCCTCTACAACCTCTTTCATCTCACTATTTGTGCTTTCCAATAGACATGTTCCTGGTGCAAACTCATTCTTTTCTTCTTTTTCATTATTCTTGAGGACTTCCACTTCTTTGTCTTTATGTTCCTCTTTATCTGTAAACAAAATAATGTTAGGTAAAATAAGGTTTTTATTATCACTCTTCTATGTTGCAATATCATCCATGCCTTTGAAAAGACATGTTTCAGTTGCAACCATGTGCTTTTTCTCTTTCATGCCACTTTCATGACATTCTTTCTCACACCTTTTATTATCAGCATTTCCTCTATTCATTTTAGCTTTTAATAGATACACTATATCATGAAGTCTTATCAACTCTTCATTAAGACTATCCATAAACTTTCTTTCCCACTTTTCTATATATGAAATCATTATAGGTTTCTTCATGACCCATCTCATCCTCTTCTTCAAAAACATTTCGCTCATTCTCAATATGCAATTTCTACAACCTGCACACATAAAAATTTTAGAGCCAATGCTCTCTGCAGTTACAAGACCTCTCTACAAAAAAAAAATCACTCATAACTATCCTCTACCCAACAAAAGACTTTGAAAGATGCACCTCTCCAAGACCTCTTCTACCCACTTTCTCTTAGTGGAAGAAGTCTCTACACCTTCTACCCAGCTTTATCTTTGATGGAGCATAGCCAACATATCTCACAAATTTAACTCTCCTCTACCCAACAAAGACTCTAGAAGATGTACCTCTTCAAGACCTCTTCTACCCACTTTCTCTCAGTGGAAGAAATCTATACACCTTTTACCCAGATTTTATCTCTGTTGGAGGTCAATGAACATATATCTCACAAAATATTTTTTTTTTTGCAATTACAAAAATTTCTCATATTTCAACACATATGAAAATAATTTTCTTCAAAAACTTCTCTCGGTCCTGGTGCATACTCTGCACACTCAAAATCAACCCGCTCTGATACCAAATGATGCAACACACAACATACACTTAATACAATTTTGTCATTAATCATGTGAGAGACAAAGATTTGAAGACTAGAACATAAAAAAAGCTTCTATTCATCAACTCTGCTGCTACAATGAGAGAAAACTCTCTTATATCCAAGAAAAACAAAAAAAACAAAAAATTACCTTATTTGGCAGATTTCGACAATTTTTAGATTTTGCCATTTTAGGTAATTTTACAATCATATCCTGAAAATCTTATTTTTTTCAAAAAGCTTTCTAAAACTAAGGTAGGATGAAATGCCAACTAATATTCTAAATTCAAAACACGAGTTTCGATTTATTACAAAAGCAACTTTTTAAAAATCTAGAAAAAAAACACTAAATTGCTATTTTGAGGGCCAAGATGAAAGTTTCAAGCCCCAAAAAAGTGCCAAAATAGAGTCCAACCCACTAGGGTCTGTTGCGAAACCACTTTCCACCTTATAATGCATCCACCCATAAAATCTCATAGAAAACCCACATCCGAGTCAAAAGTTATTATCTCCGAAAGTTCCTGCATCATTCTCCTCTTGTTGAAAAGAACGCAGCTCCTACAAGTGAGTGTCTTTGAACTGCTACCACTTGATTGGATCCAACCTTTGTACTTCATTCTTCTCTTTTTTCCCTCTTTTTCCAGCATCTTTCCAGAACAAGCTTCACTCTCTTCGAACAAATATGCACTTCATTCTTCTCTCCTCTCGTAGATTTGCATCCACCAAATATTGTCTTCCTCTGCCAAATTATTTCCTCTCTCCTCTCCTTCGTGGGATCCAACCCACCACTAACCAACCACCTCCACCAAATCTCTCCTGTAGCTTCCTCTACAACCTCTTTTATCTCACTATTTGTGCTTTCCAATAGACATGTTCCTGCTGCAAACTCATTCTTTTCTTCTTTTTCATTATTCTTAAGGACTTCCACTTCTTTGTCTTTATGTTCCTCTTTATCTGTAAACAAAATAATGTTAGGTAAAATAAGGTTTTCATTATCACTCTTCTTTGTTGCAATCTTATCCATGCCTTTGAAAAGACATGTTTCAGTTGCAACCATGTGCTTTGGTGCAGGAGCACCAAGGGCTTAGAGCCCATGTGTATATAGTTTTGCATATATTGGTGTGATGTTTTTGTTTTCGAATTGGGAAGGCGCAGGAAGAAGTTGATGCTTTTACAAATTGGGTCCATCGGAGTGAGAGAGCTCATCGACCAAGCATTGAGAAACTATATCGACAGCTAATGTCCCACCGATAAAGTAGGTCTCGCCAACAAAGACACTTATCGGCATGAGATGCATATCGGGAGGAGGTATGAAGGTTAGGCCAAAGGAGAAGGTCTTACCAATGTGTGATGTCCATCGGCATGAGGGTGGTCATCGGCGGAGCCTGTGGTTGTGTCTCCGATCGCTTGGTGTTACCTCGATGGAGTGGTAAAGGTTGGTGAAGGCCATCGGCATGAGAATCACTATCGGTGAAGGATGTGGGTGTCACTCCGATATTAATTGCCTATCCGATGAAGTGTTGCCGAGGCTTGTCATCGGTATGAGGCTTGCTATCAGCGATGGCTGTGAAAGTCACTCCGACAACTATGTGTTGCTCTGATGGAGTTGGACGTCGGTGCAAAGACTTCTATCGGCGTAGCTTTAAGGCTTTAGGCCGATGCACAGTGGTCACGCCGACGGAGGGTGAAGACTTGGTATCGGTGAGACAAGGGACTATTGGAGTTCATGGTTGAATGTTGGCCGATAGTTTGGGTTGTGCCAATGGGGGTAGACAGGGGTCGTCGGCGGCAAAAGTGCTGACAATAGTTTACTAAGCCGTCGGATATATAAACCGCAGTGGCCAACTTGAACGGGTGCATGTGGGACTAAAAGTTCTCATGAATGCGAACTGTCAAGTGGTAGTTGGACAGAGCGTAACCAAATTTTTGGGCAGTTGGAATGAACGGTCGTTTGCACGAGAATCGATGAGATTGCAAAAGCAATTTGGGGATCGATGGGAGTCTACGGATCACACAGGCCATCGGGAAGAGATGACACATCGGTGGAAGGACTTCGAGACAGACCGATAGTTGTTTGTCACAGCGATAGCACAGAACTAAACTGACAGTTGGAATACCAACTGGTATGGAAGTTGAACCGTCCTGTAACGGACATGAGCAAATACATAAGATGTAGCATTCTTTCTGTAAGGAGTTCAGAAGGAGAATCGAAGAAGTAAATTTTGATGTGTGAAGCATTTTGATGTAATTAGAATTTTTGAACAGAAATAAAATACAGCAGTTCGATCATTAGTATTTTCTGTTCTGTTTTCACTTTATCATTCTGAAGTAGATTAGTCTTTTCTGTTTCAGCTATTTTGTTTTCTTTTGCTAGCCATGACTCTGTTTTGATGATTCTTCAAATCCCATTGTACAGTATGGAGGTCATCAAACAGAGCCATGCTCTTTGTTTGTATTTCTTTTGTGGGGTGGTCGGATCACCGGTTAGAGGCAATGCATACTTGTTCTAGGCGAGCTCAATGAGGAGTCCGGCTAGATAAACAAGTAGGAAAAATAGATTTGCAGGGGTGGAAAAATAGAGAGAAGGAAGGTGAGCACCAAGCAGTCCAGACCCTTGAACAGAGTGAGAAGGGTGGGCAACGGGCTCAGAAAGTTATGTGCCATTGAGGCAGTATCTTGGAAACAGTGAGGACAAGGTATGTGTCCCACACCAAGCAGAAAAGTAGAGTTTTCCATCTCTGCAAAGAGTATGTCTTTTAGCACTTTGAATTGGTAGGAAGGCTAGTGTTGTCAAACAATCTTGTACACTTACAGGATGCAGAGCAGGCAGCCTAGAGTCCTCCCTATCAAATTGGTATCAGAGCGGTAAGATTTGGGTTATTCCTAGATAGGAATAGAAGAGTTGTATGTCATCACTGAGTTCAAGTGAGTCTGTTAGTTCATCCAAGAAAATGGTGACTAATGCAGAGTTAGCAAAGAAAGTTGAAGATCAAGAGGAGGAGAATAGACTCCTACAAGAAAGACTAGCAGAAATGGAGAGTAAGCTAGGCTTAATGTTGCAAAAGACTGAAGAAGTCAGCCAGAGAGTTAAATATTCTGAGGATAAGGGAAAAGGTGTATTTGTAGAAGATGAAGAGCCCACACTTGATCCTAAGTTGGAAGAAGAACCATTCTTGAAAGCTTTGAAAGAAATGAGTGGTATAACATTGGAAGGAGTACCACTTTTCGATGGGAAAATGGACCCAGATTTGGTCATGGAGTGGATAGAAGGACTTGAAAATCACTTTGAATGTGATGGTGTAAGCGAGGCACAGAAAGTAAAGGTGGCCAAATCTAGACTCAGGGGAGCTGCCTTAACCTGGTGGAAATTTGTGCAGACTGAAAGAGCAAAAGAAGATAAGAAGCCCATAGCTACTTGGAAGGGAATGGTAGCTAAAATTAAAGAAGCATATATGCCAGAAGATTATGAAATATAGCTGCACAGGAAGAGACAAAATCTGAGACAAAAGGAATTAGATGTCAGTGCATACACTGAAGAATTCCAAAAGCTATGCTTAAGGTCCAAAGTAATGGAGGATGAAAGCATAAAGGTAGCAAGGTACCTTAACGGTCTGAAGTGGAATATACAAGAAGAAATGAGTTTGTTGTGTCCTACAATAGTGCAAAAATGCTATCAGCTGGCACTAAAAGTGGAGGAAAAGAATAAGACGAAACAAGACTCAAATAGCAGAGGAAGAGGAAGAGGCAGAGATAACAGAGGACACAGAGGAGGTTTTGGTGGAAGGAATGCTGACAATAGATCCCAAGCAGAATCCAAACTCACAGAGCAGAGTGGGGAGTCAAGTGGTAGAGGAAACTACAGAGGAAGAGGATCTAACAGAGGAAGGTCAGGAGGATCAGGCAGAGGATCCTATTTCACCAACATGAAGTGTTACAACTATGGCAATCTAGGTCATCCGGCATATAGGTGTCCAGAAAAGACCACATCCTCTTCTCAAGGAGGTGATAAGAGGAATCATTATGTCCAAGACAATGCATCCAACAGCCAGTTACCTAAGGTCAATCTAAACTCAAAAGATGGAGAGAACCTGATGATAAGGAGAACCTTGATGAAGGAACCAGTAAAGTCTGAACCAAGCCAGAGGAGAGCACTATTTAGAATCAAGTGCAAGATTTTGAATAAGGTATGTAAAATTATCATAGACTCAGGATCTACTGATAATATTATTTCTGATGAAGCAGTTAAGAAACTGAATTTGAAAAGAATTACTCATGCAAACCCATATAGAGTCACATGGTTGAATAAGGGGCAACATGTGGTAGTGAATGAACAAAGTTGGGTAGAGTTTAGTATAGGTGGCTATAAGGATAAGGTATTATGTGATATACTACCCATGGATGCATGCCATCTCTTATTGGGCAGACCATGGCAGTATGACCGAAAGGCAGTACATGATGGTGAGAAGAATGCTTATTCTTTTCAGAAGGATGGTGTCACCTATAAAATTTAGTCATTGGAGGATGAAGATGCAGTTCAGACAAAGAGTCCTAATATCTTGGTTGTGAGTGGAAAAGAGTTTCTGAATACTCTTAAGGAAGATGGTATTGGTTATGCCATCATAGTAAAACCAAAAGAAGGACAGCAGGGTAAGAAGACAGAGATTCCCAAAGAAATGCAGCCTATACTGGAGAAGTATAAAGGCATAATTAGTGATGGTACACCAGCTACATTGCCTCCATAGAGAGCAATAATCCATCAGATAGACCTGATTCCAGGGGCATCTTTGCCAAACAAGGCACCCTACAAGATGACTCTAGATCAGCACAAAGAGATTTCTAGGCAAGTGCAGGAGTTGCTAGATCAAGGATTGATTAGGAAGAGTATTAGTCCTTGTGCTGTGCCCACAGTATTGGCACCCAAGAAAGGAGGATCATGGAGATTATGCACAGATGCCAGAGCCATAAACAAGATAACTATAAGGTATAGATTCCCAATTCCCAGAATTGAAGATCTCATGGACTGTATTGGAAAAGCAAAGTATTTCACCAAGATAGACCTGAAGAGTGGTTACCACCAAATAAGAATCAAGGAAGGAGATGAGTGGAAGACAGCCTTCAAGACCACAGAAGGGCTGTATGAATGGCTTGTTATGCCATTTGGTCTATCAAATGCACCCAGTACCTTTATGAGACTCATGAATGAAGTCCTAAAGGATTACATTGGTAAATTTGTTGTTGTTTTTCTAGATGATATTCTAATTTTTAGTTAGACCAAGGAAGAACATCTAGAACATGTAAATACTATTTTGCAAAAATTACATGATGAACAACTAACCATAAATCTAGAGAAGTGTGAATTCATGAAGCAGGAATTGGTATACCTTGGTTTTGTGGTGTCTCAAGGAGAGTTGAAGATGGACAAGTCCAAAGTAGAAGCCATATTGAGCTGGCCTACTCCCAGAGCAGCCACAGAGGTGAGAAGTTTTCATGGCTTAGCCCAGTTTTACAGAAAGTTTATCAGAAATTTCAGTGGAATATGTGCACCCATGTTGGATACAATTAAGGGTGGAATGAAAGCAAAATTTAGATGGACACCAGCTGCAGATAGAAGTTTTGAAAGGTTGAAGAAAGAGGTAGCAACACAACCTATTTTGTTGTTGCCTAGTTTTGATAAGCTATTTACTATTGAATGTGATGCAAGTAATATAGCTGTAGGAGCAGTGCTAAATCAGGAAAATAGACCTGTAGCATTTTTTCAGTGAGAGGCTAAATGAAGCAAAGAGTAAGTACTCTTCGTATGACTTAGAGTTGTATGCTCTAGTCCAAGCATTAAGGAAGTGGAGACATTATCTCCTGCCTAAAGAATTTGTTGTCTACACAAATAACCAAGCTCTGAGTTTTCTAAACTCACAGGATAAGTTAAGCAGCAGGCATATCAAATGGATGGAGTACCTACAATCTTATACCTTTACAATTAAGCATAAGAAGGGGTAGCTAAACAGAGTTGCAGATGCTTTGAGCAGAAGATTGCTCACAATGCAGGAAGTGCAGTTGAAGAGCATTGGAATTGAAGATTTCAAGAATCTTTACCAAGATGATGAAGATTTTGCTGAGGCATACAAGGTATGTCAAGATTTTGAGAATCACTTTCACAGTGAGTTTGCATATTTCACCTTACAGTAGGGATTGCTATTCAAAGGTGGACAATTATGTGTGCCAAGAGGATCTATGAGAGAAAATCTCATACAGGAGAAGCACAATGGTAGTCTGAGTGGCCATTTTGGTCTGAATAAGACACTGGAGCTAGTCCAAAGGTTCTATTATTGGCCAAGGATGCACAGAGACATCAGAAGGTATGTAGAGCAGTGTATCGTATGTCAGAAGGCCAAGGGAACCACTTCAAATGTAGGACTGTACCAACCCTTACCCATTCCTTCCAGGCCATGGGAATGTGTAAGTATGGATTTTGTAGTTGGTTTGCCTAAGACTAAGACTGGTTATGATAGCATATATGTAGTTGTGGATAGGTTTAGCAAGATGAGTCATTTCATTCCCTACAAATTGACTCATGATGCCAGTCATATAGCACACTTGTTTTTCAGAGAAGTGATCAAAATTCATGGACTTCCAGCAAGCATTGTGTCTGACAGAGATGCTAAATTCATGGGGCATTTCTAGAAAACTTTGTGGTAGAGATTGGGAACAAATTTGTCATTCAGTTTAGCATATCACCCATAGACAAATGGTCAAACATAGGTCATAAACAGGACATTGGGCAACCTGTTAAGGTGTATAACCAAAGAATATGGACAGAGTTGGGATCTTGTCATTCATCAGGCAGAATTTGCCTATAATGACAGTGTGAATAGGACTACTGGTAAGAGTCCATTTGAAATAGTCTATGGAATGCATCCCAGAGGTATATGTGAGCTTAGAAATATGGGAAACATGGAGAACAGAAGTGGACATGCAGAAGATTTTGCACAATCCATGAAAGAAGTGCATGAGCAGGTGAAGAAAACCTTGACAGAGAACACACAGAAGATCAAAGACAGAGTAGATGCCCACAGAAGGGATATTCAGTTTGAGGTTGGTGATCTGGTTATGGTACACTTGAACAAAGCCAGAATGCAGAAAGGAACGCCAACCAAACTGCAGATGAGGAGAATTGGTCCTTGCAGAATCCTGAACAAGTATGGTAATAATGCATACAGAATTGAATTACCAGAAGATTTGGCAATCTCACCAGTGTTTAATGTCCAAGAACTGGTGCAATACAGGGGTCCTCAGTCAGCAGCAAATGGATCCATTTCAGAGAAGGAACAGACAGTAAAAGATGTGACTTTGCCACTAAAACCCAAATTGCAGGCAGAGAGAATACTGGATTCAAGAGTACAAAAGCAAACCAGACATGGTGTCTACATGGAGCATTTGGTCAAATGGAAACAGTTGCCTGAAGCAAAAGCTACCTGGGTTGCAGAGTCAGAATTCAAAAAGAGGGGCATTGATTTTGCCTCATTGTCACCGGAGGTGACATAGCTTCTTTCCGCACAGGGGAGTATGGTGCAGGAGCACCAAGGGCTTAGAGCCCATGTGTATATAGTTTTACATATATTGGTGTGATGTTTTTGTTTTTGAATTGGGAAGGCGCGGGAAGAAGTTGATGCTTTTACAAATTGGGTCCATCGGAGTGAGAGAGCTCATCGGCCGAGCATTGAGAAACTATATCGACAGCTAGTGTCCCACCGATAAAGTAGGTCTCGCCAACGAAGACACTTATCGGCGTGAGATGCATATCGGGAGGAGGTATGAAGGTTAGGCCGAAGGAGAAGGTCTTACCAATGTGTGATGTCCATCGGCATGAGGGTGGTCATCGGCGGAGCCTGTGGTTGTGTCTCGATTGCTTGGTGTTACCCCGATGGAGTGGTAAAGGTTGGTGAAGGCCATCGGCATGAGAATCACTATCGGTGAAGGATGTGGGTGTCACTCTAATATTAATTTTCTATCCGATGAAGTGTTGCTGAGGCTTGTCATTGGTATGAGGCTTGCTATCGGCGATGGCTCTGAAAGTCACTCCGACAGCTATGTGTTGCTCCGATGGAGTTGGACATCGGTGCAAAGACTTCTATCGGCGTAGCTTTAAGGCTTTAGGCTGATGCACAGTGGTCACGCTGACGGAGGGTGAAGACTTGGTATCGGTGAGACAAGGGACTATCGGAGTTCATGGTTGAATGTTGGCCGATAGTTTGGGTTGTGCCGATGGGGGTAGACAGGGGTTGTCGGCGGCAAAAGTGCCAACAATAGTTTACTAAGCCGTCGAATATATAAACCACAGTGGCTGACTTGAATGGGTGCATGTGGGACTAAAAGTTCTCATGAATGCGAACTGTCAAGTGGTAGTTGGACAAAGCGTAACCGAATTTCTGGGCAGTTGGAATGAACGGTCGTTTGCATGAGAATCAATGAGATTGCAAAAGCAATTTGTGGATCGATGGGAGTCTACGGATCACACAGGCCATCAGGAAGAGATGACACATCGGTGGAAGGACTTCGGGACAGACCGATAGTTGTTTGTCACACCGATAGCACAGAACTGAACTGACAGTTGGAATACCAACCGGTATAGAAGTTGAACCATCTTGTAATAGACATGAGCAAATACATAAGATGTAGGATTCTTTCTGTAAGGAGTTCAGAAGGAGAATCGAAGAAGTAAATTTTGATGTGTGAAGCATTTTGATGTAATCAGAATTTTTGAACAGAAATAAAATACAGCAGTACGATCATTAGTATTTTCTGTTCTGTTTTCACTTTATCATTCTGAAGTAGATTAGTCTTTTCTGTTTCTACTATTTTGTTTTCTTTTGCCAGCCATGACTTTGTTTTGATGATTCTTCAAATCCCATTGTACAGTATGGAGGTCATCAAACAGAGCCATGCTCTTTGTTTGTTTTTCTTTTGTGGGGTGGTCGGATCGCCGGTTAGAGGCAATGCATGCTTGTTCTAAGCGAGCTCAGTGAGGAGTCCGGCTAGATAAACAAGTAGGAAAAATAGATTTGCAGGGGTGGAAAAATAGAGAGAAGGAAGGTGAGCACCAAGCAGTCCAGACCCTTGAACAGAGTGAGAAGGGTGGGCAACGAGCTCAGAAAGTTATGTGCCATTGAGGCAGTATCTTGGAAATAGTGAGGACAAGGTATGTGTCCCACACCAAGCAGAAAAGTAGAGTTTTCCATCTCTGCAAAGAGTATGTCTTTTAGCACTTTGAATTGGTAGGAAGGCTAGTGTTGTCAAACAGTCTTGTACACTTACAGGATGCAGAGCAGGCAGCCTAGAGTCCTCCCTATCATGTTTTTTCTCTTTCATGCCACTTTCATGACATTCTTTCTCACACCTCTTATTATCAACATTTCCTCTATTCATTTCAGCTTTTAATAGATCCACTATATCATGAAGTCTTATCAACTCTTCATTAAGACTATCCGTAAACTTTCTTTCCCACTTTTCTATATATGAAATCATTATAGGTCTCTTCATGACCCATCTCATCCTCTTCTTCGAAAACATTTCGCTCATTCTCAATATGCAATTTCTACAACCTACACACATAAAAATTTTAGAGCCAATGCTCTCTGCAGTTACAAGACCTCTCTACAAAAAAAAATCACTCATAACTATCCTCTACCCAACAAAAGACTCTGGAAGATGCACCTCTCCAAGACCTCTTCTACCCACTTTCTCTTAGTGGAAGAAGTTTCTACACCTTTTACCCAGCTTTATCTTTGATGGAGCATAGCCAACATATCTCACACAAATTTAACTCTCCTCTACCCAACAAAGACTCTGGAAGATGCACCTCTTCAAGACCTCTTCTACCCACTTTCTCTCAATGGAAGAAATTTGTACACCTTCTACCCAGATTTTATCTCTGCTAGAGGACAATGAACATATATCTCACAAAATCAATTTTTTTTTTGCAATTACAAAAATTTCTCATATTTCAACACATATGAAAATAATTTGCTCCACAAACTCCTCTCAGTCCTGGTTCATACTCTGCATACTCAAGATCAACTTGCTCCGATACCAAATGATGCAGCACACAACATACACTCAATACAATTTTACCATTAATCATGTGAGAGCCAAAGATTTGAAGACTGGAACATAAAAAAAACTTCTATTCATCAACTTTGCTACTACAATGAAAGAGAACTCTCTTATATAAAAAAAAAACAAAACAAAAAAATTACCTTATTTGACAGATTTTGACAATTGTTAGATTTTGCCATTTTAGGTAATTTTACAATCATATCTTAAAAATCTTTTTTTTTTTTCTGAAAAGCTTCCTAAAACTAAGGTAGGATAAAATGCCAACTACTATTCTAAATTCAAAACACGAGTTTCGATTTATTACAAAAGCAACTTTTTAAAAATCTAGAAAAAAAACACTAAATTGCTATTCTGAGGGCCAAGATGAAAGTTTCAAGCCCCCAAAAGTGCCAAAATGGGGTCTAAACCACTAGGGTCAGTTGTGAAACCACTTTCCACCTCATAACGCATCCACCGGTAAAATCTTGTAGAAAACCCGCATCCGAGTCAAAAGTTATGATCTCTGGAAGTTCCTGCATCAACTCTCAGACATGATTTTAGTTTTAAAGATAGTATAAATAGATTTTGTGTTTGGTTGACCCTCCAAACTTGAGGACCATAAATTGATTCTTTCCGAATAACTGAAACATAATTTCTCCTTAATCTCTTCTATAATCTCTTTTTCTCATCTAGAAAGTAGAGTACCTTGCAATGGCAAGTCCAACAATCAAAGTATAGGGTCATCTGCACTCCACATGTAAAGAAAATGTGTTGGCATATTTTCATGAGGAGGAAGTTAATTACAAATTCCTCCTGGCGGACTTCTCAATAGAGACTCACAAGCTATCTCCTTTCGTCACTCTCAATGTAAGAAACAAATAGTTGACTCACTTCCTTTCTTTCTTACATACATTTACATCATTCACCACTTGATTTGTTGATGCAACCATTTGGATAGTCATGCATCTCCATTTTGAACCTGGTGCAGAGTGATTGTTAACATTAAACAATAGTCCTAACATTGAACATGGTGTTTGTGGCCATATCACTACTAGCACTTTAAAGAGATTAGAGTGGGAGACCACAATCACATGCTTGGGCATGTGACTAATGGAACCCCTAAGCTCATGTCACTTACCCTTGTTGCTCCACATCAAGTCCTTTTGATTTAATGGGACCAAAGAGAGAGCTTCACGCACAACTCCAAAAACTAGATTAAACTAGGTGCCTTGCATGTAGGCCAAGTCTTTATGTGTTGCTTTGTTCTAAAAGATTATTAGTCTGCCCATATTACTTACACCAATTATTAATTAATATTATTTCTTGGTTAATTGTTACCACTATTGGACAAACCGTGTAGATAAGGGAAGTGCAATGTAGATGACTAAATTTGTTGGGAAGCAAAAGATTTTCTAAAATGAAGAAATTCCTATTATAGAAAACATGTGTGTAAATAACTTACTACGATCTTCAACAATTCTTCGATAAACTAAATCAGATCATGAAGTTGGTTTTTATCATTGAATTTCTATACAAAGCTCTCCAAATCAGTATTAGTGGCAATGGAAGGTCCAACATTGGTTAGTTGTTGATAAGATTGTGAAGATGATGAAGGGGTAGAAGTCCAACAATTATTTCTTCCTGAGGAGGTGAAGAGGATGAGAAATAACTACAAGAGAAACAACATGAAGGAAAATAAAACTTACCCATTACTAACAGTGAGGAAATATATAGAGGGGAAAGAAAATTAAAAGTTGCCTCTTCTTCTTTCTCTAGAGACAAGATAACTCACTGGGCTCATCTAGTCTTGATTGAATTGTAATTTATTATCACGTGGAAGGCATTTTTCTATCAACTGTCAATGTGGGCCATGGTTGAAGAGATGGATTTACAAAACACATGTTTTCACCATGATGGACATGAGAATAGAAGTTTGCAAGAAAAAAATGGACCTAGGAGAGCAAGAAAAGACAAGAAATGTTGTAACTCAATAGCAATAGAAGATGAGAAATGCTACACCCATTCACGGCTGAACTTAAACAACACACTCTAAGCTTTAACCACTTAGGTGCATGTGCGGTCCGTTGAACCATTCAACAATTGTTTCTATTCCTATAATAGTCAAGTGCGAAAGTTTGGTCCATGCCTCTGTGAACCATAATCATAACAACTTACAGGCACTGCCACCAGTTTTAATTCAAACAAACTTCTATGCTACGAAACCTTGGTGAATGCCCATGCAGAAGACATGGGTGTCCTCACGAGGTAGTGGGACTATTTTACCATATGCAACAAATAGGTCTCCAACTCAATCAGTTTGTCTTTTCCACCTTACTCCCATTGTGTGCCAAAATGGGAGGTTTTGAATAGGGTATGGACATCTATGACAAAGGATAGAGGAATTTTGTCAAATGTTGTAGCTGTAATTGCCCTAGTAGACATGCATGCAAAATGTGGAAGCATAGACAAGGCATGTGGCCTGTTTGGTCTAATGCCTCAAAGAAATGACCGTGTTGTATAAACTACATAGTCCCAATATTTGTGCCCCATAGCATGTAACATTTCCCTTACTATCCTATGAGGTCCTTTCCCAAAGTTGATCTTGCTCTTCCTCCAACCATAACAGGTTACCTTTCTAGATTTGTATGTTCTTTTCAATTAAGGGCTTGGATGTTTATTTTCGTTGCACTAAAGTCACCTATTATTAATACTTCCCCCATGTTACCAAAAATGGAAATGTCATTCTAAGGGATGCATAAGGATCTTCCCGATCTAGCTTCCTTTTCTTATATGATTTTGATCCTTTTAGAGTGAAGTATCATGCAACTATCCTTACTTTTACTTGGTTTTGTGTTATTTTCAAATATATGTATTGCTTGTTTGGGTCTTCTTTCTCCACTTTTATAATTTTGCACCATGCTTCTTTGATTAGAAACACAACCTCACCATGCCATTTGCCATTGTCGGTCCTTTCATTCCAGACTGAAGCTTTTTTATACCCTTCAAATTCTAGAACTTTACATCCATCATGTTCATGAGTCTTTGTAAGAATGGTAATATCTTTTCCTTCTACTATGGGCTCCAACTGAGGTTCTCATCTTCATGGATAACCTCTACAATTCCAACTTGCCATTGTCAAATATTCTCAGGCTGGGGGGGGGGGGGTATTCCTATTTCTTGTATGCCATTCTATTATTAACTTGGGCCATTCCATTTTGTAATCAAGCCTATTTTCCTACATCTCTTGTTGCCTTTACTTTTTCCCACTCTTTTCTCCTTTCTTCTTGCTAAACTATGGTTAGGTCCTCATTGAGGTATATGTATACCTCTAAGGAACCTTTTGTTCCTTAGTATCATATTCTTGTATTTTAAATATTCCTCATGGTAACTCTTATGTGCCTACTTTTGCCATCTCCTATCCATTTTCCAATCCTATTTTCTCAGTGAATGAATCTTGTCCATTGCAGTTGGTCTTTAAAAAAGTCTCTTGTTAGCTCTTTTGTGATTTCCTTCTTGCCATAGTCTTTTAGTCCTTTAATGATGATATTCACAACCTATCACTTCTATCCTTTTCTTCTCTTATATGCTTCCTCACTTGTTTTTCTATGAGTTCCCTTTGCATGTCTGATGGTTCCTTCACTACTTGAGCCTAGGATTTGGCCTCCTCTATTTGTTCTCTTAGCTAGTTTTCTTTTATCTCCATGTTTTCTATTGCTGATTGGATCTCTTTTATTTGTAAATTGTTTCTTTCTTCTAGTAATTTTGTCTTGTTTTCTTCCACTATTTTTATTTGGCCTAAAACATGCCTTATCAAAATCAATTCTTGCTCGCCTTTTTTCCATGGTGTTTTGTAATTTGTTTACCTTCTCTTCGAGTAGTTTGTTCTCCATTGTTAATTTCCAGTAGGATTTTGTGACCTCTTTCATCTTGATGTCTTTATATTGGCCCCTTGCTTCTAGAGTATGAAGCCTCTTTTTCATGATCATTAGCTCATTGACATATAATTCTAAGGACCACATTAGTGGTGTTCTAGTAGGGCTATATAAATATGTGTGCTCTTGACTATCTTCAATCCATTTTTCCTTGTTTGTTGGGTGAGTTTCAACCTTGATTTTCTTTGTCTTTGATACTATGTGAAACATTGAGCTCACATTTTCCTTTCCTTTACCTTGTTTTTGTTCCTTTTGTTCTTCTTGTGCTTGCTAGGTTTCTACCTTGTCTACTAAGGTCTTATGTGTTGTTTTTGGTAAAATAGCTATGAATTTTCCCTTTTTTGCATGCTTCAATTTTCAAGTTTGCCTACATCTTAGAATCCCCTTGTACTGTTTTGCATTTACGTAGACACATCTTTCCACTATATTTGAAAAGTTAGTTTGAGGATACCCTAGCATGCATGCCCCCCACATGCTATTTGTTGCTCCTTCATGAGCATTGAAACTAGGGTACAAGAGAGAAATTGAGGGTCTTGATGGGAAGTGTGTTGAAAAGTTAAAAAGAATTAAAAAACCTCCTCAAGGTAATATTCCAATCATAGGTCTTTGTGTTGTTTATCCCTTGAAACTTTTCTATTGTTTCAATTTTACCAGTTGTGTATTTCGCTAATCCTATTATTACGCTGAAGGCATTCCTTTTGTGAACAAGAGGGCTGACTTGGAGAATCCATGGTTGAAAATTGTCCACATTAGTGGCCAGACAATAAAACAATCTCCAACGTCCGTTTTTTCAGTCATGACAACTTTTCTATCACGAGCATGGATAGGGCAATAAATGCCAAGATGGTTGAGTGGCGTGAATGATCATTTTCACCATCAAAGACTGGCATTTCGCTCCATTTTGGGTGGTGTTCACATGCGTGCCTTCTTGACCAGATGAACAGGTTAAGTTGATGGTCTTATTTTTGTATTTGAATTATTTTAGAAACACTTTACCAACCATTGCTTTGAAAAAATTAGATCTGCCTCCTCTACTCGCTGTGAAATGAGCGAACTCAAAACCCTAAAACTGGGTTTTTTTTTTGCCGATTAGAGTTTGGACGGCCAATATTTTAAATTCCTACTTATTAAAAATTTTTAATTCCTAAACACCGCTCTCTATAGTTGATTAAAAATAGTAATTAAAAAGCCAAAAATTAAAAATTAAAAAGCACCCTATAAAAAATAAGATAACCTTAGCTTCTTATTTCATATGACGGTGGGAGAGTGTCGTGGGTTCCCTCACTCACAGGGCATAAATTTCAGCAATTGGCAAAATTCTTACCTCTGTTCCAAAAAACATATTCACGAATTGTTTAAGTTTTTATGTAAGTTTTAAAAACACGAGTATTTTACTTATTAAGTTTTACCAAAAATTATTAATACCAGTCACATGTCTTATCTTTTCTCCATTTATTGGGAGGCTATATGTTAAAAATGGTGAATATTTATTTAAATTTGTATTGCATTATCTATCATGAATTATGCAGTTAAGCCACAAGTATTTTTATGGACAAGTATTAAATATTTTGTGATTTTTTATTGTAATGATTTATGATTTTAATTTTGTTATCTCTTATTATTTTTTAATATATAAAACTATTCTTATATATATATTTTAAACAATTATATGATAAATAATATTTAATAAAAATATTATAATCTTCATTATTTAGTGTGATTAATTATTTAATAGTAATCTCATCTTCTCATGATTTAATTTGATTAACAATATTCATATGTAAATTCTCAAAAATTCTTCTAAGAGATTGTAATACAACCACTTTCACTTTAGTTGTTTCCTCATAAGAAATTTCTAAAATCTCCCTACTTATTTAGATACATAGTTGCTACTGCAACCCTAGGAAAGATAGAATCATCCATTGCATGTTGAATTAAGAATAAAGCTTTTGCATCTTTTTTTTTCTTTTCTATAAGTTCATCTTCTTGAGCACTAGTCAAAGTCTAATAGGCTACTTGATTTGGAAGTTTTACAAATCCATTTTCTATTATATCTAAAACTTTTTGCAAATAGAATAAAGTCTTCATTTTAATTGACTAGAAATCATAGTTCTTACTTGAGAAAATGAGAATTTGGGGTTGCGTGAGACTACTACTTGTTGCCATGCTTGTGAACCATTTTGCTATAGTGAACCGATTTTGGAAAATCATAGCGATTGATTTTAGTGGTTTTGTGCACCTTCACCTCTTTGGTTGCAATCTCCTTCAACGATTAAAGCTTCCTTCTTTTGTCTAGCAGTTATTCTTTAGACTTGGGCAATTTTCTTTGGTAGAATCCTATGATCTCCCTTTTGTAGCTTTAATGTTGCTTTCTATGGTGGTGACTTTTGTGAATTCACCTGTTGAAGTGGTTGATACTCGACCTTTGGTAATTTTTCCTTTATCGACTTAGTTTCCTTGTCTTCAAATACTGTGATCTCCTCTTTTTTGAGGAAGAGCTTGAATAGCCGGTATGTTGTCAACGTACAAGCGGTGAAATCCTATCGAAATCCTTCCAACTGATTTGTTTTTTGTCAAAACATGGAGGATTGTCGATTCAACTAGTCGATAGAAGAAGTCAAAATTCTTGCAGGTCAAAAAGTAAGAAAAAAAATCAGCACACAATGTACTAGCTATTTATGGTGGGTTCTTTTTGACAACTTGTCTAGCTATAATTTCCATTCTATGCGCTTTTGACCAATATTCAAACTTTGGGCAATTCTATTTCTTTTTATCGACTGGTAGCGGCTTCTTTCACTAATTTCTATGAACCCATCTTTTACCCGCCTTTTGATGACTTAGATTTATTTATTGCAGTGACTTTAACCTTCCTTGGCAACCTCAATCTTGCTTTCTATGATCTCTTATCTGTGATGTGCTTTAGACGACTTCTACATCATCAAATCATGGCTTCAAGACTTCCTTTTAATTGCACCTATAGGCAACTTTTGGCATTTCTCTTGCATTATATTGAAGTCGTGATTTCCTTCTTAACAATGACAACTCTTTCGCCCTTTTACCTATGATTTATTTGGCTTCTTTGTGCATATATCTCAACAACTATTTCTTGTTTCCATGAACAATTCTTTGTTTTCCTTTCTATGAACCCTCCATTTCCTTGAGGCAACTTGGCTTTAGTACCACTCTAATGGTGGACAAAGACTAATATACACACAAACACAAAAGACTTAGAATACTACAACACTCAACAAGTTCTATTCATTCATTGATCACTTGATGAAACAACAATACAAATTGCCCCATTATATATAACAATACAAATTGCCTCATTAATGAGAACTTAACAATATATTATTAGTACATAACATTAAATATTTTTGCCCTTCTGAAAATTATAAACCATCCAGCCTTACAATTTAACCTTTTTATTTTATTATGCAAATACAATAAATTGGAGAAATTACTAGAATATTCCAACAACAATTCTAGTTATGATATTTTATTTCAGGGTTTAACTGTGTAGTTTTTGAGTCAAACACATGACCCATATTTCATGAGTAATGGTTCACATGAACCCATCTCTCATGTGAATGAATGGTCCACTTAGCACTCAAAAACTACGCAGTTAAACCCTGAAATAAAATATCATAATTTGACATGCTCCGAAAAATATCTCCTACTTATCAACAATTCTAGTGTAAATTGTCATCTTTTTCATGTTCTTTTGTCGCAGTGCACGAAAGACGATTGTGACTGTGATTTAGCTTGGTTAAGCATATCGTGGATGAAGGTGGTTATGTTGTTGAAAGAAGAACCTCCCGCCATCACTGCTTTCATTGCCGCCTCTTTCAGTTCCTCGGCTTTCTTCTGCAACTCCTCGCTCTGCATCAGCGTCCTCGCTGCACTCTCCACTTCTTCTTTCGTCACCAATCTCCCATCGTCAACGTCCACGTCCTTGAAATCCAAGCCAACCTTCCATATTTCTTTGGCGAATCTGCAATTGAGGAACTGATCACCGAAATAAGGCCAACCAATCATGGGCACTCCCATGCTTATGCTCTCCACAGTTGAATTCCATCCGCTGTGCGTCAGAAATCCTCCCACCGAAGGATGTGCAAGCACCTTCAATTGCGGCGTCCACTTGACAAACAATGCACGATCTCTGGTTCGCTCTTCCAATCCCTCGGCCAAAACAGCAGACTGTCCCTGAGCAATGTCGGAGCGAAGAACCCACAGAAACGGAAGCCCGCTCTGTTCCAGACCCAGCGCCAGCTCATCCAACTGCTCTTGCGATTTGACGGCCAAGCTGCCAAACGAAACATACAACACAGAGCGCGGGCGTTGTTTGTCGAGCCAGTGCAAGCAGCTATCGTCTTCCTCCCACAAAGACATGTTGCTGAGCGTTGAGTCCTCCCCTCGTAAAAAGTTAGGGAGAAACACTGGGCCTATTGCCACTGATGGACAACCGTTGATAGAGAGTGCCGCTGCGGCCTCTCTCCCTTCCAATTCCTCAAATGTGTTCACAAGCACGTAGTCCCCAATGTCAGACATTCGAGACTCATAGAGCTCCCGTTCGTAGATGAGATCCGATGTGAACTGCTCGCGGTAGGTAGATATCAGATCGCTAGGCCATAGAGGTGGTATATTCCCGGGCAGACTGCTGATCATTTTCTCCGGACTTTTTCCTTCGCTCACTGAAACCACCACAACTCCAAGTTAATACCCAAAGTACATCAAAAGAAGAATCTAAGTTAATATTAAATGTAGAGCAGAAGAATACCTTTGACAGGAATGTGACCCTGGGAAAGGAGAGAATGAGCGTTTTTCTGAACAATAGAGACAGCGGCACAAGTAGGCCAGAAGATGACTCTTGGCAGCTGCATATTGGCGGCCACCGATGCGGTGCATGACATCTGGCAGTCTGTAACGATGAAGGTGATGGGAGGAACGCCACTTGGGTTTGGAGCACTGCAGTTGCGACTTGTGCTTTGCACTTCCAAACATGCGTTTCTGTGTTCACGAAAGTGATGAAAACACCCCGTGCGGACAAGAGATCGGCGAGATGTATGAGAGCGTTGACGTGCACCACAACTGCCCTTTCATCGTTTCCACCATTCATCGCCTTTCCCAATTGAGGAGCGAATTCAATTGAAATGAATGCCACAACTGAACTTCTCGGCTTCTCAACAATGATTTATAAGGGCTGTAAGCTCATGCTACCATTCAAAAAGGAAATCATGTGGAGAGGATAGTCAAGCCGGTTGTTCCACGCCTTCAACACTCTACTTAAATATCATCCACTTTAATGGTCAAACAATCAATAGCAATTTTACACTTCATTAATAATAAAAAATGGTAAATATTTTTTCCTATTTTTATTGGTCAAAAAAGTAGATGATATTTAAGAATAGCCGTATTCAATCCGCCTACTGATAGCTCAAAATTATTGCTGCACGCTCGTCACCGATATAAACTTTAAAGCAACAAATTCAATCCCATCCTTGTTAGTTATTTCCTGACGGGGACACGCATGGTTAGAGAGTGGCCACAGCCCACTCCCAAAAATATTTAAAAAGCAAGAAAGATTCGGTTTCCCTCTAGCTAGCTGTCTTTCCTGTTTGCGTATGGGACATAAACTTCTCACCAAATTGTTTGTTTTGATGTCACCTTCCGATTTTGCAGCGACGAGTAGGTATTGAAGTTGAATACAAATTTAATTTTTCCTGCTAAAATTATATGCTTTCATTATCACCACGTCTGGATTAAAATATACCTCACAAAATTATTTGCCAATCCCCAACAAATCTTGAAGTTTTGGTTGGTACGGCATTTCAACAGATTTTGTATAAGAAATATTAAACATGTATATTTTTTAAAATATATAATTGTAAAGGAAAAATACACTTTCAGTTAACTAATTAAGTACAATTAATTTAAATTAAGATAAAGGGAATAATAAAGTATGTAAGTCAATGTTCTTATAGAAAATTAATTTTAAAGTGGTAATGGTTCTTAGTTCTTAGGACTGATAAAAATAAAATTTGATGTAGCATAGAATTTGGTTGTTTGATATAGAAAAATAGAGAAATTTGTTGTACTTATTTCTTCAAATTTTGTGCAAGCGTACAACTCTATTTTGGTCAATTATGTGGATACAGATTAATTTTTGTGCTACTATTATGAACTAGCACAATGCAATCTTGTATAATCTAATTATTGTAATCACTGTTATTGAATAACTATGAAGGATAGGTAGTCTTCAAAAATATCTTGGGGAAATCACCAAATATCAAGGGTCATGTTCTCAGAAGTTAACCTCCTTGATTAGACCAACTTTATGGCTATGGAAATTGTTATCAATCAAATATGCACCCTATGCTAAGCTTATGGAAGATTTAGCTATCTATTGACACATGGAAACACTCTCAGATTGTGGGTGATCTATGCTGAGAGTGAATCTCCAGAGTGAGCTAGTTCTCCTTATGCTTTTTTCTAATCTAACTGACTTGTCTGAGATAAGGGATGAGAGAGGAATAGCTAAAATGAAATTCTATTTTTTTATCTAAAGATGATCCTAAAATATAATTATTAACCCATAAACAATTTTCAAGCTTATAACCTTCTTAGTTTCACCTAAGTCCAATAATCCAAAAGTACTTCGTATGAAGGTTTAACTTAAACACAATACACAACCTGGATTAGATGGGTAATAGCTATACAAATTTCAATGACATTGAGACATAATCAGAGGATTAGACATCATAATCACAGTGAAAACATCAAATCAAAGTTATAAAGGAAGTAACAAATGTGAAACAAGAATGCTTTGCTATATTGAAATGAAAGGGGTACATCTAACTCTAAAATATATGAGCCAAGATCAGTTTACAAACTCTCTCTGCCTATGCTCAAGACAGAAGAAACAAGAATATCAACTGACTGAGGAAAAACTCCTATAAATGCCTCCAAGAGATCTCTCCAAAAAAGCTCCTAAAAATAGATGTAGAAATTCATGTTTGAGCTCCTCAGAAAAGCTGATAAAAAGCCCACCAAACTGCTTTAAAACCATGAAAACAAACTGCCAAAATCTTCTATCAAGTGGCCCCCACCAAGATCTGCTTTAAAATATGCTTTATCTGCTAAGAAAAACCTCTATTTTGTCTTCATCTGCCTAACTTCTCCTAGAAGAAAGAAAATCAGGAAAAAACTCCTAAATATGCTTTAATTGCATAAAAACAATAATATTTTAAAAGCAATTTATGGATATTGCTTTAAAACATTATTTTACATAATATTTGCAGTTTTATTTGCTTTACAATGATTTGATTTTTCTCATAAAAAATATAGAATAACTACATATTTATGAAAGGATAAAAAAAATAACCTGTGGAACCCTCCACCACTCCTGGAATTCAAAAATATGCCTAAGGCATGAACTTGCTAATCTGCCCCTCCTAAGATTTTAGAAGAATATTCTAAGGCATAATTTGCCTTCCAAATTTGATTCTAACCCCTTAGGCATTTAAGCCTTCACAAATATGACACTAAGGCAAGTAAAATGCCTAGATAAGCAAATGAGGGTATAACTCCTATGCCTCATCTTTTAGATGGTTTGCATATTGTACTTAAGGCATATGACCTAGGCAGTAAATTAAAAGGCTTAAAACTCCTGCCATGTGTATCATCTTTGAAAAGGACTAAAATGTTTTATAAGGTATTAAACCTTCACAAAGTGCAAGGAAAACCTATAGTCTGCTATGCTTTCGACCCTTCCTCAAGTCTTTGAGACTTAGGCAAGATGCAAAAACACTTATTACCACGAAGTGTATTATCTTGTGCCCTCAAAATGAATGAAATGTGATTCAAATCACAACTCAAATTAGGGCTTCAATGAGAAAACCCTAACACATAAAAAGTCCTAGCCCTAATTCCTCGGGCCATTTCACATCTGCAAGTTGGAAAGAGGCTCTACACACCATGGCCACAAATGGAGAGGGTTCGACCTTGCAATTTCTTCAATCTCTCTACATTTTTGAAGGATTTGTGCAGCAAAATGAAAGGTAGTTGTAATCTGCCCACGTGTGAGCTATTTCTGTTTATCTTTGGGACATTTCTAGCCATTCTTGGCCACGACTGCATATCTATTCTAAGTATTTTCCTTCCTTTCTGATGCATTGTTTGGCTTCTTTTTATCGATTTGTTGCTCGACTGAGGGTGCCATAAATCAAAGAAGATGAAAAGAGCCTTAATTATGTGCATACATTGCCTTGGATATGAGGTAAGTTCGTACTCATCATCTCCACTGTAAAAGGCTACAGCTAGCTTTGTCTTTTTGAGGATTTTTGTTTGGATCTTGAAAGATTTGTCTTGGAACCCTAAGAAGGTTTGACCATCTTTGGTTGTAAGAAGATTTATTTGATACTTCTATTTATAATTATGGTTGTATATGCACCCCTCTGTATCTGAAGTTTTTGTATGTAAAACCCCAAATGATGGATTTCATATATGTTCATTTATGAGTGGTTCCCTAATCGAAGGCTGTGGTTGTTTCAAAGTCGAACGATGATTTTTCAATATCTCTCCTGTATCCATGGGTTGCTACCTTTGTGACTTTTCTTGAAACCTCAATGGTTCTTTAGTTAGTTGGGCCATGATCTCTACTCTATGCATCTCATTTTATGTATTTGGTCTTCATTATACAAAGAAAAATGATATGTGTTTGTAAGAGAAAACTCACTGGCAAGAACACCTAATAATAAGAACTAGATTCTTTCCACTATTTCCTATCATACACTATGATGAGGGTTTTATTGGAGCATGAACTGGTTCCTGAATAAAATATGTAGCTAGTGGTCTCCCACCCATCTTGCATTTCTTAAGGTTCTATACAGGTTTAGTAGCTAATGTCTCCTAAGGAATGCAATAATGATTTGCATAAAAGTCTATGCATCTCTCCTATAGGATACAATGACTAGCATTGCCATATACTTCAGATGTCCTAGATAGCTATAATAGACCCATTGTTCATATTCTTTCTACCCACCTGGCACTATTTTTCTCTTGTTGCTTTGGTACCATGATTTTGCCTTTATGCTGTGATTAATCATCACAGAAGTAACTACTAAAAGTTCACCTACCGCAGCATCCATTTTAGATGCTATGCGTGAACTTCCATACACATGTCCATGGGGACTATTACAGTCTTTATCTGAAGAGTCATCCCACTGAGATCTCTTTCTCTTTCTTTCTTCCACACAATTAGGTCCCTCAACACTATTAATACATTTTACCTCATGTGCTTTAGTATCGCCCCTTTCTCTAATGTTACCCAAAGATATTGCCACACTCTTAGGGTGCATCTAGAAATGCTTACCCTTCATTGTTTCCTTAGATTTAAATGCTATAGAGATTGACTCCAAATGCTCATGCTCCTTTTTAGCCTCTGGTGCAATCATGTTAGGCACTGGCTTTGGAAATGTGGAACCTTTATTCTCATTCACTTGGCATGATTACTTTCAATTTGTGGCATGTCACTTGTAGTCTAGATAGTTGTACCCTATCAAATGTGTTCTCATTCGCAACATCTTGAATGACTACTCTTTATACCTTATTTGAAGAAGATGTTTCAATTGATATATATTACAATGATATTTTACAATGTATAATATATAGGTAAGTTCATGAGTAGGTAGTTAAAAACTACCCCAACCTATTATGGGAATAACTTCCTACACTAGAACTATTATTATGTGCCCAAGAAAACTTAAACAACCGTAAATAGATAAAATCCTATTTACTCTAATAGTGTGAATAGTTTTCAAGTATTTTGACATCTTTGTGGGTTTTGGAACTACTATTTTTTGTTGGACCTTTTCTTGGGTCATTTTATTGGCTATGTATAATTCATCTCTCTTCTTGGAGGTGATTGATTCCCTTTTCCCTCTCTTGTTGTAAAACCCCTCTTTGCATAGAAGGCACTTTGTGGGTTTCTCATTTTCTCTCATTTCTACCATACATGTAGTAGTCTACTTGAGTTATCTAGATCATAGCTTAAGAATTCATAGCATTATTTTCATGTGTGTTGTTCTTTTACTTAGATACACACAAAATTGAGAGCCAACAGTAGTTTTTCTCTATTGTTATCATATTGGTTGTCCATGGAGGTCGAAAGAGAAACATAGGGGTTTGACTTGAAGGAAAGCTCCCAAACAACATGAACCATTTTTTGTTTCTTATGGCTCATAGATTTTTCATGGAGAAGACACCCAATAGAATGAGGGTTTTATTAAATTTTTCTCTATCTTGTCATTTTATCATTTATTTTTGAGTAAATAGATTAAATCTCTTCATTTAAAATTTTGTTGCTACTTAAATATCTTCTTGGTGCTCTATTGTTTGTTTCCACATAGGTTGGAGATGGTTCCTATGGAAAAAGATTGGAAACTTGCTTTTTTGTTCCATACATGCTATAACACAATGCACAAATGTTTGCATAGTGTGCTTGTGTCCCAGGAAGTTAGCCTCAATCCTCTATGACAAGTTCCTCTCAACCTTATATTTATAGTTCTACTTTTATTTTATCAAATTTAGAGCTATAAATTTTGTAAATTCAATATTTTAAGGTTTGCATAGTAGTTTTGCGTGCTAGAAAACCTAGTTTTTCTCAAGGGTGAAACACATTAGGTTCATCTAGTTAAATCTACCCTTCTTTTAAGATAGTAGTAGATTAGATTTAAATCCTAAATGAGCTAGTTGTTCCTAGTGTAGTGTTATTGAGATCATTTGGTGAAGGGAAGTACACTTTTCTTTACTAAATTAAATTTTAAAATAGAAAGAATGACAATATGTATATGAATATACCAATGTGTTTCAAATAAGGGTTGTCGAAATGGTCAAGGTTGTTCTAGATGAGTAGGTATTGATGAAGTAAATTTGAGGCCTTCATAACCATATTTAGAGGTCCATATTACTCTCCGAGATGGTGCATAATTACGAAGCATGTGCACATGCTCAATACCTTAAAGAATATAGTCTATCATCATATACAAAGATAAACAAGTCCAAGAACAAGACAAAAAAATAGAAGATCTACAAGCACTAAATCAAAGCCTATAAAAAGTTATGACCATTGTGATGCAAATGGTCATATAGATGAAACTAAGTGGAAACTACATCAAAAAAAGTGCACATATTAGAAAGGTAAAAAGGGTAACAAAAATACTATGCTTATTGTACATAATGAAACATTTAATTGATTGAATTTAATTATGAGGTTAATTTTAAAATTTCTTGCACTATAAAGAAGGTTATTTTTTTAATCTTATGGCATATAAAGAAGAGAAAATTGAATATATTTAACATTAAGATTCAAGTAACAAATGGTTAAGTTGATGTACTTTTTTATGAACTCATTCCCAAGCTTGTTCGTCATTTCTCAAAAATTTCTAGAAAATATTAGTTAAAAAAATTAGAAGCACCTTAAGCCTTTGTATCAATAAGTGTGTAGATTTGTCCATTAGCAAGCACTATAGGGTCTGAAGTTTGTTTCTAACCAAAAATCTATTTATGAAGTGGTTGTAGATGATATTCCTTTGAATGTCTGTGGATTTTTGTTTAGTAGCCCCTAAATGTATGATAGATATTTGTTCAATTATCAAAGGGAAAATAAGTATTCCTTGGTCAAGAGTGGACATAATTTCATATTGAATGCTTAAAACAAAAAGAAGGATCAACCTATGGTCCTAAATATTGAAGCAAAGAGGATGTTCATTAGAAGCACCAAAATCGTTCCTCTTGAGTGGAGAAAAAAGAGTTGGTGAAATTTTTCTAGCTAGTTCAAGCATCTTAATACTTCAAAATCCTTCAAATAACTTGAGACAAAGGTTTTCATGCTCTTGATTGTAGTGGTGTAATGTTTCTTAGAACAAAGGATCAAATAAGAGAATACTGATCAGAAAATAGAGCAAATAAAAATAAATGACATGAAAAGATGATTAATTAGATAGTCACATAATCGGTGTAAATTGATAAGAACAAGTCTATACATCTAGTATGGGGAGTTTGAGTCACTTTAGGAGTTGAATCATGCACCCAAGTAGTGGTGGCAAGAATGTTTCCACCAAGTGGCTAATGGGAGTCAACATGTATCTTGGATGAGTATGATGGACTCTCCAAGTTGACACATAACCTAACTAAGGTGGCTTAAAGTAATCTGTGAAACTTATATATAATTACAAGTATTAAATAATAAGTAATATAATTAGTATTTCTACATTAACACCCTCCCTTAAGCATAGCTTAGGTCGGTACAAGAACAGATGGGTCCCGACTACTAGGCTTGATGAGGTACCCATGTATAAATGCATCTCTCATAAGGTGGATAAAGAAAGAACACCCTGTGGGAAAAAAAAATTCCTCCAAAAGGAGAAATGTGAAAAATTGCATGCCATGTGGCTACAATGAAGTCCTACTTTGAAGATTCTCTAGAATCCTTTTGTGAAGCAACTCCAAAATCTGTAGAAGAAAAGGAACTAATATCAATCTTTTGTTGCGATGAATCTCTGGAAGTCCTATAACAATTAACTCTAGATTTGTTGGCTAAATCATAGATAACTACATTTGCTCAATAATATCAAAACACATAATGCTATATTAATTTCTGGATAGTTTTACATTCATCTCAAAATGGCTTTTATAAAGCCCTTTCAAATATAACTTCTCAAACCACCATACAGGAATAACTCCCAACTAACTACTAACTAACAACTAATATTTATTTATATCTAACTATATACTAACTATGTAAACCTTAATATTATTCTAACACCCCCCTTTAAGTTTTACATGTAATAAAAACTAACATTCCCCCCTTTATTACATTATTCTTGCAATAGTATCAAGGGACCCCCCTTAATGCTAATATACTCAACAAAGTTGATTATATAATATGATTACATATTTTATAGAAGATTTTCTCCCAAAGTCATGCTATCTCGTCTACCCTTGGAAAGGCGTAGCTTCGAGCTATGTTCTCGAGCTCTTTAGTCCCTAACTATCAAATCACACAGTCTTGAATTATTCGACAACAATCCTTAAGAGATATGACTGATCTCTATCATTGTCTAGTGACTGCGAAAGGGTATAATTCTTGATCATATACTCTGAAGCTCGCTAGACAACAATCCATATTGAGCTCAACACCAAATCCCAAACCTATCTCCAAAACAAAATTTTCAAAAAACATACATTCTTCAAATCTGTCAGCATCAACAAAGAAAAGCAAAACAACCAAAACCAAAAACGCTTCTCATGCAAAGCATCATCTCAAAGCAAGAAGCTAACTTGATATGATGGAAAATCCTCCATCCTCCAATGCCACCTGCCTCCAATATGACCCTGTTACACTTTAACCAACTGATGTCTTGGATGAGTCTTTAGATGCCTCATCAGAAATATAAAGGATGGCCCTAAAAGCATAAGTGATCTTTGACATATGTGCATTCATGATTAAAAGATGATAATGCCAGTTTAAACCAATGATAGACCCATACACTAATCAACCTTATATCTCCAAGATATTATTAAACATTCATCAAATTAAGCCTTCAACAATTTTTACCTTATTACTCCAAATAAAAATATAAAAACTCTAGAATTTCACACTACCACAGTCCTCTGAACTATAATTTTTCTACTGTTTCCTTTTATTTCCTTCAATGGCTTCTATCATTTGCAATTTGGCTTTCTATGCTTTCTTGGACTCCTTGGCCACACTTTGATTTCCTTCCAAAAGAAATGACTCAAATCTTCTTTTCAAACAATTTTCTTTGATTTGCCTTCAATGATTGGCGTCTTCCTCACTCAAATCTCCCTTTTAATTTTTTATGGAGACAAAATAGTTATAATCTTCCAACAATTCATCCACAGCAAAAACATAAACAATAAAGAACAATTCCTCAGAATTAACAGAGACAAATCAAACCAATAATGAAGAGGCACAAATTGCTAGCCTTCAAACTTACACAGCGCCTCCACCGAGAACATGATGAACGAATTTTTGTATGCCAGTCGGCTTGGACAATATTGGAAGCATTCTACATGCCTTCATTTTATGCAAATGCTTCAAAAGAACTTCAAAAATGCCTTTCAATGATTACATTTCCACATTTCTCTCACGCATAGAAGTTTATCACGCAACTTTTTAATGACATGATAAAACTGAACAACTCTTCTCATATACAGATTTCACTTGGGCCCATGAGATAAAGCCCTTTTATACCATATGTTGGCTAAATTGATGTAGTGGACCTACTCAAGGGTCCTCCTACATGTTGTATATTTAAATTGAATACATTTATTTTATATATACAATATATAATATATTTATTACTTATTATTTATTATTATATTTTATATAATGTAAATTATTAAGTATATGTTTTAAATATTGTACGATATTATAAAATCATATATTTATATTAGATATATTATATATTTGTTATGTAATATATATATATATATATATATATATATATATATATATATATATATATATTATATTTAGATTTATTATATTTTATAATATTATTTAAATTAATTTGTAAGAAATCTAACAATTTAAGTGATATTTCATGTATTATATTATATTTATACAAGTATTTATTATATTTTATAATATTATTTAATTTAACTTGTAAGATGGATAAATAAAACATAAGTTATGAATTTTAAAATAACTTTTAATTAAATAAATTAAATTTAGATATCTTAATTATTTTTAAAGATATTGATTTTATTAAATACTTTTTAAAATGGAATTTTTATTTTTAAATTAAAAAATATTTAATTTTAAATCTCTTAGTTTTAAACTTAATTTTGACTATTGAACTTTTAAATTATACAATATTTAAGTAGAATATTAATTAGTGTGCCCTTAATTTTAATTTATAATATATCTTGTTTTGTTAAGAAAATATAATTTTTTTTAAAAATATATTATTATAATGTATAATAACATATATAATTAAAATATAAATTCCATAAGAATATATTTAAAATTTCATAATATCTACCAACAAAGAAAATATCTGTGATAAAGATATGCAATTAATTATATGACCCAACGATCCATTCAAAATTTACTATCTTAGATATTTTATTCTATGCATTAAATGACTTTTGGCCAACTTGTTTAGCCACATATGTACCATCTATAGTATAATCAATGCTTTTTAGGCGGTGACAAAACTAGAAAAAAAAAAGCTTATATATACGCTTAGTTTTACAATTTGTATTAGCTTTGCATTCAGAAATCACTACACTCTTTCACTCTAAAGCTTATAATACAAGTATGTTTTATTTCTAAGTTTCAACTATTAATAGTTTCGGATAGAAATATTTTCCCATATCTTGTATTTTGAATTTATTGGATGAGGAAGCCATCTCAAAACAAAGTTTTCATTTTAAATATTTTTGTTCTTGTTACCTTTTAAGCCGCCCTTATTCTTTTTTTTCATTAACTTCCCTAAGCAAGAGTTGATTTACCATCTTCCCTTATTGGTCATATGTTTGTTTCCTAAGTCAGCTCTTTGTTCTTAAAGTTCATCCACCTATCATCTTTTGTGTGTAAAATTACTGAAGTGTTGAACCTTTGAACTTGAACCCTTTTCAAGGTTCAAGAGTTCAACGGCTCAAGAGTCCAATACTCAATGCTTCGTAAGGAGTCATGTACACTCAATTCCCTTGTGTAATTCAATGCATTCTTGAACCTTCCGCTTGAACCTCATAGCGGATTTCAATGGTTCAAGAGTTCAATGGTTCAATGATTCAAACTTCAATGTTTCTTGAAAGGTCGTTTAACTCTTGGTTGGTCTGTGTAATTCATCTTGTATCTTTGAACCTTCGAGTTGAACCTTATTTCGGAGTTCAAAGGTTCAAAGGTTCAACGTTCGGTGACTATAGTCTCATTTCTTCCTAAAGCCTTCTCTAAGTCAAAATTAGCAAGAAATTTAGAGGAAAATATATCCGAAACTTATTATGAAGTGGAAAGTTCTAATTTTTGAAAGGTTATGGATAATAATTACACATCAAGGTCGTGCGTGAGGAATGCTTGCCATTAATGCATCTGTCAGAGTTCATGTCTTATCAAGCATTTTTAGCACGTATTATTTCAACTAATAATTATTTGACCTAGTTAATGCCTTTATCAAGAGAGAACAAGCCAAATTTGGCAAGTAAACACATTAGGTGATGCAAAAGAAGAACAGAGCGGGAGGTATAAGACTTTTGTTGCTCAATTTCATAGTAATTTCAGATATATTGAAGGTGAGTTCTACTCTTCCTATAAGTTGTTTTCATTACTTTGTTGGAAAGAAGAATCATTTTGAGTTTTCAGCATTATTTAAGAATTAGATAGTGCTTCTGGATTAAACTGTGTATGTTTTTGCTTCAACATTTCGGATCATGCACAATGATCCATCATCAATTGTGCATGATCCGAAACGTTGAAGCAAAAACATACACAATTTAATCCAGAAGCACTATCTAATTAATTCATGGACTGTGGAAAACTCATGTCTACTATTATTTAAGAAGTTCAAAGCATTTTTCATTATATCCTCCAATCTGTAGCTATGAAATCTGCTTGTCTTGGTTACGAGCATGGTCCTGGTCTCATTTGTTCTCTTCTTGAATTCGGGGATACCTCTCTAGTTGAATATGATTTAGAAGATTTTAGGGAGAGGGTTAAAAATCCTGTGCCAACTCCTATGATGGAGAAGATAGTGGAAAGTGGTTTGGTTGAAGCTGCGGCCTTCCCCATGGTTGTACAGTGCCTCGAATTGGTTCTAGAATGCATGAATAGATATGACACCCAAAATAGGTGCATTAGAACTGTGGATGGCAATGTGTTACTTCATATCAATAGATAAACCCTAATGTCTGTGATGAGAATTCTGCCTAAGGAACCATATTCTGACCTCAATATTACTTCTTCTTATGGTCATTTTTCATTAAAGAAAGCAAACTAAAGGAGCGTAATTGCAAGAAATTGGTTATTGAAATTCCAAAAGGGGGGTTCAAGACTACCCAAACCATTGACAAGAGATCACATGATTCAGGAGGTAAAGGATATTGTGGTGTTTCTACATAGGCTAAAGGGTAACTCCTAGGCATATTATTGGGAAGACTGGATGTATTTCTTCATCCAAGTGATCCTCCAAGGAGAACAGTATTTGGACTGGGCGGAAATTATAGCTGAATGTTTGCATCTGGGCCTAAGTAATTGTTTGAGGAATAAGGATTTTTATATGTCTTCATATCTCTTCTATTCCCTGGTGTCTACAAGATAATGGGTAGGGCTACCTCATACACCCTTGGTTGGAGACAGCAAAATTTATGATTATTATTCATAGTTACAAATGCAAAATTGTAATGAGAATTATAGGAGAGTTAATGATGTTTTTACTGGAAGAGTGACTCATGAATTGGCAGGCAACATTAATAAGAGAATGTCTGATGAAGCTATGCAACTGATCAATATTTATGGTAGTTTCTTTATTCAGTTTCCCAAATTTACTTATATCAGAGTTGGGGGTTTTGACGGTGAACCCATGAAGTTGCCTAGGTATGTTTTTGATCACTTTGCATTGATAGAAGTCTGTAGACAACTAGCCTATGTGGATAAGAAATTCCTAATGAAGAAAGAATCTAGTATATCTTTTCCCATTGAACTTGGACACTATTCATGCCAGTCAATTTCTGACGCTTTGAATTTAGAAGTGGATCTAAAACAATTTAATTTTCAATACTACACTACCAGATCCCAATTTGATAGCAAAGGCTTTGCGAGGGATAATTTGGATTTTGGGACAGGATTTTCACATATTCCACAAATAGAGGATAATATGGAGGATTGTTCAGATGAATTTGAGGTCAGAAAGAGGCTTTGGTGTAGGTTCTCCTTAGGGCAAATAGTTACCCTCAATTTAAATATGAATATTTCTAGAATAGTTGATAATGAGGAACAGGTGATTGATCCTTAATTTGAACAGATAAAATAATTACCTATTCCAGAAATTGATTGGGATAAAGATGAAGAAGATCAGATTAAGGTTAGAACTCTCCCAATAATAAGGAGGACTAAGAAATGGCTGAGGGAACGTAGGCTGGAGGAAGTTCAAAATAAAGATTCCCAACAATGTGCACCAATAGTTGAATCATGATCTCCAATAAGCTCTTCTAATCGACTTATTGCTATTTGTGATGTAGGTACTTCCAAGCCAAAAAATGGAAGGGGTCTTGTCATCAAAGAATCCAAGAAAGCTCTCACAACTATTCTACCCCCTCGTGCCACTAGATCAAGAACTAAAAGTAGGAAGAAGAAGTAGATTTCTGAGAGAATAGTTGTGGATTTGAATTCTAAAGAGGATTCGGGAGAAGCAACAGGTGATAAAGAGTCTGATTCACCAATGGCAAAGGAGGTTAGTGCAAATCAACAGGCAGAGGTTGCCTCAGAGTCTGCTGACCTGATGATGATTTCAAATGTGCCTTTTGATCAATTAAATCCTGGTAAAGAAGTTCCGGCCTCTGCACCCAAATGGTTGGAAAGTTTAATTAGCGACAAGAGAAAAATAGTTCCATTTTCATTGCCATTGGAGGACATGGTTAGCAAGTGTTTAGGAAAGACTCCTAAATCTAAGAAGCTAAAAACAACATCCAGGGTGGACAGTAACCCTAACACAAGGAATAGGAGCACAGAAATAGCTTGGCCAACGACTGATGAGGAAGTTCAAGATCCTACAGTTCAGGATTTCACAATTGAAAAAATAGATCTTGGGACACATCACGCGCTGCGGATGTGTATCATCTTGAAGCATACACCAAAAGGATAGTCATCCATACCTGGAAGGATGAGAAAGATAAAAGGGAGTTGAAATAGACCTTACGGTCAATGGCAGAGTATATCGATGCCATTCACAATCCAAATCCACAACCTGTTTCCTAGCTACCCCTGTCTTTTGACCCTAAATCTCTAGTCAATTAGAAAATGCTAGACCAAATACACAGGAACAAAATGGTAACTAAAATATTTGATGATTGGTTGGACAACATTATCCAAAAGGGTACGGAGTACATTCATGAACTGAAGAATATATATGATCAAACCACAGCTACCATCGAAGACTTGAAAACATAGAATGCTTCATGGGTAAAAGATGAAGGGAAATGGATGAATGTGATAAACCAAATTGATGATGTTCAAAAGTATGGGATAACAAAGTTTTTATCAGAAAAGAATTTGACAAGTCTGAATGATGATATACTGTATGTAAGTAAGAGAAATATTGAATGGAGGAATTTAGTATCCAGACAAGGGCGAATTGAACTTACAAAAATGATCAAAGAAATAACTGAGTTCACTCAATCCTTACAGCGCGATTTACAATGTATTGATGTGAAATATATAAAGGATGATGGAGAGCTAGAAGAAGATGTCGATATTGTGATTCAATCTTTTAGAGAAAAATTAGTTTCATTAAAGAAAATGACAACTTATTAATTGAAGATTTCTCCCAGATTTCAAAGGTGGAATCACTTCTTCATCTTTGTGTCGATGTAGTCCCAGAGCACGTGGAGAAAATGGTGAAAATTTGAAGAGAGAAAGATGTTTGGAAAGCAAGGGTGAAACATATTGGCATTCCCAATTTCTCGAAAATCCAGGAATTCGTTGCTGCATATCAGGAGTGGAAGGCGCAACTTGTCTCCTCGGTTGAGCAAAACAAATTTGAAGATTCTAATCTATTCCCTCAGTCATAATCTTATTTGCATAGTCTCTTTATTCAATTATTCAGTTGGTATTATTTTTTAAAAATTTGTCTTTTAATTGAGTTTGTAAAAAACTAAATCCCGTATGG
The DNA here is from genome assembly GCA_027924645.1 of Cunninghamia lanceolata. Lineage (NCBI taxonomy): Eukaryota > Viridiplantae > Streptophyta > Pinopsida > Cupressales > Cupressaceae > Cunninghamia > Cunninghamia lanceolata. The sequence continues at coordinate 12,468,274 of BSBN01000870.1, read as the reverse complement.
GTTAGAGTTTGCTTTAACTCTGGGTTTGGTTTAAAAGAATGGTTAATTAGGGCAACTATATATATGTTTTTAGTTGTTATAACTAATAGGATAGAATATTGAAGAAAAAGAGACAAGAAATTTGAGAGTAAAACTTTTGCTGTTTTACAACATATATGACGTTTGTCTGAAACATTTTTCATCTGTGAATGAAAAGGAGAAATAATTACTGCATACTTAGATCTGTGTGTTTAAGTAAATTTGGAATCGGGTTTTTTGTCTGAAATCTTCTTTCATATGGTAATTGTTCTTTCATTGGATAACTCATTATATGTGTTTTATCTTTATTGGTTCAGCAATATACATGTTTATATATCTTATTATTATTGAAGATAGAATCTATGTATTCTATTACCAAATGATGTTGTAGGAAAGGGTATCACATTCATAGCATGATGATGTATGGATGTTAGTTTGCCTTTAAGCACTTTCTGGTTAAAAGTGTATCTGAATGATTAAAATAGATTGAATTCATTGAAGATTTTAAAGGGAGCTGTACCTTAATTCAGAGGGGAACTATTCTTGATAGCCCACCCATTTGTTGTTTAATTTATTTATTCTTGAAAGAAAGGGGTATAGAGTCAAAATAAAATATTTTTAGACCAAGACAAATCTGTTAACCAACAGTTCTATAGTTTTATCTTTTGATCTTTGTATCATGTCTTAAGGGCACTGTATCTTTGGTTTAGATTTTACAAATTAGATCTTGTCATTGTCTTGAGGTTGGCTTTAGTTGTTTATAACATAACATTATTGTTGTATACATCTTGCAATTGTTCATCCTTTCATATTTTTTAAACAGTCACAATATGTGAACTATTCTAAGCTTTTCCGTAAATTTTTATGGATTCTATTTGACTCACATTCTAGTCATGAATAGACAATGGAATGGAGTGAGACCTTGAATTTTAAATTTATTGTGCTTATCAACTAAAAATTTATTGGCCCTTCTTACTTATGATTGATTATAATAATAAGTTTTTCCTATACAAATTTTTATAATAGAATTTAAATATGCTCTTTTAAATAGTAAGAATTATAAAGTTAAGGTGCACAAAAGTTAGAAATGCTACTTCTGACAGTACTATGGATTCAACTATTGAGGAATTTGACACTAAAGCCTTTAGGAGGACTTTGAGTAGAAAAGAGAATTATAATAGAAAAGGCTTTGGTCACAAAGAGGAAGCTCTTGAAGAAATGGACTAAGAGTATACCAATAAGTGTGCCAACTCTGGCATTTTTCCTTCCATGTAATTTTTTTGGAAACTTTTAGGTTTTGATTCTGGGATATAAATTACAACATAGGTAATAACCATTCAATGAGGGCCCAGTGTATGCCCCCAAAGGTTGAAGACTTTAAGGTATTCAATCCATACCTAGTAAAAAATAGTCCCTTCTGGTGTAGAGGAGAAGAAGCAATGGGTGCTGAAATGCTTCTATTTGATAGAGATTTGAATTTCTTAATCCTTGCCTCTCTAAATAAGTCTGCATCTGCCACTATCACTAATGGCTACCTTCCAAAGTTGAACCTACAATTACAAACATAATCATATACATGTGATAATCATACCTGACAAAACTCCTCTTTTCTTTATTGAGCTTTGATGGATGTCCCTTCATTATTTCTGGAGATTTGACGCTATGACTACACTAGTAGATATGGATGCAAAATGTGAAAGCATAGAAAAGGCACGTGAAATGACTGACCAAAAATACGCTAACATATACTACATAGTGAAACCAATTCATTAAGTCACCCAAAAACACCATAGAAACAAAGAAATTGTAAGTTATGCAACTTAAATAAGGGAGAGGACAAAACACATTAATTCCTGACTAGTCCACTTGATAACAATATTTGGCATGATTCAGTAAGCATTTGCAATCATAGGTTACTTCCTAAAATGCCAAATCAAAAACAATCAAGCATATTTAGGAGAAATTATCATAGAACTGAACAATTATATGAACTTCAACTATCTAGACATTTCCAATTATAAATTGGTGCATAAAACAGTAAATCATAGGAAACAAAAATAATCTTAGAGAATTTTTCATAAAGATTCACAATCCCAAAAACAATTTCCTACCTAAACATATTCACTTTGAGACATGCTATAGACTAATTTGTCATTAAGTATATTAAAAGCCTTATCATCCTCAACACAAAAAATGCCCTCACTTTAGGGTTTCAAGTTTCACCAACTTACTAAAGAAGACAAAATCTGACTATTAGGATAATTCTTAATCACAAAGAGTCCACTAAAATTCAACTTTTTTAAAGTACCAAATAAAAGATAAAGCCAACAAACTCTTTCAATGGAATATATACACTACAATGAGACATTAAATTAGCAAAAACTAATTATCCATGCACCCAATATCAACATGTTGCTTGTTCTCCTATTGATTTTTTTTTTTCCTGACGTAATAGACACCCCTTGGCAATAAGTCCAAGGAGACCGATCATACATGTACCCAACCTCATGAAGCTACTTTTTTTTTTCTAATGAAAATTGAACGAAATCGAACAGCACCTTGGAGAGTTTGTTGTGAAGTGACTAACCAAAATACCCAATTGTAATACATGATCACAATTCCCTGTTACCAGACCGATAGCCACAATATACTATTATTTAGTAATATATCATTAATTAGGGATTAATATACACGCTAAGATAGACATCAAACTCACAAATCATACTATATTGTCATTGACAATGCTTCCTATAGAACACAGTAACCTAATGCAAGGATGATATCCACTCTTTCTTATGCATTTATGACCCCCAAATTACCTTAACCAATCTCTCAATCTCATAGAACTAGCAAGGTGTACTTTATTAAATACATGGTAATAGTTAGGGTTTAGTTGCATGACAAAATCACTACAAGTTTTATTGTACAGTCCTTGTGCTATAAGGATATAATACTGCGATAGGATAAAACCCTTAATACATTCCTCATCTCTTTGGAGAATACTGAATACACCAATTGCAACTGCCAGGGCATATTCAACACCCTCAACATTGAAACCATACAATGCCAATTAAACACAAATGAACTCGGGTTAAGTCCAAACATTGTTTCCTACATAGTCAAACACATCACTGTTTACAGTGAGTGATACGATTCAACTCATGTTTCCATTGTCAAGTAACATGGCTCATTCCCTTCAAAGTTTTCACATAATCAAAATCATGATGATGGCATATAAACTACTTACAACAAGTGAGCATCGAGTGCTTATTATAATTGCTCTAGAAAACCCCTTAAACATATTGACCCCAATAGAACAAAGTTACATCTACAAGGACATCTTTTAGCATTATAAGACTAAATTTCATAGATCAGGGAAGATCCTTTCATGTCTGTGATGTTCATTTAAAGATTGTGTAAGTTGCCATCACACAAAATCATTCTTTATATGTCATACCAACTTACTAGGGATACCATTAATGCTAACAACAAATGAGGATTCACAGTAGAGCTCCCACAAATATCTTTCATTGAGCTATAGATGAATCTCCAACACCACTTAATGAAGCAACTTCTTCTCTCTCACCCTCACAACCCTAGTTATCCCACAATGCATGCATAAACCCATGACACACAAGGAACACAGTCAATAATGCAACTCTATCTCCATACAAACAGTGCAGACCCAATAGTATTTTATTCTCCATTCTCCACGTGTACTCCATTTCTTTCTTCTTCTTCTAATACACAGACAGGAGGGTGATAGACCACACTTAATCCTCTCATGCTTCCTCCATTAGGATATTTTAATGTTTTAATCACCCAATACTTACTCAGGTTTTGTACTGTCAGCAGCTTTCTGGCATAAGTTTTGATTAGAAAAGATAACTCAAATTTTACTTCTAGCATTGCAGATTGCAAAATTTTTAGTGCAAAAACTTCCTGGCCTATTTTCAAATATGTATATGAAAGAAGGTGTTGTCCATCCTATTGATGCACTTATATCTTCAGGGGCCATTGTGTCAGCAAAGAATAAAAGTAATGCAACTAGAACATCATTGAAAACATGGCATAACAAAAAAAGTGGTGAGGGATCGACAAGAGAGGTCACTGGAATGGAAAAGAGTAAAGATTCAAATCATACAATCAATTCATCTCCAGTCTTGGTGCCAAGTGCTAATTTGGATCTTAAATTAATTATCAATGCTCAGGCAAGGCGCTTTAAGCATATGTACATCATTGCAAGTTTGGGTGCTACTGAAGCTGAATCTCCCAACAACCTTTGCAAGTTGACAAATCTATGTAAGAATTTAAGTGATTCCTTCTGTGATTTGACTCATTAAACTAAAACCTAATATGCATTCGTTTAAATTATACATTTATCCCGTAGACCCCAGTCCATTAGCATAATAAAATACCTAGTGAGACTCTAGAACATTTTATTTACAAATGAATTTCCAATATATTTGTGTAGTCACACACACCCAAACATATTAGCAACATTTAACAAGGTGTTAAATTGATGATATTGGTCAAAAAACAATCAAGATTAAGTGTACAAGTCCACCAACTTCACATATATGAGAGTTTTGGAGTTTGACAAAGAGAGTTGCTCTTGGAGGTCCTGGTATCTTACTGTAAGCCCTGGGATGGCTCGTAGGGATGGATCACATAGCTTCTTTTGTATTTAGTAGGCTAAATGTTAGAGAACATCTCTATCACTGTCTTTGGGGAATTGTGATATTCAATCTTGTTGACTGCCTTTGAGTACTTAGTAGATTAATTTCAAACTATGAAGGGCTTTCAAATTTTCCCATTCATGTAGTTGAAAGATCATGTAGGGATGCTGACAATGATTGGAGATAGAGTTTTCCTTCACCTATGCCAAGTGTATTTGTTCAAAAAAATCCAACACTTTTCAAAGAAACCCACTGTTTTGCTATCTACTAATGATTTCAGTCTATAGCATGTACTTATGTGATTGTATATGTATTTCAATTTGTGAACCTGGCAACATTCTCATAGGAATTGTTGCAACATCTTATGAAAAACCTCAAAGGGAGGAAACTAGATTTTGATGGAAGTAAACAAGATGCCAGTGGTGAAGATTATCTGTCTGATACAAAAAAATCTTTCGTTGTAGGAGATCAATGTACCCTGTTCTTGGCAACACGATCTGATTGACAAAAGAAGTCAGATTTGTGTGTTTGCTTTACACCCATCCTAGAAGCCCTTGGAAGGGACTCTAGTTGCACTACAACACTAGTGACTAGTGCTCCCTCAAAGCTTTTAATTAGTAGAGGGTTGCATATTTTGTCCAACGAATATGAAGGTTACTTTTGAGAGGGACTATGTTTTCAATGTTAACTCCTCTACCATCAAATTCTTGAGTTCATGGTGTAGCATTACTCTATATCTCATCCAACTACCCCAAAATTAGAACCCTCAACTACTAAAAGCATACATTCACATCATATTCTTAGAGTTGTGTTTGGAGAAGATTCCATCGAATATAAAAATAGGTTGAAACAACTCACCATTATTTGTAAATTTTATAACTTTTGGCCCAATATGATTGCATCGCATGACTAATTGAGTACTCATTAGAAACCCTTGATTAGAAAGGATCTATCTATTCTATCACTAGTTTATGGTTCTATGTGAATCCATCAAGGATAGAGATGCCCTACTTAGCAATGACCATTGGTTCTAGGACAATGCTCTTCTACGAGCTAAACCTTCCCACACTAATTTAATCCCCTAACACAATCCTTCCCTTTATCTCCAATTTGGGTGAGATTGTTGAACCTCCTAGTCTAATTCTAGAAAAAATAATCTCTCCATTAGAAATTATTTGGGTAATCTTATTTTTGTTCCTAATGTGAATCTAATGGAACACCATTCAATTATGTGAGGACTTGTTGGATTTGATTTATCAAAGAAGCTATTGGTTGAAATGTGCTTAAATTTTGATAATTGGGAGTGGATTTAATAACTTGATTACAAAGGGATACCCTTTAGTTGTCAAGCTTGTTTTGCAACTAGTCATTTAGTCACAAAATGGCTAAAGGCTTCTCCTTGACAACAATGCTTCATCTTCACAAAGATGACCACCTAATGGATAGGTATGGAGTCATGAAACTTGGTGATCAACTCCAATTATGAGGAAGTCTATTTTTCTTATGAAACTTGGTGATCAACTCCAATTATGAGGAAGTCTATTTTTCTTAGGATTCCTCTTCGTCCACTTCAAATTTTTTATCCATCTTCTCACTTATGGGTCCCCCCCTTTTGATAACACTAATATGCATTCCTCTTCTTGTGTGTTAAGGCTAGTTGGTGCAGGAGCACCCCTTCAATAGGCTAAATATACATCTGAAGGAGAAGACTAAGTTTTACTATGTTTATACATTTCATGTTGTCATGTAGTATTTGTGTAACATTTCATGTTTGTAACCGACCCCACCATATGAATCGAAGTCCCAAATTTGGCATCCCAATTTGGACCTCATTAGACATTTGGGGTATGTAGATGATTAAGTCAATGTCTCGCATGATTAGGTGTTTTGTTGTCTTAAGCCAGATAGGTGTCGAGTGATTAGTTAGGTTTTTTTTATTATAATATTGGTTTAAGCAAAATCAGAACAGGGGGAGTTAGAGACAAAAAAACTAGGCAAAGGGGAGAGAGGATGAGGTTGTTGGTTTTTTTTCATCCTCTGGAATTATCAAATGTATGAATCTCTGTAAGAATGAAGAAATAGAAATTCTATCAGTTGCATTTTACAAATTCTAGATTTCGTGTAAATTCCCTGTGTATTGAATTGTCCTGTGTACATTATCTATATAGAATCATTTTGTATTTAATTTAGTCTTTCTATGGTTGAAATGTATGATTAAAGCCATTCCACTGGTGGATTTTTGTGAAATCAGTGGAATGGGCTTGTAAAATAGTTTTCTATTTTGTTCTCTTTTTGTTCGTGATCATAGCAAAATAGAAACTACGAAATCTATTACAGAGGAGGTTAGTAGCATGAGATTCAATTATACATTTTATCGATATACATCAATTGTATACTGGAACAGTTTGTGAGTATATCGCATTTGTGTGCGAGTAGCATCCTATGTATATCCTGTGAAGAAAGGTATGTATAAAAGTCCTTCTAGGTTAAGTTAGTGTTGTTCACTGAACATATGAATAGTGTGTATGCCACTAATATACCTAAGTACATTTCATGTGTATATCGCACTTGAATGCAAATATACATTTCGTGTGTATCCTGCATCTGTGTGTTAGGTTGGAGCATATCAGGGAAACCAATAGTAGATGGTCACAGATGGTTGAACCAATTCAAAGGTTCAATGGTTCAACGGCTACCGCAGGTTCATGTTGGTTCGTCGGTTCAATGAGGAGCATCGGGTTCAATGGTTCAATCACAGCGACAGTTCTGTGAATTTAAACTGTTTCACACCATTCTGCTGCCTACACTCTGCGTCATAGTGGTATCAGAGAAAAGGAGTATCTTTTGGGAAGAAGCAGTAGACAAAATGTCAGAGGAAGAGGGATCATCAGAGTACCCAGTAAAAATGACCAACGCTGAGTTGGTGGAATTAGTGAGAAAGCAAATGGCTGAGAGCAAAGCAACTCAGGCTCAGAATCAAGCTTTGAAAGAGGAGGTAGAGAAGTTGAGGGACAGAGTAGAGAAAGTGGAAGAAGATTCTAGTAAATGAGAAGATAGGGATGAAGAGGAGATCCCTAAGCAGAAAGAGATAGAGGTTCCTGTAGACCAGAGACCCTTACTTAATGCCCTCAAATCCATGGAGAGAAGGACCATGGATATGAAAGTAGACCTGCCAATGTTTGTAGGGAAAATGGAACCTGATTCAGTGATGGAGTGGATAGACCCCTTGAATAACTTCTTTGAGACTGAGGAAATCCCAGGCCACCAAAGGGTGAAGATAGCTCAATCCAAAATGAAAGGGGCTTCACTAAATCTGTGGAATTTCATCCAAGATGATAGGGTGAAAGAAGGAAAGAACAGAGTTGCTACTTGGAAGAGGATGATGGCTTTAATAAAGGAGGCCTATGTTCCATTGGATTACAACATCCAATTACATAAGAGGAAACAAAACTTGAAGAAGGAGTTAGATGTCAGCTCATACACAGAAGAGTTCATGAAACTATATGTCAAGACAAAGGTAAAGGAGAATGAAGAAGAGAAGGTGGCAAGATACCTCAATGGATTGAGGTTTGCCATCCAAGAAGACATAAATCTGCATAACCCAGAGACAGTCCAGAAGTGCTACCAATTGGCACTCAAAGTGGAAGAGAAATTCAAGAGAAGACAAGAGCAAAATAGTAGAGGAAGAGGAAAGTAGCAAAGGGGAGGAAGAAGTCCTTTCAGAGGCAGAGGAAATGGATTTGGATTCCAAGGTGAATCAAATCAAGAGAGCAGCAAAGGAGACAATAGTCAAAACCAAGGGGGAAGTTACAGTCAAAGAGGAAATTTTAGGGGCAGAAGACCACCATTTAGAGGGAGATCTCAAGGCAAAGGACCTATCAGATATTACAATTGCAATCAAGAAGGCCATATAGCCAATAGATGTCTAGGAAAGGCAACAAGTTCAATAGGAGAAAGGAGGATCAATCTAATCCAAGAACCTGATTGTCAAAGTGTGACAAGCTCAAACACTTCTCAAAGTGTGAATGATCCTGACAGCTATGGATATCCTAAGAAAGGAGAATCTCTGATGATTAGGAGAGCAATGACCACCATGAAGGTGCCTGACAAAGAACCCCCACAAAGAAAGTCTCTCTTTAGAACTACTTGCAAGGCAGGAGGAAAGGTATGTAAAGTTCTGATTGACTCCGGATCCACTAAAAATTTTGTGTCATTTGAAATGGTAGAAAAGATGAAGCTTAGAAGACTGCCACATCCTTGTCCATACAAGATCTCATGGTTCACCCAAGGTCAGCAAACAGTTGTGGAAGAACAAGCTTGGGTAGAATTTCAAATTGGACCATACAAGGATAGATCATTGTTTGACATTGCTAAGATGGATGCTTGCCATCTTCTATTTGGAAGACCATGGCAGTATGACTTGAAGGCACACCATGATGGAGTGAGAAACACATATTCAATCACCGAGGATGGTAAGGTGATAGAGTTACTACCATTGATGGAGAATGAGGTGGAATCACAAGGGAAAGAAGTCAAGGTGATGATGATAGAAGGCAAATGATTCATGAAAGAGATAGTAGAAGAAGGAGCAGTTGCATATGCTCTAATTCCATCGCTAAAGGTGAACAAGGAGCAGAAGCAAGAAGTCAAGGGAGAGAAGAGGCAAAGGTTCATAGATCCGGTTGTCCAAGAGTTATTGGACAAATACAAGGGCATCATCTCTGATGGAATGCCAAGGTCCCTACCACCTATGAGAGACATCAGCCATTGTATAGATCTGATCCTAGGATCTACACTCCCAAACAAAGCAGCATACAAGCTTACCCTAGAGCAGAATACAGAGATAGCAAGGCATATTGAGGAATTGTTGGAGACAGGCCTAATTGGCAAGAGTTTAAGCCCATGTGCGGTACCAGCTGTACTAGCACCAAAGAAGGAAGGCACTTGGAGGCTTTGTACTGATTCAAGGGCTATCAACAAGATAACAATCAAGTATAGGTTCCCAATCCCTAGGATAGAAGATTTACTTGATTGCTTGGGGGGTGATAAGTATTTCACAAAAATGGATTTAAAGAGTGGCTATCATCATATTAGGATTAGGCCAGGAGATGAATGGAAAACTGCATTCAAGACCAATGAAGGGTTATATGAGTGGAAGGTCATACCTTTATGAGGTTGATGAATGAGGTCTTGAGGGAATTCATGGGAAAATTTGTCATAGTATATCTAGATGACATCCTGATTTTTAGTAATATAAGGGAAAAGCAGCTCAACTTAGGAAAGTATTTATTCATGTAGGAAGAGATCATCTACTTGGGATTTGTCATCTCACATAACAAACTGAAAATGGATCAAGAGAACGTAAGTGCCATCTTGTCTTGGCCAACTCCTAAAACCTTAAGTGATGTTAGAAGTTTCCATGGGTTATCAACCTTTTATAGGAAGTTGATAAAGGGGTTTAGTCATGTTTGTGCACCCATGCTTGATGCCATAGAGGGAGGATAGAAGTGCAGATTCACTTGGACAAAGGAGGCAGATGATTCATTTGAAACATTGAAGAAGAAGGTGGCAGAGCAGCCAATCCTTTCACTTCCTGACTTCAACAAGATTTTTCAAGTAGAATGTGATGCAAGTCACATGGCAATTGGAGTAGTAATCAGTCAAGAAGGTAGGCCTATTGCATTTTTCAGTGAGAAACTAAATGATGCAAAGAAGAGATACTCATCATATGATTTGGAGATGTACGCTCTAGTACAGTCACTCAAAAAGTGGAGACACTACCTAATGCCAAAAGAATTCAGTGTTCACAGATAATCAGGCCCTTAGTTTCATAAACATTCAAGAGAAGCTGAACCATAAGCACATGAAGTGGGTGGAGACTTTACAAGATTTCACCGTCACACTCAAGCATAAGAAAGGGGTCAAGAACAAGGTAGCAGATGCTTTGAGCAGGAGGGTCTTAACCATAAATCAGATTCAATTAGAGAGTGTTGGCATTGATTCTTTGAAGGCCATGTATGATACTGATGAAGATTTTGGAGAAATCTATAAGGTATGTACTTCATTTGGTGAAAAATATCATGTTGAGTTCTCTGAATTTCTGATCCAAGATAGACTACTTTTCAAAGGTAGATAGTTGTGTATACCATGATGTTCTATGAGACTGAATATTATTAGGGAGAAACATTGTGGGGCCATGGCAGGACATTTTGGTCTCGATAAGACACTTGATCTTGTGAAGAGACATTACTATTGGCCCAAGTTACAATCAGATGTGAGGAAATTTGTAGAGGCATGTGTGATATGTCAGAAGGCAAAAGAGAGATCCACTAATGGAGGTTTGTATCAGCCACTACCTATTCCTTCTAGGTCATGGGAGAGCATAAGCATGGACTTTGTATTGGGTTTGCCTAGGACAAGGAAGGGATATGCCAGTATTTTTGTTGTAGTAGACAAATTTAGTAAAATGGCACATTTCTTGCCATGCAAAACCACTTGTGATGCTTCATATGTTGCTGATTTATTTTTCAAAGAGATAGTAAGGATACATGGATTTCCATTTAGCATAGTGTTAGATAGAGATGTGAAGTTTATTGGCCACTTTTGGAGGACTCTTTGGAAGAAGCTTGGAACAAATTTATCCTTCTCATTAGCCTACCATCCTTAGATAGATGGTCAAACTAAAGGGAAATTTGTTAAGGTGTTTGACAAGGCAGCATGGAGAGAAGTGGGATAACATTCTCTCACAAGTAGAATTTTCCTATAATGACACTATCAATAGGAGTACAGGGAAGTCACCTTTTCAGGTGGTATATGGTATTCCTCCCAAGGGTATTTTGGAGTTGAGAGATCTACCTACAGGAGAGTCTATTAGTGCAGATGGAGAAGCTTTTGCATCAGCCATCAAAGAGGTGCATGATCAAGTCAAGACACAACTCCAACAAACTACATTGAAGTATAAAGCATATGCTGATAAGAAGAAGAGAGATGTATAATTTGATGTTGGAGATTTGGTATGGGTTAATCTAAAGAAGGAGAGACTCCCAAAAAGTAAATATACCAAGCTAATGCAGAGGAGGATTGGACCATGTCATATTTTGAAGAAGTGTGGGCAGAATGCTTATGAGATCCAACTTCCTCCTGATCTTGGATTGTCACCCATTTTCAATATATGTGATTTAACTCCACACAAGCAGAATGCAGATGTAGAACAGGAACCATTACAGGACGTAGCAGATGATGATATTCCTAAGTAAGATCCACCAAAATTGAAGAAGATATTAGGCTCAAGAGTGACAAAGAAGACAAGGAACAAAGAGTACATGGATTACTTGGTGGCTTGGCATGGGAAACTTAATTCCGAGGTAGTTTGGATGACTGAAGATCAGATCACAAACCATGGTGCAGACTTTCAAACTCCGATCTCAAGTGGGCTTGAGATCTCTTCTCTCGGGGAGTATGGTGTAGGAGCACCCCTTCAACAAGCTAAATATACATCTGAAGGAGAAGATTAAGTTTTACTATGTTTATACATTTCATGTTGTCATGTAGTATTTGTGATAACATTTCATGTTTGTAACCGACCCCACCATATGAATCGAAGTCCCAAATTTGGCATCCCAATTTGGACCTCATTAGACATTTGGGGTATGTAGATGATTAAGTCAATGTGTAGCATGATTAGGTGTTTTGTTGTCTTAAGCCAAACAGGTGTCGAGCGATTAGTTAGGGTTTTTTATTATAATCTTGGTTTAAGCAAAATCAGAACAAGTGGAGTTAGAGACAGAAAAAAAACCAGGTAGAGGGGAGAGAGGAGGAGGTTGTTGGTTTTTTTCATCCTCTGGAATTATCAAATGTATGAATCTTTGAAAGAATGAAGAAATAGAAATTCTGTCAGTTGTGTTTTACAAATTCTAGATTCTATGTAAATTCCCTGTGTATTGAATTGTCCTGTGTACATTATCTGTATAGAATCATTTTGTATTTAATTTAGTCTTTCTGTGGTTGAAATGTACGATTAAAGCCATTCCACTGGTGGATTTCTGTGAAATCAGTGGAATGGGCTTGCAAAATAGTTTTCTATTTTGTTTTCTTTTTGTTCGTGATCATGGTAGAATAGAAACTACGAAATTTGTTATAGAGGAGGATAGTAGCATGAGATTCAATTATACATTTTATTGATATACGTCAATTGTATGCTGGAACAGCTTGTTAGTATATCACATTTGTATGTGAGTAGCATCCTGTGTATATCCTATGAAGAAAGGTATGTATAAAAGTCCTTCTGGGTTAAGTTAGTGTTATTCGCTGAACATATGAACAGTGTGTATGTTGCTAATGTACCTAAGTACATTTCATGTGTATATCGCACTTGAATGAGAATATACATTTCATGTGTATCCCGCATTTGTGTGTCAGGTTGGAGCATATCAAGGAAACCGATAGTAGATGGTCACAAATGGTTGAACCAATTCAAAGGTTCAATAGTTCAACGGCTATCGCAGGTTCATGTTGGTTCATTGGTTCAATGAGGAGCATCAGGTTCAATGGTTCAATGAACTTGAAGGTTCAATCGGCAAAAGAACTTTAGAGTTGGCTGAAGAGTATGTATTGTCGACAGTTGAACCGATGGTTGAACTAGTTCAACGATTCAATGGTTCAGTAACCACAGGTTCAGAGAGTTCAACAGTTTAGCGAAGGCTCATTTTGGTGTGCCAGTTCAACAAGGTGGAGATGGATTTGAAGAATTCGACGGTCCAACATATAGTTGCCGACAACGTTTAATCAAAGCGATACACATGGTTCAAAGGTTCAACCACAACGACAGTTCTGTGAATTTAAACTATTTCACACCATTCCACTGCTTACACTCTGCATCACTAGTTACCCCTTTTGTAATTAATCATTCAAATTCTCTAGATATTTGGATAAGGTGGAAAGGAAAAACAAGCTTTCATCCTTACCTAAAGTCACACAACTCAACTATAGGATGTGTTGGAACTGGATATTTCTAGTCAATTTTTTCAAAAGATGCTTACCTTAATGACACCACAGAGTTGTGTCTGCAAACAAGAAAATTATCAGACTTTATCTTGGAATCTGATGATGATCTATTTTTGTGCAATCTGAATTGTGGATTACATGGCACACTAGATGAATCAAACAAACTTTTGTAATTTTTTGAAACATGAAATGCTTGAAGGCAATAGTGCTAGATGGTATGATTAGTTGCATATAAAGAAAAATAAATCATGGCAATAATTTCATGAAGCATTTGACTTTTTTAAAAACTGTTACATACAGATGCTTAAAATTTTAATGAATTGAACCAACGCAAAATAATATATGATCAAAAATACAAGTGATTATAAACCTGATTCAGATGCTTGGCAAACCTAGTGTTTTAGAATTAAAACATCTATAATTTATTGGAGGTTGAATCTACATAGAACTAGAAGGCATGAATAAACAAATTTTTTGATTATGTGTAGCATGAGTAGTTGTAGGCAAAATGCCTGAAGGAAGCAAAAAAAGATGATGGATACTTAACTAGATTAAAATTGATAGCAACAGGTTCAATAAAGTGCTATAAAACTTAGGAAGTTTGGAGGGAAGAGTTTGAAATATGATGTCTAAAATGCAGAACAAATAGGACATGGAGAAGAAGAATTGTAAGTCAAGTATTACCCTATAGGTGACCTAAAACCATGCAATATGAAGGACTGTTTGTTCATTAATATTTGACAGGACATACCAATCAAAGCATAAGTTCAATCATGCCAATCAAAGCCCTCATAAGTTCAATGTGACAACAAAGGATGCTTGATAATAAAATGTCGAGTGTGAAGCCACTGAAGACTTTTCATTCATAATTGCCCATAATGGAATTTGGTAGAAATTGATGACATTCAAATATTAGTAAATCATATGCCTTCAAACTGAGGTGCTCAAATAGTAGATGCATTGCAGAAAAAAATGTATGAAGGAAGTAGTTAAAGAAATTGCATTGGGGAGAGAAATTTGAATATGGATGCAACATATCAAGTTTCTGATTTGATTGACAAAACAAATACTTTGTGGAACTAACAAACAACCTCAACGAATTACATTAGGTTTTGGATGGGATTCTGAATTAATAGTATCTACTATAGATATATTTATGAGACACAAAGAAGTATTTGCGTGAAAATAACAAAATTTAGGGGGGACGCCACAAATCATTTGCCACAAATTTAGCAGGAGTATTCCTTAGAAAATGAATTTGAAAGTGTTGTTGAATTCTAGATGCAGGAAGAATATTTGATGTATTGACAAGTGATTGAATAATTCAAGTACTGATAATACCAAAAATAAAATTGAACAAGTTCCTCCAATAGTTTGTTGGTTCATGCTACAACTGTGACTGTAGCATCGTATTGATCATGAAAGTCTTAATTTAGTTGCAGTAAGGAATCCATTTTCTTTGCCCTTCATATATTCTATATTAGAAGTGGCAGGAATGATTTCTATTCTTCCCTAGATGGGTGTGCGGGTTATATGTCATAACTAAAGTATTGCCAAACAAAATTGGTTAAAAACTTAAGACAACATTTATATTAGAGAGTGGAATTCAAGAATCTAATAGAATGTGCTTGGAATCATGTCTTTAAAGAAATATTGACAAAATATTTCAATATCATTTTGGACAACTTGTTTATACATGTGTAACTGAATTCCTGTGACCATTATTCGAATGCACAATGTGAACTTCTAGTATTATATGGAAATTTTTTTTGGTCGTGGTTTGTAAAATTTGAGAAATAACCTACCCATATGTAGCAAAAGTAGTTATGAATTGGATTTTCCAAAAGATGTTACAAATTTACACAAGTAGGGCCGTTTTTGGGACCAGCGGAGTCTTATTGAAGATCCATTAAGTTTTTTTTATCATACCCCCTTGGATTATTTAGTTAGGTGATGTATACAACTTGAATGAGTTAAGAAGTAGCATGAAGCATTTGAAAAGCTCAAAATCATGTTGGCAGAAATCCAAATTGAGAAAAAAAAGAATTTAATATTGATGTTAGTAAATTCAATTTTGCTATTGGATGTACTTTGGCACGAAATTCAATTTTTCTATTGGATGTACTTTGGCATGAGAAGCTATGTTACTGGGTTCTCTTACTCCACCCAAGCTTACCTGCCCCTAGTACCTGTATCCAGTTTGAACTGGGTTTTGATCCAGAGACAAGTACTGCCTAGGCACATTTCCAAATTGCTCCAGGCATAAAGCCCTGCCAGTGATGAACACAGCCTGTAACCAGGGTTGAACCTGGCGCCTACTACAGCAATTAATTTTACTTATTTTATTCATATTATGATTAGTTTATTTTATTTGGCTATATATATATATATACACTTTTTCTTCAGACCTACCCAAGCCATACCAAACCTGGGCCTCTCAAAATAATGACTGATCTCCATACCTGAAGCTTGAGTTTTGAACCCATACACGTACCTGAGCCGATAAGTTAGAGAAAAAAGGTATACATAAATTTGATCATCTTTTAATTTGGCCAGTTGTCTAGTAGATTGCTGCATGATATTCTGTTGCAGAAGTTCAATGAAGAGGAAATAATTCGAGTTCGTGAAGTTAGGCAAAATGAAATAGTTAGCCCTACTAGAGAAAAAGCCTTGTTATCACAAAGATTAGGTGAATTTGAAGCCACAACATCACGTCTAAAGTTTCAAATGAAGGCTGAGTTGGATCGTTTCCCACGGGAGAAAAAGGATCTCTCTGAACAAATACGGGAAGCATAAACATCATTAAACTACAAAAGTAAAATAGAACGGGAAATTATTTTCCCTGAGTGAATATAACAAGATTAAAATGAGAATTGTTTTCACTAGGAGAGGAATTATTTTTCGGAAGATTTACCCTGATCCAACAAAAAAAATTTATATCTTCATCCTAGAAGAAGGGATTAATTCAAAAGGTAATAATTTTTACCTAGAAAATATTTTTAAAAGAACATACAAAAGCTGATAAAAATTTCACCGAGGAGCAATAATCATATTTACCCAAATAAATACTTTTGTCCAATGTAAGTGAAAATATATGATCGTAAAAATAAAGAAATGAAGAAAAACTAATAAGGAATGAGATTAAATATTTTAATGACGAAGGTTAATTTAAATATTTAATTTGGCAAAGGAGAGTATTTTATTTTACCGAGAATATATTAAATAAAGAGTTATACCAAAGAAACTGAGCAGCAACGAGAATATTTTGTGATTGGTAAAAAATTTATGTTAAAATTAATCAAACCTAAAGTCACGACAAAAGATTTGATTAAATTATTAACAGCCTTAAAAGGAAACATCAACGCAAACTATTATTAACATTTGGGTATACAAAGTGACAATAAATTAAGATAAAATCAAATATTGTCACGGAGATGAAAACCCTAAATATAAATATAAGTGAGAAAATATACAATGGAAACAATACCTCACGACACAGGTCCTAAGGTCCACATCAATGAATAATATATTATTTATATACTGCTTATCTGATGAATAATTTGTTTCCTTTGCCGGATTAAGGTTGCGTTGAATGCAATGAAGTGGCTCTCGACTGGCGGTTAAATGCTCTCAATGGGGAAGATTATATATTTTATTCCGGCCTCTGAGGATTTGTTGAGTCTTTTAAATCATATTATTTAAATTTATGTAATGAATAATGTCAGTTTTCATGGTTAATCAGTTATCAACCGTCATGAAGTTTGTAACGGGTCTGAGGCTTGTTGCATCTCTTTAAATAGAGATCCCAGGACCCAGAGAAAGGAGTTAGAACAGAGTTAGAATAGGGTTAGAATTAAGTTAGAAACAAAGATTCTTTACACAGACAAATTGAAGCATTTTTGGATATCTGATGCAAGTTTAAACTTGCAATTTCGTTCTGAGAGAGGCTATGGTGTATGATATGGTGCATTTAAGGATTGGAATTCAAGATACATTGTGACGGTATCATCTGTTTGTCATTTTAATTTAGTCAATTTAATTATCTCCATATCATTCATTTTTTGATTATTCAATTTAAATGTGTTAAGGATATATTTAAATTGTCTGATTACATTTGCTAATTCAGTGTAGTTGATTTGATTGG
Source organism: Cunninghamia lanceolata (assembly GCA_027924645.1). Taxonomy (NCBI): domain Eukaryota; kingdom Viridiplantae; phylum Streptophyta; class Pinopsida; order Cupressales; family Cupressaceae; genus Cunninghamia; species Cunninghamia lanceolata. The sequence continues at coordinate 12,450,430 of BSBN01000870.1, read as the reverse complement.
TTTCTCTAAGAGAATTAAATCCTTTCTCATCAATTATAGTAATCTTAAAATATTGAATGGATTATTAAGTACGATTAATTAATTGATTAGGTTATTAATTTGTCTCCATAGTTGATCTAATTTGTTAATTTGCAAATCTAAATTGGTTCTTTCCAGAAAGATTAAAATCCTTTGTGTTTTGCATTTAATACAATTATGTCCTTTGGATTATTAAGAATGAATTAATAATTTCTTCCTTGCACATTTGTACAAGTTGCAAACTATTGTATGTGCCAATCAGATTGAATTATTACCTGATACAAGTATTTGTTTCTGACATCCTGACTCCATTGCCCAAAGCAGACAAAGCGCCAATCAAATTATTGATTTATTTTATGTTTAAAATCATTTGTAGATTCATTTCATGTTATTTGTTATTTATTTCTGTTAGAGTTTAGGTTAAATCATTTGGTTTCCTTAGAAATAGTTTAGAGTATTTCATCTGATTTACAAGTATGCCATTGTAATTGGATAAACTAGCAGCAAACCAACAATAAATTTGATCATACAACCTGCTTTGATAATCAAAGGTTCACCCGCCTAGGTTGTAGCAGGACCTAAAGCATAGGGAGAAGCTGATCATTAAGGTCAAACTCCAGTCATTGGCTCAAAAACATTGTAGATTTGACCATAGGGCTTGGCATCCCCTTAGAATCCACAACCTGCATTTTCGAGACCCAACAAATTGGTGACTCTATTGGGGACGTTTGCCTAAAAATCTAAAGCCATTTGTTATAGAGTCAAATCCAAAGTTTTTATTAAAAGACTCCGCTGGGAAGAAAAGAAACAATTTTAATTTTCCTACTTGAAAGAAGTAGGTGGCGACTCCATTCTAATCATAGATTTTAAACAAACATTATTTTTACAAACATGAATGGAAGGAGGTCTCTGCAGAAATGGACAACCAAAAATGGGTCCCCTCAAAATAAAGGCAATACTGATAAAGATAGGGAAACACTTAAACAACCACATGAGAGTACAAGTACTCCTGGCCAAAATTATATGATATATACCTCCCCATTCCACGATGATGTTGAGAATCCTATGACACCAACAGATAACCCTAATGATATGTTTAATCAGGAAGCACAACCACAAAGGACTAATGAGATAGAAAATCAAGGTGAGGGAAATCATGAACATACTAATCATCAAGCTATCGTAGACTATGACTGTATGACTGATCAGGAACTTGCTATACATTTAGAATATCAAGAACAAAGACTCAAAAATAGACAACAAATGATACAAAGAGCCGAAGAAATCAATAGACAATTTAGATCTTCAGGCACGAAATTTGACTAAGTATGTGCCCCCACATAGAAACAATAATAATCCGCATGGAATGTCACAAAATACTACTGCTGTTGGAAACATTAGGGTACCCCATAATACATGCAATAATCTTAATCAGCAAAATAGGCAAGTACATAGACCTCCACCTGTAAATACTGGGAATGTTCACCAACAACATCTGCCTCCAGGGAAAAGACTTAACAATCAACAACCATGACCTCCCCCACAACAAAATGTGTATCATCAGCATCATATCCAACCCAATATGTATCAACAACCTCCATTTGGATACCACTATTATCCACCATACCCTAACATGCCACCTCCAAATCCTATGAGTATGGCTAGACAATTTGACTTGACCAGATATCAACTATATCCTTACCCCATGGATAATAGTTGGAGGAACACTGTACCTAAGTTTGCAGGAAATAGTGAATTGATAGCAGAGGAACATATCAGACGATTCAATGCTTTTATACAAGACATTGGCATTGAATATGAGGATATAAAAATGAAATTATTTATGATATCTCTTATTGATGAAACAAGAGATTAGGTAAATAGTTTACCAGATGCTTCAATATACTCCCTGACAGATTTCCACAATCAATTTCTTGAACAATATGGAAATCAATGTGCCCCTGAATTTGCTCTTCATGAACTAATAACTATTCAAAAGTATCAAAATGAACAAGTGTATGATTTTAATTTTAGATTCACTAAGTTATATAACAAGATCCCACAATAATCCAAATTGAACAACCAAGCAGCCCTTAGCATATACTTGAAAGCATTCGACCCAAAGACAGGTTATGAACTTAGGAACAGAAGCCCTAGAACTTTGGTAGAAGCACAGAAAATAACTCTCACTATTGAAAACAATAAAAAGGCTGCTGGGATAATTGGAAAAAGAGAAAATATAAGAGTCCCTCAACACCCTAATCCTCCTTCAAACAAACAAGATTACTCACATAGAAATGAAAGGCCCAGACTTCATGATATGCCATATCATACGAATTGGAAAGATGGAAAGCCAGTGGATAATAACAAGAGACATAACTATGGAAGAGATACCCCAGACCCTTTAAAGAAAAATGGAACCCACATGGTAGAAGACAACCCATGGTGTATGCCCTGTAATTTGCCACATTCTCCTGATTATTGCGTGGTAGCACAATCAGTACAAAAGGATCAGGTATCTTATAACTCTAAAAGGGAAAATCATACTATAAACATGTTGGGTACTAAACCTCACACTTTTGAAGAAGACTATTCATCCAATGAGGAGGCAGGATACAAATATGATGTGGGAACTCAAAAGTATAATGTGAACATGGGAAAACAAGAAATATTTTCTGACCATGAGGAGGATTTAAGGAACTATGGATATGGTCTTGATACAACACATAATTGTCATTGGCAAAAACCTTCTGAAGAAGAGAGAAAAACTTTAACAATGGCTACGGTAGCACAAGCCAAGAGTAGTTACAACTTGAGAAATAAAACAATCAATGCTAAACAAGGTACTCCTAGAAGTGTGTTTATAAAAAATCAAGTCTCCGGTAAAAATGATGAAAGTAAAATTGAGAAAACACCTCATAAAACAGTTCCTGTTAATACACAAAAGAAAACGAAGGATAGCTCACAAACTGAGGAAAAAAGGCAAACAAAAGTTGAAAGGTCGGAACCAAACATAAACCCCCTATTTGATATTGCTCAAGTTGTTTCTCAAGTGAAAATATCTGTGCCGCTTCTAGAAATGATGAAGGTAGAAAAATATAAGAATACAGTGGTAAAGATGATCTCAGATGTATCAGACAAAACACTAGAACAACCTAGCCATAAAATAAATAATGTCCAACAAGAACCTGTCAAAACCCCTGAGGTTTACTTAGGTGATACATTAATGAAAAATCCATCTCAAGTAGATCCATTCTATATCACTTTGTTAATATGAAACAAATTGGTTAGGACTTGTATGCTTGATTCGGGAGCAACAATGAACATAATGCCTATGGTTGTCATGAGAGAGCTTGGAATGTGGGTAGATACTTCATTTGGCAAATGTTAAAGCTGGTTATAAAATTGATATCACTATGGTAGATATTCCACCTTATTATGGAATGTTGTTGTGAAGACAGTGGACTACTATGGTAGGGGGAAATGTGCAATTAGACTTATCTTATGCCACTATCCCAGTAGGAACACACGCAGTTAAACTTTATAGGGAACCACGGTTTGAAAATATTATAGAAAAGATTGATCCAAACCAAATGACCTACTTTTGTGACATAGATCTTGGCACATTCAGGATAGAAGGAAACAATCTTGAACTGAACAACACTGACCCAATTCACCATGAAGCCCAACTTGATGAAAATGGTGTATGGACCATGTATTTTGATGGTGCATGCAGCAAGGCTGGGAATGGAGTTGGGATAATTTTTATATCACCATCAGGAAAGACATTCAAATACTCATTTTTCTTGGCCTTTGAATGTACCAATAATGTAGCTGAATATGAAGCACTTTTGGTTGGCTTGAGCATTGCTAGAAAATACAAGATCAAATTGTTAACTGTATATGGAGACTCTGAGTTGATAATTTCACAAATCAAGGGCAAATATTCCTAAAAAAACAAAAGATTAAAATAATACAAGAATGCAGTTCTGGATGATATAGAAATATTTGATGCTTTTTCGATAAGTTGGATAGATAGGTCAAAAAATATAATGGCTGACTTCCTTGCAAACATAGCTTTGAAAAGGGATAATATTACCCAGTCAGGTATTTCAGAAGTTGAGTTCGAGACTAGACCAACTATCCCAGACAACATATATAACTGGCAAGTTTTTGATAGTGATGCTGATTTACTCAAATTTTTGCATTGTATAGATCAGTATGAGAATCAAGAGATTGATCTTAATGCTTTTGTTGAGGAGATTGATGGTAAAGAGACTTTATTTGGGAAGGAAATTGTCCAACTTAAAACCAATAAGATTCCGAAGGGATTAGTAGCATTAGAGAGAGTTTTTGATGAGAATGATCAATCCATTTCCAAAAAAGTAACAATAAAAGAGGAAGATGTGGAAGAAATAAATTTAGGAACTGAATTGTCACCTAAAAAAGTCTACATTGGAAAGAAGATAACCCCTGCAATTAGAAACATGTTAATTACATTATTGAGAAAATATAAACATGTATTCGCCTGGTCCTATGATGATCTTAAAGCTTATAGGGAAGATTTACTCCAGCACGAAATCCCTCTGAAGCCAGATGCTAAGCCTTATAGACAAAAGCAAAGACCTATCAACCCTATGTTAGAACCAAAGATGTATGAAGAACTCATGAAACTCAGGGAGGCTGGCATCATAAAACCAATTAGGCATTCATCCTGGGTTTCAAATTTAGTGCCTGTTAGGAAAAAGAATGGGGATATTAGACTTTGTGTAGATTTTAGAAACTTAAACATATCCTCCCTTAAAGATAATTATCCCTTGCCTAATATGGAAATCTTGTTACAGAGGGTTACTGGCTGTGAATTGTTATCCATGATGGATGGTTTCTCTGGTTATAACCAGGTTAAAGTTAAAGAGTCTGAACAATACAAAACAACTTTTACAACCCCGTGGGGAACATATGTATATGTAAGGATGCCATTTGGCCTTACAAATGCTGGAGCTACATTCCAAAGGGCAATGGATGTTGCCTTTGCAGGTTTGATAAATGAGATCATGGTTGTATATCAGGATGATCTCACTGCATACTCAAAAAGGGCAGAGGATCATGTGAATCATCTTGAGAAAATATTTATCAGAGCACTAGAGTATGGCATTTCCTTGAACCCTAAGAAATGTAAATTTGCAGTCACAGAGGGGAAATTGCTTGGGCACATAGTATCCAAAGATGGAGTTAGGATTGATCCCGAAAGAGTAGATGCAATAGATAAAGTTCCTATCCCAAAGACAGTCAAGGCCATACAATCATTCTTTGGACAAATAAACTTTGTGAGAAGATTCATACCAAACTTTGCAAAAATAATTAACCCTATATCTAGAATGTTGAAGAAAAATGCAAAGGTTAATTGGATAGATGAATGTATAGAAGATTTTGCATCCATAAAAAGAGCAATTAAAGAAGCTCCAGTGCTAAAATCTCTTGATTTTAGTAAACCTTTTCAGATTTTCTCCTTTGCGTCTTTTCATACAGTAGCAGCAGTAATGCTACAAAAGAATAGTGAGGGTTATGAGCAGCCTATTTCCTTTTTCAGTAAATCACTCCAACATGCAAAACTTAACTATGATATCACTGAAAAACAAGCCTATGCGTTAGTAAAAGAAGTTAAGGCATTTATACCTTACCTAGTTGGGGCTAAGGTGATAGGTTATGTCCCAAATGTAGTAGTCAAAGATGTGTTTATGCAAAATGAAGTGACTGGGAAGAGATGTAGGTGGATAAACTGACTTCAAGAATTTGATATAGAAATTCAAATCACAAAACTGGTAAGGGGACAAGGGCTAGCAAAATTAATAACTGAAATAAACCTTGAGGCTGCCCAAGTATGTAATATTAAAAATGAAGAGGATATGGTAACAAGTATTGAGAAAACTCCTTGGTATACTGACATAGTGTAATACCTCAAACACATGAAATGCCCTGAAGGATTTGATGATAATAAGAAAAGAACTCTAAAATTGCATGCTTCAAAATATGTGCTTATAGAGGGAGATCTTTATTGGAAAAACAAGGATGGTATCTTATTGCTCTATTTAGATGAAGAAAAAGCTAAATCTTCCTTAAAAGAGATGCATCAGGCAGTGTGTGGTGGCCATTTCTTAGCTAAAACCATAGCACACAAGATATTAAGGGCTAGCTACTATTGGCCCAAGGTCTTCAATGATGACTATAGCTTTACTAGGAAATGTGAGGCCTGTCAGAGATTCTTAGGGAAGTTAAATATCAAGGGGCATTACCCTTGAGACCTATGCAAGTTGATGCCCCATTTCACCAATGGGGAATTGACTTTATAGGAGAGATTATGGAGAAATCAAGTGGCAGCCATAAATGGATATTAGTAGCCACAGACTATTTTACGAAATGGGTGGAAGCAATACCCACAAAATAAGCAACTAGCAAGGTTGTGACGAATTTTCTATTGGAAAATATTATAACTAGATTTGGGGTACCATCGAGGCTCATAACTGACAATGGAATGTGTTTTAGATCTGATGAGTTTAAAAAATTTTGCAAACCTTATGCTATCATGGTCTCATATTCTTCTCCATACCACCCTCAAGGTAATGGGCAAGCTAAGTCTAGCAATAAAAGTATCCTGAAGATTATAAAAAGAATGATGGATAATAACAAGAAAGCTTGGGATTCCAAGTTGAGATTAGCACTATGGGCTGATTGGATCACAATAAACAAGGCAATTGGCAAATCACCATTTGAGCTAGTATATGGAACTCGTGCTAGACTCCCAATACACAACCTATTGCCAGTATGTAAGTTTATCCTGCAAGAGGATTGGGATGTCCCAGAACTAATGGAAGAGAGGTTAGAACAACTAATGGAATTAGATGAAATAAGAGAACAAGCAATGCAACAGAATAAAAAAATGCAAATACAAATGAAATACTTATATGATAAAAGGGCTAAAGTCAGAAAATTTGAGGTAGGTGACATAGTGCTTATGTGGAATGCTAGAAATCAAGAAAAGGGCAAACATGGGAAGTTTGAGGCTCTGTGGATCGGGCCCTTTGTCATCAGTGACAAAGGAGGGGAGGATTCCTATCATTTATAGAACATGTCAGGTGAGGAACAAGAACTGCCGGTACATGGACAGTTCTTGAAACACTTTTTCTCTTAGAAGAAAACCAGAGGGAAAAGAATTGCCAGTGCATGGACAATTCTGGTCAATACTCTCAAAAATACTTCTTTCCATGCACAGTAGTTCCACTATTCATCATAGTTCATAGTTCGCCCAATGGATAAGGCACTGGTCTGCTCCTCCAGAAATCTAGGATCTTGCTATGCCCACAAGAGGCATACATCCCCAGACAGAGCCTATGTTGGAAATAGATATTTCCAGTCAATTTTTTCAAAAGATGCACAGATCTATTATCAATGATGAACACAGCCTGTAACCAGGGTTGAACCTGGTGCCTACTACTGCAGTTAATTTTGCTTATTTTATTCATATTATGATCAGTTTATTTTATTTGGCTATATATATATACACTTTTTCTTCAGACCTACCCAAGCCATACCAAACCTGGGACTCTCAAAACAATGACTGATCTCCATACCTGAAGCTTGAGTTTTGAACCCATACACGTACCTGAGCCGGTAACTTAGAGAAAAAAGGTATACATAAATTTGATTATCTTTTAATCTGGCCAGTTGTCTAGTAGATTGCTGCATGATATTCTGTTGCAGAAGTTCAATGAAGAGGAAATAATTCAAGTTCGTGAAGCTAGGCAAAATGAAATAGTTAGCCTTACTAGAGAAAAAGCCTTGTTATCACAAAGATTAGGTGAATTTGAAGCCACAACATCACGTCTAAAGTCTGAAATGAAGGCTGAGTTGGATCGTTTCCCACGGGAGAAAAAGGATCTCTCTGAACAAATACGGGAAGCATAAACATCATTAAACTACAAAAGTAAAATAGAACGGGAAATTATTTTCCCTGAGTGAATATAACAAGATTAAAATGAGAATTGTTTTCACTCAGAGAGGAATTATTTTTCGGAAGATTTAACCTGATCCAACGAAAAAAATTTATATCTTCATCCTAGAAGAAGGGATTAATTCAAAAGGTAATAATTTTTACCTAGAAAATATTTTTAAAAGAACATACAAAAGCTGATAAAAATTTCACCGAGGAGCAATAATCATTTTTACCCAAATAAATACTTTTGTCCAATGTAAGTGAAAATATATGATGGTAAATATAAAGAAATGAAGAAAAGCTAATAAGGAATGAGATTAAATATTTTAATGATGAAGGTTAATTTAAATATTTAATTTGGCAAAGGAGAGTATTTTATTTTACTGAGAATAAATTAAATAAAGAGTTATACCAAAGAAACTAAGCAGCAACGAGAATATTTTGTGATTGGTAAAAGATTTATGTTAAAATTAATCAAACCTAAAGTCACGACAAAAGATTTGATTAAATTATTAACAGCCTTAAAAGGAAACATCAACGCAAACTATTATTAACATTTGGGTATACAAAGTGACAATAAATTAAGATAAAATCAAATATTGTCACGGAGATGAAAACCCTAAATATAAATATAAGTGAGAAAATATACAACGGAAACAACACCTCATGACAAAGGTCCTAAGGTCCACATCAATGAATAATATATTATTTATATACTGTTTATCTGACGAATAATTTGTTTCCTTTGCAGGATTAGGGTTGCATTGAATGCAATGAAGTGGCTCTCGACTGGTGGTTAAATGCTCTCAACGAGGAAGATTATATATTTTATTCTAGCCTCCGAGGATTTGTTGAGTCTTTTAAATCATAATATTTAAATTTATGTAATGAATAATGTCAGTTTTCATGGTTAATCAGTTATCAACCGTCATGAAGTTTGTAACAGGTCTAAGGCTTGTTGTTTCTCTTTAAATAGAGATCCCAGGACTCGGAGAAAGGAGTTAGAACAGAGTTAGAATAGGGTTAGAATTAAGTTAGAAATAGAGATTCTTTACACAAACAAATTGAAGCATTTTTGTATATCTGATGCAAGTTTAAACTTGCAATTTCATTCTGAGAGAGGCTATGGTGTATGATATGTTCTAAGGCAGCATTTGAGGATTGGAATTCGAGATACATTGTGACGGTATCATCTATTTGTCGTTTTAATTCAGTCAATTTAATTATCTCCATATCATTCATTTTTTGATTATTCAATTTAAATGTGTTAAGGATATGTTTAAATTGTCTGATTACATTTGCTAATTCAGTGTAGTTGATTTGATTGGTTTCTCTAAGAGAATTAAATCCTTTCTCATCAATTATAGTAATCTTAAAATATTGAATGGATTATTAAGTACGATTAATTGATTGATTAGGTTATTAATTTGTCTCCATAGTTGATCTAATTTGTTAATTTGCAAATCTAAATTGGTTCTTTCCGGAAAGATTAAAATCCTTTGTGTTTTACATTTAATACAATTATGTCCTTTGGATTATTAAGAATGAATTAATAATTTCTTCCTTGCACATTTGTACAAGTTGCAAACTATTGTATGTGCCAATCAGATTGAATTATTACCTGATACAAGTATTTGTTTCTGACATCTTGACTCCGTTGCCCAAAACAGACAAAGCACCAATCAAATTATTGATTTATTTTATGTTTAAAATCATTTGTAGATTCATTTTATGTTATTTGTTATTTATTTCTGTTAGAGTTTAAGTTAAATCATTTGCTTTTCTTAGAAATAGTTTACAGTATTTCATCTGATTTACAAGTATGCCATTATAATTGGATAAACTAGCAGCAAACCAACTATAAATTTGATCATACAACCTACTTTGATAATCAAAGGTTCACCTGCCTAGGTTGTAGCAGGACCTAAAGCATAGGGAGAAGCTGATCGTTAAGGTCAAACTTCAGTCATTGGCTCAAAAACGTTGTAGATTTGACCATAGGGCTTGGCATCCCCTTAGAATCCACAACCTACATTTTTGAGACCCAACAGGATGAATCTCCATTCTCATGTTAGAAAGGGGCCAATTAAGGGTTCAAACATCAATTATGTCTCAAGATTCATCAAGCTAGGAGATGAAGAATGTGAAATGGTATAATATACTAATAATATAATTCTACAAAAGACAAAACCATGATAGTTATATTGTTTCTTTAGTGATGCCCTATATCTCTAGCCAATTTTATAAACAAATACAATAGATAGGGGTAAAAGGTTAGTATTGTGTCACACTTTTATAAAGGAAACAAACAACACAAATATAATTTTCCAACTTAAATGACAAAAAAACTCATATTAAAGTTTAGAATTTTAAAATGACATAAACTAATGAAATGTAGCAATTTTAGTATAGTTTATGTTTATAATTTTTAAATTTTTTATAATTAGTCAGATTTTTTTAATTTAATTGATGAATTTTAATTGTTGATTTTTAAAAAAAAGTGAAGTCAATGGGACGTCAAGAAAAATATAGAAAAATCATTTTTTAAAATTTCTTTTTCCTAATTAGACAACTCAAATATTTAGTGCATGGAAACAAAAAAAAAATTGATAAAAAATATATTTTTTAATAACTTCGTAAAGTCAAATTTAACGAGAACGTGATAGTTTTCATGGGACATCAACTTTTGTGCATTTTTTATATTTTTTGAAAACAAAAAATACCTCTTGGAGAAGACTCTCTCCTCTACTGCGCCGTATATTTTTCAAAATTTTAAAATATATTTTACCAATTTGCTTGTAATTTCTAATTTACTTCATGTTTGATTATAATAACCTACATTGAATAAAGTTTTAAAAAACCTACAATAAAAATAATCAAAATTTGATAGAAAAAATATATCTAGAATTTGCATTCTGAGCACTATAATGGGTATTCAATCATTTTTGTAAAAATATGCTTTGACAAAATAAATTTGGAGTTGAACATGAACTTTTATACAAATTTTTGAAGATGGAGGGCTTGGCTGCCACATGGGATGCCACATAGACGTTTCGGGCGAGACGGTATTGCTTGAAAAATTTCCAAGTGAAACTCTCTCTTCCAAAAGCTTCTATGCAAATAAATACTATTTTCATAGTTGAAATCATATTTTATACATTTAAAGATTTTGGGTGACACTCTTTATGCCACGCAATGCCACATAGGTGCTACGTGGTTTCGGGCGGAACCGTTCCATGCGAAAATTGTTTAGAGCGAAACTCTTTCTATAGAAACTATTTAGTTCGCTGAAAGTGTGACACATGTTTGAAATTTTACCCATAGAATGGTATAGAAAGCTCACGTGTTCTCAAGGGATAGAAGGTCATGTAAAATCAATCAATCAATCAATCTATCTATCTATCTATCTATTTGTCTATTTGGCTATCTATCTATCTATCTATCTAGATAGAGATATGGAGATGATCCTATCCCTCATTTGACTAATAAAAAATAAATAAAATTTAGGTATTGAATCATATAGAAATGTTGAAACATATTATCGAATTATCAACTAACCAAAAAAATCCAAAATATCCTAACAACAAATTTTAGTTTTGAATAGAAATAATAATTCAACAACTCTCTCCTCCTCATTTGCTTCTCTTCAATCATTTATCATTCAGAAATAAATAAAATTTAGGTATTGAATCATATAGAAATGTTGAAACATATTATCGAATTATCAACCAACCAAAAAAATCCAAAATATCCTAACAACAAATTTTAGTTTTGAATAGAAATAATAATTCAACAACTCTCTCCTCCTCATTTGCTTCTCTTTAATCATTTATCATTCATGGAGGACCAAATGCTCCATTGGTCTATTGGGTGCTTTAAAAGAAAGACATTTTTTGATATATTTCTTAGTTTCAAGTAGTTGATGGATACCTACTAAATAGTATAGTTTGACATTAGGGCCTCTATAGTTAATGAATACATCATACAATCATAAATATTTAGATGCCTACCACCTTTCACCCTATGGTTCCATCCTAAAGAAAATATTAACTTTCACTTTTTTTGGCTAAATAAGGATGAAGCAGTAAGGTGAGTTGAGATTGTTTGAGGTAAACATATAATTAAATAAATGGAGGACAACTAAATCATAGATGATAGTAAAAATGCTAAATGACAAAAAATGAAAAAACTTAGGTTGTTAGGATATGCAAAGCTAATTATAATCATTTCATTTCATCAACACATTAGAGATGGGCAGGATTCATACTTGAACAAGTTAAAGAATGATACTAACACATCACAAGCTCAAAATAAAATATAAAATATAAAATCTCGAAAATAGGATAAATACAACTATAAAATCAGATTTTTGTCCATGCAACTGTATGTTTCCCTCAAGACACGCATTTAAAACAACTTGACTTGCTTAAGGAAATTCCTAATAATGTAACGTTCAACGTATATTAAGCTTTCCAAGAAATTTACAAATTATCGTAATAATGGAGGTCAATTTTCATAGAAAACCTTTGAATCACTTTCCCTCTTGCGTTACGTTCACGCTGTACATAAATTTCCAATGTGGCGTACAAGAGAGGGCCCATGGATAATAATCAGCAAGTGAAGTCTGAACAAAAATTCTTGCATTAGGCAAAGGACAGACATGATAAAAACTGGGGCATGTGCATGAACGGGTGTTGTAGTCAAAATGTTTTTCCACACGGCAACCAATTTTTTCCTGGAAATTTAACGTAGGTGATGTGTGTTTCTCAATCCAATCAACTCACACACCTTGGATCCCATTGACCAACTCAATTCCTGGGGCATAATTCATTTATGTTGCCTACGTTTCTTAGGAAGAAAAGTTATTGAAGGTTGTTGAAGTCACTATGGGAGATTTTGTGTATCCACCGGAACTCCTTTCCTGTGCAATCTGAAAATCAGTTGACTAAAAATGAAAATAAAAGAAAACATTAAAGAATAGCCGTATATTATTGTGTGAAGGAGTCCAAACATGTCAAAAAAATCCTCAAGCATTTGTATTTGGTGAGTTTGTTCACACTCATTTAAAGGTGTTCAAATTACATACATGTAAGGTGGAGATTCATTGTAGATAATTTGGATTGTATTTCAGAGAGTTCAGAGTGCATGTAGAGGAGAGGATCCAATAGTTGAGTATCCTAACTTCATGCCTCTCAAAATTATATGTGGCAATTTCGAATCACTTCAAAAATTTTAGAGAAGTTTACTTGGCAAGGCCTCTCCTTATAACTAAGGTTTCAGGTCCACATCATCAAATATGATGCCCCATCAACATAATTTTTGTTGGGATGTCCAAAAAGACCCAAAAAAAATGGTGGACCAATAGTTGTGCATTAAGTCATGTTTTGTTGGTGCGCTGATATGGCATCACATGTTTGGTAGCTTTTTAGATCTAAAGAGCACAATTCATTCAATTATAAGTACTTATAGTCAACACTAATAATCTTAAACTCACAACTACTAAAGCTAAACTTTTAAAAATCCCAAATACTATCACAACTATTCGAACATGCTCAACAATTGAGTCCTCTGAGGACTCCTAAACAGGGAAATTTGAAGACAGAAATAACTTCTGGACTGTTTTTTGTATTGGCTTTTGCTTTGTTCCATTCTATATTGCGGACTGCTTCAACTCTTTTGGTCTCTTATATTTGGATTTTTGTTACTTCTTACAGTCTCTAGTTTGAGGACTGGTCTCTTGTAATTATTTTTTTCATTAATCAATACCAAAAAAAAAATCTTGTTCTTGAGTTTTCTTCATAGACAGGGACCTCTCTAGGTGAGCCAATTCGTGAGGGATGCTGCCATAATTGCCATATGACCATGTAGTAATTTCCTACTCATGTGAGGTAAACGGAAAGTTAGAGTTGAGTAGATGGAAGTGTGACTTTCCGTCACTACGCTTGGAATCTTCTGCTACGCATTAGGGTCTGACTGACTAGAGGGTGCAGCTGCTATTGTCAGGTGCATAATATTTTTTCCTATAACCTTCGTGTAAACACAGCCAACTAATTATGTCTTCGTCAGGTGGGCAATAACTCGGAAGCACACTATATCAACTTCAAATTTTATCGTCCTTGTGTAAACACAACACTGACTTCAGCCTTTTCTTGGTCATGACGAGGCAATCACCGACTATATTAACTTAACCTTTATACTTGTCGTGTTGTTGGCAGGCAAGAACGTGGAAACATAGCCCGCAAAATTTGACTTCACCAAGACAACAACATGCAACCACTATCCATTTGCGCACTGTTGGTTTATTGGCTATTTCTATCTCTATACTAGTTAATTGTTGAAGCACTAAATCATTTGTTTTCAATTACTGGGCTTCTTAACACATCCACTTTACTCTACTCTACTCTCTCTACTCTTGCTTGTAATTCCATTGTTAATTTATTTATTTGTTTCTTCACTAAAGCATCATTTTTTTTTTGTTAATGGCATCAACTTTGTCATCAAGTCGAAGAGAGCAGGGATGTGATCCATTTTTGGTACTTGAACCTCTCAACAAAAAGATGAAATCCTCCATGTCTATAACTGTCTGATGTATTCATCAACCATCGAGGCCCAAACGTCAAAATAACTCTAGCTTCTCATCTTTACAATTCTCTAAAGGAAGATGGGATCCAGACATATCTATATTCTAAAGAGACTGGACTGGGAGATTCACTTTCTCCCACCATAAAGAATGCAATATTCTCTGTCGCAATGCACATAGCCATCTTATCACCATGATATGCAGAGTCTGCTTGGTTCTTAGTTGAGCTAGCTTTGATGTTTCAAACCAAGGTTAGGATTATTCCCCTGTCTTGCCTTATTGAGCCTTCAGACTTTAAATTCACTTACACTGAAAACAAGAAAAACTTAGTTTTCCCTCAAATTGTCCTCGCAGCTTGGCCTTGCTCTTGCTGTTCATTGATTAATTTTGATGGGCACTAAATGTGAGGAATGATGCAGGAAGGAGAAATTTGATTGTTATGAGTGTGAGCAATAGGATTTTGTGTAGGGTTAGTTGTTATAAGGGGTTTTGATGTTTTGTTGACTCATCATTTTTGTTGTAATCAATTTGTCCTTAGTTATCTCAGAGGGTTTCTCCTGGAGGGGTGTTTTGTTACATTTGTTGAAAAAGGTTTTATGGATATAATTTGTTGTGCATTTGAGTCCACTAACTTTATTCTTATCAAGGAACCCATTTTGTTGTTCTATTATATGCTCTTGAAAATATGTTTCATTATATATATATATATATATATATATATATATATATATATATATATATATATATATATATATATATATATATATATATATATATATATATATATTCTACAAAGTTCCTTTGTACAATGTAACTATTTTCTTTTTATTTTAAATTATTGTAGACAGAAAAAAATTTACCTAAAATTTTAATATGTTTTGCATTTGCAATATAAAGTTAAAAATTATTAAATATAAATGAGGTTTTTTTCTACTATTTATGTAAAATTGTTTTATTATTTCTAAGTTTAATGATTAATGTTGTTTTGAAGAGTAATAAATAGGTTTTTTAACTATTTAAATAAAAATGTACATGCATTCCAAGCTCCTTAGAATGAATCTTCACCTTACAAGTTTGGTTAGTTGAGCTCGTTTAGTGAACAATATGAAATAGTGGTGTGATCATTAATTGCACTCCTTACTAAGGGTAATATGAGGTCTCTACAAAAAAGATGAATTGTAAACTACAAATGTGAAACCATATTGACTGGTGTTTTCCTACCCTCAATTAATTTTGGTATAATATGGGTAAACATTATTTAATATTTTAAAATCCACATTAATCAATAGAGGTGGTTTAGAAAGTATCTCTTTTATTTTGTTTTGATTTTTATTATTTTAAAAGAACAATTCACTAAAATAAAAATGAATACAATAGTCATTAAATAATGACAAATATAATTGTAAGGGAAAGTACTTCACATTAGATTAATCTAAGTTAATTTTAAAAAACTATTCAATAAAGTACAATTAGTTTAGATTAATTATAGTTGGGTTCATCATTGCCACCAATCTAAGTAATTAAAATAAAAATAGAAATCAAATAAAACTAAATGTGATTTTTAGCTAGATTTTAAATGATTGAGAAGTGTTGGACAAATATTAGAAAATGCAAAGGATTTCTCATTCGGTAATCATATCACTCATAAATTTATTCCATGATCCCACTTTTTATTTGGTCAGTATTAGTGATTATTACTCTTTGTCATGCTTTGTCCTAAATAATAGCATTGCCTAATCACTATATGTGCAATGTTATTGATATGAATTTATCTCATTGACTTGCTAGACTTGAAAATATTTATACCTTGAAAATGATTTGAAATATTTATAGATTAATTTTGATATTAAGCATAAACTTTTGATTTCATATAATTAGCATTTAATAGATTGTGATACTAATTTTCTCCGACTTGTCAACCACTCAATCATTGTATCCCATGAGTGCTACTTTTTCATTTGCTACCATTTATTTTTAAGCTAGATTTCATAATAAAGTTGCAATAGAATAGTGATAATAAAGTTTTTTACTTTTATTCCCTTCTAATCTCGCCCCAAAGCCAATTAGTAAGTGATTCAATTTAAAGTTTGATCATGTCCATTTTTATTTTATTTTATTTCCTTCAGACATTTGATTAAACTTTTATAGTTTGATCGTGTCCATTTTTATTTTATTTTATTTCCTTCAGACATTTGATTAAACTTGGAGCTCAATTGACTTATGCTATATTATATATTTCAACTACATCCAGATGTTGATTGAAATGTTTTGTTTAACTTTTTAAAGTTTTTCACTCAATCTCATTGCATACATGGGCTCAGAATCTATTGGTATTTTTTTTTATCATGCTTAGTTTTCTTTGGTTATTTTGAGTGTTTTTCATTTTTTTTTAATCTTGATCTATTCTTGAACATGATTTTAGTTTTAAAGATGGTATAAGTAGATTTTGCATTTGGTTGACCCTCTAAACTTGAGGACTATAAATTGATGTCTTGCCAAATAACTGAAACATAATCTCTCCTTACTCTCTTTTATAATCTCTTTATCTCATCTAGAAAGTAGAGTAAGTTACAATGGCAAGTGCAACAATCAAAGTATAGGGCCATTCACACTCCACATGTAAAGCAAATGTGTTGGCATCTTTTCATGAGAAGGAATTTAATTACAAATTCCTCCTGGTGGACTTCTCAACAGAGACTCACAAGCTATCTCCTTTTGTCACTCTCAATGTAAGAAAACAAATAGTTGACTCACTTCCTTTCTTTCTTTCATACATTCACATCATTCATCATTTGATTTATTGATGCAGTCATTTGGATAGTCACATGCATCTAGATTTCGACTAGTGTAGAGTGATTGTCAACATTGAACACTAGTCTTGATGTTGAACATGGTGTTTGTGGCCATCTCACTACTAGCACCTTGAAGAGATTAGAGTGGGAGACCACAGTCACATGTTTGGGCATGCGATTAATGGAACCCCTAAGCTAATGCCACTTACCCTTGTTGCTCCACATCAGGTCCTTTTGATATAATGGGACCAAAGAGAGAGCTTCACACAACTCCAAAAGCTAGATTAAACTAGGTGCCTTGCAAGTAGGCCAAAGCTTTATGTGTTGCTTGGTTCTAGAAGATTATTAGTGTGCCCATATTACTTACACCAATTATTAATTAATATTATTTCTTGGTTAATTGCTGCCACTCTTGGACAAATAGTGTAGATAAGGGAAGCACAATATAGATGACTAAATTTGTTTGGAAGTAAAATATATTCTAAAATGAATAAATTCCTATTATATAAAACATACGTGTAGATAACTTACTGCAATCTTTAACAACTCTTTGATAAACTAAATCAGATCATGAAGTTGGTTTATATCATTGAATTTTTGTACAAAGCTCTCCAAATTAGTATTAGTGGTAGTGGAAGGTCCACAACTGGTGAGTTATTGATAAGATTATGAAGATGATGAAGGGGTAGAAGGCCCAACAATTATTTCTTCCTGAGGAGGAGAAGAGGATGAGAAACAACTGCAAGAGCAACAACATGAAGGAAAAGGAAACTTGCCCATTACTAACAATGAGGAAATATATAGAGGGGAAAGAAAATTTAAAGTTGTCATTTCTTCTTTCTCTAGAGACAAGATCACTCACTAAGTTTGTCTAGACTTGATCATTGTAATTTATTATCATGTGAAAGGCATTTTCCATCAACTGTCAATGGGGGCAACGATTGAAGAGATGTATTTACAACGCACCTATTTTCACCATGGTGGACATGAGAACAAAAGTTATCCAAGAAAAAACAAATGAGCCTAGGAGAGCATGAAAATATGAGAAATATTGTAACTCAACAACAAGAAAAGGTGAGAAATGCTACACCCATTCATGGTCGAGCTTAAACAACACACTCTAATATTTGACCACTTAGGATATTTGCTCAAACATAGATCAACACTTGTAATTTGATTTACAAACCTTGTTTTCTAATTCACAAACCATTGAACTGAAATATGGTAATCCTAATTTTTTAGTATACTCATGCAATTTCAATCTCATACATTTGCATAATTCAGATTAATATATATCACAACAAGTTCAAATTAAAGATTTGAACTAACTCAACAACTATTGTTATAAAGATTGATTAACAATATTGTTTGAACTTGAACTGTTTAATGATCTGTATGAAGAAACCTGTATGTTAGAAATTACATAAACAAACATACCAATTGTAACACTTTCCTGATCAATACCTGATAAGACTCTTTCAAATTCTCCTCAGTCAATACATAGATGAAATTGCTGTCTCAAATCAGAGGAGATAAATATATACTCAGAGTGTCAAACAGGAGTAGACATTCTTCAATTCAATCTGTTATAAATTCTTTGCCACAATGATCTCCAATGTCTCCCTTCTAATCTACAATGCAAGGTCTGAGCTCCGCTTCAAGACCAATGCTTTCTCTAATCCACAATTATGAAATCAACATCACCAAATATGATGAAAAACTATCAACACAAGGCAACGATTCCTCTCCAATATCAGATCAGCCAGCAATGAGTCTTCAATGATATAGATAATAGTACTATACAGGCTGCAATGTATTTCATTTATATGCAAATCGCTGTTATAGTCTCCTCTATTATTGATCACTTTGATGGAATCATGATTTAGTGTCAAATATAATGCACAATGAATGCTCTCCAAATGATGATTGTTGTTGATAGAAGGATTCAAGCCTTACACCTCAACTATTCCTTTGATTATAACTAATGCCAAATCAATTGATATAAGCTAAGGGGAATGTAAGTGAAGATATGATATTCCTTTGGTATGACTGAGATGGAATATATAGCTTAATTCCCACAATGGATTTTTTAACACTTCAGAAATATGATATAGAGTCTTCAATAGATGTAAACAAGGCCCAAAAACACTTCACAAAATTCCCTTTGACAGCATATTAGTCTTCCACGATTTCAATAGCAAAGAATTGAAATCATAAGATATGCATTCACAACCATATATGTGGGACCCTCATTGTCAGTTGCTGTAGAATGCATCTCCTATTAAGCTTTCCTTCTGTCGGAACCCACAAATTCTATATCATGTGTGATTCTTCAAATGCTGTATAAAATGTTGTATATTACTTAGTGATTGCCGGGGCCCACAATACACTTCAAATAGGCTTAGATAGATTGCATCAGAGTTTGTCTCCTCTGCAACAGCAAGCAATATAAACTTTAGATAAATACAAACAACTTTCCAAAGAGTAGTCCATGAATTCCCAAACTCATATTTTACACAAACTCTCTATAGATGCATCGATGAATTACTTTGTAGAATGGATTAGTTTTTCAAGGGCCCACACACCACTAGTTAGAGACTCATAAAATTCATGATTTCTGATTATAATAATCATAAGCTACAACCTCTATCTACTGGGACCCACTGCAACTGTCAGCGTTTGTCTCTGACTTTACCAGCAATACCTTATCAAACTATACATCTAAAATTTGCAATACAAATGGAATTAACAACCTGCGAACACCAGATAAGAACTTGGAGCAAATACCAATTATATATATTTATCGAATTCATTTGCAAATTTATATTTATTCATAAATCAATAAATTTGCAATAAAACCCTCTGACTAATACTTATTTTCAAATCTTCATACAATGTCTTCAATGAAGCATAATGATCAACAGTTAGCAATAAACCTACTGAAAACCTAGAACAACACTTGGAGCACAAATGTGAAATCTGAGATGATTTCACCTCAATGACCGTAAGGGAGCATCACCAAACCGATTTCTGCAAATGCAAGGGAACATCACCTTGACATGAGTTGAATACAACTTGACAAAAGTCATAAACCAAAACATAAGCATCTGAAAAAGCATGCTCAACAATGACTCTCAAGCTTCCTTTTAAAGCCATTACATTAATTAGGCCTAGCCTTATTTTATTAAATGAGAGTTTACATGTACACATCATACCCAAGCATTTTAAATGCTTTTACATGAACTTTATTAAATGCTTGCAATTATACTTTTTAAATGCTTGTTCATAACACTTTTTAATAAAGTGTAGTACTACTGACTTAATTAATTTAAATAAAATATTAATTTTATAAAGTAAATAAAAATACTTTACAAAATTAATTTATAATTATAATATTTTAAGTTACTTAAAAGTGGGGACACGACAACCCTCCCTTCCCGAAATTGTTTGTCCCCAAGCAATGGGAAGAAAACTGAACTCAATCAATCCCTGGATCCCAAATCTAGCGAGGTTCAAGCATGTTCAACCGCATCTCCTCAAGGTTGCTGATAAAGATCCTGGGACTGCTTCCATTGTCGCACAAAGTAGCAAACACCAATGTGCCTAACTTGCCATGAATCAGAACAATAGTATACAAACTAAAAATATCATTGCAAATGAAATGCCAAGTATCATCTTCAATACATGAAGAAAAGGAATCATCATGAAACCAATTGCCAACAAGAAAATATGGATTCCCATCATAATAAACTCTTCTATATGTTGTTGTTCCAAAACTAAAATCACTTGCTTCAATGTTCAACAATGAAGAAAAATCATCAACCCATGGAAAGAAAACTATCACATCATCCATATACTCCAATAAGCACACAACATCACAATCATACATAGGCTGATTTAGTTCATCACATGGAACTAATGTATCAAACAAAACTGAACCTTCTTCATTCCCATTATCATATTCATGCATATCATTATTGGCTGGCCCAAAATCAAAAACTTGAGCTGATTGGAAAGGAATAGGACTATTGTCCTCAAACAAATCAGGAATTATATCATGCTAATCAACTCCATCAAAGGCTGACCCAAAACAAGAAATTCCATATATATCATCTATGCTTGTATGAAACCATTCATGACTCATAGTGATCATCTACTTAGCTGTTATTTGATGAGGTAAAGTGTACTTGAGGCCTTTCATAACAACTTGTTTTCCATCATGTTGGAAAATCAGTTCCATAGCTTATAGATCATGCATAACCTTTTTCAAAGAATGTAACCATTGCAACCCAAGCACAATTTCATTATCTTTCAAGTCAAGCACATAGAAGTCATCACAAAGAGTGTACTCACCAAATTTGATACTAAGTTTGCTTACTTTCTTCTTGCAAGGAATAGAGAGTCCTCCTACTATGTTCATATCAAAGCCTTCAAAATCATCACAAAGTACTCCACTTTTGTTGACCAAGCCCTCATCAATTTAGTTATGTGAAGCTCCACAATCAAGAAGTGCTAATACTTTGCAAGCAAACAAAGTACCTTAAAAAATGAATGGATTGTTCCTTGAAGCACCTGAAAGATATGCAATTCTAGAACTCTTGTTGTCATCAAGTGTAAGTTCTGGTGTTGGCTATCCATCATGATCATCATCATCAAGTACCTCTATGTAATGCACTTTGCCTTTGCCTAGGCACCTATGACCAATCTCCCTAGGTTACTTGCAAGAGTAGCATAAGTTTTTCCTTTAGAGTTCATCTCTCTTCTTGAGTCATCCTAGAAGTACCTTCACCTTTCTTTGGAGGAGTGGGCTGCTCATAAGATTTCTTATTTGTACCTTCATCCTTGAAGCTCTTCTTTTGTGGAGTGTATGAAGGAATGATATCTAAATCAAGTGCAAGATCAATGGCCTCATCAAGTGTGCTTAGCTTATGAACCTTGACTAACCCTTTGATCCTATCATTCAACCCTTCAACAAACAACATTGTGATTCTTTTATTAGACATGTCAGGTACCATGATAGCAATCTTTTGAAATTCATTCACATATGCCTCCACTCTTCCACTTTGTTTAAATTATGCAAGCTCATGGTAGTAGACTTGCACATCTTTTCTATCAAACCTGTTAATGAGTTTTTGAACAAACTCATCATATGAAGTAATCCTATTGTAATGTTGAGAGACAAGTCCATGGTGCCACCATTCATATGCCAATCCTTCCAAATGCATAGTAGCAAAATGTATGGCCTTTTCTTCACTCATAGGCTTGAGTGTAAGAAAGGTATCTAATTTGTTCACCCAGGCGCTTGCACTTATCTTGCCACTACCATCAAAGCTTTGAAGAGGTATCTTGTTCAAAGCATCCTTGTACTCCTTTGGTTGAGCTCTTCTTTGCCTTCATTAATTCACTCTACCTCTTTTAGTTTCATGCTTATGGTTCAAGAAGGTATTGATGTTCACTCTATCCCGAACATGATCCGGAAGTGAATCATACTCATCAATCAAGGCTATCAAGTCATCAACATCTTCATCTTCAAACTCTTCCTCAATTAGCTCTTCTTCTCTAGGAAGAAAGGTAGGCTGCATAGGTCTCTCAACAGTTGGTGTGTGTGTCCTTCTTCTCCTTGGTAAACCTACAATGCTGCCTATTTCATTAGCCCTGTTGTTGTTGTTTCTGTTATTACCCACCAAACCTTGAAACATTCTTTCAATATTTGCATTTGTTTGTCACTGTTGTTCAGTTGCCTCACATTGTTGAGCTGCCATCTCACGCTGATTTTCAATCATCTCTCTAACCATTCGATCCATATCAACTTGTGGATTACCTTGTTGCCTTCTATCACCCATTGGCCTTCTTCTATAGTGATGAGGCAAAGGATCAATGTTGAAGCTCATAACCCATAGGCTGGTAGGTCTATGGCTCTAATACCACTGTAATATCCCCTTTAGGATATTTTCTCAAACATAGATCAACACTTGTAATTTGATTTACAAACCTTGTTTTCTAATTCACAAACCATTGAACTGAAATATGATAATCCTGATTTCTGAGTATACTCATGCAATTTCAATCTCATACATTTGCATAATTCAGATTAATATAGATCACAACAAGTTGAAATTAAAGATTTGAACTAAGGGTGTGTGCAAGAAGTTGTGTCCACTTTTTGGCCAA
This sequence comes from Cunninghamia lanceolata, assembly GCA_027924645.1. NCBI lineage: Eukaryota > Viridiplantae > Streptophyta > Pinopsida > Cupressales > Cupressaceae > Cunninghamia > Cunninghamia lanceolata. Next base: position 12,426,879 of record BSBN01000870.1, on the reverse strand, counting down.
AAAGTGAAGTGTTTTCCCTGATTTTCAGAATTTGTCACATTTGACCTAAAAATTTGAAGCACTTAACGGTGGAATCTTGGAAAAAGTCACAAAATATGAAATGTAGTACTCGGAGTCTAGTTTCCAAATATGTAATTTTTTTCAATACCCAGATGATAGAAATTGATTTTGAATAGGCGTTACTAGAAACCACTGTTTAAAAGTCACTTTTTTTTTACTATACCATGTACATGTACGTCATCCATATTTTGACCTAAATAATCATATTTTTCAAAATCCTTTTGGGAAAAGCTTTGTAACTCACTGAAGCATGTTTTCCATATTTATTTGTAATTTTTTATTGAATATTTTTTTGTTATTAATTTTTTATTGGTCATTTTTTGTCTTTTAAAAAATCATCGTGTACATCACGCATAAGATGACCTAAACTTAACATTTTATGAAATTTTTTTTTTTAAATTGAAAAGAATTGTCTAAAGTACATTTTCATACAATTTTTTTTACAAAAAAATATTTCAATAAAAAGTTATTAAAATATTAAAAAACTCTGATAATTCAAGGTTATGAACATATTTCATCAGATATTGATTAAAAAATAGAAAAATTAATTTAATTGTAAAAAAATTATATATTTAGAATCTACATTATCTCCTCTATAATGGGTTTTAATTTCGTCAAAATATTCTGCAAAATAGACCTTTAAATATATGCCCAAAGTCACTATTTTGTTGTGACATTAACAGGGCCTTCAAGTTGTAGGTCAAACTAGGCCCAGAGGTCAGGGTCGGGTCCCCAAAGCATTTTCCGAAGCGGGTTACAAAGCAAAACCCGAGCCTAAAATTCAAATTTTGAATAATGGGATCTCGTTTATAAAACGCGATCCCGTTTATAAAACGGGATCCCGTTTCTTTATCCATCGGCGCTGAATAAAACGGGATCCCGTTTTATATAACGGGATCCTGTTTTATATTTGCCCATTTTTTTAAGAAGACTGTACTATGACTGTCATTTCTGCAACTTGCCCTACAGTACGGCTGACAGCGACACTTGCAACATTCTTTGGCATATTTCTTTCTTTTGTAGGTCCATCAACTTGAAGTATTGTTGGTATTTTGATAGAAACCATCATGGAGACGTTATTTGAGTGAAATTTTGTTGAATTGGTACTTGTTTGAAGGACTTGAAACACATTCAAGTTTTTGACATTCATTTGTACATGCTTCATAAATTTTTTAATCATGGGATCACAAAGTCGTAATAAGAGGAAAGATAGGAAGCTATTAACTCCTGAAGAAATTGAAGCAAAGAGAGTGAAGGAGGCAAAAAGACAAAGAGATAGAAGAGTAAAGATTCAATCAATGAACAATGCTGAAGCATCCAATTCCACAACTATTGAAGATAAAAATATTGAGGAGACCATGGATATAGATGATGCAAGTTTGCAAGAGGTGAATGTGGAAACTAATATGATTATGCAAACTACTCCTGGTATGTCTTCAAATCCCTCTATTAATGCTATGGAGAATGTTTCAATGGGCACAAATCCAGGTACTTCTTCAAATCCACTTTTGAATGAAATGGAAATAGTGTTGATAGAAGATTTAAAACAAGCTAGATATAACAATGTTGAGATTGATAATATTCGTAGAGATCAAAATTTGAAACAAATTGTAGTTGAAAATGAAAATGAAAATCCTTTTGTTGAAAATGAAAATGAAAACCCATTTGTTGTTGAAAATGAAAATGAAAACCGTTTTGTTGTTGAAAATGAAAATGAAAACTGTTTTGTTGTTGAAAATGAAAACAAAAATCCTTTTGTTGAAAATAAAAATGAAAATCATTTTGTTGTTGAAAATGAAAACGAAAATCCTTTTGTTGAAAATGAAAATGAAAATGAAAACCGTTTTGTTGTTGAAAATGAAAACAAAAATCCTTTTGTTGAAAATGAAAATGAAAATGAAAACCGTTTTGTTGTTGAAAATGAAAATCGTTTTGAAGTTGAAAATGGAAATGAAAATCTAGGAAGTGATGTTGAAAATGAGAAATATTTTTTTAAAATTGAAAGAGATGTTTTGGATAATCTTCCTGGTAAGATTTCTTGGAGACAAATAAGAACACATGCCAATAGATTATACAAGGAATTTTTTTATCGTAAAAAACTATCATTTCAATGTCAACTAATGATGCAATTAATGAGAATGTAGAAAATGAGAAAAGTAATGAAAATGTTAGGCATTTTTGTTAAACCAAGAAGAAAAGATCAATCACTAAAACATGCTATGTCTACTGTTGCTAGTGCCATTGAGTCTATTGGAAGTAATAGTCGATCCAAAGATAAAAATGCAGCAAGACGAGCTATAACAACTGCTATAGTGAATAAAACAACTTTGAATAGAAGAATGGTAAGCAATATTAGTGGAATTCTAAAAATACATCCTAAAACATTGGTAAGAGCGGCAAAAAGAAGAGAAAGTATAGAAAATGATCCAATTAACCAATGTTGGATTTTTAGTGGTCGACTCCCGAGATCTGACATGAAACTAAATGTTGAAATCAGATCTTTGATCGAAAAATATTGGCATGATAATACTAGGGTATCGTCCAATGCTAGAGATGTTTTAAAATTAAGAGTGGGGTCCAAAGTTTGCGATCCTCATCCAAAACACCTATTAGATACAATGCAAATTGAATTTTATAGAAAATTTTGTGATGAATTAGTGTTACCTGGTAATATTAAAATAAGTCAAAGATCTTTTGAAAAATGCAAACCATGGTATGTAAAGATTAATAAGGAACGAATATCTTGTTGTTGTAAAACGCATGTTCAATTTCGTGATTATTATGATGTGTTTCAATATATACGTTGTACTTTACATCGTAACATGATTATACAGGAATGTGATATTAATATGCCAACTGAAGCAATAAAAGAGTTTATATCAAGTTTGTTCTATGAAAGATCTAATGAAAAAGGTTTTTATTTAAGTTCATGTATTTCTGGACAATGCACTAGTTGTGGCAATCTTTCTTTGTTAAGAGTTTGTATGCATGAAAGTGTTAAAAATAATTTTGGACAACAATTAGTGGATGTTAAAAGATTTAAGAATGTTGAATATTCTTTAAAAGATGGAAAATTTGGAAAGCGTTGTGATTTAATTACAGAAAAGGTTAGTGTGCATGCATTCATATCAGAATTTAAAAGTAAAATTGTACCAAAATATGTCAAGCACTCTCAACAAGCTCGATGGCTTGATGGACAATTTCGTGAATGTAGAAACAAATTTCTAGTTGGTACTATACTATCAGTGGTTGAATTTGCGGAAAACTATACTTTAGCTTTGCAAGAGGAAATTCAATCACAATATTACAATTCAGTGTAGGTTGCTATGTTTGTTCATATTGTTTATAGACATGCAGATGATAGCATAGAGAATGATAGAAAAGTTTTGAGCGAGTATCATTTCTATTTGAGTGACAACCGGTTACACTCGTCAGAGTTTGTTCAATATTGTTTCAATATATTTTATACAAATTTAAGAGAAAGAGGAATCCAGATGACTGAACATCTTATATGGTCAGATAATTGTACGGGGCAATTCAAGAATGCTCGAATGTTCTATTGGTTATGTAGCGTTCACAAGGAGAATAAAGTCCATGACAAACAGTATATAACAAATAGTCCATGAAATAGTCAAATATATAAAGTCCAGGTCCATGTTCAAAAAAATATATAAAGTCCATGTTCAACAATATATATATATATATATATATATATATATATATATATATATATATATATATATATATATAAAGTCCATGACACAGTATATAACAAATAGTCCATGAAATAGTCAAATATATAAAGTCCAGGTGAACAACAATATATATATAAAGTCCATGACAAACAGTATATAACAAATAGTCCATGAAATAGTCAAATTATACATAGCCCATGTTTGAAATAACCTATCACATACTATCTCTATCATCAAGAGTCCTCTTCACACCATGCGAACTACTCAGATGACCTGAATCACTCTGCAAAAGAGAAAGATTTATATGAAATTAGATGTAAGATGATTAGTCCAAATCTAATTTAATGACAATTTTTAAATTTATAATTTAAATATCATAAAATTAAATTACCGTGTGAGGCTGAGAGGCATGCTCTGGTGCACCTGGACCTGTGTCTCCATGCTCTGAATCAATCTATTTAATACAAGAGAAAGTTCAAGTTGAAATTAGATATACTTGACGATTTTAAAAATGATTTAATTCAATTTAATTTATAAGAACTATCATATTTAAAAATTATTATACCATAAGAGGAACTTGTTGTGAATCCTCTATTCTAGGACCTGTCTCTACAGGCTTAGCTCCATGACATGTATCGAGCTATATTTTAAGAAAAAAGAATTTTGAATGTACATGTCAACATATATATATATATATATATATATATATATATATATATATATATATATATATATATATATATATATATATATATATATATATCAAGAAATTTACTTTAAGTTCACAACGTTTATTTTAATTGTTCAATTTAAATATAATCTAAATTTTAAATTATACCGTATCAGGTTGCCCATCTCCTCTGTCCTCCTGCTCTACATGTGCTGTGTGTTGATCATGAAACGTGTCACTAACAAGCTCCTACAATGTCATTTATATTTAAGTTAGCACATGTGTGTACAAATTAGGTTTTAAAACATATGTATAATTGACTTACAGTGTACATGTTATTAAATACGTTTTTCAACAACCTGAAATGCAGTCGACTCCTGATATAAACTTGGATTATCCAAGTGTGGTACAATGCCCATCCTCATAGTTGTGTCAACCTGCATAGACATATTTATAAAATATTAAATATGTATGTGCATGTTTTTAGATACACTGATATCAAAATAGAATTTAAGTTTAAGTATATATACAGTTTTTTAAAACAATATACATACTGTAAGAGTGTCATGTGAGATGCCCAATGATGGAGGAGCACTCGAGACACCCTGAGATGGAGGATTCAATGTGGAAGAACCCTGAACTAGTTCATAAATAAGTTCATAAATATTTAATTGTACACACAATCAAGACTGAATTTTACAAATTTACAAATCATTGATTTAATGTACCCCAAATGGGTGCCCGAGATGAATAGGTGTCGATGAAAAATTAATTCGATCAATTGTGACCCCTGTTGCCATCATCTACACCGAACAAACCAAACAATTCGATTGTTAAAATATTACAATTTAATTGATCATCTATATGTTGATTAAAAACATGTGGTTAAAAAATTGTTTTAAATTTAACATGTGTACATAAACTATATATACCTATGTCAAATGATCAGTGGGATGATCCTCAACAAATAGATAATCAACAAATGATTCAGTGCCCACATTATCAGATGATGCATGTGTAGCTAAAGTGGGTGCAACTGCCTGATCAGGTCCATAACACAACTGATTGCAACTCGTACATGTATGAGGCATCGACGCATGTGGAGTGGCACTAGGACTACTTCCATCATCAACTCCTCCATGCTCTCTAACTCGAGCTACCATCATAGAAGTTTGCTCATGTAGGCTACCTAAGAGTGAACTCAATGTGCCTAGTGTGGATACCACTGCACGATGCTCAAAGGGCGAAGGAATGGCAACAACAGGAGGGTCAATAAGAGGTTGAACAGGCACCGGTCATTGGGGATCAATCCGTGCCCCCAACCTCTATTGTGGCATGCCACCACCAACACCCTGGAATGATCTAAAATCAAAGTAGTTGGGTTTTTTATTCATAACAAACTCTACATATAATTTTCTCAAAAAATATAAAGGAACCTCACAATTAGCATGAGGTGGATAATCAAACACCATCCACCATCTATCCCAAAAATTGGCAGACATTCCTTCATGCCTACACCACCTGATTGATATTCTTTTCTTATTTGCAGGAATAGGTTCATTTGTAATGGGATGTCTAAAATATTGTGCTAAATGAGCTTTTGTGATTTTAAGATCCAAAATAGTCTTATAGGAGAGGCCATCAGCATAAAATTAGCGCCTCTCCTCTCTCCATTTCTGGAATCCATCAAAATCTGAGTCAATAGACCTCACAGAATCTACAATGTTTTGCATCAAAGATGCAAAATGTACTACGTGAGGTGGCATGAATTGTTCACTGCGAATGGAATTCAGTTTTTCTTGTATCGAATCCACATTTTAATTTATTATGGCTCGCAAGTGAGCCTGGTCAGTTCCAGGTGGGGGTGGAGGTGGAGGTGGAGGTGGGTCATCTGCAGGTGGGGCATCTAGAGGTGGGGCATTTGGCGCTGGGGGTGGGGGTGGGGGTGCGGCTGGATCATCTTGTGCATTAAGGAAGTCCTCAACATCAAAGTGAATATCATCTAGCTTCATGATGTATATATAAAAATCTAGATATGAACTTGCATATATATACATATAAACATACAAACTTCAGTACAAATTTAAAATTAAATCAAGAATATATATATATATGTTTCAAGAAATTACACTTGAAATAAATTTAAATTAAAAACATACAAATAATGTATACATGCATGTACAAATTTCAAAATGTAAGAGAGCTATTAGGACTACCATTCAATAATGATTGATACAATGGGCAATATATATTTCAAAATTTCAATGTGCATTTAAGTAAGGAAACTTCTCTAGACAATCATCATGTATTTCTTAAATATGAATATTCATCCCAAATTTTAGAAGTTATTTTAAAGAAATATGGTGCATTTAGGAACTTGGTGATTGTTGGGGTAAAGAGGAATATATGATCATGCTAGAAGAGGCACTGATTAGGCTCATAATTGGCCAAGGTTGCTTTGAATAAGGTTAAAACAAGGAGATACCCATGTTGATATTCACACCCTTTGGTCCACACCTACATTGGGATGGATTAAGCTTGAAATTTTGATGGGTAGCCAAGGGTAATCCTAGTAGGAGAGTATATTTATTAAGAGATGATAAGGGAAAACCTCTACCTATCTTAAAGCTTATGATTTTGGTGTCAAGAACAATAATATGGTAGATTCTAGGGCCATGATATCCAGGGCCTCAAGATGACTTGGAAACTAAACAAGATATCCCTTAGTGTGGAAGGAGATTCCAAGATCAACATTGATCATATGAAAAAGCATAGATGAAGCTTGTGGTTATTGGAAACTATTATATATTGGAAGCTAGAAACTTGGTGAATACTTGTTTAAATCTATCTCCTTCAAACATATCAATGGGGCCACCCTAGGATAAGGCTTATGTAATTTGTCCCACCACCCTAGGATAAAGTTTTTTAGTTTATTAGTAATTCTAACACTACTTTGAAACTTATTACTCTAGGGTTAGGGCCACTATAATTTTCCCTACCACTAATATATCTTAAGACACCTATTGGTTTATATGTTTGATGTCATTGTAGTATATTAATTTCCCCTGCCACTATTGATTGAACAAAACTATACCATATATATTAAGTACTCTAGCTCAATGATCTTAAGATTAATGAAATCAGGACTAACTATATCATCATTATGCTTAGATACACCCAACATGCTAATCAAGAACTTAATTACCTTCACAACCCTATTAGCATTGTATCACTCCTATTAGGGCGTGGACTTGAATGGGGCCAAAAGATTCTTTACCTCTTACGATTGTGACTTTGGGTTTGGCATGGTCAACTTGGAGAGGTTGTGTCACGGCATATCCCTATAAGAGGATGAAGGGTGATAGGAGGTTGTAGAATGGCTAAAAGCATTCACATGATGATAATGTTCAAGTTTAAATTTCAACATATGCATCATGGAGACCTACAAGGTTCTCTTGTTCAAAAGGTTCATCATATTCTAGACAAGGAACTCACAATCATTGGTACCAAATTCAAGACCTCCTATTACAAGTCTCCATATATAGCTTTAAACATAACACCTATAAACACAAAATTTATAGGGCTTGAATACAAGCCCGCCTCCCAGTTAGGAGACTTCCAAATAATTGGTGAACTCACATGCAATAAGGGAATAACACATGCATACAAAATATGTAGAAGAAATCCCTGTAGCATGACTCGTGATTAATTAAAGTTAGGGTTAGGGTTTCAATTAGGATCAGGCTTAGGGTTAGAATTGAGGTTAGGGTTAGAATTAGAATTCAAGGGTTGCTAAATTAGGGTAACTATATCATCGTTATGCTTAGATACACCCAACATGCTAATCAAGAACTTAATTACCTTCACAACCCTATTAGCATTGTATCACTCCTATTAGGGAGTGGACTTGAATGGGGCCAAAAGATTCTTTACCTCTTACGATTGTGACTTTGGGTTTGGCATGGTCAACTTGGAGAGGTTGTGTCACGGCATATCCCTATAAGAGGATGAAGGGTGATAGGAGGTTGTAGGATGGCTAAAAGCATTCACATGACAATAATGTTCAAGTTTAAATTTCAACATATGCATCATGGAGACCTACAAGGTTCTCTTGTTCAAAAGGTTCATTATATTCTAGACAAGGAACTCACAATCATTGGTACCAAATTCAAGACCTCCTATTACAAGTCTCCATATATAGCTTTAAACATAACACCTATAAACACAAAATTTATAGGGCTTGAATACAAGCCCGCCTCCCAGTTAGGAGACTTCCAAATAATTGGTGAACTCACATGCAATAAGGGAATAACACATGCATACAAAATATGTAGAAGAAATCCCTGTAGCATGACTCGTGATTAATTAAAGTTAGGGTTAGGGTTTCAATTAGGATCAGGCTTAGGGTTAGAATTGAGGTTAGGGTTAGAATTAGAATTCAAGGGTTGCTAAATTAGGGTAAGTATTAGAGGATATTTCTAAGATTTAATGAAGATAAACCTTCATGTCTTGATGCTAAATTGGATGATTCTATCCACTATGAGAATTAAGATTAGGAGGAGGTGACATAAATCCCTCCTATCAAATTCAAACAATGTTAAAAATGTCAAGGAAGTGGTAGAGGCTTTGTAAGGCTTGTGTAATTTGTCCCACCAACCTAGGATAAAGTTTTTTAGTTTATTAGTAATTCTAACACTACTTCAACTTATTACTCTAGGGTTAGGGCCACTATAATGTTCCCTACCACTAATATATCTTAAGACACCTATTGGTTTATGTTTGATGTCATTGTAGTATATTAATTTTCCCTACCACTATTGATTGAACAAAACTATACCATATATATTAAGTACTCTAGCTCAATGATCTTAAGATTAATGAAATCAGGACTAACTATATCATCGTTATGCTTAGATACACCCAACATGCTAATCAAGAACTTAATTACCTTCACAACCCTATTAGCATTGTATCACTCCTATTAGGGAGTGGACTTGAATGGGGCCAAAAGATTCTTTACCTCTTACGATTGTGACTTTGGGTTTGGCATGGTCAACTTGGAGAGGTTGTGTGGCATATCCCTATAAGAGGATGAAGGGTGATAGGAGGTTGTAGGATGGCTAAAAGCATTCACATGATGATAATGTTCAAGTTTAAATTTCAACATATGCATCATGGAGACCTACAAGGTTCTCTTGTTCAAAAGGTTCATCATATTCTAGACAAGGAACTCACAATCATTGGTACCAAATTCAAGACCTCCTATTACAAGTCTCCATATATAGCTTTAAACATAACACCTATAAACACAAAATTTATAGGGCTTGAATACAAGCCCGCCTCCTAGTTAGGAGACTTCCAAATAATTGGTGAACTCACATGCAATAAGGGAATAACACATGCATACAAAATATGTAGAAGAAATCCATGTAGCATGACTCGTGATTAATTAAAGTTAGGGTTAGGGTTTCAATTAGGATCAGGCTTAGGGTTAGAATTGAGGTTAGGGTTAGAATTAGAATTCAAGGGTTGCTAAATTAGGGTAAGTATTAGAGCTACAATTATGGTTTGGGTTACGGCTAGAGTTAGGGTTACAATTACAATTACAAGTAGCTCGTTAGGGTTGGGGTTAGGGCTAGAGTTAGAGTTACAATTACAATTACAATTACAAGTAGAGTTAGGGTTAGGGTTATGATTAGGGTTATAATAAGGGTTAGGGTTTGAATTGCATATAGAATTAGGGTTAGGATTAGGGTTAGAATTAGTGTTAGGGTTAGAGTTGGAATTGTATATAGAATTAGGGTTCAATCTAGCTAGAAATAGATAAATTAGTCAAGATGGTTCTAGCTCAATTTTGTTTCCTATTTCCTAGAAAATGCAAAACTAGTTATTGTTTTCTATTTAGTTGTTAGTCCCAACTCTTTCCTTTTAAGAAGTATATCAAATCTAATGTAGTAGTAGATACTTCTACATATACAAGTTTCTGTTAGGAGAAAATATATTTTGCCAAATATATTTAGAGTTGTCTATAGTGTGTTCCAGGGTAATCAAATGATGTAAGTCACAATTTAGAGGGTTGAGGGATAAGTTTGTGTTGAGTCTATAGGACGTGTTTTCTTACATAGACCGAGCTCCATAATCTAGGTGTCTCCATGTCTAACTCAAATGTTTCAACTTGGTCCATATTATATCCAGATTAATGATAAAATTATATATATATGGCTATGCACAAGATCCATGACCATATCAATGTTTGGTAAAGAAAAGTTATCTAAGTTGGGGTAGATCCTTTTTTGATGTCTGAAAAGTTAGTGCAAACATGAATTCCCTTAGTTTTCTTGTTAACTAAGACCACATTAGATCTGCCCATTTAGGATAAGTAATAGTCTGAATGAACCCTGGACATCCAAGAGTTTATACAATTCTTCTATGACCACGAGGGCTACTTGGGGGTGCATTTTGTGTAGCTTTTATTGAATAGGTTTGGCATTGAGGTGAACCACAAGATGATGCATGACTTTAAAGATGGAGTCTCAAGGCATAGATCACCATAAGACCACATGAAGAAATCAATGTAATATTTAACATGGTGACATGGTTATATATGCCTTCTTTGATGTCAAGGTCCAGTGGAGCTACTATCTTAGAGAGTTTATGGTCCAAGCTTCTATTCACAGGTTGATGTTTATAGCATGTCCTCAACAAGGAGAGGGGAGTCATGTCTTGTATCTAAGTGGTATCTAATGAAAGGTGAAGTTTGTCAAATTGAGGAGCTCTTGGGAAGTGTCCATTTTTATTGTATCATTTTAATCGATCACAATTTCTTCTTATATAGATTGTTGCTATTCTGCCTAGACTAGGGTGCCTCAGGACTAAAGGGTTCTTTCTTTCTCTCCAAAATAAGTATATATGTAGGTGTTAAGTATGGTGGAAAAGTCTTTCTTATGATTACAATGGGGATGTGGTCTTGACACTTCATAAGTTTCATGATGGCTTCATCATTTTGGATGTGATAAATTGGTTTTATTACGGTTTGTTGTAATTTTTTTACATGATAGTTAGCTATTCAATAATGCCTTTAAAATACAATGACATACATTGTTATAAGTAAATTTTATAAAAACCAAATATATATATCATCCCAATGCTATATAATTTTTGACAGTTTGTTTAAAATCTCTCCTTTCATATGATACAATCATTTCAAAATTTCAATTGCATTTTCCAGGTAAAATGTTTAAATACAGCTATTCAACACTCAAATTGAACTCAAATTTTGACTGTTTGTTCAAAATCTCTCCTTTCATATGATACAGTATTTTCAAAATTTCAATTGTATTTTACAGCTAAAATGTTTAAATACAGCTATTCAACACTCAAAATGAACTCAAATTTTGACAGTTTGTTCAAAATCTCTCATTTCATATGATACAGTATTTTCAAATTTTCAATTGTATTTTACAGCTAAAATGTCTAAATATATCTATTCAATTCTCAATTTTAAACATAATTTTGACAGTTTGTTCAAATTCTAACCTTTTATTTGATACAGTCTTTCAAAATTTCAATTGTATTTTACATCTAAACTATCAAAAATCAACTACTAATTTTATAAACCCTAAATAACAATTCAAAATTTAAATTTTGATTGTATTTTACATCAAAACAAACAAGGGAAGCTTAAAACAATTCATGGGTAATTTGTAGAAGTGGAAAAATCCACTTACCTGGTGGCTGGATGGTCTCTGAACTCAGGATCCCATTTTCGCCTGTTGCCTGTCGCTGTTGAAAATGGGGTCTCTGCCATTTTTAAAAAAATTTAATACTTTTTAAAAACAGGATCCCATTTTATAAAATGGGATCCCGTTATATATAACGTGATCCTGTTATATAAAACGGGATCCCGTGATTTGAAATGGGATCCCGTTTCTGGCTTCTAGGTTCGGGATCCCGGGAAAAAACGGGATCGCATTTTTGGTTCTAGGCTCAGGATCCCGAGGCAAAACGGGATCGCATTTTCTATAAATGGGATCCCGTTTTATATAAACGGGATCCCGTTTTTGGTTCCCCGATTTCGGATTTTTTTCTAACTCTGAAACTTCCACCTTAAGTGGACACAACTTCTTGCATTTACCCCTAACTCAACAACTGTTGTTACAAAGATTGATTGACAGTATTATTTGAACTTGAACTATTTAATGATTTGTATGAAGAAATATGTATGTCAGAAATTACGTAAACAAATATATCAATTTTAACACTTTCCTGATCAATACCTAATAAGACTGTTTCAAATTCTCCTCAGTCAATACATAGATGAAATTTTTGTCTCAAATCAGAGGAGATAAGTATATACTCAGAGTGTCAAATAGGAGTAGACCTTCTTCAATTTAATCTGTTGTAAAGTCTTTGCCACAACGATCTCCAATGTCTCCCTTCTAATCTGCAATGCAAGGTCTGAGCTCCACTTCAAGACCAATGCTTTCTCTAATCCATAATTATGAAATCGACATCAACAAATATGATGAAAAACTATCAGCACAAGGCAACAATTCCTCTCCAATATTAGATCAACTAGCAATGAGTCTTCAATGATATAGATAACAATACTTTACAGGCTGCAATGTATTTCATTTATATGCAGATCGATGTTACAATGCACAACGAAAGCTCTCCAAATGATGATCGCTATTGATAGAAGGATTCAAGCCTTACGCCTCAACTATGCCTTTGATTATAACTGATGCCAAATCAATTGATATAAGCTAAGGGGAACGTAAGTGAAGATATGATATTCCTTTGGTATGACTGAGATGGAATATATAGCTTAATTGCCACACTGGCCTCTTTAACACTTCAGAAATATGATATTGAGTCTTCAACAAATGTAAACAAGGCCTGAAATCACTTCACAAAATTCCCTTTGGCAGCGTATTAGTCTTCCACGATTTCAATAGCAAAGAATTGAAATCATAAAATATGCATTCACAACCATATATGTGGGACCCTCACTGTTAGTTGCAGAATGCATCTCAAATTAATCTTTCCTTCTGCCGGAACCCACAAATTCTATATCATGTGTGATTCTTCAAATGCTATATCAAATGTTGTATATTACTTGGTGATTGCCGGGGCACACAATACACTTCAAATAGGCTTAGATAGATTGCGTCAAAGTTTGTCTCCTCTGTAGCAGCAAGCAAGCAATATAAACTTTAGATAAATACAAACAACTTCCCAAAGACCAGTCCACAAATTCCCAAACTCATACTTCACACAAACTCTCTATAGATGGATCAATGAATTACTTTGTAGAATGGATTAGTTTTTCAAGGGCCCACAAACCACTAGTTAGAGACTCATAAAATTCATAATTTCTGATTATAATAATCATAAGCTACAGCCTCTGTCTGTTGGGACCCACTGAAATTGTCAAAGTTTGTCTCTGACTTTACCAGCAATACCTTATCAAACTATACATCTAAAATTTACAATAAAAATGTAATTAAGCAACCTCTGAACACCAGATAAGAACTTGGAGCAAATACCAATTATATAATATATATATATATATATATACATCAAATTCCTTTGAAAATTTATATTTATTCATAAATCAATAAATTTGCAATAAAACCCTCTGACTAATGCTTATTCTCAAATCTTCATACAATGTCTTCAATGAAGCATAATGATCAGTAATTAGCAAGAAACCTACTGAAAACCTAGAACAACACTTGGAGCACAAATGTGAAATCTGAAATGGTTTCACCTCAATGATGGTAAGGGAGCATCAACAAACTGATTTCTACAAATGCAAGGGAACATCACCTTGACATGAGCTGAATACAACTTGACAAAAGTCATAAACCAAAACATAAGCATCTGAAAAAGCATGCTCAACAATGACTCTTAGGCTTCCTTTTAAAGCCATTACATCAACTAGGCCTAGCCTAATTTTATTAAATGATAGTTTACATGTACACATCATACCCAATCATTTTAAATGCTTTGACATGAACTTTATTAAATGCTAGCACTTGTACTTTTTAATGCTTGTTCATAACGTTTTTTAATATTTAGTGTAGTACTACTGACTTAAGTAACTTAAATAAAATATGAATTTTATAAAGTAAATAAAAATACTTTACAAAAGTAATATATAATTATAATATTTTAAGTTACTTAAAAGTGGGGGCATGATAGCCCTCCCTTCCTAAAATTGCTTGTCCCCAAGCAATGGGAAGAAAACTGAACTCAATCAATCCCTGCATCCCAAATCTAGCAAGGTTCAAGCATGTTCAACCACATCTCCTCAAGGTTGTTGACGAAGATCTTGGGACTGCTTCTGCTGTTGCACAAAGTAACAAACACCAATGTACCCAAGATTCCATAAATCAAAATAGCAATATACAAAATAAAAATATGATTCCAAATGAAATTCCAAGTATCATCTTCAATACATGAAGAAAAGGAATCATCATGAAAACAATTGCCAACAAGAAAATATGGATTCCCATCATAATAAACTCTTTTATATGCTGCTGTTCCAAAACTGAAATCACTTGCTTCAATGTTCATTAATGAAGAAAAATCATCAACCCATGGAAAGAAAACTATCACATCATCCATATACTCCAATAAGCACACAACATCACAATCATACATAAGCTGATTTAGTTCACCACATGGAACTAATGTATCAAACAAAATTGAACCTTCTTCATTCCCATTATCATATTCATGCATATCATTATTGGCTGCCCCAAAATCATCAACTTGAGCTGATTGCAAAGGAATAGGACTACTGTTCTCAAACAAATTAGGAATTATACCATGCCAATCAACTCCATCAAAAGCTGACCCAAAATAAGAAATTCAATATATATCATATATGCTTGTATGAAACCATTCATGACTCATAGTGATCATATACTTCGTTGTTATTTGATGAGGTAAAGTGTACTTGAGGCCTTTCATAACAAATTGTTTGCCATCATGTTGGAAAGTCAGCTCCATAACTTGTAGATCATGCATAACCCTTTGCAAAGAATGTAACCATTGCAACCCAAGCACAATTTCATTATCCTTCAAGTCAAGCACATAGAAGTCATCACAAAAAGTGTACTCACCAAATTTGATACTAAGTTTGCTTACTTTCTTCTTGCAAGGAATAGAGAGTCCTCTTGCTATGTTCACATCAAAGCCTTCAAAATCATTACAAAGTACTCCTCTTTTGTTGACCAAGCCCTCATCAATATAGTTATGTGAAGCTCCACTATCAAGAAGTGCTAATACTTTGCAACCAAATAAAGTACCTTAAAAAATGAATGGATTGTTCCTTGAAGCACCTGAAAGATATGCAATTCTAGAAATCTTGTTGTCATCAAGTGTAAGTTCTAGTGTTGGTTGTCCATCATCATCATCATCAAGTACCTCTATGTAATGCACTTTGCCTTTGCCTAGGCACCTATGACCAATCTCCCTAGGTTGCTTGCAAGAGTAGCATAACTTTTTCCTTCATAGTTCATCTCTCTCTTTCCTTGTTATCCTAGAAGTACCTTCACCTTTCTTTGGAGGAGTGGGCTGCTCATAAGATTTTTGATTTGTACCTTCATCCTTGAAGCTCTTCTTTTGTGGAGTGTATGAAGGAATGATATCCAAATTAAGTGCAAGATCAATGGCCTCATCAAGTGTTCTTGGCTTATGAACCTTGACTAACCCTTTGATCCTATCATTCAACCCTTCAACAAACAACATTGTGATTCTTTTATTAGACATGTCAGGTACCATGATAGCAATCTTTTGAAATTCATTCATATATGCCTCCACTCTTCTACTTTGTTTCAATTATGCAAGCTCACGGTAGTAGACCTCCACATCTTTTCTATCAAAACTGTTAATGAGTTTTTGAACAAACTCATCATATGAAGTAATCCTATTGTGATGTTGAGAGACAAGTCAATGGTTCCACCATTCATATGCCAGTCCTTCCAAATGCATAGTAGGAAAATGTATGGCCTTTTCTTCACTTATAGGCTTGAGTGTAAGAAAGCTATCCAATTTGTTCACCCGTGCTCTTGCACTTATCTTGTGACTACCATCAAAGTTTAGAAGAGGTATCTTGTTCAAAGCATCCTTATACTCCTTTGGTTGAGCTCTTCTTTGCCTTCATTGATTCACTCTACCTCTTCTAGTTTCACACTTATGGTTCAAGAAGGCATTGATGTTCACTCTATCCCGAACATGATTCGGAGGTGAATCATACTCATCAATCAAGGCTGTCAAGTCATCAACATCTTCATCTTCAAACTCTTCCTCAATTAGCTCTTCTTCTCTAGGAAGAAAGGTAGGCTGCATAGGTCTCTCAATAGTTGGTGTGTGTGTCCTTCTCCTTGGTGAACCCGTAATGCTGCCTATCTCATCAACCCTGTTGTTGTTGTTCCTGTTATTACTCATCAATGCTTGAAACATTCTTTCAATATTTGCATTTGTTTGTCGCTGTTGTTCAGTTGCCTCACGTTGTTGAGCTGCTATCTCACATTGATTTTCAACCATCTCTCTAACCATTTGATCCATATCAGCTTGTGGATTACCTTGCTTCCTTCTATCACTCATTGGCCATCTTCTATAGTGATGAGGCAAAGGATCAATGTTGAATCTCATATCCCATAGGCCGGCAAGGCTATGGCTCTGATACCACTGTAATATCGCCTTTAGGATATTTGCTCAAACACAGATCAACACTTGTAATTTGATTTACGAACCTTGTTTTCTAATTCACAAACCATTGAACTAAAATATTATAATCTTGATTTCTGAGTATACTCATGCAATTTCAATCTCATACATTTGCATAATTTAGATTAATATAGATCACAACAAGTTCAAATTAAAGACTTGAACTAACTCAACAACTATTGTTACAAAGATTGATTAACAGTATTGTTTGAGCTTGAACTGTTTAATGATCTGTATGAAGAAATCTGTATGTCAAAAATTACATAAACAAACATGCCAATTGTAACACTTTCCTGATCAATACCTAATAAGACTCTTTCAAATTCTCCTTAGTCAATACATAGATGAGATTGCTGTCTCAAATTAGAGGAGATAAGTATATACTTGGAGTGTCAAACAGGAGTAGACCTTCTTCAATTCAGTCTATTATAAAGTCTTTGCCACAACAATCTCCAATGTCTCCCTTCTAATTTACAATGCAAGGTCTGAGCTCCGCTTCAAGACCAATGCTTTCTCTAATCCACAATTATGATATTGACATCACCAAATATGATGAAAAACTATTAGCACAAGGCAACGATTCCTCTCCAATATTAGATCAGCCAGCAATGAGTATTCAATGATATAGATAACAGTACTATACAGGCTACAATGTATTTCATTTATATGTAAATCACTGTTACAATCTCCTCTATTATTGATTACTATGATGGAATCATGATTTAGTGTCAAATACAATGCACAACAAATGCTCTCTAAATGATGATTGTTGTTGATAGAAGGATTCAAGCCTTATGCCTCAACTATGCCTTGGATTATAACTAATGCCAAATCAATTGATATAAGGTAAGGGGAATGTAAGTGAAGATATGATATTCCTTTGGTATGACTGAGATGGAATTTATAGCTTAATTCCCATGCTAGCTTCTTTAACACTTCAGAAATATGATATAGAGTCTTCAATAGATGTAAACAAGGCTTGGAAACACTTCACAAAATTCTATTTGGTAGCATATTAGTCTTGCATGATTTCAATAGCAAAAAATTGAAATCATTAAATATGCATTCACAACCATATATGTCAGACCCTCGCTATTAGCTGCTGTAGAATGCATCTCCTATTAAGCTTTCCTTCTGCTAGAACCCACAAATTCTATATCATGTGTGATTCTTCAAATGCTATATCAAATGTTTTATATTACTTAGTGATTGTTGGGGCACACAATACACTTCAAATAGGCTCAGATAGATTGCGTCAGAGTTTGTCTCCTCTGTAGCAGCAAGCAATATAAACTTTAGATAAATACAAACAACTTCCCAAAGACCAGTCCACAAATTCCCAAACTCATACTTCACACAAACTCTCTATAGATGGATTGATGAATTACTTTGTAGAATGGATTCATTTTTCAAGGGCCCACAAACCACTAGTTAGAGACTCATAAAATTCATGATTTCTGATTATAATAATCATAAGCTATAGCCTCTGTCTACTGGGACCCACTAAAACTGTCAGAGTTTGTCTCTGATTTACCAGTAATACCTTATCAAAGTATACATCTAAAATTTGCAATACAAATGGAATTAAGCAACCTGCAAACACCAGATACGAACTTGGAGCAAATAACAATTATATATATATATATATCAAATTCCTTTGCAAATTTATATTTATTCATCACTCAATAAATTTATAATAAAACCCTTTGACTAATGCTTATTCTCAAATCTTCATACAATGTCTTCAATGAAGCATAATGATTAGCAGTCAGCAATAAACCTACTAAAATCCTAGAACAACACTTGGAGCACAAATGTGAAATCTGAGATGATTTCACCTCAATGACGGTAAGGGAGCATCACCAAACCAATTTCTGCAAATGCAAGGGAACATCACCTTGACATGAGCTGAATACAACTTGACAAAAGTCATAAACCAAAACATAAGCATCTCAAAAAGCATGCTCAACAATCATTCTCAGGCTTCCTTTTAAAGCCATTACATCAATTAGGCCCAGCCTAATTTTATTAAATGAGAGTCTACATGTACACATCATACCCAAGCATTTTAAATGCTTTTACGTGAACTTTATTAAATGCTTGCACTTGTACTTTTTAAACTCTTGTTCATAACATTTTTTAATGAAGTGTAGTACTACTGACTTAAGCAACTTAAATAAAATATTAATTTTATAAAGTAAATAAAAATACTTTACAAAATTAGTTTATAATTATAATATTTTAAGTTACTTAAAAGTGGGGACATGACAGCGTTCCCTTCCCGAAATTGCTTGTCCCCAAGCAATGGGAAGAAAACTAAACTCAATCAATCCTTGGGTCCCAAATCCAGCAAGGTTCAAGCATGTTCAACTGCATCTCCTCAAGGTTGCTGACGAAGATCCTAGGACCACTTCCACTTTCACACAAAGTAGCAAACACCAATGTGCCCAAGCTACCGTGAATCAGAACAGTAGTATACAAACTAAAAATATCATTCCAAATGAAATGCCAAGTATCATCTTCAATACGTGAAGAAAAGGAATCATCATGAAACCAATTGCCAACAAGAAAATATAGATTCCCATCATAATAAACTCTTCAATATGCTGTTGTTCCAAAATTGAAATCACTTGCTTCAATGTTCATTAATGAAGAAAAATAATCAACCCATGGAAAGAAAACTATCACATCATCCATATACTCCAATAAGCACACAACATCACAATCATACATAGGCTGATTTAGTTCACCACATGGAACTAATGTATCAAACAAAACTGAACCTTCTTCATTCCCATTATCATATTCATGCATATCATTATTGGCTGCCCCAAAATCAAAAACTTGAGCTGATTGGAAAGGAATAGGACTACTGTCCTCAAACAAATCAGGAATTATATCATGCTAATCAACTCCATCAGAGGCTGACCCAAAACAAGAAATTCCATATTTATCAT
This sequence comes from Cunninghamia lanceolata, assembly GCA_027924645.1. NCBI lineage: Eukaryota > Viridiplantae > Streptophyta > Pinopsida > Cupressales > Cupressaceae > Cunninghamia > Cunninghamia lanceolata. Next base: position 12,406,756 of record BSBN01000870.1, on the reverse strand, counting down.
CTATGCTTGTATGAAACCATTCATGACTCATAGTGATCATATACTTAGCTATTATTTGATGAGGTAAAGTGTACTTGAGGCCTTTCATAACAACTTGTTTTACATCATGTTGGAAAGTCAGTTCCATAGCTTGTAGATCATGCATAACCCTTTTCAAAGAATGTAACCATTGCAACCCAAGCACAATTTCATTATCTTTCAAGTCAAGCACATAGAAGTCATCACAAAGAGTGTACTCACCAAATTTGATACTAAGTTTGCTTACTTTCTTCTTGCAAGGAATAGAGAGTCCTCCTGCTATGTTCATATCAAATCCTTCAAAATCATCACAAAGTACTCCTCTTTTGTTGACCAAGCTCTCATCAATATAGTTATGTGAAGCTCCACAATCAAGAAGTGCTAATACTTTGCAACCAAACAAAGTACCTTAAAAAATGAATGGATTGTTCCTTGAAGCACCTGAAAGATATGCAATTCTAGAACTCTTGTTGTCATCAAGTGTAAGTTCTAGTGTTGGCTATCCATCATCATCATCATCATCAAGTACCTCTATGTAATGCACTTTGCCTTTGCCTAGGCACCTATGACCAATCTCCCTAGGTTGCTTGCAAGAGTAGCATAAGTTTTTCCTTCGGAGTTCATCTCTCTCTTCTTGAGTCATCCTAGAAGTACCTTCACCTTTCTTTGGAGGAGTGGGCTGCTCGTAAGATTTCTAATTTGTACCTTCATCCTTGAAGCTCTTCTTTTGTGGAGTGTATGAAGGAATGATATCCAAATCAAGTGCAAGATCAATGGCCTCATCAAGTGTTCTTGGCTTATGAACCTTGACTAACCCTTTGATCCTATCATTCAACCCTTCAACAAACAACATTGTGATTCTTTTATCAAACATGTCAAGTACCATGACAACAATCTTTTAAAATTCATTCACATATGCCTCGACTCTTCCACTTTGTTTTAATGAGTTTTTTAACAAACTCATCATATGAAGTGATCCTATTGTGATGTTGAGAGACAAGTCCATGGTGCCACCATTCATATGCCAATCCTTCCAAATGCATAGTAGCAAAATGTATGGCCTTTTCTTCACTCATAGACTTGAGTGTAAGAAAGGTATGCAATTTGTTCACCCATGCTCTTGAACTTATCTTGCCACTACCATCAAAGTTTGGAAGAGGTATCTTGTTCAAAGCATCCTTGTACTCCTTTGGTTGAGCTCTTCTTTGCCTTCATTGATTCACTCTACCTCTTCTAGTTTCACACTTATGGTTCAAGAAGTTATTGATGTTCACTCTATCCTGAACATGATCCGGAATTGAATGATACTCATCAATCAAGGCTGTCAAGTCATCAACATCTTCATCTTCAAACTCTTCCTCAATTACCTCTTCTTCTCTTGGAAGAAAGGTAGGCTGCATAGGTCTCTCAACAGTTGCTGTGTGTGTCTTTCTTCTCCTTGGTGAACCTGTAATGATGCCTATCTCATCAGCCATGTTGTTGTTGTTCCTATTATTACCCATCAAACTTTGAAACATTCTTTCAATATTTGCATTTGTTTGTCACTGTTGTCCAGTTGCCTCACGTTGTTGAGCTACCATCTCATGTTGATTTTCAACCATCTCTCTAACCATTCAATCCATATCAGCTTGTAGATTACCTTGCTTCCTTCTATCACCCATTGGCCTTCTTCTATGGCTCTGATACCACTAGAATATCCACTTTAGGATATTTTCTCAAACACAGATCAACACTTGTAATTAGATTTACAAACCTTGTTTTCTAATTCACAAACCATTGAACTAAAATATGATAATCCTAATTTCTAAGTATACTCATGCAATTTCAATCTCATACATTTAGATAATTCAGATTAATATAGATCACAACAAGTTCAAATTAAAGACTTGAACTAACTCAACAACTGTTCTTACAAAGATTGATTGACAGTATTGTTTGAACTTGAACTGTTTAATGATCTGTATGTCAGAAATTACATAAACAAACATACCAATTGTAACACTTTCCTGATCAATACCTGATAAGACTCTTTCAAATTCTCCTTAGTTAATACATAGATGAAATTGCTGTCCCAAATCAAAGGAGATAAGTATATACGCAGAGTGTCAAATAGGAGTAGACCTTCTTCAATTCAATCTGTTATAAAGTCTTTGCCACATTGATCTCCAGTGTCTCCCTTCTAATCTGCAATGCAAGGTCTGAGCTCCGCTTCAAGACCAATGCTTTCTCTAATCCACAATTATGAAATTGACATCACCAAATATGATGAAAAACTATTAGCACAAGGCAAGAATTCCTCTCCAATATCAGATTAGCTAGCAATGAGTCTTCAATGATATAGATAACAGTACTATACAGGCTACAATGTATTTCATTTATATGTAGATCGCTGTTACAGTCTCCTCTATTATTGATCGCTGTGATGGAATCATGATTTCATGTCAAATACAATGCACAACGAATGCTCTCCAAATGATTATCACTATTTACAGTAAGATTCAAGCCTTATACCTCAACTATGCCTTTGATTATAACTGATGCTAAATAAATTGATATAAGCTAAGGGGAATGTAAGTGAAGATATGATATGTTGCAAGTATGGGCCTAACCAGCATTGTCATTGATGTCAACATACTCCTGTTTAATTGATGATAAGGATTAGATGAGCTGTATGCTGAGGATATTGAGAAAATTAGTCCTATTAGGAACAGAGAAGAACACTGAAGATAGTGAGGTAAAGATCCCAGCTAAGATGAAGATCAAAGGATGCGCATCAAAGGGTTTGTAGATATGTGTCTTAAGATGATTGAGTAAAGATTTCAGAGGTCCATATGAAGATCTGAAGAAGTTATGGCCACTTAAGTAAAACTAGTTCTGGCAGATGTTCAGAGGTGATAGGGTGACACAAATAGGTCTAGTGAGATCTGGAAATGCAATATCTTGTTCTGCGGATTTGGTGGAGTGTTTAAGAAGTCAATGTGAATTGACAACTCAATTAGTTTGTGGTCTAGAGGTTTGCAAGCATCTATTCCAATATGACAGTGATGACAGACTGTGTTCTTGAGGTTCCGGATGAAGGAGAGAATGATTTCAGTAAGCAGAAGTAGTGTGGATGTTCTTGGTGATTTAGGCAAGCTTGTAGAGGTCTTTGGATTGTGCCCAGTTTGTGTTGTTGGTCCACATTGAAGATTAAGCTCGTAATTGAAGAATTACTTCCGGATGATGATGTTCTTCCTAAGTCTGGCTGATCGGATGAGTTACACATCCTACGGATGATCTTGAAGATGTTCTGTGAAGAATGGCATGTTCCTAAAGGAAGATTGAAGTCTCAGATCTGTGTGGCCGACAGTGTGTTGATCTACATGAAGTCTTTTTGTAATTAGTCATGTTGTATTTATGTATTTTCTCTGTAATGTATGCTGACTTGGATGATTATCCCTAAGTCAATGTCTTGTATAAAAAAGGAGTTGTAAAGTCATTTCAAATGCATCTTGTGGAGATGAGAGTGTGGTAGAGAGGAGCAGACCGAAAGGCAAAGCAGAAGTATTGGGCTTAAATAGAACTAACTCAAGCATGGTGAAGATGCTATTCTTCAGTTCAAGTATGTAATACTTATTATTCTATAGATAGTGTGTCTCCTGTATGCAGTGAACCTCTTGTGAGCAGTGTGCTTGGGTAGTGAACCCTAATTGGCATGTGCCATTTTGTTCTTCCTATTCTTTTAACAAAGAATACAATCTTGGGTTAGTCACCCCATGGTTTTTCCCTTAACCGGGTTTTCCACATAAAAAATCTTGGTGTCATATGTGTTAATGTGTTTCTGCTCTTAAATTGTTGTATTATGTTTCCATGATTGATTTATTATTATGCTACTGAATTAAGAAAAGGATTGAAGTGATTAATTGGAAGAAAGTTTTAGACAACTAATTCGCCCCCCCTCTTAGTTGTCTTCCCTAAATCTAACATGATATTCCTTTGGTATGACTGAGATGGAATATATAGCTTGATTCCCACGCTGGCTTCTTTAACACTTCAGAAATATGATATAGAGTCTTCAACAGATGTAAACAAGGCCCGAAAACACTTCACAAAATTCCCTTTAGTAGCATATTAGTCTTCCATGATTTCAATAGCAAAGAATTGAAATCATAAAATTATGTATTCACAACCATATATGCGGGACCCTCGCTGTCAGTTGCTATAGAATGCATCTCCTATTAAGCTTTCCTTATGCCGAAACCCACAAATTCTATATCATGTGTGATTCTTCAAATGCTGTATCAAATGTTGTATATTACTTAGTGATTGCTGGGGCCCACAATACACTTCAAATAGGCTCAGATAGATTGCGTCAGAGTTTGTCTCCTCTATAGCAGCAAGCAATATAAATTTCAGATAAATACAAACAACTTCCCAAAGACCAGTCCACGAATTCTGAAACTCCTTCACACAAATTCTCTATAGATGGATCGATGAATTACTTTGTAGAATGGATTAGTTTTTCAAGGGCCCACAAACCACTAGTTAGAGACTCATAAAATTCATGATTTCTGATTATAATAATCATAAGCTATAGCCTCTATCTGCTGGGACCCACTGAAACTATTAGAGTTTGCCTCTGACTTCACCAGCAATACCTTATCAAACTATACATCTAAAATTTGCAATACAAATGGAATTAAGCAACCTACAAACACCCGATAAGAACTTGGAGCAAATACCAATTATTTATATATATCAAATTCCTTTGCAAATTTATGTTTATTCATAAATTAATAAATTTGCAATAAAACCCTATGACTAATGCTTATTCTCAAATCTTCATACAATGTCTTCAATGAAGCATAATGATCAGCAGTCAGCAATAAACCTAGAACAACACTTGGAGCACAAATGTGAAATCTGAGATGATTTCACCTCAATGACGGTAAGGGAGCATCACCAAATCAATTTCTACAAATGCAAGGGAACATCACCTTGACATGAGCTGAATACAACTTGACAAAAGTCATAAACCAAAACATAAGCATCTGAAAAAGCATGCTCAACAATGACTCCCAGGCTTCCTTTTAAAGCCATTACATCAATTAGGCCCAGCATAATTTTATTAAATGAGAGTTTACATGTACACATCATACCCAAGCATTTTAAATGCTTTTACATGAAATTTATTAAATGCTTGCACTTGTACTTTTTAAATGCTTGTTAATAACACTTTTTAATAAAGTGTAGTACTACTGACTTAAGTAACTTACATAAAATATTAATTTTATAAAGTAAATAAAAATACTTTACAAAATTAATTTATAATTATAATATTTTAAGTTACTTAAAAGTGGGGACATGACACTATTCCTGTAATAGTCAAGTGTGAAAGTTTGGTCCATGCCTTTATTAACAATAACCATAACAACTTACAGGCACTGTTGCCAGTTTTAATCTATACATCACTGCTATGCTTAAAAATCTCAGTGAATGCCCTTGTAGAAGACATGGGTGTCCTCACGAGGTAGTGGGACTATTTCACCATATGCAACAAATAGGTATCCAACTTGATCATTTTGTCTTTGCCACCATACTCCCATCCTATGCCAAAATGGGAGGTTTTGAACAAGGTACATGGACATCTAGGATAAATGATAGAGGAATTTTGTCAGATGTTGTAGCTGTAACTACCTTGATAGACATGTATGCAAAATGTGGAAGCATAGATAAGGCATGTGACCTGTTTGATCTGGTACCTCAAAGAAATGACCATGCTGTATAAACTACATAGTCCCAATATTTGTGCCTCGTAGTGTGTAACATTTCCCTTCCTATCGTATGCAGTCCTTTCCCAAAGTTGATCTCTCTCTTCCTCCAACCATAACAAGTTACCTTCCTAGATTTGTATTTGCTTTCCAAATTAAGGGCTTGGATGTTTATTGTCCTTGCATTAAAGTCACCTATTATTAATACTTCCCCCATGGTGCTACAAATAGAAATGTCATTTTTAAGGGAACCATAAGGATCTTCCTGGTCTAGGTTCCTTTTCTTATATGATTTCAATCCTTTTAGAGTGAAGTAGCATGCAACTAGCCTTATTGTTATTTGGTTTTGTGTTATTTTTAGCTATATGTATTGCTTGTTTGGGTCTTCTTTCTCAACTTTTATAATTGTACACCATGTTTCTTTGATTAGAAATGCAACCTTGCCATAACCTTTTCCACTGTCGGTCCTTTCATTCCAGGATGAATCTTATTTATACCCTTCAAATTTTAGAACTTTACATCCATCATATTCATGAGTCTCTGTAAGAATAGTAATGTTTTTTCCTTCTACTATGGCCCCCAACTGAGATTCTCATCTCCATGGATAACCTCTACAATTCCAACTTATCATTGTCAAATATTCTCAGGGGTAGGGGGAATTTCTATTTCTTATATGCCATTTTGTTACTAAATTAGGCCTTTCCATTTTGTAATCAAGCCCATTTTCCTACATCTATTGTTGCCTTTACTTTTTCCCACTCTTTTTGCCTTTCTTCTTGATAAACTATGGTTAGGACCTCAATGAGGTATATTTGTGTACCTCTAAGGAACCTTTTGTTCCTTAGTATCATATTCTTGCCTTCTATATTCCTCAAGGTAACTCTTACGTGCCTACTCTTGCCATCTCCTATCCATTTTCCAATCCTATTTGCTTGGTGAATGAATCTTGTCCATTGCAGTTGGTCTTTAAAAAAGTCTCTTGTTAGCTCTTTTGTGATTTCCTTCTTGCCATAGTCTTTTAGTCCTTTAATGATGATATTCACAGCCCTGTCACTTTTGTCATTTTCTTCTCTTATATGCTTCCTAAACTTTTTTTCTATGAGTTCCCTTTGCATGTTTAATGGTCCCTTCACTACTTCAGCCCATGATTTGACCTCCTCTATTTATTCTCTTAGCTAGTTTTCTTTTATCTCCACGTTTGCTACTGCTAATTGGATCTCTTTTATTTGAGAATCATTGCTTTCTTCTAGTAATTTTGTCTTGTTTTCTTCCACTATTTTCATTTGGCCTAAAACCTACCTTGTTGAAATAATTCTTGCTCGCCTTTTTTCCATGGTGTTTTGTAATTTCTTTACCTACTCTTTGAGTAGTTTGTTCTCCATTGCTAATTTCCAGTTGGATTTTGCGACCTCTTTCATCTTGATGTCTTCATATTGGCCCCTTGCTTCTAGTGTATGAAGCCTCTTTTTCATGATCATTAGCTCATATATAATTCTAAGGACCACATTAGTGGTGTTCTAGTAGGGCTATATAAATATGTGTGCTCTTGACTATCTTCAGCCCTTTCTTCCTTGTTTGCTAGGTGAGTTTTAACCTTGATTTTCTCTGTCTCTGTGTGAAATGTTGAGCTTACCTTTTCCTTTCCTTTACCTTGTTTTTGCTCCTTTTGTTCTTCTTGTGCTTGCTAGGTTTCTATCGTATACTAAGGTCTTATGCATTGTTTTTGGTAAAATAGCTATGAATTTTCCCATTTTTACATGCTTGAATTTTTGAGTTTGCCTACATCTTAGAATCCCTTTGTATTGTTTTACATTTACATAAACACGTCTTTCCACTATGTTTGAAAAGTTAGTTTGAGGATACCCTAGCATGCATGCCCCCCACGTGCCATTTGTTGCTCCTACATGAGCATTGAAACTAGGGTACATGAGAGCAATGATAAGTGTGTTGAGAAGTTAAAAGGGATTAAAAAACCTCCTTGAAATTTATGCTTGTTTACCCCTTGAAACTTTTTTATTGTTTCAATTTTATCAGTTGTGTATTCCGTTGATCATGTTATCTACGTTTGATCTACTATGCTTGTAGTGTCATTTTCTTCATTATCTTTGTTTGTGTCTCCCGAGTCTACCAAAGCTTCGCTATTTTCACTACGTCCTTCATAAGATCCGACCCGTGTTTGGCTTTTGTGATTGCTTTGATAAAAGGGTCGTGCAAGAGAAGCCCACCTTATTTGGTGTTTGTGATTTGTTTTGCAGTTTTGCAGAGTAGAGTAAAAAAAGTTGCTAAGAAGATGCAAGGTAAAGAAAGGGTGGGGCTCACCTTCGTGAAAATGGGGCCAACAAAACCTTTGGACGCCCCGAAACTTCCTAGAGAAGTTGTTTATTACTTAAAAACTCGGTCATTGGACGCGTCAACACCTGAAAATTTAATCAATTTCTTTAAAAGTGGCCGGCATATTCATCACTTAGAAACTCAAACATTAATTTTTTAAACGGAATCCTATTTTCTTTGCATAGTACTCGTCGGTGCCGGCCTACCTATTTTCTAAGCATTTAACTTAATCTTTTCCTGGTCATTTCCAGAAAGGAACATGTCCATCTCCGAGATTTTATATAAAACTATGCATTTGTGCTTATTCCGATCAAATCCCTCTGCCCTTCCCTTGCACCAACAATCCATTTTCTGCACTCCTGCTTCGCATTGATCAATGGCATCCTCATCCTCATCTAAACCTCATTCTCGTCCTGCTTTTTCTGGGATTGAAGCTCAAGGCAAACTGAGGACAGTAGAGGAATCTTCAAGGTTGTTTGATATGTTCATCAACCACAGGGGCCCTGATGTCAAAAAGACTGTAGCCATTCAGCTTTACAATTCTCTTACGGAGTTGGGAATACATGCATTTCTTGATTCGGAAGAGAAAGAACTCAGTGATTCATTTCCATCAACTATTGAGAATGCCATCCACTCTGCTTTGGCTCAAATCGCTATCTTCTCCCAGGGATATGCAGAGTCTCCCTGGTGTTTGGCGGAGCTGGTTCTCATGTTACAGAGTAGAGCTAAGATTTTTCCAGTGTTTTACAGAGTGAAGCCTTCTGATCTTCGCTACATAGAAAAGGGAGTGTATGCCAAAGCGTTCGCTAAATATGAAAAGAAGAGGAAGTATATAGAGAAGCTTGAGGAGTGGAAGGAAGCCCTCCAATCTGTTTCATTTATCACAGGATATGAAATCAGGAGCAATTTCAAGTAAGATCTGAAGACATGCGTGGATGCCTGATCAACGCACCTAGATCTCCAGTTCCACCGCATCTAGATCTCCAGTTCCATCGCGAAACAAGTCTTCTTTACTTTATTTGTTTCTTGCATAATAAAACTGCATGGGCAGTTTCAATAGGCATAGTTTTTATTTTGCATGACAGTTAGAACTGTTTTTAAACGCAATGCATGAGCATTGCATGATTAGTTCTTTACTTTTTAGATTTTTATTTTTTACAATTGCATGTGTTCGCAGTTAGTTGAAGGCTTTTATTTTTAGTTATTAATAGAGTGCTGGAGAATTCTATTTCTTCTTAGTCTTCTGATCGCTCTCTCCTGTGAAAGGAACAGCAGAGTGTAATACACAGCATGTAATAAAACAATATTAATATTGTAATCGCTGTTAGCAGTGTGTAATTTTTGATCGCTGTTTCAAACAGCAGATTGTAATCAACACCAGATACACAGTTGAATAATAACATAGTTCTGATTCGCTCTATAGTATTGAGCAGATTTATTATTCTTCATTGATTCTGAATATGATGTTTATTCAATCTGAATTTATCAGTATAGTATAAGAGCTTTAGTTTTAAAATCTTCAAGATCTCCGTTTTTCCATTATACTTGGTTATTGTACATTCCTTTTTCCTGGAATGAAATTTCTAGATTTTACGCCGCCAAATTTTTCCCTTATTAAATTCCCCTTTTCCTTTGTAAACTATCAGTGACTGGCAAAATATAGTGTCAGCTGTCCAAAAGGAAGTTCAAAGGACAAAATCTCTACATGTAGCCAAATACCCAGTCGGACTTCACAAGCTTGTGAAAGATTTTGAAAGGCTGGGTCTTGATAAGCTTGTGAACGATTTTGAAAGGCACTGCGGGACGAATGAAGGTGGCAAAGAGAAGGCTCAGATCGTCGGCATTTTTGGAATGGGAGGAGCGGGCAAAACAACTCTGGCAAAAGAGTTGTTCAACAGAAAGCAGTCCCAACATAGGCGAGCCTGTTTTCTGTTCGATGTGAGGACAGCCTATGAAACTAACAGTTTTCCTTCTTTACGGTTGAAACTCCTCAAGGGTCTCTTCCAACAAGATGAACTCAATTTTCAGTGTACAGAGGAAGGCACAAGTCATATTGGCGATTGCATAGGAAGGAGTATGCAGTTGAGTTTCCTAATTGTTGTAGATGACATTGATCACGTGCAACAGTTGGATGCTCTACTCATCATGGAAATGCTAAAGAAGTCAGTTGATAGCCTGATAATTGTTACAACACGTGATGTAGGGGTGCTTATCAACACAGGAATTACTGCTGATAATTGTTACAACACGTGATGTTGATAGCCTGATAATTGTTACTGATGTTGGCGAATTGAAGAGTATTGCCATACAAGTATGGGAGGCATCAGGATGGAGCGCTGAACATGCCCTGGAAACACTTGAAAACAAATGTCTTGTTCAAGTAATAGATGAGGGTTATTGGGAAATAGATATGGATTATTGGGAGAGCCCATGAAATAGATACCCTAGATTGAGAATGCACGACCATCTGCGGGACTTGGGAAGAGAAATGGCAAATGGACTGAGCCGTCCTCGTCGATTGTGGCGTCCCCAAGATCTTGAATATTTGGTATGCTTGTTCCTCCTCCCCTTTCTGCTTCATATCAACTGATATTTTTACATCTTGTAACTTCTTAATACAAAACAAGTCTGAGCTGCTTCTGTGATTGCAGAAATCAGAGGAATCGCAAAACATCTTTACTCAAATCAAAGGCAGATATTTCCATTCCATTCTTGACAAGCTCACGGGTTATCGAATTACATACTTTGTAGGGGAATCAGAGTTCAGTGCTGAGTGGGCAAATACTTTGTTGTGGCTTCACGTTGAGTTTCCTTCAGGGACTCCTGGCTATAGGTTACAGTCGAGCATTCCTTCATGGATTCCTCTTCACAATTTGCGATATTTAGCAATCCGCAATTTACGTCTCAAAAGGTTGTGGCAGAGCCACGTACAGGTATTATGTTCTCAAATGAAAATTAAATTTCCATTAAAGGTACTTTCTTTATTATTGCTAGCCGTTGAATGTGAGTTTAAGTCAAATTTATTTTGAGTTTCAGGCTCCCACCCAATTGTAGGAGCTGCAGTTATATAACACTTGTTTGGAAGAATTTCCAGATTTATTAGGAATGTCAAATAGTTTGGAAAAAAATTTAATTGACAGTTGTCCTTGTCCTGACACCGTGTCAGGATTATCTGACCTTAATAAGCTAGTAGAATTGAATATTTCTGCATGTAAGAATCTGCAGAACATAACTTTGCCAACAACAGTCGTGAATCTCACAATAGATTATTGCAGAGAACTGAAAACAGTGGCGGCTATTTGTGATCATAGTGAATGTCTGGAGCTACAGGAGTTGTCAAGTGTTGCCCGACTGAGCTGTCTGAAGCAGATTACAATTGCGAAGTGTCACAAGCTGCAGACCATACAAGGCATTGATGAGATGCGTGCACCGGAAAGTCTTCAACTGATCGATTGTTCGAAGCTTGAAGAGCTTCCCTGTTTTGCACGTCAAACTTGCCTTGAGAAGATTACCATTGTCGGATATGGGAAGCTGCAGAACATAACTTTGCCATCAACACTCATGAATCTCACAATAGATTATTGCAGAGAACTGAAAACAGTGGCGACTATTTGTGATCATAGTGAATGTCTGAAGCTACAGGAGTTGTCAAGTGTTGCCCAACTGAGCTGTCTGAAGCAGATTACAATTCAGACTTGTGACAAGCTGCAGACCATGCAAGGCATTGATAAGCTGCATGCATTAAGAAGTATGCAACTTTTATGCTGCAGCAACGTAGCAATACAGAATTGCATTACCATGTGCAAGGTACTGATTTGAAGACTCCTTTAAACATTCAACGACATTTTAACATTTCTTGTTTTGAAAAGACAGTGAGAGAATAAAATTTTCAGTATTTAGCTTAAATTTTGTTTTCCGTTTCCTGATTTTCTTAACTGTTATTTTAGGTTATTGGTAACTGAAAATGGAGCTTTTTCTTTTATTTTCCCATTGCAGAGTATGCCGTCAGAACTCATTGTGATGGGAAGACCAGCAGATGGAGCTTTGTCAACTTTAAATTCACATCTCTTTTCTGACGCCAATGCAGTAATTCATGAAATTGGTACCCGCACAAGCGATAAAGAAATAATGTCGAAATGCAGTGCAGTCATCTTTTGCGCTGTGGTTGGAGTTGATAGTTGTACGTCACTCCAGAAGTTACGTCAATGGTTGTTCACGTTTGGCATTCAAACTCGAGTTCGGGTTGGGGTTTGGGTTGGGGTTCCCCTTGGAATGTGGATAATTACCATTGTGACTACCACTGACCAAGATAACAGGGAATGCGAAGGTGTGCCTGTGACATCAATAATAAAGAAGGGGTATGAGGTGGGCATAGAGAAAGGTAAAGAATGGAAATCTGAGCATGTATTACATACAATTATTGATAGGTTATACCACAAATAAGTGCAAATTAGGTTGGTCATCTTCTTCCAAATTACGGGTGCTTTTGACTTTGAGGGCAGAGAGGATATTGTTAACTCTGTATTAATAAGAAGATAGTTAATATATTCAGTATTTTTCTATTTTAGATATAGAAATCTAAAGTTTGTATAATTTGTAATATTGAGATAAACAAATAATTTTTTTTAGTATTCTCAATAATATTAAATAAATCAATTTAATAAAATAAAATTAATAAGATAAGAATTTGTTATTTTTCATTAACATACAATTTAATAACACCCATCTTTCTCTTAAGAATTGGGTATATTTTCTTGTTTTTATTGGGAGGAGTAAAATTAAAAATATAATTCACAAAATACTTATGCTAATGGCTAAGGTGTCTAATTTTTACACCCCATCAAATCAACAAAATATCTTTTATTACCAATATGTTTCGACATTAATATTTGGGTATTGAAACTTTTTCATAGGCTCAACTCTCTTTATCTATATTGTACTTAATCTATTCCTCATCTCAAGTGTCACTACTAAAAATGACCTCCTCTTCTATCACTCACCCTCTATTTTCTATGGTGAGCTTAGTTTCTAGGGTTCTGCCTCCATCCTTTTCTCTAATAGATTTTATGGCACTATGTGAAGGGATTTTTTAGGGTGTGCATCTCATTGGGAATGGACATAAAGAACGATCTTTGTCTATTAACAAGGGATCTCTTCATGCTACCATGGGATCTCACCTTGTTGTGACTAGAACTCCCTCAAAGGGTTTAATTAGTAGAGGTCTGCACATTTTGGAATGAATATGTAGGTTACTTTTGAGAGGGACTATGTTTGAACAATATTGTCAAAACTCCTCTACCATCAAATTCTTGAGATTTCATGGTGTTGCATTACTCTATATCTCATCCAACTACCCCAAAATTAGAACCCTCAACTACTAAAAGTATCCATTCACATTAGACTCCTATAGTTGTGTTTGGAGAAGATGCCATTGAGAATAAAAATAGGTTGAAACAACTCACCATTATTTGAAAATTTTAGAACTTTTGGCCTAATATGATTGCATTGCACGGAGTAAGTGCAAAGAGATGAGGGACCAAAAATTTGCCACATGACTTTTTGGTCCTATGCAAAATGAAATGTGAGCACGTTATAATGCGCTCACATTTTATGTTGTATAAAGTAAAAAAAAACACAACAAAAACATGTGGCCATTCTTCATATTTGCAAGCAAAAACAATCACAAGAGTGTGAGCTCGTTGTAGGAAGGATAAATCAAGCAAGGGAGAAGTGTAATCGAAGTATTCACCATGCCACCTCACCAATCCCGCTCCCGAAGACATCATGAAGGAAATGTAGAGGGTGTAGCAATGGAAGAAGGGAGGGTTTGCTTGATTTTTGTGAGTTCAAAAAGAAACTTTTACTTTTGCAATGTTGTTTTTTTTATGTTGAATTTACAGTCAATGAGGCACCACAAAACACTAATCCAATAGAGGAGGATGAAAACAATCCCCAAAACCCTCAAAACCCCCCTTCACATCCTCACAATGAAAGACACATAAGAAAACTATTTAGGGCAAATTGAAGAAAATAAAAAACATCTTCAAACCCTAATTGAATCTTTAAATAGTCCAAGTGCAAGCATCGATCGTAGGAGAATGCTTGCCAAGTCATTAGAGGTGATTGTTTCTCACATTGAATCATTGACAAACCAAATCACTGAATGTAATGACTATAGGGAGAGGTGTCGACAATACTATGCTGACAAATTGTTTTACGAATAAGTGAAGGACCTAAAAATTACAAAATCTGCATTATGTTCACATTTTTTCAATCCTAAAACTGACCAAACATTAGAAGAGACTTGAAAACGCTTACCGATTCATTGGTGTAGGAATGAAGATATATCCCAAAACTTTTGAGATAGATGTTACATGATGTTTGACGAGCGTCCATGTAATAACAATGAGGTACCACAATATTTCTTGAGGAAACTCTATGTGAGTTCGTCCTAAAGAAGATTCCTAATTATTTTGACATTCAAGAGTTCCAGGGTAGAGGTGGTGGCTCTGCCTAAGATAGATAGGGGGCACAACGAGACCAAAACCGCTTACTTGGACCCCTAATGAGGCCAGTGTTGGCAAGAGACACTGTGTGGCTTCATGATTGTTGTCATTGATGGCAACAAAGTCTATCCCACACATCTGCAGAGCACAATATGACTATACTGGAAGTTAGATTGAAGAATGTTTTGGTCTGGTGAATAAGAACAGAGCATGCAGCAAGGTCTGACAATCAGGTCCAGATCTCTTCGAGGATGTATCTCAACAAAGTACAGACTTGGGGAAGTCAAGAGGAGTACCATGACTACTACATTTCATAGATTGAGCCTCCGGTGATGAAAGAGTGAAAATATATGAGCATCTAAGTGTTGGGTTCCTGACAGGTAGAGTAGACTAAGGAAGAACTGACTGGCAGAGCATCAGACTTTAATCCAGATAAGAAATTATGGTGGTCAAGCTATTTGAGAGATCATACATGATTGGCCGACATGAATGATAACTTCTATGACTATGACTTTGATACGCATCACATATTAAGCATGGATTCAGCCGACAGATCAGTGTTTTGTAAATATCTTAAGTGTTCCAATTGCTGACTAGAAATATGTTGAAATCCTTGATGCGGATATATATACCAGATGGATTTTAGTATGAAGGAGTGTGTGTGTCGATAGAATATGCGAGGAAAGGTAGAGAAAAGTGTGGAAGCAGGAAACAAATCTGGTATGTGATAGAACAACAGCATTAGAGCAGAGGAAGAATGAAGTCCATTAGATCAGTTTATTGAGCCTAACCGGAACTGAACCTCAGCATATGTGGATGCCTCTCATTAGTTCAAATACCTGGTTACTTTCCATATACCTTATAGACAGTGAGTCTCTTACAGGCAGTGTGCCTCTTGTGAGTAGTGTGCTCAGGCAATGAGCCCTAATTGGCAAGTGCCATTTTGTACTTATTCTTTTAACAGAGAATACAATCTTGGGTTAGTCACCCCGTGGTTTTTCCCTTAACAGGTTTTCCACGCAAAAATCCTTGTGTTATGTGTGTTGATTTTATTTTTTCTCTCATGATTATGTATGCTCTTATGTTTTGAAGTTGCATTAATATTAAAGAAGAAAAGAAACTTAAGGTATTTAAGATAATTGATTCACCCCCCCTCTCAGTTTTCTGCCTTGTTTCCAATAGCCAGCACATGTGTCAGTCCCTTTAACTTTGAAGGAGAGTGTTGAGGTGGAGACACTACATTCATTGAGTTCTCTCATGCAGTCTCTAGCACAACATGGCAATGATCTCACCCAGGTTGATGAGGGTGAGAGCAGTAGGCATCTTTTGTCCCCACATCTTTGCAGCTCATGTGGGAAATTGTGTGATTATGGGATGCAAGACTCACGGTAGGACTCTTGGCAGGATGTTGTGACGTAGGGGTAGAAGCTAGTGATGGACACATCCATATTGGATGATTTTGTTCTCACAAATGATGTTTTATAGAATACATTTAGTATTGACTCTTAGGGAATTTTTTACAAGGTTCATCTTAATTTAATATATTCATATTTGAAATTTGTAATTAATTTTATATGATTATCTATATTATAAGTTAAAATTAATGTATGTAATTGTCTGCACAATGAAATTTTAGGGTCAGAGTCTTCACCCTGTTTCTATTAGTTGTCTAGTGGCGAGTTATGAGTGGAGGTTGAGTCAACATGTATGTAATTTATCACATGATCATAAATATAGTACATATATCAATGGTAATTTGATTTAGTGACAATTTGATAACATCAATAGGGAGCTTCACCAGCACCTCCACAATTTCCTTGGTCCCTTAGATGCAAAACCACTTTTACAGAGGTAAATTTAACCATTTGTAATTGTTATGCATTTAAATAATGTTATGTATCTATTTTGGTAAAATAACCTTGAACTCTATTTTTAGATGTTGATATGGAGACTCCTCCTCATCTTTGTGAGTTAGCAAAGGTAGGCATTGTTGCAACTATGTTGTCTTCAAATCCTTTGACCAAGGTATGAGCTAGTAACATGTAAATGACATTTTATATTTCTTATTTTATCCCATGTAATTTGATGTATATAAATGATATTTATGTTTAGTCAATTTTGCTTCTTGATGCTTCTCACAGGATGTCACAACTCCAACTCGTCCATCTATTGATGAAGAGAGAAAAGATGATCAAGAGGGATCATCACCTAGCGGTAAGTGATCGATTACATATGTGATGTTATATATTTCCTATTTTCTATATTAGTGTGCATATTTTTTTATTGTATTAAAAGGTGGAGCTGCAAAAATCTTTGTCGAAGAGGTCTTATTGAAGAGAGAGAGAGAGAGGATGAGTCACTGATTGGCTTTCCATCTTCACGACCAAGCAAGGGTCACAAATTATTTCATAGCAGTTCATAGGAAACTAGATTTTGGGACATTTTTTTGTATGCCTAGATGACTTTGTATACATACTTTTGTATGTTACCAATGTATATCTTTGTATATGCATGTATGGCTTTGTTTGTACATGCCTATATGGCTTTATATGTAGACTAGATGCTATGTTCATGACATTATGTATATGACAATTTACATTAAATATTTAATATGATGATCAATTATCATTACAGTAACTTGGTTTTACACGCGCCAATTGCATTTGCTTGAAAGTTTATAAATCATTTTCAAATAATCCATTTTGTACATATCTTGCAATTATTGCATTCCATGAGACTGTGCATTTCTTTGAGGCATCATGTCAAACAGTTCATGCGCCTTGTCTATGCTTCCACACTTTGCATACATGTATACAAGGGCAACTGCAAGTATACATGTGACGAAATTCCTATATCCTTTATGCTTTGATGGTTGTCCACACCTTGTTCCCTAGATCCCATTTTGGCATAGGCAAGGAGGATGTTGGATAAGGTTGTGCAATTTGGTTTTAGATGTGTCAATTGCATTTGGTTGAAAGTTTCTTTTGTGCATTTGCTTGAAAGTTTCTAAAGCCTTATGAAAAATCTATTTTGTGCATATCTTGCAATCATTGCATTCCATGAGAACATTTATTTGGAGGCATCGTGTCAAACACTTCATGTGCCTTATATATGCTTCCATACTTTGCATACATGTCTCACAAGGTAGTTGCAACTACAACATTTGACAAAATTTCTATATCCATTATGCTTTGATGGATGTCCATACTATGTTCTAAAGATACCATTTATAAGGTTTTGGAATTTGGCTTTACACCCGCCAATTGCATTTGCTTGAAAGTTTCTAAAGCCTTATCAAAAAATCCATTTTGTTCATATCTTGCAATCATTGCCTTCCATGAGATGACATTTCTTTGAGGCATCATGCCAAATAGTTCATGTGCCTTGTCTATGCTTCCACACTTTGCATACATGTCTCTGAGGGAAGTTGCAACTACAACATCTAAAAAAATTGCCATTTCTTTTATCCTAAATGATGGATGTCCATACCATGTTCCAGTGATCCCATTTTGGCATAGGCAAGGACGATGCTAGCTAAAGTTGTGGAATTTGGATTTACATCTGCCAATTGTATTTGCTTGAAAGTTTATAAAGCCTTATCAAAAAAATCCATTTTTTGCATATCTTGCAATCATTGCATTCCATGAGATGGCATATCATTGAGGCAACATGTCATATAGTTCACGTACCTTGTCTATGCTTTCACACTTTGCATACATGTCTACTTAGGGCAGTTGCAACTACAAGATTTGACAAAATTCCCATACCCTTTATGCTTTGATGGATGTCCATACTATGTTCCAAAGATCCCATTTTGGTATATGAAGGGAGGATGTTGTCTAAGGTTGTGGAATTTAGCTTTACATGGAATTTGGCTTTACACCTCTCAATTGCATTTTCTTGAAAGTTTCTAAAGCCTTATTAACAAATCCATTTTGTGCATATCTTGTAATTATTATAGTGGACATGAGATGGCATCTCTTTGAGGTGTTCTGTCAAATAGTTCACATGCCTTTTCTATGCTTGCACACTTTGCATTAGACATGAGATGGCATCTCTTTGAGGTGTTCTATCAAATAGTTCATGTGCCTTGTCTATGCTTCCACACTTTACATACATGTCTACTAGGGTAGTTGAAACTACAATAGATATGACAAAATAACATATCCTTTATGCTTTGATGGATATCCATACCATGTTTGAAAGATCTCATTTTAGCATAGGTAGGGAGGATGTTGGTTAAGGTTGTGCAATTTGGATTTACACCTGCCAATTGCATTTGCTTGAAAGTTTCTAAATCCTTACCAATAAATCCATTTTGTGCATATATAGCAATTATTACATTTCATGAGATGGCATCTCTTTGAGGTGTTCTGTCAAACAATTCACATGCCTTGTCTATGCTTTGACACTTTACATTATGAATATTGAAGCTAACTTTTATTTGGCTAACAAATAAATATATTATGAACCTATTTGCAACAACTTTATGATATGGTTTTCATATAATTAGTTTTTTATATAAATTATTAGTTAAATTTTACACTTTTATGTTAAGAACAATATGGAATATGAAACATACAATAAAGTATTTTTGTTAAGAGAATGATGGGTACGAGGAAAGGTGCATCCAATCATAAGATTTATCATTTAGGCCTTTATAATTTTTTTTAGATGAATCTTACAATTCATAGTTTGAATCATTATAAGGTGTTATGTCATAAAATGTCCCCCTGGGACTTTTACCTTGTAAGTTTAGCTCCCGAGTCCCTTGTTTTTTATCATGCATGTTAGAATTAACTCCTGAGACAAAATGGCCCAAAACGCATGTCAAATGGGACTTGAGGGACATCTATGAGCTTAAACCCTGACCCAAAATAGGTTTTGGGACAAGGGTGCTTATACCCTTGTCTTGTCCTATTTTGGTAGGGTCCCAAATTTGAATGTTGATTTTGCGACCATTAAAAGGTTTCCTTGCTGACATCTTAAGTTTGAATTACAAAATTTATAGTGGGAATGCATATATAAGCATGTTTAGGACTTCATTTGTAAACTATAAGATGACTAGAGATGATTATGTTATTTTGGAGAGCTTATGATTTTAAAGCATTCAAAGCATTCATTGTGGCATCTAGTAGACTTGTGTTGTTGTGTTTGTTATTGCAGATTTGGCTTCATCTTCTCATGCTGTGAAGGATATTCATCTACATGCGAGTTACACCTCCGAGGTGATATCTATTTATGTTTGAATCAATCATTTATCAATTTGTTTTTTCCTTTGACCTGCAAGGATAAACACTCTCTATCTAACAATGGTGTTGGAATGCTTGAATGTAATTCCAAGGCTTGACCAAGGCAATCTCCTAAACACCACAATCCCCAAACCCTCTTCTTGTGATTGCAGGTAACAGGTATCAGATCACAACGAGTGGAGTTGCATATGAGTGTTATAGAGCATAAGGATTCCAGATCTGACAGAAAGAAGTAGAAGAAAGCATAGTCAGGGCTTGGGCACTAGTCTGTTTGCCCTCTAGGTTTACAGAGCTTGAAATCTCTAGAACAGGAATAATCAGTAGCAAGAGTCTAGAAACCCCCAAAGAAAATACTGCATTGGGCTTGGGTGCAAGTCCCTTTGTCCTTGACATTTTAGGATCTTGAACTTCAAAATTTGGTGTGTATCTGATCTCCATTTAGCATCTTTGTGTGCGAGCATTTATCAGAATTTGTCTGTTTGTTTATGATTTTGCATAATTAGGGTTTTGAGTATAATTAGGCATTAAATTAACACATTAATCATCAATTTCCAAATTTCCCTATCATTACAAGTGACAACCAACCTGTAGGTGAATCCTCTTGCAGAAGTTGTGATTCAACTCAGCTAACTGTCTTCGAATGTGTGTAGTGAAAGGAGGATCTAGCTAAACTACCTATCAAACCCTCATCCCCCTTTTTTATACATAACATTTTGGTGAACCTGTGTTTTTATTGAATTTTACACCTTGCCGAGTGTTGTACTTTAGATTTGTATTCATTCATTTCATTATCAGCATATTGCATTTGAAAATCTACAAAAAAAATTGTAAATTCTGAAAAATTTGAAAAAATAAAGTATTCTAGGCTTGCATTTTGACATAGTTTGCACTGCATTTCATCTAAATCATTTAAATCTTTGATATTTGCATTAGATCTGATATAAATTATAGTAGTACATCATTCTTGTTGAAGTCACAACACAACTGAGAGGGGGGGTGAATTAGGTGTATCAAAACTTTAACCTTAATTGATCAATTTCACAATCACATTAACTTGCTTTAACCACTTAATCTAATATGAAGACTAAGCATGAAAAGTAGAAACAAAAAATAAGCACATCAACAGTATTCACACATGAACACTAGATTTTTACATGGAAAACCCTTAGAAAGGGAAAAACCATGGGGAGTGTTAGCTCACAATATAATGTAGTAACAATATTAAATATCAAAGAGGCTCACTGCCAAGAGGGCTCATGACCCAAATGAATGCTCACTGCAAGAAAGGATCACTGCCAAAAGGGTAGTTCACTGTCAGTGGGTGGCTCACTGCCAAGGGATGAACTGATATAGTAGCATATATAGCATGCTTGAGTTTAGTTCCATTGAAGCACAATGTATTTCTCCTATTCTGCATTTTGCGTAGCTTTTATTGAATAGGTTTGGCATTGAGGTGAACCACAAGATGATGCATGACTTTAAAGATGGAGTGTCAAGGCATATCACCATAAGACCACATGAAGAAATCAACACAATCTTTAAGGGTGATGGTTATGCCTTCTTTGATGTCAAGGTCCAGTGGAGCTACTATCTTAGAGAGTTTAGGGTCCTCTTCTATTCATAGGTTGATGTCTATAGCATCCTCAACAAGGAGAGGGGAGTCATCTTGTATCTAAGTGGTATCTAATGGAAGGTGAAGTTTTTCATTGAGATCTTGGGAAGTGTCCATTTTTATTGTATCATTTTAATCGATCACAAGTTTCTTCTTATATCTTGTTGCTATTATGCCTACTAGGGTGCCTTAGGACTAAAGGGTTCTTTCTTTCTCTCCAAAATAAGCATAGGTGTTAAGTATGGTGGAAAAGTCTTTCTTATGATTACAATGGGGATGTGGTCTTGACCTTTCATAAGTTTCATAATGGCTTCATCATTTTGGAAAACATCAAATCATAAAGGGTTGTGTTGGTCCCAATCGATAAGCTCAAGGTATTATAGGTCTAAGGAGATGGTGAGGATAGTGACCTATCATGAAAGAGGTTAGTGGTGGCAAGATCTTCGTAAGGATCATGAGTGGGGCCTGTTCGTTTTTTCTTCTAAATCAGCATTAGGGTTTGCCAATTCTAATGCATGGGCAAATTCAGCCAACTAATACAGGAGGTTGCGTGAGCTCCTCCCCTTCACTTCTGGTTCTGCCACACTAAGGGGGGTGTCCCTATAACTAAAGATGTAACCTTGACTTTCTCAATGTCTGATAGATTTAGCTTGATAGCAATAGGCAGAATACTCTCATGTCTGGACCAAGATCTGCATGGTAGATCACAAGGTTGGCAACGTTCTTGGACATATTTGTCTGGTGGGTATGAGAGCATGCAGGGGGTTCCTAATCCTACTCCTGCAACTAATAGGTTGAAGTGATGAAATGGGTGGACATAATGTCCTGGATGCAAGACAAGGGGTTTTGGCTCATAACTACTGACCCAAGAGCAGACTGGTGCCTATCCATTGGGCAAGGAGTTAACTAGACATATACAACAGATGGTTTGCAACTTGTCATTCAAGTTTCAAGGGGTTGAGCTTGATGCTTGCCTTACAAACATCACCCAAGGATGGGTATTTAGCTGCCTCTACTTACTGATATCCCTGCTGACATGCAACCTTCCCCATGCTCAACCTAAAACAATTTAATCCACTCCTTGAATGGAAGTTAGAGATCAAACATGTGATACAGAAAACCATAGCCTAGAACCTGAGAAACCCTTAGCAACTAGATTCAAAAGAAAGAGAGTAACATGCAGCAAATGGAGACAAGCAGATAAACACATGCAATGAAGCATTTCTCATATAAAATCAACATTGAAACTAAACATATGTGCAAAATACATTCATGTTACAACTCATAAACTCCAAAATGGGATAGAACAACTAGGGTCATGCCCTGTCTTTCGTTATTTACACAAAAATTACCCAGGCCTTCAACAACCAACAAATGAGCAACATAGCTTGCTATATACAGCAAGGCAGGTACTCAACATTAATCACTGGGTGACTCAAAAGTCTGCCAGATACAATTCATTCTAAGGAAATGGCACTCAAACATTCAATGCAACAGGTGGAAGAGGAGACAGGGAAAGGTCTCGAGCCCTGTGCCGCCGCCTGGGGATTCACATCTTCAGTCAGGTACTAGATCCATCCACGCCATCGCCAATACTCTATAAGATCTGCCATTAATGGCGCACCAACTCGCAGCCTTGGGAAAAACATCATACTGTGCATCGCAACTGTTTCCCACCAAGATTTATCACCCTGATATTTCAAATTTATGTGGGAACTAATTATCCCACATGCACCCCATGGTGACCTCTCTAATACTTTATATACTAGGTCGTGAGCATATATGATGTCGGTGCTTTTGCTCCCAATGACACCAGTATAAACCTTGTCATCATCCTCCATCGGCCAGACTACTTATATCGGTGAACCTCATACATGTCTGCCCGATATGAAATGCCACCCCGATGATGAACCTCATCGGCAAAACCCGACACATCGGAGGAAAATCCTCCTGCCTTGCGAATGTTGCATGTCTTGCCGATGATCCACCTGACATTCAAAAATGTCCTGGCCATCCTGATGACCAACCTTGCCTTCACATAAAATATCATCCTGACATATCCTGATGATGTCATGGTCATATTACAGTATCGGGTCAGACTGAAAACTTGAAGTATGATCCCGCCGAATCTGGATGATGTCATCATGTCGGCATTAGGGTGATATTTGAAAGATAACCAGATAATTTGAAATATCACCCTCATGCACAAATATCATGCTACACTGTAGCTCCATTATAAGATTGGGGTGATATATGAAGATCACCCGATAATAAGAATATCACCCTCTGACAAAAGTCAGGATACAAAAACATGATGACCCCACGGGATATCCGGTCATGATGGGAAATGACCCTCGTAAGAAACATCAGGGGGATGTTTGGAAACATGATAATGATGATGATGACCCCTTCCTTCAAAATATCATGATGATGCTGAAAACATTGAGAGGGTCTAAGACTTCGAAATTTTCTTGGATTCCTGAGAAGGTGCCTACCTAAAAACCTTGAACATAAATTATCACCAACATAGGCTCTGATTGGGGACATGCAGGTGCAAGACTACAGTGAGAACCTCATATCTCTAGGATGCAGACCAGTCCCTTATCCATTAGGTACAGAGTCAAACTTGCACCATTTTGCATCACCAAACACATTATTTCAAAATAAACATGGTGGCCCAGGGCCCAGTTCAATGGTTCAGTTCATCAGTTCAATGGTTCGGTTCAGAGGTTCATTGGCATCGCGGTGAAATTGGTCTATCGGTGTAAGATGTGAGGTGTCTCTCCGATGGAATGGTCATCGGTATGAAGATCTTTGTCGGCCCAGCTTTGAAAAGTCACTCCGAGCTATGTGTTACTCTGATGGAGTCAGGCATCGGTGAGAGGACTTCTATCGGCATAGCTTACAGGTTGCAGGCCGATGCACAGTGGTCTCGCCGATGAAGGGTTAAGGCTTAGTATCGCTGAGACAAGGAATTGTCAGAGTTCATGGTTGAATGTTGGCTGATGGTTTGGGTTGTGCCGATGGGGGTAGACAGGGGTCATCGGCGGCAAAAGTGCCGACAATCATCTTATCGAGTCATCAGACATATAAACTGGAAATCCTCCAATGCCGGATGCATGTGGGACTAACGGTCCTCATGAATATGCGAACGGTTTGGTAGTTTTGTAATGGTTAGAAGCGTGAGTTTTGGACAGTTGGATGACAGCGATGCTAGGTAGTTGGAACGAACTGTCAGTTACATGAGGTGTCGATTGGATTGCTAAAAGCAATAGGGGAATCGATAGAAAAAGGAGATAGAGTTGGACAGTACGATCAATCTGGTGAGCTCTGGTTTTCTCCTTCTGTGAAGTCCTATGCTGTATGTTGTATGCAGCATGTTAACAGTATGTAAAAGGACTGAGGAGAGAGTGTAAACAAAGTTCAGGTGAAAGGGTTCTAGCCGAGAAGGTGAAGTTCTGTACTGTGTGCTATTTGTGGCACGATAACAGTATGAAGAACCAACCGAGTGCTGGAGAACTTTGTGCAGGGTTATACTGTCAGATATTCTTCAGATGAAGCAAGATGTAAATCTTCATGGAAGGCTTATTGCCAGTTTTGTATTGTAACTATTTTTCTGTTGCTGAATAATACAATGGTGATCTGGGCTTTTGGAGTGTGGGGTTTTTTACCCGTACGTAAATTTGTGTTCTTGTTCTCTCTTTCATGTTTAATGTCTCTGCTGTTCAAACTGGATATAGCTCACTTGTGCTTTCTTCTAAGGGTTAATGTAGGAAATGTTCTATGTCTGTTTCTGCTTTAAAGGCATAGTTGTGCGTGTTTTTGAAGCATTTGGAAAGAATTTAAATCTGTTGAAGACACCACTATTCTTAGAAATATGTTCTGAGATGTCCTCATTTCCTTACAAGTGGTATCAGAGCCTTCTTCTGGGATCTGCTTTGTTGCTCACATATGTACATTTGTGTGCTGCATGTGTTTGCATGTAAGAGTTCCTGGTGTATAAGGTCTGGGTATTCCTTCTGTAATGATTTCTTAGTGTGACAGGCTTGAAGAAATCTGAAGGAAACATCTATTTGTTTGATCCTTGTTTGAGTGAAAGTCTGGCAGTTGATCTTGTGTTTCTGTTACAGCAGGCACTTGAAGGATGGTGAAGATGAAGAGACTGGAGCTGGTCATGATGTGGCCTGAGGCTCTTAGTTGACAGTATGTAATCTTGTTGTATGGGGTGGATTATGCTTTGTGGTTGTGTTGCTGCAGTAACTTTCATATTGGGTGTCTGTGTGAGAGGCTCTCTGATGATATGAAGAAGTTTGTGTTACCTCTCAGCCATGGAGTATTGTGCTTATGCTGGGTGTTTTGTTTCTGGTATTAGAAGGCATAATTTTCTGTTACCCTGATTGCATATAGGCTATGGAGTTGATCATTAGATGGTCTGAGAGCTTTTGTAATAGCCTGATTCTCTCAGATGCATGTGCATGTTGGTGGTTGAGAGATTGGTCTACAAGTGGGCCTGAAGCTCTTGAACTATTGTTTCCTTAAATGGATATTTTGTACTTGCATGACCCAGATTCATGTTTATTGGATTTGAGGGGTTTTATAGTTTTTCCTTAAAATCTATGGTTATGCATATTCATGATGATCCATTATTCTGGTTTAGCTGTTATGGAGTTTATGTTGCAGATTTTTGAGTCATCCAGATGTGAAGTGGATATGGATGTGCATGGGTGTTTTTCAAACACAGTGGTTTTGCAGGTTTTACACGGTCAAAAGAAAAACTTGTGGTTTTGTGAAGCTGCAGTTAAGCTATTTCTAGACCCTGGCTTTTGGGATGTTGCTGGATGATATAGTTGCAGTTTTGCATGCATGCTCTGTGCATGGTGTGAGGAGGTGAAATGCTTTCTTTGCATGGGAGTGCTGGTATGTGATTTGACACTCAGCATTTCTGTGGTAAATTTTCTGGTTTCTTGACTATGGTGCTCAGGTTGTGGATCTCTTTGGCAAATTAGTTTTGTAAGTAATCTGATGTTTAAGTCATGTTGTCTACATGGTTTATCTATTCCTTGAAATCTCAGTTTTGCAGTTTCCAGTTTGATAGTGAGTTTGCATGGTACATTGGTTGGATCTATGAGTTATGTAGTTTTGTGGGCTGATCACCTATTAAGCTATAGTGAGATGACTCAGATGTGGACTGTCTTTATCCACAAGGTTGTGTCAGTGTTTATGCAGATTTGTTAGCTGGCCTTGTCTGTGGTCATTTGTGCATTGGTGTGACTGTTTTGGGATGAAAGGATCGATGTTGTAGAGTATCTCAATAGTTGGTTATGGAGACTTGTGGTAAATGTATCATGATGTCATGTATAGCTTGATTACACAGGTTTGTGTAAGCTATTGACAGTGATAGTTTAATTCCTTGGTTTGGAGATCTTGGTGTCGCTTGGTTTTATAGTCACATGGACATGTTAATGTGTGGACTCGGAAGATTTTCAGATTAGGAGATGTTTGGTCAGGATGCTTGGAAAGCTCTGTTGTTATAGTTCAGTGGGAGCTTTAGCATTGACTGTGTGTTTCATCACTTAGTGGTGAATGTTTTTCTTTAGTGTTGGAGATGTTACTAGGAGGAGCTCTTTGATCCTGTTGCTACAGAAGGGCTCTTTCGAATTTGCAGGGGCACTATTTGAGGATGAGTAACATCTTGGAGTCATGGAGGATTCATGAAATCCTTGGCTGAGGTGTTGGTGGTGCTTGACAGGTGATGTTGGTTTAGAGTTTTAGTTTGTTTTATATCATGATTTATGCATTTGAATTTTGGTATAATACATTGATCTAGAGACCATGGTTATGTTCACCTGGAGCATGGAATCTCCTAAAGGAGATGGTAAGATCATGATGTCATGAAAAGTTCCTGATTCAGATGATTGCAGTTTTGACAGTGGTCTGGTTACTTCTCTATGTTTGGGTACATTTATCATTTGCTTGATTACTTCATAGTGTTGTAGTGATGCAGTTGGAGTTCAGCATGAGGTGATTGTTTGAAGGTACTCATGGATACATGGAGAATAAGGAGAAACTGTATAAGCTTTGCTTACTCATATTTTGCAGCAGGAAGTCCGAGGAGTCTTTACCTTGGTTGGATGTGAGTTCAACAGAGACCAATGAGGAGATTGCTCTTGGAGAAGTCATACAGACTCAGTTTTCCTGGAGGAGCATTCTCATTCCCACTCTTGGTCTTCTCGGCAGTGTTATAACTTGAGAGGTATTGCCCATTATTTCTCTCAGGTGTTTTATGTTTTCTTTCATAGATATGGATCTTGAACTGCTCATTGATGGTTCTGGTGGATTCATTGTGAGAGATGAATAGCATGATTATCTCCTTGTGCATTTGCATTTAGAGATTTCATTCATTGATGAGGACTATTAGGAGATGGTTAATGGGCTGATTTCCTGAAATGGGAAATGAATTAGTTTGATCTTCTTTAGTTTGTAAGGCTTACATCCATGTTAGTTGATCTTGGAGATTGAATGTTGGTTTGGATGTTGTTATGTTGTTCTTCTTTGGGGTGTTTTCAAGGAGATCATACTGGACACAGTTGGCATTCAGAGGTGTATGTAAAAGGATTGTCTACAGGTATATGATGTGCAATGTTTCTCTTGGTCTCAGCTACTTTCTCTAATGGTGTGTTTCACATTACATTATTTTGAGGTTTTGTTTGGAGCTAAAGTGATCACTAGTTTGTGGTCATGTGTTTTCACTTATGCTTTTGGGTGATGACATGGAGGTTCTATTATCTCTTTCATTGTTGGGTGTGAAGAACTTGAGAGGTTTCTGGACTAGTGGTGAGATGTACTGGTTATTGATTAACAGTTTTTTGCATATCATGGTGGATGTTTCCTTGTTATACATGATGTTTACATTTTCTATGTAATGCTATTGGTGGATTTTGTATGCCATGATCTTTTTCAGATCTGCATTACCCATGCAGTGGGAGTTCTTGATGCGTTTGGTCTTCTTTGACTGGTTGACACATAGAGCTTGTTTTTGCAACTGATGGGTGTATATGTAGGTGGCATGAGTCTACTGATGATCATACCTTTGAGGTATGAGTGATTGGATGTTTTAGCACTGGCTTTGTGTGCTATTCTCAGTCATGTGGGTTTTATGTTTAGTTGGATGGGTTCAGTCAGTTTACTGATTGTTGTTCTAGCTAATGGTTTATCTTGTTTCTGGAGAATGTTTCTGGCTGTGTTCTGATAGCTTTGAAGTTGATGTTATGGAGCTTCTGTAAAAAAGTTGTGAGCACAGTGGGGTGGTGGCATTATCAGCTTGGTTCTGTGACTTGGAGCATTGATGGTTTCCTGTAATTCCTTCGTCAAGTGGGAGAATGTTGAGTACTAGTGACTTAGATTATAGGTTCAATGTTTCTTTGTTGTTTCAAATGGTTCAGCAGCATCGGTTCACTGGTTCAAAGGTTCCTTGGTTTAGTGGCATTGGTTCATCACCAAAGTTTGAACAGTCGGTGAACTCTTGAACTTCTCCCATTGGGTTCAATGGTTCAACTGTTTTGCATTGGTCACTTTGTTGAAGGTTTGAACTCTGTTCATCGGTTCAATGGTTCAACCGATTGGTTCAATGGTTGTTTGGTTCATCGATTCAATGGTTCGGTTCAGAGGTTCATTGGCGTCGCGGTGACATTGGTCTATCGGTGTAAGATGTGAGGTGTCTCTCCGATGGAATGGTTATCGGTATGAAGATCTTTGTCGGCCCAGCTTTGAAAAGTCACTCCGAGCTATGTGTTACTCTAATGGAGTCAGGCATCAGTGAGATGACTTCTATCAACGTAGCTTACAGGTTGTAGGCCGATGCATAGTGGTCTCGCCGATGAAGGGTTAAGGCTTAGTATTGCTGAGACAAGGAATTGTCGAAGTTCATGGTTGAATGTTGGCTGATGGTTTGGGTTGTGCCAATGGGGGTAGACAGGGGTCGTCGGTGGCAAAAGTGCCGACAATCATCTTATCGAGTCATCAGACATATAAACTGGAAATCCTCCAACGCCGGATGCATGTGGGACTAACGGTCCTCACGGATATGTGAACGGTTTGGTAGTTTTGTAACGGTTAGAAGCGTGAGTTTTGGATAGTTGGATGATAGCAATGCTGGGCAGTTGGAACGAACTGTCAGTTACATGAGGTGTCGATTGGATTGCTAAAAGCAATAGGGGAATCGATAGAAAAAGGAGATAGAGTTGGACAGTGTGATCAATCTGGTGAGCTCTGGTTTTCTCCTTCTGTGAAGTCCTATGCTGTATGTTGTATGCAGCATGTTAACAGTATGTAAAAGGACTGAGGAGAGAGTGTAAATAGAGTTCAGGTGAAAGGGTTCTGGCCGAGAAGGTGAAGTTCTGTACTGTGTGCTATTTGTGGCACGATAGCCGTGTGAAGAACCAACCGAGTGCTAGAGAACTTTGTGCAGGGTTATACTGTCAGATATTCTTCAGATGAAGCAAGATGTAATTCTTCATGAAAGGCTTATTGCCAGTTTTGTATCGTAACTATTTTTCTGCTGCTGAATAATAAAATGGTGATCTGGGCTTTTGGAGTGTGGGGTTTTTTACCCGTACGGGTTTTCCCCATGTAAATTTGTGTTCTTGTTCTCTCTTTCATGTTTAATGTCTCTACTATTGAAACTGGATATAGTTCACTTGTGCTTTCCTCTGAGGGTCAATGTAGGAAATGTTCTATGTCTGTTTCCGCTTTAAAGGCATAGTTGTGCGTGTTTTTGAAGCATTTGGAAAGAATTTAAATCTGTCGAAGACACCACTGTTCTTAGAAATATGTTCTGAGATGTCCTCATTTCCTTACAAGTGGTATCAGAGCCTTCTTCTGGGATTTGCTTTGTTGCTCACATATGTACATTTGTGTGCTGCATGTGTTTGCATGTAAGAGTTCCTGGTGTATAAGGTCTGGGTATTCCTTCTGTAATGATTTCTTAGTGTGACAGGCTTGAAGAAATCTGAAGGAAACGTCTGTTTGTTTGATCTTTGTTTGAGTGAAAGTCTAGCAGTTGATCTTGTGTTTCTGTTACAACAGGCGCTTGAAGGATGGTGAAGATGAAGAGACTGGAGCTGGTCATGATGTGGCCTGAGGCTCTTAGTTGACAGTATGTAATCTTGTTGTATGGGGTGGATTATGCTTTGTGGTTGTGTTGCTGCAGTAACATTCATATTGGGTGTCTGTGTGAGAGGCTCTCCGATGATATGAAGAAGTTTGTATTACCGCTCAGCCATGGAGTATTGTGCTTATGCTGGGTGTTTTGTTTCTAGTATTGGAAGGCATAATTTTCTGTTACCCTGATTGCATATAGGCTATGGAGTTGATCATTGGATAGTCTGAGAGCTTTTGTAATAGCCTGATTCTCTCAGATGCATGTGCATGTTGGTGGTTGAGAGATTGGTCTACAAGTGGGCTTGAAGCTCTTGAACTATTGTTTCCTTAAATGGATATTTTGTACTTGCATGACCCAGATTCATGTTTATTGGATTTGAGGGGTTTTATAGTTTTTCCTTAAAATCTATGGTTATGCATATTCATGATGATCCATTATTCTGGTTTAGTTGTTATGGAGTTTATGTTGCAGATTTTTTAGTCATCCAGATGTGAAGTGGATATGGATGTGCATGGGTGTTTTTCAAACATAGTGGTTTTGCAGGTTTTACACGGTCAAAAGAAAAACTTGTGGTTTTGTGAAGCTGCAGTTAAGCTATTTCTAGACCCTGGCTTTTGGGATGTTGCTGGATGATATAGTTGCAGGTTTGCATGCATGCTCTGTGCATGGTGTGAGGAGGTGAAATGCTTTCTTTGCATGGGAGTGCTGGTATGTGATTTGACACTCAGCATTTCTATGGTAAAGTTTCTGGTTTCTTGACTATGGTGCTCAGGTTGTGGATCTCTTTGGCAAATTAGTTTTGTAAGTAATCTGATGTTTAAGTCATGTTGTCTACATGGTTTATCTATTCCTTGAAATCTCAGTTTTGCAGTTTCCAGTGTGATAGTGAGTTTGCATGGTACATTGGTTGGATCTACGAGTTATGTAGTTTTGTGGGCTGATCACCTATTAAGCTACAGTGAGATGACTCAGATGTGGACTGTCTTTATCCACAAGGTTGTGTCAGTGTTTATGCAGATTTGTTAGCTGGCCTTGTCTGTGGTCATTTGTGCATTGGTGTGACTATTTTGGGATGAGAGGATGGATGTTGTAGAGTATCTCAACAGTTGGTTATGGAGACTTGTGGTAAATGTATCATGATGTCATGTATAGCTTGATTACACAGGTTTGTGTAAGCTATTGACAGTGATAGTTTAATTCCTTGGTTTGGAGATCTTGGTGTCGCTTGGTTTTATAGTCACATGGACATGTTAATGTGTGGACTTGGAAGATTTTCAGGTTAGGAGATGTTTGGTCAGGATGCTTGGAAAGCTCTGTTGTTATAGTTCAGTGGGAGCTTTAGCATTGACTGTGTGTTTCATCACTTAGTGGTGAATGTTCTTCTTTAGTGTTGCAGATGTTACTAGGAGGAGGTCTTTGATCCTGTTGCTGCAGAAGGGCTCTTTCAAATTTGCAGGGGCACTATTTGAGGATGAGTAACATCTTGGAGACATGGAGGATTCATGAAATCCTTGGCTGAGGTGTTGGTGGTGCTTGACAGGTGATGTTGGTTTAGAGTTTTAGTTTGTTTTATATCATGATTTCTGCATTTGAATTTTGGTATAATACATTGATCTAGAGACCATGGTTATGTTCACCTGAAGCATGGAATCTCCTAAAGGAGATGGTAAGATCATGATGTCATGAAAAGTTCCTAATTCAAATGATTGCAGTTTTGACAGTGGTCTAGTTACTTCTCTATGTTTGGGTACATTTATCATTTGCTTGATTACTTCATAGTGTTGTAGTGATGCAGTTGGAGTTCAGCATGAGGTGATTGTTCGAAGGTACTCATGGATACATGGAGAATAAGGTGAGACTGTATAAGCTCTACTTACTCAGATTTTGCAGCAGGAAGTCCGAGGAGTCTTTACCTTGGTTGGATGTAAGTTCAACAGAGACCAATGAGGAGATTGCTCTTGGAGAAGTCATACAGATTCAGTTTTCCTAGAGGAGCATTCTCATTCCCACTCTTGGTCTTCTCAGCAGTGTTATAACTTGAGAGGTATTACCCATTATTTCTCTCAGGTGTTTTATGTTTTCTTTCATAGATATGGATCTTGAACTGCTCATTGATGGTTCTGGTGGATTCATTGTGAGAGATGAATAGCATGATTATCTCCTTGTGCATTTGAGTTTAGAGATTTCATTCATTGATGAGGACTATTAGGAGATGGTTAATGGGCTGATTTCCTGAAATGGGAAATGAATTAGTTTGATCTTCTTTGGTTTGTAAGGCTTACATCCATGTTAGTTGATCTTGGAGATTGAATGTTGGTTTGGATGTTGTTATGCTGTTCTTCTTTGGGGTGTTTTGAAGGAGATCATACTAGACACAGTTGGCATTCAGAGGTGTATGTAAAAGGATTGTCTACAGGTATATGATGTGCAATGTTTCTCTTGGTCTCAGCTACTTTCTCTGATGGTGTGTTTCACATTACATTATTTTGAGATTTTGTTCGGAGCTGAAGTGATCACTAGTTTGTGGTCATGTGTTTTCACTTATGCTTTTGGGTGATGACATGGAGGTTCTGTTATCTCTTTCATTGTTGGGTGTGAAGAACTTGAGAGGTTTCTAGACTAGTGGTGAGATGTACTGGTTATTGATTAACAATTTTTTGCATATCATGGTGGATGTTTCCTTGTTATACATAATGTTTACATTTTCTATGTAATGCTATTGGTGGATTTTGGATGCCATGATCTTTTTCAGATCTGCATTACCCATGTAGTGGGAATTCTTGATGCGTTTGGTCTTCTTTGACTGGTTGACACATAGAGCTTGTTTTTGCAACTAATGGGTGTATATGTAGGTGGCATGAGTCTACTGATGATCATACCTTTGAGGTATGAGTGATTGGATGTTTTAGCACTGGCTGTGTGTGCTATTCTCAATCATGTGGGTTTTATGTTCAGTTGGATGGGTTCAGTCAGTTTACTGATTGTTGTTCTAGCTGATGGTTTATCTTGTTTCTGGAGAATGTTTCTAGCTGTGTTCTGATAGCTTTGAAGTTGATGTTATGGAGCTTTTGTAAAAAGGTTGTGAGCAGAGTGGGGTGGTGGCATTATCAGCTTGGTTTTGTGACTTGGAGCATTGATGGTTTCCTGTAATTCCTTCGTCAAGTGGGAGAATGTTGAGTACTAGTGACTCAGATTACAGGTTCAATGTTTCTTTGTTGTTTCAAATGGTTCAATAGCATCAGTTCACTGGTTCAAAGGTTCCTTGGTTTAGTGGCATTGGTTCATCACCAAAGTTTGAACAGTCGGTGAACTCTTGAACTTCTCCCATCGGGTTCAATGGTTCAACTGTTTTGCATTGGTCACTTTGTTGAAGGTTTGAACTCTGTTCATCGATTCAATGGTTCAACCGATTGGTTCAATGGTTCTTCGGTTCATCGGTTCAATGGTTCGGTTCAGAGGTTCATTGGCGTCGTGGTGACATTGGTCTATCGGTGTAAGATGTGAGGTGTCTCTCCGATGGAATGGTCATCGGTATGAAGATCTCTGTTGGCCCAGCTTTGAAAAGTCACTCTGAGCTATGTGTTACTCTGATGGAGTCAGGCGTCGGTGAGAGGACTTCTATCAGTGTACCTTACAGGTTGCAGGCCGATGCACAATGGTCTCGCTGATGAAGAGTTAAGGCTTAGTATCGCTGAGACAAGGAACTGTCAGAGTTCATGGTTGAATGTTGGCCAATGGTTTGGGTTGTGCCGATGGGGGTAGACAGGGGTCGTCGGCGGCAAAAGTGCCGACAATCATCTTATTGAGTCATCAGACATATAAACTGGAAATCCTCCAACGCTGGATGCATGTGGGACTAACGGTCCTCACAAATATGCGAATGGTTTGGTAGTTTTGTAACGGTTAGAAGCATGAGTTTTGGCCAGTTGGATGACAGCGATGCTGGGCAGTTGGAACGAACTGTCAGTTATATGAGGTGTCGATTAGATTGCTAAAAGCAATAGGGGAATTGATAGAAAAAGGAGATAGAGTTGGACAGTGCGATCAATCTGGTGAGCTCTAGTTTTCTCCTTCTGTGAAGTCCTATGCTGTATGTTGTACGCAGCATGTTAACAATATGTAAAAGGACTAAGGAGAGAGTGTAAACAAAGTTCAGGTGAAAGGGTTCTGGCCGAGAAGGTGAAGTTCTGTACTGTGTGCTTTTTGTGGCATGATAACAGTATGAAGAACCAACCGAGTGCTGGAGAATTTTGTGCAAGGTTATACTGTCAGATATTCTTCAGATGAAGCAAGATGTAAATCTTCATGAAAGGCTTATTGCCAATTTTGTATTGTAACTATTTTTCTGTTGTTGAATAATACAATGGTGATCTGGGCTTTTGGAGTGTGGGGTTTTTTACCCGTACGAGTTTTCCCCACGTAAATCTGTGTTCTTGTTCTGTCTTTCATGTTTAATGTCTCTACTATTGAAACTAGATATAGTTCGCTTGTGCTTTCCTTTAAGGGTCAATGTAGGAAATGTTCTATGTCTGTTTCCGCTTTAAAGGCATAGTTGTGCGTGTTTTTGAAGCATTTGGAAAGAATTTAAATATGTCGAAGACACCACTGTTCTTAGAAATACGTTCTAAGATGTCCTCATTTCCTTACACATAGTCACCCCCGTAACTAGCACTATCCCCAACTATTTGAGCACACACATCTGCAACATGTCTATCCACCTCTGAATAGTGACCCTATTTTTTCTCTTCACCAATGCAATGATAATCAAAAACAAATTTTTCAATTTCTGCATTGTGAAGGTAGTCAGAATCTTCAAGGAAACACTCATACTCAGCATCCATGTATATTTCATCATCTGAAAGGCTCAGACATATGCATCTGAATGCTGACCATCACTAACATATTCACTATCCCTTGAAGCAGTATCTTCTATATTTAGAGTGAAGCCTTGCATATCCACCTTATACAAATAATCAGGAATAACTGGGATATGCCTATTGCTATAGGATGCAACCTCATGTATATCTTTCATTTCATCATTTGGAGAGCATCTTGCATCTATAGGCTTATCTTCTAGAGGCTGATAATAGTCTTTGTCCTCATCATCACAGGATGTGCCTACATTTTCTATAACATTTTCTTCATGCATCAGATCATGTCTGCATACATTGTTCTGAAATATATTTCCCTCCACAGAATCATCTCTCAATGAACACACTGGGAAAGGAGAAATATATTCACTTTGATAACTATTTTTACAACTTGCAACCATGAAACCTACTGGCATTCCATATTTCTCAGTGTTTTCAATGTCCATAGCAAATTTGAAAGCCTGGTGAAGGGTAGCTGGTTCTTTATCTCTTAATAAATAACTCATTTCTTCATCAAATGCAGCCAAATAAATTGTCAAGCACAATGCATTATTGGGTCTCATATATTCAGGGATTTGCTTGAGCAACTTAATAAATCTAAGATTAAAAGCTAGAACTAGTTCCTCATCCTCCTTTTGGATGTTCATAAACTATATGATCAGTGAGACCACATCAAATCTTTCACCAAACTGCCCTAGGAATGCAACTTCTAATTCTATCCATGAAGAAACTGAACAAACAAGCAGGTCTGAAAACCATATCCTAGCATCATCTTCTAATGACTGAACAAAGAGTCTCATTACAACATCTTCATCCTCTACCTCATAATCTTCTATTAAATTACAAAATTTTTGCAGATGTTTGTTTGCTGATTCAGAATCTAATCCACTATATCTTGGCAAACATTTCCTAATTTTATTTGGAATAGCATTTGGGTAACCATATATCCCTGTGAAATTTAGGGCTTTATATCTTTCAATAAAGAATGGTCTCCTTTGAGAGCACACCTAGGTTTGCTGTTCTAAACTCAACATTTTGAATCAAAGATGAATACCTGGATATACATTGCAGCACTAATAGGTTCTTTCAATAGAGTTGCCACCTCTCACAGAGAGGACAGAAATTCAACAAGGCACTTTTATAATTCTAGATTCACCACGCTAGCAGAGCACCATATGGTTTTTCTTTGGATCTTGCTGCAACAACCTTACTGGAAACTAGATTTTCCAGCCCTCATGTTACTTGACTCTTTCTATCCCTAGGAGAGTTGCCATTTTGTTGGTGACTCGGATGGATAAAATATAACAATTCTTTTTTCATCAATCCATCCCCAATAGAGTTGCCATTTTGTTGGTTTTTTCTTTTGAATCAGCATTAGGGTTTGCCAGTTCTAATGCATGGGCATATTCAGCCAACTAATATAGGAGTTTGCGTGAGCTCCTCCCCTTCACTTCTAGTTTTGCCACACCAAGGGGGTGTCCCTATAACTAAAGATGTGACCTTGACTTGCTCAATGACTGATATATTTAGCTTGACAGCAATAGGTAGAATACTATCATGTCTGGACCAAGATCTACATGGTAGATCACAAGGTTGGCAACACTCTTGGACATATTTGTCTGGTGGGTATGAGAGCATGCAGGGGGTTCCTAATCCTACTCCTACAACTAACAGGTTGAAGTGATGAAATGGGTGGACATAATGTCCTGGATGTAAGACAAGGGCTTTTGGCTCATAACTACTGACCCAGGAGCAGACTGGTGCCTATCCATTGGGCAAGGAGTTAACTAGACATATACAACATATGGTTTACAACTTGTCATTCAAGTTTCAATGGGTTGAGCTTGATGCTTGCCTTACAAACATCACCCAAGGATGGGTATTTAGCTGCCTCTACTTACAGATATCCCCTGACATGCAACCTTCCCCATGCTCAACCTAAAACAATTTAATCCACTCCTTGAATGGAAGTTAGAGATCAAACATGTGATACAAAAAACCATACCCTAGAACCTGAGAAACCCTTAGCAACCAGATTTAGAAGAAGGAGAATAACATGCAGCAAATGGAGACAAGTAGATAAACACATGCAATGAAGCATTTCTCATATAAAATCAACATTGAAACTGAACATATGTGCAAAATACATTCATGTTGCAACTCATAAACTCCAAAATGGGATAGAACAACCAGGGTCATGCCTTGTCTTTCATTATTTACACAAAAATTACCCAAGCCTTCAACAACCAACAAATGAGCAACACAGCTTGCTATATACAGCAAGGCAGGTACTCAACATTAATCACTAGGCGACTCAAAAGTCTGCTAGATACAGTTCATTTTGAGGAAATGGTGCTCAAACATTCAATGCAGCGGGTGGAAGAGGAGACAGGGAAAGGTCTCAAGCCCTGTGCCGCCGCCTGGGGATTCACATCTTTAGTCAGGTACTAGATCCATCCACGCCATTGGCCATACCCTGTAAGATCTACCATTAATGGCGCACCAACTCGCAGCCTTGGGAAAAACATCATACTGTGCATCGCAATCGTTTCCTGCCAAGATTTATCACCCTGATATTTCAAATTTATGTGGGAACTAATTATCCCACATGCACCCCACGGCGACCTCTCTAATACTTTATATACTAGGTCATGAGCATATATGATATCGGTGCTTTTGCTCCCAACGGCACCAATATAAACCTTGTCATCATCCTCCATCAACTAGACCACTTAAATCGGTGAACCTCATACATGTCCACCCGATATGAAATGCCACCCCGATGACGAACCTCATCGGCAAAACCCGATGCATCGGAGGAAAATCCTCCTACCTTGCCAATGTCGCATGTCTTGCCGATGATCCACCTGACATTTGAAAATGTCCTGGCCATCGGATATCCTCTTGATGACCAACCTTGCCTTCACATAAAATATCATCCTGACATATCCTGATGACGTCATGGTCATATTATAGTATCGGGTCAGACTGAAAACTTGAAGTATGATCTCACTAGATCTAGATGATGTCATCGTCATGTCGGCATCAGGGTGATATTCGGAAGATAACCAGATAATTTGAAATATCACCCTCATGCACAAATATCATGCTGCACTGTAGCTCCATTATAAGATCGGGGTGATATATGAATATCACCTGATAATAAGAATATCACCCTCCGACAAAGGTCAGGATACAAAAACATGATGACCCCATGGGATATTCGGTCATGATGGGAAA
Source organism: Cunninghamia lanceolata (assembly GCA_027924645.1). Classification (NCBI taxonomy): domain Eukaryota; kingdom Viridiplantae; phylum Streptophyta; class Pinopsida; order Cupressales; family Cupressaceae; genus Cunninghamia; species Cunninghamia lanceolata. The sequence continues at coordinate 12,368,016 of BSBN01000870.1, read as the reverse complement.
TGACCCTCGCAAGAAACATCAGGGGGATGTTTGAAAACATGATAATGATGATGATGACCCCTTCCTTCAAAATATCATGATGATGCTGAAAACATTAAGAGGGTCTAAGACTTAAAAATTTTCCTGGATTCCTGAGAAGGTGCCTGGCTAAAAACCTTGAACATAAATTATCACCAACAGGGCCTCCATCAATGTCATTAAGATTAGGGGAAGCATTACCAATGAGGTTAGACTCATATCACAATTAACATCATGATGTTCATCCCAGGGGTATAACCTAGCTAGTGAGGATAGCTACTTAAGTATCTCTAAAGTTACATTTGTTGGCTTGATTTCATTCTTGATTAGTTGGCTATCACAAAAACTGTAAAATTTTCTCAATTCTTGATTAGTTGGTTGTCTCTAAAGGTTTGATTATGAAGGACGTGATAAAGGTTTTATTATGGGTTTTAATTTTTTTACATGATAGTTACCTATTCAATAATGCCTTTAAAATACAATGACATACATTGATATAAGTAAATTTTATAAAAACCAAATATATATATCATCACAATGCTATATATTTTTTGACAATTTGTTCAAAATCTCTCCTTTCATATGATACAGTCGTTTCAAAATTTCAATTGTATTTTACAGCTAAAATGTCTAAATACAGCTATTCAACACTTAAATTGAAATCAAATTTTAACAGTTTGTTCAAAATCTCTCCTTTCATATGATACAATATTTTCAAAATTTCAATTGTATTTTACAACTAAAATGTCTAAATATAGGTATTCAATTCTCAAAGTTAAACAAAATTTTGACAGTTTGTTCAAATTCTATCCTTTTATATGATATAGTGTTTCAAAATTTCAATTGTATTTTATAACTAAAATGTCAAAAAATAGCTATTGATTTCATAAACAGAAACCCTAAATAATAGTTTACAATTTAAATTTTGATTGTATTTTACACCAAAATAAACAAGGAAAACTTCGAAAGATTCGTGGGTAATTTGTAGAAATGGAAAAATCCACTTACCCGACGATTTGATGGTGACTCAACTCAGGATCCCGTTCTCAGCTGTCGCCTGTCACTGGGGAAAATGGAGTCTCTACCATATTTTAAAAAATTTAATACTTTTTCAAAACGGGATTCCATTTCACAAAACGGGATCCCATTCTATAAAACGGGATCCCGTTCCATAAAACAGGATCCCGTTTTGAACGGGATCCTATTTTATGAAACATGATCCAGTTTTTGGCTTCTAGGTTCGAGATCCCACTAAGGAATGGGATCACATTTTGGATTTCAAGCTCGAGATCCTGATGCAAAACAAGATCCTGTTTTATAGAAACGGGATCCCATTTTTGGTTACCCGATTTCTAATTTTTTTCTAACTCTAAAACTTCCACCTCAAGTGGACACAACTTCTTGCATTTAACCCCCTAAACTTGACAAGATTACAATAAGGGCCGTTAAACCCTGAGGGCTATTAAACCATACTGGCGGCTCACTACCAGGCTCACTGCCATGATCAACACCTTTTTATGTCTGTGATTGAAGTACAACAATTCCTCTACTTTGCTTTGCCTCTACTCTGCTCCGCCTCTTCTCTGCTCTGCCTTTTGGACCTTTCTTATTATCTTTCCATTCTAGCTCAAGGACATCTTTTCCATGACTCAACTACAAGTATTTATACACTTCAACAACCTTGGAATGATCATCAAGGTCAGCATTACAATCATCAACCATTGGAACAATCTCCAAGGTCAGTATTACAAACATTTAAAAAATAGGTCTTCACCGATTACAACATAATGCAAAGGGGATGAAGTAAAAGTGTACACAGATCATGCCACACCTTAGCTAGGACTCAAACACAATCTTCCATGCTTCATCATGCAATCACTGGGATTAACCAGGTCGGCCAAAACTGGTTACTCAATATGCTATCTAGGAATAATCTTCAAACACCTTCACAATTCTTCCACACGGACCAATGTAATGATAGGAACATGATCAGGAGTCATCCACAAGTACATTGTAATTCTTAAGAGAAACCGCGTGCAAACCTTAGCCACTTTAACAATAGGATCTTCACACCAGAACACATGAACTTCATTGTCTTCAACTGTCATAAGAGAAAGATAGCTTGTGGACCACCAGAGCATGAACCACTCCAATTTTAGGCACTTATCATCATCCCAATCTTCCCTCTAGAACCAAAGAACAAAATACTTTACTGCGGAGAAATGCGGAGCATAATACTTTCTCCATATCCCAACTAAACTTACAAAAAAAGTAGGTTTTACTTTGGTGAATGCAACTCTCTCAATTCTTCACACTGGAGGCTTAAACTCAGGATTTAGCATCTTCAAACATCCCTTTGAACAACTGCCAATCTGTGGACCCAGATCTATAAGCAAAAGAAAATGCGGAGCAATCTACAAGATTGTTCTTCAGTATACAATTCTCTGTCTATACTGCACTTCATTGTAACTCACTTGATTCTTCCTAAGAGGCCAATTTTCTCAATATCCTCAACATACAAAGCTTCCAAACAAGTAATAGAATAAGATATAGTTGACACCAATGACAACAAATATATGTTGACATCAATGACAACACTGATTAGGCACATACTTGCAACATCACATGGGTAAAACCACAAAGCTGTGTCACACTTTTATAAAGGAAACGACTAACACTGATCCAACTTTTAAACTTGAATCACTAAAAAGTGACATATATGTTTTGACTTTTGCAATGATGTAAACTAATAAAATATTTATTTTTTAGTATATTTTATGTTTATATTTTTTGAAAAAATTAAAAAATTATTTGAATATAGTTTTTAATAAATTGACACTATAATTTAGTTGTTGATAAAATGCTGAAAAATGAAGTTACATGAGACGTCAATTTTTATATAGTAATTTTTTTTTATGTATTTATAACTTGAAACTTTAGTGCATGGATATATTTTTTTCCAATTTTGATAAATATATATTTTTAAATAAATAATAAAATGTGCATGTATTAAAGCATAGTTGTTTCCATTTGATGTCAACTTTCATATTAACTATTTATCTAAAATAGAAAAAAATTATACCATCTTGATATAGATTCTTTTATCTAGTGCATCATTTTTTTTTCAATTTTATTAATAAGTTTTACTATTTTTCCTTGACATGGTAATCGACCTAATGTTTTGTGCTAATAACCTACTTTTAGTAAAAATAGAAAGGAAAATATAAATAATAAAACTAAAAGAGCCCAGTTAAAATTTATTCAAACAAGAAGTACAAAGCAAGGACTTTACTTAGCCCCGTCAAGCTCCACTAAGTGGTCCAACTTTTTAGACAAATCCAAGGGTAATTAGCCCCAATCCACAATGTTCCAATTTTGCATGTGATCAAAGGCCCATTTGGCCAAACAATCCGCTACTCCGTTCCATTCTCTAGGAATATGAATAAATATAAATAATAATTATATATATATATATATATATATATATATATATTTGAAAACTAAACTTATAGATCTACAAAAGGGTATTTTTATATTTTTAAAAAAATATTATTTACACGAGTAGAAGTTATTGAAATATCAAGTTTTTCAAATAATTTTATTTTTTTGGTAAATTGGCCTCATAGTAGTGCTACATATGCATTTAGCCAACAATTTTAGATGGAAAAGTTGTGGACATATCTAACTTAACTAAAATGAATCTTACAAGATCATATGTTTGACCAAAATTGATTTTTAGTTAGAAATACTTAAATTCACTTGTGTTGATAAGTTGATTGAAAGTGTGACACAACTTTGTGCTTTTACCCACACCCGAGCGACCTCGATTGGCAAGAGGCAACCCATGGGTGACCCTGTCATCTTTTCTAGCCGTAGAAAAACTTCAGTTTTGGACATGAAAAAACTCTATTTTGACCCTTTTTTTTCATGTTTGCATGAGATTTGGCATAAACATAGAGTTAACTATTCCAAGTTTTCAAGCATGCACAATTAGCTCCTTTTAATCTATACTTGTCATCTGATGAACTCATGGTAACTCCATTTTTGCTTCAGTGATAAGCTATCATGGCTTCTTCACTCAATCAATCCAGTTCTCTGTCCAATCAACCTTGCTAACTCTTCAATCAAATTGAATTAATTTCTCAATCAATTCCACCTCTCATGACCTCTTCCAAGCTATAAATACCCCTCCCCTCTTCACTATTTTCCAAGTTGGAGAATGCTCTTCCCTTCTTCACAAGCTTTTTCTAGCTTCTTCATAGGCCTTTGAGCCTCTTTTTTTTTATTTCTTTCTTTAGTTTTCCAAAGCTTCAAAGATTTCATTAGTTTTTATTATCACATAACTTCAAAGCATTTTCATAGGAGGCAATTTTATTTGTGCATCCAGTCTTTGTAGATTTTTTCTCTCCAACTAGCATCCATATGCTGATATAGGACATTCAAGCCTTTTGCTTTATTGTTGTTTTCATCTAAGATTTTATAAAAGCTTCATATCACATCGATATGCTGCCAAGATTGCAATCCATATGCTAACAAGCTCACATTGAGCTCATGTTTCAAGCTTTCTAAAGCTCTTTTGCATTCTCTTCCCTATTGTTGTCAAGAGGATATCCACGCTGTTGCAAGAGGACAAAGAGGTTTCAACATAAGGATTCCTGAGGGTAGTGGAGTCTCACACATCTCATATTCTTTAGTTCTTTTTTTATAGTAATTAAAAATCAAAATTTGTTCTTGGAAGTAGTAATTTAATATTGCAGTTTCCTTGATAGGCTAAATAGGATTTGCATTGTTAGATTAGTTTGCATTCAAAGTTCTTTAGCTTAGTTTATTTCAAAGCAATTTCATTTCCTAGAGTAATTAATCCAAATATCTAGAAAATCAAACAAAAACATAGATCAGATTGCATTAGTTAAATACATACTAAATTGCATACATTTTTCAATTCCTCGATTAGAAAAAGCACTTTATTTTCATAAAAAGATCTAAAAAAGTACAAAAAAATTGTTTTGCACTCATGTAGGCTTACATGCATTCAAAAACCAAAAAAAGCACAAAAACATTAGCACCATAAGAAGGTTGCAAACCCTTGATTCCAACACATAGTCAACGCTAGTCAACAATAGTCAAACCCTTGATTCCTACGCAAGGGTAACATAGGTCAACACAAAGTCAAACCTTAGGTTAACAAACCCTAAGTCAAACCCTGATTCAAATCAAGGTTAAGTTCTAGCTAACTCTCTCTCAGTTTGGGCTCACAAATGTGTGCTTAACTTAGAGACAAGTGGGTGAGGGAAATTCTTGAAGAGATTGAGGAAATTCACCCTAGAACACAACACGATCAACAAATGATTCAAGAACAACAACATAGGTTGAGGATATTCCAAACACAAGTCATCATCCAACAATTTTAAGAATGAATCCAACTCAACAAAAGCATCAAAGATAACATTTGTCAACCTATGCAATGTTGGAATCTTCGGCATCCAAATAGGATAACAGTGACTAGTGACCCTTGGGGTTATATAGTTATTTCAACCACAATAGTCACAAACATTAGATTAGAAATAACACACAAGAAAGGCCCCAAGATTAGCTGACCACTCTTCATGAAGTCCAGCTCTCAAGCAAGTTAAATAGCCACCATGTCTCACCTTCTCTCGACTGGCTACATCCATGAGAGCGAGAGTGACGTGGAGGTTCACCCCATGGTAAGGAGAGGAGTCCGTCTACTCGCTAAAGTTGTCTTAACCACCCTAGGCTACTGAGTCATGTTTTTGAGTGTCCAGTCACATTTATTGATATGTATGCTTCAATAATTAGTTAGTTTCCTAGAACTATAAAATGTTGTAAATACTCCACAATAATCTTTTTCTTAATGCATGTGAGACATTCTTCATTAGAGAGGTTCATGGAAATGTTGAATAACAAGTACGTAACATAAAAACTTTTAAGAATGATACATTATCTATCCTGTAACGATATAATTGATCATCATATATAATATAAAATCTCATATACATAATGTCATGAAAATGCCATATGGTGTATAAATAATGTCATATCATGGGCATGTACAAACAAAGCCATATAAGCATGTAAAACAATATGCATTGATAAAATAGAAATGTATAATTACAAAGTTGTATAGGCATACAACAAAATGTCCCAATGATAGAAGTAGTTTGGAGTGCTATCAAATAATCAACAACCCTTGCTTATCCGTGAAGATGGAGAAGCAGTCAACAACTTATGCTCTCTAGTTCATCGATTGGACCTCCTCTCAGAATTTTTATGAACCTCCACCTATTAATCAAATTAAACAATATCCACATTAATATAGAAAACATGAAATATAGAACTTGACATAAGTAATCAATCAGTGACCAGAAACTAATAATCTGTCTAAATCATTCATTGCCTTGCTTCATCTGTAGATGGACGGATTGGAGTTGTGACCTCCTGAGTGAAGCAAATTAGAGTAAATATGAATATCATTTATGTACATTAAATGACATGAGATAAAAACAAGAAATACATAATGACACTTACATGTTACTAGATCATACCTTTGTCAAAGGCATTGCAGAAAAAATAGTTGTAGTGATGCCCACCTCCATTGCGTCATGAATATTAGGAAGAGTCTGAATTGTTGTCATCAACTGATAATAGAAAAATTTTATTTGATGAAAATCTACATAATGTTATTTAAATTTATAATGATTAAAAATAGTACAAAATTTACCTCAATAAAACTGGATCTATGACCCACCGCACCAACTCCTCTTGATGTTGAAGGTCCAACATCCACCTGTTCATCATCAAATTGTCATTAAATTAGATTACCATTGATATATGGCAAAAAGTTTACATGTACTATATTTAGTATCTTGTTACAAATTACACACTTGTCGACTTGACCTCACCTCATAAGTTCGTATTGGATAGGATGAGTACTTTAACCCTAGAATTTTATAATGCATACAATTACCTACATTAATTTTGAGTTATAATAAATTAATATAGTTAATTAGAGATTTCAAATACAAATATAATAAATTGAAGAACCTTCTAAAAATTACTTATGTATCAATTTACCAAAGGTCCTATCTAGCAACTCATCTATTATTACAATATTATCCAATATGGACATGTCATGCTCTTGCTCTTGTCCTTGTGTGGCATATCCTGAAAGGGTACAACATCCTTTCCAATGTCTGTATTGGGAGCATCCTCAAACCCATAATCACATAAAAATCCACATGAATGACAAATATGTGGAGACTGACGATGCCTACCAGTCTCACCCTCACCATCCTATGAAAGATGGCTACCATGTTGTAGTAAAGATTGAGTGAGGGAACTAATAGAATGTAACATCTCCACCTCAACACTCTTCTTCAAAGTAGAAGGGAGTGTGATATGCTAAAATGATGGCCTCTCTAAGGGTCTCACTAGATGGTCATAGGCACAATGTGCCCCCTTCCTATCATGTGCAGATCCACCACCTCTACCCAAGAAATCATGCATGTCAAAATAGTTTGGAATCTCTTTGAGGATAAACTCATAATAGAGTTTCCTCAAAAAATATTATGGGACCTCATTACTATTGCATGGAGATTCATCAAAGACCATCCACCACCTATCCAAAAAGTTTTGAGATATTCCTTCATGTACACACCAGTGAATGGGGAATCTTTTGCAACTCCTGTGCAACAGTTCATTACTTCTAGGATTAAAGAATAGGGCACGTAGATCAGATTTTAACTTTTTTTTATCTTTCACCTATTTGTATGATAATTTGGTCAAATAGTATTCCTGAAAACTCTTCCTATAATTTGCCCATTTGTTGATTTGTCTTGTCACAAAATTGATGTGAGAAACAATCAAATCTAGGCATGTAGAAAAGGATCTTTGGTGACAATTAGTTGCAATTGGATTTTTTTAAGTTTCAATTAATCTTTCAAGTTGTCTTTTGTTCTCCTCAATTTACCCCAAGAAAGTTTGCTTGTGTCTCATGAGGATGCCAAAGAATTGGAGTTTGAGGAGAGTTGTTTTGTGCCCCCTCTTCAATTGGAATCTCAAAATCCCCTCTATTTGGTGGATTATGGTTTGGGGGTGTTTCATGGGGTTCATTGGCTGAAAATTGAAAAAAAAAATTGAATCAAAACATTGAAAAAATGATTCATTTTAAAATTTAGAAAAAACATGGAAACCTTACCTTATTCAAGTTGTTGTTCCCATGGAACTCATACACAACATCCTTGAGTGTGGGAATGTCATGGCAGAATCATGTTTGAGTGGCTTCTCCTCCAATTTCTTCAAAAAATAGTTGTGCAATAACCCTAGTCACATTTTCAAACTCTCAAGGAATTGTGCAGTGAAAATGAGAGGGGCTGCGCTCTTTGTTTGTTTTTTATATTTATTAGTTTAAAACATGAGTGCATTATAACATGGGATCACGTTTTAGGCTTGGTAATTATTGATCCATAATGTGAGTGCATTATCGCGTGCTCATGTTATTTCTATTTGGACCAAAAAGTGGTTTGGCCACTTTTTGGTCCCCCATCTTTTTTCACGTGCCCTCTTGAGATTTGAATGCAATTCAAATGTTGAGATACCAATAAATGGTGGAGTGAATGCAATTCAATGTAGAGGCATAGAGAAGTGGTTGGGGTAGGAGTTTCCTACCTAGGTTTAGCTTTGTGATTCAATATTGAAGTTATTGAGGTAGATGGGTTAGGTGATTTCGACCTAGGCACAACCCCAAATGGATTTCTATATATATGTGCTCTGAAGAGGTATTTAGGGTTGGTCATTGAACCATAAAGAAAGTATTTATGGCAGACTCAGACATTTGTGCCATTTTCCAAGGATCGAATGAATATTGATGGATTGTGCCTTTTGGCCTATCATGTCTTTGTCCTTGATTCAACAATGATTGCAAAACTATCATTATGTGTTATATTCTTGTATGTACTAAAACATTCTCTTGATTTCCATCTAGCATATGCAACCTCTATTTGTAAATCTAAGACTCTTAAACTTTTTGCAGTTTAATGACTATGTATTTTTCACTTTTCATTGTTGCATCTATGTTTCTCTTGTTTCATGTTTGCAAATATTGTGCATGATTAGTCATATGCTAGTGGGAATGTTCTGTCTTTGGCATTTCATGATTTGAACTAGGATTTAATTTCAGTCTCTTTCTTCGCTTTTCCCCCAAATATGAGGTAGAATTCATAAAAATCCTATGAAGAGCCAACTTTTGAAATCCCAAAGGTCATCTCGCAAGCCTCGTCCCATGCTTACAAGGTTTCCCATGTTAGTGCAAGTTTGCATGCGGGTGTGCTATCAGATGTAAATTTGAACATCAACAGATGGTCCAAAGTCAAATTGTAGCACATTTTCTTAGCTAAAAATAATGGTGGTAAGGCCTAGAAAATGACTAAATCTTGAAAATATACCTCTTAGGAGTTACTAAGGACATGGGATGGGATATTATTTGCATGCACTTGGCTAGTTGGGTAAATGTTTTTTATCAACTTTATTTTGTGTCACTCAACCAATATTTCCTTATCTATTTAAGTCTGTATCTTGTTGGAACTAAAAAGATTATAAATAAGATTGTATTGACTGAGAGTTAAAAAGATTATATTGACAATAAATATTGTAAATAAGATTGTGCTAGAAAATCAACTATATTATGCATTGACAAAAAAAATTATAAATAATATTGTATTAAAAAATCAAGGTTATGATCTATCATTTCAACCATTGATCTATCGTTTGTTCAAGTGCTCCTCGCTATAAAAACACCTATTGATATAAACATATGATAATAGAAGAAAAAAGAGATAATGTATGAAACATTAAAAGATATAAACAATTGAGAAGATACTGACAACAAAAACAATTCTAATATTTTTGTTAAGTGCATAATCTATTTAGTAGATATTATATATTATTAAAATTTTAAAAATAAAAGTAGTTTGAGGTAGCAAATGATTAGTATTGTAATTGGGCCAAAACGAGAATCAGTTTCATTAAAGTGAATTTCATTATAGTTATCAAAATAAAACTAATTATGAAACTTTTAATTGAGATCGTTAGATCATTCTCCATAACCATATCTATTAATTTATGTTGTATATTTTAATCTTCAAAGCTTAATAAGCACCAATAGATGGGTTTCTTTCATAACACCTTAAGTGTCAAAAATAATTTGCCACTACACCAAACTTAAACATATATTTGAAATAAATATAATATAAGAATAAAAATATTGTATTGTTTTTATGGATATCTTAGGTGTACACAATATTGAAAACTTTGTATTTGAACTTAATTGATTACAATATTTTGAATAAAGGTACACCTATTTACAATATGTTGAGTAAACATATACCTATATCAAAAATCTCCTTCAACTAAATTATTAGACTACCCAAAAAATAAATAATATTGTTGAGATGTATCTAAACATATCATATAATTCAAACTTTTTACCCTTTTATGTACTTGTTTATTTTTGATAGATTAGTCTACTATAATGAAATGTTTGAGCTTGTATTGATTGTTTTTATTGTGTAAAAAGCTTATTTGTATGTTGACAGGGAGATGCATGCATGGACTTTTTAGCTTGTAGTTTTAGATTGTAATTAATGCCTTTGTAAGATGGTAGTAATAGTGTACATATAAATATGAAGAATAAAAGTGAGATGGGACTTGGGAATTTTGAACTATAAATTGCAATTTTTAGAAGCTCGAAAAGATAAAATGTTTATGAATGAATTTGTTGTTACTATAAAATCAAGGGGTACATTGGTAGGAAAAGGCACTATTAAACCTATGTACACTATCAATATTAATTCAATTGATACCTAATATCTAGATTATATTAAGATCAAGTTCAATCTTCCACCAAAAGATGTCATTAACAAATGAATGTAGCTTTATTATTGGCTACACCTACCTAGTACTTAAGATCAAAGTAGATGTGTAAAGGATGAGGAGAGTATGAGCAAAATGAGTTTGAACATCTCCACAATAAAGTTAGTCAATGCCACATGTGAGAGAGTTGTTTTCTCTTGTTGAATGCTTGTGCTATTGAATAGGTGAGAGAGTTCTTTCCACTTGTTTCTTTGAGGACTCAATCTTCTAGAGGCATGCCACATTTGTTTGGACTATTTTGACTTCCAAAAATATACTTGTTAGTATGATGAAAAAATTATCTAAGTTTGTTTCAATATTAATGCACATCTTTCTGGCCAAACCTTTTTATTTATTTATTTCTTTTTTTTCGCTAAAAGTGCAAGAGTCATACTAAAAAACATTAGCACTTACAAAGTTTTGTCTCTATGACAGTTCAATGCCAACCATGATGCAAAAAGATTGAAAATAATGTTTTTATTAACAAATTCATGATAGTAAACAAACCATTTATGTTTAAGAGTAAAAGACTTAGAGATTTTCATCCAATTGTGAATTTTTTTTTAAAGTTTAAGTGACTGTGGTTTACTAGTAAAATTGTATGTTCTCAACACAATTATATTTAAGTCTATAAAATTTTCTCTACTTAAGTTTGTACCTTGTCCAAACATCTTTCTGGCCAAACCTTTTTATTTATTTATTTCTTAGTTTTTGCTAAAAGCAAGAGTCATACTAAAACACATTAGCACTTACAAAGTTTTGTCTCTATGACAGTTCAATGCCAACCATGACACAAAAAGATTGAACATAATGTTTTTATTAACAAATTCATGATAGTAAACAAACCATTTATGTTTAAGAGTAAAAGACTTAGAGATTTTGATTCAGTTGTGAATTTTTTTTGAAAGTTTAAGTGACTATGGTTTACTAGTAAAGTTTTATGTTCTCAACACAATTATATTTAAGTCTATAAAATTTTCTCTACTTAAGTTTGTACCTTGTACCTTTGTTTCTTAATCCTCACGTCATAATTCTACTATACAAACTTAATACCCAACACAAACTTTACGGTGTAAAATTTTAGCTAAACTTGTGAAAACTAGGAATATTGGTAGATCTACAAATTACATGATTGCACAAATTAATTGAGATGAAAGATAAGCTATGAATAAAAAATTAATTAACTTAAGAATGAGTAGAATATATAGCTAGAGATGAGCTATCTAGAATGGCAACTGTCAACTAGAAAATCAGCATGCAGCTCCATGCAAGATTGCGAGTCAAAGATGAACTACCGTAGTCTTTTGATGTTCACTTTAGTTAGCTTATTGTGTGAACATTTCCTCATTATTAACAGGAGAAAATTGACACTAACACTCACCCTTAAGTCTAACTCAAGAGACAAAAAAGAGGAAAGAAGAAAACCCAAGTGAGAAAAACTCCTAACCATTTATTCAAACTAAAGAAGAAAGTTGTAACTGCTGAAGAATTGCAAAGATGCCCTTCAATTGGGATGATGCCATTGTTTATCTAATGCTCAATATTGTCCCACTAGAAAGAATCTCTAGAAGCACTCGAGGATGTGACTCTGGAATCTCATGTAGATCAGAACCCTACTAGAAAGAATCTCTTGAAGCACATGAGGATGTGACTCTGGAATCACATGTAGATGAGAATTTAGAATAGAAGAACACTTTTAGCTACCGATAGGAGGAAAAGTTGCAAAGCTTTGGTAGTTTATTAGCAACTTTTATCCTAAGTTTGTCTATCCAGAAGAAAAATGAAAGAAACCTATACTAGATGCTTTAAGCAAAACCCCCAGATGTCCAGAACTTTATATAAGTTTGATTTTTACAAAGCCCTAAATTTTCCCAGATCTTTATCATGTGCTGCTCGCAAAGCACATACAATTTTTAAAGAATCAATAAGGAAGAAAGCAAGGAGCATGCAAAGAAAAATTAGGGGAAGAAAAATGCATGCATCTAGAAACAAAGGTTTACATCTACCTCCATTGTGGTGAAAATCTTCACAGAAATCTACCTGTTGAATGAAGAGAAGAAATAACTTGCCAAAGATAGATTGATCACGCCATTAGTAGATCACTCCTAAACATGCAATAAATTCACACAATATACAAATGAATTTGCACTCATACTAGACTCAACTCTGATACCATGTAAAATTTTAGCTAAACATGTGAAAACCAGGAATACTGGTAGAGCTAAAAATTACATGACTGCACAAATTAATTGAGATGAAAGATAAAATGTGAATAAAAAATTAATTAACTTAAGAATGAGTACAATATATAGCAGGAGATGAGCTATCTAGAATGACATCTGTCAACTAGAAAATCAACATGCAGCTCTATGCAAGATTGCGAGTCAAAGATGAACTAATGTAGTCTTTTGTTGTTCACTTTAGTTAGCTTATTGCATGAACGTTTCCTCGCTATTCACGGGTGAAAACTGTCGCTAACATACAGGAGGCTACTGGGTTCTCTCGTATTTGGACCCTTTCAAAGAAAACACACTAAGCTTAAGAACTTCTTCTTCCATGTACTCAAGATGAACACAACCAAATGGTTTCCAGAATTTAAGCAAGCCATGAGAGAGTTGTGGCCTAAACTTGACAAAAAAATTGCCGAGTCTGGAAATGTTGAATTTAATGGCAAAAGTTTGCAAATGTGTTTTAATTTTCTATGCTAGTTTAGGAATGAAAGGGCCTACTTACATTCAAAAATGGATTGGGCTTCAACTCGCTTCCATTGCATGGTGTGCTTCCCAAGATCTTAGAGGAGATCATCATCCATGTGATCCCTCTTCCATTCTTAATTATGTGCAAAGACTACAACATATGTTGCAATTAATTTGTGCATGAATGCCATAATTTCGTGTTCAACATTGCTATTGACTGTTTGACCATTGAAGTGGATGATATTTAAGTAGAGTGTGCTTCAACACCTTCGGAGGAATGCTCATTTTTCCCAAGCCTCATACAACATAGCTATCTTAAATATCATCCACTTCAATAGTCAAAGGTCAATTTTGGCCAATAAAAGTAGGACAAATATTTACCACTTTTTGTTGTGGATGAAGTGTAAAGTTTCTATTGATTATTTGACCATTGAAATGGAGGATATTTAAGTAGAGTGATATAGCACATTGCAATGACAAACAAAGAGTTGCACGTAGATCTTGCAAAAGAAGTATGAGCTACCATTAAAGATAATTAGTGAATAAATATGAGAGCCCTGGAGAGGATGGTGTTGCTCCAGTCGAAGGTGTATGAAGTGCTAAGGATTGAACCGTCAATGCCATTCCAATACGCACATGCAAAGTAGGACTTGTTGGTGGAGTCACATAGTGGGAGATATGTGGTGAAGAAGGGAGAGATGTTGGGTGGGTATTAACCCTTTGCCACCAAAGATCCCAAAGTGTTTGATGATCCCAAGGAGTTCCTTCCCTGACGTTTCATGGTAGAGGAAGGGGAGAAATTGTTAAAATATTTGTTGTGGTCAAATAGACTGGAGACCAAGTAGACAACAATGCAAAATAAGCAGTGTGTGGAGAAGAATGTTGTGGTGATGATATCATGGCTACTAGTGACACATCTGTTCGCACATTACAATTTCTTTGAGATCGACCCCTCCACAATCGCCAAAGTTGTTTTACAGCCTTGTAGAAGGCCACTTAATAATTCTCTATCTATCATTGCCTTTAATGTCCCATTTGTACGTCTAGTCATTCTATGTCCCTCCACTTCATAAAGATGTGTCAGAGTTTGATAGAAATGGGTATGTGTAAATGAAGACTTATTGTGTCGGACATTGTTTCTTGAAACTTATCTTGTCATGTAAATCTAAAGTTGGTGAGACAAATATCTATTAGATATTTTGGTGGTTCACGATGAAGTTATCTTTCTACCAGTGTTCAAAATTTAAATTTTTCACTACGGTAACTTTTTGTGACCAACATGAAACATAGATATTTTAAGTTTTGACATTATTTATTTTCAAATGTTGATAATAAGACAAAAGTTAATTAAATAATTATAAATACAAGGGCAAGAGGATTTTGTTTCTCAACATTTAAGACATTGTTGTAAAAAGTCTATTGTCAAGATTTGTTTGATGGTAGTCCTTTTAATCTGAACCATTGACGTCTTAGTGAGGAGCACTAGATGAAATACATTGACGTCTTAGTGAGGAGCACTAGATGAAACACATAGATCAACGATTCATATTAAAAAGACTGCTATCAAATAGATCTTACCCATTGATTTTTTCAAACAAAACATAATAAATGATAAAAATTTTTAAAAAATCACTTTTAAACAATTTGATAAGAAACAAAAAATAATTAACAAAAAATCTACAAATATTTTTTTTACTTTATTTTTCTCAAATCAAATATGTATCTTATTTTTTTTAAAAATCTCTATCCTAAAGTCCATTTATATATAATAGAAAACAAAACAAGATATCAGATTTGGATAGGTATTAGAATTAATTATTTCTCCAAACTAACACATTTTTGAAGTGAAGTCAATAATAGACAACACTTAATATCTTCAAATATGTGAAGCCCCTGCCCACTTAAAACTTCTTGTGATCTAGTTTTCTTAGACAAAAATATCAAGCCCCTCTAGAGTCGCAACTTCATACTTCTTTAAATATCTTGTACATTTTTTTGGGTAGATCCTATTAGGGATTGACAGTTGTGAGCAATTTTGGAAGGGATCTGCTTTGTTACTAGGCCCAATTTGTTGGCAACTTCTGGATTGTTCTTTGTATTGGCTTTTGCTTTGTTTCGGTCTGTATTGCTGACTGCTTCAACTCTTTTGGTCTCTTATATTTGGATTTTTGTTTACTTCTTACAATCTCTAGTTTGAGGACTGCTCTCACGTAATTGTTTTTTGCATTGATCAATACCAAAAAAAAAATATTGGTCTTGAGTTTTCTTCATAGAAAGGGACCTCTCTAGGTGAGCCAATTTGTGAGGGACGCTGCCATAATTGCCCTATGACCATGTCCTAAATTCCTACTCATTTCAGGTAAACAGAATGTCATGTCCCCATATTAAGACATTGTTTAAATTAAAGATTTAAACATCATGTTAAAAGAAAATAAAGTTGCTTTTATAAAATATCAATTTGAATGATAGTATCATTATATATATTATTATATTATATAAGAATAAACATAAAATTAATTATTATAAATTAAATATTATTATAATCATTTATTATAATAATATAATACTATAAGTATAATAATAAACATATTATAAAATAAATATGATATAATATATAAATATAAATATAAAAATATTAATATTAATAATATAAATATAAGTATTTAAATATATAATAAACATGTATAAATAATCTCATATAAGACAAGTCTTATATGGCAGACCCTATAAAGAATATAAACAAATTAATATAAACTTAAGAATTATGAGGCATCGGTTGTTTTGAAATGAGACGATGTGTCTCTTGGTATTGAGAAGACCCTTCGATAAGTTTAAAAGGGGATCCATTATTCCTCAAAAAGGGGGGAGCAACAGTAAGTTCAGCGATCAGGAGAAAGTAAGAACAGATAAAAATATTCAGGAAACATAGTGAGCAGCGTATAGAATAAATAAGGCATAGCATCTACAATCATTGATAAGATACAGCAGTAAGTAGGAAGTTAGGGAGCAGCGAATAGGTAGAAGGCAACGGATCTGCAACAATCAACCATTTATCAAAAGCATTCAAGCAAGGTGCCGCAGGTAAGTCCTTCCTCTTATTCAATTCATATTTGTAAGATTATAAATAATAAAAGAAATGAGTATATATGTTTATAAATAGGATTTCACTACTGTTCAATATAAAATTGGTAAGTAATAAGGTAGGATTTAGTATATATGATTTGTAATACATTAGATCTTTAATTGGCTTTGTGACATGTTTGTTATATGAGGAATGCTCATAAAATATAAGAGTAAAATGAGTACAAGAAGGTTATATGTTCATAACTATGAATATGAAATAGATTTGTAAAGGCATGATTACCCAAGGGGTAGATAATAGTCCTTAAACATTAATCATCTTCACCATGAGAATTGGGGTGACATTACATCCTTAAGTATCTTCTCCCATGAGTTGGAAAGAATGATTAATAGGCTTAAGGTTATCTCACTCAAGGTAATTCATGAAGTACAAACAAGAAAAGCATGTAGTTGTGAAGGAAATAATATATAGTTAAATATTAAAAGAAAAAGATAGAATACTAATGTACTCTTTACAAGTTGAAATTGTTTGCAAGATTGCACAAATTTTGGCTTGCTAGAAGGGGACATTACAGTGGTATCAGAGCAGTCATCCTGCCATCATGTGTATACTTTGTGATTTATGTGTATTCAAAAGTTTACCTTGTGGCTTATGTGTATACGTGTATTTGTGTGACTTATGTATTTAAGTGTATCCTTTATGACTTACAAGTATGTTTTGTGGCTTGAGCTACTTGCTTGACTATTTGAGCTACTTGGTTACTTTCTTGTTTACTTGAGCTACTTGCCTACTTGCTTGTCTACTTGAGCTACTTGCCTACTTGCTTGTCTACTTGAGCTACTTGCCTATTTGCTTGAGCTACTTGCATGACTATTTGAGCTACTTGGTTACTTGCTTGTCTACTTGAGCTACTTGCCTACTTGCTTGAGCTACTTGCTTGTCTACTTGAGCTACTTGCCTACTTGCTTGACTACTTGAACTACTTGGTTACTTACTTGAGCTACTTGCTTGTCTACTTGAGCTAATTGCCTACTTGCTTGAGCTACTTGCTTGTCTACTTGAGCTACTTGCTTTTCTACTTGAGCTACTTGCCTACTTGCTTTTCTACTTGAGCTACTTGCTTGTCTACTTGAGCTACTTGCCTACTTGCTTGAGCTACTTGCTTGTCTACTTGAGCTACTTGCCTACTTGCTTGAGCTACTTGCTTGTCTACTTGAGCTACTTGCCTACTTGCTTGAGCTACTTGCTTGTCTACTTGAGCTACTTGCCTACTTGCTTGAGCTACTTGCTTGTCTACTTGAGCTACTTGCTTTTCTACTTGAGCTACTTGCCTACTTGCTTAAGCTACTTGCTTGTCTACTTGAACTACTTGCCTACTTGCTTAAGCTGGTTGCTTACATTCTTGAGCTACTTGGTTGTCTACTTCAATTTTATTATGTAACTAAAAGGCTCCTTATATGAATGGCAAGTGCCACATAAGAGGAAGAATACCTCATATGAATGGCAAGCACCACATGAGACCAAGGCGATCTATTATGAATGGCAAGCACCACATTAGATTGAAGGATCCTTATATGAATGGCAAGCGCCACATAAGGAGGAGGACACCTCATATGAATGGCATGTGCCACATGAGGACTAGGGAGGGACGGTATAGCCACCCTGAGGCCTAGGAAGAATAGCCTCCATCACACTCTAACTTGCAAGTATTTCTATGATCAACTTGAGGTAAAGAAATCAATATATCATACAAAGAGACATTAGGGAAGTATAGTAAATAAAAAGAGAATTTCATTAATCATAAGACCCATGAACCAAATTCATTTCTTCCTAGAATCTATTTGAATTCTTCTCTTGATTTATGTACACATAATACCGATACTAAGTCATATTATGGGCCCATAACCCACAAACTCCCAGGAAGGATCATTCTTCATCTATGACACTTCTATTTCATCAAGCACATTGCTATTCAAGCTTACCAAATCTTCTTTAATTCATCAATAGTCAAGAACATGACTCTTCTCAATTTTTGACAAGACCGAATCTCAAGATGCATCTTAGAATCTCAATACTTTGAAATCTTCTTAATCTATGATACTTGCATCCCTTCGTTATTAGTCAAACATCAAACAAAAGCTCTTTTAATCACAAATTCTCTTTCATGGAATCACAATCATTTTCTTCACTAAAGCATGTTCATCCGGAATCAAGACCATGACTTCATCTCAACACATTGAAGGTAAACGTTAAAGTGCAAGGTAATGAAAGAGCTTGTTGTGATTGCTTGAGGACAAGCAATTTTGAGTGGGGAGGGTTGTCATGTCCCCATATTAAGACATTGTTTAAATTAAAGATTTAAACATCATGTTAAAAGAAGATAAAGTTACTTTTATAAAATATCAATTTGAATGATAGAATCATTATATATATTATTATATTATATAAGAATAAACATAAAATTAATTATTATAAATTAAATATTATTATAATCATTTATTATAATAATATAATACTATAAGTATAATAATAAACATATTATAAAATAAATATGATATAATATATAAATATAAATATAAAAATATTAATATTAATAATATAAATATAAGTATTTAAATATATAATAAACATGTATAAATAATCTCATATAAGACAAGTCTTATATGGCAGACCCTATAAAGAATATAAACAAGTTAATATAAACTTAAGAATTATGAGGCAGCGGTTGTTTTGAAATGAGACGATGTGTCTCTTGGTATTGAGAAGACCCTTCGATAAGTTTAAAAGGGGATCCATTATTCCTCAAAAAGGGGGGAGCAACAGTAAGTTCAGCGATCAGGAGAAAGTAAGAACAGATAAAAATATTCAGGAAACATAGTGAGCAGCGTATAGAATAAATAAGGCATAGCATCTACAATCATTGATAAGATACAGCAGTAAGTAGGAAGTTAGGGAGCAGCAAATAGGTAGAAGGCAACGGATCTGCAACAATCAACCATTTATCAAAAGCATTCAAGCAAGGTGCCGCAGGTAAGTCCTTCCTCTTATTCAATTCATATTTGTAAGATTATAAATAATAAAAGAAATGAGTATATATGTTTATAAATAGGATTTCACTACTATTCAATATAAAATTGGTAAGTAATAAGGTAGGATTTAGTATATATGATTTGTAATACATTAGATCTTTAATTGGCTTTATGACATGTTTGTTATATGAGGAATGCTCATAAAATATAAGAGTAAAATGAGTACAAGAAGGTTATATGTTCATAACTATGAATATGAAATAGATTTGTAAAGGCATGATTACCCAAGGGGTAGATAATAGTCCTTAAACATTAATCATCTTCGCCATGAGAATTGGGGTGACATTACATCCTTAAGTATCTTCTCCCATGAGTTGGAAAAAATGATTAATAGGCTTAAGGTTATCTCACTCAAGGTAATTCATGAAGTACAAACAAGAAAATCATGTAGTTGTGAAGGAAATAATATATAGTTAAATATTAAAAGAAAAAGATAGAATACTAATGTACTCTTTACGAATTGAAATTGTTTGCAAGATTGCACAAATTTTGGCTTGCTAGAAGGGGACATTACACGGAAAGTGAGTTGTCATTACCTAGAGTTGAGTAGATGGAAGCGGAACTTTCCGTCACTACACTTGGAATCTTCTGCTTCACACTAGAGTGTACAGCTGCCATTGTCAGGTACATAATCATGGACCTGACATTAACGTTGACTGATTATATTTTTTCCTATAAAATTCATGTAAAGACAGCCAACCAATTATGTCTTCGTCAAGTGGGCGGTCGGTTATTCCAAGGCAATAACTCGGAAGCACACACTATATCAACTTCAAATTTTGTCCTTGTTGTGTAAACACAGCCCACCATTTTCTTGGTTATTACGAAGCAGTCACCGACTATATTAACTTTACCTTTATAGTTGTCGTGTTGTTGGCAGGAAAGAACGTGGAAACATGGCCTGCCAATTTTGACATCACCAAGATGACAACATGCAACCACTATCCACTTACGCACTCTCAGTTTACCGCCAATTTTGACTTTACCAAGACAACAACATGCAACCACTATCCACTTATGCACTCTCAGTTTACCACCAATTTTGACTTTACCAAAACAACATGCAACCACTACCCACTTACGCACTCTTGGTTTATTGGCTATTTCTATCTCTATACTAGTTAATTGTTGAATGAATGGATGAAGAATTTTAATAACGTTCACGAGGCCGCAGCAGCCTATGGGACCCAGCAGTCGCACACAACCCCATCAAATGGAACAACAGACACAAAACGCCCCCTAAGTTGCCTGAACTTCCTTCTTGAGATCTTCCCTTCTGCTATGAAGTTTGATCACGAGGTTTGCCGTACTACCCAGCCGGCTATTCTTAAATATCATCCACTTCAACAGTCAAAAGTTAATTTGGGCCAATAAAAATAGGTCAAACATTTACCACTTTTTATTGTGAATGAGGTGTAAAATTGCTATTGAGTATTTGACCATTGAAGTGGATGATATTTAAGTAGAGTTCTACCCAGCCTTGTCTCTTCAAATAGGGTGCCAAGGTTGGCAATTTTCAAAGTTTCACCATAACTGTATTGGATGTCATTGTATGCCTCGCACTCCAAGAGGAAGTGTCGTTCGGTCTCCACCACGCCTTTGTTGCAAAAGAGGCATATTCTCTCCTCCCATTCCTCTTTAGGAGTTAGCCATCTCCCTATTTCACATCTAAGATAAAGTGAGCTCATCCTAAGTTGGGCAATCAACATTTTTGCTTTCCACTTAATGTCTGCTCCTATATAGGCTTTTTCTTCAAGATCCCCCATGGGGTTGAATTCTTTGAGGTAGTATTCCTTTTTATGGCCCATTTGTTTTGTCCACATGATGCACTTGAATTTTCTTCTCACATATTTTTTTATTTCTTCATTAGTATTTGGGCACTCCTGCATGCTAATATCCCACCTCTTTACCCATTTGTCATTTTGCTTCTTCCAAGTGTTCTTTCTTCTAGTTAACTCTTCCTCCATAATTAGTCTAGGTCATATGTGGCTCTTCATGTTTTGAATCTTCTTGAGGTAGCTTAATAACCGTATCATCGCCGATGCCTCTAGAGGGAAGGACCCCATTTCAGCAAGTAAGATCTCATACAACACCAAATTCTTGACTTTGAGACTGCTGATGATGAAGTGTTTTTGGATTCTCTCTATCTGCTTCCATTTCTGATCTGACATACTGCTGCCCCAAATTTCACACTCATAGAGAATCACCGAGGTAACCAACAAACTGAAGAGTGTTCTCTTGGTCTTCCAATCCCATAACTCTGCAATCCTGCACCTATTTTGAAGAGAGTACAACGCTTTCCATCCTCCTTGAATTCTTTTTGCTCTACAAGTTTCCCAGCTGAGCTTGTGGTGAAAATCAAGCCCGATGTACTTGTACTCCTCGACTATCTCCAATGGGTTGCCTTCAAAGGTAAAGGTATATTGCTTCTTTTTTCTTTTCAGAGAGAAGATCATTACTTTGGTTTTGCTTGTGTTCACCTGCACTCCAACCTCTTGACAAAAAGTTTCAAGTGCTCTCAAATGTTCCCTCAAGCTACTAGTTGTTTTGGCGATTAAAATGAGGTCATCTGCATAAAGAAGCAGTTTTATAACATACTTAGCTAGCTGAATCCCCTCCCCAATATCTGTATTTAACCATTCTTCTAATTTATCAATGTAAAGTCCAAATAAAGTTGGTGAAAGTAGATAGCCCTGCGTGACGCCTATATCGTTGCCAAAACACTCCGACATTCCATCACTAGTTATGATTTTAGCCTTTACTTGCTCATACAATCTATGGACAGCAACTCTAAGCTCATCTAGAACCCCTAGCTCCTTCATCATATTCTAAAGTTTATCACGAGGAATTGTGTCGACAAAGCAGCAAAAGGCCTCATCCCCTTGAATGTTCCATATTTTCTCAATCAAGAACCTAAGTGTAGCCCCATGATCAATAGTAGAGTGCTTCGGTCTAAATCCAGCTTGACCCTTAGCTCTTTTTCCTTCTTTTTCTGCCCACCTACTGATTCTGCGCTCTATCATGCTTCTGAAGAGTTTACCAAGAAGGGGATTAAACATGATAGTACAATAATTTGACAGGTTATTAGTATCCCCACTTTTGAAGATAGGGATAACCACACTAGTCGTCCACTCTTTTGGGAAGCCCTCTTGGATGACCCTATTGAAGCACTAAATCATTTGTTTTCAATCAAAGGGCTTTTTAACATATCCACTTTACTCTACTCTACTCTCTCTACTCTTGCTTGTAATTTTCATTCTTGATTTATTTATTTGTTTTCTCACTAGAGCATCATTTTTTTTGTTAATGGCATCAACTTCATGATCAGGTCAAAGAGAGCAGGAACATGATCCTTTTTTGGTACTTGAATCTCCCAACAAAAATATGAAATCCTCCATATCCTTAAAATTGTTTGATGTATTCATCAACCATCGAGGCCCAAATGTCAAAACAACTCTAGCTTTGCATCTTTATAATTCTCTAAAGGAAGATGGGATCTAGACATATCTATATTCTAAAGAGACTGGACTGGGAGATTCATTTTCTCCCACCATAAAGAATGCAATATTCTCTGTTGTAATGCACATAGCCATCTTATCACCACGATACGCAGAGTCTACGTGGTGCTTAGCTAAGCTAGCTTTGATGTTTCAAACAAAGGCTAGAATTATTCCCTCGTCTTACCTTATTGAGCCTTCAGACTTTCGATTCACCTACACTAAAAACAAGAAAAACTTAGTTTTCCCTCAAATTGTCGTCACAGTTTGGCCTTGCTCTTGTTGCTTGTTGATTAATTTTGATGGGCACTAAATGTGAGGAATGATTCAGGAAGGAGAAATTTGATTGTTATGAGTGTGAGCAATAGGATTTTGTGTAGGGTTAGTTGTTATAAGGGGTCTTGATGTTTTGCTGACTCATCATTTTTGTTGTGCTTGATTTGTCCTTAATTATCTTAGAGGGATTCTCCTGGAGGGTTGTTTTGTTACATTTGTTGAAAAAGGTTTTATGCATATAATTTGTTCTGCATTTGAGTCCACTAAATTTATTCTTTTCAAGGAACCCATTTTGTTGTTCTATTATATGCTATTGAAAATATGTTTCATTATATTAATGATATGTTTTTTTTTTCAGAGTTCCTTTGTACGGTGTAACTGTTTTCTTTTTATTTCAAATTATTGTAGATAGAAAACTTTTTAGCTAAAATTTTAATATGTTTTGCATTTGCAATATAAAGTTAAAATTAATTAAATATAATGAGGTTTTTTCCTACTATTTAAGTAAAATTGTTTTATTATTTCTAATTTTAATGATTAATATTGTTTTGAAGAGTGTAATAAATAGGTTTTTTTTTAACTATTTAAAAAAAATTGTACATGCACTTTAAGCTCCTTTGAATGAATCTGCACCTTACAAGTTTGGTTATTTGAGCTCCTTTAGTGAACAATATGAAATAGTGGTATGGTCATTAATTGCACTCCTTACTAAGGGTAATATGAGGTCTCTACAAAAAAGAGGAACTATAAACTACAAATGTGAAACCATATTGACTGGTGTTTTCCTACCCTCAATTTATTTTGGTATAATATGGGTAGACATTATTTAATATTTAAAAATCCACATTAATGAATAGAGGTGGTGTAGAAAGTGTCTCTTTTATTTTGTTTTGATTTTTATTATTTTAAAAGAATAATACACTAAAATAAAAATAAATGCAGTACTCATTAAACAATGACAAATATAATTGTAAGGAAAGTACTACACATTAGGTTCATCTAAGTTAATATTAAAAACTATTCAATAAAGTACAATTAGTTTAGATTAATTATAGTCAGGTTCATCATTGCCACCAATCTAAGTAATTAAATAAAGATAGAAATCAAATAAAAGTAAATGTGATTTTTAGCTAGATTGTAAATGATGGAGAATTGTTGTGACAAATATTAGAAAATGCAAAGGAATGCTCACTCGGTAATAATAGCACTCATAATTTTATTCCACAATCCCACTTTTTATTTGGTTGGTATTAGTGATTATTAGTCTTTATCATGCTTTGTCCTAAATAATAGTATTGCCTAATGACTATATGTGCAATGTAATTCATATGAATTTATCCAATCCACTTGCTAGACTTGAAAATATTTATAGATTAACTTTGATATTAAGTGTCAACTTTTGATTTCATATCATTAGCATTTAATAAATTCTTAAACTAATTTTCTATGACTTGTCAACCACTCAATCATTGTATCCCATGAGTGCTTCTTTTTCATTTACTACCATTTTTTTAAGCTAGATTTCATAATAAAGTTGCAAAAGAATAGTGATAATAAAGTTTTTTCACTTTTATTCCCTTCTAATCTCTCCCAAAAACCAATTGGTATGTGATTCAATTTATAGTTTGATCGTGTCCATTTTTATTTTATTTTATTTCCTTCAGACATTTGATTAAACTTGGAGCTCAATTGACTTATGCTATATTACATATTTCAACTACATCTAGATGTTGATTGAAATGTTTTGTTTAACTTTTATAAGTTTTTTACTCAATCTCATTGCATACCTGGGCTCACAATCTATTGATATTTCTTTTTATCATAATTAGTTTTCATTGGTTATTTTGAGTGTTTTTCATTTTTTGTTTTAACCTTGATCTGCTCTGGATGCAACACACAACATACACTCAATACAATTTTGTCATTAATCATGTGAGAGCTAAAGATTTGAAGACTGGAACATAAAAAAATTCTATACATCAACTCTACTGCTACAATGAGAGAAAACTCTTATATCCAAAATAAAAATAAAAAATAAAAAATTACCTTATTTGGCAGATTTCGACAATTGTCAGATTTTGCCATTTTAGGTAATTTTACAATCATATCCTGAAAATCTTGTTTTTTCTGAAAAGCTTCCTAAAACTAAGGTAGGATGAAATGCCAACTAATATTCTAAATTCAAAACATGAGTTTCGATTTATTACAAAAGCAACTTTTTAAAAATCTAGAAAAAAAATACTAAATTGCTATTTTGAGGGCCAAGATAAAAGTTTCAAGCCCTAAAAAAGTGCCAAAACGAGGTCTAGCCCACTAGGGTTAGTTGCGAAACCACTTTCCACCTCATAATGCATCCACCCATAAAATCTCGTAGAAAACCCACATTCGAGTCAAAAGTTATGATCTCTGAAAGTTCCTACATCATTCTCCTCTTATTGAAAAGAACGCAGCTCCTACAAGTGAGTGTCTTCAAACTGCTGCCACTTGAATGGATCCAACCTTTGTACTTTATTCTTCTCTTTTTTCCCTCTTTTTCCAGCATCTTTCCAAAACAAGCTTCACTCTCGAACAAATATGCACTTCATTCTTCTCTCCTCTCGTAGATTTGCATCCACCAAATATTGTCTTCCTCTGCCAAATTATTTCCCCTCTCCTCTCCTTCGTGGGATCCAACCCACCACTGACCAACCACCTCCACCAAATCTCTCCTGTAGCTTCCTCTACAACCTCTTTCATCTCACTATTTGTGCTTTCCAATAGACATGTTCCTACTGCAAACTCATTCTTTTCTTCTTTTTCATTATTCTTGAGGACTTCCACTTCTTTGTCTTTATGTTCCTCTTTATCTGTAAACAAAATAATGTTAGGTAAAATAAGGTTTTTATTATCACTCTTCTATGTTGCAATCTCATCCATGCCTTTGAAAAGACATGTTTCAATTGCAACCATGTGCTTTTTCTCTTTCATGCCACTTTCATGACATTCTTTCTCACACCTTTTATTATCAGCATTTCCTCTATTCATTTTAGCTTTTAATAGATACACTATATCATGAAGTCTTATCAACTCTTCATTAAGACTATCTGTAAACTTTCTTTCCCACTTTTCTATATATGAAATCATTATAGGTTTCTTCATGACCCATCTCATCCTCTTCTTCAAAAACATTTCGCTCATTCTCAATATGCAATTTCTACAACCTGCACACATAAAAATTTTAGAGCCAATGCTCTCTGCAGTTACAAGACCTCTCTACAAAAAAAAATCACTCATAACTATCCTCTACCCAACAAAAGACTCTGGAAGATGCACCTCTCCAAGACCTCTTCTACCCACTTTTTCTTAGTGGAAGAAGTCTCTACACCTTCTACCCAGCTTTATCTTTGATGGAGCATAGCCAACATATCTCACAAATTTAACTCTCCTCTACCCAACAAAGACTCTAGAAGATGCACCTCTTCAAGACCTCTTCTACCCACTTTCTCTCAGTGGAAGAAATCTATACACCTTTTACCCAGATTTTATCTCTGTTGGAGGTCAATAAACATATATCTCACAAAATCAATTTTTTTTTGCAATTACAAAAATTTCTCATATTTCAACACACAGGAAAATAATTTGCTTCAAAAACTTCTCTCGGTCCTGGTGCATACTCTGCACACTCAAGATCAACCCGCTCTAATACCAAATGATGCAGCACACAACATACACTTAATACAATTTTGTCATTAATCATGTGAGAGACAAAGATTTGAAGACTAGAACATAAAAAAAACTTCTATTCATCAACTCTGCTGCTATAATGAGAGAAAACTCTCTTATATCCAAAAAAAACAAAAAAAATAAAAAATTACCTTATTTGGCAGATTTCGACAATTTTTAGATTTTGCCATTTTAGGTAATTTTACAATCATATCCTGAAAATCTTATTTTTTTCGAAAAGCTTTCTAAAACTAAGGTAGGATGAAATGCCAACTAATATTCTAAATTCAAAACATGAGTTTCGATTTATTACAAAAGCAACTTTTTAAAAATCTAGAAAAAAAACACTAAATTGCTATTTTGAGGGCCAAGATGAAAGTTTCAAGCCCCGAAAAAGTGCCAAAATAGGGTCCAACCCATTAGGGTCTGTTGCGAAACCACTTTCCACCTCATAATGCATCCACCCATAAAATCTCATAGAAAACCCACATCCGAGTCAAAAGTTATTATCTCCGAAAGTTCCTGCATCATTCTCCTCTTGTTGAAAAGAACGCAGCTCCTGCAAGTGAGTGTCTTTGAACTGCTGCCACTTGACTGGATCCAACCTTTGTACTTCATTCTTCTCTTTTTTCCCTCTTTTTCCAGCATCTTTCCAGAACAAGCTTCATTCTCTTCGAACAAATATGCACTTCATTCTTCTCTCCTCTCGTAGATTTGCATCCACCAAATATTGTCTTCCTCTGCCAAATTATTTCCCCTCTCCTCTCCTTCGTGGGATCCAACCCACCACTAACCAACCACCTCCACCAAATCTCTCCTGTAGCTTCCTCTACAACCTCTTTTATCTCACTATTTGTGCTTTCCAATAGACATGTTCCTGCTGCAAACTCATTCTTTTCTTCTTTTTCATTATTCTTAAGGACTTCCACTTCTTTGTCTTTATGTTCCTCTTTATCTGTAAACAAAATAATGTTAGGTAAAATAAGGTTTTCATTATCACTCTTCTTTGTTGCAATCTTATCCCTGCCTTTGAAAAGACATGTTTTAGTTGCAACCATGTGCTTTGGTGCAGGAGCACCAAGGGCTTAGAGCCCATGTGTATATAGTTTTGCATATATTGGTGTGATGTTTTTGTTTTCGAATTGGGAAGGCACGGGAAGAAGTTGATGCTTTTACAAATTGGGTCCATCGGAGTGAGAGAGCTCATCGGCCGAGCATTGAGAAACTATTTCGACAGCTAGTGTCCCACCGATAAAGTAGGTCTCGCCAACAAAGACACTTATCGGCGTGAGATGCATATCGGGAGGAGGTATGAAGGTTAGGCCGAAGGAGAAGGTCTTACCGATGTGTGATGTCCATCGGCATGAGGGTGGTCATCGACGGAGCCTGTGGTTGTGTCTCCGATCGCTTGGTGTTACCCCAATGGAGTGGTAAAGGTTGGTGAAGGCCATCGGCATGAGAATCACTATCGGTGAAGGATGTGGGTGTCACTCCGATATTAATTGTCTGTCCGATGAAGTGTTGCCGAGGCTTGTCATCGGTATGAGGCTTGCTATCGGTGATGGCTGTGAAAGTCACTCCGACAGCTATGTGTTGCTCCGATGGAGTTGGACGTCGGTGCAAAGACTTCTATCGGCGTAGCTTTAAGGCTTTAGGCCAATGCACAGTGGTCATGCCGACGAAGGGTGAAGACTTGGTATCGGTGAGACAAGGGACTATTGGAGTTCATGGTTGAATGTTGGCCGATAGTTTGGGTTGTGCCGATGGGGGTAGACAGGGGTCGTCGGCGGTAAAAGTGTTGACAATAGTTTACTAAGCCGTCGGATATATAAACCATAGTGGCCGACTTGAACGAGTGCATGTGGGACTAAAAGTTCTCATGAATGCAAACTGTCAAGTGGTAGTTGGACAGAGCGTAACCGAATTTCTGGGCAGTTGGAATGAACAGTCGTTTGCATGAGAATCGATGAGATTGCAAAAGCAATTTGGGGATCGATGGGAGTCTACGGATCACACAGGTCATCGGGAAGAGATGACACATCGGTGGAAGGACTTCGGGACAGACCAATAGTTGTTTGTCACACCGATAGCATAGAACTGAACCGACAGTTGGAATACCAACCGGTATGGAAGTTGAACCGTC
This sequence comes from Cunninghamia lanceolata, assembly GCA_027924645.1. NCBI lineage: Eukaryota > Viridiplantae > Streptophyta > Pinopsida > Cupressales > Cupressaceae > Cunninghamia > Cunninghamia lanceolata. The sequence continues at coordinate 12,338,584 of BSBN01000870.1, read as the reverse complement.
CTGTAACGGACATGAGCAAATACATAAGATGTAGCATTCTTTCTGTAAGGAGTTCAGAAGGAGAATTGAAGAAGTAAATTTTGATGTGTGAAGCATTTTGATGTAATCAAAATTTTTGAACAGAAATAAAATACAGCAGTTCGATCATTAGTATTTTCTGGTCTATTTTCACTTTATCATTCTGAAGTAGATTAGTCTTTTCTATTTCTGCTATTTTGTTTTCTTTTGCCAGTCATGACTCTGTTTTGATGATTCTTCAAATCCCATTGTACAGTATGGAGGTCATCAAACAAAGCCATGCTCTTTGTTTGTTTTTCTTTTGTGGGGTGGTCGGATCGCCGGTTAGAGGCAATGCATGCTTGTTCTAGGTGAGCTCAGTGAGGAGTCCGGCTAGATAAACAAGTAGGAAAAATAGAGAGAAGGAAGGTGAGCACCAAGCAGTCCAGACCCTTGAACAGAGTGAGAAGGGTGGGCAACGGGCTCAGAAAGTTATGTGCCATTGAGGCAGTATCTTGGAAACAGTGAGGACAAGGTATGTGTCCCACACCAAGCATAAAAGTAGAGTTTTCCATCTCTGCAAAGAGTATGTCTTTTAGTACTTTGAATTGGTAGGAAGGCTAGTGTTGTCAAACGGTCTTGTACACTTACAGGATGCAGAGCAGGCAGCCTAGAGTCCTCCCTATCAAATTGGTATCAGAGCGGTAAGATTTGGGTTATTCCTAGATAGGAATAGAAGAGTTGTATGTCATCACCGAGTTCAAGTGAGTCTATAAATCCAAGAAAATGGTGACTAATGCAGAGTTAGCAAAGAAAGTTGAAGATCAAGAGGAGGAGAATAGACTCCTACAAGAAAGACTAGCAGAAATGGAGAGTAAGCTAGGCTTAATGTTGCAAAAGACTGAAGAAGTCAGCCAGAGAGTTAAATATTCTAAGGATAAGGGAAAAGGTGTATCTGTAGAAGATGAAGAGCCCACACCTGATCCTAAGTTGGAAGAAGAACCATTCTTGAAAGCTTTGAAAGCAATGAGTGGTAAAACATTGGAAGGACTACCACTTTTCAGTGGGAAAATGGACCCAGATTTGGTCATGGAGTGGATAGAAGGACTTGAAAATCACTTTGAATGTGATGGTGTAAGCAAGGCACAGAAAGTAAAGGTGGCCAAATCTAGACTCAGGGGAGCTACCTTAACCTGGTGGAAATTTGTGCAGACTGAAAGAGCAAAAGAAGATAAGAAGCCCATAGCTACTTGGAAGGGAATGGTAGCTAAAATTAAAGAAGCATATATGCCAGAAGATTATGAAATACAGCTGCACAGGAAGAGACAAAATCTGAGACAAAAGGAATTAGATGTCAGTGCATACACTGAAGAATTCCAAAAGCTATGCTTAAGGTCCAAAGTAATGGAGGATGAAAGCATAAAGGTAGCAAGGTACCTTAACGGTCTGAAGTGGAATATACAAGAAGAAATCAGTTTGTTGTGTCCTACAACAGTGCAAAAATGCTATCAGCTGGCACTAAAAGTGGAGGAAAAGAATAAGAGGAAACAAGATTCAAATAGCAGAGGAAGAGGAAGAGGCAGAGATAACAGAGGACATAGAGGAGGTTTTGGTGGAAGGAATGTTGACAATAGATCCCAAGCAGAATCCAAACTCACAGAGCAGAGTGGGGAGTCAAGTAGTAGAGGAAACCACAGAGGAAGAGGATCTAACAGAGGAGGGTCAGGAGGATCAGGCAGAGGATCCTATTTCACCAACATGAAGTGTTACAACTGTGGCAATCTAGGTCATCCGGCATATAGGTGTCCAGAAAAGACCACATCCTCTTCTCAAGGAGGTGATAAGAGGAATCACTATGTCCAAGACAATGCATCTAGTAGCCAGTTACCTGAGGTCAATCTGAACTCAGAAGATGGAGAGAACCTGATGATAAGGAGAACCTTGATGAAGGAACCAGTAAAGTCTGAACCAAGCCAGAGGAGAGCACTATTTAGAATCAAGTGCAAGATTTTGAATAAGGTATGTAAAATTATCATAGACTCAGGATCTACTGATAATATTATTTCTGATGAAGTAGTTAAGAAACTGAATTTAAAAAGAATTACTCATGCAAACCCATATAGAGTCACATGGTTGAATAAGGGGCAACATGTGGTAGTGAATTAACAAAGTTGGGTAGAGTTTAGTATAGGTGGCTATAAGGATAAGGTATTATGTGATATACTACCCATGGATGCATGCCATCTCTTATTGGGCAGACCATGGCAGTATGACCGAAAGGCAGTACATGATGGTGAGAAGAATGCCTATTCTTTTCAGAAGGATGGTGTCACCTATAAAATTTAGTCATTGGAGGATGAAGATGCAGTTCAGACAAAGAGTCCTAATATCTTGGTTGTGAGTGGAAAAGAGTTTCTGAATACTCTTAAGGAAGATGGTATTGGTTATGCCATCATAGTAAAACCAAAAGAAGGACAGCAGGATAAGAAGACAGAGATTCCCAAAGAAATGCAGCCTATACTGGAGAAGTATAAAGGCATAATTAGTGATGGTACACCAGCTACATTGCCTCCACAGAGAGCAATAAGCCATCAGATAGACCTGATTCCAGGGGCATCTTTGCCAAACAAGGCACCCTATAAGATGACTCCAGATCAGCACAAAGAGACTTCCAGGCAAGTGCAGGAGTTGCTAGATCAAGGATTGATCAGGAAGAGTATTAGTCCTTGTGCTGTACCCACAGTATTGGCACCCAAGAAAGGAGGATCATGGAGATTATGCACAGATGCCAGAGCCATAAACAAGATAACTATAAGGTATAGATTCCCAATTCCCAGAATTGAAGATCTCATGGACTGTATTGGAAAAGCAAAGTATTTCACCAAGATAGACCTGAAGAGTGGTTACCACGAAATAAGAATCAAGGAAGGAGACGAGTGGAAGACAGCCTTCAAGACCACAGAAGGGCTGTATGAATGGCTTGTTATGCCATTTGGTCTATCAAATGCACCCAGTACCTTTATGAGACTCATGAATGAAGTCCTAAAGGATTACATTGGTAAATTTGTTGTTGTTTTTCTAGATGATATTCTAATTTTTAGTCAGATCAAGGAAGAACATCTAGAACATGTAAATACTGTTTTGCAAAAATTACATGATGAACAACTAACCATAAATCTGGAGAAGTGTGAATTCATGAAGCAGGAATTGGTATACCTTGGTTTTGTGGTGTCCCAGGGAGAGTTGAAGATGGACAAGTCCAAAGTAGAAGCCATATTGAGCTGGCCTACTCCCAGAGCAGCCACAGAGGTGAGAAGTTTTCATGGCTTAGCCCAGTTTTACAAAAAGTTTATCAGAAATTTCAGTGGAATATGTGCACCCATGTTGGATACAATTAAGGGTGGAATGAAAGCAAAATTTAGATGGACACCAACTGCAGATAGAAGTTTTGAAAGGTTGAAGAAAGAGGTAGCAACACAACCTATTTTGTTGTTGCCTAGTTTTGATAAGCTATTTACTATTGAATGTGATGCAAGTAATATAGCTGTAGGAGCAGTGCTAAATCAGGAAAACAGACCTGTAGCCTTTTTCAGTGAGAGGCTGAATGAAGCAAAGAGTAAGTACTCTTCGTATGACTTAGAGTTGTATGCTCTAGTCCAAGCATTGAGGAAGTGGAGACATTATCTCCTGCCTAAAGAATTTGTTGTCTACATAGATAACCAAGCTCTGAGTTTTCTAAACTCACAGGATAAGTTAAGCAGTAGGCATATCAAATGGATGGAGTACCTGCAATCTTATACCTTTACAATTAAGCATAAGAAGGGGTAGCTGAACAGAGTTGCAGATGCTTTGAGCAGAAGATTGCTCACAGTGCAGGAAGTGTAGTTGAAGAGCATTGGAATTGAAGATTTCAAGAATCTTTACCAAGATGATGAAGATTTTGCTGAGGCATACAAGGTATGTCAAGATTTTGAGAATCACTTTCACAATGAGTTTGTAGATTTCACCTTACAACAGGGATTGCTATTCAAAGGTGGACAATTATGTGTGCCAAGAGGATCTATGAGAGAAAATCTTATACAGGAGAAGCACAATGGTAGTCTGAGTGGCCATTTTGGTTTGAATAAGACACTGGAGCTAGTCCAAAGGTTCTATTATTGGCCAAGGATGCACAAAGACATCAGAAGGTATGTAGAGCAGTGTATCGTATGTCAAAAGGCTAAGGGAACCACTTCAAATGTAGGACTGTACCAACCCTTACCCATTCCTTCTAGGCCATGGGAATGTGTAAGTATGGATTTTGTAGTTGGTTTGCCTAAGACTAAGACTGGTTATGACAGCATATATGTAGTTGTGGACAGGTTTAGCAAGATGAGTCATTTCATTCCCTACAAAGTGACTCATGATGCCAGTCATATAGCACACTTGTTTTTCAAAGAAGTGATCAGAATTCATGGACTTCCAGCAAGCATTGTGTCTGACAGAGATGCTAAATTCATGGGGCATTTCTAGAAAACTTTGTGGCAGAGATTGGGAACAAATTTGTCATTCAGTTCAGCATATCACCCACAGACAGATGGTCAAACAGAGGTGGTAAACAAGACATTGGGCAACCTGTTAAGGTGTATAACCAAAGAATATGGACAGAGTTGGGATCTTGTCATTCATTAGGCAGAATTTGCCTATAATGACAGTGTGAATAGGACTACTGGTAAGAGTCCATTCGAAATAGTCTATGGAATGCATCCCAGAGGTATATGTGAGCTTAGAAATATGGGAAACATGGGGAACAGAAGTGGACATGCAGAGGATTTTGCACAATCCATGAAAGAAGTGCATGAGCAAGTAAAGAAAACTTTGACAGAGAACACACAGAAGATCAAAGATAGAGTAGATGCCCACAGAAGGGATATTCAGTTTGAGGTTGGTGATCTAGTTATGGTACACTTGAACAAAGCTAGAATACAAAAAGGCACGCCAACCAAACTACAGATGAGGAGAATTGGTCCTTGCAGAATCCTGAACAAGTATGGTAACAATGCATACAGAATTGAATTACCAGAAGATTTGGCAATCTCACCAGTGTTTAATGTCCAAGACCTAGTGCAATACAGGGGTCCTTAGTCAGCAGCAAATGGATCCATTTCAGAGAAGGAACAGACAGTAAAAGATGTGACTTTGCCACTAAAACCCAAACTGCAGGCAGAGAGAATACTGGATTCAAGAGTACAAAAGTAGACCAGACATGGCATCTACATGGAGCATTTGGTCAAATGGAAACAGTTGCCTGAAGCAGAAGCTACCTGGGTTGCAGAGTCAGAATTCAAAAAGAGGGGCATTGATTTTGCCTCATTGTCACCAGAGGTGACATAGCTTCTTTCCGCACAGGGGAGTATGGTGCAAGAGCACCAAGGGCTTAGAGCCCATGTGTATATAGTTTTTCATATGTTGGTGTGATGTTTTTGTTTTCAAATTGGGAAGGTGCGGGAAGAAGTTGATGCTTTTACAAATTGGGTCCATCAGAGTGAGAGAGCTCATCGACCGAGCATTGAGAAACTATATCGACAGCTAGTGTCCCACCGATAAAGTAGGTCTCGCCAACGAAGACACTTATCGGCGTGAGATGCATATCGGGAGGAGGTATGAAGGTTAGGCCGAAGGAGAAGGTCTTACCGATGTGTGATGTCCATCGGCATGAGGGTGGTCATCGGCAGAGCCTGTGGTTGTGTCTCCGATCGCTTGGTGTTACCCCGATGGAGTGGTAAAGGTTGGTGAAGGCCATCGGCATGAGAATCACTATCGGTGAAGGATGTGGGTGTCACTCCGATATTAATTGTCTGTCTGATGAAGTGTTGCCGAGTCTTGTCATCGGTATGAGGCTTGCTATCGGCGATGGCTGTGAAAGTCACTCCGACAGCTATGTGTTGCTCTGATGGAGTTGGACGTCGGTGCAAAGACTTCTATCGGCATAGCTTTAAGGCTTTAGGCCGATGCACAGTGGTCACGCCGACGGAGGGTGAAGACTTGGTATCGGTGAGACAAGGGACTATCAGAGTTCATGGTTGAATGTTGGCCGATAGTTTGGGTTGTGCCGATGGGGGTAGACAGGGGTCATCGGTGGCAAAAGTGTCGACAATAGTTTACTAAGCCATCAGATATATAAACCGTAGTGGCTGACTTGAACGGGTGCATGTGGGACTAAAAGTTCTCATGAATGCAAACTGTCAAGTGGTAGTTGGACAGAGCGTAACCGAATTTCTGGGTAGTTGGAATGAACGGTCGTTTGCATGAGAATCGATGAGATTGCAAAAGCAATTTGGGGATCGATGGGAGTCTACGGATCACACAGGCCATTGGGAAGAGATGACACATCGGTGGAAGGACTTCGGGACAGACCGATAGTTGTTTGTCACACCGATACCACAGAACTAAATCGACAGTTGGAATACCAACCGGTATGGAAGTTGAACCATCTTGTAACAGACATGAGCAAATACATAAGATGTAGGATTCTTTCTGTAAGGAGTTCAGAAGGAGAATCGAAGAAGTAAATTTTGATGTGTGAAGCATTTTGATGTAATCAGAATTTTTGAACAGAAATAAAATACAGCAGTTTGATCATTAGTATTTTCTGTTCTATTTTCACTTTATCATTCTGAAGTAGATTAGTCTTTTCTGTTTCTGCTATTTTGTTTTCTTTTGCCAGCCATGACTCTGTTTTGATGATTCTTCAAATCCCATTGTACAGTATGGAGGTCATCAAACAGAGCCATGCTCTTTGTTTGTTTTTCTTTTGTGGGGTGGTCGGATCACCGGTTAGAGGCAATGCATGCTTGTTCTAGGCGAGCTCAGTGAGGAGTCTGGCTAGATAAACAAGTAGGAAAAATAGATTTGCAGGGGTGGAAAAATAGAGAGAAGGAAGGTGAGCACCAAGCAGTCCAGACCCTTGAATAGAGTGAGAAGGGTGGGCAACGGGCTCAGAAAGTTATGTGCCATTGAGGCAGTATCTTGGAAACAGTGAGGACAAGGTATGTGTCCCACACCAAGCAGAAAAGTAGAGTTTTCCATCTCTACAAAGAGTATGTCTTTTAGCACTTTGAATTGGTAGGAAGGCTAGTGTTGTCAAACAGTCTTGTACACTTACAGGATGCAGAGCAGGCAGCCTAGAGTCCTCCCTATCATTCTTTTTCTCTTTCATGCCACTTTCATGACATTCTTTCTCACACCTTTTATTATCAACATTTCCTCTATTTATTTCAGCTTTTAATAGATCCACTATATCATGAAGTCTTATCAACTCTTCATTAAGACTATCCATAAACTTTCTTTCCCACTTTTCTATATATGAAATCATTACAGGTATCTTCATGACCCATCTCATCCTCTTCTTCGAAAACATTTCGCTCATTCTCAATATGCAATTTCTACAACCTACACACATAAAATTTTTAGGGCCAATGCTCTCTGCAGTTACAAGACCTCTCTACCAAAACAAATCACTCATAACTATCCTCCACCCAACAAAAGACTCTGGAAGATGCACCTCTCCAAGACCTCTTCTACCCACTTTCTCTTAGTGGAAGAAGTTTCTACACCTTTTACCCAGCTTTATCTTTGATGGAGCATAGCCAACATATCTCACACAAATTTAACTCTCCTCTACCCAACAAAGACTTTGGAAGATGCACCTCTTCAAGACCTCTTCTACCCACTTTCTCTCAATGGAAGAAATCTGTACACCTTCTACCCAGATTTTATCTCTGCTGGAGGACAATGAACATATATCTCACAAAATCATTTTTTTTTTTCAATTACAAAAATTTCTCATATTTCAACACATATGAAAATAATTTGCTCCACAAACTCCTCTCGGTCCTGGTTCATACTCTGCATACTCAAGATCAACTTGCTCCGATACCAAATGATGCAGCACACAACATACACTCAATACAATTTTACCATTAATCATGCAAGAAAAGACAAGAAATGTTGTAACTCAATAGCAATAGAAGATGAGAATTGCTACACCCATTCACGGCTGAACTTAAACAACACACTCTAAGCTTTAACCACTTAGGTGCATGTGCGGTCCGTTGAACCATTCAACAATTGTTTCTATTCCTATAATAGTCAAGTGCGAAAGTTTGGTCCATGCCTCTGTGAACCATAATCATAACAACTTACAGGCACTGCCACCAGTTTTAATTCAAACAAACTTCTATGCTACGAAACCTTGGTGAATGCCCATGCAGAAGACATGGGTGTCCTCACGAGGTAGTGGGACTATTTTACCATATGCAACAAATAGGTCTCCAACTCAATCAGTTTGTCTTTTCCACCTTACTCCCATTGTGTGCCAAAATGGGAGGTTTTGAATAGGGTATGGACATCTATGACAAAGGATAGAGGAATTTTGTCAAATGTTGTAGCTGTAACTGCCCTAGTAGACATGCATGCAAAATGTGGAAGCATAGACAAGGCATGTGGCCTGTTTGGTCTAATGCCTCAAAGAAATGACCATGTTGTATAAACTACATAGTCCCAATATTTGTGCCCCATAGCATGTAACATTTCCCTTACTATCCTATGAGGTCCTTTCCCAAAGTTGATCTTGCTCTTCCTCCAACCATAACAGGTTACCTTTCTAGATTTGTATGTTCTTTTCAATTAAGGGCTTGGATGTTTATTTTCGTTGCACTAAAGTCACCTATTATTAATACTTCCCCCATGTTACCAAAAATGGAAATGTCATTCTAAGGGATGCATAAGGATCTTCCCGATCTAGCTTCCTTTTCTTATATGATTTTGATCCTTTTAGAGTGAAGTATCATGCAACTATCCTTACTTTTACTTGGTTTTGTGTTATTTTCAAATATATGTATTGCTTGTTTGGGTCTTCTTTCTCCACTTTTATAATTTTGCACCATGCTTCTTTGATTAGAAACACAACCTCACCATGCCATTTGCCATTGTCGGTCCTTTCATTCCAGACTGAAGCTTTTTTATACCCTTCAAATTCTAGAACTTTACATCCATCATGTTCATGAGTCTTTGTAAGAATGGTAATATCTTTTCCTTCTACTATGGGCTCCAACTGAGGTTCTCATCTTCATGGATAACCTCTACAATTCCAACTTGCCATTGTCAAATATTCTCAGGCTGGGGGGGGGGGGGGATTCCTATTTCTTGTATGCCATTCTATTATTAACTTGGGCCATTCCATTTTGTAATCAAGCCTATTTTCCTACATCTCTTGTTGCCTTTACTTTTTCCCACTCTTTTTTCCTTTCTTCTTGCTAAACTATGGTTAGGTCCTCATTGAGGTATATGTATACCTCTAAGGAACCTTTTGTTCCTTAGTATCATATTCTTGTATTTTAAATATTCCTCATGGTAACTCTTATGTGCCTACTTTTGCCATCTCCTATCCATTTTCCAATCCTATTTTCTCAGTGAATGAATCTTGTCCATTGCAGTTGGTCTTTAAAAAAGTCTCTTGTTAGCTCTTTTGTGATTTCCTTCTTGCCATAGTCTTTTAGTCCTTTAATGATGATATTCACAACCTATCACTTCTATCCTTTTCTTCTCTTATATGCTTCCTCACTTGTTTTTCTATGAGTTCCCTTTGCATATCTGATGGTTCCTTCACTACTTGAGCCTAGGATTTGGCCTCCTCTATTTGTTCTCTTAGCTAGTTTTCTTTTATCTCCATGTTTTCTATTGCTGATTGGATCTCTTTTATTTGTAAATTGTTTCTTTCTTCTAGTAATTTTGTCTTGTTTTCTTCCACTATTTTTATTTGGCCTAAAACATGCCTTAGCAAAATCAATTCTTGCTCGCCTTTTTTCCATGGTGTTTTGTAATTTGTTTACCTTCTCTTCGAGTAGTTTGTTCTCCATTGTTAATTTCCAGTAGGATTTTGTGACCTCTTTCATCTTGATGTCTTTATATTGGCCCCTTGCTTCTAGAGTATGAAGCCTCTTTTTCATGATCATTAGCTCATTGACATATAATTCTAAGGACCACATTAGTGGTGTTCTAGTAGGGCTATATAAATATGTGTGCTCTTGACTATCTTCAATCCATTTTTCCTTGTTTGTTGGGTGAGTTTCAACCTTGATTTTCTTTGTCTTTGATACTATGTGAAACATTGAGCTCACATTTTCCTTTCCTTTACCTTGTTTTTGTTCCTTTTGTTCTTCTTGTGCTTGCTAGGTTTCTACCTTGTCTACTAAGGTCTTATGTGTTGTTTTTGGTAAAATAGCTATGAATTTTCCCTTTTTTGCATGCTTCAATTTTCAAGTTTGCCTACATCTTAGAATCCCCTTGTACTGTTTTGCATTTACGTAGACACATCTTTCCACTATATTTGAAAAGTTAGTTTGAGGATACCCTAGCATGCATGCCCCCCACATGCTATTTGTTGCTCCTTCATGAGCATTGAAACTAGGGTACAAGAGAGAAATTGAGGGTCTTGATGGGAAGTGTGTTGAAAAGTTAAAAAGAATTAAAAAACCTCCTCAAGGTAATATTCCAATCATAGGTCTTTGTGTTGTTTATCCCTTGAAACTTTTCTATTGTTTCAATTTTACCAGTTGTGTATTTCGCTAATCCTATTATTACGCTGAAGGCATTCCTTTTGTGAACAAGAGGGCTGACTTGGAGAATCCATGGTTGAAAATTGTCCACATTAGTGGCCAGACAATAAAACAATCTCCAACGTCCGTTTTTTCAGTCATGACAACTTTTCTATCACGAGCATGGACAGGGCAATAAATGCCAAGATGGTTGAGTGGCGTGAATGATCATTTTCACCATCAAAGACTGGCATTTCGCTCCATTTTGGGTGGTGTTCACATGCGTGCCTTCTTGACCAGATGAACAGGTTAAGTTGATGGTCTTATTTTTGTATTTGAATTATTTTAGAAACACTTTACCAACCATTGCTTTGAAAAAATTAGATCTGCCTCCTCTACTCACTGTGAAATGAGCGAACTCAAAACCCTAAAACTGGGTTTTTTTTTTTGCCGATTAGAGTTTGGACGGCCAATATTTTAAATTCCTACTTATTAAAAATTTTTAATTCCTAAACACCGCTCTCTATAGTTGATTAAAAATAGTAATTAAAAAGCCAAAAATTAAAAATTAAAAAGCACCCTATAAAAAATAAGATAACCTTAGCTTCTTATTTCATATGACGGTGGGAGAGTGTCGTGGGTTCCCTCACTCACAGGGCATAAATTTCAGCAATTGGCAAAATTCTTACCTCTGTTCCAAAAAACATATTCACGAATTGTTTAAGTTTTTATGTAAGTTTTAAAAACACGAGTATTTTACTTATTAAGTTTTACCAAAAATTATTAATACCAGTCACATGTCTTATCTTTTCTCCATTTATTGGGAGGCTATATGTTAAAAATGGTGAATATTTATTTAAATTTGTATTGCATTATCTATCATGAATTATGCAGTTAAGCCACAAGTATTTTTATGGACAAGTATTAAATATTTTGTGATTTTTTATTGTAATGATTTATGATTTTAATTTTGTTATCTCTTATTATTTTTTAATATATAAAACTATTCTTATATATATATTTTAAACAATTATATGATAAATAATATTTAATAAAAATATTATAATCTTCATTATTTAGTGTGATTAATTATTTAATAGTAATCTCATCTTCTCATGATTTAATTTGATTAACAATATTCATATGTAAATTCTCAAAAATTCTTCTAAGAGATTGTAATACAACCACTTTCACTTTAGTTGTTTCCTCATAAGAAATTTCTAAAATCTCCCTACTTATTTAGATACATAGTTGCTACTGCAACCCTAGGAAAGATAGAATCATCCATTGCATGTTGAATTAAGAATAAAGCTTTTGCATCTTTTTTTTTCTTTTCTATAAGTTCATCTTCTTGAGCACTAGTCAAAGTCTAATAGGCTACTTGATTTGGAAGTTTTACAAATCCATTTTCTATTATATCTAAAACTTTTTGCAAATAGAATAAAGTCTTCATTTTAATTGACTAGAAATCATAGTTCTTACTTGAGAAAATGAGAATTTGGGGTTGCGTGAGACTACTACTTGTTGCCATGCTTGTGAACCATTTTGCTATAGTGAACCGATTTTGGAAAATCATAGCGATTGATTTTAGTGGTTTTGTGCACCTTCACCTCTTTGGTTGCAATCTCCTTCAACGATTAAAGCTTCCTTCTTTTGTCTAGTAGTTATTCTTTAGACTTGGGCAATTTTCTTTGGTAGAATCCTATGATCTCCCTTTTGTAGCTTTAATGTTGCTTTCTATGGTGGTGACTTTTGTGAATTCACCTGTTGAAGTGGTTGATACTCGACCTTTGGTAATTTTTCCTTTATCGACTTAGTTTCCTTGTCTTCAAATACTGTGATCTCCTCTTTTTTGAGGAAGAGCTTGAATAGCCGGTATGTTGTCAACGTACAAGCGGTGAAATCCTATCGAAATCCTTCCAACTGATTTGTTTTTTGTCAAAACATGGAGGATTGTCGATTCAACTAGTCGATAGAAGAAGTCAAAATTCTTGCAGGTCAAAAAGTAAGAAAAAAAATCAGCACACAATGTACTAGCTATTTATGGTGGGTTCTTTTTGACAACTTGTCTAGCTATAATTTCCATTCTATGCGCTTTTGACCAATATTCAAACTTTGGGCAATTCTATTTCTTTTTATCGACTGGTAGCGGCTTCTTTCACTAATTTCTATGAACCCATCTTTTACCCGCCTTTTGATGACTTAGATTTATTTATTGCAGTGACTTTAACCTTCCTTGGCAACCTCAATCTTGCTTTCTATGATCTCTTATATGTGATGTGCTTTAGACGACTTCTACATCATCAAATCATGGCTTCAAGACTTCCTTTTAATTGCACCTATAGGCAACTTTTGGCATTTCTCTTGCATTATATTGAAGTCGTGATTTCCTTCTTAACAATGACAACTCTTTCGCCCTTTTACCTATGATTTATTTGGCTTCTTTGTGCATATATCTCAACAACTATTTCTTGTTTCCATGAACAATTCTTTGTTTTCCTTTCTATGAACCCTCCATTTCCTTGAGGCAACTTGGCTTTAGTACCACTCTAATGGTGGACAAAGGCCAATATACACACAAACACAAAAGACTTAGAATACTACAACACTCAACAACTTCTATTCATTTATTAATCACTTGATGAAACAACAATACAAATTGCCCCATTATATATAACAATACAAATTGCCTCATTAATGAGAACTTAACAATATATTATTAGTACATAACATTAAATATTTTTGCCCTTATGAAAATTATAAACCATCCAGCCTTACAATTTAACCTTTTTATTTTATTATGCAAATACAATAAATTGGAGAAATTACTAGAATATTCCAACAACAATTCTAGTTATGATATTTTATTTCAGGGTTTAACTGTGTAGTTTTTGAGTCAAACACATGACCCATATTTCATGAGTAATGGTTCACATGAACCCATCTCTCATGTGAATGAATGGTCCACTTAGCACTCAAAAACTACGCAGTTAAACCCTGAAATAAAATATCATAATTTGACATGCTCCGAAAAATACCTCCTACTTATCAACAATTCTAGTGTAAATTGTCATCTTTTTCATGTTCTTTTGTCGCAGTGCACGAAAGACGATTGTGACTGTGATTTAGCTTGGTTAAGCATATCGTGGATGAAGGTGGTTATGTTGTTGAAAGAAGAACCTCCCGCCATCACTGCTTTCATTGCCGCCTCTTTCAGTTCCTCGGCTTTCTTCTGCAACTCCTCGCTCTGCATCAGCGTCCTCGCTGCACTCTCCACTTCTTCTTTCGTCACCAATCTCCCATCGTCAACGTCCACGTCCTTGAAATCCAAGCCAACCTTCCATATTTCTTTGGCGAATCTGCAATTGAGGAACTGATCACCGAAATAAGGCCAACCAATCATGGGCACTCCCATGCTTATGCTCTCCACAGTCGAATTCCATCCGCTGTGCGTCAGAAATCCTCCCACCGAAGGATGTGCAAGCACCTTCAATTGCGGCGTCCACTTGACAAACAATGCACGATCTCTGGTTCGCTCTTCCAATCCCTCGGCCAAAACAGCAGACTGTCCCTGAGCAATGTCGGAGCGAAGAACCCACAGAAACGGAAGCCCGCTCTGTTCCAGACCCAGCGCCAGCTCATCCAACTGCTCTTGCGATTTGACGGCCAAGCTGCCAAACGAAACATACAACACAGAGCGCGGGCGTTGTTTGTCGAGCCAGTGCAAGCAGCTATCGTCTTCCTCCCACAAAGACATGTTGCTGAGCGTTGAGTCCTCCCCTCGTAAAAAGTTAGGGAGAAACACTGGGCCTATTGCCACTGATGGACAACCGTTGATAGAGAGTGCCGCTGCGGCTTCTCTCCCTTCCAATTCCTCAAAGGTGTTGACAACCACGTAGTCCCCCATGTCAGACATTCGAGACTCATAGAGCAGCCCTTCGTAGATGAGATCCGATGTAAACTGTTCGCGGTAGAAAGATATAAGATCGCTAGGCCATAGAGGTGGTATATTCCCGGGCAGACTGCTGATCATTTTCTCCGGACTTTTTCCTTCGCTCACTGAAACCACCACAACTCCAAGTTAATACCCAAAGTACAGCAAAAGAAGAATCTAAGTTAATATTAAATGTAGAGCAGAAGATTACCTTTGACAGGAATGTGACCCTGGGAAAGGAGAGAATGAGCGTTTTTCTGAACAATAGAGACAGCGGCACAAAAAGGCCAGAAGACGACTCTTGGCAGCTGCATATTGGCGGCCACCGATGCGGTGCATGACATGCAACAGTCTGTAACGATGAAGGTGATGGGAGGAACGCCACTTGGGTTTGGAGCACTGCAGTTGCGACTTGTGCTTTGCACTTCCAAACATGCGTTTCTCAGTCCATTCTGTGTTCACGAAAGTGATGAAAACACCCCGTGCGGACAAGAGATCGGCGAGATGTATCAGAGCGTTGACGTGAAAGGGCACCACAACTGCCCTTTCATCGTTTCCACCATTCATCGCCTTTCCCAATTGAGGAGCGAATTCAATTGAAATGAATGCCACAACTGAACTTCTCGGCTTCTCAACAATGATTTATAAGGGCTGTAAGCTCATGCTACCATTCAAAAAGGAAATCATGTGGAGAGGATAGTCAAGCCGGTTGTTCCACGCCTTCAACACTCTACTTAAATATCATCCACTTTAATGGTCAAACAATCAATAGCAATTTTACACTTCATTAATAATAAAAAATGGTAAATATTTTTTCCTATTTTTATTGGTCAAAAAAGTAGATGATATTTAAGAATAGCCGTATTCAATCCACCTACTGATAGCTCAAAATTATTGCTGCACGCTCGTCACCGATATAAACTTTAAAGCAACAAATTCAATCCCATCCTTGTTAGTTATTTCCTGACGGGGACACGCATGGTTAGAGAGTGGCCACAGCCCACTCCCAAAAATATTTAAAAAGCAAGAAAGATTCGGTTTCCCTCTAGCTAGCTGTCTTTCCTGTTTGCGTATGGGACATAAACTTCTCACCAAATTGTTTGTTTTGATGTCACCTTCCGATTTTGCAGCGACGAGTAGGTATTGAAGTTGAATACAAATTTAATTTTTCCTGCTAAAATTATATGCTTTCATTATCACCACGTCTGGATTAAAATATACCTCACAAAATTATTTGCCAATCCCCAACAAATCTTGAAGTTTTGGTTGGTACGGCATTTCAACAGATTTTGTATAAGAAATATTAAACATGTATATTTTTTAAAATATATAATTGTAAAGGAAAAATACACTTTCAGTTAACTAATTAAGTACAATTAATTTAAATTAAGATAAAGGGAATAATAAAGTATGTAAGTCAATGTTCTTATAGAAAATTAATTTTAAAGTGGTAATGGTTCTTAGTTCTTAGGACTGATAAAAATAAAATTTGATGTAGCATAGAATTTGGTTGTTTGATATAGAAAAATAGAGAAATTTGTTGTACTTATTTCTTCAAATTTTGTGCAAGCGTACAACTCTATTTTGGTCAATTATGTGGATACAGATTAATTTTTGTGCTACTATTATGAACTAGCACAATGCAATCTTGTATAATCTAATTATTGTAATCACTGTTATTGAATAACTATGAAGGATAGGTAGTCTTCAAAAATATCTTGGGGAAATCACCAAATATCAAGGGTCATGTTCTCAGAAGTTAACCTCCTTGATTAGACCAACTTTATGGCTATGGAAATTGTTATCAATCAAATATGCACCCTATGCTAGGCTTATGGAAGATTTAGCTATCTATTGACACATGGAAACACTCTCAGATTGTGGGTGATCTATGTTGAGAGTGAATCTCCAGAGTGAGCTAGTTCTCCTTATGCTTTTTTCTAATCTAACTGACTTGTCTGAGATAAGGGATGAGAGAGGAATAGCTAAAATGAAATTCTATTTTTTTATCTAAAGATGATCCTAAAATATAATTATTAACCCATAAACAATTTTCAAGCCTATAACCTTCTTAGTTTCACCTAAGTCCAATAATCCAAAAGTACTTCGTATGAAGGTTTAACTTAAACACAATACACAACCTGGATTAGATGGGTAATAGCTATACAAATTTCAATGACATTGAGACATAATCAGAGGATTAGACATCATAATCACAGTGAAAACATCAAATCAAAGTTATAAAGGAAGTAACAAATGTGAAACAAGAATGCTTTGCTATATTGAAATGAAAGGGGTACATCTAACTCTAAAATATATGAGCCAAGATCAGTTTACAAACTCTCTCTGCCTATGCTCAAGACAGAAGAAACAAGAATATCAACTAACTGAGGAAAAACTCCTATAAATGCCTCCAAGAGATCTCTCCAAAAAAGCTCCTAAAAATAGATGTAGAAATTCATGTTTGAGCTCCTCAGAAAAGCTGATAAAAAGCCCACCAAACTGCTTTAAAACCATGAAAACAAACTGCCAAAATCTTCTATCAAGTGGCCCCCACCAAGATCTGCTTTAAAATATGCTTTATCTGCTAAGAAAAACCTCTATTTTGTCTTCATCTGCCTAACTTCTCCTAGAAGAAAGAAAATCAGGAAAAAACTCCTAAATATGCTTTAATTGCATAAAAACAATAATATTTTAAAAGCAATTTATGGATATTGCTTTAAAACATTATTTTACATAATATTTGCAGTTTTATTTGCTTTACAATGATTTGATTTTTCTCATAAAAAATATAGAATAACTACATATTTATGAAAGGATAAAAAAAATAACCTGTGGAACCCTCCACCACTCCTGGAATTCAAAAATATGCCTAAGGCATGAACTTGCTAATCTGCCCCTCCTAAGATTTTAGAAGAATATTCTAAGGCATAATTTGCCTTCCAAATTTGATTCTAACCCCTTAGGCATTTAAGCCTTCACAAATATGACACTAAGGCAAGTAAAATGCCTAGATAAGCAAATGAGGGTATAACTCCTATGCCTCATCTTTTAGATGGTTTGCATATTGTACTTAAGGCATATGACCTAGGCAGTAAATTAAAAGGCTTAAAACTCCTGCCATGTGTATCATCTTTGAAAAGGACTAAAATGTTTTATAAGGTATTAAACCTTCACAAAGTGCAAGGAAAACCTATAGTCTGCTATGCTTTCGACCCTTCCTCAAGTCTTTGAGACTTAGGCAAAATGCAAAAACACTTATTACCACGAAGTGTATTATCTTGTGCCCTCAAAATGAATGAAATGTGATTCAAATCACAACTCAAATTAGGGCTTCAATGAGAAAACCCTAACACATAAAAAGTCCTAGCCCTAATTCCTCGAGCCATTTCACATCTGCAAGTTGGAAAGAGGCTCTACACACCATGGCCACAAATGGAGAGGGTTCGACCTTGCAATTTCTTCAATCTCTCTACATTTTTGAAGGATTTGTGCAGCAAAATGAAAGGTAGTTGTTATCTGCCCACGTGTGAGCTATTTCTGTTTATCTTTGGGACATTTCTAGCCATTCTTGGCCACGACTGCATATCTATTCTAAGTATTTTCCTTCCTTTCTGATGCATTGTTTGGCTTCTTTTTATCGATTTGTTGCTCGACTGAGGGTGCCATAAATCAAAGAAGATGAAAAGAGCCTTAATTATGTGCATACATTGCCTTGGATATGAGGTAAGTTCGTACTCATCATCTCCACTGTAAAAGGCTACAGCTAGCTTTGTCTTTTTGAGGATTTTTGTTTGGATCTTGAAAGATTTGTCTTGGAACCCTAAGAAGGTTTGACCATCTTTGGTTGTAAGAAGATTTATTTGATACTTCTATTTATAATTATGGTTGTATATGCACCCCTCTGTATCTGAAGTTTTTGTATGTAAAACCCCAAATGATGGATTTCATATATGTTCATTTATGAGTGGTTCCCTAATCGAAGGCTGTGGTTGTTTCAAAGTCGAACGATGATTTTTCAATATCTCTCCTGTATCCGTGGGTTGTTACCTTTGTTACTTTTCTTGAAACCTCAATGGTTCTTTAGTTAGTTGGGCCATGATCTCTACTCTATGCATCTCATTTTATGTATTTGGTCTTCATTATACAAAGAAAAATGATATGTGTTTGTAAGAGAAAACTCACTGGCAAGAACACCTAATAATAAGAACTAGATTCTTTCCACTATTTCCTATCATACACTATGATGAGGGTTTTATTGGAGCATGAACTGGTTCCTGAATAAAATATGTAGCTAGTGGTCTCCCACCCATCTTGCATTTCTTAAGGTTCTATACAGGTTTAGTAGCTAATGTCTCCTAAGGAATGCAATAATGATTTGCATAAAAGTCTATGCATCTCTCCTATAGGATACAATGACTAGCATTGCCATATACTTCAGATGTCCTAGATAGCTATAATAGACCCATTGTTCATATTCTTTCTACCCACCTGGCACTATTTTTCTCTTGTTGCTTTGGTACCATGATTTTGCCTTTATGCTGTGATTAATCATCACAGAAGTAACTACTGAAAGTTCACCTACCGCAGCATCCATTTTAGATGCTATGCGTGAACTTCCATACACATGTCCATGGGGACTATTACAGTCTTTATCTGAAGAGTCATCCCACTGAGATCTCTTTCTCTTTCTTTCTTCCACACAATTAGGTCCCTCAACACTATTAATACATTTTACCTCATGTGCTTTAGTATCGCCCCTTTCTCTAATGTTACCCAAAGATATTGCCACACTCTTAGGGTGCATCTAGAAATGCTTACCCTTCATTGTTTCCTTAGATTTAAATGCTATAGAGATTGACTCCAAATGCTCATGCTCCTTTTTAGCCTCTGGTGCAATCATGTTAGGCACTGGCTTTGGAAATGTGGAACCTTTATTCTCATTCACTTGGCATGATTACTTTCAATTTGTGGCATGTCACTTGTAGTCTAGATAGTTGTACCCTATCAAATGTGTTCTCATTCGCAACATCTTGAATGACTACTCTTTATACCTTATTTGAAGAAGATGTTTCAATTGATATATATTACAATGATATTTTACAATGTATAATATATAGGTAAGTTCATGAGTAGGTAGTTAAAAACTACCCCAACCTATTATGGGAATAACTTCCTACACTAGAACTATTATTATGTGCCCAAGAAAACTTAAACAACCGTAAATAGATAAAATCCTATTTACTCTAATAGTGTGAATAGTTTTCAAGTATTTTGACATCTTTGTGGGTTTTGGAACTACTATTTTTTGTTGGACCTTTTCTTGGGTCATTTTATTGGCTATGTATAATTCATCTCTCTTCTTGGAGGTGATTGATTCCCTTTTCCCTCTCTTGTTGTAAAACCCCTCTTTGCATAGAAGGCACTTTGTGGGTTTCTCATTTTCTCTCATTTCTACCATACATGTAGTAGTCTACTTGAGTTATCTAGATCATAGCTTAAGAATTCATAGCATTATTTTCATGTGTGTTGTTCTTTTACTTAGATACACACAAAATTGAGAGCCAACAGTAGTTTTTCTCTATTGTTATCATATTGGTTGTCCATGGAGGTCGAAAGAGAAACATAGGGGTTTGACTTGAAGGAAAGCTCCCAAACAACATGAACCATTTTTTGTTTCTTATGGCTCATAGATTTTTCATGGAGAAGACACCCAATAGAATGAGGGTTTTATTAAATTTTTCTCTATCTTGTCATTTTATCATTTATTTTTGAGTAAATAGATTAAATCTCTTCATTTAAAATTTTGTTGCTACTTAAATATCTTCTTGGTGCTCTATTGTTTGTTTCCACATAGGTTGGAGATGGTTCCTATGGAAAAAGATTGGAAACTTGCTTTTTTGTTCCATACATGCTATAACACAATGCACAAATGTTTGCATAGTGTGCTTGTGTCCCAGGAAGTTAGCCTCAATCCTCTATGACAAGTTCCTCTCAACCTTATATTTATAGTTCTACTTTTATTTTATCAAATTTAGAGCTATAAATTTTGTAAATTCAATATTTTAAGGTTTGCATAGTAGTTTGGCGTGCTAGAAAACCTAGTTTTTCTCAAGGGTGAAACACATTAGGTTCATCTAGTTAAATCTACCCTTCTTTTAAGATAGTAGTAGATTAGATTTAAATCCTAAATGAGCTAGTTGTTCCTAGTGTAGTGTTATTGAGATCATTTGGTGAAGGGAAGTACACTTTTCTTTACTAAATTAAATTTTAAAATAGAAAGAATGACAATATGTATATGAATATACCAATGTGTTTCAAATAAGGGTTGTCGAAATGGTCAAGGTTGTTCTAGATGAGTAGGTATTGATGAAGTAAATTTGAGGCCTTCATAACCATATTTAGAGGTCCATATTACTCTCCGAGATGGTGCATAATTACGAAGCATGTGCACATGCTCAATACCTTAAAGAATATAGTCTATCATCATATACAAAGATAAACAAGTCCAAGAACAAGACAAAAAATAGAAGATCTACAAGCACTAAATCAAAGCCTATAAAAAGTTATGACCATTGTGATGCAAATGGTCATATAGATGAAACTAAGTGGAAACTACATCAAAAAAAGTGCACATATTAGAAAGGTAAAAAGGGTAACAAAAATACTATGCTTATTGTACATAATGAAACATTTAATTGATTGAATTTAATTATGAGGTTAATTTTAAAATTTCTTGCACTATAAAGAAGGTTATTTTTTTAATCTTATGGCATATAAAGAAGAGAAAATTGAATATATTTAACATTAAGATTCAAGTAACAAATGGTTAAGTTGATGTACTTTTTTATGAACTCATTCCCAAGCTTGTTCGTCATTTCTCAAAAATTTCTAGAAAATATTAGTTAAAAAAATTAGAAGCACCTTAAGCCTTTGTATCAATAAGTGTGTAGATTTGTCCATTAGCAAGCACTATAGGGTCTGAAGTTTGTTTCTAACCAAAAATCTATTTATGAAGTGGTTGTAGATGATATTCCTTTGAATGTCTGTGGATTTTTGTTTAGTAGCCCCTAAATGTATGATAGATATTTGTTCAATTATCAAAGGGAAAATAAGTATTCCTTGGTCAAGAGTGGACATAATTTCATATTGAATGCTTAAAACAAAAAGAAGGATCAACCTATGGTCCTAAATATTGAAGCAAAGAGGATGTTCATTAGAAGCACCAAAATCGTTCCTCTTGAGTGGAGAAAAAAGAGTTGGTGAAATTTTTCTAGCTAGTTCAAGCATCTTAATACTTCAAAATCCTTCAAATAACTTGAGACAAAGGTTTTCATGCTCTTGATTGTAGTGGTGTAATGTTTCTTAGAACAAAGGATCAAATAAGAGAATACTGATCAGAAAATAGAGCAAATAAAAATAAATGACATGAAAAGATGATTAATTAGATAGTCACATAATCGGTGTAAATTGATAAGAACAAGTCTATACATCTAGTATGGGGAGTTTGAGTCACTTTAGGAGTTGAATCATGCACCCAAGTAGTGGTGGCAAGAATGTTTCCACCAAGTGGCTAATGGGAGTCAACATGTATCTTGGATGAGTATGATGGACTCTCCAAGTTGACACATAACCTAACTAAGGTGGCTTAAAGTAATCTGTGAAACTTATATATAATTACAAGTATTAAATAATAAGTAATATAATTAGTATTTCTACATTAACACCCTCCCTTAAGCATAGCTTAGGTCGGTACAAGAACAGATGGGTCCCGACTACTAGGCTTGATGAGGTACCCATGTATAAATGCATCTCTCATAAGGTGGATAAAGAAAGAACACCCTGTGGGAAAAAAAAATTCCTCCAAAAGGAGAAATGTGAAAAATTGCATGCCATGTGGCTACAATGAAGTCCTACTTTGAAGATTCTCTAGAATCCTTTTGTGAAGCAACTCCAAAATCTGTAGAAGAAAAGGAACTAATATCAATCTTTTGTTGCGATGAATCTCTGGAAGTCCTATAACAATTAACTCTAGATTTGTTGGCTAAATCATAGATAACTACATTTGCTCAATAATATCAAAACACATAATGATATATTAATTTCTGGATAGTTTTACATTCATCTCAAAATGGCTTTTATAAAGCCCTTTCAAATATAACTTCTCAAACCACCATACAGGAATAACTCCCAACTAACTACTAACTAACAACTAATATTTATTTATATCTAACTATATACTAACTATGTAAACCTTAATATTATTCTAACACCCCCCTTTAAGTTTTACATGTAATAAAAACTAACATTCCCCCCTTTATTACATTATTCTTGCAATAGTATCAAGGGACCCCCCTTAATGCTAATATACTCAACAAAGTTGATTATATAATATGATTACATATTTTATAGAAGATTTTCTCCCAAAGTCATGCTATCTCGTCTACCCTTGGAAAGGCGTAGCTTCGAGCTATGTTCTCGAGCTCTTTAGTCCCTAACTATCAAATCACACAGTCTTGAATTATTCGACAACAATCCTTAAGAGATATGACTGATCTCTATCATTGTCTAGTGACTGCGAAAGGGTATAATTCTTGATCATATACTCTGAAGCTCGCTAGACAACAATCCATATTGAGCTCAACACCAAATCCCAAACCTATCTCCAAAACAAAATTTTCAAAAAACATACATTCTTCAAATCTGTCAGCATCAACAAAGAAAAGCAAAACAACCAAAACCAAAAACGCTTCTCATGCAAAGCATCATCTCAAAGCAAGAAGCTAACTTGATATGATGGAAAATCCTCCATCCTCCAATGCCACCTGCCTCCAATATGACCCTGTTACACTTTAACCAACTGATGTCTTGGATGAGTCTTTGGATGCCTCATCAGAAATATAAAGGATGGCCCTAAAAGCATAAGTGATCTTTGACATATGTGCATTCATGATTAAAAGATGATAATGCCAGTTTAAACCAATGATAGACCCATACACTAATCAACCTTATATCTCCAAGATATTATTAAACATTCATCAAATTAAGCCTTCAACAATTTTTACCTTATTACTCCAAATAAAAATATAAAAACTCTAGAATTTCACACTACCACAGTCCTCTGAACTATAATTTTTCTACTGTTTCCTTTTATTTCCTTCAATGGCTTCTATCATTTGCAATTTGACTTTCTATGCTTTCTTGGACTCCTTGGCCACACTTTGATTTCCTTCCAAAAGAAATGACTCAAATCTTCTTTTCAAACAATTTTCTTTGATTTGCCTTCAATGATTGGCGTCTTCCTCACTCAAATCTCCCTTTTAATTTTTTATGGAGACAAAATAGTTATAATCTTCCAACAATTCATCCACAGCAAAAACATAAACAATAAAGAACAATTCCTCAGAATTAACAGAGACAAATCAAACCAATAATGAAGAGGTACAAATTGCTAGCCTTCAAACTTACACAGCGCCTCCACCGAGAACATGATGAACGAACTTTTGTATGCCAGTCGGCTTGGACAATATTGGAAGCATTCTACATGCCTTCATTTTATGCAAATGCTTCAAAAGAACTTCAAAAATGCCTTTCAATGATTACATTTCCACATTTCTCTCACGCATAGAAGTTTATCACGCAACTTTTTAATGACATGATAAAACTGAACAACTCTTCTCATATACAGATTTCACTTGGGCCCATGAGATAAAGCCCTTTTATACCATATGTTGGCTAAATTGATGTAGTGGACCTACTCAAGGGTCCTCCTACATGTTGTATATTTAAATTGAATACATTTATTTTATATATACAATATATAATATATTTATTACTTATTATTTATTATTATATTTTATATAATGTAAATTATTAAGTATATGTTTTAAATATTGTACGATATTATAAAATCATATATTTATATTAGATATATTATATATTTGTTATGTAATATATATATATATATATATATATTATATTTAGATTTATTATATTTTATAATATTATTTAAATTAATTTGTAAGAAATCTAACAATTTAAGTGATATTTCATGTATTATATTATATTTATACAAGTATTTATTATATTTTATAATATTATTTAATTTAACTTGTAAGATGGATAAATAAAACATAAGTTATGAATTTTAAAATAACTTTTAATTAAATAAATTAAATTTAGATATCTTAATTATTTTTAAAGATATTGATTTTATTAAATACTTTTTAAAATGGAATTTTTATTTTTAAATTAAAAAATATTTAATTTTAAATCTCTTAGTTTTAAACTTAATTTTGACTATTGAACTTTTAAATTATACAATATTTAAGTAGAATATTAATTAGTGTGCCCTTAATTTTAATTTATAATATATCTTGTTTTGTTAAGAAAATATAATTTTTTTTAAAAATATATTATTATAATGTATAATAACATATATAATTAAAATATAAATTCCATAAGAATATATTTAAAATTTCATAATATCTACCAACAAAGAAAATATCTGTGATAAAGATATGCAATTAATTATATGACCCAACGATCCATTCAAAATTTACTATCTTAGATATTTTATTCTATGCATTAAATGACTTTTGGCCAACTTGTTTAGCCACATATGTACCATCTATAGTATAATCAATGCTTTTTAGGCGGTGACAAAACTAGAAAAAAAAAAGCTTATATATACGCTTAGTTTTACAATTTGTATTAGCTTTGCATTCAGAAATCACTACACTCTTTCACTCTAAAGCTTATAATACAAGTATGTTTTATTTCTAAGTTTCAACTATTAATAGTTTCGGATAGAAATATTTTCCCATATCTTGTATTTTGAATTTATTGGATGAGGAAGCCATCTCAAAACAAAGTTTTCATTTTAAATATTTTTGTTCTTGTTACCTTTTAAGCTGCCCTTATTCTTTTTTTTCATTAACTTCCCTAAGCAAGAGTTGATTTACCATCTTCCCTTATTGGTCATATGTTTGTTTCCTAAGTCAGCTCTTTGTTCTTAAAGTTCATCCACCTATCATCTTTTGTGTGTAAAATTACTGAAGTGTTGAACCTTTGAACTTGAACCCTTTTCAAGGTTCAAGAGTTCAACGGCTCAAGAGTCCAATACTCAATGCTTCGTAAGGAGTCATGTACACTCAATTCCCTTGTGTAATTCAATGCATTCTTGAACCTTCCGCTTGAACCTCATAGCGGATTTCAATGGTTCAAGAGTTCAATGGTTCAATGATTCAAACTTCAATGTTTCTTGAAAGGTCGTTTAACTCTTGGTTGGTCTGTGTAATTCATCTTGTATCTTTGAACCTTCGAGTTGAACCTTATTTCGGAGTTCAAAGGTTCAAAGGTTCAACGTTCGGTGACTATAGTCTCATTTCTTCCTAAAGCCTTCTCTAAGTCAAAATTAGCAAGAAATTTAGAGGAAAATATATCCGAAACTTATTATGAAGTGGAAAGTTCTAATTTCTGAAAGGTTATGGATAATAATTACACATCAAGGTCGTGCGTGAGGAATGCTTGCCATTAATGCATCTGTCAGAGTTCATGTCTTATCAAGCATTTTTAGCACGTATTATTTCAGCTAATAATTATTTGACCTAGTTAATGCCTTTATCAAGAGAGAACAAGCTAAATTTGGCAAGTAAACACATTAGGTGATGCAAAAGAAGAACAGAGCGGGAGGTATAAGACTTTTGTTGCTCAATTTCATAGTAATTTCAGATATATTGAAGGTGAGTTCTACTCTTCCTATAAGTTGTTTTCATTACTTTGTTGGAAAGAAGAATCATTTTGAGTTTTCAGCATTATTTAAGAATTAGATAGTGCTTCTGGATTAAACTGTGTATGTTTTTGCTTCAACATTTCGGATCATGCACAATGATCCATCATCAATTGTGCATGATCCGAAACGTTGAAGCAAAAACATACACAGTTTAATCCAGAAGCACTATCTAATTAATTCATGGACTGTGGAAAACTCATGTCTACTATTATTTAAGAAGTTCAAAGCATTTTTCATTATATCCTCCAATCTGTAGCTATGAAATCTGCTTGTCTTGGTTACGAGCATGGTCCTGGTCTCATTTGTTCTCTTCTTGAATTCGGGGATACCTCTCTAGTTGAATATGATTTAGAAGATTTTAGGGAGAGGGTTAAAAATCCTGTGCCAACTCCTATGATGGAGAAGATAGTGGAAAGTGGTTTGGTTGAAGCTGCGGCCTTCCCCATGGTTGTACAGTGCCTCGAATTGGTTCTAGAATGCATGAATAGATATGACACCCAAAATAGGTGCATTAGAACTGTGGATGGCAATGTGTTACTTCATATCAATAGATAAACCCTAATGTCTGTGATGAGAATTCTGCCTAAGGAACCATATTCTGACCTCAATATTACTTCTTCTTATGGTCATTTTTCATTAAAGAAAGCAAACTAAAGGAGCGTAATTGCAAGAAATTGGTTATTGAAATTCCAAAAGGGGGGTTCAAGACTACCCAAACCATTGACAAGAGATCACATGATTCAGGAGGTAAAGGATATTGTGGTGTTTCTACACAGGCTAAAGGGTAACTCCTAGGCATATTATTGGGAAGACTGGATGTATTTCTTCATCCAAGTGATCCTCCAAGGAGAACAGTATTTGGACTGGGCGGAAATTATAGCTGAATGTTTGCATCTGGGCCTAAGTAATTGTTTGAGGAATAAGGATTTTTATATGTCTTCATATCTCTTCTATTCCCTGGTGTCTACAAGATAATGGGTAGGGCTACCTCATACACCCTTGGTTGGAGACAGCAAAATTTATGATTATTATTCATAGTTACAAATGCAAAATTGTAATGAGAATTATAGGAGAGTTAATGATGTTTTTACTGGAAGAGTGACTCATGAATTGGCAGGGAACATTAATAAGAGAATGTCTGATGAAGCTATGCAACTGATCAATATTTATGGTAGTTTCTTTATTCAGTTTCCCAAATTTACTTATATCAGAGTTGGGGGTTTTGACGGTGAACCCATGAAGTTGCCTAGGTATGTTTTTGATCACTTTGCATTGATAGAAGTCTGTAGACAACTAGCCTATGTGGATAAGAAATTCCTAATGAAGAAAGAATCTAGTATATCTTTTCCCATTGAACTTGGACACTATTCATGCCAGTCAATTTCTGACGCTTTGAATTTAGAAGTGGATCTAAAACAATTTAATTTTCAATACTACACTACCAGATCCCAATTTGATAGAAAAGGCTTTGCGAGGGATAATTTGGATTTTGGGACAGGATTTTCACATATTCCACAAATAGAGGATAATATGGAGGATTGTTCAGATGAATTTGAGGTCAGAAAGAGGCTTTGGTGTAGGTTCTCCTTAGGGCAAATAGTTACCCTCAATTTAAATATGAATATTTCTAGAATAGTTGATAATGAGGAACAGGTGATTGATCCTTAATTTGAACAGATAAAATAATTACCTATTCCAGAAATTGATTGGGATAAAGATGAAGAAGATCAGATTAAGGTTAGAACTCTCCCAATAATAAGGAGGACTAAGAAATGGCTGAGGGAACGTAGGCTGGAGGAAGTTCAAAATAAAGATTCCCAACAATGTGCACCAATAGTTGAATCATGATCTCCAATAAGCTCTTCTAATCGACTTATTGCTATTTGTGATGTAGGTACTTCCAAGCCAAAAAATGGAAGGGGTCTTGTCATCAAAGAATCCAAGAAAGCTCTCACAACTATTCTACCCCCTCGTGCCACTAGATCAAGAACTAAAAGTAGGAAGAAGAAGTAGATTTATGAGAGAATAGTTGTGGATTTGAATTCTAAAGAGGATTCGGGAGAAGCAACAGGTGATAAAGAGTCTGATTCACCAATGGCAAAGGAGGTTAGTGCAAATCAACAGGCAGAGGTTGCCTCAGAGTCTGCTGACCTGATGATGATTTCAAATGTGCCTTTTGATCAATTAAATCCTGGTAAAGAAGTTCCGGCCTCTGCACCCAAATGGTTGGAAAGTTTAATTAGCGACAAGAGAAAAATAGTTCCATTTTCATTGCCATTGGAGGACATGGTTAGCAAGTGTTTAGGAAAGACTCCTAAATCTAAGAAGCTAAAAACAACATCCAGGGTGGACAGTAACCCTAACACAAGGAATAGGAGCACAGAAATAGCTTGGCCAACGACTAATGAGGAAGTTCAAGATCCTACAGTTCAGGATTTCACAATTGAAAAAATAGATCTTGGGACACATCACGCGCTGCGGATGTGTATCATCTTGAAGCATCCACCAAAAGGATAGTCATCCATACCTGGAAGGATGAGAAAGATAAAAGGGAGTTGAAATAGACCTTACGGTCAATGGCAGAGTATATCGATGCCATTCACAATCCAAATCCACAACCTGTTTCCTAGCTACCCCTGTCTTTTGACCCTAAATCTCTAGTCAATTAGAAAATGCTAGACCAAATACACAGGAACAAAATGGTAACTAAAATATTTGATGATTGGTTGGACAACATTATCCAAAAGGGTACGGAGTACATTCATGAACTGAAGAATATATATGATCAAACCACAGCTACCATCGAAGACATGAAAACATAGAATGCTTCATGGGTAAAAGATGAAAGGAAATGGATGAATGTGATAAACCAAATTGATGATGCTCAAAAGTATGGGATAACAAAGTTTTTATCAGAAAAGAATTTGACAAGTCTGAATGATGATATACTGTATGTAAGTAAGAGAAATATTGAATGGAGGAATTTAGTATCCAGACAAGGGCGAATTGAACTTACAAAAATGATCAAAGAAATAACTGAGTTCACTCAATCCTTACAGCGCGATTTACAATGTATTGATGTGAAATATATAAAGGATGATGGAGAGCTAGAAGAAGATGTTCTTTTAGAGAAAAATTAGTTTTATTAAAGAAAATGACAACTTATTAATTGAAGATTTCTCCCAGATTTCAAAGGTGGAATCACTTCTTCATCTTTGTGTCGATGTAGTCCCAGAGCACGTGGAGAAAATGGTGAAAATTTGAAGAGAGAAAGATGTTTGGAAAGCAAGGGTGAAACATATTGGCATTCCCAATTTCTCAAAAATCCAGGAATTCGTTGCTGCATATCAGGAGTGGAAGGCGCAACTTGTCTCCTCGGTTGAGCAAAACAAATTTGAAGATTCTAATCTATTCCCTCAGTCATAATCTTATTTGCATAGTCTCTTTATTCAATTATTCAGTTGGTATTATTTTTTAAAAATTTGTCTTTTAATTGAGTTTGTAAAAAACTAAATCCCGTATGGGTTAGAGTTTGCTTTAACTCTGGGTTTGGTTTAAAAGAATGGTTAATTAGGGCAACTATATATATGTTTTTAGTTGTTATAACTAATAGGATAGAATATTGAAGAAAAAGAGACAAGAAATTTGAGAGTAAAACTTTTGCTGTTTTACAACATATATGACGTTTGTCTGAAACATTTTTCATCTGTGAATGAAAAGGAGAAATAATTACTGCATACTTAGATCTGTGTGTTTAAGTAAATTTGGAATCGGGTTTTTTGTCTGAAATCTTCTTTCATATGGTAATTGTTCTTTCATTGGATAACTCATTATATGTGTTTTATCTTTATTGGTTCAGTAATATACATGTTTATATATCTTATTATTATTGAAGATAGAATCTATGTATTCTATTACCAAATGATGTTGTAGGAAAGGGTATCACATTCATAGCATGATGATGTATGGATGTTAGTTTGCCTTTAAGCACTTTCTGGTTAAAAGTGTATATGAATGATTAAAATAGATTGAATTCATTGAAGATTTTAAAGGGAGCTGTACCTTAATTCAGAGGGGAACTATTCTTGATAGCCCACCCATTTGTTGTTTAATTTATTTATTCTTGAAAGAAAGGGGTATAGAGTCAAAATAAAATATTTTTAGACCAAGACAAATCTGTTAACCAACAGTTCTATAGTTTTATCTTTTGATCTTTGTATCATGTCTTAAGGGCACTGTATCTTTGGTTTAGATTTTACAAATTAGATCTTGTCATTGTCTTGAGGTTGGCTTTAGTTGTTTATAACATAACATTATTGTTGTATACATCTTGCAATTGTTCATCCTTTCGTATTTTTTAAACAGTCACAATATGTGAACTATTCTAAGCTTTTCCGTAAATTTTTATGGATTCTATTTGACTCACATTCTAGTCATGAATAGACAATGGAATGGAGTGAGACCTTGAATTTTAAATTTATTGTGCTTATCAACTAAAAATTTATTGGCCCTTCTTACTTATGATTGATTATAATAATAAGTTTTTCCTATACAAATTTTTATAATAGAATTTAAATATGCTCTTTTAAATAGTAAGAATTATAAAGTTAAGGTGCACAAAAGTTAGAAATGCTACTTCTGACAGTACTATGGATTCAACTATTGAGGAATTTGACACTAAAGCCTTTAGGAGGACTTTGAGTAGAAAAGAGAATTATAATAGAAAAGGCTTTGGTCACAAAGAGGAAGCTCTTGAAGAAATGGACTAAGAGTATACCAATAAGTGTGCCAACTCTAGCATTTTTCCTTCCATGTAATTTTTTTGGAAACTTTTAGGTTTTGATTCTGGGATATAAATTACAACATAGGTAATAACCATTCAATGAGGGCCCAGTGTATGCCCCCAAAGGTTGAAGACTTTAAGGTATTCAATCCATACCTGGTAAAAAATAGTCCCTTCTGGTGTAGAGGAGAAGAAGCAATGGGTGCTGAAATGCTTCTATTTGATAGAGATTTGAATTTCTTAATCCTTGCCTCTCTAAATAAGTCTGCATCTGCCACTATCACTAATGGCTACCTTCCAAAGTTGAACCTACAATTACAAACATAATCATATACATGTGATAATCATACCTGACAAAACTCCTCTTTTCTTTATTGAGCTTTGATGGATGTCCCTTCATTATTTCTGGAGATTTGACGCTATGACTACACTAGTAGATATGGATGCAAAATGTGAAAGCATAGAAAAGGCACGTGAAATGACTGACCAAAAATACGCTAACATATACTACATAGTGAAACCAATTCATTAAGTCACCCAAAAACACCATAGAAACAAAGAAATTGTAAGTTATGCAACTTAAATAAGGGAGAGGACAAAACACATTAATTCCTGACTAGTCCACTTGATAACAATATTTGGCATGATTCAGTAAGCATTTGCAATCATAGGTTACTTCCTAAAATGCCAAATCAAAAACAATCAAGCATATTTAGGAGAAATTATCATAGAACTGAACAATTATATGAACTTCAACTATCTAGACATTTCCAATTATAAATTGGTGCATAAAACAGTAAATCATAGGAAACAAAAATAATCTTAGAGAATTTTTCATAAAGATTCACAATCCCAAAAACAATTTCCTACCTAAACATATTCACTTTGAGACATGCTATAGACTAATTTGTCATTAAGTATATTAAAAGCCTTATCATCCTCAACACAAAAAATGCCCTCACTTTAGGGTTTCAAGTTTCACCAACTTACTAAAGAAGACAAAATCTGACTATTAGGATAATTCTTAATCACAAAGAGTCCACTAAAATTCAACTTTTTTAAAGTACCAAATAAAAGATAAAGCCAACAAACTCTTTCAATGGAATATATACACTACAATGAGACATTAAATTAGCAAAAACTAATTATCCATGCACCCAATATCAACATGTTGCTTGTTCTCCTATTGATTTTTTTTTTTTTCCTGACATAATAGACACCCCTTGGCAATAAGTCCAAGGAGACCGATCATACATGTACCCAACCTCATGAAGCTACTTTTTTTTTTCTAATGAAAATTGAACGAAATCGAACAGCACCTTGGAGAGTTTGTTGTGAAGTGACTAACCAAAATACCCAATTGTAATACATGATCACAATTCCCTGTTACCAGACCGATAGCCACAATATACTATTATTTAGTAATATATCATTAATTAGGGATTAATATACACGCTAAGATAGACATCAAACTCACAAATCATACTATATTGTCATTGACAATGCTTCCTATAGAACACAGTAACCCAATGCAAGGATGATATCCACTCTTTCTTATGCATTTATGACCCCCAAATTACCTTAACCAATCTCTCAATCTCATAGAACTAGCAAGGTGTACTTTATTAAATACATGGTAATAGTTAGGGTTTAGTTGCATGACAAAATCACTACAAGTTTTATTGTACAGTCCTTGTGCTATAAGGATATAATACTGCGATAGGATAAAACCCTTAATACATTCCTCATCTCTTTGGAGAATACTGAATACACCAATTGCAACTGCCAGGGCATATTCAACACCCTCAACATTGAAACCATACAATGCCAATTAAACACAAATGAACTCGGGTTAAGTCCAAACATTGTTTCCTACATAGTCAAACACATCACTGTTTACAGTGAGTGATACGATTCAACTCATGTTTCCATTGTCAAGTAACATGGCTCATTCCCTTCAAAGTTTTCACATAATCAAAATCATGATGATGGCATATAAACTACTTACAACAAGTGAGCATCGAGTGCTTATTATAATTGCTCTAGAAAACCCCTTAAACATATTGACCCCAATAGAACAAAGTTACATCTACAAGGACATCTTTTAGCATTATAAGACTAAATTTCATAGATCAGGGAAGATCCTTTCATGTCTGTGATGTTCATTTAAAGATTGTGTAAGTTGCCATCACACAAAATCATTCTTTATATGTCATACCAACTTACTAGGGATACCAATAATGCTAACAACAAATGAGGATTCACAGTAGAGCTCCCACAAATATCTTTCATTGAGCTATAGATGAATCTCCAACACCACTTAATGAAGCAACTTCTTCTCTCTCACCCTCACAACCCTAGTTATCCCACAATGCATGCATAAACCCATGACACACAAGGAACACAGTCAATAATGCAACTCTATCTCCATACAAACAGTGCAGACCCAATAGTATTTTATTCTCCATTCTCCACGTGTACTCCATTTCTTTCTTCTTCTTCTAATACACAGACAGGAGGGTGATAGACCACACTTAATCCTCTCATGCTTCCTCAGGTTTTGCACTGTCAGCAGCTTTCTGGCATAAGTTTTGATTAGAGAAGATAACTCAAATTTTACTTCTAGCATTGCAGATTGCAAAATTTTTAGTGCAAAAACTTCCTGGCCTATTTTCAAATATGTATATGAAAGAAGGTGTTGTCCATCCTATTGATGCACTTATATCTTCAGGGGCCATTGTGTCAGCAAAGAATAAAAGTAATGCAACTAGAACATCATTGAAAACATGGCATAACAAAAAAAGTGGTGAGGGATCGACAAGAGAGGTCACTGGAATGGAAAAGAGTAAAGATTCAAATCATACAATCAATTCATCTCCAGTCTTGGTGCCAAGTGCTAATTTGGATCTTAAATTAATTATCAATGCTCAGGCAAGGCGCTTTAAGCATATGTACATCATTGCAAGTTTGGGTGCTACTGAAGCTGAATCTCCCAACAACCTTTGCAAGTTGACAAATCTATGTAAGAATTTAAGTGATTCCTTCTGTGATTTGACTCATTAAACTAAAACCTAATATGCATTCGTTTAAATTATACATTTATCCCGTAGACCCCAGTCCATTAGCATAATAAAATACCTAGTGAGACTCTAGAACATTTTATTTACAAATGAATTTCCAATATATTTGTGTAGTCACACACACCCAAACATATTAGCAACATTTAACAAGGTGTTAAATTGATGATATTGGTCAAAAAACAATCAAGATTAAGTGTACAAGTCCACCAACTTCACATATATGAGAGTTTTGGAGTTTGACAAAGAGAGTTGCTCTTGGAGGTCCTGGTATCTTACTGTAAGCCCTGGGATGGCTCGTAGGGATGGATCACATAGCTTCTTTTGTATTTAGTAGGATAAATGTTAGAGAACATCTCTATCACTGTCTTTGGGGAATTGTGATATTCAATCTTGTTGACTGCCTTTGAGTACTTAGTAGATTAATTTCAAACTATGAAGGGCTTTCAAATTTTCCCATTCATGTAGTTGAAAGATCATGTAGGGATGCTGACAATGATTGGAGATAGAGTTTTCCTTCACCTATGCCAAGTGTATTTGTTCAAAAAAATCCAACACTTTTCAAAGAAACCCACTGTTTTGCTATCTACTAATGATTTCAGTCTATAGCATGTACTTATGTGATTGTATATGTATTTCAATTTGTGAACCTGGCAACATTCTCATAGGAATTGTTGCAACATCTTATGAAAAACCTCAAAGGGAGGAAACTAGATTTTGATGGAAGTAAACAAGATGCCAGTGGTGAAGATTATCTGTCTGATACAAAAAAATCTTTCGTTGTAGGAGATCAATGTACCCTGTTCTTGGCAACACGATCTGATTGACAAAAGAAGTCAGATTTGTGTGTTTGCTTTACACCCATCCTAGAAGCCCTTGGAAGGGACTCTAGTTGCACTGCAACACTAGTGACTAGTGCTCCCTCAAAGCTTTTAATTAGTAGAGGGTTGCATATTTTGTCCAACGAATATGAAGGTTACTTTTGAGAGGGACTATGTTTTCAATGTTAACTCCTCTACCATCAAATTCTTGAGTTCATGGTGTAGCATTACTCTATATCTCATCCAACTACCCCAAAATTAGAACCCTCAACTACTAAAAGCATACATTCACATCATATTCTTAGAGTTGTGTTTGGAGAAGATTCCATCGAATATAAAAATAGGTTGAAACAACTCACCATTATTTGTAAATTTTATAACTTTTGGCCCAATATGATTGCATCGCATGACTAATTGAGTACTCATTAGAAACCCTTGATTAGAAAGGATCTATCTATTCTATCACTAGTTTATGGTTCTATGTGAATCCATCAAGGATAGAGATGCCCTACTTAGCAATGACCATTGGTTCTAGGACAATGCTCTTCTACGAGCTAAACCTTCCCACACTAATTTAATCCCCTAACACAATCCTTCCCTTTATCTCCAATTTGGGTGAGATTGTTGAACCTCCTAGTCTAATTCTAGAAAAAATAATCTCTCCATTAGAAATTATTTGGGTAATCTTATTTTTGTTCCTAATGTGAATCTAATGGAACACCATTCAATTATGTGAGGACTTGTTGGATTTGATTTATCAAAGAAGCTATTGGTTGAAATGTGCTTAAATTTTGATAATTGGGAGTGGATTTAATAACTTGATTACAAAGGGATACCCTTTAGTTGTCAAGCTTGTTTTGCAACTAGTCATTTAGTCACAAAATGGCTAAAGGCTTCTCCTTGACAACAATGCTTCATCTTCACAAAGATGACCACCTAATGGATAGGTATGGAGTCATGAAACTTGGTGATCAACTCCAATTATGAGGAAGTCTATTTTTCTTATGAAACTTGGTGATCAACTCCAATTATGAGGAAGTCTATTTTTCTTAGGATTCCTCTTCGTCCACTTCAAATTTTTTATCCATCTTCTCACTTATGGGTCCCCCCCTTTTGATAACACTAATATGCATTCCTCTTCTTGTGTGTTAAGGCTAGTTGGTGCAGGAGCACCCCTTCAATAGGCTAAATATACATCTGAAGGAGAAGACTAAGTTTTACTATGTTTATACATTTCATGTTGTCATGTAGTATTTGTGTAACATTTCATGTTTGTAACCGACCCCACCATATGAATCGAAGTCCCAAATTTGGCATCCCAATTTGGACCTCATTAGACATTTGGGGTATGTAGATGATTAAGTCAATGTCTCGCATGATTAGGTGTTTTGTTGTCTTAAGCCAGATAGGTGTCGAGTGATTAGTTAGGTTTTTTTTATTATAATATTGGTTTAAGCAAAATCAGAACAGGGGGAGTTAGAGACAAAAAAACTAGGCAAAGGGGAGAGAGGATGAGGTTGTTGGTTTTTTTTCATCCTCTGGAATTATCAAATGTATGAATCTCTGTAAGAATGAAGAAATAGAAATTCTATCAGTTGCATTTTACAAATTCTGGATTTCGTGTAAATTCCCTGTGTATTGAATTGTCCTGTGTACATTATCTATATAGAATCATTTTGTATTTAATTTAGTCTTTCTATGGTTGAAATGTATGATTAAAGCCATTCCACTGGTGGATTTTTGTGAAATCAGTGGAATGGGCTTGTAAAATAGTTTTCTATTTTGTTCTCTTTTTGTTCGTGATCATAGCAAAATAGAAACTACGAAATCTATTACAGAGGAGGTTAGTAGCATGAGATTCAATTATACATTTTATCGATATACATCAATTGTATACTGGAACAGTTTGTGAGTATATCGCATTTGTGTGCGAGTAGCATCCTATGTATATCCTGTGAATAAAGGTATGTATAAAAGTCCTTCTAGGTTAAGTTAGTGTTGTTCACTGAACATATGAATAGTGTGTATGCCACTAATATACCTAAGTACATTTCATGTGTATATCGCACTTGAATGCAAATATACATTTCGTGTGTATCCTGCATCTGTGTGTTAGGTTGGAGCATATCAGGGAAACCAATAGTAGATGGTCACAGATGGTTGAACCAATTCAAAGGTTCAATGGTTCAACGGCTACCGCAGGTTCATGTTGGTTCGTCGGTTCAATGAGGAGCATCGGGTTCAATGGTTCAATCACAGCGACAGTTCTGTGAATTTAAACTGTTTCACACCATTCTGCTGCCTACACTCTGCGTCATAGTGGTATCAGAGAAAAGGAGTATCTTTTGGGAAGAAGCAGTAGACAAAATGTCAGAGGAAGAGGGATCATC
This sequence comes from Cunninghamia lanceolata, assembly GCA_027924645.1. NCBI lineage: Eukaryota > Viridiplantae > Streptophyta > Pinopsida > Cupressales > Cupressaceae > Cunninghamia > Cunninghamia lanceolata. The sequence goes on along the minus strand of BSBN01000870.1, from coordinate 12,301,211 downwards.
AGAGTACCCAGTAAAAATGACCAATGCTGAGTTGGTGGAATTAGTGAGAAAGCAAATGGCAGAGAGCAAAGCAACTCAGGCTCAGAATCAAGCTTTGAAAGAGGAGGTAGAGAAGTTGAGGGACAGAGTAGAGAAAGTGGAAGAAGATTCTAGTAAATGAGAAGACAGGGATGAAGAGGAGATCCCTAAGCAGAAAGAGATAGAGGTTCCTGTAGACTAGAGACCCTTACTTAATGCCCTCAAATCCATGGAGAGAAGGACCATGGATATGAAAGTAGACCTGCCAATGTTTGTAGGGAAAATGGAACCTGATTCAGTGATGGAGTGGATAGACCCCTTGAATAACTTCTTTGAGACTGAGGAAATCCCAGGCCACCAAAGGGTGAAGATAGCTCAATCCAAAATGAAAGGGGCTTCACTAAATTTGTGGAATTTCATCCAAGATGATAGGGTGAAAGAAGGAAAGAACAGAGTTGCTACTTGGAAGAGGATGATGGCTTTAATAAAGGAGGCCTATGTTCCATTGGATTACAACATCCAATTACATAAGAGGAAACAAAACTTGAAGAAGGAGTTAGATGTCAGCTCATACACAGAAGAGTTCATGAAACTATATGTCAAGACAAAGGTAAAGGAGAATGAAGAAGAGAAGGTGGCAAGATACCTCAATGGATTGAGGTTTGCCATCCAAGAAGACATAAATCTGCATAACCCAGAGACAGTCCAGAAGTGCTACCAATTGACACTCAAAGTGGAAGAGAAATTCAAGAGAAGACAAGAGCAAAATAGTAGAGGAAGAGGAAAGTAGCAAAGGGGAGGAAGAAGTCCTTTCAGAGGCAGAGGAAATGGATTTGGATTCCAAGGTGAATCAAATCAAGAGAGCAGCAAAGGAGACAATAGTCAAAACCAAGGGGGAAGTTACAGTCAAAGAGGAAATTTTAGGGGCAGAAGACCACCATTTAGAGGGAGATCTCAGGGAAAAGGACCTATCAGATATTACAATTGCAATCAAGAAGGCCATATAGCCAATAGATGTCTAGGAAAGGCAACAAGTTCAATAGGAGAAAGGAGGATCAATCTAATCCAAGAACCTGATTGTCAAAGTGTGACAAGCTCAAACACTTCTCAAAGTGTGAATGATCCTGACAGCTATGGATATCCTAAGAAAGGAGAATCTCTGATGATTAGGAGAGCAATGACCACCATGAAGGTGCCTGACAAAGAACCCCCACAAAGAAAGTCTCTCTTTAGAACTACTTGCAAGGCAGGAGGAAAGGTATGTAAAGTTCTGATTGACTCCGGATCCACTAAAAATTTTGTGTCATTTGAAATGGTAGAAAAGATGAAGCTTAGAAGACTGCCACATCCTTGTCCATACAAGATCTCATGGTTCACCCAAGGTCAGCAAACAGTTGTGGAAGAACAAGCTTGGGTAGAATTTCAAATTGGACCATACAAGGATAGATCATTGTTTGACATTGCTAAGATGGATGCTTGCCATCTTCTATTTGGAAGACCATGGCAGTATGACTTGAAGGCACACCATGATGGAGTGAGAAACACATATTCAATCACCGAGGATGGTAAGGTGATAGAGTTACTACCATTGATGGAGAATGAGGTGGAATCAAAAGGGAAAGAAGTCAAGGTGATGATGATAGAAGGCAAATGATTCATGAAAGAGATAGTAGAAGAAGGAGCAGTTGCATATGCTCTAATTCCATCCCTAAAGGTGAACAAGGAGCAGAAGCAAGAAGTCAAGGGAGAGAAGAGGCAAAGGTTCATAGATCCGGTTGTCCAAGAGTTATTGGACAAATACAAGGGCATCATCTCTGATGGAATGCCAAGGTCCCTACCACCTATGAGAGACATCAGCCATTGTATAGATCTGATCCTAGGATCTACACTCCCAAACAAAGCAGCATACAAGCTTACCCTAGAGCAGAATACAGAGATAGCAAGGCATATTGAGGAATTGTTGGAGACAGGCCTAATTGGCAAGAGTTTAAGCCCATGTGCGGTACCAGCTGTACTAGCACCAAAGAAGGAAGGCACTTGGAGGCTTTGTACTGATTCAAGGGCTATCAACAAGATAACAATCAAGTATAGGTTCCCAATCCCTAGGATAGAAGATTTACTTGATTGCTTGGGGGGTGCTAAGTATTTCACAAAAATGGATTTAAAGAGTGGCTATCATCATATTAGGATTAGGCCAGGAGATGAATGGAAAACTGCATTCAAGACCAATGAAGGGTTATATGAGTGGAAGGTCATACCTTTATGAGGTTGATGAATGAGGTCTTGAGGGAATTCATGGGAAAATTTGTCATAGTATATCTAGATGACATCCTGATTTTTAGTAATATAAGGGAAAAGCACCTCAACTTAGGAAAGTATTTATTCATGTAGGAAGAGATCATCTACTTGGGATTTGTCATCTCACATAACAAACTGAAAATGGATCAAGAGAACGTAAGTGCCATCTTGTCTTGGCCAACTCCTAAAACCTTAAGTGATGTTAGAAGTTTCCATGGGTTATCAACCTTTTATAGGAAGTTGATAAAGGGGTTTAGTCATGTTTGTGCACCCATGCTTGATGCCATAGAGGGAGGATAGAAGTGCAGATTCACTTGGACAAAGGAGGCAGATGATTCATTTGAAACATTGAAGAAGAAGGTGGCAGAGCAGCCAATCCTTTCACTTCCTGACTTCAACAAGATTTTTCAAGTAGAATGTGATGCAAGTCACATGGCAATTGGAGTAGTAATCAGTCAAGAAGGTAGGCCTATTGCATTTTTCAGTGAGAAACTAAATGATGCAAAGAAGAGATACTCATCATATGATTTGGAGATGTACGCTCTAGTACAGTCACTCAAAAAGTGGAGACACTACCTAATGCCAAAAGAATTAAGTGTTCACAGATAATCAGGCCCTTAGTTTCATAAACATTCAAGAGAAGCTGAACCATAAGCACATGAAGTGGGTGGAGACTTTACAAGATTTCACCGTCACACTCAAGCATAAGAAAGGGGTCAAGAACAAGGTAGCAGATGCTTTGAGCAGGAGGGTCTTAACCATAAATCAGATTCAATTAGAGAGTGTTGGCATTGATTCTTTGAAGGCCATGTATGATACTGATGAAGATTTTGGAGAAATCTATAAGGTATGTACTTCATTTGGTGAAAAATATCATGTTGAGTTCTCTGAATTTCTGATCCAAGATAGACTACTTTTCAAAGGTAGATAGTTGTGTATACCATGATGTTCTATGAGACTGAATATTATTAGGGAGAAACATTGTGGGGCCATGGCAGGACATTTTGGTCTCGATAAGACACTTGATCTTGTGAAGAGACATTACTATTGGCCCAAGTTACAATCAGATGTGAGGAAATTTGTAGAGGCATGTGTGATATGTCAGAAGGCAAAAGAGAGATCCACTAATGGAGGTTTGTATCAGCCACTACCTATTCCTTCTAGGTCATGGGAGAGCATAAGCATGGACTTTGTATTGGGTTTGCCTAGGACAAGGAAGGGATATGCCAATATTTTTGTTGTAGTAGACAAATTTAGTAAAATGGCACATTTCTTGCCATGCAAAACCACTTGTGATGCTTCATATGTTGCTGATTTATTTTTCAAAGAGATAGTAAGGATACATGGATTTCCATTTAGCATAGTGTTAGATAGAGATGTGAAGTTTATTGGCCACTTTTGGAGGACTCTTTGGAAGAAGCTTGGAACAAATTTATCCTTCTCATTAGCCTACCATCCTTAGATAGATGGTCAAACTAAAGGGAAATTTGTTAAGGTGTTTGACAAGGCGGCATGGAGAGAAGTGGGATAACATTCTCTCACAAGTAGAATTTTCCTATAATGACACTATCAATAGGAGTACAGGGAAGTCACCTTTTCAGGTGGTATATGGTATTCCTCCCAAGGGTATTTTGGAGTTGAGAGATCTACCTATAGGAGAGTCTATTAGTGCAGATGGAGAAGCTTTTGCATCAGCCATCAAAGAGGTGCATGATCAAGTCAAGACACAACTCCAACAAACTACATTGAAGTATAAAGCATATGCTGATAAGAAGAAGAGAGATGTATAATTTGATGTTGGAGATTTGGTATGGGTTAATCTAAAGAAGGAGAGACTCCCAAAAAGTAAATATACCAAGCTAATGCAGAGGAGGATTGGACCATGTCATATTTTGAAGAAGTGTGGGCAGAATGCTTATGAGATCCAACTTCCTCCTGATCTTGGATTGTCACCCATTTTCAATATATGTGATTTAACTCCACACAAGCAGAATGTAGATGTAGAACAGGAACCATTACAGGACGTAGCAGATGATGATATTCCTAAGTAAGATCCACCAAAATTGAAGAAGATATTAGGCTCAAGAGTGACAAAGAAGACAAGGAACAAAGAGTACATGGATTACTTGGTGGCTTGGCATGGGAAACTTAATTCCGAGGTAGTTTGGATGACTGAAGATCAGATCACAAACCATGGTGCAGACTTTCAAACTCTGATCTCAAGTGGGCTTGAGATCTCTTCTCTCGGGGAGTATGGTGTAGGAGCACCCCTTCAACAAGCTAAATATACATCTGAAGGAGAAGATTAAGTTTTACTATGTTTATACATTTCATGTTGTCATGTAGTATTTGTGATAACATTTCATGTTTGTAACCGACCCCACCATATGAATCGAAGTCCCAAATTTGGCATCCCAATTTGGACCTCATTAGACATTTGGGGTATGTAGATGATTAAGTCAATGTGTAGCATGATTAGGTGTTTTGTTGTCTTAAGCCAAACAGGTGTCGAGCGATTAGTTAGGGTTTTTTATTATAATCTTGGTTTAAGCAAAATCAGAACAAGTGGAGTTAGAGACAGAAAAAAAACCAGGTAGAGGGGAGAGAGGAGGAGGTTGTTGGTTTTTTTCATCCTCTGGAATTATCAAATGTATGAATCTTTGTAAGAATGAAGAAATAGAAATTCTGTCAGTTGTGTTTTACAAATTCTAGATTCTATGTAAATTCCCTGTGTATTGAATTGTCCTGTGTACATTATCTGTATAGAATCATTTTGTATTTAATTTAGTCTTTCTGTGGTTGAAATGTACGATTAAAGCCATTCCACTGGTGGATTTCTGTGAAATCAGTGGAATGGGCTTGCAAAATAGTTTTCTATTTTGTTTTCTTTTTGTTCGTGATCATGGTAGAATAGAAACTACGAAATTTGTTATAGAGGAGGATAGTAGCATGAGATTCAATTATACATTTTATTGATATACGTCAATTGTATGCTGGAACAGCTTGTTAGTATATCACATTTGTATGTGAGTAGCATCCTGTGTATATCCTATGAAGAAAGGTATGTATAAAAGTCCTTCTGGGTTAAGTTAGTGTTATTCGCTGAACATATGAACAGTGTGTATGTTGCTAATGTACCTGAGTACATTTCATGTGTATATCGCACTTGAATGAGAATATACATTTCATGTGTATCCCGCATCTGTGTGTCAGGTTGGAGCATATCAAGGAAACCGATAGTAGATGGTCACAGATGGTTGAACCAATTCAAAGGTTCAATAGTTCAACGGCTATCGCAGGTTCATGTTGGTTCATTGGTTCAATGAGGAGCATCAGGTTCAATGGTTCAATGAACTCGAAGGTTCAATCAGCAAAAGAACTTTAGAGTTGGCTGAAGAGTATGTATTGTCGACAGTTGAACCGATGGTTGAACTAGTTCAACGATTCAATGGTTCAGTAACCACAGGTTCAGAGAGTTCAACAGTTTAGCGAAGGCTCATTTTGGTGTGCCAGTTCAACAAGGTGGAGATGGATTTGAAGAATTCGACGGTCCAACATATAGTTGCCGACAACGTTTAATCAAAGCGATACACATGGTTCAAAGGTTCAACCACAACGACAGTTCTGTGAATTTAAACTATTTCACACCATTCCACTGCTTACGCTCTGCATCACTAGTTACCCCTTTTGTAATTAATCATTCAAATTCTCTAGATATTTGGATAAGGTGGAAAGGAAAAACAAGCTTTCATCCTTACCTAAAGTCACACAACTCAACTATAGGATGTGTTGGAACTGGATATTTCTAGTCAATTTTTTCAAAAGATGCTTACCTTAATGACACCACAGAGTTGTGTCTGCAAACAAGAAAATTATCAGACTTTATCTTGGAATCTGATGATGATCTATTTTTGTGCAATCTGAATTGTGGATTACATGGCACACTAGATGAATCAAACAAACTTTTGTAATTTCTTGAAACATGAAATGCTTGAAGGCAATAGTGCTAGATGGTATGATTAGTTGCATATAAAGAAAAATAAATCATGGCAATAATTTCATGAAGCATTTGACTTTTTTAAAAACTGTTACATACAGATGCTTAAAATTTTAATGAATTGAACCAACGCAAAATAATATATGATCAAAAATACAAGTGATTATAAACCTGATTCAGATGCTTGGCAAACCTAGTGTTTTAGAATTAAAACATCTATAATTTATTGGAGGTTGAATCTACATAGAACTAGAAGGCATGAATAAACAAATTTTTTGATTATGTGTAGCATGAGTAGTTGTAGGCAAAATGCCTGAAGGAAGCAAAAAAAGATGATGGATACTTAACTAGATTAAAATTGATAGCAACAGGTTCAATAAAGTGCTATAAAACTTAGGAAGTTTGGAGGGAAGAGTTTGAAATATGATGTCTAAAATGCAGAACAAATAGGACATGGAGAAGAAGAATTGTAAGTCAAGTATTACCCTATAGGTGACCTAAAACCATGCAATATGAAGGACTGTTTGTTCATTAATATTTGACAGGACATACCAATCAAAGCATAAGTTCAATCATGCCAATCAAAGCCCTCATAAGTTCAATGTGACAACAAAGGATGCTTGATAATAAAATGTCGAGTGTGAAGCCACTGAAGACTTTTCATTCATAATTGCCCATAATGGAATTTGGTAGAAATTGATGACATTCAAATATTAGTAAATCATATGCCTTCAAACTGAGGTGCTCAAATAGTAGATGCATTGCAGAAAAAAATGTATGAAGGAAGTAGTTAAAGAAATTGCATTGGGGAGAGAAATTTGAATATGGATGCAACATATCAAGTTTCTGATTTGATTGACAAAACAAATACTTTGTGGAACTAACAAACAACCTCAACGAATTACATTAGGTTTTGGATGGGATTCTGAATTAATAGTATCTACTATAGATATATTTATGAGACACAAAGAAGTATTTGCGTGAAAATACCAAAATTTAGGGGGGACGCCACAAATCATTTGCCACAAATTTAGCAGGAGTATTCCTTAGAAAATGAATTTGAAAGTGTTGTTGAATTCTAGATGCAGGAAGAATATTTGATGTATTGACAAGTGATTGAATAATTCAAGTACTGATAATACCAAAAATAAAATTGAACAAGTTCCTCCAATAGTTTGTTGGTTCATGCTACAACTATGACTGTAGCATCGTATTGATCATGAAAGTCTTAATTTAGTTGCAGTAAGGAATCCATTTTCTTTGCCCTTCATATATTCTATATTAGAAGTGGCAGGAATGATTTCTATTCTTCCCTAGATGGGTGTGCGGGTTATATGTCATAACTAAAGTATTGCCAAACAAAATTGGTTAAAAACTTAAGACAACATTTATATTAGAGAGTGGAATTCAAAAATCTAATAGAATGTGCTTGGAATCATGTCTTTAAAGAAATATTGACAAAATATTTCAATATCATTTTGGACAACTTGTTTATACATGTGTAACTGAATTCCTGTGACCATTATTCGAATGCACAATGTGAACTTCTAGTATTATATGGAAAAAAATTTTGGTCGTGGTTTGTAAAATTTGAGAAATAACCTACCCATATGTAGCAAAAGTAGTTATGAATTGGATTTTCCAAAAGATGTTACAAATTTACACAAGTAGGGCCGTTTTTGGGACCAGCGGAGTCTTATTGAAGATCCATTAAGTTTTTTTTATCATACCCCCTTGGATTATTTAGTTAGGTGATGTATACAACTTGAATGAGTTAAGAAGTAGCATGAAGCATTTGAAAAGCTCAAAATCATGTTGGCAGAAATCCAAATTGAGAAAAAAAAGAATTTAATATTGATGTTAGTAAATTCAATTTTGCTATTGGATGTACTTTGGCACGAAATTCAATTTTTCTATTGGATGTACTTTGGCATGAGAAGCTATGTTACTGGGTTCTCTTACTCCACCCAAGCTTACCTGCCCCCAATACCTGTATCCAGTTTGAACTGGGTTCTGATCCAGGGACAAGTACTGCCTAGGCACATTTCCAAATTGCTCCAGGCATAAAGCCCTGCCAGTGATGAACACAGCCTGTAACCAGGGTTGAACCTGGCGCCTACTACAGCAATTAATTTTACTTATTTTATTCATATTATGATTAGTTTATTTTATTTGGCTATATATATATATATATACACTTTTTCTTCAGACCTACCCAAGCCATACCAAACCTGGGCCTCTCAAAATAATGACTGATCTCCATACCTGAAGCTTGAGTTTTGAACCCATACACGTACCTGAGCCGATAAGTTAGAGAAAAAAGGTATACATAAATTTGATCATCTTTTAATTTGGCCAGTTGTCTAGTAGATTGCTGCATGATATTCTGTTGCAGAAGTTCAATGAAGAGGAAATAATTCGAGTTCGTGAAGTTAGGCAAAATGAAATAGTTAGCCCTACTAGAGAAAAAGCCTTGTTATCACAAAGATTAGGTGAATTTGAAGCCACAACATCACGTCTAAAGTTTGAAATGAAGGCTGAGTTGGATCGTTTCCCATGGGAGAAAAAGGATCTCTCTGAACAAATACGGGAAGCATAAACATCATTAAACTACAAAAGTAAAATAGAACGGGAAATTATTTTCCCTGAGTGAATATAACAAGATTAAAATGAGAATTGTTTTCACTAGGAGAGGAATTATTTTTCGGAAGATTTACCCTGATCCAACAAAAAAAATTTATATCTTCATCCTAGAAGAAGGGATTAATTCAAAAGGTAATAATTTTTACCTAGAAAATATTTTTAAAAGAACATACAAAAGCTGATAAAAATTTCACCGAGGAGCAATAATTATATTTACCCAAATAAATACTTTTGTCCAATGTAAGTGAAAATATATGATCGTAAAAATAAAGAAATGAAGAAAAACTAATAAGGAATGAGATTAAATATTTTAATGACGAAGGTTAATTTAAATATTTAATTTGGCAAAGGAGAGTATTTTATTTTACCGAGAATATATTAAATAAAGAGTTATACCAAAGAAACTGAGCAGCAACGAGAATATTTTGTGATTGGTAAAAGATTTATGTTAAAATTAATCAAACCTAAAGTCACGACAAAAGATTTGATTAAATTATTAACAGCCTTAAAAGGAAACATCAACGCAAACTATTATTAACATTTGGGTATACAAAGTGACAATAAATTAAGATAAAATCAAATATTGTCACGGAGATGAAAACCCTAAATATAAATATAAGTGAGAAAATATACAATGGAAACAATACCTCACGACACAGGTCCTAAGGTCCACATCAATGAATAATATATTATTTATATACTGCTTATCTGATGAATAATTTGTTTCCTTTGCCGGATTAAGGTTGCATTGAATGCAATGAAGTGGCTCTCGACTGGCGGTTAAATGCTCTCAATGGGGAAGATTATATATTTTATTCCGGCCTCTGAGGATTTGTTGAGTATTTTAAATCATATTATTTAAATTTATGTAATGAATAATGTCAGTTTTCATGGTTAATCAGTTATCAACCGTCATGAAGTTTGTAACGGGTCTGAGGCTTGTTGCATCTCTTTAAATAGAGATCCCAGGACCCAGAGAAAGGAGTTAGAACAGAGTTAGAATAGGGTTAGAATTAAGTTAGAAACAAAGATTCTTTACACAGACAAATTGAAGCATTTTTGGATATCTGATGCAAGTTTAAACTTGCAATTTCGTTCTGAGAGAGGCTATGGTGTATGATATGGTGCATTTAAGGATTGGAATTCAAGATACATTGTGACGGTATCATCTGTTTGTCATTTTAATTTAGTCAATTTAATTATCTCCATATCATTCATTTTTTGATTATTCAATTTAAATGTGTTAAGGATATATTTAAATTGTCTGATTACATTTGCTAATTCAGTGTAGTTGATTTGATTGGTTTCTCTAAGAGAATTAAATCCTTTCTCATCAATTATAGTAATCTTAAAATATTGAATGGATTATTAAGTACGATTAATTAATTGATTAGGTTATTAATTTGTCTCCATAGTTGATCTAATTTGTTAATTTGCAAATCTAAATTGGTTCTTTCCAGAAAGATTAAAATCCTTTGTGTTTTGCATTTAATACAATTATGTCCTTTGGATTATTAAGAATGAATTAATAATTTCTTCCTTGCACATTTGTACAAGTTGCAAACTATTGTATGTGCCAATCAGATTGAATTATTACCTGATACAAGTATTTGTTTCTGACATCCTGACTCCATTGCCCAAAGCAGACAAAGCGCCAATCAAATTATTGATTTATTTTATGTTTAAAATCATTTGTAGATTCATTTCATGTTATTTGTTATTTATTTCTGTTAGAGTTTAGGTTAAATCATTTGGTTTCCTTAGAAATAGTTTAGAGTATTTCATCTGATTTACAAGTATGCCATTGTAATTGGATAAACTAGCAGCAAACCAACAATAAATTTGATCATACAACCTGCTTTGATAATCAAAGGTTCACCCGCCTAGGTTGTAGCAGGACCTAAAGCATAGGGAGAAGCTGATCATTAAGGTCAAACTCCAGTCATTGGCTCAAAAACATTGTAGATTTGACCATAGGGCTTGGCATCCCCTTAGAATCCACAACCTGCATTTTCGAGACCCAACAAATTGGTGACTCTATTGGGGACATTTGCCTAAAAATCTAAAGCCATTTGTTATAGAGTCAAATCCAAAGTTTTTATTAAAAGACTCCGCTGGGAAGAAAAGAAACAATTTTAATTTTCCTACTTGAAAGAAGTAGGTGGCGACTCCATTCTAATCATAGATTTTAAACAAACATTATTTTTACAAACATGAATGGAAGGAGGTCTCTGCAGAAATGGACAACCAAAAATGGGTCCCCTCAAAATAAAGGCAATACTGATAAAGATAGGGAAACACTTAAACAACCACATGAGAGTACAAGTACTCCTGGCCAAAATTATATGATATATACCTCCCCATTCCACGATGAAGTTGAGAATCCTATGACACCAACAGATAACCCTAATGATATGTTTAATCAGGAAGCACAACCACAAAGGACTAATGAGATAGAAAATCAAGGTGAGGGAAATCATGAACATACTAATCATCAAGCTATCGTAGACTATGACTGTATGACTGATCAGGAACTTGCTATACATTTAGAATATCAAGAACAAAGACTCAAAAATAGACAACAAATGATACAAAGAGCCGAAGAAATCAATAGACAAATGGCCCTTTTAGATCTTCAGGCACGAAATTCGACTAAGTATGTGCCCCCACATAGAAACAATAATAATCCGCATGGAATGTCACAAAATACTACTGCTGTTGGAAACATTAGGGTACCCCATAATACATGCAATAATCTTAATCAGCAAAATAGGCAAGTACATAGACCTCCACCTGTAAATACTGGGAATGTTCACCAACAACATCTGCCTCCAGGGAAAAGACTTAACAATCAACAACCATGACCTCCCCCACAACAAAATGTGTATCATCAACATCATATCCAACCCAATATGTATCAACAACCTCCATTTGGATACCACTATTATCCACCATACCCTAACATGCCACCTCCAAATCCTATGAGTATGGCTAGACAATTTGACTTGACCAGATATCAACTATATCCTTACCCCATGGATAATAGTTGGAGGAACACTGTACCTAAGTTTGCAGGAAATAGTGAATTGATAGCAGAGGAACATATCAGACGATTCAATGCTTTTATACAAGACATTGGCATTGAATATGAGGATATAAAAATGAAATTATTTATGATATCTCTTATTGATGAAACAAGAGATTAGGTAAATAGTTTACCAGATGCTTCAATATACTCCCTGACAGATTTCCACAATCAATTTCTTGAACAATATGGAAATCAATGTGCCCCTGAATTTGCTCTTCATGAACTAATAACTATTCAAAAGTATCAAAATGAACAAGTGTATGATTTTAATTTTAGATTCACTAAGTTATATAACAAGATCCCACAAGAATCCAAATTGAACAACCAAGCAGCCCTTAGCATATACTTGAAAGCATTCGACCCAAAGACAGGTTATGAACTTAGGAACAGAAGCCCTAGAACTTTGGTAGAAGCACAGAAAATAACTCTCACTATTGAAAACAATAAAAAGGCTGCTGGGATAATTGGAAAAAGAGAAAATATAAGAGTCCCTCAACACCCTAATCCTCCTTCAAACAAACAAGATTACTCACATAGAAATGAAAGGCCCAGACTTCATGATATGCCATATCATACGAATTGGAAAGATGGAAAGCCAGTGGATAATAACAAGAGACATAACTATGGAAGAGATACCCCAGACCCTTTAAAGAAAAATGGAACCCACATGGTAGAAGACAACCCATGGTGTATGCCCTGTAATTTGCCACATTCTCCTGATTATTGCGTGGTAGCACAATCAGTACAAAAGGATCAGGTATCTTATAACTCTAAAAGGGAAAATCATACTATAAACATGTTGGGTACTAAACCTCACACTTTTGAAGAAGACTATTCATCCAATGAGGAGGCAGGATACGAATATGATGTGGGAACTCAAAAGTATAATGTGAACATGGGAAAACAAGAAATATTTTCTGACCATGAGGAGGATTTAAGGAACTATGGATATGGTCTTGATACAACACATAATTGTCATTGGCAAAAACCTTCTGAAGAAGAGAGAAAAACTTTAACAATGGCTGCGGTAGCACAAGCCAAGAGTAGTTACAACTTGAGAAATAAAACAATCAATGCTAAACAAGGTACTCCTAGAAGTGTGTTTATAAAAAATCAAGTCTCCGGTAAAAATGATGAAAGTAAAATTGAGAAAACACCTCATAAAACAGTTCCTGTTAATACACAAAAGAAAACGAAGGATAGCTCACAAACTGAGGAAAAAAGGCAAACAAAAGTTGAAAGGTCGGAACCAAACATAAACCCCCTATTTGATATTGCTCAAGTTGTTTCTCAAGTGAAAATATCTGTGCCGCTTCTAGAAATGATGAAGGTAGAAAAATATAAGAATACAGTGGTAAAGATGATCTCAGATGTATCAGACAAAACACTAGAACAACCTAGCCATAAAATAAATAATGTCCAACAAGAACCTGTCAAAACCCCTGAGGTTTACTTAGGTGATACATTAATGAAAAATCCATCTCAAGTAGATCCATTCTATATCACTTTGTTAATATGAAACAAATTGGTTAGGACTTGTATGCTTGATTCGGGAGCAACAATGAACATAATGCCTATGGTTGTCATGAGAGAGCTTGGAATGTGGGTAGATACTTCATTTGGCAAATGTTAAAGCTGGTTATAAAATTGATATCACTATGGTAGATATTCCACCTTATTATGGAATGTTGTTGTGAAGACAGTGGACTACTATGGTAGGGGGAAATGTGCAATTAGACTTATCTTATGCCACTATCCCAGTAGGAACACACGCAGTTAAACTTTATAGGGAACCACGGTTTGAAAATATTATAGAAAAGATTGATCCAAACCAAATGACCTACTTTTGTGACATAGATCTTGGCACATTCAGGATAGAAGGAAACAATCTTGAAATGAACAACACTGACCCAATTCACCATGAAGCCCAACTTGATGAAAATGGTGTATGGACCATGTATTTTGATGGTGCATGCAGCAAGGCTGGGAATGGAGTTGGGATAATTTTTATATCACCATCAGGAAAGACATTCAAATACTCATTTTTCTTGGCCTTTGAATGTACCAATAATGTAGCTGAATATGAAGCACTTTTGGTTGGCTTGAGCATTGCTAGAAAATACAAGATCAAATTGTTAACTGTATATGGAGACTCTGAGTTGATAATTTCACAAATCAAGGGCAAATATTCCTAAAAAAACAAAAGATTAAAACAATACAAGAATGCAGTTCTGGATGATATAGAAATATTTGATGCTTTTTCGATAAGTTGGATAGATAGGTCAAAAAATATAATGGCTGACTTCCTTGCAAACATAGCTTTGAAAAGGGATAATATTACCCAGTCAGGTATTTCAGAATTTGAGTTCGAGACTAGACCAACTATCCCAGACAACATATATAACTGGCAAGTTTTTGATAGTGATGCTGATTTACTCAAATTTTTGCATTGTATAGATCAGTATGAGAATCAAGAGATTGATCTTAATGCTTTTGTTGAGGAGATTGATGGTAAAGAGACTTTATTTGGGAAGGAAATTGTCCAACTTAAAACCAATAAGATTCCGAAGGGATTAGTAGCATTAGAGAGAGTTTTTGATGAGAATGATCAATCCATTTCCAAAAAAGTAACAATAAAAGAGGAAGATGTGGAAGAAATAAATTTAGGAACTGAATTGTCACCTAAAAAAGTCTACACTGGAAAGAAGATAACCCCTGCAATTAGAAACATGTTAATTACATTATTGAGAAAATATAAACATGTATTCGCCTGGTCCTATGATGATCTTAAAGCTTATAGGGAAGATTTACTCCAGCACGAAATCCCTCTGAAGCCAGATGCTAAGCCTTATAGACAAAAGCAAAGACCTATCAACCCTATGTTAGAACCAAAGATGTATGAAGAACTCATGAAACTCAGGGAGGCTGGCATCATAAAACCAATTAGGCATTCATCCTGGGTTTCAAATTTAGTGCCTGTTAGGAAAAAGAATGGGGATATTAGACTTTGTGTAGATTTTAGAAACTTAAACATATCCTCCCTTAAAGATAATTATCCCTTGCCTAATATGGAAATCTTGTTACAGAGGGTTACTGGCTGTGAATTGTTATCCATGATGGATGGTTTCTCTGGTTATAACCAGGTTAAAGTTAAAGAGTCTGAACAATACAAAACAACTTTTACAACCCTGTGGGGAACATATGTATATGTAAGGATGCCATTTGGCCTTACAAATGCTGGAGCTACATTCCAAAGGGCAATGGATGTTGCCTTTGCAGGTTTGATAAATGAGATCATGGCTGTATATCAGGATGATCTCACTGCATACTCAAAAAGGGCAGAGGATCATGTGAATCATCTTGAGAAAATATTTATCAGAGCACTAGAGTATGGCATTTCCTTGAACCCTAAGAAATGTAAATTTGCAGTCACAGAGGGGAAATTGCTTGGGCACATAGTATCCAAAGATGGAGTTAGGATTGATCCCGAAAGAGTAGATGCAATAGATAAAGTTCCTATCCCAAAGACAGTCAAGGCCATACAATCATTCTTTGGACAAATAAACTTTGTGAGAAGATTCATACCAAACTTTGCAAAAATAATTAACCCTATATCTAGAATGTTGAAGAAAAATGCAAAGGTTAATTGGATAGATGAATGTATAGAAGCTTTTGCATCCATAAAAAGAGCAATTAAAGAAGCTCCAGTGCTAAAATCTCTTGATTTTAGTAAACCTTTTCAGATTTTCTCCTTTGCATCTTTTCATACAGTAGCAGCAGTAATGCTACAAAAGAATAGTGAGGGTTATGAGCAGCCTACTTCCTTTTTCAGTAAATCACTCCAACATGCAGAACTTAACTATGATATCACTGAAAAACAAGCCTATGCGTTAGTAAAAGAAGTTAAGGCATTTATACCTTACCTAGTTGGGGCTAAGGTGATAGGTTATGTCCCAAATGCAGTAGTCAAAGATGTGTTTATGCAAAATGAAGTGACTGGGAAGAGATGTAGGTGGATAAACTGACTTCAAGAATTTGATATAGAAATTCAAATCACAAAACTGGTAAGGGGACAAGGGCTAGCAAAATTAATAACTGAAATAAACCTTGAGGCTGCCCAAGTATGTAATATTAAAAATGAAGAGGATATGGTAACAAGTATTGAGAAAACTCCTTGGTATACTGACATAGTGTAATACCTCAAACACATGAAATGCCCTGAAGGATTTGATGATAATAAGAAAAGAACTCTAAAATTGCATGCTTCAAAATATGTGCTTATAGAGGGAGATCTTTATTGGAAAAACAAGGATGGTATCTTATTGCTCTATTTAGATGAAGAAAAAGCTAAATCTTCCTTAAAAGAGATGCATCAGGCAGTGTGTGGTGGCCATTTCTTAGCTAAAACCATAGCACACAAGATATTAAGGGCTAGCTACTATTGGCCCAAGGTCTTCAATGATGACTATAGCTTTACTAGGAAATGTGAGGCCTGTCAGAGATTCTTAGGGAAGTTAAATATCAAGGGGCATTACCCTTGAGACCTATGCAAGTTGATGCCCCATTTCACCAATGGGGAATTGACTTTATAGGAGAGATTATGGAGAAATCAAGTGGCAGCCATAAATGGATATTAGTAGCCACAGACTATTTTACAAAATGGGTGGAAGCAATACCCACAAAATAAGCAACTAGCAAGGTTGTGACGAATTTTCTATTGGAAAATATTATAACTAGATTTGGGGTACCATCGAGGCTCATAACTGACAATGGAATGTGTTTTAGATCTGATGAGTTTAAAAAATTTTGCAAACCTTATGCTATCATGGTCTCATATTCTTCTCCATACCACCCTCAAGGTAATGGGCAAGCTAAGTCTAGCAATAAAAGTATCCTGAAGATTATAAAAAGAATGATGGATAATAACAAGAAAGCTTGGGATTCCAAGTTGAGATTAGCACTATGGGCTGATTGGATCACAATAAACAAGGCAATTGGCAAATCACCATTTGAGCTAGTATATGGAACTCGTGCTAGACTCCCAATACACAACCTATTGCCAGTATGTAAGTTTATCCTGCAAGAGGATTGGGATGTCCCAGAACTAATGGAAGAGAGGTTAGAACAACTAATGGAATTAGATGAAATAAGAGAACAAGCAATGCAACAGAATAAAAAAATGCAAATACAAATGAAATACTTATATGATAAAAGGGCTAAAGTCAGAAAATTTTAGGTAGGTGACATAGTGCTTATGTGGAATGCTAGAAATCAAGAAAAGGGCAAACATGGGAAGTTTGAGGCTCTGTGGATCGGGCCCTTTGTCATCAGTGACAAAGGAGGGGAGGATTCCTATCATTTATAGAACATGTCAGGTGAGGAACAAGAACTGCCGGTACATGGACAGTTCTTGAAACACTTTTTCTCTTAGAAGAAAACCAGAGGGAAAAGAATTGCCAGTGCATGGACAATTCTGGTCAATACTCTCAAAAATACTTCTTTCCATGCACAGTAGTTCCACTATTCATCATAGTTCATAGTTCGCCCAATGGATAAGGCACTGGTCTGCTCCTCCAGAAATCTAGGATCTTGCTATGCCCACAAGAGGCATACATCCCCAGACAGAGCCTATGTTGGAAATAGATATTTCCAGTCAATTTTTTCAAAAGATGCACAGATCTATTATCAATGATGAACACAGCCTGTAACCAGGGTTGAACCTGGTGCCTACTACTGCAGTTAATTTTGCTTATTTTATTCATATTATGATCAGTTTATTTTATTTGGCTATATATATATACACTTTTTCTTCAGACCTACCCAAGCCATACCAAACCTGGGACTCTCAAAACAATGACTGATCTCCATACCTGAAGCTTGAGTTTTGAACCCATACACGTACCTGAGCCGGTAACTTAGAGAAAAAAGGTATACATAAATTTGATTATCTTTTAATCTGGCCAGTTGTCTAGTAGATTGCTGCATGATATTCTGTTGCAGAAGTTCAATGAAGAGGAAATAATTCAAGTTCGTGAAGCTAGGCAAAATGAAATAGTTAGCCTTACTAGAGAAAAAGCCTTGTTATCACAAAGATTAGGTGAATTTGAAGCCACAACATCACGTCTAAAGTCTGAAATGAAGGCTGAGTTGGATCATTTCCCACGGGAGAAAAAGGATCTCTCTGAACAAATACGGGAAGCATAAACATCATTAAACTACAAAAGTAAAATAGAACGGGAAATTATTTTCCCTGAGTGAATATAACAAGATTAAAATGAGAATTGTTTTCACTCAGAGAGGAATTATTTTTCGGAAGATTTAACCTGATCCAACGAAAAAAATTTATATCTTCATCCTAGAAGAAGGGATTAATTCAAAAGGTAATAATTTTTACCTAGAAAATATTTTTAAAAGAACATACAAAAGCTGATAAAAATTTCACCGAGGAGCAATAATCATTTTTACCCAAATAAATACTTTTGTCCAATGTAAGTGAAAATATATGATGGTAAATATAAAGAAATGAAGAAAAGCTAATAAGGAATGAGATTAAATATTTTAATGATGAAGGTTAATTTAAATATTTAATTTGGCAAAGGAGAGTATTTTATTTTACTGAGAATAAATTAAATAAAGAGTTATACCAAAGAAACTAAGCAGCAACGAGAATATTTTGTGATTGGTAAAAGATTTATGTTAAAATTAATCAAACCTAAAGTCACGACAAAAGATTTGATTAAATTATTAACAGCCTTAAAAGGAAACATCAACGCAAACTATTATTAACATTTGGGTATACAAAGTGACAATAAATTAAGATAAAATCAAATATTGTCACGGAGATGAAAACCCTAAATATAAATATAAGTGAGAAAATATACAACGGAAACAACACCTCATGACAAAGGTCCTAAGGTCCACATCAATGAATAATATATTATTTATATACTGTTTATCTGATGAATAATTTGTTTCCTTTGCAGGATTAGGGTTGCATTGAATGCAATGAAGTGGCTCTCGACTGGTGGTTAAATGCTCTCAACGAGGAAGATTATATATTTTATTCTAGCCTCCGAGGATTTGTTGAGTCTTTTAAATCATAATATTTAAATTTATGTAATGAATAATGTCAGTTTTCATGGTTAATCAGTTATCAACCGTCATGAAGTTTGTAACAGGTCTAAGGCTTGTTGTATCTCTTTAAATAGAGATCCCAGGACTCGGAGAAAGGAGTTAGAACAGAGTTAGAATAGGGTTAGAATTAAGTTAGAAATAGAGATTCTTTACACAAACAAATTGAAGCATTTTTGGATATCTGATGCAAGTTTAAACTTGCAATTTCATTCTGAGAGAGGCTATGGTGTATGATATGTTCTAAGGCAGCATTTGAGGATTGGAATTCGAGATACATTGTGACGGTATCATCTATTTGTCGTTTTAATTCAGTCAATTTAATTATCTCCATATCATTCATTTTTTGATTATTCAATTTAAATGTGTTAAGGATATGTTTAAATTGTCTGATTACATTTGCTAATTCAGTGTAGTTGATTTGATTGGTTTCTCTGAGAGAATTAAATCCTTTCTCATCAATTATAGTAATCTTAAAATATTGAATGGATTATTAAGTACGATTAATTGATTGATTAGGTTATTAATTTGTCTCCATAGTTGATCTAATTTGTTAATTTGCAAATCTAAATTGGTTCTTTCCAGAAAGATTAAAATCCTTTGTGTTTTACATTTAATACAATTATGTCCTTTGGATTATTAAGAATGAATTAATAATTTCTTCCTTGCACATTTGTACAAGTTGCAAACTATTGTATGTGCCAATCAGATTGAATTATTACCTGATACAAGTATTTGTTTCTGACATCTTGACTCCGTTGCCCAAAACAGACAAAGCACCAATCAAATTATTGATTTATTTTATGTTTAAAATCATTTGTAGATTCATTTTATGTTATTTGTTATTTATTTCTGTTAGAGTTTAAGTTAAATCATTTGCTTTTCTTAGAAATAGTTTACAGTATTTCATCTGATTTACAAGTATGCCATTATAATTGGATAAACTAGTAGCAAACCAACTATAAATTTGATCATACAACCTGCTTTGATAATCAAAGGTTCACCTGCCTAGGTTGTAGCAGGACCTAAAGCATAGGGAGAAGCTGATCGTTAAGGTCAAACTTCAGTCATTGGCTCAAAAACGTTGTAGATTTGACCATAGGGCTTGGCATCCCCTTAGAATCCACAACCTGCATTTTTGAGACCCAACAGGATGAATCTCCATTCTCATGTTAGAAAGGGGCCAATTAAGGGTTCAAACATCAATTATGTCTCAAGATTCATCAAGCTAGGAGATGAAGAATGTGAAATGGTATAATATACTAATAATATAATTCTACAAAAGACAAAACCATGATAGTTATATTGTTTCTTTAGTGATGCCCTATATCTTTAGCCAATTTTATAAACAAATACAATAGATAGGGGTAAAAGGTTAGTATTGTGTCACACTTTTATAAAGGAAACAAACAACACAAATATAATTTTCCAACTTAAATGACAAAAAAACTCATATTAAAGTTTAGAATTTTAAAATGACATAAACTAATGAAATGTAGCAATTTTAGTATAGTTTATGTTTATAATTTTTAAATTTTTTATAATTAGTCAGATTTTTTTAATTTAATTGATGAATTTTAATTGTTGATTTTTAAAAAAAAGTGAAGTCAATGGGACGTCAAGAAAAATATAGAAAAATCATTTTTTAAAATTTCTTTTTCCTAATTAGACAACTCAAATATTTAGTGCATGGAAACAAAAAAAAAATTGATAAAAAATATATTTTTTAATAACTTCGTAAAGTCAAATTTAACGAGAACGTGATAGTTTTCATGGGACATCAACTTTTGTGCATTTTTTATATTTTTTGAAAACAAAAAATACCTCTTGGAGAAGACTCTCTCCTCTACTGCGCCGTATATTTTTCAAAATTTTAAAATATATTTTACCAATTTGCTTGTAATTTCTAATTTACTTCATGTTTGATTATAATAACCTACATTGAATAAAGTTTTAAAAAACCTACAATAAAAATAATCAAAATTTGATAGAAAAAATATATCTAGAATTTGCATTCTGAGCACTACAATGGGTATTCAATCATTTTTGTAAAAATATGCTTTGACAAAATAAATTTGGAGTTGAACATGAACTTTTATACAAATTTTTGAAGATGGAGGGCTTGGCTGCCACATGGGATGCCACATAGACGTTTCGGGCGAGACGGTATTGCTTGAAAAATTTCCAAGTGAAACTCTCTCTTCCAAAAGCTTCTATGCAAATAAATACTATTTTCATAGTTGAAATCATATTTTATACATTTAAAGATTTTGGGTGACACTCTTTATGCCACGCAATGCCACATAGGTGCTACGTGGTTTCGGGCGGAACCGTTCCATGCGAAAATTGTTTAGAGCGAAACTCTTTCTATAGAAACTATTTAGTTCGCTGAAAGTGTGACACATGTTTGAAATTTTACCCATAGAATGGTATAGAAAGCTCACGTGTTCTCGAGGGATAGAAGGTCATGTAAAATCAATCAATCAATCTATCTATCTATCTATCTATCTATTTGTCTATTTGGCTATCTATCTATCTATCTATCTATCTAGATAGAGATATGGAGATGATCCTATCCCTCATTTGACTAATAAAAAATAAATAAAATTTAGGTATTGAATCATATAGAAATGTTGAAACATATTATCGAATTATCAACTAACCAAAAAAATCCAAAATATCCTAACAACAAATTTTAGTTTTGAATAGAAATAATAATTCAACAACTCTCTCCTCCTCATTTGCTTCTCTTCAATCATTTATCATTCAGAAATAAATAAAATTTAGGTATTGAATCATATAGAAATGTTGAAACATATTATCGAATTATCAACCAACCAAAAAAATCCAAAATATCCTAACAACAAATTTTAGTTTTGAATAGAAATAATAATTCAACAACTCTCTCCTCCTCATTTGCTTCTCTTTAATCATTTATCATTCATGGAGGACCAAATGCTCCATTGGTCTATTGGGTGCTTTAAAAGAAAGACATTTTTTGATATATTTCTTAGTTTCAAGTAGTTGATGGATACCTACTAAATAGTATAGTTTGACATTAGGGCCTCTATAGTTAATGAATACATCATACAATCATAAATATTTAGATGCCTACCACCTTTCACCCTATGGTTCCATCCTAAAGAAAATATTAACTTTCACTTTTTTTGGCTAAATAAGGATGAAGCAGTAAGGTGAGTTGAGATTGTTTGAGGTAAACATATAATTAAATAAATGGAGGACAACTAAATCATAGATGATAGTAAAAATGCTAAATGACAAAAAATGAAAAAACTTAGGTTGTTAGGATATGCAAAGCTAATTATAATCATTTCATTTCATCAACACATTAGAGATGGGCAGGATTCATACTTGAACAAGTTAAAGAATGATACTAACACATCACAAGCTCAAAATAAAATATAAAATATAAAATCTCGAAAATAGGATAAATACAACTATAAAATCAGATTTTTGTCCATGCAACTGTATGTTTCCCTCAAGACACGCATTTAAAACAACTTGACTTGCTTAAGGAAATTCCTAATAATGTAACGTTCAACGTATATTAAGCTTTCCAAGAAATTTACAAATTATCGTAATAATGGAGGTCAATTTTCATAGAAAACCTTTGAATCACTTTCCCTCTTGCGTTACGTTCACGCTGTACATAAATTTCCAATGTGGCGTACAAGAGAGGGCCCATGGATAATAATCAGCAAGTGAAGTCTGAACAAAAATTCTTGCATTAGGCAAAGGACAGACATGATAAAAACTGGGGCATGTGCATGAACGGGTGTTGTAGTCAAAATGTTTTTCCACACGGCAACCAATTTTTTCCTGGAAATTTAACGTAGGTGATGTGTGTTTCTCAATCCAATCAACTCACACACCTTGGATCCCATTGACCAACTCAATTCCTGGGGCATAATTCATTTATGTTGCCTACGTTTCTTAGGAAGAAAAGTTATTGAAGGTTGTTGAAGTCACTATGGGAGATTTTGTGTATCCACCGGAACTCCTTTCCTGTGCAATCTGAAAATCAGTTGACTAAAAATGAAAATAAAAGAAAACATTAAAGAATAGCCGTATATTATTGTGTGAAGGAGTCCAAACATGTCAAAAAAATCCTCAAGCATTTGTATTTGGTGAGTTTGTTCACACTCATTTAAAGGTGTTCAAATTACATACATGTAAGGTGGAGATTCATTGTAGATAATTTGGATTGTATTTCAGAGAGTTCAGAGTGCATGTAGAGGAGAGGATCCAATAGTTGAGTATCCTAACTTCATGCCTCTCAAAATTATATGTGGCAATTTCGAATCACTTCAAAAATTTTAGAGAAGTTTACTTGGCAAGGCCTCTCCTTATAACTAAGGTTTCAGGTCCACATCATCAAATATGATGCCCCATCAACATAATTTTTGTTGGGATGTCCAAAAAGACCCAAAAAAAATGGTGGACCAATAGTTGTGCATTAAGTCATGTTTTGTTGGTGCGCTGATATGGCATCACATGTTTGGTAGCTTTTTAGATCTAAAGAGCACAATTCATTCAATTATAAGTACTTATAGTCAACACTAATAATCTTAAACTCACAACTACTAAAGCTAAACTTTTAAAAATCCCAAATACTATCACAACTATTCGAACATGCTCAACAATTGAGTCCTCTGAGGACTCCTAAACAGAGAAATTTGAAGACAGAAATAACTTCTGGACTGTTTTTTGTATTGGCTTTTGCTTTGTTCCATTCTATATTGCGGACTGCCTCAACTCTTTTGGTCTCTTATATTTGGATTTTTGTTACTTCTTACAGTTTCTAGTTTGAGGACTGGTCTCTTGTAATTATTTTTTTCATTAATCAATACCAAAAAAAAAATCTTGTTCTTGAGTTTTCTTCATAGACAGGGACCTCTCTAGGTGAGCCAATTCGTGAGGGATGCTGCCATAATTGCCATATGACCATGTAGTAATTTCCTACTCATGTGAGGTAAACGGAAAGTTAGAGTTGAGTAGATGGAAGTGTGACTTTCCGTCACTACGCTTGGAATCTTCTGCTACGCATTAGGGTCTGACTGACTAGAGGGTGCAGCTGCTATTGTCAGGTGCATAATATTTTTTCCTATAACCTTCGTGTAAACACAGCCAACTAATTATGTCTTCGTCAGGTGGGCAATAACTCGGAAGCACACTATATCAACTTCAAATTTTATCGTCCTTGTGTAAACACAACACTGACTTCAGCCTTTTCTTGGTCATGACGAGGCAATCACCGACTATATTAACTTAACCTTTATACTTGTCGTGTTGTTGGCAGGCAAGAACGTGGAAACATAGCCCGCAAAATTTGACTTCACCAAGACAACAACATGCAACCACTATCCATTTGCGCACTGTTGGTTTATTGGCTATTTCTATCTCTATACTAGTTAATTGTTGAAGCACTAAATCATTTGTTTTCAATTACTGGGCTTCTTAACACATCCACTTTACTCTACTCTACTCTCTCTACTCTTGCTTGTAATTCCATTGTTAATTTATTTATTTGTTTCTTCACTAAAGCATCAATTTTTTTTTGTTAATGGCATCAACTTTGTCATCAAGTCGAAGAGAGCAGGGATGTGATCCATTTTTGGTACTTGAACCTCTCAACAAAAAGATGAAATCCTTCATGTCTATAACTGTCTGATGTATTCATCAACCATCGAGGCATAAACGTCAAAATAACTCTAGCTTCTCATCTTTACAATTCTCTAAAGGAAGACGGGATCCAGACATATCTATATTCTAAAGAGACTGGACTGGGAGATTCACTTTCTCCCACCATAAAGAATGCAATATTCTCTGTCGCAATGCACATAGTCATCTTATCACCATGATATGCAGAGTCTGCTTGGTTCTTAGTTGAGCTAGCTTTGATGTTTCAAACCAAGGTTAGGATTATTCCCCTGTCTTGCCTTATTGAGCCTTCAGACTTTAAATTCACTTACACTAAAAACAAGAAAAACTTAGTTTTCCCTCAAATTGTCCTCGCAGCTTGGCCTTGCTCTTGATGTTCATTGATTAATTTTGATGGGCACTAAATGTGAGGAATGATGCAGGAAGGAGAAATTTGATTGTTATGAGTGTGAGCAATAGGATTTTGTGTAGGGTTAGTTGTTATAAGGGGTTTTGATGTTTTGTTGACTCGTCATTTTTGTTGTAATCAATTTGTCCTTAGTTATCTCAGAGGGTTTCTCCTGGAGGGGTGTTTTGTTACATTTGTTGAAAAAGGTTTTATGCATATAATTTGTTGTGCATTTGAGTCCACTAACTTTATTCTTATCAAGGAACCCATTTTGTTGTTCTATTATATGCTCTTGAAAATATGTTTCATTATATATATATATATATATATATATATATATATATATATATATATATATATATATATATATATATATATATATATATATATATATATATATATATATATTCTACAAAGTTCCTTTGTACAATGTAACTATTTTCTTTTTATTTTAAATTATTGTAGACAGAAAAAAATTTACCTAAAATTTTAATATGTTTTGCATTTGCAATATAAAGTTAAAAATAATTAAATATAAATGAGTTTTTTTCTACTATTTATGTAAAATTGTTTTATTATTTCTAAGTTTAATGATTAATGTTGCTTTGAAGAGTAATAAATAGGTTTTTTAACTATTTAAATAAAAATGTACCTGCATTCCAAGCTCCTTAGAATGAATCTTCACCTTACAAGTTTGGTTATTTGAGCTCGTTTAGTGAACAATATGAAATAGTGGTGTGATCATTAATTGCACTCCTTACTAAGGGTAATATGAGGTCTCTACAAAAAAGATGAATTGTAAACTACAAATGTGAAACCATATTGACTGGTGTTTTCCTACCCTCAATTAGTTTTGGTATAATATGGGTAAACATTATTTAATATTTTAAAATCCACATTAATCAATAGAGGTGGTTTAGAAAGTATCTCTTTTATTTTGTTTTGATTTTTATTATTTTAAAAGAACAATTCACTAAAATAAAAATGAATACAATAGTCATTAAATAATGACAAATATAATTGTAAGGGAAAGTACTTCACATTAGATTAATCTAAGTTAATTTTAAAAAACTATTCAATAAAGTACAATTAGTTTAGATTAATTATAGTTGGGTTCATCATTGCCACCAATCTAAGTAATTAAAATAAAAATAGAAATCAAATAAAACTAAATGTGATTTTTAGCTAGATTTTAAATGATTGAGAAGTGTTGGACAAATATTAGAAAATGCAAAGGATTTCTCATTCGGTAATCATATTACTCATAATTTTATTCCATGATCCCACTTTTTATTTGGTCAGTATTAGTGATTATTACTCTTTGTCATGCTTTGTCCTAAATAATAGCATTGCCTAATCACTCTATGTGCAATGTTATTGATATGAATTTATCTCATTGACTTGCTAGACTTGAAAATATTTATACCTTGAAAATGATTTGAAATATTTATAGATTAATTTTGATATTAAGCATAAACTTTTGATTTCATATAATTAGCATTTAATAGATTGTGATACTAATTTTCTCCGACTTGTCAACCACTCAATCATTGTATCCCATGAGTGCTACTTTTTCATTTGCTACCATTTATTTTTAAGCTAGATTTCATAATAAAGTTGCAATAGAGTAGTGATAATAAAGTTTTTTACTTTTATTCCCTTCTAATCTCCCCCCAAAACCAATTAGTAAGTGATTCAATTTATAGTTTGATCGTGTCCATTTTTATTTTATTTTATTTCCTACAGACATTTGATTAAACTTTTATAGTTTGATCGTGTCCATTTTTATTTTATTTTATTTCCTTCAGACATTTGATTAAACTTGGAGCTCAATTGACTTATGCTATATTATATATTTCAACTACATCTAGATGTTGATTGAAATGTTTTGTTTAACTTTTTAAAGTTTTTCACTCAATCTCATTGCATACATGGGCTCAGAATCTATTGGTATTTTTTTTTTATCATGCTTAGTTTTCTTTGGTTATTTTGAGTGTTTTTCATTTTTTTTTTAATCTTGATCTATTCTTGAACATGATTTTAGTTTTAAAGATGGTATAAGTAGATTTTGCATTTGGTTGACTCTCTAAACTTGAGGACTATAAATTGATGTCTTGCCAAATAACTGAAACATAATCTCTCCTTACTCTCTTTTATAATCTCTTTATCTCATCTAGAAAGTAGAGTAAGTTACAATGGCAAGTGCAACAATCAAAGTATAGGGCCATTCACACTCCACATGTAAAGCAAATGTGTTGGCATATTTTCATGAGAAGGAATTTAATTACAAATTCCTCCTGGTGGACTTCTCAACAGAGACTCACAAGCTATCTCCTTTTGTCACTCTCAATGTAAGAAAACAAATAGTTGACTCACTTCCTTTCTTTCTTTCATACATTCACATCATTCATCATTTGATTTATTGATGCAGTCATTTGGATAGTCACATGCATCTAGATTTCGACTAGTGCAGAGTGATTGTCAACATTGAACACTAGTCTTGATGTTGAACATGGTGTTTGTGGCCATCTCACTACTAGCACCTTGAAGAGATTAGAGTGGGAGACCACAGTCACATGTTTGGGCATGCGATTAATGGAACCCCTAAGCTAATGCCACTTACCCTTGTTGCTCCACATCAGGTCCTTTTGATATAATGGGACCAAAGAGAGAGCTTCACACAACTCCAAAAGCTAGATTAAACTAGGTGCCTTGCAAGTAGGCCAAAGCTTTATGTGTTGCTTGGTTCTAGAAGATTATTAGTGTGCCCATATTACTTACACCAATTATTAATTAATATTATTTCTTGGTTAATTGCTGCCACTCTTGGACAAATAGTGTAGATAAGGGAAGCACAATATAGATGACTAAATTTGTTGGGAAGTAAAATATATTCTAAAATGAATAAATTCCTATTATATAAAACATACGTGTAGATAACTTACTGCAATCTTTAACAACTCTTTGATAAACTAAATCAGATCATGAAGTTGGTTTATATCATTGAATTTTTGTACAAAGCTCTCCAAATTAGTATTAGTGGTAGTGGAAGGTCCACAATTGGTTAGTTATGGATAAGATTATGAAGATGATGAAGGGGTAGAAGGCCCAACAATTATTTCTTCCTGAGGAGGAGAAGAGGATGAGAAACAACTACAAGAGCAACAACATGAAGGAAAAGGAAACTTGCCCATTACTAACAATGAGGAAATATATAGAGGGGAAAGAAAATTTAAAGTTGTCATTTCTTCTTTCTCTAGAGACAAGATCACTCACTAGGTTTGTCTAGACTTGATCAATGTAATTTATTATCATGTGAAAGGCATTTTCCATCAACTGTCAATGGGGGCAACGATTGAAGAGATGTATTTACAATGCACCTATTTTCACCATGGTGGACATGAGAACAAAAGTTATCCAAGAAAAAACAAATGAGCCTAGGAGAGCATGAAAATATGAGAAATATTGTAACTCAACAACAAGAAAAGATGAGAAATGCTACACCCATTCATGGTCAAGCTTAAACAACACACTCTAATATTTGACCACTTAGGATATTTGCTCAAACACAGATCAACACTTGTAATTTGATTTACAAACCTTGTTTTCTAATTCACAAACCATTGAACTGAAATATGGTAATCCTAATTTTTGAGTATACTCATGCAATTTCAATCTCATACATTTGCATAATTCAGATTAATATATATCACAACAAGTTCAAATTAAAGATTTGAACTAACTCAACAACTATTGTTATAAAGATTGATTAACAATATTGTTTGAACTTGAACTGTTTAATGATCTATATGAAGAAATCTGTATGTTAGAAATTACATAAACAAACATACCAATTGTAACACTTTCCTGATCAATACCTGATAAGACTCTTTCAAATTCTCCTTACTCAATACATAGATGAAATTGCTATCTCAAATCAGAGGAGATAAATATATACTCAGAGTGTCAAACAGGAGTAGACCTTCTTCAATTCAATCTGTTATAAATTCTTTGCCACAACAATCTCCAATGTCTCCCTTCTAATCTACAATGCAAGGTCTGAGCTCCGCTTCAAGACCAATGCTTTCTCTAATCCACAATTATGAAATCGACATCACCAAATATGATGAAAAACTATCAACACAAGGCAACGATTCCTCTCCAATATCAGATCAGCCAGCAATGAGTCTTCAATGATATAGATAATAGTACTATACAGGCTGCAATGTATTTCATTTATATGCAAATTGCTGTTACAGTCTCCTCTATTATTGATCACTTTGATGGAATCATGATTTAGTGTCAAATATAATGCACAATGAATGCTCTCCAAATGATGATTGTTGTTGATAGAAGGATTCAAGCCTTACACCTCAACTATTCCTTTGATTATAACTAATGCCAAATCAATTGATATAAGCTAAGGGAATGTAAGTGAAGATATGATATTCCTTTGGTATGACTGAGATGGAATATATAGCTTAATTCCCACACTGGATTTTTTAACACTTCAGAAATATGATATAGAGTCTTCAACAGATGTAAACAAGGCCCGAAAACACTTCACAAAATTCCCTTTGACAGCGTATTAGTCTTCCACGATTTCAATAGCAAAGAATTGAAATCATAAGATATGCATTCACAACCATATATGTGGGACCCTCATTGTCAGTTGCTGTAGAATGCATCTCCTATTAAGCTTTCCTTCTGTCGGAACCCGCAAATTCTATATCATGTGTGATTCTTCAAATGCTGTATCAAATGTTGTATATTACTTAGTGATTACCAGGGCCCACAATACACTTCAAATAGGCTTACATAGATTGCATCAGAGTTTGTCTCCTCTGCAATAGCAAGCAATATAAACTTTAGATAAATACAAACAACTTCCCAAAGAGTAGTCCATGAATTCCCAAACTCATATTTCACACAAACTCTCTATAGATGCATCGATGAATTACTTTGTAGAATGGATTAGTTTTTCAAGGGCCCACACACCACTAGTTAGAGACTCATAAAATTTATGATTTCTGATTATAATAATCATAAGCTACAACCTCTATCTGCTGGGACCCACTGCAACTGTCAGAGTTTGTCTCTGACTTTACCAGCAATACCTTATCAAACTATACATCTAAAATTTGCAATACAAATGGAATTAAGCAACCTGCGAACACCAGATAAGAACTTGGAGCAAATACCAATTATATATATTTATCAAATTCATTTGCAAATTTATATTTATTCATAAATCAATAAATTTGCAATAAAACCCTCTGACTAATACTTATTTTCAAATCTTCATACAATGTCTTCAATGAAGCATAATGATCAATAGTTAGCAATAAACCTACTGAAAACCTAGAACAACACTTGGAGCACAAATGTGAAATCTGAGATGATTTCACCTCAATGACCGTAAGGGAGCATCACCAAACCGATTTCTACAAATGCAAGGGAACATCACCTTGACATGAGTTGAATACAACTTGACAAAAGTCATAAACCAAAACATAAGCATCTGAAAAAGTATGCTCAACAATGACTCTCAAGCTTCCTTTTAAAGCCATTACATTAATTAGGCCCAACCTTATTTTATTAAATGAGAGTTTACATGTACACATCATACCCAAGCATTTTAAATGCTTTTACATGAACTTTATTAAATGCTTGTTCATAACACTTTTTAATAAAGTGTAGTACTACTGACTTAATTAACTTAAATAAACTATTAATTCTATAAAGTAAATAAAAATACTTTACAAAATTAATTTATAATTATAATATTTTAAGTTACTTAAAAGTGGGGACACGACAACCCTCCC
Organism: Cunninghamia lanceolata; assembly: GCA_027924645.1. Lineage (NCBI taxonomy): Eukaryota > Viridiplantae > Streptophyta > Pinopsida > Cupressales > Cupressaceae > Cunninghamia > Cunninghamia lanceolata. The sequence goes on along the minus strand of BSBN01000870.1, from coordinate 12,270,141 downwards.
TTCCTGAAATTGTTTGTCCCTAAGCAATGGGAAGAAAACTGAACTCAATCAATCCCTGGATCCCAAATCCAGCGAGGTTCAAGCATGTTCAACCGCATCTCCTCAATGTTGCTGATAAAGATCCTAGGACTGCTTCCATTGTCGCACAAAGTAGCAAACACCAATGTGCCTAAGTTGCCATGAATCAGAACAATAGTATACAAACTAAAAATATCATTGCAAATGAAATGCCAAGTATCATCTTCAATACATGAAGAAAAGGAATCATCATGAAACCAATTGCCAACAAGAAAATATGGATTCCCATCATAATAAACTCTTCTATATGTTGTTGTTCCAAAACTAAAATCACTTGTTTCAATGTTCAACAATGAAGAAAAATCATCAACCCATGGAAAGAAAACTATCACATCATCCATATACTCCAATAAGCACACAACATCACAATCATACATAGGCTGATTTAGTTCATCACATGGAACTAATGTATCAAACAAAAATGAACCTTCTTCATTCCCATTATCATATTCATGCATATCATTATTGGCTGGCCCAAAATCAAAAACTTGAGCTGATTGGAAAGGAATAGGACTATTGTCCTCAAACAAATCAGGAATTATATCATGCTAATCAACTCCATCAAAGGCTGACCCAAAACAAGAAATTCCATATATATCATCTATGCTTGTATGAAACCATTCATGACTCGTAGTGATCATCTACTTAGCTGTTATTTGATGAGGTAAAGTGTACTTGAGGCCTTTCATAATAACTTGTTTTCCATCATGTTGGAAAATCAGTTCCATAGCTTGTAGATCATGCATAACCCTTTTCAAAGAATGTAACCATTGCAACCCAAGCACAATTTCATTATCTTTCAAGTCAAGCACATAGAAGTCATCACAAAGAGTGTACTCACCAAATTTGATACTAAGTTTGCTTACTTTCTTCTTGCAACGAATAGAGAGTCCTCCTACTATGTTCATATCAAAGCCTTCAAAATCATCACAAAGTACTCCACTTTTGTTGACCAAGCCCTCATCAATTTAGTTATGTGAAGCTCCACAATCAAGAAGTGCTAATATTTTGCAACCAAACAAAGTACCTTAAAAAATGAATGGATTGTTCCTTGAAGCACCTGAAAGATATGCAATTCTAGAACTCTTGTTGTCATCAAGTGTAAGTTCTGGTGTTGGCTATCCATCATGATCATCATCATCAAGTACCTCTATGTAATGCACTTTGCCTTTGCCTAGGCACCTATGACCAATCTCCCTAGGTTGCTTGCAAGAGTAGCATAAGTTTTTCCTTCAGAGTTCATCTCTCTCTTCTTGAGTCATCCTAGAAGTACCTTCACCTTTCTTTGGAGGAGTGGGCTGCTCATAAGATTTCTGATTTGTACCTTCATCCTTGAAGCTCTTCTTTTGTGGAGTGTATGAAGGAATGATATCTAAATCAAGTGCAAGATCAATGGCCTCATCAAGTGTGCTTAGCTTATGAACCTTGACTAACCCTTTGATCCTATCATTCAACCCTTCAACAAACAACATTGTGATTCTTTTATTAGACATGTCAGGTACCATGATAGCAATCTTTGAAATTCATTCACATATGCCTCCACTCTTCCACTTTGTTTAAATTATGCAAGCTCATGGTAGTAGACTTGCACATCTTTTCTATCAAACCTGTTAATGAGTTTTTGAACAAACTCATCATATGAAGTAATCCTATTGTGATGTTGAGAGACAAGTCCATGGTGCCACCATTCATATGCCAATCCTTCCAAATGCATAGTAGCAAAATGTATGGCCTTTTCTTCACTCATAGGCTTGAGTGTAAGAAAGGTATCTAATTTGTTCACCCAGGCTCTTGCACTTATCTTGCCACTACCATCAAAGTTTTGAAGAGGTATCTTGTTCAAAGCATCCTTGTACTCCTTTGGTTGAGCTCTTCTTTGCCTTCATTAATTCACTCTACCTCTTTTAGTTTCATGCTTATGGTTCAAGAAGGTATTGATGTTCACTCTATCCCAAACATGATCCGGAAGTGAATCATACTCATCAATCAAGGCTATCAAGTCATCAACATCTTCATCTTCAAACTCTTCCTCAATTAGCTCTTCTTCTCTAGGAAGAAAGGTAGGCTGCATAGGTCTCTCAACAGTTGGTGTGTGTGTCCTTCTTCTCCTTGGTAAACCTGTAATGCTGCCTATTTCATTAGCCCTGTTGTTGTTGTTCCTGTTATTACCCACCAAACCTTGAAACATTCTTTCAATATTTGCATTTGTTTGTCACTGTTGTTCAGTTGCCTCACATTGTTGAGCTGCCATCTCACGCTAATTTTCAACCATCTCTCTAACCATTCGATCCATATCAACTTGTGGATTACCTTGTTGCCTTCTATCACCCATTGGCTTTCTTCTATAGTGATGAGGCAAAGGATCAATGTTGAAGCTCATAACCCATAGGCTGGCAGGTCTATGGCTCTAATACCACTGTAATATTCCGTTAAGATATTTTCTCAAACATAGATCAACACTTGTAATTTGATTTACAAACCTTGTTTTCTAATTCACAAACCATTGAACTGAAATATGATAATCCTGATTTCTGAGTATACTCATGCAATTTCAATCTCATACATTTGCATAATTCAGATTAATATAGATCACAACAAGTTGAAATTAAAGATTTGAACTAACTCAACAACTGTTGTTACAAAGATTGATTGACAGTATTATTTGAACTTGAACTATTTAATGATTTGTATGAAGAAATATGTATGTCAGAAATTACGTAAACAAATATATCAATTTTAACACTTTCCTGATCAATACCTAATAAGACTGTTTCAAATTCTCCTCAGTCAATACATAGATGAAATTTTTGTCTCAAATCAGAGGAGATAAGTATATACTCAGAGTGTCAAATAGGAGTAGACCTTCTTCAATTTAATCTGTTGTAAAGTCTTTGCCACAACGATCTCCAATGTCTCCCTTCTAATCTGCAATGCAAGGTCTGAGCTCCACTTCAAGACCAATGCTTTCTCTAATCCATAATTATGAAATCGACATCAACAAATATGATGAAAAACTATTAGCACAAGGCAACAATTCCTCTCCAATATCAGATCAACTAGCAATGAGTCTTCAATGATATAGATAACAATACTTTACAGGCTGCAATGTATTTCATTTATATGCAGATCGATGTTACAATGCACAACGAAAGCTCTCCAAATGATGATCACTATTGATAGAAGGATTCAAGCCTTATGCCTCAACTATGCCTTTGATTATAACTGATGCCAAATCAATTGATATAAGCTAAGGGAAATGTAAGTGAAGATATGATATTCCTTTGGTATGACTGAGATGGAATATATAGCTTAATTGCCACACTGGCCTCTTTAACACTTCCAAAATATGATATTGAGTCTTCAACAAATGTAAACAAGGCCTGAAATCATTTCACAAAATTCCCTTTGGCAGCGTATTAGTCTTCCACGATTTCAATAGCAAAGAATTGAAATCATAAAATATGCATTCACAACCATATATGTGGGACCCTCACTGTTAGTTGTTGCAGAATGCATCTCAAATTAATCTTTCCTTCTGCCGGAACCCACAAATTCTATATCATGTGTGATTCTTCCAATGCTATATCAAATGTTGTATATTACTTAGTGATTGCCGGGGCACACAATACACTTCAAATAGGCTTAGATAGATTGCGTCAAAGTTTGTCTCCTCTGTAGCAGCAAGCAAGCAATATAAACTTTAGATAAATACAAACAACTTCCCAAAGACCAGTCCACGAATTCCCAAACTCATACTTCACACAAACTCTCTATAGATGGATCAATGAATTACTTTGTAGAATGGATTAGTTTTTCAAGGGCCCACAAACCACTAGTTAGAAACTCATAAAATTCATAATTTCTGATTATAATAATCATAAGCTACAGCCTCTGTCTGTTGGGACCCACTAAAATTGTCAGAGTTTGTCTCTGACTTTACCAGCAATACCTTATCAAACTGTACATCTAAAATTTGCAATAAAAATGTAATTAAGCAACCTTCGAACACCAGATAAGAACTTGGAGCAAATACCAATTATATAATATATATATATACATCAAATTCCTTTAAAAATTTATATTTATTCATAAATCAATAAATTTGCAATAAAACCCTCTGACTAATGCTTATTCTCAAATCTTCATACAATGTCTTCAATGAAGCATAATGATGAGTAATTAGCAAGAAACCTACTGAAAACCTAGAACAACACTTGGAGCACAAATGTGAAATCTGAAATGGTTTCACCTCAATGATGGTAAGGGAGCATCAACAAACTGATTTCTGCAAATGCAAGGGAACATCACCTTGACATGAGCTGAATACAACTTGACAAAAGTCATAAACCAAAACATAAGCATCTGAAAAAGCATGCTCAACAATGACTCTCAGGTTTCCTTTTAAAGCCATTACATCAACTAGGCCTAGCCTAATTTTATTAAATGATAGTTTACATGTACACATCATACCCAATCATTTTAAATGCTTTGACATGAACTTTATTAAATGCTAGCACTTGTACTTTTTAATGCTTGTTCATAACATTTTTTAATAAAGTGTAGTACTACTGACTTAAGTAACTTAAATAAAATATGAATTTTATAAAGTAAATAAAAATACTTTACAAAAGTAATATATAATTATAATATTTTAAGTTACTTAAAAGTGGGGACATGATAGCCCTCCCTTCCTAAAATTGCTTGTCCCCAAGCAATGGGAAGAAAACTGAACTCAATCAATCCCTGCATCCCAAATCTAGCGAGGTTCAAGCATGTTCAACCGCATCTCCTCAAGGTTGTTGACGAAGATCTTGGGATTGCTTCTACTGTTGCACAAAGTAACAAACACCAATGTACCCAAGATTCCATAAATCAAAATAGCAATATACAAAATAAAAATATGATTCCAAATGAAATTCCAAGTATCATCTTCAATACATGAAGAAAAGGAATCATCATGAAAACAATTGCCAACAAGAAAATATGGATTCCCATCATAATAAACTCTTTTATATGCTGCTATTCCAAAACTGAAATCACTTGCTTCAATGTTCATTAATGAAGAAAAATCATCAACCCATGGAAAGAAAACTATCACATCATCCATATACTCCAATAAGCACACAACATCACAATCATACATAGGCTGATTTAGTTCACCACATGGAACTAATGTATCAAACAAAACTAAACCTTCTTCATTCCCATTATCATATTCATGCATATCATTATTGGCTGCCCCAAAATCATCAACTTGAGCTGATTGCAAAGGAATAGGACTACTATTCTCAAACAAATTAGGAATTATATCATGCCAATCAACTCCATCAAAAGCTGACCCAAAATAAGAAATTCAATATATATCATATATGCTTGTATGAAACTATTCATGACTCATAGTGATCATATACTTCATTGTTATTTGATGAGGTAAAGTGTACTTGAGGCCTTTCATAACAAATTGTTTGCCATCATGTTGGAAAGTCAGCTCCATAACTTGTAGATCATGCATAACCCTTTGAAAAGAATGTAACCATTGCAACCCAAGCACAATTTCATTATCCTTCAAGTCAAGCACATAGAAGTCATCACAAAAAGTGTACTCACCAAATTTGATACTAAGTTTGCTTACTTTCTTCTTGCAAGGAATAGAGAGTCCTCCTGCTATGTTCACATCAAAGCCTTCAAAATCATTACAAAGTACTCCTCTTTTGTTGACCAAGCCCTCATCAATATAGTTATGTGAAGCTCCACTATCAAGAAGTGCTAATACTTTGCAACCAAACAAAGTGCCTTAAAAAATGAATGGATTGTTCCTTGAAGCACCTGAAAGATATGCAATTCTAGAAATCTTGTTGTCATCAAGTGTAAGTTCTAGTGTTGGTTGTCCATCATCATCATCATCAAGTACCTCTATGTAATGCACTTTGCCTTTGCCTAGGCACCTATGACCAATCTCCCTAGGTTGCTTGCAAGAGTAGCATAACTTTTTCCTTCATAGTTCATCTCTTTCTTTCCTTGTTATCCTAGAAGTACCTTCACCTTTCTTTGGAGGAGTGGGCTGCTCATAAGATTTTTGATTTGTACCTTCATCCTTGAAGCTCTTCTTTTGTGGAGTGTATGAAGGAATGATATCCAAATTAAGTGCAAGATCAATGGCCTCATCAAGTGTTCTTGGCTTATGAGCCTTGACTAACCCTTTGATCCTATCATTCAACCCTTCAACAAACAACATTGTGATTCTTTTATCAGACATGTCAGGTACCATGATAGCAATCTTTTGAAATTCATTCATATATGCCTCCACTCTTCTACTTTGTTTCAATTATGCAAGCTCACGGTAGTAGACCTCCACATCTTTTCTATCAAACCTGTTAATGAGTTTTTGAACAAACTCATCATATGAAGTAATCCTATTGTGATGTTGAGAGACAAGTCAATGGTTCCACCATTCATATGCCAGTCCTTCCAAATGCATAGTAGGAAAATGTATGGCCTTTTCTTCACTTATAGGCTTGAGTGTAAGAAAGGTATCCAATTTGTTCACCCATGCTCTTGCACTTATCTTGCGACTACCATCAAAGTTTAGAAGAGGTATCTTGTTCAAAGCATCCTTATACTCCTTTGGTTGAGCTCTTCTTTGCCTTCGTTGATTCACTCTACCTCTTCTAGTTTCACACTTATGGTTCAAGAAGGCATTGATGTTCACTCTATCCCGAACATGATTCAGAGGTGAATCATACTCACCAATGAAGGCTGTCAATTCATCAACATCTTCATCTTCAAACTCTTCCTCAATTAGCTCTTCTTCTCTAGGAAGAAAGGTAGGCTGCATAGGTCTCTCAATAGTTGGTGTGTGTGTCCTTCTCCTTGGTGAACCCGTAATGCTGCCTATCTCATCAACCCTGTTGTTGTTGTTCCTATTATTACTCATCAATGCTTGAAACATTCTTTCAATATTTGCATTTGTTTGTCGCTGTTGTTTAGTTGCCTCACATTGTTGAGCTGCTATCTCACATTGATTTTCAACCATCTCTCTAACCATTCGATCCATATCAGCTTGTGGATTACCTTGCTTCCTTCTATCACTCATTGGCCATCTTCTATAGTGATGAGGCAAAGGATCAATGTTGAATCTCATAACCCATAGGCTGGCAAGGCTATGGCTCTGATACCACTGTAATATCACCTTTAGGATATTTGCTCAAACACAGATCAACACTTGTAATTTGATTTACAAACCTTGTTTTCTAATTCACAAACCATTGAACTGAAATATGATAATCTTGATTTCTGAGTATACTCATGCAATTTCAATCTCATACATTTGCATAATTTAGATTAATATAGATCACAACAAGTTCAAATTAAAGACTTGAACTAACTCAACAACTATTGTTACAAAGATTGATTAACAGTATTGTTTGAGCTTGAACTGTTTAATGATCTGTATGAAGAAAATTACATAAACAAACATACCAATTGTAACACTTTCCTGATCAATATCTAATAAGACTCTTTCAAATTCTCCTTAGTCAATACATAGATGAGATTGTTGTCTCAAATTAGAGGAGATAAGTATATACTTGGAGTGTCAAACAGGAGTAGACCTTCTTCAATTCAGTCTATTATAAAGTCTTTGCCACAACAATCTCCAATGTCTCCCTTCTAATTTACAATGCAAGGTCTGAGCTCCGCTTCAAGACCAATGCTTTCTCTAATCCACAATTATGAAATTGACATCACCAAATATGATGAAAAACTATTAGCACAAGGCAACGATTCCTCTCCAATATTAGATCAGCCAGCAATGAGTATTCAATGATATAGATAACAGTACTATACAGGCTACAATGTATTTCATTTATATGTAGATCACTGTTACAATCTCCTCTATTATTGATTACTATGATGGAATCATGATTTAGTGTCAAATACAATGCACAACAAATGCTCTCTAAATGATGATTGTTGTTGACAGAAGGATTCAAGCCTTACACCTCAACTATGCCTTGGATTATAACTGATGCCAAATCAATTGATATAAGCTAAGGGGAATGTAAGTGAAGATATGATATTCCTTTGGTATGACTGAGATGGAATTTATAGCTTAATTCCCATGCTAGCTTCTTTAACACTTTAGAAATATGATATAGAGTCTTCAATAGATGTAAACAAGGCTTGGAAACACTTCACAAAATTTTGTTTGGTAGCATATTAGTCTTGCATGATTTCAATAGCAAAAAATTGAAATCATTAAATATGCATTCACAACCATATATGTCAGACCCTCACTGTTAGCTACTGTAGAATGCATCTCCTATTAAGCTTTCCTTCTGCTAGAACCCACAAATTCTATATCATGTGTGATTCTTCAAATGCTATATCAAATGTTTTATATTACTTAGTGATTGTTGGGGCACACAATACACTTCAAATAGGCTCAGATAGATTGCGTCAGAGTTTGTCTCCTCTATAGCAGCAAGCAATATAAACTTTAGATAAATACAAACAACTTCCCCAAGACCAGTCCACAAATTCCCAAACTCATACTTCACACAAACTCTCTATAGATGGATCGATGAATTACTTTGTAGAATGTATTCATTTTTCAAGGGCCCACAAACCACTAGTTAGAGACTCATAAAATTCATGATTTCTGATTATAATAATCATAAGCTATAGCCTCTGTCTACTGGGACCCACTGAAACTGTCAGAGTTTGTCTCTAATTTACCAGCAATACCTTATCAAAGTATACATCTAAAATTTGCAATACAAATGGAATTAAGCAACCTGCAAACACCAGATACAAACTTGGAGCAAATAACAATTATATACATATATATATATATATATATATATATATATATATATATATATATATATATATATATATATATATATATATATATATATATATATATATATATATATCAAATTCCTTTGCAAATTTATATTTATTCATCACTCAATAAATTTATAATAAAACCCTTTGACTAATGCTTATTCTCAAATCTTCATACAATGTCTTTAATGAAGCATAATGATCAGCAGTCAGTAATAAACCTACTAAAAACCTAGAACAACACTTGGAGCACAAATGTGAAATCTGAGATGATTTCACCTCAACGACGGTAAGGGAGCATCACCAAACCAATTTCTGCAAATGCAAGGGAACATCACCTTGACATGAGCTGAATACAACTTGACAAAAGTCATAAACCAAAACATAAGCATCTGAAAAAGCATGCTCAACAATCATTCTCAGGCTTCCTTTTAAAGCCATTACATCAATTAGGCCCAGCCTAATTTTATTAAATGAGAGTTTACATGTACACATCATACCTAAGCATTTTAAATGCTTTTACATGAACTTTATTAAATGCTTGCACTTGTACTTTTTAAATTCTTGTTCATAACATTTTTTAATGAAGTGTAGTACTACTGACTTAAGTAACTTAAATAAAATATTAATTTTATAAAGTAAATAAAAATACTTTACAAAATTTGTTTATAATTATAATATTTTAAGTTACTTAAAAGTGGGGACATGACAGCGTTCCCTTCCCGAAATTGCTTGTCCCCAAGCAATGGGAAGAAAACTAAACTCAATCAGTCCCTAGATCCCAAATCCAGCAAGGTTCAAGCATGTTCAACCGCATCTCCTCAAGGTTGCTGACGAAGATCCTGGGACCGCTTCCACTTTCGCACAAAGTAGCAAACACCAATGTACCCAAGCTGTCGTGAATCAGAACAGTAGTATACAAACTGAAAATATCATTCCAAATGAAATGCCAAGTATCATCTTCAATACGTGAAGAAAAGGAATCATCATGAAACCAATTGCCAACAAGAAAATATGGATTCCCATCATAATAAACTCTTCTATATGCTGTTGTTCCAAAATTGAAATCACTTGCTTCAATGTTCAACAATGAAGAAAAATAATCAACCCATGGAAAGAAAACTATCACATCATCCATATACTCCAATAAGCACACAACATCACAATCATACATAGGCTGATTTAGTTCACCACATGGAACTAATGTATCAAACAAAATTGAACCTTCTTCATTCCCATTATCATATTCATGCATATCATTATTGGCTGCCCCAAAATCAAAAACTTGAGCTGATTGGAAAGGAATAGGACTACTGTCCTCAAACAAATCAGGAATTATATCATGCTAATCAACTCCATCAAAGGCTGACCCAAAACAAGAAATTCCATATTTATCATCTATGCTTGTATGAAACCATTCATGACTCATAGTGATCATATACTTAGCTATTATTTGATGAGGTAAAGTGTACTTGAGGCCTTTCATAACAACTTGTTTTCCATCATGTTGGAAAGTCAGTTCCATAGCTTGTAGATCATGCATAACCCTTTTCAAAGAATGTAACCATTGCAACCCAAGCACAATTTCATTATCTTTCAAGTCAAGCACATAGAAGTCATCACAAAGAGTGTACTCACCAAATTTGATACTAAGTTTGCTTACTTTCTTCTTGCAAGGAATAGAGAGTCCTCCTACTATCTTCATATCAAAGCCTTCAAAATCATCACAAAGTACTCCTCTTTTGTTGACCAAGCTCTCATCAATATCGTTATGTGAAGCTCCACAATCAAGAAGTGCTAATACTTTGTAACCAAACAAAGTACCTTAAAAAATGAATGGATTGTTCCTTGAAGCACCTGAAAGATATGCAATTCTAGAACTCTTGTTGTCATCAAGTGTAAGTTCTAGTGTTGGCTATCCATCATGATCATCATCATCAAGTACCTCTATGTAATGCACTTTGCCTTTGCCTAGGCACCTATGACCAATCTCCCTAGGTTGCTTGCAAGAGTAGCATAAGTTTTTCCTTCGGAGTTCATCTCTCTCTTCTTGAGTCATCCTAGAAGTACCTTCATCTTTCTTTGGAGGAGTGGGCTGCTCGTAAGATTTCTAATTTGTACCTTCATCCTTGAAGCTCTTCTTTTGTGGAGTGTATGAAGGAATGATATCCAAATCAAGTGCAAGATCAATGGCCTCATCAAGTGTGCTTGGCTTATGAACCTTGACTAACCCTTTGATCCTATCATTCAACCCTTCAACAAACAACATTGTGATTCTTTTATCAAACATGTCAAGTACCATGACAACAATCTTTTAAAATTCATTCACATATGCCTCGACTCTTCCACTTTGTTTTAATGAGTTTTTTAACAAACTCATCATATGAAGTGATCTTATTGTGATGTTGAGAGACAAGTCCATGGTGCCACCATTCATATGCCAATCCTTCCAAATGCATAGTAGCAAAATGTATGGCCTTTTCTTCACTCATAGACTTGAGTGTAAGAAAGGTATGCATTTTGTTCACCCATGCTCTTGAACTTATCTTGCCACTACCATCAAAGTTTGGAAGAGGTATCTTGTTCAAAGCATCCTAGTACTCCTTTCGTTGAGCTCTTCTTTGCCTTCATTGATTCACTCTACCTCTTCTAGTTTCACACTTATGGTTCAAGAAGTTATTAATGTTCACTCTATCCTAAACATGATCCGGAATTGAATGATACTCATCAATCAAGGCTGTCAAGTCATCAACATCTTCATCTTCAAACTCTTCCTCAATTACCTCTTCTTCTCTTGGAAGAAAGGTAGGCTGCATAGGTCTCTCAACAGTTGCTGTGTGTGTCTTTCTTCTCCTTGGTGAACCTGTAATGATGCCTATCTCATCAGCCATGTTGTTGTTGTTCCTATTATTACCCATCAAACTTTGAAACATTCTTTCAATATTTGCATTTGTTTGTCACTGTTGTCCAGTTGCCTCACATTGTTGAGCTACCATCTCATGTTGATTTTCAACCATCTCTCTAACCATTCAATCCATATCAGCTTGTGGATTACCTTTCTTCCTTCTATCACCCATTGGCCTTCTTCTATGGCTCTGATACCACTATAATATCCACTTTAGGATATTTTCTCAAACACAGATCAACACTTGTAATTAGATTTACAACCTTGTTTTCTAATTCACAAACCATTGAACTGAAATATGATAATCCTAATTTCTAAGTATACTCATGCAATTTCAATCTCATACATTTACATAATTCAGATTAATATAGATCACAACAAGTTCAAATTAAAGACTTGAACTAACTCAACAACTGTTCTTACAAAGATTGATTGACAGTATTGTTTGAACTTGAACTGTTTAATGATCTGTATGAAGAAATCTGTATGTCAGAAATTACATAAACAAACATACCAATTGTAACACTTTCTTGATCAATACCTGATAAGACTCTTTCAAATTCTCCTTAGTTAATACATAGATGAAATTGCTGTCCCAAATCAAAGGAGATAAGTATATACGTAGAGTGTCAAATAGGAGTAGACCTTCTTCAATTCAATCTGTTATAAAGTCTTTGCCACATCGATCTCCAATGTCTCCCTTCTAATCTGCAATGCAAGGTCTGAGCTCCACTTCAAGACCAATGCTTTCTCTAATCCACAATTATGAAATTGACATCACCAAATATGATGAAAAACTATTAGCACAAGGCAAGAATTCCTCTCCAATATCAGATCAGCTAGCAATGAGTCTTCAATGATATAGATAACAGTACTATACAGGCTACAATGTATTTCATTTATATGTAGATTGCTGTTACAGTCTCCTCTATTATTGATCGCTATGATGGAATCATGATTTCGTGTCAAATACAATGCACAATGAATGCTCTCCAAATGATGATCACTATTTACAGAAAGATTCAAGCCTTATGCCTCAACTATGCCTTTGATTATAACTGATGCTAAATAAATTGATATAAGCTAAGGGGAATGTAAGTGAAGATATGATATGTTGCAAGTATGGGCCTAACCAGCATTGTCATTGATGTCAACATACTCCTGTTTAATTGATGATAAGGATTAGATGAGCTATATGCTGAGGATATTGAGAAAATTAGTCCTATTAGGAATAGAGAAGAACACTGAAGATAGTGAGGTAAAGATCCCAGTTAAGATGAAGATCAAAGGATGCGCATCAAAGGGTTTGTAGATATGTGTCTTAAGATGATCGAGTAAAGATTTCAGAGGTCCATATAAAGATCTGAAGAAGTTATGGCTACTTAAGTAAAACCAGTTCTGGCAGATGTTCAGAGGTGATAGGGTGACACAAATAGGTCTAGTGAGATCTGGAAATGCAATATCTTGTTCTGCAGATTTGGTGGAGTGTTTAGGAAGTCAATGTGAATTGACAACTCAATTGGTTTGTCATCTAGAGGTCTGCAAGCATCTATTCCAATATGACAGTGATGACAGACTGTGTTCTTGAGGTTCTGGATGAAGGAGAGAATGATTTCAGTAAGCAGAAGTAGTGTGGATGTTCTTGGTGATTTAGGCAAGCTTGTGGAGGTCTTTGGATTGTGTCCAATTTGTGTTGTTGGTCCACATTGAAGATTAAGCTCGTAATTGAAGAATTACTTCCGGATGATGATGTTCTTCCTAAGTCTGGCTGACCGGATGAGTTACACATCCTGCGGATGATCTTGAAGATGTTATGTGAAGAATGGCGTGTTCCTAAAGGAAGATTGAAGTCTCAGATCTGTGTGGCCGACAGTGTGTTGATCTACATGAAGTCTTTTTGTAATTAGTCATGTTGTATTTATGTATTTTCTCTGTAATGTAGGCTGACTTGGATGATTATCCCTAAGTCAATGTCTTGTATAAATAAGGAGTTGTAAAGTCATTTCAAATGCATCTTGTGGAGATGAGAGTGTGGTAGAGAGGAGCAGACCAAAAGGCAAAGCAGAAGTATTGGGCTTAAATAGAACTAACTCAAGCATGGTGAAGATGCTATTCTTCAATTCAAGTATGTAATACTTATTATTCTATAGACAGTGTGTCTCCTGTATGCAGTGAACCTCTTGTGAGCAGTGTGCTTGGGTAGTGAACCCTAATTGGCATGTGCCATTTTGTTCTTCCTATTCTTTTAACAAAGAATACAATCTTGGGTTAGTCACCCCATGGTTTTTCCCTTAACCGGGTTTTCCACGTAAAAAATCTTGGTGTCATATGTGTTAATGTGTTTCTGCTCTTAAATTGTTGTATTATGTTTCCATGATTGATTTATTATTATGCTACTGAATTAAGAAAAGGATTTAAGTGATTAATTGGAAGAAAGTTTTAGACAACTAATTCGCCCCCCCTCTTAGTTGTCTTCCCTAAATCTAACATGATATTCCTTTGGTATGACTGAGATGGAATATATAGCTTGATTCCCACGCTGGCTTCTTTAACACTTCAGAAATATGATATAGAGTCTTCAACAAATGTAAACAAGGCCTGAAAACACTTCAAAAAATTCCCTTTAGTAGTGTATTAGTCTTCCATGATTTCAATAGCAAAGAATTGAAATCATAAAATATGCATTCACAACCATATATGTGGGACCCTCCCTGTCAGTTGCTATAGAATGCGTCTCCTATTAAGCTTTCCTTATGCCGAAACCCACAAATTCTATATCATGTGTGATTCTTCAAATGCTGTATCAAATGTTGTATATTACTTAGTGATTGCTGGGGCCCACAATACACTTCAAATAGGCTCAGATAGATTGCATCAGAGTTTGTCTCCTCTATAGCAGCAAGCAATATAAACTTCAGATAAATACAAACAACTTCCCAAAGATCAGTCCACGAATTCCCAAACTCCTTCACACAAATTCTCTATAGATGGATCGATGAATTACTTTGTAGAATGGATTAGTTTTTCAAGGGCCCACAAACCACTAGTTAGAGACTCATAAAATTCATGATTTCTGATTATAATAATCATAAGCTACAGCCTCTATCTGCTGGGACCCACTGAAACTATTAGAGTTTGCCTCTGACTTTACCAGCAATACCTTATCAAACTATACATCTAAAATTTGCAATACAAATGGAATTAAGCAACCTACAAACAACAGATAAGAACTTGGAGCAAATACCAATTATTTATATATATCAAATTCCTTTGCAAATTTATGTTTATTCATAAATTAATAAATTTGCAATAAAACCCTATGACTAATGCTTATTCTCAAATCTTCATACAATGTCTTCAATGAAGCATAATGATCAGTAGTCAGCAATAAACCTAGAACAACACTTGGAGCACAAATGTGAAATCTGAGATGATTTCACCTCAATGACGGTAAGGGAGCATCACCAAATCAATTTCTACAAATGCAAGGGAACATCACCTTGACATGAGCTGAATACAACTTGACAAAAGTCATAAACCAAAACATAAGCATCTGAAAAAGCATGCTCAACAATGACTCCCAGGCTTCCTTTTAAAGCCATTACATCAATTAGGCCCAGCGTAATTTTATTAAATGAGAGTTTACATGTACACATCATACCCAAGCATTTTAAATGCTTTTACATGAAATTTATTAAATGCTTGCACTTGTACTTTTTAAATGCTTGTTAATAACACTTTTTAATAAAGTGTAGTACTACTGACTTAAGTAACTTACATAAAATATTAATTTTATAAAGTAAATAAAAATACTTTACAAAATTAATTTATAATTATAATATTTTAAGTTACTTAAAAGTGGGGACATGACACTATTCCTGTAATAGTCAAGTGCGAAAGTTTGGTCCATGCCTTTATTAACCATAACCATAACAACTTACAGGCACTGTTGCCAGTTTTAATCTATACATCACTGCTATGCTTAAAAATCTCAGTGAATGCCCTTGCAGAAGACATGGGTGTCCTCACGAGGTAGTGGGACTATTTCACCATATGCAACAAATTGGTATCCAACTTGATCATTTTGTCTTTGCCACCATACTCCCATCCTATGCCAAAATGGGAGGTTTTGAACAAGGTACATGGACATCTAGGATAAATGATAGAGGAATTTTGTCAGATGTTGTAGCTGTAACTACCTTGGTAGACATGTATGCAAAATGTGGAAGCATAGATAAGGCATGTGACCTATTTGATCTGATGCCTCAAAGAAATGACCATGCTGTATAAACTACATAGTCCCAATATTTGTGCCTTGTAGTGTGTAACATTTCCCTTACTATCATATGCAGTCCTTTCCCAAAGTTGATCTCTCTCTTCCTCCAACCATAACAAGTTACCTTCCTAGATTTGTATTTGCTTTCCAAATTAAGGGCTTGGATGTTTATTGTCCTTGCATTAAAGTCACCTATTATTAATACTTCCCCCATGGTGCTACAAATAGAAATGTCATTTTCAAGGGAACCATAAGGATCTTCCTGGTCTAGGTTCCTTTTCTTATATGATTTCAATCCTTTTAGAGTGAAGTAGCATGCAACTAGCCTTATTGTTACTTGGTTTTGTGTTATTTTTAGCTATATGTATTGCTTGTTTGGGTCTTCTTTCTCAACTTTTATAATTTTACACCATGTTTCTTTGATTAGAAATGCAACCTTGCCATAACCTTTTCCACTGTCGGTCCTTTCATTCCAGGATGAATCTTATTTATACCCTTCAAATTCTAGAACTTTACATCCATCATATTCATGAGTCTCTGTAAGAATAGTAATGTTTTTTCCTTCTGCTATGGCCCCCAACTGAGATTCTCATCTCCATGGATAACCTCTACAATTCCAACTTATCATTGTCAAATATTCTCAGGGGTAGGGGGAATTTCTATTTCTTATATGCCATTTTATTACTAAATTAGGCCTTTCCATTTTGTAATCAAGCCCATTTTCCTACATCTATTGTTGCCTTTACTTTTTCCCACTCTTTTTGCCTTTCTTCTTGATAAACTATGGTTAGGACCTCAATGAGGTATATTTGTGTACCTCTAAGGAACCTTTTGTTCCTTAGTATCATATTCTTGCCTTCTATATTCCTCAAGGTAACTCTTACGTGCCTACTCTTGCCATCTCCTATCCATTTTCCAATCCTATTTGCTTGGTGAATGAATCTTGTCCATTGCAGTTGGTCTTTAAAAAAGTCTCTTGTTAGCTCTTTTGTGATTTCCTTCTTGCCATAGTCTTTTAGTCCTTTAATGATGATATTCACAGCCCTATCACTTTTGTCATTTTCTTCTCTTATATGCTTCCTAAACTTTTTTTCTATGAGTTCCCTTTGCATGTTTAATGGTCCCTTCACTACTTCAGCCCATGATTTGACCTCCCCTATTTATTCTCTTAGCTAGTTTTCTTTTATCTCCATGTTTGCTACTGCTAATTGGATCTCTTTTATTTGAGAATCATTGCTTTCTTCTAGTAATTTTGTCTTGTTTTCTTCCACTATTTTCATTTGGCCAAAAACCTACCTTGTTGAAATAATTCTTGCTCGCCTTTTTTCCATGGTGTTTTGTAATTTCTTTACCTACTCTTTGAGTAGTTTGTTCTCCATTGCTAATTTCTAGTTGGATTTTGCAACCTCTTTCATCTTGATGTCTTCATATTGGCCCCTTGCTTCTAGTGTATGAAGCCTCTTTTTCATGATCATTAGCTCATATAATTCTAAGGACCACATTAGTGGTGTTCTAGTAGGGCTATATAAATATGTGTGCTCTTGACTATCTTCAGCCCTTTCTTCCTTGTTTGCTAGGTGAGTTTTAACCTTGATTTTCTCTGTCTCTGTGTGAAATGTTGAGCTTACCTTTTCCTTTCCTTTACCTTGTTTTTGCTCCTTTTGTTCTTCTTGTGCTTGCTAGGTTTCTATCGTATACTAAGGTCTTATGCATTGTTTTTGGTAAAATAGCTATGAATTTTCCCGTTTTTACATGCTTGAATTTTTGAGTTTGCCTACATCTTAGAATCCCTTTGTATTGTTTTACATTTACATAAACACGTCTTTCCACTATGTTTGAAAAGTTAGTTTGAGGATACCCTAGCATGCATGCCCCCCACGTGCCATTTGTTGCTCCTACATGAGCATTGAAACTAGGGTACATGAGAGCAATTGAGGGTCTCAATGATAAGTGTGTTGAGAAGTTAAAAGGGATTAAAAAACCTCCTTGAAATTTATGCTTGTTTACCCCTTGAAGCTTTTTTATTGTTTCAATTTTATCAGTTGTGTATTCCGTTGATCATGTTATCTACGTTTGATCTACTATGCTTGTAGTGTCATTTTCTTCATTATCTTTGTTTGTGTCTCCCGAGTCTACCAAAGCTTCGCTATTTTCACTACGTCCTTCAAAAGATCCGACCCGTGTTTGGCTTTTGTGATTGCTTTGATAAAAGGGTCGTGCAAGAGAAGCCCACCTTATTTGGTGTTTGTGATTTGTTTTGCAGTTTTGCAGAGTAGAGTAAAAAAAGTTGCTAAGAAGATGCAAGGTAAAGAAAGGGTGGGGCTCACCGTCGTGAAAATGGGGCCGACAAAACCTTTGGACGCCCCGAAACTTCCTAGAGACGTTGTTTATTACTTAAAAACTCGGTCATTGGACTCGTCAACACCTGAAAATTTAATCAATTTCTTTAAAAGTGGCCGGCATATTCATTACTTAGAAACTCAAACATTAATTTTTTAAACGGAATCCTATTTTCTTTGCATAGTAGTCGTCGGTGCCGGCCTACCTATTTTCTAAGCATTTAACTTAATCTTTTCCTGGTCATTTCCAGAAAGGAACATGTCCATCTCCGAGATTTTATATAAAACTATGCATTTGTGCTTATTCCGATTAAATCCCTCTGCCCTTCCCTTGCACCAACAATCCATTTTCTGCATTCCTGCTTCGCATTGATCAATGGCATCCTCATCCTCATCTAAACCTCATTCTCGTCCTGCTTTTTCTGGGATTGAAGCTCAAGGCAAACTGAGGACAGTAGAGGAATCTTCAAGGTTGTTTGATATGTTCATCAACCACAGGGGCCCTGATGTCAAAAAGACTGTAGCCATTCAGCTTTACAATTCTCTTACGGAGTTGGGAATACATGCATTTCTTGATTCGGAAGAGAAAGAACTCAGTGATTCATTTCCATCAACTATTGAGAATGCCATCCACTCTGCTTTGGCTCAAGTCGCTATCTTCTCCCAGGGATATGCAGAGTCTCCCTGGTGTTTGGCGGAGCTGGTTCTCATGTTACAGAGTAGAGCTAAGATTTTTCCAGTGTTTTACAGAGTGAAGCCTTCTGATCTTCGCTACATAGAAAAGGGAGTGTATGCCAAAGCGTTCGCTAAATATGAAAAGAAGAGGAAGTATATAGAGAAGCTTGAGGAGTGGAAGGAAGCCCTCCAATCTGTTTCATTTATCACAGGATATGAAATCAGGAGCAATTTCAAGTAAGATCTGAAGACATGCGTGGATGCCTGATCAACGCACCTAGATTCGCTCTATAGTATTGAGCAGATTTATTATTCTTCATTGATTCTGAATATGATGTTTATTCAATCTGAGTTTATCAGTATAGTATAAGAGCTTTAGTTTTTAAAGCTTCAAGATCTCCGTTTTTCCATTATACTTGGTTATTGTACATTCCTTTTTCCTGGAATGAAATTTCTAGATTTTACGCCGCCAAATTTTTCCCTTATTAAATTCCCCTTTTCCTTTGTAAACTATCAGTGACTGGCAAAATATAGTGTCAGCTGTCCAAAAGGAAGTTCAAAGGACAAAATCTCTACATGTAGGCAAATACCCAGTCGGACTTCACAAGCTTGTGAAAGATTTTGAAAGGCTGGGTCTTGATAAGCTTGTGAACGATTTTGAAAGGCAGTGCGGGACGATTGAAGGTGGCAAAGAGAAGGCTCAGATCGTCGGCATTTTTGGAATGGGAGGAGCGGGCAAAACAACTCTGGCAAAAGAGTTGTTCAACAGAAAGCAGTCCCAACATAGGCGAGCCTGTTTTCTGTTCGATGTGAGGACAGCCTATGAAACTAACAGTTTTCCTTCTTTACAGTTGAAACTCCTCAAGGGTCTCTTCCAACAAGATGAACTCAATTTTCAGTGTACAGAGGAAGGCACAAGTCATATTGGCGGTTGCATAGGAAGGAGTATGCAGTTGAGTTTCCTAATTGTTGTAGATGACATTGATCACGTGCAACAGTTGGATGCTCTACTCATCATGGAAATGCTAAAGAAGTCAGTTGATAGCCTGATAATTGTTACAACACGTGATGTAGGGGTGCTTATCAACACAGGAATTACTGCTGCTTATAATCTAAAAGGGATAGACGAAGACGATGCAAGAGAGCTGTTTTGTTCGCATGCCTTCGGCCGACCCAATCCGGCTAACAATTACCAGAATCTGGTAAACTCCTTCCAAAATGTTTGTGGAGGCTTACCTCTGTCTCTTCAAGTTCTTGGCAGTCATGTTCGTGGCAGAGATCAGAATTATTGGAGCTTAGAATTGAATAAAGTTAAGAAGACACTGCCTCGAGACATACATCAAAGACTTAAAATAAGCTTTGATGCACTGGATGACGAGGAACAACAAATTTTCATGGACATTGCATGTTTTTTTGTTGGCGAATTGAAGAGTATTGCCATACAAGTATGGGAGGCATCAGGATGGAGCGCTCAACATGCCCTGGAAACACTTGAAAACAAATGTCTTGTTCAAGTAATAGATGAGGGTTATTGGGAAATAGGTATGGATTATTGGGAGAGCCCATGAAATAGATACCCTAGATTGAGAATGCACGACCATCTGCGGGACTTGGGAAGAGAAATGGCAAATGGACTGAGCCGTCCTCGTCGATTGTGGCGTCCCCAAGATCTTGAATATTTGGTATGCTTGTTCCTCCTCCCCTTTCTGCTTCATATCAACTGATATTTTTACATCTTGTAACTTCTTAATACAAAACAAGTCTGAGCTGCTTCTGTGATTGCAGAAATCAGAGGAATCGCAAAACATCTTTACTCAAATCAAAGGCAGATATTTCCATTCCATTCTTGACAAGCTCACGGGTTATCGAATTACATACTTTGTAGGGGAATCAGAGTTCAGTGCTGAGTGGGCAAATACTTTGTTGTGGCTTCACGTTGAGTTTCCTTCAGGGACTCCTGGCTATAGGTTACAGTCGAGCATTCCTTCATGGATTCCTCTTCACAATTTGCGATATTTAGCAATCCGCAATTTACGTCTCAAAAGGTTGTGGCAGAGCCACGTACAGGTATTATGTTCTCAAATGAAAATTAAATTTCCATTAAAGGTACTTTCTTTATTATTGCTAGCCGTTGAATGTGAGTTTAAATCAAATTTATTTTGAGTTTCAGGCTCCCACCCAATTGTAGGAGCTGCAGTTATATAACACTTGTTTGGAAGAATTTCCAGATTTATTAGGAATGTCAAATAGTTTGGAAAAAAATTTAATTGACAGTTGTCCTTGTCCTGACACCGTGTCAGGATTATCTGATCTTAATAAGCTAGTAGAATTGAATATTTCTGCATGTAAGAATCTGCAGAACATAACTTTGCCAACAACAGTCATGAATCTCACAATAGATTATTGCAGAGAACTGAAAACAGTGGCGGCTATTTGTGATCATAGTGAACGTCCGGAGCTACAGGAGTTGTCAAGTGTTGCCCGACTGAGCTGTCTGAAGCAGATTACAATTTGGAGTTGTGACAAGCTGCAGACCGTACGAGGCATTGGTGAGCTGCATACATCGAAAAGTCTTCAGTTGATCGACTGTCCGGAGCTTGAAGAGCTACCCTGTTTCGCATGTCAAACTTGCCGTGAGAAGATTACAATTGTCAGATGTGGGAAGGTGCAGAACATAACTTTGCCAACAACACTTTGAATTTCACTATAGATGATTGCAGAGAACTGAAAACAGTGGCGGCTATTTGTGATCATAGTGAATGTCTGGAGCTACAGGAGTTGTCAAGTGTTGCCCGACTGAGCTGTCTGAAGCAGATTACAATTGCAAGGTGTCACAAGCTGCAGACCATACAAGGCATTGATGAGATGCGTGCACCGGAAAGTCTTCAACTGATCGATTGTTCGAACCTTGAAGAGCTTCCCTGTTTTGCACTTCAAACTTGCCTTGAGAAGATTACCATTGTCGGATATGGGAAGCTGCAGAACATAACTTTGCCATCAACACTCATGAATCTCACAATAGATTATTGCAGAGAACTGAAAACAGTGGCGACTATTTGTGATCATAGTGAATGTCTGAAGCTACAGGAGTTGTCAAGTGTTGCCCAACTGAGCTGTCTGAAGCAGATTACAATTCAGACTTGTGACAAGCTGCAGACCATGCAAGGCATTGATAAGCTGCATGCATTAAGAAGTATGCAACTTTTATGCTGCAGCAACGTAGCAATACAGAATTGCATTACCATGTGCAAGGTACTGATTTGAAGACTCCTTTAAACATTCAACGACATTTTAACATTTCTTGTTTTGAAAAGACAGTGAGAGAATAAAATTTTCAGTATTTAGCTTAAATTTTGTTTTCCGTTTCCTGATTTTCTTAACTGTTATTTTAGGTTATTGGTAACTGAAAATGGAGCTTTTTCTTTTATTTTCCCATTGCAGAGTATGCCGTCAGAACTCATTGTGATGGGAAGACCAGCAGATGGAGCTTTGTCAACTTTAAATTCACATCTCTTTTCTGACGCCAATGCAGTAATTCATGAAATTGGTACCCGCACAAGCGATAAAGAAATAATGTCGAAATGCAGTGCAGTCATCTTTTGCGCTGTGGTTGTAGTTGATAGTTGTACGTCACTCCAGAAGTTACGTCAATGGTTGTTCACGTTTGGCATTCAAACTCGAGTTCGGGTTGGGGTTTGGGTTGGGGTTCCCCTTGGAATGTAGATAATTACCATTGTGACTACCACCGACCAAGATAACAGGGAATGCGAAGGTGTGCCTGTGACATCAATAATAAAGAAGGGGTATGAGGTGGGCATAGAGAAAGGTAAAGAATGGAAATCTGAGCATGTATTACATACAATTATTGATAGGTTATACCACAAATAAGTGCAAATTAGGTTGGTCATCCTCTTCCAAATTACGGGTGCTTTTGACTTTGAGGACAGAGAGGATATTGTTAACTCTGTATTAATAAGAAGATAGTTAATATATTCAGTATTTTTCTATTTTAGATATAGAAATCTAAAGTTTGTATAATTTGTAATATTGAGATAAACAAATAATTTTTTTTAGTATTCTCAATAATATTAAATAAATCAATTTAACAAAATAAAATTAATAAGATAAGAATTTGTTATTTTTCATTAACATACAATTTAATAACACCCATCTTTCTCTTAAGAATTGGGTATATTTTCGTGTTTTTATTGGGAGGAGTAAAATTAAAAATATAATTCACAAAATACTTATGCTAATGGCTAAGGTGTCTAATTTTTACACCCCATGAAATCAACAAAATATCTTTTATTACCAATATGTTTCGACATTAATATTTGGGTATTGAAACTTTTTCATAGGCTCAACTCTCTTTATCTATATTGTACTTAATCTATTCCTCATCTCAAGTGTCACTACTAAAAATGACCTCCTCTTCTATCACTCACCCTCTATTTTCTATGGTGAGCTTAGTTTCTAGGGTTCTGCCTCCATCCCTTTCTCTAATAGATTTTATGGCACTATGTGAAGGGATTTTTTAGGGTGTGCATCTCATTGGGAATGGACATAAAGAACGATCTTTGTCTATTAACAAGGGATCTCTTCATGCTACCATGGGATCTCACCTTGTTGTGACTAGAACTCCCTCAAAGGGTTTAATTAGTAGAGGTCTGCACATTTTGGAATGAATATGTAGGTTACTTTTGAGAGGGACTATGTTTGAACAATATTGTCAAAACTCCTCTACCATCAAATTCTTGAGATTTCATGGTGTTGCATTACTCTATATCTCATCCAACTACCCCAAAATTAGAACCCTCAACTACTAAAAGTATCCATTCACATTAGACTCCTATAGTTGTATTTGGAGAAGATGCCATTGAGAATAAAAATAGGTTGAAACAACTCACCATTATTTGAAAATTTTAGAACTTTTGGCCTAATATGATTGCATTGCACGGAGTAAGTGCAAAGAGATGAGGGACCAAAAATTTGCCACATGACTTTTTGGTCCTATGCAAGATGAAATGTGAGCACGTTATAATGCGCTCACATTTTATGTTGTATAAAGTAAAAAAAAACACAACAAAAACCTGTGGCCATTCTTCATATTTGCAAGCAAAAACAATCACAAGAGTGTGAGCTCGTTGTAGGAAGGATAAATCAAGCAAGGGAGAAGTGTAATCGAAGTATTCACCATGCCACCTCACCAATCCCGCTCCCGAAGACGTCATGAAGGAAATGTAGAGGGTGTAGCAATGGAAGAAGGTAGGGTTTGCTTGATTTTTGTGAGTTCAAAAAGAAACTTTTACTTTTGCAATGTTGTTTTTTTTATGTTGAATTTACAGTCAATGAGGCACCACAAAACACTAATCCAATAGAGGAGGATGAAAACAATCCCCAAAACCCTCAAAACCCCCCTTCACATCCTCACAATGAAAGACACATAAGAAAACTATTTAGGGCAAATTGAAGAAAATAAAAAACATCTTCAAACCCTAATTGAATCTTTAAATAGTCCAAGTGCAAGCACCGATCGTAGGAGAATGCTTGCCAAGTCATTAGAGGTGATTGTTTCTCACATTGAATCATTGACAAACCAAATCACTGAATGTAATGACTATAGGGAGAGGTGTCGACAATACTATGCTGACAAATTGTTTTACGAATAAGTGAAGGACCTAAAAATTACAAAATCTGCATTATGTTCACATTTTTTCAATCCTAAAACTGACCAAACATTAGAAGAGACTTGAAAACGCTTACCGATTCATTGGTGTAGGAATGAAGATATATCCCAAAACTTTTGGGATAGATGGTACATGGTGTTTGACGAGCGTCCATGTAATAACAATGAGGTACCACAATATTTCTTGAGGAAACTCTATGTGAGTTCATCCTCAAGAAGATTCCTAATTATTTTGACATTCAAGAGTTCCAGGGTAGAGGTGGTGGCTCTGCCTAAGATAGACAGGGGGCACAACGAGACCAAAACCGCTTACCTGGACCCCTAATGAGGCCAGTGTTGGCAAGAGACACTGTGTGGCTTCATGATTGTTGTCATTGATGGCAACAAAGTCTATCCCACACATCTGCAGAGCACAATATGACTATACTGGAAGTTAGATTAAAGAATGTTTTGGTCTGGTGAATAAGAACAGAGCATGCAGCAAGGTCTGACAATCAGGTCTGAATCTCTCCGAGGATGTATCTCAACAAAGTACAGACTTGGGGAAGTCAAGAGGAGTACCATGACTACTACATTTCATAGATTGAGCCTCCGGTGATGAAAGAGTGAAAATATATGAGCATCTAAGTGTTGGGTTCCTGACAGGCAGAGTAGACTAAGGAAGAACTGATTGGCAGAGCATCAGATTTTAATCCAAATAAGAAATTGATGGTGGTCAAGCTATTTGAGAGATCATACATGATTGGCCGACATGAATGATAACTTCTATGACTATGACTTTGATACGCATCACATATTAAGCATGGATTCAGCCGACAGATCAGTGTTTTGTAAATATCTTAAGTATTCCAATTGCTGACTAGAAAGATGTTGAAATCCTTGATGCGGATATATATACCAGATGGATTTTAGTATGAAGGAGTGTGTGTGTTGATAGAATATGCGAGGAAAGGTAGAGAAAAGTGTGGAAGCAGGAATACAAATCCGGTATGTGATAGAACAACAGCATTAGAGCAGAGGAAGAATGAAGTCCATTAGATCAGTTTATTGAGCCTAACCAGAACTGAACCTCAGCATATGTGGATGCCTCTCATTAGTTCAAATACCTGGTTACTTTCCATATACCTTATAGACAGTGAGTCTCTTACAGGCAGTGTGCCTCTTGTGAGTAGTGTGCTCAGGCAATGAGCCCTAATTGGCAAGTGCCATTTTGTACTTATTCTTTTAACAGAGAATACAATCTTGGGTTAGTCACCTCGTGGTTTTTCCCTTAACAGGTTTTCCACATAAAAATCCTTGTGTTATGTGTGTTGATTTTATTTTTTCTCTCATGATTATGTATGCTCTTATGTTTTGATGTTGCATTAATATTAAAGAAGAAAAGAAACTTAAGATATTTAAGATAATTGATTCACCCCCCCTCTCAGTTATCTGCCTTGTTTCCAATAGCCAGCACGTGTGTCAGTCCCTTTAACTTTGAAGGAGAGTGTTGAGGTGGAGACACTACATTCATTGAGTTCTCTCATGTAGTCTCTAGCACAACATGGCAATGATCTCACCCAGGTTGATGAGGGTGAGAGCAGTAGGCATCTTTTGTCCCCACATCTTTGCAGCTCATGTGGGAAATTGTGTGATTATGGGATGCAAGACTCATGGTAGGACTCTTGGCAGGATGTTGTGACGTAGGGGTAGAAGCTAGTGATGGACACATCCATATTGGATGATCTTGTTCTCACAAATGATGTTTTATAGAATACATTTAGTATTGACTCTTAGGGAATTTTTTACAAGGTTCATCTTAATTTAATATATTCATATTTGAAATTTGTAATTAATTTTATATGATTATCTATATTATAAGTCAAAATTAATGTATGTAATTATCTGCACAATGAAATTTTAGGGTCAGAGTCTTCATCCTGTTTCTATTAGTTGTCTAGTGGTGGGTTATGAGTGGATGTTGAGTCAACAGGTATGTAATTTATCACATGATCATAAATATAGTACATATATCAATGGTAATTTGATTTAGTGACAATTTGATAACATCAATAGGGAGCTTCACCAGCACCTCCACAATTTCCTTGGTCCCTTGGATGCAAAACCACTTTTACGGAGGTAAATTTAACCATTTGTAATTGTTATGCATTTAAATAATGTTATGTATCTATTTTGGTAAAATAACCTTGAACTCTATTTTTAGATGTTGATATGGAGACTCCTCCTCGTCTTTGTGAGTTAGCAAAGGTAGGCATTGTTGCAACTATGTTGTCTTCAAATCCTTTGACCAAGGTATGAGCTAGTAACATGTAAATGACATTTTATATTTCTTATTTTATCCCATGTAATTTGATGTATATAAATGATATTTATGTTTAGTCAATTTTGCTTCTTGATGCTTCTCACAGGATGTCACAACTCCAACTCGTCCATCTATGGATGAAGAGAGAAAAGATGATCAAGAGGGATCATCAAGTAGCGGTAAGTGATCGATTACATATGTGATGTTATATATTTCCTATTTTCTATATTAATGTGCATATTTTTTTATTGTATTAAAAGGTGGAGCTGCAAAAATCTTTGTTGAAGAGGTCCTATTGAAGAGAGAGAGAGAGAGAGAGGATGAGTCACTGATTGGCTTTCCATCTTCACGACCAAGCAAGGGTCACAAATTATTTCATAGTAGTTCATAGGAAACTAGATTTTGGGACATTTTTTTGTATGCCTAGATGACTTTGTATACATACTTTTGTATGTTACCAATGTATATCTTTGTATATGCATGTATGGCTTTGTTTGTACATGCCTATATGGCTTTATATGTAGACTAGATGCTATGTTGTCATTATGTATATGACAGTTTACATTAAATATTTAATATGATGATCAATTATCGTTACAGTAACTTGGTTTTACACGTGCCAATTGCATTTGCTTGAAAGTTTATAAATCATTTTCAAATAATCCATTTTGTACATATCTTGCAATTATTGCATTCCATGAGACTATGCATTTCTTTGAGGCATCATGTCAAACAGTTCATGCGCCTTGTCTATGCTTCCACACTTTGCATACATGTATACAAGGGCAACTGCAAGTATACATGTGACGAAATTCCTATATCCTTTATGCTTTGATGGTTGTCCACACCTTGTTCCCTAGATCCCATTTTGGCATAGGCAAGGACGATGTTGGATAAGGTTGTGTAATTTGGTTTTAGATGTGTCAATTGCATTTGGTTGAAAGTTTCTTTTGTGCATTTGCTTGAAAGTTTCTAAAGCCTTATGAAAAATCTATTTTGTGCATATCTTGCGATCATTGCATTCCATGAGAACATTTATTTGGAGGCATCGTGTCAAACACTTGATGTGCCTTATATATGCTTCCATAATTTGCATACATGTCTCACAGGGTAGTTGCAACTACAACATTTGACAAAATTTCTATATCCATTATGCTTTGATGGATGTCCATACTATGTTCTAAAGATACCATTTATAAGGTTTTGGAATTTGGCTTTACACCCGCCAATTGCATTTGCTTGAAAGTTTCTAAAGCCTTATCAAAAAATCCATTTTGTTCATATCTTGCAATCATTGCCTTCCATGAGATGACATTTCTTTGAGGCATCATGCCAAATAGTTCATGTGCCTTGTCTATGCTTCCACACTTTGCATACATGTCTCTGAGGGAAGTTGCAACTACAACATCTAAAAAAATTGCCATTTCTTTTATCCTAAATGATGGATGTCCATACCATGTTCCAGTGATCCCATTTTGGCATAGGCAAGGACGATACTAGCTAAAGTTGTGGAATTTGGATTTACATCTGCCAATTGTATTTGCTTTAAAGTTTATAAAGCCTTATCAAAAAAATCCATTTTTTGCATATCTTGCAATCATTGCATTCCATGAGATGGCATATCATTGAGGCATCATGTCATATAGTTCACGTACCTTGTCTATGCTTTCACACTTTGCATACATGTCTACTAGGGCAGTTGCAACTACAAGATTTGACAAAATTCCCATACCCTTTATGCTTTAATGGATGTCCATACTATGTTCCAAAGATCCCATTTTGGTATATGAAGGGAGGATGTTGTCTAAGGTTGTGGAATTTAGCTTTACATGGAATTTGGCTTTACACCTCTCAATTGCATTTTCTTGAAAGTTTCTAAAGCCTTATTAACAAATCCATTTTGTGCATATTTTGTAATTATTATAGTGGACATGAGATGGCATCTCTTTGAGGTGTTCTGTCAAATAGTTCACATGCCTTTTCTATGCTTGCACACTTTGCATTAGACATGAGATGGCATCTCTTTGAGGTGTTCTATCAAAAAGTTCATGTGCCTTGTCTATGCTTCCACACTTTACATGCATGTCTACTAGGGTAGTTGCAAGTACAATAGATATGACAAAATAACATATCCTTTATGCTTTGATGGATATCCATACCATGTTTGAAAGATCTCATTTTAGCATAGGTAGGGAGGATGTTGGTTAAGGTTGTGCAATTTGGATTTACACCTGCCAATTGCATTTGCTTGAAAGTTTCTAAATCCTTACCAACAAATCCATTTTGTGCATATATAGCAATTATTACATTTCATGAGATGGCATCTCTTTGAGGTGTTCTGTCAAACAATTCACATGCCTTGTCTATGCTTTGACACTTTACATTATGAATGGGTAAGTGCAAAAAGATGGGGGGCCAAAAAGTGGCCAAAAAAATTTCAAAAAAATTTTAGGCATAACGCGAGCGCGTTATAACGCGCTCGCGTTATGGCTTGGCAATGACAAGCCTGAGGCTCGTCATTGCTGAGCCATAACACGAGCGCTTTATAACGCGAGCGCGTTATAACGCGCTCGCGTTATAAAGTCCTTTATATATAAAAAAAAATGCTATCATTTCATTTCATTTTATTTCATTGTGAGTTTTTCCTCCGCCCGCGGCTTAAAACCCTTCAAAAATGCGCTAGCGTTCTACAAAACACCGTTCAACACAAAAGATTTGTCGATTCATCACCGAAATGCTGCCGCGACGTCGAGCACGCCAAAGGGGTGAGTTATCTTTGTTTTTTGGTTTGAATTTCTTCCTAAATAGGTAGGTTTTGTGTTGATTTTTGATGTATATTTTATTAATTGTAGGAAATGTTAATGCACCTCCTCCTCCTCAAAATCCACAAAATCTTGAGGAAGAAATACCTGCAGAACAACAACCTCCTCCATTCATTCCTCGACATGCCCCTGGAACACAAGATAATATAATGGGGGAAATTGAAAACAACAAAAAATAAATTGAAGATATAATTGCAAGGTTGAAAGATCCTTCCACTTCAACCTTGCATAGGTCCACGCTTGCCGAATCTCTTGAGTCTATGTTATCAAATGTAAATTCAATTAGCAAGCAAATAACTAGTTGGACCGATAAAAAGAGAGAGTTTAGAGATTACTATGCAGATAAATTGTCATACCAAGATGTCAAAAAATTACAAATTACAAAAGTAGACTTGTGTTCAATTTTCACAAACCCACAAACAAATCAACCTCCACCCATTACATGCAAGAGGTTCCCTATCCATTGGTGCAACAACCAAGCGATAAGGGACAATTTTGGGTAGAGGTGGTGGATGGTTTTTGACCATCCTCCATGTAATAACAATGAGGTCCCGCAATACTTTTTGAGGAAACTCTACTCCGAGTTTGTCCTCAATAAAGTGCCAAACTATTTTGATATGCGGGACTTCCAGGGTAGAGGTGGGGGCTCAGCACAGGATAGACCAGGGGCACGTCTTGACCCACAGCGGGTAGTGAGACGAGTAATCAGCAGACCAGCCCACGAGCATGTTTCTATTCCTTCCATTGTGAAGGAGAGTGTTGAGGTCGATACACTGAGGTCGATTAGTGCCTTGACCCAGAGCATCATAGAGCATGCCGATCCTGCAACACAGAGTGGGTTGGGAGATAGTGCGAGGAGTAGGGTCCCACCGCATACTTGCCAGGCTTGCGGGTCAGCCTGTGGTTATGACCCCATGGACAGTCAGGACGCAGGTGCACAGGCTAGATCTGCAGCTGAGCAGATGGTGATGACAGATACCCTCCTGAGTGAGACTTTCGGCCTTGATACTCAGGTAAATATTAGCAAGTTTATTGAATTTAATTTATTAAATTTTATTTTTGAAATACAAGATTAACTAATTTAAATTGATGATTTTAATGAAATTTCAGGGTCATAGCGTCGATGTAGTTTTCAGTGGTTCTCCACCTACATTTTTCACTAGATCATCTACTGTCGAGGTATGTAACTAGTAAACAATTATAAATATTACATGTGAATAGCATCGTTATATGAATGGTATTCTAATTTCTGATTTTGGATGTTGAATAGGTTAACACTGTAGATTTCATGGCAACACCTGCCAGCGGTGGTGGACTTCAAATCTTTACGGAGGTAATAAAATAAATAGTTTAATGAATGAATTGTACTTACTAAATTTTTGTATGTGATTTGTGTGTTTTATTGTGTGTACTTCCATGTTTAGATGAGCGTGTGTGTATGTTAGGAGCCATGATTTGCATCACTATTATAGTTTTCGTAATTGAATAATGTTGTTTTATTACCAGATGATGCAGGCTGCGGATACACCTCCCCATGTTCATAGGGCAATGGAGCAGGGTGTGGCCTCTGCGATTCATAGCTCTATGGCATTGACAGGGGTATGAGGCAGATTAGTAAATTTCAATTTACATTCATTATTATAGTTGTCTATTTTTGAAAAATCAAAAGATTATTGATTTGAAGTTTAATTTCTATCTGGATGGTTTCTATAGGACATGACATCACCAGGGCCTTTTCCTGCTATTGAGGCAAGTGAGCAGACAGATTATATGTTAGCGGTAAGTGATTATTTTGTTAAATGTTTCATTTTTTTATAACATGTAATTTCTATATATTAATATCTATACTTTTTTTTGTAACAGGTAAAGGTGCAGGAAGAACTAAATAGGAGAAGTAGCCCTCGGGTTCGTAGTAGACCACCCACATGCATGTCTCCATCCCCTAGAAGATCAAAGGCTGCTCGTGATTTATTCTCTTCACCAGCTAGAGGGGAATGACTTTTTATTGTGTTCCTCTGTTGTATGCCTATATGGCATTTGTGGACATATATTTTGTATTGTACATAGTTGACATTGTATGCCTATATGGCATTCTTGTAAGCCTATATGGCTATTTTGTATATATGTTATACTTATATCGACAGATATTGATGTATGCGTATATGGATATTTGGTTAATACAAATCTTTTTTATTGATGGCGTCCATACTTGCATTATAAATCCACTTTTGAATGGATATTTGTAGATGGCTACTTCAAATATTTAAAGTCTGATTGTATTACATAGGATGTTTGCATTTTCTTTGATAGGCTTGATAGGCCATGGATTACATGATGGTGTTTGATGGAAAAGTATGGTACTAGAAGACTCTAGTTCATTCTTAATAGGCTTGTGATTGATAATATCTTTGCATGATTGCACTTGATCTTGGATCATGGGCATGTTGTTAAGATTTTGATTGCATTGTGATGTTTGAAGGATAGGCATGGTGTAAGTGTAAGATACCCAACTAGTTCTACGAAAAATTTTCCTTACTTAAACACTTTTACTTGCTAACAATTCATCAACTACTTCAATAACATAAAGATATACATCAAGATAACTATTTGAATGAAACAACATTAGAGTTGGGTACTTGTCTTGTTACTTGATTCAATCAACTTGCAATGTCTTATTACATGGAAAATGCTTTCAACAGCATGAAGTACAACTCATTCAATGGAAATACAAGGACAGGCCTTGAAGCCTTGATGTTACAATGTCTTCCTTATTTGAGCAACATTTGAAGATTTGGAATGTTCAACTCATCACCTCACAAGGTAGGCGCATATTTGAAGGATTTACAGGTTTTTCTTACTTGGGCGCCAAGTTGAGGTGACCTCCTCCTGAAGTTGCGCCTTGTCAACATTAGGTGCCAATTAGAGTTTATGGATGCTCTGAATTGTTTCCAAGAGTAGGCGCCAAAACATCATCATTATGAAAGTGTTTTAAATGCTAGGCACCCAAATTAGCCCTCTGGAGTCTAGGCGCTCCTTTCATGCATTCTGTGTTCTAGGTGCCAATTGAAAGGAGTGGAGAACAGGGCAAGCGCCTTCCAAACTAGGTGTTTCCTTGAGGTGACAAGGACTTAGAAAGTGCGCCTAAGGTGAGTGCCTTGAGTGAAAAGGTCTAACAAACATCTTTGAACCCCCTTTCAAGGTTAGGCGCATTCTGGAGGTGGAAACAAGTAGAAGGTGCGCCTTAGCTTCCTTTGTCAATTCTTGCAAGTCTTTGTTGATTAGGAAGGTGGAATGCTTCATTGTAGAATGAGCGCCTATCTTCTAATGTTCAAACTACTTCTTCTGGCTCACTCTGTGGCTAGGCGCCAGAGCTAAACTGTTCACACAAGGGAGTGCGCCTAGACTCACTTGATGTTTTCTTACTACTTCAACCCCTGGAAGATGTTCCAAGGTGTTCCCTTTTACAAGCACCTGACCTCCCAAGTTCCTTCATGTGCTATTCCTTGAAGGCGCCAAAACTGAGCTCCAGTGCCATGGGATTGTGCCTAACATCTTTGAAGAGTTTCTAAGCCTTTTGCAAGTTGATATCCCAAACTCATCTTCTAGGCGCAACAGGAGCTTTCCAAAGGAGTTTCCAAGTTTTAGACGCCAAGCGAGGTCATGGGTGAATGGAACTGCGCCTTAGGAGATGACTGGATCCTAAGCGTCAGTCTGGAGTTACAGTGGAATTGATATGCGCCTCAACTAGCTTAGGCGCCCATTTGAAGTGATTCCTTTAACACTTCTCTGTCAATATCAACTGCAAGGATGATCTCCAAATCCAATTTTGATCCTCTGGAGATGCAAATAGCTTTACATTTCACTAGGTTCCATCAATGATGATCGTCAACCAAAGCGCATTTCAAAGGTGAGATAGGCAAGTGAGGCACCAAACTAGTCCTTAAGACTTATCTCCTTCTATCAAGTCAATTTCAACTATGTGAGAGAGTTCTATTCTAGGCGCAAAATGGAAATGTTTCATCAATTGGTGCATCTTACAAAGCTCCCAATTCTAGGCGCCAGAGCCAAAGAGTTTTTCCCAACACATGCACCTGGGCTAGGAATTCACGTAAGAGACATCACTTAGCTTTAAAACTTTCAATCTATAGCCATCTAGGCTAGGCGCTCCAATGGAGGATCCTTGAACTCATGCATTGGCGCCTTCTAGTTCTAGGCACCCATTTTGGATGATTCATCCTGATACTAGCGCCCAAAATGACTATACTCTCTTCATTATCCAATTCACTTAGAAGACTCAAGTTGGAGACTTAGTTGTCTATCCATGTTCTCCAGAAGATTCATTGTACCTCTATGCACTATCTCCTTCAAGGCGCTCCTTAAAATCATTGGAAGTGCTTAGGACTTACCTTAGTCCAAAGCGCCACAATCCATTCCTTAAAGCACAAAGAATTCTCAAAGGCGCCCCTATTTACCTCTAAGCACTCAAATATCATTTAGATTCAAGGCGCACATTTAGCTCCAAAACGCAAATTTCCATCATCAACCCATCAAGGTGCATCATCTTCCCTTTGTATCCCCTTCAAGGCGCAGACATTCACTTCTTCACACTCAAACTCACTCTCTGGCGCCAGAATAGGTGTATAACTTCAAATAAGGCGCTAATCTTAGGTTTCTAAGTACTTAGTTTGATCTTAAGGCTATCCTTCCTCTAAGCACTCTCTTCAACTCCCTCACTGAAGGCCCTCTATAAGTTTGGGCGCATTTCATCCCAAGGCTCTTCAACATCATCCAAGGCGCAAATTCACTCTCCAAGACAAGGTGCAAAAAACCCTATCCTAAGGCGCTCAAATCTTGCTTCTAGACCTAGGCGCACAAACATGAGATTAAGGATCATTCTGGCCACCATCACTTCCCTAAAGGCGCAAAATTGGTGTAGATACATTCCATTTATTAAGGATCATTCTGGCGCCCAAATCTTGTCAAAGCAAAGGATCAATAGGTTCTCTCTAAGGCGCACTCCAGGGTTTGATCTTGCAAGACTTCTCACGTCAAAATTTTGACCAAGACACTCAAGGCACTAGTCTTTATCATCTAACCCTACAGTGCACTTACTCATTATGATATACTCCTCAACTTTGTATTCAACCTTGCCCAAGGCGCATATTCACTATAAGGCATTCTCACGTTGTCAAGGCTCAAAGGGCTTCAACTTGCTAAAGGGTAGAGGTCTAGGCGCATATCTGACTTGAAGCTCAAGGCGCTCCAACCCTCTTGCTCTGGAATTCCTTCTAGGCACTAAGTGACTTCTCCAATTCCTTGAAAACATTTGAAGTGTTTTACCTTCTCAAGGTGCTCCTTCGAACTTGACTCCAAGGTGTTATAATCTCAAAGGTGCTGACATCATCTCAACCAAAGGCGCTCAATGATTCATCCCATATCTAGGCGCTAAAACACTTAATCAACCAAGTCATTCAAGGCGCCATTCAGTAAACTCATCTTCCATGATATTCCTATCAAGGCGCATATCACTTCTCTCATGGGCTTTAGGTGCTCAGTTGAGTGTTTCAATACTATTTAGGTGCCAAATTCATTTTAATGCACCAAACACAAAGAGCTTTCAAACACTGGGCGCTCACAAAGAGTCTTCCAACCTTGGGCGCTAAATTAGGTCTTTGCAACTATCCAAGGCGCATATCTTCGTTTGAACAACTTATGGTGCCAAGACAACTTCTCATTAGGGCGCTCAAAACACTTGTGTTTACATTTGAAGTGCTTTACCTTCTTAAGGTGCTCCAGACTAACCTGACTCCAAGGCGCTCCATCATCATCCTTAAGGCGCTAAAAACATCATCTCCACTCTAGGCAAAAACATCATCCAACTCCTTAAGGCACTTCACTGTCAAAGTCTGAAGGCGCTCTACCTAGACCTTTCCCCTAGGCGCCAGAACTCCTAAGCACTCACCAGATAACTCTCTTCTTCAAGGCGCAAATCTTCCTATACTATGATTGCCTCTGAAACGCCGATTAACATGATGTGAGGGTGCAAAGGCTACTCCAATCCTCAGTGAGCGCCTAGTTTAAACAAGGAGAAATAAAGCATTCAAAACTATCCAAACGATCATCCCCTTCCTAATGTCTTCACTGCTCCAGAAAACCTTGGCCAAAATGACACATAACAACTCCTATGAGCGCCCTTATGCCCTAGGATCATCTAGTTTGTGCGTCTTGTAATGAGGAGTTCATGTAAGTTTGGAATGAGCGCCTTGAATAAGTGTAAACTAGCCTAGAGAAGGGTATGTGCACCTTGAGCATTCCAGAGATAACTGTGCGCCTAGAACAATATGAGTGCTCATGATGATGATTAACGCCCTGATGAGACTATGAGCACCTTGTTCAGGAGATACCTTGTTTGATCATAAAATGCACCTTGAGTCTTGAAGGTTTTGAGCGCCTAGGTGATTTGGATGTTGGGATGTTGGTATGCGCCCAAGATTGAGGTAAGTGAGCGCTTGTAATGGAGGAGAGCAATGAGATGAGGTTTAGCGCCTCCAAGTAAGGTCAGAGGTGAGGTTAGAGGTGAAATGCGCCTTTGGACCATTCTGGCGCCTTGGATGAAGAACCTATATCTTGAGCCCAAGAGGTAAAATTTGCGCCTTAGTGGATTTGGAGAGTTACAGAGATTAGAGAAAAGCACCTTGAAGACAGAGTTGTTCAAGGCGCATGTGTGATTTGGTCAAAAACAGGCGCCTAGAGTGAATAGGCTTTCATCCTGACTTAATACACTGCCTCCTTCTGACGATTTTTGGGGCAGCAGAAAACCTTTCACCACGGGCAAATGCCTCAGAGCTATAAAAAACTGAGAGAGGTTATTGTAGAGGCACTCTACATGATCCCGTTGCCTCAGACGGAATGTTTCTAAGTGACATGATTTTCGAGTAACATCTCGTCAAAGATTGCTGCCTTTTTGCACTTTGGACTCTTCAGGGATATCGTCGGTACAATGTAGCTCCGACTGTTTCGACATGTTTGGGTGAGAAATAGGACCATGCCTAGCATAAATGTACCCATTCGGACGCGTTGGAACAGTCAGTTTGGTCGCATCAGGAGCAGGACGAAAGTTACACCCCTTTGCAACTTTACACTGCCTCCTTCTGACGATTTTTGGGGCAGCAGAAAACCTTTCACCACGGGCAAATGCCTCAGAGCTATAAAAAACCGAGAGAGGTTATTGTAGAGGCACTCTACGTGATCCCATTGCCTCAGACGGAATGTTTCTAAGTGACACAGTTTTTGAGTAACATCTCGTCAAAGATTGCTGCCTTTTTGCACTTTGGACTCTTCAAGGATATCGTCGGTACAATGTAGCTCCGACTGTTTCGACATGTTTGGGTGAGAAATAGGACCATGCATAGCATAAATGTACCCATTCGGACGCGTTGGAACAGTCAGTTTGGTCGCATCAGGAGCAGGACGAAAGTTACACCCCTTTGCAACTTTACACTGCCTCCTTCTGACGATTTTTGGGGCAGCAGAAAACCTTTCACCATGGGCAAATACCTCAGAGCTATAAAAAACTGAGAGAGGTTATTGTAGAGGCACTCTACGTGATCCCGTTGCCTCAGACGGAATGTTTCTAAGTGACACAGTTTTCAAGTAACATCTCGTCAAAGATTGCTACCTTTTTGCACTTTGGACTCTTCAGGGATATCGTCGGTACAATGTAGCTCCGACTGTTTCGACATGTTTGGGTGAGAAATAGGACCATGCCTAGCATAAATGTACCCATTCGGACATGTTGGAACAGTCAGTTTGGTCGCATCAGGAGCAAGACGAAAGTTACACCCCTTTGCAACTTTACACTACCTCCTTCTGACGATTTTTGGGGCAGCAGAAAACCTTTCACCATGGGCAAATGCCTCAGAGCTATAAAAAACTGAGAGAGGTTATTGTAGAGGCACTCTACGTGATCCTGTTGCCTCAGACGGAATATTTCTAAGTGACATGATTTTTGAGTAACATCTCGTCAAAGATTGCTGCCTTTTTGCACTTTGGACTCTTCAGGGATATCGTCGGTACAATGTAGCTCCGACTGTTTCGACATGTTTGGGTGAGAAATAAGACCATGCCTAGCATAAATGTACCCATTCAGACGCGTTGGAACAGTCAGTTTGGTCGCATCAGGAGCAGGATGAAAGTTACACCCCTTTGCAACTTTACACTGCCTCCTTCTGACGATTTTTGGGGCAGCAGAAAACCTTTCACCACGGGCAAATGCCTCAGAGCTATAAAAAACCGAGAGAGGTTATTGTAGAGGCACTCTACGTGATCCCGTTGCCTCAGACGGAATGTTTCTAAGTGACACAGTTTTGGAGTAACATCTCGTCAAAGATTGCTGCCTTTTTGCACTTTGGACTCTTCAGGGATATCGTCGGTACAATGTAGCTCCGACTGCTTCGACATGTTTGGCTGAGAAATAGGACCATGCCTAGCATAAATGTACCCATTCAGACGCGTTGGAACAGTCAGTTTGGTCGCATCAGGAGCAGAACAAAAGTTACACCCCTTTGCAACTTTACACTGCCTCCTTCTGACGATTTTTGGGGCAACAGTAAACCTTTCACCACGGGCAAATGCCTCAGAGCTATAAAAAACCGAGAGAGGTTATTGTAGAGGCACTCTACGTGATCCTGTTTCCTCAGACGGAATGTTTCTAAGTGACACGGTTTTCGAGTAACATCTCGTCAAAGATTGCTGCCTTTTTGCACTTTGGACTCTTCAGGGATATCGTCGGTACAATGTAGCTCCGACTGTTTCCACATGTTTGGGTGAGAAATAGGACCATACCTAGCATAAATGTACCCATTCAGACGCGTTGGAACAGTCAGTTTGGTCGCATCAGGAGCAGGACGAAAGTTACACCCCTTTGCAACTTTACACTGCCTCCTTCTGACGATTTTGGGGCAGCAGAAAACCTTTCACCACGGGCAAATGCCTCAGAGCTATAAAAAACTGAGAGAGGTTATTGTAGAGGCACTCTACGTGATCCCGTTGCCTCAGACGGAATGTTTCTAAGTGACACAGTTTTCGAGTAACATCTCGTCAAAGATTGCTGCCTTTTTGCACTTTGGACTCTTCAGGGATATCGTCGGTACAATGTAGCTCCGACTGTTTCGACATGTTTGGGTGAGAAATAGGACCATGCCTAGCATAAATGTACCCATTCGGACGCGTTGGAACAGTCAGTTTGGTCGCATCAGGAGCAGGATGAAAGTTACACCCCTTTGCAACTTTACACTGCCTCCTTCTGACGATTTTTGGGGTAGCAGAAAACCTTTCACCACGGGCAAATGCCTCAGAGCTATAAAAAACTGAGAGAGGTTATTGTAGAGGCACTCTACGTGATCCCGTTGCCTCAGACGGAATGTTTCTATGTGGCACGATTTTCGAGTAACATCTCGTCAAAGATTGCTACCTTTTTGCACTTTGGACTCTTCAGGGATATCGTCGGTACAATGTAGCTCCGACTGTTTCGACATGTTTGGGTGAGAAATAGGACCATGCCTAGCATAAATGTACCCATTCAGACGCGTTGGAATAGTCAGTTTGGTCGCATCAGGAGCAGGACGAAAGTTACACCCCTTTGCAACTTTACACTGCCTCCTTCTGACGATTTTTGGGGCAACAGAAAACCTTTCACCACGGGCAAATGCCTCAGAGCTATAAAAAACCGAGAGAGGTTATTGTAGAGGCACTCTACGTGATCCCATTGCCTCAGACGGAATGTTTCTAAGTGACACGGTTTTTGAGTAACATCTCGTCAAAGATTGCTGCCTTTTTACACTTTGGACTCTTCAGGGATATCGTCGGTACAATGTAGCTCCGACTGTTTCGACATGTTTGGGTGAGAAATAGGACCATGCCTAGCGTAAATGTACCCATCTGAATGCGTTGGAACAATCAGTTTGGTCACATCACGAGCAAGACACCAAAAATGCAAAGGTTGCTTTGTGCAACTTGACAACATTGACACTTTTTTGCAACATGACTCAAAGACCCAAACTGACCCCAAATGACTCAAAGTGACTTAAAATCACCTTGATTATAGAGGTCAAGGCGCTCCTTATCATTCATTCATTATGAGCGCCTTGAGAGAATGGTATATAGGTCATCATCATGATTGGGCGCCCTGGATCCAGAGTGTTGGAGAGATCATCAAATGGTGTCTAGTAGGGTGAGTTATGAGTTTGGTCGCATCAGGAGCAGGACACCAAAAATGCATAACATGATGATGTAAAAATGTGTACATATGTGTAAAAATGCAGGAGGAAATAAAAAAAGACAAACCTTACAAATTAATGTGCATACTTACAACTCAATGTAACATAACTTTACAAAATCAATGTGAATACTTACAAATTAATCCAATGAACCATCTGGATCTGCTCTACTCTTTATTGTGTCAAGTATTGCTTCATGGTCAGACTCACGCACCTTCCACAATATTTTGTTCAAAGGTCTACCCCGATACTTTATCAAATGAACATTGGATGCCACGACAAGGTTCGACTAATGAAGAATCTTTCGATGCATGTCAAAGTCCTGAAATAGCCAAATATTAACACTCTTATGTGGGTACCTTCTAAGCCATGTTCCAGTAATAACCACTGATCCTGTAGGGTATTTGATGTTTTCTCCATCTGTAACAGGGGCCTCCAATTTCTTTTTGGCCTCAACACAACGGCATAAGTAATAATCTGTTCCCTCTTCATTATCTTCATCTGCAATAACTGCATATACGTGTCCTACATTGATATGTGTAGCAAATTAGATGAAATTAGTCAACATTACAAAAACACTACAAAGTAAGATGACATTACCTGGTTGAACTAGATGAAATTAGATGCATATATGTGCCCTATATTACCTGGTTGAACTAAATCTGATATGTGGTCAAAGTCAACTGACGATTCCATCTGTGTTAGTTCCAGTGTCGTCGGGGGTCGATACGTGTCAAGTGGGCTAAGATAACTTAACTGTCATTCGTCAACCCACTCCTTTGACTCGCACTCATCCCAGACTTGAATTGTACAGGAAGAACAAAAGCATGACATCTTTCGTGTATGGATACTCCATGAACCTGCAATTGAACTTCTGAAAGAGTGCATCTCATTTGATCCTGTCAGTGTACAACAATCCTCATATGGTGCAATGTTAGTATCATCTATCAACCAAAAAAATCTACGAACTAAAGACTTACCTTCATTACCTGGACCCATGGAAGCATTACACCACTCGACAATTGATTTTGCATCTGTCAACTTTGCATTGTCTTTATACTTTAACTCTTCTCGTGCTATGGCTCTTTTGATACATGCTCCTGCACCATCATGCTCCCCCTTTCCATGCCCGGCCTCACAAAAGTTCCACATATGTTGAATACCTGTAAAATTATGCCTCCTACTCAGCCAATAGAAATTCCGCGAGTTCTTGAATTGTGATGCACAATTATCCGACCATATGATATGCTGACTAAACGATATGCCCCTTCTAGCCAAATCATTATAGAACACCTGAAAGCAACCTTGCACGAACTCCGTAGAATGCGTGCGATCATCACTAATATAGAAATGATACTCCCTTATGATCTTTCTGTCATCCTCTGTACTATCATTCGCATGAATGAATGCGATGTGCACAAATATAGAAACCTGTGTGGAGTTGTAATATTGTGATTGCACCTCACGCTGTGGCTGTAGACTGTAGTTCTCTGCAAAGTCGACGACTGAAACAATGCTACCAACTGGAAATGTGTCCTTGCATAACTTGAATTGCAAGTCCAACCATCGAGCTCTATGGGCATGTCTTGCATACTCATACACTATGCTGTCACGAAATATAGGCATAAACTGATACACTGGAATCTTTTCAATAACTAATTCACACCTCTTTGCTTCTTTACCATCTTTTGTATTGTATGCCACTGTTTTATACTTGCCAAATTCTACTAGTTCATTTCCAACCGCATGTGTT
The DNA here is from genome assembly GCA_027924645.1 of Cunninghamia lanceolata. Taxonomy (NCBI): domain Eukaryota; kingdom Viridiplantae; phylum Streptophyta; class Pinopsida; order Cupressales; family Cupressaceae; genus Cunninghamia; species Cunninghamia lanceolata. Next base: position 12,228,181 of record BSBN01000870.1, on the reverse strand, counting down.
ATTTCCATATGTTCACATATTGGCAAATGTTGCAAGCCACCGCAACGATGACATGTGCCATCCAAGCATAATTTCTTGTAGAATATTTGACCTTCCTCTCTTTCACATAAAATTCTTGATATGAAATCTCTTGAAGATGTTGGTGGGGCACATATGGCACAACCCTGCAAATTATTGTTAGTATGCATATCTAAACATATAGACCTATAAGCATCAAAATGGTTAGAAAATTCAATATGTAATCTACAACAACAAGTAGTGCGTGTGTGATTTATCTTAACATAGAAAGGTTTTAGCATTTCAAAATATCTTTGACAAATTTTAATTTGAGGATACTTCTCTAGAAATTTACCATAAAACTGTGTTTGAGTCTCATCCAAAAAATGCTTTGGATGTGGCTCGCGGTTCTGACTACCAATTCTCCTTCTTACCACATCCCTTTGATTCGGAGATACCCTTGTGTAATCCTTCCAAAAGTCTTCAATTAGTGACCTCAATGCTTCAACAATTGGTTTATCTTTTCGTGGTAGTCTCCCCGAGAACGCCCATAATTCATTGGCATTAGTGTCCTCAATTCTTTGGCGTCTTCCAATGGCTCTTGATAAAGTTTTCCTATTAATTCTCAATTTTTGACTTGTCTTTCTAATAAGACGAGCTTTCCTCGTTTGACTACTTACTATAGTCGATGTAATCACACGCCATGTTGCATTACTATCTTTTGTGCGTGAGGTGTTACCCACACTCTCATACGCACTCATTAGATTCTTGACAATAGATTTTTCACTTGAAGCCTCTGATGTTCTCAACCCAAGAATCTTCATGATAGACCTATACTTTATACTTCGCATCATTTCAACGAATAGTTGACATCTTGCAGTCTCATTTAACTTTTCAAAGAACAATCTCCAAATCTTATTAGCATATCTTCTACAAGTGCGTTTTGGAATCTTACCTTCCATTGGCTGCAAAATATTCTCATCAATATCAATCAAATACTTTGGCTTTCTATGCAAAATTCTAGGTGGTGTCAAGTTAGGTAAATTCATCTCAACATTAGGAATTTCATCAATATTTAAATGAGATGGGTTAGATGGCATACCTTCGATCGAAGATGGAATAGATGACATACCTTGAGGTCGAGGTGGGAATGATGGCGTACCTCCTTCATCACATGTGAGTGATGATGTACTCTCAACTTGAGATGTGGTAGATGGTGTCCCTACATGTTGTCTTGCGATAAAGGATGTGTCTCCAACTATGGTATTTAAATCTCTCGTACCACGAAGTTTTTGCATTCGTTCTCTTTGTCCCGCCAATACCATATCTCTTTGTGATGGTTGTGGTTCCTCTTCAATTGGTATGTCTTCATTTATCGTGTCCAATTTCCTCTTCTCACGAAGTTCCCTCATAGCCATTGCTTTCTTTGCATTCTTAGCTTCTATCTCTTCCTGTGTTGGTTTAATTCTTGATCGTTTCCTCGGCATGACGGAGAATTTGTCTGTAGCATGATAAAGAGACCAATATTAGTTCCTAAGAAATGAATACATGATAATAGTGGGATTGTATTTTTTTTATGTTGTAAGGATTTATTCTTGTATAGTTTGACATCATGGTATGAACTAAGGTTTGTTTATTACACATAATTATTAAAGAGCCCAAGTGTAGAAAATATACATGGCATCATGTGAGATTGTAGGTTGCTTTATTGATTGGAAATGTGTCTATTTTAAACATGTATGATAATGCATGATAAAGTAATTCAATCCGAAATAAAGAAAATGTAAAGAACATGCATGTAAAGACTTGACATACCTAAAAAATGAAGATTTGAAAGGAGAGAGTACCCAATTATGTAGTGTTTTTATCTTCTTGCATCAAACTCCTCAACAATTTGAGTTTTTCACCACTTGCTTCCTTTTCAATGTTAAATTCTTAAAATTGAATCAAAATTAACATTGCAATACTACAAAAATTGAAACTTGTATAGATATATATCAAATTTGGTTTGAAAACTATGTTATTTCCTCCTTCTCAAGTTGGCAAAGCAGAAAAGGTGGTGGAAAGATCATGCAAAGGTGGTACAATGTGTCAAATGTGCATGTGAACTTCCCAATAGCATGAAAGCACTTCTTTTTTGTCGGAGCACGCGCAGAATCAGTAAGAAAACAGAGCATGTGGGCCTGGATCACGGGGGTAACCAATTTTTTACCGTTTCAGTAGAATTACAAAATGCGAGCGCGTTATAACGCGAGCGCATTTTGTCCTGCTATAGATCTCTAAACCCTAAACCCTCAACTCTAATCCCTTGACCCTCAACCCTCAATGTCAAATCCTAATCCCTCAACCCTATCCCTAAACCCTCAACCCTCAATGTCAAATCCTAATCCCTCAACCTCAACCTTGTCCCTAAACCCTAATCCCTTCAACCTCAACCCTATCCCTAAACCCTTGACCCTCGAACCTCAGCCCTCAACGTCAAACCGTAATCCCTTGATGCAGAGCGAAACAAGTTGAACATTAACACAGGTGAAAAAATCCTTGAAAGTCCACAAAATAACCTTTACAGTGTATATCGGCAAGACAATTTAAATGTCACACCGAAATGTACCTCAACCCTCAACCCTCAACATCAAACCCTCGAACCTCAACCCTCAACCCTCAACATCAAACCCTAATCCCTCAACCCTTAACTCTAATCCCTCGACCTTAAACCTTGATCCTAAACCCTAAACCCTCAACGCCAAATTCTAATCCCTCAACCCTTCACTCTAATCCCTCAATCCTAAACCCTATCCCTAAACCCTCAACACTATACCTTAAACCCTAATCCCTCAACCCTAACCCTAAACCTTGTCCCTAAACCCTAATTCCTTCAACCTCAACCCTATCCCTAAACCCTTGACCCTCGAACCTCAGCCCTCGACGTCAAACCCTAATCCCTCAACCCTTAACTCTGATCCCTCATCTCTCAACCCTAACCCTAAACCCTCAACCCTCAACATCAAACCCTAATCCCTCAACCCTCAACCCTAATCTGTCATCTGTCATCCCTCCACACTCTACTTTAACCCTAATTCCTCAACCCTCGACCCTCGAACCTCAACCCTCAACCCTCAACATCAAACCCTAATCCCTCAATCCTTAACTCTAATCCCTCGACCTTCAACCATGATCCTAAACCCTAAACCCTCAACGCCAAATTCTAATCCCTCAACCCTTCACTCTAATCCCTCAACCCTAAACCCTATCCCTAAACCCTCAACACTATACCTTAAACCCTAATCCCTCAACCCTAACCCTAAACCTTGTCCCTAAACCCTAATCCCTTCAACCTCAACCCTATCCCTAAACCCTTGACCCTTGAACCTCAGCCCTCGACGTCAAACCCTAATCCCTCAACCCTTAACTCTGATCCCTCATCTCTCAACCGTAACCCTAAACCCTCAACCCTCAACATCAACCCCTAATCCCTCAACCCTCAACCCTAATCTATCATCCGTCATCCCTCCACACTCTACTTTAACCCTAATTCCTCGACCCTCAACCCTATCCCTAAACCCTTGACCCTCAAACCTCAACCCTCAACCCTCAACATCAAACCCTAATCCCTCAACCCTTAACTCTAATCCCTCGACCTTCAACCCTGATCCTAAACCCTAAACCCTCAACGCCAAATTCTAATCCCTCAACCCTTCACTCTAATCCCTCAACCCTAAACCCTATCCCTAAACCCTCAACACTATACCTTAAACCCTAATCCCTCAACCCTAACCCTAAACCTTGTCCCTAAACCCTAATCCCTTCAACCTCAACCCTATCTCTAAACCCTTGACCCTCGAACCTCAGCCCTCGACGTCAAACCCTAATCCCTCAACCCTTAACTCTGATCCCTCATCTCTTAACCCTAACCCTAAACCCTCAACCCTCAACATCAACCCCTAATCCCTCAACCCTTAACCCTAATCTATCATCCGTCATCCCTCCACACTCTACTTTAACCCTAATTCCTCGACCCTCAACCCTATCCCTAAACCCTTGACCCTCGAACCTCAACCCTCAACCCTCAACATCAAACCCTAATCCCTCAACCCTTAACTCTAATCCCTTGACCTTCAACCCTGATCCTAAACCCTAAACCCTCAACGCCAAATTCTAATCCCTCAACCCTTCACTCTAATCCCTCAACCCTAAACCCTATCCCTAAACCCTCAACACTATACCTTAAACCCTAATCCCTCAACCCTAACCCTAAACCTTGTCCCTAAACCCTAATCCCTTCAACCTCAACCCTATCCCTAAACCCTTGACCCTCGAACCTCAGCCCTCGACGTCAAACCCTAATCCCTCAACCCTTAACTCTGATCCCTCATCTCTCAACCCTAACCCTAAACCCTCAACCCTCAACATCAAACCCTAATCCCTCAACCCTCAACCCTAATCTGTCATCTGTCATCCCTCCACACTCTAATTTAACCCTAATTCCTCGACCCTCGACCCTTGAACCTCAACCCTCAACCCTCAACATCAAACCCTAATCCCTCAACCCTTAACTCTGATCCCTCATCTCTCAACCCTAACCCTAAACCCTCAACCCTCAACATCAAACCCTAATCCCTCAACCCTCAACCCTAATCTGTCATCTGTCATCCCTCCACACTCTACTTTAACCCTAATTCCTCGACCCTCGACCCTCGAACCTCAACCCTCAACCCTCAACATCAAACCCTAATCCCTCAACCCTTAACTCTAATCCCTCAACCTTCAACCCTGATCCTAAACCCTAAACCCTCAACGCCAAATTCTAATCCCTCAACCCTTCACTCTAATCCCTCAACCCTAAACCCTATCCCTAAACCCTCAACACTATACCTTAAACCCTAATCCCTCAACCCTAACCCTAAACCTTGTCCCTAAACCCTAATCCCTTCAACCTCAACCCCATCCCTAAACCCTTGACCCTCAAACCTCAGCCCTCGACGTCAAACCCTAATCCCTCAACCCTTAACTTTGATCCCTCATCTCTTAAACCTAACCCTAAACCCTCAACCCTCAACATCAAACCCTAATCCCTCAACCCTCAACCCTAATCTATCATCCGTCATCCCTCCACACTCTACTTTAACCCTAATTCCTCGACCCTCAACCCTATCCCTAAACCCTTGACCCTCGAACCTCAACCCTCAACCCTCAACATCAAACCCTAATCCCTCAACCCTTAACTCTAATCCCTCGACCTTCAACCCTGATCCTAAACCCTAAACCCTCAACGCCAAATTCTAATCCCTCAACCCTTCACTCTAATCCCTCAACCCTAAACCCTATCCCTAAACCCTCAACACTATACCTTAAACCCTAATCCCTCAACCCTAACCCTAAACCTTGTCCCTAAACCCTAATCCCTTCAACCTCAACCCTATCCCTAAACCCTTGACCCTCGAACCTCAGCCCTCGACGTCAAACCCTAATCCCTCAACCCTTAACTCTGATCCCTCATCTCTCAACCCTAACCCTAAACCCTCAACCCTCAACATCAAACCCTAATCCCTCAACCCTCAACCCTAATCTGTCATCTGTCATCCCTCCACACTCTACTTTAACCCTAATTCCTCGACCCTCGACCCTTGAACCTCAACCCTCAACCCTCAACATCAAACCCTAATCCCTCAACCCTTAACTCTGATCCCTCATCTCTCAACCCTAACCCTAAACCCTCAACCCTCAACATCAAACCCTAATCCCTCAACCCTCAACCCTAATCTGTCATCTGTCATCCCTCCACACTGTACTTTAACCCTAATTCCTTGACCCTTGACCCTCGAACCTCAACCCTCAACCCTCAACATCAAACCCTAATCCCTCAACCCTTAACTCTAATCCCTCGACCTTCAACCCTGATCCTAAACCCTAAACCCTCAACGCCAAATTCTAATCCCTCAACCCTTCACTCTAATCCCTCAACCCTAAACCCTATCCCTAAACCCTCAACACTATACCTTAAACCCTAATCCCTCAACCCTAACCCTAAACCTTGTCCCTAAACCCTAATCCCTTCAACCTCAACCCTATCCCTAAACCCTTGACCCTCGAACCTCAGCCCTCGACGTCAAACCCTAATCCCTCAACCCTTAACTCTGATCCCTCATCTCTTAACCCTAACCCTAAACCCTCAACCCTCAACATCAAACCCTAATCCCTCAACCCTCAACCCTAATCTATCATCCGTCATCCCTCCACACTCTACTTTAACCCTAATTCCTTGACCCTCAACCCTATCCCTAAACCCTTGACCCTCGAACCTCAACCCTCAACCCTCAACATCAAACCCTAATCCCTCAACCCTTAACTCTAATCCCTCGACCTTCAACCCTGATCCTAAACCCTAAACCCTCAATGCCAAATTCTAATCCCTCAACCCTTCACTCTAATCCCTCAACCCTAAACCCTCAACACTATACCTTAAACCCTAATCCCTCAACCCTAACCCTAAACCTTGTCCCTAAACCCTAATCCCTTCAACCTCAACCCTATCCCTAAACCCTTGACCCTCGAACCTCAGCCCTCGACGTCAAACCCTAATCCCTCAACCCTTAACTCTGATCCCTCATCTCTCAACCCTAACCCTAAACCCTCAACCCTCAACATCAAACCCTAATCCCTCAACCCTCAACCCTAATCTGTCATCTGTCATCCCTCCACACTCTACTTTAACCCTAATTCCTCGACCCTCGACCCTCAAACCTCAACCCTCAACCCTCAACATCAAACCCTAATCCCTCAACCCTTAACTCTAATCCCTCGACCTTCAACCCTGATCCTAAACCCTAAACCCTCAACGCCAAATTCTAATCCCTCAACCCTTCACTCTAATCCCTCAACCCTAAACCCTATCCCTAAACCCTCAACACTATACCTTAAACCCTAATCCCTCAACCCTAACCCTAAACCTTGTCCCTAAACCCTAATCCCTTCAACCTCAACCCTATCCCTAAAACCTTGACCCTCAAACCTCAGCCCTCGACGTCAAACCCTAATCCCTCAACCCTTAACTCTGATCCCTCATCTCTCAACCCTAACCCTAAACCCTCAACCCTCAACATCAAACCCTAATCCCTCAACCCTCAACCCTAATCTATCATCCGTCATCCCTCCACACTCTACTTTAACCCTAATTCCTCGACCCTCAACCCTATCCCTAAACCCTTGACCCTCGAACCTCAACCCTCAACCCTCAACGTCAAATCCTAATCCCTCAACCCTAAACCCTATCCCTAAACCCTCAACACTATACCTTAAACCCTAATCCCTCATCCCTCAACCCTAAACCTTATCCCTAAACCCTAATCCCTCAACCCTCAACCCTAATCTGTCATCCCCCAACTCTAATCCTTCATCCCTAAACCCTAAATGTTATCCCTATTCCTACACCCTCAACAGAATCGATACTATACCTTAAACCCTAATCCCTTATCCCTAAACCCTCCAACCCTATCCCTAATCCTTATACCCTCCACACTCTACTTTAACCCTAATTCCTCGACCCTCAACCCTATCCCTAAACCCTTGACCCTCGAACCTCAACCCTCAACCCTCAACGTCAAACCCTAATCCCTCAACCCTTAACTCTGATCCCTCGACCCTCAACACTATACCTTAAACCCTAATCCATATCCCTCAACCCTTAACCCTTAAAACTTAAACCCTATCCCTACACCCTCAACACTTGACACTATATCTTAAGCCTTAAACCCTCATCCCTAAAACCTCAACCCTCAATCCTTAAACCCTAAACCCTATCCCTAATCCCTCTACCCTCAAGACTCTAACCCTAACCTCGACATTAAATGCTAATCCGTCAACCCTAAACCCTAATCCTAAACCCTCAACCCTAAACCTTATCCCTAAACCCTAATCCCTCAACCCTCAACCCTAATCCATCATCCCTCAACTATAATCCCTCATCCCTAATCCCTAAATGCTATCCCTATTCCTAAACTCTCAACAGACTTGATACTATACCTTAAACCCTAATCCCTTATCCCTAAACCCTCCAACCCTATCCCTAATCCTTACACCCTCCACACTCTACTTTAACCCTAATCCCTCAACCCTAAACCCTATCCCTAAACCCTTGACCCTTGAACCTCAACCCTCAACCCTTAATGTCAAACCCTAATCCCTCAACCCTTAACTTTGATCCCTCAACCCTCAACCGTAATCTGTCATCCCTCATCCCTAAACCTTAAACGCTATCCCTATTCCTAGACCCTCAACGGGCTCGATACTATACCTTAAACGCTAATCCCTTATCCGTAAACCTTTCAACTCTATCCTTTATGCCTTAACCCTCATGATAAATAGCCTTGAATGTAAAAAAATTTGAGTGGGACATAACGCGCTCGCGTTATGTCAAACATGGGAAAATACAGACTTGCGGGAAAAACATAACGCGCTCGCGTTATTTCTTACTTTGGGAATCCCAAGCCTTGGGCTTGGGATTTGCTTTGGATTTCCAACCCAAAGGCTTGGAGTGCCTTATGAACAGTCACAGACGTGTTTTTCTGTATTCTTCAAAATTTCACATAATTTCGTTCGTGCTAACCCTCAGATTTGCACGTGTTTCAAGGTTGAACAAATCGAACACATGGGTAATGTTAGGCTTTCTCTTAGCTATTTGACGATGTGATTTTTTTCACATTTTAACAATGTTAAGCCTTTCATCTTTAATTTCTTTTGTTTGTGTGTCCGTTTTTATGCAAAAACCACTGTTTGGTCTTTTTTTCATTGTAAAATAACTATTCATTCAAATTTCAAAAAAATTACATATTTAGAAACTAGACTCCATTCTACAAATATTAAAAAAATAAAAAAATGATTTTCAATTAGTTTTCAAAATTTATAGGGGTAGCACGGCCAAAATTCTATTTTTTAGGATGTGTCCACTTTAAAAATTAGTAAAAAATCAAATATTCATCAAAAAATTATCAGAAAAATCGGGCATAAACTAAATGCTATTAGCTAATTTCTCAGCGAAGCAATTTTAAAAATACCAAAAAAAAGTTGACCTTTTGAGGGAGCCACAAAACATGCTATGTTATGTTTTTTTGACAGAAACAACACCAATTTCTGTGGCTCCCTCTTTTGAACCCCTTAATCTATGCCATTTTCAAAACAAAATAGTAGTTTAGAAAGTAGACTCGGAGCACTACGAACATTGTTTTGGTTGTATCTCTAAATTTTGAGTGTAACTATGCTCAATTTCTCATCCAAGGCCAGTATTTCCTGATTTCAGAAAAAAAGTGGCCACTTAAGACCCCTTTTTGGCCCCCCATCTTCTTGCACTTACCCGAATATTGAAGCTAACTTTTATTTGGCTAACAAATAAATATATTATGAACCTATTTGCAACAACTTATGATATGGTTTTCATATAATTAGTTTTTTATATAAATTATTAGTTAAATTTTACACTTTTATGTTAAGAACAATATGGAATATGAAACATACAATAAAGCATTTTTGTTAAGAGAATGATGGGTACGAGGAAAGGTGCATCCAATCATAAGATTTATCATTTATGCCTTTATAATTTTTTTTAGATGAATCTTACAATTCATAGTTTGAATCATTATAAGGTGTTATGTCATAAAATGTCCCCCTAGGACTTTTACCTTGTAAGTTTAGCTCCCGAGTCCCTTGTTTTTTATCATGCATGTTAGAATTAACTCCTGAGACAAAATGGCCTAAAACCCATGTCAAATGGGACTTGAGGGACATCTATGAGCTTAAACCCTGACCCAAAATAGGTTTTGGGGCAAGGGTGCTTATACCCTTGTCTTGTCCTATTTTGGTAGGGTCCCAAATTTGAATGTTGATTTTGTGACCATTAAAAGGTTTCCTTGCTGACATCTTAAGTTTGAATTACAAAATTTATAGTGGGAATGCATATATAAGCATGTTTAGGACTTCATTTGTAAACTATAAGATGACTAGAGATGATTATGTTATTTTGGAGAGCTTATGATTTTAAAGCATTCAAAGCATTCATTGTGGCATCTAGTAGACTTGTGTTGTTGTGTTTGTTATTGCAGATTTGGCTTCATCTTCTCATGCTGTGAAGGATATTCATCTACATGCGAGCTACACCTCCGAGGTGATATCTATTTGTGTTTGAATCAATCATTTATCAATTTGTTTTTTCCTTTGACTTGCAAGGATAAACACTCTCTATCTAACAATGGTGTTGGAATGCTTGAATGTAATTCCAAGGCTTGACCAAGGCAATCTCCTAAACACCACAATCCCCAAACCCTCTTATTGTGATTGCAGGTAACAGGTATCAGATCACAAGGAGTGGAGTTGCATATGAGTGTTATAGAGCATAAGGATTCCAGATCTGACAGAAAGAAGTAGAACAAAGCACAGTCAGGGCTTGGGCACTAGTCTGTTTTCCCTCTAGGTTTACAGAGCTTGAAATCTCTAGAACAGGAATAATCAGTAGCAAGAGTCTAGAAACCCCCAAAGAAAATACTATATTGGGCTTGGGTGCAAGTCCCTTTGTCCTTGACATTTTAGGATCTTGAACTTCAAAATTTGGTGTGTATCTGATCTCCATTTAGCATCTTTGTGTGCGAGCATTTATCAGAATTTGTCTGTTTGTTTACGATTTTGCATAATTAGGGTTTTGAGTATAATTAGGCATTAAATTAACACATTAATCATCAATTTCCAAATTTCCCTATCATTACAAGTGACAACCAACCTGTAGGTGAATCCTCTTGTAGAAGTTGTGATTCAACTCAGCTAACTGTCTTCAAATGTGTGTAGTGAAAGGAGGATCTAGCTAAACTACCTATCAAACCCTCATCCCCCTTTTTTATACATAACATTTTCGTGAACCTGTGTTTTTATTGAATTTTACACCTTGTCGAGTGTTGTACTTTAGATTTGTATTCATTCATTTCATTATCAGCATATTGCATTTGAAAATCTACAAAAAAAATTGAAAATTCTGAAAAATTTGAAAAAATCAAGTATTCTAGGCTTGCATTTTGACATAGTTTGCACTGCATTTCATCTAAATCATTTAAATCTCTGATATTTGCATTAGATCTGATATAAATTATAGTAGTACATCATTCTTGTTGAAGTCACAACACAACTGAGAGGGGGGGTGAATTAGGTGTATCAAAACTTTAACCTTAATTGATCAATTTTACAATCACATTAACTTGCTTTAACCACTTAATCTGATATGAAGACTAAACATGAAAAGTAGAAACAAAAAATAAGCACATCAACAGTATTCACACATGAACACTAGATTTTTACATGGAAAACCCTTAGAAAGGGAAAAACCATGGGGAGTGTTAGCTCACAATATAATGTAGTAACAATATTAAATATCAAAGAGGCTCACTGCCAAGAGGGCTCATGACCCAAATGAATGCTCACTGCAAGAAAGGATCACTGCCAAATGGGTAGTTCACTGTCAGTGGGTGGCTCACTGCCAAGGGATGAACTGATATAGTAGCATATATAGCATGCTTGAGTTTAGTTCCATTGAAGCACAATGTATTTCTCCTATTCTGCATTTTGCGTAGCTTTTATTGAATAGGTTTGGCATTGAGGTGAACCACAAGATGATGCATGACTTTAAAGATGGAGTGTCAAGGCATATCACCATAAGACCACATGAAGAAATCAACACAATCTTTAAGGGTGATGGTTATGCCTTCTTTGATGTGAAGGTCCAGTGGAGCTACTATCTTAGAGAGTTTAGGGTCCTCTTCTATTCATAGGTTGATGTCTATAGCATCCTCAACAAGGAGAGGGAAGTCATCTTGTATCTGAGTGGTATCTAATGGAAGGTGAAGTTTTTCATTGAGGAGATCTTGGGAAGTGTCCATTTTTATTGTATCATTTTAATCGATCACAAGTTTCTTCTTATATCTTGTTGCTATTATGCCTACTAGGGTGCCTTAGGACTAAAGGGTTCTTTCTTTCTCTCCAAAATAAGCATAGGTGTTAAGTATGGTGGAAAAGTCTTTCTTATGATTACAATGGGGATGTGGTCTTGACACTTCATAAGTTTCATAATGGCTTCATCATTTTGGAAAACATCAAATCATAAAGGGTTGTGTTGGTCCCAATCGATAAGCTCAAGGTATTATAGGTCTAAGGAGGTGGTGAGGATAGTGACCTATCATGAAAGAGGTTAGTGGTGGCAAGATCTTCATAAGAGTCATGAGTGGGGCCTGTTGGTTTTTTCTTCTGAATCAGCATTAGGGTTTGCCAGTTCTAATGCACGGGCAGATTCAACCAACTAATACAGGAGGTTGCGTGAGCTCCTCCCCTTCACTTCTGGTTCTGCCACACCCAGGGGGGTGTCCCTATAACTAAAGATGTAACCTTGACTTTCTCAATGACTGATAGATTTAGCTTGATAGCAATAGGCAAAATACTCTCATGTCTGGACCAAGATCTGCATGGTAGATCACAAGGTTGGCAACATTCTTGGACATATTTGTCTGGTGGGTATGAGAGCATGCAGGGGGTTCCTAATCCTACTCCTACAACTAACAGGTTGAAGTGATGAAATGGGTGGACATAATGTCCTGGATGCAAGACAAGGGGTTTTGGCTCATAACTACTAACCCAAGAGCAGACTGGTGCCTATCCATTGGGAAAGGAGTTAACTAGACATATACAACAGATGGTTTGCAACTTGTCATTCAAGTTTCAAGGGGTTGAGCTTGATGCTTGCCTTACAAACATCACCCAAGGATGGGTATTTAGCTGCCTCTACTTACAGATATCCCTGCTGACATGCAACCTTCCCCATGCTCAACCTAAAACAATTTAATCCACTCCTTGAATGGAAGTTAGAGATCAAACATGTGATACAGAAAACCATAGCCTAGAACCTGAGAAACCCTTAGCAACTAGATTCAAAAGAAGGAGAATAACATGCAACAAATGGAGACAAGCAGATAAACACATGCAATGAAGCATTTCTCATATAAAATCAACATTGAAACTGAACATATGTGCAAAATACATTCATGTTGTAACTCATAAACTCCAAAATGGGATAGAACAACTAGGGTCATGCCCTGTCTTTCGTTATTTACACAAAAATTACCCAGGCCTTCAACAACCAACAAATGAGCAACATAGCTTGCTATATACAGCAAGGTAGGTAGTCAACATTAATCACTGGGTGACTCAAAAGTCTGCCAGATACAGTTCATTCTGAGGAAATGGCACTCAAACATTCAATGCAGCAGGTGGAAGAGGAGACAGGGAAAGGTCTCGAGCCCTGTGCCGCCGCCTGGGGATTCATATCTTCAATCAAGTACTAGATCCATCCACGCCATCGCCCATACCCTATAAGATCTGCCATTAATGGCGCACCAACTCGTAGCCTTGGGAAAAACATCATACTGTGCATCGCAACTATTTCCCGCCAAGATTTATCACCCTGATATTTCAAATTTATGTGGGAACTAATTATCCCACATGCACCCCATGGTGACCTCTCTAATACTTTATATACTAGGTCGTGAGCATATATGATGTCGGTGCTTTTGCTCCCAATGACACTAGTATAAACCTTGTCATCATCCTCCATCGGCCAGACTACTTATAGTAGTGAACCTCATACATGTCTGCCCAATATGAAATGCCACCCCGATGATGAACCTCATCAGCGAAACCTGACGCATCGGAGGAAAATCCTCCTGCCTTGCGGATGTCGCATGTCTTGCCGATGATCCACCTAACATTCAAAAATGTCCTGGCCATCGGATATCCTCCTGATGACCAACCTTGCCTTCACATAAAATATCATCCTGACATATCCTGATGATGTCATGGTCATATTACAGTATCGGGTCAGACTGAAAACTTGAAGTATGATCCCGCCGAATCTAGATAACGTCATCGTCATGTCGGCATTAGGGTGATATTCGAAAGATAACTGGATAATTTGAAATATCACCCTCATGCACAAATATCATGCTGCACTGTAGCTCCATTATAAGATCAGGGTGATATATGAATATCACCTAATAATAAGAATATCACCCTCTGACAAAGGTTAGGATACAAAAACATGATGACCCCATGGGATATCCAGTCATGATGGGAAATGACCCTCGCAAGAAACATCAGGGGGATGTTTGGAAACATGATAATGATGATGATGACCCCTTCCTTCAAAATATCATGATGATGCTGAAAACATTGAGAGGGTCTAAGACTTCAAAATTTTCTTGGATTCCTGAGAAGGTGCCTACCTAAAAACCTTGAACATAAATTATCACCAACATAGGCTCTGATTGGGGACATGCAGGTGCAAGACTACAGCGAGAACCTCAGATCTCTGGGATGCAGACCAGTCCCTTATCCATTGGGTACAGAGTCAAACTTGCACCATTTTGCATCACCAAACACATTATTTCAAAATAAACATGGTGGCCCAGGGCCCAATTCAATGGTTCAATGGTTCGGTTCAGAGGTTCATTGGCATCGCGGTGACATTGGTCTATCGGTGTAAGATGTGAGGTGTCTCTCCGATGGAATGGTCATCGGTATGAAGATCTTTGTCGGCGCAGCTTTGAAAAGTCACTCTGAGCTATGTGTTACTCTGATGGAGTCAGGCATCGGTGAGAGGACTTCTATCGGCGTAGCTTACAGGTTGCAGGCCGATGCACAGTGGTCTCGCCGATGAAGGGTTAAGGCTTAGTATCGCTGAGACAAGGAATCGTCAGAGTTCATGGTTGAATGTTGGCTGATGGTTTGGGTTGTGCCGATGGGGGTAGACAGGGGTCGTCGGCGGAAAAAGTGCCGACAATCATCTTATCGAGTCATCAGACATATAAACTGGAAATCCTCCAATGTCGGATGCATGTGGGACTAACGGTCCTCACGAATATGCGAACGGTTTGGTAGTTTTGTAACGGTTAGAAGCGTGAGTTTTGGACAGTTGGATGACAGCGATGCTGGGCAGTTGGAACGAGCTGTCAGTTACATGAGGTGTCGATTGGATTGCTAAAAGTAATAGGGGAATCGATAGAAAAAGGAGATAGAGTTGGACAGTGCGATCAATCTGGTGAGCTCTGGTTTTCTCCTTCTGTGAAGTCCTATGCTGTATGTTGTATGCAG
This sequence comes from Cunninghamia lanceolata, assembly GCA_027924645.1. Classification (NCBI taxonomy): domain Eukaryota; kingdom Viridiplantae; phylum Streptophyta; class Pinopsida; order Cupressales; family Cupressaceae; genus Cunninghamia; species Cunninghamia lanceolata. Next base: position 12,213,016 of record BSBN01000870.1, on the reverse strand, counting down.
CATGTTAACAGTATGTAAAAGGACTGAGGAGATAGTGTAAACAGAGTTTAGGTGAAAGGGTTCTGGCCGAGAAGGTGAAGTTCTGTACTGTGTGCTATTTGTGGCACGATAACAGTATGAAGAACCAACCGAGTGTTGGAGAACTTTGTGCAGGGTTATATTGTCAGATATTGTTCAGATGAAGCAAGATGTAAATCTTCATGAAAGGCTTATTGCCAATTTTGTATTGTAACTATTTTTCTGTTGCTGAATAATACAATGGTGATCTGGGCTTTTGGAGTGTGGGGTTTTTTACCCATACGGGTTTTCCCCATGTAAATTTGTGTTCTTGTTCTCTCTTTCATGTTTAATGTCTCTGCTGTTGAAACTGGATATAGTTCGCTTGTGCTTTCCTCTAAGGGTCAATGTAGGAAATGTTCTATGTCTGTTTCCACTTTAAAGGCATAGTTGTGTGTATTTTTGAAGCATTTGGAAAGAATTTAAATCTGTCGAAGACACCACTGTTCTTAGAAATATGTTCTGAGATGTCCTCATTTCCTTACAAGTGGTATCAGAGCCTTCTTCTGGGATCTGCTTTGTTTAATGATTTCTTAGTGTGACAGGCTTGAAGAAATCTAAAGGAAATGTATGTTTGCTTGATCCTTGTTTGAGTGAAAGTCTGGCAGTTGATCTTGTGTTTCTATTACAGCAGGTGCTTGAAGGATGGTGAAGATGAAGAGACTGGAGCTGGTCATGATGTGGCCTGAGGCTCTTAGTTGACAGCATGTAATCTTGTTGTATGGGGTGGATTATGCTTTGTGGTTGTGTTGCTGCAGTAACTTTCATATTGGGTGTCTGTGTGAGAGGCTCTCTGATGATATGAAGAAGTTTGTGTTACCGCTCAACCATGGAGTATTGTGCTTATGCTGGGTGTTTTGTTTCTGGTATTGGAAGGCATAATTTTCTGTTACCCTAATTGCATATAGGCTATGGAGTTGATCATTGGATGGTCTAAGAGCTTTTGTAATAGCCTGATTCTCTCGGATGCATGTGCATGTTGGTGGTTGAGAGATTGGTCTACAAGTGGGCCTGAAGCTCTTGAACTATTATTTCCTTAAATGGATATTTTGTACTTGCATGACCCAGATTCATGTTTATTGGATTTGAGGCGTTTTATAGTTTTTCCTTAAAATCTATGGTTATGCATATTCATGATGATCCATTATTCTAGTTTAGCTGTTATGGAGTTTATGTTACAGATTTTTGAGTCATCCAGATGTGAAGTGGATATGGATGTGCATGGGTGTTTTTCAAACATAGTGGTTTTGCAGGTTTTACACGGTCAAAAGAAAAACTTGTGGTTTTGTGAAGCTACAGTTAAGCTATTTCTAGACCCTGGCTTTTGGGATGTTGCTGGATGATATAGTTGCAGTTTTGCATGCATGCTCTGTGCATGGTGTGAGGAGGTGAAATGCTTTCTTTGCATGGGAGTGCTGGTATGTGATTTGACACTCAGCATTTCTGTGGTAAAGTTTCTGGTTTCTTGACTATGGTGCTCAGGTTGTGGATCTCTTTGGCAAATCAGTTTTGTAAGTAATCTGATGTTTAAGTCATGTTGTCTACATGGTTTATCTATTCCTTGAAATCTCAGTTTTGTAGTTTCCAGTGTGATAGTGAGTTTGCATGGTACTTTGGTTGGATCTACGAGTTATGTAGTTTTGTGGGCTGATCACCTATTAAGCTACAGTGAGATGACTCAGATGTGGACTGTCTTTATCCACAAGGTTGTGTCAGTGTTTATGCAGATTTGTTAGCTGGCCTTGTCTGTGGTCATTTGTGCATTGGTGTGACTGTTTTGGGATGAGAGGATGGATGTTGTAGAGTTTCTCAATAGTTGGTTATAAAGACTTGTGGTAAATGTATCATGATGTCATGTATAGCTTGATTACACAGGTTTGTGTAAGCTATTGACAGTGATAGTTTAATTCCTTGGTTTGGAGATCTTGGTGTCGCTTGGTTTTATAGTCACATGGACATGTTAATGTGTGGACTTGGAAGATTTTCAGATTAGGAGATGTTTGTTCAGGATGCTTGGAAAGCTCTGTTGTTACAGTTCAGTGGGAGCTTTAGCATTGACTGTGTGTTTCATCACTTAGTGGTGAATGTTCTTCTTTAGTGTTGCAGATGTTACTAGGAGGAGCTCTTTGATCTTGTTGCTGCAGAAGGGCTCTTTCGAATTTACAGGGGCACTATTTGAGGATGAGTAACATCTTGGAGTCATGGAGGATTCATGAAATCCTTGGCTGAGGTGTTGGTGGTGCTTGACAGGTGATGTTGGTTTAGAGTTTTAGTTTGTTTTATATCATGATTTATGCATTTGAATTTTGGTATAATACATTGATCTAGAGACCATGGTTATGTTCACCTGGAGCATGGAATCTCCTAAAGGAGATGGTAAGATCATGATGTCATGAAAAGTTCCTGATTCAGATGATTGCAGTTTTGACAGTGGTCTGGTTACTTCTCTATGTTTGGGTACATTTATCATTTGCTTGATTACTTCATAGTGTTGTAGTGATGCAGTTGGAGTTCAACATGAGGTGATTGTTCGAAGGTACTCATGGATACATGGAGAATAAGGTGAGACTGTATAAGCTGTGCTTACTCAGATTTTGTAGCAGGAAGTCCGAGGAGTCTTTACCTTGGTTGGATGTGAGTTCAACAGAGACCAATGAAGAGATTGCTCTTGGAGAAGTCATACAGACTCAGTTTTCCTGGAGGAGCATTCTCATTCCCACTCTTGGTCTTCTCAGCAGTGTTATAACTTGAGAGGTATTGCCCATTATTTCTCTCAGGTGTTTTATGTTTTCTTTCATAGATATGGATCTTGAACTGCTCATTGATGGTTCTGGTGGATTCATTGTGAGAGATGAATAGCATGATTATCTCCTTGTGCATTTGAGTTTAGAGATTTCATTCATTGATGAGGACTATTAGGAGATGGTTAATGGGCTGATTTCCTGAAATGGGAAATGAATTAGTTTGATCTTCTTTGGTTTGTAAGGCTTACATCCATGTTAGTTGATCTTGGAGATTGAATGTTGGTTTGGATGTTGTTATGCTGTTATTCTTTGGGGTGTTTTGAAGGAGATCATACTGGACACAGTTGGCAATCAGAGGTGTATGCAAAAGGATTGTCTATAGGTATATGATGTGCAATGTTTCTCTTGGTCTCAGCTACTTTCTCTGATGGTGTGTTTCACATTACATTATTTTGAGGTTTTGTTCGGAGCTGAAGTGATCACTAGTTTGTGGTCATGTGTTTTCACTTATGCTTTTGGGTGATGACATGGAGGTTCTGTTATCTCTTTCATTGTTGGGTGTGAAGAACTTGAGAGGTTTCTGGACTAGTGGTGAGATGTACTGGTTATTGATTAACAGATTTTGCTTATCATGGTGGATGTTTCCTTATTATACATGATGTTTACATTTTCTATGTAATGCTATTGGTGGATTTTGTATGCCATGATCTTTTTTAGATCTGCATTACCCATGCAGTGGGAGTTCTTGATGTGTTTGGTCTTCTTTGACTGGTTGACACATAGAGCTTATTTTTGCAACTGATGGGTGTATATGTAGGTGGCATGAGTCTACTGATGATCATACCTTTGAGGTATGAGTGATTGGATGTTTTAGCATTGGCTGTGTGTGCTATTCTCAGTCATGTGGGTTTTATGTTCAGTTGGATGGGTTCAGTCAGTTTACTGATTGTTGTTCTAGCTGATGGTTTATCTTGTTTCTGGAGAATGTTTCTAGCTGTGTTCTGATAGCTTTGAAGTTGATGTTACAGTGGGGTGGTGGCATTATCAGTTTGGTTCTGTGACTTGGAGCATTGATGGTTTCCTGTAATTCCTTCGTCAAGTGGGAGAATGTTGAGTACTAGTGACTCAGATTACAGGTTCAATGTTTATTTGTTGTTTCAAATCGTTCAGCAGCATCGGTTCACTGGTTCAAAGGTTCCTTGGTTTAGTGGCATTGGTTCATCACCAAAGTTTGAATAGTCGGTGAACTCTTGAACTTCTCCCATCAGGTTCAATGGTTCAACTGTTTTGCATTGGTCACTTTGTTGAAGGTTTGAACTCTGTTCATCGGTTCAATGGTTCAACCAATTGGTTCAATGGTTCTTCGGTTCATCAGTTCAATGGTTCGGTTCAGAGGTTCATTGGCGTCGCGGTGACATTGGTCTATCGGTGTAAGATGTGAGGTGTCTCTCCAATGGAATGGTCATCGGTATGAAGATCTCTGTCGGCCCAGCTTTGAAAAGCCACTCTGAGCTATGTGTTACTCCGATGGAGTCGGGCGTCGGTGAGAGGACTTCTATCGGTGTAGCTTACAGGTTGCAGGCCGATGCATAGTGGTCTCGTTGATGAAGGTTTAAGGCTTAGTATCGCTGAGACAAGGAACTATCAGAGTTCATGGTTGAATGTTGGCCGATGGTTTGGGTTGTGCTGATGGGGGTAGACTGGGGTCGTCGGTGGCAAAAGTGCCGACAATCGTCTTATCGAGTCATCAGACATATAAACTGGAAATCCTCCAATGCCAGATGCATGTGGGACTAACGGTCCTCACGAATATGCGAATGGTTTGGTAGTTTTGTAACGGTTAGAAGCGTGAGTTTTGGACAGTTGGATGACAGCGATGCTGGGTAGTTGGAACGAACTGTCAGTTACATGAGGTGTCGATTGGAATAGGGGAATCGATAGAAAAAGGAGATAGAGTTGGACAGTGCGATCAATCTGGTGAGCTCTGGTTTTCTCCTTCTGTGAAGTCCTATGCTGTATGTTGTATGCAGGATGTTAACAGTATGTAAAAGGACTGAGGAGAGAGTGTAAACAGAGTTCAGGTGAAAGGGTTCTGGCCAAGAAGGTGAAGTTCTGTACTGTGTGCTATTTGTGGCACGATAACAGTATGAAGAACCAACCGAGTTATAGAGAACTTTGTGCAGGGTTATACTGTCAGATATTCTTCAGATGAAGCAAGATGTAAATCTTCATGAAAGGCTTATTGTCAGTTTTGTATTGTAACTATTTTTCTGTTGCTGAATAATACAATGGTGATCTGGGCTTTTGGAGTGTGGGGTTTTTTACCCGTACGGGTTTTCCCCATGTAAATTTGTGTTCTTGTTCTCTCTTTCATGTTTAATGTCTCTGCTGTTGAAACTGGATATAGTTCGCTTGTGCTTTCCTCTAAGGGTCAATGTAGGAAATGTTCTATGTTTGTTTCCGCTTTAAAGGCATAGTTGTGCGTGTTTTTGAAGCATTTGGAAAGAATTTAAATCTATCGAAGACACCACTGTTCTTAGAAATATGTTCTGAGATGTCCTCATTTCCTTACAAGTGGTATCAGAGCCTTCTTCTGGGATCTGCTTTGTTGCTCACATATGTACATTTGTGTGCTGCATGTGTTTGCATGTAAGAGTTCCTGGTGTATAAGGTCTGGGTATTCCTTCTGTAATGATTTCTTAGTGTGACAGGCTTGAAGAAATCTAAAGGAAATGTCTGTTTGTTTGATCGTTGTTTGAGTGAAAGTCTAGCAGTTGATCTTGTGTTTATGTTACAGTAGGTGCTTGAAGGATGGTGAAGATGAAGAGACTGGAGCTGGTCATGATGTGGCCTGAGGCTCGTAGTTGACAGTATGTAATCTTGTTGTATGGGGTGGATTATGCTTTGTGGTTGTGTTGCTGCAGTAACTTTCATATTGGGTGTCTGTGTGAGAGGTTCTCTGATGATATGAAGAAGTTTGTGTTACCGCTCAGCCATGGAGTATTGTGCTTATGCTGGGTGTTTTGTTTCTGGTATTGGAAGGCATAATTTTCTATTACCCTGATTGCATATAGGCTATGGAGTTGATCATTGGATGGTCTGAGAGCTTTTGTAATAGCCTGATTCTCTCGGATGCATGTGCATGTTGGTGGTTGAGAGATTGGTCTACAAGTGGGCCTGAAGCTCTTGAACTATTATTTCCTTAAATGGATATTTTGTACTTGCATGACCTAGATTCATGTTTATTGGATTTGAGGCGTTTTATAGTTTTTCCTTAAAATCTATGGTTATGCATATTCATGATGATCCATTATTCTGGTTTAGCTGTTATGGAGTTTATGTTACAGATTTTTGAGTCATCCAGATGTGAAGTGGATATGGATGTGCATGGGTGTTTTTCAAACACAGTGGTTTTGCAGGTTTTACACGGTCAAAAGAAAAATTTGTGGTTCTGTGAAGCTGCAGTTAAGCTATTTCTAGACCTTGGCTTTTGGGATGTTGCTGGATGATATAGTTGCAATTTTGTATGCATGCTCTGTGCATGGTGTGAGGAGGTGAAATGCTTTCTTTGCATGGGAGTGCAGGTATGTGATTTGACACTCAGCATTTCTGTGGTAAAGTTTCTGGTTTCTTGACTATGGTGCTCATGTTGTGGATCTCTTTGGCAAATCAGTTTTGTAAGTAATCTGATGTTTAAGTCATGTTGTCTACATGGTTTATCTATTCCTTGAAATCTCAGTTTTGCAGTTTCCAGTGTGATAGTGAGTTTGCATGGTACATTGGTTGGATCTACGAGTTATGTAGTTTTGTGGGCTGATCACCTATTAAGCTATAGTGAGATGACTCAGATGTGGACTGTCTTTATCCACAAGGTTGTGTTAGTGTTTATACAGATTTGTTAGCTGGCCTTGTCTGTGGTCATTTGTGCATTGGTGTGACTGTTTTGGGATGAGAGGATGGATGTTGTAGAGTATCTCAATAGTTGGTTATGGAGACTTGTGGTAAATGTATCATGATGTCATGTATAGCTTGATTACACAGGTTTGTGTAAGCTATTGACAGTGATAGTTTAATTCCTTGGTTTGGAGATCTTGGTGTCGCTTGGTTTTATAGTCACATGGACATGTTAATGTGTGGACTTGGAAGATTTTCATATTAGGAGATGTTTGGTCAGGATGCTTGGAAAGCTCTATTGTTACAGTTCAGTGGGAGCTTTAGCATTGACTGTGTGTTTCATCACTTAGTGGTGAATGTTCTTCTTTAGTGTTGCAGATGTTACTAGGAGGAGCTCTTTGATCCTGTTGCTATAGAAGGGCTCTTTCGAATTTGCAGGGGCACTATTTGAGGATGAGAAACATCTTGGAGTCATGGAGGATTCATGAAATCCTTGGCTGAGGTGTTGGTGGTGCTTGACAGGTGATGTTGGTTTAGAGTTTTAGTTTTTTTTATATCATGATTTCTGCATTTGAATTTTGGTATAATACATTGATCTAGAGACCATGGTTATGTTCACCTGGAGCATGGAATCTCCTAAAGGAGATGGTAAGATCATGATGTCATGAAAAGTTCCTGATTCAGATGATTGCAGTTTTGACAGTGGTCTGGTTACTTCTCTATGTTTGGGTACATTTATCATTTGCTTGATTACTTCATAGTGTTGTAGTGATGCAGTTGGAGTTCAGCATGAGGTGATTGTTCGAAGGTACTCATGGATACATGGAGAATAAGGTGAGACTGTATAAGCTGTGCTTACTCAGATTTTGCAGCAGGAAGTCCGAGGAGTCTTTACCTTGGTTGGATGTGAGTTCAATAGAGACCAATGAGGAGATTGCTCTTGGAGAAGTCATACAGACTCAGTTTTCCTGGAGGAGCATTCTCATTCCCACTCTTGGTCTTCTCAGCAGTGTTATAACTTGAGAGGTATTTCCCATTATTTCTCTCAGGTGTTTTATGTTTTCTTTCATAGATATGGATCTTGAACTGCTCATTGATGGTTCTAGTGGATTCATTGTGAGAGATGAATAGCATGATTATCTCCTTGTGCATTTGAGTTTAGAGATTTCATTCATTGATGAGGACTATTAGGAGATGGTTAATGGGCTGATTTCCTGAAATGGGAAATGAATTAGTTTGATCTTCTTTGGTTTGTAAGGCTTACATCCATGTTAGTTGATCTTGGAGATTGAATGTTGGTTTGGATGTTGTTATACTGTTCTTCTTTGGGGTGTTTTGAAGGAGATCATACTGGACACAGTTGGCATTCAGAGGTGTATGTAAAAGGATTGTCTACAGGTATATGATGTGCAATGTTTCTCTTGGTCTCAGCTACTTTCTCTGATGGTGTGTTTCACATTACATTATTTTGAGGTTTTGTTCGGAGCTGAAGTGATCACTAGTTTGTGGTCATGTGTTTTCACTTATGCTTTTGGGTGATGACATGGAGGTTCTGTTATCTCTTTCATTGTTGGGTGTGAAGAACTTGAGAGGTTTCTGGACTAGTGGTGAGATGTACTGGTTATTGATTAACAGTTTTTTGCATATCATGGTGGATGTTTCCTTGTTATACATGATGTTTACATTTTATATGTAATGCTATTGGTGGATTTTGTATGCCATGATCTTTTTCAGATCTTCATTACCCATGCAGTGGGAGTTCTTGATGTGTTTGGTCTTCTTTGACTGGTTGACACATAGAGCTTGTTTTTGCAACTGATGGGTGTATATGTAGGTGGCATGAGTCTACTGATGATCATACCTTTGAGGTATGAGTGATTGGATGTTTTAGCACTGGCTGTGTGTGCTATTCTCAGTCATGTGGGTTTTATGTTCAGTTGGATGGGTTCAGTCAGTTTACTGATTGTTGTTCTAGCTGATGGTTTATCTTGTTTCTGGAGAATGTTTCTGACTCTGTTCTGATAGCTTTGAAGTTGATGTTATGGAGCTTCTGTAAAAAGGTTGTGAGCACAGTGGGGTGGTGGCATTATCAGCTTGGATCCTGTTTTTGGTTACCCGATTTCTAATTTTTTTCTAACTCTAAAACTTCCACCTTATGTGGACACAACTTCTTGCATTTAACCCCCTAAACTTAACAAGATTACAATAAGGTTTGTTAAACCCTGAGGGCTGTTAAACCATACTGGCAGCTCACTACCAGGCTCATTGCCATGATCAACACCTTTTTATGTCTGTGATTGAAGTACAACAATTCCTCTACTTTGCTTTGCCTCTACTCTGCTCCGCCTCTTCTCTGCTCTGCCTTTTGGACCTTTCTTATTATCTTTCCATTCTAGCTCAAGGACATCTTTTCCATGACTCAACTACAAGTATTTATACACTTCAACAACCTTGGAATGATCATCAAGGTCGGCATTACAATCATCAACCATTGGAACAATCTCCAAGGTCGGTATTACAAACATTTACAAAATAGGTCTTCACCGATTACAACATAATGCAAAGGGGATGAAGTAAAAGTGTACACAGATCATGCCACACCTTAGCTAGGACTCAAACACAATCTTCCATGCTTCATCATGCTTTCACAATCTTCCAGAGATCTTCGCAATCACAGGGATTAACCAGGTCGGCCAAAACTGGTTACTCAATATGCTATCTGGGAATAATCTTCAAACACCTTCACAATTCTTCCACACGAACCAATGTAATGATAGGAACATGATCAGGAGTCATCCACAAGTACATTGTAATTCTTAAGAGAAACCGCGTGCAAACCTTAGCCACTTTAACAATAGGATCTTCACACCAGAACACATGAACTTCATTATCTTCAACTGTCATAAGAGAAAGATAGCTTGTGGACCACCAGAACATGAACCACTCCAATTTTAGGTACTTATCATCATCCCAATCTTCCCTCTAGAACCGAAGACCAAAATACTTTACTGCAAAGAAATGCGGAGCATAATACTTTCTCCATATCCCAACTAAACTTACAAAAAAAGCAGGTTTTACTTTGGTGAATGCAACTCTCTCAATTCTTCACACTGGAGGCTTAAACTCAGGATTTAGCATCTTCAAACATTCCTTTGAACAACTGCCAATCTGTGGACCCAGATCTGTAAGCAGAAGAAAATGCGAAGCAATCTACAAGATTGTTCTTCAGTATACAATTCTCTGTCTATACTGCACTTCATTGTAACTCACTTGATTCTTCCTGAGAGGCCAATTTTCTCAATATCCTCAACATACAAAGCTTCCAAACAAGTAATAGAATAAGATACAGTTGACACCAATGACAACAAAGATATGTTGACATCAATGACAACACTAATTAGGCACATACTTGCAACATCACATGGGTAAAACCACAAAGCTGTGTCACACTTTTATAAAGGAAACGACCAACACTGATCCAACTTTTAAACTTGAATCACTAAAAAGTGACATATATGTTTTGACTTTTGCAATGATGTAAACTAATAAAATATTTATTTTTTAGTATATTTTATGTTTGTATTTTTTGAAAAAATTAAAAAATTATTTGAATATAGTTTTTAATAAATTGACACTACAATTTAGTTGTTGATAAAATGCTGAAAAATGAAGTTACATGAGACGTCAATTTTTATATAGTAATTTTTTTTTCTTCAATTTTTTTTTATGTATTTATAACTTGAAACTTTAGTGCATGGATATATTTTTTTCCAATTTTGATAAATATATATTTTTAAATAAATAATAAAATGTGCATGTATTAAAGCATAGTTGTTTCCATTTGATGTCAACTTTCATATTAACTATTTATCTAAAATAGAAAAAAATTATACCATCTTGATATAGATTCTTTTATCTAGTGCATCATTTTTTTTTCAATTTTATTAATAAGTTTTACTATTTTTCCTTGACATGGTAATCAACCTAATGTTTTGTGCTAATAACCTACTTTTAGTAAAAATAGAAAGGAAAATATAAATAATAAAACTAAAAAAGCCCGGTAAAAATTTGTTCAAACAAGAAGTACAAAGCAAGGACTTTCCTTAGCCCCGTCAAGCTCCACTAAGTGGTCCAACTTTTGAGACAAATCCAAGGGTAATTAGCCCCAATCCACAATGTTCCAATTTTGCATGTGATCAGAGGCCCATTTGGCCCAACAATCCGCTACTCCGTTCCATTCTCTAGGAATATGAATAAATATAAATAATAATTAAATTATATATATATATTTGAAAACTAAACTTATAGATCTACAAAAGGGTATTTTTATATTTTTAAAAAAATATTATTTACACGAGTAGAAGTTATTGAAATATCAAGTTTTTCAAATAATTTTATTTTTTTGGTAAATTGGCCTCATAGTAGTGCTACATATGCATTTAGCCAACAATTTTAGATGGAAAAGTTGTGGACATATCTAACTTAACTAAAATGAATCTTACAAGATCATATGTTTGACCAAAATTGATTTTTAGTTAGAAATACTTAAATTCACTTGTGTTGATAAGTTGATTGAAAGTGTGACACAACTTTGTGCTTTTACCCACACCCGAGGGACCTCGATTGGCAAGAGGCAACCCATGGGTGACCCTGTCATCTTTTCTAGCCGTAGAAAAACTTGAGTTTTGGACATGAAAAAACTCTATTTTGACCCTTTTTTTTCATGTTTGCATGAGATTTGGCATAAACATAGAGTTAACTATTCCAGGTTTTCAAGCATGCACAATTAGCTCCTTTTAATCTATACTTGTCATCTGACAAACTCATGGTAACTCCATTTTTGCTTCAGTGATAAGCTATCATGGCTTCTTCACTCAATCAATCCAGTTCTCTGTCCAATCAACCTTGCTAACTCTTCAATCAAATTGAATTAATTTCTCAATCAATTCCACCTCTCATGACCTCTTCCAAGCTATAAATACCCCTCCCCTCTTCACTATTTTCCAAGTTGGAGAATGCTCTTCCCTTCTTCACAAGCTTTTTCTAGCTTCTTCATAGGCCTTTGAGCCTCTTTTTTTCATTTCTTTCTTTAGTTTTCCAAAGCTTCAAAGATTTCATTAGTTTTTATTATCACATAACTTCAAAGCATTTTCATAGGAGGCAATTTTATTTGTGCATCCAGCCTTTGTAGATTTTTTCTCTCCAACTAGCATCCATATGCTAATATAGGACATTCAAGCCTTTTGCTTTATTGTTGTTTTCATCTAAGATTTTATAAAAGCTTCATATCACATCGATACGCTACCAAGATTGCAAGCCATATGCTAACAAGCTCACATTGAGCTCATGTTTCAAGCTTTCTAAAGCTCTTTCGCATTCTCTTCCCTATTGTTGTCAAGAGGATATCCACGCTGTTGCAAGAGGACAAAGAGGTTTTCAACATAAGGATTCCTGAGGGTAGTGGAGTCTCACACATCTCATATTCTTTAGTTCTTTTTTTATAGTAATTAAAAATCAAAATTTGTTCTTGGAAGTAGTAATTTAATATTGCAGTTTCCTTGATAGGCTAAACAGGATTTGCATTGTTAGATTAGTTTGCTTTCAAAGTTCTTTAGCTTAGTTTATTTCAAAGCAATTTCATTTCCTAGAGTAATTAATCCAAATATCTAGAAAATCAAACAAAAACATAGATCAGATTGCATTAGTTAAATACATACTAAATTGCATACATTTTTCAATTCCTCGATTAGAAAAAGCACTTTATTTTCATAAAAAGATCTAAAAAAGTACAAAAAAATTGTTTTGCACTCATGTAGGCTTACATGCATTCAAAAACCAAAAAAAGCACAAAAACATTAGCACCATAAGAAGGTTGCAAACCCTTGATTCCAACACATAGTCAACTCTAGTCAACAATAGTCAAACCCTTGATTCCTATGCAAGGGTAACATAGGTCAACACAAAGTCAAACCTTAGGTTAACAAACCCTAAGTCAAACCCTGATTCAAATCAAGGTTAAGTTCCAGCTAACTCTCTCTCAGTTTGGGCTCACAAATGTGTGCTTAACTTAGAGACAAGTGGGTGAGGGAAATTCTTGAAGAGATTGAGGAAATTCACCCTAGAACACAACACAATCAACAAATGATTCAAGAACAACAACATAGGTTGAGGATATTCCAAACACAAGTCATCATCCAACAATTTTAAGAATGAATCCAACTCAACAGAAGCATCAAAGATAACATTTGTCAACCTATGCAATGTTGGAATCTTTGGCATCCAAGTAGGATAACAGTGACTAGTGACCCTTGGGGTTATATAGTTCTTTCAACCACAACAGTCACAAACATTAGATTAGAAACAACACACAAGAAAGGCCCCAAGATTAGCTGACCACTCTTCATGAAGTCCAGCTCTCAAGCAAGTTAAATAGCCGCCATGTCTCACCTTCTCTCAACTGGCTACATCCGTGAGAGCGAGAGTGACGTGGAGGTTCACCCCATGGTAAGGAGAGGAGTCCATCTACTCACTAAAGTTGTCTTAACCACCCTAGGCTATTGAGTCATGTTTTTGAGTGTCCAGTCACATTTATTGATATGTATGCTTCAATAATTAGTTAGTTTCCTAGAACTATAAAATGTTGTAAATACTCCACAATAATCTTTTTCTTAATGCATGTGAGACATTCTTCATTAGAGAGGTTCATGGAAATGTTGAATAACAAGTACGTAATATAAAAACTTTTAAGAATGATACATTATCTATCCTGTAACGATATAATTGATCATCATATATAATATAAAATCTCATATACATAATGTCATGAAAATGCCATATGGTGTATAAATAATGTCATATCATGGGCATGTACAAACAAAGCCATATAAGCATGTAAAACAATATACATTGATAAAATAGAAATGTATAATTACAAAGCTATATAGGCATACAACAAAATGTCCCAACAATAGAAGTAGTTTGGAGTGCTATCAAATAATCAACAACCCTTGCTTATTCGTGAAGATGGAGAAGCAGTCAACAACTTATGCTCTCTAGTTCATCGATTGGACCTCCTCTCAGAATTTTTATGAACCTCCACCTATTAATCAAATTAAACAATATCCACATTAATATAGAAAACATGAAATATAGAACTTGACATAAGTAATAAATCACTGACCACAAACTGATAATCTGTCTAAATCATTCATTGCCTTGCTTCATCTGTAGATGGACGGATTAGAGTTGTGACCTCCTGAGTGAAGCAAATTAGAGTAAATATGAATATCATTTATGTAAATTAAATGACGTGAGATAAAAACAAGAAATACATAATGACACTTACATGTTACTAGATCATACCTTTTGTCAAAGGCATTGCAGAAAAAATAGTTGTAGTGATGCCCACCTCCATTGCGTCATGAATATTAGGAAGAGTCTGAATTGTTGTCATCAACTGATAATAGAAAAATGTTATTTGATGAAAATCTACATAATGTTATTTAAATTTATAATGATTAAAAATAGTACAAAATTTACCTCAATAAAACTAGATCTATGACCCACCGCACCATCTCCTCTTGATGTTGGAGGTCCAACATCCACCTGCTCATCATCAAATTGTCATTAAATTAGATTACCATTGATATATGGCAAAAAGTTTACATGTACTATATTTAGTATCTTGTTACAAATTACACACTTGTCGACTTGACCTCACCTCATAAGTTCGTATTGGATAGGATGAGTACTTTAACCCTAAAATTTTATAATGCATACAATTACCTACATTAATTTTGAGTTATAATAAATTAATATAGTTAATTAGAGATTTCAAATACAAATATAATAAATTGAAGAACCTTCTAAAAATTACTTATGTATCAATTTACCAAAGGTCCTATCTAGCAACTCATCTATTATTACAATATTATCCAATATGGACATGTCATGCTCTTGCTCTTGTCCTTGTGTGGCATATCCTGAAAGGGTACAACATCCTTTCCAATGTCTGTATTGGGAGCATCCTCAGACCCATAATCACATAAAAATCCACATGAATGACAAATATGTGGAGACTGATGATGCCTACCAGTCTCACCCTCACCATCCTATGAAAGATGGCTACCATGTTGTAGTAAAGATTGAGTGAGGGAACTAATAGAATGTAACATCTCCACCTCAACACTCTCCTTCAAAGTAGAAGGGAGTGTGATATGCTAAAAGGATGGCCTCTCTAAGGGTCTCACTAGATGGTCATAGGCACAATGTGCCCCCTTCCTATCATGTGCAGATCCACCACCTCTACCCAAGAAATCATGCATGTCAAAATAGTTTGAAATCTCTTTGAGGATAAACTCATAATAGAGTTTCCTCAAAAAATATTATGGGACCTCATTACTATTGCATGGAGATTCATCAAAGACCATCCACCACCTATCCAAAAAGTTTTGAGATATTCCTTCATGTACACACCAGTGAATGGGGAATCTTTTGCAACTCCTGTGCAACAGTTCATTACTTCTAGGATTAAAGAATAGGGCACGTAGATCAGATTTTAACTTTTTTTTATCTTTCACCTATTTGTATGATAATTTGGTCAAATAGTATTCCTGAAAACTCTTCCTATAATTTGCCCATTTGTTGATTTGTCTTGTCACAAAATTGATGTGAGAAACAATCAAATCTAGGCATGTAGAAAAGGATCTTTGGTGACAATTAGTTGCAATTGGATTTTTTTAAGTTTCAATTAATCTTTCAAGTTGTCTTTTGTTCTCCTCAATTTACCCCAAGAAAGTTTGCTTGTGTCTCATGAGGATGCCAAAGAATTGGAGTTTGAGGAGAGTTGTTTTGTGCCCCCTCTTCAATTGGAATCTCAAAATCCCCTCTATTTGGTGGATTATGGTTTGGGAGTGTTTCATGGGGTTCATTGGCTGAAAATTGAAAAAAAAAATTGAATCAAAACATTGAAAAAATGATTCATTTTAAAATTTAGAAAAAACATGGAAACCTTACCTTATTCAAGTTGTTGTTCCCATGGAACTCATACACAACATCCTTGAGTGTGGGAATGTCATGGCAGAATCATGTTTGAGTGGCTTCTCCTCCAATTTCTTCAAAAAATAGTTGTGCAATAACCCTAGTCACATTTTCAAACTCTCAAGGAATTGTACAGTGAAAATGAGAGGGGCTGCGCTCTTTGTTTGTTTTTTATATTTATTAGTTTAAAACATGAGTGCATTATAACATGGGATCACGTTTTAGGCTTGGTAATTATTGATCCATAATGTGAGTGCATTATCGCGTGCTCATGTTATTTCTATTTGGACCAAAAAGTGGTTTGGCCACTTTTTGGTCCCCCATCTTTTTTCACATGCCCTCTTGAGATGTCGTGAATGCAATTCAAATGTTGAGATACCAATAAATGGTGGAGTGAATGCAATTCAATGTAGAGGCATAGAGAAGTGGTTGGGGTAGGAGTTTCCTACCTAGGTTTAGCTTTGTGATTCAATATTGAAGTTATTGAGGTAGATGGGTTAGGTGATTTCGACCTAGGCACAACCCCAAATGGATTTCTATATATATGTGCTCTGAAGAGGTATTTAGGGTTGGTCATTGAACCATAAAGAAAGTATTTATGGCAGACTCAGACATTTGTGCCATTTTCCAAGGATCGAATGAATATTGATGGATTGTGCCTTTTGGCCTATCATGTCTTTGTCCTTGATTCAACAATGATTGGAAAACTATCATTATGTGTTATATTCTTGTATGTACTAAAACATTCTCTTGATTTCCATCTAGCATATGCAACCTCTATTTGTAAATCTAAGACTCTTAAACTTTTTGCAGTTTAATGACTATGTATTTTTCACTTTTCATTGTTGCATCTATGTTTCTCTTGTTTCATGTTTGCAAATATTGTGCATGATTAGTCATATGCTAGTGGGAATGTTCTGTCTTTGGCATTTCATGATTTGAACTAGGATTTAATTTCAGTCTCTTTCTTCCCTTTTCCCCCAAATATGAGGTAGAATTCATAAAAATCCTATGAAGAGCCAACTTTTGAAATCCCAAAGGTCATCTCACAAGCCTCGTCCCATGCTTACAAGGTTTCCCATGTTAGTGCAAGTTTGCATGTGGGTGTGCTATCAGGTGTAAATTTGAACATCAACAGATGGTCCAAAGTCAAATTGTAGCACATTTTCTTAGCTAAAAATAATGGTGGTAAGGCCTAGAAAATGACTAAATCTTGAAAATATACCTCTTAGGAGTTACTAAGGACATGGGATGGGATATTATTTGCATGCACTTGGCTAGTTGGGTAAATGTTTTTTATCAACTTTATTTTGTGTCACTCAACCAATATTTCCTTATCTATTTAAGTCTGTATCTTGTCGGAACTAAAAAGATTATAAATAAGATTGTATTGACCGAGAGTTAAAAAGATTATATTGACAATAAATATTGTAAATAAGATTGTGCTAGAAAATCAACTATATTATGCATTGACAAAAAAAAATTATAAATAATATTGTATTAAAAAATCAAGGTTATGATCTATCATTTCAACCATTGATCTATCGTTTGTTCAAGTGCTCCTCGCTATAAAAACACCTATTGATATAAACATATGATAATAGAAGAAAAAAGAGATAATGTATGAAACATTAAAAGATATAAACAATTGAGAAGATACTAACAACAAAAACAATTCTAATATTTTTGTTGAGTGCATAATCTATTTAGTAGATATTATATATTATTAAAATTTTAAAAATAAAAGTAGTTTGAGGTAGCAAATGATTAGTATTGTAATCGGGCCAAAACGAGAATCAGTTTCATTAAAGTGAATTTCATTATAGTTATCAAAAGAAAACTAATTATGAAACTTTTAATTGAGATCATTAGATCATTCTCCATAACCATATCTATTAATTTATGTTGTATATTTTAATCTTCAAAGCTTAATAAGCACCAATAGATGGGTTTCTTTCATAACACCTTAAGTGTCAAAAATAATTTGTCACTACACCAAACTTAAACATATATTTGAAATAAATATAATATAAGAATAAAAATATTGTATTGTTTTTATGGATATCTTAGGTGTACACAATATTGAAAACTTTGTATTTGAACTTAATTGATTACAATATTTTGAATAAAGGTACACCTATTTACAATATGTTGAGTAAACATATACCTATATCAAAAATCTCCTTCAACTAAATTATTAGACTACCCAAAAAATAAATAATATTGTTGAGATGTATCTAAACATATCATATAATTCAAACTTTTTACCCTTTTATGTACTTGTTTATTTTTGATAGATTAGTCTCCTATAATGAAATGTTTGAGCTTGTATTGATTGTTTTTATTGTGTAAAAAGCTTATTTGTATGTTGACAGGGAGATGCATGCATGGACTTTTTAGCTTGTAGTTTTAGATTGTAATTAATGCCTTTGTAAGATGGTAGTAATAGTGTACATATAAATATGAAGAATAAAAGTGAGATGGGACTTGGGAATTTTGAACTATAAATTGCAATTTTTAGAAGCTCAAAAAGATAAAATGTTTATGAATGAATTTGTTGTTACTATAAAATCAAGGGGTACATTGGTAGGAAAAGGCACTATTAAACCTATGTACACTATCAATATTAATTCAATTGATACCTAATAGCTAGATTATATTAAGATCAAGTTCAATCTTCCACCAAAAGATGTCATTAACAAATGAATGTAGCTTTATTATTGGCTACACCTACCTAGTACTTAAGATCAAAGTAGATGTGTAAAGGATGAGGAGAGTATGAGCAAAATGAGTTTGAACATCTCCACAATAAAGTTAGTCAATGCCACATGTGAGAGAGTTGTTTTCTCTTGTTGAATGCTTGTGCTATTGAATAGGTGAGAGAGTTCTTTCCACTTGTTTCTTTGAGGACTCAATCTTCTAGAGGCATGCCACATTTGTTTGGACTATTTTGACTTCCACAAATATACTTGTTAGTATGATGAAAAAATTATCTAAGTTTGTTTCAATATTGATGCACATCTTTCTGGCCAAACCTTTTTATTTATTTATTTCTTATTTTTTGCTAAAAGTGCAAGAGTCATACTAAAAAACATTAGCACTTACAAAGTTTTGTCTCTATGACAGTTCAATGCCAACCATGATGCAAAAAGATTGAAAATAATGTTTTTATTAACAAATTCATGATAGTAAACAAACCATTTATGTTTAAGAGTAAAAGACTTAAAGATTTTCATCCAATTGTGAATTTTTTTTTAAAGTTTAAGTGACTGTGGTTTACTAGTAAAATTTTATGTTCTCAACACAATTATATTTAAGTCTATAAAATTTTCTCTCCTTAAGTTTGTACCTTGTCCAAACATCTTTCTGGCCAAACCTTTTTATTTATTTATTTCTTATTTTTTGCTAAAAGCAAGAGTCATACTAAAACACATTAGCACTTACAGAGTTTTGTCTCTATGACAGTTCAATGCCAACCATGACACAAAAAGATTGAACATAATGTTTTTATTAACAAATTCATGATAGTAAACAAACCATTTATGTTTAAGAGTAAAAGACTTAGAGATTTTGATTCAGTTGTAAAATTTTTTTAAAAGTTTAAGTGACTATGGTTTACTAGTAAAGTTTTATGTTCTCAACACAATTATATTTAAGTCTATAAAATTTTCTCTACTTAAGTTTGTACCTTGTACCTTTTTTTCTTAATCCTCACATCATAATTCTACTAGACAAACTTAATACCCAACACAAACTTTACGGTGTAAAATTTTAGCTAAACCTGTGAAAACTAGGAATAGTGGTAGATCTACAAATTACATGATTGCACAAATTAATTGAGATGAAAGATAAGCTATGAATAAAAAATTAATTAACTTAAGAATGAGTAGAATATATAGCTAGAGATGAGCTATCTAGAATGGCAACTGTCAACTAGAAAATCAGCATGCAGCTCCATGCAAGATTGCGAGTCAAAGATGAACTACCATAGTCTTTTGATGTTCACTTTAGTTAGCTTATTGTGTGAACATTTCCTCATTATTAACGAGAGAAAATTGACACTAACACTCACCCTTAAGTCTAACTCAAGAGACAAAAAAGAGGAAAGAAGAAAACCCAAGTGAGAAAAACTCCTAACCATTTATTCAAACTAAAGAAGAAAGTTGTAACTGCTGAAGAATTGCAAAGATGCCCTTCAGTTGGGATGATGCCATTGTTTATCTAATGCTCAATATTGTCCCACTAGAAAGAATCTCTAGAAGCACTCAAGGATGTGACTCTGGAATTTCATGTAGATCAAAACCCTACTAGAAAGAATCTCTTGAAGCACACGAGGATGTGACTCTGGAATCACATGTAGACAAGAATTTAGAATAGAAGAACACTTTTAGCTACCGATAGGAGGAAAAGTTGCAAAGCTTTGGTAGTTTATTAGCAACTTTTATCCTAAGTTTGTCTATCCAGAAGAAAAATGAAAGAAACCTATACTAGATGCTTTAAGCAAAACCCCCAGATGTCCAGAACTTTATATAAGTTTGATTTTTACAAAGCTCCAAATTTTCCCAGATCTTTATCATGTGCTGCTCGCAAAGCACATACAATTTTTAAAGAATCAATAAGGAAGAAAGCAAGGAGCATGCAAAGAAAAATTAGGGGAAGAAAAATGCATGCATCTAGAAACAAAGGTTTACATCTACCTCCATTGTGGTGAAAATCTTCACAGAAATCTACCTGTAGAATGAAGAGAAGAAATAACTTGCAAAAGATAGATTGATCACGCCATTAGTAGATCACTCCTAAACATGCAATAAATTCACACAATATACAAATGAATTTGCACTCATACCAGACTCAACTCTGATACCATGTAAAATTTTAGCTAAACATGTGAAAACCAGGAATACTGGTAGAGCTAAAAATTACATGATTGCACAAATTAATTGAGATCAAAGATAAAATATGAATAAAAAATTAATTAACTTAAGAATGAGTACAATATATAGCAGGAGATGAGCTATCTAGAATGACATCTGTCAACTAGAAAATCAGCATGTAGCTCTATGCAAGATTGCGAGTCAAAGATGAACTAATGTAGTCTTTTGTTGTTCACTTTAGTTAGCTTATTGCATGAACGTTTCCTCGCTATTCACGGGTGAAAACTGTCGCTAACATACAGGAGGCTACTGGGTTCTCTCGTATTTGGACCCTTTCAAAGAAAACACACTAAGCTTAAGAACTTCTGCTTCCATGTGCTCAAGATGAACACAACCAAATGGTTTCCAGAATTTAAGCAAGCCATGAGAGAGTTGTGGCCTAAACTTGACAAAAAAATTGCCGAGTCTGGAAATGTTGAATTTAATAGCAAAAGTTTGCAAATGTGTTTTAATTTTCTATGCTAGTTTAGGAATGAAAGGGCCTACTTACATTCAGAAATGGATTGGGCTTCAACTTGCTTCCATTGCATGGTGTGCTTCCCAAGATCTTAGAGGAGATCATCATCCACATGATCCCTCTTCCATTCTTAATTATGTGCAAAGACTACAACACATGTTGCAATTAATTTGTGCATGAATGCCATAATTTCATGTTCAACATTGCTATTGACTGTTTGACCATTGAAGTGGATGATATTTAAGTAGAGTGTGCTTCAACACCTTCGGAGGAATGCTCATTTTTCCCAAGCCTCATACAACATAGCTATTCCTAAATATCATCCACTTCAATAGTCAAAGGTCAATTTTGGCCAATAAAAGCAGGACAAATATTTACCACTTTTTGTTGTGGATGAAGTGTAAAATTTCTATTGATTATTTGACCATTGAAATGGAGGATATTTAAGTAGAGTGATATAGCACATTGCAACGACAAACAAAGAGTTGCACGTAGATCTTGCAAAAGAAGTATGAGCTACCATTAAAGATAATTATTGAATAAACATGAGAGCCCTGGAGAGGATGGTGTTGCTCCAGTCGAGGGTGTATGAAGTGCTAAGGATTGAACCGTCAATGCCATTCCAATACGCACATGCAAAGTAGGACTTGTTGGTGGAGTCACACAGTGGGAGATATGTGGTGAAGAAGGGAGAGATGTTGGGTGGGTATTAACCCTTTGCCACCAAAGATCCCAAAGTGTTTGATGATCCCAAGGAGTTCCTTCCCTGATGTTTCATGGTAGAGGAAGAGGAGAAATTGTTAAAATATTTGTTGTGGTCAAATAGACTGGAGACCAAGTAGACAACAATGTAAAATAAGCAGTGTGTGGAGAAGAATGTTGTGGTGATGATATCATGGCTACTGGTGACACATCTGTTCGCACATTACAATTTCTTCGAGATCGACCCCTCCACAATCGCCAAAGTTGTTTTACAGCCTTGTAGAAGGCCACTTAATAATTCTCTATCTATCATTGCCTTTAATGTCCCATTTGTACGTCTAGTCATTCTATGTCCCTCCACTTCATAAAGATGTGTCAGAGTTTGATAGAAATTCTTTGTTAGAGTTTGATAGAAATGGGTATGTGTAAATGAAGACTTATTGTGTCAGACATTGTTTCTTGAAACTTATCTTGTCATGTAAATCTAAAGTTGGTGAGACAAATATCTATTAGATATTTTGGTGGTTCACGATGAAGTTATCTTTCTACCAGTGTTCAAAATTTAAATTTTTCACTACGGTAACTTTTTGTGACCAACATGAAACATAGATATTTTAAGTTTTGACATTATTTATTTTCAAATGTTGATAATAAGACAAAAGTTAATTAAATAATTATAAATACAAGGGCAAGAGGATTTTGTTTCTCAACATTTAAGACATTGTTGTAAAAAGTCTATTGTCAAGATTTGTTTGATGGTAGTCCTTTTAATCTGAACCATTGACGTCTTAGTGAGGAGCACTAGATGAAACACATAGATCAACGATTCATATTAAAAAGACTACTATCAAATAGATCTTACCCATTGATTTTTTCAAACAAAACATAATAAATGATAAAAAATTTTAAAAAATCACTTTTAAACAATTTGATAAGAAACAAAAAATAATTAACAAAAAATCTACAAATATTTTTTTTTACTTTATTTTTCTCAAATCAAATATGTATCTTGTTTTTTTTTTAAATCTCTATCCTAAAGTCCATTTATATATAATAGAAAACAAAACAAGATATCAGGTTTGGATAGGTATTAGAATTAATTATTTCTCCAAACTAACACATTTTTGAAGTGAAGTCAATAATAGACAACACTTAATATCTTCAAATATGTGAAGCCCCTGCCCACTTAAAACTTCTTGTGATCTAGTTTTCTTAGACAAAAATATCAAGCCCCTCTAGAGTCGCAACTTCATACTTCTTTAAATATCTTGTACATTTTTTTGGGCAGATCCTATCAGGGATTGACAGTTGTGAGCAATTTTGGAAGGGATCTGCTTTGTTACTAGGCCCAATTTGTTGGCAACTTCTGGACTGTTCTTTGTATTGGCTTTTGCTTTGTTCCGGTCTGTATTGCTAACTGCTTCAACTCTTTTGGTCTCTTATATTTGGATTTTTGTTTACTTCTTACAGTCTCTAGTTTGAGGACTACTCTCACATAATTTATTTTTGCATTGATCAATACCAAAAAAAAAATATTGGTCTTGAGTTTTCTTCATAGAAAGGGACCTCTCTAGGTGAGCCAATTCATGAGGGACACTGCCATAATTGCCCTATGACCATGTCGTAAATTCCTACTCATTTCAGGTAAACGGAATGTCATGTCCCCATATTAAGACATTGTTTAAATTAAAGATTTAAACATCATGTTAAAAGAAGATAAAGTTACTTTTATAAAATATCAATTTGAATGATAGAATCATTATTTATATTATTAAATTATATAAGAATAAACATAAAATTAATTATTATAAATTAAATATTATTATAATAATATAATACTATAAGTATAATAATAAACATACTATAAAATAAATATGATATAATATATAAATATAAATATAAAAATATTAATATTAATAATATAAATATAAGTATTTAAATATATAATAAACATGTATAAATAATCTCATATAAGACAAGTCTTATATGGTAGACCCTATAAAGAATATAAACAAATTAATATAAACTTAAGAATTATGAGGCATCGGTTGTTTTGAAATGAGACGATGTGTCTCTTGGTATTGAGAAGACCCTTCGATAAGTTTAAAAGGGGATCCATTATTCCTCAAAAAGGGGGGAGCAACAGTAAGTTCAGCGATCAGGAGAAAGTAAGAACAGATAAAAATATTCAGGAAACATAGTGAGCAGCGTATAGAATAAATAAGGCATAGCATCTACAATCATTGATAAGATACAGCAGTAAGTAGGAAGTTAGGGAGCAGCGAATAGGTAGAAGGCAACAGATCTGCAACAATCAACCATTTATCAAAAGCATTCAAGCAAGGTGCCGTAGGTAAGTCCTTCCTCTTATTCAATTCATATTTGTAAGATTATAAATAATAAAAGAAATGAGTATATATGTTTATAAATAGGATTTCACTACTGTTCAATATAAAATTGGTAAGTAATAAGGTAGGATTTAGTATATATGATTTGTAATACATTAGATCTTTAATTGGCTTTATGACATGTTTGTTATATGAGGAATGCTCATAAAATATAAGAGTAAAATGAGGACAAGAAGGTTATATGTTCATAACTATGAATATGAAATAGATTTGTAAAGGCATGATTACCCAAGGGGTAGATAATAGTCCTTAAACATTAATCATCTTCACCATGAGAATTGGGGTGGCATTACATCCTTAAGTATCTTCTCCCATGAGTTGGAAAGAATGATTAATAGGCTTAAGGTTATCTCACTCAAGGTAATTCATGAAGTACAAACAAGAAAAGCATGTAGTTGTGAAGGAAATAATATATAGTTAAATATTAACAGAAAAAGATAGAATACTAATGTACTCTTTACGAGTTGAAATTGTTTGCAAGATTGCACAAATTTTGGCTTGCTAGAAGGGGACATTACAGTGGTATCAGAGCAGTCATCCTACCATCCTGTGTATACTTTGTGATTTATGTGTATTCAAAAGTTTACCTTGTGGCTTATGTGTATACGTGTATTTGTGTGACTTATGTATTTAAGTGTATCCTTTATGACTTACAAGTATGTTTTGTGGCTTGAGCTACTTGCTTGACTATTTGAGCTACTTGGTTACTTGCTTGTCTACTTGAGCTACTTGCCTACTTGCTTGAGCTACTTGCTTGTCTACTTGAGCTACTTGCCTACTTGCTTGAGCTACTTGCTTGTCTACTTGAGCTACTTGCCTATTTGCTTGAGCTACTTGCATGACTATTTGAGCTACTTGGTTACTTGCTTGTCTACTTGAGCTACTTGCCTACTTGCTTGAGCTACTTGCTTGTCTACTTGAGCTACTTGCCTACTTGCTTGACTACTTGAACTACTTGGTTACTTACTTGAGCTACTTGCTTGTCTACTTGAGCTACTTGCCTACTTGCTTGAGCTACTTGCTTGTCTACTTGAGCTACTTGCTTTTCTACTTGAGCTACTTGCCTACTTGCTTTTCTACTTGAGCTACTTGCTTGTCTACTTGAGCTACTTGCCTACTTGCTTGAGCTACTTGCTTGTCTACTTGAGCTACTTGCCTACTTGCTTGAGCTACTTTCTTGTCTACTTGAGCTACTTGCTTTTCTACTTGAGTTACTTGTCTACTTGCTTAAGCTACTTGCTTGTCTACTTGAGCTACTTGCTTGTCTACTTGAACTACTTGCCTACTTGCTTAAGCTAGTTGCTTACATTCTTGAGCTACTTGGTTGTCTACTTCAATTTTATTATGTAACTAAAAGGCTCCTTATATGAATGGCAAGTGCCACATAAGAGGAAGAATACCTCATATGAATGGCAAGCACCACATGAGACCAAGGCGATCTATTATGAATGGCAAGCGCCACATTAGATTGAAGGCTCCTTATATGAATGGCAAGCACCACATAAGGAGGAGGACACCTCATATGAATGGCATGTGCCACATGAGGACTAGGGAGGGACGGTATAGCCACCCTGAGGCCTAGGAAGAATAACCTCCATCACACTCTAACTTGCAAGTATTTCTATGATCAACTTGAGGTAAAGAAATCAATATATCATACAAAGAGACATTAGGGAAGTATTGTAAATAAAAAGAGAATTTCATTAATCATAAGACCCATGAACCAAATTCATTTCTTCCTAGAATCTGTTTAAATTCTTCTCTTGATTTATGTACACATAATACCGATACTAAGTCATATTATGGGCCCATAACCCACAAACTCCCAGGAAGGATCATTCTTCATCTATGACACTTCTATTTCATCAAGCACATCGCTATTCAAGCTTACCAAATCTTCTTTAATTCATCAATAGTCAAGAACATGACTCTTCTCAATTTTTGACAAGACCGAATCTCAAGATGCATCTTAGAATCTCAATACTTTGAAATCTTCTTAATCTATGATACTTGCATCCCTTCGTTATTAGTCAAACATCAAACAAAAGCTCTTTTAATCACAAATTCTCTTTCATGGAATCACAATCATTTTCCTTCACTAAAGCATGTTCATCCGGAATCAAGACCATGACTTCGTCTCAACACATTGAAGGTAAACGTTAAAGTGCAAGGTAATGAAAGAGCTTGTTGTGATTGCTTGAGGACAAGCAATTTTGAGTGGGGAGGGTTGTCATGTCCCCATATTAAGACATTGTTTAAATTAAAGATTTAAACATCATGTTAAAAGAAGATAAAGTTACTTTTATAAAATATCAATTTGAATGATAGAGTCATTATATATATTATTATATTATATAAGAATAAACATAAAATTAATTATTATAAATTAAATATTATTATAATCATTTATTATAATAATATAATACTATAAGTATAATAATAAACATATTATAAAATAAATATGATATAATATATAAATATAAATATAAAAATATTAATATTAATAATATAAATATAAGTATTTAAATATATAATAAACATGTATAAATAATCTCATATAAGACAAGTCTTATATGGTAGACCCTATAAAGAATATAAACAAATTAATATAAACTTAAGAATTATGAGGCAGCGGTTGTTTTGAAATGAGACGATGTGTCTCTTGGTATTGAGAAGACCCTTCGATAAGTTTAAAAGGGGATCCATTATTCCTCAAAAAGGGGGGAGCAACAGTAAGTTCAGCGATCAGGAGAAAGTAAGAACAAATAAAAATATTCAGGAAACATAGTGAGTAGTGTATAGAATAAATAAGGCATAGCATCTACAATTATTGATAAGATACAGCAGTAAGTAGGAAGTTAGGGAGCAGCGAATAGGTAGAAGGCAACGGATCTGCAACAATCAACCATTTATCAAAAGCATTCAAGCAAGGTGCCGCAGGTAAGTCCTTCCTCTTATTCAATTCATATTTGTAAGATTATAAATAATAAAAGAAATGAGTATATATGTTTATAAATAGGATTTCACTACTGTTCAATATAAAATTGGTAAGTGATAAGGTAGGATTTAGTATATATGATTTGTAATACATTAGATCTTTAATTGGCTTTATGACATGTTTGTTATATGAGGAATGCTCATAAAATATAAGAGTAAAATGAGTACAAGAAGGTTATATGTTCATAACTATGAATATGAAATAGATTTGTAAAGGCATGATTACACAAGGGGTAGATAATAGTCCTTAAACATTAATCATCTTCACCATGAGAATTGGGGTGACATTACATCCTCAAGTATCTTCTCCCATGAGTTGGAAAGAATGATTAATAGGCTTAAGGTTATCTCACTCAAGGTAATTCATGAAGTACAAACAAGAAAAGCATGTAGTTGTGAAGGAAATAATATATAGTTAAATATTAAAAGAAAAAGATAGAATACTAATGTACTCTTTATGAGTTGAAATTGTTTGCAAGATTGCACAAATTTTGGCTTGCTAGAAGGGGACATTACATGGAAAGTGAGTTGTCATTACCTAGAGTTGAGTAGATGGAAGTGGAACTTTCCGTCACTACACTTGGAATCTTCTGCTTCACACTAGAGTGTGCAGCTGCCATTGTCAGGTACATAATCATGGACCTGACATTAACGTTGACTGATTATATTTTTTCCTATAAAATTCATGTAAAGACAGCCAACCAATTATGTCTTCGTCAAGTGGGCAGTCGGTTATTCCAAGGCAATAACTCGGAAGCACACACGATATCAACTTCAAATTTTGTCCTTGTTGTGTAAACATAGCCCACCATTTTCTTGGTTATTACGAAGCAATCACCGACTACATTAACTTTACATTTATAGTTGTCGTGTTGTTGGCAGGAAAGAACGTGGAAACATGGCCCGCCAATTTTGACATCACCAAGATGACAACATGCAACCACTATCTACTTATGCACTCTCGGTTTACCGCCAATTTTGACTTTACCAAGACAACAACATGCAACCACTATCCACTTACTCACTCTCAGTTTACAACCAATTTTGACTTTACCAAGACAACAACATGCAACCACTACCCACTTACGCACTCTTGGTTTATTGGCTATTTCTATCTCTATACTAGTTAATTGTTGAATGAATGGATGAAGAATTTTAATAATGTTCATGAGGCCGCAGTAGCCTATGGGACCCAGCAGTCGCACACAGCCCCGTTAAATGGAACAACAGACACAAAACGCCCCCTAAGTTGCCTGAACTTCCTTCTTGAGATCTTCCCTTCTGCTATGAAGTTTGATCATGAGGTTTGCCGTACTACCCAGCCGGCTATTCTTAAATATCATCCACTTCAACAGTCAAAAGTTAATTTGGGCCAATAAAAATAGGTCAAACATTTACCACTTTTTATTGTGAATGAGGTGTAAAATTGCTATTGAGTATTTGACCATTGAAGTGGATGATATTTAAGTAGAGTTCTACCTAGCCTTGTCTCTTCAAATAGGGTGCCAAGGTTGGCAATTTTCAAAGTTTCACCATAACTGCATTGGATGTCGTTGTATGCCTCGCACTCCAAGAGGAAGTGTCGTTCCATCTCCACCATGCCTTTGTTGCAAAAGAGGCATATTCTCTCCTCCCATTCCTCTTTAGGAGTTAGCCATCTCCCTGTTTCACATCTAAGATAAAGTGAGCTCATCCTAAGTTGGGCAATCAACATTTTTGCTTTCCACTTAATGTCTGCTCCTATATAGGCTTTTTCTTCAAGATCCCCCATGGGGTTGAATTCTTTGAGGTAGTATTCCTTTTTACGGCCCATTTGTTTTGTCCACATGATGCACTTAAATTTTCTTCTCACATATTTTTTTATTTCTTCATTAGTATTTGGGCACTCCTGCATGCTAATATTCCACCTCTTTACCCATTTGTCATTTTGCTTCTTCCAAGTGTTCTTTCTTCTAGTTAACTCTTCCTCCATAATTAGTCTAGGTCATATGTGGCTCTTCATGTTTTGAATCTTCTTGAGGTAGCTTAATAACCGTATCATCGCCGATGCCTCTAGAGGGAAGGACCCCATTTCAACAAGTAAGATCTCATACAACACCAAATTCTTGACTTTGAGACTGCTGATGATGAAGTGTTTTTGGATTCTCTCTATCTGCTTCCATTTCTGATCTGACATACTGCTGCCCCAAATTTCACACTCATAGAGAATCACCGAGGTAACCAACAAACTGAAGAGTGTTCTCTTGGTCTTCCAATCCCATAACTCTGCAATCCTGCACCTATTTTGAAGAGAGTACAACGCTTTCCATCCTCCTTGAATTCTTTTTGCTCTACAAGTTTCCCAGCTGAGCTTGTGGTGAAAATCAAGCCCGATGTACTTGTACTCCTCGACTATCTCCAATGGGTTGCCTTTAAAGGTAAAGGTATATTGCTTCTTTTTTCTTTTCAGAGAGAAGATCATTACTTTGGTTTTGCTTGTGTTCACCTGCACTCCAACCTCTTGACAAAAAGTTTCAAGTGCTCTCAAATGTTCCCTCAAGCTGCTAGTTGTTTTGGTGATTAAAATGAGGTCATCCGCATAAAGAAGCAGTTTTATAACATACTTAGCTAGCTGAATCCCCTCCCCAATATCTGTATTTAACCATTCTTCTAATTTATCAATGTAAAGTCCAAATAAAGTTGGTGAAAGTAGACAGCCCTGTGTGATGCCTATATCGTTGCCAAAACACTCCGACATTCCATCACTAGTTATGATTTTAGCCTTTACTTGCTCATGCAATCTATGGACAGCAACTCTAAGCTCATCTAGAACCCCTAGCTCCTTCATCATATTCTAAAGTTTATCATGAGGAACTGTGTCAAAGGCTTTTTTGAAGTCGACAAAGCAGCAAAAGGCCTCATCCCCCTGAATGTTCCATATTTTTTCAATCAAGAACCTAAGTGTAGCCCCATGATCAATAGTAGAGTGCTTTGGTCTAAATCCAGCTTGACCCTTAGCTCGTTTTCCTTCTTTTTCTGCCCACCTACTGATTCTGCACTCTATCATGCTTTTGAAGAGTTTACCAAGAAGTGGATTAAACATGATAGTACAATAATTTGACAAGTTATTAGTATCCCCACTTTTGAAGATAGGGATAACCACACTAGTCATCCACTCTTTTGGGAAGCCCTCTTGGATGACCCTATTGAAGCACTAAATCATTTGTTTTCAATCAAAGGGCTTTTTAACATATCCACTTTACTCTACTCTACTCTCTCTACTCTTGCTTGTAATTTTCATTCTTGATTTATTTATTTGTTTTCTCACTAGAGCATCATTTTTTTTGTTAATGGCATCAACTTCATGATCAGGTTGAAGAGAGCAGGAACATGATCCTTTTTTGGTACTTGAATCTCCCAACAAAAATATGAAATCCTCCATATCCTTAAAATTGTTTGATGTATTCATCAACCATCAAGGCCCAAACGTCAAAACAACTCTAGCTTTGCATCTTTATAATTCTCTAAAGGAAGATGGGATCTAGACATATCTATATTCTAAAGAGACTAGACTGGGAGATTCATTTTCTCCCACCATAAAGAATGCAATATTCTCTGTTGTAATGCACATAGCCATCTTATCACCATGATACACAAAGTCTATGTGGTGCTTAGCTGAGCTAGCTTTGATGTTTCAAACAAAGGCTAGAATTATTCCCTCGTCTTACCTTATTGAGCCTTCAGACTTTCGATTCACCTACACTAAAAACAAGAAAAACTTAGTTTTCCCTCAAATTGTCGTCACAGTTTGGCCTTGCTCTTATTGCTCGTTGATTAATTTTGATGGGCACTAAATGTGAGGAATGATTCAGGAAGGAGAAATTTGATTGTTATGAGTGTGAGCAATAGGATTTTGTGTAGGGTTAGTTGTTATAAGGGGTCTTGATGTTTTGCTGACTCATCATTTTTGTTGTGCTTGATTTGTCCTTAATTATCTTAGAGGGATTCTCCTGGAGGGTTGTTTTGTTACATTTGTTGAAAAAGGTTTTATGCATATAATTTGTTCTGCATTTGAGTCCACTAAATTTATTCTTTTCAAGGAACCCATTTTGTTGTTCTATTATATGCTCTTGAAAATATGTTTCATTATATTAATGATATGTTTTTTTTTCAGAGTTCCTTTGTACGGTGTAACTATTTTCTTTTTATTTCAAATTATTGTAGATAGAAAACTTTTTAGCTAAAATTTTAATATGTTTTGCATTTGCAATATAAAGTTAAAATTAATTAAATATAATGAGATTTTTTCCTACTATTTAAGTAAAATTGTTTTATTATTTCTAATTTTAATGATTAATATTGTTTTGAAGAGTGTAATAAATAGGTTTTTTTTAACTATTTAAAAAAAATTGTACATGCACTCCAAGCTCCTTAGAATGAATCTGCACCTTACAAGTTTGGTTATTTGAGCTCCTTTAGTGAACAATATGAAATAGTGGTATGGTCATTAATTGCACTCCTTACTAAGGGTAATATGAGGTCTCTACAAAAAAGAGGAACTGTAAACTACAAATGTGAAACCATATTGACTGGTGTTTTCCTACCCTCAATTTATTTTGGTATAATATGGGTAGACATTATTTAATATTTTAAAATCCACATTAATCAATAGAGGTGGTGTAGAAAGTGTCTCTTTTATTTTGTTTTGATTTTTATTATTTTAAAAGAACAATACACTAAAATAAAAATAAATGCAGTACTCATTAAACAATGACAAATATAATTGTAAGGAAAGTACTGCACATTAGGTTCATCTAAGTTAATATTAAAAACTATTCAATAAAGTACAATTAGTTTAGATTAATTATAGTCGGGTTCATCATTGCCACCAATCTAAGTAATTAAATAAAGATAGAAATCAAATAAAAGTAAATGTGATTTTTAGCTAGATTGTAAATGATGGAGAATTGTTGTGACAAATATTAGAAAATGCAAAGGAATGCTCACTCGGTAATAATAGCACTCATAATTTTATTCCACAATCCCACTTTTTATTTGGTTGCTATTAGTGATTATTAGTCTTTGTCATGCTTTGTCCTAAATAATAGTATTGCCTAATCACTATATGTGCAATGTAATTCATATGAATTTATCCAATCCACTTGCTAGACTTGAAAATATTTATACCTTGAAAACAGTTTAAAATATTTATAGATTAACTTTGATATTAAGTGTCAACTTTTGATTTCGTATCATTAGCATTTAATAAATTCTTAAACTAATTTTCTATGACTTGTCAACCACTCAATCATTGTATCCCATGAGTGCTTCTTTTTCATTTACTACCATTTTTTTAAGCTAGATTTCATAATAAAGTTGCAAAAGAATAGTGATAATAAAGTTTTTTCACTTTTATTCCCTTCTAATCTCTCCCCAAAACCAACTGGTATGTGATTCAATTTATAGTTTGATCGTGTCCATTTTTATTTATTTTATTTCCTTCAGACATTTGATTAAACTTGGAGCTCAATTGACTTATGCTATATTACATATTTCAACTACATCTAGATGTTGATTGAAATGTTTTGTTTAACTTTTATAAGTTTTTTACTCAATCTCATTGCATACCTGGGCTCACAATCTATTGATATTTCTTTTTATCATAATTAGTTTTCATTGGTTATTTTGAGTGTTTTTCATTTTTTGTTTTAACCTTGATCTGCTCTTGATGCAACACACAACATACACTCAATACAATTTGTCATTAATCATGTGAGAACTAAAGATTTGAAGACTGGAATATAGAAAAATTCTATACATCAACTCTACTGCTACAATGAGAGAAAACTCTTATATCCAAAAAAATATTAAAAAAATAAAAAATTACATTATTTGGCATATTTTGACAATTGTCAGATTTTGCCATTTTAGGTAATTTTACAATCATATCCTGAAAATCTTGTTTTTTCTGAAAAGCTTCCTAAAACTAAGGTAGGATGAAATGCCAACTAATATTCTAAATTCAAAACATGAGTTTCGATTTATTACAAAAGCAACTTTTTAAAAATCTAGAAAAAAAACACTAAATTTCTATTTTGAGGGCCAAGATGAAAGTTTCAAGCCCCGAAAAAGTGCCAAAACGGGCTCCAGCCCACTAGGGTCGGTTGCAAAACCACTTTCCACCTCATAATGCATCCACCCATAAAATCTCGTAGAAAACTCACATCCGAGTCAAAAGTTATGATCTCTGAAAGTTCCTGCATCATTCTCCTCTTATTGAAAAGAACGCAGCTCCTGCAAGTGAGTGTCTTCGAACTGCTGCCACTTGACTAGATCCAACCTTTGTACTTCATTCTTCTCTTTTTTCCCTCTTTTTCCAGCATCTTTCCAGAACAAGCTTCACTCTTGAACAAATATGCACTTCATTCTTCTCTCCTCTCGTAGATTTGCATCCACCAAATATTGTCTTCCTCTGCCAAATTATTTCCCCTCTCCTCTCCTTCGTGGGATCCAACCCACCACTAACCAACCACCTCCACCAAATCTCTCCTATAGCTTCCTCTATAACCTCTTTCATCTCACTATTTGTGCTTTCCAATAGACATGTTCCTGGTGCAAACTCATTCTTTTCTTCTTTTTCATTATTCTTGAGGACTTCCACTTCTTTGTCTTTATGTTCCTCTTTATCTGTAAACAAAATAATGTTAGGTAAAATAAAGTTTTTATTATCACTCTTCTATGTTGCAATCTCATCCATGCCTTTGAAAAGACATGTTTCAGTTGCAACCATGTGCTTTTTCTCTTTCATGCCACTTTCATGACATTCTTTCTCACACCTTTTATTATCAGCATTTCCTCTATTCATTTTAGCTTTTAATAGATACACTATATCATGAAGTCTTATCAACTCTTCATTAAGACTATCCATAAACTTTCTTTCCCACTTTTCTATATATGAAATCATTATAGGTTTCTTCATGACCCATCTCATCCTCTTCTTCAAAAACATTTCGCTCATTCTCAATATGCAATTTCTACAACCTGCACACATAAAAATTTTAGAGCCAATGCTCTCTGCAGTTACAACACCTCTCTACAAAAAAAAAATCACTCATAACTATCCTCTACCCAACAAAAGACTTTGGAAGATGCACCTCTCCAAGACCTCTTCTACCCACTTTCTCTTAGTGGATGAAGTCTCTACACCTTCTACCCAGCTTTATCTTTGATGGAGCATAGCCAACATATCTCACAAATTTAACTCTCCTCTACCCAACAAAGACTCTGGAAGATGCACCTCTTCAAGACCTCTTCTACCCACTTTCTCTCAGTGGAAGAAATCTATACACCTTTTACCCAGATTTTATCTCTGTTGGAGGTCAATGAACATATATCTCACAAAATCATTTTTTTTTTGCAATTACAAAAATTTCTCATATTTCAACACATATGAAAATAATTTGCTTCAAAAACTTCTCTCGGTCCTGGTGCATACTCTGCACACTCAAGATCAACCCGCTCTGATACCAAATGATGCAGCACACAACATACACTTAATACAATTTTGTCATTAATCATGTGAGAGACAAAGATTTGAAGACTAGAACATAAAAAAAACTTCTATTCATCAACTCTGCTGCTACAATGAGAGAAAACTCTCTTATATCCAAAAAAAATAAAAAAAATAAAAAATTACCTTATTTGGCAGATTTCGACAATTTTTAGATTTTGCCATTTTAGGTAATTTTACAATCATATCCTGAAAATCTTATTTTTTTCGAAAATCTTTCTAAAACTAAGGTAGGATGAAATGCCAACTAATATTCTAAATTCAAAACATGAGTTTCGATTTATTACAAAAGCAACTTTTTAAAAATCTAGAAAAAAAACACTAAATTGCTATTTTAAGGGCCAAGATGAAAGTTTCAAGCCCCAAAAAAGTGCCAAAATAGGGTCCAACCCACTAGGGTCTATTGCGAAACCACTTTCCACCTTATAATGCATCCACCCATAAAATCTTATAGAAAACCCACATCCGAGTCAAAAGTTATTATCTCCGAAAGTTCCTGCATCATTCTCCTCTTGTTGAAAAGAATGCAGCTCCTGCAAGTGAGTGTCTTTGAACTGCTGCCACTTGATTGGATCCAACCTTTGTACTTCATTCTTCTCTTTTTTCCCTCTTTTTCCAGCATCTTTCCAGAACAAGCTTCACTCTCTTCGAACAAATATGCACTTCATTCTTCTCTCCTCTCGTAGATTTGCATCCACCAAATATTGTCTTCCTCTGCCAAATTATTTCCTCTCTCCTCTCCTTCGTGGGATCCAACCCACCACTAACCAACCACCTCCACCAAATCTCTCCTGTAGCTTCCTCTACAACCTCTTTTATCTCACTATTTGTGCTTTCCAATAGACATGTTCCTGCTGCAAACTCATTCTTTTCTTCTTTTTCATTATTCTTAAGGACTTCCACTTCTTTGTCTTTATGTTCCTCTTTATCTGTAAACAAAATAATGTTAGGTAAAATAAGGTTTTCATTATCACTCTTCTTTGTTGCAATCTTATCCATGCCTTTGAAAAGACATGTTTCAGTTGCAACCATGTGCTTTGGTGCAGGAGCACCAAGGGCTTAGAGCCCATGTGTATATAGTTTTGCATATATTGGTGTGATGTTTTTGTTTTCTAATTGGGAAGGCGCAGGAAGTTGATGCTTTTACAAATTGGGTCCATCGGAGTGAGAGAGCTCATTGACCGAGCATTGAGAAACTATATCGACAGCTAATGTCCCACCGATAAAGTAGGTCTCGCCAACAAAGACACTTATCGGCGTGAGATGCATATCGGGAGGAGGTATGAAGGTTAGGCCGAAGGAGAAGGTCTTACCAATGTGTGATGTCCATCGGCATGAGGGTGGTCATCGGCGGAGCCTGTGGTTGTGTCTCCGATCGCTTGGTGTTACCCCGATGGAGTGGTAAAGGTTGGTGAAGGCCATCGGCATGAGAATCACTATCGGTGAAGGATGTGGGTGTCACTCCGATATTAATTGTCTATCCGATGAAGTGTTGCCGAGGCTTGTCATCAGTATGAGGCTTGCTATCAGCGATGGCTGTGAAAGTCACTCCAACAACTATGTGTTGCTCCGATGGAGTTGGACGTCGGTGCAAAGACTTCTATCGGCGTAGCTTTAAGGCTTTAGGCCAACGCACAGTGGTCACGCCGACGGAGGGTGAAGACTTGGTATCGGTGAGACAAGGGACTATTGGAGTTCATGGTTGAATGTTGGCCGATAGTTTGGGTTGTGCCAATGGGGGTAGACAGGGGTCGTCGGCGACAAAAGTGCTGACAATAGTTTACTAAGCCGTCGGATATATAAACCGTAGTGGCCAACTTGAACGGGTGCATGTGGGACTAAAAGTTCTCATGAATGCGAACTGTCAAGTGGTAGTTGGACAGAGCGTAACCGAATTTCTGGGCAGTTGGAATGAACGGTCGTTTGCATGAGAATCGATGAGATTGCAAAAGCAATTTGGGGATCGATGGGAGTCTACGGATCACACAGGCCATCGGGAAGAGATGACACATCGGTGGAAGGACTTCAGGACAGACCGATAGTTGTTTGTCACAGCGATAGCACAGAACTGAACTGACAGTTGGAATACCAACTGGTATGGAAGTTGAACCGTCCTGTAACGGACATGAGCAAATACATAAGATGTAGCATTCTTTCTGTAAGGAGTTCAGAAGGAGAATCAAAGAAGTAAATTTTGATGTGTGAAGCATTTTGATGTAATTAAAATTTTTGAACAGAAATAAAATACAGCAGTTCGATCATTAGTATTTTCTATTCTGTTTTCACTTTATCATTCTGAAGTAGATTAGTCTTTTCTGTTTCAGCTATTTTGTTTTCTTTTGCTAGCCATGACTCTGTTTTGATGATTCTTCAAATCCCATTGTACAGTATGGAGGTCATCAAACAGAGCCATGCTCTTTGTTTGTTTTTCTTTTGTGGGGTGGCCGGATTGCCGGTTAGAGGCAATGCATGCTTGTTCTAGGCGAGCTCAGTGAGGAGTCCGGCTAGATAAACAAGTAGGAAAAATAGATTTGCAGAGGTGGAAAAATAGAGAGAAGGAAGGTGAGCACCAAGCAGTCCAGACCCTTGAACAGAGTGAGAAGGGTGGGTA
The DNA here is from genome assembly GCA_027924645.1 of Cunninghamia lanceolata. Taxonomy (NCBI): domain Eukaryota; kingdom Viridiplantae; phylum Streptophyta; class Pinopsida; order Cupressales; family Cupressaceae; genus Cunninghamia; species Cunninghamia lanceolata. The sequence goes on along the minus strand of BSBN01000870.1, from coordinate 12,175,624 downwards.
ATGAGCTCAGAAAGTTATGTGCCATTGAGGCAGTATCTTGGAAACAGTGAGGACAAGGTATGTGTCCCACACCAAGCAGAAAAGTAGAGTTTTCCATCTCTGCAAAGAGTATGTCTTTTAGCACTTTGAATTGGTAGGAAGGCTAGTGTTGTCAAACAATCTTGTACACTTACAGGATGCAGAGCAGGCAGCCTAGAGTCCTCCCTATCAAATTGGTATCAGAGCGGTAAGATTTGGGTTATTCCTAGATAGGAATAGAAGAGTTGTATGTCATCACCGAGTTCAAGTGAGTCTGTTAGTTCATCCAAGAAAATGGTGACTAATGCAGAGTTAGCAAAGAAAGTTGAAGATCAAGAGGAGGAGAATAGACTCCTACAAGAAAGACTAGCAGAAATGGAGAGTAAGCTAGGCTTAATGTTGCAAAAGACTGAAGAAGTCAGCTAGAGAGTTAAATATTCTGAGGATAAGGGAAAAGGTGTATTTGTAGAAGATGAAGAGCCCACACCTGATCCTAAGTTGGAAGAAGAACCATTCTTGAAAGCTTTGAAAGCAATGAGTGGTATAACATTGGAAGGAGTACCACTTTTCAGCGGGAAAATGGACCCAGATTTGGTCATGGAGTGGATAGAAGGACTTGAAAATCACTTTGAATGTGATGGTGTAAGCAAGGCACAGAAAGTAAAGGTGGCCAAATCTAGACTCAGGGGAGCTGCCTTAACCTGGTGGAAATTTGTGCAGACTGAAAGAGCAAAATAAGATAAGAAGCCCATAGCTACTTGGAAGGGAATGGTAGCTAAAATTAAAGAAGCATATATGCCAGAAGATTATGAAATATAGCTGCACAGGAAGAGACAAAATCTGAGACAAAAGGAATTAGATGTCAGTGCATACACTGAAGAATTCCAAAAGCTATGCTTAAGGTCCAAAGTAATGGAGGATGAAAGCATAAAGGTAGCAAGGTACCTTAACGGTCTGAAGTGGAATATACAAGAAGAAATCAGTTTGTTGTGTCCTACAATAGTGCAAAAATGCTATCAGCTGGCACTAAAAGTGGAGGAAAAGAATAAGACGAAACAAGACTCAAATAGCAGAGGAAGAGAAAGAGGCAGAGATAACAGAGGACACAGAGGAGGTTTTGGTGGAAGGAATGCTGACAATAGATCCCAAGCAGAATCCAAACTCACAGAGCAGAGTGGGGAGTCAAGTGGTAGAGGAAACTACAGAGGAAGAGGATCTAACAGAGGAAGGTCAGGAGGATCAGGCAGAGGATCCTATTTCACCAACATGAAGTGTTACAACTGTGGCAATCTAGGTCATCCGGCATATAGGTGTCCAGAAAAGACCACATCCTCTTCTCAAGGAGGTGATAAGAGGAATCACTATGTCCAAGACAATGCATCCAACAGCCAGTTACCTGAGGTCAATCTGAACTCAGAAGATGGAGAGAACCTGATGATAAGGAGAACCTTGATGAAGGAACCAGTAAAGTCTGAACCAAGCCAGAGGAGAGCACTATTTAGAATCAAGTGCAAGATTTTGAATAAGGTATGTAAAATTATCATAGACTCAGGATCTACTAATAATATTATTTCTGATGAAGCAGTTAAGAAACTAAATTTGAAAAGAATTACTCATGCAAACCCATATAGAGTCACATGGTTGAATAAGGGGCAACATGTGGTAGTGAATGAACAAAGTTGGGTAGAGTTTAGTATAGGTGGCTATAAGGATAAGGTATTATGTGATATACTACCCATGGATGCATGCCATCTCTTATTGGGCAGACCATGGCAGTATGACCGAAAGGCAGTACATGATGGTGAGAAGAATGCCTATTCTTTTCAGAAGGATGGTGTCACCTATAAAATTTAGTCATTGGAGGATGAAGATGCAGTTCAGACAAAGAGTCCTAATATCTTGGTTGTGAGTGGAAAAGAGTTTCTGAATACTCTTAAGGAAGATGGTATTGGTTATGCCATCATAGTAAAACCAAAAGAAGGACAGCAGGGTAAGAAGACAGAGATTCCCAAAGAAATGCAGCCTATACTGGAGAAGTATAAAGGCATAATTAGTGATGGTACACCAGCTACATTGCCTCCACAGAGAGCAATAAGCCATCAGATAGACCTGATTCCAGGGGCATCTTTGCCAAACAAGGCACCCTACAAGATGACTCTAGATCAGCACAAAGAGATTTATAGGCAAGTGCAGGAGTTGCTAGATCAAGGATTGATCAAGAAGAGTATTAGTCCTTGTGCTGTGCCCACAGTATTGGCACCCAAGAAAGGAGGATCATGGAGATTATGCACAGATGCCAAAGCCATAAACAAGATAACTATAAGGTATAGATTCCCAATTCCCAGAATTGAAGATCTCATGGACTGTATTGGAAAAGCAAAGTATTTCACCAAGATAGACCTGAAGAGTGGTTACCACCAAATAAGAATCAAGGAAGGAGATGAGTGGAAGACAGCCTTCAAGACCACAGAAGGGCTGTATGAATGGCTTGTTATGCCATTTGGTCTATCAAATGCACCCAGTACCTTTATGAGACTCATGAATGAAGTCCTAAAGGATTACATTGGTAAATTTGTTGTTGTTTTTCTAGATGATATTCTAATTTTTAGTTAGACCAAGGAAGAACATCTAGAACATGTAAATACTGTTTTGCAAAAATTACATGATGAACAACTAACCATAAATCTGGAGAAGTGTGAATTCATGAAGCAGGAATTGGTATACCTTGGTTTTGTGGTGTCCCAGGGAGAGTTGAAGATGGACAAGTCCAAAGTAGAAGCCATATTGAGCTGGCCTACTCCCAGAGCAGCCACAGAGGTGAGAAGTTTTCATGGCTTAGCCCAGTTTTACAGAAAGTTTATCAGAAATTTCAGTGGAATATGTGCACCTATGTTGGATACAATTAAGGGTGGAATGAAAGCAAAATTTAGATGGACACCAGCTGCAGATAGAAGTTTTGAAAGGTTGAAGAAAGAGGTAGCAACACAACCTATTTTGTTGTTGCCTAATTTTGATAAGCTATTTACTATTGAATGTGATGCAAGTAATATAGCTGTAGGAGCAGTGCTAAATCAGGAAAATAGACCTGTAGCATTTTTTAGTGAGAGGCTAAATGAAGCAAAGAGTAAGTACTCTTCGTATGACTTAGAGTTGTATGCTCTAGTCCAAGCATTAAGGAAGTGGAGACATTATCTCCTGCCTAAAGAATTTGTTGTCTACACAAATAACCAAGCTCTGAGTTTTCTAAACTCACAGGATAAGTTAAGCAGTAGGCATATCAAATGGATGGAGTACCTGCAATCTTATACCTTTACAATTAAGCATAAGAAGGGGTAGCTGAACAGAGTTGCAGATGCTTTGAGCAGAAGATTGCTCACAGTGCAGGAAGTGCAGTTGAAGAGCATTGGAATTGAAGATTTCAAGAATCTTTACCAAGATGATGAAGATTTTGCTGAGGCATACAAGGTATGTCAAGATTTTGAGAATCACTTTCACAGTGAGTTTGCATATTTCACCTTACAGTAGGGATTGCTATTCAAAGGTGGACAATTATGTGTGCCAAGAGGATCTATGAGAGAAAATCTCATACAGGAGAAGCACAATGGTAGTCTGAGTGGCCATTTTGGTCTGAATAAGACACTGGAGCTAGTCCAAAGGTTCTATTATTGGCCAAGGATGCACAGAGACATCAGAAGGTATGTAGAGCAGTGTATCGTATGTCAGAAGGCCAAGGGAACCACTTCAAATGTAGGACTGTACCAACCCTTACCCATTCCTTCCAGGCCATGGGAATGTGTAAGTATGGATTTTGTAGTTGGTTTGCCTAAGACTAAGACTGGTTATGATAGCATATATGTAGTTGTGGATAGGTTTAGCAAGATGAGTCATTTCATTCCCTGCAAATTGACTCATGATGCCAGTCATATAGCACACTTATTTTTCAGAGAAGTGATCAAAATTCATGGACTTCCAGCAAGCATTGTGTCTGACAGAGATGCTAAATTCATGGGGCATTTCTAGAAAACTTTGTGGCAGAGATTGGGAACAAATTTGTCATTCAGTTTAGCATATCACCCATAGACAGATGGTCAAACAGAGGTGGTAAACAGGACATTGGGCAACCTGTTAAGGTGTATAACCAAAGAATATGGACAGAGTTGGGATCTTTTCATTCATCAGGCAGAATTTGCCTATAATGACAGTGTGAATAGGACTACTGGTAAGAGTCCATTTGAAATAGTCTATGGAATGCATCCCAGAGGTATATGTGAGCTTAGAAATATGGGAAACATGGAGAACAGAAGTGGACATGCAGAAGATTTTGCACAATCCATGAAAGAAGTGCATGAGCAGGTGAAGAAAACCTTGACAGAGAACACACAGAAGATCAAAGACAGAGTAGATGCCCACAGAAGGGATATTCAGTTTGAGGTTGGTGATCTGGTTATGGTACACTTGAACAAAGCCAGAATGCAGAAAGGAACGCCAACCAAATTGCAGATGAGGAGAATTGGTCCTTACAGAATCCTGAACAAGTATGGTAATAATGCATACAGAATTGAATTACCAGAAGATTTGGCAATCTCACCAGTGTTTAATGTCTAAGAACTGGTGCAATACAGGGGTCCTCAGTCAGCAGCAAATGGATCCATTTCAGAGAAGGAACAGACAGTAAAAGATGTGACTTTGCCACTAAAACCCAAACTGCAGGCAGAGAGAATACTGGATTCAAGAGTACAAAAGCAAACCAGACATGGTGTCTACATGGAGCATTTGGTCAAATGGAAACAGTTGCCTGAAGCAGAAGCTACCTGGGTTGCAGAGTCAGAATTCAAAAAGAGGGGCATTGATTTTGCCTCATTGTCACCGGAGGTGACATAGCTTCTTTCCGCACAGGGGAGTATGGTGCAGGAGCACCAAGGGCTTAGAGCCCATGTGTATACAGTTTTGCATATATTGGTGTGATGTTTTTGTTTTTGAATTGGGAAGGCGCGAGAAGAAGTTGATGCTTTTACAAATTGGGTCCATCGGAGTGAGAGAGCTCATCGGCCGAGCATTGAGAAACTATATCGACAACTAGTGTCCCACCGATAAAGTAGGTCTCGCCAACGAAGACACTTATCAGCGTGAGATGCATATCAGGAGGAGGTATGAAGGTTAGGCCGAAGGAGAAGGTCTTACCGATGTGTGATGTCCATCGGCATGAGGGTGGTCATCGGCGGAGCCTGTGGTTGTGTCTCCGATCGCTTGGTGTTACCCCGATGGAGGGGTAAAGGTTGGTGAAGGCCATCGGCATGAGAATCACTATCGGTGAAGGATGTGGGTGTCACTCTGATATTAATTGTCTATCTGATGAAGTGTTGCTGAGGCTTGTCATTGGTATGAGGCTTGCTATCGGCGATGGCTATGAAAGTCACTCCGATAGCTATGTGTTGCTCCGATGGAGTTGGACATCAGTGCAAAGACTTCTATCGGTGTAGCTTTAAGGCTTTAGGCTGATGCACAGTGGTCACGCCGACGGAGGGTGAAGACTTGGTATCGGTGAGACAAGGGACTATCGGAGTTCATGGTTGAATGTTGGCCGATAGTTTGGGTTGTGCCGATGGGGGTAGACAGGGGTTGTCGGTGGCAAAAGTGCCAACAATAGTTTACTAAGCTGTCGAATATATAAACCGCAGTGGCTGACTTGAACGGGTGCATGTGGGACTAAAAGTTCTCATGAATGCGAACTGTCAAGTGGTAGTTGGACAGAGCATAACCAAATTTCTAGGCAGTTGGAATGAACGGTCGTTTGCATGAGAATCAATGAGATTGCAAAAGCAATTTGTGGATCGATGGGAGTCTACGGATCACACAGGCCATCAGGAAGAGATGACACATCGGTGGAAGGACTTCGGGACAGACCGATAGTTGTTTGTCACACCGATAGCACAGAACTGAACTGACAGTTGGAATACCAACCGGTATAGAAGTTGAACCATCTTGTAACAGACATGAGCAAATACATAAGATGTAGGATTCTTTCTGTAAGGAGTTCAGAAGGAGAATCGAAGAAGTAAATTTTGATGTGTGAAGCATTTTGATGTAATCAGAATTTTTGAATAGAAATAAAATACAGCAGTTCGATCATTAGTATTTTCTGTTCTGTTTTCACTTTATCATTTTGAAGTAGATTAGTCTTTTTTGTTTCTACTATTTTGTTTTCTTTTGCCAGCCATGACTTTGTTTTGATGATTCTTCAAATCCCATTGTACAGTATGGAGGTCATCAAACAGAGCCATGCTCTTTGTTTGTTTTTCTTTTGTGGGGTGGTCGGATCGCCGGTTAGAGGCAATGCATGCTTGTTCTAAGCGAGCTCAGTGAGGAGTCCGGCTAGATAAACAAGTAGGAAAAATAGATTTGCAGGGGTGGAAAAATAGAGAGAAGGAAGGTGAGCACCAAGCAGTCCAAACCCTTGAACAGAGTGAGAAGGGTGGGCAACGAGCTCAGAAAGTTATGTGCCATTGAGGCAATATCTTGGAAACAGTGAGGACAAGGTATGTGTCCCACACCAAGCAGAAAAGTAGAGTTTTCCATCTCTGCAAAGAGTATGTCTTTTAGCACTTTGAATTGGTAGGAAGGCTAGTGTTGTCAAATAGTCTTGTACACTTACAGGATGCAGAGCAGGCAGCCTAGAGTCCTCCCCATCATGTTTTTTCTCTTTCATGCCACTTTCATGACATTCTTTCTCACACCTTTTATTATCAACATTTCCTCTATTCATTTCAGCTTTTAATAGATCCACTATATCATGAAGTCTTATCAACTCTTCATTAAGACTATCCGTAAACTTTCTTTCCCACTTTTCTATATATGAAATCATTATAGGTCTCTTCATGACCCATCTCATCCTCTTCTTCGAAAACATTTTGCTCATTCTCAATATGCAATTTCTACAACCTACACACATAAAAATTTTAGAGCCAATGCTCTCTGCAGTTACAAGACCTCTCTACAAAAAAAAATCACTCATAACTATCCTCTACCCAACAAAAGACTCTGGAAGATGCACCTCTCCAAGACCTCTTCTACTCACTTTCTCTTAGTGGAAGAAGTTTCTACACCTTTTACCCAGCTTTATCTTTGACGGAGCATAGCCAACATATCTCACACAAATTTAACTCTCCTGTACCCAACAAAGACTCTGGAAGATGCACCTCTTCAAGACCTCTTCTACCCACTTTCTCTCAATGGAAGAAATCTGTACACCTTCTACCCAGATTTTATCTCTGCTGGAGGACAATGAACATATATCTCACAAAATCAATTTTTTTTTTGCAATTACAAAAATTTCTCATATTTCAACACATATGAAAATAATTTGCTCCACAAACTCCTCTCAGTCCTGGTTCATACTCTGCACACTCAAGATCAACTTGCTCCGATACCAAATGATGCAGCACACAACATACACTCAATACAATTTTACCATTAATCATGTGAGAGCCAAAGATTTGAAGACTGGGACATAAAAAAAACTTCTATTCATCAACTTTGCTACTACAATGAAAGAGAACTCTCTTATATAAAAAAAAAACAAAACAAAAAAATTACCTTATTTGACAGATTTTGACAATTGTTAGATTTTGCCATTTTAGGTAATTTTACAATCATATCCTAAAAATCTTTTTTTTTCTGAAAAGCTTCCTAAAACTAACGTAGGATGAAATGCCAACTACTATTCTAAATTCAAAACACGAGTTTCGATTTATTACAAAAGCAACTTTTTAAAAATCTAGAAAAAAAACACTAAATTGCTATTTTGAGGGCCAAGATGAAAGTTTCAAGCCCCCAAAAGTGCCAAAATGGGGTCTAAACCACTAGGGTCAGTTGCGAAACCACTTTCCACCTCATAACGCATCCACCTGTAAAATCTTGTAGAAAACCCGCATCCGAGTCAAAAGTTATGATCTCTGGAAGTTCCTGCATCAACTCTCAGACGTGATTTTAGTTTTAAAGATAGTATAAATAGATTTTGTGTTTGGTTGACCCTCCAAACTTGAGGACCATAAATTGATTCTTTCCAAATAACTAAAACATAATTTCTCCTTAATCTCTTCTATAATCTCTTTTTCTCATCTAGAAAGTAGAGTACCTTGCAATGGCAAGTCCAACAATCAAAGTATAGGGTCATCTGCACTCCACATGTAAAGCAAATGTGTTGGCATATTTTCATGAGGAGGAAGTTAATTACAAATTCCTCCTGGTGGACTTCTCAATAGAGACTCACAAGCTATCTCCTTTCGTCACTCTCAATGTAAGAAACAAATAGTTGACTCACTTCCTTTCTTTCTTACATACATTTACATCATTCACCACTTGATTTGTTGATGCAACCATTTGGATAGTCATGCATCTCCATTTTGAACCTGGTGTAGAGTGATTGTTAACATTAAACAATAGTCCTAACATTGAACATGCTGTTTGTGGCCATATCACTACTAGCACTTTAAAGAGATTAGAGTGGGAGACCACAATCACATGCTTGGGCATGTGACTAATGGAACCCCTAAGCTCATGTCACTTACCCTTGTTGCTCCACATCAAGTCCTTTTGATTTAATGGGACCAAAGAGAGAGCTTCACGCACAACTCCAAAAACTAGATTAAACTAGGTGCCTTGCATGTAGGCCAAGTCTTTATGTGTTGCTTTGTTCTAAAAGATTATTAGTCTGCCCATATTACTTACACCAATTATTAATTAATATTATTTCTTGGTTAATTGTTACCACTATTGGACAAACCGTGTAGATAAGGGAAGTGCAATGTAGATGACTAAATTTGTTGGGAAGCAAAAGATTTTCTAAAATGAAGAAATTCCTATTATAGAAAACATGTGTGTAAATAACTTACTACGATATTCAACAATTCTTCGATAAACTAAATCAGATCATGAAGTTGGTTTTATCATTGAATTTCTATACAAAACTCTCCAAATCAGTATTAGTGGCAATGGAAGGTCCAACATTGGTTAGTTGTTGATAAGATTGTGAAGATGATGAAGGGGTAGAAGTCCAACAATTATTTCTTCCTGAGGAGGTGAAGAGGATGAGAAATAACTACAAGAGAAACAACATGAAGGAAAATAAAACTTACCCATTACTAACAGTGAGGAAATATATAGAGGGGAAAGAAAATTAAAAGTTGTCTCTTCTTCTTTCTCTAGAGACAAGATAACTCACTGGGCTCATCTAGTCTTGATTGAATTGTAATTTATTATCACGTGGAAGGCATTTTTCTATCAACTGTCAATGTGGGCCATGGTTGAAGAGATGGATTTACAAAACACATGTTTTCACCATGATGGACATGAGAATAGAAGTTTGCAAGAAAAAAATGGACCTAGGAGAGCAAGAAAAGACAAGAAATGTTGTAACTCAATAGCAATAGAAGATGAGAAATGCTACACCCATTCACGGCTGAACTTAAACAACACACTCTAAGCTTTGACCACTTAGGTGCATGTGCGGTCCGTTGAACCATTCAACAATTGTTTCTATTCCTATAATAGTCAAGTGCGAAAGTTTGGTCCATGCCTCTGTGAACCATAATCATAACAACTTACAGGCACTGCCACCAGTTTTAATTCAAACAAACTTCTATGCTAGGAAACCTTGGTGAATGCCCATGCAAAAGACATGGGTGTCCTCACGAGGTAGTGGGACTATTTTACCATATGCAACAAATAGGTCTCCAACTCAATCAATTTGTCTTTTCCACCTTACTCCCATTGTGTGCCAAAATGGGAGGTTTTGAATAGGGTATGGACATCTATGACAAAGGATAGAGGAATTTTATCAAATGTTGTAGCTGTAACTGCCCTAGTAGACATGCATGCAAAATGTGGAAGCATAGACAAGGCATGTGGCCTGTTTGGTCTAATGCCTCAAAGAAATGACCATGTTGTATAAACTACATAGTCCCAATATTTGTGCCCCATAGCATGTAACATTTCCCTTACTATCCTATGAGGTCCTTTCCCAAAGTTGATCTTGCTCTTCCTCCAACCATAACAGGTTACCTTTCTAGATTTGTATGTTCTTTTCAATTAAGGGCTTGGATATTTATTTTCGTTGCACTAAAGTCACCTATTATTAATACTTCCCCCATGTTACCAAAAATGGAAATGTCATTCTAAGGGATGCATAAGGATCTTCCCGATCTAGCTTCCTTTTCTTATATGATTTTGATCCTTTTAGAGTGAAGTATCATGCAACTATCCTTACTTTTACTTGGTTTTGTGTTATTTTCAAATATATGTATTGCTTGTTTGGGTCTTCTTTCTCCACTTTTATAATTTTGCACCATGCTTCTTTGATTAGAAACACAACCTCACCATGCCATTTGCCATTGTCGGTCCTTTCATTCCAGACTGAAGCTTTTTTATACCCTTCAAATTCTAGAACTTTACATCCATCATGTTCATGAGTCTTTGTAAGAATGGTAATATCTTTTCCTTCTACTATGGGCTCCAACTGAGGTTCTCATCTTCATGGATAACCTCTACAATTCCAACTTGCCATTGTCAAATATTCTCAGGCTGGGGGGGGGATTCCTATTTCTTGTATGCCATTCTATTATTAACTTGGGCCATTCCATTTTGTAATCAAGCCTATTTTCCTACATCTCTTGTTGCCTTTACTTTTTCCCACTCTTTTTTCCTTTCTTCTTGCTAAACTATGGTTAGGTCCTCATTGAGGTATATGTATACCTCTAAGGAACCTTTTGTTCCTTAGTATCATATTCTTGTCTTTTATATTCCTCATGGTAACTCTTATGTGCCTACTTTTGCCATCTCCTATCCATTTTCCAATCCTATTTGCTCAGTGAATGAATCTTGTCCATTGCAGTTGGTCTTTAAAAAAGTCTCTTGTTAGCTCTTTTGTGATTTCCTTCTTGCCATAGTCTTTTAGTCCTTTAATGATGATATTCACAACCTATCACTTCTATCCTTTTCTTCTCTTATATGCTTCCTCACTTGTTTTTCTATGAGTTCCTTTTGCATGTCTGATGGTTCCTTCACTACTTGAGCCTAGGATTTGGCCTCCTCTATTTGTTCTCTTAGCTAGTTTTCTTTTATCTCCATGTTTTCTATTGCTGATTGGATCTCTTTTATTTGTAAATTGTTTCTTTCTTCTAGTAATTTTGTCTTGTTTTCTTCCACTATTTTTATTTGGCCTAAAACATGCCTTATCAAAATCAATTCTTGCTCGCCTTTTTTCCATGGTGTTTTGTAATTTGTTTACCTTCTCTTCGAGTAGTTTGTTCTCCATTGTTAATTTCCAGTAGGATTTTGTGACCTCTTTCATCTTGATGTCTTTATATTGGCCCCTTGCTTCTAGAGTATGAAGCCTCTTTTTCATGATCATTAGCTCATTGACATATAATTCTAAGGACCACATTAGTGGTGTTCTAGTAGGGCTATATAAATATGTGTGCTCTTGACTATCTTCAATCCATTTTTCCTTGTTTGTTGGGTGAGTTTCAACCTTGATTTTCTTTGTCTTTGATACTATGTGAAACATTGAGCTCACATTTTCCTTTCCTTTACCTTGTTTTTGTTCCTTTTGTTCTTCTTGTGCTTGCTAGGTTTCTACCTTGTCTACTAAGGTCTTATGTGTTGTTTTTGGTAAAATAGCTATGAATTTTCCCTTTTTTGCATGCTTCAATTTTCAAGTTTGCCTACGTCTTAGAATCCCCTTGTACTGTTTTGCATTTACGTAGACACATCTTTCCACTATATTTGAAAAGTTAGTTTGAGGATACCCTAGCATGCATGCCCCCCACATGCTATTTGTTGCTCCTTCATGAGCATTGAAACTAGGGTACAAGAGAGAAATTGAGGGTCTTGATGGGAAGTGTGTTGAAAAGTTAAAAAGAATTAAAAAACCTCCTCAAGGTAATATTCCAATCATAGGTCTTTGTGCTTGTTTATCCCTTGAAACTTTTCTATTGTTTCAATTTTACCAGTTGTGTATTTCGCTAATCCTATTATTACGCTGAAGGCATTCCCTTTGTGAACAAGAGGGCTGACTTGGAGAATCCACGGTTGAAAATTGTCCACATTAGTGGCCAGACAATAAAACAATCTCCAACGTCCGTTTTTTCAGTCATGACAACTTTTCTATCACGAGCATGGACAGGGCAATAAATGCCAAGATGGTTGAGTGGCGTGAATGATCATTTTCACCATCAAAGATTGGCATTTCGCTCCATTTTGGGTGGTGTTCACATGCGTGCCTTCTTGACCAGATGAACAGATTAAGTTGATGGTCTTATTTTTGTATTTGAATTATTTTAGAAACACTTTACCAACCATTGCTTTGAAAAAATTAGATCTGCCTCCTCTACTCACTGTGAAATGAGCGAACTCAAAACCCTAAAACTGGGTTTTTTTTTTGCCGATTAGAGTTTGGATGGCCAATATTTTAAATTCCTACTTATTAAAAATTTTTAATTCCTAAACACCGCTCTCTATAGTTGATTAAAAATAGTAATTAAAAAGCCAAAAATTAAAAATTAAAAAGCACCCTATAAAAAATAAGATAACCTTAGCTTCTTATTTCATATGACGGTGGGAGAGTGTCGTGGGTTCCCTCACTCACAGGGCATAAATTTCAGCAATTGGCAAAATTCTTACCTCTGTTCCAAAAAACATATTCACGAATTGTTTAAGTTTTTATGTAAGTTTTAAAAACACGAGTATTTTACTTATTAAGTTTTACCAAAAATTATTAATACCAGTCACATGTCTTATCTTTTCTCCATTTATTGGGAGGCTATATGTTAAAAATGGTGAATATTTATTTAAATTTGTATTGCATTATCTATCAGGAATTATGCACTTAAGCCACAAGTATTTTTATGGACAAGTATTAAATATTTTGTGATTTTTTATTGTAATGATTTATGATTTTAATTTTGTTATCTCTTATTATTTTTTAATATATAAAACTATTCTTATATATATATTTTAAACAATTATATGATAAATAATATTTAATAAAAATATTATAATCTTCATTATTTAGTGTGATTAATTATTTAATAGTAATCTCATCTTCTCATGATTTAATTTGATTAACAATATTCATATGTAAATTCTCAAAAATTCTTCTAAGAGATTGTAATACAACCACTTTCACTTTAGTTGTTTCCTCATAAGAAATTTCTAAAATCTCCCTACTTATTTAGATACATAGTTGCTACTGCAACCCTAGGAAAGATAGAATCATCCATTGCATGTTGAATTAATAATAAAGCTTTTGCATCTTTTTTTTTCTTTTCTATAAGTTCATCTTCTTGAGCGCTAGTCAAAGTCTAATAGGCTACTTGATTTGGAAGTTTTACAAATCCATTTTCTATTATATCTAAAACTTTTTGCAAATAGAATAAAGTCTTCATTTTAATTGACTAGAAATCATAGTTCTTACTTGAGAAAATGAGAATTTGGGGTTGCGTGAGACTACTACTTGTTGCCATGCTTGTGAACCATTTTGCTATAGTGAACCGATTTTGGAAAATCATAGCGATTGATTTTAGTGGTTTTGTGCACCTTCACCTCTTTGGTTGCAATCTCCTTCAACGATTAAAGCTTCCTTCTTTTGTCTAGCAGTTATTCTTTAAACTTGGGCAATTTTCTTTGGTAGAATCCTATGATCTCCCTTTTGTAGCTTTAATGTTGCTTTCTATGGTGGTGACTTTTGTGAATTCACCTGTTGAAGTGGTTGATACTTGACCTTTGGTAATTTTTCCTTTATTGACTTAGTTTCCTTGTCTTCAAATACTGTGATCTCCTCTTTTGTGAGGAAAAGCTTGAATAGCCGGTATGTTGTCAACGTACAAGCGGTGAAATCCTATCGAAATCCTTCCAACTAATTTGTTTTTTGTCAAAACATGGAGGATTGTCGATTCAACTAGTCGGTAGAAGAAGTCAAAATTCTTGCAGGTCAAAAAGTAAGAAAAAAAATCAGCACACAATGTACTAGCTATTTATGGTGGGTTCTTTTTGACAACTTGTCTAGCTATAATTTCCATTCTATGCGCTTTTGACCAATATTCAAACTTTGGGCAATTCTATTTCTTTTTATCGACTGGTAGCAGCTTCTTTCACTAATTTCTATGAACCCATCTTTTACCCGCCTTTTGATGACTTAGATTTATTTATTGCAGTGACTTTAACCTTCCTTGGCAACCTCAATCTTGCTTTCTATGATCTCTTATCTGTGATGTGCTTTAGACGACTTCTACATCATCAAATCATGGCTTCAAGACTTCCTTTTAATTGCACCTATAGGCAACTTTTGGCATTTCTCTTGCATTATATTGAAGTCGTGATTTCCTTCTTAACAATGACAACTCTTTCGCCCTTTTACCTATGATTTATTTGGCTTCTTTGTGCATATATCTCAACAACTATTTCTTGTTTCCATGAACAATTATTTGTTTTCCTTTCTATGAACCCTCCATTTCCTTGAGGCAACTTGGCTTTAGTACCACTCTAATGGTGGACAAAGACTAATATACACACAAACACAAAAGACTTAGAATACTACAACACTCAACAAGTTCTATTCATTCATTGATCACTTGATGAAACAACAATACAAATTGCCCCATTATATATAACAATACAAATTGCCTCATTAATGAGAACTTAACAATATATTATTAGTACATAACATTAAATATTTTTGCCCTTCTGAAAATTATAAACCATCCAGCCTTACAATCTAACCTTTTTATTTTATTATGCAAATACAATAAATTGGAGAAATTACTAGAATATTCCAACAACAATTCTAGTTATGATATTTTATTTCAGGGTTTAACTGTGTAGTTTTTGAGTCAAACACATGACCCATATTTCATGAGTAATGGTTCACATGAACCCATCTCTCATGTGAATGAATGGTCCACTTAGCACTCAAAATCTACGCAGTTAAACCCTGAAATAAAATATCATAATTTGACATGCTTGAAAAAGACCTCCTACTTATCAACAATTCTAGTGTAAATTGTCATCTTTTTCATGTTCTTTTGTCGCAGTGCACGAAAGACGACTGTGACTATGATTTAGCTTGGTTAAGCATATCGTGGATGAAGGTGGTTATGTTGTTGAAAGAAGAACCTCCCGCCATCACTGCTTTCATTGCCGCCTCTTTCAGTTCCTCGGCTTTCTTCTGCAACTCCTCGCTCTGCATCAGCGTCCTCGCTGCACTCTCCACTTCTTCTTTCGTCACCAATCTCCCATCGTCAACGTCCACGTCCTTGAAATCCAAGCCAACCTTCCATATTTCTTTGGCGAATCTGCAATTGAGGAACTGATCACCGAAATAAGGCCAACCAATCATGGGCACTCCCATGCTTATGCTCTCCACAGTCGAATTCCATCCGCTGTGCGTCAGAAATCCTCCCACCGAAGGATGTGCAAGCACCTTCAATTGCGGCGTCCACTTGACAAACAATGCACGATCTCTGGTTCGCTCTTCCAATCCCTCGGCCAAAACAGCAGACTGTCCCTGAGCAATGTCGGAGCGAAGAACCCACAGAAACGGAAGCCCGCTCTGTTCCAGACCCAGCGCCAGCTCATCCAACTGCTCTTGCGATTTGACGGCCAAGCTGCCAAACGAAACATACAACACAGAGCGCGGGCGTTGTTTGTCGAGCCAGTGCAAGCAGCTATCGTCTTCCTCCCACAAAGACATGTTGCTGAGCGTTGAGTCCTCCCCTCGTAAAAAGTTAGGGAGAAACACTGGGCCTATTGCCACTGATGGACAACCGTTGATAGAGAGTGCCGCTGCGGCCTCTCTCCCTTCCAATTCCTCAAATGTGTTCACAAGCACGTAGTCCCCAATGTCAGACATTCGAGACTCATAGAGCTCCCGTTCGTAGATGAGATCCGATGTGAACTGCTCGCGGTAGGTAGATATCAGATCGCTAGGCCATAGAGGTGGTATATTCCCGGGCAGACTGCTGATCATTTTCTCCGGACTTTTTCCTTCGCTCACTGAAACCACCACAACTCCAAGTTAATACCCAAAGTACAGCAAAAGAAGAATCTAAGTTAATATTAAATGTAGAGCAGAAGATTACCTTTGACAGGAATGTGACCCTGGGAAAGGAGAGAATGAGCGTTTTTCTGAACAATAGAGACAGCGGCACAAAAAGGCCAGAAGACGACTCTTGGCAGCTGCATATTGGCGGCCACCGATGCGGTGCATGACATGCAACAGTCTGTAACGATGAAGGTGATGGGAGGAACGCCACTTGGGTTTGGAGCACTGCAGTTGCGACTTGTGCTTTGCACTTCCAAACATGCGTTTCTCAGTCCATTCTGTGTTCACGAAAGTGATGAAAACACCCCGTGCGGACAAGAGATCGGCGAGATGTATGAGAGCGTTGACGTGACCCTGCGCATATCACCACTTGTATAAAGGACTACAATACAAAAAATGTCCACAAAGTACTACTGGTATTAAAGATCAACTACCCTCTATCAACACAATCCCTTGGCATTCAAAAACTAATGACAAAATCCTTGCGTTACAGGTAACTACAACAAGTTATGCTCTCCTCATTATGCACCTTTCATACAATCCAAAGCAAATTATGCATTTTCCCTTCTCAGCTAATTAGTTCCCCAGAATCACTTTATAGGGATCCCATGTTGGGCTCAACCTAATCTAAATATAAAGCTTAGGAGATAAAATGATAGGGACTTAAAAGCATCCCTATTTAGCATGGCAAAGAATGTGGTTTATAGAAAAAGTCAATTACATAGTCATGCAGAAGTTAAAGTACTTATGATGAACCCCAGCATACTTAAGAGCACAATTCATTAAAGCAGTATCAGTACATAAAAAAATTGCCCTTGTACGAAGCCCAACTACAGATTACTAATAAAAAAAGTTTAGATATCACCATTGGCAATAAAAGACCCACTACTAACTATCAACTCAAAAATTCTAAAGGGATGTGTAATTGTAATAGGGGCAATCATAAGAGAATGACCCAGGTTTAAATCCCTCTTCCAACAACAAGGTGGCCCACAAAGCTAGAGAAGACATGACAAGGTTCAAGTATAGAAATTATGGTGTACATTCGAGTATCACCTAGGCTTATGTATTAAGAATGCAGTCACACCTCATTAAAAGGCAGCCAATAACTTCAATGTGGTGTAACAGTAATCGGTGGCATGCATAAGAATATGACCCAAGTTCAAATCCCCTTCAACCCAATAAGGCAGTCACTATGTCCAAAGTAGGCATTGCATGGTGTATCGTAACAATAATGGGGTGCATTATACTATCACCAATATTTATTTATCTTAAGAATGTAATCCAAGCATATAGCACACCCCATTGAAAGGTGTTAGTGTAAATAATGTCATTATCTAACTAGTTTAGATATCACCTCTTTGAAGGTTTGACCTATTCACACATAGACTTAAGTTTACTTAGTCTTTTAGGAGTTTGTTTCATTTCAACATGTGTACTCACACATGTGAGACACCTCTTTTCTTTTGACTTACCACTTGCCCTCACACATGTCATGTGAGTTAGACAACTTGTGTTGTGTGACAACTGCGTGCAGAGTGCCATCGTTTCCACCATTCATCGCCTTTCCCAATTGAGGAGCGAATTCAATTGAAATGAATGCCACAACTGAACTTCTCGGCTTCTCAACAATGATTTATAAGGGCTGTAAGCTCATGCTACCATTCAAAAAGGAAATCATGTGGAGAGGATAGTCAAGCCGGTTGTTCCACGCCTTCAACACTACTTAAATATCATCCACTTCAATGGTCAAACAATCAATAGTAATTTTACACTTCATTAATAATAAAAAGTCGTAAATATTTTTTCCTATTTTTATTGGTCAACAAAGTGGATGATATTTAAGAATAACCGTATTCAATCCGCCTACTAATAGCTCAAAATTATTGCTGCACGCTCGTCACCGATATAGACTTTAAAGCAACAAATTCAATCCCGTCCTTGTTAGTTATTTCCTGACGGGGACACGCATGGTTAGAGAGTGGCCACAGCCCACTCCCAAAAATATTTAAAAAGCAAGAAAGATTCGGTTTCCCTCTAGCTAGCTGTCTTTCCTGTTTGCGTATGGGACATAAACTTCTCACCAAATTGTTTGTTTTGATGTCAACCTTCCGATTTTGCAGCGACGAGTAGGTATTGAAGTTGAATACAAAATTAATTTTTCCTGCTAAAATTATATGCTTTCATTATCACCACGTCTGGATTAAAATATACCTCACAAAATTATTTGCCAATCCCCAACAAATCTTGAAGTTTTGGTTGGTACGGCATTTCAACAGATTTTGTATAAGAAATATTATACATGTATATTTTTTAAAATATATAATTGTAAAGGAAAAATACACTTTCAGTTAACTAATTAAGTACAATTAATTTAAATTAAGATAAAGGGAATAATAAAGTATGTAAGTCAATGTTCTTATAGAAAATTAATTTTAAAGTGGTAATGGTTCTTAGTTCTTAGGACTGATAAAAATAAAATTTGATGTAGCATAGAATTTGGTTGTTTGATATAGAAAAATAGATAAATTTGTTGTACTTATTTCTTCAAATTTTGTGCAAGCGTACAACTCTATTTTGGTCAATTATGTGGATACAGATTAATTTTTGTGCTACTATTATGAACTAGCACAATGCAATCTTGTATAATCTAATTATTGTA
Organism: Cunninghamia lanceolata; assembly: GCA_027924645.1. Classification (NCBI taxonomy): domain Eukaryota; kingdom Viridiplantae; phylum Streptophyta; class Pinopsida; order Cupressales; family Cupressaceae; genus Cunninghamia; species Cunninghamia lanceolata. The sequence continues at coordinate 12,156,848 of BSBN01000870.1, read as the reverse complement.
ATCACTGTTATTGAATAACTATGAAGGATAGGTAGTCTTCAAAAATATCTTGGGGAAATCACCAAATATCAAGGGTCATGTTCTCAGAAGTTAACCTCCTTGATTAGACCAACTTTATGGCTATGGAAATTGTTATCAATCAAATATGCACCCTATGCTAAGCTTATGGAAGATTTAGCTATCTATTGACACATGGAAACACTCTCAGATTGTGGGTGATCTATGCTGAGAGTGAATCTCCAGAGTGAGCTAGTTCTCCTTATGCTTTTTTCTAATCTAACTGACTTGTCTGAAATAAGGGATGAGAGAGGAATAGCTAAAATGAAATTCTATTTTTTTATCTAAAGATGATCCTAAAATATAATTATTAACCCATAAACAATTTTCAAGCCTATAACCTTCTTAGTTTCACCTAAGTCCAATAATCCAAAAGTACTTTGTATGAAGGTTTAACTTAAACACAATACACAACCTGGATTAGATGGGTAATAGCTGTACAAATTTCAATGACATTGAGACATAATCAGAGGATTAGACATCATAATCACAGTGAAAACATCAAATCAAAGTTATAAAGGAAGTAACAAATGTGAAACAAGAATGCTTTGCTATATTGAAATGAAAGGGGTACATCTAACTCTAAAATATATGAGCCAAGATCAGTTTACAAACTCTCTCTGCCTATGCTCAAGACAGAAGAAACAAGAATATCAACTGACTGAGGAAAAACTAAGTTTTTCTCCTATAAATGCCTCCAAGAGATCTCTCCAAAAAAGCTCCTAAAAATAGATGTAGAAATCCATGTTTGAGCTCCTCAGAAAAGCTGATAAAAAGCCCACCAAACTGCTTTAAAACCATGAAAACAAACTGCCAAAATCTTCTATCAAGTGGCCCCCACCAAGATCTGCTTTAAAATATGCTTTATCTGCTAAGAAAAACCTCTATTTTGTCTTCATCTGCCTAACTTCTCCTAGAAGAAAGAAAATCAGGAAAAAACTCCTAAATATGCTTTAATTGCATAAAAACAATAATATTTTAAAAGCAATTTATGGATATTGCTTTAAAACATTATTTTACATAATATTTGCAGTTTTATTTGCTTTACAATGATTTGATTTTTCTCATAAAAAATATAGAATAACTACATATTTATGAAAGGATAAAAAAAATAACCTGTGGAACCCTCCACCACTCCTAGATTTCAAAAATATGCCTAAGGCATGAACTTGCTAATCTGCCCCTCCTAAGATTTTAGAAGAATATTCTAAGGCATAATTTGCCTTCCAAATTTTATTCTAACCCCTTAGGCATTTAAGCCTTCACAAATATGACACTAAGGCAAGTAAAATGCTTAGATAAGCAAATGAGGGTATAACTCCTATGCCTCATCTTTTAGATGGTTTGCAGATTGTACTTAAGGCATATGACCTAGGCAGTAAAATTAAAAGGCTTAAAACTCCTGCCATGTGTATCATCTTTGAAAAGGACTAAAATGTTTTATAAGGTATTAAACCTTCACAAAGTGCAAGGAAAACCTATAGTCTGCTATGCTTTCGACCCTTCCTCAAGTCTTTGAGACTTAGGCAAAATGCAAAAACACTTATTACCACGAAGTGTATTATCTTGTGCCCTCAAAATGAATGAAATGTGATTCAAATCACAACTCAAATTAGGGCTTCAATGAGAAAACCATAACACACAAAAAGTCCCAGCCCTAATTCCTCGGGCCATTTCACATTTGCAAGTTGGAAAGAGGCTCTACACACCATGGCCACCATTGGAGAGGGTTCGACCCTGCAATTTCTTCAATCTCTCTGCATTTTTCAAGGATTTGTGCAGTAAAATGAAAGGTAGTTGTTTTCCGCCCATGTGTGAGCTATTTCTGTTTATGTTTGGGACATTTCTAGCCATTCTTGGCCATGATTGCATATCTATTCTGAGTATTTTCCTTCCTCTCTAATGCATTGTTTGGCTTCTTTTTGTCAATTTTTTTCTCGACTGAGGGTGCCATAAATCGAAGAAGATGAAAAGAGCCTTAATTATGTGCATACATCACCTTGGATACGAGGTAAGTTCATACTCATCATCTCCACTGTAAAAGGTTGCCGCCAGCTTTGTCTTTTTGAGGATTTTCATTTGAATCTTGAAAGATTTGTCTTGGAACCCTAAGCAGGTTTGACCATCTTTGGTTGCAAGAAGATTTATTTGGTACTTCTATTTATAATTATGGTTCTATATGCACCCCTCTGTATCTAAAGTTTTTGTATGCAAAACCCCAAATGACAGCTTTCATATATGTTCATTTATGAGTGGTTCCCTAATCGAAGACCGTGGTTGTTTCAAAGTCGAATGATGATTTTTCAATATCTCTCCTATATCCGTGGGTTGTTACCTCTGTGGCTTTGCTTGAAACCTCAATGGTTCTTTAGTTGGTTGGGCCATGACCTCTACTCTGTGCATCTCATTTTATGTATTTGGTCTTCATTATTCAAAGAAAAATGATATGTGTTTGTAAGAGAAAACTCACTGGTAGCAACACCTAATAATAAGAACTAGATTCTTTCCATTATTTCCTATCATACACTATGATGAGGGTTTTATTGGAGAACGAACTGGTTCCTGAATAAAATATGTATCCAGTGGCTCTCCCACCCATCTTGCATTTCTTGAGTTTTTATACAGGTTCAGTAGCCAATGTCTCCTACGGAATGCAATAATGATTTGCATAAATGTCTATCCATCTCTCCTGTAGGATACGATGACTAGCATTGCCATATACTTCAGATGTTCTAGATAGCTATAATAGACCCACTGTTCATATTCTTTCTACCTACCTAGCACTATTTTTCTCTTGTTGCTTTGGTACCATGATTTTGCCTGTATGCTGTGCTTAATCATCACAGAAGTAACTACTAAAAGTTCACCAACTGCAGCATCCATATCAGATGCTATGCGTGAACTTCCATACACGTGTCCATGGGGACTATTACAGTCTTTATCTGAAGAGTCATCCCACTGAGATCTCTTCCTCTTTCTTTCTTCCACACAATTAGGTCCCTCAACACTATTAATACATTTTACCTCATGTGCTTCAGTATTGCCCCTTTCTCCAATGTCACCCAAAGATATTGCCACACTCTTAGGGTGCATCTAGAAATGCTTACCCTTCATTGTTTCCTTAGATTTAAATGCTATAGAGATTGACACCAAATGCTCATGCTCCTTTTTAGCTTCTGGTGCAATCATGTTAGGCACTGGCTTTGGAAACGTGGAACCTTGATTCTCATTCACTTGACATGATTATTTTCAATTTGTGGCATGTCACTTACAGTCCAGATAGTTGTACCCTATCAAATGCGTTCTCATTAACAACATCTTGAATGGCTGCTCTTTATACCTTATTTGAAGAAGATGTTTCAATTGATATATCTTACAATGTACAATATATAGGTAAGTTCATGAGTAGGTAGTTAAAAACTACCCCAACCTATTATGGGAATAACTTCCCAAACTATAACTATTATTATGTGCCCAAGTAAACTTAAACAACCGTAAATAGATAAAATTCTATTTACTCTAATAGTGTGAATAGTTATCAAGTATTTTGACATCTTTGTGGGTTTTGGAACTACTATTTTTTGTTGGACCTTTTCTTGGGTCATTCCCTTGGCTATGTATAATTCATCTCTCTTCTTGGAGGTGATTGATTCCCTTTTCCCTCTCTTGTTGTAAAACCCCTCTTTGCATAGAAGGCACTTTGTGGGTTTCTCATTTTCTCTCATTTCTACCATACATAGTAGTCTACTTGAGTTATCTAGATCGTAGCTTAAGCATTCATAGCATTATTTTCATGTGTTGTTCTTTTTCATAGACACACACAAAATTGAGAGCCAATAGTAGTTTTTCTCTATTGTTATCATAATGGTTGTCCATGGAGGTCGAAAGAGAAACATAGGGACTTGACTTGAAAGAAAGCTCCCAAACAACATAAACCATTTTTTGTTTCTTATGGCTCATCGATTTTTCATGGAGAAGACACCCAATAGAATGAGGGTTTTATTAAATTTTTCTCTATCTTGTCATTTTATCATTTCTTTTTGAGTAAATAGATTAAATCTCTTCATTTTAAATATTGTTATTACTTGTATATCTTCTTGGTGCTCTATTGTTTGTTTCCACATAGGTTGGACATGGTTCCTATGGAAAAAGATTGGAAACTTGTTTTTTTGTTCCATACATGCTATAGCACAATGCACAAATGTTTGCACAGCGTGCTTGTGTCCCAGGAAGTTAACCTCAAACCTCTATGACAAGTTCCTCTCAACCTTATATTTATAGTTCTACTTTTATTTTATCAAATTTAGAGCTATAAATTTTGTAAATTCAATATTTTAAGGTTTGCATAGTATTTTGGCTTGCTAGAAAACCTAGTTTTTCTCAAGGGTGAAACACATTAGGTTCATCTAGTTAAATCTACCCTTCTTTTAAGATAGTAGTAGATTAGATTTGAATCCTAAATGAGCTAGTTGTTCCTAGTGTAGTGTTATTTGTTAGAATCTGAAAATATTATTAACCCAGAAAACTAGTGCAAAGAATAGATATCTAAACTATGAATACAAATGATACGAAATCAAAATAGCAACACAGAGTTAGTCTCCAAGAGAGTAATGCAAATGCTAGAAACAAAATAGCATTAAGAGGATGCAAAAGTAAAAGATACAAAATACAAGCCAGGTAGCATGCCAATATAAACTAAGGGAGAGGGAGGAGGTGGCAACACCGACCAATCAGAAGCAACCATCTATCGGGCTAAAAACAGTAAAGTATCTTCCCAAGATAGCTAATGGATGCTCACGTGTAGGAAGGTGACACCTCATAATCCTCTCACCTAATAAGACATGATTTATTAACCTAAGCGAGATTAAAGAAGTGTAGGAAAAACCTAAGAATATATGGAAAAATAAATAACCCAACTAGAAAATAAAAACCTACACTAACACCCCCATAAACGAAGCTTAGGTGGATGTAGAAATGAGTCCCGGCAAATCAAGCCTGATGAAGGTGATGGAAGGAACACAAATCCCACTCTCAGCGTGGAGGAGGGCCTCCAAGGCCGGCCCACACTTTGCCAACGTTGTAAAAAGCTCGCCCAGCTGAGAGGTGCGACCGTGCTCCGGCGGTAAGCCGTCGGCGAATGACAAAAATTAGAAATTGGGTTTGGAGCGCTGCAATTGCGACTTGTGCTTTGCACTTCCAAACATCCGTTTCTCAGTCCATTCTGTGTTCACGAAAGTGATGAAAACACCCCGTGCGGACAAGAGATCGGCGAGATGTATCAGAGCGTTGATGTGACCCTGCGCAGGAAAGGGCACCACAACTGCGTGCAGAGTGCCATCGTTTCCACCATTCATCGTCTTTCCCAATTGAGGAGCGAATTCAATTGAAATGAATGCCACAAGTGAACTTCTCGGCTTCTCAACAATGATTTATAAGGGCTGTAAGCTCATGCTACCATTCAAAAAGGAAATCATATGGAGCGGATAGTCAAGCCGGTTGTTGGACGTATTCAATCCGCCTCCTGATAGCTCAAAATTATTTTTGCACGCTCGTCACCGATATAAACTTTAAAGCAACAAATTCAATCCCATCCTTTTTAGTTATTTCTTGACGGGGACATGCATGGTTAGAGAGTGGCCAGAGGCCACTTGCAAAAATATTTAAAAAGCAAGAAAGATTCCAATCATTCCTGGCGTGTTTCCATCTATCCAGCTGTCTTTCCTGTTTGCCTATGGGACATAAACTTTTCACTAAATTGTTTCTTTTGATTGTCACGTTCTGATTTTGCAGCGACAAGTAGGTATTGAAGTTGAATACAAATTTAAATTTTCCTGCTAAAATTATATGCTTTCATTATCACCACGTCTGGATTAAAATATACCTCACAAAATTATTTGCCAATCCCCAACAAATCTTGAAGTTTTGGTTGGTACGGCATTTCAACAGATTTTGTATAAGAAATATTATACATGTATATTTTTTTAGTTCCTGCCGCTGGCAGGATTACTTATGCATTGGTTAGATGCAATTAGTTCAATTTATTGAGCCAATAGTGATGCAGAATTAAAAAAATGAGCAAAATACTATAGTCATTTACTATAGTCATTTATTTTTTTGGCTATTTATTAGTAGGGAAAATGTGATTTATGTTTTTTCCTATTGGATGATACTTGAAACAGTAATGCAAAAAATCAATTTTTAATTTTCAAAAAATAAATTAATTGGTGAGGACAATTCATTGAATTGATGAAGTGACAGTACGTATTAATTGGAGAAAGTGGTTGGTATTATGGAGGGTGTGCAATCGACGGCGGAGAGACTACTTTTTAATTAATGATTCTTAATTATCTTTAATAGCTCAGCGTGCAGCTCATTACTTACCATTTGCAGATGATAGCGACATTCAGGGAATTGTTCTTCGTTCGGATTTTATTAGAGGTTTTCCATTACAGTCTTTTAACTAGGTAATTCTTCATTCAGGTTTTATCAGAAGTTTTTTGTTAAGCTTTTACGAGATTTATAACCCTCTCAAACTGCTCCATTCTGCTTCCCCTGTTTGTCAAATCTTCTGTGCAAACTAGCTTCTTTTGTTTATCCGCGTTTAAACAAAAAATAAGAAATGTATGCACTGCAACAAATTCTCAGGAATTCCAATATGAAGGGAAGCGAATAAGTTTAATCACACAAGAAATCAAGCCCTTCATATTGCTCTCGAGTCTGACCCATGGTAAGGATTTTTTTTTGTTTTGTTTTGTTTTTCTCAAGTTTCTCAAATTGTCTCGTTCTTCCAGTATAAATAAATTTTATTCTATTATAATATTTGACTACAATTATCTCTGTTCAGGATCTGGTTAATGTTTTGGATTCTTTTCCTACACTTTTGTATAATTTGAAAACAGCATAGCTTATGATAAACAGTGATGTTATCCGATTATATGTTTATCTGCATACTTAATTTTTCTCAAACTTTTTTTAACTTCCAAAGGTTGTCGTAAATAACCTAAGGTAGATAGAACCTGAAACAATAGAAATAAATTCGCCTGTGGCTAGTAAGCTACTCCTCTGAACATGGACACCTAATAAGAAGTTCTCTCACATGCAATGGCAAATCGAGACTCCACAAACCTTTTCCAACATCGTCCCTGTGTGTACCTGTGTATTGAAAGTTTTCCCACAATATAAGTAAGCATACAACTTTAGATCATTGGGATCATAAAACTAACCTATACTTATTAATAATTGTAAGCATTCAGAACTGCATGAGAATACATTTCACTTTCCTACATTCTAGTTTCCCTTAACTGTGTTGAGCCCTCAGTTCGTCATTACACTGACCTAACCATTTCACCATGGCTTTCGTTAATTAAATATATTGTGCAAACAAATTCTCTAGAAACATTGATGGCTATATCATTTGAAGAAGCATTGAACATCATTACAAAATGAATCTGTATGAAATTAAAAAATTTAAGATGGTACCAATGAACAAATTTGTTTGAATAGGATAGAATTTGTGTGACTCCTGAAAGATAGCAGTTTTGGGGGACAGAAAATGCAACTTCAGGATTTTAACTCTTGTTGTCTCTTCCTCAAATTCCACTGAATAAAGTCCAGAGCTTTCTTATCACTATCACTCAGGATTGTAGTGCTCCCAATACTCATGGCTTCGGACAAGCTGATCTAATGAAAAAAAACTAAAACTATATCCTAAAGGACATGGATGAAGACAAGGATCGCTGAGTCATACTACCAGATGGAATGCATGCAAGACTAAATGACTATATGATGTCAAGTGTCTTATTAAAATTCAAAACATTTCTCCGCTCCTTCCGGCCGTTTCTTTATTTCCCCGAATTAACATTTTTTTTGTCATTTTTTCTGACTTATTATGTTATGTTGGTTAATGTCTGGATCTATTGTATGTCTATCCTTTAACATTGGATAATAATGATGGCAACTCTTTATAGAGTCCAACTCCAGGGATTTTTTAAATAGTAATTTAAAAATATATTATATTATCTTGAAATTTTATATTGTAATAATTTAATAATAATTCCAATTAAATAGAGTGTTATTTGTAGTTTTGTAAACGATATTATGTAGATATATTAGAGTTTCAAGCTGTCTTTGACACCACTTTCTATTAGGGTTAGCTGAACAGTGGACTACATTGAGACTATCACTCTTGCGTTTGGCAACAATGGTAATATGTAGATGGTTTCTCACAATATCTGATTTTTACATGATATGAAAATGATCAACCAATTTTTAGCTCTTTGGCAACAATGGTTATGTCAATTAAAATTATTGAAAGCTTTGGGATTTACAAAGTATAATTATAGCATCTTACCCGGGTATTGTAATTAATAGTGGACAATCCATGCTTGTGAAGTTTTTAGTGAAATACTTTATTTGCTAGATGACCATCGAAAGGGGTGCCTCTATATTAATGTAATGCTAAATCATCTAAACTTCATGTGAAATAGATGCTGTGACAACCTACGCAATTATGTTTTTCAATTTTAATGGCCTGGGCATAATTTAAATCTTTGAACACATACAAGTCATAGTAAAAAATATAAAAAGGGTGAATAATCAATTACAATTGCTCTTTTACCATCGTTACACTATTTCTGGGGTTAAACACAATAGTATCACGCAAAGCTCAAATCTATATATTTTTAAGAAAACTGAGAAACTTACCTATAAATTAAAACAGTTTTTTTCAAAAGTATAGCACAACCATTGCTATAATAAAGTTCCATATTATAGGAGGAGTAAAAAGGTGCCACCAGGCCTACAGTTTGATGATCTCTACTTTTGATATGAAAATTCTATGGCTATTCTTAAATGTCATCCATTTTAAAGTTAAATGTCAATTTTGGTCAATAAAAAAAAAAAGTAAATATTTACCAATTTTTAGTATGAATGAAGTGTGAAATTGTTATTTACTATTTAACTATTGAACATCATGATATTTAAGTAGAGTGAAATTCCATAATGGTGTGGTCATTTAACTGCTTTTCAATTAATGTTTAAAAATATATATAAATTGTCAAAAAAAATTGTTCAATTATTCAAAATTAATTTTTAAAAAAATTAAATAAAAATATTTTATTAAGTCCTATTAATCATAAATATTAAATATTTCTTCATCTAAATAAATGTTTGTTTGAAATGAATATGGTAAGACTATTTATATACCACTGTGTATAAAATATTATTTCTGGAAACAATTATATTAGAAACTTTCACATTTTAGAAACCATGTATACACTCATAACTATTATAGTATTAAACTATATAATTGGCAACTGTATATGCTAATCAAATCAAATCAAATCTCACATATTATATAACAAACATTTATTATTCACAATTAAAGTATTATATTTTTATAGATTTTGGTCTTCCATAGTCTATGACAATCAAAAGAGCATATGGAAAGAATAGTGACTTGTGTACATTTCTTGAATTATACGTTCACACTCAAACTTTGGTTTTCAACACTTTTAAAAATACAAAATGTAGTATAGAGAATATTAATTTTCATAAATTTATTTGTATAAGGAGCATCTAATAGTGATATCTAAAACAAAAGGAGGAGCAATATTTTAGAAGAATTGTAAGAGAATGAAGAGCAACAATTAGTTAGTTACTTTTAAAATTTACACAAAACCAACAATGCAAATTTACTATTACAATCAAATGTAAGTTTCTAAATAAATATATTTAAAATTAAAAAATATTCAAGATAATCTTATATTTTAAGATTTAAAAACATTTTGAAAACAAAAATATATTTTTATTCTATCTTTCAAAAAATATTCTAAGTTAATTTCATTTATGCAATTAAATTCTACTATAAGGTTTTTAAGCTCAAGAATTTGCAATACAAACTAGTAAGTTTTACTTGTTTGTTATCAGTTAAACACTTGTTAGAGAATGTGTGTGAGCATACACTATTTGCAAGTCTTTTATAATAGCTAATTCATTAGTTAAACACTTGTTACAGGACTATGTGTGAACCCACAAGGCAAAATTAGCTACAATTTGAAATTGGATTGTTATCTTGTGATGTGAATTAATGGAACCATGTTGTTCTTGTTGCTACTGATGTTTGTGAAGAAAATTACAATACTTGTAATTTTGACTTTAAATATGTATGGCATCGAGATTCTAGGTCTTATCGGAATTTATGTAGAAATTCTTTTAAGTGGTATCAATGCAATAATGAATTTCCTCTACATAAACTCAAATCCATACATCTTCTACTCAAAGTAATGTCCAAAATAGACACTATTTTGGTTCAATCTATAAAGAAGGTGTGAGCTATATCATCTAATTATACATGGACATATTCAACAAACATGATCTAGAACAATGATGAATTGCTTGTAGGTGTTTGTCCCAATTTTCAAGTTCCAGCACCTAACAATACTTAAAATAAAAAACTACTACAACATTCATAGCATTAAGGCAGGAACCTAACGTAATGCGTCTCTTGTTATATATCTAATTGTAAAGGAAAAATACACTTTAAGTTAACTAATTAAGTACAATTAATTTAAATTAAAATAAAGGGAATAATAAAGTATGTAAGTCAATGTTCTTATAGAAAATTAATTTTAAAGGGGTAATGGTTCTTAATTCTTAGGACTGATAAAAATAAAATTTGATGTAGCATAGAATTTGGTCATTTGATATAGAAAAATAGATAAATTTGTTGTATTTATTTCTTCAAATTTTGTGCAAGCATACAACTCTATTTTGGTCAATTATGTGGACACAGATTAATTTTTGCGCTACTAATATGATCTAGCACAATGCAATCTTGTATAATCTAATTATTGTAATCACTGTTATTGAATAACTATGAAGGATAGGTAGTATTTAAAAATATCTCAGGGAAATCACCAAATATCAAGGGTCATGTTCTCAGAAGTTAACCTCCTTGATTAGACCAACTTTATGGCTATGGAAATTGTTATCAATCAAACATGCACCCTATACTAAGCTTATGGAAGATTTAGCTATCTATTGACACATGGAAACACTCTCCGATTGTGGGTGATCTATGTTGAGAGTGAATCTCCAGAGTGAGCTAGTTCTCCTTATGATTTTTTCTAATCTAATTGACTTGTCTGAGAAAAGGGATGAGAGAGGAATAGCTAAAATGAAATTCTATTTTTTTTTATCTAAAGATGATCCTAAAATCTAATTATTAACCCACAAACAACTCTCAAGCCTATAACCTTCTTAGTTTCACCTAAGTCCAATAATCCAAAAGTACTTCGTATGAAGGTCTAACTTAAACACAACACACAACCTGGATTAGATGGGCAATAGCTATACAGATTTCAATGACATTGAGACATAATCAGAGGATTAGACATCATAATCACAGTGAAAACATCAAATCAAAGTTATAAAGGAGGTAACAAATGTGAAACAGGAATGTTTTGCTATATTGAAATGAAAGGGGTACATCTAACTCTGAAAAATATGAGCCAAGATCAGTTTACAAACTCTCTCTGCCTATGCTCAAGACAGAAGAAACAAGAATATCAACTGACCGAGAAAAAACTAAATTTTTCTCCTATAAATGCCTCCAAGAGATCTCTCCAAAAAAGCTCCTAAAAATAGATGTAGAAATCCATTTTTGAGCTCCTCAGAAAAGATGATAAAAATCCCACCAAACTACTTTAAAACCATGAAAACAAACTGCCAAAATCTTCTGTCAAGTGGCCCCCACCAAGATCTGCTTTAAAATATGCTTTATCTACTAAGAAAAACCTCTATTTTGTCCTCATTTGCCTAACTTCGTCTAGAAGAAAGCAAATCAGGAAAAAACTCCTAAATATGCTTTAATTGCATAAAAATAATAATATTTTAAAAGCAATTTATGGATATTTCTTTAAAACATTATTTTACATAATATTTGCAGTTTTATTTGCTTTACAATGATTTGATTTTTCTCATAAAAAATATAGAATAACTACATATTCATGAAAGGATAAAAAAAATAACCTGTGGAACCCTCCACCACTCCTGGATTTCAAAAATATACCTAAGGCATGAACTTGCCAATCTACCCCTCTTGAGATTTTACAAGAATATTCTAAGGCATAATTTGCCTTCCAAATTTTATTCTAACCCCTTAGGCATTGAAGCCTTCACAAATATGGCACTAAGGCAAGTAAAATGCCTAGGTAAGCAAATGAGGGTATAACTCCTATGCCTCATCTTTTAGATGGTTTGCAGATTGTACTTAAGGCATATGACCTATGCAGTAAAATTAAAAGGCTTAAAACTCCTGCCATGTGTATCATCTTTGAAAAGGACTAAAATGTTTTATAAGGTATTAAACCTTCACAAAGTGCAAGGAAAACCTATAGTCTATTATGCTTTCGACCCTTCCTCAAGTCTTTGAGACTTAGGCAAAATGCAAAAACACTTATTACCACGAAGGGTATTAGCTTGTGCCCTCAAAATGAATGAAATGTGATTCAAATCACAACTCGAATTAGGGCTTCAATGAGAAAACCTGATGCAGAGGCATCCACACTATAACCTTACAATACAGCATGGATGTCTGCAGCCCATCATCATCATCATCATCATCACCATCATCATCATATTTTGCTTAATACTGTCAGCATCATCATCATATTTCACCTGCCGACCGATATCCTCCTGATGACAAGCCCTCGCCCGTTTGCATGTCAACAGCATCACCTTATTCGATAATCGACAGCATCATCATGTTCGACCAGCGCGAACATCCTCCTGACGTCCACTGTTCACTTCAGCGACAACTTCCGCCTTCACTATCTTCAGCATCATGATATTCAACATCATGATAATCAACAGGATAAAGAACATCCGGTTCCCTCCATTTATCCTGATGATGACGAACCTTAACTCCTTGCACCTTCCCTTTGATGCTTGCGTCACCCGATATCCTGATGACGTATATCCTGATGACGATGACGTCATATCCTGATGTTGGCCAAACTTAGCTTTTTCGGCCCGCGATCAACCCGATCTTCTTCCTTAAGCCGATACGCTCCTCCTCGGCACTCCTGATGATGATCACCCCGACGCACTTACACTTCATGCAATCAACTGCATCATACTCATCTCCTCTTATCCGGATGATGATGCCCGAAGCTTCTGCAGGATATTCACCAAATTATCCTGATGATGTCGTCTTGACGAACTTTCAGCCTTAGCGGATTTTCACTGTTCTGATCCGCCGAACCTCCTGGGATGACTCGATCCACTTCCAGGGTGATCTTTCACACTTTATCAGCTCGACCTAGCACATGCCCACGCTAGGGTCTTCAACATCTCTCGACGGCGATCCTGCACACCTGCATGCGAACAAACAAACTAAATCCTACCCTACTGTACATAACCATTCCACCGATCAGATGAATCAACCGGTGGAATGGATCAGTGAATCCATACAGCCACCAAACCAGCAAATCGATCAAGCAATGGAATTCAACAGAGGATGAACACAAACAGGAATACTTTATTTGATTTCAAAAGATGCAAATACAATGATCAGTTTCTCTCTCAGTCTCACTCCCTGCAATCTAGCTCGATCGATGATCTACAGTCAACCGATCCTCATGCTTAAATAGATTTTCCTACGAGTACTACTGACCCGACTCCAAGCGGCTGGGAACTCTCCAGGCGGCTGGGAGATCCAACCGAACATATATCATGACAACTGTCCTAACAAACTGGCTAAAAATAGCAAAGCCTGGTCAGTATGACCTTATTACATGCATTTGGTCTTATCAGACCTTCTTGGAAACATAAACAACACTCAAACTAACTAACTGCCTTATGAACGCCAGCTGTCAGGTAGGTGCTCCTGCACCATACTCCCCAACAGAAAAGAACTCATGTCCCATGAGTTTAGTATGTGGAAGTCCATAACCTTTACACTTTGCCTTAGCAATATTCTGAGCTGTTCCAGCTTTGTCCTCTGCTGGCTCTTGGCTGCTCCAAGTCTTCTGAACTGGAACTTGCTTTCTGGTAAGTAAATCCTCATGCCTGTCAATGTAGGCCTTTTTCTCACATACCCTGTGTTTGTCAGGTTGTCTGACCAGAACCTCTGTCTGAACTGCTTCTGTAGTGTTCAACTGTATCTTTCTTTCAATCCGTATAGGACAAACAATAGTCCCAACTATGACAACATCCTTGTCATTCCTCTCAACTGGTTGCTGTTTGCAAACCGGTTTCTGCACCTGCTGCTGACCTCTGTCAGTCACAACTAAAACTTTCTTCAACCTGTTGTCCTGAACAACTTCTTTCTTTGCAGTATCCTTATCTACCTTTATGCTTGCTCCCATAGGCATCTGCACAAATTCCTTCTTTCCCATCAAAATGATTTTGGCTGCCCCCTGTGCTGCAGCATCTGCCTGCAATGGCATCAACTTCATAGTCTTCCCATCTTTCTTGATGGTATAGGTATTAGCGTACCCATCATACAGTAGCCTTCTATCAAATTGCCATGGTCTACCCAACAGTAGGTGACAACATTCCATAGGCAAAATATCACACAAAATTCTATCATGATATGCTCCAATCTAAAAATCCACATATGCCTATTCAGAGACAAAAAGTGATTGACTATCACTCACCCAAGATGCCTTGTAAGGGTGTGGATGTGGAATCCTTTCCAAATTCAGTTTATCCACCATTTCCTGAGATACCATATTATCTGTTGAACCAATATCAATGACAACCTTACATTTTTTACCTTTGCTCTTGCATATGGTCTTGAAAAGAGCTCTTCTTTGTGGGGATTCTTTGTCATGTACCTTCATGGTAGTCACTGTTCTTCTCATCATCAGAGACTCTCCACTCTCTGGGTATGCATAATTATCAGGCTCCTTATCCTTGTGATAAGTGTTTGAACTCTGCACACTTTGCTCTACTGTCTCTTCTTGCACAAGTTGTACCCTCTTGTCACTAGTTCTATCATTTCTGGATGATGAACCTTTGTTTTCTGGACATTTAAAGGGTGGATGACCAAACTCTCCACAGGTGTAACACTTTCCTGAGAATGTAGTAGAACCTCTACCACCTCCAAATCTTCCTTTATTACCTTTCCATCCACCTCTGAAATCAGACTGTCCCTGTCCTTTACCAGTGTCTTCTTGACCCTCATTGGTTTGCTTTTGTGTAGGGACTGCTCCTCTTCCCCTCATATTATTTCCTCTTCCTCTCATGGACTTATCATGTCCTCTATTCATCTTTTCTTCAATCCTGATTGCCATTTGATAACAACCCTCCACATTCTTAGGGTTAGCTAAAACTAACTCATCTTGTATGTTAAATCTCAAACCAGCCAAGTACCTAGCCACCTTTTCTACCTCATTCTCATGATGACCAGATCTCATACTCAACTTATAAAACTCCTCTGTATATGCCTTCACATCCCTTTCCTTCTGCTTTAAAAATTGCAGTTTCTTAAACATCTGGATTTCATAATCCCTTGGCAAGAATTTACCTTTGATCCTTGCTACCATCTTATCCCATGAAGTGATCTTTGACTTCCCTTGTTTCCTTCTCTCAGATTGTACATAATCCCACCATACCAAAGCATGACCTCCTAACTTGGTCTTTGCAATCTTTACCTTCTGATCCTCAGCAACATCTTCACACTCAAAGTGATTATCAAGTGCAGCAATCCAATCTAACAACTCATCTTCATTCAAACTTCCAGTATACTTGGAAACATCAACCTTTACCTTAGGTTTATCACTCTGCACTGCCTTTAACAGTTTTGCCAATCTCTGGTCTTCAGCATCCAGATCTTCAGCTACCTCTTCATACTCTTCAACAGTATCTTCATCTTCTTCAGACTCACTGTCTGCCACTTCCCTCTTTTTGTTCTTTTCCAGGGCTGTAAGCCTGGCTTGAAGTGCTTCAGCAAGCTCCTTCATCTTCCTCATCTCTCTGGCATGTTTTTCCTTCATCTCCTGCAATTCCCTTGCAGTCCCACTACCTTTCGGAGGCATTTTGTCAACCTCTCAATCAACACACAACACACAATTCAACTCTACCTCTGCCCTTTCGGTGACAGAATCAACACACAACAGCCCAGATGTTTTGCTGAGCTCTGATACCACTATGATGCAGAGGCATCCACACTATAACCTTACAATACAGCATGGATGTCTGCAGCCCATCATCATCATCATCATCATCACCATCATCATCATATTTTGCTTAATACTGTCAGCATCATCATCATATTTCACCTGCCGACCGATATCCTCCTGATGACAAGCCCTCGCCCGTTCGCATGTCAACAGCATCACCTTATTCGATAATCGACAGCATCATCATGTTCGACCAGCGCGAACATCCTCCTGACGTCCACTGTTCACTTCAGCGACAACTTCCGCCTTCACTATCTTTAGCATCATGATATTCAACATCATGATAATCAACAGGATAAAGAACATCCGGTTCCCTCCATTTATCCTGATGATGACGAACCTTAACTCCTCGCACCTTCCCTTTGATGCTTGCGTCACCCGATATCCTGATGACGTATATCCTGATGACGATGACGTCATATCCTGATGTTGGCCAAACTTAGCTTTTTCAGCCCGCGATCAACCCGATCTTCTTCCTTAAGCCGATACGCTCCTCCTCGGCACTCCTGATGATGATCACCCCGACGCACTTACAATTCATGCAATCAACTGCATCATACTCATCTCCTCTTATCCGGATGATGATGCCCGAAGCTTCTGCAGGATATTCACCAAATTATCCTGATGATGTCGTCTTGACGAACTTTCAGCCTTAGCAGATTTTCACTGTTCTGATCCGCTGAACCTCCTGGGATGACTCGATCCACTTCCAGGGTGATCTTCCACACTTTATCAGCTCGACCTAGCACATGCCCACGCTAGGGTCTTCAACATCTCTCGACGGCGATCCTGCACACCTGCATGCGAACAAACAAACTAAATCCTACCCTACTGTACATAACCATTCCACCGATCAGACGAATCAACCGGTGGAATGGATCAGTGAATCCATACAGCCACCAAACCAGCAAATCGATCAAGCAATGGAATTCAACAGAGGATGAACACAAACAGGAACACTTTATTTGATTTCAAAAGATGCAAATACAATGATCAGTTTCTCTCTCAGTCTCACTCCCTGCAATCTAGCTCGATCGATGATCTACAGTCAACCGATCCTCATGCTTAAATAGATTTTCCTACGAGTACTACTGACCCGACTCCAAGCGGCTGGGAACTCTCCAGGCGGCTGGGAGATCCAACCGAACATATATCATGACAACTGTCCTAACAAACTGGCTAAAAATAGCAAAGCCTGGTCAGTATGACCTTATTACATGCATTTGGTCTTATCAGACCTTCTTGGAAACATAAACAACACTCAAACTAACTAACTGCCTTATGAAGGCCAGCTGTCAGGTAGGTGCTCCTGCACCAAAACCCTAACACACAAAAAGTCCTAGCCCTAATTCCTCGGGCCATTTCACATTTGCAAGTTGGAAAGAGGCTCTACACACCATGGCCGCAAATGGAGAGGGTTCCACCCTGCAATTTCTTCAATCTCTCTGCATTTTTGAAGGATTTGTGCAGCAAAATGAAAGGTAGTTGTTTTCTGCCCACGTGTGAGCTATTTCTGTTTATCTTTGGGACATTTCTGGCCATTCTTGGCCACGACTGCATATCTATTCTGAGTATTTTCCTTCCTCTCTGATGCATTGTTTGGCTTCTTTTTGTCGATTTGTTGCTCGACTGAGGGTGCCATAAATCGAAGAAGATGAAAAGAGCCTTAATTATGTGCATACATTGCCTTGGATATGAGGTAAGTTCGTACTTATCATCTCCACTGTAAAAGGCTACAGCTAGCTTTGTATTTTTGAGGATTTTTGTTTGAATCTTGAAAGATTTGTCTTGGAACCCTAAGAAGGTTTGACCATCTTTGGTTGTAAGAAGATTTATTTGGTACTTCTATTTATAATTATGGTTGTATATGCACCCCTTTGTATCTGAAGTTTTTGTATGTAAAACCCCAAATGACGGCTTTCATATATGTTCATTTATGAGTGGTTCCCTAATCGAAGACCGTGGTTGTTTCAAAGTCAAATGATGATTTTTCAATATCTCTCCTGTATCCGTGGGTTGTTACCTTTGTGGCTTTGCTTGAAACCTTAATGGTTCTTTAGTTAGTTTGGCCATGATCTCTACTCTATGCATCTCATTTTATGTATTTGGTCTTCATTATACAAAGAAAAATGATATGTGTTTGTAATAGAAAACTCACTGGCAAGAACACCTAATAATAAGAACTAAATTCTTTCCACTATTTCCTGTCATACACTATGATGAGGGTTTTATTGGAGCATGAACTGGTTCCTGAATAAAATATGTAGCCAGTGGCTCTCCCACCCATCTTGCATTTCTTGAGGTTCTATACAGGTTCAGTAGCCAATGTCTCCTAAGGAATGCAATAATGATTTGCATAAAAGTCTATCCATCTCTCCTGCAGGATACAATGATTAGCATTGCCATATACTTCAGATGTCCTGGATAGCTATAATAGACCCATTGTTCATATTCTTTCTACCCACCTGGCACTATTTTTCTCTTGTTGCTTTGGTACCATGATTTTGCCTGTATGCTGTGCTTAATCATCACAGAAGTAACTACTGAAAGTTCACCTACCGTAGCATCCATATTAGATGCTATGCGTGAACTTCCATACACATGTCCATGGGGACTATTATAGTCTTTATCTGAAGAGTCATCCCACTGAGATCTCTTGCTCTTTCTTTCTTCCACACAATTAGGTCCCTCAACACTATTAATATATTTTACCTCATGTGCTTCAGTATTGCCCCTTTCTCCAATGTTACCCCAAGATATTGCCACACTCTTAGGGTGCATCTAGAAATGCTTACCCTTCATTGTTTCCTTAGATTTAAATGCTATAGAGATTGACACCAAATGCTCATGCTCCTTTTTAGCTTCTGGTGCAATCATGTTAGGCACTAGCTTTGGAAATGTGGAACCTTTATTCTCATTCACTTGGCATGATTACTTTCAATCTGTGGCATGTCACTTGCAGTCCAGCTAGTTGTACCCTATCAAATGTGTTCTCATTCACAACATCTTGAATGGCTGCTCTTTATACATTATTTGAAGAAGATGTTTCAATTGATATATCTTACAATGATATTTTACAATGTACAATATATAGGTAAGTTCATGAGTAGTTAGTTAAAAACTACCCCAACCTATTATGGGAATAACTTCCCAAACTATAACTATTATTATGTGCCCAAGTAAACTCAAACAACCGTAAATAGATAAAATCCTATTTACTCTAACAGTGTGAATAGTTTTCAAGTATTTTGACATCTTTGTGGGTTTTGGAACTACTCTTTTTTGTTGGACCTTTTCTTGGGTCATTCTCTTGTTGTAAAACCCCTCTTTGCATAGAAGGCACTTTGTAGGTTTCTCATTTTCTCTCATTTCTTCCATACATAGTAGTCTACTTGAGTTATCTTGATCATAGCTTAAGAATTCATAGCATTATTTTCATGTGTGTTGTTCTTTTACTTAGACACACACAAAATTGAGAGCCAACAGTAGTTTTTCTATATTGTTATCATATTGGTTGTCCATGGAGGTCGAAAGAGAAACATAGGGGCTTGACTTGAAGGAAAACTCCCAAACAACATGAACCATTTTTTGTTTCTTACGGCTCATAGATTTTTCATGGAGAAGACACCCAATAGAATGAGGGTTTTATTAATTTTTTCTCTATCTTGTCATTTTATCATTTATTTTTGAGTAAATAGATTAAATCTCTTCATTTTAAATTTTGTTGTTACTTGTATATCTTCTTGGTGCTCTATTGTTTGTTTCCACATAGGTTGGAGATGGTTCCTATGGAAAAAGATTGGAAACTTGCTTTTTTGTTCCATACATGCTATAACACAATGCATAAATGTTTGCATAGTGTGCTTGTGTCCCAGGAAGTTAGCCTCAAACCTCTATGACAAGTTCCTCTCAACCTTATATTTATAGTTCTACTTTTATTTTATCAAATTTAGAGCTATAAATTTTGTAAATTCAGTATTTTAAGGTTTGCATAGTATTTTGGCTTCCTAGAAAACCTAGTTTTTTCTCAAGGGTGAAACACATTAGGTTCATCTAGTTAAATCTACCCTTCTTTTAAGATAGTAGTAGATTAGATTTAAATCCTAAATGAGCTAGTTGTTCCTAGTGTAGTGTTATTGAGATCATTTGGTGAAGGGAAATACACTTTTCTTTACTAAATTAAATTTTAAAACAGAAAGAATGACAATATGTATATGAATATACAAATGTGTTTCAAATAAGGGTTGTCCAAATGGTCAAGGTTGTTCTAGATGAGTAGGTATTGATGAAGTAAATTTGAGGCCTTCATAACCATATTTAGAGGTCCATATTACTCTCCGAGATGGTGCATAATTACGAAGCATGTGCACATGCTCAATACCTTAAAGAATATAGTCTGTCATCATATCCAAAGATAAACAGGTCCAAGAACAAGATGAAGAATAGAAGATCTACACGCATTAAATCAAAGCCTATAAAAAGTTATGACCATTGTGATGCAAATGGTCATATAGATGAAACTAAGTGGAAACTACATCAAAAAAAGTGCACATATTAGAAAGGTAAAAAGGGTAACAAAAATACTATGCTTATTGTACATAATGAAACATTTAATTGATTGAATTTAATTATGAGGTTAATTTTAAAATTTCTTGCACTATAGAGAAGGTTATTTTTTTAATCTTATGGCATATAAAGAAGAGAAAATTGAATATATTTAACATTAAGATTCAAGTAACAAATGCTTAAGTTGATGTACTTTTTTATGAACTCATTCCCAAGCTTGTTCGTCATTTCTCAAAAATTTCTAGAAAATATTAGTTAAAAAAATTAGAAGCACCCTAAGCCTTTGTATCAATAAGTGTGTAGATTTGTCCATTAGCAAGCACTATAGGGTCTGAACTTTGTTGCTAACCAAAAATCTATTTATGAAGTGGTTGTAGATGATATTCCTTTGAATGTCTGTGGATTTTTGTTTAGTAGCCCCTAAATGTATGATAGATATTTGTTCAATTATCAAAAGGAAAATAAGTATTCCTTGGTCAAGAGTGGACATAATTTCATATTGAATGCTTAAAACAAAAAGAAGGATCAACCTATGGTCCTAAATATTGAAGCAAAGAGGATGTTCATTAGAAGCACCAAAATCATTTCTCTTGAGTGGAGAAAAAAGAGTCGGTGAAATTTTTCTAGCTAGTTCAAGCATTTTAATACTTCAAAATCCTACAAATAATTTGAGACAAAGGTTTTCATGCTCTTGATTGTAGTGGTGTAATGTTTCTTAGAACAAAGGATCAAATAAGAGAATATTGATCACAAAATAGAGCAAATAAGAACAAATGACATGAAAAGATGATTAATAGGTAGTCACATAATCGGTGTAAATTGATAAGAACAAGTCTATACATCTAGTATGGGAAGTTTGAGTCACTTTAGGAGTCGAATCATGCACTCAAGTAGTGGTGGCAAGAATGTTTCCACCAAGTGGCTAATGGGAGTCAACACGTATCTTGGATGAGTATGATGGACTCTCCAAGTTGACACATAACCTAACTAAGGTGGCTTAAAGTAATGTGTGAAATATATATATAATTACAAGTATTAAATAATAAGTAATATAATTAGTATTTCTACATTAACACCCTCCCTTAAGCATAGCTTAGGTGGGTACAAGAACAGATGGGTCCCGACTACTAGGCTTGATGAGGTACCCATGTATGAATGCATCTCTCATAAGGTGGAGAAAGAAAGAATACCCTGTGGGAAAAAAAAATTCCTCCAAAAGGAGAAATGTGAAAAATTGCATGCCATGTGGCTACAATGAAGTCCTACTTTGAAGATTCTCTAGAATCCTTTTGTGAAGCAACTCCAAAATCTGTAGAAGAAAAGGAACTAATATCAATCTTTTGTTGCGATGAATCTCTGGAAGTCCTATAACAATTAACTCTAGATTTGTTGGCTAAATCATAGATAACTACATTTGCTCAATAATATCAAAACACATAATGATATATTAATTTCTGGATAGTTTTACATTCATCTCAAAATGGCTTTATAAAGCCCTTTCAAATATAACTTCTCAAACCACCATACGGGAATAACTCCCAACTAACTACTAACTAACAACTAATATTTATTTATATCTAACTATAAACTAACTATGTAAACCTTAATATTATTCTAACACCCCCCTTTAAGGTTTACATGTAATAAAAACTAACATTGCTCCCTTTATTACATTGTTCCTGCAATAGTATCAAGGGACCCCCCCTTAATGCTAATATACTCAACAAAGCTGATTACATATTTTATAGAAGATCTTCTCCCTAAGCCATGCTATCTCGTATACCCTTGGAAAGGCATAGTTTCGAGCTAAGTTCTTGAGCTCTTTAGTCCCTAACTATCAAATCATAGAGTCTTGAATTATTCGACAACAATCTTTAAGAGATATGACTGATCTCTATTATTGTCTAGTGACCGCGAAAGGGTATAATTCTTGATCATATACTCTGAAGCTCACTAGACAACAACCCATATTGAGCTCAACACCAAATCCCAAACCTGTCTCCAAAACAAAATTTTCACAAAACATACATTCTTCAAATCTGTCAGCATCAACAAAGAAAAGCAAAACAACCAAAACCAAAAATGCTTCTCATGCAAAGCATCATCTCAAAGCGAGAAGCTAACTTGAGATGATGGAAAATCCTCCATCCTCCAATGTCGCCTGCCTCCAATATGACCCTGTTACACTTTAACTAACTAATGTCTTGGACGAGTCTTTGGATGCCTCATCAGAAATATAAATGATAGCCCTGAAAGCATAAGTGATCTTTGACATATGTGCATTCATGATTAAAGATGATAATGCCAATTTGAACCAATGATAGACCCATACACTAATCAACCTTATATCTCCAAGATATTATTAAACATTCATCAAATTAAACCTTCAACATTTTTTACTTTATTACTCCAAATAAAAATATAAAAACTCTAGAATTTCACACTACCACGGTCCTCTGAACTATAATTTTTCTACTGTTTCCTTTTATTTCCTTCAATGGCTTCTATCATCTGCAATTTGGCTTTCTATACTTTCTTCCTCCTTGACCACACTTTGATTTCCTTCCAAAAGAAATGACTCAAATCTTCTTTTCAAACAATTTTCTTTGATTTGCCTTCAATGATTGGCGTCTTCCTCACTCAAATCTCCCTTTTAATTTTTTATGGAGACAAAACAGTTACAATCTTCCAACAATTCATCCATAGCAAAAACATAAACAATAAAGAACAATTCCTCAGAATTAACAGAGACAGATCAAACCAATAATGAAGAGGCACAAATCGCTAGCCTTCAAACTTACATAGCGCCTCCACCGAGAAAATGATGAACGAACTTTTGTATGCCAGTCAGCTTGGACAATATTGGAAGCATTCTACATGCCTTCATTTTATGCAAATGCTTCGAAAGAACTTCAAAAATGCCTTTCAATGATTACATTTCCACATTTCTCTCACGCATAGAAGTTTATCACGCAACTTTTTAATGACCTGATAAAACTGAACAACTCTTCTCATATACAGAGTTCACTTGGGCCCATGAGGTAAAGCACTTGTATACCATATGTTGGCTAAATTGATGTAGTGGACCTACTCAAGGGTCCTCCTACATGTTGTATATTTAAATTGAATACATTTATTTTATATATACAATATATAATATATTTATTACTTATTATTTATTATTATATTTTATATAATGTAAATTATTAAGTATATATTTTAAATATTACGATATTACAAAATCATATATTTATATTAGATATATTATATATTTGTTATGTAATATATATATATATATATATATATTATATTTAGATTTATTATATTTTATAATATTATTTAAATTAATTTGTAAGAAATCTAACAATTTAAGTGATGTTTCATGTATTATATTATATTATATTATATTATATTTATACAAGTATTTATTATATTTTATAATATTATTTAATTTAACTTGTAAGATGGATAAATAAAACATAAGTTATGAATTTTAAAATAACTTTTAATTAAATAAATTAAATTTAGATATCTTAATTATTTTAAAGATATTGATTTTATTAAATACTTTTTAAAATGGAATTTTTATTTTTAAATTAAAAAATATTTAATTTTAAATCTCTTAGTTTTAAACTTAATTTTGACTATTGAACTTTTAAATTATACAATATTTAAGTAGAATATATTAATTAGTGCGCCCTTAATTTTAATTTATAATATATTTGTTTTGTTAAGAAAATATAATTTAAAAAAAATATATATTATTATAATGTATAATAACATATATAATTAAAATATAAATTCCATAAGAATATATTTAAAATTTGATAATATCTACCAACAAAGAAAATATCTATGATAAAGATATGCAATTAATTATATGACCCAACGATCCATTCAAATTTACTATCTTAGATATTTTATTCTATACATTAAATGACTTTTGGCCAACCTGTTTAGCCACATATGTACCATCTACGGTATAATCAATGCTTTTTAGGCGGTGACAAAACTGGAAAAAAAAAAGCTTATATATACGCTTAGTTTTACAGTTTGTATTAGCTTTGCATTCAGAAATCACTACACTCTTTCACTCTAAAGCTTATAATACAAGTATGTTTTATTTCTAAGTTTCAACTATTAGTAGTTTCGGATAGAAATATTTTCCCATATCTTGTATTTTGAATTTATTGGATGAGGAAGCCATCTCAAAACAAAGTTTTCATTTTGAATATTTTTGATCTTGTTACCTTTTAAGTCACCCTTATTCTCTTTTTCGTGAACTTCCCTAAGCAAGAGTTGATTTACCATCTTCCCTTATTGGTCGTATGTTTGTTTCCTAAGTCGGCTCTTTGTTCTTAAAGTTCATCCGCCTATCATCTTTTGTGTGTAAAATTACTGAAGTGTTGAACCTTTGAACTTGAACCCTTTTCAAGGTTCAAGAGTTCAACGATTCAAGAGTCCAATACTCAATGCTTTGTAAGGAGTCATGTATACTCAGTTCCCTTGTGTAATTCAATGCGTTCTTGAACCTTCTGCTTGAACCTCATAGCAGATTTCAACGGTTCAAGAGTTCAACGGTTCAATGATTCAAACTTCAATGTTTCTTGAAAGGTCGTTTAACTCTTGGTCGGTATGTGTAATTCATCTTGTATCTTTGAACCTTCGAGTTGAACCTTATTTCAGAGTTCAAAGGTTCAAAGGTTCAACGTTCGGTGACTATAGTCTCATTTCTTCCCGAAGCCTTCTCTAAGTCAAAATTAGCAGGAAATTTAGAGGAAAATATATCCGAAACTTATTATGAAGTGGAAAGTTCTAATTTTTGAAAGGTTATGGATAATAAATACACATCAAGGTCGTGCGTGAGGAATGCTTGCCATTAACGCATCTATCAGAGTTCACGTCTTATCAAGCATTTTTAGCACGTATTATTTCAGCTAATAATTATTCGACATGGTTAATGCCTTTATCAAGAGAGAACAAGCCAAATTTGGCAAGTAAACACATTGGGTGATGCAAAAGGAGAACAACGCGGGAGGTATAAGATTTTTGTTGCTCAATTTCATAGTAATTTCAGATACATTGAAGGTGAGTTCTACTCTTCCTATAAGTTGTTTTCATTACTTTGTTGGAAAGAAGAATCATTTTGAGTTTCTGGCATTATTTAAAAAGTTCAAAGCATTTTTCATTATATCCTCCAATCTGTAGCTATGAAATCTGCTTGTCTTGGTTATGAGCACGATCCTGGTCTCATTTGTTCTCTCCCTGAATTTGGGGATACCTCTCTAGTTCAATATGATTTAGAAGATTTTAGGGAGAGGGTTAAAAATCCTGTGCCAACTCCTATGATGGAGAAGATAGTGGAAAGTGGTTTGATCAAAGCTATGGCCTTTCCCATGGCTATACAGTGCCTCGAATTGGTTCTGGAATGCATGAAAAGATATGACTCCCAAAATAGGTGCATCAGAACTGCGGATGGCAATGTGTTACTTCATATCAATAGATAAACCCTAATGTTTGTGATGAGAATTCTGCCCAAAGAACCATATTCTGACCTCAATATTATTTCTTCCTATGGTCATTTTTCATTAAAGAAAGCAAACTACAGGAGCGTAATTGCAAGAAATTGGTTACTGAAATTCCAAAAGGGGGGTTCAAGACTGCCCAAACCACTGACAAGAGATCACATGATTTAGGAGGTAAAGGATATTATGGTGTTGCTACACATGCTAAAGGGTAACTCCCAGGCATATTATTGGGAAGACTGGATGTATTTCTTCATCCAGGTGATCCTCCAAGGAGAGCAATATTTGGACTGGGCAGAAATTATAGCCGAATGTTTGCATCTGGGCCTAAGTAATTGTTTGGGGAATAAGGATTTTTATATGTCTTCATATCTCTTTTATTGCCTAGCATCTACAGGACAATGGGTAGGGCTACCTCATACACCCTTGGTTGGAGATAGCAAAATTTATGATTATTATTTATAGTTACAAATGCAAAATTGGCAGGCAACATTAATAAGAGAATGTCCAATGAAGCTATGTAGTTGATTAGTATTTATGGTAGTTTCTTTATTCAGTTTCCCAAATTTACTTATATCAGAGTTGGGGGTTTTGACGGTGAACTTGTGAAGTTGCCCAGGTATGTTTTTGATCACTTTGCATTGATAGAAGTCTGTAGATAGCTAGCCTATGTGGATAAGAAATTCCCAATGAAGAAAGAATCTAGTATATCTTTTCCCATTGAACTTGGACACTATTCATGCCAGTCAATTTCTGACGCTCTGAATTTAGAAGTGGATCTAAAAAAATTTAATTTTCAGTACTATACTGCTAGATCCCAGTTTGACAGCAAAGGCTTTGCCAGGGATAATTTGGATTTTGGGACAGGATTTTCACATATTCCTCAAATAGAGGATTATTGGGAGGATTGTTCAGATGAATTTGAGGTCAGAAAGAGGCTTTGGTGTAGGTTCTCCTTAGGGCAAATAGTTACCCTCAATTTAAATATGAATATTTTTGGAATAGTTGATAATGAGGAACATGTGATTGATCCCCAATTTCAACAGATAAAACAATTACCTATTCTAGAAATTGATTGGGATAAAGATGAAGAAGATCAAATTGAGGTTAGAACTCTCCCAATAATAAGGAGGACTGAGAAATGGCTAAGGGAACGTAGGCTGGAGGAAGTTCAAAATAAAGATTCCCAACAATGTGCACCAATAGCTGAATCACCATCTCCAATAAGCTCTTCTAATCGGCTTATTGCTATCTGTGATGTAGGTACTTCCAAGCCAAAAACTAGAAGGGGTCTTGTCATCAAACAATCCAAGAAAGCTCTCACAACTTTTCTACCCCCTCGTGCCACTAGATCAAGAACTAAAAGCAAGAAGAAGAAGTAGATTTCTGAGAGAATAGTTGTGGATTTGAATTCTGAAGAGGATTCGGGAGAAGCAATAGGTGATAAAGAGTCCAATTCACCAATGGTAGAGGAGGTTAGTGCAAATCAACAGGTAGAGGTTGCCTCAGAGTCTGCTGACCTGATGATGATTTCAAATGTGCCTTTTGATCAATTAAATCCTGGTAAAGAAGTTTCAGCCTCTGCACCCAAGTGGTTGGAAAGTTTAATTAGCGACAAAAGAAAAATAGTTCCATTTTCATTGCCATTGGAGGACATGGTTAGCAAGTGTTTAGGAAAGACTCCTAAATCTAAGAAGCTAAAAACAACATCCAGGGTGGACATTGACCCTAACACAGGGAACTGGAGCACAGAAATAGCCCAGCTGACGACTGATGAGGAAGTTCAAGATCCTACAGTTCAGGATTTCACAATTGAAAAAATAGATCTTGGGACTGCATCACGCGCCGCGGATGTGCATCATCTTGAAGCATCCACCAAAAGGATAGTCATCCGTACCTAGAAGGATGAGAAAGATAAAAGGGAGTTGAAACAGACCTTACGGTCAATGGCAGAGTATATCAATGCCATTCACAATCCAAATCCAAAACCTGTTTCCCAACTACCCCTGTCTTTTGACCCTAAATCTCTAGTCAATTAGAAAATGCTACACCAAATACACAAGAACAAAATGGTAACTAAAGTATTTGATGATTGGTTGGACAACATTATCCAAAAGGGTACGGAGTACATTCATGAACTAAAGAATATATATGATCAAACCACACCTACCATCGAAGACTTGAAAACACAGAATGCTTCATGGGTAAAAGATGAAGGGAAATGGATGAATGTGATAAACTAAATTGATGATATTTAGAAGTATGGGATAACAAAGTTTTTATCAAAGAAGAATTTGACAAGTCTGAATGATGATATACTGTGTGTAAGTAAGAGAAATATCGAATGGAGGAATTCAGTATCCAGACAAGGGTGAATTGAACTTACAAAAATGATCAAAGAAATAACTGAGTTCACTCAATCCTTACAACGCGATTTACAATGTATTGATGTGAAATATATAAAGGATGACGGAGAGCTAGAAGAAGATATCGATATTGTGATTCAATCTTTCAGAGAAAAAATTAGTTTCGTTAAAGAAAATGACAACTTATTAACTGAAGATTTCTCCCAGATTTCAAAGGTGGAATCACTTCTTCATCTTTGTGTCGATGCAGTCCCGGAGCACGTGGAGAAAATGGTGAAAATTCGAAGAGAGAAAGATGTTTGGAAAGCAAGGGTGAAACATATTGGCATTCCCAATTTCTCAAAAATCCAAGAATTTGTTGCTGCATATCAGGAGTGGAAGGTGCAACTTGTCTCCTCGGTTGAGCAAAACAAATCCGAAGATTCTAATCTGTTGCCTTAGTCATAATCTTATTTGCATAGTCTCTTTATTCAGTTGGTAATATTTTTAAAAAATTTGTCTTTTAATTGAGTTTGTATAAAAATAAATCCCGTATGGGTCAGAGTTTACTTTAACTCTGGGTTTGGTTTAAAAGAACGGTTAATTAGGGTGACTATATATATGTTTTTAGTTGTTATAACTGACAGGATAGAATATTGAAGAAAAAGAGACAAGAAATTTGAGAGCAAAACTTTTGTTGTTTTACAACATATATGATGTTTGTCTGAAACATTTTTCATCTATGAATGAAAAGGAGAAATAATTATTGCATACTTCGATCTGTGTGTTTGAGTATTTGGAATCGGGTTTTTTGTGTGAAATCTTCTTTCATATGGTAATTGTTCTTTCATTGGATAACTCATTATATGTGTTTCATCTTTATTGGTTCAACAATATACATGTTTATATATCTGATTATTATTGAAGATAGAATCTGTGTATTCTATTACCAAATGATGTTGTAGGAAAGGGTATCGCATTCATAGCATGATGATGTATGGATGTTAGTTTGCCTTTAAGCACTTTCTGGTTAAAAGTGTATCTGAATGATTAAAATAAATTAAATTCATTGAAGATCTTAAAGGGAGCTGTACCTTAATTCAAAGGGGAACTATTCTTGATAGCTCACCCATTTGTTGTTTAATTTATTTGTTCTTGAAAGAAAGGGGTATAGAGTCAAAATAAAACATTTTCAGACTAAGACAAATCTGTTAACCAACAGTTCTGTAGTTTTAACTTTTGATCTTTGTATCATGTCTTAAGGGCACTGTATCTTTGGTTTAGATTTTACAAATTAGATCTTGTCGTTGTCTTGAGGTCGGCTTTAGTTGTTTATAACATAACATTCTTGTTGTATACATCTTGCAATTGTTCATCCTTTCTTATTTTTTAAACAGTCACAATATGTGAACTGTTCTAAGCTTTTCCGTAATTTTTTATGGATTCTATTTGACTCACATTCCAGTCCTGAACAAACAATGGAATGGAGTGAGACCTTGAATTTTAAATTTATTGTGCTTGTCAACTAAAAATTTATTGGCCCTTCTTACTTATGATTGATTATAATAATAAGTTTTTCCTATACAAATTTTTATAATAGAATTTAAATATGCTCTTTTAAATAGTAAGAATTATAAAGTTAAGGTGCACAAAAGTTAGAAATGCTACTTCTGGTAGTACTGTGGATTCAACCATTAAGGAATTTGACACTAAAGCCTTTAGGAGGACTTTGAGTAGAAAAGAGAATTATAACATAAAAGGCTTTGGTCACAAAGAGGAAGCTCTTGAAGAAATGGACTAAGAGTATACCAATAAGTGTGCCAACTCTAGCATTTTTCCTTCCATGTAATTTTTTTGGAAACTTTTAGGTTTTGATTCTGGGATATAAATTACAACATAGGTAATAACCATTCAATGAGGGCCCAATGTATGCCCCCAGAGGTTGAAGACTTTAAGGTATTCAATCCATACATGGTAAAAAATAGTCCCTTCTGGTGTAGAGGAGAAGAAGCAATGGGTGCTGAAATGCTTCTATTTGATAGAGATTTGAATTTCTTAATCCCTGCCTCTCTAAATAAGTCTGCATCTGCCACTATCACTAATGGCTACCTTCCAAAGTTGAACCTGCAATTACAAACATAATCATATACATGTGATAATCATACCTGACAAAACTCCTCTTTTCTTTATTGAGCTTTGATGGATGTCCCTTCATTATTTCTGTAGATTTGACGCTGTGACTGCACTGGTAGATATGGATGCAAAATGTGAAAGCATAGAAAAGGCATGTGAAATGACTGACCAAAAATACGCTAACATATACTACATAGTGAAACCAATTCATTAAGTCACCCAAAAACACCATAGAAACAAAGAAATTGTAAGTTATGCAACTTAAATAAGGGAGAGGACAAAACACATTAATTCCTGACTAGTCCACTTGATAACAACATTTGGCGTGATTCAGTAAGCATTTGCAATCATAGGTTAATTCATAAAATGCCAAATCAAAAACAATCAAGCAGATTTAGGAGAAATTATCATAGAACTAAACAATTATATGAACTTCAACTATCTAGACATTTCTAATTATAAATTGGTACATAAAACAGTAAATCACAGGAAACAAAAACAATCTTAGAGAATTTTTCATAAAGATTCACAATCCCAAAAACAATTTCCTACCTAAATATATTCACTTTGAGACATGCTATAGACTAATTTGTCATTAAGTATATTAAAAGCCTTATCATCCTCAACACAAAAAATGCCCTCACTTTAGGGTTTCAAGTTTCACCAACTTACTAAAGAATACAAAATCTGACTATTAGGAGAATTCTTAATCACAAAGAGTCCACTAAAATTCAATTTTTTTAAAGTACCAAATAAAAGATAAAGCCAACAAACTCTTTCAATGGAATATATACACTACAATGAGATATTAAATTAGCAAAAACTAATTATCCATGCACCCAATATCAACATGTTGCTTGTTCTCCTATTGATTTTTTTTTCCTGACGTAATAGACACCCCTTGGCGAAAAGTCCAAGGAGACCGATCATACATGTACCCAACCTCATGAAGCTACTTTTTTTTTTCTAATGAAAATTGAACGAAATCGAACAGCACCTTGGAGAGTTTGTTGTGAAGTGACTGACCAAAATACCCAATTGTAATACATGATCACAATTCCCTGTTACCAGATCGATAGCCACAATATACTATTATTTAGTAATATGTCATTAATTAGGGATTAATATACACGCTAAGATAGACATCAAACTCACAAATCATACTATATTGTCATTGACAATGCTTCCTATAGAACACAGTAACCTAATGCAAGGATGATATCCACTCTTTCTTATGCATTTATGACCCCCAAATTACCTTAACCAATCTCTCAATCTCATAGAACTAGTAAGGTGTACTTTATTAAATACATGGTAATAGTTAGGGTTTAGTTGCATGACAAAATCACTACAAGTTTTATTGTACAGTCCTTGTGCTAATAGGATATAATACTGCGACAGGATAAAACCCTTAATACATTCCTCATCTCTTTGGAGAATACTGAATACACCAATTGCAACTGCCAGGGCATATTCAACACCCTCAACATTGAAACCATACAATGCCAATTGAACACAAATGAACTTGGGTTAAGTCCAAACATTGTTTCCTACATAGTCAAACACATCACTGTTTACAGCGAGTGATACGATTCAACTCATGTTTCCATTGTCAAGTAACATGGCTCATTCCCTTCAAAGTTTTCACATAATCAAAATCATGATGATGACATATAAACTACTTACAACAAGTGAGCATCGAGTGCTTATTATAATTGCCCTAGAAAACCCCTTAAACATATTGACCCCAATAGAACAAAGTTACATCTACAAGGACATCTTTTAGCATTATAAGACTAAATTTCATAGATCAGGGATCACTAGATCCTTTCATGTCTGTGATGTTCATTTAAAGATTGTGTAAGTTGCCATCACACAAAATCATTCTTTATATGTCATACAAACTTACCAGGGATACCAATAATGCTAACAACAAACGAGGATTCACAGTAGAGCTCCCACAAATATCTTTCATTGAGCTGTAGATGAATCTCCAACACCACTTAATGAAGCAACTTCTTCTCTCCGACCCTCACAACCCTAATTATCCCACAATGCATGCATAAACCTATGACACACAAGGAACACAGTCAATAATGCAACTCTATCTCCATACTAACAGTGCAGACCCAATAGTATTTTATTCTCCATTCTCCACGTCTACTCCATTTCTTTATTCTTCTTCTAATACACAGACAGGAGGGTGATAGACCACACTTATTCCTCTCATGCTTCCTTCATTAGGATATTTTAATGTTTTAATCACCCAATACTTACTCAGGTTTTGCACTGTCAGCAGCTTTCTGGCATAAGTTTTGATTAGAAAAGATACTCAAATTTTACTTCTAGCATTGCAGATTGCAAAATTTTTAGCGCAAAAACTTCCTGGCCTATTTTCAAATATGTATATGAAAGAAGGTGTTGTCCATCCTATTGATGCACTTATATCTTCAGTGGCCATTGTGTCAGCAAAGAATAAAAGTAATGCAACTAGAACATCATTGAAAACATGGCATAAAAGAAAAAGTGGTGAGGGATCGACAAGAGAGGTCGCTAGAATGGAAAAGAGTAAAGATTCAAATCATACAATCAATTCATCTCCAGTCTTGGTGCCAAGTGCTAATTTGGATCCTAAATTAATTATCAATGCTCATGCAAGGCGCTTTAAGCATATGTACATCGTTGCAAGTTTGGGTGCTACTGAAGCTGAATCTCCCAACAACCTTTGCAAGTTGACAAATCTATGTAAGAATTTAAGTGATTCCTTCTATGATTTGACTCATTAAACTAAAACCTAATATGCATTCGTTTAAATTATACATTTATCCCGTAGACCCCAGTCCATTAGCATAATAAAATACCTAGTGAGACTCTAGAACATTTTATTTACAAATGAATTTCCAATATATATGTGTAGTCACACACACCCAAACATATTAGCAACATTTAATAAGGTGTTAAATTGATGATATTGGTCAAAAAACAATCAAGATTAAGTGTACAAGTCCACCAACTTCACTTATATGAGAGTTTTGGAGTTTGACAAAGAGAGATGCTCTTGGAGGTCCTGGTATCTTACTGCAAGACCTGGGATGGCTCGCAGGGATGGATCACATAGCTTCTTTTGTATTTAGTAGGCTAAATGTTAGAGAACATCTCTATCGCTGTCTTTGGGGCATTATGATATTCAGTCTTGTTGACTGCCTTTGAGTACTTAGTAGATTAATTTTAAACTATGAAGGGCTTTCAAATTTTCCCATTCATGTAGTTAAAAGATCATGTAGGGATGCTGACAATGATTGGAGATAGAGTTTTCCTTCACCTATGCCAAGTGTATTTGTTCAAAAAACTCCAACACTTTTCAAAGAAACCCACTGTTTTTCTATCTACTAATGATTTCAGTCCATAGCATTTACTTATGTGATTGTATATGTATTTCAATTTGTGAACCTGGCAACATTCTCATAGGAATTGTTGCAACATCTTATGAAAAACCTCAAAGGGAGGAAAATAGATTTTGATGGAAGTAAACAAGATGCCAGTGGTGAAGATTATCTGTCTGATACAAAAAAATCTTTCCTTGTAGGAGATCAATGTACCCTGTTCTTAGCAACACGATCTGATTGACAAAAGAAGTCTGTTTTGTGTGTTTGCTTTACACCCATCCTAGAAGCCCTTAGCAGGGACTCTAGTTGCACTGCAACACTAGTGACTAGTGCTCCCTCAAAGCTTTTAATTAGTAGAGGGTTGCATATTTTGTCCAATGAATATGAAGGTTACTTTTGAGAGGGACTATGTTTTCAATGTTGTCAAAACTCCTCTACCATCAAATTCTTGAGTTCATGGTGTAGCATTACTCTATATCTCATCCAGCTACCCCAAAATTAGAACCCTCAACTACTAAAAGCATACATTCACATCATATTCTTAGAGTTGTGTTTGGAGAAGATTCCATCGAGTATAAAAATAGGTTGAAACAACTCACCATTATTTGTAAATTTTATAACTTTTGGCCCAATATGATTGCATCGCATGACTATTTGAGTACTCATTAGAAACCCTTGGTTAGAAAGGATCTATCTATTCTATCACTAGTTTATGGTTCTATGTGAATCCATCAAGGATAGAGATGCCCTACTTAGCAATGACCATTGGTTCTAGGACAATGCTCTTCTACGAGCTAAACCTTCCCACACTAATTTAATCCCCTAACACAATCCTTCCCTTTATCTCCAATTTGGGTGAGATTGTTGAACCTCCTAGTCTAATTCTAGAAAAAATAATCTCTCCATTAGAAATTATTTGGGTAATCTTATTTTTGTTCCTAATGCGAATCTAATGGAACACCATTCAATTATGTAAGGATCCTTGTTGGATTTGATTTATCAAAGAAGCTATTGGTTGAAATGTGCTTAAATATTGATAACTGGGAGTGGATTTAATAACTTGATTACAAAGGGATACCCTTTAGTTGTCAAGCTTCTTTTGCAACTAGTCATTTAGTCATGGCTAAAGGCTTCTCCTTGACAACAATGCTTCATCTTCACAAAGATGACCACCTAGTGGATAGGTATGGAGTCATGAAACTTGGTGATCAACTCCAATTATGAGGAAGTCTATTTTTCTTAGGATTCCTCTTCGTCCACTACAAATTTTTTATCCATCTTCTCACTTATGGGTCCCCCCCTTTTGATAACACTAATATGCATTCCTCTTCTTGTGTGTCAAGGCTAGGTGGTGCAGGAGCACCCCTTCAATAGGCTAAATATACATCTGAAGGAGAAGACTAAGTTTTACTATGTTTATACATTTCATGTTGTCATGTAGTATTTGTGATAACATTTCATGTTTGTAACCGACCCCACCATATAAACCGAAGTCCCAAATTTGGCATCCCAATTTGGACCTCATTAGACATTTGGGGTATGTAGATGATTAAGTCAATGTGTCACATGATTAGGTGTTTTGTTGTCTTAAGCCAAACAGGTGTCGAGCGATTAGTTAGGGTTTTTTATTATAATCTTGGTTTAAGAAAAATCAAAATAGGGGGAGTTAGAGACAGAAAAAAACCAGGCAGATGGGAGAGAGGAGGAGGTTGTTGGTTTTTTTTTCATCCTCTGGAATTATCAAATGTATGAATCTTTGTAAGAATGAAGAAATAGAAATTCTGTCAGTTGTGTTTTACAAATTCTGGATTCCGTGTAAATTCCTTGTGTATTGAATTGTCTTGTGTACATTATCTATATAGAATCATTTTGTATTTAATTTAGTCTTTCTGTGGTCAAAATGTACGATTAAAGCCATTCCACTGGTGGATTTCTGTGAAATCAGTGGAATGGGCTTGTAAAATAGTTTTCTGTTTTGTTTTGTTTTTTTTTGTGATCATGGCAGAATAGAAACTACAAAATCTGTTATAGAGGAGGTTAGTAGCATGAGATTCAATTATACATTTTATCGATATACGTCAATTGTATGCTAGAACAGTTTGTGAGTATATCACATTTGTATGCGAGTAGCATCTTGTGTATATCCTGTGAAGAAATGTATGTATAAAAGTCCTTCTGGGTTAAGTTCGTGTTGTTCGCTGAACATATGAATAGTGTGTATACCGCTAATATACCTAAGTACATTTCATGTGTATATCACAATTGAATGTGAATATACATTTCATGTGTATCCTGCATCTGTGTGTCAAGTTGGAGCATATCGGGGAAACTGATAGTAGATGGTCACAGATGGTTGAACCAATTCAAAGGTTCAATGGTTCAACAGCTACCGCAGGTTCATGTTGGTTCGTCAGTTCAATGAGGAGCATCAGGTTCAATGGTTCAATCACAGCGATAGTTCTGTGAATTTAAATTGTTTCACACCATTTCGCTGCCTACACTCTGCGTCATAGTGGTATCAGAGTAAAGGAGTATCTTTTGGGAAGAAGCAGCAGACAAAATGTCAGACGAAGAGGGATCATTAGAGTACCCAGCAAAAATGACCAACGTTGAGTTGGTGGAATTAGTGAGAAAGCAAATGGCAGAGAGCAGAGCAACTCGGGCTCAAAATTAGGCTTTGAAAGAGGAGGTAGAGAAGTTGAGGGATAGAGTAGAGAAAGTGGAAGAAGATTCTGGTAAACAAGAAGACAGGGATGAAGAGGAGATCCCTAAGCAAGAAGAGATAGAGGTTCCTGCAGACCAGAGACCACTTAATGCCCTCAAATCCATGGAGAGAAGGACCATGGATATGAAAGTAGACCTACCAATGTTTGCAAGGAAAATGGAACCTATTTCAGTGATGGAGTGGATAGACTCCTTGAATAACTTCTTTGAGACCGAGGAAATCCCAGACCACCAAAGGGTGAAGATAGCTCAATCCAAAATGAAAGGGGCTGCACTAAATTGGTGGAATTTCATCCAAGATGATAGGGTGAAAGAAGGAAAGAATAGAGTTGCTACTTGGAAGAGGATGATGGCTTTAGTAAAGGAGGCCTATGTTCCATTGGATTACAACATCCAATTACATTACAGGAAACAAAACTTGAAGAAGAAGGAGTTAGATGTCAGCTCATACACAGAAGAGTTCATGAAACTATGTGTCAAGACAAAGGTAAAGGAGAATGAAGAAGAAAAGGTGACAAGATACCTCAATGGATTGAGGTTTGCCATCCAAGAAGACATAAATCTGCATAACCCAGAGATAGTCCAGAAGTGCTACCAATTGGCACTCAAAGTGGAAGAGAAATTCAAGAGAAGACAAGAGCAGAACAGTAGAGGAAGAGGAAAGCAGGAAAGGGGAGGAAGAAGTCCTTTCAGAGGCAGAGGAAATGGATTTGGATTCCAAGGTGAATCAAATCAAGAGAGCAGCAAAGGAGACAATAGTCAAAACCAAGGGGGAAGTTACAGTCAAAGAGGAAATTTTAGGGGCAAAAGACCACCATTTAGAGGGAGATCTCAAGGCAGAGGACCTATCAGATATTACAATAGCAATCAAGAAGGCCATATAGCCAACAGATGTCCAGGAAAGGCAACAAGTTCAATAGGAGAAAGGAGGATCAATCTGATCCAAGAACTTGATTGTCAAAGTGTGACAAGCTCAAACACTTCTCAAAGTATGAATGCTCCTGACAGCTATGGATATCCTGAGAAAGGAGAATCTCTGATGATTAGGAGAGCAATGACCACCATGAAGGTGCCTGACAAAGAACCCCCACAAAGAAAGTCTCTCTTCAGAACTAGTTGCAAGGTAGGAGGAAAGGTATGTAAAGTTCTGATTGACTCCGGATCCACTGAAAATTTTGTGTCATTTAAAATGGTAGAAAAGCTGAAGCTTAGAAGACTGCCACATCCTTGCCCATACAAGATCTCATGGCTCACCCAAGGTCAGCAAACAATTGTGGAAGAACAGGCTTGGGTAGTGTTGGTTTTTCTTCTGAATCAGCATTAGGGTTTGCCACTTCTAATGCACAGGCAGATTCAGCCAACTAAATACAGGAGGTTGCGTGAGCTGCCTCCCCTTCACTTCTGGTTCTGCCGCACCAAGGGGGGTATCCCTATAACTCAAGATGTAACCTTGACTAGCTCAAAGATAGAAGGATCTAACTTGACAACAATAGGCAGAATACTCTCATGTATGGACCAAGATCTGCATGATAGATCACAAGGTTGGCAACATTCTTGCACATGATGTCTGGTTGGGTATGAGAGCATGCAGGGGGTTCCTAATCCTACTCCTACAACTAACAGGTGGAAGTATGAAATGTTTTAGTTTGAATTTTGGATGCAAAGCTAGACATGGTGTATAACACAAGAATACAGCATGATTGGTGCCTATCCAGGGCTTGGAGTCGGTAGACATACACCTGTGAATGATCAGCATGAATAGCTAAAACTGGATTTCAGGGGGATACACATGATATCTGCCTTACAGATATCTCCCAATGAAGAGTGTTAAGTTATCTCTACTTATGGCATCCCTACTGCAGTATACCCTTCCCAATGTTCAACCTGAAAACAGTTTAATCTACCCCTTGAGCAGAAGTTAAAAGATCAGACATTCAACATAGGAATTCTATGCTCTAGAATCTAAACATTACCCAAATATCCAGATTCAGAAGAAGAATACATGCAATACTGGAGACAGAATTAACACAACACATGCTAAGATAGCATTACTCATATAAGATCAACCATGAAATCAGTGGATTCATGCCAAATCGTACAAC
Organism: Cunninghamia lanceolata; assembly: GCA_027924645.1. NCBI lineage: Eukaryota > Viridiplantae > Streptophyta > Pinopsida > Cupressales > Cupressaceae > Cunninghamia > Cunninghamia lanceolata. The sequence continues at coordinate 12,117,823 of BSBN01000870.1, read as the reverse complement.
AGGAGATACATAAACTCACAAGTTAGACTGTACAGAGCAACCAGATCAGCTGGTTTTGGATTACAGAGCCAAAAATCCTCAACTTTCAACAACCACAAATGAGTGACACTTCCTGCTTATAACAGCCAGGTAGTGTACCACAGCAATTAATTACATGGTTGACCAAAAATCCCGCCAGATACACAGTATCAGGAAAATGGCGCTCAAACACATCCAGATTGGCACCCAAACATGAATGCAGTAGGTAAGGGAGGAGACAGGAAGATATCTCGAGCCCTGCGCCACTGTCCGCTGATGTACACCTTCAATCGGGTACCAGATCCGCCCATACCTCTGCGACCTTCGCCATTAATGGCGCACCAACCCGCGGCCTTGGGAAAAACAGCTAACAGTCGATCGCAACCATTTCCCGCCGAGATTCATCATCATGATATTTCGAATATGCAGGATATCAAATATCCCACATGCACCCCGCAGCAACCTCATTAACACTTTATATACTAGGTCATGAGCATATATCATGTCGGTGCTTTTGCTCCTGACGACACTAGTATAAGACTTCATCATCATCATCCTCCAGCAGCATGATATCCTGTTGCTTGAAATATCACCCTGACGTCAGCATCATATCGCAATATAACCTGCATGATAATTGCCTTCATCCACACAACCTGATCCATCGGAAGAACATCCTCCTGCTGAGCCTATACCAAAAGTCTGGCCGATGAACATCCTGATGACGTCATCATCATATCCGCCCACTGCGCACCTCCTCATATCCGGATGACGTCATCATCATATTTGCAAATATCGGGGGATCTCCACAAGATGATCTGTGTTAGAAATATGACCCCCCCGGACCTTGATGACGTCATCATCATATCGACATCAGGATGATATTCGGAAGATAACCGGATATTTGGAAATATCATCCTGATGTACAAATATCAGGTTGCACTGTAGCTCCACTATAAGATCGGGGCGATAGACGAATATGATGATGCTTGAAAAGATCACCCCCACTAGATAATGCACGAAGCCGGCAGGAGGATATCTCCTTGATATCAACATCATCATGACGCTGGAACAAACATACACCCGGGTGATATGAGAATATCACCCCCTCCTTCAGAAATATCATGATGCAGATAAGCAGAGAAATAGATATCACCCTGATATAAGGATGACGTCAGCATCATCAGGATGATAAAACATCGAAAATGAAGTGATACAACATCATCAGGATGATATTGACTAAGATCATCCTGACGTTCAAAATATGATGACCCCAGTGAATATCGGGTCGCACTTAGAACTCTTCAACAACATCATCAGGATGATCATAACCAAGATCACCCGATGATAAAAATATCACCCCGGCGAAATATCATGAAGGCAGAAAATATGATGACCCCCGCAAGCAGCACGGTGATAACTGGAAATATGATGATGATGATGACGACCCTTAAGAAAAAACAAGTCAGGTCGAACCACTCAAAGAATAACCCCTTCAGAATATCGGGGCAACATCATCATCATGTTTGGGCAAGGTGATAATTGGAAGATCACCGGACACTTGAAAAATCACCCCCGCAAGCAAATCAGGGTGCACTGTAGCTCATCAGCAGGATCAGGATGATAACCAAACATCACCCGATAGTGAAATATGATGATCCTGATGAGAAACCGGTCGAAGCAAACATGATGATGCTGACCTCTTCCTTAAGAAAATATGATGATGCAGCTGAAAACTGCTGAGGAGGTCCAACACTTAGAACATTTTTTGGATGCTTAGGGAAAGTGCCTGCATGAAAATTGCTCAAAAAACTGCCAGTCAATTCAGGCACTAACAGGTAGAATTTCAAATTGGACCATACAAGGATAGATCATTGTTTGACATTGCCAAGATGGATGCTTGCCATCTCCTATTTGGAAGACCATGGCAGTATGACTTGAAGGCACACCATGATGGAGTGAGAAACACATATTCAATCACCAAGGATGGTAAGGTGATAGAGTTACTACCATTGATGGAGAATGAGGTGGAATCAAAAGGGAAAGAAGTCAAGGTGATGATGATAGAAGGCAAACGATTCATGAAAGAGATAGTAGAAGAAGAAGGAGCAGTTGCATATGCTCTAATTCCATGCCTAAAGGTGAACAAGGAGCAGAAGCAAGAAGTCAAGGGAGAGAAGAGGCAAAGGTTCATAGATTCAGCTGTCCAAGAGTTATTGGACAAATACAAGGGCATCGTCTCTGATGGAATGCCAAGGTCCCTACCACCTATGAGAGACATCAGCCATTGCATAGATCTGATCCCATGATCTACACTCCCAAACAAAGCAGCATATAAGCTTAGCCCAGAGCAGAATACAGAGGTAGCAAGGTAGATTGAGGAATTGTTGGAGATAGGCCTAATTGGCAAGAGTTTAAGCCCATGTGCAGTACTGGCTGTACTAGCACCAAAGAAGGAAGGCACTTGGAGACTTTGTACTGATTCAAGGGCTATCGACAAGATAACAATCAGGTATAGGTTCCCAATCCCTAGGATAAAAGATTTACTTGATTGCTTGGGGGGTGCTAAGTATTTGACAAAAATAGATTTAAAGAGTGGCTATCATCATATTAGGATTAGGCCAGGAGATGAATGGAAAACTACATTCAAGACCAATGAAGGGTTATATGAGTGGAAGGTCATGCCTTTTGATTTGTCCAATGCCCCTAGTACCTTTATGAGGTTGATGAATGAGGTCTTGAGGGAATTCATGGGAAAATTTATCATAGTATATCTAGATGACATCCTGATTTTCAGTAATATAAGGGAATAGCACCTCAACCATATAGACTTGGTCCTCAAAATGTTACATGAAGAGCAGCTAATGATCAACTTAGGAAAGTATTTATTCATGCAAGAAGAGATCATCTACTTGGGATTTGTCATCTCACATAACAAACTGAAAAATGGATCAAGAGAAGGTAAGTGCCATATTGTCTTGGCCAACTCCTAAAACCTTAAGTTATGTTAGAAGTTTCCATGGGTTAGCAACCTTTTATAGGAAGTTTATAAAGGGGTTTAGTCATGTTTGTGCACCCATTTTTGACACCATAAAGGGAGGACAGAAGTGTAGATTCACTAGGACAAAGGAGGCAGATGATTCATTTGAAACATTGAAGAAGAAGGTGGCAGAGCAGCCAGTCCTTGCACTTCCTGACTTCAACAAGATTTTTCAAGTAGAATGTGATGCAAGTCACATGGCAATTGGAGCAGTAATCAGTCAAGAAGGTAGGCCTATTGCATTTTTCAGTGAGAAACTAAATGATGCAAAGAAGAGATACTCATCATATGATTTGGAGATGTGCGCTCTAGTACAGTCACTCAAAAAGTGGAGACACTACCTGATACCAAAAGAATTCATAATATTCACAGATAATCGGGTCCTTAGTTTCATAAATAGTCAAGAGATGCTGAACCATAGGCACATGAAGTGGGTGGAGACTGTACAAGCTTTCACCTTCACACTCAAGCATAAGAAAGGGATCAAGAACAAGGTAGCAGATGCTTTAAGCAGGAGGGTCTTAACCATAAATCAGATTCAATTAGAGAGTGTTGGCATTGATTCTTTGAAGGCCATGTATGATACTGATGAAGATTTTGGAGAAATATATAAGGTGTGTACTTCCTTTGGTGACAAATATCATGTTGAGTTCTCTAAATTTCTGATCCAAGATGGACTACTTTTCAAAGGTAGACAGTTGTGTATACCAGGATGTTCTATGAGACTAAATATTATTATGAAGAAACATTGTGGGGCCATGGCAGGACATTTTGGTCTCGATAAGACTCTTGATCTTGTGAAGAGACATTACTATTGGCCCAAGTTACAATCAGATGTGAGGAAATTTGTAGAGGCATGTGTGATATGTTAGAAGGCAAAAGGGAGATCCACTAATGTAGGTTTGTATCAGCCACTACCTATTCCTTCTAGGTTGTGGGAGAGCATAAGCATGGACTTTGTATTGGGTTTGCCTAGGACAAGGAAGGGATATGCCAGTATTTTTGTTGTAGTAGACAGATTTAGTAAAATGGCGCATTTCTTGCCATACAAAACCACTTGTGATGCTTCATATGTTGCTGATCTATTTTTCAAAGAGATAGTAAGGATACATGGATTTCCATTTAGCATAGTGTCAGATAGAGATGTGAAGTTTATTGGCCACTTTTGGAGGACTCTTTGGAAGAAGCTTGGAACAAATTTGTCCTTCTCATTAGCCTACCATCCTCAGACAGATGGTCAGACTGAAGGGAAATTTGTTAAGGTGTTTGACAAGGCAGCATGGAGAGAAGTGGGATAACATTCTCTCACAAGCAAAATTTTCCTATAATGACACTATCAATAGGAGTACAAGGAAGTCACCTTTTCAGGTGGTATATGGTATTCATCCCAGGGGTATTTTGGAGTTGAGAGATCTACCTATAGGAGAGTCTATTAGTGCAGATGGAGAAGCTTTTGTATCAGCCATCAAAGAGGTGCATGATCAAGTCAAGACACAACTCCAATAAACTACATTGAAGTACAAAGCATATGTTGATAAGAAGAAGAGAGATGTACAATTTGATGTTGGAGATTTGGTATGGGTTAATCTGAAGAAGGAGAGACTCCCAAAAGGTAAATATACCAAGCTAATGTAGAGGAAGATTGGACCATGTCATATTTTCAAGAAGTGTGGGTAGAATGCTTATGAGATCCAACTTCCTCCTGATCTTGAATTGTCACCCATTTTCAATATATGTGATTTAACTCCATACAAGTAGAGTGCAGATGTAGAATAGGAACCATTACAGGATGCAGCAGATGATGATATTCCTAAGCAAGATCCACCAAAATTGAAGAAGATATTAGGCTCAAGAGTGACAAAGAAGACAAGGAACAAAGAGTACATGGATTACTTGGTGGCCTGGCATGGGAAACCTGATTCTGAGGCAGTTTGGATGACTAAAGATCAGATCACAAACCATGGTGTAGACTTTCAAACTCCGATCTCAAGTGGGCTTGAGATCTCTTCTCCCGGGAAGTATGGTGCAGGAGCACCCCTTCAACAGGCTAAATATACATCTGAAGGAGAAGACTAAGTTTTACTATGTTTATACATTTCATGTTGTCATGTAGTATTTGTGATAACATTTCATGTTTGTAACCGACCCCACCATATGAATCGAAGTCCCAAATTTGGCATCCCAATTTGGACCTCATTAGACATTTGGGGTATGTAGATGATTAAGTCAATGTGTCGCATGATTAGGTGTTTTGTTGTCTTAAGCCAAACAGGTGTCGAGCGATTAGTTAGGGTTTTTTATTATAATCTTGGTTTAAGCAAAATCAGAACAAGGGGAGTTAGAGACAGAAAAAAACCAGGGAGAGGGGAGAGAGGAGGAGGTTGTTGGTTTTTTTTTCATCCTCTGGAATTATCAAATGTATGAATCTTTGTAAGAATGAAGAAATAGAAATTCTGTCAGTTGTGTTTTACAAATTCTGGATTCCATGTAAATTCCCTATGTATTGAATTATCCTGTGTACATTATCTGTATGGAATCATTTTGTATTTAATTTAGTCTTTCTGTGGTTGAAATGTACGTTTAAAGCCATTCCACTGGTGGATTTCTGTGAAATTAGTGGAATGGGCTTGTAAAATAGTTTTTTGTTTTGTTTTCTTTTTGTTCGTGATCATGGTAGAATAGAAACTGTGAAATCTGTTACAGAGGAGGTTAGTAGCATGAGATTCAATTATACATTTTATTGATATATGTCAATTGTATGCTGGAACAGTTTGTGAGTATATCGCATTTGTATGCGAGTAGCATCCTGTGTATATCCTGTGAAGAAAGGTATGTATAAAAGTCCTTCTTGGTTAAGTTAGTGTTATTCGCTGAACATATGAATAGTGTGTATGTCGCTAATGTACCTAAGTACATTTCATGTGTATATCACACTTGAATGCGAATATACATTTCGTGTGTATCTTGCATCTGTGTGTCGGGTTGGAGCATATCGAGGAAACTGATAGTAGATGGTGGCAGATGGTTGAACCAATTCAAAGGTTCAATGGTTCAACGGCTACCACAGGTTCATGTTGGTTCATCAGTTCAATGAGGAGCATCGGGTTCAATGGTTCAATGAACTCGGAGGTTCAATCAGCGAAAGAACTTTAGAGTAGGCCGAAGAGTATGTATTTCTGACAGTTGAACCGACGGTTGAACTAGTTCAACAATTCAATGGTTCAGTAACCGCAGGTTCAACGAGTTCAGCAGTTCAGCGAAGGCTCGTTTTGGTGCGCCAGTTCAACAAGGTGGAGATGGATTTGAACAATTCGACGGTCCAACATATAGTTGCCAACATCGTTTAATCAAAGCGATAAGAATAGATTGAACCTATAGTTGCGGTTCAATGGTTCACGTGGTTCAAAGGTTCAACCATAGCGACAGTTCTGTGAATTTAAACTATTTCACACCATTCTGATGCCTACGCTTTGTGTCGCTAGTTACCCCTTTTGTAATTAATCATTCAAATTCTCTAGATATTTGGATAAGGTGGAAAGGAAAAACAAGCTTTCATCCGTAGCTAAAGTCACACAACTCAACTATAGGATGAATCTCCATTCTCATGTTAGAAAGGGGCCAATTAAGGGTTCAAACATTAGTTATGTCTCAAACGTCATCAAGCTAGGAGATGAAGAATGTGAAATGGTATAATATACTAATAATATAATTCTACAAAAGACAAAACCATGATAGTTATATTGTTTCTTTAGTGATGCCCTATATCTCTAGCCAATTTTATAAACAAATACAATAGATAGGGGTAAAAGTTTAGTATCGTGTCACACTTTTATAAAGGAAACAAACAACACAAATATAATTTTCCAACTTAAATGACAAAAAACTCATTAAAGTTTAGAATTTTAAAATGACATAAACTAATGAAATGTAGCAATTTTAGTATAGTTTATGTTTATAATTTTTAAATTTTTTATAATTAGTCAGATTTTTTTTAATTTAATTGATGAATTTTAATTGTTGATTTTTTTAAAAAAGTGAAGTCGATGGGACGTCAAGAAAAATAAAGAAAAATTATTTTTTTAATTTTTTTTTCCTAATTAGACAACTCAAATATTTAGTGCATGGAAACAAAAAAAAATTGATAAAAAATATATTTTTTAATAACTTCGTAAAGTCAAATTTAATGAGAACGTGATAGTTTTCATGGGACGTCAACTTTTGTGCATTTTTTATATTTTTTGAAAACAAAAAATACCTCTTGGAGAAGACTCTCTCCTCTACTGCGCCGTATATTTTTCAAATTTTTAAAATATATTTTGCCAATTTGCTTGTAATTTCTAATTTACTTCATGTTTGATTATAATAACCTACATTGAATAAAGTTTTAAAAAAACTACAATAAAAATAATCAAAATTTGATAGAAAAAATATATCTAGAATTTGCATTCCGAGCACTACAATGGGTATTCAATCATTTTTGTAAAAATATGCTTTGACAAAATAAATTTGGAGTTGAACATGAACTTTTATACAAATTTTTGAAAATGGAGGGCTTGGCTGCCACATGGGATGCCACATAGACGTTTCGGGCGAGACAGTATTGCTTGAAAAATTTCCAAGTGAAACTCTCTCTTCCAAAAGCTTCTATGCAAATAAATACTATTTTCATAGTTGAAATCATATTTTATACATTTAAAGATTTTGGGTGACACTCTTTATGCCACGCAATGCCACGTAGGTGCTACGTGGTTTCGGTCAGAACCGTTCCATGCGAAAACTGTTTAGAGCGAAACTGTTTCTATAGAAACTATTTAGTTAGCTGAAAGTGTGACACATGTTTGAAATTTTACCCATAGAATGGTATAGAAATCTCACGTGTTCTCAAGAGATAGAAGGTCATGTAAAATCAATCAATCAATCAATCTATCTATCTATCTATTTGTCTATTTGGCTATCTATCTATCTATCTATCTAGATAGAGATATGGAGATGACCCTATCCCTCATTTGACTAATAAAAAATAAATAAAACTTGGGTATTGAATCATATAGAAATGTTGAAACATATTATCGAATTATCAACCAACCAAAAAAATCTAAAATATCCTAACAACAAATTTTAGTTTTGAATAGAAATAATAATTCAACAACTCTCTCCTCCTCATTTGCTTCTCTTTAATCATTTATCATTCATGGAGGACCAAATGCTCCATTGGTCTATTGGGTGCTTTAAAAGAAAGACATTTTTTGTTATATTTCTTAGTTTCAAGTAGTTGATGGATACCTACTAAATAGTATAGTTTGACATTAGGGCCTCTATAGTTAATGAATACATCATACAATCATAAATATTTAGATGCCTACCACCTTTCACCCTATGGGTCCATCCCAAAGAAAATATTAACTTTCACTTTTTTTGGCTAAATAAGGATGAAGCAGCAAGGTGAGTTGAGATTGTTTGAGGTAAACATATAATTAAATAAATGGAGGACAACTAAATCATAGATGATAGTAAAAATGCTAAATGACAAAAAATGAAAAAACTTAGGTTGTTAGGATATGCAAAGCTAATTATAATCATTTCATTTCATCAACACATTAGAGATGGGCAGGATTCATACTTGAACAAGTTAAAAAATAATACCAACACATCACAAGCTCAAAATAAAATAAAAAATATAAAATCTCAAAAATAGGATAAATACAACTATAAAATCAGATTTTTGTCCATGCAACTGTATGTTTCCCTCAAGACAAGCATTTAAAACAACTTGACTTGCTTAAGGAAATTCCTAATAATGTAACGTTCAACGTATATTAAGCTTTCCAAGAAATTTACAAATTATCGTAATAATGGAGGTCAATTTTCATAGAAAACCTTTGAATCACTTTCCCTCTTGCGTTACGTTCACGCTGTACATAAATTTCCAATGTGGCGTACAAGAGAGGGCCCATGGATAATAATCAGCAAGTGAAGTCTGAACAAAAATTCTTGCATTAGGCAAAGGACAGACATGATGAAAACTGGGGCATGTGCATGAACGGGTGTTGTAGTCAAAATGTTTTTCCACACGGCAACTAATTTTTTCCTGGAAATTTAACGCAGGTGATGTGTGTTTCTCAATCCAATCAACTCACACACCTTGGATCCCATTGACCAACTCAATTCCTGAGGCATAATTCATTTATGTTGCCTACGTTTCTTAGGAAGAAAAGTTGTTGAAGGTTGTTGAAGTCACTATGGGAGATTTTGTGTATCCACCGGAACTCCTTTCCTGTGCAATCTGAAAATCAGTTGACTAAAAATGAAAATAAAAGAAAACATTAAAGAATAGCCGTATATTATTGTGTGAAGGAGTCCAAACATGTCAAAAAAAATCCTCAAGCATTTGTATTTGGTGAGTTTGTTCACACTCATTTAAAGGTGTTCAAATTACATACGTGTAAGGTGGAGATTCATTGCAGATAATTTGGATTGTATTTCAGAGACTTCAGAGTGCATGTAGAGGAGAGGATCCAGTAGTTGAGCACCCTAACTTCATGCCTCTCAAAATTATATGTGGCAATTTCGAATCACTTCAAAAAATTTAGAGAAGTTTACTTGGCAAGGCCTCTCCTTATAACTAAGGTTTCAGGTCCACATCATCAAATATGATGCCCCATCAACATAATTTTTGTTGGGATGTCCAAAAAGACCCAAAAAAAAAGGGTGGACCAATAGTTGTGCATTAAGTCATGTTTTGTTGGTGCGCTGATATGGCATCACATGTTTGGTAGCTTTTTAGATCTAAAGAGCACAATTCATTCAATTATAAGTACTTATAGTCAACACTAATAATCTTAAACTCACAACTACTAAAACTAAACTTTTAAAAATATTGGGCCTTAAATCTCAAATACTATCACAACTATTCGAACATGCTCAACAATTGAGTCCTCTGAGGACTCCTAAATGGGGAAATTTGAAGACAGAAATAACTTCTAGACTGTTATTTGTATTGGCTTTTGCTTTGTTCCATTCTATATTGCTGACAGCTTCAACTCTTTTGGTCTCTTATATTTGGATTTTTGTTACTTCTTACAGTCTCTAGTTTGAGGACTGGTCTCTTGTAATTATTTTTTTCATTAATCAATACCAAAAAAAATTCTTGTTCTTGAGTTTTCTTCATAGACAGGGACCTCTCTAGGTGAGCCAATTCGTGAGGGATGCTGCCATAATTGCCATATGACCATGTAGTAAATTCCTACTCATGTGAGGTAAACGGAAAGTTACAGTTGAGTAGATGGAAGTGTGACTTTCCGTCGCTACGCTTGGAATCTTCTGCTTCGCATTAGGGTCTGATTGACTAGAGGGTGCAGCTGCTATTGTCAGGTGCATAATATTTTTTCCTATAACCTTCGTGTAAACACAGCCAACTAATTATGTCTTCGTCAGGTGGGCAATAACTCGGAAGCACACTATATCAACTTCAAATTTTATCGTCCTTGTGTAAACACAACACTGACTTCAGCCTTTTCTTGGTCATGACGAGGCAATCACCGACTATATTAACTTAACCTTTATACTTGTCGTGTTGTTGGCAGGCAAGAACGTGGAAACATAGCCCGCAAATTTTGACTTCACCAAGACAACAACATGCCACCACTATCCATTTGCGCACTGTTGGTTTATTGGCTATTTCTATCTCTATACTAGTTAATTGTTGAAGCACTAAATCATTTGTTTTCAATTACTGGGCTTTTTAACACATCCACTCTACTCTCTCTACTCTCTCTACTCTTGCTTCTCTCTACTCTTGCTTGTAATTTCAATTGTTAATTTATTTATAATTTCTATTGTTAATTTATTTATTTGTTTCTTCACTAGAGCATCAATTTTTTTTTTAATGGCATCAACTTTGTCATCAAGTCGAAGAGAGCAGGGATGTGATCCATTTTTGGTATTTGAACCTCTCAACAAAAAGATGAAATCCTCCATGTCTATAACTGTCTGATGTATTCATCAACCATCGAGGCCCAAACGTCAAAATAACTCTAGCTTCTCATCTTTACAATTCTCTAAAGGAATACAGGATCCAGACATATCTATATTCTAAAGAGACTAGACTGGGAGATTCACTTTCTCCCACCATAAAGAATGCAATATTCTCTGTCGCAATGCACATAGCCATCTTATCACCATGATATTCCCCTGTCTTGCCTTATGAGCCTTCAGACTTTCAATTCACTTACACTGAAAACAAGAAAAACTTAGTTTTCCCTCAAATTGTCCTCGCAGCTTGGCCTTGCTCTTGCTGCTCATTGATTAATTTTGGTGGGCACTAAATGTGAAGAATGATGCATGAAGGAGAAATTTGATTGTTATGAGTGTGAGCAATAGGATTTTGTGTAGGGTTAGTTGTTATAAGGGGTCTTGATGTTTTACTGACTCGTCATTTTTGTTGTGCTCGATTTGTCCTTTGTTATCTTAGAGGGTTTCCCCTAGAGGGGTGTTTTGTTACATTTGTTGAAAAAAGGTTTTATGCATATAATTTGTTGTGCATTCGAATCCACTAACTTTATTCTTTTCAAGGAACCCATTTTGTTGTTCTATTATATGTTCTTGAAAATATGTTTCATTATATTAATGATATATTTTTTTTTCAGAGTCCCTGTGTACAATGTAACTATTTTCTTTTTATTTCAAATTATTGTAGATAGAAAACATTTTAGCTAAAATTTTAATATGTTTTGCATTTGCAATATAAGGTTAAAAATAATTAAATATAAATGAAGTTTTTTTCTACTATTTAAGTAAATTGTTTTATTATTTCTAATTTTAATGATTAATATTGTTTTGAAGAGTGTAATAAATAGGTTTTTTTAACTATTTAAATAAAATTGTACATGCACTCCAAACTCTTTAGAATGAATCTACATCTTACAAGTTTGGTTAGTTGAGCTCCTTTAGTGAACGATATGAAATAGTGGTGTGGTCATTAATCGCACTCCTAAGGGGTAATATGAGGTCTCTACAAAAAAGATGAATTTTAAACTACAACTGTGAAACCATATTGTTTTAAAGAATGTAATAAATAGGTTTTTTTAACTATTTAAATAAAATTGTACATGCACTTCCATGCTCCTTAGAATGAATCTATACCTTACAAATTTAGTTATTTGAGTTCCTTTAATAAATGATATGAAATAGTGATGTGGTCATTAATCACACTCCTTACTAAAGATAATATGAAGTCTCTACAAACAAAAATGAATTGTAAACTACAAATGTTAAACCATAATGTAATATTCCAATCATCGACCTTTGCGTTAGATATTGCGTAATTTGCGTTTATCTACATTTGATCTACTATGCTTTTGATGTCGTTTTCTTCATTATCTTTGTTTGTCTCGAGTCTGCCAAACCTTCGCTATTTTCACTACATCCTTTCATAAGATCCCACCCCTCTTTGGCGTTTGTGATTTGCTTTGATTACGGGTCGTGCAAGAGAACCCCACCTTATTTGGTGTTTGTGCTTTGTTTCGGTAAAAGGGTCATGCAGTTTTGCAGAGGAAAGTTAAAAAATTACAAGAAGATGCAAGGTAAAGAGAAGGTGGGGCTCACCTGTTTTCAATTTGCGGTTGTTTTCTATTTGCTCTTGGTCCCACTTCCCACCTTCACGTGAAAATGGGGCCGACAAAACCTTGGAACGCCCAAAAACTTCCTAGAGAAGTTGTTTATTACTCAAAATCTCGGTCATTGGACGAGTCAAACACTTCAAAATTTATTCATTACTTGGAAACTCAGACATTGATTATTTAAACGGAATCCAATTTTCATTGCACGGTAGTCGTCGGTGCCGCCCTCCTATTTTCTAAGCATTTTCCTTTTTCTTTTGAAAATAAGCATTTTCCTTGGTCTTTTCCTGGTCCTTTCCAGAAAGGAACATGTTCATCTCCGACATCTACAGATTTTATTTAATGCTATGTATTTTTGCTTACTCCAATCCAGTTCCTCTCTGCCCTTCACCTGCACTAACAATCCATTTTCTGCACTCCTGCTTCGCATTAATCAATGGTATCCTCATTCTCATCTAATCCTCATTCTCATCCAAATGCTTTTTCTGGGATTGAAGCTCAAGGCAAACGGAGGACAGTAGAGGAATCTTCAAGATTGTTTGATGTGTTCATCAACCACAGGGGCCCTGATGTCAAACAGACTGTAGCCCTTCAGCTTTACAAATCTCTTACGGAGTTAGGAATACGTGCATTTCTTGATTCGGAAGAGAAAGAACTCGGTGATTCATTTCCTTCAACTATTGAGAATGCCATCCACTCTGCTTCGGCTCAAATCGCTATCTTCTCCAATGGATACGCAGAATCTCCCTGGTGCTTAGCGGAGCTGGTTCTCATGTTACAGAGTACAGCTAAGATTTTTCCACTGTTTTACGGAGTAAAGCCTTCTGATCTTCGCTACATAGAAAAGGGAGTGTATGCCGAAGCGTTCGCTAACTATGAAAAGAAGGAGAGGTATCTGGAGAAGCTTAAGGAATGGAAGGAAGCCCTCCAATCTGTTTCTCTTACCACAGGACAGGAAATCAGCAGCAATTCCAAGTAAGATCTCTGCGTTTCCATTATACTTGGTCATTGAACTTTTTTTTTCCCTGCATGAAATTTCTCTATTTTAGGCCGCCAATTTTTTTTTTCTTACTAAAATCCCCTTTTCCTTTGTAAATTATCAGTGACTGCCAAAATATAGTGTCAGCTGTCCAAAAAATAGTGTCAGCTGTTCAAAAAGAAGTTCAAAGGACAAAATCTCTGCATGTTGCCAAATACCCAGTGGGACTTCACAAGCTTGTGGAAGATTTTGAAAGGTTGTGTCTCGACAAGCTTGTGGAAGATTTTGAAAGGCAGTGCCGGACGAATGAAGGTGGCAAAGAGAAGGCTCAGATCGTCGGCCTTTTTGGAATGGGTGGAGCGGGCAAAACAACTCTGGCAAAAGAGTTGTTCAACCGAAAGCAGTCCCAATATAGGCGAGCCTGTTTTCTGTTCGATGTGAGGACAGCCTATGCAACTAACAGTTTTCCTTCTTTACAGTTGAAACTCCTCAAGGATCTCTTTCAACAAGATGAACTCAATTTTCATTGTACAGAGGAAGGCACAAGTCATATTGAGGACTGCATAGGAAGGAGTAACCAGTTGAGTTTCCTAATTGTTGTAGATGACATTGATCACGTGTAACAGTTGGATGCTCTCCTCATCATGGAAATGCTAAAGAAGTCAGTTGATAGCCTGATAATTGTTACAACCCGTGATGTAGGGGTGCTTATCAACTACGAAATTACTGCTGCCTATAATCTAAAAAGGATGGATAGCGACGATGCGAGAGAGCTGTTTTGTTGGCATGCCTTCGGCCGACCCCATCCGGCTAACGATTACCAGAATCTGGTAAACTCCTTCCTAAATGTTTGTGGAGGCTTACCTCTGTCTCTTCAAGTTCTTGGCAGTCATGTTCGTGGCAGAGATCAGAATTATTGGAGCTTAGAATTGAATAAAGTTAGGAAGACATTGCCTCGAGACATACATCAAAGACTTAAAATAAGCTTTGATGCACTGGATGACGAGGAACAACAAATTTTCATGGACATTTCATGCTTTTTTGTTGGTGAATTGAAAGAAATTGCCATACAAGTATGGGAGGCATCAGGATGGAGCGCTCAACATGCCCTGGAAACACTTGAAAACAAATGTCTTGTTCAAGAAATAGATTATGGATCTAGATTGAGAATGCATGACCATCTGCGGGACTTGGGAAGAGAAATGGCAAATGGACTGAGCCGTCCTCGTCGGTTGTGGCGTCCCCAAGATCTTGAATATCTGGTATGCTTGTTCCTTCTCTCCTTTCTACTTCATATCAACTAATATTTTTACATCTTTTAACTTCTTAATGTAAAACAAGTCTGGGCTGCTTCTGTGTATGCAGAAATCAGAGGAATCACAAAATATCCTTGCTCAAACCAAAGGCAGATGTTTCCATTCCATTCTTGACAAGTTCACGGGTTATCGAATTACATACTTTGTAGGGGAAGCAGAGTTCAGTGCTGAGTGGGCAAATACTTTGTTGTGGCTTAAGGTTGAGTTTCCTTCATCGATTCGTGACGATAGGTTACAGCCGAGCATTCCTTCATGGATTCCTCTTCAAAATTTGCGATATTTAATAATCCGCAATTTATGTCTCAAAACGTTGTGGCAGAGCCACGTACAGGTATTATGTTCTCAAATGAAAATTAAACTTCCATTAAAGGTACTTTCTTTATTATTGCTAGACGTTGAATGTGAGTTTAAAACAAATTTATTTTGAGTTTCAGCCGCCCACCCAATTGAAGGAGCTGCAGATAGATAGTACTTCTTCGGAAGACTTTTCAGATTTAAAAGGAATGCCAAATAGTTTGGAAAATTTTTTAACTGACGGTTGTCGTCGTCTGAAGACCGTGTCAAGATTATCTGATCTTAGGAAGCTGGTAGAATTGAACATTTCTCAATGTTGGGAGCTTGAAGAGCTGCACTGTAGTGCACGTCAGACTTGCCTTGAAAAGATTACCATTGTCAGATGTCAGAAGCTGCAGAGCATAACTTTGCCAACAACAGTCGTGGATCTCACAATAAACGATTGCAGAGAACTGAAAACAGTGGTGGCTATTTGTGATCATAGTGAACGTTTGGAGCTACAGGAGTTGTCAAGTGTTGTCCGACTAAGCTTTCGAAAGCAGATCACAATTCGGAGTTGTGGCAAGCTGCAGACCATACAAGGCATTGATGAGCTGCGTGCATCAAAAAGTCTTCAGTTGATCGACTGTCCGGAGCTTGAAGAGCTGCCCTGTTTTGCACGTCAAACTTGCCTTGAGCAAATTACCATTGCCGGATGTGGGAAGCTGCAGAACATAACTTTGCCAACAACACTTGTGGATCTCACAATAGATGGTTGCAGAGAACTAAAAACAGTGGTGGCTATTTGTGATCATAGTGAACGTCTGGAGCTACAGGAGTTGTCAAGTGTTGCCCGATTGAGCTGTCTGAAGCAGATTACATTTCAGACTTGTGAGAAGCTGCAGACCATACAAGGCATTGATGAGCTGCGTGCATCGAAAAGTCTTCAGTTGATCGACTGTCCGAAGCTTGAAGAGCTGCCCTGTTTTGCACGTCAAACTTGCCTTGAGCAGATTACCATTGTGGGATGTGGGAAGCTGCAGAACATAACTTTGCCAACAACAGTCGTAAATCTCACAATAGATTGTTGCAGAAAACTGAAAACAGTGGCGACAATTTGCGATCATAGTGAATGTCTGGAGCTACAGGAGTTGTCAAGTGTTGCCCGACTGAGCCGTCTGAGCCAGATTACAATTCCGAATTGTTACAAGCTGCAGACCATACAAGGCATTGATAAGCTGCATGCATTAAAAAGTATGCAACTTTCATTTTGCAGCAATGCAGCAATACATAATTGCATTACCATGTTGAAGGTACTGATTTGAAGACTACTTTAAACATTCAAACACATTTCTTGCTTTGAAGGGACAGCGAGAGAATAAAATTTTCATTATTTAGCTTAAATTTTGTTTTCACTTTCCTGATTTTCTTAACTATTATTTTAGGTTATTGGTAAATGAAAATGGAGCTTTTTCTTTTCTTTTCCCATTGCAGAGTCTGCCGTCAGAACTTCTCATTGTGATGGGAAAACCAGCAGATGGAGCGCTGTCAGCTTTAAAGTCAGATCTCTTTCCTGACGCCAATGCAGTAATAGATGAAATTGGTACTCGCAAAAGGGATTTAGAATGTAGTGCAGTCATCTTTTGCGCTCTGGTTGTGGTTGATAGTTATGCCTCATTCTACAAGCTAGGTCGATACTTTTCGGGGGTTGAGGGTTGGGCTTGTCGTTGGCTTCGGCATTCGGATGTGTGCCAAGGAGAATGGTTAATTACCATCGTAATTACCATCGACCATAAAAGGCAGATTGACTATTGGGAACATGCTCTTTGGAGTTCTAAAATAATGAAGGGGGGGTATAAGGTGGGCGTAAAGAAAGGTGAAGAATGGAAATATGAGCATATATTACATACAATTATTGATAACTTATACCACAAATAAGTGCAAGTTAGGCTGGTCATCTTCTCCCAAATTATGGGCTTTTTTTACTTTGACGAGGATAGGAGAGGATATTGTAAGATGATAGTTAATATATTCTGCATTTATTAATTATCCAGTATTAATTGTGTTTTTCTATTTTAGATATAGAAATTTAAAGTTGTTATAATTTGTAATATTAAAATATATTTTTTTAGCATTTTCAATAATATCAAATAAATCAATAATATCAAATAAAATTAGTAAGATAAAGAATTTATCATTTTCTATTAACATACAATTCAATAATAGTTGTCTTCTTCTTAAGAATTGACTATGTTTTCTTATTTTTATTGGGAAGAGAATATAATTCACAAAATCCTTATGCCAATGGTTACAGTGTCTAATTTTATGCTCCATTAGATCCTGTAATGACCCTAACTGGATATTGTTCTGAAACACTAATCAACCAATATCAGTTATGTCAATCTCCAATCTGATTAAGATTGATCTTCTAAATGCTGACAGAGAACTAATATAGTTACTGATCTCTTGTAACTTGAAGCTCTTGTTATTGATGTTTTAACTTTTTTTCTTATTCCCTGCTATCTACCTTGAGACATATATGTTATCGGTTATCTACCTTTGGACCTTGATAATGATTCGTAGATGCCTCGATGTTGGATGATTCGATGTTCTATGCCGCTGCGTGTTCCTTAGTCATTCGCTGGTGATCTGAAATTTACGTTGGGACCCATAGAGATGGTGTCGTAACTGTTGCAAGATGCGATTTAATAGTATATTGGCGTCAACCTTCACTTGGCATTGGTAATTGGTGTTATGTATTCTTATGGTTATCTTAGAACGTAATTCTCTTTCCTTTCTTGATCGATTCCTTGATTGATTTATGATTGATATGTATGCAGATATGTTTATTGCTAACTGTCCTTGAGCATGAGGATCGGATATCTGATGCAGAGTTAATGTGTGTTATGCAACGATAAGAAGATATGTTGTATTCCTGCATCAATCCCCCTCCATTGATGAGAGATGATTCCTTTTATATCTTGGATCGATGTCTCTAGTCAAGAGTCGCCACTTTCCATAAGGTGTTGTTTCATAAGTGCTATCCTTTACTGATAGTTAGCTTTTGATGATCTTAATACTGATTTCATTAAGTATTTCCTTTAACTTGATCGCCCTTGTGATTCTAATCGCTTCCTGGCTTTAGCATCGACTTCTTTAAATAGGCATGATTCCTTCTTTCAGCGATGCTTATATTGGAGTCTTGATTTGTTTATTAGATCGTTTGCTTCTCCCATTCGATGTCTTCAATTTATAGAGTTATTATCATAACCAATTAATATGGGGACATGACAACCCTCCCCACTCAAGATTGCTTGTCCTCAAGCAATCACGAGTTCTTTCATCACCTTGCACTTTAATTATCTACCTTTCGATGTGTTGAGCAAAATCATGGCTTTGATGAACACGCTTGAGTGAAGAGAAATTGATTGTCATTTCATGAAAGAGAATTTGTGATCAAAGAGCATTTGTTTGATGTTTTGAATATCAACAATGGGATAGATTAAGAAGATTTGAGAGTAGTGAGATTCCAAGATGCATCTTGATTTTTGGTCAGGAGATTTGGTCTCATATGTTATTGACCTCAAAATCGAGAAGAGTTAGGTTCTTTGAGGAGTAACTAATTATATGATGTCATAGAGAGAAAACTTTTTTGTTCAAAGAAGATTTTGGGAAGCTTTTATTTGAATAACGATGTGCTTGATGAAATATAAGCATTGTAGATGAAGAATGATCCTTGTGGGTTATGGGCCCATAATATGATTTGTGGTATGAATTGAGAGAAGAATTTCAAGGAGAGTTTTGAAAAAAAGGAATTTGATTCATGAAATTGATTATACTTCCCCATGGTTCCTTTGTAAGATATACTGATTTCTTAACCTACACACTAAAGTTATCTCTAAAGCGGATCCTTTTCAAGTTAGAGCGTGATGGAGGGCACACTTCCTACCTATCACATCTTAGCATAATTTGACAAGAACACGATGGAGGACATTCTCCCTACCTACCATCCTCTTAACGTAATTAGACAAGAGCACGATGGAGGACTATCTCCCTACCTATCGTGTCTTGTTGAGGTATGATGGAGGATATTCTCCCTACCTATCATCCTCTTAACATAATTAGACAAGAGCATGATGGAGGACATTCTCCCTACCTATCATCCTCTTAACATAATTAGACAAAAGCATGATGGAGGACATTCTCCCTACCTATCGTGTCTTATTGAGGTATGATGGAGGACATTCTCCCTACCTATCATCCTCTTAACATAATTAGACAAGAGTACAATGGAGGACATTCTCCCTACCTATCATCCTCTTAACATAATTAGACAAGAGCATGATGGAGGACATTCTCCCTACCTATCGTGTCTTGTTGAGGTATGATGGAGGACATTCTCCCTACCTATCATCCTCTTAACATAATTAGACAAGAGCACAATGGAGGACATTCTCCCTACCTATCGTGTCTTGTTGAGGTATGATGGAGGACATTCTCCCTACCTATCATCCTCTTAACATAATTAGACAAGAGCATGATAGAGGACATTCTCCCTACCTATCATGTCTTGACCTAGTTTGCTCATACTCGGGCAATTATAAACTTTCTTCTTCATTATATTTCTTTTTCTTCACCTTAGGTTCAAATTCTTCCTCTTGCTCTTTATTGGTTATGATTTTTAGATTTGGTTCCCCTTTCCATGCACATCGATGACCAGGCTCCCATTTTTCGTTGCATTTGAAACATAGGTTCTTTTTTCAGAGATCATCTTTTGCTGCACCATCTCCGGTTCGAGGCTTTCTATCCCTCTGGCAAGTATGTCCATGGGTCCAGGGTTCCTTGCATCTATAACATAAGTTCTTTTCATTCCTTCCATTCTTTGGCGAGAAAGGTTCGCGTAAACTTTCATTCTTATGGAGAGGTTTTGTGAAAATTTGGCTTTGTTCTAATTGTGTTGCCATTTCTATGGCATCATCCATAGTAGAAAGTCTAAGTGCTCCCACTAACCCTCTTAGCTTTTCGTCCAACCCTTGGATAAAAAGGAAGGTGAGCCTTTCATCACTCATCTCGGGAACTCAGAGAGCTATTTTCTTAAATTCGCTCACGTACTCATCCACTATCCCTCGTTGTCTTATCATAGTCAAATCTTTGAAATCTTGTTGCGGGTGCCTTCTATCAAACTTTTTGAGGAACCTCTTAGAAAACTCCATATAAGATGTGATGGATCCATGATCTTGAGTTCTTTTTCCATTGTGCCACCATTCATAAGAAGCCCCTTCTAGGTGTAGGATAGCAAATTGAAATGCATCTTTCTCCGTCATAGGGTTGAGTTGGAAATAGTCATTTAGCTTTTGAAGCCACGCATGAGGGGTTATCTTGCTAGTCCCATCAAAATTAGGAAGGTTGACTTTATTTGCCTTTTGCTTGAGATCCTTATTTATTGGCCTTCTTTCCCTTTGTCCTCCTTCTTTTCTCCTGGCATTAAAGTAATCATTGAATGAAACTACCCTTCTCACTTCGGGGTCTAAGTTGGCATAAGCTGTAGCTATATCATCCACTCTCATGGCAGTTGATGTATTTTCTTCCTTGTTGGGAGCTTCTTCATTTGGGAGGAAGGATGGCATGGGCACTTTCGAAGTAGATGAGGATTGGCTATTTTCAGTGTGGTTCGATCCCACTTCCTTTCCATTAGTTATTTGGGTCTTCAAACTTTCGATAGTATTGTCCATATTTTGTAGTGCTTGACGGAGAGTTTGGTTTGTCTTGTTTTGTTCTGCTATGAATGCTCTTAGTGCCTCGTCCATTTGGTTGTTGTTGTTATGTGTGTTGTACCTTCTTGGGTAAGCTTGCATCAAATTTCCTCACAGGATGGCAGGTCGAACGCTCTTATACCACTGTAATGACCCTAACTGGATATTGTTCTGAAACACTGATCAACTAATATCAGTTATGCCAATCTCCAATCTGATTGAGATTGATCTTCTAAATGCTGACAGAGAACTAATATAGTTATTAATCTCTTGTAACTTGAAGCTCTTGTTATTGATGTTTTAACTTTTTTTCTTATTCCCTGCTATCTACCTTGAGACATATATGTTATCGGTTATCTGCCTTTGGACCTTGATAATGATTCGTAGATGCCTCGATGTTGGATGATTCGATGTTCTATGCCGCTGCATGTTCCTTAGTCATTCGCTGGTGATTTGAAATTTACATTGGGTCCCATAGAGATGGTGTCGTAACTGTTGCAAGATGCGATTTAATACTATATTGGCGTCAACCTTCACTTGGCACTGGTAATTGGCGTTATGTACTCTTATGGTTATCTTAGAACGTAATTCTCTTTCCTTTCTTGATCGATTCCTTGATTGATTTATGATTGATATGTATGTAGATATGTTTATTACTAACTGTCCTTGAGCATGAGGATTGGATATCTAATGCAGAGGTAATGTGTGTTATGCAATGATAAGAAGATATGTTGTATTCCTGCATCGATTCCCCTCCATTGATGAGAGATGATTCCTTTTATATCTTGGATCGATGTCTCTAGTCAAGAGTCGCCACTTTCCATAAGGTGTTGTTTCATAAGTACTATCCTTTACTGATAGTCAGCTTTTGATGATCTTAATACTGATTTCATTAAGTATTTCCTTTAACTTGATTGCCCTTGTGATTCTAATCGCTTCCTGACTTTAGCATCGACTTCTTTAAATAGGCATGATTCCTTCTTTCAGCGATGCTTATATTGGAGTCTTGATTTGTTTATGAGATCGTTTGCTTCTTCCATTCGATGTCTTCAATGTATAGAGTTATTATCATAACCAATTAATATGGGGACATGACAGATCCACAAAATATCTTTTCTTATTAATATGCTTGGACATTAATATTTGGGTATTGAAACTTGTTCATAGGCTCAACTCTCTTTATCTATATTGTGATTAATTTTTTTCCTCATCTCAAGTGTCGCTACCAAAAACTACCTCCTCTTATAGATCCACCCACCCTCTATTTTCTATGGTGAGATTAATTTCTAGGGTTCTGCTTTCATTCTTTTCTCTAATAGATTGAATGGGATAGTGTGAAGGCATTTTTTAGGGTGTGCATATCATTGAGAATGGACATAAGCAATGATCTGTGTCTATTAACAAGCCATCTCTTCATGCTACCATGGGATCTCACCTTGTTAGTCCCTGCCTTAGCAGGAGATTATTGTTTTTGGCTCACTAAATTCACATTTTTCTCGTCAAAATCATGTCTGACAGAAATATTAAGCCCGTTGCAAAGGTTTGGAATTTTTTTAAATTTTTTGCTGACATTTTCAACAAATATTTTACCACATGTTCTTTATTGGGAGGAGGAGGCCAGGATTTTTCTTGTCCAATGAAAAGCCATCTGCAGAAAAATTCCATGTATGTTCTGCATGGCTTTGAGCGTGTCACAATAGTGAATTGAAAGTTTATTGAATGACAGGTGTTCGTGGCCAAGACTAAAGGATTTTGTGCAGGGCACCTGTGGGTACACTTGTCTATGCCTAGGGCTTGGCCCAGAATAGGTGTCCCGACCTCCTGTAGCAACGGTATGTCTCCTTTTTTCTGTAATCATTTTTACAAAATTTTTGGTTAGTTTTATACAACATCTAGCACCCATCCAGTTGAAAAAACAGTAAAAGGGGACTTTGATGTCAAAACAAAACAATGTTTTTCTACCAGTTTAGACTGATTTTTGATGAAATAAAAAGTAAGAGATCAGTTCCTAAAATTGATGAATGAAGAGTTAAGTCTCGACGAGACAAATGCGTTAATTTTTGACATTTGTGCAGGCTTCTGCAGAATAATAACATATCAGGACCACTTCCTGAAGAATAAGGGTAGCTGGAAAAGCTCAAAACACTGGAATTCTCCAACAATCAACTCAGCAGCATGATACCCACTTCACTGGTTCAACTACCTGTGAGTATCACAAAAATCTCATTTTATTTCATGGGTATAGGCTTGATAATGGCTAACGATGTTTTTCCCTGTATTGATTTGTTGTAAAACAGGAGACTGAACAATAATAGCCTTTCTAGACCGTTCGTTTCCTACATCACTAGAAAATATCTCTAGCTTGTCATTTATGTATGGCCCTACTCTTTATCTGTCCTCTATTTGTCATTTGGGTGCTTCTTTATGCTAGGTTTTGTTCTAGCATTTTCAGGGATTTGTCCTACAACAATCTGAGTGGTTCGGTGCCCAGGACTCATGCTCGAACCTACAAGTATAAACAACCTTTTTCTTATGATATGTTTGAATGGTGTTTCTCATGTGAATGAACTTATGCATTAAAAGATAGCTAATAATTTATATTGAAATCCCGAATCTGGGTTTGGATGTTTGAAATTTGACAGTATCAGAGGAAATCATTTGCTATGCGGGGTACAATGCAGAATTGTCTTGGGGAGTCTCCAGCACCAATGGTCTTCACTGGGAATGAATCACAAGGTGAGGTGATTTCTGCTTCTTTCACTCTATCTATCTTTGGTTGCTTTCCTTAGTTAAATAATCCTTTTGTAGGTACGATATCGATTGGAGATTCTAGAAAACATAAGGTGGTAGTATCTTTCAATGCAAGTCTGGGCTTCTTATGTATAATGGGTTTGAGGTTGTCGCAAAGAACATGGAATGTGAAGAGTGGACTGGTGCGAGCAAATCAGAGGTTGTGCCGATCTTAGATCTGCACCCTCCTCCGCCTCCTCTGCCGGGGAAGATAAAGAAATCTGAGACTTTTGAGGGTTTATCATAATTCATATTCTCAATACATCTCATGATTGTAATGAGGATTGCATTATATTTATGCACTTAATTTTAGAATAAGTTGAAGCACATTAATGGCCGAATAAATTATATTTCTTGTAATTAATGGACATTAATATATAAAATTTAGTCAAATTATAATTGAAATTCCTTAGTAGATCAGGCACCCCAGCCTTCCCATGTCTTGGCTGCTTTCCCATTCACAAATCACCTATCCTTTCATTGCACAATTCCATTTCTAGAGTGTACATAGGCCACATTGTTATATATACAATATATCTCAATGGGCTATTTTTTACTTTTAATTGAATAGCTTCATGTAAAATGTTCAAAAATTATATATGTTAGTTAATAATTTTTTCAAATACTAGTATAGAAAGTAAATCTTAAATACTTTGAAAAAAATTCATGTAGTAATAGTAAATCTTGTTTTTTATTTTTATTTTTATTCCCTCGCTTAGGCTCTAAAATAACAATATATATTTGCCATTTTTGAATAAAAAATATTTGCTATCCTTAATACTTATTAAACTTTTTGTTAGATATAGTAGTTGTCATGCCCAAGCTGGTTGTGGGATGTATAGGTGAAAGTTTAACGAAAAATTACATAAACTATCCAACTCAATTTGGATTAACAAAAATTGCCCACTTTATAGCTGGGAATGTGAAAGACGATGTTGTCCTTGCATCAAGATTTGTGAAAGAAATAGTATGCCTTCATGGTGTTCCTATTGTAATAATCTCTAATGGAGATAAATTGTTTACATCAAGGTTTTGGACAACCTTAACAATTGCATTTGGCACTAAGTTGAACATCAGTTCAACGTACCATCCTAAAACAGATGGACAAACTAAACATGTTATTCAAGTCCTAGAGGACATGGTATGCATGTATGCAAAGGACCAACCAAAAAGGTGGGAAGATTTCCTACATTTGGTGGAGTTTAACATACAATAATTGATACCATTCCTCTATCAAAATGACACCATTGGAAGCTTTGTATGAAAAAAAATGCAGTGCCCCATTGGGGTGGGAAAATCTTGAAAACCATGTCAGTATTGGCTTGGAAATATTGCAGAAGTATGATGAGCAAATAAAGATCATAAGGCAACACTTGAAGAAAGCTGCTAATAGACAAAAAAAAAAAGCTATGTTGATCTAACAAGAACACCTCACAAATGTGAATTGGTGAGAAAGTATTTTTGCAGTTAAGACCCCAAAATTTTCCATAAAGTTCAATGTCTTTCACATTGTATTATTAAGGAAATATATATCTGATCAAAAACATGTTTTAAACTAGCAAAACCTATGTGTGGAAGATGAGGTGCAAATCACCCTTGAGCCCATCAAAATTTTGGATCAATGTAACACTTGAGAAGCAAACAAATATCTCAAGTGCTAGTGCAATGGGGTCAGTTGAGCCCAAGTAGTCCACCTAAGAAGAGAAATCTTTTATGCTAAAACATTTTCCTTGCCTATTTAATTAAATTATGTATTTTGGTTAAAATTATTGCTCATAGCATATGCAAATATCATACTAGTATTTTTGTATGCGGAGGGAATGTCATAATTGATTTTTTGGACTCTCATTCTTGTAATGTTATCATAGTTTTGACTTCAACTTCTTGCACATGTTTTAGATGACTTTAAATTATGTATTTCGGTTAGCCTATGCAAATATCGGGCTGATATTTTTGTATGTGGGGGGAATGTCATAATCCATTTTTTGGACTCTCATTCTTGTAATGTTATTATATTTTTTATTTCAACTTCTTGCACATGTTTTAGATGGCTAACTTGGCAGGACAATTATGGAAAATATTTTGATTTAAGTTGATTAGACTTGATATCAATTGTTCATGCATTAAAAGTTAAACATTTGATTAAATTAATTTTATTTGTTTTTATGATAAGTGTGGATACTATTAACTCTTTGCATGATTATGTGTTGTAGGTTCTCATGTTCCAAGCACTTGCTACAAGTGTAGGAGTTCACCTAAACGAGTTCTACAAGCACAACTCATCAAAGAGAGTGACTAGTGATAGATTCTATTCCTTATGATGTCATAGTTCTTGTGCTTTTGTCATTTTATGCCTTATTTTTTTGGGTCTGTTGGTGCCTTGAAATATTGATCTTGGTGGCATGTGTTAAAAAGGGTCACTCTAGTCTTAAAAGACTAAGTCGTATCTTAGATTGAGGTCCTAGGGATCCCAACCTAAGACATTGGACTTAGGATTTTATGTCTTATGACATTTAAATATTTTTGAGTTTTAAATCATTGATAAAACCTTAATCCTTGTTGGGAAGCTTGCTTGTTTGTATGATGGGCTATG
This sequence comes from Cunninghamia lanceolata, assembly GCA_027924645.1. Classification (NCBI taxonomy): domain Eukaryota; kingdom Viridiplantae; phylum Streptophyta; class Pinopsida; order Cupressales; family Cupressaceae; genus Cunninghamia; species Cunninghamia lanceolata. Next base: position 12,091,447 of record BSBN01000870.1, on the reverse strand, counting down.
TGGTACTACACATTGAATGAGATAGGAAAAAAACATAAAATCGCCTCAAATTTCCTGAAGGCTTGTGTTCTAGTTTTGGAAAGGTTTTGGTGATTTGATTTTTAGATTGTTATGTTTTTCTTTTGAAGGTGGGAGATTTGTGTGAGAAGTAGATGGCTATCCAAAAACCTAAGAGGACAATTTTATCTAGTATGCTCAAGCTTTGACTCAAATAGAATATTGAAACTAGGATGATCTATATTGTATATCCAAATGATGTAGGAGTATCTTGGGGATAAAGTAATCTTGCATTACCCCGAAAGACTCAGTACTCATGTTTGATCATTTGGGTGTGTTTGAGATCAAATGAAGGCTTTTGAAGATGCTTGCAATGTCATATTAATCAGAACCATTTTTTCTAAGGGTCTCAATTAGCATATCAAAGCACATACTTACCAAAAAAAGGAGACGCATGTAATGAACAAAGTGTCTCACTGTTTCATGCATTCATAAAATAGAGTGGCTCTCTTGTATATATTCATAAGTCAAAGCATCTAACTCCATCATGCATTTAATAGGTAGAGTACCTCACTCTCTCAAGTTTTCCTTAGGGAAAGAGTCTCACTCTATCATGCCAAGCTTAATACATGTGTCACATGTAACTCAGCATTGATCCTTACCAATTAGGATGAGCTATATGCTTCAACTCAAATATATGAGTTTTTTGTTGAGTTAGCAATTCTAACTCAGATGCATCATAATTCAGTTTGAACTAATTGTCCTAGGCCAATTCACCAATGTTTTTATCATGGTTAAAGGCATTGTGACATCATAATGCTATACAATCTACATGTGTCACATGTAACTTAGCATTTATCCTTACCAATTAGGATGAATTATATGCTTCAACTCAAATACATGAGTTTTTTTGTTGAGTTAGGAGTTCTAACTCAAATGCATAATAATTCAGTTTGAGCTAATTGCCCTAGTCCAATTTGCCAATGTTTTTACCATGATTAAAGGCATTGTTCATGGAACCCACAATTAGGATGAGCTATATGCTTCAACTCAAATATATGAGTTTTTTGTTGAGTTAGCAGTTCTAACTCAGATGCATAATAATTCAGTTTGAGCTAATTGTCCTAAGCCAATTCACCAATGTTTTTATCATGATTAAAAGCATTGTGACATCATAATGCTATACAATCTACATGTGTCACATGTAACTTAGCATTTATCCTTACCAATTAGGATGAATTATATGCTTCAACTCAAATACATGAGTTTTTTTGTTGAGTTAGGAGTTCTAACTCAAATGCATAATAATTCAGTTTGAGCTAATTGCCCTAGTCCAATTTGCCAATGTTTTTACCATGATTAAAGGCATTGTTCATGGAACCCACAATTAGCTTAAGTTAGAGTAGGTAACTCCAAGTGAATTCTCATCCACTTGAGTTGAAAGTCTTAACTCACTAGGCTACTTATCAATTGGAGTTGTGTCACACAGCTTAGGATGATCAGGAGAATCAATGTTTGTTTTCCCATTTCTTCATTTTAGTTGATCCTACATATATCTTGTTCTAGGTTAGGGTCAACAGTTTCTATGTATGGGAATGTCCAATTTCTGTGTAGTCCAACACTAGGTTCTAAATCAAGGATTCAAGTATGCCCTTAAGTGAACTATCAAGATTCAAAACCAATTCAATACAATTCTTAGTTTAAGGTTTAACAAAACAATCATAGCCTTTTCCCATGTTTTCTAAAACAATCAATATCATATCTCTTATCATGTTTAAATCAATTAGCTATATAAGACACTGTACAATTCATAATTGACCTTTGATCAAAGGTTAGCAAATAAGGAGTTTCAAATGATACCCTCAACGAATATCATTATGATACCCTTTGCCCAAAATTTATGAATTCCTGAATTCATAGAGAAAAGATCAGTCTATGTTAACATAGCAGTGTTAATCCCAATCCTTTACAAGGGTTCTTTTTGAATTCAAGCAATTGGATTTACATATAGTCCTTTAAGAACTTAAAAATAGAATTCTTTACATCTTTCTTCATGTCTATAATGCTATATAGAAAGTACAGATTGCATGCAGCCAAAAAAGTTACAAATCTCAGTCATCCATTAAAAGAAGATATTAGATTTACTATACACACTACCACTATCATACATGATCACAATTCCCTGTTACCAGACCAATAGCCACATGATACTATTATTTAGTAATATGTCATTAATTAGGGATTAATATACACGCTAAGATAGACATCAAACTCACAAATCATACTGTATTGTCATTGACAATGCTTCCTATAGAACACTGTAACCCAATGCAAGGATGATATCCACTCTTTCTTATGCATTTATGACCCCCAAATTACCTTAACCAATCTCCCAATCTCATAGAACTAGTAAGGCATACTTTATTAAATACATGGTAACAGTTAGGGTTTAGTTGCATGACAAAATCATTACAAGTTTTATTGTACAGTCCTTGTGCTAATAGGATATAATACTGCGACAGGATAAAACCCTTAATACATTCCTCATCTCTTTGGAGAATACTGAATACACCAATTGCAACTGCCAGGACATATTCAACACCCTCAACATTGAAACCATGCAATGCCAATTGAACACAAATGAACTCGGGTTAAGTCCAAACACTGTCTTCTACATAGTCAAACACATCACTGTTTACAGCGAGTAATACAATTCAACTCATGTTTCCATTGTCAAGTAACATGGCTCATTCCCTTCAAAGTTTTCACATAATCAAAATCATGATGGTGGCATATAAACTACTTACAACAAGTGAGCATCGAGTGCTTATTATAATTGCCCCAGAAAACCCCTTAAACATATTGACCCCAATAGAACAAAGTTACATCTACAAGACTAAATTTCACAGATCAGGGATCACTAGATCGTTTCATGTCTGTGATGTTCATTTAAAGATTGTGTAAGTTGCCATCACACAAAATCATTCTTTATATGTCATACCAACTTACCAAGGATACCAATAATGCTAACAACAAACAAGGATTCATGGTAGAGCTCCCACAAATATCTTTCATTGAGCTCTAGATGAATCTCCAACACCATTTAATGAAGCAACTTCTTCTCTCCGACCCTCACAACCCTAATTATCCCACAATGCATGCATAAACCCATGGCACACAAGGAACACAGTCAGTAATGCAACTCTATCTCCATACTAACAGTGCAGACCCAATAGTATTTTATTCTCCATTCTCCACGTCTACTCCATTTCATTTTTCTTCTTCTAATACATAGCCAAGAGGGCGATAGACCACACTTATTCCTCTCATGCTTCCTCCACTAGGATATTGTTATGTTTTAATCACCCAATACTTACTCAGGTTTTGCACTGTCAGCAGCTTTCTGGCATAAGTTTTGATTAGAAAAGATACTCAAATATTACTTCTAGCATTGCAGATTGCAAAAACTTCCTAGCCTAATTTCAAATATGTATATGAAAGAAGGTGTTGTCCATCCTATTGATGCACTTATATCTTCAGGGGCCATTGTGTTAGCAAATAATAAAAGTAATGCAACTAGAACATCATTGAAAACATGGCATAACAGAAAAAGTGGTGAGGGATCGACAAGAGAGGTCACTGGAATGGAAAAGAGTAAAGATTCAAATCAGAGAATCAATTCATCTCCTTTCTTGGTGCAAAGTGTTAATTTGGATCTTAAATTAATTATCAATGCTCATGCAAGGCGCTTTAAGCATATGTACATCGTTGCAAGTTTGGGTGCTACTGAAGCTGAATCTCCCAACAACCTTTGCAAGTTGACAAATCTATGTAAGAATTTAAGTGATTCCTTGTGTGATTTGACTCATTAAACTAAACCTAATATGCATTCGTTTAAATTATACATTTATCCCGCAGACCCCAGTCCATTAGCATAATAAAATACCTAGTGAGACTCTAGAACATTTTATTTACGAATGAATTTCCAATATATATGCGTAGTCACACACACCCAAACATATTAGCAACATTTAATAAGGTGTTAAATTGATGATATTGGTCAGAAAACAATCAAGATTAAGTGTACAAGTCCTCCAACTTCACTTATATGAGAGTTTTGGAGTTTGACAAAGAGAGATGCTCTCGGAGGTCCTGGTATCTTACTGCAAGCCCTGGGATGGCTCGCAGGGATGGATCACATAGCTTCTTTTGTATTTAGTAGGCTAAATGTTAGTGAACATCTCTATCACTATCTTTGGGGCATTGTGATATTCAGTCTGAGTACTTAGTAGATTAATTTCAAACTATGAAGTGCTTTCGAATTTTCCCATTCATGTAGTTGAAAGATCATGTAGGGATGCTGACAATGATTGGAGATAGAGTTTTCCTTCACCTATGCCAGTTGTATTTGTTTAAAACACTCCAACACTTTCAAAGAAGCCCACTGTTTTGCTATCTACTAATGATTTCAGTCCATAGCATGTACTTATGTGATTGTATATGTATTTCAATTTGTGAACCTGACAACATTCTCATAGGAATTGTTGCAACATCTTATGAAAAACCTCAAAAGGAGGAAACTGGCTTTTGATGGAAGTAAACAAGACATCAGTGGTGAAGATTGTCTGTCTGATACAAAAAAATCTTTACTTGGAGAAGATCAATGCACCCTGTTCTTTGCAACACAATCTGATTGACAAAACAAGTCAGTTTTGTGTGTTTGCTTTACACCTATCCTAGCAGCCCTTGGCAGGGACTCTAGTTGTACTGCAACACTTGTTGTGACTAGTGCTCCCTCAAAGCTTTTAATTAGTAGAGGGTTGCACATTTTGTCCAAATATGAAGGTTACTTTTGAGAGGGACTATGTTTTCAATGTCGTCAAAACTCCTCTACCATCAAATTCTTGAGTTCATGGTGTAGCATTACTCTATATCTCATCCAACTACCCCAAAATTAGAACCCTCAACTACTAAAAGCATCCGTTCACATCAGATTCTTAGAGTTGTGTTTGGAGAAGATTCCATTGAGTATAAAAATAGGTTGAAACAACTCACCATTATTTGTAAATTTTATAACTTTTGGCCCAATATGATTGCATCACACGACTAATTGAGTACTCATTAGAAAACCTCGGTTAGAAAGGATCTATCTATTCTATCACTAGCTTATGGTTTTATGTGAATCCATCAAGGATAGAGATGCCCTATTGAGCAATGACCATTGGTTCTAGGACAATGCTCTTCTACGAGCTAAACCTTCCCATCCTAATTTAATCCCCTAACATAATCCTTCCCTTTATCTCCAATTTGGGTGAGATTGTTGAACCTCCTAGTCTAATTCTACAAAAAATAATATCTCACCATTAGAAATTATTTGGGTAATCTTATTTTTGTTCCTAATGCGAATCTAATGGAATGCCACTTCACTTATGTAAGGATCCTTATTGGATTTGATTTATCAAAGAAGCTATTGGTTGAAATGTGTTTAAATGTTGGTAATTGGGAGTGGATTTAATAACTTGATTACAAAGGGATGCCCTTTAGTTGTCAAGCTTGTTTTGCAACTAGTCATTTAGTCACAAAATGGCTAAAGGCCTGTCCTTCACAACAATGCTTTGTCTCCACAAAGATGACCACCTAGTGGATAGGTATGGAGTCATGAAACTTGGTGATCAACTCCAATTATGAGGAAGTCTATTTTTCTTAGGATTCCTCTTCTTCCACTTCAGATTATTTATCCATCTTCTCACTTATGGGGCCCCCCTTTTGATAACACTAATATGCATTCCTCTTCTTGTGTGTCAAGGCTAGTTACCCCTTTTGTAATTAATCATTCAAATTCTCTAGATATTTGGACTAAGGTGGAAAGGAAAAACAAGCTTTTATCCTTAGCTAAAGTCACACAACTCAACTATAGGATGAATCTCCATTCTCATGTTAGAAAGGGGCCAATTAAGGGTTTAAACATCAATTATGACTTAAGCTTCATGAAGCTAGGAGATGAAGAATGTGAAATGGTATAATATACTAATAATATAATTCTACAAAAGACAAAACCATGATAATTATATTGTTTGTTCAGTGATGGCCTATATCTCTAGCCAATTTTATAAATAAATACAATAGATAGGGGTAAAAGTTTAGTACTGTGTCACATTTTTATAAAGGAAACAAACAACACGAGTATAATTTTCCAACTTAAATGACAAAAAACTCATATTAATGTTTAGAATTTTAAAATGACATAAACTAATAAAATGTAGCAATTTTAGTATAATTTATGTTTATAATTTTTTAAATTTTTTATAATTGGTCAGATATTTTTTTAATTTAATTGATGAATTTTAATTGTTGATTTTTTTTTTAAAGTGACGTCGATGGGACATCAAGAAAAATATAGAAAAATTAATTTTTAAAATTTTTTTTCCTAATTAGACAACGCAAATATCTAGTGCATGGAAACAAAAAAAATAATTTTTGATAAAAAATATTTTTTTTTAATAATTTTGTAAAGTCAAATTTGATGAGAACGTGATAGGTTTCATGGGACGTCAACTTTTGTGCATTTTTTTTTATATTTTTTGAAAATAAAAAATACCTCTTGGAGAAGACTCTCCTCCACTACTGTGTCATTTTTTTCAAAATTTTAAAATATATTTTGCCAATTTACCTGTAATTTCTAATTTGCTTCATGTTTGATTATAATAACCTACATTGAATAAAGTTTTAAAAAAATACAATAAAAATAATCAAAATTTGATAGAAAAAATATATCTAGAATTTGCACTTCGAGCACTATAATGGGTATTCAATCATTTTTTGTAAAAATATGCTTTGACAAGAGAAATTTGGAGTTGAACATGAAGTTTTATACAATTTTTTGAAAATGGAGGGCTTGGCTGCCACATGGGATGCCACATAGATGTTTCAAGCGAGACGACCGGTATCGCCTGAAAATTTTCCAAGTGGAACTCTCTCTCCCAAAACCTTCTATGCAAATAAATACTATTTTCATAGTTGAAATCATATTTTATACATTTAAAGATTTTGGGTGAAACTCTTTATGCCACGTAGGTGCTACATAGTTCTAGGCAGAATTGTTCCATGCGAAAATTGTTTAGAGCGAAATTGTTTCTATAGAAACTATTTAGTTCGCTAAAAGTGTGACACAAGTTTGAAATTTTACCCATAGAATGGTATAGAAAGCTCACGTGTTCTCAAGGGATAGAAGGTCATGTAAAATCTATCTATCTATCTAGATATAGATATGGAGATGACCCTATCCCTCATTTGACTAATAAAAAATAAATAAAACTTAGGTATTGAATCATATAGGAATGTTGAAACATATTATCGAATTATCAACCAACCAAAAAATCCAAAATATCCTAACAACAAATTTTAGTTTTGAATAGAAATAATAATTCAACAACTCTCTCCTCCTCATTTGCTACTCTTTAATCATTTATCATTCATGGAGGACCAAATGCTCCATTGGTCTATTGGGTTCTTTAAAAGAAAGACATATTTTGATATATTTCCTAGTTTCAAGTAGTTGATGGATACCTACTAAATAGTATCATAGAATTTAGTGGGCTACTTTGGTGGTACAAGGTTTGTAATCTCATTGTGGTTTTACTAAATATATACTCTTATGCTTGAATCCTTCAACTATACGTAATACTAGAGTTATGCCCTATGTTTGTATACTAAATACATGTATTTTAGATGCTAAATATATATGAATTGTAAGGATACAATATTTTCAAAATAAAAATAATGATTCCCTTTAAGGTTAGTCTAGGCCTATTACATACTTGGAGATATGATATTATAATGTATTTAGATAGATGGAGATGTTGACATGTGGCACACATCCCTTAAGTTAGTTCTATTAGGTCATATGGATAACTTGTGTAATTAATCATTGGGATTACCCCTCCATTATGTTATTAAGGCGAGGTCTATATAAAGGAGGGGATTATCATTTTAAGGATACATGTGTTGACTATGATATTATGTTTGGGATCTCTTGGAGATATAGCATAGAGTGGCTTATTTCTTAAGGAGTATTGTACAGTGTTATCGTACATCAAGAGTTTATTATATTTCTACTTATTTAGATAAATTAGGGCATCTTGGCCCACAAACATCTCTTGTGTGGTATGTGATCTCTATTCCACATTGTCTAATTGTCATTATTATATGTGTGGATCTTATCAAGTGGTATTAGAGCTATAATTTGGGCAAAGGAGAGGACGGAACCCTAATTATAAAGATTCACATATATCTTCCAAATGGCTACAACTTTTTCTACAATTTTTTATTGAAATTTGGGGATCATATAAAGAAGATATAGTCCAAAAATTAGAGTTTGATCATCAATACTGAGTAAGTTATTGCAATTTTAAGTTTTTTCATGAATTTGCTCTCTAGGATGCAAATCATAGAATTTTTCTATTTTTTAAAAGATTTTTGAAAAGCTTACTTAAACCCATTAAGGGTCTATTATTTGTATTTTTATTTTTGAGGAAAAAAATTACAAAATAATTCAAAGTTGGGTATGTGGTAGAAATTTTGAAACCTTAGTTTAATGGAGGTGTCAGTCTTTAAACATGTACTTCCACCAATCTTAAGGACTCAATACCAAAACCTAAGTCCAGGGATATATCGTGCTTAGGAAGCAGGAAAGGCTTTGTTGAACACACAGAATACTGAGAGGGGAGGGTGAATCAATATTCTATTAAACATTTTACTTATTAAATTAGCAGTCCATTTGCCAAAAATAACAACAAAGAAAATTAAATAGAGAAGCAACCACAAAGCATCACACATGAACACCAAGATTTTTACGTGGAAACCCAAAACTGGGAAAATCCACGGTGAGTGTTATCTCACCATAATTATGTAGTATCAATACCAAATTACACGAGGCTCACTACCTTAGGGCTCACTGCCCAAAGAAATGCTCACTGCAAGAAAGGCTCACTGCCTAGAGAAAGAAAGAAGGAAAGAAGAATGGCTCACTACCACGTTGAACTACTCTGATTGCATCTACACTGCATGGTTATAGCTCCAATGAAGCACAGAAATACTGTCTCAAAACTCTTCATCTTTGACTGCTCTGTTTTTACATTAAGTAATATCTCTCTTCTTCTGCACTTGTCACGCTTACTAAACTTCACATATCGCATTCACATTCACATTTACATCACACATCACACAAATACTAAATTTGATCTCATATATATATCCACAACACTTAGATTATTCACATTAGGTCAGCCTACCTAGATGAAGCGTATAGTTAATAAACTTGTAGCTTGTCGGCCAAATCCACTCACCAAAATACATAGTGGACCCAAATAACATTTGAAACACCTTCTCATATGTCGATTCCAACTATAGAATCACTTAGAGTAAAGTTCTAATCAATAGAACTTACCACACACAAATCAAACTATCATATTGGCCTCAAACACAAACTATTACTGACTCAGTCTATCTGTCAAACTACAACTTTCACTGCAGACCACAAGACTTTCTCAAAATCATATCAAAGACTCCTTAGACATCACTGATCATGCCTTTAGAACTGCAGAACATTTAATATTAACATGCGGCAAAATGCAAACTGCTGAAACACCGACTCTATCACAGCCAGTCACTGTCAAATCATGTAGCGATACTCATTAGCTTATAATTGTCTTTTCGGTGGACCTCTGACTCTACAATTCTAGATCTAGACAATTCATACAAGTGTTTACAACACCTCAAAACTACATAATTAAATATCTAACATTGGAGGAATGTGGACCAAAACAAATAAGTGTTCTACTCTAATTACCTATGTTCTCTGCAATGCCAGACTTAAGCTACTTGAAGATATACTTCTAGAACTGATCAAGGTCTAAAACTCAGGATATAAGATCATCTAAGAGTTGGAAACATCATGCCAGAACCGCAGGACCAAATATATAACTACGGACCAATGTCGATCCAAACACTATCTCTCTGTCACTATCTCTGTATATTGCCAACACTTAGCCAAAATGACTAAGCCTTCTTTACCGGACCAAAATCTCTCTTCCAACCTTGTTCCTTTTCTTTTTGCCATCAATGGCAACACCTTCAAACATCAATCTTAGCCAAATTGCCAACAATCTCCCCCTTTGGCATTGATGGCAACACTTGATGTGAAAAATTGTTATATTGCTCCCCCTTACTCTTTTTACACTACTCCCCCTAACTTCATGCTTCTCTCTTTTTTTTTCAATTATTTTATTTTTGTGTTTTTCACATGTTCCATTCTCCCCATTTGACATCAATGGCAAAGGTGTATGATACAAAAATATGTACAAGTTATCAAAACTTCAAAAAATTGCTTGTACTATCTGCATATTTACAAGTGAAGTCAAATTGCTTACTATTTTTCAGGGAGAATATCTTTGAAGATCTTCTTCAAATGTACTACATCTTCATCCCATTTGTCCTTAGCATGCCTCAAAACTTGTATGTGCCCATTGATTAGAGACACCAGTTCTTCTCCTTTTTCAATAGTAGTAGGGGCCTCAGTATTTTGCCTCATCTTGTCTGCATCTACTACCAGTGCAGTCATAGAACCAATCTTAAAACTTACTGTCTCCTGGAGCTGTGTCATTCTGTGCTTTATGACCTCTTTTTGAGTCTGCAACTTATTTATCACCGAGTGATGGTCTCAACTTCTACCCTTTGATTACCAATAACATCTTTTACTGGGTCATAGGTTCTGGACATCATTATTTGAGCTTCCCATCCATTTATTTTATCTCTCAAATCCTTTATTTTCTCAGGCCATGTAAGACAAAATTGATATAGTTCACTAGCTTCTTTAAGGGTCATCTGTGCATACTCTATGCTCTTATCTAACAAAATTTTATCTTGAGAAAATTTGTCAGTAAGCTCAACTAATCTCTTGCTATCAATCTCTACCCTTACCTTCTTCTCTGCAGCTTGTTCCAAGGACTCAAAATGAGAATTGATTGATTCCATAAGCTTCTTCAATTGAGCAATAGGACCCAAAGATGTATCTCTCTTAATTCCAGACATTATCTTTTCAAGAATTGTTGATGCATCTCCTATTAGCTCACTGTCCTCTACATGAGATTTTAGGATCTCTTCTTGTGCACTAGTTTGAAAAAGTGTCCCAAGTCTCATCTTTTGTAATGGGGACATAGTGGCAAGGTTAATTGGTCCTTGCAATAGCTCAGGTGCAGTCAAAATTTGAGCTTCATTCTGCTTCTCCAAAAACTCTCTCAAAGATTCAACAGTGTCTCTCTTATCTTCAGTCTGAGATACTTCACCAACATGACTTTTTAGAGGTTCTCCATGAGCAAGTTCTTGTTCATTTCACTCTCTTTTCGAAGAAGGTTCTTGTCTGTTATCATTTGTTTCTGGAGCAGAGTTATCTACCATCTGCTCATTACCTTCTTCTCTTTGCTCACTTTGGTCCTTAGGGACATTTTCTTCTCGTATCACTTTTGCTTCTTCAAAGTTCTTTTCTTCCACAGTCTCTTTTATCTCTTCAACTTGTCCAGATTCTACTGAAGGAGGTGTTCCACCTTGATCCATACTCTATTTTATATTCACTTCATCTTCATTTCATGTGCCCGCCGTGTTAGAAATGAAGGTGCAAACCACACAACAGAAATTTGATTCAGACCTTATTATCCTCTAAACAATGTAGAATCAATGGAGATTGTAACTAAAATTAAAACCCATTAAACAAAAATAACATGCACTAAAATCTGAACACATAACACAATATGTAACGTGGAGAAAACCCTTTTGGGTAAAAAACTCCACCAAGAAAAGAGGTTCCAATTTATATTATCTTCAAATATATGAGATTACAATACATGCAATTCCTCTATTTCTTTAGTCTTCAATCTAGCGGCACCTGTTACTCTCTAATCTAATAAAAAATGAAGTATAAATATCCTTATAAAAGGGGGTTTCCTTCTAGGGAAAGATAACCGAGAAAATATCGACCGTCAGATCTGTGACCTAAAGACGAACGATCTAGATTTACAATGATAAAATATAAATAAAATGTGGTTTCGGGGGCATTGCCCCCGAACCCCCGCCGAGGCGCGTAGCCCCCGGACCCCTCACAGGGGGGAAACCCCCCTGCAACCCCTCGTCACAGATGAATGAGTATCGAGGACCGGATATAAACATGTAGCTGAAATAAGACCGCTGCTGGTGAAACCTTTCATCAGCACCAACATTCTGTTCCTTTTCATTAGAGTCAGCAATAGTTAGGATTTTCAGCTCATGTAGCACACGTAATGTTATCTCCTTAGTTTCTTTGACTAGATTTTCAGTGTCACCAAACATTAGAGTGGCTCATTGACCCTCTTCTTGGTTCTAAATTCATCACTGAGCTTCTTAGTGACTTTAACCTTTTATTCTCTTGTGATGTTTGGGCAAAGTTTCAACAAGACATATTCCTTTATCTCAGCATCTTTGGCCATGGCCCCTTCTTTTCTTGCTATCATGATGATGGCTAAACTGTCTAGTAACTCATCTATAACTTCAATTAATATTTTACTAAACATATCCAAATATCTTACAATTGTTGCCTCAATTATTACCTTATTTGCATCTAATCTTTCATCATACATATCAGCAATGGGTTTCAGGTTTCCATGCTAAGAAAATGCATTGAATGTTGCTTCCAAGGTTATTGTTACTTCATCTCCTTTGGTCTCGGTCTTCTCTCCTTTCTTCTTCTTCTTGTCTTTAGCCTTTCCAGAGGGCTTCTCTTTCTTGCTTGCAATTGTTTCATCTATTTTTGGATTCTTAGCTTTGACTTTTTCATCTATTTCTATTTCCTCTTCTTCTTCTTCTTCTCCAACTCCAAGGCTTACATATACTCTCTTTGTGGCCTTTGCTTTCTTTCTTTTCTTCTTCTCTTTTGGCTTCTTCTTTGGCACTTGCTCCTCTGTAACATGGAGTGGTCTAGAGCTCTTAGAGGTAGTTGTTGTAGAGGAGGCTCTTGTTCTCCTTCCAGAGCTGGAGGTAGGCTTTTCTTTCTTAGATTTCTCTTCTTTCTTCTTTGGAGCTTTTGATGTTTGTCCTTTTGGAACACTTTCAGCCTTGGATGCCTCTGTGTTGGCTCTTGCTTCATTTATTTGTTCATCTGTAAATCCTTTGCTTTTAACAAACTCAGTTGCCCACTTTCTTGCATTCCTCTTGATTTCATGTTGTTTCAGTTCCAAATGGACATTGAGAGATAATTCTTGAAATGTTCCAAATCTTTCCTCCTTAGGATCTTTTGGTTTGCTCAACATCAGGTCTGCCAAACCAGTTAGGATGTCCTCTGTGACTTCATATCCCATGGTTGGACCCATACAGTTCTTGGTTCCACTACCTCCATTAGGCATTTATCTTTGTCTACCATAAATGCAATATCCTTTTCAGGGATCCTAGCCCTAGCCTACATTTTCTTTTGAAAATTCTTAAAATAACCCCATAATGTTGCATTTTGTTTATCAACATTTCCTAAACTCTATAGATGATTTCTAATTTGTACTGTTACTAATGAGTGATCAAGCTGACCAATATTGTCCATACCTAGTAACTCCTTCAAAAAATAGAAGAATAGACAAATGATTAGAGTTCCATACTTGAAGGGGTATTTTGTGTCTTTTGTCCTTTTCAGATTTTCCAACAATTGTTGTCGGAGTAGCTCACATAGGTCATAGTCTGCATTGTTCTTTACCATTTCATATGCTATGTGTATAGTAGTTGCTGAGACTGAATTCTCCCTATTGGAGAAGTAGACCTTATAACCAATCACCATTGAGGCAAACCTTACCGTCGGATTTTTAATATCATTCATTGTTAGTGACCTTTTGTCAAACTTGGCACCAGTCAATTGCATCACAGTGTTATTCTTCATAGACTTTAATATCGGAACTATTCTAGTGGAACACATGCCAGTGATTGCATTAATGGCATCCTTTCTTATCATATAAGGCACATCAAGCCAAAGGAACTCATCATGAATCCTGCTCAAAACATACCTAATCCAAGCATCATCCAAGAACACTAGAAAATCCAACCAGGTATCCAAATACTTCTCATGTAGAGCACTATATTCTTCTTTTAGCTCAAATTTGTCATCAGTCAGTTCCTTCAGATAAATTTACCCTCATTTTTCATGATCATATTCATCTAGGTTTGCATGTATATATGCCCTAACATCTTCCGTATGCATAACACCATGCAGAATCTCAGAGAACACACCATCTAGATAATTTTCAAGTGATTTGTATGGGTGCTTCTTGAATTTAGGTTGGGGCCTCTCCATAATCTCTATCACTTGAGGGGTAAACATTTTTATTGACTCAACACAAATTTTTTTCAAGAGAGAGATAGCTATAAATACCTTTTGTTTCTGATTAGGGTTTCTTCACACCAATTGCTAAATAGTTAAATTTGCCTTAGCTTCTCTTCTTAGACCTCCTTAGACACTTGAGAGTTTGAATGCAATGTGATTTCCTTTCAAACAAATTCCCTTTTAACCCTTTTTCATCAAAACCTAATCGTCATAAATGATGGATTCAAAAAGTTGTCAAACTCTTACTCTACCACCCACAGTCGATATAAATTGCTCTGCAATCCACCATATTAGATTCTTTTCTATCGTAATCTTCTTCAAAATCTTTTCTATCTTGTTTTCTATCTTATACCTTCGTACTAAATGTTAGCACCACTTTTCTGGCTGGGGGAACATGATTTTTCATTTAAGCTCCCCCTGAGCCAGAGCTCCCAATTTACTTCCTGGAGGAAGTACCTGCACCAGAGTCTAGTGCAGACTCATTCTTGACTTCATGTACTTCCTTTTTAACCCAAATTTTGTTCATCTCCTTCTTGATCTCTGTTAGATTTGCCTTTTGTATTAGTTTCTTCATCTCTGCCTGATTATCCTTCTTCATATTCTTGCTTCTATAGAATCTTGCAATATATCTAGGCCTATTGCAATTGAAGCATACAATATTTCTCTGACCATTGTTCCTTCCATTCATCCTTGATCTACATTGGTTAGCCTTGTGTCCAAATCTATTGCATGCAAAGCAATTCCCATTGAAAGATTGAGCATTCCTTCCATTATTATAATTGTTCCTTATATGACTTCTACATTCACTAGCTCTATGACCAAACCTCTTGCATATAAAGCAGTTACCTTTGAAAGTTTGAGCATTCCTTCCATTATTGTAACCATCCCTTATCTGACTTCTATAGTCATTAGCTTTATGACCTACTTTATTGCAAGTAAAGCACTGACTAGAAAATGATGGAACATTTTGATTCACTCTGCTCCTACATTGAGTAGCCTTATGACCAAACTTATTGCATGCATTACAATAACCATTGAAAGAAGGGTACCTTTGAGCATTTGGTTGCCTGAACGATGATCTTCTAGGTTTGTTACTTTGATTCTAGATCTATTTTCCTTTGTCCTTATTGATCTCAGCATTCTTTTCTTGACTGACTTTAGAAATTTCACCTTTCTCAAATCCCAAGTCTTCTTTATCATCAGGACTCTTCCGACTTGCAAGTATTCTATCAAGTTGGGCAATAATCACTCTAAATTTATCTTCCTAAATTCATGCCTGTTTCAAATCAACTTTCAGGTCCACAACTTCTTGTTCAAGCTTTGTACAGTCTTCATATTTGCTTTTCACCAACTGATTTAAGTCTTCTTCTGCTTTTGCTCTTTTTACAACTTCCACTTTCAGATCATTCAAGGTTTCATTTGTTGATATCAATTGTTCACTAACCTCCTTATATTTTTCTTTGAACTTCTTGACTTGCTCCCTCAATTTTTTGATGCACTCATCTACTTCCTGGGTAAGTGCAAAAAGATGGGGGGCCAAAAAGTGGCCAAATGGTTTAAAAAAAATAATGCATAACGCGCTCGGGTTATAATGCGAACGCGTTATGAACTACTATAAATAAAAAAAAGCTTGTCATCTCATTTTATTTCTATTTTTCTCCTCTATCCCCGCGGCTTGTGTTTTGGAAAAGATAATTCAACACTAAAATCTTGCTAATTCATTGCCAAAAAGCCGCCACGACGTCGAGCACACCAAAGGAGTGAGTTTTATTTATTTTTTGTTTGAATTTGTTTCTAAATAGGTAGGTTTGAGTTGATTTTTGATGTATATTTCGTTAATTGTCAGGAAATGTTAATGCACCTCCTCCTCCTCCTCCAAATCCACAAAATCTGGAGAAGGAAATACCTGCGGAACAACAACCTCCTTCGTCCATTCCTCGACATGCCCCTGGAACACAAGAAAATATAATGGGGCAAATTGAAAACAACAAAAAAGAAATTGAAGATATAATCGCAAGGTTGAAAGATCCTTCCACTTCAACCTTGCTTAGGTCCATGCTTGCTGAAACTCTTGAATCTATGTTAACAAATGTAGATTCAATTAGCAAGCAAATATCTAGTTGGACGGATAAAAGGAGAGAGTTTAGAAACTATTATGTAGACAAGCTGTCATACCAAGATGTGAAAAAATTACAAATTACAAAATTAGACTTGTGTTCCATTTTCACAAACCCACAAACAAATCAACCTCCACCCATTACATGCAAGAGGTTCCCTATCCATTGGTGCAACAACCAAGCGATAAGGGACAATTTTGGGTAGAGGTGGTGGATGATTTTTGACCATCCTCCATGCAATAATAATGAGGTCCTACAATACTTTTTGAGGAAACTCTACTGCGAGTTTGTCCTCAATAAAGTGCCAAACTATTTTGATATGCGAGAATTCTAGGGTAGAGGTGGGGGGTTAGCACAAGATAGACCAGGGGCACGTGTTGACCCACAGCGGGCAGTGAGACGAGTAATCAGCAGACCAGCCCATGAGCATGTTTCTATCCCTTCCATTATGAAGGAGAGTGTTAAGGTCGATACACTTCAGTCCATTAGTGCCTTGACCCAAAGCATCATAGAGCATGCCAGTCCTGCAGCATAGGGTGGGTTGGGAGATAGTATGAGGAGTAGGGTCCCACCCCATACTTGTTAGACTTGCGGGTCAGCCTACGGTTATGACCCCATGGATAGTTAGGACGCAGGTGCACAGGCTACATCTGCAGCTAAGCAGATGGTGATGACAGATACCCTCCTGAGTGAGACTTTCAGCCTTGATACTCAAGTAAATATTAGCAAGTTTATTGAATTTAATTTATTAAATTTTATTTTTGAAATGCAAGATTAACTAATTTAGTTTGATGATTTTAATGAAATTTCAGGGTCATAGTGTTGATGCAGTTTTCAATGGTTCTCCACTTGCATATTACACTAGATCTTCTACTATCGGGGTATGTGAATAGCATCGTTATATGAATGGTATTCTAATATCTGATTTTGGATGTTGAATAGGTTAATATTGGAGATTTCACGGCAACACCTGCCAGCGGTGGTGGACTTCAAAGCTTCACGGAGGTAATAAAATAAATAGTTTAATGAATGAATTGTACTTACTAGATTTTTGTATGTGACTTGTGTGCTTTATTGTGTGTACTTCCATGTTTAGATGAATGTGTGTGTATGTTAGGAGCCATGATTTGCATCACTATTATAGTTTTCGTAATTGAATAATGTTGTTTTATTTCCAGATGATGCAAGCTGCGGAGACACCTCCAGATGTTCATAGGGCAATGGAGCATGGTTTGACCTCTGTGATTCATAGCTCCATGGAATTGATAGGGGTATGAGGCAGATTAGTAAATTTCAATTTACATTCATTGTTATAGTTGTTTATTTTTGAAAAATTAAAAGATTATTGATTTGAAGTTTAATTTCTATCTGGATGGTTTCTATAGGACATGACATCACCACGACCTATTCCTGCTACTGAGGCAAGTGAGGAGACATATTATATGGTAGTGGTAAGTGATTATTTTGTTAAATATTTTATTTTTTATAACATGTAATTTCTATATATTAATGTCTATACTTTTTATTGTAACAACTAAAGATGCGGGAAGAACTAAATAGGAGGAGCATCCCTCGGGTTCGTAGTAGACCACCCACATGCGCGTCTCCATCCCCTAGAAGATCAAAGGCTACCTATGATCTATTCTCTTCACCAGCTAGAGGGGAATGACTTTTTATTGTGTTCCTTTGTTGTATGCCTATATGGCATTTGTGGACATATATTTTGTATTGTATATAGTTGACATTGTATGCCTATATGGCATTCTAGTAAGCCTATATGGCTATTTTGTAAATATGTTATACTTATATCAACAAATATTGATGTATGCCTATATGGATATTTGGTTAATACAAATCTTTTTTATTGATGGCGTCCATACTTGCATTATAAATCCACATTTGAATGGATATTTGTAGATGACTACTTCAAGTATTTAAAGTCCAATTGTATTACATAGGATGTTTGTTGATCCAATAAGCTAGCTATTGTTATTCAAGTATCACCTAAACCTCATTTTGGAACTAAAAGATAAAAGTTGTATTTTAAAAAAAATGAATCATCATGTTGAACAGAAAATATTAATATTCTTTATGAGTTGCTCAACTGAAAATATTTAAATGAGTATGCTGATCCATATTCTTTATGAGTTGGTCAATTGAAAATATTTCTTCATTTCTTATTATTATACCATATTGGGATGCAAAGAGTATGCTTGTTATTTTGAATAAGATAGTCAAAATCATATGCTTATGAGCACCTGATGACCATTGTGGTTATTAAATGTAATTCCTCTTGCATATAAGGCGAGGTTATAAGATTACATTGAGTCTTACCTAATTTTAGTATGCAACATAACATTGGGGCTATAGGCTTCCATAAGTCATATTGTTGTGACCAAATCACACATCACCCCATTGCGAATGGGGACCCCCTTTTTTTTAGCTCTGATGCTTTGCATGAAGTTTTGATGATGTCTTTAGTTTATTGCATGATGAAGTCAGTGGTGTTTGAGTCCTATAGTCCTCTGATGACCTAATCCTGATGTTTGAGATCCTGAAAATGACTAAGTCTAGTAGCCTGATATCCTGAAACACTAAAAATTGACTAAGTCTGAAATCTGGTGGATCCTCCAAATTCTATAATCTACATGTTAAATCCGGTGGATTCAAGACCTATCTCAAACATCCTGGAAGGTATATTGAAAAATATTTAAAGTATATTCAATATACCTTATCCTCTGGGACTTACACTTCTAGGCACAAAATTGCTCTAGGGAGTTAGGCGCGCTTTCCCACCTCTGCAGACTCAAATCAACGCCTAAAATTAAGACCTCAAAGTGCGCCTAGACAAGAAAACAAACCTTTGATCATCCCAAGTTATGGCGCCTTGAATGGAATTGATACAAATGACTTTAAGCATTGAAATTTTGACAAGGAAAACACATTATGAGTTTAGGCACCCTTAATGCTTCATATCACCAATTTTGGCGCCTTGGCAACATAATAGATGAATAACACCTCAAAATGACCGCCTAAGGGTGATGTAGTCATACAAGGTTGCAAACAAGTGTTAAAAGCCTTAAAATATCAAGGAATAATCCAAATTCAAATAAGGCACATTTTCACACCTTGATCATCATCTAAGGCACCTTGCAAAGGAGGTCTTGAGCAACATAAACCTTAGGCGCAATTTCTTGCTTCTACAATCAAATTTGAGCGCCTAAGGAGTGGATTGGTGATGGACATCACTTTGAGCACCTTAAAAGTGTTTGAAGGTTTGAATTGGTGAATGATAGCGCCTAAAGGTCTTAGAACTAACTAGAATAAGGAATTGAAGAATGAGTTAACCACTTTGAGCGCCTTGAAGGAGAGAAGTATGTATATGAAGATTGATTGAATGTTTGGAGTTTAGGCACACTTTCCTTGTCATCTAATCACACATTGGCGCTTAGGAAGAGTTGACATGAAACAATCCTTTGAGTGGACTCCTTGACGAGATCTCTCCCATTGCTTAAACTTGTTGAAATGTTAAAAGCTAAGTCAAATGGATTCTAGGCGCTCTTTGCCTTCAGAATGACCTTGAATTGGTGCCTAGGCATAACAAGAGAATTTAAATTCATTCAATATGGCACCTTGTAAGAGGAGAGCTTAAGAGCATGAGACTAGATGGCATTTAAGAGTCAAGATCATCAAAATCCAAAGAAATGGGCTAAGTAAGCTAAGGTGCCTTTGCTTGTCATTCAATACCTCCATGAGCGCCTAGATTGAAATTGCATCCAAGGACATCTAAGAGTAGGCGCCTAGAGGGGAAAAGTCATCCTAAGACCTTCATAATTATTTAAAGCATAAAAAATGCCAAGTATAAAGCTTCATGATGTTGGGCGCTCTTTCACCTCCATATAGATCTAGATTGGCGCCTTAGATAAAGTATCACAAATCTATATCATTGAGTAAGTTCCAAGTGAGAAAGGCTTACTTCAAGCATGTTTAATCATTCAAGGTCTTACAAATAACGAATAGAGCCTAAATTGATGCTAGGCGTCTCCTCTTGTCTCTACTATCTAGTTTTGGCGCCTAAGGAGAAATTGCATCTAGTGAACTCATTAATTGGCGCCTAGGAGGAAAATACCTTAAACTTACATTATTGAGTCAACACTTTAGAAATTAAGCCATTCCTAGTCAATTGGAGTCATAAAATATCAAATACAAAGTCAAATTTGACTTAGGCGCCCCTTCATGTAATTTCCCACCATCATGAGCGCCTAGATCTAGGAAGATCATCCAATTGCACCTAGGAATAAGATACAAGTCCAAGACCTCAAATTTGAGCGCTTAGAAGTGTGATGGATTGAAGAAGCTACATTGGTGCCTAAGGGTAAGTTGTATCTAATGACATCACCTAATTGAGCGCCTAGAAGGTATAAAGTTTAACATTGACATGAGGACAAGCGCTTAGTAAAGGAGAGTTTCTCAAACATTTAAACATGTGAATGAAATCATAGAAATGCACTAAGTCATCTAGGCGCCATTTTCCCCTTGTGTACCCTTACATTTGCACCTAAGAAGAAGTTGCTTCAGTTCATTGGAGTGTTTGAGTATTGAGGATTTCTTAGCAATGCTTTGCAACTTTACACTGCCTCCTTCTGATGATTTTTGGGGTAGTAGAAAACCTTTCACCACGGGCAAACACCTCAGAGATATAAAAAATTGAGAGAGGTTATTGTAGAGGCACTCTACATGATCGCGTTACCTCAGACAGAATGTTTCTAGGTGACATGGTTTTCAAGTAACATCTCATCAAAGATTGCTGCCTTTTTTCACTTTGGACTCTTCAGGGATATCGTCGGTACAATGTAGCTCAGACTGTTTCGACATGTTTGGGTGAAAAATAGGACCATGTCTAGCATAAATGTACCCATCCAGACACGTTGGAATAGTCAGTTTGGTCGCATTAGGAGTAGGACGAAAGTTATACCCCTTTGCAACTTTACACTGCCTCCTTCTAACGATTTTTGGGGCAGCAGAAAAACTTTCACCACGGGAAAACACCTTAGAGATATAAAAAACTGAGAGAGGTTTTTGTAGAGGCACTCTACATGATCACATTGCCTCAGATAGAATATTTCTAAGTGACACATTTTTTGAGTAACATCTCGTCAAAGATTGTTGTCTTTTTGCACTTTAGACTCTTCAGGGATATCGTCGGTACAATGTAGCTCGGACTGTTTCGACATGTTTGGGTGAAAAACAGGACCATGCCTAGTGTAAATGTACCCATCCGGATGCGTTGGAATAGTCAGTTTGGTCACATCAGGAGTAGGATGAAAGTTACACCCCTTTGCAACTTTACACTGCCTCTTTCTGACGATTTTTGGGGCAGTAGAAAACCTTTCACTACGGGCAAATACCTCAGAGATATAAAAAATTGAGAGAGGTTATTGTAGAGGCACTCTACATGATCATGTTTCCTCAGACAGAATGTTTCTAAGTGACACAGTTTTTGAGTAACATCTCGTCAAAGATTGCTGCCTTTTTGCACTTTGGACTCTTCAGGGATATTGTCAGTACAATGTAGCTCAGATTGTTTTGACATGTTTGGGTGAAAAAAAAGACCATGCCTAGTGTAAATGTACCCATCCAGATGCGTTGGAATAGTCAGTTTGGTCGCATCAGAAGCAGGATGAAAGTTACACCCCTTTGCAACTTTACACTGCCTCTCGACGATTTTTGGGGCAGCAGAAAACCTTTCACCACGGGCAAATGCCTTAGAGATATAAAAAACTGAGAGAGGTTATTGTAGAGGCACTCTACGTGATCACGTTTCCTTAGACAAAATGTTTCTAAGTGACACAGTTTTCGAGTAACATCTCGTCAAAGATTGCTTCCTTTTTGCACTTTAGACTCTTCAGGGATATCATCTGTACAATGTAGCTCGGACTGTTTCGACATGTTTGGGTGAAAAATAGGACCATGCCTAGTGTAAATGTACCCATCCAGATGTGTTGAAATAGTCAGTTTGGTCGCATCAAGAGCAGGACGAAAGTTACACCTCTTTGCAACTTTACACTGCCTCCTTCTGATGATTTTTGGGGCAGCAGAAAACCTTTCACCACGGGCAAATGCCTCAGAGATATAAAAAATTGAGAGAGGTTATTGTAGAGGCACTCTACATGATCGCGTTGACTTAGATGAAATGTTTCTAAGTGACACGATTTTCAAGTAACATCTCGTCAAATATTGCTACCTTTTTGCACTTTGGACTCTTTAGGGCTATCATCGGTACAATGTAGCTCGGACTGTTTCAACATGTTTGGGTAAAAAAAAATAATGCCTAGCCTAAAGGTACCCATCAAGATGCATTGGAACTATCATTTTGGTCACATCAGGAGCAGGACACCAAAAATGCATAACATGATGATGTAAAAATGTGTATATGTGTAAAAATGCAGCAGGAAATAAAAAAAGACAAACCTTACAAATTAATGTGCATACTTACAACTCAATGTAACATGACTTTACAAAATCAATGTGAATACTTACAAATTAATCCAATGAACCATCCGGGTCTGCTCTACTCTTTATTGTGTCAAGTATTGCTTCATGGTCAGACTCACGCACCTTCCACAAGATTTTGTTCAAAGGTCTACCCCGATACTTTATCAAATGAACATTGGATGCCATGACAAGGTTTGAGTAATGAAGAATCTTCTGATGTGTGTCAAAGTCCTGAAATAGCCAAACATTAACACTCTTATGTGGGTACCTTCTAAGTCATGTTCCAGTAATAACCACTGAGCCTGTAGGGTATTCGATGTTTTCTCCATCTGTAATTGGGGTCTCCAATTTCTTTTTGGCCTCAACACAATGACATAAGTAATAATCTGTTCCCTCTTCATTATCTTCATCTGCAATAACTGCATATACGTGCCCTATATTGATATGTGTAGCAAATTAAATGAAATTACTCAACATTACAAAAACACTACAAAGTAAGATGACATTACCTGGTTAAACTAGATGAAATTAGATGCATATACATGCCCTATATTACCTGGTTGAACTAAATCTGATATGTGGTCAAAGTCAACTAATGATTCCATCTGTGTTAGTTTCAGTACCGTCAGGGGTCGATACGTGTCAAGTGGGCTAAGATAACTTAACTGCCATTCGTCAACCCACTCCTTTGACTCGCACTCATCCCAGACTTGAATTGTACAGGAAGAACAAAAGCATGACATCTTTCGCGTATGGATACTCCATGAACCTACAATTGAGCTTCTAAAAGAGTGCATCTCATTTGATCCTGTCAGTGTACAACAGTCCTCATATGGTGCAATGTTAGCATCATCTATCAACCAAAAAAATCTACGAACTGAAGACTTACCTTCATTACCTGGACCCATGGAAGCATTACACCACTCGACAATCAATTTTGCATCTGTCAACTTTGCATCATCTTTATACTTTAACTCTTCTCGTGCTATGGCTCTTTTGATACATGCTCCTGCACCATCATGCTCGCCCTTTCCATGCCCGGCCTCACAAAAGTTCCACATATGTTGAATACCTGTAAAATTATGCCTCCTACTCATCCAATAGAAATTTCACTAGTTCTTGAATTGTGACGCATAGTTATCTGACCATATGATATGCTGACTGAATGATATGCCCCTTCTAGCCAAATCATTGTAGAACACCTGAAAGCAACCTTGCACAAACTCCGTAGAATGCGTGCGATCATCACTAATATAGAAATTATACTCCCTTATGATCTTTTTGTCATCCTCTGTACTGTCATTCGCATGAATGAATGCGATGCGCATAAATATAGAAGCCTATGTGGAGTTGTAATATTGTGATTGCACCTCATGCTATGGCTATAGACTGTAGTTCTCTGCAAAGTCAACAACTGAAACAATGCTACCAACTGGAAAGGTGTCCTTGCATAACTTGAATTACAAATCCAACCATCGAGCTCTATGGGCATGTCTTGCATACTCATGCACTATGCTATCACAAAATATAGGCATAAACTGATACACTGGAATCTTTTCAATAACCAATTCACACCTCTTTACTTCTTTACCATCTTTTGTATTGTATGCCACTATTTTATACTTGCCAAACTCTACTACTTCATTTCCAACCGCATGTGTTCTTTCCATATGTTCACATATTGGCAAATGTTGCAAGCCACCGCAACGATGACATATGTCATCTAAGCATAATTTCTTGTAGAATATTTGACCTTCCTCTCTTTCACATAAAATTCTTGATATGAAGTCTCTTGAAGATGTTGGTGGGGCACATATTGCACAACCCTACAAAACATTGTTAGTATGCATATCTAAACATATAGACCTATAAACATCAAAATGGTTAGAAAATTCAATATTTAATCTACAACAACAAGTAGTTCATGTGTGATTTATCTTGACATAGAAAGGTTTTAGCATTTCAAAATATTTTTGACAAATTTTAATTTGAGGATACTTCTCTAGAATTTACCATAAAACTGTGTTTGAGTCTCATCCAAAAAATGCTTTGGATGTGGCTCACGGTTCTGACTACTGATTCTCCTTCTTACCACATCCCTTTGATTCAGAGATACCCTTGTGTAATTCTTTCAAAAGTCTTCAATTAGTGATCTCAATGCTTCAACAATTGGTTTATCTTTTCGTGGTAGTCTCCCTGAGAACGCCCATAATTCATTGGCATTAGTGTCCTCAATTCTTTGGCATCTTCTAATGGCTCTTGATAAAGTTTTCCTATTAATTCTCAATTATTGACTCATCTTTCTAATGAGACAATCTTTCCTTGTTTGACTACTTACTATAGTCGATGTAATCGCACGCCGTGTTGCATTACTATCTTTTGTGCGTGAGGTGTTACCCACACTCTCATACGCACTCATTAGATTCTTGACAATAGATTTTTCACTTGAAGCCTCTAATGTTCTCAACCCAAGAATCTTCATGATGGACCTATACTTTATACTTCGCATCATTTCAATGAATAGTTGACATCTTGTAGTTTCATTTAACTTTTCAAAGAACAATCTCCAAATCTTATGAGCATATCTTCTACAAGTGCATTTTGGAATCTTACCTTCCATTGGCTGCAAAATATTCTTATCAATATCAATCAAATACTTTGGCTTTCTATGCAAAATTCTAGGTGGTGTTAAGTTAGGTAAATTCATCTCAACATTAGGAATTCCATCAATATTTAAATGAGATGGGCTAGATGGCATACCTTCAATCGAAGATGGAATAGATGACATACCTTGAGGTTGAGGTGGGAATGACGGCATACCTCCTTCATCACATGTGAGTGATGATGTACTCTCAACCTAAGATGTGGTAGATGGTGTCCCTACATGTTGACTTGCGATAGAGGACGTGTCTCCAACTATGGTATTCAAATCTCTCGTAGCACGAAGTTTTTGCATTCGTTCTCTTTGTGCCGCCAATACCATATCTCTTTGTGATGGTTGTGGTTCCTCTTCAATTGGCATGTCTTCATTTATCGTGTCCAATTTCCTCTTCTCACGAAGTTCCCTCATAGCCACTGCTTTCTTTGCATTCTTAGCTTCTATCTCTTCCTATATTGGTTTAATTCTTAATCATTTCCTTGGCATGATGGAGAATTTGTCTATTGCATGATAAAGAGACCAATATTAGTTCCTAAGAAATGAATACAAGATAATAGTGGGATTGTATTTTTATTATGTTGTAAGGATTTATTCTTGTATAGTTTGACATCATGGTATGTTAAGGTCTGTTTATTACACATAATTATTAAAGAGCCCAAGTGTAGAAAATATACATGGCATCATGTGAGATTGTAGGTTGCTTTCTTGATTGGGAATGTGTCTATTTTAAACATGTATGACAAAGCATGATAAAGTAATTCAAATAGAATTAAGAAAAATGTAAAGAACATGCATGTAAAGACTTGACATACCTAAAAAATGAAGATTTGAATGGAGAGAGTACCCAATTATGTAGTTTTTTTTCTTCTTGCATCAAACTTCTCAACAATTTGAGTTTTTCACCACTTGCTTCCTTTTCAATGTTAAATTGAATAACACTCAAATATAATTACTAACAACAATACTATTAACCAATCTATAATGTTAAATTCCTAAAATTGAATCACAATTAACATTGCAACACTACAAAAATTGAAACTTGAATAGATATATATCAAACTTGGTGTGAAAACTATGTTATTTCCTCCTTCTCAAGTTGGCAAAGTAGAAAAGGTGGTGGAAAGATCATGCAAAGGTGGTAGAATGTGTAAAATGTGCATGTGAACTTCCCAACAACATGAAAGCACTTCTTTTTTGTCGGAGCATGCGCAGAATTAGCATGAAAATAGAGCATGTGGGCCTGGATCATGGGGGTCAACACTTTTTTACCATTTCTATAGCAGGACAAGACGCAAGTGCGTTATAACGTGGTCACATTTTGTCCTGCTATAGATTGATCCATAAATATTTTACCTATCTCACCTTCGATAGCACCATTACAATATCTCACCTCTAGTTCCATTAGCTCATGTTCTATATCTCACCTCTAGTGTCATCGGTGTAACAAGCCTCTCGAAGGAGCTTTTGAAACGTACACCGATCAACGGTGTTAGGCCGATCAGAGGCGTATCAGGGAAAAGTGAAAGGAGATCTTGCCAAAGGATCGAAGGTATCAGAGAGACAAGGGGTATCTTACACCGATCCATTGGAAGGAAACATTGTATCGATGACTCTAAAGTGAGTCCCACTTATAGCATTCGTCACACTGAAGAAGAGAAGGATCATTGGTGCATCGGCCCAAGCGTATAAACGTCTGCCAATGACAAAAGTCTCACCGAAGGTGATTGGTATCGGTGTATCGGCAACGTTAATGCTAGTATGGCCGATAGTGATTGTGTTGCTGACAGAGAAAATCAAGGTTGACGCTGGAGTGTGTCCATCGGTGCATCGACCTGAGTTCATAAGCTTTCACCGATGAAAGGAGTCTGGGTGACAAGTATGGTTCGAAGGTATATTGGAGTGATCAGTGTGTATTGGCGAAGCAGTTCTCAAGCTCGCTGATGGTAAAGGTCATACCGACAGTTGAGCATAGTGTTGAGCTGTCGATGAGAGAAGTGAGATCGGCCAAAGAGTTTTTAAATGTGCCGACAGTGTTTCATCTCACCGATAATGAAGAATGTGAGGATTATCCCTAAACCCTCCAACCCTATCCCTAATCCTTATACCCTCCACACTCTACTTTAACCCTAATCCCTCGACCCTCAACCCTATCCCTAAACCCTTGACCCTCAAACCTCAACCCTCAACCCTCAATGTCAAACCCTAATCCCTCAACCCTTAACTCTGATTCCTTAACCCTCAACCCTATCCCTAAACCCTAAACCCTAAAGCCTCAACCCTCAACGTCAAATCCTAATCCCTCGACCCTTCACTCTAATCCATCAACCTTAGACCCTCAACACTATACCTTAAACCCTAATCCCTCAACCCTCAACCCTAAACCTTATCCCTAAACCCTAATCCCTCAACCCTCAACCCTAATCCGTCATCCCTCAACTCTAATCCCTCATCCCTAAACCCTAAATGCTATCCCTATTCCTAAACCCTCAACAAGCTCGATACTATACCTTAAACCCTAATCCCTTATCCCTAAACCCTCCAACCCTATCCCTAATCCTTATACCCTCCACACTCTACTTTAACCCTAATCCCTCGACCCTCAACCCTATCCCGAAACCCTTAACCCTTGAACTTCAATGTACTCAACCCTCAACGTCAAACCCTAATCCCTCAAACCTTAACTCTGATCCCTCGACCCTCAACCCTATCCCTAAACCCTAAACCCTAAAGCCTCAACCCTCAACCCTCAACGTCAAATCCTAATCCCTTGACCCTTCACTCTAATCCATCAACCCTAAACCCTATCCCTAAACCCTTAACACTATACCTTAAACCCTAATCCCTCAACCCTCAATCCTCAACCCTCAACCCTAAACCTTATCCCTAAACCCTAATCCCTCAACCCTCAACCCTAATCTGTCATCCCTCAACTCTAATCCCCCATCCCTAAACCCTAAATGCTATCCCTATTCCTAAACCCTCAACAGGCTCGATACTATATCTTAAACACTAATCCCTTATCCCTAAACCCTCCAACCCTATCCCTAATCCTTATACCCTCCACACTCTACTTTAACCCTAATCCCTTGACCCTCAACCCTATCCATAAACCCTTGACCCTCGAACCTCAACCCTCAACCCTCAACGTCAAACCCTAATCCCTCAACCCTTAACTTTGATCCCTCAACCCTCAACCCTATCTCTAAACCCTAAACCCTAAAGCCTCAACCCTCAACCCTCAACGTCAAATCCTAATCCCTCGACCCTTCACTCTAATCCATCAACCCCAAACCCTATCCCTAAACCCTCAACACTACACCTTAAACCCTAATCCCTCAACCCTCAACCCTAAACTTTATCCCTAAACCCTAATCCCTCAACCATCAACCCTAAACCTTATCTCTAAACCCTAATCCCTCAACCCTCAACCCTAATCCGTCATCCCTCAACTATAATCCCTCATCCCTAAACCCTAAATGCTATCCCTATTCCTAAACCCTCAACAGGCTCGATACTATACCTTAAACCCTAATCCCTTATCCCTAAACCCTCCAACCCTATCCCTAATCCTTATACCCTCCATACTCTACGTTAACCCTAATCCCTCGACCCTCAACCCTATCCCTAAACCCTTGACCCTCGAGCCTCAACCCTTAACCCTCAACGTCAAACCCTAATCCCTCAACCCTTAACTCTGATCCCTCGACCCTCAACCCTCAACGTCAAATCCTAATCCCTTGACCCTTCACTCTAATCCATCAAACCTAAACCCTATCCTTAAACCCTCAACACTATACCTTAAACCCTAATCCCTCAACCCTCAACCCTAAACCTTATCCCTAAACCCTAATCCCTCAACCTACACCCTAAACCTTATCCCTAAACCCTAATCCCTCAACCCTCAACCCTAATCCGTCATCCCTCAACTCTAATCCCTCATCCCTAAACCCTTAATGCTATCCCTATTCCTAAACCCTCAACAGGCTCGATACTATACCTTAAACCCTAATCCCTTATCCCTAAACCCTCCAACCCTATCCCTAATCCTTATACCCTCAACACTATACTTTAACCCTAATCCCTCTACCCTCAACCCTATCCCGAAACCCTTAACCCTCAAACTTCAATGTACTCAACCCTCAACGTTAAACCCTAATCCCTCAACCCTTAACTTTGATCCCTCGACCCTCAACCCTATCCCTAAACCCTAAACCGTAAAGTCTCAACCCTCAACGTCAAATCCTAATCCCTCAACCCTTCACTCTAATCCCTCAACCCTAAACCCTATCCCTAAACCCTCAACACTATACCTTAAACCCTAATCCCTCAACCCTCAACCCTAAACCTTATCGCTAAACCCTAATCCCTCAACCCTCAACCCTAATCCGTCATCCCTCAACTCTAATCCGTCATCCCTAAACCCTAAATGCTATCCCTATTCCTAAACCCTCAACGGGCTCGATACTATACCTTAAACCCTAATCCCTTATCCCTAAACCCTCCAACTCTATCCCTAATCCTTATACCCTCGACACTCTACTTTAACCCTAATCCCTCGACCCTCAACCCTATCCCGAAACCCTTAACCCTCAAACTTTAATGTACTCAACCCTCAACGTCAAACCCTAATCCCTCAACCCTTAACTCTGAACCCTCAACCCTCAACCCTATCCCTAAACCCTAAACCCTAAAGCCTCAACCCTCAACCCTCAACGTCAAATCCTAATCCCTCAACCCTTCACTCTAATCCCTCAACCCTAAACCCTATCCCTAAACCCTCAACACTATACCTTAAACCCTAATCCCTAATCCCTCAACCCTAAACCTTATCCCTAAACCCTAATACCTCAACCCTCAACCCTAATCTGTCATCCCTCAACTCTAATCGCTCATCCCTAAACCCTAAATGCTATCCCTATTCCTAAACCCTCAACGGGCCCAATACTATACCTTAAACCCTAATCCCTTATCCCTAAACCCTCCAACCCTATCCCTAATCCTTATACCCTTGACACTCTACTTTAACCCTAATCCCTCGACCCTCAACCCTATCCCGAAATCCTTAACCCTTGAACCTCAATGTACTCAACCCTCAACGTCAAACCCTAATCCCTCAACCCTTAACTCTGATCCCTCGACCCTTAACCCTTAAAACTTGAACCCTAAAACCTATCCCTACACGCTCAACACTCAACATTATATCTTAAACCCTAATCCCTTAACCCTCATCCCTAAAGCCTCAACCCTAAATCCTTAAACCTTCAACCCTAAACCCTATCCCTAATCCCTCTACCCTCGACACTCTTATTTAACCCTAATCCCTTGACCATTAACCCTATCCCTCAACCTCAACACTCAACCCTCAACTCTCAATGTTAAACCCTAATTCATCAACCCTAAACTCTAATCCCTCAAACCTAAACCCTATCCCTAAACCATCAACCCTCAACACTATACCTTAAACCCTAATCCCTATCCCTCAACCCTCAACCCTTAAAACTTAAACCCTATCCCTACACCCTCAACACTTGACAGTATATCTTAAGCCTTAAACCCTCATCCCTAAAGCCTCAACCCTCAATCCTTAAACCTTCAACCCTAAACCTTATCCCTAATCCCTCTACCCTCAACACTCTAACCCTAACCTCGACATTAAACGCTAATCCATCAATGAGAATGAGAATGCATTAGATGAGGTTGCTCCTAGTTTATAGGTGATTCCTCTAGAACTTAGTTGATCTAGATGAGAAGATGTGAGAGATTGATCCCTCCTAGTAGTCAAGAGATCCTCATGAGTATCTCACTTTTTAATTCTTTGTTTTGATTTGCTTAGCATTTTATTGCTTAAATTTTGACCAGGACCTAAATATGCATACCATGAATGAATGGAGGAACTTTATTAGGACCTTATCACTACATATTCTTTTAATGCAATTTCTTCCTTGAGCGCAAATCTAGATCAACACTCTGACACTTGTAGAGATTTTTGCCTTGCCCCTTGCATGGGGAGACTTTGTACTCGTGTATACTTATTTTGATCATGTACCTCCCATGATGGAGCCTATGTACTCAGTTATTGTTAGATTTATATATGACAATCGATTATTTCTATTGATGTCAATCTATATCTTATTATGGTTGATCTCATTTACATTTCTTTTCCTTCATGCACATGGTTAGATTAGAGTTTGATTTATGATTATTTAGGGATGCTTGTATATACATATGTATGTGATGTTATGCTTTTATAGATCAACACTCTGACACTTGTAGAGATTTTTGCCTTGCCCCTTTCATGGGGAGACTTTGTACTCGTGTATACTTATTTTGATCATGTACCTCCCATGATGGAGCCTATGTACTCAGTTATTGTTAGATTTATATGACAATCGATTATTTCTATTGATGTCAATCTATATCTTATTATGGTTGATCACATTTACATTTCTTTTCCTTCATGCACATGGTTAGATTAGAGTTTGATTTATGATTATTTAGGTATGCTTGTATATGTATGTATGTGATGTTATGCTTTTATAGTTTATGATGTATATGTAATGTATGTATGCATGGATAACGGATATATGTATGGATGCACCTAAACTAACATGATGGTTTTACATGATTATTACTTTGACATGTGTATGATTTTGTTATGGCAGGATTGCATTTATTGTGTGACATGTATATGATATTGATATAGTGTGGTTGCTCTTTATAAGGTTTTTAACTTAAGGGATTGTAGGTTGACTACATAAGACAACTCATTAAGCTTTCATAATGCAACAATTGGGGGATCAAGTAGCAACAAAAAAGGTGATCGAAACAATTTTGGTATGATTACAAATATATAACCTTACAAAATCCATAATTATAAACTATAAATAAAACAACAATATCCAAAAGAAGAAAACAATGCCTACTTTGCTCAAATAACCCACACAAGAATAAATAGAGGAAGGTCAGGTTGTACAAACTCTAGGTTCATGTTCAAAAAATATATAAAGTCCATGTTCAACAATATATATATAAAGTCCATGACAAATAGTATATAACATAGTCCATGAAATAGTCAAATTATACATAGCCCATGTTCAATAACCTATCACATACTATCTCTATCATCAAGAGTCCTCTTCACACCATGTGAACTACTCAGATGACCTAAATCACTCTGCAGAAGAGAAAGATTTAGATGAAATTAGATGTAAGATGATTAAAAATGATTTAATGACAATTTTTAAATTTATAATTTATCATAAAATTAAATTACCGTGTGAGGCTAAGAGGCATGCTCTGGTGCACCTGGACCTATCTCTCCATGCTCTGAATCAATCTATTTAATACAAGAGAAAGTTCAAGTTGAAATTAGATGTAAGATAATTTTAAAAATGATTTAATTCAATTTAATTTATAAGTTATCATATTTAAATTATTATACCGTAAGAGGAACTTGTTGTGAATCCTCTATTCCAGGACCTATCTCTATAGGCTTAGCTCCATGACATGTCTCAATCTATAAAATAAAAAGAATTTTGAACACATGTCAACATATATATCTATCAAGAAATTTACTTTAAGTTCACAATGTATATTTTAATTGAATTTAAATATAATCTAAATTATAAATTATACTGTATCAAGCTGCCCATCTCCTCTGTCCTCCTACTCTTCATGTGCTATGTGTTGATGAAACGTGTCACTAACAAGCTCCTACAAGGTAATTTATAAGTTAGCACATGTGTGTACAAATTAGGTTTTAAAACATATATATAATTGACTTGTGTACATGTTATACGTTTTTGAACATCCTGAAATGCAGTCGACTCCTGATATAAACTTGGATTATCCAAGTGTGCTACAATGCCCATCCTCATTGTTGTGTCAACCTGCATAGACATATTTTTAATATATTAAATAGTACATGTGCATGTTTTCAGATACAGTGATATCAAAATAGAAAAAACTAAGTATATATAGTTTTTTAAAACAATATACATACTGTAAGAGTGTTATGTGAGATGCCCAATGATGGAGGAGCACTCGAGACACCCTGAGATGGAGGATTCAATGTGGAAGAACCCTGAACCAGTTCATAAATAAGTTCATAAATATTTAATGGTACAGACATTCAAGACTGAATTACAAATTAAAATCAAGTAAATAAAATTAATATTTAAAATATAAATAATTGAAAATGTACCCCAAATGGGTGCCTGAGATGAATATGTGTCGATGAAAAATTAATTCGATCAATGGTGACCCCTGTTGCCATCATCTACACCAAACAATTTGATTGTTAAAATATCACAATTTAATTGATCTATATGTTGATTAAAAACACGTGCTTAAAAAAATGTTATAAATTCAACATGTGTACATATAACCTATATATACCTGTGTCGAATGATCAGTGGGATGATCCTCAACAAATAGATAATCAACAAATGATTCAGTGCCCACATTATCAGATGATGCATGTGTAGCTGAAGTGGGTGCAGCTGCCTAATAAGGTCCATAACACAACTGATTGCAACTCGTACATGTATGAGGCATCGACACATGTGGAGTGGTACTAGGACCACTTCCATCATCAACTCCTCCATGCTCTCTAACTCAAGCTACCATCATAGAAGTCTGCTCATGTAGGCTACCTGAGAGTGCACTCAATGTGCCTAGTGTGGATACCACTACACGATGCTGGAAGGGTGAAGGAATGGCAGCAACAGGAGGGTCAATAAGAGGTTGAATAGGCATGGGTCATTGGGGATCAACCCGTTCCCCCAACCTCTGTTGTGGCATGCCACCACCAATACCCTAGAATGATCTAAAATCAAAGTAGTTGGGTTTTTTATTCAGAACAAACTCTGCATATAATTTTCTCAAAGAATATAAAGGAACCTCACAATTAGCATGAAGTGGATAATCAAACACCATCCACCATCTGTCCCAAAAATTGGTAGACATTCCTTCATGCCTACACCACCTGATTGATGTTCTTTTCTTATTTGCAGGAATAGGTTCATTTGTAATGGGATGTCTAAAATATCGCGCTAAATGAGCTTTTGTGATTTTAAGATCCAAAATACTCTTATAGGAGAGGCCATCAACATAAAATTGGTGCCTCTCCTCTCTCTATTTCTAGAATCCATCAAAGTCTGAGTCAATAGACCTCACAGAATCTACAATGTTTTGCATCAAAGCTGCAAAATGTACCACGTGAGGTGGCATGAATTGTTCATTGCGAATGGAATTCAATTTTTCTTGTATGGAATCCACATTTTCATTAATTATGGCTCGCAAGCGAGCCTGGTCAGTTCCAGGTGGGGGAGGAGGTGGGGGTGGAGGTGGGTCATCTAGAGGTGGGGCATCTAGAGGTGGGGCATCTGGCGCTGGGGGTGCAGGTGGGGGTGGGGCCAGATCATCTTGTGCATTGAGGAAGTCCTCAACATCAAAGTGAATATCATCTAGATTCATGATATATATATATATAAAAACAAATATGAACCTGCATATATACATATAAACATACAAACTTGAGTACAATTTGAAAATTAAATCAAGAATATATATATGTTTCAAGAAATTACACTTGAAATAAATTTAAATTAAACATACAGATAATGTATACATGCATGTACAAATTTCAAAATGTAAGAGAACTATTAGGACTACCATACTGAATTTGTTCTCAAGGTTTGTTATCATATGTTAGGTCCAAGGTTTCAATTTTGTTAATTTTTCTATGGAGTTGGCTATTAGTTTGATGTTAAGTACTCATTCTAGGAGATCCAACATTTCCTATGGCAAAGCTACAAATAGTTTGTAATGGTTTTGGATGAATTTCTCTAACTAAATATGACTAATAAGCTTGGTCAACAAACAATAGTCATGCTTGCATTGGTTTGAGCATTGGATCAATCATGAATTTATAAATTGGATATATGTGTTCAAGAGTATGTGAAAGTTTGAGTGAATCCTTACCATTTGATATGAAAAAGGAAATCATTGAATGTGAACTTTAGTATCTTGTATAATGTTGTCATGACCATTAAGGACTGAACAAATTAATTGTTATTAAATTAATTGTCATTTGACTCTTATGTGTGTTATTTAGCTTCAGACTAAGCCCATTTAATTTAAAGTCTAAATAGTCTTAATTTGCACTAGATCTTAACACTAGATGATGGTCCCAAACCTTAAGAACAATTGGGAGTGACCAAACTTAATAGAGAGGGACATGGCATATAGGTTTGTCTTTGTAATATAGTTCATAGTACATCTATAGAGGTCATTTAAGAGAGGTGATTTAAATTTAGGATGTGAAGTTGGAGGATTAGATGGTGGTGAGCGTAATGAAGGAATTGATGGATTAGAAGGTGGATGGACCAATGAATTAGGATTGGGATTACATGTTGGTGTTGGGATAGGACTAGTAGGCTCTTGGATAGGCATTCGATTAGATGATGATGAAATATACCCATAAGATGCATAATCTAGAGTGGTGTTCCCCTTGTCAAAGGTAACATAAGGAATTAAAGACACTTGATCTTGGTGAAAAGGGTAACTTGGACTTGCACGTTCTTGATAGTCTTGTTCAAAATATATGCATCATGATCTACAAGGTTCTCATGATCATTGGGAGGAAATTAGGGACCTCTTAGGATTGTGACTTTGGGTTTGGCATGGTCAACTTGGAGAGGTTGTGTGGAATATCCCTATAAGAGGATGAAGGGTGATAGGAGGTTGTAGGATGGCTAAAAGCATTCACATGACGATAATGTTCAAGTTTAAATCAAGATATGCATCATGGTCTACAAGGTTCTCTTGTTCAAAAGGTTCATCATATTCTACAAGGAACTCACAATCATTGGTACCAAATTCAAGACCTCCTATTATGATTGGGGGTTTCCTATTGATTATGAGTTCAATATAAGCTTCTTTTTTATTGTCACAACCATTTTGGACAAAAGAAATGAATTAGAACAGATGCATCTATGCTATTGAATGATGTCATAGAAACTAGTGGACTATCATACCACCTAGGTAGAATCATAATGAACATCTACTTGAGACTATAACTAGACTTGGAAAATTACCTTGAGGTGGATATCTTGTGCATGCCACATGATCTAAAAACTTAAATTTGGTGAAGTTGCAAGCTATGGCAACCAAATTTGATAATGGAGATCTAGGATTGACTACTAGTTGCCTAGGACTAATCTGAGTATGAAGATGAATATATTATGATGATTTGTGCTTTAAATTTAATGAAGAATTTGATGCTTTGATTAACTTGTGATTGTAGGGATTCAATCTAGCTAGAAAAAGATATTAGTTGATGGTTCTAGCTTGATTTTGTTTCCTATTCATACGTATTTGCAAAATTATTGTTTTCTGTTTAGTTGTTAGTCCCAACTCTTATGTGTGTTATTTAGCTAAGACTAAGCCCATTTAATTAGTCTAAATAGTCTTAAAATTTGCACTATCTTAACACTATGATTGTCCCAAACCTTAAGAACAATTTAAAACTCTATTTTACTATCAATATATATCAATGAAGGGTGAATGTTCAGATGCATCTATGCTATTGAATGATGTCATCTAGAATCAATGGACTATCATACCACCTAGGTAGAATCATAATGAACATCTGCAAGACTATAACTAGACTTGGAGAACTAGCTTGAGGTGGATATCTTGTGCATGCCACATGATCTGAAAACCTAAATTTGGTGAAGTTGCCTATGGCAACCAAATTTGATAATGGAGATAGGATTAAAATTACTAGTTGCCTACCTGACTAATCTGATTATGAAGATGAATATATTCTGATGATTTGTGATTTAAATTTAATGAAGAATTTGATGCTTTGTTTTTAACTTGTGATTGTAGGGATTCAATCTAGCTAGAAAAAGATAAATTAGTCAAGATGGTTCTAGCTCGATTTTGTTTCCTATTTCCTAGATTTGCAAAATTATTGTTTTCTATTTAGTTTTTAGTCCCAACTCTTCCCTTTTAAGAAGTATATCAAATCTAATGTAGTAGTAGATACTTCTACATATACAAGTTTCTGTTAGGAGAAAATATCTTTTGCCAAATTTGTATAGAGTTGTCTATAGTGTGTTCCAAGGTAATCAAATGATGTAAGTCACAATTTAGAGGGTTGAGGGATAAGTTTGTGTTGAGTCTATAGGAGGTGTTTTCTTACATAGACCTCTCCATAATCTAGGTGTCTCCATGTCTAACTCAAATGTTTCAACTTGGTCATAGTATATCTAGATTAATGATTTAACATTTTATATATATGGCTATGAGATCCACGATCATATCAATGTTTGGTAGAGAAAAGTTATCTTTAGGGTATCCTTTTTTGATGTCTCAAAAGTTAGTGCAAACATGAATTCCCTTAGTTTTCTTGTTAACTAAGACCACATTAGAGACCCATTTAGGATAATTAATAATCTTCAAATGAACCCCACATCCAAGAGTTTATACAATTCTTCTTTGACCAAGAGGGCTACTTGGGGGTGCATTTTGCATAGCTTTTATTGAATAGGTTTGGCATTGAGGTGAACCACAAGATGATGCATGACTTTAAAGATGGAGTCTCAAGGCATATCACCATAAGACCACATGAAGAAATCAACGCAATCTTTAAGGGTGATGGTTATGCCTTCTTTGATGTCAAGGTCCAGTGGAGCTACTATCTTAGAGAGTTTAGGGTCCTCTTCTATTCACAGGTTGATGTCTATAGCATCCTCAACAAGGAGAGGGGAGTCATCTTGTATCTGAGTGGTATCTAATGGAAGGTGAAGTTTTTCATTGAGGAAATCTTGGGAAGTGTCCATTTTTATTGTATCATTTTAATCGATCACAAGTTTCTTCTTATATCTTGTTGCTATTATGCCTACTAGGGTGCCTTAGGACTAAATGGTTCTTTCTTTCTCTCCAAAATAAGCATAGGTGTTAAGTATGGTGGAAAAGTCTTTCTTATGATTACAATGGGGTTGTGGTCTTGACACTTCATAAGTTTCATGATGACTTCATCATTTTGGAAAACATCAAATCATAAAGGTTTGTGTTGGTCCCAATCGATAAGCTCAAGGTATTATAGGTCTAAGGAGATGGTGAGGATAGTGACCTATCATGAAAGAGGTTAGTGGTGGCAAGATCTTCATAAGGATCATGAGTGGGGCCTGTTGGTTTTTTCTTCTAAATCAGCATTAGGGTTTGCCAGTTCTAATGCACAGGCAGATTCAGCCAACTAATACAAGAGGTTACGTGAGCTCCTCCCCTATAACTAAAGATGTGACCTTGACTTGCTCAATGACTGATAGATTTAGAAGTGAAGTGCTTGACAGTAATAGGTAGAATACTCTCATGTCTGGACCAAGATCTGCATGGTAGATCACAAGTTTGGCAACATTCTTGGACTTATTTGTCTGGTGGGTATGAGAGCATGCAGGGGGTTCCTAATCCTACTCCTACAACTAACAGGTTGAAGTGATGAAATGGGTGGACATAATGTCCTGGATGCAAGACAAGGGGTTTTGGCTCATAACTACTGACCCAGGAGCAGACTGGTGCCTATCCATTGGGCAAGGAGTCAACTAGACATATACAACAGATGGTTTGCAACTTGTCATTTAAGTTTCAAGGGGTTGAGCTTGATGCTTGCCTTACAAACATCACCCAAGGATGGGTATTTAGCTACCTCTACTTATAGATATCACTGCTGACATGCAACCTTCCCCATGCTCAACCTAAAACAATTTAATCCACTCCTTGAATGGAAGTTAGAGATCAAACATGTGATACAAAAAACCATACCCTAGAACTTGAGAAACCCTTAACAACCAGATTCAGAAGAAGGAGAATAACATGCAGCATATGGAGACAAGTAGATAAACACATGCAATGAAGCATTTCTCATATAAAATCAACATTGAAACTGAACATATGTGCAAAATACATTCATGTTGTAACTCATAAACTCCAAAATGGGATAGAACAACCAGGGTCATGCCCTGTCTTTCGTTATTTACATAAAAATTACCCAAGCCTTCAACAACCAACAAATGAGCAACACAGCTTGCTATATATAGCAAGGTAGGTACTCAACATTAATCACTGGGCGACTCAAAAGTTTGCCAGATACAGTTCATTCTAAGGAAATGGCACTCAAACATTCAATGCAACGAGTGGAAGAGGAGACAGGGAAAGGTCTCGAGCCCTGTGCCGCCGCCTGGGGATTCACATCTTCAGTCAGGTACTAGATCCGTCCACGCCATCGCCCATACCCTGTAAGATCCACCATAAATGGCACACCAACTCGCAGCCTTGGGAAAAACATCATATTGTGCATCGCAATAGTTTCCCGCCAAGATTTATCACCCTGATATTTCAAATTTATGTGGGAACTAATTATCCCACATGCACCCCACGGTGACCTCTCTAATACTTTATATACTAGGTCATGAGCATATATGATGTCGGTACTTTTTCTCTCGACGACACCAGTATAA
This sequence comes from Cunninghamia lanceolata, assembly GCA_027924645.1. Lineage (NCBI taxonomy): Eukaryota > Viridiplantae > Streptophyta > Pinopsida > Cupressales > Cupressaceae > Cunninghamia > Cunninghamia lanceolata. The sequence goes on along the minus strand of BSBN01000870.1, from coordinate 12,051,265 downwards.
ACCTTGTCATCATCCTCCATCGGTTAGACCGCTTTGCTCATACATGTCCGCCCGATATGAAATGCCACCCCGATGACGAACCTCATCGGTGAAATCCGACGCATCAGAGGAAAATCCTCCTGCCTTGTCAATGTCGCATGTCTTGCTGATGATCCACCTGACATTTGAAAATGTCCTGGCCATCGGATATCCTCCTGATGACCAACCTTGCCTTCAAATAAAATATCATCCTGACATATCCTGATGATGTCATGGTCATATTATAGTATCGGGTCAGACTGAAAACTTGAAGTATGATCCCGCCGGATCTAGATGACGTCATCGTCATGTCGGCATCATGGTGATATTTGGAAGATAACCGGATAATTTGAAATATCACCCTCATGCACAAATACCATGCTGCACTGTAACTTCATTATAAGATCAGGGTGATATATGAATATCACCCGATAATAAGAATATCACCCTCCGACAAAGGTTGGGATACAAAAACATGATGACCCCACAGGATATTCGGTCATGATGGGAAATGACCCTCGCAAGAAACATCAGGGGGATGTTTGGAAACATGATAATGATGATGATGACCCCTTCCTTCAAAATATCGTGATGATGCTGAAAACATTGAGAGGGTCTAAGACTTAGAAATTTTCCTAGATTCCTGAGAAGGTGCCTGGCTAAAAACCTTGAACATAAATTATCACCAACATAGGCTCCAATTGGGGATGTGCAGGTGCAAGACTACAGCGAGAACCTCAGATCTTTGGGATGCAGACCAGTCCCTTATCCATTGGGCACAGAGTCAAACTTGCACCAATCTGCATCACCAAACACATTATTTCAAAATAAACATGGTGGCCCAGGGCCACAAAAAAGGAAAAACCATAATTTTCCTTTGTCAAACACCTGATTTTCTTTTGATTTCTTCAAATGAAGCCTAAAAGCATTTAACCACTTGCAGCAACCTTCTTTGCAATTATTTGTGCTGCTGCTCTTTTCTCCTTCAACAAATCTACAACTAGCTTCATCAACACACATTGTCATCAGTTGTAGAATGTCATCATCATATGAGTCACTGATGTTGCTTAGAAAAATAATAGACTCACATGAAACAAATGAATCCACATTAGAATTTTGCCCTTCCTAAAAAAATAAGAGCTCCTCTGTATCAAATATGCAATATTTAGGCACAAGCAACATCTCATAATTAAATTTATCTTTATAAGCATACAGATATCCATCATCATCATGCTCAGTAGTTTTGTCACTAAGGTCCACCTGAAATGTCTCAAGAGAAGGCAGAAATAACTCAGAATACAGCCCTACATTGAAAGCTTCATAGTCACCCCCACAACTAGCACTATCCCCAACTATTCGAGCACACACATCTGCAACATGTTTGTCCACCTCTGAATAGTGACCCTGTTTTTTCTCTTCACCAATGCACTGATAATCAAAACAAAATTTTCAATTTCTGCATTGTGAAGGTAGTCAGAATCTTCAAGGAAACACTCATACTCAGCATCCATGTATATTTCATCATCTGAAAGGCTCAGACATATGCATCTGAATGCTGACAGTCACTAACATATTCACTATCCCTTGAAGCAGTATCTTCTATATTCAGAGTGAAGCCTTGCATATCCACCTTATACAAATAATCAGGAATAACTCGGATATGCCTATTGCTACAGGATGCAACCTCATATATATCTTTCATTTCATCATTTGGAGAGCATCTTGCATCTACAGGCTTGTCTTCTAGAGGCTGATAATAGTCTTTGTCCTCATCATCACAAGATATGCCTACATTTTCTATAACATTTTCTTCATGCATTAGATCATGGCTACATACATTGTTCTGAAATATATTTCCCTCCACAGAATCATCTCTCAATGAACACACTGGGAAAGGAGAAATATATTCACTTTGATAACTATTTTTACAACTTGCAGCCATGAAACCTACTGGCATTCCATATTTCTCATTGTTTTCAATGTCCATAGCAAATTTGAAACCCTGGTGAAGGGTAGCTGGTTCTTTATCTCTTAATAAATAACTCATTTCTTCATCAAATGCAGCCAAATAAATTGTCAAGCACAATGCATTATTGGGTCTCATATATTCAGAGATTTGCTTGAGCAACTTAATAAATCTAAGATTAAAAGCTGGAACCAGTTCCTCATCCTCCTTTTGGATGTTCATAAACTGTATGATCAGTGAGGCCACATCAAATCTTTCACCAAACTACCCTAGGAATGCAACTTCTAAATCTATCCATGAAGAAACTAAACAAACAGGCAGGTCTGAAAACCATATCATAGCATCATCTTCTAATGACTGAACAAAGAGTCTCATTACAATATCTTCATCCTCTACCTCATAATCTTCTATGAAATTACAAAAATTTTGCAGATGTTTGTTTGCCGATTCAGAATCTAATCCACTATATCTTGGCAAACATTTCCTAATTTTATTTGGAATAACATTTTGGTAACCATATATCCCTGTGAAATTTAGGGCTTTATATCTTTCAATAAAGAATGGTCTCCTTTGAGAGCACACCCAGGTTTGCTGTTCTAAACTCAACATTTTGAATCAAAGATGAATACTTGGATATACGTTGTAGCACTGATAGGTTCTTTCAACAGAGTCGCCACCTCTCACAGAGAGGACAAAAATTCAACAAGGCACTTTTATAATTTTGGATTCACCACGCCAGCAGAGCACTATATGGTTTTTCTTTGGATCTTGCTACAACAACCTCACTGGAAACTAGATTTTCCAGCCCTTAGGTTACTTGACTCTTTCTATCCCCAGCAGAGTTGCCATTTTGTTGGTGACTCAGATGGATAAAATATAACAATTCTTTTTTCATCAATCCATCCCTAGCAGAGTCACCATTTTGTTGGTTTTTTCTTCTAAATCAGCATTAGGGTTTGCCAGTTCTAATGCACGGGCAGATTCAGCCAACTAATACAGGAGGTTGCGTGAGCTCCTCCCCTTCACTTTTGGTTCTGCCGCACCAAGGGGGGTGTCCCTATAACTGAAGATGTGACCTTGACTTGCTCAATGACTGATAGATTTAGCTTGACAGCAATAGGCAGAATACTCTCATGTCTGTACCAGGATCTGCATGGTAGATCACAAGGTTGGCAACATTCTTGGACATATTTGTCTGGTGGGTATGAGAGCATGTAGGGGGTTCCTAATCCTACTCCTACAACTAACAGGTTGAAGTGATGAAATGGGTGGACATAATGTCCTGGATGCAAGACAAGGGGTTTTGGCTCATAACTACTAACCCAGGAGTAGACTGGTGCCTATCCATTGGGCAGGGAGTCAACTAGACATATACAACAGATGGTTTGCAACTTGTCATTCAAGTTTTAAGGGGTTGAGCTTGATGCTTGCCTTACAAACATCACCCAAGGATGGGTATTTAGCTACCTCTACTTACAGATATCCCTACTGACATGCAACCTTCCCCATGCTCAACCTAAAACAATTTAATCCACTCCTTGAATGGAAGTTAGAGATCAAACATGTGATACAGAAAACCATACCCTAGAACCTGGGAAACCCTTAGCAACCAGATTCAGAAGAAGGAGAATAACATGTAGCAAATGGAGACAAGCAGATAAACACATGCAATGAAGCATTTCTCATATAAAATCAACATTGAAACTAAACATATGTGCAAAATACATTCATGTTGCAACTCATAAACTCCAAAATGGGATAGAACAACCAGGGTCATGCCTTGTCTTTCGTTATTTACACAAAAATTACCCAAGCCTTCAACAACCAACAAATGAGCAACACAGCTTGCTATATACAACAAGGCAGGTACTCAGCATTAATCACTGGGTGACTCAAAAGTCTGCCAGATACAGTTCATTCTGAGGAAATGGCACTCAAACATTCAATGTAGCAGGTGGAAGAGGAGACAGGGAAAGGTCTCGAGCCCTGTGCCGCCGCCTGGGGATTCACATCTTCAGTCGGGTAGTAGATCCGTCCATGCCATCGCGCATACCCTGTAAGATCTGCCATTAATGGCGCACCAACTCATAGCCTTGGGGAAAACATCATACTATTCATCGCAACCGTTTCCTGCCAAGATTTATCACCCTGATATTTCAAATTTATGTGGGAACTAATTATCCCAGATGCACCCCATGACGACCTCTCTAATACTTTATGTACTAGGTCGTGAGCATATATGATATCGATGCTTTTGCTCCCGACGACACCAGTATAAACCTTGTCATCATCCTCCATCGGCCAGACCGCTTATATCGATGAACCTCATACATGTCCGCCCGATATGAAATGCCACCCCGATGACGAACCTCATCGGTGAAACCCGATGCATCAGAGGAAAATCCTCCTGCCTTGCTGATGTCGCATGTCTTGCCGATGATCCACCTGACATTCGAAAATGTCCTGGCCATCGGATATCGTCCTGATGACCAACCTTGCCTTCACATGAAATATCATCCTGACATATCCTGATGACATCATGGTCATATTACAGTATCGGGTTAGACTGAAAACTTGAAGTATGATCCTGCCAGATCTGGATGACGTCATCGTCATGTCGGCATCAGGGTGATATTCGGAAGATAACCAGATAATTTGAAATATCACCCTCATGCACAAATATCATGCTGCACTATAGCTCCATTATAAGATCAAGGTGATATATGAATATCACCCGATAATAAGAATATCACCCTCCGACAAAGGTCGGGATACAAAAACATGATGACCCCACGGGATATTCGATCATGATGGGAAATGACCCTCGCAAGTAACATCAAGGGGATGTTTGGAAACATGATAATGATGCTGATGACCCCTTCCTTCAAAATATCATGATGATGCTGAAAACATTGAGAGGGTCTAAGACTTAGAAATTTTCCTGGATTCCTGAGAAGGTGCCTGGCTAAAAACCTTGAACATAAATTATCACCAACAGGGCCTCCATCAATGTCATTAAGATTAGGGGAAGCATTACCAATGAGGTTAGGCTCGTATCACAATTAACATCACGATGTTCATCCCAGGGGCATAACCTAGCTAGTGAGGACAGCTACTTGAGTATCTCTAAAGTTACATTTGTTGGCTTGATTTCATTCTTGATTAGTTGGCTATCACAAAAACTGTAAAATTTTCTCAATTCTTGATTAGTTGGTTGTCTCTAAAGGTTTGATTATGAAGGACGTGATAAAAGTTTTATTATGGGTTGTAATTTTTTTACATGATAGTTACCTATTCAATAATGCCTTTAAAATAGAATGACATACATTGATATAAGTAAATTTTATAAAAACCAAATATATATATATATATATATATATATATATATATATATATATATATATATATATATATATATATATATATATATCATCCCAATGCTATATAATTTTTGACAATTTGTTCAAAATCTCTCCTTTCATATGATACAGTCGTTTCAAAATTTCAATTGTATTTTACAGCTAAAATGTCTATATACAGCTATTCAACACTCAAATTGAAATCAAATTTTAACAGTTTGTTCAAAATCTCTCCTTTCATATGATACAATATTTTCAAAATTTCAATTGTATTTTACAACTAGAATGTCTAAATATAGCTATTCAATTCTCAAAGTTAAACAAAATTTTGACAGTTTGTTCAAATTCTATCCTTTTATATGATATAGTCTTTCAAAATTTCAATTGTATTTTATAACTAAAATGTCAAAAAATAGCTATTGATTTCATAAACAGAAACCCTAAATAATAGTTTACAATTTAAATTTTGATTGTATTTTACACCAAAACAAGCAAGGAAAACTTCAAAAGATTCATGGGTAATTTGTAGAAATGGAAAAATCCACTTACCCGATGATTTGATGGTGACTCAACTCAGGATCCCGTTCTCAGCTGTCGCCTGTCGCTGGGGAAAATGGGGTCTCTACCATTTTTTAAAAAATTTAATACTTTTTCAAAACAGGATTCCATTTCATAAAACGGGATCCCATTCTATAAAACGAGATCCCGTTCCATAAAACGGGATCCTATTTTATGAAACATGATCCAGTTTTTGGCTTCTAGGTTTGAGATCCCGCTAAGGAACGGGATCACATTTTGGATTTCAAGCTCGGGATCTCGATGCAAAACAAGATCCTATTTTATAGAAACGGGATCCCGTTTTTGGTTACCCGATTTCTGATTTTTTTCTAACTCTGAAACTTCCACCTTAAGTGGACACAACTTCTTGCATTTAACCCCCTAAACCTAACAAGATTACAATAAGGGCCATTAAACCCTGAGGGCTGTTAAACCATACTGGCGGCTCACTACCAGGCTCACTGCCATGATCAACATCTTTTTATGTCTGTGATTGAAGTACAACAATTCCTCTGCTTTGCTCTACCTCTACTCTGCTCCGCCTCTTCTCTGCTATGCCTTTTGGACCTTTCTTATTATCTTTCCATTCTAGCTCAAGGACATCTTTTCCATGACTCAACTACAAGTATTTATACACTTCAACAGCCTTGGAATGATCATCAAGGTTGGCATTACAATCATCAACCATTGGAACAATCTCCAAGGTCGGTATTACAAACATTTACAAAATAGGTCTTGACCGATTACAACAAAATGCAAAGGGGATGAAGTAAAAGTGTACATAGATCATGCCACACCTTAACTAGGACTCAAACACAATCTTCCATGCTTCATCATGCTTTCACAATCTTCCAGAGATCTTCACAATCACTGGGATTAACCAGGTCGGCCAAAACTGGTTACTCAATATGCTATTCGGGAATAATCTTCAAACACCTTCACAATTCTTCCACACGGACCAATGCAATGATAGGAACATGATCAGGAGTCATCCACAAGTACGTTGTAATTCTTAGGAGAAACCACACAAACCTTAGCCACTTTAACAATAGGATCTTCACACCAGAACATATGAACTTCATTGTCTTCAACTGTCATAAGAGAAAGATAGCTTGTGGACCACCAGAACATGAACCACTCCAATTTTAGGCACTTATCATCATCCCAATCTTCCCTCTAGAACCGAAGAACAAAATACTTTACTGCAGAGAAATGCGGAGCATAATACTTTCTCCATATCCCAACTAAACTTACAAAAAAAGTAGGTTTTACTTTGGTGAATGCAACTCTCTCAATTCTTCACACTGGAGGCTTAAACTCGGGATTTAGCATCTTCAAACATCCCTTTGAACAACTGCCAATCTGTGGACCTAGATCTGTAAGCAGAAGAAAATGCGGAGCAATCTACAAGATTGTTCTTCAGTATACAATTCTCTGTCTATACTGCACTTCATTGTAACTCACTTGATTCTTCCTGAGAGGCCAATTTTCTCAATATCCTCAACATACAAAGCTTCCAAACAAGTAATAGAATAAGATACAGTTGACACCAATGACAACAAAGATATGTTGACATCAATGACAACACCGATTAGGCACATACTTGCAACATCACAAGGGTAAAACCACAAAGCTGTGTCACACTTTTATAAAGGAAACGACCAACACTGATCCAACTTTTAAACTTGAATCACTAAAAAGTGACATATATGTTTTGACTTTTGCAATGATGTAAACTAATAAAATATTTATTTTTTAGTATATTTTATGTTTGTATTTTTTGAAAAAATTAAAAAATTATTTGAATATAGTTTTTAATAAATTGACACTATAATTTAGTTGTTGATAAAATGTTGAAAAATGAAGTTACATGAGACGTCAATCTTTATATAGTAAATTTTTTTTTCTTCAATTTTTTTTTATGTATTTATAACTTGAAACTTTAGTGCATGGATATATTTTTTTTCAATTTTGATAAATATATATTTTTAAATAAATAATAAAATGTGCATGTATTAAAGCATAGTTGTTTCCATTTGATGTCAACTTTCATATTAACTATTTATCTAAAATAGAAAAAAATTATACCATCTTGATATAGATTCTTTTATCTAGTGCATCATTTTTTTTTCAATTTTATTAATAAGTTTTACTATTTTTCCTTGACATGGTAATCGACCTAATGTTTTGTGCTGATAACCTACTTTTGGTAAAAATAGAAAGGAAAATATAAATAATAAAACTAAAAGAGGGGTAAAAATTTATTCAAATAAGAAGTACAAAGCAAGGACTTTACTTAGCCCCGTCAAGCTCCACTAAGTGGTCCAACTTTTGAGACAAATCCAGGGGTAATTAGCCCCAATCCACAATGTTCCAATTTTGCATGTGATCAGAGGCCCATTTGGCCAAACAATCCGCTACTCCGTTCCATTCTCTAGGAATATGAATAAATATAAATAATAATTAAACTATATATATATATATATATATATATATATATATATATATTTGAAAACTAAACTTATAGATCTACAAAAGGGTATTTTTATATTTTTAAAAAAATATTATTTACACGAGTAGAAGTTGTTGAAATATCAAGTTTTTCAAATAATTTTATTTTTTTGGTAAATTGGCCTCATAGTAGTGCTACATATGCATTTAGCCAACAATTTTAGCTTGAAAAGTTGTGGACATATCTAACTTAACTAGAATGAATCTTACAAGATCATATGTTTGACCAAAATTAATTTTTAGTTAGAAATACTTAAATTCACTTGTGTTGAGAAGTTGGTTGAAAGTGTGACACAACTTTGTGCTTTTACCCACACCCGAGCGACCTCGATTGGCAAGAGGCAACCCATGGGTGACCCTGTCATCTTTTCCAGCTGTAGAAAAACTTGAGTTTTGGACATGAAAAAACTCTATTTTGACCCATTTTTTTCATGTTTGGACGAGATTTGGCCTAAACATAGAGTTAACTATTCCAAGTTTTCAAGCATGCACAATTAGCTCCTTTTAATCTATACTTGTCATCTGACGAACTCATGGTAACTCCATTTTTGCTTCAGTGATAAGCTATCATCGCTTCTTCACTCAATCAATCCAATTCTCTATCCAATCAACCTTGCTAATTCTTCAATCAAATTGAATTAATTTCTCAATCAATTCCACCTCTCATGACCTCTTCCAAGCTATAAATACCCCTCCCCTCTTCACTATTTTCCAAGTTGGAGAATGCTCTTCCCTTCTTCACAAGCTTTTTCAAGCTTCTTCATAGGCCTTTGAGCCTCTTTTTTTCATTTCTTTCTTTAGTTTTCCAAAGCTTCAAAGATTTCATTAGTTTTTATTATCGCATAACTTCAAAGCATTTTCATAGGAGGCAATTTCATTTGTGCATCCAGCCTTTGTAGATTTTTTCTCTCCAACTAGCATCCATATGCCGATATAGGACATTCAAGCCTTTTGCTTTATTGTTGTTTTCACCTAAGATTTTATAAAAGCTTCATATCACATCGATACGCTGCCAAGATTGCAAGCCATAGTGCTAACAAGTTCACATTGAGCTCATGTTTCAAGCTTTCTAAAGCTCTTTCGTATTCTCTTCCCTATTGTTGCCAAGAGGATATCCACGCTGTTGCAAGAGGACAAAGAGGTTTCCAACATAAGGATTCCTGAGGGTAGTGGAGTCTCACACATCTCATATTCCAGGTTCTTTAGTTCTTTTTTTATAGTAATTAGAAAATCAAAATTTGTTCTTGGAAGTAGTAATTTAATATTGCAGTTTCCTTGATAGGCTAAACAGGATTTGCATTGTTAGATTAGTTTGCTTTCAAAGTTCTTTAGCTTAGTTTATTTCAAAGCAATTTCATTTCCTAGAGTAATTAATCCAAATATCTAGAAAATCAAACAAAAACATAGATCAGATTGCATTAGTTAAATACATACTAGATTGCATACATTTTTCAATTACTCGATTAGAAAAAGCACTTTATTTTCATAAAAAGATCTAAAAATGCACAAAAAAATTGTTTTGCACTCATGTAGGCTTACATGCATTCAAAAACCAAAAAAAGCACAAAAACATTAGCACCATAAGAAGGTTGCAAACCCTTGATTCCAACACATAGTCAACGCTAGTCAACAATAGTCAAACCCTTGATTCCTACGCAAGGGTAACATAGGTCAACACAAAGTCAAACCTTAGGTCAACAAACCCTAAGTCAAACCTTGATTCAAATCAAGGTTAAGTTCCAACTAACTCTCTCTCAGTTTGGGCTCACAAATGTGTGCTCAACTTAGAGACAAGTGGGTGAGGGAAATTCTTGAAGAGATGGAGGAAATTCACCCTAGAACACAACACGATCAACAAATGATTCAAGAACAACAACATAGGTTGAGGATATTCCAAACACAAGTCATCATCCAACAATTTTAAGAACAAATCCAACTCAACAGAAGCATCAAAGATAACATTTGTCAACCTATGCAATGTTGGAATCTTCGGCATCCAAATAGGATAACAGTGACTAGTGACCCTTCGGGTTATATAGTTATTTCAACCACAACAGTCACAAACATCTAATTAGAATCAACACACAAGAAAGCCCCCAAGATTAGCTGACCACTCTTCATGAAGTCCAGCTCTCAAGCAAGTCAAATAGCTGCCATGTCTCACCTTCTCTCGACTAGCTACTTCCATGAGAGCGAGAGTGACGTGGAGGTTCACCCCATGGTAAGGAGAGGAGTCTGTCTACTCGCTAAAGTTGTCTTAACCGCCCTAGGCTACTGAGTCATGTTTTTGAGTGTCCAGTCACATTTATTGATATGTATGCTTCAATAATTAGTTAGATTCCTAGAACTATAAAATGTTGTAAATACTCCACAATAATCTTTTTCTTAATGCATGTGAGACATTCTTCACTAGAGAGGTTCATGGAAATGTTGAATAACAAGTACGTAATATAAAAAATTTTAAGAATGATACATTATCTATCCTGTAACGATATAATTGATCATCATATATAATATAAAATCTCGTATACATAATGTCATGAAAATTCCATATGGTGTATAAATAATGTCATATCATGGGCATGTACAAACAAAGCCATATAAGCATGTACAACAATATACATTGATAAAACAGAAATGTATGATTACAAAGCCATATAGGCATACAACAAAATGTCCCAACGACATAAGTAGTTTGGAGTGCTGTCAAATAATCAATAGCCCTTGCTTATCCGTGAAGATGGAGAAGCAGTCAACAACTTATGCTCTCTAGTTCATCGATTGGACCTCCTCTCAGAATTTTTATGAACCTCCACCTATTAATTAAATTAAACAATATCCACATTAATATAGAAAACATGAAATATAGAACTTGACATAAGTAATCAATCACTCACCACAAATTGATAATCTGTCTAAATCATTCATTGCCTCACTTCATTTGTAGATGGATGGATTGGAGTTGTGACCTCTTGAGTGAAGCAAATTAGAGTAAATATGAATATCATTTATGTACATTAAATGACGTGAGATAAAAACAAGAAATACATAATGACACTTACATGTTACTAGATCATACCTTTGTCAAAGGCATTGCAGAAAAAATAGTTGTAGTGATGCCCACCTCCATTGCGTCATGAATATTAGGAAGAGTCTGAATTGTTGTCATCAACTGATAATAGAAAAATGTTATTTGATGAAAATCTACATAATGTTATTTAAATTCATAATGATTAAAAATAGTACAAAATTTACCTCAATAAAACTGGATCTATGACCCATCGCACCAACTCCTCTTGATGTTGGAGGTCCAACATCCACCTGTTCATCATCAAATTGTCATTAAATTAGATTACCATTGATATATGGCAAAAAGTTTACATGTACTATATTTAGTATCTTGTTACAAATTACACACTTGTCGACTTGACCTCACCTCATAAGTTCGTATTGGATAGGATGAGTACTTTAACCCTAGAATTTTATAATGCATACAATTACCTACATTAATTTTGAGTTATAATAAATTAATATAGTTAATTAGAGATTTCAAATACAAATATAATAAATTGAAGAACCTTCTAAAAATTACTTATGTATCAATTTACCAAAGGTCCTATCTAGCAACTCATCTATTATTACAATATTATCCAATATGGACATGTCATGCTCTTGCTCTTGTCCTTGTGTGGCATATCCTGAAAGGGTACAACATCCTTTCCAATGTCTGTATTGGGAGCATCCTCAGAGCCATAATCGCATAAAAATCCACACGAATGACAAATATGTGGAGACTGACGATGCCTACCAGTCTCACCCTCACCATCCTATGAAAGATGGCTACCATGTTGTAGTAAAGATTGAGTGAGGGAACTAATAGAATGTAACATCTCCACCTCAACACTCTCCTTCAAAGTAGAAGGGAGTGTGATATGCTAAAAGGATGGCCTCTCTAAGGGTCTCACTAGATGGTCATAGGCACAATGTACCCCCTTCTTATCATGTGCAGATCCACCACCTCTACCCAAGAAATCATGCATGCCAAAATAGTTTGGAATATCTTTGAGGCTAAACTCATAATAGAGTTTCCTCAAAAAATATTATGGGACCTCATTACTATTGCATGGAGATTCATCAAAGACCATCCACCACCTATCCCAAAAGTTTTGAGATATTCCTTCATGTACACACCAGTGAATGGGGAATCTTTTGCAACTCCCGTGCAACAGTTCATTACTTCTAGGATCAAAGAATAGGGCACGTAGATCAGATTTTAACTTTTTTTTATCTTTCACCTATTTGTATGATAATTTGGTCAAATAGTATTCCTGAAAACTCTTCCTATAATTTGCCCATTTGTTGATTTGTCTTGTCATAGAATTGATGTCAGAAACAATCAAATCTAGGTATGTAGAAAAGGATCTTTGGTGACAATTAGTTGCAATTGGATTTTTTTAATTTTCAATTAATCTTTCAAGTTGTCTTTTGTTCTCCTCAATTTACCCCAAGAAATTTCGCTTGTGTCTCATGAGGATGCCAAAGAATTGAAGGAGTTTGAGGAGGGTTGTTTTGTGCCCCCTCTTCAATTGGAATCTCAAAATCCCCTCTATTTGGTGGATTATGGTTTGGGGGTGTTTCATGGGGTTCATTGGCTGAAAATTGAAAAGAAAAATTGAATCAAAACATTGAAAAAATGATTCATTTTAAAATTTAGAAAAAACGTGGAAACCTTACCTTATTCAAGTTGTTGTTCCCATGGAACTCATACACAACATCCTTGAGTGTGGGAATGTCATGGCAGAATCATGTTTGAGTGGCTTCTCCTCCAATTTCTTCAAAAAATAGTTGTGCAATAACCCTAGTCACATTTTCAAACTCTCAAGGAATTGTGCAGTGAAAATGAGAGGGGCTGCGATCTTTGTTTGTTTTTTATATTTATTAGTTTAAAACATGAGTGCATTATAACATGGGATCATGTTTTAGGGTTGGTAATTATTGATCCATAATGTGAGTGCATTATCGCGTGCTCATGTTATTTCTATTTGGAACAAAAAGTGGTTTGGCCACTTTTTGGTCCCCCATCTTTTTTCACATGCCCTCTCGAGATGTCGTGAATGCAATTCAAATGTTGAGATACCAATAAATGGTGGAGTGAATGCAATTCAATGTAGAGGCATAGAGAAGTGGTTGGGGTAGGAGTTTCCTACCTAGGTTTGGCTTTGTGATTCAATATTGAAGTTATTGAGGTAGATGGGTTAGGTGATTTTGACCTAGGCACAACCCCAAATGGATTTCTATATATATGTGATCTGAAGAGGTATTTAGGGTTGGTCATTGAACCATAAAGAAAGTATTTGTGGTAGACTCAGGCATTTGTGCCATTTTCCAAGGATTGAATGAATATTGATGGATTGTGCCTTTTAGCCTATCATGTCTTTGTCCTTGATTCAACAATGATTGGAAAACTATCATTATGTGTTATATTCTTGTATGTACTAAAACATTCTCTTGATTTCCATCTAGCATATGCAACCTCTATTTGTAAATCTAAGACTCTTAAACTTTTTGCAGTTTAATGACTATGTATTTTTCACTTTTCATTGTTGCATCTATGTTTCTCTTGTTTCATGTTTGCAAATATTGTGCACGATTAGTCATATGTTAGTGGGAATGTTCTGTCTTTGGCATTTCATGATTTGAACTAGGATTTAATTTCAGTCTCTTTCTTTCCTTTTCCCCCAAATCTGAGGTAGAATTCATAAAAATCCTATGAAGAGCCAACTTTTGAAATCCCAAAGGTCATCTCGCAAGCCTCGTCCCATGCTTACAAGGTTTCCCATGTTAGTGCAAGTTTGCATGCGGGTGTGCTATCAGGTTTAAATTTGAACATCAACAGATGGTCCAAAGTCAAATTGTAGCACATTTTCTTAGCTAAAAATAATGGTGGTAAGGCCTAGAAAATGACTAAATCTTGAAAATATACCTCTTAGGAGTTACTAAGGACATGGGATGGGATATTATTTGCATGCACTTGGCTAGTTGGGTAAGTGTTTTTTATCAACTTTATTTTGTGTCACTCAACCAATATTTCCTTATCTATTTAAGTCTGTATCTTGTTGGAACTAAAAAGATTATAAATAAGATTGTATTGACCGAGAGTTAAAAAGATTATATTGACAATAAATATTGTAAATAAGATTGTGCTAGAAAATCAACTATATTATGCATTGACAAAAAATAATAATAAATAATATGTATTAAAAAATCAAGGTTATGATCTATCATTTCAACGATTGATCTATCGTTTGTTCAAGTGCTCCTCACTATAAAAACACATATTGATATAAACATATGATAATAGAAGAAAAAAGAGATAATGTATGAAAAATTAAAAGATATAAACAATTGAGAAGATAATAACAACAAAAACAATTCTAATATTATTGTTGAGTGCATAATCTATTTAGTAGATATTATATATTATATAAAATTTTAAAAATAAAAGTAGTTTGAGGTAGCAAATGATTAGTATTGTAATTGGGCCAAAACGAGAATCAGTTTCATTAAAGTGAATTTCATTATAGTTATCAAAAGAAAACTAATTATGAAACTTTTAATTGAGATGGTTAGATCATTCTCCATAACCATATCTATTAATTTATGTTGTATATTTTAATCTTCAAAGCTTAACAAGCACCAATAGATGGGCTTCTTTCATAACACCTTAAGTGTCAAAAATAATTTGCCACTACACCAAACTTAAAAATATATTTGAAATAAATATAATATAAGAACAAAAATATTGTATTGTTTTTATGGATATCTTAGGTGTACACAATATTGAAAACTTTGCATTTGAACTTAATTGATTACAATATTTTGAATAAAGGTACACCTATTTACAATATGTTGAGTAAACATATACCTATATCAAAAATCTCCTTCAACTAAATTATTAGACTACTCAAAAAATAAATAATATTGTTGAGATGTATCTGAACATATCATATAATTCAAACTTTTTACCCTTTTATGTACTTGTTTATTTTTGATAGATTAGTCTCCTATAATGAAATGTTTGAGCTTGTATTGGAAAAAGCTTATTTGTATGTTGACAGGGAGATGCATGCATGGACTTTTTAGCTTGTAGTTTTAGATTGTAATTAATGCCTTTGTAAGATGGTAGTAATAGTGTACATATAAATATGAAGAATAAAAGTGAGATGGGACTTGGGAATTTTGAACTATAAATTGCAATTTTTAGAAGCTCGAAAATATAAAATGTTTATGAATGAATTTGTTGTTACTATAAAATCAAGGGGTACATTGGTAGGAAAAGGCACTATTAAACCTATGTACACTATCAATATTAATTCAATTGATACCTAATATCTAGATTATATTAAGATCAAGTTCAATCTTCCACCAAAAAATATCATTAACAAGTGAATGTAGCTTTATTATTGGCTACACCTACCTAGTACTTAAGATCAAAGTAGATGTGTAAAGGATGAGGAGAGTATGAGCAAAATGAGTTTGAACATCTCCACAATAAAGTTAGTCAATGCCACGTGTGAGAGAGTTGTTTTCTCTTGTTGAATGCTTGTGCTATTGAATAGGTGAGAGAGTTCTTTCCACTTGTTTCTTTGAGGACTCAATCTTCTAGAGGCATGTCACATTTGTTTGGACTATTTTGACTTCCACAAATATACTTGTTAGTATGATGAAAAAATTATCTAAGTTTGTTTCAATATTGATGCACATCTTTCTGGCCAAACCTTTTTATTTATTTATTTCTTATTTTTCGCTAAAAGTGCAAGAGTCATACTAAAAAACATTAGCACTTACAAAGTTTTGTCTCTATGACAGTTCAATGCCAACCATGATGCAAAAAGATTGAAAATAATGTTTTTATTAACAAATTCATGATAGTAAACAAACCATTTATGTTTAAGAGTAAAAGACTTAGAGATTTTCATCCAATTGTGAATTTTTTTTTAAAGTTTAAGTGACTGTGGTTTACTAGTAAAATTTTATGTTCTCAACACAATTATATTTAAGTCTATAAAATTTTCTCTACTTAAGTTTGTACCTTGTCCAAATGTCTTTCTGGCCAAACCTTTTTATTTATTTATTTCTTATTTTTTGCTAAAAGCAAGAGTCATACTAAAACACATTAGCACTTACAAAGTTTTGTCTCTATGACAGTTCAATGCCAACCATGACACAAAAAGATTGAACATAATGTTTTTATTAACAAATTCATGATACTAAACAAACCATTTATGTTTAAGAGTAAAAGACTTAGAGATTTTGATTCAGTTGTGATTTTTTTAAAAAAGTTTAAGTGACTATGGTTTACTAGTAAAGTTTTCTGTTCTCAGCACAATTATATTTAAGTCTATAAAATTTTCTCTACTTAAGTTTGTACCTTGTACCTTTGTTTCTTAATCCTCACGTCATAATTCTACTAGAGAAACTTAATACCCAACACAAACTTTACGGTGTAAAATTTTAGCTAAACCTGTGAAAACTAGGAATACTGGTAGATCTACAAATTACATGATTACACAAATTAATTGAGATGAAAGATAAACTATGAATAAAAAATTACTTAACTTAAGAATGAGTAGAATATATAGCTAGAGATGAGCTATCTGGAATGGCAACTATCAACTAGAAAATCAGCATGCAGCTCCATGCAAGATTGCGAGTCAAAGATGAACTACCGTAGTCTTTTGATGTTCACTTTAGTTAGCTTATTGCGTGAACATTTCCTCATTATTAACGGGAGAAAATTGACACTAACACTCACCCTTAAGTCTAACTCAAGAGACAAAAAAGAGGAAAGAAGAAAACCCAAGTGAGAAAAACTCCTAACCATTTATTCAAACTAAAGAAGAAAGTTGTAACTGCTGAAGCACTGCAAAGATGCCCTCCAGTTGGGATGATGCCATTGTTTATCTAATGCTCAATATTGTCCCACTAGAAAGAATCTCTAGAAGCACTCGAGGATGCGACTCTGGAATCTCATGTAGATCAGAACCCTACTAGAAATAATCTCTCGAAGCACACGAGGATGCAACTCTGGAATCACATGTAGACAAGAATTTAGAATAGAAGAACACTTTTGGCTGTCGATAGGAGGAAAAGTTGCAAAGCTTTGGTAGTTTATTAGAAACTTTTATCCTAAGTTTGTCTATCCAGAAGAAAAATGAAAGAAACCTATACTAGATGATTTAAGCAAAACCCCCAGATGTCCAGAACTTTATATAAGTTTGATTTTTACAAAGCTCCAAATTTTCCCAGATCTTTATCATGTGGTGCTCACAAAGCACATACAATTTTTAAAGAATCAATAAGGAAGAAAGCAAGGAGCATGCAAATAAAAATTAGGGGAAGAAAAATGCATGCATCTAGAAACAAAGGTTTACATCTACCTCCATTGTGGTGAAAATCTTCACAGAAATCTACCTATAGAATGAAGAGAAGAAATAACTTGCAAAAGATAGATCGATCATGCCATTAGCAGATCACTCCGAAACATGCAATAAATTCACACAATATACAAATGAATTTGCACTCATACCAGACTCAACTCTGATACCATGTAAAATTTTAGCTAAACATGTGAAAACCAGGAATACTGGTAGAGCTACAAATTACATGATTGCACAAATTAATTGAGATGAAAGATAAAATGTGAATAAAAAATTAATTAACTTAAGAATGAGTACAATATATAGCAGGAGATGAGCTATCTAGAATGACAACTGACAACTAGAAAATCAGCATGCAGCTCTATGCAAGATTGCGAGTCAAAGATGAACTACTGTAGTCTTTTGCTGTTCACTTTAGTTAGCTTATTGCATGAATATTTCCTCACTATTCATGGGTGAAAACTGTCACTAACATATAGGAGGCTACTGGGTTCTCTCGTATTTGGACCCTTTCAAAGAAAACACACTAAGCTTAAGAACTTCTACTTCCATGTACTCAAGACGAACACAACCAAATGGTTTCTAGAATTTAAGCAAGCCATGAGAGAGTTGTGGCCTAAACTTGACAAAAAAATTGCCGAGTCTGGAAATGTTGAATTTAACAGCAAAAGTTTGCAAATGTGTTTTAATTTTCTATGCTAGTTTAGGAATGAAAGGGCCTACTTACATTCAGAAATGGATTGGGCTTCAACTCGCTCCCATTGCAAGGTGTGCTTCCCAAGATCTTAGAGGAGATCATCATCCACGTGATGCCTCTTCCATTCTTAATTATGTGCAAAGACTACAACATATGTTGCAATTAATTTGTGCATGAATGCCATAATTTCATGTTCAACATTGCTATTGACTGTTTGACCATTGAAGTGGATGATATTTAAGTAGAGTGTGCTTCAACACCTTCGGAGGAATGCTCATTTTTCCCAAGCCTCATACAACATAGCTATTCTTAAATATCATCCACTTCAATAGTCAAAGGTCAATTTTGGCCAATAAAAGTAGGACAAATATTTACCACTTTTTGTTGTGGATGAAGTGTAAAATTGCTATTGATTATTTGACCATTGAAATGGAGGATATTTAAGTAGAGTGATATAGCACATTGCGATGACAAACAAAGAGTTGCACGTAGATCTTGCAAAAGAAGTACAAGCTACCATTAAAGATAATTAGTGAATAAACATGAGAGCCCTAGAGAGGATGGTGTTGCTCCAGTCGAGGGTGTATGAAGTGCTAAGGATTGAACTGTCAATGCCATTCCAATACGCACATGCAAAGTAGGACTTGTTGGTGGAGTCACACAGTGGGAGATATGCAATGAAGAAGGGAGAGATGTTGGGTGGGTATTAACCCTTTGCCACCAAAGATCCCAAAGTGTTTGATGATCCCAAGGAGTTCCTTCCCTGACATTTCATGGTAGAGGAAGGGGAGAAATTGTTAAAATATTTGTTGTGGTCAAATAGACTGGAGACCAAGTAGACAACAATGCAAAATAAGCAGTGTGCGGAGAAGAATGTTGTGGCGATGATATCATGGCTACTGGTGACACATCTGTTCGCACATTACAATTCTTAGAGATCGTCCCCTCCACAATCGCCAAAGTTGTTTTACAGCCTTGTCGAAGGCCACTTAATAATTCTCTATCTATCATTGCCTTTAATGTTCCATTTGTACGTCTA
Source organism: Cunninghamia lanceolata (assembly GCA_027924645.1). Classification (NCBI taxonomy): domain Eukaryota; kingdom Viridiplantae; phylum Streptophyta; class Pinopsida; order Cupressales; family Cupressaceae; genus Cunninghamia; species Cunninghamia lanceolata. The sequence continues at coordinate 12,031,677 of BSBN01000870.1, read as the reverse complement.
GTCATTCTATGTCCCTCCACTTCATAAAGATGTGTCAGAGTCTGATAGAAATTCTTTGTTAGAGTTTGATAGAAATGGGTATGTGTAAATGAAGACTTATTGTGTCGGACATTGTTTCTTGAAACTTATCTTGTCAGGTAAATCTAAAGTTGGTGAGACAAATATCTATTAGATATTTTGGTGGTTCACAATGAAGTTATCTTTCTACCAGTGTTCAAAATTTAAATTTTTCACTATGGTAACTTTTTGTGACCAACATGAAACATAGATATTTTAAGTTTTGACATTATTTATTTTCAAATGTTGATAATAAGACAAAAGTTAATTAAATAATTATAAATACAAGGGCAAGAGGATTTTATTTCTCAACATTTAAGACGTTGTTCTAAAAAGTCTATGGTCAAGATTTGTTTGATGGTAGTCCTTTTAATCTGAACCATTGACGTCTTAGTGAGGAGCACTAGATGAAACACATAGATCAACGATTCATATTAAAAAGACTACCATCAAATAGATCTTACTCATTTCCGGTAAACGGAAAGTGAGTTGGCATTATCTAGAGTTGAGTAGATGGAAGCGGAACTTTCCGTCACTACACTTGGAATCTTCTGCTTCACACTAGAGTGTGCAGCTGCCATTGTCAGGTACATAATCATGGACCTCACATTAACGTTGACCGATTATATTTTTTCCTATAAAATTCATGTAAAGACAGCCAACCAATTATGTCTTCGTCAAGTGGGCGGTCGGTTATTGCAAGGCAATAACTCGGAAGCACACACGATATCAACTTCAAATTTTGTCCTTCTTGTCTAAACACAGCCCACCATTTCTTGGTTATTACGAAGCAGTCACCGACTGTATTAACTTTACCTTTATAGTTGTCGTCTTGTTGGCAGGAAAGAACGTGGAAACATGGCCCGCCAATTTTGACTTCACCAAGACGACAACATGCAACCACTATCCACTTACGCATTCTCGGTTTACCGCCAATTTTGACTTTACCAAGACAACAACATGCAACATGCCCTCTTGGTTTATTGACTATTTCTATCTCTATACTAGTTAATTGTTGAATGAATGGATGAAGAATTTTAATAACGTCCATGAGGCCGCAACAGCCTATGGGACCCAACAGTCGCACACAGCCCCGTCAAATGGAACAACAGAAACAAAATGCCCCCTAAGTTGCCTGAACTTCCTTCTTGAGATCTTCCCTTCTGCTGTGAAGTTTGATCATGAGGTTTGCCGTACTACCCAGCCGGCTATTCTTAAATATCATCCACTTCAACAGTCAAAAGTTAATTTGGGCCAATAAAAATAGGTCAAATATTTACCACTTTTTATTGTGAATGAGGTGTAAAATTGCTATTGAGTATTTGACCATTGAAGTGGATGATATTTAAGTAGAGTGCTACCCAGCCTTGTCTCTTCAAATAGGGTGCCAAGGTTGGTGATTTTCAAAGTTTCACCATAACTGCATCAGATGTCGTTGTATGCCTCGCACTCCAAGAGGAAGTGTTATTCCGTCTCCACCACACCTTTGTTGCAAAAGAGGCATATTCTTTCCTCCCATTCCTCTTTAGGAGTTAGCCATCTCCCTGTTTCACATCTAAGATAAGGTGAGCTCATCCTAAGTTGGACAACCAACATTTTTGCTTTCCACTTAATGTCTGCTCCTATATAGGCTTTTTCTTCAAGATCCCCTGTGGGGTTGAATTCTTTGAGGTAGTATTCCTTTTTACGGCCCATTTGTTTTGTCCACATGATGCACTTGAATTTTCTTCTCACATATTTTTTAATTTCTTCATTAGTATTTGGGCACTCCTGCATGCTAATATCCCACCTCTTTACCCATTTGTCATTTTGCTTCTTCCAAGTGTTCTTTCTTCTAGTTAACTCTTCCTCCATAATTAGTCTAGGTCATATGTGGCTCTTCATGTTTTGAATCTTCTTGAGGTAGCTTAATAACCGTATCATCGCCGATGCCTCTAGAGGGAAGGACCCCATTTCAGCAAGTAAGATCTCATACAACACCGAATTCTTGACTTTGAGACTACTAATGATGAAGTGTTTTTGGATTCTCTCTATCTGCTTCCATTTTTGATCTGACATACTGCTGCCCCAAATTTCACACCCATAGAGAATCACCGAGGTAACCAACAAACCGAAGAGTGTTCTCTTGGTCTTCCAATCCCATAACTCTGCAATCCTATAGCTATTTTGAAGAGAGTACAACGCTTCCCATCCTCCTTGAATTATTTTTGCTCTACAAGTTTCCTAGCTGAGCTTGTGGTGAAAATCAAGCCCGAGGTACTTGTACTCCTCGACTATCTCCAACGGGTTGCCTTCAAAGGTAAAGGTATATTGCTTCTTTTTTCTTTTCAGAGAGAAGATCATTTCTTTGGTTTTGCTTGTGTTCACCTGCATTCCAACCTCTTGACAAAAAGTTTCAAGTGCTCTCAAATGTTCCCTCAAGCTGCTAGTTGTTTTGGCAATTAAAATGAGGTCATCCACATAAAGAAGCAATTTTATAACATACTTAGGTAGCTGAATCCCCTCCCTAATATCTTTATTTAACCATTCTTCTAATTTATCAATGTAAAGTCCAAATAAAGTTGGTGAAAATAGACAACCCTGCTTGACGCCTATATCGCTGCCAAAACATTCTGACATTACATCACTAGTTATGATTTTAGCCTTTACTTGCTCATACAATCTATGGACAGCAACTCTAAGCTCATCTGGAACCCCTAGCTCCTTCATCATATTCCAAAGTTTGTCACGAGGAACTGTGTCAAAGGATTTTTTGAAGTCGACAAAGTAGCAAAAGGCCTCATCCCCCTAAATGTTCCATATTTTTTCAATCAAGAACCTAAGTGTAGCCCCATGATCAATAGTAGAGTGCTTCGGTCTAAATCCAGCTTGACCCTTAGCTCTTTTTCCTTTTTTTTCTGCCCACCTACTGATTCTACGCTCTATCATGCTTATGAAAAGTTTACCAAGAAGGGGATTAACCATGATAGTACAATAATTTGATAGGTTATTAGTATCCCCTCTTTTGAAGATAGGGATAACCACACTAGTCGTCCACTCTTTGGAGAAGCCCTCTTGGATGACCCTATTGAAGCACTAAATCATTTGTTTTCAATCAAAGGGCTTTTTAACATATCCACTTTACTCTACTCTCTCTACTCTTGCTTGTAATTTTCATTCTTGATTTATTTATTTATTTTCTCACTAGAGCATCATTTTTTTTGTTAATGGCATCAACTTCATGATCAGGTTAAAGAGAGTAAGAACATGATCCTTTTTTGGTACTTGAATCTCCCAACAAAAATATGAAATCCTCCATATCCTTAAAATTGTTTGATGTATTCATCAACCATCGAGGCCCAGACGTCAAAACAACTCTAGCTTTGCATCTTTACAATTCTCTAAAGGAAGATGGGATTCAGACATATCTATATTCTAAAGAGACTAAACTGGGAGATTCATTTTCTCCCACTAAAAAGAATGCAATATTCTCTATTGTAATGCACATAGCCATCTTATCACCACGATATGCAGAGTCTACTTGGTGCTTAGCTGAGCTAGCTTTGATGTTTCAAACAAAGGCTAGAATTATTCCCTCGTCTTACCTTATTGAGCCTTTAGACTTTTGATTCACCTACACTAAAAATAAGAAAAACTTAGTTTTCCCTCAAATTGTTGTCCCAGTTTGGCCTTGCTCTTGTTGCTTGTTGATTAATTTTGATGGGCACTAAATGTGAGGAATGATGCAGGAAGGAGAAATTTGATTGTTATGAGTGTGAGCAATAGGATTTTGTGTAGGGTTAGTTGTTATAAGGGGTCTTGATGTTTTGCTGACTCATCATTTTTGTTGTGCTTGATTTGTCCTTAATTATCTTAGAGGGTTTCTCCTGGAGGGTTGTTTTGTTACATTTGTTGAAAAAGGTTTTATGCATATAATTTGTTCTGCGTTTGAGTCCACTAAATTTATTCTTTTCAAGGAACCCATTTTGTTGTTCTATTATATGCTCTTGAAAATATGTTTCATTATATTAATGATATGTTTTTTTTTTTCAGAGTTCCTTTGTACGGTGTAACTATTTTCTTTTTATTTCAAATTATTGTAGATAGAAAACTTTTTAGCTAAAATTTTAATATGTTTTGCATTTGTAATATAAAGTTAAAATTAATTAAATATAAATGAGGTTTTTTCCTACTATTTAAATAAAATTATTTTATTATTTCTATTTTTAATGATTAATATTGTTTTGAAGAGTGTGATAAATAGGTTTTTTTTAACTATTTAAATAAAATTGTACATGCACTCCAAGCTCCTTAGAATGAATCTGCACCTTACAAGTTTGGTTATTTGAGCTCCTTTAGTGAACAATATGAAATAGTGGTATGGTCATTAATTGCACTCCTTACTAAGGGTAATATGAGGTCTCTACAAAAAAGAGGAATTGTAAACTACAAATGTGAAACCATATTGACTGGTGTTTTCCTACCCTCAATTTATTTTGGTAGAATATGGGTAGACATTATTTAATATTTAAAAATCCACATTAATCAATAGAGGTGGTGTAGAAAGTATCTCTTTTATTTTGTTTTGATTTTTATTATTTTAAAAGAACAATACATTAAAATAAAAATAAATGCAATACTCATTAAACAATGGCAAATATAATTGTAAGGGAAAGTACTGCACATTAGGTTCATCTAAGTTAATTTTAAAAACTATTCAATAAAGTACAATTAGTTTAGATTAATTATAGTCGGGTTCATCATTGCCACCAATCTAAGTAATTAAATAAAGATAGAAATCAAATAAAACTAAATGTGATTTTTAGCTAGATTTTAAATGATGGAGAATTGTTGTAACAAATATTAGAAAATGCAAAGAAATGCTCACTCGGTAATAATAGCACTCATAATTTTATTCCACAATCCCACTTTTTATTTGGTTGGTATTAGTGATTATTAGTCTTTGTCATGCTTTGTCCTAAATAATAGTATTGCCTAATCACTATATGTGCAATGTAATTCATATGAATTTATCCAATCCACTTACTAGACTTGAAAATATTTATACCTTGAAAACAGCTTGAAATATTTATAGATTAACTTTGATAGTAAGTGTCAACTTTTGATTCCATATCATTAGCATTTAATAAATTCTTAAACTAATTTTCTATGACTTGTCAACCACTCAATCATTGTATCCCATGAGTGCTTCTTTTTCATTTACTACCATTTTTTTAAGCTAGATTTCATAATAAAGTTGCAAAAGAATAGTGATAATAAAGTTTTTTCACTTTTATTCCCTTCTAATCTCTCCCCAAAACCAACTGGTATGTGATTCAATTTATAGTTTGATTGTGTCCATTTTTATTTTATTTTATTTCTTTTAGACATTTGATTAAACTTGGAGCTCAATTGACTTATGCTATATTGCATATTTCAACTACATCTAGATGTTGATTGAAATGTTTTGTTTAACTTTTATAAGTTTTTTACTCAATCTCATTGCATACTTGGGCTCACAATCAATTGATATTTATTTTTATCATAATTAGTTTTCATTGGTTATTTTGAGTGTTTTTCATTTTTTGTTTTAACCTTGATCTGCTCTTGATGCAGCACACAACATACACTCAATACAATTTTGCCCTTAATCATGTGAGAGCTAAAGATTTGAAGACTGGAACATAAAAAAAATTCTATTCATCAACTCTGTTGCTACAATGAGAGAAAACTCTCTTATATCCAAAAAAAAACAAAAAAAAAAAATTACCTTATTTGGCAGATTTCGACAATTGTCAGATTTTGCCATTTTAGGTAATTTTACAATTATATCTTGAAAATCTTGTTTTTTCTAAAAAGCTTCCTAAAACTAAGGTAGGATGAAATGCCAACTAATATTCTAAATTCAAAACATGAGTTTTGATTTATTACAAAAGCAACTTTTTAAAAATCTAGAAAAAAAATACTAAATTGCTATTTTGAGGGCCAAGATGAAAGTTTCAAGCCTCGAAAAAGTGCCAAAATAGGGTCCAACCCACTAGGGTCAGTTGCGAAACCACTTTGCACCTCATAACGCATCCACCCATAAAATCTCATAGAAAACTTACATCCGAGTCAAAAGTTATGATCTCCTAAAGTTCCTGCATCATTCTCCTCTTGTTGAAAAGAACGCAGCTCCTGCAAGTGATTGTCTTCGAACTGCTGCCACTTGACTAGATCCAACCTTTGTACTTCATTCTTCTCTTTTTTCCCTCTTTTTCCAGCATCTTTCCAGAACAAGCTTCACTCTCTTCGAACAAATATGCACTTCATTCTTCTCTCCTCTCGTAGATTTGCATCCACCAAATTGTCTTCCTTTGCCAAATTATTTCCCCTCTCCTCTCCTTCATGGGATCCAACCCACCACAAACCAACCACCTCCACCAAATCTCTCCTATAGCTTCCTCTACAACCTCTTTTATCTCACTATTTGTGCTTTCCAATAGACATGTTCCTGCTGCAAACTCATTCTTTTCTTCTTTTTCATTATTCTTGAGGACTTCCACTTCTTTGTCTTTATGTTCCTCTTTATCTGTAAACAAAATAATGTTAGGTAAAATAAGGTTTTCATTATCACTCTTCTCTGTTGAAATCTTATCCATGCCTTTAAAAAGACATGTTTCAGTTGCAACCATGTGCTTTTTCTCTTTCATGCCACTTTCATGACATTCTTTCTCACACCTTTTATTATCAACATTTCCTCTATTCATTTCATCTTTTAATAGATCCACTATATCATGAAGTCTTATCAACTCTTCATTAAGACTATCTGTAAACTTTCTTTCCCACTTTTCTATATATGAAATCATTATAGGTCTCTTCATGACCCATCTCATCCTCTTCTTCGAAAACATTTCGTTCATTCTCAATATGCAATTTCTACAACCTACACACAAAATTTTTAGAGCCAATGCTCTCTGCAGTTACAGGACCTCTCTACAAAAAAAAAATCACTCATAACTATCCTCTACCCAACAAAAGACTCTGGAAGATGCACCTCTCCAAGACCTCTTCTACCCACTTTCTCTTAGTGGAAGAAGTCTCTACACCTTCTACCCAGCTTTATCTTTGATGGAGCATAGCCAACATTTCTCACACAAATTTAACTCTCCTCTACCCAACAAAGACTCTAGAAGATGCACCTCTTCAAGACCTCTTCTACCCACTTTCTCTCAGTGGAAGAAATCTGTACACCTTCTACCCAGATTTTATCTCTGTTGGAGGACAATGAACATATATCTCACAAAATCAATTTTTTTTGCAATTACAAAAATTTCTCATACTTAAACACATATGAAAATAATTTGCTTCACAAACTCCTCTCGGTCCTGGTTCATACTCTGCACACTCAAGATCAACCCGCTTAGATACCAAATGATGTAGCACACAACATACACTCAATACAATTTTGCCATTAATCATGTGAGAGCCAAAGATTTGAAGACTAGAACATAAAAAAAACTTCTATTCATCAACTCTGCTACTACAATGAAAGAAAACTCTCTTATATCCAAAAAAACAAAAAACTTACCTTATTTGGCAGATTTCGACAATTGTCAGATTTTGCCATTTTAAGTAATTTTACAATCATATCCTAAAAATCTTTTTTTTTTTTCGAAAAGCTTCCTAAAACTAAGGTAGGATGAAATGCCAACTAATATTCTAAATTCAAAACACGAGTTTCGATTTATTACAAAAGCAACTTTTTAATAATTTAGAAAAAAAATACTAAATTGCTATTTTGAGGGCCAAGATGAAAGTTTCAAGCCCCAAAAAGTGCCAAAATGGGGTCCAAACTACTAGGGTCTGTTGTGAAACCACTTTCCACCTCATAACGCATCCACCAGTAAAATCTTGTAGAAAACCCACATCTGAGTCAAAAGTTATGATCTCCAGAAGTTCCTGCATCAACTCTCAGACGTGATTTTAGTTTTAAAGACAATATAAATAGATTTTGTGTTTCGTTGACCCTCCAAACTTGAGGACCATAAATTGATTCTTGCCAAATAACTAAAACATAATTTCTCCTTAATCTCTTCTATAATCTCTTTATCTCATCTAGAAAGTAGAGTACCTTGCAATGGCAAGTGCAACAATTAAAGTATAGAGTCATCTGCACTCCACATGTAAAGCAAATACGTTGGCATATTTTCATGAGGAGGAAGTTAATTAAAAATTCCTCTTGGTGGACTTCTCAATAGAGACTCACAAGCTATCTCCTTTCGTCACTCTCAATGTAAGAAAACAAATAGTTGACTCACTTCCTTTCTTTCTTACATACATTACATCATTCACCACTTGATGTGTTGATGCAACCATTTGGATAGTCATGCATCTACATTTTGACCATGGTGCAGAGTGATTGTTAACATTGAACAATAGTCCTAACGTTGAACATGGTGTTTGTGGCCATATCACTACTAGCACTTTAAAGAGATTAGAGTGGGAGACCATAGTCACATGCTTGGGCATGTGACTAATGGAACCCCTAAGCTCATGTCACTTACCCTTGTTGCTCCACATCAAGTCCTTTTGATTTAATGGGACCAAAGAGAGAGCTTCATGTACAACTCCAAAAACTAGATTAAACTAGGTGCCTTACATGTAGGCCAAGTCTTTATGTGTTGCTTTGTTCTAAAAGATTATTAGTTTGTCCATATTACTTACACCAATTATTAATTAATATTATTTCTTGGTTAATTGTTGCCACTATTGGACAAAACCGTGTAGATAAGGGAAGTGCAATGTAGATGACTAAATTTGTTGGAAAGCAAAAGATATTCTAAAATGAAGAAATTCCTATTATAGAAAACATGTGTGTAAATAACTTGCTACGATCTTCAACAATTCTTCGATAAACTAAATTAGATCATGGAGTTGGTTTATATCATTGAATTTCTATACAAAGCTCTCCAAATCAGTATTAGTGGCAATGGAAGGTCCAACATTGGTTAGTTGTTGATAAGATTGTGAAGATGATGAAGGGGTAGAAGCCCAACAATTATTTCTTCCTAAGGAGGTGAAGAGGATGAGAAATAACTACAAGAGAAACAACATGAAGGAAAATAAAACTTACCCATTACTAACAGTGAGGAAATATATAGAGGGGAAAGAAAATTAAAAGTTGCCTCTTCCTCTTTCTCTAGACACAAGATAACTCACTGGGCTCATCTAGCCTTGATTGAATTGTAATTTATTATCACGTGGAAGGCATTTTTCTATCAACTGTCAATGTGGGCCATGGTTGAAGAGATGGATTTACAAAACACATGTTTTCACCATGATGGACATGAGAATAGAAGTTTGCAAGAAAAAAATGAACCTAGGAGAGCAAGAAAAGACAAGAAATGTTGTAACTCAATAGCAATAGAAGACAAGAAATGCTACACCCATTCATGACCGAACTTAAACAACACACTCTAAGCTTTAACCACTTAGGTGCATGTGCGGTCCGCTGAACCATTCAATTCCCTCAACAATTGTTTCTATTCCTATAATAGTCAAGTGCGAAAGTTTGGTCCATGCCTCTATGAACCATAATCATAACAACTTACAGGCACTGCCACCAGTTTTAATTCAAACAAACTTCTATGCTACGAAACCTTGGTGAATGACCATGCAGAAGACATGGGTGTCCTCACGAGGTAGTGGGACTATTTTACCATATGCAACAAATAGGTCTCCAACTCAATCAGTTTGTCTTTTCCACCTTACTCCCATTGTGTGCCAAAATGGGAGGTTTTGAATAGGGTATGGACATCTATGACAAAGTATAGAGGAATTTTGTCAAATGTTGTAGCTGTAACTACCCTGGTAGACATGCATGCAAAATGTAGAAGCATAGACAAGGCATGTGGCCTGTTTGGTCTAATGCCTTAAAGAAATGACCATGTTGTATAAACTACATAGTCCCAATATTTGTGCCCCATAGCGTGTAACATTTCCCTTACTATCCTATGAGGTCCTTTCCCAAAGTTGATCTTGCTCTTCCTCCAACCATAACAGGTTACCTTTCTAGATTTGTATTTTCTTTTCAATTAAGGGCTTGGATGTTTATTTTCGTTGCACTAAATTCACCTATTATTAATACTTCCCCCATGTTACTAAAAATGGAAATGTCATTTTAAGGGATGCATAAGGATCTTCCCGATCTAGCTTCCTTTTCTTATATGATTTTGATCCTTTTAGAGTGAAGTAGCATGCAACTATCGTTACTTTTACTTGGTTTTGTGTTATTTTTAGATATATGTATTGCTTGTTTGGGTCTTCTTTCTCCACTTTTATAATTTTGCACCATGTTTCTTTGATTGGAAACACAACCTCACCATGCCATTTGCCATTGTTAGTCCTTTCATTCCAGACTGAAGCTTTTTTATACCCTTCAAATTCTAGAACTTGACATCCATCATGTTCATGAGTCTTTGTAAGAATGGTAATATCTTTTCCTTCTGCTATGGGATCCAACTGAGGTTCTCATCTTCATGGATAACCTCTATAATTCCAACTTACCATTGTCAAATATTCTTGGGCTAGGGGGGGGGGAATTCCTATTTCTTGTATGCCATTCTATTATTAACTTGGGCCATTCCATTTTGTAATCAAGCCTATTTTCCTACATCTCTTGTTGCCTTTACTTTTTCCCACTCTTTTTTCCTTTCTTCTTGCTAAACTATGGTTAGGTCCGCATTGAGGTATATGTATACCTCTAAGGAACCTTTTGTTCCTTAGTATAATATTCTTGTCTTCTATATTCCTCAAGGTAACTCTTATGTGCCTACTCTTGCCATCTCCTAACCATTTTCCAATCCTATTTGCTCGGTGAATGAATCTTGTCCATTCCAGTTGGTCTTTAAAAAAGTCTTTTGTTATCTCTTTTGTGATTTCCTTCTTGCCATAGTCTTTTAGTCCTTTAATGATGATATTCACAACCTATCACTTCTATCCTTTTTTTCTCTTATATGCTTCCTCACTTGTTTTTCTATGAGTTCCCTTTGCATGTCTAATGGTTCCTTCACTACTTGAGCCTAGGATTTGGCCTCCTCTGTTTGTTCTCTTAGCTAGTTTTCTTTTATCTCCATGTTTTCTATTGCTGATTGGATCTCTTTTATTTGTAAATCGTTTCTTTCTTCAAGAAATTTTGTCTTGTTTTCTTCCACTATTTTTATTTGGCCTAAAACATGCCTTATCAAAATCAATTCTTGCTTGCCTTTTTTCCATGGTGTTTTGTAATTTGTTTGCCTGCTCTTTGAGTAGTTTGTTCTCCATTGTTAATTTCCAATAGGATTTTGTGACCTCTTTCATCTTGATGTCTTTATATTGGCCCCTTGCTTCTAGAGTATGAATCCTCTTTTTCATGATCATTATCTCATTGACATATAATTCTAAGGACCACATTAGTGGTGTTCTAGTAGGGCTATATAAATATGTGTGCTCTTGACTATCTTCAACCCTTTTTTCCTTGTTTGTTGGGTGAGTTTCAACCTTGATTTCTTTGTCTTTGATACTATGTGAAACATTGAGCTCACATTTTCCTTTCCTTTACCTTGTTTTTGTTCCTTTTGTTCTTCTTGTGCTTGCTAGGTTTCTACCTTGTCTACTAAGGTCTTATGTGTTGTTTTTGGTAAAATAGCTATGAATTTTCCCTTTTTTGCATGCTTCAATTTTCAAGTTTGCCTATGTCTTAGAATCCCCTTGTACTATTTTGCATTTACGTAGACACATCTTTCCACTATATTTGAAAAGTTGGTTTGAGGATACCCTAGCATGTATGCCCCCCACATGCTATTTGTTGCTCCTTCATGAGCATTAAAACTAGGGTACAAGAGAGAAATTGAGGGTCTTGATGGGAAGTGTGTTGAAAAGTTAAAAAGAATTAAAAAACCTCCTCAAGGTAATATTCCAATCATAGGCCTTTGTGCTTGTTTATCCCTTGAAACTTTTCTATTGTTTCAATTTTACCAGTTGTGTATTCCGCTAATCCTATTATTATGCTGAATGCATTCCCTTTGTGAACAAGAGGGCTGACTTGGAGAATCCATGGCTGAAAATTGTCCACATTAGTGGCAAGATGATAAAACAATCTCCAGCATCCGTTTTTTCAGTCATGACAACTTTTCTATCACGAGCATGGACAGGGCAATAAATGCCAAGATGGTTGAGTGGCGTGAATGATCATTTTCACCACCAAAGACTGGCTTTTTGCTCCATTTTGGGTGGTGTTCACATGCGTGCCTTCTTGACCATATGAACAGGTTAAGTTGATGGTCTTATTTTTGTATTTGAATTATTTTAGAAACACTTTACCAACCATTGCTTTGAAAAAATTAGATCTGCCTCCTCTAATCGCTGTGAAATGAGCGAACTCAAAACCCTAAAACTAGGTTTTTTTTTTTGCCGATTAGAGTTTGGACGGCCAATATTTTAAATTCCTACTTATTAAAAATTTTAAATTCCTAAACACCGCTCTCTATAGTTGATTAAAAATAGTAATTAAAAAGCCAAAATTTAAAAATTAAAAAGCACCCTATAAAAAATAAGATAACCTTAGCTTCTTATTTCATATGATGGTGGGAGAGTGTCGTGGGTTCCCTCACTCACAAGGCATAAATTTCAGCAATTGGCAAAATTCTTACCTCTATTCCAAAAAACATATTCACGAATTGTTTAAGTTTTTATGTAAGTTTTAAAAACACGAGTATTTTACTTATTAAGTTTTACCAAAAATTATTAATACCAGTCACATGTCTTATATTTTCTCCATTTATTGGGAGGCTATATGTTAAAAATGGTGAATATTTATTTAAATTTGTATTGCATTATCTATCAGGAATTATGCACTTAAGCCACAAGTATTTTTATGGACAAGTATTAAATATTTTGTGATTTTTTATTGTAATGATTTATGATTTTAATTTTGTTATCTCTTATTATTTTTTAATATATAAAACTATATATATATATATATATATATATATATATATATATATATATATATATATATATATATATATATATATATATATATATATATATATATATATATATATTTTAAACAATTATATGATAAATAATATTTAATAAAAATATTATAATCTTCATTATTTAGTGTGAGTAATTATTTAATAGTAATCTCATCTTCTCGTGATTTAATTTGATTAACAATATTCATATGTAAATTCTCAAAAATTCTTCTAAGAGATTATAATACAACCACTTTCACTTTAGTTGTTTCCTCATAAGAAATTTCTAAAATCTCCCTACTTATTTAGATACATAGTTGCTTCTGCAACCCTAGGAAAGATAGAATCATCCATTGCATGTTGAATTAAGAATAAAGCTTTTGCATCTTTTTTTTTTTTCTTTTCTATAAGTTCATCTTCTTGAGCTCTAGTCAAAGTCTAATAGGCTACTTGATTTGGAAGTTTTACAAATCCATTTTCTATTATATCTAAAACTTTTTGCAAATAGAATAAAGTCTTCATTTTAATTGACTAGAAATCATAGTTCTTACTTGAGAAAATGAGAATTTGGGGTTGCGTGAGACTACTACTTGTTGCCATGCTTGTGAACCATTTTGCTATAGTGAACCGATTTTGGAAAATCATAGCGATTGATTTTAGTGGTTTTGTGCGCCTTCACCTCTTTGGTTGCAATCTCCTTCAACGATTAAAGCTTCCTTCTTTTGTCTAGCAGTTATTCTTTAGACTTGGGCAATTTTCTTTGGTAGAATCCTATGATCTCCCTTTTGTAGCTTTCATGTTGCTTTCTATGGTGGTGACTTTTGTGAATTCACTTTTTGAAGTGGTTGATACTCGACCTTTGGTAATTTTTCCTTTATCGACTTAGTTTCCTTGTCTTCAAATACTGTGATCTCCTCTTTTTTGAGGAAGAGCTTGAATAGCCGGTATGTTGTCAACGTACAAGCGGTGAAATCCTATCGAAATCCTTCCAACTGATTTGTTTTTTGTCAAAAACATGGAGGATTGTTGATTCAACTAGTCAGTAGAAGAAGTCAAAATTCTTGCAGGTCAAAAAGTAAGAAAAAAAAATCAGCACACAATGTACTAGCTATTTATGGTGGGTTCTTTTTGACAACTTGTCTAGCTGTAATTTCCATTCTATGCGCTTTTGACCAATATTCAAACTTTGGGCAATTCTATTTCTTTTTATCGACTGGTAGCGGCTTTTTTCACTCATTTCTATGAACCCATCTTTTACCCGCCTTTTGATGACTTAGATTTATTTATTGCGGTGACTTTAACCTTCCTTGGCAACTTCAAGCTTGCTTTCTATGATCTCTTATCTGTGATGTGCTTTAGACTTCTTCTACATCATCAAATCATGGCTTCAAGACTTCCTTTTAATTGCACCTATAGGCAACTTTTGGCATTTCTCTTGCATTATATTGAAGTCGTGATTTCCTTCTTAACAATGACAACTCTTTCGCCCTTTTACCTATGATTTATTTGGCTTCTTTGTGCATATATCTCAACAACTATTTCTTGTTTCCATGAACAATTCTTTGTTTCCCTTTCTGTGAACCCTCCATTTCCTTGAGGCAACTTGGCTTTAGTACCACTGTAATGGTGGACAAAGACTAATATACACACAAACACAAAAGACTTAGAATACTACAACACTCAACAACTTCTATTCATTTATTGATAACTTGATGAAACAACAATACAAATTGCCCCATTATATATAACAATACAAATTGCCTCATTAATGAGAACTTAACAATATATTATTAGTACATAACATTAAATATTTTTGCCCTTCTGAAAATTATAATCCATCCAGCCTTACAATTTAACCTTTTTATTTTATTAACCTTTTTATTTTATTATGCAAATACAATAAATTGGAGAAATTACTAGAATATTCCAACAACAATTCTAGTTATGATATTTTATTTCAGGGTTTAACTGAGTAGTTTTTGAGTCAAACACATGACCCATATTTCATGAGTAATGGTTCACATGAACCCATCTCTCATGTGAATGAATGGTCCACTTAGCACTCAAAAACTATGCAGTTAAACCCTGAAATAAAATATCATAATTTGACATGCTTGAAAAAGACCTCCTACTTATCAACAATTCTAGTGTAAATTGTCATCTTTTTCATGTTCTTTTGTCGCAGTGCACGAAAGACGACTGTGACTATGATTTAGCTTGGTTAAGCATATCGTGGATGAAGGTGGTTATGTTGTTGAAAGAAGAACCTCCCGCCATCACTGCTTTCATTGCCGCCTCTTTCAGTTCCTCGGCTTTCTTCTGCAACTCCTCGCTCTGCATCAGCGTCCTCGCTGCACTCTCCACTTCTTCTTTCGTCACCAATCTCCCATCGTCAACGTCCACGTCCTTGAAATCCAAGCCAACCTTCCATATTTCTTTGGCGAATCTGCAATTGAGGAACTGATCACCGAAATAAGGCCAACCAATCATGGGCACTCCCATGCTTATGCTCTCCACAGTCGAATTCCATCCGCTGTGCGTCAGAAATCCTCCCACCGAAGGATGTGCAAGCACCTTCAATTGCGGCGTCCACTTGACAAACAATGCACGATCTCTGGTTCGCTCTTCCAATCCCTCGGCCAAAACAGCAGACTGTCCCTGAGCAATGTCGGAGCGAAGAACCCACAGAAACGGAAGCCCGCTCTGTTCCAGACCCAGCGCCAGCTCATCCAACTGCTCTTGCGATTTGACGGCCAAGCTGCCAAACGAAACATACAACACAGAGCGCGGGCGTTGTTTGTCGAGCCAGTGCAAGCAGCTATCGTCTTCCTCCCACAAAGACATGTTGCTGAGCGTTGAGTCCTCCCCTCGTAAAAAGTTAGGGAGAAACACTGGGCCTATTGCCACTGATGGACAACCGTTGATAGAGAGTGCCGCTGCGGCTTCTCTCCCTTCCAATTCCTCAAAGGTGTTGACAACCACGTAGTCCCCCATGTCAGACATTCGAGACTCATAGAGCAGCCCTTCGTAGATGAGATCCGATGTAAACTGTTCGCGGTAGAAAGATATAAGATCGCTAGGCCATAGAGGTGGTATATTCCCGGGCAGACTGCTGATCATTTTCTCCGGACTTTTTCCTTCGCTCACTGAAACCACCACAACTCCAAGTTAATACCCAAAGTACAGCAAAAGAAGAATCTAAGTTAATATTAAATGTAGAGCAGAAGAATACCATTGACAGGAATGTGACCCTGGGAAAGGAGAGAATGAGCGTTTTTCTGAACAATAGAGACAGCGGCACACAAAGGCCAGAAGACGACTCTTGGTAGCTGCATATTGGCGGCCACCGATGCGGTGCATGACATGCAACAGTCTGTAACGATGAAGGTGATGGGAGGAACGCCACTCCCACTCTCAGCGCGAAGGAGGGCCTCCAAGGCCGGCCCACACTTTGCCAACGTTGTAAAAAGCTCTCCCAGCTCAGAGGTGCGACCGTGCTCCGGCGGTAAGCCGTCGGCGAATGACAAAAATCGGAAATTGGGTTTGGAGCGCTGCAGTTGCGACTTGTGCTTTGCACTTCCAAACATGCGTTTCTCAGTCCATTCTGTGTTCACGAAAGTGATGAAAACACCCCGTGCGGACAAGAGATCGGCGAGATGTATGAGAGCGTTGACGTGACCCTGCGCAGGAAAGGGCACCACAACTGCGTGCAGAGTGCCATCGTTTCCACCATTCATCGTCTTTCCCAATTGAGGAGCGAATTCAATTGAAATGAATGTCACAACTGAACTTCTCGGCTTCTCAACAATGATTTATAAGGGCTGTAAGCTCATGCTACCATTCAAACAGGAAATCATATGGAGAGGATAGTCAAGCCGGTTTGTGGACGTAGTCAATCCGCCTACTGATAGCTCAAAATTATTGCTGCACGCTCGTCACCGATATAAACTTTAAAACAACAAATTCAATCCCATCCTTTTTAGTTATTTCCTGACGGGGACACGCATGGTTAGAGAGTGGCCAGAGGCCACTTGCAAAAATATTTAAAGGCGGGTTTCCATCTATCCAGCTGTCTTTCCTGTTTGCGTATGGTACAAACTTTTCACCAAATTGTTTGTTTTGATTGTCACGTTCCGATTTTGCAGCGACGAGTAGGTATTGAAGTTGAATACAAATTTAATTTTTCCTGCTAAAATTATATGCATTATCACCACGTCTGGATTAAAATATACCTCACAAAATTATTTGCCAATCCCCAACAAATCTTGAAGCTAAAATTATATGCTTTCATTATCACCACGTCTGGATTAAAATATACCTCACAAAATTATTTGCCAATCCCCAACAAATCTTGAAGTTTTGGTTGGTACGGCATTTCAACAGATTTTGTATAAGAAATATTATACATATATTTTTTTTAAATATATAATTGTAAAGGAAAAATACACTTTAAGTTAATTAATTAAGTACAATTAATTTAAATTAAAATAAAGGGAATAATAAAGTATGTAAGTCAATGTTCTTATAAAAAATTAATTGTAAAGGGGTAATGGTTCTTAATTCTTAGGATTGATAAAAATAAAATTTGATGTAGCATAGAATTTGGTCATTTGATATAGAAAAATAGATAAATTTGTTGTACTTATTTCTTCAAATTTTGTGCAAGCATACAACTCTATTTTGGTCAATTATGTGGATACAGATTAATTTTTGTGCTACTATTATGAACTAGTACAATGCAATCTTGTATAATCTAATTATTGTAATCACTGTTATTGAATAACTATGAAGGATAGGTAGTATTTAAAAATATCTTGGGGAAATCACCAAATATCAAGGGTCATGTTCTCAGAAGTTAACCTCCTTGATTAGACCAACTTTATGGCTATGGAAATTGTTATCAATCAGATATGCACCCTATGCTAAGCTTATGGAAGACTTAGCTATCTATTGACACATGGAAACACTCTCAAATTGTAGGTGATCTATGTTGAGAGTGAATCTCCAGAGTGAGCTGGTTCTCGTAATATTTTTTTCTAATCCAATTGACTTGTCCGAGAAAAGGGATGAGAGAGGAATAGCTGAAATGAAATTCTATTTTTTATCTAAAGATGATCCGAAAATCTAATTATTAACCCACAAACAACTCTCAAGCCTATAACCTTCTCAATTTCACCTAAGTCCAATAATCCAAAAGAACTTCATATGAAGGTTTAACTTAAACACAACACATAACCTAGATTAGATGGGCAATAGCTGCACAGATTTCAATGACATTGAGACATAATTAGAGGATTAGACATCATAATCATAGTGAAAACATCAAATCAAAGTTATAAAGGAGGTAACAAATGTGAAACAAGAATGCTTTGCTATATTGAAATGAAAGGGGTACATCTAACTCTGAAAAATATGAGTCATGATCAGTTTACAAACTCTCTCTGCCTGTGCTCAAGAGACAAGAAACAAGAATATCAACTGACTGAGAAAAAACTAAGTTTTTCTCCTATAAATGCCTCCAAGAGATCTCTCCAAAAAAGCTCCTAAAAATAGATGTAGAAATCCATTTTTGAGCTCCTCAGAAAAGCTGATAAAAAGCCCACCAAACTGCCAAAATCTTCTGTCAAGTGGCCCCCACCAAGATCTGCTTTAAAATATGCTTTATCTACTTAGAAAAACCTCTATTTTGTCCTCATCTGCCTAACTTCATCCAGAAGAAAGCAAATCAGGAAAAAACTCTTAAATATGCTTTAACTGCATAAAAACAATAATATTTTAAAAGCAATTTATGGATATTTCTTTAAAACATTATTTTACATGATATTTGCAGTTTTATTTGCTTTACAATGATTTGTTTTTTCTCATAAAAAATATAGAATAACTACATATTTATGAAAGGATAGAAAAACTAACCCATGGAACCCTCCACCAATCCTGGATTCAAAAATATACCTAAGGCATGAACTTGCCAATCTGCCCCTCCTGAGATTTTACAAGAATATTCTAAGGCATAATTTGCCTTCCAAATTTTATTCTAACCCCTTAGGCATTTAAGCCTTCACAAATATGGCACTAAGGTAAGTAAAATGCCTAGGTAAGCAAATGAGGGTATAACTCCTATGCCTCATCTTTTAGATGGTTTGCAGATTGTACTTAAGGCATATGACCTATGCAGTAAAATTAAAAGGCTTAAAACTCCTGCCATGTGTATCATCTTTGAAAAGGACTAAAATGTTTTATAAGGTATTAAACCTTCACAAAGTGCAAGGAAAACCTATAGTCTGCTATGCTTTCGACCCTTCCTCAAGTCTTTGAGACTTAGGCAAAATGCAAAAACACTTATTACCACAAAGGGTATTATCTTGTGCCCTCAAAATGAATGAAATGTGATTCAAATCACAACTCGAATTAGGGCTTCATTGAGAAAACCCTAACACACAAAAAGTCCCAACCTTAATTCCTCGGGCCATTTCACATTTGCAAGTTGGAAAGAGGCTCTACACACCATGGCTGCCATTAGAGAGGGTTCGACCCTGTAATTTCTTCAATCTCTCTGCATTTTTGAAGGATTTGTGCAGCAAAATGAAAGGTAGTTATTTTCTGCCCACGTATGAGCTATTTCTGTTTATCTTTGGGACATTTCTGGCCATTCTTGGCCACGACTGCATATCTATTCTGAGTATTTTCCTTCTTCTCTGATGCATTGTTTGGCTTCTTTTTGTCGATTTGTTGCTCGACTGAGGGTGCCATAAATCGAAGAAGATGAAAAGAGCCTTAATTATGTGCATACATCGCCTTGGATATGAGGTAAGTTCATACTCATCATCTCCATTGTAAAAGGCTGTGGCCAGCTTTGTCTTTTTGAGGATTTGCATTTGAATCTTGAAAGATTTGTCTTGGAACCCTAAGCAGGTTTGACCATCTTTGGTTGCAAGAAGATTTATTTGGTACTTCTGTGGCTATATATGCACCCCTCTATATCTGAAGTTTTTGTATGCAAAACCCCAAATGACGGCTTTCATATATGTTCATTTATGAGTGGTTCTCTAATCGAAGGCTATGGTTGTTTCGAAGTCAAACGATGATTTTTCAATATATCTCCTATATCTGTGGGTTGTTACCTCTGTGGCTTTGCTTGAAACCTCAATGTTTCTTTAGTTAGTTGGGCCATGACCTCTACTCTGTGCATCTCATTTTATGTATTTGGTCTTCATTATACAAAGAAAAATTATGTGTTTGTAAGAGAAAACTCACTGGCAGCAACACCTAATAATAAGAACTAGATTCTTTCCATTATTTCCTGTCATACACTATGATGAAGGTTCTATTGGAGCACGAACTGGTTCCTAAATAAAATATGTAGCCAGTGGCTCTCCCACCCATCTTGCATTTCTTGAGGTTTTATACAAGTTCAGTAGCCAATGTCTCCTAAGGAATGCAATAATGATTTGCATAAATGTCTATCCATCTCTCCTGCAGGATACAATGACTAGCATTGCCATATACTTCAGATGTCTTGGATAGCTATAATAGACCCATTGTTCATATTCTTTCTACCCACCTGGCACTATTTTTCTCTTGTTGCTTTGGTACCATGATTTTGGCTGTATGCTGTGCTTAATCATCACAGAAGTAACTACTGAAAGTTCACCAACCACAGCATCCATATTAGATGCTATGTGTGAACTTCCATACACATGTCCATGGGGACTATTACAGTCTTTATCTGAAGAGTCATCCCACTGAGATCTCTTCCTCCTTCTTTCTTCCACACAATTAGGTCCCTCAACACTATTAATACATTTTACCTCATGTGCTTCAATATTGCCCCTTTCTCCATTGTCACCCAAAGATATTGCCACACTCTTAGGGTGCATCTAGAAATGCTTACCCTTCATTGTTTCCTTATATTTAAATGCTATAGAGATTGACACCAAATGCTCATGCTCCTTTTTAGCTTCTGGTGCAATCATGTTAGGTACTGGCTTTGGAAATGTGGAACCTTGATTCTCATTCACTTGGCATGATTACTTTCAATCTGTGGCATGTCATTTGCAGTCTAGATAGTTGTACCCTATCAAATGCGTTCTCATTCACAACATCGTGAATGGATACTCTTTATACCTTATTTGAAGAAGTTGTTTCAATTGATATATCTTACAATGATATTTTACAATGTACATGTAATGTCCCCTTTCTAGTGGAAACACTTAAACTTGAATCTGCATTCAAAGTGATTCTCAAGGAGACATTAGAAACATTATAGATTAATAATTTTCGATGATAAGATCAAATAAGATCAATGATAATATAATTATATCATTCCTTGTTGACGGATTATTCATTTCACAATTGTTACTTATTATTGATAACTATTCTATAATACATTCCATAATTCAACATTCATATTTCTTATTACTTTCCCTCATGGAACTAGGCTTTACATGTATAGGGCGCGCTGAAACCATCTCTTGACCCAACCTACGGGAGACTTTGTCCCAGCCTACGGGCCTTATTACGGATGGGATTACTCCGCCTCTCCCCACAATACCTAACATTCCTTTAAGGATAAAGTAATAATCTAAGTTCATCTCCCCATATCATCTCCTTTCTATTCCTTAACCATGGATGGGGAATTATTTATCTAGGGTTGAACCCTCTCCAATGTGATTGGGAATGGAATTACTCCACCTCTCCCTACCATCCTTGTCTAGGACGCATTAAACCCTCTCCAATCCATTGTGATGGAATTACCCCGCCTTTACCTAACAAGACCGCCTCTCCTATGGTTATGGGAAATAGAAGTGATGAGATGGTTATGTCATTTCTTACCAAGTTTCCTAATATATTTATATATATATATTTATTGTTCATAGACTTGTGTAATTCTAATGAGATGTATGACATATGGATCTATTCCAGATTATATTATATATATATAGTGAATTCTTTATATTTTTTTATTTTTATTTACTAATCATATAAACAACATTGAGACATTACTTACCTTCGAGGTTGCTAAGATTTCCTAACGTACTACTATACCTTGCATTATCCTAGTTCTCTATATTTATTATTTATATTAAAATATCAATGATTTAAGAGTACTTACCATGTACCTTATTTCCTTAAGTTCATGCTACAAGTCTAATTGACCAATTGATTGTTTTGGATTCCTTCCTACTTATGACTTAGAAATATATATATATATATATATAATGCAGATCTAAATATAAGTATTTATCTGATACTCTTTTTATATTTTCTTCTGATGATGTTTTCCTTCTATCTCGCAACCTTTATTTACTTTCCTTTCAAGGGATATGTTCCAAGAGACACATCTCTTATTATGCTTGGTGGTAAAAGACATACTTACCCTCTTATAATTATTATTACTTTATATTAATTCTCTTTTGTGGTAAAACTAGTTCTAACCATACGTAACTCCTTTATCATAAGAATATAGGTTAAAAGATGTTTATTTATATTTATATTATATCATTATAATAAATGATATATTATTTATTTTATATCATTTATATCATAATAAATGATATATGGTTTATATTGTATTATTTATATTTATATTACAATATAAGATAATAATAATAATTAGATATATTTATAATATATTATTTATTTATGTGATCGCTGGTATCAACCAACTTAATTGTTGCACTTACAAATATCCTCCTTCGGCCTCCCCTTAATCTTTTTAAAGTACATTATTTATATAATATATATTGTATAAAATTTAAATAAATACATTTGTTATTAAGTATGGGAGCTCTTTTATCTTATTTTATTCACAAGCATATAATATGGTGGGATAATGTTTTTGTCTTACTAGACTTTTATCTTTATAGGATTTTATTTTGAATTTGACCTTTTGTTTAACCGTATTACTTTGTCTTATCCCAAATTACTTTACTTTGTAAATTACTTTACTTTCTAACTTTAATGGGTAATAGCTTTAATGGGTTCATAATATTTATTTTTATATATAATAATAAATCTTATTAATTATTCACATAAATATTATATTAAAAATATTTATATTTATAATATATCTAGTTAATTAAATATATATATTTCATATATTTTATAATATTTATATTATATTAAATTAATAATATTATTTATTAAATAATACATATTAATAATATATTTTAAATAAATATATTATATATTTAATTTATATAAGGATAACTTATTATTTAAATAAATGATTCAATTATAAATCATTATAGGGACATGACAGTACAATATATAGGTAAGTTCATGAGTAGGTAGTTAAAAACTACCCCAACCTATTATGGGAATAACTTCCCAAACTATAACTATTATTATGAGCCCAAGTAAACTTAAATAACCGTAAATAGATAAAATCCTATTTACTCTAACAGTGTGAATAGTTTTCAAGTATTTTGACATCTTTGTGGGTTTTGGAACTACTATTTTTTGTTGGACCTTTTCTTGGGTCATTCTATTGGCTATGTATAATTCATCTCTCTTCTTGGAGGTGATTAATTCCCTTTTCCCTCTCTTGTTGTAAAACCCCTCTTTACATAGAAGGCACTTTGTGGGTTTCTCATTTCCTCTCATTTCTACCATACATAGTAGTCTACTTGAGTTATCTAGATCATAGCTTAAGAATTCATAGCTTAAGAATTCATAGCTTTATTTTCATGTGTGTTGTTCTTTTACTTAGACACACACAAAATTGAGAGCCAACAGTAGTTTTTCTCTATTGTTATCATATTGGTTGTCCATGGAGGTCGAAAGAGAAACATAGGGGCTTGACTTGAAGGAAAGCTCCCAAACAACATGAACCATTTTTTGTTTCTTATGGCTCATAGATTTTTCATGGAGAAGACACCCAATAGAATGAGGGTTTTATTAAATTTTTCTCTATCTTGTCATTTTATCATTTATTTTTGAGTAAATAGATTAAATCTCTTCATTTTAAATTTTGTTGTTACTTGTATATCTTCTTGGTGCTCTATTGTTTGTTTCCACATAGGTTGGAGATGGTTCCTATGGAAAAAGATTGGAAACTTGCTTTTTTGTTCCATACATGCTATAACACAATGCACAAATGTTTGCATAGTGTGCTTGTGTCCCAAGAAGTTAGCCTCAAACCTCTATGACAATTTCCTCTCAACCTTATATTTATAGTTCTACTTTTATTTTATCAAATTTAGAGCTATAAATTTTGTAAATTTAGTATTTTAAGGTTTGGATAGTATTTTGGCTTGCTAGAAAACCTAGTTTTTCTCAAGGGTGAAACACATTAGGTTCATCTAGTTAAATCTACCCTTCTTTTAAGATAGTAAAAGATTAGATTTAAATCCTAAATGAGCTAGTTGTTCCTAGTGTAGTATTATTGAGATCATTTGGTGAAGGGAAGTACACTTTTCTTTACTAAATTAAATTTTAAAACAAAAAGAATGACAATATGTATATGAATATACAAATGTGTTTCAAATAAGGGTTGTCCAAATGGTCAAGGTTGTTCTAGATGAGTAGGTATTGATGAAGTAAATTTGAGGCCTTCATAACCATATTTAGAGGTCCATATTACTCTCCGAGATGGTGCATAATTACGAAGCATGTGCACATGCTCAATACCTTAAAGAATATAGTCTGTCATCATATCCAAAGATATACAAGTCTAAGAACAAGACGAAGAATAGAAGATCTACAAGCAGTAAATCAAAGCCTATAAAAAGTTATGACCATTGTGATGCAAATGGTCATATAGATGAAACTAAGTGTAAACTACATCAAAAAAAGTGCACATATTAGAAAGGTAAAAAGGGTAATAAAAATACTATGCTTATTGTACATAATGAAACATTTAATTGATTGAATTTAATTATGAGGTTAATTTTAAAATTTCTTGCACTATAAAGAAGGTTATTTTTTTAATCTTATGGCATATAAAGAAGAGAAAATTGAATATATTTAACATTAAGATTCAAGTAACAAATGCTTAAGTTGATGTACTTTTTTATGAACTCATTCCCAAGCTTGTTCATCATTTCTCAAAAATTTCTAGAAAATATTAGTTAAAAAAATTAGAAGCACCCTAAGCCTTTGTATCAATAAGTGTGTAGATTTGTCCATTAGCAAGCACTATAGGGTCTGAAGTTTGTTGCTAACCGAAAATCTATTTATGAAGTGGTTGTAGATGATATTCCTTTGAATGTCTGTGGATTTTTGTTTAGTAGCCCCTAAATGTATGATAGATATTTGTTCAATTATCAAAGGGAAAATAAGTATTCCTTGGTCAAGAGTGGACATAATTTCATATTGAATGCTTAAAACAAAAAGAAGGATCAACCTATGGTCCTAAATATTGAAGCAAAGAGGATGTTCATTAGAAGCACCAAAATCGTTCCTCTTGAGTGGAGAAAAAAGAGTTGGTGAAATTTTTCTAGCTAGTTCAGGCATTTTAATACTTCAAAATCCTTCAAATAATTTGAGACAAAGGTTTTCATGCTCTTGATTGTAGTGGTGTAATGTTTCTTAGAACAAAGGATCAAATAAGAGAATATTGATCACAAAATAGAGCAAATAAGAACAAATTACATGAAAAGATGATTAATTAGATAGTCACATAATTGGTGTAAATTGATAAGAACAAGTCTATACATCTAGTATGGGGAGTTTGAGTCACTTTAGGAGTCAAATCATGCACTCAAGTAGTGGTGGCAAGAATGTTTCCACCAAGTGGCTAATGGGAGTTAACATGTATCTTGGATGAGTATGATGGACTCTCCAAGTTGACACATAACCTAACTAAGGTGGCTTAAAGTAATGTGTGAAATATATATATAATTACAAGTATTAAATAATAAGTAATATAATTAGTATTTCTACATTAACACCCTCCCTTAAGCATAGCTTAGGTGGGTACAAGAATAGATGGGTCCCGACTACTAGGCTTGATGAGGTACCCATGTATGAATGCATCTCTCATAAGGTGGAGAAAGAAAGAATACCCTGTGGGAAAAAAAAATTTCTCCAAAAGGAGAAATGTGAAAAATTGCATGCCATGTGGCTACAATGAAGTCCTACTTTGAACATTCTCTAGAAGCCTTTTGTAAAACAACTCCAAAATCTGTAGAAGAAAAGGAACTAATATCAATCTTTTGTTGCGATGAATCTCTGGAAGTCCTATAACAATTAACTCTAGATTTGTTGGCTAAATCATAGATAACTACATTTGCTCAATAATATCAAAACACATAATGATATATTAATTTCTAGATAGTTTTACATTCATCTCAAAATGGCTTTTATAAAGCCCTTTCAAATATAACTTCTCAAACCACCATACGGGAATAACTCCCAACTAACTACTAACTAACAACTAATATTTATTTATATCTAACTATAAACTAACTATGTAAACCTTAATATTATTCTAACACCCCCTTTAAGGTTTACATGTAATAAAAACTAACATTCCCCCCTTTATTACATTGTTCTTGCAATAGTATCAAGGGACCCCCCTTAATGCTAATATACTCAACAAAGTTGATTACATAATATGATTACATATTTTATAGAAGATCTTCTCCCAAAGTCATGCTATCTCATCTACCCTTGGAAAGGCATAGCTTTGAGCTATGTTCTTGAGCTCTTTAGTCCCTAACTATCAAATCACAGAGTCTTGAATTATTCGACAATAATCCTTAAGAGATATGACTGACCTCTATCATTGTCTAGTGACTGCGAAAGGGTATAATTCTCGATCATATACTCTGAATCTCGCTAGACAACAATCCATATTGAGCTCAACACCAAATTCCAAACCTGACTCCAAAACAAAATTTTCACAAAACATACATTCTTCAAATCTGCCAGCATCAACAAAGAAAAGCAAAACAACCAAAACCAAAAACGCTTCTCATGCAAAGCATCATCTCAAAGCGAGAAGCTAACTTGAGATGATGGAAAATCCTCCATCCTCCAATGCCACCTGCCTCCAATATGACCCTGTTACACTTTAACCAATTGATGTCTTGGATGAGTCTTTGGATGCCTCATCAAAAATATAAAGGATGGCCTTGAAAGCATAAGTGATCTTTGACATATGTGCATTCATGATTAAAAGATGATAATGCCAATTTGAACCAATGATAGACCCATACACTAATCAACCTTATATCTCCAAGATATTATTAAAAATTCATCAAATTAAGCCTTCAACAATTTTTACCTTATTACTCCAAATAAAAATATAAAAACTCTAGAATTTCACACTACCACGGTCCTCTGAACTATAATTTTTCTACTGTTTCCTTTTATTTCCTTCAATGGCTTCTATCATTTGCAATTTGGCTTTCTATACTTTCTTCCTCCTTGACCACACTTTGATTTCCTTCCAAAAGAAATGACTCAAATCTTCTTTTCAAACAATTTTCTTTGATTTGCCTTCAATGATTGGTGTCTTCCTCACTCAAATCTCCCTTTTAATTTTTTATGGAGACAAAACAGTTATAATCTTCCAACAATTCATCCACAGCAAAAACATAAACAATAAAGAACAATTCCTCAAAATTAACAGATACAGATCAAACCAATAATGAAGAGGCACAAATCGCTAGCCTTCAAACTTACACAGCGCCTCCACCGAGAAAATGATGAACGAACTTTTGTATGCCAGTCTGCTTGGACAATATTGGAAGCATTCTACATGCCTTCATTTTATGCAAATGCTTCAAAAGAACTTTAAAAATGCCTTTCAATGATTACATTTCCACATTTCTCTCACGCATAGAAGTTTATCACGCAGCTTTTTAATGACCCGATAAAACTGAACAACTCTTCTCATATACAGAGTTCACTTGGGCCCATGAGATAAAGCACTTTTATACCATATGTTGGCTAAATTGATGTAGTGGACCTACTCAAGGGTCCTCCTACATGTTGTATATTTAAATTGAATACATTTATTTTATATATACAATATATAATATATTTATTACTTATTATTTATTATTATATTTTATATAATGTAAATTATTAAGTATATATTTTAAATATTACGATATTATAAAGTCATATATTTATATTAGATATATTATATATTTATTATGTTATATATATATATAGATTTATTATATTTTATAATATTATTTAAATTAATTTGTAAGAAATCTAACAATTTAAGTGATGTTTCATGTATTATATTATATTATATTATATTTATACACGTATTTATTATATTTTATAATATTATTTAATTTAACTTGTAAGATGGATAAATAAAACATAAGTTATGAATTTTAAAATAACTTTTAATTAAATAAATTAAATTTAGATATCTTAATTATTTTTAAAGATATTGATTTTATTAAATACTTTTTAAAATGGGATTTTTATTTTTAAATTAAAAAATATTTAATTTTAAATCTCTTAGTTTTAAACTTAATTTTGACTATTCAACTTTTAAATTATACAATATTTAAGTAGAATATATTAATTAGTGCACCCTTAATTTTAATTTATAATATATCTTGTTTTGTTAAGAAAATATATATTTTTTTTAAAATATATTATTATAATGTATAATAACATATATAATTAAAATATAAATTCCATAAGAATATATTTAAAATTTGATAATATCTACCAACAAAGAAAATATCTGTGATAAAGATATGCAATTAATTATATGACCCAACGATCCATTCAAAATTTACTATCTTAGATATTTTATTCTATGCATTAAATGACTTTTGGCCAACCTGTTTAGCCACATATGTACCATCTACGGTATAATCAATGCTTTTTAGGCGGTGACAAAACTGGAAAAAAAAAAGCTTATATATACGCTTAGTTTTACAGTTTGTATTAGCTTTGCTTTCAGAAATCACTACACTCTTTCACTCTAAAGCTTATAATACAGGTATGTTTTATTTCTAAGTTTCAACTATTAGTAGTTTCAGATAGAAATATTTTCCCATATCTTGTATTTTGAATTTATTGGATGAGGAAGTCATCTCAAAACAAAGTTTTCATTTTGAATATTTTTGTTCTTGTTACCTTTTAAGTCGCCCTTATTCTTTTTTTTTGTGAACTTCCCTAAGCAAGAGTTGATTTACCATCTTCCCTTATTGGTCATATGTTTGTTTCCTAACTCAGTTCTTTGTTCTTAAAGTTCATCCTCCTATCATCTTTTGTGTGTAAAATTACTGAAGTGTTGAACCTTTGAACTTGAACCCTTTTCAAGGTTCAAGAGTTCAACGGTTCAAGAGTACAATACTCAATGCTTCGTAAGGAGTCATGTACACTCAGTTCCCTTGTGTACTTCAATGCATTCTTGAACCTTCCGCTTAAACCTCATAGTGGATTTCAATGGTTTAAGAGTTCAACGGTTCAATGATTCAAACTTCAATGTTTCTTGAAAGGTCGTTTAACTCTTGGTCGGTCTGTGTAATTCATCTTGTATCTTTGAACCTTTGATTTGAACCTTATTTCAGAGTTCAAAGGTTCAAAGGTTCAACGTTTGGTGACTATAGTCTCATTTCTTCCCGAAGCCTTCTCTAAGTCAAAATTAGCAGAAAATTTAGAGGAAAATATATCCAAAACTTATTATGAAGCGGAAAGTTCTAATTTTTGAAAGGTTATGGATAATAATTACACATCAAGGTCGTGCGTGAGGAATGCTTGCCATTAATGCATCTGTCAGAGTTCATGTCTTATCAAGCATTTTTAGCACGTATTATTTCAGCTAATAATTATTCGACTTGGTTAATGCCTTTATCAAGAGAGAACAAGCCAAATTTGGCAAGTAAACACATTGGGTGATGCAAAAGGAGAACAATGCAGGAGGTATAAGATTTTTGTTGCTTAATTTCATAGTAATTTCAGATACATTGAAGGTGAGTTGTACTCTTCCTATAATTTGTTTTCATTACTTTGTTGGAAAGAAGAATCATTTTGAGTTTCCAACATTATTTAAGAAGTTCAAAGCATTTTTCACTATATCCTCCAATCTGTAGCTATGAAATCTACTTGTCTTGGTTACGAGCATGGTCCTGGTCTCATTTGTTCTCTTCCTGAATTCGGGGATACCTCTCTAGTTCAATATGATTTAGAATATTTTAGGGAGAGGGTTAAAAATCCTGTGCCAACTCCTATGATGGAGAAGATAGTGGAAAGTGGTTTGGTCGAAGCTGCGGCCTTTCCCATGGTTGTAGAAGTGCCCCGAATTAGTTTTGGAATGCATGAATAGATATGACCCCCAAAATAGGTGCATCAAAACTGCGGATGGCAATGTGTTACTTCATATCAATAGATAAACCCTAATGTCTGTGATGAGAATTCTGCCCAAGGAACCATATTCTGACCTCAATATTACTTCTTCTTATGGTCATTTTTCATTAAAGAAAGCAAACTACAGGAGCGTAATTGCAAGAAATTGGTTACTGAAATTCCAAAAGGGGGGTTCAAGACTGCCCAAACCACTGACAAGAGATCACATGATTCAGGAGGTTAAGGATATTGTGGTGTTTCTACACAAGCTAAAGGGTAACTCCCAGGCATATTATTGGGAAGACTAGATGTATTTCTTCATCCAGGTGATCCTCCAAGGAGAACAGTATTTAGACTGGGCGGAAATTATAGCCGAATGTTTGCATTTGGGCCTGAGTAATTGTTTGGGAAATAAGGATTTTTATATGTCTTCATATCTCTTCTATTTCCTGGCGTCTACAAGACAATGGGTAGGGCTACCTCATACACCCTTGGTTGGAGACAGCAAAATTTATTATTATTATTCATAGTTATAGATGCAAAATTGTTATGAGAATTATAGGAGAGTTAATGATGTTTTTACTGGAAGAGTGACTCATGAATTGGTAGGCAACATTAATAAGAGAATGTTCGATGAAGCTATGCAGCTAATCAGTATTTATGGTAGTTTCTTTATTCAGTTTCCCAAATGTACTTATATCAGAGTTGGGGTTTTTGATGGTGAACCCGTGAAGTTGCCCAGGTATGTTTTTGATCACTTTGCATTGATAGAAGTCTGCAGACAGCTAGCCTATGTGGATAAGAAATTCCCAATGAAGAAAGAATCTAGTATATCTTTTCCCATTGAACTTGGACACTATTCATGCCAGTCAATTTCTGATGCTTTCAATTTAGAAGTGGATCTAAAAAAATTTAATTTTCAGTACTATACTGCCAGATCCCAGTTTGACATCAAAGGCTTTGCCAGGGATAATTTGGATTTTGGGACAGGATTTTCACATATTCCTCAAATAGAGGATTATTGGGAGGATTGTTCAGATGAATTTAAGGTCAGAAAGAGGCTTTGGTGTAGGTTCTCCTTAGGGCAAATAGTTACCCTCAATTTAAATATGAATATTTCTGGAATAGTTGATAATGAGGAACAGGTGATTGATCCTCAATTTGAACAGATAAAACAATTACCTATTCCAGAAATTGATTGGGATAAAGATGAAGAAGATCAGATTAAGGTTAGAACTCTCCCAATAATAAGGAGGACTAAGAAATGGTTGAGGGAACGTAGGCTAGAGGAAGTTCAAAATAAAGATTCCCAACAATGTGCACCAATAGCTGAATCACCATCTCCAATAAACTCTTCTGATCGGCTTATTGCTATCTATGATGTAGGTACTTCCAAGCCAAAAACTGGAAGGGGTCTTGTCATCAAAGAATCCAAGAAAGCACTCACAACTATTCTACCCCCTCGTGCCACTAGATCAAGAACTAAAAGCAGGAAGAAGTAGATTTCTGAGAGAATAGTTGTGGATTTGAATTCTGAAGAGGATTCGGGAGAAGCAACAGGTGATAAAGAGTCTAATTCACCAATGGCAGAGGAGGTTAGTGCAAATCAATAGGCAGAGGTTGCCTCAGAGTCTGCTGACCTGATGATGATTTCAAATGTACCTTTTGATCAATTAAATTCTGGTAAAGAAGTTCTGGCTTTTGCACCCAAATGGTTGGAAAGTTTAATTAGCGACAAAAGAAAAATAGTTCTATTTTCATTGCCATTGGAGGACATGGTTAGCAAGTGTTTAGGAAAGACTCCTAAATCTAAGAAGCTAAAAACAACATCTAGGGTGGACATTGACCCTAACACAGGGACCTAGAGCACAGAAATAGCCCGGCCGATGACTGATGAGGAAGTTCAAGATCCTATAGTTCATGATTTCACAATTGAAAAAATAGATCTTGGGACTGCATCACGCACTGCGGATGTGCATCATCTTGAAGCATCCACCAAAAGGATAGTCATCCATACCTGGAAGGATGAGAAAGATAAAAGGGAGGTGAACTAGACCTTATGGTCAATGGCAGACTATATCGATGCCATTCACAATCTAAATCCACAACCTGTTTCCCAACTACCCCTG
Source organism: Cunninghamia lanceolata (assembly GCA_027924645.1). Taxonomy (NCBI): domain Eukaryota; kingdom Viridiplantae; phylum Streptophyta; class Pinopsida; order Cupressales; family Cupressaceae; genus Cunninghamia; species Cunninghamia lanceolata. The sequence continues at coordinate 11,999,243 of BSBN01000870.1, read as the reverse complement.
TCTTTTGACCCTAAATCTCTAGTCAATTAGAAAATGCTAGACCAAATACACAGGAACAAAATGGTAACTAAAGTATTTCATGAACTGAAGAATATATATGATCAAACCACAGCTACCATCGAAGACTTGAAAACATAGAATGCTTAATGGGTAAAAGATGAAGGGAAATGGATGAATGTGATAAACCAAATTGATGATGTTCAGAAGTATGGGATAACAAAGTTTTTATCAGAGAAGAATTTGACAAGTCTGAATGATGATATACTGTATGTAAGTAAGAGAAATATTGAATGGAGGAATTCAGTATCCAAACAAGGGCGAATTGAACTTACAAAAATGATCAAAGAAATAACTGAGTTCACTCAATCCTTACAGCGCAATTTACAATGTATTGATGTGAAATATATAAAGGATGACAGAGAGCTAGAAGAAGATATCAATATTGTGATTCAATCTTTCAGAGAAAAAATTAGTTTTGTTAAAGAAAATGACAACTTATTAACTGAAGATTTCTTCCAAATTTCAAAGGTGGAATCACTTCTTCATCTTTGTGTCAATGCAGTCCCGGAGCACGTGGAGAAAATGGTGAAAATTCGAAGAGAGAAAGATGTTTGGAAAGCAAGGGTGAAACATATTAGCATTCCCAATTTCTCGAACATCCAGGAATTCGTTGCTGCATATCAGGAGTGGAAGGCGCAACTTGTCTCCTCGGTTGAGCAAAACAAATCCAGAGATTCTAATCTGCTGCCTCAGTCATAATCTTATTTGCATAGTCTCTTTATTCAATTATTCAGTTGGTATTATTTTTAAAAATTTTGTCTTTTAATTGAGTTTGTAAAAAACTAAATCTCGTATGGGTCAGAGTTTGCTTTAACTCTAGGTTTGTTTTAAAAGGACGGTTAATTAGGGCGACTATATATATGTTTTTAGTTGTTATAACTGACAGGATAGAATATTGAAGAAAAAGAGACAAGAAATTTGAGAGCAAAACTTTTGTTGTTTTACAACATATATGATGTTTGTCTGAAACATTTTTCATCTATGAATGAAAAGGAGAAATAATTACTGCATACTTAGATCTGTGTGTTTGAGTATTTGGAATCGGGTTTTCTATGCGAAATCTTCTTTCATATGGTAATTGTTCTTTCATTGGATAACTCATTATATGTGTTTTATCTTTATTGGTTTAGCAATATACATGTTTATATATCTGATTATTATTGAAGATAGAATATGTGTATTCTATTACCAAATGATGTTGTAGGAAAGGGTATTGCATTCATAGCATGATGATGTATGGATGTTAGTTTGCCTTTAAGCACTTTCTGGTTAAAAGTGTATCTGAATGATTAAAATAGATCGAATTCATTGAAGATCTTAAAGGGAGTTATACCTTAATTCAGAGGGGAACTATTCTTGATAGCTCACCCATTTGTTGTTTAATTTATTTGTTCTTGAAAGAAAGGGGTATAGAGTCAAAATAAAACATTTTCAGACCAAGACAAATTTGTTAACCAACAGTTCTGTAGTTTTAACTTTTGATCTTTGTATCATGTCTTAAGGGCACTGTATCTTTGGTTTAGATTTTACAAATTAGATCTTGTCATTGTCTTGAGGTTGGCTTTAGTTGTTTATAACATAACATTATTGTTGTATACATCTTGCAATTGTTCATCCTTTCGTATTTTTTAAACAGTCACAATATGTGAACTGTTCTAAGCTTTTCCGTAAATTTTTATGGATTCTATTTGACTCACATTCCAGTCCTGAACAAACAATGGAATGGAGTGAGACCTTGAATTTTAAATTCATTGTGCTTATCAACTAAAAATTTATTGGCCCTTCTTACTTATGATTGATTATAATAATAAGTTTTTCCTATACAAATTTTTATAATAGAATTTAAATATGCTCTTTTAAATAGTAAGAATTATAAAGTTAAGGTGCACAAAAGTTAGAAATGTTGCTTTTGACAGTATTGTGGATTCAACTATTGAGGAATTTGACACTAAAGCCTTTAGGAGGACTTTGAGTAGAAAGGAGAATTATAACAGAAAAGGCTTTGGTCACAAAGAGGAAGCTCTTGAAGAAATGGACGAAGAGTATACCAATAAGTGTGCCAACTCTAGCATTTTTCCTTCCATGTAATTTTTTTGGAAACTTTTAGGTTTTGATTCTGGGATATAAATTACAACATAGGTAATAACCATTCAATGAGGGCCCAATGTACGCCCCCAAAGGTTGAAGACTTTAAGGTATTCAATCCATACCTGGTAAAAAATAGTCCCTTCTGGTGTAGAGGAGAAGAAGCAATGGGTGCTGAAATGCTTCTATTTGATAGAGATTTGAATTTCTTAATCCCTGCCTCTCTAAATAAGTCTGCATCTACCACTATCACTAATGGCTACCTTCCAAAGTTGAACCTGCAATTACAAACATAATCATATACATGTGATAATCATACCTGACAAAACTCCTCTTTTCTTTATTGAGCTTTGATGGATGTCTCTTCATTATTTCTGGAGATTTGACGTTGTGACTGTACTGGTAGATATGGATGCAAAATGTGAAAGCATAGAAAAGGCACGTGAAATGACTGACCAAAAATACACTAACATATACTACATAGTGAAACCAATTCATTAAGTCACCCAAAAACACCATAGAAACAAGGAAGTTGTAAGTTATGCAACTTAAATAAGGGAGAGGACAAAACACATTAATTCCTGACTAGTCCACTTGATAACAACATTTGGCATGATTCAGTAAGCATTTCCAATCATAGGTTACTTCATAAAATGCCAAATCAAAAACAATCAAGCAGATTTAGGAGAAATTATCATAGAACTGAACAATTATATGAACTTCAACTATCTAGACATTTCTAATTATAAATTGGTGCATAAAACAGTAAATCACAGGAAATAAAAACAATCTTAGAGAATTTTTCATAAAGATTCACAATCCCAAAAACAATTTCCTACCTAAATATATTCACTTTGAGATATGCTATAGACTAATTTGTCATTAAGTATATTAAAAGCCTTATCATCCTCAACACAAAAAATGCCCTCACTTTAGGGTTTCAAGTTTCACCAACTTACTAAAGAAGACAAAATCTAACTATTAGGAGAATTCTTAATCACAAAGAGTCCACTAAAATTCAATTTTTTTAAAGTACCAAATAAAAGATAAAGCCAACAAACTCTTTCAATGGAATATATACACTACAATGAGACATTAAATTAGCAAAAACTAATTATCCATGCACCCAATATCAACATGTTGCTTGTTCTCCTATTAATTTTTTTTCCTGACATAATAGACACCCCTTGGCGATAAGTCCAAGGAGACCGATCATACATGTACCCAACCTCATGAAGCTACTTTTTTTTTTCTAATGAAAATTGAACGAAATCGAACAGCACCTTGGAGAGTTTGTTGTGAAGTGACTGACCAAAATACCCAATTGTAATACGTGATCACAATTCCCTATTACCACACCGATAGCAACAATATACTATTATTTAGTAATATGTCATTAATTAGGGATTAATATACACGCTAAGATAGACATCAAACTCACAAATCATACTATATTATCATTGACAATGCTTCCTATAGAACAAAGTAACCCAATGCAAGGATGATATCCACTCTTTCTTATGCATTTATGACCCCCAAATTACCTTAACCAATCTCTCAATCTCATAGAACTAGTAAGGCGTACTTTATTAAATACATGGTAATAGTTAGGGTTTAGTTGCATGACAAAATCACTACAAGTTTTATTGTACAGTCCTTGTGCTAATAGGATATAATACTGTGACAGGATAAAACCCTTAATACATTCCTCATCTCTTTGGAGAATACTGAATACACCAATTGCAACTGCCAGGGCATATTCAACACCCTCAACATTGAAAACATACAATGACAATTGAACACAAATGAACTCAGGTTAAGTCCAAACATTGTTTCCTACATAGTCAAACACATCACTGTTTACAACGAGTGATACGATTCAACTCATGTTTCCATTGTCAAGTAACATGGCTCATTCCCTTGAAAGTTTTAACATAATCAAAATCATGATGATGGCATATAAACTACTTACAACAAGTGAGCATCGAGTGCTTATTATAATTGCCCTAGAAAACCCCTTAAACATATTGACCCCAATAGAACAAAGTTACATCTACAAGGACATCTTTTAGCATTATAAGACTAAATTTCATAGATCATGGATCACTAGATCCTTTCATGTCTGTGATGTTCATTTAAAGATTGTGTAAGTTTCCATCACACAAAATCATTCTTTATATGTCATACCAACTTACCAGGGATACCAATAATGCTAACAACAAACGAGGATTCACAGTAGAGCTCCTACAAATATCTTTCATTGAGTTGTAGATGAATCTCCAACACCACTTAATGAAGCAATTTCTTCTCTCTGACCCTCACAACCCTAATTATCCCACAATGCATGCATAAACCCATGACACACAAGGAACACAGTCAATAATGCAACTATATCTCCATACTAACAGTGCAGACCCAATAGTATTTTATTCTCCATTCTCCACGTCTACTCCATTTCTTTCTTCTTCTTCTAATACACAGACAGGAGGGTGATAGACCACACTTATTCCTCTCATGCTTCCTCCATTAGGATATTTTAATTTTTTAATCACCCAATACTTACTCAGGTTTTGCACTGTCAGCAGCTTTCTGGCATAAGTTTTGATTAGAAAAGATACTCAAATATTACTTCTAGCATTGCAGATTGCAAAAACTTCCTAGCCTAATTTCAAATATGTATATGAAAGAAGGTGTTGTCCATCCTATTGATGCACTTATATCTTCAGGGGCCATTGTGTTAGCAAATAATAAAAGTAATGCAACTAGAACATCATTGAAAACATGGCATAACAGAAAAAGTGGTGAGGGAACGACAAGAGAGGTCACTGGAATGGAAAAGAGTAAAGATTCAAATCATACAATCAATTCATCTCCAATCTTGGTGCCAAGTGCTAATTTGAATCTTAAATTAATTATCAATGCTCATGCAAGGCGCTTTAAGCATATGTACATCGTTGCAAGTTTGGGTGCTACTAAAGTTGAATCTCCCAACAACCTTTGCAAGTTGACAAATCTATGTAAGAATTTAAGTGATTCCTTCTGTGATTTGACTCATTAAACTAAAACCTAATATGCATTCATTTAAATTATACATTTATCCCGTAGACCCCAGTCCATTAGCATAATAAAATACCTAGTGAGACTCTAGAACATTTTATTTACAAATGAATTTCCAATATATATGTGTAGTCACACACACCCAAACACATTAGCAACATTTAATAAGGTGTTAAATTGATGATATTGATCAAAAAACAATCAAGATTAAGTGTACAAGTCCACCAACTTCATTTATATGAGAGTTTTGGAGTTTGACAAAGAGAGATGCTCTTGGAGGTCCTGGTATCTTACTGCAAGCCCTGGGATGGCTCGCAGGGATGGATCACATAGCTTCTTTTGTATTTAATAGGCTAAATGTTAGAGAACATCTCTATCGCTATCTTTGGGGCATTGTGATATTCAGTCTTGTTGACTGTTTTTGAGTACTTAGTAGATTAATTTCAAACTATGAAGGGCTTTCAAATTTTCCCATTCATGTAGTTGAAAGATCATGTAGGGATGCTGACAATGATTGGAGATAGAGTTTTCCTTCACCTATGCCAAGTGCATTTGTTCAAAAAACTCCAACACTTTTTAAAGAAACCCATTGTTTTGCTATCTACTAATGATTTCAGTCCATAGCATGTACTTATGTGATTGTATATGTATTTCAATTTGTGAACCTGGCAACATTCTCATAGGAATTGTTGCAACATCTTATGAAAAACCTCAAAGGGAGGAAACTAGATTTTGATGGAAGTAAACAAGATGCCAGTGGTGAAGATTATCTGTCTGATACAAAAAAATCTTTCCTCGTAGGAGATCAATGTACCCTGTTCTTGGCAACATGATCTAATTGACAAAAGAAGTCAGTTTTGTGTGTTTTCTTTACACCTATCCTAGAAGCCCTTGGCAGGGACTCTAGTTGCACTGCAACACTAGTGACTAGTGCTCCCTCAAAGATTTTAATTAGTAGAGGGTTGCATATTTTGTCCAACGAATATGAAGGTTACTTTTGAGAGGGACTATGTTTCTAATGTTGTCAAAACTCCTCTACCATCAAATTCTTGAGTTCATGGTGTAGCATTACTCTATATCTCATCCAACTACCCCAAAATTAGAATCCTTAACTACTAAAAGCATATATTCACATCATATTCTTAGAGTTGTGTTTGGAGAAGATTCCATCGAGTATAAAAATAGGTTGAAACAACTCACCATTATTTGTAAATTTTATAACTTTTGGCCCAATATGATTGCATCGCACGACTAATTGAGTACTCATTAGAAACCCTTGGTTATAAAGGATCTATCTATTCTATCACTAGTTTATGGTTCTATGTGAATCCATCAAGGATAGAGATGCCCTACTTAGCAATGACCATTGGTTCTAGGACAATGCTCTTCTACGAGCTAAACCTTCCCACACTAATTTAATCCCCTAACACAATCCTTCCCTTTATCTCCAATTTGGGTGAGATTGTTGAACCTCCTAGTCTAATTCTAGAAAAAATAATCTCTCCATTAGAAATTATTTGGGTAATCTTATTTTTGTTCCTAATGCGAATCTAATGGAACACCATTCAATTATGTAAGGATCCTTGTTGGATTTGATTTATCAAAGAAGCTATTGGTTGAAATGTGCTTAAATGTTGATAATTGGGAGTGGATTTAATAACTTGATTAAAAAGGGATACCCTTTAGTTGTCAAGCTTGTTTTACAACTAGTCATTTAGTCACAAAATGGCTAAAGGCTTCTCCTTGACAACAATGCTTCATCTTCACAAAGATGACCACCTAGTGGATAGGTATGGAGTCATGAAACTTGGTGATCAACTCCAATTATGAGGAAGTCTATTTTTCTTATGAAACTTGGTGATCAACTCCAATTATGAGGAAGTCTATTTTTCTTAGGATTCCTCTTTGTCCACTTCAAATTTTTTATCCATCTTCTCACTTATGGGTCCCCCCCTTTTGATAACACTAATATGCATTCCTCTTCTTGTGTGTCAAGGCTAGTTGGTGCAGGAGCACCCCTTCAACAGGCTAAATATACATTTGAAGGAGAAGATTAAGTTTTACTATGTTTATACATTTCATGTTGTCATGTAGTATTTGTGATAACATTTCATGTTTGTAACTGACCCCACCATATGAATCGAAGTCCCAAATTTGGCATCCCAATTTGGACCTCATTAGACATTTGGGGTATGTAGATGATTAAGTCAATGTGTCGCATGATTAGGTGTTTTGTTGTCTTAAGCCAAACAGGTGTCGAGCAATTAGTTAGGGTTTTTTTATTATAATCTTGGTTTAAGCAAAATCAGAACAGGGGGAGTTAGAGACAGAAAAAAACCAGGCAGAGGGGAAAGAGGAGGAGGTTTTTGGTTTTTTTTTTCATCCTCTAGAATTATCAAATGTATGAATCTCTATAAGAATGAAGAAATAGAAATTCTGTTAGTTGCGTTTTACAAATTCTGGATTCCGTGTAAATTCCCTATGTATTGAATTGTCCTGTGTACATTATCTATATAGAATCATTTTGTATTTAATTTAGTCTTTCTATGGTTGAAATGTACGATTAAAGCCATTCCACTGGTGGATTTCTGTGAAATCAGTGGAATGGGCTTGTAAAATAGTTTTTTGTTTTGTTTTCTTTTTGTTCGTGATCATGGTAGAATAGAAACTGTGAAATCTATTATAGAGGAGGTTAGTAGCATGAGATTCAATTATACATTTTATCGATATACGTCAATTGTATGCTGGAACAGTTTGTGAGTATATCGCATTTGTATGCGAGTAGCATCCTGTGTATATCTTGTGAAGAAAGGTATGTATAAAAGTCCTTCTAGGTTAAGTTAGTGTTGTTTGCTAAACATATGAACAGTGTGTGCTGCTAATATACCTGAGTACATTTCATGTGTATATCACACTTGAATGCGAATATACATTTCGTGTGTATCCTGCATCTGTGTGTCGGGTTGGAGCATATCGGGGAAACCGATAGTAGATGGTTATAGATGGTTGAACCAATTCAAAGGTTCAATGGTTCAACGGCTACCGCAAGTTCATGTTGGTTCATCGGTTTAATGAGGAGCATCAGGTTCAATGGTTCAATCACAGTGACAGTTCTGTGAATTTAAACTGTTTCACACCATTCCGCTGCCTACACTCTGCGTCATAGTGGTATCAGAGTAAAGGAGTATCTTTTGGGAAGAAGCAGCAGACAAAATGTCAGATGAAGAGGGATCATCAGAGTACCTAGCAAAAATGGCCAATGCTGAGTTGGTGGAATTAGTGAGAAAGCAAATGGCAGAGAGTAGAGCAACTCGGGCTCAGAATCAAGCTTTGAAAGAAGAGGTAGAGAAGTTGAGGGACAGAGTAGAGAAAGTGGAAGAAGATTCTGGTAAACCAGAAGATAAGGATGAAGAGGAGATCCCTAAGTAGGAAGAGATAGAGATTCCTGTAGACTAGAGACCCTTACTTAATGCCCTCAAATCCATGGAGAGAAGGACCATGGATATGAAAGTAGACTTGCCAATGTTTGCAGGGAAAATGGAACCTGATTCAGTGATGGAGTGGATAGACTCCTTGAATAACTTCTTTGAGACCGAGGAAATCCCAGACCAACAAAGGGTGAAGATAGTTCAATCCAAAATGAAAGGGGCTGCACTAAATTGGTGGAATTTCATCCAAGATGATAGGGTGAAAGAAGGAAAGAATAGAGTTGCTACTTGGAAGAGGATGATGGCTTTAGTAAAGGAGGCCTATGTTCCATTGGATTACAACATCCAATTACATAAGAGGAAACAAAACTTGAAGAAGAAGGAGTTAGATGTCAGCTCATACATAGAAGAGTTCATGAAACTATGTGTTAAGACAAAGGTAAAGGAGAATGAAGAAGAGAAGGTGGCAAGATACCTCAATGGATTGAGGTTTGCCATCCAACAAGACATAAATCTGCATAACCCAGAGACAGTCCAGAAGTGTTACCAATTGGCACTCAAAGTGGAAGAGAAATTCAATAGAAGACAAGAGTAGAATAGTAGAGGAAGAGGAAAGCAGTAAAGGGGAGGAAGAAGTCCTTTCAGAGGGAGAGGAAATGGATTTGGATTCCAAGGTGAATCAAATCAAGAGAGCAGCAAAGGAGACAACAGTCAAAACCAAGGGGGAAGTTACAGTCAAAGAGGAAATTTTAGGGGCAAAAGACCACCATTTAGAGGGAGATCTCAGGGTAGAGGACCTATCAAATATTACAATTGCAATCAAGAAGGCCATATAGCAACAGATGTCCAGGAAAGGCAACAAGTTCAATAGGAGAAAGGAGGATCAATCTGATCCAAGAACCTGATTGTCAAAGTGTGACAAGCTCAAACACTTTTCAAAGTGTGAATGCTCCTAACAGCTATGGATATCCTAAGAAAGGAGAATCTCTGATGATTAGGAGAGCAATGACCACCATGAAGGTGCTTGACAAAGAACCCCCACAAAGAAAGTCTCTCTTCAGAACTACTTGCAAGGCAGGAGGAAAGGTATGTAAAGTTTTGATTGACTCTGGATCCACTAAAAATTTTGTGTCATTTGAAATGGTAGAAAAGATGAAGCTTAGAAGATTGCCACATCCTTGCCCATACAAGATCTCATGGCTCACCCAAGGTTAGCAAACAGTTGTGGAAGAACAGGCTTGGGTAGAATTTCAAATTGGACCATACAAGGATAGATCATTGTTTGACATTGCCAAGACGGATGCTTGCCATCTCCTACTTGGAAGACCATGGCAGTATGACTTGAAGGCACACCATGATGGAGTGAGAAGCACATATTCAATCACCAAGGATGGTAAGGTGATAGAGTTACTACCATTGATGGAGAATGAGGTGGAATCAAAAGGGAAAGAAGTCAAAGTGATGATGATAGAAGGCAAACGATTCATGAAAGAGATAGTAGAAGAAGGAGCAGTTGCATATGCTCTAATTCCATGCCTAAAGGTGAACAAGGAGTAGAAGCAAGAAGTCAAGGGAGAGAAGAGGCAAAGGTTCATAGATCCGGTTGTCTAAGAGTTATTGGACAAATACGAGGGCATCATCTCTGATGGAATCCCAAGGTCCCTACCACCTATGAGAGACATCATCCATTGCATAGATCTGATCCCAGGATCTACACACCCAAACAAAGCAGCATACAATCTTACCCCAGAGCAGAATACAGAGGTAGCAAGGTAGATTGAGGAATTGTTGGAGACATGCCTAATTGGCAAGAGTTTAAGCCCATGTGCGGTACCGGCTATACTAGCACCAAAGAAGGAAGGCACTTGGAGACTTTGTACTGATTCAAGGGCTATCAACAAGATAACAATCAGGTATAGGTTCCCAATCCCTAGGATAGAAGATTTACTTGATTGCTTGGGGGGTGCTAAGTATTTCACAAAAATAGATTTAAAGAGTGGCTATCATTAGATTAGGATTAGGCCAGGAGATGAATGGAAAACTACATTCAAGACCAATGAAGGGTTATATGGAAGGTCATGCCTTTTGATTTGTCCAATGCCCCTAGTACCTTTATGAGGTTGATGAATGAGGTCTTGAGGGAATTCATGGGAAAATTTGTCATAGTATATCTAGATGACATCCTGATTTTTAGTAATATAAGGGAAGAGCACCTCAATCATATAGACTTGGTCCTCAAAAGGTTACATGAAGAGCAGCTAATGATCAACTTAGGAAAGTATTTATTCATGCAGGAAGAGATCATCTACTTGGGATTTGTCATCTCACATAACAAACTGAAAATGGATCAAGAGAAGGTAAGTGCCATATTGTCTTGGCCAACTCCTAAAACCTTAAGTGATGTTAGAAATTTCCATGGGTTAGCAACCTTTTATAGGAAGTTTATAAAGGGGTTTAGTCATGTTTGTGCACCCATGCTTGACACCATAAAGGGAAGACAGAAGTGCAGATTCACTTGGACAAAAGAGGCAGATGATTCATTTGAAACATTGAAGAAGAAGGTGGCAGAGTAGCCAGTCCTTGCACTTCCTGACTTCAACAAGATTTTTCAAGTAGAATGTGATGCAAGTCACATGGCAATTGGAGCAGTAATCAGTCAAGAAGGTAGGCCTATTGCATTTTTCAGTGAGAAACTAAATGATGCAAAGAAGAGATACTCATCATATGATTTGGAGATGTACGCTCTAGTACAGTCACTCAAAAAGTGGAGACACTACCTGATGCCAAAAGAATTCATAGTGTTCACAGATAATTAGGCCCTTAGTTTCATAAACAGTCAAGAGAAGTTGAACCATAGGTACATGAAGTGGGTGGAGACTTTACAAGCTTTCACCTTCACACTCAAGCATAAGAAAGGGGTCAAGAACAAGGTGGCAGAAGCTTTGAGCAGGAGGGTCTTAACCATAAATCAGGTTCAATAAGAGAGTGTTGGCATTGATTCTTTGAAGGCCATGTATGATACTGATGAAGATTTTGGAGAAATCTATAAGGTATGTACTTCCTTTGGTGACAAATATCATGTTGAGTTCTCTGAATTTCTAATCCAAGATGGACTACTTTCAAAGGTAGACAGTTGTGTATACCACGATGTTCTATGAGACTAAATATTATTAGGGAGAAACATTGTGGGGCCATGGCAGGACATTTTGGTCTCGATAAGACTCTTGATCTTGTGAAGAGACATTGCTATTGGCCTAAGTTACAATCAGATGTGAGGAAATTTGTAGAGGCATGTGTGATATGTCAAAAGGCAAAAGGGAGATCCACTAATGCAGGTTTGTATCAGCCACTACCTATTCCTTCTAGGTTGTGGGAGAGAATAACATGGACTTTGTATTGGGTTTGCCTAAGACAAGGAAGGGATATGCCAGTATTTTTGTTGTAGTAGATAGATTTAGTAAAATGGCACATTTCTTGCCATGCAAAACCACTTGTGATGCTTCATATGTTGCTGATCTATTTTTCAAAGAGATAGTAAGGATACATGGATTTCCATTTAGCATAGTGTCAGATAGAGATGTGAAGTTTATTGGCCACTTTTGGAGGACTCTTTGGAAGAAGCTTGGAATAAATTTATCCTTCTCATTAGCCTACCATCCTCAGACAGATGGTCAGACTGAAGGGAAATTTGTTAAGGTGTTTGACAAGGCAGCATGGAGAGAAGTGGGATAATATTTTCTCACAAGCAGAATTTTCCTATAATGACACTATCAATAGGAGTACAGGGAAGTCACCTTTTCAGGTGGTATATGGTATTCATCCTAGGGGTATTTTGGAGTTTAGAGATCTACCTATAGGAGAGTCTATTAGTGCAGATGGAGAAGCTTTTGCATCAACCATCAAAGAGGTGCATGATCAAGTCAAGACACAACTCCAACAAACTACATTGAAGTACAAAGCACATGCTGATAAGAAGAAGAGAGATGTACAATTTGATGTTGGAGATTTGGTATGGGTTAATTTGAAGAAGGAGAGACTCCCAAAAGGTAAATATACCAACCTAATGCAGAGGAAGATTGGACCATGTCAGATTTTCAAGAAGTGTGGGCAGAATGCTTATGAGATCCAACTTCCTCCTGATCTTGGATTGTCACCCATTTTCAATATATGTGATTTAACTCCATACAAGTAGAATGCAGACGTAGAACGGGAACCATTACAGGATGCAGCAGATGATGATATTCCTAAGCAAGATCCACCAAAATTGAAGAAGATATTAGGCTCAAGAGTGATAAAGAAGACAAGGAACAAAGAGTACATGGGTTACTTGGTGGCCTGGCATGGGAAACCTGATTCTGAGGTAGTTTGGATGACTGAAGATCAGATCTATCACAAACCATGGTGCAGACTTTCAAACTTTAATCTCAAGTGGGCTTGAGATCTCTTCTCCCGGGGAGTATGGTGCAAGAGCACCCCTTCAACAGGATAAATATACATCTGAAGGAGAAGACTAAGTTTTACTATGTTTATACATTTCATGTTGTCATGTAGCATTTGTGATAACATTTCATGTTTGTAACCGACCCCACCATATGAATCGAAGTCCCAAATTTGGCATCCCAATTTGGACCTCATTAGACATTTGGGGTATGTAGATGATTAAGTCAATGTGTTGCATGATTAGGTGTTTTGTTGTCTTAAGCCAAACAGGTGTTGAGCGATTAGTTAGGGTTTTTGATTATAATCTTGGTTTAAGCAAAATTAGAACAAGGGGAGTTAGAGACAGAAAAAAACCAGGCAGAGGGGAGAGAGGAGGAGGTTGTTGGTTTTTTTTTCATCCTCTGGAATTATCAAATGTATGAACCTTTGTAAGAATGAAGAAATAGAAATTATGTCAGTTGTGTTTTATAAATTCTGGATTCCGTGTAAATTCCCTATGTATTGAATTGTCATGTGTACATTATCTGTATAGAATCATTTTATATTTAATTTAGTCTTTCTGTGGTCGAAATGTACGATTAAAGCCATTCCACTGGTGGATTTTTGTGAAATCAGTGGAATGGGCTTGTAAAATAGGTTTTTGTTTTGTTTTCTTTTTGTTCGTGATCATGGTAGAATAGAAACTATGAAATATGTTACAGAGGAGGTTAGTAGCATGAGATTCAATTATACATTTTATCGATATACGTCAATTGTATGCTGGAACAGTTTGTGAGTATATCGCATTTGTATGCGAGTAGCATCTTGTGTATATCCTGTGAAGAAAGGTATGTATAAAAGTCCTTCTGGGTTAAGTTAGTGTTATTCGTTGAACATATGAACAGTGTGTATGTTGCTAATGTACCTGAGTACATTTCATGTGTATATCGCACTTGAATGTGAATATACATTTCATGTGTATCCTGCATCTGTGTGTTGGGTTGGAGCATATTGAGGAAACCGATAGTAGATGGTCGTAGATGGTTGAACCAATTCAAAGGTTTAATTGTTCAACGGCTACTGCAGGTTCATGTTGGTTTGTCAGTTCAATGAGGAGCATCGGGTTCAATGGTTCAATGAACTCAGAGCTTCAATCGGTGAAAGAACTTTAGAGTTGGCCGAAGAGTATGTATTGCCGACAGTTGAACCGACGGTTGAACCAGTTCAACAGTTCAATGGTTCAGTAACTGCAGGTTCAACGAGTTCAGCAGTTCAACGAAGGCTCATTTTGGTGCGCCAGTTCAACAAGGTGGAGATGGATTTGAAGAATTTGACGATCCAACATATAGTTGCCGACAATGTTTAATCAAAGCGTTAAGAATAGATTGAACCTATAGTTGTGGTTCAATGGTTCATGTGGTTCAAAGGTTCAACCACAGTGACAGTTCTGTGAATTTAAACTATTTCACACCATTCCACTGCCTACGCTCTGCATCACTAGTTACCCCTTTTGTAATTAATCATTCAAATTCTCTAGATATTTGGATAAGGTGGAAAGGAAAAACAAGCTTTCATCCTTAGCTAAAGTCACACAACTCAACTATAGGATGAATCTCCATTCTCATGTTAGAAAGGGGCCAATTAAGGGTTCAAACATCAATTATGTCTCAAGCTTCATCAAGCTAGGAGATGAAGAATGTGAAATGGTATAATATACTAATAATATAATTCTACAAAAGACAAAACCATGATAGTTATATTGTTTCTTTAGTGATGCCCTATATCTCTAGCCAATTTTATAAACAAATACAATAGATAGAATAAAAGTTTAGTATTGTGTCACACTTTTATAAAGGAAACAAACAACACAAATATAATTTTCCAACTTAAATGACAAAAAACTCATATTAAAGTTTAGAATTTTAAAATGACATAAACTAATGAAATGTAGCAATTTTAGTATAGTTTATGTTTATAATTTTTAAATTTTTTATAATTAGTCAAAAAAAATTTAATTTAATTGATGAATTTTAATTGTTGATTTTTTAAAAAAAAGTGAAGTCGATGGGACGTTAAGAAAAATATAGAAAAAATATTTTTTTTAATTTTTTTTTCCTAATTAGACAACTCAAATATTTAGTGCATGGAAACAAAAAAAAATTGATAAAAAATATATTTTTTAATAACTTCGTAAAGTCAAATTTAATGAGAACGTGATAGTTTTCATGGGATGTCAACTTTTGTGCATTTTTTATATTTTTTGAAAACAAAAAATACCTCTTAGAGAAGACTCTCTCCTCTACTGCGCCATATATTTTTCAAAATTTTAAAATATATTTTGTCAATTTGCTTGTAATTTCTAATTTACTTCATGTTTGATTATAATAACCTACATTGAATAAAGTTTTAAAAAAACTATAATAAAAATTATCAAAATTTGATAGAAAACATATATCTAGAATTTGCATTCCGAGCACTACAATGGGTATTCAATCATTTTTGTAAAAATATGCTTTGACAAAATAAATTTGGAGTTGAACATGAACTTTTATACAAATTTTTGAAAATGGAGGGCTTGGCTGCCACATGGGATGCCACATAGACGTTTCGGGCGAGAGGATATTGCTTGAAAATTTTCCAAGTGAAACTCTCTCTTCCAAAAGCTTCTATGCAAATAAATACTATTTTCATAGTTGAAATCATATTTTATAGATTTAAAGATTTTGGGTGACACTCTTTATGCCGCGCAATGCCACGTAGGTGCTACGTGGTTTCGGGCAGAATCGTTCCATGCAAAAACTATTTAGAGCGAAACTGTTTCTATAGAAACTATTTAGTTGGCTGAAAGTGTGACACATGTTTGAAATTTTACCCATAGAATGGTATAGAAAGCTCACGTGTTCTCAAGGGATAGAAGGTCATGTAAAATCAATCAATCAATCAATCTATCTATCTATCTATCTATTTGTCTATTTGGCTACCTATCTATCTATCTATCTAGATAGAGATATGGAGATGACACTATCCCTCATTTGACTAATAATAAATAAATAAAACTTAGGTATTGAATCATATATAAATGTTGAAACATATTATCGAATTATCAACCAACCAAAAAAATCCAAAATATCCTAACAACAAATTTTAGTTTTGAATAGAAACAACTCTCTCCGCCTCATTTGCTTCTCTTTAATCATTTATCATTCATGGAGGACCAAATGCTCCATTGGTCTATTGGGTGCTTTAAAAGAAAGACATTTTTTGAAATATTTCTTAGTTTCAAGTAGTTGATGGATACCTACTAAATAGTATAGTTTGACATTAGGGCCTCTATAGTTAATGAATACATCATACAATCATAAATATGTAGATGCCTACCACCTTTCACCCTATGGTTCCATCCCAAAGAAAATATTAACTTTCACTTTTTTTTGACTAGATAAGGATGAAGCAGCAAGGTGAGTTGAGATTGTTTGAGGTAAACATATAATTAAATAAATGGAGGACAACTAAATCATAGATGATAGTAAAAATGCTAAATGACAAAAAATGAAAAAACTTAGGTTGTTAGGATATGCAAAGCTAATTATAATCATTTCATTTCATCAACACATTAGAAATGGGCAGGATTCATACTTGAACAAGTTAAAGAATGATACCAACACATCACAAGCTCAAAATAAAATATAAAATATAAAATCTCGAAAATAGGATAAATACAACTATAAAATCAGATTTTTGTCCATGCAACTGTATGTTTCCCTCAAGTCACGCATTTAAAACAACTTGACTTGCTTAAGGAAATTCCTAATAATGTAACGTTCAACGTATATTAAGCTTTCCAAGAAATTTACACATTATCGTAATAATGGAGGTCAATTTTCATAGAAAACCTTTGAATCACTTTCCCTCTTGCGTTACGTTCACGCTGTACATAAATTTCCAATGTGGCGTACAAGAGAGGGCCCATGGATAATAATCAGCAAGTGAAGTCTGAACAAAAATTCTTGCATTAGGCAAAGGACAGACATGATGAAAACTGGGGCATGTGCATGAGCGGGTGTTGTAGTCAAAATGTTTTTCCACACGGCAACCAATTTTTTCCTGGAAATTTAACGCAGGTGATGTGTGTTTCTCAATCCAATCAACTCACACACCTTGGATCCCATTGACCAACTCAATTCCTGGGGCATAATTCATTTATGTTGCCTATATTTCTTAGGAAGAAAAGTTAATGACGGTTGTTGAAGTCACTATGGGAGATTTTGTGTATCCACCGGAACTCCTTTCCTGTGCAATCTGAAAATCAGTTGACTAAAAATGAAAATAAAAGAAAACATTAAAGAATAGCCGTATATTATTGTGTGGAGTCCAAACATCGTGTCAAAAAAATCCTCAAGCATTTGCATTTGGTGAGTTTGTTCACACTCATTTAAAGGTGTTCAAATTACATGTAAGGTGGAGATTCATTGTAGATAATTGGATTGCATTTTAAAGAGTTCAGAGTGTATGTAGGAGAGAGGACCAAGTAGTTGAGCACCCTAACTTCACGCCTCTCAAAATTATATGTGGCAATTTTGAATCACTTCAAAATTTTTAGAGAAGTTTACTTGGCAAGGCCTCTCCTTATAACTAAGGTTTCAGGGCCACATCATCAAATATGATGCCTCACAACATAATTTTTGTTGGGATGTCCAAAAAGACCCCCAAAAAAGGGTGGACCAATAGTTGTGCATTAAGTCATGTTTTATTGGTGCGCTGATATGGCATCACATGTTTGGTAGCTTTTTAGATCTAAAGAGCACAATTCATTCAATTATAAGTACTTATAGTCAACACTAATAATCTTAAACTCACAACTACTAATACTAAACTTTTAAAAATATCGGGCCTTAAATCCCAAATACTATCACAACTATTCGAACATGCTCAACAATTGAATCCTCTCCTCTAAATGGGGAAATTTAAAGACAGAAATAACTTCTGCACTGTTATTTATATTGGCTTTTGCTTTGTTCCATTCTGTATTGCTGACTGCTTCAACTCTTTTGGTCTCTTATATTTAGATTTTTGTTACTTCTTACAGTCTCTAGTTTGAGGACTGGTCTCTTGTAATTAATTTTTTCATTAATCAATACCAAAAAAAAATTCTTGTTAGAGTTTTCTTCATAGACAGGGACCTCTCTAGGTGAGCCAATTCGTGAGGGATGCTGCCATAATTGCCATATGACCATGTAGTAAATTCCTACTCGTGTGAGGTAAACGGAAAGTTAGAGTTGAGTAGATGGAAGTGTGACTTTCCGTCACTACGCTTGGAATCTTCTGCTTCGCATTAGGGTCTGATTGACTAGAGGGTGCAGCTTCTATTGTCAGGTACATAATATTTTTTCCTATAACCTTCGTGTAAACACAGCCAACTAATTATGTCTTCGTCAAGTGGGCAATAACTCGGAAGCACACTATATCAACTTCAAATTTTATCGTCCTTGTGTAAACACAACCCACAATTTGTTATCTTCGTCAACTATGCGATTGACTTCAGCCTTTTCTTGGTCATTACGAGGCAATCACCGACTATATTACCTTTATACTTGTCGTGTTGTTGGCAGGCAAGAACGTGGAAACATAGCCCGCCAATTTTGACTTCACCAAGACAACAACATGCAACCACTATCCATTTGCGCACTGTTGGTTTATTGGCTATTTCTATCTCTATACTAGTTAATTGTTGAAGCACTAAATCATTTGTTTTCAATTACTGGGCTTTTTAACATATCCACTTTACTCTACTCTACTCTCTCTACTCTTGCTTGTAATTTCCATTGCTTGTAATTTCCATTGTTAATTTATTTATTTGTTTCTTCACTAGAGCATCATTTTTTTTTTGTTAATGGCGTCAACTCTGTCATCAAGTCGAAGAGCGCAGGGATGTGATCCATTTTTGGTACTTGAACTTCCCAACAAAAAGATGAAATCCTCCATGTCTATAACTATTTGATGTATTCATCAACCATCGAGGTCCAAACGTCAAAACAACTCTAGCTTCACATCTTTACAATTCTCTAAAGGAAGATGGGATCCAAACATATCTATATTCCGAAGAGACTAAACTGGGAGATTCACATTCTCCCACCATAAAGAATGCAATATTCTCTATCGCAATGCACATAGCCATGTTATCACCACGATATGTAGGGTATGCTTGGTGCTTAGTTGAGCTAGCTTTGATGTTTCAAACTAAGGCTAGGAGTAATCCCCTGTTTTACCTTGTTGAGCCTTCAGACTTTTGATTCTCCTACACTGAAAACAAGAAAAAATTAGATTTCCCTCAAATTGTCCTCACATTTTGGCCTTGCTTTTGTTGCTCATTGAGTAATTTTGATGGGCACTAAATGTGAGGAATGATGCAGGAAGGAGAAATTTGGGTGTTATGAGTGTGAGCAATAGGATTTTGTGTAGGGTTAGTTGTTATAAAGGGTCTTGTTGTTTTGTTGACTCGTCATTTTTGTTGTGCTCGATTTGTCCTTAGTTATCTTAGAGGGTTTATCTTGGAGGGGTGTTTTGTTACATTTGTTGAAAAAGGTTTTGTGCATATAATTTGTTGTGCATTTGAGTCCACTAACTTTATTGTTTTCAAGGAAACCATTTTGTTGTTCTATTATATGCTCTTGAAAATATGTTTCATTATATTAATGATAAGTTTTTTTCAGAGTTCTTTTGTACGGTGTAACTATTTTCTTTTTATTTCAAATTATTGTAGACAAAAAAACATTCTAGCTAAAATTTTAATATGTTTTGCATTTGCAATATAAAGTTACAAATAATTAAATATAAATGAGGTTTTTTCTACTATTTAAATAAAATTGTTTTATTTATTTTTCTAATTTTAATGATTAATATTGTTTTGAAGAGTGTAGTAAATAGGTTTTTTAAAGTAAAATTGTACACACACTCCAAGCTCCTTAGAATGAATCTGCACCTTACAAGTTTAGTTATTCGAGCTTCTTTAGTGAATGATATGAAATAGTCGTGTGGTCATTAATCACACTCCTAGAAGCATGTCACGTTTGTCTAGAATATTTTAACTTCCACAAATATAATTGTCAGTACAATGAAACATTAGCTAAGTTTGTTTCAATATTGATGCACATCTTTCTGGCCAAACCTTTTTATTTATTATTTCTTATTTTTCACTAAAAGAAATGGTCATTGTTACATCCCTATTTTCTAACTTGCTATACTTTTACCTTTTACTTGGGCATAAGTAAACTTATTGAGATGTTATAGATTTTTGAGAAGATATGACATGGAATTATAATGAATATCATTTAGGAAATCATGGAAATGATTATGTTATTGTCGATTTTATATCTATATGATGAGATTTGATTTATTTTGAATAATGATGCACTGATCTCTTATTGTTTGGTGACAAGTGAAACAGGATTACAAGTTATCGACTCTCAGAGAGGAGAGGGAGAGAGTATCTTTCGAGAAGAGAGAGATAGACTTTGGATTACGAGTGGTTAATTTGCCAAACGAGTCTAGTGTTAAACGATAATGTGAACCAATGAGTTGTATGAGGTAAGTCTTGTCCTGCTAGTTACTTTCAAATCTAATTGACAAGTAGTCGATATCTTGATTTCCATCTAGTCAAGTCGATGGTGAGTCGACATAGTTGTTTGTAACATAAACAACGACATAACGTAAAACGGTTGTGTTAATTCTTCTTGAGCCATTTGAGGTTTTAATTGTCGCTTCTTAATGTCAAGACGCTTTCATCAAGATAGATGACGCTTTTGATGTCGATGGATTGTGATGGGGAGGTAAACTCGACCCATTCACATCATCCGTAAATTCTTAGTGGTCAAATTGAGTTGATCGTCAAATTATTTTATTTACCTTCTCTATTATCATGTCTATCTATTTCTTCCTCGAGATATAACAATGAGGGAATCTCTAATCATTAGGAGGCAATTACTACCCACACTTTCTTCATAAGTATTGCATTCTTTTTACTATGGAGGAGTACACGATTATGGGCACTTGTTTTTAATCAACTCTGAGTGGACAAGAGCGGTTAGGCTCAATTAGAGTTGTATTAAATATTATAGTGGTGAGTTCTTTATAACCAATTGAGCGGTACTTCTAAACCATGAACACCTATCATTTTATTGGAAAAATTCTTGTTCTTCTACGGCATTTTGTTTGCTGCCTTGTAGCACGTCTTTTCTATTTTTTGAAGTAGTTATTTTGAATGTAGTGGGGAATGGGGAGTCCTCACGTTGCATAAGGAATAGTTTTAACAAAACTCTGGAGAGGATGCCGTGGCGTGGGAAGAACTCACTCTAACTGTTTGAGTAGAGGAACACATCATTCTACTATAATCTACCACCTTGCTAGAACTAAAACACCACTATTCGGTGTAGTTGCTAACTTAGAGGTTTAGAAGCCTGCATTTCTGTGTAGTGGCGAAGTAAGAGGCAATGAAGCCTTTGCCCTCGATTAGTGGACAGTTTGTTAAGATTGTTATGCCACCTCGCTTTGAAAAGCTTCATCCTATGGAGTGGTCACGAAAAGTGGAAAGTTTTTCTACATGCCGAACAGAATCTCCATCTGAATAGATATGGTCGACGGTTTGGAGGAGAGAGGAAAAACGACGAGTTAAAGGTGAGATGCTCCATCATCAGAAGGAGGCGGTTGTTTAGAAACAAAAAAACTGCCTGATAAAGACGATGATCTCCTTCACTGTGGACGGCCTGAGCTTGGGGGGGTGGTGAATAAGAAACAAAAACAAGAAGGGTTCGCAGCTCCACGGGGCAGAGGCATTCGATTGGCGGTGGTTTAGAGACTGAAGACGGTAGAAAAGACCATATCATCTATTTTGCTGCGCACGGTCCAGAGGGAGCGCTGGGATGGTCGGTTAGGGAGCACTTGGAATCTTTTAACAACGAAAACTATGTGAGGCTATCGTGGGGGATAAAAACAAATAAACTGCAGAGAGTCACAGTGGAGTTGGAGCATTGTTTTCGCTTCGCTGTGCACGGTAGGAAGTGGAGAAAACACCACAGACTGAGTGAGAGGCTGCAAACGCAGTTATAAGGGTTATTGTGAATGCATTCATGATTGCTAGTGCACCAAGACCCGCGAGGGCATAACAAACAAAAGTTGAGATGTTTCTTGATCATCCAATATTCCCTAGGGAAGAATACAGTGCTATTGGGTTGATTCGAGTGAACCGGATTGGGAAGCTACAGCGCGGTGAAAGTAACTGACCAAGAAACATATATCTAAAGCTTCGTACTTACCAAAGGTATTTATTTTCTTCATTGGCGTATTTTGTGCTCGATTGACCTCTAGTAAAGGTAAGACTCCTAAATAAAACATTAAATACCATGGTTGTGTGAGCACATCTACCTGTGGGGTTAAGCTATTATGTAATATGCCCTTATAGTCCAGATGGGAATGGTATGTAGTTTGTACTCAGATGTATCCACGGTTGGATGGATTAAACCCTCTCGGTTAAGGATGTCCATACCTTTGTCTCGCTTGAGTGCTTTCACAGAGGACTTAAATGGGATTTCATCTTTAGCTTGACCTGCCAACTACATTTGCTTGAGAGTCTTTAAAATCTTTTCAACTTGTCCATTTTGTGTGTATCTTGCAATCAATGCATTCCACGATGACACATTTCTTCAAGGAAATTGTTGAAACAGTTCACGTGATTTGTGTATGCTTGTACTTTTTGCTTACTTGTATTCTAGGCCAGTCAAATTGTATTATTTGTTAAAATTACTCCTATCTTCTATATTTTTATATAAGATTTATACTTTTCCCTAAACTCCCATATTGGCGAGAACTGGGAGCCTGCTAGCAAAAGTGAATGAAATGGGTTGGAGACTCATTCTTTGCATTGGATGAAGCACTCTATGAAATATTATCAAATGTGAAACATTGTATTTACTATTCTTGACTCAAACACATTCAAAATTTGAAAGAGTGAATTTGATCAAGAATATCTACACTAAAGGTAGCCTTATCATAAGTTTATTTAGAGGATAAAACCTCATATTGTAGATATGTAGAGTGAGTTAAAGGTAAAAGTTTGATACCTTGAGTTCAAGGATTTTGGTATTGATTTAGGCATATATGTTATAATCATAGTGTTATCAATAAGAACACAATAGAATAGTGATATAGAATCACATGTGTATTCAACAACAATGATAAGTATTATCGTGTTAACTTTAGGATGTTAACTATTACTCATTTTTCTTCTTTAGCGAAGGTCTATTGAGTTGAGAAGATCAAGAAGGATGATAATGATTTTACAGACTCAACTTCCTAAGGAATGATTAACTCCAAAGTGAATATTCAAGATAAATCCATACATATAATCTTACCCTTGGAGCAAATAATTGCTATTTTCCAATAGAGTATCATATTAATGAACTTGGATTCTGAGTTAAAAATAGAAGACTAAAGGAAATTTGAAAACTTTAACTCTATTCTTGACATCCCATTATCATGGGAAAGGAAATACAAAACCCTAGAGTGACCCAGTAGGGTAAGGTTATAATTATACCTTTTGAGGTTACAACCTGTTTAGTGGATTATGTATGGGTTGACTAAGAAGGTCGAGAACCCTAATTTGGTAATGCTCATGTTCATCTTATTGGAAAGAGAGAAACCTAAGAATGGATAGTTAATCCATAATGATTAATAGAGCAACGACAGTGTCTTGTGAATTCACCTAAGTCAGAAAGACTAGGTTTGAGTTAGGCAAAACTCATCAACTGAATCCATAGTCAACCTAGATATGGTTATTATTATATTAAGACATTGAGATCATTATTTAGATCATGAATGAAGGGTCTAGTACCCTGACTATGCATAATTTTTTCTTACTTGCAAGAAGTGATTTAGATTCCTTGACTATATTGCTTAACTTGGTTAAGGTTACCATCTTAGTCGTACTAATCTATCAATATTTACTAGGAGACAAGAAGTCGTGGACCTCAGGAATTGGGATGAAGCAATGAGAGTCCTCATGAAGAAAGTAAGTTGAACGGGTCTATGGATTATAGACAGTGTAAGAAAACATGTAAGAAGGTCGAGAAGACTCAATTGTTCAAATGTCATAACTTCTTAAGTTAAACATAGATGACCAAGTCAAACTGTAGGAATATGATAGTATCCAAGTCGAGTTGGAGTGGGTGAACATTACGACAACGTTCATTGTGAACGTCATTTTATATTGAAACTATGGCCATAGTAATGCATATGTCTCTGCATGCATTGTCGGTTCACTGTATGTGGATTGCACATCCTATCAGGAATCATACTTAGCTAGAGGGTATCTAGGGTTGTATGATAGATAGAGTTGTGTAAGATACAACACTATGTACTCGGAAAGGCAAATTACCACTGGTCTCCTTGGTCTATACTTCTCGTGAAGGGAAGGGCCACTTCCGGTTAGGAAGGAGTGCGGGAGACCGACGGTCTGTGGTTGGAGGTAAATCACTGGAAAGATACTCTCTCTCTCTAGCAGAAGACATGCCGAGGCTTGCGATAAAGATGTTAGAATTCTGGATGCAGTATATTATTGAGACTTGTGTTTATTGAAACTAAGTAAAACATTATCTGATTCAGGTATTTATGATTAATTTATTATTGTAAACATTATACTTGAGAAAGTCAATATAGTTTATTGAATTTGTAATGAGGTATCTTGTAATTGTAGTTACTCGACTATATGTTGAATAAAAGAAAAATTTTCTCTGTCTCATTTTTACCTTGTAAAGTTACTTTATGGTGAAATTTTTGGTTTTTACTATGTTTTTAGAAAGAGGATGTTACAGTCATACTAAAAAAAATTAGCATTTACAAAGTTTTGTCTCTATGACACTTTGATGCCAACCATAACAAAAAAAGATTGAACATAATTTTTTTATTAACAAATTGATGATAGTAAACAAACCATTTTTGTTTAAGAGTAGACTTAGAGATATTAATTCACTTGTGATTTTTCTTTTAAAAAAGTTTAGGTGACTGTGATTTACTAGTAAAATTTTTTGTTCTTGGCACAATTATATTTAATTTTGTCAAATTTTCTCTAATTAAATTTGCATCTTATCAAAGTCAATAAATATTGTAAATAAGATTTTATTGAACAAAAAAGATTGTACTCAAAAATCAAATGGTTATGATGTTTTACATGGTAGTTAATGGATCTGCCAACCATGATGGTCACATTTTATGTGAAATAGAATCAATTGCATAGTTCATTTGTAAACAAGAATGAACAATAAGTAATGTTTCAAAATTTTAGTTTACAAAAATAGAAATTGTAAACAACAAAACTATTGCTCCCTTCCTTGATTTCAAGTTCTCGCATTCAGATTGTGGAGCTACTGTTTGATTTTAGAGTTGAAAGAGGCCAAGCATGGCTTCATTGAGAGATGGAGGAGTACGAGAGGTCCCTAGAAGCTATGACTTGTCAATCACCTAATCTATTGCAGATCACTCTGATTACTTCGTAGTGGAAGGGAGGGAGGATTTCTTCAAAAAGCGCATTAAGAAATATAAGAGAACCGTACTCAAAGTGGATATGTCACCCGGGTTGCCTTTGTTTCTGGATCCTCACTTCATAATTCTGCATGACAAATTTAATGCCTAGCACAAACTTTACGGGAGGCTACTAGGTGCTCTCATATTTGGACATTATTATTGATTGTTTGACCATTGAAGTGGATGATATTTAAGTAGAGTGTGTTTCAACACCTTCTAAAGAATGCTCATTTTTTTCACAAGCCTCATGCAACACATTGTGGCAACAGAGGCAAGGAGTTGTACGTAGATCTGGCAAAAGAAGTATGAGCTACCATTAAAGATAATGGATGACTAAACATGAGATCCCTAGAGAGGATGGTGTTTGTGACGCCCCGTCATGCAACCCTAGAGAGTTCAGTTAACAAGAGCAAAATTACAGAAATATATTTTTTTGAAAGCAAGAAATTGCAATATTAGTAACCAAAGATATCATAATACACAACATAAAGAAAGGTGCACTTCGAACTCCTCTAGGGAAACATAACTGCATCGGAAGATCATAAAAGTCTTAACAACACAAGTGACATACATCATACTACTACAAATAAGAACAACTTTTACATTTGCAAGATAGTTAGTTTTCAAAGTTACATTACAAGATTACAAGACCGATCGTGTCGGTTACAAATGAATACATGTGAAAGTATACAACAACACTGAATGTGTTATGCAAATCTAGTACCGGATCACTTCTGCACTGGACTCGAACTGAATCTCCAAGAAGACCAATGGATAGCTCTGCCACCCAACCATGTGGAACCCTGAGGTCCACCCCTCTGAGCTAGGAGATAACAATGAGGATTCCACTAAGCCAAAGGAACAACATCCAGTATAACCAAACAAAAATAGACTTGACACAATCGACCATAATAACAAAACTGCATAAGACACGGTACCACTCCAGAGGCAACAATGAAAAATAAAGAGGGAAGTAGCTAAGTTGCAGTGAGGAGAGTGTCATCACATGGTCCTAATCATGGGTTATCCAGGCTATCTCCCACTAGAAGCCGTCCCCCATCTATGGTTATCATGGTGACCCTTTTTGGCACCGGCCCCATAGGGTGACACATGCGGAGCCGACACATCCTCTCATGTGGACAAGGAGGTCAAATTTGCCAACTAGGCCTTCTCAATGCATCCTTAGCCTTTGAGAGCACTCAAGGCATGGGTGAGGCAACATACTTATCTTGTTATGTGAAAGACTACCTGACCCACCTAGATATATTTTAAGTTATCACTTGATTATAACTTCCATGGGGTTATCCAGGCAGCCACTTCGGGCACCGGCCCCACCATGGAAGCCACTCTCCTTTCTACACTAGCATCCCTTATTCAACATTTGAAACAAATGACATGCATGAGCGAGGGACTAAAAGACATCTAACTTTCCACAACCATCATGTTACATAAACAGTACAAAGTTCCAAATCCATAAGACTTTTTCCCCATTCATTACAAGACCTGAAAAATTCAGTTAACCCATTACATTGACATGCCATAGTTTTGAACCAAAGACCAATAAACCACACCTCTGGAGTTAGGTACAAAGCCAATGATAAAGTAACCAATATCCGACAAGGACAACACTTTCGCGTCTTGACACCAAGTAGTCATGACATCTCTCTAGTTACCCCACTTCACACTTAGTCATAGCATAACTATAAGTTCGAACCTAAAATAGATACAATGACCCACGGTAAGCATTTCGATATGACAAGGAAGACAATCATGCAAATGAGTTTCAATATACCCCTAACCATAACATGAAATTAACTATGAGATTATAACTTCATTTTTAAGAAAATTCTAGTTTACAAAATTAATGATTTCTCTACAACTACAAGAATAAATTTCCTAGCTAATTTCCTAACAACTACCATCTACTAAAAAAAAACATACCATAATATATATTTGCTAAGCATGAATTTCCAACCAAGATTTACCAATTACACACCCTAATATGAACAACTACAAGATATAAATATATTCTTACTATAATAATAAACTTTCCATCGATCATTTTACTACCACAATTTCTAATTAAACAACTATAAATACAAATATATTTTCTTATGAACGTAAATTATCATCTAACATTTAACCAATAAAATTTCAAATCAAACACTATAAATATATAAATATTTTCCCATAAGCATAGATTCCTATCTAACATTTACCAATTATCATTTTAAAACAAAGCACTATAAACATATGTATTTTCCTAACTTATTACCATTTACAAATTTCTAATAAACATAACTATAAGTAAATACATTTTTTCCTATTCGTAAATTTCCCCATCAATCCTACTATCTATAATTCCTTAACAAAGCCACTTTGATTTACATTTATTTTGCTATGAATGTCGACTACTCACTGTACCTTCTACAACTACAATGTCTTAATAAAAGCGACTATAATAAATATGCATACCATTCTCTATATTACACGCTATTACTATACAGCTCACTAGTTTTTCTGACTAACACAAGAAATAGGTTTTAAATGCATCACTCCCCATTTAGCATTCTAAGTTACCAATTCATAAATTTCGCTATGAGCCACAACTTCCCATTTTACACTCTAAACCAACGATTTCTAATAAAACCAATTTCCAAGCATAAACTATATTTAACACCGAACCTATCTAAAAAGTAACAGTGAATTAAATAGAAATCTGCTAACTGTCTATTAGATAGGAATGGAAATTTCCTATTAAGAGTTCAAAATTCCTAAGCCTATAAAAAAATGCGAATTACTATGTGTTCAAGACTTATTTATTTTTCTATTTGCTTCTAGCTGAGTTTTAACTCTTATACAAATGAAGAATTGAACGAATGTCTTTCAGCCATTAAGAAATTTTTTTATTGCAAATATGAAGAAATCGTAAAAGAAAACTTCACACGATCTAGCCAAAGTCCTAGACATAATTGCAAGGTAACTTTCCAGTGGAGGCAGTGTTGGAGGGAATCAAATTTAGATAATACAATGCTGGAGGCACATGATCTTCTTCAGGGATTACACTAATAAAAGCAAGGTTATTCCCATGAAGCTGCGCTGAGGGACATTAGAAAATTACTCATACATTTAAGGTAAAAGCCTGCACCCACAATCTAAGGGTAAAAAGAAATATGAATTATATGTGGATCAAATAAATGGTTGCATGCTACTAACAGGTTGCCATGAATGGGAGGGTCGACTAGCGATAGGGAGAAACAACGATTTTGTCTAAATTTTAAAATTGGAATGGCTTCAAAAAGATGTGCATGCAGGTAAAGATAGCATGAACAAGACTTTCAGATTAACATATCCCAAGGGTATCGTCACAAAAAGCGTATTATTTGGAGATTGTAAAGGAAATTGATTTACTACAGAATGCATGGCCTAGACAAATGAACTGGATTCTATAGAGGTTAAACATTACAACAACAAGGTGATTCCCAAGGTGAAAGTGAGGTCAGAGGCATCAACATTCGATCACACTGGGCACAAGACGACACAAGCTACAAAGATATTTAAATTCCAAGTTACAGGACATGCAAATTTCACACACAGAACATGCTGCAATAAGATTTAAATTACAAGCTACATAATTGCCAATTTTCACAAAGAGACAACATCACATACCTGAATTTCAGTCCCACTTCAAATTTTCTCCAATTCCTGCAACAAAATTCTTTCTTTTTCTCCCAATTTATGTCTTCCTCTTTCCAACTCCCCTCTTCAAAAGAAATTCCCCAAAAATAAAAATGGCTCAGCTCATAAATTATCACAGACATGCATCTATTGCCCAGAATCCCACTCCTCTGAGAATTTAAAATTTTTCTATTAAAAGAGATTCTCCAAATCTTAAAATTCCACAATCGACAACTCATGACATTAATTTACTACCTAAAATTATTCTTTTAAATAATAACATAATAATTAACCATATCAAAACTTATGATGGTATATAAAACATAAAAGGAATTAATTAATTTAGTCAGTAATAGATTTTACATAAACAATATTCCCAATTATATAACTACTCAAAACACTATTAATTTCACATATTGAGGTATTGCCAAGACAACACATAGACATAACTTAACAAACTTGACCATACTTCACAACTCATGATAACCAACACATGAGGCGAGGACCAAGCATCAAATCACGACACACGACCACAATAGAGGGCAAGGACCGACCTAGTGGAATAAACCTCGTATTATCTCCCATCATCGATACCCATTGGTGCAAGAGCCCGCTCAAACCTGCTATATCAGGTGGATTCGAGGCTCGGTACTTGTAGCCTGCATCTGAACAATTGGTTGTATACGATCAAATACATATATGTCAACACACAGAGAGTCAGAGAATCACGGTGTAATAGGGTGCTCGAAGCGAGTAGTACTACACCGTCTCTACTCTTGAAACAATACCATAACAACTTTTATTTGAATTCAGATACCAATAGATCAATTGAAACATGATAATATTAACTCATTACTAAACATGTCAAGCTCATCATAACTAGAATAATAATAATGCCATCATAAACTCATAACACATGTCTAAACCATATCCGTCGAACATAGTCCATCAAGATCAAAATAAATATAAATCATAACCTACTAATCAAATGTCTCAGAACTGTATCAATGCAATGAAAGACTAGCAACTATCTCAGAACTGACAGAGAGAAATGTAAAACTAACAACTATCACAAACCAAAATACGAGGGGCATTACAGTGTTTCTCCAGTCGATGATGTATGAAGTGCTAAGGATCAAATGATCAGTGCCATTCCAATATGCACATGCAAAGTAGGACTTGGTAGTGGAGTCACACGATGGGAGATATGCGGTGAAGAAGGGAGAGATGTTGGGTGGGTATCAACCCTTTGCCACCAGAGATCCCAAGGTTTTCAATGATCTTGAGGAGTTCCTTCCCTGACATGTCATTGTAGAGTAAGGGGAGAAATTGTTAAAATACTTGTTGTGGTCGAATGGACTTGAGACCAAGTATATAACAATGCAGGACAATCGGTATGTCAAGAATAATTTCATGGTGATCTAATATCACAGTCGTTGGTGGTGCATCTGTTTGCACATTACGATTTCTTAGAGATCAATCCCTCCACAATCACTGAAGTTGTTTTTACATCCCTGTAGAAGGCCACTTCATAATTATCTATCTTCCACTATCTTTAATGTCCCATCTATACGTTTATTCATTCTATGTCCCTCCACTTCATAAAGATGTGTTAGAGTTTGATAGAAATGGGTAAGTGTAAATGAAGATTTATTGTGTAGGATGTTGTGTCGTGAAACTTATCTTGCCATGTAAATTTGAAGTTGATGAGACAAATATGGTCTACTGGTGAAGTTGAAAGGTTTTGAATAAGCCCACCAGAGATCAAGTCTTACTAAGTGCAAGATGCTCGACACCATAAGGGATGAGATTGGGATCATGCCCCAGGTGAATTTGGTGGAATGGATACCCCTCAGACCTTAGCTCTTAGTCGAAGAGGTTCAGCCTAAGACCTCATGCTCCTGAATCGGGTAGCAAAAATGAATTTGTGGATGACCCCCATTAAAAAATATCTATTAGATATTTTGGTGGTTCACAATGAATTTATCTTTGTATTGGTGTTTAAAATTTGATTTTGTTCATTGCAGTAACTTTTTGTGGCCAACATTAAACATAGATATTTTAAGTTTTGACATTATTTATTTTCAAATGTTGATAATAAGACAAAATTTAATTAAATAATAATAAATACAAGGGCAAGAGGTTTTTGTTTCTCAACATTTAAGACATTGTTCCAAAAAATCTACGGTCAAGATTTGTTTGATGGTAGTCCTTTTAATCTGAACCATCATTGTCTTAGTGAGGAGCACTAGATGAAATACATAGATCGATAGTCCAGATTAAATAAGACTACCATGAAATAGAACTTGGCCATTGATTTTTTGAAACAAAACATAATAAATGTTTTAGAAATTAAAAAATATTCACTGTATACGCCTAAAAATGACACAAATCATCCTAAATAAATATTCTAAATATTTATTCCATTCTTCTACCAATTAAATAAATATTATAAATTTATTTAATCAATTCACTGTTCCATAATTAAATAAATTCAATTTATTTAATTAGAAATTCTTCTAAATGTCCTACACAATTAAATAATCATAAATTATTTAATTAAGCCAAATTCCTCTATCCTAAGTTCTAAATTCAAAAATCCACATCACCTTGTCCACCTCATCAAGTTGCACATGTAATTAAATATATTTAATATTTAATTACCTTATTTTCCCTCACCCACATGGCCTATTTCTTCTCAAATCAGAGGTTAGTTAACTAATCAATCAAAAGTGTTAACTAACCTGTCAATTGAGTCAAATCCTCAATCAATTCAGTCAGTTCCATAATCCACTCTTCTAACTGATCAATCAAATCTGTTAACAGACCAGTCAATGGAGTAAACTCTCCAATCAGTTTTGTCACATCCCCTCTTTCATGATGGAGCTGGGACACTTGTCACATTTCTACTGGTTGCACATTCCTCAACCATCCTCAACCGTTGATCTTCATATCTCCTCTCAACCGTTGATTCCCATTCTTCCAAGTCTATAAATGAAGCTTCATCCCTCCATTCTATTCATCCAAGCTATCTATATTGTTACTCTGCAGAAATATCACCAGCGCGCCTTTGGCACCAATCAGTTTTGTGAAATACTCAGTGGCGGTTATGATGAATTTATGGCCGTTGGAAGAGGGTGGATGAATCTTTCCCACAAGGTCAAGTCCCCACTGACAAAAGGGCCAGGGTGTCGTTGAAAGGTCTCATATCAGACGAAGAGTACAGAATCTCCAGGTTACAAGAACTTGAGCTGTTAGAAGAAAGGCACCAGAAAGCCTTCGATCATCTTAAAGCATATCAACAGATGATGTCAAGAAGCTATAACCACAAGGTTCGCCCGAGATGCTTCAAGGTTGGGGACCTAGTTCTAAAAGAGAACCCTCGCAATCAGCAGGACAGAGAAAAGAAAGGTAAGTTTGAGCCTAACTGGCTAGGGCCCTATGTGATTGTAGCTGCTTACGGATCGGGGGCATATCAGTTGGCCACTTCAGAAGGTGAGTTATTTGATGATCCAATCAACAGCATGCACCTTCGTCGGTTCTATACCTAGGAGAACCCCAATGCAAGGGGGCACAATAAAATCAAAACATCAAAAAAATCAAAAAAGTTGAAAAGAGAAAATACAAAAAAAATCAGAAAAAAATAGAAAGCATACAAAAAAAAATTCGTCCTTTGGTGAAAACCTGGCAAACAGGTGCCTTGGATAGGTATCATGGTGAAAACCTGGCAATCAGGCGTCATGTTACTTTCTAGCTTCTCGTGCAAATAAAAGCAAGTGATGAAAACCTGGTAAACAGGTGTTACTTGTGATGAACCGCCTTCTCCATCTTTGGGATTCCAATCACCTTGAGTCTGTTCTTTCTCCATTTGCCCCATTCGATCCATATCTGTCCCACAATAAACACTTGACAGTTACCTATCATGGCTTGATACTCACCTTGCGGCCTTGTCAACCAAGGTTTTGTCCCATACCGTCTCCTTCATGTGAGCCTAGTATAGTGTCTCTCATCGGTGTCCATAGTCCAAGTCTGTGAACTACGTTGCCTCTGCGCCGTCATGTAGGCAAGGCCATTATTCTAATGCGCCCCCGAGGCTTCCATTTCTTCCTTTTCTCCCATTCGTCCCCTTTCTTGTCTTCATTCTTGTCATCTTTCTTCTAGTCCATCCATGGTCCATTAGGGTTTACCCCGAACTATGTTGCCTCTGCGTCGTCACGTAGGCAAGGCCATTTAGTAATGAGCCCCCGAGGCACTAGGTCAGTCCCTTAGGGTCCGTCTCCCCAATAAGGATTATGCAATCTTCTCACCAAGCAACCAAATGCAAGCAGAACCCGCACCTCAAGCAAAACTCTTGACTATGAGCATCTTAACCTATCCAATGCAAAGCAAATACCCAAGGTCTTCTAAATGATTTTATTCAAATTATAGCAAGAAATAAACACATCTAATGGCAAGAATGTTTTGTGGATTGGAACTAGGGTTAAGTTACAGAGTCCTGATTTTTGCTATCATACCTTCCTATGCTACTCGAGGATGCCAAAAGCTAGAGATGCTATGATGGGGGCATGATTACTTTCTTTGTTTGTTGTTTGTGGATTAAACTTTAGTAATGTGAAGCCTTGTCTAAAGACATGATCAGCAAAAGATCATCGAGGACATCAAAGGTATAACATGAATGGGGGCAATCCTTGTTTGTTGATACGCAAAAAGTACTCAGGTCATCTCGGTTCAATTATACCTAGATGCTTGTATTAACTTGCTAAATCAAAATCCATGTAAGTGGTACTCAGGTCATCTCGGTTCAATTATACCTAGATGCTTATATTCACTTACAACATTTCAGAAAATGTACCAAAAACACAATGCCCAATGATGAAATAAAGCACTCTAAAAGCAAAGCATCCATCCTATATCCATTTATACATCCATACCATACCCCATGCAATAAAGATCCAACAATGCAAAGTATCAATACAAATAAAAGCTTGTGAGTCCTTCTATCGAGTCCTTCTTCTATCAATCAGATTTCTATCTATCATCATATCTTTCATCCTTGTCCAGTCAGTCTGAGCAATGATCCAAATGCAAGGTCCATCGTTAATCCATACCAATCAAGTCAAGTCAATCTTGCACAAATGATCCAGTCACAATTAGGGGTCTTGATCTTTATTTGGTCATAAACCAACTCGATCAATTAATCAATCAATTGTCTTATACAGGATGTAACATTGTCGAAATCAGACCAACACACGCGTCTTACATGACATGCTTCATTTCTTGAAACCAGACACTATCCTTCATGTTGCTCTAGGGATCCATCGTTCCCCACCATGACAACACGCCTGTCGTGTTGGTCTAGGGATATATCGTGCCCCGCCATGACAACATTGTCGTATATCGTTATCAGTATATCATTGGTTTACCACTTGACAGGGGCAATACCTTGTTTGTTCTTGTGTCATTTGTGCATACTTTCTTGCTTGCTTGTGTGTGTCATCATTCCATCTTGCATCGCGTATCATTCAGCTCTTTCTTCACCCATTTTCTTCAAACTTAACCTTCTTCATCATGAGATTGTCCATCTCACACCTTCTGCCTTCTTCTCATCCAATCTCCCGAGGGGGCATCCTATCATCATAACTTGTACCAGGGGCAAACTGGGGCATGTATCATCATTTAGACTATCGACTTCTTTGAAGCAACCCTGTAAACTACATTGCATCAAAGAGGGGCAAAATGCATATGCCTAAAAATGACACAAATCATCCTAAATAAATATTCTAAATATTTATTCCATTCTTCTACCAATTAAATAAATATTATAAATTTATTTAATCAATTCACTGTTCCATAATTAAATAAATTCAATTTATTTAATTAGAAATTCTTCTAAATGTCCTACATAATTAAATAATCATAAATTATTTAATTAAGCCAAATTCCTCTATCCTAAGTTCTAAATTCAAAAATCCACATCACCTTGTCCACCTCATCAGGTTGCACATGTAATTAAATATATTTAATATTTAATTACCTTATTTTCCCTCACCCACATGGCCTATTTCTTCTCAAATCAGAGGTTAGTTAACTAATCAATCAAAAGTGTTAACTAACCTGTCAATTGAGTCAAATCTTCAATCAATTCAGTCAGTTCCATAATCCACTCTTCTAACTGATCAATCAAATCTGTTAACAGACCAGTCAATGGAGTTAACTCTCCAATCAATTTTGCCACATCCCCTCTTTCATGATGGAGCTGGGACACTTGTCACATTTCTACTGGTTGCACATTCCTCAACCATCCTCAACCGTTGATCTTCATATCTCCTCTCAACCATTGATTCCCATTCTTCCAAGTCTATAAATGAAGCTTCATCCCTCCATTCTATTCATCCAGGCTTTTGACATCGTTACTCTGCAGAAATATCACCAGCGCGCCTTTGGCACCCTTTTATCATCTACAAGCTTGAGATCACATACTTGCATTGGAGCTTATCTTCATTGCATATCACCATAGCCATTCACCATCGACTTCCTACAAACAGCTAAAAAGATTGCACTCTCTGAGGGCTCACTTCATCTGCAAAAGGACGATCTATGATAGGCGAACAACAGAAGTTTCAAAACAGGAAAGGTTTGCTCTGTATTTGTTCATTGCTTCGTTTATTGAATCCTTCTTGTTTCACTATTCTGTTGATGTTTGGGTCTTGTTTAATTCATTTGATTGATCTACGTTTTACCCTTACATTCACTTTTAAACAATATCATAAATGATAAGAAACAAAAATAAGTTCACTTTAACTAAAAAATTGAAAAAAATCTTACAAATATTTTATTTTATTTTATTTTTCTCAAATCAAATATATATCTTAAAAATTAAAAAAAAATGTCTCTATCCTAAAATCCATTTATATGATAGAAAACAAAACAAGATATCATATTTGGATAGGTATTAGAATTAATTATTTCTTCAAACTAGCACATTTTGGTAGTGAAGTCAATAATAGACAACACTTAGTATCTTCAAATATATCAAGCAACTACTCACTTAAAACTTCTTTAAATATCTCGTGATCGATTTTTCTTAGACAAAAATATCAAGCCCCTACTGACTTAAAACTTCATTAAATATCTCATGATCGAATTTTCTTAAACAAAAATATCAACCCCTACGAACTTAAAACTTCTTTAAATATCTCATGAATGAGTTTTCTTAGACAAAAATATCAAGCCCTTGCCGACTTAAAACTTCTTTACATATCTTGTGCATCTTTTTTCTAGGCAAATCCTATTAGGGATTGATGGTTGTCAGCAGTTTTGGAAGAGGTCTTCTTTGTTCCTAGGCTTGATTTGTTAGCAACTTCTACTCTTCTGGACTGTTATTTGTATTGGCTTTTGCTTTGTCCCGGTCTGTATTACTGACTAGTTCAACTCTTTTAGTCTCTTATATTTAGATTTTTGTTTACTTCTTACAATCTCTCATTTGAGGACTGGTCTTTTGTAATGATTTTTTGCATTGATCAATACCAAAAAAAAACCTTGTTCTTGAGTTTTATTCATAGATAGGGACCTCTCTAGGTGAGCCAATTCGTGAGGGACCATGTAGTAAACTCCTACTCATGTTAGGTAAATGAAAAGTTAGAGTTGAGTAGATGGAAGTGATACTTTCTGTCAGGGTGTATATCCCACTACCTTCACTACACTTGGAATCTTTTGCTTTGCATTAGGGTCTGGTTGACTAGAGGATTGATTTTCTCTATTCAGAGGGTGCAGCTACCATTATCAGGTGCATAATCATGGACCTGACATTAACACTGGGATTATATTTTCCCTTTTCAAATTTGAACCCTATAACCTTTGTCTAAACATAGCCAACCAATTTTGTCTTTGTCAAGTGGGTAGTAGGTTATTGCAAGGCAATAACTTGGAAGCATACACTATCTTTTTGCCTTTCTTCTTGCTAAACTATGGTTAGGTCCTCATTGAGGTACATTTGTGTACCTCTAAGGTGTTAGATTTCTACCCAAGCATGCAAGTGATTGAGAGAAAGCAAAATAGAAATCAAATATGAGCTAAATAAATTGTATTCAACTCAAGAGAATGCAAAGCATTACAATAGAATGGGGTGCTCTTATGGTGTAGCGACTATATCGACGATGAGATCCCTCTCCACCACAAGTATGTGCTTTTGGTGTGACGGCAAAATCTAACATGGTATCAGAGCCATGTTGTCTGGTATAGCTCATTATTTTTCTGATTTCTATTTTGCTTTCTCTCAATCACTTGCATGCTTGGGTAGAAATCTAACATAAGGAACCTTTTGTTCCTTTGTATCATGTTCTTGTCTTCTATATTCCTCAAGGTAACTCTTACGTGCCTTCTCTTTCCATCTCCTATCCATTTTCAATCTTATTTGCTTGGTGAATGAATCCTGTCCATTACAGTTGGTCTTTAAAAAAGTCTCTTGCTAGATCTTTTGTGATTTGCTTCTTGCCATAGTCTTTTAGTCCTTTAATGATGATATGCACATCCCTATCACTTCTATCCTTTTCTTCTCTTATATACTTCCTGACTTATTTTTCTATGATTTACCTTTGCATGTCTGATGGTCCCTTCACTACTTGAGCCCAGGATTTGGACTCCTCTATTTGTTCTCTTGGTGAATTTTCTTTTATCTCCATGTTTGCTATTGCTGATTGTATCTCTTCTATTTGTGAATCATTTCTTTCTTCTAGTAATTTTGTCTTGTTTTCTTCCACTATTTTCATTTGGCCTAGAACCTACCTTATCGAAATCAAACTCTTACTCGCCTTTTTTCCATGGTGTTTTGTAATTTGTTTACCTACTCTTTGAGAAGTTTGTTCTTCATTGTTAATTCCCAGTTGGATTTTGTGACTGCTTTCATCTTGATGCTGTCATATTGGCCCCTTGCTTCTAGAGTATGGAGCCTCTTTTTCATGATCATTAGCTCATCAATTCACATATAATTTTGAGGATCACATTAGTGGTGTTCTAGTAGGGCTATATAAATATGTGTGCTCTTGACTATCTTCAACCCTTTCTTCCTTGTTTTCTAGGTGAGTTTCAACCTTGATTTTCTTTGTCTCTCACATTTTCCTTTCCTTTACCTTTTTTTTGCTCATTTTGTTCTTCTTATGCTTGCTAGGTTTCTGCTATCTACTAAGGTCTTATGCATTTTTTTTGGTAAAATAGCTATGAATTTTCCCTTTTTTGCATGCTTCAATTTTTGAGTTTGCCTACGTCTTAGAATTCCCTTGTATTATTTTACATTTACATAGGCAATGTATCTTTCCACTATGTTTGAAAAGTTGGTTTGAGGATACCCTAGCATGCATGCCCCCCATGTGCCATTTGTTGCTCATGCATGAGAATTGAAACTAGGGTACAAGAGATCAATTGAGGGTCTTAATGGGAAGTGTGTTGAGAAGTTAAAAGGGATTAAAAAACCTTCTTGAGGTAATATTCCAATCATTGGCCTGTGTACTTGTTTCTGCCTAAAACTTTTCTATTGTTTCAATTTTACCGATTGTGTATTATGTTGATCCTATTATCTATGTTTGATCTACTATGCTTGTGTCATTATCTTATATATTTTTGTTTGTGTCTCCCGAGTCCGCCAAAGCTTCGACGCCACTTTCACTACCTCCTTTCATAAGATCCCACCCCTGTTTGATGTTTGTGATTTGCTTTGATAGAAGGGTCATGCAAGAGAACCCCACCTTATTAGTACTTGCCATGACATGGTATTGTTGCATTCGATATTCAGAATTTTGCATTAATCTTTTAAAGTATTGGTCAATCATTTTTTAATTTTTCTTCTCACTATAGTTTGTAGTTTTGACCAAAAATTATGATTGGCTATGAACCTTTACCTCTTATTCCTAGCTTCACGTTAATCTATGCAAGCAATAAATAATTGAGTCAATATCACCCATACAAAAATGAAATCAAATGAGTATAGCCCATACTGAAAATCAAATCAAATAGACTTTGTCTTACGAAAGTAAATATTAAAATAAATGAGAGAAGACATTTATGAAGGCACATCAAAATAATTACGTTCGCTTTGGAACTTCATCCACATGGTGATAAGAAGTTGAAGAATGAAAAATCAATTGAAATAAAAAAAATCTTTGAATGTCAAATAATATTAAGTGAAAAGGCTAACATTTAGGCCCATGGAACAGGGATTTGACATTTATATTGAAAGATTGGACAATTTGTAGTACATTTGTCTTTGTCATCACTCCATTAGATGTTCACTATCCACAGTTTTACTGTTCCAGCCTTGATTGCCTTTATGGGTAATCATCGGATTCCTCATGAGGCCGCTGCAAAAAAGCATGTTCCTCATGTTGTGTTCTTGGATTTGGAACCAATTTTCATCTATGAAGTTCAAACTAAGACTTATCAC
Source organism: Cunninghamia lanceolata (assembly GCA_027924645.1). Taxonomy (NCBI): domain Eukaryota; kingdom Viridiplantae; phylum Streptophyta; class Pinopsida; order Cupressales; family Cupressaceae; genus Cunninghamia; species Cunninghamia lanceolata. The sequence goes on along the minus strand of BSBN01000870.1, from coordinate 11,959,511 downwards.
CATCTTTTTCACCCAGAGCAACTCATCAATGGCAAAGAGGATGCTATAAATAACTTCGCCCATGGCTGCTACACCAGTAGGTGAGACTCCTCAAATTACCATGCCAATGTTATGCTTTCTGTTATCTTGAAACCCTAAATTGAGTATGCAAGTTTTTATATTGTCCATTCAATCCCTAGTGACATTATTTTTATTTTTATGTGTTTAGTTAGTAAGGAGATAGTGGATTTGGGTCTGTTAGTTTACCCATCTCCTCAAATGTCCACATTTATGGTGGAACCCTACAATAGTGTGCTCTCAACTCATTCGCTATTAGATCATACTAATGTTGTTCTATTAGATAACGAGGCCATTTATGACATCTATAGTCATTCACTTCACATCGAGTGCTCTACTTATACTAACCTTAATAGGCTTGTTTCCCAAGTCTCTAACTATCTTTTCTATTTATGGTTCTTATGCGCAGGTCTTTAATTGTAGGGTGATTCAATGGATTTAGTAGACAGAATATATCCAAAGATAAACAAGCTCTTCCAACGCTTCATTGCATCCGCATCCAATTCTTTTGAGCTCCTCCTTGTAAATATATGTTATATTTTTGTTTATAGTTACATATATTAGAATTCCACTTACAAGAAAAACTCTAGGCAATTCTTCATTTTTTGTGGACTTTGGGGAGACAACATTACACAATGCAAACCCCAGTATCTAGACATTTTTCCCTTCACACCTAAGCTGGTAAGATGAAATGCTAACACTTCATCAAATTTTTATGTGTTTAATCTACCTCAATTCTATCCTCTTTGGTGGGTCACGTTAGCATCAATACTCTTATAAGGTATATACCCTATTGATTATTAGTTCCCTACTTCCACTTTTGCTGGTGTGAGATTTGTTCCTTCAACACAACCACCATAGGCTCATATAGTCCAAATAAAATTTAGGGTTCTTCAATCTTAGTTTTGAGGAGTTTTTTTTGGATTTTAGGGTTTTAGGTTTTGTTTTGAAAGAAATTATTGGTGGAGTTGAAATTTCATTATAAATCAAGTTTGATAAATATTTGGCATATATGTGATGTTTAATATAAACTAGATCATATAGTTGTTGTGACTGTATAATGTGTTAAGAGTAAAATTTATTTCAATTTATCCAACTTTCTTTACAGGGTGAGATAGAGTATACATCTATAATTTGATTATTGTGATACTATTTAAGCCTATCATTACCTTAGAAAGAAAGCAAACATAGAAAAATAGATGGAGCATCCAAAATGCACAGGGTTTTTCCTTTGATAAATTATCATTTTCAAATGGAGGAATTGTCTTTTGGCAAACCCATCTGATTATCACAATAAATTAATAAAGAGGAAGGTGATGTCAACATGCCAACAAACATTACGATCCAAAGTTGGGAAATGTATATGATATTATTTATTTTCCAAAGAACAAAATGCTATCATAATAAGCACCAAGGACCAAGGGAGCCAAGAATTACATGTATGAAATAGATTATAAATATTTTGTCTTTCGTACTACACTGTTTATAAACATAAACAAAAACTGGAAAGGGCAAAGAACTACTTCTTTGATATGTGACTATATACATCAAAACCAAGATTATCATATACCTTCAAGTAAAAAAGTTTGCCCATCACAATTGACATAAAAGACTAGGATTCCGAGTCTTCAAGAAATACATTTGTTCTATACCAGAGGCAATGGTTGTAGAATTATAAAGAGTTTGCGGGATATCAAGTCTTCTTTTTGTAAAATTGATGGTACTTCCTGCTATGTTCCGATTCAGATTCCACGAACCACATTTTCAACTTTATCTTCTCGAACTAATATAAAACTGCTGAAGAATACACTCCCTGATGCACAACTATGCGAAAGCCCAAACTCTCCATCAAATACTAAATCTAATGAAAGTTGGTGACATCTCCCAAAAACCAATGTTCCAACCACAAGTTTCTTGCCATTCACATGAACATAGAGATGAACTCTCTCACTTCCTTTTAGAGTCTCTCAGTCATACAAATTACATAAGAGTTTTGGAAGTGAGGCTGCCTATGGATGCATAGGCAGCCTCAATCAAGCTCTACAGGGTCATAGTTTCTTCTTCACCAAGGAAATGAGAGCAAGATGTAGGGACGTCTTCATATCCATTCACTTCTTAAGAATGCATGCACCCGATTAGGCCCCCCACCTCCCCAGAGCAATTACCAACCGCAAAGAATCTACCGGTCAGGGAGTGCAGGAGGAGCCAAAAATATTAGTTGTGCCACTTAGGGTAGCACCAAAAGGAGCTTAATCGACAACATGAAGGCATTTGTCAGGTTCCTAATAAATGTTTTCTGTTTCAATATGTTTTAAATCTATACCATCATCGTCCATTGACCAGGGTCCAATATAGTATTTTCATGTATATTTTGGCCTTAATGGCCACTTTGTACTTAATTTCATCATCCACCATAGGTGAGCAAACTCTACTACTCTTTAAGTTTTATATTAATATAATTATTTCAAATTATTATGTCAAATCAATCACAAAAATCAATGCCTTAAGTTTCTAAACTGTATTCTATTATAATTCTTCAATCTTATACATTCATATCTCACAATCTTACTACAATAAAAACACAAACACAATCAAATGACAAGTACTAATCACTACGTGACACTTATTTAATATTTGTGATTTGTTTTGATAAAAGGGTCATGCACTTCTACAGAATAAAATAAAAAAGTTATAAGAAGATGCAAGGTAAAGAGAGGGGTGGGGCTCACCTATTTTCTATTTGCGGTTGTTCTCCTCTTTCCTTGCTCTTGCTCCTGGTCCCACTTCCCACCTTCACGTGAAAATGGGGCCGACAAAACCTGTGGACGCCCGAAAACTTGCTAGAGAAGTTAGTTTATTATTTACTGGACGCGTCGAAAACTTCAAAATTTAATCAATTTCTTTAAAAGTGGCCGACATATTCTTTGGATAGTTGTCGTCGGTGCCGCCCTACGGGGCCCTTACCTATTTTCTAAGCATTTTTCCTTAATCTTTTGCTGGTCGTTTCTAAGAAAGGAACATGTTCATCTACGACATCTACAGATTTTCTATAAAGTTCCCCTCTGCCCTTCGCCTGCACCAACAATCCATTTTCTGCACTCCTGCGTCGCATTAATCAATGGCATCCTCATCCTCATCTAATCCTCATTCTCGTCCTCCCGCTTTTTCTGGGATTGAACCTCCAAGCAAACGGAGGACGGTAGAGGAATCTTCAAGATTGTTTGATGTGTTCATCAACCACAGGGGCCCTGATGTCAAACACACTGTAGCCCTTCAGATTTACAACTCTCTTACGGAGTTAGGAATACGTGCATTTCTTGACTCGGAAGAGAAAGAACTCGGTGATTCATTTCCTTCAACTATTGAGAATGCCATCCACTCTGCTTCGGCTCAAATCGCTATCTTCTCCGATGGATACGCAGAGTCTCCCTGGTGTTTGGCGGAGCTGGTTCTCATGTCACAGAGTAGAGCTAAGATTTTTCCATTGTTTTACGGAGTGAAGCCTTCTGATCTTCGCTACATAGAAAAGGGAGTGTATGCCAAAGCGTTCACTAACTATGAAAAGAAGGAGAGGTATATGGAGAAGCTTAAGGAGTGGAAGGAAGCCCTCCAATCTGTTTCATTTATCACAGGACACGAAATCAGCAGCAATTCCAAGTAAGCAATTCGAAGTCCTTGTAATTTTTCCTTTTTCCCTTGCATGAAATTTCTCGATTTTAGGCCGCCAATTTTTTTCTTATTAAAATCCCCTTTTCCTTTTGTAAACTATCAGTGACTGGCAAAATGTAGTGTCAGCGGTCCTAAAAGAAGTTCAAAGGACAAAATCTCTACATGTAGCCAAATACCCAGTGGGACTTCACAAGCTTGTGACAGATTTTGAAAGGCTGTGTCTTGATAAGCTTGTGAAGGATTTTGAAAGGCAGTGCTGGACGAATGAAGGCAGCAAAGAAAAGCCTCAGATTGTCGGCATTTATGGAATGGGTGGAGCGGGCAAAACAACTCTGGCCAAAGAGTTGTTCAACCTAAAGAAGTCCCAATATAGGCGATCCTGTTTTCTGTTCGATGTGAGGACAGCCTATGCAACTAACAGTTTTCCTTCTTTACAGTTGAAACTCCTCAAGGATCTCTTCCAACAAGATGAACTCAATTTTCATTGTACAGAGGAAGGCACAAGTCATATTGAGGACTGCATAGGAAGGAGTAACCAGTTGAGTTTCCTAATTGTTGTAGATGACATTGATCACGTGCAACAGTTGGATGCTCTACTCATCATGGAAATGCTAAAGAAGTCAGTTAAAAGCCTGATAATTGTTACAACCCGTGATGTAGGGGTGCTTATAAACACAGGAATTACTGCTGCCTATAATCTAAAAGGGATGGATAGAGACGATGCGAGAGAGCTGTTTTGTTGGCATGCCTTTGGCCAAACCCATCCGGCTAATGATTACCAGAATCTGGTTAACTCCTTTCTAAGTGTTTGTGGAGGCTTGCCTCTGTCTCTTCAAGTTCTTGGCAGTCATGTTCGTGGCAGAGATCAGAATTATTGGAGCTTAGAATTGAGTAAAGTTAAGAAGACATTGCCTCGAGACATACATCAAAGACTTAAAATAAGCTTTGATGCACTGGATGACGAGGAACAGCAAATTTTCATGGACATTGCATGCTTTTTTGTTGGTGAATTGAAAGAAATTGCCATACAAGTATGGGAGGCATCAGGATGGAGCGCTCAACATGCCCTGGAAACACTTGAAAACAAATGTCTTGTTCAAGAAATGGTTGGATTTAGATTGAGAATGCATGACCATCTGCGGGACTTGGGAAGAGAAATGGCAAATGCACTGAGCCGTCCTCGTCGGTTGTGGCGTCCCCAAGATCTTGAATATCTGGTATGCTTTTTCCTCCTCCGCTTTCTGCTTCATATCAACTGATATTTTTACATCTTTTAACTTCTTAATGCAAAACTAATCTGAGCTGCTTCTGTGATTGCAGAAATCAGAGGAATCGCAAAACATCCTTGCTCAAACCAAAGGCAGATGTTTCCATTCCTTTCTTGACAAGCTCACGGGTTATCGAATTACATACTTTGTAGGGGTATCAGAGTTCAGTGCTGAGTGGGCAACTATTTTGTTGTGGCTTCAGGTTGAGTTTCCTTCACGGATTCGTGACGATAGGTTACAGCCGAGCATTCCTTCATGGATCCCTCTTCAAAATTTGCGATATTTAATAATCCGCAATTTACGTCTCAAAACGTTGTGGCAGAGCCACATACAGGTATTATGTTATCAAATGAAAATTAAATTTTTATTAAAGGTACTTTCTTTATTATTATTAGCCATTGAATGTGAGTTTAAAACAAATTTATTTTGAGTTTCAGGCACCCACCCAATTGAAGGAGCTGCAGATATATGATACTTCTTTGGAAGAATTTTCAGATTTATTAGGAATGTCAAATAGTTTGGAAAAAATTGTAATTAACAGGTGTCCTCGTCTGAAGACCTTGTTAGGATTATCTGATCTTAAGAAGCTGGTAGAATGGAACATTTCTGAATGTCCGGAGCTCGAAGAGCTGCCTTGTATTGCGCGTCAAACTTGCCTTGAGAAGCTTACCATTGTCAGATGTGGGAAGCTGCAGAACATAACTTTGCCAACAACACTAGTGGATCTCACAATAGATGGTTGCAGAGAACTGAAAACAGTGGCGACTATTTGTGATCATAGTGAATGTTTGGAGCTACGGGAGTTCTCAAGTGTTGCCCGACTGAGCTGTCTGAAACATATTACAATTTCGACTTGTGACAAGCTGCAGACCATACAAGGCATTGATGAGCTGCGTGCATTGGAAAGTCTTCAGTTGAAAGACTGTCCGGAGTATGAAGAGCAACCCTGTTTTCCATGTCAAACTTGCCTTGTGAAGACTACAATTGTCAGATGTGGGAAGGTGCAGAACATAACTTTGCCAACAACACTCGCGGATCTCACAATAGTTGATTGCAGAGAACTGAAAACAGTGGCGGCTATATGTGATCATAGTGAACGTCTGGAACTACAAGAATTGTCAAGTGTTGCCCGACTGAGCTATCTGAATCAGATTACAATTCGGACTTGTGACAAGCTGCAAACCATACAAGGCATTGATGAGCTGCGTGCATCGGAAAGTCTTCAGTTGATCGACTGTCCGGAGCTTGAAGAGCTGCACTGTTTTGCACGTCAAACTTGCCTTGAGAAGATTACCATTGTCGAATGTGGGAAGCTGCAGAACATAACTTTGCCAACAACACTCGTGGATCTCACAATAAATGGTTGCAGCGAACTGAAAACAGTGGCGACTATTTGTGATCGTAGTGAATGTCTGGAGCTACAGGAGTTGTCAAGTGTTGCCCGACTGAGCTGTCTGAAGCAGATTACAATTCGGGCTTGTGATAAGCTGCAGAGCATACAAGGCATTGATAAGCTGCATGCATTAAAAAGTATGCAACTTTCATATTGCAGCAACGCAGCAATACAGAATTGCATTACCATGTTGAAGGTACTGATTTGAAGACTCCTTTAAACATTTAACAACATTTTCTTGCTTTGAAGGGACAGCCAGAGAGTAAAATTTTCAGTATTTAGCTTAAATTTTGTTTTCCCTTACTTGATTTTCTTAACTATTATTTTAGGTTATTGGTAAATGAAAATGGGGCTTTTTCTTTTCTTTTCCCATTGCAGAGTCTGCCGTCAGAACTTCTCATTGTGATGGGAAGACCAGCAGATGGAGTGCTGTCAACTTTAAATTCACATCTCTTTTCTGACGCCAATGCAGTAATTCATGAAGTTGGTACCCGCACAAGCGATAAAAAAATAATGTCGAAATGCAGTGCAGTCATCTTTTGCGCTGTGGTTGTTGTTGATAGTTTTACCTCATTCCAGAGGGTACGTCAATGGTTGTGGACGGATTAGCAGTCAAACTCGGGTTGGGTTTGGGCTTGGGGTTGGGGTCGGGGTTGGGATTCCCGCTGGGTTGTGTGGCAAGGAGAATGGATAATTACCATCGTAACTAGGACCACCGACGAAGATAAAAGGATATTCAATCCTGAATGGGAACGTCTTCTTGTGAGTTCTGGAATAATAAAGAAGGGGTATAAGGTGGGCCTAAAGAAAGATGAAGAATGGAAATCTGAGCATGTATTACATACAATTACTGATAGGTTATACCACAAATAAGTGCAAGTTAGGCTGGTCATCTTCTCTTAAATTATGGGGGCTTTTGACTTTGAGGAGGATAGGAGAGGATATTGTTAACTGTGTATTAGCAAGATAATCTAAAATTGTTATAATTTGTAATATTAAAATAATTATTTTTTTTTAGTATTTCAATAATATTAAATAAATTAATTTAATAAAATAAAATCAATAAGATAAGAACTTATCATTTTCCATTAACATACAACTTAATAATATTTGTCTTTCTCTTAAGAATTGGCAATATTTTCTTATTTCTATTGGGAAGAGTAAAAATATAATTTACAAAATACTTATGCCAATGCTATGGTATCTAATTTTTATGCCCCATTAAATCTACAAAATATCTTTTATTACTAATATGCTTTGACATTAATATTTGGGTATTAAAACTTGTTCATAGGCTCAACTCTCTTAATCTATATTGTACTTAATCTATTCCTCATCTCAAGTGTCACTACCAAAAACTACCTCCTCTTCTAACACTCACCCTCTATTTTTTATGGTGAGCCCAAGGTCGAGGTTTCTGCATCCATCGTTTTCTCCAATAGATTTATCGCACTGTGTGAAGGCATTTTTTGAGGGTGTGCATCTTATTGGGAATGGACATAATGAATGATCTTTGTCTATTAACAAAGGATCTCTTCATGCTACCATGGGATCTCACTTTGTTGTGACTGGTGCTCCCTCAAAGGGTTTAATTAGTAGAGGGTTGTACATTTCGGAACAAATATGAAGGTTACTTTTGAGAGGGACTATGTTTTCAATGTTGTCAAAACTCCTCTACCATCAAATTCTTGAGCTTTCATGGTGTAGCATTACTCTATATCTCATCCAACTACCCCAAAGTTAGAACCCTCGACTACTAAAAGTATCCATCCACATCAGATTCCTATAGTTTTGTTTGGAGAAGATGCCATTGAGTATAAAAATAGGTTGAAACAACTCACCATTATTTGTAAATTTTAGAACATTTGGCCCAATATGATTGCATTGCATGACTAATTAAGTACTCATTGGAAAACTTTAGTAAAAAAGGATTTATCTATTCTATTTCTAGTTTATGGTTCTATGTGAATCCATCAAGGATAGGGATGCCCTACTTAGCAATGACCATTGGTTCTAAGACAATGCTCTTCCATGAGATAAACCTTTGCACCCTAATTTTAATCCCCTAAAATAATCCTTCCCTTTATCCCCAATTTGGGTGGGATTGTTGAACCTCCTAGTCTAACTATAGAAAAAATAATATCTCTCCATCAGAAATTATTTGGGTAATCTTATTTTAGTTCCTAATATGAATTTAATGGAATGTCATTTCACTTATGTAAGGATCCATTTTAGATTTGATTTATCAAAGAGGCTATTGGTTGAAATGTGCTTAAATGATGGTAATTGGGAGCGGATTAAGTGACTTGATTACAAAGGGATACCCTTTAGTTGTCAAGCTTGTTTTGTAACTAGTCATTTAGCCACAAAATGGTTGAAGGCCTCTCCTTCACAATAATGCTTTGTCTCCACAAAGATGACCACCTAGTGGATAGGTATGGGGTCATTGTAGCACATTTCACAGTTGAGTATATTGTCTTTTCATTGATGTCAAAATGAGGTGGTTTTCATTGATGCCAAAATGGTAGTGACATCAGTAACATGGTCTTCATCAGTGACATGGTCTTCATGGTAATGACATCAATGACATGGTTTTCATCAGTGACATGGTCTTCATGGTAATGATTTCAGTGATCAATGATGTGGTTTTCAGATCTTCAGTGACATGTTTTTCAGTGAAATGGTGTGAATAGTTTTTTCAATTAAATGGTGTGAATATGTGACATGTCCTATGTCATGTCATATAATTATCAATTGTATAAAGAGAATGTTGTGATATATATGATATCTCATCTATACTCATCTGTAGTCAGCATATGTGGTCAGGTAAAGCATATGGTGAAAAGTTAAATCATATGGTGTAAAGATCAAATTGTCATATTTGCTTATTACATGGTATAAAGTTTTACAAAATCCAAACTTAGATTAAAAACCAAAAATCTAACTGTCAAAGCACTTTTGTTCTAATCTCCTGTTGACCGGTCGAGGAGGTTATCGGGTTTTAAGTAACAACTTAAGGGTATGTGCCTCGTTGTTTTTACCGGCCCCTTGTGTTAGGTTTCGGTTGAGCGCCGGTGCAAGCTTCAAATGTGGGCGCGAAAAAGCCGATCAACGGCTAAGTTTTAAATGACAGTTGGCGGGGGTGTCCTCATCGGATGGTGGAGGTTTAAACAGAGCCCCATTTAACACATCCTAAATTTGATGGTTTTTGTGTTTAGAAAAGGCAAGAAAATCAAGCTTTTTGTTTCTATTCTAGTGAGACAGCGAAGCCCAAGAGATGTGGAGTCTTGAAGGTTGAAGTTAGAAAGTTTGTTAAGATTTTTTGTCAGATTTGGAAGGTTTCCTACGACAGAGAATGTGAAAAGAATGTAATCTTCATTTTGGTGTTTTAGTTTTTATTTTTCTTTTAGAGAATGTGAGATGAATAAAATATGATGTTGGAAGTTGAACCAATTTTTTGAAATTATTGATTGATGGAAATTCATTTGGTATATAGAGAGTTTTTGAATGGCAGGTGTGATTTATTGCAGATAAGGGATAATCTTGAAGAGTGTGATAAAGTTTTTCAGAGCATAAGATAAAGTTGATTTTGAGTTGTAGAGTTTTAAGGAAGGTTTTTTGAGGATGAGAGAGATTTTGAGAAGATGAGAGATTTTGCTATGAGATGAATTTTTGCAGGTATGATGGTGCAATCCAGATTGAAAGATTTTTATGAATGAAGAGCAGAGTATTATTTCTTGTTGATGGAAGATGCAATCAAGGTTGAAGTGTCACAGAGCAGATTGAAGATTTGAAAGATAATCATTTTCAGAGAAGGTTAATTTTTCAATTTTGCAGTCAGAGAGTTTATAATATTGTAAATTGTTTTTGGAATTGTGTTGCAGAGGAAAAATACATTTAGTTGATTCTTTTTAAAAGGGAGAAATAAGGTATTGTGATTATAGAAACAGGGAAATCCCCTGATTTGTTCTTTTCAATAAATTTCTGATGTTGTAATGTCAGTGAGACATGTAGAGAAGTACAATATGCCAGTGAGGCAAAATTGTAATGTCAGTGAGACAGTTGTAGATCTAAAATTTTGTTAAGCCAGTGAGGCAGTTGAGTGGTTTTTATACCCCAGGAGGGTTTTCCACTCGGGAAATTTCTTGGGTCAAATTTTATGTGGTGATACTTTGCATAATCTATTTATCTATCTGAAGAATTCTATAATTGTGAAGTTAAGTTTATTAAAAGGATTAAAAAGTGTTATAATTTGTTAACAACGCTGATTCACCCCCCCTCTCAGTGTTGTGTGTATTCCTACAATTGGTATCAGAGCCTGGTACCCTGTCAAAGCTTAATCAGCTTGGGTAGATCATATTTCTGGAATACTTATCATGGCAAGTCAAGAAGGTTACTCAAATTATAAAGCACCTGTGTTTGATGGTTCTAACTATGCTTTTTGGAAATTCAGGATGGAGTCATATTTGTCATCTCTGGGGTATGATGTGTATGCTGCCATTATTACTGCATATACTGCTACAAATCCTCCTAGCACAGCTGATGAGAAAAGGGCATATGAAAATAATGCTAAGGCTAAAAATGCATTATGTTGTGGTCTTACCAATGACATACTTGTCAAAATCATGGAGTGTAAAACAGCCAAGGAAATATGGGACAAACTGTCTAATATTTATCAAGGAGATGATAAAATCAAAGAAGCAAAACTGCAATCCTACAGAGCCAAATTTGAAAGTCTCAGAATGAGTGATGATGAGAAAGTAGCAGAATATCTTCTAAGGGTTCAAGAAATTGTAAATGCTATTAGAGGACTTGGTGATACACTGGAAGAGAAGACAGTTGTTACAAAAGTCTTAAGGACTTTAAATCCAAAATATGAATCCAAAGTGTCTGCAGTTGAAGAAAGAGACTTAAGCAAAGTTACCTTTGATGAACTTCATGGCACTTTCACAGCTTATGAGATGAGAATTAGTAATGACATACCTTCAAGCAAAGAAGCTGCTTTCAAATCAGTCAGAAAAGAAAAGGAGATTTCTAATTCTGAAGAATTGGATGATGATCAAGAAATATCTCTTGCAAGCAAGTTGAAGAAGGGATCTGTTGGTAAGTACAAAGGTAAGCTTCCATTCAAATGTTTTGAGTGTGGAAAGATTGGACACTATGCAGCTCAGTGTCCTTACAAAGACCTAGACAGTGATGAAGATGAAAACAAAAAGCAGTTTAAAAAGAAACAGTTTGTTTCTAGAAGGAAAAATAATTTCAGAAAGAAAAGAAGTTTGTTCATCAAAAATGTTGACATGACTGAAAGTGATTCAGATGATTTTCTTGATGAAAATGCACGGACTTTATTTATGACTATTCTAAATGAAGTTCAAAATGAAAAATGTGAGGAATAATCAAACAGTTGTGAAGCTGTTATTGATTTTGAAGGAGAATTGATGTGTGCATTAAGTCAAGTCAAGAAACTTAAAAAGGAAATCATTGCACAAAGAAGTCAGTTTCAAAAAGAAAATGATATCATGAATAATAAGTTAACTTGTTATGAGAAACAAATTACTGATCTAATTCTTTCTCTTGAAGAAAGTAAGAAAATTATTGATGATAAAGACAAAGAGTTGAATAACAAGGACAAGGAATGTCATACACTTGAAGCTGAAATTGTTGATCTGAGAAGAAGACTTGATATGTGCAGAAGTAGTGATAAACTTGATGATCTTCTTGATAGACAAAAAGGATTCAAAGATAAATCAGGTCTTGGATTTGAAGAGGGACAATGTTCTCAAAAGGCTAGTACAAAAGGCAAATCAATCATAAGGACAACAAACTACAACAGGAGTGATACTTTCAGGTATAATGCTCACTTTACTGGATATTGTTTTTGTTGCAACAGGTTTGGACATAAAGCCAGTGAATGCAGATTTGGAGTCAGAAGAGAAATGCATTTATTTCCAAGGAACCCATTCATGTTTTTAAGAAGTTTGAAGTGTCACAATTGTAAAAATTTTGGGCATATTGCCAAATTCTGTAGACCTTCTTTGCAAATGCAGCAAACAACAAGGAATACTGTTTCAGGTTTGTCTTCTTTGAGTTCTGAAAAGAAGTTGCTTGTTTGGAAACCTAAGGTAATCAATAAGAGCTTTGATGTTATGATTGCACAAGCAGCTTTTCATGCCAAAAAGAAGGAACAGTGGGTGATTGACAGTGGTTGCTTCAACCACATGACAGGGGACAAAGATAAGTTTGTTAAATTTGAAGACATTAATGAAGGTTCTGTTATGTTTGGAAATAATGATTGCATTATGATCAGAGGCAAAGGTACAATTCTTCTTGATGATGAAACACCACTACATGATGTGTATTTTGTAGAAGGATTGAAGCACAATCTGTTAAGTGTCAGTCAAATATGTGACAATGGTTTTAATGTGGTTTTTGATGCACATGGATGTGAGATCAAAAAGAAATCAGGTAAAATTATTGCAGCAGGTCTAAGGACTAGTGGTAACATCTACAATCTTCATAACTTAGAAACTAAAAGTGTTGTTAGCCATATCTATTTCATGGGTCAAATTGAGGAAAGCTGGTTGTGGCATAGAAGACTTGGTCATGTGAATTTTGACAATCTTGTGAGAATCAGCAGGAATCACAATGTCAGAAATATGCCTCATATTTCAAAACCAAGTAATACTATATGCAAAGAGTGTCAACTGGGTAAGCAAACCAAAGTTAGTTTCAAGCCTAAGGAGTATTTTACTTCAAAACCTCTGCAGCTGGTACATTCAGATTTGTGTGGTCCTACAAGGACTAAAGCTCTGGGAGGAGAAAAATATTTTATGCTTTTCATTGATGACTTTTCAAGAATGACATGGGTAACATTCTTAAGGCATAAATTAGAGGCATTTGATAGATTCAAAATCTTCAAGAAGATGGTTGAAAAGGAATCTGATTTCAAGCTAAAATGTTTAAGGTCAAACAATGGAGGAGAGTACACTTCAAAGGAATTTGAGGAATATTGTGAAAAACATGGGATAAGAAGGCAATTCTCCACTCCTAGAACTCCACAACAAAATGGGGTAGCTGAAAGGAAAAACAGGACTGTAAAAGAAATGGCAAGAACCTTACTACACGATGCAAATTTGTCTAATGTCTATTGGAGAGAAGCTGTTCATACAGCTGTATATACTTTGAACAGAGTTCAATTAAGGGTAAAGTCAAATTATACTCCTTATGAACTTTGGTATGGTAAGTCAGCTAATGTTGGGTATTTTAGAATTTTTGGAAGTAAGTGTTATATCAAGAAAGATAATGATAGCTTATGTGGTTTTGAGTCTAGATGTGATGAAGGCATATTTCTTGGTTATTCTACACATAGCAAGGCATATAAGTGTTTTAACAATAGGCTCAAAGGAATAATTGAAAGTACTAATGTTAAGGTGGATGAGGATTTGCAGCCCTGTATGCAGTTGATTCATGACAATGAAGTTGATCATCATTCACAAAAGGAAGAAGAAATTCAGGTAGAGGAAGAAGATCCTGAAAAATCTGTTGATGTTAAGACAAAGACTCCTTCAAAGGCATATCAAAGAGATCATCCTCATGAGTTGATCATTGGGGACAAGGATAGTGGTGTGGTAACTAGAAGAAAGCTTGCTGCTGCACATAATCAAGCACATGTATGCTTGATATCTGAAATGGAACCTAAAAGTTATGTTGAGGCCAGCAAAGATGAAGCCTGGATTAAAGCCATGGAAGAGGAGTTAAGTCAAATAGAAAAGAACAAAACATGGGAACTTGTTCCAAGACCAGAAGGTAAGAATGTTATTGGATCAAAATGGGTGTTTAGGAATAAGCTTGATGATAAAGGTAAAGTTGTTAGAAACAAAGCCAGATTAGTTTGCAAAGGGTATTCACAAATTGAAGGTATTGACTTTGAAGAAACATTTGCTCCTGTTGCAAGATTAGAAGCTATAAGAATGTTTTTAGCTTTTTCAGTTTATATAAATTTCAAAGTTTACCAAATGGATGTAAAATCAGCATTTCTAAATGGAGATCTTGAAGAAGTCTACATGGAACAACCAGAAGGTTTTGTGAATAAAGATAATTCAGATCATGTTTATAGGTTGAAAAAGGCTTTATATGGTTTAAAGCAAGCTCCAAGGGCTTGGTATTATAGACTGGATAAGTTTCTGCAAGAACAGGGGTTTACAAAAGGAAGTGTGGACAGTAATCTGTACTATCTATTCAAAGGTGAGGATATTCTGGTTGTTGAAATTTATGTAGATGATATCATTTTTGGTAGTAACAATGATGATATGAGTCATTCATTTCCTAACATCATGAAATCAGAATTTGAAATGTCTATGTTGGGAGAATTGTCTTTCTTTCTTGGTCTTCAGGTATCTCAGCTTGAAAAGGGAATATTTATCTCACAAAATAAATATGCCAAAGAGATGTTAAAGAGATTTCAAATGGATGATTGCAAACCTTTGGGTACACCTATGGAGATAGGGCATAAGCTAAGTAAAAATGATGAATCACCTGAAGTAGAACAGTCTCTGTATAGATCTATGATTGGGAGTCTTTTATATCTCACTGCTTCTAGGCCTGATATTATGCAGGCTGTTTGTTTGGTTGCTAGATTTCAAGCTTGTCCTAAACAATCACATTTGAATGTTGTTAAGAGAATCTTTAGATATATTAAGGGTACACTTGATTTTGGTTTATGCTATCCTAGACACAATGATTTTACACTTCTTGCCTATACAGATGCAGATTGGGCAGGGTGTCCTGATGACAGAAAAAGCACAAGTGGGGCAGCTTTCTTTCTGGGTGGCAGATTGGTTGCATGGCATAGTAAGAAACAAGATTGTGTTTCTCTATCTACAGCTGAAGCTGAGTACATTGCTGCTTCATCATGTTGTACACAGGTACTTTGGATGGTACAATCACTTCTTGATATTAAGGTTGAGGTTAAAAAGCCTGTGTCTATTCTTTGTGATAACACAAGTTCTATCAATATGTCAAAGAATCCTATAATGCATTCAAGAACTAAGCACATTGCTATCAGATATCATTTTTTAAGGGAAAAAGTGATTGAAAATGAAGTTGCTTTGGAATATGTGCATACAAGTGATCAATTGGCTGACATCTTCACAAACCCTTTGCTAAAGGAGACATTTGAAACTCTGAGATAGAGATTGGGAGTTCTGTCTCTTGTCTCTCTTCAATAGGTTACAGAGATATTAGATTCAGGGGGAGTTGTCTTCCAGATTATTTTAATGTCCTGAATCTCATTTGTACATAGTCTGTATATAGTTTTTGTACATATTTTTTTGTGGTTGGCAGTGTTACAGTATTGTGCATTTGATCAGTATGAAGTAAAGTGTTGGTTTTGGCAAAAAAAATTTACAGAGGATTGCATTTACAAGAACAGGAATCTATTGGTTGTGGTATTTTTTTTTGCCTTTGACATTTTTATGTCAAAAAGGGGGAGAAATGAGTTATGGTTTTTCCATCAATGTCAAAGACAAAGGGGGAGTTTTGTAGCACATTTCACAGTTGAGTATATTGTCTTTTCATTGATGTCAAAATGAGGTGGTTTTCATTGATGCCAAAATGGTAGTGACATCAGTAACATGGTCTTCATCAGTGACATGGTCTTCATGGTAATGACATCAGTGACATGGTTTTCATCAGTGACATGGTCTTCATGGTAATGATTTTAGTGATCAGTGATGTGGTTTTCAGATCTTCAGTGACATGTTTTTTAGTGAAATGGTGTGAATAGTTTTTTCAGTTAAATGGTGTGAATATGTGACATGTTCTATGTCATGTCATATAATTATCAATTGTATAAAGAGAATGTTGTGATATATATGATATCTCATCTATACTCATCTGTAGTCAGCATATGTGGTCAGGTAAAGCATATGGTGAAAAGTTAAATCATATGGTGTAAAGATCAAATTGTCATATTTGCTTATTACATGGTATAAAGTTTTACAAAATCCAAACTTAGATTAAAAACCAAAAATCTAACTATCAAAGCACCTTTGTTCTAATCTCATGTTGACCAGTTGAGGAGGTTATCAGGTTTTAAGTAACAACTTGAGGGTATGTGCCTCGTTGTTTTTACCGGCCCCTTGTGTTAGGTTTCGGTTGAGCGCCGGTGCAAGCTTCAAATGTGGGCGCGAAAAAGCCGATCAACAGCTAAGTTTTAAATGACAGTTGGCAGGGGTGTCCTCATCGGATGGTGGAGGTTTAAACGGAGCCCCATTTAACACATCCTAAATTTGATGGTTTCTGTGTTTAGAAAAGGCAAGAAAATCAAGCTTTTTGTTTCTATTCTAGTGAGACAGCGAAGCCCAAGAGATGTGGAGTCTTGAAGGTTGAAGTTAGAAAGTTTGTTAAGATTTTTTGTCAGATTTGGAAGGTTTCCTACGACAGAGAATGTGAAAAGAATGTAATCTTCATTTTGGTGTTTTAGTTTTTATTTTTCTTTTAGAGAATGTGAGATGAATAAAATATGATGTTGGAAGTTGAACCAATTTTTTGAAATTATTGATTGATGGAAATTCATTTGGTATATAGAGAGTTTTTGAATGGCAGGTGTGATTTATTGCAGATAAGGGATAATCTTGAAGAGTGTGATAAAGTTTTTTAGAGCATGAGATAAATTTGATTTTGAGTTGTAGAGTTTTGAGGAAGGTTTTTTGAGGATGAGAGAGATTTTGAGAAGATGAGAGATTTTGCTATGAGATGAATTTTTGCAGGTATGATGGTGCAATCCAAATTGAAAGATTTTTATGAATGAAGAGCAGAGTATTATTTATTGTTGATGGAAGATGCAATCAAGGTTGAAGTGTCACAGAGTAGATTGAAGATTTGAAAGATAATCATTTTCAGAGAAGGTTAATTTTTCAATTTTGCAGTCAGAGAGTTTATAATATTGTAAATTGTTTTTGGAATTGTGTTGCAGAGGAAAAATACATTTATTTGATTCTTTTTAAAAGGGAGAAATAAGGTATTGTGATTATAGAAATAGGGAAATCCCCTGATTTGTTCTTTTCAATAAATTTTTTATGTTGTAATGTCAGTGAGACATGCAGAGAAGTACAATATGCCAGTGAGGCAAAATTGTAATGTCAGTGAGACAGTTGTAGATCTGAAATTTTGTTAAGCCAGTGAGGCAGTTGAGTGGTTTTTATACCCCAGGAGGGTTTTCCACTCGGGAAATTTCTTGCGTCAAATTTTATGTGGTGATACTTTGCATAATCTATTTATCTATCTGAAGAATTCTATAATTGTGAAGTTAAGTTTATTAAAAGGATTAAAAAGTGTTATAATTTGTTAACAACACTGATTCACCCCCCCTCTCAGTGTTGTGTGTATTCCTACAGTCATGACACTTGGTGATCAACTCCAATTATGAGGAAGTCTATTTTTCTTAGGATTCCTCTTCTTCCACTTCAGATTCTTTATCCACCTTCTCACTTATGGGTGCCCCTTTTGTAATTAATCATTCAAATTCTCTAGATATTTAGACTAAGGTGGAAAGGAAAAATAAGTTTTCATCCTTAGCTAAAGTCACACGATGAATCTCCATTCTCATATTAGAAAGGGGCTAGTTAAGGGTTCAAACATCAATTATGACTCAAGCTTCATCAAGCTAGAAGATGAAGAATATGAAATGGTATAATATACTAATAATATAATTCTACAAAAGACAAAACAATGATAGTTATATTGTTTTTTTAGTGATGGCCTATAGCTCTAGCCAATTTTATAAACAAATACAATAAATAGAATGGTATAGAAAGCTCATGTGTTATCAGGGGCTAGAACTTCATGTAAAATATATATATATATATATGGAGATGACCCTATCCCTCATTTGACTGATAAAAAATAAATAAAACTTAGGTATTGAATCATAAAGGAATGTTGAAACATATTATGGAATTATCAAGAAACAAAAAAACATCCAAAATATCCTAACAACAAATTTTAGTTTTGAATAGAAATTATAATCCAACACCTCTCTCCTCCTCATTTGATGTTCTTTAATCATGTACCATTCATGGAGGATAAAATTCTCTATTGGTCTATTGGGTGTTTTAAAAGAAAGACATATTTTGATAGATTTCTTAGTTTCAAGTAGTTGATGGATACCTACTAAATAGTATCATAGTGCATTTTTGGGGGCACTTTGGTGGTACAAGGTTTGTAATCTCATTAGGTCTTACTAAATATATACTCTTATGCTTGAATCCTTCATCTATACACAATACTGGACTTATGCCCTATGTCCTTATACTAAAGATATGTATTTTACATGTTAAATATATATGAATTATAAGGATACATATCTATGTGCAAAAGAAAAATAATGATTCCCTTTAGGGTTAGTCTAGGCCTGTTATGTATATGGGGATATGATATTATAATATATTTATGTAATGTCCCCTTTTGGTGCATAGCTGATTCATACGCATTTAGCCAGTTTTCAAGTCTTTCGGAGGCTAATTGGTTAGTTAGGGAGAACTACAACATTCGTGGAGAAGCTTTGATCAGTCTTGCAGAGCAATTATTCTTGGCAGGGAACTTAGTTGGTCTTAAAGACATTCATGACACTTCCAAAAGAGATTTTCATCTTTCGATGTGTTCTCCAAACTTCTTGGAGAGAGAGTCTATTTTTAGTAAGTCACCTGGTTAGCTCTGATTATCATTCTTCATCATCAATATCATTCTAGTATAGTCATTTTTTGATTCTGACACTATTTCAGTGTAAATGAATGCTTCTGGGTTAAATTGTGTGAGTATTTTTTCCCTCAACGTTTTGGATCATACTCCATGATCCATCATCAAGAGAATAGAAAGCAAGAGAAGAGAACTATTTCAGTGGTTTCCGCAACTCAGGTGTGTTAACGAGTAATTATTTAATTATTTCACTTTAAGGTTGGTTAATTTCATGAAATAATTTTAAAATCAACTTAGTGTAATAGCTCTTCGGAAAGGTTTTGAAAAGTATTATTTGATGCTCACATAAAGGGAATGCTAGGCAAGGGAGACATAAAGTGAGCAATTAAAAATGCTATTTTTATGTGAGGAAGAAATTAAAAGAAAAGTGAAATTATTATTTTATTTCCTCTTGTCGCCCAAAAAATGTCTATAAAAGGGACTTTTATGCTCATTTGGAGGGTTATACATTTTGATATCAAATTTCTTCTAAGAGCCTCTATGCTTTGTCTTGTGGGTATGAAACCCTCATTTCTTTCCTAGTTTTGGATTTGAAAGATAATCCCTAGCTACTCTTTATATTTCTGGTTTCAGATTTGAGAGACAATCCCTAGCTAGATTGGTGTGATTCTCTTCAGGGATCACCATTGTTCTTCATCAGAGATTCAATTTTGGAGTTTAGTATGGAGGATTTCAATGTGTTTTGATAAATATTTTGGATTGATGTTATTGTGGATTCCTTGCTAATCTTTTTCGGTGTTTGTAAGGGTTTGTGAAGCTCCCTTTGCTGGCCGTATAGTTCTATCAAAATCCATACCATCATATTTAAGCTCTTATGGAGAATTCTTTGATCAAATTGCTCATGCCAATTCCTCAAAATGGTTCTTCATACTTGGACGCCAATCAATGAAGATGTCTCAGCAGTTTGAAGTGAGTGTTTAAGGGTGATTAGAGTGCTGATTTGTTGGGCCATACATTCTATACATGGTCATACTTGCTACAGACCCTGCATAAGGGTATGTGGTTGAACCGCCCATAATCCTTGGTCTTTAATGGTTGTTGGGGAGGCGCCTAGCTGCCTACCACACTCAATTAAGCTAGTTAGGGAGTGAACTACATTATGATGGTTGATCTTTGGTTGATGGTTTTAAAGGGTCTTTAGTTTAGGAAATTCATACCAAACCTGCGACATCAGAATTTTTAGTGATGGGCAGAGTTATTTTTAGTTTGTGCTTGAGTTTTAGAGTCTGCAATGCTTCTACAATAGTCTAACATTCAATGGTATACTTTTTTATTGATTTGAAGTGATTTTGCCATCTTAATTTCATGAATATGTGTTACAGCAATAGGGTTATGCCACAAAACTAATATCAATTTGATTGCAGCAGTGATCTTGAAAAATTAGAAATATAAGTTGTTGTTGCAGCTCCATTTGCCTTGTATTTATATTCTATAGTTGCAATGAAACTTGTTTGTAACACCGGAAGGTAGTATTGCTAATGGATACATTAATGCATGCTTCATTTTGTAAGATTGGATGGTTTACCACCAATCCCTATGTTACATCCCCAACTTATAATTAGAGTTAATCATTAACTTGGCATGATAATCATAAGGATTAGTCATAGTTAATAATTAATTTGATATTGTGGAAATATCTTATTTAACTCTTGATTATGAAGTAGTTACTGATGTTAATTAGTTTTTCTAATTAATTGATTTATATTATGAGACATGATAATCATACACTGGTCATGATCTTGTGGTCCTGAGTGTGAATAGGAAAATGAACATCCTTTGAAGAAGGAAGGAGAGTATCATCCTGGAGGAATGGTTAGATGTTGGGAAAGCAAAAGGTTGATTAGCCATCTAAGTATCAACTTTTATGTCCTTCTAAACTCCCTTCGTAAGTTGACATGTGTCTTGCCTCTTTTCTTTAGCTTCCATGTTCTTTGTAAATTGTTATGTCATTAGAGTTATCACGACAAGTTGTGACGACCAAACGATGTACTTGGAACATCATCCCTAGTCGAGAGACAATAATGTTAAGAGAAAAGGAGGTCTCTTTTTAACCTTTTGTTCTCAGACTGCACTCCAAGTCGTGAGGCTGAGGTAGTAAAGTATTGTATTCCTACCAGTGGCTAAGTTCGAGGCTTAGAAGCCAAGCAGTGACTGCACCATGCTTTATTTGTGACACTTGCTCGAGGCCATGAGGCTGAGTCTTTAGAAATGAATTCTTTTCTTTATCTGAGCTAAGGTCTTACGACCCAGCTATAATACATTTTACATTTTGCAGAGCTTGAAGCCATTATGGCTGAGCTTGTTATCAAGCATGATAATCATACATCATATAATGGCGTAGTTAGAGCTTAAAGATCTCTCGAATGGAGTAAGGAATAACTCCAGAATGATTATAGTCATGAATGAATAATACAGTCATTTGACTGTAGTCACAGTCGTGGAGGTAATAATATCAATAATACAGTCATTCAACCGTGGTGACATCCAGGAAGGCAATTCAATGTCAGTGTGTTCACAACACCTAAACTAATACCAAGTCGGGCTTGTATGGGAAGCCGACTATGAATCATTTTTAGGGTTACTTAAACTGTCAAAGATATTTATTTAAACCCTCGAATATGGAGGTGGTGAGACCATGGTCTCATCACAAATCAGATAGAATGTGCTTATATAAGAATACTAACTTGTTCTTTATGTGTCTTAATTAAGACTTATTGTTAAATGATATGAGTTATATATACTTTAGGGTATGTGCAGGATTGTCGCGGGCCAAACAGTGGCAATGGAAAAAAATCGCGTCTTTACTTAGCCAAATTCGTGAAT
Organism: Cunninghamia lanceolata; assembly: GCA_027924645.1. Classification (NCBI taxonomy): domain Eukaryota; kingdom Viridiplantae; phylum Streptophyta; class Pinopsida; order Cupressales; family Cupressaceae; genus Cunninghamia; species Cunninghamia lanceolata. The sequence continues at coordinate 11,937,545 of BSBN01000870.1, read as the reverse complement.
TGCCCAACTTTGACTTTCATAAGTATGTTAAAAATATCCGTTTTGGCTTGGATACCAAACGGAAACAAATATCCGTTTCCTAGAACTATAAAAAAGGTCACATAGATAAACATGTGCATGTTGTGTAGGCTAAAGAAGCAAGATCATTAAGTGCTAGAGTGGAAGGTGCAAACATAGAGGCTAGGGAGAACTTGATGATGAACATTGTTTTGTTGAAACTTGCATGAAAGGATGATGAACCATGGTTTAGAAAGAGTCTCTTCTGACTAAGTGCAAGTTTAGAGGAAAGTGTTGCAATCTAATCATTAATGGATGCACCACAAACACATTAGTATCAATAAAGATTATGCATAAGTTAGGGATGAAGATAGTCATGCAAATCACACAATACAATCTCATGGATACAAAAGGGATAGTAACTCATGATGACATAGTAACATTAAGTTACATTCTACCTTGAAGGATATGTAAATAAGGTATGGTGTGATGTGATTTTGATGTATGCCTACCATGTGTTACTAGGAAATCCTTGGTAGTATGATCGATGGATTGTGCATAGGGGCACAAGAACACCTTCACCATCAAGAAGGATGGGAAAATTTTGAGTTACTTCCCATGAAGGATGAGGAAGAGTTCATGTAGAAGGCCAAGGTGTTGCTATCATCAAAATGAAATTTTCTTAGGGAGATAGAATACTTGAAATAGTACTATGCACAAGCAGTCAATCCCACATAGGAGTAGATTGAGCCACAACTTAGAGGAGACAAGTTGTGATCCTACATGAGGAGTTCATAGATGTGATTTGTGAAGGAATTGTAGATGGATTTCCACCAATATGTAGCATCTCATACTTCATGGATGTGATTCTAAGTTCTAGTTTTCCAAACAATCTTACATATGCCTTAAAAAGGAGGTAGGAATTATTGTATGTAATGATGGTTAAACTAGTGGGCATGGAGGTGATGAAGGATATCTAGACCAAAAATCTATATTTTATAGATACATGGAATGCATTAGTAGAACCCTATATGGGAGATATAGTCTTATATGAGGAATAATTTGTATGAGGGATACCTATTCAAGAGTTAATAACTGTCTAGATTGTAGAGTTCTAGGAGGGAGAATATCATTAGAGAGCTACATTAAGGTGGACTTGGAGGATATTTTCATGTATAGAAAAGACATGATCCATGTTGGAGTAGAGGTATCACTAGCTAAGTTTGAACAAAGATGTACATATATTCATTGAAAGAGGTACCATCTTCCAAAAACAAAGATAATTACATAAAACATTGGGTTTTATAAGCCATTGTGCATGCCAAATAGATTGTGGGAGGAACTATCTATATTTTTTCCTTGGATCTATGCACATAGAGGGGCAATGATTCTATCTTCACAGTGGTATTTTTTTCTTAAATGTAACACTTCATTCCTTGTGTGTAGTTGAATGAGATATTCTGGATAGTGTATTTATTCTTCAAGGAGATGTTTTGGTTGCATGGGTTGCTGTGGAGCATAACATCTAATCATGACATGAAGTTCCATAGCCAGTTTTAGCACAACCTATGGAATAAATTAGGTACAAATCTCAATTATATCTCTATGTATGATCTGCAAATGGAAAAATTGACATAAGTTGTTAATCAAAGTCTTGGAAATATACTTAGATGTGTGGTAGGGGAAATTATTAGGTTATGGAACTCTATGTTGGTGCAAGTAGAGTTTGTAGACAACAACTTGGTGAATTTATCATCAATGAAGGTCCTATTCCAAGTGGTGTATGGGACATTCACACAAGGTGTCATAAATTTGTTGGGAGTAAAAAAAAGGCAAGTGCAAAAGTGTAGAAGTTGAGGAATTTATGCAACATGTATGAGAGAGAGTCATGCACAAGTCAAGGAGTAGATGGAGGAGAGTAGCACAATGTATATGTATTACACATAGATGATCATTATAGAGAGAATATTTAATCAAAGTGTGAGTTAGTCATGGAACATTTAAGAAAAATAGTTACATAGAGGAACCTACAATAAGTTAAATCTAAAGAAAGCCAGCCCATGCTACATTATATGTAGATTTTCTAAGAACACATATGAGATATATTAGGGCTAGGGATGATATTCACCTTGCAATCGATTTAGACTATTGCGATTTATTTAATAGTCAATTAATTATGTGTACAACTCCAAGGATCATGAAAAGGGGAAAATTGGACTTAAACATGAGTCCATACCTTCTCTAGGTGACTTAGAATATGTTTGTAAGGGATATAATGTGGAGGGAAACAAATGTGTAAGGCATGATTGGAAACTTAGCACAAAGTGGAGGGTAATCTATGAAAATTTATGACATTGTAAGATGTGTAAGAAACATATATGACATTGTAAGAGGTGTAAGAAACAATATATGATGACATGTAAGAAGTTGGTTGTCATTTTTGGACTTAGGGAGTTGTTATTTTCTTCTTTAGTGAGTTGTTTTTGTCCTCTAGTGAAGTTGCATAAACAAGTTCATGAGAAAGGTCTTGAAGCTTCTAGAAAGAAACTTGTAACTCCCACACACATGTCATGAGGTCTCTTTTGCATGTTGACCACTTGGCTCATGGTTTGAGTCCATTGTATTGGAAACCACAAATTGGATTACATTTACCTATATATTAGAGGCATGGGATAGTAGTTTGTATGGTATTTTAGGTTATGTTGCTATGCTACCACAATTTTGTTGGACTAAAGGGGAAGTTTTGTTAATGTACTCTATATTTGAGATTAATACAAGATTGTAATCTCTTTGGTGGTGGGGTTTTATACACATTGTATCTCCCTATTGGTCCTCTATCTCTCTCTAAACCCTAAACCCTAAACGTCTAAACCTTAACCGCTAACCCCAAAACCATAACCCTAAACCCTAAATAATGCCACTAAACCCAAGAAACCCTAAACTATCCCCCTATTTCTACCATCCCTCTACCTCTCAATCTCTCTCTATGTCTCTGGACATGTCTCTCACTCTCTATCTCCCTATCTCTCCGGTCTATCTCCTCTATCTCTCCCAATCTCTATCAGTCCCCTCTCTCTATCTCTCTTTAAACCCTAAACCCCTAAACCCGAGCAACCTTAAACCCTAAACTTGAGCAATGTTAACCTCATAAACCCTAAGCAATGCCCCTAACCCCTAACCCCAAGCAACTCTCTCTCTCTCTCTCTCTCTCTCTCTCTCTCTCTCTCTCTCTATATATATATATATATATATATATATATATATATATATATATATATATGGTTCAACTATTGAACAATGATAAAATGTATAATGTGGTAGGATGTGGTGATGCTATGGAAATTTAACCATGAGTTATTTGAAGAAGTACTCACAGCTACATATTTAATTATGCTAGTAGAAGCATAAATAATAATGCATGTGGACTTGTAGCAGACTTGAAGTTCATGTGGAACAATCTAGAGGCTTGGTTATGTTAAGAGAATGTTCTACAATACTACAAGTTGAAAGAATTGGTTAGATGGTTGTATGTGTTACCACAAGCTTATGGTTGGTAGTGGTGGTTATACAAGAAGACATGAATACATTGACTTTAGTTAATAATTTAAACTATTGATATTTAATGTCTAATGTAACATATAGTCATCTATAATGGTTATCCACATGAAGCCGCGTCATGTTTGGTGATATATGTGATATATTGATTTTATGATATGGTCAACATATAGCTTTGTGACTCTTGGTATTCCATTGGTTCGTTGGATAGTTAGACAATTGGTATTCTGTGATGATGCATATACCTATCTACTCATATGAATGGAGAATGGTTGGATTGTGATTAGTTAGGTATTGGATGTGAGAAACATAGAAGAAAAGTATGCTATAAGCATGTAGATATCAACTCTATCAAAAGAATTCTTCTATTAAATCAATGGATTCTAAATAATATAATGGTTTAACTATCTTTTACTACTAGGTTTTCTCACATAAGTGTTTCTAACATAAAATCTAGTGTTCCATATTGTTTCTTTAGGTTTTATATACTATCACACGAGCTTTCTTAAATGTTACTAGATAGATAATACATTTGTATCATTGTCTTTGATCATATTATTTAAGTTACTCCTCTATCATAGTATTATGAAAAGAATAATGAAAGCACAACAAATTAAAAAATAATATAGTATATTTAAGTTACTCCATATAGTATATTTAAGTTACTCCTCTATCATATTAGTTAATCTAAGACAACAAACTAAAAAATAATGAAAAGAATTGGGTAAAGAAAAATAGATATCCGTTTTGGGAAACCTAAAATAGATATTCGTTTCTCAAAACATAAAAAAAGAAAAAAGAGGTCACGTTTTGCAAACCCGCGGCTTGCAAAATGGAAACCTCTCACAAAATTGATATCAGAGCTCAAGAACGGATATCCGATCCAAAGAGGTTAGTAAATTTGCATTTTTTTGTTTGTTTTGTATATGCAAGCAATTTTTTTGGTTTTTTATGCTAAATAAGTATGTTTTATATTTTAAATAGGTAAAATGGATGAACAAAATGAAAATCCAAACCCTCCCCCTCCTACAATCGAAGAGAAAATTCAAAGAAACATTGATCAAATAAGTCAGATTGTAGAAATGTATCGCCACCACCCTCGATTGTCTACAATGACATCAAATTTAGAGGGAATTATTAGTCATATTCGAACTCTATCAAGGCAACACGAATCATTTAGGCAATGGTGAGAAACCAAGAAGGCAAAATATGCTGATGGTTTATCATATGATCAAGTGAAAGAGTTAGACATTACGAAAGCTATTTTAGCCCAACATTTTGTCAATCCTCAAACTGGCTTGCATGTTGATGTTCGTAAGGCCAAGTATTCAATCAAATGGTGTACACATGAGGGCATTAGTCAGAATTTTTTGGGATCATTGGTGGATGGTTTTCGATAAACCACCCAACAACAATTTAGATGTACCTTTATATTTCCTTCGTAAACTCTATGCAGAATTCGTCATGGACCACCATGTTAATTATTTTGATTTTAGAGATTTTCAGGGAGTAGGTAAGGAAATGCCTCAAGATAGACCTGGGGCAATGAGACAAGTACAAGGCCCCTATATTCCCCCTCCTGCTACCCCTTCTCCACCCTCAATTCAGCACCCAAACGTTGCTGCAAATGCAACACAACAGGGCCTTAGTGCAATACACTCTTTGACCGAGCACTTGATTATACAGACTTCTCAGTTTGCACAACCACATGATGTTGGTGATGATATTGGATCACCTAATTTTACTAGACCCTCCTCGTTCAAACATGTTTGTGTGCCCCATCATTGCATTTTTTGCAATCAGGTGTGCTTAGGTCCTATTTTGGAGAGTAGTGAGCCACCTTTGAACACCTCAGAGTATGATCTCCATTCATGAGATGAGGTAGTGGCCTCCAGAACTCAAGATGAGGGGTCAGGGACAAGAGCAGAAGCACAAGCATCAGTGGAGCATAGAGAAGGAGAAGACCATGGCCAATCTTTTATGCAGGTAAAATTTAAAGTTAAATTTCATGGTGTATTCCATATGAATAATATAAACAAATTTATTAGTACTAATGTATCTAAGGAGGATAACAACTGATGACAGAGGAGTAGTTGACATAAGTTCATCTTGGAACTTTGTTTGCCATCCAATTTGGCTTTGACTTGCCGGTATAATTTGTTCTACACATCAACTTTTTTTTGTATGCATTTATTTCTTTGTGATTAATTATATATTAATTTATATCATGATGTTAATTTAATTTTACATGGTCAATCCAGAATGTGAATGATGTGGCATCTTTGCCAATGGTCTTCACTCGAACTCCTGATTAACCCAAGGGACTATCATTCATGGAACGACTTTCTGAACGCCAACAAAGGGTGGAAGTAATTCGATTGAATTATACTTTAATTGATAATTTAGAAAACTTAAATATTTGATTATAGTCATTTAGATAAATAATAATTTAATAATTATTATGATTGTTTGTATACATAGAGTCTTACATTCTTGTCATTTTTCATACAGGAGATATTAGTTGGTTCATCCGTGATGAGTCCTTCTCAATCAATGCAAGAGGCCTTGATGGTGGTATGTGCTTGTTTTCTAGTAGATAATTTTTTGTGTAGTGCACTCTAGATTGTTTATGTGTAACACATCTAACCTTTTTTAATGTATGCATTTCCTTTTTGTTTAATAATTATATATTAATTTATTTCAATGTTAATTTACTTTTGCAGTCTCTTGAGAATATCAGTGATGTGCCACCTTTGCCATAACACTTCAGTAGAATGCCTGATCGTCTTAAGAGAAAATCATTTGCAGAATAATTGTCTGAACGACAAGAAAGAGTCAAGGTAATTGAATTAAATTTTTCTAAATAATTGATAGTTTATAGCGGTCTTATCGTTGATAAGATTCTATTTACTAACTCTAACTTATTTTTATTTACCATTGAAGAAATTGATCAAATTTGTGGTTTGACTTGTTAATGCAGTCAACTTTGCCTCCATCAACTACTAGACATCATGGTACAAAGAGGACACTTTTTGAGGATCCATTACAGATTAAGGATTCACCAAAGACATAGGGTCAAGTGGACCTTTAGTATTTGATATAGCTATTCAGCATGTAGATTATATATAGATTTTGAGACATGGCATATGCCACATTTTGTAAAAAATGTTGAGTTGGCATATTTGCCAAATTTTTGTATATGTCTACCATTATGGACTAGATTTTAATATATATATATACCTTGATATACAATATAATTTAAATTCCTTATGTGCATGTATTCCTACTTTGGAACTTATAAGTTTGATGTATAATCAATTTACAATGGTTGAGTTATGATCAATAACATGTTATAGATTGATTTCTTGTTATATATGATTGTTTTTCTTGGTAGAAAGATGATATATGTTGTTTCATACCTCAAGACATAACTTGATCTTAGTTGCCAAATGATTGTAGTTTTAGTTATATATAGGATTTTCATGAAATGACAAATTTGAATGGTTCACACATGTGCAGAGCTATAGAATACTTTTATCTCCTCCATACGTAGTTGCATCTCTTCATTTTTCAAGTACAAACATCAAAAAGCAGCTTTAGATAACTAATTTCACCATCAAAACTTCATTTCTAGCCTTATTTCTTCATGTTTTCTCCATTTTCAGTCTTATTCAGGACATTGGCAATCTAGAACAACAATTTGGTACCTCATGGAAGGATGCAATGATCATATTTAAGGTTGTAATTCTCATACATGATTATAAAGTTCATTTTCATTTAGCTCCAAGACCTTGATTCCTTCATCTTTGACAATTTCTAGATATGATTATGTAGGTACAAATTTACAATAGTGATATAGGTCTGAAAATCAATTTGTTTCATGGTTGGTATATCAAATTAGGAGTTTCAAATCATTCATTCCTTCAATGATGCAAATTAGGATAAAACTCTTTATAACTGTCCTATAAGTACACTTGGTTGACTTTGGAGAATATTCTAGAAATTTCTTCATGCATTTGTAATAGTTTGACATATTCTGATGATTTTTGGATATTGGTTGCTCAACATGGTCTTAGATGCATTTGGATGCTCCTAGAGGTCCTAATTGACTTGTATGCTTTGGATGCACTTGTTTGTTGCCACATATCTCATTTGAGTCAATTTGATGGTTTGCTTGTGTGTCCATTAGTTAAGGTTTGACATGCTTTTGATTGTGGAGTCTTGGTTGGTTCATAATGCATTTGGTTTTTCATGAGGCTCTTGGTTACATGGGTATAATGGGCTTAAGTTATTATTGCTTTAGGAGGTCTTCGTTGAGTATGGTTTGTACTCCCATAGTTATGTCTTGAGATTTTGGACTTATGAGTTTGCATGTTATCATTGTGAGATATGCATGTGTGGTTATTACATAATGAGGTATGCTTTTGTGATATTATCCATATACCTTTGTTCTAATCTTATGACAAAATTTCAAGGGTGAATTTGGTTTGATTTGTGATGATATTGTGTGGATTTTGTAGTCATTAAGTTGTTTCAAGGTAATTTTTTTGTCAAGCATAGCCAAATGAACTATATCAAGTAAATGAAGTTAAAATCATGAAGATCACAACACCATACAATCCTCAAGTTGTTAGGAGATCAAAGACTAGAGTGGCCTTATGCTCAAACCTTCATTGGGATGTTAAAATGCACAAAACAATCATACAAGGGGATTATATCAAAGTGACATGTGGGTAAAAGCACAAAACTGTGTCACACTTTTATAAAGGAAATGGCCAACGCTAATCCAACTTTTAAACTTGAATCACTAAAAAATGACATATATGTTTTAAATTTTGAAATGATGTAAACTAATAAAATATTTTTTTTTTAGTATATTTTATGTTTGTATTTTTTGAAAAAAATTTAAAAATTATTTGAATATAGTTTTTAATAAATTGATATTATAATTTAGTTGCTGATAAAATGTTGAAAAATGAAGTGACATGAGACGTCAATCTTTATATAGTAATTTTTTTTTTTCCAATTTTTTTGTGTGTATATATAACTTGACACTTTAGTGCATGGATATATTTTTTTCTAATTTTGATAAATATATTTTTAAATAAATAATAAATGTGTGTATTAAAACATAGTTGTTTCCATTCGATGTCAATTTTCATATTAACTATTTATCTAAAATAGAAAAAAAATTATACCACCTTGATATAGATTCTTTTATCTAGTGCATCATAATTTTTTCAATTTTTTTTAATAAGTTTTACTATTTTTCTTTGACATAGTAATCGACCTAATGTTTTGTGTTGATAACCTACTTTTAGTAAAAATAGAAAGAAAAATATAAATAATAATTAAACTATTAATATATATATATATATTGAAAACTAAACTTATAGATCTACAAAAAGGTATTTTTATATTTTTAAAAAAATGTTATTTACACGAGTAGAAGTTGTTGAAATATCAAGTTTTTCAAATAATTTTATTTTTTTTGTAAATTGGCCTCATAGTGGTGCTACATATGCATTTAGCCAACAATTTTAGTTGAAAAAGTTGTGGACATATCTAACTTAGCTAGAATGAATCTTACAAGATCATATGTTTGACAAAAATTATTTTTTAGTTAGAAATACTTAAATTCACTTGTGTTGATAAGTCAGCTGAAAGTGTGACACAGCTTTGTGCTTTTACCCATGTATAATAGAGTTATCAAGGTCATGAAATAATAATAAAGTGAAAATATCATCTGGAAGTGAATAGAACAATCCATGCAACTGTGAAAAGAACACATTTCATACAAGGGTTCCAACATTGCCTACTATTGTCATAGTCAAACAACAGTGTTATGAGGTCTTTCATTCATGAAATTACTATGCAAAGAGGGTTTATAAGTTTCATTAGGGTTTGTATAAATGATCTAATGGATTTATAAGGTTGTCAAACACAAAAATGGATGATTTATATGAGTTTTGGGATTGTCACAGTCCATGTACAACTTGTTGTCCCAACACTTATATGATTGTCATAACAATCCATAAACACCACTTGTCCTCATGATCAATCAAATATACCATTAATAACATGAAGATAATCTAATTTATAAGTTCAAAACAAGGAGGAGGTGGTATAAAGGTCCAAATGCAAAGGAACGATTGTTTGTTAAAAAGATACACATGGTTGTCCAAAACTGCCCTTTATGACTGTCCTAAAACAATATCGTGTATATGGTCATAAAAGCCATCAAACTTTGAGAATAAACCTGTCATTGGATAAGGAGTTGAAGGATAAAGTTTCTAGGTCTCCCCTTATGAAAAATAGAGTTTGTGCCGGTACATTATTCCCTAAGAGAAAAGTCACTTAAGATCCTAAGAGCAAAAACCTTGTCAGGTGCCATATTTTTTGTTTTTCTTGTCATGGGGTCAAACGAATTGCGCCAATGTGTCAGTGTGGGTGGGTAAATGCCAAGGGAAGTCTTGTTTCATATACCAAGCATCCCAGTCATTATGGGCAACAGGCTACCAACAAAGTCCCTTAAGATCCCTAAGACCAAAAAACTGCCAAACTTTGACAAAGCAGCTATCAGAATTCGTGGCGGTTGGGAACATTTTGTTTCGACCCATAGGTGCACGTGAGGTCCTTCCATAATAACCTCTCTCAGTTTTGGTCAACTTCAGTCTGTTTGTCCGTGCTGAAATCAAACGCATTCTTGCAAAATGCTTCAATTTGATGCAGGGGAAAGGTGCTAGGAGTGACATTTTGCATTCCATAGCTCATGGGGCCGAACAAACTACGCCAATGCGTCGGGGTGGGTAGGTAAATGCCAAGGGAGGTCTCGTTTCATGCACCAAGTATCCCAGTCATTACAGGCAATAGGCTACCGGCAAAGTCCCTTAAGATCCCTAAGACCAAAAACTACCAAACTTTGACAGAGTAGTTCTAAGAATTCGTGGCAGCTGGGAATGTTTCGTTTGCACCTACAGGTGCACGTGGGGTCTATCCACAATAACCTCTCTCAGTTTTGGTCAACTCCAGTCTATTTGACTGTGTCAAAATCAAACACATTCTTGCAAAATGCTTCAATTTAATGTAGTGGAAAGGTGCTAGGAGTGACATTTTGTATTCCATAGCTTGTGGGGCCGAATGGACTATGCCAACACATTAGTGTGGGCGGGTAAATGCTAGGGGAGGTCTCATTTCGTGCACCAAGTGTCCCAGTCATTCCGAGCAACAGGCTACCGGTAAAGTCCCTTAAGATCCCTAAGACCAAAAAACTGCCAAACTTTGACGGAGCAATTCTCAAAATTTGTGGCAGTTGGGAACGTTTCATTTGCACCTACAGGTGCACGTGAGGTCCTTCCACAATAACCTCTCTACGTTTTGGTCAACTCCAGTTTGTTTGACCATGACGAAATCAAACGCATTCTTGCAAAATGCTTTAGTTTCATGTAGCACAACCTTGCCAGGTGCCATATTTTTTGTTCTACTCGTCATGGGGTTGAACGGACTGTGCCAACGCGTTAGGGTGGGCGGGTTGTAATGTTCCCTATTGCATTCTAGTCATTTTGGGGACACTTATCCTCATTCCTAGTTGTGTTGAGCAAATATTTAATTATCAACTTTGGTGCTTTGAGAAAGAGTTGATAATTAATAAGGGTATTTATATTTTTTGGTGTACTTAAGTTATAATGTTGCATTTTATAAAAGTGACTTAAGTGTGGGATGAGGACATAAGTTTATTTTCTCCTAGACTTATTATTAAAGTGTGCACCACTTTGGAATATGAGCCTTTTATTAAGTTGAGGAGAAAAAAGAAGATAATTTCAAGAAATGTGAGTTTGTAACTCCCAGGTGCCTTTATAAGTAGATGGAGAGCTCATTTGGAGAGCATGCTTGGAATTTGTATTGTCACTCTGTTGGATTGAACCTACGTGTTCTTCCTTTTTTCCTTCCTTCTTATGGATGGAAACCCACTCGAAGAAGATCAGTTTCGGTAGTGTGATATCTACCCTAGTTGGTGATGGTGGTTTCCACTTCAGGGAATCACATGGAGTTGATCAAGGATTTATAGATTTTGTTGTGTTTGAATTCTAATCTAGTTTTGAATGGTTGGAATATAGTTTTTGATGTGATTGATAATAATTTGGATTTATATTTTATTTTTGCTATGAGTTCCTTGGTGGTTGTACTCCTGTTGGTCCTACATTGCACCTTGGATGGATTAATGAAATAAAAACATTGAAGATGTTATTTGTCTCAGTCTCAATTGCAATGCCTTCATATGCAATAGAAAACTCTTCCCTAAAGATTTCTTGAATTAATATTACAGATTTATTTTCATTTGAGCAAGTCCGTACCTTGCAATGTCGTACTATGCTGGAAGGTACAATGTATGTCAGAAAATTAATGTTGATGATATTGAAGTCTAAATTTATGGCAATCAGTTTGTATGTTGTAGACATCTCCTTTAAGTCTTTTGTAGAAGTCTTAAGACATGTTTGAAGGTTTCCTGAGCAAGATCGTACTATTCCAGCCATACCAATTGAAGATAATCAACCCACCTCAAAAATTATTATCAACTCCATTGTATTGATTATTGATTGCAATATTGTTGTATGGTCTAGGTGATGGTTTTTTAGTATATTTGACAATGTTTGAATGAATATTTCAAGTGCTATGAGCATGTTTGTACAAGATTAGCCGTATAACCTAAGATTTGGTCGATTCATATTATAGAGTGTAGTCTTCATCTATTCATTGTTTATTGATTGTTGAGTTTTGGTGGTGTAGGCAACCTCATTGGGACCGAATATAGAATTGTTTATTGAGTTTGATGTTTTAGCTTGCTGAGTCCGTACAACTAGTCATACGGCCCTGTGCTATAGATGGATACACATAAATTTAGAGATATCATTTATCCATGCTGTTATGTCCTCAGAATGGTTGAATATAGTGGAGAGATCAGATTGAAGAAAGTTTGGACTGGTCTTAAATAACTATGTTCTTTCTATCCATTGATGTCTTCCCATGGCAATCTCTATAATCTACAGTACAAAGATCAGTCATCAGTAATGAGTCCTTATTCTAGTTTGGACAACTAGCTTATTGATGCCATATTCTTTGTTGGGTTAGAGTGCTAAGAAAAGTACAAATGAAGGGTAGATGATTATTAAGGTTATTGGTCTTAACATGCATATTTGTGGAGTCTTCATTCACATGGTCATCGTATTGTTATAAGGGAAAGTCTGGCACTATGATTTAGTCCTAATCAGCAGCATATAGATCCTATGTTTCCAACTATAGAGGAAGTTGATGATAAGTGATTAGCAGTATGTAGTTATTATTAAAGAAGCTCCCATTATGATTTTGGAGGACTTATGTTATAAGAATGTTACTTGTATGAGTGGTGGACTGATATGAAAGATTCATAACTGATTTGAGTGACTGCAGCCCTCAGGTCAACTACAGCAGTTCCCTGAGTCTTCAAACTAAGGTCCTTTTAATGCCTTCATGTTGGTACTTTCATATTGCTTATATCATGTCATCCATTGGCTTTGTATTCTAACTGGGTGCAGCTAGGTCATATTATATAAATCAAGGGTATTGGGTTAGGTTTGCAATTCACTAATAGCATTGTATCTTTACTTATTTGCAAACACATATTTAACCCCTGGATGGTTTACCGCCAGTGAGAATAAATGAACTTTTCTTTATTGTTCCTACCCACTGCAAAGTGGAGTATTCCCACTGAACAAGTGGATGGCATTGTAATTTTCCTTTCTTGTTCATTACCCACTGAGAATTGGTGAATTCCCACAGCTTGTGGATGCTCGCCACAGTGGATGAATTGTAAATCACTGTTGCATATTTGCTTAGTGTAAGCCAATCACTGTATGCTCTCACCTTGCCCATCCTAGGATTTGGGTGATCAAAAAGTGTGAGGCATTTAGTTGATATATGCAATTGATGCTAACACTTTCATATCATTATATGTCATTTTTGAAAATAATTAGGGTAGCATCTTACATGGGTAAATGCCAAGGGAGGTCTCGTTTCATGTACCAAGCGTCCTAGTCATTCTGGGCAACAGGCTACCGGTAAAGTCCCTTAAGATCCCTAAGACCAAACAACTACCAAACTTTGATGGAGCAATTCTTAGAATTTGTGGTAGCTGGGAACGTTTTGTTTATACCTACAGGTGTACGTGGGGTCCGTCCACAATAACCTCTCTCAGTTTTGTTAACTCTAGTCTGTTTGACCGTGTCGAAATCAAACGCATTCTTGCAAAATGCTTCAATTTCATGTAGCACAAGCTTGCCAGGTGCCATATTTTTTGTTCTACTTATCGTGGGGTTGAATGGACTGTACCAACACGTCGGGGTGGGCGGGTAAATGCCAGTGGAGGTCTCATTTCATGTGCCAAGCATCCCAATCATTCCAGGCAACAAGGTACCGGCAAAGTCCCTTAAGATCCCTATGACCAAAAAACTGTCAAACTTTGACGGAGTATTTCTCAGAATTTGTGGTAGCTAGGAACATTTCATTTGCACCTATAGGTGCATGTGGGGTCCATCCACAATAACCTATCTTGGTTTTGTTCAACTCCAGTCTGTTTGATCGTGCCGAAATCAAACGCATTCTTGCAAAATGCTTCAATTTCATGTAGCACAACCTTGTCAGGTGCCATATTTTTTTTCTACTCATCGTGGGGTTGAACGGAATATACCAATGTGTCAGGGTGGGTGGGTAAATGCTATGGGAGGTCTCGTTTCATGCACCAAACGTCATAGTCATTCCGGGCAATAGGCTACCGATAAAGTCCCTTAAGATCCCTAAGACCAAACAACTGCCGAACTTTGACGGAGCAGTTCTCAAAATTCGTGGTAGTTGGGAATGTTTTTTTTGCACCTATAGGTGCACGTGGGGTCCATCCACAATCAACTCTCTCAGTTTTGGTCAACTCCAGTGTCTTTGATCGTGTCAAAATCAAACGCATTCTTGCAAATGCTTCGGTTTCATGTAGCACAACCTTGCCAGGTGCCATATTTTTTGTTCTACTCATTGTGGGGTTGAACGAACCATTCCAACGTGTCGGGGTGGGTGGGTAAATGCCAGGGGAGGTCTCATTTCGTGCGCCAAGCATCCCAGTCATTCTGGGCAACAGGCTATCGGCAAAGTCCCTTAAAATCCCTACGACCAAAAAATTGCCAAACTTTGACGGAGCAGTTCTCAAAATTTGTGACAGCTAGGAACATTTTGTTTGGACCTACAAGTGCACATGGGGTTCGTCCATAATAATCTCTATTTTTTTTACCGTACCGAAATCAAACGCATTCTTGCAAAATGCTTTAGTTTCATGTAGCACAACCTTGTCAGGTGCCATATTTTTTGTTCTACATCGTGAGGTTGAATAGACTATGCCAATGCATCAAAGTAGGCGGGTAAATGCTTGGGGAGGTCTCGTTTTGTGCGCCAAGCATCCCAGTCATTCCAAGCAATAGGCTGCTAGCAAAGTCCCTCAAGATCCCTAAGACCAAAAAACTACCAAACTTTGATAGAGCAGTTCTCAAAATTTGTGACAGTTGGAAACGTTCTGTTTGGACCTACAGGTGCACGTGGGGTCCGTCCACAATAAATTCTCTCATATTTGGTCAACTCTAGTCTATTTGATCGTGCCGAAATCAAACGCATTCTTACAAAATGCTTCAGTTTCATGTAGCACAACCTTGCCAGGTGCCATAATTTTTGTTCTACACATCATGGGGTTGAATGGATTGTGCCAATGTGTCGAGGTGGGCGGTTAAATGGCAGGGGAGGTCTCATTTTGTGCACCAAGCATCCCAGTCATTTCGGGCAATAGGCTACCAGCAAAGTCCCTTAAGATGCATAAGACCAAAAAATACCAAACTTTGACAGAGCAGTTATCTGAATTTGTGGCAATTGGGAACATTTTTTTTCGACCTACAGGTGCATGTGGGGTCCTTCCACACTAACCTCTCTCGATTTTGGTCAACTCCAGTCTGTTCAACCGTGTCGAAATCAAATGCATTCTTGCAAAATGCTTCAGTTTGATGCAGTGGAAAGGTGTTAGGAGTGACATTTTACATTCCATAGCTCGTGGGGCCGAACAGATTGCGCCAACATGTCGGAGTGGTAGGTAAATTCTAGGGGAGGTCTCGTTTCATGCGCCAAGCATCCCAGTCATTCTGGGCAACAGGCTACCGGTAAAGTCCCTTAAGATCCCTAAGACCAAAAAATTGCCAAACTTTGATAGAGCAGTTCTCAGAATTTGTGGCAGCTGGGAACATTCTATTTGGACCTACAGGTGCATGTGGCATCCGTCCACAATAACCTCTATCAATTTTGGTCAACTCCAGTCAGTTTGACCGTGTCGAAATCAAACACATTCTTGCAAAATGCTTCAGTTTGATGTAGTGGAAAGGTTCTAGGAGTGACATTTTGTATTCCATAGCTCATGGGGTTGAACAGACTACGCCAACACATCAAGGTGGGTGGGTAAATGCTAGGGGAGGTCTTGTTTCATGTGCTAAGCGTCCCAGTCGTTCCGAGCTATAAGCTACCGACAAAGTCAAAAGTTGCTAGGACTAAAATTTTGCATTCCACAGGTCGTGGGCCTGAACTGATTGGGTCAACATGTCAGGGTGGATGGGTAAATGCTAGGGGAGGTCTCATTTTGTGTACAAAGCATCCCAGTCATTCCAAGCTATAAGCTACCGACAAAGTCAGCTTACAGGCCGAAAGGACTGGGAGCCTTGGCACACAAAATGAGACCTCCCCTCGTATTTACCCACCTACCCCAACGCGTTGGCGTAGTCTGTTTGGCCCCACGATGAGTAGAACAAAAAATATGGCACTTGTCAAAGACCCTAGTTTTCATAGGGGGGAGATATGTTATTTTAAGAGGTTTTGGGACTGTTTTTAAGAGGTTTTGGGACTATTCTTGAGAGGTTTTTGGGACTATTTTTAAGAGTTTTCTGGGACTGTTTTGAAGAGATATACTAGTTTATTGTTAAAATATTCATGACATCAAATCACTACATATATAACCATCAAATTTAGCATTAAACATAATGAAAAAACACACCTTTAAGAGTGTACTACTAAAATCACATGAAATGGTTATCAATTATTAGCACCAGATGTGAAGATGTAAAATTTATACTATGGTCATAGTCTCCTCATAGGATATACAAAATATACAAATATAAAATATAAAAAATGTCTCCATGATGGAAGCTAAATGCTTTAACCATTGATCTCAATCCCTTGGATACAATAGCTTTATAGTCGAAAACACTTGCATTTATAAGTTAAAATTTTGTTAAGAAAAGTACACACCATCAAGTACAACTAACTTAATTTTTTTATAACAAGTTTGATGCAAGATTTCTTATATGTCACCTTAGATATTATATTGAACGTCTCCAAAATGAAAGCTAAATGCCTTAACCATAATCTCAGTCCCTTGAATTTTAATTTTTTTATAACAAGTTTGATGCCAGATTTCTTATATGTCACCTTAGATATTATATTGAACGTCTCCAAAATGAAAGCTAAATGCCTTAACCATAATCTCAGTCCCTTGAATGCCAAAACACCTGCATTTGTATATTAAAATCTCTCAAGCAAAAAAAAACTTAAAACACCTACATTTATAGCTATTTGACAAAACAACTCAAAGAGATGTTGTCTGATGGAATGCAATGATTGCAAGATATGCACAAAATAGATTTGTTGCTTTAGAAAATTTTAAGAAATCAGTGTTAGGACTATTATAGAACTGTTTTAGGACTATTATACTAGTCCATATGAACATGGTCATGGTGATGAATTGCATGATCCTATAGCTAAGTGTAGCCTTCCTAAGTGTTAGATGTTGTAGTTGCAACTACGCTAGGAGACATGAATGCAAAGTGAGGAAGCATAGGCAATGCACATGAACTGTTTGGTGGAATACCTCAAAGAAATGTGGTCTAATGGAATGCCACGATTGCATGATATAGGAGTATTATATAGGACTGTTATACTATGATTAGCAAATGTGATCTTTGGAACAGGGTACATGGACATCCATCAAAACATAATGGGGTAATTGAGCATGTTGGTAAGAATTTTATCTTTTGTTCAAATTATAAAATGAATGGGCATAAAGTACAAGATTGCAAATCACAAGTTCCAGGCATAGTTTGTGGAAGAAATAATCATTATGGTTTTATCTACAAAATAAACACCACCACCAAGAAGCATAAGTCTCATAGTATGGATGAAAAAGGAGAAGCCACTCACGTAAGCTAGGAAAAGAGGGGGACAAAGGCACACTTAAGGAAAATAATGAGAAACATAAGTTAGAGTATGTGTAAAGCTAACAATTATTGTTCCCACTATAAAATTAGAGGACATTGGGATGACAATGTTGGAGGCTCCATCCCAAACTTCACCCAAACCATGGCCAAAGTAAGAAAGCACAACCACTTAGGCAAGAGAAGCATAATAAAACACCAAATAATAAAGAGGAATATCCAACATAATAGGAAAGTGGATCTATAGTAGGCACCCTCAATGTGTTGTGTCCACTAAAAGATGAGAATCCAAAACACATTATGGATCAAATAATTAAGGTTAGTAAAAGAGTTTCAAAACACATGGGAATCTTATCAATAGAAGAATAATATACTCTAAAGAATAAGCATACTCATCATATGAGTTTCTACAAACAAATGGCCAATGTCGCAAAAACAGTGTAATGTCCATTTCTAGAACATTTCTTATTTTTGCCTTAAAATAATAATCCTAACTCAAAATAATAATTGCATTTATTTATAAATATTACTTTATCTAAAATTATGAAATTTATTATAATATTCAAATCTATAACTTATGCAATAATCCTAAAAATAGAACTTATCTTGATTTTCTGCTATAATTTTCCTTCCAATTTGCAACTATTCTCCTTGATTGATTGTACCTAATATCTACCCAGATTAGGGATTTCCGCCCACCAACTTGCTAAGAGAAGGTAAGGGGTTTCATCCTTAAATCTCTCCATTTACCTTGGAAGGGCTTCATCCTCTTTAACTATAATATTCACTTGTAATAAATCATAATATTGATTCACAAATTGATTGATTGATTTATCTTCCTCTTGATTTTATCTTCCTTATATATCTTTTTCTATTAATTATATATCTTTTTTCTATTAATTGGCATGACTCTTCATTTCATACCTTTTCACCTTCCATTAACTTTATCTTTATTTAATTTTTAGTTATTAATTATATTGACTTAGGCAATTCCTTCCTAAGCACTTTCATTTTATATGTTGTAATAAAGTTGAGGGAACATTGTATAAGATCCACAGTATGAAGTGTGCGCAGGTATTAACTACGGGTATAATAATGCTAGGGGTCAAATACACAATAGTCATTTCCCTCTGAAAGCGCGTTGTCTAATGTTGATCCCGTATATGGAGTGTGGAATCGCCTCAAATAAAAGATGTCCTTCCCTGCGCGATGAACACCCTAGGTGTTTCTCACATAAGTTTGCCTTGGCTGCGGTGAGAAACTTTATAGATTTAGTCTCAGCAGATGGCGCGACTCTATAGGGCCCGAAATTACCAAGTATTTGCCTCCCTTAACCCGATGATCTTCCCTTCACAATTCCTTTTTACTCTCAACAAGCTCGTCCTTCTTCGTAAGCTCCTGTTTTTTTCTTGGAACTAGAGATACAAGTCGATGCTAATAACCGTTGTGCTCATTGTTGCTTTGTTTAAACCTTCTCCAGATTGGAAGGTGTAATATAAATCCGGTTTGAATTCGATATCATATTCATATCCCTGTCAGGCTTCCTTTTGACATATTTCCTGTGTGAGAACGCAAAATCTTAGTGGTATGATAAACTCTGGTTTGTGTTGTAATTCCCCTTTAGCGATGACTTCACTTTTAAAACGGGACATTACAAGCAAGAATTCCAAAATTGTGGCTCTCCAATAAAGGGAAGATCTTGCAAATAAGTGTCAATAGATGCATTACCAATTGCATCACCAACGGAAGTATTTGATGATTTTTTGTGTGAGACCTCATGCTCTACGTCATCATCGGTCCAAGATCATTAGTATCATCAAATAATGTTTTATTTTTGGAAGCATCAAGTAAGGTGTCATCAAATAACTACAAAAGGGTCCACCAAGAAGTATAAGGGCACTCAGTATCCTCAATGTGATGTAGAAATCCCATGACAAGTGACAAACAATGTGATCATCAATAATGTCACATGTATTGATCCACTTAGCATTCTTACCCAAACTAGTCCATGGTTGAACTTGTACCAAAAGATAGAGATAGAGACCTTGTTGGTTTGAAAGGACTCCATATGTGGTCTCCGAGAGTAGTAGTTTATTCCATCCAATTAGATTGTAAGAAATTATTGTGCCATTTCACATGCAAATTAAATGCATACAAAATAGTAACAAGGTGTCTTTGGTGTTGTGCATAAAAAATGGAAGGCACTTAGAAAAACCTTAACGATAAACAACCCCAATTTTGACACTTTATAATAAACTACATTCTCGAATCAATTGCTTCTAGACTTATCTTGGTTATTATAGTTTATAATCAAAATAAAAATTGAAAGTACATTTCTAAGGAAAAATAAGAACAAAATAAAAACACCAATGAAAATTACATGAAAATGCTACATTTTCAAAAATAAAACTCAAAATAGAATATATATGTGCAAGAACAAAGCTTTGAAGTTCCCAAAATGAGAATAACTAAGAAAATGCATGAACTTTTTGTAAATTGCATGAACATGAGATAAAATTACCAAAGAAGGATATTACCACTGCATACTTGTTGAAAACATAGTTGGAGTAAAAATAATTGACCCTGATCAGAGTCCAAATGAGTGAAATTGGACCTTCAAAATTTTAAGTGTCAAATCTAAAAGCAAATCCCTAGAGCAAAGGGGTGCCTCAAGAAGGTGATGACTTCACCCTAAAGTCATGCTAATATTGATAGTTGAATGTGAATGTATGTTGATGTGGCATGCAAGGTGGGATGACATGGCATGTACAAACTACTAATTTAGGTCTAACATGATAGTTGATGTGAACAATGTGGACTTCTTGATGTGCAAGCTAACATGTCCCTAGGATCCATCTAGGTTGTATAGACCTAAAAAGGTGATGTGTTGATTGTGCAAGTGATAAGATGCTTACTATGTAGAGAATATTTTGTCTAGCAATGGGAATATTCTAGTGTGTTTGTCAATGATGTGTAGCCATTGTGGAACATTCTATAAGAATATTCAATCTTTTATTTTGATTAATATGAGTTGGTTTTAAAGGGACCATAAACCATGTACACAGCAAAAGTTACAGTAGTAACAACCACCCTCAAGTTTTGATAAGACTTGAAACCTTAACAAAGCTGCATCCAAGCTACCCTAAAGAACAAAAACTCCCAAAACCAATGGCTCATTCTACACAACACTGGACCCCAATCAAGCAATCCACACACCCTTGACCCGGGTATGAGATTCTAACACAAATTTGGGAAGACCCATCTTCCTTCTTTGAACAATCATCCAAGAAACACCATTATCTGAATCCTTCAATCGAGGAGAGAGGAAGGAGTTGTATATCTGTGGAATGGTACATAGAATCAATAGACATATCAAGAGTACGGGTCCCATTGCAGTGAGTCGTGGGTGGAATGGGAACTTATGAGGGAGCAACTAGAATCGGTTCTAAAGAAGAGCTCTCAGTAGGAATTGAGGAAATCACCAAAGCCGCACCACCCCAAAAGAAACTGTCCCAATCACGTGATTCACTACAGAGGAAATGGGGGAAGAAGGCCCATCATCCTAAGAGTTAAAATCACCAACAATCAAGTGGTTGACGAGGGTATTCTACCACCATGTAGCTAGGCTCACCTTGTCATGGGAAAAAGCTCAATTAGAAGCCAAGTGTTTGATGTCAAAGCATCATCTACAACGAAAGGGGAGACCCTCATAATCAAGTGGTTTGAGTCCAAGGTCTATCCTCCAACATCAAAACAATATCCCCATGAAGAGCCTTGGAGGTATCGATGTCCACTAGAACACGAGCATAGGTAGGGTGGCCCGTAAGGGTAGTAGTTGAATCAACCTTCAAAAAATGACCAATAGCATTTCTAATAGCCTCATAACAAGAATCTTCACAAAATTGAAGAGGGAGATGGGGTAGTCTGACCCAAACTGGCTTGATATTGAGTGGTTCTAAAAGTGGGTTGAAAGAGGTAGACCATGGCTTGAGCGAAAGGGAATGCTTGCCTCACATCCACAACCTACTATTCAAAACCAAATCCTTATCATGTGAAGACTTGAAGGTCACAATAAAAAAATCCCCTAGCACAGGGGTACAACTCAATTTTCCCCTCAACAAGAGGCCGCCAAGATTCTAAAACCCATGTGTGAAAATCAAGAAGAGAGCGCCACAAGAAGGTAAATCTGCAAACCAGGCCATGGGAAGCATAAAAGTGTTCATTGTCAATCACATCCTGTCCACACACTACAACTGGGGAGGATTGAGAGTAGGGGAGGGGCTGAATTTTGTCACACAAAAGAGGGCAAGATGTAGCCCCCTTTCCAACAATAGATGCATAGGATGAAGGGGAGCCATGAGCCAGACCCTTCGCAGGAGGAGAACCTTTTGTTGACAATATATAGAGGTCATAGGTGTAGAAAGTTCTAGCAAAAATATTCTATTGATGGTTATGCAACAATTGACCACATTAGAGGTGGCACTCAAAGGTGGTGGTGCAACAGTTGTGGTGCTTGAGAAGTACACTAATTTTTTTAAAATCTCAAATTACGTGTCATTTATATGGTTGTAAGGTAAAAAAAAATTGCCTACTTTACAATCTCCACCTTACTTTTCTGTACTCAATTTAATAGTCATTCCCCTAGGTGTATTCTAGAACTCGTTTGCTCTATTTCCTAACGTTTTCCTCTAACTGGACTGATTTACAGCCATCCCCATCCTTCTCTAGGTCTCTTTTACATACCCTAGATTGGACCCAAAGTCTAGACAAACCCCTGTGAAACCCAAACACTAGTATCCTGGACACTTGTGCACTCCAAAACATTAGTGTCTACATAAACACTTGAACTTTGAAATTTTACATGTGAACATAACCCCAATTTCTAATTTCTAAGGTGTCATATAACATTTTTTCTAATGAATTTGTTGACGACCCATATAAAACTAATTATCACTCTCATTTAAAATGAAACTCACATTCTACGCTCACTACACTACACTCTTTCTTTCTCCATATATTCTAAGCCTTCTTGTATCAAAATTATCAAAGCTACACTATTGAAGATTGCTGTATATGATAATCCCTTGCACATTCTCATACTTCTGGTCTCTAAAACAACACGCCCTAGTTGCAAAATAGGTAACCCTGTGTGTTGTAATTCTCATTTTCATTAATTACACTTGATCCTTTTCTATGTGTACAACAATTAGCTTGGTCTTAAAATCCCATACAAACTGTGTTCTAATCTAGTAAATAGTTTAAAAAACTTGTTTTGTCAAGTCTAACCCAGACCCGAGTCAGTCACAAGACAAAAGCTATTCAGCCCTTCACGACCATAATCTTAGTACTTCACCTCTAAGGTATTTTCAAACCTGAGAGCCTTAACTATTTTGATTAATACAGTCACTTGCATCCATGCCTCTTAAAATTAACTAGCCAATCCAAGAGAAGAGATGATTTTTGAACCTGAGAATGTTTTGAAGTCAAATGTATTTGTGGCCTCGCATCCAAATTTTAATCTTTTGCATGCTGCAAGAATTCTAGATCTCACGAGCCTTATTCAAAAGAATATAAAAGACCTCATGTCCACTAAAGAATAGTAGACAATCCTCCCAGACCCGAGGCATATTTAACACCTGATTTAATTACTCCCTCACATTTGAGAAGTCAGTTTTTCAAGTCTGAAAGTTTTCCAAAACCGTCTACCCTTCCTGTTGTAACTTATAAGAATTTCAAGTCTACAACGTAATTAAGGCATTAATTGAAACTTGGAGCCTAAGAAACGAAAAAAAAGCAATAAACCAGAGGAAAAGTCGTCATGGTATTAGTTTAGAGCGGCGACGAGGCAATTTTATATGAATCAAAGGGCACAAAGTTCAAATTGACGGCAATGATGATATTGTGAGATGATGCTCATTAATGTTTCAGGCCTTCCAAATTCATGAATCTCTTATTCACCTATCTTTCAATAATGATTCAAATCTATTACGAGATCTTTCGAGCTGAGTTGAGTTTAGTTTAGTTTAATTTAACTTAGTTTCCCGAAGTTGGTTGGCAGTATCATGTTTTTTGTGGCAGTTCTAGCTTAGTTTCATTGTTTTATCATGTTTTTTGTGGCAGTTCTAGCTTAGTTTCATTGTTTTATGTATAAAGATTTGGGCTCTTTTAAAAAACCCATTGATTCATAGTTCCAATAAAAAACATTTACCTATAAATCAAAAACAACATTGTTGTTACAAGATTATCAATGAATTTTATTAGAATTGCACAAATTCTCAAGTTGTAACAAGAGGGAGATACATGAAGTTGTTGAAGACGTTTCAGTTGATTACAATAGAGCTTTACAGGAGCGGGGGAATATGGCGTCTAAATCAATGCAGTATATTGATACCTTGAAATATCCACACAAAGATCTTCATTTTAATGCATTATATCACTTCTTCAAAAATTGGCCAAAGGATGAAGACAAAAAGTGACTGTGCCAAGCAAAATTAAGACATCATTTCAACAGAGAGCTATAGGCAAGTTCAATACATTCTCGTATCAAGATTTGCTAATGGATATCTTCGCTTACTGCACAGTTGAAGGGGATGCTATTTGCAATGTCGATAAAGAACCCATTATAAGAATTAGTCCAGAAGCTTTATAGGATATGCTACACCTGCTGAATCCTACACTATGGTATGATGTGGCTGTTGCTAAACAATGAAGAAGAGAAATGATGTGTTGGATACCCTACAAGACTAGGTTGGATCCAAAGTCGATATGCCTCAACACAAGAAGTTGGCAGAGTACTCAATTAATATGTTTCTTGGACATGTTAAAGATGCCATGGTATTGATGTGTAAGTTGTTTGGCCACAAGGATTCCACCCATCTTAATGCATCCTAGGTACCATTGTTACATATGATTTTGAAAAGGGAAGTTGTTCCAAAATATGGGGATTTGATATATGCGACTTTCAAACAACAATTGTTAAAGGCCAAGGCTGGAGGATAATTTTAAATGGCATCATACCTCATTGATGTGATTTGCTTCCATGCAGTTCCCACCTCCTCTGGCTAACTGAAGACCAAGCTCCAAAATTCTAGTACGTCATTTTCAAAGAGCTTCATGATAATTTGTATGAGAGCGAGAGAGCTTCATGATAATTTGTATGAGAGCGAGAGTTTAGGTGATAAGTTATAAATTTTACCCCATGATGTATGAAAGAGTGCATAAGAACTCCTCGGAAAGGATGAATCCAATACTGATAGAGAACTCAGAGCAAGCAAGCTAGTGGGCTAGTGGATACCCTAAACACACTCTTATTATGTTTGAAGGTGCTCTTATGGGTCCCAACATCCTGCCTAAGTATGTGCTCCCAAAATTGCTAAATATGAAATTTGTTTTCAAGTGTCTAATTCAATTACTTCTGTTCCGAGTCAGAGGAAATTGAGGAATACTCCTGCTACCCCATTTAAACTTGTGGGAGAAATTTATGATTCTTGTCAATTCCAAAAATGAGGGACAAAATTAAATCTTTTAGCGTTGATTAAGAACCCCAAAGGTGTTATGATCCAGAGGGTAGAATTAGGCAATTTCTCTTGCAAAAATAGGTCAAAAATCTCTCATACAAGCATGATCAAAATCCATTTGATGGTAAGTATAATATATATGGGTCGTATGATGAAGATGACATAAGTAAACTTAGGGCTAATGGGTTGTTGATTATGGATAAAGAACCTGATGCTATTGATCCCATTGACATGAAGAAATTTCTTGTTGAGTTAGATGATAAGTTGTCTCTAGGGGACACCAAAGGTCTACAAACAAGTAGCTGGCATACAAAGCCATAACTGCTTTACAATTTGTTGAGAGGACACATTTAAAGGAGGAAGAAGAGGATGTGTTATGAGTTTTTCTCAAATCACGGGGAAACAGAAGTTGGGGAAGTTTCTTCGAAAGTTTCTTTACCTCTAAGGACTTAGCAAGTGTTACTCCAGAAACTATGCAAGTAGATGCTCATGTATCAAGTGCTAAAGCTCCAAAAGAGGATGTGTTAGACATGCATGTTGGTGTTGTTTCAAGTGTTCATATAAGGACTGTTGATTCCCCTATTTCATTAGGTATAGATATTTCAACTGTCTTGGTTGATATTAAGATGTTCTAGATGTTACTAGTCTTTCTTAGGTTACTAATCAAGTTAGTAGAGTAATTTCATTCAAATATTATGAATCCCGTGTTGCTATTGTGAAAGTTAGACCTATTATTGTTTCTGAAACCGATTAGAGTCCAATTGCAGTATCCATTGGTACTAATCTCAATCATGTTTTGAATGTAGCAAGTGGTATTAAAATCTATGTTTCTAATGTGTCTAGTTTTTCAAGTCCAATGATTGATTCATTGTCTCCAGTATTGTCCCCAATAAAGAATTGTGCCAAAAGTTCTATGTCCATGCCTTCACCTATCATGTCAACTATTGCTACCACAAGTTATTCACATTTGAGTCCTCCCTTAGTGACTACTAAGATGCTTCCCACTGATAGTAATGTTCAAGTAACCTCAGGAATTCCTATAGAGGAAATGGTGACACCAAGAGTCTTAAGCTAGAGTTGGATAGTCAAAACAAACCATTAGTCAACCATCCAATCAAGTTTGAACATGCAGTTAGAAGAGATATCTTATGAGGTCACATATGATAAAAGTACTGGGAAGGTGAAAAGAGTACTTAAAAGAAAAAAATCAATCATTGGGAGAAGGGATGATTGTGGAAACAAAGCAAGAATTGTTTTCAATATCTAAGAAATAGGAAGGACTTGAGAAAACACCTTCAATAATCAAAGCAGTTGTGGACCGGGTCCACAATTTAATTAGAGAAAACCAGAAGTTGAAGATAAGAACTATCATTAAAGCACTTGAAGATTTGATGAATGAAATCAATCAGAACTTGAAGCAAGCATATCAAGAGTTAGGGTACACCAATCAATTGCAATATTATATCGATAAAGTCTTAGGGAGATTGAAGGATAAGAGTCAAGAAAGTCAAGAAAGTCTTAGACACGGTTGATCTCATTGGACAAGGTAAGGCTAATGGTCGACCCAGGAATCAATTTGCTTGCAAATCCCTTAATGATGCTAATAAGAGGGTCCTAGAACAAAGAAAAATCATTCAGATGCAACAAGAAGTGGTGGATAAGGAAGTTCCAAAGTTACACGTGTTCAATAATATTGGATATAAGCATGTGCTCAATGAGAAGGATGAATTGGTTGCACAAATAGTAATTGATGTCATGGTCATTGACTTCAAGCAAATCTTTTGTCAAAAAGGTAGTCTCTTGCAAGTGAAAATGGAAAAACTATCACAAAGTTCATGTTGTAGACTCAAGCCAGAGTTTAAAGAATGTATCATGTGACCCTTGCTTCTAAGGAATTGATGAAACATGTGTTGGCCACTATAAAGGAAGAAGTCAAGATGAACGTGTAGCTAAGAATAATCAATGAAGATGACATCTCAACCGATTTTCAAGCTTGCAGAGCTATCAACTTGGTAAATCTCCAAAGTGACTCGTCTACAATTGGCTAGATAGTTGAGAGATGTGAGGTGGACGTGTGCTTACGATTCTTGCCAAGAGAGCATAAATCTATTATTCTTGTCATTGCATTTATGATTTCTATTTCAAAAACATTGAGGGCTTTAATTACCTTTCTTTAAACTAATTTGGAAGAATTTTCTTATAAAAACCCAAGCAATTTGAGCTAATAAATAGATAGATATAGATAGACAAAATTAGACTTGAAGTAGAAATACATAGAAGGTATAATAAGTGTAGTTTATTTGTACATTTCTTTAGTCCAAAATGTTAATGAGAAGAAATTAGATTATTCATTTTTCTTGTCATGTTTTATGAGTGAGGACTGAGCATAAGTCTATATAATGCAAGTATATGTGTCAATGGAATCACTGATCATTTGAGTTACATGTGAATTTTGTGTTAAGCCCACACATGATTTATGGTGGTTTACATGTAAGAATTCTTTCATTGTCCTTTGAAGATAGCACCTTAGTAATTAGTCATTGCATGATGATGAGTGTTGTTGTTGGAAGGTTACGAGGCTAATCTGTCCACATTGTGAATATGAAATCGCTACTCTAGAAAACTCTAGCTGTATATCTCTAACCTTGAGCTCTTTTGATATTTATTTTGACAAATGGTTAAGTAGGTTAGATTAAGATAATATCATATTAGTTAATTATTTTATTTGAATGTTAAGCTACATGGAGTTATTTTAAGCATGTCAATCTCGTTTAAATTTGAGTTAATCTAGTAATTGCATATTAAGAACAGAAAGGTTAAAATAGAATTCAATTTGTTAAGGAAGAACATCCTGTTGAAGGAGTTTGTAAAAGAACTTAATCTAAGATTTCATTTGAAAGGCGGCCTTGATATTGGAACACACACAAAAACTTCTACGTTCATTTTGAGCAAACCAAGACGTAGTTATAAAGACCTTGGAGAGGATTTTTACCAACAATTATCAACATCAAGTCTATTTTCACGAGCGGTAGGGTGAATTCCAAGAGAACTTGTTCCTAAGTTGATCATGTCAAATGACCCCTCAACAATAGTCTCTCCATTACCAATTTCCCCTAATTCATCTATCTCCTCAAAAAATACAATGTCATCACTCTCCTATCCCATTTCCCTTGCCATTTCCTTTTCCCATGATCTCCATTTCCTCTTCCATGGCTTTCAAAATCCTCAAACCCAAAACCCATATTCTCTATTGTCCTTCCTTGAGACTTTATCCTCAAATTCCTAATCATTTATCCAATCTTTCTAGTGACATCCATTTCCCTTTACCCTCCATCACTTGTACACACCACTCTAGCTAGGATTCCTTGTAGTGTTTTAATTCCTCTTAGGTGCAAATCTCCACACACACTAATTCCACAATCACCTAAGGTCACTGATCTAGAGCCTAGGTGGTCCCAGGGACAATGCTCTAAATGAAGATCTAGATTTGCTATAAGCATGTGAAAACAATATAGAGATAAATCATTAGATAGAGAAGAATACGAGAACTGAGACAAATTATTTTATTAATTTGCATGTTATGTACATGACACACTCATGGAGATGTGTGTCAATGTATTTACAATGTCTAGATGCTAAAAATCTATCTCCCTATTTTTTACGTCACATATGTACATTTCTAAGTTTACATGTTCATGAAGACGGAGGTCATTATGAAAGTTTAACCAATTGGTCTTTCATGTATGACTCTTCATCTTTTGACGTTTAGGAATTTGGTCACACAACATGCTAACAAGTGGCATGTCATGAAACGGGTCCTAAAGATGCACGGGATTGTTGTGCGATGCTCTATGGTGTTGTGCAATGTTCTGTACTAAGTTCTAAAATGTACACCCTATGGGTGCTAACACTCAAGAACGCAAGTGCAACATGAAACACAAACAAAATTGTCAATGACATGATTCTTGGTGTTGTGTGGATGGCGTGTGATGCAAAGCGCTACACAAGGGCAAAACCCACAAGTATTGTGCCTTTATCTTTACTACACAATTTTCTATCAACATGTATTTCATGTTTTGTACTCTTTTGATGATCCCATTGTAGATCAATGTGACTGTGTCTATGTGAGACATGTGAATATTGCACAATTGAGCTATGTTTATATTTCCATTTTCATTGTTTCTATTTCGAATATGTGATGTAGTTACTTTCATTTTGATTATTCAACACTATTATTTGATGAGTATATGTGATTTGATCATGCATCTTATGTATTGTCTTGATTATACATATAGCAAAGAATCAATATTGCAATGTGATTATTATGTTATGAGATTTCAAGTGATATGTCTTGCGTGAGTAGATTTGTGCTCATTGGTTTTATATTATGCTTCGACAATCTACGCTATTTAGACTTGATGTGTGCTTGAGTGTGTAAGATTACAGATACAAACTAATGGTGGCCGATAACAAAGTGGTAACACGGATGTGTTTGTGTGTATTTGTCTTGCTTCATGATGGGTTAACAAGATGTATATTAAACCTATGAAACCCATCTGTCTAAATCATGTGCAATTCACAACCCTTTTGTGATGACACCAATAAAGTGTGTGTATTCCAAATGCTTTAATTGATTTCCTAGTATGCATGAAGGGTTTTCTTATATGTGAGATTTAATTAAGTGCTTTTGGAAATGTTACTTGAAAAGTAAAGGGAGTTGGATGGATTTGAAATGGTACTTTTAAAAGTGTTGAAAAATATCTTGTTTGTATTATTATGGCAAAAATGTCCTTGGGATAATATATACATATTCAACATATAATGTATTAAATATCGCTTGAAAAGGGGGTTAAGTATGAATATTCAAATCGCTGCAACTTAAATATCCTGGATCCTAGAGTTCGAAAACGTTTCCATCTCTCTACCAAATGCTTAGAACAAAAAAAGAAAAGTTGAAAAAACCTTACACCATAGAAAATGTTTTTGTTGTGTGAATAAAACTTTCATTCAGGTGGCGGGCATAAAAAAATTGAATAATTTAGGAGGTTGAACTTCAAGTTCTCGTTGTCAAGTATTGTTTCTTTATAAGATAAAATTAATAATATAAAACAGTATTATTTATTTATGCATTTAAAAGATTTTTGACTACATAAATTATTAAATTATTACAGCTTAAAACTCAATTTTCTCATACCTTTTATTTATGCATATAAAAGATTTTTGCTACATAAATTATTAAGTTATTACAGCTTAAAACTCAATTTTCTCATACCTTCTTTTTAAAAAATATAAATCTAAAAAACAAAATGCTAACGACTATGGACCAAATTTCAGTTGTCATCCACATTCTTTAAATGCAAGGTTTTAATAAAAGACTCGCAACTTGGAATTGGCTATTACAACAATTTATCATTGAAATGCTAGTCGATTTGCTAAATGAAAGTGGTTATCTGCCTGAGTTGGGAAAATATTGAAAAGGTCACCCCATACAACATATGTCAGTGCAGATGATTGGAATAAGTGTTGCCATAACAATGTTATCCCATCATGAAAGATTGTGATATCATGAAGAAAGGCCTCCATATTATTCCTTGCAAATATTTAGAATTGCATATAAACTATCAAAGAGAAAAGGGCAATTTACATAGCCAATTACTATTCATAGCATGCAATCAATATTAAAATCAAGGCCTAACCACAGTGCATCTCACTTCTTTCTACCCAAATTTGAAGGCAAAACGGAATCAGCTTGTTCTCCAGAACTGATTGAAACACAACCTGGAATGCTTTAACTTGATAAGAGTTTCCCATCAGGGTCTTCATAACAGGATAGAGGCCATTGAGGAACTACTCTCTGATGAGAGAAACAAAAGAAGGCTGGCTGAAGTTATTCACCCAAGGTTCGGCAAGGAAGGACAAAGAGACAACAAATGATTACTCCTAATCAGCATCAACATGAAGCTCTGAACCTAAATCGGGAGTGCTATCCCAACCTTCCAAACGCAATTCCCCTCAATATCTCCAAAAATTGGAGCCAACTGCATCAAGCAACAGAAGACACCAGGGGAAACAAGTCGATCTTCCATGCTACAAGCCATCACCGGCCTGGAGGCCTGCTGATCATGCCATGACTTCTGCTGTTTTATGTTTCCTGTTCTAAGACTGCTGCTAAATGCTCTTTGTAACACACTAGTATATCTATGTAGTTTCTACTTTATGCTCTCCAGTTTGAAGCACTATAGCTCCCTAGACTTCTCTCTCGTTGCCTCGCCCTTAAAGGCTCTACCAAGTTGGAATTTGTCCTTTTCAAACTTGATTTTTTTAACATGCATGTTTTCTTTTAGATATATAATTTTTGTTTTATTCATACAAAAAAACACACTTAATCATCATTGAAACGCCAAACTAAACAGAAATGTAAATCATAGACCCAAATTCAAATTCATTGGCTACAACTTCAAATCTCTTTACATGTAGCAATGGTATACCATCATTGTTTTTAAATTTAGGTGGTTCATGGCTGAAATGGTATTTAAATAAACTTGTTTGCTCTTTTGTTTGTGGTATAAGTATTAACAACTCAATAAGTAGGTACAATTCATATTTTGTGAGATTTAACAAAATGATATTCAAAATGGAGATATAAAGCATGCATACATAAAATTAAAATATTAATGGACAATTTAAAGTTGGCCTAAAGCCCCATGAAAAATTCAATCAGGCATTTTGATACTTTCAACAAATTCAGTAGAAGCCCTTGACGCAATAAAAGGGAAGATGGAAACCCCCACATTCAACATCAATAAACATCAGAAAAGATTAGATTGGCCATTATCGTGGCAAAATTTTAAAAACAAGAATCCATAACTTGAGATCAAATTAATGATAGCTCGGAGGAATTATGGCATAAACCTGAACACGCCCAAAGCAAATAACTGGAATTGCAGTGATTGCAATGTACAGTTATTTCAATCCTGCTACAAAACGTTATCTGAAAAAAAACCCAAGTAAATTCTTCCAAAAATAATGAAATGGAATACAATCTGTAATAATTATAAACTTACCAAAAGCTTCAAGAGAGAAAACTTGAGAAGTATCTTGGTTCGATATTGCAGCAGAAGTTATCTTCAACAGCAACTCATGAGATGTGCCTTTGGATCTTTGACAAGGAGGTTCTTGATTTTGGGGTACATACTAAGAGAGAAGATCACGTATATCTCAAACATTTTTGAAGAATTTCAGCAAGTCTATCATACATGTGATGCTTGAGATACAATTTCTCTACTTTCTCTCTCCCTTTACGGCCCATTTCCTCCCTTACAGATTGGTTGTCTAGAAGAAAACGGATATTCTGGGAAAGGATCTGCACTCCTTTCTGTCCAACAGGATGAAGAAGACCAGTTACATTGTCCTCAACAATCTCCTTTGTTCCTCCTGCTTCTGTGCCTAGAACCTGACCAATAAATAATCAACATTAACAAAATTGTCTATGCCCCTGCTAAAGGATTCCAATTTGCAAATTGTCTTCCAAGTTAGCAATTGCAAACACTCTTGATATTTCTTATTTATGACAATGAACTCAATTTTAAAACCATTGATTTCAATCATGAGAGCTATATAGAATTAAAATCAGAAGACTTGAACCTTAAATAAAATAATTATAATTTCAGTGAGCTGCTGTAAATATATGTGCCCCAGCGCCAATCTTTAATAACTTTATGTCTGCCCATTTTAGCACCAATATTTGAGCTAGGAAACAAAGATACACCGAATTTCAGGTTACTAGTCACAGAAAGATTTATGCTTTCTAATCAATTATTCCAGCGTGAAGAACCTAACCACTGATTATGTCCATTAAAAATAGCGACAATAAAGTTATAACCTTAAAATGTAGCAAAACTGATTCCAGCTCATACTTTGTTGCGCTGTGGTTGAACAAGAAATGGTTTATAGTATAGATAGGGAGCTGAAGATCAGTGGCTGAAACAAATTCAGTCCATTTGGAAACTGCAGGGTCTACCTTTTGAGCCTACACTAACCAAATATTGGATGATCGGAGAGTAAGGTTCTAAAACGCAAGACTAGAAGGGGTGAGTTTTAAGTGGTTAAACCCCAAAACCTTTAAAGAAAATGCAAAAAATAATAATCATGTGAGTGAAGGACTCTTCAATGAAATGCAACAGAAGAGTTGAAGAACAAAAGCTAGAGACCAAGGCTGTCAACAGTTGCTGCCACTGATTTATAGCAAGGGTCCAGATAAAAGTAGGAATAACATCATCGACCACCATGAGAGGGCCGATGCTGGATCGAATATGTCAATGACAGAGTGTCATGGGTTTGTGGGGGGGGGGGTGCAACTGACTAAAGTAAGGAACACCCCTGGAACCTATTCGGACACAAAAAACCAATCAACCTCTGAAAGTAGACAAGAAGCTAATAATGCATGTTAGCTCTTGTATTATTAGGCCCTCAATGCTGAAACCAAGGAGAACCATTGGGTCACTCTAGCGGTAGTATACCAAAAAGAATGTTGCCTAGAACCCTAAGGACATTTAACTCTTCCAAGTTCCAACGTCTGTCCTGGACCTACACCTAAAAGAGACAACCTATTGAAAGAAAAATGGCCAAGCACTTTTCCTTAATGGGAAAACATTCCTAGAGAACAAAGTCTTCATAGAGACACTGATACTTTCTTCCCTGAATCTCATAGTAGGACACAAAGGCAACAGATTTTGTTACTATACAAAATGTGGTTCTCAGACTCAACCCCGATCTGTGGGAGCACACCCTTAGCTGGCCAAGAGATCCTCACACCATGACCAAAGATGATGGAGATAATCATGTCAAATGATAGTGCCACCCACAATTTATACAAAATTCTCAAAATATAAAGCTAGAGTGGGACTCATAGTCTGAAAAAGGGAAGTCCAAGTGACCTTAATGTACCGTCCATATATATGCTCCTGATAGCTATATTTATGACCTTCAAAGAAAGAAGGCAAGGAATGGTATCCAACTTCCAAGGAGTATATGAATGAAGTCAGTCTGTCAACAGAGATGTAGGTAAACTAGACAAGTAAACAAATCTCAAAGTACCAACAACGTCGACACTGAATGGAACCAATAGATGCAATCCTCTTTGAAGAACAAAGTGCCAAATACTAGTACTCCTCATGGCCTAAAGCAGAATCATCCAAGTACCTCAGCTTGTAGCTATAGGATGTAAGTCTGAAGCTACTTTGAGGCAAAAGGGTTGAGCAACAATTTAGCTTTGACAATGCACTGGGGAAGCATAAGTTTTTAATAAATCATAGGCTGGAGCACAAAAATTTCAACTCTCCTTCCGATTCGAGTCTAGTGAATGGACCCCAAACTAAGGCCCCAAATATTTGGCCCATAAAGAATTGAGTGTTTGATAGACAGCATAGCAAAGATACATATCATAAGGGATATCCTAGAAGCATATCCGAAAGCATTGACCTTGAAGACAGAAAATGAGGTGTATCTCTTGCAAATACCCGATTGAGAGGCAAACTGAACTAAATGCCCCAAGTAAAAGTTGATGTGATCTCCATAAGATCTGCTTTGTAGAAAAAATAAAATCTGGTAAGAGCAACATTGGAGTTGTTAAAATGATGCCCTTAGTTTTACTAAGGCTTACCACAAGCTAACAGAGTTCACAAAGGGCATCAAGTTGTGTCTATAATCTGTCAATAGAATGAAAGGGCATTATTACCAAAAAATAATATAGCAACTTGAAACATGACGCAATACAGAGCCATCATCAACACATGTACGCTGCTGAAGAAATTTCCAAACCAGTTGAGAAGAAAGAGCACCCTTATTTGACTTAAATGGCACTCTTATCAAAGTCAAAATTAAAAATATCCTGGGGAATCCAACATTGGCGAACAACCATTTCATAGTCTCATGATGGTCTTACTAAAGGAATTTGAAATACTAATACCACAACTTCTAGAAAAGGTGTCTTGGAACTGAGTTAAAGGCCTTCCTAGAGTTTAGGAAACATTGAAAGACTTTGGAAGAGCACTAACCAACCTCAACCTGAAGAGAAAAATATGGCCAATAATCTAGATTCCTCGTAAAGTCTGTCTCCCTCGTCACTTTGAGATTACCAATCTCCAAGAGCTTGTAAAGATTCACATCCAATACAATGACATAAAGCCTGGAAAATGTATGCCTAAACATAATAAATTATAATCGTATAGTTATTTGAGATATCCCCAACTAATAAAAGGATGCATGATGTGTTGGGACCAAGATGGGGGGAGTAAACGACCTTATTAAATAGCTCTACTATAGGGAGGGCAACTGAATCTAAACCATATTTGAGGAACTCGGTTTGAAGCCCCTCACAATTTGCTATTTAGCTGGTCCATAATTTTTTAATACAGCTCTATTATCTTTGAGGAACTAAGCTTGAAGCCCCTTACAATTTGCTATTTATCTGATCATTAATGAGCTTTAGGAGAACAAAAGGCAAGAAGAGGAGGCTTGGATGGTAGGCATGAAATATCATAAACAGAAATAGCACGGGCTATTAAGAAACATAGGGATGAGGTTTGTTCTAAATTGGTGGTTTCCCTCAAGAGTGGGATACACTAAAAGGTCTTAGTGGAGTGACAAAAGGCATCAGAGATCGTGTCACCTTGTACAAGAAAGTCCATACTTTTAAACCTTGCAACTTGGTAAAACTCAGAAAATTAATAAAATCAATTAAAAATCATAAATTTCATGCACAAAACAGTTAAAAAACATATGAAATGATTCTATAGAACAATGGGGAAGTGTTTTTTTATTAGATTTAAATAAAAAATAAGTACAATATTGCATCAACATGTGAATACAACATCTGATAATATAATAAGAACCACATTATTAAAAATCATGATCAAGTATTACACTTCCATGCAAGTTATAACAACTTATAATTTTCTATTCCACTTCCTAATGCCATTGGATACAAAGTGCAAACCCTGGCATTGAAAAAAAACAAAGAAAAAAAAAATTTAATTGCTGCAGCCTGCAAACCCTAGCATTGAAAAAATAATAAATATTAAACATGCAATTGCTGCAGAACCTTAGCTAGCATAGATTAATTCAAAAACACATGTAAAATGCAAATGTATTTGTAAAAGAAAACATTTCTAAATGCCCGGAAGAATTTCAAAATGGAAAACAAAACTGAAAAAAAATTGAAAAAAAATTCAAGAAAAAAAAAACATAGCTGAAAGATCTTCGAAAATCTCTGAAATCTCACTTCCATAATTGCCTGAAATCGCCACAACAAGAGCTCAAAGATGAATGATCGCTCTGTGATTGAGAAGGAAGTGTTAGAAGGCTTTAAAAGTAAAAAAAGATGTTTTTTCTGCATCCAGGCCACATTTCCATGTGCAGATCATGTACATGAGTTTCTCCTGCAGTTGCCAAGTACTTGGAATGGTTTTTTATTCAAAAATTGTCGGAAATCACTCATGAATAAATGAGCAAGTTTCTCAACTGTGTTCTTATCTCGCGAGTACTCAGCAATTTTTAAACTATGCAAGAAGCATATGTTTCTTCCATGGTAGGAAACAACAATAATCTCTTTAGGTGGAGCGTTTTGGAATGAGGGGTCATGGGATAGGACAAATAGGAGCGTTTGATGCATAAGTTTTGCTACAATTCATGAGGCCAGACCAATGAAGATAGGGCGAACTAGAATGATGGATCGTGTGGGGAAAAGAGACAAGGTCTGCATCCCAAAGGACATAAAATAAACTGAAAGATTCTAAAGACACAGTATAGTCAGTGGTGTATTAAGCATTGAAGTGAAATGTGGGACAATGAACATAGTGAAGAGGAAACCATCATTTACACGAGTGGTTCATTTGACATTAATATAATAAAAAATCATAAATGATGCAATTGTGAAGCACCTGCAAAAAATCTCAGTCTCATTATTGCAAGTGTAAGGAGCTTAATTAACTTGTCTGATTATATTGGTAATATGCCCGATTGCATAGACATTTGCAATCATAAATTAGTACATGAAATTCTAGACAGTCAAACAAAGTTTGAAGAATTTATTGTTAAGCTTAACAATCATAGAAACAGCCTTCTATTTAAATAGATACATTTTGAGAGGTCCTATTGACCGATTTGGCCTGAACGACACTGAAAGTCATTATCATCAACATAAATAATGTAAAGTAATTGAAACAGAATTTAATATCAAAACAGCAATAAGACAAACAGAGTTAATCGAATTCACACACACACACAAATGTAGACCGACTAACAGAATTACGTGGTTCACCAATAGTGGCTACGTCCATGAGAAAAGCAGAGCAATATCTCTTATTGTTCACAGCAGCGAATACAATGTTACATCAATCTTTTACAAGTGAGTAAATCACAAATATATGAAGAACTCTTCGGGGCAGATGAAGAGTCTCTAGAAGAAGGAAGTCCAAAGGTAAAGTGATGGTTGGACTTCACACAACCAAACAATCTCCCACTTGAAGTCCAATCCACTGCTGCAAGTGGTCACGCTCAGAGATATCACCTGCTTTTCCAAGCTTATGGTCACATCTTGACAAGACCAAGAGAAGCTCTGCAGAACTCCAGCTTCTCTTGTGAAACAACCTTCGTAAATGCATCTGCAGAATTGAGACTAGCATGAATCTTCTGCAACTTCAGCTTACCTTGTTCAAGTACACTCTGACTAAAATGATATCGAAGCTCTATGTGCTTTGTTCTTTTATGAAACGCTGAATTTTTGGCCAAGTGAATTGCACTATTGTTGTCACTATGCAGAGTTAAATTTTGTTGTTTGCAACCCAATTAACCCAATAATCGCTGCAACCACAACATTTCCTTAGCTCCTTCAATGATTGCAACGTATTCAGCTTCGGTAGTGGATAAAGCTACCACTTCTTGTAATCTAGAGACCCAACTGATTGCTGCCCCTGCAAAAGTAAACACATATCCGGTAGTAGATCGCCTTTTATCCAAGTCACTAGCCATGTCGGAGTCAACATATCCTTGCAGTTGTGCATCATGTCCTCTAAACCTCAAAACATGATGCGAAGTGCCCTTCAAATATCTTAGAATCCACTTCACTGCTTCCCAATGAACCTTATCTGGATTACTCATATACTGGCTGACCACTCCCACTGCATGAGCAATGTCGAGTCTTGTGCATACCATCGCATACATAAGGCTCCCAACAGCGGAGGAATAAGGCACTCCTTTCATATATTCTATTTCTTCTTGTGTCTTTGGACACATCTCGGAGGATAACTTGAAATGATCAGCAAGAGGCGTGCTTACTGCCTTAGCACCCCTTCATGCTAAACATGTCCAAAACCTTGTCAATGGCGACAATTTCAATTCTCTTTTCTGCCCATCTCTAATAATTGTCATTCCAAGAATTTTCATGGCAACCCCCAAATCCTTCATTGAAAATTTGTTTGCCAATTGTTGTTTTAACTTGCTAACAACAGCCATGCTAGTTCTAGTTACTAGCATATCATTAACATACAACAGAAGTAAAACAAATTCACCATTGTAATAAACATAAGGATCAAATTCACACCTGGTGACGTTTTGTTCAGCCATGAAAGAATCGAATTTTAAATACCATTGTCGCGAGGCTTGTTTCAGCCCATACAAACTTCGATTCAAGCGACAAACCAAATCCTCATTACCTTGTTTCTCGAAGCCTTTTAGTTGCTGCATATACAATTCTTCTTCCAAATCACCATGTAGAAACGTTGTTTTGACATCAAGCTGCTCCAACTCAAGTTCATACACAGCAACTAATCCTAACACTGCTAGGATGGAAGTCATTTTCACTACTGGTGAAAAAATTTCTGAAAATCAACACCCTTCTATTGGTCATATCCTTTGACCACTAATCTGGCCCTGTACCGCTTCTTCCCACCATTTTCTTCTTTAAATCTATACACCCACTTGTTTTTCAACGCTTTTCGATTAGGTGGAAGATGAACCAAGTCCCATGTGTGGTTTGTCATTAGCGATCCCATCTTTTCCTTCATGGCATCCATCCATTTCTCACTATCTTTATCATTGCAAGCTTCTTTGAATGTCGCAGGTTCAACTTGATCAGAAATTAGTAGGTGTTGAACAGAGTCATCATATTTTGATGGAGGTCTGCACATTCTGGTGGACCTCCTCAATTAAGGAAATAATTCCTGTGTAATTCCTTCAACACCCTATTCAGAATTGCAATTTTGAAGAACCTGCTCTTCATTATTGCTAAAATTTGATGATGCAATATCTTGATGTGAAGGCGACTGATAATTCTAAAGTGGCTGATTTAGAGTTTGCTGAGGGCGATTAAGGTATGTGTCTGGTGCCAGACTTCTTATGCAAGGCAATAGACTTCTTGTGTTGGGCGGCTGATGCATAATGTTGGGTGATGAGGCAACAGATTCCTTGTAATGAGCGACAGGTTTGAAGTTTCCACAGGCCGCAGGTTAAGAGTTTCAAATGGCCGCTCATGAGGATAAGAAACTTGCGGCAGATGTGGGTGTGTGTTGGGAGGCGCACAAGGTAAATTGCAGGACGGCTCAATGTCATGTGAAGCGCCTTGTGAATGAGGCGCCAGCCTTGGAGTAGGCTGCGGCAAACCAAGGGGTATTTCCAACAGTGGATGTGAATATGAATGTGTATTTTGAGGCAGAGTTTGAGATGCTGGTTGATAAAACATATCGCTCCCACTTGAGATGTCTTCCACTGGTACATATTCCTTGGTTGATGTTTCTTGTTCTTTTGCTTGTGTCCACTATTCTGTTAGACAAGGCATTACCTTCTCATTGGAAACTACATCTCGGCTACGTATAACTTGCTTAGAAACTGGATCCCACAACCTGTAGCCGTATTTCTCATCTCCGTATCCAACAAAGATACATCTCTTTGATTTGACATCAAGCTTCATTCTTTTTTCATGTGGTATGTGAACGAAAGATTCACACCCAAAAACCTGCAGATGATTGTATGAGATTCTCTTTCGCAGCCACTTCTCTTCCGCAATTTCAAAATCCAACCGAGAGGATGGACCTCGGTTAATCAAATACACCACTGTATTAACTGCCTCTACCCAAAATTCTTTTCCCAAACCTGCATTAGAGAGCATGCTGTGAGCTCTCTCCAAAATTGTTCTATTCAACCTCTCTGCTGCTGTAATATGCACCTGTCCTGTAGGGTTTTGATGCCAAGTTTTTTTTTTCTGTTTTGGTTCCTTGTTTTCACTGTTGTATGTTTGTTTATTTTTGTGTTTGCATATGATGTTTGAAAATAACAATGAAATACAAGCATGCAAATACACCCAGAAGGAAATATAGCAGAAACACATAAAATGATGAATACCCAGATCATAAAATTGCTCAAATATAATTATGGTGACATTACCCATTTTGATTTCTTCAATATTGTAAACTAAGATACAGTGACCAGCAAAGGGTTTGATACAAAATAAGCTTCAGGCACAGTAAACTTCGAGAACTCCAACATAGAAGTGATTGCAATCTGTTCTAAGACCCTAGGCGACCTCAAACCATGAAGAATCTGCCCCAAATTGAAGGCGTTTCACCCCTTGAATCCTCACGTCCCCTAGTTAGTGTTGTACGGCCTGGCTGTAGGCTGTAGCAGCAACAAAATCCATTAAAAAACTTCTCAAAACTGCTATGAGACCTTCAGTTCAAATCTGCTATGAGACCTTCAGTTCAAATCTGCAGCTAAGAATAACTCCAAACGCCTCAACTACAACCCGGAATATTTCTAAAATGCAAGGAACAGCTGCTATAAGTGGTACAGTCTGCTGCACAGGTGGTACGGCCTGTATAGTGCATGGAAATCAGACCCAAATGTCCCTCCAAATCGCCTAAATCTGCAACTCAGAAAGTCTTCAATGGCTGCTCATGAAACTCATTAAAACCCCATCAAAAGACTCCATTAAATTCATTTAACCAGCACAATGTGAAGTCTCCGAATGAAACTCACAACAACCCTCCTGATGTTGTCTTCCAAGCACAAAGAGAGTGATCTCACAGAGGTTTTCGTCTCTGCAAAACCCTTGTTCAACCTCAAAGCAAAGCTCCAAGTTTGCACAACAATAGTTTCAAGAGTGAATGAATGAATCAAAATGACTTTTCATTTTTCCTTTTGTTTCCTCACTCCCAACGCCCAAGAGGAATAAATTATATTTTAATATTTTAATAACTTTTAAGTCCCTTATGCCTTCATGACTTGGGCGCCCCTCGTATTCCTTATGCCTTTTAAAACAACTTATATCTCCCATTTTAATAAGTCGCCTTTATAACATAAAGTGACTTAGGCCCTTTTAACTATTATAAGTTAAATATTTAATTTAACTTATATTTCGACAATTAATTCCTCGGCCATCTTGAAACCCAAGTACAATGTGCTAGGAACTCCAACCGGCAATGCCAAATATGGAAAGTCGGGTAAACTCCACCGGTCACCCTCCTACCTGACTTACTATAAATAGTAAGTCCTAGTAAAAAGTGACCAAAGAGGTTCCCTAACCAACCTCCATTAGCCTACGGGAACCCTGGAATAGGCTAATTGTATCCATCTGTCGAGAAGGCTAAGAAGGGGACATTACAACTGCACTATTTTCTTGAGGTGTGAAAGGAACAAATTTGATCCTCTTAATGCCATTTTCTGCACAAAATTGATCAAACTCTATCGAACAAAATTCACCCCCGTTTTTAGTTTTTAAACACTTGATTTTATTTCCGATTTGGTTTTCAACAAGTGCTTTGAAATTCTTAAACATGCCAACAAAAACTTTTGATTTTCTTTTCAGCATATAAACCCAAACCTTCCTAGTGCAATGATCTAGAAAAGTAACAAAATAATTAGACCCACCAATTGAAGTTACCTCTGTGGGTCCAAAGACATTTGAATGCACTAGCTCCAACGGGCATGACTTCTTCTCATGTTCTTGTTGGCAAGAGACACTGTGTGGCTTCATGATTGTTGTCATTGATGGCAACAAAGTCTATCTCGCACATCCGCAGAGCACAATATGACTATACCGGAAGTAAGATTGAAGAATGTTTTGGTCCGGTGAACAAGAACAGAGCATGCAGCAAGGTCCAACAATCAGGTCCGGATCTCTCAGAGGATGTATCTCAGCAAAGTGCAGACTTGAGGAAGTCAAGAGGAGTACCATGACTGCTACATTCCAGAGATTCAGCCTCCGATGATGAAAGAGTGAAAAGATATGAGCATCTAAGTGTTGGGTTCCTGACAGGCAGAGTAGACTGAGGAAGAACTAACCGGCAGAATATCAGACTTTAATCTGGATGAGAAATTGATGGTGATCAAGCTTCTTAAGGGATCATTCATGGTTGGCCGACATGATTGATGACTTCTATGTCTATATTTTTGATACGCATCACATATTAAGCATGGATTCAACCGACAGACCAGTATTTAGTAAATATCTTTAGTATTCCGGTTGCCGACTAGAAAGATATTGAAATCCTTGGTGCAGATATATATACCAGATGGATTTCAGTATGAATGTGTGGTGTATGAGATATAGTGTGCGAAAAAAGGCAGAGAGAAGTGTGGAAGCAGCAATACAAGTCTGGTATGTGACAGAACAGAAGCACTAAAACAAAGGAAGCATAAAGTGCAGTAGATCAGTATATTGAGCCTAACCGGAACTGAACCTCAGCATATGTGGATGCCTCTCTTCAGTTCTAACATCTGGTTACCTTCTATATCCTTGTAGACAGTGAGTCTCTTGTAAGCAGTGTGCCTCTTGTGAGCAGTGTGCTCGGGCAATGAGCCCTAATTGGCAAGTGCCATTTTGTACTTCTTATTCTTTTAACAGAGAATACAATCTTGGGTTAGTCACCCCGTGATTTTTCCCTTAATAGGGTTTTCCACGTCAAAATCATTGTGTTATGTGTGTTGATTTTATTTCTGCTCTCATGGTTATGTATGCTTATATGTTTTGATGCTACACTAATTGTTAAAGAAGAACAGAAAGTTAAAATATTTAAGATAACTGATTCACCCCCCCCCCCTCTCAATTATCTACCTTGTTTCCAACAATTGGTATCAGAGCTAAGTTCCTCTAAACAGAGCCTAACAGCTTGAGAAAGATCTGAGAATCTCAATGGATATGTATGGTATGAGGGAACAACTTCAGTCTGCCCTAGATGATCTTGAGCAATCTCACTCTGAAGTCAATAACCTAAGGGAAAGACTCAAACAAGCTAATGATTTCATAAATGAACTCAAAGAAAAACTGAGTATCTCTGTGAAAAAGAGAAAGGAATTACTTCAACAATTAGCAAGTCAAAGTGAAGCCAATGATACTAATGAAAATCTGAATGAGAAAAACAAGTTATGTGAGAAGCTATCAAAAGAGGTCATTATGGTGAGACATGAAATGGAATCAGGGGTTATGAAATTCACCCAAGAAATTGAAGAGAA
Source organism: Cunninghamia lanceolata (assembly GCA_027924645.1). Lineage (NCBI taxonomy): Eukaryota > Viridiplantae > Streptophyta > Pinopsida > Cupressales > Cupressaceae > Cunninghamia > Cunninghamia lanceolata. The sequence goes on along the minus strand of BSBN01000870.1, from coordinate 11,893,654 downwards.
AAGAAAAATTGAAGATAATCTAAAGCAATCTCTCAAGGAGAAGTCAGAAGACTGCCACAAAATGGATAGAATAATCAGGCATCTGGAATCTGATCTTGAAGAAGCTAGAGATAATGAAGAACAACTTGAGAATCAGATAGACACTCTTAAAAGGGATCTTCAAACAGCAAATGAATACAAAGAGAAATTCAAGATAAGCTCTGCTCAACTTGAAATTCTTCTTGAAAGCCAAAAGAGGGTAGATGACAAGCATGGCTTGGGGTATGAGAAAGGTGAAAGCTCCAGATCCGGTCAGAAGAACTCTGGATCAGGTAATCCTAGGAACAAGCCTAAAAGACCTCTGGTAAAGCAACCAAATGCTCAAAGATATCCATCCTTCAATGGATACTGCTACAATTGCAATAACTTTGGTCACAAAGCAAATCAGTGCAGAAGAAGAATGAATCAGACTAATTCATCCTTCTCCGGACAATGTTTTAACTGCAAAAGGTATGGTCACAAATCTCATGAATGTAGAAATATGCAAATAAACAATTCATTCAATGGTAGATGCTTTGCATGCAATAGAATGGGACATATGGTTAATCAATGCAGATCAAGAGGATATCAGTCAAAATCACAAAGAAATGTTGTTTGCTACAATTGCAATAGATCCGGTCATATTGCCAAATTCTATAGAAGTAAGAATCAGGATAAAAAAAGTCCGGTGCATCATAATCAAAATAAAGACAAAGGAAAAAGAAAATTGAATGCGGATGTTCAAAGGGAGATGAACAAGATTTGGGTAAAGAGAAGTACAGAAAATGTTGGGGATGGATCCGCACTAGAATCTAGTGCTGATATTCCTTCCAGAAACTAAATAGATGAGCTCTAGCTTAGGGGGAGTCACAAAAGAAAATAAATTCCCCCAGCCAGTCAATCGGTGCCTAAAATTGGCACATGGAAAGTTGCGGATTAAAGGATTCTCAAAGAAATATCTAAATAACCCTCGGTAAAAATATGAAAGATCCGCAAAGGGTTTTGAAGAGGTGTTAATCATCCAAGATTGATCCAGTTTAATAGTCATCCGGTAAAAGCAAGATTCTCACAGTTAGATCCAGTATGATTCAAAATTGAAATATCTTGATCTGCGGATAAGTGGAATGATTGGAGAAAGGGAGATACATAGTCAATTATCACCAAAAAAATTCAAAGTGCATCTCAGTGATTCGAAAGGATCTCTCTCAGAAAAAGGGAACCGGATGACTTAAGGCGTACATTTATTGCAATATGAAATAAGGGTTTGCGCAAAAATATAAGGATTCTTTTATTCATCATTTGCACATTTGCACTCGAGAAGAAGAAAGAAAGAGCTCTGCAAACAAGATTGCTTCAACCCTCTCAAAGATCAACCACAGAATCCGATTCAACCAGTGATCTTTTCCGGCTCATATCGTGAACCCTAGAAGCGTAAAAAGGTATTTCCGTTCTTGAATCTCTCTGAATCTTTTGCAAGATGGCTACTCCAAATGTTGTTAAGATCACTGATAGGCCGCACCCTAAATTCAAGAAACATCCTTACAAATCCCTAGAAGTTGATCCCTTAGGCGCCTTCTCTAGCATTCCGCATGGGGTTCTGCATGTAGAAGATGTTAGGGTATACATACACCCCAATATTGAGGAATTTGGGGAATCCAAACTGATGGATATCTATCACAAGCAATTAGTAGATGAAACATTTGAACTTAAACCTCAATACAAGGCCATCCGGGATAAGCATTTTGGATATTGCATCCACTTTCCCTGCTTTGCAGAGGATGAATGGGTCCGGTATGTTCTGAGCAGAATACATGACAACTTCATGTGGTTGATGAGGCCATTCAAGATAACAAAAGATGCCATTAGGGCAGTAACCGGTTTGCACTCATCTGGTGGGTTGCCTACTCTCAAATCGGTCAAGAACTAAACTGTAAGTGAGGCTACTGGATCAAAGTTTGACAAGAGAGCAATGACAATAGAAGATATCACAAATCCGGATATCAAATTTGCCTCTATGATAATTGGCTACAAAATATATCATTCCAGCAGGGAGAACTCTGTATCCGGAACTGCAATTTATACTGCATATCAGATGCTAAGGGAAAATGCAGACTATGATCTGTGCGAGCTTCTTCTAAGCCAACTGTTAGAAAATTTGCAGAAAATCAAGAAGGACAAGAAGAACTCATTCAAGTACGGTGGGCTAATACTGTGTTTATTCTTTTACTTTATGAATGAGCTACCCGAATCAAGTGGTTGGGTATGGCAAAATGACAGACCGGTTGCCATACATATCAGAGATTATATGTATGGGCTTGGTGATGCCAAAGCTCAAAGTACAACACTCTGGGGATACTTCAAAAACTTTCAAAGTATAATGCAAGCCAGAAAAAGAATTCCCCAATCTATAGTTGAAAAATATAAGGATACAGTGTGTTTTATGGTAGACACTGATCAATTCCTAATGGAGGCAGTAGAGCCCAGAACAGTCTGGATTATGCCAATGGGCTATGAGGTAGATGAGAAAATTCTGGAACTACATGTCCAACACCTGCTGAGTCAGCCTAAGGACCCTGAGGTAGAAAGGTTTGGCACCTTTCAAGAATTGAGTGTGAAAATTCATGTTGAGCTAAGGCAACCGGAGATGAAAAGAAAAGTGAGAAGAGAAGTAGAGGAAGTTGCCAAAAGATATAGCATTTCAAAAGAGGCAGTTGATGCAAATAGAGAGAAAGTGGAAAGAGCAGAGAAAGAGAGACAAGAAGCAGAAAAAGAAAGTGATCCGGTGCCAGCCCCCTCCCGGACTAGGTCCTCCAAGAGCTCTGCACCTGCCACCTCTAAGAGTTCAAGATCCTCCAAACTAGAAGCCAAGACATCCGGTAAGGGAGAAAAGATAACAAAAACCAAGGCCACAAGGTCCTATATAAGCCAAAAGGATGATGAAGAAACAAAGACCAATGAGGAAGTTAAGAAAATAAGGAAGAAAAAGAAAACTTCAGGTGAATCCTCTGCCGGTGCAAACAAAGAAAAAGAGGCAGAAGAATTTGTTGAAAGGCCTACTCTCTCTGTTGATGATATCATCAAGGCAGTCACAATGGATGGGAATCTGCAACCAATGACAGAATTCTATGATGAGTATAATGACACAGACAAAAGGATCTTGGAAGAAGCTACAGTTAAGTACCTAAACATTTATAATAAAGCATTCATTGAAATTATCTCTCTAATTCCCAAAAGTTTAGAGAAGGTACTTGAACTTAGAAAAGACAATGCCAAGGAAAAGGATTTGGAGATCCGGGAACAGATAGCTATTCAGCTTTATCCTTCCATTGCTCAAAACAAATGAACATGATCTTCAAGGACTGCAAGGATGAGTTCCGGAGCAAAGCCAGAATGAACAAACTTATGCTTGGAGAGACAAATCAGGTGGCAAAGGAGATTGAAGACATCCTCCAGAATGCATTTAAAAGATTCAGTCTTCCTGTTATAGAGGACATAAGTGATGAACCTTCTGCCATGGATGACGAAGGACTAAGTACATCAAAAGAAGAATCTACTGAGAAAAATGCAGAAGTGTCAAAGGAGATAGGTGAGGAGAGGACTAAGGACTTAGATTCCTTTGTTCCGGCCCTGCAGACTCCGGAACTAAAGGAGAAGCAAGAAAAGAGGAGAAAGTAAGTCAAGAACAGAAAAAGGGAAGAGAAGAAGAACAAACAAAGAAGATCTCTGATGACAGCTCTGAGGCTGCAAAAGGAAATAAGTCTCCGGCAAAAGACACTGCAAAAGCAGTGAAGAATTTCTTGACCAAGGAATTGATGGAGATAGATGAACCGGAATTGTTCCAAGTACCACTCAATTTTGACTCCCTCTCTCTAATCCAGACAATGAAGGTAGCATCTTTTGCTCAAGCTAAAGCAAAAGAAAAGCCTCTGAAGTCTAACATGGAAGACTGTGAGCTAATAGAGATTGCATCCGGTGTGCTAGAGAAAATCATGCCATCTTTCCAAAAGGATCTTTCGGCCTCTTCATCCGGTAATCTGAAATCTCTTGTTAATTCTGTTAGCACACATTTTGATTCTTTGGAGAAATCAGCAGAAGAGAAAGTCCGGAAAGAGTTTTTGGGTAAGAGATTCTCCGAAGTATAGGGACTCATAGCAAATGATAGGAGAAATCTGGATATTGGGATAAAGAGCCTAGAAAATGCTCTTAAAGATGGCAAAGAATTATACAAATTTTGTTTATCTTGGTCCACAGTGACAGCAGACATTGCAAAGAAGGTGGAAGAACAAGAGAGTAAACTGTCAAGTTCATCTCTGAATTTTGATCCTCTCACCTCATCCATAATGAATCAAGAGTGCCAGGCTATTGCCACTATAAATGAGATAAAGAGGCTTGAGAAGGAGAAGAAGAATAGAATAAGCAGAATGAGTGAACTAAGAGGGACAATTATCCCTAAGTTAGAGGTAATGCATGAGGCCCTAACTAATGCTCAGACTTCAACCCGGACCAATGATCCGGTAGACTTAAAGAGGGCAGAAACTTTTGCATTTTTGTTAAGTGGTCACATCTCAATTTTGGACAGGATGAAGCAGAGTTGGGCAACAGAATTTGTCAAGTTGAAAACCACTTTTTTGGATATACTTAAGTATATGTAAGTGTAACATGTATATAAACTTGTGCGGCTATGTATAGATTGATTTTTTTTGCAAATTTTGGCGTGTGGATTTCACCCTTTGCCATTGATGTCAAAGGGGGAGTGAGGAGTAGTGAAAAATGTGGAATCCAGCTAAGGGGGAGCTCCGGTAAAAATGTACATAAGACAGAGCATCAGCCAAGGTTACGACACTTAGTCATTTTTCACTAAGTGTTGCCATCAATGCCAAGGGGGAGTTTGTTGGCAAGAGACACTGTGTGGCTTCATGATTGTTGTCATTGATGGCAACAAAGTCTATCCCACACATCTGCAGAGCACAATATGACTATACCGGAAGTAAGATTGAAGAATGTTTTGGTCCGATGAACAAGAACAGAGCATGTAGCAAGGTCTGACAATCAATTCCGGATCTCTCAAAGGATGTATCTCAGCAAAGTGCGGACTTGGGGAAGTCAAGAGGAGTACCATGACTGCTACATTCCAGAGATTGAGACTCCGATGATAAAAGAGTGAAAAGATATGAGCATCTAAGTGTTGGGTTCTGACAGGCAGAGTAGACTAAGGAAGAACTAACCGGCAGAGCATCAGACTTTAATCCGGATGAGAAATTGATGGTGATCAAGCTTCTTGAGGGATCATTTATGGTTGGCCGACATGATTGATGACTTCTATGTCTATATTTTTGATACGCATCACATATTAAGCATGGATTCGGCCGACAAACCAGTATTTAGTAAATATCTTTAGTATTCTGGTTGCCGACTAGAAAGATGTTGAAATCCTTGGTGCGGATATATATACCAGATGGATTTCAATATGAATGTGTGGTGTATGAGATATAGTGTGCGAAAAAAGGCAGAGAGAAGTGTGGAAGCAGCAATACAAGTCCGGTATGTGACAGAACAGCAGCACTAAAACAGAGGAAGCATGAAGTGCAGTAGATCAGTATATTGAGCCTAACCGGAACTGAACCTCAGCATATGTGGATGCCTCTCTTCAGTTCTAACATCTGGTTACCTTCTATATCCTTATAGACAGTGAGTCTCTTGTAGGCAGTGTGCCTCTTGTGAGCAGTGTGCTCGGGCAGTGAGCCCTAATTGGCAAGTGTCATTTTATACTTCTTATTCTTTTAACAGAGAATACAATTTTGGGTTAGTCACCCCGTGGCTTTTCCCTTAACAGGTTTTTCCACATCAAAATCATTGTGTTATGTGTGTTGATTTTATTTCTGCTCTCATGGTTATGTATGCTTATATGTTTTGATGTTGCACTAATTGTTAGAGAAGAACAGAAAGTTAAAATATTTAAGATAACTGATTCACCCCCCCTCTCTCAGTTATCTACCTTGTTTCCAATAGTTCTTTGGTGGAGAATCTGATCCTCTTTTGTTTGCCATATATACAATGTTCACACAACTCTAAATCAACCAATTTCAGCCCTGGAAGTTGATCCCTTTTGTGCAAAATCTCAAGGCCTTGCTTGCTCATGTGACCGAGCCTTTTGTGCCAAAGTTCGGTGCCGTTGTCCACAACCGCCATTGCAACTCCCACTTGAGTTTGACTCTCCAACACATACAAAGTACCTAATTTACTTCCTCTAGCAATTACCAATGCTCCTTTTGTTACTTTCCACATGCTTGATTCCAAAGTAATGCTGCAGCCCTAAGCATCCAATTGCCCGGCTGAAATCAAACTCCTTTTGAGTTGAGGGACATGTCTAACATCCCGTAGCAGCCAACTATTTCAATTTTTCAACTTCAATAAAACATCACCTTTTCCAACAATATTACAAGGTTCATCATCACCAAGATAAACCTTACCAAAGTTACCTTCATGATAGTTCTTAAAGAACTCCCAACACGATGTGGCACGAAAGAATGATCCGGAATCAAGCACCCAAACGTTTGTTGTAGCTTCTCCTATAGATAGGACAAGAGGTCCTATTGTGACCAAATCACACATCACCCTATTAGGCATAGGGGCCCCCTCTTTTGAGCTCAGACGCTTTGCCCAGGAGCTGTTTTGTGTCATTTTGGTCAAGGTCCTGAGTCTTGAAGATGTTAGGAAGGGATTGATTGTTTGGATAGTTTTGAGTACTTTATCCCTTCATGTTCAAACTGGGCGCTCACTTTGAGTTGGAATAGCCTTTGTACCTTCACATCAAGTCAATTGGCGTTTTGAAAGCAATCAAGGTAACAAGTGATTTGAGCGCCTTGGAGGGAGAGATTCAGAGAAGGTTTGCTCCTTCTTGATGTTGTAGCACCCTAACTTTGAAGGTGAGGTGAGTTTGGGTTGAACACCTTGATGTTGAAGTCCTTAAGAATTGCCTAAAGGAATGGATTGGCGTCTTGAAGCTATGGATCTCATGTCCTTGTCAAAAGAATACCTAATGAGCACCTTAGGTGGTGTTCAGAGAGTTTGAGCACCTAAAGGGGTTAGATACGCCTAAAAGGTGAAGTAAAATTATGAATTTTTTGCGCCCTTGATGTGATGATAAGCTTGAACTAAGGATGAGCGCCTTCATGAAAACTTCAAGAAATTGAGCACCTTGAGGAAGACTTCTGCGCCTTGACAAAGGTGGAAGACCCAAGTATGGCGCCTAGAATGAGTTTTGCGCCTTGCAATAGTCATAAGAATGTAGGAGAACCTTGATGAAGGTATGCGCCTCAGTATGCAGAGGAAGGATGATTTGAGCACCCTAGTATAGACTGGCGCGCCTAGTGGTGCAAGTGACTCCGGATAAGTGCCTTGAGATGGGCACATAGACGGAGAGCTTCAATCAATTTCCTGTGACCACTTAAGAAGTTTTGGCGCCTTTTCCAATATGCGCCTAGTAGATGAGGAAGAACTTCTGGCACCTTGGGTTGCCTTAAAGGAGAATTTGGCGCCTTAGAGGATCTACTATGAGCGCCTTTGACACAGAGTATGAACCTAGAGGTTTTAGCGCCTTGGTTGAACAAGTAATATCTTGCGCCTTTCCTGGGGTGATCTCTATAATGATTCAGGAGTGTGGTTGGCATCTAAGTTATATCTTGAAGAATGAGTAAGTAATGAAGCATCGTCAATGACATGGAGTAAGAGATCCTCTTGAAATTGAGGGTTGAAAGTACTTTGAGATTGAACAGATGAAAGCTTTTCAATGTAGCAGTTGATGAACTAATCCTTGAACTTATCCTTGAATATCCCTTGATGCACCTAGGAGGTTTTGAAGTTGTTAGTTCCATGCTAGCACTTTGAAGTTGACTTTTGCGCCTTGCATTTGGGAGTTCCTCCTGGCATCTTAGTAGAATGTTTTGAAGAGTTGGCGCCTATTGGAAACATCATCAAGACACCCAAATTGCGCCTTCTCTTACTTAGAGATAAATGCGCCTTGGCTAGAAGTGACATGGGAAGCCTTTGGTTTGACTAGAAGGGACTTAGACCTAAGGCACCCTTCATACTGATCACTAGAATGCTCCTCAATGGATGAATATGCACCTGGAGGAACCCTTGAGCGCCCTTATAGACAGAATGACTACTTAGTGGCGCCTTGAAACAAGATACTCTATTCTAGCCGCTACTTTCCATGCTAATCATCATTTGTTGGCGCCTAAGTTGGAGTCATTGTTCCTAGAGAAATTTGGAAGAGATAAATGCGCCTTACAAAGGATTGAAATCTTGCTGAGTTGAATGACATCCGATCTAGTGCCTAGATGTGGTATGAAGTGCCCTTTGTGAGTCACAGAGCGCCTTGATGGTGAAAGATGATGCGCTTTGATGGGTTGATGATAGAGATTGACCGCCTTGGAGGTAGCAAGAAGGTTAATTATGCGCCTTGTAGAGGAAAACAATTGACTAAGATTGGGCGCCCATATAAACCCAAATTACCTCTTTTGACGCCTACATGGGGCATATGAATTTGGCGCCTAAGATGTGAGCACCTTGAGAAATGCGCCTTGATGTTTGCCCATGATCATTACAAAATGTGTCTAAGTTGGGGGGTATTGTTCCTAGCACCCACTAAAGGAAGGAGAACACCTTACATGCAAGATAGCGCCTTGGATCTAAATCATCTCTTTTTGCGCCTAGATTGAGGTAAGTGCTTGAAATAACCTTCATGATGTTCTAGGGGTAAAATTAGCACCTTGAGGTTGGAGTTAGAATATTTGGGCGCTTTCACTATGAGCGCCTAGGTCGAATGATTTCAAAAGGTCTCGAAGATGAGTACTTGGAGTTGAAAGAGTAAGGATAACCTCTTGGAGAATAGATAGGATTATGAAATTTTGGGCGCCCAAATGCATCTGCCAGTCCACTATGAGTGCCTAGGAGAGTGTGATTAAGTAGAGGGTTTTGAGCGCCCTCTAAATTGGGGTCTTTATTCAAATTTTGGCGCCTTCCAAGATTTGGCGCCTTACAGTCATTTTTGGCGCTAAAGATGTTGTTTTAAATTTTGAAATTGCCAATATTAAAATATGCAAGGTAGGCCGACCTTACTTACCTAGCCGCCCATATTAAATGAAGAGAAAACTCCTATATAAGAAGAGCGCCACTTCCTATTTTCATCATTCACTTTGCAAATACTACAAGGAGGGGCAGCGAATTACCTTTAAAGGAGCAGTAATTTTGTCTAAAAGAGCAGCAATTGTTAGAGAAGGAGAAAGTGAATTTTTCTAAGGCAGATCTGAGTTTTAGAAGGTTGATTTGCTTTTAAATTCTACCATTTCTATACTGATTTTTGCGGAAATTTGTATTTTCTAAGGCAGAAATTGGACACAAGGTATGTATTAATCACTTCTACTTTAGAAAATTACCTTGTATTTGTTTAAATCTGCAGATTACATTCAGAAATCAGATAATGCTTTGATGTAAAATGACCTAGAGTATGTTGCTCTTCATTGGGTTGAAATTTGTAAGATCTATTATAACATGACAACATGATATTAGTGATGTAGAAGACTTGTAAAATCCATTATTTCAATCTATTTATTCGAATCTAGTCTTGCAGATAAATGGGAATGACGGCCAAGGAGAGACAAGTCCTTATCAAGATGGATGCCAAGTCTAACATACCGGAGTCCAAGCTAGAAACGCAGTGGAAGGATGTCGGCGACACCAACATGGGACATGTCAACCTGGAGGAGGTGAAAGACTTTTTGCTCGCCATCGCCAGAAACGAAGATATCAAAGCCATCGCGAAGAGCGGGATTGTACAAGCAGCTTGCTTTCCACCTGTCTTGCCAAGCGCCGAGCTAGTGTTAGAGTGTGTTCAGCACTATGACAAAGGAAAAAGACAAATTATAGCAAAGGATGGAACTGTTCTCGCCTACCTGCAAAGGGAAGCTATTCAAGAGATCTTCAACATCCTGAAAGCGAAAGGAGTCTTCATATGCCCTACAACTGCTCAGGTGACGTTCGAAGGCAACTCAAAGCTTTACATGCAAGAAATCAGGAAGAAGTGGATGAATGATTCGTCGATGAAGATATACAACTCAGAAGATCCCAAGTATCACAAGGCTGACTTCAAGCAAGAGATAAGTTACTTGATCATGTTCCTGAATCGAGTAACAGGTAGGCCACAATCATCTACTTTCGAAGGATGGATGTATACTTATTTTGATCATATGTTTACAAAGAACAAGATGATTGACTGGGCTGGCCTTATAAGCCACTGCCTGGATGAACAGTTTGAAAACTTTGATGAAACGAAGTCTTTCTTCATGACTTCATACCTTGTGTATATCTTGGCAAGAAATGTAGTCTACAAAGGACTAACAGCTAAAGGCCAAGTAGGTACAAAGCCGGTACAAATTCTCTCGCATCAGTGTTATCCTCAGCTTCACCTAAAGAACATTAATCACTACAAGAGATTCAATGATGCTTTCGCCATGTTCATAGTGAGGAAGTTGAGAGGTGAACTGCATCGGAGACTAACAGGTGCTGCCAGGAACTTCATCAAGCAGTATGGAAGGTATTACATCCAGTATGATAGGTTCACCTATATCAGGATTCAAGGATTTACATCATTCCCATATAGACTACCTAGATACCCTTCAAACAGGATGGTGTTGTTAGAGGTTTCCAGACAACTGTTAGAATTTCATAAGATGCAGAAAGCAAGGAAGAAAGCAGGAGTTCAGTTTCCTCTTCAGCTAGGTAGGTACTATTCTTGTCCATCATTACAGGCAGCTGAGCATTCAGAAGTTGAGCTTCAGGCTTATCATCTGCATCCACATGATTCAAGGAGAGAAAACTTTGATCCACATGGAGCCATCAAGCAGTCTTACTCTTCTTACAAACATAAAGAACAACTGGAGGATCACTGGGCTGATGCTATAGATGATGATGATATCAGGATGCAAAAGTGTTCAAGATTGAAATGGGACCTGATAAGAGCTACAAAGGTATTAAGGATTCCTGATCAGTTAGAAGGTGAAAGAGCTCTTCTTGGTGATGAGTACGACAAGATCCACAATTTGCCTTATGAAGTCAACTGGGCAGATAGAGAAAAGGTTGACGATGAAGGATTGATAAGGCCAATCATTGCTATCACTGAAGAGCAAATAAATAAGCAAGTAGAAGCCTTGCTTGATGAAGGAAAGAGACTCACTTATACTAAGATGGGAGAAGTGGATCAGCAAGAACAACATAAAGCACCTAGTAAAGATTCACGAAGCAGAGGAAGTGAGAAAGATTCAGGACATGGAAAGAAAAGAAAACAACTTGAGATTGTTCAAGGAGAATCTAGTAAAAAGAAGAAAAGGATAAGTATTGAAACTGCCTCTTCTAGACAGCCAGGTGACATCCCAATGAATCAAGACCTAGTGATACCTGCTGAGAATGTAGTTCCAGAAGATCCAATCGAAGAAGTGCCTTCTAGCCCACATGATACTGAGATCATCGATGAAGCTAGTACCGAGGATAAGGATGAGGTTGAAGAAGAGTCATTGTCTGCATAAGGAAGACAATTACAACAGCAGCAAGATCTTTCATCACTACCAGAATGGTTACAGGAAAGAATCAGAGAAAATTATGAAGTGGAGAAGTGTCCTCCCCTTCCAGTTGATGAGTTACTCTTGGACATGTCGAAGGAGAAACCAAAGAAGAAGGCAAATATTCTTTCCAAGATCACTAAAGATGAGACAGGGGCAAGGAAAGTGCATGTAGCAGTTCCCAGGTTTGAAAAGAATATAGAGGATGTAACACCTGATGATTATGACATCAATACAATCAATCTGGGTCCTTTGACTGGAATGCAAGTTGAAGAAGAGCTTCAGGATTCGATTGATAATGCTCGAGCTATCATAAGACAAGAGACAGAAGGCAGAATCAAAGCTGAGCAAAGATGTCGAGTTTAAGAGCAATACATTCAGCATTTAGTGCATCCTATTCATCAGCAGGAAAGAGTAACTACACCTCCATCTCTCCTTCCTCCTGAAACAGTTGAACACCTAGAAGAATTGAAGTCTTCATCTCACAGAATGAAGGATTGGATGAAAAGATCAAAGGAGGCTACATTTAAATATCTGGGAGATATTATGCAAGTAAGTGATAAGATTACTAGTCTTAAGGAGAGGGTACTTGCATTGATGACAACTTGTGTTGAATTCAAAGACCTCAAGGATCAATATCTGCCACACTTGAAGAGCTTGATGGAAACATCAGTTGATGAGTTGTTACATGCTGAAGTCATTGAAGAGGGTAGAACATACAACTTTTCTTCCTGGTATTATAGCCTTCGCATCAAAGGACAGTTGCTGGATAAGATAGAAATAGATATGTCGAGAGTTAGAAGTGTGCTTCAAAGGATTCAGGATGGAATACATGCCTCTTTGATGAAGATCTGTAATCCATTTGGGGAAATGACTCTTGAGAATCTGAAAGAACAAGTTCAAGCTTTCTATTTTCAGGAAAATGATATTACAGATGAAAGACTTGATAGTATATTTTCACTTGTTGTCCACCTTGGCGACAACAAAGCAAGGATAACTGATTGAGAAAAGACACTTGGCCTCTATTCAAATGATGTACTTGAAGCCGAAGGAACCATTCAGAATGCGCCAAGTGTACCTGTGGAGGAAGTCAAGCAAATAGTGTCCAAGTTCATTGAATGCCAAGCTTCTAGTGATGGATATTCACATGGGGATTCTTCATAAGATAATGATATATCATTCTTATCTTCTTGCGAGGCGTGCCTTTGTTCTTTTCTTCATAGCCTCCCTTATTTAATATAGATAACCTCCTTCATTTAATAAAGCTGGCCTCTTTCATTTAATAAAGAGAAGTTTGTTACAACTACTTGTGATGTGGCTTGATCTGGTCCGCTGACTTGGCCGATCGATCTTGACCCTTCATTCCTTTTGAGGTCTATAAAAGGTCTCTTGTTGCTCTCATTTGTACGGTTGAAATTTCTGAAATTGTTGCAAGAGCTCTCTGAGATAATAAAAGATTCATTGCTTTGGTGATTCTATTTGTGTTTCTGAGTGTTGCATGGTTTAGATTTTCAAGCGAACATTAAGTTATAAGTTTTCTTTAAGTTTATGTTAGTTAATGCAAGGTTTATTTATTGCTTTGTGGTGAAATCTATAAGTTCATACCATTTGTAGTTTGTGGCTTGCAAATTGTAATGCATGGTTAGTCTGAACGAAATTGGACATCAATTTGATCTTTATGTTTGTTGAATCTTTCATGAACATAACTGATTTAAACATCTTGTACACCTTAGAAGATTGCACCTATCTTGTGTAGTTGTCTATCTTGGCGAAGCAGGATCTGGTTTGGTTTCACCTTGAGCAGTAATCATCCTTACATCTAGGATTAGATTAGTGTTTCTAAACCTTACACCTTTTGTCCTTTTTTTTTTACCATTTCGTTAGAATTAGAACCAAGAACATCAATCGCCAAATCATACGCCATTAGTTGTAGTACTTAGACTCTGCAGTATTCGCTTCTGTAATCATTGAAACAACAGTTTATTTGAACAATTGCGTAAGTCCCTTTGTGTTTAAACAGCAAAATCATACTTAGTCACTGAGCTATCTCTTACAAACTCATCAGAAAGGAACCTTGGAGTCATCTTGTTTGATCACATAGTTCAGCATTCGAGAGGCTTTGCTCAAGAGGAGTCAGATACTTAGTATTTCACTCTAATTGTTGACTTGTCCAAAAACAAACATCAACAGGTCCCACGTCTTCTTCATATGTCGCATTTACCTCATGTTCTTTGGACTGATTTTCAGCCTTCTTGAATGACCAACATTTTTTCTTTATGCGGCCTTCCTTGCCACAATACCAACATCCTATATTTCTACCCCTTGATTTTGATCTTTTGCTAGACTTTGATCTTCTCCTATAGTTATTTCTTCCTATTTCTTGTGATCTCCCCTTGCTATCAGTTATCAAAGCGTCTCTCGACGAGGTTCCTTGATTTTTTCTTCTCATGTCCTCTCTGAGAAGAATCCCTACAACATCATCATAATGAAGCACACTTCCCTTCTTGCCAGATGTCTAATTGCTTACTGCCATAACAACTCCTTCCTAGCTATCGAGTAGTGAACACAAAAGTAATATGGCTTTGATTTCATTTTCCAATTTAATATTTGATAGAAATTAATTGGTTGATCAAAGTATTGAATTCATTCAAGTGGTTAGAAACATTACCGGCTTCTTTCATCTTCAAATTGTATACTTTTTTCATGAGGAAAACTTTGTTGGATGCGGAAGCCATTTCGTACATGTCGGACAATTTGTCCCATATACCCTTTGTTGTCTTCTCCGATGCAACATTAAACAAAACATTGTTGGAAAGAGAGAGAATGATGGTAGCCACTGCCTTCTTGTCCAATCTATCCTAATCTTCATCGGACATCGCAGCTGGCTTCTTGTACTTTCCCTCTAGCATAATGGAGAGGTCTTTTTGAATCAGCAAAGCTTCCAGTTGGAGCTTCCACATGCCAATGTTCTGGCTCAAGAATTTCTCAAGTCTCCATTTATCTGCATCCTCCATCTCTTCGCAATTTGCCTCAGCTCTGATACCAATTGTAAAGTAATTGAAACAAAAATTTATATCAAAACAGCGATAAGAAAAACAGAGTTAATACGAATTCACACACACACAAATGTACACCGACAAACAAAATCACGTGGTTCACCAATAGTGGCTACGTCCACGGGAAAAGCAGAGCAATATCTCTTATTGTTCACAGCAGCGAATACAATGTTTCATCAATCTTTTACAAGTGAATAAATCACAAATATATGAAGAACTCTTCAGGGCAGATGAAGAGTCTCCAAAAGAGGGAAATCCAAAAGTAAAGTGATAGTTGGACTTCACAGTTCACACAACCAAACAAATAAAACCAATAGTTTAGGGCCTCTCAAACAATAAATGCCTAGATCATAGTTTTAAAACTTGCCCAAAACTCGCAGAAATTGCTAGTACTTGCAAGTCAGAAAGAAGGCTGAGAAACTCGTCTATGCTGAGTGTTGCCGAGTTTTGCCAAGTGTTGCCGAGTCGATGAATTTAAGTATTTTTTAAGTTACCGAGTTTTGCTGAGTTGCCAAGGCCAAGTCAAAAATGGGTGTGCTGAGTTTTGCAGAGTTGCAAGTTTTTGAACTATGGCCTAGATACTAAATCCAAAAGCATTTAAGTAAAGAAAACAGCATTAGACTTTCCAAGAGCTCTTCTTGGCAACTTTAAGGATAACATCAAGGGTAAAGATGCAATCTACAGTTCTGGAATCTAGCTTGAGCTCTCACTCCAAGCCTCCTTTTTAGTCATATAATAAAGCATAAAAAAATATGACCAATCATAATGTTTCAATCATTATTTTATTTCACAATTTCACAAGATTTGTGAATGGAATAATAGTATACTAAGAAAGAAGAAAACTAGAACAAAATAGTTGATCGAAGATATCAGCCTTGTATTGTTAGATAATACTACGCTACAAACAACATGATCTATTGTAAATGGAGAACATACTCGTGTGACTAACCAGATTAATCTTGCTATGTAATGTAAATGAGTTATTTTGCTATGAAGCTCATCTTTTGTCAAATGCCCTTTCTTTATGTCAGAGGCATTAATAGCAGTTTTAGGTAGATAATTGATAGGGATAGGTAACTACCATTCTCATTGTGGTTATGTTAAGGCAGCTTGTGTAAGAAGCTATTAGAAGGTTCACAAGGTCTCTAGTCATTATGGTTGTAGGCAGCTTGAGCAAGAAGCTGCCCGCTTTAATATAAATAAAGGCTTTCCCCTCTCCATGTAATCAATATATTGACATTATCAATTGAATTTTTATATGTTTTATCATTATGTTATATTTCTCATTAGTTAGCATGGGCTAATTTTGAGGTGTTGCGTCCCTATACTCAATTCCCTCACTTGTATATACGTACTCACTCTTTTCAATCTTTTATTTCATCTCCTGTTTTATATTAATCTATATACTGTATATTTTTCATTGTTCCATCCTCTTTATTTCATTACAAGTGGTTTAGAGCACAGTGTTGAGCCTGGGAGAAATTTTTGCTGCAAAAAGAGTGATCCAAAACATTGATGCAAAAAAGCTTTACACAGTTAATTGAATTTTTATATGTTTTATCATTATGTTATATTTCACATTAGTTAGCATGGGCTAATTTTGAGGTGTTGCGTCCCTATACTCAATTCCCTCACTTGTATATACATACTCACTCTTTTCGATCTTTTATTTCATCTCCTGTTTTATATTAATCTATATACTGTATATTTTTCATTGTTCCATCCTCTTTATTTCATTACAAGTGGTTTAGAGCACAGTGTTGAGCCTGGGAGAAATTTTTGCTGCAAAAAGAGTGATCCAAAACGTTGATGCCAAAAAGCTTTACACAGTTTTTTCCCAGAAAAATTTATATTCAAAGTGAAGTGTAGAGCAGCAAAAACTGGAGTAATAGTAAAGGTTTACATTGCAAATAACAAAAATAAAAAGGAATTTCATTATAATCATTCGTTTTAATTTTACATTCCATACAATTGGCTTATAAAGCCTTATTTTCCAATGTTACCAACTGTCTATGGGAATAACTTCCCACCCAACTAACAACCTAATAATTAATTTATTAAATGTAAACCTTATTTCCTAACAACCCCCCTTTAAGGTTTACATAACAAAATATCAACCTAAACTCCTCCTGTCTAGGTAAAATATCTGATTAACCAACTCTGCATCAGCCCAAACTCCATTGTCTAAGCAAATGTCGAACTCTACATCAACATGAGAGAACATAAAGTGTCCACGACCTCCTTGCACAATGAGATAACAACTTTCCTCTAGAAGTCCACATCTCCTCCGAGTGTGTCAAAATGCCTCCTCTAGTGCTGCACATGAGAGAACAACTCTCCTCCGAGAGTCCACATCTCCTCCAAATGTGTCAATATCCCTCCTCTAGTGTTGTGGAAACAATCCCTCCTCTGTTGTACAAAACAACCTCAACCAAAAGTGAATACACCAACTGCACCCACAAGAAATGTCAACAAAAGCCAAGCCCCCCTTTCTCCTTGAAGGGACACAGATAGAAAAGGTGCTTCTCGTGCAATGAATCACCCCTAAGCGAGAAGCTAGCTCGAGATGACAAAAGATCCTCCTACCTCTGATATAATGTGCTTACACTTTATCCGCTTGATATTATATGTGAGCCTTTTGAGGCCTCGTCAAGTGTAGCAAAAATGGCCCTTTCAGGGGTAACATATATAGCGTTAGGAAGACAAACTTTTGGTGACATAATGAAATTAAAGATTACCATATTTAAAGGTGTCGATTTCCACTAATATTGCACCTTTTACAATTAAAATATTCTTCTATAAACCCATGAACAAAAGAACTAGTGTAACTGATTGTGTTGACTGCATAGAATTCACATGAAACAACTCTACAACTCTTGTATGTGCAATTAGGCTCTTGAGAATGAATCTATACCTTATTCCCTAAAAACTTCTCAAATAACTGTTGTATGTAACAAGATTCACACACAATGTCTCTCAAATGAACTGACACCTTAAAATGTTGTCACTTTATTCAAATGAATCTGCACCTTATACGCCATAAAATTGCCTAAAAAGATTCAAATTTTCCTGTCAATTCTTTTGTACAAGGCACGTTCATTGGAATAAATCAGAAATATCAATGGTAAAGTTGTGTATTGCATATACTTTCTATCCTCCAATGAATCTAATGATCAGACAACTTATAAGTATTATAGATGGAAACCACTGACGGCAGGTAAATGTGGCATTTGGCAATGGCTAGCAGCCGTGAACTTCTGTGTGGGCTCTGCTATTGGCACGTCCCACTGTGCAGTGTATCAGATGTTGCACTTGTCATGGATCCTAAAGCAAACTTGTTTATAGACTCTGCACTAGTTTTTACATGGCCTTCAACTCTCCTTGGTAACGTATCCTCAGACTTCATCCCATTGTCTTAGGAAGTTCACCATGCTCTCAACTTTTCTAAGTGGATTCCCTACTCACAAGAACAAAACCATTACATGCTCTAATACCAATGTAGAGCAGCAAAAACTAGAGTAATAGTAAAGGTTTACATTGCAAATAACAAAAATAAAAAGGAATTTCATTATAATCATTCGTTTTAATTGACATTCCATACAATTGGCTTATAAAGCCTTATTTTCCCGTTTTACCAACGGTCTGCGGGAATAACTTCCCACCCAACTAACTACCGAATAATTAATTTATTAAATGTAAACCTTATTTCCTAACAGTGAAGAATGTAAATAAAATAAAATAATTCTAAAGTAAAATAAAAGATATCAAAATAGTTCAAAGTAAAAGGTGCTAAAATATAAACGGCCTTGCAAGAATTTCAAATAATATAACTGTGTCAAAAAAATGATAAGAATAATATAGCTTCACTATAGTATGTAAGTAAAGTTTGTGTTTGTCATCCTTATATATTGTATGAGGTCGGATAGCTAGGAAATTCACTACATTATATATTGTATACATGCTAGAACGTATTCACACGAACTACAAGTTTAGAGGTTGTTTGCACTCAGTGGTGTATTTGTCACCAATTTAATTTGGTACAATAAATAAAAGTTATAATTTATAATTAGTTGATGAGCTATATTCTGTGACAACTTTCAACCAATCTCACATGGAAAAATATTAATTACATTATTAATAATCATTATAATACTTATCAATATACTATAATTAATATTTGATTATACTATACTATAATATAAATATAAATATATATACAACATAATTATATTTATATTAATTACTATTAATATTTATTAAAGCTTCCAAGGTTTATCGACAATAGTTTACATATATGTAATGTACACCTTTTATTAAGGTAAGGATGGTTAAGGATGCACAAGTCACGCATGTTAGAACGTGGAGCAACATTTATTGTTGTGTACCTCCCTACTCTGACTTTCGTGCAAACATAAGCCACCCTATGTGTAATGTCCCCTTTTTTCGAGTGATCACTCACCATGTGTCAACTAACCTATTTTATTCCCGTGGGCTAGGCCGACGAAGCAAGGGAATACTCTAAGTAGTTAAATCATGCATTCAACTAATTTTGTCAAGCAAAAGGATGTTAGAATTTGACTTGGTATAATTTTGTGGCATTTTTGGTGAAGTCAACTTTAGTAAAATAAATTGCCTTGAGGAGGAGCGACCCATTGGAGGATGAAAAGAAAAATGAAAATGTCTATTTTGTGACCTCTCACCTTGAGAAGGACGACATGACTTGAGGTTAATTCATGATGCATCATATGAAAGGGTTCGCTCTTATTGGAAAACGAGAAATAAAAGAAAACAAAGAAAATATCTTTTGTGTTGGGTCGGCCAAGATGTAAATGAAAAAACAAACATCTTAAGTGGAGCGCCTAGGAGAGGGTCAGCCTAGGAGGATGAAGAAAAGAACAAATCTTTAATTTGTCCTTGAGCGCCAACCTTGCATTAGAGAAGTCGGCCAAGTATGAAGGTAAATAAATGAAATAAAAGGTGTTTTGAGGATGGTCGACCAGCTTGAAAAGGGCAAGGAAAACATGTCTAAATGTGAGGTGATTTGGATCATTCAAGGCATCAATTCATTATATCATTTTCTTCCTTATTTTGGCTGCAACTTGTTGCACAATATTCCAAGGACGAAAACCCTTGAGAATATAAGGTGGATTGGACGAAAACCCAATCTCATCTTGGAGGTGGATTCATACGGAATTCACAATTGCACTTCATTGGAGATCTACAAAGTCTTGGAGCAGATTTGCATATCTTTTGGAGCAGCATCGGATCATCATCTTTGAGCAGGATTTGAATATCTTTTGGAGCAGCATCTTGGAGCGGCATTGAAGATCTTTTTGAGCAGACTTGTGCACCACCTTTGGAAGATAAATTTCATGGCATTTCTTGCATTAGGGCTTGCCCTATTTGGAGCACCACTCTTGGAGGAGGTTCGCTTGACATTTTGGTGGAGTATTTTGCATGTTGAAAAATCAAACCCTAGCCATCCTTGCATCATCATTTCACATCTGCTGGAGAAGGGCGAATTTGCATTGGTGAGGCGATTTGCATCATTTGTGGAGCCATTACCTCAGCTATCTTCATTCCTTGCAAGCGCCGCCATTTTGGAGGGTTGTTGACCATCATTTGTCATCATTTTGACATGTTAAAAACATATGATTAGGTCGGAATTGTAGTGGCAGCAATTCAACTATGTTTGGGCATGTTTGAGCCCTAGAATTTGGTGTAATTTCCACTTCAGTATATTCAGAATTGGAGCAGCAGACTTGCTTACTTGGAAATCAAATTTGTTTGTCATATGTTTGGCTCTTGAATGACTGTTTCTCATAACTGCAATCATAGTTGATACTATCTGCTTGTTTAGCATATTGTGTGGATGTTTTGGCACATTTGTATTGGCTGCTCATAAGTGAACGTATTCAGAAAATAAAATCAGAATTCAGTCCTAGGGTTTGGAGCAGAAACTAAATCAGCAAAGTAGGGCAGAAATCATAATTCTTTGTGGGGATATCATTTGGGCGTGTTCATTTGCATTTTGGGCATTTGTATGTTGGCGATTGTAATTGTTTATCAATCTGAAAATAAAAATCAGAAATCAGAAAAATTAGGGTTTCAGCAGAAAAATCAGAATTCTAGGGTTTTATCCTATTTGGGATATTACACTATGTGCTCGGAGCTTTTTATATACAAAAACCCACTTTTCGAGCACTATATATATTTCCAGTATTGCCTTTCTCTTACGTATGAAAGGAACTCATATTTATTGATATTGTACAATGTCTTCTCTCAATAACAATAATAATCTACCATATCCCTATGAATTGTATTGGGATAATTATTATTTTTCTCCTTCGCCAATCAAAATAAGAGATAAAAGATATTAGCCAATCACATTGTTAATAATTTATTTTGTAATAGAATTTGTTTTGCCTTGTAATGTTGTAATCTCTTGGAGTAAATAGGGTTTTACCTATTTACGTTTGCTTAAGTTTTACTTAGGCATCATAATGCATTATTAGGTGAATATTAGTTTATTATTTAGGTAGTTTTTGTTGGTTATATTTTTACTGGCTTTCACCCTGCCTTTATAAGCAAGGTTCTATACATTATCTCATATCTCATTAATATTTTTCATCATTCTGATGAAATAGCTTTGCTTCTCTTGTATTGTGAGGGTTTATCCTGTAGGTTATGCTCCTAGGAGGTGGTTGACACCGACATGGTATCAGAGCCTACTTCCTGCATCTCCTTCCGTTGAGAGTTTTCATCAAAGTTTTTGAGATCCTTTTTTGAAGCCAGGTTTTTGGGGCATTGGCCAGTATACATACCTAGTAGAGTCGACAGAAATTTATATCATTGATTAGGTTTTATTCCTTTGCTTTGCGAGAGGCTTTGTAATTTCGTTGGAGATTTCGTCGGTTTTCACCTTGCCTGCATCACAAAGAAGGTCGATTCTATGGCATTTTTGAAATTTGCAGAGCAAAATTGGTCAACTCTTATTTCTCCAAGTCATCCTTCATCTTTGTTGGGCTTCAACCATTCCATTGGTCATCATTTGATTAGAGGGGAGTTTGAAGATCACGGCCCATTCAACATTCCTAGTTTTGTTTACTAGCAGGTATCATCATGAAGGGTTTATAAGCCTGCGGCTTGCACTCACAAACCTGCGTATTCTCTGACCTGAGGATCGTTTTTTGGCATTGCCTCTAAATCACTTCTTCCAAGCTCGCTGCAACGCATGAATAGCAAAAGTTTCAAACGTTGGCAAATATATATTATTCAAACTTTATATATTTCTAAAGTTTGTAAACAAATATTTGTTTTAGGGTTCACATTTGAGAATCGTGTGTAGCATAGTGGGCCCATCTGCGGCCTCTCTTGGGCACTGTTTTGAAGTTGTAAAGTTTTTGCAATAAATATTTAGGGTTTTGTTGTGACGTTTTCACACATCGCCCCATTGCAAATGGGGACCCCCTCTTTTGCTCGCTTTCGCCGTCGTTTTTGCTTTGATCTTGCAGTTTCTTGCCTAAATCCATGAAGCTAGGAAAGAATGTCCAAGCAGTTAGCTCACAGGGAACATTAGGAATGCTTGAAATAGTGAATTTCTCCTGAGGATGAATAATGTCCTACTTATCATTCCTCGATCAAAACTGACCAATCCATGGCATAAGTCCATCATTCCATAAGAAATCCAAATCCGTCGCTCTCAGCATAAGACTCCGTGATGAGTAAGGAATCCTATTCCAAGACTCCAGTCCGGAAGTTCCTGTTCCAAGAATCCTGTCCCGAAGGTCCTATCTGGGAATCCTGTCCCGAAGGTCCTATCTAGGAATCCTATTCCAAAGTTCCTGTCTGGATTCTTGTCCCGAAGTTCCAATCCAGGGTCCTGAATTCAATAAGGCTTGTCATTTCCATGTCAAAACCCATCTTTCCACCTTAGAACCCTCTCCATTCCCGGCATGGAACTCAATTCTAATCTTGTTCCAAGACTCCATGTCCCACTCAGGAAGTCATTCCTGGACTCCAGTCCAGGAATCCAGCCCGGAGGTCCAGTCCGGAGTCTTGTTCGGAAGTACCTATCCCGGAGTCTCGTTCAAGGAATTCCGGCCTGGAAATCCGTTTCAAAGTTTATCTAGATTCTTCTTCCAACCAAGATTGCGAAGTTCAAAAGAGACTGTCACTCCTTGGCATGATCATCCTTCAGTCATGGAACTTAGTCCCGGCCTGACAACTCTAGTCCGGAAGGTCAAAACCAAGGGATATCTCTTTAAATCTCAGTCCGACACTCAACTTCATTTCATAGCTCGGAAGACTCGCAGATCGAAGACTTAAGGCAATTTCAGGAGACAATCAGCATTTACTGAATATCCCTCCGATAGGCTGGAATTGCGACAGGAGACTTTTGTCCTAGTCGCAAAATCCCTTACCTACTGGATTTTGCGCTCAAGGACACTTTTTGTCCTGGTCGCAAAATCCAGTACCTACTGGATTTTGCGCTCAAGGACACTTTTTGTCCTGGTCGCAAAATCCAGTACCTACTAGATTTTGCGCTCAAGGACAATCTTTGCCATTTTTCAGCGTCTTTAGGGTAAAGGTATATTGAAAAATATATTTAAGTACTTATACTTTAAATATTTTTCAATATACCTTTCAGGATGTTTGAGATAGGTCTCGAATCCACCGGATTTAACATGCAGAATCTAGAATTTGGAAGATCCACCAGATTTCAGACTTAGCCCTTTTTTCAGGATTTCAGGATTTCAGGCTACCAGACTTAGCCAATTCCAAACAGGTAAGTTGAAGGATGGAACAAACGAAGTTCGCATCTCGCCTTGGAAACAACAGATTACGAAGGATGGAAGGAACGAAGGATGGAACTAACGAAAGATGGAAGAAACGAACCTTGTGTCTCGCGATCAGATTCCCAGAGGATGGAAGGAACGAAGGATGGAAGAAACAAAAGATGGAAGAAATGAACCTCATGTCTCGCCATCGAAAAGAGACTCCCGGAGGATGGAACAAACGAGGATGGAAGAAACGAACCTCACATCCCGCCTTGGAAGTAACAGATTCCGCGAGGATGGAAGGAACGAGGATGGAAGAAATAAACTCCGTTTTCTGATCCTGTATCAACATCTAAACCTCCATGGAGTAGCTAGGAGAATGAACCTACTACAAAACTAGAATCCCACTTCGAAACTCAGGAAAATGCAAATCCTTGACTTAGATTCCCTGAAACTGAACTCCAAAGGCAAGTGGTGCAAATTCCAGCACCTGTAGGATTCTGCGCTCCAGGACAAATTTTGTCCTGGGCGCAAATTCCTTAACCTTCTGGATTCTGCGCTCCAGGACAAATTTTGTCCCGAGCGCAAATTCCTTAACCTTCTGGATTCTGCGCTCCAGGACAAATTTTGTCCTGGGCGCAAAATCCTTGACCTTCTGGATTCTGCGCCCTTGAACATTCCTGATCCAGTCTGGAATGGGAGACCTGCAGGGTGAAATTCTGGAACCCAGTTTGCCAGCTCTTGCATGCAAGAATTCCTCGCCTGTTGTTTCTCGGAGTCCAGAACCCCTAAACATGATGGAAGGTACTTCTGGTTTTAAAATGGAGTCTCTGATCCTAGTGTAAGAAAATCCATCCCTGCCAAAACAGAGTGATGAAACCCTTAGCAAATATCCAAAAGACTGAACATAAAAGTCCAAGGACACATCCCGCCATGTTCCTCCACAGAAAGCAAAATTGCAACCTTCCATCTGAGTAAGATTCCATAGGAGAATATTCAGGACTTAGCTGGATTTTAGCAAAAGTTCTAGAGTTGTGCTGGGGAAGAAAATCCAAAACATTCATAAATTCCCGACGTCGCAAAATCCTAAACCTCAGGAATTCCCCGACATGCCAAATTCCCTGACATGCCAAATTCCCTGACATCCCGAATTCCCCAACATGCCAAATTCCCCGACATCCCAAATTCCCCGACATGCCAAATTCCCCAACATTCACAAATCCCCGACCACCGACAAAACAGAAAAAGACAAAAAACCAAGTCGGCTAGGGTAAAGTTTGGTGGTTAAGGAATTTCTTCTCCTTTAGCCTAGGTCGGCCAAGTGGCAAAGAAGGACAACTTACCTATAAAAGGGGCAGCGCCCAAGTCATTTCTAATCATTCCAATTCAAATCCAAAGCAGAAAACTACATTCTAGGGGCAGAAATTCATCCTCCAGGACAAGTGGAATTCCAGGATGAGCAGGAATCCCCGACTCCATAGAATCCCCGACCACCTGGAAATTGCTCCCTGTCCTGGAAATTCCTCCTGTCCATGCCTGGTAACCCTGGAATGAAGGAAAAGTCAGTCGAGTATGAAGAATGCCGGAGAATGAGGGAAATCCTTTGTTTGTTCAGGGATTTATAAATGAAATTGATCAAAACTTGCAAAATCATTCATGTTTCATTTCATATTGCATTGCATTTATGGATTTTGTGCATCATGACTATTTGAGGTTTCCCTTGTTTTGCAGGAATCCAGGATGAGGATGGGCTTCCATGAAGACGGAGCTCAAGGGTGATCAAGGATTATCTCAAGCATCATGAAGTTCTAACACCGGAGAAGAGGACTACTTCCAACGCCAGACGAGGAGACTATATGTGAATTCCACAAGAAGAAAAGAGAAAATACACTTCATGTCCAATATCAAGGATTCCAGTTCCGGACAAGAGGATCAATCCTTAGAGAGCCAAGAACAAAAGTACAGTTCACCTTCCATCAGGAAGAACGGGAATCCACGCCAAGAATGAGGAATTCCAACCCAGGAATCCAAGACAGGGAATTCTATTCCACGACAGGGAATTCCAACTCAGGAAGGAATTCCATTCCAGGACCCTAAGGAAAGTGCGCCCCTGCTCAAGGAAGGATTCCTCCACATGAAAATCCTGTTCACCCTAGAATCTGCGCTCAGGATAAAGGACTCCAGGACATCATGGAATTTGCGACCAAGGAAGTTCCGGACAGACTGGACAGTCCTATCCAGAAGTCCTAGACAGGTGGCGACCAGGACAGCTGGAAGTTTCCTTACACATTCTGACGTCCTAGACAGGTGGCAGTCTCCTACAGGAACATTCTGACGACCCCACCTGCTTTTCTAGGATTTGTAACCCAGGGCACATATTTCAAGGAAATCTGATTTCCTTTTTGCCCTAAGATATTTGTGTTTGCCTATAAATAGGCTGAGGGGCCTCATTTGAAAGGGTCTTCTTCTTTCTTCTTTCATTTCTTAGGCTCCTAGAACACTGTAGTTAGTTAGTTGTTCCTTTCTGTTGCACTCCATTTCTGGAGCAAAGGAACTTTGAAGAATCAGCAAGATTGTTGTAAGACATTCCCAAATCAATACATGGACATTGAAGATTGGTGTTCTTGATATTCTTTGGATTGTGGCATGGTTTTCTAACTTCTTTGAAGCAAATCATAAGCTCCAGGATCTAAGCTGTTTCATTTCTATTTTCTTTCAGTATTTCATTAGTTAGAATGATGGAGATTATTACTGTTGAATGATTGAATCTGCTTGTTCATACCATTGGTGATATGTGGCTTGCAAATCACCGTGCATGGTTAGCCTGAACTAATTCCAAGTCTAACTTCGGCTGTTCTGCATGTTTCATTTCCATGTCCCTTGCAGGAGCAGTCTGAAAATCCTTACTCCCCCTCAGAAGATTGCACCATCCCTGCCTAGTTGTTGTCTCATGGCGAAGCAGAGGACTGGTTCCAGTTTCATCTTCAACAGCAATCATTTCCATTGATTAGATTCCTAAACCCTTACCTCATCTTTTGCATTTTCTTTTAGATTTTCATTAGGATTAGTTTTCTAGAAGCTTCATTGCCAAATCATCCGCCTAAACCGGAGAGTGGAACCTAGGAATTCCAAGTTGTCCATTTGTGAAAGAGTTCCATTCGCCCACAAGTCCGAGTCCCAGGAGTGAATTCCATGTCTACAAAGGAATAAGCCCATGTAAGTCCCCCTCGTGATTACCAGCAAATCACATCATTCTACTGAGTCTATCCCTATGCACGTCAAGACCTGACACAAAAGGAACCTTGGAGCAGTCTCATTCGATCACGTAGTTCAGCGTTTGAGAAGCTTTATTCAAGAGAGGATAGGATACTCTGTGTTTTATTCTAATGTTGTTGTAGTCACAAAAACCTCAACAACTGGTTTCCAATTCATTATTACGTTGAATGAAGATGCTCGCAATTCATTATTGCGTTGAAACATAATAATGCATTGTATTTTTGCTGTGTGGTGGGCCCTTTCGCTATCTCTCTTTGGGCAGGGACCTTTTGTCCCACATTGGTGGTGCGGAGTTGTTTTTATCTATTAATATAGCCCGGCGACCCTTATCGTAGTGTGAGCAAAGGTTCATGAGGCTCTCTCTCTCTCTCTCTCTCTCTCTCTCTCTCTCTCTCTCACGCGTGGTGATTGGAGACTTGTATGCTAATGACTTGTATGCTCGTCTTGTGCAAGTGGTGATTTGGTTTGGTTGACTTGGCTTTCATGTGACGCGGGAACCCACCACATATTTAGAATATCGAGATTCACTCGGCCCTAGAGGAGGCCCAAATTTTTCGCCCCTATGCTCGTGGTGGTCACATGGGCGACCAGAATTGAGCCCTCAGGTGCTTGTTGCTGCCTCCAAAGTGCCTTTATAGGCCTTTTTTTCATTTTTGCATAACTTTTGCAAACGGAGGCCGATTTTGAGCACCCTTCTTTTAGGTTTTAGGCCAAATTCCCATTTGAGACCCAAACTGTAGTATTGATAGAATCTTATTGGGCATTGTACAACTTATACTTATTTCATTTCAGAAAGAATGTAGAAACTCTTTTGATGTAGCTTCTACTCTGTTGTAGTTCAACCCATTCCACAGTAACATTTCCTTATCGTGGACTTTCTTAGGCATGTGGGTAAAACAAGAAAGGCATTAGACCATTCACAAATTTTATTACATTGTTGTTTCTAGGAATTGTTGCTTTTAGCTAGTATTGAGACAAAAGCTACGGGTTGACATAGACACATTTTATTGCTTCAATCCAAGAACTTTAGAGGAACCAGGTTGTGGGTGCCACATCCTTGTATAGGTATGTGAATGTGCACTATTTCTAAATTTGAACGTAAGAAAATTCTGTAACCTTTATCTATAAATCTAAGTAAGCCAGTGTGAACATTAAGTCCCTTAATGAACAAGAGGTTTTCACAGTACATGCGATTAGTGTGGAGAGTTTCTGGAAAAACTGTTCTTCCAATTTTACTGATCTTCTGGAAAAACCTGCGTGCTTGCAATTAAGTCCCTTGTCAAGAAATCTTTGGCATATACACGTACTAGTTTGCATTTCTAGTTTCCCTCTGGTCAGAATTTAATATGACTATTTCTTTGTATAAATTTATGACTTTTTTGTGGTTTCTAGCTCCTTCCAAAGTTATCATGAAATCAGGTATATCAAGCTGCATCCTTCGAGATGCTTTTGAAGATTCCATTCCTCATACCATCAATTCCTGAAAACTGCCTGCTCTCTCAATTCTTTTTCCATGAACAAAATGGTGTGATAGTAATTGTAAAACCAAGCATAAACAACTAAAAAATGACAAGTTGAGTGAAATCATATATACGGTAATCTTTTTTAATCCTGTCACACATGTTATCTGTAATGACTAAGGTTGAAGTTACTGTAAGTTCTTTTCCCAGAGTGTCATGCCATTTTGGTAAGTTTTGCTATTTGAGTTTAATTCATATGTCATATTTAGCTCTTCTTGGTAAGACACATGCAAAATTTCTGTCTGGTTCAGAATCTGTTTTTAAACAGAGGACCTAGTACAGGGTGACTTTTTATGGATGCATTATGGAATGGGGCAGAGTTGCTGAAATGAAGTCTCACATATGTTCTATCTATTGGATTCGGAAGCATGATAAGGACAAATCAACAATGCATTGACAATCACTTTGAAAAAGATTTGGAATAAGTGCTTACCATAAATAAACAGAATATAAATGCTTATTGATCTCTTTAGCTTACAATAAACTTCTATTAATTTAACTCACGTGACTTCTCACATTACCAATTTTTAACTTAACTTGCTAATGTACCAATTACTTCAATACCCTCTTTAACTAATCATTGATTACCTCAACACCCTCCATAACTGAACAGATTGAATAATTGGCATTCCCTGCATTGCAATTGCCACCCCTCAAGTCATACTTATCCCCACAACCTATTATATCTGCACGGGCCATGTAGAATCAGTTCAATATTTTCTGAGTCCTTACTCTTCCACGCCTAGATTGCAGTCCGTTTGCAGATTATGCTCTGCTACATGGAAAATATATTGTCTCCGTTGAGCAAATTTGGCTGACTTTGATGAGTTAAATGGCACATCACTTCTAGTACCTTATTTTTCTTCATGCTTTCTTTAGCTTGACCTTTCCAATGGCAAGATTGACTAGTAGGGAGGAGTGATGAATGTTTCACTGCTTTGGACATTGGCAAAGCTTTAGGAACATGCTGTGCCTTATATATCATCCTTGTCTCACAACTGTTACCAGTGTGGGATTAATCTAGTTACAACCCACTCATGTATTTATGTTAAAGAAGGTGAAGGCTTTAGAGCAGTTTCCTATTAAAGCCTTTACCTATTAAATCTGCTTATCCAATCCTCATTCAAGATTGGCTTAGTTTGAACTCCCAACTAGGCTATAACTGTTAATCTAGGACATCTTTAACTTTCTGAAAAAAAAAGTGTTTTTCACATGATACCAAATCGACATGTTTTCAAAATAATCCCATTTTTTTCTAATGACACCAATGTCTCGACTTACATAACTTTCTTTTGGGCTAAAAATCATAACAACAAAAATCTTTCTTGGGAACATCTCAGCAAACCAAAAGCTAATGATTTTTTAAATTTATCAGGAAAAATTGGATTAGAGTTGAAGTTAAGGTTAGGGAAAAATCAGAAAAAAATGCAAACCTTAAATTTTTTTGACCAAAAAAAAAGAAAAAGTGGAAAATTGCAATTTTATTGGGATTTATTTGTGACTCTATCGATCAAAATTTTGTTTGACTGATTTTTTTCAAATTATCACGATTTTTTCAGGGAAAAACTGTGTGTGTGGGATGAGAAAAGATAATTCATGATTTATTGCATTTTTTTAAAGACTATTGCTTCTATGCTAAGAACATATACTTACATAAGATGGAATACCTCCACACAAAACTGACTCACCCATTAATAACTTCATATTTTTGACAGAGCTCACTAAATAATTTTTCATGAGTCCCTCGTCACATGACCTTTATAAGGGTCTACTCAAACATACCTTTTATTAAATTGCTAAGCAACCTTAAACACTTATTTTGAATTGAACCTCATACGACCAACTGATTTTGAAACACATAACCTCTTCATCACCAACCAGTAATTGAATATCATCAATACGAATATATACCCATACAACCAAATTGAAAGCTAGGAAGCAAACTTAATTATGGGCTGCCACACCATTAGCATCAGAATTGGGCTCTCTATGTTTCATTCCAACTCACACCTGTTAAATGCTGCACAACATAGTTAACTTCTACATCAATCCCATCTTTTCTACACCACACTAAACTCTTGCTTCTGTTATTTATACAGTATGTGATTTTTTGGAATCAATTTGAAATTATCTTCTACCTTAGAGGAATTATTCACTCTTGGGCTTAATTCTACAAGATGCATCACACCCCTCTAGTAAGTTCAGCAGTTCTCATTTTGATCTCATTGTTTCAGCTAAAACAGTCCTTAAAACATCACATCAACTTGGTTTCAGGTTTCTATGTAAATTAGCTTCTACATCGATCTGATAGGTGTTGGAATCTTTTCAAAGCATAATATTCTAGAATCTCATGGCTTTTAACACAAACAAGGTCCAAAGATAGCTTTGATAAGACATGTTGCAATCAAGAACATTTGTGAACATAAGGATGAACAATGCTATAAGAGAAAGATTTGCAATAAACGCTTCAAGTCTCCCCATTAAGAAACTGTTGGAAAATTACATCATAGTATAATAGGTTTATAGCAAATAAATATTGTTAGCCTTTTAGATTAGTAAAATAGTTGTTAAGTAAATAAATAAATCAATGGACACGTTAGGAATTACCAGAGCTTTGGTAAGATAAAAAAATTCTGAGAACTTTCCATTAAGAATTGGCTCTCCATTTTAAGAAAATGATATGACTGGTTTTTTTGCACAAGTGGTTCTATGGATTTAGAGGCTTCATTCTCATGTGATAATGCATTTACATATCTCCTAACAGAAAACACTTGCTACTCTAAAATCAATGTAAAATGCAAAAGGAATGCATTTTATTTTATAAACAACAGAACAAAAATGCATACAGGAAGGCCAAATGCCATAGCTTCAATAGTCACTCTTCCAAATGTCTCTCCAATACCCTACAAACAAAGCCCATTTTTGTATTTAGTAACCAGTACCATTTTAGATGAATAAGAGACTATGCACTACCAAAACTACAATCTCATTAACATATTTGTAAATTGAACACATACAATGCTACATGACAAGAAAGTATAATAAATTCCATAGCCAATTCAATAAAAGAATCCAACGGAGCAATTGAAATAAAAATTAACTATAGAAAATCTAATATGCAAAATCAAGAATGAGTAACACTTCAAGATAACCCTATAAATGATCATCAATTATCTTAAATCAAGGTAAGAAGTAAATATGCTTGTTTACTGCCTTATTAATATATCTCTATTTATTGCAGAGTAAACAGAAGAAATACACATCAATGATTCAAACCATAAATTCTAATTCTAGAAGAATGTGAAGAGTCCCTTCATTCATATATATTCATACTCTTATACAAGCTTGTAGTGCAGGAAATATCATCAACATGCGGTCCCCTTTTCCCGACTACTGAGGACCTATATAAATCCGTCAACAGTTGTTCGAGAATACAACCGTTCGCAACTAATCACAAAATTGTACCCTCTAACTACCCGACTATCGACAAGGTACAAATGTACCATCGGAAATAATTAAGTACATAAACATAACTAAGCACATATAGCAATTAATACATACTACATCAGCCCTCCCAAAATAAAAGTCGTTTTCTAGACGACAAAAATATAGAGTACTACTGAGGGGCAAAGGGAGGAGATGTCCCTAGAGGTAGAGTCAACATTGAAGAACAGAGTGTGGAGTGATGAGAAGCAGCAGCTCATAATTTGTAGACTTCCTCTGTTCACTATTTCAAATGATGAATTGCCACAAGTTCCCGCTCCCTGTAATATACACTGTCCTATAGGGGTTTTATGCCAATATTTTTTGTGTTTTCTGTTTCCGGTTCCAATGCTGAATGTGCTTAGGGTTTGCTTATAGTTTTTGCATATGATGTTTGCAGTTTGACAATGAAATATAAAGCATGCAACAAAACCCAGAAAATATACAAAAGATATGCTTAAAGTAACAAAGACCCAGATCATAAAATGACCCCAAATGAATTATAGTGGCATACCCATTTTATTTTCTTCAACTTGGTAAATCTGATATACATGGACCAGCAATATAGGAAGTAGAAAACACATCCAGAATACCAGCAAATGAATGTTCTTCGTCAACAATGATCTGCAATGAGATTTACAATGCTAGGCGTCCATGATACATGAGTTTTGAAACTCCAAAATGTAGTGATTCAGTTTCTTGAAGACCCGCGTCCCCTTACTGTTGTACGACCTTCATGGTTGTTTGTTGCAACTGATAAACTCTTCAAAATGGTGCCAAATCTGTCATTAAATCCTCCGTAGATATCTGTGGCTGTGAAGGAGGCCCTATCACCCAAATACAAGATGAAAAAGTCTTCAAACAACACAATAATATGCTGCTACATGTAATGTCCCCTTCTTGATACATGGTTAGTCCATCATTGAGTTCCCGTGGACTAGCAGTTTGGTTAGGGAACTGTGGTTAGTTTGGCCTTGGAGGTATTTGTTGGTGATGGAGAGGTGGTTCGTCTTCAATGGATCCAGCTGGCACCCTCAGAGTTGGCCCAGTTTGCTCTTGGTCGTTACTTACTATTTTTAGTTAGTCCGGGTTCAGTGTCAGTTCGGGATTTTTGGAGTGGGGTCAGATTCCTCTCATCGAGGGCTTTCCAACAAGCTATAGATCATTGCATTCCGACACCGTCTTCATATTTATTTTAAAGTCCAAAAATTATTAATGTTATATTTTAATTGGGACTTTATAAATATTAAGGAAAAGTGACTTTATGGAAAATGAAGACATAAGGCAAGTCTTGACCTTGGGCGCCCATCCCTAGGAGTGAAAAGTGAATTTAAAATTATAATGTTCCCTCTCTAATTCCAACGCCCAACTTGAGGAGGGAAATAAAAGATGGAAAAAGGCTCATTTGTGTTATGCTATGTTTATGATATTTCTCATTTTGAGCTCTGCTAGGGTTTGTTCTTGTTGAGGGTTTGAGGATTCGAACCAGAGGCTCTTGGAGACGAAAACCTCCCTGAGTAACGACATTCTACAGGTGTGGAAGATCACCCAAAGGTGTCATTAGAGGTGCATACACTCCGTGTTCACAAATGTGCTTCAATGGAGTTGATGGGTTGAAGATATGAGGCATTTCTTGATACATCCTTTGCAGTTTATGGTGGGATTTTGTATGCAGATTTGAGATGAATGTTCCATGACAGATTAGAGCAGATTTCATTGTGGTTTTGGAGTTGATATTGACTGTACTTGCTGGTCGTACACCCTCATACAAGCCGTACCTTCTCTTGTAGCTCTTTGGGTGAGATTTCCGGCATTAAACCTACCCCAACTTGGTCGCCCAGCCTAGGAAGGAGTTGCAGAACATTTACAGCAAAGATTTGAAGAGATTCCAGTGACTTGAGTGGCTGTTTACAACTACAGCCAATCGTACCAACTGGGTAGAGGAACGTGGGTCACCTAGAGGCTCTTCATCTTTCCTTAAGGTGTCATACTTGGTCTTTGTGAGGCGTCCAGGGTCATATTCTCTGCTGATATCATTTGTATGCACATTCTATAACATTCCATGGAGATTTGATGCATTTCCAGCCATACCCACTTGCTAGTGTACTCTCAGCATATGTAACAAGTTGCAAAAATCTATATGGGTATGTCATAGAATTTGTTTATTGGCCATTTTACTATCTAGGTAGTTGATAGTTTCTTTATATTCATCATATATTTTCTGGGTTTTCTCTCTATGCTCTGTATTGTATGCTCCAACAACACATCTGCAGGAAAATTGAAAACCCCTTTTGCATTCTTCTCTCTAGTCTAAAAGATCACAAAAAATTAATAAAAATCACACAAATAAATCTTAAAAATATACAAATAGGTACGGCACATTACACTACAGGTGTACGGCCAAACCTGGGAAGGTACGGCTAGCAAGGAAGTGGAATATCAGTCCCAAACACTCCAAAATCTAACTCAATCTGTCTTCATATGACTATCTCAGCTGTTCATTAAAATCAAAATGAAAAACTTGAAAGAGCTTCACCAAAATGCATCAAATTAAGCACAAGCAAAGCCTCCGTATGAAGCTCCCAACAACCCTCCTGATGCTATCTCTCAAACACGAAGAGAGTGATCTCACAGAGGTTTTCGTCTCTGCAAAACCCTTGTTCAACCTCAAAGCCAAAGCTCAAACTTTCACAACAATATTTTCCAAAGTGAATGAATCAAAATGACTTCCACTTTTCCTTTTTACTCCACTCCCAACGCCCAAGGAGGAATTCTTTTTATTATTTTATTTTTAATTCTTTTAAGTCCCATGAATCCCCATAGAGGGGCGCCCAACTCCTAGCACTTCACTTTTAACACAGCTTATATCAACCAATATTATAAGTCACCTTTATGACATAAATTGACTTAAGCACTAAACTAGTATAAGTTAAATATTTAATTTAACGTATTCTTCGACAATTAATTTCTTTGCCAACTTGAAACCCAAGTGCAATGTGCTAGGTACTCCCAACCGGCAGTGCTAAATATGGAAATGTCGATCGGACCTCACCGGTGACCACCTGCCCGACTTACTATAAATAGTAAGTCCTACTAAAAAGTGACCAAAGTGGTTCCCTAACCACCTCCATTAGCCTACGGGAACCCTGGAATAGGCTAACTGCTCCACCTGTCAATCTAGGCTAAGAAGGGGACATTACAGTCCACCCTCCCCAAAATTGCTTGTCCTCAAGCAATCTCAACTCAGGATGCTGCATTATCTTCTCACTCTCCCACGTTGCATCCTCAACTGGTAAGTTCTTCCATTTCACCAGGTATTCTTTGATGATCCTCTTCCTAAGATTCTTCTCTCGAGTGTCAATGATAGCTTCTGGAACCAGGATTAGCTTCCCTTCCTCATCCAATGGATGAACAACATTATGTCCAAGTGCTTTCTTAAGCCTGGATACATGAAATACATTGTGCACTCGGCTATTAGCTGGTAGCTCTAGCTCATAAGCTACTTCCCCTACTCTCCTGGATACCCTGAACGGAGCATAGAACCTAGGTTTTAGTTTCTCTGCTCCACTCCTTTTGAGAGTGGATTGCCTGTAGGATCAGAGTCTCAAATAGACCATGTCCCCAACCTCAAAACTTCGCTCTACTCGGTGTTGGTCTGCATATAATTTCTGTTGTGTTGATGATTGTTTTTGGACAAGTCAACAATTAGAGTAAAATACTGAGTATCTGACTCCCTCTTGAGCAAAGCCTCTCGGATGCTGAACTAGGTGATCAAACAAGATGACTCCAAGGTTCCTTCTGATGGTTTCAGTAAGAGATAGCTCAGCGATTAAGTATGATTTTGCTGTTTACACACAAAGGGACTTACACAATTGTTCAAGTAACTTGTTGTTTCAAGGACTATGGAAGTGAATACTAGAGAATCTAAGTACTGCAATTGATGGCGTATGATTTAGCAATAGAGGTTCTTTGGTTCTAATCCTAACTGAATAAAAAAAAAGGCAAAAGATGTAGGGTTTAGAAACACTAATCTAATCCTAAATGCAAGGACGTTTACTACTTGAAGTGAAATCGAACCAAATCCTGTTTCGCCAAGATAAAACAACTACACAAGATAGGTGCAATCTTCAAAGGTGTACAAGATGTTTAAATCAATTATGCTCATGAAAGGTTCAACAAGCATAAAGATCAAATTGACGTTCAATTGTTCAGACTAACCATGCACTGCAATCCACAAGCCGTAGACTACAAATGGTATGAACTTATAGACTTCACTACAAAGCAATAAAGCAACCTTTCATTAACTAACTTAAACTTAAAGAAAACTTATAACTTAATGTTTGTTTGAAAATTGAAACCATGCAACACTCGGAAACATAAATAGAATCACCGAAGCAATGAATCTTTTATTATCTCAGAGAGCTCTTACAACAATTTCAGAATTTCCAACCTCTTCAAATGAGAGCAATGAGAGCTCTTTTATAGACCTCAAAGGAAAGAAGGGTCAAGATCGATCGGCCGAATCAGCGGACCAGATCAAGCCACATCACAAGTAGTTGTAACAAACTATCCTTTATTAAATGAAGGAGGCTCACTTTATTAAATGAAAGAAGCTATGAAGGAGGGAACAAAGGCACGCTTTCCAAGAAGATAAGGAAGCCACATCATGTGCCTTCTATGTAGTAGTACTACGAGATACAATAAATCTAGACACAATTTGAACAATATCCTCCATTGGTACACTTGTCGCCGCATTAATGGATCCTTCTGCCACTGCCACATCTGACTCATAGACGGCAAGTGTCTTCTCCCAGTCGTTTATCCAAGACTTATTTTCTCCAAGACGATATGCAAGTGTGAATATACTATCCAGCTGACCTTCATCAAGTCCATCATATTGAAAGTAGAATGCCTTAACTTGTTGCTTCATATTTTCAATAGTAACATTTCCATAAGGATTACATATTGTTGTCAAAGCAGTGTATATATGATTCTCTGTTCTTAGAAGAACACTTCTTATTCTGGACATATCTACTTCAATTTTATCAACCAGTTGCCCCTTGTTGTGAAAGGAGAAATACCAAGTGATGAAGTCATGTGGAGTATCTCTATCAATCACCTTATCATGAATTAGATCTTCTAATGGAGCTTCCATTAAACTCTTGAGCTGTGGCATGTATTGCTCTTTGATCGGTTTGAACTCAGCACAATTTCTTAATAAAGCTTGAACTCGATCTTTAAGCTTAATGACTCTATCATACACTTGCACAATTTCTTCAAGGTGAGTATATGCCTTCTCTTCTGTCTTTTCTATCCATCATTTCATCATCTGAGATGAAGTTCTCATGTTTTCAACTTGGGATACTGTTTCTTGTGGAAGAATAGACGGAGGAATTGGAGTAGCTTCCTTCTGTTGGATAGGCTGCATGACTTGTTGGATGTAGTGCTTCAATGTATTGAAATCTTGTTCAACCTTCATCCTTGCTTCTCTTTCTTGCTTCAACATGCTTCTTACACTATTCACTGACTCTTGTAGTTCCTCCTCTACCTGTTCCCTTGTGATTGGACCCATGCCAATAGTAGTCATATTGTAATCCTCAGGTGCCATATTTTCTAACTCCTTGTCAATTCTAGGAACAGCTATATGTACCTCTCTATTTCCAGCAGAATCTTGAGTGATTTTGGAAAAGACTGTTGCTTTCCTCTTCTGATCACCCTTCTGTGCATTTACAAGCAATTCCTCAACTAGAGCAGGCTGATAAGTTTCTACAATTGTACTTTCCTCAATCCTTTGCCTCAACCAAGGTGGAAAAACGGAAAGATCTCGCTGTCCTTGAGCTTGACTGTGTTGAACACGAGCTACTTCCTCATCAGATTCCGCTTGACCTACTTCATCTTGATCAAGATCATCATTCTCCTCCATTATGACAGTGGGGCTCGACTGAATCTCTTCTGACGGAATCAAGGCAACTTCTTCTATAACTTCTATCTCTTGTATTGGATTCTGAACAACTGAAGTACCTTCTTGTGGATTAGATGAAGTAGATGGATTATTCTTCTTTTGAGGTCTCCGTCTTGATTCTCCTTGATCTTGACTAGGTCTTTTCCTCTTTCTAGCTGGATTATTACTTTGATTATTCCCACTGTGTTGTGGTTGGCTATGTGTACTATGCTGTCCTGGTTCTCCTTCATCCATCTTATTGTAAGTAAGAACTCAGCCTTCACCATTCATCTCTTGCAATAGTTGATTTATACATACTTGTGTCATGGCTAAGACCGGCTTTATCAATTCTTCTTCGGACACATCATTTTTGACCAATCAACTGTATAAGGCAAATCCTTTATTTTATCAAATTCATCTATTAACATAGTATCATCTTCAGTGAACTGGTCTGGTATCCTGAATACTTTGGAAGCTCTAACCAAATCCCAAGTGAGTCTCGAACTTTGAAGTGTTCGGAGATCATCTTCATCTTGGGCACTGGCCCAGTGGTCTTCCAACTGTTTGACATGCTTAAATTCTCGGTTATATTTCCAGCAAACTTGGAAAGGATCAAAGTTAAGCCTCTTGGTGCCATGAGTTTGCAAATGATATGCCTGTAGCTCTATCTCAGAATATTCAGCTGCTGATAATGATGGACATTCCAAATTTTGTCCAAGAAGAAGTGGAAACTGGATCCCTCCTTTTTTCTTCAACTTTTGCAACCTGATGAGTTCTAGGAGTTGCCTTGTAACCTCTAACATCACCATCCTGTTGGTTGGATATCTTGGTAATCTGTACGGATATGATGTAAACCCTTGGATCCTTAAGTAAGTGTACCTTTCATGCTGAGTATACCAGTGTCCATATGCTGAAATGAACTCTCTCGCTGCATTAGACAACCTTTTATGAAATTCTCCCCTTAGTTTCTTCATTATGAACATAGCAAATGCATCATTGAACCTTGTATAATGATTGATACTCTTGAGGTGCAACTGAGGATAACACTGATGCGATAGGTACTTGTTAGGCCCAATGCCGACTTCTCCTCTTTTGGTCAAACCTGAGTAGACTTCATTTCTTGCGAGAAGGTATACCACATAGGAACTCATATAACAAGTCTTGGTTTTAGCAAAATTGATGAACTGCTCATGTATACTTTGACTGATAAGTCCAGCCCAATCAATCATCTTCCCTTTGAGAACTGACTTGATGAAAGAGTACATCCAAGGCTGAAAGGTAGCTGATTGCGGCATTCCTGTCATTCTATTTAGAAACATAATCAAGTATCCAATTTCAGGATGAAAATCTGACTTGTGAAACTGTGGAGGATTATTCATATTGAACTTCATAGCTGGATTGGCCATCCATTCTCTCCTTATTTCCTGCAATTTTGTCTTTGAATCAACATCGTATTCCTGCTGACCTTGTTGTATCGAGATACTGATCATTCTTTCCCTAGTTGGATTGTTGAAAGTCTCTTCAACTGCCTCCTTTTGCAAATAGGCTAATATTGTTCCATCTTTGGCTATAATTTGCCTTGTATCTACATCATACTTCTTGACACATTCAATGATCATCTCTGGACACGGCAAAGCTGGCGAAAAACAAGCAGCTTCAATGGCTCCACTCCTCATGATGGCTCGGGCAAGACTACCTCCGTTGGGTTCCTCAAGGACTGACTTGATATCTTCCAAGTTGTTGTTGCCCATATTCGTGTCTCCTACATTTGTCCACCTCGAGACGAGCTTTGATTCGGGAATTTTCCCCTTAGCATCCATCCGGATCTTCGCTTGTCGCTCTTTGGAAGTCATTGCCATGATCCTGCAAACTTGACGCAAATAAGTAATTGCAAACACAACTTGGACTCTATTTCAGCCACTTTAGTGGATTAAATTTATGAAGTTTTCCTTTATAATTATGAAATATTATTATCTAGACTCAAGGAATCTATGAAAATCCACTTATCCTTCTTAAATTTTACCAATACTTGAACAATTTTAATGCATCTAATGAAGGAAAAAGAAGAAAATCAGATCAGAAAATATTCAGATCAGACTTACTTGATAGGCTGCTTTGAATTTGATACCTTGAAATTTGATCCACCACTTGCTTGGATTGACAAAATCAAATTTGTACTTCTATAAAACCTTCTTGTTACTGCTCCTTGAAGACAAATCTGCTTTTGCGAAGTAATTCTGCTCTTTGAAATGATAAAAAAATGAAAAGGAGATGAGGTATATATACATAATTTGCTTTAAAACTTTACCTCTTACCTAGGCCGACCTCCTTTACTATAGTGAAAAACATTTAATTTTGATTGATCTTCATTTAATAAATGCAATTTCCACATTTTTCAAGGTAAAATCATTAAATGTTTGCAACCTTTCCTTTGATTGTCGCATTGGATGGGGTCTTGACGATCTCCTTGTAGATTGAAATTTTGACACCTTCTTCTTCAAGCGCATTGGATGAAGCATGGAAATCCTCTTGCCTTTTACATTTGATAACATCTTCGAGGTCTTCTTCATATTCTTTGGATTCGTGTTTGACTTTCTCCTTGCATTTCGCATTGGATGAGTAGATTGAAGCCTTCTTCTTTGAAATACCTTGATCTTTCTTCATAACCCTCTAGGCGCATTGGATCAAGGATTGAAATCCTCAAGCATTTCACTTTAAGACACCCTCAAAATCCTAATGTATGGCGCTTTGGATCAAGGTTTGAATTCCTCTTAGCATTTCGCATTGGATGAAGGATAAAAATCCTCTTAACACTTCGCATTAGATCAAGTTTTAAGACTCCTCTCAACATTGCTTTAGTTTGAACTAGTTTTCACTTGCTTAAGGGAGTGGCGCATTGGTTGAAAGATTGAAATCCTCAAGTTCCTAGCGCATTAGATAGGCAAGTTGAGTTCTTTTCATGTGTGGCGCATTGGATAGGTAACTTGAAATCTTCAAAAATGAATTTCATTCTCCCTTCATGTATGGCGCACTAGATGCCACTTTTGATTTCTTCCTGTTTGAGCACTTTGATAAGGGTCTTGGAAGTGGCGCATCACTTCATTATGTTGAAATCTCCAAAACTTCGGTATATTGATGGCCTTTACCTTGAAGTGAATCATGCATGGTGTTGGCGCATTGGATGGGATAAAGAAGATCCTCTAGAAACAAATCTCATTCTTCCTTATATGTTGCGCATTAGATAACCTTGAAGTAGGCGCATTGGATCACTATGTTGGAAGCTTCAAAACTTAGGTGTATTCATGATATTGGCGCATCAGATAAAGCTTAAAAATCCTCTGAACTAAAACCTTGAAGGCTTGACCTTAGATATCCACTTTCCTCCTTGTAGGGCGCATTGGATCAAGGATGGAGAATCCTCTGGATTACGCTTTGGATAAGGATCTTTCAAACTTCACATTGAAACTACTTTGGCGCACTAGATCAGCTTTTTGGAATCTCTGGAGTTTCCCCTCATGAGGTCGCATTAGATGAGGCATTGGAGATCTTCTAGACTTCGCCTTGGAGACTTGACATTGGATAGGCGCATTAGATCAAGGATTGAAATCCTCATGCTTTTAGCGCATTAGATAGGCAAGTTGAATCTTCTAGTCTCACATTGATGAAGTGGTTCTAGCACTTGCATTGAATGTTTGGGAGTCGTCCATTGGCGCATTAGATGAGGAATAAAAATCCTCTAGATTTTGGTGCATCACTTGAACTTTTCAAATCCTCTCAAATTGGATCCTTCTCAAGCCAAAAACCTTAAAACTTCTTCTTCTTTCTAGGTGGCGCATCAGTTGAGCTTTTCAAATCCTCTAATCTCTTTTCAAAATTTTAGATCTTCGGAGTCAATTCTCCATCCTAGCGCATTGGTTGAGCTTTGAAAATCCTCTGACACTTATCATCTTTTGATTCGCTCCAAGATTCGTTCCAAGACTTGTCTTTTCATTTTCGCATTAGTTGAGTGTTTTAAATCCTCATCTTTTCCTTCAAAATGATCTTTTAGTTTGGGCGCATTAGATGAGTGATTGAAATCCTCATGCTTTTTTCGCGTTAGATCAAGGCATTGAAACCTCATGCTTTTGCGCCCTAGATAGCATGTATAAATTCCTCTAGAATTCGCATCAAAAGGCATAAAAAATCTTCTAAAATCACTTTAAAACTTGAGATCCTTCAACATTTTCGCATTACTTCAAGGTTTTAGATGGGCGCATTGGTTCATCAAGTGGAAATCATCATCTTCAAGCGCCTTTTTCCTCGTGATTTTGCGCCAAGATTTTGCGCCACTTGGACATCCCGTCGCATTAGATCAGCTTTTTGAATCCTCTGGAAAAGTCAGGCATTTTTCAGGATCGCGAGGGTAAAGGTATATTGAAAAATATATTTAAGTATAAGTTTCTTATACTTTAAATATTTTTCAATATACCTTTCAGGATGTTTGAGATAGGTCCGGAATCCACCGGATTTAAGATGCAAAATATAGAATTTGGAGGATTCACCAGATTTCAGACTTAGCCATTTTTCAGGATTTTCAGGATTTCAGGCTCCAGGCTTAGTCTTTTCAGGGTCTCAAACATTCTTCAGGATTAATCTCAAGATTCATTATCTAGATGGGATTTGATCACAATTCTTCATCACTGCAAGTCGATCTGCCTCTTAATCATGAACCAATGATCGTAGAAAGGGGAATCCTTACCGGATCGGCAGAGGAAAATGAGTCAGGTCATCATCAAAACTCATATTGAAAACTCATTGAAAGCACAGAGCTCAAAAAAGGGGGGTCCCTATTCCTAATGGGGTGATGTGTGATTTGGTCACAACATGTTGGTTCTGTGCTTGCTACAAATTCTCCTTGAGCTCTTTCATGATGTCTTGGCTCTCTTGCAACAAGTCCTTAGCTTTCGACACTCTGCTATCACCAAGTAGCAAGTCTGTGAAACTAGGGGCATCATATCCATATAGGGCCCTGAATGGAGTCATCCTGATAGACATGTGATATGTTGTGTTATAGTAGTACTCCCCCAGGTGTAGCCACTTAATCCACGCTCTCTGTTGCCCCGACACATAATTCCTGAGATACCCTTCCACCCATTTATTCACTATCTCTGTTTGCTCGTCGGTCTACGGATGGTAATTGGTACTAGGAGTAAGCTTAGTGCCACACAATCTGAACAACTCCTGCCAAAAGAGACTTAGGAACATGCTGTCCCTATTGCTCACAATGCCCCTAGGTATACCATGCAACCTGAAAATCTCCCTGAAGAATAGATCAGCTACCTGCACTACTGTATGAGTCACTAATATGGCGAAGAAATGTGCAAACTTGGTCATTCTGTCAACCACTACAAAGATGCAATCCTTCCCCTGAACTTTTGGTAGCCCCGTGATGAAGTCCGTGGAGATATATTCCCAATTTTGATTGGGAATCGGCAAAGGATGAAGTAGGCCAACTGGATAGGTATGTTCATTCTTATTCTGCTGGCACATAGGACACTCCCTAACATATTTGAGGACTTTATTTTTAAGTGCTTTCCATGTGAAACGTTCCCAAACTTGCCTGTATGTTTTGAAGAACTCGGGATGACCAGCCATAGGTGTGTCATGAAATGTCCTCAGAATCTTGCCTTTGAACTAAGAGTTACGCACCAGAAAAATTCTCTCCTTATAAATAATCATATCATTAACCACTGAGTACCTGTCATCATGTATGGTGCCCTCTATGATTCCTACTGCCCAAGAATCCTTAGCATACTCTGCTGAAATTGACTCTCTCCAATCAGCAGAGATCTCCCCAAGCAAACACAAGTGGTTCTCCTAAATAATGCATCTGCTACAATGTTCTTACTTTTGACATATTCTATGTCAAAGTCATATGCATGTAGTCGACTCATTCACTTCTGCTGTCGATCATTCAAGTCCTTCTAGTTCATAAAATATTTGATACTGTTATGATCAATTTTAATGATAAATTTACCTTCAACCAGATAGGGTCTGAATTTGGCCAAGGCATGCATTATGGCCAACATCTCTCGGTCATACACCAAGTAACTCTTCTCCACACCTCTAAGTTTCCTACTCTCATATGCTGTAACATCACTATCCATAATGCTCAAGATTTAACTTAAACAAGTATATTAATCAAGCCATTCATTGACAAATTGATTGAGATAATCAAATTTGAACCAAAAGAAACATGATCCTTTCATCAATTAAGCATGTCAATCTAATCATGATATAACAAAGCTTACATTTTAGTAATCAATTACAAGTCTTTAGTGAGTAACCATCACTAATCAAATACAATATATGCCCAAGGCATCATAAATCAAATTATACATTACAATAGACCAAATGGTCATAAAATGCAAACACTGTATCTGGAACCAATGACATTTGTCTTCATAAGCCTCGGCTTGTCTCATGCTTGGGAAGGAGAGCATCATCCTGGTGCTTTTCCTCCAACCACGGACCTGCGGTCCCCCGCTCATCTTCCTAACTAGAAGTGGCCCTACCCTTCTCAAAAAGGTTAGACATTAGAAACCATTTGGATAGCCATCTGAGTATCTGGTGTTGTGTCCTTCCTAATGTCTCACGGTCACACACTATAGATCCACTCTAACTTGTATGACACTAATGAAGACACTAGGCCATCTGGAACACTATGGACCGACAATGCATGCAGAGACGGATGCATTACTGTGGCCAAAGTTTTACATACATACACGTTGCACAACGAACGTCGTCGTATGTCCACCACCTTAAGTCG
Source organism: Cunninghamia lanceolata (assembly GCA_027924645.1). Taxonomy (NCBI): domain Eukaryota; kingdom Viridiplantae; phylum Streptophyta; class Pinopsida; order Cupressales; family Cupressaceae; genus Cunninghamia; species Cunninghamia lanceolata. The sequence continues at coordinate 11,849,154 of BSBN01000870.1, read as the reverse complement.
ACTTATAAGTTGTCATGTCCTACAGTATGTTCTTAACGACCAAATTCTTTAGGTCTAGTATGAGTGGGATCCATTCGATTCATTGTCCATACTTGGACATTCGACTCCCATCATAGGTTGGTTACGATTAAATAGGTTATCCTCGTAACGAGGAACTAGTGACTCCTCGTCACTTTATTCGTTTTCATTCCATATCAAATTCGACCATTTTGACCACCTTGGTCTCCCATGGTTTTCAATTTCGATAGCAAGTCATCACATATGATGAAGTCAGTTACATCTACTCAAGGCATACCATGCCTTAGTAGAGTAGATTAGTTTCATTAGGATTAATAGCTCTTCTGATCCTTATGAGCTTAGGTGTTAATCACCAATCCTATTAGATTACACTTAAGTAAAGTAATTATAACTCAAAACAATAACCAATGAGTCTTAAATCAGTCTCATATAGAACAAGTCTATACCCTTCTATAAGCACATTCTAACTACTTCGTGATGAGACCATGATCTTAAATGGTCTCACCACTTCCATAATCGAGGGTTTAAATATATAACCTTTGACAGTTTAAGTAATCCTATAAAAGATTCATAGTCGGCTTTCCATACAAGCCCGACTTGGTATTAGTTTAAGTGTTGTAATCACTCCGGCATTTATTTGCCTTCCCGATTGTCACCACAGTCGAAGGACTGTGTTAAGGGTATTATTGCCTTCTCGGCTGTTATAATAGTCAGGGGACTGCATTATTCATTTATAACTATCATCATTCTGGAGTTTCTCTTTACTCCATTCGAGAGCTATTAAGCTCTAACTACGTCATTATATGACGTGTGTTTGTCATGCTTTGATAACAAGCTCAGCCATAACGGCTTCGAGCACTAGTTTTTCGTAAAGTATAAAATGTTAAAAGTATGATGACTGGGTTGTAAGACATTTAGCACAGACATAGAAAAGAATTCATCTTTAAAAGGCTCGGCCTTGTGGCCTCGAGAAAGTGTCACAAATGAAACATGTTACAGTCATTGCTCGGCTTCAAAGCCTCGAGCTTGGCCACCAGACAGAGTATAATGCTTCACTGCCTCGACCACACGGCCTGGAGCACAGTCTTAGAAAAGTTATCAATGTTTCAACATTCGGCCATACGGCCTAAAGTGTAGTCTCAAAAAGATTACAGTGGGTTTCAAAACTCGGCTTTATAGCCGTGAGTTCATTCATATGGAAGTTTACTTGGGTTGTTAGCTCAGCCATTAAGGCTTCGAGCCTGTTCTCAACAAAAAGATAACATGGTAAGCTCAGCCCTAAGGCCTTGAGCCACAGTATGAAATAAAACTTTGAAACAATGATAGCTCAGTTGTAACAGCCTCGAGCCACGACTATGAAAGGATTTACATATATCATGGCACGGCCTCACAGGCCTCGTGCCTCAAAATTAAATATACGGTATGCCAAAAAACATCACACTATCTCCAATAGAGATTAAACACAGTCTAGGTTCAATATATCGAAGGTAAATAGGATTTTGTCTACCGTATTACCTGGACAATGCTTTCGATGGGAATGTCATTCCAGTCCTAGTCTCCTTCGAGTTGCACACAACTTTAAATCTGCGAGTGCCAAATCTCTGAAGCTTTCACCACCCTACTCATAAAAACCCCAACACACACGAACTCCCCAGCCCAAAAGTCTACCCACCAAAAAAAATGAATAACCAAAGCTTGGTAATCCGGCCGACTCTTGGCATGCCATTTTAGAAGGTAACTACCTTTCCACTCGATCTGTTCCACAAAAAGTGGCTCGATCTAGGCATCATGCGAGAAAGGATGAGCTCAAAGCTCTCCATCATCTCTCAAGGCCGACCAAAACAAAATAATAGCATTCGATAGTAATCGAATCCTATGATAAGTAAAATAATAATAATAATAATATAATATTGCAATTCAACCTATAAAAAGGTTTTCATCCTTACTTAGGGATTATCACTATATAATAGAAAACACAAATTGAGTCACAACAAGATCGTCGATTATCGGGGTCGAGTAATACTTCCTCGAAATCGACTATCCCCAATAGTCGAATGATTAGGGAAATAATAATCCCTAAGAACAAAAGGATAACGAGAGACCTCGTCTCTCAACAGTGTTGTCTCTCGACTAGGGATGATGTTCCAAGTACATCGTTTGGTCGTCACAACTTGTTGTGATAACTCCAACGACATAACGAATTACAAAGAACATGGAAGCTAAAGAAAAGAGACAAGACACGTGTCAATTTACGAAAGGATCAAGGACATAGAAGTCGATACTCAGATGGCTAGTCAACCTTTTGCTTTCACAATGTCTAACCCTTCCTCCGGGATGATACTCTCCTTCCTTCTTCGAAGGACATTCATTTTCTTGTTCACACTCAGGACCACAAGATTATGATCAGTGCATCATTATCATATCTCGTAATATAAATCATTTAATTTAGAAAACTAATTAACATCAGTAACTACTCCATAATCAAGAGTTAAATCAGATATTTCCACAATATCAAATCAATTAACTATGACTAATCCTCTTGATTATCATGCCAAGTTAATAATTAAGTCTAATTGTAAGTTGGGGATGTAACAAATGCAATGGGGTGTTTCTCCTACATTAGTACTATCCCAATCCCCTCTCTTGAAGCATCACACTCCAGCTCGAATGGCTTAGAAAAATATGGGATTGCTAACACCGAGCAAGTAGACATCAACTGTTTGAAGTGTTCAAAACACTTCTGTGTTGAATCTGACCACACAAATGCTCCCTTCTTGGTCAAGTCTGTAAGAGGAGCTGCAATGTGAGAAGCCCTTAATGAACCCCTGTAGAAGCCACACAACCCAAAGAACCCCTTAAGCTGAGTGAGATTCGTCGCTGTAGGCCATTCCATGATAGCCCTAATCTTCTCTGGATCTACCCTCACACCATCTGCACTAATAATGTGGCCAAGATAGAGCAACTCTGTCATGCTGAAGTCACATTTGGACTCCTTAGCATACAAGGACTCACTCTCCAGGATGCTCAAAACCTCCTCCAGATGCCTCATGTGCTCTTCCCATGTTCTACTAAAGATTAGAATATCATCAAAGAAGATCAAAACAAACTTCCTCAATTGTTTCCTGAAAATCTGATTCATGCAGCTCTAGAAAGTAGCTGGTGCGTTTGTCAACCCAGATGGCATCACTAAAAACTCGAAGTGGCCGTAGTGACACACGAAAGTTGTTTTCTCTATGTCCTCTCTCATCCTAATCTAGTGATACCCTGATCTCAGATCTATCTTCAAAAATTAACAAGCCCCGTGAAGTTCATCAATCAACTCATCTATACAGGGAATAGGATACCTGTTTTTGATGGTTTTCTTGTTCAAAGCACAGTAGTCAATGCACATCCAAATGGTCCCGTCTTTCTTTTTGACAAGAACTACTGCAGAAGCAAATGGGCTCTTACTAGGCCTGATGTGCCCCATCTCCAACAGCTCCTTAATAGTCTTCTCTATCTCATCCTTGAGCCTCTTAGGATGACGATAGGGAGTAGTAATTACAAGCTTGGACCCTTCCTCAAGCTCTATGACATGCCCAATCCTTCTATCGGGTGGCACTCCTAGTGGTATACTCCCAAACACCTTACTGTGCTTGGTCAACAATCTCTGAATATCTGGGTGATAACTGTCCTTTGGTTGTTAGGGTACCTCTGGCATGATTACTTGTTTCCACTTTGACAATAATTCCCGCTTCTAACATTTTCTTTATTTCCTCGTGAACCTTGGCTGCATAATTTTGATTCATCCTATAGGGTCCTTTTCTCACTAGTTATGCTCCTAGTACTAAGGGGATTATGTGGACGCACAATTCTAGTGGCACTCCTTTTAGGTATTTGTATGTCCATGTGAAGACATCCTTATGCTCTAGGAAAATTTTGAATGTTGCAACCTTCAACACAAGATTCCAGTTGTTCCCAACCATTATGATTTTTGAACTACCTTCTTCTCCCAAGTTTACTTTCGTGGTTGTAGGTTCCTCATATTTTATGTCCTTATCTTGTTGAAATTTATATGCATGTGTGTCATCTAACCTTGCATTCCCTTCTTTGTATTCCCCATAATCTGGTGGGAATGTATCACTTACTGGTGTCGAACGGTCTTCCTGTTCATTTTCCTTATCTTTCTCATCCTCCCCAATTTCCTTGATATGTACCATTTTACATTCTGGTTGAAATAACTCATAGTCTTCCATTTTCTAGTGGAATAATCCGCTTAAGGAATTTGTTTCATCCTTGGAGCAAGGTTGCAGATCCAAAATTCCCTCATCACTTGGCTCCATAGGGCCCTTTTCTTCCTCCACCCATGTTTCTCCTGAGTCCGAGTCTGAGTCCGATGAAGCTACTTCCTCACTCACGACCTGATTTCTCAATTCTATTCCATATTAAAGGAACAAGAAGAACGAAGGAAAACACTGAGACAAATTGCCAATGAACATCATCATGCTGACGAAGGAATATTCAAGACACCGTTGACAAATAAAGAAAAAGGGAATGAAAATGAATTGATAGAAGAAATTGAAAACAGCATATGCCGCATCAGAGAGTTATCCATATCGGACAACGAAGGGCCGAGAGTTGGAAGATTTGAGCCTAAGACCCCAGGGCAGAGGGAGTATCAGAACGAACCCGAGGAGGCTCGAGGTGTAGAGGACACCGATAGAGGACGCGGGGAAGACTCGAACGTGGCCGAGAGTGCAAGTGACGCACCGGGACGTTGCGAGAGAACCAGTCCAGTCAGGTCCAACGCACAAGGAGGGCATCGAGGAAGGATGGTGACTCCGCCAACCGAGAGGCAGAAGCTGCCAAAATTTATGGGGAATGGGTCAGAAGATCCAGTACAGCATTGCAAGACGTGTGAGACGATTTGGATAGCCAATGGGCAAGATGATGTGGAATACTCGCTGAAAGCATTTCCAACGACACTGAGAGATAGTGCCATCGACTAGTACACAGAGTTGGACCAAGTACACAGGGCATCATGGAGATCACTCAAGAAGGCATTCCAAGATGAATTCAAACTCCTGAGGGATGACAGTGAAATTGTAGCGGAGATCTACAGTACGAAACAAGGGAAGCACGAGAACGTGAGAACCTACAACCGGAGATTGAAAGAATTGTTGGGAAAACTGGAGACTCAACCGGCCGATGGGCTGAAGAAGCGATGGTTCATCGAAGGGTTGCTTCCATCGCTGAGAAAGAAAATGAAAGTCGTGCCTCCGTCGTCGTACGATGAAGTGTACAATCGAGCAATGGATATAGAGAGTGAAAATAAAACATCCTCCCGAGGGAAACGAAAGACGGACGACGAGGAGAGTGCGGACGACAACAGTGACAGTGAGTCTAAGACCGTGCAAGCACTCAAGAAGGGCATGATGAGAATGATGAAAGAATTGAAGGCCGACAAGGAGAGTACAAGGGAAGCCAGAGAACTGTGGTGTACGGATTGCAAGGGAGAAGGTCACACAAAGGCAAATTGCCCGAAGAGGCTATTCTGTGATATCTGCCAAGTAATGGGACATTCCATCAAGGAATGTCCATACAATCTGAAAGCAAGGGGTACGCAAGTACTCTTCACTCAAGGAGAACCGTCAACACCGCTGAATACATCACCGAAGCCCCAGTGCAATAGCCATGCATCCCCTAGAGGTTACCAAAGTAACAGAAGTCCGAGAAGCAAGATACAATATGATGGTAAAGGAAGGCCCATGATACAATGTCGGGAGTGCAACGAATGAGGCCACTTCGCCAGGGAATGCCAGAACAGTCAAGGTTCAGGGGGAAGACTGTGCAAGTGGTGCGGACCAGGCGATCATGAAGACAATGATTGCCCGAAACAAAAAAGTACAGTCAATCTCATTCACATTGAAGATGGTGACGAAGAAGTCTTTGTTGTCACAAGGGCACAAAGGAAAAAAGCCACTTATCTAGACCCCAGAACCGAGAAGGAAAGACTCCGTGATGCACGAAGGGAAGTAGAAGTTGCCATGGAAACCGAACGAAGAAACTCAGACAAGAAGGCAATCACAACCTTACAGTCGGAATCAGATAGAAACATAGTAAGCCAAGTACTGCAAGCTATTGTAAAAATTAAAATGGCGGATCTTCTCCAGAGCTTACCTCAGTTGAAGATGGCAATATTTAAGGTAATGGAAGATAACCCGCACCAAGGCCGAGTCGAGGCAACAGAAGACGTTATAGTAGAACCACCGCCGACGGGAGAACAAGTGCTCAACCCAAGGTTGCTGGCAATTGACACCGAGAAGAAACCGGCCATAGTGCATATGGAAGTCCTTGGAAGAAACTTGACGAGTACGATAGTCGACGGTGGATCCGGAGTAAATGTGCTACCAGAAGAAACTTGGAAGAGCCTCGGCAAGCCTACACTATGGCTGTAGAACTTCCAGTTAGTGGGAGCCGACCAGCATGGGATCAAGGCGCTGGGAGTGCTAATGGCTCAAAAAGTAAGAATTGGTACCCAACAGTTTTTGTTAAACTTTGTAGTCATAACAACACGAAATGCATCGTACGATGCATTACTCGGCCGAGGATGGCTAATAGCTGTCAAGGCCAACCACAACTGGAAGAAAAACACTCTGTCCATAGAAAATAGAGGTAAGAAGTTCGTCATTGATTTGAGAACACAAACTGTCAGTGAGGAGTTGGCATCGGACTCTGACTCAGATGAAGGGGAATCGTCAGAAGGAGAAAGAGGGCCAATGGAGCCTGATGACGAAGGAATACTGAAATTGCAAGAATGCTCAGAAGATGAAACGAACTCCTTCAGTGGACTTTTTCATTGGCAGATTGAAGATTATGAGTTCTTTCAACCAGAATGTAATATGATTTCAATAAAAGAAGTCGGCGAGAGCTCTCCGACGAATAGTGCAAGTCCTGGTAGTGTAAGTCTTGACAGTGCAAGTCCTAGCAGTACAATTCTTGGCAAAACTTGGCCGAAGAGTGAAACGCTAAGCAACTCTCAAACTACTAGTGCAAGTCTCGACAACTCTTGGCCGACTAGTAAAACACTCGGCAACATTGGGCCGAGTGAAACATTGTTGACGAAGGAAGCACATGATGGATTGGAAAACACTCGACCACTTGGCAAGAGCGAACCAGTAACGAGTGACAAAGGGGAGGAAGGTAATAATCAGCCGGAAGTAAGTAATGCTTTTCTTGAAGCATATGAAGAGTATAAGGAAGGAGAGGCTATAATAGACAATACACCAGAGCAACTAGTGGCAGAGACAAGTCAACCAAAAAAGGCACATAAAGAAAATATAGAGGGTGATGCCAAGATAGATGATACACTTGCACATAAATTTGAACCAGACAAGGTGATCAGGTATGAAAAGCCATTGGCAAACAAGGTGAATCGGGGCGATGGAACTAATGACGGGAACCCAGCATTGAAAGCACCGGCCAAAAAGAGACCATACGGAAGGAATAAGGATGATTACAAAATCAATAAAGGTACCTCTCCGAATAATGAAGTTAAAATATTTAAAGTGGAGGACATGGCTACTTATCGGACTGTCAAATCACCCTCACAACAAAACTCCAAAGAAGGGAAAAATATCAAGAGACATTCCACGGGACAAATTACGCGACAAGGAATTGTTACAGTCGTAGAGGCAGATAACAGGTGGACCCCGCCGGAGAGAAACAGAAAAACTCTATTTAGTTGGCTATGGATGGAAAATTGGAAAGAATAAATGTCGGGGAAAATTTGGAAAAAAAAAAAAAAACAAAAACAAAAATAAAGTAAATAAATATGACCTAATAGAATAAAAGGCAGATCGTACCATTACATGTCATCTTTTTGCCAAGGAGAAATTGCAGAGCAACGGGCCGTACCAGTGCGAACTTCCTAATCAAACCGTACAAAAGGAAGCCTCCGCCGTACCAAGAACAAGTTTTCCCACCGCCGTATGCCATCACTGGGACCTATCATCACCGTACGGGAATTTTAAATCATCACCGTACGAGAATTTTTTGTCATCACCGTACAGGAATTTTAAATCATCACCGTACAGGAATTTTCTACCATCATCGTACGAGAATTTTCTGCCATCACCGTACGGGAATTTTCCCATCACCGTACGGGAATTTTTTGCCATCACCGTACGGGAATTTTCTGCCATCACCATATGGGAATTTTCTGCCATCACCATACGAGTTTTTTGTTTTCAGGGCCGTACGGAGAAAAAATATGCTGCCACCGTACGTGTTCTCCTACCGCTCGATCGTACCAGTGCATTCCATCACCATATATAAGTCCAATTGCCTGTCGTACGAAGAAGATCCACATTTTGTTGTGCGTCGTACGAGTGTTTTGCAGAAGCCATTCAATCTCTCTGAGCGTCACCGTACGAAATCTGTCGTGCAAGTTGCAATCCGTACCAATTCTACCGCCATACGTTCCTGCTGCGTGCGAGTCCTGCCGTACGTTCATGCCGATGTCTGTCATACATCTCTGCCATTTGTACAGTTTGAGGGTACGTTCAAGAATTTTGCCGTACGTTGCCACCGTACAGCCTATCTGCTATAAAAGTCATACGATCTCAGAGGAGGGCTCCAACTTGCCAGAATTCTCATCGCCAAGTGTCAGTATAGCAAGCAAAATCAAACCCTAACGAGCATAACTGAATTAGTTGGGCAGTATAAAAGGGGGACAGAATGTCATTTTAACCGGCAAACAGGGTCACCAGGGCACAAGGCAGAGGAAAAGCATATTCAAATAACAGGGAAAGCTGAAGGTAAAATGGCAGAAAAATTCATTATTGAGGAGACTTAGCCAACACAGACGCCACAAGTTGATGTGGGTTCATCGGCACAGAAGAAGCAGCAACCGAAGGGGAAGGGGAAAGAAAAAGAAAAAAATCACAGTGGATTCCTTGCAGTGGGAAAGCCTCACGGCGAGAGAGTGCAAACATTATATTATGCTAGACAAGAGGATTTTCAGAAGCAGGCACAGTGCAACAAAAGACTAGAGGAGGCTGCAGTGGTAAGTAAGAAACTGAGGGAGAAAATTGATGAGCAACAAGTGCACTTCCAACGGCAGCTGGCACAAGAAGCTGAGCTCACACAGTAGAAAGGAACACGGCCGATGCACTCAGAGCAGAACTAGAAGCCACAAAGGAGTTGGCCGAATCTCAGGCAACACAGGGAAGAACAAAACAGCAGTTGGCCGAGGCTGTCCAGATGGTATGTCTCACCAGAGACAAGCATATCATTGCCACGACACACCTGAAGCAAAGGACTGAGGAGGTTTACAGGCTTCGGCGATTAGTTCTACCTCAGCAAGAGACTTCTGGTTCAGCACGGACGGCATCCACACCTCCAGGGACGTCCACTGACCCTCGTTCTTCTTGGTTATTTTTGGATCTTGTTTTGTAGTCATCTGGAAGACGACAAATTTTTTGGGGGGGATGATGTTAGGCATACTTTACATAGTTTAGTACCTTTTGGCAAAATATGTTTTGATTAGTTGTTTCGGGAAGTATGTTTATGTTTGTTAGTTTCGGCGAGTAGTTACTCCCGATCGGTACGTTGGTTGGCGACGGTTGGCAACCATCCGACAAACCTATATATGTACTTGTCAGGTCATTGTATGGACATGGAGCTTTTTTGGATTGTTATTGTACTTCTTGTTCTGAGTTAATATATGCAGTTGATGTTCTGAGTACCAATTCTGTGTTTGTTATTCTCGTACAATGTAATTCATTCTAGTACATTGTGATAGTGCAAGTATCTTTCTTGTTGACTCTGTATGGAAACAATTAGACTCATTAGGCAGTAAACAAAGAACACGCTAAGAGAAGGCCTGAAAAATTAAGTTACACTAGGAAAATGAAGACACTTTTAAGGAAACAATCAGTCATCATTTTGATACCAACTTACCTACTAGTTCGAGGCCTGAAAAATTAAGTTACACTAGGAGGGGAAAGAGGAAGATGTAGATTGTATTTGGCTGTTTTTTGACATATCATCATATGTAAACAATTATAGTTCTATTATACATTTATTATTTATAATTTTGTTGTATTACAGTGTATTGTTTGACTTTGAAACTACAAAATTTCAAATTTTGATAATTTGAGGTCATATGACATCTATAATGTTTGAATTATGACAAATTGATAGTCAAATTAGACATTTGTGTTCTCTAAATGCATTGATTTTTATTTATTTTTTGTGTAATTATGAGTTTCTTCTTTTGCCACGTTTTGCCGAGTTTGTGTCGAGTCCCAAGTCCGAGTCAAATTTTTGGGCTGCCGAGTCCAAGTTTTCAAACTTTGATATTATAGACACTAGACAAGCAAAAGTAGAAATTGTTGATGCATACCACTCACCACAACTAAGGCTTAATTTGAGGAGTGTCAGTTAGCTAGTTGAGAAAGGACTTAAACTTGTATTTGATGATGAAGTTTGTACCATCTATGATAAGAGACGAGGAAAGATGATTGCTACTACAAAGATGACGAAGAACTGAATGTTTCCATTGAGGATCAAAGCAAGTGAATCAAATTTTTGTTATGCTACAATTGAGAATGCAAGTTGGTTATGGCACCAAAGGTATGGACAGCTTAATTTTCAAAGATTGTATATGTTGTATCAAAGAAATATGGCACATGGGTTACCAAAGATTCAAGCAAGAGGAAAGGAAGTGTGCAAGGATTGTGCACTTGGAAAACACTATAGGGACAGAGCAAATAGACCATTGTAGCTCATTCATTTAGATTCATGTGGTCCTATGTCCAAGACAAGCATAGGTATGAATTACTTTTATTGATGGTTTTAGTAGATACGTATGACTTTATTTCTTGAAGAATAAGAGTGATGCTTATGAAACATTCAGAATGTTTAAAGTTATGGTAGAAAAGAAAGTGGAAGAGACAAAGTATTTAAAACAAATAGAGGAGGTGAACTTTGTTCAAAAGAATTTAATGAACTTTGTGTAAGGAATGGAGTCAAGAGACAATTAATAGCACCTTATACATCACAACAAAATGGAGTGACAGAAAGAAAAAAATAAAACACTAATAGAATCAAAAAGAAGCATGCAAGAAGCAACGAGAATGGACAAAGTATTTTGTGTGGAAGCAGTTAACACTTATGTTTACATCATGAATAAAAGCTCAACTATTGCAGTAAGAAATAGGACACCTTATGAAGCTTGGTATAGGAGAAAGTCTACACTAGCACACTTGAAAGTATTTGGTTGTTTAGCTTATGTTCACATAGATGATGAGAAAAGAAAGAAATTGAATGCAAAGAGTGAAGCACGTATATTTATAGGTTATAGTGCAAAAAGCAAATCCTTCAAGTTTTATTTCTCTTAAAGTAGGAAGAGCATTATTTCAAGAGATGTTATTTTTGTTGAAGGAGTCTATGCAGATCATTTGAAGAAAGAAAAAGAAACAATAAGTCAAAAAATAGTTTGGGACCTGTTGATGATGTTTTTGTGCCAACAACAACAATAGAATAAAACACCAAGTATCCTATTCTCTCTTGAATAAAGTCTCCCAAAGGCTAAGCTATGTGATCCAATGAGACAACTTCAAGGTTCCTTATTTGTGATTTGCATTGGATAAACTCAGTGATTTGATGTGATCTTGCTGGTAATCACAAAGAGACTTACGCAGACTTCTTCTTACTTCGCCCAGCTTATTCCTCCTTTCAGTGTGGATGATGTACACACGATGCTCCAATAATAAAAAAAAGGAAAAAGGGATAAGGGTTTAGAAAGACTAATCTAAGGTCAATGAAGCAATGATGATGCATGAATAGACAAACTCCTTAATCAACCTAACTCCACTTCGCCAAGAATGTCTACAACTAAATGGAGTAGGTGCAATCTCCTAAGGATAGCGAATGGTTTTCAAATCATAAAAGCTCATATAAGCACCTATTAGATAGCGCAGCTCAAACAAGCACTCACAATCAAACTTACGCAAATGATGATGAAGCTCAAACTAGCTTTACACAACACTTCACCAACGATGAATGTCAAAAGCATGAGCTAGGAGTTGATCAAATATTCAATACATACATGCATTACATCAATGAACTTCTTCTATTCTACTTCTAGCCTACTTAGAAACAACTCTCCATTTCATCAATGTACAAAAAACCATGTTATTTCACAAGACAACACTTAACACCAAGCAAGCTCCAATGTCTTTGTATTAATCTTGAGAAATATTTACAACAATCTTCAAGTACTCTCAGAGAATTTTGAGAGTCTCTTCCTACTCTACTTTCCTCCTACCAACTTTCTAACTCTTACAAATGAGGCAACAAAGCCTTTATATAGATTTCCAGAATTACAATGAATGGCCAGGATTAATTCAAGTAGCCAAGGGCCCAAATCATGCCATCTCAACAATTAGTTACAACAACTTGTTATTTTTAGTACATAAGAGAGGCAATGAAGGCACGCTTTCCAAGATGACAAGCTTGCAGTGAAATGATGTGGCGAAATATGATTGGCTTGATGATGTGTATATGCCACGTAGGTGCCATCTCAGCAAGTCTTATGGACTCTAACAGTTAATTCAATTTGCTTTTAGGCATATTCCCAAATTGCATCATCTGTGTGATGTCTTCGAATGTGATTGCTTTGATGAACTTGAATGTTTGGGAATGTATCCTTGTTGATCTTGCCTTGTCTCTTTTACAAGTTGGATGTGCATGATACAATTTGCTCATTTGTCTAACTCTATGATTCTTCCTTCTCTTGGCAGGATGTATGTTGATCTTCTTTGGACGCATCTTCATAAAGAGTAGTGTAGATGCTTCTTCATAGACTTGGAGTAGGAGACTCCTTTATATAGATTTCCAGAATTACAATGAATGGCCAGGATTAATTCAAGTAGCCAAGGGCCCAAATCATGCCATCTCAGCAATTAGTTACAACAACTTGTTATTTTTAGTACATAAGAGAGGCAATGAAGGCACGCTTTCCAAGATGACAAGCTTGCAGTGAAATGATGTGGCGAAATATGATTGGCTTGATGATGTGTATATGCCACGTAGGTGCCATCTCAGCAAGTCTTATGGACTCTAACAATTAATTCAATTTGCTTTTAGGCATATTCCCAAATTGCATCATCTGTGTGATGTCTTCGAATGTGATTGCTTTGATGAACTTGAATGTTTGGGAATGTATCCTTGTTGATCTTGCCTTGTCTCTTTTACAAGTTGGATGTGCATGATACAATTTGCTCATTTGTCTAACTCTATGATTCTTCCTTCTCTTGGCAGGATGTATGTTGATCTTCTTTGGACGCATCTTCATAAAGAGTAGTGTAGATGCTTCTTCATAGACTTGGAGTAGGAGACTCCTCTCAGAGACTTGAAGTTTGAATGGATGGATGTCTTCGATGATGCAATTGATGAAGAAGTGTTCCGGCATGATGAACTTGAAGTGATAATATGATATCTCCTCCGCAATGGCTACCTCTTGACTTTACTCCTTGCATGAAGGTGACTTCAAGCGCCTTACTCCTTGGATGACTCCTCAGTTCCATCCACGCTCCTGCAACACAGATCAAGAAACATATCATTTCTTTTGATAAACACTTGATTTCATAACACATAAGAATCATTTCATGCATTTTCTAACCTAGGCGCACATTTAGGTGTACAGAGAGGCAAAAGTGCGCCTTACACACTGGACCTTGTATTTGTCATTCTTATGATTGTAATCAATTGGACATCTCTTAAAATGATTCCCCTTTTCAAACTTTTACTTCATGATGTAAATACATGCATTCCTTCTAAGGCGCAAATTTGAGTTATTCAGGTGATAAAATGCGCCTAAGAAAGTTGGCCTTATATTTGCTATTTTAATGATTTCAAACAACTGAAGGCGTCTTGGAATGATCCTTCTACTCAAGCGCTCACTTAGTGAGGTAAACTCATGCACTTTTCCTTAAGGCGCAAATTCAAGGTGGTAGGAGTGGAAAAGTGCACCTAACTCTAATTGATGCAATTTATGACTTCGACTCATATGTTGGTGCTTAAAAATGTTTAGTTCTGACAAAGTGAGGGCTCCTCATCAATGATTCATGCTCTTATAACTCGAGGCGCTGATTTGAGGTTGCATGGGCGAAAAAGTGCACCTAAGTCATCTTGGCTTGCTTTTTTGGCATTTTGGTGTTTCAAACTCATGCTTAAACCTTCAGGAGACTCTCCATCCCTTAGGCATCAACTCCTATGATCTCAAACTCCATGTTCTCTAGGCGCCAAAAGGTGACTGTTCAGAGGTAAAAATGCGCCTAGGCTTAAGTCAGGTGCTCACTTCAACTTCAATGACTTCAAACATAGTAGAAACTCAAGGAAAAGTCTTAGGACCCTTAAAACTCATAAAATCAGGCATATTTGACTTTAGGCGCACTTTTAGGGTTCTATGAAGGTGGAAATGCGCCTAGGCTTATGGGATGAATTCTTCAAGTTTAAAGGATTCCAATAAAGTATACAATGCGTTTAGAAGACCTTCTACCCTTCTGAGTAAATAAAATTCATGACTTCAAGGCCAGTTTACCTTAGGCGCAAAAATAGGGTTGAAGAGAGGCAAAAATGCGCCTAACACACTTAGTCCATTCTCTTGCAAAATTCTCAATGTTTAAGGCACTTTGAGAGTTAAAACATCATTTCCTAGCAAGATTCTTCCTTAGGCGCCCATTTAGGGTCCTACTGATGCATATTTCTTCCTAACTACCCTTGGTGTTTCTCAACATTTTCTAAGTCATAACACTTATGTTTCAACCCTAGGCGCAATATTGGGTCTCTGAATGATGTTTTTCCCTCCAACAATCCCAAGCGCACTTTGGTGATTCTTCAAGGGTAAATTTGCGCCTAGAGCCATTGGGTCATTTCCTTGTAAAATTTTCAATGTTTAAAGCATTTTGAGGATCAAATCATCAATTTCTATCAAGGCACCAAGATTTCTCATTGAATTAAGCTTGTCTTGATGAAGGTGCACTTTTCTCACTGTCTGACTCCTGAATTACGCCTTGGTTTGAGCTTGTCATTCGTCGAGATGTTGAAGGTAAGATCCCTGGGTGGATGTATAATACTTTAAATATTTTTGAAATATACTTCTAGGATGTTTGAGATAGGTCTTGGATCCATAGGATTTAACATGTAGATTCTAGATTTTTGAGGATCCACCAGATTTCAGACTTAGTCAATTTTCAGGATCTCAGAACATCAGACTTCAGGTTATCAGACTTAGTCAATTTCAGTGTCTCAGGGATTGACTTTAGTGTTCTCAATTACACCTTGTTTGACGGATGACCTCCCTAATTTCTTGTTTGCAAGGAGATTAACTCACTGGACTTGTTTCTGGTGAGGCTCACTCCAGGAGATTATGGTTTCTAGCACGAAGCTATAGACTCAAACACCACTGATTTCATCACGAAAAAGTGCTAAGACATCATCCAAGACTAAAGCAAAGCACTGGAGCTCAAAAAAGAAGGGGGTCCCCATTTGCAATGGGGCGATGTTGTGATAATGTCACAACAGGACCAAGAAAAAAAAGCTGAAAGTTCAAGGTCTACATTAAGTTCAAGCAATAAAAACAATGAAAATGATGAATTGGTTAATTATGTGTTTTATTCAAATATTGGGATGAAACCTACTAAGTTTGAAGAAGCAGTTGAAAAGAAAGAATGGATAAAGCAATAGAAAAAGAGATTAATGCTATCGAAAGAAACAAAACTTGGGAGCTTGTACAGCTACCAAAAGGCAAAGAAGTGATAGGAATTAAATAGGTTTACAAGACAAAGTACAAGAATGATGGTACTATTGAAAGCTACAAAGCAAGATTGGTTCCAAAAGAATATGCCGAAAGGTATGGTATAGATTATAAAAAAATCTATGCACCTATTGCAAGGCATGACACTATAAAAACTGATATTATCATTAGCAACACAAAAAAGGATGGAAAGTATATCAAATAGGTGTGAGGAATGCATTTTTGAATGGATACATTGAAGAAGAGGTATTTATGGATCAGCCACAAGGATTTGAAGAAGGCAAAGAAGGATATGTTTAAAGGTTGAAAAAAGTGCTCTATGGTTTGAAACAAGCACCAAGAGCATGGTATTCAAGAATTGATATATGGTTCTTAGCAAATGGATATGTGAGAAGCAAGAATGAGCCTACACTATATTTCAAAAAGAAAAGTACTGAAACAATTTATGTGTGTCGATATGTTTATGACTTAATCTATTTAGGAAACTCAAATAAAATGAAGAAAGAATTCAAACAGGTAATGATGAAAGAATTTGAAATGACTAATTTAGGACTTATGCAATATTTTCTTGGCATGGAAAGATGTCAATCTCATGGTAAAATCTTTATTTGTCAAACTAAGTATGTGCAAAATATGTTGAAAAAATTTAATATGTTATATTATGAAGGAGTTGATGCACCAATTGCACTTGGAGAAAAATTGAGGGAAGAAGTTGGATCACTGAAAGTAGAGGAAAGCAAATACAAAAGTATTGTGGGAAGTTTCATGTATTTGACAGCTACAAGGCCAGATGTTATGTTTGCAGTATCATAGATTTCAAGGTATATGAGTGAACCTACAAAAAGACATTTACAAGCAACAAAAGGGATACTGAGGTATGTTAAAGGAACCATGAAATCCATTATTATTTAGTTGAAGATTCAAAGTTGTTTGTTTATTCAAATGCAAATGGGGCAAGATCATCAAATGATAGAAAAATAACAACAAGACAGTATTTTGCATAACTAGACAGACCACTTTTGGGGTTGATGGACCAACTCACCTTTTTAGGTAGTAAATCCACCAATCTACTTGTTTGGTTAATATGTTTAAATTCAACGTATCAGGTAGTTAGGTAGGATATGGTAGGAATCAAACGAATAGGTGTTTCACCATAATGTCTATGACCAGGCTTGTTCCCTCTGATGGGAGGTTATGTTTCAGGTGGAAGTGGATGTATATGAGTCTCTCAGCTAAAGGAAGTGTCCATACTTTTTATGGAAATGTTTGAGGCCTAAGTTAACATCTATAACTCTATACCCTCTTATGACAGATCTTTCTTTTTTATAAGCTGTCTGATATATTTTCCAATAATATTAAGTTTTGTTATCTTTCCACATTTAGATAAAATATAGTTCAGATATTTCAGCAGCTACAGATTTCAATTTTTTCCAGCAATTATAAGATTCAATTTAGGATAAGTTTCAGATCTTTTGCCATTAAAGGCATAGCGCAAAGGTTGAGAGAAGTGGTTGTTTGGTTGGCCACCCAGATTCAACTCCCTGCTCGGCCAGATTGCTTGCAGGCCCTGCACCCCTGCTGAGAATCCATGCTCATGGATTTGGGTCTTGAAGTACACACTATGCATGCCCAGGGACCAGATCCTCATTTGTGTCGCAGGGCCATGCCCTTAGTTTTTAATCAAAAAAAAAAGTTTCAGATCTTTTGTCCCAGCAGTTTCAGCCTTTCAGGTTTTCAGTTGTATAACATACTTTCAGATTTCAAACATTACATATGTTCCCATTTTCTATCCTTTTCAGTTTCATATTTTTCCTCTTGTTTCAAATTTTTTCGGCTCCAAATTCAGTTTCTGATTTTTTAAGGTTTTGAACAGCAACAGCAGTGTTTTGGATGTGCCAATGAAAAGGTATCAGTGGCATCAGAACATTGGAAGCACAGATCAAATTTGAGGGTGATTGGACATTACATGCAGAGGGAGTACAAGTCGGATGTCTAAACCTGGTTAGACCTAGAAGATGAATGCTAAAAATGGTATGGGGAGGTGCCAATAGGGATCGTGATACTAAAAGCAAACAAGTATGCAACTCATCTTGAGAACCATAAATACCAAATCCATAGCTTGGATGATCTAGAGAATGGCAGTGTTTTACCCACAATATCTTAAAATTTTCAGAGTAATGGCAGAAAGAGTTCTACCAAATCAGCAAAGAATGTGACACTGCATACAGGATGTGATTGTAAACATGATTCTACAATTTATCTTTGTACGATCTGTCAGTTCAGAAACAAAAAGTATACTGCTAGTCCATCCTATAATATTATAGTAAAAGTTTTAAAAAGAATGAAAGAAAAGCTATTGAGATGTATGGAACTCTTTATATTTAAAGATCGAAAAGCTATTGAGATGTATGGAACTCTTTATATTTAAAGATCATCTAAAGTATGTCCTTTCTTTGGAAAAGCATTAGGCCAATCATTTTTATGGGATCATCATATAGAGATCACATGATTACAGTATTACCTATAATCAACAGAAGCTTCGTAAAGTTTTCATAGTTTCATTACCTGTGCGTTTATGACATACACATCAGCTGCAGCATATAATGGTGCTACATGAATTGTTGCCGGCGTCCACAACATCAATCTCGCCAGCTTGGTATAATGAGCTATTAATCCTAACATACTCTTGATATAGAGAACCTTATTGCTCTTTGATCCAACAGAACCAATCAACAGCTTAAGTGTTTGATTCTCATTTCTTTCAGAACTGGATGAGAGTTTTCTGACCTGCCGCCATTCCCTGTCAAGAATTCTTGTATGAGAGGAGTATATAAGATTGGACAGTGTTGAATTCCATTCAGTTGCTTGATTCCTTCTTGTTCCTATTGCAATGGATTTGCCTGAATGACTTCCCCCTCCTTTGATGACGTCAGAAAACTCAGACAAAACCCGGGAATTTCCCTTGCTCTCCACGATAGTATCTGCATCTCCTAAAGCCTTCTGGGAAGCTTCCATTGCCCCTGTATGCTCTGGATTGATCTTTAGATTGAAATTCTCATCGGCTATCATCAAGGCTGCTTTAAGTAGCATCAACTGACCTTTTCCTGGATTGATACTACTAAGAGTCATCACAAGAATATCATTAGAATCCAAACCCATACTACTTCTGACTTTTTCTCGCAGCACTTTCCTTTTCTCCAACATTCTTTCAATACTAAACAATGGACTATTCAAGGCAGTTTGTAATCCTGCTACAAAGGCAAGTTCATCATTCACAGAAAGTGGGACCACTTCTAATGTGGGAGGCAATTTGATGCCTTCTTCTGCACACCATGTCAACCATTGCTGAGATTGTGCCTCTGATAGGAACAGCAATGCTTTTACCTTGTGCAGCATATTTTTGGAGCGATCAAAATATTCACGTCGGTTTTCCATGATCCACCAAATCAATCGATCTGAACTCCTTTTATAATGAAGAAGATACAGCTCTGCATCAAGTCAACTGAATGTCAAATTGTTGGGCTTTAAATATGCCAAATAAAATCATAGAAGAGAGTAAAACCTAAACCATCAAAAGAATAAATATGTATTCATTTAACCAAACATACTAATATCCTTTGACAACATATCCCAGTCTCAATTTAACTGCCATGTCAAATAAGCTACACAATCTGATTTATGATGCTGCAACAGTAGTCAATTACAAAACTGTTTTGAAACATGTGATTGACCATAATCACATTCATTCTTCACAAATTAATAATTGTCTTACATAAATCAAACAATGTCAGAATCCAATAATGGAAATTCCACTGAAGATTATAGTTAAGGGCAGTTAGCAGAATTTATTTTCAGGGGGAGTGATTTATTATTTTCTACACCAGATGGACTCTTTTGTTTGTTAAAATCCTGAAGGCCACTGGACACTTCCTCTTAATTACAAACCCTTGAATATGGTTGATAGAAAATATTACTTTCAAAACTGATTATAAATTAGGTTGTATCTTGTTGACACTGTCCTAAAACTTAAGGTTTATTGATATTCTAACTTCCAGGTCAGATTTATAAGAAATGAGAACCACAGTGAATTCTAGGACCAAATAATAATTACAAATAGTGTTAATGCCAGATGACTCCAGATTCCTGGAATTGGAATGTATGATAACAGTACTGCATTATGCAAAAGACTGGGGAATGAGATGCGGCAGAAATAAACATTGAAACCATAATTGCACAATATGACTGCACGTTTATTAAGGAAAGCGTGTGAACTCAAACATCATGTTGATAGCACAAAGGTGATTAATTTCACAGAATTAGAAGCCATCATCTAGATGGCAATAGATGTTAGAACTTAGAAGTGAATGTCATGAACAAAGTGAAAAAAAAATATTCAACTATACTGTAATATGCTAATAGCAAAGAACGGCAATGACACAGTAAAAATAACTAAGTGCAACAAAGAAACAAATGGAGAATTGGAATGTGTGAGCTATATATAAAGAAATTTGGAAAATTTATAAATGCCAAATCCACCAAGTAACAAGCATATTACAAGATACATTTACAAAATGCAAAACATAGCATAGGAAGATTCTACAAATGACTAGAAACACTCAAGAATCGAGTCTAAACATTAAGGTCTGCATTGCTTTGAGAGGAGAAAATACTATCAGAAGAGATAAAAAGTTGCACATATACATTGGTTAACCTAGTCTGCAAGATAATCCTAAAGTTAAAGTTTGGATAATTCACAACTTTCTTTCTAATTCTAAGTTAATTAGAATTTGGTGAAGTATGGTGTGGAATAGCATTAGGTTCATTTTACTAAGATAAGAGTGATACGTCCCTGTTGATGAGGTAATGGATAAAATAAATAAAAGAAAAGGTGTATGGACTTGCCCTTGCCCAGGGTACCTAAAACTGAATTTTGATGAACCTGCAAAAGGCAATCCAGGCCCTGCAAGAGCAGGAGTGGTGTTAAGTCAGATATGGAATGTTTTGTAAAAAGGTGGATCCTTTTATCTTGGTATCAAATCCAACAATGAAGCGGAGGCAGTAGCACTTCTGAAAGGTCTAAAGTTCGCTGAATCGGTCAATTGTAGCAAGCTGGAGGTAGAGGTAGATTCTCTTTTAATCATTAATGGTTGCAAGAAGGATACAATTAAGGATTGGAACCTAAAGAATTTTATAGATGAAATGAAAATCATAGCAAGAAGCTTTGAGGATATAGTTTATTCTCACTGTTACATAGAAAAAAATAGGCTAGCTGTAATGTCCCCCATTTAGCCCATTTGAATAGATGTTGAAGATTAACCTATCACCAGACTCCCGTAGGCTAATGATAGTGGTTAGGGGGTCTATCTAGACCACTACACAGGGATTTACTATTTATAGTAAGTTGGGTTGGAGTGACTTACTATTTATAGCAAGGCAGACTCAAGGGGCCTAGCACGTGGTTCATGGTTCCAAGGGGCCCCGAGACATTATAAATCGATATATAGTTAAATTTAATATTTAACTTATAATAGCTGCAAAAGTGAAGTGACTTATGTACTAAAATGACTTTATATTATAAAGTCAAGTCACAACTTAAAGTCATGTCTCTAGGGGATGGGCGCCCATGGTGTTAGAGGGGACATAAAGCAATGAAATAAAATAATAAAATATTACCTCTCTTGGGCATTGGAAGAGTGAGGAAGATAAAAGGCAAAAGTGAAACTCATTTGTATTATGCGTGGATTATTATTCACTCTCTTGTTTTGATATTCTCGTGCACTCTTGGAGCTTGAAGAGCTTTGTGGGTTTGGACCGGACTTGCTGAGACGAAAACCTCTGTAAGATGGCCTTCTTCGTGTGTGAAAGACCACATCAGGGAGGAATATTGGAGGCTTCATACAAGAGCTTCATTTGAGCTTTCAATTGATTCACTTTGATGGAGTTTTGAGCTCGAAATGGACATATTTTGTGAAGAAATTATGTGCAGCTGAGAAGAGAAGGTTTAAGGACAGATTTGAATGATCCAATCAGAGTTTATTGCTGTTTGCAACCCCTCAAGACTGGTCGTACCACTCTTATTGCTGGCCGTACCCCAGTTTCAGCAGGCCATACTTGTTGGAGGATATTGAGTGGGATTTGTGTAGTCTTTAATGACTATCTCATGCTAACCTGGTCGCCATACTTCTGCAGTCTAAAACAGAACCATTTGATGATATTTGGGGCATTGATTGTGGCTGTTCCAAATCTTCAGCAGGGCCGTGCACTCCCAACATCAGCCGTACTCCTCAGAAACACCATTTGGGCATTCATTGGAAGTCATATCTTGGTAGATATTGGTTGATTCAGTCAAGGGAAGTTGCTGATATTACTCCTGTTCAGATTTCTGTGTTGTAGATGCAATATATGCAAGATTTCTATGTGTATGATGATGGTCTAGCGACAGCGAAAGTATGAATTTGTAATCTGGCATATGGGTATGTACTTATAATTCATATTTTGCCATAATATAATTTGGGTATTCGATATTTTGTTGATATATGTTATAGATTTTCTGGGTTTTGTTTATATGCTTTATATTCCATATGATCAATGCAAAAAACCCTACATGCAAAACATGCACATGAAACCCTAAACAACAACATTCAGAAAACACAAAAAAATTGATACAGAAACCCTAGCCGAAACAATGTATGTTATAGTGGTATCAGAGCAGTGTATCCTGCCATCCTGTGAGGTCAGATATAGACATGCCGAGAGGTTACTGAGGCATGCAGCCAGGTACAAGCAGATATTACCTTGGGAGAAACAAGTCACAGCCAAAACTCGCGGTACCGCAGATAGATCCCTTTTCAGGTGAGATTGAGGTGTCGGTTAAGGAAATGGGTGACAGAGAGAACGAAGAGCCTAGTTTGCGAGATATTCTAAACTCGTTGGCTAGGGGACAGCGGGATATAGAGAGCAGTTTTACTCGGATGAATGAGACGATGCGAGATTCACAAACAGAACTAGCTCAGATCCTTACCCAGTTGATACCCCGTGATGCTAGGAACAACAGGGACAACAACAAATAATAATAATAATGGAAGGAACCAGAATAACTTTGGGGACAGGAACAGAGTTAATAATGGAGGTGACAGGCACAATGGTGACAGACACAGAGATAGGGATGATGAGGGTGAAGCATCAGTCACTAACAGGAGAGCTTCCCAGTTGACAGCAGGTGACAGACCTCATATACTTGTATTTGCACCCAGGAACAATGTTCCTAAGCAGGTGGCTACACAAATTGAGTTTCAGGACAAGATTCTGAGAGATTGGCGGGCATCCAGTGATAAATTTAGAGCTGAGATGACTTTTGGAGAGCATTCTGATCTCAGGATGAAACACAGACCCCGCAGGGGAAATAGACAGCAGAATCAGGAGCTCCAGAAGAAAGTGAGCAAAATGACTTTGCCTTATTTTGATGGTTCTGGAAAAACCACTGCTAGAGCGTGGGTTCAAAAGTTGGATAGCTATTTACAGATCAGCCCAATGCCCGAAACTGATGCTCTCACATATGTAGCCTTACATTTAGAGGGCAGCACTCATAAATGGCGGAGTAATGGTAAGGTAACCTTGGGCCACAACCAGATCACTTCTTATGTCGAATTCACTGCCAGACTGATAGATAGATTTGATAAGAAGGATCCAGAGTTGCAATTGAAGGAGTTAGCTCAACTCAAACAGGTGGGCTCAGCGGATTCTTACATCTCAAAGTTTCCGGACTTACCTGTTATGGTCTCGGATATCTCAGAACGCAAGTTGGTAATGCTATTCGTAGATGGATTGTCAAACCCCTTGCGTGGTTGGGTTAAGGGTTTAGACCCATCATCACTTCAGGAGGCCATGAAAAAGGCCCATGACATGGAGTCCTCTATATGGATGAATAAATTTCAATCTAGGGGATTCCAATACAGGAGCGACAAGGAGAATGACAAGAAGCCCTTTCAGAAGGACACTAGCCAGCAAAAAGAAAAAACAAACCAGCTTAACAATGACCAGTTGAATGAGTACCGACGGAAGAAACTTTGCTTTCATTGTAAGGAGCCTTGGGATCCTACACACAGAAATAAGGCAAAAGCAAAGTTAATTGAGTACTATTCAGCAGAGAAGTCACATTCAGAGGCATCAGACCAATCATCAGATAAGGAGGATAGTGGAGATTGCTGATGTGTTTTTTATGCACATGCAAACTCAGAATAAAATACTAAGTATTCTATCCTCTCTTGAATAAAGTCTCTCAAAGGCTAAACAATGTGATCCAGTGAGACAACTCCAAGGTTCATGGTATGTCAGGTCTTGACTTGCAATGGATAGACTCGGTAGTTGATGTGATAATGCTGGTAATCACAAAGGGACTTACGCTGAATTGACTCCTTATTCCAATCAAATATGTACTCTTTCCTTGTGAAATGGAACTTCTTCCAACCGACTATGAAAGAAAGGAAAAAAGACAAGGGTTAAGAGATCTATTCTAAGGACAATGAAGTAATGAACATGCTATGATAGACAAACTCCTCACAAGACCTGACTCCGCTTCACCATGAGAACCAACAACTACACGAAGCAGGTGCAATCTTCTAAGGTAACCCAATGATTTTCATATTGCAAACACACACCCAAACACCCACAGCTGGCGCAGCTTGAACAAGTATTCACAATCGAACTAAAGCAAATGGAGGTTCAAGCTAACTTTGCAAAGTGAATTGCCTTTGACAATTCACAAAAAGTATGAACCAGGAGGAATTCATCAAATATCTTTGCATATACTCATTACATCAATGAACTTCTAATCTATTATTAAACTACTTGGAAACATTTCTCCATCACATCCAAGAAATTAAAAATCATGCTAACATTCCAAAACCACAAGATCACCATGCAAACCAACAATGAGCTTGTATTAATTTTGAAGTGTATGATTACAACAAATTCATGTGTCTCTTCAATGATTTCAAAGTCTCCTCTAATCTACTCCTACTCTTGCGAGCTAATAGCTTCCACCCATCTGAACCCTTACAAATGAGAGAAATGGGCCTTATATAGGCTCTGAAATTACATGAACGGCCAAGATTGATTTGCCAATCAACGGCCCAGATGAAGACAACAATGCATATAGCCGCCCAAAAGAGAGGCAATGAAGGCACATTTTCCAATGTGAGAAGCTTGAAATGGAATCTTTGGAGCATCTTCCACATGGACGTCCTCTTTGGCCTCTTGCTTGTTGTAGGTACATTGGACTTGAACGGGTGATGTGGCAGACTGTGATTAGACTAGTGACGTGTATATGCCACCTCAGCATTGAGCCAACCAGTTTGATCTTCTTTGTGTTCATATTGCTCGGAATATTTCCCAAATTGTTGGATTTTCACCTATGGAACTTTGCTTCTTTTGAACTTGAAAACTTGGGAAACTTAGAAGTTCTTCATGTAATTCATGAATTGCTTGATGATTGACTCATTTCTCTTCTCATCATGTTCTGTTGCTTGTTCTTGTGTAGGATTCTATCTTTGAATGTGCAAGAAGTAGGCCCTGGGTGTGAATTCTTGGAGTAGACTTCATGATTGAAGCGAATGGCTCTGGAACTTGAATGTGGAACTGATCCTTCTCCCTTCAAGCGATGACCTTGATGTATGACTTCTGGCATTGGATTTTGATTGTTTAGAACAGGTCTCCTTCTTCCTCAAGCAACGCTCTTCCATGCTTTGAACCTTCAAATGCAAGTTCTCGCCATTTTCCTTCCATTACCTACACAAGAGAAACATCTATCAATGCAAAGACATTTGATCATCAACAATATTTCATTATGAATTCCTAACATGATTGCTTTATGCAATGAAGAAGGCCTTATTTTCATGCTTTAACCTTGCCTTTTATCTGTTCATGGCCGACCTGACCCAAGCTAGGCGCACTTGAGGCTTGGTGAAGAAATTGCCCAAGGATGGCGCATTTAAAGGAGGTTAAAGACATTATCATGATGGAGTGGATCTGACAAGTGGTAAAGAATTTTGCAAGGTTTGGCGGATATGGAGCAAGATGAGGAAATTTCCCATGCTGAAAGAATTTCCTAAGAAAGCACCTTCGGCAAAGTAAGGAGAAATTTCATGCTTGAGGGCACTTTTGGAGCACGTCAAAGAAACTCTTTAAATTGAGCGAATTTCATCAAGGGCGAGGACACTCTTGGTGAGGGCGGACATGGCGTAGAGTCAAGAAATTTTCCTTGTGAGGGCGCATATGACACTTGTTGAAGAAAATTCTTCATGGTGAGCGCATATGTCATGTGCAAATAAAATTTTCTCTGAGGGCACACATGCTAGGGGTTGGAGAAATCACCCGAGGCATGGGCGCATATGCAAGGGTCAGAGGAAACTTTCCTCAAGAGGGCACATTTGGAGAGTGTAGAGGAAATTTCTTTAAAGTGGGCGCTTTTGTTATGTGTTGAAGAAGTCTTCTTCCAAGGTAAGCGCATTTAAGGCATGGTGAAGAAATTTCCCTTTGTTTTTTTTTGTTGGGCGCGTGTGCATGCTCATGAAGAACTTTCTTCCAAGTGAGGCGCATATGTCAAGGAGTAAGGAAATTTCCCCATGTGGAGCGCATTTGGCAGAGACTGAAGAAATGTTCTCATGATGGGCGCATTCACCAAGTGATGAAGAAATTCTGAGCCAAGGCGCATATGCCAGGTGCAGAAGAAATTTCCAAGAGGAGGGTGTTGAGTTGTTTGTAGCTTCGATCAGATAACATAATAATAAATATGAATATATAGTTAATATTAAATATTACTTATATATTCATACTTAATATATAAGGTGTGTTAAGATAAATATCAATATAGCATGATCGAATGATATATTACCAAAGCATAAACATCTTCTGCATTCTAAACGGTGATTAGTAACTGTTAAAATCGGTGGAACCGATTACAATACAAACGGTGACAAAGTCACACCTGTGATAGGCGTGACTCCTTGAGGAGTCACGTCTATTCAAGGAGTCACGCCTATCACAGATGTGACTCCTACCGTCACTCACATATTTATATCAATGTCTTTGCCCTGCAATACCATGGATCGACACAAAAATCGGAAGTGTATGAGAAGTGGAAATTGCATCTAAAATACAAAAGAAAGTAATAAGTTGAGTTTGCTATATAAATATCCAACTTTCAGAAAATATCCAAGTCAGAGATTATAAGTTCGATTTGAATTTACATGGTATCAGAGCCAAGGTAAGCAAAATCCAGGCAGAAAATCGAACTTGAGAAATTCAGATTTAATACATCTCATTTCTCAAATGACAGCAACAATCCGATTCGAAGACAGATTGGAAGGAGGAAATAATTTCTCATCATGGAAATTCAGAATTATGATGATACTAAAAGAAAATAAAGTTGATTCATTTGTGAGAGAAAACAAAACGGAACCAGAGAATGATCCTGATAAAACGACATGGATTGAAGGAAATGACAAAGCCATGAAAATCATAGTTGATGGAGTTAGAGATCATATCATGCCGATTCTGACAAAACATGAGACTGCATATCATATGTTTAAGTTACTTGAAGGCAATTATGAAATTAATAACTCCAGCAGAACCTTAGCCCTAAAGAGAGAAATAAATCATATAAGTATGAACAAAGGAGAATCTATCAATGCATACTTTATGAGAATATCTGCACTAAGGGATCAACTATCAACACTTGGGTACCAAATTGAAAGCAAGGAACTAACACTTATTGCTCTAGATGATCTCCCAAATTCCTGGGAGACATTTGTTCAAGGCATTAGTGCAAGGTCCAAATTTCCAAAATTTGACCGCCTAAGATCAGACTGTCTTCAAGAAGAATCTAGACAGACAAAGAAAGGGTCAAAACAAAAAAATATAGATGAAGACCTTCATGTTCTAAATACAAACTCTCAAAAGAAAGAGAAGAAGAAACACTTCAAGAAGAGGAAAAATTATCACGGGAAAGGTTCATTCAAGAAAGACATTTCTCGCATCCAATGTTTCAGATGCAACCAATATGGACACTATGCAATCAGATGTCCTGATAGAACCAAACAACAAGCATCTTATGCCAAAATAAAGGAGCATGAATTCGAGAAATATGTATTCTACTCTACACTTTCAAACCAAGTATCAAATAAATCCAACACCTAGGTTATAGATAGTGGTTCATCAAGACACATCACAGGGTTTAGGGAACTACTAGACACCATGGTAGAAGAGACTGACAAAGAAGTAACAATTGGAGATAACTCTGTACATCCAGTCAAGGGTGTTGGCACATGCACCCTAAAATTAAAGACTGGCATCTCCATCCAACTTACTGGAGTATTATTTGTCCCAGGCATCAAAAGAAACCTAGTCTCCATATCTGCACTTGAAGATAATGGATATAGGGTGACCTTTATGGATAGCAAAGTATTGGCATGGCCAAAGAATTCTACTATTAAGAAAGCCAAAACCATAGGTCATAGACAAGGGTACTTGTACGAGTTATGTACGGAACAAAATCAAGCCCTAATTCATGAAATTGTAGACTCTAATGAAATATGGCATAGAAGACTAGGACACCTAAATTTCTGTGCCCTATCTTCCATGGAAAGACTAGTTACAGGGTTACCCAAACTCAAACAATGTAATTCAAGGGTATGCAAAGGGTGTGCCTTAGAGAAAAATACAAAGGGGTCCTTTCAAAATAGTTCTAGCAAAACAAATAAAGTATTAGAACTAGTCCACTCAGATTTATGTGGATCCATGTCTGTACCCTCCTTAGGTGGGTTTCTATACTATGTAATCTTCATTGATGACTTCTCCAGAAAGACATGGATCTATTTTCTTAAATGTAAAGAATCACAGGAAATCCTTAAAAGATTTAAGGAATTCAAATCCATTACTGAAAACTCTTCCGGGAGAAAAATCAAAACCTTAAGAACAGATAATGGGAATGAATACAATTCAGACATTTTTAAAGACTTTTGTATAAACACTGGGATTAAGAGGGAGTTCACTGTACCTTATAATCCTCAACAAAATGGAGTTGCAGAAAGAAAAAATAGAACCATTGTAGAAGCTGCTAGGGCTATGTTACTTGATCAGAACATAGACACTTCACTTTGGGCAAAAGCATCTAGTACTGCTGTCTATATACAGAACAGATGTCCTCACTCTCATATTGATGACAAAACTCCTGAAGAAGCCTTCACTGGCACAAAACCAGACATTAGTCATTTAAGGATATTTGGTTGTCCTGTTTACATTCATGTGCCCAAAGAGAAAAGAACTAAGCTAGAACCTTCTGGGAGAAAAGGCAACTTTGTAGGCTATAGTGAAAAGTCAAAAGCTTATAGAATATATATACCTGGTCAAAGACAAATTGAACTAAGCAGAGATGTGATTTTTGAGGAAGACATAGCTTTCAAAAGAGCCAGAAATGATATTGAGTCAGAAATTCAAACTTCCAACTCAAGCATAGAAGAGGATCCTACACCTGAGTTTCAGAGGGAGTATCCTGAGGAAGAGGTAAACCATGAACAAATCACATCACTAGAAAATCCCAAGAAAAGACCACTCTGGGCCACCAAAACAATGGAAGAAGCTAAAAATTATGCCGCTCCATCAGGGACTTTTAGGGAAAGCACAAGACCTAAGAGATTCTCTAGTTATGTAGCTTTAATGAGTGAATTCATTAAATCAGAACCTTCTAGTGCTATAGAAGCTCTTAAGCACCAAGTATGGAAGGATGCCATGACAGAGGAGTATCAATCCATCCTGAAGAATGATGTGTGGGATATAGTACCTAGACCAAAAGGGAAATCTATTGTTTCTTCAAAATGGCTATTTAAAATCAAACATGCTGCAGATGGCAGTATAGGGAAATACAAAGCAAGATTTGTAGCCAAAGGATTTTCACAAAAGGAAGGAATTGATTACGACGAAACCTTTGCTCCAGTTGCTCGATATACATCAGTCAGGGCAGTTCTAGCTATTGCAGCAGCCAAAGGGTGGAAAGTCCATCAAATGGACATAAAAACTGCTTTCTTAAATGGAACCATTGAAGAAGAGGTTTACTTAGAGCAACCCGAAGGATTTGAGATTCACAATGCAAGATACCATGTATGTAAATTAAAGAAAGCTCTATATGGACTTAAACAGGCCCCTAGAGCTTGGTATGAAAGAATTGACAGTTATCTCTTGAGATTAGGCTTCTCAAAGAATGATGTAGATCCAAATCTCTACTTCAAACAAAGCAAAGGTGATATGTTAATATTGATATTATATGTTGATGATCAATTGATTACAGGAGAAAATCACCTTATTGATCA
Organism: Cunninghamia lanceolata; assembly: GCA_027924645.1. Classification (NCBI taxonomy): domain Eukaryota; kingdom Viridiplantae; phylum Streptophyta; class Pinopsida; order Cupressales; family Cupressaceae; genus Cunninghamia; species Cunninghamia lanceolata. The sequence goes on along the minus strand of BSBN01000870.1, from coordinate 11,818,968 downwards.
GTGTAAGAAAGATCTAGCTTCAGAATTTGACATGAAGGACTCAGATCTATTACACTACTTCCTTGGACTGGAAGTATGGCAGAAATCAGACTGTATTATTCTAAACCAAGGGAAGTACACAATTGATATATTAAAAAGGTTTGGTATGATGGAATGTAGACCTATGTCTTCCCCCATGGAAACAAATCTTCATAAATTGAAGGAAGCAGCAGCAGATTCTCCATTGGCAGATCCCACTCTGTACAGACAGATAATTGGATCCTTGATGTATTTGGTCAATACCAGACCTGATATCTGTTATGTTGTAAATGCCTTAAGTCAATTTATGTGTGAGCCCAAGGAGATACATCTTGTGGCTGTGAAACATATAATGAGATATCTTCAAGGTACTCTAAATTGTGGCTTAAAATATGAAAAGACTGACTTAGATCTACATGGATTCACAGATTCAGATTGGGCTGGAAGTGTAGCTGACCGGAAGAGCACCTCCGGATGTTGTTTCAGTTTAGGGTCAGCAATGATATCGTGGATCAGCAGAAAACAGTCTTCAGTTGCTCAGAGTTCTACAGAAGCCGAATATATTGCAGCTTCTATGGCTGCTAAAGAGGCAGTATGGCTTAGAAAACTGCTTGTGGGATTATTTGGTAAACCTCTAAAACCAACTATCATCCACTGCGACAATCAAAGTTGTATTAAGCTATCCGTGAATCTAGTATTCCATGATAGATCTAAACATATTGAGATTCCTCATCACTATGTGCGTGATATGGTGGAAAGGAATGTGATTCAGTTGGAGTATATCAGTACAGGAGATCAAACTGCAGATATTCTTACTAAACCACTCCTCAAGGTGAAAGATGAATACTTCAGAAAAAAATCTTGGTATGATTGAAATGTAAAATTCTAATTGATTTGTACTAATATATTAAAGATGTTTAATGTGTAAACATCTTGTGTCATATGTGTGACTCTATGACATTATGGGCCTACCCATTCTGTGTTTATTTCCAAAAGGTGACGATTTTTTGGATAATCTACACTTGTACCTAACATTATAAGGTGACGATCTTATAATGTTCATTAGATTGATATCATGTGACTTGATATTGGTATGAATCATGGAGTTATCATGATTAAGTTATGGTAGACATTATGTGACTTAATGTCAGTGCACATACCATAACTGGGATATATATAAGGAGAATCTAATGTTCTCGAGTATAGTATATCCTTTAGTATCACGAGGTAGGTGATGCTACGTATCACGAGATAGGTGATACTATCTATCATAAGTTATGTGGTATTAAATTACTTTGAGTAATTCATAAGAGATCAGATAATTGATATTCATTGAGATTATTGTGATATTGTTATCTTCCCGAGCTAAGAGGGAGTGTTGAGTTGTTTGTAGCTTCGATCAGATAACATAATAATAAATATGAATATATAAGTAATATTAAATATTACTTATATATTCATACTTAATATATAAGGTATGTTAAGATAAATATCAATATAGCATGATCGAATGATATATTACCAAAGCATAAACATCTTCTGCATTCTAAACGGTGATTAGTAACTGTTAAAATTGGTGAAACCGATTACAATACAAACGGTGACAAAGTCACACCTATGATAGGCGTGACTCCTCAAGGAGTCACGTCTATCACAAATGTGACTCCTACCGTTGCTCACATATTTATATCAATGTCTTTGCCCTACAATACCATGGATCGACACAAAAATCGGAAGTGTATGAGAAGTGGAAATTGCATCTGAAATACAAAAGAAAGTAATAAGTTAAGTCTACTATATAAATATCCAACTTTCAGAAAATATCCAAGTCAGAGATTATAAGTTCGATTTGAATTTACAAAGGGCGCTTTTGATAGTGGATGAAGAAATCTCTGAGGTGGGGCGCATATGTCAAGGCCAGGAGAAATTTTCCCAAGGTTGGGCACATATGTCAAGGCCAGGAGAAATTTTTCGAAGGTTGGGCGCATATGCCAAGGCCAAAGGAAATTTTTTATACTTAGCCAAATTTCAGTGCCCAAAATCAAGTATATTTCAAAATATATTTAGGTAAATTTCCTATACTTTAAATATTTTGAAATATACTTTCAGAATGTTTGAGATAGGTCTTGGATCCATGAGATTTAACATGCAAATTCTAGATTTTTGAGGATCCACCAGATTTCAGACTTAGTCAGTTTTTCAAGATTTCAGGACATCAGACTTAGCCAATTTAAGTATCTCAGGGGCATGCTTAAGTATTCTCAATTGCACCTTGTTTGACGGATGACCTTCCTAATTTCTCACTTGCAAGGAAATTAACTCACTTGACTTGTTTCACGCCGCTCCGGAGAGGCTCATTCTTCATTTCATGGAAGAGACTAGGTTTGACAACAGTTCCTAAGGATCCTACAAGCTCAGAATTGCAAAACAAGGTGGGTCCCCATTTGCAATGGGGCGATGTGTGAGGACATCACAACATCTAGCGACACTTCAAATAAATGTTCCTAAACATTTCAAAGATAAAGACCCAATCCAGACCTAGAAACTTCAAGCAATTCCTTTAAAGTTATCAACCGGTTAAGAAACGCACTTGAAAGGGAAGAAGAATCCTAGATTGGATCAAGACACTTCATAGTTAAACATTTCCAGAACAGTGATTAATATAAAATCTCTAACATTCCAAAGATAAACAAGAATCAAAACTTCAAAATTCCTGCTTACACCCACATATTAGGCCAAATAGACATGAACACCTGATCAAAGCGTCAAAATCAAAAGCTTAGCACAACCATTCATATCCCAAAGATCCAAGTGTGTGCATTTGAGTTCATTCCGATCCATCAGCAACTAAGGTCATCTAAGTTCCTTTACATTAAGCTACGTGATTAGTACACACCTCATGAACTACCTGGACATTGCCCCGCTGCCAGTGCGCATCTATAGCCCCGACAGGTTTGTCTCGAAATTTCACTCAAGCAGAGCCCCACTGCCAGTTAGGCGTCCATAGCCCCAGTAGAGATTACTCAATTGCCCATCTAACTGAGTTATAGTGTGTGAATATGTGATTTTCTTTTCTTTCTTTTTCTTTCGGATTTTCAACTAAGCTTAAATTTTGACAGAGTACAATGTAGTACCGCTACCCTTGCAACACATGTTTTTTGACGGCACGGGTTACATTGATAACTCAGCTCGCTGGGTGTGGACTTCTGATGGCGGCAAAGGTGGACCTTAGATTTTTCACTTAATGTAAGCTCACAGAGACTCACTTAGGTACTTCCAGATTTTTAAGTATGTAAGGTATAAGATCTCAAAATATTTCAAGTCACTCTAAACAGTCGATTTATCTTCCCAGAGCAAGCAAAATGCCATCTAGACACTAACAATGGAGTCCACAATGGATCTATCCATCTGATGCTAGTTTCTCAAAGGAAAATTAAGAGGTTAATAATTAGATTAAGATTTGGCATTTTAAACATGATAATCACAAGATGTCAGTGTCAAGACACAATATAGGATTCCTTTCTGAGTCAAGTACAAATCTTAACTTGTTGATAAAGCTAAAGAAAATCATCCTTAGAAGCCAAAGAATTTCATGAACATTTATCAAAGAAATGAACTAAACATTCGATAAGAAACAGGTTATATGTGCTTTAAGAGGATGACAATGCCCATTTCACCAATCGGGAAACCCACAAAAGCAAACCTAAACTAAAGCAACAACCTAAACTACGAAAGCAAACAAAGCTAAAAAACATGACAAACTACTCTAAAGCAACAAAAAGGAAAACCTACTCTAGGCAAGCTATATACAAAGAGCATACACGACTCAAAACACCGAAATATATACAAGACCTGGCATGGTTTCTCAAAATAAACAGCAACAACAACTTGCAAGTAATGGTCCTCAATTTGGCAAACTTATCTTTGAACTCGGAAAAATGTTCTCTCACAACACATTTCTCATATTCAGAAAAATTTGCCTAAAATTATAAGTTGTGGCAATTCAAAAGGACCATGGTTAATCCAAATGCAGGTTGTCTTTCCTAAATTTCCATAGTCAAATTCATATTCTTCAAATTCACAATTTGGAAATTCATGATCTTCGTTGTTAAAAGCAAGGAAAGACACAACCCGATGATCTTCATCCTCAAGCGAAAATCCATGCTTGTCGCCCACCAACGTGTCAAGAGGTCGGAGTTGGTGATGAATCATCCCATTCGCATCCACAACATGCAAATCAACATCATAATCAATAGTGGGTATATCAAGATATAAAGGTGAAAAAAATTGAATTTTAGGAGCATGGAACATTTCACCTGTAAGCTTGTCGTGGATCTTCAGCAACGGACCTAGCTTCAATTCGAATTGCTTTGCGTATTCGGCCTCCACTTCATCAATTTGTTCATCTTGGGATGACTTTGGTAGAAACTCTTGTAAATGAGAGCAATCCATTGTAATATATATCAATTTATTCTCCATCTTCATCTTTTTATCTCTCCTTATGCAAACTCATGCTCGAGCATTGTCCTGTGGTGGTTTGTTTCATGGTTTGATCCTTGAAGACTGCAACTTCATAATGGCTCCCTGTGTCTATCCCTACATGGTATCAGAGCTTGAGTCAAGAAGCTTTCTGCCGGTATCGGAGAATTGAGTTGCTGAGAGAAAGAGAAGCAATCATATAGGCATCAATCCGTGCCTGCATCAGTTTCTAGAGGCATCAATCCATGCCTGCATCAATTTCTAGAGGCATCAATCCGTGCCGATCTGGACCTGAGAGGAGAAGCAATCATATATGCATCAATCTGTGCCTACCTACATTAGATTTTGGAGGCATCAGTCTGTGCCTTCCTCATATCGAATTTCTATTTCTATTATTGGGATTTAAATCTGCTTTGGCAGACAATCCCTCAATTTTTTAGAGCAACCTCCTAATCGTTGTCATATGGATGGCGGATTTTGAGCAAAATTGGTATCATCATGAAGGGCTTATAAACCTGCAGCCTGCACTCACAAAATGACGTACTCTCTAATCTGAGGATCGTTTTTCGGCATTTCCTCTAAATCTCTTCTTCCAAGCACCTGCGCAACGGTCCTCTACATACTAAGAGAGCCTGGCAATTCAACCAGATGCATCGGCGGGAGCCCCGAGACCTCCACTAATTCTAATATTTCACCCTGTGAATCGAGCTCAGGAAAGTGAAACATGAAGCTCATAAATGTAGCAGGCGAAAGGGAAAATATATAGCTGGGGATGCCGCAATTCACCACCACGTCTAGGAATGCCATGTTGAACATGTCCGTCATAGGGCTCAAATTGAGGACAAATCGAGCAAATTCTTCAGTACATTTTCCAGAGAGGGCAGCGAAATCAATCACTGGAGGGTGTTTTTGTCCATATTGCAAGTGAAAGTTTGAGGATTCGCAGCAGCTGTAACAATTGGCAGATATATTAAAAAAAATTCAGACTTTATTATCTATAAAGTTTGCAAAAAATATTTGTTGTTAAGGTTTTAAATCAGAGATCCGTGTGCAGCGTGAGGGTGGGCCCGTCAGGAGTCCTTTGGTGCGTTTTTTTAAGTGTATAAGGGACTTTAGTCCCATATTCATTGCATTACCAAAATTTGGCTATTGAAATAGCTAGTTTCTCTTGTCCTGGATGTGAGCAAGTCTCACAAGGTTGTGAAGACTCTATCTCTCGCGTGCTGAAACTTTGGAAGTCGTGTGTTGTCAATGTGATTTGGCTTCGTGGTGAGGTGACTTGTGACTGGTGCTTTCTATCGGAGCTCTTCTATTGTCTTTTGCAGATTGATGTTTGGTGATTTGTCTATGGTGACACATTGATTGGCACAGGTATCCCGCCAACATATCAACTAGCCCATTCGGTGGGTCCTCTATTCTGCACCCAATCACGGTGCTCCATTTTTAGCCTTATAGGCTATTTTTTGCCCATTCTTAGCAGGTGGTCACGTGCGTGATCAAGGGTCAATCCGCCCTAGGGCTCAATCCGGCCCCCTCTATTATTCAATGGGCTCCATATCAGCGATATTTTTCTACGGAGGATATCTTGGGCATCCGGAGTCAGAATTTTGAGTTCCATATAGCATCGAAAAGGTGATTCCGCCTTCCGCCAACCTCGCAATGGTGCAGGTCAATCCGCCTGATTTCGCTGTCTATCAGTATCTATTGCAGCTTGATGTCAACCTTCTTTGGACTCCTAAGCTTGTCACTTGGTGCCTCAATCTCCGATTTCTGTCATTCTTGTGGCGTCAGAAAGGTGCTGAGGAGCTCTTTCATCCAGTCCATGCCCTTTTTTCCTGTTCAGCACCACGTACTATCTATTGAGTTTTGTGTTTTTTGGGCACTTACTTGATAACTTGGATATCTTGACACTTGGAGAGGTACAATTTGTGGGGGGACTTCGTTTTCAGTTGCATATCTTATTTGGAAGTTCTACATATAGAAGGTACTATATTTGTGTTTTGAAGAATTATAGCTTAATGGGTTTTTCTTTGGAGAAAGGGAACTATGAGCAATGGAGTGAATCCATCCTCACTCATCTTAGTGAGCACAATCTATTGTCGTATCTCTATAATGATGTTTCTATTCACACCTCGTGAGTATCATATTTGGAAAGGCTTGTTGGACTCATTTTCATCGGCCCATACAATCACTTCCGAAACTGTGGTAAATTTCCAATGAATAACTTTCGAAAGTGCATCCAACTCCGGATATACACCACGGTGGCACATTTATAAGGTTTCGAAACCTATTCTGGTACCCAAAAGGCACTATGTCGGATATTTTGATAAGTTTTAGAACTATTTCAAATCTCTGACGAACTTGTTGAAGTTTTCAAAAACACCGATGAAAAAAGAAACCTACATGAAACGGTTATGGACTTTCTACTCTCCACATTCCTTGAAATCTGCCTATATTTGCTGCGAGTGCCTAGAAATAATGCGATATTTCAAATTATTGTGTTTGCATGTGCAACCAATGCGCTTGCAAGCTTCAAAAACTTTCGAGGACATGCAACTGTTGGATGTAAACCTAGACTCCATGCCTCTACCCGCGTCAAGATGGATATGGACGAAATGGGGACTTTTGTTCGATATTATAGTTGTAAATACTCTAATAGACATGTATCCATAACGCACAGAAAGATTAGACAGCACACAAGAACTGTTTGACATAAATGCCTCAAAAGATTGCGGTTTTGTGCACTGCAATTGTTGGCTTTTCTTCTGAATCAGCATTAGGGTTTGCCACTTCTAATGCACAGGCAAATTCAACCAACTAAATACAGGAGGTTGCGTGAGCTGCCTCCCCTTCACTTCTGGTTCTGCCGCACCAAGGGGGGTATCCCTATAACTCAAGATGTAACCTTGACTAGCTCAAAGATAGAAAGATCTAACTTGACAACAACAGGCAGAATACTCTCATGTATGGACCAAGATCTGTATGATAGATCACAAGGTGGGCAACGTTCTTGGACATATATGTCTGGTTAGGGATGAGAGCATGCAAGGGTTTCCTACTCCTAATCCTACAACTAACAGATGGAAGGAAGAGATGGTTTAGTTTGAATTTTGGATGCAAAGCTGGACATGGTGTATAACCTCAACACAGAGCTAGATTGGTGCCTATCCAGGGCTTGGAGTCGGTAGACATACACCTGTGAATGATCAGCATGAATAGCTAAAACTGGATTTCAGGGGGATACACATGATATCTGCCTTACAGATATCTCCCAATAAAGAGTGTTAAGCTGTCTATACTTATGGCATCCCTATTGCAGTAAGAAAGATACATGCAAAACTGGAGACAGAATCAGCATAACACATGCAAACACAGCATTATTCATATAAGATTAACCATGAAATCAGTGGATTCATGCCAAATCGTACAACAGGAGATACATAAACTCACAAGTTTTGCTGCACAGAGCAACCAAAACCAGTTGTATCTTATTACAGAGCCAAAATGTCCAGTTTTCAACAACCACAAATGAGTATCACTTCCTGCTTATAACAGCCAGGTAGTGTACCATAGCAATTAATTACATGGTTGATCAAAAATCCCGCCAGATACACAGTATCAAAAAAATGGCGCTCAAACATTCAATGCAGCAGGTGGGAGAGAAGACAGGAAGAAAACTCGAGCCTTGCGCCGCCGCCTAGGGATCCAGATCTTCAATCGGGTACCAGATCCGTCCACGCCATCGCCCACACCTCTGCAACAATCGCCATTAATGGCGCACCAACCCGCGGCCTTGGGAAAAACATCAAACAGTCGATCGCAACCATTTCCCGCCAAGATACATCGTCATGATATTTAAAAACAATGCAGGATATCAATTATCCCACATGCACCCCGCGGCGACCTTTTCAACACCTTATATACTAGGTCATGAGCATATATGATGTCGGTGCTTTTGCTCCTGACGACACTAGTATAAGACTTTATCATCATCCTCAAGCATCATGATATCCTGTTGCTCGAAAAATCACCCTGACGTCAGCATCATCATCGCAATATCACCTGCATGATAATCGCCTTCATCGGCACAACCTGATCCATCGGAGGAAGATCCTCCTGCTTAGCCGATACCAAAAGTCTGGCCGACGAACATCCTGATGACGTCATCGTCATATCCTGCTGACATCATCAGCATATCTACCTACTGCGCACCTCCTCATATCCGGATGACGTCATCATCATATCGACATCAGGATGATATTTGGAAGGTAACCGGATATTTGGAAATATCATCCTGATGCACAAATATGATGCTGCACTGTAGCTCCACTGTAAGATCGGGGTGATGGATGAATATGCCAGATATTTGAAAAAATCACCCCCCACTAGATAATGCACGAAGCCGACAGGCGGATATCTCCCCTCGGAAATATCATGATGCAGACCAGCAGAAAACCGGATATCACCCTGACGTAAGAATGACGTCAGCATCATCAGGGTGATAAAACAACGAACATGAAGTGATACAACATCAGGATGATATTGACTAAGATCATCCTGACGTTCAAAAATGATGACCCCGGTGAATATCGGGTCACACTTAGAACTTTACAACAACATCATCAGGATGATCTTAACAAAGATCACCCGATGTTAAAATATCACCCTGGCGAAAGATCATGCAGGCAGAAAATATGATGACCCTCGCAAGCAACACGGTGATAACCGGAAATATGATCATGATGATGAAGACGACCCTTAGAAAAAATAGGTCAGGTCGAACAACTCAGAAAATAACCCCTTCGGAAGATCGGGGCAACATCATCATCATAAAAGGGCAGGGTGATAATTGGGAGATCACCGGATATCTGAAAAATCACCCTCCGCAAGAAAACTAAGGCACATAGTAGCTCATCAGCAGGATCGGGATGATATCAAAACATCACCCGATATCGAAATATGATGATCGTGATGAAAGACAAGTCGACAGAGAACATGATGATGCGGACCATCATCGAAGACAATATGATGATGATGATCTCCTCCTCAGGAAAATATGATGCTGCAGCTGAAAAAATACTGAGGAGGCCCAACACTTAGAACATTTTGGATTTTTTGGGAAGGTGCCTGCATGAAAATTGCTCAAAAACTGTCAGTCAATTCAGGCACTAACACTGGCTCTGTCTGGGGACGTGCAGGTGCAAGACTGCAGCGAGAACCCCAGATCTCTGGGATGCAGACCAGTCCCTTATCCATTGGGCACAGAGTCAAATACTGCACCGACCTGCATCACCAAACACACTTGATAGCCTAAGGCCACCAAGAAAAGAAAAACATGTATCTCCCTTTGTCAAATATCTTGTTTTCATCTGCATGCACTGGGTCAAGCTTGGAGATACCACAGAGATCCACCCACAAACAAATCTTGTCATCTGCATACTCAACCCTCTGATTTGGCTTGTCATTATCACCCCTGTGCAGATAACCTTCAACATCATGTGACATGTGGGTGCAGAATGTATCAGGCAATGCATACTCAAATGGTATAGAACACAGGTTATCATCTGTATCATCATCATGCATTGCAACATGATCTCCTAGCTGGACTGCAAATAGGAAACACTCAGAGTCCACCACACAACTAGGAAGATCAGGGCTCATTGTATTATATGCTGGTACATCAAAAGAAAAGCTTTCAAAATCACAGTTGTGCACATCATGTACACAACAATCAGCAGCACCAGGCTGGAAAAAATCAAGCTCTGGCATCTCTTTCAAATCAGGCACATTTTCACAGTCACTTACCTGATGTATGTTGTTTCCCCTTTCATCAGGATGAGAAACAAAATCCAAGCCAAAAATAGTGTCTAGATCTTCACCATACTCAAATAGATCCTCATCATCATATGTGTCAAAAATGGGTGATCCAGGTACATCAGCTTGATCATAGTATGCCACTTGTTCATGGGCAGCAGAACATGCATCTTCATCACCAATGGATTCCCTCTGTGGAGGAGTATCAGCCTGTGTGTCATAAGCAAAACAGCCATCAAATGAAAAACAATCATGCTCTGAACTAGCACTTATTTCAATTTCTGACTGTTTTTCATGATCTCCATGTGTTTGAAAGGTAGGCAATGGGTCACACATAGGACTGCTTCTCTGTTTGCTTATATCTTCTCTGTCTTGAGTACAATACTCACAATTGTCTCCACAGGTCCATTCCAAAAGTTGTTCATTGCTGTCCACAACCTCGTTATTGTTTTCATGGTCAGATGCCTCATCATTGCAATGGGAATCCTCATTAGTCCTTTCACTAGCACCTTCAATATTCATCTTTTCATCTTCACATGATGCCTTAATTATTTGGTCATTTGCAGCTTCACAACTATTTTTCACACCAAGGCCAGGGGACAGGGATTTCAGCAGGTGCACATTTCTGATTTTTTCTATTTTTTCTATGAACTTGTATGCCATTTGCATACTTGTCACCTTGAAATCCCTCAGTAATGCACTAGAGCCCTCCTCAAAAGCCTCAAAGAATATGCCAACACAGGCTGAAATATCAGCTCTGAAGACTTCTGGGGTCTGTGAAAGGGCTATTGCAAACCTATGACTGAAATCAACACATGGCTCTTCATCTTGTTTTCTGATTCTCATCAATTCTGCAACAAGATCAGCCGGTTCTTTTGCAAATTCTTCCTTGAAACAGTCAGCAAGCTCATCCCAACAGGCAAAGGATTTCTTTGGAAAACTCAAATACCAGTCTTTTGCTTTTGCATCAAAGGACCTAACAAAAAACCTCATCCACATATCCTCATCTCTGAATGAATATTTTCCCATAAAACTGTGAAAATTTTGGATATGTGCATTCCCATCACATACATTGTGACCACTAAATCTAGGCATCTGACAGTATATCCTAGCAGGCATAGTTTCTACTTTATAATCCACCCATGACAAATCCAGTTGGTCATACAAAGGATCAAAAGGGCTGAGAAGAGGTTTAGCCTTCTGACTGGCAGACACAACAGGGTTACTGCTTTTTAACTGGGCCTGCTCAGCCTCTAAGAATATCAACCTATTTCTTATCTCTTCTATTCTTTTATTCGACATTTCACCACTGAGTATGGGATCATTCATACTTGGATTCATAAAAATCTTACTCTTAGACATCCTTTGTCTGTCTAAGACCTAAGGCTTCCCCTGGCATCTAACTTATGCAGCAAAATAGCAAATATAAAGGGGAAGGAACAAGGTACCTTTTCTCATACAGATGCAGAAAAATGAACAACACATTTTTGTCACATCACATACATCCATCTTTCATGTGCATTCAGATCTTTTTTGCAGAGTCGCCACCTCTCCAGAGAGGACAAAATTTTCAATAGTTGAAAGCTACTTTTCCAGGTTCATTCCACCAGCAGAGCATCATTTTGTTGGTGACTCAGATGGGCCACAAGATATAACACTTTTTCATCAATTTTCTCCCCAGCAGAGTCGCCATTTTGTTGGCTTTTCTTCTGAATCAGCATTAGGGTTTGCCACTTCTAATGCACAGGCAGATTCAGCCAACTAAATACAGGAGGTTGCGTGAGCTGCCTCCCCTTCACTTCTGGTTCTGCCGCACCAAGGGGGGTATCCCTATAACTCAAGATGTAACCTTGACTAGCTCAAAGATAGAAAGATCTAACTTGACAACAACAGGCAGAATACTCTCATGTATGGACCAAGATCTGTATGATAGATCACAAGGTGGGCAACGTTCTTGGACATATATGTCTGGTTAGGGATGAGAGCATGCAAGGGTTTCCTACTCCTAATCCTACAACTAACAGATGGAAGGAAGAGATGGTTTAGTTTGAATTTTGGATGCAAAGCTGGACATGGTGTATAACCTCAACACAGAGCTAGATTGGTGCCTATCCAGGGCTTGGAGTCGGTAGACATACACCTGTGAATGATCAGCATGAATAGCTAAAACTGGATTTCAGGGGGATACACATGATATCTGCCTTACAGATATCTCCCAATAAAGAGTGTTAAGCTGTCTATACTTATGGCATCCCTATTGCAGTAAGAAAGATACATGCAAAACTGGAGACAGAATCAGCATAACACATGCAAACACAGCATTATTCATATAAGATTAACCATGAAATCAGTGGATTCATGCCAAATCGTACAACAGGAGATACATAAACTCACAAGTTTTGCTGCACAGAGCAACCAAAACCAGTTGTATCTTATTACAGAGCCAAAATGTCCAGTTTTCAACAACCACAAATGAGTATCACTTCCTGCTTATAACAGCCAGGTAGTGTACCATAGCAATTAATTACATGGTTGACCAAAAATCCCGCCAGATACACAGTATCAAAAAAATGGCGCTCAAACATTCAATGCAGCAGGTGGGAGAGGAGACAGGAAGAAAACTCGAGCCTTGCGCCGCCGCCTAGGGATCCAGATCTTCAATCGGGTACCAGATCCGTCCACGCCATCGCCCACACCTCTGCAACAATCGCCATTAATGGCGCACCAACCCGCGGCCTTGGGAAAAACATCAAACAGTCGATCGCAACCATTTCCCGCCAAGATACATCGTCATGATATTTAAAAAAAATGCAGGATATCAATTATCCCACATGCACCCCGCGGCGACCTTTTCAACACCTTATATACTAGGTCATGAGCATATATGATGTCGGTGCTTTTGCTCCTGACGACACTAGTATAAGACTTTATCATCATCCTCCAGCATCATGATATCCTGTTGCTCGAAAAATCACCCTGACGTCAGCATCATCGCAATATCACCTGCATGATAATCGCCTTCATCGACACAACCTGATCCATCGGAGGAAGATCCTCCTGCTTAGCCGATACCAAAAGTCTGGCCGACGAACATCCTGATGACGTCATCGTCATATCCTGCTGACATCATCAGCATATCTGCCTACTGCGCACCTCCTCATATCCGGATAACGTCATCATCATATCGACATCAGGATGATATTTGGAAGGTAACCGGATATTTGGAAATATCATCCTGATGCACAAATATGATGCTGCACTGTAGCTCCACTGTAAGATCGGGGTGATGGATGAATATGCCAGATATTTGAAAAAATCACCCCCCACTAGATAATGCACGAAGCCGACAGGCGGATATCTCCCCTCGGAAATATCATGATGCAGACCAGCAGAAAACCGGATATCACCCTGACGTAAGAATGACGTCAGCATCATCAGGGTGATAAAACAACGAACATGAAGTGATACAACATCAGGATGATATTGACTAAGATCATCCTGACGTTCAAAAATGATGACCCCGGTGAATATCGGGTCACACTTAGAACTTTACAACAACATCATCAGGATGATCTTAACAAAGATCACCCGATGTTAAAATATCACCCTGGCGAAAGATCATGCAGGCAGAAAATATGATGACCCTCGCAAGCAACACGGTGATAACCGGAAATATGATCATGATGATGAAGACGACCCTTAGAAAAAATAGGTCAGGTCGAACAACTCAGAAAATAACCCCTTCGGAAGATCGGGGCAACATCATCATCATAAAAGGGCAGGGTGATAATTGGGAGATCACCGGATATCTGAAAAATCACCCTCCGCAAGAAAACTAAGGCACATAGTAGCTCATCAGCAGGATCGGGATGATATCAAAACATCACCCGATATCGAAATATGATGATCGTGATGAAAGACAAGTCGACAAAGAACATGATGATGCGGACCATCATCGAAGACAATATGATGATGATGATCTCCTCCTCAGGAAAATATGATGCTGCAGCTGAAAAAATACTGAGGAGGCCCAACACTTAGAACATTTTGGATTTTTTGGGAAGGTGCCTGCATGAAAATTGCTCAAAAACTGTCAGTCAATTCAGGCACTAACAGCAATAACAACATAATATATATATCAAATCGATTTGTTCCAAAAGGATTTGGAAACTTCAAGGTAAATAGAATTGGCGGTTATAAAGCCAGACCCTCGCTAGTCTCCATCCACGAGCATCCTTTTGAAACCGGTTATGGACATCCATCAAAACATAATTGAAAGTGGATTTTTCTTAGATTTAACGGTTGCAAACGCCTCAGTCAATCTTGACTATGTGGAAGAATAGAGGAATCACCTGAATTGTTTAATAGAATGCCTCCGAGAAAGGTAATCTCATGGATTACAATCATTGCAAGATACTTACAAAATGGATTTGTTGAAAAGACCGTTGAAAGTTTTAAGCAAATACATTGGGAAGATGTAAAACTGAGTTCCACAATCTCTGTCAACCAACCTCCTCTCGGTTCATGCCAAAATAGGTGAATTACAATCGGGGATAGGCATCCATCAAAGTATGTGAAATTGGCGCTCTTTTTTTATGGTATGTTGTAGTTGCAATACTCTGGTGGACATGCATGAAAAACCTCGAAGCATAGGGAAAGAGCACATGAACCGTTTGATATAATGCCTCAAAGAAACGCGGTCCCCTGGAATTCAATGACTTCAAGGTTGTGTAAAATTGATTTGTTGAAAAGATCTGTTAGAGACTACAAAGAAAATGCAAATGACCGGTATAAGCCATTACTAACAACATGGCAGGCATCCTATATTCTGCCTGTGGATGGATGAGAGTCACAGAACAAGGTAGCGATGCCCATCAAATATAATTAGAATTGGATTATTGTCCAAATATTGCAGTTGCAAGTGCCCTGGCAGATATGGATGCAAAATGTAGAAGCATACACATAACGCACTCAAACCGTTTGATAGAATGCAATAATTGCAGACAATGCACCACTATATGGAATCTATGTTTATGGGCAAGAAATTGTTCAAATGCCACCTGTGCGTGAAAGAGCAAATGCAGTAGCTGGTCTCATTTCTAAAAACAAAGTGAGCTCATTTTCATCAACAGTATCCAAACCTCCATCTCCTAAAAATATTGTCACCAGTCAAGCTTCAAAGTTTAAACAAGGGAGGGAATGAGATAGAGATTTTAAACATGATTGCAAGTGTCAATGATGATAATATATTGGAAACATCAGAAGCTTGTGATAGCTTTGACAGAGTGCAAGATAGTGTTGGAAATGGCCAACATGAACCCGAAATTCAAACATCATCATCAGGTCGTCCAATTGAACACACTGCAAGTTCTGAATCCATCTATAGTTCAATACGTAGTATTCATTCAGATGATGAAGATGTTGATGAAGCTTTTGTTGGGCAAGAAAATGATTATGGGACTGATGGAATTATGGAATGGGCCAAGAACCACAACGATGAGTTGTTACAGATTATTTACAGTTACCATTTTTTTCCTTTGCCATCAAGAAGACAGATATTGCATTTCAACCACTTGACCATTTACCAAAATTGAAGTATCACAGACCTGGAGACTTTGGCCCTGAAATTGATGGGTGGGAGAATATCACAAGTTCAATCCCACATAACAAGTTTAGAGGTACCCAGCATCGAACATCGTGTGTTTGTGTGTAGTAATGTATTCATTGGTGTGAAGATCAATTCATAGGTATGTGAAGTAAGAAAGAATGCGCAATGTCTCCTTCAACTGTCTTTCTTTGCAACATGCCAAGATTTGAAGAACTGCATGATTTCCAGGAAGATCCTTACAAACATTAGCTCCATAACAAAGGAAGGTGGCCTTTCATTCCGAGATATGATGAATATTGTGTAAAATTTGCAAGGAGACATTATAGTGAAACCTTATCAATCTACTTCCAGAAGGATTGTTTCTATTCTTATCTGCTATTAGGTTGCAAAGGACCTGGTAAATGTGCATGCAAAATTGGAGAAATTAGCTTGGAAATGGATGTTAATGGCTTTCTGGTTATAATCAAAGTGGGAAAATGGTCAAAGTTACTCAATCTACATCTATCATGCTGATGTTGTCAGTGAAGGACATATATTTCCATAGTCCATATCCTGTAGATGCAAACACAGGAATCTAAGATGCAGGCTTACAAAGGAGTCATCAGTATCTAACGAAGTGTGACTACCGAAATGGAGCAAACAGAGGAAAAGGGTAACTTAGAGAAATTTACAACTTGAAAGCTCCAAGTAAATTATGTCACTTATTGTAATTAAAGTTAGCCTTTTGAATTTAACTTTGTAAAAGTTAGGTCTATCCTAACTCTTCTCACAAGGTAGTTATTCTAAGTGCCAAAGTTGGGTAGTTACTCTAAGTAACTATCTTTATGAAAAGAAAGTTATTTCAAGTAGGTGCACTTAAAGAGTTAGTTATACGAAGTAGTTACAAAAAGTGGTTAAGGTAGTTACCTTAAGTGGTTACTAACCTCACCTATAAATACAACATTGTAATTCAATCAAAGGGGGTTCCACTTTTTCGCAAGGCATTGTATGAAGAACTCGAATAGTATTATTCAAGTAAGAAAGCAATAGAGAAATGTTTTAGATGTGTGTTCAATTCAATCTTATGTGTTGTTATTGATATTCGTATGTTTCATCAATGGTAACCATTTGCTTTCCTTTAAACGTTGCATGTGGAAAAGATTATCATGTCAAGTTTTGGTATCTCAACTTGAGTGTGTGGAACTTAAATCGATAAGATTATTTCTCATTTCTTCATTAGTTTTTGTTATTCTATTTGTTTTGTTCTTAAAAACCCCAAAAAATCCATATACCCCTATCATATGAGGGAGCTGCCCCTCTCAAACGCAGAGAGGAATCGACATAGTCCTGCGATTCTTCAACTGTTGTAAGCAGGTTGTTGCTGATTCAAGGGCGGAACGAAGTTATTCACGAAGGTTATTTAAAAGCAACAAATCTATTTACCAACAGATTTTTGGTGACTCTGCTGGGGAAACGAGCTAAAGCGTTGGTGCCTTTTTATTCCTCAAGAATATACAAGTATCTCCCCAGAAAAGAAGATTGGCGACTCTATCTAAAGGAAGAATCCTGAAAGATGGTTTGGTATCGAAGAACCCAGATGCATAACTTGCAGTTTCTTGAATCAGATAGTGACAGTGATGATGAAGATTATCCTTCTCCTACGTCGTGTGCTCAACAAAATCAAGTTCTTGATGATCCTAAGCAAGTAGAGTTTTTGAAGAGTTTCTATGGGGGCATGCAACTTGCTACTAATCAGGTTCATCCTTCTTTGCTTCAAACATTGCAGAAGATTGAAGAAAAAGATGGGAAGGAGACTCATTTTCTTGCTCGTGATCATAAGCCCCTATCAAAGGAGATTCATGCGCCAGAAGATAAAAGAAACTATGCTGATGAGGACAGCAATGAAGAGGCAAAATTTTTTCCTACAAATGAACCTGTATTAAAGGAAGTGTCTGAAAGAGACTCATCGGGACACACATGTCCACTTAAGGAAGACCAAGAAGAAGAAGTGATGGAGACAGAAGATTGTATGGAAACATGCAATAAAGAAGAAGAAATCTTTCCAGATGATGGCGTGTTCTCAATTTCTTTGAAGAATGTCACTCCTCTTGTAACAACTTGCTCCGGTCCGACAACTATATCTTCCAAGGAAGGTTCCCATGACATGGTTAATGTTCAAGGGAATGCAGAAGAAATTTTGGACCAAAGCGCAAACAAAGATCACGAAGACGAGATGCAAAGTGTTCTCTTGACATGCATGCGATCTGAACAAGAGAAGAATGATGAAGAAATAGTACTGCAAGATCTCTCTCATGAAGTTTCCATCACAAACTGGTGTCTCAAGACTCCTGAAGATGATTTTCTTTGCGAAGAAGATGTCATCCTCTCTCCTTTATCGCCTGTTAAAGAAGAAGTCTTCCATGAACCTGAAAACAAGGATCTTAAAGGAGAAGTAAATAATTTCAAGACTTCCATGCAGCCCAAGCTTCAAGAAAATGATGAAGAAGAAAAGAATAAAGATGAATCTCATATAGTTTTTGTCCCAAACTGGTGTCTTAATACTTCTGATTATGACTTTCTATATGGACAAGATATTCCTACATCACCAATTGCTGAGGTAGAAAGACCCGTTGATGAAATTAGAGATATAACGTCTATTGGACAACTTTGTACTATTATAATCAATGGAGAGGCAACCATAAGTGAGCCCTTGCAAATATCTTCCTTAGCTTTAGAAATGGAGACCTATACCTTAGAAGATATTGATAGAGCCTCAATTAGTGGTACAGTTGATACAAAAGTTAAAAATCAACTTCAAAATGAAGATGAATCATCAATCATTCACTCTTTATCATACATGCAATTGGAATATGAAGTTTTCAGATTTCATGAAGAGTCCCATGGAAAAGAATCACTGAGTCCAGAGAATATTGAGCAGGTTAAAATTAAAAGCTATGTAGATACATTAACAAATGTCCATGTCTCGTTGGAAACGCAATCTTTATCTTATGGAGCATTTAAGGTTCAAAGCAATCCTCTTTTCAAATCTTTAGATCTAGAAGACACCCCTATTTCAGAGGATAGTTGTGGGAGTTGTGCCAACAATGAAGCAAGGAATGAGGTAATGGATGATCCAATGGAGGAATTCAATAAAGTTAACTCTGATGATTTTTATGTCTCAAGTTGGTGCTTGAAAGGTTTAGACAATGATTCCCTCTATAGCCAAGGTGTCTACTTCAATCCGAACGAATGCATTTCCACAGATGTTTCTCAAGTTGATGCTCAAAAGCATGATTTGATGGGTGTGTCTACATGGGTTTCTTCACATCACAAATTGTATGAAGGTTGTCCAATTCGTAGGATAATTTGTTGCAAACTAGATTATCAAAAAGATCTTCAGATAGAGGATATTGGTGTGCTCGGCACGATGTTGGAAGATATGTCTGAAGCTACACAAAGCAACACCAGTTCAATTTGGAAGGATTCAGATGCTTATGACGAGAAATGGTTGTTTGGTGTACGATTCAAAGAGTCTTCACATTTCGTGTATTTCATTTTTCTCATCATCCTAAAATGTCTACTGAGTCAACAGGTGCCTCATCCGTATAAATCTCTTTTTCATACAGGTGCCTATTTTTCTCAACCTGTGAATGGTTTTACTTGATCATACTGAAGCAGTTTTGAGGTAGGAGTCACCTCCCACGTACATAGGTCAATTAGGAGTTTTTGTTGTGTCTGTCTTGTTTCAGCTGTTGTTTAGTTTTTGTCGTTTGTCTGGTCTCTATTATTTCTCTTGTTTTCGTCTCGCTTGAATCTCCTTGCTCTCCTTGCACAATGTGTTATCTCCTAACCCTATTTGCCCAATGGATTTAAGGCACTGTTCATTTCCAGAGACACTAGGGTTCGTCTGCATCCTTTATAGTTCTAGTCCCTAGTTAGAGCCAGTTGTTGGCCTCGTTTTCATCGGCCCATATAATCACTTTCGAAACCATGGTAAATTTCCAATGAATAACTTTCGAAAGTGCATCCAACTCCGGATATACACCACGGTGGCACATTTATAAGGTTTCGAAACCTATTCTGGTACCCAAAAGGCACTATGTCGGATATTTTGATAAGTTTTAAAACTATTTCAAATCTCTGACGAACTTGTTGAAGTTTTCAAAAACACCGATCAAAGAAGAAACCTGCATGAAACGGTTACGGACTTCCTACTCTCCACATTCCTTGAAATCTTGCTATATTTGCTGCGAGTGCCAGGGAATAATGCGATATTTCAAATTATTGCATTTGCATGTGCGACCAATGCGCTTGCAAGCTTCAGAAATTTTTGAGGACATGCAACTATTGGATGTAAACCTAGACTCCATGCCTCTGCCCGCGTCAAGATGGATATGGACGAAATGGGGACTTTTGTCTGATATTATAGTTGTAAATGCTCTAATAGACATGTATCCATAATGCACAGAAAGATTAGACAGCACACAAGAACTGTTTGACATAAATGCCTCAAAAGATTGCGGTTTTGTGGACTGCAATAACAACATAATATATATGTCAAATTGATTTGTTCCAAAAGGGTTTGGAAACTTCAAGGTAAATAGAATTGGCGGTTATAAAGCCAGACCCTCGCTAGTCTCCATCCACGAGCATCCTTTTGAAACCGGTTATGGACATCCATCAAAACATAATTGAAAGTGGATTTTTCTTAGATTTAACGGTTGCAAACGCCTCAGTCAATCTTGACTATGTGGAAGAATAGAGGAATCACGTGAATTGTTTAATAGAATGCCTCCGAGAAAGGTAATCTCATGGATTACAATCATTGCAGGATACTTACAAAATGGATTTGTTGAAAAGACCGCTGAAAGTTTTAAGCAAATACATTGGGAAGATGTAAAACTAAGTTCCACAATCTCTGTCAGCCAACCTCCTCTCGGCTCATGCCAAAATAGGTGATTTACAATCGGGGATAGGCATCCATCAAAGCATGTGAAATTGGCGCTCTTTTTTTATGGTATGTTGTAGTTGCAATACTCTGGTGGACATGCATGCAAAACCTCGAAGCATAGGGAAACAGCACATGAACCGTTTGATATAATGCCTCAAAGAAACGCGGTCCCCTGGAATTCAATGCCTTCAAGGTTGTGTAAAATTGATTTGTTGAAAAGATCTGTTAGAGACTACAAAGAAAATGCAAATGGCCGGTATAAGCCATTACTAACAACATGGCAGGCATCCTATATTCTGCCTATAGATGGATGAAAGTCACAGAACAAGGTAGCGATGCCCATCAAATATAATTAGAATTGGATTATTGTCCAAATATAGCAATTGCAAGTGCCCCGACAGATATGGATGCAAAATGTAGAAGCATACACAGAACGCACTCAAACCGTTTGATAGAATGCAATAATTGTAGACAATGCACCACTATATGGAATCTATGTTTATGGGCAAGAAATTGTTCAAATGCCACCTGTGCGTGAAAGAGCAAATGCAGTAGCTGTTCTCATTTCTAAAAACAAAGTGAGCTCATTTTCATCAACAGTATCCAAACCTCCATCTCCTAAAGTATTGTTACCAGTGAAGCTTCAAAGTTTTAATAAGGGAGGGAATGAGATAGAGATTTTAAACATGATTGCAAGTGTCAGTGATGATAATATATCGGAAACATCAGAAGTTTGTGATAGCTTTGACAGAGTGCAAGATAGTGTTGGAAATGGCCAACATGAACCCGAAATTCAAACATCATCATCAGGTCGTCCAATTGAACGCACTGCAAGTTTTGAATCCATCTATAGTTCAATACGTAGTATTCATTCAGATGATGAAAATGTTGATGAAGCTTCTATTGGGCAAGAAAATGATTATGGGACTGATGGAATTATGGAATGGGCCAAGAACCACAACGATGAGTTGTTACAGATTATTTACAGTTACCATTCTTTTCCTTTGCAATCAAGAAGACAGATATTGCATTTCAACCACTTGACCATTTACCAAAATTGAAGTATCACAGACCTGGAGACTTTGGCCCTGAAATTGATGGGTGGGAGAATATCACAAGTTCAATCCCACATAACAAGTTTAGAGGTATCCAGCATCGAACGTCGTGTGTTTGTGTGTAGTAATGTATTCATTAGTGTGAACATCAATTCATAGGTATGTGAAGTAAGCAAGAATGCGCAATGTCTCCTTCAACTGTCTTTCTTTGCAACATGCCAAGATTTGAAGAACTACATAATTTCCAGGAAGATCCTTACAAACATTAGCTCCATAACAAAGGAAGGTGGCCTTTCATTCCGAGATATGATGAATATTGTGTAAAATTTGCAAGGAGACATTATAGTGAAACCTTATCAATCTACTTCCAGAAGGATTGTTTATATTCTTATCTGATATTAGGTTGCAAAGGACCTGGTAAATGTGCATGCAAAATTGGAGAAATTAGCTTGGAAATGGATGTTAATGGCCTTTTTGGTTATAATCAAAGTGGGAAAATGGTCAAAGTTACTCAATCTACCTCTATCATGCTGATGTTGTCAATGAAGGACATATATTTCCATAGTCCATATCCTGTAGATGCAAACACAGGAATCTAAGATGCAGGCATACAAAGGAGTCATTAGTATCTAACGAAGTGTGACTACCGAAATAGAGCAAACGGAGGAAAAGGGTAACTTAGAGAAATTTACAACTTGAAAGCTCCAAGTAAATTATGTCACTTATTGTAATTAAAGTTAGCCTTTTGAATTTAACTTTGTAAAAGTTAGGTTTATCCTAACTCTTCTCACAAGGTAGTTATTCTAAGTGCCAAAATTGGGTAGTTACTCTAAGTAACTATCTTTATGAAAAGAAAGTTAGTTATTTCAAGTAGGTGCACTTAAAGAGTTAGTTATACGAAGTAGTTACAAAAAGTGGTTAAGGTAGTTACCTTAAGTGGTTACTAACCTCACCTATAAATACAACATTGTAATTCAATCAAAGGGGGTTCCACTTTTTCGCAAGGCATTGTATGAAGAACTCGAATAGTATTATTCAAGTAAGAAAGCAATAGAGAAATGTTTTAGATGTGTGTTCAAATCAATCTTATGTGTTGTTATTGATATTTGTATGTTTCATCAATGGTAACCATTTGCTTTCCTTTAAACGTTGCATGTGGAAAAGATTATCATGTCCAGTTTTGGTATCTCAACTTGAGTGTGTGGAACTTAAATCGATAAGATTATTTCTCATTTCTTCATTAGTTTTTGTTATTCTATTTGTTTTGTTCTTAAAAACCCCAGAAAATCCATATACCCCTATCATACGAGGGAGCTGCCCCTCTCAAACGTAGAGAGGAAATGACATAGTCCTGCAATTCTTCAACTGTTGTAAGCAGGTTGTTGCTGATTCAAGGGCGGAACGGAGTTATTCACGAAGGTTATTTAAAAGCAACAAATCTATTTACCAACAAGGCTATAGGACTAAAGCCTTTAGAGTTATTTTCGAGCATGTAGATGATGACCTTTTGGATTCACTTGTTCATTTTGATTGCCCTTATGCTCTTTGGACTTACATTCGAGAATCATATGGAGATCATGATCCTCCACCATCTCTTGATGCTTCTCTTTCCAACTCCGATGTGCCTCATTATTCTTCAGAGAAGATAAACCATGCTTGTTATCCTTTGGAGGTTTTTGAGACTTCAGATGAGGTTGCAGTTGCTTCAGAGGTTCTTGATTCTTCTTCAAAGATAGTTGATCCACCTTCACATCCATTGGCTTCTTATCCAAAGTCATTGATTGAGACTTCCATCATTCCTGATCAGCAAGACAATCATTGTCTTTCAGATTGGGTTGGAAGACATATTTCAGTATTTTCGTCTTTAGAATTTGCTCTATGTCAGTTTCCACGTAGTTCCAGTTTGTCACCTTCTTTCTTGATTGGGGAAGTACCTGATTGGATTGTGGCATCATCATTTTATCTGGACAAGGAGACACATGAGCATTTTTCAGAGACAACATCATCATCATTTTTCATGCTTCCATCTTTCAAAGCATATCCTGAATGGGAAGCATACCTGCACCTATACATGGTTTTGTTTCTTCCTAAAGGGAGACAAGTGGTTTGTAAGGATTGGATTATGTTTTGCCTTCAGACACTTACCATCTTTGCAGGACATTATTTAGTATGGGGGGGCTATGTAGTCTCCTTCTTTCCTTCCTATGGAAGGATCATTGATTGTATATACATGATGTATGAAGTCCTTGGGGGGTATTAGTGAGTCCTCCATTCATGCATCTTTTTTTTTTTTTGTTGTTTCTCTCTTTTGGAGAGGAGTTTTCTCCCACAGGGTTTTTCTCCTTTTCTCCGGTTGTGAGAAATTGCATCGCATTTTGCTTTGTAAATGGGTACCCAACATGGTTGTATATCCGGGACCGATATTGCATCTTGCATCTCATAATAAGTCTTCTCCCTAAGTTGCACTTAAGGGGGGGTGTTAGGGTAAATAGATTTTACCTTGCTTAAGTTTTACTTAAGCAAATAATTATTCAATAGTTATAGTTGGGAAGTTATTCCCATAACCAATTAGGGTGGCTAATTCACGGGAATGTAAGGCTATAAAAGCCATATATCACATTTGTAAAAATGAGAGCAATCCATTGTAATATATATCAATTTATTCTCCATCTTCATCTTTTTCTCTCTCCTTATGCAAACTCATGCTCGAGCATTCTCCTGTGGTGGTTTGTTTCCTGATTTGATCCTTGAAGACTGCAGCTTCATAATGGCTCCCTGTGTCTATCCCTACAGTAATTTATGAGAAAGCATATAGGGCGTTGCAAGTCTATCCTCCTCAACCAAGCTCAAGGGCACAGTACGTCCATCCCGGATAATTCCACCCCTTGGCCCACAAGTGGCAAGAACTCCGGTCCATCCAACTTGGGGTGGCCTACTAGATGAAGGGACCAGTGCTGCTTGTCCCCTAATATGCATTTCTTATTTATTTATTTCTGGGTATGCCTTCTTTGCTGTTAACACTCATTGTATAGCAGATATATATACTTGATATATTTCCTTTTGCTTGATTCTTATATGACTTCCTTCCAATGAAGATAGCTTTCTTTGATTGCTAATTGATACCTCAGATATTCGCTGGTTTGATTGATTCAATAACAGAATCATAGAAGGATAGAATACTCGAATAATAGAAGGATGGAATAATAGATTAATAGAATGAGAGGATGATAGAGTTATAGAATGATAGAGTGGCTGCAATAAATAATTCCCTGCTGTTATCCATTATTGTATATATATAGCACTGCTGATATTCCTGCAGATTTATCTCTGCTAAATATATATTTCTTTTTTATTGCTTGATATATTTCTCTGCATATATATTTCTGCTTGATATCTTTTTCCCACACCAATATCTTCTTCATTCAATCTGCCTTATAAATGATGTTTCATTATCACTTATGCTCCC
Source organism: Cunninghamia lanceolata (assembly GCA_027924645.1). NCBI lineage: Eukaryota > Viridiplantae > Streptophyta > Pinopsida > Cupressales > Cupressaceae > Cunninghamia > Cunninghamia lanceolata. The sequence goes on along the minus strand of BSBN01000870.1, from coordinate 11,793,598 downwards.
CTTCAAATCTGTATGTTCCTCTTTCAAATCTGCATACTTATCTTTTACATCTGCATTTATTCCTCTCTACAAGTCTGCCATAAATGATCTTTTTCAATTCTAATCTGCAGATCTGCTGGTGTAAGATCTTATATTTCATTCTACTCCACCTTTCCATACCTTTATATACCCTATCGCCTACATGAAGGGAGGCGACTCTTTCTTGAAAAGAGGCAATTACATAGAGTGTCGGCCTTGACATTAAATATAATTTATTTTAAACCTTCCACAATGAGCACTTATATCAAGAGGTCAGCTTCTTTATTTGTTTTTATCCTTCACCAAGGATGAGCCATCATATTGGGTCGGACTAGACAAGAAATTAATTTATATAGTATTTTCCAATGGTGGTGCCATTACCAGGAAGAGTCGGCCATGAGAAGGATTGTAGTGCTGCCTTTAAAAAAAAGTCGCTGCCATGTATATAGATGAGGTCGGCTATGTAGAGACTATAGTTGGAGTGCTGCCAATTTTTGTAATGTCTCTTTAGCAAACATATTTTGAGAAAGGTACATTTCAGAAATCCATTAATGCTTCAGGAAAAACAAAAAATGTTGATTTCCTTTGTGAGGTTTTAGAGGAAGTTTTGGTCGAACTAGAAGAGGAGAATGTTGTGCAGATAATTACAAATAATGCAACAAATTATGTTGCTACAGGTAAGCTTTTCATGAATAGGCACCCATCCTTATTTTGGACTACTTGTATTGCTCATTTCTTGACCTCATATTGGAGGATCTTGGCAAAATTCCATGAATTAGAGAATGTGTGGAGCATGGTAAAAATATTGCAAATACATATATACAACCACGCTTGGGTCCTCATCTTAATGAGGAAGTTTACAGACAAAAAGGAGTTGACTTGTCCTAGAATAACCCACTTTACAACAAACTTTATCACATTGCAGTCTTTGCTTCAGTGATACACAGGCAAAAATCATGGCTGCATAATCATCAAGGACCTATCTTAGGTGCTGGCACAAGACTTGCAGTATAGCTACAGATGTTGGCACAAGTGATGCAAGGCTCTTCTGAGCCACAGTTATACTTTTAGTTTTGATATTTGTTTTGATGCCATGGATTTTATAATCCATGAGTTTTGTATACACTTGACAATATTTATAATTTTATATATTTAAAAATGTTGCTTCCTTTTAGCTAAAATCTGCTTTTGTACTCATGTAATTGTTGTATACTTGTGTATGTGATCAAAATAGCTTCTATTTGATTACTTTATTGTGTCTTTAAAGTTCATTTATTGAAGGGTGCATGATAAAAGCTTTAATCCTTAAAAATCTCAATATTTCATGGTTTTTTCAAATTGCCAAGTCTTGGCCGAGTCTCAGTGCCAAGTCTGAGTCAAAAATCAGCTTGCCAAGTCCAGGTCTTGTAACTATGGTTGACCCTAGTCAATGTAGTTATGTAGGTAGCTTGTACAAGAAGCTACTCAGTTGTAATAAATAGGGGTTCACCCCCCTCCATGAAATCAATCATATTTTCATATCAATGCAACTATGTGGGATATTTTCACATCTTTTAGAGAAATATTTTCTCCATTATTTTCCTAGATTTGCACATACAATCCATCTTTTTGTGAGTGCAGGTGCCCCTGTTGGTTCTATCTCTTGTGTAGTTGTGTCTCTTGTATTTACAGGTATGCTACACTCTTGAAATATATTGTTTCTCTTCATGATCCAGTCAATATTTTAGAATTGCATGGATGTGATTTTTCCAACTGACAAGAAACACAAGACTTTAAAATCATGTTTACATGTTTTAGCTTCTGGAAGAACTATGTAAAAGTGTTCATTGAACCTGTCCAAAGCTGCCATGATGCTTTAATACAATCTTTGAATTGCAGTGCATTTTAGTTTTTTAGTCCCTGATTAAAGATGGTGTGTTTTTTGGGTGTAATCTTTCAGTCAAAGTGTTTCCAATTTTCTATAGACTGTTGTCCCTTCAGATACAAAAGCAAAAACATACTGAATAATATTAAACCTCTATTATAAAAAAGTTCACAACTCTTAACCTTTTGATAAGTTGGTAAGCAGTCAACATACCACAACACAAGCCACCCCCATTAGTTCAGAAGGGTTAATCGCTCTGCACTACAAAACGTGCAGTGGCTGTTATTTCAGATTTTGACCTTCGATCTTGTGTTTCTAACTTGCAACCAATAGAAAAGATATTTGAAACAGAAAATCTAACTCAAGAACTCGGGATCTAGTCATATCAAGTTTTACTTTATTTTTTGCAAGATATTCCGATAGCTAGTGGATAGGGATATTGCAAAAGCTGAAGCAAAGCAAATAATTCAAGGATTATTCTAAAATCGTACCTTTGGAGTATCATACAACATTACACATGAAAAAGAAACTTACCAATCAATTTGACTTCCAAAATATCTGTTTTTCCAGAATTTAATCTGTTGCTATTTCATTTCACATTGTGAAAAAAAAATCCAAAGTGCTTCTAAATTAATGAGACTGTGCATACTAGAATTTGGAAACTTACAAGTTTTCAGACATTATCAGGACTAGCATAAAGCTTCTGATTCTAAACGTCTGAAACACAATCTATTATCATGCACTCGTAAAAACAATTCACAAACACAACCTTGAAATGACAATGACAGTAAACTTGAGTGAAAGACTCTATACCTATCCATAATGCAGAAACAGCAGAGCCAGCAATAACAAGATCCGACTTCATGGCTTCCCTGTAACTTTGCACTGATTTGTCTTTCAGCAACTTTATACCTCGCCTGTTAAGCTCCTGTATAAGACCACCTTTCCTGCTCAATGCTATCACAGACACCCTCCCTCCACAGCTCAAAATTTCTGCTGCAAGTTCCATCATGGCAAGGGGAGCGCCTGTCATCGAGAGTTCATGGAGCACAAGAACGAATGATCTTCCCCTTACAGTGTTTGCAAATAAGCCTTTTCTATTACATGTGCCGTAGCGTTTCCCAGAATTCCATCCCAAAACTCTGTTTTCCATTTTATCAAAAGGCCCAACAAGAAGGCCAAAAGAAGTATTTCTTTTGACTTTCACATCCATGTGCTCTGTTCCACTTATAATATTCATCGGTGTTGTATTATTTCCTTCAACACCTGTTGCATCATTGCCTTCAGGGTCATTTGTATAATGAGTGCTCTTTGTTACGACATTCTCTTGAGAAGTAAGATTTGGAGGGGATTCTGCAGCACCCTTAAAACCATGGGCTTGATTAATTGAACTAGAACTGTTTCCTAAAGTTTGGCTGCTATTCTGTTGCAGATCATTTCCTAGTTTCTCCTGTTCTAGCCCTCGGTTTCCCTCCCAAAACCATTTTTTCAGCCTCACTGGAGACTGAGGCCCTATCTCATGCTTCTTAAACACATTATTTACTTGTTCTTTTCCTGAAGTATTAGACTGAAAAACTGATATCTGATCTTTTATTTCATCTAATTTCTTAAACCCCTGGTCTTCAACCGAAACATGGCTTCTCAAATCCTGATCAACTTCAACTCTTGATCCAAACGCAGTAAACCCTTGGTTATTGTCATTGGCTCCACTGTGAGCCCATTTTGACTGAACATGAAACCCCAAGTAGCTCCATATCCCAATCACCACCAACCATGGCAGCAGACGCTGCCCTCGCAACCACTGTAAAGGACTTAAATATATCCTAACATCTTTCCTTGGAGTCCTGCTGGACTGAGACCTCCGGAAGGACGGAGAGCTCCGAGGAGTCAACCTGCCTGACAATGTTGCCTTCAAACTGCCACTGGCCCTCAACGATGGAGGCCTCACTACATGTCCTAGTAAATCACTCTGGTTTATTTGCTCCTCCATTATCCCTCACCCTCCAGCTTTCACTCCACCAAAAATCTTAACTGATATGAAAGAATCATAGTTGCCTGAAAATCTTTCCTCCACTCTCAGTATTGAATCTCTACATCTATTCAGAATCCTTTACTAGCTATTTCTTTACAAAATTTAACAAATGTGCGTGAACCAATGAATCAATCACTTTAATAGCAATCTTATTTAGCTAATTTCCTTGAATGTTCAGCTTAAAGGCAAAATGCTAATGCAAACGCTTAAAGATTCGCCTTTAAAATCCATCTTTTAGACTGGCTAATAAATGCTGTAGCTATTATACAGAAAACTTCACACATACTACTCCAGTATCTGCCTCGACAGTTACAAATCCAAATAAATGATTGCCTCAAAATGCAAAAGAAATCCTCCCCTCAAAGTAAACACAGCTTATTCAAATTTTCGGCCCAAAGTGCAAAGTCACATCAAAAATTTACTCAAAACTGGCAAATTTTCCAGCTCAAAATTGATAAATCTCAAACTCTGTTGACCAAACAAATCAATGAAAGATCGTAGAAACTAATTAATTATTTGAAAATGGCGGGCATTCCGCTAACTTTGTCAACGGTAGCAATAAATCATGTGTTTTGCAGCGTTTCACGGCAAATGAGAAGATATGGAGAGCCAAATGTAGAAGCAATTACCTACAAGTAGATTGATACTTTTGTAGCTACTTGTCCATCCATGATTTGTGTGTTACAGGAGCTGAATCTGCATCTGCATAAAAAGAACAATGATAAAAAGTGTGAAGAAAAGATATCAAGCCCCCGCTCTAACTCAGTGTTAACCTGTACGTTAGTGTTGCCTATTTTTACTTATTTCTGTTTTGGGGACATTAAATGCCTTCAGTTTTTTGTTTTTTCTTTCCTTGGTAGATAGTATGAATGAATGAAAGATTTTAATTACATCCATGGGCGCTTAAATTTGATGGCCGTATGGTCATATTTAAGCATTTTTGCCATAAAATACAATCAAAATATTTAAAAGATTGTATCATATGAAAGGAGAGATTTTGGATAGACAGTCAAAATTTATATAGAATTATGATGATATATATATTTCACTTATATATAATTTTACTTATATTACGGTATGTCATAATATTTTAAGGGCATCTTTGAATGGATAACCCTCATAAAAAAAAATGTTTGACAAGCAAGGTAGACCGTCAAATTTAAGCCCTACATGAGACCACACACTCTAAGGGACTAAGGGCACGTCCCCATTTTATTTTTCTTAAGCAGTTATCTTAATTTGCAGTTTTACTATATAAAAAAACAAAAAACAAATTATCAATAAAGAATTATTTATTTATATAGAAAATTTAGGGGATGAGATTTAGAAGAATTAAAAAAAGGAGGGAAGAAAATATATGCAGCCACATGGCATATTTTTCATTATGGTTTATTTTCAATCCCTAAAATGTAATGACTTCACTATAATAGGGAAAGATTTCAAATCATCCTTATGAATAATTTAAAATTTGCATGGGGCTATTTGTGATGCTCAAATTTAAGTAGAAAATTCATTCATGTAGCCGCACAGGGACATGGGGTAAGAGCCACAACCTTAAGATATTTTCAAACTCTTTTCGATGTTGGGCCTTGTATTATGGATCTTAATCAAAAAACTTGCAATTTTGCAAAGTCTTGCTTCCTCAAATAAGGCGATGAGGTTGTCCACATTGTGGTTGATTTCGTACTGAAAATAAATATCATTATAAGTTGTGCACTCCATGATGAAGTGTCTTTCTATCTCCATCACCCCCTTACTACAGAATAGGCAGATTCTCGTTTCCCATTCTTCCTTAGGTATAGTCCATCTACTAGTCTCACACCTAAGATGATGTGATCCTGTTGGTTATTTTCTCTAAATCGGCAGAGGGTTTGCCAATTCCTATGCACGGGCAAATTCGGCCAACAGATTACGGAAGGTTGCATGAGCTACCTCCCCTTCACTTCTAGTTCTACCGCACCAAGGAGGTTGTCTCTATTTGATAAAGATGTAACATTTACTCTCCAAATGACAAAAAGATTTAACTTTGTAATAACAGGCAGAATACTCTCATGTGTGGACCAAGATTTGTGTGATAAATCACAAGGTTGGCAACGTTCTTGGACATATTTGTCTGGTCAGGTATGAGAGTATGCGGGGGCTCCTAATCCTACTCCTACAACTAACAGGTGGAAGTTATGGAAAGATGGATATGATGATTTGGATGCAAGACAAGGGGTTTTGGGTCATAATTACTAACCCAGGAGCAGACCGGTGCCTATCTCAGGGCAAGGAGTCAACTAGACATATGCAACAGATGGTTTACAACTGGCATTCAAGTTTCAAGGGGTTGGATTGATGCTTGCCTTACAAACATCACCCAAGAATGGGTATTTAGCTGCCTCTACTTACAGATATCCCTGCTGACAAACAACCTTCTCCATGCTTAACCTAAAACAATTTAATCCACTCCTTGAATGGAAGTTAGAGATGAAGCATGTGATACAGAAACTTATACCTTAGAATCTGAGAAACCCTTAGCAGCCAGATTCAAAAGAAGGAAAAGCATGCAACAAAGGAGACAAGCAGATAAACACATGCATAAGAGCATTTTTCATCTATATCAACATGAAACTGAACATACGTGCAAAATACATTCATGATGCAACTCATAAACTCTAGAATGAGATAAAACAACCCAGGATCATGCCCTATTCTTCATTATTTACACAAAAATGCCCAAGTCTTCAACAACCAAAAATGAGTAACACAGTTTTTATTTTATAGCAAAACTGTGTACTCAGCCAAAATTACAATGGTCAACTCAAAAATCGTCAGATACAATGCATCGTGAGAAATGGCGTGCAAAATAATAAATGCAGCAGCAGGGGACACAACAAGAAGAAGCAAGAGAAGGGTGAGGAGTAGTTGAGCTCGAGCCCTGTGCCGCCGCTGGATTTTCATCATAAACCTGGTACTTGGTCGTTCAACCATCAGCCCATGCCTGTTTGCAATTCTACCATAAATGCTTCAGCTACCCGTAGCCTCTTCTGGAATGTAGCAGTGGACACATATGAAGTTTTCCCACTCAAAATGCAGCTGCACACAAAGAAAACACATCGCTACAGGGTATTCAAAACCTGTCGTCGATCACCTCCCCATCGCTGAGATCAACGGCCCCAAAAATGTTGACCAAGTCACAAGCCAACCAGATCGTGCCATGTCAGCACCTCACTCCTATCGGTGGCCCCTCGCTTTCATTTTGCCTTTTCACCCTTGTATATGCAAAAACATATGCATATACAAATTCCCTTTTTAAATCCTTGTATATGCAGGATGCATATACATGCAATAGTAAATTTAACATGCAAGGCGGACCCCAAACTGTTATAGAGCAAATTAGAAATTTCAATCGGGTCCACCTTGTATCCTCTTTCCTTGCATACCTCCTTGTATATGTGTATATACAGACATGATATACATTCAATGAACCCCAAATGTTTTTTTGCAGCAGCTTGAAATCTCCATCGGGTCTGAAATGCATATTTCCTCCTTTGTATGCCGAATATACAAACTCATTTGTATATACCCGCGGGCCCTACCACACGTATCTTCCCCGCTACACTGTAGCAAATGTATCTTTGCACCTTTGTATGTTTCGCTTGCATCCGCAAATATACAAACCTCTAATATACAACTGCGGTATCTTCAACAGAATATTCTGGGAATGTATCTTCCGCTCGGCACTGTAGCAATTGTATATTAGCACGCCCTTGTATAATGACTTGTATATGACCCAATATACAAAGCGAGAATATTCCCCAGAATCTGCGAAAGATTCCCCCTTTGTATATGCACCTTTTAGAGCCCGATATACACTTAGAAATGCATCTAACTCAATTTTCCAAAGGGCGATGGAGATTTTACACCCGTCAATGCATATTTCACCAGTATGTATATACAAAAAACCCTTGTATATACAAAGACACCTGCAGTTAGCTGATTTTTCACAATTTTACCACTGCAGAGGCTGAAAGTGTTACAATTTTTGGATTTTTTGGGAAGGGGCCTGCATATTTAAATGCTTAAAACCTGATTGCTTATGCAGGCACCACCAGATCCAATCCTCAACTTTTCAAAAAATAACTTCGTTTTCCCCTTAATTGGAGCTCTCATGTATGTTTTTTATCGTGCTTCCATGTGGGGTAAAACTCTTTGATATGGTATGCTTTCTTCCAACCAATTTGTTTTGTCCACATGGCAATCCTAAATTTTTCCATCACATATTTTTTATTTCTTCATTGGTGTTTGGACACTCTTGCAATTTAATGTCCCATAATTTATTCATCCACTTATTGTTTTGTTTCGTCCCCATGCCTTCTTCCTCCAACTTAGCTCCTTCTATTTGTGATTTGACATACTACTCCCCCATACTTCACAACCATAAAGGACTACCGATGTGTCAAGCAAGCTGAAAAGGATTTTCTTAGTTTTTTAGTCCCATAATTCAATATTTCTGCATCCATTTTGTAGTGAGTATAAAGCTTTCCATCCCCTTGTATCTTTTTTGCCAAGTAAATCTCCCAATTGAGCCTCTTATGGAAATCAATCCCAAGGTACTTATATTCTTCTACTATTTCCAATGAGCTTCCTTCAAAAAGAAAGCAAACTTGCTTCTTTTTTCTTCTTAACAAAGAGATCATGACTTTGGTTTTGTTAGTGTTCACTTGCATCCCAACCTTCTGATGAAAGAGTTCTAGTTTTAAGGCCCTCAGATGCTCTCTCAAACCATGAGTTGTTCTTGCAATTAGGATAAGATCGTCAACATATAAAAGTAACTTCACCACATAACCAACAAGTTGGATGCCCCCTCCAATAGCATTGTTTAACCACTCTTCAAGTGTATCAATGTATAATCCAAACAAAGTGGGGGATAGAGTGCAATCTTATTTGACAGCAATGTCGCTTCTAAAAAATCTAACATTCCATCTCTTGTTCTAATTTTAGCCCTAATCTACTCATAAAGGCTATGAACTGTCGTTGTATATTCATCGAGAATTCCAAGTTCTTCCATCTTGTTCCAATGTTTGTCCCTAAGCACTGGATCAAAAACTTTTTAAAATCAACAAAGCAATAGAAAGCTTCTTCCCCTTGAGCGTCCCATATTTTTTCAATCGGGTCCAACAAGAGTAAGGGTTATTAAGGCTTTTCTAGCTTTCCCAAAACATTCCAAACAAAGATATTTGTTTCCATTATATGGTTGCGTCAATGGAATCTTTGTTGCTTACTCACATTCATGAGGTCGCTATGTAGCATGTATTTGATGTTTTGAGACAATGATAATTTATAGAGGTGTAATGGTGAAACTACATTTATATGTATTTTTCATTTAGTTTTGTGTTTAACTTTGGGTAATATTTTAATGTATTTGTATAGTTATAAATGGTGTATTTTTGTGTTTAGTTGAACTCGTGTATTTAGCTTTGCTTGCACCTAGCTCTATGCACATTATTTGTATGAATGTTTATGTGTGCACAATTCCAATTCAATTAGATTATTTATCAGATTCAGATCACTAATCCAATCCTTATCCATAACCCAATCCTATCAGACATAGATTCAACCTAGCTATTATCTAACCCAAGTCATGTCTACAGGTGCAAGATCATCCTTGTAGACACAATCTTGATCCTTTTAATTGTAAAATCAAAATCAATCATTTAGCCAATTGGCTCCATCTTACACTTTGGTCCCAAGTTGACTTTGCATAAATCTTCATAAATTAGTATTATTTTATGTACAAAAGGACATTAATTTGCACTCATTTTGATCATGGCATGACAACAAAATATCTTGGAATCTATTCATTTATGTATGCATTCACATAAAAAAAGGAATGTAGCATATTTGATCACACTCATCTTAGTGCATTTGAATCACCTGGCAATCATTCTAGAATTCATGTTCATGTTTGAAACTTACTATTTATTAATAAAAATGCTACAATCTTGACAAAAATTTCCTAAAAGTGACATAAAAATATCATTATCTAGCAATCTACTTCTCAAAAGAACTCACGAGGTAGAATTCAAAGAGAATCACAAGTTGAGTACGCAAGCATAAAGTGAACTTGTAACTATAAACTAGATCTAAAATTGTGAAGGTGACCTAGCATAGAACGAGGAAGAATATTTTGATTATCATCCATTCATAGCACTATCTAGCACATGTCTAAATTCCAAGGCACATCATCTTCATTATCTTTATCAATCAACACTAAATCTTTGGTTATAGAGCTAAGTATTCTCTCTTCATTAATTGCTAGTTATGGTGTGATCGTGCTCATTATCTAATATTATCTGATTTGATCCATTCTATTCCATTCCATCTACACCCCATATTCAATCCTTAGGTTAATTTGTACTTAATTGTGTTTATTTACCTAATTAGCTCAAGGAACCATCATTTTTCCATTTTATTTTGGTGAACACAACAAACTTATGCAACCTTAAAACCCTGATTAGGTTTGTAGATCTGTAGTTTATTCAAATATTTTGATCTTTCATTTATTAGTTGTCATTAATCTTTAGTGCTTCATTGACTAAGTATCTTTTTTTAAGGTTTGGTGGTTGAATTATTGCCTAATCTTGTACCCACTAAAAACTTACCCTAGCATTTATATTTTTAGCATGTATTTAAATATTATTTGTCTTTGATATTCTAATCCCATCCATATTATTGTCTATGTCAAAGGCTCCATGTAATAATCATGTTCCATTGAGAAGAAGCCTTCATTTAAATCCTATTATGGCCGCCCATTCCAATGATAGTGACATATTTAATGATGATCATATTGAGATAAACATAGGGGATGATTATGATCACGAGGCATAGATTCAAAAACAAGACTTTTCTACACAACTTGCTAGTCTAGGTAATGCAGAGAATCTTGAGAATCAACCAGATATGCTTCACACACTATTTGAAAATCATGAATATGGAAAAGAAACATTAGAGAAAATTTATGCTAAACTATAGTCTATCATCATCTCTTAAGTTACTGCATATATCCCCACCTTTTGTTGAGAATAGGGTAAACAAAAATAATGAAAGTATAAACAAATGGTGCTCAAATCTCATTAATGGTTAGTACATGTTATCAAACCATCAAATAGAACATGGATAGGTATAAATCAGCAAATTAAAATTAGCAATAACACATGTAATGCCATATTTACATGGAGAAACTCTTTCAAAAAAACTCCACCATTAGAGAGATATCGAGCTTGTATTGATATTAATAACAAAATCAATACACCAATATAATCCACTCAATCTTCTTTAGTATAAAAACATGTTGGCCACATAATAGTACTTCACCTGCATAACCTTTTGAAAAATCTATCTCATACACTCAACTTGTAGAGCAATTGAAACAAGAAACCACCAAGTGGTTTATATAAACTAATGGCCACTAAAACCATGGTCCATAAGCAAAAACCTATGTTCCATTATGTATTTATTAATGTACTCAAGATAGAAACCATGAAAAGAGGCATTGTTGACTCCATAACTCCTAGTAGACACCACTCCCAAGACTAGTGCTCCATGGAGACCACGACAACTGATAAGGGCCCCACCCACTACAACAAGATGCTCTGCTCTTCCCAATGTAATTCTCACTATTGACCTTTTACCATAACCTCCTTATTCAATGTCATTACAATAATATCCTAACTCTCTATATATCTTCATTTGTAACCCACAGATCTAGCCTCCTTAAGGGTTTCCACCTCTCACCCTTTTTGTCTTTATCAAGTAGTACATTGAAAAACTTTAGAGCTTATTTTCTCACTTTTTGAGGGTTTTTTAACGGTTTTAACAATCTTTGAATCGATCTTCAATCTATTTAATGTGTCTTGCTTATTAAGATCTTCACTTTTTAAAAATTGAACATAAAATTGGAGCTCTAGATCAAAAGTCGTTCCCTTTGGAAGGTGTTTAGAGAAAATAACATTAGACATAATGTTTGCCCTTAATCCTGTAGTGTGCATAGGGTTATGAGTAGTCATCTTGTGGCTACCTTAATTCTTAATTAAGTTATATAATCAGTATTATAGTCATATCTAGGTTGTTAGGTTGGCCTGGGTGGCATCCATTGCATAAGTATGGTATATATAGGAGGTAAATATTAGTTATTATGATCATATTATGAATTGTGTTCTCATTGGAGATATTTGGAGGTTTGACGACTTGAATTGGCTTATTATCCTTGAGTGTTATCAAGTATATATAGCATTTTTTCGATTATATTCTTCTCTTGTGCAATTTATTTCATTACAAGTGGTATCAAAGCATGAGCTTGGCACTTGGAGGGCAAAAATTAAGGCAATTTTTTTGTCTCAAGAGGTCAAATTATGAAGCGCACATCTCTCTCAATTTGGCAATTTTTTTTCTTTATTTTTTGAGGGTTTTTCAAGGTCACATTAAAGTTGCTACATTACAAATTTGAGGTTATTTGGAGCAGATTTGAAGGAGTTATTGCAAAATTAGAGTTTCCACCAAAATCACTGTCAAGGTTGTAAATTAAAGAATTTCTTGGAGATTTTTTCAAAAAAGTGAGGTAAGGGCCCAAGTAAGTAATATTAAAAATTTTAATTATTTTTATTTGTTTTGAGTAAGTTATTGTGAAAACAATTTTGTTGGCATCATGGCAAGGGCTTCAACAAGAGGTTAGGGAAGGAATCCCATCACCCCAAGGAAGTCTCCTAAGAAAGATGATCCAATTATGGAAGATATGGATTTCATGGACATTCAAGATTCTATAGATGTAGCAACCACCAAGGTTAAGGATGAGATCCTGGTAGTAGTGGCTCAAAAGAAGATATTGACAAAATACACATACAATTAGATTCTCCCATAACCTCTATGGATACTCGACAAGCAGATTCACACCACAAGACTTGGGAAGAAGATGTGTCTTCTAAGGGACATGATGCTTGTAGGTTAAAATCAAATCTAAATATGGATCATCACACAAATAATTCTATGGCTAGGCACTTCAAACTAAAGATGGATATGCAAAACTTTGATGACAAGGATCCAACCAATTGGCTCTGCCAAATGGAACAATTCTTTGATCTTCATCATGTTCCATGTCAACAAAAGGTTCCAATTATATCCTTATACTTGGAACTAGACCAAGTCATTTCGTATTGTTGGCTATGTGAAGAGAAGAAAAAGAAGGTATGGGTGGTCACGTGATCTATTTTCCAAGAGGAACTCACTACACATTATGGTGACAATCTTATGGATAATTAATTTAGTCAGTGTACCAAATTAAAGCGAATAGGTACAATCAAGGATTACATTCATCAATTCTAAACTTTGTCTTTAAGAGTGGAGCATGTTGTAGAGGAAAATTTTAAAGAATTTTTTCTAGGGTATTGTATATGACCACATCAAATATGAGGTATGCATGTTTCATCCAAATTCTATGTTCTATCCAAATTCTATGTCCCGAGCAATGATTATGGAAAGGTAGGTAAAAGAATTTTTTTTGGCTAATAGAAGGGAGTAGTTCCTTAGAAAGGGAGATTGTAAGATCCCTTCATCATCATTTATTCAAACTAATAGATTGGCACCTCAATAAGTTGAAGAAAAGAGGGCCAAAGGGTTATGTTTCAACTATGATTGAAAATAGAGTAAAGGACATAAATGTGCTAAGAAGAAATTGTTATACATTAAGGGCACCTATGATGAAGAAAGGGATAAAGAAGAGGTAGTGGTGGTGGTAGAAGACTCAAAATATGTCCAACCAACCATCTCTTTCCATACTCTATCAAGTATTAGTACCCCACAAACCCTTAAGTTACCGAGTTCCCTAAAAAATAGAAGGTAATAATATTGATTAACTTACAAAATAATGATAACTTCATCAACAATAAGTTGACAAAATAATTGAATTGTTTTGTTTACCCAACCCCTAATTTTGGGTTATGATTGCAAATAGAGGTATAGGTAGTTGTTCATGGAAATGCCATAGTATTAAACTCATCATGTAGGAGACTACATGATTAATTTGTCCTATGTTTTCTATCCCCATGACTAGAGCAACCATTATATTAGGAATCTGGTAGCTCACTACTTTAGGAAAAAATGAGACGAACTTCTAGGAGTTATTTTCATGTTATTTCATGTAGAGGGTAAAACATTTGAAATAAAGGGCTTACAGACAAAGTATCCACATATGGTGAGCTCACACCAAATTCAAAAGACTATTAACGAGGTGGTAGATGGAGGCATGGCTCAATTATTGTCATTGGAAGTGCAACACTCGAAGATTCCTACATCGCTAAATCTGTAAGCTATTTTGAAAGATGGGCGAAGAGGATTGTCTCCCAAATGAGATCCTAAGTAGGCCATTCAATCAGTCCTAGGGTACCGTCTACCATCCTTCACCTCTTTTTTGAAGGTACACCAAAAGGTTAGAGCAATGGAGGAACACATTTAGCACCAACAAGAGGTACTCTCTAGCTACAAGGAGAACATGTCAAAGGCATAGAACAATATGAAGTAGCAAATTGATCAACACAAAATTTTAACACAAATAATGCTACCTAAGATAGATGTAGAGGGAAGACCCATCTCAGAGCCTAAGCTAATTTTATAGACATGCACAAAGGAGCTAAGGACTAGGACACTCATAGAGTGGAATAATATGCCAATTGAAGATTCCACATGGGATGATGAAGCTTTTGTGCACAAGAATCCATAGTTAATCAACATTGAGGATAACACTTGTGTGAAGGGGGGCATGCTATGCCCTTAATTCTATAGTGTGCATAACTCTTAATTAAGTTATAAGATCATTATTATAGTCATATATAGGTAGTTAGGTTGGCCTAGGTGGCATCCATGGCATAAGTACGATATTTATAGGAGGTAGAGGTTAGTTATTATGATCACATTGTGAATTGTGTTCTCATTGGAGATATTTGGAGGTTTTCCCCTTGAAGTGGCTTATTATTCTCAAGTATTATAACTAGTTTTGTAAGAGAATTTGAAACATTATCCAAAGTGTCCACCTTTTGTATCACATGCCCTTACCATTGTTAATCATATCAAAAAGTGATATTGAATGTCTATATGCTTAGCACGAGCATGGTACATGAGATTCTTCACAAAATAGATAGCACTCTAACTATCAAAACTGAACCTCACCATCCTACAAACAAAACCAACACCTAAACACAACCTCTATAACCATATTGTCTTCTTAGAGGCATATGTAGCATCCATGTACTCTACTTTTATAGTGGACATTTCAACCATGCGTTGCCACTTATTCGTCTAACGAATTGTACCTCTAAATAGAGTGGACACAATCACTCATGGACCTCCTATTGTCCAAATGACTAGCCTAATTTGAATCAACAAAACCCCATATGTCTAATGTTTTTCTCAATTCATGAGTCTCATGATAATATAATTATTAATAAGAAGTTCCTCACAAATATCTAAACCGTCTTAACATAATTCCAATGCTCTCTACCAAGGTTAGACACAAACTTGCTAAGAACTCCCACTACTTGGGAAATATCTAATCTAATACACTTCATTACATACATCAGTCCACCTATGACACTAGCATAAGGAACATTGTACATATCCTCAAAATCATCATCTGAATCAAGGCACCAATCAAAAGATAACTTAGTATCAACAAGTACATAAATACTCATTCACTTATAGCCATGCATAATAAACAATTGTAGAATAGTCTCAACATACTTTGACTACGCTAAAGATTTTTGTGAGCCTAATCTCTACTAATTTATATCCCCAAGATATATTTAAAAGCCCCTAAATCCTTCATATCAAATGCACCAAAAGGCTAAGTTTGGAGTTCCCTAATCAAACCTTTGTTGTTCCCAACAAACTTGTCATAAACATATAAGATAATGATTAGTAACTAATCACCAGTCAACTTAAAATAAAAACAATGATTAGTCTCACTCCTTACAAACCTAAGTTGTAATGTGAAAGCATCAAACTTTTGATACCACATTTGAGGTGACTGCTTCAACCCATACAAAGACCGATTCAACCTCCAAACCAAATTTTTTCCTTTTACCACAAAACTACCAAGCTATTTTATATAAATCTCCTCTTCAAGATGCATATGCAAAAAAATAGGTTTGACATTCATTTTCTCTACTTCCATACCATAAGCAATAATAACAAAACGTCAAAATCTAATAGAAGTAAGTTTTGTAACAAGAGAAAATATTTCACCAAAGTTAACTCCCTCTCTTGGAGTACCCTTTGGCCACTAGACTCGTCTTGTACCGTTCCACTTGCATCCAGTGGGCTTCTCTCACACACGCAAACTCACTAGAATTGAGGTGTCACATTTTTCAATACCATCATCTCCTCTTGCAGGTCTATAACCAAGACTCATATTACTCAAAAGATTTGGCTTCCTTTAGAGATATAGGCTCATCATCAATACAAGATAAAACAAATACATAATGGAAGTCTAGTGGGCTATAACTATTAACATTTTCCATTGCCATGTGCACACTCTCAAGGGTGTAGTAAGAGGCTCTTGCTATTCTTCATTTGAAATCTTTGAATCTAAATCTTCTCCTTCTTTTAATATTCCTATCTAATCTATTCTTCCACTTGTGCACCTTCCTACTTCTTTATTTTGATTTCGAAGTGCATGGTCTTCTTCTCTTTTTCCTTTGGCTATCCAAGATTAGAAATAACTCTAAATTCTCTATAAATAACATCATTAGAATACACCATTTTCAAAGTTAGAAGATTATAAAGCTTATAACCCTTGACATTTTCTTCATATCCAATTAGTACATTTCTTAGCTTTGAAATCTAATTTAGATTATTTTTCCTCAGGCATGTGAACATAAGGCTAACAACCAAAAATTCTTTAATGTGCAATAGAGGGTTTCTTACTTGTCCACATCTCATATGATATATTATCAACAAGAGGCGAACAAGGAGACATATTTAACACATAGCAAACAGTACTCACAACCTTAGCTCAAAAACATCGATCAAACTACGCACCACTCAACATACTTTTTTCTCTATCCATTAATGTCTGGTTCATTCTGTTAGTGTGAATAGGGGTATTTCATATCTAGTTTGATATTTCCTAGCTAGTTTCCCCTTGGTGTGTGAATAATTCATATTATTTAACTATTTATTAATTAAATAATATTTACACATATATTCACATGTTAAGTTGACTTAGGAAGCATTCTAGTTGTTTCTAGATGTTGATAGTTGTCTCTAGTTGTTGATTGTTGGCATCTTATCCTATAGTTGTCTCATGTCATGGGATTAAGACACTTGTCACATGACTACAACATCCTACAACTCATACTTGTTTTTATAAGCAAGGCATATCATGTACATTGTAAGAGCAATTTTGCATTCGTTGATAGAATAGAATTATTCTCTCATATTGTCTCTCTTGTGATTTCTTGAAGTCTTAGATCTTGGGTGGCTACCATCATAGCCAACTCTTACATAGTATCAAAGCTAGGAAGAATCACTTTTTGTTGGTCATTTTTTGAGAGATCTTAAATGCAAATCATGGTGGATCTTGATAGTTGAGTACGCTCTTCTCTTCCATCGAATGATGACCTGGAGAATTAGAAAGACTTAATAGAAAAACCAAATTTATGAGGGCTCCCTTTTGTGGCCTTGTATTGCTAGTTCATTTTGGAGTGTGTTGCTGTAAATCTAAGCACACCATTGTGTATAGGAGGTTCAAGATAGTCAAGATCACCTTTTGTTTCATCCAGATCGTACATCAGAGGTCAAATATATGAAGGTTTGAAGTTGAGAGGTGCATGCAAGATCCAGCAGGTACCTAATTTTTTTGAGCGTTTTGGGCCAAATCTAACCCTGCCATTACATCCAGAAGGTGTCAAAACATATAGATCAATTATCAATTTGACCAAATCGGAGGAGTTGTTACAAAAGGAAAAAAAAAATCCTCCTACCCCGTTGTATGGAACTGTTGTAGAGTATATTCCCTCTATGCAGGCAGAATGTTTGTCAGCATCGTACTGCATTAGTAGGATCTTGGGTAGGTGAAAATCCATCGATCAATTGTTTAGTTCGTTGGGTAAATTTTTTATCCACGAGTTAAAATTTAATTTATGCTGGTTTTATTTCAAATATTTTCGCGGACAATCTTTCGCAGGGTACTACACTATAGTTGCAAGTACCACCAACCAGTCGGCAGGTACCACATGGCATGGGACCTGCCTATCCCCAGCCACCAACACTCTGCCAACACTTTCAATCGCCTGACAGGGATTACATATTTGTGATTTACATTTTTTGCAAAACCACCTGCAAGCTCTCCAAAACCCGCCACCACAGGTCCAAACCACCTAGGCTCAGAAATTTACAGCTCGACAATAGAAAAAATCAACCGACAAGTAGCAATTTCACACACTGGCCCCATCGAAAACTACCTAACAGGGGCATAAAACCACCTTGGAAAAGGCCATCAAGTGGTTTTCGACTATAAAAATAGCAATTTCCATGAAAGAGAAGGTAATTTTGAATCCTAAATGGCAGTTTTGACAATTTGCAGGTGGTTTTGCCTATTTTTCGATAGTAAGAGAATATTCTAGTGGCATCTAGAGACAAATCGATGAAATTTTTTCGTATGATGATGTCATATTTTGATAGGATGACATCATTTCATGGCGATTATACGACATATTATTTGGCGAACATTCCTACTGATGTCATAATTCCAGGTCTGACGTCATCTTTTCTAGCAAGTTGTAGAAGTCATCATGTTCTGACAAGTGACATCATTTTTAGTGAATCTTGAGGAATATTTTGGGGAATCTTTTAGATTCTGGCTGAAGATTCTACTAATGTTAGCAGACTTGGCCCAATTTTCCCCCCTCATTAGAGTTTTTGTTTTGATAGTCCAACTTTGAAGGCTCATATCTTGCTCAATTTTGCTCTGTTTTCGTGTAATTTTTTTTATTTAGGCTAGAATTTCACAGTGGTGCAATCCAATTTTGGTTTTGGTGTCTAGTTTTTCCAGAAATTGTAGTTTTTTATCACTGTACCTTAGCAGTTCTTGTTTTTAGAACTTCAAAGGCTTCGTTCAGGGTCATACGGTAACATTTTCTGGTGATTTTTTTTGAAAGTGCATAATTTTTTGAGTACTTTCCAGATCTGCTATCATTTTGATCTAGTTTTGTTCAGAAATTGTACTTTCTGTTATAGCCCATTTTTTGGCTTTGGCATTGTACCAAAATCAAAGACCACTCTGTTGTCTTGGCTTGTGGAAATTGTAATTGGACTGAATATAAAGTCCCACAATCATTTTTTGTTGGACGGTGATCTCATTGATTGGGTAAAAGGGGGGTTGTACTTGTGTTGTTCTTTTTTTTGTACTCTTGTATCATGGATCAAACCAAACTTCCTCTACTCATACCATATAACTATCATGAGTGGAAAACTAAAATGGAAATTCATTTAAGTTTGAAAATTCATAGAGTAATAATGGGTACAGAAATTGAACCAACAACAACTCCAAAAAAGAAAAAGTGGTACAATAGATGTGATCAAGCCTATGGAACAAAATGCTTGTCTATCTCTCCTGACCTTTTTCATAGTGAATCTTGTAATACACCCAATGAAGTGTGGACTACCTTAGAAAATATCTTTGGTAATTGGAGAATGAACTAATTGGTTTCAACCCAACCAACTTTGAAAGCATTTAAGACATTTTCACAGAGCTAAAGTCACTTAGATTACAGCTCAAACAATTTGGAATTGAGAAAGAGGTTACTCAATTGATTCTTTAAATCCTTGCCAAGCTTGGTCTTGACTATTCAATTTTTTGTTTTTACCTTCTATGCTACAATGGATGTTCTTGAGAAAGCTTTCACAATGCCTTCACTTGATGAGTTTGCCACATCACTCACTAGGGAGCAAGCTAAGTTAGTACACATGGGCACATTGAAGTCTCTTAGACCTCAAGCTCTTCTTGCTAATCAAGGTACGAAGGATCAAAAGGCTTCAACTACCAAAGGTAAGAAATAGAAAAATAAGGATTTCAAGAACAATGAGCAAGCAAAGGAGTCAAATAATTCACCTAAGTTCTCATCCTCTCCCAAAGAGGAATCTTCTAAGAAGGAGAGACCAAAATGTGCATATTGCAAGAAACTAGGACATGATGAGCATACGTGTTATGAGAAGAAAATTGATGAGTTGACTCACATTATTCAAAAGCACAATATCAAATCGCCATCATCCATGTCACCTAGTACATCCTCTTCTTCGACACCATCATCATCTACACAGATAGGGATAGTAGGAGTTGCTAATGGAACAAACAAGGGAAAAGGATAGGCACTCTTTTCTTCTACAATTCTTCGATCAGAGAGATGGCTTCTTGATTATGGAGCTTCTCATGATATGACTTCTTCACAAGGGATGTTCTCTTCATTTGAGTCGTAAACTTTGCCACCTATTTTGATGGGTAACAATACATACATGCATGCAACTGGAAAAGGGACTATTGATATCCGTGAGGGTACTTTCAATAATGTATTGTGTGTACCTTGTCAACCAATCTCCTTTCCATCTCCCAGATTACTCATTGTGGTGTAGGGAATACAATTGAGTTCACTCCTAATTCAGTGATCATAAGGGACTTAGAGAGTAGAGATATCATTGTTGTTGGGATGGTTGATCATGCATCTCACTTGTATTCATTCTCCCATTTTTCTCCTGATGATGTTGTAGATCCATTGATTGATATTCACACTAATGCATCAATTGTGAATCATGTTTCTGAGGAGAAGTTTGGTCACTTTAACCTTGGTGTTCTTTCATCTACTTTGGTTCTTGAGACTAGTGCTAAGCTTCCATCTCCTCCACCTCCCGCTTCTTCAAAGATTGACATCGACATGGCTTCATCTACTTAAGTTGAACATGATTATTCTAGTCTTTCAGATACAACTTTGTGGGATACTTTCTTGTCAAGTATATCAGACTTGTTTTGTGAGTCTCATACTGTAAATTTGGAGGACACACTTGAGGGGATATCTCTCTTCTTTGATGACAGTTACAACACAACTGTTATCCCATCTACTTTGGCTTTGCAGGTTGTTCTTCACGAGTCTACCCAGGTTTTTGGATTGGTCACACCTCATTGCATTGTGCCATCCTTTGACTCTGACATGTGGACATTTGAGCACTTTTCATAGGCACCCATCTTGAGACTTCTTCCCTCACCTCTCTTCTCAAAGATGGAGTTTCTTCTATATTAGCCTTTGGATTGGTTTCTTCCTAAGGGGAGAAATGTTGTTTGCAGGTATAGGAAACTTTCCAGCATTCATCTTCAGGCATTCACCATTGTCACATGAGCTACTTCATTATGGGGGGACCTATAGTATCACTCTTGCTATCCTATGGGGGGTATTTGATTGTATATATGTGATAGAAGTAGTCCTTGGGGGGTCATGTTGATTCCTCCTACTATCACTTCTTTCACTTTCTTGTTTTCTCTCTTTTGGAGAGGGGTTTTTTTCCTATAGGTTTTTCTCCTTTACTTCGGTTATGAGAGAATTGTTTGTACATGGGTACCTAAGATGGCCTAGTAGTCAGGACCCATCAGCTTCATCCATCATTGCATCTTTGCATTTGTTTACTTCTCCTAAGTTGCACTTAAGGGGGTGTTAATGTGAATAGGGGTATTTCATATCTAGTTTGATATCTCCTAGCTAGTTTCCCCCTTGGTGTGTAAATAATTCATATTATTTAACTATTTATTAGTTAAATAATATTCACACACATATTCAAATGTTAAGTTGACTTAGGAAGCATTCTAGTTGTTCCTATATGTTGATAGTTGTCTCTAGTTGTTGATAGTTGGCATCTTATCCTATAGTTGTTTCATGTCATAGGATTAAGACACGTGTCACATGACTACAACATCCTACAACTCATCCTTGTCTTTATAAGTAAGGAATATCATGTACATTGTAAGAATAATTTTGCATTCATTGACAGAATAGGATTATTCTCTCATATTGTCTCTCTTATGCTTTCATGAAGTCCTAGATCTTGGGTGGCTACCATCATAGCCAACTCTTACACATTCGTTATATGTAACTCTATTTGGTTGTGGCATGTATGAAGTAGTTTTTATTGCATACTACATGCATCTTTATAGAAATAATCAAATTCACTAAAGAAATATTCACCTCCATTATCTAACCTCAAGACTTTAATCTTCCTATTTGACTACTTCTCAACAAGTGCCTTAAATTCTTTAAACTTGGAGAAAACTTCATATTTATGTTTCAAAAATAAAATTTAGGTAAACTTTGAATAGTCATTGATAAATATAACATAACAATGAGATTTACTAATAGAGTTAACATCTATAAGACCAAAAACATTTGAATGAATGAACTCTAAAATCGTCTTAGCTTTAGTTCTTCCAAAAGGAAAGTTAACTCTATTTTGTTTACCAAACACAGTGCTCACATAAATCAAACTCAAAAGAATAGTGTACCATACTTTTATTAATCATTCTTCAAAGACCATTTTCACCAATATGACCCAATCTCTAGTGCTATAATATACATAAATTTTTAGAATTTTTAGTTACAATAGTAGAGTTGTAAAATGTAGATGCCTCCAACTTAAACAAGGTTTGACATCGACCAACCTTAGTTAGAAACATATTTTCTCTAGCCAACCTGGAACCATTCTCTCTAAAAATGATATGCACACAATATTATTAATCTTAAAAATTGAAATTAAATTCTATGCAAGCCAAGTAGGATGTGTAACACATTAATAAGAGTTTTCACCCTCCCATCACTAAAAAATAGTTTCCTCTTTTCTCGACCAATAATATTAAGAGTTGTTGTCACCAAGAAAACTAACTACCATCGCATTCTCTATACTGATAAAATCACTCCTTGTGAGAAGTCATGTGGTAGGAGGCACCTAACTCAATTAGCCACTATTTGTCACTAGTAGTGTGAAAAAATTAAAAAAATGTATAAATGTCATTATTATCATCAAAGGGATTTTTAGTAGAGAAATTTTCATAATTCTTCTTCATGTTTTTGTATTTCTTCTTCACATGGCCTCACTTATTGTAGTTCCAATATTCCACTCATCTCTTTCCAGGGGTTTTGGACACTAACAATTGACTTGTAATAGCACCTACAAGTCATAATAAGGAAAAGGACATGCCCCTCTATGTAATAATATGTATAGATATATTGCAAGAAGAAAGTAGGGGAGATATAGGAAATGAGAAAAATATAAGTGTAGGTACAAAGAGATATGTAAGAAAGAAGAAGAAATACATAATACATGTAAGAAGGATATGTATGAGGGGTATCATGTGGTAAGATACTGATGTGAATATATCACAATTATTTATAGTGAATATATGATGGTTCGTATAGGTTTCCATATGAATGTGATGAATGCTTATGTGTATGCATTTTAATTTATTTACAATGTATTATACCATGCTTCACCATAATCCACTACACTAATTATAATCTTCCTCTTGCCCCTTTACACCAAGGTATAAAATACACTTTAGAGAGCATAAGCATAGATCTTTAGTCTGTACCCTCTCTCCCATTAAAATTTTGGTTCTATTGTTGGGATCCTAGTAAGATGTAAGGAAAGGTTGGAACTCAGAAGAAAAGCTTTGCAGTAAGAAAAGATATCAATAAAGGATTACAAAAACAAAAGAAACATATTTGATGATTTGTAATATAATACACTAGGTCTTATCTTGTGAGAGGTTTTAAGAACCTAGGGGTGATGAATAGAAAGGGGGGTCTTAAAAAGACGTGACCGCTAAAGGTGGGTATATAATAATCCATTAGGAATGAATACAAGGATTAATGTAACTTCAAAAAACAACACCATGGTAAAATGAGATAGTAAAAAGTTGAGAGAGACTTTAGAAGAAATTAAGATGGCTATGGAGATGAACATGAAAGACAAGAGGTTGAAACCAATTTAGAAAAGATAAGAGAGTACCACAAGAGGATGGAAAATGTAAAGGAAGTTTATGTGGAGTGCACTAGGAGGGTTGCTTTTGAGAATATTGAGAATGATGAGAGTTCTCAGAACCAATCACCATAGAGATAGTTGATCACAGTTGAGAGCACTAGGAGGGTTGCTTTTGAGAATATTGATAATGATGAGAGTTCTCAGAACCAATCACCATAGAGATAGTTGATTATAGTTGAGAGCACCAAGAGGGTTGTTGAGAATGATGAGAATTTTGTGAATATAGAAAAGGATGATATTCCATAAATAGAGGGATATATAATAATTATGTCAATCAATAATAAAGATACATCTGAGTAACTAAATGGCCATCTTGATAAAGCAACTAAATATATAACCAGATTGGAAAAACAAATTGAGGAATATGTTGTGCTTAGAGAGTCACTGGAAGGAAGGATTGGGAGATGTAGTGTTCAACCAAGGTATGCAAGCAGAGGCGGTCCGCTGTTTGAATTTTTGACTCGTATACCACTTTCTGAATCTAACTTGTCAAACATAAAGGTTACAATTAATGATGGGTTTGAGGATTTATTAACCCCTTTTACAAAACTAAAACCTTTGGATTTTAGTGCAGAGTACTTAGACAAGGTAGTAAGTAAAAGTGTGGGACTTCAAAAAGAAAAGATGATGGGAGATTGGGAATTCAAAGAAGAATAAAATAATTTAGAGCAAGAAGAGTTGAAATACATGTTTAAAAACCTAACCATTGATACAATTGAGATTGCTGAATGAAGGGTTGGTAAACCCTATATCAATTAATAAAATATCCCTAACTAATAAAAAATTATCTCCTAAACTGAAAAGACACCACGAAGAGGCGAACCCCCTAGACCAAGAGTCATCCCTTGTGCCATTTAAGACAAAAAGAGTTTCTAGTGAGGACATATCTAGTGAGTTATTTTGAATTAAAGAAGAAGCAAAAAGAAAAGATTTTGTGGTTTAGTGCAAAGAGATATTGGGAAGATATTTCTTTGAGATAGAATTTTCTATAAATAAGGGTAGAACAAGGAAACTAGTAAATCAGAGGAAAAAAAGAAGTGATATAGAAAAGACAAGGATCTTAAGGACAAGGAACATAAGGATATGAGAACAAAGAACAAAGTCAAAAAATTGAGCGAAGGAAAAACCTCAGGAAACAATGCCAAATTAGAAGCACAAACCACTCCCAAAATGGTCTGTAATCAAAAAAACTTCCCATCTTTAGAAGAGATACCAAGGAGCTCTCTGAGCATATATTTGTCTTGGAATCCTCATGGAAAACAAATAAAGTAAGAGAAGACCAAAACAAATTTATGATTTTATGGGAACTTTGAGGGATGAAGCTCTTAAATAGTATATAAAAGCATGTCCAAACTATGGTAAAGAATGGGATGAGGTAAAGGAAGAATTCTTAAACAATTTTTGATCCCTATAAATCCATTTGAAGAGTGTAAGAAAGATGAGGGATATGTTGTAGAAGAAAGGAGAACCAATAAGAGAATTTGATCAACAATTCAAAGGACTTGTTAGAAAATTGGAAGAATCATTATCCAAGAAGCATAAAATGGAATAATTTGTGTCTAGATTGTTACTTATAATCAAAGCCTCATTAGATGGAAGAGTTTTTGAGAATTATGCACAAGTGGTAGAACTAGCATCAAGAATTGGAGCCTAGTAATGGAAAAAGGAAAACGAAGAAAATACTAAAATAGAAATGTTAAAATTAGAGTTGGAGCATTTGAAAATTAAGCAGAAGATTTTAACAAAAGGAGAGAACAATTGGGACATGATTTTGAGTCAGGGAAAGAAAATTTGGTGTTCTTATTGTTCTAATGAAGGACATTTGAGGAAAAATGCCTATTCCAAGATGGGAAAAGAAGAGCTACAATAATAAAAGTAGACCTTGCAGGATCTCCACAGAGGTTAAAAAGTATTTTGTGGTCTTTACAATGAATGGGATGACCATCAAACCAATGATTGTCTATTCTTGCTATTATAATTAAGAGATGAAGAACCCAAGCCTAGGTACAACCATAGATATGAAGATAATGAGCCCTGACATAGGGGTATAACCAAAACTAAATGATTGGTAGAAAGAGCATTTTATAGACAACCCAAATGAAGAAACCAATGTAATATTAACTCAATTCAAAATGTAACACCACGAGACCTAGAAGAAAAACCTTCTACTAGTTGTGGGAATGATTGTAGTGACAATAAGCCCTACTACAATGAGTTCAAAGGAGGACATAGTAGAGGAAATGTCGAGGGCAAAGAAGATGAGAATATCTACTTGATACAAAAGCGGTGAAGTAGAACATTACACAAATGACTATAGGGAGGAAAAGAAGAAAGTCAGTGGGTTTTGTGGTGATTCCAAGCATGATTTGTATGGATGTCCAAGAGCCACACAGTATTACAAGAACAATCAAGCTACTACAAAGACTGAGGAATTATCTAGACCAAATGCGTCAAAAGGGGCTAAGGTTGTAATAAAAGTACCCAAGGACAAACCTCTAAACTCTTGTAGATGTCAAAAAGAGAGCTAAATATTGAAGGGCATAAGGAAGAAAATGATTTGATGAAGAACAGTTGGAAAGATACTACTTGAGAAAGAAATAATTGTTAAGAAATAAATCCATGATAGATGAATTAGAAGAAGAAAGTGTGGAAGAATTCCCTACTAACAAAATTCATTATTTGATAGTAGAAAAAGTTACAAAGGTTATTAGATAGGAATAGGAGAAATAATATTACCGAAGGGCCTATTTTATAAAAAGGAAGCACTAATATTGAAGGAATTAACCACTATTGTGAAAGAGGAGAATATACTGGAAAACTAAGACAATTCACTAAATATTGGAATAAGTGCCATGAAACTAGTACAACATAACAAGTAAGAAGTGCAACCAAAATCGAAAGAAGATGGCACAAACACCCTATTCTAATAGATGTAAAAATCTATGGAAGATGGATGATAAAAGCATTAGTGGACCTATATGTTGATGTAAGTTTAATGCCCATATAGGTTTGGGAAGATTTAGGAAAACCACTTCTGTACATGTAGAAAGTGAACATAAAAGAATAAATTAAACTAAGCTAATCTATCTTATTCACAACTACAAGTAACCTTAAGTTAAGACCTAAGAAAACTAATTACAAAAGGATGAAAATACATAGAGATTATCGCCCAAAGCCTCCTTGTTGCACATAATCAATTATGGTTGTGTCTAAGGATTGAGTGTGATGAGGATGGATGACAAGTGTTCATAGCAGTAGAGTAACTTTGCATTCAAGTGAGTTATGAAGGGTGCTATTTATAGATTTTTTGGAGAGTGGATGGAGGGCTAGGATTTCCTTCAGAGATCAAGGGCTCAGATTGCTTGAGAGGAAGGGAGGCATGAGAAGCCTACAAGTGGCACCATGTGAATGGTGATCAATGAGGGCTCCAAGATTCAAGGGGAATTAAGGATGGAGATTTGTCTTGGATAAATTGGATGATGAGTGATCAAAAAGTAGATTTTTGGAGGGATGTGAAGATCTTGCCCATTCTCAAAGTACTTAGGATGTAAAAATCAAGGCCATACCTTTGACCCCATGTACACATTTGGAACTTGAGCAAGATTTTCTTTGATTAAACATGTTCTGGAATGTGCAAATGATTATGGAAGGTTAATGATGTGATTTTGACAACTAATGAAAAGTGAACAAAATAGGAAATTAAATAAATATTTGAATTTATTTGATTCTTGGATGGGATTGAGATGAGCTTAGATAAATCAACATTTGAATTTATTTATCTAAGGTTGGAGTATAGAGGAAGGTTAATTAATTGAATAAATAATCTTGATTTTATTCAATTAATTGTAGGTGAATAGTGATGAATAGTGATTTTATTAATTAAATAATTATAAAAAAAATAGTTAATTAATTTTAGGAGAATTGGACAATTAATCAAATAAATAAGATTTATTTGATTAGAGGAAATAACAAGTGATGACCTAATTATGGATGAAGCAGTGATGAAATGATTTTAGGTGTCTACAATTTGCTCCTCTTTAAAATTGTGCTAAAATAACATCATTTCAAAGATAAATAAAATATAACACTTTTGATGGAGAAATAGTGATAGGATGCTCTAGCCACTTGAAAAATGAAGAATTATGGTGAAGGGATGATGCCCTCTCGAGAGGTCAATTGAGTGAAAAAGAGCATGGGTGAGCTCTTGAAAGAAGAAAAAAATTAGACAATGTGATAGAGGAGGAAAAATGAGGATCAATAGAAGAAAAATGGAGGAAAATGAAGAAGTTAGGTCAAAATGAGTGAAGAGGGGTGAAAATGTGATGGGGAGAAATTAAGGCTGGGGGTGTATAAATAAGGCTTGGGGGTTGGAAAAGGTCATTCAAAGAGTTTATACATGATTTTATGGAAGTCTATTTGTGATGGCACGGTATCTACATACACATGCTCTCATATCCAACTTAATAACCTCACTCAACTAGACACACTCTCAGCTCTCAACAATGTTGATCGCTTACCATAAGATCTCTATAGACTTGTTGTCTTAACAACAACAAGAACTTGAAATTAACTCATGCAACTTGTCGACATGGTGACAGGAACCAAAATATCACAATGTGTCAATACTTCACAAACAAGGACTGTGTTTACCAATACGTTAGAAGTCATCATAGGCCTATCATAGATCCACGACACAGATTAATACAAGACACCATTTTATATTATGAAGAACATATTACAAAAATCTTCTATTACATAGATTTCCCAGATGGATGGGCCAGCATTGGACTACCCATCGCCTACAACAATACTCGTCCTTCATTTCTCCTCTATTATCTCTGCCTCTTCTATGACCTCTTGTTCAGTCACACACTAAACATGCTACTATCGTTGTCCTCCATTGCTCGATGCGACCTTTACTCGAATGACCTTCTTCAAATTTCTTTCTGCGACTTTTTCTTGGAGTCTGCTACTCACACCTTCTCCTACCATCGGTCTCTCCTTCAAACGGCCTTTGCTTCTTTATTTCACGCCTCCTCTCTCTCTGGTGTATGCGGCCTCTGCTAGATCGACCTTTCACCTTCCTCGACCTCTATAGATATTTAACTCCTCTTCTTGGCCTCGATTAATTGGCCTTCGACCTTTTCTTTCTGCATCAGCCTCTTTCTTCTCTCTCCTCCCTATATGCCTGCGACCTCCTCCAGATATATACAATATCAATTCTTCCTCTGTCAGCAATTCTGCCTATTCTTACCTGCCCTGCCCATAACGACTATATCTAGACTATTCAGTCATGTCTTTTTCTCTATGTTAGTTGTCGTTGCACCAAAAGATCGACCTATTAATGTCCGATACAACCACTCGACTTAACAAGTACGGGAGGTGGTTAAGCCCTTGTCACAAACCACCACAGCGCAGCGCTGAACAAGGAGACCCAGGGCCACACCTTGCAACAATCACCCCCAGCGCAAGCGCGGGGTTTGAACCCGTGACCTCGGCTTTGATACCAATTGTTAGTTGCCGTTGCACCAAACGATCGACCTATTAATGCCCGATACAACCACTTGACTTAACAAGCACGGGAGGCGGTTAAGCCCTTGTCATAAACCACCGCAGCGCAGTGCTGAACAAGGAGACCAAGGGCCACACCTTGCAACACTCTATTCATCTCATACTGTAACGGTTTCACTTCCTGTGCATCTACTACTTCTATGGCATCGACCTGCCTTAACAGGACTGCAATTTAATTTCTACACAACCACCCTCCAACCACCATCTTTCCTGCTGTAACCATCACTGAGGTATCTCAAATATTTGCTTATATATTGACTCCTTAAATAACAGTCGTTCCTTCTATGATTTCTCCTTGTTCGTTGCCCTTTCCGTCATCTACCTCTTATCCATCTGTCAACATTTACCTGCAACTAACTGCCTACTTCATCTGTAACTGAATCCTTGAAATCAAATAATTAACGAGTAATGATCCTGTCGCTTTGGCGACAAGAGCTTCTTTCTACCCGTAACCTGTCATCTAACCCAACACATCAACCCAAAAATCAACCATTAGCCTAAAATTCAAAAATTTTGAAAATGCCCCTGCATCAGACTCCCCAAGGGACAAGGATCATGGGTGTGTGCAAGAAGTTGAGTCCACTTTTTGGCCAAAAAGTGGAAGTGTTTTCCCTAATTTTTAGAATTTGTCGCATTTGACCTAAAAATTTGAAGCACTTAAAGGTGGAATCTTGAAAAAAGTCAGTAAATATGAAATGTAGTACTCAGAGTCTAGTTTCCAAATATGTAATTTTTTTAATACTCAGATGATACAAATTGATTTTTAATAGGCGTTTCTAAAAACCATTGTTTAAAAGTCACTTTTTTTACTATACCATACACATTTACGTCATCCATATTTTGACCTAAATAATCATATTTTTCTAAATCCTTGTGGGAAAAGATTCGTAACTCACTGAAGCACATTTTCCATATTTTTTTGTAATTTTTTATTGAATATTTTTTTTAAAAAAAATTATTGGCCATTTTTGGTGTTTTAAAAAATCGTCGTGTGCGTCACGCATAAGATGACCTAAACTTATCATTTTTAAAATTTTTTTTTCAAATTGAAAAGAATTATCTGAAGTATGTTTTCGTACAATTTTTTTACAAAAAATTATTTTGATAAAAAGTTATTAAAATATTAAAAAACCCTAATAATTCAAGTTTATGGACCTGTTTCATCAGAAATTAATTAAAAAATTGAAAAATAATCCAATTGTAAAAAAAATACATATTTGGAATCTAAACTGTCTCATCTATAATGGGTTTTAATTCCACAAAAAATTCTGTAAAAAAGGCCTTCAGACATATGCCCAAAGTCACTATTTTATTGTGACATTGACAGGACCTTCAAGTTGTAGGTCAAACCAGGTCCAAAGCCAAGGGTCGGGTTCCCAAGCCTTTTTTCTGACCCAAAACCCATAGCAAAAATGGGGTCAAAAATTCAAATTTTATGAAACAGGATCCCGTTTCATAAAAGGTTAATATTTTAACCTTTTACAAAACGGGATCCCGAAGCATAACGGGATCCCGTTTCATAAAAAGTGGGATCCCATTTTGGTTTACCCAATTTTGAATTTTTTTCTAAGTCTGAAACTTCTACCTTAAGTGGACTCATCTTCTTCCTGGGTCATTGCTGCTCCATCGTCACCCTCTTCATCTGTGGCTTCTTTATTTATCAAATATGTACTTCCATGCTTTCCCCCACATGCTACTTGTTGGCGTTTCAATTCGTACCTCTGGTATGCGATTTGGAAACGGACAGCTATACACAGATAAAACTGCTCTCCTATTGGAAGGGGGAGTTCCCTTTCTTGCTGATGTTCGTTGAAAAGATAATTTGAATGAAACTTCGCCTATCTTCTTTTTGATTCTTAGCTGCGAGCACAAGGTTATAAAACTCTAAACGCTGCAGAAGAGGTTTTTTCCTTTTTAATAAAACTTCTACTACAACTAGCATAGACTAATGACGCTTTCAACCTCCTGAGTAAATTCAGAGTAAAGGAAGTTGAAAGTGAACGGGGAATGATTGTTAACACAAAAACTTAAGCAATTTTCCTCCAGATTTACACCACAAGACTAAAAGTACTTTAATGATGAAAGCTGAAAATGAAAGCTACAGAAGCTACACATTTGCCAACAATAACTTAATGAATCGATATAGAATATCAGAGAAAAGTAGGCATGAGACTTCTATTCAATATCACAAAGTTTAATACAACTCTAGGACAGTAATACTGCAGCAAAAGGTAGGCATACAGTAAGCGATCAAACACTGGAGAACAATGAACACAAATGAACAAACACCTGGAATAACAATGTTTGTAGGCTAGAATAGGCACAGCAAATTTGTTATCACAAAAGTCATTACCAACAATGGGCAAGGATGCCCTTATTTATACTAAAATCAAAGGAGTAGGGAACCCTAAAATCTCCTTGATTAACCCTAACTTGCCAACTCGCAAGATTTATTACTATTCTAAGACAAAGATACAATAAACAAATGCTTTAAAGCAATCTGCTTTAAAGCAAAGAAGATTCCAACTATCACAAGGTGATTTCTTTCTAAATATAGGATGGATGAGCTTAGGATGAAAGCACATGCTTTAAAACAAAAAGCATGTGTTTTAAAGCTGCTTTCTTTTGAAATGCATCCTCATCAACATTCTTGCTTTTTGGTGATGTCATCCGTTGATATTCTTTTGTTGATTTCTTCTAAAAAAGTAGATTCTGAGCGAAAAAAGATAGCACATGGGTTTTGTAGGCAATTCTGTTTTGAAGTAACCCAGATTGTCAGATTTTGAAAAAGCAGAGATTTTCTTGAAAAAGCGGGAAAAAAGCAGTTTCCTGAAAAAAAGCACAACTCCCAATCTTCAAGAGGATGATAATCTGGATGGACCCATCTCGACGAAAACTGAAAAAGCTCTGGTCAGATTTTTGAAAAATGATCTCCTTGAAACAAAGACCCTGAAAAAGCAAGCCTCTCTTCTTCCTCAACCCGAATTTATGAAGAACACTGAAAAAGCACCTGGTATGGGTCTTCGAATCTTCATTGAAAGAAAAATAAAATCTTTCCTCTGGATGCAACCTGCAAAAGATAATGAAATAAAGAAGCCCAAAGCTTGTCTTTATAAATCTTTTGGTCAAAAAAGCAGCTTTACTTATGAGAGAAGAAAACTTCACCCTCATCCATGAAGAAAGCATCTTTTAAAGCATAAATCCAAGTGGATGTCTTCGAATAGGAAGAATCCCTATTTTGTAGGAGCCTATGGCTTCATGTGCAAGATGACAAAAAATATCTTCTTTGATGATGTCATCGAACACGCGAATTGAAAGAAGTGCTAACAAATTTTTCTTTATTTTCGACACTTCAACACTCGTTTTGACTTAAATATGGCCTATCTCCGACTTCAACAAGGCAGAAAAATGTCATCATTTACTAAAAAAGCTAACTGATCTTGACATTTTGGAGATTGATCAACTGAGATTCCATCCCCTGTCTCCGTTCGACGATCTGACATCGTTTGACCAAGTTTTGACCTTCCGAAAACTGCCAACGGGCGAAGATTGGTAACAAGGCATGTCGGAAAACATTGAAAACATGAAAATATTCTAACACTGCTCAAGTTGGGTGCCCCAAGCCTCCTGGGGCACCTGGTTTCCCAACACTTAGCCATTTTTTTAGTTTTTTCAACTTTTTCAATTTCTTGGTTTGCATGCGCGTTCCGGAGGCACAGGACCCCTGTTTGGCTGTCGATTTCTATCAAATGGGATGAAAATGAGTCTGATTATTTAGAAAATATGTAAGCTTGATGAAAATTGAGCTGATTGTACCTTTTGTTTGCCTCGAAAAACATGCCAAACTGATCAATTATGACCCGGACAACGCTGAAGGAAGGAGATTCACAGTTTTCAAGAAAAAACTTCAAAAATAATCTAACACTGGAGAGTTTGGGTGCCCCAAGCCTCCAGGGGCACCTAGTTTGTCAACACTTAGAAAAATTTTCAAAAATTTTCAAATTTGTACCTTTTCTCGATTTCCGTGCCGACGACTCCTGTTCGATCTTCGATTTCGGTCGTTTTGGTGACTGTCGAGGCGGGATGGAGGGTGATCTAAGTAGTCTGAACATATCTGTGATGAAATCCTGGCTTTGACTGACTTTTGACCAATTTTGACCAAGTTTGACCAACCGGAATAGAGCCGACAGAAGCATTTTCGACATTTCTCGAAAAATGTGAAAAAAAACTAACACAGGAGAAGATGGGCGCCCCAAGCCTCCTAGGGTGCCCAGTTTCACCAGACTTAGCCATTTTTATGATTTTCCAACTTTTCAATTCACCTTGGATCCATCTTGCATCGTTTTGTGTGCATCGTTGAGTCGACGGCCGTTTGTCAGTTTTACGTCGTTGAAACAGCGTTGGAAACTCGTCGAAGAGTTTTGGCAGGTGAACTTTTCTGTGTTGATGACTTTCAAGCTCATGCTTCACCTTGTGAAAAAGCAAAAAGACCCAGTAGAGAAAACTTGGTCGTTTGAAGATTCCGTCTGAATTGTGCCGATCGTGAAGCAAAATCGACCAATGAGAATCGAGCGCGACACCTGATTTGGAGATTCTATTTTTAGAAAGTTTTGCCAACATCCATATCTCAAGAAACCCAGAAAACCTAACTTGACGTCTATTTTTAAAAATTTCTAAAAATAGAAATTTCTATTTTTAGAAATTTTGTTTTTTTGACTTTTTGACAAAAAATTTTCTAGACTTGTTTCAAAATGCCTTAATGAAGCAAAAATTTTGGTTGGGTACAACACTACTGCTGTCCTCTTTTTATGTTAAGCTCCTCCAACCAGCTTTTCCTCTTTCTTGTCACACTCATCTAAGTTCATTTTGGATTTCCCAATCTACCCTTGTCTATTTTCTTTCTTCTTTTGATATCTCCTTCTCCTTACTTCTTTTTCATCCACAATCCTCCACATCTCCACATCATACTCAGTCATCTCCCAATCACCATTCACTTCGTTAACCTTGGTATCTTCTTCATAAATTTCATTTAAAGCCTCATTAACATCGGATTGTTCACCATTCCACTTTTTCTTATCTTTTTCTTTAACAAAATCATCCAAAATTTCCAAAGCATTGTTAAACTCAACTTGCTTACCCTTCTCATCACACAAGGTAATCTCTGACTGCTGCCATTCTACAGTCTCAATGTTTCTTACATCCAACTCTTCCACATGCCCTTTATCAGCATCTTCCCTTCCAACTTCCATTCTCTTAATTGTCTCAGCATCAATTGTTGCAGTACTATTTGCCTTTTGTGCTACTATGCTCTTTTCCTTCCATGCTTTTCATGCCACCGCCTTGGGCTAATCTCTTTTCATTGCTGCACTCAGTCTCCTTGAAATATCTCCTCCAGGCTTCCTTGCTTGCCTTGAATCTGGCTGAAACTTATTTCTCTGTACATTATTCATTCTTTGCACTTGTGGGTTAGCAAAAACACAATCACTAGCATCTATTTCTTTACAATTTAATTGATGCCCCTCTCCAATCTTTTTCTTCTCCCAACATGGGACTATGTACCCATGATCAATCACTTTCTCTTTCTTTTTATTAACTTGCTCCTTCATACTCTTGTTTCTATATACAAAATCAAAAACAACATTTTAACCTCCATTCTTCTATACAATGATCTGCTGTCCCAACTTGCATCCACCTCTAGTTTCTTGGCTTTTCAACTTTTCTTCTCCATCAGCATCTTGCTCAGCTTCAGCAACATCTTCTAAAGCATTGTGAAACTCTATGACCTCTTCATCATCTTCTTCATTTTGCTGGACAACTTCAACATCAAACTGGAAAGCTTCAGTTTCAACCCCCTTTTATTTTCAGGCACCTTGCAATGTACCTCTACTGCAACCTCCTCTTGACATACTGCTACAGTCATCCTTTTCACGTTCACATTTTCAACTCTTTCTATGGGTGCCATTCTTGCCTCATCTTTCATCATCTTCAAGGTCTCTTCCTCGACCTTCCTCAACACATTCTTTATACCTGCATACACAAATGCAAACACAATATTAATAAACAAAATAAGAGACCACAATGTCTCCCTCAGTGTCTTCTTCAAGGACACTCTTCTCTCTTCATTTATCTCTTCCACAAGTGCTACTAGTTGCACTTCTTTTCTCCTTTCCTTCAAGTCCTCTACAGTGAGAATTTTTTCGACCTCTTCTGGTCCATGTTGCTCCAGAGGCAACTCCTTGCTGTCCCAAACTCTCGAGGATCCTCTCATACTCTTATCTTTTCCTCTTAAGGCTTCTTACAGGCCACTTCACTTTTCTCGTCATTAGTCATACCCAAAAATATTCCTAGCTACTTTCTTCTAGCCATTGCTGCCTTGCAATCATGTATTCTTTTAAGTCTCTTTTCAATACTGCCAGTTCTCTTTCAAAATCTTGCCTCGTCATGTTTTCTTCCTCTCGTCTCGCTGGTCCAGGCTAAGTTGCCTCACTTCGGCAATCTACTCAGCACTCAAGACCTTCTGCGCTCTGATACCAATCTGATGGCATGGTATCTACAAACACATGCTCTCATACCCAACTTAATAACCTCACTCAAACAGACACACTCTTAGCTCTCAACAATGTTGATCGCTTACCATAAGACCTCTACAGACTTGTTGTCTTAACAATGACAGGAACCTGAAATTAACTCATGCAACTTGTCGACAGGGTGACAACAACCAAAATATCACAATGTGTCAAAACTTCACAAACAAGGACTTTGTTTACCAATACGTTAGAAGTCATCATAGGCCTATCACAGATCCACGACATAGATTAATACAAGACACCATTTTATATTATGAAGAATATATTACAAAAATCTTCTATTACATAGATTACCAAGATGGATGGGCCAACATTGGACTACTCGTCGCCTACAACAATACTCGTCCTTCATTTCTCCTCTATGGTCTCTACCTCTGCTACAATCTCTTGTTTAGTCACACACTACACACGCTACTATCGGTCGTCCTCCATTGCTCGATGCGGCCTTTACCCGAACGACCTTCTTCAATTTTCTTTCCGCAACTATTTCTTGGAGTCTGCTGCTCACACCTCCTCCTACTGTCAGTCTCTCCTTCAAACGGCCTCTACTTCTTTATTTCACGCCTCCTCTCTCTTTGTTGTATGCGGCCTCTGCTAGATTGGTCTTTCGCCTTCCTTGACCTCTACGGATATTTAACTCCTCTTCTTGGCCTCGATTAATTGGCCTTCAGCCTTTTCTTTCTACATCGGCCTCTTTCTTCTCTCTCCTCCCTGTATGCTTGTGACCTCCTCCAGATATATACAATATTGATTCTTCCTCTGTCAACAATTCTGCTTGTTCTTACCTACCTTGCCCATAACGGCTGTATCCAAACTATTCGGCCATGTCTTTTTCTCTATTCATCTCATACTGTAACGGTTTCACTTCCTTTGCGTCTACTACTTCTATGACATCGACCTAGTTTAACAGGACTGCGATTCAATTTCTACACAACCGCCCTCCAACCACCATCTTTCCTGTTGTAACCATCATTGAGGTATCTCAAATATTTGCTTATATATTGACTCCTAAAATAACAGTCATTCCTTCTATGATTTCTCCCTGTTCACTACCCTTTCCGTCATCTACCTCTTATCCATCTGTCAACATTTACCTACAACTAACTGCCTACTTCATCTATAAATGAATCCTTGAAATCGAATAATTAACGAGTAAGAGCTTCCTTCTACCCATAGCCTGTGATCTAACCCAACACATCAACCCAAAAATCAATTGTTAGCATAAAATTCAAATTTTTTGAAGATGCCCCTGCATCAATTTGGATGATTGGACTGTATTTGAACTAGTAAAAGATCACGCACAGACATTGAGGTTAATGTTGAATAAGTGTAGGAGCTTGAAAATTTCTCTAAGCTTGAAGAAATGCACTTTTGCAGTACCATTTGGAACACTACAGAGTCATATAATACGTAAAGAAGGATTGAGGGTTTATCCCCTAAAAGTTGCCATTATTCAAAACTTCCCTCCACCAAAAACTACATCTGATGTCAAAACATTCCTAGGGTATATCGGTTACCACTAGAAATTCATCAAGTGTTATGTAGCCATCTAACCACTTATAGAAGAACTATTGAAGAAAAAATAGAGCAAAAGTATTACCTGGAATGAGCAACACCAAAAGGAATTTGACACTTTGAAGCAGAAGATAGCAGAAGCACCAATACTCATATTTTTGGATTGGGAGAACACATTCCATGTTCATGTGGATGCATTAGGGATTGTAGTAGGAGTAGTACCGACTCAACCAAGGGGCTCTAAGGATCACCCTACAACATTTGCAAGCAGGAAGCTATCAAAAGCAGAGAAGAATTATACTACAACTGAAAGAGAAGCCCTAGGAATGGTGTATGCATTACATAAGTTCAGACATTACCTTTTGTCAACACCTTTTGTATTCTACACTGATCATGAACCATTGAAATACCTACTCAACAAACTAATCATCCAAGGAAGAATTTGTCGATGGTTACTCTTGTTTCAGGAGTTTGAATTCTCAATCATGGTGAAGCCAGGAAAATACAATCAGGGGCTAAACTACTTGTCCAGAACTGAAACTGGGGAAGATCCGGAGGTGCATGAAGAAGAACTACCTAGCGCAAATCTAGTCAGAGTAAATACGGCATTGGAAGAACTAACAGACATAACATACCTATTGACTACAGGTGAAACTCCAACATAGATGTTAGCACAATAAAGACATAATCTAATACATAAGTCTTTTTCCATATACATTGATTGAAGGAGAACTGCATGTCAGAGGGAAAGATGATATCATCAGAAGGGTAGTAGATGAACATGAAAGAGAAGACATTCTAAGAGAAGCACATGAAGGGATAGCAAGAGGAAATAATGTAAAATACATGACAATGTTGAAGAAAAATAAAACTAGTTTGGTTATGGTGGCCTACACTTTTCAATGATGCAAAGAGATATGTGAAGAATTGTGATATAAGTCAAAGAATAGGGTGACCTACTGCAAGAGATGAAATGTCACTGAGACCAGTTCCAACACAATTACCTTTTTAGAAATGGGTTATTGACTCCATTGGACCTATAGACCCACCAGTAAAGCAGTCAAAATCTAGATTCATCATTACCAGAGTGGAATACCTGACTAAGTGGGCTGAAGCACAACCAACCAGAGACTGCACATCAAAAACTGCCACCAAATTCATCTATGAGAACATAATTACCAGGTTTGGTTGTCCGTTAAGAATAACCAGTGATCAAGGTAAACATTTTGTAAATAAGATGATTTCAGAGCTATTAGAAAACTTCATGATAACACACAATAGGAATTCACCATATCATCCACAAGAAATGGAGCAAGTGAAGCCCTGAATAAGATCATTGGAGTGGCATTGACAAAGATGTGCAATGGGAACAAGACAGGTTGGGATCTAAAAGTACTTGCAGTACTATGGGCATACTGAATAACCTTCAAAACAACCACTAAGTTCACTCCCTATGAACTAGTGTATGGAATAGATGCTACAATACTGGTACACTTCATATTGCCAAATTTCTAGACAACAAGAACTCTCAAGCTGGGGGAAGAAGACTCTCTCACATAGAGGATTGAAGAATTGGAGAAAATGGATGAGGACAGATTGATGGAAGCATACAATATGAACTTGGAAAGGAAAAGACAGAAGGCCTGACACGATGGAAACTTGAGGAACAAGACATTCAAGGAAGGTGACTTAGTACTCCTGTATGACAAGAAGTTTAAGAAGCAAGGAAGATTGAAGACAAGGTGGTTGGGACCTTTTTACATTGAAGAAATTGTAGATTCTAGAGTAGTCAGACTAAAGAATATGGAGGGTTAGATATCAGTTGGCTATGTCAATGGTGTAAGACTCAATAAATATTTACAACCGGAGTAACGCATGTCTTGAGGACAAGGCATAATTTTGATGGGGGGATGATGTTAGTAGGGTGCGAAACACAAAGTAGATCCAACCAAAAGTTGGCGCATACACTATGCGGAGGCCTGAAGCCGACATAAGATGATGAATAACACATCCATATATGTAATAGATATAGTATATATATAGATATAGGATATGATGATATTATATAGAAGAATAGGAGTATGATATATGATAGATGTTGATGTAAGAATGACATAGAAGTCATGAATGTAACTGACGGGGCAGAGACTTAGACCTTCTGGAGGATGGATAGATGATGTACACATTTGATTATTGTTGATACCTGATGGTGGCAGGTATTTCTATGTTGTCTTATTTTGCTATGTATGTGATGCTCTGTTTTGTTATTCTTTATATTTTGCTGTCAATCTCTAGCTACTTGACTGGGGTATAAATTGACTACAAAGACTTGACCGAGGACTGGATCTTTGGACTGGTATCTCCACATTTCTTGCTAACACACTGCACTCATACTCTATACAACATGTTAATAGAGAGGCAACCATGTGACTAATTATCTTGCAAATTACGTATTAGAAATGAGCGATGATAAAAAGATTGGATACAAAAGTGAGGAATGGGAAAATTTAAGCACAAATTTAAGTCAACATTGGTGGCAAAAGCAAAATCATATCACATAACCCACCATGAGATAGAAGTACCCACATTAATATCCCAATGTGCTCAGCCCAGGAATAATTAAGAGAAAAGATTTAGCATGAGCCAAAGGATGATTTCAAGGACATCCACCCAAACTGACATTATGAGAATGTATGTCATAGTGTTTATTTCTAAATTGTCGGTGAGCCCATTGTCATTTTCATTTCTGCATTTGATGCTTGATCCTCACAATGGATATGTGTGTGAGGTTTTTTCTTGGGGAGACAAGTGAATTTTCTGGGAAACATAACATAGTTGCATTTGGAAAAAGTGTTCAAAAAAAAGTATGTTTTAATTCTATATGCCATAGAGTGTATTTTGGGTGACGAGTTAATGAATATTGACCATCGCTACAGGGTGAATTTTGATATGGCATCCATGTTTGT
Organism: Cunninghamia lanceolata; assembly: GCA_027924645.1. NCBI lineage: Eukaryota > Viridiplantae > Streptophyta > Pinopsida > Cupressales > Cupressaceae > Cunninghamia > Cunninghamia lanceolata. The sequence goes on along the minus strand of BSBN01000870.1, from coordinate 11,752,936 downwards.
AGTGGTCATACTAGACCTAGGAGAAGAGATCGAAACTATTTAGGCTTTGGCAAAAATAATGGTGAAGTAGAGCATCTTAGGTGGCCTCTATTATGTCAGAAAATGTCCCCTTGGGGGCTTTTCCCTCTTAAGGTTTAGCTCCGGGTCCTTAGAATGCATTTAGATCATATTGCATGTTAATTTTGAATCCCGATGAGAAAACCCCAAAGTCTTGTGGTAAATAGGACCTAGGGGATGATATTTTGATGACCCCTGACTCAATATGGGAGGGTGGACTTGGACGCTAGCGCCTTAGTCTTGTCCTATTTTGGGTCAGCCCTAAATTTAAATGTCGGTTTTATGACGGTTACTTAGGTCTTATGCTGACATCTCAAGTTTGAATTACAAAATTCTTAGTGGCAATATTTATAGTTGCATATATAAGCATGTTTAGTGTTTCATTTGTAAATTAGAGAAGATGATTATGAACTTTTGGCAAATTTGTGATTTTAGAGTATCCATGATATTCATTGTTGTAGAGTAGACCATTGTTATTGTGTTTGTGATTACAAATTTAGCTTCATCTTCTCATGTGATTGAAGAGCCTTCATTTATGTGAGATCTACATTTCTAAGGTGATATTTATTGTGTTTTCAATCATTTATCATTTGGATTTTGCCTCTATCCCGCAAAGATACACACTCTCATCTAACAATGATGTTCGAAAGACTTGAATGTCTCTCTGATGCTTGACCGAGGCAAGCCTCTAAACACCACAATTCCCAACCACACTCCTTGTGATTATAGGTTACAGGTTTCACATCTGGATGGAGTGGAGTTACAGAAGAAGTGTTTGTGATGACAAGGATTCAGGATCCGAAAGAAAGAAGTGAAATAGAGCATTTTTGGGACATGGGCATTAGTGACAGTGTCCTCATGAGTTGCAGAATAGAAACAAATTGGACAGTGATAATCAGCATCTGAAGAGCTTTTGACATCTTGAAAAACATCCGGCATTGGACTAGGGCGCTAGTGGAGGTGTCCTCCACATCTTCCGGGGCATAAACGAAAAGTGCAGTGAAGATCAGTGTCGGAAGAAAATCAAGATTCCGTGCAAAAAATAGTACCTTGGACAGGGGTGCTAGTGGAGGTGTCCCCAATTGTTCCGCATCTTGAATTTCAAAAAATGGTCAATTATTAATCTCTGCCTACTATCTTAATCTACAGGGATTTGTCATAATTCATCAATTTGCTTACTGTTTTATATAATTAGGGTTTTAAGAGTATTTGAGTATTAAATTGAGATATTGATTGATAAGATCTAAGTTTCTGCATCATTCCAAGTGACATCCCGACCTATTAGGTGAATATTCTCACTTAGTAGAGATTCAAATCGGTTGATATGTCCTTGAATGTTTGTGGTGAAAGGAGGATTTACCCTTGAAACCAAAAACCCCATCTTCCCCCTTTTACCACTAAATATTTTGGTGAACCGTGTTTTTGAATTTTTGCATCTTGTTGAGTGTTGTGTGATAGATTTGCATTCATTGATCTTATTACATTTGAAAAATTACAAAAAAAAATCAGAAATTTTTGAAAAATTTGAAAAAAAGTGGCATCTTAGGCTTATATTTTAGCAGAATTTGAATTAATTAACATTTAATTTCAGTAATTTTCATTAGATCTAATTTAAATTATAGAAATTCATCATTTAGTATTCACTTGCATTGCATTTTCATGCTTAAATTGTCAAAAATTGCTTGAAATTGTGCATTTTTCATAAAAACCTAGTTTTGCATTAGCTAGGGTTTGTAGTTAAAATCTTGTTTCAGATTTTACTACCCTTTTAAAATACTCATTTAGGACTGATTTTTAATTCTAGTGCTGCATCATAGTGTCCTTTTTGCAAAAAAGTCATGTCTAGGGTTTGAAAACCTTGCATTTTCACTAGATTTGACCTTATTGTCTCCCTAGAATCGCATTATAGGTGTGTTGTAAAGGATTTTGCTACATTATTTGACTGATATAAGGGTTATTATCTTCTTCCCCTCCTCAAATTTCTTACAACACCCTTTATATTAGGCTTCTACATTGAAAATTAGTGAAAAAGTGCATATTTTAGGTGTGTTTTCACTAGGTTTTGACTTGTCATCACTCTAGATATGCACTATAGGTGTGTTGTGAAGGATATTGTTGCATCATTGGAATGTTATTAGGCATATTATTTTCTGCCCCTCATCAAATTCCTTACAACACCCTTTCTATTAGGCTCCTACATTGAAAATTGGTGAAAAATTGTATATGTTAGGTGTATTTTCACTAGGTTTTGACTTGTCATCGCTCTAGAATTGCATCAAAGGCATGTTGTGAAATATATTGTTGCATCATTGGAATATTATTAGGCATATTATTTGCTTCCCTTCTTTAAATTCTTCACAACACCTCTTCTTTCACTCATTTGCATTGAAAAAAGTTGAAAAATCAAGCATTTTAGGTCATTCATACATACTTTTGCAATAGTGTTGAAAATTTTTAAAACTTGATTTGGCATTCACATGAAAACATACACATGGCATCTTCATCTCATTGTTCTTTGGAATATTTACATGCATATATCACAAACTTTGAGAATCTCTACAAATTCCTTAATATGAATCCTCATGTCATTACTTATATACAAACTATGTATCATAAGGATATATTTATGTGCTCTTCCTTTGAAATCCTTGACTATGTATTTGATTTTGACAACTTCGTATCTCTCATCAATACACACCCTTGGGTAGTAGAAGAATTAATAAAACACACTGAGAATGATGAATATGAGAGCTCTCTTAAAGTTTGGAATTAATAGCCAAAACATATGGAGATGATACTGACAATGATAATGATGATGATGATTCCATAAGTTATCCTACTTCTCCTATAACTGAATTTTCAAGAACCCTAGATGAGAAGACTAGGGATAGCTCTAGTAATTCCAAGGCTCTCCCTGGCCAAGATGAAGCATTAGTGGATGCCATAATAATAACACAAGACTATTATAAATACAATGAAATAATTGGCATGACATAAATGGATAAGGAAAAGTTTCATAACTCACCTTGTCCACAGAGAGATGGCATCTATGCTAAGGTTCTTCCCCCGTCATCCTTGCAAGGATCGAGAGGTTTTCATCGACAACAAAATATTTCATCGAGACCAATGAGATTTGAACATGGTGATTCCTCCTCTAATGTGCAAACTCCTATGAAAAAACATAATAATACATTTGAAGAGATAAATAGTAAGACAAGAAGAAATAGACAAGCAAGAGAAAGGAGGAAGAGAAGACAAGATTTTGCCCAACAAAATGCACCTCAACAAGAAAACATTCAACCTAACATTGAAACAAACCGAGAAGAACTTAAGAATGAACAACCTGAAAACAAGAACAAAAGTTGGGCTATGGTACCTTATAAACCTCTCTCCTCTAGCATTAGAGATTGGGAAGATGATGACCTACTCGATGATGACCACTAGTTCGATTGTCTCTGCAGGTAAGTATTTCTAACCTTTTACCTCTGTGTTGTGTTTCCCCTGTGATGTGTTATGTGTTGTTTAGGCCTCCTAGGATGACCCTTAATACTCTTGTAAGGTTAAGGATACCGGGAGACCGCCTCTATTGTGACCCTTCTATTTGTATCATCATTCTTCTATATTGCCTCTCCTCTATTTTCATTGTTGTGTGTTGTGTCTTTTGGACATAGCGTTGCAGTTGGTGACTTGGGAGCACCCTCCTACATGACTGTCCCTAATGCACTTGTTTCTCCTCTCTCGATTTGTTGTTTACCTTCTTCTAGTGGATCTATCTAGCTGGCAGATGACGAAAAACATATAATACTAATACTAACCTAGTGTCCCTTCAACGAGAAATTAAAAAGTGGACCTAGTCCATACATGACGATGGGGTTGATATATATTATCCAATGCTTGGCTAGTAGAATCACTTCGTGTGAGATTTTGATGATGTCTTATCGCAATAACAAAACATAACAATACTGCTGCTCCGCGCACTTTGTTTATCTTAGATCTCACCTTGCTTGGCTCTTTATGTGAATGATCATATGCATTGTTGTTTATCATAATTATATGGTTACTAACAGCTTTTCTTGCAGAAAATTGTGTGTTTGTGGGAACATTTGGTGATTGTAAAGTGCATGTCACCTCTGGGGGCGTGGGCTTTGCAAGAGCTCGTGTTCCCTTGTGTGTTTTCTTCCTACCTTAACGTGCTTGATATCGATACACGATATCAACCACCTTAAGGTGTGGGCATATGTAAGGTAAGCTGTCTGATGATTTTGGTACTAACGAAGTGTATTTGAAGCCCTCTGCAGAGGCGGGATGTTGTATCTCCTAGTGAGTACACATATTTCTTTTTTATATTGCAATCATTTAAGCCCTCTGCGGAGGCAGAATATCATGCATATCCTTTTTATTTTAAGCCCTCTGTGGAGGCAGAATATCATGCATATCCTTTTTATTTTAAGCCCTCTGCGGAGGCAGGGATGGTGAATTTCTCAAGGAGATTGCACATCCTATCATTTTCTAAAAGTCCTCCAAGCATGCAGGGTGGATCTGAGACTATCCTACCCTTAAGCGTGTCTTTGACGATTGCTGTGGTGAAGCTCAATCATTGGTGTGTGCCTGTAATGTGCCTGAAATGGTAGCAAACCTAGCAATAGGTTTCTTCCATCGCTTGTTTTTCATGTTTTCTCTGTGTCTTCCATGTGTGTGTGTATGGCGTGTTTGTTCCCAAGCATAGTTTCAAGACTGGTGGCGATGAACTCCTCTTATGCTTTGAGATTTGTATGGCATGTTTGTTCTTAAGTGTAGTTTCAAGACTGGTGGCGATGAGCTCCTCCTACACTCTAAGATTTGTATTGCGTGTTTATTGCCCCATATGCAGTTTCAAGACTGGTTGCGATGAGCTCCTCCTGCATTTTGGGTTGTGTGTTTACTTTCCTTGTACTTGCATTTGCATTTAATATATGAGAAAATGAAAAAGAAATAATCACTGCATTCACTGTATTCACTATGTTTTGTGTCTTCAATACTATCTTCTCCATGTTTTGTGTGCCTGTTATTGTCTTCAATGTGTTTGGCGTGTCTTCACTATGACTGACGTGTTTGTTGTGTTTGTTGACCTTACTTTAATGCATGTATTGGCCTTGCGTTTATACATACATTAAAGTGGGGGCTAAATGTTATGTCAGAAAAATGTCCCCTTGGGGGCTTTTCCCTCTTAAGGTTTAGCTCCTAGGTCCTTAGAATGCATTTAGATCATATTGCATGTTAATTTTGAATCCCGATGAGAAAACCCCAAAGTCTTGTGGCAAATAGGACCTAGGGGATGATATTTTGATGACCCTTGACCCAATATGGGAGGGTGGACTTGGACACTAGCGCCCTAGTCCTATCCTATTTTGGGTCAGCCCTAAATTTAAATGTCAATTTTATGACCGTTACTTAGGTCCTACGCCGACATCTCAAGTTTGAATTACAAAATTCTTAGTGGAAATGTTTGTAGTTGCATATATAAGCATGTTTAGTGTTTCATTTGTAAACTAGAGAAGATGTTTATAAAATTTTGGCAAATTTGTGATTTTAGAGTATCCATGATATTCATTGTTGCAGAGTAGAGCATTGTTAATGTGTTTGTGATTACAGATTTAGCTTCATCTTCTCATGTGATTGAAGAGCCTTCATTTATGTGAGATCTACACTTTTAAGGTGACATTTATTGTATTTTCAATCATTTATCATTCGGATTTTGCCTCTATCCTTCAGGGATACACACTCTCATCTAACAACAATGTTCGAAAGACTTGAATGTCTCTCTGAGGCTTGACCGAGGCAAGCCTCTAAACACCACAACCCGCAAACACACTCCTTGTGATTGCAGGTTACAGGTTTCACATTTGGATGGAGTGGAGTTGTAGAAGAAGGTTGCAAACAATAAGGATTCAGGATCTAAAAGAAAAAGTGAAACAGAGCATTTTTAGGACACGGGCGTTAGCGACAATGTCTTCCTGAGTTGCAGACATAGAAACAAATTGGACAGTGATAATCAACATCTGAAGAGCTTTTGACATCCTGAAAACATCCAGCATTGGACTAGGACGCTAGTGGAGGTGTCCTCCGCATCTTCTGGGGCAGAAACAAAAAGTGCAATGAAGATCAATGTCAAGAGAAGATCAGGATTCCGTGCATAAAACAATACCTTGGACAGGGGTGCTAATGGAGGTGTTCTTGACTATTCTACATCTCAAACTTTGAAAAATGGTCAATTCTTAATCTCTGCCTACAATCTTAATCTACAAGGATTTGTCGTAATTCTTCAATTTGCTTACTGTTTTATATAATTAGAGTTTTAAGAGTATTTGAGTATAAAATTGAGATAATGATTGATAACATCTGAGTTTTCGCATCATTCCAAGTGACAGCCCAACCTGTTAAGTGAATGCTCTCGCTTAGTAGAGATTCAACTCAGTTGATATGTCCTTGAATGTTTGTAGTGAAAGGAGGATTTACCCTTGAAACCAAAAACCACCATCTTCCCCTTTTTACCACTAAACAACCTCGATGATCTCCCCTTAGTGGTAGTGATCCCTGGTTTGGGTGTTCTGGTACTAAGTGGGGCTTCCTCAACCTCTAGATCGTCCACCCTGGCATGTAAATCTTTCATTTTCACTGACTTCTTGGTTCATGATGAGAGGAGGAACGCAACACAAAGCGGACATTAGATTTTCTCAAATAGGCCACAAGAATAATGAAGGATCTAAGTATTAAATGGATGATATCACTATTTATTGATAGTTCAGATGATGAAGGGTAATTCCATAATTACTGTTACATGGATGTTGGTAGAACAATATGTGTTACTGTGATGTATGTATTTCCTTTTGGCTGATTATGCGGCAACAATTTGTTATAGGGCCGGAAATGTAAAATTGTTACTGTATAAGGACAATTTTGTGTTCATGGGGTTTTTTAATACACCAATAATTGCCACAATCTTGGTAATTTTGTCACTTACTAGGATGATATATGTTTTTTATCCATGTTTAATATAAATGAGAGCAGTCCCCCTGATCATATTTACCTACCAAAAATAAAATAAACAAATAACACATTTTAATTAAAATATCAATATAAGCATATTGCACATTGACACATATCAAATTCTCCTTGCCTAATACACTCACAATAATAAAACCCTCCCCAACTACTCAATCCTCTCCCTGGCCCACTATTCCAAGAAAAAAATATTTGAACATTTTCTTAAACCAAAAGAAAAACAAAATTAAAAGAATACATAGTCAATCAAGTGGAAATTAAAAATATATGGCTACATTGAAACTATCACTTATATGGTCATCCTTTTGCAAGAAAATTCTCTCCATATAAAAATGATTTGAATACATGTACAACACTTCAGTCAGAAGAGATGAACTTCATGCCCTACCCCTTTGATGGTGGCGAAGGTTCGACTCTGATATACTTCTATCCACCCTCCAACCTATTGATTCACAATTCTGTAAGTATATCTTAAACATAAACTAATAAGCAAAGAAATGTTGGCAACTTGGCAAGCATCATTGAGAGAGACACTGCTGGTATGGTGAAGTTTAATTGAACACAGATTTTGGTCCAGCAAAGAAGACTTAGTCATTTTGACTAAGTGTTGGCAGTATTCAAAGATAACGACAGAGAGACAATATTGTGATCAATGTTTGTCTATAGTTGAAGACCAGGTCTTGCGGTTTTGGTATGTTTCTTCTAATCCTTGGATGATCCTAAATCTAGAGTTTCACCTTTTGATCATCTCCGGAAGTGTAGTTTTAGATAGGCAAAGTCCAACATAGTAGAGAATAGAGGTAATCAGAGCAGAACACAATTGTTTTGGTCCGCGTTCCTCTGGTATTGCATATTTCGTTATGCAGTTTTGAGGTGTTGTAAACACATATATGAAGTCTCTAAATCCAAAGTTACAGGTCCTGAAGACCACAAAGATAGTTATGGGCATCTGTATATCGCTACTTGGATTGATAGTGGTTGACTATGACAGAGTTTGTATTTTGATGGTCCGCATTTTGCTGCATGTTGATATTATGTTTTGCAGTTCTAGAGGTATGATCTGAGATGTCTAAAAAGTCTTGAATATGATTTTGAGCAAGTTATGTGGTCTGCACCAAAAGTTATGATCTAACAGATAGACTGAACCTGTGGTAGTAAGTGTATAAGGCTGACCTAATACTTTGATTTGGTTGCGGTAAGATCTATTGATTGGAACTTTATCTTAAGTGGTTCTATAGTTGGAGCCGACATATGAGAATATGGTTCAAATGTTAAATGGGTCCACTATGTATTTTGGTGAATGAATTTGCCCAACAAGTTACATAATGCTTAACTACACGCTTCATCTAAGTAGACCAATCCAAAGTGAAGTTTGCAAGTGTTGCGGATAGATATATGAGATCCAATTCGATGTTTGAGAGATGATGTGTAAATATGATTGTGTAAGTGTGTGACATGTGAGGATCGGTGATTTTGTGAGGGCAACAATGTTGTTATATGGAGCCTAATGAGACTCGGAGGTTAAATTTTCCCCACTTTTATCAGCACAGTTTCCCCGCAAATTATTTAACGGGGGAGTGCAGGGGGGGTAGAGCCCCTCGTTGCCCCCAGCCGGGGGCTCGGGGGCAGCGCCCCCGAAGCAAAAATTGCCTATTATTTTATAAAGGCGTCGAGAATTATTTTTCTATTAGCCGACATAAAAAACCCTATTTTTGTAACTGACATAAGGCTTGATAAAAGTGGCTAAGGGTTAAGGTTTCAATTTTGTATTGTAGCATTTGCAACGGTATTGAGTTGTCGGGATTACTGGTTGTAATCGGTTTGATTTACTGGATAATAATATTGGACTCTCTGTTGGTGGATGTAGCCCGAGTTTGGGTGAACCACGTTAAAACTTGTCTCTCGCTATTATTATTTCTGTGTATCTTCATTCCTCTGTTTAATCTTTATTTGCATTTAATTGATATCTTCTGCTAGCTAACCCTAACAGATAAGAGCAGAAGAAGAGAGATCTTATTCTCATGTAAGAGCAGGACAGTGAATCAGAGCATTTGGAGATGAAGAGTTTTGAGATAGTTTTTTTAAGCTTCATTGGAGCTATAACCATGCATTTGTAGATGCAATCAGAGCAATTCATTTTGGCAGTGAGCCACCTTTCTTTCTCTTTTTTTCTTTTGGCAGTGAGCTTGTATGCAGTGAGCATCCTTTGTAGGGTAGTGAGCCTCTTTGTAATTCGGTATTGCTATTACATAATCATTGTGAGCTAACACTCACTGTGGTTTTTCCCAGTTTTGGGTTTTCCACATAAAAATCCTAGTGTTCATGTGTTATGCCTTGTGGTTGTTCATTCTGTGTTTAATTTGCTTTATTGTTATTGGATGTGGCAAATGGATTAAAGGTTTAATAAGTAAACGGTTTAATAGAATACTGATTCACGCCCCTCTCAGTATTTTGGGTGTTCAACAAGAAATATATTTATGTAACATAAAGCTACATTTCAAGATATGGAATCTTCAATAATATTAGAGATCCCAAAACAAGGAAAGTTTTTAACCTGTTCAGCAGAGTACCATGGGTACCAATGTATTTTTAGAGGAAGATTAAGTTGTTTATGAGAGAAACTTGTTGTAGTTGGTACTACTGAATGTATGCCTCCATTATTTATCATGTTCTTAGTTTAGATAGAATATAGTTGAAGATTTTATACAGTTGGAGAATTGTTCATTGTAAGATTATAGAAAGCACTAGAAGGAAGCTCCAGGATACAAAATCACAGAGAAATTTATTGATCGCCCTTATTCCCTAGCTATAGTCATGGAAGAACGAGAAATTTATAGATTTCCATGACCATGGAAGAGCTTGAGGTTCAGAAATTTTTGTAATAGATCTTGTGTACTTTTGAAAAATCAAATGATCACTATCAAGCGGTGGAACTGAATCGATAATTGTAATCTCTACCAAAAAATGTCAAGCAATGGATAACTTTGCTTAGTTGATTGTAATCCTTCAATTGCAAAATATCTTCAACGCTGATTGATTTGGCACTTAATATCTGCATTGAAGTCTCATTATATGTGGGCAGTGGATTTTCATAGTATAATGAAGACCAAAGGAGTCCAATGCATCAAGAAAAACATTTGCGCAACCAATTTCATCTATTGTGCAACATTTTTGATAGGTGAAGCAAATCCAAACTTTGGTGCAACTAATTAAATGAAAGGCAAATGTGAAACCAAAAAGATGGAACTAAGTCATCAAAGAGTTAAAACAAAGCAAATATAATGTTGCACAACATATTGGAATGTAACAATAAAAGAATGTGCAACACATTGGAGACATGGTGCAAGTAATAAAGTCTAGCACATAAATAAAAACACAACATAATGTGGATAGTGTTTGAACCATGACACTTGATATCTTTATATTGTGCAAGCATTTAAACAATAGCATGGAAATTTAAACTCGCAAGGAGAATACAAAACATGGCATAGTAATAGATTTTTAACAATGACAAAGTTTAAAACCTATTATTTAAACTATGAAATATGTTTTCTATAATAATATATTAAGGGCATAATTTTAATTGATTGTGAAACAACATTAACCATAAATTCCAAATCATTTTCTCTAATACAAACTCAAATTGTCATCACAGATCATGCTAGAATGAGAAAAGATTTAGCATAAAATATTTATTTTACTTTTTGATGCATTTTTTTCCTAATGTAATTGCATAAATAATGTACATAATTATAAACGGAAGGGTAGCAATATATCTTTCATATCTACAATACAACTGCACCAACACTCTTAACAAAAGTTGAAATTCATCACACCGACTTATCATTCCTACTAATGTAACCCTTAATGCAAACCCTAACATCCATTATTTGAAACCTTGATGTATCTCTCCCTAAATCATTAAATGCCATTAGACATCCAATTACTATCTCTTAGGAAAATAAAAACCATACACTACAAAACTAACCTTCACACAGTAGATGCAACAAAGAGGGTGTAAACTTGGCAACAATGAGATGCAATAGAGATTGTAGAGTTGATAGGTCTAGATGGTGTAACTTTTGGGAAATCAATAATAAATTTAAAACTAAAATTTACCAAAGTAAAGGTAGTTATTTATAGTTTTTTCATTACACAACATTGCGCTCCAATGTGAATTTATAGCGAGAAGATTTTAAAGGAGAGAACAATATAATGGTAGATGAAAATAAATGTCATCTTTCTAGATTATGGCTGGAGAGTATTTAGAGAGTCAACAAAGAGGTCAGACAAGACAACTTGCAAGTTGGATGAATAAAAAAACATTCCCAATAAATGTCACCTCCAACTCTTAACTTTATAATTTCCCTGATCTCTACATGCTATAGTCTCTTTGTCATTTTTGTTTTGTTGTAGTTCTCACTTTTTAACTTGGCCTTGATTGCACTTTGAATAATAAACCCCTGAAACAAACCACTTAGGTCAGGTAAATATTGCTTTAGCAGATAAAATTGGGAAGTGGGTTTGGGTGAATGCAAAATAGTATCGGGGTATTTTAAAGCATAGGCTTGCTCGTTTAAAATGGAAACAATCATGGAAAAAATAATCCCAAAGAGATAAAAAGGGCTAAAGGCAACATAAATAGGGAATAATCAATCATCTATAGTCTTACTTCTACACTTCTTACTTGCTCATCAGACCTATATGTGCAAGAGCTATTAAATGCCAAGTCGAGGTTATAAGTTTTGGAAGCCAAGGACCAGGCAAGGGATCACAAAATGCATGAGATTATAGTTGCAAATTGGTTCTTAAAAGAAGGAAATAAAGTTTTAAAAGAGCAGATGGCAATGTTACAAGAGGCTCTTTCAGTAGGGAAGCAAGAGTGGCAAGACATGAAGTCAGCTTGGAAAATTTTGAAAGAAACAAAAGCAACAAATGGATATGTGATAAACTTTAAAACAAATAAAGCGGAGGTGCAAGCACCTCAACAAGCAAATCCTTTGGGAGGAAGTATAAAAGGAAATAACAGGGGAGATATATCAAAAGAAGTTAGAGCATGGACTCAAGTCAGTAGTGGTTCCACAAGCATGGAGGTAGAAACAAACACAAGTGTCGATAGAATTCAAGAAAGAGAGCTCAATGAAAGACAAGTTAGAGAAATAAATGTAATTATTAGAGTAAGAGAGAATGGGAAAATTGAAAGTACTTTCAATCTCACAAGTGACTTTTTAAAAGACAAGTTGCATTGGCAAGGGAAAACCTGCCAAGCGAAGAGGGTCGGTAAGATACATGAAGAGAGGGATCAGCCTATAAAAGTTGTTATGGCAAGCACGCATGACAAGTATCATCTTTTAAGAAAAAAAGAATTTGAGGGGCTCACACTTCTTTCTAGACGAGGATTTAACCAATAGACAACAAGAGGAGACAAGGGAGGAAGTGGCAAAAATAAGAGCAACAAGAGATGAAGGCAAACATGCATGATTGTACAATGGGAAGGATATTATAGCCAATTTTGGGCCTCATGGTAAGGCAGGGCAGCAAGATGGTAGCAAAGAGAAAACAATTGATTCTATTTTAGGAAGGAAAGCAATAGGGCCAACTTGGGTAAAAAGGTGTGAAGACTCAACTTTGAGTCTTGTGTGCCAAAATACATAGCAATCAAGTCCTACCCAAGTTTACTTAAGCTTAGTATGTTGGAATTGTAGAGGTTACCCTTGGAAAAGGGGGTCTGAGTTAGGGTTGATTGCAGAAGGTAGAGACATAATTAGTTTCACAGAAACTCATGAGCATGAAGGATGCAAGACTCCTAGGTTTGAAGGTTACATGAAGTTGGTGGTTTGGAACAAGGTAGCTAGAAATGGTAAAGGGTATGGGGGAACAATGGTCTTAGTGAAAGAAAAAGAAGGGTGTAACATTCAACTAGAAAGAGAAGATACAAATAAGCACTATATTTGGTTCAAAATCTTAGAAAATGAAATCACATAAGAATCGCAGCCTATTATTTTGCACCACAGGTTTCAAAAACTTACAAAATAAATGGGTTAGACAACAAGGACCCATATGCAACCCTAAAAAAAGATATTGCAACCTACTCTCAGCAAGGAGAAGTTCTTTTAGTAGGAGATTTCAATGCCAAGACAACAAAGGAGCAAGCTAGCAGTTTATATTGCAAAGAGGATCATAATCCTATTTGGCTTACAAAAGAAGGAAATCACCAGTGGTCAAGATGTTCAAAATATAACAAGGATGGTAACCATTTTGGGGAAGAATCGCTTTCTTTATGTGGCACTTTTGACTTAGTTATTTTCAATGGTTTGGATAGATGGAAGAAGTCATGAAATTTTACTTGCATTACGTATGATGGCGCAAGTGTTGTTGACTATGCAATTTGTTGGCAAAGCTTGATTGAAAGGATAGAGGAAGTTACGATTGGGGAGTATATTTGGGACTTGTAATCAGACCATAACTCAATTTACATAAAGTTATATTGGCTTCAAAATAAGCAACATGGGAGGAAAATTCATTGTCTTAGGCAATCGTCATCAAAGGGCAGAATTCTTTTGACTTAAGAAAACAATATTATCTTCAAGGCAACGATATAAAGATTCAATAAGCAGGAGAAAACTAGTTTTCAAGGTCTCAATAGTCATGAGTTAACAAATATTATCAAAAGAGCACTTGGGAAGTACAAAAGAGCAAAAATTAAGAAAGCAAAAACTAATTGCTTTCCTGTAAATGTTTGGTTTGATGAAGAATGCAAAATGGCAAGGAGAACTTTGAAAGAATCGGGCAAAAAGAAGATGAATATAAAGTTGTTCAAACAGATCTTAAAACAAAAAAAGCCGAGTTCATGAACACAAGAAGAGAAGAATTAATTTATCTTGAAAAGAATAACCCAAAGCTTTTTTGGAAGGAGCTTCAATTAAGAAAGAAACAAAATGAAAACAACATTTCAGCAAATCAATGGTTAGACTATGCAAGACAACTTTATGAGCGGGAATCAGAGGTTGAGCCTCTCCCCTTGATCAACATAACAACAAAGCTTTTCACCTTGCAAGAGGTGGAGATTGGTATAAAAAAATTGGGTGTAGGAAAAGCTAAGGATTTGGTTGAGCTTCAAGCAACGTATCTAAAGTGGGGAGTGAGCACTCTTGCACTGCACTTTATGAGAATTTTCAACAACATCATTCAACAAGGGTTCCCAAAAGATTGGACAACCAGCCTAGCGATACCTTTTTTTAAGAGTGGTGATGTTAATAACCCCTCAAACTATAAGACCATAATGATCAATCCTTTGTTTGCGAAATTATTTGGTAGCATGGTAGAAAATTGAATCAACAAGTGGGCAGAAGAAAAACAAAAGCGAGTAAAAGGGCAAGCGGGTTTTAGACCTAAACACTCTATAGTTGATCACAGAATCATGTTAAGGCACATCATTAAAAAAGTCTGGGAGGTAAGGGAGGAAGCTTTTTGTTGTTTTGGTGACTTCAAAAAGGCTTTTAACATGATACCTAGGATAAGCAATAGTGTAGAATGGAAGAACTTAGGATTCCTATGCATCTTAGAATGACTCTCCATAGACCTTATGAAGAGGTCAGAGTCAAAATCATAACTTCAATAGGCATTTTAGAAAGTTTTAGGAGTGACATTAGGGTCAAGAAAGGCTGCCCACTTTCACCTACTCTTTTTGGATTATATATTGACAAACTTCAAGAGTGGCTGAACTTGCAAGGAGGGATGTGTTGATATATTGTCATTGATGTCAAAGTTGGATGGCAAAGGAAAAGTGCATAGAAGCAAAATGACTAAGGCAAAGAAAGGAAGAGTTATTGATTTGTTGCCATTTCAAGTCGTATGACCAAACTGAAGACTTCATTTTGTTAAAGACCCAAATGAGTATCCCCAAAAGAGGAAGAGGCACGTCTTTTCAAAATAAAGACTTGGAAGAAATTTTTTTTATTTAAGACTTATGATATTAGCGAAGTTCTTATTTTTAGAACTAGTTCGCAAGTTCAGTTTTTCACCGATTTGCCGACTAGCCAATGGAAGCATTGACAAAGGAAAGTGTTGAAAGAAAAAAAAATTTCATTGTCGAGAAAGTTTTCCTTTTGAGAACTACTTTCGAAGTTCAACATTTTGCTGATTCGCCAACAAGGCGATAGAAACTCTCAAAGTCAAAGGTTTGTGTTTTGATTAGTTCGCCAATAAAGAGAGTGTTGAAGACAAAGATGAGTTTGGGATCTTAGAGAATCACCGACAAAGGAAAACTAATGAAGTGAAGAGTGTATCGGCAAACTTCTCCGTTTTGGAACTAGTTCATAGTTTCCAAAATTTGTTGACAAGCCGATAGGATAGAACAAAGGGCTAAGTTCGTGGTTTGTCACTTGTGTCAATGAAGGGAACTAAGCCGTAGTTCGTGGTTAGTAATTTTCGCTGACAAAGGCAATCAAAGGGCAAAGTTCAGGATTTGGAGGAATCACCAATAAAGAAGAAATCGACCAAGGTTTGTGAAAGAGTGATTTCGCCGATAAAGGTGATAAAAGCGATAGAGGTGATAGAAGGCAAAGTTTGAAGAAATGAAGTTTTGCCGATAAAGGTGGTAGAGAAGAAAAGTTCAGAGAATGAGCTTTTCATCGATAAAAGAGACGAGCCGAAGTTCATAAATAGTAACATTTGCAAATAGAGCCAAAGAAAGAAGAGTTCTGAATCTTGAGAAATCACCAATAAAAGGCAAAGAGATCATAGTTCCAAGAAAGCAATTTTCGCCGATAAAGAAGCAAATAAAGCCAAAGTTAGCAAAATGATAAATTTGTCGATAGAAGAGGAAAATGAATGTTTTAAACAGCTATATTTTGGCACTTAATCTGCATGGTGTAAACAACAAATTACATGGAGATGACAGAGTAAAACAACAGAAAAGCTGGAGTTTTGCATGCGCTGAAGTATAAATAGAACTGCGACTATGGTTGTTTTTAAAGCATGCATAAAGCCACATGGAAAGTGGATTTTTCTGGGAGATAAGAGTGTGTTGCTAGACATGTAAAAAGCAGAAGTGTAGAAAAGCAAGGGTTTTTGCATGCAGAAAAACTAGAGTGCACACATGCAAATGTGCAAGTGTATGCAGAGTTAGCTACATATAAACAAAAGCTATTGTACACAAAATGAGACGATTGTGTTGTAGAAATGAATTGATGCAGGCATGAGTAGAATTGAAGTGCGGAGCAAATATGGGTGAGTAGAGGGAGAGGAGAAGAGTGTGTATGAATTAAAAGGTGCAATTAAGGTTGATAAAGAACCAAACGATTGCATACATGTATATGTGAAGATTTAGCGAGGTTGGTGCCTCCTATGGACTGAGTTGGTGCTCAGATCAGGGGATTGTAGTCTTCTTAGAGTTGGTGCTCTTAAATCAAGGATTTGGTGATTCCTTGGAGTTGGTGCTCTTAAATATTGTAATCAAGGTTTCATTTGTGAGGCTGGATTAGGACGGTATATCCTAGTAGCATTTTTTGACCATGGTTTTTCCCACATTGGGTTTTCCATGTATATATGGTGTTCATGTGTGCATGCTTTCTTATTGTTGATGTTATTACATTGAAAGTCAATTTAATCTGCATTCTAGAGGTTTGAAGTTTGAAGTTTTGTTGATCTACTGATTCATCCCCCTCTCAGTAGATTGCTTGTGTTCTAACAATTGGTATCAGAGCAAAGTTCCTTGGAGAAGCATAACAGCTAAAGGTTGATCTAGGAGATTGAACACATGTCCGGTCAAGAAGGATCTCACTCAAACAAAGCACCATTGTTTGATGGAACGAATTATGCATTCTGGAGTATACAGATGGAAGCCTACCTGACTTCAATAGGGTACGATGTATGGAAATCTGTTAAGGATGATTATACTTCTCCTGGAACTCCTGCAACAGACCAGATGAGTAAGAAGGAATGTGAGAATAATGCTAAGGCTAAAAATGCAATTCTATATGGTTTAGCTAACTCTAAATTTGTGAAAGTAATGCAATACAAGTCTGCTAAAAAAATCTGGGATAAGCTTCAGAGCATATATGAAGGAGATAGAAAGGTGAAACAAGCCAAGCTGCAGACCTTTAAAGCAAGATTTGAAAGCCTGAAAATGAGAGAGGAAGAAAAGATTTTTGATTACCCGCTTAGAGTTGATGAAGTTGTGTGTTACATCCCCAACTTTTGATTAAGTTTAATCTTACTTTTATGTGGCAAAAAGGATAAATAATCTTAGATTAATGATTTGATGTTTGTGGAAAATATCAAGTGAATCATAGTATATGGATTACAACTAATGTTTAGATTAGACATGCGATTACATGTTGTGATGATTATTTTATTATAATGTTTTATTATTTAATGATGATACATTGATCATGGTTATATGGTTGTGAGTGTAACCAGGAAAATAATCTTCCTTCAAGAGTGGAAGGAGAGTATCACTTGGGAGAAGGAAATAGATGTTGTGGGAAAGGTCAGGTTGCCATTTGAGTATCGAAATTATTCTTCGTGAACTGATGCCCCTCAGGGTAAGTATTGATCTTGTTTCCTTGATTAAGTCGAACTCAATTGGACTATAGTAGTAATGTCATTTTACATTTTCTTGACACCATTTAAGTTGATTGACTTAATGATGTTTTTAGAACATTAGTATAACCTAGTGAAACGTTGTCAGTGTCGAAGATTTCCTATGTTATTGCTTAATATTATATTAAGTTTTGCTATTAACATTAATTATTTCCTTTAAGTCTAAAATAAGGATGTGGAGGAGTGAGTCTCAACCCCAAGTCACATATTGATATCATCACCAATATGATTGATGATATCATCTTGATGATATTTTGAATATTTTAATACCCTTATGATATCATATAGATATCTATGATATCTTTTAAGTTATAAACAATATCCACTTATAACAGAATCAAATATTGTTAAGATGATAAGTGTTATTTAGTTGTGGGAACGTGCCATAATCCACAAAGAGTTGAAGAGTGGATGGCTCCACGATGGTAACATAGTTTGTGTTATGCCTTGCGAAGAGCCCGCGAAAGCAATTTGAAGTGGAGTGGATTATTATCCACTATGAGAAGGGAATAACAGTTTTGCTTTACTCAACCTCGTGGAAGAGGGAGTGAAGAGTATTTGGGGAGATACGGGAAAAGGCTCTCGGGAAAAAGAGAGATCACAATGAGGTTTGTGGAAGACTAGTCGAAGGCTTATACAAAGGGTTCTACGTCGAACTCAAAACCTTTATCAGGTATCTGTGGTATATATGTAAGCTCTTATCAGTATAAAACGATACCTCTAGGTATCGAAGACTGTGATAGTTCTTATGTCACTATTGTTTTAAACTAATCTTTAATGGGTTGAAAGGCCAATAGTTATCATGCATTGCTATAGCAGTAGAAACTAATCTTTAATGGGCCGAAAGGCCGATAGTTATTAGACACTATTGTACTAGTCTAGTTAAAACAAACCCATCGAGCCTGTTGGCACTAATTTTGGTCAAGTTTTTGAACGAGAGTGTTGGAGGGTTTTTTCCTTTTAAGCCCTCAGTCTTTTTGTTCATCGGAGTACTTGGCATTTCGGCAAAAAGTTCTTTTTGAAGTGCTCTGATTGTGTGTTGAACCACCGCATTGAACCGGTTCAATGGTTCAACGGTTTGTGAGCTTTGGTTCCATATTTTCCGTCAGTAAATCCTTTGCTCATATTTTTGATCCAATCAGCATGGTTGAACCACCGCATTGAACCGTCGGGTTGAACCGGTTCAATGGTTCAATGCTTTGTGATTTTGGGCCTTATCGGAGTGAGTGGTGCTATCGGCGAGCGTCATTTTTGTTATGCTGATGGTCTATGTCTTGTCGAGGACAAGTGGGAAGCCAAGGTGTTATCGGTATGAAGAGGGTGCTAGTTGTGCCGATGCAGGAGGATATTGTGTTGGGCCGATGCTAGTTGTCTTGCTGAAGAGGGTGTGTTTTGTGTGTATCGGGGTGATCGATGTTATCGGCGAGCATTTTTTTTGTTGTGCCGATGGTGTGTGGTCTTGCCGAGGACCTGGGAGCATGGAGTGGCCATCGGAGAGAGTGATGCTATCAGTGAAGGGGCTTGGTGTCGCTCCGATGGCGTATGTCTCGCCGAAAACCTGAGTATGGTGTGGTGGTCAGCGTGACTGGTTGTGTCGGCAGGGGATGGAATGTGTTGGCTCGATGGTCTTTTTCTCTAGCTGACAGGGGATTGCGAGGGTAGGCATCGGTGAGACTATTGAGGTCGGCCAGAGGATTTTTGGATGCTCCGATGGTGTGGGTTACGCCGACGGAGGTGGGGAGTGTAGTTTGCATCGGCGAGACTATTGAGATCGGCAGGAGAATTGTGGGGTTGGCCAATGGTGTAGGTCTGGGCGATGGGCTTTTGGCGAAGGCTTGTGCGTCGAGCGCGGCAAAAGGCGCTCGACATTTGTTATGCAAGTGACTATGCTTTTAAACTACTAAGGTGGTCTTCTCACTATGCATGTGGGATTATTTTCCCTGCATTTTTGAAACTACGATAAAACGCGTTTTGGCGGGAGTTTCTTGTTGAATGCTGCGATGGTTCCCAAGTAGGCCGCGGGTGGTTGAGCCATCAATGGCGATTGTAGCAGGGGTATGGGCGATGGTACACATGATCAGGTTGCCCGATTTTTGGCATGAAGACTCCCGGATGGTGGCACAAGGCTCGAGGCCACCTTTGTCTACTTTTTGTTTGCCGCAGCAATAACTTCTGAGCGCCATTCCTTCTAAGGACTGTATCTGGCAGATTTTTGTCAAAACCATGTAATTAATTTTTGTGGGTACACTTTCTAGCTGATATAGGCAGACTATGTTACTATTTTTGTTGTTGTTGAAAGTTGAACATTTTGGCTCTGTAATGCAATACAGCTGATTTGGTTGCTCTATGCAGCAAAACTTGTGAGTTTATGTATCTCTTGTATGTTTTTTACATGAATCCACTGATTTCATGGTTAATTTTATATGAGAAATACTATATTAGCATGTGTTTTGTTAATTCTGTCTCCAGTATTGCATGTATCTTTCTTCTGAGTCTGGATATTTAAGGAATGTTTGAGACTCTAGAACATAGAATTCCTGTGTTGAATGTCTGATCTCTTAACTTCTGCTCAAGGGGTAGATTAAATTGTTCTCAGATTGAACATTGGGAAGGGTATACTGCAGTAGGGATGCCATAAGTATAGATAGCTTAACACTTTGTATTGGGAGATATCTGTACGACAGGTATCACATGTGTCCCCCTGAAATCTAGTTTTAGCTGTTCATGCTGATCATTCACAGGTGTATGTCTACTGACTCCAGGCCCTGGACAGGCACTGATCTAGCTTTGTGTCTGTGTTATATACCATGTTCAACTCTGCATCCAAATATAAAATCAAAATCAAACTCTAAAACAACCATTAGGACAGTAGAATTAGTTTTAGGATCCAAGTCCTCTGTCTACAACTGCAAATAGGCCCAAAGCCAGCCCCTTGGCTCTTATCTTACAGTTTTGGTCTACTTACAGGAGGACTTATCTGCTTTCTGTTAGCATCCCAGCCTTTATATGCATATCCTCACGGATGTTGAGTAGGGAATACCCCCCTAGGTTTTGCAGAGCCTGAAGAAGAAGAGGAGATAAAATATAGAGTCTATCTCCTACACTGTTGGCCCATGGCCCAGAGATCCTGTTGATCATTGATGGCTACCTTGTAGGGAAATCTGGGAGTAAGCATCCAGTATGGGAAAAAACCAACAGAAATTGGTGACTCTACTGGGGAAGAATTAGAAAAGAAAAAAGAGAAGCAGTATCTCTGTGGCCCATCCGAGTCACCAATAGAAATTGGTGACTCCGCTGGGGAAGAATTATAAAAGAAAAAAGAGAAGCAGTACCTCTGTGGCCCATCCGAGTCACCAACAGAAATTGGCGACTTCGCTGGGGATCGATTTGAAAATTGTTATTTTTTGTCCTCCCTGGTGAAATATTTGTGGCCCATCCAAGTCGCAACAGAAATTGGCGACTCTACTAGGGAAGATCAATGTCATATCCATGAAAGTTTGAGTCTACAAGATTGAAGAATTAGGCCTGGATGTGTTTGTTGCAGCAGAGAAAAAGGTTGTATATGTGACTCTGCTGGTGGATGGCTCAGAAAGAAAGAAATCAATTTGTAGCTTCAGTTTGTTTGAAGCTCATTCCTCTTCAAGGAGGTGGCAACTCTGCATCAAAGAACCTAATAAAAGAACAAAATCAGTTAGAGAAGAATTTGCAGCTCCTACAACATATCCAGGTATTTCATATTGTTTGACAGACTCCCTATTTGGTGAAATAGCATTGGTTAAAAGGGAAACATTGGTGAAAACAGAGCTTGCATGCTTCTATTAGAGCTTACTCTGTATTTCAAAGGGCATACAATGTTGTTCAAAGGACTCATTTAAAGGACTTTAGGAAAGTTTGAAAAAACAGTCCAAATTTTGAGTGCCTAAAGTCATTGTTTGTAGAAAATCTGAGTAGAGAGGAGGGTTGCAAAAACATAAAGGATGTATTATCAGCCCATGCACCCTTGTGAGGTGTCAAGTGCAAAAATGTATAATAGTCAATCCCAACCATGTAATAAAAGAAGTTTCAACATAGATAGATATAAGCCCATAAATTTTAATGGCATTTGTGGCTATCCAAATGCTCTTCCACCTAAAATCAGAAAGTATTTGCCCAAATTTAGTGGTGCAAAGGATGAATCAGTTGAGAGACACGTGCAGCAGTTTATAAATGTGATAGATGACTTTGAGATT
Source organism: Cunninghamia lanceolata (assembly GCA_027924645.1). Classification (NCBI taxonomy): domain Eukaryota; kingdom Viridiplantae; phylum Streptophyta; class Pinopsida; order Cupressales; family Cupressaceae; genus Cunninghamia; species Cunninghamia lanceolata. The sequence continues at coordinate 11,731,004 of BSBN01000870.1, read as the reverse complement.
GACTATGAGGACGTGGTTATGAGATTATTTGTTCAATCTCTAGATGAAGATGCAAGGGACTGGTTTTCCTACCTTCCAGCTCACTCTGTCAGCTCTTGGCATGATTTTAAATCTGCATTTCTAGTACAATATGGTGAAATAATTTCTGAATATGCAGTTATTAGTGACTTCATGTACATCCATATTGAAGAAGATGAGTTGATCCCAGCGTTTAACCTCAGATTTATGAGGGCATTGAATAGAATTCCAGAATGCATGAGACCTAATGATGCACTGTGCTTAGTTGTCTATTTGGGAGCTTTTGATAAGAAAATGAGTTATAGATTAAGAAACAAGGAGCCCACCACATTGCATCAGGCACATCAGTTTGCAATAGATATTGAAAACAATTGGAGATATGGTATTCAAAAGGGTTATTTTTCTAAAAAATTTTGTTGTCCTGCAGCCCCTAATGTTAATGAAAGATTTAATTCAGGTGTTGACAATAAATGTCAAAGTACTCACACCCCTGCTATCCCAGTTTTTGCATCATTCCAAGTTGATGATGTTACTGTTATAGAAGAGGATGTCCTTTTTGCCCAGCAAATAAAGTTGAAAACAATGGTTTTTCAAGTAGTATTTACATGCCAGCTCCTATCAAAGAATATTCATGTTTAAATGATCCAGTTGTACAAATTTATGATCATGTGGATCAACAGTCAGTATCAGTTTCATCAGAAAGTATTAGAGGGCTGGAAAATGATACAGATAGCTCAACTTCAGAATGCATTGAAGTAGCAGAAATCTTGTATGTGGGGCAATCAGATGATAAAAATGATATCCATGACCAGTGCATAGATCAGGTTTGTTCTTCTTATGACTCTAGATCTGACAATACTGAAGAAGAATTGGATTGTCATGAAGAAGAAGCAAAGACCTTTATAATGAGCATGAATCCCCTTTATGATGAGCCTCTAGATGCATTTGGTGTTGTGAGTCCTGACTTTCAGTGGTGCAGGATTAATCCTCTTTTTGAGGATGATGATGAATATAAAGAGACAGTTGACCTAGGTGATGCATCAGTTTGTGAGGGGGGGCATATGAATTAAGTATCTTCAGTTCTTGTGAAGATAGTATGGATTTGCAAACTGTGAATAATGTATGCTCATCATCACTTGATCCAGACATGTGCAACATTGGGTGTGTGGATCAGGATTTGTTTTCAATATCAGTAGATATTGGGGGTCTCATTTTTTCTGAGTATTTTGAGTTTTTGGATCAGCTAGATGAGTGCCTGATGGTGTGCAGTAGCCAGATAAATGATGAAGACTGCCAAGAGCAGTATGATGTACCATCTGAAGAGTATAACATGCATATGTTGCTTAATGCTGAAGGATTTTTTAGCATGTATCGCTGCATGTTTGATTTTGAAATACAGAGTGACAGAGGCAGTACTACAAGTGGCAAGTTGTCAAAAACGGTGGAATATCTAATTGAGCAGATGACCTTATGGGCAAACTATGCCAATCTTTTCAGTTGGGATTGGGATCTTTCAGTTTGGAATCAGGCATTTGGCAGGAAAAAATTTTGGTTCTTCCTTTTTGGCTACCCAGGGCCACCCAAGTGATGACTAGAAATATAGTTTTTGTGCAGGTTGGTGCAATGATCGACTCTGTTGCCCAATAGATATGGCCCAATCTGCGAAACCAGAGATTCTGAGGTCCTCGCTACAGTTTTGCACCTGCACGTCCCCAGACAGAGCCAGTGTTGGCACTAATTTTGGTCAAGTTTTTGAACGAGAGTGTTGGAGGGTTTTTTCCTTTTAAGCCCTAAGTCTTTTTGTTCATCGGAGTACTTGGCATTTCGGCAAAAGTTCTTTTTGAAGTGCTCTGATTGTGTGTTGAACCACCACATTGAACCGGTTCAATGGTTCAACGGTTCGCGGGCTTTGGTTCCATACTTTCCGTCAATAAATCCTTTGCTCATCTTTTTGATCCAATCAGCATGGTTGAACCACCACATTGAACCGTCGGGTTGAACCGGTTCAATGGTTCAATGCTTTATGATTTTGGGCCTTATTGGAGTGAGTGGTGCTATCGGCGAGCGTCATTTTTGTTATGCCGATGGTCTATGTCTTGCCGAGGACAAGTGGGAAGCCAAGGTGTTATCGGTATGAAGAGGGTGCTAGTTGTGCCGATGCATGAGGATATTGTGTTGGGCCGATGCTAGTTGTCTTGCCGAAGAGGGTGTGTTTTGTGTGTATCAGGGTGATCGATGTTATCGGCGAGCGTTTTTTTTGTTGTGCCGATGGTGTGTGGTCTTGCCGAGGACCTGGGAGCATGGAGTGGCCATCAGAGAGAGTGATGCTATCGGTGAAGGGGCTTGGTTTCGCTCCGATGGCGTATGTCTCGCCGAAGACCTAAGTATGGTGTGGTGGTCAGCGTGACTGGCTGTGTCGGCAGGGGATGGAATGTGTTGGCCCGATGGTCTTTTTCTCTAGCCGACAGGGGATTGCGAGGGTAGGCATCGGTGAGACTATTGAGGTCGGCCAGAGGATTTTTGGATGCTCCGATGGTGTGGGTTACGCCGACGGAGGTGGGGAGTGTAGTTTGCATCGGCGAGACTGTTGAGATCGGCAGGAGAACTGTGGGGTTGGCCGATGGTGTAGGTCTGGGCGATGGGCTTTTGGCGAAGGCTTGTGCGTCGAGCACGGCAAAAGGCGCTCGACATTTGTTATGCAAGTGACTATGCTTTTAAACTACTAAGGTGGTCTTCTCACTATGCATGTGGGATTATTTTCCCTGCATTTTTGAAACTGCGATAAAACACGTTTTGGTGGGAGTTTCTTGTTGAATGTTGCGACGGTTCCCAAGTAGGCCGTGGGTGGTTGAGCCATCAATGGCGATTGTAGCAGGGGTATGGGCGATGGTACACATGATCAGGTTGCCCGATTTTTGGCATGAAGACTCTCGGATGGTGGCACAGGGCCCGAGGCCACCCTTGTCTACTTTTTGTCTGCTGCAGTAATAACTTCTGAGCGCAATTCCTTTTAAGGACTGTATCTGGCGGATTTTTGTCAAAACCATGTAATTAATTTTTGTGGGTACACTTTCTGGCCGATATAGGCAGACTGTGTTACCATTTTTGTTGTTGTTGAAAGTTGAACATTTTGGCTCTGTAATGCAATACAGCTAATTTGGTTGCTCTGTGTAGCAAAACTTGTGAGTTTATGTATCTCCTGTTGTATGTTTTTTGCATGAATCCACTGATTTCATGGTTAATTTTATATGAGAAATGCTATATTAGCATGTATTTTGTTAATTCTGTCTCCAGTATTGCATGTATCTTTCTTCTGAGTCTGGATATTTAAGGAATGTTTGAGACTCTAGAACATATAATTCTTGTGTTGAATGTCTGATCTCTTAACTTCTGCTCAAGGGGTAGATTAAATTGTTCTCAGATTGAACATTGAGAAGGGTATACTGCAGTAGGGATGCCATAAGTATAGATAGCTTAACACTTTGTATTGGAAGATATCTGTAAGGCAGGTATCACATGTGTCCCCCTGAAATCTAGTTTTAGCTGTTCATGCTGATCATTCACAAGTGTATGTCTACTGACTCCAGGCCCTGGACAGGCACTGATCTAGCTTTGTGTCTGTGTTATATACCATGTTCAGCTCTGCATCCAAATATAAAATCAAAATTAAACTCTACAACAACCATTAGGACAGTAGAATTAGTTTTAGGATCCAAGTCCTCTGTCTACAACTGCAAATAGGCCCAAAGCCAGCCCCTTTGCTCTTATCTTACAGTTTTGGTCTACTTACAGGAGGACTTATCTGCTTTCTGTCAGCTTCCCAGCCTTTATATACATATCCTCACGGATGTTGAGTAGGGAATACCCCCCTAGGTTTTGCAGAGCCTGAAGAAGAAGAGAAGATAAAATATAGAGTCTATCTCCTACACTGTTGGCCCCTGGCCCAGAGATCCTGTTGATCATTGATGGCTACCTTGTAGGGAAATCTGGGAGTAAGCATCCAGTCTGAGAAAAAACCAACAGAGCCATAAGGCCGAGGGTAAATAATGACTGTTGTGTTGACACATTTGGAGGCCACAATGTCGGCCAATGTGGTATATAATGAATACTATATTGATATACTTGGAGGCCATGATGTTGGCCAATGTGTTTGAGCCTAAGTTGTTTAAAACACTTGACACTGTTGTCAGTAAATGATTGTGAATGCTAGTGAAGAATAGAAAGCAGTCATGATAATGACTAGCTTGCATCGTAATGTATACAATATGTATTGTTATTGTTTATGATTGTGATATAGCACGATATGGAATGATTACTACCTATGTTCTATCGTAAATATTGTGTATATATCTTAGATTTGCAAACCTGTGTTGATAAGATATTAATGTTTGAGTCATGTATAGAGGGCTACATTAAATGTGGTCTAGAGGAAACCAATCTCTACAAGATACTTCTTGATATGGCTGTGAAAGAATAGCTAGAAAATAAAAACCTTTGTTATTATGTTTCACGAAGTGCATAATAAGTTTTGAACAGCAGGAAGGTAAAGCCCGAATGGTTATTAACCGGGATTGGTTAAAGAGTTGATTTATCAACTAAGTGTATATTATTTGAATATTTCTTTTACTTACAGCAGTAATGTTTTGGAAAAGAGATATAGGGTGAAATAATCCTCCTTGAACATTTAGACTTTAAGTCTATTTTATATAGTTAATTATTGATATTATCGAATATAATGGAAAGATCTTATATTCAATGTTGATTTGTCAAGAATCTTTGGTATAAGATGGTCATAGAACCATAGACCGAAAAAAGGTCTTGATAACTGAAACCATGAACTTTTGAATTCTTTTAATAAGAAAAAGCTGGAACAGAGTGACGTGGAGTCACAGGTTCTCGATTGCATAGGCAACAAGACAATTATTGAATGCACTCCTAGATTAGGAGTCAAAAGTCCAAGTTAGATGGACCAATGGTGAATTGAACCTATCTTACTATGACCTAGAAGGGTCAAAGTATGAACGTTGTAGGATGAGACAACTTCTAAGTCGAGTCAAGGTGTGTGAACATTCGACTACATTCATTGCGAAATGTTTATGTATATAAATCTTTGGCCAAAGTAATGAATCCGTCTCTGCATGCATTAGTCGGTTCACTGTGCTCCAGATGGCATAACACTTCTAATAGCGTCATACATAGTTAGAGTGTATCTATAGTTGTATGACCGTGAAGTATTATGAAGGACACAACACTAGATCCTCATATAGCAAACCTAATGGTTCCTTATATCTATTCCATTCGTGAAGGGTAGGGCCGCTTCTAGGAAGGAAGTTGAGCGGGGGACCTCCGGTCTGTGGTTGGAGGAAAAGCAATCAGGTGATGCTCTCCTTCCCAAGCAGAAGACAAGACAAGACTTATGAAGACAGATGTCAAAGTTCCAGATGCAGTACATTATTTTATATGACTTAATAATCAAACATTATGTGTAAACTTATCATTGATGCTATGAGCATAACATTGTAAATGTATAGTAAAAGGAATTCACTCGTATGATAAATTTCAGTTTTGAAATATCCAGAAAAGATATGCATATTGATTTTGATTATGATATTGATTATTACTTTGCCTAACTATGATTATGTTAATCTTGACCTTGTACTTAATGGTAATTAAGTTGGTTAATTTTGGATAATGAGAATTGACTTGTTACATTGTGAATGCCATGATTGGACTAGATGAAGAAGTAAAAGAGTCAGTGCTTGTTCAGAAGGTACTTAGATCTTTACCTTCCACGTATGATTCTAAAGTCTCTTCTATAGAAGAAGCAAAAGAGCTTGATAAGATAACTATTGATGAGCTACATGGTATTTTAACTGCCTATGAAATAAGGATAGGTCTTACTGATACTTCAAAGAATGAAGCCGCATTTAAGGCATCAAAGAAGTCAAATAATGTAGAGTTTGAATCTGAGATAGACAAAGAAGAGCCCAAATTTGTAAGAAGATTGAAGAGAGGATCTAGGAAGTATAAAGGTAAGTTACCCTTTAAGTGTTTTTATTGTGGAAAGGTTGGTCACTTTGCTGCTAAATGTCCTTTTGAAGGAAAAGATAAAAGTGATGAATTTGATAGTAAGAAAAGTAACAAGCAGTTCTATCCGAAGAAGAAAATTTTTCAGAAGAATTTTTAGAAGAACAAGAAGAGTCTTTATATAGAAGGTGACAATAATTCCTCTAAAGATAGTCCCATCTCAAAAGACAACAATGAAGGCGTTTCTGACGCTGAAGAAAATGAATACCTGTTCATGACAGTGGAGACTACAGATATAGAACAGAACAATACTGATCTAGAAGATCCTGAGGATGAAGTAGAAGCAGAAGTAGATTTGGAAGGAGAGCTGGTATGTGCTTTAGAAGAGATTGAGAAACTTAGGAAGAAAAACTCTAAACTGAAGCTGCAACTTCAAGAAGATATGGTGTCTAAGAAGCTTGCTGAATCAGAAGAGTTGATTGTTGTTTTGAAGAGACAAGTGGAAGAAGCCAAGAGAATAGAAGTTACTAAATATGAATTGAAAGCTAAATTAGAAGAATGTATGAAGCTAGAATCTGACGTGGTATTTCTTAGAAAAGAATTAGAAAAGGCTAAGATTGATCTAAGTCTGAAACTTGAAAAGAGCAATGGCATGCTTGATGAAACGATAGGCAGTCAGAGATTTCCAAAGAGCATGGCTGGTTTAGGATTTGAAAAAGGCTAGCATTCAAAGACCAGTGATCCTCCTAAAAAGACTGAAGAGAAGAAGCATAAGAAGGAAGATGATGGCTTCACTAAAGTCAAAGATCTGAAGGAGAAAAGATTCAAAGGTCCTCCTCCAACAAGATATTCTGGCATGATCAAGTTTCCTCAATCCTTTTATGGCTATTGTTATTCATATAATCAATATGGTCATAGGGCTGTTAGTTGTAGAATTGTTCCTAGGAGAAGAATTGATTTTATTAGCAAAAATTCTTTTGCACCTCTAGGAGATTTTAGAGTAGTTTGTTATAAATGCAATTTAGCTTTGGTCATATTGCAAAATTATGTAGACCAAACTTTGTAAAAACTAACAAACAAGAAAGAAAGGAGAATGTTCCTCCTAAGGAGGATAATGCATCAGATTCTCTTGTGAATAAAGATAAGGAAACTAAGAATGTCTGGAAGAAGAAGGAGGATCAAAGGAAAGAAGCATCTCTGATAGTACAGATGACATTTCATGCTAAGAGACATAATCCATAGGTGATAGACAGTGGTTGTTCTAGTCACATGATAGGAGACAAAAGTAAGTTTATAAGTCTACAAGAATTCAATGGAGGCTCAATTAAGTTTGGTGACAACACAACTAAAAAGATCTGTGGTTAAGGAACACTGACTATTAATAGAAAAGCCAAGACTCACAATGTCTACTATGTGGAAGGACTAAAGCACAATTTGCTGAGTGTAAGCCAGATGTGTGATAATGGATATAATCTGACATTTAATGCAAAAGGATGTGAGATTAGGAAAGCAAGTTCTGGTAAGTTGGTTGCTGAGGCAATCAGAACATAAAGTAATCTCTACAATCTCAAGGAGATTCAAGGTAAAAGTTGTTTGATGGGACAAATTGATGAAAGTTGGTTGTGGCACAGAAGACTGGGACATACCAATTTTGACAACCTTGTGAAGGTATGTTCAAAAAGCACAGTTAGGCATTTGCCTAAAATCACCAAGCCAACAAATACAATTTGTAAGGAATGTCAGCATGGGAAGTAGACAAGGTCAAGCTATAGAACAAAATAATACTCTACTTCAAGACTCTTGGAGTTAGTTCATGTTGATCTATGTGGTCCAACCAGGACACAAGGACTGAGACGTGAGAGGTATTTCATGTTATTGGTTGATGATTTCTCACGAATGACATGGGTAACCTTTCTAAAAGGATAAATCAAAAGCCTTTGAGAGATTTAAGGTTTTTAGGTCTTTGGTTGAGGAGAGTGGTCTGGCAATCAAATGCCTAAGATCAAACAGAGGTGGAGAATTCACCTCTAACAAGTTTGTGGAATATTGTGAAAAGCACGGCATAAAAGACAATATTCTACACCTAGAACTCCACAGCAGAATAGCATTGTGGAAAGGAAAAACAAAATGGTAAAAGAAATGGCAAGAACAATGCTAAATGAGGCAAAATTACTCGATGTTTACTAGAGAGGCATTACACACAATAGTGTACACTTTAAACAGAGTGCAACTAAGAGTTAACACTGACAAGACACTGTATGAATTATAGCATGGCAGATCGACAACTGTCAAATATTTCAGGGTGTTTGGTAGCAAGTGCTACATCAGAAGAGATGAGGATTGCCTTGAAAGCTTTGATTCAAGGTGTGACAAAGGCATATTTATTAGATATTCTAGCAGATCCAAAGCATATAAGTGCTACAACAAGTGATTACATAAAATTGTGGAAAGCGTTAACGTCAAGGTATATGAGGGCCAGCCGAATCTATCTCATAACAAAGACAACTGCTCAGGAGGAGGAGGAGGAGGAGGAGGAGGAGGAGGAGGAGGAGGCACCCGCTAGATATGTGCAGAAAATCATCCAGAACAACAAATAATCGGCGATAAAAATGAAGGTGTGCAAACTAGAAGAAAGCTAGCAAAGTTTTGGGTGGGAAGTATAGATGATAGGAGAAGCACCAGTGGTGGAGCTTTCTTCCTTGGTGATAGGTTGGTATCATGGCTTAGCAAGAAGCAAGATTTAGTCACATTATCCACTGCTAAAGCAGAATATATCGCTGTTGTTTCATGTTGCACACAAGTTTTATGGATGAAACAGACGCTCAAAGACATAAAGGTAGAGTATAATGATCATATTTCCATTCTTTGTGATAACACAAGTGCAATCAATATCTCAAAGAATCTTGTGATGCATTCAAGAACTATGCACATTTCCATTAAATACCATTTAAAAAAAAATTGTAGATCAGGAAGTCAAGTTGGAGTATGTTAGCACACAAGATCAGATTGTTGATATTTTCACGAAGTCACTTCCCAAAGATACTTTTGAAAATCTTAGGTAGAAGCTAGGAGTTATTGCTCCTTCTCACAAGTAGAAGTGCATCCATGACAACTGTCCTGGGAGAGCTGATCAAGGCATATTTTTCTTCCATGGTTTGGATAGTGACTACCTCTCAGGGGGAGCAGGTAGATAGATGGCAGTTTGAAAGTCACAAGTTGATGTGACATGGTGAGGAGAAGCATTTTAGATAGTAGCAGTTGGCTGTCAGAAAGGAGGTTGCTTACCTCCCTTTGCCATTGATGACAAAGAGGGAGAGTAAGAGTAAGGGGGAGCAACACTAGAGCAACATTAATGGACAACATTAATGCAGAAGGGATAGAGTAGCACTAAGAACAATTTATGCATGAGTGTTGCCATCAATGACAAATGGGGAGATTGTTGATATATTGTCATTGATGTCAAAGTTGGATGGCAGAGGAGAAGTGCATAGAAGCAAAATGGCTAAGGCAAAGAAAGGAAGAGTTATTGATTTGTTGTCATTTTAGGTCATATGACCAAACTGAGGACTTCATTTTATTAAAGACCCAAATGGGTACCCCCCAGAAGAGGAAGAGGCAAGTCTTTTCAAAATAAAGACTTAGAAGAAAGTCTTTTCATTTAAGACTTATGATATCGGCGAAGTTAGTTTTATAACTAGTTCGCAAGTTCAGTTTTTCACCAATTTGCCAACTAGTCGATGGAGGTGTTGATAAAGGAAAGTGTTGAAAAAAAAAAAGTTTTCATTGTCGGGAAAGTTTTCCTTTTGAGAACTACTTTCGAAGTTCGACATTTTTCCAATTCGCTAGCAAGGCGACAAAGGCTCTCAAAGTCAAAGGTTCGTGTTTTGACTAGTTCGCCGATAAAGAGAGTGTTGAAGACAAAGACGAGTTCGGGATCTCAGAGAATCACCGACAAAGGAAAACTGATGAAGTGAAGAGTGTATTGGCAAACTTCTCCATTTTGGAACTAGTTCATAGTTTTCAAAATTTGCCAACAAGCCAATAGGATAGAACAAAAGGCTAAGTTCGTGGTTTGTCACTTGTGCCGGTAAAGGGAACTAAGCCACGGTTCGTGGTTGGTAATTTTTGCCAACAAAGGCAACCAAAGGGCAAAGTTCGGGATTTGGAGGAATCACTGATAAAGAAGAAGACGACCAAGGTTTGTGAAAGAGTGATTTCACCAATAAAGGCGTAGAGGCGATAGAAGACAAAGTTTGAAGAAATGAACTTTTACCTAAAAGGCGGTAGAGAAGAAAAGTTTGGAGAATGAGCTTTTCGTTGATAAAAGAGACAAGAATCGAAGTTTGTAAATAGTAACATTTGCCGATAGAGGCAAAGTCTCGAGAAATTGTCGATAAAAGGCAAAGAGACCCTAGTTCAAAGAAAACGATTTTTGCCAATAAAGAAGTCGATAAAGCCAAAGTTAGCAAAACAATAAATTTGCCAATAGAAGAGGAAAACGAATGTTTTAAACGACTATATTTTTGACGCCTAATCTGCATGGTGTAAACAAATTGCATGGAGATGACAAAGTAAAACAACAAAAAAGCTGGAGTTTTACATGCGCTGAAGTATAAATAGAACTGCGACTGTGGTTGTTTTTAACAGTAGTAAAGCATATTTAAAGCATGCATAAAGCCACATGCAAAGTGGATTTTTCTGGGAGATACATAGTGCGTTGCTAGACATGCAAAAAGCGGAAATGTAGAAAAGCAAGGGTTTTTGCATGTAGAAAAACTACAGTGCGCACATGCAAATGTGCAAGTGTATGCAGAGTTAGCTACATATAAATAAAGCGATTGTATAGAGAATGAGGTGATTGTCTTGTAGAAACGAATTGATGCAGGTGTGAGTATAATTGAAGTGCAGAGCAAATTTGGGTGAGTAGAGTGAGAGGAGAAGAGTGTGTATGAATTAAAAGGTGCAATTAAGGTTGATAAAGAACCAAATGATTGCATACATGTATATGTGAAGATTTAGTGAGGTTGGTGCCTCCTATGGACCGAGTTGGTGCTCAAATCAGGGGATTGTAATCTCCTTAGAGTTAGTGCTCTTAAATTAGGGATTTGGTGATTCCTTAGAGTTGATGGTCTTAAACATTGTAATCAAGGTTTCATTTGTGAGGCTGAATTAGGATGGTAGATCCTAGCAACATTTTTTCACTATGATTTTTCCCACATTGGGTTTTCCATGTATATCTGGTGTTCATGTATGCATGCTTTATCATTGTTGATGTTATTGCATTAAAAGTTAATTTCATCTGCATACTAGAGGTTTGAAGTTTGAAGTTTTATTGATCTACTGATTCTCCCCCCCTCTCAATAGATTGCTTGTGTTCTACCAAGATGGTGTCCTTTTGGGAGAATTTGTGGTAAAGCTTCTTTTATATGTTGACGACCTTATTTTGATTGCTAAGTTGACCAAAGGGTTGCAAGAGCACTTAGATGCCCTTGAGCATTTTTGCAGAACAATGGGGATGCAAGTCAATACTAGTAAGATCAAGATCATGATCTTCTCCAACAAAAGAAAGAGGAGCCGGCATAAGTTCTACTTTGAAGGCAATACTTTGGAAGAAGTAATGGAGTACAAATATTTTGGCTTTGACTTCAACAAGCAGCTTAGTTGGGAGGGCCGCAGAAAGAAGAGAACTTTGGGAGGTTGGAAAGCATTATATGCTCTTTAAAATAGATGTAGAGATGAGTTATGGGATTGAAACAGTACGCATGTTCTTTTTGGGCTTTTGGTGCTTCCGGTGGTGCTTTATGGATGTGAATTGTGGGCTAGCAGCACTTCAAATTCAAAGTGGAAACAAATTGAGAAAATTGAAAAGCGCACCACAAGCAAGTTCAAAATAAAAGGTTCGATTCCTTACGAGATAAAGCTGAGTGAAACAAGGGCAACTCCTATTGAAGATATTGCTTTGATGCATCTCATAAGGTATTTAAAAGGAATTGAGCGAATGGAGGTAGGTGGTAGGTAGATGGCCTAAAGTTGTTTTCAATGACATCATAAGGGAAAGAAAGAAGACTTGATGAGACAAAACAACAAATGGATGAACAAATGGAATATATATTTGAATGCTTGCCCCACTAATAGAAAAGAGGTAAAGGCTTTTGTTATGGATACATTCCACAAGCATTTATGAGAGAAAATGCTTGTGGAGGAAGAAGAAATACAATCTTGCTGAATTCAACCCTACTTGTGACCATCAACAAAAAAGTACATTAAGGTTTGTATTCCATGGAGAGCAAAGATTCTTATCACTCAATTAAGAACTCTCATCAACTCCGATGTGAAACGAGGCGATGGAAAAGGCTTAAAGAAACATGAGAAAAACGTGTGTGTATTTTCTACACTTCTAAGGCAATGGAATCGGAAAAACACTTTATTATGGTGTGACGCTTTCAAGGACATCAGGGACAAGTATGCCAATAGCTTAACAACTCTATCTTGGTATAGTTTATTCAGTGAAGAGACTATTGAAAAGTTAGAGGAGCTCATCATCACTTTGAATAGGAAAAAGGATTGAAGTGCAAAAGATTAAACAACAAGGTTGGTGGTCCCATAGATTATTTTTAGCCTCGTGGATGTTAAAAGCTATTCATTCATTCATAAAGTTTTTGTTAATGTTTCAAACCATTCGGGGTGGAGAAGTGTGTAAAGCAAACAAAAACACCATCATTTGCCAAACAATCAATACTAAGAAAGTACATCGCTAGTTTCTAGTGACCTAGAAATTGTTTAAAGATTGACTAGTAGGTAGATATTTCTTAGACTTTATTTTGTGTCACATTTAACCAATATTTCCATTCTCTGTTTAAAGAGATGTCCTTTTTGAACCACATATTGTTAGTATTCCTTAATTCAAGGACTTTGATCTAACAAATTTAGTTGGATTTCATCTGCATCTTTTCATCCCATCCATTGATCTTCCTAAAATCCATAGTCTTCATTATTTGCATCTTTTCATCCCATCCACTGATCTTCCTAAAATCCATAGTCTTCATTGTTGAACTAATTGATCCCTTCAAGACCTAAATTTAAATCTATCTCTTGCTAGGAAAAAAAGATTGTGAATCAGATTGGATTTTGATCCCTTCAAGACCTAAATTTAAATCTATCTCTTGGTAGGAAAAAAAAGCTTATCAATAAGACTGGATTGATCTTAGAGTTACAAATATTGTATTGACAAAAAAAAAATGGTAAATAAAACATATTAGAAATCAACATTCTGTATTGAAAAGAAAAAATATTGTAAATAAGATTTTATTGATCAAATAAGATGTATAGTTGTTAACATTTATGTTATTGTTTGAAATAATCAATACCCAAGATCTATCAAATGCTAGTCCTTTTAATCTACATCATTGACCTATATATTTCATCTAATACTTCTCACTAAAAATACACTAACCAACATAATTAGCATAATTAAAAAATTACCTTTAAAATATATGCACATTATTAAAAAAAAAAAAGTCCTGAATAAAAGCTTTTGACAAGCAACTCAGACCTTCAATTTGAAGCCAAAACGCCAAAAAGTTTGCCATATTTGTTATGTTTGTATTAGAATTTTGTTACAACAGTAATGAAAGTTTTTGCTGCTTGGCTCTTTCATTTTTAATGACCAGAATACTACCTAGTAGCCTACGACTTATGATTAATGTTGTGTGTTTTTGTTCATCTTAAGACACTTCAACTTTTTTGAAAATGAAAACCTTGCAAGAAAATACAGAAACACAAATTCAAACCCAGAATACAATACCAAAGCTATTTTCACAAAGCACTGGTTTTAATTAGTCGCTATCATAACAGAATCATTCTACATACATACAACTTTATACAAACCCCGAGAATTTAAAGACAGAACCTTCATTCTTGAATCTCTACAACCCTAACCTCGTCAGAAGAGGAAAGCTTGGGAATCGTAACAGTGAGGACACCATTTTCCAGCTCTGCCTTGAGTTGCTGCGGATTAGTGTTATAAGGAAGTCGAATCCTCCGCAAATAACCAACCCTCGACCGTTCCCCTCTGCGGCACCTCATTTCTCCGCTCGGAGGCGGCACTCTGTTCTTACTGCGCCCACTGATCTGCAAAACGCTCCCGTTCTCCACCAGTACTTCCACCTCATCCTTGTTCAAGCCTGCCCAAAATCAAAACCAAGAAAAGACCAGCCTGAAATCAAAACCAAGAAAAGACAAGCCTGAAAACTTATGAAAATCAGAAAGAAAGAAGAAGAAGATGATGATGATGATGATGATGATGATGATGGGGCTGAATGATGACCAGGGAGGTCGGCCTCAATGATGTGGGCATCGGCACTTTCCCACCAGTCGACATGAGTGTTGGCCATGGCTTGAGCGTCCTTGGAAAAGAGATCAGAGTGAGTGTTATCCCACAGCGGTAAGGCCTCCCATGGCTCCATCCACCTTCCCGCTCGGAAGGGGCAAAAAGAGTCCCATAAGCTCCACCCCTGCTCCAGGGGATCTCTGCTCCACGGTTGTATGTCTGTATTTTCGCCGCCTCTTGTATACACTGGTACAATCGCCATAATGACCACGACCTAATTCCAGACTTCCGAGCTTCTTTAATGGCCTCCACACTACCACTGGACCATAGCTTTAAAAGACTAATGGCACTCCTATCTCAATTCTAGAAGTTTCTGAGATTGTCTCGAGGAAAGTAGTTCTTTTTTATGGGAGAGTCTCTACTTTTTCTAGAGCCATAGAATGGAGTGGTGAGATTTAATGGATAGAAGAACACCTTGCACGGTATTTCACCCCATGCTTATGTGTAAAGGCGAAAATTGCATACCTTGCAATATTCCCCTTTCCTTTTCGTTCTCTCTTTTTCATGCTATTTCACTATTTCACCCCATATGTTGGTGAAAATTGCATACCTTCTAATACCTTCTAATAGGGAAAAAACCCATAGGTGAGATAGTTCCAATGGCTGAGAAAGTATATGTGCATTTAAGGCCCAACATTTTTTAAGTTTAGTATCAATATATGTGCATTTAAGGCCCACTATTTTTAAAATTTAGTACTAGTAGTTGTCACTATAAGGTTGTTAGTGTCACTATAAGTATTAATAATTGAATGAAATGTGCCCTTTAAATTTAAAAAACAATCAATCATGTGATGCCACATCAGCGCACCAACAAAACATGATTTAATGCACACTTATTGGTCCACCCTTTTTTTTTTGGGAACTATTTGACATCTCAACAAAAAACATGCTGATGTGACATTATATTTGACGATGTGGCCCTGAAACCTTAGTTACAAGCAGGGGCGTTGCCAAGTAAGCTACTGTAAAAAATTTGGAGTGATTTGAAATTGCCACTTTTAATTTTGAGAGGCGTGAAGTTAGGGTGCACTAATACTAGGTCCTCTCCCCTATTCCTCTTTCTTTTTCGTTCTCTTTTTTTTTTTCACACTATTTCACCCCATATGTTTATGTGTAAAGGCTAAACTTGCATACCTTGCAATATTCTCCTTTCCTTTTCGTTCTCTTATTAGACTTCCAATTGGATTGTTTGAGGGTTGTAGTTGGGTTGTTTTGAAGGTGCAGTGGTTATGTCGATAGATAAATTTGAAGTCAAAATAGTTAGGTATTTATGTAATTAGTAAATCTAAAATACTTGTTTTAAAATATAAATTTACCTTTTACATTTTCTTATAAAATACAAACTCAATTGTACCATCCTAAAGTATAATTGATTTATGAACCAAAAAAGTGAAAAACAAAAAGGTCTTGATATGTGAAAAAAAGGCATAAGTCTCTTCTTACTACATAAAATCATGAAACAATGTGAAAGGGAAAGTTTTTTGGCTTTGTTCAATCTTTACAATAGGATCAAGGTATAACTATAATAGATATGTTTATTTACATAGTCAAGTTTTTCTTCTTCTTCTAATTACATAGACTCATTTACAATACAAACTCAATTACTATCCTAAAGTATAATTGATTTATGAGTAACAAGAAAAGCGAAAAGTAAAAAGGTCTTGATATGTGAAAAAAAGGCAAAGGTCTCTTCTTACTACATAAAATCATGAAACAATGTGAAAGGGAAAGTTGTTTTTTGGCTTTGTTCAATCTTTACAATAGGATCAAGGTATAACTAGCAATCGCCCTTGTTGTGCAATGGGTACGCCGATAGTTTTTTACATATAGCGTAGTGGTGTATGGAACCACAAAACCTCTAAGAAATGCAAATTGTTTATTTCTTCTTTTATCATGACACTAGATCCGCACCGCCTAAGTACACCAAAGTTCATTATCATGAACTTCCGGACGCTGGTCACTTGGTTATTTTCATAAAGGGCAAGACTGATAGTATATTAAAGAGTCTTTTGTTAGGACAGTAATTTAATTATCTTGTTGGCGAAGTATCATATAACAAATTGCTGTCACACTACATGTTTGTTTAAACATCTTGCTAGTCTACTATTGCAAAGATGAAGGTTTCTAGAATAAATGAGCAAAAGATATGTTATTAAAATGACCCCTACAAAGAACAGTTTACATGCTATAAAAAATCATGATTGGCACATACAAGCTTGTTGCACTTTAACAGGGGAAGGACTACCTAATAGGCTAAGTTGGATTGCATAGAAATTTTTGGCATTGTGCATTGGCATAAAGCAGTTTGCGTCATGCTATCAATGGAATGGGACAATAGATGACGACTAGAATGTATTGACATAATTGTTTAAGGCCACATTGAAATTTTTTATTAAACAGCTTGCTTCATTGAAGATATTTGTGTTTGAGGCATTAGTTTTGCATTGGTCCTACAGCCTAATTAGAAGTAAGAACTTCAGCAAGTCATTGATCAATTTTTTATGAGTCTTTTGGTTACCATTGTCCACACTGATGTGGAAAGATTGTTGTTAAACCCACAAACTGTCAATGGAAGAGTCACTCCTCTTTTGGACCAAACATTGAAGGTTAGGTCTTAGTATTTATTTGAGTGTTTATAACAATTTTCCCTAATTCAACTGGTGCATCATAAGTTCACAGTTTGAACATGGACTAGGAGAGTTTCCTCATGCCATTGTTGACAAGTATTGGAGCACCTGCAGATAAAAGGAGAATAGCAATATATGGTTTGTTTCATTGCATAAGAAGCTTCCCCATATCATATTCCCAATAAAAGATATAATGAAAGATTTAAGAATATGGAACAGTGTGAAGAAAAAGCTGGAGAATATAACCGTGGGAGAAATTGGCACACTGCCAAAGTATCTAGACTCATCCTCCTGTCATGTTTGCCAAATTGCTGCAATGGTCCTGAGACAGAATCTAGTGGACATACAGGGGTTTTATAGAAGGGATTAATAGCTCCCATTATCCACATGAATGATGAGAAGTGGAGTTTGTGAACAGACTTAAAACTTAGACAATAATGACATGGTGTTGACAGAGTTCAACTATTTTTTTGCAATAATGGGAAAATTCAAAAACTTCATTTTTTCCATTAAAAATAAAATTGACAATGAAGTGAAAAAAATAAAAAGACGTTCTTCAAATTTTTAGACAAGTGTGAGAAAGTTGAACCAACTACCAAAAACAGATAGGAGTCATAAGCAAACAGCCACCTTGCTGGATAGACACAGGATATCATTTTAAGGGCAACTTTGAATATTAATCTATATCAATTTTATCCCAACCAACTTTAAGATCACCATGCACACCAGCTTTTACCTTCATCAGATCTATTCAGTTATTACCTAGATCCTTTCATCCTTTCTTTTGAAAGGACCATATCTTCCTAATATCTAGGAAAGTTATACATGTTTCTAGTTAAATAGAGTAGATTCAAAATAATTAAATAGAGTAGATTCAAAATAATTAAATAGAGTAGGACAAAATCAAACCAGTATACAAAATTTGACATTACCCGCAGCTACGCTTGCTGATATGGAACTCTCTTCTTCTCCTGGATGATCTTTTACCTACTTTCATAAAACATAAAATCATGAAGTATAGATGTCTTTGAGAAGAAGTTCTTGAAAATATTTAACATCTCAATACCCTCTAATCTGTAGAAAGGCCATCCATAAAAAATAACAAAGGTTATTTACATATATAAGAAAAAGTAACGTCACTACCATACTTTTCCATACATTTGACCCATAAATTCAACCCTAAGACATACAGATACTAAGAGTCAAACTTTACCTCTGTTGGTCATGTTGGTGCCTGAATTGACTGTCAGTTTCCGAGCAATTTTCATGCAGGCACCATCCCAAAATATCCAAAAAAGTTCTAAGTTTTGGCACCCCTTCAGTGTTTTTCAGCATCTGCATCTCAGTTCTTGAGGAAGGGGCCATCATGTTTTGTCCATCGGCATGAGTATGTTTTTTGTGTCTTCGAACTTCCGGTTTGAACTTGAACCCTTTGCTCAACGGTTCAAGGTTCAATAGTTCGATGCTTCAAGTTTCTTGGCCACCGGTCAAGTGTTTTGCCGATGGGAGTATTTTTGATGTTTGAACCTCTCTTTTAAACCATCGGGTTGAACCGGTTCGTGGTTCAATGTTTCAAAGGTTTATGTTTTTGGTCTTATCGGAGTGATCAGCTTCATCAGCGAAAGATTTCTTGAGTGTTCTGATTGTTTTGGTTTGGCCGATGGGGAGTTGTCGGTGTGTGTCTGGCCGATGGAGGAGCAGAGTGTAGCTCGTTAGTACATCGGTGAGACTATTGTGATCAGCAGAGGAGCTTTTGGTTACTCCGGTGGTCTTTGTCTTGGCAACAACAAGGCCATCGGTAGGAGTTGGTCTATCGGCGGGAGGAATTTCATGTTGGCCGATGGTGTCGGTCACACCGATAGGGTAGTTTGGAGTTGCGATCGGAGAGACTCATGCTATCGGTGGAAATCTGGAGAGTTGGCCCGATGGTCCATCTCTGGCCGATGAAGGGGAATGCGAAGATAGGCATCGGTGTGACTGTTGAGATCGGCAGGAGTTTTGCGGGGTTGGCCGATGGCTTAAGTTTGGCCGATGGGCTTTTGGAGAAGGCTTGTGCGTCGAGCGCGGCAAAAGGCACTCGACATTTGATATGCATGTGGCCGCGTTTATAAAGCGCTAAGGTGGCTTTCTCACTATGCATGTGGGATTAATTTCCCTGCATTTTTGAAACTGCAATAAAACGCGTTTTGGCGGGAGATTCTTGTTGAATGCTGTGACGGTTCCCAAGTAGGCCGCGGGTGGTTGAGCCATAAATGGCGACTCCGCTGGGGATGGATTGATAAAAAAGGTGATATATTTGTGGCCCATCTAAGTCACCAACAAATGGTGACTCCGCTGGGGATGAACAGACGAAGTGATATCTTACAGCCTCTAGTGAAGGTTTGCCTGGCTCTGCTGGTGGTATGAACTCAGAAAAATATGTGTTGAGCTTTCAGCTGTTGAAAATTTTGTCCTCTCTAGAGAGGTGGCGACTCTGCAAAAAAGATCTGAATGCACATGAAAGATAGATGTATGTGATGTGACAAAGATGTTCATATTTCTACATCTGGATGAGAAAAGGTACCTAGCTTCCTCCCCTTTATATTTGTTGTTTGCTGCATAAGTTAGATGCCAGGGGGAAGCCTTAGGTCTTAGGCAGACAAAGGATGTCTAAAAGTGAGATTTTTATGAATCCAAATATGTTTTATCCCATACTCAGGCAGGATTTGTTGGATAAAAGAATAGAAGAGATAAAAAATAGGTTGATATTCTTAGAGGCTAGGTAGGCCCAGTTAAAAAGCAGTAACCCTGTTGTGTCTGCCAGTCAGAAGGCTAAACCTCTTCTTAGCCCTCTTGATCCTCAGTATGACCTTGAGATCATGGCATCATGTGAAGATAAAAGTGAAAATGAAAAGATATCAGTCGAGGATGCCATTGAAAGGATCAATGATGAATCCCATTGCAAGGTTGAGGTGTTAGGCCATGAAAATAATGATGTGGGTGTTGACAGCAATAAGCAATTTTTTGAATGGGTTTGTGGAGATAATTGTGAGTATTGTGCTCAGGATAGAGAAGAAATAAGCACACAGGCTGATACTCCTCCACAAACTGAATCCATGGATGATGAAGATGCATGTTCTGTTGCCCATGAACCAACAGTACACTTTGAAGAGGCTGAGACACCTGGATCACCCATTTTTGACACATATGGTGATGAGGATGTGTCTGAGTATGGTGAGGATCTTGACATGGTTTTTGACTTGGATTCTGTTTCTCATCCTGATGAAAGAGAGACCAACATACATCAGGTAAGTGATTGTAAAAATGTGCCTGATTGTAAAGAGGTGCCAGAGCCTGGTCTTTTCCAGCTTGGTGTACCAGATGGTTGTGTACATGATGTACACAATTGTGATTTTGAAAGCTTTTCTTTTGATGTGCCAGCATATACAATGAGCTCTGATCTTCCTAGCTGTGTGGTGGACTTTGAGTGTTTTCAGTTTTCAGTCCAGCTAGGAGATCATTTTACAATGCATATTGCTAATATAGATGACAAGTGCTATATGCCATATGAATATGCATTGCTTGATACATTCTACACCCACATGTCACATGATGCTGAAGGTTGTCTGCATAGGGGTGACAATGACAAGCCAAATCAGAGGATTGAATATGCAGATGACAAGGTTTGTTTGTGGGTGGATCTTTGCAGTATCTCCAAGCTTGACCTAGTGCATGCAGATGAAAACAAGATATTTGACAAAGGGAGATACATGTTTTTCTTTTCTTGGTGGCCTTAGGCCATCAAGAGTGTTTGGTGATGTAGATCATTATATTTTCATGACTCTGTGCCCAATGGATAGGGGACTGGTCTGCATCCTAGAGTTCTATGGTTCTTGCCATGCCTGCAAGAGGCATGCATCCTCAGACAGAGCCACTGTTGGTGCCTGAATTGACTGTCAGTTTCTGAGCAATTTTCATGCAGGCACCATCCCAAAATATCCAAAAAAGTTCTAAGTTTTGGCACCCCTTCAGTGTTTTTCAGCATCTACATCTCAGTTCTTGAGGAAGGGGCCATCATGTTTTGTCCATCGACATGAGTATGTTTTTTGTGTCTTTGAACTTCCGGTTTGAACTTGAACCCTTTGCTCAACAGTTTAAGGTTCAATAGTTCGATGCTTCAAGTTTCTTGGCCGCCGGTCAAGTGTTTTGCCGATGGGAGTATTTTTGATGTTTGAACCTCTCTTTTGAACCATCGGGTTGAACCGGTTCGTGGTTCAATGGTTCAAAGGTTTATGTTTTTGGTCTTATCAGAGTGATCGGCTTCATCAGTGAAAGATTTCTTGAGTGTTTTGATTGTTTTGGTTTGGCCGATGGGGAGTCGTCGATGTGTGTCTGGCCGATGGAGGAGCAGAGTGTAGCTCGTTGGTGCATCAGCGAGACTATTGTGATTGGCATAGGAGCTTTTGGTTACTCCGGTGGTCTTTGTCTTGGCGACAGCAAGGCCATCGGTAGGAGTTGGTCTATCGGCGGGAGGAATTTCATGTTGGCCGATGGTGTCGGTCACACCGACAGGGTAGTTTGGAGTTGCGATCAGAGAGACTCATGCTATCGGTGGAAATCTGGAGAGCTGGCCCGATGGTCCATCTCTGGCCGATGAAGGGGAATGCGAAGATAGGCATCAGTGTGACTGTTGAGATCGGTAGGAGTTTTGCGGGGTTGGCCGATGGCTTAAGTTTGGCTGATGGGCTTTTGGAGAAGGCTTGTGCGTCGAGCGTGGCTCGACATTTGATATGCATGTGGCCACATTTATAAAGCGCTAAGGTGGCCTTCTCACTATGCATGTGGGATTAATTTCCCTGCATTTTTGAAACTGCGATAAAACACGTTTTGGCGGGAGATTCTTGTTGAATGCTGCGACGGTTCCCAAGTAGGCCGCGAGTGGTTGAGCCATAAATGGCGATTGTAGCAGGGGTATGGGCGATGGTACACATTATCAGGTTGCTTGATTTTTGGATGAAGACTTCCAGATGGCAGCACAGGGCTCGAGGCCACCCTTGTCTACTTTCTGTCTGATGCAGCAATAACTTCTGAGCGCCATTCCTTCTGAGGACTGTATCTAGCAGTTTTTTGTTAAGTCATGTAATTAATTGCTATGGGTACACTTTCTGGCTGATATAGGCAGACTATGTTACCATTGTTTTGGTTGTTGAAAACTGGACATTTTGGCTCTGTAATAAGATACAACTGGTTTTGGTTGCTCTGTACAGGAGGTCTTGTGAGTTTATGTATCACTTGTTGTATGTCTCATGCATGAATCTATTGATTTCATGATTGGTTTTATATGAGTAATGCTATATTTGCATGTGTTATGTTAATTCTGTCTCTAGTATTGCATGCGTTCTTCTTCTGAATCTAGATATCTAAGGGGTGTCTGGTATTCTAGAATATAGAATTCCTGTATTGAATGCTTGATCTTTCAACTTCTACTCAAGGGGTAGATTAAAGTGTTTTCAGATTAAGTATTGGGAAGGGTATACTGCAATAGGGATGCCATAAGTAGAGATAACTTAACACTCTGTATTGGGAGATATTTGTAAGGCAGATATCACACAAATCCCCTTGAAATCCAGTTTTATTGTGTTCATGCTGATCATTCACAGGTGTATGTCTATTGACTCTAAGCCCTGGATAGGTACCAATCTAGCTCTGTGTTGAGATTATACACCAGGTCCAGGTTTGCATCCAAACATCAAATCAACTCATTTCATATCTTCCACCTGTTAGTTGTAGGAGTAGGATTAGGAACTCCCTGCATGCTCTCGTACCCAACCAGACATTATGTCCAAGAATGTTGCCAACCTTGTGATTTGTTACACAAATCTTGGTCCTTACATGAGAGTATTCTACCTGTTGCTGTCAAGTTATATCTTTCTGTCATTGAGCTAGTCAAGGTCATACTTTTATCAAATAGGGACACCTCCCTTGGTGTGGCAGAACCAGAAGTGAAGGGGAGGAGCTCACACAACCTCCTGTATTTAGTTGGCTGAATCTGCCTGTGCATTAGAACTGGCAAACCCTAATGTTGATTCAGAAGAAAAAACCAACAGGTCACAAGCTTATTGTCATCGTTTTCCAGGATGATATGGTGGAACTGAGAACTAGAAACATCTTTAATGATATACCATTTTACTGGAATGTAAACATTCCATTTGTCCTCTTGCCAAGAAGACATGCTTTTGTTAAAATCTATAGGGCCAGTCATCTCAGCCACACATTTCACAAGTGCTTGGAGTGTGTAGGATAAAAAGATGTATCAAAAGATGGAACACAACTAGATGTAATGTTTGAAATGGAAAAGTCGTATCCCCTAGCCTGTAACTATTATTTTGACATTTGAAGTTGTGATCATGGCTTACCCACAGGATAATCTAATTTCTATTCGTTAAAGAATATAGGTATGCCATGAAAAATAGAGAAAAGATTCTAAAGGCAACCCAAAACATCTATTTTGCAGAGAATCACAGAACTTAAATCCAAATTTTTAGCTTTTCAAGAGCTAAAGAATTGTAGCAATCAGACGGTTTGACAGACATGGCAAGCTAGAAGAACATGAAATGCAGTAGGAGTAGTCTATTGCATAGGATTGAGTTCCATTTTAATTGTGGAAATTTGCCTGTTGCTATATTTGCCCATGATAATCTCATTTCAACACAAATAAGGGGAAATCTGAATTACATTCTCATGGGCATTTGGGCACAAATGAAAAACTCTGAAAAGTCAAGGTCTTCCAACAACAAAAGAAAATGTTGTTGCAAGTGGTTTAAGGCTGCAACTATGATAGCTGGTGCTCCACCTCTTGTCATACCTTTAAGAAATGTTCTTAGGGCTACATTGGTATCACCAAGCAAATAGTTCCAGAATGAATTTGACATCCAGAGTATCAAATCCAACGTAACCACTGGTATGGGAGAGCACGGCATGAATATCAATGCC
Organism: Cunninghamia lanceolata; assembly: GCA_027924645.1. Lineage (NCBI taxonomy): Eukaryota > Viridiplantae > Streptophyta > Pinopsida > Cupressales > Cupressaceae > Cunninghamia > Cunninghamia lanceolata. The sequence continues at coordinate 11,706,971 of BSBN01000870.1, read as the reverse complement.
ACGCAAGCTATAAAAGTCTGGGTTGTTGATGTTATGTAGCGTCGGGAGGTTATGCTAATGGTCTCCAAACTAATAATAATCAAATAGTTAATTAATAAGACATGATATTGGAAGGGTGTGATCATTCCAGCATACGTGTCCCCTTCTAAATATATATATATATATATATCAATCAAAGACAAGTAAGAAATAATCACATCCGATCTGAGAATTTAACATGGTATAAGAGACATGCCTAGGCTAGGAGCCCCAAGCACATGAGAGGTGTGGCTTAAGGGGGGTGTTGGTGTTGGAAATAAGCCACACTTGGACCGACAATGGACTGGTCCAAGAGGGGCTAGTAGCTTAGTGGTAGAGCACTCCAGCATACACCTTCATCATCAAACATAAGAAGGGGATAACCAATAAGGTTGTCGATGCTTTAAGCAGAAGGGTGTTGACAGTGCAAGAAGTGCAGCTGCAAAGCATGGGTGTTGAGTCACTCAACGGATTGTATGAAGAGGACCAAGATTTTAAGGAGATTTACAGGGTATGCAGTGAGTTTGCCAATGCTTTCCACAGTGAATTTTTGGATTATACATTGCAGGATGGACTTTTGTTTAAATGTAGTCAACTATGTATCCCTAAGTGTTCAATGAGGGATAATATTGTGAAGGAAAAACATAGTGGTGGTTTAGGAGGACATTTTGGGCTCAATAAGACTTTAGATCTTGTCAGAAGGTTTTTACTTTTGGCCACGGATGCAATCTGATATCAGAAAGTTTATTGAGAGTTGTATGATTTTCTAGAAAGCAAAGGGAGTCTCAACCAATGCAGGACTGTACCAACCTTTGCCCATACCAAACATACCTTGGGAAAGTTTGAGTATGGATTTTGTGATGGGATTTCCCAAGACAAGGACATGTTATGACAGTGTGTTTGTTGTGGTAGAAAGGTTCAGCAAGCTGGCTCACTTTATTCCTTGTAAGACCACCAATGATGCTAGTTACATTGCAGGTTTGTTCTTTAAAGAAATTGTCAGGATTCATGGGTTACCTTTGAGTATTGTATCTGACCAAGACAACAAATTTGTGGGACATTTCTGGAGAACCTTGTGGAAAAGATTGGGTACAAATTTGTGTTTTAGTTCAGCCTACCATCCTTAGACTGATGGCCAAACTAAGGTTGTGAATAGGTCATTAGGCAATCTGCTACGATGTTTGACTAGAGAAAATGGCAGTAGTTGGGATGTGGTACTCCCACAAGCAGAGTATGCCTATAATGATTTTACAAACAAAAGTATAGGTCTAAGTCCTTTTGAAGTTGTTTATGGTAGTCATCCTAGAGGAATTTTTGAATTAAGAGATGTTCAAGGGTTGGACAAAAGGAGTGGACATGCTGATACATTTGCAGAGGCTATGAAAGAGATCCATCAACAAGTCAGAGATACTCTACACCAGAATAGTCAGAAGATCAAGGCTAGAGTGGATCAAAGAAGAAGGGATGTGCAGTACCAAATAGGAGATATGGTCATGGTTCATCTTAACAAGAACAGACTACCCACAGGAAACACAGCAAGTTGATGATGAGAAAAAATGGACCTTGTTGGATTATGGAGAAATATGGTCCTAATGCTTACAAAATTGAACTCACTAATGATATTGCTATTTCACCTATATTCAATGTTACTGATCTGACATTATATAGGAGTCCTGATACAGGAGAAGGTACAACAGATTCTGTCCAAGACACTGCAGAGTGGGTGCAACATTTACCACCAAAGGAACCACCGAAGATGGAGTGCATCTTGGATAGCAGGACAGCCAAGAAAACAAGAAATTAGACCTATTTTGAGCACTTAGTCAAATGGCAAGGACTTCCAGACTCAGAAGCCACATGGATGCTAGAAGAAGCCATCAAAAAGTAGGGTGGTGATTTGCAGCAGTTAGTCTCTAAGAGGACTTGAGACAACTTTCACCCAGGGAGTATGGTGTAGGAGCACCTAGAAAATCATGTTTTCTTTTGTAATAAGGTCTATTTGACCACTGCATTTTCATTTTAGTTTGTATCTAGGTTCATTTTTGAAAGTCCCAAGTGACTTAGGACACTTGTCAAATTGTAATCGGGTAAGTGCAAAAAGATGGGGGGCCAAAAAGTGGCCAAATTATTTAAAAAAAATAATAATACAAAACGCGAGCGCATTATAACACGCTTGCGTTATGGCTTGGTAATGACGAGCCTAAGGCTCGTCAAAACCAAGCCATAATGCAAGCGCGTTATAACGCAAGCGCGTTTTGACTTGCTATAAATTAAAAAGAAAGGTTTCTATCTCATTTCATTTCTTTCTTCTCCTCTATGCCTGCGGCCTGCAAACCCTAGAAAGCGTGCTCGCGTTTTTCAAAACTCCATTCAACACAAAAACCTTATTGATTCATCACCAAAATGCCACCACGACGTCGAGCACGCCAAAGGAGTGAGTTATATTTGTTTTTTTGTTTGTATTTGTTTCTAAATAGGTAGGTTTGAGTTGATTTTTTATGTATATTTTGTTAATTGTCAGGAAATGTTAATGCACCTCCTACTCCTCCTCCTCAAAATCCACAAAATCCTGAGGAGGAAATACCTATAGAATAGCAACCTCCTCCATCCATTCCTTGACATGCCCCTGGAACACAAGAAAATATAATGGGGCAAATTGAAAACAACAAAAAAGAAATTGAAGATGTAATTGCAAGGTTGAAAGATCCTTCCACTTCAACCTTGCATAGGTCCACGCTTTCTAAATCTCTTGAATTTATGTTATCAAATGTAGATTCAATTAGCAAGCAAATAACTAGTTGGACAGATAAGAGGAGAGAGTTTAGAGATTATTATGCAGACAAGTTGTCATACCAAGATGTGAAAAAATTACAAATCACAAAATTAAACTTGTGTTCCATTTTCACAAACCCACAAACAAATCAACCTCCACCCATTACATGCAAGAGGTTCCCTATCCATTGGTGTAACAACCAAGTGATAAGGGACAATTTTGGGTAGAGGTGGTGGATGGTTTTTGACCATCCTCCATGCAATAATAATGAAGTCCCACAATACTTTTTGAGGAAACTCTACTGCGAGTTTGTCCTCAATAAAGTGCCAAACTATTTTGATATGCGAGACTTTCAGGGTAGAGGTGGGTGGTTAGCACAAGATAGACAAGAGGCACGTCTTAACCCACAGTGGGTAGTGAGACGAATAATTAGCAAACCAGCCCATAAGCATGCTTCTATCCCTTCCATTGTGAAGGAGAGTGTTGAGGTCGATACACTTCAGTCCATTAGTGCCTTGACCCAGAGCATCATATCGCATGCCGGTCCTGTAGCACAGAGTGGGTTGGGAGATAGTGCGAGGAGTAGGGTCCCACCCCATGCTTGTCAGGCTTGCGGGTCAGCCTGTGGTTATGACCCCATGGATAGTCAGGATGCAGGTGCACAGGCTACATCTGCAGCTGAGCAGATGGTGATGACAGATACCCTCCTGAGTGAGACTTTCAGCCTTGATACTCAGGTAAATATTAGCAAGTTTATTGAATTTGATTTATTAAATTTTATTTTTGAAATGTAAGATTAACTAATTTAAATTGATGATTTTAATGAAATATCAGGGTCATAGCGTCGATGCAGTTTTCAGTGGTTCTCCACCTGCATTTTACACTAGATCATCTACTATCAGGGTATGTAACTAGTAAACAATTATAAATATTATATGTGAATAGCATCGTTATATGAATGGTAATCTAATATATGATTCTGGATGTCGAATAGGTTAATACTATAGCTTTCACGGCAACACTTGCCAGCGGTGGTGGACTTCAAAGCTTTATGGAGGTAATAAAACAAATAGTTTAATGAATGAATTGTACTTACTAGATTTTTGTATGTGACTTGTGTGCTTTATTGTGTGTACTTCCATGTTTAGATGAACGTGTGTGTATGTTAGGAGCCATGATTTGCATCACTATTATAGTTTTTGTAATTGAATAATGTTGTTTTATTTCCAGATGATGCAGGCTGTGGAGACACCTCCCCATGTTCATAGGGCAATGGAGCAGGGTGTGGCCTTTGCGATTCATAGCTCCATGGCATTGACAGGGATATGAGACAGATTATTAAATTTCAATTTACATTCATTGTTATAGTTGTCTATTTTTGAAAAATTAAAAGATTATTGATTTGAAGTTTAATTTCTATCTGGATGGTTTCTATAGGACATGACATCACTAGGGCCTATTCCTGCTACTGAGGCAAGTGAGGAGACAGATTATATGTTAGCGGTAAGTGATTATTTTGTTAAATGTTTCATTTTTTATAACATATAATTTCTATATATTAATGTCTATACTTTTTATTGTAACAACTAAAGATGTAGGAAGAACTAAATAGGAGTAGCCCTCGGGTTCGTAGTAGACCACCCACATGCGCGTCTCCATCCCCTAGAAGATCAAAGGCTGCCTGTGATCTATTCTCTTCACCAGCCAAAGGGGAATGACTTTTTATTATGTTCCTTTGTTGTATGCCTATATGGCATTTGTGGACATATATTTTGTATTGTATATAGTTGACATTGTATGCCTATATGGCATTCTTGTAAGCCTATATGGCTATTTTGTATATATGTTATACTTATATCGACAGATATTGATGTATGCCTATATGGATATTTGGTTAATATAAATCTTTTTTATTGATGGCGTCCATACTTGCATTATAAATCCATGTTTGAATGGATATTTGTAGATGGCTACTTCAAATATTTAAAGTCCAATTGTATTACATAGGATGTTTGTTGATCCAATAAGCAAGCTATTGTTATTCAAGTATCACCTAAACCTCATTTTGGAACTAAAAAATAAAAGTTGTATTTAAAAAAAAAATGAATCATCATGTTGAACATAAAATATTAATATTCTTTATGAGTAGCATACAATGTCAACTATATGCAATACAAAAAAATGAATCATCATGTTATTCTTTATGTTTGAGATCCTGAAAATGACTAAGTCTGGTAGCCTGATATCCTGAAACACTAGGATGAATATCCAAGTCATTAGGATGATTGCGCCTTGAGAAAAAGTCATTAAGATGAGCGCCTAAAGGAGACTTTCTTAAACATTCAAACATTGAGCAACAAGCATGAAGGGTTAAGGCACAATTTGTAACTCATAAAGCCTCAAAAGGGCGCCCAACTTAGAGAGAGCATTCATTTAAGACAAGGCACCCATTGACACCTGTTCCACCATAAAAGTGCGCCTAAGGTGGAAGGAGAACAAGCCTCTAGTAAGTGAAGTGCACCTATTGTCTAAACCACTTCATTATGGCACCCTAGCATGAGGAGGAGTATATAAGTCAATAGGAAATGGCACCTAGAATGCAAATGAAGGACTAAGTGGCATTTTCAATAAGCATCAATTCACCTTGAGCTTTCAATAAATACATCAAATTGAGCCCCATAAGCCTAGGCACCCTTTGCCTTTAAAAGAACCTTGTATCGACGTCAAGAGTTGGTCGTATCAGCGTATCAGCAGACCTTGGTTAGGCTTTGCCGATAGTGGTCTATCTCACTGACGAGTGTGGTTTGAAGTCGAAGACATCGGTGTATCGGAAGATAATCCCATCGGCGCATCGGAAGAGCAGTTGAGAGATTCGCCGATGAATGGGGTCACACTGACAGTCGAAATCCATCGGTTTATCAGCCCAATGAGATTAGAGTTCACCGATGTTTGGAGTCTCACCAATGGGTGTGGTCTGAAGGTTGTCATTGGTGAGATCGGTGTGTCGGCAGAAGAGTTTTTGAGTCTATCGATGGTATTAAGTCCTACCGATAGGCGAGGGACTTAGAGTCTCGTATCGGAGCAACAAAGACATCGGTGTGAAAGGATATAAAGTCACTGATAGCGGTCTGTCTGACTGATAAGAGTCAATGATGGGATGTTTGTCAGAAGTGAAATCAAACGGAGTCATGGTGGTATCGGCCTATCGGCCGATGAAATTTTAAGCTCGCCGATGGTATGTTGTCTCAGCAATAGTAAGTTTGAAGGTTCAAAAGTTGATAATTCTATGCTTCCACTATGTGCTCTGCATCAGACACTCATCCCTACTACAGTCTAGCATTCTCTAGTTGTGTTCTCCCCTTTGTTTTTGTGAATGCCTCTGAAAGTAATGTTGAGTTACTTGTGATGTCCTTATTGAATAGTGTTGTTTTGGATTCATGTGTAGTCCTTGTTCCTTATAGTCTATTATCTACCCGACTGTTTGTTGTAACTTATTGAACCACTATGATTTTGAATATTTAGATTTAGAGGGCATTAGACACCAAAACTTCTTGACCTTTAACAACCCAACCTAGAATCAATAGATTTTTGTCCATCCCAACTATTCTAGTCAAGACAAAGCATGTTGATTCTCATTCAATCCAAAGTTCATTAACATGATTATCTTATCATAATATTTAGGGAAATGACCACCTAGATGGACAATGATGTGAGCTATCTATAAAGAAACTTGCAAGAAGTATAGGAGGCATGAGAATCTCTCCATGTTGTTTATCAAGTTGAATGATCTATGACACATCATGTATCATTAGAAAATATTCTCAAAGAGAAAGCAAGTGAAAATACTCAAAAGAACCCATAACAAGATGGAGAAGTTTAAAGGATGGAGGTTGCAACACTTTCCAACCTCATAGCCACACTAGTCCAATGGATCAGGATAATACTATCAAGCATCCACATAATAGTAGATAATCTTATCAAAAGTCACAAAGAAATTTCTAAGGACCATAGTGTTATCCGTATGACTTGACACATATTGCTTGTTTCATAAAGCAAAGGGACATGATATAAATATTGTTGTTATATGGAGCCTAATCAGACTTAGAGGTTAAATTTACCCAACCTTGCATGAACTCCGTAGAATGCGTGCGATCATCACTAATATAGAAATTATACTCCCTTATGATCTTTCTGTCATCCTCTGTACTATCATTCGCATGAATGAATGCGATGTGCACAAATATAGAAACCTGTGTGGAGTTGTAATATTGTGATTACACCTCACGCTGTGGCTGTAGACTGTAGTTCTTTGCAAAGTCGACGACTGAAACAATGCTACCAATCGGAAATGTGTCCTTGCATAACTTGAATTGCAAGTCCAACCATCGAGCTCTATGGGCATGTCTTGCATACTTATACACTATGCTGTCACGAAATATAGGCATAAACTGATACACTGGAATCTTTTCAATAACCAATTCACACCTCTTTGCTTCTTTACCATCTTTTGTATTGTATGCCACTATTTTATACTTGCCAAACTCTACTAGTTCGTTTCCAACCACATGTGTTCTTTCCATATGTTCACATATTGGCAAATGTTGCAAGCCACCGCAATGATGACATGTGCCATCCAAGCATAATTTCTTGTAGAATATTTGACCTTCCTCTCTTTCATATAAAATTCTTGATATGAAGTCTCTTGAAGATGTTGGTGGGGCACATATGGCACAACCCTACAAATCATTGTTAGTATGCATATCTAAACATATAGACCTATAAGCATCAAAATGGTTAGAAAATTCAATATGTAATCTACAACAACAAGTAGTGCGTGTGTGATTTATCTTAACATAGAAAGGTTTTAGCATTTCAAAATATCTTTGACAAATTTTAATTTGAGGACACTTCTCTAGAAATTTACCATAAAACTATATTTGAGTCTCATCCAAAAAATGCTTTAGATGTGGCTCGCGGTTCTGACTACCAATTCTCCTTCTTACCACATCCCTTTGATTCGGTGATACCCTTGTGTAATTCTTCCAAAAGTCTTCAATTAGTGATCTCAATGCTTCAACAATTGGTTTATCTTTTCGTGGTAGTCTCCTCGAGAACGCCCATAATTCATTGGCATTAGTGTCCTCAATTCTTTAGCGTCTTCTAACGGCTCTTGATAAAGTTTTCCTATTAATTCTCAATTCTTGACTCGTCTGTCTAATGAGACGAGCTTTCCTCATTTGACTACTTACTATAGTTGATGTAATCACACGCCGTGTTGCATTACTATCTTTTGTGCGTGAGGTGTTACCCACACTCTCATACGCACTCATTAGATTCTTGACAATAGATTTTTCACTTGAAGCCTCTGATGTTCTCAACCCAAGAATCTTCATGATAGACCTATACTTTATACTTCGCATCATTTCAACGAATAGTTGACATCTTGCAGTCTCATTTAACTTTTCAAAGAACAATCTCCAAATCTTATTAGCATATCTTCTACAAGTGCATTTTGGAATCTTACCTTCCATTGGCTGCAAAATATTCTCATCAATATCAATCAAATACTTTGGCTTTCTATGCAAAATTCTAGGTGGTGTTAAGTTAGGTAAATTCATCTCAACATTAGGAATTTCATCAATATTTAAATGAGATGGGTTAGATGGCATACCTTCGATCGAAGATGGAATATATGACATACCTTGAGGTTGAGGTGGGAATGATGGCGTACCTCCTTCATCACATTTGAGTGATGATGTACTCTCAACTTGAGATGTGGTAGATGGTGTCCCTACATGTTGACTTGTGGTAGAGGACGTGTCTCCAACTATGGTATTCAAATCTCTCGTACCACGAAGTTTTTGCATTCGTTCTCTTTGTGCTGCCAATACCATATCCCTTTGTGATGGTTGTGGTTCCTCTTCAATTGGTATGTCTTCATTTATCATTTCCAATTTCCTCTTCTCACGAAGTTCCCTCATAGCCACTGCTTTCTTCGCATTCTTAGCTTCTATCTCTTCCTGTGTTAGTTTAATTCTTGATCATTTTTTTGGCATGACAGAGAATTTGTCTGTAGCATGATAAAGAGACCAATATTAGTTCCTAAGAAATGAATACAAGATAATAGTGGGATTGTATTTTTTTTATATTGTAAGGATTTATTCTTGTATAGTTTGACATCATGGTATGTTAAGGTCTATTTATTACACATAATTATTAAAGAGCCCAAGTGTAGAAAATATACATGGCATCATGTGAGATTATAGGCTGCTTTCTTGATTGGGAATGTGTCTATTTTAAACATGTATGATAAAGCATGATAAAGTAATTCAATCCGAAATAAGGAAAATGTAAAGAACATGCATGTAAAGACTTGACATACCTAAAAAATAAAGATTCGAATGGAGAGAGTACCCAATTATGTAGTATTTTTTTCTTTTTGCATCAAACTCCTCAACAATTTGAGTTTTTCACCACTTGCTTCCTTTTCAATGTTAAATTGAATAACACTCAAATATAATTACTAACAACAATACTATTAACCAATCTATAATGTTAAATTCCTAAAATTGAATCACAATTAACATTGCAACGCTACAAAAATTGAAACTTGAATAGATATATATCAAACTTGGTGTGAAAACTATGTTATTTCCTCCTTCTCAAGTTGGCAAAGTAGAAAAGGTGGTGAAAAGATCATGCAAAGGTGATACAATGTGTCAAATGTGCATGTGAACTTCCCAACAGCATGAAAGCACTTCTTTTTTGTCGAAGCACGCGTAGAATCAGTAAGAAAATAGAGCATGTGGGCCTGGATCACGAGGGTCAACACTTTTTTACCGTTTCAATAGCAAGATAAAACAACGTGCTCGCGTTTTGTCCTGCTATAGATTGATCACATCCTTTGCATTGATTACATCTCTTTCCAAACCTTCCCCTTCAGACTTGAATAACCACAAGGTTTTTGAGGGAGAACTTTTCCTGTTTCCTGCAAGAGCTTGCCAGATGCTCCGCCATATGATAGGCATAACAATGAAGGGGCAAGCCCTCGTAATCAAGTTCTTGATAGAAAATGCCCATCGAGGAAGAAAGATAGATCTTCTTTGGAAGGAGAAGTTCTAGTTTGTGACAAATCCTTATCCAAGCATAAATAGCAGGGGTTTTGTCAAGCAATTTCCAATCCACTTCCACAAATTCTCCTGAAGACTTCCTGAATGATTCCAAAACATCCACACCCCAAAACTAGAGAGGCAATCAATATAATCGAACCCATAAATCTACATTTGATGAAAGAAACCCTCAACACCATACCTTAAACCCTAATCCCTCAACCCTAAACCTTATCCCTAAACCCTAATCCCTCAACCCTCAACCCTAATCCGTCATCCCTCAACTCTAATCCCTCATCCCTAAACCCTAAATGCTATCCCTATTCCTAAACCCTCAACAGACTTGATAGTATACCTTAAACCCTAATCCCTCTACCCTCGACACTCTTATTTAACCCTAATCCCTTGACCATTAACCCTATCCCTCAACCTCAACCCTCAACCCTTAACCCTCAACCCTCAACTCTCAACATTAAACCCTAATTCATCAACCCTAAACCCTAATCCCTCAAACCTAAACCCTATCCCTCAAACCTAAACCCTAATCCCTCAACCCTCAACCCTAAACCTTATCCCTAAACCCTAATCCCTCAACTCTAATCCCTCATCCCTAAACCCTAAATGCTATCCCTATTCCTAAACCCTCAACAGACTTGATACTATAACTTAAACCCTAATCCCTTATCCCTAAACCCTCCAACCCTATCCCTAATCCTTATACCCTCCACACTCTACTTTAACGCTAATCCCTCGACCCTCAACCCTATCCCTAAACCCTTGACCCTCGAACCTCAACCCTCAACCCTCAACGTCAAACCCTAATCCCTCAACCCTCAACCCTAATCCATCATTCCTCAACTCTAATACCTCATCTCTAAACTCTAAATGCTATCCCTATTCCTAAACCCTCAACAGACTCGATACTATACCTTAAACCCTAATCCCTTATCCCTAAACCCTCCAACCCTATCCCTAATCCTTATACCCTCCACACTATACTTTAACCCTAATCCCTCGACCCTCAACCCTATCCCTAAACCCTTGACCCTCGAACCTCAACCCTCAACCCTCAACGTCAAACCCTAATCCCTCAACCCTTAACTTTGATCCCTTGACCTTAACCCTATCCCTAAACCCTAAACCCTCAACCCTCAATGTCAAATCGTAATCCCTCAACCCTTCACTCTAATCCCTCAACCCTAAACCCGATCCCTAAACCCTCAACACTATACCTTAAACCCTAATCCCTCAACCCTCAACCCTAAACCTTATCCCTAAACCCTAATCCCTCAACCCTCAACCCTAATCCATCATCCCTCAACTCTAATCCCTTATCCCTAAACTCTAAATGCTATCCCTATTCTTAAACCCTCAACAGACTCGATACTATACCTTAAACCCTAATCCCTTATCCCTAAACCCTCCAACCCTATCCCTAATCCTTATACCCTCCACACTCTACTTTAACCCTAATCCCTTGACCCTCAACCCTATCCCTAAACCCTCAACCCTGTCCCTAAACCCTTGACCCTCAAACCTCAACCCTCAACCCTCAACGTCAAACCCTAATCCATCAACCCTTAACTCTGATCCCTTGACCCTCAACCCTATCCCTAAACCCTAAACCCTAAACTCTCAACCCTCAACATCAAATCCTAATCCCTCAACCCTTCACTCTAATCCCTCAATCCTCAACCCTAAACCTTATCCCTAAACCTAATCCCTCAACCCTCAACCCTAATCCCTAATCCCTAAACCCTAAATGCTATCCCTATTCCTAAACCCTCAACATACTCGATACTATACCTTAAACCCTAATCCCTTATCCCTAAACCCTCCAACCCTATCCCTAATCCTTATACCCTCCACACTCTACTTTAACCCTAATCCCTCGACCCTCAACCCTATCCCTAAACCCTTGACCCTCGAAACTCAACCCTCAACCCTCAACATCAAACCCTAATCCCTCAACCCTTAACTCTAATCCCTCGACCCTCAACCCTATCCCTAAACCCTCAACCCTCAACGTCAAATCTTAATCCCTCAACCCTTCACTCTAATCCCTCAACCCTCAACCCTATCCCTAAACCCTCAACACTATACCTTAAACCCTAATCCCTTAGCCCTTATCCCTAAACCCTCAACTGTAATCCGTCATCCCTCAACTCTAATCCCTCATCCCTAAACCCTAAATGCTATCCCTATTCCTAGATCCTCAACGAGCTCGATACTATACCTTAAACCCTAATCCCTCTACCCTCGACACTCTTATTTAACCCTAATCCCTTGACCAATAACCCTATCCCTCAACCTCAACCCTCAACCCTCAACTCCCAACATTAAACCCTAATTCATCAACCCTAAAACCTAATCCCTCAAACCTAAACCCTATCCCTAAACCATCAACCCTCAACACTATACCTTAAACCCTAATCCCTATCCCTCAACCCTTAACCCTTAAAACTTAAACCCTATCCCTACACCCTCAACACTTGACACTATATCTTAATCCTTAAACCCTCATCCCTAAAGCCTCAACCCTCAATCCTTAAACCTTCAACCCAAAACCTTATCCCTAATCCCTCTACCCTCGACACTCTAACCCTAACCTCGACATTAAATGCTAATCTGTCAACCCTAAACCCTCAACCCTCAACACTATACCTTAAACCCTAATCCCTCAACCCTAAACCTTATCCCTAAACCCTAATCCCTCAACCCTCAACCCTAATCCATCATCCCTCAACTCTAATCCCTCATCCCTAAACCCTAAATGCTATCCCTATTCCTAAACCCTCAATAGACTCGATACTATACCTTAAACCCTAATCCCTTATCCCTAAACCCTCCAACCCTATCCATAATCCTTACACCCTCCACACTCTAATTTAACCCTAATCCCTCGACCCTCAATCATATCCCTAAACCCTTGACCCTCGAACCTCAACCCTCAATGTCAAACCCTAATCCCTCAACCCTTAACTCTGATCCCTCGACCCTCAACCCTATCCCTAAACTCTAAACCCTTAACCCTCAACGTCAAATCCTAATCCCTCAATGCTTCACTCTAATCTCTCAACCCTAAACCCTATCCCTAAACCCTCAACATTATACCTTAAACCCTAATCCCTTAACCCTAACCCTAAACCTTATCCCTAAACCCTAATCCCTCAACCCTAATTTTTCATCCGTCATCCCTCAACTCTAATCCCTCATCCCTAAACCCTAAACGCTATCCCTATTCCTAGACCCTCAACGGGCTCGATACTATACCTTAAACCCTAATCCCTTATCCCTAAACCCTCCAACCCTATCCCTTAACCCTAATCCCTCGACCCTCAACCCTATCCTGAAACCCTTAACCCTCAAACCTCAATGTACTCAACCCTCAACGTCAAACCCTAATTCCTCAACCCTTAACTCTGATCCCTAAACCCTTGACCCTTAAAACTTAAACCCTAAAACCAATCCCTACACGCTTGACACTCGACACTATATCTTAAACCCTAATCCCTTAACCCTCAACCCTAAATCATTAAACCTTCAACCCTAAACCCTATCCCTAATCCCTCTACCCTCGACAGTCTACCTTAAACCTAATCCCTCGACCCTTAACCCTAAACGCTACCCCTAAAGCCTCAACCCTAAACCCTCTACCCTCAACACTCTACCTTAAACCTAATCCCTTGACCCTTAACCCTAAACGCTATCCCTAAAGCCTCAACCCTAAACCCTAATCCCTCAAGGTCCTAAACTCTAATCCCTTATCCCTAAACTCTAAATCCTATCCCTAAATGCTCAACCCTCAACCTTAAACCTTAATCACTCAACCTTATCCACCCCTCTCCTCCCCTATCTAGCTCACTCCCATCTCTACCCTCCTCTGCCCTCGACACTATACATACATACATATAGGCATACATAGATACATACATACATACATATTGGCATACATAGATACATACATACATACATATAGGCATACATAGATACATACATACATACATACTATGATTAGTGAGATTAAAATGAAGATAATACTAATCTAATGCATAAACAAAATGATTATACCTTCATTGAAACCTCACGAATCCATGCGGGAAGGAGATGCACCCAAGAGCTCCTCAAGATTGTTCCCATGATCAGTGTGACTAATGTGGATTGCTCAAAGCTTTTCAACACAAATTTAGATGAGAGACAAGGTGGATGGATAAATTAGATGGGATTGAGGCAAGATTTTGACATTATAGTGGCATGATAAGGAGATTGTGGAGTGATTTTGGTAGAGGTTTTGTGCATGAAGGAGTCTCTCCAAAATGGCTTGGAGAGGGTTTCATTTATAGACTTTCTGAAAGGAGGATGGAGGGTGAGGATTGAAGGATGAAATCAAGGGCTAGGAATCAATGAGAGTTAGGGTTAGGATTGGGTTCATAGCCTTGTGAAAAGTGTCACAAGGAGAGTGGATGAGGGAGATCAAGGGTTGAAACTTGGTCAATGGGATTGGAGGGCTCTCATTAAAAGTGAATTTTAAATTCACATGGGGAAAGGTGTGGAGGATTAAAATGAATAAAAGATTCATTTTGGGAAGAGAGGACATGACAAGTGAATTTTTAATTCACCTTTATGTGGAGATGTGAAGATGGTAAAAGATTGATTTTTATTCAAAGGTGTATGGAAGAAGGGGATAAGCAAGGTTAATTGAGTGTTTAGCTTAATTAACCTAGGTCTAGGATGAGGTAGGCTAAGGTAGGGTAGGGTAGGTCAATTACTAGGCTAGATTAATTAGATAAGTATGATTTATCTAATTAATGAGGATTAGGGAAAAGGAGAATTTAACTAAATAAATATTGTGAATATTTATTTAATCAAATGAGGATAATGTTGTAAGGTAAAAGTGATAAAGTAAATGAATTAATTTATCACAAGGAATGGGTAAATGGTCAAGGTAGACAATGAGGGATAAATTAATTAAATAAAATGAATTTATTTAATTAATAGGAGGAATAATGAGGGTGTAGAGATATGGAAAATTAGTTTGCGAAGCAAGCCAATTTTAGGTGTCTACATTTGCCCCTCTTTGAGATGGTGTTGTGTCTAAGTAACATCATTTCAAAGAAGTAAAAACATAGAGTTAGATTGGATAGAAAAAGGATTTTGGCTTAGAAGAATAGGGTAAGGTTGGGGATAATTGGTAAGGATGATGCCCCCTCGAGAGGATAGGCGGGTTGTAAGAACACGGTTGTGCTCTTGAAATGGATGGAGGATAAGGGGCGAGATGAAAGGATGATGATGTTGGGAGATTGATTAGTGGATGATCATTGTGTTGAAAAATGTGATTAGTGAGATTAAAATGAAGATAATACTAATCTAATGCATAAACAAAATGATTATACCTTCATTGAAACCTCACGAATCCATGCGGGAAGGAGATGCACCCAAGAGCTCCTCAAGATTGTTCCCATGATCAGTGTGACTAATGTGGATTGCTCAAAGCTTTTCAACACAAATTTAGATGAGAGACAAGGTAGATGGATAGATTAGATGGGATTGAGGTAAGATTTTGACATTATGGTGGCATGATAAGGAGATTGTGGAGTGATTTTGGCAGAGGTTTTGTGCATGAAGGAGTCTCTCCAAAATGGCTTGGAGAGGGTTTCATTTATAGAGTTTTGGGAATGAGGATGGAGGGTCAGGATTAGAAGGTGAGATCAAGGGCTAAGAATCAATAAGAGTTAGGGTTAGGATTGGGTTCATAGCCTTGTGACAAGTGTCACAAAGAGAGTGGATGAGGGAGATCAATGGTTGAATCTTGGTCAATGGGATTGGAGGGCTCTCATTAAAAGTGAATTTTAAATTCACATGGGGAAAGGTGTGGAGGATTAAAATGAATAAAAGATTCATTTTGGGAAGAGGGGACATGACAAGTGAATTTTTAATTCACTTTTATGTGGAGATGTGAAGATGGTACTCTTACATGTGTAAGAGAGTGATAAATGAGGGTTAAGGGGGATTTGACCCTTTGAATAAAAGATTGATTTTTATTCAAAAGGTGCATGGAAGAAGGGGATAAGCAAGGTTAATTGAGTGTTTAGCTTAATTAACCTAGGTCTAGGGGATAGGTAGGCTAGGGTAGCTTAGGGTAGGTCAATTAGTAGGCTAGATCAATTAGATAACCATGATTTATCTAATTAATGAGGATTAGGAAAAATGACAATTTAACTAAATAAATATTGTGAATATTTATTTAATCAAATGAGGATAATGTTGTAAGGTAAAAGTGATAAATTAAATGAATTAATTTATCACAAGGAATGGGTAAATGGTTAAGGTAGACAATGAGGGATAAATTAATTAAATAAAATGAATTTATTTAATTAATAGGAGGAATAATGAGGGTGTAGAAGATACGGAAAATTAGTTTGCGAAGCAAGCCAATTTTAGGTGTCTACATTTGCCCCTCTTTGATATGGTGTTGCGGCTAAGTAACATCATTTTAAAGAAGTTAAAACATAGAGTTGGATTAGATAGAAAAAAGATTTTGGCTTAGAAGAATAGGGTAAGGTTGGGGATAATTGGTAAGGATGATGCCCCCTCGAGAGGATATGCGAGTTGCAAGAACACGATTGTGCTCTCGAAATGGATGGAAGAGATTGGTTGGAGTGGTTGGAGGATAAGTGGTGAGATGAAAGGATGATGATGGTGGGAGATTGATTGGTGGATGATCATTGTGTTGAAAATTGATTTAGAGCAATCCTAGGTTTGATATAACAAAGTGGATATGTTCACCAAGGTATAGAAGACCAAAGTGATGATGTTTATCCAACATTTGCATGGACTAGACACACAGACAAAAGGATGATCTCATGCATGCCCAAGATAGTACAACCTTGTCCTAACAAGGGAAGGGGACTCATAGCATAAGTCCTTAGTACACAAAAGGTATGATGAACCTTAGATGCATAAGGGGATCAATATGCTAGAACCGACCCTATGATCAACAAGATATGAATACTAGCTTGGAGTAATGAAACTAACCCACAAGCACAGCATACAAAAGCAAGACTATGCCCCATTCTAGATGTTCTCACCACATACCATGATATAGTGAAATCAAGGTAGCTTTGATGTGATCTTCGAATAGGACAAAAGATAAAAAATCAAAAACAAAAAGACCAACGAACCAAATAAGTAACCATTGTATCTCTTGCCAAGATGGATGATGAATGGATAGATTCTGCCTATTGTAGGAAAGACATATCCTAAGGCAGGAATCAATTGATGATTGGATCATGATTAGTTGATGTAAGATTGGCTCAAGATATGATGGTGACAAGTTAAGGTTGATGCTGATTTGATAGTTGATGACTTTTGATAAGGGATGATGCTTTGATAGGTGATGCGATGCTTGGATCTAGTGTAAGCTCATTGAGGATAGATGGGTGCATCTTAGGTACCTGAGTACTGGAAACTTCCTTCATATTCCAGACTACCTACATACCCTGTATCCATGGGATCAAGGCACATTAAGATGCGGGTGATGATGATATGTAGTTCTGATTTGTGATGATGATGTGAGATGATGATAGATGTGATGATGTGATGAATGATTGAATGATTTATTGGATGATGAGATGTTGATGGAGCAATGTTGATTTCATGATGGATATTTTTGGGATTTTAAGGATTTTTTGATGTTTTTTGGATTTTTTGATTTTGGAAAAGGAATGGTTTATTATGAGATGGTTGCATTGGCTTTCGTGTGGATGACCTTTATGCTAGATAGCAATGACAAGGGAACACCAAGTCTAGAGGTGAGGGTGATGGGGTTGGATAGGGGGGTTGGCGATGAAAGGATGATGGATAATTGATTCGTGGTAGATGAATGGACAAGCGATAGGGATGCATGTTAGATAGATGGAAGATAGGGATGAGGATTTTCTCCAAGGGCTAGGTTGCAAGGAATCATATGCCCTAATTCTTAGAATTTTGCATGATGGGTTCATGTTTGAATGGATGGACGTGGCAGTAGATGGATGGAGGATATACTTACAAAGGGAGTATGCCAAGAGGTGTCCAAAGCATGTTGTTGATGTTTTGCCCCTTGTCTTTATCAAGATCTAAGGTGGGAGATGGTAGAAAAAAGATATAATGGATAGGATGGATGGGAAATGGTAGGATAAACAGAGGGTAGTGGATAGGAATATGATAGGATGAGAATAAGATAGTGGATAAGATGTGCAAAGGATATAATGGATGTGGAGATTAGATGGTTTTGCCCCCAAGTGTAGGGATGCAAAATAGATGGAGAAGGGATTACGCATGATGCCCACAAGGGGTTTTCATCAAGGTACTTGCCCAAGGTGCCACAAGGAGTGGTTTTCACCATTGGACAGATTTTTCTCTTTACTATTTTCTTGATTTTTTTTTTTTTGGGATGGGGACTCTAACGTCTGTTTCCATAGCATGAAGAAGATGGTCCCATGTTGGATAGCATTATGGATTATGATTGCATGGATTGTTAGTAGATAGGAGAAGATGGAATGGATGGTGGATAATGGATTATGATGTGGATTATGTGGATAATGATGTGGACTATGCGGATTATGATGTGGATTATGCAAAAGCATGGACCATAGGAATGTGATGGGGAAGATATGTAGGATAGTGAACGAAAGATGGAGATATGGGGGTATGTGGGAATGTTAAGTGGTGGAAGGGAACCAAGACCAACGGTTGCACACACCATGATGTATTTGGAAGCTTGTACTTTGGATGTGGAGTTGGGAGTAATGGGGAGTGGGATGGGGGAGTTTTGGATGGTTGAGTTGGGGTTTTAGGTACCCAAATGGACTTAGGAATTATGGAATTTTTAGATGGGGAGCGGGATGTTTGGGATTTTGCAGTAGATTGGGATGTAGATGCCTCATTTGTTTTGATTGATCTTTGCTTAGGGACCCACACCATTTTTGCTTTTGCTTTTTCTTGTGATGGTGTGGGCTTTGATAGCCTTGGGGATTTTTGATTTTGCTTGGAAGTGATAACAACTTTAGGCTTTTGTGCTTTATGAGTTGAGGCATTCAAATTTTTGAATCCCATGGATTTGGGGGAAGCTTCATGTTTGAAAGATGTGTGCTTTTGTTGGTCTTGATTGGGGATTTTAGGGGATTTATGGGTGGAGGAGTAAAAAGTGGATTTATGGATAAATGGATGAGGAGATTTGAGGATGGGGATATTAGGAGTTGGTAGGATGGGAGGTAAAGTGGATTTAATAGGAATGTTTGGAGTTGGAAGTAGTGGTGGTAATTTTGATGGAGGGAGATGGATGGCCACATGCTTTTGCAAATGATAGGATGATGGAGGAGGGATGGCAACATATGTTTTGGGGGTGCAATGAGATGCACCATGTTTGGGATTGGATGAATGGATTTTGGAAGGCGGGTGGATGGTATCAACATGTTTAGATTGTTTGCCTTGGGATGTATAGCCAAGGCCATGAGAGGATGGATGGAATGTGGTGTGGATGGGCTCCAAGATGCCTTGTTCATGAAGGCCTAAGCCTTTGCCTTGATAGTTCATATGTTGGAGAATGCGACATGCAATGGGATGTTTGTTGCTTCGGAAACAAGACGCGAGTTCATTATTTGTTGGAGATAGATAGGGGGTGGATGGAAGTTGTTCACATCCTACAAGGGGTTTACCACAGATGAAGGTGCTTTTTCCAAGTGGATAAGGGGATGGATTTTGGATGGGATTGGTAGACGGATGTGAAGGATTCATGGGAGATGGTGAAGGGGTTGTAAAAGATGGTGTGAGATCAATAAGTTGATCAATGGATGGTAGGGGATCGTGGATGGGATTAGATGGGATGGTTAGATCTTGATTAGGATAAGGGGTTGATGTTTCAACATGCTTTGGATTTGATTCTTGACATGACTCATGTGTTTGGATAGAAGTGGGAGTGACTTGGATAGATGTGATAGGTGCTTGGATGGATGCAATAGGTGTTTGACATATGTGTTCTTGAACATGGCTGCATGATGATTCTTGAGTTATGATAGGAGATTGTTCAAGATATTTGGTGGATGTAGGATTGCATGAGGGTATTTGATTCCTTGCTAATAGCCAATGGATGGTATCCTTCATGAGTTTATGGGTTGAAGAACAATGTAATGGATGGAGAATGATGGTGGATGATGTGGGGTTAGGATTGGGATTGGATAGGTGAGTGATAGGATTAGGTAATGATGGTTCTTGGGTAGGTTCAAGGATAGGTGATGGTGGATGGGTGATAGGGGTTGGTGGATTGGGAGGTACATAAGGTGATGGATTAAGGTTGATAATGTTGGAGGGATATTGTGATGGGGGGATTGGAGGATGGGGATTAGGAGATGGGGGATTTGGTTGTTGATATGAGGTTTGGATTTCAGATATAAGGTGTGCTAGATTAGTGTTCCCTTGATCAAAGTTAGCATGACAAAGGTTGGGGGATGGATAAGTTGGAGGTATTGGTTGATTGGATAAGTATGATGGGATGGATGTGTAAGGGGGTGGTGATTGATATGAGGGTAAAGGTTGATATGATGGAAGTTGGTATGAGGTTGAAGGTTGATATGAGGTTGATGGTGTGGATATGTAGGATGTTGAAGGTTGATATGAGGATGATGGAGGTTGATATGATGGAAGTTGATATAATGAAGGTTGATAGGAGGTTGATGGTGTGGATATATAAGATGTAGGTTGGTATGAAGGTTGAAAGAATGACGATTGATATGATGTGGATGGGAATGATGTGTAAGATGTTTGTTGATATGATGAAGGTTGGATAGGGGATTGGGATTCTCCAATGATGAGGTGTGCTAAGGGCATATCTTTAATTGCATTTTTGAATTGTTCCTTAGCATTAGGATCCATGTTCTCATAGGCTTGTCTACGTCTTTGTAATTGTTGTATTGTTTCATAAAATCCATTTCGTGAGAGAGATATGAGATGCAATGGAGGATGATGGATGATTGTGATGTTGGGAATCAAAATTTTAAGACCTTAAGATGATTTGATTTGATTTGATTTGATTTGATTTGATGAATGGTTCTCTATGCTTAAGATAGACTAATGATCCTAAGCAAGAGGGTTGATTGGGTTGATTTGATTAGGTGATCAATTAAGGTCTTGATTTTTGACTGGGTTGATTTGGATTTGGAGTTTGATAATGATGTTGGGGGATTTGATTAATGATTGAGATCGATGTTGATTTTGGATTGGATTTGGACTATGGATTTAGAAGATTATGGACTAATGTTGGTTGGTTTTTGGATTTGATATGGATGAGATGGGTTTAGAATGATGTTGATGAATTAGATTAAGGGTGATGAGAGTGATTAGGATAAGATTGGATTGAATGATTCAGATGATGATGTGGATAAGATAGGTGTTTAGGATGATTAGGATAGATGGGTGATTGGATTAAGATGAAGTGGATAAGAATGATTAGGATGATGAAGATAGATTATGACTCGAGAGGAAGTGGATTAGAATTTGATCAAGCTCAAATAAAGGGATTTGGGTAAGCTCAACGTATGGGGTTTGATAAATGGGGGGGGGTGGTTTAGTAGTGTTGGGAGGAAAACCCAGCTCGACTAGAATTTTTTTGAAAATGGGCTTATAAAATTGATGTTTTTGATGGGAAAATTTGATTTTTTGATATGGATGAAGAATGCGCTAAAACAGGTGGAAAATGGCGCTGAAATAGAGAGGAAATGGCACTAAAGGATGTGAATGATTGGATTGATGGATGAATTTGATTTTTATTGGCAAGTAGACAAATGATCAAGCACAAAGACACAATGGTTAAAGGTTTGATTTATGAAAAATGTGACAATCAAGCATGTACAACCTTAAGGATTTGGGCCACTAAAACAAAGGTTCGTAGTGGGGGAACATCCAGGGGATCAGCACCTTATGAGCATCCGATAAACCACTTAAGGTTTTGACTAGCTCTACTAGGAGTTTAATATACCTCAAGGGTACTACTTCCTTTCAAGCTAGCACCGAATGGTAAGCGCTCATACCGATTAGACTTGGCTTTCGCCTTATCCTCAATTTACATATAGCGGACCGGATGAAAGTACCGCTTGGGGTCGCCAATGAGTTCTCCGAATGGATGTGTCTCAAGGGCAGGCCCACATCCTAAAAAAGATAGAAATAGAACCATTTCTCTTCACCCAAGATCCTTGTGAAGGCAAGGAGAGAGGATATTTTGATTCTACCCTATGGGATAACACCAACGTGCAAGTGCACAAGACACGGCAAACAAGAGCTAATGTTCGTTTTAAGCCCAAATTGAAAATGTGCCTAAAGTTGTTTGTTGCAAGCAATGATTAATTTTAGTTGCACCAAAATCAAATGTTCTTTACTCAAAGATTCTTTTTAGGTGCACCAAAATGAAATGTTTGATTTGTAGATAACATGCAAGGGTTCATTTTAAGTTTGCAAATGAAATGTTTTAAACAAAGATGAAAGAGCCCTACAAAAAGACTTGTTAGTATCCTCAAGATGATGTTGGTGACCTGCAAGCGAACTGTCAGTCCCTGCACAGAACCCAAAAAATAGTCTCAGACAATAGCGCTAATACAGAGATAAGATAGCGTTAATATAGACGATGGCGCTAATACAAAAAATAGCGCTAATACAATATAGCGCTAATATAGAAAATAGCGCCAATACAGAAAATAGCGCCAATACAGAAAATAGCGCTAATACAGACAATAGCGCTAATACAATAGAAAGAAAGCGCTAATACAGACAATAGCGCTAAAATTAGTCATGGAAGGCGCCACTGCATGCTGTCAAAGGTTCTGATCACGGTTTGAAGATAGCGTCGTTCTGAGTAGATAGCGTCGATACGGGGCTAAAATACGTCTGACCTGCAAAAAAATGTTGTTTTTTTTCTTCTAGAGAAATTTTGGCATAACCTCCCCTTGTTTAATCAACATTCCTGCAAAAATCGAGAGCATTTTGACACAAAAACAGTAAGAAAATGCTTCATGAGAGGCATGTGAGTGGAAGTTATAAAAAAAAATGCTCTATAGAAATGGCGCTAAAACAGTAGATAGCGCTAAAACGGGCCAAGGATAGCGCCACTGCGTGGGGTGGATAGCGCTAATCTGTAAAAAACACGTTTTTCACCAAAAAAACTCACGAGATAGTTAGATTGGGACCTTGTGGGTCCCACCGGGCGTGCCAAATGTGATTAGTGAGATTAAAATGAAGATAATACTAATCTAATGCATAAACAAAATGATTATACCTTCATTGAAACCTCACGAATCCATGCGAGAAGGAGATGCACCCAAGAGCTCCTCAAGATTGTTCCCATGATCAGTGTGACTAATGTGGATTGCTCAAAGCTTTTCAACACAAATTTAGATGAGAGACAAGGTGGATGGATAGATTAGATGGGATTGAGGCAAGATTTTGACATTATGGTGGCATGATAAGGAGATTGTGGAGTGATTTTGGTAGAGGTTTTGTGCATGAAGGAGTCTCTCCAAAATGGCTTGGAGAGGGTTTCATTTATAGACTTTCTGAAAGGAGGATGGAGGGTGAGGATTGAAGGATGAAATCAAGGGCTAGGAATCAATGAGAGTTAGGGTTAGGATTGGGTTCATAGCCTTGTGACAAGTGTCACAAGGAGAGTGGATGAGGGAGATCAAGGGTTGAAACTTGGTCAATGGGATTGGAGGGCTCTCATTAAAAGTGAATTTTAAATTCACATGGGGAAAGGTGTGGAGGATTAAAATAAATAAAAGATTCATTTTGGGAAGAGGGGACATGACAAGTGAATTTTTAATTCACCTTTATGTGGAGATGTGAAGATGGTAAAAGATTGATTTTTATTCAAAGGTGCATGGAAGAAGGGGATAAACAAGGTTAATTGAGTGTTTAGCTTAATTAACCTAGGTCTAGGATGAGGTAGGCTAAGGTAGGGTAGGGTAGGTCAATTACTAGGCTAGATTAATTAGATAAGTATGATTTATCTAATTAATGAGGATTAGGGAAAAGGAGAATTTAACTAAATAAATATTGTGAATATTTATTTAATCAAATGAGGATAATGTTGTAAGGTAAAAGTGATAAATTAAATGAATTAATTTATCACAAGGAATGGGTAAATGGTCAAGGTAGACAATGAGGGATAAATTAATTAAATAAAATAAATTTATTTAATTAATAGGAGGAATAATGAGGGTGTAGAGATATGAAAAATTAGTTTGCGAAGCAAGCCAATTTTAGGTGTCTACACATACATATAGGCATACATACATACATACATGATTAATAGCCTTGAACATAAAAAAATTTAAGGGGAACATAATGCGAGCGCGTTATAATGCGCTCGCGTTATGTCAAACATGACAAACAACAGACTTGCGGAAAAGGAAAAATGCAAAGCAAAACATAACGCGAGCGCGTTATAACGTGCTCGCGTTATGTTTTGCTTTGGGAATCCCAAGCCTTGGGCTTGGGATTTGCTTTGGATTTCTGACCCAAAGGCTTGGAGTGCCTTTTGAACAGTCACAGACGTGTTTTTCTAGATTCTTCAAGATTTCACATAATTTCGTTCGTGCTAACCCTCAGATTTGCACATGTTTCAACGTTGAACAAATCAAACACCTGGGTAATGTTGGGCTTTCTCTTAGCTATTTGACGATGTGATTTTTTTCACATTTTAACAATGTTAAGCCTTTCATCTTTAATTTCTTTTGTTTGTGTGTCTGTTTTTGGGCAAAAACCACTGTTTGGTCTTTTTCTCATTGTAAATTAACTATTCATTGAAATTTCAAAAAAATTACATATTTAGAAACTAGACTCCATTCTACAAATATTAAAAAAATAAAAAAAATATTTTCAATTAGTTTTCAAAATTTATAGGGGTAGCATGGCCAAAATTCTATTTTTAGGATGTGTCCACTTTGAAAATTAGTAAAAAATTAAATATTCATCAAAAAATTATCAGAAAAATTAGGCATAAACTACATGCTATTAGCTAATTTCTCACTGAAGTGATTTTAAAAATACCAAAAAATAGTTGACCTTTTGAGGGAGCCACAAAACATGCTATGTTATGTTTTTTTGACAGAAACAACACCAATTTCTGTGGCTCCCTCTTTTGAACCCCTTAATCTATGCCATTTTTTTTAAAAAATAGTAGTTTAGAAAGTAGACTAGTAGCACTACGAACATTGTTTTGGTTGCATCTCCAAATTTTGAGTGTAACTATGTTCAATTTCTCATCCAAGGCTAGTATTTCCTGATTTCAGAAAAAAAAGTGGCCACTTAAGACCCCTTTTTGGTCCCCCATCTTCTTGCACTTACCCAATCACATAATGCCAAATTAGGGTAGTAGGGCAGTTGGAGGCTGTTTTAGATGGTTGACTCCCAGCCGCTTGGATTGATCTCCCAGCTGCTCGGAGTCAGTTCGGTACTACTCAGGGTGAGTTGATAAATGCCCAGAGGAATGAACCAAATGATCATCGAATGTAATCAGATCGAAGAAGGGTGTGAATGTGATTGTATTGTGCTCGAAAGAAATAAAGCTATTATGTTATGTCAATTCAATTTTCATTTCTTGTAATTACAAATTGCTTAGTTGTAGATTTCCATTCTCTCTGTGCTTTCCATTTTGTTGTTGTATGTCATCGTGAAGCATTCCACTGGTGAGATTTTTGTCAAAATTAGTGGAATGGCTTCGTTGTACAATATGTGTTTTTTGTTTCCTGTTTTGTTCCAATGTTCGATAGTGCAGAGGATCCAGATAGTGCATTTTGCACAGTAGGTTGACCTAGCATCTCCATGCGCTAGGGTTCAGAGAAAGTTGACGGTGCGACGGCGGACTGGTGTATTGGCGTAGAAAACCCTAAGGTGGTCGATGGTAAATGTCTCACCGACGAGTAAAGATCAAAGGTGATATCGGGGTGATCGGGGTATCGGCAGACTTGGCTGATAAAGGAGGTCTCACCGACAATGGAGAGTTGAACGACTCGGTGTGAGTCCTGTGTTATCTCGTCGAAGGTAAGGTGAAGTGGAGTTATCGGCGTCTGCTGTGCGGTCCTCATCAGAATGGAAGGTCCTAGGTTTGAGTCCTAGCTGGTCCATGTCTCAACATGGTATCAGAGCCAGGCCTAGGCTAGGAGCCCCAAGCACACGAGAGGTGTGGCTTAAGGGGGGCTGTTGGTGTTGGAAATAAGCCACACCCAGACCGACGATGGACTGGTCCAAGAGGGGCCAGTAGCTCAGTGGTAGAGCACTCCAGCAGTAAATGGAAGGTCCTAGGTTTGAGTCCTAGCTGGTCCATGTCTCAACACAGGTTGACTACGACGGGTGGGTTAAATCCCTGCAAATCTACTCGTGTTATTATTGTTGAAGAAGTTGCTGCCGTCCAAGCTGTAACCAAACAGTTGAATCCCATTAAGCTAATTTTCTGGGCAGGCCTTCTAAATGAGTGCTTTCTTTGTGGCCTTTGCATCCATTCCTGCCAATATCAAAGCTGTAACCAAACAATGAAAGTTTGAAAACATCCTAAACTGATCTAACTTGCATATCACATTTCCTAGTAATAGTGTTGCTACAAAAGCTTCGGCCAAGATGTATTGCATGCCATTCTTTGAAATCCTTGCCATCCAAACTCCACCGACCTGCACATTCTTTGAACACCTCACCGCCCAACCTCCACTGATATGCACGGAAGATTGCTTGAGTAAATCCCATTGCATCGAACACCTACACTGTTAAGGAAAGTAAGATTGTCTAGGAAAAAGCAAGTGTTTTCTAGAGTTTTCCAGAATAGAAAGTTAGGCTTTTTATAGAGTTTTCCATAAAACTAGAAAAATCTATAATGCGATCTAGAAATAGAACATTCCAACTTTTTAGAACTAAAATATTTGTGAGGGCTTTAGTGTGGATTCTATTCACAATATATGTAGCGCAAGAAACAGCTAAACCCCAAAATTTATTATGCAAACTTTTAAAATGCAACATACAACAAGCCATTTCTAAAAGAGTTCTATTCATTCATTCAGCCACACCATTTTGTTGAGGAGTATAAGGAACTATTCTTTGCACCTTAATACCATAATTTTCACAGAATGACTCAAATGCATAATTGCAATATTCACCCCCATTATCTGTCCTTAAACACTTAATTCTTTTTCCACTTTGATTTTCAACTAATGCCTTAAACTTTTGAAAAACTTCAAATGATTCATTTTTCCTTTCCAAAAAATAAAGCCATACTCTCCTGTTGTAATCATCAATAAAAGACAGAAGGTACCTGGCACTTGAAAGTGAAGGATATCCTGATTCACATAGATCACTATGAATGAGCTGCAATAGATACTTAGCTCTCCATGCTTTGCCTGAATCAAAAGGATCTCGATGATGTTTGCCTAACACACATCCTTCACGCACACCTTCAGAAGTTGAAGATTTTGTTAATCCTATAACCATATCCATTCTAACCATGTCTTGTAATTTTCTATAATTTATATGTCCAAGTCTAACATGCCAAAGTTTTGACATATCATCAGTTTGAGCAATAAAAGCATGAGAGAGTGTGCATTCATTATCAACAAACCCCACAAATTTAAATAGACTGTCTTTATGATCAACTCTACCAATAGCAATTATATTGCTTGGGTCTTTTCTATCTCTAACAATAACTTGATCATCTGTGACAACAAACTCATATCCAGCTTGAACAAATTTATATACCAAGATAAGATTCACCCCTAATCCTTCAACCAGCAAAACATTTTTCAAAGACCCATTTGTTACATTAACAATCCCTGTTCCTAAAACTGGAAGTCTCATTTTATTGCCAAAAGTAATTTCTTGATCTAAATTCTTCACTTCACAAAAATCAATAAACAAAGATCTATCCCTAGTCATGTGATATGATGCCCCTGAATCTAAAATCCATTCTTTATTAGAATTTGAAGCAAAGTATCCCCCCTTAACACTACTTTCAGGTCTAGCAATTACCTCCTTTTTTAATTTCTCTTGTCTTTTTAGAGAGATGGCTACGAAGCTATGTCTATCCTTCTTGCCATCCTTGATCCTTTCTTGTTTGGGCTTGTATTGCTACCTTTCATTGTCCTTCTTCTTTAAACAAAATTTATCCATGTGATTCTCACCTCCACAATACCTGCAAATAATGGGTTTTTTTCCAACTTATTTTTCTGCACCATCATTTCTAGAAAAAAATGGTTAGAACCATCATTATTTCAAAATTTATAATTTCCTTTCCAATTCTTCTTTCCATTATATCTAGAAAATTTACTCGTAGCTACATATGCATGATTCTTCTTAATGTATCCTTCTTTAATAAGCTGAACCTCTTCATCTAAAATAGACTTACAAAATTGATCAAAAGTTTGCATAATAAATTTTGGGGTTTGGCTGTTTCTTGTGCTGCATATATTGTGAATAGAATCCCCACTAAAGCCCTCCCAAATATCACCCCTGAAGAAGCATGGAGTGGTAGAAAGCCTCACATTGGGTATTTTAAGGTATTTGGGTGCATTGCTTGGGCACACGTTCCTGATGAAAAGAGGAAAAAGTTAGAACCAAAGAGTCATAAGTGTTTCATTGTGGGTTATAGTGAAGAATCAAAGGCTTACAGGTTATATGATTTGACAACAAAAAAGGTCTTTGTTAGTAGAGATGTAAAGTTTGATGAGCATTCACAACTTACAGCCACTTCCTCTCACTCTACAATAACAAATGTTTCTAATTTTTTAGATATTTTAGAAAGAAATGGAGACAATATTGATGAGGATGAGGTGTGCACTACTATAAATGATAATAATACTATTGAAAATGAAACTACTAATGCTTGTAATCAGCCATTTTCTGCAGGTAGTGATAATGAAGAAGATGACATTTCAACTAGAAAAAAGACAAGGAGTGTTGAAGAAATATATAGACAAGGCTCAAAGATCCAAGGAATGGTAGTGCTCTCATGGCCAAAGTATTACAAGTAAATGACCCCAGCTCATATGAGAAAGCTAGAGGAAAGAAAGAATGGGAGCAAGCCATGAAAGAGGAATATGATGCATTGTTAGAGAATGAAACTTGGGAACTTGTGCCCCGGCCCAAAGATAAGAATGTTATTGGTTGCAAATGGGTTTACAAAGAAAAATTTAAATCAGATGGTGCTATAGAAAAATTCAAAGCTAGATTGGTTGCTAAGGGGTTCAATCAAAAAGAGGGTGTTGATTATGAAGAAACATTTGCTCCTGTCATTAAAATGAACACAGTTAGAATTATTCTTTCTTTGGCTGCAAGTCTTGGGTGGCATATCCATCAAATGGATGTTAAAAATGCTTTCTTAAATGGAGATTTATATGAAGAAATATATATGGATCAACTATCAGGTTTTGTAGATCAGCAACATCCTAATCTTGTTTGCAGATTAAAGAGGTCACTTTATGGTCTTAAACAAGCACCACGAGCATGGAATGAGAAGATTGACAGGTATTTTTAGCTTCATGGATTTAAAAGATGTAAGTCAAATCCAAATCTTTATGTGAAGAAAGTTCAAGATGAGATCATTCTTGTTGCAATTTACGTAGATGATTTACTCATTGCTGGACCGAATATTGGGCTAATCAATGATTTAAAATCAGATCCTAAGTGGACATTTCATATGAGTGATTTGGGCTAACTAAACTATTTTCTTGGATTACAAGTTTGTAGATTACATGATGGATTGTTCATCTCACAATCAAAATATGCTTTGGACCTTTTAGAAAAGTTTAACATGCTTGAATGCAAGCCAACATCTACCCCATTTCAATCTAGAGTCAAGCTTACTAAACAATGTACTTCCAAAAGTGTAGATGCCACTTATATAGACAACTTGTTGGTAGCTTGGTTTATCTAACTCATACTTGACCAGATATTTATTTTGCAGTCAATCTTGTATCTAGATTTATGCAGGCACCTAAAGAAAGTCATTGGTTGGCTACTAAGAGAATTTTATGATACATCCGTGGAACCATACACTTTGGCATCTTCTATGACTATAAATCTTTAATTTCTTTGGTCAGATTTACTGATTCAGATTGGGGTGGTGATATAGATGATAGGAAATCTACTGGTGGTTATGTTTTCAATCTTGGATCAGGCCCTATTACATGGAGCAGCAAGAAACAAACAACTACATCATTATCTTCATGTGAAGCAGAATATAGAGCAGCAAAAGAAGTAGGCAAGGAAGCAGTTTGGATTCGAAATCTTCTATTTGAGCTTGGTTTTCTACAAAGTTCAGCCAGCACTATGTATTGTGACAATCAAAGTACCATACTGTTGATGATTGTTTTTACACATTCATAACAAAAGTTAAAATTCACAAAATGAACCTAACTGTCTTGAAAGATATGAAGAAATCAATTAAGATTACTTAATCCCAAGTTTCTATATGGTCAGGTCTTGACCTTGTGGATAATTCAGTAGGTTAATGTGAAGCTGTAATATGCAAGGGGCCTTACTTGATTTAAGGTGTTTTATGACTCACTGGACTCGAATTATGCAAAATATTACAAATATCAACATTTTCTTCATTCCTTTGCATAAATTTGTTACTGTATTTCAAAGCTTTATATGATTTATATTAACACAAGCTTTCCTTTTCAAATATTATGAAAACTATCCAATAACAACTCAATTGTTCATGTTTACTTCAAATATCAAACAATCTCCTTTAAATTTCTGCATTTAAGCTAAGTATTTCAAATGGTTTGGGAAAAGTTAGAGAAATCTAAATTAAACTTCATTATGCTACAGGATCTAAACGTTCTGTTATGCACGTTATAAGAAATATAGTAAATTTGATCAAAGCAATAGACTAAATCATTAAATGTGAATGCCCTAAGTATTTTCACGAACATACATTCAAGATTGCAAGCTTTTGGAGAGAGAATATTTCAAATACAAAGAAGAGCCAGAAGACACTCTGAATATAGACGTAGAATTCCAGATTCATTTATATTCAAAACACACTGCCATATATGATTTACAATGTATGAATGACTCCTTGCTTTATTAATCAACTTACAGAAAACTTACAAAACATTTTACAGATACAGTAAGGAAGCTAGATGTTCCACGCATTCCTTATTGCAGACACAGGCAATCTCCTCTAAACTAAAAAACTCCTTCTATTCAAAATGCTTGAACCAATTACAACTACTAGCTATCTTCTAAAAATCCTTATGTAAGTCATTACAAAGTAAAGGGGCTCAATATATAGATCTGATTATCCCCAATACGGTGCCAAAACCCTAGTCAATCAACGGTCTATATCTCAAGTGCAGCAGTAATGATGGAAAACAAATCCTGCCAAAAAATCTCTGAGCAACATACCCATACTGAGTGTAAAGATCCTGCTTGGAAACCCTAACAACCATCAAAATATATTCATCATTAAAATATCTTTTGTTGCTTTGCCCTTTTAATATTGCTTCTTTCCATCTGCATATCTCCTCTCATTGAAATCTTTCGCTTCTTTTGCAATCCAATCCGCCCTTTGTGATGTCATCGCCATTAAAGCTCCGCCTTAATATCTACCTGCATACTTGCCAACAGACATAAAAATGGATTTAAAATGCACGCCGCCTTCATCAATTTACACTTCTTCAGAATGTTAGATGGGCATTAATTACAACAATTAAAGCGCCAAACGTTCGGCCTTCTATTGCAGTGTTTTATGTTTTCAAACTTTCACCGCTAGTTTAATTCTGCATACATACCTTTTTCCTTGTATGTTCCCTTTGTATGTTTTAACATACAAACATATATGCAAACCAATGCGACTAACATTCTTTCCCTTTTGTCTGTTTTTCTGTACTTTGTATCTTTCGCTTTGTATATCGCGCTTTGTATATTTCCTTGTATGAGCGCATATACAAAGCAACTTTATGCAAACCTCCTCTTACCCTTTTACCTCTCGCGGTGCCCTTATTTCTTTGTATATCGGCTTATGCATATTATAAACATACAAGCATTTAAACATTCAAAGACTTTTCTAAATTGAACTTCCTTTTGACATCCGGCTTGTATCCTTTACTTGTATCTTTCGCTTTGCATATCAGCTTGTATATCGAAGATATACATTGTACTTATACAAAGCCGACATGCAAACGGTGGAGCCCACATTACTTTCCCCTTGTATCTCCGCGATACAACAATACTTGTACCAAAACCCTTAGATACAAAGCTTGATACATACAAACTCCTTTGTATGTCCTTTCGGACTTCAACTTTTATCAACCACAGTTTACTCATTTTTCGGCTCCGCGACATGTATAAAGTACCATGCATATTTTAATATATGTTAAGTCATGATGCATCGCCTTAACCAAATTTTAAACTTTCCTGAATTCTGCCTTGCATGTATCTTGAAATGTATGTAATCGAAAGCATACACATACAAAGCGCGTAACATACAATAATAATACCAACGTTAATACTTTTTTCGAATCCATAGAATGTATATAACCTTGCATATCCACTTTGTATGTTTCATTTTTTTGCCAAACATACAAACTTAAAATGCATTCAATGGACTTAACCAATTATTCATTTGAACTTTGACTCCCGTCGGACCCGATTTGTATGTAAAAATAGAATGTTAACAAAATGCATACAAGTAAAATGACTTAAAAAAAACCCGACAACTCCCTCATGCGACTCATCTGACGACCCGATATACAAACAACTTTGTATATGAGTGACCTGATATACAAACAACTTTGTATATGCAACATACAAACCCTTTCATTGTACATTTTACCAAAAACATACATATCTTGCAAAATAATGTGAATTTTAACATGGTTCAAAAAACAACCCTCACTCATTTTTGACAAGGAATTCACCCATATTCAGCTCTAGTACTTAATGTTATTTTTCTTTATTTTCAATAAGGTTTGTAACTTTCACTTCCTTTTCCCTTTTACCACCAAATAGACCCACACACAAAAGCAAAAGCCACAGCCACAGCAGGGGTCCTCATTTTGCTAAGGAGTAAAATGGGACGTGTTGTGAGCATCACAACAACTAGCAACCAAACAAAACAATTAAATTAAAACCATTGGAGAAAACTAAATGAAATAAATTCATAACTTCTGACTATCTTTTCTGCAAATCATTATCTAACTTGAGACTCAATGTATTCAATAAGGTGCATGAATTTTTCCTTTCAGTTTAAGTGGGTGCACGTGATTAATAATTCTCATCTTGAAAATTAGTTGAACAAACCAGTGACTGATATTAGCCTACATAGTTGATGTCATTCCATCATAGCCAACCGGATAGAGCCTTGCTACCAGCAGGCATCCATAGCCCCGACAAGGTTTTCGTTACAATTCTCCTAAGTCGAGCCCCACTGCCAGCAAGCGTCTATAGCCCAGGCAGAGTTACTTAGATGGCTTAATCTAGATTTTCAGTAAAATTCATTTTATTATTTTATATTTTTTGTATTTGATAGAGATTTCATAAGATATCATAGTTGTAACTTCATGATGCAAGGAATAATCACTTGCTAAAATTAAGCTGAGAATTGTAAAGGTAGCAAGGGTGACCTCTGATTTCTCACCTAATATCTACACTGGTATGTTCAACAAACCCAAGGATTTTAGGTGTGTCATTGTGAGAAAATTCCCTTGAATACTCAACCCATAGTTATTGAATACAAAATTTCACAAGTCAAACAACTTTCTACATTCATGACAGTCACAACAAGTTATGCATAAATTTTAAATAATTAACCTGAATGTTCTAAATTTTCTATTGTTTTTAGTGGTTGTCAGTCTACTCCTGCATACTCTAAATCAAAACAAAGACCCCAGCACACAGGAAAACAACAAAGCAAACAAAACAAATGGACTGTACAAACAACTAACTACGAAAGGAAACAACACAAAGCAAGACAAGAAAACAAAGAAAAGAAACATAACAGCTATTCTACCAAACTATACACAAGCCTCTACAAGGAAAATAAAACTCAGGAAAAGACCCAAAAACACCTGTATTTGCATACTTCCTTAGATTGTGTAGGAGCATCAGGGCACTAGTTATGGTTCTTAACTTAGCAAATTTATCTTTGAATTCTAAAAAATACTCATTTATTCTACCCTCACTGTATTTAACACAATAATCTCTAATTATCAGCAATTGAGGCAGCCCATCACGTTCATGATTAATCCATATGCATGTCTTATCTCTTGAATTTCCATAATCAAAATAGTATTCAACATTATTCACTGAGGAAAGGAAAGAAACAACCTGGTGTATTTCTGGCTCCACTGGACATGCTTGTCCATTGACAGCTGGTCCTCCATTTAACTTTGCACTTTCATTGCTTAGCTCAATGTCCGGTCTCACCTCGAATTGAAGGATGTATGACTCTTGATGGATTATTTATTCATCTTTATCGACATCTATCTCTTCATTCTGGATATTCAGTTTATCCTCAAGTTCAGGAAATGTCTCAATGTTCTCTTCAATTCTCTGCACATCAGCATCTAAATGAGTACCATCATAATTTGACATATCTAAATTTATCATTTCTAAATTATTTGGCTGTGAATGTGAAACAACATTTGATTCATGAAAATACTTCCCTGTTTCACTTTCAAAATAATGCTGGAGTGATGCCTGATTATGCACAACAATAGCATAATCCTCTGTATCTTCCATTTTCAAGAATTGTTCCTCAAATAATTCAGTCCTATCATTTAGCAAAATATCTGGTTCCATTATCCTACAACAATCCTAGATTTGGTCATTCAATTCAAAGTTATCAAATAATAAATCATGATTTACTTCTTTTCCCATGATTCCTTTATTTGTTGATACAGAAACTTGTTTAATTTTAGTGCACTTTAATTCTGCCAATACTTGTCTACATTTCTTTGCCAAATCATTTTCGTTAAAACTTTTCAAATCAGATCCAGAGATTTCTTCTTGACAGGTATTCCTTAGTAATTCCATATATTTATCAAATGTATCAAGATTAACTTCACTTTTCCTTTTCTTTTCATTAAATCCTTTTTGTTTATCATCTAGAAAATGAAAATGAGGTGTGATTTCTTCTCTGTGTTTTTCAAGATCTATTTATACCTGACATTAGCTTTAATCTCATTTGAACCTTGACAAAAAAAATAGATTATTGTTCTTACCATCACATGATTCCATAAAAGAGATTTTACTATCCTTTATTTCCAGCACTGGTTCAATCTTTGCATTATCTGAACAATTAATGACTGCTGATATTGCATCCTCTTGCTGCTCCATAACCTCCTCATTTTCCTGCCAACCTTCAGCCCTATACACATCTGAGAAAGAGATTAGTCATTTTAAAGCCAAATCTAACCTTTTAAGAAAAGTCAGACAATTAATTTCACCATGCTCTGTGGACTTATGTATCCTGCACCTTCCAAATAAAGCAAAGTTAGATAATTTTTTAGGATAAATCCTCTCGTTTAAAGTTTTATGAAAGACATGAATATTAACCTGGAAATTGTCTTCGTATGAGTCCATTGAAAATGGCACTCTGTTTTCAACTTTTTAGATTTTTGAAATTTTATGAGATCTAACATATCTCACAATAAAACATTAAAACTCAGAAAATTAGAATAGTGCTTGAAGTTTGAGCAGTACCTTTGCAAAAAAAACATTCAAATTCTTTCAAACAGAAGATATTTGCAAATAGAACACTCAAATTTCCAAGAACTAAAATGATCCTATTGGCCAGCTTACACAAAATCTACCTTAAATCCCATCAGGCCTTCCTTCTAGCGCCAAAAACTATTGATGATTGTTTTTACACATTCATAACAAAAGTTAAAATTCACAAAATGAACCTAACTGTCTTGAAAGATATGAAGAAATCAATTAAGATTACTTAATCGCAAGTTTCTGTATGGTCAGGTCTTGACCTTGTGGATAATTCAGTAGGTTAATGTGAAGCTATATTATGCAAGGGGCCTTACTTGATTTAAGGTGTTTTATGACTCACTGGACTCGAATTATGCAAAATATCACAAATATCAACATTTTCTTCATTCCTTTGCATAAATTTGTTACTGTATCACAAAGCTTTATATGATTTATATTAACACAAGCTTTCCTTTTCAAATATTATGAAAACTGTCCAATATCAACTCAGTTGTTCATGTTTCCTTCAAATATTAGACAATCTCCTTTAAATTTCTGCATGTAAGCTAAGTATTTCAAATGGTTTGGGAAAAGTTAGAGAAATCTAAATTAAACTTCATTCTGCTACAAGATCTAAATGTTTTGTTATGCACGTTATAAGAAATACAACAAATTTGATCAAATCAACAGACTAAATCATTAAATGTGAATGCCCTGAGTATTTTCACAAAAATACATTCAAGATTGCAATCTTTTGGACAGATAATATTTCAAATACAAAGAAGAGCCAAAAGACACTCTGAATATAGACACAGAATTCCAGATTTATTTATATTCAAAACACACAGCCATATATGATTTACAATGTATGAATGACTCCTTGCTTCATTAATCAACTTACATAAAACTTACAAAATGTTTTACAGATACAGTAAGGAAGCTAGATGTTCCACGCATTCCTTACTGCAGACACAGGTGACCTCCTTTAAACTAAAATACTCCTTCTATTCAAAATGCTTGAACCAATTACAACTGCTAGCTATCTTCTAAAAATCCCTGTGTAAGTCATTACAAAGTAAAGGGGCTCAATATATAGATCTGATTATCCCCAATACGGTGCCAAAACCCTAGTCAATCAACGGTCTATATCTCAAGTGCAGCAACAACGGTGGAAAATAAATCCTGCCAAAAATCCCTGAGCAGCATACCCATATTGAGCGTAAAGATCCTGCTTGGAAACCCTCACAACTATCAAAATATCTTCATCATTAAAATATCTTCTGTTGCTTTGCCCTTTTAATATTGCTTCTTTCCATCTGCATATCTCCTCTCACTAAAATCTTTCGTTTCTTTTGCGATCCAATCCGCCCTTTGTGATGTCATCGCCATTAAAGCTCTGCCTTAATATCTACCTGCATACCTGCCAATAGAGATAAAAAATAGATTTAAAATGCACGCTGCCTTTGTCAATTTACACTTCCTCAGAATGTTAGATGGGCATTAATTACAGCAATTAAGGTGCCAAACGTTCGGCCTTCTATTGCATTGTTTTACGTTTTCAAACTTTCACTGCTAGTTTAATTCTGCATACATACCTTTTTCCTTGTATGTTTTCTTGTATGTTCGCTTTGTATGTTTTAACATACAAACATATATGCAAACCACCGCGACTAACGTTCTTTCCCTTTTGCCTGTTTTTCTGTACTTTGTATCTTTCGCTTTGTATATCGTGCTTTGTATATTTCCTTGTATGAGCACATATACAAAGCAACTTTATGCAAACCTCCTCTTACCCTTTTACCTCTCGCGGTGCCCTTATTTCTTTGTATATCGGGTTATGCAGATTATAAACATATAAGCATTTAAACATTCAAAGACTTTTCTAAATTGAACTTCCTTTTGACATCCGGCTTGTATCCTTTACTTGTATCTTTCGCTTTGCATATCAGCTTGTATATCGAAGATATACATTGTACTTATACAAAGCCGACATGCAAACGGTGGAGCCCACATTACTTTCCCCTTGTATCTCCACGATACAACAATACTTGTATCAAAACCCTTAGATACAAAGCCTGATAAATACAAACTCCTTTGTATGTCCTTTCGGACTTCAACTTTTATCAACCACAGTTTACTCATTTTTCAGCTCTGCGACATGTATAAAGTGCCATGCATCTTTTAATATACGTTAAGTCATGATGCATTGCCTTAACCAGGTTTTAAACTTTCCTAAATTTTGCCTTGCATGTATCTTGAAATGTATGTAACCGAAAGCATACACATACAAAGTGCGAAACATACAACAATAATACCAACGTTAATACTTTTTCGAATCCATAGCATGTATATAACCTTGCATATCCAC
This sequence comes from Cunninghamia lanceolata, assembly GCA_027924645.1. Taxonomy (NCBI): domain Eukaryota; kingdom Viridiplantae; phylum Streptophyta; class Pinopsida; order Cupressales; family Cupressaceae; genus Cunninghamia; species Cunninghamia lanceolata. Next base: position 11,668,987 of record BSBN01000870.1, on the reverse strand, counting down.
TTTGTATGTTTTGTTTTTTGCCAAACATACAAACTTAAAATACATTCAATGGACTTAACCGATTATTCATTCAAACTTTGACTCCCGTCAGACTTGATTTGTATGTAAAAATAGAACATTAACAAAATGCATACAAGTAAAATGACTTAAAAAAACCTGACAACTCCCTCATGTGACTCATCTGACGACCCGATATACAAACAACTTTGTATATGCAACATACAAACCCTTTCATTGTACATTTTACAAAAAACATACATATCTTGCAAAATATTGTGAATTTTAACATGGTTCAAAAAGCAACCCTCACTTATTTTTGACAAGGAATTCACCCATATTTAGCTCTGGTACTAGTTTGTAACTTTCAATTTTTTTTCCCTTTTACCACCAAACAGATCCACACACAAAAGCAAAAGCCACAGCTACAGCAGGGGTCCTCATTTTGCTGAGTAAAATGGGGCGTGTTGTGAGCATCACAACAACTAGCAACCAAACAAAATAATTAAATTAAAACCATTGGAGAAAACTAAATGAAATAAATTCATAACTTCAAACTATCTTTTCTGCAAATCATTATCTAACTTGAGACTTAATGTATTCAATAAGGTGCATGAATTTTCCCTTTCAGTTTAAGTAGGTGCACATGATTAATAATCCTCATCTTGAAAATTAGTTGAACAAACTAGTGACTGATATTAGCCTACATAGTTGATGTCATTCCCTCATAGCCAACCGGATAGAGCCTTGCTTCTAGCAGGCGTCCATAGCCCCGACAAGGTTATCATTACAATTCTCCTAAGTAGAGCCCCACTACCAGCAAGCGTCTATAGCCCGGGTAGTTACTTAGATGGTTTAATCTAGATTTTCAGTAAAATCTATTTTGTTATTTTATATTTTTTGCATTTGATAGAAATTTCGTAAGATATCATAGTTGTAACTTCATGATGCAAGGAATGATCACTTGCTAAAATTAAGCTAAGAATTATAATGGTAGCAAGGGTGACCTCTGATTTTTCACCTAATACTTGCACTGGTATGTTCAACAAACCCAAGGACTTTAGGTGTGTCATTGTGAGAAACTTCCCTTGAATAGTCAACGCACAGTTATTGAATACAAAATTTCACAAGTCAAACAACTTTCTACATTCATGACAGTCACAACAAGTTATGCATACATTTCAAATAATTAACTTGAATGTTCTAAATTTTCTATTGTTTTTAGTGGTTTTCAATCTGCTCCTACATAATCTAAATCAAAACAAAGACCCCATCACACAGGAAAACAACAAAGCAAACAAAACAAACGAACTGTACAAACAACTAACTATGGAAAGAAACAACACAAAGCAAGACAAGAAAACAAAGAAAAGAAACAGAACATCTATTCTACCAAACTATACACAAGCCTCTATAAGGCAAATAAAACCCAAGAAAAGACCCAAAGACACCTGTATTTGCATACTTCCTTAGATTGTGCAGGAGCATCAGGACACTAGTTATGGTTCTCAACTTAGCAAATTTATCTTTGAATTCTAAAAATACTCATTTACTCTACCCTCACTGTATTTAACACAATAATCTCTAATTATCAGCAATTGAGGCAGCCCATCACATTCATGATTAATCCATATGCATGTCTTATCTCTTGAATTTCCATAATCAAAATAGTATTCAACATTATTCACTGAGGAAAGGAAAGAAACAACCTGGTGTATTTCTAGCTCCACTAGACATGCTTGTCCATTGACAGCTGGTCCTCCATTTAACTTTGCACTTTCATAGCTTAGCTCAATGTCCGGTCTCACCTCGAATTGAAGGATGTATGACTCTTGTGGATTATTTCTTCATCTTTAACCACATCTATCTCTTCATTCTGGATGTTCAGTTTATCCTCAAGTTCAGGAAACGTCTCAATGTTCTCTTCAATTCTCTGCACATCAACATCTAAATGAGTACCATCATAATCTGACATATCTAAATTTATCATTTCTAAATTATTTGGCTGTGAATGTGAAACAACATTTGATTCATGAAAATATTTTCCTGTTTCACTTTCAAAATAATGCTGGAGTGATGCCTGATTATGCACAGCAATAGCATAATCCTCTGTATCTTCCATTTTCAAGAATTGTTCCTCAAATAATTCAGTCCTATCATTCAACAAAATATCTGGTTCCATTATCCTGCAACAATCCTAGATTTGGTCATTCAATTCAAAGTTATCAAATAATAAATCATGATTTAATTCTTTTCCCATGATTCCTTTATTTGTTGATACAGAAACTTGTTTAATTTTAGTGCACTTTAATTCTACCAATACTTGTCTACATTTCTTTGCCAAATCATTTTCATTAAAACTTTTCAAATCAGATCCAGAGATTTCTTCTTGACAAGTATTCCTTAGTAATTCCATATATTTATCAAATGTATCAAGATTAACTTCACTTTTCCTTTTCTTTTCATTAAATCCTTTTTGTTTATCATCTAGAAAATGAAAATGAGGTGTGATTTCTTCTCTGTGTTTTTCAAGATATTTATACCTGACATTAGCTTTAATCTCATTTGAACCTTGACAAAAAATAGATTATTTTTCTTACCATCACATGATTCCAGAAAAGAGATTTTACTATCCTTTATTTCCAGCACTGGTTCAATCTTTGCATTATCTGAACAATTAATGACTGCTGATATTGCATCCTCCTGTTGCTCCATAACCTCCTCATTTTCCTGCCAACCTTCAGCCCTATACACATATGAGAAAGAGATTAGTCGTTTTAAAGCCAAATCTAACCTTTTAAGAAAAGTCAGACAATTAATTTCACCATGCTCTGTGGACTTATGTATCCTGCACCTTCCAAATAAAGCAAAGTTAGATAAATTTTCAGGATAAATCCTCTCGTTTAAAGTTTTCTGAAAGACATGAATATTAACCTGGAAATTGTCTTCATATGAGTCCATTGAAAATGGCACTCTATTTTCAACTTTTTAGATTTTTGAAATTTTATGAGATCTAACATATCTCACAATAAAACATTAAAACTTAGAAAATCAGAATAGTGCTTAAAGTTTGAGCAGTACCTTTGCAAAAAAAACATTCAAATTCTTTCAAACAGAAGATATTTGCAAACAGAACACTCAAATTTCTAAGAACTAAAATGATCCTATTGGCCAGCCTACACAAAATCTACCTTAAATCCCATCAGGCCCTCCTTCTAGCGCCAAAACTGTTGATGATTATTTTTACACATTCATAACAAAAGTTAAAATTCACAAAATGAACCTAACTGTCATGAAAGATATGAAGAAATCAATTAAGATTACTTAATCGCAAGTTTCTGTATGGTCAAGTCTTGACCTTGTGAATAATTCAGTAGGTTAATGTGAAGCTGTAATATGCAAGGGGCCTTACTTGATTTAAGGTGTTTTATGACTCACTAGACTCAAATTATGCAAAATATCACAAAAATCAACATTTTCTTCATTCCTTTGCATAAATTTGTTACTGTATCACAAAGCTTTATATGATTTATATTAACACAAGCTTTCCTTTTCAAATATTATGAAAACTGTCCAATATCAACTCAGTTGTTCATGTTTCCTTCAAATATTAGACAATCTCCTTTAAATTTATGCGTTTAAGCTAAGTATTTCAAATGGTTTGGGAAAAGTTAAAGAAATCTAAATTAAACTTCATTTTGCTACAGGATTTGAATGTTCTGTTATGCACGTTATAAGAAATAAAGCAAATTTGATCAAATCAATAGACTAAATCATTAAATGTGAATGCCCTGAGTATTTTCATGAACATACATTCAAGATTGCAATCTTTTGGACAGATAATATTTCAAATACAAAGAAGAGCCAGAAGACACTCTGAATATAGACGCAAAATTCCATATTCATTTTTATTCAAAACACATAGTCATCTATGATTTACAATGTATGAATGACTCCTTGCTTCATTAATCAACTTACATAAAACTTACAAAACATTTTACAGATACAGTATGGAAGCTAGATGTTCCACACATTCCTTATTGCAGTAATAGGCGACCTCCTCTAAACTAAAATACTCCTATTCAAAATGCTTGAACCAATTACAACTGCTAGCTATCTTCTAAAAATCCCTGTGTAAGTCATTACAAAGTAAAGGGGCTTAATAAATAGATCTGATTATCCCCAATACAGTGCCAAAACCCTAGTCAATTAACAGTCTATATCTTAAGTGCAGCAACAACAGTGGAAAACAAATCCCTCCAAAAAATCTCTGAGCAACATACCCATACTGAGCGTAAAGATCCTGCTTGGAAACCCTAACAACCATCAAAACATCTTCATCATTAAAATATCTTTTGTTGCTTTGCCCTTTTAATATTGCTTCTTTCCATCTGCATATCTCCTCTCACTGAAATCTTTCGCTTCTTTTGCGATCCAATCTGCCCTTTGTGATGTCATCGCCATTAAAGCTCCTCCTTAATATCTACCTGCATACCTACCAACAGACATAAAAAATGGATTTAAAATGCGCGACGCCTTCGTCAATTTACACTTCTTCAGAATGTTAGATGGGCATTAATTACAACAATTAAGGCGCCAAACGTTCGGCCTTCTATTGCAGTGTTTTACATTTTCAAACTTTCACCGCCAGTTTAATTCTGCATACATACCTTTTTCCTTGTATGTTTTCTTGTATGTTCCCTTTGTATGTTTTAACATACAAACATATATGCAAACCACCGCGACTAATGTTCTTTCCCTTTTGCCTGTTTTTCCATACTTTGTATCTTTCACTTTGTATATCACGCTTTGTATATTTCCTTGTATGAGCACATATACAAAGCAACTTTATGCAAACCTCCTCTTAACCTTTTACCTCTCGTGGTGCTCTTATTTCTTTGTATATCAGGTTATGCATATTATAAACATACAAGCATTTACACATTCAAAGACTTTTCTAAATTGAACTTCCTTTTGACATCTGACTTGTATCCTTTACTTGTATCTTTCTCTTTGCATATCGGCTTATATATCAAAGATATACATTGTACTTATACAAACCTGACATGCAAACGGTGGAGCCCATATTACTTTCCCCTTGTATCTCCGCGATACAACAATACTTGTATCAAAACCCTTAGATACAAAGCCTGATACATACAAACTCCTTTGTATGTCCTTTCGGATTTCAACTTTTATCAACCACAGTTTACTCATTTTTCAGCTCCGCGACATGTATAAAGTGCCATGCATCTTTTAATATACGTTAAGTTATGATGCATCGCCTTAACCAAAATTAAACTTTCCTGAATTCCGCCTTGCATGTATCTTGAAATGTATGTAATCGAAAGCATACACATACAAAGCGCAAAACATACAACAATAATACCAACATTAATACTTTTTTTGAATCCATGGCATGTATATAACCTTGCATATCCGCTTTGTATGTTTCATTTTTTGCCAAACATACAAACTTAAAATGCATTCAACGGACTTAACTGATTGTTCATTTAAACTTTGACTCCCGTCGGACCCAATTTATATGTAAAAATAGAATGTTAACAAAATGCATACAAGTAAAATGACTTAAAAAAAACCTGACGACTCCCTCATGCAACTCATCCGACGACCCGATATATAAACAACTTTGTATATGAGCGACTTGATATATAAACAAATTTGTATATGAGCGACCCGATATACAAACAACTTTGTATATGAGCTACCCGATATACAAACAACTTTGTATATGCAACATACAAACCCTTTCATTGTACATTTTACCAAAAACATACATATCTTGCAAAATATTGTGAATTTTAACATGGTTCAAAAAGCAACCCTCACTCATTTTTGACAAGGAATTCACCCATATTCAGCTCTGATACTTAATGTTATTTTTCTTTATTTTCAACAAGGTTTGTAACTTCACTTCCTTTTCCCTTTTACCACCAAACAGACTCACACACAAAAGCAAAAGCCACAACCACAGCAGGGGTCCTCATTTTGCTAAGGAGTAAAATGGGGCATGTTGTGAGCATCACAACACATACAAGTTGCCAACAATCTAATTTTTCATGCTAAAACAAAGCATATTGAGATTGATGTTCACTACATTCGGGATTTTGTTCAAGCGTCTATTGTCAATCTTGAATTTTGTCCAAGTGAAGAACAAGTAGCTGATATATTCACTAAGAGTATGACTGAAGCCACATTCTTAAAATTAAGAGGAATGCTTGGTATGTTAGAGGTGAACATTAAGGGGGGATAGTAGTATAATGTTCCCCTCTCCTTTGTATTTCCCCTCTCTTTTGTATTTTCTTTGTATTATTCTAGCCAATCTTAAGGGGGGATGTTAAGGAAAGTAAGATTGTCTAGGAAAAAACAAGTGTTTTCTAGAGTTTTCCAAAATATAAAGTTAGGCTTTTTTAGAGCTTTCCATAAAACTAGAAAAATCTATAATGCAATCTAGAAATAGAACATTCTAGCTTTTTAGAATTAAAATATAGAATTATCTAGAAAGATGGAAGCTTCCAGGCTTCAAAGTTCTTGTAATTATATATATGATTGTACAAAGATGTTGTACATGACATTTTTTGAATGGAATATAATTCAAGTTAGATAAATATTATATTTTCTAAGTTTATTAACTCTATTTTGCCCTATTTTTTATTTGATGTTATGTTTTTGTTGTTTATTGGGCCTGTTCTTACATACACATCCCAACATGTGAACGGGCACGATCAATTCAATGGTCAGCCTGTACCTTCAGGACAACCAGGGCTGTTTGATCATGACCTACCACAATACAAAACTCAGCCCGCTTTGTGGTGAACGTAACACTATTACTGCGATGTGATGTTAATGGCTGCAATTGTTTGAATGGTCATCCTATACCTTTGTGAGAACTCAGGCCGTTGATCCTACATTGCAGCCGGTACGGAGGTCAACTTGCTATGCAAGTGAAACGCCTATCGGCGTAAATATAGTAGATATGTTTATTTACATAGTCAAGTTTTTTTTCTTTTTTTAATCTCATTTACAATAATCTTAAAATGAAATGCAAGGAACTATAGTTTAGCCAATTGAGTAGGCATTGGGGTTGTCATCACTACAAATGGTGGTAAAATGGTTAATGTAGTCCTCTTCTGGTGCTACAACAATTGAGGCATTGTTTTCTTCATTTGATGTAGTAGTTATAGATAGTGAATAAGTGGTGGCAGAACACAATGTCTCTATTGTCTTTGTATTTTATTCTTGTAGTGTGTGATGACTACAGAATTTGAGTATCTTCATTTTCTTTTAATTATGCTCTCTCTAGGCCCTTGTACCATCCTTGTCATCTTGTTTTTGAAGAGATAGGGGACTTTGAGTTAACAATTTCTAGGAGTAGTTGCTCTAGAAGTAGATAGTGATAGTTAGTTGGCCAATTTGTAACCCACGATTCTTCATCTTGGTACATGTTGATTACCTTTGGGGAAGGTTGTATCTTGATACCTATGTAATGAACAAAACAAGTTGTAAGATGCCACGATTGTAAATGTAAATTTTTTAAATTTCCAATCAAAATTACCTAAATCATAGAATAGTCAAGTAATGCTTGGCAATCAAGTCCTCTAATAGACAATTAGAATAGACTTCAAAAACACGATTTCAATCACATGGGAAACATTACTTCAACATGATATTATCAAGATTTTCCCAACCTTTTTGTAAGATTTCTACCCAATAATGCAAGTGATTGAGAGAAAGCAAAACATAAATCAGATATGAGCCAAATAAATTGTATTCAACTCAAGAGAATGCAAAGCAATAAAATAGAATGGGATGCTCATATGAGAGCAAGAGATGGGTATATATAGTATATTCCACCCAAGAGACTAAAAACACAACCAATATGGGATAAAGTGAAAAAGTCCCTAAGTAAACTTAACCTAGTGTGAAGAGAGCTAAAGCAAAGAACAAGCTAAGAATGAGCTAGATAGGAAAGTAACCCTATTCACACTAACACCCCCCTTAAGTACAACTTAGGGGGAAATGTTGACAAAATGCAAAGATGGGTCTCGACAACAAGGTCTAATGAGGTACCCATGTACAAAAGATCCCCTAAAAAGAAAAGGAAGGAGAAAACCCAGTGGGAAAAAACTCCCCCTATGAGAGGATAAAGCAGGAAGGCCTAAGTGACCCCCCCTAAAGAGATGTCCCACACCCCCAAGAGAGACCGAAGATGAACATACTTGCTCTCGGTGAAGGGTTTGGTGAAGATATCTGCAACCTGGTCTGCTGTAGGACAGTACTGTAAATCAATGACCTACTCCTGAATTAACTCCCTAAGAAAATGCATGTGGATCTCAGTGTGTTTGGTTTGTTGATGATGAATTGGGTTCTTTGAGATCTGGATGGCACTCTGGTTGTCACAATAGATGATTGATGGCATATGAAAGTGATGCCAAGTTTAGTAAGGAAATTCTGAAGCTAGATAGCCTCAGTGGCGGCATTGACAACTCCCCGATACTTAGCCTCAGTTGAGGAAAGAACAATAGCATGTTGCTTTTTTCTCTACCAACAAATGGGACCAGAACCAAGGTGAAAGATGTAGCCAAATGTGGACTTGCGATCATCAAGATCACCAACCCAATCAGAATCTTTTTATCCAATCAAGTCTAAACTGGTTTCTGCTGCATAGTGAATCCCATACCTGTGAGTTCCCTGTATGTAGTGCAAGATGTGTTTGGCAGCCTTCTAATGTAGCTCATGTGGCTTCATCATGAAGTGCGAAACATTGCCAACTGCAAATGAAATGTTAGGGTGAGTATGAGTCAGGTAGATGAGACTATTGGAAAGATGACGATACAAGGTGGCATCAATAAGTGGTGTGGAACATTGCACCTCAAGATTGACTCTGGACAGGAAGGGAATCGGTGTAGGCTTACAATCAACCATGTGAAAAAGAGCCAAAAGGTCAAGAGCATACTTGGTCTGCGTAAGAGAGATCCTAGAAGAGGTTTGAGTGATCTCAATGCTAAGAAAATAGTGCAAGAGCCCCAAGTCAGTCATGGCAAACCTATCATACAAAGCAGTCTTGACACTCACAATGATCAATTAAGTGCTCCCAATGATAATCAAGTCATCAACATAGAGAGCCAAAAAAATAAGAGCATCCTCTTGTCTCAAGATGTGGACATTTGGATCTAAATGGCATCTAGAGAACCCAACTGAGAGAAGAAATGAGTCCATCTTGGCATACCAATCCCATGGGACTTGTTTGAGGCCATAGAGAGACTTCCTCAGTCTGCAAACCAGTGAAGAATCCTTAACGAACTCCTGTGGCTGCTCCATGTAAATCTCCTCATGTAGATTCTCGTGAAGAAATGCACTCTTCACATCCATTTGATGTACAACCCAACTGTGAGTTGTAACAAGAGCAAGTATCAGGTGAATAGAGTTCATCGTGGCAATGGGGGCAAAGGTCTCAGTATAATCAATACCAAGAACCTGAGAGAAACCTTTAACCACAAGTCGTGCTTTGAACTTGTCAATTAATCCATTCACTGCAAATTTGATCTGATAGATCCACTCACACTGAACCTTTTTTCTTCCCTTAGGAAGTGGAATAAGATCCCAAGTTTTGTTTTGAATCAACAAGTTGTACTCTTCCTCCATTGTTGAATCCCACTCAGCAATACCTGATGCTTCATGAAATGATTGTGGATTTGAAGCTATGGCAATGTAGGAATGCAAAATGTCCTGATGTTGTGACCAAGTCCTCTGAGTGTTTGAAGGATCCCCAACAGAGTACTTTTTGACTCAAGTGTCTGATGAGCCCAGTGAGGCATGTGAGGAGATGGAGGAGAACCCTCATCCTCAGAATCTAAATTCTGCAAAGAGGAGGTTGAAACCTCATGATCAACTCTATGAGTAGAGGTAGCTGGAGAAAAATCTTCTGATTCACTGTCTGACTCTGCGTGGAGGAAGGAAGAAGAGAGGATGAGCTAAGAGATCATTCCTCAAATTACACACTTTGCTCAATGAAGAGCTCATGTGTTTCAGGATCCAAAAGCTGATATCCTTTGATACCATATGGGTAACCAACAAAGATACAAGGTCGACTCAAAGGTTCTATGAGGAATGTGAACCCATGTTGGAGAGCTAAAAACTTTGAAGTGCTGCACAATAAGTTTCTTGCCACACCAGGCTTCAAAACGAGTCATTCCCTTCAATGCCTTATGTGGAACTCTGTTTTGGATGTGAGCAACATAATTGATAGATTTTGCCCAATATTCAGGTTCAAGGGAGTGCGTGTGGATCATGCAACCAACCATCTCTTTCAAGGACCTATTTTTCCTCTTGGCCACACCATTCTGTTAAGGTGTATAGGAAACAATATGCTAAAGATCTATCCCTTCAAGAGTGTGAAATTGTTCAAAGCAATGGTTCACATATTCTCTACCATTGTCAGTGTGGAGAATCTTGAAAACCTTCCAAGACTTTTTCTCGGTGCGAGCCTTGAACTCTTGAAATCTATCAAAAGCTTCTCCCTTCTGCCGAAGAAAGTAGACCCAGGTGTATCTGGAATAGTCATCAATGAAGGTGAGTAAGTAACAAGCCTTGCTAAAAGACAAAGATGGAAATGGACCCGCCACATCACTGTGAACCAGCTCAAGGACTTTAGAAGCCCTCCAAGCCTTCCCTTTGTTGAACTTGTCCTCAGGATTTTTTCCCAAGGAACAACTTGAACAAACTGCATCTAAGAAAATGATCTTAGGAAGACCTGCGACCATATCCCACTTGCTAAGCTACTGGAGATAACGGAAGTCGAGATGGCCAAACTGCTTATGCCATATCTTGCTCACAGAATCTGAATGGGTGAGCAAAGCAGTAGAATGTGAATCAGGTACAAAATGACAGAAAGCATACAGTTGAGACTCATGATCATCCTTACCACCTGTAAGAAGTGCATTATCTTCAAGACTCCTGATGGTGATGGAATCAAAAGTGAACTCAAATTTTCTACCATTCTGGGCAATCTGATAGATGGAGAGAAGGTTAGTTGACAAATTAGGCACATAGAGGACATCCTCAAATGTGCCAGTGCTAGCATCAACAGAACCTTTCCCAATGACTTTAATAGGAGAGTCATCCCCAATGAGAATGTGGGGCACCAAACAAGGCTCCAACAAAGAAAACTATTCTCTAATAGAAGCCATGTGATGTGAGGCACCTGAGTCAAGAATGCACTATTGAGAAGAATCTGTAGTAGCAACTAGTGCATTTGATTTCCCTTTACCTAATTTGGAAGGAGTAGAGGATTGTTGTGAAGAAGGTAGATTAATGTTCTTTTTTAGAAGATGCTTTAGCTCATCGATCTGCTTCTTGTGACAAGAGTGTTCCTAATGACCAACTTTCTTATAGTAACAGTTCAAGTTGGTCTTTCCTTCTTCTGAGAGTTCCCCTTTGAAGAAGAGGAAGTGGAGTCTGCTTTTGGGGTAGATGATGACTGTGCCTGATCTTTCTATCACTTCTTGGACTTCTTCTATTTCTTGTCAAGTTTCCCTGATTCTTTCTGTCCCTTTGACTGACTAGCCAATAAAGCCTAAGACTATGATGGCTTCAAGAGCGCCATGGAAAGAAGCTTTCCTTGTTCTTGCATCAACAATTCAGAAAATGAAGAACAGGAAGGCATTGTATAAGTAAAACCCATAGTCAATCTGTGAGTATGAAAGCTGGAAACAAAAACAACATATTCAGGTCAAATTTTGTTAAGAGTACTCAAGACAAGTTGAATGTTCTTTTTCTCTATGCTACATACTTTACATTGTGGTCTCAAGTCAGTAAATTTTGTTACAAAGTCCTGGATGTTGTCAAAAGACTTACGATCAAGTTCCATTAGTTGATTATTAGTTTGATATCCCCTAACTTCATCATTTGTCCCATAGAGAGTTTTTAGTTTGTCCCATGCATCATGTGAATTGTTAAGTCCATCAAGTTGAAACATTATATCAAGAGAAACTAAACTCTTAAGACAACCTAGAGATTTTGTTTGTTCAATCATCTAGAGTATTTTTTCCTTAGCATATAAGGGTTCAATTATCGTTTGTTCAACATAAGGTGTGTACCCTTGTTGCATTAAGAAGTTCCATGCATTTTGTTTCCATGTGTTGTAGTTGTATGGTGTTAGCAGTGGAAACTTAACATTACCCATTTGTGAAAGGAAAGGAGAGCACGAGCAGAAAGGGATGCACAAGCACAATCACACCAAGAGACCCCCCAAATTACTCAATCAAGAAACCCCCCCAAGAAAAATGATTTGACACTTTATAAGTAGTGCAGTTATAATGGCCACTAGTAAGAGAACACTAAGTGGACTTGACTTCAATGATTTTTACTAATCCTCACAAAATGAGTATATATTGAAATTACCATGTAGGTATAAAACAAAGTTAAATTATCAGTACCACTTCAAAGTAAACAAAAAATCATGCACTTTCAAAAAAAGAATCGCCTCGATCCAAGGCCGTATGCAAAATTTATGCACCTTTGAAAGTCCCAAGATGGGAACTACGTAGAGTCACCTATGAGAATCTAAGATTTTTGGGAAATTCGTGCACCGAAATTAGAAGCCATCTGCACAAGCGCATAGAGCGTGAGAAATCAGCCAAAAAAAAAAAGAAGTTTGGAAATAGGAGGTTGGAAGCTCGAGTTATAGCCTTCAGAAGTTGGTCTTCAAAAAACAAAACTCCATCAGAAGGGGGTTGGATGGGGGATTGCTTTTAACCATTGGATAAAAGGACAAACCCCATAGGTCATGCTTTAGACCATTGGATAAAAGGCCGAACCTGTAGAGCACCCTTCGAACCGTTGGACAAAAGGTTGAACCTCGTGGAAGCACCTTTTGGACTGCTGGACAAAAGGCTGAACCCTGCAGAAGCACCTTTTGGACCGTTGAACAAAAGGGTGAACTATAGAGCACCCTTTGGACTGTTGGACAAAGGGCTGAACTATGGAGTACCCTTTGGACCGTTGGACAAAAGGACATACTCTCAAAAAGAATTTGAGCTCTGATTTCAGCATTTGGATAGGTGTTCTTAGGGTTTTTGGCCCTTCTGAGCATAATGGCAGGGTCAGATTCAACCCAAACTACTCCGAAATGGTGGCTCCCTACTAGATTTGGTAATGAACCTCCTGCTTCAAACCCTTATAGATCTAGCTTCTGATGTCTGAATCAAACAAAATGAAATGCAAACTTGATTGTCTAGTCTACTCTGGACTCAATGGTGAGCTCAGAAAGTCTCTAGGAAGCTCTGAAGGAACCTGCAACTAGAAAGTCAAAATATGAACCCCCCAAAAACTAGAGTTTTCTCCACACTTTTCTAATTCTCCAGATCATCTGAAGATGCAAGAGAAGAGCATACTCATGTGCTTCTAAAATCAACCCTACACTCTCATATTTCTAAAAAGAATGCTAACTCACAAATCACAAATGCTTTGATACCATGTAAGATTTCTACACAAGAATTTGCAAGTGATTGAGAGAAAGAAAAATAGAAATTAGATATGAGCTAAATAAACTGTATTCAACTCAAGAGAATGAAAAGCAATACAATAGAATGGGATGCTCATATGCGAGCAAGAGGTGGGTATATATAGGATATTCCACCCAAGAGACTAAAAACACAACCAATATGAGATAAAGTGAAAAAGTCCCTAAGTAAACTTAACCTAGTGTGAAGAGAGCTAAAGGAGAGAAAAAGCTAAGAAAGAGCTAGATAGCAAAGTAACACTATTCACACTAACACTTTTATTGTATCAAATAACCAAGTTGTGTGTGCATGCGTGAGATGATTTACATTTCTTATTTGTATTAGTGTCATTAAATATGAGATAGGTATCAGGATTATGGATAATTTAGCATCTAAAGCAAACATTGGTCTACAATAAGTTTGACATGTTAACTTGCATCTACATATTTCTTTAAGTAGGGCATTACTTCTCTACCAATCAAACATTTATAGTCTCGACGGAGGTACCTCTATTCCCAAATTGTATATGCAAGCTCCTTTTTATTTTTATTTTTAATTTTTGTTACCCATCGTAGGCATGAGTGTGCTTTTAATTCTAGGGACCACTATGACTATTTTGATGTCAAATTGAAATATTTTCCCTGATTGGCTCAATCATAATTTACGACATTAGCAAGTTAGAAATTTTATTCTATAGTTGTGAAGTGGCTTGGTTAGGAGAAACTTACTAAAGTGTTATGAGCAAGCTCGATGTAATCAAGTATAAGTAAAAGTTGGCATGTTTGAGGTATGTGCATTTAAAGGTTGCTCTTAAAGCATATATAGTTTATTACATTTTAAATCACAAGAGTAATATGCATTGTTGATCTTCACATGCTATTTATCTTTCAAACAATTGCTATTATTGTTTATTGAATGTAAAGAGTAGGGTTAAGAATACATTTCCTTTGTCTTTTTTTGTTTTGTTTGGATGCTTTGTTAGTTGTATAGAATGTGGAGTCCTCCTTTGCAACTAGTGCCTACTCTGTTTCTTTTATTGACCAACACATCAATTAAGAAAGTAAGTAATATTATTGTGATGAACTTAATTTGAACTGCCAATGAAAGCAAAAGAAAACACATGTAATTGAATGTGTTAAGAGAACAATTGTTTTAGGCGATCCTCTTTTTTCTTTCTAGTGATGGTGTAAGTTTTGTTTTACATTTTACAGTATAATTAGAAAGAGAATACAAGTTTTATGCGAAGAATTTCTATGTATTTAACTCTAGATATAGTTATAAATATTAGGCCTTTTCTAGTTTTTCCTATGTTTACTATAGCTTTGTTCAATGTAAGGTCTTCCAATTTATAGATTGATATTGCCCAAGCCATGGTTGGGGTAGGTGCCTACGATTGCCATGTGTTCTAGGTATCAAAGATATGTTCTTTGGTCTTTCCTTATACCATGTTGGGACACTATAGGTATCAAATTGAATTACAACATACATTCTAGGCAAGTTAGAGGGTTTGGAGTTGAGATTATAAACAATAGCTTTGAGTTCTCCCAACAATCCATTTATGAAGCCAACTTTAATCCATAAGTTTGTTGTTAGCATTATCCTTTGACCTATGCATAGGAGCCCCTCTTGTTGGAGCTAGTCATCATTAGTATTTCAATTTTTTGTGTATTTTGTATTATGCTAAGCACTATTGGAAGATTTAATAGCTCTAACATATTTTTATTATGTAGCACAACTAGGTTGTCGGTGGTGAATAAATGCATGGAGAGGTTAAATTCTTCTTGTTCTATTATACTTAGTGATTTATTCATGCCATTCATGTTGATAACTGAGAGGGGGGGGTGAATCAGTTATCCTAATTATTTCTTCTTTTGAACTTTCTTATTAATCAATGCAGCATTGAATCAAACAAACAAACATTACCATGAAATGAAAAACACATGACACAGTATTTTTGACGTGGAAACCCTGTTAAGGGAGAAAACCACGGGGTGATTAACCCAAAGATTATTCTCTGTTAGAAGAATAAGGAATTACAAAATGGCACTTGCCAATTAGGGCTCACTGCCCGAGCACACTGCTCACAAAGAGGCCCACTGCCTACAAGGAGACACACTGTCTACAAAGTGATAAGAATCACAGTCTTGAACTGATTGGAAGCATCTACATATGCTGGAGTTCAGTTTCGGTTAGGCTTAGTACATTGATCTACTGCACTTCATCTTTCCTCTGTTCTTTATTCTGCTATCCTTTCACATACCGGATCTTTCTTACTACTTCTGCTCTGTTCTGCACTTATTCGCATATACCTTCACACCATTCCCCCCTTCACAACTAAATCCATCCTCTATATATATCCACACAGGTAATTTCATCACCTTTCTAGTCGGCATCCGGAACAGTCTAGTTTCTTACAAACTCTGTTCTGTCGGCTGAATCCTTGCTCACCAAGCAATGCGGATCAAGCATATACTTGTAGATATCATTAATCATGTCAGCCAAACATGATTCATGCCTTCACAACCTTTACCATCAACAGTAACACATCCGGAAAATAGTCTGATACTTTGTCAGTCAGTTCTTCCTCTGTTCTTACTGTCTCTCAGGAATCCGGTACTCAACTATTCATATCTTTTTCTTTGTTCATCACCAGAGGCTAAATCCTTGGAATATACTACTCAAGGTAGTCCTCTTGACTTCCCCAAATCCGCACTGCACCAAGACACTTCCTCTGAGAGATCCGGACCAATCTGTCGGACCTTGCCACATGCTCTGTTCTTGTTCACCGGACCACAACAATCTTGATTCTGACTTCCGGTAGAGACACACCATGACTTGCGGATATGTGGGATGACCTTTGTTGCCATCAATGACAATAACCATGAATCCATATAGTGTCTCTTGCCAACAATTCATTGGTTCCTAATCATGCTACATTCGTTTTGCATTGTGTACTTTTCTTAATATGGCATACAATTATTTTTGGGTATGACTATCACCTTCTTGAAAGAATATTATTTCTACTGTGACAATTATGGTAAATGTTTTCCATAACATCCTTGTAGTTGAGTGCGATGCATATATGTGTTTATCTATGATAAGGGGTAGTTGTGCAAGATCGCCAATAAGGGCAATGGGTGCACCACCAATACATTGGTGTTGTTGGTGAGGAAGTACCTTGCATAGGTGGTTGTCTATTTTAGTAACAACTTTGTGCCTATGAAGCTCATCTCATTTACGAGGATGTATTCGATGTTTCTCATAGCTTCTTGGAATAGTGTAAGATTTTTTCCTTGTAATGGTTGCATTTATTTTATTGGAATTCTAATCATGGATTGTGGAGGCATGTATGTTATAAGAAACCATTCCTATTGTAAGAGGAAAATATAAACTACTTGTGCAAATACAAGTATAAGTGCTACCCCTACTTTGACTTAAAGCCTATAAATGAAAGCAAACCACAACAATTGAAAATTAAACAAATCTTATATCTTCACTTGATGTTTGAGATTTCTCCAAGGGTGTGTGTTGATGTTGTGATGGACTTGAAATGTTGAGTTGCTCTTGGAGGCTCCCCAATGTAACAACATATACTTGTAATTTTTTCTTATGTGGAAATGCTTGAGGATGACATGGATTTATATATTTCAAATAAGTGAAATGGAGGGCTAGGATTTGATCTTGCATTGGACAATGGAGATTTATTAGCTTGCATGGGAGAATGAGAAGATTACAAGTGGAATCTTGGGAGAGGTGAGAATTCAAATGAGACATGGATTGAGAGAGATGAAGGGTTGAGATTACCTTGATTTGAATGAAGGGTGGAGATTGAAATCTCTCACACATGTGTGAGAAGATTCATGGGGATGTGTGATTATGATAGGTGATTGATCTTACATGTGTGAGAATTATGGAGATGTGTGATTATGACAAGTGTTTGATCTCACATATGTGTGAGAATCACAGGGATGTGTGATTAGGACAAGTGAGAGATCTCACACATGCATGAGAATGGAGGGTGCAGATGTCCTTGTGATAATGGATGGTGGAGATTTAGACTTGATTTCATTTGGATTGAGAGATGGATGGCTAGGATTAAGTTGACCAAATCAATGGCTAAGATGCAAAGTTAGTTCCATTTAGGATTGAGGGAATTTTAAATTAGAGGAAATGATGATGTGGATTTTGGATTTTATGATGGGAGATAAATGTCTTTATTTTTAAATGATGACATTAGCTTAGTTAATTAAATAAAATGATTTAATTAATTAACTAATGTTAGGACATTAGTTTAGTTAATTAAATAAAATGATCTATTTTATTAACTAATGCTAGGATGCACTAATTAAATAAAATTTATTTAATTAGCTAGAAAAAGCCGAAAAGCCTAATTAATGCTAGTATGTTGAATATTCTATGGATCTATGGCTAGAACCCAATGGGAAACAAGCATAATATTTGTCCCTCCCTAGAATCCATTTGAATTATTTTTATTTCTATAATAGTTCCAAGGGTGAGATAAAATGTGAATTTACTTACAAGATGAGTTTGATTTGCCAACTAAACTCTTGTCCTTTGAAGGAACCTTATACTAGACCCCATCCCACTGATAGGATTTGGATACTTTATCCCAACTTATAAAACCCCAATATTGCAAGCAAGTACAAGGATGGAGAGGAAGAAATACCAACTAGACCTTATAGGGTGGGAGAATTTGTACTAAAAAAAGGAAGCATAAAGAACAAAAGGCATAAAAACAAATACAAATTGCACAAATACTGGAAAGGTCTATATATAGTTAAGGAATATGTTAGAAATGGTGCTTACCTCTTGTGCACAATGGAAGGTGAAAAATTTGGTGAAACCATCAATGCTTTCCATCTCAAAAACTATTATATCTAAAATCCATATTTAAAACAAATATCAAAAAATAAAAAATCATATATTTTGAAAGAAAAAAAATAATGCATTGAATTTTGTTTCACTCCATCTTTAAACTTGTTAGTGGTCCACTCTTTTTCAATTTTCATCTTAGTAGGAGTCTTAAGTTTCTCAATATCGTTTGCCTTTACTAAACTACAAATTTATGAAATCAAGATTACCATTTCCCCCTTTCATTCCCACAATTCAAAAGAATATACTTAAAGCTTTAAACTAATCCTAATCTTCACTATTGTGAAATCTAGTCTAAACACAAAAGCAAGTCTATAGGCCCACAATACCCAATAGAAGCTTATAGGTAAATCTCCCTAATTCTCCTTAGCAAGGGGGGAGCCTTAGAAGATGCTAGTACCCATTTGGTTGTGGTTAGTCCCTTACTCACCTTACTTAGCCTTTGGTGGTGAGTCCTCACTTCTTATTGGTAGTGTGGGGTTAGGTTAAGGGGGCCAAAACTCCAATTCTAAAAAAATCAAAAGCTAATCCAAAAGTAAAGAAAAAATAAAGCATCCCAGAAATAGAAAACATTGCTCAAATGTATGTAATCTTACCTGTGGAGACTCAAAATCAGAGCTATGAGGCTGAAATTCACAAGAAGAATGTTGGGAATTAAGGTGTCTCAACCTTTGCAAATTCCTAGCATTTATTATTTGATTATGTATTTATTTATTTTCCTATGTTGTGTTTGATTTTGGTCATTCAGTTTTGTCTTTTAGTGTGAGGTGGCATGTTGAGATGTCATCCCACTTGGAAGATGACTTGGATGGTCAAGTCAACACTTGAGAACGTACGCGTCCCATTTGAGGTGGCACTAATATGCCATGTGTCGGCATCTTATGGCTTATGTAAGAGGCTATGACATATGATGGAATCTATGACATGTAAGAGCTAGAAATAGAGATTCCTATGACAAGTGAAGACAAGTATGAAGCATCTTTGCATGTGAGAAGGCAATCCTAGGTGCCCAAGTTTGACTATGACAAGTTGTAAGAGGAATATGCTATTATTAGTCACTTATGACAGATTCTCTTACAACTATAAGTGCTATCATATATGATAGATTCTATGACAACTGTAAGATGTGTAAGAGTATTTGTCATAGTCTATTCTTGGACAAAGCACCCTAACTTGTGAAACTTAAACTTATAGGCTATGATGGATGTAAGAGGGTCAAATGCATGTTGAACAAGTGTCACTGCAAGGACAAGAGCTTTGGAAATGGCCATGAGGCCAAGTTGGATGCCCACCTCTAGAAGCTTCTTATGTTGGCCTTGAAACTCTATAAATATAGGTTCTTGGAGTAGTGTATGTATGGTTCATTTACAGGTACCGTTATGCTACCATAATTACTCCAGTATTCGACATTTGTGAACTCCTAAAAGAACTTGCATTGCAAGTGTGTTGTAATCTTCTTTGAATTTGATAATACATTGTGCAGGTTTTGGAGTGTGGGAGTTTTCACCTAAAAGGGTTTTCCCCACATATATCTTGTGTTGTGAGCATTGTACTTGTTTTTGATGTATTGTTACCTTTCTATTAATGGGCATCTCATAATCTGTAACTATAAAATATTAAAATTTGCATAACTTTCCTCATTAGATTAGTGTAGGAAGTATGTTCCATGTACCTTTCTTCCTTTCAGTTGGTATTAGAGACTGATCACCTTTGGTTCTAGTTGTTGGGTAGAGGGTTTTTTAAGTTGATCTTCATTTGCATGGGATCTTGTGCAAAGGATTTTGAAATCTTTGTTGTAGGAAAGAGATGGTGAGAACATCTGGGAGGTTTGAGATAGAGAAGTTTAATGGAGGCAACTTTGAGTTGTGGAAACTCAATATGGAGGACTTATTGATGGATAGAGATCTATGGCTTGCAGTATCCATAACCATGCCATCGGGCATGAAACAAGAAGATTGGGATCTAATGGATTAGAAGGCTAAGGGTTTGATAAGACTCTGTTTGGATGATTTAGTGCTCCTAAATATCCATGAAGAGAAGACTGCAAAAGATCTTTGGAAGAAACTTGGAGATGTTTATTAGGCTAAATACTTGGTGAACAAGTTAATCCTACGAAAGAAATTATATTCTTTGAGGATGGAAGATGGAGGATTTGTCATTGATCACTTGAATACATTCAATATGCTTATTGCCCAATTGACCTCTATTGGTGTGAAGATGGAGGAGGATCGATGTATGACATTACTGTGTTCCTTACCAGATTCATGGGAGCAACTTGTTATAGCCACTGGGAGTACCACTATCACCTTTAAGATGGATGAAGTGGTTGCATCGTTGTTGTCTAAAGAGATGTGAAGAAAATCTTTGAATTGACTGAGGGGGCTCTTGTGGTTCGTGGTAGATCTAAAGAGAAAGGAAAGAAAAAGGACAAGAAGAAGGAAGAAAAAGGAAGATTCAAATCCCATGGGAGATCCAAGTCTCCTAGAAAGTCCAATGCTCTATGTTGGACCTGCGACAAACCTGGTCACTTCCGCAAGGAGTGCAAGGAGGAGAAGAAGAAAAGGAAGAATAACTATGATTCAGATTCTGAAAAGTCCTCTCAAGAGGAAGGAGAAGTGTTTGTCACTGCCTTGGCAACTTATTCATCTAAGGATGTGTGGCTTATTGACTTTGGTGCATCTTTTCACATGACCTTGCATCAGGGTTGGTTTACTAAGTATGAAGAATATGATGGCGGAAAGGTGTACTTGGGTCATGATTCTCACCTAAAGATTGTTGGCCATGGAAGAGTCTTGATTTAATTCCCTAATGGATGGGTGAAGGGGATCAATGGTGTTCTACATATCCTTGGTTTGGCACGAAACCTATTATCTATAAGTAAGTTGAATGATGTGGGTGCACAGGTTGTTTTCTTGAATGGCTTAGGATACAAGATGACTAGAGGAGCTATGATGCTAGTTAAGGGTGTTTGGATTGGCACTCTATTTTAGCTTGATGCATGCATGGTTCAGTACAATAGTGCCTCTATTTCGAAGAAGAGAACTTGAGAGTCTTCATCCTCACCATTGGAACCAGCAACGAAGAGGATTGTTGCATCTACTTCCGGTGGTCGTGCTTTTTGGGTACCTAAGATGCTCATTCTATGGAGATGAGACAAATAAGTGAATGCTCTAAGTAAATGTAAACAACTAAGTGTGAATAGGTCTTAAAAGGGAACTAGTTAGGGAATAAACGCTTTTCACACCAACATTATACAGAGATGTTAGATTTGATGCTTACATAAATGTGTGCAAATCTATTCTACAGAGTTTCACTCATGCACAAAGCATCTTGGCACTATGTTTAGCACATAAAGTATCTTGACACTATGTTGAGCACGCAAGGGAAGATTATGGCATGAGATGAACTTTTTTTGAGTTGAGGTGTAGGAGTGTGAATTGTGTAGAATTACATACAAATCAATTATATACTTTACACTTTACTAGTATCAAATTATTTCAAGAATGCATAAATTATGGGGGCCACACTAGTCTTGACTTCACAACAATTATATGCATAATGAACTCAGTCACAAATTTTACATAATTTCATACTAGTGTAGATTCTGGGGGAACACACTAGTTGCAACTCCATGACAATCTTATAAATGATGTTATTAATTTTGTCTCATGTTTGTATAGATTGTGGGGGCCAAACCAATTCCAAATCCACTACAACTCTATACATCATGACACATTTTTCTTAAATTTTTACATGTGGATTTATGAGTGGCAACTCGGTCACATCCTCATGATTCCATTTTCAAATTCAAAACCTCACATACTATTTCCCTTTTACACTTGATAAATTTCATGCTTATTAAAATACAAAATTGTGATTATTGTGCTTTTATATTACTAATGTTTTTTTAGAGGTTCTACTAATTCTTACACTTGTGTCCTTGTCCTGCTACTTCAAACATATTTTATTTTTTCTTGAGTTAACCCTTTCAAATAATCTAACTGTTTAGCCATTTGCTTGCACACCAAGTACTTCAAATCGAGCAGGTGCTAAGGACCTTGTATTTAAAGACAAGCCCTTAGTCATTAAAATATTAAAATATCAATCAATTGAATGAACACTACATCACATAGACATGAAGAACCTATATTAGATTCCACTTAAAAGGTACTACAAAATCAATTAATCATTTAAGAATCTTGAGATTTTAGTTGGCATGTGTTCAATCTTGTTCATGAAAACATAGATTGACTAGTTACTAAGGAAGTTTCATACTTTCTAATTCCAATCAAGGATAGGGGCCCCTATGAAGGGCAAACTTCTCCTTGTAGCAAGACCACACAACCCCACAAAAATTAGACTCAACACACGAGATAAACTATGCACACCAACCTAGGGGAAAAGAGGGGGGTGTGGAAAGACTTGAGCCTTCTTCCAAATTAACTTCCAGGGATAATATTATTCTCATGAATTTGGTGGACATCAAGCCTAATAATGGCTTGTATACCTGGAGCAATAGGAGATGTGGTGAGGGTTCTATTTCAAAATGATTAGACAAGTTTCTGGTCTCTACCTTTTGGGTTGGTAATAAATGGCTAACCAGTTTAGAGATCTTGGATTGGTGGGGTCAGATCATTGGCCTATAAAATTTTCTGCTACCTTGTATGGCATCACAAATAACCCTTATTTTCAGTTTCATCTTATGTGGCTTCGAGATTCCTCCCTGCAAGAACTTATCGTAGGATGGTGGAGTAAAGGTAAGCCTATCTATGGCACAACAATGTATTCATTTGTCAAGAGATTAAAGTTGGTGAAATTTTAGCTGAAGAAGTGGAGTAGGCAGTGTTTTGGTAATATCTTTATGGCTAAGAAGGCTGCCCAATCCTGCTTGGATACTATCACCTATCAGATTAGGTACCACGGTCTCATAGAGAGGCACCTTAGAGAGGAGTCTAATGCTATGAAAGAAGTGGTGAAAGGCAAACTGCAAGAGGAGATCTTCTAAAAGAAAAAGGCCCACATCAATTGGCTTCAGGAAGGAGACAGAAATACAACATTTTTCCACAACTCTATCAAGGATAGAAGGCATGGGAATATGATTACTTCTCTTATGTCTTCCCAGGGAATGTGTTTAACTTCTTTCCAAGAGATTTCAAGGGAGGTTACCTAGTTATACTCTTTCTTATTCATAGAGGACTCTCCAATAGCGGTGGATGAAGAAAATCTCCTTATTGGATTGTATTCTCTCTTTGGTTACTAATGAAATGAATGAATCACTTATTAGGCCCATCTCCCTTGTAGAATTGGAGGAGATTGTGTTTTAGATGAAGAAGGGGAAAGCCCCTGGGCTAGATAGATTCCCGATTGAATTCTTTCAGGAATTTTGGGAGACTATCAAGTTTGATTTACTGCAGGTGGTTCAGGAGTCGCATAGGAACAAGCAAATGCTAAGAGCCATGTGTAGACACCTAACTTGTTCTTATCCCCAAGCAAGAGGGGGCTAATTTGCTAGATCATTTTAGACCCATAGATCTTTGCAATGTGGTTTATAAGATTATCACAAATTTAATCACAGAGAGGCTTAAGTTGTGGCTCAATGGGTTAATTTTTGAAGAGCAGGGTGGTTTTGTTGCTGGCAGGCAAATTTTGGATGGGGTTGTTGTTATATAGAGCCTAATCAGACTTGGAGATTACATTTTCTCCACTTTTATCAGTGTGGTTTCCCCCCAAATTCCTATGGGGTCAAGGGGTAGCGCCCCCAAGACAGGGTCAAGGGGCAGTGCCCCTTGTGGGGTCCAGGGAGTTATTTTTTCATTGACCGACATAAGAAAACCCTATTTTTGTAACCGACAAAAAGCTTGATAAAAGCGGCTAAGGGTTAGGGTTTTGATATATTGTATTGTAGTATTTGCAGCGGTATTGAGTTGCAGGGATTGCTGATTGTAATTAGTTTGATTTACTGGATAATAATATTGGACTCTCTGTTTGGTGGATGTAGCCCGAGTTTGGGTGAACTACGTTAAAACTTGTCTCTCGTTGTTATTATTTCTGTGTATTTCCATTCCTCTGTTTAATCTTTATTTACATTTAATTGATATCTTCTACTGGCTAACCCTAACAAGTGGTATTAGAGCCAGGTTGTGTTCGATTATCGTCTGCAGGAAAGTCTCACGGTTGAGTGGGAGCAATGGCAGACAAGGGTAAATTGAAGGTTGATAAATTCAATGGGTAGAACTATCAGTTATGGAAGATGCAAATGGAGGATTACCTTTATCAAAAGGATTTATGGAGGCCGTTGGAAGGAGTAGCCAAGAAACCGGCAACAATGTCTGATGAGGATTGGAATCTTCTTGACAGAAAGGCACTGGGAACCATTCGGTTGTACTTGGCACTGTCGGTGGCATTCAATATAACAGAAGCGAAGACAACAGATGGTCTGATGAAAGCTTTGGCTAAATTGTATGAAAAACCCTCAGCCTCAAATAAGGTATTTCTCATGAAGCGTTTGTTTAATTTGAAAATGGTTGAAGGTGGATCTGTGATAGGTCATTTAAATGAATTTAATACGATTGTTAGTCAAGTGACTTCTGTAAATGTAAAATTTGATGAAGAAGTTAGAGCTCTCTTGATATTATGTTCATTGCCTGAAAGCTGGGATAGTTTGGTAATGGCGGTTAGTAACTCTATTTTTGGTTCAAATACCCTAAAATTTGATGATGTTGTTGGTGTTATTATGAGTGAGGAAATTCTTAAGAAAAGCTTAGGTGGATCCACATCAGGTAGTGTTTTGAATGCAGAAAGCAGGGGCAGATCAAAGGAGAGAGGAAAAGGTTCTGGAGGTCATGGGAAGTCATGAGGAAAATTAAAGGACAAAAGATCCCAAATCAGAGGATAGAAGGATTGCTGGTATTGTGGGAAACCAGGTCATCTGAAGAAAGATTGCTGGTCTTGGAAAAATAAAGGAGATAAACAAGAAGGCAATAAGGAAACAAATGTGGTAAGTAATAAATCTGAAGATGACGCTTTGATTCTTTCCCTAGATAATGCTGATGATTCATGGGTTTTAGATTCAGGGGCCTCATTTCATGCTACACCCCATAGAAGTTATTTTCTTGATTATGTCCAAGGGGATTTTGGGCTAGTTTATTTAGGAGATAATGAACCCTGTCATATTGTTGGAAAGGGAAGAATCAAGATTAAGTTATAGAATGGGAATCATTGGCTACTACAAGAGGTAAGGCATGTTCTAAGGCTTAGTAGGAATTTATTTTCAGCAGGGCAGCTAACTGAACAAGGTTACACTGTTACATTTACTGAAAAAAATTGGAAGGTTTCAAAAGGTGCCTTAGTAGTAGCAAAAGGTGTGAAAGTAGGCACCTTATATCTTTGTACAGGTCATATTGTTCCTTCTACTTTAGCTATTGTAGAGAAAAAACAAACAGGTTCAGGAATAGTTGCTGCAGGTTCGCAAGAAGAGACTGAAACAGTTGCTACAGGTTCTGAGACAATGCTGTGGCATAACAGACTTGGGCATATGAGTGAAAAAGGTATGAAGGTACTTCATTCTAAGAAAGTTTTACCAGGTCTAAAATGTATTAATATGGATTTCTGTGAAAGTTGTGTGTATGGAAAATAAAAGAGAGTCAGTTTTCTCAGAGATGGGAAGCAAAAGAAAAATGAAAAGTTGGAGCTTGTGCATACAGATGTATGGGGACCAGCTCAGGTATCTTCTCTTGGTGGCTCTTGGTATTATGTTACATTCATAGATGATGCAACTAGGAAGGTCTGGATTTATTTCCTTAGACAGAAATCTAATGTATTTGAAATATTTAAGAAATGGAGAAGCTTGGTTGAGAATGAGACAGGTAAAAGATTAAAATGTCTCAGATTTGTTAATGGTGGTGAGTATTGCAGCAAAGAATTTGAGGATTATTGTTCCTTTAATGGAATTCGTAGGTAGAAAATGGTTCCAGGGACTCCACAGGAAAATGGAGTGGTTGAACGCATGAATAGGACAATAATGGAGCGTGCAAGGACCATGAGATTACATGCTGGGCTGCCTTTAAACATGTGGGCAGAGGCTGTCAACACTACTATATATTTAATTAATAGAGGTCCTTCAGTTCCTTTGGGCTGTGGTATTCCAGAGGAAGCATGGACAGGTAAGAAGGTGAGTTATTCTTTTCTCAAAACTTTCGGATGTGAAGCATTTGCACATGTAGATTCTGAAAATAGAACCAAGCTGGAAGCAAAATCAAAAAAGTGTACCTTTGTTGGATATGGCATTGATGAATTTGGTTATAGGCTTTGGGATATTGAAACTCATAAAATTGTGAGAAGCAGGGATGTCATTTTCAATGAGAAAGTGTTGTACAAAGATTAGTTGCAGCAGCATGAGAAGAAAGCAAAAGATTATGTGGTGTTGGATGATACTCCAAATAGTGATGTTCCAGTGGTTCCTCATGCTCTGCAACAACAACCAGAAATACCACAAACTCCAGTGAATGTTAGACGGTCAACAAGGCTAAGTAGACCTCCTGAAAGGTTTTCTCCCTCTTTGTATTCTATTTTGTTAATAGATGCTGGTGAACCCGAAGGGTATGATGAAGCTATGCAGGTGGATACACAGGTTCAGTGGGAGCTTTCTATGAAAGAAGAAATGGCCTCCTTGCTGAAAAATCAGACTTAGGAATTATGTAAGTTACCTGCAGGTAAAAAGGCTTTACCAAACAAATGGGTTTACCGGCTGAAAGAGGAAGATGGAGGTAAGAAAAGATTTAAGGCCAAGTTAGTTGTAAAAGGATTTGCACAGAAAAAGGGCATTGATTTTGATGAGATATTTTCTCCGGTTGTCAAGATGACTTCTATTCGTACTGTTTTAAGTATTGTGGCTGCTAAAGATTTGCATTTGGAACAACTAGATGTAAAAACTGCCTTTCTCCATGGTAATTTGGAGGAGGCAATATACATGGAACAGCCCCACGGATTTGAGGTCAAAGGTAAGGAGAAACAGGTGTGCAGATTGAAGAGTTTGTATGGCCTGAAACAGGCACCTCAGCAATGGTATTTGAAATTTGATAGTTTTATGGCTGAGCAAGGCTACAACAAGTGTAATTCTGACCATTGTGTTTATTTTAAGAGGTTGGATAATGACAGCTACATTATTTTATGTTTATATGTTGATGACATGCTTGTAGCTGGGTCTAACATGGATCACATAAGAGAGTTAAAACAACAGTTAGCACAATCATTTGATATGAAGGATTTGGGGGCAGCAAAATAAATCCTTGGTATGAAAATTTACAGAGATAGGAAGAATAGAAAATTGACTCTATCTCAGGCTGCTTATGTTGAAAAGGTGTTGCATAAATTCCATATGGAGAATGCAAAAGCTGTCAGCACACCTTTGCCTAGTCATTTGAAATTGACTAAGGAGATGTGTCCTAAGACACAAGAGGAGGAAGAGAAAATGTCCAAGGTACCATATGCTTCAGCTGTAGGAAGTTTAATGTATGCCATGGTATGCACGAGACCAGATATTGCACATGCTGTAGGAGTTGTCAGCAGGTATATGAGTCATCCCGGATTGGAGCATTGGAATGCGGTAAAATGAATTCTTAGATATTTGAGAGGTACCTCCAATAAATATTTATGTTTTGGGGGCTCTAATGCTGATGTAGCAGGTTATGTAGACTCAGATTTGGCAGGAGATATTGATACCAAGCGGAGTACTATAGGTTATGTCTTTACTGTAGGTGGAACAATGGTGAGTTGGATTTCCAGGTTGCAAAAGGTGGTTGCTTTATGCACCACAGAGGCAGAATATGTAGCTGCAACAGAGGCAAGCAAGGAGATGATATGGCTGCAATCTTTCATAGAAGAATTGGGCAAACAATAGGTTAATTATTATTTGTAGACAGATAGCCAGAGTGCCATACATCTTGCAAAGAATTCTGCCTTGCATTCAAAGACCAAACACATACAGTTGAAGTATCACTTCATTCGGTCTGTGTTGGATGATGGACAATTACAATTGGAAAAGATACATACAGATGATAATCCAACAGATATATATACAAAGGCAGTGACAAGGGAGAAGTTGAGCTCCTCTTTAGCTTCGGTTGGTCTTCTCGATTGAAAACAACAAAAATAGAACAACAGAGTCCAGGGTGCTTATTTCCAGTGGGAGCTACAGGGTCAGTGGTGTTATGATTAGTCTCCAAGTGGGAGATGATATGGTGTGGAGTCTGATCAGTCTCCAAGTGGGAGATTGTTGTTATATGGAGCCTAATCAGACTCGGAGGTTACATTTTCCCCACTTTTATCGGCGCGGTTTCCCCCCAAATTCCTACGGGGTCAAGGGGCAGCGCCCCTTGCGGGGTCTAGGGAGTTATTTTTTCATTGATCGACATAATAAAACCCTATTTTTGTAACTAACAAAAAGCTTGACAAAAGCAGCTAAGGGTTAGGGCTTTGATATATTGTATTGTAGCATTTGTAGCGGTATTGAGTTGCAGGGATTGCTGATTGTAATCAGTTTGATTTACTGGATAATAATATTGGACTCTCTGTTTGGTGGATGTAGCCTGAGTTTGGGTGAACCACGTTAAAACTTGTCTCTCGTTGTTATTATTTCTGTGTATTTCCATTCCTCTGTTTAATCTTTATTTGCATTTAATTGATATCTTCTGCCGGCAAACCCAATTTTTTCATTGACTGACATAAGAAAACCCTATTTTTGTAACTGACAAAAAGCTTGATAAAAGGGGCTAAGGGTTAGGGTTTTGATATATTGTATTGTAGCATTTGCAGCAGTATTGAGTTGCAGTGATTGCTGATTGTAATAGGTTTGATTTACTGGATAATAATATTGGACTCTCTATTTGGTGGATGTAGCTCGAGTTTGGGTGAACCACGTTAAAACTTGTCTCTCATTGTTATTATTTCTGTGTATTTCTATTCCTCTGTTTAATCTTTATTTGCATTTAATTGATATCTTCTGCCGGCTAACCCTAACAGGGGTTGTAATTACGGTTGAGTCCCTTCATTCCATGGCATCCTCAAAGGAGAAGGTGATGTTCATCAAGCTCAATATGGCCAAAGCTTATGACCGTGTCAAATGAGCTTTTCTTTGTAAAGTCCTGCTAGCTTTTGGGTTTGGAGCTGATTACGTTAGCTGGGTCATGAGTTGTGTTACTTCTACTTCATTCTTGGTGCTTGTACATTATGAGCCTTCAACTTTGTTTGGTGCTTCTAGGTGCCTTCAGAAAGGTGACCCTTTGTCACCCTATTTGTTTATTCTGATGGTGGAAGGATTGGGAAGAGCTATCAAATCTCATGTCCAACAAGGATTGATCCAAGAATAGAGCTAGGGTAATTGTATACCTCCTCACTCTCATTTATAGTTTGTTGATGACACTGCTTTGATGGTCTTAGCTAGAGTCAGGGAGATGGTTAACTTTAGATGGACTTTTGATATTTACTTGACTGCTTTAGGCTAAAGGATAAATGAAGGAAATTCCTCCATTTTCTTCTTCAATACCCCTCGACTTATTTAGCTTAGAATTGCTCAGTTCCTCAGATTTTAGGTTGGATCTCTTCCTTTTGTTTACCTTGGCATTCCCCTTTCTGATTGACCCCTACCCAAGGGGACTTGGCAAAATGTGCTGGATAAGTTTCATGTAGGAGTCAATGTGACTCAATAAGCTAGGATCACCTGCAATCAAGACAACCTTCCACACAAAGATAACAGAGAAGATGCTAAAACAATGGAGCAAAGATTCTATACATAGATCATATCACTGTCATGTGAAATATAATGAGTGATCCTTGCTTATAAAGGCAAGGTGAGAGCTAGAAAGGTGGAGATATTCCTACAACATGTGACAATTAGAGGATGATAACTACTTGCACATGTGGAGGATAAGACAACTCACTCCAACTATCAACAACTCAACACACAACTAGACTCAACTAGACATCTAGAAGACTCACTAAGTCAACTTAACATGTGTGAATTAAGTGTTCACACCAACACCCTCCCTTAAGTGTAACTTAGGGAGTAGCTGACTAAAACAAGGATGCAATGATGGATGGCTCCTAGCTATGAGGCCATGTTAGGTACCCATGTACAACAAATCTCAAATGGAGAAAAGGAGAAAACCTCATGGGACAAAACTCCTCTCCAAAAGTGAGAATGCAAAAACAAATGAAAGATGTGATGGAAGGAGGACTCAAGACCCCCCAAGGACTACATCCAACACATATGTACAATCAATTACCCCCCATAGGAGAGCAGGAGTGAGACTATAGGTACCCCCCACAATGAAGTAGCACCTATGCCGATGATGAATGCCTGAAGAAGAATGCTGAAGAGAATCCAAAGCCTGTAAACAACATTCTTCCCCTTGGGAATAAATAGGTCCAAAGGCTGATGTCAAAGAAACTCCATCTCAAGGTATGAGGGAAAAATCCTCATGATGTATGTTGTCTCTGAAAATTGAGCTCAAGTGTCCACATGTCACAACCAAAAGATGCCACATAATCAGGTGCTACATGCCCAATCAAAGAATGTGACAATCCGGGACAAGATGAAAACTCAAGATCATCAATCTCCAAAGACAATGTATCCTCCGAATGATGCTGAACATACTCCAACTCAATGCTAAACTGTGACAAGTGAATAGGAGAAGATGGTGCCTGCTCATTCAAAGTAGAAGATTCAACTCCTTCAAAGAGGAGATGAATGTCATCAATGATGTCCTCCAAGTCATCAAGATAGGACTCACGAAACAATTCTAAAATACCTGTCAAGTACTCATCCCAAAAACCTATATCTGGAAGACAAATAATATCCTGCTCAACTGAAGTGGATGAAGCTATGTCAATTACAATCTCTAAAGAAGCAGGAGAAGGAGGAAGCTCAAAACTAGTCTCAGGAATCGAAGTAGATGCTAGAACACCAAGGTTCAAGTGACCAAACTTCTCCTTACAAACATGATTCACACTTGATGCATGAGTGCGAATATCAATCAATGGATCTACATCATCATCAGATACAAGATGGGAGAAAGTGTACAAGCGAGATGCATGATCAACCATCCCACAACAATGATATTGCTACTCTCCAAGTCCCATATGATCACAGAATCAGGAGTGAACTCAATTGTCTTCCCTGCACCACAATGAGTAATCTGGTAGATGGAAAGGAGATTGGTTGTCAAAGAAGGTACACACAACACATTGTTGAATGTATTCTCTCCAACATCAATTGTTCCTTTTCCAATTGCATGTATATATGTATTGTTACCCATCAAAATAGGTGGCGAAGTACATGACTGAAATGAAGAGAACATCCCTTATGAAGATGCCATATGATGAGAAGCTCCTTAATCAAGAAGCCATATCTTTGACTATAGACTTGTTGAAGCAAAGAGTGCTTGTCCTTTTCCTTTGTATGTCCCATAAGTAATGCTTGCTGTCCCTATAGATGTAGATGATGATGGTGTCGAAGAAGAAGACTTGGGTAAAACTGTTATTGATGGAGAATACTCAATGTTATGTTTTTGAAGAAGTTGAGACATCTCCTCAAATTGTTTCTCATAACATTTAGTCTCATCATGACCAAATTTCTTGCAATAAAAACATTTTGGCTTCTTCTTCTTATTAGACTCCTCTTTAGAAGAAGAGTTGGGGGTTTTCTTTGATTCTTTCTCTTGTGCATTAGACTTTGAATCCTTTTGTTTCTTTCCCTTATTATGTGAAGCCTTAGGATCTTTTGTGCTTTGTGTTGCAATTAGAGCCTGTTTTCTAGGAGACTTCAATGTGCCCATGTGTAGTAGTTGGCCTGTTCCCTAGTGAGTTGTGCAGCAAACTCCTCAAGTGAAGGCATTGTAAACTTACTACCAAAGGCATCTATTGTAGCATAAAAGTAGAAACATAAACTGAATAAGTAGGACCCAATTTGGCAAGAATAGATAGAATCAATTGATCATCTTCTTTCTCAAGACCACACTGTTTGAGTTGCAACCTAAGAGACTTAAACTTGGTGAAGAAATCTTCAATTTGATCAAAATCTTGAGGATTACGTGCAATTAGCTCATTCTCCAATTTGTTCCTTCTTATTTTATCTTGCTTGCCAAAGAGATTGTCCAGTTTTGTCCATATCTCATTTGGTGTAGTACAAGACTCAACATGAAATCTCAGATCTGGAGAGATAGGAAGACAAAGTGTGCCAAAAGCCTCATCTCTTCTATCTAGCCATTTTCTTCTCTCAGTAGCACCTATGGGTTTTGGATCTGTGCCTAAAGTTATTTTATGTAACTTTTGTTTATAAAATACAAACTCCACGTTTTTCTTCCATTCATAATAATTATATGGAGTTAAAAGTGGAATTTGAGGCATATCCATGATGAAAAAGAAAGACAACAAGACAACAACACCCCTTTCCTATGTAAGAGAGCCCCCCCAATTTGTTGTGACACTTTATACTTAATGTGATTTACAATTGTTCTCAAGGGACCAAAATTAGGAAAATAATCAAAATCTCTTAAAAAAGAGATCCGAGTGAGATTAAAATCACTCACACTGATGTATTACAGCAAACAAATCCTCTCAAAACAAATTTCACCTCCTCAAGTATCAAAATGCCCAAGTTATCACTTAAATGCCAAAAAACCAACAAATGAAATAAAAAGCACTTGGAGCAAAATCTAATAAAAGTGCATAGATGGCTGTGTAGGGCTTGTCAATAACTTTCCAATTCAGCTTGAATCATGAAAATTGGAGATCATCACAAAACGTTATGAGCTCGGGAGCCAAAAAAGAAGATCTATCTTCAACCTATAATAAATGCTATCAAATAGCAAAATCTATGAAAATGATTGATACCACTGCGAAGTGCTCTTTGTCAGCTTTCCGTCGATATCTCATTTTCCTAATTTTGACACCGTGGGCAAAAGTTGTACAAAAAAGAAAAAAAGCCCTACTTTAGGGCTTTGAGGGCAAAATAGACCCCCCTATTGACATAATATTCCCTGAGGCCGCCAGAATATGCCAAAACCACTGTGTGCAAAATTGCTAGTATAGACAGAAAAAACACTAGTGAGAGGAAAACCACTTTCAGGGAGAAAACCTCTGTTGACTGGTCAAAACCACCTTGGGAGAAAAATACAGCCTGTTTGAAAGGAAAAACCACCCTTCAGAAAAACCACTTATAGAAACCACAGGTTTGAAACTGGAAACTACCGTGTTTGTTTCAAAACCGCATGAGTTAAGCTTAAAATTGCCCAGAAAGGTATGGCATGAAACCACCGTTGGAAGAAAGAAACGACTGATGGAATCGTGAAACTACCATTAAAAAACCGCGTATGCAGATCGCAGTTTCAATGTGTTCGCCAGATAATGTGTTCAACCGCTGGTCATAAACGCTACCAACGGATTTTATTTTGACCACTGAGAGAAATAAAAAACTGCCAGAGAAAACAACAGATGCTGCTGGATGATGGTTTGACCGCCGAACGTCTAAAACGACCGCCGATGAAACTTTAATCCACCGAAGTTGGCAATGCAAATCTCGACAGGAGTAAGCCGATAAGAACAGTCGACAAGATTGAAGATTGTGGTTGACCATGACAAAAGTACTGGTTGGTAAATAGAAACTGCCTGTGCACAAATAAAAAACATGAGTTTCAAACATGAAACCACCTTTCCAATAGCGGAAACTGCCTGAAGTTTCACTGAAACTATTGTGTTAATGGAAAAAGATCACTTGTATTTACTGCCGGTTGGCAAATATCAGGCCGCTGGGGAATGAAAAAGCCTGATTTCAAAGTAATGAACCGAATGGTAGATCTGTGAATCTTGATCGACACATGTTTTTTAGAGATGGCTGCTGGCTATTAGGCAAGGACCATTGGAAAAAGCTTGGTCGAAGTTTGACCGTGGCACTTTGAATGTGAAATTGCTGACTGTTAAACAAAGAATTCCAGACGATGAAATGGAAACTGCCTTGGAAAATGATATGCCAACTATTTGGTCACTGGTGTTTGCAACAAGGACCGATGATATGAGATATCAAATACAGACCAGTATGAGAATGTGCCGACTATAGTTTATATGGCGTGAGATCCGCTGCAAAGACAAAAAATTGACTGCAGTGATCAAAGACTGTCAACTGTTGCAGTGATTAATTTGTCGACTGCTGCCAACGAATAACCACTGGATGATATCAAAAGCTGACTGGTATGAGCCAAACAATTGACATTAGCTGTATATTGGTCGATGATCACTGGTTTGTGTGCAAAGGCTGCCGAATCCAAATACTAAACCACCATAGGTCTGATGTATAAATTTTCCAAAGATTGATCAAAATAATGTAAAGCCCTCGAATATTGTTAAAACATCGAGTGAGCATAAACCACAGGGTCGGCCAATGGTTTGTCTTACCGTTGGGTAAGGAAAATGTCTGCTCAAGCCATATAAACCACCAACTTTTGGACTACCACTTGATGTGGTCGAATGTCCTCTAATGATAGCCAATATCCCAGATTTGGTCTGACGAGATTTAAATGTTGGGAAATGAAGGTTGATGCCGATAGTAGAAAAAAAAACTGATGATGTAGTACGACCCTGACGCATGTACTGGTATGCTGTCGCAGAGCAGTATAGGGGCTAATGCAAGTAGATTATACAGAGATTCCTTTTGCGCAAGGAATATTCCCTACTGTCAAAGGCACAGACAAACATTTTTTTTTTATGATGAAATTCAGCGTTTGGATAGCCAATCTATATAGATTTGGGCCTCCTGATCGCAACCGTGATGCCATATTTTCTTCAGGATGCTCCTAACATATAACTCCTAGTAAAACCTCTCCAATGAGGGAAGGAAATTACAGATTTGGCTCTAATACCATGTAAGAGTCAATGTTAGCAAGCTAGGATCACCTGTAATCAAGACAACCTTCCACGCAAAGATAACAGAGAAGATGCTAAAACAATGGAGCAAAGATTCTATACATAGATCATATCACTATCATGTGAAATACACTGAGTGACCCTTGCTTATAAAGGGAAGGTGAGAGCTAGAAAGGTGGAGTGAATGGTGGAGATATTCCTACAACATGTGACAATTAGAGGATGATAACTAATTGCACATGTGGAGGATAAGACAACTCACTCCAACTATCAACAACTCAACACACAACTAGACTCAACTAGACATCTAGAAGACTCACTAAGTCAACTTAACATGTGTGAATTAAGTGTTCACACCAAAATTTCAGAGGCAATTTAGTCATTGGAATTTTAGGTGGCTTTCTTTTACTGGGAGAGTGACATTATTGAAGTTTGTGGTCCAAGCTCTTCCCATTTATAGGTGCTTTGTTCAGGCTGCCCCTTGTAGCTTTATGAAGGAATTTGATGCTCTTTCTAGACAATTCTTATGGGCTGGTAATCTAGAATCGACAAAGTGGAGTCTGGTCAAGTGGGAGTCTATCTATAGACCAATTCAGGAGGGTGGTCTTGGCCTCCGATAGGCTAGTCTCAACGGCCAGGCTCTAGTGGCTAAGCTCTATTGGAGATGGTGTACCAACTAGGATTGAGCTTCGGCCAAAATCCTCACCTTGAAGTACCTGGGAGGAGTGGAGATGTTCCAAGGTTTTGCATCTTAGGAAAGGGTTCTATGATCTGGGACACTCTTAAAAGGGGTGCCAATCTTATTAAGTAACGATTGTTTTTGATTTGTAACAGAGGTTTTGGGGCACTTTTTTGGTTTGATTCTCGGGATGGCTACCCTCCCATCATGTCCATATATCCGTACTTGCACTCCCTATGTTCTAATTTTCTTGATGTTGGTTGGAGTCGGGTTGAGGAATCTTCTCATGTCTTGGGTCAAGTTGAGGTGTTTAGATGGAAGGACCCCCATGAGTGGCTACTGGGAGGCTCAGTTGAGGATCGTGAATAGATAGCTCAGATTCTTGCTGGAAGAACTTGTAGTTCTTTATTGGAGCATGATGTCCTGGGTTGGAGCCCTAATCCTAAGGGATTGTATTTAGTTGCCTTAGGTTATTAGGAGTTGGATAGACAGAAGTATGGGGGATTGGTGTTCCCTGGTGGAGGAATGTGTGGAATAAGTTTGCTTTGCCTAAATGAAACTTTTTCCTTTAGATGGTGGCTCGAAATAGGTGCCTCATGTGGGAAATTTATGGAAGAGAGGATTTTAGGGTCCGTCTATATGTGTCCTCTATGGTAACAACGAGGAATGCTCTTCTCATTTATTTTTCCAATGTTCCTTTGCTAGGGGGATTTGGCACTTTTGGTGGGGCTTGGAGATAGTCCTATGTTCATGCTTCCTTGCTGGTTGAATTTTGGAGATGTATGGGGAGACCCCCAGCTAAGGCCTTCTTCCTTTAAGTAGATTAAGAAATTGGCCCCTGATGCAGAGCACTTCAACTGGTGTCAAGTTTTCCTGACAGAAATCAGGCTTCTAACAAACCAAGGTTTAAACACCAAGACATATGCATGTTCATGTTCCAAGGAGAGAGAGACTTTAGGGCATACCTTCCAAGACTCTTAACTCCAACTAATCTTTCATCACTTCCAATGTGCAGACCCTATAGGACATCAACATCTATCATACCCCTCATGGGCAGTCACAATCTCATAGCTCCAAGAGTAGGACAGTCACAATTTCATCTTGGGGTGACCTCCCCTTAACACAAACTCAATCTAGATAAACAAGTCACATGCCTAACAGGCCTATTATCATCATTGATAGAGCTATACTTCACCAAACTTACCTATGACTTCTCTATAGAGACTGCTGCCCTTCTTCATTTACAAATGCAAGGATCTTGGTGGCCCATTTTCAAAGAAAACTCCACCTACACTATTCTTCTACCTCCTCTATCCTCACAAGACCTTGAAACAACTAAAATACAATCCATTTCATTGATTATGAATAGGAAAAAGGCAATGGAAAGGTGAAATTTTCATCGGGCTACTCAGAAGAGTCAAAACCTAGGTTTTGGGCAGTCAATGGAAAACTAGTTGTTTCTTCCTCCTGATGCAATGTCAAAAGCCCAAACAAGATGCAAAGGGCAGGTAATTTATCCACTTAAACATGCATTACAAATGCCAACCATTCCCAGGCCGTACAAATACAGAAAAGTGCAGAAAACAGCGATTTCCTTGACTGTCACAGAGGGTTTAAAGCAGTTCAGAGCATAACAGAGTTTTCTTCCACCAAGGTTGATGTTAAGACTTCAAATAAGGTTAGAAACAAAGGTGTTTTAGTCTTCTTTCATTCCATTGCAAACATGTGCCATATCTATTCCGTACAGGCGCGGGTACGGCCTGTGAACAGCAAATAAAAATAGAAAAAATAGAAAACAAGCATAAACAACAGTCTTTTTTGATGTTTCTTTCTATTCCTTACCATCTCCTTTACATTACAACTTTCCTTGGCTTAATACAAGCCTCCTCCAATGCATGAAAACGTTTTACCTTCCAAAACAATCGATTTCCTTCTTGATTTCTAACTGCAGCTTTTAAAATAGAAACTTTCTGCCTTGAAACTATTTTTAACAGTGACTAATCTTTGCTTTTTGACATGTAGTTAACTTATGACAAGGTGTTACATGTTTCCACCCTTTGACATGCCATTAGGCTAATAAACATGGAGAATTTAAAAATGACTATCCTATACAAACACTAAAACTTAATGACTCGTGCAAACTAACACGACTGTCCTAACTAGGACTTAACAACATAACAATAGGTTCATTTAGACATTGGACTAAGTCCTATTACAAACATGGCTACAAGCCTTAAGAAGATGGTCTCCAAGACCTTATTGACTCATAACAATTACAAGAAGATTAAGTAAAAACCAGACACCTTGGTGCTCCTGCACCAGCCCCTCATTCATCCTATGGCAAATCTAGTTGGAAAGGAATCGTAGAATTTTCAGGGCAAGAGAATGGTGGTCCTGTTGGTGCCTGAATTCACTGTCAGTTAAATTAGCAATTTTCATGTAGGCACCATCCCAAAATATCCAA
Organism: Cunninghamia lanceolata; assembly: GCA_027924645.1. Taxonomy (NCBI): domain Eukaryota; kingdom Viridiplantae; phylum Streptophyta; class Pinopsida; order Cupressales; family Cupressaceae; genus Cunninghamia; species Cunninghamia lanceolata. The sequence goes on along the minus strand of BSBN01000870.1, from coordinate 11,630,517 downwards.
AAGGTTCTAAGTTTTGGCACCCCTTCGGTGTTTTTCAGCATCTGCATCTCATTTCTTGAGGAGGGGTCTTCGTCTTTTCTCCATCGGCATGGGTTCGTTTTTGTGTCTTCGACATTTCAGTTTGAACTTGAACCCTTTTTTCTCTAAGTTCAGTGGTTCAGCGGTTCAGGGTTCAATTTTCTTCTAACGGGTCGCATTATGCATTTGCCTTGCGCAAATATTGCATCGTTGAACCTCCCGCTTGAACCTTTTTGTTTTGGTTCAAGGTTCAATGGTTCGAAGCTTTGTTGCCTATGGAGTATTATTTTTGATGTTTGAACCCTCGTGTTGAACCCTTTTGGTTCGGGGTTCAATGGTTCAAAGCTTTATGTTTTTGGTCTTATCGGAGTGATTGGCTTCATCGGCGAAAGATTTCTTGAATGCTCCGATTGTTTTGGTCTAGCCGATGGATGTCCATCGGCGTGTGTTTGGCTATCGGCGAAGCAAATTTTTGGGCCGCCGATGTAAGGAGTTTGCCCGATGGGGAATGCCATCGGAGTAAGATTGCATATCGGGCTAGCAGTTGGAGGGTCCACCGATGGGGCAGTGTCAGGCTGATAAGGATTTGGAGTGGTCATCGGCGAGAGTTGTATTGTCAGCCGAAGTGTTTTGGGTTGTGCCGACAATGGGAGGTGTGGCCGATGGGGTGTCATCGGCGTGTGTCTCGCCGAAGGATTGTGTATCAGGGTGATCAGCTGTGTTGGCGAGGGCAATTCTTGTTGTGCCGATAGAGTTGGTTTCACCGACGGAGATAGGAAGCGAGGGTGTTGTCGGCGTAACTTGGTAGATCGGCGAAGGTTTGGAAGGTCGGCCTGATGGTCTATCTCTGGCCGATGAAGGGGAATGCGAAGCAAGTTATATCGGCTAGACTATTGAGCTCGGTGAGAGATTTTTGGGGCGGTTTGATGGTGTTAGTTGTGGCGATGGGCTTTTGGCGAGGGCATGTGTGTTGAGCATGGAAAAAGCGCTCGACACTTGGTATGTATGCGGCCCCATTTTTAAACTAATGAAGTGGTCTCGGCAGCATGCATGTGGGACTATTCTTCCTACATTTTTTTGAACCTGTGGTAAATGCGTTTTGGTGGGAAACTTCCATTTGAACGCAGTGACAGTTTCCATGTAGGCCGCGGGTGGTTGAGCCATCAATGGCGACTATAGCGAGGGTATGGGCAATGGTACACATGATCAGGTTGCCCAATTTTTGAGTGAAGACTTCCTAATGGCGGTGCAAGGCTCGAGGCCTCCCTTGTCTGCTGCATTGATGGCTTCTAAGCGCCATTCCCTCTGATGGATGTATCTGGCAAATTTTTGACTTCTGGCCATGTAATTAATTGCTGAATGTACACGGTTCTGTATAAATGGTTTTGGCTGTGTTACTTTTGAGAGGTTGGAGGTTTTTTGGGCTTTCAGCTCTGACTCTGAACATAAGGTGTTCACATTTTGAAAGGCATTTTTTGCTACAGACTCGGTCCTTAGTCTGGTGTACTAATCTATCTTGGATTGTAAATGATGATTTTCTCTGTGATGACCTTTTATGCAGATTGATTTTAAATGAAAAACACCTGTGTGTGTATTGTTTCTGATTGTCTCCTGTATGTCATTTGTTTTCCTTTCAAACAAGGTTGTCAAGGACTTCCAAGTTTTTCAGTGTATGCATACTGTGTGTCTGATTTGTTGCGTCTGCTCAAGGAGTGGTTAAATAAGCTTTTGATCAGATACAAAGGGAGATAGATTGCATCATAGGATCTGTTAAGCATGATCATTAATGATACTCTTTCTTGGATATGTTGCTGTCAGGCAGTAGCATTATTCTCAGGTCCTCTGGATATGAATTTATGTTGTCATGGGGAGACATTTACAGTCTTAGATATGACTCTGCTGCCCAGATAAGGCACTAGTTTGGGAATTTGTCTGTTCAATGGGTCTAGGAAAGTCCCATCACTCCAAGCACCATTTCAACCCATCTCATCACTTCCGCCTGTTAATTGTAGGATTAGGATTAGGAACCTCTACATGCTTTCATACCTAACCAGACATTATGTCCAAGAATGTTGCCAACCTTGTGATTTGTTACACAAATCTTGGTCCATACATGAGAGTATTCTGCCTGTTGCCGTCAAGTTAAATCCTTCTGTCATTGAGCTAGTCAAGGTTATACTTTTATCAAATAGGGACACCCCCCTTGGTGTGGCAGAACCAGAAGTGAAGGGGAGGAGCTCACGCAACCTCCTGTATTTAGTTGGCTGAATCTGCCTGTGCATTAGAAGTGGCAAACCCTAATGCTGATTCAGAAGAAAAACCAACAGGTCCAACAACTCTGGAAGAGGATTATTGGTATGCTCTAGGAAACCTTATCTGTAAGATGTGATATTTCTATTCCTCTAGATCTAGGTGATCTAGCAGTGATGCAGAGTTTGAGATTAGTGGAAAGTAGTGTGAGCTCCTCTTTGTCAAAGGGATGTTGGCACCCTATTAGGAAGACTCAGAGAGATGATTGTTAGTCCCCTTAGCCTGCAAGTGTTTTCAAGATCAATATTGATGGTTCCTCTAGGGGGATCTTGGGCATGCTGGGATTGGGGGAGTTGGGAGGGATAGCTTTGGTGATGTCCTCTTCTTCTTTCCATTTATAGGGGATTTCAGACTAACAATTACATGAAAGCCCTTGCTATTCTTTATGCTTTGGAACGAGAGTGTGTTCTTGGCTGGTGCAAGGTTATCTATGAGGCAGATTCTTAGATTGTGATTAATATATTGAAGGGGTAGAAATTTGATGGGGTGAATTGGCAGCTGGCTTCAATGGCCAGGAAGATTCTTCATCTAAATAATTCGTTGGAGTATGTTTCTTTTGTTCACATTCCTAGGAAATGGAATACGGTGGCTAATTGCCTTGCTAAATGGGCTTCAGAGCAAATGGGGATTAGAATGTGGGAGACTAGGAGCATCTGACCCTGGATCACTCTTAATGTTTAGATAAGTTGATTTTGGAGGATATGACTTGTTAAATGAAGGTCTCATTTAGGGTTCTTGTGTGGTGAGACGCTCTCTGGTTGTGGTGGGTTTGGTTGTTTGCTTGTTGGGATTTTCTAGCCCTCTGGTGGGTTGTGTGGACTTCTATAACCTTTGAAATTTGTTGTTGAATTTTTGATTAATAATTTTTTACCCCCTTTAAAAAAAAAAAACACACCACATAGATGAAATAAAACCCAACTCAAACCTACCAATGATACCATTGAATGGATCTCAACATCGAACTTAACAACCCAACATCAATTATGATTTTATCACACCCATTTGCTAATTATTTTTTCTTAATCTTGACTCACCAAATAAACATGAAATTACCAATTCAAATATAAAATAAAATATTAGAACACACACCCATACACTTGTTGATTTTTAAATACAACAATATACACAAATTACTGAATTTTCATTATCTAAAATTTGGAAGCATTACATCATGTTTTCTCATTTCCAACACATTCAATTAACATTCTTAATTTCTCAATCCTACATGCAACGCTTCACCCACAAAAAATAAAACCCAACATTAAACCCAATCCCAAAAAATTACATGCAACAACTTTATAAAATCTTGGGGAAATTTTGACAAAATTTTCCCTTACAAAACTCACTTTCCCACACTATAAATCTACGATTCAAAATGCAAAAAAATCCTTGAAAAAGACTTCAATGCTACTCCTCCTCAATATCCTCTCTTTTGGGTACTCGCTAGTTCTCTCATCTGATCTCCTGAGGATCTACAAGCAAAGAAGAACACTCCATCTCCTTCCTACACCTTATCTCTCTCTAGGAAGCTAACTTTTTCCAATGTCAACAAGAGGTTTTTATGCATCTCTCCAAGTGTGAGTGCCAAAATGAGAAGGTTCATGAGTTGAGGGAATGTAACTCCAAACAAATGTAACTCCCTTATAAGGTAGTGTAATTCTAAAGGCCAAAGCAATAAATATGAGAATGTAACTCTAACATTTGTAACCCCTTCCATCTAGTCATCACAATAAGAGAAGCTATGCAACATCTCATCTTGATTGTAACTCTTATCCACATGGGTACTCCACTCAATGATAATGGCACACAAATAGAGTTTACACATGCAAATTGAATAAGCAACATGCAAGTGGCCCACCATCCCAACTTCCCTCACTGAACTTCCATGGAGTTTCATGAATACATTTACCAAATGAGACCTTCCAAAGGTTCCAACCAAAAGGGGACTTCCAAGTGAGAAGAAAACCATTTGAATTTAAATATTTGAAGAGTAGACATTGTTTATTACTCCTAATTAATACAAGGTTAGACCACAAAATCTAAAAAATAAATCAAAAAATATTTTTGGTTGATACTGATGGCTTGACCCTTAAGATGTTTTTGCATCACTTTATCTTTGCACATTAGAAGTCTTCCTAAGTTTTTTCTCAAAACCATCCATCCCCAAATATATAGGCACCTAGGTACTAAGGACTAGAGAATCATAGGACATAAATGTGTCACTAGGGCACAACCATGCTAAGAGGACAAGACCGTGGGTGCAACCTTGTTCAAGAGCATAATAGACATAGATGGTAGATTTATCATAGTTCATCCAATGTTAATTCAAATTTAAAAAGTGAATTTTGATTGTCAATCATAATCCATATAAGAAAATCAACTAAATTTACCATCCAAAAAGGGGAAAACATTTAACACATCCTAACCCTCTCTTTATCAATTTAATTTATAATCTCAGCTCTAAATTTAAGTTTGTTTGATTATTATTTTAACATGAACTAGTTAAACTCTAAATTAGCATAGGTTTTGTTTATTTTTCCTATACAATTCTGTACTCCCTATCTTTTGTGGTACTAGATGTGTTTGCCTTCTCTAAGATTGTCTTCAATAAAGACAATTCTATAATTTTGTTCCAAACGAACTCTATTACATTATTTGAAAAAAATGGTTCCTCTATTTTTCGTATAATCTCTCGCACTATCATTAGATTGTTTTGTGTAATGGATACCCTTGCTTATGGTTCTCCAAGGTTCTAAGTTTAAGTATAAAAGTAAACTTTTGAAATTGATTGTTATTGATTAAATTGCATCCCATAGAAGTTCTTCAATTTCAAGCTCTGCCTTTTACCAATAATTGGAAAGAAGCACTAGAAATCAAAATAAATAAGTAATTGCAAAAAATATGTAATGAAATAACTTGCACAAAAGAAGAATATAATAGGAAATATTTTGCAAATACTTGATAATAATAGAAGAATATAATAGGAAATATTTTATAAATACTTGATAATAATAGAGAATAATAAGCCACTTCGATAAGTTCACCAATGATATGATGAAGCAGGTTGTTGCAGGGGTTGTCACTCTACAAGCTGAACTTAACAAACACAAGCTTCAACATGATAAGGATATGCAGGGTTCTAAGAAGAAGATAAAGAAGCATGAAGAAGAGATGGTCTTACTAACCTCTTCATGGGAGAATACTCTGATGACCATGAAAAAGGATTGGGATATCCTGCTTAATAATAGCAGGAATTGATCTATTTTTTTTTATGTTTTCTGGTGTTGTTTTTGTGTTATTTTTTTGCTGTTTGGTCTCTGTTTTATCTTTCCTATTCTCTTGCCCAACTCTGTTACTGGGCTGGTTGTTGTGTTGGCTTTTGATGGATTGTTCTATGTTGGACTCTATTTTTAAATCTCTTTAAGGGACATGGACCCTCTTCCCTACTTATATCAATAAAAAGTAAGCCACTTCAAGGGGGAAACCTCTAGATATCTCCAATAAGAACACAATTCACACATGATGATAATAAACTTACCACTACCTCCTATATATATCTAATTATGTCATGGCTACCACCAAAGTCAACTTAGATACTTAAATATAACCCCTAGGATGACCAAACTATCTATATATGGCTATAATAATGATTATATACTTAATTAAGAGTCAAAGTAGCCACAAGATGACTACTCATAACCCTAAGCACACTCTAGGATTAAGGGTGCAACATGCCCCTCTCTTCAAAGAAGCATTATCCTTAATGCTAATCAACTGTGGATGCTTTTGCACAAAATCCTCATTTTCCCATGTAGCATCTTTGATTGGAGAGTTCTTCCATTTTATCGAATACTCTATGATTTCCCTTGTCCACAACCTCTTGGTACATGTTTTAAGAATTCTCTTAGGATCCAAGATTATTTTTCCCTCCTCATCAAGTTTTAGTAACTCAGTCTATGCTACAACTTTTTTCCCAATAACCTTCTTCAAACATGAAGCATGGAAGATGATGAGGGTGGACTCAACCCAGAACACATACAACAACAATTTATAGATTTCAAATAGACAAGAACAAGATCTCAAGAAATATTAGTTAAGCAGGATGCAACTGTTTCAAAATTTCTTCATTAAACTTGCCTATAAAAGGCTACAAATCTAAAATACAATTTCCAAGGTCATATGCCCGCTTATTACAACAATATGGACTATCTTACAATAGAAATATCTAACTTACAGAGCCTTCTGATATCTACTTGACCTCTTGATTCACATGAACAAGGCTTGCCAATAATTCCCTCCTACCACTCCTTCCGGAACTATAAAAAATGGGCTATAAATAAGCATCAACACCACTTAGTGTAATTTCCCCAATGTCAGCTTGATTTGAAATGTGTAACTCCCATTTGCGAACCAAAATGAACCCAACCATCCCTTTTTCCTGCCCAAGAAATAGCTTTCAAATTTTAAAAACTGAGAAATTAGGTAGCGCAACTTCTAGGAGCCATAACGTTTGAACCGGGTGTCCGATTGACGAATCATTTGATGTGTTGGAAAGCTCGTGGAAAAATGAAGGTGCACAAAATATCCTGTTAAGGGAAATTTTAGTTTTCAAATGATTTTTGGGACGTTTATAAACCTTTAAGTGCCTCAAAATTGATTTCGTAACTTTTTCCATGACCCTCAAAAATAAAAAACCTTAATATCTTGAAATCCAGACATGATCTTGGGTTGAAATTTGTCAAGAATGTTTATGTTTCTATTCCAAAGCTTTGCGAAAAATTTTGGTCCCAACCGCTTCTTCAATATAGGGTTACTAAAAATAGTAGGTCCTGGTATTCTTAGCCTTTTTGGAAACTTTCAAGGTTCTGAATCATTATTCAAGCAAATGGGTATCCAAAAATATAAAAATTGAAACAAATAGAAAAAAAATCATCATTTTTTTGGGTGATGCAAGATTTCCCTTACACCACTGGATGCACTCCTGCATCAAAAGACTGGATGAATTTCTGTTGCCATATGCAACTCCAATTTATATGCTATTTTTTTAGAGACATTTGCTTATATGGATGTAATCGCACAAAGACTCAATCTCCCACTTTAAAAGTTCTTTCACTATAGTGTTGATTAGCCTATTTCTTCATTCAATTTTGTGCCATTACTAGGTTCTCTTAGAGACTAGAATGTACCTCTTGTTGATGTTGAATATGTTATTCAACTATTCAAACCTTTGGTTGTGCCCTCAATAAAGAGGTGATTGATGGCATCAGGTAGCCATATAGTGCCAAAATGGAGACATCTTGGAAGAAGTATGGAAGGAAGTGTTATACCACCATTCTGCTAGTGGTAGCCATTACACCAATCTCTCTTATTTATCTGAAGAAAAACATTGAAGGTACCCTTCTGAGCATTTTTTGACCACATTAGTTTGTCCATCCTATTACCCCCTTTTTTTGCCTCCAGGTCTTGTATTTTTCATTTTCTCATTCATGTGTTTTATCAATTATTTGTCTAAGTCCCCAGGTCCTGTGTTCCCCTTTTTTGCCTTTGAAAACTCTTAAGAGTCACGTGTGCTAAGGTTTTCCTAACCTAGTCATTGATCTTTCAAAGTTCACAACCTTTGTCATGTGGTTCCGAAGTTGCCGACTTCCTGACCATGCACTACATTGCTAAGTCTTTTCTCCTAGTCATTCCCTTTGTAGTCGCCGAGTCAGAGGTTTTTGAAACTTTGAAACCCTTGACTTGAAGTTCTAAAGTTTCAACAACTAGCGACTCCACGACATAGAAGGTGGTGGGTTAGTTCTCAAGTCTCATTTAATGATCATTAAATAATGTGTACTACACACGAAGAGAATGTCTTTTTAGGATTTTCAAGGAGTGGGCAAATCTCAAGATTATTTTCCCAAGGCATGCATTTAACGCCACATCAACTCAACATTTAAAACACTTTGTGGTGTTCCTCCAACATACATATTTTCTCCCTCTCAACTGCGGATTTTTCTCTAAGTGATGCAGCTACCATTGCTCCCGTACTGTGCTATTGATCTCTCAGTACTTAGCTATTTTTTTGCTCTGCACCCAACAATGGTGATGAAATTCAAATATCAAGGAGCTCCCCATAATTCTAGAATTAAAAACGGTTGGTCTGGTATAAGTGACACCAAGGTTGGTCATATTGATTTGGAGGAGTTCTGGTCTCGTCTGCAGCAAGAAGATAAATCACCTTTTGCAGAAAAGATATTGCAAAGTGGTTTAGCGCATGTAGGTAGATTCCCTATCTTTGTGCAGAGTGAAGATTCAGTCGTGGCTTGTGCAAGGAGGTACGTCCTTGAAACTTTTGAAATTAGAGCCAAAGACGGGATGGTGGTGGGAAAGATTGACCAAAAAATAATCACTCGTGCATTAAGGATTCAAAAAAGGCTAGAGTTTGAAGATATTTCTATGGCTGTTGGGATGGAATTCTTCTGAGCAAATAAAGATTGGTGCAAGAATTCTATCGCCTGAAACTAGTTAAAGTCTGAAAAGAGAGGTAAGTCTCAATTGCCCCAAAAACTAAAAAGAGCCCATTTCAAAGATGAGATTTTAGATATTATTACCTTACTACATCGTGTGGTAGGAAGTGAAAACACAGACTCTTTTGAAGATTGGATGTGTAATTTCATTTTGTTGATATGCAGTGAAGATAAATTTATGAATTGGGCTGAAATCATTAGTTTTCATTTGAATGAGCAACCAGTTAAATTTTAAGAGACTTTAACCTTCCAAATGTGATCATATCTGGTATACATTTTAGCCAGTCAAGAGGTTGTTTGGGCTGGGTTGAGACCACATGGGTCTTTAACTCCAAGCACACCTATGTATAGTTGTTTTCCTCAACTAAAAAAGGATGTGGGAATAAAGACTACCGCCGTGTAAATGATGCCTTGATGTTTTTAGTGAGAAAATTGGATGATAATTTTGAATTGAGAATTTCACCTGAAGCTGCCTCCTTAATCATGGAATTTGGAAGTTTCTACATTCAATTTGATAGGTTCACCTATCTAAGAGTGGGGGGTTATGAAAATGCCCCAACAAAATTACCCAGGTACCACAGTGATTTTGTCATTTTTTTGGAGGTTTGTAAACAAATGTCTACATTAAATGTTAAATACGGAAACATGAAGAAGAAAGGGTATGATTTCCCTTTGAAATTGGCTACATATTCCTACAAAACCAATGATGTCGCTAAAGGAGTAGAGCATGTTTTGGCTGAGTTTAATTTGCATTCCTTATCAATGAGGCCTAGTTTTGATAGCAAGAATTATGTGAAACATAATTTCCATGGCTCTGTTTCTTACGAACATCATCCAAATTTGGAAGATTTTTGGGAAGATTATATAGATGACTGGAAGGTTCAAAGGAGGAACTGTATGAGACTCACATTGAGTCAGATTCAAGTATTTGGTCTTTCTATGTATATTCTAGATGGTGTTGAAGAAAATTTTGAGATCATTGATGAAGAGTTTCAAACCCTAGCTTCAAAACCCCTTCCCTGAATCAATTGGTTAGAGAAGGAGGTTGTGGCCTTGAGAATTCATTCTGCCACTATGATAAAAGAACTCAGGATTGGTTAGCCAGGAGATGGCATGGGTGTGCTGGTTCCCCTCACGAACAAGGAAATTCCAAGGCCAATGAACAGAGGCCTGTGCAAAGTTCTGGTGTGCGTATTTCTATGGGGAGACAAGAGGCATTATATCTAATTCCAATTCACAATCTGGAGGAGACGGGGAAAGACTGGAGGAAACTTTGAAATTGAAATCAGTCTATGAATTGGATAGTCTCCCCTTGCCTGCTTTGAAAAAGAAAAATGTCCAAGCTCAACCTGCACATGTGGCTTCTGATTCTATTTTTCAACATATTGTTGATGATGGTTCATTCTCTCCATTTATGGAAATCCCTTCTTCCCTTGCTGCTGAAAAGGTGTTTATTTCTGTTTCAGTTGATAATCAAGTTAAAACTATTTCTAGCAATGTTGATACTCGTATAGTGTCATCTTCACCAAGGTGGTTGAAGAAAGATGTGGACAAGAAAAGAAAATATGTGTCTACCGTTGCAGCAGAAATAGATACAGTTGCTAAATTACTGCAAACCACCTCCAAACCTAAAAAGGCTAGAAGGATGTCATGGATGGTAAATGAGGCTACCTCTATGCATCAGATGCTAGAAATTGTAGATCCCCTGAAAGACCTAAATGAAGATGAAATAACTGAGGTAGACTACACAATAAGTCATATAGATTTAGGTCCTTCTACTCTGGAAGGGGATTCTTATCATGCAATTTTTTCTGTAAATGCTTTGATTAAGAGAGCCAAGGAGGAGAGAAAAGAAAATATAAAACTTCAGTCTCAGGTTTTGTCTTTGAGCAAGTTCATCCAGTCTATAGTGACACCCACCTCTGAAGATGCTCCAAGTTCAGAAGTTGTAGGACTGGATGCAAATACTATGCAACAAATTAAAAAGAATCTAGATTTTGGTAAAGTTGTTACTGAGTGGGTAGAGAAATTGTCTTTTGAAATTTTGTTCTTCTTGACAAAAGCAACTCAGTGTTATACTCAGGTGCTTAATAAGAGAAAAGAGTTACTCAATGAACTGTAGCAGATAAGAAAAGAACAGGGTAGTACTTATGTACTCTCAAAAGAGATTTTTGAATTAGTTGCCAAGGATTCTCTAACTCTCCTAAAAGAAAAGTTGGCTAATGATCCCCATGAGATTGATCCATCCTGGGCTGATTCATTGGAATGGAAATTGAACATGTATGATAATCTCATTGAATAGATCAACAAAGCCCTGCGTAAGTATCTCGATATAATGATTGGTATTTAGAATGATTGCAGTGCACTGGATGTAGACATTTTAGATAAGTTTGGGGAGAATTTGTAGGATCCTAAAGAAATCACAAAAGAAGCTAAAGATATGCTTTACGAAGAACTCTCAGATCCTGACAGTATCACTGGTGAGTCACTTGGAAAAATGGGCCTTATGCAAGTCTACCTTAATGGTTTTAAAAAGAGAGGCGATGATTTTCAAGAAGATATGGCATAAATAGGTAAGAATTTAGTGAGATTCAGAACCAGGTTGACTCTGGGAAGCAAAGGCATCACTGCTGTTATAACTAAGTATCAAGAATGCAAGTTAAAGATGAAGGTACGAGAAAAGATGGTAGAGGATTAAGGCGTGGAAAGTGTTGAGGACCCGAAGGAAGGCGGAGGGGTGGTGAATTAACTCTCATTTCTTTTATGCATTTATTAATATTTGGCTCAAAGACTTTTCTAAAACTTTATTATTATTTTTAAAATTATTGTCTTCAAGAAACTATTCTATTTCAAAAAGACAGTTATTATGTGGACATATAAATATATGTAGAGGGACATAGTATGGATCATTCTTTTTTGGCAAAACTTTGATTTTCTCAATTAAGTTAGATATCTGTGATACATGTTTTAATTTTAGTTTCCTTTAATATAGAAAGAGAAATACTATTGGGTGTTCAAGCATATATAGTCTTTGTGCTTTGATGTTTGAATTATCATTCTTCTTATGGTGAATGCATTATCTGTGGTTATCTTTATTTATATTGGAGAATTAAATGTTTAGCAGTTTCATTACTATGTATGTTTATCTTTGAATGAATGTGTCATGGTGATGGAGAATTTAAATTCTTTCTTTGTTAATTATCATTTGAAGTCTTTGAACTTCCTTAGACTTTAGTTATTTAGATGTGTGAAATCTCCTTTCAAAGCTTTCTGGTTAAAAGCATTACCTTTTCTTGCTTTCTGGTTAAAAGCAACATATAGTTTAATTCATTGTGTATCATTAGAAGGTAGCTGCCACCTTGTAAAACAAGAAGAGAATTGGTTATAAACTACTATTATAACTGATTCAACTGTGGTTACAGTTGTCATTGTTTGGGCGAGAGAATATAGAGTTGAATGATAAATCTATAAACCAACAAATTTTTTGGCGAGTCTACTGGGGACATTTGTCAGATATGTGTTTGAGTTGCTTTGATGGTTCTTCAGAGACGTAACACTCCAATCCTCCAGCCTAATGTGGATTGGCTTGTAGGTGATTGAGAAGATATCGTTACTGGCTTAAGATTGCTTGCCTGGCAATACCAAAGAACCAACTTGCAATATAACCAAGTTAATTTGGTACTAGAAGAAGAAGAACTTGGTAAAATCATAAGAGATAATGCCAGGTGTTTTGGAGACGCCCAAGAAATTTTCTTTATTGAGGCTGTAGTACCGGTGTCGTGAAGAGAAAGAGTCTTTCCTGTCCAAACCCTTCCCACTAATAGACATAGAAACCAAGCAGCTAACCAAGGAATCTAGTTGAACAACCAACGAAATCTTCCATGAGCTAATCAGTAAGTGAAGTTGGCAACTCTGTAATTTAAATTTTTCATTGTGTAAATCTGGCTTCCAAGAGATATACTAGAGGAGATAGAAAGAAAGGGATTTGGGATGAAGATTTTGCATTATTAGAAGCTATTAAATTCTCTTCTTTCCCACTTAACCGAAAGGTTAAGTCCATTAGTAGACCTTCCTCCCCTCCTCCTAGTCAAAATTCTTCAAATACTCCAGCCACATCTTGTCAAGCTCTTCTTTTGCACGAGGTTACCCTCCCTTTACAAGTAAGTTTCCCTGTTCATAATCCTCTTATCATGGCTCAGCCTCCACCTGTCCCATGGGGAGCCACAATAGGCCCACTTAACCTAGGAGCCCAACGACATGAATTGCCTAAAGGCTCAGGAAAAAATATACCTAAATTTAGAGGGGATGGAAAAGTAACTCCAGAGGAACACATGCAAGCCTTCTTTGCTGCCTCTTCCATTCTTGTTGTACAACATAAAGATGTTGCTGTGAGGCTTTTTATGGAATCCTTAACTGATGCTGCCGCTGATTGGTTTTACCATATTCCAAATGGTTCTATTAACAACTGGGATACTCTAAAGATGAAGTTTGAGAGTAGGTTTAAATCTATGGAAAATGAACAAACTCTTGTTACTCAATTGGCCACTATGGAGAAGGAGATACATGAACCAATGAGAGAGTTTGTTGCTAAATTCAATAAGTTATACAATAGAATACCTACAAATATGAGGCCTGGAGATGACTTATTGAAGTGTTTCTTTATCAACACTCTCCCCCCAAATGTTAGCTTTACTATCAAAAGAGAAGGAGCAACTGATCTAAATGTAGCTCAAGAGAGAGCCATATCAATAGAAGATGACTTGATCATTGTAGGTAAATGGAAGAAAAAATTGCAGAATGGTAAACCTTTAGCTGTGAATTCCACTGACCCAGTCATACAAAGGATAGCTAATGATGTAATCACATTGAAAAGGCAAATGCCAAAAGGACACTTCCATTCACCATATCAAGATATACCAAGAAAAGATTTTGGCACGTAGGGTGGTTATAACAAAACATTGCCTTTGACTGGTCCCACTCAAAGATTGGCTATTGAAAATGGACCCTTCGCTAATAAGGGTAATAAGATGTGTAATTTCCATTTGACTTCAGATCATGATGGGTCCATCTGTCTGGAAATGGTCTGATTCATGCAAATGCTTTCCACCAATGAACATGCTGAAGTACCATATGTAGAAGAATCTGGTCCATCTCATGATGCTAATGTAAACTTCTTTGAATATGAATCAGATGAAGAGGCAGGGGAAGATGTGTACACATAAATTGATCCTAATTATGCAATCTTCAAAAGGGGACAATAGGCTCAAAGGGGTCAGATTCTAAAGGTCAAATGAATGGTTCACCTTTCACTCCAAAGTATATTTTATCTAGGCAAGCTGCCTCCAGTTCCAAGAAGCTTGAGAATACTATGCCCAAGAATGTGTCTACTGAGGTACCATCTGTCCCTTCTTCTGATGTTATTGTTACTAGTTCATTTGATATAATTGAGTCATGTAAGAATACTAAGATCCAGATCTCCCAAGCTGAGTACCTTAGATTCAATCCATCTGAATTAGACTGGTTAGTGAGATATATCAAACAAGAACCTTCTCCATCTCAAACTAACGCTCAAGTGTCTAGTAACATTGAAACCCATGCCGATGAGCAGGTTTGTTCAAATTCCCATGATAAAGATTTGAGTTAGAAAAATCCTTTTACTAAGCCAGAACTGTTTTATGTGTCTCTTTATATACCTAGTTTCAGACTGAGCAATTGCGTTATTGATTCTGGTGCTTTTGACAATGTGATGCCAACTCAAGTGGCTAGAGCCTTAGGATTGTCTTACACTTCCTCCCATGGCAAATGTTTTTCTATGAACGGTTCACAAGTCCCAATCCTAGGACAGATAAAATATGCTCAGGTCGCTTTAGCTACTTTCCCAAAAAAGAGACTAAAATTAACTATTCTTGTTGCTAATATTCCTACTAGTTATGGTATGCTTTTAAGTAGGAGTTTTTGTAGAGACCTGGGTGGGGAAATATAAATGGATTGATCTCATGCTATAATACCATTAGATGGAAAGAAAGTATGCCTCAATCTAGAGCCCAAAGCCAAGTTCATAGTATTGAAGTCTGGGGATCCAAGGGCAGATATTTTGTTTATAGAAACTGGACCATGTACTTACATGTGCACCTCCTTAGAGGAAGAATGTTCAAGCCTAATCAGTCCCAATTTGGTGAGTGAGTTATGGACATTGGAGTTCGATGGAAGTTGTTCTAGTGCTGGTTCTAGTGCAGGAGTTGTTTTGACTTCTCCAGATGGCTATAGCTTTCCCTATGCTTATAAACTGGAATTTGAAAACACCAACAATACTACAGAGTATGAAGCTCTTCTACTTGGCCTAACCCTAGCCAAAGAAAGAGGCATAAAATAGTTGAGAGCTAGAGGGGATGCAGAATTAATTGTCAAGCAGGTCAGGAAGCAATACACTGTAAAGAATGGAAGATTGAGGCATTATAGAAATAGAGTTTGGGATTGCATTGAAGATTTTGATGCCTTTTCCATAGAAGCAATGCCTAGGGATCTTAATGCCAGGGTAGATTCGTTAGCAGTATCTTCATCTTTTTTATTACCTCATCCATACTTTAAAGATAAACCTTATAGAATTAAAGTAGTATATTGTCCCAACATTCCTGACAATGTAAATCACTGGCAAGTGTTCAACAGTGATAGGTAGATTATTGCATTCCTGGAGAAAGCTGAAGCCTTTGCTAATATCTTCTTTGAAGGAAGTGATGATGTAAGTAAAGATGTTTTAGAGGGTCATATCAATACTCTCGATGATGATAAGCCCAAAGTTATCCAATTGAAAGGAAATAAAATACCCAAGGGATTGGTTTCTCTAGAAGATCTATTCAATAGACATGACCAGTACTTGAAATGAAAGAATGAAGTCAGTGTTGAATCATCTGCTAATTATGACTGTATCAATATCGGTACAAATGAAGATCCTAAGATTGTATGTATAGGAAAATGTTGCTCTCCTCAAGAAAAGGAAAAATTGATTTCTTTATTGATGCGCTACAAAGATGTATTTGCATGGTGTTATGCCGATTTGAAGAAGTTCAGAAATGGAAAACTACAACATAAAATACCATTAAAGCCTGGCGCTGCACCTTATAGGCAGAAACAATGAACATACAACCCAAAGATAGCAGAGGCTATTTTCAATGAGATAGATAAGATGTTGAAGGCCAAGATCATCTATCCCATCCATCATTCTACATGGGTAGCAAATATAGTTCCTGTTAGAAAGAAAAATGGAGAAATAAGGATTTGTGTTGATTTCAGGAACTTGAATCAGGCTTCATTGAAGGATAATTACCCACTACCTATCATGGATCACATTTTGCAAACTGTTGTTGGTTCTGAGATGATGTCAATGTTAGATGGCTTTTTAGGCTATAATCAGATCAAAGTAGTGCCAGAAGATCAACACAAAACAACATTCACCACTCCCATTAGTGTATTCGCTTATAAAAAAATGCAATTTGGTCTTATAAATGCAAGTGCAACTTTCCAGAGGGCCGTGAATCTTTCATTTGGTGACCTAAAGATTAAAATCATTGTGGAGTAATTAGATGATCTGACAGTCTTCTCCGATGAAAGAGCCAATCATGTTCATGATTTGGAGATTTTATTACAATGATGCAGGGAATAGGGGATCTCCTTAAACCCAAGAAGTCTATCTTTGTTGTCACAGAGGAGGAGCTTTTGGGACACATCATCTCAAAGGATGGGATCAAAGTTGACCCTGAAAGGGTAAAGGCTATCATGTAATTAGGGTTGCCTGCAAATAAAGATGGCACTAGGTCCTTCTTTGGCCAGGTGAATTTCCTGAGGCGGTTTGTACCTGAGTTTGCCGAGTTAACAAAACCCATAGCTGATATGATGAAGAACCATCCTGTCTTCAAGTGGATTAATGAAGAAAAGAAGGCCTTTGAAGATATAAAGGTCGCTATTGCCAATGCACCCACCCTGGTACGTCCTGATTTCAATAAAGATTTTATTATGTATTGTTATGCGTCTGAACATACTTTATCAGATATTCTAATGCAAAAGAATGAACAAGGCATAGAAGCTCCTATCTCTTTTATGAGTGCCCCTCTTAAGAATTATGAACTCAAATACTCCCCACTTGAAATCATGCTTATGCAGTTGTAAAATCTTTGAAAAGCTTTAGGTTCTATATTCTGCATTCACACACTATTGTTTTTGTGCCTAAAACTACCGTCAAAAGTATTCTTACTTAGTAAGAAGTTGGATGTAACAGACGGGGGTCTTGGATAGCAAAGGTACATGAATATGATGTAGATATCAGACCTACTAATCTAATCAGGGGAAAGGGTTTATGTAAGTTGATTACAGAAAATAAAGTTATCGAAGAAGAAAATTTGCCTCTGGTTCTCTTTACCAATACAACTGATGAGTGGTTCTCAGATGTTTCATATTTCTTGACTTATGACGACTATCCTTCACACCTGTCAGCCAAAGAGAAGAGAAATTTAAAACTTAAGGCAAATAAGTACATTCTTTGGGAAGGAAACTTATACAAAAAAGGAGTAGATGAAATATTCCTCAGGTGTGTTGATAAAGAACAACAAAGGAGACTGTTAAAGGCTTTTCACGATGAAGCTTGTGGTGGGCATTTCTCAGCCTCTGTAATAGCCTTTAAGATCCTACGCCAATGATTTTATTGGCCCAACATGTATAGAGATGCTCATGAGTGGGTTTCTAAGTGTGGAAAATGCTTAAAGTTTGCTGGCAAACCTCACCTTGCAGCTTTACCTTTGAAGCCTGTGGTGATTGATGAACCTTTCCAACAGTGGGGACTGGATTTTATTGGCTTTGTTAATCCCAACTCAAGTGCTGGACACACACATATTCTCACTGCCACTGACTATTTTACCAAGTGGGTAGAAGGTATTTCGGTGAAGCAGACTACCTCAGAAGTCATGTGCAATTTCTTAAAAGAAAACATCATAGTGAGATTTGGTATCCCAAAGAAGATAGTTACTGATAATGCTAGTTCTTTTTCATCTTCTAAAATCACTCTGTTATGCTATTAGCAATGTATTAGTTTGGGGCATTCATTTGATTATTATCCTCAGGGCAATGGACAGGCCGAGTCCAGCAACAAAAGTCTAGTTTCTATTGTCAAAAAGCTGGTAGATGAAAACCAAAAAGGTTGGCATAAGAAATTGTATGATGCTCTATGGGCAGACATAATTACTTATAAAAGGGCCATAGGTATGTCACCTTTTCAGTTGGTATATGGATTTGATAGTACTATCCCCATTTCTTTGGAACTCTCGGCATTGGATTTATAGAGGGATATATAAAACGAGGAATTCCAATCGACATTAGAAAAGAGGATCATGTATTTGAACAAGCTGGAAGAGGAGAGGGAAGTAGTTGTGGACATAATAGCCAAAGATCAACAAATGGTTAAGAAGATTTTTGACAAGGGAGCGAAGCAAAGAAGTTTCGTTGTTGGAGACTCTGTACTTCTTTGGGATAGGAGGCGAGAACCAAAGGGTGCTCACAAAAAAATTGATTCTCTGTGGAGAGGACCTTTTCTGATCAAACAGGTTATTGGTGACAATTCTTTTCTGCTACTTTATCCAGATGGTACTCCCTTACCCCTTGCCTATAATGGGCAAGATTTGAAAATGTTTAAGTGGTAACAGTCTTGAGTCATTCCCCTTTGTATCATAGTTTCTCTTTATTTTTTGTTCTTTTGTGTTGTTTTTTCCCTCTGTTTGCCCAATGAATAAGGCCTCATGCCATTGAGTTCTAGATTTTCTGCGTCCCTTTAGTCCTTGTCCCCATTCAGAGCCAGTTGTTACCCCCTTTTGTTTTTTCCTCTGGGTCTTGTATTTTTCATTTTCTCATTCACGTGTTTTATCAATTATTTGTCTAAGTCCCCAGGTCATGTGTTCCCATTTGTTGCCTTTGAAAACTCTTAAGAGTTGCGTGTGCTAAGGTTTTCCTAACCTAGTCACCGATCTTTCAAAGTTTGCAACCTTTGTCGCGCGGTTCTGAAGTTGTCAAAGTTGCGAACTTCCCGACCATGCACTAAATTGCTAAGTCTTTTCTCCCAGTCATTCCCTTTGTAGTCGCCGAGTCGAAGGTTTCTAAAACTTTGAAACCCTCGACTTGAAGTTCTAAAGTTTCAACAACTAGCGACTCTGGGACATAGAAGGTGGTGGGCCGGTTCTCAAGGCTCATTTAATGATCATTAAATAATGGGTACTACACATGAAGAGAATGTCTTTTCATGATTTTCTTGGGAGTGGGCAAATCTCAAGATTATTTTCTCAAGGCATACATTTAACGCCACCTCAACTCAGCATTTACAACACTTTGTGGTATTCCTCTGGCATACATATTTTCTCCCTCTCAAATGTGGATTTTTCTCTAAGAGATGCAGCTACCATTGCTCTCGTACTGTGCTATTGATCTCTTAGTACTTAACTATTTTTTCGCTCTGCACCCAACAATGATGATGAAATTCAAATATCAAGTAGCTCCCCATAATTCTAGAATTGAAAACAGCTGGTCTGGTATAAGTGACACCAAGCTTGGTCATATTGAATTGGAGGAGTTTTGGTCTCATCTGCAATGAGAAGATAAATCACCTTTTGCGGAAAAGATATTGCAGAGCGGTTTAGCGCATGCAGGCGGATTCCATAGCTCTGTACAGAGTGACTATTTGGTCATGGCTTGTGCAAGGAGGTACGTCCCTGAAACTTTTGAAATTAGAGCCAAAGATGGGACAGTGGTGGGAAAGATTGACCCAAAAAATATCACTCGTGCATTAAGGATTCCAGAAAGGCTAGAGTTTGAAGATATGTCCTTGGCTGATGGGATGGAATTGTTTCGAGCAAATGAGGACTGGTGCAAGAATTCTATCACGCAAAAATAGTTAAATTCCAAAAAGAGAGGTAAGTCTCAGTTGCCTCAAAAACTAAAAAGAGCATATTTCAAAGATGAGATTTCATATATTATTACCTTACTGCATCGTGTGGTAGGAAGTGAAAACACAGACTCTTTTGAAGATTGGATGTGTTGTTTCATTTTGTTGATATGTAGTGGAGATAAATTTATAAATTGGGCCAAAATCATTAGTTTTCATTTGAATGAGCAACTAGTTAAATTTCAAAAGACTTTAACCTTCCACATGTGCTCATATCTGGTTACATTTTAGCCAGTCAAGAGGTTGTTTGGGCTGGGTTGAGACCACATGGTTCTTTAACTCCAAGAACACCTGTGTATAGTTATTTTTCTCAACTAAAAAAGGATGTGGGAATTAAAGACTACCGCCGTGTAAATGATGCCTTTTTGTTTTTAGTGAGAAAATTAGATGAAAATTTTGAATTGAGAATTTCACCTGAAGCTATCTCCTTAATCATGGAATTTGGAAGTTTCTACATTCAATTTGATAGGTTCACCTATCTGAGAGTGGGGGGTTATGAAAATGCCCAACAAAATTACCCAGGTACCCCAGTGATTTTCTCATTTTTCTGGAGGTTTGTAAACAAATGTCTGTGGTAAATGTTAAATACGGAAACATGAAGAAGAAAGGGTATGATTTCCCTTTGAAATTGGATACATATTCTTGCAAAACCAATGATGTTGGTAAAGGAGTAGAGCATGTTTTGGTTGAGTTTAATTTGCATTCCTTGTCAATGAGGCCCAGTTTTGATAGAAAGAATTATGTGAAACAAAATTTCCATGGCTCTGGTTCTTACGAACATCGTCCAAATTTGGAAGATTTTTGGGAAGATTGTATAGATGATCGGGAGGTTCAAAGGAGGAACTGTATGAGACTCACATTGAGTCAAATTCAAGTATTTGGTCTTTCTATGTATATTCCAGATGATGTTGAAGAAAATTCTGAGATCATTGATGAAGAGTATCAAACCCTGAAAGGAAGCTAGGTGTGTGGAAATCACTTCCTACACTAATCTAATGAGGAGAGATGTATGCAAATTCAATTTAATTCTTACAACTACAGCAACATAGAACATCTAACAGAGATATTGCAGCAATACACATGCACACAGAAAGTAGACAAAAGAGAGAGAGACAAGATATACGTGGGGAAAACCCTTACAGGTGAAAAACCCCACACTCCAAAACATAGCTCAAATGTATTACAGTAAACAATAACAGATTACAATACAGTTTTAGAGCCAATGCTCTTTCAGGAGTCTTTGAATGTCGAATCTGGAGATATTTTAGTAGCATAATAGCACCTGTAAAACACACTACTTATCTCCCATCCAAGCACCTATTTTTATAGAGTTTACAAGGCAAATATGGAACCTTCTAGAGATGGGCGTCCATCTTGGACTCATGCCCCAAAACCCATGCCTAAGGACACATGTCTAACATACCATCCCAATGTGGGTGCCTTGTCCCAAGATAGGCTATGACAGATGCTCTTACGCACCTTACAACTGTCATAGAATCTGTCATAATTGACAGCACTTACAGCTATAAGAGAATCTATCATACACTGACTAAAAATTTCTTATTCCTCTTACAACTTGTCATAACCTCCCTTGACCGCCCAAAGATACCTTTCTCTCGTGCAAAGATACTCACCGACACTTGTCATTAAATAAAAGTTGGTTGAGGTTTCGGGGGCATTGCCCCCAAGCCCCCACGGGGGCGCTGCCTCTCGACCCTGCCCTGTACCGTGACAGGGAGCGCGCAAGGGGTGCTACCCCTGGACCCCACAAGGGGCTCCACCCCTTGACCCCGTCTTGGGGGCGCTACCCCCAAACCCCTGTTAATTAATCAAGGGGGAAACTATGGCTGCCAAAGTCACCAAAATTTATCTTGCTGCATGTACACAAGGTGCCGACTATGCCAACTCAACATGGGATAAATAAATACAACATTAGGAATTTGCAAAGGTTGAGACACCTTAATTCCCAATAAACCCTAGCTTCAAAACCCCTTCCCTAAATCAATTGGTTAGAGAAGGAGGTTGTGGACCTAAGAATTCATTCTGCCACTATGATAAAAAGAACTCAGGATTGGTTAGCTGGGAGATGGCGTGGGTGTCCTAGTTCCCCTCACGAAAAAGGAAATTCCAAGGCTAATGAACAAAGGCCTATGCAAAGTTCTAGTGTGTGCATTTCTGCAAGGAGACAAGAGGCATTACCATCTAATTCCAATTCACAATCTGGAGGAGATGGGGAAAGACCAGAGGAAACTCTGAAATTGAAATCAATATGCGAATTGGATAGTCTCCCCTTTCCTGCTTCAGAAAAGAAAAATGTCCAAGCTCAACCTACACCTATGGCTTCTGATTTTATTTTTTCAACATATTGTTGATGATGGTTCATTCCCTCCATTTATGGAAATCCCTTCTTCCCCTGCTACTGAAGAGGTGTCTATTTCTGTTTCAGTTGATAATCAAGTTAAAACTATTTCTAGCAATGTTGATACTGGTATAGTGTCATCTTCACCAAGGTGGTTGAAGAAAGCTATGGACAAGAAAAGAAAATCTGTGCCGATTATTGCAACTGAAATAGATACAGTTGCTAAATTACTGCAAACCACCTCCAAACCTAAAAAGGCTAGAAGGATGTCAAGGATGGCAAATGATGCTACCTCTGGGCATCAGATGCTAGAAATTGCAGATCCCGTGAAAGACCTAAATGAAGATGAAATAACTGAGGCAGACTACAAAATAAGTCATATAGATTTAGGTCCTACTCTAGAAGGGGATTCTTATCATGCAATTTTTTTCGTAAATGCTTTGATTAAGAGAGCCAAGGAAGAGAGAACATAAAATATAAAACTTCACTCTCAGGTTTTCTCTTTGAGCAAGTTCATCTGGTCTATAGTGACACCAACCTCTGAAGATGCTCCAAGTTCAGAAGTTGTAGGACTGGATGCAAATACCGTGCAACAAATTAAAAAGAATTTGAATTTTGGTAAAGCTGTTACTGAGTGGGTAGAGAAATTGTCTTGTGAAATTTTGTTCTTCTTGACAAAGGCAACCCAGTGTTATACTCAGGTTCTTAATAAAAGAAAAGAGTTAGTCAGTGAACTGCATTAGATAAGAAAAGAACAGGGTAGTACTTATGTACTCTCAAAAGAGATTTTTGAATTAGTTGCCAAGGATTCTCTAACTCTCCTAAAAGAAAAGTTGGCTAATGATCCCCATGAGATTGATCCATCTTGGGCTGATTCATTGGAATGGAAATTGAACATGTATGATAATCTCATTGAACAGATCAATAAAGCCTTGCGTAAGTATCTCGATATAATGATTGGTATTCAGAATGATTGCAATGCACTGGATATAAACATTTTAGATAAGTTTGGGGAGAATTTGTAGGATCCTAAAGAAATCACAAAAGAAGCTAAAGATATGCTTTACGAAGAACTCTCAGATCCTGACAGTATCACTGGTGAGTCACTTGGAAAAATGGGCCTTATGCAAGTCTACCTTAATGGTTTTATAAAGAGAAGGGATGATTTTCAAGAAGATATGGTAGAAATAGGTAAGACTTTAGCAAGATTTAGGACCAGGTTGACTTTGGGAAGCAAAGGCATCATTGCTATTATAACTAAGTATCGAGAATACAAGTTAAAGATGAAGGTGTGAGAAAAGATGGAAGAAGATCAAGTCGTGGAAAGCGTTGAGGACCTCAAGGAAGGCAAAGGGGTGGTGAATTAACTCTCATTTCTTTTATGCATTTCTTAATATTTGGCTCAAAGACTTTTCTAAAACTTTATTATTATTTTTAAAATGGTTGTCTTCAAGAAACTGTTCTATTTCAAAAAGACAGTTATTATGCGGACATATAAATATATGTAGAGGGACATAGTATGGATCTTTCTTTTTGGGCAAAACTTTGATTTTCTCAATTAAGTTAGATATCTGTGATACATGTTTTAATTTCTATTTCCTTTAATATAGAAAGAGAATACTATTGGGTGTTCAAGCATATATAGTCTTTGTGCTATGATGTTTGAATTATCATTCTTCTTATGGTGAATGCATTACATGTGGTTATCTTTATTTATATTGGAGAATTAAATGTTTAGCAGTTCCATTACTGTGTATGTTTATCTTTGAATGAATGTGTCATGGTGATGGAGAATTTAAATTCTTTCTTTGTCAATTATCATTTGAAGTCTTTGAACTTCCTTAGACTTTAGTTATTTGGATACGTGAAATCTCCTTTCAAATCTTTCTGGTTAAAAGCATTACCTTTTCTTGCTTTTTGGTTAAAAGCAACATATAGTTTAATTCATTGTGTATCATTCGAAGGTAGCTGCTACCTTGTAAAACAAGCAGAGAATTGGTTATAAAATACTATTATAACTGATTCAACTGTGGTTACACTTGTCATTATTTGGGCGAGAGAATATAGAGTTGAATGACAAATCTGTAAACCAACACATCTGATTGTGGATGATATGACGAGCTATGAACAAGCTGAGTGCTGAAACATGAAAATAAGTTAGTCCAAAATTACTTGTAAATATAGGATCACAATCACTTACTATAAATTTTGGAGTCTTGTGTCGTTTCTGAATATTGTTCATAAAGGTTGTTTCTATAGCGCTTTCTACCAATGGGTGTTCTAAAGCACAAAAGTGTGCATATTTGGTGAGACGATCCACAACAACCATGATGACATTTTCCCCTTCAGATCTAGGCAAACTTGTGATGAAATCCATATATACCTCCTCCTATCGCTAACTTGGGTTAGATAAGGTCTATAAAAGACTTGGAGTGTTAATTGTCTCCCCTTTATTTTGTTGACATACCATGCATTCTTCTATGAATGTTTAAACATCCCCTTTAGTCCCTCCCAAAAGAAATCTTTCTTGATTTTATGATAATTTTCAAGAATCTAGAGTGCCCACCTTCTAGAGAAGCATGTAGTTCTACCAACGCCTTAGACTTAAGGGTGGAATTATTCCAAAGGTATAGCCTATCCTTGTACCATAGAACATTTCCTTTTCTTGCAAATTTGTCTGACACACTTGAATCTTGTTAGAGTTTTTCAATAAGAGTTTAAGTATTTGAGTCCTTCTCCCACTCTTCTCTTGCCTCATTTACCCAATCTTCTTGTACTATGGAAATGTCATATAATAGTGACTTTGTGGGTTCATCCCTCCTCGATAGAGCATTAGCCACAACATTCTGCTTGTCTATCTTATATATGATATCAAAGTCATATCCCAACATCTTTGTGACTAATTTTTGTTGTTCTTTAGATGACAACCTTTGTTCCAAGAAATATTTGAGACTATCATGATCTATCTTTACCTTAAAGTGTCTTCCCATTAGATAGGTTGCCATTGTTTGACTACATGCAAGATAGCCACCATTTCCTTCTCATAAGTTGGCTTCAACACATTCCTACCTTTGAGTTGGTGTCTCTCATATGCTATGGGTCTTCCTTCTTGCATGAGTACTACTCCTATCCCATGACCTGAAGCATCACATTCCACAATGAATGTTTTAGAAAAATCTCAGGTAGCTAGGATTAGAGTTGTGCACATGGCTTCCTTTAGCTGCACAAATGCCCTTGTAGCTACCTCATTCCATTGGATTGAATCCTTCTTCAATAAAGTTGTGAGAGGCGATGCTATGCTACAATATTTATTTAAAAATAAATGATAATAACATGTAATCCCTAAGAAACCTCATAGGTTCTTGAGGGTCCTATGCATTTTCCACTCTACAATAGCCTTGATCTTATGAGGGTCTACCTTGACTCGCTCATGAGACACAATATGACCTAGAGGTACTCCACTTCTTTGACTCCAAACACACACTTGGATGGATTAGCATACAACTAATGCTGCTCAAGAATGTCCAAAACGTGATTTACATGTTGCAAGTGTTCCTCCCATGTTTTACTATATATTAAAATGTCATCAAAAAATACCAAAACAAAATTTTGTAGAAATGCCCTGAAGATAGAGTTCATCAAACTTTGAAATGTCAATGGTGCATTTGTGAGACCAAAAGGCTTTACCAAAAAATCATAGTAGCCCTCATGGGTTTGAAAAAATGTCTTATGTACATCCTCATCTTTAATTATAGTTTGATGATAACCAGAGCGAAGATCAAGTTTGTAAAATAAACAACACCATTAAGCTCATCTAACAAATCATCAATTATTGGAATATGAAACTAATCTTTTATGGTATACTTGTTGAACTCTCTGTAATAAGGACACACTCTCCAAGTTTCATCCTTCTTATGCTTCATTACCATAGGGGACCTGAGTAAGCGCTCTAACTATGTCTGATAATACCCGCCTCTAGCATCTCTTGAACTATCTTCTCAATCTCACTTTTTTGTACATATGGATACCTATAGGGCCTAACATTGGGTGGTTGACTCCTTGGTACTAGTTGAATGGCATGATCATGATCTCTTTAGGAGGCAATCCTTTTGGCATCTCCCTAAAAACTACTAATTTCTTACCTATAATTTCTTGTGGATCTAGTGGTGTAGAAGCCTTTGTGTGATATGCTTCTAATGAAAATAATTGGGCCACAAACCCATCTGCCCCCTTCTTAAGCATCTTTTGTATTTGGTGAAAGCTTACCATTTGCAGAGACTTTGCACACAACCCTCTTAGTTTTGTTGTCCTTCCCTCTCAGTGAAAGTGCATGAATAGTTCTTGGAAGTTCATCTCAATTGTTCCCAAAGTAGTAAGCCATTGTACTTCTAAAACAATATCTGCTACACCCATGGAGATAGAAAACATTGGGAAATCAAGATGATAATCTCCCATGGATAATTTAATGCTATGGAATTTCCAAGAATAACTAACAATACCCCCATCTCCAATCAGGACTTGAAATTTTGGAGCTAGATATATAAAACAATTTAGATGAGTAGCTAACTTTTATTGAAGTTATGAGTACTTCTTGAGTTTATCGACATTATAACTCTTTCTTTCTTTAAGAAACCCACTACCTTGAGAGTTTGTGGCATGCTAAAACTTGAGAGTGCATGACAAGAAATGATTGGTTGGGGATCTTGTAATTCCCCATCTAACTCATTGTCACACTCTAATATTGGTTCCTCCTCCTCTTCTTCCTCACTCAACCCTTCAATATAAAACAATATATTTTTAGTGTATTTATGTCCTCAATTATATTTTCTATCATAGTTAAAACATAACCCTTTTTCTCTCTTATCTTCAATTTGTTGCAGTGTCAATCTAGTAGGATGAGGAGGTGACTGTGTAGGAGTGCTTTTATCTCTTATTGTTGCAAAACCTTGCCTTTTATTAACCATAAATTTTTCCTCTACTTGCCTTGCCATAATCATTTCTTGGGAAATAGAAACTGGATGGAACATGCGTACCTCATATTTGATGCGATCCTTCAAGCCTCAAAGGAATAATCCCAACAAAATTTTCTCTGCCATATTCTCCACTCTTAAAGACAAAGTTTAGAATTGATGAATACAATCCTTGACCATACTTGTTTCCCTTAATTTGGTAATTTGGTTGATGTAGCTTGTTGAACACTCAAAATACTGAGAGGGGGGGTGAATCAGTATTCTCTGAACCACTTGATCATTTAAATATTCATAATATATTTAATTTGCAGTAAAGAAGGAAAGCATGAAATCAACCATTAAAGCACATAACACATGAACACTAGATTTTTTATGTGGAAAACCCAAAAAGGGAAAACCATGGTGAGGATTAGCTCACAATACATTAATAATGCAACCGGTTAAGGTTAATACAATTTGGTGGACTCACTATCCAAAAGAGAATGCTCACTACAGGTGGCTCACTTCCAAATGACTCACTATCCTAAATAGAGAGAGATAAAAGAAAGGGTGGCTCACTACCAAATATGAATTGCTAGTAATGCATCTGACTAATGTTGAAGATACAGTTCCACTGAAGCTTAGAATACTGAATCAACACACTTCATCTTCACCACAATCTCAACTTATCCCTTACTACATCAGGTTTCACTCACACATACACACTTAACTCCTTCACATCAAACACACACTCTCCTCCACACAAGAATTCAATCTTGTATATATACCGCACTCAAGTAAAAACATCAACCAGGTCGGTAGATAGATGTACTGTGTGGCTTCTTATTCTTTTGGCCCAAAAGTCAACCCTATATGCTTTGCGGAGAGAACCAAAGTGTGTAGCACATTCATATAGGTCAACACAACCTATAATTACTCCCAGGACTTTGTTCCATTCATGAATCAACTCCGCATGACCTCAACACATTTAGGTTGGCTCAATTGGTGAAGTAGCAATAGCATGAACTATCTGTTAGTACACAACTCAACATGTGGACCACAAAAATGCTTACCACTTGGAGACAACACACTTCTGATATCCATAAACTTGTCCTCAGATCCGCATAGAAAAACATTCAACTGGGGTGGAATGTGAAGCATTCCAATATGTCACTGGTACTATCATTACACTATCATTATAGAGTCGGATACTCTATCAATTCTACCTTTCACTCCAAAGGGCTTCAAGACCTGAAACTTTGGATTTAGACTCCATTAGTATGCACCAACAATACCTTACAACCATATAGCAAGATTCCTCATAGCAGAGGAATGCAGACCAAGAAGCTGGTTCCGTGAACATTGAAGACAGTACACTGGGACTTAGACAAATTTGTAGAGTGATTGGTGTAATGGCCTTCTTCAGACCAACATGATTGTATCTTTATTCTTTGTTGTTCTCCTCCATATTATGCTTAGCAATCTCCACATCACACTTACAAACTTCTCCAAATCAACACTTAGATGTATTCTCTTCGACATCATTCTCCAGACCAACACAACTGTGTCTCTACACTTTTTTTCCATTAATGACAATACTACTCACTATAAAGCTCATCAGTCTCTTCATCATCATGTTTATGTTGCCAACAATCTCCCCCTTTGTCATTGATGCCAACATGCACCAAAACTTCTCCCCCTTTGTCATCAAGGGCAAAGGGCACATACAACATTCTTTCTTACATACCAGATCTCTCCCTAACAAATATATACATGTATACAAACTGAAAGACTAAAATGACTCCCCTAGGAGTGCTATCCAACAAAAAATTGAACTAAACATCTAAATTATACCATCCGCATATGTACAGAGGAATCTGAAAACAAGAGATTGAAATGTATAAAGAAAAAGAAATACTATTAACTAGAAGAAGTTGACTGTTGGAGCTTCTCAACATGGGCTTGCCAATCTTGCTTTCCTTCTACCCAGATCCTCTTGGCTATGCCAAGCATTTTGTACTGTGTCTCCAACTCCATCAATAGTTCTTCCCCTTCTTTGGAGTGTTGGGTACTGGATTGATCTTTGTAGTCTTATCAACACTCATTAGGGCACTAGAAATAGATATGAAATTTGAGTTCACCAAGTCCCTAAGATTTCTGAATTGCATAATGATTTTCTCTTTTTGGGATTGTAGTTGGAAGAGGTGCTCGTATAAAACCTCTATACCTAACCTTGTGCTTCCATCCAGGTCATGTGCCAAATCATATGCACTATAAGCTTTGCCAATCTGAGACTCAATTGAGTCCATTTCATCTTTTATTCTCTTTGTGGCCCCGGGCCACTTCATGCAAAATTGAAATAAGGCTTTCGCTTCTACCACACAAGCCTGCACACCTTTGAGATTTTCTTGAAATTTGTTGTGTGCATGGGCACACTTCTCCGTTATCTCCATTAGCCTCTTCTCATCCATTTTCTTACCTAATTCTTTTTCTATTTTTTTTAAAAATCCAGAGGCATATTCTTTGAAAGAATCAATAAATTTTTTTTAGTTCTCCATATCGGATAATGATTTATCAATGGTTGCACCGGGTATGGCTTCATGTAGAGTCTTCACAGCCTCCTCAACCCATTCTCCATTCTTCTGATGAGTCTCAATTATTTCAAGCTTTTGAGCAGATGCGTGGAAGACATCTCCCAGTTGAAGCTTGTGGAGGGGCGATATCTTATCCAGGTCCACATTCCCTTGTTGCATGGGCAATTGTAGCAATTGAGTGGACACAACAGGTTAGAACTGTAATTGCATGTTCAATAGATTCTTCAGAGAATATTTGGAGGTTCCAAAGGATTCACTAGTAGTCTTTGTGCTCTCCTCTGTAGCCTTCTCTTTTGACTCCTCATCATTCTTCCCTATATTGTCTTCACCAGTAATTTGTTCAGTATTATTCGGAGGGATGACAGTCTCCAGTTGGTCTTGCATATTCTTGACATTTGTTCCAGGTATAGGAGTGAAAGTATCCTCCTTTGCAATGTCTTCTCTAATAGTTGCATTATTTTCAACATTCTCCTTTGCACCAACATTTTCCTCTGCAGTTTCTTCCACATCCAGAAGAACAATTTCTTGTGTATTCCCTTCTTCTGTCTCATGCTCATGTTGAGCACCATTATCCTATACCTCTTCTTCAACGTTCTCTTCCAGGGCAGGCATCTCCACACTCACTTCCTCTTTGCTTTCCAGAGTCATCCCTAATCTTTGTGCTAGGTCTGCTACTTTTTCAACACTCTCCTTCCTGAGCCTCTCGAGATCATTTTGATCTCTGCCTGTAAGGGTTGTCACCCTTTGTTAAATGTTCTGAGTTCCTTATTGAATAATGTAGCTAATGTGGCTTTATTTTCCTCTGAGAGAGGAGCACTAATCTTCTCCAATGCATAGGCCTTTAATCTGGCCTCTTCTTCTATTGTTTTTCTGTCTTCTCTCAATCAAAACACTCCATAATTCTAAAGGTATTTATTTCTCTATATTCCTCATATCAACTTCAAGAACAATAATGTATTTTATAATGGCTTCAACTATGGTGGCATTGTCCACCTCACCAGCCTCAGCATATAGTGCAACAGTTTCTTCTAACATTTTATTCTATACAATAGCATTGAAAAGTGCATCAAGTTTCATTGGACTATGGGTTCTTACCAGATTCTCTTTATTTTGCTTTTTCTTCTCTTCTGGTGTACTTTTCTTGCTTGCTTCTGCCTTCTTCTTTCTCATGTGGATAACAATGCTTTCTTTTCCTTTTCTATTTCCTCCTCTTCATCAGTATCCATAATATCAAGTTTTTGTTTCTTTCCACTAGCTTCACCTTGTGAAGCTTCACCTTTCCTTTTGCAGACCAAATGAGGTCCTTCTTCCTCATCTTCAACATTTACTCCAACATATTGCTCTCTGTTGGCTTTTGTCTTTACTTTCCTTTTCACCGGGCCAGTTTGATGTGCTGCTAGAGCAACCTTTTCTTTCTCAGGCCTCTTTTTCTGCTTTACTAGAGATGTCTCTTCCTTCATCGGAGCATTGGTTTGTTTTGTAGGAGTACTTGTCTCCTTCCTCTTTGTTCCACTGGATGAAGACACAGTCCCGGAGGACTTCTGAGCAGCTGGAGGAGTGGTAGCTGCTCTACCAGATCTCCTTACACTTGATGAGCTTCCCGAAGCTCCAGACTTAGCCTTAGCTACCTCAACTTGTTCCAGTGTGAGGCCCATTGCTTTTGCAAATGTTGCAGTCATTTTCTCCACTACTTTCTTTATTTGTGATTGTCTTTGGTCTAGATGGACCTCCATTGATTTCTCTTCATAAGTTCCATACCTTTCTTCAGAGGTGTCCTTGGGTTTGCTCAACATATATTCTGCGGACCCCACAATCTCTTCCTCAGTGATCTCATATTCCATTTCTGGGATCCATACAGTTCTAGGCTCTACAACCTATATGATACATTCATCTTTTGTTACCAAGAATGTAATGTCATTCTTGTACTTCTACACCATCTTCTGTGGAATCCTCTCCCTCTCTTGTATCCTCTTTTGAAATACTACAAAGAATGTCAAAAGGGCATCTTCATGTGCCTTAGTATCTCCCAGGCCTCTCAAAAAGTCACTGATCTGGTGTGCAACAGGTCTTCCTTTCAACCACACCACACTCTTTGTACCAGGGAGTTCTTTGAAGAAATAGAATAATAAACATATGATTAGAGTTCCAAATTTAAAAGGTACCTAGAATCCATTTTTTTCTACAGGTTCTCCATCAACTGCTGCCTTAATAACTCACATAGGTCATAATCAACTCCCTTTTCAACCATTTCATACATAGTATTAATGGCATTGGAAGAAATGGAGTTCTCTCTATTTGAAAAGTAAACCTTATATCCAATCATCATTGCTGCATACTTCACAGCAAGGTTTCTGATGTTCTTCACTGTCATACCCTCTTGTCATATGTCGCATCGGTAAGTTCCATCACAACCTCGTTCTATATTGATTTAAGCATCAAAATGGGTCCAGTTGAACATAACCCTGTAACTTCCCTAATCACCTCCTTTGTGATCAACCCGGTCATATTCATCCACATAAACTTGCCATGGATGCGGCTCAAGGAAATCCTTACGCAAGCATTGTCATGGTAAAAGTTGGGAAACCCTTGCCACACATCGAGTCTATTCGCAACCAAATTTTGATACTCTAGCTTCAATATAAAGTCCTCACAAGTGAGTTCATTTATCCACACATCTCCAAGCTTTGAATGATCATACTCTTCTAATTTTCCATGAATATATATCCTTATGTACTCTATGTGCAGAACTCGATAAGGAACCCTCGAGAAAGCACCTTCCAGATCTACTTCCGTGGATTTGTCGAGATGTTTCTTGAATTTAGGTCGGGGTCACTCAAACACTTCAACAACCCTTGGAGTAGCCATCTCAAATTGTTTCCAAATAACTTTTAGAAAAACTAGGGCAAGTTTAAAAAAACTGTAAAATACATTTTACTTCGCTCTTCTATTACGGTTTCACTCACACCACCACTTGATCGCTTCAAACACACTGCACTACTTTTTATCTGCTCTTTTCCTCTTGAAAACTCATTTGCAAATGAAATTTGATTAAGTGTAATCACTTATAAACCTTTTACAGTGACCTAATTAGCTATAAATGTTTTTGATGATAAAGCTATCAAACCCTTAACTGTAAGCACAATCAACTTGAAATGCTCCGCAAATTTTTGCATCATGATATTATCTACCAAGATCTGAACTCCAATAGTTCAAATGTGTTGATCTAAATCACATATCTTTGTGCTGAAGCATCAACACCATTTCTCTAGCAGGGGATGAAAGATTTCCATTAAAGCTCCCCCCAAGTCAAAGCTCTCAACTTGGTTTCCAGAGGAAACATCTGCGCCAGAGACTGACACAGCCTTATCCTTCACTTTATTTTCTTCCTTCTTTTTCTAGACCTTGTCCATTTACTTCTTCATCTCTACCATATCCACATTCTTTACTGGATCACTCTTTTTTACTGGATCAACCTTCACATTCTTGCTTCTGTAAAACTTAGCAATGTGTCCAAATTTATTACACTTGTGACATCTGATATTTTGAGTAGGCCTACTTCTATTCATTCTAGATCTGCATTGATTAGCCTAATGTCCAAATCCATTGAATGTATAATAATAACCATTGAAAGATGAAAACACCATACCATTATTGTGACTCTTCATCATCTGATTTCTGCATTTACTAGCTTTATGACCAATTCTTTGACATTTAAAACATTGATCAAAGAATGATTAAACATTTTGATTCATCCTGCTCCTACATTCTATAGCCTTATGTCCAAATTTATTGCAAGAATAGCAGTAGCCAGAGTACCTTTGTGCAATTGGTTGTCTGATAGGTGGTCTCTTGAAGTTTTTCTTCTGGTTCCGGACCTGTCTGTTATTATCCTTCTTGATTACATCCTTCTTTTGGTTATTGTTCTTCTTCTTACCATTGTTTGAAGTCTAATTTGTCTTTGAACTTTCACCCTTTTCAAATCCTAATCCTTCTTTATCCTTAGGAGCCTTTTGATTTGCAATCATTTCATCAAGTAGTATGGAGCTTTTCTTGAATTTGTCTTCTTGAATTTTTTCTTTTTCCAATTCAGTGTTTAAGACCACTATTTCTTGTTCAAACTTTGAGCATTCTTCAGATTTGCCTTTTAGTTTTTCGTTTAGGCATTCTTCAATTCTTTTTCCTTCCTTAATTTGTATTTTCAAACTGGTGATTGTCTCATTTGATTGATTAATCTGTTCATTTACTTCCCTGTATCTTTCTTTGAATTTCTTGTTTTGCTCTCTCAACTTCTTGATGCATTCATTTGCTTCCTTAATATTTTCTTCCAGATCTCTGTTCTTACATTGAACTTTTTCTAGATCTTCAAGGGCTGATTCAACTTATCCGTTCATGTCAACTATGTAGTCTTCTTTAGTAAATTGAACAACAAGGATTTCTTTTGAAGGGATAGGATATCTCCTAGGTGCCATGTGTTCAGACTTCAAGCTCTTCCTCAAGTGGTTAAGCTTCTTCCAAGGAACCAGGCTCTGCTACTAATTGTTGAACACCTAGAATACTGAGAGGGGGGTGAATTAGTATTCTCTGAAACCACTTAATCATTTAAACATTCATATCACATTTAATTTGCAGTAAGAAAGGAAAGCATGAAATCAACCATTAAAGCACATAACACATGGACACCATATTTTTTATGTGGAAAACCCAAAAAGGGAAAAACCATGATGAGGATTAGCTCACAATATATTAATAATGCAACTGGTTAAGGTTAATAAAATTTGGTGGACTCACTATCCAAAAGAGAATGCTCACTGCAGGTGGCTCACTGCCAAAGGACTCACTGTTCTAAATAGAGAGATAGAAGAAAGGGTGGTTCATTGCTAAATATGAATCGCTAGTAATGCATCTGACTAATGTTGAAGATACAGTTCCACTGAAGCTCAAAATACTGAATCAACACACTTCATCTTCACCACAATCTCAACTTATCCTTTACTACATCAGGTTTCACTCACACACACACTTAACTCCTTCACATCACACACACACTCTCCTCCACACAAGAATTCAATCTTGTGTATATACCTTACTCAAGAAAAAACATCAACTAGGTCGGTAGATAGATGTACCGTGTGGCTTCTTGTTATGTCGGCCCAAAACTCAACCCTATATGCTTTGCGGAGAGAACCAAAGCATGTAGCACATTCATATAGGTCAGTACAACCTATGATTACTCCCAAGACTTTGTTCCATTCATGAATCAACTCCACACGACCTCAAGACGTTTAGGTCGGTTCAACTGGTGAAGTAGCAATAGCATGAACTATCTGTTAGTTCACAACTCAACATGCAGACCACAAAAATGCTTACCACTTGGAGACAACACACTTCTGACATCCATAAACTTATCCTCAGATACGAATAGCAAAACATTCAATTGCGGTGGAATATGGAGCATTCCAATATGCCACTGGTACTGCCATTACACTATCATTATAGAGTTTGATACTCTGTCAATTCTACCTTTCACTCCAGAGGGCTTCACGACTTGAAACTTTGGATTTAGACTCCATTAGTATGCACCAACAATACCTTACAACTGCATAGCAAGATTCCTCATAGAGGAGGAATGCAGACCAAGAAGCTGGTTCCATGAACATTAAAGATAGTACACCAGGACTTAGACGAATTTGCAGAGTGATTGGTGCAATGGTCTTCTCCGGACCAACATGACTGTATCTTTATTCTTTGTTGTTCTCCACCATATTACGCTTAGCAATCTCCACATCACACTTAGCAACTTCTCCATATCAACACTTAGGGATCAACACTTAGATGTATTCTCTTCCACATCATTCTCTGGAGCAACACAACTATGTCTCTACACTTTGTTGCCATCAATGACAACACTACTCACTGTCAAGCTCATCAATCTCTTCATCATCATGCTTATGTTGCCAACATAGCTATCCATAAGATTGTCACTGTAATGAGCAGTAAGCTCCTCTTAGAAAATAGCCCAAGTGACAACACATCCCTTCTTTTTATTTTCTTCACATAGCCAATGATACCAGATGAATTGGTTAGGTTCCAAGTATAAGGAAGCCATTGCCACCTTTTTTTGACAAGGAACATGATGAATGTCAAAGAATTGCTCCATTTGGTAGAGCCAATTGGTAGGATCTTTTCCATAAAACTTCTACATATCCAACTTTGGTGTAAAGTGCCTAGCCATAGCATTATTTAGGTGATGATCCATATCTTTAGGTCTAATTCAAAACCAAAAGCACCCTTCCCCTTAGGTGTAATGAAATAACTTGCACAATGGAAGAAGATGATATGAAATATTCTGTAAATACTTGATAATAATTGAGAATAACAGGCCACTTCGAGGGGGCAACCTCCAAATATCTCCAATGAGAACACACTTCACAATATGATGATGAAATAAGACTCACATCCTCCTATATATACCTAATTATGCTAAGGCTGAATAGACACACCCCTATATAAGACCTAGTCTGACCTATCTGACTAAATAATAATATAATAATGATAACATGACTTAATTAGGAGTTACAATAGCCACAAGCTAACTATTCATAACCCAATGTACACCAATGTTAAGGGCGTAGCATGCTCCCCTCTTCAACGAACTATTGTCCTCAATGCTAACCAAGTGTGGATTCTTTTGAATGAACTCCTCGTCCTCCCATGTGGCCTCTTCAACTGGTAAATTCTTCCATTGGATGAGATACTCAATGAGGGTTCTATTCCTTAGCTTCTTCGTGTGTGTTTGAAGAATGCACCCTGGTTCCAAAATGATTCTTCCTTCTTCATTGAGCTTTGGTAGTACTGTTTGAGTAGGAATATTATTCCCAATTACCTTCTTCAAACAAGAAACATGAAAAACTGGATGTATCTTTGTTATCGGTGGCAACTCTAGCTTGTAGGCAACACTACCAATCTTTTGCATGATTTGGTATGGCCCATAATATCTTGGAGACAACTTATTATTCTTTTTTTGTTGCTTCAGTGAGATTTTCTTATAAGGCTACAATCTCATGAAGACCCAATTCCCCATTTCAAAATTTCTTTCACTATGATGTTGGTCTGCCTATTGTTTCATTCAATTTTGTGCCATGACTAAATTCTCCTTGAGTCCTGAAAGTACCTGTTGTTGATGAAGCAAGTGGTCCTCTACTGCCTGAACTCTTGGTGACACCTTTAATGATGATGTGATGGAAGGAGGATGATATCCATAAAGTGCCAAAAATGGAGACATTTTTGATGAGCTATGAAAAGAAGTGTTATACCACCATTTTGCAAGTGGTAGCCAATCTACCCATTGAGACTGTTTCTCTGAAGTAAAACAACATAGATATCCTTCCAAACACTTATTAACAACCTCAGTTTGCCCATCTGATTGAGGGTGGTATGAAGAACTATGAGCCAATTGAGTACCCAAACATGAGAATACATCTTTCCAAAAGTGACTAGTAAAGATAGGATCACGATCACTAACAATAACCTTAGGCGTACTATGTAGCTTTTGGATATTCTCCAAAAAAACTTTTGCGACTGCACTTGCTGTAAAAGGATGTGATAATGCAATGAAATGTGCATATTTAGTGAGGCGATTAACTACTACCATGATGACATTATGACCTTTAGATTTGGGAAGCCCTATGATGAAGTCATGGATACCTCTTCCCAACACTGGTTAGGAATAGATAAGGGCTGCAAGAGACCTGGTGTCTTAATTGTCTCCCCCTTATTTCTTTGACAAACCAAACATTCAGCCACAAATTTTTGAACATCACCTTTTAGCCCTTCCCAAAAAAAATCTTGCTTGACCCGATGATATGTCTTCAAATAACCTGAATGACCACCAACTGGGGACTCATGTAGCTTTGTGAGAATCTTGTGTTTAAGAGTGGAATTCTTGCAAAGATACAAGTACTCTTTATACCAAAGAATATCCCCCTTAAAAAAAAATTATCTGAACTACTTGGATCACTTTTTAATTGTTGGATGAGATTACTTGTCGCAACATCATTTTACCACTCTGCTTTGGCTTCTTCCACCCAATTTGCTTGTAATATTGAAAAGGCACACAATAAGGCTTCATCTTTCTCATCCTTCCTAGAAAGTGCATCGGCCACAATATTTTCCTTCCCTTTCTTATATACAATCTCAAAGTCATATCCCAACATCTTAGTGACCCATTTTTGTTGCCTTCAGGGGATAATCTTTGTTCCAAAAAATATTTTAGGCTATCATGATCTATCTTAACCTTGAAGTGTCGACCCATTAGATAAGGCCTCCATTGTTTAACTGCGTGAAGGATCGCTAGCATTTCCTTCTCATAAATAGGTTTGAACTAATTCTTACCCTTTAATTAACGACTCTCAAAATTAATTGGCCGACCTTCTTGCATGAGAACTGCTCTTATCCCATTTCCAAAAGCATCACATTCCACAATGAATTCCTTGGTGAAATCCAGAGTGGCAAGCACTGGAGTTGTACACATAGCGTCCTTCAATTTCTCAAATGCTGCATTAGCAGACTCATTCCAATGAAAAGAATCCTTCTTCAATAGAGTGGTGAGGGGTGCTGCTATACGACCATAGTTCTTCACAAATATTCTAGAGTACCCTATCAATCCCAAGAAATCCCTCAGTTTCTTAATGGTTTTTGGAATAGGCCATTCCATGATAGCCTTAATTTTGTTAGGGTCCACCTTTACTCCTTCATGTGAAACTATGTGTCCCAAATACTCCACCTCCTTAAGACCAAAAGCACACTTGGATGGCTTAGCACAGAGTTGATGAACTTTGAGTAATTGTAATGCTTGATCTACATGCTACAAATGTTCTTCCCAAGTCTTGCTATAAATCAATATATCATCAAAGAACACTAACACAAACTTTCTCAAGAACTTATTAAAAATGGAATTCATCAAACATTGGAATGTAGATGGTGCATTGGTAAGACCGAATGACATCACCAAAAATTCATAATGACCCTCATGAGTTTGAAATGCTGTCTTACAAATATCTTCCTCCTTAATCCGAATTTAGTGATAACTAGATCTAAGATCTAACTTGATAAAAATAGGTCCATTCAATTCATCTAGCAAATCATCAATGACTGGAATAAGAAACTTATCTTTAATGGTGTACATGTTGAGCACTCTATAATCCAGACACATGCACCAAGTTTCATCCTTCTTATGCACCATCACCACAGGCGAGGAGTAACCACTTTGGCTATGCCTGATAATTCCTGCCTCTAGCATCTCAACAATTTTTTCTATCTCACTTTTTTGTATGTGTGGGTACCTATAAGGCCTGATGTTCAGTGGTTGGCTCCCTGGAACTAGTTGTATGGCATGATCATGATCCCTCTTAGGAGGAAGTCCTTTAGGCATATCTCCAAGAACCACTGAGTGACGATCAATTATCACTTGTAAATCTGAATGAGTAGGAGCATTAGATTGAGAGACTTTTAATGAACATAGCTGGGCCACAAATCCATCCACTCCTTTCTTAAGCAACTTTTACATTTGATGAGAGCTTACCATCTGTGGGGATTTTTCCTTCAACCCCCTTAGCTCCACTACCTTTCCTTCTAATTGAAATCTCATTAATAGTTCTTGGAAGTTCATCTCAGTTGTTCCCAATGTAGTAAGCCATTGTACTTCCAAAATAATATCTGCTGCACCCATGGATATCGCATACATTGGGGTATTAAGTTGATAATCTCCCATGGATAATTTAATGCTATGACACTTCCCCCTGAACAACTAACTGTACACCATCTGCAATCAAAACCTAAAACTCTGGGGCTGGATATATAAAACAATTTAGACAAGTCAACTTTTTGTTGA
The DNA here is from genome assembly GCA_027924645.1 of Cunninghamia lanceolata. NCBI lineage: Eukaryota > Viridiplantae > Streptophyta > Pinopsida > Cupressales > Cupressaceae > Cunninghamia > Cunninghamia lanceolata. The sequence continues at coordinate 11,590,911 of BSBN01000870.1, read as the reverse complement.
TGAAATTATGAGTACTAAATGAGTCGATCAACACTGTTACTTTCTGCTTCTTTAAGAAACCCACTACCTTGAGAGTTTGTGGCGCACTGAAACTTGAGAGTGCATGACAAGAAATGATTGGTTGAGATTCATGTGATTCCTCACTTGACTCCCTATCATTTTCTAATATGGATTCCTCCTCTTCTTCCTCACTTGGACCTTCAATATAGAACAATTTCTTTTCACTACATTTATGTCCTCGACTGTATTTTCTATCACAATTGAAACACAACCCTTTTGCCCTTTTCTCCTCAATTTGTTGTGGAGTCAACCTAGTAGGTTGAGGAAGATAAGGTGTTGAATATCCTCTCTCTTGTCACATTAGCCCCTTGCTTCCTAGGAATCAAATACTTCTCCTCTACCCTGCGTGTCAAGATAAAAGACTCATTTATCGAGCTAGGAATAAACATGCGTACCTCATGTTGAATGTGATCCTTGAGACCACCCAAGAATAAATCATTCAAGTTCTCCTCTGTAATTGTATCCACTCTTAAGTATAGATTTTGAAATTTCTGAATATAATCTTTAACTAATTCTATTTGTTAACATTTAGCAAGCTGGCTGAAGAAGTTGTCTGTCACACTATTGCTATATTGTGCTTGGAGTTCCCCTATAAAAATTGACCATGAGACAGTGAGACCCTTTTTCCTCCGATGAGTACAAAGCCAACGATACCAAATGAATTGATCTGGTTCTAGATATAGGGAAGCCATCGTGACCTTTTGTCCATATGGGATTTGATGTACTTCGAAAAAATTCTCCATTTGGTTTATCCATGTTAGAGGATCCTTGCCATTGAACTTGCGCATAACCACCTTTGGAACAAATTCCTAGATCCCATGGGAGTATTAAAATTTGTGTCAGTATTAGTTGACTTGGAGGTTTCACCTTGGTTGCTTGAGAACTCCTTTCTTTGTTCATTCATATAGGCGTTTAACATGCTTCGTATATCTGATATATCTCCTCTTAGGTCACACATATCCCTCTTAATTGAGGACACATATTGCTTGACCTTACTTATTTCCTCGTTGGGATTACCATCCTCTATTGTTTCCCCATTCTTATCAGAGGATTTCCCTGGTGTGACAACATTCTTTTTGCCTCTTGTTGCAGGACCTGTCATGATGGAAACCAATATTTTTGAAATAAATCACACAAATGAAATGTAAATTCTCTAAAATTTTTGCTGTAACTTACTACGGCCAAGATACCACTTACCCAGAAAAAAATCCAAAAAATTAGCAGATTTGCAGCCTTGAGAGTGAATTTGTTGGAAACTCTAATTTTGTAATAACTCACTTACTTTACCTTTAGTTTCTCCAAATTTTGGACTGTAGGCTCCTCTATTATGTCTTCAAAAACCCAATAAAAATCAGGCTCCAATTCGGCAAGATGTGAGAGATATGTAGATCCCAAATAAATTGTGTAGAAATCGTAATTCTGCAATATTTTGCTCAATTCTGCTCCAATTTCTCTGAAATTTGGACTATAGCTTCTTTAATATGGTCTTCAAAAACCCTTTGAAAATTATTAAAAATTCTCTAAAATCTGAAAGATATGTTCTTCCCAAAATCGCCTCCAATAATGAGAAAAAAACCTTACCTTTACGGTGCCAAGATCATGCTCTAATACCACTTGTAATGAAATAACTTGCACAATGGAAGAAAATGATATGAAATATTCTGCAAATGCTTGATAATAACTGAGAATAACATGCCACTTTGAGGGGGCAACCTCCAAATATCTCCAATGAGAACACACTTCACAATATGACGATGAAATAAGACTCACATCCTCCGATATATACCTAATTATGCTTAGGCTGAATAGACACACCCCTATATAAGACCTAGTCCGACCTATCTAACTAAATAATAATATAATAATGATAACATGACTTAATTAGGAGTTAAGATAGCCACAAGCCAACTATTCATAACCCAATGTACACCAATATTAAGGGCATAGCATTAGGAGACTCCTCTTCCTCCCAGTCCTGGTTGTGTGACTCCTTATGTTTGGGATCTCTAGGATGTTGGCCAAAAACAAATTTCTCTATTATTTTCTCGATATCACTTGACTTAGCCAACTCTTGCATTCATTTTGACATAATTAACAAGATTTCATCATTCATCTTGTTATTTTCTTTCCAAATGTGTTCAAATATATATTCATTTTCTTTATGAACAATCTCCTCATTTTCCACATCGTCATTGCATGGAGATTTTCCAGGTGTGACAACATTCTTTTTGCCTCTTGTTGCAGGCCCCGCCATGATGGAAAAAAATAATATTGTAATAAATCACACAAAACAAGTATGACTAATTTGAAATTTTTACTATAACTTATCCGGGCCTAGATCTCTCTTCCTAAAAAATCTCCAAGAAATTAGTTGATTTGCAACCTTGAGAGTGAATTTGATGGAAACCTTAATTTCACAAACTTACTTAGATCTGCTCCAAATGCCTTCAAATCAGGACTACAGATATATCAACGAGCCATTGTTTAACCCTCCAAAAATCAGATTTTTTTTTGCTAAATTGCAGCCCTATGAGCAAAATTGGTGGAAAGAGTAATTCTGCAATAACTCTCTTAATTTTGTTCTAATTGCCTTGAAATATGGACTGTAGCAGTTTCAATATGTCCCTGAAAAACCTTCCAAAAACCTCGAAAAGATTCACCAAAATGAGAGAGGTGTGCTTCCCAAAATGACCTCCAAAATTAATTTTTTTTCCTTGTTTCTTGCCTTCACGATGTCAAGATCATGCTCTAATACCACTTATACTGAAATAACTTGCACAAAAGAAGAATATAATAAGAAATATACTACACATGTTTGATAATAATAGAGAATAACAAGCCACTTCGAGGGGGCAAACCTCCAAATGTCTCCAATGAGGATACAATTCACAATATGACGACAATAAACTTACCACTACCTCCTATATATACCTAATTATGCCATGGCTGCCACCTAGGCCGACTTAGATGCTTAAATATAACTCCTATGATGACCAAACTACTTACATATGACTATACTAATGATTATATACTTAATTAAGAGTTAAGGTAGCCACAAGCCGACTACTCATAACCCTAAACGCACTCTAAGACTAAGGGCATAGCAGAATCGGAGACCCATTAAGAGCCATTAATGGCACTAATTGGTCACCAGAAAGATCAAATTCATTTGCATACTCAGCCAATCCATGAAGTTTTAAGCAGGGACTTCAGCTGCATTTCTGTACAGGCGATTATTGTCGTTTTTTATAATTGAACACACAAGGGAATTTTGAATTGTGGAGCCCATTATTTATTCACAAGTAAAGACTTTTTTGATGGGATTGCATTTATTCTGAATGCTATTACACAGTATAGGTGAATGCTATTACATAGTATATGTAGCCATGAGCAATGTAAGTTCTGGTCTATGAGGACGCCACTGTACAATAGAGGTAGTCACTGTAGTGCAAAGTTAGGATCTCCCAAATAAAATTGATGCTATCAACTATAAATGCTTAATAGGCCATAAGCAACCTTCTTTCTAGAGAACACTGGAGCTTAACAGGGTTATGTTCTTTCAAATTGTCTCTCAAGCTGGCATGGAAGTAGAGAAACACAAATAATTCACTTGTAACTATAAATGCTTAATAGGCCATAAACAACCTTCTTTCTAGGGAACACTGGAGCTTAACAAGGTTATGCTCTTTCAAATTGTCTCTCAAGCTGGCATGGAAGTAGAGAAACACAAAGAATTCACTTGTTGAAAGCTGTGACACGTTCACATCTACACCATGTTGTTCAATCTCTTCCATCAGTCTCCAAAAGCATTTTGGCCTTGTTATGCTACTAATAGTAATTACAACTTCCCTGCCATGAACATCCACACCCACCTGAAGCTCTCTGCTGTCCTTTACTGTTTTCCCACACTGTTCCTTTCCTCTGAGATGGTCCCTCTTTTGCCTCAGATGGTATAATTCTTGCTGCAGCTTTTTAATGTAATTACTGGCTTCCTCGTACAACCCACATCTGTCAACCTGCAATAATACATCCAAATAAAAGTGATCAACCGTATGTCCCCTAGAGAATTTTTCCTGCAAGGAAAAAGAAAAAGAAAAAACAAAAAACTTCTGGTTTTGTAATTACCTTTGGACTGGTAATTGGTATAAGGGACTGCAATTTGGCACAGAGAAGTTTCATTCGATTCCTCCTCAATTGCTCTGCAACCATATTGTTTTTTTTGCTGGCAGGTTTAATTGCATAATAGGGTCCTCCATCAGATCTACGTTTTCTGGACACAGTCTGCCCTTCTCCATCTGAAGAGAGTGTAAATGTAGCAGGACAATAATTGGGTTCCATTTGAGGATACAGACATCTGGTGCATCTGCGTTTGTATTATAGGTTTCAATTCTGTGATGGGTCAAACAAAATTGTCCGCGTCGCTCAACGCTGCTTTGCATTTTGGGGGAGTATCCATTGACTGCTACACCAGTATCTATACTTCCTTTCATCTTCACCATACCCAATACTGTTACAACGCGATTTTGTTTTAAAACGCCGCAACACGAAATTCACGTGTTATTAATGGGAAATTTCCATGGCCTGTAATCCCATGGTGGGGTCTACCTGGATTTCCTGAGAAAATTCAGTTCCGTAGCTTTTTATTAAATTATTTATTATGGACCAACCCAGTTACCCCACCTTGCCCTGGGCAACTGAATTCAAAATCAAATCTTGAGGTGGGATATGGATGATGTGTACGCGCTTTGCATAAAGACAAATGTTTTTGTTTATATCCACATTGTCTACACGTGTGAATTGGCACTTCTTTAAAGCACGCGGTTATATGGGGAAACCTTAGTCACATGCTGAGAAGGATATGATGGTAGTAGTGATGGGTTTGGCTAGGTTAATGGAAGACAAGTTTAGCCACATTATGGAAATCTTATGCCATGTTTTTTTTAATGCAACTGTATGTTTTAAATAATCCCAATTGATATTGATTTTTTAAGTTTTTTTTTAAATGTAATTGTAAGGTTTAAATAATTTCAATATAAGAATTAAAAGTTTGGTCAAAATGGTTGATAGTGATTTTTTTAAAGTTTATTAATACAATTGTAAGGTTCACATAATTCTAATATAAGAATTTAAAGCTTTGATAAAATGATTGATATTGATTTTTTAAAAGTTTTTTAATGCAATTGCAAGGCTCAAATAAATTTACTATAAGAATTAAAAACTCGTTATTCTTGAGTGCTCAATGATTATTTAACTATGTGTAAGTTTTTCTTATATTATTAAATCCTAAAGCACTCAAAAATAATATCATGGAATGTGGAAATCTGATGACTATTATTAAAAACTTGATAAAAATGGTTGATATTGATTTTTAAAGTTTTTTAATGCAATTGTAAGGTTCAAATAATTCCAATATAAGAATTAAAAACTTGATCAAAATGGTTGATATTGATTTTTTTAAAGTTTTTTAATGTAATTGTAAGGTTCACATAATTCCAATATAAGAATTAAAAACATTGACCAAATGGTTGATATTGATTTTTTAAAAGTTTTTTATTGCAATTGTAAGGTTCAAATAATTTCAATATAAGAAATAAAATTTTTGACCAAATGGTTGATATTGATTTTTTGAAAATGAGGTTTGTTTGGACGTGGAAACTCTTTCTATGACCTTTTGACTCATTAAAATATTCATGCAACGTGAAGAAACATACCTTTTGGATGAGGAAAAGTGATTTTTTTGGGGTAATTTTCAAGTTACAAAAAATTCCAAAAACCTCTTTTACAACCTTTTCCAACAATATTGAAACAATATGATAGCCTAGAGCCTTTTCAAGACTCTATTGAACTTTCTCAACTTGATAAAAACACTTTTGACCTTACAAAATTTTGATACACAAGACAACTTTCTTACACTCAAAGACGACAAATAATGACAAGACTTAACCCCTTGAAAAATATGATTACCTATTTGAGCCAAGGAGTGAAAATAGGTAACAATACTAAGTAGCCCTTAAGTCCTTCATTTCAAAATGTAATAAAATCTAAGGTTTTAGGTCCCTAATAACTTCCTTACCATTACCAAACAACAACATATCATCAACTTACAAAGTAATAATGATAAAATGATCATCGTTCTGTTTATAGTAAACATAACGATTTGACTTAGACTACCTCAACCCTAAAATATATGAATCAATCTTTTTATTCCATAGTCTAGGAGACCATTTTGAACTGTAGAGGAAATTATTCAACCAATAAACTAAATTTTCCTCACCCTTGTTGATGTAGTTCTTTGGCTATGACATATAGATCTCCTCCTCTAGATCATCATGCAAGAAAGATGTCTTCACATCCATTTTCTCAACCTTAAGATCAAAAGCAACAAGAAAAGCTAATATCATTTTTATAGATGTCAATTTTGCAATAAGGGACAAAATATCACCAAAATATAATCCGTCAACCTAAGAATAGCCCTTAGCAACTAATAATGCTTTTTACATCTCAATGTTATCATTAGAGCCCAACTTCTTTTTGAACACCCATTTGCATCCAATGAGTTTTTGTTCATCAAAACAAGTGAGCCAAGTCTCATGTATCATTCTTCATTAGTGCAACCATCTCCTCATCCATGACTAATTTCTAAGACTCACAATCATCCATTTCTATTGCCTCTTTACTTGTTCTAATATCATCATTATTAGTCAATAAATTAAATATACATCTAAAATTAGGTGGGTTATAACTTTCTAGTTTTCTCCTTTTCTAAGAGGACCTCCTCAAAAGTTGTCTCCTTTTCTAAACTCTCTGATCCCTTTGTATTATCCTTCTCATCTGGTCCACCTAGACCCTATGGTTTAGCATTTAGTGTAACCTTCTCAATCTTTGGTTGTAGCTGCACAGTTGACTTTCCATCCTCCTTTTGTTGCTCTACTACAATGTAAGTATTGAACTCTTTAAAAATCACATTATAACTATAGAGAATTTTTTGATCACACGATCCCAAAGCTTGTACCCTTTCACACCAAGCCAATGAAGATACATTTCATAGCCTTATTATCCAACTTTGATCACTTCTCCCTAAGAACATGAATGTATGCCTCACAACCAAATACATGAAGATGCTAAAGTGAGATTTTTCCCATCAAAACCTCCATGATCAATGCTTGTGGAGAAAACCACCATGAGGTTTTCTCCACAAGCATTGATTTAGGAGACCTATTGATTAGGTAATATGTAGTGGCAACTACTTCTGCCTAGAACTTTTGTTCTAGGCTGGGCCTAGTGAGCATACTCTTAATCCTCTCCATCAACATCTTATTCATGTGTTATACAACTCCATTCTACTAAGAGGTGTATTGAGTTGTCTTATGCCTTTCTATGTTATTCTCCTTATAGAATCTGTCAAACTATGTAGAACAATAGTCACCACCATTACTAGTCCTCAAAACCTTAATCTTTCAACCAATATGGTTTTCCAAGTGAACCTAAACTCTCAAAACTAACTCAAGACCTTGGATTTACTTATGAGAAAATATACCCATGTCCTCCTAGAATAGTCATCAATAAGTGATACATAATACAAAGATTTTGATTAAAAATAACATCTATAGGACCAAATACATTAAAATGAATAAGATTGAACAAGTTAGAAGATATATAAGAACTAGAGTAAAACTGAAAATGGTTTTGTTTTCCATAAATATAATGCTGACAAAAATCAAACTTGAAAGTGATGCAGAACAACGGAAAACACTTGACACATACTAGGAATGATGCATGAAACTCATTTGGGTTGACTGTCCCAACAGGGCAAGTGCTACTACTCTTGGCATGGTTGTCAAATGTTGGCATATGCACAAATGAAGGACATATGGTTTATCTAAGTGACTGATCTTTTCTTACACCTGAGACCACCCTAATATGACCAATGGACACTTATGAAACTCACCAAGAAACTTGGTTGCTTAACCTTCCTATCATTCCTTCACAACTAGGTCTATTTCCTTGTAGCCCTGAAAATGAGGTTTTTCAGTCATATCTTGCAGAATACTTGACAAACCCACAAACTATTTGGCTTTCTAGATACCCATTAGGGAATTACATAACATATCAGACATGCAAGATAGGTTGTTTTGAAACATGAGCCTTAAAAGGTGACTATACTTGTTGTTCTATGGGGCAATTAGCCCTATTTTGCAAAGGAGGTATAAGGAATACTCTCCCTAGGACTGAAAACCCACTTTTATGAGCTTCCCCACATCAAAAATAGACTAGTTTTACAGGTTTTGACATTTGTATGCATGGGTTTCTTATCAAACCAGTACCCACCTATGCTACCTAGCCTTCTTTGCCCAATACATGAAGATATTAGGCTTTAATGGATTCAAACACTACTCTTTCCCAGTCCCCTGCTCCTGCAACATAATAAAAAAGAAAATATAATCTAATTAAGCCTATTCCACCCAATTTGGGGCTTTGACTCAGGTGGAATAGGTTAGAAATCCATCGATTTTGTTAAAACCCTCAAAACTAGGGTATGGAAACCAATTTCAGAAAAAACTGACTGTAAAATGCTTTAAGATCAATGAAATCTCTCCTAATCTGACCCAAACAAAAGATAACACTATCTATTCCATGATTTTATACATTTTTGTTATTGGCAGTACAGTACGGACTGTGATCAGGCATTGGAACAACATCAATTACAAAAAAATGCAGAAAAACTAGATAATCTTCTTATTTTCTTCACTCCCCACTTCATTCTCTGCCTTCATTCACAAGAATAAGGAATAATAACATGTATACAATAGTATTCTAATAAAGATCCACGTTCTCCATATCTCTCCAACGTGGAAAAAAACAAAATAAAGGCTTAAAATAGCCTTTCCACTCCGCTACATGACAATGCCTCTAGTGGATTTTATTACATTATTTAACACAAACTCCACCTATTCTCTCATATAGAAACCAAAAGTTCAAAAATTTATCTTGGGCTAGGTGCCCCTGCACCATACACCCAAGGAGAAAAAATCTCAGTCTCCACCTGAGATCAAGTCATGGACTATAGTGCCATGTTTTGCAATGCCTTTAGTTGTCATCCATGTGGCATATTCATGGGGAAGACCATTCCACTTCACCAAGTATTCATTATAAACCTCATGTCTTGTTCTCTTGACCTCCTTGGTGTCTAAAATTGCTTCAAGTTTGACTGGTGCAGCAGGAGGAAGATCCTTAATCCAATCAACATCAACATCAGTAGTACCTTCATCAGCACCTGTACTTGCATTCAAAGATCCCTTGAAAGGATATAAGTCAGCAATGTTAAAGATTGGTAAGATGGCAACTCCAGGAGGGAGTTCTATCTCATATGCATTTTCACCAAACGTGTGGACCACCTTGCATGGCCCAATCTTCTTCATCAGCAACTTAGTGTATTTGCCCTTAGGTAACCTCTCTTTTTTGAGATGTGCAAGTACTAGATCTCCAACGTTGAACTGAAAATTCCTCCTTTTCAAATCTGCATGCTTCTTATAAGTGTCCACACTCTTCTTGAGTTGTTCTCTGACTTGATCATACATGTCTTTCATGGCCATTGCAAACTCCTCTCCTTCAACACTTCTCTTCTCTAATCCTCTCAAATCTATTAGTTCAAATATACCTCTTGGGTTCAATCCATACACTACTTCAAAAGGACTTTTCCCTATGCTCCTGTTAATGGAGTCATTGTAAGCATACTCTGCCTATGGAATAACAAGATCCCATTGTTGTCCATGTTCCTTTGTGAGACATCTAAGCAAGTTTCCCAATGATTTATTCACTACTTCAATTTGCCCATCTATTTGTGGGTGATAGGCAGAGTTGAAAGTCAAGTTGGTTCCAAGTTTCCTCCATAATGTCCTCCAGAAGTGGCCTATAAACTTTGAGTTTCTATTTGAAACAATGGTGAGGCAGTTCATGGATTCTAACTATCTCCTTGAAGAATAGGCTTGCAATGTTAGATGCATCACTTATGCATTTACAAGGAACAAAGTGTGCCATCTTGCTAAATATGTCCACAACTACAAAAACACTATCAACTCCCCTCTGAGTTTTGGGTAGGCCTAACACAAAATCAATGCTAAGATGATCCCAAGGTCTGCTAGGAATTGGAAGAGGCTAATATAGGCCTACATTGGAACTAGAGCCCTTGGCTCTCTAACAAACTCCACAAGACTCAACAAATTTTCTGATATCAGTATGCATCTTAGGCCAAAAATAAAACCTTCTTACTTGATCTAGTGTCTTGTCTATGCCAAAGTGTCCTCGAAGACTTCCACAGTGCTTATCCCTTATGAGATTTGTCCTCATAGAGCATCTAGGGATGCATAACTGAGCTCCCTTGAATAATAGTCCATCTTGTAGCAGAAAATTAGAAAATTGGTCATGGAAAGTACCTTCAAATTGTTGGCAAATGGAATATGCATCTTTAAAATCTGTATCAGTAGCATACATGTCCTTTAGTGCTTCCAAACCCACACTTTGAAGTTGTATTTCATGCACTAGGATTGATCTCCTACTCAATGCATTAGCTACCTTGTTAGCTTGGCCCTTCTTATGCTTGATTGTGAATGTATAACTTTGCAAATACTCCCACCCACTTGATGTGCCTATGACTCAACTTGTCTTGGTTGTTCAAGAAACTCAATGCATGATTGTCTGTGAAGACTACAAATTCTAACCTCTCCTACTGATTTTGGATTGGCCAACTAAGAATGGCTTCGACTTTGGAAGGATCCATCTTCAACGTGCCTTTAGAGATGACAAAACCAAGGTAGACTAGCTCTTCTTTCATAAACTCACACTTCTTGAGATTTATCATCAGCTTCTCCTCATTCAACCTTTGCAAAACCATGTCAAGGTGCTGCAAGTGCTCCTCTTTTGTCTTTCTAAACACAAGAATATCATCTAGATAGACAACTACAAACTTCCCAATAAAAGGTTTCAAGACCTCATTCATTAACCTCATGAATGTACTAGGAGCATTTGAGAGTCCAAAAGGCATTACCATCCATTCATAGAGTCCCTCATTGGTTTTGAAGGTAGTCTCTCATTCATCTCCTTCCCTTCTCCTGATTTGGTGATATCCACTTCTGAGATCAATCTTGGAAAAGTAGCATGCACCTCCCAAACAATCCATTAAGTCCTCCATTCTAGGTATTGGGAACCTATATCTGATTGTGATCTTGTTTATGGCCCTTGAGTCAGTACACATCCTCTACTCTCCACTTTTCTTCGGTGCTAAGACAGTAGGAACAACACATGGACTTAATCTTTCTCTGATGAGACCCTTGTCAAACAATTTTTGGACCTGTGCCTTGATTTCTTCATTCTGTTGTGGGGTCATCTTGTATGCAGCCTTGTTAGGTAGACTGGCACCAGGTATCAAGTCTATGTGATGGCTAATGTCTCTCATGGGAGGCAATGAACTTGGCAGATCATCTACCACTATGTCCTTATACTTGTCCAACAAAGACTGAACTTGACTAGGTATACTTTCCATCTTATTTGCTGCTACATTAGACTTTGTCTTAGGTCTGATTACTAATGCAAATCCTTGTCCTTCTTCTTTCATTGTTTGTAAAAACTCCTTCTCTCCTACCACCATGATGCTAGACCCAACTTGCTTATCAGGTTCTTCTTCTGGAAGGGATGTTAATGAGAATGAGACTCAATCCTTCTCTATCACATAGATGTTCTTCTGACCATCATGTTTTCTCTTTCTGTCATGTTGCCAAGGTCTTCCTAGCAGTAGGTGACAAACATCCATAGGAATGATGTGACAAAGGAACTTGTCCTTATAACCACCAATGTTAAACTCTACCCATGATTGTTCATTCACCAAGACTTGTTGACCTTTGTTTAGCCATGACACTTTGTAAGGTGTGGGATGAGGAATCCTCTTCAGGTTCAATTTCTCTACCATTTCTAAAGAAACTAGATTGTTAGTGGAACCAGAGTCAACAACTACCTTGCATACCTTTCATGTGACTTGCAAGTTGTCGTAAATAATGATTTCCTTTGTGAAGGCTCCTTGGCTACTGGCACCTTGAGGAGTGTCCTCCTTATCATCAATGCATCACCTCTCTCAGGAGCAGTAGGTTGAAGTGGTGAATTGACACTTTCACTGTCCTCTTCATGCACTATTTGGGTTCTTCGTTCAACTCCTTGAAAACTTGATGCTTGCTTGTCTGGGCACTTGAATGCAGGATGGCCAAATTGATTACAGTTGTAGCATTTGCCTGAGAAGGTGTTTGACCCTCTTCCTTGGCCACCAAACCTTCTTCTAGTATTTGATCTTCTTCCTCTAAAGTTACCTCTGCCACTTGACTTACTACCTTGTTCTTGATTTTTCTTGTTGCTGCTAATTGATTGTCCTTGCTATTTTTGTCACTGTCCTCTTGCATCAAAGTTCCCTCTACCTTTGAATTTCCTTTCTCTGCCCCTAGTCTGTTGTTCTTATCTCCTTTTTATCTTTTCTTCTGCCCTCACTACTAATTGGAAGCATTCTTTAACATTTCTAGGGGTGGCAAGACTGATCTCATCATGAATATTGAGCCTAAGCCCATTGATATACCTAGCAATTTTTTCAACTTCATCTTCATTGTGCCCTGTCCTTATGGTCAACTTGTGGAATTCTTTAGTATAGGCTATAACATCCATGTCTTTTTGTTTTAAATTCTGCAATCTCTTGAAGGTTTGAATTGCATAATCCTTAGGAAGAAATTGACTCTTCACTTTGGACACCATCCAGTCCTATGAACTAATTTTTGCGTTTCCTTTCCTTAACCTCTCTGATTGAACATAGTTCCAACATGTCAATGTTGGTCCCTTCAGCTTTGTCTTAGCCAATTTGACCTTTTGCTCTTCTGGCATCTCCTTATATTCAAAGTAGTTATCCAAGGCATCAATCCAATCTAATACTTCCTCACTGTTCATTTTTCCTTCATACATAGGTAACTCCATTTTTACATGAGCACTTTCTCCTTTCACAGTCTGCAACATCTTCATAAACCTTCTATCATCTGGATCGATCTCTTCCACATTGGATCCCTCTTGAGGGCCTGCATTCTCACCCTCATTCTCTTGGTCACTATCTTACTCAATGACCCCACCTCTTCTTAGGTTTGCTTGTATGGTTGCAAGTCTAGCTAGGATTCCCTCTTGAGATTCATTCATCATTCTTACTTCTCTAGTGAGGATTGGACTGTTTCTTGGAGGCATCTTGCACTGTTCCTCCTTCACACTTTAACTTCCTTTTTTCTTTTGAATTTTAACCTATCTTGGCTCTGATACCACTTGATACAGAACAGGGGAAAATAGTTTACACATACTAGGAATGATGCATGAAACGCATTTGGGCTGACTGTCCCAATAGGGCAAGTGCTACTACTCTTGGCACAGTTGTCAAACGTTGGTATATGCACAAATGAAGGACAAATTGTTTATCTAACTGACTGACCTTTTCTTACACCTGAGACCACCTTAATATGACCAATGGACACTTATGAAACTTACCAAGAAACTTGGTTGCTTAACCTTCCTATCGTTCCATCACAACTAGGTCTATTTCCTTGTAGCCCTGAAAATGAGGTTTTTTAGTCATATATTGCAGAATACTAGACAAACCCAAAAACTATTTGTCTTTCTAGATACCCATTAAAGAGTTACATAGCATATCAGACATGCTAGATAGGTTGTTTTGGAACATGAGCCTTAAAAGGTGACTGTACCTGCTATTCTAGGGGGCAATTAGCCCTATTTTGCAAAGGAGATATAAGGAATACTCTCCCCAGGACAGAAAACCCACATTTATGAGATTTCCCACATCTCAAATAGACTACTTTTACAGGTTTTGACATTTTTATGAATGGGTTTCTTATCAAACCAATACCCACCTATGCTACCTAGCCTTGTTTGCCCAATACATGAAGACATTAGGCTTTAATGGATTCAAACACTGCTCTTTCCTAGTCCCCTACTCCTGAAAAATAATAAACAAGTAAATATAATCTAATTAAACCCATTCCACCCAATTTGGGGCTTTGACTCAGGTGGAATGGGTTAGAAATCCATTGATTTTGTTAAAACGCTCAAAACTAAGGTATGGAAACCAATTTCCGAAAACTGACTGTAAAATGCTTTAAGATCAATGAAATCTCTCCTAATCTAACCCAAATGAAAGCTAACACTCTCTATTCCATGATTTTAGACATTTTTGTTCTTGGTAGTATAGTACAGACTGTGATCAGGGGTTGGAACAACAACAATTACAGAAAAATTTAGAAAAACTAGAAAATCTTCTTATTTTCTTCACTCCCCACTTCACTCTATTCCTTCATTCGCAAGAATAAGACATAATAACATGCATACAATAGTATTCTAATAAAGATCCACGTTCTCCATATCTCTCCAATGTGGAAATAACAAAAAAAAAGGCTTAAAATAGCCTTTCCACTCTGCTGCACTAAAATAGAAGGTTCTAACTTTAAGTGACATTGAAGATTCACAACCTCCCCTACATGACAATGCCTCTAGTGGATTTTATTAAATTATTTAACACAAAAATCCACCTATGCTCTCATATAGAAATCAAAAATTCAAAAATTTGTCTTGGGCTAGGTGCCCCTGCACCATACACCCAAGGAGAAAAAATCCCAGTCTCCACCTGAGATCAAGTCATGGACTGTAGTGCCATATTTTGTAGTGTCTTCAACTGTCATTCATGTGGCATATTCATGGGGAAGACCTTTCCACTTCACCAAGTATTCATTATAAACATTATGTCTTGTTCTCTTGACCTCCTTGGTGTCTAAAATGGCTTCAAGTTTGACTAGTGTAGTAGGAGGAAGATCCTTAATCCAATCAACATCAACATCAATAGTACCTTCATCAGCACCTGTACTTGCATGCAAAGAGCCCTTGAAAGGATATAAGTCAGCAATGTTAAAGATTGGTATATGGCAACTCCAGGAGGGAGTTCTATCTCATATGTATTTTCACCAAACTTGTGGACCACCTTGCATGGCCCAATCTTCTTCATTAGTAACTTAGTGTATTTGCCCTTAGGTAACCTCTCTTTTCTGAGATGTGCAAGTACTAGATCTCCAACGTTGAACTGAACATTCCTCCTTTTCAAATCTACACGCTTCTTGTAAGTGTCCACATTCTTCTTGAATTGTTCTCTGACTTGATCATGTATGTCTTTCATGGCCATTGCAAACTCCTCTCCTTCAGTACTTCTCTTCTCTAATCCTCTCAAATCTCTTAGTTCAAATATACCTCTTGGGTTCAATCCATACACTACTTCAAAAGGACTTTTCCCTATACTCCTATTAATGGAGTCACTATAAGCATACTCTACCTGTAGAATAACAAGATCCCACTGCAGTCCATGTTCCTTTGTGAGACATCTAAGCAAGTTTCCCAATGATCTATTCACTAATTATGTCTGCCCATCTGTTTGTGGGTGATAGGAATTGCTGAAAGTCAAGTTGGTTCCAAGTTTCCTCCATAATGTCCTCCAGAAGTGGCCTATAAACTTTGAGTCTCTGTCTGAAACAATGGTGATGGGCAGTCCATGGATTCTAACTATCTCCTTGAAGAATAGGCTTGCAATGTTAGATGCATCACTTGTGCATTTGCAAGGAACAAAGTGTGCCATCTTGCTAAATCTATCCACAACTATAAAAACACTATCAACTCCCCTCTGAGTTTTAGGTAGGCCTAACACAAAATCCATGCTAAGATGCTCCCTTAAAAGGTGGTTGTACCTGTTGTTCTAGGGGGCAATTTGCCCTATTTTGCAAAGGAGGTATAAGGAATACTCTCCCCAGGACTAAAAACCCACTTTTATGAGCTTCCCCACATTACAAATAGACTACTTTTTTAGGTTTTGACATTTGTATGCATGGGTTTCTTATCAAACCAATACCCACCTATGCTACCTAGCCTTCTTTACCCAATACATGAAGATATTAGGCTTTAATGGATTCAAACACTGCTCTTTCCTAGTCCCTTGCTCCTACAAAACAATAAACAAGTAAATATAATCTAATTAATCCCATTCCACCCAATTTGGGGCTTTGACTCAGGTGGAATGGGTTAGAAATCCATCGATTTGTTAAAACCCTCAAAACTAGGGCATGGAAACCAATTTCAGAAAACTGATTGTAAAATGCTTTAAGATCAATGAAATCTCTCCTAATCTGACCCAAATAAAAGCTAACACTATCTATTCCATTATTTTAGACATTTTTGTTCTTGGCAGTATAGTACGGACTATGATCAGGTGTTGGAACATCAGCAATTACAGAAAAATGCAGAAAAATTGGAAAATCTTCTTATTTTCTTCACTCCCCACTTCATTCTCTGCCTTCATTCGCAAGAATAAGGCATAATAAAATGCATACAATAGTATTATAATAAATATCCACGTTCTCCATATCTCTCCAATGTGGAAAAAACAAAAAAAAAGGCTTAAAATAGCCTTTCCACTCTGCTGCACTAAAATAGAAGGTTCTAACTTTAAATGACATTGAAGATTCACAACCTCCACTACATGACAATGCCTCTAGTGGCTTTTACTACATTATTTAACACAAAAATCCACCTATGCCCTCATATAGAAACCAAAAATTCAAAAATTTGTCTTGGGCTAGGTGCCCCTGCACCATACACCCAAGGAGAAAAAATCTCAGTATCTACCTGAGATCAAGTCATGGACTGTAGTGCCATGTTTTGCAATGTCTTCAGCTGTCATCTATGTGGAATCTTCATGGGGAAGACCTTCCCACTTCACCAAGTATTCATTTTGATTGGTGCAGCAGGAGGAAGATCCTTAATCTAATCAACATCAGCATCCACAGTACCTTCATAAGCACCTATACTTGCATCCAAAGATCCCTTGAAAGGATATAAGTCAGCAATGTTAAAGATTGGTGAGATGGCAACTCCAGGAGGGGGTTCTAGCTCATATGCATTTTCACCAAACTTGTGGACCGTATTTGCCCTTAGGTAACCTCTCTTTTCTGATATGTGCAAGTACTAGATCTCCAACATTGAACTAAAGATTCCTCCTTTTCAAATCTGCATGCTTCTTGTAAGTGTCCACACTCTTCTGGAGTTGTTCTCTGACTTGATCATGTATGTCTTTCATGGCCATTGCAAACTCCTCTCCTTCAATACTTCTCTTCTCTAATCCTCTCAAATCTCTTAGTTCAAATATACCTATTGGGTTCAATCCATACACTACTTCAAAAGGACTTTTCGCTATGCTCCTATTAATGGAGTCATTGTAAGCATACTCTGCCTGTGGAATAACAAGATGCCTCTGATGTCCATGTTCCTTTGTGAGACATCTAAGGAAGTTTCCCAATGATCTATTCACTACTTCAGTTTGCCCATCTATTTGTGGGTGATAGGCAGATATGAAAGTCAAGTTGGTTCCAAGTTTCCTCCATAATGTCCTCCAGAAGTGGCCTATAAAATTTGAGTCTCTATCTGAAACAATGGTGATGGGTAGTCCATGGATTCTAACTATCTCCTTGAAGAATAGGCTTGCAATGTTAGATGCATCACTTGTGCATTTGCAAGGAACAAAGTGTTTCATCTTACTAAATCTGTCCACAACTACCAAAACACTATCAACTGCCCTCTGAGTTTTGGGTAGGCCTAACACAAAATCCATGCTAAGATGCTCCCAAGCTCTTCTAGGAATTGTAAGAGGCTGATATAGGCCTACATTGGAACTAGAGCCCTTGGCTCTCTGACAAACTCCACAAGACTCAACAAATTTTTTGATATCAGTATGCGTCTTAGGCCAAAAATAAAACCTTCTTACCTAATCTAGTGTCTTGTCTATGCTAATGTGTCCTCGAAGACATCCACAATGCTTCTCCCTTATGAGATTTGTCCTCATAGAGCATCTGGGGATGCATAACTGAGCTACCTTGAAAAACAGTCCATCTTGTAGCAGAAAATCAGAAAATTGGTAATGGAAAGTACCTTGAAATTGTTGGAAAATAGAATATGCATCCTTAAATTCTGTACCAGTAGCATACATGTCCTTTAGTGCTTCGAAACCCACACTTTGAAGTTGTATTTCATGCACTAGGATTGATCTCCTACTCAATGCATCAGCTACCTTGTTAGCTTGGCCCTTCTTATGCTTGATTGTGAATGTATAACTTTGCAAATACTCCACCCACTTGATGTGCCTATGACTCAACTTGTCTTGGCTATTCAAGAAACTCAATGCATGATTGTCTATGAAGACTACAAAATCTTTGGGTAAGAGGTAATGTCTCCACTTCCTCAGGGACTGGACTAATGCATAAAGCTCCAAATCATACGAAGAGTACCTCCTCTTGGCCTCATTGAGCCTTTCACTAAAGAAAGCTACTGGCCCACCTTCTTGGCTCAGGACTACACCTATGGTTGCTCCATTGGCATCACATTCCACTGTAAAGACTTTGTCAAAGTCAGGCAAAGCAAGTTTGGGCTGTTGTGCCACTCTCTTCTTTAGGTATTCAAAGCTTTTTGCTGCCTCCTCAGTCCATTGAAACTTTCTTTTCTTATCCCCCTTAATGGTGTCAAGAATAGGAGAACAAATATGGCTGAAATTTTTTGATAAACTTCCTATAAAATGTAGCCAAACCATGAAAACTTCTTACCTTTCCTACTGATTTTGGAGTTGGCCAACTAAGAATGGCTTCAACTTTAGAAGGATCCATCTTCAATGTGCCTTTAGAGATGACAAAACCAAGGTAGACTAGCTCTTCTTTCATAAACTCACACTTCTTGAGGTTTATCATTAGCTTATCCTCATTCAACCTTTGCAAAACCATGTCAAGGTGCTGTAAGTGCTCTTCTTTTGTCTTTCTAAACACAAGAATATCATCTAGATAGACAACTACAAACTTCCCTATAAAAGGTTTCAAGACCTCATTCATTAACCTCATGAATGTACTAGGAACATTTGAGAGTCCAAACAACATTACCATCCATTCATATAGTCCCTCATTGGTTTTGAAGGTAGTCTTCCATTCATCTCCTTCCCTTATCCTGATTTGGTGATATACACTTCTGAGATCAATCTTGGAAAAGTAGCATGCATCTCCTAAACAATCCATTAATTCCTCCATTCTAGGTATTGGGAACCTATATCTGATTGTGATCTTGTTTATATTCCTTGAGTCAGTACATATCCTCCACTCTCCACCTTTCTTGGGTGCTAAGATAGTAGGAACAACACATGGACTTAAGCTTTCTCTAATGAGACCCTTGTCTAACAATTCTTGGACTTGTGCCTTGATTTCTTCATTCTGCTATGGGGTCAGCTTGTATGCAGCCTTGTTAGGTAGACTGGAACTAGGTATCAAGTCTATGTGATGGCTGATGTCTCTCATGGGAGGCAATGAACTTGGCATATCATCTACCACTATGTCCTTATACTTGTCCAACAAAGACTGAACTTCACTAGGTATACTTTCCATCTTATTTGCTACTACATTAGACTTTGTCTTAGGTCTGATTACTACTGCAAATCCTCATCCTTCTTCTTTCATTGTTTGTAAAAACTCCTTCTCTCCTACCACCATGATGCTAGACCCAACTTGCTTATCAGGTTCTTCTTCTAGAAGGGGTGTTAATGAGAATGAGACACCATCCTTCTCTATCACATAGATGTTCTTCTGACCATCATGTTTGCTCTTTCTGTCATGTTGCTAGGGTCTTCCTAGTAGAAGGTGACAAACATCCATAGGAATGATGTCACAAAGGATCTTATCCTTATAACCACCAATGTTAAACTCTACCCATGATTGTTCATTCACCAAGACTTGTTGACCTTTGTTCAGCCATGACACTTTGTAAGGTGTGGGATGAGGAATCCTCTTCAGGTTCAACTTCTCTACCATTTCTAAAGAAACCAGATTGTCAGTGGAACCAAAGTCAACAACTACCTTACATACCTTTCCATGTGACTTGCAAGTTGTCCTAAACAATGATTTCCTTTGTGAAGGCTCCTTGGCTGCTAGCACCTTGAGGAGTGTCCTCCTTATCATCAATGCATCACCTCTCTTAGGAGCAACAGGTTGAAGTGGTGAATTTACACTTTCACTGTCCTCTTCATGCACTATTTGGGTTCTTCATTCACCTCCTTGAAAACTTGATGCTTGCTTCTCTGGGCACTTGAATGCAGGATGAGCGAATTGATTACAGTTGTAGCATTTGCCTGAGAAGGTGGTTCACCCTCTTCCTTGGCCACCAAACCTTCCTCTACTATTTGATCTTCTTCCTCTAAAGTTACCTCTGGCACTTGACTCACTACCTAGTTCTTGATTCTCCTTGTTGCTGCCATTTGATTCTCCTTGTTGTTTTTGTGACTGTCCTCTTGCACCAAAGTTCCCTCTACCTCTAAAATTCCTTCCTCTGCCCCTAGTCTATTGTTCTTGTCTCCTTTTTATCTTTTCTTCTACCCTCACTGCTAATTGGAACATTCTTCCACATTTCTAAGGGTGGTAAGACTGATCTCATCCTGAATATTGAGCCTAAGCCCATTGATATACCTAGCAATTTTCTCAACTTCATCTTCATTGTGCCCTGTCCTTATGGTCAGCTTGTGGAATTCTTCAGTATAGGCTATAACATCCATGTCTTTTTGTTTTAAATGCTGCAATCTCCTGAGGGTTTGAATTGCATAATCCTTAGGAAGAAATTGACTCTTCACTTTGGACACCATCCGGTCCCATGAACTAATTTTTGCTTTTCCTTTCCTTAACTTCACTGATTGAACATAGTTCCACCATGTCAATGCTCGCCCCTTCAGCTTGGTCTTAGCCAATTTGACCTTTTTCTCTTCTGGCATCTCCTTATATTCAAAGTAGTTATCCAAGGCATCAATCCAATCTAATATTTCCTCACTGTTCATTTTTCCTTCATACATAGGTAACTCCATTTTGACATCAGTGCTTTCTCCTTTCACAGTCTGCAACATCTTCATAAATCTTCTATCATCTGGATCCATCTCTTCCACATTGGATCCCTCTTGAGGGACTGCATTCTCACCCTCATTCTCTTGGTCACTCTCTTCGTCAATGACCCCACCTCTTCTCAGGTTCGCTTCTATGCCTGCAAGTCTGGCTAGGACTCCCTCTTGAGATTCGTTCATCATTCTTACTTCTCTAGTGAGGATTGGACTATTTCTTGGAGGCATCTTGTACTATTCCTCCTTCACACTTTAATTTCCTTTTTTCTTCCCAATTTGAACCTAACCTGGCTCTGATACCACTTGATATAGAACAGGGGAAAACACTTGACACATACTAGGAATGATGCATGAAACTCATTTGGGCTGATTGTCCCAACAGGGCAAGTATATTCCTTATACCTCCTTTGCAAAATAGGGCTAATTGCCCCCTAGAACAACAGGTACAACCACCTTTTAAGGTTCATGTTCCAAAACAACCTATCTTGCATGTCTAATATATTCCATTTGCCAACAATTTCAAGGTACTTTCCATGACCAATTTTCTGATTTTCTGCTACAAGATGGACTGTTATTCAAGGTAGCTCAATTATGCATTCATAGATGCTCTATGAGGACAAATCGCATAAGGGAGAAGCATTGTGGATGTCTTCGAGGACACATATGCATAGACAAGACACTAGATCAGGTAAGAAGGTTTTATTTTTGGCCTAAGATGCATACTGATATCGGAAAATTTGTTGAGTCTTATGGAGTTTGTCAGAGAGCCAAGGGCTCTAGTTCCAATGTAGGTCTATATCAGCCTCTTCCAATTCCTAGCAGACCTTGGGAGCATCTTAGCATGGATTTTGTGTTAGGCCTACCCAAAACTTAGAGGGGAGTTGATAGTGTTTTTGTAGTTGTGGACAGATTTAGTAAGAGGACACACTTTGTTCCTTGCAAATGTACAAGTGATGCATCTAACATTGCAAGCCTATTCTTCAAGGAGATAGTTACAATCCATGGACTCCCCCTCACCATTGTTTCAGACAGAGACTCAAATTTTATAGGCCACTTCTGGAGGACATTATGGAAGAAACTTGGAACCAACTTGACTTTCAGCTCTGCGTATCACCCATAAACAGATGGGCAGACTGAAGTAGTGAATATATCATTGGGAAACTTGCTTAGATGTCTCACAAAGGAACATGGATAGTAGTGGTATCTTGTTATTCCACAGGTAGAGTATGCTTACAATGACTCCATTAACAGGAGCATAGGGAAAAGTCCTTTTGAAGTAGTGTATGGATTGAACCCAAGAGGTATATTTGAACTAAGAGATTTGAGAGGATTAGAGAAGAGAAGTGCTGAAGGAGAGGAGTTTGCAATGGCCATGAAAGACATACATGATCAAGTCAGAGAACAACTCAAGAAGAGTGTGGACACTTACAAGAAGCATGTAGATTTGAAAAGGAGGAATCTTTAGTTCAATGTTGGACATCTATTACTTGCACATATCAGAAAAGAGAGGTTATCTAAGCGCAAATACACTAAGTTGCTGATGAAGAAGATTGGGGTATGCAAGGTGGTCCACAAGTTTGGTGAAAATGCATATGAGATAGAACTCCCTCCTGGAGTTGCAATCTCACCAATCTTTAACATTGCTGACTTATATCCTTTAAAGGGATCTTTGGATGCAAGTATAGGTGCTTATGAAGGTACTACTGATGCTGATGCTGATTGGATTAAGGATCTTCCTCTTGCTGCACCAATCAAACTTGAAGCCATTTTAGACACCAAGTAGGTCAAGAGAACAAGACATAAGGTTTATAATGAATACTTGGTGAAGTGGCAAGGTCTTCCCCATGAATATTCCACATAGATGATAGCTGAATACATTGCAAAACATGGCACTACAGTACATGACTTGATCTCAGGTGGATACTGAGATTTTTTCTCCTTGGGTCTATGGTGTAGGGGCACCTAGCCCAAGACAAATTTTTGAATTTTTGGTTTCTATATGAGGGCATATGTAGATTTTTGTGTTAAATAATGTAATAAAATCCACTAGAGGCATTGTCATTTAGTGGAGGTTGTGAATCTTCAATGTCACTTAAACTTAGAACCTTCTATTTTATTGTAGCGGAGTGGAAAGGCTAGTTTAATCCTATTTTTTTGGTTTTTTACACGTTGGAGAGATATGGAGAACATTGATATTTATTAGAATACTATTGTATGCACGTTATTATGCCTTATTCTTGTGAATGAAGGTAGAGAATGAAGTGGAGAGTGAAGAAAATAAGAAGATTTTCTAGTTTTTTTGCATTTTTCTGTAATTGCTGCTGTTCCAATGCTTGATCACAGTCCGTACTATGCTGCCAAGAACAAAAATGTCTAAAATAATGAATAGATAGTGTTAGATTTCATTTGGGGTAGATTAGGAGAGATTTCATTGATCTTAAAGCATTTTACAGTCAGTTTTCTGAAATTGGTTTCCATACCCTAGTTTTGAGGGTTTTAACAAATCGATGGATTTCTAATCCATTCCACTTGAGTCAAAGCCCCAAATTGGGTGGAATGGACTTAATTAGATTATATTTACTTGTTTATTTTGTTGTAGGAGTAGGGGACTAGGAAAGAGTAGTGTTTGAATCCATTAAAGCCTAATATCTTCTTGTATTGGGCAAAGAAGGCTAGGTAGCATAGGTGGGTATTGGTTTGATAAGAAACCCATGCATACAAATGCCAAAACCTATAAAAGTAGTCTATTTGTGATGTGGGGAAACTCATAAAAGTGGATTTTCAGTCCTAGGGAGAGTATTCCTTATACCTCCTTTGCAAAATAGGGCTAATTGCCCCCTAGAGCAACAGGTACAACCACCTTTTAAGGCTCATGTTCCAAAACAACCTATCTTGCATGTCTAATAGGTACAACCACCTTTTAAGGCTCATGACTAATTGGAAGCATTCTTCCACATTTCTAGGGGTGGCAAGATTGATCTCATCCTGAATATTGAGCCTAAGCCCATTGATATACCTAGCAATTTTCTCAACTTCATCTTCATTGTGCCCTGTCCTTAAGGTCAGCTTGTGGAATTCTTCATTATAGGCTATAACATCCATGTATTTTTATTTTAAATTCTACAATCTCCTGAAGGTTTGAATTGCATAATCCTTAGGAAGAAATTGACTCTTCACTTTGGACACCATCTGGTCGCATGAACTGATTTATGCTTTTCCTTTCCTTAACCTCTCTAATTGAACATAGTTCCACCATGTCAATGCTGGCCCCTTCAGCTTGGTCTTAGCCAATTTGACCTTTTGCTCTTCTGGCATCTCCTTATATTCAAAGTAGTTATCCAAGGCATCAATCTAATCTAATACTTCCTCACTGTTCATTTTTCCTTCATACATAGGTAACTCCATTTTGACATTAGTGCTTTCTCCTTTCACAGTTTGCGACATCCTTATAAACCTTCTATCATCTGGATCCATCTCTTCCACATTGGATCTCTCTTGAGGGATTGCATTCCCACATTCATTCTCTTGGTCACTCTCTTCCTTAATGATCCCATCTCTTGTCAAGTTTGCTTCTATGGCTGTAAGTCTGGCTAGGACTTCCTCTTGAGATTCCTTCATCATTCTTACTTCTCTAGTGAGGATTGGACTGTTTCTTGGAGGCATCTTACCTAACCTAGCTTTGATATCACTTGATGCACAACAGTGGAAAACACTTGACACATACTAGGAAAGATGCATGAAACTCATTTGGGCTGATTGTCCCAACAGGGCAAGCGCTACTACTCTTTGCATGGTTGTCAAATGTTGACATATACACAAATGAAGGACAGATGGTTTATCTAATTGATTGAAATTTTATTACACTTGAGACCACCTAAATATAACCAATGGACACTTATGAAACTCACCAAGAAACTTGGTTGCTTAACCTTCCTATCGTTCCTTCACAACTAGGTCTATTTCCTTGTAGCCCTAAAAATGAGGTTTTTCAGTCATATATTGCAGAATACTTGACAAACCCACAAACTATTTGGTTTTGTAGATATCCATTAGGTAGTTATATAACATATTAGATATGCAAGATAGGTTGTTTTGGAACATGAGCCTTAAAAGTTGTCTATACCTGCTGTTCTAGGGGCAATTAGCCCTATTTTGCAAAGGAGGTATAAGGAATACTCTCCCCAGGACTGAAAACCCACTTTTATGAGCTTCCCCACATCACAAATAGACTAGTTTTATAGGTTTTGACATTTGTATGCATGGTTTTCTTATCAAAACAATACCCACCTATGCTACCTAGCCTTCTTTGCCCAATACATGAAGATATTAGGCTTTAATGGATTCAAACACTGCTCTTTACCAATCCCCTGCTCTTGCAACACAATAAAAAAGTAAATATAATCCAATTAAGCCCATTCCACCCAATTTGGGGCTTTGACTCAGGTGGAATGGGTTAGAAATCCATCGATTCTGTTAAAACCCTCAAAACTAGGGTATGGAAACCAATTTTAGAAAACTGACTGTAAAATGCTTTAAGATCAATGAAATCTCTCCTAATCTGACCCAAATGAAAGCTAACACTATCTATTCCATTATTTCAGACATTTTTGTTCTTGGAAGTACAGTACGGATTGTGATTAGGTATTGGAACAACAACAATTATAGAAAAATGCAAAAAAATTGGAAAATCTTCTTATTTTCTTCACTCCCCACTTTATTCTCTACCTTCATTCTCAAGAATAAGGCATAATAACATGCATACAATAGTATTCTAATAAAGATCCACATTCTCGATATCTCTCCAATGTGGAAAAAACCAAAAAAATAGGCTTAAAATACCCTTTCCACTTTGCTGCAGTAAAATAGAAGGTTCTACCTTCAAGTGACATTGAAGATTCACAACCTCCACTACATGACAATGCCTCTAATGGATTTTATTACATTATTTAACACAAAAATCCACCTATGCTCTCATGTAGAAACCAAAAATTCAAAAATTTGTCTTGGGCTAGGTGCCCCTGCACCAGAAAGAGAATGATCAACAAGCCACTCTACAAGGTTTTTATTTTTTAATGTGCATAGACCTTTCTCACCAACACGGCACATATGCAGGTGCCATAACATTGTTTTCTTAGTGGGTTTAATTTCTCTTTGAGATAAGAGCATGATAATTATCTAGAATTCATGGCCATTAGAACTAGATACAATAGATCTCTTTGCTACTAGTTCCAACAATTGAGGTGTAGGCTAAGTAGATCTCTTGATCATGTGTACTAAAGAAATGTACTAGGAGCATACATTTACCTCATGAATATCATCTAGATAGACAACTACAAACTTCCCAATAAAAGGTTTCAAGACCTCATTCATTAACCTCATGAATGTAGTAGGAGCATTTGAGAGTCCAAAAGGCATTACCATCCATTCATAGAGTCCCTCATTGGTTTTGAAGGCAGTCTTCCATTCATCTCCTTCCCTTATCCTGATTTGGTGATATCCACTTCTAAGATCAATCTTGGAAAAGTAGCATGCACCTCCCAAACAATCCATTAAGTCCTCCATTCTAGGTATTGGGAACTTATATTTGATTGTGATCTTGTTTATGGCCCTTGAGTCAGTACACATCCTCCACTCTCCACCTTTCTTGGGTGCTAAGATAGTAGGAACAACACATGGACTTAAGCTTTCTCTGATGAGACCCTTGTCTAACAATTCTTGGACTTGTGCCTTGATTTCTTCATTCTGCTATGGGGTCAACTTGTATGCAGCCTTGTTAGGTAGATTGGCACTAGGTGTCAAGTCTATGAGATGGCTGATGTCTCTCATGGGAGGCAATGAACTTGGCAGATCATCTACCACTATGTCCTTATACTTGTCCAACAAAGACTGAACTTCACTAGGTATACTTTCCATATTATTTGCTGCTACATTAGACTTTGTCTTAGGTCTGATTACTAATGCAAATCCTTGTCCTTCCTCTTTCATTGTTTGTAAAAACTCCTTCTCGTCTATGACCATGATGCTAGACCCAACTTACTTATCAGGTTCTTCTTCTGGAAGGGGTGTTAATGAGAATGAGACTCAATCCTTCTCTATCACATAGATGTCCTTCTGACCATCATGTTTGCTCCTTCTGTCATGTTGCCAGGGTCTTCCTAGCAGCAGGTGACAAACATCCATAGGAATGATGTCACAAAGGATCTTATCCTTATAACCACCAATGTTAAACTCTACCCATGATTGTTCATTCACCAAGACTTGTTGACATTTGTTCAGCCATGACACTGTGTAAGGTGTGGGATGAGGAATCCTCTTTAGGTTCAACTTCTCTACCATTTCTAAAGAAACCAGATTGTCAGTGGAACCAGAGTCAACAACTACCTTGCATACCTTTCCATGTGACTTGCAAGTTGTCCTAAATAATGATTTCCTTTGTGTAGGCTCCTTGGCTGCTGGCACCTTGAGAAGTGTCCTTATCATCAATGCATCACCTCTCTTAGGAGCAGCAGGTTGAAGTGGTGAATTGACACTTTCACTGTCCTCTTCATGCACTATTTGGGTTCTTTATTCACCTCCTTAAAAGCTTGATGCTTGCTTGTCTGGGCACTTGAATGCAGGATGACCAAACTGATTATAGTTGTAGCATTTGCCTGAGAAGGTGCTTGACCCTCTTCCTTGGCCACCAAACCTTCCTCTACTATTTGATATTCTTCCTCTAAAGTTACCTCTGCCACTTGACTCACTACCTTGTTCTTGATTCTCCTTGTTGCTGCCACTTTATTGTCCTTGCTATTTTTGTGACTGTCCTCTTGCACCAAAGTTCCCTTTACCTCTGAAATTCCTTCCTCTACCCCTAGTCTTCTGTTCTTGTCTCCTTTTTATCTTTTCTTCTACCCTCACTACTAATTGGAAGCATTCTTCCACATTTCTAGGGGTGGCAAGACTAATCTCATCCTGAATATTGAGTGTAAGCCCATTGATATACCTAGCAATTTTCTCAACTTCATCTTCATTGTGCCCTGTCCTTATGGTCAGCTTGTGGAATTATTTAGTATAGGCTATAACATCCATGTCTTTTTATTTTAAATTCTGCAATCTCCTGAAGGTTTGAATTGCATAATCCTTAGGAAGAAATTGACTCTTCACTTTGGACACCATCCAGTCCCATGAACTTATTTTTGCTTTTCCTTTCCTTAACCTGTCTGATTGAATATAGTTCCACCATGTCAATGCTGGCCCCTTCAGCTTGGTCTTAGCCAATGTGACCTTTTGCTCTTCTAACATCTCCTTATATTCAAAGTAGTTATCCAAGGCATCAATCCAATCTAATACTTTCTCACTATTCATTTTTCCTTCATACATAGGTAACTCCATTTTGACATGAGTGCTTTCTCCTTCCACAGTCTGCAACATCTTTAGAAACCTTCTATCATCTGGATCGATCTCTTCCACATTGGATCCCTCTTGAGGGCCTGCATTCTCACCCTCATTCTCTTGGTCACTCTCTTCGTCAATGACCCCACCTCTTCTCAGGTTTGCTTCTATGGTTGCAAGTCTGGATAGGACTCCCTCTTGAGATTCCTTCATCATTCTTACTTCTCAAGTGAGGATTGGACTGTTTCTTGGAGGCATCTTACACTATTCCTCCTTCACACTTTAACTTCCATTTTTCTTCCCAATTTGAACCTAACCTTTCTCTAATACCACTTGATGCCAAATAGGGGAAAACACTTGACACCTACTAGGAATGATGTATGAAACTCATTTGGGCTGACTGTCCCAACAGGGCAAGTGCTACTACTCTTGGCATGGTTGTCAAATGTTGGCATATACACAAATGAAGGACAGATGGTTTATCTAACTGATTGACCTTTTCTGACACCTGAAACCACCTTAATATGACCAATTGACACTTATGAAACTCACCAAGAAACTTGGTTGCTTAACCTTCCTATCGTTCCTTCACAACTAGGTCTATTTCCTTATAGCCCTGAAAATGAGGTTTTTTCAGTCATATCTTGCAGAATAATTGACAAACCCAAAAACTATTTGGCTTTCTAGATACCCATTAGGGAGTTACATAACATATTAGACATGCAAGATAGGTTGTTTTGTAACATGAGCCTTAAAAGGTGTCTGTACCTGCTATTCTAGGGGGCAATTAGCCCTATTTTGGAAAGAAGTTATAAGGAATACTCTCCCCAGGACTGAAAACCCACGTTTATGAGCTTCCCAACATCACAAATAGACTACTTTTACAGGTTTTGACATTTTTATGCATGGGTTTCTTATCAAACCAATACCCACCTATGCTACTTAGCCTTCTTTGCCTAATACATGAAGATATTAGGCTTTAATGGATTCAAACACCGCTCTTTCCCAATCCCCTGCTCCTGCAACACAATAAAAAATTAAATATAATCTAATTAAGCCCATTCCACCCAATTTGGGGCTTTGACTTAGGTGGAATGGGTTAGAAATCAATCGATTTTGTTAAAACCCTCAAAACTAGGGTATGGAAACCAATTTTAGAAAAAAACTGATTGTAAAATGCTTTAAGATCAATGAAATGTCTCCTAATCTGACCCAAATGAAATATAACACTATCTATTCCATGATTTCAGATATTTTTGTTGTTGGCAGTACAATACGGACTATGATCGGCGTTGGAACAACAACAATTACAGAAAAATGCAGAAAAACTGGAAAATCTTCTTATTTCTTCACTCCCCACTTCATTCTCTGCATTCATTCACCATAGTAAGGTATAATAACATGCATACAATAGTATTCTAATAAAGATCCATGTTATCCATATCTCTCCAATGTGGAAAAAACCAAAAAAATAGGCTTAAAATAGCCTTTCCACTCTGCTGCACTAAAATAGAAGGTTCTAACTTTAAGTGACATTGAAGATTCACAACCTCCACTACATGACAATGCCTCTAGTGGCTTTTATTACATTATTTAACACAAAAATCCACCTATTCTCTCATGTAGAAACAAAAAATTCAAAAATTTGTCTTGGGCTAGGTGCCCCTGCACCAGAAAGAGAATGATCAACAAGCCCTTCTACAAGGTTTTTATTTTTTAATGTCCATAGACCTTTCTCACCAATATGGCACATGTGTAGGTGCCATAACATTGTTTTCTTAGTGGGTTTAATTTATCTTTGAAATAAGAGCATGATAATTATCTAGAATTCATGGCCATTAGAACTAGATACAGTAGATCTTTTTGCTACAAGTTCCAGTGATTGAGGTGTAGACTCTATAGGTCTCTTCATCATGTGTACTAAAGAAATGTTGTACTATATGAAGTGCATGCATCAAGATAAAAAAGAGTAACAACTTGAACCCTTTTTCTAATCACCATAGGTACTCAAACTATCTAACAACCTCCATTGC
This sequence comes from Cunninghamia lanceolata, assembly GCA_027924645.1. NCBI lineage: Eukaryota > Viridiplantae > Streptophyta > Pinopsida > Cupressales > Cupressaceae > Cunninghamia > Cunninghamia lanceolata. The sequence goes on along the minus strand of BSBN01000870.1, from coordinate 11,560,419 downwards.
CAAAGACTACCTACACACTTGCATAATTCATTTTAGTTACACATAACATGTTTTGTATCAAACTAGGGATGTGTAGGACTCTTGTCGTCCCTTTGATCCTTCCATAGAGAATCAAATCTTGACTCTCCTATGGAAAATTATGTTGAGATATGAGTTTTCATTGAGGTATACCTTCCCACCATCATATGTATCATGATTTAGTTGAAACCACTCTCAATGGGGAGTCATGTGAAAGAAGCTCCCGAGTCAATCATCCATGCATTCTCACATGTGCATGCACTACCAAGGTTGTGACAAAGGCATCTCTTGCATCCTTCTAAGAATATTTATTAGAATCATCATCATATTTGGCCTTTTTATTCTTTTTCTCTTGCTTGAAGTCTCTTCTAAAGTGGTATGTCTTGGTACAACTCCAACATTTTGCCTTAGACTTTCCAAGAGACTTTAAATTTTAATGACATTTAGATATACCTTTGTCCTTATTCTTACCTTTTTCTTTAGACCATCGGTGAACAACCAAGGCCTCCTTGGTGGGTTCAACAACCTTTCTCCTCATCTCCTATGAGAGAAGAGTAGCTACAATCTCATCAAGCAATAATCTTTAGATAGTTCTTTCAATATCCATTACTAGGATGGTCTATTAGTCTGGCAAAAAATACAAAAGGGTCATGCATCGATCTTCGTCTTCCATCTTCACACCCACATATTTTAAATAAGTTATAATTGTGTTGGATGAATTTAGGTGCTCAACAACATAATCTCCATCACCCATCCTCAAAGTTAAAGCTTCTTCCATAGAAAAAGCTTATTAACTAGGGATTTAGCCTAGTATTAGTTCCCCAACATTTTCCATAGGGATTTTATGATGAATTCTTCACAAACATTCAGTAACACAAAAATTGCTAAGAAAAGGATAATAAGGTTTCTCACCTTTTTGTCCAAGACTACCAAAACTTTTGGTGACATTGCAACTAGTTTGGATCTAGATATTGTAGCCAACAAATCTTGATCTATGAGAAAATCCCCCATCTTGAGATTCCACAAATCCAAGTTAGTGCCACTAAAATTTTCATCTCCAATCTAGATGTGCTTGCTATGTTTCCTAAAATAAAGATGTTCATTGTGCACATTCCCACTCAAACCAAAATTAGTACAAAACCCTTGTTCCTACCACCTAGAACTTAAGTTATTTAGTCTCTATTACCAAATGAAAGGAAGCTAAGGTGTGGAAAATATTCCTACAATAATCTAAGAGGAGAGATAAATAGAAAATATGATATAAAATAATTTACAAGAACAAATGACATAATAAAATCATTCTCCATAACATAATGATGTATCCTGGGAAAACCCTTTTGGGAAAAATCAAGCCTCAAACTTTGAACCAATCTATTAATAAAAAATAATATCAGTTGCAATACAATATAGGTAAGGAGCCTTCACATGAGACAACACCAACACTCATATCTAGAGTAATAATGTTAGTATAATAATACCTACAAAATATGCTACACAAACTCCCTCCTAAGCACCCAATAAATAGAGAAACTAATACATGAAACCACCAAAGGGTAATAAAAAAACCATGAAATAATACCACCCAAAAGTGGCACTCAAATCCCCTAGTCAAGTTCTAATACCCAAATCCCAAGAGAAGTCCCATAAGAATTTGTCACAATATGTCATAGTTATCTTCCTGGCTTGGGTGCTCCAATTTGTCTTATTCAAACCCTTCAAAGATGCTTTATGATAATTTATAGCTCTCTTATGTGTCATAGATGCTCTTAAATTTTTGAAGTGGGATCCTAACTTCAAGAGGCCATTAATTTTGATCAAAGAACTTGATTGAGCCCTTTTTTCAAATTGAAGATCTCAGATTTCTTCACATCACTATAACCTACTTTAGTCAATTAAAATCCACTTTAGTAATTTTTAGGTTCAAAAACAACATCTATATCCCAAAAATTACATTTGAAAACTAGGATGCAAGGTTGAGACACCTTTCTTAACATAAATTGTGTAGGGCTTCTAGGCATTGGTGGGAAATCACTAAACTCTTTCATGGCAACAATAGTTTCATGCATGTTTGTACTACTTCTATTGGTTTGGTAGTCCTTATCTTAGACCAGACTAAGACCTTCTTTCCATTACAAAAATCCTCTTCCTGGCCAACATATACTTATCCAATTAATTTTCAAATCTCATGGAGTTTTTCTACAATAATCCTCCTATTGACTAAGCTAGGTTTATGCAAGTCAAAATATTTAAACATGGTGGCTACAAACACCTAAGAGAAGACCCCTAGCTAGAGGCACAAATGTTCACAACACCCCTCATATGTGGATCTGTGTATAGAATCTAATTCGAGGTAAGTAGGGAAACCTACTTCCCTAGTCCATTTCATAAAAACATTATCAAATTTATAGGGAGAAAGAACATCACCAAAGGAATCCATGTTGAGATAAGTGTTTTCCCTTGGGAAAACATTAGTAGCGTTATATCATTTCACACCATATTGAATTTCCATGATTGTATGTTTTTTGTTGGCAACAATATGGGACCTCTAACAAGGGAGGACACATTTCAATGAGTAGATTGGCATTGGATTGGTCCTTTTACAACAATTAAGTGGAATTAATGGCATTATCTTCTAAAAAAGTTCCATTTTTAAGTCTGTTGGTGAGTTCTACTATTAAAGCTAGTTGTCATAAGAATATGGTACTTAGGGGTTGAATGAAGGCAACCTTTAACAAAGGAAAGTAAAAAATAAATATTTATAATATAGACTTGCAAATTCAATACTAGGTCAAACATAGAAGACTTCTATTTTTAAAAAAAATTTATGTCCAAAACATTGATCAAAATGGTTAATATTGATTGTTGGTAATTTTATTTGTAAAATATAATAATTAATTTAACTATTTTTATTGGTTGGTTTAATATGATATCTTTCTAATTTATATAATAATAAAATATATTTTATCATTAATTATTTTTTTTTTTAAATTCACTTCATTTAAAATATTAAAAACATTATGAATTCTATATGTTTTTTTACAAACATTGTATAGTTTCCATCTCTTTTGGGAATTTCTAGATGAGAAACCCTAAATTATTTGACATAGATAGAGATGGAGAGAGATATATATTAAGAAATCAAGAACTTCAAAGGAAAAAGGGGAGAGATAATCAAAGGAAGAAGGTGAGAAAAAAATAGAGGAAGTGTATGTCATGCAAGAATTTGGGAAGATATTGTGGAAGCTTTATAACACAACATAGAAGGTTGTAGATCATTTAATACTATGAATCCAAACTATCTCCAAAAAATAAAAAATCTACTTAAATATTTCAAACAAGGAAATTAAAAGGAAGCTAAGGTGCAAAAAAACTTCTTATACTAATCTAAGAGGAGAGATGAACATAAAATATGATCTAAAATAATTTATAGGAAAGAAAAAACACCATAAAATAATTCACCATAGCACAATGATATATCTTAGGAAAACCCTTTCAAGAAAAAATCCAACCTCCAAACTCCAAACCAATGTATTAGTCAACAACAATATTAGTTACTATACAATATAGGCAAGGAGATTTCATAGGAGATAACATCAACACTTGGATTTGGAGTAATACCTATACATAACAATACTTACAAAATACACTATGTAAAATCCATCCTAAGAACCCAATAAATAGAAAAATTAATACATGAAAATACTTAAGGGGAATCATAAAACCATGAGCTAATACCTCCCAAAAGTAGCACCCAAATCTCATAGTCAAATTCCAACACCCCAAATCCCTAGAGAAGTCCTATAAGAATCAATCATAATATGTTGACAACATCATTGATGAAGAGATTGTTAGTATGCAGAAGATAAGCTAGAGCATGATGTTAAGTAGTGTTGTCATTGATGGAAACAAATATTGTAGAGATGGTAGAGAATTCACTGGTCCATAGAACATCACAGGTTGAAGACAGTGTCAGCTAAGGACTAAGGCAGAGTGTTCTAGTAAATGGTATTCAAAACTAAGAAGATGATTTTGCAGAGTAGATTGGATGGGAGTTTTGCAAGAGGATTTGATCCTATTCCATACAGGTTCATCTATTCCTTCTTAGAAGACAACTGTTTAAAGAGATTTGATCCGGTAAGGAACATGTTGAGAAATTTGGCTAAGTGATAGTATACTGCATTCAGTGTATAGAGTTCTAGTATTTGGGTTTGCATTCCTCTGGTATAGAATATTTATCTATGTGGTTGTAAGGTGTTTTAAATACATATTTAGATATTCTAAATTCAAAGTTTCATGTCTTGAAGTCCTCCGGAAGGTAAGATAGAGTTACTAGAGTATCGTACTTTGTATTGACAATGTTTGACTGTGCCAAAGACAAAGTTGAGATACTTTGCATTTCACTGTAGGTGAACTTTTTGCTGTACAGATTTGAGGATAAGTTTATGGATATCTAAAGCGTGTATATTTCAAGTTTCAATCTTTTCGGAGGTCCGCATATAGTTTTGTGAAATGATAGATAGGTTATGTTGTTGTTGTCTTGCCAATGGAGCCAACTTGAAGGTGTTGATGTTGTGCGGAGGGTAAATATGCTTTGTGGAGTTAAGTGGGAACTATTTTAGGTCCATATCAACCTATCTCAAAGGTTGAATCTTGGCATGAAGTGTGTGTGTGAAGTTTTGGGGTCGTCAGGTTATGTACATGGCATATTTTACATGTTACATCCAATTAGGCTGACCTAATTGATGTTGTGAAAGAAGCAGATATATATGAAGGAATTTTTTTGATGTTTCAAGGATGTGGTGATAGAGATGTGATCCGTGTAATGCGACAAGGGCATTTTGGATGAGGATTGTGTGAATGTAGAGCAGAGCAATTTGGTAATTTGGAGTAGTGTGATGAGTATTTAGAGCAATTCATTGGAACTGTACTTCATGCATGTGTTAGATGCAATTGTAAATAGTTCAAACTTGGCAGTGAGCCACTCATTCTCTTTTATCTTTTTCTTTCAGGACAGTGAGTCCTTTGGCAGTGAGCATTCTTGGACAGTGAGTCCACCAATTGTATCAACCTTAACCTATTGCCTTATTAATATATATTGTGAGCTAATCCTCACTGTGGTTTTTCCCGTTTTGGGTTTTCCAAGTAAAAATCCTGGTGTTCTTGTGTTATGAATTGTGACTGCATGCTTTATGCTTAATTTCCTTTATTGCAATTGAATATGCTAAATGGATTAAAATGTTTGATGTGTAAATGGTTTAAGAGAATATTGATTCACCCCCCCTCTTAATATTCTAGGTGTTCAACATAATATGTCATAGTTATCCTCCTAACTTGGGCACTCCAATTTATCTTATTCAAACCCTTCAAAGATGTTGTATATGACAATCATAATGATATGCCATAGGTTGATGAATGTTCTTGGTCCATATGTGTAGCTCCCTCTTATAGGTCTCTTATGTGTCATAGATGCTCTTACATTCTTGAAGCGGGAGCCTAACTTCTAGAGGCCATAAGTTTTGATCTAGGAACTGATTGAGCCATTTTTAAAATTGAAAATGTCAAAGAGCTCCATGTCACCATAACTTTCTTTGGATGGTTAAATCTCATTTCAATAATTTTGGGGCTAAAAACAATCTTTAGAGCCCATAAATTATATTTAAATATTAGGATGCAAGGTTGAGACATCTTTCTTAACATTCTCCCACTTATTGAATACTTTGCAAGAGCAAAGAGAATACTAGCATTGTCAAATATTTTCTAGGGGTCTAGAGGCCCATGGACTTATTGCACTAGGCTTGAACTTCTCTATGCTAATTGGATTTGTCAAATAATCCATAACATTCTCCAAAATATCAACATTCTTTAGTAATACCCTCCCATCTTCCACCATATCACGAATAAAATTATATTGTACATCAATGTGTTGCATCCACATGCATGAAATGTTAAGCTCTTTGCCAAGATGATGGCACTTTGACTATTGCAATAAAACATAACTACTTTCTAACGCAACTAAACATTTGAACATAATCTTAGAATCCAAATGGACTTGTTATAGGTATGAGGGTATGTGTAGGATCATGATGGGCCAAACAATACCTCTAAGTGACAATGAAAATACTAAAAATTAGACTTAATCAAGTTCATGTGAAAACTTGAATGGATTATCTACAAAATTTAAAAAATATGTAAGAACAAAATTTCTAGAGAATTGAATTTAGTTTATGGGCTACTAATTATTTAAAAAAAAAAAACTAAATTTACTTGGTGAAAAATGAATATTTCAATGAACAACTATTAAATTTTTCAGAAAAAAAAAAGTGGGTGTCATTCCAGCCAACCTAACTATGAATAATTGTTTTTTTGAATCTTTCAAAATAAGTAAAGGACTCATGCCCATATGTGACGCATATTTTTAAAAATTTTTTTTCCAAGAAAATAATTCATTATGATTTTTTCACTGTGACTTTTTTTAAAACTAAAAAGTAATTTTCTAGCCAACCTAACTTGATAAAAAAAATTGGAATTCAATTTTTTTTAAAACTATAGCTAGAAAAGCATAGAGTGTGGTGCATCTTTCATATTTGAAAAAGGTGAAATGGTTTGAAAGTTATTAATGTTTTTCAATCAATGTGTCCATCAAGATTTCATACACACACTATATAGAAAATTATTAATAATTGTTTAATAATATGATAATCAAGCAAATCTTATATTTTTAGAAAGATGACAATTTCTTCAATAAACCCTTTTTGTTTTATCAAATTTGAATAAAAAAAGTCGTCAACATAGAGGGTGAAGTTTGAAGAAGAGGGTGAAACTTGTAAACATGTTAGAATTCAGGGAAAGTCAAGTATAACAATCCCAAGCCTAAATAAAAGGCATTTCAGAAGCAAAACAGATATTCGTTACTAACGGATATCCATTTTGTGGAGCTAGAAATAGATATCCATTTCTGGAAAATGAATATCCGTTTCTGGGAAACAAATATCCATTTCTAGAACTAAATAAATGGTATTGTTGTTATGCTTTTCATTGGTTTATGCTTACAACTTACAATTCAACTTGCAAATTTCTATTATTACATGGTTAATAACTTTTCAACCAATCAACAAAGTTGCATCTCTTTAAAATTTGAACTTCTCTTATTAATATAAGTTTAAATTTTTTTTGAACAATCCCCTGTAAACATTTCATTTTTAATGTTTATTTTGAATTTTGAAAATTTTGGCTTATGTGTGCTTTTGATTTTGTACATTTGTTATGTCATTGAAAGCCAAACAATAGATGCTACATAATTTAGGTGTATTGAAGAGTAGATCATAGGACTTAGAATGGATATCTGTTATCCTCAAGACAAATTTGGGCCCAATTTGAGGGAATACCTTAATACACATATATAGAAACATGTGGCACACTCTTGTGCTAAGTTTGTCTCCTTTCTCAATACCTATATACCCTCATATACTCCCCTCCTTTATGCATTTCCACACAGTTGACTTATCCCTACCCTATTTGTACGTATTTCCACACCTGCAACGTATTTTCAAGGGATTGACCTAGGAGAACTTACCCTAGTGATCTAGCAGCCCCCCAAGGCTTTTGACAATCATCATAGAGTAAAGAATTTAGTGAATTAGAGAGCAAATAGATATCCATTCAGACCAAGTGTTAAATCACTTTTAGGCTCCATATGAAATTCCCAAAATCCTAGATAATCATCTAGTATGGATTTATAATGTGTTATGATACATATAGTAGTGAATCATCTAGTATTGTAGTGATACATCTAGTATGGATTTATAATGTGTTATGATACATATAGTATGATTGCTATTGATGATCACACCTCCCTCACCTATTCATCATATTAGTAGTGGCTCGTTGTGTTGGGGGAGGGGGTGCCAACCTGACTACCGACTATATATAGCTATAGCCTAAGCCTAGTCTCCCCCTGATATATAGGGCTCAACCTATGGGGATGGGCTTGAGGGCGCCTATATAAAGAGAGGACCCCTATCTGGATGATATATATTTGACATGTAATGTTGGTCCTATGTCCATAGATTCATGTGCTTTGAATGAATTACCTTTTTTAATACATGATCTGATGAGTATAATGACGATCATTTTTCTATATCTCCACTAAACCTATGGACACTTATAATGTAGATATATATGCCTTACCTTTACCTACATGTGATTATGATTCACCTCTATCCATGCCTAATGATATACTTGTTGAATTTAATTACCTATCTATGATCATTATCCTAGTGATGAGATTTATGATGATTGTACTTCATCTCTCACTAGTGATAGGCCTATACATGATACACCTTGTTCAACTTCACATGAGGTTATCACCTCCCATGTAATTCATGATGATCCATCTTGTCTATCTTGAGGCTCATGGTCTATTGATTATTCTTCTATACATGACTATATTTTGATACAAACATTTAGTGATACATTATTTTATACCACTAAGTAATGATTTAATTCATGTCATGCTTTTCATATATCCTTTCATGCATTGTCATGTGCTTTCATAGATTCTCTTTTCCTGCAACAAGATTATATAATACTATGCACAAAGCTCCCACTCAACCTAAGATTAGCTCAAAAAACCCCTACCCAACAACTAGGACCAAAGGTGATCAAGCTCTGATACTAACTGAAAGGAAGCTAGGTGTGTAGAAATCACTTCCTACACTAATCTAATGAGGAGAGATGAGTGCAAATTCATTTTAATATTTACAGTTACAACAATGTTAACCCAACAACAAAGATATTGCAGCAAACAGATACACAAGAATGTAAGACAAAAGAAGAGAGAGAGAGACAAGATATACGTGGGGAAAACCCTTATGGGTTAAAAACCCCACACTCCAAAACACAGCTCAAATGTATTATCTAAACAATGAGGTTTACAATACAGTTACAGAGGCAATAGTCTTCTAGGAGTCTTCGACACTCATATTTGGAGATAATCTGGCAGCATAACAGTACTTGTCAATCACATAATACATCTCCTCTCTAAAGCACTTGTTTATATAGAAAATACAAGGCAAAAATGGCTCTATCTTGAGATAGGCATCCAACATGGCCTCATGGACCAAAACCCACACCTATGGACACTTGTCCAACATTGTAGGATGTTCCTAACACTTGTCAAGTCACCCCATCCGAAAGAGGTCGCCTATTCCCAAGTTGGGCAATGACATATGCTCTTACGACTCTTACAACCGTCATAGAATCTGTCATACTGACATATCTTATAGTTGTAAGAGAATTTGTCATAAACAAGCTATAAATAGCATATTCTCTTAGAACATGTCATAACTCTCCTTGGGGTGCCCAAAGATGCCTTTTTCCAAGATGCCTTGTGACACATGTCTTCACCTGTCATAGAACCTTCTATTTCTGACTCTTACATGTCATAGATTCTGTCATAGGAATCTATCATAACTGTTTCGGTCAAGATTCACTTACACACTAGTAAAGATGCCGACACATGGCAGAAATCCTCTACCACACAAAAGGGATGCCTATCTCCACATAGAGTGTGTTGACCATCCTAGTCATCTTACAAGTGGAGTGACAACTCATCATGCCACTTCACACTAAATGACAAAACAAGATGTGCAACAAAATTACAACATAGGCTTAGTAAATAAATTACATTACAATAATAAATGCAAGGAATTACCAAGGTTGAGACACCTTAATTCCCAACACAAAGTCCATACTAACTGTTGGGAATTAAGGTGTCTCAACCTTTGCAAATTCCTAGCATATGATATTCATTTATGTATTTATATATTTGCCTAATTTTGTATTTACTTGCACATCCTGTTTTGTCATTTAGTTTGAGGTGGCATTGTGACATGTCATCCTACTTGTAATATGACTTGGATGGTCAAGTCAAACACATGAGAATCTAGGCATCCCATTTGAGGTGGCACTAATATGCCATGAGTCGGCATCTTGTGGTATGATAGAGAAGTTATTTTGTATGACATAATCTATGACATGTAAGAGCCAAGTATAGAGATTCCTATGACAAGTGAAGACACGTGTCAGAGAGCATCTTTGCATGTGAGGAAGACATTTTTGGGTGCCCAAGTTGGGTTATGACATGTTGTAAGAGGAATATGCTATATTTAGTCTTGTATGACGGATTCTCTTACAACATTAAGTGTTGTTATGTGGGGAAAATTTTATGATAGCTGTAAGATGCGTAAGAGCATCTGTCATAGCCTATTTTTAGCCTGGAGTGCTCCATCTTGGGAAGTCAAATCTGCCATGTATGATAGATGTAAGAGAGGTGTATTCATGTTGGACAAGTGTCCTTGGGTGTGTGAAATGGGCCATGTGGCCAAGATGGACGCCCACCTCTAGAAGCTTCTCAGTTATGCCTTGTAACTTTATATAATGAGGTGCTTGGAGTAGTAGTATGCATAGTGTTTATACAGGTATTGTTATGTTGCCATAATTACTCTAGAAATGACTTTTGAAGACTCCTAGAAGAACTTGCATTGCAAGTGTATTGCAAACACCTTTGTTTTGATAAGACATTGTGTAGGTTTTGGAGTGTGGGTTTTTTCACCTGAAAAGGTTTTCCCCATGTACATCTTGTGTCACTCTCATTTTAAGTGTTGTTGTTTGTTGTTTTAATCTCTATGTTACATGCTTAGCATAACTCCAATTGTAAGGATCTAAAAATTTGCATACTATTCCCCTCATTAGATAGGTGTAGGAAGCATTTCCACATACCTTGCTTCCTTTCAGTTGGTATTAGAGCTTGATCACCTTTGATCGTAGTTGTTGGGTAGGGGTTTTTTGTACCAATTTTTGATTGAGTGGGAGTATGTGTAGAGTATTGTGTGATCTTGTTGCAGGAAGGAGATGGCAGGCACATTTGAAAGGATAGATTTGGAAAAGTTTAATGGCAGGAATTTCGAGTTGTGGAAACTCAAAATGGAAGACATGCTTGTTGATAGAGATCTACGGGAAACTATATCCGGCACAAAACCAACGACAATGGATCAAGAAGAATGGGCTATCAAAGATTGAAAAGCTAAGTGTCTTGTGAGACTTTATTTAGCTGATTCCGTCCTATTAAATGTTCATGAAGAGAAGACCGCGAAAGAGCTGTGGAAGAAACTTGGTGATGTTTCTCAAGCTAAATCGATGGTAAACAAGTTATTTCTAAGGAAGAAGTTGTATTCTCTAAGGATGGATGATGGAGGATCTATTGCATATCATCTGAATGCCTTTAACATGCTAGTTGCACAGTTGACTTTAGTTGGTGTGAAAATGGAGCAGGATCGTTGCATGACCTTTCTTTGTTCTTTGCTAGACTCATGGGAACACCTTGTCATGGCCATTGGGAGTACCACAACCACCTTCAAGATGGATGAAGTGGTATCTTTGCTGTTATCTGAAGAAATGTAGAGAAAGTCTTCTGAGTCAGCTAAGGAGGCTCTTACAGTTCGTGGTAGACCCAAAGAGAAGGGGAAGAAGAAGGTCAAGAAAGATGAAAGGGGCAAATCTAAATCCTATAGGAGATCCAAATCTCTTGGAAAATCGAAGGCACTACGTTGGAAGTGTGGTAAATTGGGGCACTTCTGAAAGGAGTGTAAAAAGGAGAAGAAGAAAAATAAGAACTTCTCTGATTCTGATTCTGATTCTGACAAATCTCAAGATGATGGTGATGCTTTTGTTGCTTCCTTGGCCACCCATGCATTGGAAGATGTGTGGCTGATTGACTCTGGTGCTTCTTTCCACATGACCTTGCATCAAGGTTGGTTCACAAAGAATGAAGAATATGATGGTGGGAAGGTGTACCTGGGTGATGACTCTCATCTGAATATAGTTGCCCGTGGAAGAGTCTTGATCCAATTCCCTGATGGACAAGTGAAGGGGATCTATGGAGTTTTGCACATCCCTAGTTTAGCACATAACCTTCTTTCTATAAGTAAGTTGAATGATGTGGGTGTGCATGTTGTCTTCTCAAATGGAGGATGCAAGATGACAAGAGGAGCTATGGTGCTTGCTAAGGGTACTCTATTTCAGATGGATGTATGCATTGTTTAGTGCAATAGTTCTTCTGTTTTGAAGAAAAAAGCTTCAGATTCTTCATCCTCACCATTGGAACCATCAGTGAAGAAGTGTGTTGCTTGAACATCCAATGGTCGTGCTTTTTGGGTACCTAAGGGTGCCAATGCTTTGGATTTGAAACTTCCTACTGAGAAGACAATATTGTGGCATGAGAGACTTGGTCACATTGGTGAGAAGGGTCTTAGAGCCCTAAAAAATAAAAACATCGTTGAGGGGTTAAATGATTGTAATCTCGAGTTTGACTTTTGTGAACATTGTGTATATGGAAAGCTAAACTGTGTTTAATTTTACTCTAGTTCTCACAAGTCTTCTGGGGTGTTGGATCTAATTCATTTTGCTGTGTTTGGTCCTGTGAATGTTACTTTGATTTCTAAATCATTATATTTTGTATCATTCATTGATGGTTACAGTAGGAGGACATGGATTTATTTTCTCAGAAGCAAATCTGAAGTCTTTAGTTGGTTCAAAGAGTTTAAATCTTTTGTTGAGAATCAGTTTGGTAAAAAGATTAAGTATTTGAGAAATGATAATGGTGGTGAGTTTTGTTTCATAGAGTTTGATATGTTCTGTAAAGACCATGGGATTAAAAGATATAAGACAACTCCATACACCCCTCAGCAAAATGGAGTTGCAGAGAGGATGAACATAATGTTGATGGAGAGGGCTAGGAGTATGCTTAGTGGAGCTGGCCTTGAACAAAAATTTTGGGCTGAAGCTGTAGCCACTACTTGCTACCTGGTTAACAGGTCTCCTACTTCAACGCTCGTTGATAAGACACCATGGAGGTGTGGTCTGGTAAGAAGCCCTTGTTGAGACATCTTTGTGTTTTTGGTTGTGAGGCATATGCACATGTGCCTAAAGAGAAGAGGTCAAAATTGGAGAACAAGGTAGTTAAGTGTATCTTCATTGGCTATGTTGTTGGTGTGAAAGGGTACAAGCTTTGGGATCCTATGGCTGAGAAAGTCTTGTATAGTAGAAGTGTTATTTTCAGAGAGGTAACTCCTATTTTTTTCAGCTAGAAGAAAAAGAAAAGAAAGAGGATGTGGTTCAGGTTCCTACTACCCCTGAGAAGACTGAACCAAAAGATCCTGTTGGACCCGATGATGAGGAGAGCTCTAGCAGCTCTAAAAGTTTAGAAGAGGAAGAAGAACCTCCACTTCAGCTTTTGAAGAGGTCCACATGAATCAGGAAGCAACCTGCGAGGTTTGGTTATTCATTGCTTGATCTAGTTGTGTTTTTGCTTTGATTTCTAACACTGATGAGCCTGGAATTGTTGGAGAGGCTATGGGTATGAAAGATGTAGGTTCCTATAAGGAGGCCATGGAAGAGGAGATGAATTCTTTGGAAAAGAATAAAACTTGGAACTTGGTGCCCTTTCCTGAAGGACATAAACCTGTTGGATGTAAATGGGTGTTCAAAAAGAAATTTGGTGTAGATGGCAATGTTGAGAAGTATAAGGCTAGATTGGTTGTGAAGGGGTATTCTTAGGTGGAGGGAATTGATTATGGTGAGATTTTCTTTCCCATTGCAAAGTTGACATCTATTCAGTTCTTGTTATCTCTTGCAACAACTTATGACATAGAAGTGGAACAAATGGATGTGAAGACAACTTTCATTCATGGTGACTTGGAGGAAGAAATCTATATGTCACATCCAGAGTACTACGTGGTGAAAGGCAAATAAAATCTAGTTTGCAAGTTAAAGAAGTCTTTGTATGGTTTGAAACAATCTCCTAGGATGTGGTACCAAAAGTTTGATGCCTTTGTATTGAGTATTGGATTTCTGAGAACGAAATCAGATCATTTTGTTTATTACAAATTTGACAATGATTGCATTCTCATTATAGCATTGTATGTTGATGATATGTTACTAATTGGGAATGGTAAAGGTTTGATTTTTTATTTGAAGTCTCAGTTGTCAGCACAGTTTGAAATGAAAAATTTAGGGGCAGCTAGGTACATTCTAGGGATGGAGATTAGAAGAGACATAGCAAACATAAAACTTTGGTTAGGCCAGAGTAAGTATGTTAACACTGTGTTTGAGAGATTCAATATGGTGGATTGTAGACCATTGACTATTCCTATTACAATGGTGACAAAGTTATATGTTGGTGATTGTACAAAGTCTCCTTCTAAGATGGAGGATATGAGAAGAGTACCTTATGCTAGTGCAATTGGCAACTTGATGTATGCTATGGTATGTACAAGACCAGACACAGACCATACATTGCCCAAGCAGTGGAAGTCCTTAGTTGGTTTATGGCTAATCTTGAACGGGTACACTGGGATGCAATGAAGAGAGTGTTCAAATATTTGTGGGGTACTTCCGAGTATTCCCTATGTTATCATGGTTATCCTATAGGACCTCAACATTCTGTGAGTATGCGTGGATTTGTGGATTCTGATTGGGTAGGTGACATTGACAGTAGGAGATCCACCAGTGCCTACATATTCACTATGTTTGGTGGAGCAATTAGTTGGATGAGTAAGTGACAAAATGTGGTTGCTTTGTCCATGATAGAAGCATAGTACATGGAATCTACTCATGCTTGTAAGGAAGCCATTTGGCTTAAGAGGTTGTGTTCAGATATTGGTTTTGATGCAGGACATATTACTATATGTTGTGACAGTCAAAGTGCAATTTGCTTAGCAAAGAATCCTACTTTCCATGCTAGAACAAAGCACATTGATGTTCAATATCATTTTGTTTGTGATATTATAGAAGATGGGAAGGTGATATTGGAGAGGGTTGACACTTTGATGAATGTTGCATATGCATTGATGAAACCTATGGGCATAGATAAGTTTAGATGGTGTTCAGAGTCTATGGGCCTCTTGGCCCCTAGTAGTTAAATCTTGTCAGTCTATTGGCTCTTGCAAGGTGTTTGACAAGTGGAAGAATGTTGGGAATTAAGGTGTCTCAACCTTTGCAAATTCCTAGCATATGATATTCATTTATGTATTTATTTATTTGCCTAATTTTGTATTTACTTGCACATCTTGTTTTGTCATTTAGTTTGAGGTGGCACTGTGACATGTCATCCTACTTGTAATATGACTTGGATGGTCAAGTCAAACACATGAGAATCTAGGCATCCCATTTGAGGTGGCACTAATATGCCATGAGTTGGCATCTTGTGGTATGACAGAGAAGTTGTTTTGTATGACGGAATCTATGACATGTAAGAGCCAAGTATAGAGATTCCTTTGACAAGTGAAGACAAGTGTCAGAGAGCATCTTTGCATGTGAGGAAGGCATCTTTGGGCACCCAAGTTGGGTTATGACATGTTGTAAGAGGAATATGCTATATTTAGTCTTGTATGATGGATTCTCTTACAACATTAAGTGTTGTTATGTTGGGAAGATTTTATGATTGCTATAAGATGCGTAAGAGCATCTGTCATAGCCTATTTTCATCCTGGAGCGTTCCATCTTGGGAAGTCAAATCTTCCATGTATGATAGTTGTAAGAGAGGTGTATGCATGTTGGACAAGTATCCTTGTGTGTATGAAATGGGCCATGTGGCCAAGATGGACGCCCACCTCTAAAAGCTTCTCAGTTATGCCTTGTAACTCTATATAATGAGGTGCTTGGAGTAGTAGTATGCATAGTGTTTATACAGGTACTATTATGTTGCTGGAATTACTCTAGAAATGACATTTGAAGACTCCTAGAAGAACTTGCATTGCAAGTGTATTGTAAACACCTTTGTTTATATAATACATTATGCAAGTTTTGGAGTGTGGGGTTTTTCACCTAAAAAGGTTTTCCCCATGTACATCTTATGTCACTCTCATTCTATGTGTTGTTGTTTTCTGTTTTAATCTCTATGTTTCATGCTTAACATAACTGTAATTGTAAGGATCTAAAAATTTTCATACTATTCCCCTCATTAGATCGGTGTAGGAAGTGTTTTTGTGTACCTTTCTTCCTTTCACTAACCACAGAGCCATTAGGTTTTGAAAAATCTTTAAACTGTGTTCATTGATCTTCTTTTTCACAGGCTCAGAAGATCAAATGAGGACCATAGATCTTGTTTTTCTACCTGTTCAAAGGATTGCAACCGATGAGGACCGGTCTCCCTAGGCGAGGGGGCCGGTCATTCCACAAAAGTGACCCCTTCACTTTATAACTTAAGGGAAGGTTAACCTCTTAACACTAGTCACCATTAGATTATAACATAAAGGGAAACTGTCACTTTAGACTTAAAGCCATAAGTTTAGGGTTTAAAAAGCAGTGTTAGGACTTAGGGTTTTTTAGGACTTAGGGCTTAGGATCTGACCTGAATTTAGATAAAACTTAAACCTTAATTTTTGTGACTCAGTAGTGTAGACAGGAACTATTTTTCGACAGAGAAAGGAGCAGATTAATTGAGCCAAGAAGATTAGTAATTGAAGGGTCTCAAACTTTGACAACTTATAGATTTAAAAGGCATCTAAACACTTAGGGTCTAGGTTTGGTATATGGATAAACAAAACCCTAAAAGTTTTACTCCGAGCGGAGACAAAAAAACATGTAAAGCTTGATGAAAGGAGACATTTAACACTTGAAGGTCATAGTTGCAAAAACATGACAAAGCCTAGAATGAACCCAAAGGAATGAGATCACAAACTAAACTCCTAAAGTATAGCAGAGGACAGAAAGAAATACTTGTGAAAAGAGATCATCAATGACATCAACAACAACATAGAGAAAATACCATCATTCTCCTTACAAAGAAAATATCATGAGACACCCTCTTCAATAGCATGAACTCCCTTATATAGATCATTGTGAACTCAACATCAAACGCTAAATTTTGTCCATTAAAAATACTTATCAAATTGGTAACACCAAGCATAAAATTGTGTTGACATCAATGCCAACAAGCCAAACTCATGTGTCAAATGCCAAAGGGTCAACAATCTCCCCCTTTGGCATTGATGGCAACATTATATATCTTCCATAGTCTTGGCCACAAACAAATGACAGAGATCAAAGATAAGTTGCAATGATTAATCATAAACCTTTGATAAAGATGAAAGACCAAGTTGCATATTTGATCCTGACAGTCCTAATGACTGTTCTGCCTTTCTAGCATATAGTCCTAATGACTATTCTCGTGTCAACATCAGTGTTCTGATGTCCTACACCATACTCTCTGTATTTGATGTCTGATCTCTGATCATATCATCAAGGAATTATCAAAGATTGATCAATATCAACACCACCACAATAGAGATCAACAAACATGCACTTTGCATATTAACACTGCACATTCACTATCTTGTTCTGCATATTACAATAGAGATGCACTGTCCTATTCTAACACCTTTGTCATACTTCAACAACATCACTATTAGTGATATAAGGAAACTATTCCCCCTTTGGCATCAATGCCAAAGGTAGGATGAAGGAGCTCCCCCGATAAAAAATGACAACCTCCAAACATTAACAACAAAAGAAGGCTTCCCAAGAGAAAAATGGATTGTCAAATGGACATCATATGGATTAAGAATCCAGAGCATACTACATAACACTTCTACAATGACTAACAACTCCTCATTTCATAAAAGAAGGAAGGAATACAATGAGTAACAACAAAGAGCATCTACACAACAGATTACATTCCAAAATCACGATCAACTTTAAGCAGCAGATTGCAAGGTCCATGAACATACGAAACAAACATGTAAGCTCCCCCTGAAACCAACACACCTCATGAACTTAGTTGAGAGTGGAGAGAGAGATAACTCCTAACTTGAGTCTCAAATGTTCAAAAACATCCTTTGACAAAGGTTTGGTAAAAATGTCAACAACTTGATCTCTTGTGGCAACATATGTCATAGCAACCTCATTGGTCATCACTTTCTCTCTCAAGAAATGATTCTTGATGTCAATATGTTTGATTCTTGAATGCATAAAAAGGTTCTTAGAGATATTTATAGCACTAGTATTGTCACATAGAACTAAAACATGTTGATAAACTTCCACTTTCATATCCTTAAGAGCTTGGACCATCCAGAGTACCTGAGAACAACAAGAAGTAGCTACAATATACTCTGTCTCAGCAGTGGAAAGCGAGACTGATTCTTGTTTCTTGCTTGTCCATGCCACCAATCTATCTCCTAGGAAAAATGCTCCTCCACTAGTGCTTTTCCTGTCATCTATGCAACCAACCCAATCAACATCAGTATAAGCTATCAAAGTGAAGTAATTGTTGACAGGATACCATTTAACCCATAATCAAGTGTGTTTTTCAAATATCTAAATATTCTTTTAACTACCTTAACATGTGTCTCTTTAGGATTAGATTGAAACCTAGAGACCATACCCACAGCTTGCATGGTATCAGGCCTTGTAGAAGTAAGATATGCTGCAAGTATATGCCTAACTGGTGTTGTCATTGATGTCAACATATCAGTGTTGTTATTGGTGTCAACTATGCTCTTGTTTTGATGCTTGTTTGTAATGAGTTAGATGCTTTGTATTTGCCTATGTAAGTATTGGAGATCCTGATATTGAGGATATTGAGAAAATTTGCTCCTCCACTGGAAACAGTGTGTTGTAGAGTATCTTTGTTTACAACAGAATAGTCCAGTAGATTGCTCCACATTTCCTATTGAATGAATATCTTTGTCTGCAGATTGGAAGTTGTTTAGAGGCATGTCTGAAGATGCTATGTTCCAATTTTGAGACTCTGATATGAATATTTGAGTGAGTTATGTTCACCAGAGTGAAAACTACTTTTTCTGAGTATTCACTGGTGATAGGGAGAATGTATTATGCTCCACATTCTTCCGCAGTTAAGTATTCAATCTGTGGTTCTGGAATCAAGTTGACCTAATGATGATAAGTGCCCTCAACTCAAATGGTTCATGATTTGGTGGTCCGCAAGAAATCCTTTCTTTATGACAATGGCTGATAGTGTTGTTTAAGTGCTCTGGTTTGAAGAACCCTTTTGACAAATTGGCTAGAGGTTGTGCAGATGTTCTTGGTGATTACAATGTGCTTGTGGACGTCTCCTAATTGTGTTCCTACCTTTAGATTGGTCCGCAAAGAGAAATTGGGATCGTGGATGAAGATTGCTCTTAGAAGACTTAGTGTTAACACCAGTCTTGACCGACTTGGTTGTTTTCACCTCTTGCAGAGATGCATTGAAGATTGTAGAAGCATGTCATGGCATGGAAGATTGCATTTGAATCCTAGCTAAGGCATGGCATGATTAACATACATCTTTACATCTTTTCCTTAGCTAATTTTGTTTAGGTCTAGACCTATTTCCATGTATGTTTGTAATGCCGACCTTGGAGATTGTTCCAATGGTTGATGAATGTAATGCCGACCTTGATGTACATTCCAAGGTCGATGAATTGTAAAAAAGCATGTAAAGTAGTTGCAAAAATATATCCAAGGCATGAAAATGAAAAGATAAGTGTGAAGGTATAAAAGAGCAGAGCAGAGGAGTAATACTGTGCTTCAATGGAACTAAACCCATGCATGGAGTAGATGCTATCAAATTAGTTCACCAATGCTTGGCGGTGAGCTAACCCTTAGCAGTGAGCCACCCCTTGGTAGTGAGCCAATCTTGGCAGCGAGCCTTAACATTTGCAGTAACCATATTGGGCAGTGAGCCTCTATTTTTTGGTATTGTTATAACATATATATTTTTGTGGGCTAACACCCACCGTGGTTTTTCCCTTTTAGGGTTTTCCATGTAAAAAACCCAGTGTCTCATGTGTTGAGTTTCTTATTTCATGCTTTCATGATTAAATCTAAATAATAGTAAACAAGTGTTTGATGTGTTAATGTTCATAAATAGTCAAAGTTTTGAAGACAATTGATTAACCCCCCCTCTTAGTTGTTTGGTGCATTTCAACAAGATATAGAAGGCTGCCAATCATAGATTTGTATAATGTTTGATTAACCAAATTAGATTCATCTTGTAACCATAGGTGTGCCAACTGATCTACAATCTTCCATCTTAAACTTCTTGAGAATTTCCTTTATGTACTTACCCTGAGATATGAAAATGCCATTTGCTAATTGACTTACTTGCAAACCAAGGAAGAAAGTTCACCTAACATTGACATTTCAAACTCCTTTTGCATATCATTGGCAAACATCTTACACATCTGATCACTATCACCACCAAATATGATATCATCAACATATACAATGACTATCAACATGCTATTACCTTCTTCTTTGAAATACATGTTACTAGATGCACTACCTTTTTTGTAACCTTGCTGCTGCAAATAGTTGTCAAGCCTAGAATACCATGCTCTTGGAGCTTTCTTTAGGCCATAAAAGGCTTTTTTCAATTTGCATACATAGTCCATGTATTCATGTACCTTGAAACCTTCTGGTTGTTCCATATAAACCTCTTCATCTAAGTAACCATTTAGAAAGGCAGATGTAACATCCATTTGGTATACTTTGAACTTTTTATGGATTGAATAGGCAAGAAACATCCTAATGACCTCATGTCTTGCAACAGGTGCAAAAGTTTCATCAAAATCCAAACCTTCAATTTGATAAAAATCTTTACAAACTAACCTTGCTTTATTTCTTGTGATTTGCCCATATTCATCCAACTTGTTTCTAAAAACCCACTTAGCTCCTATAACATTCTTATTCTCAAGTCTAGGTACAAGTTCTCATGTTTCATTTTTCTCAATTTGACTCAATTCTTCTTTCATAGCTCTAATCCAATCTTCATCCTTACTAGCCTCTTCATAAGATTTAGGTTCTAACTTAGAGAGTAAGGAATAATTTACCTCTTCTTGCTGCATTTCTTTGAGTTTTCTTCTTGTCATGACACCATCCTCTTTGTTGCCAATAATCTAATTTTTTGAATGATCTCTTTTGACAAACATAGGTAGTGTTTTGGTTTGTGATGGACCTCCTTCTTCAAAATCAATACTCTCTTTGGGTGTACTAGGAGTTGTTTGAGGCTGTATGGTACTCTTCTTGTGTGAACTAGGAGTTTGAGGTTGTTCTTCATTAGATTCAATCTTTACTTCATCTGTTGGTTCCTCATAAACAGGGTTAGAATTCACATAGGACAGATGAGTTAGATCTTCATCAACATTAACATGCACACTCTCAACAATCTTATGGAGACATTTATTATAACATTTATAAGATTTACTAGTTGTAGAATAGCTTGAGAGTAAACCTTCATCAGCCCTAGTATCAAACTTACCAAGATTGCCATCTTCTCTCCTGATTGTACATCTGTTTCCAAAGATTTTAAAGTACTTAACTGATGCAGGTCTACCTTTCAACAGTCCATATGGTGTTTTGTCACTATTTGGTCTTAACTTGCCTCTATTAAGAATGTAGACTATTGCATGCACTGCTTCCTTCCAATATTGATCAGGTAACTTGGAATCTTTCAACATAGTTCTAGCCATGTCTTGGACTGATATGTTCTTTCTCTCAACTACACCATTTTGTTGAGGTGTCCTAGTTGCTAAAAAGTGCCTCCTAATTCCATGGTGCTCACAATCCTCATTAGACTCAACTGAAGTGTACTCTCCACCTCTATCCAACCTTAAGCACTTGATCTTCTTACCAATCTCATTTTCAACCATAGATTTGAAAATTTTGAATCTCTCTAAGGCCTGAGATTTCTCTCAAGTATAAATGTAACCCATGCCATCTTAGAAAAGTCATCAATGAATAGCATAAAGTACCTTTCACTGTTTAAGCTCTTTGTCCTTGTTGGTCCACATATATCTGTATGAACTAGGTCCAAAGGTTGAGTATTTGAATACTCTTTTGTCTTGAAGCTTGTCCTTGTTTGTTTACCTTCTTGACATTCCTTACAAAATTCATTTGATGGCTTACCGAGGATAGGCATATGTCTCACAACATTGTTCTTTCTTACCTTCACTAGATGATCAAAATTTATATGACGCATTCTTTAATTATGCCATAACCAACTCAAATCAGTTTTCCTTAACAAACATTTGCCATACTTTACATCCTTCAAATGATACAAATTACTTGCTATCCTATTTGCTTCAGAAACTATTTGACCAATACTTGCATTGATTATCTCACACCCACTAGTATGAAACACAAGATTATAACCTTTATCACACATTTGGCTTACACTCAATAAATTGTGTTGTAAACCTTCAACATATAAAACATCATGAATGTTTGTTTTTACATCAATGCTTAATGTGCCTTTTCCAATGATTTGAGTAGTAGCATTATCTCCAAATTTAACAGTACCACCATTCCATTTTTCTAAACTAGTGAACTCACTCTTGTCTCCAATCATATGACTAGAGAATCCACTGTCAACTACCCAAGGACTGCTTTTACCTTTGACATGGAATGTTGTTTGCACTATCATAGACTTCTCTTCTATCCTCTTCTATACCCAAAGCTTTGTACACTTCTTATTATCTTCATTTGTGTATTCTTATTCTAATCTCCAGGGGATTGAACTAAATTTTATTGTTATTTAGGACTTATTTTTGTTGATACAAATTGTTTAAACCCTGATTTTTGAGGCTGCATGAATCCATTTCTACAAAACTTTGCAATGTGACCAAAATTATTACAAATATAACATATATATTGAATTCAAACCAGCTAATGGAGCAAAAGGATTGTTTCCAACAAAATTAGGTCTATTCATTCTTCTAGCCCTACTTATGCAATTACTTGCTTTGTGTCCATATTTATTGCAACAAAAACAATAACCATGAAAAGAATAGAAGAACCTAGTTTGTCTTGGAAATAAAGTTCTTTGCAATCCTTGCTTAGGAGTGTGGACTCTCCTGAATCCATCATCATTTGAAGTCTTAACTTCTAATTTTCTAGCAGCAGTACTAGATTCTTCTTTATGACAAGTTGTACCAATTGACTTACCAATAACATCTTTGAAACTTTGTCCTCCTTCACAACCTAGTCCTGATTTGTTTGAAACAAACTTTTGACTTTGAATCAATTTGTCAAAAAGTTCAGTACTTTGCTCACGTTTGAGGGATTGATTTAACTCTTCTTTCACCTTCTCTAACTGTTTTCTTAAGGACACTACTTATGCCTCTAACTTCTGATAGTCCTCTACTTTTGTTTACATGTCCAACTTTGTCACTTGTTCAATCCTTTTAGACTCTTCCAACTATAATTTTAGATCTGCAATGTGTTTATCAAATTCTTCAAGTTTAACCTTAAGTTTTTCATTCCTTTTCCTTTCATGTTTTAGGTCAGCAAGTGCAAAGATCATCTCTCCCTCAAAATCAACTTCTTCTTCTTCAGAATCATCATATTCTTCAACATTAATGTTTTCTACTTCTTCTTTTTCAAAATCCATAAACACACATTCATTTTGAACAGTAGCACATGAATTATCATCAGAACTGCTATCTTCATCTACATACAAGATTTTCTTCCTCGTGCCAAAAGATCTTTTCCCCTTTTTTGAGTTATCATAATTCTTAGGGTTATCTTCTTTATTTTTTGCACTTAGAGGACACTTGGAAGCAAAATGACCAGCTTTAGCATAGTTAAAGCACTTAAAAGGCAACTTACCATTGTACTTGCCTGATCCTCTTTTCAATCTTCTTACAAATTTGGATTCTTGATCATCTAACTCAGAATTTGAATCTGCCTCTTTATCCTTTTTGACAGATTTAAAGGCTGCCTCTTTGCTTGTAGACTCATCATTGCAAATCCTCATTTCATAGGCTGTGAGGGTACCATGTAGTTCATCTAAGGAGATTTTGTTCAAATCCCTAGCGTCTTCAATTGCAGAGACCTTAGAATCATACTTTGAAGATAATGACCTTAAAACCTTTTTAACCACTACAGGATCTTTCACTTCCTCTCCTAGACCACTAATGGCATTAACTGTTTCTTGAACTCTAAGGAGATAATCTGATATGTTTTCATCTTCAGTCATTTTTAGTCCTTCAAACTTTGCCCTAAAGGTTTGCAACTTAGCTTCTTTGATCTCAACATCACCTTGGTAAATACTGACCAACTTGTCCCACACTTCCTTAGCAGATTTACAATGCACATCCTTGACTAAAATTTCATTTGTCAGCCCACAACAAATGGAATTCTTGGCCTTTGCATTGCATTCATACTCTCTTTTTTCATCAACTTGCAGACATTTTTACTAAACCTCTACCTAAGGACTCTTTTGAGTATCTCAGGGAGAAGTTAGGGGTTAGTACCCCTCCAGCTCTGAATTAAGGTGCACTGATGTGCATTAGTCCAGTGGATCTCACAGTCATATCTTGTGGCCTGGATTGATGATAGGAAGCTACCACTCAGGGGAGCAGTCTGTATGATTCTGAAGTATTGATGCAAGTATGTGCCCTTTTCCATTGATGTCAAAGGGGGAGAGAAGGCATGTGAAAAACAAAAGTGGTTGCTGATCAAAGGGGGAGGAGCAAAGAAAGAGAAGACATATGAATGATTGCTGTTGATAGGGGGAGCTATGTCAGTTAGTGAGGAGAATTTCTTGTCTTGATGGTTAAAACAATTTTTCACATCATATGTTGCCATCAATGACAAAGGGGGAGATTGTTGCAAGTATGGGCCTAACTGGTGTTGTCATTGATGTCAACATACTCTTGTTGCATTGATGTCAAGGATTGGATGAGTTGTGTGCTGAGGATATATAGAAAATTATTCCTATTAGAAACAGTGAAGACATTGAAGCTCTATGAAGTGAAGATCAGAGAATGCACATCAAAGGGTTTGTAGATATGTGTCTAAAGATGATCCAATCAAGATTTGAGAGGTCCGCATGAAGATTTGGAGAAGTTATGGCCATATGAGTAAAACTGGTTCTGGCAGCTGTTCAGAGGTGACAGAGTGACACAAATAGGTCTAGTGAGATCCATAAATGCAATATCTTGTTCTGTGGATTTGGTGGAATGTTTAAGAAGCCAATGTGAATTGACAACTCAATTGGCTCATGGTTTGGAGGTCCGCAAGCATTTATTCTAATGTGACAGTGATGATAGACTGTGTCCTTGAGGTTCCAGATGAAGATGCGAATGCTTTTAGTAAGTGAAGTGGTGTGGATGTTCTTGGTGATTCAGGCAAGCTTGTGGGGGCCTCTAGATTGTGTCTAGTTCATGTTGGCGGTCCGCATTGAATATTGAGCTCGTAATTAAAGATTTACTCTCAGGTGATGGTGTACTTCCTAATCATGGTCGACCAAATGTTTTACACATTTTACGGATGATCTTGAAAATGTTCTGCGAAGCATGGCATGTTCCTCAAAGAAGATTGAGGTCCCAGATATGTGTGGCCGACAGTGTGGTGATACGCATGAAGTCTTTGCAACAAATCAAGTTGTATTTTTGTAACTACTCTATAATAAAATAAAGTATGTTGTGGCGACTTTGATGATTATCCCAAAGTTGATGTCTTGTATAAATAAGATTTGTGAAGTCATTTCAAAGTATCCTTGGTTGAGATGAAAAAGTGGTAGAGAAGAGAAGAGCGAAAAGTAGAGCAGAAGTATTGAGCTTAAATGGAACTGTCTCAAGCATGGTGAAGATGCTAATCTCAAGTTCAAGTATGTAATATTTATATTATTCTGTAGACAGTGTGTCTCCTATAGGTAGTGGGCCTCTTGTGAGCAGTGTGCTCGGATAGTGAGCCCTAATTGGCAAGTGCCATTTGGTTCTTCTTATTCTTTTAACAGAGAATACAATCTTGGGTTAGTCACCCCATGGTTTTTCCCTTAACCGGGTTTTCCATGTTAAAATCTTGATATCATATGTGTTAATGTGTTTCTGCTCTTGAGTTATTGCATTGTGCTTCCATGATTGAATCATTATTATGTTGTAGAAATATAAGAAGGATTTAAGTGTTTAAAGAAAATAAAGTTTTTGTGACAACTGATTCAACCCCCCTCTTAGTTGTTTGTCCTAAAACCATCAATTGGTATCAGAGCTAAGTTCCTCTAAAAGAGCTTAACCACTTGAGGAGATCCAAAATGTCTTCCTACAAAAAGGATAGTCTGAGGTTTGATGGAACAAACTACACTCTTTGGAAAAGCTGCATGGAATGTCACTTGCAATGTATGGGATTTCAATATTGGAACATGACTATAAAGAAGTATATTCCTCCAAAGAATGGTCTGACAACTACAGATGAAATCAGAGATGCTGAAGATAATCTTCGAGCTAAAGAAGCCTTACTAAGTGCCTTATCTAATTCAGCGCTAACAAATGTTATGGATTTAAAAACTGCATATGAAATTTGGTCAAAGCTGGCACTTCTACATGAAAGAGAGAAATATGTTAAATGTGCCAAGCTACAAAGTTTGAAAGGAAAAGTCAAAAACTTGAAGATGAATGAAGATGAAAATATCACTACATTTATGCCAAAAGTAAATGAGCTTGTTTGTGGCATTAGATGTGTTGGTGGAACCTTGGATGAAGATGAGATTGTCGCCAAAGTTCTCAGATCCTTACCTCCTGCTTACAAACACAAGGTTACTGCTATTGAGGAATTCAAATATTTATCAAATATCACAAGGGATCAATTGTTTGGGAAATTAGCTGCATTTGAATTGGCTGAGTTTGGAGATGCACCTCCCAAGACTGAATCTGCATTCAAATCTAGTGCCTCTGCAAAAGGCAAACAAAGGTATGATCTAGGAGAAAATTCCTCAAAGAAATTATCATGGTATGAAAAAGCAAGAAAAGCTTTGGAAGAAGATGAGGCAGAAGCTACTCAACTTGAAGCCCTTATTGCAAAAAGACTACCAAGAGGATTTGGTAAGTATGAAGGAAAATTGCCCTTCAAATGTTTCAACTACAACAAGATTGGTCACTTTGCCTCAAGGTGTCTGAAAAGATTTTCAAGGACAAATCCAAATAGATCAAGGTTCCAAAAGAAATGTTACTATGTTCATGAAGATGATGATGATGAAGGAGTAACAGATGATGAATCAGAGACATGAATGAAATTCGGAAGTGACTGGGTGTTTATTGCCATCAAGGAAGAAGATATAATACCCATTGAATCTGTCAATCATAAACTGATAGAAAGAGATCTGGTTGCTCAAGTTGAAGAAAAGGATGAATGGGTCATTGATAGTGGATGCTCCCACCATATGACTGGTGATAAAAATAAGTTCATAGATCTGGAAAGATATGGAGGAGTTGTAAAATTTGGCGATAATTCTGCTAGCAGAATTAGAGGCAGAGGAACTATTTCTTTTGATGGAAAGAACAAAACCAGTGATGTACTGTATGTTGAAGGTTTGAAGCATAATCTTCTCAATGTTGGGCAGTTAGTGGACAAAGGCTATGATCTCCGATTCAAAAATGGAAAATGTAAGATCTTTGAAAGTTCTGGAACAAAAATTGCATCCGGTACTCAAACAAAAGGTAACATCTTCCATTTGGTTGGTTTTGGCAAAAGTTTATTTGTTCAAATTGATCAGAGTTGGTTGTGGCATAGGAGAATGTGTCATGTAAATTTTGATAATATCATCAAGATAAGCAACACTCAGGCTGTAAGAGATCTTCCAAGACCGCTGAAACCTACTAACAATTTGTGCAAAGAATGTCATTTGGGTAAGCAGAGCAGAGTCACATTTAAAAGTAAGGAACGATCTTCTACCGGATTGTTAGACTTAGTACACACTGATCTATGAGGACTGGCAAGATTCAGGAGTCTACAAGGTGATAGATATTTCATGTTACTAATTGATGACCACTCCCAGATGATGTGGGTGACTTTCCTATAAGAGAAACCTGAAGCTCTTGAGAAGTTCAATGTATTCAAGGCTATGGTAGAAAATGAAACTAGGTTAAACATAAAATGTCTTAGGTCTGATAGAGGTGGTGAATTCACATCCAGAGAGTTCATAGAATTCTATGAGAAACATGGGATAAAGAGATAGTTGTCTTCTCCAAGGACTCCACAACAGAATGGAGTAGTGGAAAGAAAGAACTAGACCATCCAGGAAGCATCTAGAACCATGACATGATGGAAGTAAATGTCCCTCAGATCTACTGGAGAGAAGCTGTAAGCACTGCTGTCTATACTCTTAATCAAGTACAAATCAGAAGCAATACTGGTAAGACCCCTTATGAACTTTGGTTTGGCATCACTCCTACTATGAAGTATTTCAGATTCTTTGGTAGTAAATGTTACATTAAAAGAGATGAAGACCTTGGCAAATTTGATGCTAGAAGTGATGAAGGAATATTCTTGGGTTACTCTACTCAAAGCAAAGCATACCGATGTTATAACAAGAGATTAAGAAAGATTGTAGAAAGTACAAATGTGAAGGTTGATGAAGGCATTGAAAATCCCTCAAGGTTTTATGAGTATGAAGCAAATGATTAGAATGATGTTCTAGTCCAAGAAGATCTAGCCCCTTCTGTAGTTTAGATTCAGACTAATCCAGAGAATCCTGAAACTCAGGAAGAAGAGATAAGTTTGAATGAAACTATCCAAGAAATAGAAGTGCAAGAAATTCCCAAAACTCCTAGGTACGTAAGACTGAATCATTCTGAAGACCAGATCATAGGTGATAGAAGCAAAGGTGTTCATTCAAGAAGAAAGATTGCTCAATATTTAGAGAAGTATTGTCTGATTTCAAAGATTGAACCAAAAATAATAAGTGAAGCATGCAATGATAAAAGTTGGGCCAAAGCAATGGAGGAAGAGTTGATGCCGATTGAGAAAAATCACACTTGGGATCTTGTTCCCAGACTAGAAACAAAAATGTGATTGGGACCAAGTGGGTCTTCCAGAATAAATTGAATGAAGATGGTGAAGTAGTCAGAAACAAAGCCAGATTGGTCTGTAAGAGTTATTCTCAAGTAGAAGGAGTTGACTTTGAAGAAACTTTTTCTCCGGTGGAAAGAATTGAAGCAGTCGGATTATTTCTTTCTTTTGCTGCCTTCAAGGATTTCAAAGTATATCAGATGGATGTCAAGTCTGCCTTCCTGAATGGTGACTTGGAAGAAGAAGTATACATTGAGCAACCAGATGGATTTCAATTGTCTGATCATGGTGATATGGTTTGCAAGTTGAAGAAAGCATTGTATGGACTCAAACAAGCCCCAAGGGCCTGGTATGAAAGATTGGATAAACATCTTTTGAAGATTGGTTTCAACAAAGGTACTGCTGATAGTAACTTGTACTTCAAGATTGATCATGAAAATATCTTGATTGTTGAAGTATTTGTTGATGACATCATTTTTGGAGGAAGAGATAGTATGTGCAAGACTTTTGCAAATCAAATGAAAAGTGAATTTGAGATGTCTATGTTTGGGGAAATGAATTTCTTCTTGGGTCTGCAAATCACTCAAACAAAGAAAGGAATCTTCATATCATAGACCAAATATGTGAAAGAATTGTTGAAGAAATTTGGGATGGAAGATTCAAAGCCAATGAATACTCCCATGGAAACCGGGTGTAAACTGAGTAAAGATGATGAATCTCCTAAGGTTGATCAGAAAAAGTATAGGTCAATGATTGGAGGACTACTGTATCTTACTCAAACTAGATCTGACATTATGAATGATGTTGGTCTTGTTGCCAGATTCCAAGTTGATCCTAGAGAATCTCATGTCATGGCAATCAAGAGAATTCTCAGATATCTAAAGGGAACAGTTGAGTATGGTTTATGGTATCCTAGGGATCATGATTTCTCTCTTCATGCATATACAGATGCTGATTGGGCAGGAGATGTGGATGACCGGAAGAGTACCAGTGGTGGTGCATTCTTTTTGGGGAAAAGAAAGGTTTCTTGGCTAAGTAAGAAACAAGAGGTAATATCTCTGTCCACTACAGAAATAGAATATATTGTAGTAGCAGGTAGTTGCACTCAAGTATTGTGGATGAAGCAAATGCTAAGAGACATTAGAGTGGAGTATGAGGAACCTATCACAATCTTCTGTGATAACTCAAGTGCAATAAATATATCAAAAAATCCAGTGTTGTATTCAAAGACAAAACATATATCCATCAAGTTTCACTTTTTGAGAGAGCAGGTGAACAATAATGAAGTCAGATTGGAGTTTGTGCCCTCAAAGAATCAGATTGCAGACATTTTTACTAAACCTCTACCTAAGGACTCTTTTGAGTATCTCAGGGAGAAGTTAGGGGTTATTACCCCTCCGACTCTGAATTAAGGTGCACTGTGTGCATCAGTCTAGTGGATCTCACAGTCATATCTTGTGGTTTGGATTGATGATAGGAAGCTGCCACTCAGTGGGAGCAGTTTGTATGATTCTGAAGTATTGATGCAAGTATGTGCCCTTTGCCATTGATATCAAAGGGGGAGAGACGACATGTGAAAAACAAAAGTGGTTGCTGATCAAAGGGGGAGGAGCAAAGAAAGAGAAGACATATGAAAGATTGTTGTTGATAGGGGGGGCTATGTCAGTTAGTGAGGAGAAGTTCTTGTCTTGATGGTTAAAACAGTTTTTCACATCATATGATGTCATCAATGACAAAGGGGGAGATTGTTACAAGTATGGGACTAATTGGTGTTGTCATTGATGTCAACATACTCTTGTTGTATTGATGTCAAGGATTGGATGAGATGTGTGCTGAGGATATTGAAAAAATTAGTCCTATCAGAAACAGTCAAGACATTGAAGCTCTATGAAGTGAAGATCCCAGCTAGATGAAGATCAGAGACTGCACATCAAAGGGTTTGTAGATATGTGTCTAAATATGATCTAGTCAAGATTTGAGAGGTTCGCATGAAGATTTGGAGAAGTTATGGCCATATGAGTAAAACTGGTTTTGGCAGCTGTTCAGAGGTGACATAGTGACACAAATAGGTCCGGTGAGATCCGAAAATGCAATATCTTGTTCTGCGGATTTGGTGGAATGTTTAGGAAGCCAATGTGAATTGACAACTCAATTGGTTCGTGGTCTGGAGGTCCACAAGCATTTATTCTAATGTGACAGTGATGACAGACCGTGTCCTTGAGGTTCTGGATGAAGATGCAAATGATTTCAGTAAGCAGAAGTGGTGTGGATGTTCTTGGTGATTCAGGCAAGCTTGTGGGGGTCTCTAGATTGTGTCCAGTTCATGTTGGTGGTCTGCATTGAAGATTGAGCTCGTAATTGAAGATTTACTCTCGGGTGATGGTGTTCTTCATAATCATGGCCAACCGGATGTTTTACACATCTTGCAGATGATCTTGAATATGTTCTGCGAAGCATGACATGTTCCTCAAAGAAGATTAAGGTCCTAGATATGTGTGGCCGACAATGTGGTGATATGCATGAAGTGTTTTTAACAAATCAAGTTGTATTTTTGTAACTGCTCTATAATAAAATAAATTTTGTTGTGGCAACTTTGATGATTATCCCAAAGTCGATGTCTTGTATAAATAAGATTTGTAAAGTCATTTCAAAGTATCCTTGGCTGAGATGAAAAAGTGGTAGAGAGGAGAAGAGCGAAAAGAAGAGCAAATGTATTGAGCTTAAATGGAACTATCTCAAGCATGGTGAAGATGCTAATCTCCAGTTCAAGTATGTAATATTTATATTATTTTGTAGACAGTTTGTCTCCTGTAGGTAGTGGGCCTCTTGTGAGCAGTGTGCTCGGGTAGTGAGCCCTAATTGGCAAGTGCCATTTTGTTCTTCTTATTCTTTTAACAGAGAATACAATCTTGGGTTAGTCACCTCGTGGTTTTTCCCTTAACCGGGTTTTCCACGTTAAAATCTTGGTGTCATGTGTTAATGTGTTTCTGCTCTTGAGTTATTGCATTGTGCTTCCATGATTGAATCATTATTATGTTGTAGAAATATAAGAAGGATTTAAGTGTTTAAAGAAAAGAAAGTTTTTGTGACAACTGATTCACCCCCCCATCTCAGTTGTCTGTCCTAAAACCATCATTTCCACCCGTTCAAAGGATTGCAACCTACGAGGACTTGTCTCCCTAGGCGAGGGGGTTGGTCATTCCATGAAAGTGACCCCTTCACTTTATAACTTAAGCGAAGGTTAACCTCTTAACACCGATCACCATTAGATTATAACATAAAGGGAATCCGTCACTTTAGACTTAAAGCCATAAGTTTAGGGTTTAAAAAGCAATGTTAGGACTTAGAGTTTTTTAGGACTTAGGGCTTAGGATCTGACCTGAATGTAGATAAAATTTAAACCTTAATTTTTGTGACTCAACAATGCAGACAGGGACTATTCTTCGACAGAGAAAGGAGCATATTAATTGAGGAAAGAAGATTAGTAATTGAAGGGTCTCAAACTTTGACAACTTAGAGATTTAAAAGGCATCTAAACACTTAGGGTCTAGGTTTAGTATATGGATTTAAACAAAACCCTAAAATTTTTACTCTGAGTAGAGACAAAAAAGCATGTAAAGCTTGATGAAAGGAGACATTTAACACTTGAAGGTCATAGTTGTAAAAACATGACAAACCCTAGAATGAATCCAAAAAAATGAGATCATGAATTGAACTCTTGGAGTATAGTAGAGGATAGAAATAAATACTTGTGAAAAGAGATCGTCAATGACATCAACAACATAGAGACAAAACCACCATTCTCCTTATAAAGAAAATATCATGAGACATCCTCTTCAAAAGCATGAACTCCCTTATATAGATCGTTGTGAACTCAACATCAAACACCAAATTTTATCCACTGAAAATACTGATCAATCTGCTAACACTAAGCATAAAATTGTGTTGACATTAATGCCAACAAGCCAAACTCATGTGTTAGATGCCAGAGGGTCAACAGTTAGTTCTCTTTGGAGGACCCTTAATGCTCTTATTGGTGCAAGGATACAAAGAGAATGAATTTGTCATAACATTCCT
Source organism: Cunninghamia lanceolata (assembly GCA_027924645.1). Lineage (NCBI taxonomy): Eukaryota > Viridiplantae > Streptophyta > Pinopsida > Cupressales > Cupressaceae > Cunninghamia > Cunninghamia lanceolata. The sequence continues at coordinate 11,527,479 of BSBN01000870.1, read as the reverse complement.
CTTTATGTACCTTCATTCTTCTATTTGTTGTAAATACAATTTTTTGCCTTTTGGGGATGATGCAAAGCATTGGATGATTAAACATCCTTCCATGTTGACCCAAAATTTTTATTTTTCTTTCATGTGATATTTCTTCCTCTATCTTCGTAGTTCTACTGACTAGAGGATTATGGCAGTTCCAAAAACAAATGTCCCTTTATACAAGCATTCATATACTGACTCTAGTCAAGTAGATCCCTTTGTACTATTGTATGATGTTGCTTGATTAATGTGGCACCTTGTTACAATGTTCAACATCATGCTCGCAACATCACCTCAATTTGCCCATCCTGGGGGTAACCCTTTATCATGATGTAGCTTCTGGAGACATCAATTGGGCATATACTTCTAGAAATATCTTGTACCTGTGTTGCATATATCACTCTCTCTACCTTAAAGGCAATTGCTAGGTAAGTGCGAGATCATGATGGGCCAAACAGTGGCAATGGAGAAAAAACTTGTTGGATGAAAAAGTGTTAACATTTACACTAATATTTAGATTTGGATGGAAAGGATGTTAATATTTCTAGCTCTAATATGGATTCCCTCTAAAAATGACTTAGGATTACCTCATATTTAGGCAAGCGGGAGTCCCAAAAATTGCCAAAGAAACTTGTAAAACCACCCATTTAGCGTTACCTAAAATTTTCCACAATTTCATCCTTGAAGCTGACAGACTTTTTTGTAACTAAATTTGATCAAACGAAAAGGGTTTCTAGAGGAAGCTATTAATATTCTAAAAGTATAATATACACCTCATAATAATTTTAATAGATCTCATAATAATTTTATTAGATAATTATTATTAATTTTCTACATACGTTATGTCTAATTTTCTAAAAGATATACATATTGAAAAACATCCATAACTTTCAACATATTAATCCTTTTTGAAATCCAAAAGATGCGTCACATTGTAGGACTTATTGGGTATACATTAAAATTTAATTTTTTTGAGTTTCATATATTTTTGACCAAGTTAGGTTGGCTGGAAAATTAATTTTTAATATTTTAAAAATTTCACAGTAAAAAAATCATAAATAATTATTTATTTACTTAAAAAATTCAAAAAAATATGCGTCACATTCACTCATGTGTCCTTTACTTAAATCCAAATCATGGAGAAAATTTTTTATCTTTTTCTCATACGTAGGTTGGCCAGAATGACACCTACTTTTTATGTTTTTATGAAAATTTTAGTAGTGCTTTATTGAAATATCTAACTTTCACCAAACTATTTTTAAAATTTTTTAAAAAAAGTAGTATCCCATAAACTACATTCAATTTATTACAACTTTTATTACTACTTTAATTCTAGATTGTGTAGATAACTCATTCAATTTTTGACATGAAGTTACTTAAGTCTGTTTTTCATATTTACATTGCCACTTAGGAGTAGTGTTTGGCCCATCATGATCCTACACTCACCCTGACTCCCTGATGGCATTAGCAATTACTTTAAGGTGGGGACATACACTCTATTGTGTGCTTCACTATGTTTACATACCATGTGGTTGGTCTCACTATTGTAGTACTTTTTGATCATCTTTGTAGCACTTTACCAGAGTTACCTAGCAAACAGTGTGTTTTGCTTGGCCTATAATTTTTGATATTGTTGACATGAAGAGCTCACCTAGTAAATCTGCAGATCTTACTAACCTGTGATGTTTTCATTCATGACCACCTAGTAAACAATGGATTTTACTAACATGTGGCTCATGATGCATGTTTTTGGTCTGATTCCTAGCATAATGCAGCTTGCTAGCTCAAGAATCATACCTTGTATACTTTTGTTTTCCTAGTATGCTTTTGTTTTCTATGTATGCTTCGTGTATGTCTTGTGTAGGTTAGGATTTGACCATATTACTTTGCTAACCATAGTTGTTATGGCATATAATATTTAGTCTCATCTGGTGTTTGATATTTTTTAGATATAGCCGTATATGTATATGTGTAATTCATGCTATAACTTGTCTTATGTATGTGTAACCTTTTTATCCAAGCCTTGTAGACTCATAGGATCCTAATCTTGGGGGCTATCACATCTCTCAACTTAGTGACATTTCACATCTTCAACGTTTTGGTGAAGAGATTTGGCTTCTCCATACTTTAGTGTGTGTATGAACGTAAGTTCACACCCTCGCTAAAGTGGGGGCTAAATGTAGCATCATAAATTGTAGTCACTTACAATTTCACTAGGTTTAACACTCAGTTTAGCGTGTATGCCTGTTTCTGCTTAACATGTGCCTATTTCACCACTTTGATAAGAAACAAGGTTAAGTCCCTTGTTAATGGGCCCTTCAAGGATAAAATTCATTAGGACATTAGTGTCCAGCACTAGCATCCTAACTGTTGGCTCCAAAAGATGTTGATCTTGTTGCCTTGAATGATGCACCTTGTCGGCCTTACTCAATCGGGCCCTTGAAAAGTACTTGGGATTCATATATAAACAACTCTCTTTCCCTCATTTACACACATGAAAAGAGGATGATCAATCAATAAACAAAAGCTCTTTACAACTTATAGGATATGAATTCTCTCTATTGAATCTCTCTACTTGCGAAGATTATTTGTTATTTGCACTAACACTTGCAGGTATCTGAGGAAGCTTCTTCTTTCCTTCATCAACTCCTTGTGGGCGATTTGTGTTGTGACACCAATCCAACAAGGGTTTCATATTTATGGTAAGACCATTTCATTATATTTGTTTACTATAATCTATATTAGTTATTTTGCCTCTATTCATCATGAACACACACTCTCTATCATCATCATCATTATTGTTGTGAAGGTGGGCACACCAACATGAGGTTTGACTGAGGCAAGCCCCTATACAACACAACCATTTTCCCTATTTTGTGTGTTCAGATCACAATAGGTGGTCTTTGACATCGAGGAGTGACAGGAAGATGAAGAAACAAACATAGATATCGTAGGACAGAAGTTTCATCCATGAAAAATCCTAAAGACACTAGCACCCAATGCTATTGTCCTACCTAATCAGTCCTTACTTTCGGTGCCAAGTTCCCTCTGATCTTCTCTTTTCTGTTCTGCTCCTATATTTTAGAAACTGTAACAGTTGTCGATATTTTTAATCAGTTAGTTAATTAGGTCTTCACATTCCTTATTTTAATCAATCCGTTTAGTCATCAATCTTTCATCTTTGCAACAAAGGAACAAAGCCCCCACCAACCCAGCTTGGCTCTTCTCTAGGGACAACAACTAATCATAGAGTTGTTGGTGGCTTGTATTCCAATATTGTGTAGAGAAAAGGATTGATCTCAGTTAGTTCATCAATTAGTCTAGATCTCTTTTCCCACATAACACAACCCCACATTTCTCTTATTAGTGTCATGACCCCTCCATGCCCTTTACCTATTTCAATGCCATTGTTCCAAACAGAGATCTTATTGTATCCTTCAAAGTCTAGAACTTTGCATCCATCATGCTCATGTGTTTTTGTAAGAATAATAATGTCTTTCCCCTCTGCTATGGGCCCCAACGTTGGTCCTCTTCTCCATGGGTAACCTCTACAATTTCAACTTACCATGTGTAGGTACTCTCATGGGGGCCTAAATCCCTATTTCTTGTGTGATAATCGCTCATTGATTTGAGCTTTCCCATTTTTCATCCATGCCCACTTTCCTGCATCTCTTGTTGTTTTCACTTTCTCCCACTCCTTCCTTCACTCTTCTTGTTGGACAAACATCAAGTCTTCATCTAAGTATATATGAGTGCCTCTAAGCAACCCTCTACTCTTTGGGATCATGTTCTTATTTTCTATGTTTCTCATGGCAACTCTTACATGCCTATTCCTTCTTCTGTTGTCTTTCCAATCATGTTTGCTTGTCAAATACAACTTGTCCATTTCATCTTGTCCTTCAAGAAGTCACTTGTTAGAATATCGGTTCTCTCCTTCTCACCATAGTCCTTCAAACCTTTGATGATGATATTTACAGCCTTGTCATGCTTGTCTTTTTTTTCTTTTCTTTGTCTCTTGATTTGTTTCTTTATGATTTCTTTTTGCTCATTTGATGGTCCACTTACAATTTGTACCCAATATTTGGCCTCTTAATTGGTTTTCTCTTATTTCCATGCTTGCAATTGTTGATTGAATCTCCTCTAATTGTGCTATGTCATTTACTTTCATTATCTCTAAATTCCTTGTTTCTATTGTTTTCATTTGTTCTAATCCTTGCTCTAGAGTGATAAGCTCCTGTTGTCCTCTTTCCATGTTGTTTTGCAACTTTATTACTTTCTCTTTGAGCAACTTGTTTTTCCTTTCAAGGTTTCAACTGGCTTCTATAGTTTCCTTTAACTTGATATCTTCATGCTGCCCCTTTTCTTCTATAGTTTCAATCCTTTTCTCCATGCTCATGAGCTCATTTACATATAGCTTTGGCAAACACAAGAATAGTGTGGTCGTGGGGTTGTATTGATATTTATTGTCTTTATCCTTTATCCTTTATTGTCTTTCTTTTACCCTTTATCCTCACCTTGCACTATTTGGTCTCCTACTAAATGATGCATTTTAATAGTGATGGTTGCATTGTTTCTAGCTATTTTTGGCAAAATCATATTAAGTTTTTTATTATGTGTTTGCCTCATCTTTGTGATCTACCTGCACCTTAAAATCCCCTATATTGTTTTGCATTCACGAAGACCAACCTTTCATTTGTGTCAACTATATTAGCTTGATGGTACCCTAGCAAGAAAGAACTCCATGGCCTAGCTATATTCCCTACATGTGTATTAGGGTATGAATCTGCAAGCCCCTTTGTTATTTGGAGAGTGTGATTCCATGGAATGCTTAAACCCTCCTAGTATAACCTCCGTTAACTACATTTGAGGTCCATTTATTGTCTCAATCGGCTATTCTTAAATATCATCCACTTCAACAGTCAAAGGTCAATTTTGGCCAATAAAAATATGACAAATATTTACCACTTTTTATTGTGAATGAAGTTTAAAATTGCTATTGATTGTTTGACCATTAAAGTGGATGATATATAAGAAGAGTGATCTCAATGCAGTTCATTACATATTTCATTGGCCTTAGTGTTTATGGGTATTTGTTTTCCTCTGAAACTTGTGTTTTTTCTGCAGTAAACCCCTGGGTCACCATGTCTGATTGCCTTAAAAGCATTAACCATGATTTACATAGCACTGGTTTGTCGTTTTTGAAAAGGAGGCAGGATACTTAAAAAGACTACGACAGAAAAAATAAATAAAAGGGAGATATCGTGGGGCTAACCTGTCCCTGCTGGACTGTGAACAGGGCCCACGTAAGTATAGATGGCCTCTTCTCTGCCCTCGCTACCTTGCTTTGTCTGCTACTTTTCGTTTGAGGATGCCAACAAAAACCCTCATTTGACCCACTTCTGCGCTAGGCCCCACTGAAAACTGCTACCTGTTTGCTTCATGCCGTTCCCTGGAAGAGTAAAGGTATTAGCAGAGCTCCTCCTCACTCCATGGAGGGCATCGCCAACTCCACCAGATCTATCCCTGGTGCATCCCCCATTTGCGGTTTAATTCGCTTAATATTCAGCGGGGTTGAGACTGAAAATTTTAAGACCATGACTAGCCAGGTTTTTGGCAAGCTCCACGAAGGGCTTTCTGTGACCGTCAACACACGATGCGGTCTCTGCTTTAACTCCGCCATTGTTGATGCACCTCAAAGAATAAGCACACTACTTTCAACGTCCGATGCTTTTTTGTTGACAAATTTTCCTGACCATTTTTAGAAAATATGTAGTTACCTAGTAAGTAGTCACTGTTTTTGGTGGGCTCGGTTACACTATTTTTGTTTATTGGGTGCGTCACGACTTGCTGCTGACCTCATCTTCACTCGCTGCAAACCCTAACCCATTGAATTAAACTAGTAGAAAATTGACAACTAGCCAACCCGTTGCAGTTGCCATTTGCCAGCAGATACGCGTCTTATGTTTGGTAAAAGCGTGGTGACTCGTGAGTACCTAACGACTAAGCCGTCAGTCAATCTATTATATTATCCAGTGACCTTTGACTGCTGACCCACGGGTCCTGTACCGAAACAAACGGGTACAGAGCTTTTCAATTGCACTATTACGGATGGTTGTAGTGTAACCTGTCTAGTTGAAGAATTTGTGTCCTTATTTTGGGTGTGCGAGGGTGTGTAGACGTCGCTCTTGTCGGACAAGTGGAAGTTCTGGTGGTATTGTGGTTCAGGTAGCCCAGGGTCCCCTACGGAACTGTCGAAATGGAAAAAGAATCTTTTATAGTCTAGATCTGATTTTAGGTGTATGCGTGGCTTATAACATATGAGACTCCCTGATACTTCCAATATGGATGAGGCACTTAACTATGCTTCTTATATGAGACATACCTACCCCACCCCTTGTAGGATTCGAAATATGAGACGACTCTGTCAGAAACAATCCTTGACCCATTGAAATCAACTAGTAGAAAATTGACAATTGTTATACATTTGCCTCAACATTCCTATCACGAAGTGATATATTTAGTTTGGAGGCAACTTGCGTTAGAGGGCCTTTTAAGAGAAATCAAAGAAATTAGGTTGTGTAAAGTGTTTTTCTTTCAAGGGGGAGACATCTTAGAGGCTATTCAAGAAGTGCTTGGGAAGGATTTTATATAAGGTGTTGCTCACCATAAGGTCAATCCTAATATATCCTCTATGTTCATTACTAATATCTTTATCATCACTAGTGATAGAGAATTGACAAAGGCACTAGTTGTTATTATATTTAGGGAAAAATTAGGCATGGCTAGGGGTTGCCATTGATAGCATGACTCATGTGATTGTGAAGTCTCTCCCTTTCACAAGTTTTGAGCTTTTGAGGGTTGGTGTTGATAGGAATTGTGTGTGGCATTGAGTCAAGATTGATGGCATTGGTGAAGAAGGTAGCCAACATCCAGGATTTCCTCAAAGGTTTGAGGGTTCATACAATCCCTAGATGAATGTCCTAGAACTATGTGAGAAGCAAAATAAATCACCACATCAGGAGCATTTCAATATGGCAAAGGTAGCTAAGGACATAAAGTTCTTACAATAGAGGACTAGGCTGGTCAAAATAGAGAAAATCACCTATGGCTCTTTGTTCATCAACATGGACATCGACTAGCTCTTCTCAGTGAAAGTATTGTATGGGTGGTGGTTGATGTCAAAATTATCTCTTTGTTTCAAGACACATAGAATTTTTTCCTATGATAGTGGCTAGGTATGATCTACGAATGGCATGTCTCTACTATCCTCTTGCTAGTTATAGTTTGAATTGCCAATATGGGTTCTAAGCAGTTTTAGATTGTAAGTATTTTTTGTTGTCACAACCATTTTGGTTCCTATATATATGGCTATTCTTATAATCTCAAGGGTATTTATAGGCATATCAATTCATAGCACCACCTAAACTATGTTTAGACTCATGCATCATCCAATTATGATGTAGACTTGCTTTAAATCAAATTATAAGTTACAATATGGACTTTCACTAAATACAATCTATGCACGATTACCTTTAACTATAATTATGCATGGAAGAAAAACCATGCAGTTGATATCTATAACTAGGCATTGTTCACATTGCAAATATAGACAATTACAATTAGGAACTAACAATCTATGGGCCATTAGACCACATTTGCTTGTTCTCACTCTACTTGAAATAATTATTCTAAACTCTATGCTTGGATCATAGCATTGCAATAGAAAACTATGGGGATCTCTAGAACATAAAACAAGGTCACCTCTAAGTGAACATCACCTTAGGTCATTTTTGTTCTTTGTAACATCACCTATGAGAAATTATAAGGCCTACTACATAAACTAATATTTTAGCCAAAATATATGGTTGCCACTATGGTTGCTCACATGCCAGACTTGGAAAGAAGATTATGTACATAATCTTATAGAATACAATCTTATAGAGGTGTCCATGGATTTAATGATTTCTCAATATTAAACCATTCAAGATGATAAAACTAGTCCTTTAAAAGAGCATATGCCATAAAGCACCAATGTTAACATGAGAAACTCCTTACTCAATCACCAAGTGAAAGCCTTCCATTCATGAATCCTTCACATCATTGGAAATATAAAATATACTCATGCATGCATCAATCATCCCATTGGAACCAAGATAATTCTTCCCCTTCAAAAATCACATCTCTCTTTCATCAAGTAATCCAAATAAGAATTTCATGTCCAAAGTTTTGAAATCACTCAAGTGAGATGAGAGGTCATAAAATAACACATGCAAAAGTAATATATTTTATATATGATAGTGATGGGATGAAATACAACAAAATAAAGTGGCTTATATAAGCCTTCTTACATTTTCTCATACTTCAAACACATGATTACATACCAAACTATTGAAACCACTTACCAAACATTAACACACATAAACTATGAACATATGAACGTTGGTTTAAGTCCTCCAACAAACAAACACAATATAACAATGTAACATACTAAAAATTTTAGATCATAAGGACCACTAAAGGCAACACTATTCACCTAATACTTTCCTAAACATTGTGAGAATAGAGACAAATTTAGGCTCATCAACCTAATTATTTTTTGAAGGTTCTAAGCATGGAGACAAAGTTCCTCATGTTTCTTTCACTAACTTGGAAATTATTGCTAGTTAACATGCTACTTATCTTTGTGACATTACATTTGATTTGTGCTCCTTCTTCTTCTATCATTACAACTCTAATTGCTTTAATTATATCCTCCTTAGTAAAAGAGCCATCCTCTTCATTTCTTCTCACTTCCACTCCCACATTAAGCTCTTGTGCAAGCTTTGCATTTAGCCCTTGGTCAAATTGCATTGGAAGAGTTATGAGAGGCACCCCAAACATTAACCCTTCTATCATTGAATTCCACCCACAACAGGTGAGAAAGGAACATGTAGAAGGATGATTCAAAATGTGTAATTGTGGAGCCCATTTTGTCACTAGTAATCCCTTTTCCTGTAAAATAATTTTTGGAATTAGAAGTGGTTTTCAAACACTATAACACATTATTGTATTTTTTCAAAGTAAAAATAACTATTGTGTTTTGTATATAAGAAAATAGCATAAGATTATTGGAGATTCGAGGTCTATATATTGAGTTAATCTCTTAGAAATTCTAAAAAGGCCCATAAATATTTCATAAATTATGTATGAAATGTTGAGACATCCATATTTCATATTAATTAAAATTCTAAAAAGGTGTGTAAAGATTCCATATAGTGTTTATGAATCTATTTTAAAAAACATAAAATATGTAGTTAAGAGGACCCAATAGATGAATGAGCACCAAGAGTTGCTATGGTGTTGCACAAAACAAATATTTTTTTATAGTTTTACCCATTAATTGTAAAGTTTAGCACTAGTAGCTATTATGTTTGTACCTAAAATTGGACAAAATGTCATGCCCACATTTGCCATGTGGTTATCAGGCACTTCAAATAAACAACCAATTGAATTTTGATAGATAAGGCAATCGATAATAAATACCTTGATGCATATGTTTTAGTCTAACATTTTTTAATAGTTATTTTTAGACAACTTAGTAATGACATAGTTGATGTGGCTACATCATTGATGTCCAGAACCCCAAACAATAGCCTCAAGCTATTAACTGACCTACATATGCATGTTGAATTTTTATTGAAAATTCAACTTACCATTTAAAAGTGTGAGGGATACAAAATTAAGGTGGAAATCTATAAGTCCTCTCTCCTAGCCAAAATAATTAAATTCTTAGAATCTAAGGTCATAGATATTATTTGAAGCTAAAATTTTAACCCTTAATTTAAATTTTAATATATTTTATCTTCTAAATTTTTTAGTCGAGTTTCATAAAACACTAAAAAATTTTAAACTATTAAATTTAAATACATCTTACTAAAACCTGAATACTTCAAAATCAAAACACTTAAAAAACTTTAACTTCCTTTCCATAAATACTTTAATCCAATTGTAATCCATTTCAATTATTTCTCGAGTATTTGAACTTTAGGGATAGGAAGAAGAGGTAAATCCTTCTTAATCAAGAGAGGTACACAAGGATCATTCTCAAGAAATTTGGGTTGTAAAATTCCAAACTAATAAGCACTCTAATGGAAACAAGAAACTTTCATTATAAATGTGTACCAAAACATAAGAAGTAGATTATATGAGTATAGTTCCATATCAAAATGTTGTTGGGAGCTTAATGTATGCAATGGTTTCTAGTAGACTTGATATTGCACATGTAAGCATTGTAAGTCAATTTTCCAACAAAATAGGACCACAACATTAGGCAACAATCAAAATAGTTTTTATATATCTTCAAGCAACAACCAAACATGAAATTATATTTAGTGGAAGTTCGAAAGAATATTTGAAGCTTATAGGCTATTATGATGTAGATTGGGAAAGAGATATTTATAGCAAGAGATCAACTTTAGGATATTATTTTCTCCTTAGTGGAGGTGTAGCTTTGTGGGCAAGTAATAAACATTTGACAGATTCTTTTTCAAGTACAAAAGTAAAGTACATATCAACATGTCAAGAAACAAAGGAATCGATATGGTTGAGAACATTATTGTAGATTATTAGGATTGACTAAACCCAACCAACAATGTTGAAGTGTGACAGCTGAGGTTGCATTTCCATGATGAAGCATTCAAAGTAACATGGGAAAGCTAACCACATAGGAGTTTAATATCATTTCATTCATGAAAAAACTGAGAAGAACATTATACACATGGATGCAACTAAAAATATGGTGGCAGATGCATTGACAAAGGCACTACCAAGAAACAAGTTTTGAGTTATGTGAGGAAGGTCTAAATGTACTACAACATGACTGAGAAATATCTAGTTAAGTGAGGGTGTTAGGGATGCAAATTAATACCAATATATTTAGGGTTTTAGCTGTGCAAGTTTAAGGTTTTATGATTAATAAGAGACAATGCATTGAATAGCTATGCACATGTTGTTAGGGACAAGTTAGTTGTAAGTTAGTGAGCAAAATTAGGACAGTTGGATTGAATCTTGTAGAAGGACTACCCTATTTTCATATATATGCATTTAAATTTGTTTTCAGTTAAAAAGGAAAATAATAAGAGATAACTCTATTTTATTTTGCACATTTATATTTAGTTATAGTTGAGATCCCTCATGCTTTGAACAACTTGGGCTCAACAATTAGTGAAGGGAGTATAGGCAATGACATAGTTAGATACTCAATGGTTGGATTTCTTGGTGCGATGTCTAACTACCTTTCTTGAAAGTTGAAGCAAGTGACTCCTAATATGAGGAATAATATGGCGGGAATAGGATTAGCTAGCTTGGCAGGCACATGAGGAGCCTAGTGCTACACCAAATTGTGGACCACCAAGTCTAGTGGTCAACATCTATTACAATAGTGCATCAAAGGGATTCTCTAGAAGATTCATGGCTTGGATGAGTAAAGGCATTTGTAGAGCTTCTCTTTTTATGGAAACATTTATTGTGGACTCTACATATGTTGGTAGCCCCTCCATGGAGGGCATCACCAACTCCACCATATCTATCCCCAATACATCCCACATTTGTGGTTTAATTTGCTTAATATTTAGCAAGGTTGACACAAACATATTTTTAAGACCATGATTAGCCAAGTTTTTGGTAAGCTCCACAAAGGGTGTTATGTGACTATGAGCAAGCCATGAAATTATCACCACACAAAGCTCTTTTCTTTTTCTCCACCATTGTTCATGCACCTCAAATTTGAACCAACAAAGAATAAGCACACTACTTTCACCATTTGATTTATTTTTATTGACAAATTTTCCTAGCCATATGGTTCTCGTGGCATGTTAAACTTTTTCATTTTTTATAAAATACCTACCTAGTCACTATTTTTGGTGGGCTTTGTGCCATGGCAAGAATTCTTTTGTAATCGATACAACTTTAAAATAAACTCAACCAAACAATCAAACAAATGTATTTTTCTTTGTCTAAAGTTTGGACAATATCTTTTAATATTAATATTTTTGAAAATAGGAGTATGAGTTATGTTTCTCATAGATTATTGGCCTAAATTGAATAAGGTGACAATTTTAAAGTCTTCTCTCAAATCTATTTTTCATTAATTTTAATTCTTTGCTTATTTAAAGATAAATGAAATGCGAGTATTTTTTCATTTCTTTTGTTTCACTAAAATATAAACTTGTACAATAAATGGTGTGTCATCAAATGCCATCTCCTTCAATAATCAAGGTCCTCAGAACCTCTAGTAGATCTATGGAGCTCGTACAAAGTGGTGTGCCTTGATTAAATTATGAGGTTGTAAATGAAGACATGGTTAGTTACTTATGACGGTTCCAAGTCATTCTATAGCATGAGCATTTGGCTTTTGCTTGTTCCATCTCTTTTGAGGGAGCTTTTTCTGTCTGCTGGCTGTTCGACCTGTGTACAAGGTGTTTGCCTTTGTTGTTTGTACAGTGGCTTTAATTTCTTTGTACAATTCTTCTACAAGTTAACGGTTTCAGTTTCCTTTTACATTTCTATTATGGGCTATAGTTTCTTTGTATAGCTCTGCATCAGTTCTATTTTTTGATGGCTTTTGTCCTTTTTTTTGCGTTAGCACACTGACTTTTGAAGCGTCAATTCCTCTGTATAGCTCTTCTATTGTGATTTGTTTTTTATCTCAAGCCTCTTCTTAATGTTGCTAGACATTGTAGGCTTTATAAAATTAGTGTTTTGTTTTATATGGGCCTCCCTGTTTTACAGTTTTATGTGAAAAAAAATAGCATGCTGCCATTCAATCCAAATCTTTTCATATCATCTAAAAAAGAAGCATAAAAATCACCTACAATACAAATCTACGTGAAATATTATCTATCGTTTTCTTTATCTTATCTTCTCTTCTTTTCAAAGATACTACGTATTTCTTCAAACCACACAAAATAATATTTAATGCTTTGAAAACGACGAAACTTCGTCAAGAAGTTACCAAGCTTCGAAACCCTTGTATCCCTTAGCATTTTGACAGCCACAAATGGTTGACCACTGGTTGTCAATAATTGGAGGTTTATGTTTGTGCCATTTTAGTTGTTATACGTTGCTTTCTAGTTCAAGACGGAATGGAGAGGTGAGCAGCTTCTTGATTGATTCCTCTATAGCATCTTGTTTGTTTTGATTTATCGGAACTCGTGAATATGATGAGCTTGCAAATATAATCTTTTTGCAGTTCTGAGTTTTTGTGTGCAGTGGTGAATAGCATTTCACTCTCTTCAGTACGATTTTAATGTGCAGGTCAAGTTGAGCATAGAGAGAATGTAACCCAAAATATGGGTGGCGCTAATGAGAATGTGTGCTTGCTCTGCTACTACGTCCTCGTCTGTTTATAGCAATCAACGCACAGGAGGAGGATAAGGCTTTTTTTCATCTCCTCACGTGAAAGCTCCATGCAGGCCTCACCCCATTCTCTCCTCCTGTCAAAATTTGACACCTCTTCAACAACTCCTGCTGTCTCACAACATGTTTTCTGGCAACATTCTTGAGTGGGTGGGGGCCTTACACAGCCTGGAGCAGTTATCTCTCGATAGCAACATACTCCAGGGTTCGATTAACTAGGAACTTGGCGGCTTAAAGAAACTAGACTGGAATTGTAGGGGAACCATTTGAGGGACTCTTTCCCTAACTTTAGCGGAGCACAGAGCATCAATTTCTTGGATGCCAGAGACAATTTGCTCTCCGATAACTTTGATCAGGCTCAACATTGTCATTCCACTGATGGGGCAACTGTAACTGGCTCATCTGCACTCAACAGAACCAGAAGGGGGAATCCGAGACGCTCAACATGCCCGGTTGATTCAGCAGGTTTAATGTATCCGAAAGAATATCACCCACCCTATATACATAGAAATAAAATACTACTGCCACTGTATCGGATGGAGGAGAGGCTCTACAACGAACTATTAAGATCTTTATAAATTTTAAATGAATTTAGACATACACTTAAAATTCTGGTGATCTTAGATATATAGTGATTTTGAAAAAGATAGCGCCTAACATACCCTGATCTGATCTTGGAAGCCTGGCAGTAAGTCGTCTCCAGCAGGCAGAAGCCAGAGGAATGAGGCGCTGCTCTCTTGCAAACCCATTGCGATTGCGGCAAGCTGTTGGTGGGTGAGAATGTCCTCGCTGCCAAAAGACAAGAGCACCACCGAAGCAGCGGGCTGCCTATCGAGCCACTGCAAGCAAATGTCATCAGCGGGGAGTGGTGGGAGTTTAGGCATGAGTAGTCCAACAGGTAACACTGGCCGCTTCGTGAGGCTCTGCAAATACTCGACGTACACCCCATCCAACTCCACACAGGTATTGCACGCCACTGCCCAACTCTCCCTAACGCTGATGCTGGCGCGGTCGACAACGCTAAGCCCACCTGGCTGCTTGTGATATGGCCCCATGGCCCCCTGCGCTTCGAACAACCGGCGCTGAAAAATCGGTGAAGGGAATCCGGGAGGCGACACGGTCAGATACTCGGCGGTTGGGTTTCCCGGTAGGATTTCTAGCTGCCCTAGATCAAAGCTGAAGCTGGCCACTCCCAGTACGAGGAATGCTATGGCGGGAATGGGATTGGCTAGCTTGGCAGCAACACGAGGAGCCCAGTGCTGCGCCAAATCGTGGATCAGCAAGTCTGGTGAGAGCTGTTGCAACAGCGCTTCGAAGGGTTTCTCCAAAAGATCCATGGCTTGGAAGAGTAAAGGTATTAGCAGAGCTCCACCTTCTTCCTTGGACTCTACGCCTGCTGGCAGCCCCTCCACGGAGGGCATCGCCAACTCCACCAGATCTATCCCTGGTGCATCCCCCATTTGCGGTTTAATTTGCTTGATATTCAGCGGGGTTGAGACAAAGAAAATTTTAAGACCATGACCGGACAGGCTTTTGGCAAGCTCCACGAAGGGGGCTATGTGATCGTGGGCAAGCCACGGAATCATCACCACACGAAGCTCTCTCTGCTTTTCCTCCGCCATTGTTGATGCACCTTCAAGTTTCAACTAACAAAGAATAAGCACACTACTTTGAATGTCCGATGCGTTTTTATCGACAATTTTAGCTAACCATGTGGTCCTCGTGGCCCGTAACAACTTTTTCCATTTTCCAGTCACTGTTTTTGGTGGACTCTGTTAAAACTCATTTTGTTTATTGGGTGCGTCACTGCTGACCTTCATATTTACTCGCTGCAAACCTAATCTTCACTCTCAATTTGTCGTTCACTAGGTAAAGGGGCTCAACTGAGAAATAATTACTTAATGCAAGGTGGAGATTCATTCCAGTCAGCTTGTCCTGTACAGCAATATGCTGGTAGGATACTAGCAAAGATTATGGAATTTGGCTTTATACCTCTTGCATTTGCTGAAATGTTTTCCATTGCCTTTTCAACAAACCCATTTTTGTGCATATCTTACAATCCTTTCAATCATTGCAATCTCGGAGTCCACATCTCTCTGAGGCACATTGTCAAAATGTTCAATTGCGTTGTGTCTTCTTTGACATTTTTAATACATATCTACAAAATAAAAGAAAGAAAGAAAAGAAAATTATATATTTTTAATGTTCTTTCATATCAAGTTCATAATTAAGGGAATGGATTAAAACAAATGCAACGTAGAATTTTAAAACATCATAATCTAATTAAACAATCTAATTAATTTCAAAAAAATATTATAGTTGAGATATACTAGAAACAAATGACTATAAAATTGAAGAGAAAACATGTTATAAACAAAGAAAGATAAAATTATATGATGTGCTATACACTTATTGTTATGAAGGAATAATGCTTAATATACATAAATTTAGTTGTGGAAAACACAATGTGTTTTTTGACTTGGATATTTGCTTACAAATTTCTAAAACTTTGGAGTAGAAATGAATTTCAAATATTGGCTATGCACTCATTAATTTTTTCCTAAGATTGAAATTGTGTTCTTTTATTAAATTATTCTGGAGTCATTGTGAACATTAGGAATAATTATTTTAATATTTATACATATATTTGAAATTTTAGAGTAAATGCATATTTACTTAAGTTTTACTTAGGTAGACTATAGTTTAGTTGCATTTAATTTATTAAACTGGGAAATTAGTTTTCTTTCCCCTTTTTTACCCATGTGGGTAGTTTTCCCACCCATCATTTCATTTTCTTGCCTTTATAAGGTACCTTTGTACAATAATGTAAATTATCTCATATCAAGCATTCCTCTTCGGTAAAATAGCTTTGCTTCTCTCATTTGTGAAGGTCTCTGTGCAATTGGTTTTCCTGGGAATTCATTGCTCTATCATGGTATCAGAGCCTCCCAGTTTGCAGTATCTTCCCTGAGAGTTTTTGTCGGAGAGTTGTGGCTGGAGATCTGTGAGATCATTATTTTTTGAATACATTCAGAAGAATGTTCATCTTTATCAATTTCTTTGCCGCATGAGAAAGTGGAGGGCTCAATCTCTTGTATTTGGAGGATTTTTTTTTTGTGCCTTTATTTCTCCATTTGAAGACGGCTAGTGTTTGAGAGTTGGCGTATCATCTAGTGGTCTCTCTGGTGGTGTGAGAAGTTTTTTTGCATTTACAAACACTACACCTAGATATTGTAGTGGACAAATTTGATAGAAGCATGAATGCTGCTCAACAGAGGTTGTGAGGATTGCTGAAGACTGCACCAGGCTAGCACATTCCTCCTCCTCCTTCTACCAGAGGCTGTGACTTTTTTCTGTGAGGATTTCTAGTTCTATTTTTTGTGTGATGCATGGTCATTAACAAGGCTAATCCTCACGTTTTCTGCGAAGACCATTTAAGCTTTGGCGTGTTGTTGTTTCGTGTGGAGGGCAAATCCATAGAACCCATGCATATGGAAGCTTCATTCTAGAGCATTGGCATGTATACTCCCCAAAGCCAAGGGTAGATCCAAACCCGAAGTGCTCAGCATATTATCTATGTTAATCTAAGCTTGAAGTTAGTGTCTACAGATCCATATTAGACCATGTGGGCGTGCACAGGATTCAATTCAGTGAGTTTGGGTGTTGTTTATTGCCCCATTCCCACGTGGGATCCACATAGAAGGTGTGAGTTTCACAGAGCTTGGAGTGCATGTTCCCTAATCCCTCTTGGGATCTAAGTGCAAGGTGTAGATATAGTCCTGTCCTCGCGTGGGAGCTCAAGCATATAGGCGTATTTTGTAGATCCCAAGGCATGAATAGGGACGGACAGTCCGAACTTGAACATCATTCCTCGTTTGTAATCAAACTTTATAATCTTTAAAATTTTGCCCTAACATATTTGATTAGGGTTCACTGGAGGTGGGCCCATCCGTGCAAGACTTTGGAGTGCCATTTGAGACAATTTGTCCCACATTTGCCCGGCGAAGGAGAATTTTGTAGTTTATATAACCTGCCCTTCCATGGTGCTTGTGAAGTATTCATAGAGGCTTGGTGTCCCTACAAGGCTCGTGGGTAGCCTGGTTTCGTTGCATATTTTTTCACTCACTTGCAGAAGGTGGTCACATGGATGACCTAGAGCTTAATCTGAGTCCCTCATTGTTGCATTGAGCCCCCGTAGGTGACTTTTCTTCCATGGAGCATATCTTGGGCATCCGGAGTCTATTTTTAGAATTCTGCATATCTGCCAAGCTCACAGTGGTATAGGTAAATCCTCCTAATTTTGCTAATTTGAAGGCTTCATTTGCAGTATTTGGAGTTTTCTAATTTTATTGTTGAAGGTTAATGTCTTTGTAATTTTGGAGATTTATCATAGTTCATTATGTGGTTTTCAGTTCATCCTGCTGTGATTATGTTGAAAAGGGGAAATTATAAACAATGGAGAGATGGTATGATAAAACATCTTAGATGGCTTCATTTGTTGCCACATTTGTATATTCTAGTTCCCCTTCCTGGTATTGATAGTAAGAAATTTGCATGGAATTGCAAAAGGGATCATGTCCTAGGAGTTATTGCAATGGATATTGATGATGCCACTTTGAATGCTATTGATCATTTTGAGTGTCCTCATATTCTTTGGACTAAAATTTGGGAAATACATGGAGATCCTGATACTCAATTATTCCCAGATGACCTTGTTTTAGATTGTCTTGTGCCTCTTCATTTTTTAGATAGGATACCCTATGATCATGCTACTATGTAGGAGTTTGAAGTTTTGGAAAACTTTGAATCTTCAGATGAGGATGACAAGGGTTCTTCAGATGCTCCTTCTCCATCAGAGATAGTTGATATACCTTCACCTTCAGTGATTCATTGTGCAGAGTCATTGATTGAGGCTCCTATCATTCTTGTTTAGTAGGACAATTCATCTTTTGGTGGTGTTTCATTGAGCACGTCTAGTGATTCATCGCAACCAGTATCTCATTGTCTTCTTGATTGGGATTTGTATTTGTTGGACATTAGTTCCTTGTTTGTAGAATCTCATATTTCTGACTTGGAAGACACATTTGAGGGTATATCCCTCCTATTTGATGATAGTTGTGGTACAAGTGTTGTCACTCCATCTTTGTCTTTGGAGAATGTTCAAGATCAGTTTCCAGTGGTACCTTGTTTGTTACCTTCTATTGTGATTGGGCATGTTCTTGATTGGTTTGTGGCATCATTTTCCAAGGTCTTGGTGACACATGAGCAGATCTCAAAGACATCTTCATTCTTCATGCTTCCATCTTTCAAAGCATATCCTGAATGTGAAGCATACCTGCATCGATACATGGTTTTGTTTCTTCCAAAAGGGAGACAAGTTGTTTGTCGACATTGGATCATGTTCTGTCTTTAGGCACTTACCATTTTTGCAGGTGATTACACATTGTGGGGGGACTATATAGTCTCTCACTTTCCCTCTTATGGTGGGGTCGTTGATTATATATACATGATGTATGTAGTACTTGGGGGATGTGATTAAGTCCTCCATCCACCATGCATCATTTTTTGTTTTTCTTTCTCTCTTTTGGGGAGGGGTTTTTTCCCACATGGTTTTTCTCCTTTTCTCCGATTGTGAGAGATTTCTTTTTTTGCATTGTAAATGGGTACCTAACATGTTTGTGTAGCCGAGACCCATATTGCATCTTCATTCTCCCTAAGTTGCACTTAAGGGGGGGTGGTGTTAGAGTAAACACATATTTACTTAAGTTTTACTTAGGTAGACTATAGTTTAGTTGCATTTAATTTATTAAATCGGTAAATTAGTTTTCTTTCCCGTAGGGTGGTTTTTTACCCATGTGGGTAGTTTTCCTAGCTATCATTTCATTTTCTTGCCTTTATAAGGCACCTTTGTACAATAATGTAAATTATCTCATATCAAGCATTCCTCTTCGGTAAAATAGCTTTGCTTCTCTCATTTGTGAAGGTCACTATGCAATTGGTTTTCCTAGGAATTCATTGCTCTATCATTAAATATGTTCTTCCATCTCCTTGAGTGGGCATTAATTGCTTTTAGGCACATATGATACAATTGAATAAACTTACCTTTATTCTAGTTAGGGAGCCAGGGGCACCCAAACATTGGGTTTCAGATAGTTGCATACACAAATGCAATTGTGGAAAACACAATGTGTTTTCAAACCTGTCTATGTGCATGCAAATTTCTAAAACATTGGAATAGAAACAAATTTAAAATATTGGCCATGCACTCATTAATTTTTTCCTTAGATTGGAATTATCTTCTTTTATTAAATTATTCTAGAGTCATTGTGAATGTTAAGGAATAATTATTTAAAAATTTATACATATATTTTAAATATATTCTCCCATCTCCTTTGGTGAGCATTACTTTCTTTTAGCCACATAAGCTACAATTGAATAAACTTGCTTTATTCTAGTTGGTGATCGAGGGGCACCCAAATGTTGGGTTTTAGAAATTTGCATGAACAAATGTAGTTGTGAAAAACACATTGTGTTTTCCAACCTAGACATGTCCATACAAATTCTTGAAACATTGGAGTAGAACCAAATTTCAAATTTTTGCTATGCACTTTTTTGAACACCTAGTTGCAAATATAATAGAAATGCACATTAGAGTAGAGACAAATTTGTATACAAAAATGCATTTGAAAAAACACAATGCTCTTTTGTTGGTAGTATTTCATGTCATCGATGTTGTTTTGTGTGGTGATTTATATGTTATGATGTCATTTTGTATGGTGATATGTATGTTATTATGCGTTAGGTGTGCCATTTTGTTAGGAGAACAACTACTTCTATCGGTGAATGATGGTTACCTAAACATTGTGTTTCACAAATTTGTACATAGAAATGTAGTTGGAAAAACATAATGTGTTTTGCAACCTAGATTTTTGTATACAAATTTGTGAAACATTATGCCAGGTATAGGCATACGTAGCATGATAAAATGATATCTTAAGCATGCCAAACTTAATCATATATGTTTAAAATAGGTTCAAAAATTTGTATATAGAAATGCAGTTGGAAAAACACAATGTGTTTGCAACCTAGATTTTGTATACAAATTTGTGAAACATTATGCTAGGTATAAGCATACGTAGCATGGTAACATGATATCATAAGCATGCCAACCTTAATCATATCTATCTGAAATAGGTTCACAAATTTGTAGGTAGACACTATTTACCATGACTGATAGGTACACACACTATTTACCATAGTGGGTTCAAAACTCTTGCATTTAGAGGAAAATTCTCCTTGGATTACTTCTAGCTAACGTCAAATGAGCCATTATGGCCTCACAATGATTTCTTGTTCTTATCATACTAGAAATTCAAGGCCAACTAAATTGCTCAGCTGTTTATTGATGCCTCATCATCAACCCAACTAACTACTATCCCTAATGTTCCTCAATCTATGCTAGCTTCTTCTATCCCTCCTCTTGCCCCACAAGCAGAGAAGGGAAAGTAGCCCAAATCGATCGACCTCCCCAACCTCGAGCGCTTGGAATTTATGCAAAGGTCCCACCTCCAACATCCTACCCAAGTCCTAGAGGCACATGATCCATGCAATCTAGGCCTTCCTAACCTTCAATGGTTGCTCCTATTCCTTTTACCTTTTCAAAGACTTGAGGAAAGAAGCCCATGGTGTGGGACCCTTCCACTTTGATCCCTCAATTGTTAATGACGGCCCTTTTTCCTCCAGCCCTTTCAGTGGCTAGAGGAAGGTGTCCCACATTGAGAGAGCCTCCTCTAGAAATACCCCAACCTTTGGTGGCTCCTTCTGTTCCTCTGCCTAGTCCCAGAGCGATGGAAGAAAAGGAGCTTGCATTTGGAGACTCCCCAATTCCTCCTACGGATGCTTTGAGCCAATCTAGGTGTAACCAACTTATGAGAGATCACAAGCATCGCCATCGTGCTGCAGCTCATGAGTGTATGGATAGAGAGGAACCCATTCCCTCTCTTATGCAGCCAACCCCTGAATCAACCCCATTGCCTCAGATTTTTGCACCCTCTACTTAGTATGATTCTCTCCCACCTCCCACTCTAGCCTCTCCACTAACTTAGCCAAATGTTAGCATCGCACCTAGTACCACTATCTCATAGCCACTCCCACTATAGCATACCTAACACCAAGTGTTCCCTGATGTCTTGTACGCTACTACCATAGATATGGACATTCCACCACTGCTGCCTAAATGCAAGCACGAGCATTATCCCACCCCACCCTTTTGCAAACCAAAGAGCATGCCACCCCATCATCGCTGAGTCCTTTCACTTCATCTATTCTAGTTGTGGAGACCTATGCTCCACTAGTGACCACCAATGCTCATGATCCCGCTGTTAGCATTGGGTAATGACTAATTTTCATCTATTATAATAGTGACCCAGATCAGTCTTCCCCCAAGGAAGATGTGTTTGAGTCCTTGGAAGAGATACAATCTTTGTCCTCGATCTTCACATGATCGATGGACCTTGCCTTTGGTGAGTTATGCCAAGATCCTCCCTTGGATGCTGATCCTCTGCATGATGACCCAGGCATTATGCCTAGTACTACCCTTAATGTGGTCCCTCTAGCGGGCTATCCTCCATACCTATATAATGAGCAAGATTGGGAGGTGGATGACCTACTAGAGCATCATCCTTGAATGGAGTCCCTTCGTTCATCTATTTTTATTTGTGTTTTTCCTATATGTTTTGTAATCCTTGTATCTAAGTATGGCATGACTATTTTTTCTTGGACCTCCTTGGATGACCCTTGATTCCCTTGTAGGCACATGGATACAGGGGGAACGAAAATGTTGTGACATTCCTCTATATGTTTCTACATTCTTCTCTATGTTGTACCTAAAATTTTCCACATTTTGGGGGCATTGCAAAGATTTGGATGATTTAGCATCCTTCCATGTTAACCCAAAATTCTTATTTGTCTTCTTGTGAGATTCTTCCTTTGTATTCATAGTTCTATGTGCTTAGGAGGATGATGACAATTACAAAGACTAATTACAAATAATTGATAAAATCAATTACAAAAATTGTCCCATGAAGATCATGCTATATATTGTACTGACTCCAAAGCACGTAGATCCCTTTCTATTTATTTTTTATGTTGCTTGGTGTCATGCCATGCTTACAGAAAACATTGTGTATCATGCCTACACATCACCTTGGTTGTCCTACTTGGGGAAAACCCCTTCCATGACATAGATCTCTTGAACATATCCTTTAGGCATATTCTTCCCGAAAGCTCTCATTCCTTATTCCCTCTTTCACCTTAAAATCAATTACTTCTCCATGATGTAAGCGATTATTTTAAGGTGGGGGCCCATACATTTGTTCTCTCTC
This sequence comes from Cunninghamia lanceolata, assembly GCA_027924645.1. NCBI lineage: Eukaryota > Viridiplantae > Streptophyta > Pinopsida > Cupressales > Cupressaceae > Cunninghamia > Cunninghamia lanceolata. The sequence continues at coordinate 11,504,680 of BSBN01000870.1, read as the reverse complement.
ACACTTAATCACACATCACACTGATGGTATCCTCTTTGCAACACCTTTTTACAACATTCATGGTCCTAAGCAGATACACTTTTTTAGACTGACCACCTTTATCAAAATTACCTAGCAAACAATGGATTTCGCTAGTCATGTAATGTCTAATACTATTTAACATGTAGCTCACCTAGAAAAGCAATGCTAGTTTGTAATGCTTCATTTTCTATCAACACTTTCCCATAATCTAGCTAGAAAACAACATACTTTTCTAGCTCCAATGACTTATAGAAGCTTTTCAGTATGGTTCCTAGCAAACAATGGACTTTGCTAGCTCTAGAACCATACACTTCTATTCTTCCTTCTATGTGTTTGTATTAGATTAATGTGCATTATACCATATTATTTATTAACCACAATGGTTTTGATAAATAATATTTGGTCTAATCCTTCCTTTTATCATCTTTATGTGTGTGTGTGTGTGTGTGTGTGTGTGTGTGTGTGTGTGTGTGTGTGTGTGTGTGTGTGTGTGTGTGTGTGTGTTTGTGTTTGACATTTGTTCCATGTGTAGATCTTTCAGCTGACACTGTGGTTTTGTAGAATCCTAAGTTGGGGGCATTGTCTCTCTCACTTGACAACATTTTGTATCCTCTACAATATATACAGGTAGAAAAGGTTTGCTCTCCTTTTTCTCATATTGTCTACTTTAGCTTGCATATGCCTGTAGAGCCATATGCACACTAAAGTGAGGGCTAAATGTAACATCATAAACTATGCTCACTCACAATTTTGTTCTCTATTTGGTATTCACTTTAGTGCCTAGTCCCTTATTGTGCTTCCTAAACGTTGCTCTGACCCTTTCTACTTGTCCTACCTAGAAACAGTAAAAAGTACCTTAGCTTTGGCAGTTCTCTGAGTAATTTGGACCTTTTTAAAACTAAAGTTGCATCCACCTAACCAAAGTGCTAAGCGTGGACATCTATGCCATGTGCTAGCATCCTGATATCATTTTCCAGTTCATCAACCATTTTTAGAAGGCACATTTTTTCTTGTGTGGAACTCTAAGTTTTTCCTAATGCCTATTCAAGCCCAAACAAATCCCTTCCCATCTTTTTGGCCTCTCACCTCTTATATAAAATCTTTCATCTTTTCCATTCAAATGATTGAATCTTTTATGTAGCAAAGCTCTGTCAAAACTACGATCGAAAGATTTCTATAGTGAAGCTCTACTAAATTTATTACTGAACTATCATCTTTCTTGTATCTTTATTATTGCATGCTCCTCTTTTATTGCTGGTCATTGAAAGTATTTATTAATGTGATTTACTCATGTACTTTGTGCCATTCAAGAAGTCCTCATTTGAGATTACTATCCTTTGGAATAAAAGCTCATTTTGTTCCCTTATGTGATAGTCTTCCAGTGAGACTCTTGTAATCTCTTTCCCAACTCTTTGTCCATTTTTATTTAGATTAATATTCACATTGTTGTTGAACCTCACTTCTTTATTGCAATATCATTTGTCACTACTCGCCACAATTCTAGACACACATAGACTTCAGGGCACACACACTCTTTTGTCAACATTTCAATATCTGGCTATTGTTGACGTGGAAACACCAAAAACAGGGTTTGACTGAGGAAATCCTCCATACAATCCAACCATTTTCCTCCATTTATGATTGTAGGTTGTGTGAGAAAAGGACTTCGAATGCAAGAGTGTTTGTGCTCCCTCTTCCTTTCTTTGTCAATCTCATCATTTCATTAGTCTCATATTATTCTTATGTATTTCTTTCATCTATCAATTTCTGTGCACTGATAATCATGTTCCTTGTCAATGAGAATTTATCAAAATCTATACAATACCATACAAATTAGGGTTTTTGACTTTTGATGTCGTACAAACTACAAAACCAAGCACATATGTCCATGCCAAGCACTGTCATCCTGGGTAGTGAGGCTAATTGCCTAGTGACAGGTTCTCTATAGTCTATAGTTTTCATTTATGTATTCATTTCTATGAATTATTGCTTCTATCTATGTATTTCCTCTATATGCTTTAAGTTTTAGTTAGTTTTAGTCAATATCACTTAATCATTCAATTTCAATTGTAACAAAAGGACATAACTCGGGTAGTCTTACTCTTCTTGATTGGATAACAGGAAGATGAACACCTTCAGTGGCTAGTGTCCTAATGGTCAATATGAAGTTGTTCTAATTAAAAATATAGTTTAGTTAGAATCACATTTTCTATTAAAAAAGTATAAGATTTTTTCCCCTTGTCAAGTAAATAATTGAGTGGTTGATCGAGAGAGATATAGGTTAAAATGCCCCTCAACTTGTTCTATGATGATGGGATAGTGATGGTATGGAAAGATATTCACCATAGGGGATGTGTCATGAGATATAACTACATGGAAAGTCACCTTGCCTTCTCTGGTACAATTCTCCATTCTTTACCAAAGAAAGGGGATCTAGTTGGTTCCATCCATGCCATATTGAGAATTATACAGCTTTGATTGGGGCTCAACATTGCCATTCTACTGATAGAGTAACTGTAACATTGTCATTCTACTGATGGGGTAGTTGTAACTAGCTCATCTACACTCAACCAAATTAGAAGAGGAAATTTGAGGCTCTCAACATGCTTGGCCAAACTAGTAGGTTCAATGCATAGTACATGGCTCAATGTATTAGAAAGTGTTAGGGTAAACAAATTTGATTAGTCAGTTGGAAGAATGGATTGAAGGATTGACTGAATTGATTGATCAGTTACCCGAATAGATTGAGGAGCTAACAGAATTGATTGGTTAGTTAACAGTTTTGATTGAGAAGTTGACTAATTTTAATTTAGAGAAGAAATAGGACATGTGGGTGAGGGAATATTAGGTAATTAAATATTTAGAATATTTAATTACATGTGCAACATGGTGAGGTGGAAAAGGTAAGGTGGAAAGGTGAGGTGGAAAGATGAGGTAGATTTTTGAAATTAGGACTTAGGATAGAGGAATTTATGATTAATTAAATAATTTAGGATTATTTAATTTTGTGAGACATTAGAAGAATTTAGGGAATTTAATTAAATAAATTGATTTTATTTAATTATGGGATAATGAACCAATCAAATAACCTTAGAATATTTATTTAATTGATAGAATAAAATAAGAAGGGAATAAATATCAAGAATATTTATTTAGAATGAATCGTGTCATTTTTAGGCGTATACAGAAAGAATACCAACTTCCCTGTATACATAGATATAAAATATTACTACAACTATATTAGAAGGAGGAAATGCACTATAGGATGAACTATTAAGTTCTTTATAAATTTTAAATGAATTCAGACATACACTTAAAATTCTAGTGATCTTAAAACTATAGTGATTTTTAAATTATAGATTGTTATTATATTTGGGACAAACTTAGGTTTGCATGGAGGTTTCCATGGAAAACATGAATCATATGACTATAAAGTCTCCTCCTTTAATGGGTTTTGAGTTTTGAGGGTTGGCATCAATAGGAACTATGTGTGGCATTGAGTCAAGATTGATGGCATTGGTGAAGAAGTTAGCCAACATTTAGGATTTCCTCAAAGGCCTTGGGGCTCCATACAATCCCCAGATGAATGTCCTATAACTATGCAATAAGGAAAATAAATCACTCCATCACGATCATTTCAATATGGAAAAAGGTAGCTAAGGACATAAATATCTTACAATATAGGGCTAGGCTTGTGAAAATGGAGAACAAGACCTATGGATCCTCATTCATCAACATAGACAACAACTAGCTCTTCTCAATGAAATATTTCATGGGTGGTGGCTAATGTGAAAGTGTCTATCTTTGTTTTGAGACATATCAGAATTTGCCTTATAGTGGTGGCTGGATATGATATGTGAATAGCTCATTGCTATTATCCTCTTGCTAGTTATTAGTATTTATAGGTAGTTTTAGACTGTACATATGTTTTTTTGTAACAAGCATTTTGATCTATATATGGCTACTCTATAGGATTCATATACATTTAGTTTTGTAATCTCTTGACAATCTATAAATTTTTTAATGTATTTCTTTTTATCATAAATATAATGGAAGAGTTCCCTTACCCATCACTTTTTATTTAAAAAAAAAAATATAGGAAATGATGACTAAAATATTGAATTAGAATTTGATATAAGTCAGTATCATGTTTCTTCATGAATAATAAATTATATAGAAGCTTAAATCAAATTTATAATGTGAATTAAATGGATAAAGTTGGTATGATTTAAATATTTTGAGATGTGATTGTGCTATTAAATAATATGATATTTCATAATTATTATGTATGCAATTGATAATATTTATCATGGGTGAATGTGAATGTTGCATTTGCTTCGCACTTCAATAGCTGAAAAATGTGTCTTTTATGCCTTCAAAAACAGGCATACGTTTGGGCTGCGTTAACACTCGAATTCTATCTTGGTGGCTCACAACTTTCATCTACCACCGGGTCTAGAGGGGAAAGTTAGGGAAGTGTTCAGGGCCATCTAGTTCATATGGCTCCACTACCCTGATAAAGCCCCTAGATCCCTATCTCTGGCGCTACCTATATTCATGTTGCATCCTGCCGCTCCCAGTACTGATAATGAAGCTGCAGACTCTTTCCCCCCCTTCTGAAATTTTGTGGTCTTAATATGTCTGTTTTTTCCACCGTCTACGATGGTTATCCCGTGTACTATCTGCCTTGTCTTTGAGGGCAATTTTCGCTCAGATTGTTTTTTTTTCGTTTTTGGTCCTGCATGACGTCTAATTTTTCCTTAATATATGGTATGGGTGGCTTCTGCCACCTTTAAAAAAACTATTATGGATGAGTAGTGGGCTGCTATTCATGTTACTTTGATTAGTTAGACTTTATATGTATTTGATATATGCAATGACTATGCAAGTGCATAAAGATGACTAGTGGGAGTATGGGAGAGACATCAGCAACTCTAATCCATCTTTCATATGACGAAGTAATGTGATTTCCCTACATGTACAATCAATATAGATATTCTTTTTGACCACGAGAATTTGAGACTCTATGTGTAAGCCATGTGATTTCATAAGTAACCAGTCTATTTCTATGTATAATTTCATTTGTGTTATGTGCTCAATACAATATCAAGGGTATTATAGGAATTATCAGTTCCTAACACCACCTAAACTATGTTTAGACTTATGTATCATCCAATTATAATGTAGAGTTGCTTTAAATAAAATTATTAGTTATATGTATCTTAAAATATAGACTTTATAAAGTAGACTTGCTTTAAATAAAATTATAGGTTACAATATAGACTTTGCTTAAATACAATCTATGCAAGATTATATTTAACCATAATTAAGCATGGAAGAAAAACCATGCAATTGCTATCTATAACTAGGCATTCTTCACATTGAAAATATAGACAATTACAATTAAAAACTAACAATCTATGGGCAGTTAGACCACATTTGCTTGTTCTCACTCTAGAAATCATTTTTCTAAATTCTATGCCTTGATCTTAGTGTTGCAATAGAAAGTTGTGGGGATCTCTAGAACATAAAACAAGTTCACCTCTATGTGAACAATCAATACTCCATTACATTAGGTTATTTTCATTCTTCTTAACATCACCTATGAGAAATGATAAAGTCCACTACATAAACTAAGGTTTTAGCCAAAAATATATGGTTGTCACTATGGCTTATCACATGCCAAACTCGGAACCAAGATGATTCTTTCCCTTAAGAAACCATGTCCCTCTTTCATTAGGTAATCCATGTCGGAATGGCAGGATCTTCTAGAGGTAGTGTTGATACCGGTTGGGCAATAAGAGACAAGAAATCACACGCCTTGAAAAGTTAGAAGAAAACACAAAAGTATTCAATACAAACAAGATTGAAATCAATAGTCAAATGGAATGAATGAATTAACTCACAAACATGATATACATTTATAGGAGAGAGGAGGTGCAACTCTCACCTAGAATAGTGGTGAAGGATCCAAAGAATAGGCATGTAACTCCACTAACTAAAACTAGTGGCTTGCAAACTCTATGCAAATCCATTTAAAAAAACACACCTAAGAAAGATTAACTTCAAATATAGGAGTAGTCCATGCAAAATACATGCATAGGAATATTCTAATAATATTGTACACTAACATCTCCCTTAAGCATAGCTTAGGTGAGTACAAAGAAACATGGTCCTAGCAACTAGGCTTGATGAGGTACCCAAGTACAATGCAATGTCTCATAAAGCTGAGAAAGGAAGAAAACCCAGTGTGAAAAAATTTCCCTCAAAAAGAGAGAAAAGAAAGACAAGAGGACTAGAAGATTCCCCTCGAAGATGATAGTTGTGAAATCCCTAGAAGATAGGGCACATGTGTGCCTGCAAAAAGAAGAGAAATTAAGTCAACACATAATGTTGTATGGCGAATGTTGTAGTAGGTCCCTCTACAACGAATGATGCCTCTTCCTTTCAGAAGATAGAAACCTTGAGCTGTCAACATGTTTAATTTCCACTCAAGTGGAATGTATGAAGGAATCATGATGTACATAGGATTATGGAAACTGCTCAAATTTATTCATGCTAATGTCAAAATGAGTCACAATCAAATCAGGAGTCCCATGCCTAACTAAAATAAGTGACCTCTCAGAATCATGTGGAAATTGATGAAGAGTAGGATCTAGACAAAGAAGTGATGTATGGATGTGGAATGTCAATGCATGCCATATGGCTACAATGCAAATCCCATGAGATGTCCACCTACAAAGAATCTCTAAAACCCCTTAGTGAAGCCTCTCTAAACTTTGTAGTAGCCACAAGTACAAGGACAAAATAACTATCATCAAAGAGAAACACAAGATCCTCCATAGTGTCATCTAGATCTAAAATGTGGGACTCTACAAATAAGAAAGAGATGTCTGGTAGAAATGTATACCAACCAAATATAAGACCTTGCTACAAGGAATTATTGGAAGCTTAGAATGTTTGTGGATCAAAGTCTAAAGCATAAATGTAAGGACCATTTTGAAAATCATAATAAAATAATAATACTCCATGTAAAAATAATATGAAAAATGGAAGCAATATAATATTTTTCCCAAATAAATACAACTCAAATCAAGAAACAATATTCACATTATCTTTTTAAAAATATTCATTTAACAAATATTACAAAAGCTAAAAAAAATCTTTGAAGTACAAATAGGACTAAGTCCTTTACAACATCTCACTTCTTCATAAGTTATAACATATAATATCGTCGATACTAAATCTGGTGGAGAGAGGGCATCATCGAGGTGATTAACCACCTAGCCACAAGGCTTACGCCTCCCTAGCCTTACTATTGACGTGGATAATCTTGACCCTTCGCTAGGGGTTTAGCAAATTGAAGCTGACAAGTGTAAACGAATCCAATGCAACATGATATATCTAACATTTCAAACATGTATTAAAATGTAAATGTACTTATACCATGATATGGCAGAGAGTGAAATTACTAATTTGATTACAAGCTTTGGTCAAAGCATCTGTTAAGCCTGGTGACAATAGATAGGTTAGAAGAAGTAACCTACCCTTCTCTGTAACTCCATATTCAACACCCATCCATGCTCTTTCTCAAACTCAACTAATAGGAAATACAGAAGTAAAGAATGTAACATACAATTTACTTACAAACCATACGACATCCAAGGACGTATTCATTAAGATCATTCATAGATAGAAAGAATATATAATATTCTTGAAGTCAAGTCTCATTAGGCATATTCATAGTCTTCATTTAGCAATAAAAACTATTGATCTATCATCTAGATGCTAAATCACATAATATGTCAACTTCTCATACCATAGTATTATAAATTCACAATTCTATCCAAATTAGGAGTTAGAAAGACTAAAGCCTTACACACAAAATTTCTTGTATCATAACACAATTTACCATATTCTATTTTATGCTCAAGCAACTGATGTACCTATTCAAATTTCTCTGCAAGCAATTGATGTACCCAACCACATGTATCCTACTAGAGGTTCAATCTCATAGACATTGGATGAAACTTTTGCAATATCTTACAAGCCTCTATCTTCTTCCACTTTAATTTATTATATGTTCCTTGTGGGAACCTTTCCTTCTACAAATGTGCCAATACCAAATCACCAACCTGTTGGTTCCTTAATTTGATTGTCTAAATCCCCTAAAGATTAGCTAATTTCTTATACTTAGGGATTTCTGGTCAGTGGCCACCAAATACAATTACAACAAATGAGTTGAAAAATCCTCTACACTTTTGGTTCTGTAAAATGAAGGTGGGTGTACCCTTTACAACATCTAAAGGTATTGCAAAGATTTATTTATGATGTTGTATCAAAATAGAAGGTTCTAAATAACATTTTACCAAGGAAATGACTGACTCCATCTAGATTGTCTTAATTGTTTGGCAATACAGTTTAGACCATGATTGAGAACATTATTTATCCAAATCTATTCTTAAAAGAATAACAAAAGTAGAAATGATTTTGGTTATTTGGGATGGATCTAAATCAACATATTAGCCTAGTGAGAGACTGATGCCTAATCCAATGGGTCACATAGTCAAATTGTAGAGAACAAGTGTATCATTCAAGCACTATTAGTTCATTAATGATAGACTAATGGTATCAACACCTTGTATTAATACCTCCTTTACTTGGCAATATAGAGTTATCCTTTGAAACCATAATGTAGACAACTGTTAATAGAATATCTTCTAAGCATTTATTTCTCTCCTTGAGAGAAAGCAAGAGAAAACATACATAATATAGAAAAATACAAAGATAAACTAAAATATCCTTGATGTTTAAAATTCATATTAACTTCATCAAATGCAACAAAAAAAGGTTCTATAACCAGTATGACATTGTATTAAATTTTGAACATGATATTGCTCTACATATTTCCACACAATTTGAACTATAATTATTCTCTATTTTCCTATTACCTAAAACCTGAAATTCAGATTCTCTACAAAATGGCCTTGATTTCCCATTTATACAAACATGGGAGAAAAAAGCCCTCAGGCCATGCATAGATGTCATGTTTTCCTTTGACAAATTTTCCCACGCATCTTGTTTTAACAGAATATGCCAAAAGGCATCTTTAAAGTATGACAAGACAAAGACATATTTCCCTCCTATAGTACAACCTAAAACAAACTGCCTGTCACACCAGAAAATCAAATCATTTCCCCAAAAGGGAATGTCAACTACTTTGTCCTCTACATGGCCAACTCCTGCCAGTGGAAAATAGGTCATTATAACATAATGATCCTCCACCAGTGTGGCTAGCCATATGCACATCGATCTTAGCTACCATTCAAAGGAGAATACCTGCAAGGAAAAACATCCTTAGCAGCTCCCAAATGATAGCATTCCTTATCTTGCACCACACTCTAGGTACATGGAAATAACTCCCCATCTTTCAATAGGAAGTCCCCTCCCACATCAATCCTCAGGCTGTATGTGGAAGCCACACACAACTAACTCTAGTGGTGCCAAAATCCTAGCCAAAAGGGAAGCAACAATAGTTGTTGGCCTAAACTAGGAAAAGAACAAACTATTCATGTTAGTTTAGTTCCTTCATCCCATCACCATTTGTTTCATCTTGGGGGACAACACTCCTTCAATTAAAACTATTGCCCTATCAAGTTCCATTATCCTTAGGGAGGGGAAGAGGGATCAATGGGACCACCCTTCTACCGAGCCCTATCTGGAAACTCATAGTAGCGTAGAGCCACTGGAGTTTTTAGATAGGAAACTAAATCCCTCACCTAGATGAAGCCAAAGGATAGCATGGAAATGAAGGCAACACAATACCTGCTGGCATACCCTTTGAAATTTCCCTGAACCACCCATACCTTAGAAAAATGTTCCTCGGTCCTTGACTCCATATCCATAGAGCATCAACCAGGAAAAGAGAGAAATATCTCCTAAGGTATGGGATAGTAAACACAACATGATAGGATGGGACATACAATTCACTTGGCTTTCTAAACAAGAGAAGGTGTAACCAAAGGTTAAGGAGGATCTCCTATTTATAGAAAAAAGGAAAATATCTCTATCCCCTGAATTTTCTTGCTATAACTAGATCATCATCTTACTTTTTCCAGTAATATAGTACTCCTACTCGCAATTGGAAATTTCTAGGCACTTTGTCATAGCTGCCCAATAAGGAAATGGAGGCGCTGCCATTACATCAATTTTTTATCACTTCTGGCCTTCAAGTAAATCTCAACACCCATTTCAAAGTAGGTTTCTCAGCCTCAACACCTTCCCACTCTAAGACATCCAACAATTATTTTGTTCTACTCCAGTATTAGGTACAATCTTGACAAATCCCTGTGAATACGACATCCTTCCCAAGTAGAATACATCATCTTGTACAATAGCAACACAAAAGGGGCACTAAGAACCTTTTGACATAGAAAACTTCATTCTAGATCACATCCATTATGCAACATTGATAAGACAAGGCTTAGATGAACAAGCAAACTCTCCAATCAGTAGAAGGATAAGATCATGAACACGCTTAATCTCCCCCTTCCCACACTATGAGCTAACAACTTAATCTCATTGTTTACCATGCTTTTGCACTCCATCAACCCATTCCATCCCAGCTGTTTGGTCCATTGAATAAACCACATCGACAACCATTAGAAATAGTTGGCATGTCCAGAGGGAGTCACTTACTTGCTTTAAATATCAACCGTGGATTTACGTTGCTCAACAGTCTTTACAGAGATTTTAATTTCATGCAGCGAAGGCCAACTGTTAAGAAAAAGCATGAAACTTATCCACCACAGTGGCACTTCATACCTTAATGCTGAGCCAATTGGGATTGCGACAAAAACCTTGGCCCTGGCAAAACAAGTCACCATGAGGGAATGATCAACACCTTAGTAAGAGCACGCCTAAAAGGAAACCACACATCAAGTAGATTAATCCCTTCGTGTTGCTAGATTTGAAGGCCCAACGAATGGTACATTTCTGATGAAATGCCCACCCTATTGACATTGTGGACAATGTATACATGTTGGCCCACATTGTATCTTTTGCGGTCCCACTGAAGGCCCTAAACACCTTTTGTATAGGGAAGTAGTTCTTGTGAAGGCCACCAAATCACCTAAATTGCCACATTGGATACTAAAGAAAGCTTCACGACATCACCCTTGAAGTGATTCTTAAGTATGAGAAAAACTGACGTCATCCAAATATTGGGAAGGTCAGGACATTAAGGATTAATATGTCATCCCTAAATATCCTAATGATTTCATCGTTATTGAGCATTTCTCTAGAAAGGGATCTGGACGATGTCATCAAGATGTGCACACTGAAGGATCGAGACACTAAGATAATTTCTAGATATTAGGACTAAATATCCATATGTCGAATGGCGACGCACATGATGGTCTTGAAGTGTCAATTGAAGTGCCATGTTGGATCTCGCAGGCTCACTAAAGACACTTGGGAACTCTGGCGAAGAGCTGAGCACTACTAAAATATTTGAACATGCCACCAAGATGACATGTCAGTTAGTAAGGATAGTTTGCAGCGTCGTTGAAATTGTTTGCAAAGTCCAGCGAAGAAGAGAGTTTCCATGAAATAGAAAGATCAATGATGTGAATTGCTAACAAGTACAACTGAAAAGGTTGTTTCCACACATGCACTTAGTTGTTTTTAAAACGGGCCTCAGACTGGCTACCTAGGGAAGGGCTAATCATTGAATGGTAAGGAATACTTGGGAGATGACTTAAGTGAATGGGAATAGGCAACAGGCAATCAACAGAGGATTATAACAAAAGGCACGTGAAGGAAAATATTAGCAAGAGTTTAGGCATTGAAGGATTTTACAAGGGTTTAACAAGGGTCTTTAGCAAGCCTGAATAAAGGTGACCATGGGTAGGAAATGCATGAAAAATGTAAGTCCTAATAGTGACTCTAGTTGGGGATAGATGACCACAAGGTTATCATGAGGATCCATAATCTCAGGGAAGTAGACCAGGTGCCTACTCCATTGGGCAACAAAGTCACTGCTCAGGAGACTATCGATCAAACTTCATTTGGTAGCTGTGGGCCACCAAATGAAGAAATGGTATTGGCCTCTATCATACACCTGATACTGCACCAAACCCAATCTATTTATACCACCAAAATATAGATAATTACAAACACTGCCATTAACATCTCTTACAATCCCTCTGAGCATACCACTCTTAATGTAACCTCTATCATTTTGCATTGTATAATCAGACATAAACTAAATTTTTTCATCATCACATGACATATAGTAAAATTCTTCACTCTTCATATTACTGTCATGCTCCATAAAAATACTTCCCAATTGAACTGAAAACTAAAAGTGTTCATGCTCTGCTAAATAGTTAGCATCATGATATTCAATCTCATCATCCAGTTCCACATCAATTACAAAGTTCTCATAGGGATATTGCTGCAAACTATACAAACAACTTTCAGGTGTATGAAAAGAGAAGCATTCATACACAGGTGTCTCATGTAATTGCAATACATTATATTGGCAGGGACATTCATCTAAGCATATTGACTCAACCATATCACCACTTGCTCTAATATCTCGCAACTTATCTGCATCATCATCATCCCATAGTTATACAAATGCACACATTTCTTGTTCAGTGACATAATCATCACTCATATCCATGTACACAACTTTATAAGAAGGTTCAGACAAGTCCAAAAATATCCCATCATGAAGATCAGAAAATGAACTCTTCAGAACTTGACCACCTCTACAATGAACTTCATATTCAACTTTGGTTTCCATCATATCAACATGAGACTCTAAATTTTCATCTTTCACCTCATCCTCTAATTGTTCCATGCACATGTCTGTGATTTTTGCCATATCAACATAATCTGAGACAACATAGTTAGAAAGCTCTTCAAGTTCCATAATACTATCAACTAGCAATGGTGATATTCTATTATTTACATATTCATTATAATGCATAACCTGATCATTTGAGAGTGAACTTAACTTATCAACATCTTGCATGCTAATGTTATCTTCATCTAGAATAAAACTTTCCAACTCCACTTCATATAAGCCACCATGACCAGTAGAATAATAATCAACATGATCAACTTCATGGGTTGAAGATAAATGAGGAGGCCTTACAATATCACGATCATTATTGACAAATATCTCACCACTAGTAAGATTGTGCTTAGAACTACATGGTTCCTGCATAGTCAATGATGAATATATTGTCTCATTAACACTCGTACCATTGAACATACCATCAGAATCATTTATGTCACTAGGCTACAACTGAACTTCTTCTGTTATCTTATCACTAGGGCAGCTAGTAGCTCCATTACCTAGTATAGTATTCCAACTATCTGAAAATGCCTTTACCTCTTCACTAGTTGTGTGATGACAAGACATTACTTGATGCATTTGCATTATTTCAGTATGTAGTGCATTTAAACTTTCATGAATACAAATTTTTAGGTATATACACCACATTACTTGGCTGCATATACACATCTCCCACATTAGCATGAGATGTAACTTCATTCTGAAACATGTTATTTTCATTCACATATATTGCATCATTGTTTGACTCATACCCAACAATAGGACTAATGTGATCAACACTATGAAGTTTGTCATCCCTATCATCATGAGTCTTAGAATTTTCTACAATATCTATCCAATCAAGAACCTAGCATGACTGCTTGGGTTCAACCTTTTAGGTGATAAACTTAGACCTGACCCATACATATTATAAAACAAATCAATGAATATACACTCTTGATGCTTGAAACCAATAGGGATATCCATATAGGTGTCCAAGATTCTAGAAAATAAAGAACATCTCGATTCTCCCTCATGTCTCCTTATGTCAAAGAGAGCTTGAACAAATACCATAGGATCACTAATGCATGTAGCTTGTTGACAATTTGTTTGGGGCTCTATATGATCAACATTATGGATTGATGTATGAGCTGAGACATCAAGGATGTAATTGCTCTGACAGTCATTTTTAATTTCTGATTTATATCTCACATTAGCATTGGGTGTTTTAGGACAACAAACACTTGCAGACAAATAGCCCTTGGGCATTCCATACTTCCAGTTGTTTTCAATGTCCATGGCTATCTCATAAGCTTGATGCAAAGTTGTAGGATCTCTGTTTCTCAATTGGTAACTCATATTTCTATCAAAACCTCCTAGGTAAACAACAAAACTCATTGAATCATTTGGCCTCACAGTCTCAGGAATATCCCTCCATGTTTTTCAAATCTTAGGTTAAACACTGGAACTAGCTCATTCTCATCTTTCTCAATACTCATAAATTTGTTGATCACCAAACTTGTATTAACCCCCTCACCAAACTACTCCATGAAAACTGCCTTGAGCTCATCCCAAGAATTTATTGAGCATGTTGGTAAATAAGAGAACTAATCTCTTGCTTCATCCTTTAGGGTTTGAACAAACACCTTCATGACCAAATCTTCAAAATCTATCTCGTAGTCTCCTAATACATCAATGAAATCTTATATATGCCTACTTGCTGACTCAGACTTACAACCATTGAACTTTGGTATTTTATCTTGGATTTCATATGGTTTATGATTTTTAAAACCATAGATATTGCTGAAATTTATCACTCAATATCTTTCAGTAATGAAACTTCTCTGATAATGCAGGTGGGGCTGCACATTATGCATTGTTACATTTGAAACCATACAAGGATGCGTAGGTTGATGACAACTTCCTATGCCTTTACAAGACTTTTCATATTAACTATACACATGTCAAGCTCAATTTCCTTTTACAACATGACCTTAAGCTTTTATAGTGCATATCCCTATCTCATCTTGACTAAGATCTTCTACAAACATGCATACTTCTCTTACAAAATACGAACCACAAACTAGTAATATAGAAGTATGCAAGCTTATTATTGCTTATTTCCCTTTTTGTAGTGCTTAGTCTTTACTTAATAAGGAACTGAATTATTAACAAGGTCTTCTACAAAAACCTTTCAAAATTAAAAATATACTTCATAGAGACATGTATATGTAAAACACCTAGAAGTCTATTACAGCTATTGCAAATATTCTTCACACTTTTATCAGGCTCTTTCTTCACGGAGTCGCCACCTCTTTTTATAGAGGATTGAACTTCAAACAACATAAAGCTCCTTAAAGATTGCTTTCATTCTTGGTCTTCTCCAATAGCAGAGCCACACAAATTTTTCTCATATACAATCAGTTTTCCTTTTGATCAACCGGTTCAAAAACAAGCATAGTCACCACCCTCTAAAGGGAATGATAATACATTTTACATATACCAACTCTATATACCCATGACAAACTACTGAACTGATCTCATCATTTATAAATAAAGTTCCCCAGTAGAGTCAACAATCTGTTGGTGGCTCAACTGGGCAAGCCTTCTGATAATGAGCTACAAGATTTTTGGTATTTGTAAATAGGGGAACAAAATAATTGATCTATGACTCAGGATAAGACACCATTTTGGTTTTGTCCCCAATGGAGTCACCAATCTGTTGGTTCCTCTAATTGATTGTCTAAATCCCCTAAATATTATCCAATTTCTTATACCTAGGGATTTTAGGTCAGTGACCAACAAACATGATTACAACAAATGAGTTGAAAAATCCTCTACACTTTTGGTTCTGCAAGACCAAGGTAGGTGTACCCTTTACAACATCTAAAGGTATTTCAAAGATTCATATATGATGTTGTATCAAAATAGAAGGTTCTCAATAACATTTTACCAAGGAAATGACTGACTCCAACTAGATTGGATCAATCCTTTGGTAATATAGTTTAGACCATGATTGAGAGCATTATTTATCCAAATCTATTCTTAAAATAATAACAGAAGTAGAAATGATTTTGGTTATTTGGGATGGATCTAAATCAACATATTAGCCCAGTGAGAGACCGGTGCCTAATCTAATGGGTCATAGATCCAAATTGCAAAGAACAAGTGTATCATTCAAGCAATATTACTTCATTATTGATAGACTAATGGTATCAACACATTGTATTAATACCTCCTTTGCTTGGTAGTATAGAATTATCCTTTGAAACCATAATGCAGACAATAGTTAACAGAATATCTTCCAAGCATTTATTGCTCTCCTTGAGAGAAAGCAAGAGAAAACATACACAATACAGAAAACTGCAAAGATGAACTAAAATATCCTTGATATTTAAAATTCATATTAACTTCATCAAATGCAACACATAAAATGTTCTATAACCAGTATGACATTGTATTAAATTTTGAACGTGATATTGCTCTATAGATTTCAACACAATTTGAACTATAATTCTTCTCTATTTCCCTGAATCACAACACAAAATACCCTACTGCATAAAACCTGAGATTTAAAACCTCTACAAAATGGCCTTAATTTAACATTTATAGAAACATGGGAGAAAAACAAGCCTCAAGTCATGCACATATGTCATGTTTTCATTTGACAAATTTTGCCCACACATCTTGTTTTAACAGAATATGCTAAAAGGCATCTTTAAAGTATAACAAGACAAAGACATATTTCCCTCCTATAGTACAACATGAAACAAACTGGCTGTCATATTAGAAAATCAAATCATTTCCCCAAAAGGGAATACCAACTACTTTGTCCTCTACATGCCCCACTCCTGCCAATGGAAAATAGGTTGTTATAACAGAATGATCCTCCACCAGCGTGGATATCCATATGCACACTAAGCTCACTTACCCTTTAGAGGGGAATACCTGCAAGGAACAACATCCTCAACAACTCCCAAATGGTAGCATTCCTTATCTTGCACCATGCTCTAGGCACAGGGACATAACTCCACATCTTTCAATAGGAAGTCCCCTCCTGCATCAATCCTTAGGCTGTATGTGGAAGCCACACACAGCTGACTCCGGTGGTGCCAAAATCCTAGACAAAAGGGAAGTAGCAACAGTCGTTGGCTTAAACTAGGAAAAGAATAAATTGTTCATGTTAGTTTAGTTCGTTCTTCCCATCCCCATTTGTTTCATCTTGGGGGACAACACTCCTTCAATTAAAAATGTTGCCTTGTTGAGTGCCATTATCCTGAGGGAGGGGAAGTGGGATCAATGGGACCACCCTTCCACCGAGCCCTATCTGGACACTCATAGTAGCATGGAGTCACTGGAGTTGCCAAACATGAAACCAAACCCCTCACCCAGATGAAGCCAAAGGATAGCATGGAAATGAAGGAAAAATAATACCTGCTAGCCTACCCTTTGAAATTTCCCTGAACCACACATACCTTAGAAAAATATTCCTCGGTCCTTGACTCTGTACGCATAGAGCATCAACTAGGAAAAAAGAGAAATATCTCCTAAGATATGGGATAGTAAACACAACATGATAGGATGGGACATACAATTCACTTGGCTTTCTGAACAGGAGAAGTTGTAACCAAAGGTTAAGGAGGATCTCCTACTTATAGTAAAAAGGCAAATATCTCTGTCCCCTAACTTTTCTTGCTATAACTAGATCATCTTACTTTTGCTAGCAATATAGTACTCCTTCTCCCAATTGGAAATTTCTAAGGACTATGTCATAGCTGCCCAGTAAGGAAATGGAGGCACTGCGATTACATCAAATTTTTATCACTTCTAGCCTTCCACAAGTACAAAATTCAATCACAACACTGTTGAAATTAAGGAACACTGAGAGGGGGGTGAATCAGTGTTCTGGAAAACTTATTATTATGTTCCTTTATAAATTTACCACATACATTCAAAAGAAAGAAGTAAGAACATAAGAGCAGTAACAACAAGATCATTACACATGAACACCAGAGTTTTTATGTGGAAACTCGGTTAAGGGAAAAACCATGATGGGGGTTAACCCACAAGAATTTATACTCTGTTAAAAGTATTACAAAAGGGGAAGGCACATGCCTTCGAGCACACTACCCAGAGATCACTGCTCAAAGGAGGCTCATTGCCTACAAAATTGATTACAAAGAGTTCACTAAATTATCTGAACTGAAGAATAGCATCTAACAATGCAGGATTACAGTTCCAGTTAGGCTCAATACACTGATTTCACACACTTCATGTCTTTCTACCCTATCTCATTGATCTGCTATGATCAGATGCCTTAATCTCTTGCTTTGCACTTGTTACTGCCACACTTTGCACCTCTCACATCATATTCGCACATCCCCACCACCAAAATGCTCAAATCCATTGACTATATATATCCGCAACATGAGATTTCATCAACTGCAGTCAGCCTCAAGAAAACTTACAAACTTTTCAAGATCACTATTCTATCGGCTGAATCCATGCACAAACATCAATGCAGACCAAAACCCATGTATTCAAGTTACCTAACATGTCAACCAATACCACTAGATCTCATAAATTACTCAACTAACAACTTCTCGTAATCCGCACAAGGAATAAACACTAAGTCAGCCTATTCTTCACTGGACTGAACTGTCTAACCAAAACCTGATACTCATATGCTTGTAACTTTCAATCTCTTCATCATTGGAGGCTAAAAACTTAGATTTAGGTAGTCCTAACGTCCCTTAACATTCCCTCATATCCACAGCACAATATGATTACCTATGGAGAAATGCAGACCAAAGTGTTGAACCCTGTCAAATGCCCTGTTCCTGTCTATCTGGACTTAGACAAATCTGCACTTTGACTTCTGGTATGAACAAAAGATGTAATGCGGATGTGTAAGATAGATTCAGTTGCCATCAATGACAACACCTGACATGCCTAGCAATGTCTCTTGCCAAAAATATCCCCCTTTGGCATGATGGCAACACTTAGTGAAAAATGACTAAGTGTTATTTAACAGCTTCCCCTTACTATGTACACTTGTGATTTGCAATGCTCCCCCTTAGATGAATTCCTCATTTTTCACTGCTTTTCCTCTCCCCCTTTGACATCAATGGAAAAGGCTGGGATCCGTATATCAAGATTCATGCAAAAAATTTATGTACATGGGTCAAAACTCTAAGTATATACTTCCGCATATGAACACACAGTCCTTAAGCCTTGTTCATCAACAAACAGATATCACCAAAAATGTTTTTCAACCATGTCACTTCATTGCCCTAATTCTTCTTTATGTTGTCCAAAATGGATATATGCCCACTGAATAAAAATGCATGTGATTCTACCTTTTGAAGATTAATATGATCACAAGTAGCAGCAACAGCTTGGGATTCTACCAATAGGTCATAAATAGTTTCTAACTTAGGGGACATTAGTCCCTGGAGCTCATCCAATCTGGCCAAAACTTTAAACTTTTCATTTTCCAAATCACTCAATTCATTTCGCAAACCCACTACTTGACATTCTTTAGTAGTTACAGAATCAGTTAAAAGACTATAGGATTGAGAGATGTTGGACAATTTGAGGTCTAAGTCCTTAATCTTCTTCTCAATATCTTCAACAACTTTAGACCGATTTAGGCAAACCTTATAAATCTTTGCACCTTCAAAGAGGGCATTTTGAATACTCTTTACACTAGTGTCAAGAACTGATCTATCATAGCTAATTATTTTCCTTATTTCAACAAATCTCTTCTTATTATATTCATTTATGACATTAACTTCTGCTGACTTTTCAAAAGTTTCAAAATGAGTACATACAGAGTTTATCAGACTCTTCAACTGATCGGAGGGAGAATCGGATGAATCCTTTTGAAAGGTTGGCATAATCTTTTCCAGAATTCTGGAGGCAAGACCAAGCAACCCACTATCCTCAATGTGAGTCTTCAGAATCTCCTCTCTTTCTTTTACTTGTGCCACAGATGCTAACTTCATCTTTTGTAGAGGGGAAAAAGTGTCAAAATTGATAGTTCCTTGAATTAGCTCCAGTTCATCAAACTCAAGCTTGTCTTTCTCAAGTAATTTCTTCACTGCATCTGCAGTGTCTCTTGCCAAAGATGTAGCTCCATCTTTCAGATCCTTGCCGGTACTACCATCTTGCTTTTGCTCTTCAATATTCTCTGTTGTTTCTCCTTCTTGTTCATCCTTGTCTTTAACCTCTTTTGCTTCTTTCTCTTTATCCTTCATAGAATCATCTTCAGTAGGAGCATCTACTTCTGTATTCATCTCTGTATTTTCTCCAGTAGATTGGTCTAGAGGAAATTGAGTGTCCTCTGCATCATCAATATTAACTTCCTCCACCATCTCTTCATCTCCTTTATTTAGCATTTCATCTTCCGAAATAGAGATGTCAGCGTGTTGTTCACTTTCTTTCAACTCCTCAACATTTGGAATGGATGCATCATCAGTATCAACTAGTTCTTCTATGACAACATAGAATTTATTTTTGTCCAGAGCTTCCTTCAAAATTTTCTCTGTTTCTTTGACTACCTCATCTAGTTCTCCAATCATCAGCTTGTTCATTCGGATTTTGCTTCTGAATTCCTTTTTGATTTCTTTAAAAATTTATCTGCTTCTTTTCTAGATATTATAGGGCATAGTGTGGATAACACATATTCTCTTAGCTCTAAATATTTAGCTTTAGCATCTTCTTTCCTCATTTCCAAAATGTTACTCAGACTCTTAGGGATTTCAGACAAGATTTCCACAAGAGCTCTATTGAATGTATTCAAGTATTTTACAGTGGCATCCTCCAAAATTTTCTTGTTTGCATCATCAAAAGTCTCATAGTATTCTATTATAGGTTTCAGATTCCCATGAATCATTATAGCATTCACAATTTCTTCTACAGACAAAGTGGATTTTCTAGCATGGGTTTCAGTCTTTTGTCTTTTACTTATCTTCATACTTCCAGAAGGCTTGTCTTTTGCAACCCTTGATGCTTTTGCTTTCTTTGTGTTTAGTTCCTTTACTGCTTCATTTGATTCTATTTCCTTATCATCTTTAATGCTCACATATGTTCTGGATTCTTTAGTCTTCATTCTTTTTCCATCTTTACCGGATGGTTTGTCTTCCAGTTTCTCTGTTCTGATAGATTTTGTGTGAACATGGGTAGCTACAGAACTTCTTGTTTTTCTTGGTTGGTTGGTGGAGATTTCTGGAGCATTGAGTTGTTCTTCTTCATCTTGATTGACTTTCTTCTTGGCTTCTCTCACAGCCTCTTTGGTTATCCCAATACCCTCTACAATAGAAGAAGGTGATGCACTGGATGTTGTACTAGAACTTCTTATAGTCCTTGATTTGGAGGGGGATTCTACTAGATCACTTCTTTGTTCTCTATCCTGCTTCTCCTTCTCATCTTTATCTATCCTCTCCCTGTTTAGTCTCACAACTTCTTTTGTTATTCCAATACTTTCTGCATACATTTCCACTTGCCTTTGGATCTTTCTCTTGGATTCAGGTCTCCGAAGCTCAACATGCAGTTTCAAATTGAGCTCATCATATGTGCCAAATTTTTCAACTGAGGTGTCTTTTGTTTTGCTCAAAAGGTGTTGAGCACACATATCTAGTATTCATTCATCTACTTCATACCCCATGGGCATGATCCACACAGTTCTTGGTTCAACTGCTTCCATCAAGCATTGGTTTGTTTCCACCATGAAACAAATTGTGTCTTTGTACTTTTCTACCACTGACCTAGGGACTCTTTCCCTTATTTGCATCATACACTAGAAATTTTTTAAGTATCCCCAAAGAGTAGTCCTTTGGGCATTGGAGTCACCAATATTGTGCAGGTGCAATCTTATTTGGATGGAAACAGGTTTATCATTGGTCCAACATAGACTATTCATTCTAGGCAACTCATTCATGCAATAAAAGAATAAACATAAGACCAATATACCATACTTGAATGTGTTCTTCTTATCCCTTTTGATCTTGTTTAAGTTTTCCATTAGCTGGTTCTTTAGAAGCTCACATAGATCATAGTCAACATTCTCTCTCAACATTTGGTAAGCTACATAGATAGCTGTACTAGATACATAATTCTTGCTACTAGAGTGATATATGTTGTATACAATCATCATTGATGCAAATTTGACATCCAAATCAGTGATGTCATTTTGTCATTGCCCTTTTGTCAAAGTTTGAATTGGTAGCATCAGTTACAGTTTGATACTTTACTGACTTCAACATTGGCAGTCCACTGGATGAGTTTAGCCCTGTCACTGCCTTGATGGGATCCTTGCTGATCTTGAAGGGTTTCATTAACCACATAAACTCATCATGCATTCGGTTTAAAATATACAGGACCCACTCGTCCTCATCAAAGGACAAGAATTCTATAACCTAAATGAAGTGTTTGTTTTATAGGGCTTTGTACTCTAGTTTAAGATCATAGTTTTCATCCCTCAGGTGATTCTCAAACAGATCTAGCAACTTCAAGTTTCCAAACTCATCTATGCTAGAACGAATATAAGCCCAAATATCTTCAACGTGCAGTACACCATGCGGGACATCATAAAATGCACCTAATGACCTCTACAGATTTGTATGGATGCTTCCTGAATTTGGGTCAGGACCTTTCAGTGATATCAACAACCAATGGAGTAGCCATTTCCAAAGATAGAAAATTTAGAAAGCTTTACAGAGAATACTTTTCGCTTGTTAGGGTTTTCGTTTGGAATCTTCTTCACACTTTGATCTCTTGGAAATCTTCGCACAGAGCTTACCTTTCTTCTTTCTCTTTGAATGCACATTGATTTTGAAGTCACTTGAGCTTATTTTTATCCTCTGCACACTTACGTTTTGGTGTAATAAATTTTGTTTTCCCTAACTCTTCCAGATACCCTGTTCCTTGATACAGTTTCTCATAGATTGCTTTGTAAATTTCCATATCAACTTCTTTTCTTCTGGAAATACTTTTAGACAATCTCCAATAGGCCAATCTATCTTCTCTTATCATGCTAGATTCAGGCACCCACTTATTGGCAGGGGGAATTATATTTTCAATGCATCTCCCCCTGAGCCAGAGCTCTTGTTTCAATTCCCAAAGGAATTATTAGCACTAGATTCCGGTGCAGACCCATCATAATTATTCATTTCACCTTTCTTCACCCATATTTTGTTCATTTCATTCTAGATCTCATTTACATCTACTTTACCCTTGCCTTTATCTTGTCTTAGCATGTTTTGGTTTTTGTTTACTGAACCTTTTCTATCATCATTCCTACTTCTGTAGAATCTTGCAATATGCTTGGATCTGTTGCAATTAGAGCACATGATATTTCTTTTCTCATTTATTTGATTACCTCTTGATCTGCACAGATTAGCCATGTGTCCAAATCTATTGCATGCAAAACATTTGCCATTAAAAGAATTGACATTCCTTCTGTTGTTAGAGTAGTTCATCATCATACTTCTGCATTCATTAGATCTATGACCATACCTTTTGCAATTGAAATATTGACCAGAGAATGATGGATCACTTTGATTCACTCTACTTCTACACTGAGTAGCTCTATGACCAAATTTATTGCACTTGAAACAATTTCCATTGAAAGATGGATACCTTTGAGATTAGGCTATCTGACCGGAGGTCTTCTAGGTTTGTTTCTTTGATTCCTGGATCCTGAGCTTTCATATTTCTCATATCCTAGACCATGCTTATCATCTTCCCTCTTTTGACTATCAAGGAGCACCTCAAGTTTGGCTGAGCTTATCTTGAACTTCGCTTTGTATTCATTTGCAGCTTCTAGGTCATGTTTGAGAATGACAATTTGCCTTTCAAGTTGTTCCTCATTATCTCTGGTTTCTTGTAGATTAGACTCTAGATGGCCAATTATTCTATCCAATCTACAGCATTCTTTTCTTCTTTCTTTCATAGATTGATTGAGGTTTTCTTCAGTCTTCTTCCTTTCCTTAATTTCCTTGGTTAGCCTCATCACCCCAAATTCCATCTCATGTTTTAGGACAACAGCTTCTTTTGCCATCTTCTCACATTCCCTTATCTTCTCCTTCAGAGCCTCATGCATGTTATTGTCTTCATTCTGGTTTACTATTTGCTAAAGTAGCTCCTTTCTCTTTTCCATAGATTTTATCAGTTGCCCTTTTAAGGTTTGAATGAAATCCTTAGCATGTTTAAGGTTCTCTTTAAGTTCTTTGATTTCTACTCTGGACTAATCAAGATCTTCCAAAGCAACTTGAAGTTGATCATTGATGGCATCAAAATATCTGAATGAACCCATTGAAATACCTTCCCAGATCTTCCTCAAGCTATTAAACTTCTTCCAAGGAACCAAGCTCTGATACCAATTGTTGAAATTAAGGAACACTAAGAGGGGGGGTGAATCAATGTTCTACAAATCTTATTATTATGTTCCTTTATAAATTTACCACATACATACAAAAGAAAGAAGTAAGAACATAAGAGTAGTAACAACAAGATCATTATACATGAACACCAAAATTTTTACGTGGAAACCCAGTTAAGGGAAAAACCATGGTGGGGATTAACCCATAAGAATTTATACTCTATTGAAAGTATTACAAAAGGGGAAGGCACATGCCTTTGGGCACATTGCCCAAAGCTCACTTCTCAAAGGAGGCTCATTGCCTACAAAATTGATTACAAAGAGTTCACTAAATTATCTGAACTAAAGAATAGCATCTAACAATGCAGGATTACAGTTCCGGTTAGGCTCAATACACTAATTTCACACACTTCATGTCTTTCTGCCCTATCTCATTGATCTGCCATGATCAGATGCCTTAATCTTTTGCTTTGCACTTGTTACTGCCACACTTTGTACTTCTCACATCATATTCACACATCCCCACCACCAAAATGCTTGAATCCATCGACTATGTATATCCGCAACATGAGATTTTATTAACTGCAGTCAGCCTCAAGAAAACTTACAAACTTTTCAAGATCACTGTTTTGTCAGCTGAATCCATGCACAAACATCAATGCAGACCAAAACCTGTGTATTCAAGTTACCTAACATGTCAAACAATACCACTAGATCTAATAAATTAATCAACTAACAAATTCTCCTAATCTACACAAGGATCAGACACTAAGTTGGCCTGTTCTTCACCGGACTGAACTGTCTAACCAAAACCTGATACTCAGATGCTTGTAACTTTTAATCCCTTAATCATCGAAGGCTAAAAACTTGGATTTAGGTAGTCCTGACATCCCTTAACATCCCCTCATATCTATAGTTGGTGCAGGAGCACCTAACACAAGGTGGCCCCCATGAGGCATTTAACTTCATGATGTGTCTAATGGTCATTTTGATGTTTCCAATAAGGTCCTAGAAGACCATTCATGTAATAAGGTCTGTTTGACCAATGCATGTTATTTTAGTTTGTATCTAGGTTTATGTTGTAAGTCCCAAGGACACTTGTCGATCTATAATCCTGAAGGTTGTTAGGCAGTTAGAGGTTGTTAGATCTCCCAGCCGCTTGGATTAGTCTCCCAGCCACTTGGAGTTAGGTCAGTACTACTCAAGGCAAGTAGATAAATACCCCAGAGCAGATTGAATGTAATCAGTTGAGTACAGTGCAGTTGTAGATGAGTTGTAATAGAGATCAGAGATCAGTGTGATTTGTAATTACGAAACAGAGCATCTGTATGCACATTTTTTGAAAGGCATAATAAACAAAGTTCTGTGCATCTTTCTGTCATCTGAACTCATTAGGTTTTCTCTGTATAAATCAAGTTGCTATTTTGTGGCCGAGATGGATTCTTAATCCATTCCACCAGTTAGATTTCTTTGAAATCGGTGGAATGGCTGTACAGTTTGTTTTTGTGTTTTTCATTTTGTTTGTTTGTGTTTGCAGGATCGTGTACATTATGTTTTGAGAGATCCTAGCATCCTCATGTGCTAGGGTTCAGTGAAGGCAGACTGTGAAACGGTGTTCAGAGTACCAGCAGAAAACCCTAGCATGGCTGATAATAGTAGTTGTTATGCCGATGAGTGTGGATCATGGTCAAAACCTCGGCGCATCGAAGAGCAGTTGAGAGCTTCGCCAATGAAGGGGGATCATGCCAACAATAGAAAGCCATCGGCATAAGTTTCAGATGTATAATGTGAATGTACATCACAAAGGCACGTAGGAGAATGTATGTCACAAATGCATGTGGGAAAGTACATCGAGAATGTATCTTTTGGCAGATACAAATAGTGACCGGTCATAATGGTGAATCGGGGTATATAGTAGCCGGCTATAGCAAGTCATGTTATGCATATACCACAGTTTGGTAGTTTATTGTTAAGTTTTGCCCGCTTCCATTGTGCGCTCTACATCATTTTGGTATCAGAGCTAGCGAAAGATCTGAAAAAGTGTTGGTGTTGTCTGTGAATGTTTATGTCAGACAGAGAAAGCGAAGAAGGGGCTAGTGATATGCCTCCAAAGGGGATGACCACCGAAGTGGTCAAGAAATTCAAGGAGATGGAGGAGATGATTAAGACTGGAGTCAAGGAAGCACTCCAGGCTAAGTTGAAGACCTTGCTAAAAGGCAAGAAATCAGACGAGGAGTCTGATGAAGAAGAAGAAGATTAGGAAGAGGAAACAACCCTAGAACAGACAGATATATCTACAGATCAGAAACAATTTCTAGAGGCCATAAAATCACTTGGTAAGGAGTCGTCTGAGACAAGAATGGAGATTCTGATGTTCAGCGGAAAGATGGACGTAGATGAAGTCATTGAATGGATCGAGGCTTTGAACAATTACTTCGAGTACAAGGAGGTACCGGAGAATAGGAGAGTCAAGTTTGCAAAGACGAAATTGAAGGGTACTGCACTCACATGGTGGAACTACACCCAGGGAGAAAGGGTGAAGAGTGGCAAGAGTATGATCTCATCTTGGACTTAGATGGTGGAGAGGATCAAGGCTCAGTTCTTACCAGCAGATTATGAAGTGTAGATATATAGGAAAATGCAGAATCTTAGGTAGAAGGATATGGATGTATCCACCTATATAGAGGAATTTCATAAATTGTCCCTAAGGTGTGGACATGCCGAGGATGAGAAAGGAAGAGTTGCTAGATATATTAATGGCCTGAAGTATAGTATACAAGATGAGATAACCATCTTGACACCAGAAACCGTGGACAAGTGTTTCCAAGTGGCACTGAGAGTAGAAGAGAAGCAGAAAAGAAAGGGAGAACAACAGAATAGAGGAAGAGGTGGCAGAAATAGGGACAGTTTTGGAGACAAAAATCAGTCCCAAGAAGACCAAGGAGACACAAGTAGAGGTAAGGGCCAAGTTTCTGATTTTAGAGGGGGATTTAGAGGCACAAAAGGTGGAGGTAGAGGTTCTAATGTTTTCAGTGGGAGATGTTATCATTGTAATGAGATTGGCCATACAACATACAAGTGCCCAATGAAGCAGAGTTCTACATCCGGTAATAATGAAAGGAGGAATGAAAAGAGGATTCAATATGTGCAAGAAGAGGAGGTAGATGCAAGTGCTAACTCTCCAATTGGGAATGCAACCCCAGTTCTAGATGGAGAAGCATTGATGCTAAGGAGAACACTCTTGAAGACATCCAAGGACATGATACAAAGGAGAACACTTTTCAGGACCAATTGCAAAAGCAAAGGTAAAATATGCAAGGTAGTAATAGATTTTGGTTCAAAAGATAATATGGTATCTCAAGAAATGGTGGATAAGTTGAAACTAGTAAGGATTCCTCATCAAACTCCTTACAAAGCATCTTGGGTGAGTGATAATCAATCACTTTTGGTATATGAACAGGCATATGTTGATTTTTAGATTGGGGAATATCAGGATAGGGTTTTATGTGATATTTTGCCCATGGAATATTGTCACCTACTTTTAGGTAGGCCATGGCAATTTGATAGGAGAGCATTGTATGATGGATATGCTAACACATACACCATCAAGAAGGATGGAAAAACTTTTGTGATGACACCATTGCAGGAGGATGCTGAAGCACAAAAGGCAGCCAAGGTTATTTTGGTGGGTAAGAAAGAGTTTGTGAAGATCAATGAAGCAACGACAAAGCAAGTTGAGGATACCTCAGGGAGTAGGGTTACTAAGGATCAAAGTTTGAAGGTGATTTCAGTTTTTGGTAATGGAGATCAGAAAGATCAGTAGAAGGTCAAAGAGTAGGTCTGCAAGCAGCCACAAGTTGATTGGAAAGACAAGGATGCCATCATAGTAGGGACAATTATTTGTCCTCTAGAACCAACAAGAGTTGAAAGGCAAACATATTCTACCATAATAGCAGTACAAGAAGCATTAACCAAGGTTTCCCATGTAGATGTTCAGACAGAGATGACAATAAGAAAGAATGGGAAGCAAAGGGTAGGTTTGATGGCAAGCAGTCACTCATGGCAAGGTGTGAGTAGAGCCTACAATGCTAGGCATGAGTTTTTGACTCCAGGGAAGCAGGTTGCAATCCAGAGATCATGGGAAAGACATGAGACAGCAGAGGATACAGGTAGAGAAAAATAGAGAATTAACTCATGTGGCATGAGTTCTTTTCAAGGTGGGGTGTATGGTGCAGGAGCACCTAACACAAGGTGGCCCCCATGAGGCATTTAACTTCATGATGTGTCAAATGTTCATTTTGCTGTTTCCAATAAGGTCCTAGAAGACCATTCATGTAATAAGGTCTGTTTGACCAATGCATGTTATTTTAGTTTGTATCTAGGTTTATGTTGTAAGTCCCAAGGACACTTGTCGATCTATAATCCCGAAGGTTGTTAGGTAGTTGGAGGTTGTTAGATCTCCTAGCCACTTGGATTAGTCTCCCTGCCGCTTAGAGTGGGGTTAGTACTACTCAAGGCGAGTAGATAAATACCCCAGAGCAAATTGAATGTAATAAGTTGAGTTCAATTCAGTTTAGTGTAGTTGTAGTTGAGTTGTAATAGAGATCAGAGATCAGTGTGATTTGTAATTATGAAACAGAGCATATGTATGCACATTTTCTGAAAGGCATAATAAATAAAGTTCTGTGCATCTTTCTGTCATCTAAACTCATTAGGTTTTCTCTGTATAAATTGAGTTATTGTTTTGTGGCTGAGATGGATTCTTAATCCATTCCACTGGTTAGATTTCTTTGAAATCGGTGGAATGGCTGTATAGTTTATTTTTGTGTTTTTCATTTTATTTGTTCATGTTTGTAGGATCACGTACATTATGCTCTGAGAGATCCTAGCATCCTCATGTGCTAGGGTTCAGTGAAGGCAGACTATGCAACGACATTTGGAGTACCAACAAAAAACCCTAGCATGGCTGATAATAGTAGTTGTTATGTCGACGAGTGTGGATTGTGGTCAAAACCTTGGCACATCGAAGAGCAGTTAAGAGCTACGCTGACAAAGGGGGATCATGCCAATAGTAGAAAGCCATCAGCATAAGTTTCAGATGTATAATGTGAATTTACATCACAAAGGCATGCAGGAGAATGAATGTCGCAAATGCATGTGGGAAAGTACATCGAGAATGTATCTTTCGGCAGATACAAGCAGTGACCGGTCATAATGGTGAATTGAGGTATAGTAGCTAGCTATAGCAAGTCATGTTATGCATATACCATAGTTTGGTAGTTTATTATTAAGTTTTTCCTGCTTCCATTGTGCACTCTGCATCAGTAGCACAATATGATTACCTATGGAGAAATGTGGACCAAAGTGCTAAACCCTGTCAAATGCCCTATTCTTGTCTATTCGAACTTAGACAAATTTGCACTCTGACTTCCAGTAGGAACACAAGATGTAATGCGGATGTGTAAGATAGATTCATTTTCTGTCAATGACAACACCTGACATGCCTAGCAGTGTCTCTTGCCAACAAACACCTGTTTCTACAATAAGTGATTTGAAGTAGGTTTCTCAGCCTCAACACCTTCCCACTCTAAGACATCCAACAATTATTTTGTTCTACTCTAGCATTAGGTGACAATCCTAACATATCCTTGTAATTACGACATCTTGCTCAAGTCAAAAACATCATCTTGTACAATGGTGGCACAAAAGGGGCACCAAGAACCTTTTGACAGAAAACTTCACTTTGGATCACATCCATTATGTAACATTGATAGGACAAGGCTTAGATGACCAAGAAAACTTTCCAATCAGTAGTAGGATAAGATCATGAACACACGTAATCTCTACCTTCCCACACTCTGAGCTAACATCTTAATCTCATTCAATCGCAGCCGTTTGGTCTGTTGAATAAACCAAATTGATAGCCATCAGAAATAGTCGACACATCCAGAGGGAGCCACTTACGTTCTTTAAATATCAACTGGAGATTTATGTTGCTCAACAGTCTTTGCAGAGATTTGAATTTAACCCAGTGAAGGCCAACTATGAAGAAAAAGCATGAAACTTATTTGCTACGGTGATAGTTCATACCTTCATGTTGAGCTCACTTGGATTGCGGTAAAAACCTTGGCCATGGAGAAACAAGTCACCATGAGGGAATGACTGACACCTCAACAAGAGCATACCTAAAAGGAAACCACACATCAAGTAGATTAATCCCTTTGCAGTGATAGGTTTGAAGGCCCAATGAAGGGTACATTTCCGGCAAAATGCCCACCCTACTGACACTATGGACAATGTATACATGTTGGCCCACATTGTATCCTTTGCAATCTTGTTGAAGGCCCTAAATGCCTTACACAAAGGGAAGGAATCCCCATGAAGGCCGCCAAATCACCTAAACTATAATGTTGAATACTAAAGAAAGCTTCGTAGCATCATCCCTGAAGTGATTCTTAAGTATGAGAAAAACTGACGTCATCTAGATATTGGGAAGGTCAAGACATTAAGGATTAATATTCCTTCCCTGAATATCCTGATGATGTCATCATTATTAAGAATTTCTCTAAAAGGGATCTAGATGACATCATCAAGATGTGCACATTGAAGGATCTGGACATTAAGATAATGTCTGGATATTAGTACTGAATATCCATACATTAATTGTCCATGCACATGATAGTCTTGAAATATCAATTAAAGTGCTAAACTAGATCTTATGGGCTCATTGAAGGCACTTGGGAACTCTGGCGAAGAGCTAAGTATTACCAAACTATCTAAACATGCCACCAAGATGACATGTTAGTTAGTAAGGATAGTTTGTAGCACCACTAAAAATGTTTGGAAAGTCTAGCGAAGAAGAGAGTTTTCACGAAACAGAGAGACCAATGATGTGGATTTCCAGCAAGCACAACTTAAAAGGTTGTTTACACACGTGAACTTAAGTTGTTTTAAAATAGGCCTCGGACCATCCACCTAGGGAAGGGGCTAGTCATTGAATGGTAAGGAATACTTGGGAGATGACTTAAGTGAAAGGGAACAGGCAACATGCAGTCAACAGAGGATTATAACAAAAAGCATGTGAAGGAAAATATTAGAAAGACTTTAGGCTTTAAAGGTTTTTGCAAGGGTTTAACAAGGGTCTTTAGCAAGCCTAAACAAAGGTGACCATGGGTAGGAAATGCATGAAAAATGCAAGTCCTAACACAACCTAAAATTCTTGCTCTCTCTTGTGCATTTCAGCATGTTGCTTGTATCTCATGGCACTCTTCTCCAAAGTTTCTTTCACTTCTTTATGCAAATCATGAATATACTTAGCAAAATATTTCATTGTAACACTCTTTCTACCCAAATCAACACTATCTCTCAACTCATCAACACCCTTTGGGCTATATCCATAAACAATATGAAAATAGCTTTTACCCACATTTTGATTAAATTAATTATTGTATGCAAATTCTGTCTACATGCCAATATTAAATCCCACTGATTTGGTTTATCACCTACCAAACATGTTAGCAAATTACCCAAACTTCTATTTATAACCTTAGTTTTACTATCAGTCTGAGGATGGTATGTTGAACTGAAACCCAAATGTGTACCCATTTTCTTCCACAAGATAAGCCAAAAATGATCAACAAACTTTACATCACAATCTGAAAGAATACTTTTAGGCAAACCATGCAGCCTAACTACCTCCTTGAAAAATAATTTAGCTATGTGGGATGCATCATTACTTTTTTGACATGGAATAAAATGAACCATTTTGGAAAATCTATCAACAACAACAAAAATAAAATCATTACCTCTTTGTGTTCGAGGAAATCTCAGAACAAAGTCCATGCTTACATGTTCCCACAGTGTCTTTGGTATAGGCAATGGTTGATACAATCTAGTATTATGTCTTACTCCTTTAGCATGCTAACAAACTCTACATCATTGCACCAACTTCTTCACATCTACACTCATACCAGGCCAAAAATAACCTTCATTCAATTGTGCCAATGTTTTATCAACACCATAGTGTCCACTCAATCCACCACTATGTTTTTCTTGCATCAAATTGTCCCTCATTGATCCTTGAGGTATACACAACATTTTACCTTTAAACAACAAACCTTCCTAAATAAGTACTCCAGCCATGGTGTCCTATCCTTATCAATTGGATTCATACATTCTTCCCATGCTTCCTTGAAATCAACATCCTCTTCATAAAACTCCCTTATAGAATCAAAACCAACTACATTCACCTCTATTTCATTCAACAATAGACATCTCCTACTCAATGCATCAACTACCTGGTTAGAATTTCCACTCCTATGTTTCAAAATAAAAGAATAACTCTGTAGAAATTCAACCCATTTCATGTGTTTCTGATTTAACTTACCTTGGCTATTAATTAATGAACTACAAAGGATGATGATTAGTATAAAATACAAACTTCATCAGTAGAAAATAGTGTCTCCATTTCCTAAGTGCTCGTACAATTGCATAAAACTCTTGATCATATACATAATACTTCCATTTTGCTTCATTTAACTTCTCACTAAAGTATGCAATAATTGGTCTTCCCTCTTGACTTAAAAATCCTCCAATGGCTATTCCACTGGCATCGTAATCCACTTGAAATACCTTTGTAAAATCTAGTAGCACCAACACTAGTTGTTCAGTCACTTTCTCCTTCAATATTCAGAAACTCTTTTTTCTAGCTGTTGTCCTGGAAACAAACTCTCTCCTATTTCCTTGAACTATTTTAGTAATAGGTGCACAAATTCCACTGAAATTACAAATGAACTTCCTATAGAAGCTCTCTAAGCCATGAAAACTTCTAGCTTCAAAATTACTTCGGGGTGAAGGTCAATCTACAATTGTCTTTACCTTTTATGGATCCATTTTCAACCCATCACCGTAAACAACATATCCCAAATATATTGGTTCTTCTTTCATGAATATACATTTCTTCAAATTTACTAACAATTTTTCCTCTTTCAACCTTTGCAATACTACCCTAATATGTAGCAAATGCTCTTCTTTGGTCTTACTAAAAATCAGAATATCATTAAGATACACAATGAAAAACTTACCAAGAAAAGGCTTCAACACTTCATTCATCAACCTCATGAAGGTGTTGGGAGTGTTTTTCTTGATCCAATTAGCATCACCAACTATTCACACAATCCATGGTTTGTCTTGAAGGCTGTCTTCCACTCATCCCCTTCTCTTATTTTGATTTGATGATACCCACTCTTCAATTCAATCTTAGTGAAGTATTTGGCTCCACTTAAACAATCCATTATATCATCCATTTGAGGCAATGGAAACCTATACTTGATTGTTATCTTGTTTATGGCTCTCAAATCCATACACATATGCCACTCCCCATCTTTCTTTGGTGTCAACACTGCTAGTACAAAACATGGATTAAGACTCTCCTTGATTAGCCCCTTATCCAACAACTATTGTACTTGTCTATTTATCTCCTCATTCTCCATTAGTGTCATCCTATATGGTTCTTTATTAGGTATACTCGCATCAGGTATCAAGTCCATACAACGACTTATATCTCTCATAGGTGGCAATCCATTTGACAACTCTTTCATCATGACATCTGCATACTCATCCTAAATTTCTTAAATTTCTATTGGCATCTCTTCTTTTTTCTCTTTTACCATAACATTTGTAGGCATGGGAACAAAAGCATAGCATGCTTGTTCTTTCTTTAACTCTTTCAATTTTTTTTTTCCAAAAATAAGAAAACTTTTAGACTATATTCAATTTCATTTTCTTTATCCTTCACTAGATTCAAAGTGAATTATTTCCCATCCTTCTTTATTTTATATGTATTAGTCCTTCCATAAGGCACAACTTGCCTATCAAACTGCCAAGGTCTACCCAACAAAATAGGGCATGCATCCATTGCCATTAAATCACACAAAAATTTCATCCTTATAATTACCAATTTGAAAAATTACAATCTACTAACACTAATTAATGTTCTTTCTGTAACCAAGAAACTTTATAAGGACTGGGATGTTTCAAACTCTTCATTCTCAATTTGTTTACCATCTCTTTAGACATAATATTGTCCATACTGCCACTGTCCACTATCACTTTGCAACATTTACCACCCGAATTGCATCTGATTTGAAACAAACTCCTCCTTTGAATTGGTTTAGGGATCTCCTTCTTTAGATTAAAAAATCCTTTGCAACATCAAGGATTCTTCATCCTTGAGATTTTGTCCACATTTAAGTGAAGCCCACTTTCATTATCAGCTTGTACCACATCTATTCTTTCCTACTACTTTTCTGTATTTGAGGACATTCAAATGCACCATGTCCAATTTCACTACATTGAAAACAAGTGACATTGAATCCTCTTCCAAAAGATCATCTGCCTTCTGAATAAATCACCACTCCCACTTGATTAGTCTCATCTTCCTTTATTTTTCTAGGTATTTTTTTTTATGTACTAGCCTCTCCTTGTTTATTTTGGTATCCTCTTCCACCACTAGATTATCCTCTTCCATGTGAAAATCTACCCCTACTATCGGGATCAGAAAAATCAGTTCCCAAAAATGCATTATTTTACCCCAAAAATCTATTAAAATATCTTACTTTTGCTTTTGCAATTTAAGACCCATTATTTCTAACCAATCTAAGCTATGTTCCATCGGTTTCCTTCAAGAAAAATTCTAAGTAAAGTTCTCCTATTCCTTATGTTTTCTTCCCTTAGAATAAAACTTGTTAATTTAAGGCCTTTGTCGGCGAATCGACAAAATCGTGAACTACCGAACTTGCCGACAAGGTTCACGAGTTTGTGATTTTTTAAATTTTTTGATTTATTGATGAAGACGCAAATAGGGCAAGTGAAAGGTTTCTAAGGGAAAGTTTTAAGGGGAGCTAAAGGCTTTGTCAACAAATCAACAAGTTCACAAAATGCTGGATTCACTGACTGAGTCCGCGAGTTCACAATTTCACCGATTGGTCAATATGGTGAAGAAGCAAGCAAGAAAACAAGTCGTTTGAGAAAGTGGTTCATGGAAGAAAAAAATGTTGACAAAGGAAAGATAAATGGTTCATGGTTTCTCAAGATCACCGATAAGGAGATTTGCCAACAAAGGTCCCGAAAGTGCAAAAGTGGAAGGATTTTGCTAGTGGGACAAAATTGAAATGTAAAGTCAACTATAAAGCATGAAGTAAAAAATGTAATAGTTTAAAATATTTTAAAGTGTTGTAAAAGCTTTACAGACACTTTTGGTGGGCCTTTATTTTAAAGCGCCCATCTGCTCCCTGGCTGCCATGAATGTAGAATTGATGAGGATGTATAGGTTGGTAGCAGAGTTAGGTGGAATTAATTGCAGGTTGATGTCAAGATGGTAGCTGAAAGAGTGCATGCCTTCAATGCATAGGTACTCAAATTTAATGAGGAGGATGGTGT
The DNA here is from genome assembly GCA_027924645.1 of Cunninghamia lanceolata. Classification (NCBI taxonomy): domain Eukaryota; kingdom Viridiplantae; phylum Streptophyta; class Pinopsida; order Cupressales; family Cupressaceae; genus Cunninghamia; species Cunninghamia lanceolata. Next base: position 11,468,990 of record BSBN01000870.1, on the reverse strand, counting down.
GTGTTAGTGACCAATATTTTTTGCAAGATCTTCTAAAGACAAAATCAGTGCGTAAGGCATGGGTATTCTTAAAAATCCATTGATTTTCAGATAAGGCCTCTGGTCCGAATATGTTGTAGCATGGGCTTGGTGTGTTGACTCAGTTTCAATGCCTTGGGTTGCATGGTAAATGAAGAAAGCTATTTATGCATATGCAACAGATGTTTTCAGGTTTGGTCGCTAAACCAATTGTCTAGTCAGGAAAGCCTAAGGGAGATCTTTGGGCATAAAGTAGAATATAATGTCTGAATAGGAAATGGAGGAAAGCATCCCTTAGAAAGGAGGAAGGGCTTCATTGAATATTCTCATGTCATGGTATGTCTCCATGATGCTTTGTAATGATTAAGGGGGATATTGAATCACAATTTTGTAGTCTCCTTTGCCACATTTGCTTGCACGAATGTAATAGAAGTCTGATAATGTGTGACAACATTTAAATCATGCAAGTCTTTTGTATGGGTATTTCCTCTATTATATATGGATTGTTGTAGTTGTATTTGGGATAATTAAGTATGTCCATCATATGAAATATATTTTAGAGTTGTATGTTTGTAACTCATGATTCTGTTGATATTTTGTTGGATGTGTTTCTCTCATTTGTTGTTTATGACTCAATTTCCTAATGGATTAGGTATTGGTGCGGGGCACCTAGGTCTTCATAGGAAAAAAATTGCAAAGTGTTAGTTTTTGGTGTGATTAAGTCATTTTTGGTTGTAAAAAGGTCTTTTAAGACCATGTCTCATGTTTTTGTGTGGGGTTAGTTTTGTAAAAGTTGTCAATTTTGTAAAAAGTTGCAAAAACAAGTGCAAAAATGAGAATATGAAGAGTCATCGGTGGTTAGGAAGGTATTTAAATGGTTGGTAAATCAAAAGTTAGTGGGAAATAGTGGGAAGATGCTTTGTGAAGTCGAAGACATTGGTGGAAGTGGATTTTGATGAAAAAAAACAATAACAAACTCTGTTTTTCTTCTTTTTTCCTGTGTTTTCATTGTTCTAGCTCATTGTATGACCATGTATGACCTAGAAACAAAATAAGACCAATTTGAATTGATGGTGTGTTGAGTCCTCTTTCATTTGTAGTTGATTTTATTCATTTTCATCACATTTGAAGAAAGAGGATTTTTACTAAAAATAGTCAGAAAACCCTAGGTGGTGAGGGTTTGATTTAAAAAATGAGTTTTTGAACTATTTCACCTGTGGAAAATTCTGAAAATAGGTAGAATGGCAGTAGATACAATGTTTTCAATGATTTTGGCATTTGCAGGAGCAGGGAATGGAGTTTGGTTAGAATTTGTTGTAGCCCTAGTCTGAATTTTCTGTGTTTTTGGCTTAAAGTGGATAGGTAGATAGAGGGTTTTGTAGTTAGAAGATTGGGAGAGGATTTTAGTTGTTAAAAGCTACATATTCAAACCCTATGTGACTTGAGGAAAGCCCTAGAGTGAAGGTTTGTGATTGGGAGAGAGTATATCTTGTAGTTGCTTTGTAAAACAGGGCTACTTAGGCCTAATTGAGTGGTAACATTCAATTTTAGAGGGTTTTTGTTCCAAAACAACCCTATCCACAAATTAGATATGTTAACAAGAGGCATAAAGGGTATTTGGAATGGTGATTAGATTCTAGGTCTGAAGCCTCCTTCAAAAGTTACGATGAAATTCCTTGTTTTGAAGTACTACTATGGGATTGAAGGATTTGAGAGAAAACTCATCAAGTAGGAGTTTCAAAATTGCAAAGTTGGTTGATTGTGATTGGTTTTGATAACCTCAATAGGCTCTACATCATAGAGCTATGAGGGATATTCTTAGAGGCATAAAATAAACACAAAGAAACTAACATAGCCATACCCAATGTACACTTGACCCCCAAAATTTTCACTAGGTCAAGACAAACTAGCTACATAGGCCTCTGATTAAGTTGATTACTGCACTATAAATTTGCACCCATATATAACTACATCACATTCCTTATACTCCTTGAGATGAATCCACTTAACATTTCATACACAAGATACATAGTGTAGGCATACATGTACATGATTCACCAATGATTAAAATAGTTTTGTATCACTTCAAATTTATCCCTGGTTATTATACTAAATTATGGACAACATGTGGAACTCTAAACTAAAAATAATCCTACTCCTACAACTAATAGGACAAAGATTTGATTAAAATGATGATTGATTCATCCCCAATATGGACGGGTGCCTACTCCATTGGGAAACTAAGTCATAAAAAACAAATAAGAGAGACACACCCAACAAAATATCAACAAAATCATGAGTTGCAAACATACAACTCTAAAATATGTTTCATATGATGGACATGTTTAATTATCCCAAATACATCTGCAACAATCCATACATAATAGAAGAAAGACCCATACAAAAGACTTGCATGATTTAAATGTTGTCACACATTATCAGACATCTATTACATTCATGTCAGCAAGTGTGGCAAAGGAGAATACAAAATTGTGATTCAATATCCCCCTGAATCATTACGAACCATCTTGGAGACATATCACGACATGAGAATATTCAATGAAGCCCTTCCTCCTTTCTATTAGATGTTTCCCTCCATTTTTTTGTTCATACATTATCTTTTGCTTAATGCCCGAAGATCTCCCTTGGGCTTCCCTGACCAAACAATTGGTTCAATGACCAACCCTGAAAAAATCTGTCATATGCATATATAGATTTCTTCATTTATTGTGTAGCCAAGGGCATTGAAACTGAGTCAACATGCCAAGCCCATGCTACAATAAATTCAGCCTAGAGGCCCTATCAGAAAATCATTAGATTTTTGGGAATACCTGTACCCTGTGCACTAATTTTGTCTTTGGAAGATCCTACAAAAAATATTGGTCATTGACACACACCATCCTCATTAAATTTGAGTACTTGTGCATTGAAGGCATGCACTATTTTAGCTAATATCCTAACATCAACCTACAATTAATTCCACCTAACTTTGCCACCAACCTGTACATCCTCATCAATTCTGCATTCATGGTGGCAAGGGAGCAGATGAGTGCTTTAAAATAAAGGCCCGTCAAAAGTGTTTGTAAATATTTTACAACACTTTAAAATATTTTAAACTATTACATTTTTACTTGATGCTTTATATTTGACTTTACATTTCAATTTTGTCCTATTAGCAAAATCCTTCCATCACGAACTTGCCTCTTTTGCACTTTCAGAACCTCTGTCGGCAAACTGCCTTGTTCAATCTTAAGTAACCATGAAACATTCATCTTTACTTTTTCAGAAACTTCTTCCTCCATGAACCACTTTTGTAGTCAACTTGCTTTCTTGCTTGCTTCTTCACCATATCAGCGAATTGGTGAAATTGTGAACCCACAGACTCAATCGACAAACCCGACATTTCATGAAATTTTCAATTTATCGACAAATTCTTCAGATCCCCTTAAAAATTTCCCTTAGAAAGCTTTCACTTGCCTTATCTGTATCTTTGTCGATAAATCAAAAAATCGGTAAAATCACAAACTCGCAAACCTAGTCGGCAAGTTCAGCAGTTCGCGATTTTGCCAATTCACCGACAAAGGCCTTAAATGAATTTTTTTCTATGGGAACAAAACATAAGAAATAGGGAAAATTTACTTATAATTTTTCTTGAAGGAAACCCATGGAACATATCTTAGATCAGTTATAAATAATGGGTTTTAAATTGCAAAGGCAAAAGTAGAAAATTTTAATGGATTTTTGGGGCAAAATAGTACATTTTTGGGAACTACTTTTTCAGGTCCTAATAGTGGCTCTGGTTGGGGACGTGTGGAAAACATTGTCATAGTGAGGATCTAGAAGATCTCTTGGGAAACCAAAAGTCCAAAACAAACAAGGGGAACAACACAAAAATATTTACAACAATGACGTATGTACAAGAGAACATACAGTCATAAACATTGGGGCACAAAAGGAAAGTTGACTGTAAGAAAAATTTGAGAGCACTGCAGGCTAACCCTACAAAAGACTATTGCAATGACTTTCCTCTGTCAAAGACAAGCTGAATGAAGGAGTTGATCTCCCTCAAACCAAATTTGCATTTCTCATCTAGTTGCAACAACTCAAAATTTTCATCTGCATGCACCAATTTGTAACACATGTTTGTGGGGCCAAGGCTAGCTTCACTAATGAAATTATTGTTGTAGGGAAACCATAAGAAATATATGTTTGACCTATTCCATGCTAAATCATGCTTGTCCATAACAAAATGAGGTGATAAACTTAAATTTAGGTCAGCAACAAAAGACATGGATGGAAGAAAACCTCCATCACCAATTGTAATCTTATTACACATGCTAACCTCTTCATGCAAATTGAGGGAAAAATAAAACATCTCTAATTCACATGGCGAGGAGAACTATTCTTGAATGCACTATTGATCCACAAAAGAAGACACTTCATCTTATAGAGAAAACTGGAAATACTCCATCTCAGGTATACCTTATGGTTGGGCTGCAACATGTTGAAACTCAGACATAAACATGCCTTATTTCTCATTCACATCAATGTCCCATACAAAGGACTCAACCTCTACTGCAACACCAATACATTCAAGAGTTGGTGAAATTTTCACATCAAAGTGGAAACATTCATACTCACTTGCAACTCCACCAAGCTCTTGAACAAAATTTTCATGTGTTACTACAACTTTCAATTTTTGAATCATAAGCATGACTTAGGATACAATCCAAACCATCAACACGTAGATTAGGATCATGAGACACCTCAAATGAAGAACCATGTTATTCAAATTGTCTCTATGTTTTAAGTCCACTCTAGCAATCTGTTGTGTCATACGCATTGCTACAAATAGACTGATGAAAAACTTCTTCTTTCAAATTCATTTTTGTATAATTTATGTGTGGTTGAGATGAAGCACACTCTACATGAGGAAGACAACATACCTTTCACCAAAGAAATATGTTCTCATATGTGTCCACATGATCACCATCTTCACAATCCAAGGCAAGCTCTTCACACTGAAACTCCATGGTTGTACCAACACTTATCTTTGATTGGTTATCATCAAGTGTAGCCACCTCTACATCTACCTCATGCAAACAAGCACTGACTACTTTATCACAAACAGGAACAAAGAAGGGTAACACATCAAACAAGAAACAAGTTCCTTGCTCACAATCTAATTCATTTACTTGTGTATACTCAACATGATCATCCTCATGAGCTAAACCTATTGATTGTTCATCCTTATACATAGCATCCTCATTGTTCAATGGGCCACATACCTTAGCATTAGGCTAGAAGTCACCATTGATTTCATCATTTTCACTTTCACTTGGTAAACTGTCCAACTTAAGGTAGGTGCATATACTATCCTCATCATCTGCATCATTGTCATATGATGCACTATCTTCCACTTCTACCCTATTGACTAATCATCAATCTGATGCTGCAAATTCACCTGATTATGTGTATCCACACTGCTGCTATTCAAATTAGCATGTTTATTACTAGAAACACATGTATTTGTGGGCAACAAACCATTTATGTCTAAGTCATCTGTTATTTTCTCCATGGAGTCTAGGGACAAATATGTCTATTGCATACTCATTATTTTCAAATCTTCCCCCACATAACTCAATCTAGTTTCATATGCTTCAAAAAACATATCAATGCAAGTGGGAATGTTAGGTCTAAAACCTTCAGGAATGTTGGAAAGGGAAACAACAAACTTATGGTTAAAATCCTTTCTTGACTCTTCCTCTTGTCTCCTGAATTTTTCTATCTCTACAAAGAGATCAGCAAGGTCAAGACCTTTGGCAGATTCATTTTCAAATTCCGCCACAAGTTCATTCCACAAGGCAAAAGACTACTCGAGAAAACTCTGAAACCATTCTTTTTCCTTTCCATGAAAGGACCTAACAAAGAACCTCATCCACATGTCTTCATCCTCAAACTAATGATCTTCCCCTTCCCAAATATCATACCCATCAAACCTGGGTAACTGACCATATACCTTGGTTGGCATGCCTCATGTTTTGTAGTCAACCCTTGAGAGGTCTAGTTGATTGTATACTAGATCTAAGGGAGGAGCAAGGGACTGAGCAACTTGATTTCTTAGGGAAGCAAGGAAAGCATTGGACTTCACCCTAGACTCTAGCAACCTAATCTAATTTTTTGTTTCTTCTTCTTGTTGCAATAAGGACTCTAGCAACTATTTAGTCTTATCAATTTCATATTGTTGCATTGCTAAGTCATTCTAATCTTGAATGGGTGCATATAAATTTTGGTTTGCATAACATGCAGAGCCATGACTAGAAAAATGCATTGTCAGGATGGTCAAAATCTAGATAGTTTCTAGGGTCTACAACATAAGAAGATGCACATGAAGGAGCACCCCTAGGGTATCCATGTAAATACCAGTTGGCCATGACTAGAACATTGTACAATCCCAGGGAAAAAATTAAGGCATTTCAAATTAGTTTATTTGCTAAGAAAGAAACTTAATATCACAAATGGGAAGCAAATCATGTACCTTTATTTCACCAACTATTGTATATTGAGATGGAGCATTCAAATAACCAATAGCAACCAAGGTACAATAGTAACAAATTTCTATTCTTTGACAGTAGAGTCACCACCTCTTCTAAAGAGGAAATCCTTGAAGTGTGATTGATCTTCAAAGCCACAAATTTATTTTAGGTTCAGCTCACCAGCAGAGTCTTAAATTTCTTTGAACCCTCAAACTCTCCCTGGAAACGGTGCTAATCTATCGGCATAAGTTGATGGGATGCCAAGTTTAACACACAAAAAACTACACCCGACAATGGATACAAACTACTTCAATGACTTTTTTTAAAGGATTTCAAATCTAAACCAAGATATTTTGTCCTCGACAATGGTGCCAATCTATTGGGTCCTAAAATAGAAAAACCCAAAACTCTAAAACATTTCACAATCACCAAGGCCATGGGTGTCATCAACGTAATTGAAAGAGTTTTATCAACAGGTCAAGGGCGATCTTAGCAAGCTAACAAGAGTGGGTATACTCCTCTGCAGTTCAAGCTCAGTTAGACCTAGGAGGGTTATTCCTAGAGGCATGAAATAAAACACAAACAAACTAAAATAGCCATACCCAATGTACACTTGACCCCCAAAACTATCACTAGGTCAAGACAAACTAGCTACATAGGCCTCTGATTAAGCTGGTTATTGCACTATACATTTGCACCCAAATATAACTACATCACATTCTTTGTACTCGTTGAGATGAATCCACTTAACTTCTCATACATAAGATACATAGTGCATGCATACATGTACATGATTCACCAATGATTAAAATATTTTTGCATCACTTCAGATTTATCTCTGGCTATTATACTGAATCATGGACATCATGTGGAACTCTAAACTAAAAATAATCCTACTCCTGCAACTAACAGGATGAGCATTTGATTAAAATGATGATTGATCCATCCCCAATATGGATCAGTGCCTGATGCAGAGCCTATTAAGGTTATCAAAACCAATCACAATCAACCAACATTGTAATTTTGAAACTCCTACTTGATGGGTTTTCTCTCAAATCCTTCAATCCCCTAGTAGTACTCCAAAATAAGGAATTTCATCATAACTTTTGAAGGAGGCTTTAGAACTAGAATCTAATGACCATTCTAGATACCCTTTATGCCTCTTGTTAAAATATCAAATTTGTGAATAGGGTTGTTTTGGAACAAAACCCTCTAAAAGGTAAGTGCAAAAAGATGGGGGGCCAAAAAGTGGCCAAATTGTTTTAAAAAAAATTAATACATAATGCGAGCATGTTATAACGCGCTTGCGTTATGGTTTGGTAATGACGAGCCTAATGCTCGTCAAAACCAAACCATAACACGAATGCGTTATGAACTATTATAAATTAAAAAAAAGCTTATCATCTCATTTCATTTCTATTTTTCTCCTCTATACTCGCGGCCTGCAAACCCTAGGAAGCGCACTCGTGTTTTGGAAAAGACAATTCAACACCAAAATCTTGTTGATTCATCGCCAAAATGCTGCGACGATGTCGAGCATGCCAAAGGAGTGAGTTTTATTTTTTTTTTGTTTGAAGTTGTTTCTAAATAGGTAGGTTTGAGTTGATTTTTGATGTGTATTTCATTAATTGTCAGGAAATGTTAATGCACCTCCTCCTCCTCAAAATCCACAAAATCCTAAGGAGGAAATACCTACGGAACAACAACCTCCTCCGTCCATTCCTTGACATGCCCCTGGAACACAAGAAAATATAATGGGGCAAATTGAAAACAACAAAAAAGAAATTGAAGATATAATTGCAAGGTTGAAAGATCCTTCCACTTCAACCTTGCATAGGTCCATGCTTGCTGAAACTCTTGAATCCATGTTATCAAATGTAGATTCAATTAGCAAGCAAATATCTAGTTGGACGAATAAAAGGAGAGAGTTTAGAGACTATTATGCAGACAAGCTATCATACCAAGATGTGAAAAAATTACAAATTACAAAATTAGACTTGTGTTCAATTTTCACAAACCCACAAACAAATCAACCTCCGCCCATTACATGCAAGAGGTTCCCTATCCATTGGTGCAACAACCAAGTGATAAGGGACAATTTTGGGTAGAGGTGGTGAATGGTTTTTGACCATCCTCCATGCAATAATAATGAGGTCTCACAATATTTTTTGAGGAAACTCTACTGCGAGTTTGTCCTCAATAAAGTACCAAACTATATTGATATGCAGGACTCCCAGGGTAGAGGTGGGGGGTCAGTACAAGATAGACCAGGGGCACGTGTTGACCCACAGCAGGCAGTGAGACGAGTAATCAGCAGACCAGCCCATGAGCATGTTTCTATCCCTTCCATTGTGAAGGAGAGTGTTGAGGTCGATACACTTCAGTCCATTAGTGCCTTGACCCAGAGCATCATAGAGCATGCCAATCCTGCAGCACAGAGTGGGTTGGGAGATAGTGTGAGGAGTAGGGTCCCACCCCATACTTGTCAGACTTACAGGTCAACCTATGGTTATGACCTCATGGATAGTCAGGACGTAGGTGCACATGCTACATCTGCAGCTGAACAGATGGTGATGACAGATACCCTCCTAAGTGAGACTTTCAGCCTTGATACTCAGGTAAATATTAGCAAGTTTATTGAATTTAATTTATTAAATTTTTTTTTGAAATGCAAGATTAACTAATTTAGTTCGATGATTTTAATAAAATTTCAGGGTCATAGCGTTGATGCAGTTTTCAGTGGTTCTCCACCTACATATTACACTAGATCATCTACTGTCAAGGTATGTAACTAGTAAACAATTATAAATATTACATGTGAATAGCATCGTTATATGAATGGTATTCTAATATCTAATTTTGGATGTTGAATAGGTTAATATTAGAGATTTCACGGCAACACCTGCCAGCGGTGGTGGACTTCAAAGCTTCACGGAGGTAATAAAATAAATAGTTTAATGAATGAATTATACATACTAGATTTTTGTATGTGACTTGTGTGCTTTATTGTGTGTACTTCCATGTTTAGATGAACATGTGTGTATGTTAGGAGCCATGATTTGCATCACTATTATAGTTTTCATAATTGAATAATGTTGTTTTATTTCGAGATGATGCAGGCTGTGGAGACACCTCCTGATGTTCATAGGGCAATGGAGCATGGTGTGACCTCTACGATTCATAGCTCCATGGCATTGACAGGGGTATGAGGCAGATTTGTAAATTTCAATTTACATTCATTGTTATAGTTGTTTATTTTTGAAAAATTAAAAGATTATTAATTTGAAGTTTAATTTCTATCTGGATGGTTTCTATAGGACATGACATCACCATGACCTATTCTTACTACTGAGGCAAGTGAGGAGACAGATTATATGGTAGCGGTAAGTGATTATTTTGTTAAATGTTTCATTTTTTAGAACATGTAATTTCTATATATTAATGTCTATACTTTTTATTGTAACAACTAAAGATGCAGGAAGAACTAAATAGGAGGAGCAGCCCTCAGGTTCATAGTAGACCACCCACATGTGCGTCTCCATCCCCTAGAAGATCAAAGGCTACTCGTGATCTATTCTCTTCACCAACCAGAGGGGAATGACTTTTTATTGTGTTCCTTTGTTGTATGCCTATATGGCATTTGTGGACATATATTTTGTATTATATATAGTTGACATTGTATGCCTATATGGCATCCTTGTAAGCCTATATGGCATCCTTGTAAGCCTATATGGCTATTTTGTATATATGTTATACTTATATCGACAGATATTAATGTATGCCTATATGGATATTTGGTTAATACAAATCTTTTTTATTGATGGCGTCCATACTTGCATTATAAATCCATGTTTGAATGGATATTTGTAGATGGCTACTTCAAATATTTAAAATCCAATTGTATTACATAGGATGTTTGTTGATCCAATAAGCTAGCTATTGTTATTCAAGTATCACCTAAACCTCATTTTGGAACTAAAAGATAAAAGTTGTATTTAAAAAAAAAATGAATCATCATGTTGAACAGAAAATATTAATATTCTTTATGAGTTGCTCAATTGAAAATATTCAAATGAGTATGCTGATCCATATTCTTTATGAGTTGGTCAATTGAAAATATTTCTTAATTTCTTGTTATTATATCATATTGGGAGGCAAAGAGTATGTTTGTTGTTTTGAATAAGATAGCCAAAATCATATGCTTATGAGCACTTGATGACCATTGTGGTTATTAAATGTAGTTCCTCTTGCATATAAAGTGAGGTTATGAGATTACATTGAGTCTTACCTAATTTTAGTATGCAACATAACATTGGGGCTATAGGCTTCCATAAGTCATACCTCGGAGATTTTTAGTTCTAGGCACAAATTTGCTTTAAGACCTTAGGTGCATTTCTCTACTTGCACAACCTCAAAACTCTGCCTAGAACTCAAGGTGCCTTTCATCATCCAAACAACCTCAAAATTGCGCTTTGATATTGAAAGGATGTTTCAAAGTATAAAGGAGGGCGCCTTAAGAGAGGCAATTCATCTTGATTATCAAAGTTGATCAAACATATCAAACTGAGCATCATACCTCTAAGCGCATTTTTGCCTCTCTCTAAACTATCCATTTTGGCACCTTGATGTAAAGTGAAGTCTAAACTTAGTGAAGATTGCACCTAGAAAGATATCACCTTGGATATGTGCCTAGAGTCATCCTAGATCATCCATTTGCGCCTAAGGGTCAATATAACATAATATAACTTAGGAAGACTTTGAAAATGTCAAAAGAAGTCTAGGCGCCTTTTCTTGTCTCCACCATCCATTTTGGGTGCCTAGAGGAAAATGAACTTCAAATCACTTCCAATTGTAGCGCTTAGTGTTAGAACCTTCAAAATGACTAAATCTTACCAAAGGAAGTCTAGGCAGCTATTGTCATTTGGATCATCATGAATGAGCACCTAAGTGGAAGGAGAATAAGCATCTTGTTAGAGTTGGCTATGATTGGAGCCACCCAGGATCTAGGACTTCATGAAAGTACAAGAGAGATAAAATGAAAGAATGATGCTATTCTATCAATGAATGCAAAAGAAGGATTATTGTTGTTTGGATTACATAATACATGAAGAGAGCCTTGCTTATAAAGGCAAGGTGAGAGCTAGAAGGTGAAGAGGAAGGTGGAGTGAAAAATGGAGATATTCCTACAACATGTGCTAATTAGAGGATGATAACTAATTGCACATGTGGAGAATAAGACAACTCACTCCAACTATCAACAACTCAACACACAACTAGACTCAACTAGACACAACTAAACATCTAGAAGACTTACTAAGTCAACTTAATATGTGTGATGTGTGAATATTATTTAACTAATAAATAGTTAAATAAGATTAATTATCCACACAAAGGTAAATCGGTTAGGTGGTAACCCTGTTCACACCAACACATCTTGCATGGAGGCACACTTTTGTGTCTAAATAACCTCATTTTGGTGCCTTGAAGGAAGATGTTCTAAATCCTAAGATCTAGCGCCTAAGTGAAAAATGGTCTCTTATAGGTTTGAACAAGTGATTAAAGCCATCAAATTGCCAAGAAATGAGCTAAGTATACTAAGGCACCTTTTCTTGTCTAAACTATCCATTTTGGCACCTAGGAGGAAGGAGATTCAACATCACGAATCAAGGCATCCTTTGCCATCAAAAAAACCTCACATTGGTGCCTAGACGCATTGGAACTGTCAGTTTGGCCACACGAGGAGAAGAACAAAATTACACCCCTTTGTAACTTTACACTGCCTCCTTCTGACAATTTTTGGGGCAGCAGAAAACCTTTCACCACGGGGAAACACCTCCGTGATATAAAAAACTAAGAGAGGTTATTGTAGAGGCACTCTACATGATCGCGTTACCTCAAACAGAATGTTTTTGAGTGACACACTTTTTGAGTAACATCTCATCAAAGATTGCTGCCTTTTTGCACTTTGGACTCTTCAGGGATATCGTCGATATAATGTAGCTCAGACTGTTTCGACATGTTTGGATGAAAAATAGGACCATACATAGTGTAAATGTACCCATCCGAACACGTTGGAATAGTCAGTTTGGTTGCATCAGGAGTAGGATGAAAGTTACACCCCTTTGCAACTTTACACTGCCTCCTTCTGACGATTTTTAGGGCAGCAGAAAACCTTTCACCACGGGCAAATGCCTCAGAGATATAAAAAACTGAGAGATGTTATTGTAGAGGCACTCCACGTGATCGTGTTTCCTTAGACAGAATGTTTCTAAGTGACACAGTTTTCGAGTAACATCTCGTCAAAGATTGCTTCTTTTTTGCACTTTGGACTCTTTAGGGATATCGTCGGTACAATATATCTCAGACTGTTTCGACATGTTTGGGTGAAGAAAAGGACCATGCCTAGTGTAAATGTACCCATCTGGATGTGTTGGAATAGTCAGTTTGGTCGCATTAGGAGCAGGATAAAAGTTACACCCCTTTGCAACTTTGCACTGCCTCCTTTTGACAATTTTTGGGGCAGCAGAAAACCTTTCACCATAGGAAAATGCCTCAGATATATAAAAAACGATAAAGGTTATTGTAGAGGCACTCTACATGATCACGTTCCCTCAGATGAAATGTTTCTAAGTGGCATGGTTTTCAAGTAACATCTCGTCAAAGATTACCACCTTTTTGCACTTTGGACTCTTTAGGGATATCGTCGGTACAATGTAGCTCAAACTGTTTCGACATGTTTGGGTGAAAAATAGGACCATGCCTAGCGTAAATGTACTCATCCAGATGCATTGGAACAGTCAGTTTGGTCGCATTAGGAGTAGGACGAAAGTTACACCCCTTTGCAACTTTACACTGCCTCTTAACAGTTTTTGGAGCAGCAGAAAACCTTTCACCACAGGAAAATGCCTTAGAGATATAAAAAACTAAGAGAGGTTATTGTAGAGGCACTCTACATGATCGCGTTGCCTTAGATAGAATGTTTCTAAGTGACACAATTTTTGAGTAACATCTCGTCAAAGATTGTTGCCTTTTTGCACTTTGGACTCTTCAGGGATATCATTGGTACAATGTAGCTCAGACTGTTTCGACATGTTTGGGTAAAAAAAGAACAATGCCTAGCCTAAATGTACCCATCCAGATGCCTTGGAACTATCAGTTTGGTCACATCAGGAGCAGGACACCAAAAATGCATAACATGATGACGTAAAAATATGTGTGTAAAAATGCAGTAGGAAATAAAAAAGACAAACCTTACAAATTAATGTGCATACTTACAATTCAATGTAACATGACCTTACAAAATCAACATGAATACTTGCAAATTAATCCAATGAGCTATCCGGGTCTGCTCTACTCTTTATTGTGTCAAGTATTGCTTCATGGTCAGACTCACGCACCTTTCACAAGATTTTGTTCAAAGGTCTACCTCGATACTTTATCAAATGAATATTGGATGCCACGACAAGGTTTGAGTAATGAAGAATCTTCCGATGCATGTCAAAGTCCTGAAACAGCCAAACATTAACACTCTTAAATGTGGGTACCTTCTAAGCCATGTTCCAGTAATAACCACTAAGCCTGTAGGGTATTCGATGTTTTCTCCATCTATAACTGGGGCCTCTAATTTCTTTTTGGCCTCAACACAACGACATAAGTAATAATCTGTTCCCTCTTCATTATCTTCATCTACAATAATTGCATATACGTGCCCTACATTGATATGTGTAGCAAATTAGATGAAATTAGTCAACATTACAAAAACACTACAAAGTAAGATGACATTACCTGGTTGAACTAGATGAAATTGGATGCATATACGTGCCCTATATTACCTGGTTGAACTAGATCTGATATGTGGTCAAAGTCAACTGATAATTCCATCTATGTTAGTTCTAGTGCCGTCAAGGGTCGATACGTGTCAAGTGGGCTAAGATAACTTAACTGCCATTCGTCAACCCACTCTTTTGACTCGCACTTATCCCAGGCTTGAATTGTACACGAAGAATAAAAGCATGACATCTTTCGCATATGGATACTCCATGAATCTGTAATTGAGCTTCTGAAAGAGTGCATCTCATTTGATTCTATCAGTGTAGAACAATCCTCATATGGTGCAATGTTAGTATCATCTATCAACCAAAAAAATCTATGAATTGAAGACTTACCTTCATTACCTGGACCCATGGAAGCATTACACCACTCGACAATCCATTTTGCATCTGTCAACTTTGCATTGTCTTTATACTTTAACTCTTCTCGTGCTATGGCTCTTTTGATACATGCTCCTGCACCACATGCTCCCCCTTTCCATGGTTGGCCTCACAAAAGCTCCACATATGCTGAATAGCTATAAAATTATAGAACACAGTTATCTGACCATGTGATATGTTGACTGAATGATATGCCCCTTCTAGCCAAATCATTGTAGAACACCTAAAAGCAACCTTGCACGAACTCCGTAGAATATGTGCAATCATCACTAATATAGAAATTATACTCCCTTATGATCTTTCTGTCATCCTCTGTACTATCCTTCGCATGAATGAATGTGATGTGCACAAATATAGAAACCTGTGTGGAGTTGTAATATTGTGATTGCACCTCATGCTGTGGCTGTAGACTGTAGTTCTTTGCAAAGTCGACGACTGAAACAATGCTACCAACTAGAAATGTGTCCTTGCATAACTTGAATTGCAAGTTCAACCATCAAGCTCTATGGGCAAGTCTTGCATACTCATACACTATGTTGTCACGAAATATAGGCATAAATTGATACACTGGAATCTTTTCAATAACCAATTCACACCTCTTTGCTTCTTTACCATCTTTTGTATTGTATGCCACCGTTTTATACTTACCAAACTCTACTAGTTCATTTCCAACAGCATGTGTTCTTTCCATATGTTCACATATTGGCAAATGTTGCAAGCCACCGCAACGATGACATGTGCCATCCAAGTATAGTTTCTTGTAGAATATTTCACCTTCCTCTCTTTCACATAAAATTATTGATATGAAGTCTCTTGAAGATGTTGGTGGGGCAATTATGGCACAACCCTGCAAAACATTGTTAGTATGCATATCTAAACATATAGACCTATAAACATCAAAATAGTTAGAAAATTCAATATGTAATCTACAACAACAAGTAGTGCGTGTGTGATTTATCTTGACATAGAAAGGTTTTAGCATTTCAAAATATCTTTGACAAATTTTAATTTGAAGATACTTCTCTAGAAATTTACCATAAAACTATGTTTGAGTCTCATCCAAAAAATGGTTTGGATGTGGCTCATGGTTCTGACTAATGATTCTCCTTCTTACCACATCCCTTTGATTCAAAGATACCCTTGTGTAATTCTTCCAAAAGTCTTCAATTAGTGATCTCAATGCTTCAACAATTGGTTTATTTTTTCATGGTAGTCTCCCTGAGAACGCCCATAATTCATTGGCATTAGTGTCCTCAATTCTTTGGCGTCTTCCAACGGCTCTTGATAAAGTTTTCCTATTAATTCATAATTCTCGACTCATCTTTCTAATGAGACAAGTTTTCCTCGTTTGACTACTTACTATAGCCGATGTAATCACATGCCATGTTGCATTACTATCTTTTGTGCGTGAGGTGTTACCCACACTCTCATATGCACTCATTAGATTCTTGACAATAGATTTTTCACTTGAAGCCTCTGATGTTCTCAACCCAAGAATCTTCATGATGGACCTATACTTTATACTTCACATCATTTCAATGAATAGTTGACATCTTGTAGTCTCATTTAACTTTTCAAAGAACAGTCTCCAAATCTTATGAGCATATCTTCTACAAGTGCGTTTTGGAATCTTACCTTCCATTGGCTGCAAAATATTCTCATCAATATCAATCAAATACTTTGGCTTTCTATGCAAAATTCTAGGTAGTGTTAAGTTAGGTAAATTCATCTCAACATTAGGAATTTCATCAATATTTAAATGAGATGGGCTAGATGGCATACCTTTGATAGAAGATGGAATAGATGACATAGCTTGAGGTTGAGGTGGGAACGATGGCGTACCTCCTTCATCACATGTGAGTGATGATATACTCTCAACTTGAGATGTGGTAGATGGTGTCCCTACATGTTGACTTGTGGTAGAGGATGTGTCTCCAACTATGGTAGGGTAAAAGCATAAATCTGTGTCACACTTTCAGCCAACTTATCAGCACAAGTGAATTTAAGTATTTCTAACTAAAAATTAATTTTAGTCAAACATATGACCTTGTAAGATTTATTCTAGATAAGTTAGATATGTCCACAACTTTTCCAACTAAAATTGTTGGCTAAATGCATATGTAGCACCACTATGAGGCCAATTTACCCAAAAAAAAATTATTTTAAAAACATGATATTTCAACAACTTCTACTCATGTAAATAGCATTTATAAAAAAATATAAAAATACCTTTTTGTAGATCTATAAGTTTAGTTTTTAAAAATATATATATTTTAATAGTTTAATTATTATTTATACTTTCCTTTCTATTTTTACTAAAAGTAGGTTATCAGCACAAAACATTAGGTTGATTACCATGTCAAGGAAAAATAGTAAAACTTATTAAAAAAATTGAAAAAATATGATGCAGTAGATAAAAGAATCTATATCAAGATAGTATAATTTTTTTTTCTATTTTAGATAAATAGTTAATATGAAAGTTAACGTCGAATGGAAACCACTACGTTTTAACACACACATTTTATTATTTATTTAAAAATATATATTTATCAAAATTGGAAAAAAATATATCCATGCACTAAAGTTTCAAGTTATGAATACACAAAAAAAAATTGAAGAAAAAAAAATTACTATATAAAGATTTACGTCTCATGTAACTTCATTTTTCAACATTTTATCAGCAACTAAACTATAGTGTCAATTTATTAAAAACTATATTCAAATAATTTTTTAATTTTTTCAAAAAATACAAACATAAAATATATTAAAAAAAATATTTTCTTAGTTTACATCATTTCAAAATTCAAAACATATATGTCACTTTTCAGTGATTCAAGTTTAAAAGTTGGATCAGCGTTGGTTGTTTCTTTTATAAAAGTGTGACACAACTTTGTGCTTTTACCCGGTATTCAAATCTCTCGTAGCACGAAGTTTTTGCATTCGTTCTCTTTGTGCCACCAATACCATATCTCTTTGTGATGGTTGTGGTTCCTCTTCAATTGGCACATCTTCATTTATCGTATCAAATTTCCTCTTCTCACGAAGTTCCCTCATAGCCACAGCTTTCTTTACATTCTTAGCTTCTATCTCTCCTATGTTGGTTTAATTCTTGATCGTTTCCTCGACATGACGGAGAATTTATCTGTAGCATGATAAAGAGACCAATATTAGTTCCTAAGAAATGAATACAAGATAATCGTGGGATTGTATTTTTATTATGTTGTAAGGATTTATTCTTGTATAGTTTGACATTATGGTATGTTAAGGTCTGTTTATTACACATAATTATTAAAGAGCCCAAGTCTAGAAAATATACATGGCATCATGTGAGATTGTAGCTTGCTTTCTTGATTGAGAATGTGTCTAGTTTAAACATGTATGATAAAGCATGATCAAGTAATTCAAATAGAATTAAGGAAAATGTAAAGAACATGCATGTAAAGACTTGACATACCTAAAAAATGAAGATTCAAATGGAGAGAGTACCCAATTATGTAGTGTTTTTTTCTTCTTGCATCAAACTCCTCAACAATTTGAGTTTTTCACCACTTGCTTCCTTTTCAATGTTAAATTGAATAACACTCAAATATAATTACTAACAACAATACTATTAACCAATCTATAATATTAAATTCCTAAAATTGAATCACAATTAACATTGCAACACTACAAAAATTGAAACTTGAATAGATAATATCAAACTTGGTGTGAAAACTATGTTATTTCCTCCTTCTCAAGTTGGCAAAGCAGAAAAGGTGGTGGAAAGATCATGCAAAGGTGGTAGAATGTGTAAAATGTGCATGTGAACTTCCCAACAGAATGAAAGTATTTCTCTTTTGTCAGAGCACGCACATAATCAGAATGAAAACAGAGCATGTGGGCCTAGATCATGGGGGTCAACATTTTTTTACCGTTTCTATAGTAGAAAAAAATGCTAGTGCATTATAATGCGCTCGCGTTTTGTCCTGTTATAGATTGATCCATAAATATTTGTACCTATCACACCTTCGATAGCACCTTTACAATATCTCACCTCTAGTTCCATTAGCTCATGTACTATATCTCACTTATCTCTCCCCCTCACCTCTCTACCTCTCCCCTCTTTATGTCTCTCAGTTGCTCCTTGTCTACCTTAACCCTAATCCCTCGACCCTCAACCCTATCCCTAAACCCTTGACCCTCGAACCTCAACCCTCAACATCAAAACCTAATCCCTCAACCCTTAACTCTAATCCCTTGACCCTCAACCCTATCCCTAAACCCTAAAGCCTCAACCCTCAATCCTTAACGTCAAATCCTAATCCCTCAACCCTTCACTCTAATGCCTCAACCCCCAACCCTATCCCTAAACCTTCAACACTATACCTTAAACCCTAATCCCTCAACCCTCAACCCTAATCCATCATCCCTCAACTCTAGTCCCTCATCCCTAAACCCTAAGTGCTATCCCTATTCCTAAACCTTCAACGGGATTGATACTATACCTTAAACCCTAATCCCTTATCCCTAAACCCTCCAACCCTATCCCTAATCCTTATACCCTCGACACTCTACTTTAACCCTAATCCGTCAACCCTCAACCCTATCCCGAAACCCTTAACCCTTAAACCTTAATGTACTCAACCCTCAACGTCAAACCCTAATCCCTCAACCCTTAACTCTGATCCCTCAACCCTCAACCCTATCCCTAAACCCTAAACCCTAAATCATTAACCCTCAACCCTCAACGTCAAATCCTAATCCCTCAAACCTTCACTCTAATCCCTCAACCCTAAACCCTATCCCTAAACCCTCAACATATACCTTAAACCCTAATCCCTCAACCCTCAACCCTAAACTTTATCCCTAAACCCTAATCCCAACCCTCAACCCTAATCCGTCATCCCTCAACTCTAATCCCTCATCCCTAAACACTAAATGCTATCCCTATTCCTAAACCCTCAATGGGCTTGATACTATACCTTAAACCCTAATCCCTTATCCCTAAACCCTCCAACCCTATCCCTAATCCTTATACCCTCGACACTCTGCTTTAACCCTAATCCCTCGACCCTCAACCCTATCCCGAAACCCTTAACCCTCGAACCTCAATGTACTCAACCCTCAATGTCAAACCCTAATCCCTCAACCCTTAACTCTGATCCCTTGACCCTTAACCCTATCCCTAAACCCTAAACCCTAAATCCTCAACCCTCAACCCTCAACGTCAAATCCTAATCCCTCAACCCGTCACTCTAATCCCTCAACCCTAAACCTTATCCCTAAACCCTCAACATATACCTTAAACCCTAATCCCTCAACCCTCAACCCTAAACCTTATCCCTAAACCCTAATCCCAACCCTCAACCCTAATCCGTCATCCCTCAACTCTAATCCCTCATCCCTAAACACTAAATGCTATCCCTATTCCTAAACCCTCAACAGGCTTGATACTATACCTTAAACCCTAATCCCTTATCCCTAAACCCTCCAACCCTATCCCTAATCCTTATACCCTCGACACTCTACTTTAACCCTAATCCCTCGACCCTCAACCCTATCCTGAAACCCTTAACCCTCGAACCTCAATGTACTCAACCCTCAACGTCAAACCCTAATCCCTCAACCCTTAACTCTGATCCCTCGACCCTCAACCCTATCCATAAACCCTAAGCCCTAAAGCCTCAACCCTCAACCCTCAACGTCAAATCCTAATCCCTCAACCCGTCAGTCTAATCCCTCAACCCTAAACCCTATCCCTAAACCCTCAACATATACCTTAAACCCTAATCCCTCAACCCTCAACCCTAAACCTTTTCCCTAAACCTTAATCCCTCAACCCTCAACCCTAATCCGTCATCCCTCAACTCTAATCCCTCATCCCTAAACCCTAAATGCTATCCCTATTCCTAAACCCTCAACAGGCTCGATACTATACCTTAAACCCTAATCCCTTATCCCTAAACCCTCCAACCCTATTCCTAATCCTTATACCCTCGACACTCTACTTTAACCCTAATTCCTCGACCCTCAACCCTATCATGAAACCCTTAACCCTCAAACCTCAATGTACTCAACCCTCAACATCAAACCCTAATCCCTCAACCCTTAACTATGATCCCTCGACCCTCAACCCTATCCCTAAACCCTAAACCCTAAAGCCTCAACCCTCAACCCTCAATGTCAAATCCTAATCCCTCAACCCTTCACTCTAATTCGTCAACCCTAAACCCTATCCTTAAACCCTCAATACTATACCTTAAATCCTAATCCCTCAACTCTCAACCCTAAACCTTATCCCTAAACCCTAATCCCTCAACCCTCAACCCTCAACCCTAATCCCTCATCCCTCAACTCTAATCCCTCATCCCTAAACCCTAAATGCCATCCCTATTCCTAGACCCTCAATGGGCTCGATACTATACCTTAAACCCTAATCCCTTATCCCTAAACCCTCCAACCCTATCCCTAATCCTTATACCCTCGACACTCTACTTTAACCCTAATCCCTTGACCCTCAACCCTATCCCAGAACCCTTGACCCTCGAACCTCAATGTACTCAACCCTTGACATCAAACCCTAATCCCTCAACCCTTAACTCTGATCCCTCGACCCTTAACCCTTAAAACTTGAACCCTAAAATCTATCCCTACACGCTCGACACTCAACACTATATCTTAAACCCTAATCCCTTAACCCTCATCCCTAAAGCCTCAACCCTAAATCCTTAAACCTTCAACCCTAAACCCTATCCCTAATCCGTCTACCCTCGACACTTTTCTTTAACCTTAATCCCTTGACCATTAACCCTATCCCTCAACCCTCAACCCTCAACCCTGAACTCTCAACATTAAACCCTAATTCATCAACCCTAAACCCTAATCCCTCAAACCTAAACCCTATCCTTAAACCATCAACCCTCAACACTATACCTTAAACCCTAATCCCTATCCCTCAACCCTCAACCCTTAAAACTTAAACCATATCCCTACACCCTCAACACTTGACACTATATCTTAAGCCTTAAACCCTCATCCCTAAAGCCTCAACCCTCAATCCTTAAACCTTCAACCCTAAACCCTATCCCTAATCCCTCCACCCTCAACACTCTAACCCTAACCTCGACATTAAACGCTAATCCATCAACCCTAAACCCTAATTTGTCAACCCTAAACCCTTAACCCTCAACACTATACCTTAAACCCTAAATGCTATCCCTATTCCTCAACCCTCGACACTATACCTTAAACCCTAAACCCTATCCCTCAATGCTTAACCCTTAAAAATTAAACCTAAAACCTATCCATAAACCCTCAATGCTCAACACTATATTTTAAACCCCAATCCCTTAACCCTCAGCCCTAAAGCCTCAACCCTCAATTGTTAAACCTTCAACCCTAAACCCTATCCCTAATCCCTCTACCCTCAACACTCTACTTTAACCCTAATCCCTTGACCATCAACCCTATCCCTAAACCCTCAACCCTCAACTCTCAACCTTAAACCCAAATCCCTCAACCCTAAACCCTAATCCTTCAACCCTAAACCCTAAACCCTATCCCTAAACCCAACAAAACTGCTTTGCATTATGTTAGGTTGTTAAACCCATCATTTTTGACACTCTTCTCTTAAAGATATTTGAGTTGCAAGAATATGTCAAAAAATGGCTATGAACTTTTTTAATGTTAGTAATATTATATGGCATGTTTTTCTGGCCCATCTGGGGTTCATTATGCCAATAGGTGTACATACTATGAGAAAAGATTTGCGTATGGTACATCCACAGTGAGTAATTAGCAGTTGAAATCAGAAGGATGATCATTATGAGAAAAGCTTTGCATTGGGGTACATCTATGTTTCTTGTTGTCCACCCTGCACTTAGGGGAGGTATATTGTTATGAAATAGGCAAATAATCTCCCATTGTTTACTGGCTCTATCCACAAGAACTACTAAACTATACCTTAAACCCTAATCCCTCAACCCTGAACTTTCAACCCTAAACCCTATCCCTAATCCCTCTACCCTCAACACTCTACCTTAACCCTAATCCCTCGACCCTTAACCCTAAATGCTATCCCTAAAGCCTCAACCCTAAACCCTAATCCCTCAGGTCCTAAACTCTAATCCCTTATCCCTAAACTCTAAATCCTATCCCTAAACGCTCAACCCTCAACCTTAAACGTTAATCACTCAATCCTTATCCACCCCTCTCCTCCCCTATCTGGCTCACTCCCATCTCTACCTTCATCTACCTTCGACACTATACATACATACATATAGGCATACATAGATACATACGTACATATAGGCATACATACATACATACATACATATAGGCATACATACATACATACATACATACATACATGATTAATAACCTTGAACATAAAAAAATTCAAGGGGATCATAACATGAGCGCGTTATAACGCGCCCGCATTATTTCAAAGATGACAAACAGCACAAACTTTTGCAGAAAAGGAAAAATGCAAGGCAAACAATAACGCGAGCGTGTTATAACGTGCTCGTGTTTTGTTTTCCTTTGGGAATCCCAAGCCTCAAGGGCTTGGGATTTGCTTTGGATTTCCAACCCAAAGGCTTGGAGTGGCTTTTCAACATCTACAGACGTGTTTTTCCATATTCTTTAAGATTTCACATAATTTCATTCATGCTAATCCTCAGATTTGCCCGTGTTTCAAGGTCGAACAAATCAAACACCTGGGTAATGTTAGGCTTTCTCTTAGCTATTTGACGATGTGATTTTTTTCACATCTTAACAATGTTAAGCCTTTCATCTTTAATTTCTTTTGTTTGTGTGTCTATTTTTGGGTAAAAATGACTGTTTGGTCTTTTTTTCATTGTAAATTAACTGTTCATTGAAATTTCAAAAAAATTACATATTTAGAAACTAGACTCCATTCTACACATATTAAAAAAAGAAAAAAATGATTTTCAATTAGTTTTCAAAATTTATAGAGGTAGCACGGCCAAAATTCTATTTTTTAGGATGTGTCTACTTTGAAAATTTGTAAAAAATCAAATATTCATCAAAAAATAATCAGAAAAATCGGACATAAACTACATGCTATTAGCTAATTTCTCACTAAAGCGATTTTAAAAATACCAAAAAAAAGTTGACCTTTTGAGGGAGACACAAAACATGCTATGTTATGTTTTTTGATAGAAACAACACCAATTTCTATGGCTCCCTCTTTTGAACCCCTTAATCTATGCCATTTTAAAAAAAAAATAGTAGTTTAGAAAGTAGACTCGAAGCACTACGAACATTGTTTTGGTTGCATCTCCAAATTTTGAGTGTAACTATGCTCAATTTCTTATCCAAGGCCAGCATTTCCTAATTTCAGAAAAAAAGTGGCCACTTAAGACCCCATTTTGGCCCCCCATCTTCTTGCACTTACCCTAAAACTGAGTGTTACAGCTCAATTAGGCCTAATTAGCCTTGTTTTACAAAGCAACTACAAGATATACTCTCTCCCAATCATAAACCTTCACTCTAGGGCTTTCCTCAAGTCATATAGGGTTTGAATATGCAGCTTTCAACAACTAAAATCATCTCCCAATCTTCTAACTACAAAACCCTATATCTACCTGTCCACTTTAAGCCAAAAACATTGAAATTTTAGACTAGGTCTGCAACAAATTTGAACCAAACTCCATTCCTTGCTCCTACAAATGCCAAAATCATTGAAAACATTGTATCTACTTCCTTTCTACCTATTTTTAGAAATTTCCACTGGTGAAATAGTTCAAAAACTCAAATTTTTTAATCAAACCCTCACCACCTAGGGTTTTTTGATTGTTTTTAGTAAAAAACCTCTGACTTTCTTCAAACAATATGAAAATGAATAAAATCAACTACAAATGAAAGAGGACTCAACACTCCATTGATTCAGATTGGTCTTATTTTGTTTCTAGGCTATACAGGGCTGTACAACAAGCTAGAATAGTGAAAACACAGGAAAAAAGCAGAAAAACAGAGTTTGTTATTGTTTTTTCATCAAAAATCCACTTCCACCAATATCTTTGACTTCACAAAGCATCTTCTAACTGTTTCCCACCATTTCCCACTAACTTTTGATTTACCAACCATTTAAATACCTTCCTAACCACCGATGACTCTTCATATTCCCATTTTTGCACTTGTTTTTACAACTTTTTACAAAATTGACAACTTTTACAAAATTGACCCCACACAAAAACATGAGACATGGTCTTAAAAGACCTTATTACAACCAAAAATGACTTATTCGCACCAAAAACTAACACTTTGTAATTTTTTTCCTATGAAGACCTAGGTGCCCTACACCACTCTAGCTGAGCTTGAAGTGCAGAGGAGTATACCCACTCCTGTTAGTTAGTTAAGATCATAGTTGCCTATTGTTAAACCTCTTTCAATTACCTTGATGATACCATTGGCCTTGGTGATTGTGAAATGTTTTAGGGTTTTGGGTTTTGCTATTTTGGGACCCAACACCTACCTCTGGATTTATTTTCTTTCTAACAATTTTTTCTTCAGCATTAGGGCATATTTATAGGCTTCTTCAACACTTGTGATATGTACCATGCTTATTTAATCTTGGATGGAATAGTGGAACCCATTGACATATGTAGAAACTTTTCAGCATCATCATCAACATGGCCAACTTGAATATTCAACCTATAAAATTCTTCAGTGTATTCTTACACATTCTTTTCTATTTGTTTCAGATTTTGCAACTTTTAAAGAAATTTATTTGGTAATCAATGAGTAAAATTTTGCTTTCAACTTTGTCACCATTCTTTCCCAGGATTTGATTTTCTCCTTACCCTTTCTTTGTCTTTTAGTTTGTACATGTTCCCACCATAGGGAGGAATGACCTTTTAGTTTTGTGTAGGCAAACTTCACTTTATTAGGGTATTCAATAGACTCAAAATCAAAATATTTATCCATCTCTAACATCCAGTCAATCAATTCTTCTGGATTCAAACTACCATTATAACTAGGAGGATCCAATCGAGGTTTACTACTTATTCTGGACATTACCCTCAAAAATCTTATTTCTAGTTCATCTCCTCCTTCATTTGCATAATTTTCTTTTATCTCTATTTCTTCTTCATCCTCACTCACATATTCAACATGTACTCCTCCATGCTACACCATCTAGAATCTAATAATGATGTTATTCCTCTCAACATCTCTGCAATTGTCATATCAACAACCCATGGTGCTCTTCCTCTACCATGTCCTCTCTATGTCATGTCTTCTCTAGATTCTTTGCAACTATAGCTCTATACACTCACTCTTCTTTACCCACAACAAAGTTTCAGAATCTCTCCCTTTAGCACACCCACAATCCACAATAGGAATGAGATTTGATACCACTTGGTGTAGAACAAACCTTAAGAGTCTTATCATACTGTTAGAATAAGTAGCTAGAACAATATGCCAATACACATACAATAAAGATCTCATAGAACAACAATGAATGTTTTATTTATTTGTAGTAATAGAATCAAATAGGAGTACAATCATCATCTTCTTCTTCTTCTTCAAAATTACATTTAATTATTCTTTGTACTACCTTCTAGAATGACAGAACCCCCTCACAGGAACAATGCTCCCAATTTATACCTTCTTAGGTGGTAGTTGAACAGTTGGAACATTTTTAGTTATGGGAACTAAATGGTTCAGATGCCTCCAATGAGACCCCTCGACTTTTCCATTAATCACCAAGGCATTTAGAGTATTAGGATACTATAGATATTGGAATGTCAAAACAAACTCCTTTCGGCAGAAACCCATCTCTGTGAGCCATCAATTCCCCTAAAAACACTTATTCATCGATAGTTCGGACTTATTACATATCCCTTCTATTTTGGCAAGGATAGTTTTCTACGAACTTGTTTGAAATCCATACTATTTCGCAAACTAGTTTGAGTGCCAAAACCACTTAACATCTTTGAATTCCCTTTTTGACGAAAAGGGCAATTCAAAGACTCACCCTTTTGATGAAACATATAGTTCGCAAACTAGATTATCTGCCAAAACGCTTCTTTATTTTCATTTATCTTCATGTTCTTATTTTTCAGCAACTTTGGGATTTCATGAACCAAAGTTTTAGCAATAATGGTTTTGGGAAAACTCACCTTCCCATGAACCATTCTTCTTCAGTGATATCCTTGGTTAGCAAACTTATAAGTTCATTGAAATTGTACTCTTTCAGTCATATATTTGGTTAACAAACTTATATGTTTGCCGAAACTAAGTCTTTCAACAAGATTGCCTCACCATGAACATAAAAACTCATGCATTGTTCCTTTACAAGACTTTAGGTGAAATAGCAATTCAGTGAACCATGAAGTTTTCAAACTCCATTCTAGTGAAAGTGTTAGTTAGAAACCTAAAGCCTTTGCTGAAATACTCCATATGCAGTCTTTGACAGTGCTTTTTGGTTATTAACTTCTTTAGCAAACCAAATTAATTTCGATCTCTCCCTTCAAATCCTTTTCAGAAATGCATCAACTTTGTGAACCTATGCTTTTAGCAAACTAAGGAGTTCGTGAACTGAGAAAGCCAGATGCTCCTACATCATATAACTTTGTAACTCCCAAAATTGTTTTTTACTTTTTTCAATTTGGTAAATCAATAAATGAGTAGATGATTGGCTAAGACAAATGAGTAAGAACTGTACTATTAGGAAAATACATAACCTAAATGCATCTTTTGAATCTTGTGTCTTCTTTCATCAGAAGGACGAACAAATATTAGACATCTTAGAATGGT
This sequence comes from Cunninghamia lanceolata, assembly GCA_027924645.1. Lineage (NCBI taxonomy): Eukaryota > Viridiplantae > Streptophyta > Pinopsida > Cupressales > Cupressaceae > Cunninghamia > Cunninghamia lanceolata. Next base: position 11,441,464 of record BSBN01000870.1, on the reverse strand, counting down.
TTAAACTTTCTGTAAACACACAAGGTGCACTTCTTGTACAAGAAGGAGAGCTAGAAAATGAAATGTTGTTCATTATCTATGGACTTGGATAGTTATAAGAAAACTAGAGGACAAACTCAACAAAATGGATCACTAATGTCCACCAAAATCTCCAAATAATCTATACTAAAATAACTCCTCTTGTTCAAGCACATAGTTCTTGATTTTGGGACAATCGTGCACAATCATTCTTGTTCTTGATTTTGGGACAATCGTGCACTTAAAAGCTACTAAATAAATTAGATATCATGTTCTCATTTGCTCTCTATTTTAATATATAGAAAATTAGAGGTTTCTATTTTTTAATTGGATGAAGGATTTTTCTAGGGAGATTTTTTTATTTTTTACATTTGTTAAAATTAGACAAAAAATATATCCAATCACTTTTGTGAATATGTCATGTGAGGTTTTTTTCTTGGTAAAACTTGGGCAGGATCATTGGCATTTATAAATACTTTATAGGTTGCCAAATCGTGGGTAAGGTATGTGTATGATTAGACCACAAATTTAAGATCAGGAAACATGGTTGAGGCTTGAGCATCTCTATATTTTTTACACCACAACCACAACCTATGCACTAGAAATATGTGCCAACAAATTCCATCTGAATTGTAGTTACACACATGTGGAGAATATATTTAGCATATGGCTTCTATGATTGGGTCTTGTAGTGCTTTGTAGGGGAAACATTTATGTTATCTTATAGATGACAATGCTATTGAAATAATTTCATATCACATTGGAACAATAAGTTTATTTGGCCTTTGAAAATGAGCTTTCAATTATGTTAAACTTAAATAGATTCTTGGTGTACTTTGGACCTTTAAATAAAGTTCTTAGTTAGTCCAAACTCCACAAATAGGTTCTTTGAGATAAGATTTCCTAGAATTGTCTTAGGACAATGAGTTTTGTAAGTTGCATCTAGTTGTTGATATTAGTTTTGTGATTATTTTCAACATTTCAAAATAAGAAGGGAACATTGTAAGATTGTTTCTCTAGTTCTTTAGCATATTTTATTTGGGAAATTGACATTTTATAGTTTTTGCCGTAGAAAGATAGCTTGCTTTACATTTTAAATAATATAAAAGGGATACACTACACTCTAATAAACAAATTAGTAAAAAGTTGCAATCATGTTCAATTCAAAGAAAGAAGAGGCCGTAGAGTATATAATAAAAGATAAACAAAATTTTCAAATTTTAAATGATTGGGAACAATTCACTGCTACTCGTCAAATCCATGAGCTTGTCCTCTTAAGTCAACAAACTTTATCCTATTTTCTTTCCTGTTGGGATCAGAATGGCCTCTATCCCATGTTTTGAACAATAGTAGTTTTCAACTTTCTATTGTAGGGAATATAGGATAAAATAAATATTTTCAAATTTCTTAATGATGCAAGCATTTCAACTGCTTTCACCAATTGCTAACTATCTCAAACATATTTACCACTTCCTAACCTTTCTAGATTTAACAAGCTTGGGTTTCCTTCCTTTCTTCTTAGGAAGAGATGGTCATGTATCCTACTTTTGAACAGTAATGGATTCTAAAGTAACTTTAATTTATGGTCAAGATTTTGAAGTAAAACATGGCCATTTGAAACTGATATTTCCTAGCCCCTAATGTGACTCTTAAAAGAGATACCCTATTCATATAGGTCATTAGGAGTGGCAGCCAAGTAAAAACTCAGATGGTATATGTTTTCATATTCTAAAATGTGTGCATAATGTGCCTAGAATTGAGACATCAACTTGAAATTCTATTGCTTTTTCCATGCAATCAAAGTCATAGACTCATAAAATTGAACCATCAGATAATTCCATTGATTGACATCCATGCAGTTTTTGGCATGTCTAGTTAGGTACTTTTGTAAGATGTTGACCTATCATCTGAGATGTTTGAATGGGTACATGTAAAGTAAGAGTTTTCTCTTCGGCACTGGACTAATCATTCTGAGGTTAATTTTCTCTTCGCTGGCTTCAGTGAATGATTGATTTAATTTTTATGTGATGCAGGGGCATCGCCGGTTAGAGGCAGTTATGCTTGGTCAAGAGAGGAAGTTGGGGTCGTTGAAGTTCCTGTCGCTAAACTGTTGGAGGAAGTTGCAAACGAACTGCTGGAGGACGTTACAAACTGCCAGGACGGCCAGGGACAAGGTGTTAGGAAGAATAACTCCAGAACAGATAAAGAGCAGAGGAGAAGAACGAAGACATAGGAGAGATTGATGGGAGTTGACTGAAGGTCGGCATTGAAGGACAAGGAGAAAAAAAAAGGATTTGCAGCAACGGAAGCATAGATTGGGGATCCGGTCTGTGTGTTTGAAAGCCCGTAAAGACCAAGTTTTGTAAGGACTATTATGTCTTAGCACCATTCTCTGTAATCACAGTTGATCTGGTTGAATATAGAATAAAAGATGCTTGTTTGAACCGAGTTTAAGTAATCAAATTCCATCATGTAAATGATAGTTTGTTTCCATCAGATTATATGCTATTATAGTTGAGTTTACTGTCGTCGTATTTTCATTTTAGTTTCCGTCAAGGCTGTCACCATAATTGGTATTAGAGCATTGATGTATGGGATGCTGTCATCACTTTGGTATCAGGGCATATGTTTGTGGATTGCTGTCATCATTATGTCTTTGGATACATTTAATTTTCCTTTTACAGTGCAGGTATCTAGAAGATGATGAAAGAATCAAATAATATTTTGCCTCATTTCAAATGCATAGCAATTTTCCAAGTGGATTTCTATAATTTTTTTTACGAATGGAGTTTTATCTAGTTATGGCTAGTGTAAATGTTGTCTTAAATGGATTGAATTATGTCTAGTAATAAACATTTTGCATAATTTCAGAGTATTTGTTTGTTTTAGAAATGTTGTGTTGTGTTTCTAAAATATTGTTGATTGTGCATTATACTCTTCATTGTATCTTTACATTGATATAGAATTAAGCCCGCTGGAGGAGTAGAGAAAATGAATTTTCTTCTTTATTCCAAACATGAATAAGAAACATAAGAACCTCATAATATGCATTTTTTAAAACCAATAGCACTTTTTTCATCATTTCCTTGTTCTACCTATATTATGGACAGAGATAAAAGGAATAGAGGCAGATTGTTTTGATCTATAATGAGAAAATAATTTGAAGTGGCACTTGCCTCCGTCACCATACCTAGTTATGCCCCTAAGAATGATTGTATTAAATTTCTATGGAGATTCTTAAGTAGTTATAATTACCGAGGTTTGTGGGTGACAATACATATATAAATCCAAATGCATGTTTAGAACTTGGATTTATTTTCCCTATTTTTAAATCTGATATTTTTTTCATTTTACTCTAGGTGCTTGCAGCTTTAGGCAGGGACTGTTGCTGCAACACAACCCTTGTTTAATTAGAATTTGATATAAATCAATATCATGTTTCTTCATGAATAATAGATTATATAAAATCTTAAATCGAAGTTATAATGTAAATTAAATGGATAAGTTGGTATGATTTAAAAATTTTGAAATGTGAGTGTGGTATTAAATAATATGATATTTCATAATTATTGTGTATGCAATTGATCATAATTATTATGGGTGAATAGTGGGATGTTAATCATGTTTCTTTGATTTGTTATACTCTAGATGTATTTGATATATGCAATGGCTATGCAAGTGTATATAGATCACTAGTGGGATAATGGGAGAGACATAAGGAACTCTATCCATCCCATTTCACATGATGAAGTAATGTGCTTTGGCTACATGTACAACCAATATAGATATTCATTTTGACCATGAGTAGTTGAGACTCTGTGTAAGCCATGTGATTCATAAGTAATTAGTCTATTTCTATGTATAATTTCATTTGTGTTCATTGTATGTGTTCAATACAATAGCAAGGGTATTTATAGGCATATGAGTTCCTAGCACCACTTAAACTATGTTTAGACTCATGCATCATCTAATTATAATGTAGACTTGCTTTAAATAAAATTATAAGTTATATGTATCTTAAAATATAGACTTTATAAAGTATATTTGCTTTAAATAAAATTATAAGTTACAATATAGACTTTCTTTAAATACAATCTATGCATGATTATCTTTAACTATAATTATGCATGGAAGGAAAACATGCAATTGCTATCTATAACTAGGCATTATTCACACTGCAAATATCAACATTTACAATTAGGCACTAACAATCTATGGGCCATTAGACCACATTTGCTAGTTCTCACTCTACTTAAAATAATTTTTCTAAACTCTATGCTTGGATCTTAGCATTACAATAGAAAACTATGGGGATCTATAGCACATAAAACAAGATCATCTCTATGTAAACAATCAATATGCCATCGCATTAGGTTATTTTCATTCTTTGTAACATCACCTATGAGAAATGATAAGGCCCACTACATAAACTAAGATTTTAGCCAAAAAAATATGGTTTCAACTATGGCTTCTCACATGCCATACTTGGAAAGAAGATTATGTACATAATCTTAGAGAATACAATCTTATAGAGGTATCCATAAATTAAATGATTTCTCAATATTAAACCATCAAAGATGATAAAACTAGTCCTTAAAAATAACATGTGATAAAGCACCAATGATGACATAAGAAACTCGTTACTCAATCACCAAGAGAAAGCCTTCCATTCATTAATCCTTCACATCACTAGAAATATAAAAAATACTCATGCGTACATCAATCATCCCATTGGAACCAAGATGATTCTTTTCCTTCAGAAACCACATCCCTCTTTCATTAGGGAATCCAAATAAGAAGTTTAGGTCCATAGTTTTGAAATCACTCAAATAAGAGGAGAGATCATAAAATAACACATGCAATAGTAATATATTGTATATATGGAATAGATGGGATTAAATACAACAAAATAAAGTGGCTTATATAAGTCTTCAACAAAATAAAGTGGCTTATATAAGTCTTCTTATGTAAGTGGCCCATCAACCTAATTATTTGTTGAAGGTTCTAAGCATGGAAACAAAGTTCCTCATGTTTCTTTCACTAACTTGGAAATTATTGCTAGTCAGCATGCTACTTATCTTTTTGACATTACATTTGATCTGTGCTCCTTCTTCTTCTTCTATCATTACAAGTCTAATTGCTTTAATGATATCCTCCTTACCAAAAGAGCCATCCTCATTGTTTCTTCGCACTTCCACTCCGACCTTAAGCTCTTGCGCAAGCTTTGCATTTAACCCTTGCTCAAATTGCATTGGAAGAGTTATGAGAGGCACCCCAAACCTTAACCCTTCCGTCATTGAATTCCACCCACAATGGGTGAGAAAGGCACCTATAGAAGGATGATTCAAAATGTGTAATTGTGGAGCCCACTTTGTCAATAGTAATCCCTTCTCCTATAAAATAATTTAAGAAATTAGAAGTGGTTTCCAAATACAACACATTATTATTATTTTTCAAAGTAAAAATAATTATTGTGTTATGTTTATAAGCAACTAGCATATGATTATTGGAGATCTGAGGTTTATATATTGAGTCAATCTCTTAGAAATTTTTAAAAGGCCCATAAAGATTTCATAAATTATGTATGAAATGTTAAGACTTGCATATTAATTAAAATTCTAAAAAGTTGTGTAAAGATTGCATATAGTGTTTGTGAATTCATTTAAAAAACATAAAATATATAGTTATGGAAGAGGACCCTGTAGGTGAATGAGCACCAAGAGTTGCTATGGTGTTGGGCAACAAATAATTTTTTAAAGTTTTACCCATTACTTGTAAAGTTTAGCACTAGTAGCTATTATGTTTGTACCTAAAAATGGACAAAAAGATATCCATTTTCACAAGACACTTCAAATAAACAACCAATAGATTTTTGATAAATAAGGAAATCGATAATAAATGCCTTGATGCACATGTTTTAGTCTTACTTCTTTAATAGTTGTTTTCAGACAACTTAATGAAGACAGTTGATGTGGTTATATCATTGACATGTCCAGAACCCCAAACAATAGCCTCAAACTGTTAATTCACCTATATATGCACGTTGAAATTTTATTGAAAATTCAACTTACCATTTAAAAGTGTGAGGGATACAAAATTAAGACAATTGATAATAAATGCCTTGATGCACATGTTTTAGTCTAACTTTTTTTAATAGTTGTTTTTAGACAACTTAGCGAAGACATAATTGATGTGGCTATATCATTGATGTCCAAAACCCCACACAATAGCCTCAAGCTCTTAATTCACCTATATATGCATGTTGAAATTTTATTGAGAATTCAACTTACCATTTAAAAGTGTGAGGGATACAAAATCATGGTGGACATGTATAAGTCATCTCTCCTACCCAAAATGATTAAATCCTTGGAATCTAAAGTCATAGCTATTACTTTTTGAAGCTAAAATTATAACCCTTAATTAAAATTAATATATTTTATCTTATAAATTTTCTTAGCCGACTTTCATAAAACGCTAAAAAAATTTAAACTATTAAATTTAAATACATATTACTAAAACCTAAATACTTCAAAATCAAAACACTTAAACACAATTATATTTAGAGATATAGGGGAGAGGACTTAGGAGTGGTGCACCCTAACTTCATGCCTCCCAAAATCATACGTGGAAATTTCGAATCACTCCAAAATTTTTACAGTAGTTTACTTGGCCTCTCAAAATCATACGTGGAAATTTCAAATCACTCCAATATTTTTATAGTAGCTTACTTGGCAATGCCCCTATTTATAACTAAGGTTTTAGGGCCACATCATCAAATATGATGCCACATCAACATGCTTTTTGTTGAGGTGTCAAATAATTCCCCAAAAAAAGGGTGGACCAATAAGTGTGCATTAAGTCATGTTTTGTTGGTGCGCTGATATGACATCACATGAGTGATTGCTTTTTAAATCTAAAGGGCACATTTCATTCAATTATTAATACTTATATTGACACTAACAACCTTAACATCACAACTATTAGTACCAAACTTCAAAAAAATATTCAGCCTTAAATGCACATATACTATCTCAACACTATCTCACCTATTGGTCTTTTCGCCTATTATTAAACTATCTAGTACGTCCTCGTCTTTTCGTGACAATCAACGCACAGGAGGAGGATAAGGTTTTTTTTCACTCACGTGAAAGCTCCATATTGGAATTCCTTACCTCACCCCGTTCTCCTGTCAAAATTTGACACCTCTTCAACGACTCTCACAACATGTTTTCTGGCAACATTCTTGAGTCGGTGGGGGCTTTACACAGCGTGGAGCAGTTCTCTCTCGATAGCAACATCATTCAAGGTTCGATTCCCCAGGCACTTGGTGGCTTAAAGAAACTAAATAGACTGGAATTGTAGGGGAACCAGTTGAGTGACTCTTTCCCTAACTTTAGTGGAGTACAGAGCATCAATTTCTTGGATCCGAGTGACAATTTGCTCTCCGATAACTTTGATCGGGGCTCAACATTGCCATTCCACTGATGGGGCTCATCTGCACTCAACCGAATCAGAAGGGGGGATCCAAGACGCTTCACATGCCCAGTCGATTCAGCAGTTTCAATGTTTGAGAAATAATATCACACACCCTATATACATAGAAATAAAAGACTACTGCCCTTGTATCGGAAGGAGGAGAGTCCCTATAGAACGAACTATTAAGTTCTTCATAAATTTTAAATGATTTTATACATACACTTAAAATTCTAGTGATCCTAGAATTATGGTGATTTAAAAAATGATAGAGCCTAACATACCCTGATCTGATCTTGGAAGCCTGGCAGCAAGTCGTTTCCAGCAGGCAGAACCCAAAGGAATGAGGCGCTGCTCTCTTGCAGACCCATTGCAATTGCGACGAGCTGTTGGTGGGTGAGAATGTACTCACTGCCAAAAGACAAGAGCACCACCGAAGCAGCGGGCTGCCTGTCGAGCCACTGCAAGCAAATGTCATCAACGGGGAGTGGCGGGAGTTTAGGCATCAGTAGTCCAACAGGGAACACCGGCCGCTTCGTGAGGCTCTGCAAATACTCGACGTACACGCCTTCCAATTCCAGACAGGAATTGCAGGCGATTGCCCAACTGTCCCTCACGCAAATGCTTGCGCTGCCGAGAACGCTAAGGCCACCTGGGTGTTTCTGATATAGCGCCATAGTCCCCCGCGCTTCGAATAAATGGGGCTGAAAACTCGGTGAAGGGAATCCGGGCGGCGACACAGTCAGATCCTCGGCGGTTGGGTTTCCCGGTACGATGTCTAGCTGCCCTACCTGAAAGCTGAAGCTGGCCACTCCCAGTATGAGGAATGCTATGGTAGGAATGGGATTGGGCAGATTGGCAGCCACACGAGGAGCCCAGTGCTGCGCCAAATCGTGGATGACCAAGTCTGGTGAGAGCTGTTGCAGCAGCGCTTCGAAGGGCTTCTCCAGAAGATCCATGGCTTGGATGAGTAAAGGTATTAGCAGAGCTCCACCCCCTTCCTTGGCAACATCTGCTGTGGACTCTACGCCTGCTGGCAGCCCTTCCACGGAGGGCATCGCCAATTCCACCAGATCTATCCCCGGTGCATCCCCCAGTTGAGGTTTAATTCGCTTAATATTCAGCGGCGTTGAGACAAAGAAAATTTGAAGACCATGAGTGGCCAGGCTTTTGGCAAGCTCCAGGAAGGGCGCTATGTGACCGTGGGCAAGCCACGGAATCATCACCACACGAAGCTCTCTCTGCTTTTCGTCCGTCATTGTTGATGCACCTTCAAAGAATAAGCACACTACTTTCAACGTCCGATGCGTTTTTATCGACAATTTTAGCCGACCATATGGTCCTTGTGGCCCGGGTTAAAACTTTTTTCATTTTCCCAGTCACTGTTTTTGGTGGGCTCTGTTACACTATTTGTTTATTGGGTGCGTCATTGCTGATCTCAATATTTACTCGCTGCAAACCTAATTTTCACTGTCAAATTGTCGTCCACTAGGTAAAGGGGCTCAACTGAGAAACAAAAAATTAATGCAAGGTGGAGATTCATTCCAGTCAGCTTGTCCCATACAGCAATGATTTGAGTCCATTTACAGAACTTCTAAAATTTTGGTTGTAGATGTAATATTGCAGGACCTTCGTTTTTTTAGAAATGATATGGACTCTTATCTATCTACAATTAAGGTTTGGAGGTGTGATTCCTAATGAGAAGTGTCTTTAAAACGAATTTTTTAAGGTTCCACAAAAACTTTATCATGAAATCTCTAGTAGTTGAACAAAAAAATATCATTTGTTTTCAGAACATCATATTCTTATTTAAAATATAACTTATATGCAACCTTAATGGTCTCAATACCTTATGGTAACCATGAATCTTGTTATCTCTAACCTTTATATCCAACATAAATGACCCAAACAGTTGAACATAAAATATTATCTACTATTTTTTTTTAAGTAAGTACTACCAAATGGGGTAAATCCAGTTATATTATAAAAAGAAAAGTTGCATTTTCTTGAACGACTCATATCTGGTTCAACCATGGGTCCCAGTATAAAAGTGATTATCCGTGTGAAAAATCTATTGCAGCTACTGATTATTAATTTCCTATCTTATAAGATTATTTGGCTGCCGAAAAATTAATTAATTAATGACACAGCTGCAATTTCACGGAAAAATCACGGAGACAGAAAAATAAAATCAACACAATATTTTGGACAAATTGTCCCTGGAAAAACCCCAAAGGGAAAACCAATCAGCAGATAAGAATTCTATTCAACTGCAGAAAATCAAGAGATACAAAATTGCTTGCCTCTTACTGGCAGAGCTCTGGAAATTTCTTTCCTGTAAATTCCCTTCCCTCAATTGTTCCTGCTGAAATTGCTTCGGCAATATTTTCCTTCTCCGGCAATTCCACTGCTCTCCAACGCTATCACTGCGCCCTTTGCTCTCACTGCAAATCAATTTGCTATTGCTGCAAATTTATTTATTTGCTATCGCTGCAAATACTTCTCGGATCTATGTTCTTCAAATGCCTATTGATCCTCTTTTATAATCCTCTCATTGAAAACTAATGGCCATGATTTAATCTTAATCAACGGCTAGGATTTATTAGACTCTAAACCCTAATATCTAGAAGTCTCTCGAGAAATCAATTATCTAGGTATGGAGATAATTATTCCAGCTGTGTTTCCAGCCTCGTAATCACCACCTGAGACTAGAACACCTGTCCAAGCTACATAAAAATTAACACTCCCTCTTAGCAAGGAAGGTGTTTTGCATAACACCCAACTTATCTCTGAAGAAGATGAATTTCGCCTTTCCCAATGCCTTTGTCAAAATGTTTGCTACTTGCTGATCTGTAGGTATATACTGTAGCTGAACAATCCTCCGCTGTACACAATCCCTGATGAAATGATATCTGATGTCTATATGCTTAGACCTATCATGAAACACTGGATTCTTTGATAATCTAATGCAACTTTGATTATCACAGTGTATCACTGTAGTCTCAACCCTCTGACCAAACAAGGCTACCAGCAACTTCTGAAGCCATATAGCCTCACACGTTGCCATGCTAGCTGCTATGTATTCTGCTTCTGCAGAACTCAGAGCAACAGACTTTTGCTTCCTGCTGTACCAAGAGACAACTCCTGATCCCAAATTAAAGCAGCACCCTGAAGTGCTTTTCCTGTCCATTGTACTACCTGCCCAATCTACATCAGTATAGCCTATCAACTTGATACCATCACCTCGAGCATATCTGATCCCATACTCGATTGTACCACGCAAATACCGCAATACATGCTTTGCCGCTATCCAATGCACTCTCTTCGGCTCAACCATGAACTGGCTAAGAGAGTTTACTGCAAAGGATATATCTGGCCTAGTGTTGACCAAATACATGAGAGATCCAATCAACATCCTGTATAAGGTGGGGTCTACATCATTTTCCTTGGATGCGTCTACCTTCTTCCAATTCGTGATCATAGGTGTAGACATGGCTCTACAATCTTGCATCTCAAACCTCTTCAAGATTTCAATGCAGTATTTCCCTTGTCCAAGGAAAATCTCTCCATCTGTCTGCCACACTTCCATACCTAGAAAGTAGTGCATAAGCCCCAAATCCTTCATCTCGAACTCTACTGCAAGGTCCCTCTTGCACTCCTCTATGAGCCCTAGTGAACCTGTTAAAAATAAGTCATCCACATATAGAACAAGAATGAGAACTTCACCCCCAACCATCAAGTAGTAGAGGTTAGCATCTGCCTCACTCTTCACAAAGCCTATTCCCTGCAAGTACCTATCAATGTGCTCATACCATGCCTTGGGAGCCTGCTTGAGTCCATACAAAGCTTTCTTCAATCTGCACACGTGGGTTTCACTGCTGTGTGCTACAAAGCCCTTTGGTTGTTCTATGTATACCTCCTCTGCCAATTCACCATTAAGAAATGCTATCTTGACATCCATTTGATGGATCTGCCATCCCATATGCACTGCAAGTGAGATTATGGCTTGTATAGAAGTATACCTGGCCACTGGAGCAAATGTTTCCTCATAGTCTATTCCCTCCTTTTGAGAGAACCCCTTGGCCACGAACCTTGCCTTGTATTTCTTGATGCTACCATCTGCACCATGCTTAATCTTATAGATCCAGTGTGATCCAACCATTGCCCTATCTATCGGTCTAGGCACAACCTCCCACACATCATTCTGCATTATTGAGGTATATTCCTCAACCATCGCATCTTGCCACACCTGTTGCCGTGCAGCCTCCTGATAGTTAGAAGGTTCACTATCTACCAACTGACTAACCAATGCCACATAGTCATTATACCTGGCTAGTTGTTTCCGCTGTCTATTACTCATCCTAGGAGCTCCCACAAACTCCTGAGTATCCTTATGTGTCTGTTGAACCTCATGGTTCCTCCTGTCAATTATAGAGGATGAAATATCAAACTCCATATCTTCTTGATGCATCTCTTGGATTTGCTGTATCTGTTGTTCCATACTTTGCGAACTCTCAGCACCTGAGCCTGTGCTTGTACTAGTAACTGTACTTGTGCTGCGTTGCCCCTGTTCTGGTTGAACAATCCTTGGAGCTTCTGTTGGCTGCTCATTCTGATCATCTGCTGGCAAATCTCTGGACCTCCTATATGCCTTGTCCTCCATGAATTTGACATCACGCCTAACTATAATCCTCTTGGTCCCTGGAATAAATATCTGATATGCCTTTAAGGTGTCGCTGTACCCCACAAAGTACCCTCTCTCTGCAGTCTGATCTAACTTGGAACGTGTAGCCCCTGGAATGTGACAAAATACTAAACTCCCAAATATTCTGAAGTGACTGACATCTGGCTTCTTCCCTGAGAATGCCTCCTCTGGTGTCATCTTGCCCAATACCTTATGTGGAACCTTGTTCTGTATGTATACTGCTGTACTGCATGCCTCTGCCCATAAGTAACATGGCATATCTTGGTCATACAACATAGCCCTTGCTGCCTCCAATATAGAACGATTCTTCCTCTCAGCAACCCCATTCTGCTGTGGGTTGTAAGGAACGGTCCACTCTCTCTTGATTCCTTCCCTGGTACAGAACTCCTAGAACTCTTTCCCTTTGTACTCGCCTCCATTGTCTGACCGAAGAACCTTTACCTTCCTACCTGTCGAATTCTCCACAAGAGCTTTGAACTCTTGGAAGTGACTGAAGACCTCATCCTTGGTCTTCAAGAAGTATATCTAGGTCTTCCTAGAGAAATCATCAATAAAAGTAACAAAGTACTCATATCCTCTGAGAGACTTCATTGACATTGGTCCACATATATCTGAATGTACTAGATCAAGAACCCCCTTAGATCTGGTGTCACTTCTTGGAAAAGTTGCTTTCACAAACTTCCCCAATACACATCCCTTACATACATCATCATGCTCTGTGCTCACCTCTAGAACACCTGTCACTGTCTCACGAAGCAATTTAAGTGCTCCATGATGTATATGGCCCATCCTCCTATGCCATAGCTCTCCTTGATCTCTAGGATTACTGCTGCTCACTAGTGCCTTAGGAGTATCAAACTGTAACCTATAAAGTCAGCCGCTCCTAACTCCAATAGGTATGGGTGATTTCCAATCTTTATGCTTGATTAAAACATGCACCCCTCTAAAGAGTACATTGTAGCCTTTATCCTGAAGGACAGATACAGAAATTAAATTCATGCCTAAGCCTGGCACATGCAACACATCATGAATGGAAATAGGCTTGCCATTCTCCCTCTGAAATAGAACAGTCCCTCTCCCAACTGGATCGCACTTGGACTTGTTCCCCATCTGAATCTGGAATCTGATGTCCTCCTCCTTGTAGCTGGAGAAGTACTCCCTAACTCCTGTCATATGAAATGACGCCCCACTGTCTATATACCAAACACCCTGTGAGGTTGAGCTAGTCAGGCAAGCTATGAGTGCAAACTCATCCTCCATTCTACTGGAAAGCTCATCTACACTTGCTGAAGCTGTCGTCTGCTTCTTGCCTTTCTTTTCATTTTTCTTCCTTTGTGGGCAATCGCTGACATAGTGGCCGAACTCGTGACAGCCATAGCATTTGACCTTAGACAAGTCCTTCTTCTTCTCACTTTTTGGATTTGATCCTTTGCCAGACCCCTTCTTCATTTTCCCTTTTCCTGCTAGGGCAACGTTTTCCTGTTCCACCTCACTTTTCTGACTATTACTGCTGGTTCCACTGACAAGACTTAGTCTAAGCTCCTCCTGAGTGAAGTCACTCCATAGTTGATCCCAACTCGGTAAGGTGTCTCGTCCATTAATAACTTGAACAAAGACATCCCACTGCTTAGTAAACCCATTCAGGGCTATTCGTACTAGCTCATCGTCCTTTGGTTTGTCTCCAACAGCTGCCAATTCATCCCTGACAAGTCTAAGTCTGGTGAGGTAACTTGTGACGTCTTCTCCCTTATTCATCCGAGTATTCCTTAACTTTTCTCTGAGAATCAGCTTTCGGTTAAGGGTAGCATTCTGGTACAGATTCATAATGGCGTCCCACATCGTCTTTGCTGTATCTAACTCTGCAATATGCGGAACAATATGATCCTTAACACCATCAAGAATCAACCTCCTTGCCTTGGCATCTTCCTTCTTATATGCTAAGAGCTGTGTTGCATCTGTAGGTACAGGTACAACAGTGGTCACATAATCCTTGATACCATTCTCTTCCAGCAATAAAGAAATTCTGGCTTTCCAGACACCAAAATTTGAGGCTCCATCCAATCTGTCCTGATCTCTTAACCCTGCTGAGGCCATCTCAAAATAAAATAATAATTTGAAGAGGTCAAACTGGGTTTTATAAACCCTAGATTTTTTTATTTATTATTTTTCCTTTCTCCCTGTGCCTATTCTGCCCTCAGATCCGCTCTGATACCATGTGAAAAATCTATTGCAGCTATTGATTATTAATTTCCTATCTTATAAGATTATTTGGCTGCCAAAAAATTAATTAATTAATAACACAGCTGCAATTTCATGGAAAAATCACGGAGACAGAAAAATAAAATCAACACAATATTTTGGACAAATTGTCCTTGGAAAAACCCCAAAGGGAAAACCAGTCAGCAGATAAGAATTCTATTCAACTGCAGAAAATCAAGAGATACAAAATTGCTTGCCTCTTACTGACATAGCTTTGGAAATTTCTTTCCTGTAAATTCCCTTCCCTCAATTGTTCATGCTGAAATTGCTCCGGCAATATTTTCCTTCTCCGGCAATTCCACTGCTCTCCAGTGCTATCACTGCGCCCTTTGCTCTCACTGCAAATCAATTTGCTATTGTTGCAAATTTATTTATTTGCTATCACTGCAAATACTTCTCGGATCTATGTTCTCCAAATGCCTATTGATCCTCTTTTATAATCCTCTCATTGAAAACTAATGGCCATGATTTAATCTTAATCAACGGTTAGGATTAATTAGACTCTAAACCCTAATATCTAGAAGTCTCTCGAGAAATCAATTATTTAGGTATGGAGATAATTATCCCAGCTGTGGTTCCAGCCTCGTAATCACCACCTGAGACTAGAACACCTGTCCAAGCTACATAAAAATTAACAATCCCTTCTGCCAAATCTAGCCCACACAGTCTATGTCGGGACAGAAGATCATCAATATAACTTACAAACGTGAGAAAAGACTCCACGATTTGAATATGCATACCCTTGCAGAACAAACGTAGAGCTTTGACAGTGACGGATTTTTTTGTTACCTGCAACCTCCACATCACATAGCCCAACCTGTAGCGTCCACCATGTTTGTGAAGAAGAGAGTATAGATTTATCTGTTATGAATATGCCCCTCCCTCCACGAGTCATCACCAATCGTCTTGCGGATCGCCTTGACCAACTCATCCTCATGGGTCTCATCTCTAAACAAACATGGAGAAGATGGGTGTCTAAATGGTTACCAGTTCATACCACCACCATCCGCCACCAAGATCCCATCAAGCTCATCCCATTCCTTGGGGGAAGATGGGATTCAAATCTCTTCTCCATCATTAATTCCAAAGTTTGCTAGGAAGTCTGCAGCCTTATTAGATTCTCTAAAAAAGTGTGCGAAGGAGGAATCCTCAAGTTTTGCCAGTTTTTGCCAGATCGCGTCCACCCAACCTTGCAATTTCCAACTCTTTGCCATTCTGAGCTTGATTGTATTTAAGCAAATTTGTGAATTAACCTTAATTTTTGCAACTTTAATCCCTTTTACTATATAGAGATCCAGGCCTGCAACAATTGCTTCCATTTCTACTTCGTTGTTGGTTCTGAACTTTATTTTCTTGGATAAGGCCCATACTAGCTCACCATTCATGTCCCTAATTATACATCGCCCACTAGAAACCCTAGAGTTTCCTTTCGAGGTGCCTGCTCGAAGGGGCAATCCATTTTGCCTTGTTTCTCTTCTCTTTATTGTTTGCTGGGATAGAACCGATATCATGTGGGTATTTTAATTCATTCCATTGATTCATTATTCTGTCATCCCACAGCGTAAAAGTGTGTTTTCTTTTCTCATGTGTTCTCACATTAAGGACTTGGACATGATTCCAGTTTCCACTTTCCTTATTACTTGTTCAACATTACTTTCCTCATTGTAGAAGATTCGCCTATTCCTCTCCTTCCATATCTGCCATATCAGCATTGAAGGGTTGGTCAACCAAAGGCCATGCCATGCAGCGCTAGAGAACAATCTTGGCTGGCTCAGGAAAACCCCCATTAAATCATCTTGACTTGCACCAGCTCAACCCAATTTCTACTGGAACTAATCCCAGCATTTAGAGGCAAATTCACGCATTAATAGGAGGTGGTCCACTGTCTTTAGCCATTTTACACATTGGACACCAATGTCAGCTAAAAATTCCAACAATATGCAATCTATCTCTTGTCAATATCCTCTTGTGCAACGATGTCCATGCAAACACCCCAGCTTTGGGTAAAATTGTCTTATGCCAGCATAAGTCCAAGGGCCAATTAAAATTGGTTTAAAGAACTTTTTGCATTTTATAGCGCAATCTCTCTAAGTAATTTCTCTTTTTAGCCCCACACCAAATGATCTTAATTGGCAAAAGGTTTAGTGTAATATTTCTTCTTTCCAGTTCCTACTTGATTATTGTCTTTGACTGATCGCTTATTCTTGGATCCTCTATCTCTGTCCATTCCCAATTTGTAACTGTGCTCGAATCTACTCTTTTTAAGTGTTCTCCTACTGTTTGCTCTCCATTCATCCATTAACTCTCTACAATCCCATAGTTCCAAGAATCGACCCAAAACTTGGCAGTCATACCGTCGTTGATTGGCTAGGTCAGGTGGTCTGTGATTAACGATCTACACTCCCAAATAAATTTCCATACATGGGATCTTGGCACTAAGTTTGTAGTTGTTAGTATTAATTAGGATCATCTGAATCCAAATATATCTTCTATAGGATTTACACCACAATGCATTTGGGTTCTTGAACATCTTCCACACAATTTTAGCACCCAAGGCTTTGTTCTATGCTTCTAGATCCTTGATCTCAACCCCATCATCCATTTTGTTCTTCTTGACCGTATCCCAGCTGATGAGTGATAGACACTTCAGCTCATTTGATCCTTCCCACAAGAATCTTTAATTATCCCATTCAAGCTTTGCTCTGCTTTCTTCGGTAATCGCATAGATGACATCATATATAGTGGAATGGCCGCCAAAACAACTTTAATCATTAACATTCTTCACGGGAGTGTAAGCCAGCTACCCATCCAACTTTGGGATTTATTTGTACATGCCTCAATCCTATTATTCCAAAGATTTGTTTTGGTTGCTCCTCTGATGAGGGGAACACCCATGTATTTACTAGGTAGAGCCCCAAAATTGAAATCCAATATTCTCACAATCCTTCTTAGCATCGATTTTCTAGTGCCAAAGAAGAAGACAATTGATTTATCCATATTTATGAGTTGCCCAGATGCCATGGAATATATGCCGAGCATATATTTTATGCCATTTTGCCTCCTCTTCGTTGGATTCCTTGTAAAGGATCATATCATCAATGAATTGCTGATGTATTATGCTATCCAAGTTCCTTGCAATATTAACACCTCTCCATAATCCTTCATGGCCTTTGTTTTTGATAAATTTGCTAAGAGCTTCCGCCATTATAACAAATAGAGACGGGGATAAGGGATTGCCTTGGCATAAGCCCCTGGAGCTTTCAAAAAACTCGAAGGAGACCCATTTACCAGTACAGAGAAACACGTTGTTGAGATGCATCATCCAAGCCACTACTCACAGAAACTGAACTTCTTCATTATTTGCATTAGGAAGTGCTAGCTAACCCTGTCATATACCTTATTGATGTCAAGTTTCACGATCATTGATTTCTGCTTCGAAATCTCAATTGAGTGTATTGCTTCATTTGCAATTATTATCCCTTCCATTATGTCCCTCCTAGGTGTGAAGCTGCTTTGCTCTCGAGAGATGATCTTATGCAACACCTTCTTCAAATGATTAGCCATTGTCTTCATTATGATTTTGTAGATCGTATTGCATAACGATATGGTTATGAAGTCCGCAAATGTTTCAAATTCATGCTTTTTGGGGATGAGAGTGATCAGAGTATTGTTGGTGTTCTTAACAAATTTATTTCTCTTTCAGTAATCCTCCACCACCTTCAAATCTCCTCACCCATTAAATTCCAGCATCACTAAAAGAATAGGGCAGGAAAGCCATATGGACCTGGAGGCTTGTTTGAATGGAGAGCAAAAGTGGCCCATTGAACTTCCTCCATCAAGAATGGTTCCATCAAAATTTCATTTTCCTCTTGTGTGATTGCAAGAGGAGTACCATTAAGTGTTCTTCTATGTTGTATGTGTCAACCAAATCCTCCGGGGCCAAAGGTTTTTGGAAAATTTTGATGGTCTCATTTTGCAAATTGCTTGGTTGGACTATATCTTAAGACCATCCTCTATCATAATTTCTTCTATTCTATTTTGCATCTTTCTTGTTTTTTCTAAATTGTGGAAAAACTTTGTGTTCATATCTCCTTCTACGAGCCATAGTTCTCTAGATTTACTCTTCCAAAATATTTCCTCCCTTGCTAGTATTTTTGTATGTTCTGCAAGGAGTCTATTATCTTCTATGTAGTCTTCGTTGAACATCCCAAATTGGATGACCTTTTGATTTAGTTGTTGCAATTCTTGCTCTATTCTTTCCTTCTTTGAAAAATGTTCTTAAATGATGTTCTGTTCCATACTCTTAGTCACTCCTTGATATAATTCAATTTTTTAGTGAATTCAAAACTTATAGTTCTTTTCTTAATTGGCACACACCTCCACCATTCTTCCAACAAATTGATCAGATCGCAGCTCTTGAACAACATTTTCTCAAACTTGAAGTAGCCTTGGTGCAGTCACCATCAGAGGGTTCATAGAATGAACTATCCAAACCATGCAGCTAGAGTAAACATAACGGAAACAACACAATTATAGAATGCAATGGAAGATTCAAATACTCAATACATCATATATTCAAAATGCTTATATGTTGGCAACATGCGGGTGTAGTCACGATTAGAGGGTTCACATAATGAACTATCCAAACCATGCAGCTAGAGTAAACACAATGGAACAACACAATTATAGAATGCAATGGAAGATTCAAATACTCAGTACATCATATATTTAGAATGCTTATATGCCGGCAACATGCAGGCTACAATCACAAGGGCTCATAGGCCTGATTTCAGTTACAACAGATATGCAAGATATGGCATTGAATTGCCTCTCCAGAACAAAATATCAAATCTAACTATCAACTACTATCTAAAATTGATTTCCTACTAGTTCAAGAGATCTATATATATCATCTCCCAGTTCAAGAGACCCTTCACGTTAGCCAGGACAAGTTACAAACTCCAATGAAGGAATGTAATGTGCAGAAACAAATAGGTTGGCCCTAAACATCCGACAATGCTCTGCAAATGCATGAGTCAAGGTGTGGACCTCAAGGAAGGTCTATCTGATCCCTTATGTGCCATGTGATATGTTTCATTTAGTTCTGCAAGTCACGGAAGTGCTCTGCAAACCTTCTCTTTCAACTGATTGTTTGTATGCTTTGCTCTATGAAAGTTGATGATCTTTTGATAGTGATAACTTTTAGCAGACAAGTCCAAATAACCTAAAATTTGGATATGATATAGATGATGATATGTAGATGTTAAGTCCTACTTCGTGAGTTCTGATATGAAAATGTAGCAAAATGAGGTACAAAATGCTGAAACTGCAACTAACTGAACTAAACTGAAAATGAAAGAAATGAAAGAATGCAAATGTTTTTGGTTGATGCAAGATTGCTCTGTAACTTGGGATGCTCTTGCATCAAGCATTTAACAGGGGGCATGTCTATGCTTATCAATAATTCCACATGATAGTGGTCTGAGCCTGCATAGGTTAAATTGCAACCTCCCATTTGTTGATGCGGAATTGAACCAGTTTACTGAAAGCAAAAATCTATCCAGTCTCTCTGAGATGTGATGAAATAGGGGATGTCAATGCCTTCCCACCTACCCAATAAAACACTCACCTTCCACCAAAATGAAGAATTATTAGTACTTTCTTCACAATTAGGCCTCTAGCCTTGTAGCCCTCTTTTTAGGTCTATCAGAAGATATCTTTCATATGGGGCATCAAATTGGGAAGAGAAGGATAGTTCTGAGTACCCATTTGGCCCATTATTGACATATCAAAAGATGAGTATGGGTTACTTCAGACAAAACCCCTCAAAAATGGACTGTACCTATTTCCTAAATAGCCCAATTAGCCCTATTTTACAAAGGGACTACTTATACTTACTACCAACACAAAATACCTTCAAATAGTCTTAGAGTATGTCTCCAAACTTCCAAATCATTAGGTTTTAGTTCTCTACACTCATTTCTAAACACCCAACCATGAAACCATTGTTTTAGGCCTATTTAGGCTTGCACCAAGGAGGGTTTATTGAAAGTCCTCACTCCAAACCTTCCCAAACTCTAACAACCACTTATACACATTCCTTAGGGTCTGTACACACTATCCAAACCATCTCCCAATATTTGTCATTACAATTTCATCATACACCAACTTCTAACCACCATTTCTTGCTTGGAAACAATGCAATTTCTAACTAGGGCATCATAAAAATCACCTCAAACATCTACTTTCTACAAAATCACCAATGGAATCTCAAACTACATCCTATTCCCTCCCATTTGACCAAAAAATGGGCAAATTCTATGGGTGGAATGTGGCCCAAAACATTATTTTTGTATTCAAACCCTCAATTAGGGTTTCTCAGGACAATTTTTACAAAAAAAGATATAACTTTTGTTAAACCAAATAAAAATTTATGAAACCAACTAAAAATGAAAGATACTTCATTCCTCTGTCCAAAAAACTAAGATTCATACCCTTACAAGCCATACAATGGCCGTACCATGCACTGCAATTGGACTGCTACAGGAGAAATCTAGAAATTGCATTCACAAAAATGATCATAACTTTCTCCAAACTCAATGAAAAATCACCAAACCAATTGCATTTGGAAGGTGATTCAAATCCATATCATATCCAATCAATTTCAGATCATTAAATGAAAATTAAAGTCCATACAAAATGAAATAACAATCAGGTTTTCGGGAAAAAACATTGTTTTGGGCATGCAAACTTTGTATTTTCTTCATTCCATCCCTTCCAAAAACCTTCCCTACCTTGGGATCCATGTCACAAGGAATATTTATGCTATTAAAACCACATTTCAACTTCCCAACCAACCATAATTTCTTTTGTTAAGACTAATGATACTTTTACAAGACTTGTTGCATTTTGACAACTTTTACATTATTTTGCAATATTAACACTATGGACTCTAAATGACTCAAATACATAAAAAATGGTCCAAATGACCTAGTGACATCATCAATGTGGCCTCTTGGGCCTTATTACAATATTAAAACATCAAAATTGAACACAAGACTCAATATTGCCTCATGGAGGCATGTGATCAAATAGGTGCTCTTGCACCAAGATGTTGGAGAATCCCAAGCATCTATTCATCCAGGTATATATTCCATTTCTAGTTTCCACATCAATCAAAATATTGGTGGAAACAAAGCTACTGGAATCTCTCTGAGAGCCACTCACTTGTGAGAGGCCCCCACTTTTCTCTTGTAGATTTAAGAGAGGAAATCTTAGGGCATGATCACTAGAAGAATGGAGATTCATATCTTTATTTGCAAAAATGGTTTCCTACGAAAAAAAACCCTACAAATAGGCAATTGTGGGTTCAACTTTATAATCTTCCCTTTGAATACTGGTCGGGACAATGTCTGAGAAAAATTGGGGATACCATAGGGGAAACCCTAGAAGTGGACTTATAAAATGTATAAACCCTAATTTATGCATGAATACAATTCTAGTGATGATTCAAGATATACCAAAGTTAATAATTATCCGAACATTGGCTGGTATTTGGAAACAACAATTGGAAGAAGAAATAAAGAAATTCTCTTGCTTGATTTGCAAGCGAAGAGACCACAGTGAAAATGAATGCCGAAAAAAAGAAAAAAATGCTCCGCTAGCGCGACAAATGTGGAGGCCCAAAGAAGAAGAAAATTCACAAGAAAAAGATAACTTGGTTACCCCAAAAATGGTGATGCCAACAATTGAGCCCAAGCAACTTGAGGAAAGAGAAACATCTATGAGAACAACACAAATGGGAACAACTACCTTGATTGGAAAGGATTCAAAGGAAGGGGAAACATCAGAGCTGGAACCACAAAGGGATGCAACTATCTTAAATAGCGAGAATAATATCCCAGGTACAATGGATTCAGAGGAAGAACAAGGGACCAAAGATGGAGAAATGGAGGAAGATGAACTGGATATAGTTGAGCCTAGAAGCCTTAGCTAATCTGGGGTAAAATTTTTTAAACCAAACTTGGAAAGAAGCAAGTAAAAAGGGAGGAAAACAAACAAGTAGAAGAGAGAAGAAATGGAAAAGGAGAAAGGCCTGCATAGCATCAAGGAATACCTTTTGAGATATAAGGGAAGAACGTCCTCCCTTAGAGAGCCATGAAGATTGCCACATGGAATGTTAGGGGCCTCAACGCCCCTAACAAGAAACGTATGACCAAACGCCACATCGAAATAATGTTGGTCGACATAATTTTATTGTAGGAAACCAAGATGTGAGAAAAAGATATGTCACTGTTCATTTCACACTATAGAGGTTGGCAAGGTATCTTTATAGAAGCTATAGGAAGTGTGGGTGGCCAAGCGATACTTTGGAATAAAAGAAAAGTCTTGGTGTTTGTTGGCCAAACAAACAATAACAGGATTATAGGTATGGTAAGATGCAATTTTTTAGATATGGAATTTTCTCTTTTCAATAAATATGAGCCCATAAATCTGAGGATAAGGCCAGAGTTTGGGATGGGCTGTCTATAAAAAATACTATTTACTATTATAAAAACAACACATTCTTATTTAAAATACAACTTTTATTCAACTTTAAATTATCACCAAACTTTTTGACAACTTTTTTTGGTATTGAATCAATGCATAGTACAAAGAAGAAGAGCAACCGAGAGCTATAAAGAAAAGCACACACAACTATAATCAGACAAAGCATTCTGGAGAGACTTAACCACAAGGTATTTATTGTACTCACCTTTCAAATTTCAAGACAAAATACAAGGTATTTATCATGCTCACCTTTTACATTTGTTATAGGACAAATGTATAATATGAAGTATTCTAATGCATGTACATTTCCACCCCTATAGTTGTACACATAAGAATAATATTTGTCCACATAACAACAATAATTGTTTAGATGAGCACCTTATTTTATAAATTACACACTTATAGCTAATAGTTATGATATTTTATATAAAGAAAAAAAATATTTACTACACACATGTTAATAAATGTATTTATGAGTGTTTACATGACATTCATATTTTCTTATGTATTCATGTAAGGGTGCATATTGATTAACATTTGGTCATTTTTTGATTTACATGTGGAATAATTATTGACAATATATAGTATAAATATGTTGCAAGACTAAATCCTATAACCACAAGTACTATATCAATAATAGGACCTTGCTCAACTACTGGCTCCTCTCCCCTATGTACTAACTTTAAATTCTAGTGAATCTTGATTCCCACTCAAATCAATTTAAATCAATTTCCTCCATGTTTTAAACCTCAAACCCGCTATGTCAATGATTAATTTTATGTTTGTATTTTGCATTTAGTTATATCCAATCACCTTTAAATAAATGGAACTAGGTAAATCTTGAATACAAATTTATATATTTTTTAATTTAAAACAAAATATGGTTCCACTATAATTTAATTAGAGTAAATAATTAAACAATTTAATAAAAATTCAAGATTTCAAGTTGAGAATAGTAAATTATTATTGTGGGATCTAAATGAATAAAAATAAATGTATTTAGGTTTCAATTTGAAATAGAAATATATTGTTAAATATACAAGGAATTAATTTGCAAATATGAGAAAAGGGGTTTTGTGAAGCAAACATCTTAGAATTTGTAAACTAATTCCTACCTAAATTTAGTTCAAACCCTTGCCTATGGAATTTGATCTTTGTGTCTACAGAAGTGATCTTGGGGTGCAAAAATGATTCTAATCCATTGCAATAAACTAGTAGAATGTTGGTATTACATTGTTAATTACATTGTCATTTACAATGTTGTAGTTATAAAGTTGTTATACAAGCTGCATCGATAGTTATGTGAACTGCATCGATATAAACTACATTGTCCCTGTATAAATCTGCATTGTATCATTTCAAATATATCAATAAAGTTATTGCCCCTTTCATATGGTATCAAAGCGGTTATTGATCATGGAGAAGTAGCAAGTTTGAAGGTAGTTCCTGTGGCATGGAGACTAAATGAATAAAGGCATGAGCAATATTAGATCACCAGTGCTGCGTGTGGAAAGAACCAAATCAGCATATGGGAGAATAGAACGTACCAACATGAGGAGGCATGAAGTTGTATAAAAATTTGAAGGTATTTGAATCCATTGGTTGAGCATAGTCTATTATTCTATTGATATAGTTTTCTTTTGCATTAAATACACTTGCTGCGCAAGTCAAGCTGCTATTTGGTATAATGTACAAAGGGCATGTAATGGAATAAACTTGGTGGCCTGCACTTTCGATTTGCTCTATTTTTAGACTTATGCCTTTCGATGATGGCATCTGCTTCCTATCATTCTCATAAAACTCTCTTATAGTCTCTTTTGTATTCAAAACATCTGATGTGCAAGTAAGGTGTTGAAGATATCCTCTACCTCATTCTTGATGTGACAAGGGTATAGATGCTGCCAGGCTATGTTTTAGAAGATTGAAAGAAAAGTGAGTGTGGAAATTCCAAGTGTAGAATTTGCTATTGCTGGGTATACCATACAAAAGTTGGAATTTGTCCAAAGTAAAGTGTGTGAAAGAGGCGAAGAGTGGAAATGAACCACGGTTGTTGTCCTTGGTGATTAGAAAATCCTCTTTCCATTGAAAAATTTCTGTTGCTATCATGAAAGGCGAATGGAGTACAAAGTTGAAATGATTTATTCATTGGCATACATTTTTGTTTTGCATCTTGCGAGCATCAAACATATAGAAAATTAGATTTATAGAGAGTAAAATGTGTGGCATTTTAAGTTTTGATTTGAACGCACAACAATAATTTTGCATTTAAAAACATTATTGTGTTATTTGGAATGCTATTTACATTTGGAAGATCATGGTTCATAGCTATTTTTGGAACCAAATTTTTGGAAGCATAATAAGGAGTAATAAGGATTAAATTGTTGAAAGTTTAATTTGATGAAGGTCTTTAATTTATGAGATATTTCATTCCATTGCTTTTGTGTGGAGTTTGAACATTTGTATGCATTGGAGTGATAAGGAAAATAAGGATTGGAGGTATATGAGTCCATCATTGATCAAAATTAACATCATTATTTTTAACATTTGAAAATGACCACACATTATGTTTGTGGTTCCGATGCCATCCATGCTATCATTGATAGAAATTAGAGAGACTTGCATGCTTGTACTATTGAAGAGTCTAAAACAAATGGATAGAGTGTAAGCATATTAAATTGGAGGCAGGCAACATTAGAGGATGGAGGAATTTTCATCATCTCAAGTTAGCTTCTCACTTTGAGATGATACTTTACATGAGAAGTGTTTTTGGCTTTAGTTTTTTGCTTTTCCTTGTTGTTGCTGACAAATTTGAAGAATATATGTTTTGTGAGGATTATGTTCTAGAGACAGGTTTGAGATTTGGTGTTGAGCTCAATATGGATTGTTGTCAAGTGAGCTTCAGAGTATATGATCGAGAATTATACCCTTTCGCGGTCACTAGACAATGATAGAGATATGTCGTATCTCTTAGGGATTGTTGTCAAATAATTCAAGACTGTGATTTGAGAGTTCGGGACTGAGAGCTCAAGAGCACATCTCGAAGCTACACCTTTCTGAGGGTCAAGAGACAACTTGATGGAGCCCTGCTTGGTTGAGGATTTGTTCTTTTAGGAGATCTTCTATAAAATATGTATCCATATTATGTAATCAACTTTGTTGAGTATATTAGGATTCAGGGGGGGTCCCTTGGTACTATTGCAAGAACAATGTAATAAGGGGGGGAATGTTGGTATTACATTGTTAATTACATTGTCATTTACAATGTTGCAGTTATAAAGTTGTTATACAAACTACATCGACAGTTATGTGAACTGCATCGGTATAAACTGCATCGTCCCTGTATAAATCTGCATTGTATCATTTTAAATATATCAATAAAGTTACTATCCCTTTCATAGAAAATAGATAATTGTTAGAAATTTACCTCAACATTGCTATCATGGAGTCATATATCTGGTTTGGAGGTAGCTTGCATTAGATGGCCTTTTTAGGAGAAATCAAAGAAAATAGGTTGCATAAAGTGTTTTTCTTTCAAGAGGGAGACATTTTAGAGTCTATCCAAGAAGTTCTTGGAAAGGATTTTATATAAGTTGTTGCTCATTGTAAGGCCAATCCTGATATATCCTCTATGTTCATATTAATATCTTTTATCAGCACTAGTGATAGAGAATTGACAAAGGCACTAGTTGTTATAAGACTTGGGAAAATTAGGTGTGGCACGAGGGTTTCCATCAATAGCATGAGTCTTGTGACTGTGAAGTCTTTCCCTTTCACAAGTTTTGAGTTTTGACGGTTGGAGTTGATAGGAATTGTGTGTGGCATTGAGTCAAGATTGATGGCATTGGTGAAGAGGTAGCCAATATCAAATATTTTCTCAAAGGCTTTGGGGGTCCATACAATCCCTAGATGAATGTCCTAGAACTAATTGAGAAGGAAAATAAATCACCCCATCAGAAGTATTTCAATATGCAAAGGTATGTAAGGACATAAAGTTCTTATAACATAGGGCTAGGTTGGTCAAAATAGAATTTTATCCTATGTTGGTGGCTAGGTATGATCTATGAATGACATGTCTCTACTATCCTCTTACTAGTTCTTAGTTTGAATTGTGAATATGCATTATAGGTAGTTTTAGACTATAGGTATGTTTTGTTGTCACAACCATTTTGGTTCATGTATGGCTATTCTATACAATCGATATATATATATATATATATATATATATATATATATATATATATATATATATATATATATATATATATATATATATATATATATATATATATATATGAGGACAATAAAGTCAATACCATCCTCTAATGTATGAGGACAATTTATTGTCCCATAGTCTTCTTACTATTTCCCCATAACTCTCAACAACAAAACCAAGAATTGGAAATTGGCAAGACTTGTTACTTAAGACAAGTTTTCTCTCATTTCATCACCCCAGGGATCCTAGGCAATGATACAAAATCTTCATTACCCCTTGTTGAAATCAAAAATGATGATGGATTGCAGGAATGTTGTGAATATCAAGATCCCACTTCTTTGTGTGCAATCACTTTTGCTTTCATGTAAAGGATTTAGATGTTTGAATGATAGCTTCCTTTAGATAAAGCATGTTTTATTTTGTGTAAACATTCAAACAAAGTTTGCGGTAAGTTTGTTTCTAATGAGGAGCTTATAGAGTTTTGTATTACTTAACCTCGTCAAACATCTGTCATTCCCATAGGTAATTAATATTTAAGTACAAATTTATGGGATTGATCTAGTCAAAGAGATGTACAATAGTTTAGCATTCCTCACACATTAGGAGACTTAAATTTACAGGTTTACCTTAATATTTGATTCTATTCCATCTTCTAATTCAATTGGAGGTTATCACTCCTCTTTAACATATCTCCATGTTTGGTATTAAATTTATCTTGGGAAAGTACCCTATTTATTTAAATAATACCAATTTATCGCAAGATTGATAAGTGAGAATGATCCTAGGATTTGTGGGTTATGGGCCCATAATATAATTTAGCATAGGCTTATGTAACAACTTTGTTGTAACTTGATGTGTATCAACTTTATCTAAGTTACTCTAATCAAGAAAAAGAACTTAGACCCTTGGATGAAATGATCTACGCTAGATATTATATATAGAAGTGAATTTGGTCCCAAGACAAAGTTCACTAAATCAATTTTATAAGTTACAAGGTAGATCATATGTAGTATGGACTAGATTGTATTGCCATTGTCTTAATGAGTGTGGGATAAATCACTTGTTTTTACATTGGCTCTTGTTCCAAAGGAATAGAAAAAATTATTTTCAATGATATTCCTCTTCCATGAATCTTGATGAATACATCTTACGATAAATTTCCAACATTTCTCCAAATTTGTAGGTTTCTAAAGAATTGAGTTGTCTTCATTACATTCTCCCAAAATTATTGTTTTGAATTTTAAGAGATTGACCATCCTACTTCTCAAGATGATACTGTTGGCAAGAGACACTGCTAGGATTCATAAGTGTTGTCATTGATGGCAACAAAGTATATCCCTCACATCTGCATTACATAAATTACTCATACCAGAAGTCAGATTGAAGATAGGTTGGTCCGGTAGTCAAGAACAGAGCATATGATAGGGTCCGACAGTTGGGTCCAGAACTCTTTGATGGTGAAACCCAGCATGTTGCAGATTTGGATGATTAATAAGGAGTATCTGAACTATTGTATTCCAGAGATTTAGCCTCCGGTGACAAAGTGTGTGAAAGATATGAGCATCTGAGTATTGGACTCCAGTTAGACAGTGTAGACAGAGGAAGAACTGGCCAACAGGGTATCAGACCTCAATCTGAATGTGCAAAAGGTGTTGATCAAGTAACTTGAGGTGTTGTATGATTTTGGTCGACATAGGTAATGATTTCTATGCCTAAGTTTTTGGTGCGCATCATCAATCAAGTATGGATTCAGCCGATAGAATAATAACTTGCAAATATCCTAAGTGTTCTTGTTGTCGACTAGAAAGTTGTTGGAAATCCTTGACATGGATATATATACCTAATGGATTCAAACTTGTGAAGGTGTGGAAGTGATAGTGTGATGGATTAAGTGCGAATAAAAGTAGAGAGAAGTGCAAAGGCAGTAATCCAAGCTCAGAATGTGACAGAAGAGTGATACTGAGCAAAGGAAGGATGAAATGTGCTAGACCGATATACTATGCCTAATCAGAACTAAATTCTTGCATATGTGGATGTTGTTTATCAGTTCAAACACTTTGTTATCATTTGTAAGCTTTTGTAGATAGTGAGTCTCTTGTAGGCAGTGAGCCTCTTGTGAGCAGTGAGCCCTAACTGGCAAGTGCCATTTTGTACTTCTTTATTCTTTTAACAAAGAATACAATCTTGGGTTAATCACCCCATGGTTTTTCCCTTAACAGGGTTTCCACGTAAAAATCCTTGTGTTATGTGTGTTGATTTCATTTCAGTTCTTATGGTTGCTTATGCTTTCATGTTTTGATATAGCACTGAATGTTAAGATAAGAAAAGGAAGTAAAAGTAAGAAAGTTTTGAGATAACTGATTCACCCCCGCTCTCAGTTATGTGCCTTATTTCCAACAGATGCCTCAGTGTACCTAAATCTTGAGGTTTGAAAGATAACCTTAATCCATCTTTATATCTTTGGTTATGCCTAAGTTTCTGTGACAACTAGATTTTCACTTGAGAATTGGAAGTCAAATTATATCATTAAACTCAACTATGTTGAGTGATTATGATTTGATTGCTTAATTTTCTGATGAATAGATGAGTGATGATTACTTATGTCAATGAATTGATTTATCATTTATATCCATTTCTTAAAGGAGTCACTAATCTTCTTGGCTCCCTTTTTTGAGAATAATACTTTACTTTCAAGTCGATTGTTAGATTTATTTCCTCTTGATGGTTTCTTCACAAGGAAATGATTCTCCTTCTTATATTCTATTGTTAAGGAAGCCCTACATTTGAGGGGTCACATCTTTCGTATTTGGGATTTCATCCATTCTTGCATCATTATTATTCTTGAGAACCTAATTTAATTTACCTATAAAATCACTTAGGGTTCTATTCTCATTTGAATCCCTCCATGATGTTTTGGATGTCTTTCTTAAATGAAATGTTCTCTTCTTTTATATCTCAAGTTTGATGGAGTCATACCTTTTCCTTTACTAGATATGACTCCTCATTATTACATATGTTAATTTGTTAGTGCTTCTTAACCCAAGAAGCATTTGACAAATAAAGATTTGATAGATTTAGCATTTTCATAATAGTCTTAAACACACATAGAGTAAACTTGTTGAAGAAACATTAGATATGAAACAAACACTTAGATATATGTAATACATGAAGTATATGTGATACACGTAAGCATGAAGCATACACAATATATGAAGTATACACATAAGTACATGTGAAACATGAAGCATACACATAAATACACATGATGCATAAAGTATACGTAATACACAAAGTATACATAATACATAAAGTATACGTAATACACAAAGCATGAAGCATACACACAATACACGAAGTATACGTATAAGTACATGTAATACAAGAAGCATGGAGCATACACGTATACACAAAGTATATGCATAAATACATGTAATACACGAAGCGTGTAGCATACACATAATACACGTGAAGTATATGTATAAGTACATGCAATACAAGAAGCATGAAGCATACTCATAATAAACAAAGTATACACATAAATACATGTAATACATGAAGCATGAAACATATATGTAAAACATGAAGTATACACATAAATACACGTAATACATGAAGAATGAAGCATATACGTAAATACATGTAATACATGAAGTATGCACATGAATATGAAGCATACACATGAATATACATAAGTCATGAAGTATACACATGAATACATGTAAGTCATGAAGGATACACTTGAATACACGTAAGTCACGAAGCATATACATGAATGTATGTAAGGCATGAAGTATACACCTGAATACACATAAGTCATGAACTATACACTTAAATACATGTAAGTCACATGAATGTACATAAGGCATGAAGTATACACATGAATACACATAAGTCATGAAGTATACCCTTGAATACACATAAGTCATGAAGCATATACATGAATGTATGTAAGGCATGAAGTATACACATGAATACACGTAAGTCATGAAGTATACACTTGAATACATGTCATGAAGCATATACATGAATGTACATAAGGCATGAAGTATACACCTAAATACACATAATTCAGGAAGTATACACTTAAATACTCGTAAGTCACATGAATGTATGTAAGGCATGAAGTATACACATGAATACACTTAAGTAATGAAGTATACCCTTGAATACACGTAAGTCATGAAGCATATACATGAATGTATGTAAGGCGTGAAGTATACACATAAATACACGTAAGTCATGAAGTATACACTTAAATAGATGTAAGTCATGAAGCATATACATGATTGTATGTTGCATCAGCTATCATTCATAGGATGGCAGGAAGGATGCTCTGATACCATTTGTAATGTCCCCTTGCTGGATCAATCTCTATTCTGTCCAAATTCACAAATCCAAATGGAACAAGCATATAAGATAGTTAGGGATACATTTCTTTACTTAGGAATAAGATGAATTAATTTTATTCTGGAAGCCTACAGTCAGTTAGGTAACATTACAAACACTGTTAATGAAAAAAATCTATTATTATTGCAAGGGAATCATATATTTATCATTATGCAGCGCATTTGATTTGTACGTGAATCTCTAATTTTCTCAACAATCCCTTGACATATGGATTGGAAGAGAAATTGCAGTAGGGTACCCTTAGCCATTCTCTCCCTTTTTTAGTGCAATAGGGTGCCCATCTAGCTATTTTCTCTACTTGCCACTATAGTGGAGTGCCCTAAGTTGTTCTCCCTTAAAGCAGATCCCCTTCCTTCACTTTTGACAGACTATTGTAGTATATCTTAATTCTTATTAACATGTGGCAGAGTTGTGCAATAGATATATATAAAATTAAATAATAATCTCTATATTACCATAGTGGATTGGAATATTAACACCTTAGATTCTGATCTAATTTGATAAGGTGTTCAATATTATGTATTCTCCTTTCTCACCGATAATTCTTGATATGTTGTTGTAATATATGTCTACTAATATATTACTATAGATATATATCTAGATGTATATACATTCTGTAGATATATTCCTTGATCGCTTTAGATATCTATTTCATCTTAAGATACATTGTATTTATATCCCTCCTTATTCTCATATCTTTTTATACCCTATCCCTGCATGAAGGAGACGTCCTCATCAAACAACACATCCTTTCATAAATTGTAGCCTTTCACTAAGATAATCACTGATGTATGAAACATTGAATGAATCATATAGGGTAAGTGCAAAAAGATGGGGGGCCAAAAAGTGGCCAAAAAATTTTCAAAAAAATTTAAGGCATAACGCGAGTGCGTTATAACGCGCTCACGTTATGGCTTGGCAATGAAAAGCCTTAGGCTCGTCATTGCCGAGCCATAACGTGAGTGCGTTATAATGTGCTCGCGTTATAAAGTGCTATAAATAAAAAAAAACCGTAGTCATTTTATTTCAATATGAGTTTTTCCTCCGCCCGCGGCTTAAAAACCTTCAAAAACGTGCTCGCATTCTACAAAACGCCATTCAACACAAAAGACTTGTCGATTCATCACCGAAATGCCGCCGCGACGTCGAGCATGCCAAAGGGGTGAGTTATCTTTGTTTTTTTGTTTGAATTTCTTCCTAAATAGGTAGGTTTTTGTTGATTTTTGATGTATATTTTATTAATTGTAGGAAATGTTAATGCACCTCCTCCTCCTCCTCAAAATCCACAAAATCTTGAGGAAGAAATACTTGCAGAACAACAACCTCCTCCATTCATTCCTCGACATGCCCCTGGAACACAAGATAATATAATGGGGGAAATTGAAAACAACAAAAAACAAATTGAAGATATAATTGCAAGGTTGAAAGATCCTTCCACTTCAACCTTGCATAGGTCCACGCTTGCCGAATCTCTTGAGTCTATGTTATCAAATGTAAATTCAATTAGCAAGCAAATAACTAGTTGGACCGATAAAAAGAGAGAGTTTAGAGATTACTATGCAGATAAATTGTCATACCAAGATGTCAAAAAATTATAAATTACAAAAGTAGACTTGTGTTCAATTTTTACAAACCCACAAACAAATCAACCTCCACCCATTACATGCAAGAGGTTCCCTATCCATTGGTGCAACAACCAAGCGATAAGGGACAATTTTGGGCAGAGGTGGTGGATGGTTTTTGACCATCCTCCATGCAATAACAATGAGGTCCCGCAATACTTTTTGAGGAAACTCTACTCCGAGTTTGTCCTCAATAAAGTGCCAAACTATTTCACTAGATCATCTACTGTCGAGGTATGTAACTAGTAAACAATTATAAATATTATATGTGAATAGCATCATTATATGAATGGTATTCTAATTTCTGATTTTGGATGTTGAATAGGTTAACACTGTAGATTTCATGGCAACACCTGCCAGCAGTGGTGGACTTCAAAGCTTTACGGAGGTAATAAAATAAATAGTTTAATGAATGAATTGTACTTACTAAATTTTTGTATGTGATTTGTGTGTTTTATTGTGTGTACTTCCATGTTTAGATGAGCGTGTGTGTATGTTAGGAGCCATGATTTGCATCACTATTATAGTTTTCGTAATTGAATAATGTTGTTTTATTTCCAGATGATGCAGGCTGCAGATACACCTCCCCATGTTCATAGGGCAATGGAGCAGGGTGTGGCCTCTGCGATTCATAGCTCTATGGCATTGACAGGGGTATGAGGCAGATTAGTAAATTTCAATTTACATTCATTGTTATAGTTGTCTATTTTTAAAAAATCAAAAGATTATTGATTTCAAGTTTAATTTCTATCTGGATGGTTTCTATAGGACATGACATCACCAGGGCCTATTCCTGCTACTGAGACAAGCGAGGAGACAGATTATATGTTAGTGGTAAGTGATTATTTTGTTAAATGTTTCATTTTTTTATAACATGTAATTTCTATATATTAATATCTATACTTTTTTTTGTAACAGGTAAAGGTGCAGGAAGAACTAAATAGGAGGAGTAGCCCTCGGGTTCGTAGTAGACCACCCACATGCATGTCTCCATCCCCTAGAAGATCAAAGGCTGCTCGTGATTTATTCTCTTCACCAGCTAGAGGGGAATAACTTTTTATTGTGTTCCTCTGTTGTATGCCTATATGGCATTTGTGGACATATATTTTGTATTGTACATAGTTGACATTGTATGCCTATATGTCATTCTTGTAAGCCTATATGGCTATTTTGTATATATGTTATACTTATATCGACAGATATTGATGTATGCGTATATGGATATTTGGTTAACACAAATCTTTTTTATTGATGGCGTCCATACTTGCATTATAAATCCACTTTTGAATGGATATTTGTAGATGGCTACTTCAAATATTTAAAGTCTGATTGTATTACATAGGATGTTTGCATTTTCTTTGATAGGCTTGATAGGCCATGGATTACATGATGGTGTTTGATGGAAAAGTATGGTACTAGAAGACTCTAGTTCATTCTTAATAGGCTTGTGATTGATAATATCTTTGCATGATTGCACTTGATCTTGGATCATGGGCATGTTGTTAGGATTTTGATTGCATTGTGATGTTTGATGGATAGGCATGGTGTAAGTGTAAGATACCCAACTAGTTCTACGAAAAATTTTCCTTACTTAAACACTTTTACTTGCTAACAATTCATTAACTACTTCAATAACATAAAGATATACATCAAGATAACTATTTGAATGAAACAACATTAGAGTTGGGTACTTGTCTTGTTACTTGATTCAATCAACTTGCAATGTCTTATTACATGGAAAATGCTTTCAATAGCATGAAGTACAACTCATTCAATGGAAATACAAGGACAGGCCTTGAAGCCTTGATGTTACAATGTCTTCCTTACTTGAGCAACATTTGAAGATTTGGAATGTTCAACTCATCACCTCACAAGGTAGGCACATATTTGAAGGATTTACAGGTTTTTCTGACTTGGGCGCCAACTTGAGGTGACCTCCTCCTGAAGTTGCGCCTTGTCAACATTCGGCGCCAATTAGAGTTTATGGATGCTCTGGATTGTTTCCAAGAGTAGGTGCCAAAACATCATCATTATGAAAGTGTTTTAAATGCTAGGCACCCAAATGAGCCCTCTGGAGTCTAGGCGCTCCTTTCATGCATTCTGTGTTCTAGGTGCCAATTGAAAGGAGTGGAGAACAGGGCAAGCGCCTTCCAAACTAGGTGTTTCCTTGAGGTGACAAGGACTTAGAAAGTGCGCCTAAGGTGAGCGCCTTGAGTGAAAAGGTCTAACAAACATCTTTGAACCCCCTTTCAAGGTTAGGCACATTCTAGAGGTGGAAACAAGTAGAAGGTGCGCCTTAGCTTCCTTTGTCAATTCTTGCAAGTCTTTGTTGATTAGGAAGGTGGAATGCTTCATTGTAGAATAAGCGCCTATCTTCTAATGTCCAAACTACTTCTTCTGGCTCACTCTGTGGCTAGGCACCAGAGCTAAACTATTCACACAAGGGAGTGCGCCTAGACTCACTTGATGTTTTCTTACTACTTCAACCCCTGGAAGATGTTCCAAGGTGTTCCCTTTTACAAGCACCTGACCTCCCAAGTTCCTTCATGTGCTATTCCTTGAAGGCGCCAAAACTGAGCTCCAGTGCCATGGGATTGTGCCTAACATCTTTGAAGAGTTTCTAAGCCTTTTGCAAGTTGATATCCCAAACTCATCTTCTAGGCGCAACAGGAGCTTTGCAAAGGAGTTTCCAAGTTTTAGACACCAAGCGAGGTCATGGGTGAATGGAACTGCACCTTAGGAGATGACTGGATCCTAAGTGTCAGTCTGGAGTTACAGTGGAATTGATATGCACCTCAACTAGCTTAGGCGCCCATTTGAAGTGATTCCTTTAACACTTCTCTATCAATTTCAACTGCAAGGATGATCTCCTAATCCAATTTTGATCCTCTGGAGATGCAAATAGCTTTACATTTCAGTAGGCGCCATCAATGATGATCATCAACCAAAGTGCATTTCAAAGGTGAGATAGGCAAGTGAGGCGCCAAACTAGTCCTTAAGACTTATCTCCTTCTATCAAGTCAATTTCAACTATGTGAGAGAGTTCTATTCTAGGCGCAAAATGGAAATGTTTCATCAATTGGTGCATCTTACAAAGCTCCCAATTCTAGGCACCAGAGCCAAAGAGTTTTTCCCAACACATGCACCTGGGCTAGGAATTCACCTAAGAGACATCACTTAGCTTTAAAACTTTCAATCTATAGCCATCTGGGCTAGGCGCTCCAATGGAGGATCCTTGAACTCATGCATTGGCGCCTTCTAGTTCTAGGCACCCATTTTGGATGATTCATCCTGATACTAGCGCCCAAAATGACTAGACTCTCTTCATCATCCAATTCACTTAGAAGACTCAAGTTGGAGACTTAGTTGTCTATCCATGTTCTCTGGAAGATTCATTGTACCTCTATGCACTTAGGCACCCTAGTTGATGTGATTAAAGTGCTTCAAAGCTCCATGATTCTTGGTTAGGTGCACATTTGACATTGAGCAAGCAAGAAAGTGCGCCCTGACTCTAGGAGTCTGCCTTAGTCAAGTTTAGCATCCAGACTTAACTAATTTTAAGTTTCTGACTTTGTTCCTGCAAAAAACAAAAGTTAAGTTAGTCAAAAACCAATTCATTCCCTCATTATTTCGAATTAGCCTCCGGGAATGAGGAATAGGCTAACTCATTCTTCATTTGATATTCCTCGGAGAACTTGAAGTTACTTGCAACATATTCCTCGGAGAACTTGAATGGATAGATGCCTTGAAATTTCAACATGATGTTAGTGATGAAGAGTATTGACATGTTGGAATTGATGTGACCTTGCTGAAGGCGCATTTTCTTTCTTAGCATGATCATCCCAAACCAAGGCGCCAACTTGGAAAACATTGTGAAGGCACCACTATCTGGAATTTCTTCCAAGGTGTTAAAACTTGACATCTTTTCTTCTCTAGGTACTATCTCCTTCAAGGTGCTCCTTAAAATCATTGGAAGTGCTCAGGACTTACCTTAGTCTAAAGCGCCACAATCCATTCCTTAAAGCACAAAGAATTCTCAAAGGCGCCCCTATTTACCTCTAAGCACTCAAATATCATTTAGATTCAAGGCGCACATTTAGCTCCAAAACGCAAATTTCCATCATCAACCCATCAAGGTGCATCATCTTCCCTTTGTATCCCCTTCAAGGCGCAGACATTCACTTCTTCACACTCAAACTCACTCTCTGGCGCCAGAATAGGTGTATAACTTCAAATAAGGTGCTAATCTTAGGTTTCTAAGTACTTAGTTTGATCTTAAGGCTATCCTTCCTCTAAGCACTCTCTTCAACTCCCTCACTGAAGGCCCTCTGTAAGTTTGGGCGCATTTCATCCCAAGGCGCTTCAACATCATCCAAGGTGCAAAAAAACCCTATCCTAAGGCGCTCAAATCTTGCTTCTAGACCTAGGCGCACAAACATGAGATTGTGACTTCAATCATTATTCTTGGTTAAGGCACACAAACTCTCATTCAAGGCGCATATCTTTCTCCAACAAGGCGCATATATTCCTCCAACAAGGCGCATATTCAACTCTAGGGCGCTCTATCTTGGATTAAATCAGGGTATCTCCTCAACAAGGCGATCCAAACCATACCAAGGCGCTAAAACACTTAATGCAAGTTCTTCAAGTGCTTATCCAATTTGATTCCTCCAACACAGGGCGCTCAATCTACTTTCTCAAACTTTCAACTCAAATCCTCACCTTATATTCTCCAAGGCAAAAAGGTGCAATTTGATTGAGGGCGCTAAAACTCTTAGGCGCACTTATCTCCCTGAACTTACCTCTCTTCTTCCCTAGGCACCAGAAACACCTCTTTATCTCAACTAGGCACTTATCTTCTCTAGGCGCACATGGTCTTCAAGGCGCATTTCATTCATCAAGGCACCTATCTCTAACAATCTCAACACTCAAAGGGACTCAAAACTCATCTGGACACCATCACTTCCCTAAAGGCACAAAATTGGTGTAGATACATTCCATTTATTAAGGATCATTCTAGCGCCCAAATCTTGTCAAAGCAAAGGATCAATAGGTTCTTTCTAAGGCGCACTCCAGGGTTTAATCTTGCAAGACTTCTCACGTCAAAATTTTGACCAAGACACTCAAGGCACTAGTCTTTATCATCTAACCCTACAGTGCACTTACTCATTATGATATACTCCTCAACTTTGTATTCAACCTTGCCCAAGGCGCATATTCACTATAAGGCATTTTTAGTTTGTCAAGACTCAGAGGGCTTCAACTTGCTAAAGGGTAGAGGTCTAGGTGCATATCTGACTTGAAGCTCAAGGCGCTCCAACCCTCTTTCTCTGGAATTCCTTCTAGGCACTAAGTGACTTCTCCAATTCCTTGAAAACATTTGAAGTGTTTTACCTTCTCAAGGTGCTCCTTCGAACTTGACTCCAAGGTGTTATAATCTCAAAGGTGCTGACATCATCTCAACCAAAGGCGCTCAATGATTCATCCCATATCTAGGCCCTAAAACACTTAATCAACCAAGTCATTCAAGGCACCATTTAGTAAACTCATCTTCCATGATATTCCTATCAAGGCGCATATCACTTCTCTCATAGGCTTTAGGCACTCAATTGAGTGTTTCAATACTACTTAGGTGCCAAATTCATTTTAATGCACCAAACATAAAGAGCTTTCAAACACTGGGCGCTCACAAAGAGTCTTCCAACCTTGGGCACTAAATTAGGTCTTTGCAACTATCCAAGGCGCACATCTTCATTTGAACAACTTATGGTGCCAAGACAACTTCTCATTAGGGCGCTCAAAACACTTGTGTTTACATTTGAAGTGGTTTACCTTCTTAAGGTGCTCCAGACTAACTTGACTCCAAGGCGCTCCATCATCATCCTTAAGGCGCTAAAAACATCATCTCCACTCTAGGCAAAAACATCATCCAACTCCTTAAGGCACTTCACTGTCAAAGTCTGAAGGCGCTCTACCTAGAACTTTCCCCTAGGCGCCAGAACTCCTAAGTGCTCACCAGATAACTCTCTTCTTCAAGGCGCAAATCTTCCTATACTATGATTGCCTCTGAAATGCCGATTAACGTGATGTGAGGGTGCAAAGGCTACTCCAATCCTCAGTGAGCACCTAGTTTAAACAAGGAGAAATAAAGCATTCAAAACTATCCAAACGATCATCCCCTTCCTAATGTCTTCACTGCTCTGGAAAACCTTGGCCAAAATGACACATAACAACTCCTGTGCAAAGCACCTGAGCAAGAAAAGAGGGGGTCCCCAATCTGATGGGGTGATGTGTGATTTGGGCACATGTGTGATTTGGTCAAAAACAGGCGCCTAGAGTGAATAGGCTTTCATCCTGACTTAATACACTGCCTAGAGTGGATATTAGCGCCTTCGTATGGTTTGGAGCGCCTTTAGCTGTGCCTTGAGAAGATTTTCTTACATCTTAAAGGAGGTTCTAACACCTTGCCCCCTTTGGTATCTAGTGCCCTAGTGGCTTTAACCTAACGCCTTTGGAGTCCAAAATGCGCCTTTGAAAGTTGAAGTGAACCTTGATAATCGGAGTCTTCATAATGAGCGCCTAGGTCTTGTTGAGTAGAATACCCCACAATGTGCACCTAGGTCTTTAAGAAGAGTAATGATACTTGAGATAGAGTGCCTTGAGGAGGTAGTTGAGCGCCCTGGATTGAATAATTGGAGTTCAAGGAAGGTTTAAGCACCCAAGGCATATGGCTAGAGAAGTTGTAGAAAAGATCACTTTTGGCGCCTTAAAAGTTTGAATGCTTGGGGAGTTTTTGCAAAGATCTAGTTTGAGCGCCCTTATGCCCTAGGATCATCTAGTTTGTGCATCTTGTAATGAGGAGTTCATGTAAGTTTGGAATGAGCACCTTGAATAAGTGTAAACTAGCCTAGAGAAGGGTATGTGCGCCTTGAGCGCCTTGAGCATTCCAGAGATAACTGTGTGCCTAGAACAATATGAGTGCTCATGATGATGATTAACGCCATGATGAGACTATGAGCACCTTGTTCAGGAGATACCTTGTTTGATCATAAAATGCGCCTTGAGTCTTGAAGGTTTTGAGCGCCTAGGTGATTTGGATGTTGGGATGTTGGTATGTGCCCAAGATTGAGGTAAGTGAGCGCTTGTAATGGAGGAGAGCAATGAGATGGAATGTCTTGTAGAGATTGGCGCCCAGAGACCCATTTTTGTGCCTTTGATGATGACCATTTTTGCATAAGAGTTTAGCGCCTTAGAGTTGTAAACTTTCTTTTTGGGCGCCCCTGAGTGAATGTTGGCGCCTTGGACAACTAAATACGCCTTTGATGGAGTGGAGCCCAGAAGGGGAGTAGGAGGAAACCCAATCTTCAAGATTCATCAAGCTTCAAAGTTTAGGTCAGAGGTTATCCATTTTATCCAAGGAAGGTGTTATCATCTACACTCCGAGAAGGTAATGTCAAAGGCCATCATGAAGGATCACTCCATCAACTTCAAGTCCTTCAAGTTCAAGTCCTTTCACCTAGCAAGTCCAAGAGAGATTTCTACTCCGATTCATGAAGTAAGCATATATCATCCTTATCTACTCTGCAAAAAGAAGAAACATTACAAAGTCAATCAAATGAGTTACAAGTACCATACATCCAATTGCAAGGAGTGAACCACCTTAAGGAAAAATAGTTCTCTTGAAGTTACTTGAAATGTCAAAAGGTTTAGCGCCTCCAAGTAAGGTCAGAGGTGAGGTTAGAGGTGAAATGCGCCTTTGGACCATTCTGGCGCCTTGGATGAAGAACCTATATCTTGAGCCCAAGAGGTAAAATTTGTGCCTTAGTGGATTTGGAGAGTTATAGAGATTAGAGAAAAGCGCCTTGAAGATAGAGTTGTTCAAGGTGTATGTGTGATTTGGTCAAAAACAGGCGCCTAGAGTGAATAGGTTTTCATCCTGACTTAATACACTGCCTCCTTCTGACGATTTTTGGGGCAGCAGAAAACCTTTCACCATGGGCAAATGCCTCAGAGCTATAAAAAATTGAGAGAGGTTATTGTAGAGGCACTCTACGTGATCTCGTTGCCTCAGACAGAATGTTTTTAAGTGACATGGTTTTTGATTAACATCTCGTCAAAGATTGCTGCCTTTTTGCACTTTGGACTCTTCAGGGATATCGTCGGTACAATGTAGCTCCGACTGTTTCGACATGTTTGGGTGAAAAATAGGACCATGCCTAGCATAAATGTACCCATTCGGATGCGTTGGAATAGTCAGTTTGGTCGCATTAGGAGTAGGACGAAAGTTACACCCCTTTGCAACTTTACACTGCCTCCTTCTGATAATTTTTGGGGCAACAGAAAACCTTTCACCACGGGCAAATGCCTCAGAGCTATAAAAAACTGAGAGAGGATATTGTAGAGGCACTCTATGTGATCACGTTGCCTTAGACAGAATATTTCTAAGTGACCCAATTTTTGAGTAACATCTCGTCAAAGATTGCTACCTTTTTGCACTTTGGACTCTTCAGGGATATCGTCGGTACAATGTAGCTCCGACTGTTTCGACATGTTTGGGTGAGAAATAGGACCATGCCTAGCATAAATGTACCCATTCGAAAGTGTTGGAACAGTCAGTTTGGTCGCAACAGGAGCAGGACGAAAGTTACATCCCTTTGCAACTTTACACTGCCTCCTTCTGACGATTTTTAGGGCAGCAGAAAACCTTTCACCACGGGCAAATGCCTCATAGCTATAAAAAACCGAGAGAGATTATTGTAGAGGCACTCTACGTGATCCCGTTGCCTCAGACGGAATGTTTTTAAGTGACACAGTTTTCAAGTAACATCTCGTCAAAGATTGCTGCCTTTTTGCACTTTGGACTCTTCAGGGATATCATCGGTACAATGTAGCTCCGACTGTTTTGACATGTTTGGGTGAAAAATAGGACCATGCCTAGCATAAATGTACCCATTCGGACGCGTTGGAACAGTCAGTTTGGTCGCATCAGGAGCAGGACGAAAGTTACACCCCTTTGCAACTTTACACTGCCTCCTTCTGACGATTTTTGGGGCAACAGAAAACCTTTCACCACGGGCAAATGCCTCAGAGCTATAAAAAACCGAGAGAGGTTATTGTAGAGGCACTCTACGTGATCACGTTGCCTCAGACGGAATATTTCTAAGTGACACAATTTTTGAGTAACATCTCGTCAAAAATTGCTGCCTTTTTGCACTTTGGACTCTTCAGGAATATCATCGGTACAATGTAGCTCCGATTGTTCTGACATGTTTGGGTGAGAAATAGGACCATACCTAGCATAAATGTACCCATTCGGACGTGTTGGAATAGTCAGTTTGGTCGCATCAGGAGCAGGACGAAAGTTACACCCCTTTGCAACTTTACACTACCTCCTTCTGACAATTTTTGGGGCAACAGAAAACCTTTCACCACGGGTAAATGCCTCAGAGCTATAAAAAACCAAGAGAGGTTATTGTAGAGGCACTCTACGTGATCATGTTGCCTAGATGGAATATTTCTAAGTGACACAGTTTTCGAGTAACATCTCGTTAAAGATTGCTGCCTTTTTGCACTTTGGACTCTTCAGGGATATCATCGGTACAATGTAGCTCTGACTGTTTCGACATGTTTGGGTGAGAAATAGGACCATGCCTAGCATAAATGTACCCATTCGGACGCGTTGGAACAGTCAGTTTGGTCGCATTAGGAGCAGGACGAAAGTTACACCCCTTTGCAACTTTACACTGCCTCCTTCTGACGATTTTTGGGGCAGCAGAAAACCTTTCACCACAGGCAAATGCCTCAGAGCTATAAAAAACTAAGAGAGGTTATTGTAGAGGCACTCTACGTGATCACGTTGCCTCAGACGGAATGTTTCTAAGTGACACAATTTTTGAGTAACATCTCATCAAAGATTGCTGCTTTTTTGCACTTTGGACTCTTCAGGGATATCGTCGGTACAATGTAGCTCCGACTGTTTCGACATGTTTGGGTGAGAAATAGGACCATGCCTAGCATAAATGTACCCATTCGGACGCATTGGAACAGTCAGTTTGGTCACATCAGGAGCAGGACAAAAGTTACACCCCTTTGCAACTTTACACTGCCTCCTTCTGACGATTTTTGGGGCAGTAAAAAACTTTCACCACGGGTAAATGCCTCAGAGCTATAAAAAACTGAGAGAGGTTATTGTAGAGGCACTCTACATGATAGCGTTGCCTTAGATGAAATGTTTCTAAGTGACACGGTTTTCAAGTAACATCTCGTCAAAGATTGCAGCCTTTTTGCACTTTGGACTCTTCAGGGATATCGTTGGTACAATGTAGCTCAGACTGTTTCGACATGTTTGGATGAAAAATAGGACCATGCCTAGCGTAAATGTACCCATCCGAATGCGTTGGAACAGTCAGTTTGGTCACATCACGAGCAGGACACCAAAAATGCAAAAGTTACTTTGTGCAACTTGACAACATTGACACTTTTTTGCAACATGACTCAAAGACTCAAACTGACCCCAAATGACTCAAAGTGACTTAAAATCACCTTGATTATAGAGGTCGAGGCGCTCCTTATCATTCATTCATTATGAGCGCCTTGGGAGAATGGTATATAGGTCATCATCATGATTGGGCGCTCTGGATCCAGAGTGTTGGAGAGATCATCAAATGGTGTCTAGTAGGGTGAGTTATGAGTTTGGTCGCATCAGGAGTAGGACACCAAAAATGCATAACATGATGATGTAAAAATGTGTACATATGTGTAAAAATGCAGGAGGAAATAAAAAAAGACAAACCTTACAAATTAATGTGCATACTTACAACTCAATGTAACATAACTTTACAAAATCAATGTGAATACTTACAAATTAATCCAATGAACCATCTGGATCTGCTCTACTCTTTATTGTGTCAAGTATTGCTTCATGGTCAGACTCACGCACCTTCCACAATATTTTGTTCAAAGGTCTACCCCGATACTTTATCAAATGAACATTGGATGCCACGACAAGGTTCGAGTAATGAAGAATCTTTCGATGCATGTCAAAGTCCTGAAATAGCCAAATATTAACACTCTTATGTGGGCATCTTCTAAGCCATGTTCCAGTAATAACCACTGATCTTGTAGGGTATTCGATGTTTTCTCCATCTGTAACAGGGGCCTCCAATTTCTTTTTGGCCTCAACACAACGACATAAGTAATAATCTGTTCCCTCTTCATTATCTTCATCTGCAATAACAGCATATACGTGTCCTACATTGATATGTGTAGCAAATTAGATGAAATTAGTCAACATTACAAAAACACTACAAAGTAAGATGACATTACCTGGTTGAACTAGATGAAATTAGATGCATATATGTGCCCTATATTACCTGGTTGAACTAAATCTGATATGTGGTCAAAGTCAACTGACAATTCCATCTGTGTTAGTTCCAGTGCCGTCGGGGGTCGATACGTGTCAAGTGGGCTAAGATAACTTAACTGCCATTCGTCAACCCACTCCTTTGACTCGCACTCATCCCAGACTTGAATTGTACAGGAAGAACAAAAGCATGACATCTTTCGTGTATGGATACTCCATGAACCTGCAATTGAGCTTCTAAAAGAGTGCATCTCATTTGATCCTGTCAGTGTACAACAATCCTCATATGGTGCAATGTTAGTATCATCTATCAACCAAAAAAATCTACGAACTAAAGACTTACCTTCATTACCTGGACCCATGGAAGCATTACACCACTCAACAAT
Organism: Cunninghamia lanceolata; assembly: GCA_027924645.1. Classification (NCBI taxonomy): domain Eukaryota; kingdom Viridiplantae; phylum Streptophyta; class Pinopsida; order Cupressales; family Cupressaceae; genus Cunninghamia; species Cunninghamia lanceolata. The sequence continues at coordinate 11,396,469 of BSBN01000870.1, read as the reverse complement.
CGATTTTGTATCTGTCAACTTTGCATTGTCTTTATACTTTAACTCTTCTCGTGCTATGGCTCTTTTGATACATGCTCCCCCTTTCCATGCCCGACCTCACAAAAGTTCCACATATGTTGAATACCTGTAAAATTATGCCTCCTACTCAGCCAATAGAAATTCTGCAAGTTCTTGAATTGTGATGCACAATTATCCGACCATATGATATGCTGACTGAACGATATGCCCCTTCTAGCCAAATCATTGTAGAACACCTGAAAGCAACATTGCACGAACTTCGTAGAACACGTGCGATCATCACTAATATAGAAATTATACTCCCTTATGATCTTTCTGTCATCCTCTGTACTATCATTCGCATGAATGAATGCGATGTGCACAAATATAGAAACCTGTGTGGAGTTGTAATATTGTGATTGCACCTCACGCTGTGGCTGTAGACTGTAGTTCTCTGCAAAGTCGACGACTGAAACAATGCTACCAACCGGAAATGTGTCCTTGCATAACTTGAATTGCAAGTCCAACCATCGAGCTCTATGGGCATGTCTTGCATACTCATACACTATGCTGTCACGAAATATAGGCATAAACTGATACACTGGAATCTTTTCAATAACTAATTCACACCTCTTTGCTTCTTTACCATCTTTTGTATTGTATGCCACTGTTTTATACTTGCCAAACTCTACTAGTTCATTTCCAACCGCATGTGTTATTTCCATATGTTCACATATTGGCAAATGTTGCAAGCCACCGCAACGATGACATGTGCCATCCAAGCATAATTTCTTGTAGAATATTTGACCTTCCTCTCTTTCACATAAAATTCTTGATATGAAGTCTCTTGAAGATGTTGGTGGGGCACATATGGCACAACCCTGCAAATCATTATTAGTATGCATATCTAAACATATAGACCTATAAGCATCAAAATGGTTAGAAAATTCAATATGTAATCTACAACAACAAGTAGTGCGTGTGTGATTTATCTTAACATAGAAAGGTTTTAGCATTTCAAAATATCTTTGACAAATTTTAATTTGAGGATACTTCTCTAGAAATTTACCATAAAACTGTGTTTGAGTCTCATCCAAAAAATGCTTTGGATGTGGCTCGCGGTTCTGACTACCAATTCTCCTTCTTACCACATCTCTTTGATTCGAAGATACCCTTGTGTAATTCTTCCAAAAGTCTTCAATTAGTGATCTCAATGCTTCAACAATTGGTTTATCTTTTCATGGTAGTCTCCCCGAGAACACCCATAATTCATTGGCATTAGTGTCCTCAATTCTTTGGCATCTTCCAACGGCTCTTGATAAAGTTTTCCTATTAATTCTCAATTCTTGACTTGTCTTTCTAATGAGACGAGCTTTTCTCGTTTGACTACTTACTATAGTCCATGTAATCACACGCCGTGTTGCATTACTATCTTTTGTGCGTGAGGTGTTACCCACACTCTCATACGCACTCATTAGATTCTTGACAATAGATTTTTCACTTAAAGCCTCTGATGTTCTCAACCCAAGAATCTTCATGATAGACCTATACTTTATACTTCGCATCATTTCAATGAATAGTTGACATCTTGCAGTCTCATTTAACTTTTCAAAGAACAATCTCCAAATCTTATTAGCATATCTTCTACAAGTGCATTTTGGAATCTTACCTTCCATTGGCTGCAAAATATTCTCATCAATATCAATCAAATACTTTGGCTTTCTATGCAAAATTCTAGGTGGTGTCAAGTTAGGTAAATTCATCTCAACATTAGAAATTTCATCAATATTTAAATGAGATGGGTTAGATGGCATACCTTCGATCAAAGATGGAATAGATGGCATACCTTGAGGTTGAGGTGGGAACGATGGCGTACCTCCTTCATCACATGTGAGTGATGATGTACTCTCAACTTGAGATGTGGTAGATGGTGTCCCTACATGTTGACTTGCGGTAAAGGATGTGTCTCCAACTATGGTATTCAAATCTCTCGTACCATGAAGTTTTTGCATTTGTTCTCTTTGTGCCGCCAATACCATATCTCTTTGTGATTGTTGTGGTTCCTCTTCAATTGGTATGTCTTCATTTATCGTGTCCAATTTCCTCTTCTCACGAAGTTCCCTCATAGCCATTGCTTTCTTTGCATTCTTAGCTTCTATCTCTTCCTGTGTTGGTTTAATTCTTGATCGTTTCCTCGGCATGATGGAGAATTTGTCTGTAGCATGATAAAGAGACCAATATTAGTTCCTAAGAAATGAATACATGATAATAGTGGGATTGTATTTTTTTTATGTTGTAAGGATTTATTCTTGTATAGTTTGACATCATGGTATGAACTAAGGTTTGTTTATTACACATAATTATTAAAGAGCCCAAGTGTAGAAAATATACATGGCATCATGTGAGATTGTAGGTTGCTTTCTCGATTGGGAATGTGTCTATTTTAAACATGTATGATAAAGCATGATAAAGTAATTTAATCTGAAATAAGGAAAATGTAAAGAACATGCATGTAAAGACTTGACATACCTAAAAAATGAAGATTTGAATGGAGAGAGTACCCAATTATGTAGTGTTTTTATCTTCTTGTATCAAACTCCTCAACAATTTGAGTTTTTCACCACTTGCTTCCTTTTCAATGTTAAATTCTTAAAATTGAATCACAATTAACATTGCAATACTACAAAAATTGAAACTTGAATAGATATATATCAAACTTGGTTTGAAAACTATGTTATTTCCTCCTTCTCAAGTTGGCAAAGTAGAAAAGGTGGTGGAAAGATCATGCAAAGGTGGTACAATGTGTCAAATGTGCATGTGAACTTCCCAATAGCATGAAAGCACTTCTTTTTTGTCGGAGCATGCGCAGAATCAGTAAGAAAATAGAGCATGTGGGCCTAGATCACGGGGGTAACCACTTTTTTACCGTTTCAGTAGAAATACAAAACGTGAGCGCGTTATAACGCGCTCGCGTTTTGTCCTGCTATAGATCCCTAATCCCTAAACCCTCAACTCTAATCCCTTGACCCTCAACCCTCAATGTCAAATCCTAATCCCTCAACCCTATCCCTAAACCCTCAACCCTCAATGTCAAATCCTAATCCCTCAAGCCTCAACGTCAAATCCTAATCCCTCAACATCAAATCCTAATCCGTCAACCCTCCAACCCTATCCCTAATCCTTACAACCCTCAACCCTTAACTCTGATCCAGCAACCCTCAACACTATACCTTAAACCCTAATCCCTTCAACCTCAACCCTATCCCTAAACCCTTGACCCTCGAACCTCAGCCCTCGACGTCAAACCCTAATCCCTCAACCCTTAACTCTGATCCCTCATCTCTCAACCCTAACCCTAAACCCTCAACCCTCCACATCAAACCCTAATCCCTCAACCCTCAACCCTAATCTATCATCCGTCATCCCTCAACTCTAATCCCTCATTCCTAAACCCTAAATGCTAGCCCTATTCCTAGACCCTCATCAGGCTCGATACTATACCTTAAACCCTAATCCCTCTACCATCGACATTCTTATTTAACCCTAATCCCTTGACCATTAACCCTATCCCTCAACCTCAACCCTCAACCCTCAACCCTCAACTCTCAACATTAAACCCTAATTCATCAACCCTAAACCCTAATCCCTGAAACCTAAACCCTATCCCTAAACCATCAACCCTCAACACTATACCTTAAACCCTAATCCCTCAACCCTCAACCCTAAACCTTATCCCTAAACCCTAATCCCTCAACCCTCAACCCTAATCCCTCATCCCTCAACTCTAATCCCTCATCCCTAAACCCTAAATGCTATCCCTATTCCTAAACCCTCAACAGACTCAATACTATACCTTAAACTCTAATCCCTTATCCCTAAACCCTCCAACCCTATCCCTAATCCTTATACCCTCCACACTCTACTGTAATCCTAATTCCTTGACCCTCAACCCTATCCCTAAACCCTTGACGCTCGAACCTCAACCCTCAACCCTCAACATCAAACCCTAATCCCTCAACCCTTAACTCTGATCCCTCAACCTTCAACTGTGATCCTAAACCCTAAACCCTCAACGCTAAATTCTAATCCCTCAACCCTTCACTCTAATCCCTCAACCCTAAACCCTATCCCTAAACCCTCAACACTATACCTTAAACCCTAATCCCTCAACCCTAACCCTAAACCTTGTCCCTAAACCCTAATCCCTCAACCCTCAACCCTAATCTGTCATCCGTCATCCCTCAACTCTAATCCCTCATTCCTAAACCCTAAATGCTATCCCTATTCCTAAACCCTCAACAGGCTCGATACTATACCTTAAACCCTAATCCCTCTACCATCGACACTCTTATTTAACCCTAATCCCTTGACCATTAACCCTATCCCTTAACCTCAACCCTCAACCCTCAACCCTCAACTCTCAACATTAAACCCTAATTCATCAACCCTAAACCCTAATCCCTCAAACCTAAACCCTATCCCTAAACCATCAACCCTCAACACTATACCTTAAACCCTAATCCCTCAACCCTCAACCCTAAACCTTATCCCTAAACCCTAATCCCTCAACCCTCAACCCTAATCCCTCATCCCTCAACTCTAATCCCTCATCCCTAAACCCTAAATGCTATCCCTATTCCTAAACCCTCAACAGACTCGATACTATACCTTAAACTTTAATCCCTGATCCCTAAACCCTCCAACCCTATCCCTAATCCTTATACCCTCCACACTCTACTATAATCCTAATTCCTCGACCCTCAACCCTATCCCTAAACCCTTGACCCTCGAACCTCAACCCTCAACCCTCAACATCAAACCCTAATCCCTCTACCCTTAACTCTGATCCCTCAACCTTCAACCCTGATCCTAAACCCTAAACCCTCAATGCCAAATTCTAATCCCTCAACCCTTCACTCTAATCCCTCAACCCTAAACCCTATCCCTAAACCCTAACCCTAAACCTTGTCCCTAAACCCTAATCCCTCAACCCTCAACCCTAATCTGTCATCCGTCATCCCTCAACTCTAATCCCTCATTCCTAAACCCTAAACACTATTCCTATTCCTAGACCCTCAACAGGCTCGATCTACTATACCTTAAACCCTAATCCCTCTACCATCGACACTCTTATTTAACCCTAATCCCTTGACCATTAACTCTATCCCTCAACCTCAACCCTCAACCCTCAACCCTCAACCCTAAACCTTATCCCTAAACCCTAATCCCTCAACCCTCAACCCTAATCCCTCATCCCTCAACTCTAATCCCTCATCCCTAAACCCTAAATGCTATCCCTATTCCTAAACCCTCAACAGACTCGATACTATACCTTAAACTCTAATCCCTTATCCCTAAACCCTCCAACCCTATCCCTAATCCTTATACCCTCCACACTCTACTGTAATCCTAATTCCTCGACCCTCAACCCTATCCCTAAACCCTTGACCCTCGAACCTCAACCCTCAACCCTCAACATCAAACCCTAATCCCTCAACCCTTAACTCTGATCCCTCAACCTTCAACCCTGATCCTAAACCCTAAACCCTCAACGCCAAATTCTAATCCCTTCACTCTAATCCCTCAACCCTAAACCCTATCCCTAAACCCTAACCCTAAACCTTGTCCCTAAACCCTAATCCCTCAACCCTCAACCCTAATCTCTCATCTGTCATCCCTCAACTCTAATCCCTCATTCCTAAACCCTAAATGCTATCCCTATTCCTAGACCCTCAACAGGCTCGATACTATACCTTAAACCCTAATCCCTCTACCATCGACACTCTTATTTAATCCTAATCCCTTGACCATTAACCCTATCCCTCAACCTCAACCCTCAACCCTCAACCCTCAACCCTCAACTCTCAACATTAAACCCTAATTCATCAACCCTAAACCCTAATCCCTCAAATCTAAACCCTATCCCTAAACCATCAACCCTCAACACTATACCTTAAACCCTAATCCCTCAACCCTCAACCCTAAACCTTATCCCTATACCCTAATCCCTCAACCCTCAACCCTAATCCCTCATCCGTCAGCTCTAATCCCTCATCCCTAAACCCTAAATGCTATCCCTATTCCTAAACCCTCAACAGACTCGATATTATACCTTAAACTCTAATCCCTTATCCCTAAACCCTCCAACCCTATCCCTAATCCTTACACCCTCCACACTCTACTTTAACCCTAATCCCTTCAACCTCAACCCTATCCCTAAACCCTTGACCCTCGAACCTCAACCCTCAACGCTTAACTCTGATCCCTCATCTCTCAACCCTAACCCTAAACCCTAAACCCTCAACCCTCAACGTCAAATCCTAATCCCTCAACCCTAAACCCTATCCCTAAACCCTCAACACTATACCTTAAACCCTAATGCCTTAGCCCTCAACCCTAAACCTTATCCCTAAACCCTAATCCCTCAACCCTCAACCCTAATCTGTCATCCCCCAACTCTAATCCTTCATCCCTAAACCCTAAATGCTATCCCTATTCCTACACCCTCAACAGAATCGATACTATACCTTAAACCCTAATCCCTTATCCTTAAACCCTCCAACCCTATCCCTAATCCTTATACCCTCCACACTCTACTTTAACCCTAATTCCTCGACCCTCAACCCTATCCCTAAACCCTTGACCCTCGAACCTCAACCCTCAACCCTCAACGTCAAACCCTAATCCCTCAACCCTTAACTCTGATCCCTCGACCCTCAACACTATACCTTAAACCCTAATCCATATCCCTCAACCCTTAACCCTTAAAACTTAAACCCTATCCCTACACCCTCAACACTTGACACTATATCTCAAGCCTTAAACCCTCATCCCTAAAGCCTCAACCCTCAATCCTTAAACCTTCAACCCTAAACCCTATCCCTAATCCCTCTACCCTTGACACTCTATCCCTAACCTTGACATTAAATGCTAATCCGTCAACTCTAAACCCTAATCCTAAACCCTCAACCGTCAACACTATACCTTAAACCCTAATCCCTCAACCCTCAACCCTAAACCTTATCCCTAAACCCTAATCCCTCAACCCTCAACCCTAATCCATCATCCCTCAACTATAATCCCTCATCCCTAATCCCTAAATGCTATCCCTATTCCTAAACTCTCAACAGACTTGATACTATACCTTAAACCCTAATCCCTTATCCCTAAACCCTCCAACCCTATCCCTAATCCTTACACCCTCCACACTCTACTTTGACCCTAATCCCTCGACCCTAAACCCTATCCCTAAACCCTTGACCCTTGAACCTCAACCCTCAACCATTAATGTCAAACCCTAATCCCTCAACCCTTAACTTTGATCCCTCGACCCTCAACCGTAATCTGTCATCCCTCATCCCTAAACCTTAAACGCTATCGCTATTCCTAGACCCTCAACGGGCTCGATACTATACCTTAAACGCTAATCCCTTATCCGTAAACCTTCCAACTCTATCCCTTATGCCTTAACCCTCATGATTAATAGCCTTGAATGTAAAGAAATTTGAGTGGGACATAACGCGAGCGCATTATAACGTGCTCACGTTATGTCAAACATGGCAAAAGTAAGACTTACGGGAAAGAAAAATGCAAGGCGAAACATAACGCGAGCGCGTTATAACGCGCTCGCATTATTTCTTGCTTTGGGAATCCCAAGCCTTGGGCTTGGGATTTGCTTTGGATTTCCAACCCAAAGGCTTGGAGTGCCTTATGAATAGTCACAGACGTGTTTTTCTATATTCTTCAAAATTTCACATAATTTTGTTCGTGCTAACCCTCAAATTTGCACGTGTTTCAAGGTTGAACAAATCGAACACATGGGTAATGTTAGGCTTTCTCTTAGCTATTTGATGATGTGATTTTTTTCACATTTTAACAATGTTAAGCCTTTCATCTTTAATTTCTTTTGTTTGTGTGTCCGTTTTTATGCAAAAACCACTGTTTGGTCTTTTTTTCATTGTAAAATAACTATTCATTCAAATTTCAAAAAAATTACATATTTAGAAACTAGACTCCATTCTACAAATATTAAAAAAAAAATGATTTTCAATTAGTTTTCAAAATTTATAGGGGTAGCACAGCCAAAATTCTATTTTTTAGGATGTGTCCACTTTAAAAATTAGTAAAAAATCAAATATTCATCAAAAAATTATCAGAAAAATTGGGCATAAACTACATGCTATTAGCTAATTTCTCACCAAAGCGATTTTAAAAACACCAAAAAAAAGTTGACCTTTTGAGGGAGCCACAAAACATGCTATGTTATGTTTTTTTGACAGAAACAACACCAATTTCTGTGGCTCCCTCTTTTGAACCCCTTAATCTATGCCATTTTCAAAACAAAATAGTAGTTTAGAAAGTAGACTCGGAGCACTACGAACATTGTTTTGGTTGCATCTCTAAATTTTGAGTGTAACTATGCTCAATTTCTCATCCAAGGCCAGTATTTCCTGATTTCAGAAAAAAGTGGCCACTTAAGACCCCTTTTTGGCCCCCCATCTTCTTGCACTTACCCTATATACTCTTCTATCAATTGCTTGTATTAGTTACTTTATTTACTTTACTACTGTAGACACCTGAAAATGTCTTTATCATCAAACCGACTCCCGACATCCCTAAACATACCAATTTCCCTTCTAATCAATTAATTAAATTTTTATTTTATTAATTATCCCTTCATCACCCCAATTTTTCATCCTTTTATCCCCAACAATTGAATTAATTCTATTAATTCAATAGTTCAAACTTTAGCCAGTTGATTAAATAAATATGCATTATTTATTTGGTCAATTTCCCCCTCACTAAATCTAATTAATTAGCTAAATCATGTTTAACTAATTAATTCAACCTATTAATTGACCTATCCCTACCCTAGGTAATTAACTAGCTATTATTTAATTTCCTACCCTACTCTACCCCATCCTAGCCTTAGGATTAATTAAATATAACCTTATTTAATTAATCTTGAACCTCTCATTAAGATGGTCAAATCTAGCTTAACACCCTTCCCCACATCCTCCAAATAAAAAATTGAAATATATCCACATAAGTCAATTTTTTATTTAAATATGTCCAACATCACATTTAATTCCTCTTACATCCCTTACCCATGCCATGCCTCATTTATGTCCACTCATCCCCAAATGAATTTTTAATTCATTTTACCTTCCCCATGTGAATTTTTAATTCACACATATTCCATCTCACCCATACTTATTTAATTCACCCTTTTCCCAAAAATGAATAAAAAATTCATATTTATTCCTAGCCCTCCATTCCTCTAAGATGAAATATGGGCCCTCCACATCACTTTCATCCTCCACCATAGATCTCCCAAATCAATCTCAACCTTTGAGTCAAAATCTCTCCAAAATCTCTATAAATACAACATCGTCCAACCCATTTTGGAATCCAATCTTGAAGTAATGTTACCATGTCCAAATGTCTATTGAGCTAGCTTGTGAGTTGCAATTAGGATAGAGCATTTCACATTATTTTACTTATCTAGGGTATATCTTAGGAGTTCTTGAGTGCAAAGCTTCCTTCCCCTTTGATGAGATTGGGTTTTCATGTCAAAGTATAACTCTTTGTTTTGTTATGCATTTAGTTTGTGTTTTACCTTTGATTTGATTTTCCTAATCACAACTACCATAAGACTTTTGTCTTATGTGGATTTGTCTTATATGAACTAGTTACATATCATATCTATTAACTGCTTACTTTATTCTAATTATTTTCTCTTTTTAATATTTTTACTTGTATTATCCATTGCTCATTTTGTCTTATTGTATGGATCCTCCTCTTTGCTGATCATATTAATTTATAGACCTTCATATATTAACCTCACCATATATCCTTTGTATATTAAAACACCTTTTGTCTTATATATTGATCAATCTCTCATTTGCTTTAACAATATTATATGTTGTCATATAACATATAACATATATCAAATGCTGCTATCTTCATATTAATTGCTCCATATACTAGCAATTGGACCCATAGGTTCAATGGGCAAGCTGAAAACTTTATGAAGAAATTATAGAATTCGCTAGATATTTTTTATTATTTATTAATTTATAAGTTATTTAATCCACTAAATTATTTTATTAATTCTTATTGAAATTTTATCACATTAACTATTGTTTCTTTCACTTATATTAGTAAATTTATTTTTACATTACATATTGAGATGAACAAACATAGTTGGGTAAAATTATTATTATGTCAATTTTATATTCTTTTAATTTATCATTACTTTACAATCACTCCCTATGGGAGATCACTTATTGCTATAGATCATTTAAAAATACAATTTTGAAAATTATAGTTCACCTTCTAAGTAACTTGTCTATATTGTATATGTAGTAAATTAATTGAATCTCCTATTGATTTTTATATAATCCCCCATAGAAACAAATGCATATTTAATCATATAATTATTTTAAAAATAATTTTTGAGAGTACAGAACTTATATCTAAAATTATGCACATTTAGCATAACTATATTTTTCTATTAAATACATACTAAGATGGCTCATAATACATCCATATAAGTATGTATTTGATATATGAACTTTTATAATATTTATCACATTAAAAAAATTTAGAGAAATACTTCCAACATATTGCCAGTGAATGTGGATTAATTGAATGGAATTCTACTTCATGATATATAATCAACAATACTACCCTAACTAACTATATCATATATTATGGTTTTTTAATATTATTTTACTATTATATTAGTATGTAATATCATATTATAATAATACAATGTAAATGTTGCCCCTTGTTTCTTGTTCTTTTAATTTTTATATTTTAATCAATAAATTATATTTATAAAAAATAATTTCTTATAAATAACCTCTTTCTTACCATTGTTGTACATGTGAGATGATTAACATAATTAACTCAAACAATTAAAATTTGAATTATTATAATGGAATATAATCCTTAGTGATATATGTAGTTTAATTGTTTATGGATTTCTCTTTCTTGAATGATAATTTCAATTTTAAAGTATTAACTGGTATTGTGCTCGCTCATTAATTCTTGTTGCAAGTTGATTCCATATTTATCTATCCTCTAGACAATCAATGATAAAATTAAAAAAAAAAAAAAAAAACCTAAAAGATTTGACCTCCTTATCAAGAATTTATTTTTTAATACTAAATTTACTACATAATTAAATGATTGCAAATTATGGTTACTACAAAACATAGTTATAATACCTATCAATATATCTTTTATGAAAACTTTAATTTATAATATCTAACATGATTTACTTAACTAAACCTATTTTTAGAAGGTTCAAGATAGGTTGTAACATGTTTGAATATTTCCCTAGTATTATACGAAATAAACTCTAAACATTGATGGTCAAGATCAAATTACTAGCACTTGCATGAATTTTACTTCCAACAAATTTGGGCATAGTGTAAAATGTTAAATATGTAAGTTTGTGTATGTAATCATAATGTGATTTGAATTGCGAACATTTATTTAGTTATTAATTTTTATTTGGTTTTGGCCTATATTATTGATTTATTTTTTGAATGTCTTGGAAGCGAATATGTTTGAGATAATTTAGAAATAATTAATTTATGATAATATTACGTCTCAAATCTAACTATGATCATTAACTACATTTTAACAAATAATTTTTTTTTAGAAACTTTTTAAACGAAAATTTATTTACATTTGAATTCATACATATTAGGATGAACCCTAGCCTCAATAATACATGCATTTATTATGAAATTTATACATTAAAATAAATAAAAAAAATTTACAATGGTAAAAATGAAGATAATCGACTATTAATTTTAATCTTTTAGATGATTTTATTAATTTAGGTAAAATGCCAAAATTGTGAATTTCATTATTACGTTTTATCTGAATTGGATATGTGTCGACCATCTCGAGTGTTTCAAGGTATACCTATAAACTCAGGACAGAATCAGGGATAAGCATGTTAATTCCATCTTCGTCATTTTTACCCTTTCTTTTAAAATGATAAGCGTTAACAATGAAGAAAAAGTAAACTCCGTATAAAGTTTCGAATACGGAAAACTACTTGTATTTATTCCTACTTGTCCTCATGTTTTCTAGAGGAGCCACAGCTGCATTTATCTGCATCAGACGAAAACTCTAATAATATGACGGTTGAAAGAGAGAGAATTAGAAGACGGAACAGTGTACCATTCGCCCGCATTCTGACTAATATGAAACGCAAAAGAGGATTCAATGCGCTTTGCAGACGTGTAAGGCTAGGATACATTCAATCCTCTTCTATGAAGTAGAGATCATTTATGGTTTTTAAAAAAATGAATGGTCAAGATTTTTTTTGATGGTAGTCCTTTTAATTTAAGTCATTGATCTATGTAATCCATCATGCGCTGCTCACATAGGGAAGGCTTTCAGCCTAAATCTATAAATTGCTCCTCTAGTTGCTTTTGAGAAGTCGGCCAACTTAGAATCATTATTTAATTTTATGATGGGCATGACAATCACAAAGGACCAAAAACAAAAATAAACTAGAGAAAAGTCCGTCATATTTGACCACTCCTTGCAGGTAGACGTGCACATTTAGAACATGTTTGTTGAGCTTGTTGACTAACAAGGTTGTTTCCTTGTTACATTTTTTTACGTTTATTTTTGTTTGCGATGTGGTTTAAAAGTTGCTAGGGGAGTCGATAATTGGCGAATTGTCTATCCAACCCTCAGGATGCACATTTGACCGTATTTAGTAATCAATTGAAATTCAGAATAAACGTATTCTGAATTTCAATTGATTAATAAATACGGTCAAATGTGCATCCTGAGCGTTGGATAGACGTTGTTGGCGAATTGGGAAGTAGGAAGTAAAGTATTGCCCAATTGGGCAGCCATAGATTGTCTTGTAATGGCTCAGCACATGGAATGTTCTATTCTCACGGTATTTAGAAATTTATTCGTAACTAACTCCTACCTATAGCGAATATGAAAATCCCAAAATTTGCAGAGAGGCGTACTAAAAGTGGTGAGGAATGCGCAAATGCCCATTAACGATTTCTCAATATTAAACCATCAAAGATGATAAAAGCAGTCCTTTAAAATGGCATATATGTCGTTAAGTACCAATGTTGACATGAGAAACTCCTTACTAAATCACCAAGAGAAAGCTTTCCATTTATCAATCCTTTATTTCACTGAAAATATAAAAACTATTTATGCGTGCATCAATCATTCCAATGGAACTAAGATGATTCTTTCCCTTTAGAAAGCATGTTCCTCTTTCATCAAGTAATCCAAATAAGAATTTTAGGTCCATAGTTTTGAATTCACTCAAGTAAGATGAGAGATCATAAAATAACACATGCAATAGTAATATATTGTATATATGGAAGTGATGGGATGAAATACAACAAAATAAAGTGGCTTACGTAAGCCTTCTTGCATTTTCTCATGTATCAAACACATGATTACATACCAAACTATTGAAATCACTTACCAAACAAATTAACACACATAAACTATGAACATGTGAACCTTGGTTTAAGTCCTACAACAAAAAAAAACACAATTTAACAATCTAACACACTAAGAATTTTAGATCATAAGGACCACAAAAAGACAACACTATTCACCTAATACTTTTCTAAATGTTGTGAGAATAGAGACAAACTTAGGCTCATCAACATAATTATTTGTTGAAGGCACTAAGCATGGAGACAAAGTTTTTCATGTTTCTTTCACTAACATGGAAATTATTTCTTGTCAACATGCTACTTATCTTTTTTACATTACATTTGATTTGTGCTCCTTCATCTTCTATCATTACACCTCTAATTGCTTTAATTATATTCTCCTTAGTAAAACAGTCATCCTCTTCATTTCTTCTCACTTCCACTCCCACCTTAAGCTCTTGTGCAAGCTTTGCATTTAACCCTTGCTCATATTGCATTGGAAGAGTTATGAGAGGCACCCCAAACCTTAATCCTTCTGTCATTGAATTCCACCCACAATGGGTGAGAAAGGCACCTGTAGAAGGCTGATTCAATATGTGTAATTGCGGAGCCCACTTTGTCACCAGTAATCCCTTTTCCTATAAAATAATTTAAGGAATTAGATGCAGTTTTCAAATACAATACATTACTCTTAACTCACCTAGATATGCATGTTGAAATTTTATTGAAAATTCAACTTACCATTTAAAAGTGTGAGGGATACAAAATTAAGCTGGACATCTATAAATCTTCTCTCCTAACCAAATTGATTAAATCCTTAAAATCTAAGGTCATAGCTATTATTTGAAGCTAAAATTTTATTGAAAATTCAACTTACTATTTAAAAGTGTGACGGATACAAAATTAAGGTGGACATCTATAAATCTTCTATCCTAACCAAAATGATTAAATCCTTAAAATCTAAGATCGTAACTATTATTTGAAGCTAAAATTTTAACCCTTAATTTAAATTAATATATTTTGTGTATAAATATTTTTAGTGAGTTTCATAAGACACTCAAAAAAAAATTTAACCTATTAAATTTAATAACATATTAGTAAAACCTAAATACTTCGAAATCAAAACACAACACACAATTATATATTTAGATATATTTTATTAAAATGATCTACTACGTCCTCCTTTTCATAGCAATCAATGGACAGGAGGAGGATAAGGGTTTTTTCATCTCCTCACGTGAAAACACCATGTTGGAATTCCTGAGCTCATTCTCTCCTCCTGTCAATATTTGAAATCTCTGCAACGACTCCTGCTGTCTCACAACATGTTTTCTGGCAACATTCTTGAGTTGGTGGGGACTTTACACAGCCTGGAGCAGCTATCTCTCGATAGCAACATTCTCTAGCGGCTTAAAGAAACTAAATAGACTGGAGAACCAGTTGAGTCACTCTTTCCCTAACTTAAGTTGAGCAGAGCATCAATTTCTTGGATGACAGCGACAATTTGCTCTCGGATAACTTTGATCGGGGCGTAACAATGTCATTCCACTGATGGGGCAACTATAACCGAATCACAGAAGCTCAACATGCCTGGTCGATTCAGCAGGTTCAATGTATCGGAAAGAATATCACCCGCCCTATATACATAGATATAAAATACTAGTGCCACTGTATTGGAAGGAGTAGCGGCTCTATAGAACGAACTATTAAGATGTTTATAAATTTTAAATGAATTTAGACATACACTTATAATTCTAGTGACTTAGATTTATAGTGATTTTACATACCCTGATCTGATCTTGGAAGCCTTGCAGCAACTCATTTCCGTCAGGCAGAACCCAGAGGAATGACACGCTGCTTTCTTGCAGACCCATTGCGATTGCGGCGAGCTGTTGGTGGGTGAGAATGTACTCACTGCCAAAAGACAACACCACCACCGAAGCTCTCTCTGATTTTCCTCCAGGAACGGCGCTATGTGACCGTGGGCAAGCCACGGAATCATCACCACACGAAGCTCTCTCTGATTTTCCTCCACCATTGTTGATGCACCTCAATTTTCAATCAACAAAGCATAAGCACACTACTTTCAAAGTCCCACGGGTTTTTATTGACAAATTTTCTTGATCATAAGGCCCTGGGTGGCGGGCTGTTCTCATCCACTTCAATAGTCAAATGTCAATTAGTAAAAGTACCACAAATATTTAACACTTTTAATTGTGAATGTAGTGTAAAATTGCTATTGTTTGTCTAACCATTAAAGTAGATGATATTTAAGTATAGTACTGGTGGGATGATAAACTTGTTTCATTTTAGTGGTGACTGTTTCTAGTGGGCTCTGTTACATTATTTTTGTTTATTGGGTGCTTCAATTCTGACATCCATATTTAGTCGCTGCAAACCTCATCTTCACTGTCAATTTGTCAGTCATTAGGTAAAGGGGCTCAACGGATAAATAAAAAGCTAATGCAAAGTGGAGATTCATTCAGTCTGCCTGTCCCGTACAGCAATTATTTGAGCAGATTTACAGAACTTTTCTGTTTTTGGTTCCCCACTAGGTACGTACCAGCTTTAAATTTTACCGAATTAATTTAAAACAATTTCTTCGATGTTTTAAATTCTCAAATCAATTTAAATCAATTATTTGAGCCGATTTACAGAACTTTTCCATTTTTGGTTCCCCAACAGGTACGGATGTGAGTAAATAATTTAATTAGATTAAATAATTATAGTATATTTATATTTTAAAAATATATCTGAAGTATGTCAAGAGATATCATAAAATTTACTCATCAAATATAAAATTTATCTAACACTTTTTACTTCATCTTTTATAACAATGCGTCACGGCCCTGCCATTGTAATTTTGAATAAAATGAATGACATTGTCATTGATAATAAGTTTAAAGATTTAGTAGCAAAAGCCTCTTGGCTTAATAAGTTTAAAGATTTAGTAGCAAAAGCATTTAGATTAACTATTAGTGTTTAGGGTATAGAGATTAGTGTTTAGCGTATAGTATTTACTAGTGAATGTAAGGAGTATTGAGTTGAATGACATTGTAATTGATTAATGTAAAGATTGATTTAGTTTGTTGATCCTTGTAATACCTGAACAAACCAATGCAAAAAATGATGTCCTGTAGATTATGCTTCCGCAAAACTACTGACATGCATATCAATATGACATTTACACAACACTTGGTGCCAATAGATTTTTGTAGAATAGTACGAAAAAATAATTTAAAATACGTATTAGGTTAATATTACATATTAATATTATATGTATATATTATAGTTAACTAAATATTGAATAATATTAAAATAATGTATGATTAAACATATACAATATAGTTATAATATTAATTTATAATTAATTACAAAACAACAAATTAAAATAAATCTTAGAAATAATTTATATTAATATTATAAACCATGTATATTAGTATATATATTTGTTTATATACTAATAAATTTAATAGTATTTAATAAGTTACTCATAAATAATTTAATATTAAAATTAATATAATATTAAAATTAATTTAATATTGTTATAATCTACATCCCTTATTTTTACTATCCAAGGTTCTGTAAGAGAAGAATAGATAGTTGGACAAGGATTCATATGTCCCTTGAGGCAATGCGTCCTTGTTATATAGTGTATTTAATATTAATACTAAATAATCTATGTTTAAACATAATAATATAGTTATAATATTAATTTATAATTAGTTACAAAACAACAAATTAAATTCTTAGAAATAATTTATATTAATATTATATTATTATTTGCCATATAATTAATATTAAAATTAATTTAATATTGTTATAATCTACATCCTTTATTTTTACTACCTTGGTTTGTGTAAGAGAAGAAATAGATAGTTGGACAAGGATTCGTATATCCCTTGCTCTTAAGTTTTGCTGGTGATGTTGAATATATAATTGTTAAAAATTGATATGAGAATTTCAACTATTTAGGGTATAGAGATTAGTGTTTAGGGTTTAGAGTTTAGGTTTATGATGGAGGGTTCAATGTTGAGGTTTAGGGATTAAATTTAATTTTAAAGGTTTTAATGTTAAAGATGAACTTTGTGGGAAAATTTTAATTCATAAACCATTTAACTTTATTAACATAATTGTATAAACTAAATATGTAAACAAACATGTAATCTATTTTAACAAAGTTGATTGTCAAAATTTCAAATTAGTTAATCTAAATGCTTTTGCTACTAAATCTTAAACTAATACAAACCAATGCACCATTGGCATGAACGTCCTTGTTATAAAATATATTTAATATTAATATTAAATATATTATATTATTAAATATATAATACATTGAATAATTATGATTAATATATAATATTTTATTTAAACAATATTTATTATATTTAATATATTTGATATATTTAATAATTATTTCATATATTTTAAATATAAAAACACATTTAATTGTTTGGTTTTTTAAGGATATAGAATATTAGTTATTTAAAAATAAATAAAGTTGTCATTTAAAAAAAAAAGACCAAAACAAAGTTCTATAGTTAGATTTAACTCAACACTACATTGAAAACGTGTAATATAGATAAATGAGAAGGAAAACTATATGGTACCATTAAATTGGTGTTAGAACATGGTATACAAACAATATTATTTAACTATATTTGCTTAACCACAAATATAATCCACAATTAAATTCTTAAAAGATAATATAACTCATGAATGATAATGACTTAGACAAGAACATACTGCAGCTCTAAGCACATCAGGGATTTGTTATCTGACATTAAATTTCACAGTAAATTTATTTATAATAGAAAACTACCTAAAACGCATACACTTATGGCCAAGGAAGAAGCTTAGAGAAATTTGATATATAATTTTACTTGATCAAAATAACAAAACTAGTTTATAGTAAGAAAGAAAGAATTATATTAATACCCGCACACAACCAAAATAGGTCAAGCTCTTAGCAAATGAAATTAGGAGTCAACTCTCCAGAAATCTGCCCACTCTCCATGAAAATGAAATCACAGCTGCAAATAATCTAAAAGAAGTTTTGGTTCTGAACGGCCGTTCAAATGCATCATCCACTCCCAAACGTACTCAACAGGAGCAGCTCCAACACTGGCAACGAAATAGACGTATGCTGGTAATGACTCTCATTGTGTTTGCACGAAAGATTTTACATATACCAAGTAACATTTAAAGATGTGATGTAAGCAATTTGGCCCCAAGCAGAGGGTAAGGGCATCATTATTTCTGTCACATTCTACTTTTGACAGAGATGTCACAATGCAGATCTTATTCTCTAATTTAAGGCCTTTTTTTAACACCTTACCTCTCCTTATGGACTTTTAAAAAGTTTCACGTCTCTTATACTCTCAGAGCTAACTATTGCATTATCTTTTTAGATAATTAAATAATAGCAAGAAACAAGAAGCTTTCTGATTATCTCCCATATTTTTTAATCAACTTTTTATTTCCTTGGTTCTTCCAATCTCTTATTAGTTGAAAGTAAAGGCTTTCTATAATTTAATAAACTGCAGAACAGATTAGTAAGCTTGTCCAAGAAAATATGTGTGGCCAATCCTAGTAGCCATCAATGAGAAAGAAAATAAGAAAAATTAAACTTGAAATTATATAAAGGGTAAAAGGGAAAATAGAGAAAAATAGGAAAATGCAACTTCAAGTGATAAAAAGCATACAGGGGAATAAGTAAAACTAAGTTATTTATCTGAGATGTAAAACTAAGTTATTTATCTGAGATGTAAGAGGTAAAAAGAATGAAGTGGCTACTTGAAGTTATTTATTTTATATGTGAAAGACAAAACAGTAAAAATGAAAACTAACTATAAAGCGCCTTCAAGTCTTAGAGAAGATCTTGTGTTTGTGAGTAGTTGTATGTTTATACTTGGCGGAAGACTAGTCCATGGTCACTGTGATTTATGTCGATGTGCATAACGTACCTAAAATCCCCTGATTTAAGTCGCAAACTAACTAACGAACTAGCTGGCTTAGGCATTTCATTAGAAATGCTAAAAGTTTTTATTGACAGGTGTCTTGCATGTAAAGGCAACGTGGAGTCAGAAAATATATCATCCAAATCAGAGCAACAACAACAATAGTAACCGTGGGCTGACCAAGAAAATGGACGATCTAGGGTTTGAGAAGGATATTGTAGTGCCCTCATACACCTCACAGCCCATTAAAACAGAGTTCATCTCTTCTTCTGCTTTGGCTGGACATATTTGCAAGATAATTAGCCGTGTCTTGTGCGAAAAACAAAGCTGGCAGAAGCTCGGAAGGTTGGAGATTGGAAGACTGTATTGAGGAACAGTGATGCAGCGATTGTGGCTGGTGCCGACTCTTCACCAAAGGGGTACTTGCATTTTGGAGTGTAAAAGTTATTCATTTGTAGATTTATGAGATTTTGGGTAAATTTGACAAGTTGAGCAGTCCGTATTTGAGGTGTTATCGATGCATATGAGAGCTCTAACAGTTTGTGATGTTGACAAATATTTATACAAATGATTTATGAAAATGTATTTTTTGGGCTACTCATGGTTCAAGAAATTATGATGCCTATGTCGTTGCTGATTTAGGGTTTTGAAATGTATTCAAAACAGGTTTTTTTGGCTACATATGATTTAAGAAAATAGGATGTCTGTGTCCTTACTGATTTAGGGTTTTGAAATGTATTGAAAACAGGTTTTTCTTGGCTAAATATGGTTTAAGAAAATATGATGTCTGTGTCCTTACTGATTTAGGGTTTTTTAATCTATTGTCAGGTTTCTGGGCTCCATATGCTTTAAGAAATTATGATGCCTATGTCCTTCCTGATTTAGGGTTTTAAAATGTATCTCCAGTTTGTTTTGGCTAAATATGGTTAAGAATTATGTTGCCTTTGTCCTCGCTCCTCAGTCCTCACTGACTTACTATTGTGAAAATCTTTACAGTTAAAGCTACTGTGGCCTTTTTGGGTTCTGTCTACATCGCTGATTCAGTACCTTAATTTGGAGAAGGGAATTCCTTCTCAATCAACTCACCCTTATAATCATACATTGAGAGCCTACAACAGTATACCTACGATTTGAGGCTCCTTTCTATCATAGAAAATGAAAGGAAACTCTTTCAATTTTTAGCCATCCATTTTTAGCAAATTTTTAGTCATCCATTTTTAGCCAAAGGTTGAGATGCATGATGAATTTTTAGCAAATTTTCTATAGGGATGTCGTTATTCTCCTAAAGTGTAGTAGGGAAAGAAATTTCTATTAATGTGGACAAGCGGTCAAAATTGTTGGATGTGAAGTCCGACTCTTCAATTTATATTCCCTGTTTGTCTCTTCACCTTCTCTTGAAGAGAATTGTATATATATGAGGGAAAGATCATATGTATGATGCTGCAAATAATAAGAAGATTATTGCCCTGTTTTCCTGTGGACGTAGCCACATTGGCGAACCACGTTAAATATCTGTCTCTGTGTTCTACTTTGTGTGTTGTTTATTTATCTAATTTTTAACAATTGGTATCAGAGCAGTGAGATCCAGGGAGAGCAGGTTGGATAGGGTTTACAAGGTTTGTTGCAAAGATTACTGGGAGCTTGAGAATCTGTGTTTCCCAAAATGGTCAAGAGGCGTGTGTAGGAAGTGTGTGTAGGAGGACATGCTATAGGGGTTTGGTTTGCAGGTTTTGCATATCATTGTGGATGTTCCTTGGTACTACATGTTTACATTTTCTATGTGATGCTGTTAGTAGACTTGGTATCCCTTGATCACTTGTGATGGTGCCTTATTTCTGGAATGTTAACAAAGTGACGCATTGTATGCGCTCATTCCAGGTTTGCATTCATCTGGACATTTCTGGTATCCCTTGATCACTTGTGATGGTGCCTTATTTCTGGAATGTTAAAAAGTGACGCATTGTATGCACTCATTCTAGGTTTGCATTCATTTGGACATTTCTGGTATCCCTTGATCACTTGTGATGGTGCCTTATTTCTGGAATGTTAACGAAGCGACGCATTGTATGCGCTCATTCCAGGTTTGCATTCATCTGGACATTTCTCATGCAGTGGGAGCTCCTGGATGTACAATAGGCCATGGAAAGCAGACTTCAAGTGGGAGGTTGTTCAGATGTGACGTTGCAGCATGAATCGAACTTCAAGTGGGAGATTGTTGGATGTGAAGTCCGACTCTTCAATTCATATTCCCTGTTTGTCTCTTCACCTTCTCTTGAAGAGAATTGTATATATATGAGGGAAAGATCATATATATGATGCTGCAAATAATAAGAAGATTATTGCCCTGCTTTCCTATGGACGTAGCCACATTGGCGAACCACATTAAATATCTGTCTCTGTGTTCTACTTTGTGTGTTGTTTATTTATCTAATTTTTAACAAAAATACCCAAAGCTCCAACCTACAGAACGTAACCCTAAAATCCTACCATCTACAATGAAAATAGCTGTTTAAAAGTCAAAGAAATCTAACTCAGAGAAGAAAAAACATAATGAAGATGAGTTAGAAATCAGTGCTTTGTTTCGCATATCAATATCATCACTTATTTGAGTTCATAGGTAGAAAAAAGAGTAATTACCATTAATCAGTTCACAGGTAGAAAGAAGACTAATTACCATTAATCAGTTGAGCATGGTCAATTCTATATCTAGTGATTTTCATAGAAGAGTGCCCTAGGCAAAGGAAATCGCCATAGCTTAACAAGTCTGTAGTTAAACATTGTGAGCATGTCTTTGTCATTGGTAGAAGTACAATTGGGCCTTTCATGTGATAAGTAGAATCAATGTGACTTCTAATTTCTCGGTAAACTCTTATGCTTCTATTCAAAATAAGACATTATCTTGGAAGAGGTGTAAAAGACTCTTATGATTCTATTCAAAATAAGACATTATCTTGAAAGAGGTGTAAAAGGTGCCTAGAGATGAGGGTGATTTTGTTTTTGATTATCTAACACAACTTTTACTCTATTTATGAAAGAACTTTCTGGTCCTTTGCAAGGCTGAGTGTCTCTTTGTTTTCTCCTAAAGGGCATTCTTTCATGTGACTGAGGTATATAGGTATAGAGGAGAAACATACATGTGAAGCTACGGAATCTGACAAGCAGAAAGCATTAACTGGTGTAACTGGTATTTTGTCCGAATTGGCTCACTCCAGCAAGTTAACAAGGATGACTGTTTTGAATAGACGACGTGAATCAACAGATCTAGTGAGACTAACACCTATTAGTTCATCTTTATCAATTGCACTGAGCAGAATACAACAGAGTTTTGTACTGTGAGTATTCATACCTGTCTCGAAATGAATTTTTGACATATTTTCAAAGAAACTGTTTGTTTTATCTGCTTGTTTGGTAGCATTGTCATAATGATCTAGCTTGAGTCATATTTTTTGTCTTGTGTGTTTTACAGAGCTGACCCCCACTTACATGACATGCCCATTGTGCATGCCAGCAATTTATTTCTACAATTGACAGGTGTGATTTTAACCTAGTGAATTAGAAGGTAGTTTATGGTTAAAAATGAGATGAATCTTAACAACAATTGGCCTCATGGATGGTAAGAGAAATAGTGACCCCGCAATTGGCCTTATGGGTAGTTAAAAAACAGTGACCCATTTTTGTGAGGGAAAGTGATTATGCAGTGCTTTTGCATAACAAATTAGGACTGTACTGAAACCCTATCAAAGCAAAATGTCAAAGACTGTAACTACACAGAAAATAGTAGAAACTAAGAAAATGAAAAATTAAAATTAAAAATCTCAGAAAAATTTAGGAACTTGCATCAACTTGTTGTTACATTGGTAAAGTTGTTCTGACTTCCATACCTTTGTTCACTGCAGGACCTTGCAAATGGATTTTGGAGTGTTTTACCTCAGTTTCTCACAGCTTCTTCTGATGTGTTTCTCGCAATATCTTTTCCAAATCTGAATAAAATGATTTAAAATATATCTTGAAGCCACTTGTCCACTTGTTTTAAATGCATTCGTTATATGCATTTACTTGATTTAAACTCTATTCATGTGCGTTCATTTGGTTTAAATGCCACCCACTATATGTATTTAAAACTATTTATTTTATTATTTAAAAATTCAACAAAAAATCTATTTTTTCACTGCTATTCACAACATAGACTAATAGGAAGAGAGATAAATGATATTTTTAAAATTATGAAATAAAAGAAAATATTTATAGACTATAGTTTGGTGTTAGAAATTTTTAATTCTATTAGATGATTGGCTGAATAGTTAGAAAATTTGCATTGAGCGGATGCAATAGTAATCCTATAGGAACTAATAAAATATACTGTTTTAAGAAAA
Organism: Cunninghamia lanceolata; assembly: GCA_027924645.1. Classification (NCBI taxonomy): domain Eukaryota; kingdom Viridiplantae; phylum Streptophyta; class Pinopsida; order Cupressales; family Cupressaceae; genus Cunninghamia; species Cunninghamia lanceolata. Next base: position 11,372,688 of record BSBN01000870.1, on the reverse strand, counting down.
AAATTGAAATCAGTATAATAGAAATAATGAAATAGAATTTAAAATAATAATAAAAAATAAAAATAAAAAATAAAAAAATTTATAGAAATTTAATTTTTTGAATTTTTTTGAAATTTATTTACATGTTTACGGGCTTTCAGCCCTTCCTACGACTGTAGGACGCCTCTCTGGTAATAATATTTTTTTTTTTTTAAAGATTTTGAGGTTAGATTAGTAAGTTATTGTGGGAATTAAATGAATAAAAATAAATATATTTAGCTTTCAATTTTTTTTTTTTTAAGATTTTGAGGTTAGATTAGTAAGTTATTGTGGGAATTAAATGAATAAAAATAAATATATTTAGCTTTCAGTTAGAAATAGATATATATTGTCAAATATGAAAAAAAGGGTTTTGTGAAGCAAACATCTCAGAATTTGTAAACTAATTCTTACCTAGATTTAGTTCAAATTTTTGCCTAGAGAATTGATCTTTGTGTTTGCAGAAGTGAACCTAGGGTGTATAAAATTGACAACTATTATAGATTTGCCTCAACATTCCTATCATGGAGTCATAGATCTAGTTTGGATGTAGCTCATGATATATGGCCTTTTTAGGAGAAATCCAAGAAACTAGGTTGTGTAAACTGTCCTTTCAAGGGGGAGACATCTTAGAGACTATCTAAGAAGTGCTTGAAAAGGATTTTATATAAGGTGTTGCTTATCGTAAGGTTAATCTTGATATTTCCTGTATGTTCGTTACTAATATCTTTTATCATCACTAGTGATAGAGAATTGACAAAGGCACTAGTTGTTATTATATTTAGGAAAAAATTAGGCATGGCATAGGGGTTGCTATCAATAGCATCACCCATGTGGCAATGAAGTGTTCCCTTTTGAATAGGTTTTGAGTTTTTGAGGGTTGGCATTGATACAAATTGTGTGTGGCATCAAGTCAAGGTTGATGGCATTGGTGAAGAAGGTAGCCAACATGCAGGATTTCCTCAAAGGCTTTGGGGGTCCATACAATCGCTAGATGAATGTCCTAGAACTAGATGAGAAGGAAAATAAATCACCCCATTAGGAACATTTCAATATGGAAAAGGTAGCTAAGGACAAAGTTCTTACAACACAGAATTGGGTTGGTCAAAATAGAGATGACTTATGGCTCCTTGTTCATCAACACGGACAACGACTAGCTCTTCTTAGTAAAATTATTGTATTGGTGGTGGTTGATGTCATAATGCTTCACTTTGTTTCAAGACATATAGAAGATTGTCCTATGATGGTGGCTAGGTATGATTTGTGAATGGCATGTCTGTACCATCCTCTTGCTAGTTATTAGTTTGAATTGCCAATATGGGTTATAAGTAGTTTTAGACTATAAGTATGTTTTGTTGTCACAAGGTCATTTTGGTTTTGTTGATGGATAGATTGACACATGAAACACAAGTAGGGTGGAGATCACCTTACCTCTCTTGAAAAGATAATTGATCATAGAATAAATCACATCCAAGGTCTTGGGAGTCGGGTCACAACCATATTATGCAAACTAAGTGGTCAATGTGGTCTATATGCTCAAGGGGCCTGATTTTACTTTAATCAAACTAGGTTCTACTTATCTAGATCCTAATATATTGATTTGTAACAAAAAGGACCAAAAGGATTTAAGGTGATGCAAGAAAGGTTATATGAGTGCTTTTAAATCAATCTTTAATCAATAATAACCTGAGAAATCAAATAACTATAATGCTAAGATTAGTATTAACCATATCTTTCACATTAACATTGATGTGAGATTCTAAGGAATTTAAATGAGAAAGTAGAAATAACATTCAACCATTGTATTACACACATAGGTTAAATGCAAATCCATAATTCACTTTTTAAGATTTATCACTAAAACACTTTATTTTCTCAAGTAATGAATGAATCAAGAAGGATTTTAGGCACTACACTGGCATATGAGCATATAGATTTGAAAAAACATGAACTATTATATTGATTTTCTTGAAATTGTAGGTACAAATCCGACAAGATACTACATTGGAATTCTAGTTCTTTCTTCAAATTGTCTCTTTCAAATGATTGAAAAGCAAATCTAACTTATGCAAAATTAACTAGAATGCAAAAAAAATCTATGCTATTAGACCATTGGGCCCATATACAATATAGGATTCATCCTTTTTTAGATCCAAGGAAAAAACCAAAAGCTATTTTAAAGATCCATGCAATATGTTATCTTCAACTTTTATGCATGTGAACTAGAAATCTAGAAGAAAGATACCCTATTTTTAGATAAAGACCATGCAAAATATTTTAACAACTTCATGAAAAGTACATGCGAAATTGGGAACCACTTTATAATTTCAGTGGGACCCTTTTACATCGCCTAAAAGAATAAATTGAATTAAATATTATTATTCCAAAAATAGTGTGTTTAGTTGGAAATTCCTTTGGCATCCTATCTTTGTTTGAACTCTATAAAATCTACCTGATATTCACTTTATCTTCATTAGGACCATCAAGCCAATCTAATTTGAATTTGGTCTCTTCAAAAAAATTATGAACAAAATCTACCTAGATGTTCAACTGTTGAATGTCTCTCTCAATTAACCTAAAATTAGATTTAGTTTCCAGACATTTGTCCAAGGTACAGTCTTATCAAAATCTAAAGAACCATTCAATTCATCTTCCATTTTCTTCCATAAGGCCTCTTTTACAACTTCACATGTATCCGTCTTATGCTTGTCTTTTAGGTATAATTCTAGGCGTATAGTTTATTGAGAAATGGTGAGCACCTACAGATTACATCCTTGGACAGAAATAATAAAAATATATAATAGTATATTGATGATTTTTTGATGTCTATTACAATGCAAGGAATTGGCTTTTTAAAGCCTTGTTATTCCCGTATATAACTTCTTATGGGAAAGTAACAGCCCAAAAACTAACCAACTAATTATTTACCTATATTTATTTAACTAACAATGTAATACTACTATTATGCTAACATTCCCCCCTTATTAAATTGTTCCTGCAATAGTACCAAGGTACCCCCCTTTAATGCTAAAATACTCAACAAAGCTGATTACATAATATGAATACATATTTTATAGAGATCTTCTCCCAAAGAACAAATCCTAAACCAGGCAAGGGTCCATCATGCTATCTCATCTACCCTCAGAAAGGCATAGCTTCGAGTTGTGTTCTTGAGCTCTTTAGTCCCAAGCTCTCAAATCACAGGGTCTTGAATTATTCGACAATGGACCCTAAGAGATATGACAGATCTCTGCCATGTTGTCTAGTGACCGCAAAAGGGTATAATTCAAGATCATATACTCTTTGAAGCTCACTGGACAACAATCCATATTGAGCTCAACACCAAACCCCAAACCTGTCTCCAAAACAAAATCTTCACAAAACATACATTCTTCAAATCTGTCAGCTCCGTCAGCATCAACAAAGAAAAGAAAAACAACCAAAACCAAAAACGCTTCTCATGCAAAGCATGATCTCAAAGCAAGAAGCTAACTTGAGATGATGGAAAATCCTCCATCCTCTGATGCCGCCTGCCTCCAATATGACCCTATTACACTTTAACCAATTGATGTCTTGGATGAGTCTTTGGAGGCCTCGTCAGGGGTAGTATAAATGGCCCCGAGAGCACAAGCAATGTTTGATGTAGCCATGATAAAATGAAATGAACAAAGTGTCAGATTCCACCAAAAGTGCACCCTTTACAATATATCCTTATAACTCCAAAACATGTAATTTTAACTTTAACATCACACTTCGCAAAATATTTCACCACCACATATGTAATAGGACCAACTCAAAAATACATGAGGCTTAAACAATTAATATCATACCTTAAATCTCAATTTAAAAATCAAACCACAAAATATGCTTCCCCTTATTTCTTCCAATTCCCTTATTTCTCCCAGTTCCTTATATATAAAAATTTAACTACTTATATCTCCCTTTTCAAACTTTTTACTCTTCCTTTTAAAACTTTTTTTTGTTTTTAACTTTCTCAAAAAATAGAGTACTTAAAAAGTTTTAAGTGGTCATTTTAAACTTCATAAAATATTTTGGTCATTTTAAACTTCATAAAATATTTAAGAAGTTTATAAAAGTACCTTTCTCTTTTAACATGTATGTCACATCTAAAACTTTAAAAACTTCCTTTGAGACACCCTTGGTCTATCACCGCCCAACAAATTAACACAAACTCTATCCTTCATAGCATCAATGTGGACAGCATTACCATTTAAACTCTCTTCAATATTGTTATTATGCGCAGCAATTTTCTCCCACATTGGTGTGAACCTGCACCTTACATAGCTGGAAATATATGTATTAAATAGAAGACAGATCACCAATGTTCTCATAGATCCATAGTCGGCCTGGCAACAGCATCACAGGAAGATGTTTCAGGCAGCACTAACATCTGATTTAAAAACACCTTCAAATCTCATTACACACAGCAATGTAGATACCATGCACCTAACTGGCAGTGTCTTTATTCTTCTTCAAAGCACTTAATATTCCTTCTACAAAGCATCGTATAGCATCAGTCTTCTACAAATGTTCTTAGTTTCAGCAACATAGATTTTTTTTTCAAGCAACAAATACAGTGGTTTTAAAATGGCTCCCAAATTGCAGGAATCACAACCTTAATCTCCTCTTCAAATCTCTGACTAGTGCAAAATCAATACTTGCGGCCTCTTAGACAGGCCATTGCAGCATTTTCTGGCAGTGCTTCAACCGTTAGAATCCTCACACAGGCCATTGCTCAACAACGCCATTTCTCCACATTTTATTCCTGTCTACAGTCCATGAACAACTCACATTGCACAAGAAGCTTTGATACCATATTGAGAAATGGTGAGCACCTACAGATTACATCCTTGGACAGAAATAATAAAAATATATAATAGTATATTGATGATTTTCTGATGTCTATTACAATGAAGGGAATTGGCTTTTTAAAGCCTTGTTATTCCCGTATATAACTTCTTATGGGAAAGTAACTTCCCAAAAACTAACCAACTAATTATTTACTTATATTTATTTAACTAACAATGTAATACTACTATTATGCCAACATAGTTCATCCTTTTCAAATTCCTCAAAATTTCGTGTAGCTTGATACATGTATTTTTGGTCCTATAGAATCTTGAATTTGTATTCTATCATGATATCTATCTTTAAGTTAATTATATTAATAATTTTGCAATAAAGTTTAGCTCCTCATCTTGAAGGATATTTTCTTTCTTTAGGTTTGATGGATTCATCCCATTCCATTCCTTCAAGTGCTTGTGTTCTTGTTCAAGCTTATTTTCCTATGTCCTGAAGTTATTCATGAAATAATCTATTCATCAAGTTCCAATTAATAGGCTCAATAATAACATATGAAACCTTGGTCCAAGTCCTTATTAGCTTCCCCCAAAAATGGGGATATCCATTGGTCAATTACATTTGACCTTTTCTTTATTAGTTAGAAAAAATCAATTGTTGGAATTAAGGTGCCATCAACCATGTAAATTCCATGTTTATTTATTCATATTATTTTTTGTACTTCACCCATAAGGGATGTATAGTTTCACTGATAGTGTTTAAAACATATTTACTAGTACGGTAAATAATTATTACTAGCAACAATAATCAATTATCTTACCGAGAGTTTGTTACAAAAATACATTTACTAGTTGGCATCATGGGAAATTGCAAATGGTGATTTGGGAGAATCTAGGTACCGCCTTTTGTAATGAGCTATTTTTGTTATTTATGGCAATTGTCATAAGCTGTAAGAGCATCTACGACACCCAGAAGTTGTCATAAGATTGTATGATAGTTATGATAGCAATAATTGAGTTGTAAGATGCTATTTTTGACCTCAGGCACCCATGGATGCAAGATGCTCTATGACAGATGTAAGAGGTCATTAATTGTTGGCATACATGTAAGATTCCAAGGAGGGCATTGAGAATCCCAAGTTGGATGCTATTTTCATGGTTGTTCATCTTCTATATATTATGATGCATTGTAAGTGTTGTTTAGAGTGAGTTAGACTTGTACAAGTATTGTTAGAATACTATCAGATTGAAGGCTGAGGAGAGATTGGTGTTGATGTATTCTAATCTCATATTTGCATATAATACAAGTTTGTGCCTCTCTTTTGTGTGGAAATTTTTACCTAAAATAGTTTTCTCCATGAGCATACCATGTTATGTGTTCAATTATTTGATATGTTGTTTATGGGTGTTATAGTTAAATTATTTCTATTACAATCTCCATTCGATTGTACACATATATGTATCCATATTGTTGAGATCAGATTTCTACTTGTAGTTGTTTACCTTCATTTCTAACATTTGGTATTAGAGCTGAGACAGTTCTAAATCTTGGATGGGAGTGTGAAGGCTTTTTGAGCTATAGTGGGAGTTCTAGTTGCATTTGTTTTGTAGATTTTATGTTGAAATCATGGCTACAACAACAACTCATTTGGACATAGAGAAGTTCAATGGTACGATCTATGAGTTGTGGAAGATGAAAATGGAGGATCTGCTTGAAGAAAGAAACCAATGATTGGTTGTTACAAAAGAGAAGAAACCCGATGATGTTAGTCAAGATGAGTGGGATAGACTGGATAAAAAGACACAAGATATAATATGGTCGTGTCTTGCAAACTTTGTTCTACTAAATGTCTCTTCTGAGAAGATTGCATATGCTTTGTGGAAGTGGCTAGGTGAAATATATCAATCTAAAAGTCTCGTAAACAAACTCTACCTAAAGTAAAATTTATTTTCTTTAAAAAAAGTAGAGGAGATGGTGACTAAATTATATAATTAGATTTTGATATAAATCAATATCATGTTTCTTCATGAAAAATAGATTATATAAAATCTTAAATCAAATTTATAATGTGAATTAAATGGATAAGTTGGTATGATTAAAATATTTTTGAAAAGTGATTGTGGTATTAAATAATATGATATTTCATAATTATTGTGTGTGCAATTGATCATAATTATTATGGGTGAATAGTGGGATGTTAATCATGTTTCTTTGATTATGCATACTCTAGATACATATTTGATATATGCAATGACTATGCAAGTGTATATAGATCACTAGTACGATAATGGGAGATACATCAGGAACTCTAATCCATCCCATCTCACATGATGAAGTAGTGTGATTTGCCTACATGTACAACCAATTTAGATATTTATTTTCACCATAAGCGATTGAGACTCCATGTACAAGCCATGTGATTTCATAAGTAATCAGTCTATTTCTATGTATAATTATATGCATTTAACACAATACAAAATTATAAGCTATAATATAGACTTTCCCTAAATAGAATATATGCAGGATTACCTTTAACTATAATTATGCATGGAATAAAAACCATGCAATTGCTATATATATCTAAGCATTTTTCACATTGCAAATATAGAAAATTATAATTAGGAACTAACAATCTATTGGCCATTAGACCACATTTTCTTGTTCTCGCTCTATTTGAAATAAATTTCCTAAACTCTATGCTTGAATCTTAGCACTGCAATAGAAAACTGTGGGGATCTCCAGTACATAAAATAAGGCCACCTCTATGTGAACAATCAATATGCCATCACATTAGTTTATTTTCATTCTTTGTAACATTACCTATGAGAAATGATAAGACCCACTAGATAAACTAAGATTATATCCAAAAATATTTGGTTGCCACTATGGTAGCTCACATGACAAACTTGGAAAGAATATTATGCACATAATCATATAGAATACAATCTTATAGATGTATCCATGGATTTAATGATTTCTCAATATTAAACCATCAAAGAAGATAAAAATAGTCCTTTAAAATAGCATATGTCATAAAGCGTGGCCAATGTTGACATGAGAAACTCCTTACTCAATCACCAAGAGAAAGTCTTCCATTCATGAACCCTTCACATCATTGAAAATATAAAAAATACTCATGCATGCATCAATCATTTCAATAGAACCATGACGATTCTTTCCCTTTAGAAACCACATCCCTCTTTCATCAAGTAATCCAAATAATAATTTTAGGTCCATAGTTTTAAAATCTCTCAAGTAATTGATAATAGTAGAGCAAACACACAGATTAAACCATTACTGTGCAGGAATATCAAAGCATAAAATATATTATATTAATGTCATCGGATGATTTTACAATGCATTACATTGGCTTTATAAAAGTCTCTTCCTTTTAACTATTTGATAACTACCTCCATACGGGAATGTAACTCCCACAAACTAACCAACTAACTATTGCTTTATTTACTAACATTTATTTAATATGCATAAACTAACAATGTAATACTATATGACTATTGTGCGAACATTCACCCCCTTATTACATTGTTCTTGCAAAAGTACCAAGGGACCCCCTGAATGCTAACATACTCAACAAAGATGATTACATAATATGAATACATATTTTATAGAAGATCTTCTCCCAAAGAACAAATCTTGAACCAAGCAGGGCTCCATCATGCTGTCTCATCTACTCTCAGAAAGGTGTAGCTTCGAGCTGTGTTCTTGAGCTCTTTAGTCCCAAATTCTCAAATCATAGAGTCTTGAATTATTTGACAATAATCCCTAAGAGATACGACAGATCTCTATCATTGTCTAGTGACCGCAAAAGGGTATAATTCTTGATCATATACTTTGAAGCTCGCTGGACAAAAATCCATATTGAGCTCAACACCAAATCCCAAACCTATCTCCAAAACAAAATTTTCACAAAACATACATTCTTCAAACCCATCAGCATCAACAAAGAAAAGCAAAACAACCAAAACCAAAAACGCTTCTCATGCAAAGCATCATCTCAAAGCAAGAAGCTAACTTGAGATGATGGAAAATTCTCCATCCTCCGATGCCGCCTGCCTCCATTATGACCTTGTTACACTTTAACCAACTGATGTCTTGGATGAGTCTTTGGAGGCCTCATCAGGTGTAGTATAAATGGCCCTAAGAGCACAAGCAATGTTTGATGTAGCCATGATAAAATAAAATGAACAAGGTGTCAGATTCCACCAAAAGTGCACCTTTTACAATATAGTGTAAACACAAATATATCCTTATAACTCTATTGTTTTCCACCTTATTACTCCAAAAGCAAAAACATACCCTTATCTCTCCTACAAATAAAATCATAGCATTCCAAATAGTTCTTAGCACAAAAAATAATGCTCTTACATCATTGTGAGTTTTGAACCAAGAACCTTATAACTCCTCTTTAATAATGAACTTTTAAACCAACTATGCTAGTTATAAACATTAATTTTTATGTAACATGAGAAATAAGTAATAGCAATACTTAAAATAAAAATTACTGCTTCTCTATTCAAATCAACATCCTAAAATGCATACCTCCCTTAAACCATAATTAATTTCACTATATTGATCGACCACCTCCTCTAAGATACCTTCTTCTCTACTCTTTTCCAGTCAATGGAGGTGTGAAGATTGCATTTAGAAAAATATGCTTATGGCTTTTGTATATTGTAATGATAATATTCTATGAGATGTCTCACAAATCATGCAAATCTTCTCTCTACGCAAACTTATTCTCCTATCATATTCAACCTTTACTCCTCAATGATTTCATTCCTTGTTCATATGGACTTCACTAACATACTTCTTGGTCACAGCCATAACAAGTCCATGGTCCACATCTAATATACTCGTGCCAATAGCAAACGAGTTCTACACACAACAAAAGAATTCACATGCATGTTTAGGAATCTACACCTTACATAGATTAGCTGGAAATGGATTATTCGGTCCGCACTTGATTGACAAAAATGCCTAATTAAATCTTTGATCTCTTTTCTATGCTTCCACATAGAAAATCATGCTTGTCTATGCTGGTCATTCCACACAATAGAATGTATCATATTTCATCACGCCTTCCTACTACATATGGTCCGATCTAGAGTGGCCTTCCACAACAATGATGATTACGCACCACGGATAAAGGTTTGTTTGATCCGGAATCAATTTGTTCAAACGCTGGTCTACTCTTCCATGCGGCATTCCTCCTCTTCACAGGCACAAAGATATGAAAGCTCTGATACCATATTGATAATGGTAGAGCGAACACATAGATTAAACCATTACTGCACAAGAATATCAAAGCATAAATATATTATATTAATGTCATCGAATGATTTTACAATGCATTACATTGGCTTTATAAAAGCCTCTTCCCTTTAACTATTTGATAACTACCTCCATACGGGAATGTAACTCCCACAAACTAACCAACTAACTATTGCTTTATTTACTAACATTTATTTAATATGCATAAACTAACAATGTAATACTATATGACTACTATGCCAATAGATGATAGATCATAAAATAACACATGCAATTTAGTAATATATTGTATATATGGAAGTGATGGGATGAAATACAACAAAATAAAGTGGCTTATATAAGCCTTCTTACATTTTCTCATGCATCAAACACACGATTACATACCAAACTATTGAAACCACTTACCAAACATTAACACACAAACTATGAACATATGAACCTTGGTTTAAGTCCTACAACAAACAAACACAACATAACAATCTAATACACTAGGAATTTTAGATCATATGGACAACAAAAGGCAACACTATTCACCTAATACTCTTCTAAATGTGGTGAGAATAGAGACAAATTTAGGCTCATCAAACTAATTATTTGTTGAAGGTTCTAAGTATGGAGACAAAGTTCCTCATGTTTCTTTCACTAACTTGGAAATCATAACTAGTCAACATGCTACTTATCTTTTTGATGTTACATTTGATTTGTGCTCCTTCTTCTTCTATCATTACAAGTGTAATTGATTCAATGATATCCTCATTAGCAAAAGAGCCATCCTCTTTATTTCTTCTCACTTCCAATCCCACCTTAAGCTCTTGTGCAAGCTTTGCATTTAACCCTTGTTCATATTGCATTGGAAGAGTTATGAGAGGCACCCCAAACCTTAACCCTTCTATCATTGAATTCCACCCACAATGAGTGAGAAAGGCACCTATAGAAGGATGATTCAAAATGTGTAATTGTGGAGCCCACTTTGTCACTAGTAATCCCTTTTCCTATAAAATAATTTAAGGAATTAGAAGCGGTTTTCAAACACAACACATTATTGTTATTTTTCAAAGTAAAAACAACTATTGCATTTTGTATATAAGAAAATAGCATAAGATTATTGGAGATCTGAGATTTATATATTGAGTCAATCTCTTAGAAATTTTTAAAAGGCCCATAAAGATTTCATAAATTATGTATGAAATGTTGAGACTTCCATATTTCATATTACTTAAAATTATAAAAAGGTGTGTAAAGATTCCCTATAGTGTTTATGAATTCATTTTAAAAACATAAAATATCTAGTTAGGGAAGAGGACCTGGTAGATGAATGAGTACCAAGAGTTGCTATGGTGTTGCACAAGAAAGACATTTTTTAATGTTTTTTACCCATTATAAAGTTTAGCACTAGTACCTATTATGTTTGTACCTAAAAAATGGACAAAAAAGATATCTATTTTCACACTTCAAACAAACAACCAATCATATTTTGATAAATTAGGCAAATTGATAATAAATGCTTTGATGCACTTGTTTTAGTCTAACTTTTTTAATAGTTGTTTTCACACAACTTAACAAAGACATAGTTGATGTGGCTAGATCATTGATATATAGAACCCCAAACATATGCATGTTAAATTTTTTTTGAAAATTCAACTTACCATTTAAAAGTGTGAGGGATACAAAATTAAGATGGACATCTATAAATCCTCTCTTCTAACCAAAATGATTAAACTTTTAATATCTAAGATCATAGCTATTATTTGAAGCTAAAATTTTCACCCTTAATTTAAATTAATATATTTTGTCTTATAAAATATTTTTAGCCAGTTTCGTAAGACACTCAAAAAAATTTAAACTATTAAATTTAAAAACATATTAGTAAAACCTAAATACTTCAAAATCAAAACACGACACAATTATATTTAGATATATATTAGTAAAATGATCTACTACGTCCTTGTCTTTTCATAGCAATCAATGGACAGGAGGAGAACAAGTGTTTTTCCATCTTCTCACGTGAAAACGCCATGTTGGAATTACTGAGCCCCGTAGGCCTCGCTCCATTCTCTCCTCCTGTCAATATCTGAAATCTCTTCAACGACTCACATGTTTTCTGGCAACATTCTTGAGTTGGTGGGGGCTTTACACAGCCTGGAGCAGCTATCTCTCGATAGCAACATCCTCTAGCGGCTTAAAGAAACTAAATAGACTGGAGAACCAGTAGAGTCACTCTTTCCCTAACTTAAGTGGAGCAGACAGCATCAACTTCTTGGATGCCACCGACAATTTGCTCTCCGATAACTTTGATCGGGGCCTAACATTGTCATTCCACTGACAACTAGAACCGAATCACAAGGGGGAATCCGAGACGCTCAACATGCCCGGTCGATTCAGCAGGTTCAATGTATCGGAAAGAATATCACCCGCCCTATATACATAGATATAAAATACTTCTGCCACTGTATCGGAAGGAGTAGAGGCTCTATAGAACAAACTATTAAAATCTTTATAAATTTTAAATGAATTGAGGCATACACTGTTTTTGGTGGGCTTTGTTACACTAATTTTGTTTATTGGAGTCGTTGAATTGATTTGTAAATAATTTGTATACTAATTCCTACCTAAATTTAGTTCAAATCTTTGTCTACAGAATTGATCGTTGTGTTTGTAGAAGTGAACCTAGGGTGTAGAAAATTGACAATTGTTACAGATTTGCCTCAACATTCCTATCATAGAGTCATATATCTAGTTTTGGAGGTAGCTTTATGATATATGGTCTTTTTTGGAGAAAGCAAAGAAACTAGGTTGTGTAAAGTGTTCTTCTTTCAAGAGGGACATCTTAGAGGCTATCCAAGAAGTGCTTGAATAGGATTTTATATAAGGTGTTGCTTATCATAAGGTTAAAGGTGATATTTCTTGTATGTTTGTTACTAATATCTTTTATTATCACTAGTGATAGAGAGTTGAAAAAGGCACTAGTTGTTATTATATTTGTGGAAAAATAGGCATGTCATGGGAATTTCTATCGATAGCACCACCCCTATGAACATGAAGTGTCTCCCTTTCATAGGTTTTGAATTTTTGAGGGCTGGCCTTGAAAACAAGAAGCTTGATCAAGAAGTTACCAAGCTTCGAAACCCTAATATCACTTAACATTTTGATAGCCACAAATGGTGCACCCTTGGTTGTCAATAATAGGAGGTTTTTGTTTGTGCCATTTCAGCTGTTATATATTGCTTTCTAGTTCTAGACAATTTGGAGAGGTAAGAAGCTTCTTGATTGTTTCCTCTATAGCATCTTGTTTATTTTCCTTTATTAGAACTTAAGACTACTAGCTCGCAAAGATAATCTTTGTTGCAATTCTTTGTGTGGTACAATATTGATGAATAGAATTAGTTTTGTTCACTTTCTTGAGTACAATTTTAATGTGTAGCGCAAGTTGAGCATAGATAGAATGGAAAGGCACTAAGGCGAATGTGTACTTGCCCTACTACTACCTCCTCATCTTTTCATGGTAATCAACACATAGGAGGGGGATAGGGGTTTTTTCATATACTCGTGTGAAAGCTCCATGTTGGAATTCTTAAGCTTTGCAAGCTACATAGGCGTGCTAGCTCTTCTCACCCCATTTGCTCCTGTCAAAATTTGACATCTCTTCAACAACTTATGGTCTCTCACAACAAATTTTCTGGCAACATTCTTGAGTCAATGTGGTTTTACATAGCCTAGAGCAATTATCTCTCTGTAGTAACATTCTCTAGCGTTTGAAATATCTTCTCTCCTCTTAATCTCCTCTTAGAAAGAAAATAAATGCAATTAAAATTCTTGAATGACCATGTAACCTCATTTAGTCCATCCTATCTTTGCAAATTTATTTTTTGTAATGGTGAAAATTGCATACCTTGCATTTTCTTCCTTCATTTTGAGCTCAATTGATTACCCATCTTATAACATTTTAGTTACTAACCTAGTGCTTCAACTACTCTTTCTACTTTGTCGAGGCCATCATTGAGGGTATTAATTGGAACAATATCTAGAAAGAAGTAACCATGTCTCATACCAATTACTAGCCCTAGAACTTCATCTCCCTATCCACCTTGTAGAGATCATTAATTAGGGAATTGTATGTAATAATATTTAGAGAAAGACCAACATGTATCATTTTAAGAGCTTCATTTATTTAACTAGTCTTGCAAGTTCCATATATGAGACTCATATATGTAACAATATTAAGAAAACAATGACCATGCCTTAGACTATGCAAAAGATAATCACTTCCTCAATTTGATCATATTTACACAAAGCCTTTATGAGGGTTGTATAGGTGATAACATTTGGATTTAATTTGCAACTCTTCCATTTTAGCAAGAAGGGAGTTGATCCTACAGAGATCACCATCATTTCCATGACCATCCAAAAGTATAGTGAATGTTTTAACATCAAGAAGAAGGCATTTAGTTAGGCCTAAATAGAGGAGGTCTTAGGCCTTGTTTGTTTTACTCAATTTACAGAGGGCATTAATGGACTAAGTGAGGTGCACAAGATTAAATTTGTGGGTGATGTGACAAGGGACTTGTTACACCTACCTATGTTTGTGTGCTTTTAGATGGGGTGTGGTATTGTTGTTTGTAGAACGAGTAGAAGTTACATGTTTAAATGGGGAAGCATATCAATTTCAAGTTGTGCACTATCTTCATCTTGACATTGTTCACATACCAATGCGAAAGCCTGAAATATCTTCTCTCCTCTTAATCTCCTCTTAGAAAGAAAATAAAAGAAAATAAAATTCTTGAATGGCCATCTAACCTCATTTAAGCCATCCCATCTTTGTGAATATTTTTTTTGTAATGGTGAAAATTGCATACCTTGCACATTTCCCCTTCCTTTGGGTTTAGTTTAACCCCATTTTGCTTAATTAACACTAACCTTACCTAATCCTCTATGAAATCATTCTTAGGAACTTGTTAGAATCCTCAATTTATCCATTTCCAATCTTGGTTCAGATCTTTAATTTGCAAGATTGGCATAAATTAATATTATAGATTCCAACTATAATATCTGACAAATATTCCCATTCCATTATGCTTTGATGGATGCCCATACCCTGTTCCAAAGATCCCATTTTGACATAGGCGAGAAGGATGCTGGCTTTACAACTGCCAATTTCATTTTCTTGAAACTTTCTAAAGCCTTGTCAAAAAATCCATTTTGTGGATATCCTGCAATGGCACTGCATGAGACCACATTTCTTTGAGGCATTTTGTCGAACAGTTCACGTGCCTTGTCCATGCTTCAACATTTTTTTGCATACATGTCTACCAGTACAGTTGCAACTACACCATCTGACAAAATTCCTCTATCCTTTATGCTTGGGTGGATGTCCATACCCTGTTCCAAAGCTCCCATTTTGGCACAGGCAGGGAGGATGCTGGCAAAGGTTGCGGAGTCTGGCTTTACACCCACTAATTGCATTTGCTTGAAAGTTTCTAAAGCCTTTTCAACAAATTCGTTTTGTGCGTATCCGGCAATCATGGCATTCCATGAGACAACATTTCTTTGAAGCATTCGGTCAAACAGTTCACGTGCCTTGTCTATGCTTCCACATTTTGCATACATGTCTACCAGAGCATTTCCAACTACATCATCTGACAGAAATCTCCTTTCCATTATGCTTTGATGGATGTCCATACCATGTTCCAAAGCTCCCATTTTGGGACAGGCTGGGATTACGCTGGCAAATGTAAACAGATCGGCTTGGAGACCTGTTTGTTGCATATGGTGAAATGACGACCGCCTCGTGAAGACACCCATGTCTTCTGTACGTTGCAATATCCATATTCCTTGAGAGGCTATATGCATATCTTTGTTTCGAGACATATCAGATTTTGTCCTATGGTGGTAGTTGGGTATGATATGTGAATAGCCTATCTCTATTATTCTCTTGGTAGTAATTAGTATTTACAGGTATTTTGATCCATATATGGCTACTATATAGGACTGATATTGACAATCTATAAAATTTTCAATGTATTTTTTAATTTATTTTTGATAAATATAATGGCAACTCTCATATCCTAGCACCACGGAAACTGTATTTAGACTCATGCATCATCTAATTATAATTTGGGTGTGCATTAAATTAAATTGCAAGTTATATGTATCTTAAAATATAGACTTTATAAAGTAGACTTGTTTTAAATAAAATTATAAGTTACAATATAGACTTATTTTAAATACAATCTACGCATGATTATGTTTAACTATAATTATGCATGGAAGAAAAACCATGCAATTGCTATCTATAACTAGGCATTATTCACATTGCAAATATAGATAATTACAATTAGGCAGTAACAATCTATGGGCCATTAGACCACATTTGCTAGTTCTCACTCTACTTGAAACAATTTTTCTAAACTCTATGCTTGGATCTTAGCATTGCAATAAAAAATTGTGGGGATCTCTAGCACATAAAACAAGCTCACCTCTATGTGAAAAATCAATATGCCATCACATTAGGTCATTTTCATTCTTTGTAACATCACCTATGAGAAATGATAAGGCCCACTACATAAATTCATATTTTAGCCAAAAATATATGTAAGGCTTCTCACATGCCAAACTTGGAAACAAGATTATGCACATAATCTTAGAGAATACAATCTTATAGAGGTATCCATGGATTTAATCATTTCTCAATATTAAACCATCAAAGATGATAAAACTAGTCCTTTAAAATAACATATGTCATAAAGCACCAATGATGACATGAGAAACTCCTTAGTCAATCACCAAGAGAAAGCCTTCCATTCATGAATCCTTCACATCATTAGAAATATAAAAAATACTCATGCATGCATCAATCATCCTATTGGAACTAAGATGATTCTTTCCCTTTTGAAACCATGTCCCTCTTTCATCAGGTAATCCAAATAAGAATTTTAGGTCCATAGTTTTGAAATCATATAAGTAAGATCAGAGGTCATGAAATAACACATGCAATAGTAATATATTGTATATATGGAAGTGATGGGATGAAATACAACAAAATAAAGTGGTTTATATGAGCCTTCTTATATTTTCTCATTCATCAAACACATGATTACATACCAAACTATTGTAACCACTTACCAAACATCAACACACATAAATTATCAACATATGAACCTTGGTTTAAGTCCTACAACAAATAAACACAATATAAAAATGTAATACACTAAAAAAATTAGATCATAAGGACAACAAAAGGCAACACTGTTCACCTAATACTTTTCTAAATGTTTTGAGAATAGAGACAAATTTAGGCTCATCAACCTAATTATTTGTTGAAGGTTCTAAGCATGGAGACAAAGTTCCTCATGTTTCTTTCACTAACTTGGAAATTATTGCTAGTCAACATGCTACTTATCTTTTTGATGTTACATTTGATTTGTCCTCCTTCTTCTTCTATCATTACAACTCTAATTGCTTTAATGATATCTTCCTTAGCAAAAGAGCCATCCTCTTCATTTCTTCTCACTTCCACTCCCACCTTAAGCTCTTGTGCAAGCTTTGCATTTAACCCTTGATCAAATTGCATCTGAAGAGTTATGAGAGGCACCCCAAACCTTAACCCTTCTGTGGTTGAATTCCAACCACAATGGGTGAGAAAGGCACCTGTAGAAGGATGATTCAAAATGTGTAATTGTGGAGCCCACTTTGTCACTAGTAATCCCTTCTCCTGTAAAATAATTTAAGGAATTAGAAGCAATTTTCAAATACAACACATTATTGTTATTTTTCAAAGTAAAAATAACTATTTTGTTTTGTAGATAAGAAAATAGCATAAGATTATTGGAGATTTGAGATTTATATATTGAGTCAATTTCTTAGAAATTTTAAAAAGGCCCATAAAGACTTCGTAAGTTATGTATGAAATGTTGAGACTTCCATATTGCATATTAATTAAGATTCTATAAAGGTGTGTAAAGATTCCATACAGTGTTTATGAATCCATTAAAAACATAAATATATCGTTATGGAAGAGGACCCAGTATATGAATGAGCACCAAGAGTTGCTATGGTGTTATGCAACAAAGACATTTTTAATAGTTTTACACATTAATTGTAAAGTTTAGCACTAGTAGCAATAATTTTTGTACCTAAAAATGGACAAAAAAATATTTTCACAAGACACTTTAAATAAACAACCCATTTAATTTTGATAAATAAGGCAATCGATAATAAATGCCCTGATGCACATGTTTTAGTGTAACTTTTTTTAATAGTTGTTTTCAGAGAACTTAGTGAAGACATAGTTGATGTGGCTATATCATTGATGTCTAGAACCCCAAACAATAGCCTTGCATTGTTAACTCACCTACATATGCATGAAATTTTTTTGTGGAAAATTCAACTTACCATTTAAAAGTGTGAGTGATACAAAATTAAGGTGGACATCTAGGAGTCCTCTCTCATACCCAAAATGATTAAATCCTTAAAATCTAAGGTCATAGCTATTATTTGAAGCTAAAATTTTACCCCTTAATTTATTGATTGCCCCACAATGGTGTTCACCGGCGATAGGAGTGGAACAGTTCTCTCCATCTCCATGTCCCCATGTGGCTGCTTAGCTTATTTTGGCTAGTAGCTAGTACTCAAATTTTTTAGGAGATATTTGTGGAGCTAGTGACCCCATGAACATTTTATTTTTCTGCTTATTTTAAACAATTTATCTTGATTTGTAGTTTTTACTGTGTAGAAAAATAAAAACAAATTATTTTAATTATATTAATTTAGAAGAAAATTTTAAAAAAAAAAAAGAGAAGGGAAGGAAATATATGCACCCACATGACATATTTTTCAATATGCAATGGTTGCTCCACAAAAATAGGGAATGATTCTATATAATCTTTTTTCTCATAATTGTAAATTTCGACAAGGCCACTCCAATTGCTTAAATTTAAGAGAAAAATAGCCACATACAGACATGTGATAAGAGAGCGGTCCCATGGAGCTGCTAGAGGATCTATTTTTTGGGAGCAAAGGGTCCCATGGAACTCAAACAAGTCTGCTAGTGCTTAAATCGGAATCTTCTCCTTAAAACTAGGAGCAACTATTGTTTAGGTGTTTGTTTTTCAGTTGGTACAGATGGGGTGGGGCTGAAACTTTCCCCCATTAGCTTAGGGATTTAACTGACAGTCTTCTCATTCCCACCATTTAATTTAGGGGAAAATTTGGAGGGAATTTTTCCAGTTTTTATTTTTATATCCCTAGCAGAGCAGCTCGTCAGATTACAGAACAGGTCATAGAAGGCAAAGCAAATATCAACGAATAACAGCGGTGGTATTTTTCTGTTTTCATTTTTTATTTTCCCGAATCTGCAAACATTATCTCCTCTATTTTTTTTCTCTGTTTTATCAAGATAAACACCCAACCACAGACATTGATTTATTTGAGGGTGGGAACCTGCGTATTTGGTAAATAGATAAAACAATTAAGAATAACCTGCATTTTTGTCTGTTTTATCTATTTACCATTAAGAATTCAGGTAGCTATAGTCTGTCACATTGAAATATGTCCCAGGCAGTATGACATCTCGTGCACAATTTAAATCTACTGGGAACTTGGTTGTGTGTCTCTTCCATAAAATATTAACTTTGACAATTTCTGAAATTACACATATACAAAAGTAGCATACAGAGAGACAAATATTTCTTTATTGCAGCAGTTTACAAATTTATCATGGGACCTCAGCTTCCTAAAAAATCTCTCCTAAATTATTTAGCATAAATTATTGTTTAAAAAATTTCATGAGACCACCCACTTCCATAAAATTCGGAGCTTAAAATTTTAATCATACTGACAAATACAAAATTCATAGGACCACCCACTATAAAATACTCCTAAAAAATCTCAGCAGCACCGCCGAGATAATTTAGGAAGCCCCCTAGGATAGTTTGACTTGTAATTGGCTCTCCCATCTCCATCTCCATCTATATAGACGGGGATTTTGTCTTATAAAACTAAACCATCTACTACGTCCTCGTCTTTTCATAGCACTCATTGCACAGGAGGAGGATAAGGGTTTTTTCATCTAGTCATGTTGGAATTCCTGAGCTCCGCAGGCCTCAAACCATTCTCTCCTCCTGTCAAAATTTGACATCTCTTCAACGACACCTGCTGTCTCACAACATGTTTTCTGGCAACATTCTTGAGTGGGTGGGGGCTTTACACAGCCTGGAGCAGTTATCTCTCGATAGCAACATCCTCCAGGGTTTGAGTAGGTGGGGGCTTTACACATCCTCCAGGCACTTAGCGGGTTAAAGAAACTAACTAGACTGGAATTGTAGGCGAACCGGTTTAGTGACTCTTTCCCTAACTTTAGCGGAGCACAGAGCATCAATTTCTTGGATGGTATTGACAATTTGCTCTCCGATAATTTCGATCGGGGCTCAACATTGTCATTCCGGTGATGGGGAAACTATAACTGGCTCATCTGCACTCAACAGAATCACAAGGGGGGAATCCGAGACGCTCAACATGCCCGGCCGAGTGCATCCCCAATTTGAGGTTTAATTCGCTTAATATTCAGCGGAGTTGAGACAAAGAAAATTTTAAGACCATGACTGGCGAGGCTTTTGTCAAGCTCCAGGAAGGGCGCTATGTGACCGTGGGCAAGCCACGGAATCATCACCACACGAAGCACTCTCTGACTTTCGTCCGCCATTGTTCATGCACACTAGTTTCAGCGTTTTTATTGACAATTTTTCATTCTCCGTCAGAAGACGGAAGGTATTTGTCGTGCATCGTGACGGTGCGTTATCATTCTCAACAAAGCCAGCTTAACAATCCATTCGAGGCCAAAGCTTCCGCCATCAACACAACTTATTTGATTCTATTATGGGAATTTTTGTCAACTATTCTTAAATATCATCCACTTTAATAGTCAAAAGTTAATTTTGATCAGAATAAATATTTACCACTTTTTATTGTAGATAAGATGAAAAATTCCTATGGACTGTATGGATGATATTTATTAAGTAGAGTGGTTCCCCACTCTCCCATAAATGGAATTGGGTAAAGGTTGAATACCAATATATTTTTTTAACGAAAAGAAAAAGCTAACTAAAATTTATTTAGGTGTAAAAAATTACATCGAAGGCTTGCCTATGTGAGAGGGACTGGCCTGGGGGCAAATATCTACGGTCAGAGACAGGGAGAACGGTCCAAGACGATTGAAATCATCTTGCTCATTCCATCTTTTCGTCGTTGGAAAAAGGATTTATCACTCACCGATGTTTGTTTGTTCGCCACTTTTTTCTGCAGTTCCATCATCCCAAAAGCGATTTACATATTTTTTTTTGTCAAAGATAAATATTATTTGTCTCAGTTTGGAAAAGTTTCTAAACTCGTCGATTTTTCTCACACCAAAAAAAATTGTGTCAAAAAAATTTGATGAAAGAAAAATCAGTTGAAAGCAACTCACTAAGCAAGCATATCAAATTGCAACATTTGAGGTGGCGTGAACAGAAAACAAACAAATTGCTTTCCGAGGAATCGATCCAAGCCCATGGAGGCAATCTTTTTTTAGAGGTATTTGCATCAGTTCTTTGTTTTTCCAGCACAAAAAGTAAAATCTGTTTGCTTCAATTTCATTGAGCATAGAAAAACCTGAAACCCCATTACTGTCTATTTAAAAAATATGCCGAAATTTATTTCAATGCAAGATATTTACATTGCCTCTTTCCTAACTTTTTTTACATACAGAATTATTCCTTTAATTCTTTCGATAAAAAGGTTTTACGAGGGTTCGATCTTATAGAGAATATAATGAGGGCGGCATACAGTAAAACTGGGATGCAATGATAGAGATTGAAGAGATCTATGTCGCTTTCGTCGTTTAACCTGCAAACTCCGTCAGAGAATTTCGCGGTGGAAGGCAGCACGTCAGTCAGAATGAATGCAGGCAATAGGAGCTAGTTCGCTTGGCTATAGATAGAGGGCCCAACTGGCTCCCATCCCATCTATATAGCTGGGAGGAACATCTTAACCAGCCGGTGCGTTGTAAACGAACGGTTGGTTGACAACATGTACTAGAGGTTGAAAACAGTCAACAGCTGGTCGACAGACTATACGATAGGAAAGGTCGAACGAATTTGGGGCGGTTTGGTCGCTAGGTTTGGTCGACTACGAGATTAGAAAGGCCAGCCATACAACCGGTCGATTACAACTCACTAGCGGTTTACGGCTGGCCTAGCCGGGATAGGGTCATTCCCCATTTAGATAGATATAGAAGGCCGAACCGAGGTTGGTTGTTTGGTCGGGGCTCTGCGCAACTGTTAGGTCGAGCCAAATAGATAAGTCCCATGGAACCCTTTTGTTATACAACTTCTCTGAACAGATTTTCATTATAACTCTTTGTAAGAAAATTGAGCTCTCGCCTTCTATTTTGGTCATTAAGAATGTTATGGCCCTAATATTTTTTATTGATTAATAATTTAAATATAATAAATTATATAATAATTAGTAATTATTTTTTATTCAATTTATATTCTTATAATATGATTACAATTTAGTTTGTATGATTAAATTATGGATTGTCAATTTGGTGAAATTGAAGTTATAAGTTGTAGGACTTCAATTTTAAAATTCAATTGTTACATTTTAAAATTAATATAGTCTGAAAGATATATATATATATATATATATATATATATATATATATATATATATATATATATATATATATATATATATATATACAAAGAGAGGGAAGGGCAGAGAGAGATATAGACAAAGGGATAGAGAGAGGTAGCAAGAGATAAGGAGAACTCTAGAGATAGAGAGAGGGTGGATATAGGGAGAAAGAGATCTAGAGAGAGAGGAATATGGAAAGAGAGTTGAAAAAATAGATAATGAGAGAAAGAGAGATAGAGGAAGAGAGAAGAATAAAGAGGGAGATTGATAGAGGAAGATGGAAGGAGAGATAGAGAGAGATAGATAAATAGGGAGATAAAGAGATAGATCAAAAGACAGAGGTAGAGAGACAGAGAGAGAAACATAGAGATAGCGAGGGGAGAGAGGGCGGAAGAAAGAGAGATGACTCCATGAATAGTTGGCAGCTTCAAATTGATTTATTTTTGCAAACATAGAGATAGTGAGGGGGGAGAGGGGGAAGAAAGAGAGAAAGAGGAAGATAGAGAGCCCATTGATTCAACGACCATTACTAGTCATATCTTTATGCACTTTCTCTTTTAGTAATAAATAGCTCTATTCCATTTGATGGTGACCTACTATTTTAACTTACAATTCTTTAATGTATTGAACAATAATTCTTGAAGCTTTCTTAAATACTAACATACCTACTCTTTATTCAATAATTAATATTTCATTACAAGAAATTGTAATTATTGAACAAATTGTAACTATTAAAAATGAGAAGTCAAATAAATCCATAGACCAAAAGGAAGTTCACCTCATTTTATGGCTCCACCTTTCATTTCCCCACTTTCACAAGGAACAACCCTCCACATGCACTGCCCCACTCTTACTTACCAATTAAGTCATAAATTGGTGCCTCATCATTGGTTTTGTTTAGTTGTTGTTTGGCTCTTCTATTTTGACAAACATTTAATTTTTATATAAGTCTAGAGGGGAAGCATTCCTCTACTTTCTATGAATTTCCACGGATTGAGAATTATGTAAGGATGCAATGCATTCAAGTGTAACTTAATGTTAGCATAATCTATTACATTGTTTGTTATGTAACCATGTAGTTACGTTTTGGTAGTTGTTGGTTCTGCAGTTATACCAACTGCATTAACAGTTTCATCAACTGTTACCTATTACATATACTTATCTTGTAATGCTTTCAAATCATCAAATACATTTTTCTCTGCTTGCTTATCATTAAATGGTATCAGAGCCACCTTGGTGAAGACGTTGGAGTCTTCAAAAAATAGCGATGGAGTGCTACTGATGTAAACAGCCAAACAGTAAGGAGGAAGAATGTTGGAAGCTACCGTAGCAAGCACGAAGCCAGAAAACGCTGAGTTTAATCGCCCAAGTTGAAGGCCATAAAATGTTGGAAGGAAAAGAGGTTGCAATCCTGTTAGCAAGGAGAGGATCATTCGCAGATTGCAGTTGCTTTCAGACAGATTGATGTCATTTTTTTCTGTTGTAGTAGTCGATCTCTAGACTAGTGTTTCTCCATCCATAAGGCACTTGAAGTCTAATTTGGTGTGTAGAGGAAAGACATAGTCTACGTAATGTGGATGTCCACCACACCAGTTGCCAGCAGTGTGGCCAGTAATCATGCAAATGAGCCACCTCGAGGCAGACATACTATTTCAAAAAGCTCAAGCTTCTATTTTGCCCTTCTAGATGCCCTGCAAAACATCGGTAATCTTCAATTCGATGAATTGTTTAGACAAGGATTGTTAGATTACTTTCTATTTGATGTACACTGTCAAGCAAGGAAGATTAGAGAAAAACTTGACGAGGGTTATGATGTTGATGACGAAGATGAGGTAGAACGCACAGCCAAGTGTCCCCGTGTCATAGCACAGGCCTATCATGCTCATCTCCGTGCCACAATTTCTTCTTGAAAGTGAATGTATTGTCAAATAAAATAATAATAAAATTGTTGTCTGGACTAGTTTTTTTATTTGTGGTGAACAATGTCAGCCCCAAAATTGCTTCTTTCCGATGCTCAACTTTTGAATGGGCCAAATTATGCCACATGGAAGACAAAGATGCGAACAATTCTCATTTTTGAGGAGCTATGGGGAATTGTCATTGGTGACATAACTAGACCAGAAGACCTAGATGAAAGGCAAAAGTTTGACAAGGCCGATGCCAAAGCATTGATGTTGATAACACTCAGCATCACTGATGAAGTTCAACCTCACATTTGGGATGCGGAAACATCAAAGGCGGCATGGGATTCTCTCTCCACAATCTACCAAGCGAAGAACTAGATGAAGATCCTCCATCTATAGTCCAAGCTACATACACTCAATATGCAAGCTGGCAAGAAAATTGAGGTATTCTTACGGGAGGTATCTGAATTGTGAACTGAGCTTGTTGCACTTGGAGAAAAGGTAGAGGACAAACTACTTGTCCCAATTATGCTGAGAGCATTGCCATCTCAGTTCAAAATCTTTGTCACCACACTGAACATCACAAAGCAAGATGTGTCATTTGATGAATTGGTGAATCTGTTGCAGCAAGAAGAAGCCATTCAATCTATCCAAGGTGAACTTGAGGACAAGGCCCTGATCTCCAGCTAATCAAAAGGTCAGAAGTTTCGTAGAAAGAAACCACAGAAACAACAAGAACATCAACAGTTGAAGCCTCCAGAGGAAAACTGATGGTGTCATATATGCAACAAGAACAATCATGACACTATCCACTGTTGGTATAATGCCTTAACACAAGGCAATTCAAGTAAAGAAGGCTTTTCTGGTTGTAGTGATACTCAGCCATCCAAACGCAGTCATTGTCACATAAAGCACAAAGGCAATGTAGTGGCCCAACAAGATGATGCATCAGAAGAAGATGAACCAGAAACAACCAACTGCAGCACTCATCACAATCTAGTCCTTGTCTCCCAAACCTCGCAGCCCACAAGGGATATTTGGTTGATAGACTCAGGTGCCAGCAAGCATATGACAGGCAATCGCGAGCTATTCGATGCACTGATAGAACAACCTACTAGAGATAGAGTTTGAATTGCTAATAATAAGGAGTATGTTGTAGAGGGTATAGGCAAGGTCATCATTCCTCTTGGGACAAGCCATTGTACCCTCACCAAGGTGTTGTATGTTCTTGGTTTAACAACAAACCTGCTATCTGTCAGTTAGCTTCTGAACCACAAACTAAAAGTTGAGTTCCCGGTGAAGGACGAGGTCAAGACCTCTCTAATCTGAAGAAAAGGTATGATACTTGCTAGAGCATTTATGAAGGATAGGCTGTTTGCATTAGATGATGTCTGCTCCCCTATAGTAGCTCTATCAGCTTCAACAATAGAATCTACGGGACTTTGGCACTATCACTATGAGCACCTTTCAGTCAACTCCTTGCATCAGCTCAACTCCAAACAAATGGTAAGAGGACTTCCTCCAATTTCAAATTCATTGCCTATATGTCCTAGATGCCTTGTAGGTAAACAACACCGGGATTTGTTCGAGGCTAGTAGCTTCCATGCTAAACATCGCCTTGAGTTGGTACATAGCAATCTATGCGGACCCATGGCTGCTTCATTTTCAGGACATAACTACTTCTAATTGTTCATGGATGACTTCTCATGAAAGACCTAGGTGTACTTTCTCGAGAAGAAAGATGAAGGCTTTGCCAACTTTCAAGACTTTCACAAGCAAGTTGTCAAAAAAGTAGGCCGGTCTCTTCTTGTCCTCCGCTCAGATCGAGGGGGGAATTCACCTCCAAGGAGTTTGTGGCATACATGAAGCATCATGGCATCAAGAAGCACCTAACTGCTCCCTATACACCCCAACAAAATGGAGTTGCAGAACGTTGCAATCGTACTATCATGGAGATGGCTCAATGCATGCTCTCCACAGCCAAGTTGGAGGAAAGATTTTGGGCAGAAGCAATGCGGACAACTGAATACCTCATCAACAGGGCACCAACAAAGATCCTGCAACACAAGACACTGAAAGAGGTATGGACTGGACATCAATTTCTCATCTAAGGGTGTTTGGTTGCACAGCATACATGCATGTCCCTAGCAATAAGAGAAAGAAGATTGATCCTAAGACACTCCAGTGTATATTGTTGGGATACAGTATTACATGAAAAGCATATCGTCTCATAGATCCTGAGACAAAGAAAATACATGGGAGTCGAGATGTGGTGTGTGATGAATCATCATTTGATTCCTTATCACAAAAAGAAGAGCAACAACTTCCTACTTCTCATAAATTGCTCTCACAATCAGATGATGAGCATGTGGAAGAATCTCACAAAGAAAGTGAACTACAAGGAGAGTTGTATGTTGATTTGGGCCCTCTAGAAAACATTACACATCAGTAGCAACACAGTCAACCTCCAAAGTGGGTCCAAAGTACAATCAGGGGCTCTAACCTGCACACTCTTCCAAACACTTCATCAGGAATCAAAACTAGGAGTCAGACAAGAAATGAAGTGAATCTTGCGCTCATGAGTACTGTTGTTGATAGAACTGAACCTGACACAGTTCGAGAGGCATTAAACCAACCTTAGTGGAAGAAGGCTATGAATGTAGAGTATAATTCTGTGATGCAAAATCATACATGGGAACTTGTCGATTTGCCTGAAGGGAAGAAACCCATTGGCTGCAAATGGATCTTCAAAATAAAGTACAAGGCAAATGGATCTATCGACAAGTATAAAGCACGACTTGTAGCAAAGGGATATGCTCAACAGGAGAGCATTGATTATGAAGAGACCTTTGCACCCACTATGAAGATCAAAACTATTAGAATGGTCTATGCATTAGTAGCACAGAAGGGTTGGAAGCTTCAACAGATGGATGTCAAGAGTGCTTTCTTAAACGGTGATCTCAAAGAAGAAGTGTACATGACCCAGCCAGAAGGGTTTGTTGATGAACATCATCCACACAAGGTATGTTGTCTTATCAAATCACTTTATGGCATTAAGCAAGCTCCTAGGGCATGGTACATTAAGATTGATGGTCACCTATTGCAGCATGGATTCACCTGTAGCCCCTCCGATCCTAATTTGTATATTAAGAAGGTAGGCAAAGAGATTATCATTTTGGTTTTGCATGTGGACAAACTTATTCTCACTAGCAGCTCATACAGTCTCATTGATGATGTAAAGAATGATCTCAAGAACTCCTTCGACATGACAAATTTGGGGCTACTTCATTATTGTCTTGGCTTGGAGATACGATAGAAGAAGAACCACATATTCATCTCCCAAATGAAATATGCCAAGGCTCTCCTGGAAAAGTATAGAATGGTCAACTGTAAGCCTATTTCCACTCCAATGGAGAAAGGTTTGCAACTATCCCATTTCTAGGATTCACCTCAAGTAGATGCCACTCTCTACAGGCAGCTAGTTGGGAGCCTTATCTACTTGATCTACACCAAACCAGACTTGTGTTTTTCTATTAGCTATCTCTCTATATTCATGCAGGAACCTAAGAAGTGTCATTCGGTTGCAACAAAGCATGTGTTGAGGTATATCCGAGGCACAATTGATTATGGTCTGGAATATAAGAAGAACAATCAGTTCTTCTTATAGGGATATACAGACTCAGATTTTGCAGGATCTGTAGATGACAGGAAATCAACCTCAGGTTATGTTTTTCATCTTGGATCTAGGCCAATTTTTTTGGTTAGTAAGAAGCAAATTGTTGTTTCTCTTTCATCCACTAAGGCTGAATATCGCACCGCATGAGGAGTTGTGTTCGAAGTGATTTGGTTACGTCGCATTCTGGCAAATATGGACATTCCTAAAGAGAAGTCACCAGTTCTCTATTGCGACAATCAAGGTGTGTTAAAACTTGTGAAGAATCTAGTTTTCCATGAGCACACTAAGCATATTGAGGTCGAGTGTCATTACATTCGGGACCAAGTTTTGAACCACCACATCCAGCTCCAATACTTCCCTACAGACTCTTGGATAGTAGATATGTTCACCAAATCTCTTGGTAGGATAAAATTTGAACTGTTTAGGGGGTACATTTGTAAAAACAATGTAATAAGGAGGGGAATCTTAGCATAATATATTACATTGTTTGTTACGTAACCATGCAATTACGTTCTTCTAGTTGTTGGTTCTGCAGTTATACCAACTGCCTTAACAGTTTCATCAACTGTTACCTATTATATATACTTATCTTGTAATGCTTTCAAATCATCGAATACATTTTTCTCTGCTTGTTTATCATTACTTGACAGAATAATGAAACCTTCATTTTGTACTAATCTAGACTTCAATAGATTTATAAATTCCTTATTTTTAAAGCTTCTTAGAACAAGATCCCTAGGCATAATGTAGAGTAGAAGATAAAGTTGAAGAAGAGGACAATTTATCCATGTGCAAAGAACTAGCAAAGGAAAACTCACAATTGACAAAAGAAAAAAAGGGAAATTAGAGGAATCGGGTGGGAAAAGAGGATGGCAATAGGCATGAGAGGGTAGCTGATGGATAGTTTATTCAACTAGCTTCAATCTTATCAAAAAAAAATTCTAATAATTATATCTTCACTCCCTTGCATGAACATAGAAAACTTGGTTAGCAAGTCATAAATTATATAAGGTGTGAGGTTTTTAAAATCAAAAATTTGGGAATAGAGGAAGAGAGAGAGGGGGAGGATATTGATAGAGTGAGGAATAGAGAAAGAGAGAGAGTAGGAGAGAAAGTGATAGGAGAGATAGAGTGGGAGAGAGAGAGAGAGGGAGATAAAGGGAAAGAGAAAAAAAAAAAAAGATTGACTTTTAATCACTCATTTTGTGCCAACACTCCAAAGATGGCATGTATACATAGGGAACTGTGCTCAGACTAGCATGTCATTTTCATAAGGACCCAATAATCCACCTTTAAGACCTCTTGAGTGTACCCATTGCACACTAAAGTAATGAGAGAGAGAGAGAGATAGAGAGAAGAGACTTGCTTTTGATCAGTCATTTTGTGCCAACAATCCAAAGATGGCATATATCCATAGGGAGCTATGCTCGAACTAACATGTCATTCGCTTAAGAATCTAATAATTCACCTTTCATACCTCTTCAATGTACCCATTACACACTAAAATGTAGCTATCTCTAAGAATAGAAACATCTTGTCTCTAAACTCCATTTATTCATACCTCTTCCATGTACCAATACAATTAGAAACACTTATATATACATAGATATAGATATATATTACCCAACCATCTACTACGTCCTCGTCTTTTCATAGCACTCAATGCAGAGGAGGAGGATAAGGGTTTTTTCATCTAGTCACGTGAAAGCGCCATGTTGGAATTCCTGAGCTCGGCAGGCCTCACCCCATTCTCTCCTCCTGTGAAAATTTGACATCTCTTCAACGACACATGCTGTCTCACAACATGTTTTCTGGCAACATTCTTGATTCGGTGGGGGCTTTACACAGCCTGGAGCAGTTATCTCTCGATAGCAACATCCTCCAGGGTTTGAGTAGGTGGGGTCTTCACACATCCTCCAGGCACTTGGCGGCTTAAAGAAACTACTAGACTGGAATTGTAGGCGAACCAGTTGAGTGACTCTTTCCCTAACTTTAGGCGAGCACAGAGCATCAATTTCTTGGATGGTAGCGACTATTTGCTCTCCGATAATTTCGATCGGGGCTCAACATTGTCGTTCCGGTAACTGGCTCATCTGTAACTGTAACTGGCTCATCTGAACTCAACAGAATCACAAGGGGGAATCCGAGACGCTCAACATGCCCGGCCTATTCAGCAGGTTCAATGAATAGTATGGTTCAGTTTATCGGAAAGAATATCCCCCGCCCTATTGACATAGATATAAAAGACTACTGCCACTGTATCGGAAGGAGGAGACGCCCTATAGAACGATCTACTAAGATCTTTATAAATTTTAAATGAATTTATACATACACTTAAAATTCTAGTGATCCTAGAATTATGGTGATTTTAAAAAAGAAAGGGCCTAACATACCCTGATCTGATCTTGGAAGCCTGGCAGCAACTCGTTTCCGGCAGGCAGAACCCAGAGGAATGACACGCTGCTCTCTTGCAGACCCATTGCAATTGTGGCGAGCTGTTGGTGGGTGAGAATGTACTCGCTGCCAAAAGACGACAACACCACCGAAGCAGCGGGCTGCCTGTCGAGCCACTGCAAGCAAATGTCATCGGCGGGGAGTGGTGGGAGTTCTGGCATGAGTAGTCCAACAGGAAACACTGGCCGCTTCCCCAGGCTCTGCAAATACTCGAAGTACACCCCTTCCAACTCTACACAAGTATTGCACGCCACTGCCCAACTCTCCCTCACGCTGATGCTGGCGCGGTCGAGAACGCTAAGGCCACCTTGCTGCTTGTGATATAGCCCCACGGCCCCCCGCGCTTCGAACAAACGCTGCTGAAAAATAGCTGAAGGGAAACCGGGCGGCGCCACGGTCAGATCCTGGGCGGTTGGGTTTCCCGGTACGATGTCTAGCTGCCCTAGCTCAAAGCTGAAGCTGGCCACTCCCAGTGTGAGGAATGGTATGGTGGGAATAGGATTGGGCAGCTTGGCAGCCACACGAGTAACCCAGTACGGAATCAAATCGTGGATGACCAAGTCTGGTGAGAGCTGTTGCAACAGCGCTAAGAAGGGCTTCTCCAGAAGATCCATGGCTTGGATGAGTAAAGGAATTAGCAGAGCTCCTCTTCCTTCCTTGCGAACATCTGCTGTGGACTCTACGCCTGCTGGCAGCCCCTCCACGGAAGGCATCGCCAACTCCGCCAGATCTATTCCCGGTGCATCCCCCATTTGAGGCTTAATTCTCTTAATATTCAGCGGGGTTGAGACAAAGAAAATTTTAAGACCATGAGTGGCCAGGCTTTTGGCAAGCTCCAGGAAGGGCGGTATGTGACCCTGGGCAAGCCACGGAATCATCACCACACGAAGCTCTCTTTGCTTTTCCTCCGCCATTGTTGATGCACCTTCAAAGAATAAGCACACTACTTTCAACGCCCGATGCGTTTTTATCGACAATTTTAGCTCACCATATGGTCCTTGTGGCCGGGGTTAAAACTTTTTTCATTTTCCCAGTCACTGTTTTTGGTGGGCTCTGTTACACTATTTTGTTTATTGGGTGCGTCACTACTGACCTCAATATTTACTCGCTGCAAACCTAATCTTCACTGTCAAATTGTCGTCTACTAGGTAAAGGAGCTCAACTGAGAAATAAAAACTTAATGCAAGGTGGAGATTCATTCCAGTTAGCTTGTCCCATACAGCACTTGTCCCATACAGCAATTATTTGAGCCGATTTACAGAACTTTTCAATTTTTGATTTGTCAGGACTAACTTTGTCATCATGTAGCCGTTACATAGAATAATTCAGGACCTCCATTTTTCTTCAAAATGTGATATGGATTCTTATCTATCTACAACTAAGGTTTGGAGGTGTGACTCATCCACAACTGGCTACATCAACAAATCTAGCGAGAACTGTCTTTAAAACACATTTTTAAAGGTTCAACTAAAACTTATCATGGAATCCTTAGTAGTTGAATGAAAAAATATCATTTGTTTTTAGAACATCATATTCTTATATAAAATATAACTTATACGCAACCTTAATGATCTCAATACCTTTTGGTAACCATGAATTTTGTTATCTCTAACCTTTATATCCAACACAAATGATCCAATAGTTGAACATAAAATACTATTTACTATTATAAAAACAACACATTCTTATTTAAAATACAACTTACATTCAACTTTAAATCATCATCAAACTTTTTGACAACATTTTTTTTTGGTATTGAATCAATGCACAGTACAAAGAAGAAGAGCAACAGAGAGCTACAGAGAAAAGAACACAAAACTATAATTAGACAAAGCATTCCGAAGAGGCATAACCACAAGGTATTTATTGTACTCACATTTTACATTTCAAGACAAAATACAAGGTATTTATTGTGCTCACATTTTACATTTGTCATAGGACAAACATATAATATGAAGTGTTTTAATGCATATACATTCCCACCCCTATAGTTGTACACATAAGCATAGTATTTGTCCACATAACAACAATAATTGTTTAGATGAACACCTTATTTTATAAATGACACACTTATAGTGGATAGTTCTGATATTTTATATAAAGCAAAAAAAGTATTTCTTACACTTGTTAATAAATGTATTTATGGCTTTTTACATGACATTCATAAGTTCTTATGTGTTCATGTAAGGATTCATATTGATTAACATTTGGTGATTTTTTGATTTACGTGTGGAATAATTATTGACAATATATAGTATAAATATGTTGCAAGACTAAATCCTATAACCACAAGTACTATATCAACAATAGGACCTCACTCAACTAATGTCTCCTCTCCCCTATATACCAGCTTTAAATTCTAGTGAACCTTCATTCCCACTCAAATCAATTTAAAGAAATTTCCTCCATGTCTTAAACCTCGAACCCACTATGTCAATGATTAATTTTATGTTTGTATTTTACACTTAGCTATGTACAATCACCTTTGGAACTAGGTAGAGCTTGAATACATATATAACTTTTTAAATTTAAAACAAAATACAGTTCCACTACAATTTAATTAGAGTAAATAATTAAACAATAATAAAGCTTCAATATTTTTAGGTGAGACTAGTAAATAATTATTGTGGTCCATCTAAATGAATAAAAATAAATGTATTTAGGTTTCAATTTGAAATAAAAGAATATATTATAAAAGATACATGGAATTAATTTGCAAATATAAAATAAGGGGTTTTGTGAAGCAAACATCTCAGAATTTGTAAACTAATTCCTACCTAAATTTAGTTCAAATCCTTGCTTATGAAATTGATCTTTGTGTCTACAAAAGTGAACCTAGGGTGCAAAAATGATTCTAATCCATTGAAATAAACTAGTTGAAAATTAATAACTGTTAGAAATTTGCCTCAACATTGCTATCATGGAGTCATATATCTAGTTTGGAGGTAGCTTGCATTAGATGGACTTTTTAGGAGAAATAAAAGAAAATAGGTTGCATAAAGTGTTTTTATTTCAACGGGGAGATATTTTAGAGTCTATCCAAGAAGTGCTTGGAAATGATTTTATATAAGGTGGTTCTCACTGTAAGGCCAATCTTGATATATATCCTCTATGTTCATACTAATATCTTTATCATCACTAGTGACAACGAATTGAGAAAGGCAATAGTTGTTATTATATTTGGGAAAGAATTAGGTGTGGCATGGGGGTTGCCATTGATAGCATGACTCTTGTGACTATGATGTTTCTCCCTTTCACAAGTTTTGAGTTTTTGAGGGTTGGTGTTGATAGGAATTGTGTGTGGCATTGAACTTCATGATTGATGGCATTGGTGAAGAGGTAGCTAACATCCAAGATTTTCTTAAAGGCTTTGGGGGTCCATACAATCCCTAGATGAATGTCATAGAACTAATCGAGAAGGAAAATAAACCACCCCATTAGAAGAATTTCAATATGCAAATGTAGCTAAGGACATAAAGTTCTTATAACATAGGGCTAGGTTGGTCAAAATAGAATTTTCTCCTATGTTGGTGGCTAGGTATAATCTATGAATGGCATGTCTCTACTATCCTCTTACTAGTTATTAGTTTGAATTGCCAATATGTGTTATAGGTAATTTTAGACTATAGGTATGTTTTGTTATCACAACATTTTGGTTCACATATGGCTATTATATACAATCAAAATGATAAATAAATAATTTATTTAGAACTCAATATGAATCAATATCATGTTTTTTCATGAATAATAGATTATATAAAAACTTAAATGAAATTTATAATGTGAATTAGACAGATAAGTTTCTATATTTAAATATTTTGATGTGCGATTATGGTATTAAAAAATATGTTATTTCATAATTACTATGTATGTAATTGATCATAATCATTATGGGTGAATAGTGTGATGTTAATTATCTTTCTTTGATTACATTGTAATGAAATAATTTGCACAAGAGAAGAATATAATAGGAACTATGCTACAAATAATTGATAATAATTGAGAATAACAAACCACTTTGAGGGAAAACCTCTAAATATCTCCAATGAGAACACAATTTGTAATATGATGATAATAAACTTACAATTATATATATATATACCTAATTATGTCATGGCTTCCACCTAGGATGACTTATAGACTTTTAAATATAACCCCTAGGATGACCAAACAACCTATATATGACTATAATGATGATTATAAGATTAATTAAGAGTTAAGGTAGCCACAATGTGACTACTCATAATTCTAAGCACACTATAGGATTAAGGGTGTAGCATGACCCCTCTTCAAAGAAGCATTGTCATTAGTGTTGATCAATTGTGGATGCTTTTACACAAAATCCTTATTTTCCTATGTACCATCTTTGACTAGAGAGTTCTTCCATTTTATCAAATACTCTTAGAGTTTGCTTGTCCATAGCATCTTCGTGCATGTTTGACAAATTCCCTTAAGATCCAAGACTATTATTCCCTCCTCATAAAGCTTTGGTAACTTAGTTTGTGCTACAATGTTTTTCCCACTAATCTTCTTCAAGCATGAAACATGGAAGACTAGACGAGTTTTTGTTGACATAGGTAACTCCAATTTATATGCTACATTGTCGATCTTTTGTAACACCTTATAAGGACCATAGTACTTGTGTACAAGCTTTTTAGCCTTCTGTTGTTATTTTAGAGGCATTTTCTTATATGATTGTAATCACACAAAGACCCAATCTTCCACTTCAAAATTTCTTGAACACTATGGTGCTGATTAGCCTATTGCTTCATTTTATTTTGTGCCATTGCTAGGTTCTCTCAAAGACTAAAAAGTGCCTCTTGTTGATGTTGAATGTGTTCTTCAACTGCTTGAACCTTTCATTGTGCCCTCAATGAAGAGGTGATTGATGGAAGATGGTACCCACATAGTGCCAAAAAGGGAGGCATCTTGGAATAAGTATGGAAGGAAGTGTTATACCACCATTCTATGAGTAGTAGCCATTGCATCCATCTCTCTTGTCTGTATGAAGAAAAACATTGAAGATACCCTTCCAAGAATTTATTGACCACCTCATTCTCTCCATTAGACTATGGATGATATGATGAGCTATGAGCAAGATGAGTGCCCAAACATGAAAATAAGTCAGTGTAAAAATTACTTGTAAATATAGGATCACGATCACTTACTATAACTTTTGGATTCCCATGTAGTTTTTGAATATTATTCATAAAGGTTTTGGATTCTATGATAAGTTTTTAAAAATCTAGAGTGGCCACCTATTGGAGAAGCATGTTGTTCTATAAACACTTTAAAAGGGTTGAATTCGTGCAAAGGTACAACCTATCCTTGTACCGTAGAACATTTTATTTCCATGCAAATTTATCTAACACACTTGAATCCGATTGGAGTTTCTCAATGAGATTTTGAGTATTTGAGTACATCTCCCACTCTTCTCTTACCTCATTTACCCAATCTACTTGTAATATGGAAATGACATGTACAATAGTGACTTTGTGGGTTCATGCCTCCTTGATAGAGCATCAACCACAACATTCTCCTTTCCTTTCTTATATATGATCTCAAAGTCATATTATAACATTTTTGTTGTTCTTTAGATGATAGCATTTTGTTCTAGGAAATATCTGAGACTATCATGATTTGTCTTTACCTTGAAGTGTTTTCATAGTTAGATAAGGCCTCCATTGCATGCAAGATAGTCAACATTCCCTTCTCATTAATTAGCTTCAATAAATTGTTACCTTTGAGTTGGTGGCTCTCAAATGCTATTGGTCTTTCTTCTTGCATGAGCACTACTCCTATGTGATGACCTAAAGCATCACATTCCACATTGAATGTTTTAAAAAAATTAGGAGTAGCTAAGACTGGAGTTGTCCAAATGGATTCCTTTGGCTTCCAAATGCCTTTGTAGCTACCTCATTCCATTGGAAGAGGTGATGCTGTTCTACCATAATTATTTACAAATCATCAATAATAACTTGTGAGCCCTAAGAAAGCCTATAGGTTCTTGAGGATCCTGGGCATTTTCAACTCTACGATAGCCATGATCTTATGAGGGTCTACCTTGAATCCCTTATGAGACATAATATGACTTAGGTAATCCACTTCTTTGACTCCAAACACACACTTGGATGACTTAGCATATAGTTGGTGTTGCTCAAAAATGTCCAAAACATGATTTATATGCTGCAAGTGTTCCTCCCAAGTTTCACTATATATTAATATGTCACTAAAAATACCAAAACAAACTTTTGTAGGAATGGCCTGAAGATAGAGTTCATAAAAAACTAGAAATGTTCATGACCTGCATTTATGATGTTGAAATGCTAGGATAGTTTGGATAGAAAGCCAATATTGGTTGGGCAATGAAAGTCAAGCAATCACATGCCCCTGCAAGTTAAAAAAACCCAAAATTTGTAAATAAAAAATTTTACACAAAAAATGGATTCAACCACAATGCATTTACCATGAAAAGGAGATGTACATATATAGGAGAGAGGGAAGATACCTCCATGCAAAATTAGTGGAGAAGACTAGGCATTTGACTCCCACTAACTAAAATTGGTGGCAAGTTAACTTCGTCGAGACTCGCAAGAGGTGGCAATCTAACTCCCACTAACTAGAACACCTAAGTAGGCTTAACACCATGTGGAATTATCCATGTACATGATATGAATGAGATATTATATACACTAACACCCCCTTAAGCATAGCTTAGGTGGGCACAATTAAAAAAAGGGTCCCAACAACTAGGCTTGATGAGGTACCCAAATACAATGCTTGATCTCTCATAAGGTAGAGAAAGGGAGAAAACCTAGTGGGAAAAAACTCCCCCACAAAATAGAGAAAACAAGAAGAAGAGAACTAGAAGGCCCCTTAAAGATGATGCTACTACTAAAGTAGACCGTACCCCAAGAAGAGCTCATAGATGAATGAACTTGCTCTTAGTAAAAGGTTTGGTGAAGATATTAGTAACCTGCTCTGTAGACTAGAAAAATCTATGTTGATGATTTGGCCATGAAAAAGATCACAAATAAAATGTATGAGAATCTCTATGTGTTTGGTCCAATGGTGCCGGATCATATTCCTAGGTATATGGATGGTGATGTGGTTGTCACAATAGATGATTATGGGTTGCCTTAATGGAATGTCAAACTTAGTGAGAATACCTTGAAGCCAAATAGCCTCAATAGTTGTGTTGAAATCTCCCCTGTAGTCTACCTCTATGGATGATAAAGCAATAGCATTTTTCTAGACCAACTAATATGACCATAACCTAGTGAGAAACTATAACCTGAAGTGGATTTGATATTTTGATTATCACTAGCCCAACCTAAATTTGTGTATCCAACCAAGGCAGCCTTTAAGCCACCTCTATAACAAATCCTAAATCTAAGAGTGCTCTAAAGGTAGTGAAGGATCCTCTTAGCTTCTTTCTAGTGCAGTTCATGAGGCTCATGCATGAATCTCAAAACTATGCTAATGGCATATGAAATATCAAGCTTGGTATGTGTAAAAGAGATGAGACTACCAACAAGTTGTTGATACAAGGTTGCATCATGTAACAACTCTCACCTTTGCCATATACGATGGCTCTTGAATAAAGGTTGGTGCGTTGATTAATGCGAGAGGAGAAATCTGCATTCATTATTTTATTTTTGGTAAGGAGCCCATAAGGAGGCGTCAGAATGAAGTGAAGGATGACCTTCTTTAGCTTGACCATAATAAATTTTATGGGGATAGAGATGTCTTTGGGGAGTTGGTGAGTGTTTTTAAGACAAATAATATCTTGTGGAAGGGGATATCTGATCGAGAGGGAGTCAATGTCAGGGGAGGGAGACGAGAGGCATTTTAAAACTAATGGAGAAAAACACACAATGAAGGAAAAAAAAGGGACAGCTATTGTGCTGGAGGATGGAATGTGAGACTGGTTTCTTCCCTACAAAGTATAAATGCCATATTTTGGGAATGATTGCTGCTACATTGAGGGAGGATTGGAAGGAAGATGTTCATGGAGAGAATCAACCCTAGGATAGGTGATGATCTGGGAAACCCAGTGAAATATTTTTAGAAGCCCCCTCCCTTGGACTGCAACCGGGAAAAAGCTTTTTGTGAGTAAGGGTGTAGAGGGAGTGTACAGTGTGAAGATGATGACAAATGCACTTTCATGGTGGTTAATGTTGGTGGGCATTGTACATCTCTCATCAGTTTGGTTTGGATCTTTCGACATATGGGCACTTCTTCTTGTTGTTTTCTCCCAGACTACTAGTGAGTCATCCCTTTTTCTTTTTCCTTCCAGAGCACAATACAGTCATGCAATGCACTTTTATTTGTTGCATCCACCTAGCTATCTTGGTGACCATTTTAAAACACTTCATTTTATTTCTAAAAGCTTGTTTTTTATGCTTTTGTAGATGAGGAGACAATCCGTTATTCCATTACCAATTCTGGCCAATGTAAAATCTGATATTTCAAAAAATGCTAGGTTTGTTATTACGTGAAGCAGGAAGCATCCTATTTTGATTACACGAGTAATAAAAATGTGAAGTAGTTGCTAATCTTGGAGATTATGAATAAAGTACCCTGTTTAGTGTTCTCAACCTCGCAGCGGTCAAGTAAAATAAGGCAAACATTGGACTATTCCCCCCATAAAAAAATAGATCAGTACAAACGCAAAATGATCCATATCAGCAAGAAATTAACATAGAAGGAGCTTAAATAAAGGGACAAATTTGTGATTCAGATAATTATTCATACATATGATTACCTACTTGCCACTCCGTGTACATATGTTTTTGTACTTTTACTATTGCACCTCTGTTCTAGTGTGATGGAGATACAAACAAAGAGAGATTGATAGCAAAAGGACAGTAGTAACCCAGGCGAGCATATCAATTTGTAAGATTTGAGGCGAGGTGAAGGGGAGAGCGACCAGAATAGGTATGCGCTCTAGTGTTTGTTTTTTCTGGCACAAAAACTAAAGTCTGTTTTCTATACTTTCCTCAACCACAGAAAAACTGAAACCCCTGACTGCATTTAAAAAAAATATATGAATAAAAGTTTACTTCAATGCAAGATATTTATATTGCCTCTTTTCTTGAATTGATTTTTTTAGAGGCAGAGCTATTTCCTGATTTCGGTAGATAAAGGGGGTTTTCAAAGAAAGATCATGTGTTTTCTGATTTATATTTTGGGTAAAATGTGGGTTTGATCTTTTAAAGAATATAGTGAGGGCAGCCATACAAAACTGGGACACAATGATAGAGACTGAAGAAATTTAAATCCCATGGAACCCTTTTGTTATGCATTGACTTCTTTGAGGAGATTTTTATGACAACTCTTCTCAAATAAAACTTAGTGGCTCTGTTTTGATCATTACGGTCATTTTCTGTTAAACCACCAGCCTAGAGGAAACCATCGTTGAGTTAAACAAGGTTATGACATTATTATACCTTAGAAACATCTACCTATGTTTGTGCATTAAAATTGGTCACATAAACTCTAATTGGGAAAAATCTGCAACCCAAGGATCTAAAGGAACTACTGTAGGAGGGAAAGTTAAGATTTCCATTTTGTAAGTCTCTTTTTTTAACATTTTATTTTGTTATGTTAAATATGGTAGACAATATGCAAAATTCTAGCTGTGAGTAGGCTTGTAATACCATTTGTCATGTTTTCTTGTGTGATACACACATTCCTTTGTGAAGAGTTATTAAATTAGGTTCACTAGAGTTATTACACAACTGATCTAACAATGGGCTATTTTCAATAGATTACACTATCATTAAAAGTTTTGGTCTTGTAGATCACATTCTTCATATTTGTTATTTCAAATTTATACTTCAGTGTTTCAGTTGATTTTGTATATCTCATTTGATTAAATGAGATGAGCATAGGTCTAGGATATTGAGTCCCCATCGTATGGCCTTGAGCTCTTGTAAAGGCTAAGGATGCACACGAGAAGACCTATCCGTCTACGGGACGTCGAGTTATCCATCTGCAAGGCGGTGATTTAGGCATGTTTGAGTCTCCTCATTGGTATGAGTAGTGTACTTGATTCCATATGGTGCCATCCCTTTGAGCACACATGATGACTCCCCATCTAATCTGCACTCTAGTGTCTAGTGCCTTGGTGTCATAAGTAGTACCCGACATTCTATTTGATGAGTATCTCTATGTTATGACTGTGGCATTATGCATTATTTTTCGTGCCTACTTCATGATTGATGTGAGTGTTGGCCATCCTGTATACCCTTACCTAGTTATTTATGTTTGGGCCTTGTGACTATCTCTGAGCATGGTGGGGTAGTCTCTTTTGAGTCCACATGGTTAGGAGGTGTTGCCACCACTATTGGGGATTAGCGAATAGGTTGTTGGAGCACCAGCTTGAAGATGTTCTCTTTCTTTCTGTTACTTTATCAGTCATGTACCCATTCAGTTATTGTATCATTCATGGCTATGCCATTGTTCTTGTTTATTCCTTTATGTAATTTTGTACTCTCTTGTGATAGATGATGTAAATTATAGTAATGAGAAGATATGTGATGTTCCTCTTATTTGACTTACGGATTTCGGTGTGGGTATTGGATCCGTGTGTACTATGGTGCTTTTGGATTTATATTATTATCTGGAATGGGTCATAGGAACATTTGGGTTGGTGTTTAAAATGGACATAATTTATTTTTTTGGAGAGTGATTTAGTGCTCTCCTAGGGGTTGTGCATTCGACCATACTTGGCCATGAATGTTGTCAATCTATCGAATCAATAACTGTATCATGTGTTTGTTATCTACTTATGTCAAAAAAATTTATCTTGTTCTGTTTTGGCCCTTACCTTTAGGGGTTTGCGGGGCGGGATGTTACATCTGGTATCAGAGCCCATGTTCACACACTGGGAGCTCTGGCATACTTGAGCCTACTATGTTTTGCTATGTTTGGCGTGTGTGGTGTGAGCTTGTTATATTGTCTTTATAGTCTTGATTGCTTTCATGCCTTAGCATGGCATTAGTGGGTTAAGTTACAACTAGATTTTTATAAATCATGGAGGAAATAGCCTCCTTGGCATTACCTTACTCAGTGGGACTAGAGTGTTGAGTCTTGTATGTTTGTTGGTTAAAGTTAACTTAGATTGCTTAAATACCCTTGTTTGGACTACTCTTGTAAGCTTTGTGCTATAGATGTAAAGGATGATAGGATGTAGTTGTTTGTAGATATGAACAAATTAGTTTGATTGTTCCATGCTCTCATGTAAGTGTTGGATGATTGCTGATTTTTCTTATCACCTCTTAATGTGCTTGAGTTGCTACCATTTATCACCCTTGATAGCATATTGAAGTCATTGGAATACTAATGGTGCCTTAAACTATCCCTTAGTAGAATTTTCATGTTTACATATGATGAATATTGGATGGCATGTAATGTCTTGACTTGAGATGAAATCTATCTTTCTCTCCTCTTCTTAGTTGTCATTAGTTGACAAGATGTTAGATTGATGGCTTATGGATTTAATTAGTATGTTAAAGTTGCAATAAGTAAAAGAATTAGTGAAGAATAACTTATGTTCGTTATGGTTATGCGAAGAAAGTGATTACATGTTTATTAGTGCCTCCTTATTTAATGAGTTACATGAGAATGATAATTGTTGTGGATATATCTTGTTGATAACAATTTTGCATCTCTTCTATTGCATTGTGATTTTTAATGAGATCATATAGGCGAACACTTGTACTTTATTGCAAATTGAAAATACTTAATGTAGGGTAATAGGAATGTTGCATACCTTGCTTTGAGTGAACAATTGAATGCCATTGACATGACCATGGTTACTTATGCTTATATGTATGGTTGTGAACATGAGGAATGGATTAGAGTTCCTTAAACAAAACTCATTTAATTATGTTATTAGCATCTGATTCTCTTGTGAATGAATGGTATTCCTGTGACTAGTGACACAATGTTGCATTATGTGTCATTATGAGATGTATATCATTATGTGATTATCGAAGTGACTGTAATAATGATTGTGAAAAAAATGTTAATTATGTTTGTGCATTGATGTTAAAGTGATAGTGATGATGTTATACATGTTCATACACTATTGTTTTATGTTGATAGAGTTACAAAGTGAATTTATGATGTTACGGGTAATGAGTTGCCCTTGTGAAAAGAGTAAAATTGGTATGGCTATTTGGGAGTACCTATTGTTGGGTAAAATTGTGTATCTTGCATTATGTTGCATAGCCATAGGTGAACTATTATTATGTCTGGGTAAGAGAAATTGAGATATTCCCCATTATGTGAACATCCATTGATGTATTCCTGTTGAGTGTTGTGATTAACCAGTACTTGAGATGTGTGCCCATGGGATGGTGATACTGCATACCTATC
Source organism: Cunninghamia lanceolata (assembly GCA_027924645.1). Lineage (NCBI taxonomy): Eukaryota > Viridiplantae > Streptophyta > Pinopsida > Cupressales > Cupressaceae > Cunninghamia > Cunninghamia lanceolata. Next base: position 11,329,470 of record BSBN01000870.1, on the reverse strand, counting down.
CATGGAGGATATGTATGGATTATGTGTATGGGAGAGAACCATACCATCTATGTGTTTACTTGTTGTCACCCTATTGACTGCCAATCTAAGGGTTGTTGTTAGGTTAATATGTCAAGGGTAGTAGTAGCAACAAAGTTCCTTGGGAGAGAATTGCATGGCATACGTATAATGGCAGTGTGAAACGACGGTGATCGTTTCAACCTCATGAGAAAGTACTCACTACTTCCCCTTATTAATGGACCAAATACATGGTTCATACAGTGTTAGCCTAATCCCCTCAGTTCTTGAGGATGATATTACTTTATGGTATGAGCACCTGTGACAGCTATGATCTTACCTTGATGTGATTGTTTTAGATATGATGCCACCCCCCCACTGGTGTTCTGACACAGTGTTGATGAGGATGCCATGTCACTGATGGTAGCAAGTTGAGCTCAAGGACACGATGCCACGTACCTAGATATGTGATGGCGTAGTATATATGTTGTGTTCCTACTTGTGTAGAGAGGAGTGGTTGCTCGTACAGAGTAGAGGGTTCGCTCAAGAGGGCCTCGATTCTGATCGGTTGGCATGTGAGTGGAATCTAGCCATGTACACCTCTGGCTCGGTGTGTTACCGCACATACTTTCTCAGTGGGTACACACTATGCAGGATGTTCTTATGAGTAGGACATTGCCATGTGATATACGACCATTGTGTACTTTCTCCGCTTGGCGTATACCATGCGCGGTCGCGCCGCATGAGGTATGTGACCTGGGTGGCCGGCACATTGCTTTTCCATGTGAGGGTTGCGTGAGTAGGCCGCACCCACATGAAGGACTATTGAGACAGTCACGCTTGTTTTCCTCCTTCCTCGTGTGGTGACTAGTGATAGTCACGTAGTGTTGTGATGTGTATATTTCAAAGACTGCGAATCTTCTTTTGGTTATTAGTGACTTTTACTTTGCTTGTGTGGACCAGCACTTTGGGTTATCTTGCTTGTATTGGTTTAGCCACAGATGATTTTCTTGGCATGTAACTCTTGTGGTTACATTTGATTTATTGTTGAAACTATGCGCATTTTTCTTATTTTATTGTTGGAATTGAGATTTACTCTTTCTTATTTATATTTTGGTGGCTAAACTCATTGACTTTTCTATTTTGAATGTTGGTCTTGTGTTGTGATGTGATTCCTCATTGGGTATGGTGAGATCTACCCATTTGAGTGTATACGAGGAAGTAGACGCAGGGAAACCCTTGAGGATGGGGGTATGTGTGAGCTGTTCTAAGCTCTAATTCACTACCTTCCTATTGTTTGACTACCTCTTGGACGCTAAAACCCTTACACAAACAAGAGATATGTCATTGTGACTTGTATGGAAGGGCTCACTAGGTGGTTCAATGCCATCAAGACACATGGATACGGATACTAGACATAGTTATTAGTTATGGACTCATGGATATATTGGATATGGATGGCACTACGACATCCATGTGAACCCCTAATGTAGCCTTGTGATGTGAATGAGTATGTATGTATATGTGGGTTGTACAATTTTTCATGTATATAGTTGCATATTAAAATATAGAAGAGAAAAAAATTTGCATCATTATACCTTGAAAAGTGATAAACTATTGCATTATATGTTAAGAGATGTCATACATGCTATGAAATTAGAGCTTGAAATTATGTATATGTGTGTATGTGTGCTCCATTTTATAGATAGCTGCATATAAAAGTTAGAGACTTGAAAATTTTATGTCTTGAAAGTGCATTTTGCTACAAATTATAAGAAAATTGTGTGGTTTATGCTGGTATATATGTGCAAATTGATGATTTTTGCTTTTCCTTGATGGATTCCAATATTATTATGATGTTGACATGATTGGTTATCATGTTGGGTTACATGCTTACTATTTCTTCAGCTATGATATATGTTATATGCACATGTGCTTTGACATGTGATCAGAGTGATGCAGGTATTGGGTATCAACTCCACCTGGACTCACAGGCCTGAGCGTACTCTTATTATCCCTAATGGTGGTTACTGGAGATAGTCACAGGCCCTATTCCCTACCCTAGCCATTGTACCCTACTAGTGCAGTGTTCCCATGTTGTTGTCTTATCATCTGGTTACTTAATGGTAATGTCTGGATTGCCCCTTATGGTCATGCGTAGTTTGCCAGTGCGGTGGTTGAAATTTTCTCCTTGATTTCATTGATTGTTCGATGCGAGTTCCTTGGCATCATTCTTTATTTTGATTGGAGAAAATTGTTTTATGCTAATGTATATTTTGTAGGGATGAGTGCCTTTCCTATTCCTTACCCATGTTTTGGGACTAATTGCATGTAATTGTGCATGTGATAACCTAATTTTTATTATTGTATCAAGTTTCATGGTCTAGTGTGTGCTTTGACTGCATCTTAGCATTTGTAGGCTTTAGGAGTAAGCCTAGTCCTAGGAGGTAGGATGTAACAACTCTCACCTTTGCCATATGTGATGGCTCTTGAATAAAGGTTGGTGCATTGATTAATACAAGAGGATAAATCTACATTCTTTATTTTATTTTTGGTAAGGAGCCCATAAGGAGGTGTCAGAATGAAGTGAAGGATGACCTTCTTTAGCTTGACTGTAATAAATTTTATGGGAATAGAGATGTCTCTGGGGAGTTGGTGAGTGTTTTTAAGACAAATAATATCTTGTGGAAGGGTATATCTCATCGAGAGGGAGTCAACATTGGGGGAGGGAGGTGAGAGGCATTTTAAAAACTAAGGGAGAAAAACACATAGTGAAGGAAAAAAAAAAGGACGGCTATTGTGCTGGAGGATGGAATGTGAGACTACTTTCTTCCCTGTAAAGTATAAACGCCATATTTTGGGGATGATTGCTGCTACATTGAGGGAGGATTGGAAGGTAGATGTTCATGGAGATAATCAACCCCAAGATAGGCAATGATCTAGGAAACCCAGTGAAATATTTTTAGAAGCCCCCTCCCTCGGACTACAACCGAGAAAAAGATTTTTGTAAGGGTGTAGAGGGAGTGTATAGTGTGAAGATGATGACAAAGGCACTTTCATGGTGGTTAATGTTGGTTGGCATTGTACGTCTCTCGTCAGTTTGCTTTGGATCTTTCGACATATGGGCACTTCTTGTTGTTGTTTTCTCCCAGACTACTAGTGAGTCATCCCTTTTTATTTTTCCTTGCAGAGCACAATACAGTCATGCAATGCAGTTTTATTTGTTGCATCCATCTAGCTATCTTGGCGACCATTTTAAAACACTTCATTTTATTTTTGAAAGCTTGGTTTTTATGCTTCAGTAGAAGAGGAGACAATTCGTTATTCCATTACCAATTCTGGCCAATGTAAAATTTGATATTTAAAAAAATGTTAGGTTTGTTATTACGTGAAGCAGGAAGCATCCTATTTTGATTGCGCAAGTAATAAAAATGTGAAGTAGTTGCTAATTTTGGAGATTATGAATTAAGTACCCTGTTTAGGGTTCTCTACCTGGTAGCGGTCAAGTAAAATAAGGTAAACATTGGACTATTCCCCCCCAAAAAAATAGATCAGTAAAAATGCAAAACGATCCATATCAGCAAGAAATTAACATAGAAGGAGCTTAAAGGGACAAATTTGTGATTCAGATAATTATTCATACATATGATTACCTGCTTGCCACTCCATGTACTTGTGTTTTTGTACTTTTATTGTTGCACCTCTGTTCTAGTGTGATGGAGATACAAACAAAGAGAGATCAATAGAAAAAGGATAGTAGTAACCCAGGTGAGCATATCAATTTGTAAGATTTGAGGTGAGGTGAAGGGGAGAGTGACCAGAATAGGTATGCACCCCAGTGTTTATTTTTTCTAGCACAAAAAATAAAGTCTGTTTGTTGCACTTTCCTCAACCACAAAAAAATTGAAACCCCTGTACTGCATTTTAATAAAAAAACATATGCAGAAAAGTTTACTTCAATGAAAGATATTTATATTGCCTCTTTTCTTGAATCAATTTTTTAGAGGTAGAGCTATTTCCTGATTTCGGTAGATAAAGGGGGTTTTCAAAGAAAGATCATGTGTTTTCTGATTTGTTATTTTGGGTAAAATGTGGGTTTGATCTTTTAAAGAATATAGTGAGGGCAGCCATACAAAACTGGGACACAATGATAGAGATTGAAGAGATCTAAATCCCATGGAACCCTTTTGTTATGCGTTGACTTCTTTGAGGAGATTTTTATGACAAGTCTTCTCAAATAAAACTTAGTGGCTCTGTTTTGATCATTACAGTCATTTTCTGTTAAACCACTAGCCTAGAGGAAACCATCATTGAGTTAAAGAAGGTTATGACATTATTATACCTTAGAAACATCTACCTATGTTTGTGCATTAAAATTGGTCACATAAACTCTAATTGGGAAAAATCCACAACCCAAGGATCCAAAGGAGCTACTGTAGGAGGGAAAGTTAAGATTTCCATTTTGTAAGTCTCTTTTTTTAACATTTTATTTTGTTATGTTAAATATGGTAGACAATATGCAAAATTCTAGCTGTGAGTAGGCTTGTAATACCATTTGTCATGTTTTCTTATGTGATACACGCATTCCTTCATGAAGAGTGATTAAATTGGGTCACTGGAGTTATTACACAACTGATCTAACTAACAACGGGCTATTTTTAACAGATTACACTATCATCAAGAGTTTTGGTCTTGTAGATCACATTCTTCATATTTGTTATTTCAAATTTATACTTCAATGTTTCAGTCGATTTTGTATATCTCATTTGATTAAACGAAATGAGCTTAGGTCTAGGATATTGAGTCCCCATCGCATGGCCTTGAGCTCTTGTAAAGGCTAAGGATGCACACGAGAAGACCTATCTGTCTGCGGGATGTCAAGTTATCCATCTTTAGGGCGTTGATTCGGGCATGTTTGAGTCTCCTTGTTGGTATGAGTAGTGTACTTGATTCCATGTGGTGCCATCCCTTTGAGCGCACATGATGACTCCCCATACGATCTACACTCTAGTGTCTAGTGCCTTGGTAGTCGTGAGTAGTACCTGACATTCTATTTGATGAGTATCTCTATGTTATGACTATGACATTATGCATTGTTTTCCATGCCTGCTCCTTGATTGATGTGAGTGTTGGCCATCCTGTATACCCTTACCTAGTTATTTTTGTTTGGGCCTTGTGACTACCTCAAAGCATGGTGGGGTGGTCTCTTTTGAGTGCACATGGTTGGGAGGCGTTGCCACTACTATTGGGGACCGGTGAACAGGTTATCAGAGCACCAGCTTGAAGATGTTCTCTTTCTTTCTGTTACTTCATCAATCATGTACCCATTCATTTATTGTATCATTCATGGCTATGCCATTGTTCTTGTTTATTCCTTTATGTAATTTTGTACTCTCTTGTGATAGATGATGTAAATTATAGTAATAAGAAGATATGTGATGTTCCACTTATTTGACTTATAGATTCCGGTGTAGGTATCAGATTTACATGTACTATGGTATTTTTGGATTTATATTATTATCTAGAATGGGTCATAGGAACATTTGGGTTGGTGTTTGAAATGAACATAATTTATTAATGTTTCTTTGGAGAGTGATTTAGTCCTCTCCTAGGGGTTGTGCATTCGACCATATTTGGCCATGAATGTTGTCGATCTATCGAATCAACAACTGTATCATATGTTTGTTATCTACTTATGTCAAAAAAAATTATCGTGTTCTCTTTTGGCCCTTACCCTTAGGGGTTTGCGGGGTGGGATGTTACACATCAAGCAATGTAGTAAAATCAGCCTCAAGCTTGACTCCTAATAGAAAGGGAGTTAGAAATGGTTTAAAATCAAGAGTGTACTTGGGTTGTGCAAGAGGATCCTTGAGTCAGACTGTGAAATCTCAATACCAAGGAAGTAATGTAATAAACCCAAGACAATCATGTCAAATTTATCCTAAAGAGCTAACTTCACTACTACAATAGTGGATTAATAGATGCTGGTGATCAAAATATATTCAACATAAAGTACCAGTATTAATAGCGAATCATCCTACCACAAGAAATGTATATTAGGATTTGAATGACACTTAGTGAAACCTGAAGCTAGTTGGAAGGAATCCATCTTGGTGTACCAAGCTTGAGGCACTTGTTTGAGGCCATAGAGGGATTTCATAAGTTTACAAACTAAGGATGAATCCTGAATAAACATTGGTGGTTTCTCCATGTAGGTCTTCTCCTCAAGGTCTTTGTGAACAAAATAACTCTTCACACCTATTTGGTGCACATCCCAACCATGTGCGGTGGAAATGGAAAGAGTAAATTAGATTAAAGGCATTTTTCCATGAGTGCAAAGGTCTTTGTGTAGTTAATGCCAACAACTTATAGAAAACCCTTGGAAATCAAACATGCCTTGCACTTATCAACCGACCCATATGCGGAAAACTTGGTGGGATATATCCACCTATGTCAAATCATCTTCCTTCCATTAGGAAGTGAAGTCAAGTCCCAAGTGTTGGGACCCAAAATAGTTGCAACCCAAAACTCTAAAACATTCCTATATCACCTCTAGGCCAGGGACTCTCGTTAGGATGATAGGAAGAGGTTTATCAAGTTGAAGGGGGATTTTAGCCAACTAATAGGAGTGGGTAGGCTCCTTTACACTTCAAGCTCAGCTTAGACTCTAGAGGGATATTCCAAAGGGTATACCTGCATAGGTATTAAGTTAAGACTAGATTAACAACTAAAAATATTGGACAACCAAACCCAACTCATCATCTTGACTCAAAAACCTGTCACTAAGTCAAGAATAAGTAGCAGTCACAAAACCCCTATATAGCTTATTTAACTGTGCAAATGTACATGCACAGGAAAGATGGCTTTTTCTGTTAAACCATAAGTGAATGATTTGTTCAATTTAAAAGAGTGATTGGTCCCTCTCCAATATGGATTGGTGCCTATTCCATTGGGCAACAGAGTCATAGAATACAAGGAGGAAAGGAAATATGAAGCAAAGGATCAATAGAACTAGACATACATTGACATATATGACTTTTAAGTAGATCTCCCTGTAATGGATATACTTAATAATCTCAAAGAGAACTGCAATGATTCATATGTAACAAAGAAATGGAAAATACAAAGCCTTGTATTAACTTAGATGCTATCACACATATCCAAACTTCTGTTACAATCATAATAGCAAATGTAGCAAGGGAAAATACATAACTGCAATTATATATTTATCAAAATCAACAAAAAATCCCGTGGAGACATACCATTACAATCAAATCTACATTACATAACCTTCCTACTCTATATTGAACATATCCCTTCATTAAAAAACTAGACAAATCATGTGTTGATACCGGAGAAACTCCTTAGGCTCTTCCAAACCAGACAATTAGCTCGGCGACCAACATTGAGAAAATATTTGAAACATGTAGATATAGCAATTTTTGCTCACCGTGCATCTTCTAGATGCTAGAAAATTTAGTCAACAGGCAACCACTGCATTGAATGTGGCGCATGACCATGTTAGAAGAATTGATGGATATCTTGGGCACCCATGCCCTGTAAATTGATCTTGCATCCTTGAGAGGACCTGTAGAAAGTATGGATGCTAAAACACACCATCTCCATATTATATTTTGTACCTGTGTGTTGATGACAAACACTATTCCTGCGATCACCTAACATTTACAATTTTGCTCTTAACACTTTATGTTTCACACTCAATCTGACTCTGCCTGATCAAAAAAATATCCCAGTGTGAACTCACCGCCTCTTTCTCCCTTTTTGTTCTTCTAGTCGGTGAAATTGGATATTTCAGAACTAGACCATTTCCCCCCTTATCGGCAAATCTTTAATTTGCTGAACTCTATCTTTATCTCCTTTATCGACAACTTTTGACATTTTAGAACTTGCCTTCTTTTTCCATTAGTTGGCAAAAGATCACTTTCTCTAACCATTGTGTCTTGGTTATTTTAACCCTTATCGACAAATTTCCTTTTACCAAACTTCTATCTTTTCACCTTCTTTATTTGCCTTATCAACAAACATCAACTTTCTTGAACTTGGCTTTCTTTATTGGCAAATTTTCCATTTGCTGAACTCTTTGACTAGTTCGGCCCTTAGCTAATTCCTCGACTGATCCCTATGTTTAACTTTTTCATTGTTTGTCTTAACAATATTTTTCTTTTATTTGTTTGCCTTATCGACAAATATGACTTTCTGCGAGCTTTGCCCTCTTTCACTATTTTTTATTTTTGTTAGAGAATTCTATCTTTACTAAACTAAGCTAGTTCACCACCTTTTCTCTTTTGTTACCCTTATCCATCAACATCAACATTCCCGAACCAATCCATCTTTATCTATGATTCCTCATTTTTCCAAACTACTGAAAGTGCGGCGGATCTTTGTCTTATTGCCTTATCGACAAATATTGAAATACTTGAACCTCTTGCCAAGTTTCACTTTTTTTCTGATTCACCGATGAAGCTCCCCTCTACCCTTTTCTCCTTAGCCGATTTTTCCTTTGTCGACAAAATTAAATTTTTTTGAACTCTCTTTTCTTTGGTCTTTTCCTCCCTCACCATGACCTCTTTGTTGCCATTTATCGATGAATCCTCCATTGGCCGAAGCTTCCGTCGGTGAACGTGGAGGTTCGTGAACATCCAACTTTGCCGACAAATCCTTCATTTTCTTCATTATGCCTTAGAAACCTTTTGTACTCGCCACGACCACCAAACTTTTTTGTTTTGTCAATGATGTTCATCATCAGCGAACCTTTGACTTTGCTAACTTGACACATCACTGATAAAGGCACTTTTAACTTCATTGTTGTTGTCCATGAACCTTTCTCCCACCTTCCCCTTCTTTATAGCTGTTAGCAATCCTTTTGTCAGTGAACTGGCAAAACCTCGAACTTGCGAACAAGTTCGCAAGTTTGAAATTTCACCGATTTGCCAACAAAGGGCAAAAATCAAGGAAATTTTTCTAAGGAAAAAGCCAAAACAAAGGGAGGAATTTTACTTAGTATATTTTAGAAGGGAACCCATGTAGAATATCTTAGATTGGGTATAATTGATGGGTTTTGATTGATTTTGGGTAAAGTGGGAAATTTGATGGAATTTTGTGGGTTTTTTTGGGGCAGAATAATGGCATTTTGGAACTGGTAATTTTGGTCTCCAATAGTGGCTCTGGTTGGGGATGTGTGACAAGCAATGTCACAGCAAGGATCCAAAATATCTCTGGGTAGACCAACAAACAAAACACACGAAGGAACACACACAAAACATATTTACAAAGAAACATAGAGTCAAAAGATTGTAGCCCAAATTTGAGGATACTGCAGGCCACCCCTGCTAAAAATTGAATGAAGCTAGTTTCCTCTGTCAAAGAGAAGTCTATTGAAGCAGCTGATCTCCCTCAATCCTTTGCTGCACTGATCACCCAATATCAGCAATAAAAACATTTTGCTTGCACGCTCATACAAAATATAAACATTTATATTATCATGTTGAAGTTAGAAATGATTATTACTAGGGCAAGGAAGCCATAGATAATATGACTCATCATCATGTTGACCCACATAGAAGTACTCACCTTCAAATTTAATATTAGCATGATGCATTTCTTGGTTTGCATAAATGTCATCATGAAGGAAACTATCAAGCTAAAATATATCTAGCCCAGACCTATGTGGTCTCATGCTGGGATATGCCACATGATTGTTATAATTTTTATGGCCCAGCTACACTACTGATGCTAATGTATTCCTCCATAACTGAATCAAAGGCATGTTTCATATTTAAATCTGCATCATTAACATGTAAATCATAAATTTGAGGCACTTCAAGTGAAGACTCACAATCTTCAAGTTGCCTCTCTATTTTGTACTCCTTGACACACACTACTGTATAAAAGTTGCTGCTAAGAAAATCACTAATAATTTTCTCCTTTCCACCTTGCAGATCAAAAACTTGACACACACTATAAAATCCAACATCAATGTTATTAGACCTAGCTAATGAGCTCAAAAAAGTGCTCTCAACATGATCTACACCAATAAGAGATAATTGCCTCAAACAAAGCTCTAGAAAATCATCTATTACATGGTTTTCTTAGAGGGAAACAATTACCTCAATATCACTTGTAGTTGTAGCAGTGCCTTAATGATGTCCAACTGAAGCACAATCCATATCATCCTTATGCAAACAAGTGTCAATGGCCTTACGGTCATCATCAGGAACAAATAAGGGTAAAACATCAAACAAGAGGCTAGCATCTCATTCAACCTTAACAGCATTCTGTATCCCCTCTCTATCCACTTTCTATTCATAGGTAGCTGTGCCAAATTGCATAAAACTCTCCTCCTCCAAAGAAGATAACTCAAATTCATTGAACCCGAAGTCATCTTCAAAAATAGGATTATCCATGCACCAATAAAAATCATAAATTGTGCTATTTGATGGACTTGCATGTTCTTCATAAAGAGCATTATCCCTTATGCTCATCTCTTCATCATCATTTGCTTCATCAATGCATGTACTCTCTATGTAATCAACTACTTGAGATGAGTCATTCAAATTTTTACTTGCATACATACCTTCCAGGTGGTCTGCAATACTACAACAGGCAGCAGGGTCGTAACTTTCTTTACTGAATTGGGAATCATCATTGATTTGTTCATTTTCATCATCCACTGATGACTGTTCCAGTTGAAGATAGGTGTAGTCACTACTATTTTCATCTAAACTATTGTCATATATTGTACCATCACCTTCCTCTACCCTTCTACACACACTTGATCATCACTTGATATTGTGTCTAGATCATTTGAAATGTCCACATCCTTTCTATCTACAACATACTATTCATTACAAGCCACTTCTATATTTAGGGATAGATATTTTGCAATCATATCCCATTTAACTTTGTCAATGTAATCAATGAACACATAGGCCTATTGTAAACCCACTAGGTTGAATTCCTTCCATATAGAACTCGAGCTTAACGTAGCATCATAAGCTCTCAGAAACATGTCAATACACACAAGAGGATCAGGTCTGGAATTTTCTGGGATGTGAGACAAGGCCACCATAAATTTGTGGCTGATCCCCATGCTAGACTCTCATTGCCTTCTAATATGTTCTAGTTCTTGGACATGAAAAACAGGGTCTAGACTATTCACAAAGTCTTCAAATGCAGTGACCAATTACTCCCAGGAAGAAAAATGCTAGTCAGGGAAACTAACTAGCCACCTCTGTGCTACACCACATAGAGATCTTACAAGAAAACTCATCCACATATCCTCATCTTCAAAATGAAATCTATCCTTGAAGTCTGAAAATGCCTCAATGTGTGCCTTCCAATTATAACTGACCCATGAGAGGTCTATCTATCTATATGTGTTTTCATTTGCAATAGGGGAGGATGAGGAATAGAGGAACTAGGAACAGTGGAAGAGAGACTTGAATGATGGAGTTTTATTTGGCCTACTAACTCTCTTTCTTGCTACATCAAAGAGTCAAGCAACTACCTTTCTTTTTCAATTTCATACTGTAGCCTAGTGGACTCATTTCTATTATGCAAGGGCTCAAAAAATTTAGGATTTGTAAAATTTGCAGGTCTATGATTAGAAAATGCATTAACTAGATGGTCAAAAGCCATATAATTCCTAGGGTCTGCAACGTAAGTGTTAGTGTAATACATCCTCATTGTATTGCATTGTTAGTTATGTTCAGTTTGTTCGGTTTCATATAACCAGACCAGTAGTTATTGTTCGGTTTCATATCTGGACTCCCACCACACACACACACAAATATATATATATATATGTGTGTGTGTGTGTGTGTGTGTGTGTGTGTGTGTGTGTGTGTGTGTGTGTGTGTGTGTGTGTGTGTGTGCGCGCGTGCGCGTGTGTGCGTGGATGTACCTGTATTCAATAACAAATCAATAAATAGTTTAATTTGTTTCATATGGTATTAGAGCATGATGTGAGGCCTGGTGCAATGGATATGATTTAGTGTGTGGAAATTTCTGATCTGACAATATTTTCAAAATGGCCGTTTGATAGTCTTATAAAGGCGATTGAAATTTGATATTACTAGAAGTTGTGGGGACGACTCTTGCTATAGAGAAAGTGAGATAAGTTTTAATAGCATCTAAAGTTTGTTGGCACATAGCATTCCATTCAAATTTAAATCCTTTCTGTAGTAGATATGTAAATGAATGGATGTCGTTTCATATTTTGTTGTATAACAATAATATTTAGACTCTAGTGCCTGCTTCTACTTTCATGGTTGCCATTGTAGTTATGGTTTTGATGTAAAATGTAGGAGAGTTGAAGAATGAAAGCAACATACAACAGAGGCAATCCATAGTCTTATAGATGTTAAATGACTTTACCATCATAGAAGAATTGGTTAGCCGTTTGAAAAGCATATGGTGCATATTGTATAAAGGTTTCATTTGAAGAAGAAATATTCCATGCAACTTTCTGTTATAGCGTGGAAATATAAAGCAAAATGGCCAATGTTCGTCTCTTATTGCAGTGTGTGAAGAATCCTTGGTGCAGTGATTTAAGACATTCTATATTGTGTAAATGTTGCATGAAAATTAGGAAAACATAAGGTGACATTCCTTCATTTGTTGCATAGGGGTGTTGTAGCTTAAGGATATATCATCCGCATGGAAGAATCCCTACAAATATGCTGCCAAAACAATAAAGAGTGATCATAAAGCTAAGAAAGGCAATTGCATGGTAATTTTTGGCAAATGTATCCATTGGCTGTGGGGTTTGTAAGGGTGAGATCAACAATAAATAAAGCGAGTGTAAAGGAGATCCATTGGAAAGTCGGTTACTTCAATATACTTAAAGGTAATTGGTTGTGGGTTCAAATCTGATTGTTTTTTATACTTTTTGGAGAGATAAGAGTATGTTTTTGCATTTGGAGGAATAAGGTTTAATGGTATATTGATATATGATTTTGTGTAACATTGGAGATATAAAAATTATTATGCACTTTCGGTGGAATCCGACACCTTGTTCATTTTATTTTATCATGGCTACATCAAACATTGCTTGTGCTCTTGGGGCCATTTATACTACACCTGATGAGGCCTCCAAAGACTCATCGAAGACATCAGTTGGTTAAAGTGTAACAGGGTCATATTGGAGGCAAGCGGCATCAGAGGATGGAGGATTTTCCATTATCTCAAGTTAGCTTCTCACTTTGAGATGATGTTTTGCATGAGAAGCATTTTTGGTTTTGGTTGTTTTTCTTTTCTTTGTTGATGCTGACGGATTTGAAGAATATATGTTTTGTGAAGATTTTGTTTTGGAGACAGGTTTGGGATTTGGTGTTGAGCTCAATATGGATTATTGTCCAGTGAGCTTCAAAGAGTATATGATTGAGAATTATACCCTTTCGTGGTCACTAGACAATGGCAAAGATCTGTTGTATCTCTTAGGGTTCATTGTCGAATAATTCAAGACTCTGTAATTTGAGAGCTTGGGACTAAAGAGCTCAAGAACACGGCTCAAAGCTACACCTTTCCGAGGGTAGACAAGACAACATGATGGAGCTTCGCTTCATTCAGGATTTGTTCTTTGGGAGAAGATCCTCTATAAAATATGTATTCATATTATGTAATCAGCTTTGTAAGATGCACAAGAAAAATTCTTCCTAGGGTATCCATATTCATACCAGTTGGCCATGACCAACTACAAACCACATGTGCAGGACAAAGGAAAGAAAACAACATGTTCCTTTACTAAGAAAGAAACCATGGTCAAGGCATGAAGAAGAACATGTACATTAACCAACTGTAATCCTTTGAAACATTCACGCAACAACAACAATTTGTTTCTTTTGATAGCAGAGTTGCCACCTCAATGAATGAGGAAATCCCTTGAAGTATGACAAATCTTCAAGGCTTCAAAACTGATTCTAGGTTGCTAACACCAGCAGAGTCTTAATTTTTTTTAACCCAACATTAATCTATCCCCAGTGCCAATCTATTGGCATAAGCTAAAAAGCTACCAACTTACCCACAACAACAAATTGCATCCAGAAATGACTGTTATAGGGGTCTTCAAATTCTTCGACTTTTCAAATCCCCCTAGGTAGCAATGCCAATCTATTGGCGTAAGTTGATGGGCTGCCAACTTACCCACAACAACAAATTGCACAACTACCAACTTCTTCAGTCATTATGTTGCAAAGGGGTTTCAAAATTTGAACCAAGATATTACATCCCCAGAAATGACACCAATCTGTTGGCATAAGTTGACAGCCTACCAATCTTTCATTGGTAGTATTCTGTCATCGATGTTGTTTTGTGTGGTGATTTGTATGTTATGTTGTTTTATGGTGATGTGTATGTTGTTATGTGTTAGGCATGCCAGTTTGTTGGGAGAATAGCCGCTTCTATTGGTGAATGATGGTTACCCAAACATTGTGTTTCACAAATTTGTATATAGAAATGTAGTTGGAAAAACACAATGTGCTTTACAACCTAGATTTTTGTATAAAAATTTGTGAAACATTATGCCACGTATAGGCATACATAGCACGATAACATGATATCTTAAGCATTACAACCTTAATCATATTTGTCTAAAATAGGTTGACAAATTTGTATATAGAAATGCAGCTAGAAAAACACAATGTATTTTTCAACCTAGATTTTTGTGTACAAATTTGTGAAACATTATGCTAGGTATAAGCATACGTAGCATGGTAACGTGATATCTTAAGAATTCCAACATTAATCATGTATGTCTGAAATAGGTTCACAAATTTGTAGGTACACACTATTTACCATGATGGATAGGTACACAAGTGCCTGAAGTTTCCCCATGATGGACAAGTGCACACTATCTACCATAGTCGGTTAAAACCTCTTGCATTTAGAAGAAACTTCTCCTTGGATTAATTCTGGCTAATGCCAACTGAGCCATTGTAGCCTTGCAATGATTTCTTGTTCTTATCATACCAAAAATTCAAAGCCAACCATATTGATCTTTGTCAGCTGCTTCTATCCCTCCTCCAACCCCACAGGAAGAGAAGGGAAAGTAGCATTTAGCAGAGGTCCCATCTCCAACATCTTACCTAAGACCTAGAGGCACATGACCCATGCAATCGAAGCCATCCTGACCTTCAGGGGTTGCTCCTATTCCTCTTGCCTCTTTGAATACTTAAGGAAAGTAGCCCATGGTGTGGGACCCTTCCCCTTTGGTCCCTCAATTGTTAATGGTGACCTCTATTCCTCCAACCCCTTCAGTGGCTAGAGGAAGGAAGCCCACATTGAGAGACCCTCCTTTGGTAGTACCCTAGCCTTTAGTGGCTCCTTATGTTCCTATGCCTACTCTCAAAGTGATGGGAGAAAAGGAGCTTGTTTTGGGAGACTCTCCAATTCCTCCTACGGATGCTCTGAGCTGCTCTAGGTGTAACTAATTTGTGAGAGATCACAAGCATCGCCATCATGCTACAGCTCCTAAGCATGCAGCCAGAGAGGAACCCATTCCCTCTCTCATGCAGTTGACCCCTGACTCAGCCCCACTGCCTGACCTTTCTACACCCTCTACTTAGTATGATTCTCTCCCATCTCCCAATCCATCCTCTTCACCGATTCAACCAAATGTCAACATTACCCTAGAACCACTATCTTAGAGCCACTCCCACTATAGCATACTTAATACCAAGTGTTCCCTAATGTCTTATGTCCTGCTACCATAGACATGGGAATTTCACCACTGCTACTTGAATGCAAGCACAATCATTATCCCACCCTACCCTTTTACAAACCCAAGCACATGCCACCCCCACCACCGTCAAGTCCTTTCACTTCATCTATTCAAGTTATGGAGACCGAGCTACTCCACTAATGGCCGCCAATGCTCATCATCCCACTATTAGCATTGGGTAACCACCAATTGTCATCTATTGTGACAACCACCCAGATCAGTCTTCCCCCAAGGAAGATGTATTTGAGTCCTTAGAAGAGATATAATCTTTGTCCTCGATCTTCACACAATCGATGTACCTCGCATTCGGTGAGTTATGCTAGGATCCTCCCTTGGATGTTGATCCTCTACATGATGAGCCAGGCGTTGTGCCTAGTACTACCCTTAATGTGGTCCCTCTAGTGGCCTATCCTCCATCCCTATATAATGAGCAAGATTGGGAGGAAGATGACCTACTAGAGCACGATCCTTGAGTGTAGTGCAGTCCCTTCATTCATCTATTTTTATTTGTGGTTTTCCTATGTGTTTTGTAATCCTTGTATCTAAGTATGGCGTGACTTTTTTTTGTTATACCTCCCTAGATGACCCTTGATTCCCTTTGTAGGAATATGGATATAGAGGGAACAAAAATTTCATGACATTCCTCTATATGTTTATACATTCTTCTCTATGTTGTACCTGAAATTTTCCACATTTTGGGGATGATACAAAACGTTGGATGATATAGCATCATTCCATGTTGAACTAAAAATTTTATTTGTCTTCTTGTAAGATTCTTCCTTTGTATTCATAGTTCTATGTGCTTAGGAGGATGATGACAATTACAAAAATCAACTACAAACAATTGATAAAATCAATTACAAAATTTATCCCACAAAGATCATGTTATATATTGTATTGACTCCAAAGCACGTAGATCCCTTTGTGTTAATTTTTGATGTTTATTGTTTTATGTGACACGTTGTTGCATTTCTCAAAAGAATGCCATTCTTACACAAACCATTGTGTATCGTTCCTACACATCGCTTGGTTGTTCTACTTGGGGCAACCCTTTTCCTGACGTAGCTCTCTTGAACATATCCTTTAGGCATATTCTTCCTGAATGATCTCATTCCTTATTCCCTCTTTTACCTTAAAATCAATTACTCCTCCATGATGTAAGCAATTATTTTAAGGTAGGGGCATACATTTTCTATATCTCGCACTTAATCACACACCACACCTAAAGTATGCTCTTTGAAACACCTTTTTATAACATTCATGGTCCTAAGTAGATACACTTGTTTAGACCAACCACCTTTATTAGAATTACCTAGCAAATAATGGATTTCACTAGTCATGTAATCTCTAATACTGTTTGACATGTATCTCACCTAGAAAAGCAATGCTAGTCTGTGATGCTTCATTTTCTATCAACACTTTCCCATAATCCAACTTGCCAAAAATAGACTTTTCTAGCTCTAGTGACTTATGGAGCTTTTTAATATGGTTCCTAGAAAACAACAAACTTTGATAGCTCTAGAACCATACCCTTCAATTCCTCCTTCTCTATGTATTTGTATTAGATTAATGTGCATTAGACCTTATTATTTATTAATTGCAACAGTTTTGATAAATAATATTCAAGGTCTAATCCCCCCTTTATCATCTTTATATATATATATATATATATGCATGTTTGTTTGACATATGTTCCATGTGAATATTTTTTTGCCCTCACTGTTGTTTTGCAGAATCCTAAGTTGGGGGCTTTGTCTCTCTCACTTGACAACATTCTGCATCCTCTACAGTACCCACATGTAGAAGAGGTTTGCTCTCCTTTTTCTCATATTGTCTACTTTAGATTGCATATGCTTGTAGAATCATATGCCTGCTAAAGTGGGGGCTAAATGTAGCATCATAAATTACGCTCACTCACAATTTCACACTCTATTTGGTATTCACTTTAGTGCATGTTCCATTACTATGCTTCCTAAATGCTATTTTAACCCTTTCTACTTGTCCTACCTAGAAATAGTAAAAAGTACCTTAGCCTTGGCAGTGCCCCAGGTGAGTAATTTGGACCTTTTTGAAACTACAATTGCGTGGACCAAAGTGCTTAGCATAGACATCTATGCCACGTGCTAGCATCCTGATAGCATTTTCTAGTTCATCAACCATTTTTAGAAGGCATGTTTTTTCTTGGTGGCACTCTAAGTTTTTCCTAATGCCTATCCGCACCCAAACAGATCCCTTCCCAAATTTTTCACTTCTCACCTCTTATATAAAATCTTTCTGCTTTTCCATTCAAATGATTGAATCTTTGATGTAGCAAAGCTCTCCTGAAATTGTGATTGAAATCTTTTTGTAGTGAAGCTCTGCTAAATTTATTACTGAACTATCATCTTTCTTGTATCTTTGTTATTGCATGCTCCTCTGCGGGATATTTAGAGTAGTTTATTGATGTGATTTACTCATGTACTTTGTAACATTCAAGAAGTCCTTGTTCAAGATTACTATCCTCTAGAACAAAAGCTCATTTTGTTCCCTTATGTGATAGTCTTCCAGTGAGACTCTTGTAATCTCTTTCCCAACTCTTTGTCCATTTTATTTAGATTAATATTCATATTGTTGTTGTATCTCATTTCTTTATTGCAATAGAATTTGTCACTGCTCACCACAATTCTAGACACACATAGAGTTCAAGGCACACACACTCTTTTGTCAACATTTCAATATCTAGCTATTGTTGAGGTGGAAACACCAAAAATAGGGTTGCACTGAGGCAAACCTCCATACAACCCAACCATTTTCCTCCATTTATGATTGCAAGTTGTGTAAGAAAAGGACTTCAAACACATGAGTTTTTGTGCTCCCTCTTCCTTTCTTTGTCAATCTCATCATTTCGTTAGTCTCATATCATTCTTATGTATTTCCTTCATCTATCAATTTTTGTGCACTTATAATCATGTTCTTGTCAATAGGAATTTATTGAAATCCGTATAGTACTATACAAATTAGGGTTTTTGAGTTTTGATATTGTACATACTACAACACCAAGCATAGATGTCCATGCCAAGCGTTGTCATTCTGGGTAGTGAGGCTAATCACCTAGTGACAGGTTCTCTATAGTCTGTAGTCTTCATTTATATAAATTTGTTTCTATGAATTATTGCTTCTATCTTTGTATTTCCTCTGTGTTCTTTAAGTTTTAGTTAGTTTTAGTCAATATTGCTTAATCATTCAATTTCAACTGCAACAAAAGGGTATAGCTTGGGTAATCTTACTCTTCTTGATTGGATAATAGTAAGATGAACACCTTCGATGGTTAGTGTCCTAATGTTCAATAAGAAGTTGTTCTAATTAAAAATATAGTTTAGTTAGAACAACATTTTTTATTAAACAAGTGTAAGATTATTTCCCCTTGTTAAGTAATTGGTTGAGTGGTTGATTGAAAGAGATATAGGTTATAATGCCCCTCAACTTGTTCTGTGATGATGGGATAGTGATGGGATGGAAAGATATTCACCATAGGGGATGTGTCATGAGATAGAACTAGATGGAAAGTCACCTTGTCTTATATGGTACAATTCTCCATTCTTTACCAAAGGGAAAGGGGATCTATTTGGTTCCATCTATGCCATATTGAGAATTGTACAGCTTTGATTGGGGCTCAAAATTGTCATTCTACTGAAGGGGTAATTCTAACATTGTCATTCTACTAATGGGGTAACTACAACTGGTTCATCTACACTCAACCAAATTAGAAGAGGGAATCTGACGCTCTCAACATGCTTGGTCAATCTAGCAGGTTCAATGCATAGTACATGGTTCAATGTATCATAAAAGATATAAAATACTACTACAATTGTATCAGAAGGAGGAAATGCCCTCTAGGATGATTTATTAATTTCTCCATAAGTTTTAAATGAATTTAAACATACAATTAAAATTCTAGTGATCTTAAAATTATAGTGATTTTTAAATTATAGATTAATATTATATTTGAGACAAACTTAGGTGTGCATGGAGGTTTCAATGGATAACATGAATCATATGACTATAAAGTATCCTTATTTAACTGGTTTTGAGTTTTGAGGGTTGGCATAAATAGGAACTATGTGTGGCATCGAGTCAAGATTGATGGCATTCGTGAAGAAGTTAGCCAACATTTAGGATTTCCTCAAAGGACTTGGGGCTCCATACACATAAGTCATGAAGCATATACATGAATGTATGTAAGTCATGAAGTATACACATGAATACATGTAAGCCATGAAGTATACACTTGAATACACGTAAATCATGAAGCATATACATGAATGTATGTTGCATCAACTATCATTCATAGGATGGCAGGAAGGATGCTCTGATACCATTTGTAATGTCCCCTTGCTGGATCAATCTCTATTCTGTCCAAATTCACAAAACCAAATGGAACAACCATATAAGATAGTTAGAGATGCATTTCTTTACTTAGGAATAAGATGAATTAATTCTGTTCTGGAAGCCTACATCCAGTTAGTAACATTACAAACACAGTTCATGAAATAAATATATTATTATTGCAAGGGAATCATATACATTCATCATTATGTAGCACGTTTGATTTGTACATGAATCTCTAATTTTTCAATAGTCCCTCAACATATGGATTGGAAGAGAAATTGCAGTAGGGTGCCCTTAGCTATTCTCTCCCTTTTTTAGTGTAATAGGGTGCCCATCTAGTTATTCTCCCTACTTGCCACTATAGTGGAGGGCCCTAAGTAGTTCTCCCTTAAAGCAGATCTCCTTCCTTCCCTTTTGAAAGACTATTGCAATATATCTTAATGCTTATTAACATGTGGCAGAGTTGTGTAATAGATATATATAAAACTAATTAATAATCTCTATATTACCACAATGGATTGGAATATTAAAACACTTTAGATTATGATCTAATTTGATAATGCATTCAGTATTATGTATTCTCCTTTCTCACTGATAATTCTTGATATGTTGTTGTAATATATATATTCTACATATATATTCCTTGATCACTTCAGATATCTATTTCATCTTATGGTCCATTGTATTTATATCCCTCCTTTTTCTCATATCTTTTTATACCCTATCTCTGCATGGAAGGAGACATCCTCATCAAATAACACATCCTTTCATAAATCACATCCTTTCACTAAGATAATTACTGATGTATGAAACATTGAGTGAATCGTATATACTCCTCTATCAATCGCTTGTATTAGTTACTTTATTTACATTACTACCATAAGACGTTTTGCTTATGTGGATTTTTCTTATATGAACTAGTTACATATCATATCTGTTAACCGCTTACTTTATTTTAATTGTTTTCCCTTTTTAATCATTTTACTTGTAGTATCCATTGCTCCATTTCATCTTATTGTATCGATCCTCCTCTTTGCTAATCATATTAATTACGCTGATAGGCATTCCCTTAGTGAGGAGCACTACATGAAATACATAGATCAGTGGTCCAGATTAAAAGGACTACCATGAAAGAGATCTTAGCCAATGATTTTTTCAAACAAGTAATAAATGATAGAAAACAAAAAACAAAATTCATTACTCCAAAACAAATGAAACCAACCCACCTGGTTTCCAAACCAAAAAATCAAAA
Organism: Cunninghamia lanceolata; assembly: GCA_027924645.1. NCBI lineage: Eukaryota > Viridiplantae > Streptophyta > Pinopsida > Cupressales > Cupressaceae > Cunninghamia > Cunninghamia lanceolata. The sequence goes on along the minus strand of BSBN01000870.1, from coordinate 11,308,114 downwards.
GTAATAAATGATAGAAAACAAAAAAAATTCATTACTCCAAAACAAATGAAACCAACCCATTTGGTTTCGAAACCAAAAAATCAAAAGTGATAAATGATAGAAAACAAAAAAAAAATTCATTACTCCAAAACAAATGAAACCAACCCACTTGGTTTCTAAACCAATTGATGATAAATAAACCCTTCAAATTAATTTTAATTTTTCCATCATATTTGGTGGACAAAAATTATAGAGATATCAAAATAAAACATTAAAACATTACCTTTTTTAAAATCCCACAAGAGAAATTTTAGGGGAACTGCCACAAATATTTATGTCGTTCCCTTAGTGAGGAGCACTACATGAAATACATAGATTAGTGGTCCATATTAAAAGGACTACTATGAAAGAGATCTTAACCATTGATTTTTTCAAACAAATAATAAATGATAGTGAACAAAACAAAAATGATCACTCCAAGACAAATCAAACCAACCCACTTGAATTTCCACACCAATTGACATTAGATAACCCCATTAAATTCCTTTGAATTGTTCCACCATATATAGAATAAAATATTTACTCCAAATCTGGAGTTAAATTCTCAACCCAACCAAATTTCCACCACCACTGCGCCACAATACTATATAATAGAGATATCACATTGTATAAAACAGAGATATCATATTCTACTAAGATATTTGGGAGGGATGTCATAGAGCTAATCTTATACTTCCTTTCTTCGTAGATAGATGTGTTGTGTGATTTTGTTTGTCATCTGAATGAGGAGTATTGTTTTTGTTTTTGCTTTTTATGGTTTGTCTGTGATTTCACTTCAAATTGCAAGAGGGGGACGTGATGTTAGCTGATGGGTTGCCTGTTAGGGTTTGTCTACGATTTCACTTCAAATTACCAGAGGAGGGATCTGATGTTATGGGTTGCTTGTTAGGGTTTGTCTCTGATTTCACTTCAAGATACCAGAGGAGGGATCTGATATTAGCTGATGGGTTGCTTGTTAGGTTTTATCTGTGATTTTACTTTAAATTACTAGAGGAGAGATTTGATGTTAGCTATGGGTTATCTATCTATATCTAGCTTATGTCTCATGATATTTCTCTATATCTGGCTTATGTCTCATGATATTTCTTTTTACTCTTCTTTAGAAAGTTTCATACATTTTGTAGTTCTAGTCTTGCATTCATGGCTTCCTCCTCATCTCCTTAAGAAATTGTAGAATATCAACAACAACATGAAAGATTGATTGCATCTCCTAAACTATATGATGCATTCATCAGCCGCCAAGCCCTGACGTCAAAGACACCCTTGCTACACAACTGCATGACCTTCTTAAAGTTAGATAGTGCCGAGCATATCTAGACCATGAAGAGATAGAAGGGGGAGATTGTATTTCTTCTACCATAAGAAATGACATACGCTCATCTGTGGTTTAAATAGCTATTTTTTTCAAAAAGATATGTAGAGTCCTCATGGTGTTTAGATGTGCTGGTTCTAGTGTTACAACAAATTGATGCCTTGTTTATTTCTATTTTTGATGTCCAACCAAAAGGCAGGAACCTTGATAAGATGGATAAATGGAAAGAAACTGAGTTGTATTTCTTTTTATGGGGTTTCACTTATATATCTTTTTTCTAGGTTTTCTTTTTATTGGTTTTCAAGATTTATTTTTCTCACAGCACATTCTTTAGTCAAACTATAATTATTTTAAAGGAAAACTTGAGTTTATTTTTTACTAATTGGCTGATTAAAAAAGTTATAATTGATTTAAATTTACATCAAAAACTTTAGTCTTGGCCAAAATTATGGGCTACAATATGTTTGGCCTTTGCCCAAAGTAAATTTCTATGTAGTGGTACCCTGATCATGTGGAGTCTTGTAATGTGTTTCTTTGGTTACAGGGGCCTCAACAGTTTATTGCCAACTTATGGATGTCTGCAACTCTGGAGTTGTACCAATGCACAGGGTCATTTATATGTTTTTTAATTGTTATATGATGTTGATGATTCTTTTGTTACTATCATGGTGTGCTTTTTAGTCTCATATGATCCTAGCATACACCCACACAACCTTGATTTCGATATAGGATTTATGTCCAATATTATCACCCCAGTGTAATAGCACTACTCCATTGTGAGCATATCCATTGTGCTGGTCTTTGTAGTGTGTTTGGGCCTCTCCTTGTTCCCTTCAAACCCATCTTTAGACCTTCCAATCCCTTTAGGGATCTTTGGGCCTTTTCACAGGTACCTAAACAATGATAAAACAATTCACAATGAAATGACAAGAAACAAGAAAAATCTAGTTTCACTTTCCACCCTAACCCTTCATTTTCAAGAGTGTGGATATGCCTAATGGTCTGAAAAATAAATTATATTGGCCTATTTTTATGAGGACTGGTGTAGAAATATATAATTTGCCAATGTGGTCATTTGAAATCCTTTTAAATCATGAATTATAATTTTTTGAGCCTCCTCCATAATTCTCTTTATATGTGTACAATTAGGCTTCAACTTAAGGGATGTACTTGGATTTATCAAATTATTTAAATACACATTTTCTCATTTTCAAAATATCTATACACTGCTGAATCCACTTCTATGTATTTTTAATTGCAAAAGGAAATATTTGTAGAGCATTTTTGGTGAACTAATTCATATGATCTTTTTTCAGTTCCACTATTTTGAGCAAATCACGTTGTATGTCACCATGCTCTTTAATATTTTTATTATATTTAGAATTATTGTAGTCTCCATGTTTTGGCATAGATAGTAGAGAACAAATCCTGAAGTAATGTTTTTCATGCATAATCTGCGATCTGTGTGTTAGAGGTTTAATTTTAAGGCCAAATCTGAGTATGAGATGATCCAAAATTATAAGGTTCTTCAAGAAGTCTTTAACAAGATTAATATAGCTAAGGTAAGTTCACACAAACCTGCATGTGCAACTGTCAAAGCCATAGAATGCCTACGAGAATTTATTATGTTATCAAACATCTCAAAATTATAATCTTGCTTAGTTGTGAATTTATGATATGACTATCTACTATATCATGACAAATAATTAAATTTCACTTTTTTTTGTTTGAACATAAAATCGTTCCTCTGTGTTACAACATATTGGTGTAACACTGTAAACAAGCTCGTTAAAGGAAGGCCACTTGACAATCTTGAATTAATGCAATGGTTGAAACAATACTGTGATTCAACATATGCCAGAAACCCTACCTCAAGGTATGATGTTATAGGTTTTTCATCAATGTTCTGGTAGTTTTTGACAGTAATTTGGAAGTTTCCACTTTGCTCAGGAATCAGTACCTTTTCCAATAGTTAGTTTAAATTGATGTTTGATATCATTATTCTAAAATTTTGATTTTGGATTGGGATTTGGCATGGTAAATTTTGAGAATATATATTCCAACACTGATGTTTGTCAGACATAAAGTGAGTTGGGACATCTGAATACAAAATTAGTTATTATATATAAGATTCAAACAGTCAGTCCTCTGTATATATGGTGACAAATAATTATTCCCGACTTCTATCATTGTCATTGTTCCCCAATTATTATCTCAATCAAGCCATGGGGAATAGAATATTACATTATGCAAAAAATAAAATTAAAAAAGAAAAAGTTTTGTAGCCAAACATCCTGGACTGTTCATTTAACAAGTCTCGGGAGTAAACAAAGACTCTTTTAGTCCTAGAACAAGTAAATTAGCAGATTCTTAACTGATACATATCCATGCAGGAATCCTTATAAACTGACATAAAGGAGGGAAATATGCAAGGGAGGAAAGTAACTCAATAGGAAAACAACTCTGGCTCACAATTCTCAAATTCCAAGACCAATTAAGACACCAGTAAACTCCAAGCCCAAAACACCAGCCCTTAGTTACCGTCAAGCCAATTCTAATGGTAGTTTGGATGGATATTGTAAGATCCTTTCCATCTATACCCCTAAGAACAATTTAGTATACTAAGATATAATCATGCTAATTGCTAGAATTTCAAGAAATCTAAAATGGTCATCTGTCAAGGTGTCATTTTAAAGCACACTTACTCAGCAAACCTTTATGTTCCCAATATTTTCTATAGTAGGTAAATGTACACAAAATAACCCATCATCATTAGAAGCCCCATCACAGATCAAGGCCTTATTTGAACAAGTATATACTCCTTCAATTTCTATACTCCATTTTCAAGCCATATTTTTAATATTTTAGATCAATTATTCATACTTAAAATCACTATCTCATCTTAAGTCACACTGAAAAACCATGAGATTGTAGGTTGCAGAACTCAAGGTTGCAACTGACAATTTGGAGAAGGAAAGAAACATTTACTTTAGAAAACTTAGAGACATTGAGAATATATGTGCGAACCCTAAACTGCTACAAATTTTAGTACATTTGACAACCTTAGTGTAAGGAAGTTAAAGTAGCGGAAACAACTTCCTATGCCAATCTTGAGGAGAGATATTATGCAAAACTTTTAAAAACTGATCTAACAATTATAGAAAATTTAGAAGCACATTTAAAACATGAAATAAACAATAAAACATAGAACACCAGATATACGCGGGAAAACCCTTTTGGGTGAAAAACCCCACACTCCAAAAGCCTGCTCAGTGTATTCCAAATCCAATAACAAGATTACATACACTTGCAGAGCAAGTTTATTATAGGAGTATCACCAGTAAACAACTCTGGAAGAATTCTAGTAGCATTCTGACAGCATAACAATACCTGCAAACTCACACTATGCAAACTACTCCTCAAGCCTCCAATTTATAGACTTCTGGCTATACAAGAAACTGTCTATGGTTTTACAAAACCATGTGCGAAGCTTCTCAGCCAAGATTCTAGTCCCAAAATAAGCTCTCACGTTCAAAATGAAAACCCCTATTTTTTACCCTTACAGATGTCATAGAATCTATCATAATATACCTAAAAATAGGCCTTCCATCATATACTACCATGTGGGCATCTTTTGACACCTAATAAACTAATTTTCAATGCACCGACAATACATAACAGCTGTAGGAAAATATTAAATGAAATTAACTATTTACAGGAAATATGCAAGGTTGACACCTCATTTCCCAACATTGTCCCACTTGTCGAATACCTTGCAAGAGCCAGGGGAATCACATCATCATGGATCAACTACTAGGGGCCAAGAGGCCCATAGACTCGGAACACCACCTAAATTTTGTTGTGCTCACTGGCTTAGTTAAAGCATCTGCAACATTTGCCACAATCTCTACATTTTCCAGCTTCACCCTGCCATCCTTGACCATATCTCTCACGAAGTGATACTGAACATCAATGTGTTTGGTCCTTACATGAAAAGTCAGGTTCTTCGCAAGGTAGATTGCACTTTGACTGTCACAATAAACTGTAACTACACCTTGTTTCAATCCAATATCTAAACACAAATGCTTCAGCCAAATGGCTTCTTTACAGGCATGAGTAGCTACCATGTACTCTGCCTTAGTAGTGGACAAAGCGACCATAGCCTGTCACTTGCTCATCCCACTGATTGCACCACCATTAAGAGTAAACACATATGCACTGGTGGATCTTCTACTACCGACATCACCAACCTAGTTTGAATCCACAAAACCACAAATACTCAGGGAATGCTGATCTCCTGTACCATGAAAACAAATAGAGTACTCTGATGTACCCCGTAAATATCTGAAAACCCTCTTAACTGCATCCCAATGCACTCTTCCAGGATTAGACATATAACGAGAAATAACTCCCACTGCTTGGACAATGTTTGGTCTTGAACAGACCATAGCATACATTAAGCTTCCAACTGCACTCTGGTAAGGAACTCTACTCATGTTTTCCATCTCCGATGGGGATGTAGGACATTGTGAAATAAAGAGCTTTGTTCCCAATGTAACAGGAACAGATAGTGGTTTACAATCCTGCATGTTAAACCTTTGTAACTGAACAAACATACTTACTCTGGCCAACCCATAGCTTTGAGTTCTCACGATCTCTTCTGATCTCCATCCCAAGTATGTGTTTTGTTGCACCAAGATCTTTCATTTCAAATTTCACAGAGAGCTGAGATTTCAATTCTGCAATCAAACCTTTGCCTTTCCTAATAAACAACATGTCATCAACATATAAAGCAATTACCAAGAAACGATCACCATCAGATTTAAAATATACATAGTGATCAGATTTAGACTGCACAAATCCCAAACTCAACACATAAGTATAAAACTTCTGATACCACTTCCTAGGACTTTGTTTAAGGCCATATAGAAATTTCTTTAACTTACAAACCAACTTGCTTTTACCTTTCACCACGTAGTGCTCTGGCTGTGTCATGCAAAATTCTTCCTCCAAATCACCATGAAGGAAAGCAGTTTTCACATCCATTTGCTCAACCTCTAGGTCATAAGTTGCTGCAATAGATAATAAAAAATGAATGGATGTCAATTTAGAAATAGGAGAAATATCTCACCGTAATCAATACCCTCATCTTGAGAGTATCCCTTCGCAACCAACCGTGCCTTATACTTTTCAACATTTCCATCTAAACCAATCTTGTTCTTGAACACCCATTTACATCCAATAGGTTTGCGTCCTTTAGGCAATGGTACTAGGTCCCATGTATCATTTCTTTCAAGGGTTGTCATCTCTTCATCCATGGCAACTTTTCAGGACTATGCATCATTCATACCCAAAGCCTCTTGCACAGATCTCGGTTCATCAATGTTAGTATTAAAAGAAAATATACACTTCCAATCATCGGGTGAATACCCATACCTTTCAGGTGGTTGCCTATGCCTTGTAGACCTTCAAACAAGCTAAGGTGGAGGTTTTTCCACTTCTTCCTCCTCTTCTCCCTCTCCTGAAGATTCAGAGCTTGATGAGCTCTCCTCAACTTCTTGTCTATCTTGGGGTCTCGATTTAACATTCTTAGGCATAGATGGAAGTTGAATCACATCCTTTTTCTGATCAATTTCTTTATGTTGTTCTGGCTAAAAAGTATCAGGAGAAGATTTAGTCTCTCTAAAAACAACACTTCTAGAATACATTACCTTATGTGCAACAGTGTCCCAAAGCTTGTATCCTTTCACACCATAGCCATAGTCGATGAAGATACATTTGACATCCTTAGAATCCAACTTTGTTCTCTTCTCCTTAGGCACATGTGCATATGCCTCACAACCAAAAACTCTCAGATGTCTAAGTGAAGGCTTTTTCCCTGACCATGCCTCCATCGGTGTTTTATCAACAAGTGCTGATGTAGGAGATTTATTTATCAAATAACAAGCAGTGGCTATAGTGTCAGCCCAAAACTTTTATTATAGACCAGCTCCACTCAACATGCTCCTAGCCTTCTCCATCAACATTCTGTTCATTCTTTCTGCAACTCCATTCTGTTGAGGAGAATACGGAGTTGTCTTTTGTCTTTTAATCCTGCAATTTGTACAGAATTTGTCAAAATCTATAGAACAGTACTCACCGCCATTGTCAGTCATCAAACATTTAATTTTCTTTCTAGTTTGAGTTTCAACCATAGCCTTAAACTCCTTAAAATGACTGAAAACTTCAAATTTACTCTTTAAAAAATATACCCATGTCCTCCTACTGAAATCATCAATGAAAGTAACATAATAAACTGAGTTACCAATAGAAGCAACATCAACATGACCAGATACATCTGAATGGATTAGATCCAAAATACATGAAGACTTATGAGAAGACGAGTAAAACTGAACGCAGTTCTGTTTACCATAAATACAATGTTCACATAAATCAAACTCTAGATTGCAATCATTCAAACCTTCAATAAGGTTCTTATTTTTCAGGGCTTTCAGACCCTTTTCTCCAATGTGGCCAAGTCTCTGGTGCCATAACATAGTCTTCTCTGCAGGCAACTTTGATTCTATAGAAAGGGCACCCTTAGGTACCCAGAAGCCACGATCATCCACAGAAGAGGAAACCATCTATTTTTTCAGCAAAGTAGTTTTTGGTTTGATTTTATCAGAAGTGTTATTGCACTCAACCGTGCATGCATCGAGCTGGTACAATGTACCCAATCTACTTCCTCTTGCTATCACCATAACACCTCTCATCATTTTCACACCTGCTTAAGAAAACTGTACATGCACACCCACATCTATTAGCTTGCTAATAGATAATAAATCTCTTGCTAGTCTTGGGATATGCAAGACACCATCAAATCTTCTAACTCTACCATCAGAAAATTTCACATGAATACTACCACGGCCAACAATGTTAAGGAAAAAACTATCACCCAGATACTACTTACTAAACTAGTTTCTATTAGGAGTCATGTGGAAAGATGCACCTGAGTCTATCAACCATGCATTATCACCTGCACGAATGGCCAAGGCTGCAATAAAGGCATCTCCATCTTCCTTTTCTGACTCAGAGTCAGAATCTTGCTTCTTCTTCTTCTTTTTCTTCTCTTCTTTACATTCCTTTCGAAAGTATCCAGATTTGCCACAGTTCTAGCATATTACCTTGGACTTACCAGGAGATTTTGATCTCCTCTTATTCTTGGACTTGGAATGGCCACACTGCTTCTCATCTTTGCCTCATTCTTTTTGTCTTCCTTGAACACTGAAAGCCTCTTTGGCATTCAGAGATACTTGCCTTCTCATCTCTTCAGAAAGTAGAGAACCAACAACATCCTCCATTGCCAAGATGATTGCAGTGCTCCCAATAGCCATAAGTAGGTTGTCCCATGAGTCTGGCAGCGAACATAACAAAATTTGGCACCTTTCTTCCTCATCCATTTTAACCCCAACCGAGGTCAACTGAGTCACCAACATATTGAATGTTTCCAGATGCTCAAAAATTCATCCACCTTCTTCCATTCTCAAGGAATACAACTTCTTCCTTAAGAAAATCTTATTCACTAGAGATTTAGCTTGATATATCTCACCCAACTTTTTCCAAAGCTTCTTGGAAGTGGATTCTTCGTGGACATTTATCAGAATCAAATTTGCAAGGCATAATCTTATGAGACCTTTAGCTTTTCTATCCATTACATCATACTTTGTAGCCAAATTTGGATCCGCAGGCCTATGGACATTTTCATCCACTACATCCCATAGATCCTGGTCAATCAACAGATCTTCCATCTTCAGCTTCCACATTTCAAAGTTCGTGCTAGAAAACTTCTCTACCTCAATCCTCCCAGATGTGCTCGCCATCTGAAAAAGCCTACAACAAGATCACAAAGTATCCTCTGCACAAGCTCCCACTCAAACCTTGATTAGCACAAAAAACCCAACAACCCACAACTAAAACCAAAGGTGATCAGGCTCTGATACCACTTGTAAGGAAGTTAAAGTAGTGTAAACAACTTCCTACGCCAATCTTGAGGAGAGATATTATGAAAAACTTTTAAAAATTGATCTAACAGTTACAAAAAATTTAGAAGCACATTTAAAACATGAAATAAACAATAAAACATAGAACACTAGATATACGTGGGGAAAACCCTTTTGAGTGAAAAACCCCACACTCTAAAAGCCTGCTCAATGTATTCCAAATCCAATAACAAGATTACATACACTTGCAGAGCAAGTTTATTACAGGAGTATCACCAATAAACAACTCTGGAAGAATTCCGGTAGCATTCCGACAGCATAACAATACTTGCAAACTCACACTATGCAAACTACTCCTCAAGCCTCCAATTTATAGACTTCTGGCTATACAAGCGACCATCTATGGTTTTACAAAACCATGTACGAAGCTTCTCAGCCAAGATTCTAGTCCCAAAATAAGCTTTCACGTCCAAAATGAAAACCCCTATTTTTTACCCTTACAGATGTCATAGAATCTGTCATAATATGTCTAAAAATAGGCCTTCCATCATATACTACCATGTGGGCATTTTTTGACACCTAATAAACCAATTTTCAATGCACCGACAATGCATAATAGCTGTAGGAAAATATTAAATGAAAATAACTATTTACGGAAAATATGCAGGGTTGAGACACCTCATTTCCCAACACTTAGTTGCAATTGTCCTTCAGGTTCAAAATAGATAAACCCCTATTTCTATCTGAAAAGCCTATTACTCATCTCATGTAGTTCTTTTAACACTCATTGAGCTATTGTAATTAAGAGTTTTAACTTTTTAGTCATACTGATCTAGTTTGGTCATTTACATTAATATAACTTCATTCTATCTCTCAGGCAATAAGAACCATTCAGAGACTGCTCTATTTAGATCATTATACTGCTGATTGTGAATTCGAAACCACAAATGGACAAGACAATGAAACCTCAAGCCTTGTTTTTGAGGTCTTGGATGTCCTACCTCCTAGATCCCAAGGACTTTTAGAGCAAGATCAAGCCTTGTTTTTGAGGTCTTGGATGTCCTACCTCCTAGATCCCAAGGACTTTTGGAGCAAGATGACTTGTTTTGGTATGATTCAACAACAAAGTACAAGCGAGAGATACTTGGAGATTCAATTGAAGAGTTCAATTGTGACATTTTGGAATGTGATTCAGTTGTTGAAACCTGAGCTGATACTTCTACTATTGTGAATGGGAATGTAATACTAATAGTGATATTGTAGATCAATACAAGAAGCATGTGCCATGTCTCTTTGATGAGAGTTTCAATAGTACAATAATATCTACAGCGAGTGTATAGATTTAACTAATTATTTATTGTTCTTACACATTTGGGTTTGATTTTAAAAAAAAAATTATGTGTTGAAGGTAAAGTCTCAGAGCACTCTACTACCACTATGGAGTGTGGAGAGTTACATAAATAAAATTGTCAAAATTGGTGTATTGGGATAGGAAAAGAAAAAATTTGAAATATGATGATCAACTACTTATTACCCTTTATATTCAAATTCTTGTTCTAGATTCAACATACTCTTAAAGGTGCTAATAGATTTGAGATAAAGGTGGTTTTGTCAACCTCCACCAACATGAGCATAAAAATAATGCCAAACAAAAATTCATGCATAAGATTCTTTCACACCATTAATGAACAAATGTAAACAATCTAAAACTATCTAAAAATTCTTCATGATTCTATGTGACAGTCACCACAAATTATTATGTCAATGTCCTGGGTAAATACTCCCATTTGTGCTACACATTGCCCTTACAAAAACACATAGTTAAGAGACTATGTGTCAATTTAAGCCATGTAATCCTTTCATGTGTGCAAAATATCTATTGCACTTTTTCTTTCCCACTTTATGTACTTTTCACAAATAATATATAATAAATTCTAGTAAAAAAATGTTGCAATGAGTACATAATTGTGACCTAATGAATAAAAGCAATGGTATGGTGGGATAGATGCGTGCTAGGATTCAACTACCTAGCAAGTAATTAATCTAGAGAATGGAGTTAGGTCTAATAATAGAATTGAAATAAATGCAATAACTAAATAAGAAGATAAAGGGGTTTATCTTTAGGGTTGATAATAGATAAATGATGTTCATGATATTATGGAATGATTTCTTTCTATCATAATTTTTTGCCTCAATCTAATGAACAATCGAGAGTTTGAACTAGAACTAAAATTATTGTGATAATTAAATAAGAGGATAGGGGGCTTAGCTCTAGGATCCATGATAGATAAATAATGTTGAAGTTGTTTTGGAATGATAATTTTACTTTTGTCACAAAATTATTCACCTTGGTTTGATTAATAGTTCAAGGTTTGAAATGGTGTAGAAACATCTACATATCAATTCCATGTCTTGCAGGATCAATCCTGACTACCACAAACCTGAGCTTGATGTGTCAAATTGATCTACGATGCATGAGAATGATTTTAGAGAGTTGTACAAACAAAACTTTGGTAGAAAAATTGTGTTTTATAAGTCTTCTAGAATTTATTTGATTGGGAAGATGATAGTTTTAAGTGTTATGATAATAGATTATAAAAAACTATTTTCATGGAGATTGTGTCTTTGTGGACTTTAGTTGAATATTCCTTTGTTGGGCTATAATTGTGAAGTATTTGGTTTTTACATGGATTTTAATTCTATTATTTTTCTTCTACTTTTGTGATAAGGATTGCATTTGTTTCTACTTGGGATTATATAAAAATCAATAAGGGATTCAATTAATTTACTACATATATAGAATAAAGACAAGTTACTTATAGTTTTATTGCTATAAAAAAGTTAATTATTGCATTAATTCATATCCTACAAGCAAAAGATATAAAAATTTGCATTAAATTTCATAGCATCTTACAATCCTATCCTACAAGAAAATAATATAAAAATAGATAATTATTGCGTTAATTTCTATCCTACACGCAAACGATATAAAAATTTGCATTAAATTTTGTAACATCTTCCATGTGATTAAAAATTTGACTATGGGAAAGACATCCATCCCTAACAAAGTTTTAGGATAATAAAAACTTTTTGTGCACCCATTGAACCTATGGGTCCAATTACTAATTTACTCAATTGCTAGTTTACTCTTTGCTAATCATATTAATTTATAGACCTTCATTTATTAACCGAATATATTGATGGATCTCTCATTTACTTTAACAATATTATATGTTGTCATATAACATATATCAATTGCTGCTATCTTCATATTAATATCTCCACATAATATATAAATTGTTCATGTAGTTGCTTTTGAGAAGTCGGCCACTTAGAATCGTTATTTAATTTTATTGTTTTTTTCTTATTTCGGGGGCATGACAACCACAAAGGACCAAAAACAAAAATAAACTAAAGCAAATTCTGTCATATTTGACCATGCCTTGCAGGCAGACATGCACATTTAAAAGATGTTAGTTGAGCTTGTTGACTAACAAGGTTGTTTCCTCCATTACATAGTTTTACGTTTATTTTTGCTTGCGACGTGCTTTGAAGGTTGACATGGGGAATCGAAAATTGGGAAGTAGGAAGTAAAGTATTGCCCAATTGGGCAGCCATAGATTGTCTTCTAATGGCTGAGCACATGGAAGCTTCTATTCTCACGGTGTTTAGAAATTCATTTTTAACTGAGGCCTACCTACAGCGACTATGAAAATCCCAAAATAAAAACAGTCCTTTAAAATAGCATATATGTCATTAAGCACCAATGTTGAGATGAGAAACTCCTTAATCACTAAGAGAAAGCCTTCCATTCATCAATCCTTCATTTCATTGAAAATATAAAAAATACTCATGCGCGCATCAATCATTCTAGTGGAACTAAGATGATTCTTTCCTTTTAGAAAGCACATTCCTCTTTCATCAGGTAATCCAAATAAGAATTTTAGGTCCATAGTTTTGAAATTAATCAAGTAAGATGAGAGATCATAAAATAACACATGTTAGAGTAATGTAATGTATATATGGAAGTGATGGGATGAAATACAACAAAATAAAGTGGCTTACATAAGCCTTCTTACATTTTCTCATGTATCAAACACATGATTACATACCAAACTATTGAAACCACTTACCAAACAAATTAACACACATAAACTATGAACATATGAACCTTGGTTTAAGTCCTACAACAAAAAAAAACACAATCTAACACACTAAGAATTTTCAATCATAAGAACCACAAAAGACAACACTATTCATCTAATACTTTTCTAAATGTTGTGAGAATAGAGACAAACTTAGGCTCATCAACCTAATTATTTGTTGAAGGCTCTAAGCATGGAGACAAAGTTCCTCATGTTTCTTTCACTAACTTGGAAATTATTGCTAGTCAACCTGCTACTTATTTTTTTGACGTTGCATTTGATTTGTGCTCCTTCTTCTTCTATCATTACACCTCTAATTGCTTTAATGATATCCTCCTTAGTAAAAGAGCCATCCTCTTCATTTCTTCTCACTTCCACTCCCACCTTAAGCTCTTGTGCAAGCTTTGCATTTAACCCTTGCTCATATTGCATTGGAAGAGTTATAAGAGGCACCCCAAACCTTAACCCTTCTGTCATTGAATTCCACCCACAATGGGTGAGAAAGGCACCTGCAGAAGGATGATTCAAAATGTGTAATTGTGGAGCCCACTTTGTCACTAGTAATCCCTTCCCCTGTAAAATAATTTAAGGAATTAGAAGTAGTTTCCAAATACAACACATTATTGTTATTTTTCAAAGTATGAACAACTCTTGTGTTTTGTATATAAGAAAATAACATAAGATAATTGGAGATAGGAGGTTTATATATTGAGTCAGAGCAGAGCATCAATTTCTTGGATGCTAGCAACAATTTGCTCTCTGATAACTTTGATCAGGGCCTAACATGAAAGCAACTACAACTAGCTCATCTGCACTCAACTTAATCAGAAAAAAGCTATAACTAACTTTGATCGGGGCCTAACATTGTCCCACTGATGGGGGAATTCGAGATGCTCAATAAAGCTTAACTAGCTAGTGTGTTGTAAAACGACCGGAGGGTCAAAAATATGGTGACATAAATGACAAATTCATCGACAAACAATGCAGACAGACTGGTCAGAAGCAAAAAAGTCCATTGGTCGAAGATAAAAGTCGACATTGTTGCCTGTCGAAAAATCCTTACACAGCGGGCACGACAATGTGCCGGCTGTTTACGGTGGGCGTGCCCTATATATAACCTGGTTCAATGTATCGGAAAGAATATCACCCACCCTATACACATAGATATAAAATACTACTGCCACTGTATCGGAAGCCCAGCTGTAAACAGCCGGTGCCGGTTGTACGGCTTTTCCGTCGAGTGAGCCAGTCGACTGCACCCAAAGACTATTTCAACTCAGTTTCTTTTGACCATCCAATCTGCGACCTGCCGTACAAAGGTTTTCGACGTTTTCGACCAGTCGTTTGCAACGCACCGGCTGGTTAAGGTTAACCGTATTGGAAGGAGTAGAGGATCTATAGAACGAACTATTAAGATCTTTATATGTTTTAAATTAATTGAGGCATACACTTATAATTCTAGTGACTTAGATTTATAGTGATACATACCCTGATCTGATCTTGGAAGCCTTGCAGCAACTCATTCCCGGCAGGCAGAACCCAGAGGAATGACACGCTGCTCTCTTGCAGACCCATTGCGATTGCGGCGAGCTGTTGGTGGGTGAGAATGTACTCGCTGCCAAAAGACAAGAGCACCACCGAAGCAGCGGGTTCTCTGTCGAGCAACTGCAAGCAAATGTCATCAGCGGGGAGCGGTGGGAGTTTAGGCATGAGTATTCCAATAGGCAATACTGGACGCTTCCCGAGGCTCTGCAAATACTCAATGTACGCCCCTTCCAATTCCACAGAGGTATTGCACGCCACTGCCCAACTCTCCCTGACGCAGATGCTGGCGCCGTCGCACACGCTAAGGCCACCTGGGTGTTTGTGATATAGCATCATGCTCCCCCTCGCTTCGAACAAACGCTGCTGGAAAATCGGTGAAGGGAATCCGGACGGCGACACGGACAGATCCTCGGCGGTTGGGTTTCCCGGTACGATGTCGAGCTGCCCTAGCTGAAAGCTGAAGCTGGCCGCTGGCATTGTGAGGAATAATATGGTGGGAATGGGATTGGGCAGCTTGGCAGCCAAACGAGGAGCCCAGTGCTGCGCCAAATCGTGGATCAGCAAGTCTGGTGAGAGCTGTTGCAACAGCGCTTCGAAGGGCTTCTCCAAAAGATTCATTGCTTGGACGAGTAAAGGTTTTATCAGATCTCCTCCTTCGTTGGGAACATCTGCGGAAGACTCTACGCCTGCTGGCAGCCCCTCCACGGAGGGCATCGCCAACTCCACCAGATCTATCCCCAGCGCATCCCCCATTTGCGGTTTAATTCGCTTAATATTCAGAGGGGTTGACACAAAGAAAATTTTAAGACGATGAGTGGCCAGGCTTTTGGCAAGCTCCAGGAAGGGCGCTATGTGACCGTGGGCAAGCCACGGAATCATCACCACACGAAGCTCTCTCTGATTTTCCTCCGCCATTGTTGATGTACCTCAACTTTCAATCAACAAAGCATAAGCACACTACTTTGAACCTCCCAGGGGTTTTTATTGACAAATTTTCCTGACCATAAGGTCTTGGGTGGCGGGCTGTTTTCATCCACTTCATCTATTTAAATATCATCCACTTTAATGGTCAAAAAAGCAATAATAATTTTACACCTCATTCATAATAAAAAGTGGTAAATATTTGTCCTATTTTTATTGGCCAAAATTGACCTTTGATTGTTAAAGTCGATGATATATAAGAATAGCCGTCACTGTTAACTGTTAACGTGACTGATATTTAAGAATAGCCGTCAATTTTGGCCAATACAAATAGAACAAATATTTAACACTTTTTATTATGAATAAGGTGTAAAATTATTTTTGTTTGACCATGGATGATATTTAAACAGAGTGCTCGTGACCAAGTAAACTTGTTTCATTTGACTTTTTTGGGTGGGCTCTGTTACATTATTTTTGTTTATTGGGTGCGTCAATTCTGACATCGCGTCAATTCTGACATCCATAGTTAATCGCTGCAAACCTTATCTTCACCATCAATTTGTCAGTCATTAGATAAAGAGGCTCAACTGATAAATAAAAAGCTAATGCAAAGTAGAGATTCATTCCAGTCTGCCTGTCCCGTAGAGCAATTATTTGAGCCGATTTACAGAACTTTTCTGTTTTTGGTTCCCCTCTAGGTACGTACCAGCTTTAAATTGTACCGAACCAATTTAAAGCAATTTCTTCGATGTTTTAAATTCTACCGAATCTTGATTCCCACTCAAATCAATTTAAATCAATTATTTGAGCCGATTTACAGAACTTTTCCATTTTTGGTTTCCTACGTATTAGAGTAAATAATTTAATTAGAGTAAAGGAGAGGTCCAGTTGCCGCCCACGTCCCAATAATCATTATGTTTTTGTGTGCTTGACCCTCAATTAGAATTTTAAAAAGAACCAATACATGTAAAATACCAACCTAATAAATTAATACAAATGCACCAATACATGTTCACAACATTTGTACATGTTCACAACTCCAATAAATTAACCAATGAAATTAAGATAAGTGCACAAATGTGATAGGGCGACATGTTGAAATGACACTTTTTCGACCCATGTGCACATAACGCGTCCTACAGGGAAATGTATAAGTGCCCTAGCTTTAAGCTATTCAGTCGCATACAGAGAAACCTAAAAAAAATCGTTGAAATCTGATATGTCTAGCTATGAGCTTGATGTGCTCAAAGTTAGGGTGGGCGGCTACTGGCCCTTCTCCCTTAAATAATTAAATAATAATAAAAGTTTTAAGATTTTGAGGTTAGATTAGTAAATAATTATTGTGGGAATTAAATGAATAAAAGTAAATATATTTAGCTTTCAATTTGAAATAGAAATATATTGTTAAAGATATGGGGAATTAATTTGCAAATAGGAAAAAAAAAGGCTTTGTGAAGCAAACATCTGAGAATTTGTAAACTTATTCCTACATAGATTTATTTCAAATCTTTGCCTAGAGAATCGATCTTTGTGTTTGTAGAAGTGAACCTAGGGTGTACAAAATTGACAACTATTATAAATTTGCCTCAACATTCCTATCATGGAGTCATATATCTAGTTTGGAGGTAGCTCATGATATATGGCCTTTTTAGGAGAAATCAAATAAACTAGGTTGCGTAATGTGTCCTTTCAAGGGGGAGACATCTTAGAGGCTATCCAAGAAGTGCTTGAAAAGGATTTTATATAAGGTGTTGCTTATTGTAAGGTTAATCCTGATATTTCATGTATGTTTGTTACTAATATATTTTATCATCACTAGTGATAGAGAATTGACAAAGGCACTAGTTGTTACTATATTAAGGAAAAAATTGGGCATGGCATAGGGGTTACTATCGATAGCACCACCCCTATGACCATGAAGTGTCTCCCTTAAATAGGTTTTGAGTTTTTGAGGGTTGGCATTGATAGGAATTGTGTGTGGCATCAAGTCAAGGTTGATGGCATTGGTGAAGAAGGTAGCCAACATGCAGGATTTCCTCAAAGGATTTGGGGGTCCATACAATCCCTAGATGAATGTCCTAGAACTAGATGAGAAGGAAAATAAATCACCCCATTAGGATCATTTCAATATGGAAAAGGTAGCTAAGGACAAAGTTATTACAACACATAGTTGGGCTGGTCAAAATAGAGATGACTTATGGCTCCTTGTTCATCAACACGAACAACGACTAGCTCTTCTTAGTGAAATTATTGTATGGGTGGTGGTTGATGTCATAATTCTTCTCTTGTTTGTCCTATGATGGTGGCTAGGTATGATTTGTGAATGGCATGTCTCTGCCATCCTCTTGCTAGTTATTAGTTTGAATTTCCAATATGGGTTATAGGTAGTTGTAGACTATAAGTATGTTTTGTTGTCACAAGGTCATTTTGGTTTTGTTGATGGCCAGATTGACACATGCAACACAAGTAGGGTAGAGATCGAACATTACCTCTCTTGAAAAGACAATTGATCATAGAATAAATCACATCCAAGGTCCTGGGAGTTAGGTCACAACCGTATTATGCAAACTAAGTGGTCAATGTGGTCTATATGCTCAAGGGGCCTGGTTTTACTTTAATCAAACTAGGTTATACTTTTCTAGATCATAATATATTGATTTGTAACAAAAAGGACCAAAAGGATTTAAGGTGATGCAAGAAAGGTGATATGAGTTCTTTTAAATCAATCTTTAATCAATAATAACCTGAGAAATCAAATAACTATAATGCTAAGATTAGTATTAACCATATCTTTCACATTAACATTGATGTGAGATTCTAAGGAATTTAAATGAGAAAGTAGAAATAACATTCAACCATTGTATTACACACATAGGTTAAATGTAAATCCATAATTCACTTTTCAAGATTTATCACTGAAACACTCTATTTTCTCAATTAATGAATGAATCAAGAAGGATTTTAGGCACTACACCACATATGAGCAGATAGATTTGAAGAAACATTAACTATTATATTGATTTTATTGAAATTGTAGGTACAAATCCAGCAAGATACTACATTGGAATTCTAGTTCATTCTTCAAATTGTCTCTTTCAAACTATTGAAAAGAAACTCTAAATTATGCAAAATTAACTAGAATGTAAAAAAAATCTATGCTATTGGACCATTGGGCCCATATACAATATAGGATTCATCCTTTTTTAGATCCAAGAAAAAAAACCAAAAGCTACTGAGAGCAAGAGAAATCTTAAAGGTTAGAAACACAACTAAAATTTATAAAACATAGAAGCTATACCTCAAGATCTTCCTTCTCCTTGATAAGGTTGAGGAGAGTTGCGCACCAAGACCCTCCTTGCTTTACCCAATGTGAAGTAGAGAATGTGGATTGCTCTAACTTTCAACACAATATGATGATGAGGATTTGAGGATAGAATGGATGGAGATCAAGATGAGATAATATGGCTATAGGATGAGGAATGATTTTGGCATTGTAAGGGTATGATGAGAGGAGATGAGAGAAATTATGGCATAGTGATGATAAGATAAAGAAGTTATGAAAATGGTTTGGATGAGGACTCTATTTATAGATTTTTGGTAAAAGGATGGAGGGTGAGGATTGTAAATTTAGATCAATGGCTAGGAATGCTTAAGGATTAGGGTTTGGATTGGAGTTGTAGTCTTGTGACAAGTGTCACAAGAGGGTTGGGTAAGAGAAATCAAGGGTTAAGATTGGATCAATGAGACTGGATGGCTCCCATTATTTGTGAATTTTAAATTCACATAGGGAAGGGTGATGAGAATAAAAATAAATTAAAAATTTATTTTGGGGGAAGAGTTGGATATGACAAGTTAGATGTGAATTTTAAGTCACATGGGGAAGAAATGAGGATTAGAAATGAAATTCATTTTGGGAAGATCTTCAATTAATAAGTTATGACATGTGTAAGGGGTGTAAGAGGTCAATGACACATGTACACTTACATGTGTAAGAGGAAGATGTGACCCTTTGAATAAAAAATTGATTTTTATTCAAAGTGTGTGGGAGAATGGGTTAAGCAAGGTTTAATTAAGTGTTTAGCTTAATTAATTTAGGTCTAGGGGATAGGTAGGCTAGGGTAGCTAATTAAATAATTGCTATTTAATCAACTAGGCTAGGTTTAGGTTGATTAGTAGGGTAGATTAATCAAATAAGCATGATTTATCCAATTAATAAGGATTAGGGGACAGACAAATTAACTAAATAAATATTAAAAATATTTATTTAATCAATGAAGATAGTGTTGTAAGGTATAGTGATAAATTAAATGAATTAATTGACCACAAATGATGGATAAATAGTTAAGGGTAGATGATTAGGGATAAATTAATTAAATAAAATAAATTTATTTAATTAATAGAAGGGATAATTGGTGGTGTAGAGATACGGGAAATTAGTTTGCGGTGCAAGTCAATTTTAGATGTCTATAGCTACTTTAAAGATCCATTCAATATGTTATCTTTGACTTTTATGCATGTGAACTAGAAATCTAGAAGAAATATCCCCTATTTTTAGATAAAGACCATGCAAAATATTTTAACAACTTCATTAAAAGTACATGCGAAATTGGTAACCACTTTATAATTTTAGTGGGACCCTTTTACATCGCTTAAAGGAATAAATTGAATTAAATATTATTATTCCAAAAATAGTGTGTTTAGTTGGAACTTCCTTTGGCATCCTATCTTTGTTTGAACTCTATAAAATCTACCATATATCTATTCACTCTATCTTCATTAGGACCATCAAGCCAATCCAATTTGAATTTGGTCTCTTCAAAAAATTTATGAACAAAATCTACCTAGTGTTTAGTTGTTGAATGTCTCTCTCAATTAAATTGAAATTAGATTTAGTTTCTAGACATTTGTCCAAGCTAGTCTTATCAAAATCTAAAGAACCATTCAATTCATCTTCCATTTTCTTCCATAAGGCCTCTTTTGCAACTTAACATGTATCCATCTTATGCTTGTCTTCTAGGTATAATTCTAGGCGTATAGTTCAACCTTTACAAATTCCTCAAAATTTCTTGTAGCTTGATACAGGTATTTTTGGTCCTATAGAATCTTGACTTTGTATTCTGTCATGATATCTATCTTTAAGTTAATTATATTAATAATTTTGCAACAAAACTTATCTCCTCATCTTGAAGGATGTTTTCTTTCTTTAGGTCTGATGGGCTTAGCTCATTCCATTCTTTCAAGTGCATGTGTTCTTGTTCAAGCTTATTTTCCTCTATCCTAAAGTTATTCATGAAATAATCTATGTCTTTCCAATTGATAGGCTCACTAATAACATATGAAACCCTGTTCCAAGTCCTTATTAGCTTCCCCCAAAAATGGGGCTATCCATTGGTCAATTACATTTGACCTTTTCTTTGTTAGAAAAAATCAGCTTCTAGAATTAAGGT
The DNA here is from genome assembly GCA_027924645.1 of Cunninghamia lanceolata. Classification (NCBI taxonomy): domain Eukaryota; kingdom Viridiplantae; phylum Streptophyta; class Pinopsida; order Cupressales; family Cupressaceae; genus Cunninghamia; species Cunninghamia lanceolata. The sequence goes on along the minus strand of BSBN01000870.1, from coordinate 11,286,726 downwards.
GCCATCAACCTTGTAAATTCCATGTTTATTTATTCCTATTATTTTTTGTACTTCACCCATAAGGGATGTATAGTTTCACTGATAGTGTTTAAAACATATTTACTAGTACGGTAAATAATTATTACTAGCAACAATAATCAATTATGTTACCGAGAGTTTGTTACAAAAATGCATTTACTAGTTGGCATCATGGCAAATGGTAAATTGTGATTTGGGAGAGTCTAGGCACCACCTTTTGGAATGATCTAGTTTTGTTAGTTATGACAACTATCATAAGTTGTAAGAGAATCTATGACACGCATAAGTTGTCATAAGATTGTATGACAGTTATGACAACAATAATTAAGTTGTAATATGCTATTTTTTGACCCCAGACACACATATTATTGAGATTTGATTTTTACTTGTAGTTGTTTACCTTCATTTCTAACATTTGGTATCAGAGCCTAGGCAATAGTGAATCTTGGGTGGGACTGTGAAGGCCTTTTGAGCTATAGTGGGAGTTCTAGTTGCATTTGTTTTGTAGATTTTGTGTTAAAATCATGGCTACAACAACAACCCATTTGGACATAGAGAAGTTCAATGATATGAGCTATGAGTTGTGGAAGATGAAAATGGAGGATTTGCTTGAAGAAAGAAATGAATGATTAGCTGTTACAAAAGAGAAGAAACCCAATGATGTTAGTCAAGATGAGTGGGATAGATTGGATAAAAAGGCACGAGATACAATCTAGTTGTGTCTTGCAGACTTTGTTCTACTGAATGTCTCTTCTGAGAAGATTGCATATTCTTTGTGGAAGTGGCTGGGCGAAATATATCAATCTAAAAGTCTGGTAAACAAACTCTACCTAAAGCAAAATTTATTTTCTTTAAAAAAAGTAGAGATGATGACTAAATTATATTTAATTAGATTTTGATATAAATCAATATCATGTTTCTTCATGAAAAATAGATTATATAAAATCTTAAATCAAATTTAGAATGTGAATTAAATGGATAAGTTGATATGATTTAAATATTTTTGAAAAGTGATTGTGGTATTAAATAATATGATATTTCATAATTATTGTGTGTGCAATTGATCATAATTATTATGGGTGAATAGTGGGATGTTAATCATGTTTCTTTGATTACGTATACTCTAGATGTATTTGATAAATGCAATGACTATGCAAGTGTATATAGATCACTAGTGCGAAAATGGGAGATACATCAAGAACTCTAATCCATCCCATTTCACATGATGAAGTAGCGTGATTTGCCTACATGTACAACCAATATAGATATTCATTTTCACCATGAGTGATTGAGACTCCATGTACAAGCCATGTGATTTTATAAGTAATCAGTCTATTTCCATGTATAATTATATGCATTTAACACAATATAAAATTATAAGCTGTTACATCAAAAAATGTCGCCTTGGGAGATTTTCCCTCTTAAGGTTTAGCTCCTAGGTCCTGTTTATGCATTTAAAGCATCTTGCATCTTAATTTGACATCTTGATGAGAAAACCCTGAAGTTTCATGGCAATTTGGACTCGGGTGATACACTTATGTCAAATCTTGCCTAAAATAGGGGGGGACTTGGGTGCCCATGCCCTAGTCCTACCCTATTTTAGGCTAGGACCAATTTTTAAGTGTCAGTTTATGATTGTTACTTAGGTCCTATTCCGACATAGTATGTTTCAATTACGAAATTGTTAGCAGGAATATTTGTAGTTGTATATATAAGCATGTTTAGGCATTGATTTGTAAACTAGATGGATATTGCAAACTTGTGGCTTATGTTAAGGTGATTCAAGGCATTCATTGTATGTTGCAGAGCATAATTTGTGTTGTTCTTGTGTTTGTATTTGCAGATTTGGCATCCATCTCTTCATGCCATGAAGAGCACCTTTCTTCCATGAGATCTTCACTACAAGGTGATATCAATTATGTTTTTAATTATTTATCATTTGGATTTTGCCTCTATCCTACAAGGATACACACTCTTTATCTGACAGCGGTGTTTGGAAGACTTGAATGTCTCTCTAGGGCTTGACTGAGGCAAGCCTCTAAACACCACAACCACAACCTATTTTTCCATGATTGCAGGTTATAGGTTGTAGGAACAGAAAAAGTGGAGTTGCAGGAGAGTAGTGCAGACTGTCAGAATTGCAGATGAAAGAAGAAAATAGGGACCTAGACTCGGGTGCCTGCTCATTAGTCCTCTAGATCCCACAATTAAAGAATCTCCAGAACAACAGGAACATGTTGCAGACAAGGTTTTCGGATCCTGACAAAAAGTATGGCGCTGGACTAGGGCACCCGCTCATTAGTCCCTAATTGTTTTGCGTTCTAAACTTTGAAATCTGGTAGGCATTTGATTATCATTTAATATCTATGTGTGCGAGAATTTTTTGTGATTTGTCTGTTTGCTTCCAAATTTGCATAATTAGGGTTTTGAGCATAATTGAGCTTAATTGAACAACTAAATACACAATTCCAATTTTCCCTACATTCCAAGTGACTGAAATCTTGATAGTAGACTTCCTACTTGGCTGAAGTCCTTGAATGTTTGAGGTGAAAGGAGGATTCATACAAGTTAACCCTAAACACTAGCAAATCCTCTTGTATCAATTTTAACCTTAAACATTTTGGTGAACCCATGTTTTTAATAAATTTTGCACCTTTCTAAGTGTTGTACTTTAGATTTACATTCATTTCATTGTTCATCTCATTGCATTTGAAAAATTATTAAAAAAATTGAAAAATTGGAAAAATTTGGCATTTTTAGCTTGTATTTTCATATAATTTGAATTTGTTGCATTTAATTTCATTAAATTTCTGTCATTATAATTAGATCTAATTTAAAATACATAAAATTTTCATTCATCATTTATTTATATTGCATTTTCATGCTTAAATTGACAAAAATTGCTTGAGACTGTGCATTTTTTTCATATAACCTAGTTTTGCATTAGCTAGGGTTTGTAGTCAAAATCCTTTTTCATATTTTACTACCCTTTTAAAACACTCATTAGGATTGATTTCTCACTGTAGTGTTGCGCCATAGGGGTTTGCTTGCAAAATTTCATGCCTAGGGTTTGAAAACCTTGATTTTTCACTAGATTTGGCTTTATCGACTCTCTCGATTTGCACCATAGGCATGTTGTAAATGATTTTTCTGCACTAATTGGATTTTATAAAGGTTATAATCTTCTGAACCTCCTAAAATGATTTACAACACCTTTTTTATTGGCCTCTTACAGTGGAAATTTGGTGAAAATTTGCATATTTTAGCTATATTTGCCCTAGGGTTTGACCTTGAGTTGCACTATAAGCATGTTGTGACATATTTTTTGGCATTAGGTGGCTGTTATTACTATTATAATTTTCTTTCCATCATCATTTTCCTCACAACACCCTTTTTCATACTCTTTTGCATTGAAATTTAGTAAAAATTAGCATATCTTGGCTATGTTTTCCCTAGGGTTTGACCTAAATTTGCACTCCAAGCAGGTTCTGAAAGATTTTATGGCCTTAGGTGACTAATATGACTAATATAATCTTCTGCACCTCCTAAAATTCTTTACAACACCCCTTTTTTTGGGTCTTTGCATTGAACATTTGTGAAAAATTACATAGTTTAGTGTATTTTCACTAGGTTTTAACTTGTGATCACTTTAAATTTGCATCAAAAGTGTGTTGTGAATGATATTATTGCTTTATTGGACTGATATTAGACATATTATTTTCTACCCCTAATTAATTTCCTTACAACACCCTTTCTTTCACTTATTTGCGTTGAAAAAGTCTAAAAAAATCAAGCATTTTAGGGCATTTTCATACATAGTGTTGCACTTGTCTTTTGCATAACTTTTGAAAAGATTTAGAAGTATGATCTTGCATTGACTTGAAAAATTAAATACATGGCTTCTAATCGTAACAATAACAATAGGTTCCCTCGTAGGCCTTACATGAAAAGAAAGGTGCTCGAACCTGAACTTGTGTTTACACCTCATGATAGAACAATTGGAGAAACTGAAGGACCTCTTTATATCATTGTGAAGATAATGGGAAATCCTGTTGATGGAACCCTTATTGATCCTAATTGCATGACTAATGTAGTCATGGAAGAGTTCCTCTATTCTCATCAATTAATGCAAGGCTCGTATGACCCTTCGGATATGATGATTAAGACACATAAGGGAACCTTTATAAACACCTATGGGAAGATATATTTATTGGTCACTGTATTTGAGAAACATGTAGAACAATAGTTTGATGTTGTCTTTGTTTCTGACCTCTTTTGCATAAAATTGGGACAACCATGATTAAAGGCTATGAAAGTTGTCCCTTCAACAATTCATGACTGTGTCAAATTTTCTTTGAATGGACAAGTGATTACTATTGCTCGCAATAAGTATAAACCTTTGGTTGCAAGACAACATTGTACATTTTATTACTTTTGGGAAAAATCTAAGGTGGAACCAGAGCCATGAACAAACTTTAACTTCTTGGGCTATAGAAACTACAAAACAAAACTATTACATCAAGTGGTTGGTCCTTCTTTACAAGAAACAACAAGAGACGAACAACCTGCATTTGAAGAGAATCCTAGACCGAAAGGAAATGGACCCTATACTGAAGTTCCTCCCCCACCATCCTTACAAGGATCAGGAGGTAGTCGTCGACAACAAAATATTCCACCTAGACAAATGAGATTTGATCCTAGTGCTTCCTCCTCTAAAACACAAAAACCTATGGAAGAGAAAAACACTATCTTAGAAGAGATAAGTGGTAGGATAAAAAGAAATAGACAAGCAAGAGAAAGGAGGAGGAGATGACAAGAATATGCCCAATGACTTGCAAATCAACAAGAAAACATCCCACCTAACATTGAACCAAACAAAGATCTTAAACAAGAACAAGAGTTTGGCTATGGTACCTTATGTTCCACTTGCCTCTAACATTCAGGAGTGGGAAGATGATGATGATTTGCTCGATGACAACACTTAGTTCAATGGTAGTACTAGGTAAGTATCTCTAACCCTTTATCTCTCGTGATATGTGTTCCCCCGTGTTGTGTTGTTTAGGCTTCCTAAGATGACCCTTGATTCTCTTGTAAGGTCCAGGATACCAGGAGACCATCTCTATTGTGACCTTCTTCTATTTGTATCATCATTCTTCTATATTGCTTCTCCTCTATTTTCACTATTGTGTGTTGTGTCTTACGGACATAGCATCATGGTTGGTGACTTGGGGGCACCCTCCTACATGACTGTCCTGAAGGCACTTGTTTCTCATCTCTCGATTTATTGTTTCCCTTCGTCTAGTGTTTCTATCTAGTGGGCGGATGACAAAAAACATATTATACTGATGCGGACCTAGCATCCCTTTAGCGAGAAATAAAAAATTGGACTTAGTTCCTATATGAGGATGGGGTTGATATATAGTATCCGATGCTTGGCTAGTAGAATCATTCCATGCACTTTGTTGTGTGATCTTGATGGTGTCTTATCGCACTTACAAACTATAACAATATTGCTGCTCCGTGCACTTTGTTTGTCTTTGAATCTCACACTCGGTTTTGAGATTTTTGTGGTATAGACCCACAGTTATACTTGATCTCCAAATTCGTAGTAGAAACTTGGCTCTCTGTGTGAATGATCATATGTATTGTTGTTTATCATGATTATATGGACACTAACACTTTTCTTGCAAGGATGTGTTTGTGGGAATATTTAGCGATCGTAAAGTACATGTCACCTCCAGGGGGCATGGGCTTTGCGAGGGCTTGTGTTCCCTTGTGTGTTTTCTACCTACCTTAACATGCTTGATATCGATACTTGATATCAACCACCTTAAGGTGGGGGAAAATATAACATAAGTTATATGTTGTAGATGTTAGCAGTGTGCTTGTTCTCAGGTGCAATCTTAAAGATTGGTGGTGATGAGTCCCTCCTACACTCTAAGATTTGTTTGAAATCAACTTGCAATCATTTAAGACCTTTGCAGAGGCAGGGATATTGCATCCCTTTTCTATCTTAAGCCCTCATCACGAGGCGGGGATGGTGTATTTCTCAAAGAGAGTGCACATCTTGTCATTTACAAAAGTCCTCATTGCAAGGTGGGGAGCGGTTCTGTGACTAACTCAACCCTTAAGTGTGTCTTCAACAATTGTTGTGGCGAAGCCTAATCATCGGTGTGTGCCTATAATGTGCCTGAGATGGTGTTGAACCTAGAAATAGGGTCACTCCATCACTTGTCTATCATGTTTTCTCTGTGTCTTCCAAGTGTGTGTGTATTGCGTGTTTGTTCCCAAGCATAGTTTTAAAGACTGGTGGTGATGAGTCCCTCCTATGCTTTGGGATTTGTATGGCATGGTTGTTTTGTATGGCATGTATTTTGTGTATGTTGGCCCATATTTAGTCTTAAAGATTGGTGCCATTGAGTCCCTCCTGCATTATGGGTGGTGTGTTTACTTTCCTGTACTTGCATCTGCATTTCATATATATGAAAATGAAAAAGAAAAATAAAACCATCACTGTCTTCACTACATTCATTATATTCACTATGTTTTACGTGTCTTCAATACTATCTTCTCAGTGTTTTGCATGATTGTAACTATCTTCTTCGTGTTTTGCGTGCCTCTTACTATCTTCTCTATGATTGGTGTGTCTTCTTCGTGCTTAGCATGTTTTCTATGTTTGTTGACCATACTTTAATGCATGTATTGGCCTTGCGTTTATACATACATTAAAGTGGGGGCTAAATGTTACTTCAGAAAATGTCCCCTTGGGGGCTTTTCCCTCTTAAGGTTTAGTTCTCGGGTCCTGTTTATGCATTTACAACATCTTGCATGTTAATTTGACACCCCGATGAGAAAATCCTAAAGTTTCATGGCAATTTGGACTCAAAGGATGCACTTATGACAAATCCTGCTTGAAATAGGGTGGGAGGACTTGGGAACATGAGCCCTAGTTTTGCCCTATTTTAGGTCAAGACCAATTTTTAAGTGTTGGTTTATGACTGTTACTTAGGTCCTATACCAACACGGTAAGTTTCAATTACGAAATTCTTAGCAGGAATGTTTGTAGTTAGATATATAAGCATGTTTAGGCATTCATTTGTAAACTAGATGGATATTGCGAACATGTGGCTTATGTTAAGGTGATTCAAGGCATTCATTGTGTTGCAGAGTAGAATTTGTGTTGTTCTTATGTTTGTATTTGTAGATTTTGCATCCATCTCCTCATGGCATGAAGAGCATCTTCCTTTCGTGAGATCTTCACTACAATGTGATATCAATTGTGTTTTCAATTATTTATCATTTGGATTTTACCTATATCCCGCATGGATACACACTCTTTATCTGACAACGTTGTTCGAAAGACTTGAATGTCTCTCCAGGGCTTGACTAAGGCAAGCCTCTAAACACTACAACCCCCAACCCATTTTTCTGTGATTGCAAGTTACAAGTTGCAGGAGCAGCAAAAGTGGAGTTGCAGGAGAGTAGTGTAGACTATCAGAATTGCAAATCAATGAAGAAACAAGGGACTTGGACTCGGGTGCCTGCTCATTAGTCCTCCAGATCCCGCAACTTAAGAATCTCTAGAACAACAGGAATAGGTTGCGAACAAGATTTCTAGGTCCCAACAAAAAGTATGGCATTGGACTATGGCACCCGTTCATTAGTTCCTAATTGTTCTACTTTTCAAACTTCAAAATTTGGTATGCATTTGATTATCATTTAATATCTCTATGTGCAAGAATTTTTTGTGATTTGTCTGTTTTCTTCCAAATTTGTATAATTAGGGTTTTAAGCATAATTGGGCTTAATTGAATAACTAAATCACACAATTCTAATTTTCCCTACATTCCAAGTGACTGAAAGCCTGATAGTAGACTTCCTACTCAACTGAAGTCCTTGAATGTTTGAGGTGAAAGAAGGATTCATACAAGTTAACCCTAAACACTAGCAAATCCTCTTGCATCAATTTTCACCTTAAACATAAGCTATAATATAGACTTTTCCTAAATAGAATATATGCATGATTTGTTGAGAATTAATGTGTCTAAACCTTGGTAATTCCTTACATTTTCAATGTTTGCATTTATTATTTAATTGCCTATGTTGTAAATATTTGTAAATTCCATATTGTCATATTGTGGGATGTGGCACGGTGATGTGTCGATCCTACATGGAATATGACAACTTGCAATTTTGTCCTCACATGAGGAGATAGGTGTCCCACTTTGTGGTAGGAGCTTTTTACCATGTGTCAGTATCTTCTATGTTGTGTAAGGGAATATTGACCGAAACGGTTATGACAGATTCCTATGACAGAATCTATGACATGTAAGAGTTAGAAATAGAAGTTTGTAAGACAGGTGATGACATGTGTTATGAAGCATATTTGAATAAGGCATATTTGGGCGCCCCAAGGTGGAATATGACATGTTGTAAGAGAATATTCTATTTATAGCATGTGTATGACAGATTCTCTTACAACTGTAAGTTGTAACCGCTATGACAAATTCTATGACAGTCGTAAGTGTCGTAAGAGCATCTGTCATAGCCCATTTTGGAAATAGGCGACCTCTTTGGGATGGGAGCTGTGGACAAGTGTCAGGCACATTCTACAATGTTGACCAAGTGTCCTTAGGCATGGATTTTGGTCCATGAAGCCACGTTGGATGCCCATTCCAAGATAGGTCCAATATTGCCTTGTATTTCCTATATAAACAGGTACTGGGAGATGGAGTTTGTATCACAGGTTTACAGGTACTATTATGCTATTGGATTGACTCCAGACATGAGTGTTAAAGACCATTGAAGGTTGCATTGCAAGTGTATTGTAAACAACTTTCAGATTTGTTAATACATTATGCAAGTTTCTGAGTGTGGGGTTTTTCACTCGATAAGGGTTTTCCCCACCGTATATCTTTGTCTCTCTTCTTCTGTCTTCTTTCTGGTTCTTATGTATTATTGTAATAACTCTGTTAGATATTGTATGTTACTGTAGTGATAAGGAATAAATTGAATTTGTATATCTATCCCCTCATTAGATTAGTGTAGGAAGCGATTTCTACACACCTAGCTTCCTTTTAGTTGGTATTAGAGCCTGGCCAGTTTTGGTCTTAGCTATTGGGTAGGGGTTTTTTGAGTTGATCTTAAGTTGAGTGGGAGTCTGTGTAGAGTATTCTGATTTCTATTACAGCAAGGAGATGGCAAGTACATCAGGAAGGTTTGAAGTGGAGAAGATCAATGGCAGTAATTTCGAGCTGTGGAAGCTTAAGATGGAAGACATGCTTGTTGACCGAGACCTTTGGGAAAGTGTTAACGGAACAAAACCAGTTGTAATGTTACAAGATGACTGGGATCTCAAGGATCGGAAGGCTAAGGGTCTTATAAGACTTAGTCTTTTTGATTCTGTGTTGTTAAATGTCCATGAGGAGACTACTGCAAAACTACTTTGGAAGAAGTTGGGAGATGTGTATCAAACAAAATCCCTGGTTAATAAATTTTTTCTGAGAAAGAAGTTGTATTCTCTTCGAATGGAGGACGGAGGATCCGTTGCTGAACATATGAATGCTTTTAACATACTGGTTGCACAATTGACATCTATTGGTGTAAAGATGGAGGAGGATCGATGTATGACCTTGCTTTGTTCTTTGCCGGACTCATGGGATCATCTTGTCATGGCTATTGGGAGCACCACATCCACATTCAAAATGGAAGAAGTGGTTTCTTCACTGTTGTTTGAAGAGATATAGAGAAACTCTTCTGAGGCAGCCAAAGAGGCCCTTGCAATTCGTGGAAGACCCAAGGAGAAAGGGAAGAAGAAGGATAAGAAAGCTAAGAAGGGTAGATCCAAATCTCATGGGAGATCCGAATCTCCTGGAAAGTCCAAGGCTCTTTGTTGGAATTGTGGCAAAACTGGACATTTCTGAAAGGAATGCAAAGAGGAGGAGAAGAAGAAGAAAGCTCCTGATTCAGATTTTGATAAGTCACAAGATGATGGTGATGCTTTCATTGCAACCTTAACAACCCATGCATTTGATGATGTGTGGCTAATTGACTCTGGTGCATCATTCCACATGACCTCGCATCGAGATTGGTTCACTAAGTATGAGGAGTTCGATGGTGGAAAGGTGTATATGGGTGACGACTCTCATCTGAAGATTGTTGGTTGTCGAAGAGTCTCTATCTGATTCCCTGATGGTTAAGTGAAGGGGATCTCTGAGGTTATGCACATCCTGGGCTTAGCATGAAACCTACTTTTTGTAAGTAGTTTGAATGATGCAGGTGTGCAGGTTGTCTTTTTGAAAGAAGGATGCAAGATGACTAGAGGAGCTATGGTGCTTGCTAAGGGTACTAGGAGAGGTACTCTGTTTCAGCTAGAAGCATGCATTTCACAATGCAATAGTTCTTCTAACTCAAGGAAGAGGGAAACAGTCACTTCATCCCCACCATCTGAACGAGCAGTGAAGAAATCTGTTGTTTCTAGTCTTGATGGTTGTAATCATGCATTAGAAGTTAAACTTCCTGCTGAAAAGACAATGTTATGGCATAGGAGATTTGGCCACATTAGTGAGAAGGGTCTACGTACCCTAAAAACTAAGAACCTCATTGAGGGGTTAGATGATTGTAATCTTGAGTTCAACTTTTGCGAAGATTGCATTTATAGAAAATAAAACCATGTTTAGTTTTACTCGAGTTCTCATAAATCTTCTGGTGTGTTCGACCTTATCCATTCTGATGTGTTTGGTCCTATTAATGTTCGTTCATTATCAAAGTTTGTATATTTTGTATCTTTTATAGAGAAGGCTAGGAGTATGCTTAGCGGAGCTAGCCTAGAACAAAAGTTTTGGGCTGAAGCTATTGCCACTGCTTGCTATCTGGTAAACAAATCTCCTACATCAACGCTTGTTGGGGAGACACCCATGGAGGTGTGGTCTGGTAGAAAGCCTTCAATAAGGCATCTTCATATTTTTGGTTGTGAGGCATATGCACATGTGCCTAGGGAGAAGTGGTCAAAGTTGGAGAACAAGGCTGTTAAATGTATCTTCATTGGCTATGGTGTCGGTGTGAAAGGACACAAGCTTTGGGACCCCGTGGCTAAAAAAGTACTGTATAGAAGAAGTGTCATCTTCAGAGAGCTTACACCTTCTTCCACTATTTTGTAGCCAGAAGAAATAGTAAAGAAAGAGGATGTTGTTTAGTTTCCTGCTACCCCTGAGAAGACTAAACAGAAAGACAATGTTGGACTTGATGATGAGGAGAGCTCTGGCAGCTCTGAAAGCTCAGATGAAGAAGCTGAACCTCAACCTCAGCTCTTGAAGAGGTCTACATGGATAAGAAAGCAACCTGAAAGGTGTGGTTTTACATTGCTTGATTCTAGTTGTGCTTATGTTTTGGTTACTAATAGTGATAAACCTAGAATTGTATCAGAGGCTATGGACATGAAAGATGTAGGTTCCTGGAAGGAGGCCATGGAGGATGAAATGGCTTCTTTGGAAAAGAATCAAACTTAGGACTTGGTGCCTTTGCATCCTGGACAGAAACCCGTTGGATGTAAATGGGTGTTCAAGAAGAAATTTGGTGCAGATGGCAGTGTTGAGAAGTATAAGGCCAAATTGGTTGCAAAGGGGTATTCACAAGTGGAGGGTATAGATTATGGTGAGGTCTTCTCTCCCATTGCAAAGCTGGCATCCATTCGATTCCTGTTGTCTCTCATAGTAAATATTGACTTGGAGGTAGAACAGATAGATGTGAAGACAACTTTCCTTCATGGTGACTTGGAGGAAGAAATCTACATGTCACAGCCAGAGCATTACATAGTGAAAGGTAAAGAAAATTTGGTTTGCAAACTTAAAAAGTCTTTGTATGGTTTGAAGCAATCCCCTAGGAGATGGTACTTGAAGTTTAATGCCTTTGTGTTGTCAATTGGATTTGTGAGATCGAAATCATATCACTGTGTGTATTATAAGTTTGATGGTGATCGTATTCTCATTGTTGCTCTGTATGTTGATGATATGTTTCTCATTGGGAAGGGTAAGAATATGATTTCTGATTTTAAATCTCAGTTGTCAGCATAGTTTGAAATAAAATATTTAGGGGTAGCCAGGTACATTCTAGGAATGGAAATCAGAAGAGACAAAACCAACAGAAAACTTTGGTTAAGCCAGAGTAAGTATGTGAAGATCGTGTCGGACAGGTTCAGCATGGCAGATTGTAGACCATTGTGTGTTCCCGTTTCTTTGGGGACAAAGTTGTTTGTTGAGGATTGTCCAAAATCTCCTAGTGAGGTGGAGGACATGAGTAGAGTACCTTATGCTAGTGCTGTTCGTAGTTTGATGTATGCTATGGTCTGCACAAGACCAGACATTGCCCAAGTAGTGGGAGTCCTTAGCTGATTTATGGCTAATCCTGGACGAGTTCATTGGTATGCAGTTAAGCGAGTGTTCAGATATTTGATGGGTACTTCCAAGTATTCCATTTTCTATCATGGTAATGTTTTAGGACCTCCGCATTCTGTTGATATTCATAGATTTGTGGATTCAGATTAGGTGGGTGACATTGACAATAGGAGATCCACAATTGCTTATGTGTTTACACTGTTTGGTGGTGCTATTACTTGGATTAGTAAGCGACAACCTGTTGTTTCTTTGTCCATGATAGAAGCTGAGTATATGGTAGCAACTCATGCTTGTAAGGAAGCCATTTGGCTTAAGAGATTGTGTTCAGATATTGGTGTTGATGCAGGTCAGATCATGATCAGTTCTGATAGTTAGAGTGTAATTTGCCTTGCAAAGAATCCAACTTTCCATGGTAGAACAAAACACATTGATGTTCAGTTTCACTTCATGTAAGACATGGTTGAGGATGGAAAGGTAAATTTGGAGAAGGTAGATACTTTGAAGAATATTGCAGATGCATTGATGAAACCAGTGGGCACAAAGAAGTTCAGATGGTGTTTGGAGTCTATGGGCTTCTCGGCCTATAGCAGTTAAATCTTGTTTTTCTATTGGCTCTTACAAGGTGTTCGACAAGTGGGAGAATGTTGGGAATTAAGGTATCTCAACCTTGGTAATTCCTTACATTTTTAATGTTTGCATTTATTATTTAATTGCCTATGTTGTAAATATTTGTAAATTCCATATTGTCATATTGTGGGATGTGGCACGGTGATGTGTCGATCCTATATGGAATATGACAACTTGTAATTTTGTCCTCACATGAGGAGATAGGCATCCCACTTTGTGGTAGGAGAATTTTGCCATGTGTCGGCATCTTCCATGCTGTGTAAGGGAATATTGACCGAAATGGTTATGACAGATTCCTATGACAGAATCTATGACATGTAAGAGTCAGAAATAGAAGTTAGTAAGACATGTGATGACATGTGTTATGGAGCATCTTTGAATAAGGCACATTTGCATGCCCCAAGGTGGAATATGACATGTTTTAAGAGAATATGCTATTTATAGCATGTGTCTGACAATTTCTCTTATAGCTGTAAGTTGTAACCGCTATGACAGATTCTATGATGATCGTGTCATAAGAGCATCTGTCATAGCCCATTTTGGAAATAGGTGACCTCTTTGGGATGGGAGCTATGGACAAGTGTCAGGCACATTCTAAAATGTTGACCAAGTGTCCTTAAGTGTGGGTTTTGGTCCATGAAGCCAAGTTGGATGCCCATTCCAAGATAGGTCCAATATTGCCTTATATTTCATATATAAATAGGTACTTGGAGATGGAGTTTGTATCATAGGTTGATGTAGAGGTAATGGTAGTAGTTGATGAAGTTCACACAATGAACCTAGATTTCAATGCTTCCTTAAAGGTGATGTGATTATAAGCCCACACAAGGATACTTAAGAGATTGACCTAGCCTAGGACCACACCCTAGTGTCCACCCACATAGGCTATTCAACTTTCTTTTGGGGAGTCACTGCTCAACCCAACCTACATGTACAATACACCTTCAAGGTCACACAACCAACTACCAACTGCACTTCAAATCAGGATCTTTACACTACCATCAACATGTACTTGTCAAAGGCATGTCTAACATGAGGTCTCTGACCTAAAAACTAAGTTCTATACTCTCCAGGATAGTGGACAGCAAGCTACAACATGACTGTCCTATGATAGTGTTTTAAGGAAGGCTTATATCTTGTAGCCCTAGAAATTGATTAAACCAACAATAACTCTTCAGAACTCCAAATGACCATCAAAACTAAATGCATATCCAAATACCCATTATGAACATGTAACCATCCACCAACATGCAGATCCGTAGTCTGCTATAGGCGAACAAGGATATCAGACTGTCTTTTTCCTAGGAAATAGGCCTAATTTGAGGCTATGTGAAGGAAATAGATCATAAACACCTGATCAAGATCAAATAAACATTTGAATTTTTTTGGTTTCACCTACAAACACCAAGAACACCATGCATTAGATCAAACTCTTGACTGTCTTTGAATTCTTACTGTTGTCCACCATTAGCATTCTCAACTAGTCACTATGAAGACTAGTTAGGTTCATGCCAAGAGGCTTGGAATGTGGAATTCAAACCAAATAAGAAACAAAAACATGAAATAGATGCTTTCTCCCTCCATCCTACTGAAGATAGATGATGCCTTTCATAGGATAGAGGAGAAACTATGCATTTTCCCCAAAACCCTAGTTTTTGGAGGGTTTAGAACAGTCTTTACAAAACGTATTGATTCTCCCTCCACAAAAGGTGTCAAGAAGGCTAAATAGACTCAAATGAAAGATACTTCAATGCATTAACAAGTTTCACAACTTTCAGACCCTACTCTATCTGTACCACGCCATACAGAATGACTGTCTTTAGCAAAAATGTAGAAAATCACTATTTTGCACTCCAAAAAGCTTCTCCTTTCATTCTTCTTGGCATGTTTATACAGTAATCTTCCTATAGAAGGCTTTTGCAACCATTCCTCTTCTCCTCCAACCATACAACTTCCCTCCAAAGGTAGTGAAATGTTGGAGGTTACAGTTGCACAAGAAACCCTATGTTTCAAAAGGAAAAATACCTTGAAATAGACCTTATTTAACACTATAATGGACTGGTCAATCAAAATGAACTAAGTCCTTATTACAAAACATGAGAATGGCTTTCAAAGTCTTAGAGGAAATAAAATAACATGACAACAAAATAGGACATAGCCAAAAAAATGCCTAGAACTGGGAGCTCCTGCACCATACTCCCCTTGTAGGAAGAACTCAAGTCCCTTGAGTTGCCAATTGTTGAAGTGTCAAGCCATGCTTCAAAATATCTGCTTTAGTCATCCAGGTGGTCTCTGAATCAGGAAGATCCTTCCATTTCACCAAGTAGTCTTTATAGACACCTCTCTTGGTCTTCTTGACAACTTTGGAATCCAAAATGCACTCCAACTGCAAAGGTTTGCTTGGAGGTAAATCCTTGATCCAATCAGCATCTTCAACCACCACATTTGATCCACTTTCACTTGGTAATGGAGGTCTGAAAGGAAAAAGATCACAAACATTCAAAATTGGAGAGATACCCAGGCCGAATGGTAACTCAATCTCATATGCATTTGGACCGAACTTGCGCACAATTTTGCATGGCCCAATCTTCTTCATTAGGAGTTTAGTTGGCTGACCCTTTGGCAACCTTTCTTTCCTTAGACATACCATAACTAAGTCTCCAACTTTGAATTGCACTTCTCTTTTCTTCAAATCTTCCCTTTCCTTGTACTTTGTGATTGTTTTTTTCTAATTGCAACTTGACTTGATCATGGACTGTTTTCATGGAGGCAACAAACTCTTCACTAAGTGCACTCCTTCTATCCCATCCTTGGAGATCCTTTAGCTCAAGGGGCCCTCTTGGATGAAAGCCATAAACTACCTCAAAAGGACTTTTACCAGTGCTCCTATTCCTTGAATCATTGTGGGCATATTCAGCTTGACTGATAACCAAGTCCCATGCCAAACCATGCTATTTTGTGAGGCATCTTAGAAGGTTTCCAAGTGATCTATTTACCACCTCAGTCTGACCATCAATTTGTGGATGGTAGGCTGATGAAAAGGACAACTGTGTGCCCAACTTCTTCCACAAGGTCCTCCAGAAGTGACCTACAAACTTAGAATCCCTATCAGTTACAATGGACAATGGTAAACCATGAATTCTTACTACCTCTCTGAAAAATAGACCTGCAACATGAGATGCATCATTTGTGCATTTACATGGCACAAAATGAGCCATCTTACTGAGCCTATCAACAATAACAAACACACTATCCACCCCTTTGGCTGTCCTGGGTAACCCAAGCACAAAATCCATGCTGATACTTTCCCAAGGTCTGTTGGGTATGGGAAGGGGCTAGTATAGACTTGCATTTGAAGACACACCCTTGGCCCTTTGACAAATTGCACAACTAGCTACATACTTCCTCACATCTGATTGCACCTTTAGCCAAAATGTCCTCCTAAAGAACCATTATGCTTCTCCTTGATGATGTTGTCCCTCATGGAACACTTAGGAATACACAACAAATTGCCCTTAAACAAGAGGCCTTCCTGCAAAACAAAATCTGCATACTCTCCATGGAATGTGTTAGCCAAGTTCACACAAACATCATAAGCCTCTTTGAAATCCGAATCTTCTTTATACAACTCATTTAAACAGTCAATGCCCATGTTTCTAACTGAATTTCATGAACAATAAGTAGCCTCCTACTTAATGCATCAGCCACCTTGTTAGAAACACCTTTTTTGTGTTTAATTGTGAAGGTATAAACTTGTAACTGTTCCATCCATTTAACATGTCTATGGTTCAATTTTTCTTGATTGTTTAGAAAGCTTAAAGCATGATTATTAGTAAACACAATAAATTCTTTGGGCAGCAAATAATGTCTCCATTTCTTAAGAGCTTGCACCATTGCATAGAGTTCTAAGTCATAGGTAGAATACCTTTTCTTGGCTTCATTCAACTTTTCTGAGAAGAATGCCACCGGATGTCCTTTTTGGTTGAGAACAGCACCAATAGCTTGTTGAATTGCATCACACTCAACAACAAACATCTTATCAAAATCAGGAAGTACTAAAGTAGGCAACTCAGCCACCTTTATTTTTAACAACTCAAAACTATCATCAACTTCCTTTGTCCATTGAAATCTACATTTGACTCCACCCTTGATGGTGTTGAGGATGGGAGCACTAATGTGATTGAAACCTCTGATAAACTTCCTATAGAAAGTTGCCAATCCATGGAAACTTCTCACATCTCCCACTGTTTTTGGAGTAGGCCAACTGAGAATAGCCTTAACCTTAGAGGGATCCATCTTCAAACAGCCATTAGAAATGACAAATCCAAGGTATACAAGTTTAGTTTTCATGAACTCACATTTGTCTAAGTTGATCATCAACTTGTGCTCATGTAGCTTCTCCAACACCTGACCAACATGCTTCACATGGTCTTCTCTTGTCCTGCTGAAGATTAGTATGTTATCAAGATAAACAATAACAAATTTACTAATAAATTCAACTAATACCTCATTCATCAAGTGCATTGGTCTTGAAAGCAGTCTTCCATTCATCTCCCTATCTGATCTGGATTTGATGATAACTAGATTCTATATCAATCTTTGAGTAATAGCATGATCCTCCAAGGTAATCCAAAAGATCTTCAATCCTTGGCATTGGGAAACTGTACCTTATGGTGATCTTGTTTATGGCCCTTGAATTTGTACATGTATAGTCTCCATTTTCCATCCTTCTTAGGAGCAAGTACACTTGGAACTACTCAAGGACTTAAACTCTTCCTAATCAGCCCTTTCTCCAAGAGATCTTGAATTTGCCTTGCCACCTCTTCATTTTGCTATGGTGTCAGCTTATAGGCAGCCTTGTTAGGCAATGTAACACCAGGAATTAAGTCAATTTGATGACTTATGTCCCTCATGGGTGGTAAGGAGTTGGGGACTTCCTCTACCACAAGATCTTGATACTTGTCTAGAAGTTGCTACACTTCTAATGGAATCTCCTTCTGTTTTTGTTCTTGCTGATCTGATCCACTCTTGGGCTTCATGACCAAGGCATACCCTTGGGTATCCTTCTCCTTCAAGAGGTTCAAAAACTCTTTGCCATTCACCAACATGACACTGTTGTCATTATTCTTCCTCCTGGGCTGCTCCAATATAGGATCCATCTTGAATGGTCTTCCATTCTTGGTGATGACATAAGTGTTCTTCTCACCATCATGCTATGCTTTGACATCATATTGCCATGGGCAGCCAAGAAGCAGATGACATGCATCCATAGGGATGATTTCACATAGCACTTTGTCCTTGTAGTCACCAATTGCAAATTCAACCCAAGTTTGTTCTTCCACCATGAAACTTTGGTTCTTGTTCAACCAAGAGATCTTGTGAGGACTGATATGAGGTAGCCTCTTCAACTTGCACTTCTCAACCATCTCAGTGGATACCACATTCTCCGTAGATTCTGAATCTACTATGATCTTGCAAAGCTTCCCATAGGCTAGGCCTTGGGTTCTAAAAAGATTCTTTCTCTGAGGGGGCTCTTGTTTCAATGGCATCTTCAACATAGACCTCTTAATCATCATACTTTCTCCTTCTAGAACAGGTGTAGTACTTCCCATTGGTGAATTTACACTCTCACAATCATCATCCTTTACCAACTGATTTCTCTTTCCATTGTCATGAGAGCTGCTGGCTTTCTCTGGGCATTTGTTCATTGTATGACCAACTTGGTTGCAGCCATAACACCTTCCAGTGAAGACTCCTGGTCCTCTACCTCCTCCACCATTTCTGCCCCTACCATTAGGTCTTCTCCAACCTCTGAAGCCTCCTCTATGCTCTGTCTTAGTTGGTGTTTCTTGCTGACTGTTATTTTAAGTTTTGTGGAACTGTCCACGACCAAAACTGCCTCTTCCTCTTTGGTTTCTACCACCTCTTCCTCTGGCACTTTGTTCAACCTTCCTCCTCAGCTTTTCCTCTGCTCTAGAGGCCAATAAGAAGAATTCATCCACTATTTTTGGTATCACTAAACTGATCTAATCTTGCAGATTGTATTTCAGACCATTTAGGTACCTAGCCAGCATCCCTTTTTCATCTTCATTATGATTGGCCCTCATACTTAGTCTATGAAATTGTTTTGTGTAGGCAGCCACATCCATGTCTTTTTGTCTTAAATTCTGGAATCTCCTAATGATTTGAATCTCATAGTCAGGTGGCATGAACTTGCTTCTGAGCATAGCCACCATTCTACTCCATTTAGTGATGGGACTCTTCCCAATCTTCTCCCTCTCACTTTGCATGTAGTTCCAACACACAAGTGCAGAATCTCTTAGCCTTGTCTTGGCAAATTTAACCTTCTTGCTGTCAAACTCCTTGTAATCAAAGAAATTACACATGGCTTCTATCCAATCGGTGAGAGCATCTCCATCCAATTTGCCATGAAAGGTAGGTACATCCATCTTGGGATCACAACTATCTCCATGAGCACCCTTAAGTGCATTCAAGAAAGCTTTCTGATCTGTAGACATGTCCTACTCCTGAGGACTCTCTTCTACCTCTACTTCTTCATTTGTGTCAGAAGAACTTCCCTCTTATTTGGTCTTGCCCTTAGACTTCTTTTCTTCTTACAATCTTGCTTCTTGCAATCTTGCTTCAACCATCTCTTCCACCAACTTCTTGATGGCTTCTTGACTCATTGTCTTGGGAGGCATTATACTAGCCTCTGTTTCAATCTCCTTGTCTGACATACACTACTTCCAATCAGATATTAGCTCTGATACCAATATGATGCAGAGGTAATGGTAGTAGTTGATGAAGTTCACACAATGAACCTAGATTTCAATGCTTCCTTAAAGGTGATGTGATTATAAGCCCACACAAGGCTACTTAAGAGATTGACCTAGCCTAGGACCACACCCTGGTGTCCACCCACACAGGCTATTCAACTTTCTTTTGGGGAGTCACTGCTCAACCCAACCTACATGTACAATACACCTTCAAGGTCACACAACCAACTACCAATTGCACTTCAAATCAGGATCTTTACACTACCATCAGCATGTACTTGTCAAAGGCATGTCTAACATGAGGTCTCTGACCCAAAAACTAAGTTCTATACTCTCCAGGATAGTGGACAACAAGCTACAGCATGACTGTCCTATGACAGTGTTTTAAGGAAGGCTTATATCTTGTAGCCCTAGAAATCGATTAAACCAACAATAACTCTTTAGAACTCCAAATGACCATAAAAACTAAATGCATATCCAAATACCCATTATGAACATGTAACCATCCACCAACATGCAGATCCGTACTCTGCTATAGGCGAACAAGGACAGTAGACTGTCTTTTTCCTAGGAAATAGGCCTAATTTGAGGCTATGTGAAGGAAATAGATCATAAACACCTGTTCAAGATCAAATAAACATCTACATTGGTTTGGTTTCACCTACAATCACAGAGAGCACCATGCATTAGATCAAACTCTTGACTATCTTTGAATTCTTACTCCTGTCCACTATTAGCATTTTTAACTAGTCACTATGAAGACTAGTTAGGTTCATGCCAAGAGGCTTGGAATGTGGAATGCAAACCAAATAAGCAACAAAAACATGAAATAGACGCTTTCTCCCTCCATCCTACTGAAGATAGATGATGCCTTTCAGAGGACAGAGGAGAAACTATGCATATTTCCCCAAAACCCTAGTTTTTGGAGGGTTTAGAACAGTCTTTACAAAATGTATTGATTCTCCCTCCACAAAAGGTGTCAAGAAGGCTAAATAGACTCAAAAGAAAGATACTTCAATGCATTAACAAGTTTCACAACTTTCAGACCCTACTCTGTCCGTACCATGCCGTACAGAATGACTGTCTTCAGCAAAAACGTAGAAAATCACTGTTTTGCACTCCAAAAAGCTTCTCCTTTCATTCTTCTTGGCATGTTTATACAGTAATCTGCCTATAGAAGGCTTTTGCAACCATTCCTCTTCTCCTCCAACCATACAACTGCCTTCCAAAGGCAATGAAACGTTGGAGGTTACAGTTGCACAAGAAACCCTATGTTTCAAAAGGAAAAATACTTTGAAATAGACCTTATTTAACACTATAATGGACTAATCAATCAAAATGAACTAAGTCCTTATTAAAAAACATGAGAATGGCTTTCAAAGTCTTAGAGGAAATAAAATAACATGACAACAAAATAGGACATAGCCCAAAAAAATGCCTAGAACTGGAAGCTCCTGCACCACAGGTTTACAGGTACTGTTATGTTGTTGGATTGACTCCAAACACAAGTGTCGAAGACCATTGAAGCTTGCATTGCAAGTGTATTGTAAACAACTTTCAGATTTGTATACATTATGCAGGTTTCTGAGTGGGGTTTTTCACCCAATAAGGGTTTTCCCCACCGTATATCTTTGTCTCTCTTCTTCTGTCTTCTTATTGGTTCTTGTGTATTGCTGTAATAACTTTGTTAGATGTTGTATGTTGCTGTAGTGATAAGTAATAAATTGAATTTGTATATCTCTCCCCTCATTAGATTAGTGTAGGAAGCGATTTCCGCACACCTAATTTCCTTTCATGATTACCTTTAACTATAATTATGCATGGAAGAAAAACCATGCAATTGCTATACATATCTAAGCATTATTCACATTGCAAATATAGACAATTACAATTAGGAACTAATAATCTATTGGCCATTAGACCACATTTTCTTGTTCTCGCTCTATTTGAAATAAATTTCCTAAACTCTATGCTTGAATCTTAGCATTGCAATAGAAAATTGTGGTGATCTCCAGTACACAAAACAAGGTCACCTCAATGTGAACAATCAATATGCCATCACATTAGGTTATTGTCATTCTTTGTAACATTACCTATGAGAAATGATAAGACCCACTAGATAAACTAAGATTTTATCCAAAAATATTTGGTTGCCACTATGGCTGCTAACATGCCAAACTTGGAAAGAAGATTATGCACATAATCGTATAGAATACAATCTTATAGATGTATCCATGGATTTAATGATTTCTCAATATTAAACCATCAAAGAAGATAAAAATAGTCCTTTAAAGTAGCATATGTCATAAAACACCAATGTTGACACATGAGAAACTCCTTACTCAATCACCAAGAGAAAGTCTTCCATTCATGAACCCTTCACGTCATTGTAAATATAAAAAATCCTCATGCATGCATCAATCATTCCAATGGAACCATGACGATTCTTTCCCTTTAGAAACCACATCCCTCTTTCATCAAGTAATCCAAATAATAATTTTAGGTCCATAGTTTTAAAATTTCTCAAGTAAGATGATAGATCATAAAATAACACATGCAATTTAGTAATATATTGTATATATGGAAGTGATGGGATGAAATACAACAAATTAAAGTGGCTTATATAAGCCTTCTTACATATTCTCATGCATCAAACATGATTACATACCAAACTATTGCAACCACTTACCAAACATTAACACACATAAACTATGAACATATGAACCTTGGTTTAAGTCCTACAACAAACAAACACATATAACAATCTAACACAATAAGAATTTTAGATTTTAAGGACCACAAAAGGCAACACTATTAACCTAAAACTTTTCTAAATGTTGTGAGAATAGAGAAAAATTTAGGCTCATCAACCTAATTATTTTTTAAAGGTTCGAAGCATGGAGACAAAGATCCTCATGTTTCTTTCACTAACTTGAAAATTATTGCTAGTCAACATACTACTTATCTTTTTGACATTACATTTGATTTGTGCTCCTTTTTCTTCTATCATTACAACACTAATTGCTTTAGTTATATCCTCCTTAGCAAAAGAGCCATCCTTTTTATTTCTTCTCACTTCCACTCCCACCTTAAGCTCTTGTGCAAGCTTTGCATTTAACCCTTGTTCATAATTCATTATAAGAGTTATGAGAGGCACCCCAAACCTTAACCCTTCTACTGAATTCCACCCACAATGGGTGAGAAAGGCACCTGTAGAAGGATGATTCAAAATGTGTAATTGTGGAGCCCACTTTGTCACTAGTAATCCCTTTTCCTGTAAAATAATTTAAGGAATTAGAAGCATGTTTTCAAACACAAAACATTATTGTTATTTTTCAAAGTAAAAACAACTATTGCCTTTTGTATATAAGAAAATAGCATAAGATTATTGGAGATATGAGATTTATATATTCAGTCAATCTCTTAGAAAATTTTTAAAAGCCCATAAAGATTTCATAAATTATGTATGAAACATTTGTTGAGACTTCCATTTTTCATATTAATTAAAATTATAAAAAGGTGTATAAAGATTCCCTATAGTGTGTATGAATCCATTTAAAAAACATAAAATATATAGTTAGTGAAGAGAACCCAGAAGATGAATGAGCACCAAGAGTTGCTATGGTGTTGCACAAGAAAGACATTTTTTAATATTTTTTACCCATTATAAAGTTTAGCACTAGTACCTATTATGTTTGTACCTAAAAAATGGACAAAAAGATATTTATTTTCACAAGACACTTCAAACAAATAACCAATCATATTTTGATAAATCAGGAAAATTGATAATAAATGCTTTGATGCACTTGTTTTAATCTAACATTTTTAATAGTTGTTTTCATACAACTTAACAAAGACATAGTTGATGTGGCTAGATCATTGATGTGTAGAATCCGAAATATATGCATGTTAACATTTTATTGAAAATTCAACTTACCATTTAAAAGTGTGAGGGATACAAAATTAAGGTGGACATCTATAAGTCCTCTCTTTTAACCAAAATAATTAAACCTTTAAAATCTAAGGTCATAGCTATTATTTGAAGCTAAAATTTTAACCCTTAATTTAAAGTAATGTATTTTGTCTTATAAATATTTTTAGCCAATTTCGTAAGACATTCAAAAAAAAAATTAAACTATTAAATTTAAAAACCTATTAGTAAAACCTAAATACTTTAAAATCAAAACACAACACAATTATATTTAGATGTATATTAGTAAAATGATCTACTACGTCCTTGTCTTTTCATAGCAATCGATGGACAGGAGGAGGATAAGGGTTTTTTCATCTTCTCACGTGAAAACGCCATGTTGGAATTCCCGAGCTCCGCAGGCCTCACCCCATTCTCTCCTGTCAACATTTGAAATCTCTTCAACGACTCACATGTTTTCTGGCAACATTCTTGAGTTGGTGGGGACTTTACACAGCCTGGAGCAGCTATCTCTCGATAGCAACATCCTCTAGCGGCTTAAAGAAACTGAATAGACTGGAGAACCAGTTGAGTCACTCTTTCCCTAACTTAAGTGGAGCAGACAGCATCAACTTCTTGGATGCCAGAGACAATTTGCTCTCTGATAACTTTGATCGGGGCCTAACATTGTCATTCCACTGATGGGGCAAGTAGAACCGAATCAGAAGGGGTAATCCGAGACGCTCAACATGCCCGGTCGATTCAACAGGTTCAATGTATCGGAAAGAATATTACCTGTTAATTTTTATGTAGTTTGGACAGGTGTTCTAGTCTCGGGTGGTGATTACGAGGCTGGAAACACAGTTGAAATAATTATCTTCATACCTAGATAATTGATTTCTCGAGAAACTTCTAGATATTAGTGTTTAGAGTCTAATTAATCCTAACCGTTGATTAAGATTAAATCATGGCCATTGGTTTTCAATGAGAGGATTATAAAAGAGGATCAATGGGCATTTGGAGAACACAGATCCGAGAAGTATTTGCAGCGATAGCAAATAAATAAATTTGCAGCAATAGCAAATTGATTGCAGTGAGAGCAAAAGGCGCAGTGATAGCATTGGAAAGCAGTGGAATTGCTGGAGAAGGACAATATTGCCGGAGCAATTTCAGCAGGAACAATTGAGGGAAGGGAATTTACAGAAAAGAAATTTTTAGAGCTCTGCCAGTAAGAGGCAAGCAATTTTGTATCTCTTGATTTTCTGCAATTGAATAGAATTCTTATCTGCTGACTGGTTTTCCCTTCGGGGTTTTTTCCAGGGACAATTTGTCCAAAATATTGTGTTGATTTTATTTTTCTGTCTCCGTGATTTTTCCGTGAAATTGCAGCTGTGTTATTAATTAATATTTGCTGTAAGTTATTTTTCGGCAGCCAAATAATCTACTTAAGATAGGTAATTAATAATCAGTAGCTGCAATAGATTTTTCACATTACCCGCCCTATATACATAGATATAAAATACTACTGCCACTGTATCGGAAGGAGTAGAGGCTCTATAGAACGAACTATTAAGATCTTTATAAATTTTAAATGAATTGAGGCATACACTATTTTTGGTGGGTTGTTACACTAATTTTGTTTATTAGAGTCGTCGAATTGATTTGTAAATAATTTGTAAACTAATTCCTACCTAAATTTAGTTCAAATCTTTGTCTACAGAATTGATCGTTGTGTTTGTTGAACCTAGGGTGTAGAAAATTGACAATTGTTATAGATTTGCCTCAAGATTCCTATTATGGAGTCATATATCTAGTTTGGAGGTAGCTCATGATATATGTCTTTTTTAGGAGAAAGCAAAGAAACTAGGTTGTGTAAAGTGTTCTTCTTTGAAGGGGGGACATCTTAGAGGCTATCCAAGAAGTGCTTGAAAAGGATTTTATATAAGGTGTTGCTTATCATAAGGTTAATCCTGATATTTCATGTAAATTCGTTACTAATATCTTTTATCATCATTAGTGGTAGAGAATTGACAAAGGCACTATTGTAATTATATTTGGGAAAAAAATAGTCATGGCATGGGGGTTGCTATCGATAGCACTGCCCTTGTGACCATGAAGTGTCTCCCTTTCATAGGTTTTGAGTTTTTAAGGGTTGGCCTTGAAAACAAGAAGTTTGTTCAAGAAGTTACCAAGCTTCAAAACCCTATTATCACTTAGCATTTTGATAGCCACAAATGGTGTACCCTTGGTTGTCAATAATAGGAGGTTTTTGTATGTGCCATTTCAGTTGTTATACATTGCTTTCTAGTTCTGGACAATATGGAGAGGCGAGCAACTCCTTGATTGTTTCCCCTATATCATCTTGTTTATTTTCCTTTATCAGAACTTAAGAATGCTAGCTTGCAAAGATAATCTTTTTTGCAGTTCTCTGTGTAGTACAATATTGATGAATATAATTAGTTTTGTTCACTCTCTTAAGTACAATTTTAATGTGTAGCGCAAGTTGATCATAGAGAGAATGGAAAGGTGCTAAGGTGAATGTGTGCTTGCCCTACTACTACCTCCTCATCTTTTCATGGTAATCAACATAGAGGAGGGGGATAGAGCTTTTTTCATCTACTCATGTGAAAGCTCCATGTTGGAATTCCTAATCTTCACAAGCTACATAGGCATGCCAGCTCTTCTCACCCCATTCACTCCTATCAAAATTTGGCATCTCTTCAACAACTCTTGGTCTCTCAAAACAAATTTCCTGGCAACATTCTTGAGTCAGTGGGGTTTTACATAGCCTAGAGTAGTTATCTCTCTATAGCAACATTCTCAAGTGTTCAAAATATCTTCTCTCCTCTTAATCTCATCTTAGAAAGAAAATAAAAGCAAATAAATTCTTGAATGACCATGTAACCTCATTTAGTCCATCCTATCTTTGTAAATTTATTTTTTGTAATGGTGAAAATTGCATACCTTGCACTTTCTCCCTTCATTTTGGGCTCAATTGATTACCCATCTTATATCATTTTAGTTATAAACCTAATGCTTCAACTACTCTTTCTACTTTGTAGAGGCCATCATTGAGGGTATTAATTAGAACAATATTTAGAAAGAAGTAACCATGTCTCATTCCAATTACTAGCCTTAGAACTTCATCTCCCTGTCCACCTTGTAGAGATCATTAATGAGGGAATTGTATGTAATAATGTTTAGAGAAAGACTAACATGTATCATTTTAAGAGATTCATTTATTTAACTAGTTGTGCACGTTCCATATATGAGACTCATATATGTAACCCCCATATATGAGACTCATATATGTAACAATATTAAGAAAACAATGTCCATGCCTTAGGCTATGCAAAAGATAATCACTTCCTTAATTTGATCCTATTTACACAAAGCCTTTATGAGGGTTGTATAGGTGATAGCATTTGGATTTAATTCCAACTCTTCCATTTTAGTAAGAAAGGAGTTGATCCTACAGAGATCACCATCATTTCCATGACCATCCAAAAGTATAGTGAATGTTATAACATCAAGAAGAAGGCATTTAGTTAGGGCTAAATAGAGGAGGTCTTAGACCTTGTTTGTTTTACTCGATTTATAGAGGGCATTAATGGACTAAGTGAGGTGCACAAGATTAAATTTGTGGGTGATGTGACAAGGGATTTGTTACACCTACTTATGTTTGTGTGTGTTTTTAGATGGGGTGTGGTATTGTTTTTTGTAGAACGAGTAGAAGTTACATGTTTAAATGGGGGAGCATATCAATTTCAAGTTGTGCACTATCTTCATCTTGACATTGTTCACATAGCAATGCAAAACCTTTAAATATCTTCTCTCCTCTTAATCTCCTCTTAGAAAGAAAATAAAAACAAATAAAATTCTTGAATGACCATGTAACCTCATTTAATCCATCCCATCTTTGCGATTTTTTTTGGTAATGGTGAAAATTGCATACCTTGCAAATTTCCCCTTACTTTGGGCTTAGTTTAACCCCATTTTCCTTTAATTAACACTAGCATTACCTAATCCTCTATGAAATCATTCTTAGGAACTTGTTAGGATCCTCAGTTTATCCATTTCAATCTCGGTCCAGATCTTTAATTTGCAAGATTGGCATAAATTAATATTATAGGTTCCAACTATAATATCTCACAAATATCCCCATTCGATTATGCTTTGATGGATGCCCATACCCTGCTCCAAAGATCCCATTTTGGCACAAGCGAGGAGGATGACGCTGGCTTTACAACTGCCAATTTCATTTTCTTGAAATTTTCTAAAGCCTTGTCAAAAAAATCCATTTTGTGCATATCCTGCAATGGCACTGCAGGAGACCACATTTCTTTGAGGCATTTTGTCGAACAGCTCACGTGCCTTGTCCATGCTTCAACATTTTTTGCATACATGTATACCAGTGCAGTTGCAACTACACCATCTGACAAAATTCCTCTATCCTTTATGCTTTGGTGGATATCCATACCCTGTTCCAAAGCTCCCATTTTGGCACAGGCAGGGAGGACGCTGGCAAAGGTTGCGGAGTCTGGCTTTACATCTACCAATTGCATTTGCTTGAAAGTTTCTAAAACCTTTTGAACAAATCCATTTTTTTCCGTATCCGGCAATCATGGCATTCCATGAGACAACATTTCTTTGAGGCATTCGGTCAAACAGTTCTCGTGCCTTGTCTATGCTTCCACATTTTGCATACATGTCTACTAGAACATTGGGGCCGTGTCATGAGACAGAACTATATACGGAAAGTCACACTGCCTTCTATGGTATAATTCTCCATTCTTAACCGAAGGGAAAGCGGATTTAGTTGGTTCCGTCCATGTCATACCGAAACGTATACAATTTTGATCGGGGTTCATTATTGTCATTCTACTGATGGGGTAACTGAAACTGGCTTATCTACACTCGACCAAATTAGAAGAGGAAATCCAAGACTCTCAACATGCCTGGTCGATTTAGCAGGTTCAATGCATAGTATGGGTTAATGTATTAGAAAGAATATCACCCGCCCTGTATACAGGGATATAAAATACTACTGCCACAGTATCGTAAGGAGGAGAGACCCTATAGAATGAAATATTAAGTTTTTAATAAATTTTAAGTGTATAGTGATTTTAAAATTACCCGTTGTTATTATATCTGGGAAAAACTCAAGTGTGGCATGGAGGCTGCTATTGATAGCACGAATCCTATGACTATGAAGTCTCTCCCTGTAACAGGTTTTCAGTTTTGAGGTTTGGCATCAATAGGAACTATGTGCAGCATCGAGTCAAGATTTATGGCATTGGTGAAGAAGTTAGCCAACATTCAGGATTTTCTGAAAGGCTTTGGGGGTTCATACAATGCCTAGATGAATGTCCTATAACTATGTGATAAGGAAAAGAAATCGCCCCATCATGAACATTTCAATATGACAAAAGTAGTTAAAGACATAAAGTTCTTACAACATAGGGCTAGACTTGTCAAAATGGAGAATAGGACCTATGGATCCTCATTCATCAATATAGACAACAACTAGCTCTTCTCAATGAAATATTGCATGAGTGATGGCTGATGTGAAAATGCTTATGTTTGTTTCCAGACATGTCAAATTTTGTCCTATGGTGGTAGTTGGGTATGATTCGTGAATAGCCTTATCTCTATTATCCTCTTGCTAGTTATTAGTATTTACAAGAAGTTTGTTTTGTTTTCACAACCATTTTGGAAAATATATGGCTACTATATAGGACTTGTATACAATCGGTTTTGTAATCTCGTGATAATCTATAAAATTTTCAATATATTTCTTTTTTATGATAAATATAATGGGAGAGTTCCCTTACCCATCACTTGATTTACCTAAAAAAATGATGTAGGAAATGATGACTAACTTATTTAATTAGAATTTGATATAAATTAATATCATGTTTCTTCACGAATAATCGATTATATAAAATCTTAAATCAAATTTATAATGTGAATTAAATGGATAAGTTGGTATGATTTAAATATTTTGAGATGTGATTGTGGTATTAAATAATATTATATTTAATTATTGTGTATGCAATTGATCATAATTATTATGGGTGAATAGTGGGATGCTAATCATGTTTCTTTGATTAGTTATACCCTAGATGTATTTGCTATATGCAATGACTATGCAAATGTCTATAGATCACCAGTTGGAGAATGGGAGACACATTAGGAACTCTAATCCATCCCACTTCACATGATGAAGTAATGTGATTTTCCTACATGTACAACCAATATACATATTCATTTTGACCAGGACTAGTTGAGATTCTATGTGTAATCCATGTGATTTCATAAGTAATCAGTCTATTTCTATGTATAATTGCATTTGTATTCATTGTATGTGTTGAATACAATATCAGGGGTATTTGTAGGCATATTAATTCCTAGCACCACTGAGACTATGTTTAGACTCATGCATCATCCAATTATAATTTAGACTTGCTTTAAATTAAATTGTAAGTTATATGTATCTTAAATTGTAGACTTTATAAAGTAGACTCGCTTTAAATAAAATTATAAGTTACAATATAAACTTTCCTTAAATACAATATGAATAATTATCTATAATTATAATTATGCATTGAAGAAAAACCATGCAATTCATATCTATAACTAGGTATTATTCACATTGCAAATATAGACAATTACAATTAGGCACTAACAATCTATGGGCAATTATACCACATTTGCTAGTTCTCACTCTACTTGAAATATTTTTTCTAAACTCTATGCTTGGATCTTAGCATTGCAATAGAAAATTGTGGGGATCTCTAGAACATAACACAAGGTCATCTCTATGTGAGCAATCAATATGCCACCACATTAGGTCATTTTCATTCTTTGTAACATCACCTAAGAGAAATGATAAGCACTACTACATAAACTAAGATTTTAGCCAAAAATATATTGTTGCCACTATGGCTTCTCACATGCCAAACTTGGGAAGAAAATTATGTACATAATCTTAGAGAATACAATCTTACAGAGATATTCATGGACTTAATGATTTCTCAATATTAAACCATCAAAGATGATAAAACTGGTCTTTTAAAATAACATATGTCATAAAGAACCAATAATGATAGGAGAAAGTCCTTACTTGATCACCAAGAGAAAGCCTTCCATTCAAGAATCCTTCACATCACGAGAAATATAAAAAATACTCATGCATGCATCAATCATCCCATTGGAACCAAGATGATTCTTTCTCTTCTAAAACCGTGTCCCTCTTTCATTAGGTAATCCAAATAAGAATTTTAGGTCCATAGTTTTGAAATCACACAAGTAAGATGAGAGATCATAAAATAACACATGCAATAGTAATATATTGTATATATGGAAGTGATGAGATGAAATACAACAAAGCCTTCTTACATTTTCTCATGCATCAAACACATGATTACATACCAAACTATTGAAACCACTTACAAAACATTAACACACATAAACTATCAACATATGAATCTTGGTTTAAGTCCTACAACAAACAAACACAGTATAACAATCTAATACACTAAGAATTTTAGATCATAAAGACAACAAAAGGAAACACTATTCACTTAATACGTTTCTAAATGTGGTGAGAATAGAGAAAAATTTAGGCTCATAAACATAATTATTTGTTTAAGTTTCTAAGTATGGAGACAAAGTTCCTCATGTTTCTTTCACTAACTTGGAAATCATTGCTAGTCAACATGCTACTTATCTTTTTGACGTCACATTTGATTTGTGCTCCTTCTTTTTCTATCATTACAACTCTAATTGCTTGAATGATATTTTCCTTAGTAAAAGAGCCATCCTCTTCGTTTCTTCTCACTTCCACTCCCACCTTAAGCTCTTGTGCAAGCTTTGCATTTAACCCTTGCTCAAATTGCATCTGAAGAGTTATGAGAGGCACCCCAAACCTTAACCCTTCTGTCATTGAATTCCACCCACAAGGGGTTAGAAAGGCGCCTATAGAAGGATGATTCAAAATGTGTAATTGTGGAGCCCACTTTGTCACTAGTAATCCCTTCTCCTGTAAAATAATTTATGGAATTAGAAGGGGTTTTCAAATACAACACATTATTGTTATTTTTCAAAAAAATAACTATTGTGTTTTGTATATAGGAAAATAACATAAGATTATTGGAGATCTAAGATTTACATATTGAGTCAATCTCTTGGAAATTTTAAAAAAAGCCCATAAAGATTAAGTTATGTATGAAATGTTGAGACTTCCATAATTCATATTATTTAAAACTCTAAAAAGGTGTGTAAAGATACCATATAGTGTTTATGAATCCATTTTAAAAAACATAAAATATGTAGTTAGAGAAGAGGACCCAGGAGATGAATAAGCACTGGTGCAAGAGTTGCTATGGTGTTACGCAACAAAGGCATTATTTTATGGTTTCACCCAGTAATTGTAAAGTTTAGCACTAGTACTTATTATGTTTGTACCTAAAAAATGGACCAAAAAATATCTATTTTCACAAGACACTTCAAATAAACAACCAATTGAATTTTGGTAAGTAAGGCAATCAATAATAAATGCCTTGGTGTCTAACTTTTTTTAATAGTTATTTTCATACAACTTAGAGAACCCCAAACAATAGCCTCACACTTGTTAACTCACCTACATATGCATGTTGAAATTTTATTGAAAATTCAACTAACCATTTTAAAGTGTGAGGGATACAAAATTAAGGTGGACATCTATAAATCCTGTCTCTTACCCAAAATAATTAAATCCTTAGAATCTAGGGTCATAACGATTATTTGAAGCTAAAATTTTAATCCTTAATTTAAATTAATATATTTTGTACTCAAAAATTTTAAACTATTAGATGATATTTATCATCTAATAAAAACAGCCAAAAGTCAATTTTTGCCAATAAAAATAAGACAAATAGAAACACAGGAGGAGTATAAGGATAAGGGTTTTTAAGACAAATAACAGCACAGGAGGAGCACAGGAGGAGGATAAGGATAAGGGTTTTTTCATCTACTCGGGTGAAAGCGCCATGTTGGAATTCCTGAGCTCCGCATGCCTCACCCTATTCTCTCCTCCTGTCAAAAATTGACATGTTTTCTGGCAACATTCTTGAGTCGGTGGGGTCTTTACACATCGTCCAGGGTTCGATTTCCCAGGGACTTGGCGGCTCAAGGAAACTAAATAGACTGGAATTGTAGGCGAACCAGTTGAGTGACTCTTTGCCTAACTTTAGCGGAGCACAGAGCATCAATTTCTTGGATGGTAGCGACACTTTGCTCTCCGATAATTTCGATCGGGGCTCAACATTGTCATTCCGGTGATGGGGAAACTGTAACTGGCTCATCTGCACTCAACAGAACCAGAAGGGGGAATCCGAGACGCTCAGCATGCCCGGCCTATTCAGCAGGTTCAGTGGATAGTATGGTTCAGTTTATCGGAAAGAATATCCCCCGCCCTATAGACATAGATATAAAAGACTACTGCCACTGTATCGGAAGGAGGAGAGACCCTATAGAACGAACTACTAAGATCTTTATAAATTTTAAATGAATTTATACATACACTTAAAATTCTAATGATCCTAGAATTATGGTGATTTAAAAAAAGATAGAGCTTAACATACCCTGATCTGATCTTGGAAGCCTGGTAGCAAGTCGTTTCCGGCAGGCAGAACCCACAGGAATGAGGCGCTGCTCTCTTGCAGACCCATTGCAATTGCAGCGAGCTGTTGGTGGGTGAGAATGTACTCGCTGCCAAAAGACAAGAGCACCACCGAAGCAGCGGGCTGCCTGTCGAGCCACTGCAAGCAAATGTCATCAGCGGGGAGGGGTGGGAGTTTAGGCATGAGTAGTCCAACAGGTAACAGTGGCCGCTTCGTGAGGCTCTGCAAATACTCGACGTACACCCCTTCCAACTCCACACAGGTATTGCACGCCACTGCCCAACTCTCCCTCACGCTGATGCGGGAACGGTCGACAACGCTAAGCCCACCTTTCTGCTTGTGAAATAGCCCCTTGGCCCTCCGCGCTTCGAACAAATGCTGCTGGAAAATCGGTGAAGGGAACCCGGGCGGCGACACGGTCAGATCCTCGGCGGTTGGGTTTCCCGGTACGATGTCTAGCTGTCCTAGCAGAAAGCTGATGCTGGCCACTCCCAGTACGAGGAATGCTATGGTGGGAATGGGATTGGGCAGCTTGGCAGCCACACGAGGAACCCAGTACGGCATCAAATCGTGGATGACCAAGTCTGGTGAGAGGTGTTGCAACAGCGCTTCGAAGGGCTTCTCCAGAAGATCCATGGCTTGGATGAGTAAAGGTATTAGCACACCTCCTCCTCCTCCTTCCTTTCCAACATCTGCTGTGGACTCTACGCCTGCTGGCAGCCCCTCCACGGAGGGCGTCGCCAACTCCACCAGATCTATTCCCAGTGTATTCCCCATTTGAGGTTTAATTCGCTTAATATTCAGCGGGCTTGAGACAAAGAAAATTTTAAGACCATGAGTGGCCAGGCTTTTGGCAAGCTCCAGGAAGGGCGCTATGTGACCGTGGGCAAGCCACGGAATCATCACCACACGAAGCACTCTCTGATTTTCGTCCGCCATTGTTCATGCACACTACTTTCAGCGTTTTTATTGACAAATTTTCATTCTCCGTCAGAAGACGGAAGTTATTTGTCGTGCATCGTGACGGTGCGTTATCATTCTCAACAATGCCATTTTAACAATCCATGCGAGGCCAAAGCTTTCGCCATCAACACAACTTATTTGATCCCATTTACGGAACTTTTGTGAAGGTTTGGTTCCCCACTTAAATCCCATCCATTTCAAGAGTTAAAAGTTAATTTTAGTGAATAAAAACAGAACAAATATTTACCACTTTTTATTATAGATGAGGTGTAGAATTCCTATTGACTGTTTGACCGTTAAAGTGGATGATATTTAAGTAGAGTGGGTTCCCCACTCCCCATAAATAGAATTGGGTAAAGGTTGAATACGAATATATGTTTTTTAAGAAAAAGAATTTAGGGTAAAAATTACAAAAGGCTTCCCTCTCTTAGAGGAACCCCCCTGGGCAAAGATCTACGGCGTAGGGACAGGAAGAATGGTGCAAGACAATTGAAATCATCTTGCCCATTCCATCTTTCTGTCCTCAAAAAAAGGATTTATCACTCGCCCATATTTGTTTGTTCGCTAGTTTTTTTCTGCAGTTCCATCGTCCCAAAAGTGATTTCAACCAATCAATCATTTAAAAGAGTATTTACATGTTTTCTTTTTTGGTCAAACATAAGGGAGAGGGGCCAGTAGCCGCCCACCCTAACTTCGCGCACGTCAAGCTCATAGCTAGACATATTGGATTTCGACAATTTTTTTTGGGTTTCTCCGTATGCGACCGAAGAACTTAAAGCTATTCTTTTATCTTCTGGGCACTTACACATTTCCCTGTAGGACATGTTATGTGCACATGGGTCGAAAAAGTGTCATTTCAACATGTCGCCCCATACATGTGCAACAATGTGCCAGTAACCGCTCGCCATCACATTGGTGCATTTGTGGTAATTTGATTGGTTAATTTATTGGAGTCGTGAACATGAATTGGTGCATTTGTGAACATGTATTTTAGTTGTGAACATGTATTGGTGCATTTGTGTTAATTTATTAGGTTGGTATTTTACATGTATTTTTTAAAAATTTAATTGAGGAGTCAAGTGCACAAAAACATAGCAGTTATTGGGGCTTAGGCGGCAACTGGCCCCTCTTATTATTTGTCTCATGCTGGAAAAGTTTCTAAACTCGTCGATTTTTCTCAGACAAAAAAAAAATGTCAAAAATTTTTTATGAAAGGGAAAATAGTTTAAAGCAAAGCACTTAGGCGAGCATATCAAATTGCAACATTTGAGGTGAGCTGGAGGGGAGCGTGAACATAAAACAAACAAATCGCCTTCCAAGGAATCGATCCAAAGCCGTGGAGGCAATTTTTTTTTTAAAGCTATTTGCATCAATTCTTTGTTTTTCCAGCACAAAAACTAAAATTGTTTGCTTCAATTTCATTAAGCATAGAAAAACCAAAAATGCAAGATATTTACATTGCCTCTTTCCTAACGTTTTTTTACATACATAATTGTTCCTTCAATTCTTTAGATAAAAGGGTTTTGCAAGGGTTCCATCTTATAGAGAATATAATGAGGGCGGCCATACAGAAAAACTGGGATGCAATGATAGAGATTGAAGAGATCTATGTCGCTTTCGTCGTGTGACCTACAGACTCCACCGGAGAATTCCACGGCGGAAGGCAATAGGTCAGTCGGAATGAATGTAGGCGATAGGGGCTAGCCGACTCGGCTATAGATAGAGAGCCCAACTAGCTCCCATCCCATCCCATCTATATAGTCGGGATAGGGTAGGGCCCAACTGTTCCCCATTTAGATAGGTATAGAAGACTGATCCGAGGTTGGTTGTTCAGTCGGGACTCTGCCCAACTGTCAGGTCGAGCCAAATAGATAAGTCCCATGGAACCATTTTGTTATACGATGACTTCTCTAAACATATTTTCATTGTAGCTCTTTATAATAAAATTGAGTTAGGGCTTCTGTTTTGGTCATTAAGAATGTTATGGCACTAATATTTTTTATTGATTAATTTTGGTGATTAAGAATGTATGGCACTAATATTTTTTATTGATTACTTGGGTTGAACTCAGAGGTCCGGGCTTACTCAATATACGTGGCTTGCGGGTTGTTGCGTACATCCCCAGGGGACTAGTCTCGCCTCAACTCGCCCTTTTCGGACCCCAACTTGGCAATATGTAAGATCAAGGTAAGGCTGGTTGGGTCGTTGGGCTGGGTCACGAGGATACCTCTGCGGTTAATCAAAACAAAATATTTTTTATTGATAAATAATTTATATAATATAATTATATAATAATTAGTAATTATTTTTTATTCAATTTATATTCTTATAATATGATTACAATTTAATTTGTATGATTAAATTATGGATTGTCAATTTGGTGAAATTGAAGTTATAAGTTGTAAGACTTCAATTTTAAAATTCAATTGTTACATGTTAAAATTAATATAGTATGAGAGAAAGATGTATATATATACAAAGAGGGAAGGGTGGAGAGAGATACGAAGGGATAGAGAGAGAGAGGTAGAGAAAGATAAACAGAGCTCGAGAGATAGAGAGAGGGTGGAGGCAGGGAGAAAGAGATTGAGAGAGAGGAAGAGAAAGAGATAGAGAAAAATAAAGAGAGAGAGAGAGAGAGAGAGAGAGAGAGAGAGAGAGAGAGAGATGACACCATAAATAGTTGGCAACTTCAAATTGATTTCTTTTTGCAAAGAGGAAGAGGGGGAAGAAAGAGAAAGAGGATAATAAAGAGCCCATTAATTCAATTAAGAGAGAAAGAGGAAGATAGAGAGCCCATTGATTCAACGACCATTACTAGTCATATCTTTATGCACTTTCTCTTTTAGTAATAACTCTATTTTGTTTGATGGTGACCTACTATTTTAATTTACAATTCTTTAATGTATCAAACAATAATTCTTGAAGCTTTCTTAAATAGCAACATACCTACTCTTTATTCAATAATTAATATTTCATTACAAGAAATTGTAATTATTGAACAAATTGTAACTATTAGAAATGAGAAGTCAAATAAATCTGATAGATCAAAATGAAGTTTACCTCATTTTATGGCTTCACCTTTCATTTTCCCACTTTCAGAAGGAATAACCCTCCGCATGCACCACCCCACTCTTACTTACCAATTAAGTCATAAATTGGTGGCTCATCATTGGTTTTGTTTAGTTGTTGTTTGGCTCTTCTTGACAAACATTCAATTTTTTTATAAGGCTAGAGGGGAAGCATTCCCCTACTTTCTATGAATTTTTATGGATTGAGAATTATGTAAGGCATGCAATGCATTCAAGTGTAACTTGATAGAATAAATAAATCTTCATTTTGTACTAATCTAGACTTCAATAGATTATAAATTCCTTATTTTTAAAGCTTCTAAGAACAAGATGTTTGGCATAATGTAGAGCAGAAGATAGAGTTGAAGAAGAGGACAATTTATCCATGTGCAAAGAACTAGCAAAGGAAAACTCACAATTGACAAAAAAATAGGGAAATTGGAGGAACCGGGTGAGAAAAGAGGATGGCAATAGGCATGAGAGGGTCGCTGATGGATAATTTATTCAACTAGCTTCAATCTTATCCAAAACAAATTCTTAATATCTTCAGTCCCTTGCACAAACATAGAAAATTTGGTTAACAAGTCATTAATTATATATGGTGTGAGGTTTTTAGAATCATAAATTTGGGAATAGAGGAAGAGAGTGGGGGGGAGGATATTGATAGAGAGAGGAATAGAGAAAGAGAGATAGAGTAGGAGAAAGAGTGATATATATATATATATATATATATAGAGAGAGAGAGAGAGAGAGAGAGAGAGAGAGAGAGTATTGACTTTTGATCACTCATTTTGTGCTAACAATCCAAAGATGGCATGCATACATAGGGAGCTATGCTCAGACTAGCATGCCATTTTATTAAGGACCCAATAATTCACCTTTAAGACCTCTTTGGTTTACCCATTGCACACTAAAGTAATGAGAGATAGAGATAGAGAGAAGAGACTAACTTTTTATTAGTCATTTTGTGCCAACAATCCAAAGATGACATGTATCCATAGGGAGCTATGCTCAGACTAGCATGTCATTTTCTTAAGAATCTAATAATTCACCTTTCATACCTCTTCCATGTGCCAATACAATTGGAAACAATGCCACTTATTCAAGTGACTCAAAAATGGACATTTGCAGCATCTCAAAACTTTAACAAATGGAAAGAATACTTAACACAAGCTATTGTTTGAGTCTCCCATCATTTTACCACCATCCCATCAATAGATGATCAATGTTTTTAAAAACATTCACAATGATATTGTTTCATTACAACAAGATAATATAGCCCATTGGGAAAGAATTTCAAGTAACTACCATCCATAGAATTTACATTGTTCACTTAGAGAGACATTTCCTAAAACACAAAATCATTCACCATCATGAGATTACAAAACTAATCTTAACTGCATAAACATAGTGGCAAAAAGTGTTATGTTGTGTGATAGACTTGGGGCTACGGTCAAGCATTCTAATGGAAGACCCTACATTAAAGATCAAGGTATGGTACTTTTACAATGTAAAAATGGAGCTTGGTATGGTTTGGTTCATATCATCTAGCTCATCTAGAGCCTCATGAAATGGTACTTCTCATGCCAATGATAAAGAAAAAGATAGTGACTTTCAATTGGTTGTTCCATGCCAACAATCCAAAGATGAGATGAGGTAATGTTCTTTTCAAATTATTTTCTAAATTTAAAAGGGTTGCATAGTAATGAGATTTTGGTGCGGACTTGAGATTAGTTGATGTAGTTCAAGTCATTGATTTAAATATTATTATTAGATAATATTTTGAGAGATTTAAAATTTTTAATTATAGCATTTGGAAATTAATTTTAAATTTGTAGAAGAAATAATATATCTTTTATAATAGATGGTTCAAATAATCATGCCCATTCATTCTACCTTGTACCTTCATCTATATAAGTGGAAAGTAAGGAGAAATTTTGGATTGAAATTTTCCAACTATTGGAACCTTAGAATGAATAGAACCTAGACATTCAAAAGCATTCATTGCCTACATGTATCAAATGAAATTCTA
Source organism: Cunninghamia lanceolata (assembly GCA_027924645.1). NCBI lineage: Eukaryota > Viridiplantae > Streptophyta > Pinopsida > Cupressales > Cupressaceae > Cunninghamia > Cunninghamia lanceolata. The sequence continues at coordinate 11,247,275 of BSBN01000870.1, read as the reverse complement.
GGATTGAGTATCAAAAGCCCAAAATTTTTGTTAGACATAGCAGAGACTGGTCACTTATGATGTATGTAGGTGGTGATACCCTTGGAAAAGGTTGAGGTTGTGGATCCGTCGACCAATAGAGATGATCGTCCAAATAAGTTTATTCAAGTGGTGACTGTTGACAAATTATGAGCTCTAGTTCATGGGATTTATTAAATACCACAAAGCTCTCAATAGCTTGAGATACTCTCTTTCATTGCTACATAATGACATGGGCCACAAAAGTTGCTTTGTATCGTTCAAGTATACCACTCAATTATGTTCTATCTACATAAATTATAAAGAAAAAAAGCTTATCTTCAAAAATTGGGTGGAAAAAGCACATCAAAAAGGTAAATTGATTGATGTGGAAGATGTGCATAATTTGACAAAAGAAAGACTTGATGAAATTGTTAATTCAATTAGAGGTTTTGATTTGATAATAGGTGGAAGCCCCTATAATAATCTATATATCTAGCAAGTTTTATGTTGTGCATTGGGTATGTTGGCAACATATACATGATGATGAAGAGGCTGATGAGCATAACAGTGAGTACTGTTTTCATTGATGGCAACAAAGAGTAGAGACATAGTTGTGTTGGTCTAGAGAATGATATGGAAGAGAATACATCTAAGTGTTGATCTAGAGGAGTTGCTAAGTGTGATATGGAGGAGAACAACAAAGAATAAATATGTAGTCATGTTAGTCTGGAGAAAACCAATGCACCAATCACTCTACAAATTTGACTAAGTCCTGGTGTATTGTCTTCAATATTCAAGGAAACAGCTTCTTGGTCTACATTCCTCCACTATGAAGAATCTTGCTATGTGGTTGTAAGGTATTGTTGGTACATGCTAAAGTAATCTAAATCCAAAGTTTCAGGTCTTAAATCCCTTTGAAGTGAAAGATAGATTTGGTAGAGTACTGGACTCTGTAATGATAGTGTAATGACAATACCTAGTGGTATATTGAAATGCTCCGCATTCCACCCCAGATGAATATTTTGCTATGCAAATTTGAGGATAAGTCCATGGATGTCAAAATTGTGTTTTCTCCAAGTGGTAAAAATTTTGGTGGTCCGCATGTTGATTTGTGAACTAACAATTAGTTCATGCTATTACTACTTCACCAGTTGAGTTGACCTATGAAAGGAAGCAAGGTTTGAGGAAACATTTCCTACACTGATCTACCGAGGAAAGATTTATGCAAATTTTAACTTTTATAGTTACATATTAAGATGCACATTAACATAAAGGTAATAACAACATCCAAATGTCAATACAAAACTCACAAAACAAGATATACATGGGGAGAACACTTTCAGGTAAAAAACCCCACACTCCAAAGTTGCCCAATATATTATCCAAGAATCAAGAAGATTACAATATACTTGCAGAGCAAGCTTTCATATGAGTATAACCAACCACATAGCCAGTAGGTAACTCAACATTTATAAGACTCTTACACACAACCTCCATCTCAAGCTCTTGATCTATAGGAGATACAATACAGTAAACCTCCAATGGTAATTACAAAACCATGAGCTAAGAAACCAACCAAAAGTGGTGCCCAAATTATCTCCAATCAAATATGCCTTGTGCTATGCCAAATCACCCACAAACACATGTAACTCTCCCCTTTATAGCTCTTTTAGATGTGTCGAACAAGTTTATACATTTCCCAAAAATAGGAGGTCCAACTTCCAGAGGTCATAACTATTGATCCAGTTGTTCGATTGATGAACTGTTTGATGTGTTAGAAAGATCATGAAGAGATCTATCAAGCCATAACCTACTTCATCAGTTATGACAACTTTTAGGGCATTTAGGGACCTCTGAGTTCCTCAAAACTGAGTTTGAAACTTTTTTCGGTAGTTTCAAAAAAGAGAAACGTTAATACCTTGCAATCTAGATATGATCTTGAGTCGAAACTCACTTGAGATGTTTACTTAGTCATTTTGCACCTTTTGGGAAAATTTTAGGTCAATCTGAGGTCAAATGTAGAATTACTAAAAATAGTAAGTCCCACCATTTTTATCCCTTTTGAAAACGTTGAAAGTTCTAGATCATTCTTCAAGATAAAGGGTATTCAGAAAGACCAAAACTGGGAAAAATAGTAACCTTTCAGAGTTGCAAGGTTGAGACACTTTGCCTAACAATTTCCCACTTGTCAAACACCTTGCAAGAGAAAAGGGAGTATCAACATAATGATTTAATTGCTAGGGGCCGAGAGGCCCATAGACTCTGAACACCATCTGAACGTCTTTGTGCTCATGGCTTTTGTTAAGGAATCTACAACATTTTAGTCAAAGTGTCAACTTTCTCCAAGTTACCTTCTCATCCTCTACCATGTCATGAACAAAATGGTATTGGACGTCAATATGCTTAGTCCTCACATGGAATGTAGGATTCTTCACCAAACATATGGCACTCTGACTGTCACAACAAATATTAATCTTCCTTGTATCAAATCCAACATCAGAACATAATCTCTTAAGCCAAATGGCTTCTTTACAAGTATGAGTTGCTACCATGTACTCAGCTTCAGTAGTGGACAAAGTGACCACAAGTTGCTGCTTACTCATCCAACTAATAGCACACTGAGCATAGTGAACACATAAGCACTGGTGGATCTCCTAAGATGTTTATGTCACCTACCTAATCTGAATCCACAAATCCATGAATACAAAGTTAATACTAAGGTCCTATAGGATGACCATGATAACATAAGGAATACTCAGAAGTACCATGTAAATATATGAACACTCTCTTCATTGCGTCCCAATGTACCCATCTACGATTAGCCATAAATCGACTAAGGACTCCCACTACTTGGGCAATGTCTAGTCTAGTACAAACCATCGCATACATCAAACCACCAACTACACTAGTATAAGGAACTCTACTCATATCCTTCATCTTAGAAGGAGACTTTAGACAATCTACAACAAATAACTTTGTCACCATCGTAACATGAACAATCAAACTTCTGCAATCTACCATGCTGAATCTCTCCAACACAGTGTTAACATACTTACTCTGGCCTAACCAAAGTTTTTTGTTTTCTTTGTCTCTTCTAATCTCCATCCCCAGAATGTACCAAGCTGTCCCTAGATTTTTCATCTCAAACTGTATTGACAACTAAGACTTCAAATTAAAATTCAAACTTTTACCATTCCCAATGAGTAACATATCATCGACATATAATGCAATAATGAGAATGCAATCATTGTCAAACTTGTAATAAACACATTGATCTGATTTCAATCTCAGAAATCCAATACTCAACACAAAGGCATCAAACTTCAAGTACCACATCCTAGGAGACTGTTTCAAACCATACAAAGACTTTTCAACTTGCAAACCAAATTTTATTTACCTTTCACCACATAGTGCTCTGGCTGTGACATATAGATTTCCTCCTCCAAGTCACCATGAAGGAATGTTGTCTTCACATTCATTTGTTTCACTTCTAGATCATATGCTGCTACAAGAGATAACAAGAACCGAATAGATGTCATCTATATAATGGGAGAGAAAATCTCACCATAGTCAATTCCCTCCACATGAGAATACCCCTTTACAACCAATCTACTAAGGAAAGATTTATGCAAATTTTAACTTTTACAGTCACATATTAAGATGCACATTAACAGAAAGGTAATAACATCTAAATGCAAATGCAAAACTCACAACACAAGATATATGTGGGGAAAACCCTTTCAGGTAAAAAACCCCACACTCTAAAGTTGCCCAATATATTATCTAGGAATCAAGAAGATTACAATATACTTGCAGAGAAAGCTTTCATAGGACTATAACCAACCAAAGATCCAAGAGCTAACTCAAGATTTATAAGACTCTCACACACAACCTCCATCTCAAGCTCCTGATATATATGAGATACAATATAGTAAACCGCCAATGGTAATTACAAAACCATGAGCCAAGAAACCACCCAAAAGTGGTGCCCAAATTATATTAAATCAAATATGCCTTGTGATGTGCCAAATCACACACCAACACATGTAACTCTCCCCTTTACATCTCTTTTATGTGTCCAACACATTTTTACATTTCTCAAAAATAGGAGGTCCAACTTTCAGAGGTCATAATTGATGAATCGTTTGATGCGTCAAAAATCTCATGAAGAAATCTATCAAGATCTAACCCACTTCATTAGTTATGACAACTTTTAGGGCATTTAGGGACCTCTAAGTGCCTCAAAATTGAGTTTGAAACTTTTTTTAGTAGATTCAAAAAACATAAACTCTAATATCTCACAATCTATATATGATCTTGAGTTGAAACTCACTCGAGATGTTTACTTAGTCATTCTGCATCTTTTGAAAAAAATTTAGGTCAATTCGAGGTCAAATGTAGAATTATTAAAAATAGTAAGTCCCGCCATTTTTATCCATTTTAGAAACTTGGAAAGTTCTTGGTTGAATTCTTCAAGATAAATGGTATTCGAAAAGACCAAAACTGGGAAGAATAGTAACCTTTCAAAGTTGCAAGGTTGAGACACTTTTCCTAACAACGTAAAGGTGTTGAGGTTGTGGGGAGTTGATTCATGAATGAAACAAAGTCATAGGACTAAAAATAAGTTATGCCAACCTATCTAAATATGCTACATGCTTTGGTTCCCTTTGTAAAACATATATAGTTGAGTTTTGGGCCAACTGGACAAGAAGCCACATGGTACATCTTTCATGCTGACCTATTTGATGTTTTTCTTAATTGCACTATATAAACAAGGCTGAATTCTTGTATGGAGATGTGAATGGATGTGAAAGAGTTAAGTGTGTGTGTGTGTGTGAGTGAAATCTGATGTAGAGAAGGACAAGTTGAGATTATGGTGAAGATGAAGTGTGCTAAGTCATTATTTTGAACTTTAGTGGAATTGTACCTTCAACATAAGTCATATGCATTACTAGCAACTCATATTTGACAGTGAGCCACCTATAGTGAGCACTTCTTTTATGGATAATGAGCCCTTTTGACAGTGAGTCTAATTGTAATCACTATTGTTATTCATATATATGTGATCTAATCCTCACCATGGTTTTTCCCTTTTTGGGTTTTCCATGTAAGAATCTAGTGTTCATGTGTTATGTAGTCTGATGGTTGATTTCATGCTTTCCTTTCTTACTGCAAATTAAATATGTTATGTGGAATGAATGTTTAAATGCTTAGGTGGTTTTAGAGAATACTTATTCACCCCCCCTCTCTCAGAATTCTAGGTGTTCAACAATTGGTATTAGAGCCTAGTTCCTTGGAAGAAGCTTAACTGCTTGAGGAAGATCTTGAAGTGTGAACACATGGCGACTACGAGATATTCTATCCCTTTGGAAGAAATACCTTATATTGGATTTACTAAAGATGACTGCATAGTTGACATGAATGAATAACTTAAATCAACCCTTGAAGATCTAGAATGTGAGAACAGAGATCTCGAAGAAAATATTAAGGGAGTAGATGAATGCATCAAGAAGTTACAAGAGCAAAAAAAGAAATTCAAAGAAAGATACAAGGAAGTAAATGAACAACTTAATTAATCAAATGAGACAATCACGAGTCTAAAAATACAAGTTGAGGAAGGAAAAAGAATTAAAGAATGCCTAAATGAAAAAATGAAAGGAAAACTTGAAGAATGCTCAAGGCTTGAACAAGAAATTGTGATTCTAAAGACAGAGTTGGAGAAAGTAAAAATTCAAGAAGACAAATCTAAGAAGACAAATTTAAGAAAAGTTCCACCCTACTTGATGAAATGATTTCAAATCAAACGGCTCGTAAGGATAAAGAAGGATTGGGATTTGAAAAGGGTGAAAGTTCAAAGGAAAACAATATTGAGAAGAAGAACAATAACCACAAGAAGGCTGTAGTCAACAAGGGTAATAACAGACAGGTCTGAAACCCGAAGAAAAACTTCAAAAGGCCACCTATCATACAACTAGCTACACAAAGGTACTCTTGCTACTGTTACTCTTGCAATAAATTTGGACATAAGGTTATGTAATGTAGAAGAAAGATGAATCAAAATATTCAATCATTCTCTAGTTAATATTTTACATGTTAGAGAATTAGTCATAGAGCTAGTGAATGTCGAAATTAGATATTGAATTGTTACAATAAGGGTATGATGATTTCATCTTTCAATGGTTACTGATATACATGCAATGGATTTGGGCATAAGGCTAATCAATGCAGATCCAAAATGAATGGAAGTGAGCTTGTTAAAAATGTCAAATGTTATAAATGCAACAAATTATGTCAGCTAAATTTTGCAAAAGTAAAAATGTGAAGGTTGACCCAAAAAAAAGAGTGATCTAGTAAAGAATGTGGATCTAGTAGAGATGAAGAAAGAAATGGACAAGGTCTAGAAAAAGAAAGAAGAAAATAAAGTGAATGATGAGGATGTGTCAATCTTTGGTGTAGATGTTTCCTCTAAAAACTAAATAGAAAGCTTTGGCTTAGGGGGAGCTTTAACAGACAAACTTTAAGCCCCTTCTAAAGATATGGTGCCGACAATCTCAACATGTGGATATGTGGTATAGATTGACATGCTTGACCTATTGGAGAAAACACCGATGAAAAATGTCTTATTGTAGAAAATTGTAGAGTAATTAAAGGTGACTATTTATCACAGTTGAAGCTTTGACATATTTATCAATCTATGCATTAAATGCAAATTAGGTTTTGCAAAAAGGGGTTTTCAAGCAACCTCTCTTAACAAGAAGATCATTTGCAATCAAAACCTTGAAGAGAGAAAGCGAAAGAGCAAGGAGAAGCCAATCAAACCCTAACCAAAAGCGATTGAAAGGTATTTATAGTTTCTATCTTGCCCTAAAGTTTTTTACTAGTAATTTGAAAATGTTTACTCCACAAGTTGTAGAAGTAGTGGACTGACCCCACCCTCAGTTCAAATGACATCCATTTAAATGTATGGAAACCAATCCAGATGGTGCTTTTTCTAGCATTCCATATGGTGTTTTACATACAGACAATGTGAGGATGTACATCCACACAAAGATGGAAGAATACAATCTTTTAAAATTAGGAGAAGTATGGGTGAATGAGTTAACTGATGGCAATTTTGACCTAAAACATGAGTACATGGCTTTGATGGAAAAGAAATTTGATGTATGGAATGAATTTCCTATTATGTGTTATGAAGATGCTTGGGTTAAGTATGTATTGGGCCGCATTCATGACAAATTTATCTGGCTAGATTTCCTGCATATGATAAGCAAGGAAACCATTAGGGCTGTGATAGGGTTATGCTCCACCAGAACAATTCCTACACTGAAATCAATGAAAAATGATGTGGTGATGAAGCTCACTAGAGCAAAGTTTGACAAGAGAGCCCTAACTATAAATGATATTGAAGACCTTGCTATGAAATATGCATCAATGATGACTGGATACAAAATATACTTCACCAATAGAGAGAACCTAGTCTATGCAATTGTTATTTACATAGCATATGAGATGGTCAAGAATGGTGTAGACTATGACTTGTGTGAGTTGATGAGGCAAAAATTGATGGAGAACCTTCAAAAGACCAAGGACTCAAAGTACACCTTCAAATTTGGTACTCTAATTATTTTCTTACTATTTTACTTTTTGTGAGAAATTCCAGGTACAAAGAACATAGTATGGTTTGGACATGTTCCTATAGTAGTGAAAATTAGAGATCACATAAGAAGATCGGGTAACTTAGAAACCTAGAAAGTTACACTAGATTAAGAAGAATAACATTAACATGTAGTTCAGGCTAAAAGCTCCGCATAATAGTACCAATAATACAAAATAAACATTAAACAACAAAAAGAAGCCATCATCAAAGTATTGGCTAAAATTAAAAAAAATACCTATCTATGATCCATTATTGAAAGAAAAAACTAGGGAAAGAAAAACACAGCCAGTCGTTAATCCTCCTCTTGTGCCTTCTCTAGATCAACTGAGAGGTACCAAGGAATCTGAAGGGTCATCTGCCTATGTCGAGAGAACTATATCATCCCTTAATTTTAGTGCTTTGGGCAGGTGTGGAGCCCAGTCTAGCACGTGAATGTGCAGGAAGCAGATGGCCTTGAAGAATTCTCTAATATTATGCACCATGTCCTATGAGAAATGGACCTTATGCCCTTGTAGTGCCCTGTTTAAAAAAATAATTTTTTTTCAAACAAAAATTCTAAATAGAGAGAGCTCACCGAAGGAAATCCTATAGAAATCAATCACCTATATTTAGCTCTGGTTGCAACAATGCATGTTGAAGCTTTCTTAAAAATTCAACTTACCATTTAAAACTAAGAGGAATACAAAGCGAAAGTGCACAACTATAAGTTCTCTCTCCTAGCAAAAATGATTAAATCCTTAGAATCTAATGTCATAAGTATTTTTTGAAGCTAAAATTTTAACCATTAAATTTATATCCTTTTTCTTATAAATTCTTGTAATCAAGTTTTATAAAACACTCAAAATTATTAATACTATTAAATTTAAATGAGTATTACTAAAACCTAAATATTATTGAGTTGTTGCTCATATAGACTAGCTAGGACTCAAAACTAGGACCATCCATTTACTGCTAGAGTTCTCTACCAACTGAGCTACTACCCATTGTTAGTCCATGTGTGGATTATTTCCAACACCCCCTTAAGCCACACTACACATGCTTGGGGCTCCTAGCCTGGCTCTGATACCACTTTTTGAGTTGTTGCTCATATGGAATAGCTAGGACTAGAACATATGACCATCCATTTGTTGTTGGAGTGCTCTACCAATTAAGCTACTAACCCCTTGTGGTCAGCTCATCATTAGTTCGGGTGTGGCTTATTTCCAATAAATACTTCGAATTCAAAACATTTAACAAAATTATATTTAGATATATATTACTAAAACATAAAAAATTTAAATTCTATTTGCCATTTCAATTGTTTTTACATTTATCTATATAAATAATTTCATAAAGTATCTTATGTTTTACCAATTCATAAAATATTATTTTTTAAAAAATAATCATATTAGCATAATATTTTTTCCCCTTGTCAAGTAGTTGGTTGAGTGATCGAATGAGAGAGATGTAGGTTATAATGCCCCTCAACTTGTTTTGTGATGATGGGATAGTGATGGGATGGAAAGATATTCACCATAGGGGCTATGTCATGAGATAAAATTGGATGGAAATTCACCATGCCTTCTTTAGTGCAATTATCCATTCTTGACCAAAGGGAAAGGGGATCTAGTTGGTTTTGTCCATGCCAGACTAAGACCTATACAACTTTGATCAAGGATCAACATTGTTGTTCTACTGATGGGGTAATTGTAACTAGATCATCTATACTCAACCAAATTAGAAGAGGGAATTTGAGACTCTCAACATGCCTAGTCAATTTAGTAGGTTCAATGCATAGTATGGTCGAATGTATCAGAAAGAATATTGCCCATCATGTATACATAGATATGAAATATTATTGCCATTGTATCAAAAGGAGGAGAGGTCTTATAGAATGAACTATTAAGTTTTCTGTAAATCTTAAATGAATTTATCTACATACACTTAAAATTATAGTGATCTTAAAACTATAGTTATTTTTAAGTTATAGGTTGTTATTATATCTAGGAAAAACTCAGGTGTGTCATGAAGGTTGGCATGGATAGCATGAATCCTATGACTATGAAGTTTCCCCTTTTAACATGTTTTGAGTTTTGAGGGTTGGCATCAGTAGGAACTATGTGTGGCATCAAGTTAAGATTGATTGCATTGGTGAAGAAGTTATCCAACATTTAATATTTTCTCAAAGAATTTGTGGTCCATGATACAATCCCTAGACGAATGTCCTATAACTATGCAATAAGAAAAATAAATCAACCCATCATTAGAATTTCAATATGGCAAAGGTTTATAAAACATAGGGCTAAGCTTGCCAAAATGGAGTGTGATGGGTAAAATGGGATGAATAAAACTAATTATAAAAACCCAAAACATCAATAGAATGTGCAAGTAAATAAGGATTTAAGATAAGAGAGAGATACTTACAACCTTTTTACCTTGCGCGATTTCCATTGTTCGCCTATTCTCTTTTGACCTTTTGATGATGAAGATGGCCCTCAGGAAGCTTGCTTCCTTGCTTCGATTCCTCAAGATGACAAGGAGAAATGGCTCAGATACTTGTTGTGTTGAAGATGAGCTTCTACACAATATGGAATGGATGATATGTGAAGTGATGTGAAAGTGGGGTGCCAATGGCGTGCTATAGATTTTGCAGCATAAGTTTACTTGAAAGTTGGATATGTGAGATAGAAGAAGAGGGTTGTATTTATAGAGTTGTGTGAGAGAAGATCAATGGTGTAGAAGAAATTAGAAGATCAATGGTAGAGGATGTTCAAGAGAACATGCACAAATAGAAGAAGGACATGTGTCATTCAAAAAGATGCTTTGTTGAGTTAATTGCTTTCTTGATGAGGATGAGTTTTTATTTCTTAAATTAGAATATATTTTTCTAATTTAAGAGCTTTGTTGATAGCTTTAAATTAGTTAACTCAACTTTTGCTTTTGCATGACAAGAAGAATTTATTTTTAGAAGATTTAGAAGATTTTTTAGAAGATAAGAAAGCATAATTAAATAAATAAATTTATTTAATTACTTGTAGATAATTTGGAAGAATAAATAAAATATTTAAATATATTTTATTTTATTTTTGGAGATTTAGATTTAATTTAAATAAATTTGCAATTTATTTAAATTTGGAAGAATGAATGATTTAATTAAATAATTAAAATTATTAATTATTTAGAAGAATAAAGTTGATATGGATGAAATTAATTAAATAAATGTAATTTATTTAATTAATGGGAGAGAATGAATCAAATAAATAAAATGATTTATTTATTTATTGATAGAGGAATATTAAGATGAAATAAATATTTAAAATATTTATTTAAGTAGAGTCATGTCATTTTTAGGTGTATACATTTTACCCCTCTTTGATGCAATGTGTTTTATCACGTTGTTTCAAAGAATAAGAATTTTTGACAATGATACATGCCCCAGTTTGCCCCTGGTACAAGTTTAACGAAAGGATGCCCCCTCGAGAGATTAGACAAGAAGACGGTAGAAAGCGTGAGACAGACAATCTCATGAAGAAGAAGGTGAAAAGTGGGTTAGGATGGAGAAAAATAGGACATGGTTCAGAGGAACAGATATGGGAAGTAGTCACAGTTGTCACATAGTCAACTATGGTTCACTTGCTATATATAGGAGTTGGGTCCACAAGTTCTATTCATTTGCACACTTGTCCATAGTTGATTGGTCTTTGAGAGCTTAGGAGAGTAGAAGAGCTAGAGCAGTTGATAGAGATATGGATATTCTGCATGAGGAGCACCGGTTTGAGCGAGTTCAATGGTTCGATCGACCACCTAAGGGAGGATCACCAGTATGTAGTTTGACAAAACTTGCTCAAAGTCATTTATTAGGTCAATAAATGCTTTGGAAAAAAGGCTAGGACAGATGCACCGAACTACAGTTCAGCACATATGCGCTCTGGAATGGCGCATATGCTACGAAGTTGCGCATCTAGGTGATCTTATGGCGAATATGATAGATGTGTGCATATAGGCTATGAATTGGCACATCCATTGTGGAACTGCGCATGTGACACAATAAGCAATGCATGTGCCAGAACGGCGCATACACGTGAAGGATTAGCGCATTCATGGTGAAGCGGTGCATATGATATGAATCGGCACATTTGCTACCTGGTTCAGTGCATTTGCACTAGGATAATTAGTTGACTTAACGAAATTAACCCAATTGGCACCTTGATCGATGCGTCAATTGATAAGCGATCTTTGAGATTGCCGAGAATCTAGTCAAGGGATGATATGTTGTTTTGATTAATTTGATATGCTAAGTCAATGATAGAATAGTTTGATTGCTTTGAGTAGGTTTGCTTGGATATGGATTTCTTTGACACTATGCTTTGCCTGATTGCAGGAGGATATCCGGGATACCCAGATGTCACGACATTAGTTCCCTTTGCTGTTGTTGCAGCGGTATATGTTGACAGAGATGGACCACAAGGCTCTTGGTGCTATGGGTCTGCATTACATTTGTTTCATGCCCGAGGTTCACGTGAACTGCGGTTTGTTGACTGTAGCAGTGGAGTGATTCCACAGCGAGGATGGGATATTTCATCTATCGATCAGGGAGATGACGATCACTCTGGAGGATGTGTATAGGATTTTGCACCTCCCTATTCAGGGAGAGTTGGTAGAGTATGATCCATAGCATGATGCTGGATTAGCTGAGTGCAGACGTGTGTTTGATGACACAGAGTTGGTTGAGTAGGTGATTTCATGGCAGGACATTCATGACTACTATGACTACTTCCCAAGTATAGTGGCGAGACTAATCTGTGACTTAGTATGCCCCGATAGGAGGTCACACGAGTTTCTGATTGGCTAGGGGAGGGTGTTGGAGAGCATGATTACTGATGGGACTCAATATGCATGGAGTGTGTGCATGCTAGCACACTTGTACAGGGATATGCACCAGGTTGTGTACCATAGCGGGGCTAGTTTGTCAGTAGGTGTCTCTTTTGCAATTTTGGTTATTGGAGCACATAGCTATCATGCAGCTGATATGTCTTTTTCACAGGCAGAGAGGTGAGCCCTACAGCTATGGATATGCAGGCGTGATTTCCTAGCACGAGCTGGGAAAGCTCGAGTATTGGAGACATGCACTGGATAATGTGGATCTAGTTATCTGGCGCCCATACCTACACTGCAAGGTATGGGAGGATGAGGCTGATGAGTTGCCATACTATTTCCAGACTCGGTGGCTCATTTGTAGGATGGGGTACATACTGGAATGATAAATTGTTAGCAGAGTACAGAGGCAGTTTGGCAGAGTGTAGGGCATGCCACAGGGAGCAGGCATGATTCGCAAGGACCTATGCAGAGAGATTTAGGTAGGGTCCCATGGCATCATATGAGGAGGCCTTGGTAGACTTTTGTCAGATCCCCTATGTAGCTTGGCCTATGAGGAGGAACATAGTGGATGTAGGCATGACACCAGATTATGAGGAGTGGTTTGCGGTTCATCCATTTCCTAGATATTTAGGACTTGGAGAGTTGGCTTGTCGTATAGACAAGAAGGATTCAAATGATAAGGGTGGAGTTGGCAGGAGGAGGAGGAGACGGAGGAGGGGGAGAGGAGGTCAGGGAGATGATGGTAGAGATGGAGGAGGAGGTGGCAGACCAAGACAGAGGAGGAGGTTCGGGGAGGGACCTTCAAGTTAGCAGGAGGTTACGCAGCCACAGGCTGCAGGGCAGGTGCAGGTGCCGATACAGCAGCAGGCACAGTAGAGACAGATGTTGCCACCTCAACATGTGGTACAACAGCATGTGCAGGGATAGGGATGAGGACAGGCTCTGCAGCCTGACTTACAGCAGCAAGCTATGGTTGCATTACAGGGTCAGGTTAGGCAGTTGAGGGCCCACCTGAGAGCAGCAGAGTCTCAAAGAGAGGTAGACATAGGATGGATATTAGAGATCTCTACAGAGCGAGATGCAGCCCTCACGAGTGTGCGAGTGATCAAAGCAGAGAGAGACGCAACAGTGGTAGCTCTAGGCACAGATAGCACTTCAAGCTTTTTGGTTGCACAAGTGTAGCAAGCACAGACACAACTGGCCCACTACAGCGTGAGCTTTCTAGAGCATAGGCTCATACTCAGTACTACAGAGGATTATATCATGGGGTGGTGTCGGTAGACTAGCGTACACCTAGCTATAGGAGTCAGTTTGGGGCATCACAGAGGGCAGGTGGGTCTTGATCTGTAGCATCAGTGAGAGGCCCTCAGTAGTCAGGGGGTGACATAGGAGAGGCCAGTGTAGGGAGTAGTGCTCCATGCCAGCAGGGTTAGCTAGATTTGGACACTTGTACCGATTTTTAGTTTGATGTACACATTTTTGATGGTTGAGATAGCTTGTTATGTATTATTTTACTCGAAGACATGTATCACTATCTTGTTGTACTTTGTATACATTTCATGATATGACTCTGAGAGATGGACATATGTGTTTTGATATATTGTACATTTGGACATGGTTTTATGTTTATATGATGATGCAGTTATTGATGTTCTACATGCACATGTTCTATGTTTATATACTATGGATGCAATCTATCTTATGATGTTTTGTATATGTGATGCATACTAGATGGATTCAGATGATTTGATATGTAAATGCAAATGTGAAATGTTATTGATATGATTATGCAGTTCTCTATGTATTTGCCTATGTTTTTGAAATTTTGATATGATATATGGATGCAAATGTATATGGATAACCTAATGCACTTATTATGTATGCAAAATGATTTAATCATGTTAATGACTATCTCATGCAATATGATATGTTATCTATGCTATGTTTTTGATATGTCCAAACATACTCAATCGACACAGCGATGATATAGATAGGCGGAAGAAAAGAAATGAAAGAAATACAGGCTTTCATTTGATACACTGCAGGATTTTCTTATTGCATGGTTAATATGGACTTTTGGATATGGAATGGGTGTGGATATGTTTCCATTGTTAGAGCGCAAGTGTTTTGCTTTCATCATTGGGCACTTTTTGTTTCTTTTCTCTTTTTGAAATTTTGTGAGGGAATACAAGCATCTAGGTATAATTAAACCAAGATGACTTGAGTATTCCTTACATGGATTTTGATATAGCAAGTTGACACAAGCATCTAGTCAAACTTGAATCTAGATGACCTAAGCACTTCTTGTGTTTCAACAAACAAGGATTGCCCCTTTTCATGTTCAGACCTCTGAAGTGTTGGAAAGAGACAATGTGTGGCTTCATGATTGTTGTCATTGATGGCAACAAAGTCTATCCAACACATCCGTAGAGCATATTATGCCTATACCGGAAGTCAGATTGAAGAGTGTTCTGGTCTAGTGAACAAGAACAGAGCATGCAGCAAGCTCCGACAATCAAGTCCGGATCTCTCAGAGGGTGTAACTCAGCAAGTTACAGACTTGGGCAAGTCAAGAGGAGAATCATGACTACTATATTCTAGAGATTGAGCCTCTAGTGATGAATCATGGAAAAGATATGAGCATCTGAGTGTTGGGTTCCAAACATGTAGAGCAGACTAAGGAAGAACTGACCAACAGAGTATCAAACTTCAATCCAGATGAGTAATTGATGTTGATCAAGCTATTTGAGGGATCATACATGGTTGGCCGACATGATTGATGACTTCTATGTCTATGTTTTTGATACGCATCACATATTAAGCATGGAATTAGCCAACAGATCAGTGTTTTGTAAATATCTTGAATATTTCAGTTGCCGACTAGAAAGATGTTGAAATCCTTGGTGTGGATATATATACCAGATGGATTTCGGTATGAAGGGTGTGTGTGTAGATATAGTATACAAGGAAAAGCAGAGATAAGTGTGGAAGCAGCAATACAAGTCCAGTATGTGATAGAATAGCAGCACTAAAAGTAGAGGAAAAATGAAGTGCATTAGATCAGTATATTGAGCCTAACCGAAACTGAACCTTAGTACATATGGATGCCTCTCATCAGTTCAAACATTTGGTTACCTTCTAAAAACTTTGTAGACAATGAGTCTCTTGTAGGCAATGTGCCTCTTGTGAGTAGTGTGCTCAGGCAGTGAGCCCTAATTGGCAAGTGCCATTTTTGTACTTCTTATTCTTTTAACAGAGAATACAATCTTGGGTTAGTCACCCCGTGGTTTTTCCCTTAACAGGGTTTTCCACGTTAAAATCCTTGTGTTATGTGTGTTGATTTCTTTTTTGCTCTCATGATTATATATGCTTATGTATTTTGATGCTGCTCAAATTATAAAAAGAAAAATAAAGTAAAGTTATTAGAGATAACTGATTCACCCCCCCTCTCAGTTATCTACCTTGTTTCCAATAGTTGGTATCAGAGCTAAGTTCCTTTAAACAGAGCCTAACAGCTTGAGGAAGATCTGGGAATCTCAATGGATATGTATGGTATGAAGGAACAATTTTAGTCTACCCTAGATGATCTTGAGCAATCTCACTCTGAAGTCAATAACTTGAGAGAAAGACTCAAACAAGCTGATAATTTCATAAATGAGCTAAAAGAAAAACTGAGTATCTCTATGAAAAAGAGAAAGGAACTATTTCAACAATTAGCAAGTCGAAGTGAATCTAATGATACTAATGAAGATCTAAATGAGAAAAACAAGCTATGTGAGAAGCTATCAAAAGAGGTCATTATGGTAAGACATGAAATGGAATCAGGGGTTATGAGATTCACCCAAGAAATTGAAGAGAAAAGAAAAATTGAAAATAATCTAAAAAAATCTCTCAAGGAGAAGTTAGAGACTGTCACAAAATGGATAGAATAATCAGGCATCTAGAATCTGATCTTGAAGAAGCTAGAGATAATTAAGAACAACTTGAGAATTAGATATACACTCTCAAACAAGATCTTCAAACAAGAAATGAATACAAAGAGAAATTCAAGATAAGCTCTACTCAACTTGAAGTTCTTCTTGAAAGCCAAAAGAGGGTAGATGACAAGTGTGGCTTGCGATATGAGAAAGGTGAAAGCTCCAGATCCGGTCAGAAGAAATCTAGATCAAGAAATCCAAGGAACAGGCCTAGAAGACCTCCGGTAAGGCAACCAAATGCTCAAAGATATCCATACTTCATTGGCTATTGCTACAGTTGCAATAACTTCAGTCATAAAGCAATTCAGTGTAGAAGAAGAATGAAATAGACTAATTCATCCTTCTCCAGACAGTGTTTCAACTACAAAAGGTATGGTCACAAATCTCATGAATGCAGAAATATGCAAATAAACAATTCATTCAATTGTAGATACTTTGCATGCAATAGAATGGAACATATGGCTAATCAATGCAGATCAAGAGGATATCAATCAAATATGCAAAGAAATGTTGTTCGTTACAATTGCAATAGATCCGGTCATATTGCCAAATTCTGCAAAAGTAAGAATCAGGATAAAAAGGGTCTGGTGCATCATAATCAAAATCAAGATAAAGGAAAAGGCAAAGTGAATGCGGATGAAGTTCAAAGGGAGATGAACAAGATTTGGGTGAAGAAGAGTATAGAAGCAAAACGGATATCAATTACGAAGTTTTGTTGATCTATGAAAAATTTTGTGCCATTGGTTTTGAGAAGCAACATATTTTGTACCATTGGTATTGTTTCACCGAAGATACAATCCATGGGTATATCGTTTATGTATGCGTGTATATTTCATGTATATCCTGCTATCGTTTATTGTGGTTGTAAATGGTGAATGTACATGTCAAAGGATACAAAGGTTGACCGGCCATATCGGGAAAATTGGGAAAAGATACGTTAGTTGACCGGTGATAACAAGTCATGTTATGTATAGGCTAAATCGAAGACATCGGACTGACAATAGTTATCGGAGAGACAAAGTTCCATTGAGCCGACAACATTGAACTCACAGATCAAGTCATATCGGGGTGACAATCATTAAGTGTCACCGATGGGTTATTTATCAGCACATCGGAAGAACAATTGAGAACTACACCGATGAGAGGGAGTCACACCGATAGAAGGAACATCAAAAAGAGATGGACTCTCAGAGGCGAGAAGAAAAGTGTCACTGATAGAGGTGGTCTGGCTGATGGTGTAGTTTGGTGTTTATTCTTTCAGTTTGAGATACGATATCAGAAATCGAAGAGAATGTCTGACCGATGCAGAAGTCTTACCGATGACTAATGGACAGTAAACACATCGGGGAGAGTTATAACGTCGGAATGCAAGTAAAAAGTCCCACTGAGGGTATTGGTCTTACTGATAGACAAGGGTGGTGAATCTCACATCGGAGTAAGTGTGTATATATCCTGCAATCATCTTATTCCATGAGACCACATTTCTTTGAGGCATTTTTTCAAACAGTTCATGTGTCTTGTCTATGCTTCCACACTTTCTGTACATGTCTACCAGAGCATTTCCAACTAGAATATCTACAAAAATCCCACTTCCATTATGCTTTGATGAATGTCCATACCCTATTCCAAAGCTCCCATTTTGGTAGAGGTAGAGAGGATGCTGACAAAGGTTGCAGAATCTAGCTTTACACTTGCCAATTGCATTTGCTTGAAAATTTCTAAAGCCTTTTCAAGAAACCCGTTTATGCATATCCTACAATAATAGTAGTCAAGGAGACCACATTTCTCCAACTAGACTTCTACCAATTCAGAAAATGTGTGCTTCTAGACCAGTGTTTGGTACAAGAAACATACCAATAGAGTGGTGGCCATAATTCTCCCTCAATTGGAATTAAAAGGTACCCTTTTTCCATCCGAAGGAGGTCTCTCCTTGTTATGCACTTTAAATCTCTCTTTTAGTTCTTTCAAGGGAAGGATTCCACCTTGGTTTGAGCAGTTGAAAGCGTTGAAGATACTTGACTTAAGAAGAAATGGACTAGAGGGTTCTATTCCTAAATCTCTTGCCAATTACTCACAACTTCACTGGAAAAGAATTTCACACAACAACTTGAAGGGGAGTATACTTGCAGAATTTGGTGGTCTGGGGAAGTTAGAACATCTTTGTTTGTCCTACAATCGCCTGAGCGGAAGCATTCCAAATTCTCTGGGAAACTGCATGTCTCTAATTGATTTGTCCCTTTACAATAACCATCTCACAAGTGCTCTATTCTCATGTCTTTACTTTGAAGGGAGCATGCTAATTACTTTGATCCGTCCTCTTATACATATCGGAGAACAACAGAGGAGTCACACCGACAGCATAAGCCTGAGCGATGGATTCTACACATCGGCGAGAGGTCCCACATCGGGCTAACAAATTTGAAGGTTACCGATAATGATAAGTCTGGCCGACAATAGAGAAAGGAAGAACATATGAAGCATAGTTTGATGAGACATTAGAAATGTCTTGCCAATAGTAAAGAAAGAGTGTATTTCGGTCTCGTTTGGACCTTGGGAAGGATATTTTAAAAGCTATTTGAGCAATTGGTGGGTTAATGGGTATTTTACACCTTATTTGTAAGCTTTTGTTGTGTTGCTCTGCATCACTTGTCTACAACATACAAAGTTTACCTTTCTCACCCATACCTTCAGTATATAAAGGACATTAATAGGGAATTTGTAATTTCCACTCAGTTAGTGCAATCTAGGAGAGGATAGATTGTCTAAAGTTGTGATCTATTTCCATTTACACTTGCCATAACTACAAATGCTTAGTGTTTATTTTCAACCCCAGTATATGATTAAAATGTGACCTATTGTTCTAATAGGCCTATAGGGACAAAGAGGTGATAAAGCCTTTAATTTTAAACATGACATGGTTTTGATAACTTCCCATATTGGTAAGGTCCTGGATGACAATCCTTTGATGCACCTAATTATAATAGGTGTTATGATAGTCCTTGGTATCTTTTCATTTCTTTCTTGAATGGCCTGTAAATAAGACATAAGACATATTAGATCCTTCATAAATAAGAATTCTCATACATTACATTTAAACTTAAACTCCCTAAACATCCATCAATCCATCCATTAATATCAAAATGCCATGAATATCCTATGATCAACCATTCTAATTCCTAAGATAGTCATATATTGCAATTTTGCTTCTCTATACTAAAATAGCCCAAGGAATATCTAACCTCGAATTTGTATTTTAACAATCTAATGTCTTTACGAATAACATTGAGTCTTCTTTTGGGACAACATTTTTGCCTTTAGAAGCTCCTCATTTGATGATAGCCTAAAATCAAATAATGGCTTATATCCAGAGCTTTATTAAGTTGATACCTAGGTGGATTAGTGTGTAAACATTGAAATTAGATGGTAATTCACAAGTTTATTGAATAATACAATGAATCCCTAGTATAGAATCCAAATGTACATAATAAACTAGATATCTATTTTGTAGTAGGCATATGGACGTTGCAAGTGTCCGTTGCAAAGAATTGGGTTTTCCAAAATGGATATCCATTTTGGAAAAGCAAAAAAAAGACAAAAGAAATATTTCTGGGCCCGACTTCCGCAACCAGAGACCCTCTGCTGTCGAAATACTCATGATTTCTGGCTATGACAGTGAAAGGAATATTTTTATGCACTTTTGGAGACACAATTTTCTTGTTACAATCATAAGGGTGATATTTTTGTTCCCCTAATGGGGAGCAACAGTCGTCGTAAAGCAAAAAGGAGGAGGAAAGTTACATTGGAGGAACTTGAAGCAATTAGGAAAAAATATAGGGAAAGGAAGAGGATTGTAAGGGTGGGTTTGGCGGATGCTCATCAAGGTGAATCTTCTTCTTTACCATCTAATGACATGCAAATTGAAGATGTTAATTTTGATTATAATGAAATGTTAGATAAGAATGAAATTCACCATGATATTGCAAATGAAAATATTGAAAAATGTTATGAAACACCTATTCATAATAGCAATACCATGGACAAAGAAGAAGAAAAATGAAGACGTGCACTTGAAGAAAGTGGATATGAACATCATGATATTGAAAATGCACTCCATAATCCATTTGTTGATAAAATTGATGAGGTTGAAAACATGGATGAAACAAGAACAATCAATGTATCTCCAAATTTCATAAGAAGAGAGGACATTTGTCAAGAAGAGAATAACCGTGATGAAATTGGAAAACACCCAAAAACCCCAAAATGGTTACTTGAAATTGATGAGAACATAATAGAAAAACTTGAAGGCAAGAGGTCATCACGAACGGTTCGGTTGTGGGCTACAAAACTCTTCAATGAATACTTTGAGAAGAAAACATTAACCGAACAATGCCAACTTTTTGTGCAATTATTAAAGATGTACAGAATGAGACCTTTACTAAAGAAATTAAAGATTCGGTTAAACAAAGTGTCCGATCGGAATAAAATTATTGTAAGAAGTCTTTTTAATGCACTTAATTCTATTGGAAAGACTAGCAAGGAGAAAGATAAAAGAGCTGCCCGTAGAGTAATAACAACCTCAATAGTAAGCAAACAATTAAGAAATGCTTGATTAATGAGGCAAACTTGTGTTGACTTAAGATTGAATCATAAAACATTGTCAAAAGCACTAGCATTAAGATCAAGACTAGATAGTCCTATTGCCAATGATACTTGGGCTTTCAGTGGTAGGCTTCCACGAGTTGACAAGAAGCTAATTGATAGCACAAAGGAAGAAATTGAACGATTTTGGCACACTAACTCTAGGGTATCACCGAATGCAAAAGATGTTGTAAAGTTAAGAATTGGTGATAAAGACCGCACACCACATCCTAAACATTACTTGGAATGTAGCCAAACAACATTGTACAAACAATATTGTGAAACTCACCTAGGTATGACAATCTCACAAAGAGCATTTGAATCTCTTAAGCCATTTTATTGTGTTCCTCTTAAAGTTTGTAATACATGTTGTTGCAAATACCATGTAGAATTTTCTATGTACCATGAATTATTATGCAATATTCGTTCTACTTTGCACACTAATGAAATGTTACAGGAGTGTGGTGCAATTCAACTACCAAAGTCATCTAGGGACTTATTGGATTTATTTCTATGTATTAGAGATGATGGTTGCGTGTTCTACAAGAATGATTGTTTAAATGAAAAGTGTTTACAATGTGGTGGGTTATCAAAGTTTGTATCATGTTTTCATGAGGGCAACAAGCATGATTTTGGAAAGAGAATGGTTGAGAAAAAGAGATATGAGACAGTGAAATACAATTTGAAAAGTGGAGGTGAAGGTTCTAGATGTGAGTTGATTGTAAGAGGTAAGTATTGCTGATTTTATTGATGATTTTAAGAAAAATCTTTTCTACAAGTATGTCAGACATAGCCACAGGTCTCCATGGTTAGATCAACAGTTCAGGATGTGTAAAGACTCTTTCCTGATTGAAACTATTGTCTCTGTAGTTGATTTTACAGAAAACTATACATTGCAACCCCAAAATGAAGTTTAATTCCAGTACTACAATTCTATTCAGATTGCTATTTTTGTTCACATCACATACAGACATGCCCCCGAGAGTATAAAAGAGAGCAGGAAGATTGTCAGAGAATACCATTTTTACATGAGTGATGATCGATCTCATTCAGCAGAGTTTGTGCAATATTGTTTTCAACAATTTTATGGGTTCTTGCAAGAAAAAGATATTAGAATAGATCAACATCTCATTTGGTCAAATAATTGCACTGGTCAATTCAAGAATGCTCGTAATTTCTATTGGTTGAGCAAAATGCATGTAGAGAAGGGTATACCTCATATTTGAAATTTTTTTGAAGCCAGGCACGGAAAAGGTGAACATGATGGAGCAGGTGCATGTGTGAAGAGAGCTCTTTTTAAAGAACATCTAAAGATTAGAGGTGGTGCTACATTCAGTGATGTAGATTCCATTGTTAAGTGGTGTAACTATGCATTGTCACGAGGAGTGGCTCTTGATTCTGAAGTGCACAGGTTCTTTTGGTTGGTTGATGATGGGATAGCGATAGAAAAATTGGAATGTCAGAGAATCAGTGAATCATCAAAGATACATTCATTTCAAAGCTCAAATGCAAGTACATGGACTATTTGGACACGAGAATTAGCTTGTTTTTGTCAGAGTTGTATTAAATGTAATTGGAACAATTGTGAGTCAAGTGAGTGGGTAGATGCACGGATTCCACAATATTTAGTCCCTTTATATGAAGGTCAATCATCTTCTGTCAATGACATGGAGAGCTCATTTGACTATGAACATCTTTCAGACCTTGTACAGCCAGGTCATGTTTATGCAGTTGTTGCACCGCATGGAAATGAAGAGAGGTCAGACTATTGGTTGGCACGATGTGTATAGGGAAAACGAAAGCTAACACAACCTATGACAGATGATGATGGGTTCACATATCCTACAGGATCAGTTGTTATTGCTGGGACTTGGTTACAAACATATATGGTTAAAAAGAATGGCATCCCGGCCTTTGAAGACTTTGAGAAGCATAAAACTATATTGATGTATTCTCACCTAGTTGTAGCAACAAATGTCAAGTTACTAAAGCATCGTGGAAGACCAAAATCAAAAGAACTATGGACAATTAGTAATACTAATCATGAAGCAATATTGGATACTTTGAAGGTAAGAGATGACCCCTCAGGTACGCTTGACTAGCATTTAAACTTCCAGATGGACAGGTATGACATTTTTTATCTTAACTTGTTCTTGTTTTTTCTATTTTTTAGAATTGTTTTATTAAAAATCTTGTTACTTTAATAACTATAATGCATGCTTTTGACTATACAGGACAGTGAATAAAGTTATTTTAGATGGCATCGTAGATTATTTTGCATGGCATCGTAAATTATTTTGTATGGCATCGTAGGTTATTTTGATGATACTCAATGTATGATTTTTAGTTCTCATTTGTATTTCTTAATACTGCACATTTGTACCTTTTTCTACATAAGGCATTCCATGAGGTGACATGTATTTGATGTCTTTTGCCAAATAGTTCATGTGCCTTGTCTATGCTTTCACATATTACATACATGTGTCACATGGCAATTGCAACTACAACATTTGACAAAATTCTCATTTCTTTGAGGTATTCCACCAAACAGTTCATGTGCCTTGCCTATGCTTCCTTACTTTGCATTCTTATAAAAGTCCTATAACAGTCATAATTAATCTTCATACTAATCTTGATAGTAATCTTGCCATCATTGTATTCCATGAGATGACAGTCCTATAACAGTCCTATACATGTCTACTAGGATAGTTTTAACTACAACAGTCCTAAAATAGTACTAGAACAGTCCTATAATAAGCGCAGCATTTAATGTACATATTTATGATATTCATGTTTACTTTTAAATCTGTCTATTCATGCTTCTCACAGGACGTCACCTCCCCTACCCATCCAGCTCTATAGAAGAAGAGAGATAACAAATGATCAAAAGGGATCACCAATTGGTGGTAAGTGATTGATTACTTATGTCATGTTATATATTTTAAATATTAAATTCTATATTAATGTGCACGTTGTTTGATTGTATTAATAGGTGGAAATTCAAAAATCTCTATCGAGGAGGTCTAGTCGATGAGCGATGGAAGATGAGTCATTGACTAGTTCACCATCTTCATGGCCTAGCAAGAGCCATAGATTATTTGATAGCAATCCATAGGAGATTTGATTTTGGGATATTTTGTTACATATGTGTATTTGGCTTTGTAAACATACTTTTGTATGTTATCGATGTATATCATTGTATATACCCATATGGTTTTATTTGTACATGCCTATATGGCTTGATATATACACTATACATTATTTTCATGACATTATGTGCATATATGTATATATAAGATCCTAATTTGGCACAAGTAGGGAGAATGCTTGCACAGGTTATGGAATTTGGTTTTAAACGTTCCAATTGTATTTGCTTCAAAGTTTCTAAAGCCTTTTTAAAAAATCCATTTTGTGCATATCTTGCAATCATTGCATTCCATGAGATAGCATCTCTTTAAGGTGTCATGCCAAACTATTCACATGCCTTGTCTATGCTTCCACACTTTGGATTTACACCCGCCAATTGCATTTTCTTAACATTTCCTTTCAATCTTTATCAAAAATTCTGTTTTGTGCACATATTGCAATCATTGCACTCCTTCATTTACAACACATTATTAAATAAGAAGATGCATATTTACAACACTTAAGACCTTCATGAAATGATACATTGGTTTCTTGATATTCAATCATGCATTGGAGATCTTCAAAGTGTTAAATATGTTTGAAGTGATGAAGAAACTTGTTATTTTGATGTATTTCAACTCCAAACTTCCACCTAGAAATGAAGGCGCTAATCCTTTATCAAACTAATCTAAAAGTGTGCCTTGGTACTTAGGGCACTAGATTATGATTGATCAACCTAAAATGTATGCCTAAGGCTAGATAGTGAATAGGAAGGATAAAATACATCATCAAAGGAGTTTATAGTTATTGAAGGCATCAAATGATGACTTGGGCGCACATCTACCTCTCTACACCATATGTGACTAGTGCCAATTATTGAATAAACAACCTAGAATGAGTGCCTTAATATTTGAGGTGCTAGTTCATGTTTCTAGAACACCAAAAGTGTGCCTTGATGTTGAGGCGCTAGCTCTTGCTCAAGCAACCTTGAAAGTGCACTTTCACAAGGAGGTTAAAATGTATTATCAAAGGATTAAGTTGAATCAAGGAATCATCATTGAAGACAAGTAAAACATGACTGTGAATGAGGTACACTTTTCATCATCTTAACCTCACAATTGCGCCTTCCATTGGAAGCTCATATTGTGCCTAAAGGAATAGTACTGAGATATCATCCATGTCAATGATTGAGAATGTGTCAACTGGAACAATATTTTTTGTTCTGCTCATCGTGGGGTTGAACGGACTGCGCCAATGTGTCGGGGTGGGGGGTAAATGCTAGGCGAGGTCTCGTTTCGTGCGCCAAGCGTCCCAGTCATTCTGGGCAAGAGGCTACCGGCAAAGTCCCTTAAGATCCCTGAGACCAAAAAACTGCCAAACTTTGACCAGGCAGTTCTCAAAATTTGTGAAAGTTGGGAATGTTCTGTTTGGACCTACAGGTGCATGTGACATCCTTCCACAATAACCTCTCTAGTTTTTGGTCAACTCCATTCCATTTGACCGTGTTGAAATCAAACGCATTGGCGCAAAATGCTTCAATTTGATGCAGTGGAAAGGTGCTAGGTGCGACATTTTTCATTCCATAGCTCGTGCGGTCGAACGGACTGTGCCAACGCGTCGGGGTGGGGGGGTAAATGCTAGGGGAGGTCTCGTTTTGTGTGCCAAGCATCCCAGTCATTCTGGGCAAGAGGCTACCGGCAAAGTCCCTTAAGATCCCTGAGACCCAAAAATTGCCAAACTTTGACCGTGCAGTTCTCAGAATTCGTGAAAGTTAGGAATGTTCTGTTTGGACCTACAGGTGCATGTGGCATCCTTCCACAATAACCTCTCTCGTTTTTGGTCAACTCCATTCCGTTTGATCGTGCTAAAATCAAACGCATTGGCGCAAAATGCTTCAATTTGATGCAGTGGAACGGTGCTAGGTGCGACATTTTTCATTCCATAGCTCGTGCGGTCAAACAGACTGCGCCAACGCGTCGGGGTGGGGGGGTAAATGCTAGGGGAGGTCTCGTTTCGTGCACCAAGCGTCCCAGTCATTCTGAGCAAGAGGCTACCAGCAAAGTCCCTTAAGATCCTGAGACCAAAAAACTGCCAAACTTTGACCGGGTAGTTCTCAGAATTCGTGAAAGTTGGGAATGTTCTATTTGGACCTACAGGTGCACGTGGCATCCTTCCACAATAACCTCTCTCATTTTTGGTCAACTCCATTTTGTTTGACCTTGCCGAAATCAAACGCATTGGCGCAAAATGCTTCAATTTGATGCAGTGGAAAGGTGCTAGGTGCGACATTTTTCATTTCATAGCTCGTGCGGTCAAATGGACTACGCCAACGCATCGGGGTGGGTGGGTAAATGCTAGTGGAGGTCTCGTTTTGTGCGCCAAGTGTCCCAGTCATTCCGGGCAAGAGGCTACCGGCAAAGTCCCTTAAGATCCCTGAGACCAAAAAATGCCAAACTTTGACCGGGTAGTTCTCAGAATTCGTGATAGTTGGGAATGCTCTGTTTAGACCTACAGGTGCACGTGGTATCCTTCCACAATAACCTCTCTCATTTTTGGTCAACTCCATTCCATTTGACCGTGCCGAAATCAAACGCATTGGCGCAAAATGCTTCAATTTGAAGTAGTGGAAAGGTGCTAGGTGCGACATTTTTCATTCCATAGCTCGTGCGGTTGAACGGACTGCACCAATGCGTCAGGGTGGGGGGGTAAATGCTAGGGGAGGTCTCGTTTCGTGCGCCAAGCGTCCCAGTCATTCCAGGCAAGAGGCTACCGACAAAGTCCCTTAAGATCCCTGAGACGAAAAAACTACCAAACTTTGACCGGGTAGTTCTCAGAATTCGTGAAAGTTGGGAATGTTCTGTTTGGACCTACAGGTGCACGTGACATCCTTCCACAATAACCTCTCTTGTTTTTGGTCAACTCCATTCCGTTTGACCATGTTGAAATCAAATGCATTGGCGCAAAATGCTTCAATTTGATGCAGTGGAAAGGTGTTAGGTGCAACATTTTTCATTCCATAGCTCATGCGGTCAAACAGACTATGCCAACGTGTTGGGGTGGGAAGGTAAATGCTAGTGGAGGTCTCGTTTCATGCGCCGAGCATCCGAGTCATTCCGAGCTGTAAGCTACCGGCAAAGTCAAAAGTTGCTAGGATTGAAATTTTGCATTCCATAGGTCTTGGGGCCGAACGGTTTGCGCCAACACGTCAGGGTGGGTGAGTAAATGCTAGGGGAGGTCTCATTTTGTGTGCAAAGCATCCTAGTCATTCTGAGTTGTAAGCTACTAGCAAAGTCAAAAGTTGCTAGGATTGAAATTTTACATTCCATAGGTCCTGTGGCTGAACGGTTTGTGCCAACGCATCGGAGTGGGTGGGTAAATGCTAGTGGAGGTCTCGTTTCATGCGCCAAGCGTCCCAGTCGTTCCGAGCTGTAAGCTACCGGTAAAGTCAAAAGTTGCTAGGATTGAAATTTTGCATTCCACAGGTCCTGGGGCCGAACGGTTTGCGCCAACACGTCGGGGTGGGCGAGTAAATGCTAGGGGAGGTCTCGCTTTGTGTGCAAAGCATCCCAGTCCTTCCGAGCTGTAAGCTACCAGCAAAGTGTGACTTTGCTGGTAGCTTACAGCTCAGAAGGACTGGGATGCTTTGCACACAAAGCGAGACCTCCCCTAGCATTTACTCGCCCACCCCGACGTGTTGGCGCAAACCGTTCGGCCCCAGGACCTGTGGAATGCAAAATTTCAATCCTAGCAACTTTTGACTTTGCCGGTAGCTTACAGCTCGGAACGACTGGGACGCTTGGCGCACGAAACGAGACCTCCACTAGCATTTACCCACCCACCCCGGCACGTTGGCGCAGTCCGTTCAACCACACAAGCTATGGAATGAAAAATGTCTCACCTAGCACCTTTCAACTGCATCAAATTGAAGTATTTTGTGCCAATGCATTTGATTTCAACACGGTCAAACGGAATGGAGTTGACCAAAAATGAGAGAGGTTATTGTGGAAGGATGTCACGTGCACTTGTAGGTCCAAATAGAATATTCCCAACTTTCATGAATTCTGAGAACTGCCTGGTCAAAGTTTGGTAGTTTTTTGGTCTCAGGGATCTTAAGGGACTTTACCGGTAGCCTCTTGCCCGGAATGACTGGGACGCTTGGCGCATGAAACGAGACCTCCCCTAGCATTTACCCCCCCACCCTAACGCATTGGCACAGTCCGTTTGACCGCACGAGCTATGGAATGAAAAATGTCACACCTAGCACCTTTCCACTGCATCAAATTGAAGCATTTTGCGCCAATGCGTTTGATTTTGACACGGTCAAATAGAATGGAGTTGACTAAAAATGAGAGAGGTTATTGTGGAAGGATGCCACGTGCACTTGTAGTCCAAACAGAGCATTCCCAACTGTCACAAATTCTGAGAACTACCCGGTCAAAGTTTGGCATTTTTTTGTCTCAGGGATCTTAAGGGACTTTGTCGGTAGCCTCTTGCCCAGACTGACTGGGACGCTTGGCGCACAAAATGAGACCTCCACTAGCATTTACCTACCCACCCCAACGCGTTGGCGTAGTCCGTTCGACTGCATGAGCTATGGAATGAAAAATGTCGCGCCTAGCACCTTTCCACTGCATCAAATTGAAGCATTTTGATTTTGGTAGGGTCAAACAGAATGGAGTTGACCAAAAATGAGAGAGGTTATTGTGGAAGGATGCCACGTGCACCTGTAGGTCCAAATAGAACATTGCCAACTTTCACGAATTCTGAGAACTGCCCGGTCAAAGTTTGGTATTTTTTGGTCTCAGGGATCTTAACGGACTTTGCCAGTAGCCTCTTGCCCGGAATGACTGGGACGCTTGGCGCATGAAACGAGACCTCCCCTAGCATTTACCTCCCACCCCGACACGTTGACGCAGTCCGTTCGACTGCACGAGCTATGGAATGAAAAATGTCACACCTAGCACTTTCCACTGCATCAAATTGAAGCATTTTGCGCCAATGCGTTTGATTTCAACACGGTCAAACGGAATGGAGTTGACAAAAAATGAGAGAGGTTATTGTGGAAGGATGCCACGTGCACTTGTAGGTCCAAACAAAACATTCCCAACTTTCACGAATTCTGAGAACTGCCCGGTGAAAGTTTGACAGTTTTTTGGTCTCAGGGATCTTAAGGGACTTTGCCGGTAGCCTCTTGCCTGGAATGACTGGGAAGCTTGGTGCACGAAACGAGACCTCCACTAGCATTTACCTACCCACCCCGACGCGTTAGCGCAGTCCGTTCGACTGCACGAGCTATGGAATGAAAAATGTCGCACCTAGCACCTTTCCACTGCATCAAATTGAAGCATTTTGCACCAATGTGTTTGATTTCAACACGGTCAAATGGAATGGAGTTGACCAAAAATGAGAGAGGTTATTGTGGAAGGATGTCACGTGCACCTGTAGGTCCAAACAGAACATTCCCAACCTTCACGAATTCTGAGAACTGCCCGGTCAAAGTTTGGCAGTTTTTTGGTCTCAGGGATCTTAAGGGACTTTGTCGGTAGCCTCTTGCTCGGAATGAATGGGACGCTTGGTGCACGAAATGAGACCTCCCCTAGCATTTACCCCCCCACCCCGACGTGTTGGCGCATTCCGTTCGACCGCACGAGCTATGGAATGAAAAATGTCACACCTAGCACCTTTCCACTACTTCAAATTGAAGCATTTTGCACCAATGCGTTTGATTTCAACACGGTCAAACAAAATGGAGTTGACCAAAAATGAGAGAGGTTATAGTGGAAGGATGCCACATGCACCTATAGGTCCAAACAGAACATTCCCAACTTTCACGAATTCTGAGAACTGCCTGGTCAAAGTTTGGCAGTTTTTTGGTCTCAGGGATCTTAAGGGACTTTGCCAGTAGCCTCTTGCCTGGAATGACTGGGATGCTTGGTGCACAAAACGAGACCTCCAATAGTATTTACCCCCCCACCCCGACGCATTGGCATAGTCCGTTCGACCCCACGATGAGCAGAACAAAAAATATGGCACTGGAAATGTTTTTGCTCTTAGGATCTTAAGTGACTTTGCTCTTACAAAACAATGTATCGGCAAAGACCCTAGTTTTCATAAGAGGAGACATGTGATTTTAAGAGGTTTTTGGGAATGTGACTTTATCCTTCCACTCCTTATCTAATGACGAGTTTATTCTCAGATTTTGATGGCTTTTATGAGCATATACACGATGTTGTTTTAGGATAGTCATACTCTGATGTGTAAATAATAGTAAATAGAGAGCTTCTCGGCCATAAATGGGATTTGCATACACACACACACCCAGCTGAAATAGTATCCTTATTGGCCTTATTGGCACCTCCCCCCAAGATGTAAGTTTTTTATGTTTGTAATGTGCCCCCAGTGTCCTTGACATAGAGTTTCTTGACATTAATTTCATTCAAACATTTCTTCAATTCATCTTCAAAATGTTTTCAATACATCTCCAATGCCTTTTCCACGAAGGTTTATGCATATTTATACATGATTTGAGGGAAACCAATAGTCTCCAACTGACTCTTGAGTACTTGACTATTCATCTTCCATACTTTTGCATTTTTTTTACATTTTTCATATGACAACTTTTACATATTTACAAAATTTGACAAGATGAAGACTAAATACATGATGAAATGGTTTATCATGACCTTATTTGATTAGGGCATATATAAGGAATTTTTTCATATTGATTCTATTGATCTAAAACCATTCTCTTGATCTAAAACCATTCTCAATGCTAAACATATCATCAATAGACTAAAGAACTATCATCATAATGTATGGCATCATGGGAAGTATCATGACTTGCACATAAGGAATTTAAATTATATTGTATATCAAGGTGTATATACATTAAAATCTAGTCGATAATGGTAGACATATACAAAAATTTGGCAAATATGCCAACTCAAAATATTTTTTACAAAATGTGGCATATGCCATGTCTCAAAATCTATATACAATCTACATGCCAAATAGCTACATCAAATACTACAAGTCTACTTGACCCTCAATTTGTGATGGATCCACAATCTGTGATGGATCCTAAAAAAGTGTCCTCTTTGTACCAAAATGTCTATTAATTGATGGAGGTGAAGTTTCCTGCATTAACAAGTCAAAACACAAGTTAAAGTTAGTAAATAGATTCTTATCTACTACAATTAAGAACTTTCATTTATTAACATACATCTAAATCACTACAATCAACTATAAGACCGCTAGATAAACT
Organism: Cunninghamia lanceolata; assembly: GCA_027924645.1. Lineage (NCBI taxonomy): Eukaryota > Viridiplantae > Streptophyta > Pinopsida > Cupressales > Cupressaceae > Cunninghamia > Cunninghamia lanceolata. Next base: position 11,215,756 of record BSBN01000870.1, on the reverse strand, counting down.
ATCAATTATTTAGAAAAATTCAATTCAATTACCTCGACTCTATGTTGTTGTTCGGACAATCGTTCTGCAAATGATTTTCTCTTAAGACGATCAGGTGTCCTAGTGAAGAATGATGGCAAAGGTGGCACATCACTCACATTCTCAATAGACTACATAAAAACAAAGTAACATTGAAATAAATTAATATATAATTATTAAACAAAATAGGAAATGCATACATTTAAAATAGGAAATGCATTACACAAAAACTTATCCACTAGAAAACAAGCACATACCACCATCGAGGCCTCCTGCATCAATTAAAAAGGACAAGAATGTAAGACTCTAAATGACTATAATCAAATATTTAAGTTTTCTAAATTATCAATTAAAGTACAATTCAATCAAATTACCTCCACCCTTTGTTGGCGTTGAGAAAGCCGTTTTGCAAATGATAGTCCCTTGGGTCGATCAGGAGTTCGAGAAAAGACTATTGGAAAAGATGCCACATCATTCACATTTTCAATTGGCTATAAAATAAAATTAACATCAAGATATAAATTAATATATAATTACTCACATAAATAAATGCATAAAAAAAGTTAATGTGTACAACAAATTATACCGGCAAGTCCAAGCCAAATTGGATGGCAGACAAAGTTGCATGATGAACTTCTGTCAACTCCTCCTCTGTCATCAACTGTTATCCCACTTAGATACATTAGTACTAATAAAGTTGTTTATATATTCAAATGGAATAGACCATAAAATTTAACTTTAAATTTTACCTGCACAAAAGATTGCTCATGCATTTCTCCTTCTCTAATGTTTACTGATCCGGTAGCTTCTACTCTTGTCCCTGACCCCTCAGCTTGAGTTTTGGACCCCATTGCCTCATCTCGTGAATGGAGATCATAGTCTGATGTGTTCAACGGTGGCTCACTACTCTCCATAATAGGACCCAAGCATAAATGATTGCAAGAAATGCAATGATGGGGCACACATATATGTCTGGACGACGACGGTCTAGTGGTACTAGGTGATCTAATATCATCACCTTCATCATGTGCTTGTGCAAACTGAGATGTCTGAATAATCAAATGCTCGGTCAAAGAGTGTATGGCACTAAGGCCCTATTGTGTTGCACTTGCAACAACGTCTGGGTGCTGCATTGGGGGTGGAGAAGGGATAGCAGGAGGGGGAATATAGGGACCTTGTACTTGTCTAATTGCCCCAGGTCTATCTTGAGGCATTCCTCTGCCCACTCCTTGAAACTCTCTAAAATCAAAATAGTTAACATGTTGACCCATGACAAACTCTGCATAGAGTTTACGGAGGAAATACAAAGGCACATCTAAATTGTTGTTGGGTGGTTTATCAAAAACCTTCCACCAACGATCCCAAAAGTTTTGACTAATGCCCTCATGAATACACCATTTGATTGAAAATTTTGGCTTACAGACATCAACATGCAATCCAGTTTTAGGATTGACAAAGTGTTGGGCCAACATAGTTTTTGTAATCTCTAAATCTTTGACTTCCTCATATGACAAACCGTCAGCATATTCGGCCTTCTTGGCTTCTCGCCATTGCCGAAATGATTCATGTTGGGTGGACAAGGTTTGAATATGATTAATGATTCCCTCTAAATTTGATGTCATTATAGACAATCGAGGGTGGCGGTGATACATTTCTATGATCCTGCTTATATGATCAATATTTCTTTGAATATTCTCTTCTACTATTGGAGGGGGAGGGTTTGGTGGTGGAGGGTTTGGGTTTTCATTTTGTGCATCCATTTTACCTAATTAAATTATAAAACATACCCACTTAGCATAAAAACCAAAAAAATTGCTTGAAAATACAAAACAAACCAAAAAAATGCATGAAATCTTACCTCTTTGGATCGGATATCCATTCCTCAGCTTTGATATCCATTTTTTTGAAGATGAGACTGCATTTTTGCAAGCCGCGGGTTTGCAAAAATGCAGTCTTTTTTGCTTTTTATGATTTCCAAAATGGATATCCGTTTCCAAAACGGATATCCGTTTTCCTTTTCCTTATTGTATTTCATTTTTTTAATTTTATTATTTTAGCATTGCATACATTTTAAGTATATAGGCTTTTTAGCTATAAAATACAAGCAAATTTATAAAGGATTATGATGATATTTAGGCATTTTAGCTATAAAATACTATCAAAATTTATATAGGATTATGATGATATATATATAATTGATTTTTATATGATTTACTTATACTAAGGTATCTCATAGTATTTTAAAGGCACTTTTGAATAGAGACAAGAGAGAGGTAGATACAGGAGAGAGGTAGATGTGGGTTAGGGGTTAGGGATTAGGGCCATTATTTAGGGTTTACGGATTTAGAGAGAGAGAGAGAGACTACTTTTGACATGCAACCGTAAACCCTAAATAATGCCCCTAAACCCTAAACCCAAGTAACCCTAAATAATTCTTCCAAATACTAAACCCTAACCCCTAAACCATAAACCCTAAATAATTCCCCTAAGCCCTAAACCCTAAACCTGAGAAAGGGAGTCCTAGTTTTCTTGTTTCCATTTGCTTCGTCGATAAGGGAGAGGGAGAGATAGACGGGAGAGATAGGATATATAGGAATGATAGGGGAATGACTAGGATGCATGATTAAACCTAACCCCTAACCCCTAACCCCTATTTCCTAACTCCTAAACCCTAAACTTGAGAAACCATAAACCCCTAAATCCTAAACACTAAACCCAAGAAACCCTAAACCTCTATCGAGCTCTATCTCCCTATCTCACTATCTCCCCATCACTATCATTCCTCTACCTCTCAATCTCTCTCCCTATGCTTTAGCCATGTCCCTCACTCTATATCTCCCTATTGGTCCTCTCTCTCTAAACACTAAACCCTAAACCTCTAAACCTTAAACCCTAAACCCTAAACATGAGCAACCCTAAACTCTATCTCCTATCTCTCCCTTATCTCCCTATCTCTATCATCCTTCTACCTCTCAATCCTTCTCCCTATTTCTCTAGACATATCGCTCACTCTCTATCTCCCTATCTATCCCCTTTGTCACCTCTATCTCTCCCTATCTGTCTCCTCTCTCTTTCTATCTAAACCCTAAATCCAAAACCCTAAACCTCTAAACCTAACCCCTAACCCATAAACAATAAATCTGAAACCCTAAATTATAATGCCCCTAAACCCTAACCCCTAACCCCTAAACTTGAGAAACCCTAAACCCCAAACCCCTAAACCCTAAACCCAAGTAACCATAAACCACTATCTCCCTATCTCTCCCCTATCTCCCTATCACCTTTGTCCCTCTACCTCTCAATCTCTCTCGCTCACTCTCTATCTCCATATCTCTCCCCTTTGTCACCTCTATCTCTCCCTATCTGTCTCCTCTCTCTTTCTATCTAGCTATCTCCAAAACTGAGAAACCCTAAACCCAGGTACACCCTAAATCCAATCAACTCTAAACCTATATCTCCCTATCTCTCCCCTATCTCCCTATCTCTATCATCCCTCTACCTCTCTTGATCTCTCTCCCTATGTCCCTGGCCATGTGCCTCACTCTCTATCTCGTTATCTCTCTCCTCCATCTCCTCTCTCTATCTCCCTATAATTCCTCTCTCTATAAACCCTAAATCCAAAACCCTAAACCTCTAAACCTAACCCCTAACCCCTAAACAATTTAAATCCTAAACCCTAAATAATGCCCCTAAACCCTAACCCCTGACCCCTAAACCTGAGAAACCCTAAACCCCTAAACCTTAAACCCCAAACCCCTAAACCCTAAACCCAAGTAACCCTATACCACTATTTGCCTATCTCTCCCCTATCTCCCTACCACCTGTGTCCCTCTACCTCTCAATCTCTCTCCCTATGTCTCTAGCCATGTCCCTCACTCTCTATCTCCCTATCCCTCCCCTCAGACTCCTCTATATCTCCCTATCATTCCTCTCTCTATAAACCCTAAATCCAAAACCCTAAACCTCTAAACCTAACCCCTAACCCCTAAACAATAAATCTGAAACCCTAAATTATAATGCCCCTAACCCCTAAACCTGAGAAACCCTAAACCCCAAACCCCTAAACCCTAAACCCAAGTAACCATAAACCACTATCTCCCTATCTCTGCCCTATCTCCCTATCACCTTTGTCCCTCTACCTCTCAATCTCTCTCACTCACTCTCTATCTCCTTATCTCTCCCCTTTGTCACCTCTATCTCTCCCTATCTATCTCCTCTCTCTTTCTATCTAGCTATCTCCAAAACTGAGAAACCCTAAACCCAGGTACACCCTAAATCCAATCAACTCTAAACCTATATCTCCCTATCTCTCCCCTATCTCCCTATCTCTATCATCCCTCTACCTCTCTTGATCTCTCTCCCTATGTCCCTGGCCATGTGCCTCACTCTCTATCTCCTTATCTCTCTCCTTGGTCTCCTCTCTCTAGTATCTCCCTATCATTCCTCTCACTCTATAAACCCTAAATCCAAAACACTAAACCTCTAAACCTAACCCCTAAATAATTTAAATCCTAAACCCTAAATAATGCCCCTAAACCCTAAACCCTGACCCCTAAACCTGAGAAACCCTAATCCCCTAAACCTTAAACCCCAAACCCCTAAACCCTAAACCCAAGTAACCATAAACCACTATCTTCCTATCTCTCCCCTATCTCCCTATCACCTTTGTCCCTCTACCTCTCAATCTCTCTCTCTATGTCTCTTGCCATGTCCCTCACTCTTTATCTCCCTATCTCTCCCCTCGGACTCCTCTATATCTCCCTATTGGTCTGATGCAGAGCACACAGTGGAAGCTCTCAAAACACGGTGAAATACCCATCAAAACCCATAGTTCAAATAGATTAAAGCTTAATCAACTTTAAGAAACCTTCTCAAAGTCCCAAATAACATCAAATCATATACATTCTTCCTATCGGCAAGATAAACACTATCAGCCAACTCAAAAATTCTTATACTGATGCTCCGATCACTCCACTTTTGATGAGCCTTTGAACCTTTCATTGTGACATATATCCATCGGCCCAACTTTAAACTAGTCTTTCGATCTCCCATACCACCCATTTCTCACTCCACAACCTGTATTAACACATGATTAAACCTAACCCCTAACCCCTAACCCTTATTTCCTAACCCCTAAACCCTAAACTTGAGAAACCATAAACCCCTAAATCCTAAACACTAAACCCAAGAAACCCTAAACCTCTATCTCTCTATCTCCCTATCTCACTATCTCCCCATCACTATCATTCCTCTACCTCTCAATCTCTCTCCCTATGCTTTGGCTATGTCCCTCACTCTATATCTCCTTAATTGTCTTCTCTCTCTAAACACTAAACCCTAAACCTCTAAACCTTAACCCCTAAACCATAAACCCTAAACCCTAAATAATGCCCCTAAACCTTAACCCCGAACCCCTAAACCCTAAACCCTAAATGTGAGCAACCCTAAACCCTATCTCCTATCTCTCCCTTATCTCCCTATCTCTATCATCGAGCTCTACCTCTCAATCCTTCTCCCTATTTCTCTGGACATCTCGCTCACTCTCTATCTCCTTATCTCTCCCCTTTGTCACCTCCATCTGTCCCTATCTATCTCCTCTCTCTTTCTATCTAGCTATCTACAAAACTGAGAAACCCTAAACCCAGGTACACCCTAAATCCAATCAACTCTAAACCTATATCTCGCTATCTCCTCCCTATCTCCCTATCTCTATCATCCCTCTACCTCTCTTGATCTCTCTCCCTATGTCCCTGGCCATGTGCCTCACTCTCTATCTCCTTATCTCTCTCCTCGATTTCCTCTCTCTATCTCCCTATCATTCCTCTCTCTATAAACCCTAAATCCAAAGCCCTAAACCTCTAAACGTAACCCCTAACCCCTAAAAAATTTAAATCCTAAACCCTAAATAATGCTCCTAAACCCTAACCCCTAACCTCTAACTTGAGAAACCCTAAACCCCTAAACCCTAAACCCAAGTAACCCTAAACCACTATCTCCCCATCTCTCCCCTATTTCCCTACCACCTTTGTCCCTCTACCTCTCAATCTCTCTCCTTATGTCTCTGGCCATGTCCCTCACTCTTTTTCTCCTTATCTCTCCCCTCATACTCCTCTATATCTCCCTATCATTCCTCTCTCTCTATAAACCCTAAATCCAAAACCCTAAACCTCTAAACCTAACCCCTAACCCCTAAACAATAAATCCTAAACCCTAAATTATAATGCCCCTAAACCCTAACCCCTAAACCTGAGAAACCCTAAACCCCAAACCCCTAAACCCTAAACCCAAGTAACCATAAACCACTATCTTCCTATCTCTCCCCTATCTCCCTATCAGCTTTGTCCCTCTACCTCTCAATCTCTCTCGCTATGTCTCTTGCCATGTCCCTCACTCTTTATCTCCCTATCTCTCCCCTCGGACTCCTCTATATCTCCCTATTGGTCCTTTATCTCTCTCTAAACCCTAAACCCTAGACCTCTAAACCTTAACCCCTAACCCCAAGACCCTAAACCCTAAACCCTAAATAATGCCCCTAAACCCAAGCAACCCTAAACCTCTATCTCCCTTTCTCTAACATCCCTCTACCTCTCAACCTCTCTCTCTCTCTATGTCTTTGGACATGCCTCTCACTCTCTATCTCCCTCTCTCTCCCCTCTGTCTCCTCTATCTCTCCCAAACTCTTTTAGTCCCCTCTCTCTATCTCTTTAAACTGTAAACCCTAAACCCCTAAACCCGAGCAACCCTAAACCTCTAAACCCTAAATAATTCCCCTAACCAACCTCTAAACCACTTCTCTATATAGGTGCAACTAATACCACTTTTTCATTGTTCAACTTGATGTTCATCTTGTTGGTTCTATGTCATATAATGTTCCACATCGAGCTCTTTATCTCGGTCATCCGATTGTTCTTTATCTTGCTCTTTATTCTCATCAACTGGATGTTCCTCTGTTTCCTGACACTTCCTATTGTTCTTCTTGATGCTGGTCATAAGGATGTGTCACTTCACCTTGTTGCTTTTTAAAATAACCAAGAAGAGGCAACAAGAGGCAACAAATTGTTACTTTTCTTAGGCAAATTTAAGTTTTCTAATTACTACTGAAATCTTTTTAAAATAATGTAAAGAACATGCGAAGCTTCAAGGAATCTTTTTATGGCACCTGTGCTAGCTTTTGTCCTCAAGGATCCAACATTTTGGTATCCTCCTTTGTAGAAATTAGAACATCCTCTTGATGACAATGGGAAGAATAAGGATGCCTTGAGAACTTGGAGATTTTATGGAGAGTGTAAGAACCTTCAAATCCTTAAAATTGAAATGGAAAAGGCTCACAAAGTTAGGACTATAAAAGTATAACAATTATTGTGGGGGTTGTAATGAAAATATGGCTTAACTCTTTTGAGGTGACTCACTATCCATGATGTGTTGGGATCAATGGAAAATGGAATAAGAGATATTAACAAGAATTTGACATAAATGGAAGAAATGGATAGTCTCCCCTAAAAATGATGGCGAGAGATGTATTAATAGTAGAAGAAGCAACATGAATGGTGGGGTTGGTTGGGAGTGGACTAAAGAATTGATTGAGAGATTATAGAAGACTAATTGGGAGTGGACTAAATAATTGATTGAGAGATTATAGAAGACTTATTGGGAGTGGACTAAAGAATTGATTGAGAGTCAAGAGGATAGGAGAATTAGTTAGGGGAAGTAATGGTTCAATCAAGGGTGGAGAGAACTCTCAATCACAAGAATAAATGATGACAAAATGGATGGAACTAAAATAAATCATGCATTCCAAAAGATGACAAGGTTGCCCCTTTCATATGATACAGTCTTTCTAAAATTTAGATTGTATTTTATAGCTAAAATGCCTAAATAGTAAAATGCTAAAAATGCTAAAATAATAAAATAAAAAACAATGAAAACAATAGAGAAAAAGAAAACAGATATCCGTTTTGGTTTGGATACCAAACCAAAATAGATATCCATTTCAAAGTCAAACTTTGCCAAGTCGCGAATTTGGCTAAGTAAAAACGTGATTTTTTTCCTATTGCCACTGTTTGGCCTGCGATGATCTTGCACATACCCCTCTCTCAAAACAAGGCAACCAGATGACTTAAGTTGTGCATTTATTGCAAAAGGAAATTAGGGTTTACACAGAGATAGAAGGGTTCTTTTACTCATCATTTGCACATTCAAATTTGAGAAGAAGAAAAGAAGAGCTCTGTATCAAGTTTTCACAACTTTGTCAAAGATCAACCGCAGAATCTGATTCAACTAGCGCCCTGTTTCAGCTCTTATTGTGGACCCTAAAAGCATAAAAAGGTATTTCCATTTCTGAATATCTCTCTCTAAATCTTTTACAAAGATGGCTACTCCAATGGTTGCTAAGATCACTGATAGGACTCACCCAAAGTTCAAGAAACACCCCTACAAGTCCCTAGAAGTTGATCCCTTAGGTGCTTTTTCTAACATTCTGCATGGGGTTCTACATGTAGAAGATGTTAGGGTGTACATCCACGCTAGTATTGAGGAATTTGGAGAATCTAAACTGATGGATATCTACCATAAACAATTAATAGATGAAACTTTTGAACTCAAACCTCAATACAAGGCCCTCTGGGATAAGCATTTTGGACATTGCATCCACTTTCCTTGTTTTACAGAAGATGAATGGGTCCGGTATGTTCTTAGCAGAATACATGACAATTTCATGTGGTTGATGAAGCCCTTCAAGATAACAAAATATGTAATTAGGATAGTAATTGGATTGCACTCATCCGGTGGGTTGCCTGCACTCAAATCCTTCAAGAACCTGATAGTAAGTGAGGCTACCGGATCTAAGTTTGACAAAAGAGCCATGACAATAGAAGATATCATAGATCCAGATATCAAATTTGCCTCTATGATAATTGGTTATAAAATCTATAATTCGAGTAGGGAGAATTCTGTGTCTGAAACTACAATTAATATAGCATGTCAGATGCTAAGGGAAAATGTTGATTATGACCTATGTGATCTTCTTTTGAATCAACTTTTAGAAAACTTGTAGAAGATCAAGAAGGATAAGAAGAACTCGTTCAAGTATGGTGGCTTAATACTATGTCTGTTCTGTTATTATATGAATGAGCTACCCGGATCAAGTGGTTAGGTATGGCAAAATGATAGATTGGTTGCCATACAAATCAGAGACTATATGTATGGACTTGGTGATGCCAAGGCTCAAAGTACAACACTCTGGGGATACTTTAAAAACTTCCAAAGTTTGATGCAGGCCAGAGAAAGAATTCCTCAAACAATAGCTAAAAAATATAAGGATGCAGTATGCTTCATGGTAGACACTAATCAATGCCTACTGTAGGTAGTTGAGCCCAAAACAGTTTGGATTATGCCATGGGATATGAGGTTGATGAGAAAATCCTGGAGCTGCATGTCCAACACTTACTAAGTTAGCCTAAGGACCCTGAGGCAGAAAGGTTTGGAACCTTTCAAGAATTAAGTGTAAAGATACATGTTGAACTGAGACAACTAGAGATGAAAAGAAAAGTGAGAAGGGAAGTAGAGGAAATTACCAAAAGATATGGCATATCAAAGGAGGCAGTTGATACAAATAGAGAGAAAATAGAAAGAACTGAGAAAGAGAAATGAGAAGTAGAAAAAGAAAGTGTTCCGGTACAAGCCTCCTACCGAACTAGATCCTCCAAGAGCTCTGCACCTGCCACCTCTAAGAGCTCAAGAGCCTCAAAACTGGAAGCCAAGACATCTGGAAAGGGAGAAAAGAGAACGAAAATAAAGGCCAAAAGGTCATACATAAGTCAAAAGGATGATGAAGAAACAGAGTCTGATGAAGAAGTATAGAAAATGAAGAAGAAGAAAACATCCAGGGAATCCTCTACCGGTGAAAATAAAGAAGAAGAGGCAGAAGAATTTGTTGAAAGGCCTACTCTCTCTATTGATGATGTCATCGAGGTAGTCATTGTGGATGGGAATCTACAATCAATGACAAAATTTTATGATGAGTATAGTGACATAGACAAAAGGATCTTGGAAGAAGCTACAGTTAAGTACCTAAATATTTATAATAAAACATTTATTGAAATCATTTCATTAATTCCCAAAAGTTTAGAGAAGGTACTTGAACTGAGAAAGGAGAATGCTAAGGCAAAGGACTTAGAGATCTAAGAACAGATTGCTATTCAGCTCTATCCTTCCATTACTCCAAAGAAAATAAACATGATCTTTAAGGACTGCAAGGATGAATTCAGGAGCAAAGAAAGAATGAACAAACCAATGGTTGGAGAGACTGATTAGGTAGCAAAAGAAACAGAAGACATCCTCTGGAATGCCTTCAAAATATTCAACCTTCCTATCATAGAGAAAATAGATGAAGAACCTTCTACCATGGATGTTGAAGGATTAAAGGCATCAAAAGAAGAATCTCCTAAGAAAAATGTAGAAGGGTCTAAAGAGACAGATGAGGGGAAGTCTAAAGATTTGGATTCCTATGTTCTGGAAGAGGAAGTTCATGAAGAAGTCAACATCTCTCCTTTGGATTCCATTGCAGACATTCTAGATTAGGAGCTGAAGGAGAAGGAAGAAAAGAAGAAAAAGTGAGTCAAGAAGAAGAGGTAAAGGGAAGAGAAGAAGAGCAAATAGAGATCTCTGATGACAGTTCAGAGATTCCAAAAGAAAAGACTTAGTCTCTGGAAAAAGACACTGCAGAGGCAGTGAAGAATTTATTGAATAAAGAGATGATGGAGATAGATGAACTGGAACTCTTTCAAGGACCACTCAATTTTGATTCCCTCTCTCCAGTGCAGACAATGAAGATAGCATCCTTTGCCCAAGCTAAAGCAAAAGAAAAGCTTATGAACTCTCACATGGAAGATTGTGAGATGATAGAGATTGCATTAGGAATGCTGGAGAAGATCATGCCATCCTTCCAAAAGGATCCTTTGGCCTCTCCATTTGGTAACCTTAAATCTCTGATAAACTCTGTCAACACTCATTTTGATTCCTTAGAGAAATCGGTAGAAGAAAAGGTCCAAAAAGAATTTTTGGGAAAGAGATTCTCTGAAGTACAGGGACTCATAGCTAATTATAGAACCCTGGATATTGGGATAAAGAGCCTAGAAAATGCTCTTAAAGATGGTGGAGACAAGTACAAATTTTGTCTATCCTAGTATAAAGTGACAAAGGATATTGAAAAGAAGGTGAAAGAACAAGAAGGTAAACTGTCAAGTTTATCTCAAAATTTTGATCCTCTCACCACATCCATAATGAATCAAGAGTGCCAAGCTATTGCCATTATAAATGAAATAAAGAGGCTTGAAAAGGAGAAGAAGAATATAATAAGCAGGACGAGTGAACTTAGAGGGATAATTATCCCTAAGTTAGAGGCAATGCATGAGACCTTAACTGATGCTCAGACCATAGCCCGGACCAGTGATCCGGTAGACTTAAGAAGGGGCAGAAGCTTATGCATTTTTGTTGAATGGTCACATCTCAATTTTGGACAAGATGAAGCAGAGTTGGGCAACATAATTTGTACAGTTGAAGATCACTTTTGTGGATATACTTAAGTATATGTAAGTATAACATGTATATATACTTATGCGGCTATGTATAGGTTGATTTTTGAAAATTTTGGTGTATGGATTCAACTCTTTGCCATTGATGTCAAAGGGGGAGTGAGGAGTAGTGAAAAATGTGGAATCCAGCTAAGGGGGAGCTCTGATAAAAGTGTACATAAGACAGAGCATCAACCAAGGGGGAGTTTGCTACAACACTTAGTCATTTTTCACTAAGTGTTGCCATCAATGCCAAAGGGGGAGATTGTTGGCAAGAGACATTGTGTGGCTTCATGATTGTTGTCATTGATGGAAACAAAGTCTATTGCACACATCCGTAGAGCATAGTATGCCTATATCGGAAGTCAGATTGAAGAGTGTTTTGGTCTAGTGAACAAGAACAGAGCATGCAGCAAGGTTTGACAATCAGGTCCGGATCTCTCAGATGGTGTAACTCAGCAAGTTGCAGACTTGGGCAAGTTAAGAGGAGAATCATGAATATTATATTCTAGAGATTGAGCCTCCGATGATGAATCATGGAAAAGATATGAGCATCTAAGTGTTGGGTTCTAGACAGGCAGAGTAGACTGAGGAAGAACTGACCGGTAGAGTATTAGACTTCAATTCAGATGAGTAATTGATGTTGATCAAGCTATTTGAGGGATCATACATGGTTGGCCAACATGATTGATGACTTCTATGTCTATATTTTTGATATGCATCACATATTAAGCATGGAATCAGCTGACAGATTAGTGTTTTGTAAATATCTTGAATATTTTAGTTGCCGACTAGAAAGATGTTGAAATCCTTGGTGCGGATATATATACCAGATGGATTTCGGTATGAAGGGTGTGTGTGTAGATATAGTATGTGAGGAAAAGCAGAGATAAGTGTGGAAGTAGCAATACAAGTCCGGTATGTGATAGAACAACAGCACTAAAATCAAAAGACGAATGAAGTGCATTAGGTCAGTATATTGAGCCTAACTAGAATTGAACCTCAGCACATATGGATGCCTCTCATCAGTTCAAACACCTGGTTACCTTCTAAAAACTTTGTAGACAATGAGTCTCTTGTAGGCAGTGTGCCTCTTGTGAGCAGTGTGCTCAGGCAGTGAGCCCTAATTGGCAAGTGCCATTTTTGTACTTCTTATTCTTTTAACAGAGAATACAATTTTGGGTTAGTCACCCCGTGGTTTTTCCCTTAACAGGGTTTTCCATGTTAAAATCCTTGTGTTATGTGTGTTGATTTATTTTCTGCTCTCATGATTATATATGATTATTTGTTTTGATGCTGCTCAAATTATAAAAGGAAAAATAAAGTAAAGTTATTAGAGATAACTGATTCACCCCCCTCTCAGTTATCTACCTTGTTTCCAACACAAAGTCCTTAATGATCTTTTGCTGATCATGTCGTTAGACCAAAGTCATCACATTACTAAAGTTTGATCCACAAACAATAGACAAAGAAAAAGATTATGCCCCCATCATAGCATCTCTAGCTTTTGGCATCCTTGAGTAGCATAGGAAGACATAATGACAAAAATCCAAGACTTTGTAAGTTAACTTGTTCACAAAACATTCTTGCATTATGTGTCTTTTTGCCGTAATTGATATAGAGTTAATTTGAGTGTTTCGGTATAGTGTTCTGCTTTTTCTTTAGATAGGTTTGTGCCAAGATTTTTGCCATGGGAAGCTTGTTTTTTTGTTGCATGCGCTTGTCTAGTTAAATGTATCACAATTCTTTATTGGTATCCTCTTAGAAAAGGTGGCATTCAAGAATCCAAATCCGTAACCAGGTCAAGGAGTTGCCCCCAGTTTTAGACAAAGGATCAACTTATTATGGGTGATATGACAAATAGACACAGAGAGACGGACCCTAAGGGACTGACCTAGTGCCTCGGGGGCTCATTGCTAAATGGCCTTGCCTACGTGACAACACAGAGGCAACGTAGTTCAGGGTAAAGCTGATGGACCTAAGACCTAGGCGATGGCAAAGATGCAGAATGGCATGGACAATAGGACAGATGACACTCAAAGGAAAGAAGAGAAAAGAAGCAGGGTGGAGTGGAGCGGAGCGGAGCCTCTGGGGTGCATTGAGAATGGCCTTGCCTATGTGATAGCTTAGAGGTGACGTAGTTCAACAATGGTTCAAAGGACTAGTTCAAGATGAATGATATGATGGATACAAGAGACATAAGGTCACAACAAATGGAGGAAGTGGTTTGTCGCAGATAGCACATGTTTACCAAGTTTTCACCACTTGCTTTTATTTGCACGAAAGCTAAAAGTACACATGATGCCTGTTTGCCAGGTTTTCATCATGGTACCTATCCCAAGTGCCTGTTTGCCAGGTTTTCACTAAAGGATGATATTTTTGTTATTTTTCTATTTTTTTGATTTTTTTTTTTCAATTTTTTAAATTTTTTGAATTTTTGAGGACTCCCTTGCATTGGGATTTTACATATAGAATTTACGAAGATGCATGTTGTTGATAGGATCATCAAATAGTTCACCTTTAGATGTAGCTAATTGATATGCTCCTAACCCATAAGCCTCAATGATGACATAGGGGCCCAGTCAGTTGTGTTCAAATTTGCCTTTCTTTTCTCTATCTTGCTAATTTTTAGGATTTTCTCTAAAGACTAGATCACTGACCTGGAATACTTGGGGATTTACCCTATGGTTGTAGATTCTGGACATTCGTTGTTGATAATCTTATAGGTGATTAAAGGCCTATTGCCTTCTCTCCTTGAGTAGCTCTAATTCTTGAAGTCTGGACACTTTGTTTTCTTCATCAGATAATGAAACTCGCAAGGATCGGATCTCGACTTCAATGGGCAAGATAGCTTCAGATTTATAGACCAGGGAGTATGGTGTTGCACCTATGGGTGTGCAGATGCTTGTACAATAGGCCCACATCACAGGATTTAATTGGACATGTCAGTCACGGCTGACATCATTAATAGTCTTCTTTAGGATTTTCAAGATGGTTTTATTTAATGCCTCTGCTTGGCCATTGCCTTTAGGGGTAATAGGGGGTTGAAAAGCAGTGTTGGATGTGGAATTTGTCACATAGTTCCCTAACATCTTGATTTTTGAAAGGTCATCGATTATCCATGACAATGGACGAAGGGATGCCATAGCGACAAATGATATAGTTCAAGATAAACGAGGCAATCTGCTTGCCTATGATGTTGGCTAAGGGCATGGTTTCAATCCACTTTGTAAAGTAATCAATGGCAGTGATTATGAATTTATGGCCGCTGGATGAAGGAGGGTGAATCTTGCCCACTAAGTCGAGTCCCCACTGATAGAAATGCCAAGGAGTCATTAACGACTGTAGCTCCTACGCTAGTGCATGTATCAAGTTCCCATGGATTTGGCACTTCTTGCACTTCTTTACAAAATGATAAGAATCTTGTTCCATGGTTGGCCAGTAGTATGCCATGCGTATGAGTTTCTTGGCTAGGGTAGGTCCACTAGAGTGGGTCTCGCATATACCATCGTGCACTATTTAGGGTGGTTTGATATTCCTCACTATCGAGACATCTAAGGAGAGTACCATCGAGACCTCTTTGATATAGGGTATTGGTGAAAATGGCATACCGGGATGCTTGACGGATGAAGGTTTGTTTTTGGTTACTGGAGAGATCAAGTGGGAGGGTATTCTCTTTAAGATAGGTAAATATTTTTCCATAGAGGGGGAATCAGATCCAACAATGTGGAAAATGATATGGGATTCAAGGTGTCATATGCAGGACAGGACACTAGCTCTACCAAGAACTCATAACGTGATTGATTATTTGCAATATCAAGGAGAGATGCAATCATTGCCATGGCATCTGTAGCTTTGTTCTCAATCCTTGGTATCTACTCAAAAGAGATCTTGACAAAGTATTCTTTGAAGTTATCTACCATTCATTTGTAAGGGATTAATTTCTCATCTTTTGTCTAGTAGTCATCATTTACTTGATTGATGACCAGCTGTGAGTCACCATACACCTGAAGTTCTTGGATATTCCATTCAACTGCTAACTTGATGCCAATGACTAAGGCCTCGTACTCTACCACATTGTTAGTGTAGGGGAAGAGTAATCTGTATGATTTAGGAATGGTGTCACCACTAGGGGTGATCAACAAGATACCTACCCCTGATCCATGCTGAGTATATGAGCCATCAAAATACATTTTCTAGGTTGCTATGGTTATGTGAAGGATAGCCTCATCTGGAAAGTCAAAGCTCAAAGGGATATCATATATTAAAGGTGCATCTGCTAGTTGATCTGCAAGTACTTGGCCTTTTATTATTTTTCTGTCTATATATTCAATGTCGAATTCACTAAGAAGCATGACTCATTTGGACAATCTACCTATTAAGGCTGCTTTGTTGAGCAAGTATTTGAGTGTATCAATTTTTGCTACCAGTTTGACTGAATGTGACAGCATGTAATGTCTCCACTTTTATGAGGCGAAGACCACAGCGAGACATGCTCTTTCAATGGACATGTATTGCAGTTCACATCCAACAAGTGTTTGACTGATATAGTAGATTTCTTGTTCTTTCCCTTCATAATTTTGTTGTGTGAGGAGAGCTCCCAGAGCTATTTGTGTGGCCAATATATACAGTAGCAGAGGTTTACCTTGAATCGGTGGCATCAATACAGGTGGCTTCATGAGATACTCTTTTAACTACTGAAATGCTTGTTCACATGAATCATTCCATTTGAAAGGGACATTCTTATGTAGAAGGTGGGAAAATGGGTGGCACTTGTCTGCCAATTAAGAAATGAACCTTTTGATAGATTGTAGTTTTCCCTGTAGGGACCTTAGCTAAGTGAGATTCTTAGGAGGTAGCATTTCCATGATGGCCTTCACTTTAGTTGGGTTGATATCGATTCCATTAGCAGACACTATGTATCCAAATAGCTTACCTGATGTAACTCCAAACACACACTTCTTTGGATTGAGGCACACATTAAACTATTCCAGTCTTTTGAAGATTTTGTTCAATACTGCTAGGTGTCCTTCTCTTGTGAGTGATTTTGCCAGGATGTCATCAACATAATCTTCCATTATAGTGTGCATCATGTCATGGAAGATTGTGGTCATAGCTCTCTGATATGTTGCGCCGGCATTTTTCAAACCAAATGGCATGACACACCAACAATAGGTGCCCCAAGGACATGTGAATGCAGTCTTATGTTGGTCTTCAAGTGCAATTTTTATCTGGTTGTATCCGAAAAAACCATCCATTAGTGATAGCATGGTATGCCCTGTCGTGAGATCTACAATAATGTCAATGTTTGGTAGGGGAAATCATCTTTCAAACAAGCTTTGTTCAGGTCCTTGAAGTCATTACATATTCAGACTTTGCCATCTGGTTTGGTAACTAGTACTATGTTTGAAATCCACTTAGGATAATCTATTGGTTTGATGAATCCGACATCTAACTATTTCTTCAGCTCTTCTTTTACCATGAGGGCCACATGTGGGTTCATCTTTCTGAGTTTTTGTTTTACTGGCTTAGCTCCTAGAGCTAAGGATAAGTGATGCATTATGAGATTCGGCTCTAGCCCTGGAATGTCTGCATATGTCCAAGCAAAGTTGATTTGTTTTCTCTTGAAGAAGTCGGTGAATGCTGGCTTTTCTTATTCTGTCAAAGACTGTGCCATGTGGATCATTCTGGGATTATCACCTGTGCTAACATTGATTGGTTCTGCTGGTTCTATCAAGATTGAATATCTCTCCTGATGTATAAGATTGGGTAGAGGGTCAAGCCTTCCATCTTCGGCGCCTCAGAGAGGTTTTCACCATTGGCTATGTCTATATTTTTACTTTTTTCATGATCTAACACTGCCATAGAACAGTTTTCACCATTAGATATTTCTTTCATTTTAACATTCTTTTTTCATGATCTAACACTACCGTAGAACAGTTTTCACCATTAGATCTTTCTTTCATTTTAACATTTTTGAGACTGAAAGGCTTGGCACTCTCTCCAAAATAGGCCTTCTCATTGAGTTCTATGGCATAGCCAGCTCTGTGGTCCCCTGCGGGTATATGATCTCTAAGCTCAAGATAATCTATGATGGATTCATCATTCTGAAAGGTATCGAGCTCAGAGGTAGTGCCCTATAAGTCCCAATCTATGAGTTCGAGGTGCACCAATGGTAGGGGGTCATTGGGTTGGTCTAGTTTGATGGTTTTGATGGTTAAGATAGATTTGTTGTGGATGTCATTATAAGCATGGACAAAGTCTGTGATGGTACTCTCTATTAGCAGATCCGTCAAGGGGGGTATCATTCTTTCCTCATGACTTTCGCTATTGTTATTACATGGGTTGGACTCTAGTGGTCTAGCCCTTGGACCTTGTCTCTCATTTGCATGGGTTGGGTCATACTCGTGGACAATATCGATACCTTTTTCATCACAATATAGCTCTAAGAGACTATCCCACTCATACTCATTAGAATTAGTCGCGCTTCCTAGTTGCAGTTTCTGAATTTGATCAACTAGATTACTAGCAGATGTTTCTAGTTGTTTACCTTTATTCTTATTTGCTCTATTGGTTCTAGATGTGCCAGTGTAACCTAGCCCTATAGTGTCTCAGGCTGTCAACATGTGAGGTTGGATGGGTTCAGTGATACCATCTTTTCTTGAACCGAGTGGACCATGTCCTTCATACCCCATTCTTTGTAGCATTTGGAATCCTTGACCATATTGTTCAGTTTGTATAGTGGTGTGATGGTCTTGTTGTGTTGATGAACTGCCTTCATCCTTATATAACCATTGCAGGATATCATTTTTATTGCTCTCATCTTCGAGGCTTCCCAATTTGATAAATGGACCTTTGGTAGTTTTGTCTGCTTTTGATTTTCTCAGAGTAGGTCTTCCATATGATTTGGGAGATAGGGGGAGTTGTGCCAAACAGAGGGATTGAGAGATTATGTACTCACCCAGGCCCTTATCTTTGAGTTTGAGGTCTGGTTGAGAAGTCTTTGAAGTAGAAGCAAGTGAAGCTGGGTCAACATGAGATGAGGATGAAGTAGAGGCATGGTTGTTAGGAATCACAACTTCAGGTTTAGATTGAATGGAGTTGTAATACTAAAATGGATTAGGGTCACCTTGGATGGTGATCTCTTAGCGTTCATAAGGGAACTTAATACACTAGTGATATGTTGATGGCACTACTTTCAGAGCATGTATCCATGGTCTCCCAAGAAGAATGTTATATGCTAGCTCCATATCGAGGACTTGACATGCCACATCTTTTACTATAGGTCCCACTATAATTGGTAACGTAACAGTTCCTTTGGAAGTTCTCTCCACCTCATCGTAGGATTTGATAGTGATTTTCTTTTTTGGATCTATAGCTTTCTCTATGAACCCCAATGCAAGGATTATCTTTAAGGTGCCAATATTCAAACCAGCTCCTCCATCACTTATGACCCTTTTTATCTTGTGTTTTTGGTTGAAGGCTTCAATATGAAGAGAGGCATTATGAGGTTGGGTGATTGACATATCATCCTTTTCAGTGAATGATAGGGAGTGAGGTGAGGTAATGTGACCTACCATGGTTTGAAACTATTCTTCAGCGACGTTTGTTGGAATGGAGGCTTCAGAAAGTGCTTTGTCAAGTATGGCCCTATGGGATGGGGATAGATGCAGAAGTTCCAGAATGGAGATGTGTGCTGGTGTCTTATGAAGTTGATCCAGGATACTGTACTGATTAACTGGAGGGGCAGAGGCTCCTCTAAGAGTGACTCTATTACTGCGGGTGGTAACATTACAATCTAGATCTTTGTTTATAGTGATCACATTGATGCGTGAATCACATTCTGAGATATGGTTAACAACATAGTCAAAGGTGACATTTGTGTAATTAGTGTTGTTAGTTCCACTATTGTTTTGGTTGGAAGGTCCTCCCTACTCGTAGTTGGGAAGAGGATCTTTGAATGCTTGGTGATCATTGTTAGAGGTACGTTTGTCAAGTGACACTTTGTTTTGCTTGATCAAATCTTGGATAGTGTGCTTGAGTGTAATGCAATCGTTGGTTTTGTGCCCCCTATTTCAGTGGTACTCACAAAAATCATTGTCATTCCACCAAGGAGGTTTGACTTTTGGTTCATATTCCTACACCATTGGAAGTGTTATGATCTTACTTGTGATTAACTTCTATAGGGCGATTTCCAATGATTCTCCCAAAGGTGTAAATTTTCTCCTAGGTTGAAAATTTGTAAACCGTGATTCAATGTTTCTTGGTTTGTTTTGTGGGGGATTGTTTTGAGGGTTTGATAAGTTGAAGATTGATTGTTTTGGTGCCACATTCTTGGCATCTACCACCCCATCGTTCACAATGTTTTTGTTCTTTGTTTAGAATCTTGGTTTATCTACGTTGGTGTTGGTACTAGGAGTGTCCTTATATAGCTTTATTTGACCCTTTGCGATTAAAGCCTTTTCAATGATTAGACCCATCTCAATGACCTTACTAAAGGAAGTAGGACATTGGATATGTATCTGATATCTTAGGTCAGTTTGTAAGTTATGGACAAATATTTCTAGCATTTGTTTTTCAGACATTTGATGTGGGCACTTACTTGCCAACTGTCTCCATCTTTGTAGGAAGGCAGCAAAAGATTCTGCACCTTTTTGCTTGGTGTTACAAAGATCTAAGATTGAGGTGTCATGCTCAATATTATAGGAGAAGTGTGTGACAAATTTGTCCACAAGTTCGTTAAATGTTCTAATGCCGGGTGGTAATCTAGAAAAGCACTCCATAGCTTGTCCTCCTAAGCTGCTTGGAAATCGTCGCATAAGATAAGTATCATTGTGGGTGACTTCAAGACATGCAGCGTTAAATTCCCTAATGTGGTCCCTAGGATCACCCTTTCCTCGATATTTATCAAATTTTGGCACCTCAAATTTAGAGGGGAAAGGTATCATGATCAAGGTTCTATCAAAAGGATATGGTGAAATATCCTCTAGGGAATAATGCTTAGTTGATGCTCCTATTTGTATGTCAGTGAATTATTGTTGTAAAGCTTGGATCTATTGGGTCATTAAGCTTAAGACATCTGTGGAATCAATGGTTGCTTTGCTTTTGTCTGGGTGTATTTCCCCATGTGTGCTTCCCTTAGAGTTTCTTTCTTCCTCAGGTTCTTTTAGAGCTTCTACGTCAAAATCTTTAGGGAACTTGACTCTTAGTTGTGCTAAGTGGAGAAAGAATTTGGTAGGGTCTTGGGAAAGTACCTTATCCGTTATGCGTTGAAATCTTTAGTCTTGCTATGTTTGGAGGACCTCTTCCATAGAAATTTCATCACTTTCATGAGAGGTTGGAATAGTTTTCTTAGCTATTTCAATCTATTTTTGTTTTTGGGACCTCATTAAGACCATGCAAGGTGATTAGAGATGGGATGAAGTGAGTTTGAAAGACTTGAGCAAGGGTACTAGAATGTGCCAAGATTTGAGCAAGGTTCTCCTTAGATCTAATTGGTGTCAAACAAGTTGGGTGCACAAAATGATAGTCAAAGTAAGGATGATAGAAATCTGTTTACTTGATGTGGACTAGTTTTGCACAAGCCACTAGTGAAGTTCCGAGAGAAAAGGATAAGTGATCCTTGATGGTGGAGACTCACTAGGTTTGATTGAGGTTTTGATGTGATCAAGAATAGCTTGGTTGTAACCTTGTTGGATTTTTGAAGAATTTTGTGAGATTTTGGATGATGTAGTGTGGGAAAAGCAGCTATGGTGTGAAAGAAGAGTGAAATGGTTGGCTTGCACAATTTTAAATAGATCTTGGGAAAATTGAAATAGGTTTGAAATGGGTTTCTAAAAAGTTGAAAATTTTTCTCTTGGGAAGTATGGAATAGCTCTCTGGTTCGGATGCACAGCAATAAATGTACTGAAACAGAATGTAAAAGTGCCGTAGGTCGAAGCAAATGCGCTAATCTGGCAATTTTTAAATGTGCCACAACAATGGTCAAATGCACTGTAAGTCTAAGCAGATATGCCACAGGTCACAACAGATGCGCCGTTTTGGTTTTCAGTTTGAATTTTGTAGAGTTTTGGCATGTTTTTCAAAAAAATTCTATTTTTTAGTTGGAAACTTGGTCTTTTCTTGAATTTTGATTTTCAATTATGGAAAAAGACACAGCAAGCACATAGAAGTTTTAATGATTTTTATCTTTTGTTATTTTTTTTATATTTTTGGACTTTTGACACAAGAACAAATCACAACCTAGGTTGGAATGGACAATATTGGTTGAGTCCCCTAGCTATGCATATTCAAAGCATGTAGCTCTAGGGTCTAGAAGCACCGGCTCCTCTCCACGGCACTCACTTCTCATGCATATGTGATCCGGGTTTCCTTAGGCTCGTACCCTCACTAAACCATAGGATTGTCCCTACTACCTCTACTATGAATCACATGAATCAGATCCGCTTCAAGGTTCCACCTTTTGTGTCAACAAATAGGGGTTTTTGGTATACCAAACAAGTGGCTAAGTAGTCAAGGCAACCGTTCGAGTGGTTACACATGTGGTAGCGCTACTCTCTGTTATGGTGTCTCCCAACCTCCAAGGGTTACGCCTTGGAGGGTTTTGGGGGAGGTTGGCCATCGGTGTAACATAGCGGCACTTGTTGTAGGAAGCTTTCTCCTCAAGCACAATTTATTTAAAGTGGATCGGTAGGGCTTGGCTTTAGCCTGTATCCACTCAGGGTTGTTCCCACTTGGATAGGGGGGCATCCAAGGGTAGGCCCCTCTAAAGGTTATACAAAAGGAATAACAAGTCTGGCGTTCTGGTCACCCAGTAAAGGGGAGAGCATAAGCCTATTGTCATTCAACAAACACAGAAGACAGTGATTAATCCAAACATATTTAAAAGGAAAAAAACTAAATGCCCTATCTACTTGGGCACTCACGCATTTGTTAACTTTGAAGTGTTTAAAGATAGCAATAGTTCATTTCCCTTTGTGAGATAGCAGTGTTTTAATCTTTGCAAAGATAGCAGTGATTGTTCATTACTATCCTCCTAGTTAAGGACTATGTGAGATTTGCATGCATGCATTTTTATTTTATTTTTTACTTTTTCCCTTAATTAATCTAAGATGAGTTAATTAACATAGCTAAATGATCTATCCAGCTCCTAATCCTGCAAGACAAATGTTAGAGTCAACCTGAAAAATCACTAGAAATCCTAAAACCATAGTGAAGATCAGATGCACCGCTTAACAGTCTGTATACGCAGAAACATAGACTGTAAGCGTCGTTTTACAAATGCACTAAGATAGATGTCAAAAGTGTAGGAATAAGAGACAGAAGCGCCAATTTAACAGATGCACCGTATAAAGGAATGTAAGCACCATGCTGGAGGGTTAATGCACCGTAATGCTACAAGTGCCAGAATAGGAGGTATATGCACCAACTCAGAGGATGTATGCGTCAAAATTTTGCATGCGCCGTAACAGGTTGTATATGCACCACGTGATTTATCAAATGCGCCATTTGAACCTTTTAGAAGCACGTATGAAATCTGTATGGAACCTGTCACTCAGAAACTCAAATTTTTGGTTAGATTAGGGGTAAGAGCCCCACGGTGGGTAGCACAATTGTGATGGGTAAAATGGGACGAATAAAACTAATTATAAAAACCCAAAACATCAATAGAATGTGCAAGTAAATAAGGATTTAAGATAAGAGAGAGATACTTACAACCTTTTTACCTTGTGATTTCCATTGTTTGCCTATTCTCTTTTGACCTTTTGGTGATGAAGATGGCCCTTAGGAAGCTTGCTTCCTTGCTTCGATTCCTCAAGATGACAAGGAGAAACAACTCAGATACTTGTTGTGTTGAAGATGAGCTTCTACACAATATGGAATGGATGATATGTGAAGTGATGTGAAAGTGGGGTGCCAATGGTGCACTATAGATTCTACAGCATAAGTTTACTCGAAAGTTGGATATGTGAGATAGAAGAAGAGGGTTGTATTTATAGAGTTGTGTGAGAGAAGATCAATGGTGTAGAAGAAATTGGAAGATCAATGGTAGAGGATGTTTGAGAGAACGTCCGTGAATAGAAGAACATGCGTTATTCAAAAAGATGCTTTGTTAAGTTAATTGCTTTCTTGATGAGGATGAGTTTTCATTTCTTAAATTAGAATATATTTTTCTAATTTAAGAGCTTTGTTGATAGCTTTAAATCAGTTAACTTAGCTTTTGCTTTTGCATGACAAGAAGAATTTATTTTTAGAAGATTTTGAAGATTTTTTAGAAGATAAGAAAGCATAATTAAATAAATAAATTTATTTAATTACTTGTAGATAATTTGGAAGAATAAATAAAATATTTAAATATATTTTATTTTATTTTTTGAGATTTAGATTTAATTTAAATAAATTTACAATTTATTTAAATTTGGAAGAATGAATGATTTAATTAAATAATTAAAATTATTTAATTATTTAGAAGAATAAAGTTGATATAGATGAAATTAATTAAATAAATGTAATTTATTCAATTAATGGGAGAGAATGAATCAAATAAATAAAATGATTTATTTATTTATTGATAGAGGAATATTAAGATGAAATAAATATTTAAAATATTTATTTAAGTAGAGTCATGTCATTTTTAGGTGTATACATGGAGAATAGGACCTATGGATCCTCATTCATTAACATTGTAACAAGCCATCTCTCATTAACCAAAATTAACCATCTTAATTAACATTAAGAATAAGGTCATGATTAATATAATCATAATTAAGAAAGGAAAGACTCAATAACATAATCAAATTAAACATGCATATCTTTTCTGGATATTTCAAAATTGAAATTTACAACAAATCTAAAGACAACATATTAGTGAATACCTTTCACTATACAATTTCAAAGTTATGCTCATGGCATCATTGATAAGTTTACACATAGTAATTGACTATCAAGTCATATAAAATAATGTATTGTATCTATAGTTTTCACATCTTTCTTCATAAGTCTCAGCTTGTGTTCTTCTTGGGAAGAAGAGCATCACCCGAGTGCTTTTCCTCCAACCATAGACCGATGGTCCCCCACACAACTTCCTTCCTAGAAGCGCCCCTACCCTTCATGAAGGGAATAGATATATGGAACCAAGTGGTTTGTCATTTGAGTATCTGGTGAACATTGTGTCTTTCATAATACTTCATAGTCATACAACTATAGATCCACTCTAACTATGTATGACAAGTGTACTGGAAGCATTATGCCATCCAGAGCATAGTGAATTGACTAATGCATGCAGATATAGATGCATTACTTTAGCTAAAGTTTTATATTCATAAACATTTCACAATGAAAGTATTCAAATGTCCACACACCTTGACTTGACTTTGAAGCTATCTCATCCTACAGTGTTCATAGTTTGACCTCTCTAGGTCATGGAAAAGATGGGTTCAATTCACCCATAGTCCACTTATCTTGAACTTTTGACTCCAATTCCAAGAGTGCATCTAATTTTTATCCTATGGTGTTAAGAAAAAAGGGAATATGTGGCTCCACGTCACCCTTTTCCTATGCTTTCTTTTCCAAGTTCATGGTTTTAGTTATTATGACCATCCCTAGTCTAAGTTTCTATGATTACCTTGTTTCAAGGTTTTCATCAAATCACTTCAACTATAACATATACCATTATAGGCTATTAAGTAGTCAATATCAAATAGTCTTTTTATCAAAAGATTTCAAAAGAGTTTCTTGCCACCCTACACTTCATCCATGAAGCATTGCTATTTAATAAAGAGATAAAACCATAAAATGTTTTCAATAATGAGTTTTCACACTCGATTAAATATTATTTTCTACATGGAAATAAAATGACAGTCGAAGGTTATACATTGACCCGTAACATTTGACATGCACTTACTGTAGTTCATACATTATTACCAATAAGAACTAGTTTTTCCCTCAAGGTTACTAAGAGTCTTATTACTATTATCCTATATCAAGATTACACCTGAAGGTATATAAAAAAATATGTAGTCTTACATAAGAAAAACAAGTTTTTCACTTCTTATTTCATGTTCCTCGAAATCCACCTTGGCATGGCATTGTCGATAACATTGACTTTCAAGATTGTCTGTTCTTTGTATTAAGTTTGGCCATCAACCTTAATACTATCTTATCTTTCAAAAGAAATTAAAAAAGTGGCTCGTAGCCTACTCACATGGCTTAACCTTATAGTATACATGGCTCTCAGCTAACTGATATGGTTTATCAATATATAACATGGCTCTTGGTGATCTTGATAATATTTATCATTATAAGCATGGCTCTCTGCCAGCTCAATAGTTTTTATTAGACATACAAATGATATGATATAAGAATATAGTATTACTAGTACTTCGACCATATAGGCCGTAACTGGCTATCATCACAACCATTGCATATGATAGCAAGGTATTACTCATGTAGTTGGCCACGAAGGCCTTAGACATATAAAGGCTATTGTTTATGATAGCATTACATTGTACCTACACTCGGCCATGAAGGCCTTATCAAAAATATAAAGCACATAGTTACTATCTTCACAGCCATCGATTAACCATTGAATGACCAAGAAATAGTGGTATTAACATGAAATGTAATACACGACTATAAACACAGTCTTACCTATAATGATATGCTCGCATCTGAATACAGCTTGCTAAGGAATATGCCTATCGAGGTGAGCATGGTTCCTTCCTTTTAGTTCCCAAGCCTTAAGTCTCTTATTTGTGACTTCTATAGAAATAAAAATAATGCTAATCCTCAACACATCCCATGACAAAAGACTCCCAAAACTCTTTCTTTTCATGCATTTGTTTTCTCCCACTCATAACTATCACCCTTCACATTGAAGGTGGTAAGTCAGTTGGCACAGGTCATGCTAACTCATGGGTATCTTGGCTCTTCAAGGGCCATATCTCCCATTTTAGGAGTATCTGCAGAGTTAAGCTTTGGTTAAGTTCACATCACCCTCCACTCACTCTACATTTTGTGGGTAGTGATATGGTGGACAACAAGCAACATACAATATTAACATATATATAATGTGTGACTACTATAAGTGGGTCAATAAGTAATTATGTTTAACATAATATTGATTACATCTAAATGATGTAATAGGATTATCGCAATAACTTAGGTTATCACTTAAATTATACTACCTTCATTAAGGTAGTATCATTAATATGTGAATATGGGGTCAAGTCCTCTCGCCCTCTTCACCATATTAAACTATAATCAAAATAATTAAACAATAATCACAAAATTAACTAAACAAATAGATACATGAATAAAGGAAAACTTCTACATCCAACCAGGTTTACTTTCGTCTGCATAAATGTTTTGAGAACTTAATCTAGTCGAATCAACGTTGATGACATTGAGAGACCATAACTCATCTTGCTGAAATTGGTCAAATTTGAAACTCAACTAAACAAGGAAAAGACTTATACTCACACTATCTCACAAAAGTTTAACTTTGATACTCAGATGGCATTATGATCTTTTCCCAACATCTATTTCCTTCTCCCTTGGTGATACTCTCCTTCCATCTTCAAGGAAAGATTCTTTTCTTGGCTAGACTCACAATCATATAGCCATGATAAGTGTATCATCATTTAATTCATAAACCATTATGATAAAATAATCTTAACAATATGTAATCCCATTCTTAATATAAACATAAATCAATATCTATGTAATCAATGATTTTACTTGATATTTTCTATAAACATCACATCATTAATCTAAGATTAATTATCCTGTTTACCACATAAAGTAAGCTTAGGCTAAATCAAAAGTTGGGGATGTAACAAACATAGAAAACAACTAGCTCTTCTCAATGAAATATTGCATGAGTGGTGGCTGATGTGAAAATGCTTATTTGTTTTGAGACATGTCAAATTTTATCCCATGGTGGTGGTGTAGGAATACACACAACACTAAGAGGGGGGTGAATCAGTGTTGATAACAATTTTAACACTTTTTATACCTTTTGATTAATTTAATTTCACAATTATAGAATTCTTCAGATAGAACAAAAATTATGCAGAGTATCAACACAAAATTTGACACAAGAAATTTCCTGAGTGGAAAACCCTCCTGGGGTATAAAAACCACTCAATTGCCTCACTGGCTTAACAAAAATTTCAAATTACAGCTATCTCACTAGCATTACAATTCTGCCTCACTAGCATATTGTACCTCTCTGCATGTCTCACTAACATTACAACATCAAAAATTCAATGAATAGTACAACTCAGGGGGTTTCCCTATTTCAATAAGATCAATACATTATTTCTCCTTTTCAAAAACAAACAAATGTATATTTTCCTTCAACTATCATCATCATATTAAACATCATCTTCACAACAATCAATCAAATTTGATCTTCAAAGTATTTCATACCTCTATCTCTGCAAATCAATCTCAAAACAACTCAATTCATACTTTTCAATTTCATAGACTCTTTCACTGCAATACTGAAAAATTTAACCTTCTCCAAAATTATTTTTCAAAGCTTTAGCCTTCTCTGAGGAAATATTGTTCTGCTCTGATCATAAAAAAAAAATCCAACCTTGATTGCACAATTACACCTCCAAAACTGAACAAATCTCACTATCCAAGAAGATGTCTCTTCATGTCAAAATATACCTGCAATCAATAACAAAATACATCTTGCAACTAATTATCCCATGCTCTGAAAAACTTTCTCACACTCTTCAAGATCATCTCTTATCTATAACAACACCCACCTACCATTCAAAATCTCTCTTTATACAAAATGAACTTCCATCATACAATATCTTCAAAAATTGGTTCAACTTCCAACATCATATTTTATTCATATCACATTCTCTGAAAGAAATAAAAACTAAAAAAAAACATCATGAAGATTACATTCTTTTCATATTCTGTGTCATAGGAAACCTTCCAAATCTGACAAAAACATCTTAACAAACTTTGTAACTTCAAACCTTCAAAACTTCACATCTCTTGGGCTTCGCTGTCTCACAAGAATAGAAATAAACTTGATTTTCTTACCTTTTCTTAACACAGAAACCATCAAATTTAGGATATGCCAACTAGACTCCGTTTAAAACTCCACCATCTGATGAGGAAACCCCGCCAACTATCATTCAAAACATAGCCATTGATCGGCTTTTTCGCGCCCACCATTTGAAGCTTACACTGGCTCAACCGAACACCTAACACAAGGGGCCGGTAAAAACAACGAGGCACATACCCTCAAGTCATTACTTAAGACACGATAACCTCCTTGACCGGTCAACAGGAGATTAAAATAAAAGTGCTTTGACAGTTTTTAAAAAGAATTTATGATAATGACTTGGGACATTTTTAAAGAACTTTGACATACATATGGAGAGTTAGACATTTGCAGCATTATAACATACTACATATAGCCTGATGTAACAATAGAACAACTTGTGAATATTTTTGCAGGATATACAATAGACACAACTTGTGAATATGACAGACCAATTCGTGGAAGGCAACAAATGATATTGACCAATGAACTTACAAGACAAAACTTGAAAAACAAATATCACACCTTGAAACAAATGTCACACCTTGGAACAAATAAGTCAAGTATACCATTTGAGACTAAGCAATTGTGCACTGAGATGACCAAGACTAGGTAACTGTGATTCATTGAGATGATCAAGACTAGGCAATTTTGATTCACTGAGATGATCAAGACTAGGCAATTTTGATTCACTGAGATCCACTGAAACTTCACTGAAATGATTAACCCACTGTAACTTCACAAAACTGTTTCACTGATAAATCTAAGAGATCATAACCAAGATCATCAACATTTTGACATCAATGAAAAGACAACCATACTCAAAACAGAAGCACTACAAAACTCCCCCTTTGTCTTTGACATTGATGGCAAAACCATAACTCATTTCTCCCCCTTTTTGACATAAAAATGTCAAAGGCAAAAATAAATACCATAGCTAATAGATTCCTGTTCTTGTAAATGCAATCCTCTGCCAAAAAAAAAACTTTCAAATGCACTATACTGTAACACTGATCAATCTCCCACACTCTACTTTATACTAATCAAATGCACTATACTGTAACACTGCCAATTACAAAAAAAATATGTACAAAAAAATATACAAACTATGTACAAATGTAATAAGATTCAGGACATCATAATGATATAGAAAACAACTCCCCCTGAATCCAATATCTCTGTAAGTTATTGAAGAGAGACAAGAGACAGAACTCCTAATCTCTATCTCAGAGTTTTAAATGTCTCCTTTGGCAAAGGCTTTGTGAAGATGTCAGCCAATTGATCACTTGTATGCACATATTCCAAAGCAACTTCATTTTCAATCACCTTTGCCCTTAGAAAATGATATCTGATAGCAATGTGCTTAGTTCTTGAATGCATTATAGGATTCTTTGACATATTGATAGAACTTATGTTATCACAAAGAATAGACATAGGCTTTTTAACCTCAACCTTAATATCAAGAAGTGATTGTACCATCCAAAGTACCTGTGTACAACATGAAGAAGCAGCAATGTACTCAGCTTCAGCTGTGGATAGAGAAACACAATCTTGTTTCTTACTATGCCATGCAACCAATCTACCTCCCAGAAAGAAAGCTGCCCCACTTGTACTTTTTCTGTCATCAGGACACCCAGCCCAATCTGCATCTGTATAGGCAAGAAGTGTAAAATCATTATGTCT
This sequence comes from Cunninghamia lanceolata, assembly GCA_027924645.1. Lineage (NCBI taxonomy): Eukaryota > Viridiplantae > Streptophyta > Pinopsida > Cupressales > Cupressaceae > Cunninghamia > Cunninghamia lanceolata. Next base: position 11,185,414 of record BSBN01000870.1, on the reverse strand, counting down.
AGGATAAAATAAACCAAAATCAAGTGTACCCTTAATATATCTAAAGATTCTCTTAACAGCATTCAAGTGTGATTGTTTAGGACAAGCTTGAAATCTTGCAACCAAACAAACAGCCTGCATAATATCAGGCCTAGAAGCAGTGAGATATAAAAGACTCCCAATCATAGATCTATACAGAGACTGTTCTACTTTAGGTGATTCATCATTTTTACTTAGCTTATGCCTTGTCTCCATAGGAGTACCCAAAGGTTTGCAATCATCCATTTGAAATCTCTTTAACATCTCTTTGGCATATTTATTTTGTGATATAAATATTCCATTTTCAAGCTGAGATACCTGAAGACCAAGAAAGAAAGACAATTCTCCCAACATAGACATTTCAAATTCTGACTTCATAATGTTAGGAAATGAATGACTCATATCATCATTGTTACTACCAAAAATGATATCATCAACATAAATTTCAACAACCAGAATATCCTCACCTTTGATTAAATAGTACAAATTACTGTCCACACCTTTTGTGAACCCCTATTCTTGCAGAAACTTATCCAGTCTATAATACCAAGCCCTTGGAGCTTGCTTTAAACCATATAAGGCCTTTTTCAACCTATAAACATAAGATGAATTATCTTTATTCACAAAACCTTCTGGTTGTTCCATGTAAACTTCTTCTTCAAGATCTCCATTTAGAAATGCTGATTTTACATCCATTTGGTAAACTTTAAAATTTTTATAAACTGAAAAAGCTAAAAACATTCTTATAGCTTCTAATCTAGCAACAGGAGCAAATGTTTCTTCAAAGTCAATACCTTCAATTTGTGAATACCCTTTGCAAACCAATCTAGCTTTGTTTCTAACAACTTTACCTTTATCATCAAGCTTATTCCTAAAAACCCATTTTGATCCAATGACATTCTTACCTTCTGGTCTTGGAACAAGTTCCCATGTTTTGTTCTTTTCTATTTGGCTTAACTCCTCTTCCATGGCTTTAATCTAGGCTTCATCTTCGCTGGCCTCAACATAACTTTTAGGTTCCATTTCAGATATCAAGCACACATGTGCTTGATTATGTGCAGCAGCAAGCTTTCTTCTAGTTACCACACCACTGTCCTTCTCCCCAATGATCAACTCATGAGGATGATCTCTTTGATATGCCTTTGAAGGAGTCTTTGTCTTAACATCAACAGATTTTTCAGGATCTTCTTCCTCTACCTGAATTTCTTCTTCCTTTTGTGAATGATGATCAACTTCCTTGTCATGAATCAACTGCATATAGGGCTGCAAATCCTCATCCACCTTAACATTAGTACTTTCAATTATTCTTTTGAGCCTATTGTTAAAACACTTATATGCCTTGCTATGTGTAGAATAACCAAGAAATATGCCTTCATCACATCTAGACTCAAAACCACATAAGCTATCATTATCTTTCTTGATGTAACACTTACTTCCAAAAATTTTAAAATACCCAACATTAGCTGACTTACCATACCAAATCTCATAAGGAGTATAATTTGACTTTACCCTTAATTGAACTCTGTTCAAAGTATATACAGTTGTATGAACAGCTTCTCTCCAATAGACATTAGGCAGATTTGCATCATGTAGTAAGGTTCTTGCCATTTCTTTTACAGTCCTGTTTTTCCTTTCAGCTACTCCATTTTGCTGTGGAGTTCTAGGAGTGGAGAATTGCCTTCTTATCCCATGTTTTTCACAATATTCCTCAAATTCCTTTGAAGTGTACTCTCCTCCATTGTCTGACCTTAAACATTTTAGCTTGAAATTAGATTCCTTTTCAACCATCTTCTTGAAGATTTTGAATCTGTCAAATGCCTCTGATTTATGCCTTAAGAATGTTACCCATGTCATTCTTGAAAAATCATCAATTAAAAGCATAAAATATTTTTCTCCTCCCAGAGCTTTAGTCCTTGTAGGACCACACAAATCTGAATGTACCAGCTGTATAGGTTTTGAAGTAAAATACTCCTTAGGTTTGGAACTAACTTTGGTTTGCTTACGCAGCTGACACTCTTTGCATATAGTATTACTTGGTTTTGAAATATGAGGCATATTTCTGACATTGTGATTCCTGCTGATTCTCACAAGATTGTCAAAATTCACATGACCAAGTCTTCTATGCCACAACCAGCTTTCCTCAATTTGACCCATGAAATAGATATGGCTATCAACACTTTTAGTTTCTGAGTTATGAAGATTGTAGATGTTACCACTAGTCCTTAGACCTGCTGCAATAACTTTACCTGATTTCTTTTTGATCTCACATCCATGTGCATCAAAAACCACATTAAAACCATTGTCACATATTTGACTGACACTTAACAAGTTGTGCTTCAGTCCTTCTACAAAATACACATCATGTAGTGGTGTTTCATCATCAAGAAGAATTGTACCTTTGCCTTTGATCATAATGCAATCATTATTTCCAAACATAACAGATACTTCATTAATGTCTTCAAACTTAACAAATTTTTCTTTGTCTCCTGTCATATGGTTGGAACAACCACTGTCAATCACCCACTGTTCCTTCTTTTTAGCATGAAAAGCAGCTTGTGCAATCATAACATCAAGGCTCTTATTGATTACCTTAGGTTTCCAAACAAGCAACTTCTTTTCAGAACTTGAAGAAGACAGACCTATAATAGTATTCCTTATAGTTTGCTGCATTTGTAAAGAAGGTCTACAAAATTTGGCAATATGCCCAAAATTTTTACAATTGTGACACTTCAAACTTCTTAAAAACATGAATGGATTCCTTGGAAATAAATGCATTTCTCTTCTGACTCCAAATCTACATTCACTGGCTTTATGTCCAAACCTGTTGCAACAAAAACAATATCTAGTAAAGTGAGCATTATACCTGAAAGTATCACTCCTGTTGTAGTTTGTTGTCCTTATGATTGATTTGCCATTTGTACTAGCCTTTTGAGAACATTGTCCCTCTTCAAATCCAAGACCTAATTTATCTTTGAATCCTTTTTGTCTATCAAGAAGATCGTCAAGTTTATCACTACTTCTGCACATATCAAGTCTTCTTCTCAGATCAACAATTTCAGCTTCAAGTGTATGACATTCCTTGTCCTTATTATTCAACTCTTTGTCTTTATCATCAATAATTCTTACTTTCTTCAAGAGAAAGAATTAGATCAGTAATCTGTTTCTCATAACAAGTTAATTTATCATTCATGATTTCATTTTCCTTTTGAAACTGACTTCTTTGTGCAATGATTTCCTTTTTAAGTTTCTTGACTTGACTTAATGCACACATCAATTCTCCTTCAAAGTCAATAACAGCTTCACAACTGTTTGATTGTTCCTCACATTTTTCATTTTAAACTTCATTTAGAATAGCCATAAATAAAGTCTGTGCATTTTCATCAAGAAAATCATCTGAATCACTTTCAATCATATCAACATTTTTGATGAACAAACTTCTTTTCTTTTTGAAATTATTTTTCCTTCTAGAAACAAACTGTTTCTTTTTGAATTGCTTCTTATTTTCATCTTCATCACTGTCTAGGTCTTTGTAAGGACACTGAGCTGCATAGTGTCCAATCTTTCCACACTCAAAACATTTGAATGGAAGCTTACCTTTGTACTTACCAATAGATCCCTTCTTCAACTTGCTTGCAAGAGATATTTCTTGATCATCATCCAATTCTTCTGAATCAGAAATCTCCTTTTCTTTTCTGACTGATTTGAAAGCAGCTTCTTTGCTTGAAGGTATGTCATTACTAATTCTCATCTCACAAGCTGTGAAAGTGCCATGAAGTTCATCAAAGGTAACTTTGCTTAAGTCTCTTTCTTTAATAGCAGACACTTTGGATTCATATTTTGGATTTAAAGTCCTTAAGACTTTTGTAACAACTGTCTTCTCTTCCAGTGTATCACCAAGTCCTCTTATAGCATTTACAATTTCTTGTACTCTTAGAAGATATTCTGCCACTTTCTCATCATCACTCATTCTGAGACTTTCAAATTTGGCTCTGTAGGATTGCAATTTTGCTTCTTTGATTTTATCATCTCCTTGATAAATATTAGACAGTTTGTCCCATATTTCCTTGGCTGTTTTACACTCCATGATTTTGACAAGTATGTCATTCGTAAGACCACAACATAATGCATTTTTAGCCTTAGCATTATTTTCATATGCCCTTTTCTCATCAGCTGGGCTAGGAGGATTTGTAGCAGTATATGCAGTAACAATGGCAGCATACACATCATACCCCAGAGATGACAAATATGACTCCATCCTGAATTTCCAAAAAGCATAGTTAGAACCATCAAACACAGGTGCTTTATAATTTGAGTAACCTTCTTGACTTGCCATGATAAGTATTCTAGAAATATGATCTACCCAAGCTGATTAAGCTTTGACAGGGTACCAGGCTCTGATACCAATTGTAGGAATACACACAACACTAAGAGGGGGGTGAATCAGTGTTGATAACAATTTTAACACTTTTTACACCTTTTGATTAATTTAATTTCACCATTATAGAATTCTTCAGATAGAACAAAAAATATGCAGAGTATCAACACAAAATTTGACACAAGAAATTTATTGAGTGGAAAACCCTTCTGGGGTATAAAAACCACTCAACTGCCTCACTGGCTTAACAAAAATTTTAGATTAGAACTGTCTCACTGGCATTACAATTTTGCCTCACTGGCATATTGTACCTCTCTGCATGTCTCACTGACATTACAACATCAAAAATTTAATGAATGATACAACTCAGGGGGTTTCCCTGTTTCAATAAGATCAATACCTTATTTCTCCTTTTCAAAGACAAACAAATGTATATTTTCCTTCAATTGTCATCATCATAAACATCATCTTCACAACAATCAATCAAATTTGATTTTCAAAGTATTTCATACCTCTATCCCTGCAAATCAATCTCAAAACAACTCAATTCATACTTTTCAATTTCATAGACTCTTTCACTGCAATACTAAAAAATTTAACCTTCTCCAAAATTATTTTTCAAAGCTTTAGCCTTCTCTGAGGAAATATTGTTTTGTTCTTATCATAAAAAAAAATTCCAACCTTGATTGCACAATCACACCTCCAAAACTGAACAAATCTCACTATCTAAGAAGATGTCTCTTCATGTCAAAATATACCTGCAATCAATAACAAAATACATCTTGCAACTAATTATCCCATGCTCTGAAAAAATTTCTCACACTCTTCAAGATCATCTCTTATCTGCAACAACACCCACTTGCCATTCAAAATCTCTCTTTATACAAAATGAACTTCCATCATACAATATCTTCAAAAATTGGTTCAACTTCCAACATCATATTTTATTCATATCACATTCTTTGAAAGAAATAAAAACTTTAAAAAAAAACATCATGAAGATTACATTCTTTTCATATTCTGTGTCGTAGGAAACCTTCCAAATCTGACAAAAACATCTTAACAAACTTTCTAACTTCAAACCTTCAAAACTTCACATCTCTTGGGCTTCGCTGTCTCACAAGAATAGAAATAAACTTGATTTTCTTGCCTTTTCTTAACACAGAAACCATCAAATTTAGGATATGCCAACTAGAGCTCCGTTTAAAACTCCACCATCCGATGAGGAAACCCCGCCAACTATCATTCAAAACATAGCCGTTGATCGGCTTTTTCGCGCCCACCATTTGAAGCTTACACCGGCTCAACCGAACACCTAACACAAGGGGCCGGTAAAAACAACGAGGCACATACCCTCAAGTCATTACTTAAGACCCGATAACCTCCTTGACCGGTCAACAGGAGATTAAAATAAAAGTGCTTTGACAGTTTTTAAAAAGAATTTATGATAATGACTTGGGACATTTTTAAAGAACTTTGACATACAAATGGAGAGTTAGACATTTGCAGCATTATAACATACTACATATAACCTGATGTAACAATAGAACAACTCGTGAATATTTTTGTAGGATATACAATAGACACAACTTGTGAATATGACAGACCAATTCATGGAAGGCAACAAATGATATTGACCAATGAACTTACAAGACAAAACTTGAAAAACAAATATCACACCTTGAAACAAATGTCACACCTTGAAACAAATAAGTCAAGTATACCATAATTTGAGACTAAGCAATTGTGCACTGAGATGACCAAGACTAGGTAACTGTGATTCACTGAGATGATCAAGACTAGGCAATTTTGATTCACTGAGATCCACTGAAACTTCACTAAAATGATTAACCCACTGTAATTTCACAAAACTGTTTCACTGATAAATCTGAGAGATCATAAGCAAGATCATCAACATTTTGACATCAATGAAAAGACAACCATACTCAAAACAGAAGCAGTATAGGTGGTTGGTTACAATATATGAATAGCCTATCTCTATTATCCTCTTGCTAGTTATTAATATTTATCATTAGTTTTAGAGTGTATGTATGTTTTTCGTCACAACCATTTTGGTCCATATATGGCTACTCTATAGGATAGTCAGTTTTATAATCTCTTGAAAATCTATAAAATTTTCAATGTATTTCTTTTTTATGATAAATATAATGGGGGAGTTCTCTTACCTATCACTTGATTTACCAAAAAAAAACTATAGGAAATGATGACTAAATTATTTAATTAGAATTTGATATAAATCAATATCATGTTTCTTCATGAATAAAAAATTATATAAAATCTTAAATCAAATTTATAATGCGAATTAAATGGATAAGTTAGTATGATTTAAATATTTTTGAAATGTGATTGTGGTATTAAATAATATGATATTTCAGAATTATTGTGTATGCAATTGATCATAATTATTATGGGTGAATAGTGGGATTTGTTAATCATGTTTCTCTTATTACGAATACTCTAGATGTATTTGATATATGTAATGATTGTGCAAGTGTATATAGATCATTAGTGAGAGAATGGGAGAGACATCAAGAACTCTAATCCATCCTATTTCACATGATGAAGTAACGTGATTTTCCTACATGTACAACCAATATAGATATTCATTTTCACCATGAGTGATTGAGACTCTATGTGTAAGCCATGTGATTTCATAAGTAATCATTTTGTTTCTATGTATAATTGCATTTGTGGTCATTGTATGTGTTTAATACAATATCAATGGTATTTATAGGCATATCAGTTCCTAGTACCACATAAACTATGTTTAGACTTATGCATCATCTAATTATAATTTAGGCTTGATTTAAATAAAATTATAAGTTATATGTATCTTAAAATATAGACTTTATAAAGTAGACTTGCTTTAAATAAAATTATAAGTTACAATATAGACTTTCCCTAGAAATAATCTATGCATGATTATCTTTAACTATAATAATGCATGGAACTAACAATCTGTGCAATTGCTATATATAACTAGGCATTATTCACATTGCAAATATAGGCAAATATAATTAGGAGCTAACAATCTATATGGTCCATTAAACCACATTCAAGCTTGTTCTTGCTCTACTTGAAATATTTTTTCTAAACTCTATCCTTGGATCTTAGCATTGCAATAGAAAACTATGAGGATCTCTCGTACATAAAACAAGGTCACCTCTATGTGAACAATCAATATGCCATCACATTAGGTCATTTTCGTTCTTTGTAACATGTTAGCTATGAGAAATGATAAGGCCCACTACATAAACTAAAATCTTAGCCAATAATATTTGTTTACCACTATGGTTGTTTACATGCCATACTTGGAAAGAAGATTATGAACATAATATTAGAGAATACAATATTATAGATGTATCCATGGATTTAACGATTTCTCAATATTAAACCATCAAATACAATAAAAATAGTCTTTTATAATAGCATATGCCATAAAGCACCAATGTTGACATGGAAAACTCCTTACACGACGACGAAGAGAAAGCCTTCCATTCATGAATCCTTCATGTCATTGGAAATATAAAACATACTCATGCATGCATCAATCATTCCTATAGAACCAAGATGATTTTTTCCCTTTAGAAACCACGTCCCTCCATCAAGTAAACTAAATGAGAATTTTAGGTCCATAATTTTCAAATCACTCAAGTAAGATGAGAGATCATAAAATAACATATGCAATAGTAATATATTGTATATACGGAAGTGATGGAATGAAATGCAATAAAATAAAGTGGCTTATATAAACCTTCTTACATTCTCTCATGCATCAAACACATGATTACATACCAAACTATTTAAGCACTTACAAAACATCAATACACGTAAACTATGAACATATGAACCTTGGTTTAAGTCCTACAACAAACAAACACAATATAATAATCTAACACACTAAGAATTTTAGATTATAAGGACTACAAAAGGAAACACTATTCACCTTGAATAGTTTTCTAAATGTTGTGAGAATAGAGACAAATTTAGTCTAATCAACCTAATTATTTGTTAAAGCTTCTAAGCATGGAGACAAAGTTCCTCATGTTTCTTTCACTAGCTTGAAAATTATTGCTAGTCAACATGTTGCTTACCTTTTTGACGTTACATATGATTTGTGCTCCTTCTTCTTCTATCATTACAACTCTAATTGCTTTAATGATATCCTCCTTAGTAAAAGAGCCATCCTCTTCATTTCTTCTCACTTCCACTCCCACCTTAAGCTCTTGTGCAAGCTTTGCATTCAATGCTTGATCATATTGCATTGGAAGAGTTATGAGAGGCACCCCGAACGTTAACCCTTCTGTCATTGAATTCCATCCACAATGGGTGAGAAAGGCACTTGTACAAGGATGATTCAATATGTGTAATTGTGGAGTCCACTTTGTCACTAGCAATCCCTTTTCCTGTAAAATAATTTAAGGAATTATATGTGGTTTTCAAATACAATATATTATTGTTAACTCACCTACATAAGCATGTTGAAATTTTATTGAAAATTCAACTTACCATTTAAAAGTGTGAGGGATACAAAATTAAGGTGGACATCTATAAGTCCTCTCTCCTAACCAAAATGATGAAGTCTTTAGAATCTAAGGCCATAGTTATTATTTGAAGCTAAAATTTTAACCCTTAATTTAAATTAATATATTTTGTCTTATAAATATTATAGTGAGTAAAGCTTTTAGCGGATCTCCTCCTCCTTCCTTGACAACATCTGCTGTGGACTCTACGCCTGCTGGCAGCCCCTCCACGGAGGGCATCGCCAACTCCACCAGATCTATCCCCGGTGCATCCCCCATTTGCGGTTTAATTCGCTTAATATTCAGCGGGGTTGAGACACAGAAAATTTTAAAACCATGAGTGGCCAGGCTTTTGGCAAGCTCCACGAAGGGCGCTATATGACCGTAGGCAAGATAGGGAATCATCACCACACGAAGATCTCTCTGCTTTTCCTCCGCCATTGTTGATCCTCCTTCAAGTTTCAACCAACAAAGAATAAGCACGCTATTTTGAACGTCCGGTGCGTTTTTATCGACAATTTTAGCTGACCATATGGTCCTCGTGGCCCGTTAAAACTTTTTCCATTGGTGGGCTCTGTTACACTATTTTTGTTTATTGGGACCGTCACTGCTGGCCTCATCTTTACTGTCAATTTGTCGTTCACTAGGTAAAGGGGCTCAACTGAGAAATAAAAATTTGAGTTGATGCGAGGTGGAGATTCATTCCAGTTAGCTTGTCCCGTATATCAATTATTTGAGCCGATTTCTAGAACTTTTCCATTTTTGGTTCCCCACTAGGTACATACCAGCTTTAAAGTCTAGCGAATCACGATTCCCACTCAGATCAATTTAAGTCAATTTCCTCTTCGTTTTAAACCCCAAACCCCCGCTACGTCGACGGTAATTTTATGTTCGTATGTTCGTATTTTGGACTACACTTGTTGGGCACGTGGCTGTGTGAAGCCCAATGTAACGGCAACTCTGCCTTTTCTGCAAACTCTATTTTTATTCTCTGTAACCGTCCTTCTTGTAACAGCCATTTCTTGGCCTGCAATATTCCTTTCTTGTGAGTCAATGATTCTATCTGCAGTAGACGATTGGTGTTCTGAGAGAAGAGAATATATTTGTATTGGAGTTGTGTGTGCGCTGCTGCAACGAATAGATTTGTAAGAGAACTGGAAATGCATATTTCTGTATGAAGTTTTATGAATGAGAATCCTCTACATCTTTTGTGGACGTAGTCATAGATATGGTGAACCACGTTAAAACATTGGGTTCTATTTTTCTTATGTGATGTTCTCCTTTTTCTGTCTTTCATTTCTAATATGTGTTTTTTATAACTAACAATTGGTATCAGACCCTGATGGAGAAACCTGGTGGAGAAACTTGGTGAAGAAGTTTGAGGCATGGAAGAATTTTTCAGAGCTATGGACGAAGCAGATATGGAAGAGAGAGTCAACTGGGAAGATTGGGTTCAAGCACTCATGTCTTGGTCATGTGGCTCTGAACTGAGTCATGATGAAGTGGGAGCTATTCATCAGATGTTTTTGGATGAATTAATTGATGAAGCTGATTCTATTATTGAGTAGTTTCTTGGCACGATGGAATCTGGGAGTGACATGTAGCAGAGGCAAGAAATAAAAGGTGTTGTGGCTCTGTCTAAAGTGAGCAAAAATGTTATATTTGATGATGCTCCTATCTATTTGGCTACTGTAGAGGATTTGAATGTTTTGGTAGAGGCTGAGAATCAGGATGCTTTGGGTGATGAGGATGTGGTTTCGCAGTATCACACACACGATGTGCTAGCGGAGCATTGCTCATCGATGGTGCGAGATGTGGAGGCCGGAGAAGTAAAGCCGGCCGAGGCAGTGGAAGAAGTTAAGGCAGTGCCCAAGGAACAAGTCACTCTGGTAGAGTCGGTGGAAGAAGTTAAGCCGGCGACGGAGGAATCTGTCCCTCAGGCCAAGCCGGAGGAGGTTTACCTCTGGGGTGTGCCTTTACTTGAAGAGGATGGGCAGAGTGTTATGAGCACCACCAAGGTAAAGGATATTGGTTACTTGATGCATTTGTTGTATTTGTTGATTTCTCGGTAGTTTGTACGAATGAGAAGGGATTGCTTAACGAAGACGTGGGTGGTTTGAATGCCGAGATGTTTCCCACGCGCCCCCAAGAGAGGAATGCTATAGAGGAGGGCAAGAGTGTGAGGAATTCTTTCACTTTTACAGAGAGCTTGTATGTTGTGTGTGATGCTGCCAATCCTAGCTATGATAACTGTAGTAACGTTGACACTGATCCGTCATTTTGGTTGATGGAGCCTCCTGTAAAAGAGCCACAACAGCAGAAAGCGGCAACAGAGAAGCTTAAAACCAATGTGCTTTGGAGGAGGTCCATCCGAAGCTTTCTTGAACAGAATCTGGCGAAGGTAAAATCTTTGTTGTGGTTGATGTGACAATGTGCTTGATGTAGGGGATTTCTCTATTCAATTCTCTTCCGTTCCCATTGGTCTTCAAGTGGGAGATTGTTGGGCATATGGCTGTGTGAAGCCCAATGTAACGGCAACTCTGCCTTTTCTGCAAACTCTATTTTTATTCTCTGTAACCGTCCTTCTTGTAACAACCATTTCTTGGCCTGCAATATTCCTTTCTTGTGAGTCGATGATTCTATCTACAATAGATGGTTGGTGTTATGAGAGAAGAGAATATATTTGTATTGGAGTTGTGTGTGCTGCTGCAACAAATAGATTTGTAAGAGAACTGGAAATGCAGATTTCTGCATGAAGTTTTATGAATGAGAATCCTCTACATCTTTTGTGGACGTAGCCATAGATATGGTGAACCACGTTAAAACATTGGGTTCTATTTTTCTTATGTGATGTTCTCCTTTTTCTGTCTTTCATTTCTGATATGTGTTTTTTATAACTAACAACACTTGCACTATAATTTAACTAGCAATTGCACAAATTTTATGCTCAACCAATTCATCCATAGTGTAAAATGTTAAATATGTAATTTTGTATACCTAATCATAATGTGATTACAATTGCAAACATTTATTTAGTTTTTTATGCTCAACCAATTCATCCATAGTGTAAAATGTTAAATATGTAATTTTGTATACCTAATCATAATGTGATTACAATTGCAAACATTTATTTAGTTTTTTTTTTTTGGTGTTGGTCTATATTGTTGATTTATTTTTTGAATTTGTCTTGGAAGTTAATATGACTGGAATAATTTAGAAATAATTAATTTGGGATATTATTAATTTATCACATCTTCAAATCTGATTATGACCATTAACTTCATTTTGACAAATAAAGAATTTTTGTGAAACTTTTTAACCATAAATTTATTTCCATTTGATTTCAATTTTTTTTTATATGTCCCAAGTATCATAGAAAAAACCAAAAATATACTGCGAAGATTTCATTGACAGTGTGTAACTTGTTCCTTTCCAAAATATGCCAAAAAAAAATCTTTCCCAAAAGTATTCATATTTAATATTAAAAACAATCACAGTACGTATAAATAACTTTCAACGTTCTTATTTATTTAATAAGTGTTATGTAATTCTATCTTCTATCCCAAAAATTATCAGATTCCCAGAAGTTTCGTAGAATTCACTCTATCACTATGTAAAAACCCGGTGATCAAATTATATGAGAAAAAAAGAACGGAGAGGTGTATCGGAATATCGGACTACCGGACGGAACGAAAAAACGAAAAACAATGCGCTGACTGCCTAAATGATTCTTGTTATGCTGTGTTTTAAAAGGCTTCACCATTTATTTTCTTGCGAAATATCAGGAATATTTGTTTGATTTATAACGCATTGCCCTCTTACAGCTCCGCTCAATGAATATGGCTGCATATTTAATAGCTGCGGGAGCTCAAGAGGCTGTTTACATACTGGGATGAACCTTTAGACTCCTCCATTCATTTGAGTAAGCAGGTCCCATTTGCCATATCACGCCGACTTCACCCAATGGTGCATCAATGAATACCGACAAACTCTGCCATTTTTTAGAAGTACTATGATCATTAATTTATCTTTGAGTTGGCAATAAAACTATCATTTTTGGAATTAGAGAATGATCTTTACGTCTGTATCGTCCATCTTAATGAAATAAAAGTTTCGAATACGAGAAACTGCACCATAAAATCGGACGATTATAACTGGAATATCGAACAAAACGGGTTATCAAAATTTTCCGGTGAAAGTCGATTCCCATTTAAATAGCCTATCGGCTAATTAGAGTAAATAACTAGCAATCGCACTTTGGTTTGCAATCCATACACTGATGATTGTCTTATATTCTTATGGTCCATGTCATTTTTTTGTTTTCTCAAGTGTTGTGAATTTATTTGTATAATCTTAATGGATTTGAAGATCCCTTTGTTTTGGTTAGTAGCTACTTCTCTATTTGCTTGTATTTGTTGTCTAAATTCTTGTTCATGCACTGCCCCTGGATTCACTTGCATTCCATTAGTCATCACCTAGGAATAGCATATATAGGTTAGGTTCAAGTGGAGAGATCCAAATGTAATTTGCTAATTATACCATGTATTTGATTACAAACGCATATGATAAAGTCATACATGACAAACAAGATAAGCTTAAAACAATGATATATTTAGCTTGGGAATGAAAAGAACAAGCATGCCCTATTGTGCATGAGTACAAACTCAATTAAAAGTATTTATGTATGCCAAAGATGTTAATGTTTTATGTCTTCTTTGGAAGAAGAGACAAATGACACATTTTTATACATGAGGCACCTTGCATGAAACATAAAAGTGGTAGGAACAATTGTCTTGACATTGTGCAATGTATTTTGTGTATAGAAAGAATATCAAGCCTTGTTGGATATGGGGTTAGTGATCATCCTGTTTCATGTATGTTGAAAATACCATTGTAGTGAATGGATGTCTAGCAAAGCATTTGATGGATAACAAAATGGAGTTCTCTATTAAATGAAATGCTCTATTAAATGGAATGCTCTATTATATAAGTAATATATCTTATTATATGATATTATTTAAATTAACCTAAATATACATATTAAATTACTATCTAAAGCAAGTCAAACCCTTGTTCAATTAAGAAATAGTTACTGAAGAAAAGGTTTGCCTAGCAACATCAAATTTGTTCAATTGTCTTTATCTCTCTATAAATAAAGGTCTCTCTCTAGCTTTGTTTAAATCTCTTTCTCACTCTATATATAAAGATATCTTTCATCTGTATCTTTGTTTACTCTCACTCTATATATAAAGATATCTCTCATAGTTGGATTGTTAACATGAAATGATTGATAAAAAATTAGTTTCTCTTTTTTCTATCTATCTTTGCTTCTATATCTCTTATCTCTCTCTTGTTTTATATCTCTATGTCTCCCTCTCTATCTCTGTTTGAGTCCCTATTTATCTATGTATCTCTATAGCTCTATCTATATATCTCTATGTCTCCCTCTCTACATCTCTCCCATTATCCTCTCTCTTTCTCTCTCTCTCTCTCTCACTCTCCCCTTCTCTCTTCTATCTCTCTAGGTCTCTACCTATCTATATATATCTTTATCTCCCTTTGTAGCTCTATTTCTTTATCGCTTTATGTGTTTATCTTTCTTCCTCATTCTATCTCACACATTTCCTCTCTCTCAGATCTCTTTCCCTATGTTTCTCTCTTCTTTATCTCTTTATTTCTCTATCTCTCTAGCTCTCTCTTTTGTTAGAAATGAAGGTGCAAACCACACAAAGGAAATCTGATCAAACCTTATTAATATCCTTTAAATAATGTAGAATAAATGGAGATTGCAACAGAAATAAAACCCACTACATAGGAATAACATGCACATTAAGAACTGAACACATAACACAATATGTAATGTGGAGAAAATCCTTTCAGATAAAAAAACTCCACTAAGAAAAGAGGCTACAAGTTATATTATCTTCAAATATGAGATTACAATACATGCACTTCCTCTTCTTCAGCCTTCAATCCTGTTTAGTCAGAAAATGGGGAGTTAAGGTGGAAGAATTCAAGTCCCACACTTTCACATACTAAAACATTAGGGAAAGAAGGAATGAGTTTAGGGATAAACTCCTGATTTCCTAAGTTCTCTTTTTCTACCAAATTATGTTTGTGTAGATGTTTTGACCAAGTTTTTGCAAGCAAGTATCATTCACTAGGCAAAAAACCCAAAATTACCAATTAGAATGTAATATAACTAAATTTTTGACACAGATACAGATAAAATGATTATGGAAATGCAGAGAACATAGTATAGAGTAAATGTACCTAAAAATAGAGGCTCTAATGAACCAGGGCACCTAGGGCAATATCTTAGAAATTCCTGACTGTCAAAATCTTATGTATTAGTTATCTAACAATCTTTAGAGGCTTCTAGATCCCAAAGAAATCACCTAGTTAGAATAGGGGACCTAGGGAAATGTCCCAAAAGTCTCACAATCTTGAAATTTGAAACTCTATAGCAATTATATCTGCAATACCCATGTTCCTATCACTCCTTTCCATCGGATCTCAATGAATTCAACCTGCACATGCAAAAGGAGGAGAAAGATGGTTGTGGCTATATATGAGCTTGCCTCAGTCAAGCCCCATTTTTAGTATTCCTACCTCAACCATAGCCAATAATAAAGATCTACAGATGTGTGTGCTCATCTAATAAATGTGTATGCAGAAATATAAAACCCTAGATGACTCAAGCATCAAGCAAAGATAAAAAATTTGCTTTAGTTAATGAACAAACACAACTTCACCTCAAGGGGATGAAAGTAATGAAGACTTGCATGAACAAGAAGACAAGGCAGTTGTATCCATAGAGCATTCTCAAGCTCGATATTAGAGGCTTCAACCCTTCTCTTGATCATGCAAAAGGTGTACAAACCCTAGGAAGAGGAAGATAGTCTCAAGATCTTGATTCCTAATCTCCATCTATTGTCTCCATGATAGCAAATTCAAGTAACTTCAAGAGTTTCAACAAATCACCGATCTTCAATGGCAATTTTGGTAGAGTTTTGGCATAAAGCTTGCATATCTCTTGTTTGTAATAAAATAATTTTCAAATGTCTTTAAATATCTAGCCTTAGGAATTTCAAATTTTAAAATAAGATGTCAACATCACGCAAAAAAAAAATTTTTTGAAAACGGAATCCCAGAATGTACCTGGGGGGTGGTGCCACAATAATGGGTTACGCTTTCTAGGACATCTTAATTTTTGTTAAAATCACATATTTTTAAAAAATATGATGATTTAAGCCTTAAAAGGTTCCATTTAAAAGATTTTAGTTGAAGAAGGTTTGATCAAACCCCTTTAGATTCAAACCCCCTTGGATAGAACTCCGCCAGTTTTAAACCATACCTATAATGGAGTCTCCTCTACACCTATCAAAATGCTGATAAAAAAACACTTTTGATTTACCTTTTAGGGGATCAAATGAATTCATTTAAAATTTATGTTTTGTAAGTATGTAGTCCTTATTATAAGCTTTCCAAAAAGTATAATTTTAAATATATTTAATTTGATTATTATATTTATTTTTTATTTCTTGTGAATGTAGATTTTTCACCGAACATCGAGTTCTTTATTCTACACACATAGAAAATTAGTAAATCAGTGAAAAAAATTCTGAAAATTATCTATGCCCTAGGTATTGATGTCCTTGTTTCAACAAAAAAAATTGAATTTCGATACATACAAAAAAAGTTATGCTTTACAGAATACGTCTATGATTATAATTGGTTTGACTTCAAAACTTAATTAAAAAAATATGTTCAACAAAACATTATGAAACCAAATGCATGCCCTATATATTGGTGTTACCATTCTAAATTCAAAAGAATCAAAATTTTATCCTTTGTAGAAAAAAAGTTATGTGCTACAAAATACACATCACTATAAAAAAATGTTGTTTACTATTAAAAACTAGTTATCAAAGGAGACACAAAAATTTTACAATTTAACTCTAAATTTTTATAAAAATTATATTTAGAATCTACAAACAAAATCTCACAAATCACTAGTTCACAACATCTTCAAATTCCTAATGGTTTAGCGGCTATAGGTGTCAGAAAATGAAGATTTAGTTCAAAATGTTGATTTCAATGTCAAGTATGGCCAAAAGTGTAACCCATTATTGTGGGATGATCCACGGTGGGAGCTGACATCCTGCCAAAATTCAAAACCCTAGGAAATAGGGCAAGACAAGCGCACGAATGCCCAACTCCAAGCCTTGATTTCCCAATCAGGTCTACTTTAAGGGGGTCCTAGAATCCCAAATTCAAACATTCTTCTTCACCTTCAATCTTTAGTTATCCTAAAACATGACATTTCTTTAGTTAGACTTAGGTCAATTAGGGTTTAGGAGGGTCTAAGATAAACTAGGTTGAAAGGTCACCAAAGGAGATGAGCTAAACTATGGGAAATTGTACCGTTCTATGCAGGATGACAATTTCTAACATAACAAATCTAGTGATGCCTATTACTCTCAACTATGCTAAAAGTGTAGTACAAATATCCTAATAAAAGGGGTTTGCCTTCTAGGACAAAAGAATTGACATAATATCAACTGTCAGATCTATGAACTAATGGCGAACGATCTAGATTTACAATGATAAAATATAAATAAAATGTCATTTCAGGGGCGCTGCCCCCGAACACCCACTGAGGCGTGCTACCCTTAGATCCCCTGCCGGGGGGATGATCCCCTTGGACCCTTGCAGGGGGAAAGCCCCCGTGTGACACCCCGTTGTGGATGAATTAGCATTGAGTACCAGATATAAACATACAGCTAAAACAAGATAGTTGCTGATGAACCCTTTCATACCTTATGCATGATTTATAAACAATAATAGGAATAATAAATTACATAGGATTTACAAGGTTGATGGCACCTTAATCTTAACATTCTCCCAGTTGACATCATACATTGTAAATACCCATAGGAAAATAATAAAATAATCAGGCACTAGAAATAAGCCCCATGGCCTCTCTGCACCAAACAAATTTATCTATGCTCATAGGCCTGGTCAAAGCATCTACAACATTCTCCTGATTGTATACCTTCTTTAGCTCAATCTATCCATTTGCAACCATTTATCAAACATAGTGATACTGAACATCAACATGGTTAGTCTGAGCATGGTACATAGGATTCTTGGCCAACCAAATAGAACTCTAGCTATCATAACCAATCTGAATGATCCTACAATCAAAACCAGTACATGTACACAATCTCCTCAACTAAACTGCTTCCTTAGAGACATGGGTAGTGGCCATATACTCCACTCTGGTGATGGACAAAGAAACCGTGGGCAGCCTTATACTCATCCAACTCAATGCTCCACCAAACAAAGTAAATACATAGCCACTGGTGGACCTTTGATTATCCAAATCACCTACCCAATCTGCATCAACAATTCCCTATATGTCGAAAGTTTTATCAGCACTGTTAGCACTAAAATAAACCAAACAGTAATCAAGAGTACCTGCTAGATATCTAAACACCCTCTTTGCATAATTCCAATATTGTCTACCAGGGTTAGACATAAATTTGTTCAAAACTCTAACTGCTAAGGCAATATCTGGTCTAATGCAAACCATTGCATACATCAGACTCCCTACAACAGTAACATATGGCACATTAGACATATACTCTAAATCATCCTAATTCTTTGGACACATATCTAATGAAATCTTAGTACCAATGTGTAAAGAAACTCTAACTGGGTTACATCCATGCATACTAAATCTCTGTAAAATGGTATTCACATACTTACTTTGTGATAACCAAAGATTTCTGTAACCTCTATCCCTTTTGATAACAATCTCCAAAATATACCTGGCAGCTCCAAGATCCTTAATTTTGAATGCACTTGAAAGTTGAGCTTTCAACTCACTGATCATGCCCTTAGTATTATTGAAAAATAACGTTTCATCAACATATAATGCAATGATTAGAATAGAATCATGAATACAATGAATGTAAACACAGTGATCCTCCTCACTTCTAACAAAACCAAATTTCAACACAAATGAGTCAAACTTTTGTTACCACATTCTTGGGTACTGTTTCAAACCATAAAGAAACCTCTTCAATTTGCAAACCCAATGTTCTTTCACTTTTACCTCTAAACCTATAGGTTGTTGCATGTAAATTTATTCCTCAAGATCTCCATACAAAAATGCAGTCTTAACATCCATTTGCTTTATTTCCCAATCAAAAGCTGAATTAATGGATAAAATAAATCTAATAGAAGTTAATTTAGCAATAGGAGAGAATATTTCACTGAAATGAACTACCTCTCTTTGGGAGTAGCCCTTGGCTGCTAGTCGAGCCTTGTACTTCTCCAATGAACCTTTTTCTCCAAACTTTTTCTTGAAGACCCACTTGCAACCTATGGCCTTTCTTCCTTTGGACAAACAAACAAGATCTCACGTGTTGCAAGAGACTAAAGCCATCATCTCCTCCTGCATGGCTAACTACCAAGACTCACTATCTGCATGAATAGCTTCCCTGTAGGATCAAGGTTCATTATCAATACTGTGAGAGTCCCTGATTGACTTAAGCCACTAGGATCACCTACAAAACCTAAGATTTACCTTCTACAAGAGAAAAAATAGAAGAAGATGAATTTGCACAATAAGAATGCAATTAATGAATTGGATTAATGAATTATATGAGAGAACTTGCTTTTATATTTGTAAGTTAGAAAACCCTAATATGACTTAAGATGAATAACCTAAGACTAAAATTAGCCCTAAGTCAACTTAATAAAGTGTAATTAAATATTTAATTACACCAACACCCCCTTTAGTTCAACTTAGGGAGAAATGAAAAACATGCAACTAATGCAAGAATGGGTCCCGGCTATAAGGCCATGTTAGGCACCCATGTACAACAAAAATTTCTTATAAAGTGGAGAAAATGAGAAAAACCCAGTGGGAGAAAACTCCTCTCCAAAAGAGAAAATACAATAATTACATGAACATGTGATGGAAGAAGGACTAAAACTAAGACCCCTAAGAACTAAATCCATCACAAAAGTACAATCATGAATGTTCCCCATAAGAGAGGAAGAAGAGTGAAGGTCTGATGACCCCCTAGAAGTGTGAAGAACTCTAGAAAGTAGATGAAGAAGTTGAAACTGCCAATGCCGAATTGTGACTAAAACTGATCCATAGGAACAAGTACCATGAAGATTCAGGAATAGTAACCATAATGAATGGTTATCAAAATGATATGTGACCCAATGAGAATCTGATGCAAGATTTAGGATCATTAACCTAGGCTGTCAATCTAAGATATGAACCGATGTAAATCAAAATGTGTCAAGCAAGAGATGACATATTACACTAATTTTTAGACAAGTTTTAGTGTGTTTAGAACATAGCTAGTGCTTACAACAAGAGTGTACAATGTCCAAAAACACCACATGCTAAAAATACAATTCTTCTATACAATAAAATGAAACTGATAGCACCATAGAGAAGTATAGATAAAATACTGCAGTTTCAAAAAAGTGGGACCCAAAAAGGAGTCTATATGCCAAAGATATGGCCTGTCAAAGTTCCCAAAATGAGAACTACACAACAATAGCAATGAGAAAATAGAAATACAAAAAAAAAAAAAAAAAAAAACCCATACTGAAAACGATCTACATCATTGCAAAGATCATGAAATTCTACCTCATTTCAAAAAAAAAATGCACTAAAAAAGACCTCCATATGGCCAAGATATTGTCGTTTGAAGATCAATTGCAAAATAGAAACTACCAATGGTGAGGGGTGGATTTGGCAAAAAACAAACCTCTGCCAAATTTAACAAAACTCCACCAAAGGTAGTGAAATCACTAGATTTGATGAAATATCCAGAAGTAGTTATCCGCCAGATAAAATAGCCCTCAACTAAATTTAGAAAAAAATAACCAAATATAGGCCCATGCTAAAAAAGCCACCAATGGTTGGGCAAGGATCCTGAGACAAGTACATGTAGGTACACCAGTTATTACATGTGTTTTTTAATAAAAAACACAAAAAAAATTATTGCATGTTTTTTAATAAAAAAAGCATTAAAAAAAGGAATTGATTTTTTTTTATTTAAATTTTTTTTTTTAAAGTATGGGGTCCACGGCCCCAACGAGGGATTGCGGCCCCATTTTTGGGCCCAAGGCCCTAAGGGTCCACACCCCCTATGGGGCATGCGGCCCTAGGCCTGCAACATAGGTACACTACACAGGTACCATGTGTAGGTACCGTTTCAATTTTTTTTAACACACTTGTTTTTACAACTATTTTTTTTGAATAAAAAATTGCAGCTATAGTAAATTATTTTATTAATTTTTTTATGCATGAAATATATATATAATTTTCACCTCGATCTATGTGCTAGGCAAGTCATACGACTTACCTGACAAAAACAATTTTGCCCTAGATGATCTCGTGATAGATTTCAGTGATTTGATAGTTGATCTTAAGATTTTTGGGCCTTCTCAGTGCAATGGTAGGGTCAGATTTGGCCCAAAATGATATGAAAATTAGCTTTCCTCTAGATCCCAAAAAAACACCTATTGAAACCCTTCCAATTGAAACCCTTCCAGATATGGCCTACGAAGCTCAAATCAAGCCAAACAAAAGGATAATCTGACTATTTCAACTACTCTGAATCCAATGGAAGGCTTCTTTTTACACAAAATGCACCCACCAAATGGCTCTTGCTCAATTTTTTCTTTGGATCTGAGAAGGGATTGCAAATTTGGAGCTTTGATACCATGTGAGAGTCACTGATTGACTCAAGCTACCAAGATTACCTGCAAAACCTAGGATTTACCTTCTACAAGAGAAAAAAGCAAGGAGGATGAATTTACACAATAAGGATGCAATTAATGAATTGGTTTAATGAATTACATGACAGAATTTGCTTTGATATTTGCAAGTTAGAAAACCCTAATATGACTTAAGAATAACCTAAGACTAAAATTAGACCTAAGTGAATTTAATTAAATACACCAACAAGTACTCAATAAAGCAAATACACAATGGAAATCTGGTGGGCTATACCTTTTAACTGGGTTCTATTGTCTTGTGGATCTTCTTAGAGTTGGAGTAATAGACTCTTCAAGTTCTTCTGCATGCTCATCTGTACCAATATCTTCTATTAAAACATATTCTTCCTCATTAGAACTTTCACTCGAGTCTTCTTCTGCTTCTTCACTCCCAATCCATCATTATGTTATTCTCGAGGTGCATCTTCATGCTCTGATTGAAAATGCACTCTCTTCACCTTTTCTTCTTTTTCCTTTGGCTATTCTGGTTATGAAATAAAACTAAGTTCTCTGAAAATAACATCTCTATAATAGATAATCTTTTGGGTTAGTGGATTTCAAAGGTTATAACATTTTACATTATCACCATATCTAATGAAGGTACACTTTTCAACTTTTTGATCCAACTTAGTTTGTTTGTATTTAGGCACATGAACATAAGCCTCAAAGCCAAATACCCTTAAATGTGAAACAAAAGGTTTCTTACATGTCCACATTTCATAAGGAGTTGAAACAAGAGCCTTACATGAAGATCTATTAACCATGTATTTTGTAGTACACATAGCTTCTGCCTAAAATCATTTGTTCAACTATGATTCACTTAACATACTTTTGGCTCTTTCCATCATTGTCCAATTCATCCTTTCTATTACTCCATTATGTTGTGGTGTATATAGAGTTGTCTTCTGTTTAACAATACCTACATGCTTACAAAATTCATCAAATTCCTTAGAATAGTATTCCCCTCCATTGTCAGATCTCATAACCATTATCTTATGATCTGATTGCTTTTCAACTAAAACTTTAAATTCCTTAAATTTAGTGAAAACTTCATATTTGTGACGCATAAAATAAATCCAGGTAAACCTTGAGGCAACATCAATGAAGGAAACAAAATATCTAGATTTTCTAATTGATTCAACATCCACTGGACCAAAACATCTGAATGAATAAGTTCCAATTTATCACTAAATTTATTACTGCTAGAAAGAAAGGGAGATCTATTCTATTTTCCAAACACACAGTCTTCACAAAATTTGAAACTCTCATTATAATAGGATAAATCATCTAACAATTTTTATTTAAAATAGTCTTTAAACTAGACTGACTTATGTGGCCGAATCTACGGTGCCACAACATACATGTATTTTCATTATTAGCCTGAGATGCATAAGAGGCATTACAAACAATAGTGGCTTCTAGCTTAAATAGAGTTCGCAATCTTTTCCCCTTCGCTACCACCAAGTTTCCTCTCACCAATCTGCAACAATACTTATCAAATGTCACATGCATTCCCAAATCATTCAACTTTGAAATAGAAATCAAATTTCTATCCAATTTAGAAACATGCAAAACACCAGGGAGGGATTTAATTCTCCCATCACTGAAACACAACGTTATCTTCCCTCGTCCAACAATAGGATATGTAGAATTATCCCTGAGGTACACATTTCCTCCATCATACTCTTCATATGTGGAAAACCATTCTTTATGCAGGGTCATGTAGTACGAGCATCCTGAGTAAACCAATCAATGATCATGAGAAACAAAATTACATGAAGAAAGTAAAACCTCATCACCTGCATTCAAATACTTGTCAGTAGTGGAATCCCATTGTTTCTTTGTGTTTCTACATTCCTTTTTCAGATGTCCTCTATTTCTGCAGATCCAACACTTGACTCTATTCTTCTTTCCAAGAGTCTTAGAATGACCCTTAGACTTGTCTTTAGACCCCTTCTAATCTCCTTTTAGTCATCTTTTAATAGACCTTCCACTGACACAAAGAGCATACCCTGAACTATGTAAACTTTTCTTCCTTAATTCATGTGACAACAAAATTGAACCAAGAGCCTCCAACTTTGGATTTGTGAGGTTAGCAGTGATAGCCAAAATAAAATTCTCTCATGATTTAGGTAAAGAATAAAAAACCAATATACATTTATACATTTATATTCCTCATTCACATAAACATCTATAGATGCTAGTTGACTCAATAACAAATTAAACAAAATGCTCTACAACTGATTCACACTCTTTCATTTTCATGGAAAATAATTTATGCTTTAAATAAAGCTTGTTTACCATGCTCTTGGCTTGGTAGATCTCACCTAGATGCTTCCACAAGCTATGTGCAGACTTCTCACTCGCAACATTTAGTAGAATAGAATCTGCAAAACATAGCTAGATTGTCCCTCATGCCTTCTTATCTAGTCTATCCCACTCATCTTGAGCAACATCGTTGGTTTTCTTCTCTTTCATAATAGCCAACCACTGATTTCTTTCCTCAATCAAATCCTTCATCTTTATCTTCCACAATTTATACCCCATACCATTAAACTTTTCAATGTCCAATTGAGAGGTAGAAGTAATAGTGGATGCAACCATGATATCTGCACAAGATCTGCAAACAAAAAACAACCAAATCTCCTACTGTAGCTAAAAAACCTTCACACTACAACACAAGAATCAATACTAACCAGGCTCTAATACTAAATGTTAGAGATGAAGGTGCAAACCACACAATGGAAATCTAATTCAAACCTTGTTAATATCCTATAAATAATGTAGAATCAATGGAGATTGCAACAGATATAAAACCTACTACACAAGAATAACATGCATTAAGAATTGAACACATAACACACTATGTAACGTGGAGAAAACACTTTCGAGTAAAAAAATCCATCAATAAAAGAGGCTCCAAGTTGTATCTTCAAATATGAGATTACAATACATGCACTTCATCTTCTTTAGTCTTCAATCTAGCGGTGCCTATTACTCTCAGCTCTGCTAAAAACATAGTACAAATATCCTTATAAAATGGGGTTGCCTTCTAGGGCAAGAAAACTGATATAATATCAACCATCAAATCTATGACCTAATGATGAACGATTCAAATTTACAATGATAAAATATAAATAAAATATCATTTCAGGGGCGCTATCCTCGAACAACTACCAGGATGTGCTACCCTTGGACCCTCTGCCGAGGGGATGATCCCCCTAGACCCTCGTAGGAGGAAACCCCCCTTCGACCCTCCGTTGTGGATGAATTAGCATTGAGTATCGGATATAAACATGCAGCTAAGACAAGATCATTTCTGGTGAAACCTTTCATCCTTTATGGGTGATTTACAAATAATAATAGGAATAATAAATTACATAGGATTTACAAGGTTGATAGCACCTTAATCCTAACATTCTCCCACTTGACATCATACATTGTAAATACCCATAGGAAAACAATAAAATAATCAGGCACTAGAAATAAGCCCCATGGCCTCTTTGCACCAAACAAATTTCTCTATGCTCATAGGCTTGGTCAAACGATCTGCAATATTCTCTTGAGTGTCTCCTTCTTTAGCTCAATCTGTCCATTTGCAACCATTTGTCGAACAAAGTGATACTAAATATCAAAATGGTTAGTCTGAGCATGACACATAGGATTCTTGGCGAACCAAATAGCACTCTAGCTATCACAACCAATCTGAATGATCCTGCAATCAAAACCAATACCTGTACACAATCTCCTCAACCAAACTGCCTCCTTAGAGACATGGGTAGCATCCATATACTCTACTTCAATGGTGGAAAAAGCAACCATGGGCTACCTTCTACTCATCCAACTCAATGCTTCGCAAAACAAAGTAAATACATAGCCACTGGTAGACCTTTGACTAACCAAGTCATTTGTCTAATTTGCATCAACAAATCCCTATATGTCCAAAGTTTTGTCAGCACTGTTAGTACCAAAATAAACTAAATAGTAATCAAGAGTACCTGCTAGATATCTAAACACCCTCTTTGCATAATTCCAATGTTGTCTACCAAGGTTAGACATAAATCTACTCAAAACTCTCATTGCTTGGGCAATATCTAGTCTAATGCAAATCATTGCATACATCAAACTCCCTACAACACTAGCATATGTAACATTAGACATATCCTCTAAATCATCCGCATTCTTTGGACACTTAATGAAAGCTTAGTACCAATGGGTAAAGGAACTCTAACTGGGTTATAGTCCTGCATACTAAATCTCTACAAATTGGTATTCACATACTTACTTTGTGATAACCAGAGCTTTCTGTTACATCTATCCCTTTTGATCTGCATCTCCAAAATATACTTGGCAGCTCTAAGATTGTTAATTTTGAATGCACTTGAAAGTTGAGATTTCAACTCACTGATCATACCCTTAGTATTGTTGAAAAATAACATGTCATCAACATACAATGCAATGATCATGTTATGTAAGAAAAGAGAGATGATGATGATGGTTGATAGTGTGATTAAGTCCTTCTTTCACATATAACATTGAAGGACATTAAATAGAGTCAAGTCACAAATTTTGAAGGAGGACTGAACTGCAGGTTTGGTGTCACTTGGAATTATAAGGAAATTTGGAATTTGTTGATTAATTTGTTAAACCCTAATCCAATTAAGCCTTAAACCCTAATTATATGAAATCATAAACAAATAGATGAAACATGACAAATGATCACACATGAAGGCACTAAATGCATATTGGAAACATACCAGGATTTAGATTTCTCTAAAGATCTAAAGCTTGTAGGTGATGAAGTCTGCAACCTACTCAAGAGTTTATGACAATGACAATATGGAGGACATAGGGGCGGGCACCCTTGTCCAGGAGGGAATATCCTTTGTTGTTTTCTTTAGATCCCAAATATTTGTCCCCTGCACTAACCTCCTATAACTCCTCTTCACAAGATTCTACACCTATAACCTGCAATCACAAGAGAGGGGTTGGGAGTTGTGTTGTTTAGGAGCTTGCCTCGGTCAAGCCCTGAAATGGCATTCAATCCTTCCAACACCATTGGTAGATAGAGTGTGTGTCCTTGGTGGACAAAGGCAAAAGTAAATGATAAGATAGATTGATTGAAACAGAAAGTAGATGTCACTTTGGAGGTGAATCTCTCATGGGTAGATGAAGATCTTTCACGCCATGAGGAGATGGATTGATGAAGCCAAATTTGTACAAACACAACACAATACTACTTTGCAACACAATGAAATCCTCAAATATCCTTAGCACAAGATCACAAGTTCACGTTATCCATCTAGGTTTAAAAAGAAGTCCTAAACATGTTTATATATTCATTCCCGCTAAACATTCATAATTTAAAATGAAGAGGCCAACAAAGGGAAACCTTATAATGGTCACTTTGCTGATAATTTAAATTTGGGTCTCAACAAAATAGGTCTAGACTAGGGCACGGGTGCCAAAGTCCAAGGGCCTATTTTGGGTCTATCTTAAGCATTGAAGAGGCTCCTAAACCCCATCTGACATGGGTCTCAAGGGAATTTGCTTCGGGATTCATTTTTAACATGCATGATTAAATCTAAAGGACCCAGGGGCTAAACTTAGGAGGTAAAAGTCCTAGGGAGACATTTTACAACATAACATTTAGCCCCCACTTTAATGTAGGTATGATCTTATGACCCATACATGCATTAAAGTATAGTAAAAAACACATCAAACATGCTAAGGACATGAAGCTAAGACATAAAGATTGAAGAACTATTTCTAGCCCCAGTCTCAGGTAAGCACTATAAGACACATCGCAGACACGCAAAACATGGAGAATATAGTAATAGGTAGGTTAAACATGGAGAAGACAGTAGGAAGCACGTAATACATGAAGAAGAGATGAGAGCAGTCACGTAAAACACGATGAATAGATGGATAGAAGACATGATTAAGTAGTTACATATCTATATATATGAAATGCAAGTTCAAGTAAACAAACACATAGTGTGGGGAGGGACTCATCACCGCAAAACTTTAAACCATGCAAAAACATGAAAAAAAACATAAAGCGTGTTAGAAATAGACAATTGAGAGGGGGGTGAATCAGTTGTCCCTCAATAAAACTTTTTTGCCTTTAACCTTCTTTATTATCTTACTATCAGATTAGTGATGTAAACATTAAAGCATAAATCAACAACATAAGAGAAGAAACATAATCAACTCAATTGACACTAAGATTTTGATGTGGAAACCCGGTTAAGGGAAAAACCACAGTGGGGGTTAACCCACAAAATGCGTACCCTATTAAAAGTACTTAGTAAAATAGAAGACACATGCCTTCGGGTACACTACCTAGAGCTCACTGCTCAAAAGAGAGGCTCATTGCCTACAGAATTTATTTAGAAAGAATTAACTGAGAAATAGCATCTACTTCATGTCTGATTCAGTTTCAATGAATGCTCAAGAAATTTTGCTTTGCCTCAAACTCTTCTTCACACTCTACACTGCTCTCGCTCCTTTTCTTCTCTGCTCTACTCCTAATCCTTTCTTCAGATTTTATCTATTTTGCATAAGGATGATTTCAATACCTCTTCAACCAGTATTTATATACTTCATCAACCTTGGAATGATCAACAATGTCGACTAAACTTGATGCGGATCATCACACTATCGGCCAAACACAACTGAGACTTGAATTTGCTTCTACAACCACTCCACACTTCATAAAAATGTTTTTAAGGCATCCACAATAGGCTAGGAACTTCCAATCAGCCAAGACTAGGAAGAACATCAACCTCAAAGAAGAAATCTTCAATCAACAAGCTCAAACTTCAATGAGGACCTCTAACATAGTAGCCATACAATCCAGAGACCTCCACAAGCAAATTGAATTCACCAGTAACATCCATTCTAAACCAAACTAACAGAAACATTTGAATCTTCCTCTGAAACCTCAAGAACACTCTCTACCATGACTATCAGACTGAAAGGATAGCTTGCAGACCTCCAAACCATGAACCACTAACATTGATGGTACACGTTGACGTCTAAAACATGCCTTTAGCTCTATAGATCATAAGTTTATATTTCCAGAGCAATCTGGACCTCTTTCCTAACACTCTGTCTTTCCTGAGTATTGCAGGAACTAGTTTTGTTTAGATGGCCATAACTCCTTTAGATCTTCATGCAAACTTCTCAAGTCTTAACTGAAGCAATCTTTGACAATCCTCTACACAGCCACATGAACCGCATGCATTATTAGCATTAATTTTCTCAATATCCTCAATAGTTCGGTCTTCAATGTAGATAGCAAAATAGGATACAGTTGACACCAATGGCAACGAGGATATCTTGACATCAATGACAACTCACTTAGGCACATATTTGTGATAATCTCCCCCTTTGTCATTGATGGCAACATATGATGTAAAAAATTGAAACTAACCATCAAGACAAGAACTTCTCCCCCCTTTCTCTTCTCACTTCTACAACTACTTTCTTTACTACTCCCCCTTACATCAACAACTAGTTTTTCACATGACTTCTCTCCCCCTTTGACATCAATGGAAAAGGGCACATATTTGCTATCTTTTCTCCCTTTTTGCTTCAGATTGATCCCAAAACTTGCATATTGACTACTCCCCCTTTGAGTAGTGCCTTCTTAATATCAATCTGGATCACAAGATATGAATGTGAATTCCACCAAACTGATGCATCTTAGTTCTTCTTAGGAGGGGTAATAACCCCTAACTTCTTTCTGAGATACTCAAAAGTATTGTTGGGAAGAGGCTTAGTGAAGATGTCTGTAATCTGATCTTTGGAAGGCACAAACTCCAAATTGACTTCATTCTCATTTACTTTCTCTCTCAAGAAATGAAACTTGATAGATATATGCTTTGTCTTTGAATGCAATACCAGATTCTTTGAGGTGCTTATTGCACTAGAATTATCACAAAAAATTGTGACTGGCTCCTCAAACACAATTTTGATGTCCTTCAACATTTGTTTCATCCACAAAACCTAAGTGCAATTATTTGTTGTTGCTATGTACTCTACTTCTGCAGTAGACAAAGATATTGCCTCTTGCTTTTTGCTTATCCAAGAGACCAATCTTCTCCCCAAGAAGAATGCACCACCACCAGTACTTTTTCTGTCATCCACATCTCCTACCCAATCAGCATTTGTATATGCATGAAGAGTGAATTTATTATCCTTTGGATACCACAATCCATAATCAATTGTCCCCTTGAGATATCTGAAAATTTTGACTACCATAACATGGGATTCTTTCAGATCATCTTGAAATCTGGCAACAAGTCCAACTGTATTCATGATGTCAGGTTTGGTCTAGGTTAAATAAAGCAATCCTCCAATCATTGATCTATATCTTTTCTGATTTGTCTTGGGAGAGTCATAATCTTTGCTTAGCTTGCATCCGGTTACCATAGGTGTACCTATTGGCTTTGAGTCTTCCATTCCAAATTTCTTTAGCAATTCTTTTACATACTTGGACTGGGATATGAAGATACCTTTATCTCTCAAACTCACTTTTCATCTTATCAGCAAATACTTTACACATGCATTCATTTCCACCAAAAATGATATCATCAACAAAAACTTCAACAATTAGAATGTCCTCATGATTGAAGTAGAGATTACTATCAGCAGTACCTTTTCTAAATCCTAGCTTAAGCAAAGGCTTATCCAATCTGGCATACCAGGCTCTTGGAGCTTACTTAGTCCATACAAGGCTTTTCTCAATCTATAAACCATATCTCCCTGATCAGACAACTAAAATCCTTCTGGTTGCTCAATGTAGACTTCTTCCTCCAAATCTCCATTCAGAAATGTTGATTTCACATGCATTTGATATACTTTAAAATCTTTGAAGGTAGCAAATGTAAGAAATAATCTAACTACCTCTATCCTTGCCACTGGAGCAAAAGTTTCTTCAAAATCAATTCCTTCTACTTGAGAGTAGCCTTTACATACCAACCTTGCCTTATTCCTTACCACCTCACCATCTTCATTCAGTTTATTCTAGAAGACCCATTTAGTTCCAATCACATTTTTGTCCTCAGGTTTAGGAACTAGATCCCATGTGTGATTCTTTTCAATTTGCATCAATTCCTCTTCCATTGCTTTGACCCAATTTTCATCATTGCAAGCTTCACTTACTGATTTAGGTTCAATCCTTGAAATCAAACAAATCTCTTCTTGATCTTGAGACATTTTTCTCCTAGTTCAAACACCTTTACTCTTATCTCCTATGATCTAATCTTCAGGATGATTTAACCTTACATACCTAGGAGTTTTGGAGATTGTTTGAGCTTCTATTTCTTGAACTTGTTCCTCATCATCTGTGTTAACCTCTGGAGTCACCAGTTCAAACTGAATCTGGGTCTGAACATGAACTTTCCTTCCTTGATTTTGACTTTCATCTTGATCATTTGAATCATATCTGGAGTACCTGGAATGTCCTTTGCTTTCATCAACTTTAACATTTGCACTTTCAACAATCTTCTTCAATCTTTTATTGAAGCACCGGTAGGCCTTACTTTGAGTTGAGTATCCTAAAAATGTTCCTTCATCACTTCTTGCCTCAAACTTACCTAAGTCCTCATCTCTTTTTATATAACCTTTACTACCAAAGACTCTGAAGTATCTCATAGTAGGAGGATGACCAAACCAAAGTTCATAAGGAGTCTTACTAGAATTCCCTTTGATCTGCACCTGGTTGAGAGTGTAGACAACATTACTCACCACTTCTCTCCAATAAACTTGAGGAACATTTGTTTCCATCATCATGGTTCTAGCAACTTCTTGAATGGTCCAGTTCTTTATTTCCACAACTCCATTTTGCTGTGGAGTCCTAGGAGCAGATAACTATCTTTTTATTCCATGCTTTTCACAGAAAGCATCAAACTCACTGGAGGTAAATTCTCCACCTCTGTCAGATCTTAGACACTTTAATTTCCCACCAATCTCAATTTCAACCATCATCTTGAACACCTTAAACTTGTCAAGGGCTTTTGATTTTTCTCTCAGAAAAGTTACCCACATCATCCGGGAGTAATCATCAATTAGCAACATGAAATATCTATCTCCTTGCACACTCCTAATTCTAGTAGGACCACAGAGATCAGTATGTACCAATTCCAATCTCTCACTTGAACCTTGTTCCTTACTCATGAATGGAATTTTGTTATGTTTGCCCAATTAACATTCTCTACATATTAAGTTTCACAAGTCTTGTAAGATCTCTTACAGCTTGAGTGGAACTTATTTTGACAATGTTGTCAAAATTCACATGACACATCCTTCTATGCCAGAGCCAACTTTGATATGTCTCAGCAATCAAACAACTTTTCCCAGAACTACTTAAGTGTAAGATGTTAACTCTGGTTTGAGTACCAGATGCAATTTTAGTTCTGAAGCTTTCCAAGATTCTACACTTTCCATCCTTGAATTGAAGATCATAACCCTTGTCAACCAACCATCCAACACTGAGAAGATTATGTTTCAGTCCTTCCACATACAGAACATCATTGGTGTTGTTCTTGCCATCAAAAGAGATGGATCCTCTGCCATGGATTCTACCAACTGAGTTGTATCCAAATTTCACAAGTCCTCCTTCATAGTTTTCAAAGTTCACAAACTTACTCTTGTCACGAGTCATGTGATGAGAACATCCACTATCAATCACCAATTCATCCTTTTCAATAACCTGAGCAGCCAAGGCACTTTCTACATTTTCACAACTAGTAGATTTAATAGACACCGGATATTCTTCTTTGATAGCAATAAACACCCAATCATTTTCAAAGGAGCCTCCATGATCAGATTCATCATCTGTTACCCCTTCTTCTCCATTTTCTTAGACATAGTAATATTTCTTTTGACCTTTATACCTATTAGGGTTAGGTTTTGAAAACCTTTCCAGACATTTTGAGGCAAAGTGACCAATCTTATTACAAGCAAAGCATTTGAGTGGTAATTTTCCTTCATACTTACTGGATCCTCTTGGCATTCTTCTGGCAATAATAGCTTCGAGATCTGTTGTTTCTATTTCAACATCTTCAAGATCCTTTCTTGTCTTTACAAATCTGTTTGATCTTGCAGAAGAGGTTTCACTTGGATCATATCTTTGTTTTCCATACACACTAGCCTTAAATGCAGATTCAGACTTGGGAAGAGAATCACCAAACTCACTTAATTAGAAAGCTGAAATTTTGTCAACCAAATGATCTCTTGTAACCTCTGAGACTATCCTGATTTCTTCTATAGATGCAACCTTATGTTTGTATGAATCTGGTAAAGATCTGAGTACTTTTGATATAATTTTTGATTCTTCTAAAGTTCCACTGGCACACCTCATGCCACACACAAGTTCATTTATCTTTTGCATGTAGATTATGATGTTTTCATCTTTGCTCATCCTCATAGTGTCAGATTTTACTCTCAGACTTTGTAGCTTTACACATTTGACATATTTATCACCTTCATACAGGTACTCCAACTTTTTCTAGATTTGATAAGTAGTTTTTAGACCAAAGACATTTGTCATTTTTGAATCAGTCATGACACTCAATAAGGCTTCTTTAGCTCAAAGATTATTTTTAGCATCTTTGACTTGATCAGGAGTTGAAGGACCTTTCTCCAGAGGTTTATACTCAACAATGGTTATTGCCCAATAGGCATCACTCATGCATTGCAAATGGCACTTCATGCAATTTTTCCAAACAGAATAATTTGTTCCATCAAACATTGGACTATCCTCCTTGTAGGTCGATATCCTGGATCTCCTTAAGTGGTTAGGCTTTTATGAGAGGATCTGGCTTTGATACCAATTGTTGGAACTAGACAATTGAGAGGGGGGGTGAATCAGTTATCCATCAATAAAAATTTTCTTCCTTTAACCTTCTTTATTATCTTACTATCAGATTAGTGATGTAAACATTAAAGCATAAATCGACAACATAAGAGCAGAAACATAATCAACACACTTGACACCAAGATTTTGACGTGGAAACCCAGTTAAGGGAAAAACTATGGTGGGGGTTAACCCACAAAATGTGTACCCTATTAAAAGTACTTAGTAAAATAGAAGGCACATGCCTTCAGGCGCATTGCCCAGAGCTCACTGCTCAAAAGAGAGGCTCACTTCTTACAAAATTTATTTAGAAAGAATTAACTAAGAAATAGCATCTACTTCATGCCCGATTCAGTTTCAATGAATGCTCAATAAATTTTGCTTTGTCTCAAACTCTTCTTCACACTCTACACTACTCTCACTCCTTTCTTCTCTACTCTGCTCCTAATCCTTTCTTCAGATTTTATCTATTTTGCACAAGGATGATTTCAAGACCTCTTCAACAAGTATTTATATACTTCATCAACCTTGGAATGATCAACAAGGTTGGCTAAACTTGACGTGGATCATCACACTATCGGCTAAACACAACTGAGACTTGAATCTACTTCTACAACCACTCCACACCTCATAAAAATGTTTTTAAGGCATCCACAATAGACTATGAACATTCAGTCAGCCAAGACTGGGAAGAACATCAACCTCAAAGAAGAAATCTTCAATCAACAAGCTCAAACTTCAATGCGGACCTCTAACATAGTGGCCACACGATCCAGAGACCTCCACAAGCAAATTGAATTCACCGGTAACATCCATTCCAAACCAAACTACCAGAAACATTTGAATCTTCCTTTGGAACCTCAAGAACACTCTCTACCATGACTATCAAATTGGAAGGATAGCTTGTAGACCTCCAAACCATGAACCACTAATGTTGATGGTACACATTGACTTCCAAAACATGCCTTCAAATCTACAGATCTTAAGTTTATATTTCTAGAGAAATTTGGACCTCTTTCCTGACACTCTATTTTTCTTGAGTATTACAGGAACTGGTTCTTCTCAGATGGCCATAACTCCTTTAGATCTTCATGTGAACTTCTCAAGTCTTAACTGAAGCAATCTCTGACAATCCTCTACATAGCCACATGATCCGCATGCATTGATTAGCATTAATTTTCTCAATATCCTCAACAGTTTGGTCTTCAATGCAGACAACAAAATAGGATATAGTTGACACCAATGGCAACAAGGATATGTTGACATCAATGACTATTGCAAGGTGTGACCCTTAGTCTCCTTGTTCAGTGCTGCGTTGTGGTGGTTTGCGACAAGGGCTTGACCGCCTCCCATGCTTGTTAAGTCAAGTGGTTGTATTAGGCATTAATAGGTCAATCTTTTGGTGCAACGACAGCTAACAATTGGTATCAGAGCTGAGGTCATGGGTTCAAACCCCGCGCTTGCACTGGGGGGATTGTTGCAAGGTGTGACCCTTGGTCTCCTTGTTCAGCGCTACGCTACAGTGGTTTGCGACAAGGGCTTAACCACCTCCCGTGCTTGTTAAGTCAAGTGGTTGTATCGGGCATTAACAGGTTGATCTTTTGGTGCAATGGCAGCTAACAATGACAACCCACTTAGGCACATATTTGTAACAAAGCATACGAAGGGACTCATCCCGACACAACTTTAGACTACGCTACAATCATGCCATACAAAACCCAAGGTGTAGGGAGGGACTCATCGCCACACAACTTTAGACTACAGTAGGGGGAAGAAACTCCAAAAAAAATCCTGAGTGTGGGGAGGGACTCATCACTGCACAACTTTAGACCACACACAGGGGAAAACACATGGAAGACACATAGAAAACATGAGTGTTGTATAGCATGCCATAGACATACTATATGTCTTAAACACAGCAAACATTGGCGATGGAAGGAGCTTATTACTAATTTCTAGCATCTAACACACACTGTAGACACACCTGATGGTTGGGCTTATGCCACAACAACCACCAAAACATGCTTAAGGTAGGATAGCTCAAGATCCAACCCTGCCTCCCGATGAGGACTTTGTATAAAAGGATGTACACTAGCTCAAGAGATACACCATCCCACCTCACGATGAGGGCATTTGTATAAAAGGATACACACTAGCTCTTTTGATTACAATATACATAAGGATGTGCACTTGTATCAGAGATACAACATCCCTCCTCATGGAGAGGGCTTACAAACACACTTCATTTGTACCAAAATCATCAAATAGATACAATTATATATGCCCCCACCATAAGGTGGTTGATACCACTTGCCGGTATTAAGCACATTAAGGTAGAGAGAAAACATGCAAGGGAACAAGAGCTCTTAAAAAGCCCATGCCCCCTTGAAGTGACATGTGTTCACAATCGCCAAATGATCCCACAAACACATTGATAAGATATGCTAAGATAAACAACAAGAGATAAGGTTAGAACATCTTACTTTAAAATAATAACCAAATCACATCATAAAAGCTATGCATAAAAATAGTCACATCAAGGACCAAGGCTATACTCATAGGTTTGGAGCCGTGTATAACCGTTGGGCCATACTGCAGGTACCTCGGAATTGAGTGTAGCAACAAGGTGACATACCATTCAAAGTGTGCACGAGAAGATTGAGTGGATTGTAAAATGTTAGTTGTAAGAAATGCCATAAGATGATACATCACATGGAGTGATTTTACTAGTCAAGCATTGAATATATATAAATCAACCCCATCTTCATATATGGACTATGTCCATTTTTGCTTACTCATTGAAGGGATGCACGGTCCGTATCACTATTTATTTATTTTTGTCATCCACCAACTAGGTAGAATCATTGAAGAAGGTAAACAATATAAATGAGAGAGGAGAACAAGTTCCTTAGGAACACCACATAGGAGGATGCCCCCTAAACACCCTCTGTGACGCTATCCCCCTAAGGCATGACACACAACAATAAAATAGAGGAGAGGCAAGATAGAAGAATGATGAAAAAAATAGAGGAATGGTCACAATAGATGCAATCTCCTCATATCCTTGACCTTACAAGAGTATCAAGGGTCATCCACGGAGGCCTAAAGAACACATAACACATCACTGGGAAACACAACACATAAGAGGAGGTCACGTAACTGAGCATAAGTTTTCTATGACAAAGGTGACCAACATGGTTAGAAATACTTACCTATGTACACAACTAAACTAGCGGTTGTCGTTGAGCAAGGCATCTTCCTCTCAATCTCTAATGCATAATGAAAGGAGTACATAAGGTACAATTTTGTGACTAAATTTATCATCCTATAACTATTCGACCTTAAGCTCTTCTTTGCTTGATGCAATGTTAGATGGTGAAATGTTCTCTTGTTGTAGTGGTGTATTATCTTTAGCCAAGGCTTGTCTTTTCTTCCTTCTTTCTCTTGCTTGTTTGTTTCTTCGTTGTTTATTAGTAATGTTTTCAAAAGAAATCTCATGTTTCTCTATAATTTTTGGCATCTTAGAAGAAGAAGCAAATATATGATTATCTCTTAATGGTGTATTTCTTTTCTTTATATGGATAGCTCCTGATCCCTATAAGGATGATGGAGGAGGGACCTCAGTGAACACTCCTTTACCTTTCAATCGATAGGGCTCTTGTAATGTAGGTTGTTCTCTATTTGTTGATTGTTGAATAGGGGGTCTGACCAATTTTGATAGTACTTGTGCTTTGTAATGTTGATATCCCAAGAAAGTTAGATCTATTCATGGTTTAGGTTCTTGAGTAGGTTTGGGCTAAAAGTTGTCAAGGATGATATTCTTTTGTATAACCATAGGTTTCCATCAACTACGGTGAACATGCCGAATACACACAACAACTGAGAGGGGGGGTTGAATTAGTTGTATCAAAAACTTTAAGCCTTTACAAACATAATCACATCCACATCAATTCACTTAAACCCTAATTCTATTATGAAGATTAAACATGAAAATAGATAATAGAAATTTAATCACATCAATATAATGCATAAGAGAACACCACATTTTACGTGGAAAACCCTAAAAGGGAAAAAACCACGGTGAGAGTTAGCTCACAATATATATTAATAACAATACCAAATTACAAAGAGGCTCACTGCCAAAGGGCTCACTGCAACTGGCTCACTACCAAAAGGGGTGGCTCACTGCCAAAGAGGTGGCTCATTTCCATGAACTGATATAATAGCATCTACCACATGCCTGAGTTCAATTCTAATGAAACACAATACATATCACCTTTGCTACCTCACAACACAACCATCTTCATCTTCGCATCTTCACTCACATCTCACAAACACATGAATCCTTTTCACTTATTTATATCAATCATCAACCTTGGAACATAGATCAAGGTCAGAAATACATTCTACAACCTTTGGAATAATCTTCAAGGTCGAAAAACATACACAATTCAAATTAGGTCTAGACCTAAACATTCTTGTGAAGAAAAGGAATGAA
Organism: Cunninghamia lanceolata; assembly: GCA_027924645.1. Taxonomy (NCBI): domain Eukaryota; kingdom Viridiplantae; phylum Streptophyta; class Pinopsida; order Cupressales; family Cupressaceae; genus Cunninghamia; species Cunninghamia lanceolata. The sequence goes on along the minus strand of BSBN01000870.1, from coordinate 11,147,294 downwards.
GGTAGAACATTTCATATCTTAGTTTAGACCTAAATACATCTTCGCATGCTTCTGTTACCTATTTTCGCTCCTTAGCTCAAATATGTTGGGGATTAAGGTGTCTCAACCTTTGCAAATTCCTAATGTTGTATTTATTTATCCCATGTTGAGTTGGCATAGTTAGCACCTTGTGTATATGTAGCAGGGTAAATTTTGGTGACTTTGGTAACCGCGGTTTCCCCCTTGAATAATTAACGGGGGTTTCAAAAAGAACAACTCTACATGTCCACAAAAGAGGTTCTCCACTTTGCATAAAGTTTTGATGAGTTTAAAGATTTAAGAATGAAGGTTTCCATGTCCAAAGCATTGATATAGTCAAAGGGATCACGTACAAGGAGGGAATAGTTTTTGAAAGCTTTTAGTTGTGTCTTATATCCAAACTTCAAGCTGGTGGTCGAGTTAGGTAGTTTTTGTCAGGTTAAGGTTAGGTTGGCTCATGTCTTAGGTCTTTTACTCTAGGATTTTTCTCCTATTTTCTACAGGTTTCAGGCATGAAAGAGATGTTTTGTTGGCATAACAGTGATCATAGTTGACATTTTGTGAGAGTATGATCCTGTGAATAACCAAGAGGAGTCCAAATAGTTCTATCAAATATGATCAATAGATGACAGGGATCTGAAATGGTATGAGGGACAGTTTAATAGGTTTACAAATATCTTCAAGGTTTCCATAAACCATGAAAACTAGTAAAGAAAACTTCTAACATTTAAGTTGTGTCAAGTGGGTTGTGATCTTCAAAGACAGAGATATTGTTGCAAATGAAACAAGAATGCATGAGCAGTATGCACTGTTTTGGATCTATAAGTTTTTGTCAAGATTTATCAAACATGAAGAGTAGATGACAAACAAGAAGCATCTACACAAATATGAAAGACTCTGTCAAACAATGACAAAGAGGTATGAATCTTGTCAAGGCCCAAGATTTTTTCAAAAGTCTTCTAATCTTTGATAACCATGTTTTTTTTGTGGGTTTGATGGAATGTATTAGGGTTTGAGCCTAATATGATCTAAATGGAAGTAATCACAATGGGGTTGTTCGGGCATGTCAAGAGCAAAATGGATAGTGTAGAAACCACATGAAAAGTTGAAGATATTTCAAGAATGTTGCAGGCCTATGAAGCATTGAAAGGCAAGGATATTCCTTCTAGGTTTGAATAAGTTGCATGAAGGTTTACACAAGTATTGTACAAATAGTAGTCATCTCTGCCAAAAGAAGGCCAACACAAAGACAAGAAGAGGTAGTGAACAAAAAGAAACAACAAATTTTAAAGCACGAACATTCAGAATGACTATAACAAACAACAAAGGAGCTATAAGACTGTGTCAACTTGCAGCCATTGGACTGTCACATAGAGTGACTTTAAATAGTCGTAAGACTAGTTTAATATATCTAAGAATTCTCTAAGACCACTATCTTATAGAGTTTATCATAGTTAGCAAGAAAAAGATAGTGCATACATAGAGGTTTGAGGTGACAGTTCCAGAAAGTCAAGGTTTAGTGTGAATGTCTATGTTAGAACAAAAAAGACTATGATGTTGTTTGTGTGAAAGAGGGATGAAAGGCTCATAACAAGGTAATGATAGAGTAAGATAGTAATGTCACACCTGTGGAATCATTAAGAGTAAATAGTCATGGTAAAGGGTTGTAGAGTAGTAGTCACTAGTAAGGGGATAGTCAATACTCCTATATGAAAAATAAGGTCACTACGTTTCTTGAATGTTGCCAAGGATGTAATAGTTAAGAGAAGCATGTAGAGAATCCAATCCTAGGCAGGTTATAAGAGTTGTATAAAGCTGGTTAATGATATCAACACTCCCTATGATCACTCAAGACTTTATTATACAAATAGTTGAAGATACAGACCCCAACAATGAACTCAAAGGTATGCATGAACATGCAAAGGTCTATCATTCTTTAGAGGTCTCATCAATATACCTGATATAATGAAGGAAACTATTACTTTTAAGAGAGTGATCAACACATAGAAAAATGAAAAGTGAAAGGAGAAGAAGACTTGTTGAATGCAAGAATAGTAACACTGTGAAATCTTGAAGCCATGTGAACAGTGGTAAAAGGTAGAGATAAAGACAATGAAAGGGGACTGTCACTTCTCAAAATAAGAAATATTCATGGAATAGACTATTATATAGAGATAGAAATAACCTATTTGATTGTTGTAAGGAAGCACAGTGACCGTAAAAGGAGTAGTCCAAGAATATAGAAGATGAGACAGTCATGCCAACAAGATGAAAGTTTTAGACTGCCAAAAGAATAGTGAACCAACAGAGGATCTTAAAGGGACATGTAGGGCCAAGATTTTGAAAGCACAATCAAAGAGACTAACAGTAATGAATAGGGTAGAAGGACTATCAGAAACACGGTAATAATAGTGAGGGACAGTGATATGTGCAGAAGTACTATGAATCTATAAAGGAGTGTCAAAGCATGAGGAAAGTTAGTTTAAAAACTTCTTGATGAGTTTGTCAAATGATGAGGAGTGACTGTCAATAGTCCAAGAAATAGGAAGATAGTAAAGATAGTGGGATAAGGCCTTGACAATTGGTTCCTCATCCCCAAAGACATGAACAACCACTTCTGCAGGCTTATTTAGAGCTTAAAGTCAATACTAAGGTCTTGTATATGATGAAATGCAAAACAAGTGGATGAAAAGGGCACAAAATGATCACTCCTAATGTAGTTAAAGTCCTAAAATTAGTCAAACCCTTGCTTTCATGCCTTCAAGGAGTCCTATTTGTTTGAAAATTTCATAGCATATTGTCCTATTCTCATGTAACATGGAGTTAAGAGGTAGTTGGGACAATTATGAGGTTTTAGTGCAGTCTTGGGTAGTTGATCATTTCCCAAACATCTAGGGGATAGTTGGAGGAGATGGAACAACAAGGTGCAAGTATTTATGAGGTGGTTTTGACTAACAGGATATGTTTGAAGATCACCCAGGGATGTAGGAGTAGTTAGGAGACATTCCCAAGGATTTAGGAGCCAAGGACTTACAATTTCAACTACCTACATGTAGTTATAACACTTCTACATTGACCAAAGGCATTGAAGGACTCTTCTTGGGCGTCCATAGGAGGTTTGACCCAGTTTTGGTCATAAATTTTCTTCCTTTTCTTACTCTTTTGGTCTCCCCATGTTGGGTTGAGGATATCTAATCCTTAGACTTAGTTTTTTGGTAGTTCTTTCTTGTTTTGGAGCTCTAGAAGTTGAAAAATAGAGCATTGTAACTCAGAAAGTTATTTTTCTTGCTCATTTTGGAGCTGTATATTGTAACCTATGAAGGTTCTTTTTAGCAAAAATTTGGCATGTCAACTCATTTTCAAACTTGTATGTTATTTATGAACATTGTGATCAATAAAAATAGGTTGCTTTACCTTCCCAAAGTTGTTTCATTGTGCAAAATTAAGAATGGTTAATGTAATCTTGTGGTGATGCTTCTTTCCCTTGATTTCTATCTCGTTTTCATTGCATTTTATGCAAAAATATGTACTTTTGCAGGTCATTGCTTGTGTTTAACCAGCTAAGGGCAGAGTTTAAGTTGTGAAAACATTTCTATTTCCTTCTAAATGTTGTCCTAGATGTCAAACCTGGCCATGAAATACTTATGCAAGAGTCATGAAATTTTGGGTTGTGTATGTTAAAGTTTGAGTTGTTGAGCATATTGTGTTCATTTAAACAAGTGCAAGTCAAAATTCATTTGGTGTATCACCTTAGATCTTAGGTTTTCATTTTCATGTCTTTCTTATCTCTTTCCTTCTCAAGAAACAGTAGCAGGTGAGAACCAAGAGAACCAGCTCACTCTAGAGGTTAACTCCCATTATCTGAGCCCATAATCAGGGGAGTTATCCCATGTTTCACTAATAGGCTAAGTTTTGCAACTTAGTAAGCGTGTACTATTTAGTGATAATAATTTTTAGCACACCTGGTGGGACAAGTTTGATGAACTTCTCATCAAAGTACTGAGAGATTTGGTGTTTCTCCTAGTATTATCAGCCTTTGGAGGTAGTACAAGCAACACCACGATGACTCTAATCACATATCAGCTAGTTTCAGCAGTCCAGATTACATGCAACTAATGAGGTAGGTGCTAGTTGTTAGTTTTCTATCATTTGACAGTATTTTCTTAGCACCTGGTGACTCTATTTGGTGTTATAACTCACATCCTAGTGTTTCAAGACCCTATTGTCTTTATTCATTTCAAATTTGTTATCTAGACTTGCCTATGCTTCAATTTTTACCCTTACAATGTCTAGTTATAAGTACTACAATGGTTATTCTCCTCAATTCCATGAAAATTTAGGCTTTTGGCCTCCAAACAACTCTTTGTCTCATTACAATCAGCATTACCAACATGAACATTTTCAAACCACTCTTGCTTATTCATGTTTGTAGCTTGTTCATGCCTATAGTCAGACTTGCGAAACCCATTCTACTCTAAATCAAACATGCAACCTCCCTAGTCAGTCCCAAAATGATACTGATTTGGGTAGCATTAAGAGTTTGTTGTTGGATTTCTAAAGGCAATTTTTAGAAATAGATAGAGAAAAACAATATAACATGCAGCAACATGAGCTGTCCTATCAGATTTCTTGTTATCAGCAGGAGGTAGAAAATAGAAGGGTGTATGAGGAAGAATGCTTGAGCATGCAACTTGCAGCCAAGGAGGAACAAATAAAATAATTGCTTGCTCAAGTGCAAAAGCCCAAAGTTCAAAAATTCTCTCCTATTCCTAGTTTCAAACAAATCCATCCTTCAAACCAATCTATGAAAGAGCCCCAAACTTCTCCATCATGGCAACCTTCTTGGACCAAGCATCCTGATTACAAAATACCAAACCTTGTAAAGGCCAATCCTCTCATACCAATCCAAAATTAGGAAGCGGGAAAAGTTGTAGAATCTAAGCCAATCAAAATTCCAAGTTTTAGGAGTGCTCCTTCAATCCAACAACCAATTCATAACCAAGAGCAGTCCATAATGCTGCATAATTAGCTTAGCAATGAGCATGTTTATCCTACTTCATCAGTTAAGCCTTTTACCCTCCCACCATCTCCCTTTTCAAATGAAGACCCATTGTATGGAGAGAAAATGAAGGCTATGTAGGTAAAGAGGAGCATATTTCAAGTAAAGATGATGAAGAGATAACTATTTGTAGTCCATTTTGGGCCATCAAATCAGAAAAAATTAGACATGGAACAAGAGGAAGAATATGGTCTTGATGAAGAAGAGTCCATTCTCTCAAGTCAAGAAAGTTCTCTTGAAGTTAATTTGCAAGATCTGAGCTGGTTGGAGGAATTTCCTTTTTGCTGTACAGAAGGGCTTGAGGCTGATACTACAAATGAAAGTTTGTCAAAAGAGGCTACTTCATTGTTTAAACATTTTCCTTCCTTCATTGAAGAGGAAAACCCTGATTTGGAGTGTACTTTTTTGGGTAATAATGGGAATTTGGAGCTTGAATCAGCTGTTCCTAAGAACCTTCCAAGAGCTGATAGCTTTGATGAGTTATTAGCTCTCCTAATGGAAGAGGATGGTCCATTGACCATCGAAGAGGAGTCAACATGGTAAACTATTATGCGAGGTGAAGACAATGATATCATTTCTAGTCATTCAGATTGTTCTCTCACATGTCCAAACTTAGCCATGAAACAGGACAGTCATGAACAAAAGAAGGAAGGGTTTGAAGAATGCAGCCATGACAACATTATAGCAGCCTTCATGGGTTCTTTGAAGGAAGAAGAAGAGGATCATGAAGTTCCAAATCAGCTGCCTATCACACAAGAGTGCTATGAAAGTAAAATGGAGGACACCATCACACCAAATGAAGCACAAGAAGCAACCAACTCAAAGCTTTGAAGATAATGTCCTATTAGGCATCTAACTAGGATGGAAACCAACAATGCATCACAGGTCCTTCTTGCACCCAAGCATGAGGATTCCATTGAAAGCGGGCATACCCAGCTATCCTATCCACTTCAAAATAGCAGCATGAATGGTCAAGATAAGTGGGTAAGAGAGTTTATTTTCTCTTTTCAAGACACATTACAACAACTAGTTAAACATCTTTTCTTCCTCCATCTCATTTGGGTTGTCCAAAAGTATGAGGAACACTTCAAGTTACTTAGGAAAGGTTGCTATTTTGAGAAACCAGTCAATGGTTTTGTTTGAGTAATCTTTTTTGTTGTTTAGTTTTAGGTACGTAGGTTAGTTGTTGTAGTTTGTATTTGTTGTCCAAAAAGTATGCACCCTTGCTAAGTTCACAGAAACTTAGCTACCTGTTGAAACATGGAATCATTCTCGGATGTGGGTCTCCATTGATGAGAATGAATCTCCAAAGTGAGCTGGTTCTCCTTATGATTTCCTAAACTAATGACTTGCAGGGAAAAAGGAGAGAAAGATATACTGAAAGAAATAAATCCTAATTAACTTGAAGATGGAATTACCTAACAGATCTTACTCACAAATAGATTATTGAATTCTAACCCTCACAACACTCAGCTTATTTAACTCATAAATATTTCACATGAAGGTTTGGAAAACACAACATGTAACTTGAATTGAACAAGATTTTTCACAAGGAAATCACAAGCTAAGACAAAGCAAAGGATAATTTTCATCACAATGCAACATCAAATCAACTTGCAAATACTCAGACAAAAAATGAAGGAAAGTTGCTATTCAATAACTGAGGAATGATGAATACAGTGAAATAAATGAGTACAACACTCTTGATGTGAGAGGAAGACTTTGTCTTTTTGCACTTTGATCTCTAAAAATGAAAAAGTAAAACTAGGACTTGAACCCCTCAAAAGGAAGAAAAAATTAAGATATATGCTGTGAAAGATTCCCCCTCTTGGAAGCTGGAAAAAAGCTCCTAAAAATAGACTCCAAGTCCATTTTTGAGCTACTCATAAAAGCCAAAATTAAAGCTCTGGATCTGCCACCAATCTAGGAAATAAAGCTGCAAAACTGCCCTCTCATGTGGTCCCATCATAAAACCACTTTTCTCTACTCATGAAATCTCCAAATTTTGTCTTATATGACTCTAAATAAAAAAAATTGAAAGGGAATATCTCATTTGTTTTATTAGCCTATAAATTACCTAAAAATAGTTAAGTTTTTAAAGCAATTTATCAATGATTGCTTTATGTTAGTGTAGGTTTTTTATTTTCCTTAGGGATATTTCTTTTTCCTACACATTATTAAGCTTGCTTAGGTTTATTATATGTGGTTAATATGAGGACACATGGTGAAATACATTAGCTACATGTGTAACTCTCTCCCACACATGGGTAGTTGAGTTACAGATCCTTTTTTAGCTTTTTGTGCCACCTCTCATAACCACTATTCTGTCCTTACCTAAGTAGGTTATGGGGTAGTTAGAGTTCTCACACTCTTTTGGCTTTATATGCCACCTCTTATAACTCCTTTTTTATTTTCATATAAGGAGGTTATGCCACATGTTTTGGCATTTACCAAGTAGGTAAAACCTCCCACCTTTTATGGGATATGGGAGTTAATGCACCTCTTGGATGTATATGCCCCATTTTTGCTATATATACAACACTCTCCTCTCATGGTAGCAAGTTCACAAGCTTGAATATCAATTCAATGATAGCTCGGTGAGAGTATTGAGAGTCTTCTCAAAATTCTCTTTCTTTGTCTCTATTTTTCTCTCATTTCAGATATCTCTTCATGCTGCTATTTTGATCTTTGATCATCTGTCGAGTGGAGGTGCATATGATCTACGACCAACATTAGATCTTGGCTCGGTTCTCGCTTCTCACAGAATCTAACACTTTAAAACCAACTTTAAAATGTTGTGGTAATTTGATCTATATCCCATTTGATATGATTTTTTACAAAAATAAAATAATATCTGGCTCATAATTTTGCCAAAATATTTTACAATATATTACAATTGATTTTCTATAAAAATCATAAAAAATGATGAAAACATTACCATGTACTTTGCAAAAAATATCAAAGCCTTAAAGGCTTAACATCATGATTCTAATCCTCAAAATGCATTATCCATGTGTTGATACCCTGTCACCTCATCTCTGTCTCCATACCTTGCAAAATGCCACCTCACTGCCTATACAATTATCACATGTCCAAATTAACCCTCCTCATTATGCCATTACTCATGGATGCATCTCCTGTTTTCAAATGTTCTTTGCTTTGACCTCTCTTATACATTTGAGTCCTATAAGGAATTGAAATAATAATCAATCCATAAGTGGGATGTCATTTGACTCTTGACCACATGCATAATTATAAGGCACTTTGATTATCCATGAATCGACCGCATTGCAAGTAAAGGTTTTGAAACGTTTTAAAAGGAATAATCCTTACTCTCTCAAGATACTACCACCTTTGACTTTATAAAAATCAAACAAAATGAGAAATGTTGTCGGCCTCTCCACTCAATGATTACCAGGGATCATCGATCACAAGTGTTGACCACGATGTTATTTTGGATGAGGCAATTATGTGTATTTGCAAAGTCAAAAAAAATGAAGAGTGAGAAACACCTTCGAACAAAACAAAGGAGCAAACCCTAAAAACTACTTCATTTTCATTTGTTTTCTTTGTTGTTTGGCTCTGCAACCTTTTGTTCGCTAACTTAGGGTTTGATGTTCTCTGGTTATTTCATTGTCTTATTGGCTTCTTGGTGGTCAAAATCTCACATTTCTTGAGTTAAAATGACAGGCAGAACTACTATAGGTATGATATATGCAACTTTGATTGTCATTTTTTTTTTCTGTAGCTTCCATTTCCTTTAATAGCAGCGCCCACACCATTCCTTACTTTGCAATCATTCTTTAACACCATTCTTTCCTTTCTCTGTGTTTGAAACATTGTAAAATGTGACAAAATGAATACAAATCCTCTCAAAGAGGTCACAGACATACCATTACTCTGCTCCTCTGCAATTTAAAGTGTAAGCTCTCTTCATCTCTTGTTGTGGGCTCCTTTATATCACTGTATATGCAAAACACGATGAGGGTTTCAACTTATTCAACTGGGTATCTTCACATTTGATAAATATATACTCTTTTTGTCATCACCGTCATAGTATTGATGGTTTTGCAGCTGTTCTTTGTCATTCGATGTAGACACTTGAAGGTTTCTTTCTTTTCGAAATGAGAATTTCATTTTAACTTTGGACGGGAATTCTCCTCCACGGCCATACCTATAGATACTTCATACCATTTTTACGTGACTAAATCTGCAAAAAGAAAAAGGGTTTCAAAATCTTGACAAGTTTTTATATTTTAGGCACAAAAACTATTTTTTCTGTCACAACCATGGTAGAAAACACACTGTATTTATCTCTTTTCTCTGTAAGTTCAAAAATGGCATTAGGGTTTCTGACTTTGACAAGGGTTTACATTTTCTTTTGTATAAGAGCTCCATTATGGTATTTATCTTCTTTCTTGTATATTTCCTTTCACTTCTGTGCATGAAATAAGACATTGTTTTTCAAAAACCTAAAACAAAAGTTTCAAAAATCTTTAACACAGAAACTACTTTCTATCATCTGGAAACTTGCCTTTTTGATTCTATAGCTTCTTCAAATGACTATTTGGGCATTTCTAAGCAATAATAACTATCATTTTCTGTAGCATATTCATGTATATTTTCTTCATTCAAAAGATTTTGTAGCTATTATACTCTTTATTTTCCTGAATATGGAACTTAGTTTGACATCTATTTCTTCTTTGGCATAACCCAGTCACCTGTCAGATGCCCCTTTATCACATGATGTTGGTCTTTTCTTTCTCTTTCTGGCATTTAGAACCTCCTGTAACATACACTGCACATCATATGTCTTATCTCTTGTCTTGAACATGGCACTGTATCTTTGACATTTCAATGATACCTGTAGCATTCATTTGTCTCTTTTTCACGTTGTACCCCCTTTCAATCATGGGTGTTAGAGTCAATAATGCATGTACCTTATGTAATTCAACTGGTGTTATTCTTTAATTCACCATTCATAAACACTGTTCTTTTCATGCATACACTCAATAGGTTCAACTTGATTCAGTACTCATTGATATATGACTGCTATTACAATACTTCTCATGTACTCTAAATGCTGACAACATATACAACTTATACCAACATATCCTTGCTCAGTGCATGATCTTATGCTTTAATATGTTCTTGTTCACTCATTTATGGATGTAAACCACCTTCTTCAGCTTACACAAGACATGATGAAACAACTTGATCATTATATTAACACATACATTCATGTTAAATTAATACTTATCTTTTTGGTCTTCTGGCACATGGATGCACATGATATTGATATATCCGATGTATTGTACTGGCTGCAAGGCAATGACATAGCACTTGTATATCCTTTATCACTGTGACATATAAATGACATAGAAACCTTAAGGGCTATTTGATCAAGGCACTATGAGTTAATTGTTTCTTTGCTTCCTCTTATATTTTATTGAAACAAGGCAGTGAGGGACTTTTTGGTTTGGTTGATCTGTATCATTGAAACACTGATGCTCTTTCATATGAATATGTATTTCATTTCACCTATTACACCTTTTAAGACTGTTCAATACAAATGCCATGGCTGTCCTTATATCTAATACATGTTTTTGTACTTCTATACTATCAGATCTGCAATATTTTCATACTTCTTTCATGACACATATTGTATATAACATGTGATCATTATTGTCATGATGTGTAAGCACTTCATCAGTAGCAATGTGAAGCATAATTAGATATATTTCATGATTTTTTGTACAATCTTGCTTACTGATTAATGGTGAATGCTCCTTACTAGATTATTGATCATTGATGAGTAATCAATCCTTGTATATGCATGCATTATGAACACTTACTCCTGTACCATTCATAAGTATGACTGTAACTTACAATTCTTCCTATAGCAAATTGATGATCATGCATGCATTACTACTTCTCTCATTCTTATTCATGTATCTCTATAGCAGTTTGTTGTCCCATACATTTTGAATGACATTGTTTCTTTGGTTACACTCTGTCAAAACCCTTGTCAACTATTCAAGTCATATTATCCTATGAGATAAAAATATGATAATTGTATTCAAATGATTCCATTATTTTGATAACTTCTGTCGATACTTATGAACATTTAGATACCCTTATCACTGAAGCATACTTATGATATTTGTTTCATATTACTTACTAGCAACTTTTGGCATTCAGCTAATGCAATGTACCTTAATACTCTCATTTTTTGTGATGCATCAAAATACTATGAAAGATATTCAAATGAAATACCTTTGAATGTCACTTTCTAGTGCCTACTAAAGTGATGATGATAAATGCCATATGCATTAAATGCAATCCTTCTTTCACAGCTCAGCTCATTTTCATGGTTACATTTCATTCCTTGAACTGTAATCATGACTATGTCCTAAAACAGAACTGATGCATATGATTGCCTTTATTATTCCTTCATCTTGTCATGTGAATTTGAACAATGATTTTCCTTTTCTATTCATCCCTTCTAAGATTAAGGGGAAATGGCATGCTGGACTCAACCCTTGTGGGAGCCCATTTGACACCACATGTTGAATGTCTTCAATCAACTTCATCACTTGCCCTATACTTGCACATGAAATAAATAGATTAGAATAAAATAATGATGCTCCATGTTTGCTTCTTTTCAGTTTCTTTTGCATGTGGATGATGTTCATTTGATCAATTCACTATAATCAAAGTATTATGCATCTTTTGACAGATAACGGATTTTCATAACCGGAGCTTCTTGTTACAAGTATGGGCCTAACCGATGTTGTGATTGATGTCAACATACTCCTGTTGCATTAATGATAAGGATTGGATGAACTGTTTGTTGAGGATATTGATAAATTTAATCATATCAGGAACAGAGAAGAATAGTGAAGACAGTAAGGTAAAGATCCAAGATTAGATGAAGATTAGAGGATGTACTTCAAAGGGTTTGTAGATATGTGTCTTGAGATGATCCAAAAAAGATTTCAAAGGTCTGCATGAAGATCTGAAGAAGTTATGGCAACTTAAGTAAAACCAGTTTTGGCAGGTGTTTAGAGGTGACAGAGTCATACAGATAGGTCCGGTGAGATCCAAAAAATGTAATATCTTGTTCTGCAGATTTGGTGAAGTGTTTAGGAAGTCAATGTGAATTGACGACTCAATTGGTTTGTGGTCTGGAGGTCCGCAAGCATCTATTCCATTGTGATAGTGATGACAAACTGTGTTATTGAGGTTCTAGATGAAGGAGATAAGGATTTCAGTAAGCAGATGTAGTGTGGATGTTCTTGGTGATTCAGGCAAGCTTGTGGAGGTCTTTGGATTGTGTCCAATTCATGTTGGTGGTATGCATTAAAGTTTGAGCTCGCAATTGAAGAATTACTTCCGGATGATGGTGTTCTTCTCAAGTCAGGCCGATCGGATAAGTTACACATCCTGTAGATGATCTTGAAGATGTTATGTGAGGATTGGCGTGTTCCTAAATGAAGATTGAAGTCTCAGATCTGTGTGGCCGATAGTGTGTTGATCCACATGAAGTCTTTTTGTAATTAGTCATGTTGTATTTATGTATTTGCTTTGTAATGTATGCCGACTTGGATGATTATCCCTAAGTTGATGTCTTGTATAAATAAGGAGTTGCAAAGTCATTTCAAAGGTATCTTGTGGAGACGAGAGTGTGGTAGAGGACAGAGGAGAGAAAGGCAGAGTAGAAGTATTGGGCTTAAATGGAACTGACTCAAGAATGGTGAAGATGCTATTCTTCAGTTCAAGTATGTAATACTTATTATTCTATAGACAGTGTGTCTCTTGTAGGCAATGGGCCTCTTGTGAGCAGTGTGCTCGAGCAGTGAGCCCTAATTAGCATGTGCCATTTTGTTCTTTATATTCTTCTAACAAAGAATACAATCTTAGGTTAGTCACCCTGTGGTTTTTCCCTTAATCAGGTTTTCCACGTCAAAATATTGGTGTCTTATGTGTTAATATGTTCATGCTCTTGATTTAAATGCATTATGTTTCAATGATTGATTTATTGATATGCTGCTAAATTACAAAGTGGATTTAAATGTTTAATTGGAAGAAAGTTTTGGACAACTGATTCACCTCCCCCCCTCTCAGTTGTCTATCTTGAATCTAACAATTGGTATCAGAGCTAAGTTCCTCTCAAAGAGCTTAACCGCTTGAGGAGATCCAGGATGTTGTCATACAAGAAGGATAGTTCGAGGTTTGATGGAACCAATTTCACTCTTTGGAAAAGTCGCATGGAATGTCACTTGTAATGTATGGGAATGCAGTATTGGATCATGGCTTCAAAGAAGTATACTCCTTAGAATGGCCCAAAATCTATAAATGAAATCAGAGATGCTGAAAACAATCTATGGACTAAAGAAGCTCTTCTAAGTGCCTTGTCTGATTCAAAGATAACAAATGTTGTTAACCTACAAACTGCTTTTAAGATTTGGGAAAAACTGGAACTTCTACATGAAGGAGACAAGTATGTTAAATGTGCCAAGTTACAAAGCCTGAAAGGAAAATTCAAAAATCTGAAGATGACAGAAGATGAAAATATCACTACATTTATGCCAAGAGTGAATGAGCTTATTTATGGTATTAGATGTGCTAGTGGAGTTTTGGATGAAGATGAGATTGTTGGCAAAGTTCTCAGATCCCTTCCTAATTCTTACAAGTACAAGGTTGCTGCTATTGAAGAATTCAGATCCATTTCAGGTATTACAAGAGATCAATTGGTTGGTAAATTAGCTGCATTCGAATTGACTGAGTTTGGGGATGCCCCCCCAAGATTGAATCTATATTCAAAGCTAGTGCCTCTATTCAAGGAAAATAAAAGTTTGATCCAGGAGAGAACTCTTCTAAGAAAATATCATGGTATGAGAAAGGACCTAGAAGAAGATGAAGCAGAAGCTTTTCAACTTGAAGCCCTTATTACAAAAAAGACTGCCAAGAGGATCCAGTAAGTATGAAGGGAAATTGCCTTTTAAGTGTTTTAACTACAATAAGATTGGTCATTTTGCCTCAAGGTGTCTGAAAAGATTTTCAAGGCCAAACCCTAATAGATCAAGGTTCCAAAAGAAATGTTACTATGTTCATGAAGATGATGATGATGAAGGAGTAACAGATGATGAATCAGAGAGGGGAAACAAATCTAGAAGTGACTAGGTGTTTATTTCCATCAAGGAAGAAGACCCAATGCCCTCTGAATCTATTAATCACAAAATTGTTGAAAAAGCTCTGGCTGCCCAAGTTGAAGAAAAGGATGATTGGGTTATTGACAGTGGATGCTCCCACCATATGACTGGTGACAAAAACAAGTTTATAGATTTGGAAAGGTGTGAAGGAGTGGTAAAATTTGGTGATAATTCTGCTGGCAGAATCAGAGGTAGAGGAACTATTTCTTTTGATGGAAAGAATATAACTAGTAATGTATTGTATGTTGAAGGCCTGAAGCATAATCTTCTCAGTGTTGGACAGTTGGTGGACAAAGGCTATGATCTCTAGTTCAAAAATGGAAAATGCAAGATCTTTGAAAGTTTTGGAATAGAGATTGCATCCGGTAATCAAACTAAAGGTAATATCTTCCACTTGGTTGGTACTGGTAAAAGTTTCTTATTTGTTCAAATTGATTAGAATTGGTTGTGCCATAGGAGAATGTGTCATGTGAATTTTGATAATATCATCAAGATAAGCAACACTCAGGCTGTGAGGGATCTTCCAAGATTGGTGAAACCTTCTAATAGCTTGTGTAAAGAATGTCAATTAGGGAAACAGAGCAGGGTTACATTCAGAAGTAAGGAACAGTCTTCTACCGGATTATTGGACTTAGTTCATACTGATTTATGCAGTCTGGCAAGAATCAGAAGTGTACAAGGTGATAGATACTTCATGCTATTAATTGATGACTACTCCTAGCTGATGTGGGTAACTTTTTTGAAGGAGAAATCAGAGGCTCTTGAGAAATTCAAGATATTCAAGGCTATGGTAGAGAATGAAACCAGATTGATCATAAAATGTCTGAGGTCTGATAGAGGTGGAGAATTCACATCCGGTGAGTTCATAGAATTATGTGAGAAGCATTGAATAAGAAGACAATTATCTTCTCCTAGGACTCCACAGTAGAATGGAGTAGTGGAAAGAAAGAACCGGACCATCCAAGAAGCATCTAGAACCATGATGATGGAAGCAAATGTTCCTCAGATCTACTGGAGAGAAGCTATGAGCACTGCAGTCTATACTCTTAATCAAGTTCAAATCAGAAGCAATACCAGTAAGACTCCTTATGAACTCTGGTTTGGTATCACTCCTACTGTGATGTATTTCAGAGTCTTTGGTAGCAAATGTTACATTAAAAGAGATGAAGATCTAGGTAAATTTGATGCTAGAAGTGATGAAGGAATATTCTTGGGTTATTCTACTCAAAGCAAAGCATACCGTTGTTATAACAAGAGACTGAGAAAGATTATAGAAAGTACAAATGTGAAGGTTGATGAAGGAATTGAAAAACCCTCAAGGTTTTATGAATATGATGAAGATGATCAGAATGATGTTCTGATTCAAGGAGTCCAAGCCCCTTCTAAAATTTAGATTCAGACTGATCCAATAAATTAGGTAGAAGAGATGAGTTTGAATGAGCCTGTTCAAGAATCAGAAGTGCAAGAAACTCCCAAAGTTCCTAGGTATGTAAGACTGAATCACTCTAAGGATTAGATCATAGGTGATAAAAGAAAAGGGGTACAAACAAGAAGAAGGATTGCTCAAGATTTAGAAGAGTATTGTCTAATTTCAAAGATTGGACCTAAGATAGTGAATGAAGCTTGCAATGATTAAAATTGGACTAAATCAATGGAGGAAGAGCTGATGCAAATTGAGAAAAATCACACTTGGGATCTTGTTCCCAAATCTAAAAACAAGAATGTGATTGGAACCAAATGAGTTTTCTGGAACAAAATGAATGAAGTTGGTGAAGTAATAAAAAATAAAGCCAGATTGGTCTGCAAGGGTTACTCTCAAATAGAAAGAGTTGATTTTGAAGAAACTTTTGCTCCAGTGGCAAGAATTAAAGTAGTCAGATTATTTCTTGCTTTTGCTTCCTTCAAGGATTTCAAAGTATATCAGATGAATGTCAAGTCTACCTTCCTGAATGGTGACTTGGAAGAAGAAGTATACATTGAGCAACCAGGTGGATTTCAATTGTTTGATCATGGTGATATGGTCTGCAAGTTGAAGAAAGCACTGTATGGACTCAAGCAAGCCCCAAGAGCCTAGTATGAAAGATTGGATAAGCATCTTTTAAAGATTGGTTTCAACAAAGGTACTGCTAATAGTAATTTGTATTTCAAAATTGATCATGAAAACATATTGATTGTTGAAGTGTTTGTTGATGATATTATTTTTAGAGGAAGAGATAGTATGTGCAAAACTTTTGCAAATCAAATGAAAAGTGAATTTGAGATGTCCATGCTTGGGGAAATGAATTTCTTCTTGGGTCTGGAAATCATTCAAACTAAGAAAGGAATCTTCATTTCTCAGACCAAATATGTGAAAGAATTGTTGATGGAAGAATCAAAACCAATAAGTACTCGCATGACAACCGAATGTAAATTCAGCAAAGATGATGACTCTCCTAAGGCTGATTAGAAAAAGTATAGGTCAATGATTGGAGGATTGTTGTATCTCACTCAAACTAGACCTGATATTATGAATGTTGTTGGTCTTGTTGCTAGATTCCAAGTTGATCCTAGAGAATCTCATGTCATGGCAATCAAGAGGATTTTTAGGTATCTAAAAGGGATAGTTGAGTATGGTTTGTGGTATCCTAGAGATCATAATTTCTCTCTTCATGCATATACACATGCGGATTGGGCAGGAGATGTGGATGACCAGAAGAGTACCAGTGGTGGAGCATTCTTTTTGGGCAAGAGATTGGTTTCTTGGCTAAGCAAGAAACAAGAGGTAATATCTCTCCACAACTGAAGCAAAATATATTGCAGCAGCAGGTAGTTGCACTCAAGTTTTGTGGATGAAATAGATGCTAAGAAACATCAAAGTGGAGTATGAGGAACCTATCACAAACTTTTGTGATAATTCAAGTGCAGTAAATATATCTAAAATCCGGTGTTGCATTCAAAGACTAAACATATATCCATCAAGTTTCACTTTTTGAGAGAGCAAGTGAACAAGAATGAGGTCAGATTGGAGTTTGTGCCTTCCAAGGATCAGATTGTAAATATCTTTACTAAACCTCTACCTAAGGACTCTTTTGAGTATCTCAGGGAGAAGTTAGGGGTTATTACCCCTTCAGTGATGAACTAAGATGCACTAATGTGCATCAGTCCGGTGGATATCACAGTCATATCTTGTGGTCCAGATTGATGATGGGGAGCTGCTACTCAGGGGGAGCTGCTGGTATGATTCTGAAGTGTTGGAGTTGCAAGTATGTGCCCTTTGCCATTGATGTCAAAGGGGGAGAGAATACATGTGAAAAATAAGTGCTTGTTGATCAAAGGGGGAGCAGTAAAGGAAGAGAAGACATGTGAATGATTGTTGATTGATAAAGGGAGTTGTGTTAGTAAAGAAAAGTTCTTGTCTTGATGGTTAAAACAATTTTTCACATCATATGTTGCCATCAATGACAAAGGGGGAGATTGTTGCAAGTATGGGCCTAACCAATGTTGTCATTGATGTCAACATACTCCTGTTGCATTAATGATAAGGATTAGATGAACTATTTGTTGAGGATATTGAGAAAGTTAATCATATCAGGAATAGAGAAGAACAGTGAAGACAGTAAGGTAAAGATCCAAGATAAGATGAAGATCAGAGGATGCGCTTCAAAGGGTTTATAGATATGTGTCTTGAGATGATCAAGAAAAGATTTCAGAGGTTCGCATGAAGATCTGAAGAAGTTATTGCCAGTTAAGTAAAACCAGTTCTGGCAGGTGTTCAGAGGTGACAGAGTGATATAGATAGGTCCAGTGAGATCCGAAAATGCAATATCTTGTTCTGTGGATTTGGTGAAGTGTTTAGGAAGTCAATGTGAATTGACAACTCAATTGGTTCATGGTCTGGAGGTCCGCAAGATCTATTCCATTGTGATAGTGATGACAGACTATGTTTTTGAGGTTCCAGATGAAAGAGATAAGGATTTCAGTAAGCAGATGTAGTGTGGATGTTCTTGGTGATTCAAGAAAGCTTGTGGAGGTCTTTGGATCGTGTCCAGTTTGTGTTGGTGGTCCACATTAAAGTTTGAGCTCACAATTGAAGAATTAATTCTAGATGATGGTGTTCTTCTCAAGTCAGGCTAACCGGATAAGTTACACATCCTGCGGATGATCTTGAAGATGTTATGTGAGGATTGGTGTCTTCCTAAATGAAGATTGAAGTATCAGATCTGTATGTTCGATAGTGTGTTGATCCGCGTGAAGTCTTGTTGTAATTAGTCATGTTGTATTTATGTATTTGCTCTGTAATGTATGCCGACTTGGATGATTATCCCTAAGTCGATGTCTTGTATAAATAAGGAGTTGCAAAGTCATTTCAAAGGTATCTTGTGGAGATGAGAGTGTGGTAGAGGACAGAGGAGCGAAAGGCAGAGTAGAAGTATTGGGCTTAAATGGAACTAACTCAAGCATGTTGAAGATGCTATTCTTTAGTTCAAGTATGTAATACTTATTATTCTGTAGACAGTGTGTCTCTTGTATGCAGTGGGCCTCTTGTGAGCAGTGTGCTCGGGCAGTGAGCCCTAATTGGAATGTGCCATTTTGTTCTTTATATTCTTCTAACAGAGAATACAATCTTGGGTTAGTCACCCCATGGTTTTTCCCTTAACTGGGTTTTCCATGTCAAAATCTTAGTGTCTTATGTGTTAATATGTTCCTGCTCTTGATTTAAATGCATTATGTTTCAATGATTGATTTATTGATATGTTGCTAAATTACAAAGTGGATTTAAGTGTTTAATTGGAAGAAAGTTTTGGACAACTGATTCACCCCCCTCTCAGTTGTCTGTCCTAAATCTAACACTTCTAACAGGACCTTTCCCACATTTTTCAAGTACATGTTGAGATTAGGAGGAAGATAGGAGGCTACTCTTCAGATCGACAAAACAAGGCAATGATGGCTATGTCTCTCCTTTCTCATTCATTAGATGCATATTATTTTGTTTATATCTTGCATGTGTTCAACTTTAACCCACGACTTGTGTAGGACATCTGATATGTCATCATTTCTTTCAATGAAATACTTATTCCTTTATGTATTTCAACTTGTAAATGAATAACCATTGTGATGAATAAAATACTTGTCTCACTTGATTATTTTCCAATGCAATGATTGATCTGAAACTTTCCTAAATCTTTCTTGAACAACTGAACTGCATTAACACTGCAACATAATAACTATGCAACTAACTCATAGCAGAAGTAAATCAAATTTCACTCAAAATGATAATGTTATATCTGCTTAACCATTTTTGAGCTATGGTCAAAAAATGGTAACAATATTCCTCCAAGTGCTGATGCACATTTGCAGTCTTATTTTAGGTAGTTTTTGGTGTGTTTCAGTTTGTGTCTTGTTGTCTTGAAGGTGTTGCAGTAGTGTTCAGGTCTATTCTAAGTTTGTTTCAGGTCCTCTTATGACTCTATAGCCCAATGGAATACAAAGGCAACTGGTCTTTTATGCTTAGCAGGAAAGCAATCCATAGAGGTCACCAAAAATGTTACCTATTTTCACTCCTTAGCTCAAATAGGCATCCAGGATCATCTTCTATTTTTGCAACAAAATTAGGCCTTGGCTCTTCTTGTGGTAGTAGTGGAGTCTTAAGTATTGCAACATGCTATTCAGAGTTATAACACATATTTTGCTTGAGTCTTTATGTCACAGGATGGTTTGACATGTTTAAGAGGTCAGAAAACTAAAAAAACAAAAGGGTATTAGTTGTACCTAGCCTTGTAATCTCTTCAAATGTTAGTATCTCCACTTTCAAAATTCTATCTATATATCATTTAAAATATCATAAAAGAGACTTTGAAATGTTTTCTACCTTAGACTTTTCAAAAAGAACAATTCTACATGTCCACAAAAGAGGCTCTCCACTTTGCATAAAGTTTTGATGAGTTTAAAGATTTAAGAATGAAGGTTTCCACGTCCAAAGCATTGATATAGTTAAAGGGATCATGTACAAGTAAGGAGTGAAGATTTTTTGAAAGCTTTTAGTTGTGTCTTGTATCCAAACTTCAAGATGGTGGTCAAGTTAGGTAGTTTTGGTCAGGTTAAGGTTATGTTGCCTCATGTCTTAGGTGTTTTCCTCTAGGGTTTTTCTCATGTTTTCTATAGGTTTTAGGCATGAAAGAGATGTTTTGTTGGCATAACAGTGATAACAGTCGACATTTTGGTGAATGTATGATCCTGTGAATAACCAAGAAGAGTCTAAATAGTTCTATCAAATATGATCAATAGATGACAAGGATTTGAAATGGTATGAGGGATAGTTTAACAGGTTTACAAATATCTTCAATGTTTGCATAAACCATGAAAACTAGTAAAGAAAACTTCTAGCAGTCTAAGTTGTGTCAAGGGAGTTGTGACCTTCAAAGAGAGAGATATTGTTGCAAATAAAACAAAGAATGCATAAGCAGTATGCTCTATTTTGGATCTCTAAGTTTTTGTCAAGATTTATTAAACATGACGAGCAGATGACAAACAATAAGTATCTACACAAATATGAAAGACTTTGTCAAACACTGACAAAGAAGTATGAATCTTGTCAAGGCCTGAGATTTTTTCAAAAGTCTTCTAATCTTTGAGAACCATGTTTTTTTTGTGGGTTTGATGAAATGTATTAGGGTTTGAGCCTAATATGATCTAAATCAAAGTAATCACAAGGGGGTTGTTCAGGCCTGTCAAGAGCAAATGGATAGTGTAGAAATCACATGAAAAGTTGAAGATATTTCAAGAATGTTGCAAGCCTATGAAACATTGAAAGGCAAGGATATTCCTTCTAGGTTTGAATAGTTTGCATGAAGGTTTACACAAGTATTGTACAAATAGCAGTCATCTCTACCAAAAGAAGGCTAACATAGAGATAAGAAGAGGTAGTTAACAAAAAGAAAAAACAATTTTTAAAGCACGAACAGTCAGAATGACTATAGAAAACAACAAAGGAGCTATAAGACTATCAACTTGCAGCCATTGGATAGTCACATAGAGTGACTTTAAATAATCATAAGACCAGTTTCATATCTCTAAGAGAGTTCTCTAAGACCACTATATTATAGAGTTTTTGAAAATGAGCAAGAATAAGATAGTGCATACATAGAGGTTGAGGTGATAGTTCAAGAAAGTCAAATTTTAGTGTGAATGTCTGTGTTAGAACATAAGAGACTGTGATGTTGTTTGTGTGAAAGAGGCATGAAAGGCTCATAACAAGGTAATGATAGAGTAAGATAGTAATGTCACACCTGTGGAATCTTTAAGATTAAATAGTCATGGTAAAGGGTTACAGAGTAGCAGTCACTAGTTAGGGGACAGTCAATACTCCCATAAGAAAAATAAGGTCACTACATTTCTTGAATGTTGCCAAGGATGTAACAGTCAAGAGGAGCATGTAGAGAATACAATCCTAGGTAAGTTATAAGAGTTGTATAAATTTGGTTAATGATATCAACACTACTTATGATCACTCAAGACTTTATTATGCAAATAGTTGAAGATACAGACCCCAACAATAAACTCAAAGGTATGCATAAACATGCAAAGGTCTGTTACTCTTTAGAGAGGTCTCATCAATATACCTAAAATAATGAAGGAAACTGTCACCTTAAAGAGAGTGATCATCACACAGAAGAATGAAAAGTGAAAGGAGAAGAAGACTTGTTGAATGCAAGATTAGTAACACTGTGAAATCTTGAAGCCATGTGAATAGTGGTAAAAGGTAGAAATAAAGACAATGAAAGGGGACTGTCACTTCTCAAAATAAGAAACATTCATGGAATAGACTATTATATAGGGATAGAAATAACCTATTTGATTGTTGGAAGGAAGCACAGTGACCCTTAAAGGATTATTCCAAGAATATAGAAGATGAGACAGTCATGACAACAAGATGAAGAAAGTTTTAGACTGCCAAAAGAATAATGAACCAATAGAGGCTCTTAAAGGGGCATGTAGGGCCAAGATTTTGAAAGCACAGTCAAAGAGACTAACAGTAATCAATAGGGTAGAAGGACTATCAGCAACACAGTAATAATAGTGAGAGACAGTTATATGTGTAGAGGTGCTATGAATCTATAAAGAAGTGTTAAAACATGAGGAAAGTTAGTTTAAAGACTTCTTGATGACTCTGTCAAATGATGAGGAGTGATTACCAACAGTCCAAGAAATAGGAAGATAGTAAAGACAGTGGGAGAAGGCCTTGATAGTTGGTTCCTCATCCCCAAAGACATGAACAACCACTTCTACAGGCTTATTTAGAGCTTAAAGTCAATGCTAAGGTCTTGTATATGATGAAATGCAAAACAAGTGGATGAAAAGGGCACAAAATGATCACTCTTAATGTAGTTAAAGTCCTAAAATCAATCAAACCCTTTCTTTCACTCCTTCAAGGAGTCCTATTTGGTTGCAAATTTCATAGCATATTGTCCTATTCTCATGTAACATGGAGTTAAGAGGCAGTTGGGACAGTTATGAGGTTTTAATGTAGTCTTGGGCAGTTAAGCATTTCCTAAACATCTAGGGGACAGTTGGAGGAGATGGAACAACAAGGTACAAGTATTTAGGAGGTGGTTTTGACTGAGAGGATATGTTTGAAGATCGCCCAGGAATGTAGGAGCAGTTAGAAGACATTCCCAAGGATTTAGGAGCTGAGGACTTATAGTTTCAACTACCTACATGCAGTTATAACACTTCTACATCGACCAAAGGCATTGAAGGACTCTTCTTGGGCGTCCATAGGAGGTTTGACCTAGTTTTGGTCATAAAATTTCTTCCTTTTCTTACTCTTTTGGTCTCCCCATGTTAGGTTGAGGATATCTTATCCTTAGACTTAGTTTTTTCGATAGTTCTTTCTTGTTTTGGAGCTCTAGAAATAGAAAAATAGAGCATTGTAACTCAGAAAGTTAGTTTTCTTGCTCATTTTGGAGCTGTATATTGTAACCTATGAAGGTTCTTTTTAGTAAAAATTTGGCATGTCAACTCATTTTCAGACTTGTATGTTATTTATGAACATTGTGGTTGATAAAAACAAGTTGTTTTACCTTCTCAAAGCTATTTTGTTGTGTAAACTTAAGAATGGTTGATGTAATCTTATGGTGATGCTTCTTTCCCTTGATTTTCGTCCCATTTTCATTACTTTTTATGCAGAAATAAGTACTTTTGTAGGTCATTTCTTATGTTTAACCAGATGAGGAAAGAGTTTAAGTTGTGAAAACATTTCTATTTCCTTCTAAATGTTGTCCTAGATGTCAAACTTGGCCATGAAATACTTATGCAAGAGTCATGAAATTTTGTGTTGTGTATGTTAAAATTGAAGTTGTTGAGCATATTGTGTTCATTTAAGCAAGTGCAAGTCAAAAGTCATTTGGTGTACCACCTTATATTTTACGTTTTCATTTTCATGTCTTTCCTATCTCTTTCCTTTTCAACAAGTAGTAGTAGGTGAGAACCAAGAGAACCAGCTCACTCTGGAGGTTAACTCCCATAATCTGAGCCCATAATCAGGGGACTTATCCCATGTTTCACCAATAGGTTGAGTTTTGCAACTTAGTAAGGGTGCACTATTTAGTTATAATAGCTTCAACATGCTTCCACAATCTATGAAGCACATTCATAAAGAGTGTAAACAACCAGGTCAACGAAAACTAGTGTTAACACTAGGATCTTTTAGGCACACACTTTCAAGAATGCAACCATAAATTGTGGACCAAGCACAAGCCTTCAAAATAATCTGGAGACATCCATGAAAAACATAAAAGCACTTGGGAGCCAACAAATCTAGATACAAAAATTTTCACTTGAAGACATCAAAGATCACTTGAAGATAGCTTACAATAAACACTACTAAGCTCTGCTACTCAATAACTTGCTTTTCGAAGGACCAAATTATAAATCCTTTGGAATGAAAATAGCTACAGACCTTATAAACATACGTCCAAAATTGCATCACCTAAGACCACTCTGTGGAGAAATGTGGAGCAAAATACTTTCTCCTTGACACCTCTACTCAACCCAGAAACTCTGTCAATTACAGTCTTCAAACTGGTGAACATAACTTCTAATGCACAGTGATCTAGACTACCAAATTCTGGATTTAGCATTTTCAAGCACTTCTTTAAAACATATCCAAATCTCACACTCTGGTATTCAATACAAAAGAAATGTGGAGCAAAAACTTAGATAGTAACCTGCAAGCCAGAGTGCTTTGCAAGACACTATTTCCTTTGGAGGGAAAATTTTCTCAAAAGCACTTGGAAACTCAGCAACAAGAGCACTATACCAACATCATCAGCACTTCTTCAAGTCATTCAAATCCCTTTAAGATGACAACTCAATTAGGAAACAATCAACAATATCAGAAGACACAGTTGACACCAATGACAACCTAAGCATGTTGACATCAATGACAACACTGATTAGCACATACTTGTAACAATCTCCCCCTTTATCATTGATGGAAACATACGATGTGAAAAAACATCATGACACAATTCTACACTAAGCTCATTCTCTCCCTTTCTTTTATACATCTTACTCTCCCTTTGTTTTTCACATGTACTCTCTCCCCCTTTGACATCAATGGCAAAGGGTGACAGACCTTCTTCAAACTTTCTCCCCTTGAATATGATACTGCACATACTTGCACTTGTTCTTAATTGCTCTGAATACTTCCTTCTAACTGCAACACTCTCCAATGTCACTATCTACTCCCCCTGAGAGGTAGCCACCATCATCAGTCCAAAAAAGAATGACTCCTGAATCACACTGGACTGATGCACTTCCTTATGCATCTAGTTCAACAAAGGAGGGGCAATAACCCCTAACTTCTCCCTAAGGTACTCAAATGTATCCTTAGGAATAAATTTGGTGAATAAGTTAGCAATCTGATCTTTTATAGCCACATACTCAAGCTTCACTTTTTTTTCTACAACCTTCTCTCTCAGAAAGTGATACATGATAGAAATATGATTTGTCCCTGAATGCATCACAAGGTTCTTTGAAATGTTAATAGAACTGGTGCTATCATAGAAAATAGGAATTGGATCCTCATACTCAACTTTAATATCCTTCAAAGTTTGTCTCATCCATAGCACTTGTGTGCAACATGATGTTGTTGCAATGTACTCTGCCTCTATAGTAGATAAGGATATTGAATCCTACTTCTTGCTTTTCCATGACACAACTCTATCTCCAAGAAAGAACACACCACCACTTGTACTTTTCCTATCATCTACACATCCAGCCCAATCTACATCTGTATAGGCACTTAGTTTAAAGTAATTGTTCTTAGGATACCACAAACCATGATCTAGAGTGCCCTTCAAACACCTGAATATCCTCTTTACTACCATGACATGTGCCTCTCTAGGATCTTCTTGAAATCTTACCACAAGATAGACTGGATGCATGATATCTAGTATGGTAATAGTTAGGTATAATAGTCCTCCAATCATTGATCTATATTTGTTCTAATCATCCTTAGGAGATTCATCATCTTTACTCAACTTGCAACTAGTTGTCATGGTAGTACAAACTAGTTTAGATTCTTCCATTCCAAACTTCTTCAACAACTCCTTGACATACATTGATTTTGAAATAAAAATGCCCTTATTTGTCTGAGTAATTTGCAGTCCAAGAAAGAAGTTCATCTCACCACACATTGACATCTCAAATTCCTTTTGCATCTCATCTACAAAGTTCTTATGCATACCCTCATTTCTACCAAAGATTATATCATCTACATAGACCTCAATAATTAGAATTTGATCTTTGCTTACCTTGATATACAAATTATTGTCTATAGACCCTTTACTAAATCCCTGCTGCAACAAATACCTATCCAATCTGGCATACCAAGCTTTAGGAGCTTGCCTCAGTCCATACAATACCTTCTTCAATATGCATACCATGTTTGGTTAGTCTGATAACTGAAATCCATCTGGTTTCTCTATATATACTTCTTCCAACTCATGATTCAAAAAAGTAGACTTTACATCCATTTGATATACCTTGAAATCATTATGTGATGCATAAGCCAAAAACAACCTAATAGCTTCTAGTCTTGCCACCGGAGCAAAAGTTTCCTTATAGTCTATTCCTTCCACTTGTGAGTAGCCTTTGCATACAAGTCTAGCTTTGTTTCTTACCACTTCTCCATTCTCATTCAACTTATTCTTGAAAACTCACTTTGTTCCAATCACATTCTTATTTGTAGGCCTAGGGACAAGTACCCAAGTCTTGTTCTTTTCAATTTGCACTAGTTCCTCATTCATTGCCTTGACCCAATGTTCATCTTTACATGCTTTAGAGACAACCTTAGGTTCAACCTTTGAAATTAAGCAGAGATTTACCTATTCTTCTGCAACTCTTCTTCTTGTTAGAACTCATTTATTTTTGTCACCAATGATTTGATCCTTTGTGCATTCCTTTTTGTCAGAACTCCTTTGTGCATTCAATAATTGGTATCAAAGTGAGGGTTCCTTGGAAGAAATCCTAACAACTTAAGGTAGATTTGGGATAATTCCAACTTAGAGGCAACTGAGATAAATGAGGTAAATGTCATTCAATATGTTAATGTGTGTATCTTGAAAAAATGATCCATGGTATAAACATATTATCATTTATCTTGTTAGCATGCATTATCCCCCAGACATCAATTTAATTCAGCAAAGGACACTTAATCTCCAGTCTTAGAAGTGTGTTTTGATTCAAGGTGTTTTAATGTGGAGAAATCATGGGGGACTATTGTTAAAATGTTTGGACCAACAACATTTTGAGGGAGTCATTGAATAATATCACCAAGGAATATGTGGTGGGCACTTCAATGCCAAAATCATAGCGCATAAGATTATTAGGGTAGGTTTTTGGTGGTCAAGCCTCTTCAGAGATGTTGCAAAATAAATCAAAAAATGTGATGCTTGCCAATGTTTTTATGGTAAGATGAAGTTCGTTGGAGCACTTGTTGCAAGTATGAGATGAGCCTGTGTTGTCATTGATGTCAACATACTCATATTGCATTGACAAGAAGGATTGGATGAGCTGTGTGCTGAGGACATTGAGAAAATTAGCCTCAGTCAGGAACAGTGAAGAACAGTGATGAGAAGAAGGCAAATGTATTGTATAGGTTGAGAACCGGAGGATGTGGATTAAAGGGTTTGTAGATATGAGTCTTGAGATGCTTCAGTTAAGATTTTAGAGGTCCGCATGAAGATCTGAAGGAGTTGTGGCTGTCGGTGTAGAACCGGTTCCGGCAAGTATCCAGAGGTGACAGAGGATCACAAAAAGGTCCGGTGAGGTCCGGAATTGTATTATCCTAATCTGCAGATTGGAAGGAGTGTTTGGGATGTCCTTGTGATGTGTCATCCTGATTTGTGTATTATTTAGAGGTCTGAAAGTACCTCTTGCATTATGACAGTAGCGACAGACTGTGTTCTTGAAGTTCCAGATGAGGAAGACAAGAGATTCCAGTAAGTAGAGGAAGTGCGGATGTATCCGGTCATTCAGGCAGGCTTGTGAAGGTTCTTGGATCATGTTTAGGTTGTGTTGTTGGTCCGCATTGATAGTAGAGCCCGGAATTGAAGTTATTCTTCCGGATGAAGTTCTTGCTCTGTTTAGCCGACTGGATGAGTTGTTCATCCTGCGAATGTTCTTGTGGTGGCCGACCGGATGTGTTATTCATCTTGCGGATACTCTTATGGTTGTTTGCCGACTTAGATGTTTGTTCCTAAGTCAATGTCTTGTATAAATAATAGTTTGTGAGTTCATTTCAGAGT
Organism: Cunninghamia lanceolata; assembly: GCA_027924645.1. NCBI lineage: Eukaryota > Viridiplantae > Streptophyta > Pinopsida > Cupressales > Cupressaceae > Cunninghamia > Cunninghamia lanceolata. Next base: position 11,119,212 of record BSBN01000870.1, on the reverse strand, counting down.
GTGGATTGTGTGGATGAGTGTGGCATAGTGAAGAGAAGTGCGAAAGGCAGAGCAGAAGTTTTTGGGCTTAAATGGAACTGATCCGGACATGGTAGAGATGTCAATCTCCAGTTCAAGACTGTGATTCTTATCACTTTGTAGACACTGTGTCTCCTTGTAGGCAGTGGGTCTCTTTGTGAGCAGTGTGCTCGGGCAGTGAGCCCTAATTGGCATGTGCCATTCATTCTTCTTTATTCTTCTAACAGAGAATAATTCTTGGGTTAATCACCCCGTGGTTTTTCCCTTAACCGAGTTTTTCACGTCAAAATCTTGGTGTTCAATGTGTTGATGTTCATCTGCTCTGAGTTTATGCATTATGCTTTCATAGATGGTTAATTGATATGCTGTTAACTAACAAAGAACAATCAAGTGTTTAAAGTAAGAGTAAGTTTTATACAACTGATTCACCCCCCCCCTCTCAGTTGTATGCCCTAGATCCAACAATTGGTATCAGAGCCAAGTTCCTCTGAAAGGAGCTTAACTGCTTAAGGTGATCCAGGATGTCATCTTACAAGAAGGATAGTCCGAAGTTTGATGGAACCAACTTCACTCTTTGGAAAGGTCACATGAAGTGTCACTTGGAATGTATGGGAAAAGCATACTTGGCTATGGTTTCAAAACCATATGTACCTCCACAAGGTGGTCCGACAACTCTGAATGAAATCACAGAAGCTAAAAACAATCTGCAGACCAAGGAAGCTCTTCTAAGCGCATTGAATGACTCAGATCTCTCGAATGTTATTGACCTACCAACTGCATATGAGATCCTGACTAAACTGGAACTTCTGTATGAAGGAGATGAGTTTGTCAAAAGTGCAAGGTTGCAAAGTCTGAAAGGGAAATTTGAAAGATTGAAAATGAGAGATGATGAAAACATCACTACCTTTATGCCAAGAGTGAATGAGCTGGTATGTGGAATTAGAAATGCTGGTGGAACTCTAGATGAAAATGAGATTGTCTGCAAAATCCTAAGATCCCTTCTTGCTGCCTACAAAATCAAGGTTGCTGCCATTGATGAATTCAGAGCCCACACAACTGTCACAAGAGAACAACTAGCTGGCAAACTAGCTGCATTTGAAATGACCGAGTTTGGAGATGATCCTCCCAAGACTGAATCTGCTTTCAAAGCCAGTACCTATGTGAAAGGCAAACAGAGATTTGATCCGGGAGAAAACTCATCAAGGAAGATGTCATGGTATGATCAAGCAAGAAGAGACATGGAAGAAGAAGAAGCAGAAACAGCTCAACTTGAAGCCCTCATTGCAAAGAGACTGCCAAGAGGATCCGGTAAGTATGAAGGAAAACTACCCTTTAAGTGTTTCAACTGCAATAAGATTGGTCATTTTGCTTCAAGATGTCCGGAAAGATCTGCAAGGTCTAATACTAACAGACAAAGGTTTCAAAAGAATTGCTATTATGTTCATGAAGAAGATAACAATGAAGGAGTAACAGATGATGAATCAGAACTAGGAAGCAAATCCGGAAATGAGTGGGTGTTTATTGCCATCAAGGAAGAAGATTCAATACTCTCTGAACCTGTCAATCACAAAGTTGTTGAAAAAGCTTTGGCTGCTCAAGTGGAAGAAAAGGATGATTGGGTTATTGACAGTGGATGTTCTCACCATATGACTGGTGACAAGAATAAGTTCTTAGATTTGGAAAGATATGAAGGAGGAATGGTAAAGTTTGGTGACAATTCTGCTGGCAGAATCAGAGGTAGGGGAACTATTTCCTTTGATGGAAAGAGCAAAACAGGTAATGTACTATATGTTGAAGGATTGAAGCACAATCTTCTCAGTGTTGGTCAGTTAGTGGACAAAGGCTATGATCTCCGGTTCAAGAATAGAAAATGCAGAATCTTTACAAGCTCCAGAACTGAAATTGCATCCGGTACTCAGACAAAAGGTAATATCTTTGATCTGGTTGGTTCAAATAAAAGTTGTTTGTTTGTTCAAATTGATCAGAGTTGGTTATGGCATAGAAGAATGTGTCATGTAAATTTTGATAACATCATCAAGATAAGCAATACTCAGGCTGTAAGAGATCTTCCAAAATTGATGAAACCTACAAATAGTGTGTGCAAAGAATGTCAGTTAGGTAAACAAAGCAGAGTCTCTTTCAAAAGCAAAGATCAGTCTTCTACCGTATTGTTGGAATTAGTACATACTGATCTCTGTGGTCCGACAAGAATCAAGAGTCTGCAAGGTGATAGATATTTCATGTTGTTAATTGATGATCATTCCCGGATGATGTGGGTTACCTTTCTAAAAGAAAAATTAGAAGCATTTGAGAAGTTCAAAATCTTCAAAGCTATGGTAGAGAATCAAACCAGATTGAAATTAAAATGTCTAAGGTTTGATAGAGGTGGTGAATTTACATCTGGTGAGTTCATTGACTTTTGTGAGAAGCAGGGTATAAGGAGACAGTTGTCTGCTCCTAGGACTCCACAGTAGAATGGAGTAGTTGAGAGAAAGAACCGGACCATCCAGGAAGCTGCCAGGACAATGATGTTGGAAGCAAATGTTCCTCAGATGTTTTGGAAAGAAGCTATCAGCACTGCAGTCTACACTCTCATCGAGTTCAAATCAGAAACAACACCGGTAAGACCCCCTATGAACTCTGGTTTGGCATCACTCCTACTGTGAAATATTTCAGAGTATTTGGTAGCAAGTGTTATATTAAAAGAGATGAAGATCTAGGAAAGTTTGATGCTAGAAGTGATGAAGGAATTTTCTTGGGTTACTCCACTCAAAGCAAAGCATACCGGTGTTACAATAAGAGATTGAGGAAGATGATAGAAAGCACCAATGTGAAAGTTGATGAAGGAATTGAGAAGCCTTCAAAATTTTATGAGTTTGATGAAGATGAACAAGACAGTGTTCAAGGAACTCAATCCTCTCCGGTGAGATAGAGTCAGCCTGATCCGGTAAATCAGGAAGAAGAGATAGGGTTGAATGAGCCTGATCAAGAAGCAGCAGTGCAGGATACTCCCAAAATTCCAAGGTATGTAAGACTGAACCACTCTGAAGATCAGATCATAGGTGACAAAAGCAAAGGTGTACAAACTAGAAGGAATGTTGCTCAAAATCAGGATGAATGTTGTCTGATTTCAAAGATTGAACCTAAAACAATAAATGAAGCCTGCAATGATGAAAACTAGACCAAAGCAATGGAAGATGAATTGATGCAAATTGAGAAAAATCATACTTGGGATCTTGTTCCCAGACCTAGAGACAGGAATGTAATTGGAACCAAGTGGGTCTTCCGGAACAAACTAAATGAAGCTGGTGAAGTAATCAGAAACAAAGCTAGATTGGTCTGCAAAGGGTACTCTCAAATAGAAGGAATTGACTTTGAAGAGACTTTTGCTCCGGTGGCAAGAATTGAAGCAGTCAGATTACTTCTTGCATTTGCTGCCTTCAAAGACTTCAAGGTATATCAGATGGATGTCAAGTCTGCTTTCCTAAATGGTGATCTGGAAGAAGAAGTTTACATTGAACAACCGGATGGATTTCAATTGTCTGATAATAATGATATGGTCTGCAAGTTGAAGAAAGCTTTGTATGGATTGAAGCAAGCCCCAAGAGCATGGTATGAAAGGTTGGATAAGCGTCTTGTGCAGATTGGATTCAACAAAGGTACTGCTGACAGTAACTTATATTTCAAAATTGATCATGAAAACATTTTGATTGTTGAAGTGTTTGTGGATGATATCATTTTTGGAGGAAGAGATAGTATGTGCAAAACTTTTGCAAATCAGATGAAAAGTGAGTTTGAAATGTCTATGCTTGGTGAAATGAATTTCTTCTTGGGTCTGCAAATTACTCAAACAAAAGAAGGGATCTTCATTTCTCAGACCAAATATGTGAAAGAATTATTAAGGAAATTCGGTATGGAAGACTCAAAGCCAATGAACACTCCTATGGCAACCGGATGTAAGTTAAGCAAAGATGATGATTCTCCAAAGGTAGATCAGACAAAGTATAGATCAATGATTGGTGGATTGTTGTATCTCACTCAAACTAGACCAGATATAATGCAGGCTGTTGGTCTTGTGGCAAGATTCCAGGCTGATCCTAGAGAATCTCATGTTATGGCAATCAAAAGAATTTTTAGGTACTTGAAAGGAACAGTTGAGTATGGTCTATGGTACCCTAGAGATCCGGATTTCTCTCTTCATGCTTACACAGATGCAGATTGGGCAGGAGATGTGGATGACCGGAAGAGCACTAGTGGTGGAGCATTCTTTTTGGGGAAGAGATTGGTTTCTTGGTTAAGCAAGAAACAAGATGCAATATCTCTGTCTACAACTGAAGCAGAATACATTGCAGTAGCAGGTAGTTGCACTCAAATCTTATGGATGAAGCAGATGCTAAGAGACATTAAAGTTGAATATGAGGAGCCTATCACAATTTTCTGTGATAATTCAAGTGCAATTAATATTTCTAAGAATCCGGTATTGCATTCTAAGACTAAGCACATATCTATCAAGTTTCACTTCTTGAGAGAACAAGTGAACAAGGAAGAAGTCAGATTGGAGTATGTTCCCTCCAAGGATGAGATTGCAGATATCTTTACTAAACCTCTTCCCAAAGACTCTTTTGAATATCTCCGGGAGAAGTTAGGGGTCATGGCCCCTCCGGTGATGAACTAGGATGCACTGATGTGCATCAGTCCGGTGGATATCACAGTCATATCTTGAGATCCGGATTGATGATGGGGAGCTGCAACTAAGGGGGAGCAGCTGGTATGATTCTGATGTATGAGAATTGCAAGTATGAGCCCTTTGCCATTGATGTCAAAGTGGGAGAGAAGACATGTGAAAAACAAGTGGTTGATGATCAAAGGGAGACCAGTAAAGGAAGAGAAGACATGTGAAAAGTTGTTGTTGATAGGGGGAGCTGTGACAGAAAGGAGAAGTTCTTGTCTTGATGGTTTTTCACATCATATGTTGCCATCAATGACAAAGGGGGAGATTGTTGCAAGTATGAGATGAGCCTGTGTTGTCATTGATGTCAACATACTCATATTGCATTGACAAGAAGGATTGGATGAGCTGTGTGCTGAGGACATTGAGAAAATTAGCCTCAGTCAGGAACAGTGAAGAACGGTGATGAGAAGAAGGCAAATGTATTGTATAGGTTGAGAACCGGAGGATGCGGATTAAAGGGTTTGTAGATATGAGTCTTGAGATGCTTTAGTTAAGATTTCAGAGGTCCGCATGAAGATCTGAAGGAGTTGTGGCTGTCGGTGTAGAACCGGTTCCGACAAGTATCCAGAGGTGACAGAGGATCACAAAAAGGTCTGGTGAGGTCCGGAATTGTATTATCCTAATCTGCGGATTGGAAGGAGTGTTTGGGATGTCCTTGTGATGTGTCATCCTGATTTGTGTATGATTTGGAGGTCCAGAAGTACCTCTTGCATTATGACAGTAGCGACAGACTGTGTTCTTGAAGTTCCGGATGAGGAAGACAAGAGATTCCAGTAAGTAGAGGAAGTGCGGATGTATTTGGTCATTCAGGTAGGCTTGTGAAGGTTCTTGGATCATGTTTAGGTTGTGTTGTTGGTCCGCATTGATAGTAGAGCCCGGAATTGAAGTTATTCTTCTGGATGAAGTTCTTGCTCTATTTAGCCGACCGGATGAGTTGTTCATCCTGCGAATGTTCTTGTGGTGGCCGACCGGATGTGTTATTCATCTTGTGGATACTCTTATGGTTGTTTGCCGACTTAGATGTTTGTTCCTAAGTTGATGTCTTGTATAAATAACGGTTTGTGAGTTCATTTCAGAGTGTGGATTGTGTGGATGAGTGTGGCATAGTGAAGAGAAGTGCGAAAGGCAAAGTAGAAGTTTTTGGGCTTAAATGGAACTGATCCGGACATGGTAGAGATGTCAATCTCCAGTTCAAGACTGTGATTCTTATCACTTTGTAGACAATGTGTCTCCTTGTAGGCAGTGGGCCTCTTTGTGAGCAGTGTGCTCGGGCAGTGAGCCCTAATTGGCATGTGCCATTCATTCTTCTTTATTCTTCTAATAGAGAATAATTCTTGGGTTAATCACCCAGTGGTTTTTCCCTTAACCGGGTTTTCCACATCAAAATCTTGGTGTTCAATGTGTTGATGTTCATCTGCTCTGAGTTTATGCATTATGCCGAGAGATGGAAATGTTTCTAAGAAAATGATAACAAAGTTGAAGTATTGTTTGGAAAATTTTTTGGTTCACGAACCCTTGGTTTCACCGACAAAGGGTTAGCCGACAAGTTTTTTCCCTGAAAAATGGAGAAACAAAGGTAAAGGAAAATTAGTGAAGGCAAAAGAGATAGTAAAATGGTTACCAGTGTGGAAAATCACCAATAAAGGAAAAATGAAAAAGGTATATAGAAGAAAGATGAAGGAAGAGTTGGATGGTTTGCCATCTTCAATTCTTGCCAATAAAAAAGATAAGGTGACAAAGAAAGAAAATGACTTCTCCATGGTTCAACAAAGGAAAAAATCACTGATAAAGGAAATAAAGAGTAAAAGGAAGAGAAAAGAGGAAAAAAGTATTTACTAGTAAAAGGGATGGTTCACAAACCTTTAGGTTCACTGACTAAACACTTTGTCGACTAGCAAACTAGCTGAAAAAGAAAAGATGTGCCCAATGCAGAAAGGACCTAAACTAGAATTCAAATGGCAAATGAGAGGTGAAGATGAGACAAAGTGCAACATATTCAAGGGGGGCCTATAAGAGAAAATTGAACAACATAGTTTTTAAAGTGTTGTAAAATCTTTGAGGGGCATGATCTCCTGAACTTGTACCATGATTGTAGGATTGCACATGCAGATTGGTACTTAGTAATTAATGTTTTATAGGCCGAGATTATGCAGGTGGTTAAACAGTAAAAATCTTAAATGTGCCTAGGAAAAAATGGATGAAATAGATTTGCAGGTACTAGAACATAAATTCATCCTTCCATCTTTAATGTTCTAGGTACCCAAGGATTGTGGGAAATCTTATTCTATCAATTTTCAAACTTCTCATGGTGTGGGCATGCTTTCAATCTTATAGATTTTTTGACAGGGCCATGGACTAGATTTAATGTAGCATGGTTATATATTCTGATTGAGTGTAGTGCCTTGAGTTGTGCAGAGAATTGAATGCTATATATGCATGTTTTTTTTATGTTTTACGGGTTGCTCATTTGGGCAGTTTTCTCCACAGGCGTAGAGATCTAGAGGCATTTGAGGGAAAGATTAGTTTTAGTTTATGTTCTTCAAGGAGCAAATTAGCAAAAATGTATATTAATATATTGTAATATTTATGTTGAATCATTGTTTTTCTCCACTATTTTAAGTGTTCTTTAAGGAAATTTCTATTGTAGTTAGGAATCTCTCTTACTACATCTAGTAGTATGATGGTAAAATTTGATTTGAATGAATGTGATAGTTCTTAACCCATTTTTAGGCTTTGTAAATGGTCATTTCAGTATTACATATAGAAGAATATTGTATGGTGTTGGATTATTATGTATTCTCATGGTTTGATATTGATTATTGTACATTTGAACCTTTAATTAGGTAGTCATACATTTTCTTGAAATTATTTTCCTTTGATAAACATGAAACTGTATAGTCTAATGGATAGGCACCAATCTGAGAAGCCGGTGATCACCCAAGCTCTTTAAAAACAAAATAGTATATCAAATCTTAAATGCAGTAGTAGTTCCATAAGCATCCTCACTCAGTAGGATTGCTTTCATCAACTGTATAGTGGTTTTTTGTGACAACCAATTATTCTGGGTTCAATGACAATATCTGGGACCCAAAAAATGATTTGGGTATGGTTGTTCGTGTATTTTTAGTTGTTCATCTAGTTTTTTAAACTACACATTCCATAAAAAGTTACTCAAGTAAATAATCAACTTATTTACATTAACTCAAATAAAAAGGATAAATATTCTATATATCAACAATAATGACATTACATCTTACAAAATCCATGTGCCATAACCAGCTGTAGGACTATATAAGAATATACAATATACATCTTAGGTTGTCTTGCCATAAGTTAACCCAAATAATAATAAGGTACAATAATTAAGTACAAGTAATGAATAATAATTCAAATCACTCTCTCTAACTGCCACTAAACAACATGGTCATTTGCAAGCTGGGAGATAGGAACATGGCTCAGGTGCTTTTCTGCCCAACCATGAAGTAATTACACTTCCCCATAATCCTTCCTAACATGAAGGATACCCATCCCTGTATGAAATGTCTAGCAACCTGGAAACAACTAGCAGGAGGGAACACCTTATGCAACCTGATGTCTAAATGTAAATCTAAATAATGATGTGCAAATATCTCATAGTAGGATGTGGCAGATAAATATATACATAAATTTTTGCTAGACAATCTTTCATTTCTTTTAATTTGAACACATGGCTTGGCTCATGCACTTAAAATAGTTACGGTCAAATACTGAAAAGAGGAAAAGCCCTCTCTATTTACCCACATTTGACATCCTATTCTGAGAACTAACCCAACACACACAAAAGCTAAACTACCTTCTTTTCAAAGAAAATAGCAACACATTTTCCCCTAATAACCATATCTAATCCTTTGCTTTTGCATAATCAACAGAGATACCATTTCAACAAATATTCACAAGAAGAGATTTTTTAATTCATTCAAGTTATGCATGGAAACTATAAAACTAGCTATATTCTTTATCCCATAAATCATTCATAAATATCCCATATGAATCTAAACTAAGATTTTGTATCTGTAGCAAGTTTATAATTCCACTCAAATAAGGTTGCAAAAGGTATTATAATGAAACATAATTGTTTAACATTTAAGTTTACCATTTAAAACTTCATTTACAATGGAGCATAAGAAGAGAAGATTAAATATCCTAAAATTTACTACATGAATTCCTGTTGTTTGCTACAAGAACCATGTTAAAAGTCTGTTATAGAATCTGAATAAAAGTCTGCTACAGGAACTGTTAATTTAGTCTGCGACAGGAATTTAAGGTGTTAGCATACACTTTTGTCACTACAAAAATAACCATACTCATCCAACATGTAACAATGTAAAAAGTGCTAACAAATGGAGAAATCACTATAAGCTCAATGATTTGCCTTTGCATTTGAGAGGGGCATCTCCCTCGTATGATGGGGGTTTTTAGGGCTTTGAGTACTTTTAACCAAAAAGTACAAAAAGGTACCAAAAAGAGAGAAAATGAAAGAAGAAAAGAGTTTCAACTATGAACATAAGAACACAATAGAAATCCTATGACAAGAAAATGAATTGAAAAGTGATGAACAAAGTCTCCTAAAACCTATATGCCAAGAGTAAGTGAAGACATTACAAAAATAATGAAGCTAACTGAACATAAGATCAATTAGTACTCTAGAAAGAATGAAGACAAAAGTAACTCAATCTCTCATATTCCAAAAATGAACTGAAATACAAAGTCTCTAGTTGTCCCCTCTACTAAGTTCTCCTATTACATAGGTCCACCAAAAGATACTGAAAATGGAACCCTTTCCAATGAAAAGCACATTCCTTTTTAGAGACACTTTCGATGGACGTCCAAGAGCAATTCCCTTCCCCAAAATATGATAGAATAACAAAGAAATCTAAAGATTCATGATTAACTCTTGGTGTCTCACACTTCACCATAAAGTAATGACTTATCAAACTCATTCACTAGCTATGATGATTTATGAAACATTCTATCCACACTTGATATTCAAGTACTATGTTAACTTAACCACATCAAGAAATTATTCTTACAAATTGATACAAAAATTAAACTCTCATTCACTACTATTATCTTGATTCTTCCATCCCATAACAAATTGTTGTAATTTCAATGATTCTTGTTGGGAACTCCCTCTAGAATTATTTGCAAATAAATCATCCAAAAAATATTGATGCTTTCTCTTGCTAAAAATGGAAACATTATCACTACATAAGATCTAGGCTTTCCATACTACATGTTTTATCCCTATTGCAAGCTTCTTATAAAACTTGTGAAATTCCAAAGTATAACCTCTAGACTTGCGGACCTCAACCATCTAAGGAGAAGGAGCTACTTCAAACACCTATGTAGCAACATTCAAATGATCCTTTCATTCGATCTTTGAACCTTGCATTTTAATCTTGTAATTTCATTTTTGGACATTGAAGGCTATATGCTTTGCAACTTCCTTAAGTTTTGATACTATCTCATTTGCAGGGCATTTAGATGTAGACCTTGTTTCTCACTTAATCATGCCCATATTCTTCTCAAATAGATTGCCAAGATTGAGTCCATGTGACATGGAGATAAGTTCAAATGCATTCATTGTTGCTGGAGGTTTTTCCTTTTTCTCTGTCACAAGATGTTCTTTTGAGTCATTGCAAACGACATCAACATCATCCAAATTTATACCCTCTTCCTATTTAAACTTAGGTGGCTTATAACCTTTCTTGAACCATTCATTTTCTAAAATCTGAGGTATTGTAATTCATGTCTTAGGACTAGGTTTTTAAAATCCTTATGATAAATTTCTTTGCACTTGTAGAAAACCATGCATGACATGTGAAATCTTCTTTGTAAATCTTTTTATATAATGTCATGAGATTTGGATCATCAAATGGAAAATACCATGCCAAAATAAATAGGATAACACCACATGACCACAAGTCTATTGTTGCCCTGCTGAACAAACATACAAACCTTCTCTTGCAAATATGCCTTCCGGGAAACTTTAGCTGTGGTAGCCACACCTTTATCCAGACTCCAAGCCAAAATATTTCTGACTTTCAAATAATTTGCATGTTGCTTCATGGGTAAATGGACTTGTCATAATGTACCATTATACTTTAATATATCAATCTACACCATGAGGTACTGAATCAACTACAAGACTTTGAACCTATAGAATGCACTCTATTTGAAGTTGGAAGAGATATTTACCCGAAGGAAGACCATTAATTCTATGTCTATGCTTTGACATCAAACATTTCTATCAACCAGAACATTTTCATCTATAATCTCCATCCATTTGTGTGCTAAGGTAGTGTGCAAAAGGATGATGGCAAAGGTTGTGAAAGATAGCATTAATACCCACCAATTATGTCTACATGAAAGTTTCTAAAACTTTTTAAACAAATCCATTTTGTGCATATGCCTCAACTATCGCAATCCATCTATCCACTAGAATATTTCTAGCTGTAATATCTAGAAAAACCATAATTAACGTGCTCTATTTTTAGCACTGCAATTGCCATTGCGTCATCTGCATAAATGTTTCTAAAGCCTTTTCAACAAATCCTTTTATAAAATCCATTCTTATTGCATTTTCTAAGAAAACATTTCTATTCTCAGAACTTGGTCCATGATCCTTGCTCTATGCTTCCACAACTTGCATGCAAGTCTGTGAGGATTTCCAACTATAATATCTCACAAAAATTCCCGCTGCTATCACACTTTTAATCCTTTCCAAGATTCTTGAGAAGATATGGTGAAATCGGTAGGATTTAGGCGTTACTGCTGGAAGTTTCTAATCTTAGTAAATGCATTTTACTCAAATCTTGTAATTTGTTATTTCACATGCATGACTTGTCTATTCTTTAAAAGTCTCCTTGCATATCTATCATATCATTTCTACTATAACATTCAACAAAGCATGTGTTTTCTAGCTTTCAAAACTTTGAGCAAACGTTGGCAATGTTTGGATTTATAGATGTCAGTTATATTTTCTACATTTTCATGATCTACATACACATCAATTACACTTGCTTCAAAATTTTCTAAAGCTTTTTCAACAAATCCATTTTGTATATATCCTACAATCATGGCTTTCAAGCTAGAAAATTTGTTGTGTTTGTCTTTTATCCCCCACTAAACCACAGTCTTGGCTTTATGCTTACATCTCTACATGCTTATCCAGTAGTGCCATTTCTAATGATAGTATCTAGAAAATACTATTTTTATTGTTCTTTTCTCACTCTGACATAGGCTACAAGGATATTGGCTAGAGCTGCGGAATTTGGCGTGACATCTGTACATTGAATTTATTTGAAAATTTCTAAAACCTTCAAAAACCCATTTGAAAATATCCTATTGTCGCTAGGGAAAAAATCAAAGTTTGAAACTAAAATAACAACATATCAAACCCTAAATAGCACAATAAAGTACAAACTAGCATGAAATTCAAAACAATAAACTCAAATGCAAACCGATCTCCAAGCTAGATTTGATTTATCTCCATTTCTCTTTTCAACCTCGCATAGGCATGCAAGATTTTGAAGGATGATTGTGGGAGGAATGTTGGTTGCTCATTCTAGTAGCATAACAATGGCATGAGGATGAACGGTGAGAGGCTCTAGTGGTATTTCAACAGTATAAGGATACTTGAAAGCTAGATGCATAAATGGCTTGTGAGAGGTTTGATCATAGGAAGTGACTGATTTGAATGAATAGTTGAGATCGAAAGTTAGTTTCAATGATGTGGACAGCTAGGATTGATTAGGTTTTCCCACTCCATGAAGAGTTGTAGTCATGTGATAAGTGTGCAAAGGAGAATAAAGGAGACCTAATTCAAATATTTTATTTGAATTAGTTTGACATGTGAAGTGTATTAAGTGGAAGCTGTAGCATGTGACATGTGTTTGAATGTGATGAAAAGTGACTGAATAATTCAAATATTTTATTTGAATTATTTGAGACAAGTGAGGGGGGTTTAATTAAATAAAATGTGATTTACTTAATTAATTTGCTAGGTGATTAGGATGGGATTAGGAGTGGGATTAGGACAAAATGTCATATGATGTCTAATTAATGTGTCAACTAGGTAATGGTAAAGACATGGACATTTTTAAGTGTCTACATTTTGCCCCTCTTTGAGATGATGTTTGAGATGATGAGATTTATGTTGAGTAACATCATTTCAACGAAGCTAAGGTATGGATAAAAGAAAAGGATGGGATGATGATGCCCCCTCGAGAGGATAGGCGAGTTGGACAAACACGGGTAGGCTCTTGAGATGAAAGGATTGATCAAGGAAGAGAGATAAGGGAATGGATAGAAGAAATGAATGATGTATTAGGCTGCAATGAAGGTGAGGAACCATGGAGTTTGATATAGCACTAGATGTTATGCACCAAAGTATAAAGACCAAGGTGACAATGTGTCACGTTCTCTAGCGTAATACAACCTTGACTAGATACAAGATATGAATATTAGCTGGGTCAGATTCAGATTTGATACAAATGCAAGATAAAATGATAACACATGCAAGAAAGTAAGCAAGCATGCACAAATGATTCAAAAACAAACAAGGTATTGTTAGACTTAGGGCACACAACTGAGAGGGGGGTTAAATCAGTTGTTCAAAACTTTCTCCAATTAAACACTTAAGTCTTCTTAGTGATTAGCTCTATATTAATCATAAACCATAATGCATTCAAATCAAGAGCAGAAACATATCAACACATAAGACATCGAGATTTTGACGTGGAAAACCCGATTAAGGGAAAAACCACAGGGTGATTAACCCAAGACTGTATTCTCTGTTAGAAGAATAGAAAGAACAAAATGGCACATGCCAATTAGGGCTCACTGCCCAAGCACACTGCTCACAAGAGGCTCACTGCCTACAAGAGACACACTATCTACAAAGAAATAAATATCACATACATGAACTGGAGAATAGCATCTTCACCATGCTTGAATCAGTTCCATTTAAGCCCAATACTTTTGCTCTGTCTTTTGCTCTCCTCCTCGCTACCACACTCTCATCACCACAAGGACAACTTCAAACTAACTTCACAATCCCTTATTTATACAAGGCATTAACTTAGGAATGATCATCTACGTTGGCAAACATTCATAAGATTATCCGCTAGATGCATAACTCATCCAGTCGGCCTGTCTCAAGAAGAACACCATCATCTAGAAGTTACTCTTCAATTGCAAGCTCCAACTTCAATGTGGACCACCAACATGAACTGGACATGATCCAAAGACCTCCACAAGCTTGCTTGAATCACCAAGAACATCCATACTTCTTCTGCTTATTGAAATCCTTCTCTCCTTCATCTGGAACCTCAAGAACATAGTCTGTCATTACTGTCACAAAGGAATAGATGCTTATGGACCTTCAAACCATGAACCAATAGAGTTGATACACCACAAAGACTTCCTTAGAACTCCCTTAAATCTACAGAACATGAAACTTCATTTCTGGATCTCACCAAACCTTTCTTGTTACACTCTGTCACCTCTGAACACCTACCGGAACTAGTTTTACTTGAGCAGCCACAACTTCTTCATATCTTCATGCGGACCTCTGAAATCTCTACTGGATCACCTATAGACACATATCTTCAAACCCTTTAATCCACATCCTCTGATCCTCATCCTATCTTAGACTTTTGCCTTACAGTCATCACTGTTCTTCACTGTTCCTAATTGAGACTAATTTTCTTAATATCCTTAGCTCACGGCTCATCCAAACCTTATCATTAATGCAACAGGAGTATGTTGACATCAATGACAATACCAGTTAGGCCCATACTTGCAACAATCTCCCCCTTTGTCATTGATGGCAACATAAGATGTGAAAAACTATTTTAACCATCAAGTTAAGAATTTCTTACTGTCACAGCTCCCCCTATCAGCAACAACCATTCACGTGTCTTCTCTCCCTTTACTGCTTCCCCTTTGATCAACAACCACTTGTTTTTCACATGTCTTCTCTCCCCCTTTGACATCAATGGAAAAGGGCACATACTTGCAATTCCAACACTTTGGAATCATACCTGCTGCTCCCCCTGAGTAGCAACTCCCATCAATCTGGATCACAAGATATGACTGTGATATCCATTAGACTGATGCACCTCAGTTCATCCCTAGAGGGGCAATAACCCCTAACTTCTCCTTGAGATACTCAAAAGAGTCCTTAGGTAGAGGTTTTGTAAAGATGTCTGCAATCTGATCCTTGGAGGGTACGAACTCCAATCTGACTTCATTCTTGTTCACTTTCTCTCTCAAAAAGTGAAACTTGATGGATATGTGTTTAGTCTTTGAATGTAACACTAGATTCTTAGATATACTTATAGCTCTTGAATTATCACAGAAGATTGTGATAGGTTCCTCATACTCTACTTTGATATCTCTTAGCATCTACTTCATCCATAAAACTTGAGTGCAACTACCTACTACTGTAATATATTCTACTTTAGTTGTAGATAGAGATATTGCCTCTTGTTTCTTGCTTAGCCAAAAAACCAATCTCTTCTGGTCATCCACATCTCCTACCCAATCAGCATCTGTCTATGCATGAAGAGAGAAATCATGATCTCTAGGATACCACAGGCCATACTCAACCGTCCCTTTTAGATATCTAAAAATCCTCTTGATTGCCATGACATGGGATTCTCTAGGATCAGCTTGGAATCTAGCAACAAGACCAACAACTTGCATAATATTTGGTCTGGTTTGAGTGAGATGCAACAATCCTCCAATCATTGATCTGTACTTTGTCTGGTCTACCTTAGGAGAATCATCATCTTTGCTTAACTTACATCCAGTTGCCATGGGAGTATTCATTGGCTTTGAATCTTCCATCCCAAATTTCTTCAACAATTCTTTCACATATTTGGTCTGAGAAATGAAGATTCCTTTCTTTGTTTGAGTAATTTGTAGGCCCAAGAAGAAATTCATTTCACCGAGCATAGACATCGCAAACTCACTTTTCATTTGATTTACAAAAGTTTTACACATACTACTCTTCCTCCAAAGATGATATCATCAACAAATACTTCAACAAATCAAGATATTTTCATGATCAATTTTAAAATATAAGTTATTGTCTGCAGTACCTTTGTTGAAACTAATCTTCAAAAGATGCTTATCCAATCTTTCATACCAGGCTCTTAGGGCTTGCTTTAATCCATACAGTGCCTTCTTCAACTTGTAGACCATATCACCATGATTAGACAACTGAAATCCATCCGGTTGCTCTATATACACTTCTTCTTCCAAGTCACCGTTTAGAAAGGCAGACTTGACATCCATCTGATATACCTTGAAATCCTTGAAGGCAACAAAGGCAAGAAATAATTTGACTGCTTCAATTCTTGCCACCAGAGCAAAAGTTTCTTCAAAATCAATTCCTTCTATTTGAGAGTAGCCCTTGTAGACCAATCTGGTTTTATTTCTAATTACTTCACCAACTTCATTTAGTTTGTTCCAGAAGACCCATTTGGTTCCAATCACATTCTTGTTTCTAGGTCTGGGAACAAGATCCCAAGTGTGATTTTTCTCTATTTGCACTAGCTCTTCCTCCATTGCTTTAGTCCAATTTTCATCATTGCAAGCTTCATCCACTGTCTTAGGTTCAATCTTTGAAATCAAACAATACTCTTCTGAATCTTGAGCAATTCTCTTTCTTGTTAGTACTCTTTTGCTTTTATCACCTATGATCTGATCTTCAGAGTGGTTCAGTCTTACATACCTAGGAACTTTAGGAATTTCTTACACTTCTGATTCTTGATTAGGCTCATTGAGACTCATTTCTTCTTCCTGGTTTACCGAATTAGCTTGAATCTGATTGACAAATGAGGCTTGGGTTCCTTGAGTCAGAACACCATTCTGATCATCTTCATCATATTCATAAAACCTTGAGGGTTTCTCAATTCCCTCATCAACCTTCACATTTGTACTTTCTATCATCTTTCTTAGTCTTTTGTTATAACACCAGTATGTTTTGCTTTGAGTAGAGTAACCCAATAATATTCCTTCATCACTTCTAGCATCAAACTTTCCTAGATCTTCATCTCTTTTAACGTAACATTTGCTACCAAAAACTATGAAATACCTTATAGTAGGAGTGATGCCAAACCAAAGTTCATAAGGAGTCTTACCAGTATTGCTTCTGATTTGAACTCGATTGAGAGTATAGACTGCAGTGCTGACAACTTCTCTCCAATAGATATGAGGAACATTTGCTTCCATCATCATGGTCCTAGAAGCTTCTTGTATGGTCTAGTTCTTTCTTTCCACTACTCCATTCTGTTGTGGAGTCCTAGGAGCAGACAACTATCTCTTTATTCCATGTTTCTCACAGAACTCTATGAACTCACTAGATTGAATTCTCTACCTCTATCAGACCTCAGACATTTCAATTTCAATCTAGTTTCATTCTCTACCATAGCCTTGAATATTTTGAATTTCTCAAAAGCTTCTGATTTCTCATTTCAGAAAAGTTACCCACATCATCCGGGAATAGTCATCAATTAGTAACATGAAGTATCTATCACCTTGCATACTCCTGATTCTTAACGGGCCACAAAGGTCAGTGTGAACTAAGTCCAATAATCTGGTAGTAGATAGTTCCTTACTCTTGAATGTGATTCTGCTCATCTTACCCAACTGACATTCTTTGCACAAGCTATTGGTAGGTTTCACCAATTTTGGAAGATCTCTTACAGCCTGAGTATTGCTTATCTTGATGATATTATCAAAATTCACATGACACATTCTCCTATGCCATAACTAACTTTGATCAATTTGAACAAATAAGCAACTTTTACCAATGCCAACCAAGTGGAAGATATTACCTTTAGTTTGGGTACCGGATGCAATCTCTGTTCCAGAGCTTTCAAAGATCTTGCATTTTCCATTCTTGAACCAGAGATCATAGCCTTTGTCCACCAACTGTCCAACACTGAGAAGATTATGCTTCAAGCCTTCAACATATAGAACATTACTGGTTTTGTTCCTTCCATCAAAAGAAATAGTTCCTCTTCCTTTGATTCTACCAACAGAATTATCACCAAACTTCACCACTCCTCCTTCATACCTTTCCAAATCTATGAACTTATTTTTGTCACCTATCATATGGTGAGAGCAACCACTATCAATGACCCAATCATCCTTTTCTTCAACTTGGACAGCCAGGGCTTTTTCTACAACTTTATGATTGACAGATACAGAGGATATTGGTTCTTCTTCCTTGATGGCAATAAACACCCATTCACTTCCGGATTTGTTACCAGTCTTTGATTCATCATCTGTTACTCCTTCATTATCATCTTCTTCATGAACATAGTAAGAATTCTTTTGGAACCTTGATCTGTTAGGATTTGGCCTTGAAAATCTTTCCGGACATTTTGAGGCAAAATGACCAATCTTATTGCAGTTAAAACACTTAAAAGGCAATTTTCCTTCATACTTACCGGATCCTCTTGGCAGTTTCTTTGCAATAAGGGCTTCAAGTTGAGCAGTTTCTACTTCTTCTTCTTCCAGGTCTTTTCTTGCTTTTTCATACCATGACAATTTCCTTGATGAGTTCTCTCCCAGATCAAACCTTTGTTTACCTTTTATAGAGGCACTGGCTTTAAATGCAGATTCAGTCTTGGGGGGATCATCTCCAAACTCGGTCATTTCAAATGTAGCCAATTTGCCACCCACTTGGTCTCTTGTGACAGTTGTATGGGCTCTAAATTCATCAATGGCAGCAACCTTGGTTTTGTAAGAGGTGGGAAGGGATCTGAGAATTTTGCCAACAATCTCATTTTCATCCAAGACTCCACCAGCATTTCTAATTCCACAAACAAGCTCATTTACTCTTGGCATAAAAGTAGTAATATTTTCATCATCTCTCATCTTCAAATTTTCAAATTTCCCTTTCAGACTCTGTAACCTTGCACATTTAATGTACTAGTCTCCTTCATGCAAAAGTTCCAATTTTTTCCAAATATCAAAAGCAGTTGGAAGGTCAATAACATTTGAGAGCTCTGAATCAGATAATGCACTTAGAAGAGCTTCTCTAGTTCACAGATTGTTTTTAGCATCTGTGATTTCATTTGGAGCTTTTGGACCACCCTATGGACATACATACTGTATTGTAACCATGGTCCAGCATGCGATTCCCATGCATTGCAAGTGACACTTCATGTGAGCTTTCCATAGATTAAAATTTGTTCCATCAAACTTCAGACTATCCTTCTTGTAGGATGACATCCTATATCTACTCAAGTGATTAAGCTCTTTTAGAGGAACTTAGCTTTGATACCAATTGTTAGACTTAGGGCACACAACTGAGAGGGGGGGTGAATCAATTGTTCAAAACTTTCTCCAATTAAACACTTAAGTCTTCTTAGTGATTAGTTGTATATTAATCATCAACCATAATGCATTCAAATCAAGAGCAGAAACATATCAACACATAAGACACCAATATTTTGATGTGGAAAACCTAGTTAAGGGAAAAACCATGGGGTGATTAACCCAAGATTGTATTCTCTATTAGAAGAATAGAAAGAAAAAAATGGCACATGCCAATTAGGGCTCACTACCCGAGCACACTACTCATAAGAGGCTCACTGCCTACAAGAGACACACTGTCTACAAAGAAATAAATATCACATACATGAACTAGAGAATAGCATCTTCACCATGCTTGAATCAGTTCCATTTAAGCCCAATACTTCTGCTCTACCTTTCGCTCTCCTCCTCACTACCACACTCTCATCACCACAAGGACAACTTCAAACTGACTTTGCAATCCCTTATTTATACAAGGCATCAACTTAGGAATGATCATCTAAGTCAGCAAACATTCATAAGATTATCCACCAGATGCATAACTCATCCAGTCGGCCTGTCTCAAGAAGAACACCATCATCCAGAAGTTACTCTTCAATTGTGAGCTCCAACTTCAATGCGGACCACCAACACGAACTGGACACAATCCAAAGACCTCCACAAGCTTGCCTGAATCACCAAGAACATCCATACTTCTTCTGCTTACTGAAATCCTTCTCTCCTTCATCTGGAACCTCAAGAACACAGTCTGTCATTACTTTCACAAAGGAATAGATGCTTGGGACCTTCAAACCATGAACCAATAGAGTTAATACACCACAAAGACTTCCTCAGAAGTCCCTTAAATCCATAGAATAGGAAACTTTATTTCTAGATCTCATCGGACCTTTCTTGTTACACTCTGTTACCTCTGAACACCTACCGGAACTGGTTTTACTTGAGCAGCCACAACTTCTTCATATCTTCATGAAGACCTCTGAAATCCCTACTGGATCACCTACATACACATATCTTCAAACCCTTTAATCTGCATCCTCTGATCCTCATCCTATCTTGGACTTTTGCCTTACAGTCATCACTGTTCTTCATTGTTCCTGATTGAGACTAATTTTCTCAATATCCTCAGCTCACGGCTCATCCAAACCTTATCATTAATGCAATAGGAGTATGTTGACATCAATGACAATACTAGTTAGGCCCATACTTGCAATAGGTATTGCCCCTATCAAGCTATAAACCAATGATTGAGTGATTGATGATAGATTGATTGTGTTTAGTTTCAAGAAATGAAACATGTCATCTATGATGCCTGATCTGGTTTCAACAATGCAACATCTTGTCTAAGACAATTGATTGATTGATTGACACTAGTGTTGGCCATGCGAACCAACACCAAGATTTGATTAATGATTGATTGATTTGGTTTATGTCAAGATTAGGATCAAGACCACTGATGCAATTGGATAGTTTGACTTGATTGGTACGGATTAATGATGACTTGCATTTGGATTTATTGTTGGATTGATTTGATTAACTTGATGTGATGGAATGAGTCGATGGATTGATTTGATTGGTTTGATGATTGTATTGATTGAAATAATATGAGGATTGGATTGATTAGAAGAAGTGGTTGATGATTTGGATTGATGTGATTTAGATGAATTGATTTTAATGAATTGGATTGGAAGAAGAATTGATTGAAATGATTTGAGTGATTGGATTGATGATTGGATTAATTTAGTTGACTTGATTTGAATTGATGAATTTAATTGATTGAATTGAATTGATGAATTGAATTGAAGGAGTGATTTGATTGAATTATTAGAATGAGTTGGATTGATTTGATTGATGTGATTTGAAGAATTGATGATTGGATTGATTAGAAGAAGTGATTTAGAGAATTGATTTGATTTGAAGGAATGATTTGATGAATTGATGATTGGATTTGATTTGATTGATTTGAAGAATTGAATTGGATTTTTTTATGGATATTTGATTTTTTGTGATTTTGGAAATATTTTTCTTTTTTGTGTTTTTGAAATGTTTTGATTTTTTTGGATTTTTGGGTGTTTTTGATTTTTTTTGTATTTTTGGAATATTTGATTTTTTTTAAAATGTTTTGGGATAGCATTAGATGACAATTTTGATAGCCTTTATGCTAGACACCAATGACCAGGGAAAAACAAGTCTAGATGTAAGGATGGAGGTGGGATTGGATAGACAAAAGGATGGACAATTAGTAAATGTGATGATAGGCTCATGATAGATGGATGGGATGAAATACTCGTGATATTTAGGGATGGGTAGAAGGATAGGCCATGGAATAGAAAGCTCATGATAAATAGATAGATAAAGGATAGGCTATAGTGGAATGGAATGGGCGTATGTGTAAGAGAGCAAGGATGTGATCTCAAAGACTATGTCGCATGAGAATAACATGCCCCATTACAGGTAGTAGACTTAGGATTTTTCATGACAAAGCTTATGACAATAGGATAATGATGTGATTAATTGGAAAGGATGAGGTATGTCAAGAGATACCCAAAGCATATTTCAACATTTTGCCCCCATGTCTTTATCAAGATTAAAAGGAGGAAGGAAGGATGAATGGACTCAATAGGATAGGTATATGGGTGTAATGGATAAAGATGGTAGGATGGTATGGAAATGGTATGATGGGATAGATAGTTTGGATGAGACAATGTGCCCCCAAGTGTAAGTGACATAGATGATCAACCTACACATGACACCTGTTTGCTAAGTTTTCACCATGGTATTTATCCAAGGCGTCACCAAGGGTGGTTTTCACCGTTGGACGAAGGGATTTCTCTTTACTATTTTTTTTGAATTTTTGAATGGGAGAAAGGGAATATGGATAGGAGGGACTCGAGTGTCTAGTGCCATGAAAGGTGATGTTGTCCCATTAGAGATAGGTGTCATCGCATGGATCATGCCAAATGTCATTATGCCCAAGATGTTTGTATGGGATTGCATGAAAGTGAGATGGAGTAGGTATATAGAGGATTATGGAGGGAATGATAGTGGATTATGGATGGACTTATGCAAAAGCATGGACCATAGGGATGGGTTGGGTGAAATATGTAGGATAATGGGTGAAAGATAGGGAGATGGAGGTATGTTGAAATGTTGTGGGATGGAAGGAATGTTGAATGTCAGGAACATTGAGAGGGGGGTGAATCAGTGTTCTACAAATCTTTTGATGCCCTTTAACTTTCAACCATTTTCAAAAATTAATTAAATAGAAGCACAACATGCATATGAACAACAACCATAAAAACATGACACATAGACACCAAGATTTTTACGTGGAATTTAACCCAAAATGGAAAAAACCATTGAGAGGATTAGCTCTCAAATATATATTGCAATCTTTACAAATAATTATGTTGAGGCTTTGTCATTCCACTGCCATGAAGTACAACTAGGTCTAGTAGGCTCACTGCCTCAACCCTAAACCTAGCAAGATTACAATAAGGGCTATTAAACCCTGAGGGATATTAAACTCTAATGGAGTCTCACTGCCAGGCTCACTATAAGGTACAAAGAAAATTGCACAAGAAAACTAAACACTGCAAAAGCATCTGTCACTATGCCAAGGTGCAATCATTTAGCAACTAAATTCTGAATCCCAAGTCTTCATCATTGCTTATCTTCTAACTCTACTCGACTATTCACATGCCCGCATCAATCACACACACCTTCACACACCTCACAACTAAAACTCATCACCTTTATATATCCGTATCATGATTTGATCCATAATCAAGTCGGCATCAAGAAATGAAATGTGTACATAGAAAGATGTGGCTTGTCGGCTTAATCTAATGCACTATATATTATGCGGACCCAAACTTTTCCCAAACATGTTCATATAGGTTGGATCTAGTCATTCAATTACTTAGATGGATCCTTCAAACATTATCTCTTCTCCGCACAATGATTTATCATACTAGTCAGCCTGTTCCTCAAGAGTATCCTTAACAAGTTCATTTGCTGACTTAGAACTTTTACTGTGGATCTGTTGTGCCTCGCACACATGCCCCATTTGCTGACTTAGAACTTTTATTGTGGATTTGGCTAGAGAGTCATTGGATCTCTTCATCTCATAAGTACTTGAGTAATCAAAGTGCATTTTGAGCTTGATTCAAAGATGATATTCAAAAAATCACTTCAATATCTGCTAAAATGAATCCTTGTTTTCCACTTCAGGGCCTTGAAATGGTATTTTGTGCTAAATTACCCTTCAACTAACCTTGGGGCTAAAAACTACCTTGTCTAACCTTAGCACTTAATTCTCACTGTTCTGACCTTGCGCTAAATCCCTGTCTGACTGACCTTTGCGCAAAAGTTGTTACCAACTTCAACACTGATTTCTCCTTGTCAGACTTTTGTGTTGAAATCTACTCCTTCTGACTTGCGCTAAAACCAGTGACCACTGACTAAGTCAGACAAACTTGAAAAGTCCACAGGTTGGATGAACCCGAAATCTTCGCAAAGTCATGCAAACTGAAACTCCTAGCTTTGCGTTGAATGTGACCTCGTCCGACCAAGTCCGACGCATCAAAATTCTCTGCCAGGTCCAAGCTGAAGAAAATTCACGCAAACCCTTAGGATTGACAGGTCGTACGCCTGTGCATTAATGGTGGATTTGGTAGAGGTTTATAAGGAAATTAACCAAGTTTTTAAGTCATTTTATCACGTTTTAGGCTAGAAATCTTGAAGCTCCATTCGCCGTTTGCCGAATTGCCCTGAGCTTGAACTCGTGACCTACCTACAAGTCAATCCACCATCGCTCCTATCAGGTAGGGTTTTAACCCCCATTATTTGAACTTCTACCTGCAAGTAGTTAGGATTTTCATGCTAGCTGTTGGGTTTTTAAGGAAATTGATTGTTGAATCGACATTTTAGGTTAGGGTTTCGTAAAACTATGAGTCTTCATTTGAAAACCCTAGCTTTCACCTTATGTGATAATGGTTTGCCGCGAATCATTTAGAAAATCCAAAACTTAGGTAATTTTGCCCTGTGAAACCCTCAAATTTTTGTGGTACTAAAACGTGTCCCGACTGACCTGCAAAATGAACCATCATTTGGTTGGTCAGAGACCTCCAAAACTTGCGCTGAGCACCTAGTTTCATTTTGCACTAAAATCAACCTTGTCTGACTTATAAGCACCAAAACACCTTTCTCTAACTTGGTCGGAAGGTCTCGAAAACCTCACAAATCATGAAGTTACCTTTTGTGCTAAAAATCCCCCGCTCTGACCTTGTGCTAAAAGATCATGTCTCTGACTTGGTCGGATGACCTGAGTTCTCCTGCAAGGTCGGTGCCTCTTGAAAATCCCACCAGGAGCTTACATCAGCTCTTGCGCTAAAAATGACCTCGTCTGACCTGTGCTACGATACCCTCCTACCGACTTAGTCAGACACTGGCCAAACTCGCGCAGGTCAATCTGAGCTGATTTCCACTCAAATACAATAGATTTTATATCGATAAGATTTTGTGCTAAAAACTCAACTGACTGACTTGACAACCGTCAGAGGTTGGAGACCTCCAAATCTCGCTCAAGTCAGTACTCACCAAAACCCGCGCTAAAATTCAAAAGCATAGAAGGAAGGTCAGACCTGCCTGATTTCCCTGCCAAGGTCGGATGACCTCAATTTCAGTGCTTCTCCTTCTGAGGGTTGGACAACCCTTAATTTAGTGTAAAACCATGTAAATGACTAAATTTCTTGAAATTTTCAAAAGGAAAGTGGTTCAAAATGATTAAATTAATGTTGTAAGGCATTGTTAATGGTAATTTTCATCAATTTTCTTACAACATTAGATATTTGATTGCATGCAATGTTATTACAGTTAGACTTAAATTTCCTTCAAAAGCATGTTAGTAGTATATAGCAGATTTGTATTGATTCATCTAAAACTTAAGGGTATGTTAGGAATTTCCTAGATGTATCAAACTTATAAGGTCTGGTCCTGCAAACTAAATGACTGCTCGGGCTCAAGCAAAGAAGTATGAGTTCAAAGGAATCCCACCGGAAACCAAGATCCACTCTGGGTGGAGTAATGTAGGGGACACAGACTTAGGTCACATCGACCTAGATGACTTAAGACTAAGAGTCTTTGGTCCAAATCTAACTCCCAGAGCCAGAGTACTTAGAGATAGTGGTATTGGACAAGCTACTACCTTCCCTAATTCAGTGTAGTGTGCGGAGCTAATGGCCGCCTGTGCAGATAGGTATGATGTTGTGACAAGGACAATTCAGATGGCAAATGGGGATATCCTAGTTGATCTAACCCCACCTTCTCTAGCTGAGACCTTTGACATTCCCTGGCACAAGGTTATGACTATGCCAGATAAACAAGGATCAAAGGCAACATACAATAAAGATGTAGAGGGATGCAGGAAATACATAAATGACCATTGGGTTAAAAGCAGGAAGTCTGCTCTAATCAAACTCCCTAGAGTACTTTACATAAGTGACTTCCATGATGAGATTAGGGACATAGTAACATTTTTGAGCAGAATCTATGGGTTACCAATAGCCTCTACCTTTGAGGACTGGATGTTTGTCATAATTACTGAAATATTGAAAGGAACTAAATTCCACTGGGCACAAATCCTCAGTGACAACATCCATGAAGTCTTCAGTAATTTCAATGAAAACAAATACTTCAAATGGATGTCATATGTTGTCTATGCATTGGCAAGAAGGAATCACTACGATGGACTATCCCAGGTTGGTGAAGTTGGAAATGATGAGAAGACTCAGATTAAAGTATATGAATGCTATCCGCAACTGACTTCATCTCAATCATTAATACATTTCGAAAGGGTAAACGATACATTCACAATGTATATAGCCAGAAAGTTGCAGGGTAACATGGCCTTGAGGATTTCCACCGAGGCTATGAATGAAATAACTAGATATGGTAGGTGGTATATCCAGTTTGAGAAATTTACATACATAAGAGTGCAAGGCTTCACTGGAATGGCCTACAGACTCCCTCGATATCCTGATGATAAGACAGTGCTTCTAGAACTATCTAGGCAACTGATACCTTGAGCGGAGAAACTTAAGCACTTGCATAGGCCTAGTGTTTAATTTCCCATCAAATTTAGCAAAGGACTTTATGCATGTCCCCCTCTGGCATTAGCAGAACATTCAGACAAAGAGCTTCAACTCTTGAATTTGCACTACTACAATGCAAGGGGTCATTTATATGCAAATAGAGTGATGGAGAGATTTGTAAGTAAGAAGCTCTTTCACAAAGTGCACATTGAAGACTTTTGGGCCAATTGCCCTAATGATTACGAGATTATGAAGAAGGCAGATGTGAGGCTGCCTCTGGATTTCATTAAACGGTTTCATATAATGGAACTCCTTGATCAGTTGCAAGATGATGAAAATGTTATGGTTAGAGGACCATGGGAGGCACAGTACCATTAGCCCATTCCATTGGCAAACTAGGTAAATGCAGAAGAAAGCTCCCTAGAGGTTGTTATAAGAGAACCAATCAGGTTGAGTAAGGCCCGGGTCAGATCTCAAGTGTCTGTCCTAAATGGAAAAGGAGTCCAGCTTACATATATAGTAGTAGAATAAGACAAAGACTCTGGGGGAGAAGAAGATGAACCCATTCAGGTCACAGATGAGGCAGAGCCAGCTAAAAAATAGAAATCAGATAGTGAAGAGCATACATCTCTGGCAGAAAAAGCAAAGAAGATGAAGAAGCCATCTGTAAGGTCTCCCCAGAAGAAGGACCAACCTCCCTCAGCCAGGACCAGGACTTCCAAGAGAAAAGATATGCCAAGTGGTGTTAGAGAAAGCTTTAAGGCTAAGAAGGTAAAAGTGAAAGAAGCTAACATGGAGGCTGCCACAACTAAGAATGATTCCAATCCTCCAACTGCCCAACATCCTACCCAAAGTATTAGCAATGTTGTCTTAGCCCCCGCTGTTTCTGCTGTCACCTCTCCTTCCATTCTTCCTTCCTCTGTTGCATCCACTTCACCCATAGTCTCGACGTCCATGATTCAAGAAACATCCCCTGCCACCTCTCCTACCTCTACCATCACCACCACCTCTTGTTCACTAGCAATTTCTTCTAGTGACTCTAGCAATCCTATTTCCTCCATTCTTACCATCTCATACCCTTCCACTACATCTACACCTTCTTCTCCTTTACCATTGCCTGCTATTTCCACCATCCTTTCCCCCCTCTTTCCTTACCTTCACTGCCCTTTTCTTCATCTCTTACTATGTCTTCCTCCTTATCACCCATCTTGACTAACCTTACATAGGTCAGTTTGCCTTCCTTAACCATCTCTTATGCTGTCCCTATTTCACAAATGCCTGCGGATTCATTAGCAGTTCCACTGCTACCCAGAATCGAGAAAGTGTGTATAGAGATGGGGTTACAGGAGCCTAAAGCAGCAATTGAGGAGGTATTATCTGAAGTAAACAATGAAAACTTCCATGAACCTTTGGCTAATGTATAAATTATTAACATATATGATAGTCCTCTGGACAAGGATCAAACAGAAGAAGTTTTCAAGTCTGTGCAAAAGAATGTAGTGATAAATCTGAAGAACTTGGCACAAGAAGAAGAAAAGGAAGAAGATAAAAGTCCAGAGAAGAAGGGAAAGCAAGAACAAGAACAATCCAAAGAGTTGGTTGTATCTGATAAGGATGTAGCTTCTGAATTAAACAAATCTTCTACTCCTAAATGGCTCTAGGACAGAATGGCATATCCTGAACCATAGGTGGAGGTAATACAGCTTGACTTGAGCGCCATCCTGTCATAGGCTCAGAAGCCCCAGAAGCAGAAAAAGGCTAAGATTCAATCAAGAATCTACAAGAACAAATCAGGATCAAGGATAGCAGAAATAGCGGTCCCGCTAGCTGGCATAGCAAGAGACCAAGTCAGGGTAGAGGATTATATCATATCTACCATTGATCTAGGCCCAACCACTCATGCTCAAAGAGTGGATGATTTCAAGGGACCAGTCACATCAATTTTGGAGCAACTGGACAAGGATGAAATGTCCAAGAAAGACTTGAAATAGCAAAATGAAGAGCTTTGAGCATGTCTTCAATTTTTGATAAAGCCAGTATATGCAGGAGGAGATATAAGGACAATACCTACTTTGTCTACTGATGAAATGGCTAAATTGGGCGAGGTTAGATCAAAATCCCAAGGTATAGATAATTGGTTACTAAAAGTTTTTGAAATGGGATGTGAAGCCATAAGCACCTCTGCTCATGCACACCAAAAATTGGTAGATTTGCACAAGAGATGGAAAGATTTGCATGAAGAATGCAATTCTTTTGATGAATATTATTCGCTTATGTATCCCCGGATAAAAGGTATCAGGGAATTGCCCGCTCAGACTTTATCTGTAGAAAATATTTTGACTCAGAATCAGCTCCCGAAGGCCGTTGAGTGGTATCAACAGCTTCTTTTGAGAAAAGAAACCTTCGAGCATATAAAGGAAGCATACAAACCAGCTGATGAAGAATTCAGATTGGTTATATACAACATCAGTGACTCCTTGAGGGACTGTAGAGAAGAGTCCTATGATGATTATGCTCCGTTTGATATCAAAAAGTGCAAGGACAAGTTGCATAAAATAATTTTTGAAGATGACACGCTCAGCATGGAGGAACAGTTGGATAAGGCAAGTGACCTTAGAGTTGAATTCAAGGCATTTCAAAAAGTAGGAGCCGAGATAGAAAGAATACATGGCAAATTTAGTCGGGAGCTAGAAGTGTTTGATTATAGGATACATCATTTGAGGAATCCAGACCCATCAAACATTAATCCTGTACTTGAGGCATGGTTGACTTATAGCAATAAACTGGCCAGTGAAGACAGAATTGACTTAGAAAAGGAGTCTTGATGTTATTCTGAATATTCTAATGATGCAATCCCATCATAATTGTAAATTGTTGTATTCGGGGCAGCATATGACTCTATTTTATCTTTTATTTCTCCCAAAATGTTCTTTTCTACTAATGTATTGAGTTGATTAGTCAAATTGACTAGATTCAATGTATCTAGGGATTGTTTTTCATCTTTTTCATAAAGGACAAAATGTAATCTGAGAATTGATCAGAGCTGTTATAATTGCCTTTATTGATGTAATCTGGACTGTCGGTGTTGAGCTAATCTCCACCGTTCATTTGAAAACTAGGGTATGCTACTTTCTATATAAAGAGCTACCATTTCCACTATTTGTGAGAGAGATTTTGATGCCAAATTGTTGACTCAATGCCATTTGAAGTAATACAAAGAAAGTTTTTGTAGTAATTTTGAGAATTTGTATCTTTTGTTGAATTATTGTGGTTTTCATGGTTTGCTTCTTACTCTCCCATAATTAGATTAGCTGTGCTTTATAATGTTCATGGCTTGCTGAAGTATTTGATGTATATTCCAGGTCCATACTTTTAGTTGTTTGCTGATGGTAAATAGCTTTGTAAAGTTAGTCTAGACTTATTATTTGTGCTGAAGTTCAATTGCATTTCATAAGTTAAGTTGTGTCATCTATTGGGTATTTAACAAATGAATGTGGTCTAAAAATCTTTTGACTTCCATTGAAGATAGCACCGTTTTCGGTAGCACTGTAACACCGATTTCAGTTTAGTAACTTAGAAAGCTGGTTTAAAGTTTTGGAATATTTGTCTACTAAAAATAACCCTTGCATTGTGAATGTCACTTAGGATCCTTCTAAAACCCTACACCTTTTACATTTTCTTTAAAAACCACTGTTAGTTGTTAGAATAAGAATTTCAGCAGCACTTTATCTTGTTTATCAACTGAGAATCATAGAAGGGTTATGTGTATTTGCTACCCCAAACCTGAAGATTTGTAGATTGCATGTAAGACCCCTTGTAGGCACAGCTAGAACATATGCACTGAGAAATTCCAAGCAAGATAAGACCTAGTTGTATTATCCTTGGAGTAGTCTTACCTAGGGTAGGATACTTTTCAAGAAAGGTGTGAAACCAGCAATCACACATGCGTTGTTGCGTGCTAAAACCACCATCAACAGAATTGGCGCTAGGAGGGCCTTTTCCCTTTACTATAAATTAGCAAGTGTGGGCACTAGACAGAGACACACTAGATCCAGCTTAGCTGGAGAAGAGCTACTGTCCCTAGCTGAATTTAGACGAATGAGAAGAGATCAAGGAATACACAGAGCCCCTTGAGCTCAGTCAACCCCTAGAAACACTATTGCAGCTCCCATCAATCCTCCCAATATGGCTTTCTTTGCAGGAAATAACCAGTCTCCTTTTCTGTTCAATGATTACCATGATATGCCAAAGAACCCAAATAAATTTTGTTCAAAATTTAGAGTGAATGATCCAGATAGGACTGCAGATGAACACATTAAAATCTTTGAATCTAACATGTTCATGTTGCAAGTACAGTATGAGGATGTGATATGCAGGTTGTTCCCTTACTCTTTGCAAGAAGAAGCTTATTACTAGTTTGCTAACCTCCTTGCAGCATCTATAAATTCATGGAGGAAATTGAAAACTGCTTTTCTGGATAGGTTTCGTATGCTCACCACCCCAGCTAATCTTTATCAATCTTTTGTGGAGATTCATCGAGAGGAAGGTGAGATGATATGTTCCTTCAATAACATATTCCAAAAAGCTTACAGTTGTTTGCAAGCTCCTTATGCTGTAGATCAGGCCACTACCCTACCCATTTACTATGCTGTCCTAGATAAACTTACTTCCATGTTTGCAAGGAGAGCTAACCCAATACCTGCTAGTTTAGCTCAAGCATATTCTATTATTGTTGAGGTAAGCACCTAGCTAGGGCAAACAGCTTCTGGTCCATTAAACCATATGGGGGTTGTTGCCATGCCGAATCAAATACCCATGATAAATCATGCATTGGCTAATCATACCCCTGTGATGAATCCAATTCCAAACCCAGGTGCAACACAAGCCTTAGTGATCCACCCAGGTAATCCAGTAGCTGAAATACCTCCAACCAAAATGCTTTTTTTATAGTCTTCAGAAACAGCCAAGACCAAAGAGGACAAAGATGATATTAGAGAACTGGTTGAGCAAATGAAGAAACTTACTGCTGAAGTTACTCACCTCAAGAATTAGAATGCCTATTTGTAGCAAAGAGGATAGAATCATCAACATTTCCAGAATCAATAGTACTCGCAGAACCAAAATCAGGGCTAGTTCTCAAATCAGAGTCAATATCAAAATTAGAACTTTCAGCAATGGTCAAAATGATCTTGGAACACTAGACCAAACAATGGAGGAGTACCTTCACCCTTGGAGAACTAGAACAATGATACCAGGCCCCCAGGTCATGTGATGCTGGCTGAAGCTATTTTATCCACTTGGTGCAAACTGTGCAACACAAATGGTCACTCTGAACTAGACTGTCCAGATATCCAGATTACATCTAGTATCTTCCAAATGGAGATTCAAAATGCTAAAAATTAGGAGACTCTACCAACTGGATATGAAATTGTTCCTTCCCAAAGGTATGATACTGCCCTAGTCCTTGATAGTTATACATTTCCATTCCAAGATGACAATCAACCTAAGGAAGAAGAGTCTGAAGAAGTTAATGCATATCAGCTGTACAACAAGACTCCTTACAACCTAAGGAGTAGCAAGCCTAAAGGTCCTTTCACCACTTCCATCCCTCCAAATAGCTATCAGATTCCACCTAACCTGAAAGCTACCAATAATCCTGAGCCACCAAAAGTTCCCCATCAATCAGTATACCAAGGTACGGTTGCAAAAAATTCCCAACGACCTGACATAGTGAAAATGGGGCAATATGTAGTTGAGGAACTTAAGAAAATGAAGGTCATTCTCTCTGTGTATGAGTTACTTAAGATACCTAAGATCAGGACATCTTTCTTTCAAGACATAGGTGTTGGAACTAAGACTAATCATATACCAAAAGAAAATGCCACCAGAGACAACATTGATAAGGGGAAAGAAAGAATACATGTGACTGATGTAGAATAGAAGATGACATTGTACAAAGACAAGAAGGAAAGTCCTCCTTTCCTTCTAACACTCAAAATATTCAACAGAAATCTTCATAACTGTTTAGTAGATTATGGTGCTTCCACGAATGTAATGCCACTATCAGTTTGCAAAGCACTTGGACTCACTCCAGCCAAATCATCCTAGAAAGTGACACAATTAGATAAGATTGAAGTGAATGTAGTGGGTGAGTTGAACGGGATACACATGCAATTGGCTTCTAATCCTAGGGTATAGCAGTATATAGATATTCAAGTGGTTGACATTCTAGATCAATATGGCATGCTGTTGAGTAGAGACTGGTCTAGAACTTTGAATGGTTACATGGCAACTAATTTTTCCCACATGTGGCTTCCATGGAAGGGATTGGCAAATCAGATCCGTATTGAAATAGGACCTAAGATGAAGCATATGATCACAGAATACAATTGACCCAATGAAATTCTATTCTTAGAAGTTGATTTGGGAGTCTATCTTCCACACAGTACTCAATCAAAAGAAGTCCTTATGCTGATTTGCTTAAGGCCCTCTAAACCACTCATAGAAAGACTGAAAAATATAGGAGCATTTATTCAATCAGATGAAGGAGACTCTTCAGACGAAGATGAACCTAGGGTATTTGAAGGATTTCATGATTTTGTAGCTAGATTCGCACAAGATCAAACTGCTATTGGAAGGCAGGTTCAAATGGAAGAGTTACTACTGCCCAACTGGTGTTGTATACATGATGCATCTCATTTTGAATTTACTTGCCAACTATGTCAAGAGGCAATCAAACAAGTGCAAGGACAACTAAATATCCCTATAATCCTAAAGGAGGAACCAACTATTGAAAAGAAGGAAGAACATGAACCTCTATTTGATGAGGAGAAGTCTGTAAAACAGAAGGATAACAGCAAAGACTTTCACTTATGGACCTTAAGATTTGATGGCTCAAGATGTAGACAGGGGTCTGGTGCTGGGGTTGAATTGATCAGCCCCACTGGGAGTTCATATCAAGCATCACAAAGACTACAGTTCCCATGCACAAACAACGTCACTGAGTACGAGGCATTAGTGCAGGGATTGTTGCTCGCATTACAGAAGAAAGTTAGAATTATCTAGGTGTTTGGTGATTCTGAATTAGTAGTGAAACAAGTAAGAAAACAATGTCATGCAATGATAAGAGATTGAGTAGGTACAGGAACAAAGTCTGGGATTTGATCGAGTGCTTCGATGGTTTTAACATCCAAGTCATCCCAAGAAGACAAAATCATGTTGCAAATTCTCTAGCTCAAACAACAAGTACATTAGAGCCAACATCCATGGTAGGACTAAGGAAGTTTTTTGTTGAGTTTGTGGCTACTCTGTCTGTACCTGATAATGTTACCAACTTCCAAGTTTTCGAAGATGATCAACACATAATTAATTT
The DNA here is from genome assembly GCA_027924645.1 of Cunninghamia lanceolata. Taxonomy (NCBI): domain Eukaryota; kingdom Viridiplantae; phylum Streptophyta; class Pinopsida; order Cupressales; family Cupressaceae; genus Cunninghamia; species Cunninghamia lanceolata. Next base: position 11,085,623 of record BSBN01000870.1, on the reverse strand, counting down.
CCTTACTTCATCAGATGTGTTCACTCCTCAAATAATAGATGAAGAAGAAATGGAACCTACTGAAATGGATTTAGAAGGAGTACTGAACCTGAAGACAAACACGATCCCACAGGGATTGGTAGAATTGGAAAGATTGTTTGATGCAGATAATTTAGGAACCCAAAGGAAAGATGGGGAATCTCTAGGAGGAAAGTGTGAACCGTTTAGTTTGGGAACAGAAGAAAATGTTAAGAATGTGTTCATTGGAAAAGCTAGTACTGAAGAAGAAAGGACAGGAATTATACATGTATTAAGAGATTATCATGAGGTTATAGCCTGGAGTTATGAAGATCTAGAGACTTACGACACCTCGATCATCACACACATCATCCCACTAAAGCCAAGAGCAAAGTCATTCAGACAAAGATAGAGGCCAGTAAATGTTCTGCTAGAACTATTGATTTTCAAAGAAGTTCAGAAGATGCTATCAGCAAGGATATTCCGGTCAGACACTCTGCATGGGTCACAAATTTAGCTTTGGTCTGAAAGAAAAATGGAGAAATCAGACTTTATGTTGATTTTCGTAATCTAAACAGAGCATTTGAAAAGGATAATTACCCACTGCCCTCTTTGGACGAAGTTTTACAGATTGTTAATGGGTCCCAGATGATGTCATTCCTGGACAGATATTCTAGTTATAACAACGTGATGGTGGAATACGAAGATAGATTGAAGACATCCTTCACCTGTAAATGGGGCATCTATGCCTACCGCTGAATGCCATTTGGCTTGATAAATGCTGGTGCAACCTTTCAGCGCGCTATGGATGTTGCTTTCAAGGGATTGGTTGGAAAATGTATAATCATCTACATAGATGATCTAACAGTGTTCTCAAAAAGGTGAGAGCATCATGTAATAAATTTGAGAAAGGTGTTGCAGCGATGCAAGGATTATGGTATATCGCTCAACCCCAAGAAGTGTATTTTTGGAGTAACTGAAGGAAAGTTGTTGGGACATGTAATATTTGAACAGGGAATATCTATCGACCTAGACCAGATCCAAGTAATACTCAAGATACCTCCTCCAGCCAGTAAGAAAGAACTTAAGTCATATTTCAGTAAGATCAACTTTGTACGTAAATTCATTACGGGGTTTGCTGAGATTGTTCAACCTCTCAACGCCATGTTGAAGAAAGATGCCAAAATGGACTGGACTCTAGAAGCCAAGGCTACCTTCGCAGAAATTAAACAAGCTATATCCAATGCACCTGTCTTGGTGAGTCCTGATTACACTTTGCCATTTCATATATATTCATTTGCTTCAGAGCATACTTGTCCCGCAATGTTGACACAAAAGAGGTCAGTCTATGATGAAAGGCCCATTGCTTTCATGAGTACCCCATTGAAAGACGTAGAGCTAAGATATCCCAATATGGAAAAACACGCATATGCTCTGGTAAAGGCAGTTAAGAAATTATGTCATTACATCTTAAGAAGTCAAGTGATTGCCATAGTCCCAGATGCAGCAGTCAAAGCATTGCCGATGCAGAGTGAATTAGGAGAAAGAAGAGGGAAGTGGGTCACCATACTACAGGAGTTTGACATAGACATTCAACCTATGAAATTGGTAAGAGGCCAAGCCCTGACTAGAACCATGGCTGAAGTAGGACCAGACCTGGTTTCTCAGAAGTATCTCTTAGAGGATGTTTCAAAAGATGAATGTTATGGTGATATTATATTTTATTTACTCAATCAACGTTGTCCACCACAGCTGAATTCAGTGCAAAGGAGAGCTCTCAAACTAAAAAGCAGCAGTTACATGATAAAAGGATCGGTCCTTTACAAGAAAAATCATGAAGGTATCTATTTAAGATGTGTAGACAAGTCAGATGTTGATCAGGTCCTCACCAGTTTTCATGAGAGATTCAGGACAGGTCATGGATCAGCCCACTCAACAGATAATTAGGTTCTTCATGTCAGATATTACTGGCCAACTTTGTTCAAAGACGCATATTCACACGTAAGAACCTGTCATATATGCCAAACAGTGGCACATAGAGAATGACACGCAACCCTACCTTTGCAACCAGTAGTGGAGGTACGACCATTTGCTCAATGGGGCCTTGACTTTATCGGTATGATCAATCTGTTTTCCTCTGCAGGCCACAAGTATATTCTGACCGCTACTGATTACTGCACTCGATGGTCTGAAGCAATAGCTTGTAAGCAATGCACCATAGAGGTAGTCATTGAGTTTGTTGAAAAGCATATTATCACTAGATTTGGTTGTCCATTTTCTTTAGTTTGTGATAATGGCTTTTCCTTTTCATCATTACATTTTTCTAACTGGAAATTCGATTATGGGTTTATGATGCAGAGGTATTGGTAGATTTGGTTTTGTCCACACAATAGACCTAGATTTCAATGCTTCCTTCAAGAGGTTTCTAAAGGTAATGTGACACAATCCTACACAAGGCTATTCAAGAGATTGACCTAGCCTAGGACCACACCCTAGTGTCCACCCACACAAGCTACTCAACTCTCTTTTGGGGAGTCACTGCTCAACCCAACCTACATGCACAATACACCTTCAAGATCACACAACCAACTACCAACTGCTCTACCAATCAGGACCTTTACACTACCATCAATAAGTACTTGTCAAGGGCATGTCTAACATGAGGTCTTTGACCCAATAACTAGGTTCTGTACTCTCCAAGACAGTGAACATCAAATTACCATATGACTATCCTAAAACAGTGTCTCAAAAAGACTCATTCCTTGTAGCCCTTAAGAACGATTAACACAAGGATAACTTTTGAAACCTACCAAGGATCATTTAGACTCATTGCACATCTAAATACCCATTTTGGATTCACAATCATCCACCAACATGCAGTGCCGTACTTTGCTACAGGCAAGCAAGGACAACAAGCTATTTTTTCCTAGAAAATAGGCCTAATTTGAGGGCTATGTGAAGGAAAGGTATCAAATCTACTTGTTCAAGAGCAACCAAGTACCCACATAGGACTATTATCACCTACAAACACCAATTTCATCATCCATTTGGTTAAACACTTGACTGTTTTCTGCATTTAAATTGTTGTCCACCATTTGCAATCTAACTAGTCACTGTATAGACTAGTTAGAGTCATGCCAAACACCTTGGAGAGAAGAGTACAACCTTGCAAGAAAAAAAAAGAATGAAATCTAATCTACCTTCCTACATCCTACTGGAAATGGGTGGTGTCTTTCAGAGGACAGAGGAGGAATGGCACATTTTGCCACAAAACCCTAGTTTTGGAGGGTTTAGAACCAGTTTGCACAAAACAAATTGAAACTAATAACATAGGATGTTTCAAAGGCTCTAACTACATGCAAATGAAAGCTATTTCAAAACTCTAACACATTTTCCAAGTCTCAATTCCTTTACTGTCCGTACCAGGCCGTACTGTATGATTGTCTTTAGAAAAACACAGAAAAAGACTATTTTTCACTTCAAAAACTTCTCTCCTTCATTCCCTTTTGCATGTCATATAGTTTTCTACCTATAGAAGGCTTGGAAAACATTTCTTCTCCTCCTCCAACCATACAACTACCCTCCAAGGCAGTGAAACATTGGAGGTTACATTATTTTCAAGAAACCACATGTTTCTTAAGGAAAAATGCATTTAAAATGGACCTTATCAAGGTTATGTTGGACTAGATGACCAAATGGACCAAGTCCTTATTACAAACTCATGAAAATGGCTTTCAAATCCTTAGAGGAAATAAAATAACATGACAACAAAATAGGACACAGCCAAAAATGACTAGAACTGGGAGCTCCTACACCATACTCCCCCTGTAGGAAGAACTCAAGTCCCTTGAGTTGCCAATTGTTGAAGTGTCATTCCATGCTTCAAGATATCTGCTTCAGTCATCCAAGTGGCCTCTGAGTTAGGAAGATCTTTCCATTTCACCAAGTAGTCGTTGTAGACACCTCTCCTAGTCTTCTTGACAACTTTGGAATCCATAATACATTCCAACTGCAAAGGTGTGCTTGGAGGCAAATCCTTGATCCAATCAACATCTTCAGCCACCACATCTGATCCACTTTCACTAGGTAATGGAGGTCTGAAAGGAAAAAGATCACAAACATTGAAGATTGGAGAGATACCAAGGCCGGATGGTAACTCAATCTCATATGCATTTGGAGTGAACTTGTGCACTATTTTGCATGGTCCAATCTTCTTCATTAGGAGTTTAGTTGGATGACCTTTTGGTAGCCTTTCTTTCCTCAGATATGCCATAACTAAGTCTCCAACTTTGAATTGCACTTCTCTTTTCTTCAAATCTGCCTTTTCCTTGTACTTTGTGACTATTTTTGCTAATTGCAACTTGACTTGATCATGGACTATTTTCATGGAGGTAGCAAACTCTTCACGAAGTGCACTCCTTCTATCCCATCCTTGGAGATCCTTCAGTTCAAGTGGCCCCCTTGGATGAAAACCATAAACTACCTCAAAAGGACTTTTACCAGTGCTCCTATTCCTTAAATCATTATAGGCATATTCAGCCTAACTGATAACCAAGTCCCATGCCAAACCATGCTATTTTGTGAGGCATCTTAGAAGGTTTCCAAGTGATCTATTAACCACTTCAATCTGACCATCAGTTTGTGGATGGTAGGCTGATGAAAAGGACAACTGTGTGCCCAACTTTCGCCACAAGGTCCTCCAGAAGTGACCCACAAACTTAGAATCTCTATCAGTTACAATGGATAATGGCAAACCATGGATTCTTACTACCTCTCTACAAAATAGACCTAAAACATGAGATGCATCATTTGTGCATTTACATGGCACAAAGTGAGCCATCTTGCTGAACCTATCAACAATAACAAACACACTATCCACCCCTCTGGCTGTCCTGGGTAAACCAAGTACAAAATCCATGCTTATACTTTCCCAAGGTCTGTTGGGAATAGGAAGGGACTGGTATAGACCTGTATTTGAAGACACACCCTTGGCCCTTTGACAGATTGCACAACTAGCTACATACTTCCTCACATCTGATTGCACCTTTGGCCAAAAATAGAACCTTGTAACTTGTTCTATTGTCTTGTCTAATCCAAAATGTCCTCCCAAAGAACTATTATGCTTCTCTTTGATGATGTTGTCCCTCATGGAACACTTAGGGATACACAACAAGTTGCCCTTAAACAAGAGGCCTTCCTACAAAACAAAATCTGCATACTCTCCATGGAATGTGTTAGCCAAGTTCACACAAACATCATAAGCCTCTTTGAAATCTGAATCTTCTTTATACAACTCCTTTAAATAGTCAATACCCATGCTTTCTAACTAAATTTCATGAACAAGAAGCAGCCTTCTACTTAATGCATTAGCCACCTTGTTAGAAACACCTTTTTTGTGCTTAATTGTGAAGGTATAAACTTGTAATTGTTCCATCCATTTAACTTGTCTATGGTTCAATTTTTCTTGACTGTTTAGAAAGCTTAAAGCATCATTATCAGTAAGCATAATGAATTCTTTGGGCAGAAAATAATGTCTCCATTTCTTAAGAGCTTGCACCATTGCATAGAGTTCTAAGTCATAGGTAGAATACCTTTGCTTGGCTTCATTCAACTTCTCTGAGAAGAATGCTACAAGATGTCCTTCTTGGCTGAGAACAACACCAATAGCTTGCTGACTTGCATCACACTCAACAACAAACACCTTATCAAAATCAGGGAGTACTAAGATAGGCAACTCAGCCACCTTTGTTTTCAACAACTCAAAACTATCATCGGCTTCCTTTGTCCATTGGAATCTACATTTGACTCCACCCTTGATGGTGTTGAGGATGGGAGCACTAATGTGACTGAAACCTCTAATAAACTTCCTATAGAAAGTTGCCAATCCATGGAAACTTCTCACATCTCCCACTGTTTTTGGAGTAGGCCAACTGAGAATAGCCTCAACCTTAGAGGGATCCATCTTCAAATAGCCATTAGAAATGACAAATCCAAGGTATACAAGTTCAATTTTCATGAACTCACATTTGTCTAAGTTGATCATCAACTTGTACTCATGTAGCTTCTCCAACACCTGACCAACATGCTTCACATGCTCTTCTCTTGTCCTACCGAAGATTAGTATGTCATCAAGATAAACAATAACAAATTTACCAATGAATTCAACTAATACCTTATTCATCAGGCACATAAATGTACTTGGAGCATTGCTAAGACCAAATGGCATAACAAGCCATTCATAAAGACCCTCATTAGTCTTGAAAGCAGTCTTCCATTCATCTCCCTATCTGATCCAGATTTGATGATAACTAGATTTCAAATCAATCTTTGAGTAATAGCATGATCCTCCAAGGTAATCCAAAATATCTTCAATCCTTGGCATTGGGAACTTGTACCTTATGGTGATCTTGTTTATGGCCCTTGAATATGTACATAGCCTTCATTTTCCATCCTTCTTAGGAGCAAGTACACTTGGAATTGCACAAGGACTTAAACTCTTCCTAATCAGCCCTTTCTCCAAGAGATCTTGAATTTGCCTTGCCACCTCTTCATTTTGCTGTGGTGTCAGCTTATAGGCAGCCTTGTTAGGCAATGTAGCACCAGGTATTAAGTCAATTTGATGACTTATGTCTCTCATGAGTGGTAAGGAGTTGGGGACTACCTCTACCGCAAGATCTTGATACTTGTCTAGAAGTTGCTACACTTCCAATGGAATCTCCCTCTATTTTTGATCTTGCTGATTTGATCCACTCTTCGGCTTCATGACCAAGGCATACCCTTGGGTATCCTTCTCCTTCAAGAGGTTCAAAAACTCTTTGCCATTCACCAACATGACACTATTGTCATTGTTCTTCCTTCCGGTCTGCTCTAACACAGGATCCATCTTGAATGGTCTTCCATTCTCGGTGATGACATAAGTGTTCTTCTCACCATCATGCTATACTTTGACATCATATTGCCATGGGCGGCCAAGAAGTAGATGACATGTATCCATAGGGATGATTTCACATAGCACTTTGTCCTTGTAGTCACCAATTTCAAATTCAACCCAAGTTTGTTCTTCCACTATGAAACTTTGGTTCTTGTTCAACCAAGAGATCTTGTGAGGATTGATATGATGCAGCCTCTTCAACTTGCACTTCTCAACCATCTCAGTGGATACCACATTCTCAGTAGATCCTAAATCTAGTATGATCTTGCAAAGTTTCCCATAGGCTAAGCCTTGGGTTCTAAAAAGATTCTTTCTCTGAGGGGGCTCTTGTTTCAATGGCATCTTCAACATAGACCTCTTAATCATCATACTTTCTCCTTCTACGACAGGTGTAGCACTTCCCATAGGTGAATTCACACTCTCACAGTCATCATCCTTCACTAACTAATTTCTCTTTCCACTATCATAAGAACTGCCGGCTTTCTCTGGGCATTTGTTCATTGTATGGCCAACTTGGTTGCAGTCATAACACCTTCTAGTGAAGACTCATGGTCCTCTACCTCCTCCACCATTTCTGCCCCTACCATTAGGTCTTCTCCAACCTCTGAAGCCTCCTATATGCTCCGTCTCAGTTGGTATTTCTTGTTGTCTGTTATTTTTAGTTTTGTGGAACTGTCCACGGCCAAAATTGCCTCTTCCTCTGGCACTTTGTTCACCCTTCCTTCTCAGCTTTTCCTCTACTCTAGAGGCCAATAAGAAGCATTCATCCACTATTTTTGGTATCACTAAACTGATCTCATCTTACAGATTGTATTTTAGACCATTTAGGTACCTAGCCACCATCCCTTTTTCATCTTCATTATGATTGGCCCTCATACTTAGTCTATGAAATTCTTCTGTGTAGGCAGCGACATCCATGTATTTTTGTCTTAAATTCTGGAATCTCCTAATGATTTGAATCTCATAGTCAAGTGGCATGAACTTGCTTCTGAGCATAGCCACCATTCTACTCCATTTAGTGATGGGACTCTTCCCAATCTTCTCCCTCTCACTTTGCATGTAGTTCCACCACACAAGTGCATAACCTCTTAGCCTTGTCTTGGCAAACTTAACCTTTTTGCTATCATTGAACTCCTTGTAATCAAAGAAGTTGCACATGGCTTCTATCCAATCAGTGAAAGCATCCCCATCCAACTTGCCATGAAAGGTAGGCACATCCATCTTGAGATCACCACTGTCTCCATGAGCACCCTTAAGTGCATTCAAGAAAGCTTTTTGATCTGTAGACATGTCCTGCTCTTGAGGACTCTCTTCTGCCTTTACTTCTTCATTTGTGTTAGAAGAACTTCCCTCTTCTTTGGTGTTGCCCTTAGACTTTCTTTCTTCTTGCAATCTTGCTTCAACCATCTCTTCCACCAACTTCTTGATGGCTTCTTGACTCATTATCTTGGGAGGCATTGTATTGGCCTTTGTTTCAATCTCCTCATCTGACATACACTGCTTCCAATCAGATATTGGCTCTAATACCAATATGATGCAGAGGTATTGGTAGATTTGGTTTTGTCCACACAATAGACCTAGATTTCAATGCTTCCTTCAAGAGGTTTCCAAAGGTAATGTGACACAAGCCTACACAAGGCTATTCAAGAGATTGACCTAGCCTAGAACCACACCTTAGTGTCCACCCACATAGGCTACTCAACCCAGCCTACATGCACAATACACCTTCAAGATCACACAACCAACTACCAACTGCTCTACCAATCAGGAACTTTACACTACCATCAGCAAGTACTTGTCAAGGGAATGTCTAACATGAGGTCTTTGACCCAATAACTAGGTTCTGTACTCTCCAGGACAGTGAGCAGCAAATTACCATATGATTGTCCTAAAACAATGTCTCAAAAAGACTCATTCCTTGTAGCCCTTGAGAACGATTAACACAAGGATAACTTTTGAAACCTACAAAGGATCATTTAGACTCATTGCACATCTAAATTTCCATTTTGGATTCACAATCATCCACCAACATGTAGGGCCGTACTCTGCTACAGGCGAGCAAGGACAGTAAACTATTTTTTCCTAGAAAATAGGCCTAATTTGAGGGCTATGTGAAGGAAAGGTATCAAATCTACTTGTTCAAGAGCAACCAAGTACCCACACAAGACTGTTATCACCTACAAACACCAATTTCATCATCCATTTGGTTAAACACTTAACTATTTTCTGCATTTACAATGATGTCCACCATTTGCAATCTAACTAGTCACTGTATAGACTAGTTAGAGTCATGCCAAACACCTTGGAGACAAGAGTGCGACCTTGCAAGAAACAAAAAGCATGAAATCTAATCTACCTTCCTCCATCCTACTGAAAATGGGTGGTGTCTGTCATAGGACAGAGGAGGAATGGCACATTTTGCCACAAAACCCTAGTTTTGGAGGGTTTAGAACCAGTTTGCACAAAACAAATTGAAACTAATAACATAGAATGTTTCAAAGGCTCTAACTACATGCAAATGAAAGCTATTTCAAAACCCTAACACATTTTCCAAGTCTCAGTTCCTTTACTGTCCATACCAGGCCGTACTGTACGACTGTCTTTAGAAAAATGCAGAAAAAGACTGTTTTTCACTTTAAAAACTTCTCTCCTTCATTCCCTTTCACATGTCATACAATTTTCTACCTATAGAAGGCTTGGAAAATGTTTCTTCTCCTCCTCCAACAGTACAACTACCCTCCAAGGCAGTGAAATGTTGGAGGTTACATTATTTTCAAGAAACCACATGTTTCTTAAGGAAAAATGCATTTAAAATGGACCTTATCAAGGTTATGTTGGACTAGATGACCAAATGGACCAAGTCCTTATTACAAACTCATGAAAATGGCTTTCAAAGCCTTAGAGGAAATAAAATAACATAACAACAAAATAGGACATAGCCAAAAATGACTAGAATTGGGAGCTCCTGCACCAGTTTACTCTCAAGTTCTCGTCTAATTACTATCCACAAGGGAATGGGGTAGCTGAATCAACAAATAAAAATCTGCTTGAGTTTATTAAGAGACTATTGGACAAAAACCCTAGAGACTGGCATACTTAGATTAGGTTCGCTCTATGGGGCTGATATGATCTAACAAAAAGCAGCCTTGAACACATCTCCTTATCACCTAGTCTATGGGATTGAGCCCATCTTTCCCATCCATTTGAGAATCCTAGTACTTCAATTTATGAAAGATTACCTCAAAAATGGTGATCAATTATCCTCTAGGTTGGCTCAATTACTACACCTTGAAGAGAAACATGACGTTGTCATAGAAAACTTTGCCAAACATTAGGGAGTCGTGAAACGATGGTTTGACAAAAGAGCCAAGATCAAAGCCTCCCGCATTTCTAATTTGGTCCTATACTGGGATAAGGCACATGAGAAGAAAGGAGAACATGGTAAGTTTGATAAACTTTGGTTGGGTCCCTATCAGATCTATGAGATCCTTGGAGACAGTACATATCGACTCAAGAGCCTTACTGGTGAGGAGCTGCCATTGCTTGTCAATGACCAGTTCCTAAAGCACTACTTCCAGGCCTAAGAGGTAGTCATGCCTCATTTTAGTGTACATAATTAGAGGTTTGTTTTCTTTGGTTAGTTTAGGTTGCCTTTAGTTTAGTTTTCTCTTTTTGCCTTTGCTTTCCTTAGGTGTTAGGTTTTTTTCTTAGATTAGTTGTCCTATTGTTTTACTTGCTGCGCTTACTTTTCTATAGGGTCTTTGTTTCTGATGTGGTGACAGTTGTGTAGACTTGCAAGGGCTTCTTTGTTGGGTGAATAATCGTGAGTTTTCTTTCAAGAAGCCAAGATTTCCAGTTAGTCTTTTCTATGGGGTCCATTGTTATACCAAGGAGTATGGTGTCTGTTCATTGGAAGTAAGTTATTAGCTGGTGCACCTGAAGTATTTTCTAACCATATACCTTTCACACTTTAAATAATCCTGAAGTAGCTAGGCGAGTCTAGGTGATCTTGTGTCAGGTGAAAAGAGTTGATTTCCTCTTCTACCACATGCACTATCTATCAAAAGGAAAGCAGGTGACACTAAGTGTTGCTAACCTATATTGGGTAAAAATAAAAGGTGTTTTTCAACACCAGACCCGTTACAGTGCAAATGAAAGACTACCAAAGTTGCAAATTTTTTTACACAAGATACTATCCAAAAATGATTAACATCAAATATCAGTCATACCAGAAAGACTTTACTGGTCCACTCCGAGGCTTGACCATATTTCAAAATTTGGGCAAGTTCCTAGTGGTAGAGTGATCTTAGCTTTCTAGCTTGTCTAAGGGGATCTTGGGTGAACTTAGTTGCTGAGGGATGGGAATGAATACAATTGCACACACTTAGGTTTTTAGGATGTGGATGGTTGCACTGATTAGTGATCTTAGCTTCTTTGATAAGGTACCTTGCTTTTTTTTTTAATGTGTGGGGAACATAGAGATTCTGTGTTCAAACCGAACAATTATCGTTGGAATGCTCATGAGCATTTCCCAGTAGAGTTGCCATTTGTTATGCCTTGCACACATGCCCCATTTGAAATGAGGACCCCCTCTTTTGATTTGGCTAGAGAGTCATTGGATCTCTTCATCTCATAAGTGATTGAGTAATCAAAGTGCATTTTGACCTTGATTCAAAGATGATATTCAAAAAATCACTTCAATATCTGCTAGAATGAATCCTTGTTTTCCACTTCAGGGCCTTGAAATGGTCTTTTGCACTAAATTACCCTTCAACTAACCTTGGCACTAAAAAATGCCTTGTCTGACCTTAGCACTTTATTCTCACTGTTCTGACCTTGCGCTAAATCCCTGTCTGACTGACCTTTGGGCAAAAGCTGTTACCGACTTCAACATCGATTTCTCCTTGTCAGACTTTTGTGCTAAAATCTACTCCTTCCGACTTGCACTAAAATCGGCGACCACCAACTAAGTCGGACAAACTTGAAAAGTCCCTAGGTCGGACAAACTTGAAATCTCCATAAAGCCATGCAAACTGAACCTCCTAGCTTTGTACTGAACGTGACCTCGTCCGACCAAGTCTGACGCATCAAAATTCTCCACCAGGTCCAAGCTGAAGAAAATTCGTGCAAACCCTTAGGACTGACAGGTCATACACCTGTGCATTAATGGCAGATTTGGTAGAGGTTTATAAGGAAATTAACCAAGTTTTTAAGTCATTATATCATGTTTTAGGCTAGAAATCTCGGAGCTCCGTTCACTGTTTGCCGAATTGCCCCGAGATCGAACTTGTGACCTACCTGCAAGTCAACGCGCCATCGCTCCTATCAAGTAGGGTTTTAACTCCCATTATTTGAACTTCTACCTACAAGCAATTAGGATTTTCATGCTAGCCATTAGGTTTTTAAGGAAATTGATTGTTGAATTGACATTTTGGGTTAGGGTTTCACAAAACTATGAGTCTTCATTTGAAAACCCTAGCTTTCACCTTACGTGATAATGGTTTGCCATGAATCGTTTAGAAAATCCAAAAGTAATTTTGCCCTGTGAAACCCTCAAATTTTCATGGTGCTAAAACATGTCCCAACCAACCTCCAAAACGAACCATCATTTGGTCAGTCAGAGACCTCCAAAACTCGCACCGAGAACCTAGTTTCATTTTGCACTAAAATCAACCTCGTCCGACCTACAAGCACCAAAACGCCTTTCTCTGACTTGGTCAGAAGGTCTCGAAAACCCTGCAAATCATGAAGTTACCTTTTGCGTTGAAAAGCCCCCACACTGACCTTGCACTAAAAGATCATGTCTCTAACTTAGTTGGATGACCCGGGTTCTCCCGCAAGGTCGGTGCCTCTTGAAAATCCCATCGGGAGCTTACATCAGCTCTTGCACTAAAAATGACCTCAACCGACTTGTGCTGCGATACCCTCCTACCGACTTAGTCAGACACTACCCTAGCTTGCACAAGTTAGTTTGAGCTAATTTCTGCGCAAACACAATAGAGTTTATATCGATAAGATTTTGCGCTAAAAATGTAACTAACCGACTTGACAACTGCTAGAGGTCAAGACCTCCAAATCTCATGCAGGTCGATACTCACCAAAACCCGTGCTAAAATTCAAAAGCATAGAAGGAAGGTCGGACCTGCCTGATTTCCCCGCCGAGGTCGGATGACCTCAATTTCAGTGCTTTTCCTTCTGAGGGTCGGACAACCCTCAATTTAGAGCAAAACCATGTAAATGACTGAATTTCTTGAAATTTTCAAAAGGAAAGTGGTTCAAAATGATGAAATTAATGTTGTAAGGCATTATTAATGGTAATTTTCATGAATTTTCTTGTAACATTAGATATTTGATTACATGCAATGTTATTACAGTTAGACTTAAATTTCCTTAAGAAGCATGTTAGTAGTATATAGTAGATTTGCATTGATTCATCTAAAACTTAAGGGTATGTTAGGAATTTCCTAGATGTATCAAACTTATAAGGTCCGGTCCTGCAGACTAAATGATTGCTTGGGCTCAAGTAATGAAGTACGAGTTCAAAGGAATCCTGCTAGAAACCAAGATCCACTCCAGGTGGAGTAATGTAGATGACAGAGACTTAGGTCACATCGACCTAGATGATTTCAGACTAAGAGTCTTCGGTCTAAATCCAACTCCCAGAGCCAGAGTCCTCAGAGATAGTGGTATTGGATAGGCTGTTGCCTTCCCTACTTTAGTGCAGTGTGCGGAGCTAATGGCCACATTGCAGATAGGTGTGATGTTATGACAAGGACAATTCAGATGGCAAATGGGGATATCCTAGTTGATCTAGCCCCACCTTCTCTCGTTGAAACCTTTGACATTCCCTGGCACAAGGTTATGACTATGCCAGATAAACAAGGATCAAAGACAACATACAATAAAGATGTAGAGGGATGCAAGAAATACATAAATGACCATTGGGTTAAAAGCAGGAAGTCTGCTCTCATCAAGCTCCCTAGAGTACTTTACAGAAGTGACTTCCATGATGAGATTGGGGACATAGTAACCTTTTTGAGCAGAATCTATGGGTTACCAACAACCTCTACCTTTGAGGACTAGATGTTTGTCATAATTACTGAAATATTGAAAGGAACTAAATTCCATTGGGCCCAAATCCTCAGTGACAACATCCATGAAGCCTTTAGTAATTTCAATGAAAACAAATACTTCAAATGGATGTCATATGTTATCTATGCATTGGCAAGAAGGAATCACTATGATGGACTGTCCCAGGTTGGTGAATTTGGAAATGATGAGAAGACTCAGATTAAAGTATATGAATGCTATCTGCAACTGACTTCATCTCAATCATTAATAAATTTCAAAAGGGTAAACGATGCATTCACAATGTATATAGCGAGAAAGTTGTAGGGTAACATGGCCTTGAGGATTTCCACCGAGGCTATGAATGGAATAACTAGATATGGTAGGTGGTATATCTAGTTTGAAAAATTTACATACATAAGAGTGCAAGGCTTCACTGGAATGCCCTACAGACTCCCTCGTTATCCTAATGATAAGATAGTGCTTCTAGAACTGTCTAGGCAACTAATACCTTGAGCGGAGAAACTTAAGCATTTGCATAGGCCTAGTGTTCAATTTCCCATCAAATTCAGCAAAGGACTTTATGCATGTCCCTCTCTGGCATTAGTAGAACATTCAAACAAAGAGCTTCAACTCTTGAATTTGCACTACTACAATGCAAGGGGTCATTTTGATCCAAACAGAGTGATGGAAAGATTTGTAAGTAAGAAGCTCTTTCACAAAGTGCACATTGAAGACTTTTGGGCCAATTGCCCTGATGATTACGAGATTATGAAGAAGGCACATGCAAGGCTACCTCTAGATTTCATTAAAAGGTTTAATATAATGGCAATCCCTGATTAGTTGCAAGATGATGAAAATGTTATGGTTAGAGGACCATGGGAGGCACAATACCATTAGCCCATTCCATTGCCAAACTGGGCAAATGTAGAAGAAAGCTCCCTAAAGGTTGTTATGAGAGAACCAATCAGGTTGAGTAAGGCCTGGGTCAGATCTCAAGTGGCTATCCTAAATGGACAAGGAGTCCAGCTTACCTATACATAAGTAGAATCAAATAAAGACTCCAGGCGAGAAGAAGATGAACCCATTCAGGTCACAGATGAGGCAGAGCGAGCTAAAAAATAGAAATCAGATAGTGATGAGCATACATCTCTGGCATAAAAAGAAAAGAAGATGAAGAAGCCATCTGTAAGGTCTCCCCAGAAGAAGGACCAACCTCC
This sequence comes from Cunninghamia lanceolata, assembly GCA_027924645.1. Lineage (NCBI taxonomy): Eukaryota > Viridiplantae > Streptophyta > Pinopsida > Cupressales > Cupressaceae > Cunninghamia > Cunninghamia lanceolata. The sequence goes on along the minus strand of BSBN01000870.1, from coordinate 11,070,407 downwards.
CTCATCCAGGACCAAGACTTCCAAGAGAAAAGATATGCCAATTAGTGTTGGAGAAAGCTCTAAGGCTAAGAAGGTAAAAGTGAAAGAAGCTAACACGGAGGCTGCCACAACTAAGAATGATTCCAATCCTCCAACTGCCCAACCTCCTACCCAAAGTATTAGTACTACTATCTCAACCCTCACTATTTTTGTTGTCACTTCTCCTTCCATTCTTCCTTCCTCTGCTGCATCCACTTCGCCCATAGTCTTGACGTCCATGATTCAAGAAACATCCCCTGCCACCTCTCTTGCCTCTACCATAACCGCCACCTCTTGTTCACTGGCAATTTCTTCTAGTGACTCTAGCAGTCCTATTTCCTCCATTCTTACCATCTCATACCCTTTCACTACATCTACACCTTCTTCTCCTTTACTATTGCCTCCTATTTCCACCATCCTTTCGCCTACTCTTTCCTTACCTTCACTGCCCTTTTCTTCATCTCTTACTATTTCTTCCTCCTTATCACCCATCTTGACTAACCTTACACAGGTCAGTTTGCCTTCCTTAACCATCTCTTCTGTTGTCCATATTTCACAAATGCCTATAGATTTATTGGCAGTTCCATTGTTTCCCAGAATTGAGAAAGTGTGTGCAGAGTTGGGGTTACAGGAGCTTGAAGCAGCAATTAAGGAGGTATTATCTGAAGTAAACAATGAAAACTTCCATGAACCTTCGGCTAATGTAGAAATTATTGATATATCTGATAGTCCTCTAGACAAGGATCAAATAGAAGAAGTTTTCAAGTCTGTGCAAGAGAATGTAGTGATGAATCTGAAGAACTTGGAACAAGAAGGAAAGGAAGAAGAGAAAAGTCCAGAAAAGAAGGGAGAGCAAGAATAAGAACAATCCAAAGAGTTGGTTGTATCTAATAAGGATGGAGCTTCTGAATTAAACAAATCTTCTGCTCCTGAATTGCTACAGGGCAGAATGGCATATCCTGAACCAAAGGTGGAGGTAATGCAGCTTGACTTGAGTGCCATCCTATCACAGGCTCAGAAGCCCTAGAAGCAGAAAAAGGCTAAGATTCAATCAAGAATCTACAAGAACAAATTAGGATCAAGGATAGCAGAAATAGCGGTCCCACCAGCTAATGTAGCAAGAGACCAAGTCAGGGTGGAGGATTATATCATATCTACCATTGATCTAGGCCCAACCACTCGTGCTCAAAGAGTGGATGATTTCAAGGGATCAGTCACATCAATTTTGGAGCAACTGGACAAGGATGAAATGTCCAAGAAAGACTTGAAACAGCAAAATGAAGAGCTTTGAGCATGTCTTCAATTTTTGATAAAGCCAGTAGATGCAGAAGGAGATATAAAGATAATACCTACTTTCCTATCTACTGATGAAATGGCTAAATTGGGCGAGGTTAGATCAAAATCCCAAGGTACAGATAATTGGTTACTAAAAGTTTTTGAAATGAGATGTGAAGCCATAAGCATCTCTGCTCAAGCACACCAAAAATTATTACATATGCACAAGAGATGGAAAGATTTACGTGAAGAATGTGATTCTTTTGATGAATATTATTCGCATATGTATCCCTGGAAAAAAGGTATCAGAGAATTGCCTACTCAGACTTTAGTTGTAGAAAATATTTTGACTCAGAATCGGCTGCTGAAGGCCGTTGAGTGGTATCAACAGCTTCTTTTGAGAAAAGAAACCTTCGAGCATATAAAGGAAGCATACAAACAAGCTGATGAAGAATTGAGATCAGTTATATACGACATCAGTGACTCCTTGAGGGACTGTAGAGAAGAGTCCTATGATGAGTATGCCCCGTTTGATGTCAAAAAATGCAAGGACAAGTTGCATAAAATACTTTTTGAAGATGACATGCTCAGCATGGAGGAACGGTTGGATAAGGCAAGTGACCTCAGAGCTAAATTTAAGGCATTTCAAAAAGCAGGAACCAAGATAGAAAGAATACATGGCAAATTCAGTCGGGAGCTGGAAGTGTTTGATTATAGGATACATCATTTGAGGGATCCAGACCCATCAAACATTAATCCTGCACTTGAGGCATGGTTAACTTATCGCAACAAACTGGCCAACAAAGACATAATTGACTTAGAAAAGGAGTCTTGATGTTATTTTGAATATTCTAATGATACAACCCCGTCACAATTGTAAATTGTTGTATTTGGGGCAGTATGTGACTCTATTTTGTCTTTTCTTGCTTCCAAAATGTTCTTTTCTACTAATGTATTGAGTTGGCTAGTCAAATTGACTAGATTTAATGTATCTGGGGATTGTTTTTCGTCTTTTTCATAAAGGACAAAATGTAATCTGAGAATTGATAAAAGCTGTTATAATTGCCTTTATTAATGTAATCTAGACCGTCAGTGTTGAGCTAATCTCCACCATTCATTTGAAAACTAGGGTATGCTTCTTTCTATATAAAGGGCTACCATTTGCACTATTTGTGAGAGATTTTGATGCCAAATTGTTGACTCAATGCCATTTGAAGTAATACAAAGCAAGTTTCTGCAGTAATTCTGAGAATTTATATCTTGTGTTGAATCATTGTGGTTTTCATGGTTTGCTTCTTACTCTCCCATAATTAGATTAGCTATGCTTTATAATGTTCATGGTTTGCTGAAGTATTTGATGAATATTCTAGGTCCATACTTTTAGTTATTTGTTGATGGTAAATAGCTATGTAAAGTTAGTCTGGGCTTATTATTTGTGCTGAAGTTCAGCTGTGTAGACACCCTAAAATGACCAAGTCATCACACTACTTGCATTTCATCTAATTCTTCTAATCACCTGCATTTCAACGTTAATTGAATAATCTAATTATTTAATTAATTTCATCAAATTCTTCTAAATCACATACTTTCGACATTAATTAAATAAATTCTCTTTATTTAATTAATTAAATTAAATTCCTCTATTATTCTTCCACAATTAAATAATTCCCAATTATTTAATTAAATCAAATTCATTCTTCCAAATTTGAATAAATCAAATCAAATTTATTTAAATTCTCTCAATCTCCAAAAATAAAATAAATCAAATATTTTATTTATTCTTCCAAATCATGTACAACAATTAAATAAATTTATTTATTTAATTTGCTTTCTTATCTACAAATATCTTTCAAATCTTCTAAAAATAAGCCTTCTTCTCCATGCACACAAAAATTAAATAATTTATTATTTAATTTCTCTCAAATCATGCAAAAGCAATTCTTTAGTTGAGTTATCTATTCACTCAACCTTGTTTTTATCAATTTCTCTTAAATTAGAAAAAAAATTCTAATTTATGAAAAGCATGTCTTATCTTTAGAAAAGAAAGTGTTTAACTCAAATAAAATAGCTTTTGTGTGACACTTGTCTTCTTCTTATTCGTTGCATGTTCCTCAACTGTTCTCCTCCGTTAATTCTTTTGATTTATCTGGACCGTTGATCGATCATGTTTGAAACCTATATAAACCCCCCTTATCTCCTTCATTAAGCCTCTTCGATCACTTATTCTTAGGCATCCTTTAATAATGCTTTGAGCATACATCGCATCGATTGAGCAACTTTACGATCTTTTGACATTGATCTTTTGAGCACTCTACTTGCTTGTTGTAAACTTGGTTTTGCAATACTATTGAGCAATCCACATTCATCCAAAGGGAACAATATAAATCTTGGTAAAAGCTTTCATGTTTTATTGATTTATTAATAATGGCTTTTATTTAGATTAGTTCTCTTTATGTTATTGGTTTTTGATTTTGTTAGTTTATCATAGTCAATTTTCCTCATATACATTCTAGATAGAGACTACCCAATCTACCTCTAAATGTTGCGGTAATCATCAGTGCAAGGGGAATCAATTTAAGCCTTTAAGATACTCACTATTGGTTCCCTTGAGAAGAGATAGTATTCCCTTGGCTATAAAGCTCTTGTGACCTACTTGAGCTTTCCAAGGGGAGGGTGAGATATCCCTACCTATTGTCTCTCGCAAAGATACAAAATATCTGACACCTTCATGGAATGATATTTTTATCGATGGAGTATTAAGTTGTGAGCTGATCTACTGCAATGAAACCTTGTCTCTAGGGATAAAAAGTGCTTGTTATTGATTGCAATTGTCTTATACCTGTGGAAACATTGGGCTTTTTTTCGTGAGCCTTAAACATACACTATCTATTGTGTCAGTCCTCTTTTGACCACTTGTTTGCTATGTTTTCTCTTGCCAAAGACAAATCCAATCAGAACCATAACCAAATCTATCAAAAATTTGCCTTTTAGAAGCATCAGATACTACTTCAGCACCTCTAGTATTATATTAGCTTGCCTTTGGTAGTACAGTAGATCGCCTTTGGTATAGCAGTACCTCGCCTCTGGCAACCCTACTTCAGGGCCTTTGGTATAATAGTAGCTCGCTTTTGGTCATCGTAGCTCACCTTTGGTATAGAAGTACATCACCTTTGGTAGCTCATTCCGTCACCTTTGGTATTACAGTAGCATGCTTTTGGTTGCATAGTCCTGCGCCTTTGGTCAAATAGTATAGCGCCTTTGGTCTAGTTAATTGTGCATTAGAATTTGTCTTTGTCAAAACACGAGCAGAATCCTAGCATTACCTTTTGTCCTAGTGTATTCCATGGTAACCACTAGGCTCCAGCAAACTATGAAGTCCAAGCAAGTTGTCCCTAGGAAGCACAAATCACCTCCTCACACACCGCAATCAAGCCGTCTCAACATTACTCCCAAGGTTACTCCTAGAACACCCGCGGAAAGATCTACCAATTCTCCCAACATGCCACACCTTAATCACCCTAGCACTCCTCATGAGGGTAGGGTCCCTTTGGTAAGTACACCTCACTATACCATCAGCTTGCCTCTGGATTTTGTGCCACAAGGATATACTATTGATCAAGTCACTCATCAAGAAGGTAGGGTCCCTTTGGTAAGTACACCTCACTATACCACTAGCATGCCTCCAGATTTTGTCCCACAAGGTTATACTACAGATCTAGCCCCATCTCAAGAAGAGCGACACTTTGAAATAGGTCAATCCTCTCAAGAAGATGAGCAAGATCTTGATGAATTCACACGAGAGCCTAGAGTCGTGGCTACCTTTGACAAAATCCTTAGCGAGAGAACCAAGATCATTTCTTTCAATTGCTAGCAGAGAAAGGAGCCAAATTACCTCAAGATTTTGTTTTATCCAATCTCAAGGAGACAAACAACAACCTAAGCACCATACAGGCATCCAAACCATGTCAACAGTGACCACGCCTTTACCTGAACAAAGCTTACAAGGAAGAACGATTAAGAATCCCCTTTATCAAAACCCAACAGGAAAGAGGGCCGTATCACCACTTCTGACTCCTATGGAAATCTACAAACACCAATAGGAGACTCTACAATGTAAAGTGGAACTAGCCAAACAAACCTCTATAGCTTAATCAAACATACAACAAGCTCCTAAAGTGTCCACACCAATCATGAGTGGAATTTTGGTTACCCCATCGTGAATAGGTTTCCCACCAAATTACAATCTGGGGAACAACTATGTAGCCATGCAACAAGGGTCTCAACAAATGCCACCTCCTATATCATCAAACCTTCATGTCTGTCAACCAACTAGAGTCATGCAATCCCAACCACAAAGTTCTTCTATGCTCATCCTCAATCAACCTCATCCATCGCAAATCACATCTACATATGTCCCTCCTCCGCTATGTTCATCAGCGCTAAATTTCTTTCACACGTTGCCTAGCCACCCTCAACTTCCCCAACATCAAATTTCCTAAAGCTATGTGCCGCCATCGCAACCTAATCCAACTCACTTTAGCTTTCCTCCACCCAATCTTTTCTTCAACCATCACAAAGCCAACATTCTTATCTAGCGCCACCTCCACCTCTTCCAAATCAAAACATCCAATTCCAAACCATTCTGAACCCAACATACAATGCATATGACCCCAACCAATCTTACGACCCTTATAATACCAATGCTCATGGCTTACACTACAATCTTCCGTATGGGCAACAACAACCACTTCTAGGACAACAGGAGATGTTTCCAACCCCTCCCACAGTGATGGAGCTAAAAATCACGGAAGTTCAACAACAGCTCTTTAAACTTACGTTTGGCCACACCAAGAAGACCTTCTCGTTAGAGGAAGTGTGTCCTTATCCTTTTGATCGGTCATTACCTATGATCCCTTTTCCTCAAAATTTTACTATTCCTAAGTTTGATAAATACAAAGGAAAAGGCGACCCAAAAGATCATCTTAGGGAATTCTATCTTGCTTGCTTTGAGGTCTCACATAATGACACGTATCTTATGCGTCTCTTTCCTCGCAGTCTTGGAGGTCAAGCAATAGAATGGTTCTCACACTTACCTATGGGTATCAGGTCTTTTAATGGACTAGCAGAGAAATTTGCCACCCATTTTTCTTACAAAACAGAGCATGAGATCTCCATGACTGATCTATGCAATAATAAATAGAAAAATGCTGAAGATTTCATTTCTTACCTTCAACGATGGAGACAAAATGCTAGCAAATTCCCTTTCAAGATTCCTGAGAAACAGTTGGTTAGCATATTTGTGCAGAACCTCAACCAAGAGTTAGGTTTTCATTTGCAAATTCTTAGTGCTACAACCTTCGATGAAATTACATACAAGGGAATCAACATTGAAAAGGCCCTCATTGCTAAAGGTGTAGTCAAAATCTTCAAAGAAACAAAAGACAATGCTCCTCATCAACAATCGAGCGATAAACCCAAATATTGGAACAAAAACAAAAATGTGGTCAACGATGGTGTGCTCGATTCTAAACATGTCCAAACTTTGCAAACACTGCTGTAGCTTTCCAAACTAGGTCAAGCTCCACCTCAACAATAGCAACAATAAAGGTAACCTTATCAAAACCAACAACAACAACAACAAGAGTGGCCTCAATAGGATTACCCTCCGCAACATCAATTCACTCCCTTGGGAGAGCCCATAGAATTGGTCCTACAAAAGATTTTACACAAAGCCCTCATCACCTTACCCGATGCTCCCCCATATGGTGAACCTGTTTACAAAAATATGTGTTACAGAGAAAATGAATACTGTGAATTCCATAGGAGCAAAGGGCATAGAACCACATCGTGCATGAAACTCAAGCACCTAATCCAAAATCTCATTGAAGGCAATCAAATGTCTCTACAAGATGATTCACCAGCTCAGCACATGAACAAAGACCTCAATATGTACAAGGAACCATTCCCTCATCATGGTCCACCTCCTCCTCAAGATAGAGATAAAGGTATCAATCATGCCTCCACTTCCTTTAATTCCATTGTAGGTCATTTTGAGGAGAGTCAAGTGTCTACCCTCACAATTAAAGGTAAATCTATAGATTGCGCTGTTACAACTCATCACGGTCGTCTCACCATTCATGGTCCTACACCCAGTCTTCCGGCTCAATCTAATTATAATCTTGTCGAACATCTAGGGAAAATGCCAGCATAGATCTCTATCTTGGATCTTCTATGGTCATCACCTGCACATAGAGTAGTGCTAGAAAAAGCCCTCCAAGAGTCTTCAATCCCTAACAACATAGTAGTCGTAGATTTCCAAGCTATAGTAGGTAATATTGCTTCACCCTACAATGTGGTCTTCTCTGAGAAAGTCTCCCATCCCACGATCTGTGTCACAATGATGCCCTTCATATTGAGGTTCTCATCCATAAGTGTAAAATCAAATGTATACTCATAGATGGTGGTGCTGGTCTCAACATCTATTCTTTAAAGTTACTTAAGCAATTGGGATACTCTGAGGATCATGTTAACATTGATCAAAGTATTACAATCAAGGGATATGATGATGTTGAATGCCATTCAGAAGGTATTATCCACTTGCCTATACAACTGGGTCCTGTCATGCTTGAAACCAGGTGTCAAGTCCTTGATATTGAGCTACCTTACAACATTAGCCTAGGCCACCCATGGATCCATGCAATGAAAGTTGTTCCCTCCATGTACCATCAGTCTCTAAAGCTCCCATTCAATGGTATGGAGATCACTATCCCAGGAGACCCCAATCCTTTCGAATTTTGCAGTGTCTTGCAAGGCAGTTATAAGAATTGCAACCAAGTGCTTAAAAATGAAAAAGACCTTGAATCCCCACTATATGTTGATTCTAAAACTTTGACACAAGCCTCTGCAAGTGAACCTACTCCTATTCCTGAAATCAAAGCGCACATCTGTGATATAGGCTTTGGAACATATGATATCTCAAAATCTTGTTGTGTAGGGTGGATGCCTTTGTCCCCTAAACCTTACAGCCAACCGCCCATTGCCAAAGTAACTAAAAAAGTAGCTATTCTTACCCCAGCATTTCTAACCCAATTCCAACAAGGACGGTTATTGCAGGAGGAAACTATTGAGGACATTTCTTCTTGGCTCTATAAACAGAAAGAACCAGTCATGCTACCAGTCAAGCAATATGGTAATGGCTTCAAGATAGTCAAACACATGGGCTATAAAGGCAAAGGCAGCCTTGGGAAATAGAATCAAGGAACTATGGAACCCATTGTTGTGACAAAGAAACTAGACAAGAAGGGTTTAGGATTTGGTAAGAAGGTACCACGTGTCTTGGACATCGAGTATATCCTTGACGAGGTGGCCGAAACTTTTCCCACCGATTCAACATCTACTAAGGATATCATCGATGACTCTTCCCTCCATATGACCAACCTATTTGCAGAATCCTCCATTTTTATACTATCCTCCATATCCTTAACCTCCACCACTAACACCCAGAATGTAACACTTGTCTACCCTAAACTTATCGATTGGGACCAACAAGGGTCCCCCGTTATAGATGTATTTCAGAATGACGAAGCTTTAGTTGAGTTCATGGGACTTCAAGAAGGTATCCCTCTTGGTGATCATAAAGCAGGTTTTGTAATGGAACTAGAGCCAACTGCTTATTTTGGTGAGAATGCCAAATCCTCTAGTCGTAAAAGTAAAAATAAAGAAAGATCTCTAGGTGAAAACCACACTGTGGCACCTCTCGATCATAAAATAGTAAAAACAAAGGACATATCCAAAGGTGAAAACCCAACTGTGGCACCTGAGGATGGAGGATTTGACCTTCCCCCACCATCTAAGTATCAAGAGAAGTCAGCTCTCCTAGTGGAAGATTCTATAGAGATAAACCTTGGCACAGAGTAAAATCCAAAGACCACATTCTTGGCAGCATCATTATCAGAAACAGAGCATAGAAATCTTAACACATTCTTCTTAAAGAGAACCATCAACTTTGCATGGACCTATGCTGATATGCCAGGGCTAGACCCTAAGCTAGTAGTTCATTATCTCACAGTTGATCCAAAAGTTAGTCCAGTCAAGCAAAAGCTGAGAAAGATGCACCCACATATAGCTCTCTTAGTAAAAGTGGAAATACAGAAGTTGTTACATGCAAAGTTCATCCGACCTATTGATTATTTAGACTGGGTATCAAACATTGTACCTGTGTCTAAACCCAATGGGCGCATCCGCATGTGTAATGATTTTAGAGATCTTAACAAAGCATGTCCCAAGGATAACTTTCTGTTACCAAACATTGATATTATAGTAGACTTGACAATAAGTCATGAAATGCTTTCACTCATGGATGGATTCTTAGGCTACAATTAGATAAGGATAGTAGAAGAAGATCAACATAAAACAACTTTTACTTGTCCTTGGGGTAATTATTGTTGGTGTGTCATGCCCTTTGGTTTAAGGAATGTAGGGGCAACCTATCATAGAGCAATGATAGTGATATTCCATGACCTCTTCCATCATATTATGGAGGACTATGTGGATGACATACTAGTTAAATCTTCTAGGGCAGATCACATACAAGTTCTAGGATAGATCTTTGACAGGCTCGAGAAATACCAAGTGTACCTCAATCCAAAGAAGTGTGTCTTTGGTGTAACATCAGGAAAGCTATTGGGATATATTGTATCTTGCAGAGGCATCAAAGTAGACCTAGCAAAAGTAAAGGCTATAGTGGAGATGCCTCCACCAAAGAACCTCAAAGCATTAAGGAGCCTTTAGGGAAGGTTGTAATCCATCAGGCGTTTCATCTCACAACTAGCAGATAAATGTCAACCATTTCAACACTTACTCTGAAAGGATGTCTCATTTCGATGGGACGGTAAGTGTCAAATAGCATTTGATCAGCTTAAAGAGTATCTGGCTACACCTCCTGTATTGGTTCCACTAGTGGCTGATAAACCTTTGATATTATACATCTCAACTACAACTTCAGCCCTAGGGGCCTTGCTAGCACAACATGATGAAACATGAAAAGAGCATGCAATTTATTATATCAGTAGAACCTTGGTGGGATACAAACTCAATTATTCACCAATGGAAAGGGCTTGTTTAGCAGTAGTGTTCGCTTCCCAAAAGTTATGGCATTACATGTTGAACCAACACACAAATCTTATAGCCAAAATTGATCCCTTGAAGTATCTACTAGAAAAAGTAGCTCTTACAGGCAGACTAGCTAAATGGGTCATGATCCTTAGTGAGTTTGACATTGAGTATACAGACCGTAAAGCAATCAAAGAACAAGCCCTAGCAGATCAACTAGCAGAAGCACCTATGATAGATACACACCCTATGGTAGCAGACTTTTCGGATGAGAATCTATTCACTCTTTCTAACTCAATAATGTGGAAGTTGTACTTTGATGGTTCCTACACACAACATGGATCAGGGGCTGGCATCTTATTTATCACACCTCAAAATGACTATATTCCAAAGTCATATCGGCTTGCATTCCCTTACACCAACAATATAGCTGAGTATGAAGCACTCCTCATAGGTCTCAATACAACAGTTCAATGGGACATCATAGAATTACAAGTATATGGAGACTCACAACTAGTCATTCACCAAGTCACAGATGAGTACCAAACAAAAGATGAAAAGTTGGTCCCCTACAAGCAACTAGTGGATGCCTACAAACCACATTTTTCTAGCATCACATTTGAGTAAATTCCAAGAGAGCATAACAAGGATGCATATTCTATGGCTTCTGTAGGGTCACTAATTGACATGTCAGCTAATACATAGAAATGCAAATTCTTGATCGAGCAATTGTTGATACTAGCTATCAATGTTCCCATTACTGAAATCATCTGTGAACTTGTTGGTCCCAATTCCCCATGGTACAAAGACATCTATGAATACCTTAAACACAATACCTTTCCCCCTGACCTATCATCCATCCAAAGCAAAACCTTTATCCGTCGATCCTCCCGTTACACCATTCTGGGTGATACACTATATCGCCAGAGTCTCGATGGTATCCTCTTACGATGTCTTAATGTGGAAGAAGTCGAAGCTACCTTACGAGACATACACGAAGGTGTCTGTGGTGCACATTCTACCAGTCCTAATCTCACTAAGAAGATACTGAGAATAGGTTATTACTGACCTACAATAGAGCAAGATGCTGCATAGTTTGCTAAGAAGTGTCTACAATGCCAGCAGCATGGAGATTTGATTCACATACCAGCTCATGAACTACAGCCTACGACTACTCTATGGCCTTTTTCTCGATGGGGTCTCAACCTCGTAGGACAAATCCACCCATCCTCATCCAATGGCCACAAATTCATCATTACTGCCACTGAGTATTTCACGAAGTGGGTGGAAGCCATTCCCATGACCTATATCACCAGTAAGCAAATAGCCAAGTTTATCCTATGGTGCAGGGGCACCCCTTCTAAATAAGGAATAGGTCTACATATAGTATGTTTCATGCATTATGATGTAATAAGGTCCATGTGACCAATTCTTATGTTTTTAGTTAATTTAGGGTTATGTGCAGTCTATTTTAGTTTGTTATGCTAGCTGTCCTCCCAGCCACTGGGAATCATTTCTATACTACTCATGAGGAGTAGATATATTTACCTTAGCTCAGGTTGTTGAAAAAAGAGAGAGAGTCGAGAGTTCATATGGTGGCATAGGAAAAACAGAGACAGTGTGTTTGGAGATTTGACAGAGCATTGTGATCCAGTGTGACTGGAATATTTGTATGCATTTTCTGATATTGAAATAAAGGAGATCCCATTGGTACTATCTATCTGATTTTGATTTACCTATGTAATCATTTTTCCTATTTGCAGGTGAGATGGATTTACTTATCCATTCCACCGGTTGATTCTCTGAATCGGTGGAATGGCCATGTATAGTAGATTAGCTTTACTTTTCATTTTTTCTATTTGTGCATTTCATGTTTTGGGATCGAGTTGTGGCATGTAGTAATCGTTCCTAGCATCCTCATGTGCTAGGGTTCAAAGGATAAGTTCTTTGTTGAAATTGCTAAGGAAGCAGATCAGTCGATATCAGGGTTTTCATGCAAGCTTGTGAAGGCATCGGCGTGAGAGGAATCATCGGGTTGAAAAGTTTCCATTGCACCGACATGGGGCACTTTCGCTAATCGGGGCGACAAATATAAAGTGTCACCAACAAAGGAGTCTATCAGCGTAAGCCATAGTATCAGCCGAGCAAAGTGGAGAATAGCCGATGTGGAAAGTCTTACCGACGGCGAGTTGACGGTCGGCACATCGGCATAAGATAGACTATCGATGGAGGAATGGAATGTTTCGCCGATGGTGTTAGTCACACCAATGCATGAAGTCTGAAGGTTCCTTAGAGTGACCAAAGGTATCGGCATAAGTTTCATTTGGTGTCGCCGACGGGTTAAGTCACAGTGACAAGTGAAGTGTGGTTAGTCCATCAGGGAGAGAAGAGTCATCGGCGAAGGGTTTCTGGTCTCTCCCGATTGGTTAAGTCTCACCGATGGTAGCAGATATCTAGTGTATTGATGTGAACAGGAATATCAGTGGAGGGGTTTTGAGTCAGGCTGATGATAGATGTCTAGCCAACGGTGAAGCTAGCGCTAAGGCTTCGGTGTGACAATCGACATTAGCGAATGGTCAAAAAGTTAGGCCGATGGTTCATATGTTGCTGATAGGCAACCAATGACTAGAGTAGTCCAAGTTTCATTGGTAGGAAAGATACTATCGGGCAATAGGGGTTAAACTATACCGATAGGTGAAGCCTTGCCGATAGGTAATAAAGTGAAAGATATCCATCAGCATGAGGTGGACTTCGGCAGGACAGTTTTCCTAGATGCCGATAGTGGTTGGTTGGGCCGATAAGTGTATATCAGGGAAACATGATGTTGGGTCTTGCCAATGGAATGAGGATAGTTAAATCCCGCCAAGTTTGAACATTTTTGCTGGATGCTCTGCATCATAGTGGTATCAGAGCGAAGGTTTGATCTTCTGGAGAGATAATAGGATAGTAAGATGTCGGGTGATGAAGGATCATCAGAAATTCTAGCAAGGATGACCAACTCTAAGTTGGCTATGCTGGTGAAGAAACAAATTCCAGAGAGCAAAGCTGTGAAGGCTCAGAATCAGGCATTGAAGGATGAATTGGAGAAGTTGAGGGACAAAGTAGGCTCTGGTAAAGAAGAAGATAGGGAAGAAGAAGAGATCCCTAGGTGGAACGAGGAAGTCGTTCCTATAGACTAGAGACCCCTTGATTAATGCCCTCAAATCCATGGAGAGGAGAACCATGGATGTGAAACTGGATTTGCCAGTGTTTACAGGAAAGATGGATCCTGATTCGGTGATGGAGTGAATAGACTCCCTAAACAATTTCTTTGAGACAGAGGAGACACCAGAACAACAAAGAGTGAAGATAGCCCAATCAAAGATAGAAGAAGCTGCATTGACATTGTGGAATTTTGTCCAAGATGACAGAGTACAAGAAGGAAAGCATAGAGTTGCTACATGGAAGAAGATGATGGCTTTAGTGAAGGAAGCCTATGTTCCATTGGATTACAGTATCCAATTACACAAGATGAAGCAAAACCTGAAGCAGAAGGAGCTAGATGTCAGCTCATATACAGAGGAATTCATGAAACTTTGTGTGAAGACAAAGGTAAAAGAGAGTGAGGAAGAAAAGGTAGCCAGATACCTTAATGGATTGAGGTTCAACATTCAGGAAGATTTGAATCTGCATAATCCAGATACAGTTCAGAAATGTTTTCAGTTGGCATTGAAAGTGGAAGAGAAGTTAAAGAGAAGACAAGAATAGAACAATAGAGGAAGAGGAAAATAGTAAAGAGGTGGAAGCGGTCCTTTCAGAGGCAGAGGACATGGACATGGATATCAAGGAGAATCCAGTCATGACAATAGCAAGGGAGATAACAGTCAAAACCAGAGAGAAAGTTACAATCAACAAGGAAACTTCAGAGGCAGAAGACCTTTCAGAGGAAGATCCTAGGGCAGAGGATCTATCAGATGTTATAACTATAACAAAGAAGGCCATATAGCTAGCAGATGTCTAGAAAAGGCAACAAGCTCAACAGGAGAAAGGATAATGAATCTGATCCAAGAACCTGATAGTCAAAGTGCAACAAGCTCAAATACTTTTCAAAGTGTGAATGCTCCTGACAATTATGGATATCCAAAGAGTGGAGAACCTCTGATGATGAGAAGAACAATGACTACCATGAAGGTACCTGACAAAGAACCCCCATAAAGAAAGTCTCTTTTCAGAACCATTTGCAAAGCAAGAGGTAAGGCATGTAAAGTTTTAATTGATTCTAGTTCTACTAAAAATTTTGTATCTGATGAAATGGTAACAAAGCTTAAGCTCAGAAGATTGCCTCACCCATCCCCATATAAGGTCTCATGGCTTACCCAAGGTCAGCAAACAGTTGTAGAAGAGCAGGCTTGGGTAGAATTTCAGATTGGAGCATATAAAGACAAGTTATTGTTTGATATCACCAAGAAGGATGCTTGCCATCTTTTATTTAGAAGACCATGGCAGTATGACTTGAAGGCATGCCATGATGGTGTTAGAAACACCTATACAATCACTAAGAATGGTACTGTGACTGAGTTACTACCATTGACAGAGAAGGAGGAGAAATCAAAAGGAAAAGAGGTGAAGGTAATGTTGATGGAAGGAAAATAGTTCATGAAAGAAGTAGCAGCAGAAGGTACAGTTGCATATGCCCTAATTCCATGTCTGATAGTGAATAAAGAATAGCAGCAAGAAGTCAAGAAAGAGAAGAAGCAGAGGTTCATAGACCCAGTTGTCCAAGAGTTATTGGAAAAGTATAAAGGCATCATCTCTGATGGAATACCAAGATCCCTACCACCTGTAAGGGATATCAGCCATTGCATAGATTTAATCCTAGGATCTACACTTCCAAACAAAGCAACATATAAACTAACTCCAGAACAAAATGCAGAAGTAGCAAGACAAATTGAGGAATTGTTAGACACAGGTTTGATTGGTAAAAGTTTAAGCCCATGTGCAGTACCAACTGTACTTGCACCTAAGAAAGAAGGCACTTGGAAGCTTTGCATAGATTCCAGGGCTATAAATTAGATCACAATCAGGTATAGGTTTCCAATACCTAGGATAGAGGATTTACTTGACTGTTTGGGAGGCGCTAAGTATTTTACGAAAATAGATTTGAAGAGTGGTTATCATCAGATCAGAATTAGGCCAGTAGATGAATGGAAAACAACATTCAAAACCAATGAAGGGTTGTATGAGTGGAAAGTTATGCCTTTTGGTTTGTCTAATGCACCTAGTACTTTTATGAGATTGATGAATGAGGTTTTGAGAGAATTCATGGGACAGTTTGTCATAGTATATGTAGACGACATTCTGATTTTCAGCAATACAAAGGAAGAGTATCTCAGACATATAGATTTGGTTCTCAAGAGTGGTGCAGGAGCACCCGTACAAGACAGGATATAGGTTAATTGTCCACATGACAGGACATCAGTCTATTTTTAGTATGTTTGACTTCATCATGTAATAAGGTCCATTGGACCAATGCTATGTAATAGATCAGCCTAGGAGAGTGTGTAGGCAGTTAGAGATCGTGATCAGGTAGTCTGAGCTGTCCTTCTCCCATCCGCTTGGAAGCTCCCAGCCGCTGGGAAGTGAGTTGGTAGTACTCGTAGGATATTGCTATATATACCTTCGATCTGTTAGGGTTTAGGATATATGTTATGATATGTTAGTAGTGTTATGTTATGGTGTTGTGTTAGTGATTGAGTTGAGATTCAGGAGAACAGTTCAGACATTGTGAAACAGTATTCAGGACATTTGAATTCCATTTGAATAAGATCTCATCAATTGCATTTTGTGGTTTATCAGTTGCTGGTGTTTTGATTTCTATTCTGTTCACAATTTGATGGATTCCTTTAACCCTTCCACCGGTTGATCCCTGTGAATCGGTGGAATGGTCATGTATGATAGCTTAGGTTGCATTTTAGTTTCTGTTTATGCATTTCATTGCTCAAGAGATCAGGTAGTAGCATGCTGTGAAGCAGCCTAGCATCCTCATGTGCTAGGTTTAGAAAGATAAATTGTTAAGTTTTGATCTGAAGGTGATCTGGCCCGATCATCATATTGTCTTTGTGAAATTGTGTGGTTCTGAGTGTTTGCATGCAGCGGACAGATATACAGGAGTCTGCATGTGCTTTTCCAGTCAGAACGAACCGCATTGCCATCTGCGAATACATCGCCATCAGGATCGGGTTATGAAACTGATGAAGTTTGCATGTTTCAAGTGCATCAGGATGTTATAAGTCGGATATATACTCAGTGTATATATCGTTGTCAGGATCATCTCTCGGGTGTGCCCATCATCCGTATGTTGCTATCGCATGCAGGAGCGAAAGTTTATTTTTTTTGGCTAAGTATTGAAGAGGTCATCAGGATATTGTGTGACGTCATCGTCATCAGGAGGTGACGTCATCGTCATCAGGATATTGTAGATATCACCCTATGCGAGTTTATCCTGCTGTCGCTAAGTGTTTAGGTATCGGCGTAAGTCCTCGGCAGAAAATTGGGTTAACATCATCAGGATGTTTCAAGATGACCGGTTAAGTCATATCATGATGTTGTTGTTTGTATAGACGGATATCGGGTGACGTAAGCATCAGAGGGAAGGTGCCGAAGTTGTCGTCATCAGGATATTTGGAGCAACCGGATATTTGATATCCTGCTGACGAAGGTGGTGTTGAATATCATGATGATGCCGATAGAGTTTGGCGCCCGGTGAACAGTGCAACAGGAGGATGTTTGCGCTAGCTGAGTATCATGATGATGATGATAGGCGATAGGCGGAGGAAGTGAACAGTAGTCGGCAGGAGGATAATTGTGCTCGTCCGAAATATGATGATGATGCTGAGCCGATAGGGATTTTTAACATGCTGTTTGTATTATTGACTCCTCCTTCTTGTTAGTAAGCTCCCGTTGCATTTACCTCTGCATCATAGTGGTATCAGAGCAAAGGTTAGGATCTTCTGGAAAAGATAAGCAGGATGTCAGATGAAGAAGGAACATCGGAAGTTCCGGCAAGGATGACCAACGCTGAGTTGGCAGTTCTGGTGAAGAAACAGATTGCAGAAAGCAAGGCCGTGAAGGCTTAGAATCAGGAATTGAAGGATGAGTTAGCAAAGTTGAGGAGCAGAGTCAGTTCTAGTAGAGAAGAAGATAGGGAAGAAGAAGAGATCCCTAATTGGAGCTAGGAGGTCGTTCCTGCAGACCAGAGACCATTGTTGAACGCCCTCAAGGCCATGGAGAGGAGAACCATGGATGTGAAACTGGATTTGCCAGTGTTTACAGGCAAGATGGAACCTGATTCAGTGATGGAGTGGATAGACTATTTGAACAATTTCTTTGAAACAGAGGAGATACCAGAACAACAGAGAGTGAAGATAGCACAGTCAAAGATGAAAGAAGCTGCCTTGACATAGTGGAATTTTGTTCAAGATGATAGAGTACAGGAAGGAAAACGTAGAGTTGCCACATGGAAGAAGATGATGGCATTAGTAAAAGAAGCTTATGTCCCATTGGATTACAGTATCCAATTATAGAAAAGGAAGCAAAACCTGAAGCAGAAGGAGCTAGATGTCAGCTCATATACAGAAGAATTCATGAAGCTTTGTATGAAAACAAAGGTAAAGGAAAGTGAAGAAGAGAAGGTAGCCAGATACCTTAATGGATTGAGGTTTAACATTCAGGAAGATTTAAGTCTGCATAATCCAGATACAGTTCAGAAAAGTTTTTAGTTGGCATTGAAAGTGGAAGAGAAGTTAAAGAGAAAACAAGAACAACACAATAGAGGAAGAGGAAGACAACAAAGAGGTGGAAGAGGTCCTTTTAGAGGTAGAGGACATGGACAGGGATATCAAGGAGAATCTAGTCATGACAATAGTAAGGGAAACAATAGTCAGAACCAGAGAGAGAATTATAGTCAGCAAGGAAACTTCAGAGGTAGAAGACCTTTCAGAGGAAGATCCCAGGGCAAAGGATCCATCAGATGTTATAACTGTAACAAAGAAGGCCATATAGCCAGCAGATGTCCAGAAAAGGCCACAAGCTCAGCAGGAGAAAGGAGAACAAATCTGGTCCAAGAACCTGATAATCAAAGTAGGACAAGCTCTAATGATTTTCAGAGTGTGAATGCTCCTGATAATTATGGATACCTAGAAAGTGGAGAGTCTCTGATGATGAGAAGAACAGTGACTACCATGAAGGTACCTGACAAAGAATCCCCTCAAAGAAAGTCTCTTTTCAGGACTATTTGCAAAGCAGGAGGTAAGGCATGTAAAGTTTTGATTGATTCTGGTTCTACTGAAAATTTTGTGTCTGAACACATGGTGACAAAGCTTAAGCTTAGGAGATTGCCTCACCCATCCCCATATAAAGTCTCATGGCTTACCCAAGGTCAGCAGACAACTGTAGAAGAGCAGGCTTGGGTAGAATTTTAGATTGGTGCATATAAGAATAAGTTGTTGTTTGACATTACCAAGATGGATGCTTGCAATCTTTTATTTGGTAGACCATGGCAGTATGATTTGAAGGCACAACATGATGGTGTTAGAAATACCTATAAAATCACTAAAGATGGTAAGGATGTACAGTTATTCCCATTGGCAGAGAAGGAGGAGAAATCTAAAGGAAAAGAGGTGAAGGTCATGCTGATGGAAGGCAAACAGTTCATGAAAGAAGTAGCAGCAGAAGGTGCAGTTGCATATGCCCTAATCCCATGTATGAGTGTGAATAAAGAACAACAGCCAGAAGTCAAGAAAGAGAAAAAGCCAAGGTTCATAGACCCTGTTGACTTTTTCCCAGACTGGATGCTTATTCCCAGATATCCCTACAAGGTAGCCATCAGTGATCAACAGGATCTCTGGGCCAGGGGGTCAACAGTGTAGGAGATAGACTCTATATTTTATCTCCTCTTCTTCTTCAGGCTCTGCAAGACCTAGGGGGGTATTCCCTACTCAACATCCATGAGGATATGCATACAAGGCTGGGATGCTGACAGAAAGCAGATAAGTCCTCCTGTAAGTAGACCAAAACTGAAAGATAAGAGCAAAGGGGCTAGCTTTGGGCCTATTAGCAGTTGTAGACAGAGGACTGAGGATCCTAAACTAACTCTAATGTCCTAATGGTTGTTTTAGATTTTGATTTGGAGTTTAAGTGTGGATGCAAAGTTGGACATGGTTATAACACAAAACAAAGCATGATTGGTGCCTATCCAGGGCCTGGAGTCAGTAGACATACACCTGTGGATGATCAGTATGAACAGCTGAAACTGGATTTCAAGGGGATATATGTGATACCTGCCTTACAGGTATCTCCCAATACAGAGTGTTAGGTTATCTCTACTTATGGTATCCCTACTGCAGTATACCCTTCCCAATGTTCAACCTGAAAACAGTTTAATCTACCCCTTGAGTAGAAGTTAGAAGATTAGACAGTCAACATAGGAATTCTATGCTCTGGAATCTAAACATTACCAAACATCCAGATTCAGAAGAAGAGTACATGCAATAATGGAGACAGAATTAACACAACACATGCTAAACAGCATTTCTCATATAAGTTTAATCATGAAATCAGTGGGTTCATGCCAAAAACAAACAACAAGAGATACATAAACTCACAGGTAAGCTGTGCAGAGCAACCAGATCAGCTTGTTATGCATTACAGAGCCAAAATCATCAACTTTCAACAACCTCTCAAATGAGCAACACCACCTGCTTATAACAGCCAGGTAGGTGCTCAGCAATTAATTACATGGTTGACCCAAATTTCGCCAGATACACAGTATCAGGAAAATGGCGCTCAAACACAACCAGATTGGCGCCCAAACTTGAATGCAGCAGGTAGGGGAGGAGACAGGAAGATTTCTCGAGCCCTGCGCCACCATCCGCTGATGTACATCTTCAGTTGGGTACAGGATCCATCCACGCCATCGCCCATACCTCTGCAACAATCGCCATTAATGGCGCACCAACCCGCGGCCTTGGGAAGATCATCAAATCTGTAATCGCAGCCATTTCCTGCCGAGATTCATCATCATGATATTTGAAAATGCAGGATAACATTATCCCACATGCACCCCGCGATGACCTCTTTGACACTTTATATACTAGGTCATGAGCATATATCATGTCGGTGCTTTTGCTCCTGACGACACTAGTATAGACCTCATCATCATCATCCTCCAGCAGCATGATATCCCGTTGTTCGAAATATCACCCTGACGTCATCATGATATTTGAAATATAACCTTCATGATAATCGGCACAACCTGATCCATCGGAGGAACATCCTCCTGCTGAGCTTATTCCAAAAGTCTGGCCGATGAACATCCTGATGACGTCATCATCATGTCCTGCTGATGTCATCATCATATCTGCCTACTGCGCACCTCCTCATATCCGGATGACGTCATCATCATGTTTGCAAATATCAGGAGGTCTCCTCAAGATGATCTGTGTTAGAAATATGACCCCCCTGGACCTCGATGACGTCATCATCATATTAACATCATCATGATATTCGGAAGACAACCGGACATTTGGAAATATCCCCCTGATGTTCAAATATCAGGTTGCACTGTAGCTCCTCTGTAAGATCAGGGCGATAGATGAATATGATGATGCTCGAAAAGATCACCCCCTCTAGATAGCGCACGAAGCCAGCAGGCGGATATCTCCTTGATATCAACATCATCATGATGTTCGAACAAACATATATCCGGGTGATATGAAAATATCACCCCCTCCTTCGGAAATATCATGATGCAGATAGGCAGAAAGAAAGAAAGATATCACCCTGATATACGGATGACGTCAGCATCATCAGGATGACAAAACAATCGAACAAGAAGTGATACAAAATCATCAGGATGATATTGACTAAGATCATCCTGACGTTCAAAATATGATGACCCTAGTGAATATCGGGTCGCACTTAGAACTCTTCAACAACATCATCAGGATGATCATAACCAAGATCACCCGATGATAAAAATATCACCCCAGCGAAATATCATGAAGGCAGAAAATATGATGACCCTCCGCAAGCAGCAGGATGATAACTGGAAATATGATGATGATGACGACGACCCTTAAGAAAAAACAAGTCAGGTCGAACCACATAGAGAATAACCCCTTCAGGATAATGGGGCAACATCATCATCATGTTTGGGCAAGGTGATAAATGGAAGATCACCGGATACTTTGAAAAATCACCCTCGCAAGCAACTGAGGGCGCACTGTAGCTCATCAGCATCATCAGGATAAAAACCAAACATCACCCGATAACTGAATATGATGATGACGATGAAAAACCAGTCGACGAAGAACATGATGATGCAGACCACCATCGAACCAAATATGATGATGATGACCTCCTCCTCAGGAAAATATGATGCTGCAGTTGAAAAATGCTGAGGAGGTCCAACACTTAGAAAAAATGGGCCAGAAGATAAAGGCTTCAAATGAAGAAACCTCCTGATCATGACAAATCAACCCCAGGTCAAAATGAGTGCTAACAGACCCAGCTGTCCAAGAGCTATTGGATAAATACAAAGGTGTCATCTCAGAGGGAATGCCAAGATCCCTACCACCTGTCAGAGATATTAGTCACTGCATAGACTTAATTCCAGGGTCAACACTTCCAAACAAAGCAGCCTATAAGCTAACTCCAGAACAGAATACAGAAGTAGCCAGACAGATTGAAGAATTGTTGGATTCAGGTCTGATTGGGAACAGTTTAAGTCCTTGTGCAGTACCAGCTGTACTAGCACCAAAGAAGGAAGGTACTTGGAGGCTTTGCACAGATTCCAGAGCTATTAACAAGATCACAATCAGGTATAGGTTTCCAATCCCTAGGATAGAGGATTTACTTGATTGTTTGGGAAGTGCTAATTATTTTACAAAAATAGATTTGAAGAGTGGATATCATCAGATCAGGATTAGACCAGGAGATGAATGGAAAACAGCATTCAAAACAAATGAAGGGTTATATGAATGGAAGGTTATGCCTTTTGGTTTATCTAATGCACCTAGTACTTCTATGAGGTTGATGAATGAAGTTTTGAAAGAATTCATTGGTAAGTTTGTCATAGTATATCTAGATGACATTCTGATTTTCAGCAACACAAAAGAAGAACATCTCAGACATATAGATTTGGTTCTTAAGAGATTACATGAAGAGCAGCTGATGATAAATTTAGACAAGTGCTTGTTTATGCAAGAGGAGATCACATATTTGGGTTTTGTCATTTCACAAGGAAAATTACAGATGGATAAGGAGAAGGTAAGTGCCATATTGTCTTGGCCAACTCCATAGACTATGAATGATGTCAGAAGTTTCCATGGGTTAGCAACCTTCTACAGGAAGTTTATCAGAGGGTTTAGTCATATTTGTGCACCCATGCTGGATACCATCAAAGGAGGACAGAAGTGCAGATTTGTTTGGACTCAAGGAGCAGATGATTCTTTTGAAACATTGAAGAAGAAGGTGGCATAGCAGCCAGTCCTTGCACTTCCAGATTTTAACAAAATCTTTCAGGTAGAATGTGATGCCAGTCACATGGCCATTGGAGCAGTACTCAGCCAAGAGGGTAGACCTATTGCATTTTTCAGTGAGAAGCTCAATGATGCTAAGCAGAGGTATTCCTCATATGATTTGGAAATGTATGCTTTAGTTCAGTCACTCAAGAAATGGAGGCATTACTTGATGCCAAAGGAATTCATAGTATTCACAGATAACCAGGCTCTAAGTTTCATAAACAGCCAAGAAAAGCTGAACCACAGGCACATGAAATGGGTAGAAACCTTACAAGCTTTCACTTTTACATTGAAGCATAAGAAAGGGGTCAAGAATAAAGTTGTAGATGCTTTGAGCAGGAAAGTTCTAACAGTCAATCAGATTCAGTTAGAGAGTGTTGGTATTGATTCACTAAAGACCATGTATGAGTTTGATGAAGATTTTGGAGAGATATATCAGGTATGTACTTCTTTTGGGGAGAAATATCATGCTGAATTCTCTGAATTTTTGATTCAGGATGGATTGTTGTTCAAAGGTGGACAGTTATGTATTCCCAGGTGTTCTATGAGATTAAATATCATCAAGGAGAAACATTGTGGAGCTATGGCAGGTCATTTTGGTCTAGATAAGACTCTTGATCTGGTCAGAAGGCATTACTTTTGGCCTAAGTTACAATTAGATGTCAGAAAATTTGTAGAGACATGTGTGATATGTCAAAAAGCTAAAGGCAGGTCAACTAATGCAGGTTTATATCAGCCCTTACCCATTCCTTCCAGACCATGGGAAAGCATAAGTATGGATTTTGTCTTGGGTTTACCAAGGACAAGGAAAGGATTTGACAGTGTTTTTGTTGTAGTGGATAGATTCAGTAAAATGGCACATTTCTTGCCATGCAAAACCACTGTTGATGCTTCATACATTGCAGATTTATTTTTCAGGGAGATTGTCAGAATCCATGGATTGCCATTGAGTATAGTGTTAGACAGGGATGTGAAGTTTATTGGTCACTTCTGGAGAACTCTTTGGAGGAAACTTGGAACCAATTTGTCTTTTTCCTCTGCATATCATCCTCAAACGGATGGATAGACTGAAGTAGTGAACCGTTCCTTAGGGAATTTGCTTAGATGCTTGACAAAACAGCATGGAGAGAAGTGGGACAATATTCTGTCTCAAGCTGAATTTTCATATAATGATACTGTCAATAGGAGCACAGGGAAATCACCTTTTCAGATAGTTTATGGTATGCATCCCAGAGGAATTTTGGAATTGAGAGATCTACCTACAGTAGGCCCTGTTAGTGCAGAAGGTGAAGCTTTTGTAGAAGCCATAAAAGAGGTTCATGATCAGGTCAAGACCCAACTCCAGCAAACCACCTTAAAGTATAAGGAATATGCTGATAAAAAGAAGAAGGATGTTCAGTTTGCTGTTGGAGATTTGGTATGGGTTCACTTGAAGAAGGACAGACTTCCTAAGGGAAAGTATACTAAGCTCATGCAAAGGAAAGTTGGACCATGTTAGATTTTGCACAAGCATGGACAGAATGCTTATGAGATACAACTCCCACCTAGTCTTGGTTTGTCCCCTATATTCAATGTATGTGATTTAACTCCATACAAGTCTTATCCTGATGCAGATCAGGATCTCCTACAGGGTACAGTTGCTGATGACATTCCCAAGCATGATCCTCCACAGTTGCAGCAGGTTTTGGACACCAGAGTGGTC
Source organism: Cunninghamia lanceolata (assembly GCA_027924645.1). NCBI lineage: Eukaryota > Viridiplantae > Streptophyta > Pinopsida > Cupressales > Cupressaceae > Cunninghamia > Cunninghamia lanceolata. The sequence continues at coordinate 11,045,741 of BSBN01000870.1, read as the reverse complement.
AAACAGACCAGGAACAAATAGTACTTGGAGTATCTCGTCTCTTGGAAGGGAAAGCCGAATTCTGAAGTAGTATGGATGACTGAAGAGCAGATCCCGAAACATGGTGCAGATCTTGATACTCTCATCTCAAGTGGACTTGAGATTTCTTCTTCTGGGGAGTATGGTGCAGGAGCACCCGTACAAGACAGGATATAGGTTAATTGTCCACATGATAGGACATCAGTCTATTTTTAGTATGTTTGACTTCATCATGTAATAAGGTCCATTGGACCAATGCTATGTAATAGATCAGCCTAGGAGAGTGTGTAGGCAGTTAGAGATCGTGATCAGGTAGTCTGAGCTGTCCTTCTCCCAGCCGCTTGGAAGCTCCCAGCCGCTGGGAAGTGAGTTGGTAATACTCGTAGGATATTGCTATATATACCTTCGATCTGTTAGGGTTTAGCATATATGTTATGATATGTTAGTAGTGTTATGTTATGGTGTTGTGTTAGTGATTGAGTTAAGATTTAGGAGAACAGTTCAGACATTGTGAAACAGTATTCAGGACATTTGAATTCCATTTGAATAAGATCTCATCAATTGCATTTTGTGGTTTATCAGTTGCTGGTGTTTTGATTTCTATTCTGTTCACAATTTGATGGATTCCTTTAACCCTTCCACCGGTTGATCCCTGTGAATCGGTGGAATGGTCATGTATGATAGCTTAGGTTGCATTTTAGTTTTCTGTTTATGCATTTCATTGCTCAAGAGATCAGGTAGTAGCATGCTGTGAAGCAGCCTAGCATCCTCATGTGCTAGGTTTAGAAAGATAAATTGTTAAGTTTTGATCTGAAGGTGATCCAGCCCGATCATCATATTGTCTTTGTGAAATTGTGCGGTTCTGAGTGTTTGCATGCAGCGGACGGATATACAGGAGTCTGCATGTGCTTTTCCAGTCGGAACGAACCGCATCACCATCTACGAATACATCACCATCAGGATCGGGTTATGAAACTGATGAAGTTTGCATGTTTCAAGTGCATCAGGATGTTATAAGTCGGATATATACTCAGTGTATATATCGTCGTCAGGATCATCTCTCGGGTGTGCCCATCATCCGTATGTCGCTATCGCATGCAGGAGCGAAAGTTCATTTTTTTTGGCTAAGTATTGAAGAGGTCATCAGGATATTGTGTGACGTCATCGTCATCAGGAGGTGACGTCATCGTCATCAAGATATTGCAGATATCACCCTATGCGAGTTTATCCTGCTGTCGCTAAGTGTTTAGGTATCGGCGTAAGTCCTCGGTAGAAAATTGGGTTAACATCATCAGGATGTTTCAAGATGACCGGTTAAGTCATATCATGATGCTGTTGTTTGTATAGACGGATATCGGGTGACATAAGCATCAGAGGGAAGGTGCCGAAGTTGTCATCATCAGGATATTTGGAGCAACCGGATATTTGATATCCTGTTGACGAAGGTGGTGTTGAATATCATGATGATGCCGATAGAGTTTGGCGCCTGGTGAACAGTGCAACAGGAGGATGTTTGCGCTAGCTGAGTATCATGATGATGATGATAGGCGACAGGCGGAGGAAGTGAACAGTAGTTGGCAGGAGGATAATTGTGCTCGTCTGAAATATGATGATGCTGTTGGTGTTTGCAGGAAATATGATGATGATGCTGAGCCGATAGGGATTTTTAACATGCTATTTGTATTATTGACTCCTCCTTCCTGTTAGTAAGCTCCCGTTGCGTTTACCTCTGCATCAAAGAGGTTACATGAAGAGCAGCTATTAAATTTGGACAAGTGTTTGTTCATGCAAGAGGAGATCACATATTTGGGTTTTGTCATTTCTCAAGTTAAGTTGCAAATGGATAAGGAGAAGATAAGTGCCATATTGTCTTGGCCAACTCCAAGGACTATGAATGATGTCAAAAGTTTTCATGGGTTAGCAACCTTCTACAGAAAGTTTATAAGAGGGTTTAGTCATATTTGTGCACCCATGCTTGATACTATAAAAGGAGGACAGAAGTGCAGATTTGCTTGGACTAAGGGAGCAGATGATTCTTTTGAAACATTGAAGAAATAGGTGGCATAGTAGCTAGTCCTTACACTTCCAGATTTTAACAAAATCTTTCAGGTAGAATGTGAGGCCAGTCACATGGCCATTGGAGTAGTACTCAGCCAAGAAGGTAGGCCAATTGCAATTTTCAGTGAAAAGCTCAATGATGCTAAAAAGAGGTATTCCTCATATGATTTGGAAATGTATGCTTTAGTCCAGTCACTCAAGAAATGGAGGCATTATTTGATGCCAAAGGAATTCATAGTATTCACAGATAATCAGGCTTTAAGCTTTATCAACAACCAGGAAAAGCTGAACCACAGACACATGAAATGGGTAGAAACTTTACAAGCTTTTACTTTCACATTGAAGCATAAGAAAGGAGTCAAGAATAAGGTAGTAGATGCCTTGAGCAGGAGAGCTCTAACAGTCAAACAAATTCAGTTGGAAAGTGTTGGAATTGATTCATTGAAGCCCATGTATGATGCTGATGAAGATTTTGGGGAGATATATCAGGTATGTACTTCTTTTGGAGATAAATATCATGCTGAGTTCTCTAAATTTTTTATCCAGGATGGATTGCTGTTCAAAGGTGGACATTTGTGTATTCCAAGGTGTTCTATGAGGTTGAACATCATTAAAGAGAAACATAGTGGAGCTATGGCAGGACATTTTGGTTTGGATAAGACTCTTGATCTTGTTAGAAGACATTATTATTGGCCTAAGTTACAATCAGATGTCAGAAAGTTTGTAGAGACATGTGTGATATGTCAGAAAGCAAAAGGGAGATCAACTAATGTAGGTTTATATCAGCCTTTACCCATTCCTTCCAGACCATGGGAAAGCATAAGTATGGATTTTGTCTTGGGTTTAGCAAGGACAAGGAAAGGATTTGACAGTGTTTTTGTTGTAGTGGATAGATTCAGCAAAATGGCACATTTCTTGCCATGCAAAACCACTGCTGATGCTTCATATATTGCAGATTTGTTTTTCAAGGAAATAGTCAGAATCCATGGGTTGCCATTGAGCATAGTGTCAGATAGGGATGTGAAGTTTATTGGTCATTTCTGGAGAACTCTGTGGAAGAAACTCAAAATAAATTTGTCTTTCTCATCCACATATCATCCTCAAATGGATGGACAGACTGAAGTAGTCAATTGTTCCTTAGGGAATTTGCTCAAATGTTTGACAAAACAGCATGGAGAAAAGTGGGATAATGTCCTATCTTAGGCCAAATTTTCCTATAATGATACTATCAATAGGAGTACTAGGAAATCACCTTTCCAGATAGTGTATGGTATGCATCCAAGAGGAATTTTGGAATTGAGAGATTTACCTGCAGCAGACCCTATTATTGCAGAGGGAGAAGCTTTTGCAGAAGCTATAAAAGAGGTTCATGATCATGTACAGACCCAGCTACAACAAACTACCTTGAAGTATAAAGCATATGCTGATAAAAAGAAGAAGGATGTATAGTTTGGTGTTGGAGATTTGTTGTGGGTTCATTTGAAGAAGGAAAGACTTCCTAAGGGCAAATATACTAAACTCATGCAAAGGAAGATTGGACCATGTCAGATTTTGAGAAAGCATGGACATAATGCTTATAAGATACAACTCCCTCCAGATCTTGGTTTATCACCTATATTTAATGTATGTGATTTAACTCCATACAAACATAATCTAGATGAAGAACAAGAACTCCTACAGGATATAGGAACTTATGACATTCCAAAGCATGATTCACCACAGTTACAGAAGGTTTTGGACACAAGAATGATCAAGAAGACCTAGAACAAACAATATTTGGAATATTTAGTGGCTTGGCAGGGAAAACTTGATTCAAAAGCCATGTGGATGATTGAAGAGTAGATCCAGAAACATGGTTCAGCACTACATACTCTCATCTCAAGTGGACTTGAGATTTCTTCTTCTGGGGAGTATGGTGCAAGGGCACACCTTCTAAATAAGGAATAGGTCTAAATATAGTATGTTTCATGCATTATGATGTAATAAGGTCCATGTGACCAATTCTTATGTTTTTAGTTAACTTAGGGTTATGTGTAGTCTATTTTAGTTTGTTATGCTAGCTATCCTCCCAGCAGCTTTTAAGCTCCTAGCCGCTGGGAATCATTTCTGTACTACTCATGAGGAGTAGATATATTTACCCTAGCTCAGGTTGTTGAAAAAAGAGAGAGAGTCGAGAGTTCATATGGTGGCATAGGAAAAATAGAGACAGTGTGTTTGGAGATTTGACAAAGCACTGTGATCCAATGTGACTAGAATATTTGTATGCATTTTCTGATATTGAAATAAAGGAGATCCCACTGGTACTATCTGTCTAATTTCAATTTACCTGTGTAATCATTTTTCCTATTTGCAAGCGAGATGGATTTACTTATCCATTCCACCGGTTGATTCTCTGAATCGGTGGAATGGCCATGTACAGTAGATTAGCTTTACTTTTCATTTTTTCTATTTGTGCATTTCATGTTTTGGGATTGAGTTGTGGCATGCAATAATCATTCCTAGCATCCTCATGTGCTAGGGTTCGAAGGATAAGTTCTGTGTTGAAATTGCTAAGGAAGCAGATCGATCGATATTAGGGTTTTCATGCAAGCTTGTGAAGGCATCAACGTGAGAGGAATCATCAGGTTGAAAAGTTTCCATTGCGCCGACAGGGGGCACTTTCACCGATCGGAGTGACAAATACAAAGTGTCGCTGATGAAGGAGTCTATCAGTGTAAGCCATAGTATTGGCCGAGCAAAGTGGAGAATAGCTGATGTGGAAAGTCTTACCAACGGCAAGTTGACGGTCGGCACATCGGCATAAGATAGACTATCGGTGGAGGAATGGAATGTTCCGCTGACAGTGTTAGTCACACCGATGCATGAAGTCTGAAGGTTCCTTGGAGTGACCAAAGGTATCGGCATAAGTTTCATTTGGTGTCACCAACGGATTAAGTCACAGCGACAAGTGAAGTGTGGTTAGTCCATCGGGGAGAGAAGAGTCATCGGTGAAGGGTTTTCGGTCTCTCCCGATAGGTTAAGTCTCACCAATGGTAGCAGATATCTAGTGTATCGGTGTGAACAGGAATATCGGCGGAGGGGTTTTGAGTTAGGCCGATGATAGATGTATGGCCGATAGTGAAGCTAGTGCTAAGGCTTCGATGTGACAATTGACATCGGCGAACGATCGGAAAGTTAGGCTGATGGTTCATATGTTGCCGATAGGCAACCAATGACTAGAGTAGTCCAAGTTTCATCGGTAGGAAAGATACTATCAGGCAGTAGGGGTTAAGCTATACTGATAGGTGAAGCCTTGCCGATAGGCAATAAAGTGAAAGATATCCATCGACGTGAGGTGGACTTCGGCGGGACACTTTTCCCGGATGCCGATAGTGGTTGGTTGGGCTGATAAGTGTATATTGGGGAAACATGATGTTGGGTCTTGCCGATGGAATGAGAATAGTTAAATCCCACCAAGTTTGAACATTTTTGCTAGGTGCTCTGTGTCATTATCCTAAACTACCTCATATGTCGGTATGGTATTCCCTAAGTCATTATCACTGATAATGGGAGACCATTCAAGAATCAAGATATCCATGCCTTGTGCACACAATACAATATCCAACATCACTTTTGAACTCCGTACTATCCGCAGAGTAATGGCCAAGTTGAGGCTTCTAATAAAACCATTCTCAAAATCTTCAAGAAAATGGTCAATGAAGCTGGTCATGATTGGCACTTGCAACTCAATCCTGCCCTATGGGCCTACAACACTAGTATCAGAACACCAATTGGTGCCACACCCTATGCCTTGGTCTATGGCTCTAAAGCCATCCTACCTATAGAGGTCAAGATCCCATCCCTCAGAGTATCCACATAGGACCTGATCAGTAGAGAAGAGTATCGCACTTCCAGATTAGCTGAGCTAGAACTAATCGATGAAAGGCGCCTTGCTGCGTTGAATCATCTCCATGTTTATCAAAACTGCCTCCAGCGTAATTACAACAAAAAGATCAAAGAAAGATGATTTCAAGTTGGTGATCTTGTACTTAAAGAGAATCAGAGAAATCAATTAGAACGAGAAAAGAAGGGCAAGTTTGAGCCTAATTGGTTAGGTCCCTTTATTGTCACAGCATCATATGGATCAGGAGCTTATACTTTAGCTACACCTAACGGTATTCCTCTAGATGAGCCACTTAATAGTGTTCATCTCAAGAAGTTCTATGCTTGATCCTCAAAGTATTCCAAAAAAAAAATCCAAAAAAATCCGTCCTCCGGTGAAAACCTGGCAAACAGGCGCCTTGGATAAGTACCATAGTGAAAACCTGGCAAACAAGTGCTATGTCTAGAGTTAGCATCCATCATCTATTGAGTCTTGTTCATTCCATTTCACAACGCACTTCACCCATCCATAATAAAACCATTGACCTTGTTTGCATTTCCATATCCCTATCTAGTATAGCTTGGAAATTTGTCAATGTCTACCATCGTCATCCCACACCTTGATCTGTGTCAAAAGTTATCATTGTCTTGTCCTAGGTCAAGCTTTCTATGGCTTCTTCGTCAGTCATCCATACAAATTCCTCTACTAGAATGGGGCAACTCTTTCCTTAACTTAGGTCTAGGGTTGGTTCCTTGTTCATGGTTCACAGCGCGCTCTTCAATCTCTCTCCTTTTCGCAGATAACACCCTTTAACGGACACATCGCTCCTACGATCAGGCTGTTATCTTTTCTCCAACACTTTTTCTACATCATTACATCAACCAGAACTACATATTATCATCTTCTCAGTCTTAAAGTACCTTGATCCCATGGATATGGGTATGTAGGCAGTCTAGAATATGAAGGAAGTATCCAGTACTCAGGTACATAAGATCTCCCCCTCACCACCTTGACCCATCTCATCACTATATCCAGAACTACATATTATCATTTTTCATCTTTCCTTGTAATGTGCCTTGATCCCATGGATACAGGGTATTTAGGCAGTCTGGAATACGAAGGATGTATCTAGTACTCAGGCACATATGATTCATCATTCTCCACCCATTCAACCCATTAACATGTCATCTTTCTAGTCTTCCGTTTATCAAAATCCATTCGTCTTGACTTGACTAACTCAAGTAGCAAAACAACAAGCTAGTGCATCCTTTTAAAGTAAAAGTTCTTAACAAACCTGAAGCAAAGTAGCTTGCTTCCAAAGTCGTATATTGTCCTACTGTTCTAATTGCCAACATTAGCTAAATCCAGCTTAACCAAAGCACCAGTCCACAAGCTTGTCTTCTACAGAGTGTTCCATTGTTGATACCAAAACACGTGTCTCCTGTGACATGTGGCATCTCTCCCTTTAATGGACACAGAGTTCCTACGATAAGGCTATTATCTTTCCTATCCAATCTATCTTGAGCAACCTCTTTGGCAAGAGAATATGTTGGCTGTATGTTTACTTTGTAAGTCAGTCACTTTGCTTTTTGGTTTATCTTTTGTTCCTTTTCCATTACCTATTCAAGACTACCTTGATTTATCTATGATCTTGGTACGTTGCAATACAGTATGGATTGGGGGCATAGTCATTACTTTTGTGTGCCATGTTTGAGGAATGATCTTTAGCATCTTTCATAGCAACATATTTATCTTGTGTGTATTATGACCTAGCATCTTACATATTAATATTCTTCTTGCATTTACATGTATTGAATTTTATTTTATGTTCAAGACTATGGCTCATTCATATGTCCAACACGGTCATTTTATGTCTAAAGGATCTAAGTTCAAACCGTTTGCTTGCAGAGTCAATGTCCATGCACTCGGATATTACTGCACCTTGGTCTTTTATACCTTGGTGGTGAACTATCCACGTGCTATATCAAAAATAAGGATTGCTCTTTATAAACATTTGTGAAACCAATGCAACAAGCTCATTCATCCATTTCTGCAACCTTTATATCATTTTCATTGCAATAATCGATAAACAGTCTATGTCTTCCATCTCCTCCTTTTCTTCTCTCTGGTGCTATCTGCAAAACCCACATGTTAGATATTAGTAGTCATAGCATCTACATTAGGTCATCACAGGTCATAACATCTCTATCATCATACATCTATAAGCATCAATATACGCAATATACATCATCACATAAATCTGTAATCCTACATACATATCATCACATCCATGACATCAAAAAGTGCGTACACAAAAGCATGAAGATCAGTAAGCATAATAAGTCATCATATATACAAAATATATGTGTCTACATCAGTAAGTCCATATATACATCAATATAGTACATCAAGGCTATCAAGAGCCTATAAAATATACATCAAGATGCATGCAGGCATCAGTCCAAAATGATACAAAATGATACAATATACAAATGTGCATGCTCTAGTGGGTAGAGCTACCCTCCTACTATGGCCCCTGTCTTCCACCTGTACTCGGTACAGGTCCCCCTGCTGGTCCTCCTTCCCCTGGTGGCACCCCTGGTCCTCTAACTGAGGATAGTGACTACCCTGTTCTGCGAGACCCGGATGCTCTAGACCTACTCCTATCTCTGTAGCTCGGCTCTCACTACGCCACTGTCACTACACCTGTGTAGAGAGCCCTGTAATACTCTACCTCTCTACCTGCTGATACTAGCTCTCCTTGCACCTAGACGAGCTCACTGTATAAGGTCCTCTAATCTGCACCCAGTGCATGACATGCCTCATCTCTCTCCCACCTCACTCTATGAAGTGTGGCCTCCACTGTCAGCCGTAGCTATACCTCTGCATCTCTCTCCCTCATCACCTGGGCTAGCTGCCTGTCATCCACTGCTGGTGTGGCTAGTGCCTGTACCTGTACCTGTGCCTGTACCTGGATCTGTAGCTATGCCTGTGCATGTGCTAGGGTTGTGTGCTAGGGTTGTCTGTGCTGCTACTGCTAAGGCCTTAGCCTGTCTCGCCTTGACCCTCACTGCATCCCTATCTCTCCTCAACCGTACCATCCAGAGCTCTAATCGAGTCGTCTGGGCTATCTCCTATAACAACCACTCATCCCTCTGCAAATCAGTCTCTACAACTGGATCCCCCTCCATAGCCATCTCCACATCTGCCTGCTAGCCTCTGGCCTCTCCAACTGCCTGTTGTCTCACCTCTCTGGCCTGTCACCTCATCCTGGCCTCTACACCTACGACTAGTACCTCCCCCACTACCCCTGCCACACTTGGTGTAGTCAATCTCACCAACCTATGTGTCTGCCAGTATCTATCGTACTCTGGCAATGTCCCCGGATCTACCAGTCATGTATCCCAATCCCATCTCACAGGGACAAGTCCCTATACCTCTGCCAATGCTGTCACTACTGGAATCTCTGCATCCCAGTCCCCAACCTCGCGTCGTGTCCTGGCATGCGTCGCCTCTCCAACTGGTAGCCCTTGGGGTAATCTAGACTGTCTAAGTACCTACTCTGGCAAGTATCTCTCAATAGTGTCTGTCCGTTTCCCAAAGAGGTAGCGAGCTTGGCGGCAATACATAAGTTGCTCGTGCTCATCCTCCCACTCCTTGCAAAGTAACCATGGCCTCCAAACAAATAGGTCCATCTCGTCGATCTATCACCTCCAGTGGCTAACAAATTCCAACCTCTTGTGTGTAATCACTCCCTCATATAGGAACGCGTACAACTCTCCCCTATCCCAGTGGTGCTATGTCATGGTTCTGATCACTAGGATATGCTCCCATGCCCACACCTGTAGTAAAGTCACCCCTGCTGAGAGACTACGGCCCCTCCTATACATGTAGTCGTGCATGTCTCGATATAGCTTCCCTAGCATGCAAGGCCCCCATGCGTACTGTGTACCATGTGTGAACTTCCTTGATAGTACTGTGCCTCATCCCATAGATAGTCCTCTCAACCTCCTATCAGGGCACAAGAAGCCACCAACTAGTGAAGCAACTATCCACCTGATCCTGTCACAGAGTCGTGGGACGTCTGCCCACCGAATCTCCTTGTCATCTATCCTCAGGTCATCTGTATAGAAGACCTCTATCAAGCCTGTCTCGCCCCACACCAGGTCAAAGTCCACTCTCTCTCCATCAATCAAAATCCTTAGGATGTGATACACATCCTCCAGCGTCACCGTCACCTCCCCTGTCAGAAAGTGAAACGAGCCTGTCTCACTGCGAAATCTCTCCACAACTGCTATCACTAGGGTGAGATTCACCCTAATGTGTGTCAAGTGTGCCACATGCCACAATCCCGTGTACTCTAGGAACGTGTCCCCCTCTCAAGTCAGTTGTACTACTTCATGTGCTATAGGGTGGTGTTGCTCTTGCAACATCAATGGCGGCATAATCCTCTGCGTCCAAACAACCACTTGTCAGTTCTTTTATACGATATCACTCAAACCCTACCGACTTCTTCCCTAGTGACGTAAAAACCCTAGGCCCAACTCTTCCCTTGCTCTAACCTAAGTGGGCACCTCCACAGTCAACCCTAACTAGACTCTTCGTCTACCCAAACCAAGGGCGCCTTGCTTTCCACAAGGGCGCTCCACTGTGTTACCACAAGTGCCTTACTGTTCCTACAAAGGCGCTTTGCTTTCCATACCAAGTGCGACTTATTTTACAAGTGCGCGTTACTATACTGCCAAACGTGCCTCACTGTGCTACCAAAGGCGACATGCTTTTTGCTATCCCTTCCAACTGCGCTAACCTACTCCTCCAACTGCGCTACCCTGCTCTACCAGGAGCGCTGCGGCATCCTACTAGTCGCGCTGCGGTGCGGCTCAAAAAACCAAAAGCACTTTGCTGTTACCAATAGCATTGTTCTTCCCTACCAGATGCACTGCGGCATGCCAAAATTGGCTAACCCGACCGCCAATAGTGCCCTTTTACCTTGCAGTGCTTTTGGTTGACCTAATTGACCTCTCTAAACCTACCCCTCAATTGCCCTCAAACGTTAATTTAAAATGGGGTTTTTGGACATGTACTGCTGCCAGAGCTCCTGCTGGCCTCCCGTATGTCCGTACTCACTCCACCTAATGCCTGTGCACTGGAATCGGCATCTCTCCTCGCTGTCAGCTCCTTCCACTCAACTCTCTCATCCTAAGTTTGGAGGCTCTATTCTCTAAATTTAGAAGCTCCTAGTGTGCAAATGAGGATTGTGGTCCCCATGGGACCTATTTATAGCATCCCTCCCTCTTTTTTTCTTTCTTCTGAACCCATGCTGCTTTTCCTTCTAACCTCGTCCCCCACTCTTCTAGTTGACCGTCAACCCAGTCCTTCTATCGCTTCCCTGTCTTTCCGCTCGAGGGGGCATACGTTGGGGCAACTACCTACACTAGGGCATCAAAAATTGTATCATGTCTTCAACAACCATTTTCTTTGACGCAACACTGTAAACTACATTGCACCAAAGAGGGGCAAAATGTAGACACCCTAAAATGACTAAGTCATTGCACTACTTGCATTTCATCTAATTCTTCTAATCACCTACATTTCAACGTTAATTGAATAATCTAATTATTTAATTAATTTCATCAAATTCTTCTAAATCACATACTTTTGACATTAATTAAATAAATTCTCTTTATTTAATTAATTAAATTAAATTCCTCTATTATTCTTCCACAATTAAATAATTTTAATTATAAAATTAGATCATTATCCTCTTTTCAAAATTCAAATCTGCATTAATTGAATAAATCCAATTATTTAATTAATTCATCACAAATTCCCTCTTGTCCAAACAATTAAATAATTCCCAATTATTTAATTAAATCAAATTCATTCTTCCAAATTTGAATAAATCAAATCAAATTTATTTAAATTCTCTCAATCTCCAAAAATAAAATAAATCAAATATTGTATTTATTCTTCCAAATCATGTACAACAATTAAATAAATTTATTTATTTAATTTACTTTCTTATCTACAAATATCTTTCAAATCTTCTAAAAATAAGCCTTCTTCTCCATGCACACAAAATTAAATAATTTATTATTTAATTTCTCTCAAATCATGCAAAAGCAATTCTTAAGTTGAGTTATCTATTCACTCAACCTTGTTTTTATCAATTTCTCTTAAATTCGAAAAAAACTTTCTAATTTATGAAAAGCATGTCTTATCTTTAGAAAAGAAAGTGTTTAACTCAAATAAAACAACTTTTGTGTGACACTTGTCTTCTTCTTATTCGTTGCACGTTCCTCAACTGTTCTCCTTCGTTGATTCTTCTGATTTATCTGGACTGTTGATCGATCATATTTGAAACCTATATAAACCCCCCTCATCTCCCTCATTAAGACTCTTCGATCACTTATTCTCAGGCATCCTTTAACAGCACTTTGAGCATACATCGCATCGATTGAGTAACTTTACGATCTTTTGACATTGATCTTTTGAGCACTTTACTTGCTTGTTGCAAACATGGTTTTGCAATACTATTAAGCAATCCACATTCATCCAAAGGGAACAATACAAATCTCAGTAAAAGCTTTCATGTTTTATTGATTTATTAATAATGGCTTTTATTTAGATTAGTTCTCTTTATGTTATTGGTTTTTGATTTTGTTAGTTTATTATAGTCAATTTTCCTCATACACAAACTGCATTTCATAAGTTAAGTTACACCATCTATTGGGTATTTAACAAATTAATGTGGTCTAAAAATCTTTTGACTTCCATTGAAGATAGCACTATTTTCTGCAGCACTATAACACCCATTTCAGTTTGGTAACTCAAAAAGTTGGTTTAAAGTTTTAGAATATTTGTCTACTAAAGATAACCCTTGCATTGTGAATGTCACTTAGGATCCTTCTAAAACTCTACACCTTTTACATTTTCTTTAAAAACCACTATTAGTTGTTAGAATAAGAATTTCAACAGCGCTTTATCTTGTTTATCATCTGAGAATCATAGAAGGGTTCTGTGTATTTGTTGCCCCAAACCTAAAGATTTGCAGATTGCATGTAAGACCCCTTGTAGGCACAGCTAGAACATATCCACTGAGAAATTCCAAGCAAGTTAAAACCTAGCTATATTATCCTTGGAGTAGTCTTACCTAGGGTAGGATACTTTTCAAGAGAGGTGTGAAACCAACAATCACACCTGCATTGTTGCGTGCTAAAACCACCATCAACAGGATCTCAAAACACCTCCAAAATCATATCAAGGAATCTTTACACCTTTCCAAACTTACCCTTAGAGTTGCAAGGCATGATATCATTTGTGGAGAAATGTGGACCATTAGAGCTCAAACTCTGTCTTTGTCAAGCTCTGTCAAACATTATGTCGATACTTAGTAGCTTGCAACTATCTTTCTAGTGGACTTTAGATCTCCCAACTATGGAATTAGACACTTCATATAAGTGTTCACAACCCTTCAAAACCTCATAACAAAATGCTCACTTACAGAGGAATACAGACCACTGCACTATACCCTGTTCACTATTCCAACTATACCTTTGATTATCCGGACTTAGACATTTCTTCAAGGTGACTTCCGGAGGAAGTCAAGAATTAATCTATGGAGTATGAAAGCACCAAACAATTACTAACATCATACCTGAACTGCATTACTAGATCATCACCTGCAGAAGCATACTGACCCACTTACTATGTTATATTCTATACGTACTCATATTTAGCCACTTCTGCCAACTGGACCTAAAATCTGATGTGATCTTCCAGAGTTGTGTCTCCCTATCATGTTGAAGAGATCTTCAAGCCTTGTTTCCATCAATGACAACATACAAGTTCATACTAGAGTAGTGTCTCTTGCCAACAATCTCCCCCTTTGGCATTGATGGCAACACTTTAGTGAAAAATGCTTGACTCCTCCCCCTTACTATATACGCTTTATTTTTCTTCTCCCCTTGAGATGTTTATCCATTTTTCACTGATCTTTTTCTCCCCCTTTGACATCAATGGCAAAGGGTGTGATCTGCAACCAAAAGTTTTGTCAAAACTTCAAAAGATTTATGTACACTATCGCATATTTACAAGTGCAATCTTCAATTTAATTTTTCATGTGTTGAAGGATGTCCTTGAACATGTTCTTTACTTGAGCCCATTCAGCATCCCAACTTTTCTTGGCATTATCCAAAATTTGAATATGACCATTGAGTAGAAAAACTATAGCTTCTACCTTTTGTAAATCTAATGGTGAGGTAGTTTGTCCAACAAGCTATGCTTCAGCCACAAGCTTAGTCATTGAATCTAGTTTGGGACTGATCAATCTTCTCAATGGTCCCATTCTACTCTTTATTTGATACTTTTGATTTATTAAATTATTTAATTCATTGTGGATGTTAATGACTTGAGCTTCCTTGTTGCTGGTTGATTCATATATCGGATAAAAATTCTTAGAAATATCCATTAGTTTTTCTTCCAATTCCTTGATCTTTTCTTCTGTCTTCTTTGTAACTTCTAGCCATGAAAGACAAAATTTATATACATCACCAACTTCTATAATAGCACTCTGAGTATTATGTATTCCATTTTCTAGTTGAGCCTCATCATGGGCTGTCAACTTTGTCAACTCATCTAGCCTTTTCTCATTAAACTCTTGTCTAACTTTTGTTTCAGCAAATTTTTTAAGAGATTCAAAGTGTGTACTTATAGAGTGAATTAGTCCCTTGAGTTTAAATGTGGCAGATAGATGCATCCTTTTGGTAAGTTGGTACCAACTTTTCCAAAATGTTGGATGCATCATTTATGAGTTCATTGTCCTCAATGTGGGACTTCAAAATCTCTTTTCTTGTTTTAGCTTGGACAACAACTGAAGCCAACTTGAACAATTGAGCAGGAGACATTATGTTTAGGTTTATTAAACCTTGGATTGATTCAGGCTCATCTAGAACTAATTCTTTTTTTTCCAAAAGCTCTTTTACTGTCTCTATAGTGTCTCTTGCTGCTTCTTTAGACACTTCTTCTTCTTGATTTTGTTCTAGAGGTTCCATGTCCATAGTCTCTTGTTGACCAATATTTTGCCTCAGTGTAGGGCTTTCCTTAGCTCTATCAGGTTCTTGATTGTGAACTTTGATCTGCTCATCAATTTTTTCCTTGTTATCAGGATCATCAATCTGTTGTCCTGGAGGAAGACTTGTTTCAGTTTGATCCTTTTTAGCAGTAGGGGTTTGATCAGTTTCTTCTTTTTTCTTTTCTATTACTTTGTCTTTTACTAGAGAATTTGTATCAGTTTGTTCCAACCCTTGATCCATGCTGACTTCCAGAATAGATTGTCATTTCCAGCATTTGTTTCTTCATTGTCATAGATGGTAGAAATATTATTTTTCTTCAATATTTCCAAAATGGTTTCCTTTATTTCCTTGACCATGTTATTGATTTCACCTATCATTAATGAATTCATCCTTTTCTTGGTTCTAAAGGCATCCTTGAGTTCCTTAGAAATTTTGCCTTCTTCTTTAGGAATGATCTCTAGACTGAACCTTGTTAGTGCATGTTGTCTGAGTTCAATATCTTTGGCCATAGCTGTCTCTTTTTGGTTGATAAGATACTTCCCAAGGTATCTGGGAGATCACCAATGATCTCAATAAGAGCTCTATTGTATATGTTCAAGTACTTTACGGTGGCTTCTTCCAAAACCCTTTTATCAGCATCATTGTAATCATTATAGAATTTAGCCATAGGTTTTAAGTTTCCATCAATAGTGACAGATTTTAATACATCTTCAAGCTTTAATGTGGCTTGAGACTCATCTATTTCTGTCTTTTGTTGGATGATTTCTCCTTGCTACTTTTGGAGACTTTAGTAGCCTCAACTTTCATTTTCTTTACTTCCTCATCTAATTTTGTCTCTTCTTCATCCTTTTCTCTCACACTGACATACAGTTTTTTTCCCTTCATCTTCTTCCTCTTTGTATCTTTGTCAGAGGGTTTCTTTGAAGATGTTGTACCAGATGAAGTAAGAGAGCTTCTGGTAGTCCTTTATG
Source organism: Cunninghamia lanceolata (assembly GCA_027924645.1). Taxonomy (NCBI): domain Eukaryota; kingdom Viridiplantae; phylum Streptophyta; class Pinopsida; order Cupressales; family Cupressaceae; genus Cunninghamia; species Cunninghamia lanceolata. The sequence continues at coordinate 11,029,758 of BSBN01000870.1, read as the reverse complement.
TTGTTTCAGGATCTCTTCGCTTCTTTATAGGCTCTTCCAGAACCTTAGCCTATTCACTTTCTTGTTTTTCCTTCTTTGCTTTCTCTACATTTTCTCTTGATTCCTTGAATTGCTCTTTAGTGATGCCATACCTTGCGGAAATTTCTTCCACCTCTTTTCTCACTTTTCTAGTGGATTCAGCTTGTCTAAGCTCAACATGGAGTTTCATAGATAACTCCATATATGTTCCAGTCCTTTCTTCCTTGGCATCTTTAGGTTTGTTGAGTAGGTGCTAGGCATAGTTTTATAAAATTTGTTCATCTACCTCATAACCCATGGACATTACGCATATGATTCTAGGTTCCACAACCTCCATTAAACATTGATCCTTAGTGACCATGAAACAAATTGTGTCCTTGTACTTATCAACAATTTTCTTAGGAATTCTTTCTCTAGAGTGCATCATACTTTGAAAATTCTTGAAAAATCCCCATAGGGCTATTTTTTGCTCATTGTAACTTCCCAAGTTGTTAAGATAATTTCTAATTTGCACAGCTATTGGTTTATTACTCAACCAAACCAATCCCTTATGATTTGGGAATTCATTCAAGAAATAGAAGAATAGACATATAGTTAGAGTACCATACTTGAATGGATAGTTCTTTCTTTCCTTTATCTTCTTCAGATTCTCTAGTAGTTGGGTTCGCAACAATTTGCACAAATCACAATCTACATTATCTTTGACCATTTGATAGGTAATGTATATTGTAGAACCAGAAATTGAGTTTTCCCAGTTTGAGAAGTAAATTTTGTAACCTATGACCATTGAGGCAAACTTTACTGCAAGATCAGTGATGTCATTTATCATTAATACCCTTTTGTCAAATTTTGCTCCGGTAGCATTTGTAACTATTTGATTCTTGACCACCTTCAATAATGGCACTCCTCCAGTGGAGTTTAGTCAAGTGACTACCTAAATTACCTCTTTTGTTATTTTAAAAGGTTGCCCTTTCCCTAACCACATGAATTCATCGTGGATTCGACTAAGGATATACCAGACCCACTCGTCCTCTGCAAAAGTTGGAAACTCTGCATACTAGATGAATTTCTTCTCCTTCAAGGCTTTGTATTCTTCTTTTAAATCAAATTGATCATTACTTAAGTGTTTCAGGAATAAATCTAAGAATTTGTCATCGTCAAGCTCATCTAGGGACACATGGATGTATGCCCTAACATCTTCCACATATAAGACTCCATAGGGTATTTTTGAGAATGCACCCATTAGATCCACTTTGGTTTCCTTGTAGGGGTGTTTCTTAAACTTAGGCCGAGGTCAATTAGAGATATCTATGACTTGCCGAATTGCCAATGCAGAAAATCAGCAGATTCACAATGAGGTTTCAATGAAAATACCTTGTTTCGCTGAGTTAGGGTTTTCTTTCTGTGAATACTTCAAATCTTGGTTGTCGCTGATTAATTTTAGCTTTAATCTCTTAGAGTTTCTGATAGCTCTGAGTGTGAAGTGATTTTGAAACCAAACAAGTTCCTTTTTATCCTCCCCGCAGCTTGACCTAGTTGTCATTAAATGCTCATTCCCAAAAAGCTATCAACACCCTACACTGTAGAACACAATCAATTAGGATTGCTCTATAATATGTCGCATTGACCCTTTTTCTTCCAATTTTTCTTCTAAGAGTTGTGTCACAGCATATTTCATCATACACCTTCATGCCAGATTCTGGCACCAATTTTCTAGTAGGGGGATTTGGATTTTCAAAATTGCTCCCCTTGAGCTAGAGTTCTCAATTCACTTCCCGGATGAAGTATCTACACCAGATACTAGTTTGGATCAATCTATGACTTCAATTACTTCTTTGTTGATCCATACCTTGTCCATTTCTTTCTTGGTTTCAACCGGGTCAACTTTCTCTTTTCCCTTATCATTTCTCTACTTTGTCTTCCTTTCTTTAGAATTGTAATTTCTTTACACATTCTTGCTTCTACAAAATTTTGCAATATGTCTAGATTTGCTGCAATTGAGGCACACCACATTCTTTTGACCTTGATTCTTTTTATTGATTGGATTTGATCTGCATTGATTATCCATATGTCAAAATCTATTGCATGCAAAACACTTTCCATTGAATGATTGACTATTCCTTATATTTTAAAAAATGTTCCTTACAAAACTTCTGCATTCATTTGATCTATGTCCCATTTAATAGCACACATTGCATCTAATAGAATTTTGACCCAATTTAATACTGCACTTAATTGCTCTATGACCAATTTTATTGCAATTGAAACACTGACCAGAGAATGATGGAACCTTCTGATTTATTCTACTCCTACACTGAGTAGCCTTATGAACAAACTTACTACATGAGTTACAATAACCATTGGAAGATGGGTACCTTTGAGAATTTGGTTGTTTGACTAGAGGTCCTCTAGGTCTTGTTCTTTAATTTATGAATTGGTTTCCTTTGTCTAGCTTTAATTCAGTGTTTGCTTGACCTGATTTTAAACTTTCTCCTTTCTCACATCCTAATCTTTCTTGTCATCAACACTCTTCTGGCTAGCAATCATTTCATCAAGCTTTGCAGTACTTATCTTGAATTTTTCTTCAAAGCTTCTAGACTTTTCAAGATCCATTTTTAGACTTACAATTTCTTTTTCAAGTTTTACACAATCTTCTGATCTGTTCTTCATAATTAGATTTAGATCATCTTCTCCTTTTGTTCTTTCTATAACTTCTACTTCCAGTTCATTTAGGGCTTCATTTGTTGATATCAATTGATCATTAACTTCTTTTTATTTGTCTTTGAATTTCTTGACTTTCTCTTTTAGCTTTGAGATGCATTCATCAGCTTGTAATTTTTCTTTTAGATCACTGACTTCTACTTAAGGATTTTCAAGATCCATAAGAGCTACTTCTAGTTTCTTGTTTCTTTCATAATTTTGAAATCTTCTTGCTGCGATAATTACATTGTCCCAAATCTTCTCCAAGTTGTTAGACTTTTTCTAAGGAACCTTGCTCTGATACCAATTGTTGAAGGTTAGGAACATAGAGAGGGGGGGTGAATCAGTATTCTACAAATCTTTTGATGCCCTTTAACTTTCAACCATTTTCCAAAATTAATTAAATAGAAGCCTAACATGCATATGAATAGCAACCATAAAAACATGACACATAAACACTAAGATTTTTACGTGGAAAACCCAAAATGGGAAAAACCACAGAGAGGATTAGCTCTCAAATATATATTGCAATCTTTGCAAATAATGATGTTCAGGCTTGGTCACTCCACAGGTCTAGAACATGTTGGCTCACTGCCATGAAGTACAACTAGGTCTAGCAGCCTCACTGCCTCAACCCTAAACCTAGCAAGATTACAATAAGGGCTATTAAACCATGAGGGCTGTTAAACCCTAATGGAGGCTCACTACTAGGCTCACTATAAGGTACACAGAAAATTGCACATGAAAACTGAACATTACAAAAGCATCTGTCACTATGCCGGGGTGCAGTCATTTAGCAACTAAATTCTAAATCCCAAGTCTTCATCACTGCTGATCTTCTAACTCTTCTCTACTATTTGCATGCATGCATCAATCACACACACCTTCACATACCTCACAACTGAAACTCATCACATTTATATATCTGCATCATGATTTGATCCATAATTAGGTTGGCATCAAGAAATGAAACGTGTACATAGAAAGATGTGGCTTGTCGGCTTAATCTAATGCACTATATATTATGTGGACCCAAAACTTTTCCCAAACATGTTCATTTAGATTGGCTCTATTCATTCAATTACTTAGATGGATCCTTCAAATGTTATCACTTCTCTACATAATGATTTATCATACTAGTCAGCCTGTTCCTCAAGAGTATGCTTAACAGGTTTATCTGCTGACTTACAACTTTTACTGCGGATCTCAAAACACCTCCAAAATCATATCAAGGACTCTTTACACCTTCCCAAACTTACCCTCAGAGCCACAATGCATGATATCATCTTGTGGAGAATGCGGAGCATCAGAGCTCAAATTCTCTCTGTCAAGCTCTGTCAAACACTATGCTGATACTTAGCAGCTTGCAACTGTCTTTTTGGTGGACTTCAGATCTCCCAACTCTGGAATTAGACAATTCATATAAGTGTTTGCAACACCTCAAAACCTCATAAAAAAATGATCACCTCTGGAGGAATGCGGACCACTACACTATACCCTATTCACTATTCCTACTATACCTTTGCTTATCCAGACTTAGACATTTCTTCAAGGTGACTTCTAGAGGAAGTCAAGACTTAATCTCTGGAGTATGACACCACAAAACAATTACTAACATCATACTTGAACTACATTACTAGATCATCTTTTGTGGAAGCATACTGACCCACTTACTGTGTTCTATTCTATACATACTCATACTTAGCCACTTCTGCCAACTAGACCTAAAATATGATGTGATCTTCCAGAGTTGTGTCTCCTTGTAATGATGAAGAGATTTGTGAGCCTTGTTGCCATCAATGACTGTTGCAAGTATGGGCCTAACCAGTGTTTTCATTGATGTCAACATACTCTTGTTACATTAATGATAAGAATTGGATGAGTTGTGTGCTGAGGATATTGAGAAAATTAGTCTCAATCAGGAACAATGAAGATCAGTGATGACAATAAGGTAAAAGTCCAAGATAGGATGAGTATCAAAGGATCCGGTTTAAAGGGTTTGTAGATATATGCCTTAAGGTGGTCCAGTAGAGATTTCAAAGGTCCGCATGAAGATCTGAAGAAGTTGTGGCCGCTCAAGTAAAACTAGTTCTGGCAGATGTTCAGTGGTGACAGAGTGTTACAGATAGGTCCAGTGAGATCTAGAATTACATTTTCCTATTCTGCATATTTGAGGGAGTGTTGAGGAAGTCTTTGTAGAGTCTCAAATAGATTGGTTCATGGTTTGAAGGTCCTTAAACATCTATTCCTTTGTGACAGTAATGACAGACTGTGTTCTTGAGGTTCTGGATGAAGAGGAGATGGATTTCAGTAAGTAGATGAAGTGTGGATGTTCTTGGTGATTTATGCAAGCTTGTGGAGATCCTTGGATCGTGTCCAGTTTGTGTTGGTGATCCACATTAGAGTTGGATCTCGCAATTGAAGATTAACTTTCGGATGATAGTGTTCTTCTGAAGATTGGCCGACTGGATGAGTTACACATCCTGCGGATGTTCTTGTTGATGCTTGCCAACTTAGATGATCATTCCTAAGTTGATGTATTGTATAAATAAGGGATTGCAAAGTCATTTCATAGTTGTCCAAGTTGAGATGAGTGTGTGGTAGCAAGGAGGAGAGCGAAAGGTAGAGCATAAATATTGGGCTTAAATGGAACTGATTCAAGCATGGTAAAAATGCTATTTTCCATCTCAAGTAGGTGATACTTATTTCTTTGTAGACAGTGTGTCTCTTGTAGGCAGTGAGCCTCTTGTGAGCAGTGTGCTCAGGCAGTGAGCCCTAATTGGCATGTGCCATTTTGTTCTTTCTATTCTTCTAACAGAGAATACAATCTTGGGTTAATCACCCCATGGTTTTTCCCTTAACCAGGTTTTCCACATCAAAATCTTGGTGTCTTATGTGTTGATATGTTTCTACTTTTAATTTGTTGTATTATGTTTCCATGATTGATTTATTATTAGATTGCTGAATTGCAAAGTGAAATTAAGTGTTTAATTGAGAGAAAGTTTTCCACAACTAATTCACCCCCCCTCTCAGTTGTGTGCCCTGAGTCTAACAATTCGTATCAGAGCCAAGTTCCTCTAAAAGGAGCTTAACCGATTGAGGAGATCCAGGATGTCGTCTTATAAGCAGGATAGTCTGAAGTTTGATGGAACCAATTTTCATCTCTGGAAATGTCGCATGAAATGTCACTTTAGATGTATGGGAATGGCATACTGGGCCATGGCTACAACACAGTATGTACCTCCACAGGGTGGTCTGAAAACCCAAAATGAAATCACAAATGCTGAAAACAATCTGTGGACTATAGAGGCTCTTCGAAGCGCATTTCTAATTCAAAGCTCTCAAATGTTATTGACCTACCAACTACTTTTGAGATTTGGTAGAAACTAGAACTTTTGCATGAAGGAGACAAGTATGTTAAATGTGCAAGGTTACAAAGTCTCAAAGGAAAATTCAAAAATATGAAGATGAGAGAAGATGAAAACATCACTACTTTTATGCCAAGAGTAAATTAGCTTGTTTGTGGAATTAGGAATGTTGGTGGAGTCTTGGATGAAGATGAGATTGTTGGCAAAATTCTCAGATCCCTTCCTTCTTCTTATAAAATCAAGGCTGTTGCCATTGAAGAATTCAGAGCCCATACAACTATCACAAGAGATCAATTGGTTGGAAAATTGGCTGCATTTGAAATGACAAAGTTTGGAGATGACCCCCCCAAGACTGAATCTGCATTCAAAGCCAGTGCCTCTGTTAAAGGTAAACAAAGGTTTGATCCGGGAGAGAATTCATCAAGGAAGTTGTCATGGTATGAAAAAGCAAGAAAAGATCTGGAAGAAGAAGAAGTAGAAATTGCTCAACTTGAAGCCCTTATTTCAAAGAGGCTGCCAAGAGCATCTGGTAAGTATGAAGGAAAATTACCTTTTAAATGTTTTAACTGCAATAAGATTGGTCATTTTGCCTCAAGGTGTCCGAAAAGGTTTTCAAGGCAAAATCCTAACAAGCCAAGGTTCCAAAAGAACTGTTATTATGTACATGAAGATGATGATAATGAAGGAGTAACAGATGATGAATAAGAGATAGGAAACAAATCCAGAAATGAATGGGTGTTCGTTGCCATCAAGGAAGAAGATCCAATGTCCTCTGTATCTGTCAATCATAAGACTGTGGAAAGAGCTCTGGCTGCCCAAGTTAAAAAAAAGGATGATTGGGTCATTGACAGTGGTTGCTCTCACCATATGACAGGTGACAAAAATAAGTTCATAGATTTGGAAAGGTATGAAGGAGGAGTGGTAAAGTTTGGTGATAATTTTGCTGTAGAATCAGAGGTAGAGGAACTATTTCTCTTGATGGAAGGAACATAACTAGTAATGTACTATATGTTGAAGGTTTTGTTGGTAAGATACACTATGTGGCTTCATTGGTGTTGTCATTGATGGCAACAAAGACCACTCCACACATCCACAGGACATAGTGTATCTTTACCAGAAGTCAGAGTGAAGAATACTTTAGTCCGGTAAGCAAGAACAGAGCATGCAGCAAGATCCGACAATTAGGTCTGGATCTCTTAGAGGAAGTATCTTTGTAAAGTGCGTACTTGGGGAAGTCAAGAGGAATACCTTGACTAATAGATTCTAGGGATTGAGCCTCCGGTGATGAAAGAGTGAAGAGATATGAGCATCTAAGTATTGGGGTCCAGTTTGACAGAGTAGACAGAGAAAGAATTGATCAATAGAGCATCAAAATTATTTCGGATGAGATTTTGATGGTGATCAAGGTTCTTAAGGTATCATCCATGATTGGCTGACATGTTAGATGACTTCTATAAATATCTCCTTGATTCTCATCACTTGGTAAGCAAGGATTCTGTGGACAGACTAGAGTTTGGGAAAATATTGACTATTCCGGATGCTGACTAGAAAGTGGATGAAATCTTCAGTGTGGATATATATACTAGATGGATTTAGATATGAATTGGTGTGTTGTTGTGTGTGAAGAAAAGGAGAAGAGTAGTAAAGCAAGTCCGGTATGTGACAGGACAACAGCACCAAAGAAGAGAAATAATGAAGTGTAGCAAATCAGTGTATTGAACCTAACCGGAACTGAACCTCAGCATATGTGGATTCTTCTCATCAGTTCAAGTATCTAGTTTCCTTGTATAAACTATTGTAGGAAGTGAGCCTCTTGTGAGTAGAGTGCTCGAGCAATGAGCCCTAATTGGCAAGTGCCATTTTTGTACTATCTTATTCTTCTAATAGAGAATACAATCTTGGGTTAATCACCCTGTGGTTTTTCCCCTAACAGGGTTTTCCACGTCAAAATCATTGTCATGTGTATTGATGTTATTTCCATTTCATGGTTATGTTTGCTTATTTGATTTGATGATGCATTAATTGTTAAGGGAGTTCAGAAAGCTAAAATAATTAAGATAACTGATTCACCCCCCTCTCAGTTATCAACAATTGGTATCAGAGCCAAGTTCCTCCAAACAAAGCCTAACAGCTTGAGGAAGATCTTGGAACTCAAATGGATATGTATGGTATGAGGGAACAACTTCAATCTACCCTAGATGATCTTGAGCAATCTAACTCTGAAGTCAATGAATTGAAGGAAAGACTCAAACAGGATGATGATTTCATAAATGAACTAAAAGGGAAACTAAGTATCTCTATGAAAAAGAGAAAAGATCTACTTCAGCAATTGGCAAGTCAAAGTGAAGACAATGGTACAAATGAAGATCTGAAGGAGAAACCAAGTTATGTGAAAAGTTATCAAAAGAGGTCATTATGATAAGACATGAAATGGATTTAGGAGTTATGAAATTTACCCAAGACATTGAAGAGAAAAGAAAAACTGAAGATGATTTAAGACAATCTCTCAAAGAGAAATCAGAAGACTACCACAAAATGGATAGAATAATCAGGAATCTTGAATCTGATCTTGAAGAAACTAGGGACAATGAAGAACAACTTAAGAATCAGATTAACACTCTTAAAAGAGATCTTCAAACAACAAATGAATACAAAGAAAAATTCAAGATAAGCTATGCCCAAATTGAAGTTCTTCTTCAAAGCCAAAAGAGGGTAGATGACAAGCAAGGCTTGGGATATGAGAAAGGTGAAAGCTCTAGATCTGGTTAGAAGAACTCCATATCAGAAAATCTAAGAAACAGGCCTAGAAGACCTCCGGTAAGGCAACCAAATGCTCAAAGATATCCATCCTTCAATGGATACTGCCACAACTGTAATAATTTTGGTCATAAAGCAAATTAGTGCAGAAGAAGAATGAACCAGTGTGATTCATCCTTCTCTGGACAGTGTTTTAATTGCAAAAAGTATGGTCACAAATCTCATGAGTGTAGAAATATGCAAATAAACAATTCATTCAATAGAAGATGCTTTACATGCAATAGAATGGGACATATGGCTAATCAGTGTAGATCAAAAGGATATCAGTCAAATATACAAAGAAATGTTGTTTGCTTCAATTGCAATAGATCCAGTCATATTGCCAAATTTTGTAGAATTAAGAATCAAAACAATAAGGGTCCGGTACATCATAATCAAAATCAAGACAAAGGAAAAGAAAAAATGAATGCGGATGAAATTCAAAGGGAGCTGAACAAGATTTGGGTAAAGAGGAGTACAGAAAATGTTGAGGATGAATCTACACCAGAATTTGGCACTGATATTCCTTCCAGAAACTAAATAGATGAGCTCTGGCTCAGAGGGAGTAACAAAAGAAAGACACTTTCCCCCAGCCAGTCATTAGGTGCCCAAAATTGGCACATGAAAGGTTTCAGATTAAAGGATTCTCCGAGAAACATCTAAAGAAGGTTTGGTAAAGATATGAAAGATCCGCAAGAAGGTTTGAAGAGTCTAATCTTCCAAGATAGATCTAGTTTGACTATCATCCGGTAAAAGCAGGATTCTCACAGTTAGATCCGGCTTGATTCAAAAACTGAAGAATCTTGATCTATGGAGAGATTAAATGATTGAGGAAAGAAAGATAGATTGTCAATAATCACCAAGTATAATACGAAGCATATCTCAGTGATCCAGAAAAAGATCTTTCTCAGAACAAAGAGAACAAGGCAACCAGAATGACTTGAGTTGCACATTTATTGCAATATGAAATTAGGGTTTCCCCAGAAATAAAAGGGTCCATTCATTTGTCATTTGCACATTTGCATTCAAGAAGAAGAGAAAAGGATCTCTGCAACAAATTGTTTCAAATTCTCAAAGATCAACTGTTGAAGTCAATTCATCCAGCAAATTAATCTAGTTCATTCAGCGAACCCTAGAAGCATAAAAGGTATTTTTCGTTATTGAATATCTCTCTGTAAATCTTTTGAAGATGGCTACTCCAAATGTTGCAAATATTTCTGATAGGCCTCGATCCAAATTTAAGAAACATCCTTACAAATCTCTAGAAGTGGATCCCTTAGGGGCTTTTTCCAGCATTCTGCATGGGGTTTTGCATGTTGAAGATGTTAGGGCATATATTCATGCGAACATTAAAAATTTTGGGGAATCCAAGCTGTCAGATATATATCACAATCAGTTAATAGATGACTCTTTTGATCTCAAACCTCACTATAAGGCTATCTAAGACAACCGATTTGCACAGTGCATTCATTTCCCCTATTTTTTGGAAGATGAATGTGTCCGGTATATTTTGAACAGAATGCATGACAACTTCATATGGTTGAATAGGTCATTTAAGATCACCAATGATGTCATTAGGGCAATAACTAGATTACACTCAATCGATGAGATGCCTACTCTCAAATCTGTCAAAAACCAAATTGTAAGTGAGGCTACCAGATCAAAATTTGATAAAAGAGCAATGACAATTGAGGATATCATAGATCTGGATATCAAGTTTGCATCAATGATAATTGGATATAAGATATATCATTCCAGCAGGGAGAATTTAGTATCTAGAACTGCTGTATATATTGCCTTGAAATGTTAAGGAAGAATGCTGACTATGATCTCTGTGAGCTCCTTCTAAACCAACTTTTGGAAAATCTGTAGAAGATAAAGAAGGACAAGAAGAACTCCTTCAAATATGGTGGCTTGATACTCTATTTGTTCTTCTATTATATGAATGAGCTACCTAGATCTAGTGGCTGGATATGGCAAAATGATAGACCAGTTGCCATACAAATCAGGGATTACTTGCATGGGATTGGTGATGCCAAGGCACAAAACATAGCACTATGGGGTTACTTCAAAAACTTCCAAAGCATGATGCAGGCTAGAGAAAGAATTCCCCAATCCCTTGTTGAAAAATATAAAGATACAGTATGCTTTATGGTAGAAACTGATCAGTGCCTAATGGAGGTAGTGGAACCAAGAACAGTGTGGATCATGCCAATGGGGTATGAAGTTGATGAGAAAATTTTAGAGCTGCATGTTCAACACATGCTAAGTCAGCCCAAGGATCCTAAGGCAGAAAGGTTTGGAACCTTTGAAGAATTAAGTGTAAAAATCCATGTGGAGCTCAGATAATCGGAGATTAATAGAAAAGTGAGAAAAGAGGTAGAAGAATTTGCCAAGAGGCATGGAATCTCAAAAGAGGCACTTGATGTCAACAGAGAGAAAATGGAAAGGGCGGAGAAAGAAAAGAAAGAAACTAGAAAAGAAAGTGCTCTGGTGCAAGCCCCCTCCTAGACCAGATCAACCAAAAGCTTTGCATCTACCACTGCTAAGAGCTCAAAGGCATCAAAACTGGAAACAAAATCATTCGATAAAGGAGAAAAGAGAAAAAAATCAAAGGCAACAAGTGTTAGTTGTTGTTGCACCAAAAGATCGACCTGTTAATGCCTGATACAACCACTTGACTTAACAAGCACGGGAGGTAGTTAAGCCCTTGTCACAAACCACTGCAGCGCAGTGCTAAACAAGAAGACCAAGGGTCACACCTTCCAACAATCCCCCCCAGCGCAAGTGCTGGGTTTGAACCCATGACCTTAGCTCTAATACCAACTGTTAGTTGTCGTTGCACCAAAAGATCAACCTGTTAATGCCCGATACAACCACTTGACTTAACAAGCATGGGAGGTGGTTAAGCCCTTGTCACAAACCACCACAACGTAGTGCTGAACAAGAAGACCAAGGGTCACACCTTGCAACAACAAGGTCTTATATCAGTCAGAAGGATGAAGAAGAAACAGAATCTGATGAAGAGATTAAGAAGATGAAAAAGAAGAAGAAAGTATCCGGTAAAGACTAGGAGGCAGAGGTAGAAGAGTTTGTTGAAAGGCCCACTCTATCCTTAGATGATGTAGTTGAAGCAGTTACTGTGGATGGGAACCTGCAACCAATAACAAAATTCTATGACGCATATAATGATGCTGATAGAAAGATCTTGAAGGAAGCCACAGTTAAGTACTTGAACATATACAATAAAGCATTTATTGAAATAATTTCTCTAATTCCTAAAAGTTTAGAAAAGGAACTTGAAATGAGAAAAGAAAATGCCAAGGCTAAGGACTTAGAGATTAGAGAACAGATAGCTATTCATCTCTATCATTCAATTACTCTGAAACAAATGGATATGATCTTCAAAGATTGCAAGGATGAGTTCTAGAGTAAGGCCAGAATGAATTAGCTCATGCTTGGAGAAACTGATAAAGTGGCAAAAGAGATAGAAGAGATCCTCTAGAATGCATATAAAAGATTCAACATTCCCATTGTAGAAGACTTAGATGATGAAACCTCTGCCATGGATGACAAAGAAGAATCCACTAAGACAATAGCAGAAGAGGCAAAGGAGACTAGTGAAGAAAAAGCTAAGGACTTAGATTCCTCTGTTCTGAAAGAGGAAGTCCAAGGAGAAGTAAATCTAGATTCTCTAGCAGTCTCTGGATCCAAAGGAGAAGAAAGAATAGAGGATAAAGAAGAAGAAGTGAAGGGAAGAGAAGAAGCTCAAGCTGAGAAGAACACAAGTGACAGTGCAGAAGGAAAGAATACTTTGTCTCCGGCAGGAGACACTACAGAAACTGTCAAGGATTTCTTGACTAAAGAAATGATGGAGATTGATGAACTAGAGTTACTTCAAGGACCATTTGACTTTGAGTCTCTCTCCCTAGTTCAAACAATGAAGATAGCATCCTTTGCCCAAGAAAAGGCTAAAGAGAAACTTCTAAAGTGTCACATGGAAGACTGTGAGCTACTAGAAATTGCATCCAGTGTGCTTGAAAAGATCATGCCATCCTTTCAGAAGGATTCCTTAGCTTCTTCATCTGGTAATCTCAAGTATCTTGTTAGTTCTGTCAACACTCGTTTTGAATCTTTAGAGAAATCAGCTGAGGTGAAGGTCTGGAAAGAGTTTTTGGATAAGAGATTCTCTGAGTTACAAGGCTTTATAACCAATGATAGGAGAAATATGGATATTGGGATAAAGAGCTTAGAAAATGCTCTTAAGGATGGAGGAGAACTATATAAATTTTTTATATCTTGGACTAAAGTAACAAAGGATATTGAGAATAAAGTGAAAGAACAAGAGGATAAACTATCAAGCCTCTCTCAAAATTTTGATCCTCTCACTGTATCCATAATAAACTAGGAATGTCAAACTATTGTAGTCATGAGTGAGATTAAGAAGTTTGAGAAGGAGAGGAAGAACATATTAAGTAGGATGGGTGAACTTAGAAGGATGATTATCCCTAAATTAGAGGCCATGCATGAGGCCCTAACTGATGCCCAGACCATAGCCCAAACTAGTGATCTGACAGATCTTAAGAGGGCAGAAGCTTTTGCATTCCTGTTGAGTGGTCACATCTCAATTTTGGACAGGATGAAGTAGAGTTGGGCAACAAAATTTTGTTACAAGTATGGGCCTAACCGGTATTGTCATTGATGTCAACATACTCATGTTGCATTAATGAGAAGGATTAGATGAGCTGTGTACTGAGGATATTGAGAAAACAAGTCTCAATCAGGAACAGTGAAGAATAGTGATGACAAGAAGGTAAAAGTCCTCAATAGGTTAAGGATTAAAGGATGCAGTTTAAAGACTTTGTATATATAAGTCTTGAGATGCTCAGGTCAAGATTTCAGAGGTCCGCATGAAGATCTAAAGAAGTTATGGTCACTCAAGTAGAATTAGTTCAGGCAGGTGTTCACAGGTGACAGAGTGCCACAGATAGGTCTGGTGAGATCTGGTATCTCATTATCCCATTCTGTGGATCTAAGGGAGTGTTGAGGATGTCTCTATGAAGTATCAACTAGATTAGTTCATGGGTTGAAGGTCCGGAAGAGGCTATTCATTTGTAATAGTGATGATAGACTGTGTTCTTATAGCTCTGGATGAAGGAGAGAAGAATTCCAATAGGATGATGAAGTGCAAATGTTTTTGGTGATTTAGGGAAGGTTATGATGATCATTGGATCATGTCTAGTTAATGTTGGTGGTCCGCATTGAAGTTAGAGTTTGCATTTGAAGAATAACCACAGATATTGGTGTTCTTCTTGAGACTGGACAACCGAATGTATTACACGTCTTGTGGATGTTCTTGTAGGTGTCTACTGACTTAGATGATTGTTCCTAAGTCGATACCTTGTATAAATAAGGGATTGTGAATTCATTTTGAAGTATGTCTTGTGGTGATGAGTGTGTGGTAGCGAAGAGAAGTGTGAAAGGCAGAGCAGAAGTATTGGGCTTAAATGGAACTGATTCAAGCATGCTGAAGATGCTATTCTCTAGTTCATAAAGGTGATACTTATTCCTTTGTAGATAGTGTGTCTCTTATAGGCAGTGAGCCTCTTGTGAGCAGTGTGCTCGGGTAGTGAGCCCTAATTGGCATGTGCCATTTTGTTCTTTCTATTCTTCTAATAGAGAATACATTCTTGGGTTAATCACCCCGTGGTTTTTCCCTTAACCAGGTTTTCCACGTCAAAATCTTGGTGTCATATGTGTTGATATGTTTCTGCTTCTGATTTAAATGCATTATGGTTCATGATTAATATTATGCTAATCACTAAAGAAGATTCAAGTGTTTAAAAAGGGAAAGTTTTGCACAACTGATTCACCCCCCCTCTCAGTTGTATGCCCTAAGTCTAACAAATTTGCCTAGTTGAAGACATCTTTTGTAGATATACTTCAATATATGTAAGTGTATCATGTATTTATACTTATGCGGCTAAATATAGTTGTTTTTTTTAGGATTGTTGGTGTGCAGATTCTACCCTTTGCCATTGATGTCAAAGGGGGAGTGAGGAGCAGTGAAAAAATATGGAATCCAGCTAAGGGGGAGCTCTGAAAAAATGTACATTAGAACAAAGCATCAGCCAAGGGGGAGTGTACTGTGACACTTAGTCATTTTTCACTAAGTGTTGCCATCAATGCCAAAGGGGGAGATTGTTGGTAAGAGACACTATGTGGCTTCATTGGTGTTGTCATTGATGGCAAGAAAGACCACTCCACACATCCGCAGGACATAGTGTATCTTTACCGGAAGTCAAAGTGAAGAATACTTTGGTCCAGCAAGCAAGAACAAAGCATGCAGCAAGGTCCGATAGTTAGGTCCGGATCTCTTAGAGGAAGTATCTTTGTAAAGTGCGGACTTGGGGAAGTCAAGAGGAATACCTTGACTAATAGATTCCAGGGATTGAGCCTCTGGTGATGAAAGAGTGAAGAGATATGAGCATCTAAGTATTGGGGTCCAGTTTGACAGAGTAGACAGAGAAAGAACTGACCAACAGAGCATCAGAATTATTTTGGATGAGATATTGATAGTGATCAAGGTTCTTAAGGTATCATCCATGATTGGCCGACATGTTAGATGACTTCTATAAATATGTCCTTGATTCGCATCACTTGGTAAGCAAGGATTCTGCCGATAGACTAGAGTTTGGGAAAATATTGACTATTCCGGATGCCGACTAGAAAGTGGATGAAATCTTCGATGCGGATATATATACCAGATGGATTTAGATATGAATTGGTGTGTTGTTGTGTGTGAAGAAAAGAAGAAGAGTAGTAAGACAGGTCCAGTATGTGACAGGATAGTAGCACCAAAGAAGAGAAAGAATGAAGTGTAGCAGATCAATGTATTGAACCTAACTGAAACTAAACCTTAGCATATGTGGATGCTTCTCATCAATTCAAGTATCTAGTTTCCTTGTATCAACTATTGTAGGAAGTGAGCCTCTTGTGAGCAGAGTGCTTGGGTAGTGAGCCCTAATTGGCAAGTGCCATTTTTGTACTATCTTATTCTTCTAACAGAGAATACAATCTTGGGTTAATCACCTCGTGGTTCTTCCCCTAATAGGGTTTTCCACGTCAAAATCATTGTGTCATGTGTATTGATGTTATTTCCATTTCATGGTTATGTTTTCTTATTTGATTTGATGTTGCATTAATTGTTAAGGGAGTTCAGAAAGATGAAATAATTAAGATAACTAATTCACCCCCCCTCTCAGTTATCAACAGGTTTGAAGCACAATCTTCTTAGTGTTGGACAGTTGGTGGACAAAGGATATGATCTCCAGTTCAAGAATGGAAAATGCAAGATCTTTGAAAGTTCCAGAACATAGATTGCATCAGGTACTCAAACTAAAGGTAATATCTTTCACTTGGTTGGTACTGGTAAAAGTTTCTTATTTGTTCAAATTGATCAGAGTTGGTTGTGGCATAGAAGGATGTGTCATGTGAATTTTGATAATATCATCAAGATAAGCAATACTCAGGCTGTAAAAGATCTTCTAAAATTAGTGAAACCTTCTAACATCTTGTGCAAAGAATGTCAGTTGGGTAAGCCAAGCAGAGTCACATTCAAAAGTAAGGAACTGTCTTCTACCAGATTATTAGACTTAGTTCATACTAATCTTTGTGGTCTGGCAATAATTAGGAGTATTCAAGGTGATAGATACTTCATGCTACTAATTGATGACTATTCCAGGATGATGTGGGTAACCTTTCTAAAAGAGAAATCGGAAGCTCTTGAGAAATTCAAAATATTCAAGGCTATGGTAGAGAATGAAATTGGATTAAAATTGAAGTGTCTAAGGTCTGATAGAGGTGGAGAATTCATGTCTGGTGATTTCATAGAGTCCTGTGAGAAGCATGGAATCAAGACATAGTTGTCTGCTCCTAGGACCCCACAGCAAAATGGAGTAGTTGAGAGAAAGAACCAGACCATCCAGGAAGCATCTAGGACAATGATGATGGAAGCAAATGTTCCTTAGATCTATTAGAGAGAAGTCGTCAACACTACAGTCTATACTCTCAATCGAGTTCAAATCAGAAACAATACCGGTAAGACTTCTTATGAACTTTGGTTTGGCATCACTCCTATTGTGAGGTATTTTAGAGTCTTTGGTAGCCAATGTTACATCAAAAGAGATGAAGATGTAGGAAAGTTTGATGCTAGAAGTGATGAAGGAGTATTCTTGGGTTACTCTACTCAAAGCAAAGCATACCGGTGTTATAACAAGAGACTGAGAAAGATGATAGAAAGTACAAATGTGAAGGTTGATGAAGGAATTGAAAAACCCTCAAGATTCTATGAATATGATGAAGATGATCAGAATGGTGTTCTGACTCAAGGAGCCCAAGCCTCTTCTAAGATTCAAATCTAGATTGATTTGGTAAATCAGGAAGAAGAGATAAGTTTGAATGAGCCTGATCAAGAGGTAGAAATGCAAGTAACTCCCAAAGTGCCTAGGTATGTAAGACTGAATCACTCTAAAGATCAGATCATAGGTGATAAAAGCAAAGGTGTACAAACAAGAAAGAAAATTGCTCAAAACTCAGATGAGTATTGTCTAATTTCAAAAATTGAACCTAAGACAGTGAATGAAGCTTGCAATGATGAAAACTGGACTAAAGCAATGGAGGAAGAGTTGATGCAAATTGAGAAAAATCACACTTGGGATCTTGTTCATAGACCTAGAAACAAAAAAGTGATTGGAACCAAATGGGTCTTCTGGAACAAACTAAATGAAGTTGGTGAAGTAATCAGAAATAAAGCCAGATTGGTCTACAAGGGTTACTGTCAAATAGAAGGAGTTGATTTTGAAGAAACTTTTGCTCCGGTGGCAAGAATTAAAGTAGTCAAATTATTTCTTGCTTTTGCTGCCTTCAAGGATTTCAAAGTATATTAGATGGATGTCAAGTCTGCCTTCCTGAATGGTAACTTGGAAGAAGAAGTATACATTGAGCAACCAGATGGATTTCAATTGTTTGATCATGGTGATATGGTTTGCAAGTTGAAGAAGGCACTATATGGACTGAAGCAAGCCCCAAGAGCCTAGTATGAAAGATTAGACAAACATCTTTTGAAGATTGGTTTCAACAAAGGTACTGCTGACAGTAATTTGTATTTCAAAATTAATCATGAAAACATCTTGATTGTTGAAGTGTTTGTTGATGATATCATTTTTGGATGAAAAGATAGTATGTGTAAAACTTTTGCAAATCAAATGAAAAGTGAGTTTGAGATGTCCATGCTTGGTGAAATGAATTTCTTCTTGGGTCTACAAATCACTCAAACAAAGAAAAGAATCTTCATTTCTCAGACCAAATATGCGAAAGAATTGTTGAAGAAATTTGGGATGGAAGATTCAAAACCAATGAATACTCCCATGGCAACTAGATGTCATTTGAGAAAAGATGATGACTCCTAAGGCTAATTAGACAAAGTATAGGTCAATGATTGGAGGACTGTTGTATCTCACTCAAACTAGACCAGACATTATGCAGGTTGTTGGTCTTGTTGCTAGATTTCAGACAGATCCTAGAGAATCTCATGTCATGGCAATCAAGAGGATTTTTAGATATCTAAAAGGGACAGTTGAGTATGGTCTATGGTATCCTAGAGATCATGATTTCTCTCTTCATGCATATACTAATGCGGATTGGGCAGGAGATGTGGATGACCGGAAGAGTACCAGTGGTGGAACATTCTTTTTGGGGAAGAGATTGGTTTCTTGGCTAAGCAAGAAACAAGAGGCAATATCTCTATCTACAACTGAAGCAGAATATATTGTAGCAGCAGGTAGTTGCACTCAAGTTTTATGGATGAAGCAGATGCTAAGAGATATCAAAGTAGAGTATGAAGAACCTATCACAATCTTCTATGATAATTTAAGTGCTATAAATATATCTAAGAATCTGGTGTTGCATTCAAAGACTAAACACATATCCATCAAGTTTCACTTTTTGAGACAGCAAGTGAACAAGAATGAAGTCAGATTGGAGTTTGTGCCCTCCAAGGATTAGAGTAATGACATCTTTACTAAACCTCTACCTAAGGACTCTTTTGAGTATCTTAGGGAGAAGTTAGGGGTTATTGCCCCTCCGGTGCTGAACTAAGGTGCACTAAGGTGCATCAGTCCAGTGGATATCACAGTCATATCTTGTGATCCAGATTAATGGGGAGCTGCTACTTAGGGGGAGCAGCAAGTATGATTCTAAAGTGTTGGAATTGCAAGTATGTGCCCTTTTCCATTGATGTTAAAGGAGGAGAGAAGACATGTGAAAAACAAGTGCTTGCTGATCAAAGGAGGAGCAGTAAAAGGAGAGAAGACATGTGAATGGTTGTTACTGATAGGGGGAGTTGTGATAGTGAGGAGAAGTTCTTGTCTTGATGGTCAAAACAAATTTTTACATCATATGTTGCCATCAATGACAAAGGGGGAATTGTTGCAAGTATGGGCCTAACTAGTGTTGTCATTGATGTCAACATTGTTAGACTTAGGGCATACAACTGAGAGGGGGGGGTGAATCAATTGTACAAAACTTTCTCTTTTTAAACACTTGAATCTTCTTTAGTGATTAGCATAATATTAATCATGAACCATAATGCATTCAAATCAAAAGCATAAACATATCAACACATATGACACCAAGATTTTGATGTGGAAAACCTGGTTAAGGGAAAAACCATGGGGTGATTAACCCAAGAAAGTATTCTTTATTAGAAGAATAGAAAGAACAAAATGTCACATGCCAATTAGGGCTCACTGCCCGAGCACACTACTCACAAAAGGCTCACTACCTACAAGAGACACATTGTCTACAAAGGAATAAGTATCACCTTTATGAACTGGAGAATAACATCTTTAGCATGCTTGAATCAGTCCCATTTAAGCCCAATACTTCTGCTCTGCCTTTCACACTTCTCTTCGCTACCACACACTCATCACCACAAGACACACTTCAAAATGAATTCACAAACCTTTATTTATACAAGGCATCTACTTAGGAACAATCATCTAAGTTGGCAAACACCTACAAGATCATTCGCAAGACGTGTAACACATCTGGTCAGCCAGTCTCAAGAAGAATGCCAATACTCGTGGTTATTCTTCAAATGCAAACTCTAACTTCAATGCGGACCACCAACATTAATTGGACATGATCCAACGATCATCATAACCTTCCCTGAATCACCAAAAACATTTGCACTTCATCATCCTACTGGAATTCTTCTCTCCTTCATCTAGAGCTACAAGAACATAGTCTGTCATCACTGTCACAAATGAATAGGCTCTTTCGGACCTTCAAACCACGAGCCAATTTGTTTGATACTTCACAAGGACGTCCTCAACACTTCCTCAAATCCATAGAATGGGATAATTAAATACCAGATCTCACCAGACCTATCTGTGGCACTTTGTCACCTCTGAACACCTGTCGGAACCAGTTCTACTTGAGTGACCATAACTTCTTCAAATCTTCATGCGAACCTCTGAAATCTTGACTGGAGCATCTCAAGACTTGTATCTACAAACCCTTTAAACCACATCCTCTGATCCTCAACCTATTGAAGACTTTTACCTTCTTGTCAGCACTGTTCTTCATTGTTCCTGATTGAGACTTATTTTCTCAATATCCTCAACAAACAGCTCATCTAATCCTTCTCATTAATACAACATGAGTATGTTGACATCAATGACAACACTAGTTAAACCCATACTTGCAACAATCTCCCCCTTTGTCATTGATGGCAACATATGATGTGAAAAACCATCAAGACAAGAACTTCTCCTTGCTGTTACAACTCCCCCTAACAACAACAACCATTCACATGTCTTCTTTCCCTTTACTACTCCCCATTTGATTAGCAACCACTTGTTTTTCACATGTCTTCTCTCCCCCTTTGACATCAATGGCAAAGGGCTCATACTTGCAATTTCACCACCTCAGACTCATACCTACTGCTTCCCCTGAGTAGCAGCTCCCCAACATCAATCTGGATCACAAGATGTGACTGTGATACTCACTGGACTGATGCACATCAGTGCACCTTAGTTCATCATTGGAGGGGCAATAACCCCTAACTTCTCCCTGAGATACTCAAAAGAGTCCTTCGGTAGAGGTTTAGTAAAGATATCTGCAATCTAATCCTTGGAGGGCACATACTCCAATCTAACTTCATCCTTGTTCACTTGCTCTCTCAGAAAGTGAAACTTGATAGATATATTCTTAGTCTTAGAATGCAACACTGGATTCTTAGAAATGCTTATTGTACTTGAATTGTCACAGAAAATTGTGATAGGCTCCTCATATTCTACTTGAATATCTCTTAGCATCTGCTTCATCCATAGAACTTGAGTGCAACTTCCTACTGCTGTAATGTATTCTGCTTCAATTGTCTACAGGGATATTGCCTCTTGTTTCTTGCTTAGCCAAGAAACCAATCTTTTTCCCAAAAAGAATGCTCCTCCACTTGTACTCTTCCTATCATCCACATCTCCTACTCAATCTGCATCTTTGTTGAAACCAATCTTCAAAAGATGTTTGTCCAGTCTTTCATACCATACTCTTGGTGCTTTCTTTAGACCATACAGTGCCTTCTTTAATTTGCAGACCATATCACCAAGCTTAGATAACTGAAATCCATCCAGTTGTTTAATGTACACTTCTTCTAAGTCACCATTTAGGAAAGCAGATTTGACATCCATCTGATACACCTTGAAATCCTTGAAGGCAGCAAATGCAAGAAATAGTTTGACTACTTCAATTCTTGCCACTGGAGCAAAGGTTTCTTCAAAATCAATTCCTTCTATTTGACAGTAGCCTTTGTAGACCAATCTGGCTTTATTTCTGATTACTTCACCAACTTCATTTAGTTTGTTTCGGAAGACCCATTTGGTTCCAATCACATTCTTGTTTCTAGGTCTGGGAACAAGAACCCAAGTGTGATTTTTCTTAATTTCCATCAACTCTTCCTCCATTGCTTTGGTCTAATTTTCATCATTGCAGGCTTCATTTATTGTCTTAGGTCCAATCTTTGAAATCAGATAATATTCATCTAAATTTTGAGCAATTTTCCTTCTAGTTTGCACACTTTTGCTTTTGTCACCTATGATCTTATCTTCAAAGTGGTTCAGTCTTACATACCTTGGAAAATTGGGAGTTTCTTGCACTTCTACTTCTTGATCAGGCTCATTCAGACCTATCTCTTCTTCCTAATTTACCAAATCAGTCTGAATCTGACTTTCAGGAGAGGATTGAGCTCCTTAAACCAGGACACCATTCTGATCATCTTCATCATACTCATAAAACCTTGAGGGTTTCTCTATTCCCTCATCAACCTTCACATTTCTACTTTCTATCATCTTTCTTAGTCTCTTGTTATAACACTGGTATGCTTTGCTTTGAGTAGAGTAACCCAAGAATATTCCTTCATCACTTCTAGCATCAAACTTGCCTAAATCTTCATCTCTTTTGATGTAACACTTGCTACCAAAGACTGTGAAATATCTTACAGTAGGAGTAATGCCAAACCAGAGTTCATAAGGGGTCTTACCGGTATTGCTTCTGATTTGAACTCGATTAAGAGTATAGACTGCAGTGTTGACAGCTTCTCTCCAATAGATCTAAGGAACATTTGCTTCCATCATCATGGTCCTAGATGCTTCCTGGATGGTCTGGTTCTTTCTCTTCACTACTCCATTCTGCTGTGGAGTCCTAGGAGTAGACAACTATCTCTTGATTCCATGTTTCTCATAGAACTCTATGAACTCACCGGATGTGAATTCTCCACCTCTATCAGACCTCAGACACTTCAAATTTAATCATGTTTCATTTTCTACCATAGCCTTGAATATTTTGAATTTCTCAAGAGCTTCTGATTTCTCCTTTAGAAAGATTACCCACATCATCCGAGAATAGTCATCAATTAACAGCATGAAGTATCTATCACCTTGAATACTTCTGATTCTTGTTGGATCACAAAGATCAGTGTGAACTAAGTCCAATAATCTGGTAGAAGACAGTTCCTTTATTTTGAATGAGACTCTACTCAGCTTACCCAACTGACATTCCTTACACAAGCTATTAGTAGGTTTCACCAATTTTGGAAGATCTCTTACAGTCTAAGTGTTTCTTATCTTGATGATATTATCAAAATTCACATGACACATTCTCCTATGCCATAACTAACTCTGATCAATTTGAACAAATAAACAGCTTTTACCAGTACCCAATGGAAGATATTACCTTTAGTTTGATCACTGGATGCAATCTCTGTTCCAAATCTTTCAAAGATTTTGCATTTTCCATCCTTGAATCATAGATCATAGCCTTTGTCCACCAACTATCCAACACTGAGAAGATTGTGCTTCAACCCTTCAACATATATTACATTACCAGTTTTGTTTCTTCCATCAAAAGAAATAGTTCCTCTTCCTCTAATTCTACCAGCAGAATTATCACCAAACTTCACCACTCCTCCTTCATACCTTTCCAAGTCTATGAACTTATTTTTGTCACCTGTCATGTGGTGAGAGCAACCACTGTCAATGAACCAATCATTCTTTTCTTCAACTTGGGCAGCCAAATCTCTTTCTACAACTTTATGATTGGTAGATACAGAGGATATTGGTTCTTCTTCCTTGATGGCAATAAACACCCATTCACTTCCGGATCTATTTCCTGTATCTGATTCATCATCTATTACTCCTTCATTATCATCTTCTTCATGAACATAGTAACAATTCTTTTGGAACCTTGATTTGTTAGGATTTGGTTTTGAAAATATTTCCGGACATCTTGAAGCAAAATGACCAATCTTATTGTAGTTAAAACATTTAAAAAGTAATTTTCCTTCATACTTACCGGATCCTCTTGGCATTCTCTTTGCAATGAGGGCTTCAAGTTGAGCAGTTTCTACTTCTTCTTCTTCCAGGTCTTTTCTTGCTTTTCCATACCATGACAAATTCCTTGATGAGTTCTCTCCCAGATCAAATCCTTGTTTACCTTTCACAAAGGCATTGGCTTTGAATGTAGATTTAGTTTTGGGAGGATCATCTCCAAATTCGGTCATTTCAAAAGCAGCCAGTTTGCCAGCCAATTGGTCTCTTTGTGACAGTTGCATGGGATCTGAATTCATCAATGGCAGCAACCTTGATTTTGTAAGAGGCAGGAAGGGATCTGAGAATCTTACCAACAATCTCATTTTCATCCAAGACTCCACCAGATTTTCTAATTCCACAAACCAGTGCATTCACTCTTGGCATAAAAGTGGTAATAACCTTCAGTTTTTCAAATTTCCCTTTTAGACTCTATAACCTTGCACATTTAACATACTCATCTCCTTCATGCAGAAGTTCCAGTTTAATCTAGATCTTCTGAGTCAGTTAATGCACTTAGAAGAGCCTCTTTGGTCCACAGATTGTTTTCAGCATTTGTGATTTCATTTAGGGTTGTCGAACCACCCTGTGGAGGTACATACAATTTTGAGACCATGGACCAGTACGCCTTTCCCATACACTGCAAGTGACATTTCATGTGACCTTTCCAAAGAGAAAAGTTGGTCCATCAAACTTCAGACTATCCTTCTTGTATGACGACATCCTGGATCTCCTCAAGCGGTTAAGCTCCTTTTAGAGGAACTTAGCTCTGATACCAATTGTTAGACTTAGGGCATACAGCTGAGAGGGGGGGTGAATCAGTTGTACAAAACTTTCTCTTTTTAAACACTTGAATCTTCTTTAGTGATTAGCATAATATTAATCGTGAACCATAATGCATTCAAATCAAAAGCAGAAACATATCAACACATATGACACTAAGATTTTGACGTGGAAAACCTGGTTAAGGGAAAAACCACAGGGTGATTAACCCAAGAAAGTATTCTTTGTTAGAAGAATAGAAAGAACAAAATGGCACATGCCAATTAGGGCTCACTACCCGAGCACACTGCTCACAAGAGGCTCACTGCCTACAAGAGACACACTATCTACAAAGGAACAAGTATCACCTTTATGAATTGGAGAATAGCATCTTCGGCATGCTTGAATCAGTTCCATTTAAGCCCAATACTTCTGCTCTACCTTTCGCACTTCTCTTCGCTACCACACACTCATCACCACAAGACACACTTCAAAATGAATTCACAAACCTTTATTTATACAAGGCATCGACTTAGGAACAATCATCTAAGTTGGCAAACAACTACAAGATCATTCGCAAGACATGTAACACATCCGGTTGGCCAGTCTCAAGAAGAACACCAATACCCATGGTTATTCTTCAAATGCAAAATCTAACTTCAATACGGACCAGGAACATTAACTGGACATGATCCAACAATCATCATAACCTTCCTTGAATCACCAAAAACATCTACACTTCATCATCCTACTGGAATTCTTCTCTCCTTCATCCGGAGCTACAAGAACACAGTCTGTCATCACTGTCACAAATGAATAGGCTCTTTCGGACCTTCAAACCATGAGCCAATTTGTTTGATACTTCACAGGGACATTCTCAACACTTCCTCAGATCCGCAGAATGGGATAATTAAATACCAGATCTCACCAGACCTATCTGTGGCACTCTGTCACCTCTGAACACCTACTGGAACCGGTTCTACTTGAGCAACCATAACTTCTTCAGATCTTCATGTGGACCTCTGAAATCTTGAGTGGATCATCTCAAGACTTGTATCTACAAACCCTTTAAACCGTATCCTCTGATCCTCAACCTATTGAAGACTTTTACCTTCTTGTCATCACTATTCTTCACTGTTCTTGATTGAGACTTATTTTCTCAATATCCTCAGCACACAGCTCATCTAATCCTTCTCATTAATGCAACATGAGTATGTTGACATCAATGACAACACTAGTTAAACCCATACTTGTAATAAACATACTCCTATTGTATTAATGATAAGAATTGGATGAGCTACGTGCTGAGGATATTGAGAAAATTAGTCTCAATCAGGAACAGTGAAGATCAGTGATGATAGTAAGGTAAAAGTCCAAGATAGGATGAGTATCAATGGATGTAGTTTAAAGGGTTTGTAGATATGTGTCTTAAGGTGGTCCAAGAGAGATTTCAGAGGTTTGCATGAAGATTTGAAGAAGTTGTGGCCGCTCAAGTAAAACTAGTTCTGACAGATGTTTAGTGGTGATAGAGTGTTACAGATAGGTCCAGTGAGATATAGAATTATATTTTCCTATTTTGTGGATTTGAGGGAGTGTTGAGGAAGTATTTGTGGAGTGTCAAATATATTGGTTTATGGTTTGAAGGTTCGAAAGCATCTATTCCTTTGTGACAGTAATGATAGACTATGTTCTTGAGGTTCCGGATGAAGAGGAGATGGATTTTAGTAAGCAAATGAAGTGTGGATGTTCTTGGTGATTTATGCAAGCTTGTGGAGGTCATTGGATTGTGTCTAGTTCATGTTGGTGATCCGCATTGGAGTTGGAGCTCACAATTGAAGATTAACTTCCGGATGATAGTGTTCTAAAGATTGGCCGATCGGATGAGTTACACATCCTGCGGATGTTCTTGTTGATGCTTGTTGACTTAGATGACCATTCCTAAGTTGATGTCTTGTATAAATAAGGGATTGCAAAGTCATTTCATAGTTGTCCAAGTTGAGATGAGTGTGTGGTGGCAAGGAGGAGAGCGAAAGGCAGAGTAGAAATATTGGGCTTAAATGGAACTGATTCAAGCATGGTAAAGATCTTATTTTCTAGTTCAACTAGGTGATACTTATTTCTTTGTAGACAGTGTGTCTCTTGTAGGCAATGAGCCTCTTGTGAGCAGTGTGCTTGGGCAATGAGCCCTAATTGGCATGTGCCATTTTGTTCTTTCTATTCTTCTAATAGAGAATACAGTCTTAGGTTAATCACCCCATGGTTTTTCCCTTAACCATGTTTTCCACGTCAAAATCTTGGTGTCTCATGTGTTGATATGTTTCTGCTTTTAATTTGTTGCATTATGTTTCCATGATTGATTTATTATTAGACTATTGAATTGCAAAGTGGAATTAAGTGTTTAATTGAGAGAAAGTTTTGCACAACTGATTCACCCCCCCTCTCAGTTGTGTGCCCTAAGTCTAACAATGACAACATACAAGTTCATACCAGAGAATTGTCTCTTGCCAACAAGGGGACCATGACCAATGGTTGCACACACCATGATAAATATTAAAGCTTTTGATGTGGAGTTGTAGGAAGAAATGGTGATGTTTACTTAGGGGATGAATGATGCAGTGATTTAGGTGCCCACTTAAACTTAGTATTTTTATGATTTTTTCTTTGCTTGTGGGATGAAGGAACTTGAGATTTTTGGATGGAATGGAATTGTTGGATGGAAGAGGATAGTTGGGATTTTTGGGATGTGGATGCCTCATTTGACTTGAATGCTTTTTACTTAGGGACCCAAACCATATTTCTTTTGAACTTTGCTTTCGAGGGTATGGGCTTGGGTAGTCTTTTAGATGGATTTTTCTTTGATTCTTTGCATTTGTACCCTAAGGCATTAGGAACCTTAAGATTTTTGGCTTTATGAAAGGAGGCATCCAAAAGTTTACTTTTGAATCCCATGGGCATGGTGGAAGCTTTATGTTTATACAATGCATGCATTTGTTGGTCATGATTAGGAATATGAAGGAATGTGTAAATGGATGGATTTGGCATTGGGAGAAGTGGTAGTAAAGTGGATGGAGGGATATTAGGAGTTGGAAGTAGTGGAGGGAAATTAGATGGTGGACGGGTGCAAAAAGATGGGGGGCCAAAAAGTGGCCAAATTCTTAAAACTTTTTAAAAAGCCATAACGCAAGCACGTTATAAAGAACTCGCGTTATAGCATGCTTGTGTTATTGTTTTCTTTGCATTTTTTTCTTTTTTTGCAAAAATTTGCCCAATGCTTAAGGGTCGAGGGTTTAATGGTTGAAGGATTAGGGTTTAAGGCATACTATCAAGGGTAGAGGGTTTAGGGTTTAAGGTTTGAGGGTTGAGGCTTTAGGGATAGGGTTTAGGGTTTAAGTTATAGTGTTGAGGGTTGAGGGTTTAGGGATAGGGTTTAGGATTTAAGTTTTAAGGGTTGAGGATTTAGGGATAGGGTTTAGGGTTTAAGGTTAAATGAGAGACCTAGATGGCTAAGGACGGATGGAGAAGTAGACAAGGAGTGACTGAGAAACTTAGAGAGACAAGAGGTAGAGGTGAGGGGGAGATAGAAGTGAGAGATAGAGAGGTGAGGGGAGAGATAGAATAAAATGAGAGAGTGAAGTTGACAACTTGAGGGAAAGATGGGTAACGAGGAGGGAGAGAGGTGGAGAGGAAGGGAAATATCTAGAGAGCCCTGAGAGATATACAAGTGAGATACCTACAACCTAGGGAGAGAGGGGTGGATAAGGGTTGAGGGTTTAAGGGTCAAGGGTTTAGGGTTTAAGGGTTGAGGGTTTAAGGGTTGAGGTATTAAGGGTCTAAGGGTTGAGGGATTAGGGTTTAGGGTTTAAGGTATAGTGTCGAGGGTTGAACCCTAATCCCTCAACCCTTGACACTATACCTTAAACCCCAAGGTTGAGGGATTAGGGTTTTAAGGTATTGTGTCAAGGGTTGAGGGATTAGGGTTCAACCCTTGACACTATACCTTAAACCCTAATCCCTCAAACCTTATACCCTTAATACCTCAACCCTTAAACCCTCAACCCTTAGACCCTAAACCCTTGACCCTTAAACCCTAAAGCATTAAACCCTTAACCCTTATCCACCCCTCTCCTCCCCTATCTGCCTCACCCCCATCTCTCCCCTATCTCTCTCACCCCTCTATCCCTAGGTTGTAGGTCTCTCACTTGTATATCTCTCAGGGCTCTCTAGATATTTCCCTTCCTCTCCACCTCTCTCCCTCCTCCTTATCCATCTTTCCATCAAGTTGTCAACTTCACTCTCTCATTTTATTCTATCTCTCCCCTCACCTCTCTATCTCTCACCTCTATCTCCCACTCACCTCTCTACCTCTCCCCTCTCTAGGTCTCTCAGTCATTCCTTGTCTACCTCTTCATCTGTCCTTAGTCATCTAGGTGTCTCACTTAACCTAAACACTAAACCCTATCCCTAAAGCCTCAACCCTCAAACCTTAAACCTTAAATCTTAAACTCTATCCCTAAACCCTCTGCCCTCAACACTATACCTTACACCCTAATCCCTTAACTCTCAACCCTAAAGCCTCAACCCTCAACCCTTAAACCTTCAACCATAAACCTTGTCTCTAAACCCTCTACACTTGACACTATGCCTTAAACCCTAATCCCTCAACTCTTAAACCCTTAATCCCTCAAACCTTAAACCCTTAAACCTTATTTACCCTTTACACTTAACCTTGGACACTCAACTTTGAACATTATCCCTCAACCTTCAAACCTCTACCCTATACCCTAAACCGTAATCCCTCAACCCTCAACCCTTAGCCCTAATTTTGATTTTCTTCCATTGATTCAACATCATTGTTGTTTTCCCCATTAGAAACCAATTCTTTCAGTAACTTGTTTCCCATTGGTTGACTTGAACTACATACTCTGTTAGAAAAAGGGCATCTTTTATTTGTATCAATGTTGGTATTCATAAGCTGAAGAGCATTGATATTTTTCACACTTTGTTCTTTGAAATATCTTAACCTTAAAATATGACTTGGATATGCACTTGAACATAGCAAAATCTCCAATCTCCAACCCATGATGATTCACAAAATTTTCCCAACCCTGCCTAAATTCTAGTTTATTTATTATATACCCTCAACCCTAATCCCTCATCCCTAAACCCTAAATGCTATCCCTATTCCTAAACTCTCAACTCTCAACATTAAACCCTAATTTGTCAACCCTAAACCCTAATCCCTCAACCCTAAACCCTCAACACTCAACACTATACCTTAAACCATAATCTCTCAACCCTAATCCATCATCTCTAAACCCTAAACACTATCTCTATTCCTAAACCCTCAGCTCTCAACATTAAACCCTAATCTGCCAACCCTAAACCCTAATCCCTCAGCCCTAAACCCTATCCCTAAACCCTCAACCCTCAACACTATACCTTAAACCATAATCTCTCAACCCTAAACCCTAATCCGTCAACCCTCAACCCTAAACCCAACAAAACTACTTTGCCTTATGTTAGGTTGTTAAACCCATCATTTTTGACACTCTTCTCTTAAAGATATCTTAGTTGCAAGAATATGTCAGAAAAATGGCTATGAAGTATTTTAATGTTAGTAATGTTATATGGCATGTTTTTTTGGCCCATCTAGGGTTCATTATGCCAATAGGTGTACACACTATGAGAAAAGCTTTGCGTATGGTACATCCACAGTGAGTAATTAATAGTTGAAATCAGAAGGATGATCATTATGAGAAAAGCTTTGCATTGGGGTACATCTATGTTTCTTTCTGTCCACCCCACACTTAGGGGAGGTATATTCTTATGAAACAGGAAAATAATCTCCCATTGTTTATTGGCTCTATCCACAAGAACTACTAAACTTTTTTCTCTTGGTAATTGTAGAGGACATTCACCTATTTTTGGCAACTCCTGCATTCCCAAACCATTACAAAAACTAAGTTATTTTAACCCAATAAATAGCTAATTGCATTGATTTAATACTCTACTATATTAAAGATTAGCATTCACACAAATGCAGATGTTCATATTATAGAAGACTGCATTATATTAGACTATTAGAGATCCCTCAGAAAAATGTAATAACAAAATTGCTTTGCCTTATGTTAGCTTACAATTAAACCCATTCTTTTTTGACACTCTTCTCTTAATAAAGTAAGAGTAATAAGAATAGAAGGCAGAGAATTTGATCTTACTAGTATGCATGGTCGGTTTACATTTCATGACTTCATTTTCATTGAATAAAAAGGTAAATATCTGATTTGAAAGGTGGGATAGAGTTTGTTGTCATGTGCTTTTCTAGATGATAGGGTCCATAATGTCTAGGGTTCTTCAAAGAAAGGCTTGTAACATAATTAATTTTTTTTTATACCAATCCTCTAGGTAAAGCTACAATTCAAACACCTGCTTTGAAAGTTAAAATAAATTAAATTAGACTTACAATTTTGATTTTTTTCCATTGCTTCAACAACATCATTATTTTCTTCATCAAAACCAATTCAAGATCAGTAACTTGCTGCCCATTGGTTGACTTGAATTGCATCCTCTGTTATAAGAAGGGCATTTTTTATCTGTATCAATGCTGGTATTCATAAGCTAAAGAGCATTAATATTTTTCACACACCCTGTTCTTTTAAATATCTTAACCTTAAAATATGACTTGGATATGTACTTGAACACAGTGAAATTTCCAATCTCCAGCCCATGATGATTCACAAAATTTTTCCAACCCTGCTTAAATTCTAGTTTATTTATGGTACCCCTTAATTGTACATCCCACTCCTGCCCACCTGGGCCTTGAAGAAGGATGCACACCCATTAAACCAACTCATTCGACAACTTGCTGCCCATCGGTTGACTTGAACTGCATACTCTGTTAGAAGAAGGGCATCTTTTATCTGTATCAATGTTGGTATTCATAAGCTAAAGAGCATTGATATTTTTCACACACCTTGTTCTTTGAAATATATTAACCTTAAAATATGACTTGGATATGTACTTGAACACAGTGAAATCTCCAATCTCCAGCCCATGATGATTCACAAAATTTTCCCAACCCTACCTAAATTCTAATTTATTTATGGTACCCCTTAATTGTACATCCCACTCCTACCCACCTGGGCCTTGAAGAAGGAGGCATGCCCATTAAACCAACTCATTTGACAACTTGCTGCCCATCGGTTGACTTCAACTACATACTTTGTTAGAAGGAGGGCATCTTTTATCTATATCAATGTTGGTATTCATAAGCTGAAGAACATTGATATTTTTCACACACCCTGTTCTTTGAAATATCTTAACCTTAAAATATGACTTGGATATGTACTTGAACACAACGAAATCTCCAATCTCTAGCCCATGATGATTCACAAAATTTTCCCAACCTTGCCTAAATTCTAGTTTATTTATGGTACCCCTTAATTGTACATCCCATTCTTGCCCACCTGGGCCTTGAAGAAGGAGGCACACCCATTAAACCAACTCATTCGATAACTTGTTGCCCATCGGTTGACTTGAACTACATACTCTGTTAGAAGAAGGGTATCTTTTATCTGTATCAATGTTGGTATTCATAAGCTAAAGAGCATTGATATTTTTCACACACCCTGTTCTTTGAAATATCTTAACCTTAAAATATGACTTGGATATGTACTTGAACACAATGAAATCTCCAATCTCCAGCCCATGATGATTCACAAAAATTTCCCAACCCTACCTAAATTCCAGTTTATTTATGGTACCCCTTAATTGTACATCCCACTCCTGCCCACCTGGGGCTTGAAGAAGGAGGCACGCCCATTAAACCAACTCATTCGATAACTTGCTGCCCATCGGTTGACTTGAACTGCATACTCTATTAGAAGAAGGGCATCTTTTATTTGTATCAATGTTGGTATTCATAAGCTGAAGAGCATCGATATTTTTCACACACCATATTCTTTGAAATATCTTAACCTTAAAATATGACTTGGATATGTACTTGAACATAATGAAATCTCCAATCTCCAGCCCATGATGATTCACAAAATTTTCCCAAACCTACCTAAATTCCAGTATTTTTATGGTACCCCTTAATTGTACATCCCACTCCTGCCCACCTAGGCCTTGAAGAAGGAGACATGCCCATTAAACCAACTCATTCGACAACTTGCTGCCTATCGGTTGACTTGAATTGCATACTCTGTTAGAAGAAGGGCATCTTTTATCTGTATCAATGTTAGTATTCATAAGCCAAAGAGCATTGATGTTTTTCACACACCCTGTTCTTTGAAATATCTTAACCTTAAATTATGACTTGGATATGTACTTGAACACAACAAAATCTCTAATCTCCAGCCCATGATGATTCACAAAATTTTCCCAACCCTTCCTAAATTTCAATTTATTTATGGTACCCCTTAATTGTACATCCCTAAACCCTAAACCCTAATCTCTTAACCCTAAACCCTAATCCCTAATCTCTAAACCATAAACCCTAATCCCTAATTATAATTTATGGTACCCTAATCCCTAAACCCCAAACCCTAATCCCTTATCCCTAAACCATAAATCCTATCCCTAAATCCTCAACCCTTAACACTTAAACCTTAAATCCTATACCCTATCCCTAAACCCTCAACCCTCAAAACTATACCTTAAACCATAATCCCTCAACCCTAAACCCTATCCCTAATCCCTCTACCCTGAACACTCTACCTTAACCCTAATCCCTCGACCCACAACCCTAAATACTATCCCTAAAGCCTCAACCCTAAACCCTAATCCATTAAGGTCCTAAACTCTAATCCCTTATCCCTAAACTCTATATCCTATCCCTAAACCCTCAATCCTCAACCTTAAACCTTAATCACTCAATCCTTATCCACCCCTCTCCTCCCCTATTTGGCTCACCCCCATCTCTACCCTCGACACTATACATACATACATATAGGCATACATAGATAAATACATACATATAGGCATACATTCATACATACCTGATTAATAACCTTGAACATAAAAAAATTCAAGGGGGACATAATGTGAGCATGTTATAATGCACTCGCATTATGTCAAACATGACAAACAGTGCACAAACTTTTACGGAAAAGGAAAAATGCAAAGTAAAACATAACGTGAGCACATTCTAATGCACTCGTGTTATGTTTTGATTTGGGAATCCCAAGCCTTGGGCTTGGGATTTTCTTTGGATTTCCAACCCAAAGGCTTGGAGTACCTTCCTAATGTCTAGAGACATGTTTTTCCATATTCTTCAAGATTTCACATAATTTCATTCGTGCTAACCCTCAAATTTGCACGTGTTTCAAGGTTAAACAAATCAAACACCTAGGTAAGGTTAGGCTTTCTCTTAGCTATTTGATGATGTGATTTTTTCACATTTTGACAATGTTAAGCCTTTCATCTTTAATTTGTTTTGTTTGTGTGTTTGTTTTTGGGCGAAAACCACTGTTTGGTCTTTTTTTCATTGTAAATTAACTATTCATTGAAATTTCAAAAAAATTACATATTCAGAAACTAGACTCTATTCTAGACATATTAAAAAAAGAAAAAAATGATTTTCAATTAGTTTTCAAAATTTATAGGGGTAGCACGGCCAAAATTCTATTTTTTATGATGTGTCCACTTTGAAAATTAGTAAAAAATCAAATATTCATCAAAAAATTATCAGAAAAATTGAGCATAAACTACATGTTGTTAGCTAATTTCTCACTAAAATGATTTTAAAAATACCAAAAAAAAGTTGACCTTTTGAGGGAGCCACAAAACATGCTATGTTATGTTTTTTGATAGAAACAACACCAATTTCTATGGCTCCCTCTTTTGAACCCCTTAATCTATAACATTTAAAAAAAAATAGTAGTTTAGAAAGTAGACTCGGAGTACTATGAACATTTTTTTGGTTGTATCTCCAAATTTTGAGTGTAATTATGCTCAATTTCTCATCCAAGGCCAGCATTTCCTGATTTCAAAAAAAAAGTGGCCACTTAAGACCCCTTTTTGGCCCCCCATCTTTTTACACTTGCCCTAGTGGAAGGTCTATGGTCACATGCTTTTGACACTTGTAGGATGATGGAGGTGGAATGAAAACATTTATTTTAGGTATATGATAGGATTTATGATGGAATGAGGTGGTCTTAGGAGGAATGTCAGAAATACCAACATCTTGAGATTGTTTACCTTGGGGTGTATATCCAAGGCCATATGAGTGTGGAGGGACTTTGACATGGATTGGCTCCAAAATACCTTGTTCATGAAGGTCTAAGCCTTTACCATGATAATTCATTTTTTAGAGTAAGCAGTTGATAATGGGACTAGGCGTGTTTTGGACACTAGACTTGAGTTCCTTAATGGGTGGAGAAGGTGAAGTGGATAATGGTTGTTATTGTCCTAAGGAGGAACACTCATGGATGAAGGTGGATAGAACAATAGGATATGTTGGTGGACCTAAATTGGGGTCAATAGTGGATGTGGAAGGACCATTAGGATCTTGATTATGTTCATTAGGATCTAAATTATTTGTTTGATCTTCTATGTGTTCTTGGGAGCCAAGTGTCTCATCATGAAAAATGGATGTTTGTGTATCATGGATAGGACTAGGTGGAGAATGGATAGGTGGAGTAACAAGCTCTTGACCATGTAATGTATAAAGTTGACCAAGAGGATCCACATGGTTTTCTTGATCATAAGTAGGATCTTGACCATATATGGGAGCTTGATCATGGATAGGATTAAATGTACTAGGGATGGGTTGCATGGAAGGGATTTGATCTTGATTTAGACAAGGGCCTAATCTTTCCTTATGCTTAGGATTATACCCTTGACATACCTCTTGACTTTGGGTGGAAGTGGAAGGGGATGAATCTTGGATAGGCTTGGCATGTTCTTGATGGTCAACCATATGAGGGCATGATGGAGGTTGACTTGGGATCATGAGGGGAGACTCTTGAATAGGCTCAAGGGGTTGTGAACTATATGAAGGAATTGTAGGAATGGACATGGTGTTGGAAGGTTCCTTTGTAGGCTCAAGGATAGGAATTTGAGGACATGGTTGACTCCTTGCTAGTAGCCCTTGGGTCACATCCTTTGTAGATGGAGAGGAGGTGGAAGTTGAAGGCTTAGGAGTAGGCCTAGGTGGAGTGGAAAGGTCCCAAGATGGAGGGATGAAAGAGGTGGAAGGTGTTGGCTCATGATTAGGATTTTGACTTTGATTAGGTGGAGGATCAAATGGATTGAATGGATTAGTGGATTTGGATAACTCCACATGTTTACTTTTGTAATGTTTGAACTTAGGGAATGGAGTTGGAGGTGTTAGGAATTAAGGTGTCTCAACCTTTTCAAGTTTCTCTCATTTATTATTTAATTGTATTTATTATTTTGCCTATTATTGTAATTTGGATGCAAATCCTATTTCGTCACTTTGTGGGATTTGGCATGGTGATGTGTCATCCTACATGGAAGCTGACCACATGTATTTTTTGTCCTCATATGAGGAGATAGGAATTCCACCTTGTGGTAGAAGAGTTTTTCCATGTGTCGGCATCTTTCGGGTGTTGTAAGAGGTTTATGACACATAAGAGTTATGACAGATTCCTATGACAGAATATATGACATGTAAGGGCCAGAAATGGAAGATTATATGACAGGTGAAGACAAGTGTCTGAAAGCATCTTGCATGGGGAACTTGGTACCCAAGTTTGACTATGACAAGGTTGTAAGAGAATTTTCTATTAATAGACAGTTATGATAGATTCTCTTACAACTGTAAGAGTTGTCGTATATGATAGATTTTATGACATTGTAAGAGCATCTGTCATACCTTAATTGGGTAAATTTGGGGTGCCCAAGTTGGGGGGTTGTAAGGGATGAAACAGAATCACTTACATGTGTCATACACATGTTTTATGGACTTGGAATTTGGGCCACATGGATTTGGATGAGTTCCTTGTGTGACTTACTCTAGAAGCTACCTCCATTCACACTACTTCTCTTTATATACAGGTGCTTGGAGATGGAGATTGTATCATAGGTTTACAGGTACTGTTATGCTGCCAGATTGACTCTAGACACAAGTGTCGAAGACCATTGAAGCTTTCATTGCAAGTGTATTGTAAACATTATTTCAGATTTGTTAATACATTGTATAGGTTTCTGAGTGTGGGGTTTTTCACTCGATAAGGGTTTTCCCCACTGTAAATCTTTGTCTCTCTTCTTCTGTCTACATTCTGGTTGTTGTGTTTTACTGCAATATCTCATGTTAATGGTTTAACATTGCTATAATAGTTAGGATAAATTTAAATTTGCATAGCCCTCTCCTCAATAGATTAGTGTAGGAAGCAATTTCTGCACACCTAGCTTCCTTTCAGTTGGTATCAGAGCTTGATCACCTTTGGTCCTAGTTGTTGGGTAGGGTTTTTTTGAGCTAATCTTAGGTTGAGTGGGAGTCTGTGCAGAGCATTCTATATCTTATTGCAGTAAGGAGATGGCAGGCACATTAGGAAGGTTTGAAGTAGAGAAGTTCAATGGCAGTAATTTCAAGCTATGGAAGCTCAAGATGGAAGTCATGCTAGTTGACCGAGACCTTTGGGATAGTGTGAACAGAACTAAACTAGCTACAATGTCACAAGATGACTGGGATCTAAAGGATTAGAAGGCTAAGGGTCTCATAAGACTTAGTCTTGTCAATTCTGTGTTGTTAAATGTCCATGAGGAGACTACTACAAAATGCCTTTGGAAGAAGTTAGGGGATGTGTATCAAGCCAAATCCCTAGTTAATAAACTTTTTCTAAGAAAGAAGTTGTATTCTCTTCAAATGGAGGATGGAGGATCCGTTGCTAAACATATGAATGCTTTCAACATGCTGGTTGCATAATTGACCTCTATTGGTGTAAAGATGGAGGAGGAGGATTGATGTATGACCCTGCTTTGTTCTCTATCAAACTCATGGGATCATCTTGTCATGGAAATCAGAAGCAACACATCGACATTCAAAATGGAAGAAGTGGTTTCTTCACTGTTGTCTGAAGAGATGTGGAGAAAGTCTTATGAGGCAGCTAAAGAGGCCCTTGCAGTTTGTGGAAGACCCAAGGAGAAAGGGAAGAAGAAGGACAAGAAAGCTAAGAAGGGTAGATCTAAATCCTGTGGGAGATCCAAATGTCCTAGAAAGTCCAAGGCTCTTTGTTGGAACTGTGGCAAGAACAGGCATTTCTGAAAGGAATGCAAAGAGGAGAAGAAGAAAAAGAAGAAATCTCCTAATTTAGATTCCAACAAGTCACAAGATGACGGTGATACTTTCATCGCAGCCCTAGCAACCCATGCATCTGATGATGTGTGGCTAATCGACTCTAATGCATCATTCCACATGACCTTGCATCAAGACTGGTTCACTAAGTATGAGGAGTTCGATGGTGGAAAGGTGTATCTGGGTGATGAATCTCATCTGAAGAT
This sequence comes from Cunninghamia lanceolata, assembly GCA_027924645.1. Lineage (NCBI taxonomy): Eukaryota > Viridiplantae > Streptophyta > Pinopsida > Cupressales > Cupressaceae > Cunninghamia > Cunninghamia lanceolata. The sequence continues at coordinate 10,991,723 of BSBN01000870.1, read as the reverse complement.
CGTTGGTCATGGAAGAGTCTCTATCCGATTCCCTGATGGTCAAGTGAAGGGGATCTCTGGGGCTATGCACATCCCAGGCTTAGCACAGAACCTACTTTCTATAAGTAGTTTGAATGATGCAGGTGTGTAGGTTGTCTTTTTGAAAGATAGATGCAAGATGACTAGAGGAGCTATGGTGCTTGCTAAGGGTACTTGGAGAGGTACTCTGTTTTAGTTAGAGGTATGCATTCCACAATGCAATAGTTCTTCTGACTCAAAGAAGAGGGCAGCAGTGACTTCATCCCCACCATCAAAATGAGCAATGAAGAAATCTGTTGTTTCTAGTCTTGATGGTTGTAATCGTTCATTGGAAGTTAAACTTCCTTCTGAAAAGACAATGTTATGGCATAAGAGATTTGGCCACATTGGTGAGAAGGGTTTGCATACCCTAAAAAATAAGAACCTCATTGAGGAGTTAGATGATTGTAATCTTGAGTTTGACTTTTGCAAACATTGCATTTATGGAAAACAAAACTGTGTTCAGTTTTACTCAAGTTCTCATAAGTCTTCTGGTGTGTTGGACCTTATTCATTCTGATGTGTTTGGTCTTGTTAATGTTCTTTCATTATCAAAATTTGTATACTTTGTATCTTTTATAGATGATTACAGTAGAAGGACATGGATTTATTTTCTCAGAAGCAAATCTGAAGTCTATAGCAAGTTTAAGGAGTTTAAAGCCTTTGCTAAAAATTAGACTAGTAAAAAGACTAAATGTTTGAGAACTAACAATGGTGGTGAGTTCTATTCTATAGAATTCGATAAGTATTGCAAGGAACTTGGGATTGAAAGACATAAGACAACATCATACACACCGCAGTAAAATGGAGTTGCAGAGAGGATGAACAGGGCACTGATGGAGAAGGCTAGGAGTATGCTTAGTGGAGCTGGCCTAGAACAAAAGTTTTGGGCTGAAGCTATTGCCACTGCTTGCTATCTAGTAAATAGATCTCCTACATCATCTCTTGTTGGAAAGACACCCATGGAGGTGTGGTCTAGTAGAAAGCCTTCAGTAAGGCATCTTCATGTTTTTGGTTGTGAGGCATATGCACATGTGCCTAGGGAGAAGCAGTCAAAGTTGGAAAACAAAGCTATTAAGTGTATCTTCATTGGCTATGGTGTTGGTGTGAAAGGATACAAGCTTTGGGACCCTGTGGCTGAAAAAGTGTTGTATAGCAGAAGTGTCATCTTCAAAGAGCTTACACCTTCTTCCACTGTTTTGCAGTCAGAAGAAAAAGAAAAGAAAGTTGATGTTGTTCAGTTTCCTCTCACCCCTGAGAAGACTGAATAGAAAGACAATGTTGGACCTGATGATGAGGAGAGCTCTAGCAGCTCTGAAATCTTAGATGAAGAAGCTGAACCTCAACCTTAGCTCTTGAGGAGGTCTACATGGATAAGAAAGTAGCCTGAAAGGTTTGGTTTTACATTGCTTGATTCTAGTTGCGCTTATGCTTTAATCACTAACAGTGATGAACCTAGAACTGTATCAGAGGCTTTGGATATGAAGGATGCAGGTTCCTGGAAGGAGGCCATGGAGGAAGAAATGGCTTCTTTGGAAAAGAATCAAACTTGGGACTTGGTGCCTTTGCCTCTTGGATGGAAACCTGTTGGATGCAAATGGGTGTTCAAGAAGAAAATTGGTGCAGATGGTAGTGTTGAGAAGTATAAGGCTAGATTGGTTACGAAGGGGTATTCATAAGTGGAGGGTATAGATTATGGTGAGATCTTCTCTCCCATTACAAATCTGACATCCATTCGATTCCTATTGTCACTCGCAGTAGCTTATGACTTGGAGGTAGAACAGATGGATGTGAAGACAACTTTCCTTCATGGTGACTTGGAGGAAGAAATCTACATGTCACAGCCAGAGCATTACACGGTGAAAGGTAAAGAAAATTTGGTTTGCAAACTTAAGAAGTCTTTGTATGGTTTGAAGCAATCCCCTAGGAGATGGTACTTGAAGTTTGATGCCTTTGTCTTGTCAATTGGATTTGTGAGATTGAAATCGGATCACTGTGTGTATTATAAATTTGACGGTGATCGTATTCTCATTGTTGCACTATATGTTGATGATATGTTACTCATTGGGAAAGGTAAGAATATGATTTCTGATTTTAAATCTTAGTTGTCAGCTCAGTTTGAAATGAAAGATTTAGGGGCAGCCAGGTACATTCTAGGAATGGAAATCAGAAGAGACAACCAACCGAAAACTTTGGTTAAGCCAGAGTATGTGAAGACCGTGTTGGATAGATTTAGCATGGCCGATTATAGACCATTGTGTGTTCTTGTTTCTTTGGGGACAAAGTTGTCTGTTGAGGATTGTCCAAAATCTCCTAGTGAGGTGGAGGACATGAGCAGAGTACCTTATGCTATGATGTTGGTAGTTTGATGTATGCATTCTGTTGATACTCATTGATTTGTGGATTCAGATTGGGTAGGTGGCATTGACAGCAGGAGATCCACTAGTGCTTATGTGTTTACACTATTTGGTGGTGCTATTAGTTGGATGAGTAAGCAACAACCTGTTGTTGCTTTGTCCATGACAAAAGCTAAGTACATGGCAGCAACTCATGCTTGTAAGGAAGCCATTTGGCTTAAGAGATTGTGTTCAGATATTGGTGTTGATGTAGGTCAGATCATGATCAGTTGTGACAGTCAAAGTACAATTTGCCTTGCAAAGAATCCAACTTTCCATGCTAGAACCAAGCACATTGATGTCCAGTTTCACTTCATGAGAGACATCGTTGAGGATGGAAAGGTAAATTTGGAGAAGGTAGATACTTTGAAGAATGTTACAGATGCATTGATGAAACCAGTGAGCACAGAGAAGTTCAGATGGTGTTCAGAATCTATGGGCCTCTCGGCCTATAGCAGTTAAATCTTGTTTTTTATATTGGCTCTTACAAGGCATTCGACAAGTGGGAGAATGTTAGGAATTAAGGTGTCTCAACCTTTGCAAGTTTCTAGCATTTATTATTTAATTGTATTTATTATTTTGCCTATTATTGTAATTTGGATGCAAATCCTATTTCGTCACTTTGTGGGAGTTGGCACAGTAATGTGCCATCCTACATGGAAGGTGACCACATGTATTTTTTGTCCTCATATGAGGAGATAGGCATCCACCTTGTGGTAGAAGAGTTTTTCCATGTGTCGGTATCTTTTGGGTGTTGTAAAAGGTTTATGACATGTAAAAGTTATGACAGATTCCTATGACAGAATATATGACATGTAAGGGCCAGAAATGGAAGATTATATGACAGGTGAAGACAAGTGTCTGAAAGCATCTTGCATGGGGAAGTTGGCACCCAAGTTTGACTATGACAAGGTTGTAAGAGAATTTTCTATTAATAGACAGTTATGATAGATTCTCTTACAACTGTAAGAGTTGTCATATATGATAGATTTTATGACATTGTAAGAGCATTTGTCATACCTTAATTGGGTAAATTTGGGGTGCCCAAGTTGGGGGGTTGTAAGGGATGAAAGAGAATCACTTACATGTGTCATACGCATGTTTTATGGCCTTGGAAATTGGGCCACATGGATTTGGACGAGTTCCTTGTGTGACTTGCTCTAGAAGCTACCTCCATTCATACTACTTCTCTTTATATACAGGTGCTTGGAGATGGAGTTTGTATCATAGGTTTACAGGTACTGTTATGCTGCCAGATTGACTCTAGACATGAGTGTCGAAGACCATTGAAGATTTCATTGCAAGTGTATTGTAAACATTATTTCAGATTTGTTAATACATTGTGCAGGTTTCTGAGTGTGGGGTTTTTCACTCGATAAGGGTTTTCCCCATAGTAAATCTTTGTCTCTCTTCTTCTATCTACATTTTGGTTCTTGTTTTTTGCTGCAATATCTCATGTTAATGGTTTAACATTGCTGTAATGGTTAGGATAAATTTGAATTTTCATAGCCCTCTCCTCAATAGATTAGTGTAGGAAGTGATTTCCGCACACCTAGCTTCCTTTCAGGAGGATTAGGTGGTGGTAAGGGTACTGAATGGCTTGCATGGACTAGGTTGGTATCTCCCTTATCAAAGGTGGCATTAGGACCCAAAGGCATTTGATCTTGTTGCAAAGAGTGACTTAGGGTCACATGTGTTTATTATGGAATGAATTAATAGGTTGATGTGACATTGACTTGGCATGTGGATGGACTAGGTTGGTATTGTTGGAAAGAATGTAGATAACTGAGAGGGGTGGGGTGAATCAGTTATCTTATAACTTTTCTATTTTTACTTTCTTTTCTTATCTTATCATTTAGTGTTATATCAAAACAAGGAAATCATAAGAACTGAAAAAGAAATTAACACATAACACAAAGATTTTTATGTGGAAACCCTGTTAAGGGAAAAATTGTGGGGTGACTAACCCAAGATTGTATTCTCTATTAAAATAATAAGAGTACAAATTTGGCACTTGCCAATTAGGGCTCACGGCTTGAGCACACTGCTCACAAGAGGCACACTGCCTACAAGAGACTTACAGTCTACAAATACTTACAGATGATACCAAGGTGTTTGAACTAGAGAACAACATCTATACATGTAGGAATTCAGTTTCGGTTAGGCACAGTATACTGATCTGGCACATTTGATTCTTCCTCTACTTAATATTGCTTTCTTGTTACATTCTGAGCTTGAATTACTGCCTCCACACTTGCCTCTACTTTTCTTCAAATTTAATCATTCATACTATCACTTACACACTCTCACAAGATTGAATCCATCGAGTATATATATCTGCATCAAGGATTTTCCACAACTTTCTAGTCGGCAACAAGAACACTTAAGATATTTGCAAGTTATTGTTCAATTAGTTGAATCCATGCTTGATTAGGGATGTGTATCAAAAACTTAGGCATATAAGTCATTAATCATGTTGGCCAAAAATTTATAATGCGACAAATTTCTTGATCAATACCTTTTACACATCCAGATTGAAGTCTGATACTCTATCAGTCAGTTCTTCCTCTATCTGCTCTACCTGACTAGAATGCAACACTTAGATGCTCATAGCGTTTTCATGCTTTATCACCGAAGGCTAAATCTCTGGAATACAATAGTCATGATACCCCTCTTGACTTGTCCAAGTCTGCAACTTACTGAGTTGCTCCATCTGAGAGATCTGGACTTGATTGTCAGACCTTGTTACATACTCTACTCTTGTTCACTAGACTAAAACAATCTTCAATCTAACTTTTGGTATAGGCATATTATGTACTGCAAATGTGTAGGATAGACTTTGTTTCCATCAATGACAACCCTTATGAAGCCACACATTGTCTCTTGCCAACAATCTCTCCCTTTGGCATTGATGGCAACACTTCGTGAAAAATGGCTAAGTGTCGGAATAACTCGCCCTTTGCTTGTGCTCTGTCTCTTGCACTATTTTACCAAAGCTCCCCCTTTGCTGGATTCCTCATTTTTCACTACTCTTCACTCCCCCTTTGACATCAATGGCAAAGGGCAGAATCCGCATACCAAAATTTTGCAAAAATTATTATATACATGGCCACATAAGTATATACAAATCATATGTTATACTTACATATACATAAGTATCCAGAAAGATTGTCTTCAACTGTATGATTTATACGGCCGAACTCCTCTTCATCCTATCCAAAATGGAGATGTGTCCACTTAACAAAAATTTCATATGCTTCTACCCTCTTTAAGTCTATTGGATCACTGGTCTGGGCTGTATTTTGTGCCTCTGTCAAGGCATCATGCATTGCCTCTAACTTAGGGTTGATTATCCCTCTGAGCTCACCCATTCTATCCAATATGTTCTTTTTCTCTTTAACTAGTTCTTTGATTTTATTTATTATAGCAATAGCTTGACATTCATGATTTACCAGAGAGGTAGTGAGGGGATCAAAATTCTAAGATAAACTTGTCAGTTTTCCTTCTTGTTCTTTCACTTTCTTCTCAATGTCCTCTGTCACTTTGGGCCAAGTTAAACAAAATTTGTATATATCCCCACCATCCTTAAGAGCATTTTCAAGGCTCTTTATTCCAATGCCTAAGGTTCTTTTATCATTAGCAATTAGCCCTTGTACTTCACTAAATCTCTTTCCCAAGAACTCTTTCTAGACCTTAGTTTCTGCCAATTTCTCTAAGGATTCAAAATGAGTGTTAACAAAATTGAATAAGTTTTTCAGATTACCAGATGGAGAGGCAGAAGAATCCTTTTGATAGGTTGTCATAATCTTCTCTAGCATCCTAGATTTAATTTCCAACATCTCACAATCCTCCATGTGTGATTTTAGAAGTTTCTCTTTTGCTTTGGCCTGAGCAAAAGATGTAACTTTCATTATCTAAACTAGAGAGAGTCGAAGTTTAGTGGCCCTTGAATCAACTTAGGTTCATCCAGCTCCATCATTTCTTTGTCTAGGAAATTATGTACTGACTCTGTAGTGTTTCTTGCTAACTCTACTTCCTTCCTTTCGGGGGCATCTGAACTGACTTACTTATTGACATCAATGGTATTTGTTTCTTCTATCTGTCCTTCCTCTTCTGGAACAGAGGAGTCTAATGCCTTAGATGACTCTTCATCATTTTTCTTTAATCCTTCAACATCCATGTTAGAAGGTTCTTCATCTATTTCCTCTACGATGGGAAGATTAAATCTCTTAAAGGCATTCCAGAGAATTTCTTTTGTTTCATTTGCTATTTGGTCAGTTTCTCCAATCATGAGTTTATTCATTTAGGACTTGCTTCAAAAATCTTTATGATCCTTAAAAACCATGTCCATTTGTTTTGGAGTGATAGAGGGACATGGCTGTATCACTATTTGCTCCCAGATCTCCAAGTCTTTTGCCTTTGCATTCTCTTTTCTTTGCTCCAATACATCTTCAAGGCTCTTTCGAATTAATGAAATTATTTCAATGAATGCTTTGTTATAGATATTCAGATACCTTACAATAGCTTCCTCTAGAATTCTCTTGTTAGTATCATTGTATTCGTCATAAAACTCTATCATCGGCTACAGGTTCCCATCCACAGTAACTGCCTTGATGATATTATCAATAGAAAGAGTAGGCTTCTCAACATACTCTGCTAACTTCTACTCCACATCAACTTTGGGGGATTTTACTTTTACTTTCTTCAATTTTCTAATCTCTACATCTAACTCAGTCTCATCATCATTGTTGAGACTCACATAGGTTCTTTTGGCCTTGGATTTCTTTCTCTTTTCTTTTGCAGATGAATGGGCTTTCGAATTTGTAGCTTTAGAGCTCCCAGAGGCATAACTCCTAGTAGTTCTAGTCCAGGTGGATGCTTCTACTAGAACTTGTTCTTTCTTTGCTTCCTCTTTTTCCCTCTCAATTTTCTCTATTCTTTCTTTCTTTGCAATAACAGCTTCTCTGGTGATGCCAAATTTCTCAGCTAGTTCTTCAACTTCTTTTCTCACCTTTCTTTTGTTTAATTCTTCAAAAGTGCCAAACCTCTCTACTTTGGGGTCCTTGAGTTGACTCAGTAAATGTTGAATACGAGTCTCCAATATATTTCCATCAACCTCATAGCCCATGGGCAATATCCATACTGTCCTTGGCTCAACTGCCTCTATTAGGCACTGATCAATATCTACCATAAAGCAGACTGTGTCTTTGTATTTCTCCACTATTGTTTTAGGAATTCTCTCTCTTGCTTGCATCATGCTCTGGAAGTTTTTGAAGTAACCCTAGAGAGTTGTCTTCCAAGTTTGAGTGTCACCAAGTTCATACAAGTAATACCTGATCTATATAGCAACCAGTTTGTTATTTTCCCAGATCAGACCTTTTGAGCCTGGTAACTCATTCATGAAGTAGAAAAACAAGCATAACACCAAATCACCATATTTGAAAGAGTTCTTTTTATCTTTCTTGATCTTTTGTAGGTTCTCCATCAACTGATTCAATAGGAGTTCACACAGGTCATAATTTGCATTCTCTCTTAGCATCTGGTATGCAGTGTAGATGGTAGTACCAGATACAAAGTTTTCTCTACTTGAATGGTAAATATTGTAACCAATCACAATTAAGGCAAACTTGACATCTGAGTCAGTGATGTCAACAATGGTCATTGCCCTCTTATCAAATTTTGAACTGGTGGCTACAGATACTATTTGATTCTTCACAGACTTAAGAGCAGGCAACCCACCAATGGAGTGCAAACCAATTATAGCTTTAATGGTATCTTTGGTTATTTTGAAAGGCCTCATTAACCACATGAAGTTATCATTGATCTTGCTTAAGATATACTGGACCCATTCATCCTCTCCAAAAGATAGAAAATGTATGCAATGTGCAAAATGCTTATCTTTTAGGGTCTGGAATTCCAGTTTCAGATCAAAGTTCTCATTGCTTAACTGATTGCGGTATAGTTTCATCAATTTTAGGTCTCCAAAGTCCTCAATGTTTGCATGTATATAAATCCTAATGTCTTCTACATGGAGAACACCATACGAGGTACAGGAAAATGCACCCAAAGGATCAATCTCAATAGATTTGTGAGGATGTTTCTTGAAAACTAGCCTTGGTCTCTCAGAAACATTTACAACCATAGGAGTAGCCATTCTAATCAACAAAGATTGGAGAGATTTACAAAAGAAATACCCCTTCATGCCTTAGGGTTTGGAGTGACTACTGGAATAGATTGCACTTGGATTCGATCTTCAACTGAGTTTGAGTGTTTTGCTAGATTTCTTCTTAGAGCTCTTCTCCCTTCTTCATGAGTGCAAGTGTTACAAATGATGGATGAGAAGCCTTTTAACCTTGCCAAAAAACCTAATTTCCCTTTGTAATAAATGCACAACTTAAGTCATCTGGTTACCCTGTATTAAGAGAGATTTTCTTGAATCACTGCGTGGATCTTAAAATCATTATCTATGAGGGTTGACAACATATCTTAACCTTTTTCAAACATGCCATAGGTCTACAGATTAAAACATTTCAATTTTGGATCATATCAGATCTATCTATGAAATTTTACTTTACTGGATAGCTGCCAATACAGGTTCTCCTCATAGTTTCCTCAAATTTGCATGCGGATTTATCAAATTTTGACTAGATGAATTTTAAATGAATCTCCTCAAACCCTTTAAATCACAACCTCTTATTCTAAATCAATGTGCCAAATTTAGACACTCACTAGCTGGCTGGAGGAAAAATGATCTTCTTTGTAGACCCCCCTAAGCCAGAGCTTACTTTTTAGTTTCTGGAAGGAATATCAGCGCCAAATTTCAGTGCGGATCCATCCCCAATATTCATTGTACTCTTCTTTACCCAAATCTTGCTCATCTCCTTCGAACTTCATCCACATTTAAGTTACCTTTGCCTTTATCTTGTTTTTGATCATGATCCACCAGACCTTTTCTATTTTGACTGTTGCTTCTACAGAATCTGGCTATGTGACTGGATCCATTACAATTGTAACACACAACATTTCTTTGTTTATTTGAATGATAACCTCTTGATCTGTACTCATTAGCTTTATGTCCAATTCTATTGCATACAAAGCATCTACCATTGAAAGAATTGTTCATTTGCATATTTCTACATTCATGAGATCTGTGACCATACCTCTTGCAACTAAAGCATTGACCAGAGAAGGATGGATTGATTTGATTCATTCTGTTTCTGCACTAGATTGCTTTATGACCCAACTTGTAGCAATTGAAGCAATATCCATTGAAAGAAGGATATCTTTGAGCATTTGGTTGTCTTATCGGAGGTCTTCTAGGCCCATTTCTTTGATTTCCTGATCCAAAGTTCTTCTAACCGGATCTAGAGCTTTCACCTTTCTCATATCCCAAGCCACACTTATCATCTACCCTCTTTTGACTTTCAAGAAGAACTTCAAGTTAGGCTGAGCTTATCTTGAAGTTTTCTTTGTATTCATTTGCAGATTGAAGATCTTGTTTAAGAGTGTCTATCTGGTTCTCAAGTTGTTCTTCATTATCTCTAGCTTCTTCAAAAGTAGATTCAAGATGCATGATTATTCTGTCCATTTTGTGGTAGTCCTCTAATTTCTCCCTGAGGGATTGTTTTAGATTATCTTTAATCTTTCTCTTTTCTTCAATTTCTTGAGTGAATTTCATAACCCCTGATTCCATTTCATGCCTTATCATAAAGACTTCTTTTGATAGCTTCTCATATAGCTTATTTTTCTCATTCAGATCCTCATCAGCATTATTGACCTCATTCTGATTTACTAATTTCTAGAGTAGTTCCTTTCTCTTTTTCACAAAATTACTAAGTTTTTCTTTCATCTCATTTATGAAATCATTAGCTTGCTTGAGTCTTTCTCTTAAATTGTTGACTTCAGAATGGGATTGTTCAAGATCATCTAGGGTAGATTGAAGTTGTTCTTTCATACCATATGCATCCATTGAGATTCCCAGATCTTCCACAAGCTCTTAGGCTTGTTCAGAGGAACTTAGCTCTTATACCAATTGTTGGAAACAATGTAGATAACTGAGAGGGGGGCTAAATCCGTTATCTTATAACTTTTCTATTTTTACTTTCTTTCCTTATCTTATCATTTAGTGTTATATCAAAACAAGGCAATCATAAGAACTGAAAAAGAAATTAATACACAACATAAGGATTTTTACATGGAAACCCTATTAAAGGAAAAACCAAGGGGTGACTAACCCAAGATTGTATTCTTTGTTAAAAGAATAAGAGTACAAATTTGGCACTTGCCAATTAGGGCTCACTTCCTGAGCACACTGCTCACAAGAGGCACATTGGCTACAAGAGACTTACATTCTACAAATGCTTACAGATGATACCAAGCTGTTTGAACTAGAGAACATCATCTATACATACATGAATTCAGTTCTAGTTAGGCATAGTATACTGATCTGGTACATTTCATTCTTCCTCTATTTAATATTGCTTTCATGTCACATTCTGAGCTTGAATTACTACCTTCACACTTGCCTCTGCTTTTCTTCCCATTTAATCAATCATATTATCACTTACACACTCTCAAAAGATTGAATCCATTGGGTATATATATCCGCATCAAGGATTTCCCACAACTTTCTAGTCGGCAACAAGAACACTTAGGATTTGCAAGTTATTGTTCAATCAGCTCAATCCATGCTTGATTAGTGATGTGTATCCAAAAATTAGGAATAGAAGTCATTAATCATGTTAGCCAACAGTGTATAATGCCACAAATTGCATGATCAATACCTTTTGCACATCCGGATTGAAGTCTGATACTCTATTCGTCAGTTCTTCCTCTGTTTTCTCTGCCTAACTAGAACCCAACACTCAGATGCTCATATCATTTTCATGCTTTGTCACCAGAGGCTAAATCTTTGAAATACATAGTCATGATACCCCTCTTGACTTGTTCAAGTCCTCAACTTACTGAGTTACTCCATCTGAGAGATCTGGACCTGATTGTCGGACCTTGTTACATACTCTATTCTTGTTCACCAGACCAAAACAATCTTAAATCTGACTTCCGGTATAGGCATATTATGTACTGCAGATGTGTGGGATAGACTTTGTTTCTATCAATGACAACACTTATGAAGCCACACAGTGTCTCTTTCTAATAGGTATGAAGTGGAGGGGGGTGACACATAGGATTGAAGTGGGATGAGTTGTTGTGGCTGTGTTGGTTGTATTTGACAAGTAGCTATGAACTATTGGGCTTAGACTAGGAGGCATTGTATTTGGGGTGATTTAATTTGTTGAAATTTTTGGAAGAGGGCTTGAAGTCTTTGTATGGTTCATTGATCTAGGGGTTGAGGAATTTGGTGAAGTATTTGGATGAGGTCTTGGAGTTTGGGTGCTAGGACATTGTTTTCAAATGTTGGCATGGTGTCACACATGTGCTTAAGTCTTTGCATTTCAATTTATTCCTCAAGGTATGCATCAAGATTCTTGTCATCATTGGAAGTAGGAGGGGCCCCTTGAACTATGATTTAAGGTCTTGGATTGTTCTCATGATTAGGATTAAGGAGGGGGCCTCCTTGAATTATGACCTTGGGCTTAGGCTTTGTCTCATTGTTGAACTAGAGGAAGGGACTCCTTGAAGTATGACCTTGGGGTTATGATTGGGCATAGGCTTGTTAATGATTAAGACCATTTTGACAAGTGTTGATTAGGACTAGGATGATATGGAATGATTTGGAATGAGTGACTGAATATGATGATTATGATGAAATTGATTAGAAATGTGAAATGATGATTAGGATATGATGTGGAATGACAAGATTGATGTAGAATGATGAAGGTATGATTAGGATGAATTTGATTGGAAATGTGAAATGATGATTAGGATGAAATTGATTGGGACTAGAATGAAGAGGATGATGTGTAATGATTGGGGTGACTAGAATGTGATTGACTAGATAAGCATGATGTGGAATGATGATTAAGATATGATTAGGATGAAAGTGATTAGATTCGAATGTGTTGGAAAGAATGTTTAAAATGACTTGTCTTTATGTGTTTGGTGTTTATAGCTTGATGTGACAATGTTCAAACAAATGATTACACATGTGCACACATGAACCACTCACGCAAGACATATAAGAAAGTTTGACTTTGAAATTTGAAGAATGTGATGATTAAGCAAGCATTTGAAGAAGACACATCAACATGCCCTAGGACTACTCAACTGGGGTATGGCTAATTAGGTCTTAATCTAGGATGCATGAGGTTGACTAAGGATGTGAAATGAAAGTGAAATCTTGCCACATAGTCAGGAGAAAGGGGTAACCCACCCTTAACCTTCACTTCCCAAAGGTATAAGGTTCTTTGGGGCTTAGCCAAGAGTGACAAGATTTTGGCTTCCAAAGAGGGTGTCTTTCGATTCACACCTTAGTTGAGGTCGTTCCCTTGGAGTGGTGTGTCTCCAAGCAGGTCTCCTAGGAATGGTATGACAAAATCAAACCAAGTGAGGTGTTTTTGATCTTGAAGATCACCTTGTGGTACGAGGAGAGAGCATACACATGCACACTTGATTCACACTCGCACTTATTAATTAACCCTTTAAGAAATCCAAATGTGTGGTGTGAAAATGAATGGATGGGAGGTGTTTTTGATTCTCAAGATTGTAAGAAGTGCATGAGAAGAGAATACACACCCCTAACCTCACTCAAATTCACCAAGCAATGAAGAGACTTATTCTTTTTAATCCCAAGTCAAAATGTGTAGGAAGACACTATTTAATTTTAATGCCTACTTTTGATGTGTGTTTGCAAGCAAATGTTCTTTTTATTCCCAAATTGAAGTGTGTTTGCAAACAAGATTATGATGAATTAAAAAGAGGTATGAAAGATGAATGGAGTGCACCTATAAATTTTCACTTCCAATCTATTGTGTGTACTGATCCAAACATTGTTCCAACTCAGTGTCATCACCTACAAGCCATGCAAATCCCAAGAAGAAACAAGTAAACTTGCAAAGGGAAGCATTATGTGAAAAATCAAGAATTTGATGAAATCTTATTAATATGAGAAAATATAGAAAAATGGATTACAAGAATATAAAGTAGATGAAATTCTAAGCACTTTTTTAAAAAATTTACAAAAATTGGATCAAATCTCCAATAGTTATGCTTGTTTGAAGTTTGAAACGAACATTGACTTTGACTAAGAAAAAAGCCTAATAAATGACATAGTTGCCTAAAATGGTTTTTTTCACTACGTACTTCTCTGAGTCATCTTTCCAGTGCTACAAATTTCATGAAAATCTGCCTCCATATGTTAATGTTATGACAAAAAGAAAAAAAATGCCTTATTAGGGCATGTAGGAGGAAGAAGCAAACCCTGGCGGTCTGCACCTAACCACTAGTGGTTAGCGTGAAATGTGGTCACATGCATGGGTTTGGGTGCTTGACAGTTTCCTCACAGTTAGTAAGAGTAGTGCACTTGGTCATTCATATGACCAAGGGCCGAGTAAGGCAAAAAATTAAAAACGAGGCCAAGGGATGTAGCCCACATCCCTCGTGACTATCTCGGCTGACTAAGACTATCCCGAAAGGCAAGGTTGACTTAAATAGTTGACTAGGACATGTGCCAAAAAATCTGTTGGGATAGGAATATTTCAAAATTTTCCTATACTCCTATCCACCGCATGTCCAACAGTATCAGAAAATCATACGCCCAAAATCATAATAGCCGCTGATAAATTCCATAAACATAACATGATTTTTACCACAAATATTTATCTCACCTCTCAAACCGTAGTATAAAAAGGGGCCTCAGTTCTTTGATTTCAGCAAGACCTTAGTTTTTATACTGATCCATGTTCCATTTGAGGCGAGCTAGATGTGTATCGGCATGTGGATAATGGTCGAAGTGAAAGTTTCAGAAACCTCCAATGAAAGAAGTAACATCGATGACCCCTCATTAGTAGAAGAGTCCCCAGTCACGCCGAATTAATCAAATGTGAGGGTTATCAGGATGAGAAAACGTTATCAGAGGATACTTCGAACACTCCCCTGATAGCATAGACCACACCGATGAGAGAATTCGGTAAGACTCCTACCGAACAACCCATGGAACAACCCATGTATATGGAGGATATGACTCATTAGCAAAAGTTAACAGATCAAAGTAGAGTTTACAAGTCCTGTCGAATCTATAGTCACAACGATGAAGTATTTTGGTGACATGTGATGATGATCATTCTAATGAAGGATAAAAAGAAAGGCATCAGGGAAACAACTAGGATCGGATAATTCGAATGAAGTCATCTCGATATTATATGTTATTCCAATGAAGATAGTGACCACACTCATCACTAAGACTCTTTCCGACAAGTTATAAAGACAAGTGATATCGGTATTGATTTCTTGAGTCTTACTGATTTCACTAACTTGCCCCATAAAGAAAAGCTAATAAACATTTCGACAAGACTTATACCGATATTTATATCAGAGATATTTAAAATATCAGAGTATGATGTTGATCTCAAAATGATAATGTAAGTCAGGCCGACAACAACTCCTGTGCTCATTTCTATATCGGATAAACCTTGAAATGTCTTGCCAATATAGACATATATATGTTTTCATAAAGGGTGATATCGAGGAGACAAAATGAAGGGTCACAATGATTGCATCATCTGCAAATGTTTGCGCCATAAGAAGCTATTAGATCACCCCAACATTACAAAAGTCCCACTGATGAAGGATGTTATGACAATGTGACATCTCACAGCGATTATGAAAATCAATGCATTGGAAGTATTAATTACAGGCCGAGAAGAAATCCCCTGAAGAGTCATTCGAAATTATTGCAATTGAGTTCAAAAGAATTTTCTAAGAGGAGCACATAAGCAAGAACTTGGAGAAGAGAACAAAGGAGTTTGATCATCATCTCAAACAATAGGTACATACATAAGAACCTCTATGTGGTGGATTCCAATTTGAATTTGCTATTTAGAATTATAATGCAGACTCCAATAAAGGGCAAAGGTAGAAAATAGCAAGGTGAAACTAGTAAGCCTAAGAAATAGAAAATTGACAAAAGCCCTAATGAAAAAATGAAAGAAAGAAAACTAAATCAAGATTTGATAGACCAATTGCCTGGGTCTACCCCTAAAGCCCAAAGGTCTGCACAACTCAGGGTAGAGATAGAGAAATTAGAAGACAAATGCAAATACCTAGGAAATGTATGGACACCAATCAGAGGCTATGATTTGTTCAAATTCCATTATGATAGAAGATTTAGGAATGTCCCAGTGTCTAATCCATGGCATTTGAATTTGGGAAAATTGGTTGTCCCTGATGTGTTTGTAAATGTGGAACTCCTAAAACTTTTGGCTAAATATTACAATCCTAGCTTGAAAGCCATATGCACTCCACAAGGAGAGCCTGTTACACACTTGTCCAAAATGACATTTGTGAAGTATTTGATTTGGATGATTTGTGTACACTTCCCATAGTATATGAAGATTTGGACAAAGAATATTGGAGGATGGACACCACATACAATGGATGGAGATTGCTTCTCCACATGCCTAGGGTAGAAGGAACAATAGTGCCTTTTGACGATAATGATGGACCTCCATTCCATGTGTCCTTGTTTGAACCGTATATGCAATACACATATTATTCCATTGGCCAAGTCCTAGGGTCAGAGGTTCTTGATTTTATGATGATTCCATTAATGGTGATAGCCATAGATATCTAGTGTCATAATGCTAGGCATTTTGGCTATGCTGCTTATGTTTTTAGAAAGATTGATTCCAGTTTAATTGCAATTAAGAACAATGCCCCAACAGTCTCCTTTGAGCATTATTCGCTCCTCATGCATATGGTATTATACTATGGCAAGGAAATTAGAATATGGCCAAGTGAACTTAAAATTGCTCAACTAGACAAAAAGGGGCAAAAGTCACCTATGCAAATGTGGACAAGGATATGGGATAGTAGGTTTGCCCACTCCAATTACATTCATTTTGAAGAGTATTTTATAAAAGTGTTGTATAGATACTTTAACCATCCTTGTGAATATTCACTATTGAATGAAATAAAAAGGTTTCTCAGACTAAAAGATTTTGGTGGTCCCCCAACTGTCACGCACAACTAGGGTGATTGGTATTGCTTTGAGGATTCAACCATGGTCAGGATTTATGGTTTTGAAGATACCCCATTCATATTGCCCAAGACAGTTCCTGATAGGATTGCCTACTTAGAGATAGTTAGGAAAATGAACTATTCTAATGTGATGAACTTGATTGCCTTTGACAAACAATCATTCATGCTGAGTACTCTGTGCTTCAGAGATTTTACTATGGTGTCTAAAGAGGGTTATTGTCTCATCAGGGACAACTTAATGCATTACAAGATGAGGAGCGCAGAGGCGAGAAAAGGATTTAATCTTGAGGGTTTCATTGATTTTGCTAGGAGAAAACATAATCTTAGTGGATATACACATATTCCGTATCCACATGATGATATTATTAGGAACATGGAAGATGGTAAGGTTGAATTGATAATTGAAAAGTATAAGAGAGAACTAGATGAGAAGAGGAAACAACTTGTAGAAATAGAGTTGTTGTCTTCTAGTGATGAAGAATCTACAAGAGAAGAGGAGGTACATGAACAAACAACCAAAATCTCTAAACAAAAAATGGAATGTTATTAGTCTCCTAATAGAGAGCAAGATGAAGAGTGGCCTGATGATGAGGATCCTAGACAGTTAGCATATGATTCTTTTATTGTAGATGATCAATTTATTCATTCTCAAGAATTTAATTCATTCTCAAGAATTTAATTCATTTTTGTATAAATGCAAGGGTAAAGAACTCAGGGAATCAATTGAAGATGTCACAGCTAATAATGAAAAATAATTGATGAATATGTTAAAAATAATAGTAGACAATGAATTGAGGGATATGACTCCTAACAGAGGTAGACAGTTGCTTAGAGAAGCAGGTGTCATGATATTTCCTTGACTTGACATAAATTCTACCTTGGTGTTTGATAGTTTCTTGCACAATACTAATGACAAGTACAAACTCACTCCTAAGGGTGTAACAGAGGTATACATGAGTACAAAGTATAACAATGATGAAAACTCACTCTTGATATGGGCCTTATACCCTCCTCATAAGAAGACATCCATTATAGATACTGAAAAAACTTTTGGGCATATTATGACTTTGAAAGCAGGAGAAATTGATCCTTTGATTAATGCAGATATTGGTATAAATGTTGTGAAATTAAATAAAGCACAGGCTCAAATGCTAATCAAGGAACGAGATGCATATAAGCTAAGTTGTGAAAGATTGACAAAAGAAAATGATTTTGTAAAAGATACTGTCAAGAATGCCTTTGAGGATTAGTTAAAATATTGACCCAAGGAGAGACTTCACAAAGTGCCCAGTCACCATCTATTGATCAAATAGCCCAAGTTCAAATTGACACACTTGCAAAAGTACTATAGAATAGACATATCAATATGATGCATTGGATGAACAAATTTTGGGATGTCTATTCTGAAAACCATAAGGTAATCCAAGAACATGAAAGGTTAAACAATAGGCTTCAAGAAAAACTCCACGAGATACAAGGTAGGGATGCTCCTAACACAATAGGTACCTCAAGTGCCAAAGAATTGATCGAACAACATCAAAAATATCAATACCAGCTTAAAAATGATGCCAAGGAATGTGTTGAGGCTTCAAAGGAAGGTATACCCACATTGTTCAAAAATGACAAGGAGCTGAAGAGCAAAGATGAATGGAGTAAAGAATGCCAAGTAATATTACATGAAGCTTTGGAAGCTCTCAAGGATAAGGACTTAGCATCTGGGGAGGCCTATAAGCATCTGGAGAAGATGGTGACAATGGATTTAATAACTAGAAATGCTATTGAATTTACTAATATACATCGAAGCTAAGACTACCTAGATCATGTTGCTCAGATATACCTATGGCTTAATAGGCCTTAGGGTCATTATCTTTGTTTGTTGTTATGTTAATCATTTTAATTCTCAAAAGACATTTTGAAGAGTTATGTCTCTTCAAAACTATTTCTATATAAGTTGGACATATGATGATCAATCATCGTCAGCAGTAGGAGATAATAGAAGAAGTTTATAATATTTTAAAAGGACCATGTTACAAGTATTAAATTAAAGAAGTTGATAGAAAATCTCTGATTCTGTAGTTTTATATTGGCATCAATTGTTTCTTGAAATTATTCAGTTATTTGGTTGTCTCCAGTTCAGTATTTCCTTATTATTCAATTTGATATATCAAGTATATATTTAATTTGTCAATGCACATTTGATGTATTTGTGTGATTTGATTAATTGGTTTCCTTAAAAGGAATTAAAATCCTTCTGTTCAATCACAGTAATCTAGAAGTGCTGATTTGGATCATTAAGAAGAACCATATAATTAGGATTATCATTGTGTCTCCAAGTTGATATTATCTATTGTTCTTGTATAGTTCATTCAATTGGTTCCTTCAAGAAAGGATTAAAATCCTTCTGTGAATAACAAGAAACTTGATTGTGTCAGTTGGATATTAAGAAGAGTTTGTCAATCATTTCCCTACATGTTTATACTAGTTATAAACCAAAGTATTGTGCCAAACAGTTAGAGTTATCACCCAAAATAAGCCACTGGTCTTAGGTTTTCATTTGACTCTATTTACCCAACAAGGCACTGGTCTTATGTCGATTCATCATTTAGTTTTATCTAAAACCTATCCATTAGTTGAGCATAGTCATGAAAATTACCTTGATATTGCTTATACAATTTATACCAATCATTTCTCAGATCCATTAACTTAGTCAAAGCACTTACACTCATCAAATCTGCTTCAACTTCGAAGGTCCACCCGCCTAGGTATAGCAGTGCCTAAAATGCAGGGAGTCATCAACCTTATAAGTTAACTCTGTCAAGTTAGTTCAAAAATGTTGCCAATCTGATCATAGAGTCCAGCATCCTCTTATGATTTGCAACCTGCATTTTTGAGACCTAACAAATTGGTGACTCTACCAAGGAACCAAATACAAAGTGCCTTGGTAAGAGGCCATTCTTTTATAGAGTCAGAAATTTCAAGAATACTAATTGGTAACTTTGCTGGCAAGAAGAATCTGGAAAGATAACTTATAACCTTTTCCTATTTACAAAAATAGGTGGCAACTCTAGAACCTGTTATAACAGAAAGTTAGTATCAAATGGATGGTAGAAGATTCAAGATGGAAGGGAAGAAGTTACAATCATCCCCACCAATTAGAACCATTCCCAAGAAAAATAGAGCATCAAATTATTTTCATCAGAATAATAATCAGGAGGGTCAAGAGGATAATACAGAACAAACTATCATAACTCACAATAGTTTTAACCCTTTGCATGAATCAAATAAGAATTTATCTCAAACCAATGGAGTAACTGATGATATATTGGCAAAATACAGACTTGATCCTCAAGAACAACTTGAGTATGAAGCACATGCCATGAAGGAAATTAATCAGAGGCAAGCGGAATATGATTATAAAATGTCATTACAATAGGAAGAGGGGGTGAAATATGGATTCATGAATCAAGAGGTGAATAAAAGTCCAAAGAATACAAGAAATATAAATGAAGTGCAACATAATGTGCTTAAACTCTAGGAAGAACTTGAAATGATCAGGATAGAGGAAACTTCAAGATGCTATTAAAATAGGAAATTCAATAGATAAGGAATAGGACTAAAATAGCTGCCCCAAAATATATACCTCTGCATAGAGGGAATACTTTGAGGAGCCCAAAGAAAAACCTGCACCAAAATACAAGTGGCATTTCCAATCTACAAGCATCCAGAAGTCATGTTCATCAAAATACTCTCCCAAATAATCCTAGACTACCTCTCATACATAACACCTCTCAACATATGGCTAATCCATACCCACCCCCTAGCCAACAATATTGTAGACCACAAAAACCTCATATGTACCCCCACATAAACCCACAACAACAACATGCTTATCATCAGCCTCCATGCAGATATAATTACTACCCTAACCCACCACCCTTGAATATTCCACCCCAAAACCTCACAAACATATGCGGGCAGTTTGATCTGACTAGATATCAATTGTATCCATACCCTATTGATAGTAGTTGGAGGAATATAGTTCCCAAGTTCACTAGAAATAGTGCAGTATCAGCTAAGGATCATATCAGAAGCTTCAATGCCTTCATACAAGATATTAGTATGGATTATGAGGATGTTAAAATGAGTTTATTCATGATGTCTCTGACTAAAGATGTAAGAGAGTGCTTTAAGAGCTTACCAGATGCCTCAATCAGTTCCCTACCAGATTTCCATAGTCAATTTAAGGAGCAGTATGGCAATTAGTATGCCCCTAAGTTTGCATTGCATGAATTGATAAGCATCCAAAAATACCAAAATGAGTCAGTATATGATTTCAATATGAGATTTTCCAAGTTACACAACAAAATACCACATGGATCTAAATTGACTGATCTAGCAGCATTAAGTATTTATTTGAAAGCATTTGATCCTAAGACAGGGTACAAACTGAGAAATTAGTGCCCTATGACCCTAGCTGAAGCACAGAAAGTGGCATTACTATTGAAAACAATAGAAAGGTTGCAGGCATGGTTAGCAAAAGAGATAGTCCCAAAATTCCTCAAAACCCAAATATTCAACAGAATAAATAAGAAGGTCAGCATAGACATGTTGCATGATATGCTGTATAATACAAATTGGAAGGATGGGAGACCTATTGAAGACAGTAGAAAGCAACATTATGGCAAAGATACTCCTGACCCTCTAAAGAGAAATGGGGCACATATGGTAGAAGATAAACCTTGGTGTTTGGTGTGCAATTTATCACACTCACCTGAACATTGTGTAGTGGCTAAAACAATACAACAAGAAGAAGTATTATACAACTATAACAGAGATAATCACATAATAAACATGATGCAAGATACACCATACTTATTGAATGAAGACTATTTTTCTACAAAGGAAGAGGGATATGAATATGATGTGGGGAACCAGAAACATCATATCAACATGGGAAAATAAGAAGTATTCTCAGATCAGGAGGATAGCTATGAGGGACCTACTTATTATCATAACAATTAACCATATGATCAGTAGAGAAAGCCCATTGAAAAGGAAAGGGAAGTTCTTACAATAGCTACAGTTTCCCAAGATAAAAATGCCTGTAATTTAAGAAACAAGATAGTAAATTTAGAATAGGGAACACCTGGGAGTGTCTTTATAAAAGGTCAAAATTACAAAAGGAATAATGCAAAGTCCTCATTTAAAGAACCAGAAAAAATTGAGTAGAATAAAACAAAAGATAAATCACCAAATCAATAAAAAGAACATATAAAGACAGAAAGGAATGATCAGACTATAGCCCATTCATTTGACATTGCTCATGCAATATCTCAGGTGAAGATATCAGTACCACTTTTGGAAATGATGAAGATAGATAAATACAAAAATACAGTGGTTAAAGTGATTTCAGATATACCAAATCAAAAATATAAAGAATTAGATAATAGAACAAACAATGTTCACCAAGAAACATTCCAAATTCTTGAAGTATATCTAGGTGATACCCTAACAAAGAACCCCTCACAAGTGGACCCTTTCTACACCACCTTATTAATCAAAAATAGGCTAGTGAGGAACTGCATGATTGATTTAGGTGCAACCATGAATATCATGCCAATAGCAGTCATGAAAGAACTGGGAATGTGGGTTGACACTACATTTGGTAAGTGTTATGCGATGGACAATAGGTCTATCCCAGTTGTGGACATTATGATGGATGTGGAAATAAAACTAGCTTCATACCCTGAAGCACCCTATAATATTGATATCACTGTGGTTGATATTCCACCATATTATGGAATGCTCTTATCAAGACAATGGGCTACAATGGTAGGAGGGAATGTCCAATTAGATTTATCATATGCTACAATACCGGTGGGAGGTAAAGAGATCAAGTTGTGTAGGGAGCCAAGATATGAGAACATCATAGAACGCTTAGATCAAAATCAAATAAATCTATTCTGTGATATAGATTTGGGAACCTTCAATGTTAAAATAAGTCAGCCAAAATTGCAAAACACTGATCCTATACATATAGAATCTAACAAAGAGGAGAATGATGTGTGGAAAATGTATTTTGATGGTGCGTGTAGCAAAATGGGAAATGGGGTGGGAGTATTATTTATTTCACCAACAGGTAAAACTTTAAAATACTCATTCTTATTGACATTTGATTGTACAAACAATGTAGTGGAATATGAAACTTTGCTCATAGGTTTGAATATTGCCATCAAGCATAAGATAAGAAAGCTGGCTGTATACAAGGATTCAGAATTACTTACTTCTCAAGTAAGAGGGAAATACTTATCCAAAAACAAGAGGTTGAAGCAATATAGAAATGATGTCTGGGATGATGTTGAGTTGTTTGATGCCTTCTCAATCAACTGGATTGATAGATCAAAAAATATTATGGCAGATTTTCTAGTGAATATTGCATTAAAAAGAGATGATATCACATTGGGAGGTATTATAGAAATTGAATTCAAAACTAGACCCACTATCCCAGATAATGTCCATAACTGGCAAGTGTTCAATAATGATACCGATATAATCAAATTCTTACATTGTGTCGATCACTATGAAAACCAAGAGATTGATTTTAATGAGTTTGTGGAAGAACATGATGGAAAAGAAACTCTCTTTGGTCAAGAGATAGTTCAACTAAAAACAAACAAAATACCTAATGGATTCATAGCATTGGAGAAAGTGTTTGATGGATGTGACAGATTTAAAATGAAAGATACACTTGTAGTACATAACAATCTTGAAGAGATTAATTTGGGGATGCAGGCAGCCCCAAAGAATGTATACATTGGAAAGAAGCTCAATCCCAAAATCAAGAGCATGCTCATCAACTTTCTTAGGAAGTATAGACATGTATTTGCATGGTCATATGATGATTTGAAAGCATATAGGGAGGATCTTTTTCGCATGAAATACCATTGAAGCCAAATGCTAAACCATTCAGGCAAAAGCAAAGGCCTATTAATCCCACACTAGCCCCTAAAATGTTTGAAGAACTAACAAAACTAAGAGATGGAGCTATTATCAAACCCATTAGACATTCTTCTTGGGTTTCCAATTTGGTACCTATCAGAAAGAAAAATGGTGATATTAGATTATGTGTGGACTTCAGGAATCTAAATAAATCCTCTCTTAAGGACAACTATCCCCTTCCTAACATGGAAGCAGTACTGCATAAGGTGACAGGGTGTGAACTATTGTTAATGATGGATGGTTTCTCAGGATATAATCAGGTGAAAGTCAAAGAATCAGAACAATATAAGACTGCATTCACCACACCATGGGGAACATATATGTATTTAAGAATGCCATTTGGACTCACGAATGCTGGAGAAACATTCCAAAGAGTGATGGATGTGGCCTTTGCAGAACTGATTAACAAAATCATGGTAGTATATTAGGATGGCATGGCAACATATTCTAAAAAGGCTAAGGATCATTGTACACATTTAGAACAAATTTTTATTAAATCCTTAGAATATGCAATTTTGTTGAATCCTAAGAAATGCCATTTTGCAGTAACAAAGGGTAAGCTGCTTGGTCACATAGTCTCAAAAGATGGAGTAAGAATGGATCCAGAAAGAGTGAGATCCATTGATCAAGTTACCATTCCTAAGAATGTAAAAGCCATACAATCATTCTTTGGCAAAATCAACTTTGTCAGGAGGTTCATATCAAATTTTGTAGAGATTATTAGTCCCATATCAAGAATGTTAAAGAAGAATTTAGAAGTGAACTGGACAGCAAAAACATTAGAGGCATTTGCTACCATTAAGAAGGCAATCAAGGAATCCCTGATTCTGATATCTCCTAATTTTAGTAAGCCATTTTAGTTATTCTCATTTGCCTCATATCATATAGTTGCATCAGTAATGTTGTAGAAAAATGATGAGGGACATGAACAACCCATTTCATTTTTTAGCAAGTCTCTTCAAAATGTAGAATTAAAATATGACATAGTTGAGAAATAGGCATATGCATTAGTGAAAGTAGTCAAAGCTTTTAGGTCATACTTGGTAGGAGCTAAACTAATAGCATATGTGCCTAATGCTACAGTGAAAGATGTATTAATCCAAACTGAGGTCACGGGAAGAAGATGCAAATGGATTAATAAAATTTAGGAATTTAATATTGAAATCCAAATTACCAAACTAGTGAGAGGACAGGGTCTTGCTAGACTAATGACCAAATACAATCTTGAGGCTTCTCAGATATGCAATACTGATGATGTTAATAACATGAGTTCTAGCATTGAGCATACTCCATGGTATACTGACATCATATATTATATGAAACATATGAAATGTCCTGAAGGATATGATGATAACAAGAAAAGGACACTTAAATTACAGGCTTCAAAATATGTATTTATCAATGGAGATCTTTAGTGGAAAAATAGGGATGGTATTCTACTACTATGCCTAGATGAACATCAGTCAAAGCCTGTCATGAAAGAATTACATGAAGGAGAGTGTGGAAGGCACTTCTCAGCAAAAACTATAGCTCACAAGATCCTGAGGGCTAGATACTATTGGCCTAGAGTTTTTAATGATTCATATAATAATACAAGAAAATGTGAGGCATGCCAGAAATTTATAGGAAAATTAAAATATCAGGGAGCACTACCCTTGAAACCTATGCAGGTGGAAGTTGCATTCTACCAATGGGGAATTGACTTCATAGGAGAGATTGCAAAAAAGTCCAGTAGAGGACACATATGGATTTTAGTGGCAACGGATTACTTCACAAAATGGGTGGAAGCAATACCAACTAAACAGGCAAGAAGCAAAGTGGTGACAAACTTTTTAATGGAAAACACTATGTTTAGATTTGGCACACTAGTGAGGTTGATTATAGACAATAGAATGTGCTTTAGGTCTGATGAGTTCAAAAATTTCTGTAATATATATGGCATCACTGTGTCTTATGCTGTCCCTTATCACCCACAAGCAAATAGGTAGGCAGAATCTAGTAATAAAAATATTTTGAAAATTATAAAAAGAATGTTGGAGGGAAACAAAAAGGCATGGGATTCAAAGTTGAGAATGGTTGTGTGGGCTGATAGGATTACTATAAAGAGAGCAATTGGAAGATCCCCTTTTGAATTAGTGTATGGAGTACAAGCAAGGATGCCACTAGAAAATCTTCCACCAGTTTACAAATTTGTTCTTCAAGAGGATTTAAATATTCCTGAACCAATGGAGGAAAGAATAGAACATCTTGCAGAACTTGATGAGACAAGGAGAATAGCTGAAAAGTAGAACATCAAATTACAATCACAAGTAAAATACCTTTTTGACAAAAAAACCAAGGATAGAAAATTTGGGATAGATGACTTTGTATTGATGTGGAATGCCAGATGCCAAGAAAAAGGAAAGCATGGAAAATTTGAAGCCCTATGGTTGGGTCCTTTTGTTGTCATTGGCAAAGGAGGAGATGACTCCTACTATCTACAAAATATGTCTAGAGAAGAGTAGGAACTGCCAGTGCATGGACAGTTCTTGAAACCTTTCTTTTCATGAAAATATCAAAATCATGCACAAAGAGAAATAAGTGTTGCTAGTGCATGTACAACTCTTAAATAAATCTCAAAATATTCTTATTCCATGCACAATAGTTTAGGGTAATTAAGAGAAATTAGGATCTTCCAGTACATGGACAGTCCTATGAATCTCTCAACAATAAAAAAAATCTTTTCCATGTACAGCAGTATAGGATCATCCCCGTTCTACATCATTATCATTTCCAATTCCCATTCTCATTTCATCCATATATATATATATATATATTCCTAAAATTCTGTAAAGTTGTCATCCCCAATAAATAAAATACATGGTCTACTCCCCCAAGAGATCTGAATTCTTATTATACCTGCAAGGGGTATACATCCCAGACAGAGCCACTATTGGGACATGAAAATTTCAAAATTTTCCTTTATTCCTGTGATAGGTGAAAGTCAGGTGTGGCAGATCAGACATAGTCATGAAACCCTAACCCTACCATCATCAAGGAATCTAACCTAAATGAAATCAAAGGATAATGCAATTCAAGCATAACATCACCTAGACCGTGCAATTCCTTGTTTGAGAGAGAGATGTAGACTGCTTCTTCAACGATAAGCAATTACAAAGCTGAAAGCTGCCATTGATGGATGATAAAAGCTCAAATGCTCAAGATGATAATGGAGTTGCTATATGATTGCTGGATTGCTGGATACTATATGATTTCTGGATCTCTCATATGGAGTGAGAGGCTGTTTATATAGAACTCAACCAAGATCAATCAACGGTGGAGATTCAGAGGCTATGTGAATGGCTAAGATTGAAAGTTACTAAATTTAGGTCCAATTAGTTGTGCATGTGAAAGATTTTAAATGAAAGTTGTCTTACAACACATGATAAATGGGAAATGGACAAGTGTTGAAATGTGATAAATGATAAAGGCTTAATTCAAATAAAGTATTTGAATTAATTGGGATATGAGTTGGAAATTAATTAAATAAATAAAATTTATTTAATTAATATGATAAATGCATAAAATGGGATAAGACATGATGTGGAATTAATTAAATAAATACAATTTATTTAATTAATTGGCTAAGTGAATGTGAATGGGATTTTAATTAAATAAATAAAATTTATTTAATTAATTGGATAATGGATTAGTGATTTAACAAAGTGTCGCTAGACATGGACAAATTTGGGTGTCTACATTTTGCCCCTCTTTGATACAATGTTCGATAGAACGTTGTGTCAAAGAAGATGTGAGATACGTTCGATAAACAAGTTATGCCCCAGTGTAACTGGCAGGTGATGCCCCCTCGAGAGGTAAGCCAGGCGAACCAGGAAGGGCTGGGTTGGCTCTCGATAGAAGAAAGGGCGAAAAAGAGGGCAGACGCGAAGGAAAGGGGGGTGGCATGGAAGAAAATAGGCTGTGGTATAGAAGAATTAGGGTTTGGAGAAGGGCTATAAGTAGGTGCTTCAAGGGCAAATAGGCTCATTTGTGCTCATTTGTGCTGAGAAACCTAGAGAAATCCAGAGCTCCTGAGAGTGAGAGTGGCAGAGCTAGCAGGATGGTGATTCCACGCAGAGATCATCATGCGGAGCGGGTGAGGACACATGGACGACCAGAGGGAGCAGGCGCACCGGTATGTCGCAAAACTTTTCCCAAAAGCGTGCATTTAATAGCCTAGAAGCGTAATTAATTCACACACGTCACCAAAAGCGACTAGTTTCGGACATGGCACATATAGGTCGCTTATGTAGGAGTAGAGGTCGCTTAGAGTATTTCAGGTCGCTTATGGGCGCGGGTAGGTCGCTTAGGGAAAACGAGGTCGCATCCTGTCAGCGGGAAAAATGCAGTCGAAATGCGCGTATGGAGGGAAACTAGTCGCTTATGAGCAGATAGTAGTCGCATAGGGTAGTTTAGCTCGCATAGGACTAGAAACAGATCGCATATGGGAGATAGCGTGCGTATAGGGCGAAAATGGTCGCTTAGTGTGAGTTGGCTCGCTTATGATGAGAAAATAGGCGCATATAGGAAAAGGGCTCGCGTGTAGGGTAAAAAGACTCGCACATAGGATATGGCTCGCATATAAAATAAGGATGAACGCATATGGTAATAGTGTCGCTTATAGGAAAACAGTAAGCGCATATGTAAAAGAGGTCGCGTTTGGTCAAAACAGAGGCGCATGTAGTAACATGGGTCGCTAGTGAGCAGGAAAAGGTCGCATGTGGTAAAGTGAACCGCATATGGTAGGTGTAGAATAAAATAGCAGATAGATAGGCAGATTTTGATATGAAGGATTAATGGGATGGACTGACAAGGGTAAATCGATGATGCAGGATGTACTACCGCCTTTGCTATCACGGGAGCCCCATCCGAGAGATTTGCGGCTAGTGAGACGGTTGGATGCAGAGGAGCTGCTGGTGTTAGAGATCCTGGGTTTGGAGCATGTTTCACGATTAGAGCCAGTTCAGGCACATCGAGGGTTGATGACTGTGATGGTGGAGCGATGGATGAGCGAGCACAGTTCATTCTTGTTACTGACAGGTGAGGTGACCATCACCTTAGAGGATGTGTTCTGGATTTTGAGGATTCCGATAGATGGGGATCGTGTAGATTATGATCCGGAGATGGGCCCAGCGGCATTCAGGAGATTGTTTGGGACACCAGACATCGGAGCAGAGGGTTCAGAGATACCGATGGGGAGGATGGAGGAGCTCTGTGACAGGTTGCAGCGGGTGGTAGTGGCTATCATTAGATGGCTAGTGGGTGATAGGAGAGCCAGAGGGTTTCCTGTAGGATGGGGGACAGTGATGGAGGGCATGTTCTCCTATGGCACGAGATATGCATGGGCAGAGTGCGTGTTGGGACAGCTCTATCATTACCTGCATGATTGTGCATATATGTTCGGAGCCAGTATGTCAGCAGGAGTGACAGTTTTGCACGTATGGGCTTATGAGCACATTCCGGTGACGAGACCAGAGGGATGGGTTGCTAGAGCAGCAGGAGAGCCATTTGCACGGATGTATAGAGGAGCCTTGACATATCGACAGCGCCGAGGGGTGGTATACTGGCGGCGGAGGTTGGATGAGATAGACAGATTTGTATGGAGGCCATGGCTAGGATGTGAGCAGTGGGAGGAGGAGGATGCTGAGCTTGCTTATGCGAGATAGGCGAGGTACATTTTTGGATGTGGCGTGTACATTATAGAGCACTATTTGCCAGAGAGAGCCCTGAGACAGTTCGGAGAGGCACAGGCAGTACCTGTAGGTGATGCCATTTTTGGGAGGACGAGACAGGAGGTGTTTGATTGGGGTCCAGAGGTTGTGGTGGACACAGCCTTGGCAGAGAGAGATGGATTGCAGCCAGTAGCATGGCAGTGGAGACAGGGTCCTACAGATCCAGGTACATTGCCAGAGTATGATGCACACTGGGCGACAGCTAGGCTGACTCGGTTGACACGGGATGGAGAGATTGGGGAGATTGGGATGGAGAGACCAGTTCGGAGGTGACGACGGCGGGCTCCACCAGCACAGGCAGTAGTGCCAGCTGCACCAGGGATACAGATGCCAGGGCAGGTGCCAGGTCATCCTGCTATATTAGCACAGCCACAGGCACAGATCGGAGCAGGGGATGATGTGGGTATTCAGCAGCTGCGGAGATGGATCAGAGAGGAGAGGAGATGGAGGCAGCGGGCACAGATGAGGCTGAGGAGAGTGGAGATGGATAGGCATCAGGCCGTGATCAGTCTGAGGCATGCTAGAGCACAGGCACAGGCTTATCAGGCTCAGCTACAGTTGGGAGCTCAGAGAGGAGATGGACAGGATGATGGTGCTCTCGCTAGAGTTACAGGAGAGAGGGATACAGCTAGGCAGCATGAGCAGATGATGAGGCTTGAGCGAGATACTGCAGTACAGCAGGAGCAGGCTATGAGAGCAGAGAGAGATGGTCTACGAGCTGAGAGAGATAGGGCAGTACAGCAGCTGCAGGTTATGACTAGTGAGCGGGATAGAGCAGTGACTGCCTTGGGGACTGATGGAGCTACCATGTACTTAGCCACACAGTTGACAGCGGTACAGGCCGAGCTTCGGAGAGTGCAGGGTGAGGCTGAGTATTATAGGGGCTTATATTATGGAGCTGTGCCAGCAGAGCAGAGACAGCCTAGCTTCAGGAGCAGGTCAGGGGCTTCGAGCTCACGGAGGTCAGGTGGATCTCGATCAGTAGCTTCAGTGATGGGGCCACCGAGAGATGGAGGACCAGGTACAGGACCTGTTGGTGGTGGTGGTCAGGGCGAGGGAGCTGGCAGTAGTCGCTAGGGCATACCTTGTTGACATTGTATCATGATGAGGCCTAGAGCCATTGTTGTATATTCATTCTTTTCAGGGCTCAGCTTGTATTGTAGACACTTGTATTTTGACACACATGTATATATATATATGGCAGTTTTGGCTATCTATATGTTGTTATAATGGTTGTGATGTTGATATTATGATGGCTAGGCATGTTATGTGTATGGATTATATATGGATTATGGATGGATGTTTATGCAAATGGTAATTGATAGAAAATATGTGAATATGTAAAAGGTAATGATATGAATAGATGTATGCATATAGGCAGATGGTAAAGAAAAAGATATGGACTTATGTATGGCTAACACTTGTTTTGCAGGAGCGGGAATATGGACAAAGGATGATGGAGATGATTGATCTTGGCTGAGGATGATGGAACAAATGGATAGATAGAATGGATAAGATAGGATGATGATAGGCAGCTTTCAAGTAATTGCTCAAAATGAAAAGAAATGCAGTCCTTATGTTTGATATAGCATATGGATGTTATGCACCAGGGCATAAGAAACCAAGGTGTCAAGGTATCCAATGCGTAACTAGCATGTTACAATCTTGTCTGAACGCATGTGGTCAAGTTGTGGAGCCAACATGCACAAGATATGAATAACAGCTAGTGTTGGACTTTGACGCTACAAACAATGGTTTGAACTTATCTCCACTACACATAATGATAGTTTGCTGGTTATATGTATGGAGTTAGTCTTAACATAGAATAGTCTCAAATGCATAAGAGACTGTTTAGCTTCTCAGATGCTAGAGATATTGATATGTAAGATGCTAATCCCAACACGTGCAAGATACCAAGACGCATAGGAAGAGAATAAGATCATCCCGCAAACACGGCATACGAAAGCTATATGACCATGCCCCAGTCCTTACTTCATCGCAACATACCAAGATATAAAGAGATCATGGCAGTCTTGACTAGGTATAGAAAAGGGACAAAAGATAAAACAAAAGATACTGTCATCACGTTCTCTTGCCAAATTTGGGTGCTCTTGGATAGATTAAGCTGACGCCTTGTTAAAAGGAAAGTTACATCCTGTTGAAGGCTAAAGTTGTTGATAAAACTGCTATAGCAAATGTTGGCTCAAGGCATGCGGACAAATAGCTTCTGGCTTACCTGTGATTGGTTAAAGTGCTGGAGCTTGCAAGAGACACATGGATTGCTTCCTGTTTGAGCTGATCAAAGAGAAGAAAATGGATGATGAATGAAGATGAAGAAAATGGGGGGATCATCGGTGCTTGAGTATTGGAAACTTCCTTCGTATTCCAGACTGCCTACATACCCTGTATCCATGGGATCAAAGCACACTTACGATGAAGATGAGACATGATGAATATGTAGTTCTGGGTTTTATTGATGATGTAAGTGATGAAAGATAGAAGAATGTGAGCTGAAAGACTGAAGAATGTTTAGAAGAAAAGATGACAGATGACTGATGAAAGGGGCTATCGTCTTAGCCTGAATCAGAGTGCTTCCTTCGCATCTCAGATTGCCTACATACCCTGTATCCACGGGATCAAGGCGTCAACGATAGAGCTAGATGTAGTTCTTATTGATGTGGCTAATCGATTGGATGTTTGATCAAGCGATGTTTGTTGCGATTGTTGGATGAATGTGGATGGAGTTGTAAAGGTATGAGTCCTGGTTGCAAGTCGTTAGGTCATATCTGTCGGTGGACATGTACCATGGTTGAAGTTGAGAAGGTGTGCTGTGTTGTAAGCTGAGTTGTTTGATGTGTTATGAGCTAGAGATAACAGGATCCACTTCCAAATAAGACTCAACAAATGCCCCCAGTGTGGGATGAGGTTTATTATGCAGAAGCGACAATGCAGAAAAGATGTAGCCAAGATGCTAAGGTGCCAAAAGATATAGATATCACGACAATGTCTCACATATGATAGCTAGCATTGGCAAAGGATGAAGAGGAAAGGCTATGTGTGAGATTGCGATAGGGCTTATGAGGATGGGTTATACAAGATGCAGTGGGGAAAATGACCAAATGAACCAAACAAATGAGGGAAGCTGGTCACTACACATAGCGCCTGTTTGCCAGGTTTTCACTATGGTACTTATCCAAGGCGCCTGTTTACCAGGTTTTCACCATTGGACGGATTATTTATCTTATGTTTTTTTTTTTTTTTTTTTTTTTTTTTTGTTTTTTTTTTTTTTTGTGTTTTTGTGGGATAGCTGAGATTCATGGATAAAACTTCTTGAGATGAACGCTGTTGACGGGTTCCTCCAAGGGAATGCCTTCAGGTGTTGACAAAGTGTATGCGCCGGACCCATAGACAGCTGTGATAATGAAAGGACCAAGCCAATTTGGTTCAAACTTGCCCTGTTTCTCTCGATGCTGTTGATTCCTTTGGTTTTCTTTAAGGACAAGGTTGCCAACCTGAAATCTGCGTTCTCTGATCTTTTTGTTGTAGCTGCGGCGTAGCCGGTTTTGATAGACTTGAAGATGGTTCAATGCTGTAAGGCAGCGTTCATCTAAGAGCTCAAGATCATGGAGTCGGGACACTCGATATTCTTCATCTGAGATAGTATGTTGCAAGGATATGCGCAAAGAGGGGATCTCAACCTCGATAGGCAAAATAGCTTCAGTGCCATAGACGAGAGCATAGGGTGTGGCGCCAGTAGGAGTTCTGACACTTGTTCTATATGCCCATAAAGCAGGATGCAGTTGTAGATGCCAATCTCGACCAGTTTCGTTAATAGTCCTTTTAAGGATCTTGATGATTGTCTTATTAGAGGCTTCAGCTTGACTGTTGCTCTGAGGATAATAAGGCGTAGAGAACCTATGGTGAATATGAAACTTGTTGCAAAGATCTCTAACCTCTTGGTTTTTGAAAGGCCGGCCATTGTCTGTGACAATAGCTTGAGGAACTCCATAACGGCAGATGATGTAATGTAGGATGAATTTAGCTATTTGTTTACCGGTGATGTAGGTCATTGGTATGGCTTCTACCCACTTTGTAAAATACTCAGTGGCAGTGATAATAAACTTATGACCATTTGATGAAGTAGGATGGATTTTACCCACAAGATCAAGTCCCCATTGCGAAAAAGGCCATGGAGTGACAATAGGCTGAAGCTCATGTGCTGGTGCATGTATTAGATCTCCATGTTTCTGACATTGTAGACATCGCTTTGCAAATTGTTGGGCATCTTTTTCCATAGTTGGCCAATAGTATCCTGCTCGTAGAAGTTTCTTAACAAGGCCAGGGCCAGCGGAATGCGAACTGCAGACACCTTCATGTACTTCACGTAAGGCCGTTTTTGCTTCCTCGGAGTCAAGACATCTAAGAAGGATACCATCAAGACTCCGGCGATAAAGGGTGTCTCCTAAGATAGTGTAACGAGAGGCTCGACGGATAAAAGTTTTACGCTGGGTGTTGGATAGTTGAAGAGGCAAGGTGTGATTACGGAGATACTCGTATATATCTTTGTACCACAACGAGTTGGGACCAACAATCTCACATATGAGCTCAGACTGTGGAACTTCAAATGCTGGGATCAAAAGCTGTTCAACCAAGAATTCACATTTATGGGTGTTAGATGGCATGTCTAAAAGAGATCCAATCATAGCCATGGCATCGGCTGCTCTGTTTTGTAGTCTTGGAATTTGCTCAAAGGTAATGTCCTCAAAATATTGCTTGAAATCGTCCACCATTAGCTTGTATGGAAGAAGCTTCTCGTCTTTTGTTTGATATTCATCTAAGACCTGTTTGATAACCAGCTGAGAATCGCCAAAGACTTGTAACTGTTTGATAGCCCATTGTACTGCCATGCGCAAACCTGTTATTAAAGCTTCATACTCTGCTATGTTGTTGGTACATGGGAATGCTATTCTGTATGATTTAGGTATGCAGTCTCCTTGGGGAGTGACAAACAAGATACCTGCTCCAGATCCGTGTTGAGTGTATGATCCATCAAAGTAGAGCTGCCATCGTGCTGGAGAACTTAAATTAAACAATCCTTCATCAGGGAATTCTGGATATATTGGCTGAATGTCTGTGATAGGCGCTGCAGCTAATTGATCAGCAATGACTTGTCCTTTGATAGCTTTACGATTCACGTATTATATGTCAAATTCACTCAAGATCATAACCCATTTTGCTAATCTCCCTGTGAGAAGTGCTTTTGAAAGGAGATACTTGAGGGGATCCACATTAGAGATGAGCTTTGTTGTTTGGTTCAGCATATAATGTCGCAACTTTTGGGAAGCAAACACTAATGCTAAGCAAGCTTTTTCCATGAACGAGTAATTGAGCTCATATCCCACAAGAGTTCTGCTAATGTAGTAGATAGCTTGTTCTTTTCCTGAATCATCATGTTGAGCTAGAAGTGCACCCAATGCTGCGGTTGTTGATGATATATAAAGTAGTAATGGACGATCAAGTACAGGAGGTATTAACACAGGAGGTGTTGCCAAGTATTCTTTTATCTTATCAAAAGCCTGTTGACACTTTTCATCCCACTTAAAAGGTTCACCCTTGCGAAGAAGATGCTGAAAAGGATGACATTTATCTGCGAGTTGTGAGATAAATCTGCGGATAGATTGTAGCCTACCCTGTAAACTGCGGAGCTGTTTGAGATTCGTTGGTGGAGGCATTTCTATGATAGCTTTCACCTTAGCTGGGTCCACTTCTATTCCTCGTCAAGACATAATATATCCCAATAGTTTTCCTGATGTTACGCCAAATACACACTTCTTTGGATTTAGTCTAACTTGGTATTTTTCTAATCGATCAAAAATTTGTGCCAATACTTGTAGATGTCCTTCCCTTGTCTTAGATTTTCCCAGGATGTCATCAACATAATCTTCCATGATAGTATGAAAAAGGTCATGGAAAATAACTGTCATAGCTCGTTGATAGGTAGCTCCAGCGTTTTTGAGACCAAAAGGCATTACAACCCAGCAATATGTGCCCCATGGACAAATAAAAGATGTTTTATCTTGGTCTTCCTCTGCTATTCTGATTTGATTATAACCAGAAAATCCATCCATCAAAGATAGCATTTCATGTCCTGCTGTAAGATCAACAATGTTGTCTATGCTTGGTAATGGAAAATCGTCTTTAGGACATGCTTTGTTAAGATCTCTAAAGTCTGTGCAGCAGCGAACTCGTCCATCTGGTTTGGCTACAGGTACTAAGTTTGAAACCCATTCTGGATAATCAATAGGCTTTATGAACTTTGCTTCTAACAGTTTCTGAATTTCTGCTTTGACCAATAAGGCAACTTGTGGATGCATTTTGCGCAATTTTTGTTTGACAGGCTTTGCATCAGGGAATACTACTAAATGATGTACCACAAGTGAAGGATCTAGTCCTGGCATGTCTGCATAAGTCCATGCAAAATTTATAGCTCTTCTCAGAAAAAATGCTGTGAAGTTCTTTTGTTCTTGCTCTGATAGTGATGCTGCCAAAAAGGTGATCTTCGGATTCTGTTCTGTTCCCAAGTTCATGTCTTGTGATTTTTCAACTAGCACAGTTGATTTCTCATGGTAATCAGCGGCAACAGGAAGATCAAATCCCTCATCCTCAGGCGCCTCAGAGAGGTTTTCACCTTCAGATACGTCCTTTATTTTTACTTTTTCACGGTCAAGAGGCACCTTGTGGTTTTCACCTAGTGACCTATTTTGTTGAATTTTGTTTATTTCACTTTTGCGACTGAAGGATTTGATACTTCCGCCAAAATATGCTAGTTTAGGTAATTCCATCATGAAACCTGCTTTATGATCACCCAATGGAATACCTTGTCTCAAACCCATGAATTCTGCAATGGCTTCGTCATTTTCAAATGTATCTAATATCGGTGCCCCCTGTTGGTCCCAATCGATGAGGTCAGGATATACGAGGGAGAGGCGAATGGAGGGATTATGATGGCTAGAAGAGGTTGTGGAAAACATGAAGATGGAATGTTCTTGAAAGAGGTCGGTGATATGAAGGGAGGAGTCATCGATGGTATCCGAGTTAGAAGCCTCTCCTACCGAGGAAGGTCCAACGTCAATATCGGAAATACACTTAATGTCTTTGGGTCGCGGTACCTCCGGTTGGTAACCAAGGCCTTGCTTATTAAACTTCTTAGACACAATAAGGGGCTCAATAGGTCCTTGTTCCTGTGATCCCAAGCCGCCATGTCCTTTATAGCCCATGTTCTTTATGATACGAAACCCGTTGTTGTATCGCTCTACTTCAAGTTGGACTTGGTCATTTTCATCAAAGAATATCCAAGAGTCGATGTCCTCAATGTCTTCGTCATCCAAGAAACCACCTTTAATGAATACGGTAGGGGGAGCTTTGATAACAGCGGAGGATGAAGTGGGCTTAGATGTAGATGGCTTACCGTGGGATTTAGGAGATAATGGAAGGGTGCCAACGCAACAGGAGTCCTGCAATTTGTACTCACCAGGGCCATGTTCGGTATATTTGATATGGAGGTTGGAAGTGGCTTTGCTAGATGAGGGCTTGAGGAGATCGGAGGGGTCTACATAGGAGGATGACGGATATGCCTCGGTGTTGAGAGGGATACGGTTTGGACTTTGATATTTAGCTTGAAAGGCACGGCAAAACTCAAATGGATTGGGATCAGCTTGAATGGTAACTTCAACACCCTTATGTGGAAATTTAAGGCATTGGTGATATGTAGATGGAACTGCTTTAAGGGTATGGATCCAAGGGCGACCGAGGATGATGTTGTAAGGCAGATCAATATCAAGGACTTGACAGCGAGTTTCTGTAATGACCGGTCCAACTTGAATAGGCAATAAGATGATCCCTTCAGTATCTCTTTCAGCGTCATCATATGCTCTGATGGTAATAACCTTGGAGGTGTCTACATTTTTCTCCGAATATCCCAATTGTTTGATGAGTTTCAAAGAACATATATTTAGACCAGCTCCCCCATCTATCAAGACTCGTTTGATACGGCATTGATTAACAAACACTTCAATATGGAGGGCCTCATTGTGTGACGGATGAATTGAGGGTTGAAGATCTTTGTCGGAAAAGGTTAAATGACAAGGGGCTGCAATGCTAGCGAACATGGATTGAAATTGTGTGATATTAATATTATTAGGCACCGAAGACTCTTGTAAGGCCTTATCAAGGATAGCTTTATGTGCGGGGGATATGCGGAGCAGCTCAAGGATAGATATGTGTGCGGGTGTTTTGCCAAGGTGATCCAAGAGGTTATAGTCAGAGAGAGGTCGAGGAGGATGAGGGGGTGCTCCTTGAACGGTAACTCGACCTCTTCGCGTGGTTACAGCACAATCAGGTGCTCCTTGGACGGTAATGGTAGAAATGCGAGCATGGTCAATGCGGCCAATGGTAGATGATGCATAGCTATAGGGAATAGCATTTCCAGCTTGAAGGTTATTTGTCTGATCATGAGATGGAAGTGGATTCTTGAAAGTCTCTAGATCATAGTTTGATGTGGATTGTTGAGCAGGTTGAGGTGTTGAAGGTGTGACGTTGATTAGACCTTGATCAATGCAGTCTTGGATAACATGTTTTAAGCGCATACAACCATTTGTTTTATGTCCTTTAACTCGATGGTAATCACAATACTCATTCTCTTTGTACCAAGGAGCTCGAAAGAGTGGTTTGCCGTTTGGCGGTGCATCGGGTAGAATAACATCTCCGGCTTGAAGCAACTTTCGAAGAATAACTTCCATGGGTTCCACTAATGGTGTAAATTGTCGGCGTGGATTAGAAGTTTGGCGTTGGTTTCTTCATGGTGGAAAAGACTGTCTTGGTGGAGAGGCTGCTTGAATGTTGATGGGAGCTCTCATAGTTTGGATATTCTTTGTATCAACAATACCATCATTGACAACATTCTTGTTCTTGTTCCAAAAGTGAGACTTATCATTGGAATTTTGGGGAGAATCCTTGTTATCACGAAAGATCTTGATAGTTCCTTTGGCAATTAAGGCTCGTTCAATAATAACGCCTTTGGAAACTAGTTCGTCAAAGGTGCTAGCACTTTGCAATTGTAGTTGGAATGACAGTTCAGGATGAAAATTTTGAACAAAGATGTCAAGCTGTTGTTTCTCAGGAATTTCCCATGATAATTTGCTAGCCATATTACGCCATCGTTGGGTAAATGAGGAAAAGGTTTCACCATTGCGTTGTTTGTTGTTGACAAGGTCATTCATGTTTACCTCATGTTCAATGTTGAAGGCAAAATGTGATCGAAACTTGGTTGCCAATTCGGGAAAAGTCTTAATTCCTGGAGGTAAATGGGAAAACCATTCGAGAGCTTGTCCTGTTAAGCTTCGAGGAAATAGTCTCAAGAGATATGTATCATCATAGGCAACGTCGAGACATGCCACGAAAAAGGCTCAAAGATGGTCATCCGGATTTCCTTTCCCTTTGTACTTATCAAATTGTGGGATTTCAAAGTGTGGTGGAAAAGGTATCATATTAAGAGACTTGTCAAATGGATAAGCACATATGTTTTCGAGAGAGAAAGGTTTCTTGCCTTGTCCTACCCTTTCATCGATCATCTGTTGGATATCGGCTGAGGATAACTGCTGTTGTTGCGAAGGGGGTGGAGTGTGATATGAGACATATTGTGGTTGCGGTTGTGGTATATGTGGAGTTGTGACTGTTTGTTGTGGTTGTGGGATGTACGAAGCTGTGACTGTTTGTTGAGGTTGTGTACCCACAACGTATGTCAAAGGAGTGGTATGTGACATGTACGTGTTAGAGGATTGCTGTCCTTGAGACACAAGTGGCAAGTGGGTGTGCATCACATGAGAAGTGGACGTTGGATTGATAGTAGCAGACGGTTGGGAAGTTGGGATTGAATTCATGACATGGTGAGTGACGGAGGGATTGGTAGATACAACAGAAGGGTGAACATTGGGATTGGCATTTTGGACAATATGAGGATTGGTATACGTCATGTGTTGAGTGATATTAGAGAAGCCTTGGGTAGCATAAGAGGGATTGATGGTGTGTGAAGGATTGGAAGAAGAGGACAGCATGGATGTAAGTTGATCAACATAAGCGATCTTATTGTTTGGATTGGCTTGAGAAATGAGGGGATCACTCATGTCAATGAGACTAACATTGGGATTATAGGATAACATGGAGGGATTAGCAGTTGGTGTATGAGATTTGGTAGAGTGTAATGGTTGTGAAGCATGGACAACATGTGTTGTTGGAATGTTTTGAGAGGTATGCACACCATAAGACATGGGGATTGCTTGTGATGCTTGAAGTGTTTGCGCTTGTGTTGCATGGACAGCTTGTGTTACTTGAGGCATGGAAACAGTCATGGTAGAAGGAGAGATATGTTGAGGGACATGAAAAGGTGGGATGTTGAGATTTTGTGACATGAGAGGAAGCACGTTGGTGGGCACTATCAATGGTTCTAAGGTATGCTCTGATCACGGTAACTCAAATGAAGCAACAATAGGCAATGAGGATGGTGTTTGCGAGGTAGTAGAAGATGATGTGACTATAGTAGATGGTCTATTCGCAACAACAGCAGTAGTGTTGGGATCGTGCTCTCTAATAGTGGATATATCAAAGTCTTTAGGTAGTTTAGCACCCATGCGAGCAAGTTGGAGAAAACAGCGATCAGGCTCAGATATCATGAGTTTCTCAACTTGGTCCCATAGATAGGTATCTTGGAATTCTGATGAGTCGTCTTGAGATTGTTCTTCGAAAGTTTCCAAGGATGGTGGAGGGTGCATTTGTTGTGAAGATGATTCACCCCTAGTGTACCCTTGAGGTATAAACATATGAGAAGGCATACCAGTTGTGAATTGAGTTGCGTCCTTAAGAGGTGTCGTGAATTGTTTCATCTCAGCTTGCAATTTGGCATCCATTTCAGCTTTCAATTTGGCTTCTATTTCAGCTCGATATTGACTCCTAGTTTGAGGCATGATGTTGATGATGAAATTGAGCTTGTCAAAGTTTTGAGACCCAAAAGATGATGGTTGGTTGATTGGTTGTTTTGGTTTGCTGGTTTGGCTAAGTTGCTTGGTTGATTTGTTTTGGCTGAGTTGTTGTTGGTTGTCCCTAGAGGTAGCTCAATCACTCAAGGGAAAGATTGTTTGCTGTTGATGTTTGTTGGAGCTAAAGCTAAAAGAGATTGTTTGCTGAAGCTAAAGCTGAAGGATGTTTGTTGGCTGAAGCTAAAACTGAAGGTTGTTTGTTGATTGAAATGATTGGATTGATGTCTGATTTGCTGGTTGGGGTCTGAAAAGATGGAAAAGCTCATGAGTTGTGATTGATTGATAAGCTCAAAATAGGAGACAAAGTCCAGGTATTTGCTATTGATCAAAGATAAGTCTGAAAGCTGATGTTTGAGGTTCAAGCAAGCTGGTCCTGAGGCTAATTCAACTGATGCACTGAGATTTGGAGGAATTTTAGCTACAGGCGACTGATGATAGCTCAAAGGCGACTCAAAGGATGCTAAAGGTGATTAATGATAGCTCAAATGTGACCTGGTTTAGATGTGACAGGAAAATG
This sequence comes from Cunninghamia lanceolata, assembly GCA_027924645.1. Lineage (NCBI taxonomy): Eukaryota > Viridiplantae > Streptophyta > Pinopsida > Cupressales > Cupressaceae > Cunninghamia > Cunninghamia lanceolata. Next base: position 10,950,740 of record BSBN01000870.1, on the reverse strand, counting down.
ACAGTGCTAACCAGAAGTGAATGCTATTCTAGAGGCGACAACTGTTGGTTCAAAGGCGATTACTATTAGTTCAGAGGCGACTCAGATATCCCTAAAGGCGACAGTCTGTTGTTCATAGGCGAACTTGTTCAGGAATCAGGTGAATAACTGTGGCTTAAAAGTGACTTAGCTCAGGCAATATGCGACTGGTTATGAATCAGATGCGACTTGGTTCAGACAGTAGGCGATCATCTGTGGTTCAAAAGTGATTCTGTTCAAGCAAAAGGTGATCAACTGTGGTTTAAAAGCGACTCTGTTTAAGCAATATGCGGGCAATTGTGGTTTAAAAGCGACGCAATTCAGGCAAGATGCGAGTCACTATAGTTCAGAAGCGATGTTGATGATCTGTGCGAGCAGTTTAGGTTCAAAAGCGACTGTGTTTGTGTAACAGTGGTATGATTTTGCAGTTTTTTCCAGCAAGAAAACAATGATAACAGTCACTCACACTTACAACAAGCACAAACTGATACAACCTAGGCTAGGATAGGACAGTATCTGTTGAATCCCCTAGCTGCGCCTATTCAAAGCGGGTAGCTCCAGGATCTTGGTAGCACCGGCTCCTCCTTACATTTGCACACACTTCTCACGCATACCAAGATCCAGGATTCTTATAAGGCTTGACCCTCTCCAAACCTTTAGATTGTCCCTGCTACCTCAGCTAAGAACCGCATGAATCGGGGCCGCTTCAAGGGTTTTGCCCTCTGCGTCAACAGATAGAAGGTTTTTGGCTACTACACAAAGTTGCTAATAAGGGCATCTGTTCGGGTGGCTATACGTGCGGCAGTGCTACTCTCTGTTATGGAGTCTCCCAGCCTCCAAGGGTTGTGCCTTGGAGGGTTTTGGGGGAGGTTGGCTGTCGGTATAACACAACTGCACCCGTTGTTTGTGGCTTTCGACACAAACACTTTTCTTATATAGCGGTTCGGAAGGACTTGGCTTTAGCCCGTTACCGCTTGGGTCATATCCCTTCTCACATCGGGAAGGCAGGCCCTCTAAAGATAATGACAAGTTCTCATACACCCAAGATCCATTTGATAGGCAAGGGGAGAGGATACTTTTGTCATTAAATTTGGGTTACAATCAGGCACATGCAAGCAATCAAAAAAAAGATAAATCAAGCACGGAGCAAACAATAGTTCATTTTAAGAACCAAGCCCAAATATGCCTAATCTAGTGAAAAAAAACCACAAATCTTGGACCGATCGAACCTGCAACAGATATGTCAGTAGTTTGATAACCTCCTTTCTTGGACAGATCGATAAGATGATGTGCAAATAACCAGTTAATAGCCAAAAATCAAACTAGAACTGAAACAGATTTGAAAACAACAGAGCTATACCAGATGCGACCCACTGTTGATCAAAGGCGACCTCTATTTGAACAGAGGCGAAATACTGCGGATCATATGCGACGCGTAACAACACAGGATGCGACTCCTATTAGCTCATAAGCGATACAGATTTTCCATAAGCGATCTCTTGAGGGCTGGATGCGACCTGTTTCTGCAAAAACACAGCTGAAAGAGAAAAAATACCTAACAGGCGAACAATATCAGTCCATAAGCGATACAAATAAATGCAAAAGTGGCCTCTGTCGTGTCATATGCGATCCGATATACCAGAAGCGACCTATTGTAAGTCGAAAGCGACCTGTCTCTGCAAAACAAAATCAAAACCCTAACCTGCACAGGCGAATATTATTAGCTCATAAGCATATCATATCAGTATAAAAGCGCGCACTGTTAGGTCAAAAGCGATGCGTATTTGTGCATAGGCGGCCCCTGTTAGATTAAAAGCGATCTGATTATGTGCAAAAGCGGCAGCTATTAGATCAAAAGCGGCAAATACATTTAACACAGTTGCATACATTAGAGGCGATCATTTTAATGATAAAAGCGATTCGGTTTACCTGAGGCGACGACTGTTCGGTCAAAGGCGATCTAGAGATGTATATGCGGCCTGTTCCAGCTCAAAAGCGACGCAGAAATCCCGAAGCGGTGGATTTTCGTTTGAAAGCGACTGGAATTTTCTGCGAGCACCTGCAAAATCTGATCTTCAAAGAAACAACTCCAAAAAAAATGAAGTTAATCAGGGACGTGAGTCCCACCGGGCGTGCCAAAATGTGATAGGTGAAAGTCAGGTGTGGCAGATCAGACATAGTCATGAAACCCTAACCCTACCATCATCAAGGAATCTAACCTAAATGAAATCAAAGGATAATGCAATTCAAGCATAACATCACCTAGACCGTGCGATTCCTTGTTTGAGAGAGAGATGTGGACTGCTTCTTCAACGATAAGCAATTACAAAGCTGAAAGCTGCCATTGATGGATGATAAAAGCTCAAATGCTCAAGATGATAATGGAGTTGCTATATGATTGCTGGATTGCTGGATACTATATGATTTCTGGATCTCTCATATGGAGTGAGAGGCTGTTTATATAGAACTCAACCAAGATCAATCAACGGTGGAGATTCAGAGGCTATGTGAATGGCTAAGATTGAAAGTTACTAAATTTAGGTCCAATTAGTTGTGCATGTGAAAGATTTTAAATGAAAGTTGTCTTACAACACATGATAAATGGGAAATGGACAAGTGTTGAAATGTGATAAATGATAAAGGCTTAATTCAAATAAAGTATTTGAATTAATTGGGATATGAGTTGGAAATTAATTAAATAAATAAAATTTATTTAATTAATATGATAAATGCATAAAATGGGATAAGACATGATGTGGAATTAATTAAATAAATACAATTTATTTAATTAATTGGCTAAGTGAATGTGAATGGGATTTTAATTAAATAAATAAAATTTATTTAATTAATTGGATAATGGATTAGTGATTTAACAAAGTGTCGCTAGACATGGACAAATTTGGGTGTCTACAATTCCTATCCACACCATGTCCAGCAGTATCAGAAAATCATACACCCAAAATCATAATAGTTGCTGATAAATTCCATAAACATAACATGATTTTTACCACAAATATTTGTCTCACCTCTCAAACTGTAGTATAAAAAGGGGCCTCAATTTTTTAATACCGATCCATGTTCCATTTGAGGTGAGCTAGATGTGTATCGGCATGAGGATAATGGTTGGAGTGAAAGTTCCAGAAACAACTGATGAAAGAAGTAGCATTGATGACCCCTCGTCGGAAGGAGAGTCCCTAGTCACACTGAATTAATCAAATGTGAGGATTATCAGGATGAGAAAATGTTATCAGAGGATACTCTGGACACTCCCTCAATAGCATAGACGACACTAATGAGAGAATTCGATAAGACTCCTACCAAACAACCCATGGAATGGGAAGAACTAGTGACTCATCAGCAAGAAATGTACATCGTAGCAAGAGATTTAAGTGTCTCTGAACTTATGATATCTCAGCAACCATAAGGCATTTTCGGCCTAAGTCACACTGATGTATATGGAGGATATGACTCATCAAAAAAAGGTAATAGATCGGAGTAGAGTTTATAAGTCCTGTTGAATCTATAGTCACAACGATGAAGGATTTCGGTGACATGTGATGATGATCATTCCGATGAAGGATAGAAAGAAATGCATTAGGGAAACAACTAGGATCGAATAATTCAAACGAAGTAATCATGATATTATATGTTATTCTAATGAAGATAGTGACCACACTCATCGATAAGACTCTTTCCAACAGGTTATAAAGACAAGCGATATCAGTATTGATTTCTTGAGTTTTACTGATTTCACTAACTTGTCCTGTAAAGGAAAGCCGATAAACATTTCGACAAGACTCATACCGATATTTATATTAGAGATATTTGAAATATTGGAGTATGATGCTGATATCACAGCGATAATGTAAGTTAGGCCGACAACAGCTCCTATGCTCATTTCTATATCGGATAAACCTTGAAATGTCTTGCTAATATAGACATATATATGTTTTCATAAAGGGTGATATCGAGGAGACAAAATGAAGGGTCACAACGATTGAGTCATCTGCAAATGTTCGCACCATAAGAAGCTATTAGATCACCCCAACATTACAAAAGTCCCACCGATGAAGGACATTATGACGATGTGACATCTCATAGCAATTATGAAAATCAATGCACTAGAAGTATTAATTAGAAGCCGAGAAGAAATCCCTTGAAGAGTCATTCAAAATTATTGCAGTTGAGTTCAAAAGAATTGTCTGAGAGGAGCACATAAGTGAGAATTTGGAGAAGAGAACAAAGAAGTTCAATCATCGTCTCAAACAACAGGTACATACATAAGAACCTCTGTGTGGTGGATTACAATTTGAATTTGCTATTTAGAATTATAATGGAGACTCCAATAAAGGGTAAAGGTAGAAAATAGCAAGGTGAAACTAGTAAGCCTAAGAAATAGAAAATTGACAAAAGCCTTGATGAAAAAATGAAAGAAAGAAAACTAAATCAAGATTTGATAGACCAATTGCCTGGGTCTACCCCTAAAGCCCAAAGGTCTGCACAACTTATGGTAGAGGTAGAGAAATTAGAGGACAAATGCAAATACCTGGGAAATGTATGGACACCAATCAGAGGCTACAATTTGTTCAAATTCCATTATGATAGAAGATTTAGGAATGTCCCAGTTTCTAATCCATGGCATTTGAATTTGGGCAAATTGGTCATCCCTAATGTGTATTTGAATGTGGAACTCCTGAAACTTTTGGCCAAATATTACAATCCCAACCTGAAAGCCATATGCAATCCACAAGGAGAGCCTATTATACACTTGTCCAAAAATGCCATTTGTGAAGTATTTGATTTGGATGATTTGTGTACACTTCCCATAGTATGTGAAGATTTGGACAAAGAATATTGGAGGATGGACAGCACATACAATGGATGGAGATTGCTTCTCCACAGGCCTAGGGTAGAGGGAAAAATAGTGCCTTTTGATGATAATGATGGACCTCATTCCATGTGTCCTTGTTTGAGTCGTATATGCAATACACATATTATTCCATTGGCCAAGTCCTAGGGTCAGAGGTTCCTGATTTTATGATGATTGCATTAATGGTGATAGCCACAGATATCCAGTGTCATAATGCTAGGCAGTTTGACTATGCTGCTTATGTTTTTAGAAAGATTGATTCCAATTTAATTGCAATTAAGAACAATGCCCCAATAGTCTCTTTTGAGAATTATTCGCTCCTCATGCATATGGTATTATACTATGGCCAGGAAATTGGAATATGGCCAAGTGAACTTAGAATTTCTCAACTAGACAAAAAGGGACAAAAGTCACTTGTGCAAATGTGGACAAGGATATGGGATAGTAGGTTTGCCCACTCCAATTACATTCATTTTGAAGAGTATTTTATAAAAGTGTTGTATAGATACTTTAACCATCCTTGTGAATATTCACTATTGAATGAAATAAAAAGGTTTCTCAGACTAAAAGATTGTGGTGGTCCCCCAACTGTCACCCACAACTAGGGTGATTGGTATTGCTTTGAGGATTCAACCATGGTCAGGATTTATGGTTTTGAAGATACCCCATTCATATTGCCCAAGATAGTTCTTGATAGGATTGCCTGCTTAGAGATAGTCAGGCAAATGAATTGTTCTAATGTGATGAACTTGGGTGCCTATGACAAACAATCCTTCATGCCCAGTACTCTGTGCTTCAGAGATTTTACTATGGTGTCTAAAGAGGGTTATGGTCTCATCAGGGACAAATTAATGCATTACAACATGAGGAGCACAGAGGCAAGAAAAGGATTTGATCCCAAGGGTTTCATTGATTTTTCTAGGAGAAAACAAAATCTCACTAGATATACACATATTCCGTATCCACATGATGATATTATTAGGAACATGGAAGAAGCTAAGGTTGAATTGATAATTCAAAAGTATAATAGAGAACTAGATGAGAAGAAGAAACAACTTGTAGAAATAGAGTTTTTGTCTTCTAGTGATGAAGAATCTGGAGGAGAAGAGGAGGTACATGAACAGACAACCAGAATCTCTAAATGAAAAATGTAATGTTATCAGTCTCCTAATAGAGAGCAAGATGAAGAGGGGCCTGGTGATGAGGATCCTAGATAGTTAGCATATGATTCTTTTATTGCAGATGATCAATTTATTCATTCTCAAGAATTGAAGTCTTTTTTGTATAAATTCAAGGGAAAAGAACTTAGGGAATCAGTTGAAGATGTCACAGCTGATAATGAAAAACAATTGATGACTATGTTAAAAACAATAGTAGACAATGAATTGAGGGATATGACTCCTAACAGAGGTAGACAGTTGCTTAGAGAAGTAGGTGTCATGATATTTCCTGGACTTGACATAAATGTTTCCTTGGTGTTTGATAGTTTCCTACACAATACTGATGACAAGTACAAGCTCACTCCTGAGGGTGTAACCGAGGTATACATGGGTACTAAGTATAACAATGATGAAAAATCGCTCATGATATGGGCCTTATACCCTCCTCATAAGAAGATAACCATTATAGATACTAAAAAAACTTTTGGGCATGTTATGACTTTGAAAGCAGGAGAAATTGATCCTTTGATTATCGTAGATATTGGTATAAATGTTGCAAAATTAAATAAAGCATAGGCTCAAATGCTGATCAAGGAACAAGATGCACATAAGCTGAGTTGTGAAAGATTGACAAAAGAAAATGATTTCCTAAAAGATATTGTCAAGAATGCCTTTGGAGGATTACTTAAAAGATTGACCCAAGGAGAGAGTTCACAAAGTGCTCAGCCACCATCTATTGATCAAATAGCCCAGGTTCAAATTGACACACTTACAGCAGTACTACAGAATAGACATATCAATATGATGCATTGGATGAACAAATTTTGGGTTGTCTATTCTGAAAACCATAAAGTAATCCAAGAACATGAAAGGTTAAACAATAGGCTTCAAGAAAAACTCCACGAGATATAGGGTAGGGATGCTCCTGACACAACAGGTGCCTCCAGTGCCAAAGACTTGATCGAACGACATCAAAAATATCATGACCAGCTTAAAAATGATTCTAGATAATGTGTTGAGGCTTCAAAGGTAGGTATACCCACGTTGTTCAAAAATGGCAAGGAGCTGAAGAGCAAAGATGAATGGAATAAAGAATGCCAGGTAATATATACATGAATCTTTGGAAGCTCTCAAGGATAAGGACTCAGCATCTGGGGAGGCTTGTAAGCATTTGGAGAAGATGGTGACAATGGATGTAATCACCAGAAATGCTATTAAATTTGCTGACACACATCGAAGCCAAGAGTACCTAGATCATGTTGCTCAGATATACCTGTGGCTTAGCAAGGCTTAGTGCCTTTATCTTTGTTTGTTGTTATGTTAATCATTTTAATTCTCAAAAGACATTTTGAAGAGTTATGTCTCTTCATAAATATTTATATATAAGTTGGACATATGACGATCAATCATCATAAGCAGTAGGAGATAATAGAAGAAGTTTATAATATTTTAAAAGGAGCATGTTGCAAGTATTAAATTAAAGAAGTTGATAGAAAATCTCTGATTCTGTGGTTTTATATTGGCATCAATTGTTTCTTGAAATTATTCAGTTATTTGGTTGTCTCGAGTTTAGTATTTCCTTATTATTCAAATTGATATATCAAGTATATATTTAATTTGTCAACGCACATTTGTTGTATTTGTGTGATTTGATTAATTAGTTTCCTTAAAAGGAATTAAAATCCTTCTGGTCAGTCATAGTAATCTGGAAGTGTTGATTTGGATCATTAAGAAGAACCATATAATTAAGATTGTCATTCTGTTTCCAAGTTGATATTATCTATTATTCTTGTATAGTTCATTCAATTGGTTCCTTCAAGAAAGGATTAAAATCCTTCTGGTGAATAACAAGAAACTTGATTGTGTTAGTTGGATATTAAGAAGAGTATGTCAATCATTTCCCTGCACGTTTATACCAATTATAAACCAGAGTATTCTACCAAACAATTAGAGTTATTACCCAATATAAGCCAATGGTCTTATGTTTTCATTTGACTCTGTTTACGTAACAAGGCACTGGTCTTATCTTGATTCATCATTTAGTTTTATCCAAAACCCATCCATTAGTTGAGCATAGTCATAAAAATTACCTTGATATTGCTTATAAAATTTATACCAATCATTTCTCAGATATTAGAAATAGAACTAATTAGCAAGATTTCATCTATTCCACACCATTTTCCACTGTGGGTAGATCCATTAACTTAGTCAAAGCACTTACACTCATCAAATCTACTTCAACTTCCAAGGTCCACCCACCTAGGTATAGCAGTGCCTAAAGTGCAGGGAGTCATCAACCTTATAAGTTAACTCTGTCAAGTTAGTTCAAAAATGTTGCCAATCTAATCATAGAGTTTGGCATCCTTTTAGGATTTGCAACTTGCATTTTTTGGGAAATCTGGTGATGGATAGTTTAGAAAAGGCAGATTAGGTTTTAAATGGAAGTTTAGGGTTTTGCACAGGTTGTTAGGGATCTTCACGGAGTCGATGGAGTGCTTATTGGGCAGTCGACCAGGGCATAAAAGATTGTGACAAAGTTGTGCAGAGGGCTAAGCAAGGAAAAGTATGGTGGAAGGAGGATTTTGTGGGTGGTGACTAGAGATCTCTAGGGTGTCGATGAGGTTCGAGAGAGACAGTTGGAGCATATGTTAGGTGGCACTAGGGTTTGTTTTTCAGAGAGGTAGAGGTGAGTTTGGTGGAGTTTGCCTCAGTGTGTCGACTACAGGTCAACGTTATAGAGGGTGCTGACAAGGCCTTGAATAGGCCGCAAGGAGAGGAAATCAGGGTGGTGACAAGAGTGTCGAAGCTCCTGGAGGTGTTGACTAGGTCGAGGACGGGCGGAGAATCTTTGAAGGAGGCGTCAACTAGGTGGGGCTTAGTGGATTTAGGGTTTATGGAGATGGTGGCTAGAGTTTTTTGGATGGTGCATAGGGGTGCAAACAATAATAAAACTATCATTTTGACAAATTAAAAACCTGCAACCAATAACACATTAAAGCTACAACAAAGGAAATTGTTAACCTAAAAGTAAAATAACATAAACCCAGTAAGCAAACCTTTGATTGTAGATTAGATAGAAGATAGTGCAAATGGTACGACTAGTCCTTAGGGTATGGATCCGTACGGAATGGATTGGTAAGTAAATAAAAATAAAAAAATTACAAAAATTTATAGGTAGCAAAAAATGAAAAATTTATATGTTTCCTAGGGTTTTTGGGCCTCCTAGACTCAATGGTGGGGTTAGATTTGAGCTAGGAAGCTACCTACAAAAGTCAGTCACCAAAACTTGACAAAAAATGTTATATTCATGTTGGGTTCAGCATTTGTTGGTAGGGAAAAAATCAAAGTTTGAAACTAAAACAATAAGATATCAAACCCTAACTAGGATAATAGTGTACAAACTAGCATGAAAATCAAAAGAATAAGCTCAAATGCAAACTGATCTCCAAGCTAGATATGATTTATCTCCATTGCTCTTCTCAACCTCGTATAGGCATGCAAGATTTCAAAGGATGATTGTGGGAGGAATGTTGGTTGCTCATTCCAGCAGCATAACAATGGCATGAGGGTGAATGATGAGAGGCTCTAATGGCATTTCAAAATCATAAGGATACTTGAAAGCTAGATGTATAAATGGCTTGTGAGAGGTTTGATTTAAATAGGAAGTGACTGATTTGAATTAATGGTTGAGATCAAATGTTGGTTTCAATGATGTGGACGACTAGGATTGATTAGGTTGTCCCACTTCATGAGGAGTTGCAGTCATGTGACAAATGTGTGAAGGAGAATAAAGGAGACCTAATTCAAATATTTTATTTTAATTAGTTTGACATGTAAAGTGTATTAAGCAGAAGTTGTAGCATGTGACATGTGTTTGAATGTGATGAAAGGTGAGGGAATAGTTCAAATATTTTATTTGAATTATTTGAGACAAGTGAGGGGGAATTAATTAAATAAAATGTAATTTATTTAATTAATTTTCTAGGTGATTAGGATGGGATTAGGAGTGGGATTAGAACAAAATGTCATACGATGTCTAAGTAATGTGTCAACTAGGTAATGGTCAAGACATGGACATTTTTAAGTGTCTACACCTGCAATCATGATATGAGACAAAATTTCTTTTTTAATGTTCTACTTATTCTCCTTGATAAAGTTGTGACCTTTCTTTGTAATGGTACCAATCTGATGGCCCAACCAACAATCAAAATCTAGATAAGAATGTTTCCTAAAATTTTGAATCTAGAACCTTGTCTGGTATAGATTGGCCCTTGTTTTAGCATTAAAATAGGAGCCAAGCTTGAGTAGTTTAGAATTTCTAAAAGTGAAGATGTTTTCCCCACCATCACTTTAATCTAATCCAGATAGAGCAATAGGTTTGAAGTTCAGACTATAAATTTTTCATGTATGTCACCACTATAAAAATTGCTTGTGTTATAATACAGGATGTCGAAACATAAAATAGAGCACATCATCATAGCTCATCACTCTTATAACTACCAATGTCTCCCTATCGAGTTAAACAACCTTTGGAGTACCCAACAAGGGAAACATAGAGCAATTCTTGAATCGACCAATTTCAATACGATGGTGGGGATCATACATATTATTATTATCTCCTAATGCTCATAATATGGCTTCCGCTATTGCCTCCCTTTTTATAAGAATGTTGTATAGATTTTTAAGAATGTAATATATCTCTATAGGAGCCACCTCTTTCTTTCCCTCTAGATGTAAAATGCTCAAACTTGGTTGGCGAAGGAACTCATAGAATGCTTCCACGATCGATGCACCCTGTATTGTGTCTTTCCCCTATATGCTCTCTCTCATGCCTGGCTTAAGTTCCCCCTTTCAAACATGCTGACCATACCATGCATTTCTACCTATGAGTGGTGTAACATATGTATCAGCTTGAAATGGACCTACCAATTTTTCTAATTCTTCAGCCAACAAATGGGTAATGTAGATCATCTCTGATGTTGAGCGAGCAAAATAGATAGCCTTGCTTGTTGTTCTTGGAAAACCATCAAGAATAAACCTTGTTTCATTCTTTGATACATTCTCTTCAAGATGAATGATAATAGATTCATGAATATATCATATGGGACCAGTTTCCCTTGATTCATAATACTTGCTAGCTAACTTTAAGAAGGTTTGGATTGTGTTAGCGCCCCCTTGACAAGGTCCCCTATAGCAATGTGACGAATTCTTATGAAATTTGTCTTCTCTTTCATGTAGAAATTGAAAGGCTAACAAAATTTTTACTTCATACCACCTTAGTGATTTAATGTCATGTAATTCATATGAAGTCTAGTCCATGAGGAATGAGAGATCTTTCCTGTCATGATCTTTCATGTGATCAAACATCAACTAAACTTCCACACTTGACATACATGAAAAAATGAGCTAATTATGAGAGGATGTACACATAGCAAATGCAAGTAGCTTGTGAGCATTGAGAGAGTGCAAGTTTACAATGATTGAAGATGTCTGAAAGAATATTTAGAAATAGAGTGTGTAACACCTCATTCAACTGATCCCTTCTAGATATTTAAGCTGTGAGATTGAAAATAGCAAAGGATGATAATGGTATTTTATGATTACAAAAAATAGAGAACTCAAATACTAAAAATGGGAATTGATGCTTATACACAAAGCCAATGTGAGGAAAAAGTTTAAAATTTACCAAGTTCAAAACTTTGGGCAACAACAGGCTCTAATTTGGGACTATTTTCCATGATGAAAATTAGAGAACTCCAGCATCTCTGGCAAAGACAAGTGCCTATGTAGTGGTCTATAGAGTAACATGTTGCAAGTATGGGCTTAACCGGTGTAGTCATTGATGTCAACATACTCCTGTTGCATTGGTGACAAGGATTGGATGAGTTGTGTGCTGAGGATATTGAGAAAATTAGTCCTATCAGAAACAAAAAAGAATAGTGAAGACTATAGATTAGGAAATCAAATCAAAGGTTAAATACAAACTAAATGCAAATTTGAAACAAAGAGTTTATACCTAGATAAGAAGACCCAATCTCATCAAGGGGAAAGGAAACTTGCACCGAAGAGTTCCTAATACATGATAATCCCTAGATAATGATTCAAATGTGAAATGTTATCCTAATTATGCAACTCACAATTCTAGCTCAATGGACATTTGGACATGGTAACTTTACTTAAAAAAATTGGATCCCCAAATGGCTTGGGAGAGGTTCTATTTATAGAGATTTTGGAGGGATTTTGATCCAAGGGTGGAGATTGATTTGGAAGATCAATGGTGGAGGATAAAAGTGATGTGGAGGGCCTAGATTAGATCTTGGAGGAATGGAGGGCTAGGAATAAAAGTAAATCTTTTATTCATTTTGGGAAAAGGGGTAATTAAATGAGTATGGGTGTGAAAGATTATTTTTGAATTAAAGATTCATATGGGGAATGTAAAATGAATTAAAAATTCATTTTGGGATGAGTGGAGATAAATGAGGTATGGGTATGTAAGAGGAATTAATTGTGATGTGGGATGTATTAAAATAAAAAATTGACTTATGTGGATATATTTCAATTTATTATTTGGAGGATGTGGGGAAGGGTGTTAAACTAGGTTTGACCACCCAAATCAGAGATTAGGATTAATTAAACATAGGTTTCATTTAATTAATCCTAGGGCTAGGATGAGGTAGGATAGGATAGGCAATTAAATAATAGCTATTTAATTGTCTAGGGTAGGGATAGGTCAATTGATAGGCTGGATTAATTAGTTAAACATGATTTAGCTAATTAATTAGATTTAGTGAGGAGAGGAAAATTGACCAAATAAATATTGCATATTTATTAAATCAATTGGCTAAGGTTTGAACTATTGAATTAATAAAATTAATTCAATTGTTAGGGATAAGATGATGAAAAATTAGACGATGAAGGGATAATTAATTAAATAAAAATTTAATTAATTGAATAGAAGGGAAATTGATGTGTTTAGGGATGTCGGGAGTTGGTTTGGTGGTAAAAGACATTTTTAGGTGTTTAGATTTGCCCCTCTTTGACGTGGCATCAAGACCTAGGAGGGAAGTGGCGTCAGGTCGAAGAAAAATATGCCCCAGCTGCCGAGAAGGAATAAGATGAGTGAGGGAACTTGAGGCATTGATGGAATGTAGATGGGACTGCTTGCATGGCATGGATCCATGGTTGGTCGAGAAGAATGTTGTAGGGGAGGTCAAGATCAAGGACCTGACATTTTGTTTCTAGTATTTTCTGTCCCACTTGAATAGGGAGCTTGATGGTTACTTCAGAGAGCCGTTCGGTGTCATCATACCCTTTGATTGTGATGCACTCGTTGGTGTCTACAACCACATCCGAGTATCCCAAGTGTTTTAATAGTTTAAGAGTGCATATGTTAAGGTCGGAGCCACCATCTATTAAGACTTTTTTAATGATGTGTTTGTGGATATAGACTTCGATGTGTAAGGCATCGTTATGTAAGTGTTCAGAAGCGGGAAGGTCCTTTTTCTAAAAATGTGAGATGCTGGGGTGTGGTGATATGTCCTACCATGGGTTGGAATTGGGTCACATTCAAGTTGGTGGGAACTTGAGTTTCTAAGAGGGCTTTATCGAGGACATCTTTGTGAAGGGGGGATGTGCGGAGTAGCTCAAGTATGGATATTTGTGTAGGGGTCTTTCCTAGATGCTCTAGGAGGTTGTACTAATTAGTAGGTGATGGGCGTGTGTTTGGATGAGGGGGGAGGGGATCTGATGTGGATGCGGGTGTTTGTTCGATGGTAGGGGCTGTGTGGATGGATCCACAGCCACGACGGGTTGTGACAGCGCAATCGGGTGCTTGTGCCTGAATGGTGATTGTGTTAACATGGTGAGATGATGGCTCTATCTGCCCTACAATAGAGTCATAGGATGCAGGAGGTGGGGTGACATTATATGCTTGATTGGATGAGGAGGCATTATTATGGTTTGGCAGTGGATCCTTGTAAGCTCTGAGATTGGCATTTGGCGATGGTTGGGTGGTTTGATCAAGGCTGACTTGATTTTGATCTATGAGATCTTGGATGCAATGCTTTAGTTGCATGTAGTCTGGGTTTTATGACCCATAATGTGGTGGTATTCACAATAATCATTTTCATTATACCATGCTACTTTGAACTCATTCTCTTGATGGGGTCTAACAGGTGGGAATGTGATCAAGCCTTTCTTGAGACATCTATCAAGGATGTCCTCGATGGGTTCCCTTAAGGGTGTAAATTGCCTTTGAGGTTTTTGTGGTTTAGTTTGCCCCCTTTGGTTATTTACATTGGTTGCATACGTATGTGCAGGTGTTTGATTTTGTACATGTTGGATGGCTTTCACATCCATGACACCGTCGTTCAAAGTGTTCTTATTCTTCCCCCAATAGTGTGGCTTGTCATTTGATTGTGTGTTGGTGTTGTTGTTTGTATTGGGGGTGTTGTTGTGGGGTTTGTTGTTATTGTTATTGTTGTTGTTGCTGTTAGATTTGTAGTCATACAATTTGATGGAGCCCTTGGCAATGAGGGCCCGTTAGATGGTAGTTCCTTTGTCGATGACTTCCTCAAAGGTAGATGCACAAAGGATTTGTAAATGGAACCCTAATTCCTGATTGAGGTTGGTCACAACTATGGTGACGAGTTATTTTTCAGGAATTGGCCATGGGAGTTTGCTTACTAAGCTTCTCCACCTTTGCAAGAAAGAAGTGAAGGCTTCTTCGTTCTTTTGTTTGGTGTTGCAAAGGTCTGTCATAGACATTTCATGCTTGAAGTTGTAGGAGAAATGGTTTACAAATTTTTCTGCAAGCTCGGGGAAAGTCTTAATGCCTGGGGGAAGATGTATGAACCATTCAGCGGCTTGACCGCCAAGGCTTCTTGGAAATAGTCTCATTAGATAGGTATCGTTATTTGAGACTTCTAAGAAAGCGATGTAGAACTCCCTAAGATGATCCCTAGGGTCTCCCTTTCCCTTGTATTTGTCAAATTTAGGTGTTTCAAAGTTCTTGGGGAAAGGGGGCATGTACAATATGCGATCAAATGGGTAAGGGCAGATATCCTCAAAGGAATAGTGTTTACCCTTGCCCCTAGTTTACATGTCATCTACCTTTTCGATCAAGGCCTGCACAACTGTTGTGAGGTCCTGTGTTGGTTGCGGTTGGGGTGTGTAGGGTTGTTGATGAATGAGGTGTTGAAGATTGGGTGGTATTTGATGTTGGAGGTTTTGGGAGGTCGTGTTTTGATATTGTGGGGTGGTGTTTTGATTGATTTGTGCAAGATGTTGTTGATGAGTGTAGAGTTGGAGAATATGTGGAGGTATTTGAGGGTTGGGGTTATGTTGTGTCGATGATGTATTGGACAGATTAGATGGGTTGGCATTTGATGGGTTGGTCGTATTAGAGGGTGGTTGTGAGAATAATTGTCTTAGGTCGGATATAGTTTGAGGGTTGGGTGGAGGCACACTTGTGGAGGTACTTGCATGTGTTGTGTTCCCTTGTATGCCTAAGGGGATTTGTGGACAGAAGTGGTTACATTAGTTGTGATAGTGGATGTGGTGATAGGTTAGGATGTGGTAAGATTGGAGGTACTTGTGGGAATCATAGATGTGGTGGCAGTAGAGCTTGTGGAGGTGGTAGATATAGTGGGTGTTGATGTTTGAGAGATGATAGGTTGTGTGTTTGATGTAGATGGTTGGGAAGATGTGGTAGGAATGACGTTAGAGGTGGATGGTTGGGATGAGGTCGTGTTATGGGGTAGTTGAGCACCAATTTGGAGGAGATGATTAAGATATCTATTTGGATCCGACCTTAGGATTTTTCAAGTAGGTCCATGCTATTGGCATCTTGTGTAAAGCTCAAGACATCTAGATCATTTTGGGACATGGTGGGTGGTGGTGGTGGTTGCAAAAAATGGAAGGGGTTTTCGTTGGGATTGTATGTTGGGATGTGGAAGAATGTTGGTGGGTTGTATGTTTGGTTGATGGGTATGTTGTTGTTGGTATTAGGCATTCCTATGCCACCATATTATCTGAATTCTGCCATTTCTTGATTCTTTTTGTGTTGTGATCTAGTTATGGGCATGCACGTGTATGGATTTGATTTTGAGGTGGAGTGAAATGGAGATGGAGACCTTAGAGAATTTAGATAAATTTGTTGGACCCAAATATGGATGTGGTAGTGAGATGGAGTAGTGTGATGAAAAGATCGATAGGTTTTTCAAAGAGATGTTAGCCTAGGGGTGATAAGAATGGGGGGTAGTGTGATTGTCTTGCATAAATTTTGACCAAAAGATAGATGATAGATGATGTTTGCTTGAGGATGGTTTGAGAAGAGATTTTGATGTTTGGTTTTTGATGTTTGATATGAAGGATTTTGATGGTCAATAAAGTGAGCTTAGGTAAGATCTAGATTTGTGTCGTACAAATAGATGTTTCTCTTTGTTTGGGGTAGACTAATGACCTTACGCAAAGAAGGATGATTGTTTCACTTGGAAGGTAGACTATTGACTCTCCAAGAAAGATATGATGTGAAGGATGAAATCTAGATCTATCTTTAGCTCAAATAGATGACGAGTTTTTGATTGGTGATTTTTTTATGAGTGTTTTGATTTGGAAATTTTTGGATATATTTTTGGATTTTGGAATGATTTCTTGTGACAAGGATTTTTGTTTGGTCCAAAAGGTATGCCAATGGATATGAAATTTGAGTAGATTATGGTATAGAAAAGGGTCTAATAATGATAGTGATTGATTCTCTAAGGTCAATAATGAAAGTATGTTTTGGAACAATTTGATGAGAAATGGATGGGGTACTGATGGATTTTTGGAAGGTGAATATGGATTATGGCAAAGTAGATGGTGAAGATCACAACTGAAGAGGTCTTAGTCTTAGGCAAGTCAATCTAAAAATAGTGCTAATCCACAAGTGAAATGGCTCCAAAATCAGACAGAGATGGCACTGATATAGGGCAGTGTTGGTCGAGGTCCTGAAAAAGATAGATTCTAATGGCAAATTTGGATTTTGTTTTGATTGAAGTTTGATCAAATAATTCTCATTGTCTCTTGGCAAGTTGTTTGTAAATAAATTCAAGCACAATAGCACACCATAACCAAGATTTTTGTTTGTGAAAAAGATGTGTGATTTTGTTAAACAAGAACTTTGCACAACATAAGGAGAAGATATGACAGTATTTGTTGAATCCCCTAGCTGCACCTATTCAAAGCAGGTAGCTCCAGGATCTTGGTAGCACCAGTTCGTCCTTACAATTTCACACACTTCTCATGCATACCAAGATCCAGGTTTCCTATAAGGATTGTCCCTCACCAAACTTTTGGATTATCCCTGTTACCTCGATTAAGAATTGCATGAATCGGGGTCGCTTCAAAGGTTTCCCTTTTGCGTCAACAAATAGAAGGTTTTGGCTTGCTAAACAAAGGTTCTTGGTAAGTGCTTTCATTCAGGTGGTTATACATGTGGCAATGCTACTCTCCATTATGGAGTCTCCCAGCCTCTAAGGGTTACGCCTTGGAGAGTTTTGGGGGAGGTTGACTGTTGGTATAACACAACAACCCCTGTTTCTTGTGACTTTTGTCCCAAACACCTTATTTTATATAGCGGCTTGAAAGAGCTTGGCTTTAGCTTGTTGCCGCTTGGGTTGATCCCACCTTTCGAAGCAGGGTGGCAGGCCCTTTAAGGACTAACAAAAGCAATACAACCACAAAAATACTTTTGATCCCCAAGTTCATACAAAGATGCGAGGGGAGAGCATATGTATTCTATGTGCTTGCATCACACTAAAAATGGTTCATTTTAGTTCTTTTGATTATGTTGGGGGTGTTTTGTGCAAGTGTCATAAAAAGATTTTGATTCCCAAGGTCACCAAATGGTACGAGGGAAGAGCATACACTTTTCACACTACAAACACAAATCACGAAAGCACTTCACACAAATTAGCTTGATTTTCTTGATTATATGAGTGAAAAATGTAGATTGTTGTTCTTTTTAATCTAATTATTTGATTGATACAGTTTGTGGTTCTTTTTAAAGCCCAAAATTGAAATGTTTTGATAGTTGTTGGCAAGCACTTGTGAATTTTAGAACACCAAATTCAAATGTTTGGCACACACACACACTTAAAGATTTGTTTGTTGTGGATCAGTTTTATAACACCAAATTGAAATGTTGTGTAAACTAGCATGCAAGGGTTTGTTTTAAGTTCCAATTGAAATGTTTGTTAGTCTAAAGATAAACACCCTACAAAAACTTGTTAGTGTCTGCAAAAATGATGTTGATGACCTGCAAACACCCTGTCAGTCCCTACATAGATAGCAAAGTTAGTTTCTAAAAATAACACTAAAACAGAGACATAATGGCATCATTGCATACAGAAAATGGCGCTACTAACAAAAAACTATTAAAAAAAAACCTGACCCTAGACAGATAGTGCCGATTTACCACATAGCGCTAAAACAGAATACAAAAGGCACTAGATCAGAAAATGACGCTACAATGCTTTATAGAAGGCGCTAGATAATAATATAGCACTATAATTAGATATAAAAGGCATCAAAATATGAAATAATGCTAATATAGGTACAATAAGGCACCACTGCACGTGC
Organism: Cunninghamia lanceolata; assembly: GCA_027924645.1. Classification (NCBI taxonomy): domain Eukaryota; kingdom Viridiplantae; phylum Streptophyta; class Pinopsida; order Cupressales; family Cupressaceae; genus Cunninghamia; species Cunninghamia lanceolata. The sequence goes on along the minus strand of BSBN01000870.1, from coordinate 10,932,071 downwards.
TGTCAAAGGGTGTGGTCAAAGTTTGAAAATGGCGCTGCGCTGGGTGTCGATAGCACTACTACATGCCTGAATGTGTCCACCCTACAAAACAAAAGTCTTCTAACCACAACATATTGTTAGGCTACACATAGAATAGGTCTTGTTAGTCTTGTTAGCTTACCACATGGAAAGTAAGACAAAATAAAAGCCAAAATGCATGTATGTTCTTTTAAGAAAATTTCAGCATAACTTCTCCCTCCCTTTTACAGATTTCTACAGAAATAGAGAGCAATCTAGATAGGAAAAACAACAAAAAGAAATGAGAGTTAGAGGTATAAGTGAGCAAAACTTAAGAGAAAATGCGCTTCAGAAGATGGCACTAAAATAGTATATAGCCCTAAAATACTACAGAGATGGTGCTACTGCGCAGGGTATATAGCATAGCACCTGCAAAATCACGTCTCAAATACAAAACTCACAAAAAAGAGGTTAGACTTGGACCTTGTGGGTCCCACTGGGCATGCCAATGTAGATTAGGAAATCAAATCAAAGGTTAAATACAAACTAAATGCAAATTTGAAACAAAGAGTTTATACCTGGATAAGAAGACTCAATCTCATCAAGGGGAAAGGAAACTTGTACCCAAGAGTTCCTAAGACATGATAATCCCTAGATAATGATTTAAATGTGAAATGTTATCCTAATTATACAAATCACAATTCTAGCTCAATGGACATTTGGACATGGTAACATTACTTAAAAAAAATTAGATCCCCAAATGGCTTGGGAGAGGTTCTATTTATAGAGATTTTGGAGGGATTTTGATCCAAGGGTGGAGATTGATTTGGAAGATCAATGGTGGAGGATAAAAGTGATGTGGAGGGCCTAGATTAGATCTTGGAGGAATGGAGGGCTAGGAATAAAAGTAAATCTTTTATTCATTTTGGGAAAAGGGGTAATTAAATGAGTATGGGTGTGAAGGATTATTTTTGAATTAAATATTCATATGGGGAATGTAAAATGAATTAAAAATTCATTTGGGGATGAGCGGAGATAAATGAGGTATGGGTATGTAAGAGGAATTAATTGTGATGTGGGATGTATTAAAATAAAAAATTGACTTATGTGGATATATTTCAATTTATTATTTGGAGGATGTGGGGAAGGGTGTTAAACTAGGTTTGACCACCCAATTAGAGATTAGGATTAATTAAACATAGGTTTCATTTAATTAATCCTAGGGCTAGGATGAGGTAGGATAGGATATGCAATTAAATAATAGCTATTTAATTGTCTAGGGTAGGGATAGGTCAATTAATAGGCTAGATTAATTAGTTAAAAATGATTTAGCTAATTGATTGGATTTAGTGAGGAGAGGGAAATTGACTAAATAAATATTGCATATTTATTAAATCAATTGGCTAAGGTTTGAACTATTGAATTAATAAAATTAATTCAATTGTTGGGGATAAGATGATGAAAAATTAGACGATGAAAGGATAATTAATTAAATAAAAATTTAATTAATTGAATAGAATGGAAATTGATGTGTTTAGGGATGTCGAGAGTCGGTTTGGTGGTAAAAGACGTTTTTAGTTGTCTACAAAAATAGTGAAGATCCCAACTAGATGAAGATCAAAAAATGTGCATCAAAGGGTTTGTAGATATGTCTGAAGATGATCCAATCAAGATTTGTGAGGTCCACATGAAAATGTGGAGGAGTTATGGCCATGAGAGTAAAACCGGTTCTAGCAACTATTCAGAACTGACAGAGTGACACAAATAGGTCTGGTGAGATCTGGAAATACAATATCATGTTTTACAGATCCAGTGGCATGTTTGGGAGGCTAATGTGAATTGGCAACTCAATTGGTTTGTGGTTTGGAGATCCACAAGAAATCCTTCTAATGTGACAGTGATGACCGACTATGTTCTTGAGGTTTCAGATGAAGATGCAAATGATTATAGTAAGAAGAAGTGGTGCGGATGTTCTTGTTGATTCAAGCAAGTTTGTGGGGGTCTCTAGATTATGTCCAGTTTGTGTTGATGGTTCGCATTAAAGATTGACCTCGTGATTGAATATTTACCCTTGGGTGATGGTGTTCTTCCTAGTCTTGGCCAATCGGATGATTTGTGCATGATCTTGAAGATGTTTTGCGAAGCATGGTGTGTTCCTTGAAGAAGATTGAAGTCCCAATGATGTGTGGCCGATAGTGTAGTGATGCTAATGAAGTTTTTGTAATAAGTCAAGTTGTATTTTTTAATTGCTCTATAATAAAATAAGTATATGTTGTGCCGACTTTGATGATCATTCCAAAGTTGATGTCATGTATAAATAAGAGTTGCAAAGTCATTCAATTGCATCCATGTGGACATGATGAGAAGGTGGTAGTGAAGAGGAGTGAAAAGTAGAGCAGAGGTGTTGAGCTTAAATGGAACTGACTCAAGCATAGTAAAGATGCTACTCTCTAGTTCAAGTATGTAATACTCATTCTTCTGTAGATAGTGTGTCTTCTGTAGGCAGTGGGCCTCTTGTGAGCAGTGTGCTTAGGCAGTGAGCCCTAACTGGCAAGTGCCATTTTTCTTATTCTTTTAACAGAGAATACAATCTTGGGTTAGTCACCCCATAGTTTTTCCCTTAACCAGGTTTTCCACCTCAAAATCTTCATGTTATATGTGTTGAATTTGTTTTTGCTCTTGAATTCTTGCATTATGCTTTCATGATTGAATCATTGATATGCTATTGAAATATAAGAAGGTTTTAAAGTGAATAAGGAACTAGATTTTTGGTGACAACTGATTCACCCCCCCTCTCAGTTGTCTATCCTAAATCCAACAATTGGTATTAGAGCTAAGTTCCTCTAGATGAAGCTTAACTGTTTGAGGAGATCTAGGATGTCGTCCTACAAGAAGGATAGTCCAAGGTTTGATGGAACAAACTACACTTTTTGGAAGAGCCACATGGAATGTCACTTATAATGCATGGGAAATCAATATTGGAACATAACTGCAACTAAATATAATCCCCCAAAGAATAGTCCAACAACTATGGATGAAGTCAGAGATGCAAACAATAATATTCAAGCTAAAGAAGCCCTACTGAGTGCCCTGACTGATTCAGAGCTGACAAATGTTATGGATTTGAAAACTACTTATGAAATTTGGACAAAGCTAGAAAATCTTTATGAAGGAGACAAATATGTTAAGTGTGCCAAGCTGCAAAGTCTAAAAGGAAAGTTTGAAAACTTGAAGATGAGTGAAGATGAGAATACCACTTCATATATGTCAAAAGTAAATGAGCTTTTATGTGGCATTAGATGTGTTGGTGGAATATTGGATGAAGATGAGATTTTTGCTAAAGTTCTCATATCTCTACCTCCTACTTACAAATACAAAGCTATTGTTATTGAGGAAATTAGATATTTAACAACTATTACAAGGGATCAATTGGTTGGTAAGATATCTGCATTTGAGTTGGCTGAGTTTGGTGATGCACTTCCCAAGATTGAATATGCATTCAAAGCTAGTGTCTCTACAAAAGGTAAATAGAGATATGATCCTGGAGAAAGTTCCTCAAGGAAATTGACATGGTATGATAAAGCAAGGAAAGATCTGGAAGAAGATGAGTTAGAAGCTGAACAACTTGAAGCTCTTATTGCAAAGAGACTGCCAAGAGGATCCAGTAAGTATGAAGGAAAATTACCTTTCAAATGCTTTGCCTACAATAAGATTGGTCATTTTGCCTCAAGATGTCCAGAAAGGTCGTCAAGACCAAACCCTAATAGATCAAGGTTTCAGAAGAAGTGTTACTATGTTTAAGAAGTTGATGATGAAGGAGTAATATATGATAAATTTGAGATAGGAACAAACCCAGAAGTGACTGGGTATTTATTACCATCAAAGAAGAAGATCCAATGCCTATTGAATCTGCCAATCATAAGATGATAGAAAGTACTTTGGTTGCTCAGGTTGAAGAAAAGGATGAATGGGTTATTGATAGTGGACACTCTCACCATATGACTAGTGACAAGTGTAAGTTCTTAATCTTGGAAAGATATGAAGGTAGAGTTGTAAAGTTTGGAGATAATTCTACTGGTAGAACTAAAGGTAGAGGAACCATTTCTTTTGATGGAAAGAACAAAACCAATGATGTTCTGTTTGTTGAAGGTCTGAAGCATAATCTTCTCAGTGTTGGATAGTTGGTGCACAAAGACTATGATCTCTGATTCAAAAATAGAAAATGCAAGATCTTTGAAAGCTCTAGAACCGAGATTCCATCCGGTACACAAACAAAAGGTAACATCTTTCACTTGGTTGGTACTGAAAAAAGTTGCTTCTTTGTTCAAATTGATCAGAGTTGGTTATGGCATAGGAGAATGTGTCATGTGAATTTTGATAATATCATCAAGATAAGCAACACTCAGACTGTAAGAGATCTTCCAAGACCGGTGAAACTTGCTAACAGTTTATGCAAAGAATGTCAGTTGGGTAAGCAAAACAGAGTCTCATTCAAAAGTAAGGAACAATCTTCAACTGGATTGTTAAACTTGGTGCACACTGATCTCTGTGGTTCGGCAAGAATCAGAAGTTTGCAAGGAGATAGGTATTTCATGCTGCTGATTGATGACTACTCCTGAATGATGTGGGTGACTTTCTTGAAAGAGAAATCTGAAGCACTTGAGAAGTTTAAAATATTCAAGGCTAATGTAGAGAATGAAACTGGAATAAACATAAAATGCCTCAGGTTTGATAGAGGTGGAGAATTCATATACGGAGAGTCCATAACATTCTTTGAGAAACATGGGATGAAGAGATAGTTATCTGCTCTGAGGACTCCACAACAGAATGGAGTAGTAGAGAGAAAGAACTAGACCATCCAAGAAGCATCTAGGACCATGATGATGGAAGCAAATGTTCCTCGGATCTATTGGAGAGAAGCTATAAGTACTATTGTCTATACTCTTAATTGGGCACAAGTCAAAGACAATACAGGTAAGACCCCTTATGAACTTTGGTTTGGCATCACTCCTACTGTGAATTATTTTAGAATCTTTGGTAGTAAATGTTATATCAAAAGAGATGAAAACCTTGGCAAGTTTGATGCTAGAAGTGATGAAGGAATATTGTTGGGATATTATACTCAAAGCAAAGCATACCAGTGTTATAACAAGAGATTGAGAAAGATTATAGAAAGTACAAATGTGAAGGTTGATGAAGGCATGGAAAGTCCCTCAAGGTATTATGAGTATGAACCAGTGATCAGAATGATGTCTTGTCACGTCTCATAATTTTCATACTTGATTGAATGGTTAGAAATGCAATAATTACATAGATTGGTTAAATTGATCGCTTCGGCTATTTCATTCCCTCCAGCTATATTGGGACTAACTTATTAATGGTTTTATGAGTTTGACTTTTGCAGTCTTGTCAATGAAAAGAGCATGGCTCAGGTAGGGGAGTCCTAGCTTCATGGCAACATTTGTCAGGTTTTATCTAGAATTTCCACACAATCACGTAGTTTGCTTCTTCTTACATTGCATTGCATGTTTGACTCTTTGAACGTCGTGTTACATACTGTTCTAATGAGGGTTTGATTGGCTTGATGATTCATCTTATGTTATCAAATCTATTTTGTTAATCGAGGCATAATTAAGTTTTGCCCTTCATTCAAATTGTCGTTTAGTCGTATAAGTATTCTTGCTTGCAACACCTATTTTTACAAGAGAAAAGAAGTTAGTCTTGTAGGTGAAACATTTCAAAAATATACAATAATAATAAATGTATTATCACCTTTGAAGTATTAGAATATATATATATATATTTCGTGATGGTAAATGGTATCAATAATTAAAAAAATAAAATTAATTACTTTAAAATTAAATTTGATTAAAAATATGCTAAAGTAAAACTAAAAATTAAGAATAGACTAACAATATTCTAATCTTACCTTACATTAAATTTAGTATAAAAAGAAAAAGAAAACTACAAGTTAACTGATGCAAATAAAGAAAAATAACATGCATGGGAGGACAACGATCAATGCATGATCGAATCTAAAAAAGGGGATCTAGGGTCCTAACTAAAAAGGGGGCAGACAGATTGCATCAGTAGTCAGGGGCAGACGGTTTGCATCATTGGAAGGAGACGGATTGCATCATCGAAGAGGGGACGTTTTGCAGCATTGGACAAAAGAACAGATTGCCACAAAAAGGTATTGGTTGCGTGGTTGAAACTGGTATTTTCCTCGAACAGTAATTATTCTGCATGTTAGAAATTTAGAATGTTAGAGTATATATATAAGCAAGCTATATATATCATATCAAGATTAAACTTGGAATGGAATCTTTCAAACATGGATCGGCCTTAGATTAATGTGATTTGTTCTGCGTTAGTTCAATGGCTCGGTCTGTGATATTTAAGCCTTTCCTGAGTATTGAAAACCATTTAAGGTTATTCAATCGAATTCTTCTTGAAAAAAATACTGATCTCCACCATCCAAAAAGTCAATCTCTGATATATTCTCATGTACACAGCTACTGTGGAAAAATAAAACTATTTGAGCAGAAGTTAAGGCCTTTTTAGCTGTTGAAGTCACCCTATAAAGTGACGTCATTTAGTATCCTTGTGAGCGACCCTGTATGACTAAACCATCGCTGAATTGGTATGACTTTCTTTTATTCTTCCTATGTTACGGTTAAATGTGAACCTTTGACAAAAGTCTTCCTCAATGTATTATAAGGAAAACCTTCCCTATATTATTAAAACATCCTCTGAATATTACAAAACTTTCCCCAGTGGCATGTGTATGCTGTTTAATTCCTCAAAATAAGATGTTCTTGTATATATTATGCCATGTAGCGCATAGATTATTTCATGCAATGTTTAGATGTGCTGACGGTGGTCTTTTCTTGCAATATTGAATATGCCGACTATAGTTATTTTGCAATGCCATTTTTTCGTAGTTATCTGCCGATTTCGGTGTAATACATGTCACTCTACTTTCTTCCCAGATGAACATCTACCTTTTAATGTTTAATGAAACTATTATCCAACATCAAGCACTAATTAATGGGAAATCTCTCCCTGTGTGATTAAGTCGTTCCCAGAGTAAATGAAGTTGTTTCAATCCTGGAAAAATCTTGAAGCTTTAAACGATCTCTGTGTAGTACGTCCATGATGTCCTCTTAAATGACTTTTATTAAATTTAGATCTAAATTTAAACCTGTCGAAAACTTTTATTATGGTTGTGAGGAAGTTCTTTGGTAACTAACTAGTGGACTGTATTTTTATTTATTTAGAATATTGGCTAAACCAAACCAAACAAAATTGACCTCGGCTAGAAGGAAATAGTGGATCTCTATGTTCTTGACAAATCCTAAAATTTTTGAGCTATCCTCATGTCTGATAGTAGTACTTTGTTTGCTAAAAATAGTTTTTAACGAAATCAATTCTATATGTTGAACAATCAACCTTCAAAAAAGAATAATAGGCAAATCAGATGTTACAGTAGAATCTATTCTAGTTACGACAGAATGTCATCTCAAAAATATCATTGAGAATCCATAGATACTATAGCTTTCTTATGAAAGTGAACCTTTTTAAACTTGTAACAGAAAAATGTCATAATCTATAGCAATTGAAATGATTCCGTAAACCCTTAGATTCTTGTTAAAAACAGTTTATAGGTGGAAAATCAGACTATAGTAGCTATTAATTTTTGCTCTCTGAAGAAGCTGAAACCATTTTATTGGTATAACGAATTGAAAATTGAGATATACTTGCTTTTTTTTACTGTATTTTAACCTGTCACAAGATTCTGACACCTCAGTGACAGGAAGTATGGAGTATATGATAGTATGTTTTAAATGAAGATACTATTGTAGAGAGGACGGGATGGCTGAACAAGAATTAAATTGATTATTAATGAAAGAATAATAAAAAAAATTGAATAAGTGAACTGCGTCTTAGTATATTTTTCAATATTTGATGCTTGAGAAAAGAAACTGAATTTATTGTGGAAACTTGTACTTTTAAATTATTGAACGCAATTAGATGCTTGCACATGTTGTGTTGTTCTTCTTCTTGATGTTTTGGGAAAGATTGCCTTCTGGGACGAGTATCGAATGTGGGTTAATAGAGAAGTGAGTTTTCTTTTCAGAACTTACATGCCGTTACAACAGATAAATGCTTTGGCCAAAGCGAACACTTGTTGAAATAGACATGCACCATTGAAATAGATGGACTTTTTCCTAGCTATACTTTGTTTATTTTTCCCTACCATATCCTATTGATGAGATGTTGCATTCTTGCTAGTGATGCATGTAGATTGACAGGCACATACCAGATTCCACCTTGCATATGTTTACAGGATGCTAGGCTCTTCGAGAAGGGTCAGGTATTCCTCAGTTTGAGGGATTCCACGGAAGTGCAATGCTTCATGGTTGGGCGGAAAAAGTGCCTGAACCATGTTCTTGTCCTTCGACATAGCAGATGGCCAGTTCATCGATGGCAGTTGAGGACTCCTTGATAGATTTATTTGACATTTATGACAATTGTACTTCTTATATTCAAATGATTGTAAGGCTTGATGCCATTGTTCGACACTTGTAATATTACGTCTACATACTCTGTAAATGACTTCAGATGTATTCATACATGCAATGTAATTGTGGTTGTACTTTTAATTATGAATCTAAAAATTTGCTTGGAATCTTGAATGTTATCTTAAATCTTTCCCTCGCCATGATGAATAGAAGTTAATATTGTACTGTTCTTAAATTTACTTTCGGTAAATCTTGTTTTACTTGTTTTCCATGAGATGTGAATTTTTAGTACTTTACATTTGGTATCAGAGCAATGGTTCTACTCTAGGACTTTATGGAACCATTATGCTAAAGGTTGTAAACTCTTGCAGATAGTTCATCATGAACACTAGGAACTCTGGACATAGGGGAGCAACCCTAGGATCTGGCAGTAACCCCGACACTGGAAACAATGAAGAAACCAATGTTGGAAACAATGCTGGCACTGATGCAGGAGGGGCTAATGCTGGAAACAATGAGGGAAACAATAATAATAATGCTGGACAGAATGGTGAAGGACAGAATAATCAATTGAACCAAATATTAGCTCTTCTGACTCAACAAGGAACTAGAATGAATACCATGGAAGAGGAAATTAGAGGCATAAGAGGGAATAGGAATGAGGACAGAAGAGAAGAAGCTCGAGGTCCTGATGGAGAAGTGAATGGAAACAACAGAAATAAGATTGCTGAAGAATTAGGAAAGGACCTTAAAAAGGTTACACCTCCTAAGTTTGATGGTAAGACTATTGGTGATGGTGCTGAAGCATGGATTATTGACATGGAGAAATACTTTGATCTCTATGATTTGTCTGCCGAAACTAAAGCTATTTGGGGATCTTATCAGCTTACTGGGGAAGTAGCTACTTGGTGGGACAATGAGAAAGCTGAAAAGAAACTGCTTCTAGGAGAAGTCACATGGGATCATTTTCTTGAGCTCTTCCAAAAGAGGTGGTTACCACAGCTCTACTTCGACAAGAAAATGATAGAATTTTAAAACCTCACTCAGGGAGGTATGATTGTGACTCAGTATTGGGAGAAATTCTCTCACTTATTGAAATATGTACTGCAATATCAGCTTGATGAAAGGTTTAGGATTCACAAATTCATCTTAGGCTTAAGGCCACTGATTGGATCAGATGTTGACATGCATAATCCATTAACCATAGATGAAGTGTTCGAAAAGGCTACCAAGCAGGAACAGAAACTGCAACAAATCTCAAATTACTGCAAGAATCAGGATATGAAGAATGGGAACAAAAGGTATTAGAATGACAGTGGCAACCAAGGAAATAGTAAACACCAGATAAGGAATCTCAAGAAGGGCAATAACTACCAGGAAAAGAACAATGGAAACTGAGGTGGAAATGACAATAAGAGAGGTAGTTATGGCAACAATGGAAACAATAATCAGAGAGACAATCCAGCTAGGCATAGGGGACCCAGAGATGGATGTTACACTTGTGGAGGAGAGCACTATGCTAGTGCATGTCCTCATCGAGTAGAGAATCAGAGAGATGGAAATCGACAGAGAACTCCTCAACACCAGATTCATGCAGCAGTGGATCATCATCAAGCAGATTTCCAAGCTACACCCATTCAGATGTCTGGTAAGCTCTTTGGCCTTCCAATTTCTATTTTAATTGATATAGGAGCTACAAAATGTTTTGTTGATCCAAAAGTTGTAGCTAAGTTAACTGTTAAACCTGGATACATGGAAAACTTGTGGATGGTGCAGTATGGTAACAATGCAGAGAGAAGGGTAGATTCATGTCTTGTATGCAGTGAAATAGATCTTCCCACTTTCTGAACTCAAGTCAATCTTTATGTTGTACCTCTAGGATCTTATGATGTGATCCTAGGAATCAATTGGTTGTCAAAACATAAGTCTTTAGTAGATTGCGAGGAGAAAGTAGTGAAATACCTTGATGACTTTGGGAATGCGGTAGAAATTCACGGATCACGAACACCCCTTAAGCTAAGACATATATCAGCCATGTAATTGAAAAAGCCTAAGAGAAAGGGTTGTTCTATCTATGCAGTGAAGATAAGAGATCTAGATAATTAGGAACCATCTTTTGATCAGTATCCTATCCTTAGAGAATTTAAAGATGTTTTTCCTGATGAGTTGACTGAATTACTGCCTAAAAGAGAAGTTGATTTCTCTATAGATCTAATGCCAAGAACAGAACCACAGTCCAAAGCACCTTACAGGATGACAATGACAGAACTATATGAACTTAAGGCACAACTAGAGGAATTGTTAAAACAAAGGTTTATCAGACCTAGTGTGTCACCTTGGGGAGCACCAATAATCTTCCTTACGAAGAAGGATGGAACATTGAGGTTATGCATTGATTACAGAATGCTCAACAAGGCAACTATCAAGAACAAATATCTGCTTCCTAGGATTGATGAATTGTTTGACCAGATGAAAGGTGCAAAGGTATTCTCTAAGATAGACCTTAGATCCGGATATCATCAATTACGAATTAAGGATGAGGATATTTCTAAAATAGCATTCAGAACACGATATGGCCACTATGAATTCACGGTAGTACCATTTGGGTTAACTAATGCTCCAGCAGCATTCATGAACTTAATGAACAGTGTATTCAGGGATTGCCTTGATGAGTTTTTCTGGTCTTTCTAGATGACATTTTGATTCATTCTAAGTCATTGGAGGAGCATGAAAGACACTTGAGAATAGTCTTGTGGCATTTGAGGAAAAGAAAACTTTTTGGCAAGTTATCCAAGTGTACATTCTATCAGAGTAAAGTGCACTATCTTGGCCATGTAATTTCAGCAGATGGGATAGTAGTAGATCCTGAAAAGATCAAGGCAATAATAGAATGGCCCGCACCACAAACTATGACTGAGGTTAGAAGCTTTTGGGGTGGCAGGATACTATAGGAAATTTGTAGAAGGATTCTCGACAGTTGTAGCACCCATAACCTCGCTACAAAAGAAAGGTAAGAAGTTTGAATGGATGGATAAATGTGAACAAGCTTTTCAGCTATTGAAGAAAGACTCACATCAGTACCTATTCTAACCATACCTAATCCTAATGGTCATTGCATAGTGATTACAGATGTTTCTGGTGAAGGTGTGGGAGGAGTGTTGATGCAGGGAGGAAAAGTAGTGGCATACGAATCAAGGAAACTGAAACAAGATGAGTTAAATTATGCACCTCATGATCTTGAGTTGTCTACCATTGTTCACGCACTTTAGATGTGGAGGCACTATCTCTTGGGAAATCCTTTTGAGCTTAAGACAGATGATTTAGGGCTCAAATATATCTTCACCCAACCTAATCTCAATGCTCGACAGAGAAGGTGGTTAGAATTCCTTAGTGAATATGATTTTGGAATCGAGTACATAAAAGGTAAAGAGAGTAGGGTTGCAGAAACTCTTAGCAGAAGATGACATCTATCAGCCATGGTGACTTCTAGTTCTAATCTAAGACAGTAGGTAATCCAGAACTTGCAAGGAGATGAGCACTATGAAAGGGTTAAACAAGCTTTAGAAGTAGACCCTCCAGATCATCGATTTGATGGATATGCAATAGAATCAGATGAGCTTTTGAGATATTAGGGAAGAATGTATATCCCAGATTCAGGTGAATTCAGAAAGTTAGTTCTCGAGGAGATTCACAGTGCTCCATATTCTGGACACCCAGGTGTGACCAAAACAATGGAAGGATTGAGGCCATTGTATTTTTGGCCTAAGCTTAAGAAGGATGTAACAAAGTTTGTAACTCGATGTTTAGAGTGTCAACGTGCTAAGGCAGAACATGTCCATCCTGCAGGATTACTTTATCCACATAGCATACTTGAGTACAAGTGGCAGGTGATTAGCATGGACTTTATTTAGGGATTGCCCATGTCAAAGAATCGGCATGATGTCATCTTAGTGGTGGTTGACAAACTAATGAAAGTGGCTCATTTCATTTTGGGAAATCTCTCGGATGGGTCGTTGACTTTAGCAAAGAAGTTTGTACAAGAGATTTTTTGACTACATGGAGTGCCGGAGATGATCATTTCAGATCGTGACACTCGCATGACCTCTAGGTTCTGGATCACACTTAATGCAGCTTTAGGGACTAAGTTGAACTTTAGTATAGCTTATCACCCTAAAATAGATGGTCAGACAAAGAGAGTCAACCAGGTAGTGGAGGATCTTCTGAGGATGTATTGCATGGATCAGCAGTACAAATGGGAGGAATATCTACCCTTGGTAGAGTTTGCTTATAATAATTCCTACCATGCATCCTTAGGTATGGCACCTTTTGAGGCTCTTTATGGCCGCAAGTGTAGAACTCCAATCAGTTGGGATAGAATTGAAGACCAAATAGTAGTTGGACCTGACATGTTGAAGGAAATGGAAGATCAGATGAGGCTAATCAAAGAAAAATTGAAACAAACCTCAGATAGACAGAAGAGTTATGCAGACAAGAATAGGACTTTTAGGCAATTCTCCATGGGTGACAAAGTGTTTTTAAAGGTTAAGCCACATAAGAGTTCGATATCATTTGGCAAGGCATCCAAACTAGCTCCAAGATTCATAGGACCTTTCGACGTCCTTGAAGTGATCAATCTACTTGCATACAGACTTGCTCTGCCACCAGCTCTCGCCAAGATCCATAATGTTTTTCATGTGTCATTGCTCAAACCTTATCATCCTAATGTTTTGCATATTCTTGATTGGCATGCTCTGCAGGTACAGGATCCAGGAGTGGTGCTAGTGGATCCCATTCGAGTCTTGGAGAAATGCAACGTTAAGTTGCGTAATCGAGACATAGTGCAGTATAAGTTCCAATGGGACCAGTATTTAGTGGACAGTACCACTTGGGAGGATGCTTCTGATATTGATAGATCTTTTCCATATTTGGGAAATTAGATTAGATGTTTATTTACATGCATATTCAGATATTATGATACTCAGATGACGATACATTATTGTTTGATTTTATTGTTTATGAGATGTAATAAGACATCGAGACAATGTCTCTTCCAACTGGGGAAGGATGTCACGTCTCATACTTTTCATACTTGATTGAATGGTTAGAAATGCAATAATTACATAGATTCGTTAAATTGATCGCTTCGGCTATTTTGTTCACTTCGGCTATATTGGGACTAACTTATTAATGGTTTTATGAGTTTGACTTTTACAATCTTGTCGATGACAAGAGCATGGCTCAGGTAGGGGAGTCCTAGCTTCATGGCAACATTTGTCGGGTTTTATCTAGAATTTCCACACACTCACGTAGTTTGCTTCTTCTTGCATTGCATTGCATGTTTGACTCTTTGAACGTCATGTTACATACTATTCTAATGAGGGTTTGATTGGCTTGATGACTCATCCTATGTTATCAAATCTCTTTTGTTAATCGAGGCATAATTAAGTTTTGTCCTTCATTCAAATTGTCGTTTAGTCATATAAGTATTCTTGCTTGCAACACCTATTTTTACAAGAGAAAAGAAGTTAATCTTGTAGGTGAAACATTTCAAAAATATACAATAATAATAAATGTATTATCACCTTTGAATTATTAGAATATATATATATTCCGTGATGGTAAATGGTATCAATAATTAAAAAAATAAAATTAATTACTTTAAAATTAAATTTGATTAAAAATATGCTAAAGTAAAACTAAAAATTAAGAATAGACTAACAATATTCTAATCTTACCTTACATTAAATTTAGTATAAAAAGAAAAAGAAAACTACAAGTTAACTGATGCAAATAAAGAAAAATAACATGCATGGGAGGACAACGATCAATGCATGATCGAATCTGAAAAAGGGGATCTAGGGTCCTAATTAAAAAGGGGGCAGACGGATTGCATCAACAGTCAGGGGTGGACGGTTTGAATCATTGGAAGGAGATGGATTGCATCATCGGAGAGGGGATGTTTTGCAGCATTGGACAAGGGAACGGATTGCCACAAAAAGGCACTAGTTGCATGGTTGAAACTGGTATTTTCCTTGAATAGTAATTATTCTGCATGTTAGAAATTTAGAATGTTAGAGTATATATATAAGCAAGCTATAAAAATCATATCAAGATTAAACTTGGAATGGAATCCTTCAAACATGGATCAGCCTCAGGTTAATGTGATTTGTTCTGCGTTAGTTCAATGGCTCGGTCTGTGATATTTAAGCCTTTCCTAAGTATTGAAAACCATTTAAGGTTATTCAATCAAATTCTTCTTGAAAAATATACCGATCTCCACCATCCAAAAAGATGATCTCCGATATATTCTCTTGTGTACATAGCTGCTATGGAAAAATAAAACTGTTTGAGTAGAAGTTAAGGCCTTTTTAGCTGTTGAAGTTGCCCTATAAAGTGACGTCATTTAGTATCCTTGTGAGCGACCCTGTATGACTAAACCGTCGCTGAATTGGTATGACTTTCTTTTATTCTTCCTATGTTACGGTTAAATGTGAACCTTTGACAAAAGTCTTCCTCAATGTATTATAAGGAAAACCTTCCCTGTATTATTAAAACATCCTCTGAATATTACAAAACTTTCCCCCGTGGCATGTTTATGCTATTTAAATCCTAAAAATAAGATGTTCCTATATATATTATGCCATGTAGCGCGTAGATTATTTCATGCAATGTTTAGATATGCCGACGGTGGTCTTTTCTTGCAATGTTGAATATGCCGACTATAGTTATTTTGCAATGCCTTTTTTTTTTGTAGTTATCTACCGAATTCAGTGTAATACATGTCACTCTACTTTCTTCCCAGATGAACGTCTACCTTTTAATGTTTAACAAAATTGTTAACCAACGTCAAGCACTAATTAATGGGAAATCTCTCGTTGTGTGATTAAGTCATTCCCAGTGTAAATGAAGTTGTTTCAATCCTAGAAAAATCTTGAAGCTTTAAACGATCTCTATGTAATACGTCCATGATGTCCTCTTAAATGACTTTTATTAAATTTAGATCTAAATTTAAACCTGTCGAAAACTTTTATTATGGCTGTGAGGAAGTTCTCTTGTAAATAACTAGTGGACTATATTTTTTTTATTTAGAATATTGGCTGAACCAAACCAAACAAAATTGACCTTGGCTAGAAGGAAATAGTGGATCTCTATGTTTTTGACAAATCCTAAAATTTTTGAGCTATCCTCATGTCTGATAGTAGTACTTTGTTTGCTAAAAATAGTTTTTAACGAAATCAATTCTATATGTTGAACAATCAACCTTCAAAAAAGAATAATAGGCAAATCAGATGTTACAGTAGAATCTATTCCAGTTACGGCAGAATGTCATCTCAAAAATATCATTGAGAATCCATAGATACTATATCTTTCTTATGAAAGTGAACCTTTTTAAACTTGTAACAGAAAAATGTCATAACCTATAGCAATTGAAATGATTTCGTAAACCCTTAGATTCTTGTTAAAAATGGTTTATAGGCAGAAAATCAGACTACAGTAGCTATTAATTTTTGCTCTCCGAAGAAGTTGAGACCATTTTATTGGCATAACAAATTGAAAACTGAGATATACTTGCTTCTTTTTACTGTATTTTAACCCGTCACAAGATTTTGACACCTCAGCGATAGGAAGTATGGAGTATATGATAGTATGTTTTAAATGAAGATACTGTCACAGAGAGGACGAGATGGCTGAACAAGAATTAAATTGATTATTAATGAAAGAATAAAAAAAACTGAATAAGTGAACTGCGTCTTAGTATATTTTTCAATATTTAATGCTTGAGAAAAGAAACTGAATTTATTGTGGAAACTTGTACTTTTAAATTATTGAATGCAATTAGATGCTTGCACATGTTGTGTTGTTCTTCTTCTTGATGTTTTGGGAAAGATTGCCTTCCAGGACGGGTATCGAATGTGGGTTAATAGGGAAGTGAGTTTTCTTTTTAGAACTTACATGCCGTTACAACGGATAAATGCTTTGGCCAAAGTGAACAGTTGTTGAAATAGACATGCACCATTGAAATAGATGGACTTTTTCCTAGCTATACTTTGTATATTTTTCCCTACCATATCCTATTGATGAGATGCTGCATTCTTGTTAGTGATGGATGTAGATTGATAGGCACATACCAGATTCCACCCTGCATATGTTTACAGGATGCTAGGCTCTTTGAGCAGGGTCAGCTATTCCTTAGTTTGAGGGATTTCGAGGAAGTGCAATGCTTTGTGGTTGGGCGGAAAAAGTGCCTGAACCATGTTCTTGTCCTTTGATGTAGCAGATGGTCGTGTGAGGCCTACCTTTGTACATCACTGTTCATCAGACTAATTACAGTGCTTTTGTTATGTGAAGAGACTTGTAATTCTGGATTATTGAACATATGTGATTTTTTTTTTTGGTTGATTTAAGCAAATGATTGTGCGATGATATTAGATGTTGTTGGAAGAAAATGAAGGAATGGATATGGAACTGGAATATGTTTTCAGTATGATATAAGATTTCTTGTTTAAGATGCATGTATTTAATTTTGCTTCGGCTATGGTATTTATATGAGATATTGACTTCGAGTTTGAGTGTGCAGGTATTTCTAACAAACCACTATTACAGGAGACCATCTCACACCTTTGTTGTTTCCCTTGTGATCCGATCCAGTTCAATGAGAAACTGAGATCAACCCCTTGTGTTGGAACAGTTAGGTACTATCGTAATGTGTTCTTTTTGCAGAAGGTTAAGGGATGTTTGTATCTTATTTTCATTTCTCTTATGTTGATCATTTTCATGTGAAGAGTTAACCCTAAGAGTCTAAACTAGGTTGAAAAATAACCTAGGGTTGTACCCCTTGGGATTAGGTACCTTTTTGGCTAGGTTAACCTTGGGTTAACTACCATAGGGTCACCTTAATCCAGGGGTAAGGTCAAATGACGAAAATGGGAAGTGGGGTGGGAGACATGGGATGAGTGGATTCCCCACTCATGCCCACTTCCTAATCATGGAGCATGCCACCCCCTCTTTTAGGTGGGCTTGTCTCCCATGTGCCCATTTTTTTGGTAAGATTCCTTGTGGGTGGATGTGGTGTCACCCACTTTGATATTATTTTAAATTATCTTTTTAAATTTTTTAATCCTAGTGGGTTTGAATGGGAAACCCTTGGGAGTAGGGTTGGAATGTGACATTTTTCATTTTTGAGAAATTCAGAAATTAAGATGAAAAGAAGTTTGAAAACTAAGGAAGAGAAGAGGAGGAAGGGGGGATTCATTGTGAGAGGAAGGCAATTTTGAGAAGGAGGGAAGAGGAGCTCTACTTCACCTCTCATTCCTTTTTGGGCTTGTAAGGTTTGATCTTCCATTTCTCTTCTCTATGTAAATGTTGCTTGAATTATTTGTTGTCTTGATGCATGAGTTGAATGACAGTCTTCTTGAGTTTGTTGTTTGTTTTTTTCGGATCTTTGTTGTTTTGGGTGTGTTGATAGAGCACCTTCAAGATTGGAAGGAAAGGCTTATCTAGTATAGTAAGGGGAGGTGTGACCCTCCCCAGGTGTCATATTGTTCTTTTTATATCCCATGTCATGAAAGCCTGTTGGAATCATTTATAGCCTAGAAGGCTTTTGGCCATGTGTGCCTAATGAGATATCCCTGTGTCTAGGTTGGTTAGAAGGCTGGGGGTTAGTGTTGTCTACTTCCCTACCTTTTTTTTGTTCTCACCTAAGCTGAGACTATGTTTTGTGAGTAAACCATGGGATTTTGTATAAATATTGTTTGGTCATTGAATTCTTGTTGTCAAAGTGTAGTTTTGTGTGGTATACCCTGGTGTGAAGATGGTCTCCCTATCTCGGGGGTGTCCCTCTTGTGGGACGATGGTAGGGAGGAGAGCTAGATGGTTGCCGATTTTTCCCTTGTTGTTTTGCAGGTTACGGATGGAGCATGTCATAAGGTTTCAAAGATAGACTTACCTTGTTTAGAAAATATTAAATCTTCCTGTATGTAAAGAAAGTTTGGTCTTTTAATGATTCATTGTGTAATAGTTTAGAGGGAAAATTCTCTCTGGGAATTGTTGCTAAATTTGTAGCCTTGTAAGTGGAGGAATTAACCTCCTTAAGTGTGTAATTGAGTTGTGGAATTGTTTAATTATTGTTATCTATTGGTTTTATTACTATTGTAAGGATGGGTGAATGGACTTGAAATTTTGGGCATGACATTTGGTATCAGAGCCACGTTTCAACATTGGGATCTCTGAGTTAGTATGTTGTTGGGCCAACGTGGAGTGGGTGAAGTATGGATGACCCTTGACCTACTCCGTGTATCTGCAAGAGAGTGAGGTTGCGAATCGTCAACTAGCCTCTTGTGTTGTCATGTAGTCTTCCGCTTGTGAGTTAGAGTTGGTTGTATTCTTCTTGTCGACCCTTCTCTTGAGAGTTGGTCTCTTATCATTTCATCTGTGAGGAGAGATCTCTTAGTTCAGTTGTTCATTTGTATTGTATACTGGATTTTATCAATTGGGAGAAAAGTAGGAGTAAATATTGCTACAATTGTCTAACTACTTTGTATTTCTAATCAGTTAAGTTAAAGGTTAGAACGGGTCAAACTAGGATTGAACTAACTAATATATCTTCAGATATGTAAGTTAAGGAGTTTTTGATATTATAGTTGTTCAAATTATAAAGGGATGAGAAAGAAAATTCATTCCTTAGAAAGTTTTAGTTCAGAAAATTTCTTGAGTAATTCAATGCATCATCGTGTGAGTAGAGAGCAGAGACATTATTGTATCTCGAAGTAGAAAGGTTGTCTATTATCTTTCGATTACAAGAACATAAAATTGTGGAGTTTTGGCAAGTACTATCAATTTCATAATAGGAGGAAATTAAGAATCTAGCTATTTTGACACTTGTATCATTTTCCTTTCATTCTAAATACTACCAACTTGCTTGGTAGGAGGAACTTAATGCATTTAGTTAAGTTGAGTCATAAACTAAATTGTTGTGAAATGTTTGGTTCTTGGATACCAAGTTGTAAATAGAGAGTTTGTTGTAGATTTGTATGAATTGTCTAAAACATATCGATTGTAATTTTTTTTTTTAGTGAAAGAGTTATTTGTTGTCATTTATTAGTATATTTTATTGTGCATAAATGCAATCTTCTTTGCTTAGTCTTAGACATAAAAGTAAATTATTGTGCATAAATGCAATCTTCATTGCTTACCATTGTAAATCTTATGCTACTATGTAATAGATTTTAATTCTATAATTTAGTCTTAATAAAAAAATAAAATACAAAAAAAAATATTACATTTGGTGGGGGGATAAACCCCCACCGTTTAATATAGAGTGGAGTGGGGAGGGGCGGAGCCCCTCCCACACCCCCATGGACACCTAGCCCCGCGGGCTTAAGTCCCCACATCCACCGCCACCGCGGGCGGAACTCCCACACCCCCGTCCGCCGAAAGCTGCGGGCTTTCACCCACGCACCCCGTTCGCGCCGCCACCGTGGTTGGAGAGCCACACCCCCCCGCCGATACCAGAGTTCCTCCT
Organism: Cunninghamia lanceolata; assembly: GCA_027924645.1. Taxonomy (NCBI): domain Eukaryota; kingdom Viridiplantae; phylum Streptophyta; class Pinopsida; order Cupressales; family Cupressaceae; genus Cunninghamia; species Cunninghamia lanceolata. The sequence goes on along the minus strand of BSBN01000870.1, from coordinate 10,912,028 downwards.
GCCGCCGCCTATAAGTCCTAGGGTTTAAAAACACAGTTTAATCATTAATAATTTTCACTGTTCCGTTAACTTGTCTTTTCTCTCGGTAGCTTGCGAACCAGATGAAGATGTACGCAATGTCTTCTCTCTCAGTATATTAAACATATGGAAAAGATACCTAGAATGCGTACAATCTTGGGAGATGACTCCCAGATGGGCCATGCCCATTTCCTAAAAACCCATGCAATGAATCGGTACAATCTGCAAAAGGAAATGTTAAATCAAACACTGTTTTTACTCTATCATATCTGCGCGTGGAGAATGCATTGAGACACCTTGATTTTCCTTATCCTCAAATTTCTCTTGGAATTCCCAATTTCCAGGGGCCAAAATCCCTCCAAAGGGCGTTAGATGAGCCGGAAGTCATGACCCCTCACCACCGTTACACCATTCTGCAGCCAGCACCGTACCCTAACCCCTTCTGCTACCGCAGGACCCCTGCCATGCCTGCCGCCCGCGGGACTCACACCTGCGGCCTACATCCATTCTGCGGCCACCGCCCACCTCAGTCCTCGCGGCGTGTAGTTTGGACCAGTGCCGCCCTCTGCGGCCACCGCAACCACCGGCCTCATTCCGGCCTCCCCTGCACACAAAAGCCAAATGAAGATCATTAAACCTTAAGGAATTTCGAATTAGGTTTGGCAATAGAGCCTTATGTAAGAAAGGTTAGTGGATGCTAGTTGTGGTCCTCTTTTCTATATCAGACCCATGACCTTTATATAATTGTATATTACTCTAAATGATGTGAGTGGAGCATAATTTGCCTTGTTAATTATAGAAGTAACAAAAGGTATTTATATTAAAGACCCATGATATATATATATATATATATATATATATATATATATATATATATATATATATATATATATATATATATATATATATATATATATATATATATATATATATATATATATATATAGATGTATATTATATTATTATTGAAACTCTAATTGTATGAGTGGGTTGGCCACTATATCAGTTATTTAAACAATTCAAGGCATACACAAATTTTAAACACATAACCTCTCTATATAAAAAAAAAAAGTGTTTAGACCTATTAGAATGCAAACAATAGCATATGTGTATAAAAATGTAAATCCATATAGTGGAGAATATAATGATTATGAGTAACAATGATATATATAGATGTAAGCCCATAATCCAACTATAAATACATAAATTATATATATATATATATATATATATATGAAATTATATAATTATAGGTATTGATTTGGAAGATGACTATATTGACAATATAATTATACTCCTAACTTTATGAGTGGAGTCTTAAAATTATGATATTAATAATAACAATTCTTATAACCCATCACCAACCCATGATCTTCATGAAAAGTATTTAAATAACTAAAACACATTTTGGGAACTTATGTATTAAATATCCTAACTTGGTGAGTGGAAGATCTTATAATTTGTTTATTTGGATAGCAAATGGTGATTTATATATATATATATATATATATATATATATATATATATATATATATATATATATATATATATATATATATATATATATATATATGAGCAATTTTTTTTTTGGTATTGTAAACAAACATGTTAAAATGTATGAATACTCTAACAGGGTGAGTGGGTTAACTATTTAGTTGTTTTCAATTACAACCAATGTATGTTATAAACTCTTGATTTATTTATTTATATGTTTTGAATTACTCATCTTGGTGGGTGGAGTTTGTATGGACTTGGTATTTATAAACAACAATGATTTACATAATTTGTTTGTCTAAGATCTAGCTTTGAATATATAAATAAAATATAGATAATTGTACTTAGGTAACTATAGGTATTAATATGGAGGATAATTGGAAATTGTCAAATTAACAAATAATCGTTTTGGCTCATAATGAGATAAATAGATGAACAATAGAAAGGAAATTATATAAATCAGTTAATGGGTGATTAGGTTGAAGATGTCCAAAAGTAATGTGATCTATATTGTTAGTAAACCAATTGTATTACTTTCTTTTAAATTTGGAATGATTATACGCTTTGAGTTAAATAGGATCATATACATATTTCTATTCCTCTTAACGAAACTCCGGGTAACACAAATACAACATAGGATCTATGGATGACGATAGGACATATGAAGTTAATTAGTTATGGATGTTATATATCTATGTGTACATCTATAATTATGTAAATTGATTTTGGAAGTTTGACAAAACATAAATAGTTTTATTGGATCTTAGACGATTTAATAGCCGAATAATGAAAAGGGGCGAATAAGAGGAAATAATGGCTTATAAATTTTAACCACAATGGTAGGTATTATGGTATGCCCATGCTCCACTTTAAATATATATAAATAAAATATAACTAAATGTATTTTTAGATCACTATGACCTATGCATATTTCTAAATATAATTATTTGTGTAGAGATTTAATCCAATGTCCTTTTGTGAGTGGGAAATTTATTAACAAATCTTTCTCCGATATAAATAAAATACATTTTTATGTCTTTATATAATTCTAGGAGGATGACTATGATATAATAAATAATGGTATTGGTGTAGAACAACTAATTATCATTAACTAGATGAACAATTCAAAGGGCCTCTAAACTAATTCAACCTAATAGTGGAGAAATTTTGAAGTCAATGTGTGATGTTTACATCGTTGTTGAGAAGTTAAAAGGTATGAAAGAGATAGTAGTACACGTGACTTATACTTAGAATTGATAAGAACGAAATCATGTTCTCAAGAGAATACAAGGGTAACTGTTACACTTGTTAAAAAGTGAAAGGAACTTCCTTGAGGTGAAAATCGTCTTTCTAAATAGATTAACTCCTTAAGAGAAATATTAGGTAGTCAAGAAATATTGGGGTCATGCATTGATAAATAGAATATTTAGGGGTGATTGTTGAAGTAGTGATGGGATCATTTACAAAAGAGGGATCACTTTCATAACAGTCATGTATTTAGTGTTAATTGGAGATAATAGAGGGGTAATAGATGTGATTCGTGTAATCTTATTTTCATATGAACTAATGATAGGAGGTATAAGACATATATGAAGGGTAAGATTTAGGACTCAATATTTGTGACATGGTATGAATGATTATGTACAAATAAAGGAGATATAATTATGAGTATGAATACAATCCCTTGCAGTATGGAGTCTCTTTTTATTTTAATCCTATAAACAACAAATGTATTTAAATTTCACCATATCCCATGAACTTCTGGTTAGGTATTCAACTTACTAAAGCACATATTGTTGAACGTATGTATAAACTGATATGTTATATGTTAGAATTTCTTAACTTGGTGAGTGTAATATCTGTTATTTGATGTCAAGCTACAAATGTATTATGTTTATATAACCCATGATTTATTTAATTGTATGTCTTGATTACTCAAATTATAAGATGAGTAAGTAAATTGTATCAAATGAACCTATTATCTTTACATTATTGACTTAAATATATTGTCTAGTAAATAGCATCATGAATTTTGGAAAGTGGAGAAAACAAAGTAAAAAGGAAGAAAGGATGCAGTAAGCATAATAGTAATAACCTATATTTATTGGAGAATCTATTTAATTTAATACAAGTTGAAAAAGGTTTTCACTTATGTGCAATGATATGGAACTGTGATGTGATTTTATGGTAGAAGGTTTGGGATGCATGTTGATGTGAAAGAGAGGATGGTGTATTGATATCCCTAGGTTTCTTGAATGAACAATGCAGTCTTATGTCGTGATGTTTCATTAGCAAGGCTTCTTGACTCTCGCCTTGAGTGTAGAGGATATGAAAGAAATTTGAGTAAACATGAGTCATGCTTAGAATAGTTATGAAAGAAATTATGCTCTCGAGAAGATACAAGGGTAAACAGTGTGCTTGATGAATAATGTGAGAACTTCAGTTTAAAAAAAAAATGATGATGAAAATTGCTTTTTACAAATATTCTTTGTGTAAAGTATATATATTAAATTTCACATACCTTGTGTGGGGTTAATAGGTTTTGGTATCCTTTGGTAAAACACTAAATTGACAACTAAACTTTTAATGAGAATCCCCTTAAGATATACAATCTCTTGCAAAACTTGATCATATAAATATATGTTTGACTTCATAATTCATAAATAAATGTTGCTTGATTCAATTACGGTTTATCATGCAAATGCTAGTAAATGATACTTAATTTGGGATGATAAACTTCATTTATGTTGGTAAACTTAATTTCTGCAAAAGCGAGTATATGTTTACTTACTGTAGGGTGTATTACCTTGTGTTTAAATGTGAAGATTATGGAGTCCTTAATTACTCATTGTAGTTAATGATTTGGTGACCTTGGATATGAAAGTTGATTTTTCATATTGAAGTAATGAATGGTAGTGAAAGAGTATGTGTTACCTGGTGGATATGATTCTTATTTTGGTATCTTATTGATGCATGGCATCCTGGAAGCATTACATTGTGATTACGTGTACCTTTGAGAAGGACACGATGTTATTTATTTACGTGCTGCCTATTGAGAGGAGCACGATTCCACGTCAGAGTACGTGAAGGCGCATTTTACCTACATGATGTTATTGCATTGGTTGTGTTTGCATAACATATGTAGTGACCATGTTTCCCTCCTTCCTTATTGGTGACTTAATGGTAGTCACGTAGTGAGGTGATGTGCACTTTCATGGATTTTGATCATTTTCTTTTGGTTGTCTGATGCCTTTTATCTCTTGCCTGTGTGGACCAACCATGTTATTTAATCTTGTCTGAAAGTAGCTTAGCCACAACTCTTTGACTCTGCATTTTTCACGTAACCTTTGTGGTTATGATTGTTTTGTTGGAATGGCGCCCTTTTATTTAGTTTATTGTTGTATTTGAAAACTCTTTTCTTTTGGGATAATTGTTATTTGTGGTGGCTAAGCTAGCTTATTTTTGTTTGCAAGTGTTGGTCCTGTGTTGTGATGTTCTTCTCGCCATGTCGTTGGAGTGACCTCTGGTAGAGTGTATATAAGGAAGCAGACGCGGGAAACTTATGAGGACGGGGGGGTAGGTGTGGACTAGTATGGGCTGGTTATAATCCACCTACCTTCCTATTGATCTTGGTTTTATTATTGGCTATCTCTTGGAGGCTAACCCCCTTATACAAACAAGAGGTAGGCCGTTTTGGGATGTATGGTGAGGCCCCCAGGCGCGTGGCCCAGATACCAACATTCTACATGGTTCTTGGATTCTTGGTTACTTGGCACGGGTAATTGATTACATGGTTTTGGATTCTTGGTTACTTAGCACTGGTTATTGATTACTTGATACTATGATGAGACTATGGCATTCCCCTAAACCTTATGTGAACCTTGTGAAGTTAATACCTGTAATATGGATGAATGGAAAAATGTGTAAGATCTGTAAGTAATGTGTTGAGTTGATGTTGATATAAACAGGTTGCATGATGTGTGAATTCGTAGGCAGTGTGTTTTGAGAAACTTTGAGTTACCATACTTTCTAATCTGATGAGATCATTATTATATATTTTTCATACTTACCTTGACTGATGCAACAAAACTTACTTAAGATATCAACACTTGTCGTAGTATTCTACTGTCACCACATGCAGAACATCTATGGTAAGAAAATTTGTTTGGTAAGCAAGTCTTCTAACAATTTGATTCTGAGATTCGTTTAAATACTATAACTTATGCAAGAAGAGATTTGCACTTTTAAGAGTAAAATTAATAGTAAAATTTTTGTGTTTACATGTGCATCTATTCAGATATATAGATTTGACTCTTTTAGAAAGAATGAATCTAGGAATGCAGGGAAGTTGCTTTTTGGAAGTTCCTTAGTTCAAGTTAATACAAGTTACTTAAATTCAAGTTGCTTATTCAAAGTTACTTATATCGAATCATTTACAACCTAAGGATACAAAAGATGGATGGTAGAATCGGTTAGTGAGTCATTTACTTTTGAAAGGCTTCAGTATCATGCACTTTTTAGAATTCAAGTAAATTTCCCTGGAATATGCTGAACAAACTTAATGAAGATTTCGTTGATTACTTTGGGTGTTGCAATAGGTGGCTTAACCATCTTGAATTTGTCAGTTGACCTTGAAGAACAAGCATTTGTATGTCAATCATTATCTAGTCAATAGGAGTCTCGACATACTTTATACATTTGGACAGTTTCCCCTAATCCTTCATCTCATAGTATGGGGTACCTTTAAAGTGTCGATTTGGGACACCTATCATACAACATCCACTTTTCCAAAATGCAAAAAGACTATGGAACTAGTTGTACAAACCTCACTTTTGTTTCACATCAAAACTACTTTGACTCCTTTAATCAACATGTAATTTATGGATCACTTTGGAGTTAAAGGGGAATATACCATGGGGTGCTATAGTAGTGTTGACTAAATGATTGAATTTTGCACATGCATACATTTACAACAAACTTAAACAGTTAAAATAGATAAAGAGTACACTATAGACCTTTTTACCCTCACCTCTTCGCCGACTTCCAGGAGGAAGTAGAGTTTTAGGGGGGGAGAATGTGAGGCCTACCTTTGTACATCACTGTTCATCAGACTAATTACAGTGCTTTTGTTATGTGAAGAGACTTGTAATTCTGGATTATTGAACATATGTGATTTTTTTTTTTGGTTGATTTAAGCAAATGATTGTGCGATGATATTAGATGTTGTTGGAAGAAAATGAAGGAATGGATATGGAACTGGAATATGTTTTCAGTATGATATAAGATTTCTTGTTTAAGATGCATGTATTTAATTTTGCTTCGGCTATGGTATTTATATGAGATATTGACTTCGAGTTTGAGTGTGCAGGTATTTCTAACAAACTACTATTACAGGAGACCATCTCACACCTTTGTTGTTTCCCTTGTGATCCGATCCAGTTCAATGAGAAACTGAGATCAACCCCTTGTGTTGGAACAGTTAGGTACTATCGTAATGTGTTCTTTTTGCAGAAGGTTAAGGGATGTTTGTATCTTATTTTCATTTCTCTTATGTTGATCATTTTCATGTGAAGAGTTAACCCTAAGAGTCTAAACTAGGTTGAAAAATAACCTAGGGTTGTACCCCTTGGGATTAGGTACCTTTTTGGCTAGGTTAACCTTGGGTTAACTACCATAGGGTCACCTTAATCCAGGGGTAAGGTCAAATGACGAAAATGGGAAGTGGGGTGGGAGACATGGGATGAGTGGATTCCCCACTCATGCCCACTTCCTAATCATGGAGCATGCCACCCCCTCTTTTAGGTGGGCTTGTCTCCCATGTGCCCATTTTTTTGGTAAGATTCCTTGTGGGTGGATGTGGTGTCACCCACTTTGATATTATTTTAAATTATCTTTTTAAATTTTTTAATCCTAGTGGGTTTGAATGGGAAACCCTTGGGAGTAGGGTTGGAATGTGACATTTTTCATTTTTGAGAAATTCAGAAATTAAGATGAAAAGGAGTTTGAAAACTAAGGAAGAGAAGAGGAGGAAGGGGGGATTCATTGTGAGAGGAAGGCAATTTTGAGAAGGAGGGAAGAGGAGCTCTACTTCACCTCTCATTCCTTTTTGGGCTTGTAAGGTTTGATCTTCCATTTCTCTTCTCTATGTAAATGTTGCTTGAATTATTTGTTGTCTTGATGCATGAGTTGAATGACAGTCTTCTTGAGTTTGTTGTTTGTTTTTTTCGGATCTTTGTTGTTTTGGGTGTGTTGATAGAGCACCTTCAAGATTGGAAGGAAAGGCTTATCTAGTATAGTAAGGGGAGGTGTGACCCTCCCCAGGTGTCATATTGTTCTTTTTATATCCCATGTCATGAAAGCCTGTTGGAATCATTTATAGCCTAGAAGGCTTTTGGCCATGTGTGCCTAATGAGATATCCCTGTGTCTAGGTTGGTTAGAAGGCTGGGGGTTAGTGTTGTCTACTTCCCTACCTTTTTTTTGTTCTCACCTAAGCTGAGACTATGTTTTGTGAGTAAACCATGGGATTTTGTATAAATATTGTTTGGTCATTGAATTCTTGTTGTCAAAGTGTAGTTTTGTGTGGTATACCCTGGTGTGAAGATGGTCTCCCTAGCTCGGGGGTGTCCCTCTTGTGGGACGATGGTAGGGAGGAGAGCTAGATGGTTGCCGATTTTTCCCTTGTTGTTTTGCAGGTTACGGATGGAGCATGTCATAAGGTTTCAAAGATAGACTTACCTTGTTTAGAAAATATTAAATCTTCCTGTATGTAAAGAAAGTTTGGTCTTTTAATGATTCATTGTGTAATAGTTTAGAGGGAAAATTCTCTCTGGGAATTGTTGCTAAATTTGTAGCCTTGTAAGTGGAGGAATTAACCTCCTTAAGTGTGTAATTGAGTTGTGGAATTGTTTAATTATTGTTATCTATTGGTTTTATTACTATTGTAAGGATGGGTGAATGGACTTGAAATTTTGGGCATGACAGGTCGGTTGGTCGATGGCAGTCGAGGACTCCTTGATAGATTTATTTGACATTTATGACAATTGTACTTCTTATATTCAAATGATTGTAGGGCTTGATGCCATTATTCGACACTTGTAATATTACGTCTACATACTTTGTAAATGACTTCAGATGTATTCATACATGCAATGTAATTATGGTTTTACTTTTAATTAGGAATCTAAAAATTTTCTTGGACTCTTGAATGTTATCTTAAATCTTTCCCTCGCCATGATGAATAGAACTTAATATTTTACTATTCTTAAATTTACTTTCGGTAAATCATGTTTTACTTGTTTTCCATGAGATGTGAATTTTTAGTACTTTACATGTCTCAAACCAAGGAGAACAAGTCCCAACTCCAGTTTAGATTCAGACTGATTCAGAGAATCCTGAAATACAAGAAGAAGAGACAAGTTTGGATGAACCTATCCAAGAATTAGACGTGCAAGAGAATTCCAAAACTCCCAGGTATGTAAGACTGAATCATTCTAAAGATTAGATTATAGGAGATAGAAGCAAAGGTGTTCAAAAATAAAGAAAAATTGGTCAAGATTTAGTGAAGTATTGTTTGATTTCAAAGGTTGAGAATAAAATAGTAAATGAAGCATGCAATGATGAAAGCTAGGTTAATGCAATGGAAGAAGAATTGATGCAAATTTCAAGAAAAGAATCACACTTGGGATCTTGTTCCCAGACCTAAGGACAAAAATGTGTTTGGGACTAAGTGGGTCTTCCAGAATAAACTAAATTAAGATGAAGTAGTAAGAAATAAATCTAGATTGGTCTGTAAGGGTTATTCTCAAGTAGAAGGAGTTGACTTTGAAGAAACTTTTGCTCCAGTGGCAAGAATTGAAGCAATCAGATTATTTCTTGCCTTTGCTACCTTCAAAGATTTCAAGGTATATCAGATGGATGTCAAGTCTACCTTCCTAAATGGTGATTTAGAAGAAGAGGTATACATTGAGCAACCAGATGGATTTCAATTGTCTGATATGGTCTGCAAGTTGAAGAAGGCACTGTATGGACTCAAACAAGCCCCAAGAGCCTGGTATGAAAGATTGGACAAACATTTTTTGAAGATTGGTTTCAACAAAGGTACTACTGACAATAATTTGCACTTTAAGACTGATCATGAAAATATCTTGATTGTTGAAGTATTTGTTGATGATATCATTTTTGGAGGGAAAAATAGTATGTGCAAGACTTTTGCAAATCAAATGCAAAGTAAATTTGAGATGTCTATGTTTGGGGAAATGAATTTCTTCTTGGGTCTGTAAATCACTCAAACAAAGAAAGGAATCTTCATATCACAGACCAAATATGTGAAAGAATTGTTAAAGAAATTTTGGATGGAAGATTCAAAGCCAATGAATACTCCCATATAAACTAGATGTAAGCTAAGTAAAGATGATGAATCTCCTAAGGCTGATTAGAAAAAGTATAGGTCAATGATTGGTGGACTGCTCTACCTTACTCAAACTAGACCTGATATTATGAATGTTGTTGGTCTTGTTGCCAAATTCCAAGCTGATCCTAGAGAGTCTCATGTCATGCAATCAAGAGAATTCTCAGATATCTAAAGGGAATAGTTGAGTATGGATTATGGTATCCTAAGGATCATGATTTCTCTCTTCATGCATATAAAGATGCTGATTGGGCAGGAGATGTGGATGACCGGAAGAGTACCAGTGGTGGTGCATTCTTTTTGGGAAAAAGATTAGTTTCTTGGCTAAGTAAGAAACAAGAGGCAATATCTCTATCCACTACAAAAGCATAGTATATTGCAACAAAAGGCAGTTGTACTCAAGTATTGTGGATGAAGCAAATGCTAAGAGACATCAGAGTGGAGTACGAAGAACCTATCACAATCTTCTGTGATAATTCAAGTGCAATAAACATATCAAAAAATCTGATGTTGCATTCAAAGACAAAACATATATCCATCAAGTTTTACTTTTTGAGAGAGTAGGTGAACAAGAATGAAGTCAGATTGGAGTTTTTGCCCTCAAAAGATTAGATTGTAGACATTTTTACCAAACCTCTACCTAAGGACACTTTTGAGTATCTCAGGGAGAAGTTAGGGGTTAGTACCCCTCCGGTTCTGAATTAAGGTGCACTGATGTGCATTAGTCTGGTGGATCCCAAAATCATATCTTGTGATCTAGATTGATGTTAAGAGGCTAGTACTCAGGGGGAGCAGTCAGTATGATTTTGAAATATGAGAAGAAGTTGTAAGTACATGCCCTTTGCCATTGATGTCAAAGGGGGAGAAAAGACATGTGAAAAACAAAAGTGGTTGTTGATCAAAGGGGGAGTAGTAAAAGGAGAAAAGACATGTGAATGTTTCTTATTGATAGGGGGAGTTATGTCAGTCAGTAAGGAGAGATTCTTATCATTGTAGTTGAAACAATTTTTCACATTATATGTTGCCATCAATGACAAAGACAGAGATTGTTGCAAGTATGGGCTTAACTAGTATTGTCATTGATGTCAACATACTTCTGTTGCATTGATGACAAGGATTGGATGAGTTGTGTGCTGATGATATCAAGAAAATTAGTCCTATCAGAAATAGAGAAGAACAGTGAAGACAGTGAAGCTCTATGAAGTGAAGATCCCAGCTAGATGAAGATCAGAAAATGCACATCAAAGGGTTTGTAGATATGTGTCTAAAGATGATCCAGTCAAGATTTGTGAGGTCTGCATGAAAATGTGGAGGAGTTATGGCCATGAGAGTAAAACTAGTTTTGGCAACTATTCAGAACTGATAGAGTGACATAAATAGGTCCCGTGAGATCCAGAAATATAATATCATGTTCTATGGATCCAGTGGCATGTTTGGGAGGCTAATGTCAATTGGCAACTCAATTGGTTCATGGTTTGGAGGTCCACAAGCAATCCTTCTAATGTGACAGTGATGACTGACTGTGTTCTTGAGGTTTTAGATGAAGATGCAAATGATTATAGTAAGCAGAAGTGGTACAGATGTTCTTGATGATTCAAGCAAGCTTGTGGGGGTCTCTAGATTGTGTCTAGTTCGTGTTGATGGTTCACATTGAAGATTGAGCTCATGATTGAAGATTTACCCTTGGGTGATGGTGTTCTTCCTAGTCTTGGCCGATTGGATGATTTGTGCATGATCTTGAAGATGTTTTGTGAAGCATGGTGTGTTCCTCGAAGAAGATTGAAGTCCCAGCTATGTGTGGCTGATAGTGTAGTGATGTGCATGAAGTTTTTGTAATAAGTCAAGTTTTATTTTTTAATTATTCTATAATAAAATAAGTGTATGTTGTCCTGACTTTGATGATCATTCCAAAGCCGATGTCATGTATAAATAAGAGGTGCAAAGTCATTCAATTGCATCCATGTGGTCATGATGAGAAGGTGGTAGTGAAGAGGAGTGAAAAGTAGAGTAGAGGTGTTGAGCTTAAATGGAACTTACTCAAGCATAGTAAAGATGCTAATCTCAAGTTCAAGTATGTAATACTCATATTCTTCTATAGAGAGTGTGTCTCCTGTAGGTAGTGGGTCTCTTGTGAGTAGTGTGCTCGAGTAGTGAGCCCTAATTGGCAAGTGCCATTTTTCTTATTCTTTTAATAGAGAATACAATCTTGGGTTAGTTATCCCATGGTTTTTCCCTTAACTAAGTTTTTCACATTAAAATATTGGTGTTATATGTGTTGAATTTGTTTATGCTCTTGAATTATTGCATTATGCTTTCATGATTGAATCATTGATATGCTGTTGAAATATAAGAAGGCTTTAAAGTGAATAAGGAACTAGATTTTGGTGACAACTGATTAACCCCCCCTCTCAATTGTCTATGCTAAATCCAACATAACAAAATAGCAAAACTAGAGAGGAAACAACAAAGGACCTGAACAAAGCCAAAACTGGAACAAAACACAATAATACACGAAACAGGCAAAAGGAAAGAAAATTAAGACTCCTATGTATCTGAACTAGGTACAATAAATTACCATCACCTTCAGGAGACTATGTAAAGCCATTTACATGTTGGCAGAAATAAGTACCCATGTGGAAAAGATGACTATGCCAATATGGCATTATTGTACTTAGTTGTCATTTGGTTCCTTGAATAGTAGCTCTACAATCTTTGGCATATGGAACTCCCATCAATGATGAAATAAATCTAAATAACTCTTCATGAAAAATTTCTGAATCAGGAAACAACACAATATCCTGTTGCATGTGACAAGTCACCTCTTCTTGTATTGCTTGAAGAATTGTAGCCTTAAGCCAATGAATGCATTCTTGATGACTTGAACCTATGGCTAAATGATGCAAAGCCTCTTTAATAATGGACATGAAGCAGCAAAAGAAAGATTTTCAAAATAGGCAAAATCTGATTTTGGTACCTGTTACCATTTTTTTGACCACAACTCAAAAATTGGCTAAGTAGATTTAATATTTATCATTTTTGAATGAGCTTTGATTTACTTCTGTTGTGTGATAGTTGCATAGTTATTATGATAGATGTAAAAATAAAAGTTTCAAATAATTCATTGCATTATAGAGTAGTAAAATGAGATAAGTATTCATTCATCACAATGGTCATTCATTTCCAAGTATGAATACATAAAAGAATAAACATTGCATTGAAGGAAACTATGACATATCAGATGTCCCACATAAGACGTGGGTTATAGCTGAACTCATGCAAATATAAATAAAATACTACGCATCTAATGAAGGAGGAGGGAAAAACATAGCCATTATTGCCTTGTTTTGGTTGATCTTTGTAGTAGCCTCCAGTCCTGCTCCCGACCTTGGCATGTACCTTAAAAATTATGGGAAGGGTCCCGTTAGAAGCTCCAATTATGAAAATCCTTCATCTATCAGGAGAGGCATAATACTTTAGTTACAATGCATTGATCAAATGAGCAACATCTATGTATAGAAGGAACTGAAGAGAAGCAAACATAGAGCATCATTGTTTTATTCTAATCTATTTGTTTCATGTGTAGGTATAGGACAAATCATGAAGCTGATTGAAGACATTTAGCATGTGGTGTCAAATGGGCTCTCACAAGGGTTGAGCCCAGTATGCTGTCACCCCTTGATCTCAGAAGGGATGAATAGAAGGAATAAAATCATTGATCACATTCACATGACAAGCTGAAGGGAATAGCAAAGACAATCATATGCATCAATCCCATTTTAAGACATGACCTTGATTTCACTTCAAGGTATGAAATGCAACCAAGAACATGACTTGAACTGATGGAGGACAAAATTTAATGCATATAACAGCTTATGTCACTACTCCAACTATCATGAAAATGACATTCTCAAGCATGATAATGGTCAGGAGTACATAATTCATATATAATCATCAGACTGATAAAGGAATAAGTGTTCACAAGTGTTGAATATTTGAGGATTGTTTACTTACCCATGATCAATAATCCAATAGGAAGTATTCATTATAAACCAGTAAGCAAGTTTGTAAGGATAGGTGAGTACCAAGCATCATACTTTCTCATTTAAGTGAAGTGGTAAAATCAAATTTAGAATTAAGTTACATAAGTTGCCTTTTAAATGATCAAATATATCCAATTATGCCTCACATTTTGCTACTAACAAGTTGAGCATTAGAACAGTGTGTATCACATGTTACATTCAATGCATATCTATGAAAGAAACAGGACAATATTACAGATCTGTAGCAGAAGAATACAAGACAGCCAATTTAGATGGCTCATTTTATCTTTGACAAACTTCAAAAGGATCAAAAGAACACTTAATTACATATGTTGCAATAGAACATCATTATCATGTGGTAGAGGATCTCACATAATGTATTTGATATGATAAAGTACATAGAAGAATAATAGAAATTCATCATGTTGCCATAGTATATACAGAACAGGTGAGTAAGTGACTTCTTCATTTGTTACAGTGCCAGAATGACATGACACAAAGAAGCCATCAATCATGTTTGAAGTGTGTATTTGCTACAGTCCACTAGACTAGTAAGTGAAGCTACAGAAATGAAGACACATATGCTGCCAGAGGGGAGAGGAGTTATAAGTTCAAAGCCAATAGTGTATATTTCATATACAAAGACCATGAGGAGTAAATAGAGCTCTAGAAATAGAGAACAATATATGAAATCCTCACTTTTCTTAAAACAATGACAGTGAATATGACTCAGCAATAACAACATAAGAAAGAGAAAATAATATCATATGCTAGCATATGCTATAGGAAGTTCTTTGTGCTCAAAAAGATAAAATCATTGTTTCAGTTTTGAAAAAAATCTGGGTTCACACAGTGAAATGAAAGTGCAGAGATATATCCATAGCAAGGTTGTGACATATAATGTCATTCATTTTCATTTTTTAGAATACCCATGTCGAGTTTCCAGAAACTTAACATTTTTGCAGTGTTGAAAAGGAGGAATGATAAATCAAACTATCTGAAACAAGGCCATGGAAGAAATGACTATTTATACAGTAAAAACATGAAACCCTTGTCAGGTTTAAAAGAGTTTTCTTTCTTCTTACAATATACAATTGAGTAAAGTAAGAGTGGAGTGTTGTAGACATGGCCATGAAGGGAAAAGAAGTTTCTGTGTAATATAAAAGAAACCCTCACTTCAAAGACATGAAAACTTCAAACTTTTCATATCAAATGACAAAGAACAAGCCACAGAATTCATTCTATACCACGACTATGCAATGTATGAAGGTATTTCGAGATACCCAGCTAATAAAAATGGAACCCTCATCTCAGTTTGCACATACAGAAATGAAAGAAGTGACAATGAAAAGAGATAGTGGGAACTCACCATATGGCATTGTAGAAGAGGAAAACTATATGGCAGCGGCCTAGCTTCGAGTCTGCCATTTTTCCATATTCACAAAGTTCAACATAGAAGAAACCAAACAAAATGTACATCAAGCTAAGAAAGTGAAGAAAGAGCAACATGGCCATGGCCATTTAAGAAAGAGATGCCATTAAAATATAGTCAAACACCATCTTAAGCTTCAAATTTAAACTCATCAAGTGTGGCTTGTCATTTTGGCTCAAGAAGTGCAATGTTTGCAACCATAGAAGACCAGAGATGGAGAAAATTATGCAGAGCATGAAACCCAAAGTCGGTGGCCACATAGTTGCAGAGCAAGCTCAACACCAACAACAAATGAAATGACTAAACTTTTAGGGCTTGTATCTACTTTTGTTCGACATTCTTTTCATATTTTGACTTTTCAACAAACATAAGTATTTTATCCAAAGAACATCATGGTCAAAACCTTGTAATCGATGGTGCCTAGCCATCATGTTTTGAAGTGGCCGACATTCCTTCTTTTGTTTGATCTTCGCAAGTCAAAGGTGTATATCATTAGTGGATAAAGTTTATTCTTGTGATAAACTTTCAACCTTTAGTATGGCTGACACCTAAGTGCAGTCAATGTATCATGCATGTGGTCGAGAGTCTATGACCTCCCACTTATGCATTATTCTATTCCTTCACATATTTCAAATGTATCCACAAGATCAAAACAATAACCTTTGGAGATGTGGAGAGTATGCAAGGTGATGACATGGTAAAAAGGGTCAAATGCGACATGGTGGCAATATATGGGTAGTGAGTTGGCATTGTCCAAGGCATATAGACAGGATGAGGTGGCAGAATATTGACACATGGAAGCCATGATGTCAAGCCTTTAAGGCTTTCATTTATTTTTACAAATATGTGTAATATTTCATCTTTTTATGATTTTTATAGAAAATCAATAGTGATATCTTATAAAATATCTTGGCAAAATTATAAGCTAGATATCATTTTATTTTTGCAAAAATCATATCAAATAGGATATTGATTAGAATTGCCACAACATTGTAAAGTTAACTTTAAAGCAATGAAATTATAAATTGCTTTTAAAGTTTAACTATTTTTAGGCAATTTATAGGCTAATAAAATAGATCAAATATCCCATTTTGATTTGTTTTATTTAGAGTCATATAGGACAAATTTTGGAGCTTTCGTGAGCAGAGAAAAGCAATTTTATGGTGGGACCACATTGAGGGCAATTTTGCTACTTTATTTTCTAGATTGGTGACAGATCTAGAGATTTATTTTTGGCTTTCATGAGTAGCTCGAAAATGGACATAGGGTCTATTTTTAGGAGCTTTTTCATCTTTCTTCTAAGGAGATCTTTTGGAGGCATTTATAGGAGAAAAACTTAGTTTTTTCTCAGTCAGTTAGCATCATTTTCTTCTCTCTTATTCATAGGAAGAGTTGACTACAGGCAGTTGGCTCATATTTTATTTTCATACATTGTACTCTTTCTAGTTCTAATAGAAAATTATTCTATTTCACATATTTTGCAGTCTTGATCTGATGTTATATTGTGACTTTTTTTGTCCTTTATTATGTCACAATACTATTAAAACTTAGTTTTTTTCTTGGTTGTAGTATGTGATTGATCCAAACCTTGTTGCAAATTACTTACGGAATAAACTATCAGTGGAATTGTGAGGATTCAAGTTTGAGGAGCTATTTTGTGAGTGATAGAAATCCATCAACTTTAGATTCTAGAGTTAGTTTGCATTTTAATTACCCTTTTATTCTTTTTCCCTGCAAGTTAGTAATTTAGGAATCATAAGAGAACCATCTCACTCTGGAGATTCATTCTCATGAAAGGAGACCCACATCCGAGAATGACTCCATGTTTCAATAGGTAGTTAAGTTTCTATGAACTTCACAAGGGTGCATACTTGAATTGGCAACATTACCTCTGGACAACAGGCTGAAACATCTTGGATTTTGTTTGGCTGCTCATTAATGTCTTTTTGCTCCTTTGATGCTTCAAATTATTTTTCTTTGATTTCAATAATCTCCACTGGACATTCCAAGAAGCAATTTAAATCAGAGGCTACCTTCTCATCAACTACATCTGGTACACACACTGAACTATTCTTATCATGATGTTCAAAGTGGTTTTTGTCTTCAACTTCTTTGTGATCTTGCACCTTGCATATGCTATCACAAGTGGATGTAAAAGTTTCTTCTTCCTTAATATAGCTTGGTGCATACTCAAATGAATCAACTTGGAGAGAATCATTACCTAAAGACCAACACCCAAGAGAAAAAATAATTCTTAGGACAGTGAGTACTGCTGAAATCTTCATCTTCAAACCTTGATTGAATATGAACCTAATTGAAATTTTTTGTTTTATGCTTACATCTATCAACAACTTCATTAGATGACATTTCTTTAGGAATAATGTTTACCTCCATATCACTATCTTTTTTTAGAAAATGATGTATTTTAGCATGACATTCTTTATCTGATGCAACTTTTTCATTAACGAGGGTATTTTCATGGTTGCAAGCAAGAAAATTTGTTTCTTACCCATCCCTTTGTTCAATTTCTTTTAGAGTCCTAAGAAAAGATCGACATACCTTATTAGATTGAAATCACATATTACCATAAAACTCTTTGAAAAGCTCACTTACTTATGATCATCAAATACCTAATTTTCCTGATATACAGATGTGGAAATAGAGAAGTCTTCCTCACTGCTATCATCATTGTCATCCCTTCCTTGATAGCAAACCATCTTGAAATTTCTATAGAATCACCAAATTCCTTCTTCAATGAGATACCTTCAAATTCATGGGGAAAAAAGATGTATCAATCTTCACATTCTATTCCCCAATGGAGTCTCTAAAAAACTATTAGCATATAGTTTTTTCATTGTAGAAATAACCCGACTCATCCAACAAGCAGCAAAAAAAAGTGCTAACAAATGGATAAATCATTGTGAGCTCAATGTTTCTCCTCTGCATTTGAGAGGGGAATCTCCCTTGTATGATGGAGGTTTTGGGGGTTTTGAGTAATTTTAACCAGAAAGTACAAAAAGATAGCAAAAAGAGAGAAAATGAAAGAAAAGAGTTTCATCTACGAACATAAGAACACTAGAAATCCCATGATAGTAAAATGAATTGAAAAGAGATGAAAAAGTCTCCTAAAACCTGTATGCCAAGAGTAAGTGAAGAGATTACAAACATCAAGAAGCTAATTGAACATAAGAACAATTAGTACTCTAGAAAGGATGAAGACATAAGAAACTCAATCTCTCATATTCCAAAAATGAACTGAAATAAAAAAAGTCTCTAGTGATCCCCTCTACTAAGTTCTATTACACAAGTCTACCAAAAATATACTGAAAATAGAACCCCTTCCAATGAAAAGAACGTTTCTTTTTAAAGACACTTTTTATGGAAGTCCAAGAGCAATTCCCTTCCCCAAAATATGACAGAATAACAAAGAAAATTGAAGATTCATTAGTGACTCTTGGTGTCCAACACTTCACCATAAAGTAATGAATTATCAAACCCATTCACCAGGCAAGATGATTTGCGAAACACTCTATCCACACTTGATATTTGAATGCTATGTTAACTTAACCACATCAAGAAATTATTCTTATAAATTGATATAAATATTAAACTCTCATTCACTACTATTAGCTTGATTCTTCCATCCCATAGCAAATTGTTGTAATTTTAATTATTCGCACTGGGAACTCCCTTCAAAATTCTTGGCACTCTATCCAGAATTCTCTATAGATAAATCATGAAAAAGATATTGATACTTTCTCTTACTGAAAATGGAAACATTATCACTCCATAAGCTCCAAGATTTCATTACTACATCTTTTACCCCTGTTGCAAGGTTCTTATAAAACTTGTGAAATTCCAAAGTATTACCTCTAGAATTGTAGACCTCAACCATGTAAGGAGAAGGAGATACTACAAACACCTTTGTAGAAACAACCAAATGATCCTTTCATCTAGTCTTCGAACCTTGCATTTTCATCTTGTAATTTTGTTTTTGGACATTGAAGTTGATAGGCTTTGTAGCTTCCGCAAGTTTTGATACTATCTCATTTATAGGGAATTTAAATGTAGACCTTGTTTCTCACTTAATCATTCCCATATTCTTCTCAAACAGATTGCCAAGATTGAGTCCCTATGACATGGAGATAAGTTCAAATGCATTCATTGTCGCAGTAGGTTTTTCCTTTTTCTTTGTCACAAGATGTTCTTGTTAGTCATTGAAAATAGCATCAGCATCATCCAGATTTACATCCTCTTCCTCTTTAAGCTTAGGTGGCTTATAATATTTCTTGAACCATTCATTTTCTAAAATCTAAGGTATTGTAATTCATGTCTCAGGATTAGGATTCTAAAATCCTTATGATAAATTTCTTTGCACTTGTAGAAAACCATGCAGGACATGTGAAATCTGCTTTGTAAATGTTTTTATATAATATCATGATATTTGGATCATCAAATGGAAAATACCATGTCATCAAAACAAACAGGATAACACCACATGACCACAAGTCTGTTATTGCCCTACTAAACAAGCATACCAACCTTCTCTTGTGGATATGCCTCCCTATAAACTTTACCTACAGTAGCCACAACTTTATCTAGACTCCAAACAAAAATATTTTTGACTTTCAAAGAATTTACATGTTGCATCATGGGTAAATGGATTGTCATAATGTACCAGTGTACTTTAATATATCAATCTACACCATTAGGTACTGACTGAGCTACAAGACTTTGAACCTATAAAATACGCTCTGATTGAAGTTGGAAGAGATATTTACTTGAAGGAAGCCCATTAATGCTATGTCTATGCTTCGACATCAATCATTTCTATCAACTAGAATATTTTCATCTATAACATCCATCCATTTGCATGCTAAGGTTGTAGCCAAAAGGATGATGGTAAAGGTTGTGAAAGATAACATTATACCTGCCAATTTTGTCTACATGAAAGTTTCTAAGACTTTTTAAACAAATCCATTTTGTGCATATCCCTCAACCATTGCTATCCATCTATCCACTAGAATATTTCTAGATTTAATATCTAGAAAAATCATAATTAACGTGCTCCCATTTTATCTTGAAGAAGTTGGTGGTGATTTTGGTGTTGCAATTGCCATTGCATCATCTGCATAAAAGTTTCTAAAGCCTTTTCAACAAATCCTTTTATAAAATCCACATTTATTGCATTTTGTGAGAAAACCTTTCTATTCTTAAAACATGGTCCGTGATCCTTTCTCTATGCTTCCACAACTTGCATGCAAGTCTGCTATTATTTCCAACTATAATATCTCACAAAAATTCTTGCTGCTATCACACTTTTAATCCTTTCCAAGATTCTTAAGAAGATATGTTGAAATCGGTAGGATTTATGTGTTATTGCTAGAAGTTTCTTATCTTAGTAAACCCCTTTTACTCAAATCTTGTAATTTGTTATTTCATGTGCATGACTTGTCTATGCTTTCAAACTCTGCTTGCATGTCTATCAAATCATTTCTACTATAACATTGAACAAAGCATGCATTTTCTAGCTTTCAAAACTTTGAGCAGACGTTGGCAGAGTTTGGATTTACAGATCTATGCCAGTTATATTTGCTACATTTCCACAATCTACATATGTATCAATTGCACTTGCTTTGAAATTTTCTAAATCTTTTTCAACAAATCCATTTTGTACATATATCCTACAATCATGGATTTCAAGCTAGAAAATTTGTTGTGTTTGTCTTTTATCCCGCACTGAACCATAGTCTTGGATTTATGGCTACATCTCTGCATGCTTATTTACTAGTGTCATTTCCAATGATAGTATATGGAAAATACTATTTTTATTGTGCTTTTCTCACTCTGACATAGGCTGGGAGGATATTGGTTAGAGCTGCAGAATTTGGCATGACATCTGCCCATTGAATTTATTTGGAAATTTTTATAACCTTTAAAAACCCATTGAAAATATTATGCAATAATGATATAAGACAACATTTCTTTTTTTTAAAATGTTCTACTTATTCTCCTTGATAAAGCTGCGACATTTCTTTGTAATGGTACCAATCTGATGGCCCAACCAACAATCCAAATCTAGATAAGAATGTTTCCCAAAATTTTAAATCTATGACCTTGACTGGTATTGAATGGTCATTGTTTTATTGTCAAAATAGGAGCCAAGCTTGAGCAATTTAGAATCTCTGAAAGTGAAGATGTTTGCCCCACCATCACTTTAATCTAGTCCAGATAGAGTAATAGGTTTGAAGTTCAAACTATAAATTTTCCATTTATGTCACCACTATAAAAACTACTTGTGTTGTAATATAGGATGTCAAAACATAAAATAGAGCACATCAAGATAGCTCATCACTCTTATAACTACCAGTGGCCCCCTGTCAAGTTAAACAACCTTTGGAGTACCCAACAAGGGAAACATGGAGCAATTCTTGACTCAACCAATTTCAATACGATGGCAAGGATCATACATATTATTATCTCTTAAAGCTCATAATATAGCTTCTACTATTGCCGCCCTTTTATAAGAATGGTGTATAGAATCTTAAGAATAGAATATATCTCCATAGGAGCCACTTCTTTCTTTCCCTCTAGATATAGAACACTCAAACTTGGTTGGCAAAGCAACTCATAGAATTCTTTCATGGCTAATACACCCTGTATTATTTCTTTCACCTGTATGGTATCTCCCATGTCTGGCTTAAGTTCCCTCTTTGCAACCCTCTGGCCATACCATGCATTTCTACCTTTGAGAAGTGTAACATATGTATTAGCTCAAAATGGACCTACCAATTTTGCTGGTTCTTCAGTCAATAAATGGGTAATGTATGAAAGGAAGCTACGTGTGCAAAAATCACTTCCTAAACTAATCTAATGAGGGGAGAGCTATGCAAATTCATTTTAACCCTTACAACTGCAGCAATATTAAACATATATCAGAGATATTACAGTAGAAAACACAATACAAGAATGTATATAGAGAGAAGTAGACACAAGATGTATCATGGGGAAAACCTTTTCATGTGAAAAACCCCACACTCTAAAACTTGCATAATGTATTATCTAAAACAGTTACAGTTGACAATACATTTGCAATGCAAGTTCTTCTAAGAGTCCTCAAATGTCGAATCTAGAGTTATTCTAGTAGCATAACAGTACCTGTCAAAACATTATACAAATACAACTCCAAACTATGCAATATATAGAGATTACAAGGCATATTCTTGAAGCATCTTGGGATAGACATCCACCTTGGCCACATGGCCATTATCCCACATCAAAGGACACTCCTTGCTGCAAATACATTCCTTACATCTGTCATACATGGCAGATTTGACTTTCCCAACATGGAGTGCTCCAAGGCTAAAAATAGACTATGACAGATGCTCTTACACATCTTACAATTGCCATAGATTTTCCCAACATAACAACCTTAAATGTCGTAAGAGAAACTATCATACAATTCTAAATATAGCATATTCCTCTTACAATATGGCATATCCCAACTTGGGCACCCAAATATGCCTTTCCCTCATGCAAAGATACTCACTGGCACTCGTCACCACTTGTCATAGGAATCTCCAAACTTGTCTCTTACGCATCATAGATTATGTCATATGGAATATCCTCTTCCACATACCACAAGATGTTGACACATGGAATAATAGTGCCACCTCAAATGGGATGCCCAAATCCATGTAGGTTTGACTTGACCATCCAAGTCATATTCCAAGTAAGATGACATGTCACTGTGGCACCTCAACTAAGTGACCAAACTGAATGTGCAAGTAAATACAATATTAGGCAATAAATAAATATACAATTAAATAATTAATGCTAGGAATTTGTAAAGGTTGAGACACATTAATTCCCAACATTCTCCCACTTGTCAAACACCTTACAAGAGCCAACAGAAATGACAAGATTTAACTTCTAAGGGCTAAGAGGCCCATAGACTCTGAACACTATCTGAACTTCTCTGTGCCCACTAGTTTCGTCAATGCATCTGCAACATTCTTCAAAGTGTCTACTTTCTCCAATATCACCTTCCCATCCTCTACCATGTCTCACACAAAATGAAACTATATATCAATATGCTTTGTTTTGGCATGGAAAGTCAGATTCTTTACTAAGCAAATTGTACTCTGACTATCACAATAGATAGTAATCTATCCTGCATCAACACCAATATCTGAACACAACCTCTTAAGCCAAATGGCTTCCTTACAAGCATGAGTTACTGCCATATACTCAACGTTTGTCATGCACAAAGAAACCATAGGTTTTCACTTGCTCATCCAACTAATTACACCACCAAACATAGTAAACACATAAGCACTAGTGGATCTCCTACTATCAATGTCACCTGCCCAATCAGAATCCACAAATCTATGAATACATATAGAATGCGGAGGTCCTATAGGATGACCATGATAACATAGGGAATACTTGGAAGTACCCCACAAATATCTGAACACTCTCTTTACTGCATCCTAGTGTACCCATCCAAGATTAGCCATAAACCAGCTAAGGACTCCCACTACTTGGGCAATGTCTGGTCTTGTACAAACCATAGCATACATCAAACTGCCAATAGCACTAGCATAAGATACTCTGCTCATATCCTCTATCTCAGAAGGAGACTTTGGACAATCATTCACAGATAACTTTGTCTCCAATGAAATAGGAACACACAATGGTTTGCAATCTGCCATGCTGAATCTATCCAACACTATCTCCACATACTTACTCTGGCTTAACCAAAGTTTTCTGTTTGCTCTGTCTCTTCTAATTTCTATTCCCAAAATGTACCTAGCTATCCCTAAGTTTTTCATTTCAAACTGTGTTGACAACTGAGACTTCAAATTAGAAATCATATTCTTACCATTCCCAATTAGCAACATATCATCAACATATAGTGCAATAATGAGAATACGATTATTGTCAAACTTATAATATACACAATGATCTGATTTTGATCTCAGAAATCTAATTGATAACACAAAGGAATCAAACTTCATGTACCACATCCTAGGAGATTGCTTCAAACCATACAAAGACTTCTTTAACTTGCAAACTAAATTTTCTTTACCTTTTTCTATGTAATGCTCTGGCTGTGACATATAAATCTCTTCCTCCAAGTCACCATGAAGGAATGATGTCTTTGTTGGAATTAGTCCAGACAACTGAGAGGGGGGTGGGGGGTGAATCAGTTCTCCCACAAATTTAACCTTTTCTACTTTTAATCTTCTTTATCAACTTACAAACAGATTAATAATGTAAACATTAAAGCATGATTCAACAACACATGAGCAAAAATAAATTGACCACAAATAACACTAGAATTTTTACGTGGAAACCTGATTAAGGGAAAACCATGGTGGGGGTTAACCCACAAGATTCCTATCCTATTAAAAGTACTTAGAATGAAAGAGAAGGTACATGCCTTCGGTCACACTGCCCAGAGCTCACTGCTCAAAAAGACTCACTGCCTATAGAATTTATATTAAAGAAAGAAAGAATTAACTGATAAATAGCATCTTCTTCATGCCTGATTCAGTTTCATTGAATGCTCACAAACTTCTACTCTACCCCAAATACTTCTTCTCTAACTCTTCAGCCTAAACAAATCTTGTTCTTCTACTTCTCCTTTGCTCTACTCTGCCTCTGATCCTTTCTTCAAATTTTATTATTTTTGCACAAGGATAATTTTCCACACCTCAACTACACACCTTTATATGCTTCATCAACCTTGGAATAAACATCAAGGTTGTCTTGACTTAACACAGATCATCATACTATTAGCCAAATATATCTAAGACTTGAATCTACCTCCAACAACATAGTACGCTCTAGAGAATTGCTCTTAGATCATCCACAACATGTTTGAATCATCCGATCGGCCAAGACTGGGAAGAACAACAACACCAAGAGGGAAATCTTCAATAACAGGCTTAAACTTCAATGTGAACCTCCAACACAATAGCCACATGATCCAAATATCTTAACAAGCATATTGAATTCATCAAAAACATTTACACTCCTCTAAATCATTAGCATCACTTGCATCTTCATCCAGAACCTCAAGAGCACTGTTTGCCATGACTGTAACACCAAAAAGATTTATTTCAGACCTGCAAACCATAGACCACTTGAATGGATGATACACACTAACTTCCTAAACATCCCTCTAGATCCACAGATCATCATTTTACATTTTGGGAATGATCCAAACCTCTTTCTTGTCACTCTGTCTCTTCTAAACATTGTAAAATCAGTTCTACTCAGATGGCCATAGCTTCTTCCAATCTTCATCTGAACCCTTCAAATCTTAACTAGAGCTTCTTTAGACAATCCTCTATTCAGCCATATGGTCCACATACGTTGATACTCATTAATTTTCTCAATATCCTCAACATTCTAGTCTTCTAAACAGGCAACAAAATAGGTTATAGTTGACACCAATGGATACAAGGATATGTTGGCATCAATGACAACACTGTTTAGGCACATATTTGCAACAATCTCCCCCTTTGTAATTGATGGCAACATATGATTTGAAAAACTGATTCGACCATCAAGACAAGACCTTCTCCCCTTTTCTCTTTTCACTTCTGCAATCACTTTCTTCACTGCTCCCCCTTTCATTAGCAACTAGTTTTTCACATGACTTCTCTCCCCTTTTGACATCAATGGCAAAGGGCACATATTTGCAATCATTTTCTCTCCCTTTTTATTTTAGACTAATCTCAAAAGTACTTACTGACTACTCCCCCTAAGTAATATTTCCTTAACATTAATCTAGATCACAGGATGTGACTGTGAATTCCACTAGACTGATGCACCCTAGTACATTTTAGTTCTAATCAGGAGGGGTAATAACCCCTAACATCTCTCTGAGATACTCAAAAGTATTTTTGGGAAGAGGCTTAGTGAATATATCTACAATCTGATCCTTTGAAGACACAAATTCTGACTTGACTTCATTCTCATTTACCTTCTCTCTCAAGAAATAAAACGTGATGGATATGTGTTTTGTCTTTGAATGCAACACTAGATTCTTTGACATGTTTATTGCACTTGAATTATGACAGAAAATTGTAATAGGCTCTTCAAACACAATTCTGATATCCTTTAGCATTTGCTTCATCCATAAGACTTGAGTGCAATTTCCTGCTACTACTATATACTCTGCCTCTGTAGTAGATAGAGATATTGCCTCTTGCTTTTTTCTCATCCAAGAAACCAATCTCCTTCCTAAGAAAAATGCACCACCACTAGTACTTTTCCTGTCATCCACATCTCCTGCCCAATTAGCATCTGTATATACATGAAGAGTGAATTCATTGTATTTTGGATACCAAAATCCATAATCAAGTGTTCCTTTGAGATATCTAAAGATTCTTTTGACTTCTACATCATGGGATTCTTTAGGATCAGCTTGAAATCTAGCAACAAGCCCAACTGCATTCATGATATCAGGTCTAGTCTAAGTCAAATAGAGTAGTCCTCCAATAATTGATCTATACCTTTTCTGATTTGCCTTAGGTGAGTCATCATCTTTACTCAACTTGCATTTGGTTACCATAGGTGTACCTACTAGCTTTGAATTTTCCGTTCCAAACTTCTTCAACAATTCTCTCACATACTTAGACTAAGATATGAAGATACATTTTTCTGACTGAGTGATTTGCAGACTTAAGAAGAAATTCATCTCACCAAACATGGACATCTCAAATTCACTTTGCATCTAATCAGCAAATGTTTTGCACATGCTCGCATTTCAACCAAAAATGATATCATCAACAAATACCTCAACAATTAGAATATTCTCATGATCAATTTTGAAGTAAAGACTACTGTCAGTAGTGCCTTTGTTATATCCTAGCTGTAGACACCTAAAAATGTCTCGACCACCAAACTGATTCCCGACACCCCTAAACTTACCAATTCCCTTTCCAACTAATTAATTAAATTTTTTTTTAATTAATCACCCCGTTCATTTTCTAAATCCACACCATTTTATCCCAAAATTGAATTAATTTTATTAATTCAATAGTCCAAACCTTAGCCAAATGATTTAATAAATATGCAAAATTTATTAAATCAAATCCCCATTTTCCCTAAATCTAATTAATTAGTTAAAACCATGTTAACTAATTAATCCAGCCTACTAATCAGCCTATCCATACCCTAGATAATTAAATAGCTATTATTTAATTGCCTACTCTAGCCTATCCCATCCTAGCCTTGGGATTAATTAATTAAATCACTAATTAATTAATCTTATCCCCCCTCTAATCCTTCTACTAATTTATTCCAGCCACATTAATTAGGTTAATCACCCTAATTAAGAAAGTCAAATCCTCATTAGCACTTCTCTCCACACCTCCCAAATTTAAAATTCAAATAAATTACACATCACATTTACTCCTCTTACACATCCCTTACACGTCATATCCACTCTTCCCCAAATGAATTTTTAATTCATTTTACCCTTCCCCATGTGAATTTTTAATTCACAAATAATCCATCTCACCCAACCTCATTTATTCACCCCTTTCCCAAAAATGAATAAAAGATTTACTTTTATTCCTAGCCCTCCATCTTCCAAGATCAAATCTAGGCCCTCCACCTCACTTTCATCCTCCACCATTGATCTCTCCAATCAATCTCCACCCTTGGATCAAAATCCTCTCCAAAAGTCTATAAATACAACCTCTCACAAGTCATTTTCATCATCCATTTTCATGCAAAGTTACCATGTCAAAATCACATTTGAGCTTATAGTGAGTTGCACATTTGAGAAGGCATTTCACATTTGAATCAATAGTCTAGGGACAATCTTGGTCTTGGGAGCTTCTCTTGGGTGCAAGGGCTCCTCTTTCCCTTGATGGGATTAGGTTATGCATGAGGTATAATCTTGTGTTCTTGTTTACATTTGGTTTTGCTTTTTACCTTACTGCATTTCTCTAATCTACATTGGCACGCCCGGTGGGACCCACAAGGTCCAATCTAATTTTTGCTTGTGAGTTGTTGTGTTAGTATTCGACATTTTGCAGGTTCAGCGCCATTCAACAGTTGCAGCAGTGCCATTATTGCCGTATTTCAGCGCTATCTCTGTTTTAGCGCTATTTCTGCGCGATTTTATTTTATAGGCTAACCATACTCACGTGTGTTTTTCTACCTTCCTGTTGTTTTTGGTGTTTTCTGTTCTCTGTTTTGCAGGAAAACCAAGAATTACCGGGGGAGGTTATGGCAAATTTTTGAGAGAAATGACCAAATAGATTCGGTTCCGCATTTTGGCGCTATCCTTCAGATTAGCGCCATCGGTGTTTTCTCCGCAGCTTCAGAAACACCGCGTAGTGGCGCCTTAACTACTTAGTATTATTGCCATTCTCTATATTAGTGCCTAAATTAGAGTTTATTAGCGCTATCCTCTGTATTTATGCCTTTTATTTAGCACTATCTTAGTTTTGAATTAGTGCCATCAATTGTTTTAGCGCTATTTTACGTAAGTCGAGTTGTTCTGCCCACAGTGGTGCCTGTATATCTCTGTTTTAGCGCTATTTGTTTCTTTCTGTTTGTTGCAGGTACTGCGGGTACTAACGAAATCGTTTTGCAGGATGGTTTGTTAATTAGTTAGCAAACACTTCAATTTGGAAACTGAAAAGAACCCTTTGCCATGTCTTGAACAAATTTTAATTTGGTGTTTTAAAATTAACCACAACTCCTTGATTGAAGTATGTGATCATAACATTTACTTTTGGTGCTCTAAAATATACTTCCTTTTGTGTGCCAAACAAACAAACAAATAAAACACTTCAATTTGGGCTATAAAAAGAACAACAAATTGCATACTTCATTGGATAAAAGGAACAACAAATTGCATACTTCATTAGATAAAAAGAACAACAAAATTGTATTTTCACGCATCTAATCAAGACCATTTAATACTTGTGTGAAGTGTCTTCGTGATTGTGTCAAGTAGAGTGAGAGGTGTATGCTCTTCCCTCGCACCTTTTAGTGATCTTGGGAATCAAAAACTTCTCACAACACTTTGCATTAATCACTCCCCATCTAATCCAAAGATCTAAAATTGAACCATGTTGAGTGTGGTATAATCATAGGGAACACATATGCTCTCCCCTCGCATCTTTGTATGAACTTGGGGATCAAAAGTGTTTTCATGATTGTATCACTTTTGTAATCCCTAGAGGGCCTGCCACCCCGCTTCGAAAGGTGGAACGACCCAAGCGGCAATGAGCTAAAGCCAAGCTCTTCCGAGCCGCTATATAAAATAAGGTGTTTGGGACGAAAGTCTCAAGCGACAGGTGTTGTTTTGTTATACCGATAGCCAACCTCCCCATAAACCCTCCAAGGCGCAACCCTTGGAGGCTGGGAGACTCCATAACAGAGAGTAGCGCTGCCACACGTATAACCACCTGAACGGATGCCCTTACTAAGAGCCCTTGTTGTAGTAAGCCAAAATCCTTCTATTTGTTGATGCAGAGGGCAAAACCCTTGAAGCGGCCCCGATTCATGTGGTTCTTAGCCGAGGTAGCAGGGATAATCTAAAGGTTTGGAGAGGGTCAAGCCTTATAAGAAACCCAGATCTTGGTATGCGTGAGAAGTGTGTGCAAATGTAAGGAATAGCCGGTGCTACCAAGATCCTGGAGCTACCTGCTTTGAATAGGCAGAGCTAGGGGATTCAACAAATACTGTCCCATTCTCACCATAGGTTGTAAAAATGTGCTTGTTCTAAACAAAGTCATATCATTTCACAAACAAAAATCATTGATTGTTTTGTGTTCAAATGTGTGTTAAAGTGCTTTGATTTTTCACAAACGACTTGCCAAGAGACAGAACACATCAGTTTGTCACAGTCCAAACAATCAGATCCAAAAATTTGATATCAGAAGTCTATCAAAACCTGTTTTAGCGCCATCTCAGTCTGATTGTAGCACCTTTTCACCAGTGGATTGGCGCTATTTTGAGATTGACTTGCCTGAGACAGAATACATCAGTTGGTCACATCCTAAACAGACAAGTCCAAAATCTACCTTTAGAAATCCAAAAATTTGCAACCAGAAATCTGTCAGACCCTGTTTGAGTGCCATCTCAGTCTTATTGTAGCGCCTTTTCACCTATGGATTGGTGCTATTTTGAGATTGACTTGCCTGAGACAGAATACATTAGTTGGTCACATCCTAAATAGACAAATCCAAAGATCCACCTTCAGAAGTCCCAAAATTTTGCCATCAGAAATCTGTGTAACTAGTTTCAGCACCATCTCAGTCTGATTGTAGCACCTTTTCACTCGTGGATTGGCGCTATTCTGAGATTGACTTGCCTGTAGCAAAGACCCATTCTATTGTGATCTACACCTTCTGTTCTGCTATAATCCATATCCATCTCATAGAAATCTGCCAACCGTCCAGCCGTTTTTCTTCCAAAATTACACATTCTATTTGACCTTAGAGAATCACTCACCACCCTTGTTGGACCACTTTGATACATCATAATCAACCCAACTACATACCTATCCATCCCCATTCATTTCTTTTTTGCATATCTCCTTGGACCAATATAAAATCGTTTCAGAAATTCACATCCAAATCAAAACCTCATCAAATCATTCATCAAATCTTGTCACCCTTTTGAGCCAAAGATAGATCTAGATCCTATCATTAACATCACATTTTCCTTGAAAAGTCATTAGTCTACATTTCAAGAAAAACAAATCACCTCTCTTTGTGTAAGGTCATTAGTCTACCCCAAACAAAGAAAATCGTCATCCTTTGCGTGCCAAATCAAAATCTAGATCTTATCCAAAAGCTCAATTCGAGAAACATCAACAATATCATCCTCATCATCCTAAATCAATCAAAAATCAAAAAACATCAAATCCCTTTCTTATCACACATCTTTGGTCCAAAATTTGTGCAAAAATATCAATATCACCCATTCATATCACCCTTAGGGTAAAACCTTTGGAAAACATATCGATCTTCATCACATCCCTCTACTTCATCTCACGACCACATCCATCTTTGGGTCCAACACAATCAATTCGATTCTCTAAGGTCTCCACTTCATCCCACATCTAGAAATCAAATCCATACGTGTATGCCCACCACAAGATCACAACACAAAAGAAATCAAGAAATGGCGGAACGATGGCCCTTTGGCATGCCTAACACTGACAGTACCAACATACCCATCTATCAAACATACAATCCACCTACATATTCCTTCATCCCCCCATTTGGCGCCAACGACCCTTTTCACTTCTTACCACAAGCACCAACACCAACCCCACCACCACCACAAAATGTCCCCATCATACCCCAAGATGACCTAGATGTCTTGACTTTCACGCAAGATGCCGATAATATGGACCTACTTGATAAAGTCCTAAGATCGGATCCAAAGAGATATCTTGACCATCTTCTCAAACTTGGCGCTCAACTTCCCCCCATCACAACATCATCACAACCATCCACTTCTACAGTTGTCCCAACCCCATCAAATACCCAAGCATCTACGTCACATACCCAACCCACCATCTCTCAAACATCAACACCTAACGTATCTACCACATCCACAACCTCAACTGCTACCACATCTACTACTTCCACATCCACTGCTAACATCTCCCAACTTGTCATCACCTCCACTACCACGACTACCGTCAACCCCTCCGCTTCAAACACAACGGCCATACAAGGCAACATCACACAAGCTAATACCTCCACAAGTGTGCCCCCACCAAACCCTCACACCCTTGCATACCTACGACAACTGTTCGCACAACAATCCCACAACACGACCAACCCATCCAACGTCCACATACCCAACGTCAATCTCACAAGTCAACACAATCCCAACCCCCAAATACCACCACATGTTCTCCAACAACTATACACACACCAACAACAACAGACACCAATCAATCCAAACCCCAA
Organism: Cunninghamia lanceolata; assembly: GCA_027924645.1. Lineage (NCBI taxonomy): Eukaryota > Viridiplantae > Streptophyta > Pinopsida > Cupressales > Cupressaceae > Cunninghamia > Cunninghamia lanceolata. The sequence continues at coordinate 10,879,669 of BSBN01000870.1, read as the reverse complement.
CCCGCAATACCAACATCTCATCCAAACCAATCCCCAACACCAACATCTCAATCCAAACCCCAACCCGCAATACCAACATCTCATCCAAACCAACCCGCAATACCAACATCTCATCCAAACCAACCCGCAACATCAACATCTCATCCAAACCAATCCCCAACACCAACTCCCACCCCACCTCCAATATCTCACCAATCAACAACCCTACACGTTTCAACCACAACAACCACAGGATTTCAACACCGCGCTGCAAAACCTAATCCAAAAGGTGGATGACTTACAAACTGGGGGCAAACGCAAATACTATTCTTTTGAGGATATTTGTCCCTACCCGTTTGATCGCACCTTGTACATGCCCCCTTTCCCTAAAAACTTTGAAACGCCAAAATTTGACAAATACAAGGGAAAGGGAGACCCTAGGGACCACCTAAGGGAATTCTATTTTGCTTGCCTCGAAGTCTCTCACAACGACACATATCTTATGAGACTCTTCCCAAGAAGTCTTAGCGGCCAAGCTGCTGAATGGTTTGCCCATCTACCACTAGGAATTCGAACATTTCCCGAGCTTGCGGAGAAGTTTGTCAATCACTTTTCCTACAACTTTGAACATGAGGTGTCAATGACCGACCTTTGTAACACCAAACAAAAGAACGGCGAAGCTTTCGCTTCTTTCCTACAAAGGTGGAGGGGCCTAGCAAGCAAGCTCCCATGGCCTATTCCTGAAAAACAACTTGTCACCATGTTCGTGGCCAATCTCAATTAGGAATTAGGCTTTCACTTACAAATTCTGTGTGCATCTACCTTTGAAGAGGTTATCGACAAAGGCACCACTGTGGAACGAGCCCTCATTGCCAAGGGTTCCATCAAACTTTACGATCCAAAGTCCAACAACAACAACAACAATAACAATAACCACAAATCCAATCATAACACCCCCAACAACAACAACAATACCAACACGCAATCTAATGATAAATCACGTTATTGGGGGAAGAACAAGAATAATTTGAACAACGGCGTCACCGATATAAAGGCCGTCCAACACATCCAAAATCACACACCGGCACACACGTATGCAGCAAACACCAATAACCAACGAGGACCAAACAAACTCCGCAAACCTCGCCGAAACTTCACGCCGCTAGCAGAACCTATTGAGGACATCCTCGATCGATGTCTCAAGCAAGGAGAAATCACACTCCCACCTGTCAGACCACGCCAAGACAATGACCTCAAGGTAGCATGGTATAATGAAAATGATTATTGCGAATACCACCGCGTGGCAGGTCATAAAACAGCGGACTGCATGCAATTAAAACATTGTATCCAAGACCTAATAGATCAAAATCTTGTCAACCTTGAACATAGTACACAGCTATCACCAAATGCCAATCTTGGAGCTTACAAGGATCCCTTACCCAACCATAACAAAGCTTCATCATCCAATCAAGCGTACAATGTCACTCCACCACCCACACACTACGATTCCATTGTCGGCCGCATTGAACCCTCATCCCACTCTGTCAACACAATCACCATTCGGGCACAAGCACCCGATTGCGCCGTCACAACCCGTAGAGGCCGTGTCTCAATCCGCACTGCCCCTCCCATTGAACCAACACCCCTATCCACATCTGATCCCCTCCCCCCTCATCCAAACGCCCGTCCATCACTCACCGCTTGATACAACCTCCTAGACCATCTAGGAAAGACACCCGCACAAATCTCCATCCTTGAGCTCCTTCGTACATCACCCTGCCACAAGGACATTCTCGACAAGGCCCTTTTGGAAACACAAGTCCCCGCAAACTTGGATGTCAATCAATTTCAAGCCATGGTCGGCCATATTGCCACACCACACCATATCACATTTTCTGAAAAAGACCTTCCTGCCTCCGAGCACCTACATAATGATGCACTACACATCGAGGTCCGCATTCACAAACACACCATTAAAAGGGTCCTAATAGATGGTGGTTCCGGCCTAAATATATGCACTCTAAAATTGCTAAAACACTTGGGGTACTTAGATGTGGTTGTGGATGCTAGCGAGTGCATAACAATCAAAGGATATGATGACACCGAGAGGCTATTAGAAGGTACCATAAAGCTTCCTATTCAAGTGGGACAGAAAATCCTTGAAACCAAATGTCAGGTTTTGGATCTTGACCTCCCTTATAACATTCTTCTCGGCTGCCCATGGATCCATGCCATGCAAGCCATCCCCTCCACTTTCCATCAATGTCTCAAATTCCCCCACAATGGCACTGAAGTCACTATCTATGCCGATCCTTGTCCTTTCCAATACTGTAGTTTTCTGGAAGGACACAACCAAACCTTATGTCTGTACAATAAAGCCACCAACCAAATCACCCCAATAGCTTCCACTTCATACATCGACCCTGCCAACATCGCCACCACTTCATCCCAAACAGCTTCACCACCTGAGGTCAAGATCAAGCTCAGCGACCAAGGCTGTGGAGAATATAACCTTCACGGCACCTTTTGCGTGGGTTTATTACCCACTCCTAAGAGATTTGGCACTCCGCACACAGAGGCAGCTGACACAATCATCATCAAATGCAAACCCTCGCCCATCTTTGAGAAAAAACACCTTCTGGATCAGGACATACTTGAAGATATTTCATCCTGGCTTTACAAGGACGAGAAAATAGAACAAGACATCCCCACCATCCCAGCAAACAGTTACGGCAAAGGTTCTGAGATAGTCAAAAGCATGGGTTACAAAGGACAAGGCGGCATTGGCCTTCATGAATAGGGCATTGTGGAACCACTGCAAGCAACAAGGAACCCCTATACTCAAGGGTTAGGGTATGGCCAACCACAACGCATCCTTAATACTGGCGAATGTATCTTAGCCGAGTTTGCTCCAGTTTCTCTAGATGTCGACCACATTAACGAAACGGACCTACAAGACTCCTTTAGCGACTTTGCCGATTTCTTCGCCTCCTCCATTTGCACCATCTACTCGGTCACTACTCTCGCCTCATCACCTAATGACCTACCATTAGTATACCCTGACCTCATTGACTGGGACCAACGAGGACCTCCTATTTTGGATATTGCACCTAATGACGAAGCCATTACTGAAATAATGGGAGTAAGAGACAACTTCCCCTTGGGAGACCACAGAGCTGGATACATCATGGAACTCAATCCGGCTGCCTATTTTGGGGAGACAACCCCTGCTTCTAGTCGCAAAAATACAAAAATAAAAAATCAATCTGATGGTGAAAACCGTTCCACGGCAGTGTCAGATCCTAAAAAAGTAAAAATAAAGGACGTATCTCCTGGTGAAAACCTCCATGAGGCGCCAGGAGATGGAAGCATGGGCCTCCCTGAAATAGATAAGGTATATCCTCACAGATCACCCATTTTGGTTGAACCAGCGCAGGAAATGAATCTAGGGATAGAGGAAGAGCCAAAAATCACATATCGAGCAGAATCTCTTAGCCTGTTCGAACAGGAGGACTTCTTGGCATTCTTCACACGCAGAAATCGCAACTTTGCATGGACCTACATAGACATGCCAGGGCTAGATCCTGCCTTGGTTGTACATCACCTTGCAGTGCGTCCTGATGCCAAACCAGTCAAACAGAAGCTCCGAAAGATGAATCCTCAGGTGGCCCTTCTTGTCAAAGCAGAGCTTAAAAAGTTACTAGACGTGGGGTTCATACGTCCAATTGATTATCCCGAATGGGTCTCGAATCTAGTACCTGTTGCTAAACCAGATGGCAGAATCCGTTGTTGCACTGACTTCAGAGACCTCAACAAGGCCTGCCCAAAAGATGACTTCCCTCTTCCCAACATTGACATGATCGTGGATCTTACCGCAGGGCATGAGATGCTATCCCTCATGGATGGCTTTTCAGGATACAATCAAATCAAAATTGCCGAAGAAGATCAGCACAAAACATCCTTTATATGCCCATGGGGGACATACTATTGGGTAGTAATGCCGTTCGGCCTAAAGAATGCAGGAGCTACTTATCAACAAGCGATGACTGTCATCTTCCACGACCTCTTTCACCACATCATGGAGGACTACGTTGATGACTTACTCGGCAAATCAAAGACCCGAGAAGAGCACTTAGACATGCTAGCCAAGATCTTTGACAGGTTAGAGCAATATAATGTTCGTCTAAATCCAAAAAAATGTGTCTTTGGCGTCACTTTAGGCAAATTATTGGGATACATAGTCTCCAGACGAGGAATTGAGGTGGACCCGGCAAAGGTCAAGGCTATTACTGAAATGCCACCTCCTAAAACCTTGAAACAATTGAGAAGCCTATAGGGTAAATTACAATCTATTCGCCGATTCATTGCTCAACTTGCTGACAAATGCCAACCATTCCAGCATCTCCTCAGAAAAGATTCAGCTTTCACCTGGACTACTCAGTGTCAGGATGCCTTTGACCAGCTAAAAGCATATCTGGCTAATCCCCCTATTCTATCTCCACCAAGACAAGGAGAGCCCCTCCTCTTGTATATTTCCGCAACCGACACAGCAATTGGGGCTTTGTTAGCACAACACGATGAACAGGGAAAGGAAAGAGCCATCTACTACATCAGCCGCACCTTGATTTCCTATGAGCTTAATTACACACAAATTGAACGAGCATGCCTGGCCCTCGTCTTCACATCACAAAAGTTAAGACATTATATGCTCAATCATAAGACTAAGCTCATTGCTAAGATCGACCCACTCAAATATTTGCTAAACAGAGCAGCTCTCACAGGAAGGATGGCAAAATGGGTCATGATTCTCACCGAATTTGACATAGAATACACAGAGAGGAAGGCAATCAAAGGACAAGTCATAGCAGATCAACTTGCTGAGGCACCTATTCAGGCAGAGCATCCTACAATAGCAAAATTTCTAGATGAGGCCATCTTGACAATCACACCAACCACAGATACATGGAAGATGTATTTCGATGGATCCTACACTCACAGAGGCTCGGGGGCAGGTGTCCTGTTTGTTACCCCTCAAGGTGACACGATTCCTAAATCATTCAAAATCACATTTCCATGCACCAATAATGTAGCAGAATATGAGGCCCTAATCACAGGTCTCCGAATGGCCATCCAATGGAAAATAGACAAACTAACTGTCTATGGCGACTCTCAACTAGTCATCAGACAAGTCAATAATGAATATAAAACCAAGGACGATAAGCTTCTTCCCTATAAGAAGATGGTCGATGACTTTAAAGATTATTTTGGTGACATCCACTTTGAGCAGATCCCAAGGTTAAACAACAAAGCGGCAGATGCCATGGCCACCATTGGATCTCTGGTTGATATGAAGCAAGGTAGCAAGAAATGCGAGTTCCTGATCGAAGAGCTCCCCATCCCAGCATATGACGTTCCCCAATCTGAATTAGTGTGCGAAATCGTTGGTCCCTTATCCCCCTGGTATCAGGAAACTTACCTCTATCTTCACGATAACATCCTTCCCAACAACCTATCCCCATCACAGAAAAGATCCTTCATCCGTCGAGCCTCCCGTTTCATCCTTGTAGGTGACACCCTCTACAAAAGGAGTCTTGATGGTACGCTTCTACGATGTTTAGACTCTAGGGGAGCCAAAGAAACTTTGGAAGAGGTACACGCAGGTATTTGTGGGGCACATTCAAGTGGACCAGCTCTTTCTAAGAAGATCCTGAGGACTGGTTATTATTGGCCCACTATGGACAAGGATGCACATCAGTTTATCAGAAAATGCCTCCCATGCCAACAGCATGGCGATCTCATCCACGCACCAGCATAGGAGCTGCAACCAATCACAACACCATGGCCTTTCTCATAGTGGCGACTCGACCTCGTAGGTAAAATACACCCTCCATCGTCCAACGGCCATAAATTCATAATAACTGCTACCGAATACTTCACAAAGTGGGTGGAAGCAATACCACTCACCTTCACCACAGGCATCCAAATCTCCAAGTTCATTCTCCACTACATCATCTGCCACTACGGTATCCCCCATTCTATTGTCATTGATAATGGGAAACCATTTAAGAACCAAGAAGTTCGCACTTTGTGCGAAAAGTTCGACATCAAACACCGCTTCTCCACGCCATATTACCCCCAAGGAAACGGTCAAGCAGAGGCTTCTAACAAAACCATCCTCCGCATCTTAAAGAAGACAGTCAATGAAGCTGGCCGCGACTGGCACCTCCAACTTAACCCCGCCCTATGGGCTTACCGCACTAGCATCCACACTCCTACTGGAGCCACTCCATACTCACTAGTATTCGGATCAGAAGCCATTTTACCTATAGAGGTCAAGCTCCCATCCCTCCGAGTATCATTGCAAAATATTATATCTGATGAAGACTATCGCGTCGCAAGGTTGCATCAACTTGAATTGTTGGATGAGAAATGCCTGAATGAATTAAATCACTTATAGGCATACCAAAACCGCCTCAGAAGAAGCTACAACAAAAAGATCAGAACCAGAAAGTTTGAGGTAGGTGACCTGGTCCTAATGGAAAATCAAAAGAACCTGCAAGAGCGTCCGAAGCAAGGAAAATTTGAACCTAATTGGCTAGGACCTTATGTCATCACCGCCGACTATGGGTCAGGAGCTTATCAGCTGGCAACACCCGAGGGGCAGCCTCTAGATGAGCCAATGAACATCTTGCATCTCAAGCGATTCTATGCATAACCCATCTAATACCACAAGTCAAAAATCAAAAAAATGTAAAAAAGTAAAAACACCAAAAAAATCAAAAAATCAAAAAAAATCAAGAAAAAATCAGAGTGCAATAAAAAAACTTCCAATGGTGAAAATCACCTCGGTGACGCCTTGGATAAGTACCATGGTGAAACCCTGTTTCAGGCGCCATGCGTAATGGCTGGTTCTACCATCTAATAAGTCCTCTTTCCAGCATAACACTCCATACCCACACATCCCATGGCTTGAAATTCTGAAACATCAAGTTTGTTCGCCCATCCCGCACTAACTCACCCACCCACAACCCCACCTGAGGAACGAGGATCCTTGTAAGCTCTCCTTTGTACAGGTCATAAAATCAGAAAATCCAAAAACATCATAAAATCAGAAAATCCAAAAACATCATAAAATCTGAAAATCCAAAAACAACAGAAAATTAGAAAATCCAAAAATAATCACCACATGCATCAATCTCACATCCCACCACAATCATCTAAACACGTCTCAACCCTCATCACATCACATCGCCAACCATTCCCACATCATCAAGTCTTGCCAGAACTACATATTCATTTCACCCGCATCTTAAAAGTACCTTGATCCCGTGGACACAGGGTATGTAGGCAGTCTGGAATACGAAGGATGTTTCCAGTACTCAGGTATCTAAGATGCACCCATCCCACCCATTGGGATGGTTCCCACTCACTGAGCTTTCTAGATCTACGAAACGATATGCATGCTACACATACCATTGAAACATGGTCCCTCGCGCAAAAATCATCAAGCAATATACCAACTATAATCTTCCATTTGGCCCGAATGTTCTTTTGCCCATCTTCCACAAAAAACTCTCCAATCAAAAAAACAGATCTACGTCCTAGGATACGTCTTTCCTACAATGGACAAAAATCTATCATTCTATCATCACGTCTCTTGGCAAGAGCACACAAAAGGCTATTTGTATCTTTCGTTGGTCTTTTTGCTTATTGATTTTTATCTTTTTGTCTCACTCTAAGTAATCTCCAAAGCTACCTTGATCTCATTATATCATGGTACGTAGCGGATAGCCCTTGGAGTAGACATAGTCATTGTTTTAGTATGCTGTGCTTGTGGGTTGGTTTCATTACTCCAAGAATAGTATTCATATCTTGAAGTTTAGGTCGGTTCTAGCATAATGAGTCCTATTTTGCATATACAGGCATCAACACCTTATATGCATTATTCACACTCACTGCTATGAGTCCCCTTCCTCTACTAGACAAGATTATACTACATTGGGCATGCATGAAACCAACCTATTGTTTGTGGGTCTAGTCCATGCAATCGTCGGATATACATCATCACCTAGGTCATTTCATACCTTCGTGAATTGTATCCGACATTGCTACATTAAACTAAGAAATGTTCTCAATTAATTTTGTGCAACTACTGATACTAGCTCAACATCATCATCCTAATCACTCAGTCACCTATCCCATATCGGCCTAGATTTGATCAACACTTTCCAACCCCCCCCCCACCAATCTAACTCCCACACTAACCCCATCATCCCAACCTATCTCCACTTAACACATCTTGAACCAACCCCCCCCCCTCAATGACGTGGCATCTTATGACCTAACCATCCTCCAATCCCCCCACCGCCATCCCCTAGACGCTCTCACCCCTATCATCCACAACACCTAACGCGTTCTCCCATAGTCTCACTATTCAGGGTCAACACAAGGAACATCATGTGTATCAGGATTAGGCTACCTAACCTATCACCTAGTTTGCATACCACCTATCACCGATACTGCATTTAGCACATATCATTTAACTACATCTCACCACCGTTTGCATCTCATGTTAGGTTCATTTTAATCCATTTGCATCTCATATTAGGTTCATTTTAATCCATTTGCATCTCATGTTAGGTTCATTTTAATCTATTTGCATCTCATGTTAGGTTCATTTTAATCCATTTGCATCTCATTTTAAGTTCATTTTAATCCATTTGCATCTCATTTTAGGTTCATTTTAATCCATTTGCATCTCATGTTAGGTTCATTTTAATCCATTTGCATCTCATATTAGGTTCATTTTAATCCATTTGCATCTCATTTTAGGTTCATTTTAATCTATTTGCATCTCATGTTAGGTTCATTTTAATCCATTTGCATCTCATGTTAGGTTCATTTTAATCCAGTTGCATCTCATGTTAGGTTCATTTTAATCCATTTGCATCTCATTTTAGGTTCATTTTAATCCGTTTGCATCTCATTTTAGGTTCATTTTAATCCGTTAGCATCTCATTTTAGGTTCATTTTAATCCATTTGCATCTCATGTTAGGTTCATTTTAATCCATTTGCATCTCATTTTAGGTTCATTTTAATCCATTTACATCTCATGATAGGTTCATTTTAATCCATTTGCATCACATATTAGGTTCATTTTAAATCCATTTAAGTTTGCATAAAACACAAGTAGATTCATTTCAGCTGCATATTATTACACATCATAGCATAGGTGCATATTAAAAATAGCATCATCACATTGCATTCCATACATATCAACATCTCATAAACACATAATTGCATCCACCAAATCACACACATCATTTGAAAACACATCATACATCCACAACATATAAAATATAACATGTGCATCCATCATATAAGCATCATCACAATAGAACATCATAAGCCATCAGAAGTCTCGCATCATATATAATCACCGCAAAAAATGTATATTGCTCACATCATCAAAAAAATAATAATAATAAAGTGTCCTGATACAATGCCTCTAAGGGCTATCATGATATAACTATCACATCGAGGATCCTCTCTCTGAGGGGGTAGGAGATGATGACCCTGGTCGAGCCTGTGATCCTAGCGGCGGCTGTGGCTGTGGTGCTACTGGTACCTGAGGATCCTGCTGGGGCACATATGTGGGAGGGGGCATCGTCTGTTGAACTTACTAAATAGATCTAGATCGATGTGATCTCGATGCCCCCGATCTACTGACCTGGCTGTAACTTGGTGCTCGCTGCGCTGCAGGTACGGCTGCATAGTATAACCCCTGATAATACTCTGTCCGCGCTCTCACCTCCACTAGCTCCCCTCATACCTGAGCCACCTGCCCCTGTACCTGAGCCACCTATCCCTATGCCTGGCTCAACTAACCCTGTATCTGATGCGCATGTGTCTGAGCCTGGGCCAGCTGAGTCTGCATCCCTGCCAATATCGGGGCAAGGCCCCCACCCATAGCCTGTGCACTACTCAATGCAGTCTCTGCCTGCTGTGCTCTCACCAGTGCTGCATCCCGCTCTATCCTCAAGTCCTCCATATCCTCTCTGGCCTGAGCTAGCTGAGCCTCTGCAACTGCCAGCCGCCCATCTACTCCCTGCAGCTGTCCCAACTCAGCCTCTCGCCGCCCCAATGCCTCCTTTAGACTGGCCACCTGAGCACATAGTGTCTCTATCTCCTCCATCTCATCCCGTGACCATCGCCGAGGCGTCAGCCTCTCAACCTCTGCCTCCATCGCTGCCCCTGAGCTCCCTGCCTCGACATCATGCCTACCGACCTGTAGCTGCTCCACCCGTGATGGGGATAGATCACCCTGCTCTGTCCTCGGTCATCCACCGCATCGTCGCGGTGCTCTACCCTGCCGTCCACCCCTAGCCTGGACCTGCTGCACATGAACCTGCTCAGCAGGAACCTGCTCTGCTGGAACCTGTTGCGCTAGAACCTGCTGCGCTGCAACTTGCTGCACTGGAACCTGCTGCACTGGAGCCTGCTGTGCTGGAGCCTACTGTGCTGGAGCCTGCTGTGCTGGAACCTGCTATGCTGGAACATCCTGCCCCACTGGCCCCTGTCCCGCTACCACTGCTCCCCCCTCATCCACTAGCTGACCATCTCTGGCAATCACCCTCTCTGATCCATCATCCATCACCTCTACAATGAAATCCGCAATGACCTCATCCCCACCCCCATCTGGATTATCTCCATCTCCATCCCCCTCATCCTCCGATAGCTCCGCTGCCGGATCGGTAAACCGGGTGGGCTGATGTGTCTGCCACCATGCATCATAGGCAGGCGTAGTACCTGCATCCACCACAGTGCTCCTCCAATCCCACTGAACTGGCCGAAGTGCTGCCCAGTCATTCAGCACAACCTGTGGCTGTAATGCTATGGGCCAATAAGCTGTATCCCGCGGTGTCCGCGCATATATGGCCATCTGCTGGGGCACATCTTGTACCCGTCCAAACTGCTGCATCACCCGTGAAGGTAGGTACATCTCTATAGTCTGATCCGCACAACCCATAAGAAATCTCTGTTGAAAGGTGTACGGGAGATGGATAACATCATCAGGCCACTCCTCACAGTCAATATATGGATGATAGACCACACTAATCACATCATCCAGTATCCTCCGCCAGTGGCGGACCTGTCCAATATAAGTATACACGGCATCCCGATACAAGCACACAAATGCCTCAAACGGCCGCCGATAATAACCACAGATCGGCTGAGTCACAGGGATGTGCTCCCAAAGCCATACGTGCAGTAGTGTAACCCCAGCAGATAAGGCCCTGTCATGCAGATAAGCAACCGTGTGCATCTCATGTAGCAGCTATGCTAGCATCACTGGCCCCCATGCGTAGACAGTCTCATGTCTCACCATCCCCTCTATCATCCCACCCCAACCCACAGGAAAACCCCTGCCTCGCCTATCCGGCAGCACTACACCTCCAATCAGTGCACACAAATATAAGGCAAAGGGATCTGCACCTGCCGCCAGCGTCCTGTCGTAATCCATCTCCCTCCCGTCTACGGAAAGCACCACGTGCTCTGCTCCAAACACTCTGATCAACGCAGTCCGCCCCCTCCTCGTGTCATACCTCACACGTCAACCATGAATCGACAGCTTGAGGATGCGATAAACATCCTCAAGTGTGATGGTCATCTCTCCTGTCGGCAGCAGAAAGCTGGAAGTCTCGCTGCGGTATCACTCCACTGCGGCTGTCATCAGAGCTCTATGAGCTCGTAGCACAGGCATCGCTGCCACCGTCCAAAGCCCCAATGTCGCAAGTCGAGGTCGCCATGTCTCATCAAATAGCGGCATCACGGATCGCACTCGTCGCTCTCGCGACTGCAGTATAAACCGCTGCGTATCTTGCATCCACCACTTCTTCGTTAGATACAAAATTACTTTCCCCCTACATCTTTTTCTTCTAAATGTCTCAAAGGCCCAAATCATGTGGCCCCACACAGACAATCCCTAAGTGCTATTTAAAAAATAGCGCTACTTTCCCCTGCCTATAGCGCCAATACAGAAAATGGCGCCACTAAGCTCCCCGTATCGCGCCAATCCAGACATTGGCACTACTGCGTGCCCTTTATCGCGCCAATCCAGACGATGGCATAGTCCCCCATTTTTGCATCAATCAAACTTTTAGCGCTAAAACTAATCATAGCGCTATTCCACATCATGGCGCTATTTTAGACGATAGCGCCGTTTTACCCATAATATGGCGTCAAAATGCCATATTTGCTTCGCCCTTAGTTTTGGCGCCAATCCAGAGGATAGCACCAATATTCCTCCAAAATGGTGACAAAATCGCCTTAACCTACCCTAGCGAATAGCGCTAATCTACAGGATTGCACTAATCCGCCTTGTCTATGGCGCCACGCGCTCCTAACCCATTTCCCGAAACCCAAAAATAAGTGCGTAAAATAAAAAATCACAAAGTCTGGGTTAGGCCCTACCTGGGGTCTAGCCTCGGGAGACCGCCCGACCTCTCAGAATTGCTCTGAGATGTGATGAAGTCGTGGGAACTGTGGGTTGCGCTCGCCCATCTCTCCTTTGTCTTTTTCTTCTAGAAGGTCAAAGTGTGCAAATGTGGCACTCTTTGGGCCCACTTTTCCTAATATAGTGGGCCATGTCCTCCCTCCATCCCTTTCTTTTCCCTCCAAGGTGTAGATCTTAGCCTTTTTCCTCTGTTTTTCTTCCCACCATCTTCTTTTTCCATCACCTTCGCTTCTGTCACATCCTTTCGAGAGCTTACCTGCAAAATTGATATTTTTCCCGCCAACCTCTCAAGGGAGCATCCCTTATCCATCTCACTCCTTCCCGGCAGCTGGGGCATATTTTTCTTCTTCGACCTGACACCACTTCTCTCCTAGGTCCTGACGCCACGTCAAAGAGGGGCAAATGTAGACACCTAAAAATGTCTCAACCACCAAACTGATTCCCGACACCCCTAAACTTACCAATTCCCTTTCCAACTAATTAATTAAATTTTTATTTAATTAATCACCCCGTTCATTTTCTAAATCCACACCATTTTATCCCAAAATTGAATTAATTTTATTAATTCAATAGTCCAAACCTTAGCCAAATGATTTAATAAATATGCAAAATTTATTAAATCAAATCCCCATTTTCCCTAAATCTAATTAATTAGTTAAAACCATGTTAACTAATTAATCCAGCCGACTAATCAGCCTATCCATACCCTAGATAATTAAATAGCTATTATTTAATTGCCTACTCTAGCCTATCCCATCCTAGCCTTGGGATTAATTAATTAAATCACTAATTAATTAATCTTATCCCCCCTCTAATCCTTCTACTAATTTATTCCAGCCACATTAATTAGGTTAATCACCCTAATTAAGAAAGTCAAATCCTCATTAGCACTTCTCTCCACACCTCCCAAATTTAAAATTCAAATAAATCACACATCACATTTACTCCTCTTACACATCCCTTACACATGTCATATCCACTCTTCCCCAAATAAATTTTTAATTCATTTTACCCTTCCCCATGTGAATTTTTAATTCACAAATAATCCATCTCACCCAACCTCATTTATTCACCCCTTTCCCAAAAATGAATAAAAGATTTACTTTTATTCCTAGCCCTCCATCTTCCAAGATCAAATCTAGGCCCTCCACCTCACTTTCATCCTCCACCATTGATCTCTCCAATCAATCTCCACCCTTGGATCAAAATCCTCTCAAAAAGTCTATAAATACAACCTCTCACAAGTCATTTTCATCATCCATTTTCATGCAAAGTTACCATGTCAAAATCATATTTGAGCTTATAGTGAGTTGCACATTTGAGAAGGCATTTCACATTTGAATCAATAGTCTAGGGACAATCTTGGTCTTGGGAGCTTCTCTTGGGTGCAAGGGCTCCTCTTTCCCTTGATGGGATTAGGTTATGCATGAGGTATAATCTTGTGTTCTTGTTTACATTTGGTTTTGCTTTTTACCTTATTGCATTTCTCTAATCTACACTAGCTTTAGCAGATACTTATCTAATCTTGCATACTAGGCTCTTAGGGCTTGTTTGAGTCCATATAATGCTTTCCTCAACCTACATACCATATCTTTCTAATCAGACAACTGAAATCCTTCTAGTTTCTCAATGTAGACTTCTTCTAATTCTCCGTTTAGGAATGTTGACTTGACATCCATTTGATAGACCTTGAAATCTTTATAAGTAGCAAATACAATAAATAATCTGACTACCTCTATTCTTTCAATCAGAGAAAAAGTTTCTTCAAAATCATTTCCTTCCACTTGAGAATATCCTTTGCATACCAACCTTGCTTTGTTTCTTACAACTTCACCATCTTCATTTAGTTTGTTCCGGAAGACCCATTTAGTTCCAATCACATTTGTTTCCTTAGGCCTAGAAACAAGATCCCAAGTGTGATTCTTTTCAATTTGTATTAATTCTTCTTTCATTGCTTTTACCCAATTTACATCATTGCAGGCTTCACTTATTGATTTTGGTTCAATCTTTGAAATCAAACAAATCTCTTCTTGATCTTCAACAATTCTTCTCCTATTTCAAACACATTTATTTGTATCTCCTATGATCTGATTTTCAGGATGATTCATCCTTACATACCTGGGAGTTTTGGGATTTGCTTGAACTTCTATTTCTTGAACTTGTTCCTCAACTTATACATTTTCCTCTTAAGTCACTAGATTTTTTGGATCAATCTGGATTTGAATCTAACATTGTACTTCCCTTTCTTGACTTGGATTTTCATCTTGATCATCTAAATCATATCCACAAGACCTGGAATATCCTTCTTTGCTCTCATCAACTCTGACATTAGCATGTTCAACAATCTTTTTCAACCTCTTGTTAAAACACTGGTATGCTTTGCTTTGAGTAGAGTAACCCAGAAATATTCCTTCATCACTTCTTGCTTCAAACTTGCCTAGATCCTCATCTCTTTTGACATAGCATTTACTACCAAAAAATTTGAAATATCTCATAGTAGGAGGATGACCAACCCGAGTTCATAAGGGGTCTTACTAGAATTAACTTTGATGTACACTCGGTTAAGAGTGTAGATAGCAATACTCACAGCTTCTCTCCAATAAACTTGTGGAACATTTGTTTCCATCATCATGGGCGGGTGCTACAACAATAATGGGTTACACTTTCCAGGACATCCTGATTTTTGCTGAAATCACATATTTTTAGAAAATATAATGATTTAAGCCTTGAACGGTTCCATTTAAAGGATTTTAATTGAAGAAGGTTTGATCAACCCCCCTTAGATTCAAACCCCCTTGGATAGAACCCCGCTAGTTTTAAACCATACCTATAATGGAGTCTCCTCTACACCTATCAAAATGCTGATAAAAAACCACTTTTGATTTAGCTTTTGGGGGATCAAATGAATTCATTTAAAACTTATGTTTTGTAATTATGTAGTCCTTATTATAAGCTTCCCAAAAAGTATAATTTTAAATATATTTAATTTGATTATTATATTTATTTTTTATTTCTTGTGAATGTAGGTTTTTTGCCGAACATCAAATTCTATGTTCTACACACATGGAAAATTAGTAAATTAGCGAAAAAAGTCTAAAAAATATCTATGCCCTAGGTTTGATGTCCTTGTTTCAACAAAACAAAAAAAATTGAATTTCAATACATACAAAAAAAGTTATGTTTTACAAAATACGCCTGTGTCTAAATTATAATTGGTTTGACTTCAAAACTTAATTAAAAAAAAATTATTCAACAAAAAATTATGAAACCAAATGCATGCCCTATATATCGGTGTTACCAATCTAAATTCAAAAGAATCAGAGTTTTATCCTTTGTAGAAAAAAAAGTTATGTGCTATAGAATACACATCACATTAAAAAAATGTTGTTTACTATAAAAAACTAGTTATCAAAGGAGACGCAAAAAAAATTACAATTTAACTCCAAAATTTTTTAAAAATATATTTAGAATCTACAAACAGAATCTCACAAATCACTAGTTCGCATCATCTTCAAATTCCTAACGGTTTAGCAACTATAGGTGTCAGAAAGTGAAGATTTAGTTCAAAATGTTGATTTCAATGTCAAGTTTGGCCAAAAAGTGTAACCCATTATTGTGGGATGACCCGGTCCTGGAAGCTTCTTGAATGGTTCGGTTCTTTCTTTCTACAACTCCATTTTGTAGAGGAGTCCTAGGAGCAGATAATTGTCTTTTTATTCCATGTTTTTCACAAAATGTATCAAACTCACCGGAGGTAAACTCTCCACCTCTATCAGATTTCAGACACTTTATCTTTACACCAATCTCATTTTCCACCATAACTTTGAACACTTTGAATTTGTCAAGAGCTTCTATTTTTTCTTTTAAGAAAGTTACCCACATCATCCGAGAGTAATCATCAATCAACAACATAAAATATATGTCTCCTTGCATGCTCCTAATTCTAGCAGGACCACATAGATTAGTATGGACAAGTTCCAATTGTCCACTTGAAAATTGTTCTTCAATTTTGAATAAAGTTTTGTTATGTTTACCCAATTGACATTCTCTACACATGCTATCAGGTTTCACAAGTTTTGGAAGATCTCTCATAGCCTAAGTAGAACTTATCTTGACAATGTTATCAAAATTCACATGACACATTCTCCTATGCCACAACCAACTTTGATCTGTCTGAGCAATCAAACAACTTTTGCCAGAACTACTTAAATGAAAGATGTTACCTCTAGTTTGAGTACCAGCTGCAATTTCAATTTCAGAGCTTTCCAAGATTCTGCATTTTCAATCCTTGAATCAGAGATCATAACCCTTGTCAACCAACTGTCCAACACTGAGAAGATTATGCTTCAATCCTTCCACATACAGAACATCATTAGTGTTATTCTTACCATCAAAAGAGATGGATCCTCTACCACAGATTCTACCAGCTGAGTTGTCTCCAAATTTCACAATTCCACATTCATATTTTTCAAAGCTTATAAACTTACTTTTGTCACCAGTCATATGATGAGAACATCCACTATCAATCATCCATTCATCCTTTTCAACAGTCTGAGTAGCCAAGGCACTTTCCACATTTGCACAACTAGCAGATTCAGTAGACACCGGGTCTTCTTCTTTGATAGCAATGAACAACCAATCATCTTTAGTGGAACCTCCATGATCAGATTCATCATCTGTGACTCCTTCTCCAGCTTCTTGGATATAGTAACACTTCTTCTGACCTTTATATCTATTAGGGTTTGGCTTTGAAAATTTCTCCAGACATCTTGAGGCAAAATGACCAATCTCATTACAAGCAAAACATTTGAATGACAACTTTCCTTCATACTTACCAGATCCTCTTGGAATTCTTTTGGCAATAAGAGCTTCAAGTTGTGTAGACTCAATTTCATCATCTTTAAGATCCTTCCTTGCCTTAGCAAATCTGTTTGATCTTCCTGAAGAGCTTTCACCCAGATAATATCTTTGTTTTCCATATACACTGGCCTTAATTGTAGATTCAAACTTAGGAAGAGAATCACTAAACTCACTCATTTCAAACTAAGAGCTTACCAACTAACTGATCCCTTGTAATTGTGGTCACTATCCTGATCTCTTCAATGGCACCAGCTTTATGCTTGTATGCTGCAAGTAAGGATCTGAGCACTTTGGCAACAATCTCTGATTCTTCCAATACTCCACCAACATTTCTGATACCGGTTACAAGTTCATTCACTTTCTGCATGTAGGAAGTAATGTTTTCATCTTCACTCATTACCAATTTTTCATATTTACCTTTTAGGCTCTGTAGCTTGGCACATTTGACAAATTTGTCACCTTCATATAGATTTTCCAACTTTTTGTAGATTTCATGGGCAGTTTTCAAATCTAGGACATTTGCCAATTATGTATTAGTCAGGGCACTCAATAATGCTTCTTTGGCTTGAATATTGCATTTAGCTTCCCTAAGTTCATCTAGAGTAGTAGGGCCATTCTTTGGAATCTTATACTCATTCTTTGTTATTGACCAAAAGATATCACCGATACATTCCAAATGACACTGCATGCATACCTTCCAGAGGGAGTAATTTGTTCCATCAAAACTCAGACTTTCATTCTTATAAGTTGACATCTTAGATAACTGAGAGGGGGGGGGTTAATTAGTTGTCCCATAAATTTAACCTTTTCTACTTTTAATCTTCTTTATCAACTTACAAACAGATTAATGATTCAACAACACATGAGTAGAAATAAATTGAGCACACATAACACTAGAATTTTTACGTGGAAATTTGGTTAAGGGAAAACCATGATGGGGGTTAGCCCACAAGATCCGTACCCTGTTAAAATTACTTAGAAGAAAAGAGAAGGCACATTCCTTTGGGCACATTGCCCAGAGCTCACTGGCTACATAATTTATATTTAACACAAAAAGAATTAACTAATAAATAGCATCTTCTTCATGCCTAATTCAATTTCATTGAATGCTCACGAAACTTCTAGTTTGCCCCAAATACTTCCTCTCTAACTCTTCATCCTAAACAAATCTTGTTCTTCTGCTTCTCCTCTTCTCTACTCTGTCTCTGATCCTTTCTTCAAATTTTGTTATTTTTGCACAAGCATAAGTTTCCACACCTCAACTACACACCTTTATATGCTTCATCAACCTTGGAATAAACATCAAGGTCAGATTTACTTAACGTGGATCATTATACTATCGGCCAAACATATATGAGACTTGAATCTACCTCCAACAACATGCCACACTCCAGAGAATTGCTCTTAGATCATTCACAACATGCTTGAATCATTTGTTCGGCTAAGACTGGGAAGAACAACAACACCAAGAGGGAAATCTTCAATAATGGGCTCAAACTTCAATGCAGACCTCTAACATAGCAGCCACATGATTCAGAAATCTTCACAAGCACATTGAATTCATAAAAAACATCTGCACTCCTCCAAATCATCAGAATCACTTGTATCGTCATCCAAAACCTCAAGAACACTGTCTGCCATGACTGTCACACTAGAAAGATTGATTGAACATCCAAACCATGAACCAATTGAATGGATGATACACACTAACTTCCCAAACATCCCTCTAGATTTGTAAATCATCATTTTACATTTCTGTAACAATCTGGACCTCTTTCCTGTCACTCTGTCTCTTTTGAACATTGTAAAACTAGTTCTACTCAGATGGCCATATCTTCTTCAAATCTTCATGTGAACTTTTCAAATATTAACTAGAGCTTCTTCAGACAATCCTCTATTCAGCCATATGGTTTGCATACATTGATACTCATTAATTTTCTAAATATCCTCAACATTTCAGTCTTCTAAACAGGAAACAAAATAGGTTACAGTTGACACCAATGGCAGCAATGATATGTTGACATCAATGAAAACACCATTTAGGCACATATTTCCAACAGTCTTCACTTCCATCTGCACCAAATTTCTTCTTGAAAACTCTTTTGCATCGAACAAGTTTTCGTCCATCAGGCAAAGGCACCAAGTCCCAAGTTTTATTCTTTTCCAAAAAAGCCATCTCATTTTCCATGGCCTCCTTCCAGGAACTTGCATCTTTCATGACCATAGCCTCTGTCACAGTTCTAGGCTCATCAGTAGTAGTAAGCAAAGTAAAAGCACAACTAGAATCAAGTAATGTATAACCAAACCTCTCAGGTTGTTTTCTATTTCGTGTAGACCTCCTCAAAGGTTGAGGTTGAGGTTCTTCTTTTTCTGAGCTTTCAGAGCTACTAGAGTGCTCCTCATCATCAGGTCTCATAGGGTCTGTTGGTTTAGTCTTCTCAGGGGTAGTGGGAAAATGAACCACATCCTCTTTCTTTTCTTTCTATTCTGGTTGTAGAACAGTGGAAGAAGGTGTTAGCTCTTTGAAAATAACACTTCTTCTATACAACACTTTTTTATCCACAGGATCCCAAATCTTGTATCCTTTCACACTAACACCATAGCCAATGAAGATACACTTAACAACCTTGTTCTCAAATTTTTACCTCTTCTTCCTAGGCACATGACCATATACCTCACAACCAAAAACATGAAGATGTCTTATTGAATGCTTCTTACCAGACCACACCTCCATGGGTGTCTTACCAACAAGAGCTGATGTAGGAGACCTATTTACCAGGTAGAAAGCAGTGGCAACAACTTTAGTCCAAAACTTCTATTCAAGGCTAGCTCCACTAAGCATACTCCTAGCCTTCTCCATCTGTGTCTTGTTCATCCTCTATGCAACTCCATTTTGTTGTGGGGTGTATGTAGTTGTCTTATGTCTTTCAATCCCATGTTCTTTGCAGAACTTATTGAATTTTGTGGAATAGAACTCACCACCATTGTCAGTTCTCAAACACTTAATCTTTTTACTAGTCTGATTATCAGAAAAATCTTTAAACTCTTTGAACCAACTAAAGACTTCAAATTTGCTTCTAAGAAAATAAATCCATGTCCTTCTACTGTAATCATCTATGAAAGATACAAAATATAAAAATTTAGAGATCGAAGGAACATTAACTAGACCAAACACATCAGAATGAATAAGATCCAATACATTAGAAGACTTATGAGAACTTGAGTAAAACTGAACACGGTTTTCCTTTCCATATATACAATGTTCACAAAATTTGAAATCGAGATTACAGTCATCTAACCCCTCAATGATGTTTTAATTTTTTAGGGTTCTAAGACCCTTCTCACCAATGTGACCAAGTCTCTTATGCCATAACATTGTCTTCTCAGTAGGAAGCTTAACTTCCAAAGCATGAGCACCCTTAGGTACCACAATGCACTACCATCAGAATTTGATACAACAAATCTTTTAGTTGTTGGTTCCAATGGTGGGGATGAAGTGATTTCAGCTCTTTTCTTCGAGTTAGAAGAAATATTGTATTGTGAAATTCATGCCTCTAGCTGAGACAGAGTACCTCTCTGAGTACACTTCGCAAGCACCATAGCTCCTCTAGTCATCTTGCATCCTTCTTTTGAGAAGACAACCTGTACACCTGCATTATTCATTTTACTTATAGAAAGTAGGTTCCATGCCAAGCCTAGGATATGCATAACCCCAGAGATCCTCTTCACTCATCCATTAGGGAATCTGATTGTGACTCTTCCACTGCCAACTATCTTCAGATGAGAAATGTCACCCAGGTACACTCTTCTACCATCAAAGTCTTCATACTTTGTAAACCAATCTCAATGCAAGGTCATGTGGAAAGAGGCACTAGAGTCAATTAGCCACACATCATTAGATGCATGGGTTGCTAAGGCTACAATCAAGGCATCACCATCATATTGTAACTTGTCAGAATATGAATCTGGGACATTCTTCTTCTTTTTCTTTTTCTCCTCTTTGCATTCCTTTTGGAAATGCCCAGTTTTCCCATAGTTCCAACACAATGCCTTGGACTTTCCAAGAGATTTAGATCTCTGACTAGATTTGGATCTACCCTTCTCATCTTTCTTGTCTTTCTTTTTCCCTTTCTCCTTAGGTCTTCTATGAACTGTAAGACCTTCTTTAACTAACTCAGATGACTTTCTCCACATCTCTTCAGATAACAATGAAGGCACCACTTCATCCATTTTGAAAGTGGATGTGGTACTCTTAATGGCCATAGCAATATGATCCCATGAATCAGGTAAAGAACAAAGAAGGGTCATACATTGATCCACCTCCTCCATCTTCACACAAACAGATGTCAATTGTGCAACTAACATATTAAAGTCATTCATGTGATCAGCAATAGATCCTCCATCTTCCATCCTTAGAGAATATAGTTTCTTCCATAGGAATAACTTGTTCACCAGGTATTTAGCCTGATAAACATCACCAAGTTTCTTCCATAGCTCCTTCACAATTTTCTTTTCATGAACATTTAAGAGGACGAAATCAGCCAAACAAACTCTCACAAGACCCTTGGCTTTACGATCTTTGAGATCCCAATCGTCTTACGACATTGCCGCTAATTTTACACCATAAATTTCTTCCCATAGGTCTCTATCAATGAGCATGTCTTCCCTTTTGAGTTTCCACAACTCGAAATTGCTACCATTAAACTTTTCCACCTCTATTCTTTCAGATGTGCCTGCCATCTCCTTCCTACAACAAGATTACAAAATACTCTACATAGACTCCCACTCAATCTAAGATTAGTATAAAAAACCCCTACCCAACAGCTAGGATCAAAACTGGCCAGGCTTTGATACCAACTGAAAGGAAGCTAGGTCTGCAAAAATTGCTTCCTAAACTAATCTAATGAGGGGAGAGGTATGCAAATTTATTTTAACCCTTACAATTGTAGAAATATTAAACATATATTAGAGATATTACAGTAGCAAACACAATACAAGAATGTAGCAAGAGAGAAGTAGACACAAGATGTATCGTGGGGAAAACCTTTTCAAGTGAAAAACCCCACACTCTAAAACCTACACAATGTATTATCTGAAATAGTTACAGTTTACAATACACTTGCAATGCAAGTTCTTCCAAGAATTTTCAAATGTCAAATCTAGAGTTATCCCCGTAGCATAACAGTACCTATAAAAATATTATACAAATACAACTCCAAACTATGCAGTATATAGAGATTACAAGGCATATTCTGGAAACATCTTGGGATAGGCATCTACCTTGGCCACATGGCCATTATCCCACATCAAAGGACACTTGTCCTTTTTGTAAATACATCCCTTACATCTACCATACATGGAAGATTTGACTTTCCAACATGGAGCACTCCAAGGCTAAAAATAGACTATGACATATGCTCTTATGCATCTTAGAATTGTCATAGATTTTCCCAACATAACAACCTTAAATGTTGTAAGAGAAACCATCATACAATGCTAAATATAGCATATTCCTCTTACAACATGTCATGGCCCAACTTGGGTGCCCAAAGATGCCTTTCCCTCATGCAATGATACTCACTGACACTTGTCACCACTTGTCATAGGAATATCCAAACTTGGTTTTTATGTGTCATCAATTCTGTCCTATGGAATATCCTCTTCCACATACCACAAGATGCTGACACATGGCATAATAGTGTCACCTCAAATGGGATGCCCAAATCCATGTAGGTTTGACTTGACTATCCAAGTCATATTCCAATTAAGATGACATGTCACCATGCCACCTCAACTAAGTGACCAAACTGAATGTGCAATTAAATACAATATTAGGCAATAAATAAATATACAATTAAATAAATAATGCTAGGAATTTGCAAAGGTTGAGACACCTTAATTCCTAATAATGTAGATCATCTCTAATGTTGAGTAAGTGAAATAGACAACCTTTCTTGTTGTTCTTGGAAAACCATCATGAATAAACCTTGTTTCATTCTTTGATGCATTCTCTTCAAGATGAATGATAATTGATTCATGACTATATCATATGGGACCGGTTTCCCTTGATTCATTGTAATTGCTAGCTCACTTTAATAAGGAGTAGATTGTGTTAGCTTCCCCTTCACAAGGTCCCCTATAGCAATGTGAGGAATCCTCAGTGATTTAGTCTTCCCTTTCATGAAGAAATTGAAAGGCTAAGAATTTTTTTACTTCATACCACCTCAATGGTTTAATGTCATGCAATTCATATAAAGTTTGGTCCATGAGGAATGGGAGATTTTTCCTATCATGATCTTTCACATGATGAAACATCAAGTAAATTTCCACACTTGACATACACATGAATAAATGAGCTAATTATTAGAGGATGTACACATAGAAAATGCAAGTAACTTGTGAGCATTGAGAGAGCACATGTTTACAATGATTAAAGATATGTCAAAGAATCTTTAGAAATAGAGTGTGTAACACCTCATTCAACTCACCACTTCTACATAAAGCTATGAGATTGAAAAGAGAAGTGGATGATAAAGGTATTTTATGATTATGAAAAATAGAGAAATCAAATGCTACAAATGGGAATTAATACTTATACACAAAGCCAATGTGAGGAAAAAGTTTAAAATTTTCCAAGGTCAAAATTTTGGGCAACACAAGGTAATCTGTGATAAGAAAAATAGTAAACTACAATAGAAATTTAAGGTAATCTCTGAAAGGAAGAGTAGTAAATGGTGACATCAATTTAAGGTAATCTGTGAAAGGAAGAATAGTAAACTGCAACAGAAATGAAATAACCTATGACAAGGATTAAAATAGACTGTGATAGGAACTATTATGGCTATAGGAAAACATGTTTAATTTGCAAATAGAAATTTAGTTTGGTAGGACAACAAAAAGGACATAACTGACATTAATTGAAATGTTAGAAATCTAATGGTGGTGAATTCTCACATATAATACCAAGGTCCTTATAGAAAGAAACCTAAAGTCTATAATTGTCATACTCAAACTATGAGGAACATACCATTTCTCTCTACATCACACAAGCAAGCCATGTAGAACAGTCTAACATCCACTCAAACAGACAAATCTTGTTTTAGAAAAGCCCTACGAAATCATTTATTTGGTAAGAGAATTATTAGCTCACACACATGTAAATTTGTGAGCACAGGCTTCAATCTGATAGGTAATAATGTACTGCTACAGGAAAAACACATTTTGCTATGACATGAATAACACAATCTGATGTGATAGGAATACATAGTCTGCTATGATAGGAACAATACATAGTCTGCGGTAGGAAACTAAACAATTTGTGATATGAATAATAATAAGTTTCTTCAGGAATAACAATCCTGTTACTTTTTATGTTGTCTTTCTTCTATTACTTACTATCTGTTGGTTATAGGCTGTATATGCTGTTTATGCTGTAGTTGGTATATGAGCCTCTGTTGTCTCTTTTTGTCTTGATGTAAGGGTTCAGCCCCTAGTTTTTGCTAACTTATATAATAAAAAACATAGCCTAATGCGATAGGAGAATAAACAATCTGCAATAAGAATACACTGTGATAGGAAAAACAATGTTCAAGTTGAAGAAAAGGTTTACACAGGCTGTTTAAGAAGGAGCACAACACATGTTAGGAGGATAGGAGGCCAAATTATCTTTAAAACAAACCAAAAGCATATTACATAGGAAAATAATATGCAGGCCAATATATAAAACATAGTCTTTAACATCAAACATAGAAAAAACTTTGAGTCGATTGTTCTCCTACTTCCTAGTGCTGATAATTTCCTCCCTCCATCTTTGTATTCATTTCCACTTTCTATCACTCCTGCTTTCCTTCTCTTTGCATGCTTTTTAATGAATCATGCCTGCTTTTATTATTGGCATTTTGTTTTTAGCTCCAGCTCTCTTTTACTTTTCCAAAATTGTAGTTGCATGGTTCATGGGGTGATGAAGTCACCTCAGGTTACTTGATTTATATTTTTAGTACACTAGTACTGTCGTTCCATTGCATGAAATTAGATTTTTTAAAATTATATTTCTATATATATATAATTAATATAATATATTTATCTTTAATAATACATAATTATTTTAAGTCTAAACAAAGAATATATATATATATATATATTAACTAATTAACTTATTTAAATAAAAAGATAATACTTTAATTATTTATTAATAAATCAAAATAAGACAACTTTATACCATTCTTTACAATAATATATTTTTAAATTAAATAACTATATAATATATTTTTAGTTTAAACCTATCAAAGATATTATATTCAAGCAAGAGTAAATATAATTACCAATAATTAACAATAAATCAATTTGAAAACAACTCATATAATTTTCATTAAATTTAAAGTCAAAAGAGAATATAATTACATGACTAACTTATGCATTTAAATGAACATACTATAGGAACCAAATCATGTATTTATCTAATCATCATACATCAATCACATCCATTAAACATATAAAAATGCTCAAACATGACTACGTAACCATATAATGATGCATAATAAAGCCAATAAATGAAGTAATATGAATGATGCAAAATGTCATGAAACTAAGTGAGTGTGTGCCTGCATCAGGTTTATCCATCAACTAGAACACTTCTACCTCAACCATGTTCCCATCTTCAACATTTTTCCCACACTTAGTTGCACTTAGATTTCTATCAATAGGTCAGTCCTTATAATCATAGCCGAATCAAGACAAGATATAAATCAATTAATAATTTATTATCAATTTGACTTTCAAATTTTGTGTTTTTAAATATCAACTATTTTACTTTTACTCACATGAAATCACTCATAGTAAAACGATCATAGTAAAAATGTCCCATAATTGAAATTATAAATAAAGTCCAAAAATGAGATGTGACATCCTTCCCCACTAGGAAGAGACATCATCCCAAATTCTTATCACACTCATACTAAAATAATAAAAGTATATCACTATAACAATCAAGTATTAATAAGTATCATCAAATCGAACAAAGTATCTCTACTATGAAAAAATAAAAGATTCTTTGCTAAATTCTCAATATGAAAAAGATCTGTCTATCGCTTCTACATATTCCCATGTGGCACTATCCATAGAATATTAGTTGCATTGGACCTTGTACTAAGCAATATCTCTATTACGTACTTAACATTGCGTCTATCAATAAAATTTGAGTATATAATCAATCAATGCAAAAAATACACATGGAACTACTGCCAATACAATTTAAATAACTAGCACATGGTACAACTACCACCCAATTGCATTCATTCTAGCATACGGATAATAATCACATCTTTAATGCAAGCCAAATGAGGCATAAATCATAGTTCATCATAGACATATACAAGCATGAATCAACATCACAATGCACATGCAATCTCATGGTAATAATATATAATATCAAAAGATCAGTCCTCCAAACCAACACTAGGTTGAGGTCTCAAAATAATAAAAAAACAATCTCCAAAGGTGCATTAACTAGGTCATAACCAACCATTGTGCATACAACTCCAACTCCTACTGCAATGAAAAGATGTTCTATCCAAAAGGCACAACAGACTACAAGCAAGTCAAGTCCACAAAAACTTAGGACCAAAAATATGTTGCAAGTATGGGCCTAACCGGTGTTGTCATTGATGTCAACATACTTCTATTGCATTGATAACAAGGATTGGATGATCTGTGTACTAAGGATATTGAGAAAATTAGACCTTTCAGAAACAGAGAAGCTTAGTAAAGACAGTGAAGCTCTATGAAGTGAAGATCCCAGCTATATGAAGATCAGAGAGTGCCCATCAAAGGGTTTGTAGATCTGTGTCTGAAGATGATCCAGTCAAGATTTGAGAAGTCTGCATGAAAATATGAAGGAGTCATGGTCATGAGAGTAAAACTAGTTTTGGCAACTATTTAGAGCTGACAAAGTGACACAAATAGGTCTGGTGAGATCCAGAATTACAATATCATGTTATGTGGATCTAGTGGCATGTTTGGGAGGCTAATGTGAATTGGCAACTCAATTGGTTCATGGTTTGGAGGTCCACAAGTAATCCTTCTAATTTGATAGTGATGACTGACTGTGTTCTTGAGGTTTTGATTAAAATGCGAATGATTATAGTAAGCAGAAGTGGTGCAGATGTTCTTTGTGATTCAAGCAAGCTTGTGGGGGTCTCTAGATTATGTGTAGTTTGGGTTGGCAGTCTACATTGAAGATTGAGCTCGTGATTGAAGATTTACCTTCCAAGAATAGTGCTCTTCCTAGTCTTGGCTGACCAGATGATTTGTACATGTTGTAGATGATCTTGAAGATGTTTTGCAAAGAATGGCATGCTCCTCAAATAAGATTGAAGTCCCAGTTCTGTGTGGCCGACAGTATAGTGATGCACATGAAGTTTTTTGTAATAAGTCAAGTTGTATTTGCTCTATAATAAAATAAGTGTATGTTGTGCCAACCTTCATGATCATTTCAAAGTCTACGTCATGTATAAATAAGAGTTGTGAAATCATTCAAAAGGGTGTGGTGTCATGTTGAGAAGGTGGTGGTGAAGAGGAGTGAAAAGTAGAGTAGAAGTGTTAAGCTTAAATGGAACTAACTCAGGCATAGTGAAGATACTAATCTCTAGTTTAAGTATGTAATACTTATATTCTTCTATAGACAGTGTGTCTCCTGTAGGCAGTGGGCCTCTTGTGAGAAGTGTGCTCGAGTAGTGAGCCCTAATTGGCAAGTGCTATTTTATTCTTCTTATTCTTTTAACAGAGAATATAATCTTGGGTTAGTCACCCTGTGGTTTTTCCCTTAATCAAGTTTTCCACATTAAAATCTTGGTGTTTCATATGTTGAATTTGTTTCTACTCTTGAATTCATGCATTATGCTTCATGATTAAATCTTTGATATGCTATTGAAATATAAGGTTTAAAGTATATAAGGAACATCAGTTTGGTGACAACTGATTCAGCCTCCCTCCCTCTCAGTTGTCTTTCCTAAATTCAACAATTGGTACCAGAGCTAAGTTCCTCTAGAAGAAGCTTAACCACTTGAGGAGGATGTCGACCTACAAGAAGGACAGTCCAAGGTTTGATGGAACAAACTTCACTGCCTGGAAGAGTTACATGGAATGTCACTTACAATGCATGGGAGATCAATATTAGAACATAACCACAACCAAATATGTTCCCCCGAGGAATGGTCCAACATCTATAGATGAAGTTAGAGATGTAGACAACAATCTTTGAGCTAAAGAAGCCCTAATGAGTGCCTTATCTGATTTAGAGCTAACAAATGTTATGGGTTTGAAGACTACTTATGAGATCTGGACAAAGCTAGAAAATCTTTATGAAGGAGACAAATATGTTAAGTGTGCCAAGATGCAAAGTCTGAAAGGAAAGTTTGAAAACTTCAAGATGAGCGAAGATGAAAATATCACTTTATATATGTCAAAAGTAAATGAGCTTGTATGTGGCATTAGATGTGCTTGTTGAATTTTGGATGAAGATGAGATTGTTGCCAAAGTTCTTAGTTCTTTGCCTCCTGCTTACAAATACAAAGTCGTTGCTATTGAGGAAATCAGATTTTAACAACTATTACAAGGGATCAGTTGGTCAATAAGATATCTACATTTGAGTTGGCTGAGTTTGGTGATGCACTTCCCAAGACTGAATCTGTATTCAAAGCTATGCCTCTACAAAAGGCAATAGAGATATGATCCAAGAGAAAGTTTCTCAAGGAAATCAACTTGGTATGATAAAGCAAGGAAAGATCTAGAAGAGGATGAATTAGAAGCTAAACAAATTGAATCGCTTATTGCAAAAATACTTCCAAGGGGATCCAGTAAGTATGAAGGAAAATTGTGTTTCAAATGTTTTAACTCAACAAGATTGGTCATTTTACCTCAAGATGTCTAGAAAGGTCTTCAAGGCCAAACCCTAATAAATCAAGATTTTAGAACAAATGTTACTATGTTCAAGAAGATGATGATGAATGAGTAACAGACGATGAATCTAAGATATGAAACAAATCTAGAAGTGACTAGGTGTTTATTGCCATCAAAGAAGAAGATTCCATGCCTACTGAATCTATCAATCATAAGATGATAGAAAGTGCTTGGGCTACTTAGGTTGAAGAAAAGGATGAATGGGTTATTGACACTAGATGCTCTCACCATATGACTAGTGACAAGAGCAAGTTCATAAGCTTGGAAAGGTATGAAGGTGGAGTTGTAATGTTTGGAGATAATTTTGTTGGCAGAATTAGAGGCAAAGAAAGTATTTCTTTTGATGGAAAGAACAAAACTAGTGATGTTCTGTATGTTGAAGGTCTAAAGCATGGCCTTCTCAGTGTTGGACAGTTGGTGGACAAAGGCTATGATCTTTGATTCAAAAATGGAAAGTGCAAGATCTTTGAAAGCTCAGGAACTGAAATTGCATCTGGTACACAGACAAAAGGTAACATCTTTCACTTGGTTGGTACTAGTAAAAGTTTCTTATTTGTTCAAATTGATTAGAGTAGGTTGTGGCATAGGAGAATGTCTCATGCAAATTTTAATAATATCATCAAGATAAGAAACACTCAGGTAAGAGATCTTCCAAGACTGTGAAACCTGATAACAGTCTGTACAAAGAATGTCAGTTGGGTAAGTAGAATAGAGTCTCATTCAAAAATAAGGAACAATCTTCAACTAGATTATTAGACCTGGTGCACACTGATCTATGTGGTCTAGCAAGAATCAGGAGTCTACAAGGTGATAGATATTTCATGTTGCTGATTGATGACCACTCCTAGATGATCTGGGTGACTTTCTTAAAAGAGAAATTAGAAGCACTTGAGAAGTTCAAAATATTCAAGGCTATGGTAGAGAATGAACTGGCATAAACATAAAATGCCTCAGGTCTGATAGAGGTGGTGAATTCACTTTCAGAGAGTTCATAGAATTCTGTGAGAAACATGGGATAAAGAGACAGTTATCTGCTCCATGGACTCCATAGCAGAATGGGGTAGTGGAGAGAAAGAATCAGACCATCCAAGAAGCACCTAGGACTATGATGATGGAATCAAATGTTCCTTAGATCTATTGGAGAGAAGCTTTAAGCACCTTTGTCTATACTCTTAATCAGGTACAAATTAGAGGCAATACTAGTAAGACCCCTTTTGAAATCTGGTTTGGCATCACTCCTACTATGAAGTATTTTAGAGTCTTTGGTAGCAAATGCTATATCAAAAGAGATGAAGACCTTGGCAAGTTTGATGCTAAAAGTGATGAAGGAATATTCTTGGGATATTCTACTTAAAGCAAAGCATACCAGTGTTATAACAAGAGATTGAGAAAGATTGTAGAAAGTATGAATGTGAAGGTTGATGAAGGCATGGAAAATCCCTCAAGGTATTATGAGTATGAAGTAGATGATCTGAATGATATCTTAGAACAAGTCCCAACTCCAGTTCTAACTCAAACTGATCCAGAAAATCCAGAAATACAAGAAGAAGAAACAAGTTTGGATGAACATATCTAAGAATCAAAAGTGCAAGAGAATCCCAAAACTCCCAAGTATGTAAGACCAAATCATTCTAAAGACCAGATCATAGGAGATAGAAGTAAAGGTGTTCAAACAAGAAGAAAAATTGCTCAACATTCAATAAAGTATTGTTTGATCTCAAAGATTGAACGAAAAATAGTAAGTGAAGCATGCAATGATGAAAGATGGGTTAAAGCAATGAAGGAGGAATTGATGCAAATTGAAAAGAATCACACTTGGGATCTTGTTCCCAGACCTAAGGATAAAAATGTGATTGGAACTAAGTGGGTCTTTTGGAATAAACTGAATGAAGATGGTGAAGTAGTAATAAACAAATCCAAATTGGTATGTAGAGGTTATTCTCAAGTAGAAGGAGTTCACTTTGTAGAAATTTTTGCTCCAGTAGCAAGAATTGAAGCAGTTAGATTAT
The DNA here is from genome assembly GCA_027924645.1 of Cunninghamia lanceolata. Taxonomy (NCBI): domain Eukaryota; kingdom Viridiplantae; phylum Streptophyta; class Pinopsida; order Cupressales; family Cupressaceae; genus Cunninghamia; species Cunninghamia lanceolata. The sequence goes on along the minus strand of BSBN01000870.1, from coordinate 10,848,348 downwards.
TTCTTGCCTTTGCTGTCTTCAAAGATTTCAAGGTATGTTAGATGGATGTCAAGTCTGCTTTCCTAAATGGTGATTTGGAAGAAGAGGTATACATTGAGCAACTGGATGGATTTTAATTATCTGATCATGGAGATATGGTCTGCAAGCTAAAGAAGGCACTGTATGGACTCAAACAAGCCCCAAGAGCCTAGTACGAAAGATTGGACAAAGATCTTTTGAAGATTGGTTTTAACAAAGGTACTACTGATAGTAATCTGTATTTTAAGATTGATCATGAAAATATCTTGATAGTTGAAGTATTTGTTGATGATATCCTTTTTGGAGGGAAAGATAGTATGTGTAAAACTTTTGCAAGTCAAATGCAAAGTGAATTTGACATGTCTATGTTTGGGGAAATGAATTTCTTCTGGGGTCTACAAATCACTCAAATAAAGAAAGGAATCTTCATATCACAGACCAAATATGTGAAAGAATTATTAAAGAAATTTGGAACAGAAGATTCAAAGGCAATGAATACTCCCATGGCAACTGGATGTAAGCTGAGTAAAGATGATGAATCACCTAAGGTTGATCAGAAAAAGTACAGGTCAATGATTGGAGGGCTTCTCTACCTTACTCAAACTAGACCTGATATTATGAATGTTGTTGGTCTTGTTGCTAGATTTCAAGCTGATCCTAGAGAGTCTCATGTCATGGTAATCAAGAGAATTCTTAGATATTTGAAGGGAACAGTTGAGTATGGATTGTGGTATTCTAAGGATCATGATTTCTCTCTTCATGCTTATACTGATGCTTATTGGGTAGGTGATGTTGATGACCGGAAGAGTACCAGTGGTGGCGCATTCTTTTTGGGAAAAAGATTGGTTTCTTTGTTAAGTAAGAAACAAGAGGCAATATCTCTGTCCACTGCAGAAGCAAAATATATTGCAGCAACAGTTAGTTGCACTCAAGTATTATGGATGAAGCAAATGCTAAGAGACATTAGAGTGGAGTATGAAGAACCTATCACAATCTTTTGTGATAATTCAAGTGCAATAAACATATCAAAAAATTTGATGTTGCATTCAAAGACAAAACATATATCTATCAATTTCCATTTCTTAAGAGAGAAGGTGAACAAGAATGAAGTTAGATTGAAGTTTGTGCCATCAAAGTATCAGATTGCAGACATTTTTACTAAACCTCTACCTAAGGACTCTTTTGAGTATCTTAGGGAGAAGTTAGGGGTTATTACCCCTCCAGTTCTGAATTATGATGCACTGATGTGCATCAGTCCGAGGATCCCACAGTCATATCTTGTGATCTAGATTGATGTTAGGAGGCTGCTACTCAGGGGGAGTAGTCAATCTAATTTTGAAGTATGACAAGTGGTTGCAAGTATGTGTCCTTTGCCATTGATGTCAAAGGAGGAGAGAAGACATGTGAAAAACAAAATATGAAAAACAAAAGTGGTTGCTGATCAAAGGGGCAGTAGTAAATAAAAACAAGACATGTGAATGAATTTCTATTGTTAGAGCTATGAGGAGAAGTTCTTGTCTTAATGGTTAAAACAATTTTCACATCATATGTTGCCATCAATGACAAAGGGGGAGTTTGTTGCAAGTATGGGCCTAACCGATGTCATTGATGTCAACATACTTCTGTTGCATTGATAACAAGGATTAGATGAGCTGTGGGCTGAGGATAGTGAGAAAATTAGTCTATTCAGAAACAAAGAAGCTTAGTAAAGACAATGAGGGTCTATGAAGTCAAGATCCCAACTATATGAAGATCAGAGATTGTGCATCAAAGGGTTTGTAGATCTATGTCTGAAGATGATGCAGTCAATATTTGAGAGGTCTACATGAAAATATGAAGGAGTCATGGTCATGAGAGTAAAACTAGTTCTGGAAACTGTTTAGAGGTGACAAAGTGACACAAATAGGTCTGGTGAGATCCAGAATTACAATATCATGTTTTGCGGATTTGGTAACATGTTTGGGAGGCTAATGTGAATTGGCAACTCAATTGTTTCATGGTTTGGAGGTCAATAAGCAATCCTTCTAATTTGATAGTGATGGCTGATTGTGTTCTTGAGGTTTTGGTTAAAATGCAAATGATTACAGTAAGCAGAAGTGGTGCAGATGTTCTTTGTGATTCAAGCAAGCTTGTGGGGGTCTCTAGATTATGTGTAGTTTGGGTTGGCAGTCTACATTGAAGATTGAGCTCGTGATTGAAGATTTACCTTCCAAGAATAGTGCTCTTCCTTGTCTTGGCTGACCAGATGATTTGCACATGTTGTAGATGATCTTGAAGATGTTTTGCAAAGAATGGCATGCTCCTCAAATAAGATTGAAGTCCCAGTTATGTGTGGCCGACAGTATAGTGATGCACATGAAGTTTTTTGTAATAAGTCAAGTTGTATTTGCTCTGTAATAAAATAAGTGTATGTTGTGCCAACCTTCATGATCATTTCAAAGTCTACGTCATGTATAAATAAGAGTTGTGAAATCATTCAAAAGGGTGTGGTGTCATGATGAGAAGGTGGTGGTGAAGAGGAACAAAAAGCAGAGCAGAAGTGTTGAGCTTAAATGGAACTGACTCAAGCATAGGGAAGATGCTAATCTCCGGTTCAAGTATGTAATACTTATATTCTTCTATAGACAGTGTGTCTCCTGTAGGCAGTGGGCCTCTTGTGAGCAGTGTTCTTGGGCAGTGAGCCCTAATTGGCAAGTGCCATTTAATTCTTCTTATTCTTTTAACAGAGAATACAATCTTGGATTAGTCACCCCATGGTTTTTTCCTTAACCGGGTTTTCCACATTAAAATCTTGGTGTTTCATGTGTTGAATTTGTTTCTGCTCTTGAATTCATGCATTATGCTTCATGATTAAATCTTTGATATGCTATTGAAATATAAGAAGGTTTAAAGTATATAAGGAACATTAGTTTGGTGACAACTGATTCACCCCCCCTCTCAGTTGTCTTTCCTAAATTCAACAATATATGCTAGGATAACCTCTCAAGCTATCAACTAAGTCTAAAGAAACTCCCAAGGCTACCATACCTACTCCCAAGGAGAATTGTAAACAAAAGATTACTCTCAACAATCCTTCCTTGGGCACTACCCACAACAAAAGAACTCAACGATCGTGAAAAGATAACTCAAAAAGGTTATAGGCATCCCTACTGTACCTTCATCTTGATAAAAAACAACCCTCAACTCTTGACATGGTTTCCCTAGATGAGGTACTTCCTCATGTTTCACTCCTAAAAGAGAGGGTTTATCTAACACTCTAGCTCTATATTACCAAAACTAGGATCAACCAAATAGGTTCTTAGATGGAAGAATCTAACAACACCCTCTAACAACACAAGCACTTCCATAAAAAAAGGCTTAGGAACCTATTACTCACTAGGAGCGTATCTAAAGCTACAACCACTCACGAAGAAGGTGCAAGGCTACTTGCAACACCTCTTCAACTCTTAACTAAGATAGACTAGAAAGGTCAACCAATATAACATGATCACGAGTTCATGATCAATTAGGTAACACAAGACTTCTTCTTGGCTTAACACCAAGTATCCATAAAATGGAATACAAAGGACAACAACTTCATCACACAAGAATTGCATCCCTTCCAGCATCAATCTAGGAAACTTCAACTACTAAGGAGAAAAATTCTGAAGCAACCAAATTCCCAAGGTTGGAAACTCAACAAAAGTAAGAAGACAACTATATTACCATAAATATATACATTACATGCTCATGCACTAAATAAGACTTCATCTCACCCTACACTATTTCAAAACAAGAGTATAGTGATGAAACTCTCCTACAAAAGATACAACAACATAACTCTTCACCAATACAATTAATAAAACCAAGACTAAATCCAAACTAGTTCTCTACATATCTCATTCACGTAGACATCATTTAATCTTCATAAATAAATTCAAATCACATCAAGTGATCCATAGCAACACAAAACCATTTCAAAACCTTCTCAACATTTCACACAATATTCATTGCATCTAAAAAAAACAATGAATTCAATATACCAAAGCTCTAGTAACACATACACCAAGAATTAGTATATTTTCCATATTCTACTCCCTTATACAATCCATCAAAGGTCCATAATGTACATTATAGAGAACATAACATGATACATGAATAATAGTTTAAAACATTCAAGCATAGCCACCAATAATAAATAAATAAATTCCAAAGTGAAAGAAAAGTCAATTCCAACAATAAGGCATAAAATGAACTCAATTTCAACAATAAATCAAACATGACCATCAAGGTCACAAGATAAGTAAATATCAAATTTTGATGGCTATATTTTTTCATAAATAACAATAAAATTTCAATTTCGATCCTTACAACATTTAGAGAATTGCCAATGTCAAATGAATAAAATATCAAAATTCAAAAGTTCCACATTACATGAATTATGTGACTAATTCTAGTCACTAGAGAGGGAGTATGATGCTACACTATGCCTAGATCCCAACTGAGGCAAGTAAGAGAATATACTCAATCACACCAACAAATGAGTCGTCTAAGACTCCAATCAAATCTATAACAAGATATCATTTCTACTTAACCACATGAATATCAATCCATGATGCTAGCAATAAAGGTTGCATTCCATTCAAAGGAATGACAATCACTGTGCATGACACACAAGGTATTACACTAGAAAACATCCAGCAACCAAGATTAAGCTAGGAGAAAATTAGGTTCATAAACCAAGATATCTATACACAACAATCTCACTAACAAGCAGTGGTTAATATTTCTCACCAAACAACGATTCACCAATCATATGGATAATGCATTAATGAAACATTTTCACGAGACCAAATTTCTTCACAACATGACAATGAGCATAATAAATGCACACTAAGCAATGGGGAAATCACAACCCAAAGTCACAAGATATAGGGTTTGTTAATTCACTCATGATTCTAACACGTTAAACATCACCAGGACTATGCAAATGACCCTTTTCACACCCCTTTTTCCTCTTTAACTTAAATAATATAACACAATAATTACATCCAAGTTCCCAAATGAATCCTAGGGAAGAATGCAATCTAGGAACATAAATCATTATCCTAAATTTTTCTATTCTAGCAATGCAATGCAACACTATCTTTCTTACAACCACATAGTTAATCCACACCTAGGGACATGCTCTCAATAAAACAATGCAATATGTATTTCAAGCAAGCATTCCTAGTCACCATGAAGAGGCAATTATTAAACAAGCATTATGAGGATATGCTACTCTTGCAACAACATACACACAACAATGTGCACAATGCAAGCTGCATTTAAACTAGCATTACCACAACAATATTCTTCACATATTAGGCATATGATCAAACATCTTCTTTCAAATATAACTCTTAAAAGAATAAACCAAGTTCAATCACACTCAAGGACATAGTATTTCCTTTCACACAATGGTTCTCATAACTCCACTTTCAAAAGTGGTCATACAACACAAACATGATCCTTAAAAGGTCACTCGAGCAGTCACACACACTGCAATAGTTCATGCCAAGAATTGAGGACATCAAGAAGGAAAACACACATAAGCAACTTTTCAACAACCACCAAGCTCTATCTAAACCTAAAACAATGTATTCCTCACCACACACATGCAAGGAAGACATAACAAAAGAAGGCACATGCTACTCACTACATGCCAACACACAAGGACCCATATATGCTTGAACAAACCAAGCAATCACACATGCCCCAAAGCCCCCAATGTTGGAACCATGCTCTGATACCAAAATGTAAACTACACATTCCATAAAAAAGTTACTGAAGTAAATAATCCACTTATTTACATTAACTCAAATAAAAAGGATAAATCTTCTATATATATCAACAATAATGACATTACATCTTACAAAATCCACGTGCCATAACTAGGTGTAGCACTATATAAGAATATACAATATACATCTTAGGCTCTATTTCCATAAGTCAACCCAAATAATAACAAGGTACAATAATCAAGTACAAGTAATGAATAATAAATCAAATCACTCTCTCTGGCCACCACTAACCCACATGGTCATCCATAAGCCAAGAGACAGCAACATGGCTCAGGTGCTTTTCCACCCAACCATGAAGCAATTACACTTTCCTGGAATCCTTCCTAACATGAAATATACCTAGCCTTGCACAAAATGTCTAGCAAACTAGAAACAACTGGTAGGAGGGAACACCCAATGCAACCTAATGTCTAAATGTAAATCTAAATAATGATGTGCAAATATCTCACAATAGGATGTGGTAGAGAAATATATAAATAAAGTTTTACTAGACAATCTTTCATCTATTTCAATGAACACATTGCTTGACCCAAGCACTTAAAATAGTTACGGTCAAATCTTGAAAAGAGGAAAAGCCTTCTCTATTTGTCCACATTTGGCATCCTAGCCCAAGATGTAACCCAACACACACAAAAGCTAAACTACCTTATTTTCAAAGCAAATAGCAACACATGTTTGCCTAATAACCATTTCCAATCCCTTTCTTTTGCACAATTAGAAAAATACCCTTTCAACAAATATTAACAAGAAGAGCTTCTTTTATTCATTTAAGTTACACATGGAATCTATAAAACTAGGTTTATTATTTATCCTATATATCATTCATAAATATCCCATATGAATCTAAACTAAGATTTTCTATCTGCACCAAGTTTATAATTCCACTCAAATAAGGTTGCAACATGTATTAAAATGAAACATAATTGTTTAACATTTAAGTTTGCCCTTTAAAACTTCATTTACAATGAAGCATAAGAAGAAGAGTTCATTAACTATCCTAAAATTTACTACATAAATTTTTGTTGTCTGCTAAAGGAACCACATTAAAGTCTGTTACATAAACTGAATAAAAGTCTGCTACAAGAACTGTAAAAAGAATGCGATAGGAATTTAAGGTAATCTGTGATAAGAAGAATAGTAAACTATGATAGAAATTTAAGGTAATCTATAATAGGAAGAATTGTAAACTACGATAGAAATTTAAGGTAATCTGTGATGGGAAGAATAGTAAACTACAACACAAATGAAATAACCTATGATAGGGATTAAAATAGATTGTGATAGGAACTGTTATGGCTACAGGAAAATAGGTATAATCTGTTATAGAAATTCAGTTTGGTAGGACAAAAAAAAGGATGTAACTGACATTAATTAAAATGTAAGCAATCTAATGGTGGCTGCTTCTCACATATAATATCAAGGTCCTTACAAAAAGCAACCTAAACTCTATAATTATCATACTCAAACTATGAGAAACATACAATTGTTCTCTTCATCACACAAGCAAGCCATGTAGAATAGTTTAACATCCACTCATATAGACAAATCTTGTTTTAGAAAAACCCTACGAAATCATTTATTTGGTAAGAGAATTATTAGCCTGCACGCATGTAAATTTGTGATGCAAGAGCATCTTTGTTAACTAGAAGTTAGATAGTCATGTTTTCATCATAAATAGGTTTATAGGTGTGTCTTAAAATTGTTTTCCTTCATTTTTATGTAGCTCAAATTTGGAATTTTGGTAAATAGCATAGAGGAAGTAAATAAAGCCTTGTAAATGTATGCAAAGGTCATGTTTCTGGTAGTTAGGAAGTAAATGAGGTCATAAAATCTTTTCATAATGAAAATAAGGTAGAAATAGAGTTAGATAAGTGTATTAGAAAAATGCTAAATTGGTTTTCTTTCTTAGCGTATTGTTGAGCCTTTCTAAGAGGAAGTTGAGAGCATTGAAGAGGGAATATTTTATGGTATAAATTTGATAAAACAAACTTTTCTAATGTAAATCCATGAAGATATATATGTATAAGAACTGCATATCAATAACAAGGAGTTATACAGATTTGAGGGTTTTAAGTGGTTTTGATCACATTTTGTTCATGATTGTAAAAATGTCATAACAGGGGCCCATCAAGACTATAATTTTGTGATTTCTTGAGTTTTATGTTTCTATATGACATGATATTTTATAGAAATACTTAAAATTCCTAATTTTATCTTTCCGCCAAGTTTTAGGTCTTGATTCAATCATTTTCCCTCTACTGTTCCAAAACATGCCCAAAAAGAGGCCTAATCTAACTGTAAACAACCCTATTTAACCCTGTCCATACAAAGGAGTCATACCTTATTTTTATATATGTTATATTTAAGTCCTTATTGGGTGTCTAAAACAACTCTCATAATTTTGTTATCAGGTGCATGTTGAAAGTTATATTGAAAAATGTCTCTGAGAAGGGCTACTAGCTGTAGGTTACCTGTAAGTGACAACAAGGTCCAAGAAATGTATTAGGATTGTGTTGATTATTTGAATAGCATAATTTTGATATATATATATATATGTATTAGGACTGTATTGATGATTTGAACAATGTACATTTGATATATATATGCTGGTACATTTATGGTATAGATATGGTTTTTAGGTTTTTATAGGTTCTACATATGTCCAATCATGCTTTTGACCCTTGCCTTAACTGTCAAAAAAGAGAAGAAATAGTGCATGTGAGAAATTTATAGTTCTTCCAATAGGCTTGACATCATTTGTGGTATCAGAGCCAAGTAGAGGATTGATGTTTTAGTTCATTTCAATAGAATAGTTGATTAGTTGAGAATTCAAGTTTGTATGAGAAGAAAATTGTTTCTCATCCCTATACCGCTACTGGTATTAGAGAAGGAACTAACTCCTGTAGGGGTGAAAGAAGACCTTCTTTGTCAAGAGATGGCACTTAGATCCTATGGAAAAGGATGAGGTCAAGGAAGACCAGCTGCAAATGATGAAATTTTAGAGGAGATAGGGAATCTTAGGATAAGACTATAGGATGTTAAAATGTCTCAGAGGAGAGGCATAGATCAAGGAGATGTCAGTTAGTAAGAATCAAAGGCAGAAGAAGATGTAGATGCAGCTACACCAGAAGAAGAAGAAATGGCAGAAGATGGAATGGTCAAGGCTATTATGGGAATCAATTCCTATACACTCAAAATCATGATTTCAGTTGCCTGGGGCTATCAAGTTAGATTTTGGCACGTACATGGACCCTTTCCCTCCTTCCCATGGGGTGATCCACTGCATCAATCTTGGTCACACGGAAGTAGCCAATCAAGAGGAGGCGAGACATGGTGGAGGTCTAGCTCATTGGAGAACTGGACTTTGTGGAGGGGGGTCGGCAAGTTCTATTGCCTTTGTTGTTGTACATTTTGTTGTATGTTTTGTTCAGTGGTTGTGGTACTTGAGATAACCCTATGACATGAAGGTTCACTACTTTCTCTTCTTCTATTTGGATTCCTTAAATTCCACCTTTGTGTGGGTAATCGGTTGTTTTTGTTGATGGATTCTACTATTTCTATGTCTCTGAGAAATGCTCTATGTACTTGTAATTTCCCAGTTTCTTCTAACAACAAGAGATCAAATGGGTCTCCTTGTGGTAGAATGAACATCTGTTGTTGTAGTTGCAGATGCAACTCCTTGATCTCGCTACAGATAGCTCTCACCTACTCTCCTCTCACTCCTAAACACGTTCATGAATCATGATAGAGGAAATTACGTAATTACTAATCGTTAACTGGATCTAGAGTTTTGACCTAGGGTTTTGTTTGACTCTGTTTAACTGTGGTTACCTCATGATGGGATCGAGGGTTGGCAATGTTGTCTATTTATAAGAGATCTATATGAATGCAAACTAAATGACATGCAAAATGTCTTTTTGATATTTTTAAGATTATTTTGGAAATAGAAATGCTTCTAATCTATGACAAAGAAATATGTGTGCAATCCTGTATGGCTTTTCAAATTCAAAGTTTAATCTATGTTTTTGGGGTTTTTGGTGTTTTCAATGCAATCTAATCTAATGGAAAGGGAAGATGCTTTTTCTAACAATGTAGATCTAGAAATGTAAAAACAATTAATCTAACATGCAAGATCTAATCTATCAAGGAAAAAATATTGTGTTACTATTCCCAAGAGCAATTGTGATTATATAATTACTATGAAAGAAATGAAAGAACCTAAAAGAGATGAAGATTTATTGACTCCACTACCCTTAGTAATCCTTGTGTAGGCAATCTTGAATCCTTTTGTGGCAGAAGGTGATCCTCTTGACAACAAAAATGACCTAAAGAAGCAAAGAGAAGCTTTTGTGAAGCTTATATGAGCTCGATGTGAGCTTGAATTGAGCACAATGCTGAGAATTGAGTAGCGTAGCATTGCTTGATTGAACAAAGAAAGAAAAATCCACTTATGTCATGTATGAGCATATGAATGCTAGGTTGGAGAGCAAAATTGGCAAGAGTTGTGTGCACAATAAATTTTCCTCCCTTTGTACTTGGGGAGCATGGTATTTATAGGTTTGGAGGAAGGGATTGATTGAAGATTTATCTCATTTGATTGATGAGTAAACAAGAATAGATTGGAGAGTTAACAAGATTGATTGTCCAGTGAGCTCAGCTAATTAGAGAGTGATGAAGCAATGATAGCTTATCACTGAAGAGGAAATGGAGGTGAGGGAGTGCATGGGATTGATTAGAGAGCTAATTATAGATCAAATAAAGTTAATTATACATGTGTGGGTGCATGAAATAGTTAACTCTATATCAAGGATAAAAAATCATGCAAATAGAAAGAAAAAGGGGTGAAAATAGAGCAAAAATGAGAGACAAACTCAAGTTTTTCTGCAGGTCAAAAGATGGAAGGGTCTCCACCTTTACCAAACAAGGTTGCCACTAGGGATCATGGGTCACCCCAAGGGTGACCCTAGGTTGCCCAAGGGGATCTGGGATCAACATGGTTAAATGCAAAAATTCAGGCTAGAAGGGGTAGAAGGGAGGAAAAGGATGAATTCTACATCAAGAAACATGTTAGTCATGTGGAAGAATCCAAATCTCCACTTGCATCTACAGGATCCCTAGGGGAGATCTAGAAATAATAGGGGGAGATTTGGATTGGTTGGTTGAAAATGAAAACTGGTAGTGGGAGATGGATAGGGGGACCTTTAGAAGGCTTCTATGAGGTGCGCTAGATGAAATACATGTTGGCAAGAGACACTGCTAGGCATGATAAGTGTTTTCATTGATGGAAACTAAGTCTATTCTACACATCCGCATTGCATATTTTGCCCATACTAGAAATTAGATTGAAGATTTGTCTAAGTCCAGGAAGTCAAGAATAGAGTGTGTGACAGGGTCCGGTATTTTGGTCTAGATCTCTCTAGTGGTAAATCAGAGGTTGTTGCAGATCTGAGGGAGTCATAAGCATTGTTAGGATAATCTAAATCCAGATTTTTGGCCATTGGTGATGAAGGATTCAAAATTTATTAGAATCTAAGTATCAGTTAACAGTTTGACAGAGTAGACAGAAGAACTGGCCGACCTTGTAATTGACCTTGGTTCTGGATGTATGGAAGTTGTCTAATGCATAAGTTGTGATGATCAATGATAGTAGCTGACCTGATTGATTATTTGTGAGTACAAGTTTTGGTCCATGTTACAAGTTGTACATGGATTTAGCTAATAGAGCAAAATATTCACTAAAGTTCTAAGTGTCCTTGAAGCTAACTGAAAAGTGGTTGAAGATCAGAATGTGGATATATATAGCTGATGGATTTGAATGATTTTGTAGTGTGCAGTGATGCAAATATAGACTAAAAAAGGGTAGAGATCTAAGGTTCTAATGTTAGTAGAACAGTAAACAAGGCAGAGTAAGGATGAAGTGTATCAAGTCAATATTCTATACTTAACCGGAATTGAACCCTTGCATTGGTAGATGCCAATTATTAGTTCAAATTCATTGTAATCTTCTTTCTATGGGTAGTGAGCCTTCTGTAGGTAGGGAGCTCTAAGCAGTGAGCCTCAATGCATGTGCATTCCCCTTGTAATACTTTTAATAGAGTATAATCTTTGTGGGTTAACCCCCACCATGGTTTTTCCCTTAACCGGGTTTCCACGTCAAAAATTTTGGTGTCAAGTGTGTTATTTATGTTTCTTCTCATGTGTTATTGATTGATGTTGAAATGTTTATATGATTAATTTGATTATAAGTTGTAAAAGAAGATTAAAGAGAAAAAGTTTGAATTGTGTGACAACTGATTCACCCCCCCTCTCAGTTGTCCAGACAAATTCCAATAATTGGTATTAGACCAAGGTTCCTTTGAAAAAGTTTAACAGCTTGAGGAAGATCTGGGAAGGCAGTAATATGGATGAATATAACCTCCAAGGGAAACTTAACCTCACTCTAGAAGATCTTTAGCAGTCTAAAGCAGAAGTCCAAGAGCTGCAAGTGAACCTTAAAAATATTGAAGACTTCATTGAGATTCTAAAATAGAAATTGAGCAAATCCAATGAAAAGAGTAAGGAACAACCTCTTCAACTAGGAAATCATTATGAAAACAACAAGGAAAGAGAAGACAAAGGAATGTGAGAAGTTAGCCAAAGAAGTTGTTGTCCTAAAACATGAGATGGAATCTCAGGTGATGAGGCTAACCAAAGAAATTGAAGATAGAAAGAAAACTGAAGAAGACCTGAATCAAAATCTAAAAGAGAGAACTGAAGAATGCTATAGATTGGATGGAATAGCTGGCCTCCTAGAGTCTAATCTATAAGAAAGTAGATACAATGAGAGAGAACTTGAAAGGCAAATTGTCATTCTCAGACATGACCTAGAAGTTGTAAATGAATACAAGGAGAAGTTCAAGATAAGCTCAGCTAAACTTGAAGTACTACTTGAGGGATAGAAAAAGGCTGATGATAAGCATGGTCTTGGATATGAGAAAGGAGAAAGCTCTGGAGCCAGACAAAGAAACTCTCAATCTAGAAATGGAAGTAACAAATCTAGAAGACCTTCGGTAAGACAGCCAAATGCTCAAAGATATCCATCCTTCAATGGATATTGTTTCAATTGTAATAAATTCAGCCATAAAGCTACTTAGCGCAGAAGCAGAGCAAATCAAAATGGTCCATCCTTCTCTGGTCAATGCTTCAAGTACAAGAGGTATGGTCATAGATCCAATGAGTGTAGAAGTTTGATAAAGAATAACTGTAGAGAAAATGGAAACTCTCTCAATGGTTACTACTTCACTTGCAATGGATATGGACACATGGAAAATTAGTGCAGATCAAGAGGAAATCAAGTATACAAGCCAAGAAATGTTGTTTTCTTTAATTGCAATAGATCTAGTCATATGGCAAGATTATGCAGAAATAGGAATAATGAAAGAAGAGGTCTGGTAAACAGAAAATTGGATGAACAGAGATAAGACAAAGGAAAATAGAAAATTGATGTGAATGAGATACAAAATGAGATGAGCAAGACTTAGGTCAAGAAAAGAATTGAGAACAATAGTAATGAGTCTACACCAGAATCTGGTACTGATAATTCCTCTGGAAAGTGAATTTGGAGCTCTGGCTCAGGGGGAGCTACATCGAAAATCAATTTCCCCCAGCCAATAAGTGGGTGCTTGAATCTAGCACAATGAAAGAGGATATTTTGAATTGGTTCAGAACTTTTGGAAGGATTTTCTAAAGAAAAGATGTTGATGTGAAATATTGCGAAGTGATTCATGAAGAACTATTAAGAAACAGAGTAACCAGATGAAGTTAGGGCAACACATTTATTACAAAGGCAAATTAGGGTTTTGCAGAGCTTAAAAGGATGTTCACTCTATTGGTGCCTACTACAAGATTAGGTTTTGAGCGTTTGAATTTGTAGGCTCTTTCATTTTAAAACCCAAAAAATTTCTAAGTCCATCGGCATGAGTAGACCTTTGTCTCAGTGAGCATGTTGTTCACAGTGGTTTATTCCTTGCATCGGTGAAACAATGCACATCGGCAACTAAATTTGTTACTCCGCTGATAGGCCAATGAAGACAAGGATACATGTAAGGGTCACATTCAACGTTCATTGGCGAGATAGTAACCATCGGCATCTCATTTGGTGTTCTCATCAACAGGCTGATGGAGTTTCAAACAAACGTCCCAAGGGGGTCATCACCGTGACAAGCCTCATCGGCAACTAAGCTAAGTGTTTCCCCGATGGCTGATGAGGTATACGAAGAAGTGTCATCACTGTGACAACGACCATTGGTGGCCAAGTCCGACGTCCAGCTGATCACCGATGGAGATACAAGCAGACGAACAATGGTCTTTGGTGAGATCTTGCCTATCGGTAGCCAGGTTTGAGGTCCATCTAACAGGCTGATGAGATAGGCAAAAGTGGCCTTCAGTGTGACACAGTGAATCAGTGGCCAGGTCAAATGTTTCCCCAACAGGCTGATGGAAATGCAAATGAAGATGGGTCGGTGTGACAGTATGCATCAGCATGCCTGAAGGATGTTGCTTCGACTGCTTGGGGTCACTCCGATAGAGTCTTGGCATTGGCAGGAGATGGAGCGATGAACCACTAGCAGGTAGATCATGGGCCATGATGGGGAAAATTGTGCAACATTAAGTTTACCTGTGGTCTGGTATATAAAGCGGTCATGGGGGCATTGCAGGATGAATGTGGGATTATTTGATCTCACAAAAATGAAAAGTTAGTGAAGGAAAAGGCTACTTACGTGGCACAATTTCATTGGTTGTGGACTTTTCAGCGAGATTTGAGGCCATTGATCTTAGCAGGAAGGAGGAAATCGATGGACATCATTCAAACTTTCAAAAGGGAGGGGATTTCTGTGTGTTTGTGGCCACATTCCAAATAGTAAGAAACTTTAGCACATACAAACCATTGTTGCATTCTTAGCCGCGGGTAGGTTGGCCATTAATGGCGAAAGATTGTAGAGGTATGGGTCTGAAGGGATAAGCCAGCTACAATTTTAATGAGAAATCTTCGAACGGCTGCACATCTCCTAATCTCATCTGCTCTTCCTTCTTATTCTACCTGGAGCATTGAATATCTTAGGTGGCATTCTCATGGTGCATTGTATCTAGCAAAATTTTGAAATGACCTTGTAATTAATTATTGAGTAAGGTTCTTACTGCATAAAGCAAACTCTGTTACTCATTTTTGTTGTTGTTGAAGACTTGGGCAAAAGTTTTGGGAAAAATAACAAAAACAAAGCCTTTCTTGGTTGTTCTATCTCTTTTGGAGTTTATGAGTTGCATCTGAATGTATGTTGCACACATATTCAGTCTCATGTTGTTTTATATGAAAATGCATTCTTGCATGTGTTAGCGGTTTGTCTCCATTTGTTGTATGCATTGCTTCTTCTAAATCTGGTTGCTAAGGGTTCCTCATATTCTAGAATATAGACTTTCTATATTACATGCTTGATCTGTGACTTCCATTCAAGGAGTGGATTAAACCATTTTAGGTTAAGTATGAAGAAGAATGTATGTCAACAAGGATATTTGTAAGTAGAGGCAACTAAATACTCAGTCTTGGGTGGTGTTTATAAGAAAAACACCAGTCTTAACCCCTTGAAACTTGAAGGCCAGCGCAAATCATTCATTTGTATACGTCTAGTTGACTCCTTTCCCTGAGATAGGCACCAGTCTGCTCCCTGTGTTGTGTTATGTTTCCAAAACCCCTGTCTTGCACCCAAAATATAAAAAAAATCCTTTCAAAGATTCAACCTGTTAGTTTGTAGGAGTAGAAATAGGATCCTTGCATACTCTCATCCACAACCAGTTAGATATGTCGAAGAACACTGCTAACCTTGTGATTTATCATGTGAATCTTGGTCAAAACATGAGAGTATTCTGCCTGTTGTTGTAAAGATAAATCTTTTTGTCATTGGGTGAGTCAAAAGTTAAATCTTTAGCTATATGGATACGCCCCTTGGTGCGGCAGAACCAGAAGTGAAGGGGAGGCAGCTCACACAACCTCCTATATTCATTGGCCAAATCTATCTATGCATAGGAACTGGCAAACCCTTTGCCGATTTAGAGAGAAAGAACCAACAAAGTGGCGACTCTGCTAGGGATCACAATGTCATATCCATAAAAGTGTGCATCTAAAAGATTGAAGAATCAGACCTAGAAGTGCTATTGTTGCAACAAACTTGAAAAGTTGTATATGTGGCTTTGTTGTTGGAGAACCCAAGAAGAAAGAAATGATTTTTCAGCTTCAACCTATTTGAAGCTCATTCCTCTACCAAGAAGGGGGTGACTCTACACAAAAGGAACCTGATAAAAGACACAAGAGGTGTTAAATTTTCATATCAATCAGTCAGGGAAAGGAATTTGCAGCAGCTGCAACATATCCAAGTATTTTTATAAGTTTTAAAAGATTCCCTATTTGGTGAAGTAGCACTGGTTAAAAGGGAAATATTGGTGAGAGCTTGCATGCTTTGTATTTGCTAAGAATGTATTTTGTGTTTCAAAAGAAGTATGCAATGTTGTTAAAAAATTAATTTGGGGGACTTTAGGCAAGCTGAAATAGCAGTTTGTGTTTTAGGGGCCTAAGGTCATTATTGTGAAAGGATTTCTGAGTTGAGAAGAGGGTTGCAAAAGGCATATAAAATGTATTATCAGCCCATGTACCCTTGTGAGGTGTCAAATGCAACAATGTATAATGATCAATCCCAACCATGTAATAAAAGAAGTTCCAGCATTAACAGATATAAGCCCATCAATTTCAATGGCATTTGTGGTTATCCAAATGCTCTTCCATCTAGGATCAGAAAATATTTGCCCAAATTTAGTGGTGTAAAGGATGAATTAGTTGAGAGACACTTGCAGCAGTTTAGGAATGTAATAGATGACTTTGAGGTTGACCATGAAGATGTAGTTATGAGATTATTTGTTTAATCTCTAGTTGAAGATGCAAGGGTTTGGTTCTCCTACCTTCTGGCATATTCTGTTAGCTCTTGGCAAGAATTTAAATCTGCATTTCTAGAACAATATGGTGAAAGAATATCTAAATATGTAGTTATTAGTGATTTTATGTATATCCATATTGAAAAAGATGAGTTGATTCTAGCCTTTAACCTCAAGTTTATGAAGGCACTGAAGAGAATTCTAGAATGTATGAGACCTAATGATGCATTGTGCCTTGTGGTCTATCTGGGAGCATTTGATAAGAAAATGAGTTATAGATTAAGAGATAAGGAGCCCACCACATTGCATCAGGCACATCAGTTTGCAATAGACATTAAAAACAACCGGAGGCATGGAATACAAAAGGGCTATTTATCTGCAAATTTCTATTGCCCTGCAGTCCCCAATGTTGATGAAAGATATAATTTATATGATGAATTCCAAAGCAATCACACCCCTACTATCCCTATTTATGCATCATTCCAAGGTAATGATGACTCTGCCATGAAGGAGGATGCCCTGATTTGCCTAGCAAATGAAGTTGATGGTAATAATTTTTCAAGTGCTATTCATATGCTAGTCCTCATAAAAGAGTGTTCATGTTTAAATGATCTAGTTTTGCATAGTTGAGATCATATGGATCCAGAGTCAATATCAGTTTCATCAAGAAGCATTAGAGAGCTGGAAAGTGATATCGATAATTCAGCTTCAAAGTGCATTGAAGTAGCAGAAATCTTGTATGTAGGGCAATCAGATGATAAAGATTATATCCATGATCAGTTCATGGATCAGGCTTGTTCTTCTTATGACTCTAGATTTGGTAATGTTGAAGAAGAGTTGGATTGTCATGAAGAAGAAATAGAAACCTTTACAGTGAGTATGAATCCCCTTTATGATGAGCCTTTAGATGCATTGAATGTTGTGAGTCATGACCTTCATTGGTGCAGAGTTAATCCTTTGTTTGTAGATGATGATGAATACGAGGAGATAGTTGACCTAGGTACTGCACCATTTTATGAAGAGGGGATGTATAAATCAGAGCCGGAGATCTTCAGCTCTTGTGTATCAGCCGCTCCAGATGTGTGCAACAATGGGTGTGCAAATCAGGTTTTGTTTTCAATGCCAATAAGTGATATAAATGATATTGAAGGTCTCATATATTTTGAATTTTTTTAGTTTCTAGATCAGCTGGATGAGTGCCTGGTAATGTCCAATAGCCAGATAGATAATGAAGAATGCCAAATGCAATATGGTGATATACTGTTTGAGGAATATAACATAAATACATTGCCTAATGCTAAAAGATATTCTAGTATGTATGGTTATGTGTCTGATTGTGAGATGCAGAGTGACAGAGATAATACTACCAAAGGCAAGCTTATAGAAATGGTAAAGCATATAATTTACAAGATCAGCTTGTGGGCAAATTATGTTGATGTTTTTAGTTGTGGTTGGGATTGCTCAGATCAAAATTAGGCATTTGACAGGAGAAGATTGTGGTTTTTCATCTTCAACTATCCAGTGCCGCCGAAATAATGTTCAAAAATGTGATCTATGATGCAGGTTGGTGCAGCTTTGACTCTGTAGCTCAATCGATAAGGCTTGGTCTGTATCCCAAAGATCTACGATTCTCGCCATGCCTGCAAGAGGCATGCGTCCCCAGACAAAGCCAATGTTGGTGCCTGCTACAAGTTTGGGTTTTGAGCATTTGAATTTGTAGGCTCTTTCATTTTAAACCCAAAAAAATTCTAAGTCCATCGGCATGAGTAGACCTTTGTCTAAGTGAGCATGTTGTTCACAGTGGTTTGTTCCTTGCATCGGTGAAACAATGCACATCGGCAACTAAATTTGTGACTCCGCCGATAGGCCGATGAAGACAAGGATACATGCAAGGGTCACATTCAATGTTCATCGGTGAGACAGTAACCATCGGTGTCTCATTTCGTGTTCTCACCGAAAGGCCGATGGAGTTTCAAACAAATGTCCCAAGGGGGTCATCGCCATGACAAGCCTCATCGGCAGCTAAGCTGAGTGTTTCCCCGATGGCTGATGAGGTATATAAAGAAGTGTCATCGCTGTGACAATGACCATCAATGGCCAGGTCCGACATCTCGCCGATTGCCAATGGAGATACAAGTAGGCAAACAATGGTCTTCGGTGAGACCTTGCCTATCGGCAGCCAAGTATGAGGTCCATCCGGCAGGCCGATGAGATAGGCGAAAGTGGCCTTCGGTGTGACACAGTGCATCGGTGGCCAGGTCAAATGTTTCCCCGACAGGCTGATGGAAATGCAAATGAAGATGGGTCAGTGTGATAGTATGCATCGATGTGCCTAAAGGATGTTGCTCTAACTGCTTGGGGTCACTCTGATAGAGTCTTGGCATCGGTGGGAGATGGAGCGATGAACTGCTAGCGGGTAGATCATGGGCCGCGACAAGAAAAACTGTGCAACATTAAGTTTACCTATGGTCTGGTATATAAAGTGGTCATGGGGGCATTGCAGGATGAATGTGGGATTATTTGATCTCACAAAAATGAAAAGTCAACAAAGGAAAAGGCTACCTGCATGGTGCAATTTCATTGGTTGTGGACTTTTCAGCGAGATTTGAGGCCATTGATCTCGATGGGAAGGAGGAAATCGATGGACATCATTCAAACTTTCAAAAGGAAGGGGATTTCTATGTATTCATGGCCACATTCCAAATAGTAAGAAACTTCAGTGCACACAAACCATTGCTGCATTCTCAGCCGCGGGTAGGTTGGCCATTAATGGCAAAAGATTGCAGAGGTATGGGTCTGAAGGGACAAGCCAGCTACAATTTTAACGAGAAATCTTCAAACGGCTGCACATCTCCCAATCTCATCTACTCTTCCTTCTTATTCTACCTAGAGCATTGAATGTTTTAGGTGCTATTCTCATGGTGCATTGTATCTAGCAGAATTTTGAAATGACCTTGTAATTAATTGTTGAGTAAGGTTCTTGCTGCATAAAGCAAACTCTTTTACTCATTTTTGTTGTTGTTGAAGACTTGCACAAAATTTTTGGGAGAAATAACAAAAACAAAGCCTTTCTTGGTTGTTCTGTCTCTTTTAGAGTTTATGAGTTGCATCTAAATGTATGTTGTACACATATTCAGTCTCATGTTGTTTTATATGAAAAATGCATTCTTGCATGTGTTAGCGATTTGTCTCCATTTGTTGTATGCATCTCTTCTTCTGAATCTGGTTGTTAAGGGTTCCTCAAATTCTAGAATATAGACTTTCTATATTGCATGCTTGATCTGTGACTTCCATTCAAGGAGTGGATTAAACCATTTTAGGTTAAGTATGAAGAAGAATGTATGTCAGCAGGGATATTTGTAAGTAGAGGCAGCTAAATACTCAGTCTTGGGTGGTGTTTGTAAGGCAAACACTAGTCTTAACCCCTTGAAACTTGAACGCTAGTGCAAATCATTCATTTGTATACATCTATTTGACTCCTTGCCCTGAGATAGGCACTAGTTTGCTCCCTGTGTTGTGTTATGTTTCCAAAACCCCTGTCTTGCACCCAGAATAGATAAACAAATCCTTTCAAAGCTTCAACCTGTTAGTTTGTAGGAGTAGAAATAGGATCCCTACATACTTTCATCCACAACCAGTTAGACATGTCTAAGAACACTACCAACCTTGTGATTTATCATGCGAATCTTGGTCAAAACATGAGAGTATTCTACATGTTGTTGTAAAGCTAAATCTTTTTGTCATTGGGTGAGTCAAAACTTAAATCTTTAGCTATAGGGATACCTCCCTTGGTGTGGCAAAACCAGAAGTGAAGGGGAGGCAGCTCACGCAACCTCCTGTATTCGTTGGCCGAATCTGCCTGTGCATAAGAACTAGCAAACCCTCTACTGATTTGGAGAGAAAGAACCAACACACTCCTCATTTGAATAACCTTTGCACTCAAAGATAGAAAGAAGAATAGTGTCTGAGCTGAGATTACAAAGAATTGAAGAATGATCAATGAATTTATCTGTGAAGCCCAATTTCGTGAAAAAGGGTATTTATCTATGAAGCTTTGAACTTGTAATTTCTGCAATGGCTACACCTTTGGTTGCTGACATTACTAAAAGGCCTTGACCCAAATTTAAAAAGCACCCTCACAAATCAATAAAAGTTGACCCATTAGGTGCTTTTTCAAGTGTTCCATATGGTGTGTTGCATATTGAAGATATTAGGGTTTACATTCATGCGAGCATAGATGAATTTGGAGACTCAAGTTTTGTAGATTTGTTTGAGAGTCAACTAATGAATGATAATCACGATCTTAAACCTGAATATAAGGCACTGTATGATAAACATTTTCTTCAGATTATAGGGTTTCCAACATTTGATGAAGATGAATGGGTCCGGTATGTTTTGAGTCGAATGCATGATGAATTCATATGGTTGTTAAAACCATTCAAGATTACCAAGGATGTTATTAGAATTGTAACTAGGTTAAATTCAATTGGTGGATTACCCATGCTGAAAGCCATGAAAAACCAGACAGTGACTAATGCTACCCATGCCAAGTTTGACAAAAGGGTAATGACCATCAATGATATTATAGAACCAGATGTTAAGTTTGCTTCCATGGTGATTGGCTACAGGATCTATCACTTTAGCAGAGAGAATTCAATCTCTAGAACTACTATATACATAGCTTATCAAATGTTGAAGCAAAATGCAAATTATAACCTATGTGAGCTATTACTAAACCAATTGATTGAGAACTTGAACAAAATTACGAAAGATAAGAAAAACACTTTCAAATATGGTACACTGGTTCTATGCTTGTTCTTCTACTATATGAATGAAGTACCTGGAGTAAAAGATGTGCACTAGACCAATGATGAGCTAGTTGCCATTCAGATCAGAGATCATCTATGTAGCATTGGTGACTCTAAAGCTCAGAAAACTACAATTTGTGGATACTTCAAGAAATTTTAGAGTATGATGCATTCAAGGGAAAGAAACCCTACAACAATTGTTGAAAAGTACAAAAATGAAATATGTTTTATGGTTGACACTGATCAATGCTTAATGGAAGTAGTGGAACCTAGGATAGTTTGGATCGTGCCCATGGGGTATGAAGTAGATGGAAAAATCTTGAATATGTATGCTCAAAATCTTCTAAGAAAGCCAAAAGACAGAACAGTTGAAATATTTGGGACTTATGAGGAGCTAAGCTTAAAATTGCATACTTAGCTCAGAAAACCTGAAACCAACAGAAAGGTAAGAAAATAAGTTGAGTAGTTGGTCAATAATCTAGGTCTCACAAAGGAAGCTGTGAGACAATTCAGGGAAAGAACTCAAAAGGCTGAGAAGGAGAAATAGGATAAGAAACAAGGAAGTGCTCCAGTAGGATCCTCCTCCACATCAAGGACTACTAGGAGTTCTGCTGCTACTCTTGTTCCTCCTAAGATTGCAAAACTGGAAGCAAAGTCATCCGAAAAAGGGAGAAAAGGAATAAAACAAAAGCATCCCAGACCTATGAAAGCACAAGAGAAGAAGAAAAAGATACAAATTCTAACATTGAGATCAAATAACTAAAGGCCATGGGCACAAAAGTGGCCAATATATTCAAGGAGATGCCCTCCAGAAGCAAAAGAGAAAGCAAGAGGCAAAAGACAAAGGAATATGTAGAGAAGCCTACCCTTTTAGTAGATGACATCATTAAATCAGTTACTGTAGATGGAAACTTGGATCCAATGATAGAATTCTATGATGACTATAGTGATGTTGACAAAAGAGTACTTGAGCAAGCAACGGTAAGATATTTGAATATCTTCAACAAGGCTCTTATTGAGATATGTTCATTGATACCAAAAATCCTTGAAAAAATTTTAGAACTGAGAAAAGAGAATGTAAAAAGAAAGGATCTTGAGATCTGAGAACAAATATTAATACAATTATGCCCCCAAATTACTCCAAACCAAATGAATTTGATATTCAAAGAAGCCAAGGATGAGTTCTGAAGTAAAAAAATGAATGAATAAGCTTATGCTTGGGGAGACAGACAAGATTGCAAACGAAACCAAAGAGATTCTCCAGAGTGCTTTGAAAAAGCACAATCTTCCTATTGTAGAGGAGGTAAATGTAGAGATTGATTCCTCAAACATGGATGTCAAAGGATAAGCAATAGACTGAAACTCTAGACTCCTCTGTTCTAGAAGAGGAAGTGCAAAAAGAAGAAGATGAAGTATTGATAGAAGAAGCAAATGTTGGCCATGATCCTCCAGATCCTCCTATTACTGATGACTCTAGAAAGGACCAAGAGAAAGAAGAAGAAACAGAGAAAGAGAAGGAAGAGGAAGAGCTAAAGGGAAAAGAAGAACTAGCAGAAGGAGATGGTGCTAATGCACCAAAGCAAGACAGTTCAATTGCTACCGCTAACAAAGCACAAGGGAAGGAAACTAAAATAGCAAGTGTGGCAAGAGACACTATGGATGCAGTGTAGAGTTTTCTTAGCAAGGAGATGCTATAATTAGATGAGCCAGAATTGATACAAGGATGAATCAATTTGGACACTCTCTCTACACCAAATGCTAAAGAAATCATCATTTACATAGGCCAAGGTAAGGGAGAAAATACTAAAGTCTCACATAGAAGACACTGAGTTGATAGGCCTTGCATTTGGAATACTAGGGAAGATCATGCCCACATATCAGAAAAATACATCTAATTCTCCTTTTGGTAATTTAAAAAATCTTGTGCATTCTATAAATACAAATTTTGAGTCTTTTGAGAAGTCAGCCGAAGTAAAGGTCCGGAACGAATTTTTTGGATAAGAGGTTTAGTGAACTAAAATGCCTTATAGATAATGATAGAAAAACACTCAATATTGGTATAAAGAGTATTGAAAATGCTCTTAAGGATGGTGGTGATGTATATAAGTTTTGTTTATCATGGCCTAAAATAGTAGAGGATATTGAGAAAAAGATAAAGGAGCAGGAGAAAAAGCTGCTAGAGCTATCTCAAAGTTTTGATCCTTTAATGGTATCTCCAGTGAGCCAAGAATGTCAAGAAATTAGCCTGAAAAATGAAATAAAGAAGCTTATCAAAGAAAAGAAGAATATTATAGAAAGAATTGGTGAGCTTTAGGGACTGATTACCCCTAATTTGGAAACAATGTTTAATACTTTGTCAGAGGCCCAAAGTACTACTCGGGCAAGTGATCCCTCAGATCAAAGGAAAGCAAAAGCATATGCATTTCTGCTGAGTGGACACATTTCAATTTTGGATGGTATGAAGAGAAGTTGGGCCACCGAATTTGTACAGTTAGAGTACTTTTGCAGATGTTAAAACATATGGACCATTTGTACATATGTGGCCATATATACAAATTTTTTGCATGATTAGTGATTGTGGATCCCACCCTATGCCATTGATGTCAAACAGGAAGTGAAGAGTAATGAAAATGGATGAATCCAACAAAGGGGGAACACCAGAAAGCAGTATGAACAACAGTATGGAGCACAAGCAAAGGGGAAGTTATTCTAACACTTTGTCATTTTTCACTAAGTGTTGCCATCAATGCCAAAGGGGGAGATTGTTGGCAAGAGGCATTGCTAGGCATGATAAGTGTTGTCATTGCTGGAAACTAAGTCTATTCTACACATCCGCATTGCATAATTTGCCCATACTGGAAATTAGATTGAAGATTTGTCTAAGTCTGGGAAGTCAAGAATAGAGTGTGTGACAGGGTCTAGTATTTTGGTCTGGATCTCTCCAGTGGTAAATCAAAGGTTGCTACAGATTTGAGGGAGTCATAAGCATTGTCAAGATAATCTAAATCTAGAGTTTTGGACTTTGGTGATGAAAGATTCAAAAGTTATTAGCATCTGAGTATCAGGCTAATAGTTTGACAGAGTAGACAGAAGAAGAACTCGCTGACCTTGTAATTGATCTTGGTTCTGGATATATGGAATTTGTTTGTTGTACAAGTTGTGATGATCAATGATAGTAGCCAAACTGATTGATGATTTGTGAGTACAAGTTTTGGTCTCCGTTACAAGTTGTACATGGATTTAGCTAACATAGCAGAATCTTCAATAAAGTTCTAAGTGTCCTTGAAGCCGATTGAAAAAGTGGTTAAAGATCAGAATGTGGATATATATATATATATATTTGATGAATTTGAATGATTTCTTAGTGTGTGGTGATGCGAATATTGACTAAGTACAAACAGAGATCTAAGGTTTGAATGTTAGTAGAATAGTAAACAAGGCATAGTAAGGATGAAATGTATCAAGTCAGTATTCTATACTTAACTGAAACTGAACCCTTGCATTGGTAGATGCCATTTATCAGTTCAAATTCATTGTAATCTTCTTTCTATAGGCAGTGAGCATTCTGTAGGCAGTGAACCTTCTTTTGAGTAGTAAGCTCTAGGTAGTGAGCTTAAATGCATGTGCATTCCCCTTGTAATACTTTTAACAGAGTATAATCTTTGTGGGTTAACCCCCACCATGGTTTTTCCCTTAACTAGGTTTCCACACCAAAAATCTTAGTGTCAATTGTGTTATTTATGTTTTTGCTCATGTGTTATTGATTGATGCTGAAATGTTTATGTCATTAATTTGATTATAAGTTGTAAAAGAAGATTAAAGATGGAAAATGTTTGAATTGCATGACAACTGATTCACCCCCCCCCCCTCAATTGTTCAGACCAATTCCAACAATACAAAGGGAAAAGGTGGAAACTCACCTACAAGACACTCACAAGGCTTAGGATCAAGGTTGAAAGCCAGAAAATGCAAGTCGACAAGTGTCGCAACAAATGTTGAAAAGCATCACAAACGGGGAAGGAGAGAAATTGACAAAGCAGAAATTGCATAAGACAAGGAAAGATGACACATCATCAATAGGTGTGTTGCCCAAAGGATTTATTTTCATGCTTACATGTACATGACAAGGATTTGAATCATCATAGGGGTCCTCGTGGAGGCATTGCATGATTTTTGTGCTTTCATATTTACCCCCTCAGGGACGGTAATCTACATGAAAGGTAGGTATTGTTCCCAAACTACGCCTTACCTATTATCAATTTTTCCCACAATTTGTACTTGCAATAACTAGTATCAGTCCGGTATAAAAATATATCAAAATGAATAATGAAAATTGAAATGACAAACTTACCATGGATTGTTTGAATTCAACTAGTCGCTTACTTTTGTCAGGAACTAGGCATTACCTATTGTCAATTTTTCCCACAATTTGTACCTGCAATAACTAGTATCAGTCTGGCATAAAAATATATCAAAATGAATAATGAAAATTGAAATGACAAACTTACCATGGAGTGTTTGAATTCAACTAGTCACTTGCTTTTGTCAGTTTGGACCTGTAGGTATGAGAGCACGCAAAACAATGCATGAAACAAATACATAAAAGAAAAGGACTAATCTAAATGCATAAAATGAAACTAAGCTAAGGGCAAACAAAGAGAGCCAGATTGTGAAATTAGAATGAGATGACAATGGAATTGTTCGTGTGAGAAGCTAATAGAGAGGTATCATTGAGGGGATCACAGAGATGGTCACCTCTCCCTCAGCCGTAGAGAATTAGGTAAGTAATCAGTGAAAAACTTTTCTTTAAACCTGTTCTCAAAATCAGCTATGCTCATTTTTGTAGACAACCCCAAAACTTGTCCGTTTCGTAGTCTACACTCTAAGTTTGCAAATTGAGACAAGTCCTCTTGACCTCGTACGAAGTCATCTAACATCATTAAAATGGTTTGTGACATTCCTCTTAGTTGATTTATAGAAATTTGTGAAGTTTGACTAGGTTGCAAACTTGTCAAAATATCAATTTTGACTATTTTTGGGTGTTAGAAATTTTGAGTTTTTATGTGTAAAGTTAGCCAAATTTGCCACTCCTACATATATTTGTGTTTTATGTGTAGTGTCGGTGAAATTTTCCATTAAGACATGTTTGTTTTCTTCGTTTTGATTAGCATGCATGGGCGACAAAATTTTCTGCCCATGCAGGTTCTTTGCCTAAATACATGCAACGTCGACAAAATTTCCCACCCTAACATGTTAGTTCCTCTCAATATATGTGAGAGAGTTTAAATTTTCTGATGTTGCATCTAGTTAATGAAGCCCTAAGTTAACTCGTGTGGTATTAATTACGATTTTCTAGTTTTCGATCTAGGTTTTTAAAAGGTCCTTTTAGTTGTTTCTTTTTCATTCTTTCTTTTATCTTGTTACCCTTTATGTCTCCTGTACGTGTCAAGACATCCATCACATAAGCAAATTGCAAAATCTTCTTCATCAGAGTTTGTTTGTGTTACTTTCATTCATTCCTTCAGGTTAGTTTATTTTTCTCTTTTTTCATTTGTTTTGTTTTATCTAGGGTTTTGACAAATGGATAATGCGTATTGCTTTGACTAGCTATCTATCTCTCTATTTTTTTTAAACCCTACGTTTTGTCTTGGTTTATAAAACCCTAGAAGTTCTTTTCATTAAAATTATGTTTGAACGCTTTGTTGTTTGTTAGGGTTCTCTTTTGTGTGTTTCTTATTTTGTGAAATCTTGAGTTTTCAGTGTTTAGGGACTTAGCTTTTTGGGTTTAAGAGACTTATGTGCAAGCGGTGATTCTCATCGTTCTTGCTAGAGCTTCAAACTTTTTATTTCATGTATGGACGGTATATATTACCGCCTAGGCATTAAACCTTGGAACATCCTATAACATGTGATAGCGGTAAAATTTGCCACTTAAACATATCTCTTTGAACATACCGTTCCCAAGGTGTAGAAGCGGCAATTATTGCCATTGACACATGTTTGTAAAATATTTTGGTGTTCTGACGGTAAATTTTTCCACTAACACATAATCAACTGATCTTACCTCTTATGCATGCACAGTTAATTTTGCCACCCGATCTCTACTTATGAAATTTTTCCAAGGTGTAGGAGCGGCAAAATTCACCGCCCTTACACAAACATTGAACTTCCCAAATATGCTAAGATGGTGAATTCTGCTACTTAGGCATGAAAGAAAATTTGTCATCTATCATGCAGGGTCAGCAAATTTTGCCACCCTGACACCTACAGTTTATCCCTCAAATGCAAGGGCAGAAAAATTTACCGCCGTACATTCACTCCCTCAATTTTTTCTCTGGGATACTTTCAAAATTACTTTCCTGAGCCCACTTTCCTCTATTTTTTTGAGCCGCTTGTGCTTTATATGGGCAAGAGACACTATATGGGTTCATGAGTGTTGTCATTGATGGCAACAAAGTTCATCCCACACATCCACAGGACATGGTGTGTCTATACCGAAAGTCAGATTGAAGAATGTTGTGGTCCGGTAAGCAAGAATAGAGTATGTGGAAAGGTTCGACAGTCAGGTCCGGATCTCTCAGAGGAAGTATCTTTGGAAAGTGTGGACTTGGAGAAGTCAAGAGGAGTACCTTGACTGATAGATTCCAAGAATTGAGCCTCCAGTGATGAAAGAGTAAAGAGATGTAAGCATTCAAGTATTAGGGTCCGGTTTGATAGAACAGACAGAGGAAGAACTGATAGGCAGAGCATCAGAAGTTATTCCGGATGAGATGTTGATGGTGATAAAGATTCCTAAGGTATATTTCATGATTGGCTAACTTATTAGATGACTTGTATAAGTTTCTTTTTGATCCACTTCACTTGGAAGCAAGGATTCAGCTGACAGACTAAAGTTTGAGATAATATTGACTATTTCAGATGCTGACTAGAAAAGTGTTGAAATCACTTGTGTGGATATATATACAAGATAGATTTAGATGTGAATGTGTGTGTCGTGTATGAATTGAAGTGCGAATAAAAGTAGAATAGAACAAAAGGCAGAAAAGTAGGTTTGGAATGTAAAAGGATAGCAGCACTTAAGGAGAGTAAGAATGAAGTGCAACAGATCAGTCTAGTGAGCTTAACCAGAACTAAACTTTAGCATGTGTGGATGCTTCTCATTAGTTCAAGTTTTCTTCATGTATATAGTAAGTCTTTTGTAGGCAATGAGCCTCTTGTGAGCAATGTGCTCAGGTAGTGAGCCCTAATTAGCAAGTGCTATTTTTGTAACTTCTATTCTTCTAACAAAGAATAATATCTTGGGTTAATCACCCCGTGGTTTTTCCCCTTTACAAGGTTTCCACATCAAAATCATTGTGTCATGTGTAGTGGTGTTATTTCCATTTCATGATTGTGATTGCTTATTTGATCTGATGTTACATTAACTGTTAAGAAAGCATAGAAAGTTAAAAATTATTAGGATAACTGATTCACTCCCCCTCTTAGTTATCAACAATTGGTATCAGAGCTAAGTTCCTCCTAACAGAGCCTAACAGCTTGAGGAAGATCTAGGAATTCAAATGGATGTATATGGTATAAGGGAGCAACTCAAGATTGCCCTTGATGATCTTGAGCAGTCAAACTCTGAAGTCAATGAATTAAAGGAAAGACTCAAACAGGTTGATGATTTCATAAAAGAACTAAAAGACAAATTAAGTCTCTCTATGAAAAAGAGAAAGGAGCTACTTCAGCAATTGGCAAGTCAAAGTGAAGCTAATGATACAAATAGAGATCTGAAGGAGAAAACCAAGTTATGTGAAAAGTTATCAAAAGAAATCATTATGGTAAGACATGAAATGGAATCAGGAGTTATGAAGTTTACCCAAGAGGTTGAAGAGAAAAGAAAAACTAAAGATGATCTAAGACAATCTCTCAAGGAGAAATTAGAAGATTGCCACAAGATGGATAGAATTATCAGACATCTTGAATCTGATCTTGAAGATGCTAAAGATAATGAAGAAAAACTTGAGGATCAAATCTCTCTCAAAAGGGATCTTCAAACAGCAAATGAATATAAAGAGAAATTCAAGATAAGTTCTGCTCAACTTGAAGTTCTTCTCGAAAGTCAAAAAAGGGTAGATGACAAGTGTGGTTTGGGATATGAGAAAGGAGAAAGCTCTAGATCCGATCAGAAGAATTTTGGATCAGAAAATCCAAGGAACAGGCCTAGAAGACCTCCAGTAAGGCAGCCTAATGCTCAAAGATGTCCATCCTTCAATGGATACAGCCACAACTGCAATAACTTTGGTCATAAAGCTAATTAGTGTAGAAAGAGAATGAATTAGACTAATACATCCTTCTCTGGATAGTGTTTCAACTACAAAAGGTATGGTCACAAATCTCATGAATGCAGAAATATGCAAATGAACAAATTATTCAATAGTAGATGCTTTTCATACAATAGAATAGGTCATATGGCTAATCAATGCAGATCAGGAGGATATCAATCAAATATGCAAAGGAATGTTATTTGCCAAATTTACAATAGATCCGGTCATATTGCAAAATTCTGTAGAAGCAAGAATCAAGACAAAAGAGGTCTGGTACATCATAATCAGAATCAAGATAAGGGAAACAAAAAGTGAATGCGGATGAAGTTCAAAGTGAGATGAACAAGATCTGGGTGAAGAAAAGTACAGAGAATGTAGGGGATGGATCTGCACTAGACTTTGGTGCTGATATTCCTTCCAGAAATTAAAAAGTGAGCTCTGGCTCAGGGGGAGACACAAAGAAAACCTTGTTCCCCTAGCCAGTCAATTGGTGCCAGAACTGGCACAAGAAAAGTTGCAGATTCAAGTGTTCATAAGAGAAACATCCAAATAAACTATGGTTAAGATTTGTGAGATCCACAAGATGGTTAAGATCAAGATTGATCTAGTTCTTCAAGTCATCCAACTAAGGCAAACCAAAATGACTTAGGTCGAGCATTTATTGCAACTTGACATTAGGGTTTGCAGAGCAATATAAGGGTTTTTTCATTAAGCATTTGTTCATTCTGCATTCAAGAAGAAATGAAAAGAGAAGCTCTGCAACAAAATTCCTCAAGCTCATCAAAGATCATTTGCAAAAGTCAATTCATCCAGAAATCGATCCGGCTAACTCTGTGAAACCGAAAGGCGCAAAAAGTATTTTTCGTTCTCAATATCTCTCTACAAATCCTTGAAAGCTGACTACTCTAAATATAGTGAAGATTTCTGATAGGTCATGACCTAAATTTAAGAAGCATCCATATAAATCCCTAGAAGTTGATCCCCTCAGTGCTTTTTCAAGCATTCCGCATGGGGTTCTACATGTAGAAGATGTTAGGGCATATATTCATGCGAATATTGAAGAATTTGGGGAATCTAAGCTAGCTGATATCTATCACAATCAGTTAATAGATGATTCTTTTGAGCTCAAACCTTAGTTCAAGGCCACCCAGGATAAGCATTTTGCACAGTACATTCATTTCCCCTATTTTGAAGAAGACGAATGGGTCCAGTATGTGTTGAGCAGAGTACATGATAACTTCCTATGGTTGAATAGACCATTTAAGATCACCAAAGATGTAATTAGGGCAATAACCAGTCTACATTCATCCGGTGGGATACCTGTTCTCAAATCTGTAAAAAATCAGACAGTGAGTGATGCAACCGGATCAAAATTTGACAAGAGAGCTATGACAATTGAAGATATCACTGATCTAGATATCAAATTTGCATCCATGATAATTGGTTACAAAATTTATCACTCCAGTAGGGAAAATTCAGTACCGAGAACTGTAGTTTATATAGCTTATCAGATGCTAAAAGAAAATACTGACTATGATCTGTGTGAACTTCTTCTAAACCAACTATTAGAGAATCTACAGAAGATCAAGAAGGATAAGAAAAATTCCTTCAAGTATGATGGGCTGATATTGTGTCTATTTTTCTACTTCATGACTAAGCTGCCCGGATCAAGTGGTTGGGTTTGGCAGAATGACAGACCTATTGCAATCCAAATCAGAGACTATTTGCATGGGCTTGGAGATGCCAAGACAAGAAATACAACTCTGTGGGGTTATTTCAAGCACTTCCAAATTTTGATACAAGCAAGAGAGAGAGTTCCCAAATCTCTAGTTGAAAAGTATAAGGATACAGTTTGTTTTATGGTTGAAACTGATCAGTGCCAAATGGAAGCTGTGGAACCAAGGATAGTTTGGATCATACCAATGGGGTATGAGGTGGATGAGAAACTTGTGGAGCTGCATGTCCAACACATGCTTAGTCAACCCAAGGATCCCAAAACAGAAAGGTTTGGAACCTTTGAAGAATTGACTATAAAAATTCATGTGGAACTTAGACAACTGGAGGTAAAGAGAAAATTGAGAAAAGAAGTAGAGAATATTGCCAAAAGATATGGCATATCAAAAGAAGCTCTTGATGCCAACAGAGAAAAGGTGAAAAGGGATGAGAAAGAGAAGGAAAAAGCAGAAAAGGAAAGTGATCCGGTAGAAGCCCCCTCTCGGACTAGATCCTTTAAAAGGGCTGCACCTATCTCTGATAAAAGCTCAAAGACATCAAAACTAGAAGTCCAGACATCTGGAAAAGGAGAGAAGAGAACAAAGAAAAAGGCAACAAGATCCTATGTTAGCCTGAAGGATGATGAAGAAACTGAATCAGATGAGGAGGTGAAGAAAATGAGGAAAAAGAAGAAGATATCCAATGAAACCAAGGAGGTAGAAGTAGAAGAGTTTGTTGAAAGAGCCACCCTGTCCTTAGATGATATAGTTAAGAAAAATCACTATGGATGGAAATCTGAAGCCATTAATAGAATTTTATGATAAATATAGTGAAGCTGATGAGAAGAGTCTGCAGGATGCCACAGTTAAGTATCTGAACATTTACAACAAGGTTTTCATTGAGATTGTATCTTTAAATCCTAAAAGCCTTGAGAAGGAACTTGAATTGAGGAAGAATAATGCCAAAGAGAAGGATATGGAGATCCGAGAGCAGATAGCTATTTAGCTATATCCTTCAATCACCCCAAAGCAGATTAGTATGATCTTCAAAGATTGTAAGGATGAATTCCGGAGCAAAGCCAGAATGAATCAGCTCATGCTTGTTGAGACTGACAAGGTAGCCAAGGAAACAGAAGAGATCCTCTGGAATGTCTTTAAAAGATTCAATCTTCCTGTCATAGAGGACTTGGGTGCTGATCCCTCAGCCACAAGTGTTGGAGAGGAATCTACTGAGGTAATGATAGAAGAAGTAATGGACTCTGGTGAAGGTAAAGACAAGGGCTTAGAATCCTCTACTCTGGAAGAGGTGGCTCATGAACAAACAAATATCTCTGCTTTGGTTTCCCCTATAGTCTCTGGATCTAAAGGAGAAGAAAGAATAGAGGAGAAAGAAGAAGCAAAAGGAAGAGAAGAAAGTCAAGCTGAGAAGAACATAAGTGACAATGCAGAAGAGAAGAAATCTCTGTCTCCAGCAAGAGACACTGCAGAAACTGTCAAGGACTTCTTGACAAAAGAAATGTTGGAGATTGATGAACCAGAGTTACTTCAAGTTCCATTTAACTTTGACTCTCTCTCCCCAGTTCAAACAATGAAGATAGCTTCATTTGCCAATGCAAAGGCAAAAGAAATTCCTGAAGTCTCACATGGAAGACTGTGAGCTAATAGAAGCTGCATCTGACATTTTAGAAAAGATCATGCCATCCTTTCAGAAGGATCCCTCAGCCTCCTCATCTGGTAATCTCAAATCTCTAGTCAATAGTGTTAGCACACATTTTGATTCCCTAGAGAAGTTAGTAGAAGATAAGGTCTGGAAGGAATTCTTGGCAAAAAGATTATCAGAGGTACAAGGGTTAATAGCTAATGATAGGAGAAATATGAATATTAAGATAAAGAGCTTGAAAAATGCTCTTAAGGATGGAGGAGATATATATAAATTCTATATATCCTAGACCACAGTAACAACGGATATTGAGAAGAAAGTAAAAGAACAGGAGGACAAACTGACAAATCTATCAAAGAATTTTGATCCTCTCTCATCCTCCATAATAAATCAAGAATGCCAAACTATTGTAGTCTGGAATGAAATCAAGAAGCTGGAGAAGGAAAAGAAAAATAGAATAAGCAGGTTAGGTGCACTCAGAGGGATAATTATCCCTAAGTTAGAGGCCATGCATGAGGCCATAAAAGAAGCCCAGATCATAGCCCAGACCAGTGATCTGATAGATCTAAAAAGGGCAGATGTGTTTGCATTCCTGTTAAGTAGTCATATATCAATTTTGGACAGAATGAAGCAAAGTTGGGCAACAAAATTTGTCCAATTAAAGACAACTTTTGCAGACATTCTTCAGTATATGTAAGTATGCCATATGTATATACTTATGTGGCCAAGTATAGTTGAAATTTTGAAAATTTTGGTTTGCGGATCCTACCCTTTGCCATTGATGTCAAAGGGGGAGTGAAGAATAGTGAAAAATGAGGAATAAGGGGGAGCTTTGGAAATTGTATATAAAAATAGAGCATCAGCCAAGGGGGAGTATAGTGTGACACTTAGTCATTTTTCACTAAGTGTTGCCATCAATGCCAAAGGGGGAGATTGTTGGCAAGAGACACTATATGGAGTCATGAATGTTGTCATTGATGGCAACAAAGTTCATCACACACATCTGCAGGACATGGTGTGTCTATACCAGAAGTCAGATTAAAGAATGTTGTGGTCTGGTAAGCAAGAACAGAGTATGTGGAAAGGTTAGACAGTTAGGTCCAGATCTCTCAGAGGAAGTATCTTTGGAAAGTGCAGACTTGAGGAAGTCAAGAGGAGTACCTTGACTGATAGATTCTAGGAATTGAGCCTCCGGTGATGAAAGAGTAAAGAGATGTAAGCATTCAAGTATTAGGGTCCAGTTTGATATAACAGACAAAGGAAGCATTGATAGGAAGAGCATCAGAAGTTATTCCGGATAAGATGTTGATGGTGATAAAGATTCCTAAGGTATATTTCATGATTGGCTAACTTATTAGATGACTTGTATAAGTTTCTTTTTGATCTGCTTCACTTGGAAGCAAGGATTCAGCTGACAGACTAAAGTTTGAGATAATATTGACTATTCCAGATGCTGACTAGAAAAGTGTTGAAATCACTTGTGCGGATATATATACAAGATGGATTTAGATGTGAAGGTGTGTGTCATGTATGAATTGAAGTGTGAATAAAAGCAGAATAGAATAAAAGGCAGAAAAGTAGGTTCAGAATGTAAAAGGATAGTAGCACTTAAGGAGAGTAAGAATGAAGTGCAGCAGATCAGTCTATTGAGCTTAACTGGAACTAAACTTCAGCATGTGTGGATGCTTCTCATTAGTTCAAGTTTTCTTCGTGTATATAGTAAGTCTTTTGTAGGCAGTGAGCCTCTTGTGAGCAGTGTGCTCGAGTAGTGAGCCCTAATTGGCAAGTGCCATTTTTGTAACTTCTATTCTTCTAACAAAGAATAATATCTTGGGTTAATCACCCCGTGGTTTTTCCCCTTAATAGGGTTTCCACGTCAAAATTATTGTGTCATGTGTATTGGTGTTATTTCCATTTCATGATTATGCTTTCTTATTTGATCTGATTTTACATTAACTGTTAAGAAAGCACAGAAAGTTAAAAATTATTAGGATAACTGATTCACCCCTCCTCTTAGTTATCAACAGATTATGGGTGCATGTTCTTACAATTTCAGACTTTCTCATATCTAAGGGTTGGCTTTTTCCAAGGCTATCCTTATATGTTGCCGAGGTTTCCTTCAAATAAACTTGTTCTGATGGAGTTATGTAAACAAATAATTGTCGTACATAATAAGAAAATGGAACTCAAAAAATCAGGATTCAGATTTCTAGTTAAAATTGGCAAATACTCAATGTCAACTACAACAAAGGCCAAGGTGATGGAGAATGAGATGTAGTTGGTGACCATGAAATAGTTCAAACGAAGACCAAGGTTTGATTACAGGGGTGTAAAAGACAAGATCAAAAGGAAGACCCAATTTCATGAATTGATGCTTGAAGACATCTGGGTTGACTTAAGAATAGAAGAGGATATCAGAAAATTAGACTATAGAAGATTATCTTTAGAACAGATTGAGTATCTAGGTTTGGCTGATATTCTTGAAGACCTGGTGGATGATGACGAGCTGATTGATCCTAGGTATAACACTGAACAAATTGCTAATTCTCCTCTTCCACCTATTCAATGGTCTTAGAAAGAATTGACTTCTCTAAGGAAAAGATTTGAACCTATATTGGCTAACACAAGCAAGTGGTTAGAAGGTAAGGGGATTTCTTTGAAAGAATTCCTTACTAGTTTAGAGACCGAAGTCCAAGATCAAACAGGCAAGAAGGTGGAGAATAGGACAGAATAAGAGTGACATTCCCTCTTCTTCTAAGACACATAAACCCAGGATCAAATTTGTGTCTAAGAAGTCAAAGCCTGTAGAGAAAGAATCTGAGGTACAAGAAATGGAAATTGAGAAACAAAATACTGATGAGCCAGCTACTAAAGAAATGGAGGTTGAAAATAGATCAACAGAGGAGATAGGAGAAGAACAAAGGGATACAATTATGCCTCCACAGAAGAATGTACCACAGGATACTGGAGTCTCTTCTCCTTTGCCTAATATACCTGTTTCAGTTCCTTTTTTTGTTTCACCTATCAACATCCCATCTTGTGAACCTCCACCACCCTCAAAAATAATTTTTGATAATCCTCAAACTACTTTTGATGATGTTCTTCATTTTTCTAGGTCAATTCCTAGTCTGTCCTCCTCATCTTTTGATATTGGAGATTCTTCAATATTTGATCACTTTGTATTGGGTTTTGAGCAAGTTTCAAATGTGAATGTGTTAGGTGTAGTGTTTACTAATACTCCACCTATTGTTTCTACTTCCAGTACTAGTACAGTTCTCGTAACACTGACAATGGAACTGGATCCAAATGTGAGTACTTCTGTGCTTCCTCCATGGTTGTCAACATATACGCCTGAAAGAAAGAAACAAGCCATCTCTCTAGATGACTTTGATTTTGGTAAGATGGTGCCTATTAAGGCTAAAACTCCAAAGAAGCAAAAAATTCTTTCTAGAGTTCTAGGAGACAAAGGGTACAAATTTGTAGAGATTGCAAGGTGCCCACATGATGCTACATAGAAAATTTTAGTATGAGTGATTACTCTATTTCTAGAATTGAACTGGGAAAAATAACACATGAGAGTGCAAGGACTTGTTGATAACTGAGAGGGGGGGGGTGAATCAGTTATCCTAATTATTTCTTCTTTTGAACTTTCTTATTAATCAAAGTAGCATTGAATCAAACAAACAAACATTACCATGAAATGAGAAACATATGACACAGTATTTTGACGTGGAAACCTGGTTAAGGGAGAAAACCATGGGGTGATTAACCCAAAGATTATTCTCTGTTAGAAGAATTAGGAATTACAAAATGGCACTTGCCAATTAGGGCTCACTGCCCGAGCACACTGCTCACAAAGAGGCACACTGCCTACAAGGAGACACACTGTCTACAAAAGAATGTTATACAATACTTGAATTGATTGGAAGCATCCACATATGCTAGAGTTTAGTTCCGGTTAAGCTCAGTATACTGATCTGCTGCACTTCATCTTTCCTCTACTCTTTATTCTGCTTTCCTTTCACATATCAGATCTTTCTTACTGCTTCTGCACTGCTCTACACTTATTCGCATACACCATACCACTACTATGCTTTTCACAACAAAATCCATCCTCTATTTATATCTGCACTAGTGATTTCATTATCTTTCTAGTCGGCACCCGAAATAGTCTATCTTCTCACAAACTCTATTCTGTCGGCTGAATCCTTGCATATCAAGTAATGCGGATCAAGCATATACTTGTAGATGTCATTAATCATGTCGACCAAACATGATTCATGCCTTCACAACCTTTACCATCAACAGTAACACATCCGAAAAATAGTCTGATACTCTGTCAGTCAGTTCTTCCTCTGTTCTCACAGTCTCTCAGGAATCCGGTACTCAACTATTCATATCTTTTTCTTTGTCCATCACCAGAGGCTAAATCCTTGGAATATACTACTCAAGGTAGTCCTCTTGACTTTCCCAAATCCGTACTGCACCAAGACACTTCCTCTGAGAGATCCGGACCAATCTGTTGGACCTTGCCACATGCTCTGTTCTTGTTCACCGGACCACAACAATCTTCATTCAGACTTCCGGTAGAGACACATCATGACTTGCGGATATGTGGGATGACCTTTGTTGCCATCAATGACAATAACCATGAATCCATATAGTGTCTCTTGCCAACAATCTCCCCCTTTGGCATTGATGGCAACACTTAGTGAAAAATGACTAAGTGTTTACACTATGCTCCCCCTTGGCTGATGCTCTAACTTTATATACAATTTCCAGAACTCCCCCTTAGTTGGATTCCTCATTTTTCACTGCTCCTCACTCCTGCTTTGACATCAATGGCAAAGGGTAGGGTCTGGACACCAAAATTTTCAAAAATTTACTATACTTAGCCGCATATTACATACTCACATAAACTGAAGAATGTCTGCAAAGGATGTCTTCAATTGGACCAGTTCTGTAGCCCAACTTTGCTTCATTCTGTCCAAAATTGAAATGTGACCACTTAACAAAAATGCAAAAGCTTCTGCCCTTTTGAGATCTGTCGGATCATTTGTTTGGGCAGTAGTCTGAGCATCACTTATGGCCTCATGCATAGTTTCTAACTTAGGGATTATAATCCTTCTAAGTTCTCCCATCCGGTTAGTTATATTCTTCCTTTCCTTCTCAAAGTTCTTTATTGCATTTGTGATTGCAATAGTTTGACATTCTTGATTGACTATGGAGGAAGAGAGAGGATCAAAACTTTGAGAAAAACTTTGTAGTTTGTCTTGTTCCTCTTTTATTTTCTTATCAATTTCTACTGTTGCCTTTGACCAGGAGATACAAAATTTGTAGATGTCACCGCCATCCTTAAGAGCACTTTCTAAGCTCTTTATTCCAATACTCATATTTCTCCTATCATTAGAGATTAATCCTAGAACTTCTAAAAATCTCTTATCCAAAAACTCCTTCCGGACCTTTTCTTCAGCTGATTTTTCTAGAGAATCAAAATGTGTATCAACACTGCTGACTAAGGTTTTGAGATTACCAGAAGAGGAGGCTGTCGGATCTATCTGGACTGATGGCATAATCTTTTCAAGCACTCTGGAAGCAGCCTCTATCAACTCACAGTCTTCCATATGGGACTTTAGGAGTTTTTCATTTGCCTTAGCATTTGCAAATGAAGCTATCTTCATCGTCTGTACCGGAGAGAGGGAGTCAAAGTTGAATGGACCTTTTAGAAGCTCCGGTTCATCAATCTCTATTGTTTCTTGGCTCAGAAATTTTTGAATAGTTTGTGCAGTGTCTCTTGCTAGAGATAGATGTTTCTTTTCTTCTGTAGTTTTGTCCTTTGGAATCTTTTCTCCTTCCACATTCTTACCACTTTCAGTTGTGGTTTTCTCTGTTGGAATCTTCTCTTTCTCTACATCCTTGGTGTTGTCAACCTCTTTGTTTTTTACTGCTGCTTCTTTCTCCTGTAATTTCTCTTCTTCTTGGGATCTGGAGACTATAGGGGAAGCCGGAGGAGAGATGTTAGTCTGTTCAAGGGCCACTTCTTCCGGAGTAGATGATTCCAAGTCCACAGCTATTTTTGCACCTAAGTCCTCTACAACAGGAAGATTAAACCTTTTGAAGGCCTTCCAGAGGATCTCTTCTGTCTCTATGGCCACCTTGTCAGTCTCACCAAGCATGAGTTGATTCATTCTTGCTTTACTCCTGAACTCATCTTTGCAATCTTTGAATATTATGTTCATTGTCTTGGGATCAATTTGAGGATATAGCTGAATACCTATCTGCTCCCGGATCTCAAAATCTTTTGCCTGAGCATTATTCTTTCTTATTTCTAATTCTTTTTCTAGGCTTTTAGGAATTAGAGATATGATCTCAATGAAAGCCTTATTGTATATGTTCAGATACTTGATTGTGGCTTCCTGCAGGATCTTTTGGTCAGCCTCATTGTAGTCATCA
The DNA here is from genome assembly GCA_027924645.1 of Cunninghamia lanceolata. Classification (NCBI taxonomy): domain Eukaryota; kingdom Viridiplantae; phylum Streptophyta; class Pinopsida; order Cupressales; family Cupressaceae; genus Cunninghamia; species Cunninghamia lanceolata. The sequence continues at coordinate 10,808,607 of BSBN01000870.1, read as the reverse complement.
TAGAATTCAGTCATTGGTTGAAGGTTTCCATCCACCATGACTAACTTGATTACACTCTCTAGAGACAGGGTGGGCTTTTCAACAAATACCTCTACCATTTCTTCCTTGTCTTGGCCTATGGAGGGTTTATCGGATCCTTTCTTCTTCTGTTTCTTTATTTCTTTTACCCCTCATCTGATTCGGTTTCCTCTTCATCTTTCTGACTTGTGTAAGCCCTTGTGGCTTTTATTTTAGATCTTTTCTCTCCTTTACCGGATGTCTGACCTTCCGGTTTTGACAATTTTGAGCCTTTGGTTGTGACAGGTGTAGATCCCTTTGATGATCTAGTCCGGGTTGAGGTTTCCACCGGAGTACTTTTCTTGCTTTTCTTTTCTACCTCTTTCTTCTCTTCCTCAGCCTTTCGCCTCTTTTCCTGGTTGACATCAAGTGCCTCCTTTGGGATGCCTAGGCCTTGAGCAATATGCTCTACTTCTTTTCTCACCTTCCTCTTGATCTCCGGTTCTCTGAGTTCAACATGGATTTTTATACTTAGTTCCTCAAATGTTCCAAACCTTTCTGCCTTTGGATCTTTAGGCTGACTAAGCATGTGTTGAACATGCAGCTCCACTATCTGTTCATCCACTTCATACCCCATGGGCATGATCCACACAGTTCTTGGTTCTACTGCCTCCATTAGACACTGATTTGTTTCTACCATAAAACATACTGTCTTTGTACTTTTCAACAAGAGATTGGGGTATTCTTTCTCTTGCATGCATCATGCTCTGGAAGTTCTTGAAATATCCCCATAGAGCTATTTTTCTTGCTTTGGCATCCCCAAGTCCATGCAAATAATCTCTGATTTGGATGGCAACTGGTCTGTCATTCTGCCATATCCATCCACTGGATCCGGGAAGCTCATTCATGTAATAAAAGAAGAGACAAAGGATCAAATTGCCATACTTGAAGGAGTTTTTCTTGTCCTTCTTGATCTTCTACAGATTTTCAAAAAATTGGTTTACAAGAAGCTCACACAAGTCATAGTCTGCATTCTCCTTTAGCATTTGATAAGCTGTGTAAATTGTAGTTCCCGATACTGAATTTTCCCTACTGGAGTGATAGATCTTGTAACCAATTATCATAGATGCAAATTTGGCATCCGGTTCAGTGATGTCTTCAACTGTCATAGCTCTCTTATCAAACTTAGATCCGGTTGCATTACTAACTGTCTGATTTTTGACAGACTTGAGAACAGGTAATCCACCGGATGAGTGCAGACTGGTTACATCCCTAATTGCATCTTTGGTGATCTTGAAGGGCTTGTTCAACCATAGGAAGTTGTCATGCACTCTACTTAGTACATACCGGACCCATTCATCTTCTTCAAAATAGGGGAAATGGATGCACTATGCAAAGTGTTTATCCCGGATGGCTTTGTACTGAGGTTTAATCTCAAAGGAGTCATCTATCAACTGTTTGTGATAGATATCCATCAATTTTGATTCTCCAAAGTCTTCAAAATTCACATGAATGTAAACCCTAATGTCCTCCGTATGCAATACACCATGCGGAACACTAGAGAAGGCTCCTAGTGGATCTACCTCCAAAGATTTGTATGGATGTTTCTTGAATGTGGGGCGAGGTCTATCAGAGATCTTAACTATATTTAGAGTAGCCATTTTTTTTAAAGATTTGCAGTGAGATATTGAAAACGGAAAATACCTTATGCGCCTTCGGTTACATAGAGTGGTTGAATTGATTTCTGTATGTAATGACTTCTGCAGGAGATCTTTGGTGAGTTTGATGAATCTTGTTGCAGAGCTCCACTTTTCGCTTCTTCTTGAGTGCAGAATGAGCAAGTGATTTATGAGAAATCCCTTATATTGCTCCACAAACCCTAATATCTGATGGCAATAAATGCTCGACCTACATTATTGCGGTTTGCCTTATTCAGATAATTTGGAGTACCGGATCAGTCCTGATCTATGAACATCATGCGGATCTTCCAACTATGAATAAATCAAGATGATACATCACAAGGACATCCCAAACATTCTGTCCAATCCACAGAATAAGACAATGCACTTTTGGATCTCTTCGGACCTTTTTGTAATCCTCTATCATTCCGGAGCATCTCCCAGAACAGGTCTTACTTGATCGATCACAACTTCACATTTTCATGCAGACCTCTGAAATCTTATCTGGATCTTCTCAAGACTTATATATTCAAACCCTTTACTCTGCATCTTGTGCCACATCCGGCACCACTTGATTTGGCTGGGGGAACAGGATTTTCTTTGAGTCTCCCCCTGAGCTAGAGCTCACTTTTTAATTTCTGAAAGAAATATCAGCACCAGAGTCTAGTGCGGATCCAACCTCTACATTCTCTGAACTTTTCTTTACCCAAATCTTGTTCATCTGATTCCTAACTTCATCCGCATTCATTTTTTGTTTACCCTTGTCTTGATTCTGATTATACACTGGACCTCTTTTGTCCTGATTCTTGCTTCTGCAGACTTTTGCATTATGACCGGACCTATTACAGATTTTGCAAATAATATTTCCTTGCATATTTGACTGATAACCTCTTGATCTGCATTGATTAGCCATATGACCTACTCTATTGCATGCAAAGCATCTACCATTGAATGATTTGTTTATTTGCATATTTCTGCATTCATGAGACTTGTGTCCATACCTTTTGCAGTTAAAGCATTGTCCGGAGAAGAATGAATTAGTCTGATTCATTCTCTTTCTTCACTGATTAGCTTTGTGACCAAAGTGATTGCAGCTATGGCAGTATCCATTGAAAGACGGATATCTTTGAGCATTGGGCTATCTTACCAGAGGTCTTCTAGGCCTATTCCTTGGATTTTCTGATCCAAAATTCTTTTGACTAGATCCGGAGCTTTCTCCTTTCTCATATCCCAAACCATACTTGTCATCTGCCCTCTTTTGACTTCCAAGAAGAACTTCAAGTTGAGCAGAACTTATCTTGAATTTCTCTTTATATTCATTTGCTGTTTGAAGATCTCTTTTGAGAGAGACAATTTGATCCTCAAGTTTTTCTTCATTATCTTTGTCATCTTCAAGATCAGATTCAAGATGTCTGATAATCCTGTCCATCTGGAGGCAATCTTTTGATTTCTCTTTAAGAGATTGTCTTAGATTGTCTTCAGCTTTTCTTTTCTCTTCAATCTCTTGAGTAAACTTTATAACTCCTGATTCCATTTCATGTCTTACCATAATGACTTCTTTTGATAACTTTTCACATAACTTGGTTTTCTCAGTCAATTCTTCATTTGTATTACTTTCTTCACTTTGTCTTGCCAATTGTTGGAGTAGCTCCTTTCTCTTTTTCATAGGGAGACTTAATTTGTCCTTTAGTTCTCTCATGAATTCATTAGCCTGTTTGAGTCTTTCCTTTAATTCATTGACTTCAGAGTTTGACTGTTCAAGATCCTCAAGGGCAGTCTTGAGTTGCTCACTTAAACCATATGCATCCATTTGATCTCCCAGATCTTCCTCAAGCTGTTAGGCTCTATTAGGAGGAACTTAGCTCTGATACCAATTGTTGATAACTGAGAGGGGGGGGTGAATTAGTTATCCTAATTATTTCTTCTTTTGAACTTTCTTATTAATCAAAGCAGCATTGAATCAAACAAACAAACATTACCATGAAATGAGAAACACATGACACAGTATTTTGACGTGGAAACCTGGTTAAGGGAGAAAACCACGGGGTGATTAACCCAAAGATTATTCTCTGTTAGAAGAATAAGGAATTACAAAATGGCACTTGCCAATTAGGGCTCACTGCCCGAGCACACTACTCACAAAGAGGCACACTACCTACAAGGAGACACACTGTCTACAAAAGAATGTTATACAATACTTGAACTGATTGGAAGCATCTACATATGCTGGAGTTCAGTTCCGGTTAGGTTCAGTATACTGATCTGCTGCACTTCATCTTTCCTCTACTCTTTATTCTGCTTTCCTTTCACATACCGGATCTTTCTTACTGCTTCTGCACTGCTCTACACTTATTCACATACACCATACCACTACTACGCTTTTCACAACAAAATCCATCCTCTATTTATATCTACACTAGTGATTTCATTATCTTTCTAGTCGGCACCCAGAATAGTCTATCTTCTCACAAACTCTGTTCTGTCGGCTGAATCCTTGCATATCAAGTAATGCGGATCAAGCATATACTTGTAGATGTCATTAATCATGTCGGCCAAACATGATTCATGCCTTCACAACCTTTACCATCAATAGTAACACATCCAGAAAATAGTCTGACACTCTGTTAGTCAGTTCTTCCTCTGTTCTCACGGTCTCTTAGGAATCTGATACTCAACTATTCATATCTTTTTCTTTGTCCATCACCGGAGGCTAAATCCTTGGAATATACTACTCAAGGTAGTCCTCTTGACTTTCCCAAATCCGCACTGCACCAAGACACTTCCTCTGAGAGATCTAGACCAATCTGTCAGACCTTGCCACATGCTCTATTCTTGTTCACCGGACCACAACAATCTTCATTCAGACTTCCGGTAGAGACACATCATGACTTGCGGATATGTGGGATGACCTTTGTTGCCATCAATGACAACAACCATGAATCCATATAGTGTCTCTTGCCTACAGGACTAACATGCAATCCTCAATGGATATTTTGATTCAAAAGTTTGATAAAGAAAAAGAGATGAAAGATCATTATAAAGAAATGGTATAGCAATTAATTGTAGTGGTAAGGAAGATTACTTTGAATTCAAAATTAGTGACTCCTAAGGCCATTTCTATTGAAGATCCTATCATCCAGAAAGCTGAAAAGACTCATGTTAAGGGAAAAGTACTTGAAGAATATTTGGAAAGGATGTGCACACAGGGAATCTCTCTTCTTACAAAACTAGCTGAGAAACTAAGCAAAATGGAGAAAATTAGGGTAGAACTTGACGATTTGATTGATGCTATTTCTTAGGATATTGAGCATTTGGAGTAGAGTCATGATAAGTGGGTAGAAATGAGGAAGTTGAAAATAAGTGTTTTGATATCAATTGGTGTTATTCCAAATTAGGATTCATATACTGAGACTAAGGAGGCATTGACATATCAGAGTCATGTGTTGAAAGATCTGATCAATAACCTAGAAACTGCAAGGAAGTTGAGTGACCAAAGTGACATTAGTCTCTCACACAAGTTGGAGGAGCTGCCATGCAATTTGGTGTCAAAGGATAATCAATTTCTTTCTACAAAGGAGATGACCTAGGAATTTGAGAATATGTTTTAGGAGTTTGAGGACAAAACATTTTTAGTAGCTTCCATGGATAATATTCTTGATAACCAGTTAACTTTGGATAATCTAAAGGCCAAGTTAACTAGCCATACAAAATCAATTACCACAGTCAGAGATGCAATAGTCAGAGCCTGGATGATTTTTAGGAACATAGTCAGTCCAGATAGTTTGGGGATGCAAGTTGCGTTTACTATGTATAATTACCACATGAAGAAAGAAGGCAGTACAAGTTGAAGCAACTTTTTCATCACTTAGTTTATTTGTTATTTTTCAGATATACTTTTGAAATAGTTTTGGGCATATTTACATATACTTTTCCCATATGTAATTACATGTAAAAACATAGGAAGTCCCAAATCAAAAAGGACTCCTTTGTTGAATAAGTCATAGTTAGTTGTTCTTGTCCTATTTTTGCTCTCGATTTCTCCTATAAATAAAGAGGACCCCCCATTGTAGTTATCATCTTTTAGTTATTGAAACGAAACTCTGCCAAATTGAAGAGAATTTTGAGATTTTGTGTTCAAATTGTAAATCATATTTTATCAAGTGAATAGAAAAGCAAGCGATCGTTCAATCTTTGTATTGGAATAACTTGTAGTATATTGGAAAGTGTTCTTATGTCCTTTTCCTTATGCTATCTTATCTACTTGATCAAATTGTAGTGTGTGTGTGGATAATCTGGGAGATGTTCTAAAGCTGATTTTGGAGACTTTGTGCTACAACAATTATCTTTAGTTTGTGATTTTATGTTTTGAAGTAAAAGATATTGGAAAGACTCTGAACTACTATTATCTTTTGTGATCGTATGTTTTGTCATAGTATTCGGTGAAGACTTTGACCTGCACCTTATCCTACTTGGTTCTAAATTGTAAATCAATAAAAAGAGCAATGATAGACTTTGTGCTCTCATGGGTTTCTTGGTTATTTCGATTTGTATTGTGAAAGTGATCTTTTATATTGTAAACACCATTTTTGAAAAAAGAGAAATGGATGACATGGTTTCACCTAGAAATTAGTTTTTAGTGTAAATAAGTTTGTAATAGTTAATAGGGAACCTCCCCTTGCTAAGAGGAGAGATTTATCTCATTACACTATGGTTGATATAACCATTTTTCCTTCAGTTAGTTGAAGACAAAATATTCACCCAACAAAACCCTAGGTTGATTTTTGTAAAAAACCTCTTAAAATTGTCCATTTCTAGTTATTTTTCCTGTTGCATAATGTTCGTCTCGTCATTTAGAGTAAGATTGATCTTTCATTTTCCAAAATTGGTTGAGAAACAAGGTTCTCAGACTAATTTTTTCTCAAGGGGGCTCACTCTTAGGGTCACCTAGGGGGATCCTGAAAAACACCTGGGTTGCCTGAGGGGCAACCCTATGGGACTGATTTCTGGCTTCTTCTAAAGTTATTTAATGCTTCTTTCACTCCGATCTGATATGGTTTGGTCATGTAATATGCTTGTTTATTGCAATTGTTGATGGTTTATTAATTTTTTTTGTGTTTTATGAGTTTACAAGATCTAATCTAAACTTCTCTTTCAATTTTGCAGGAGATGTGCATTCAATAGAATACTTGCCAAGAGAAAGGGTGGCTCTCGGGGATGTTTTCTTTATTGAGTACAAAGGATCATTGCAAACTCAAGAGGACAAATCTTGGCAAAGTTTGTCATGTTCCCATGATCCATCCTGTATCTTGTATATGTTGTGATATCTTGACTTACTATGATGCAAACATGAACACATTCAGATTCCCATAGATTTCAGGAGAGTGGACTATGACTCTTTATGATGTGTATCACATACTTGGGGTTCATGTGAGGGGACAACCTCTATTTCTTCCTACCAATGAGTCTTTTGAGAATAAGGTTTCCTGGGCTACATTTATGGGGGTTAATCACCCTTGGGACTAGACAGGAGTTTTGCTTTCTTCTGTGCCACGACTCCACATCCCACTTCTTAGGAGGTTTTTGATTGGCTTGATTGCTTTGAGGCTTTCGGGAGACAAGGCCTTGGCTCATCTGAGATGGTGTTGGGCACCCATCATTCATGGATTAGAGTAGGGCACAGTTTACACATGGGGACCTGATATCCTGCCTATGGTCTACAGAGATTTTTATCAGATCTCTCAGCGAGGGGCTCTAGCTTTCAGCCACTCTTCTTTGATTATGACATGGATTTTTGAGCACATGAGACCTTATCAAAAGCTTATTCCTATTTTGGATAGGTGACTACTGAGAGTAGCGAGGTGGGCACACATAAGTTATTTTGATGCTAGTCTTCCTAGTATTGCCACTCTTATAGATGATGACATGATCTCTGATCCCTACCATGACATGGAGGGGGCTTGGACCCAAGATGGAAAGGTGAGAGTGTACTACCGTGAGGTTCTAGAGATCACATATTGTAATGGTCAGGTTGAGGCTCATCGGGTGGACTGGGTTTTGCAATAGTTCGGTGAGGATGTCCCGGAGGACTTGCCCCCTATGTCCACCTACTACAAGACCATTCAGGAGATGGGGGAGATTGGACAGAGGAACATTGTTTGGAAACCTTTGACTCTAGGTGTCTTCATCACTAGGGTCTCTAGAGGAGGATGGAGGGGAGGGAAAGGGACTCCTTTTCGATCTCTAACTATGACTGTTGATTCATATTCCACTAACAAGGACTATGTTCTTGATAACGATGATTTGTCAGATGAGGCCTCTCTCAAGGATGAGGATTTTGATGACATTGATGTCCCAGATGAGGTTCCTGACATCCCTGAGGGTCCTTCTATTGTTCCTCAACCTCATCATTCAAATGAGGTGATGCATCAGCTTGACCCTGACTGGAAGCCTAGAGATCCATGTCAGTTTTGTCTATTTGGTCTTTCTTTGGCTTTGTCTTTTCTCTTTTCATGTGGCACTGACTTGGTCTTGTTTTGATTGACATTTTAGTCAATGTCAAAGAGTGGAGAAACTTGGTTTGCGAGGTTAATGTTGGATTAACCTTTCCCTTTACTAGGATGACCCATGATTGTCTCTTGGAAGATCCTCGTGTGCCCCCTACTGCGGGGTGACACACTAACATTTTTGCTCCTATCTACCATGGGTGTGAGATGATCACAGAGTAGAGGACCTAGGTTAACACACTTCAGGGTGAGAACAAAGTACTTCAGGAAATGGCTTGCCTTAATGTTGGGTGTTATGGCACTAGTATGGTGGGGTCTTCACAGTTGCATGCCCATAGTAGAGCACATCATTCTCACAGGTCTCATGGAGCGACAAGTGGTATTCATAGATGGAGGAGCCAAAGCCCTGACGGTTCTATTGGAGGAAACCAACCTTGAATTGTTTTTCTTGAAACTCATTCCCCCTTGCATGGGGAGCCTCTACTTCTCTCAAGAGCATTTTGTCTTAGCTCTTTGATACCATTGTATATGTAAACTTTGTATGTATCCATGAACATTTATCTTTTTCTATGGTTTTTCTCTTTGTCAAATTCTGTACTCATCTCTTGTGCATGTTTGGAAGTTTCTAAGAACTTTTTGATTATGTTTGACCTTTTCAACTCTTTTAGCAAATGCAAGTATGACAATGATGATATGTTTTTGTAGTTTTGTGGGACATATAAATGATATGTAGTTTACGAAATGATAATGTAAGAACACAAGAAATGTTGTAAATGAAACTAAAACACTTTACTAAATGTCATGAGATATGACACTTGACTTTATTACTTTGAGATGCTTTTTTTGATTTTGCTATGAATGCAATGTGGAACAAACAAAATGATTGCTCTTAAATATGATTTTTGATTCAGGCGATTGCAGGTTGTCCTGATATAAGAAACCTATTCAGGGATGTGAGATAGGATATTTAGGAAAAATTAAGTGGGGGAGTGAAAATGAATCATGGAGTACTTCTGATTTTTGGGCTTTGCTAAAGGCTAAACATTGATCCTTATCTAGATAAGACAATTTGATAAGCTTTCAACTTTAGATGAGTATCAAGTTTTATAGGTTTTCACTAGACTTAGATCATAGATGGTAAGCAAGTGAAGTAGATCCAAGGTAAAGGATAAAATGGGAAAGAACAAGGGTCCCTAGATAGCAGATGATCCTAGAGACTACTAGACTCTTATCTTTGCTCAGCTAGTGTGTGTGTGTGTGTGTGTGTGCTTTGTACCTTTCTTTCTCTATTAGAATGTCACCCTTGAGGCTTCAAGCTTTGATTGATCTCCACCCAAGAGTATGGACATTCAAAAATCTTCTCTTTCGCTCTTTTTTTTTGTATCTCTCTTCTTTCTTTTTTTTTTGTACTTTGCTCACTTGATTTTTCTCATTTTCTTGGATTTTGACTTTTCAAGAAATGAATGTTTTTTGGAACTTTTGATATGCAATAGTTTGATCTCTCAATTCTCACTCTTTCAACACTCTTATTTTGATCATTCAATTTTTTATTCACTTGTATCTTAGATTGCTTCCTTTAGAGTTTTGATCTTCCTGACATTTTTGGCCAAGAAAGATAAGGGGCTGAGTGCCACCTAAAGTTTTTGTAATCTGGTTGGACTTCTATACTACTAGAGAAGAATTGGGAAGGTCTACTTGCAAGCTTCCTTTGTACACTATAGGTTTGAATACTTTGATTAGACCTAACATCTTGAATCATTATGATTGTGATTAGTGTAAAGCTAAGAGCTAGGCTTTGATTTTGGAATCACTAAGAATGAAGGGATAATGGTAATTTGTGAAAAAAAATGTGGAATATCTCGGTCTTGAAAGGATGACGTATATTTAGGCAACATTAGACTCCTTACTAAAAAGAAAATAGTATAAGAGCAAGTCATGAACTGTAATGCAAGATGAACAGAGTGAAACTAAAATGCAAGAAACAAATTATTTTCAATATTTTTGAATTTTATAATTTTTTTTGTATTTTTATGTTTTATGTTTTTTTTGTTTTTTAGACATAATATTTCTTGAGGTGGAAGGCATTGATTGTTTCACCAAATTCCTCTCCCTTCATTGTGCACAAGAGATAAGCACCATTTTTTATATCTTTTTTAACCATGTAGGGGCCTTTCCAGTCTTCCAAAAAGACTCTTTTTCATCTCTTTTTCTTGTTTTTCATGCTACCTCTTCTTAGGACAAGTTCTCCTATTCGGTATGGTTTATCACTCAAATCTATTGTTTCCAATTCGGTGGTTTCTTTTAGCGTTGTGAGATGCAGTAAATCCTGGAAGGCATGATGTTGGGAGGGAGTCCAATACAGGACTCCATCGCAATTTAGTAAGTCTGCCAATAGGTCAAATTGTTCTTGCATATATACTTTTATTTTTGGTCTTTCTTGGATTCTTTGTAAGAATTGGAATAGTTCAAGAGGAGTTTGTGGCTCCCTTTGCTTATTAGGAGGGACAAAGCTTATACTTGTCCTCTCTTTGGGTTCTGGTCTCAAGTCCATGGCATATCCAATATAACTTTTTGGTAGTTCAAAGTTGACAGGGTCATCGATACCAACTGTCACTCTCATCTTCCATTCTCTGTGAAAGATTCATTCACTTTATTCATCTTTGTCAGGAAGTCTTTCCACCATTTCTATTTGTACTCAATGTGCTTTCCATTCACCAAGTTCATTTGATTGAACCGAGGATGAAGTTGTTGGTTTTTCTTGTGGTTTGGATACTCCAAACATCCTACATAACACCCCTATAGCATTGGTTGATTCATTATCCATGGAATATGCCTCTTCCATGGGTAATATTGGTTGATGCAAGTCCTCCGTTGGTGTGAGGGGATCATATGATTTTGTTTCTTTAGGTGTGTCAAGAAGATGAAATTTACTCAGTGGAAACAATGTGGTATAACCCTCTATTATGTCTTCCTCTGCATCTGAGAAAGCATGTGGGTCTACATCTCTCAGATCTAACATGGCAGTTTGAAATACCAGCCCTTTGATTCTATGAGGTTTTTCCCCTATGCATGGGAAACGTTTATAGACCTCTTGGATGTCAATGGTGAGTATCTCTAGGGAGAATTGGAGTGGTCCATCCCTTTCGATCAACTCCATGATCTCAATTGTTTTGTCCTTGGGGACCACTTCCCTTTGATTTGGTGGTGGCCCATTCTCCAAAGTTTTAATCTCTGTTGTATTTACGGTCTTTTCTGGGGTTCCCATTCTTTTGACACATATTGATTGAGGTGTAGGATTTGGGATGGTTAACTTGTTGGTATAGAGTTCATAGTCTATGGGAATTCCTATGTGTTTGTTTGGGGTATTAGACTTTAACATGCTAAAAGGTTCTGGATCTCCCTATGCATCATATACCTTCCCTAGGTGTAAGAACTAAACTTCTTGAAACATCGTGGATGGTACAACTTTCATCCTGTGTATCCATGGCTAAAATCTTGATTTTTGCTAAAATCACATATTTTTAGAAAATATAATGATTTAAGCCTTGAAAGGTTTCATTGAAAGGGTTTTAATTTAAGAGGGTTTGATCAAACCCCCTTGGATAGAACCCCACTAGTTTTAAACCATACCTATAATGGAGTATCCTCTACACCTATCAAAGTGCTGATAAAAAACCAATTTTGATTTATCTTTTGAGGAATCAAATGAATTCATTTAAAATTTATGCTTTGTAAGTATGTAGTCCTTATTATAAGCTTCCCAAAAAATATAAATTTAAATATATTTAATTTGATTATTATATTTATTTTTCATTTCTTGTGAATGTATGTTTTTCACGAACATCAAGTTCTTTATTCTACACACATGGAAAATTAGTAAATTACTGAAAAAAATTCTAAAAAATATCTATGCACTAAGTATTGATGTCCTTGTTTTAACAAAAGAAAAAAATTGAATTTTGATACATACAGAAAAACTTATGTTTTACGGAATACACCTATGTCTAAATTATAATTCGTTTGACTTCAAAAATTAATTAAAAAATATATATTCAACAAAAAATTTTGAAACCAAATGCATACACTATATATCGGTGTTACCAATCTAAATTAGAAAGAATCAAAATTTTATCCTTTGTAGAAAAAAAGTTATGTGCTACAGAATACGCATCACTTTAAAAAATGTTGTTTACTATTAAAAACTAGTTATCAAAAGAGATGCAAAAAATTTTACAATTTAACTCCAAATTTTTTTAAAAATATATATTTAGAATCTACAAACAAAATCTCACAAATCACTAGTTCACATCATCTTCAAATTCCTAATGGTTTAGTGGCTATAGGTTTCAGAACATGAAGATTTCATTCAAAATATTGATTTCAATGTCAAGTTTGGCCAAAAAGTGTAACCCATTATTGTGGGATGACCCACCTTCTAAGAATAAGGTTATATACCATATCCTTGTCTATGACATAGAAAGTGGTTGAAATGGTTTTGGGACCCAAGGTCATTGGAAGGATAATTTTTCCTATGGTGGCTGCCTTTAGATTGTCATATTTGCTTAGGGTATCCTTTGAAGTGGTGATGTTGGTGTGTCCAAAGCCCATGCTCTCCAAAAGGGAGAAAGGAACTATATTCACTACAGCTCCATCATCGATCAACATTCATTTGATGCACGTATCATAGACCCACACTTGAAGATATAGTGCGGGGTCCCCTCTTTTAGTTAATTTTGCCTCGGAGGGCATCTATTGTAGGTCAAAGAAGAACCATGAATCTTTGAGTTCTGAGTTTGGTGGGGTAAGATCGTAGTCCACATGATTGATTTGTTCACTAGGTGGTGGCGTAATTTGTTCAAGATATCTCATGCCTATTGCTTTCAGCAAAGCTGAGCGATGTGAAGAGGAGTTTTTGAGCAAATCAATGAATGAGATGTGAGCATATGTTTTCTTTAGGTCTTCTATGAGCTCATAAGGTGCGACTAGAGTTGGTATTGGTTCAACTACCAAAATGGTGCCTTCACATGCTTTGGTTTGCTCATTGTCATCCTCATGATCCTCCTCTTTTTCTTCACTATGCATGATCTCAAACAATCCCATCAACTTAGTTTCTCCTTTTTATCCTAGTTGAGGTGGGACTTCGGGGTTACGACTCTGAGTTTCTTTGTTTTGATTTACCATTTCTATATTTTTGTGTACAAGGAATGGGTCTTGATAAATCCTCATATTTGCATTTTGTGGTGCTATGGGAGCTTGATTTTGTCATGTATCTTTGATATCTAGTGTAACCTTTTGTTGGTTCAAGAACATTTCTATGAACAAACGTTGTTGGTCCTTCGGTAGTTTTTCTATGAATCTGTTGTATTCCCTACAAGATTTCATGCTATGCCCCTCTGTTCTATGAAAAGAACAATACTGGTTGAACTCATAAGGGGACCTCTCTCATAGCTCCCGTCATTTTCGTTCCCATTTCTGTCGCGGTTCCAACTTTGATAGTTGTCTTGAGGATAATACCCATTATTTCTAGGTCAATCTATGACATTTATGTTAGGAGGATAGTAATATCTCCCATTGTAATCATCTCTTACCCTTTTGACTAGGGGTTTTTCTGTCACCCCATCTATGGTTGCGTTCCTTTTTTTTTTGAGGATCTTAACAACAGAGGTATTATTTCTCGTGTCTTCCTTTGTTAATTTTCTATTTGAACCATAAACTTTTCGTCCACTATTGATTGCGGCTTGATCAGTTCTTAAAGCACTTTCCAATGCTTCTTCATAGGACTTGTATGGCAGTTTTTGAACATCTTCTCTCATGTCTTTGTTAAGGGCATGCAAGAAGAGGTCGTATAGTTCTCAATGGTCCATGATCGGAGCACTGGTTGAAGAATAGAGCACTTGCCTCCATCAGGTGACAGAATGTGCTATGAATTCATTCAGTTCTTGTTTCATTGTAAGGAATTCTCTAATCCCTATTCTCATGAGTTTGTTCATGTCAAATGCCATGACAAACTCTCCAATTAGTTGTCTAAACAAATGGATTGAAGCCTTTGGGAGACAATAATACCAATCCAAGGCAATGCCTTCAAGCATTTTTAGGAATTTTTTTGTGACAACCCCATCCCAAGGAAGGAGCTCTCTTATGGCTGTGGTGTAGGCTTTGATGTGCAAATTTGGATCTCCTTCTCCTTTGAATTTTAGGAGATCTGGTAATGGTTGAGGTAGTTTTACACTCCTTATATTCTAGTCTAGAGACTCTTTTAGATATTCGAGATGCACTCCTAAGAAGGTGCTCTGAGATTGCGGGGTTGTTAGTAATAACCCTGTAGGTGGGTTTTGATAGCCCATTGTCAAATTCATTGGATTGTTCTGAATAGGAGGATTCCCATTCAGACAAGTGTCATTACTAGCATGTCGTGAATAGTAATTAAGGTAGGGGGATTTTGGGATGCCCCCAGTCTTGTTCACAAGACTTTGGTCTTTTCTCTAGAGCAACTTGTTCTGCTTCTAGGATCTTGATTCTTCGCACTAGAATTGCAATTAAATCTGTAGGAGTTGTAGCTCTAGGGGTTTCTTCATTTCTAGGATGTTTTCTTTGACTACTTTCATAGTGACGGGATATTATTCTCCTGCATCTTTTTCTTTTTGTTCTTCTTCTAAGGAAATCCTCAATGCTTCTTGAGCATCTTTGGTTTCTTGTAGATGCCTTTCCAACCTTCTGACCTCTTCATCAAGGTGAGTATTCGATGTACTTGTGGAAGGCTATTCTAGACGATGTACTTCTGATCTTATCCTTCTAGCTTTATGTGGCGCATTTGGTATGGCCGAGTTGTTTTCCCAAGATGGGTTATTGAAGGATAGAGAACACCTGGACTCTTTTAGATCATGTTCATAATCAGAGTCTTCATAGTCATAATAGTTGGTAACAGGTGCATCAAGATGAGGCAGCACATACCTATCAAATGAAGGGGTTTCAGGTTTAGTTGAGGGAATACTTCCGTGGTTCAAGTTTGGTTCCATCATATTTGGGGGTACCATAGACACTGTAGAATGACTGGAATGGATGATGGTGCAAATGATGGAAGTCGAAGTGGCTATGAAAAGAAATGAAATAATGTTTGAATGTTTTTGCAATGGGAACACAAACTACAAGACCAGAAGGTTCTATAACTCACATGGGGTTCACCAAAATATGTACGCTTGAAATTGTGACTCCTGATGCTTGGGACTGTCCAGTCAGAATTCGGCACACACACGAACCCTTTCCCTCCTTTCTATAGGGCGATCTGCCACATCAATCTCTCTCACATGGAAGTATCTAGTCAAGAGGAGGTGAGACATGGCGGAGGTCTAGCTCATTGGAGAGCTGGACTTCGCGGAGGGGGGTCGACAAGTTTTGTGGCCTTTGTTGTGCATTTTTTTGTATGTTTTGTTTAGTGGTTGTGGAACTTGAGATAACCCTATGACCTGAAGGGTCACTAGTTTCTCTTCTTCTATTTAGATTCCTTAAATTCCACCTTTGTGTGGGTAATCAATTTTTTTCATTGATGGCTTCTACTATTTCTATGTCTCTAAGAAATGCTCTATGTAGTTGTAATTGCCTAGTTTCTTCTAACAACAAGAGATCAAATCAGTCTCTTTGTGGCAGAATGAATGTCTATTGTTGCAGTTGCAAATGCAACTCCTTGATCTCACTATGGATAGCTCTCACCCACTCTCCTCTCACTCCTAAACACATTCGTGAATCAGGATAGAGGAAATTGTGTAATTACTAATCATTAACTAGATCTAGAGTTTTGACCTAGGGTTGATTCTGTTTAACTGTGGTTACCTCATGATGGGATCGAGGGTTTGCAATGTTGTCAATTTCTAAGAGATTTATATGAATGCAAACTAAATGACATGCAAAACGTCTTTTTGATAATTTGTAGACTATTTTGGAAATAAAAATGCTTCTAATCTATGCCAAAGAAATATGTGTGCAATCCTCTATGGCTTTTCAAATGCAAAGTTTAATCTATGTTTTTGGGTTTTTGGTGTTTTCAATGCAATCTAATCTAATGGAAAGGGAAGATGCTTTTTCTAACAATGTAGATCTAGAAATGTAAAAATAATTAATCTAAAATGCAAGATCTAATCTATCAAGAAAAAAACATTGTGTTACTATTCCCAATAGCAATTGTGATTATTTAATTACTATGAAAGCAATGAAAGAACTTGAAAGAGATGAAGATTTGTTGATTCCACTACCCTCAATAATCCTTGTATAGGCAACCTCAAATCCTTTTATGGCAGTAGGTGATCCTCTTGACAACAAAAATGACCTGAAGAAGCAAAGAGAATCTTTTGTGAAGCTTGTATGAGCTTGAATTGAGCATAATGGCTGAGAATCAAGTAGCATAGTGTTGCTTGATTGAACAAAGAAAGAAAAAGGCACTTATGTCCTATATGAGCATATAAATGCTAGGTTGGAGAGAAGAATTGGCAAGAGTTGTGTGCACAATGAATTTGCCTCCCTTTTTGCTTGAGGGAGGAGGGTATTTATAGGTTTGGAGGAAGGGATTGATTGAAGAGTTAACTCATTTGATTGACGAGTTAACAAGAATAGATTGGATAGTTAACAAGGTTGATTGCCCAGTGAACTCAACTAATTAGAGAGTGATGAAGGAATGATAGCTTATCACTGAAGAAGAAATGGAGGTGAGGGAGTGCATGAGATTGATTAGAGAGTTAATTATAGATCAAATAGAGATAATTATGCATATGTGGGTGCATGAAATAGTTAACTCTATATCAAGGATCAAAAATCATGCAAACAGACAGAAAAATGGGTGAAAACAAAGCAAAAATGAGAGTGAAACTCAAGTTTTTCCGCGGGTCAAAAGATGGTAGGGTCACCACCTTTACCAGACAAGGCCACCACTGGGGATCATGGGTCACCCGGGGGGATCCATGATCAATAGGGTTAAATGTAGAAATTCAAGATAGCAAAGGGTAGAAGGGAGGAAAAGGATGAATTTTGCATTAAGAAACAAGTTAGTCATGTACAAGAATCCAAATCTCCACTTGCATCTACAGGATCCCTAGGGGGGATCTAAAAATAATAGGGGGAGATTTGGATTGGTTGGTCAAAAATGAAAACTGACAATGGGAGATGGATTGGGGGACCTCTAGAAGGCTTCTATGAGGTGCGCTAGACAAAATACAAAGGGGAAAGGTGGAAAATCACCTACAAGACACTCAAAAGGCTTAGGATCAAGGTTGAAAGCTAGAAAATGCAAGTCAAAGAGTGTTGCAACAAATGTTAAAAAGCGTCGCAAATAGGGAAGGAGAGAAATTGACAAAGTAGAAATGACGCAAAACAAGGAAAGAGGACACGTGATCAAGAGGCCTACTGCCCAAAGGATTTATTTTCACGCTTACATGTATGTGACAAGGATTTGAATCATCATAGGGGTCCTCGTGGAGGTAGTACATGATTTTTGTGCTTATAGTTCCAAACCTAAGATGGAGATTCCTATGTATGAGGGTTACCTGAAGCTTGAAGAACTTATCGATTAGATTGCTGCATTAGACAAGTACTTTGAGTATGAAGAAGTGGATAATGAAAAGAAGGTAAAATTTATTGTTACAAGGTTGAAGATGTTGCAAGTATGAGGTGAACCAGTGTTGTCATTGATGTCAACATACTCATATTGCATTGACAAGAAGGATTCGATGAGCAGTGTGCTAAGGATATTGAGAAAATTAGCCTCAGTCAGGAACAGTGAAGAATAGTGATGAGAAGAAGGTAAATGTATTGTATAGGATATGAACTGGAGGATGCGGATTAAAGGGTTTGTAGATATGAGTCTTGAGATGCTTTAGTCAAGATTTCAGAGGTCCGCATGAAGATCTAAAGGAGTTGTGGCTGTTAGTGTGGAACCGGTTCCGGCAAGTGTTCAGAGGTGATAGAGGATCATAGAAAGGTTCGGTGAGGTCCAGAATTTTATAATCCTAATCTATGCATTGGAAGGAATTTTTTGGATGTCCTTGTGATGTGTCATCTCGAGTTGTGTATGATTTGGAGGTCCAGAAGTACTTTTTGCATTGTGACAGTGGCGACAGACTGTGTTCTTGAAGTTTCAGATAAGGAAGAGAAGAGATTCCAATAAGTAGAGAAAGTGTGGATGTACCTGGTCATTCAGGCAGGCTTGGAAATGTTTGTGGATCATGTTTAGGTTGTGTTGTTGGTCTGCATTGATGGTAGAGCCCAGAATTGAAGATATTCTTCCAGATGAAGTTCTTGCTCTGACTAAGCCGACCGGATGAGTTGTTCATCCTGCGAATGTTCTTGTGATGGCCAACTGGATGTGTTATTTATCTTGCGGATATTCTTATGATTGATTGCCGACTTAGATGATTGTTCCTAACTCAATGTCTTGTATAAATAAAGGTTTGTGAGTTCATTTCGAAGTGTGGATTGTGTGAATGAGTGTGGTGTAGCAAAGAGAAGTGCGAAAGGTAGAGCAGGGGTTTTGGGCTTAAATGGAACTGATCTGGACATAGTAGAGATGTCATTCTCAAGTTCAAGATTGTGATTTTTATCACTTTGTAGACAGTGTGTCTCCTTGTAGGCAATGGGCCTCTTTGTGAGCAGTGTGCTCGGGTAGTGAGCCCTAATTCGCAAGTGCCATTCTTTTTCTTATTCTTCTAACAGAGAATAATCCTTGGGTTAATCACCCCATGGTTTTTCCCTTAACCAGGTTTTCCATGTCAAAATCTTGGTGTTCAATGTGTTGATGTTTATCTGCTCTTGTGTTTGTGCGTTATGCTTTCATGGATGATTAATTGATATACTATTAACTAACTAAGAAGAATCAAGTATTTAAAGAAGAGCAGGTTTTTATCCAATTGATTCACCCCCCCTCTCAGTTGTATGCCCTAGATCCAACAATTGGTATCAGAGCCAAGTTCCTCTAAAAGGAGCTTAACCGCTTGAGGAGATCCAGATGTTGTCATACAAGAAGGATAGTCTGAAGTTCGATGGAACCAACTTCACTCTCTGGAAAGGTCGCATGAAATGTCACTTGGAATGTATGGGAAAAGCATACTTGGCCATGGTCTCAAAACCATATGTACCTCCATAAGGTGGTCCGACAACTCTGAATGAAATCACAGATGTTGAAAACAATATGCAGACCAAGGAAGCTCTGCTAAGTGCATTAAACAACTCAGATCTCTCAAATGTTATCGACCTACCAATTGCATATGAGATCCTGACTAAATTGGAACTTCTATATGAAGGAGATGAGTTTGTCAAAAGTGCAAGGTTGCAAAGTCTGAAAGGGAAATTTGAAAGATTGAAGATGAGAGATGATGAAAACATCACTACCTTTATGCCAAGAGTGAATGAGCTGGTATGTGGAATTAGAAATGTTAGTGGAACTCTGGATGAAAATGAGATTGTTTGCAAAATCCTCAGATCCCTTCCTACTGCCTACAAAATCAAGGTTGCTGCCATTGATGAATTCAGAGCCCACACAACTGTCACAAGAGAACAATTGGCTAGCAAGCTAGTTGCATTTGAAATGACTGAGTTTGGAGATGATCCTCCCAAGACTGAATCTGCTTTCAAAGCCAGTGCCTATGTGAAAGGCAAACAGAGATTTGATCCAGGTGAAAACTCTTCAAGGAAGATGTCATGGTATGATCAAGCAAGAAGAGACATGGAAGAAGAAGAAGCAGAAACAACTCAACTTGAAGCCCTCATTGCAAAGAGACTGCCAAGAGGATCCAGTAAGTATGAAGGAAAACTACCCTTTAAGTGCTTTAACTACAATAAGATTGGTCATTTTGCTTCAAGATGTCCAGAAAGATCTGCAAGGACTAATACTAATAGACAAAGGTTTCAAAAGAACTACTATTATGTTCATGAAGAAGATGACAATGGAGGAGTAACAGATGATGAATCAGAACTAGGAAGCAAACCCAGAAATGAATGGGTGTTTATTGCCATCAAGGAAGAAGATTCAATACTCTCTGAATCTGTCAATCACAAGGTTGTGGAAAAAGCTTTGGCTGCTCAAGTGGAAGAAAAGGATGATTGGGTTATTGACAGTGGATGTTCTCACCATATGACTGGTGACAAGGATAAGTTCTTGGATTTGGAAAGGTATGAAGGAGGAATGGTAAAATTTGGTGACAATTTTGCTGGCAGAATCAGAGGTAGGGGAACTATTTCCTTTGATGGAAAGAGCAAAACAGGTAATGTACTATATGTTGAAGGATTGAAGCACAATCTTCTCAGTGTTGGTCAGTTAGTAGACAAAGGCTATGATCTCCAGTTCAAGAATGGAAAATGCAGAATCTTTACAAGTTCTGAAACTGAAATTGCATCCGGTACTTAGACAAAAGGTAATATCTTTCATCTAGTTGGTTCAAATAAAAGTTGTCTATTTGTTCAAATTGATCAGAGTTGGTTATGGCATAGAAGAATGTGTCATGTAAATTTTGATAACATCATCAAGATAAGCAATACTCAGGCTGTAAGAGATCTTCCAAAATTGATGAAACCTACAAATAGTTTGTGCAAAGAATGTCAGCTAGGTAAACAGAGCAGAATCTCTTTCAAAAGAAAAGATCAGTCCTCTACCGGATTGTTGGAACTAGTACATACTGATCTTTGTGGTCCGACAAGAATCAAGAGTCTACAAGGTGATAGATATTTCATGTTGCTAATTGATGACCATTCCCGGATGATGTGGGTTACCTTCCTAAAGGAGAAATCAGAAGCCCTTGAGAAGTTCAAAATCTTCAAAGCTATGGTAGAGAATCAAACCGGATTGAAATTGAAGTGTCTAAGGTCTGATAGAGGTGGTGAACTTACATCTAGTGAGTTCATTGACTTTTGTGAGAAGCAGGGTATAAGAAGATAGTTGTCTGCTCTTAGGACTCCACAACAGAATGGAGTAGTTGAGAGAAAGAACCGGACCATCTAGGAAGCTGCCAGGACAATGATGTTGGAAGCAAATGTTACTCAAATGTTTTGGAAATAAGCTATCAGCACTGCAGTCTACACTCTCAATCGAGTTCAAATCAGAAACAACACCGGTAAGACCCCTTATGAACTCTGGTTTGGCATCACTCCTACTGTGAAATATTTTAGAGTATTTGGTAGCAAGTGTTATATTAAAAGAGATGAAGATCTAGGAAAGTTTGATGCTAGAAGTGATGAAGGAATTTTCTTGGGTTACTCCACTCAAAGTAAAGCATACCGGTGTTACAATAAGAGATTGAGGAAGATGATAGAAAGCACTAATGTGAAAGTTGATGAAGGAATTGAGAAGCCCTCAAGGTTTTATGAGTTTGATGAGGATGACCAAGATGGTGTTCAAGTTCAAGGAGCTCAATCCTCTCCGGTAAGTCAGAATCAGCCTGATCTGGTAAATCAGGAAGAAGAGATAGGTCTGAATGAGCCTGATCAAGAAGCAGTAGTACAGAATGCTCCCAAAATTCCAAGGTATGTAATACAGAACCACTCTAAAGATCAGATCATAGGTGATAGAAACAAAGGTGTGCAAAATAGAAGGAATGTTGCTCAAAATCAGGATGAATTTTGTCTGATTTCAAAGATTGAACCCAAAACAATAAATGAAGCTTGCAATGATGAAAACTGGACCAAAGCAATGGAAGATGAATTGATGCAAATTGAGAGAAATCATACTTGGGATCTTGTTCCCAGACCTAGAGATAGAAATGTGATTGGAACCAAATGGGTTTTCCGGAATAAACTGAATGAAGCTGGTGAAGTAATCAAAAACAAAGCTAGATTGGTCTGCAAAGGCTACTCTCAAATAGAAGGAATTGATTTTGAAGAAACCTTTGCTCTGGTGGCAAGAATTGAAGCAGTCAGATTATTCCTTGCATTTGCTTCCTTTAAAGACTTTAAGGTATATCAGATGGATGTCAAGTCTGCCTTCCTAAATGGTGATCTGGAAGAAGAAGTTTACATTGAACAACCAGATGGATTTCAATTGTCTGATAACGAAGATATGGTCTGCAAATTGAAGAAAGCATTGTATGGATTAAAGCAAGCCCCAAGAGCATGGTATGAAAGGTTGGATAAGCATCTTGTGTAGATTGGATTCAACAAAGGTACTGCTGACAACAACTTATATTTCAAAATTAATCATGAAAACATTTTGATTGTTGAAGTGTTTGTGGATGATATCATTTTTGGAGGAAGAGATAGTATGTGCAAAACTTTTGCAAATCAGATGAAAAGTGAGTTTGAAATGTCTATGCTTGGTGAAATGAATTTCTTCTTGGGTCTGCAAATTACTCAAACAAAGAAAGGGATCTTTATTTCTCAGACCAAATATGTGAAAGAATTGTTGAGGAAATTTGGTATGGAAGATTCAAAGCCAATGAACACTCCCATGGCAACCAGATGTAAGTTGAGCAAAGATGATGACTCTCCAAAGGAAGATTAGACAAAGTATAGATCAATGATTGGTGGATTGTTATATCTCACTCAAACTAGACTAGATATAATGCAGGCTATTGGTCTTGTGGCAAGATTCCAGGCTGATCCTAGAGAATCTCATGTTATGGCAATCAAAAGAATTTTTAGGTACTTGAAAGGAATAGTTGAGTATGGTCTATGGTACCCTAGAGATCTGGATTTCTCTCTTCATGCTTACACAGATGCAGATTGGGTAGGAGATGTGGATGACTAGAAGAGCACCAGTGGTGGAGCATTCTTTTTGGGGAAGAGATTGGTTTCTTGGCTAAGCAAGAAACAAGATGCAATATCTCTGTCTACAACTGAAGCAGGATACATTGCAGCAGCAGGCAGTTACACTCAAATCTTATGGATGAAGCAGATGCTAAGAGACATTAAAGTTGAATATGTGGAGCCTATCACAATTTTCTGTGATAATTCAAGTGCAATTAATATTTCTAAGAATCCGGTATTGCACTCTAAGACTAAGCACATATCTATCAAGTTTCACTTTTTGAGAGAACAAGTGAACAAGGAAGAAGTCAGGTTGGAATATGTTCCCTCCAAGGATCAGATTGCAGATATCTTTACTAAACCTCTTCCCAAGGACTCTTTTGAATATCTCCGGGAGAAGTTAGGGGTCATGGCCCCTTCGGTAATGAACTAAGATGCACTGATGTGCATCAGTCCGGTGGATATCATAGTCATATCTTGTGATCCGGATTGATGATGTGGAGCTGCTACTAAGGGGGAGCAGTTGGTATGATTCTGATGTGTTAGAATTGCAAGTATGAGCCCTTTGCCATTGATGTCAAAGGGGGAGAGAAGACATGTGAAAAACAAGTAGCTTATGATTAAAGGGGGAGCTATAAATGAGGAGAAGACATGTTGCTGATAGGGGGAGCTGTGATAGAAAGGAGAAGTTCTTGTCTTGATGGTTTTTCACATCATATGTTGCCATCAATGACAAAGGGGGAGATTGTTGCAAGTATGAGGTGAACCAGTGTTGTCATTGATGTCAACATACTCATATTGCATTGACAAGAAGGTTTTGATGAGCAGTGTGCTGAGGATATTGAGAAAATTAGCCTCAGTCAGGAACAGTGAAGAACAGTGATGAGAAGAAGGTAAATGTATTGTATAGGATGTGAACTAGAGGATGTAGATTAAAGGGTTTGTAGATATGAGTCTTGAGATGCTTCAGTCAAGATTTCAGAGGTCCGCATGAAGATCTGAAGGAGTTGTGGCTGTCGGTGTGGAACTGGTTCTGGCAAGTGTTCAGAGGTGACAGAGGATCATAGAAAGGTCTAGTGAGGTCTAGAATTGTATAATCCTAATCTGTAGATTGGAAGGAATGTTTTGGATGTCCTTGTGATGTGTCATCTTGAGTTGTGTATAATTTGGAGGTCCGAAAGTACCTTTTGCATTGTGACAGTGGCAATAGACTATGTTCTTGAAGTTTCGGATAAGGAAGAGAAGAGATTCTAGTAAGTAGAGAAAGTGCGGATGTACCTGGTCATTCAGGCAGGCTTGGAAATGTCTGTGGATCATGTTTAGGTTGTGTTGTTGGTCCGCATTGATGGTAGAGCCTGGAATTAAAGATATTCTTCCGGATGAAGTTCTTGCTTTGACTAAGCCGACCGGATGAGTTGTTCATCTTGTGAATGTTCTTGTGATGGTCGACCGGATGTGTTATTTATCTTGTGGATATTCTTATGATTGATTGTCGACTTAGATGATTGTTCCTAAGTCGATGTCTTGTATAAATAAAGGTCTGTGAGTTCATTTCAAAGTGTGGTGTAGTGAAGAGAAGTGATAAAGGTAGAGCAGGGGTTTTGGGCTTAAATGGAACTGATCCGGACATAGTAGAGATGTCATTCTCAAGTTCAAGATTGTGATTTTTATCACTTTGTAGACAGTGTGTCTCCTTGTAGGCAGTGGGCCTCTTTGTGAGCAGTGTGCTCGAGCAGTGAGCCCTAATTGGCAAGTGCCATTCTTTTTCTTATTCTTCTAACAGAGAATAATCCTTGGGTTAATCACCCTGTGTTTTTTACCTTAACCGGGTTTTCCACATCAAAATCTTGATGTTCAATGTGTTGATGTTTATCTGCTCTTGTGTTTGTGCGTTATGCTTTCATGGATGATTAATTGATATATTGTTAACTAACTAAGAAGAATCAAGTATTTAAAGAAGAGCAGGTTTTTATACAACTGATTCACCCCCCCTCTTAGTTGTATGCCCTAGATCCAACAGAAGAGCCATGCATCCATTTGATGGGATGAAGTGTAGAAGGAGAGGATAAGAAAGGGAAATCCTAAGATCAGAGATTGGGACATAATGGTTGCAAAACTAAAAGGTAAGTTCATACCTAAAGACTATCAAACTAGTCTATTTAGAACACTTCAAAATCTAAGACAAAGAGACATGTCAGTAAGAGATTACATTGAGGAGTTCTATAGGATAACTATAAGAGCAGGACATGTAGAGGATGACTTAGAATAGGTAGCAAGATATCTTAATGGTTCAAAGTTCACCATTCTAGATGAGATCAATATTCTTTCTCCTAGATCAGTTGACGAAGCTTATCAATTGGAACTCAAGGTGGAAGAAAAGATTTCTAGGAAACAAAATTCAATAGGAAGAGGACAATAAGGAGGCAGAAGACAGTTGCAATTATCTCAAGAGGAGGCTAGCAGCTCACAAAGCTCAAGAGGAAGCTATGCACCAAGAGGAAGAAGACCTTACCAAAGAGGAAGAGGATGTTTTATGGGTAAGTGTTTTAGATGCAATAAATATGGAGGTCATAGATCATATGAGTGTTCAGAAAACCCCTCTAATAGTGAAGATAGAGGTGTTCATGTGGCTCAAGGTGAAGAAGAGGAAGAGGTAGAAGAACCAGTGGTTTATGAAGATCCACCTGAAGTTGGTGAATCACTCTTGATGAAGAGAGTATTACTCAAACCCAACAAAGAAGTCATGGAACCACCTCAAAGGAAGAATTCTTTTAGAACAACATGCAAGAGTAGAGGAAAGTGCTGCAAGGTCATTATATATAGTGGGAGTACAGATAATCTTGTTTCAATAGAGATGGTGGAGAAACTCAGCTTGAAAAAGGTAATGCATCCTACTCCTTACAAAGTATCATGGCTACAAAAGGGGCATCAACTTTTGGTTAATAAACAATTTAAGGTGGATTTCCAAATAGGATCTTATAAAGATCAAGTGGTATGTGATGTTATGCCCATGGATGTTTGCCATATTCTACTTGGGAGACCTTGGCAATTTGATAGGAAGGATATACATGATGGGAGACACAATACTTATACTTTTGAGAAAGATGGAAGAAAGCATATTCTTACACCCCTTAAAGAAGAACATGTTGCTATTGAACCAAGATCAAAAGTGTTGCTAATGAGTGGTAAAGATTTCTTACACCAAATGAAGAAGGAAGAGGTAAACTTTTCTTTGATAGGAAATCCTAGAAGTGTAGTCACTAGTACAAAGTTGATTGATTTGCCTCAAGAAGTTCAAGATATATTGAATAAGTATGTAGAGATAGTAGTGGATGATCTACCTAATGATGTAACTCCTTTAAGAAGTATCAGTCATCATATAGACTTGATTCTAGGAGAAAATCTTCCAAATAAGGCAGCCTATAGGATGACTCTAAGGGAGAATGGAGAAATTAAGAAGTAGGTGCAAGAATTGTTGGAGAGAGGACTGATAAGGGAAAGTTTAAGTCCTTGTGCTGATCCAATAGTTTTGAGTCTTAAGAAGGATGAAGGTTGGAGAATGTGCACAGATTCTAGAGCAATCAATAAAATTACTATTAGGTATAGATTCCATTTGCCAAGAATTGATGATTTGTTGGATTGTTTGAGTGGAGACAAATAGTTTTCTAAAATAGAAATGAAAAGTGGCTATCATCAGATTAGAATTAGAGAGGGTAATGAGTGGAAAATAGCCTTTAAGACAAATGATGGGCTCTATGAATGGCTAGTTATACCGTGTGGCTTACAACACTCCAAGTACTTTCATGATGCTTATGAATGAGGTGCTTAATGCTTTCAAAAGTAAGTTTGTTATAGTATATTTGGATAATATCTTTGTATATAGTCAATCAAAAGAAGAGCATCTTAGGGATTTAAGGATGGTATTAGACATGTTGCATGAAGAAAAGCTACTAATCAATCTTAAGAAGTGTACTTTCTTGAAGACAAAATTGATCTACTTGGGGTTTGTGATCTCACAAGGATTGAAGATGGACAAGGAAAAGATAAAGGCAATCATTGAATGGCCTACTCCTAAGAGTGTCTTTGAGGTAAGAAGCTTTCATGGTTTGGTTAGCTTCTATAGAAAATTCATAAGGAATTTTAGTGGAATTTGTGCTCCAATAGTGGATACAATTAGAGGAGATAATCTAAGAAATTTCACTAGACTAAAGCTACTGATAAAAATTTTTAGATGCTTAAGAAGAAGATAACAAAAGAACCTATCTTGTCTTTACTTGATTTTTCTAAGATTTTTCAAGTTGAATGTGATGCTAGTGGGACTGCTATAGGTGTTGTTTTGAGTCAAGATGGAAAGCCTATTGCTTACTTTAGTGAAAATCTTAATAATGCAAAGAAGAGGTATTTAGCCTATGATCAAGAGTTTTATGCCATTATACAAACCTTGAAGAAATGGTGGAATTATCTCATGCCTAAGGAATTTGTTTTGTCCACTGATAATCATGCTTTACAATTCATAACTAGTCAACATAAGTTGAGTCAAGGGCATGTTAAATGGATTGAATTTTTGTAAAGTTTTACTTTTGTTATCAAGCATAAGAGTGGGCAATCTAACAAAGTTGTAGTTACTTTGAGCAGAAGGAGTTTGACTATCTCAAGTGAGTATATTGAGGTTTGATGACTTGACAGAGATGTACAAGGAAGATGTAGACTTCAAGGAGGCATATGAAGCATGTGTGAATCCTCTTAAGGGAGATAGAAGTTCTTGGATGGATTTCATAATACAAGAGGGTCTATTGTTTAGGGGCAGCCAACTTTGCATTCCTAGAAGCTCCATGAGAGAGAACTTGTTGAAGGAAAAACATAGTGGTAGCTTGGCAGGGCATTTTGGATAGAATAAGACATTAGCTCAATTGAGTGCACACTACTATTGGTTAGGTATGAGTAGTGATATTAAGAGGTTTGTAGAAAGATGTAAAGTATGTCAACATGCCAAAGGGAGCAGCCAAAATGCTAGTTTATATCAGCCATTACCGATTCCCAATAGGCCATGGGATTCAATAAGAATGGACTTTGTACATGGCTTACCAAGAACTTAGAAAAGACATGATTCAATATTTGTGGTAGTTGGTAGATTCTCTAAGATGGATCATTTCATTCCATACACAAAAACAAGTGATGCTACTAACATTGCAAGCTTGTTTTTCAAGGATATAGCTAGACTATATGGACTTCCTAGGAGCACTATCACTGATAGAGACACTAAATTTATAGGGCAATTTTGGAGAACTTTATGGAAGATGTTAGGCTCTAATTTGAGTTTCAAATCAGCTTACCATCCTCAGACTAATGGTCAAATAGAAGTAGTTAATAGGAGCCTTGTAAACATCTTGAGAGGCTTAGTAAGTATGCATCCAAAATAGTGGGATTTGGTACTTGCACAAGAAGAATTTGCATGCAATGACTCACCTAACAGAAGTACATGTATGAGTCCTTTTCAAATCATGTATGGTATGGATCCTAGAGGAGTGTATGAGTTAAGAAATTTGGGTAAAAAGGAGATAAGAAGTGTTGATGTTGAAGAATTTGCAAGAGCAATGCAAGACTTGCATGAACAGGTGAAAAAAACTTGAAGAGAACACTGTCAAGCATAAGAAGAGAGATGATCAAAATAGGAAAGAGGTCAATTTCAATGTTGGTGATCTTGTTCTTGCTCATCTCAGAAAAGAAAGGTTTTCAAAGGGTGATTACAACAAGCTGAAAAACAAGAAAATTGGTCCTTGTAGGATACTAAGGATGTTTTCTTGCAATGCATATGAGATAGAACTTCCGAAAGGTATTGGAATTTCCCCTATCTTCAATGTTGTAGATCTATATCCTCATAAAGGTGAAGAACAAATAGCTCAAGTTTCTAAAACAGGTGAAGATCAAATCATTGAGCGGGAGCAGCAGTTGCCCAAGGAAACACCAAAATAACCTAAAGCAATTTTAGACAAGAAAGTGGTCAAGAAAACAAGGGACAAAGAATAATTTCAATATTTGGTCAAACGGAAGAGTCAGTCAATTGAAGATTCAACATGGATGACTGAAGGTGACATCATCAAATTGGGTACAAGTGTGGAATAATTGATGCACAAAAACAAATGAAAGCAACTCTTTTTGTTCCTTGGTAGTCTGATGCAGGAGCATCTTTGTTATCTATAAGCTAGATAGTCATGTTTTCATTGTAAATAGGTTTATAGGTGTCTTAAAAGTGTTTTCCTCCCAATTTTATGTAGCTCCAATTTGGAATTTGGATAAATAGCATAGAGGAAGTAAATAAAGCCTTGTAAATGTATGCAAAGGTCAAGTTTGGGGTAGTTAGGAAGTAAAAGAGGCCATAAAATCTTGTCATAATGAAAATAAGGCAGAAATAGAGTTAGATAAGTGTACTAGAAAAATGCCAAACTGATTTTCTTTCTTAGCATATTGCTGAGCCTTTATAGGAAGAAGTTGAGAGCATTGAAGAGGGAATATTTTATGGTCTAAATTTGATAAAACAGCCTTTTATAATGTAAATCCATGAACATATATATGTATAAACATTGCATATCAATAACAAGGAGTTGTGGTACGGATTTGAGGGTTTTAAGTGGTTTTGATCATATTTTGTTCTAACTATAAAAACTATTATAACAATGGCAGCAAGACCATAATTTTGTGATTTCTTCAGTTTTATGTTTCTAAATGACATGATATTTTATAGGAATGATTAAAATGCCTAATTTTATCTTTCCCCCAAGTTTCAGGTCTTGCTTCAATCATTTTCCCTCTGTTGTTCCAAAACAAGCCTAAAAAGAGGCCTAATTTAACTGTAAACAACCCTGTTTAACCCTGTCTATACAAAGGAGTCATACCTTATTTTTATATATGTTGTATAACTCCTTATTGGGTGTCTAAAACAGGTCTCATAATTCTGTTATAAGGTGTATGCTGAAAGTTATGTTGAAAAATGTCTCTGAGAAGGGCTACTAGCTATAGGTTACCTGTAAGTGACAATGAGGTCCAAGAAATGTATTAGGACTGTATTGATTATTT
Source organism: Cunninghamia lanceolata (assembly GCA_027924645.1). Lineage (NCBI taxonomy): Eukaryota > Viridiplantae > Streptophyta > Pinopsida > Cupressales > Cupressaceae > Cunninghamia > Cunninghamia lanceolata. The sequence goes on along the minus strand of BSBN01000870.1, from coordinate 10,778,639 downwards.
GAGCAATGTACATTTGATATATATATATATATATATATATATATATATATGTGGGTACATTTTTGGTACATATATGATTTTTAGGTTTTTATAGTTTCTACATATGTCCAATCATGCTTTTGAGCCTTGCCTTAATTGTCACAAAAGAGAAGAAATAGTGCATGTGAGAAATTTATAGTTCTTCCAATAAGCTTGACATCAATTTGTAAGCATGAATTCAATTTGATAGGAAATAAAGTACTGCTACAAGAATAACACCACAAGATACTATAGGAAAAACTCATTCTACTACGATAGGAATAACACAGTCTGATGTGACATGAATACGTAGTTTATTGTGACAAGAATAATACACAGCCTGCTGCGACATGAACAACATAGTCTGCGACAGGAAAATAAACAATATGCAATAGGAATAACAGTAAGCTTCTTTAGGAATAATAGAGTCTGATGCGATAGGAGAATAAATAATCTACGACAAGAATATGTTATGATAGGAAAAATAATGCTCAGGCTGAAGGAAAGGTTTACCTAGGTTTCTTAAGAAGGAACACAACACAGGTTAGGAGGATATGAGGCCAAATTATCTTTGAAATAGACCAAAAGGGTATTACGCAGGAAAATAATATGCAGGCCAATATATAAAACATAGTCTTTAACATCAAACACAACAAAAAATTTGCTAATATAAATTAGAAAAGAAAATACCTATTTATCCATGCTTCTCCTTAGTTGATTGTTCTCTTACTTCCTGGCACTGAAATTTTCCTCCCCGCATCTCTGTATTCGTTTCCACTTTCTATTGCTCCCCCTTTCCTTCTCTTCGCATGCTTTTTAATGAATCATCCCCGCTCTTATTATTGGCATTTTTTTAGCTCCAACTTTCTTTTATTTTTCTAAAACTACAGTTGCATGGTTCGTGGGGTGCTAAAGTTACCTCAAGTTACTTGATTTTTATTTTAACTCCACTAATACTATCATTCCATTGCATGGAATTAGATTTATTAAAATTAGATTTCTATTTATAATATATATTATTAATATAATATATTCATCTTTAATAATACATATTTATTTTAAGTCTAAAAAAAGAATATATATTTATTAATTAACTTATTTCAATAAAAAGAGAATAATTTAATTATTTATTAATAATTCAAAGTAAGACAACTTTATAAAATTCTTGATAATAATATATTTTAGATTAAATAACTATATAATATATTTTTAGTTTAAACCTATCAAAGATATTTTCAAGGAAGAGTAAATTTTATATATATATACTAATGGGGATTACCTAGTTTTTTAGCCTGGTTCGGGCCCAGAGAGACCCTTACGGTCCTCCCATCGGCTGTATTTCCTGAGACCACAAGTAAGGGGTCTCTGTCCCCAATGAGCATTATCACCCTGGGCATTAGAACCCTTTGGTAAAACTCATGAGCTCATTGGCCCAGTGAATCTACACAGCCTGCAAGCTCGCCAACCCAGTGAAGGCACACTTAGCCTATGAGCACGCTAGCCCAGTGAAGTTATGCATGACCTGCGAGCTTGTTGGCCCTGCGAGGGTTTGAACCTTGGTGGCCACCACCACAACCAAGCGACTTGACCACCGAACCATGCCCTTATCAGCTATATATATATATTTCCAAATAGACACTTTTAATAATTAACAATAAATCAATTTGAAAACAACTCATATAATTTTTGTTAAATCTAAGGTCGAAAGAGAATATAATTACATCACTAACTTATGCATTTAAATAAACATACTTTAGCAATGAAATCACATATTTATCTAATCATCATACATCAATCACATCCATTAAACATATAAGAATGCTCAAACATGACTACATAACCATTTAACAATGCATAATAAAGCAACTCAATGAAGAAATATGAATGATGCAAAATGTCATGAAACTAAGTGAGTGTGTGCATGCATTAGGTTTATCCATCATGCCAACTCTTTCCAATGGCTAGAACATTTCTATCTCAACCATGTTCCTGTCTTCAACATTTTGCCTACACTTAGTTGCACTTAGATTTCTGTTAATAGGTCAATCCGTATAATCATATCTGAAGGAAGACAAGATCTATCCAATAATAATTGATTATCAAATCAAATTTCAAATTTTATGAGTTTTTAAAAATCAACTATTTTACTTTTACTCACATGAAACCACTCAGTAAAATAATCATAGTAAAAATGTCCCATAATTTATATTATAAATAAAGTCCAATAACAAGATGTGGTAGGTTTTGAAGTCAATACCTACTAAGGTATACCCCTTGGAATATCCCTCCAAAGTCTAAGTTGAGTTCAAAGTGTAGAGGAGTCTACCCACTCCTGTAAATTGGCCAAAATCACCCTTCACCTGTTGACAAACCTCTTGTAATCACCCTGATGACACTCCTGGTCTAGGTGAATGTAAAATGTTTTAAGGTTTTAGGTTGTAGTTATTTTGTGAACCAACACACCCATTTGCATCCAACAGGTTTATGTCCATCAAGTAAAGGTACCATATCCCATGTATTATTTTTCTTTAATGTTTCCATCTCTTCTTCCATGGCCTCTTTCTAGGAATCTTCATCATTCATACACATAGCCTCCTTTACAATTTTAGGCTCATCACTATTAGTAATCAAATAAAAGATACAATTCCAATCATTGGGTTAATACCCATACCTTTCTGGTGGTTTCCTTTGCTGAGTAGACCTCCTAACATGTGGAGGTTAACGTTCATATTATTCTAAACTACTAGATCTCTCCTCTTATTTAGGTCCATCCTTGACTTTCAGTTCAATTTACTCATGTGTAGGGGGAAGTTGAACCACATCCTCTTTCTTTTTTTAAATCATAATGGAAGAATGATTAATCTCTCTAAAGATAACACTTCTACCATAAAAATGCTTTTAGCCATAGGATCCCAAATCTTGTATCCTTTCATAGCAATAACATAACCAATGAATATACACTTAACTGCCTTGTTCTCTAACTTTGACCTCTTCTCCCCTAGGCACATGAGAATATGCCTTGCAACCAAATACTTGAAGATGTCTCAATGAGGGATTTTTTCTCAACCACACCTTCATAGGTGACTTCTCAACAAGAATTGATGTAGGAGATCTATTTATTAGGTAGCAATCAATGGCTACAACTTCGGCCCCAAATTTCTATTCTAGGCTAGCTCCACTGAGCATAATCCTAGCCCTCTCCATGAATGTCTTGTTCATCTTCTCTATGACTCCATTCTATTGAAGGGTATATGAAGTTGTAGATTATTCCTCTCAATCCCATGATCTTTGTAGAATCTATCAAAATATGTTGAACAAAACTCATCACGATTATTAGTCCTCAAACGCTTAATCTTTTTACCATTCTAATTCTCAACAACTTTAATCTCTTTAAACCAACTAAAGACTTCAAATTTACTTCTAAGGAAATATGCCCATGTACTTCTACTATAGTCATCAATGAATGATACAAAATAAATAGATTTATAAATTGAAGGAACATTAACAAGACAAAAAACATCATAATGTATCAAGTCCAACACCCCGTAAGATTTATGATAACTAGAATAAGACTAAACATGGTTGTTTTTTCCATAAACACAATGTTCAAAAAAATTGAACTCAAGGTTACAAACACTTAAACCCTCAATAAGGTTTTTATTTGTTAGGGATCTAAGACCCTTCTCACCAATATGGTGAAGACTTTGGTGCCATAACATTGTTTTCTCAATAGAAAGTTTCATTTCCAATGAATGAGCACCCTTAGGTACCTAGAAAGAACATCCATTAGAAATATACACAACATACCTCTTTGCTACTAGTTACAATGGTGAGGGTGAAGAATTTGTTGATACTGAGAGGTGGGTCAATCAGTATCTAAATAATCTTCAATTCTAACAACTTTAACTTATCTGGAGTAGATTAAAACTTAATCATTACATCATTAACATGAACATGAAAGATTAACACAATGCACATAAACACATAACACTAGATATACATGGAAACCCTAGAAGGTAAAACCATGGTGAGGATTAACTCACAATATATGAAGCTCAAATAACAACTTTGTTTTAGGGCTACAACCTAAGGATGCTACTACTCTCTGAAGAATTTTGATTTAGGGTCACTTCCAAGGAAGATGTTACACATATGGTTCATAGGGTTTTCACTGATGTCAATACTATTGCTAGGTTGTCATTAATGTCAACGCTATCATGGTGACCTATGATGGTGCTCATGGTTGGATGTTATGTCCCATCCAACAAGAGAAGAAGATATAGAGAAGAAGATATAGTTCATGGTTGGATGTCATGTCCCATCTAACAAGAAAAGAGAGAAGATATAGTTCGTATGAAGATGGGAATTAGAAGCACAAAGGTGATCAAATGTGTTGCTAATACTACTAATGGCCTATAGTATGTATGATCCAAGTTCCATGATGATTGCATTATCGTAAGAGTGTTTTGTTGTTGATTGTTTAAAAATAGTGTCACTTGTGTGAAGATGTTCTATGCTGGACAATGGAATTCTCTGCATTCCTCTACATTTGAAAATATGACCATGCAGTTTTGGAATTGTGTTCAGGGTGTAGTAAAGGTGATAATTCCAAGTTTTCAGATCATTTGTCCTTCCACTGTGAAATTTATGCATGATAGAATATTGGCATGTGTTCTGGCAGAGTAAGCTAGTGATGAAGGCATGTTGGAATGGTCTGCGTTCCTCAACAGATGAATGAATGTAGTTGTAGTTTTAAGGACATGTTTATATATGTGCATTACATGTTTCCTTACAATTTCAAAGTCCTTGTTGGTCTGCATCTTAATTTTAGAAATGACAACATGTTTCAGTGTGTTCTAGATGATAGATTGTTCTCAGAGTTAATGATTGAAGATGTAGGGCACAATTATCTAATGTGTGGTGGAAAAGGAGTGTTTGGGGATGTTTTATGAGTCATGTGGACTCATTTGGAAAAGTTTCACAAAGATCTTTCTTGTTTCCAGTTTTCAAGTTGATGTGGTCGTTATACTTCAAGTCTTCATGTGTTTTCCTTAAAGCTGTCCTATTTCCAAATAAGTGGAGTGTGAGGATGTAATTCCTTGATGTTTGAAGCTATGAAGGATGTTTTGGACCTGGTTAAGCAAGTGTTGATGTCCACAAGACTTGGATCTTCTGTTGGTGTAACGTGTGGTTTCAATTAGGAGCTATCTTCTACACATTTCATATTGTGTGTTGTCTGGCTAACTTGTAAATGTATTTTTCATGTTGTATCTAGCCGACAAGAAATGTAATCAATGTAATATCGTGTATAAATATTGATTCAAATTGAGTGAGGTGAGGTGTGATTGCAATGTGATTGAAAAAATTACAAGCAAAAAAAAGGTAGAATGAATGCATTGTTGATAAGTGACTGAAGGAGAAAGAGAAAAAGTTGTTGATGATGTCCTAATTCATCCTGAAGACATATTTGTGATAGTGATCAAGTGTAGAGTGTGTTTGACAAATCATATCATCAGAAGAAAGTGTGAAGAGGTAGAAGTGCAATCATCAAAGGTGTGAGATTCAATGTCCGTTTTTTGACTATAGAAAGACTATACAATAATATTTTGAGTGTTCTCAATTCATGGAGTAGATGCTTCCTTGGGATTGACCCTAAAATAAAGTCTTTAGGGAGTAGTAGCTTCCTTGGGTTGTAGCACTAAAGAAAAGTGAGTAGAGAGTAGTAGCTTCCTGGGGTTGTTGCCCTAAAATAAAGTTGTTATTTGAGCTTCATATATTTTGAGTTAATCCAAGGTTTTTCTATTCTAGGGTTTTCCATGTATATCTGGTGTTATTTTTTGATGTGCATTCTGTTAATCTTTCATGTTCATGTTTATGATTTAATGATTAGGTTTTGATCTTCTCCAGAAAAGCTAAAGTTGTTAAAATTGAAGATTGTTTAGATACTAATTCAACCCCCACTCTCAGTATCATGTTGTGTTCAACAATTGCTATCAGAGACAATTTCCTCTGAGGGAAGATTAACCACTTAAGGAAGGTCTAGGATGGCACAAAATGGATCCAACAAGATACCTAGGTTTGATGGAACAAATTATGCTTTTTGGAAGCTAAGGATGGAAGCTTATATTAATTCCCTAGTGTGAGGTGTTTGGGACCCTGTCTAGTTTAGTTACACAGTGCCTGCTACTATTCCTATAGATGCAAATGAAATCAAGAAGTATGATAATAATGTAAAGGCAAAGTTTGCTATCATGAGTGGGTTATTTGATTCGAAACTTTAAAAAATAATGGGTTGTGATTCTACTCAATAAGTTTGGGATAAACTTAAAACCATCTATGAAGGAGATAAGAAAGTAAAGCAAGCCAAGATGTAGATCTTCAAGAATAGATTTGAGAATCTAAAGATGTCAGAGGATGAAGACATTGTTGGATATATGCTCCGGGTGTTTGAAGTGGTCAATGGTATTACAAGTCTTGGTGGAGAAGTGAAAGAAGATGAGATTGTGAAAAAGATTCTGAGATCTATAATGCCCACTCAATATAATACACTAATTATTAAAATATAATATGAATATAAGAGAAAATTTGCATCTATTGAATAATTAACATACAAATTCATAGTAAATAAATTTCAAGATATAAAATGCTTCATATACAAATATACACATTTGCAATAACTATCTTAAGATCATCCTCTCACAAAGTGAAGAATACTTTGTCAACTCCGGTATCCTGCACAGTTATCATATCTAAATCTGTATGCTAGATGAAAACATTAGTTTTGCATAGTCGAAATAATATCAATTTCATAAAATTACGTTCCTAAGGCCCTAAGGGAAAGAGCTAATTTCTTGGGGGCTCATGATGACCTTGCCTACATACGCATAGCACAGAGACTTCATAGTTTGGGACAATTGGTCTTACAATTATAGAGTCAACTTACAAACAATAATTCATAAGGAAACACATAATAATTTTCTAGAGTATCAATCAAGTTCTAGAGTTTACATACAATATTATTATTTATTTATGAATAATTCAAGATACCGGGGTAAAATAAGGAAGTTATAACAATAATATATATATATATATATATATATATATATATATATATATATATATATATATATATATATATATATATATATATATATATATATATATATATACCAATCATTCTCTATCTCCACTCTTCATACAAAATACATAAAAGATATACATTATTTTACTCAACTTCTAAAGAAGCATGTAAGATCACAAGAAGGATTTAACATGTGAATTATGACATATAACCACTCATCAAAAGTACACTCATACCTCATCTATGAATTCATCTACTATGCTTTATCATGGATAATTCAATAATTCAGAAAACATCATTCATCATTCAATCAACCTTTCATAATTCTAAATAAACAACATAAGTATATTCATTAAAATTGGATTCTTCTTTTCATCTAAAGTCAACTCATATATTCTTTCCAAGACAAGGAAATCATTCATTATTATTCATAACAAGATTATATTAGGTTATCCCATTTCTATATTGACTGAAACTTGTTACTATTAGCAAGATATAAAATCATAAATCATTTTCAAATCACAATTCTAATTTTAAAAATCCTAAATAAGAAGAATATAAGGAAGGAGATTCATTACTCTAGAAAAATTATTCTCCTTAACTGACCATTAACTTAAATATTACTTAACCAAATAATATACTTCCCTTCAATTTATCATAATGATATTCAAAAGACTAGCAATATAGATATGCTTAACTTTTGAGTAAAATAACTTAATTAAATTCTTATTAAAGATAAAATTTATATTCCTAACCTTATAAAATACTTGTTTATAACAACATAATTTATAAAACATTACATAGATAAACTCCCAATATTCAACTCCAAATCATGTTACACCAAAAAACTATAATTAAAATTATTCTAAACTAATCTTATTTACTAAGTTTAATCTTTAGACAATATCCAATTCAAACTTTCTAAATACTAAAGAAGAAACAAAAGTAAAACTAATTTTCTTCTATGCTTAATAGAAACAAAAATATGTTATAGCTTTTAAACAAGTTAATAGTCAAATACTTCCAAAATCAACCACCTTTACAGATTTACAATTATATAAGACAAATTCCTTTTGCTAATAATAAATAACTATGCTAACCTTATATCAGCTAAATAAAGATGATAAAATTACACATTGTCAGTAAAACAATTATCACCATTTCATTAAATTTAGTATTTAACTATATTATCATTACTTTCCCATTCTATCAATAATTTAAACTCTATTACACATTAGATTTACATCTTATATTACTTAATGACTTTCTAACTTTTAATTTTTTGGGGAATCATGTCTAATGGAAATTGAATACAATACAACAAACAATATCAACATTTCCTATTATGCTAATCAAAATATCCTTCAATATAAAATGTACTTATATGTAATTCATAATAAATAAATTCATTAAGATAACTACACATACACGATATCTCATATCCAAGATAGTAAAACAAAATCAAAGGATAGTTATAATTTTTCCAAAACTAATTTCTATCTAATTCTTTCTACACAATATTTTCTTATTCAATTAAACAAGATGAAAATCATATATATATATATATATATATATATATATATATATATATATATATATATATATATATATATATATAAACATGATAAATTCTTTATATATAAACAAGATAATTTCTTCTATATAATCTTGAGACAAATCCATATTTTAAAAAACAAGATAAATTCATATTTCTATATAAATAATTTCATAAATTCTAATTAAACTAGATAAGTCCATAGTTTTAAGAGAATAGAAGGAAATTAGAATCTATTTAGAAATTTTAAAATAAGAAAGATTCTTTTTATAATCTTAAGAGAATTCTCTAACTATATGGAAATGAATTTGAAGAGCTAAATATAAGGTAATGCAAGAGTAGAAAGTATTAGATAAGAGTAGAAAGTATTAATAATACTATGCCTATATTCATATATGATCTATGGGCACCAATAGAAATTGTTAAGATGAGATTGTGAAAAAGATTCTGAGATCTCTTCCCAAATCTTACAATCATAAGGTATCTTCCATTGAGGAGAATGCAGACTTGGATACATATGTTGTAGACAAATTGTTTGGTACCCTTACTGCCTTTGAAATGAGAGAGTTTGGTAGTGATGCTCCAAAGAAAGAAGCTGCTTTGAAAACCAGTATGAAGACACAAGAAGAAGTTGTTGATGAAGATAAGAGTCTTGATGAACTTTAAAAAAAAATTGCAAGAAGACTGAAGAAAGGTACTGGAAAATACAAAGGCAAGTTACCCTTCAAATGTTTCAATTATAGAAAGGTTGGTCACTTTGCTTCTAAATTTCCTTTCAAAGAATCAAGGGGTAATAATAGAAGATACATGTTCTAGAGAAGTTTGTATTCCATAGAAAGTAATTATTCTTTAGAAGATGAGGATCAGGATGATTCTAATGATGAAACACTTTTCATGGCCCTAAATATTAGTAACAAAAAGGATGATGCTAGAACTTGTGGGAAGATTGATACCTTGTAAACAAATCAAAACAATGAAATATCAAAGGTTGTATGGACTTCCTTTCATACAAAAGAAGAATCCAAGGCTTTGGTAATTGACAATGGATGCTCAAATCATATGACTAGTGACAAGGAGAGGTTTATCAACCTTGACAAGTGGATGGTGGTCCTATCCAATTTGGTGGGGATGAGCCAACATAGATTTGTGGGAAATGTGCTATAACTATTGATGGGAAGAATAGGACTGAGGATGTCCTCTATGTCAAAGGGCTAAAACACAATATTCTTAGTTTTAGTCATATGTGAAGCAAAGGGTATAATCTCACCTTTCATGCCAAAGGGTGTGAGATCAGGAAGGCGTGATTTAGAAAATTAGTGGAAGAAGGTATTAAGACATATGGTGGCATCTATCACCTAAACGAGGTAAATGGAAGACCATGTTTGTTGTCTCTTGATCCAGTGAAAGTTGGCTATAGCATAAGAGAATGGGACACAAAATTTTTGATAATATGGTAAAGATCAGTTCTACTCATGCAGTGAGACATGGGCTTAAGATAATCAATCCTACAAATGCAGTATGTAGAGAATGTCAAATGGGAAAGTAGACAAAGAAAAACTTTAAAAGCAAGGAGTATTCTTCTTCAAAGCCATTGGAGGTGATTCACATTGATCTATGTGGCCCTACAAGAGTAAAGAGTCAACAAGGTGAGAGATATTTCATGTTTCTTATTGATGATTATTCTAGAATGACTTGGGTTACTTTCTTGAGAGAAAAATTAGATGCCCTTGATAAATTTAAAGTGTCCAAAACTTTGGTTGAGAATGATGTAGATGCTAAGATCAAATGCTTGAGTTTTGATTAAGGAGGTGAATTTACCTCAAATGAATTTGAAAGATTTTGTGAAGATCATGGTATTAGGAGACATCTGTCAGCTCCTACGACTCCTCAACAAAATGGGGTAGTGGGAAAAAAGAATAGGAATCTGCAAGAGATGTGTAGGGTAATGTTGAAAGATGCAAATATACCTGATATGTACTAGAAGGATGCAGTTCATACTTTGTCTATCTAATTAATAAAGTGAAATTGAGGGTCAACAACACTGAGACTCCTTATGGGTTATGTTATGGAAGACCTCCCATAGTTAGATACTTCAGGATCTTTGGTAGAAAATGCTATATTAGAAGAGATGAAGAAGACCAAGGAAAGTTTGATTCAAGAAGTGAAGGAATTTTTATTGGCTACTCAACTAGAAGAAAGGCTTGTAGATGCTACAACAAGAGGTTGGGAAAGATGATTGAAAGCACAAGTGTCAAGGTAGATGAAGTCCTATATCAAATCATACATGAATCAGAGGACTTTGAATTTGATATCTCTCCATGCATTATAAACAAAGAAGAAGAAGTAAAAGAAGAAAAGGAACAAGAACCAGAGAAGATGCCTAAAGATCCAGCAAAGTATCTTAAGAAGAACCACTCAGTAGAATAGATCATTGGAAATAAGGATGAAGGTGTGTGGACAAGGAGAAAGTTTGCAAAGACACATGAGCATGTAAACTTGTGTTTGTTATCAAAAGTGGAACCCAAAAACTTTGATGAAGCCAGCAAGGATGATGGATGGATAAAAGCCATGGAAGAACAATTTGATGAGATTGAGAAGAATCAGACATGGGAATTGATTCTAATACCAATAAACAAGAATGTTATAGGAATAAAATGGGTGTTCTAGAACAAACTGAATGAAGAAGGTGAAGTTGTAAGTAACAAGGCAAGATTGGTATGCAAAGGATACACACAAGTAGAAGGTATCAATTTTGAGGAGACTTTTGCTTTGGTAGCAAGCACGGAGGAAATAAGAATGTTCCTTTCTCTTGCTTCTCATAAGAACTTCAAAGTATATCAGATGGATGTTAAGTCAACATTTCTGAATGGCGACCTAGAGGAAGAGGTTTACATTGAACAACTAGATGGTTTCCAAATAGCATAAAATCTAGACATGGTGTGCTGACTCAAAAAGGCTTTGTACAGTCTTAAGCAAGCACCTAGAGCCTGGTATGCTAGATTGAACAAGTACTTACTTCAGCAAGGCTTCAAGAAAGGTACTACAGATAGCAATCTTTATATCAAGGAAGAAGGAGACATGATATTGATAGTTGTAGTATATGTTGATAACATCATCTTTGGTTGAGATGATGATATGTGTAAGAGTTTTGCAGAGGACATGCAAAAAGAGTTTGAGATGTCTATGATTGGTGAAATGTCCTTCTTCCTTGGACTTCAAATTACTTAGCTAGATGGTGGTATCTTTATTTTTCAAGCTAAGTATATCAAAGAGTTGTTGAAGAAGTTTGGTATGGAGGATTCAAAAATAGTGAGTACTCCCATGGTCACTAGATATCACTTGAGCAAAGATGATGAGTCACTAGAGGTGGATCAGACTATCTATAGATCTATGATTGGAGGTCTACTGTACTTGACTACTTCTAGAGATGATATTATGCATGCAACATGTGTGGTTGCCAGATATCAAGCCAATCCCAAGTAAACACATGAGAAGGTAGTGAAAAGGATATTTAGATACTTGAAAGGAACTCTGAACTATGGCCTATGGTATCCAAGAGGTAATGACTTTGATTTGAGTGCATAAACTGATGCTGACTGGGCTGGTTGTGTTGATGATTGAAGAAGTACAAGTGAAGGTGCTTTCTTTTTATGAATATTGGTTTCATGACAGAGCAAGAAGCAAGATTTAGTTTCCTTATCTACTATAGAGGTGGAGTACATTGCAATAGTATCATGTTGTACACAAGTGTTGTGGATGAAGTAGACCCTAAATAATATCAAGGTATTGTATGATGAGCCTATTCCTATCTTGTGTGACAATATAAGTTCTATCAATATTTCCAAGAATCGAGTGTGTTGATGTGTTTGTCATTGATGTCAAAAGTTTATCAGATGTGTTTGTCATTGGCTTGTGCTTCAGGAGTTGATCATTGATCATCTTTCCATTTTTGGTGTTGATTAGGAAGAGTGTTGATAGGTTCTTCAGGTTCTTGTTTTAATGTTTCTCTTTATCTAAGAGTTGTCTTCTTGGAAGTTGTCTTGGACTGATAAGAATTTTTGATGGTGTTTCATGATAGATGATATAGGGTATAGTTGCCTTCATAACAAAGAAAAGAATGTTGTTTCATGTCTTTATGTTCATTTCAATATCAAAGGTATTGATGTCAAAAGAGTCTCAATATGATATTCTCTCAAATCTATACAATGACAAAGGAGTATCCTTAATATCAAGGATGATTAAGTATTCAAGGATCTTTGACTCAGTATGAAGAATAATATTAGAAATTGTTTCTACAAGTTTGATGAATGCACAAGTTTTATTATATCACTGATTCACCCCCCTGTTAGTGATCCTTTGTATTCCTACAGGGTGATGCATTCTAGAACCAAGAATATAGCAATCAGGTATCACTTTTTGAGAGAGAAGGTTGCAGATAAGGAAGTGAAGTTGGAATATGTTCCAACCAAGGATCAAATAGTAGATATTTTCACTAAGGCTCTGACAAAGGATACTTTTGAGGACCTCTAGTAGAGGTTAGGGGTAATTTCCCCTTCTTCATGCTAGATGCATAATGGTGCATCTCTCCAAGAGGGGTTCATGTTACATCTTATTCCTGGACTGATGGTGGCTACCACTTAGGGAGAGCGGGTAGTAGTTACTGATGTTAGGGGGAGTTTCACTACTGCAAGAAGAAGTCATGGCATAAGAAAGTTGAATGTTTAGGTATATGGTCTCTGATTGAGGTAGTGATTGCCCTTTGTCGTTGATGTCAAAGGGGGAGAAAAGTAGAGATGTGTTGCCATTAATGCCAAAGGGGGAGATTATTACACATATGGTTCATAGGGTTGTCATTGATGTAAACACTGTCACTAGGTTGTCATTGATGTCAACACTATCATGGTGGTGTGATGGTGCTCATGGTTAGATGTCATATCCCACCCAACAAGAGAAGAAGATATAGACAAGAAGATATATTTCATGGTTGGACGTCATGTCCTATCTAATAAGAAAAGAGAGAAGATATAGTTCATATTAAGATGGGAATTAGAAGCACAAATATGATCAAATGTGTTGTTGATGGTACTGATGGCCTATAATATGGATGATCCAAGTTCCATGATGATTGCATTACCAAAAGAGTGTTCTATTATTGATTGTTTGAAAATAGTGTCACTTTTGTGAAGATGTTATGAGCTAGAAAATGTAATGCTCCGCATTCGTCCGTATTTGTAGATATGGCCATGTAGTTTTGGAATTGAGTTCAGGGTGTAGTGAAGGTGATAATTCCAAGTTTTTAGATCATTTGTCCTTCTATTGTGAAATTTATGCATGATAGAATAATGGCATGTGTTTTGGTAGAGTAAACTCGTGATGAAGGCATGTTGGAATGCTCTGCATTCCTTAGTAGATGAATGCTTGTATTTGTGGTTTTAAGGACATTTTTATGGATGTACATTACATGTTCCCTTGTAGTTTTAAGGTCCTTAGTGGTTCGTAGTTCAATTTTTCAAATGACAACATTTCGTGGCATGTTCTCAATGATAGAGTGTTCTCAGAATTAATGATTGAAGTTGTGTGGCACAATTATCTGATGTGCAGTGGCAAATGAGTGTCTAGGGATGTTTTATGAGTCATGTGGACTCATCTAGAAATGTTTCATGAAGATATTTTTTTTTCTAGTACTGCACAAGGTTTTCAAGTTGATGTGGTTGTTATACTTCAAGTCTTCATGTGTTTTCTTTAAAGCTGCCCTATTTCCAAATGAGTGGAGTGTGTAGATGTAATTCCTTAGTGTTTGAAGTTGTAAAGGATTTTTTGAACCTAGTTAAGCAAGTGTTGATGTCTGTAAGACTTGGATCTTTTACTGGTGTAACGTGTGGTTTCAATTAGGACCTATCTTTTACACGTTTCATATTGTGTGTTGTTTAGCCAACTTGTAAATGTATTTTGCATGTTGTGTCTGGTCAACAAGTAATCTAATCAATGTAATATCATGTATAAATAGTGATTCAAATTGAGTGGGATGAGATGTTATTGCAATGTGATTGAAAAGCTCACAAGCAAAAAAAAGGTAATATGAATGCATTGTTGATGAGCGATTGAAGGAGAAAGAGCAGTAGTTGTTGATGTTGTCCTGATTCATCTTGAAGATATATTTGTGATAGTGATCAAGTGTGGAGTGTGCCTAACTAATCAGATCATTAGAAGAAAGTGTGAAGAGATAGAAATGTAATCATCAAGGATGTGAGATTCAATGCCAATTTTCAAACTATAGAAAGATTGTCATACTATAATCTTTTGTATGTGTGTTCTCAATTCAAGGAGTAGATGCTTCCTTGGGAGTGACCCAAAAATAAATTCTTTAGGGTGTAGTAGCTTCCTTGGGTCGTATTCCTAAAGAAAATTCAGTAGGGAGTAGTAGCTTCCTTGGGTTGTAGCCCTAAAAAAAGTTGTTATTTGAGCTTCATATATTGTGAGTTAATCCTCGCCATGGTTTTTCCCTTCTAGAGTTTTCCATGTATATCTAGTATTATGTGTTGATGTGCATTGTGTTAATCTTTCATGTTCATGTTTATACTATAATGATTAAGTTTTGATCTTCTCTAAAAAAGTTGAAGTTGTTAAAATTGAAGATTGTTTAGATATTGATTCACCCCCCTCTCAATATCCTATTGTGTTGAATAGAAGCTACTACTCCCTGAAATGAGAACACATTTACAAAAGAGTACAGTATGAAAGTCCTACTATCTGAAAATGGACATTGAAACTCACACCTTTTATGATTACACTTCTACCTCTTCACACTTCCTTCTGATGATCTAATCAATTAGGTACACTCTACACTTGATCACTATCATAAATATGTCTTCAAGATGAATTAGGACGGCATCAACATCTTCTACTCTTTCTCATTTAGTTGCACATCAACAATGCATTCATTCTACCTTTTATTTGCTTGTGAGATTTTCAATCAACTTGCAATCACACTTTACCTCACTCAATTTGATTCACTATTTATACATGATATTACATTGATTACATTGTTTGTTAACTAGATACAACATGAAAATACATTTACAAGTCAGCCAGATAACACATAATATGAAACACATAAAAGATTGGTCCTAAGTGAAGCCACACATTACACCAGTAGAAGATCCATGCATTGCGGGCATCAACACTTGCTTAACCAGGTCCAAAACATCCTTCATAGCTTCAAACAAAAAAGAGTTACATCGACACACTCTGCTCATTTGAAAATAGGATAGCTTTAGACAAAACATATGAAAAATTGAAGCATAATGACCACATCCACTTGAAATCCTTGTACAATACATGAAACAAGAAATATCTCCTTGAAACTCTTCCAGATGAGTCCACATGACTCATACATCATCTCCAAACACTCCTTTTCCATTTCACATCAAATAATTGTGTCGTACATCTTCAATCATGAACTCTAGGAATAATATATCATCTAGAATGCACTGCAACATGAGGTCATTTAAAAAAACTAAGCTACGGACCACCAAAGACCTTGAAACTGCAAGCAAGCATGTAATGCACATCTATAAACATGTACTCAAAACCACAAGGGTAATCATTCATTTGCAAAGGAATGCAGAGCTTTCCAATAGATCTTCATCACTAGCTTAATCTGCCATAACACATGCCAGTACTCTATCATGCATAACTTTCACAGGGGAAGGACAAATGATCTGAAAACTTGGAATTATCACCTTCACAACATCTTGAACACAAATCAGAAATGACATGGCCATATCTACAAATGTGGAGGAATGCAGAGCATTCCATTGTCCTACATAGAACATCTTCACAGAAGTGACACTATCCTTAAACAATCAACAACAAAACACTCTTCCGATAATGCAATTATCATGGAACTTGGATCATACATAATTTAGGCCATTAGAAGAATTTGAAATACATCTAATCATCTTCATGCTTCTAATTTCCATATTAATATGAACTATATCTTCTCCCTCCTCTTGTTGGATGGGACATGACATCCAACAATGAACTCCATCTTCTTCTCTTGTTGGATGGGACATGGCATCCAACCATGAGCACCATCACACCACCATGATATTGTTGACATCAATGACAACCTAGTGATAGTGTTGACATCAGTGACAACCCTATGAACCATATGTGTAACAATCTCTCCCTTTGGCATTGATGGAAGCGCATCTCTGCTTCTCTCCCCCTTTGGCATCAATGACAAAGAACAATCATTGCCTCAATCAGAGATCATATACTTGCATATTCTTTCTTAGGGCATGGCTTCTTCTTACAGAAACCAAACTCCCCCTAACATCAACAACCACTACCTTCTCCCTCTAAGAGGTCGCCACCAGTAGTCTAGGAATAAGATGTAACATGAACCCCCTAGACAGATGCACCATTATGCATCTAGCAAGAAGGAGGGGCAATTACCCCTAACGTCTATGGAGGTCCTAAAAAGAATCCTTTGGTAGAGCCTTAGTGAAAATATCTTCTATTTGATCCTTGGTTGGAACATATTCCAACTTCACTTTCTTGTCTGCAACCTTCTCTCTCAAAAAGTGATACTTGATTTCTATATGCTTGGTTCTAGAATGCATCACTTGATTCTTGGAAATATTGATAGCACTTGTATTGTAACACAAGATAGGAATAGGCTCATCATACAATACATTGATATGCTTCAGGGTTTGCTTGATCCAAAACAGTAGATAAGGGTGCTTAATCTTGCTTCTTTAAAAGAAAGCACCTTCACCTGTACTTCTTCTATCATCAACACAACCAGCCCAGTCAGCATTAGTGTATGCACTCAAATCAAAGCCATTACCTCTTGGATATCATAAGCCATAGTCTAGAATTCCTTTCAAGTGTCTGAATATCCTTTTTAATGCCTTCTCATGTGTTTTCTTGGGATTGGATTGATATCTGGCAACCACACACTACATGCATAATATCAGGTCTAGAAGCAGTCAAATACAATAGACCTCCAATCACAGATCTATATGCAGTCTGATCCACCTCTAGCGACTCGTCATCTTTTCTCAAGTGACATCTAATGACCATGGGAGTACTCACTGGTTTTGAATCCTCCATACCAAACTTCTTCAAAAACTCTTTGACATACTTAGCTTGATAAATAAAGATACCACCATCTTTCTGAGTAATTTGAAGTTCATGGAAGAAGGACATTTCACCAATCATAGACATCTCAAACTCTTTTTTCATCTCCTCTGGAAACCTCTTACACATATCATCATCTCCATCAAAGATGATGTCATCAACATATACTGCAACTATCCATATCATGTCTCCTTCTTCCTTGATATAAAGATTGCTAATTGTAGTACCTTTCTTGAAGCCATACTGAAGAAAGTACTTGTCCAATCTAGACTACCAAGCTCTAGGTACTTGCTAAAGACCACACAAAGGCTTCTTGATTCTGTACACCATGTCTGGATCCTCTAATATCTGGAAACCATCTGGTTGATCAATATAAACCTCTTCCTCTAGGTCACCATTCAAAAATGCTAACTTAACATCCATTTGATATCCTTGAAGTTCTTATGAGCAGCAAGAGCAAGGAACATTCTGATTGCCTCCATCCTTGCTACCGAAGAAAAAGTCTCTTCAAAATCAATACCTTCAACTTGTGTGTATCCTTTGCATACCAGTCTTGCCTTATTCCTTACATCTTCACCTTCTTCATTCAGTTTGTTCCAGAACACCCATTTTGTTCCTATATCATTCTTATTTGTTGGTTTGGGAACTGATTCCCATGTCTGATTCTTCTCAATTTGATCCAATTCTTCTTCCATGGCTTTTATACATCCATCATCCTTGCTGGTGTGAGGGTAAAATAGTGCATCAATCAAATGAATAACAAATGACCCAAACATCAACAGAATAGTGAAACAAAGAAGATTCAAATGAACAAAGCAATGAACAAACACAGCAAACCTCTTCCGTTTCGAAACTTCTGTTGTTCGCCTATCATGAATCGTCCTTTCGCAGATGAGATGAGCCCTCAGAGAGTGCAATCTTTTAAAAGCTGTTGGAGGAAGTCGATGGTGAACGGCTATAGTGTGACATGCAAGGAAGGTGAGCTCCAATGCAACAATGGTGATCTCAAGCTTGTGAATGACAAATGGGTGCCAAAGGCGCGCTGGTGATATTTCTACAGAGTAACGATGTCAAAAAGCCTGGATGATTAGAATGAAGGGATGAAGCTTCATTTATAGACCCGGAGGAATAGGAATCAACGGTTGAGAGAAGATATGAAGATCAACAGTTGAGGATGGTTGAGGAATGTGCAACCAGTGGAAATGTGACAAGTGTCCCAGCTCCATCATGAAAGGTGGGATGTGACAAAACTGATTGGAGAGTTAACTCCATTGACTGGTCTGTTAACAGAATTGATTGATCAGTTAGAAGAGTGGATTGTGGAACTGACTGGATTGATTGAGGATTTGACTCAACTGACAGGTTAGTTAACAGATTTGATTGATTGGTTAACTGACCTCTGATTGGAGAAGAAATAGGCCATGTGGGTGAGGGAAAATAAGATAATTAAATATTAAATATATTTAATTACATGTGCAACCTGATGATGTGGACAAGGTGAGGTGGAAAAGGTGAGGTGTAAAGGTGAGGTGGAATTTTGAATTTAGAACTTTAGGATAGAGGAAATAGGATTAATTAAATAATTTATGATTATTTAATTGTGAAGGACAAATGGAAGAATTTTAATTAAATAAATTGAATTTATTTAATTATGGAACAGTGAATCGATTAAATAAATTTAGAATATTTATTTAATTAATAGAAGAATGGAATAAATATTTAGAATATTTATTTAGGATGATTTGTGTCATTTTTAGGCATATACATTTTGCCCTTCTTTGATGCAATGCAGTTTACAGCGTTGCCTCAAAGAAATTGATAGTCTGAATGATGATACATGCCCCAGTTTGCCCCTGGTATAGGTTAAATGACGATAGGATGCCCCCTCGGGAGATTGGACGAGAAAAACGGCGAAAGTTTTGGAGACGGACGATCTCACGACGAGGAAGGGGTTAGGATAGGTTGGAGGAAAAGGGACGCGGTCAGGGATGCGGGAAGAAAACGGGAGGAAAAACAGACACGGGAAGTAGTCACAGTCATCACCTAGCCAGAATTAGGGTTTGGAGGCTATAAATAGGAGCTGGGTCCACAAGAATAGTCATTTGCACACTTGGTTGATCTGGATTGGAGAAAGAGAGCTCAGAGCAAACCTAGAGCAGCATGGCGGCCAGAGCAGCAGACATTCCACGCGAGGAGCACCGATTCGAGCGAGTCCGACGATTCGGGCGGCCAGCAGAGGCAGGACCCCCGGTATGTGCTTCGAAAAAATTCTCCTAGGGTCGAGTTTAGGTGTCATAAATGCTCGTAGAAAATAGGTGAAATGAATGCGCCGAAACGCAGAACGGCGCATATGCCTCGCGAAGCTGCGCTTTTGTGATTTCGCGGCGCATATGCCTGTTTCAGCGGCGCATGCGTGAAAGCTGCACATGTGTTCATTTTGGCAGCGCTTTCGTAATTAAGCGGCGCTTTTGTATTTTCCCCGCGCATGCGTGAAATGTAGCAGCGCATTTGTTAAAGTTGCGCATATGTGACTTCCTGCGGCGCACCCGTAATTTAGCGGCGCATACGTGGATTTATGCGGCGCATGCGTTAGAACGGCGCATATGTGGCCTGTAGCGGCGCATATGCATTTTTGCGGCGCATATGTTGATTGTTGCGGCGCATATACCAGAAATGGTGCATTTACCACCTGTAGTGGCGCATTTGCTTGGGATGGCAAATTACTTAGCCAAACTGATTCGATTAGCGTCCTGTTTGACGCAAGAATCGATGAGCTATCTCCGAGATTGCAGGAATCTAGTCAAGAGATGTAGTGTGCTGTTTTGATCAATTTGAAATGCTAAGTTTAGTTGATATAGTTCAATAGACATGTTGAGTATGGTATATGCGGCTTGAGACTGACGCCTTGCTTTGCGTGCTTGCAGGAGGAGATACGAGAGACTCTGCAGTCGAGGGAGACGTTCCCTATGCCTTTATTGCAGAGATACATGCTGACGGAGGCTGACAGAGTGGCGCTTGGTGCCATGGGATTAGATTATGTTTGCTTTATGCCCGAGGTGCGGGCGAACCGAGGACTGTTGACAGCTGCCGTGGAGAGATTCCACAGCGAGGACGGGACCTTCCACTTCCCTACTGGAGAGATGACTGTGACGCTGGAGGACGTCTATAGGATATTGCACTTGCCCGTGGTAGGCGAGTTGGTGGAGTACAACGCACAGCGGGACGCGGGACTCGCCGAGTGTCAGCGAGTATTTGACGATCCCGAGCTGGTGGGATAGGTCATCCCTTGGCAGGACATATACGACTGTTACGACTACTTCCCTGGGATTGTGGCTGGACTGATTGCGGGCGTTGTATGCCCAGACAGGAGATCGCACGGGTTCCCTATTGGATGGGGCAGGATCATGGAGCGGATGCTGACTGAGGGCACTCGATATGCGTGGGGACCTTGCGTGCTAGCCCACTTATATCATGACATGCATCAGGTGGTGTACCACCGCAGCACGAGTCTATCGGCTGGGGTGTTGCTGTTACAGTTTTGGATGTGGGAGCACATAGCGGTGACCAGGCCGATATGCGTCTTTGCTAGGCAGAGGGGAGAGCTGTATAGCTATGGCTACGCAGGAGTGATTTCCCAGCACAGGCTGGGGAAGCTGGAGTATTGGCGGCATACGTTGGATGGGATAGATGTGGTCGTCTGGCGACCATATCTGGACTGTGAGCCTTGGGATGATGAGGGAGATGAGCTGCCCTTTTGCTTTCAGACCAGGTGGTTGATAGGCCGGACACGGCACATCTTGGAGAGGTAGACGGTGGGCCGAGTACTGAGACAGTTCGGTAGGAGACAGGGCATGTCGCAGGGACAGGCCATGTTTGCAGGACACATGCAGAGAGGGTCCGATGGGGGCCGATGGCTTCTTATGAGGAGGCTCTGGCAGAGTTCTAGCAGTTGCCTTATGTGGCATGGGATATGAGGCGAGAGATTGCAGATGCGGGGGTTACACAGGAGTATGAGGATTGGATTACTGCACATCCATTCCCGAGATATTCAGGACCTGGCATGCTGGTTCCTCATATCGACAAGGCGGACTCAGAGGAGGAGGGAGAGGCTGGCCCAGGGCGGAGGGCCGCTAGAGGAGGACGAGGACGTGGTGGCCGAGCTGCAGAGAGGCCGAGGCAGCGGAGGAGGATAGACCGGGCTGGGCAGGCAGTGCCAGGACAGGGGGAGGGACAGCAGCAGGTGCAGCAGCAGGCACAGATGCCACCACCCTAGCAGGTACCAAAGCAGCAGGTGCCCCAACAGCAGGTGCCCCAGCAGCAGGGGCTAGGACAGGCAGAGGCAGCACAGGGGCCGGTGCAGGGTGAGGCACATGAGAGGACCATAGCCAGCCTGAGAGGACAGGTGCGGGAGCTGCAGGCACAGTTGAGGAGAGTGGAGAGGATGCGAGATACAGATGCAGCAGTGATCGCTGGTTTGACTCGCGAGCGAGACATGGCAGATGCCCGGGTACGCCTGATCCGAGTAGAGAGGGACACAGCAGTAGCTGCCATGGGCACAGATGCAGCGAGTACATTTTTGGTTGGGCAGGTGCAGCAGGCACAGGCACAGGTAGGCCAGTTACAGATGCAGTTGGCACAGGCGCAGACAGACTTAGCCAGAGTGCAGCAGCAGACACAGTACTACCGAGGCTTGTACCATGGTGCCGTGTCATCGAGCCAGAGGGCAGGGAGTTTCAGGACTCAGTCTGGGGTGGCTCACAGAGCAGGTCCATCCCAGTCAGGGGCATCCGTCATGGGACCTCAGCAGTCAGGAGCTGGCAGTGGTGGCCCACAGCCGTAGGGGTAGTCAGAGACCAGATTTTGTACATTTTGGGACATGTATCACCGTCTATTTAGATGTACATTGTATATGACACTTTGATTTTGAGAGAGATGGTGATATTGTATATTTGGACATCTTTGTATATGATAGTATGGATGATGATGCAGCTTTGTGTATCTATTGCATGCGTTTATGAGATGATTATTTCTATTGCATGATGTGGTTCTATTGCATAGTTAGATGGTTTATATGATGCTATATGAGAAATACTTTGATATGCTGCTATATGATGTCTATATGATTTAATGTGACAAATGAATGCAAAGTTAATATGATGTTCTTGTGATGATGCAAATGTATGTATATGAAACATGATTTCTATGTTATGATGCTGTATATGTGGTGTGTAAATGAGCTAATGCAGATGTGTGTATGGAACATGATTTCTATGTTATGATGTTGTATAGATATGTGAGATGCTACTGGATATTTATATGATGTAATGCTTTGAATGTATGCATTTGTAACATGAGTACTATGGGGTGATGTAACTATATATGTGATGCACTTAGCTATGTTGTTTGATTTTCTGGGCTTTTAAGATTAAGATGTGATGCAAATGTATTGGTGACCTGATGCATTGGATGGTGCATTCTACTAACCTACTCATGTGCATGACTAGTTTCTACGAATGATATGATATGCTCCTATATGCCTTGTTTTTGTGATGTCCAAATGTACTCTATCGACAGAAGAATGACATGATGGATAGAGGAATGGTTGCGAAAGAATGACTTAGGAATTTTTCTTGATATCGTTACTCTGCATAGTTTGAATGATGAGGACTGTATGGATGGGTGTATGGATATAGGACGGATGCTTTGCTTTTAGATTGCTTTATTTCATCATTGGGCATTTTGTTTTTGGTACTTTTCTGAAATGTTGTAAGTGAATACAAGCACCGAGGTATAATTGAACCAAGATGACCTGAGTATCGCTTACATGGATTGTGATTGAGCAAGTTAATACAAGCATCTAGTCAAAATTTGAATCTAGATGACCTGAGTACCTCTTGCGTTTCAACAAGCAAGGATTGCCCCCGTTCGTGTTAGACCTTTGATGTCCTCGATGATCTTTTGCCGATCACGTCCTAAGACAAGGCTTCACATTACTAAAGTTTAATCCCCAAATAGCAAACAAAGAAAGTAATCATGCCCCCATCATAGCATCTCTAGCTGTTGGCATCCTCAAGTAGCATAGGAAGGTATGATAGCAAAATCAAGACTCTGTAACTTAACCCTAGGTTCCAATCTACAAAAGCACATTTGTGTTGATAAGTGTTTATTTCTTGCCTTCATTTGCATAAAATCATTTAGAAGACCTTGGGTATTTGCTTTGTATTGGATAGGTTAAGATACTCATTGTCGGGATTTCCGCTTGAAGTGCGGGTGTTTGCTTGCATTTGCTTACCTGACGAGAAGGTTGCACTATCCTTATTGAGAAGATGGACCCTAAGGGACTGACCTAGTGCCTCGGGGGCTCATTGCTAAATGGCCTTGCCTACGTGACGACGCAGAGGCAATGTAGTTCGGGGTAAAACCCTAATGGACCATGGATGGACTAGAAGAAAGACGACAAGAATGAAGACAAGAGGGGAGACGAATGGGACTTTGGGAGAGATGGAAGCCTCGAGGGCGCATTAGAATAATGGCCTTGCCTACGTGACGGCGCAGAGGCAACGTAGTTCATGGATTCGGACCACAGATACTGACGAGAGACACTACGCTAGGCTCACTTCGAGGAGACGATATGGGACAAAACCTTGGTTGACAAGGCCACAAGCTGAGTATCAAGCCATGATAGGTAACTGTCAAGTGTTTACTGTGGGATGGATATGGGTCGAATGGGGAAAATAGAGGGAGAATGGGCTCAAGGTGATTGGATTCCCAAAGATGGAGAATGCGGTTTGTCACAAGTAACGCCTGTTTACCAGGTTTTCATCACTTGCTTTTATTTGCACGAGAAGCTAGAAAGTAACATGACGCCTGATTGCCAGGTTTTCATCAGGCTACCTATCCAAGGCGCCTGTTTGCCAGGTTTTCACCAAAGGACGATTTTTTTTTTTTTTTTGCATGCTTTCTATTTTTTTCAATTTGTTTGTATTTTCTCTTTGTAACTTTTGATGATTTTTTTTGATTTTATTGTGCCCCCTTGCATTGGGGTTCTCTTAGGTATAGAACCTGCGAAGGTGCATGCTGTTGATGGGATCATCAAACAACTCACCTTCTGATGTGGCCAACTGATATGCCTCCGATCCGTAAGCTGCTA
Source organism: Cunninghamia lanceolata (assembly GCA_027924645.1). Classification (NCBI taxonomy): domain Eukaryota; kingdom Viridiplantae; phylum Streptophyta; class Pinopsida; order Cupressales; family Cupressaceae; genus Cunninghamia; species Cunninghamia lanceolata. The sequence goes on along the minus strand of BSBN01000870.1, from coordinate 10,753,688 downwards.
CAATTACATAGGGTCCAAGCCAGTTAGGCTCGAACTTACCTTTCTTTTCTCTGTCCTGCTGATTACGAGGGTTCTCTTTTAGGACGAGGTCCCCAATCTTGAAGCATCTTGGTCTAACCTTGTGGTTGTAGCTTCTTGACATCATCTGTTGATAGGCTTTGAGATGGTCAAAAGCTTTCTGGTGTCGTTCCTCTAGCAGTTCTAGCTCTTGCAGTCTGGAGACTCTGTACTCTTCGTCTGATATGAGACCTTTCAACGACACCCGAAGGGAGGGGAGTTCGACCTCAATAGGAAGGATGGCTTCGGAACCATAGACGAGGGCGTAGGGTGTAGCACCTGTGGGAGTGCGTATGCTGGTTCGATAGGCCCACAGAGCGGGATTGAGCTGGACGTGCCAATCGCGACTGGCTTCATTGACAGTCTTCTTTAGGATTTTCAGAATGGTTTTGTTTGATGCCTCAGCTTGGCCGTTACCTTGGGGGTAATATGGGGTGGAGAAGCGATGTTGGATCTTGAACCGTTCACAAAGTTCCTGGACATCTTGATTTTTGAAAGGTCTCCCGTTATCCATTATGATGGATGAAGGGATGCCATATCGACAGATAATGTAATTCAGAATGAAAGAGGAAATTTGCTTTCCTGTGACGGTTGATAAGGGAACGGCTTCAATCCACTTTGTAAAGTATTCAGTAGCGGTTATGATGAATTTATGGCCGTTGGAAGAAGGCGGATGAATCTTTCCCACGAGGTCTAGTCCCCATTGGCAAAAGGGCCAGGGTGTCGTTAGCGGTCTCAACTCCTAAGCAGGTGCATGAATCAGGTTCCCATGTATCTGGCACTGTTTGCACTTTTTGACGAACTGATATGAATCCATTTCCATATTGGGCCAGTAATAACCCAAACGCATGAGTTTCTTAGCTAAGGAAGGACCGCTGGAGTGTGTTCCGCAGATCCCTTCGTGCACGTCTCGCAAGGCAGTTATAGATTCTTCCTGTTCTAGACAACGGAGTAAAGTACCATCCAGACCACGTCGGTAAAGGGTATTGGCGATAATGGTGTAACGGGAGGCTTGTCGGATGAAGGTTCGTTTTTGGTTGGAAGAGAGGTCCAAAGGAAGGATATTGTCCTTGAGGTAAGTGTAGGTCTTACCGTACCAAGGTGAATCAGATCCCACTAGGTGGCAGATGGAATGGGTTTCAAGGAGATCATAAGCCGGCTGTCGAATTGTTTCTACTAGGAACTCATACCGTGACTCCTGTTCAGGTATCTCAAGAAGAGAGGCTATGGTCGCCATTGCGTCGGCTGCTTTGTTCTCTATCCTGGGTATTTGCTCAAACGAGATGGTCCCAAAATGTTCTTTGAGATCGTCGGCCATTCGCTTGTATGGGATGAGCTTCTCATCTTTGGTCTGATACTCGTCATTGACCTGGTTTATGACAAGCTGAGAATCACCATAGACACGTAGTGCTTGAATTTTCCACTCAGTGGCCATCTTGAGACCAATTACCAAAGCCTCATACTCTGCTATATTGTTAGTGCATGGAAATAACAACCTGTAGGACTTTGGAATTGTGTCGCCTTGGGCAGTGATAAACAAGATACCTGCCCCCGATCCATGGTTGGTGTAAGACCCGTCGAAGTAGAGTTTCCAAGGAGATGTGGACAGAGTGAATAGAGATTCATCGGGGAACTCAAACTGCATTGGTGAAGTGTCCTGTAATGGTGCCTCAGCTAGTTGGTCTGCGATGATTTGCCCCTTGATGGCTTTTCTATCCACATACTCTATATCATATTCGCTAAGAAGCATAACCCATTTGGCTAGTCGTCCTGTGAGAGCTGCTTTGCTGAGAAGATATTTTAGTGGGTCGATCTTGGCAATGAGTTTGACAGGATGTACCAACATGTAGTGTCGGAGTTTTTGTGAGGCAAAAACCACCGCAAGGCATGAACGTTCCACCTGTGAGTACTGCAGCTCGTAGCCCACTAAGGTTCGACTGATATAGTACACAGCTCTTTCCTTGTTCTCATAGTCTTGCTGCGCTAGGAGAGCCCCAAGAGCAGTAGGTGTAGCGGATATGTAGAGAATCAAAGGTTTTCCTTGGATCGGAGGCATGAGTATAGGAGGATTCGTGAGGTACTCCTTGAGCTTGTTGAATGCCTCTTCGCACTGCTCATCCCATTTAAATGGAACGTTCTTATGTAGGAGGTGGCTGAAAGGATGGCACTTGTCGGCCAACTGTGAGATGAACCTGCGGATGGCCTGTAGCTTGCCCTGTAAGGATCTCAACTGTGTTAGAGTTTTGGGCGGAGGCATGTCCATGATTGCCTTGACCTTGGCCGGGTCTACCTCTATGCCGTTTGCTGACACGATGAAGCCTAGCAGCTTGCCTGATGTGACCCCAAACACACATTTCTTCGGGTTCAATTTTACTTGGAATTGGTCCAACCGTTGGAAGACTTTCTCTAATGTGTCCAAGTGTGAGTCCCTGGTGAGTGATTTTGCCAAGATGTCGTCAACATAATCTTCCATGGTCACATGCATCATGTCGTGGAATATAGTTGTCATGGCCTGCTGGTATGTAGCACCTGCATTTTTCAGCCCAAACGGCATGACATTCCAGCAAAAAGTACCCCATGGACAAGTGAAAGCAGTTTTGTACTGATCCTCTGGTGCTATTTTGATCTGGTTGTACCCTGAGAATCCATCCATAAGTGACAACATTGTATGTCTCGCCGTGAGGTCGACTATGATATCGATGTTAGGCAAGGGAAAGTCATCTTTGTGGCATGCTTTGTTTAAGTCTCTAAAATTGTTGCATAGTCGAACCCTGCCGTCTGGTTTAGACACCGGTACGATGTTTGATATCCATTCGGGGTAATCAATGGCCCTGATGAACCCCACGTCTAACAATTTCTTGAGTTCTTCCTTGACCAGGAGGGCAATATGGGGATGCATTTTTCTCAGTTTTTGCTTTACGGGTTTCACCCCTGGATCCAATGGCAAGTGATGTAGAATCAGGTTTGGGTCCAAACCTGGCATGTCGGCATATGACCAAGCAAAACTGCCTCTCTTCTTTTTAAAGAATGGTACAAACCTGGTTTTCTCAGGTGGCGTGAGAGATTTTGCAAAGTGGATTATCTTAGGCTGCTCTTCAGATCCAATGTTCACTGGCTCTGTTGGCTCTACCACGATCTGTGACCTTTCTTGATACATGTCACTTGGGAGGGTGTCAAGCAATCCATCGTCAGGTGCCACAGTTGGGTTTTCACCTTTAGATACGTCCTTTCTTTTTACTGTTTTATGATCTGACACTGCCGCATGGCAGTTTTCACCGTCAGATCCCTTTTTGATCTTTACATTTTTGCGACTAGAAGGCTTGGCACCCTCCCCAAAGTATGCTACAGTATTGAGTTCGATAGTGAAACCGGCTTTATGATCTCCTTTTGGTAAATGATCTCGAAGTCCCATATAGTCAATGTAGGCATCATCGTTCTGGAACACATCTAATTGAGGGGTCCCTTTCAGGTCCCAGTCAATAAGCTCAGGGTGTAAGAGGGGAAGGGAGTCGGATGAAAGACCTGATTCGTTGATAGTGTGGATGGAAATACTAGGAGCACAGGTGGGAGTAGTGTTCTGGGTGGTACTTTCTTCCAGGTTGTTTATCGCAATGGAATCTATACTTTCCTCGAAAGCCATAACTTCAGGGAGGGGCAAATCAGACTCCAGTGGTCTGTCCCGTTGCGTTTGTCTCTCATGATATGGGCTAAGGGTTTGGATGGTATCAATCTCCTTGTCATCGTAGGAGTGTTCTGTCAGCTGACATCGTTACTCTGCAGAAATATCACCAGCGCGCCTTTGGCACCCATTTGTCATTCACAAGCTTGAGATCACCATTGTTGCATTGGAGCTCACCTTCCTTGCATGTCACACTATAGCCGTTCACCATCGACTTCCTCCAACAGCTTTTAAAAGATTGCACTCTCTGAGGGCTCATCTCATCTGCGAAAGGATGATTCGTGATAGGCGAACAACAGAAGTTTCGAAACGGAAGAGGTGGGCGCCAAAAATGTGAGGGTAAAATAGTGCATCAATCAAATGAATAACAAATGACCCAAACATCAACAGAATAGTGAAACAAAGAAGATTCAAATGAACAAAGCAATGAACAAACACAACAAACCTCTTCCGTTTTGAAACTTCTGTTGTTCGCCTATCACGAATCGTCCTTTCGCAGATGAGATGAGCCCTCAGAGAGTGCAATCTTTTAAAAGCTGTTGGAGGAAGTCGATGGTGAACGGCTATAGTGTGACATGCAAGGAAGGTGAGCTCCAATGCAACAATGGTGATCTCAAGCTTGTGAATGACAAATGGGTGCCAAAGGCGTGCTGGTGATATTTCTGCAGAGTAACGATGTCAAAAAGCCTGGATGATTAGAATGAAGGGATGAAGCTTCATTTATAGACCCGGAGGAATAGGAATCAACGGTTGAGAGAAGATATGAAGATCAACGATTGAGGATGGTTGAGGAATGTGCAACCAGTGGAAATGTGACAAGTGTCCCAGCTCCATCATGAAAGGTGGGATGTGACAAAACTGATTGGAGAGTTAACTCCATTGACTGGTCTGTTAACAGAATTGATTGATCAGTTAGAAGAGTGGATTGTGGAACTGACTGGATTGATTGAGGATTTGACTCAACTGACAGGTTAGTTAACAGATTTGATTGATTGGTTAACTGACCTCTGATTGGAGAAGAAATAGGCCATGTGGGTGAGGGAAAATAAGATAATTAAATATCAAATATATTTAATTACATGTGCAACCTGATGATGTGGACAAGGTGAGGTGGAAAAGGTGAGGTGTAAAGGTGAGGTGGAATTTTGAATTTAGAACTTTAGGATAGAGGAAATAGGATTAATTAAATAATTTATGATTATTTAATTGTGAAGGACAAATGGAAGAATTTTAATTAAATAAATTGAATTTATTTAATTATGGAACAGTGAATCGATTAAATAAATTTAAAATATTTATTTAATTAATAGAAGAATGGAATAAATATTTAGAATATTTATTTAGGATGATTTGTGTCATTTTTAGGCGTATACATTTTGCCCCTCTTTGATGCAATGTAGTTTACAGCGTTGCCTCAAAGAAATTGATAGTCTGAATGATGATACATGCCCCAGTTTGCCCCTGGTATAGGTTAAATGACGATAGGATGCCCCCTCGGGAGATTGGACGGGAAAAACGGCGAAAGTTTTGGAGACGGACGATCTCACGACGAGGAAGGGGTTAGGATAGGTTGGAGGAAAAGGGACGCGGTCAGGGATGCGGGAAGAAAATGGGAGGAAAAACGGACACGGGAAGTAGTCACAGTCATCACCTAGCCAGAATTAGGGTTTGGAGGCTATAAATAGGAGCTGGGTCCACAAGAATAGTCATTTGCACACTTGGTTGATCTGGATTGGAGAAAGAGAGCTTAGAGCAAACCTAGAGCAGCATGGCGGCCAGAGCAGCAGACATTCCACGCGAGGAGCACCGATTCGAGCGAGTCCGACGATTCGGGCGGCCAGCAGAGGCAGGACCCCCGGTATGTGCTTCGAAAAAATTCTCCTAGGGTCGAGTTTAGGTGTCATAAATGCTCGTAGAAAATAGGTGAAATGAATGCGCCGAAACGCAGAACGGCGCATATGCCTAGCGAAGCTGCGCTTTTGTGATTTCGCGGCGCATATGCCTGTTTCAGCGGCGCATGCGTGAAAGCTGCGCATGTGTTCATTTTGGCAGCGCTTTCGTAATTAAGCGGCGCTTTTGTATTTTCACCGCGCATGCGTGAAATGTAGCAGCGCATTTGTTAAAGTTGCGCATATGTGACTTCCTGCGGCGCACCCGTAATTTAGCGGCGCATACGTGGATTTATGCGGCGCATGCGTTAGAACGGCGCATATGTGGCCTGTAGCGGCGCATATGCATTTTTGCGGCGCATATGTTGATTGTTGCGGCGCATATACCAGAAATGGCGCATTTACCACCTGTAGTGGCGCATTTGCTTGGGATGGCAAATTACTTAGCCAAACTGATTCGATTAGCGTCCTGTTTGACGCAAGAATCGATGAGCTATCTCTGAGATTGCAGGAATCTAGTCAAGAGATGTAGTGTGCTGTTTTGATCAATTTGAAATGCTAAGTTTAGTTGATATAGTTCAATAGACATGTTGAGTATGGTATATGCGGCTTGAGACTGACGCCTTGCTTTGCGTGCTTGCAGGAGGAGATACGAGAGACTCTGCAGTCGAGGGAGACGTTCCCTATGCCTTTATTGCAGAGATACATGCTGACGGAGGCTGACAGAGTGGCGCTTGGTGCCATGGGATTAGATTATGTTTGCTTTATGCCCGAGGTGCGGGTGAACCGAGGACTGTTGACAGCTGCCGTGGAGAGATTCCACAGCGAGGACGGGACCTTCCACTTCCCTACTGGAGAGATGACTGTGACGCTGGAGGACGTCTATAGGATATTGCACTTGCCCGTGGTAGGCGAGTTGGTGGAGTACGACGCACAGCGGGACGCGGGACTCGCCGAGTGTCAGCGAGTATTTGACGATCCCGAGCTGGTGGGACAGGTCATCCCTTGGCAGGACATATACGACTGTTACGACTACTTCCCTGGGATTGTGGTTGGACTGATTGCGGGCGTTGTATGCCCGGACAGGAGATCACACGGGTTCCCTATTGGATGGGGCAGGATCATGGAGCGGATGCTGACTGAGGGCACTCGATATGCGTGGGGACCTTGCGTGCTAGCCCACTTATATCATGACATGCATCAGGTGGTGTACCACCGCAGCACGAGTCTATCGGCTGGGGTGTTGCTGTTACAGTTTTGGCTGTGGGAGCACATAGCGGTGACTAGGCCGATATGCGTCTTTGCTAGGCAGAGGGGAGAGCCGTATAGCTATGGCTACGCAGGAGTGATTTCCCAGCACAGGCTGGGGAAGCTGGAGTATTGGCGGCATACATTGGATGGGATAGATGTGGTCGTCTGGCGACCATATCTGGACTGCGAGCCTTGGGATGATGAGGGAGATGAGCTGCCCTTTTGCTTTCAGACCAGGTGGTTGATAGGCCGGACACGGCACATCTTGGAGAGGCAGACGGTGGGCCGAGTACTGAGACAGTTCGGCAGGAGACAGGGCATGCCGCAGGGACAGGCCATGTTTGCACGGACACATGCAGAGAGGGTCCGATGGGGGCCGATGGCTTCTTATGAGGAGGCTCTGGCAGAGTTCCAGCAGTTGCCTTATGTGGCATGGGATATGAGGCGAGAGATTGCAGATGCGGGGGTTACACAAGAGTATGAGGATTGGATTACTGCACATCCATTCCTGAGATATTCAGGACCTGGCATGCTGGTGCCTCGTATCGATGAGGCGGACTCAGAGGAGGAGGGAGAGGCTGGCCCAGGGTGGAGGGCCGCTAGAGGAGGACGAGGACGTGGTGGCCGAGCTACAGAGAGGCCGAGGCAGCGGAGGAGGATAGACCGGGCTGGGCAGGCAGTGCCAGGACAGGGGGAGGGACAGCAGCAGGTGCAGCAGCAGGCACAGATGCCACCACCCCAGCAGGTACCACAGCAGCAGGTGCCCCAGCAGCAGGTGCCCCAGCGGCAAGGGCTAGGACAGGCAGAGGCAGCACAGGGGCCAGTGCAGGGTGAGGCACATGAGAGGACCATAGCCAGCCTGAGAGGATAGGTGCGGGAGCTGCAGGCACAGTTGAGGAGAGTGGAGAGGATGCGAGATACAGATGCAGCAGTGATCGCTGGTTTGACTCGCGAGCGAGACATGGCAGATGCCCAGGTACGCCTGATCCGAGTAGAGAGGGACACAACAGTAGCTGCCATGGGCACAGATGCAGCGAGTACATTTTTGGTTGGGCAGGTGCAGCAGGCACAGGCACAGGTAGGCCAGTTGCAGACGCAGTTGGCACAGGCGCAGACAGACTTAGCCAGAGCGCAGCAACAGGCACAGTACTACCGAGGCTTGTACCATGGTGCCGTGTCATCGAGCCAGAGGGCAGGGAGTTTCAGGACTCAGTCTGGGGTGGCTCACAGAGCAGGTCCATCCCAGTCAGGGGCATCCGTCATGGGACCTCAGCAGTTAGGAGCTGGCAGTGGTGGCCCACAGCCGCAGGGGTAGTCAGAGACCAGATTTTGTACATTTTGGGACATGTACCCCATGGACAAGTGAAAGCGGTTTTGTGCTGATCCTCTGGTGCTATTTTGATCTGGTTGTACCCTGAGAATCCATCCATAAGTGACAACATTGTATGTCTCGCCGTGAGGTCGACTATGATATCGATGTTAGGCAAGGGAAAGTCATCTTTGTGGCATGCTTTGTTTAAGTCTCTAAAATCGTTGCATAGTCGAACCCTGCCGTCTGGTTTAGACACCGGTACGATGTTTGATATCCATTCGGGGTAATCAATGGCCCTGATGAACCCCACGTCTAACAATTTCTTGAGTTCTTCCTTGACCAGGAGGGCAATATGGGGATGCATTTTTCTCAGTTTTTGCTTTACGGGTTTCACCCCTGGATCCAATGGCAAGTGATGTAGAATCAGGTTTGGGTCCAAACCTGGCATGTCGGCATATGACCAAGCAAAACTGCCTCTCTTCTTTTTAAAGAATGGTACAAACCTGGTTTTCTCAGGTGGCGTGAGAGATTTTGCAAAGTGGATTATCTTAGGCTGCTCTTCAGATCCAATGTTCACTGGCTCTGTTGGCTCTACCACGATCTGTGACCTTTCTTGATACATGTCACTTGGGAGGGTGTCAAGCAATCCATCGTCAGGTGCCACAGTTGGGTTTTCACCTTCAGATACGTCCTTTCTTTTTACTGTTTTATGATCTGACACTGCCGCATGGCGGTTTTCACCGTCAGATCCCTTTTTGATCTTTACATTTTTGCGACTAGAATGCTTGGCACCCTCCCCAAAGTATGCTATAGTATTGAGTTCGATAGTGAAACCGGCTTTATGATCTCCTTTTGGTAAATGATCTCGAAGTCCCATATAGTCAATGTAGGCATCATCGTTCTGGAACACATCTAATTGAGGGGTCCCTTTCAGGTCCCAGTCAATAAGCTCAGGGTGTAAGAGGGGAAGGGAGTCAGATGAAAGACCTGATTCGTTGATAGTGTGGATGGAAATACTAGGAGCACAGGTGGGGGTAGTGTTCTGGGTGGTACTTTCTTCCAGGTTTTTTATCGCAATGGAATCTATACTTTCCTCGAAAGCCATAACTTCAGGGAGGGGCAAATCAGACTCCAGTGGTCTGTCCCGTTGCGTTTGTCTCTCATGATATGGGCTAAGGGTTTGGATGGTATCAATCTCCTTGTCATCGTAGGAGTGTTCTGTCAGCTCGTCCCATTCATACTGATTGGAATCATCTGAATCTGCGTCACTATCCTCTTGGAGTGTTTGAATTGTCTCCACTAGGCAGGCATTTTCTTTGGCTTTACCTTTACCTTTGTAGCCTAGGCCAGTCGTGTTTCTAGCTGAAGAGGAGGAAGAGGGTTGTATAGGTTCGATGATCCCCTCTTTTCTGAGGCCGATAGGGCCTTGTCCTTCATATCCCATCCTATGCAAGATGGTTTCACTTCACCCATAGAGCTCTGTAGGGAGTCTGGGTGGATCTTGGGGTGTGTTTTCTTCTTCGGCATAGAGCCATTATAAGAGATCTCGCTCCTCTGATTCATCGGATAAGGTCCCCCATTTTACAAAGGGGTTTACGGGAGTTGTAGGAGGAGCAGAGGGCTTTGGAAAATGCCTGGGTTGATGCTTGGGCTGGCCAAAGGAGCGAGGGGACAAGGGCATTTTTGCAAGGTTGAGGCTGTGCTCAATCTGGTATTCCCCCACGCCATTTTCTTTTATGGTGATTTTCATTGGTTTGGGCTGTGAAGAGGAAGCTTCGGCAGTATGGTCTTGTGGCGGAGTAGGGGAGATATGGGCTCGGTTGTTGGGAATGACACATTCAGGTTTGGCTTGGAATGAGTTGCAATGCTAGTAGGGGTCGGGGTCGCCGTGTATGGTGACCTGCTTGCCATCGTGTGGGAACTTTATGCATTGATGGTAGGTGGAGGGGATAGCTTTCATGGCGTGGATCCATGGTCTCCCTAGTAGAATATTGTAAGCAAGCTCCCGATCAAGGACTTGGCACACCACATCTTTAATTACCGGTCCCACTTGAATGGGTAGGACAACCGTGCCCTTCGTGGTGCGTTCCTCCTCGTCATAGGCTTTTATGGTAATCTTTCTCCGTGGATCCACTGCCTATTCAGAGAACCCCAATGCAAGGACTAGCTTCAAAGTGCAAATATTCAAACCGGCACCCCCATCAATGAGAACCCTCTTGATGCGGTGCCTGTGTACGAATGCGACAATGTGTAGAGGAGTGTTGTGGGGTTGAGACATGGAAAGGTCATCTTGTTCTGTGAATGATATGGAAGGGGAGGATGTCAAATTACCCACCATGGTTTGAAACTTTTCTTGGGCTAGGTTAGTGGGGACAGTAGTCTCCACTAAGGCTTTCTCAAGAATCTCCTTATGAGAAGGAGATAGACGCAGGAGCTCCAATATAGAAATATGAGCCGAAGTCTTTTGCAATTGGTCGATGACATTATATGGGCGGGGGTTGGATGGAGATGGCGACGACCTTGGAGGAGTGGTGTTGATCGTGACTCTACCACTGCGGGTAATTATACTACAACCAGTTCCGTTAGGTCCTGGTTGTTGGTTGGGGGATATGACGTTGACTTGCGGAACATGCTCAGAAATGCAGTTAATGGTGTACTCAAAGGGAACGCTTGCATAGTTAGCATTACTCGACCCACTGTTCTGGTTTGGCCTGTTACGATTGTTGTCATTATTGTTATGGCCATTGGAGTTGTTGCCATTGTGACCATTGTTGTGGTTGTAACCATTGTTGTTGTGGCCGCCGTTGTGATTGTTGTTATACGGCCGGTTGTGGTTTAGGAGAGGATCTCGGTAGGCCACATGAGATTCATTGGAGGTATGCTGTTGTGTTCCTCCAAGATTCTGGTCCAGTATATCTTGTATGACGTTCTTAAGACGGATGCAATTATTGGTTGTGTGCCCCCTTCCTCGATGATACTCGCAATAGTCTGTGTCCTTCCAATAGGGAGGTTTGACTATAGGCTCATAGTCACTTGTTGGCGGTAGAGAAATTTCATTGTTAGCCAACAACTTCCTGAGAGCAGACTCTTGAGATTCTCCTAACGGCGTGAATTTTCTCCTTGGATTCGAATTGAACCAAGGTCTAGATTCCCGAGGGGGTGGCTTGTTGAGTGCACCATTATTTGCTTCTTCCTTAAGAGTGAATATGGGTTGTTGTTTAGGGGCTGCCGCCTTGGCATCCACTACTCCATCGTTGACCACATTCTTGTTCTTGGTCCAAAACTTTGACTTGTCAGTTGTGTAATTGGAAGGAGGTGTGTCCTTGTAGAGCTTAAGAGTTCCTTTAGCGATCATAGCTTTCTCAATGAATAGCCCCATTTCGATGACTTTGGTGAATGAGGTAGGGCATTGTATCTGAATTTGATAGCTAAGATCGGGATTCAAATTGTGGACAAACATTTCCAATAGTTGTTTCTCAGGCATGTCGTAAGAACACTTGCTAGCTAGCTGTCGCCATCGTTGTAAGAAGGTGGCGAAAGACTCACCACCTTTTTGTTTGGTGTTGCATAGGTCTAGCATAGATACTTCGTGTTCTATGTTGTAAGAGAAGTGCGTTATGAATTTATTGACAAGTTCATCAAAAGTTTTGATTCCTGGTGGAAGACGCGAGAACCACTCCATAGCTTGACCCCCTAAAGATCTTGGGAATAGTCTCATTAAGTAGGTCTCGTTGTGAGCTACTTCTAAACATGCTGCAGTGAATTCCCTGATATGATCTCTAGGGTCCCCCTTCCCTTTGTATTTGTCAAATTTTGGGATTCCAAACTGAAAGGGGAAAGGTTTCATGACCACACTTCTGTCAAAGGGGTATGGTGCTATATCTTCCAAGGAGTAGTTCTTGGAACTGGTGCCGATCTTAAGGTTGGAGATTTCTAGCTTTAGACTCTAAATTTGTTGTCTCACATCCGCTATAGGAGCATTTTGATCTATGTGTTGTTTTCCTCTTTCATTGGCCTGGGGGACCATGTCATTTGTGCCTCTCTCATGTGCCTTTGGGGCTGTGTCATTTGTGTCCCTCTCATGTTCATTGTCTGCATTTTCCATGATGGAGCTAATGTCAAAGTCTGCGGGGAGTTTGAGTCCGAGACTAGCAAGATGATGGAAATATTTGGTGGGATCCTCAAGGAGTACTCGCTCCACTAGGCGTTGGAATTTGCTATCTTGCATGTGTGCCACTAATTCTTCACGAGAAAATTCTTCATCATCATCGCGTGGTGGGGCGATGTGATCGGAAGGGTCGGCCATTTCAGTTAGCTTGTTGTACTGGGATCGAGTAAGAACCATGCAAGGTGGGGTGGGACGAAATGGACAAGGATTAGAAATTTTGGCAAGGTGTCGACTAAGACTGTAATGAATGGGATATCTAGGACAAGACTTGGACAAAGGGTTCTCTCGCTCAATGACTTCAGGTAAGACGGTTGACACAAGACTCTAGCCACTAGCAAGGGTAGTCGATACCAATCTCACTGTGTAGGGCTTAGTCGTTCAACAAGACTACTAGCAAAAGGTACTGTGACCTACTAGGCTTACGTGAATTCACTAAAGAAGGACCTATGTCGAATCGGTATGGGACAGAATGACGATGGGGTAAGAGTGACTAGGACAGAAGGTGACGGGGACGACCGTCGAAAGAGAGAGAAATGGGTGAAATGGATGAAAACTGACTGCAAGGTTGATTCTGACCTCAGAAAATGAAACTAGGCTGAAATGGGTACTCCGAACAACTGACGAAAATTTCTCAAAAATAGAGCAGATGCTCACTGTCACACATGCGTAGAAATAGATGCGCAACAAGAATAGGTAAATGCGCAGTAAGTCGTTGTATATGCGCCGCTCTGGTGAGGTATGTATGCGCGGTAACAGTGTGCAAATGCGCAGCGGAAAAGTATATGCGCAGCAGGTCGGTGTATATGCGCAGCAAGTCGCTGTAAAAGCGCAACAGAACAGTGTATATGCGCAGCAGAAAGGTACAAAAGCACCGTAAGTCGGTACAAAAGCGCAGCAAGTCGCTGTATATGCACCGCAGAAATGGATATATGCGCAGTTCTGGTATTTTTGGGCAAATTTTTGGGATTTTTCTCTATTTTTTGGTACTTTTTTGGCTGGAATAAGTCTTCCTGATCTGATTTTATGAATTAATTTAGCAAGAAAACACAGCAAGCACAAAGAGTATTTTGTAGTTTTCCATTGTTTTTGTAGTTTTTTGACTCTATTTTGGACAAAAGCAAGTACAAAATCCTAGGCGAGAAATGGATTATAAGGGAGTTGGGCCACTAAAACAAGAGGTTTGTAATTCAGGCAACCGTTCAAGTGGTTACACGTGCGGTGGCGCTACTCTCCGTTATGGAGTCTCCCAGCCTCACAGGGTTGCGCCTGAGAGGGTTTTGGGGGAGGTTGGCCGTCGGTGTAACATAACAGCACTTGTTGCAGGAGGTTTTCACCTCAAGCACAATTTATTTTAAGTGGCTCGGTAGGGCTTGGCGTTAGCCTGTTACCACTCAGGGTCGTTCCCACTTGGACAAGCATGCATCCAAGGGCAGGCCCCTCCTAAAGGTTAAACAAGTAGAATGACAAGTCTGGCACTCTGATCACCCAGAAGAGGGGAGAGCATAAGCCTATTGTCATTCGCAAGCACAGAATACACTGATTAATCCACCCTAGTTAAAAAGATAAAAACTAAATGGGCTAAGCTAGTCAAACAAAACTTTGAAGTGATTTCGACAATATTGCAGTGGTTCAATTTTAAGTCCCAGAAAGCAGTTGTGAGTTCAATTTTAAGTCCACGTTGCGCGAGATTGTTAACTTTGAAATTCAGGTCTCACGATATAGCAATAGTTCATTTTAACTTCAAAATGCAGTTGTGAGTTCAATTTTAAGTCCACGTTGCACGAGATTGTTAACTTTGAAATTCAGGTCTCACGATATAGCAATGGTTCATTTTAACTTCAAAATGCAGTTGTGAGTTCAATTTTAAGTCTTAGATAGCAATAACTTGGAAGTTTGTTTGCAATGCAAGCATGAAATAAACCAGTTACTTCCTCCCTAATTAAGACTAGATGAAGATTTGTAATGAACAACCATTTTACTCTTTCCCAGAAAATGAAATGTGAGCTTAGTTAGATGCGACTACATGTAACTGAACCTGAGCCTAACCTGCAAAACCGCTCCAGCAAACACCTGCAAAAGGGTTAGCGTTAGCAAAATACTCTAAAAAAAAGTGCTAAAACCTGAGCTAGTTACAAATGCGCAGCTTCAGTGATCAAATGCGCAGAAGTGATCACAGAAGTGCAACATTAACGAATGCGCTGTAAAAATGAACATATGCGCCGTTAAAATAAACAGATGCGCAGTTTTAACGTATGCGCAGCAATAGTCGTTATAAGCGCCGTAACAGACAACAGATGCACCATTTTAACGTATGCGCAGCAATATTGTATGAAAGCGCAGCTAGAATCAACAAATGCGCAGTTTCAACAAAAGCGCAGCAACAGTCTATAAAAGCGCAGTTACAGTCAACAAATGTGCAGTTTTACAAAAGCGCCATAACAGTCTTCAAAAGCACCGTAAAAATGAACAGATGCGCCGAAAGAACCTGTGCGTGACTCTGCGGGGCCTGTACGGAACCTACCTTCAAAAAAGCTCAAAAACGGTAAAATAAAGGGGTAACGGCCGCACGGTGGGCGCCAAAAATGTGAGGGTAAAATAGTGCATCAATCAAATGAATAACAAATGACCCAAACATCAATAGAATAGTGAAACAAAGAAGATTCAAATGAACAAAGCAATGAACAAACACAGCAAACCTCTTCCGTTTCGAAACTTCTGTTGTTCGCCTATCACGAATCGTCCTTTCGCAGATGAGATGAGCCCTCAGAGAGTGCAATCTTTTAAAAGCTGTTGGAGGAAGTCGATGGTGAACGGCTATAGTGTGACATGCAAGGAAGGTGAGCTCCAATGCAACAATGGTGATCTCAAGCTTGTGAATGACAAATGGGTGCCAAAGGCGCGCTGGTGATATTTCTGCAGAGTAACGATGTCAAAAAGCCTGGATGATTAGAATGAAGGGATGAAGCTTCATTTATAGACCCAAGGGAATAGGAATCAACGGTTGAGAGAAGATATGAAGATCAACAGTTGAGGATGGTTGAGGAATGTGCAACCAGTGGAAATGTGACAAGTGTCCCAGCTCCATCATGAAAGGTGGGATGTGACAAAACTGATTGGAGAGTTAACTCCATTGACTAGTCTGTTAACAGAATTGATTGATCAGTTAGAAGAGTGGATTGTGGAACTGACTGGATTGATTGAGGATTTGACTCAACTGACAGGTTAGTTAACAGATTTGATTGATTGGTTAACTGACCTCTGATTGGAGAAGAAATAGGCCATGTGGGTGAGGGAAAATAAGATTATTAAATATTAAATATATTTAATTACATGTGCAACCTAATGATGTGGACAAGGTGAGGTGGAAAAGGTGAGGTGTAAAGGTGAGGTGGAATTTTGAATTTAGAACTTTAGGATAGAGGAAATAGGATTAATTAAATAATTTATGATTATTTAATTGTGAAGGACAAATGGAAGAATTTTAATTAAATAAATTGAATTTATTTAATTATGGAACAGTGAATCGATTAAATAAATTTAGAATATTTATTTAATTAATAGAAGAATGGAATAAATATTTAGAATATTTATTTAGGATGATTTGTGTCATTTTTAGGCGTATATAGCTGGCATCAACAAAGTTTTTGGGTTCCACTTTTGATAACAAACACAATTTTACTTGCTCATGTGTCTTAGCAAGCCTTCTCCTTGTCTGTACACCCTCATCCTTATCTCCAACGATCTAATCTATTGAGTGGTTCTTTTGAACATACTTTGCTAGAGTCTTAGGCATCTACTCTAGTTCTTGTTCATTTTCTTATTTCACTTATTCCTTATTATCTATAACACATGGAAATATTTCAGATTCAGAGTCCTCTGATTCATGTGAGATCTGATATAGGTCTTCATCTACCTTGACATTTGTGCCTTCAATCATCTTTCCCAACCTCTTGTTGTAGCATCTATAAGCCTTGCTTTTGGTTGAGTATTCGAGAAAGATTCCTTCATCACTTCTTGAATCAAACTTTCCTAGGTCTTCTTCATGTCTTCTCATATAGTATTTCCTACCAAAGATCCTAAAGTATCTGACTATGGGAGGTTTTCGACACCATAGCTCATAATGAGTCTTAGTGTCGTTGACCCTCAATTGCACTTTGTTAATTAGATAGACACCAGTATGAACTACATCCTTCCAGTACATATCAAGCAGATATACATCTTTCAACATTGCCCTAGACATCTCTTGCATAGTCCTATTCTTTCTTTCCACTACCCCATTTTGCTGAGGTATCCTAGGAGCTGACAGATGTCTCCTAATACCATGATCTTCACAAAATCTTTCAAATTCATTTCAAGTAAATTCACCTCCTCTATCAGACTTCAAGCATTTGATCTTAGCATCTACTTCATTCTCAACCATAGCTTTAAACACTTTAAATTTATCAAAGGGGATCTTATTTTTCTCTTAAGAAAGTAACCCAAGTCATTCTAGAATAATCATCAATAAGAAACATGAAATACCTCTCACGTTGTTGACTCTTTACTCTTGTAGGGCCACATAGATCAGTGTGAATCAACTCTAATGGCTTTGAAGAAAAATACTCCTTGCTTTTGAAGTTTGTCTTTGTCTGCTTTCCCATTTGAAATTATCTGCATACTGCATTTGTAGGCTTGATTATCTTAGGTATATCTCTTATTGCATGAGTAGAACTGATCATTACCATATTATCAAAATTGTTGTGTCCCATTCTCTTATGCCATAGCCAACATTCACTTGATTGGGCTAACAAACATGTTCTTCCATTTACCTCCTTCAGGTGATAAATGTCACCATATGTCTTGATACCTTCAACAACTAATTTTCTAGACCCTGCCTTCCTAATATTACAACCGTTGGCATGAAAGGTGAGATTATACCGTTTCCTACACATCTAATTGACAATGAGAAGATTGTATTTTAGCCCTTTGACATAGAGGACATCCTCAATCTTTTGCTTCCCATCAATAGTTATAGCACCTTTTCCACAGATCTGTGCTGACTCATCACCACCAAAATGAACAGCACCACTATTTGACTTCTCAAGGCTCATAAACTTCTCCTTGTCACCACTCATATGATTTGAGCATCCACTATCAATTACTGAAGCCTTGGATTCTTCTCTTGCATTAAAGGGAGTCCATACAACCATTGATCTTTCATTGTTTTGATTTGTTTCCAAGGTATCAGTCTTCTCACATGTTTTAGCATCATCCTTTTTGTTACCAACATTCAGGGCCATGAAAAGTATTTCATCATTTGAATCATCATGATCCTCATCTTCTAAAAACTAATTACTTTCTATGGAATACGAACTTCTCTTGAGCTTGTCTCTTTTGTTATTACCCCTTGATTATTTGAAAGGACATTTAGAAGCAAAATGACCAACCTTTCCAAAATTGAAACATTTGAAGGGTAACTTACCTTTGTATTTTCTAGTACCTGTCTTTAGTCTTCTTACAAATTTGCTTCAACTTCATCAGAGCTCTCATCTTCATTAGCAACTACCTCTTTTGTCTTCCTATAATATTTTTTTGGCTGACTTGTAGATGTATTTTTGATGTTTTATCTGGCAGAAAATAAATGTAAGCAATTTAATATCACGTATAAATAGTGAATCAAATTGAGTGAGGTAAAGTGTGATTACAAGTTGATTGAAAATATCACAAGTAGATAAAAGGCAAAATGAATGCATTGTTTATGTGTGACTGAAGGAGAAAGAGTAGAATATGTTGATCTTGTCTTGATTCATCTTGAAGACATATTTGTGATAGTAATCAAGTGTAGAGTGTGCCTGACTAATCAAATCATTAGAAGAAAGTGTGAAGAGGCATAAGTGTAATCATCAAATGTGTGAGTTTCAATGTCAGTTTTCAGACAGTAGAAGGACTATCATATTGTAATCTTTTGTAAACGTGTTCTCATTTTAGGGAGTAGTAGATTCCTTGGGAGTGACCCTAAATCAAAGTTGTTTAGGAAGTAGTAGCTTCCTTGGGTTGTAGCCCTAAAACAAAGTTGTTATTTGAGCTTCATATATTGTGAATTAATCCTCACTGTGGTTTTTCCCTTCTAGGGTTTTCCACATATATATGGTATTATGTGTTGATGTGCATTGTGTTAATCTTTCATGTTCATGTTAATGCTGTAATGATTAAGTTTTAATCTGCTCCAAATAAGTTGAAGTTGTTAGAATTGAAGATTGTTTAGATACTGATTCATGCCCCCCCTCTTAGTATCTTGGTGTGTTCAACAATTGGTATCAGAGCTAACTTCCTTTGAGGGAAGCTTAACCTCTTGAGGAAGGTCCAAGATGGCACAAAATGGATCTAGCAAGATACCTAGGTTTGATGGAACAAATTATGCTTCTTGGAAGCTAAGGATGGGAGTTATATTAATTATCTAGGGTGTGGTGTTTGGGACTCTGTCAAGTTTGGTTACATAGTTCCTGCTACTATCCCTACAGATGCAAATGAAGTCAAGTTGTATGATAATAATGACAAGGCAAAGTTTTCTATTATGAGTCGGTTAGCTAATTCAAAATTTTTAAAAATAATAAGTTGTATTTTGCTCAAAAAGTTTGGGAAAAACTTGAAACCATCTATGAAGGAGATATGAAAGTAAAGCAAGCCAAGACACAGATCTTTAAGAGTAGATTTGAGAACCTAAGAATGTCAGAGGATGAAGACATTTCTAGATATATGCTTGAGGTGAATGAAGTGGTCAATGGCATTATAGGTCTTAGTGATGAAGATGAAAGCTTTGATGAGATACCTGCATCGGTTCGACACCATGCACTTTTGCGGGTCAATAGGAACTAACAATCTATTGACCATTAGACCACATTTACTTGTTCTCACTCTACTTGAAATGATTTTCCTAAACTCTAAGCTTAAATCTTAACATTGCAATAGAAAACTATGGGGATCTCTAGCACATACAACAAGGTCACCTCTATGTGAACAATCAATATGCCATAACATTACGTCATTTTTGTTCTTTGTAACATCACCTATGAGAAATGATAAGGCCCATTACATAAACTAAGATTTTAGCCAAAAATACTTGGTTGCCACTATGGCTGCATACATGCCAAACTTGGAAACAAGATTATGCACATAATCTTAGAGAATACAATCTTATATATGTATCCATGGATTTAATGATTTCTCAATATTAAACCATCCAAGATGATAAAAATAGTCCTTTAGAATAATATATGTAATAAAGCACCAATGTTGACATGAGAAACTCCTTACTTAATCACTAACAGAAAGCCTTCCATTCATGAGTCCTTCACATAATTGGAAATATAAAAAATACTCATGCGTACATCAATCATTCTAGTGGAACCAAGATGATTCTTTCCCTTTAGAAACCATGTCCCTCTTTCATCAAGTAATCCAAATAAGAATTTTAGGTCCATAGTTTCAAGAAATCACTCAAGTAAGATGATAGATCATAAAATAACACATGCAATAGTAATATATTGTATATATGGAAGTGATGGGATGAAATACAAAAAAAAAGTGGCTTATATAATCCTTCTTACATTTTCTCATCCATCAAACACATGATTACATACCAAACTATTGAAACCACTTACCAAACATTAACACACATGACCTATGAACATATGAACCTTGGTTTAAGTCCTACAAGAAACAAACACAATATAACAATCTAATATACTAAGAATTTAAGATCATAAGGACAACAAAAGGAAACACTATTTGCCAAATAACTTTCTAAATGTTGTGGGAATAGAGACAAATTTAGGCTCATCAACCTAATTATTTGTTGAAGGTTCTAATCATGGAGACAAAGTTCCTCATGTTTCTTTCACTAACTTGGAATTTTTTGCTAGTCAACATGCTACTAATCTTTTTGACATTACATTTGATTTGTGCTCCTTCTTCTTCTATCATTACAACTCTAATTGCTTTAGTAATATCCTCCTTAGCAAAAGATCCATCCTCTTCATTTCTTCTCACTTCCACTCCCACCTTAAGCTCTTGTGCAAGCTTTGCATTTAACCCTTGCTCATATTGCATTGGAAGAGTTATGAGAGGCACCCCAAACCTTAACCCTTCTGTCATTGAATTCCACCCCCAATGGGTGAGAAAGGAACCTATAGAAGGATGATTCAAAATGTGTAATTGAGGAGCCCACTTTGTCATTAGTAATCCCTTTTCCTGTAAAATAATTGAAGGAATTAGAAGTAGTTTTCAAATACAACACATTATTGTTATTTTTCAAGGTAAAAATAACTATTTTGTTTTGTATATAAGAAAATAGAATAAAATTATTGCAGATTTGAGATTTATATATTGAGTCAATCTCTTAGAAATTTTTAAAAAGCCCATAAAGATTTCATAAATTAAGTATGAAATATTGAGACTTCCATATTTCATATTAATTAAAATTTTAAAAAGGTGTGTAGAGATTCCATATAGAGTTTATGAATCCATTTTAAAAACATAAAATATATAGTTACAGAAGATGATCCAATAGATGAATGAGCACCAAGAGTTGCTATGATTTTGTACAACAAAGACATTTTTTTTTATAATTTTACCTTTAATTATAAAGTTTAGCACTACTTATTACACTGAGAGGCGTCCTACAGTTGTAGGAAGGGGCTGAAATCCTATAAGAATGTAAATAAAATTAAAAAAAATTCAAGAAATTAAATTTCTATAAATTGTTTTATTTTTTAAAATTCTATTACATTATTTATATTATATTAATTTAAATTTTTTTCTTAAAACAATATACTTTATTATAAAAGATAAAGTAAAAAGTGATGTTGGGTATATGAAGCCCAATGGACATCTTGTCCCTTTAGTTCCTTTGTCCATTCAATCTCTCTCATTGGCATCCTTTACTTGTCTTTTTACATTCCCTCTTTGGTGACTTCATATCATATTACTACGTAATAAAGACTGAAGATAATATTGTGGCTGATTTTCTATATCATAGATTGTTGCTAGCATATTGTAACAAAGTATACAAAGAGGTTAATATAGAGATTCCCCTACTTCTTTGTGGCTGTAGCCTATAAGGTGAACCACGTTAAAATTTGGTTCTTTCTTTTTCATTTGTGTGGTTTAATTATTTGCATTCTTGTTTTTATCTATAGTTAATTCTCCAACAATTGATATCAGAGCTCAGTGAAGGAGCTATTTGGAAATTTTGTGATAAATTTTTGAAAACATGGAATAGGCAGATAAATAGAATATCAAAAAAAAAATAGGATAGAACTTCGGTTTGTGGAAGCTTCAAATTCATGCCTTGCTGATTTAGAAGGACCTCAATATTATGCTGCAAGGGAAGGAAAAGAAGCCAAAGAAGATGTCGAATGTTGATTGGGATGTTTTGGACCAAAAGGCAACTGCAACTATTATTCTTTCACTATCCAGCAATGTTATTTTCAATGTTTCCATGGAAACACTAATAAAATAGATATGGGATAAGCTGTTTGATATGTATGAAAAAGCCTCAGTAACAAATTGAGTTTTCTTGTTGAAGAAATTGGTCAATTTGAAGATGAAAGAAGGTAATAGCATCTGAAACAATTTAAATGAATTCAATGTTGTGATTAGCCAATTAGCCTCTATGGATATCAACTTTGAAGAAGAAATGAGAGCCATGTTGCTTTTATGCTCTCTTCTCGATAGCTAGGATAGTGTGATAATGACAATCAACAATTTGGTATCCAGAAGAAGTAGATCCCAAGAAGGGGAGGACAAGAAAAAAGAATCAATGTTGAGATATGATGATGTTGCTGCAACACTTCTCAATGAAGATATGAGAAGATGGAAAAACAAAACAACCGGAGATGCCTTGACTATTGTCAATAGGGGAAGGAGTCAAGATAGAGGCAGAAATAATAATAGAAGAAGGTCCAAATCTACAAGAAGATTGAAGTCCAGGGGCAAAAATGGTGATTGTTGGTTCTGTTAAAAAGATGGTCACACAAAAAAGAATTGTTGTTCATACAAAAAGGCACAAGAAAAATTAACAGACAGCGAAGCCAACACTGCATATGACAAAGATGAAGGCAATCTAGTTTTATCAGCATATGGCACTACTGCAGATTCATGGGTGTTGGATTTTAGTGTCTCTTTCCATGCTTCTCCATGCTGGGAGGTTTTCACAAACTATCAAGAAGGTCAGTTTGAAAGAGTTTATCTTGGTGATAACAAAGCATGTGAAATAATAGGCAAAGGTGATGTGATGTTGCAACTGAAAAATGGTAACAAATGGATTTTAAGGGATGTAAGACATGTTCCCATGCTAAAAAGAAATTAGATATCCGTAGGCCAACTTTATGCTCAAGGATGTAACATAAATTTCTCCTTAGATTCTTGGAAGGTGACCAAGGGAGCCTTGGTGATTGCAAAAGGAAATAAATTAGGTAGTCTATATCTACTAGAGAATAAGGCTGAAGTGAGAGTTGCAATGGTAGTTGTGAACAGTGCTATGGAGCTTTGGCACAAAAGGCTCGGACACATGAGAAAATGAGGACTTGAAGTTATACTAAAGAGGGATCAACTTCCTAGTTTGAAGTTCGTTGACTTGGAAATGTGTGAGCATTGTCTCTATGGCAAACAAAGATAGACCAATTTCTTAACAACCAGTCATGACAAGAAATTTACACCTCTGGAGCTCATGGACTCAGATATTATCGGTCCTATGGAGGTAACCTCCATTGGAAGAGATAATTACTTCATTACTTTTCTTGATGATTGTACTAGAAAAGTATGGATTTACATGCTCAGTAGAAAATTAGAAGTATTTTTAAAATTTAAAACTTTTAAAGCCATTGTTGAGAATCAGATTGGGCATAAACTAAAATGTTTAAAAACATATAATGGGGGAGAATTTTTTTTTTGGGAATTTGATATCTTTTGTGCAGATAATGGTATTCATAGGATTAAGATAGTTCCTTTCACCCCTCAAGAGAATGGTGCAACTGAGAGGTTGAACAAAATGATTCTTGAGAGAGCTCGGAGTATGCTCTCTAATGCTGGATTGAGGAAAGAATTTTAGACAGAGGCTTGTAATACATCAGTCTACTTGATCAATTGAGCTCCTTCATCTCGATTGAATTTTGATATTCTGGAGGAGAGATGGCTCGGGAAATGAATCTCTTACAATCAGCTACATGTGTTTGGGTGCGAAGCAATTTCTCATGTTACAAAGGAGTAGCGAACAAAGTTAGATCCCAAATAAAAAAGGTGTATATTTATCAGTTATGGTGAGGAACAATTTGGTTTCAAATTTTGGGATCCAATTTCCAAAAATTTTACTTGCAGTAGGGATGTTGTCTTCAATGAAAAGGAGATTGTAGTAAAATTGGTAAAGCTTCTACCAAATCGTAGAGATTTGAAAAATCGATGGGTGTATTGATTGAAAGAGGAAGGAGGCCTGAAATGGTACCAAGCTAGACTGGTCATGAAGGTATATGATTAGCAAAAGGGGATAGACTTCAACGAAATCTTCCCACCAATTGTCAAAATGACCACCATTCACGTAGTTTTGGGATTGGCAGCGGTCTATGATCTTGAGTTAGAACAACTCGATATGAAGACTGCATTTCTACATGGAGATGTTGAAGAGGAATTGTAAATGGAGCAGCCAAAAGGTTTTACAAAATAGGGGTAGGAACATTTATATTGTAGGTTGAAGCAAAGTTTTTATGGGCTCAAGCAAGCCCCGAGGCATTGGTACCTTAAATTTGATAGCTTCATGGCTGAGCATCACTTTACACATTGCGAATCTAACCCATGTGTTTATTTACTATAAGAAGCTTGCTAATGGTGAGTTTGTTTTACCATTGCTTGATGTTGATGACATGTTCATTACCAGCACTAGCATGAGGATAGTTTGTGAATTGAAGCAACATTTGGCTCAATGATTTGCAATGAAAGATTTAGGGGCAATGAAGAGGATTCTTGGCATGACTATAATTAGGGATAGATAGAAGAGAGAAATTAGATTGTCTCAACAGAAGTATATTGACAAAATCTTGGATAGGTTCAACATGAAGAATGCCAAGCTTGTTAGCACTCCATTGGCTGATCACTTTTGTTTTCCATCAGTGATGTGTCCAAAAAATCAAGAAGATCAAGAACACATGAAGGGTGTTCCTTATTCATCAGTAGTTGGGAGTCTCATGTATGCCATAGTTTGTACTCATCTAGATATTGCCCATGAAGTGGGAGTTGTGAGCAAATTTATGAGCAATTTGGGTAAACCTCATTGGAAGGCGATATAATAGATATTACGGTACCTGAAAGGTACTTCAGATCATGTTTTGTGTTTTGGAGGACATGACACTCAACTATGAGGTTATGTTGACTCTTATATGGTGGGAGACTTGGACAGACAAAGGTCTACAAAGGTTATGTGTTCACACTTGCCAGGGCTGCAATTAGTTGGGTTTCACAATTGCAATAGGTAGTTGCACTCTCTTCTACCAAGGTTGAATATATTACTGTCACCGAAGGAGCAAAGGAAATGATATGGTTACATCAGTTATTGGGACACTTTGTTTTGTGATAGCAACAATGCTATTCACTTGGCAAAGAACTGCACCTTTCATAATAGAACGAAGCATATAGAGCTATAATATCATTTTATTCGACATGTACTTGAAGAGGGTAAGTTGTAGGTGGAGGAAATTGATACGAAAGTGAATCCGGCTGATGTGTTAATGAAGGTAGTACTAAGGGAGAAGTTCGAGTTTTGTAGAGCTTCTCTCCGCATTGTCAAGATGTGACAATAAGATCATGGTAGGAGAATGTCTGATATGTTGTAGTAGTCATTGGACTTCAAGTGGGAGATTGTTGGGTATATGAAGCCCAATGGACATCTTGTCCCCTCAATTACTTTGACCATTTAATCTCTCTCGTTGGCATCCTTTACTTCTCTCTTTAATTCCCTCTTTTGGTGACTTCATATCATATTCGAACTATGTAATAAAGACTGAAGATAATATTGTGGCTGATGTTCTGTATCATAGATTGCTACTAGCATATTGTAACAGAGTATACAAAGAGATTAATACAAAGATTCCCCTGCTTCTTTGTGGATGTAGCCTATAAGGTGAACCATGTTAAAACTTGTGTCTTTATTTTTCATCTGTGTGGTTGTTTAAATATCTGCATTCTTGTTGTCTTTATCTATTGTCAATTCTCCAACAAGTGATGGGTAAATTTTATATTTAATATCTCTTGGGTACTTTAGATATATTTTTTTAAATGTAAATATGCTAGTAAGATAATACCTTCCATAGTTTTCTATGGTTACCATTTGGAAGGCCAAGAGATCTAAACGTGTAATAAACATGTTTTTAAATAAAATAATTTGTTTTGGTTTTTCTTAAAGAAGAGAAATAATTGTTCCCTCCTATTCTCACCAGGTAATGCAGTGGTGTTATTTTATTCAAAGGAGAAAATCTGTGGACCACAAAGCAATTCAGAACTTCGACTTCATCGCCCGTGTATTCGTTGTCCAAAGAATATGATTGCTTATACCTGAGTCAATATAAACTTAGAAGACTAGTTATGTTATAGAAAAAATGATAAACTTAGAAGACTAGTTATATTATAGACAAAGGATATCTATTTTCACAAGACACTTCAAATAAACAATTTGCTCTACGATAACTTTGATCGCCCGGCTCAACATTGTCATTCCACTGATGGGCAACTATAACTAGCTCATCTGCACTCAACCGAATCAGAAGGGTGAATCGGAGACGCTCAAAATGCGCAATCGATTGAGCAGGTTTAATGTATGGGAAAAAATATCACTCGACCTATATACATAGATATAAAATACTAGTGTCACTGTATCGAAAGGGGTAGAGGCTCTATTGAACGAACTATTAAGATGTTTATAAATTTTAAATGAATTGAGGCATACACTCAAAATTCTAGTGATCTTAGAGTTATAGTGATTTTAAATGAATTCGTTGGCAACATCTGCGGAGGGCATCGCCAACTCCACCAGATCTATTCCCGGTGCATCCCTCATTTGCGGTTTAATTCGCTTAATATTCAGCGGAGTTGAGACAAAGAATATTTGAAGACCATGAGTGGCCAGGCTTTTGGCAAGCTCCAGGAAGGGCGCTATGTGACCGTGGGCAAGCCACGGAATCATCACCACACGAAGCTCTCTCTGCTTTTCCTCCGCCATTGTTGATGCACACTGGTTTACCCTCTGCGTCCAATGCTATTTTATTGGGTTGAGCTTAACCAGCCGGTGCATTGTAAACGACCGGCTGGTCGACAAACGTACGGCCACCACTGTACTGACGACTCTGCACTGACGACTGGTACGAATGCCTTGCTGAATGTCGACTGAACAGGTTTGACCAGTAGGGGAAGTCGACTGATGTGGTCGAATAGGTTTCCGTATAGCCGGTGAGTTACAACTCACCGGCTGTTTAGGTGAGGCGATTTTATTGACCGCTTCAGCCACCTTGAACTAGTCCTCGCCTAATGGTCCTCGCGGCACGCTTCTATCAACAGGAATATAGATTTGGCCCTGTTAAACACTTTCATTTTTATAAAATATGCCTAATATTCGAGAGGGCAGTTCAGGCCAGTTGCAAGGACCAAAACACTAAGGTTGTAAGAAATTATATTTATGTGACATTGAAGTCTCAGTGTGTGGTTTTTATAATATGATATTTAATATATTAAATAAAATGTATTTAGTGGGTTGTTTTACATTATAAATAAAATGTACCACTCATGTATTTTTTTTATTACTAGCATTTGTATTTTTAAAGAGTATAATGAAATATGTTGATAGAGAAATTTAGAAAATATTATTAACAACAAAATATTTTGTATTTAAATTTTGGATTGAGATATTTTTCTTATTATTAGCATTTGTATTTTTTAAAAAGTATAATGAGATATGTTAGAGAAATTTAGAAAATATTATTAACAACAAAATATTTTGTATTTAAAGTTTGGATTGAGATATGCTGATAGAGAAATTTAGAAAATATTGTTAACAGCAAAATATTTTATATTTAAATTTTGGATTGTAAATGGATCAATTGATAGATAAAAACAACTTGAACATGTCAAAAAATCAAAGAAATGTATATAATTCAAAGTGATACTTTTTAAACTATTTAAAAAAAAAAATTGATTGTAAACTAATTGTGCAAAGCTTTCATGTGATTAAATAAGTCAAAATTTAATATGGTGATAATGATGAGATATAAATATAGTCTACAATAGATATGCCTTCCTACCCATAAAGTTATACCTTTTGGGATTCCAAAATTTTAAAATACTTTATTGTGGATCAATTTCATAATTATTGAAGACTAAGAAAAGAATACACGTAACCATTGATCATTTTTAATTTAAATAAGAAAAACAATGAATAATGAATTAAATGTGACCTCACGGATATTGATTCATAGAAATTGTAATCTAGTTAAATGTTAATTGCATGAGTACGTAATGACAAGGGGGCTTAGATTTATATTATTTAGGAGTGGAGTGGGAGTGTTGATAGGTGAAGTTAATTGAAGATTTTTGTTTGATATTTGGGTTTATAAAATTTGTTGTAATTTTTTAATATGAAAATTGTATTGCTTGTAAAATATTTGAACATAATTTTATAATTGGAATTATATAATTTCTTATTTGTTCAACTAATCATTTGTATTATTTAATGTTTAGTGGGTTTTGATTGATTTTATGTATGAGTTTTTATATATGAAAAAAGATTAGAGATATTAGAAATGGAAATATTGTATACAATTTCAAATACCTTAATCTAAATGAAAATGAAGTTTAAAAAGACACAAACAATGTAAATATGATGTATTCAAGATCAAACAATTTTCATAATAAAATTCAAGGGAAAACAAAAACTAAGAATAATTTAAGAGATAAGTGAAGTAGGCAAAGTAGGAAGGTGCGTGAGATTGCAGCACGCATTGATTTCAAACACCTATATGCTTTTGAACATCTATCTTTCTAGGTGGTGTAGAGATTGTATGTGCTAGCAAGTACCTACACTAGTGCATTGTAAAAAGAACAAAAGAATTTAAAATTTTGGAAGGTGTTGCATATGTTTGTAGGTGGTTCATTTTGTAGCTACAAATGGTTTAAAAATACAAATTGATAATTGTGATAGAAGAGAAAGCGTGTATAAAAGGGAGTGTAGCATTATTCTAGAGCCCATTGCTTTAAGAAATGGGCCCCATGATCAAAATTTTTAAGCTATGAGAGAAAGAAAGACCTTGCCTATTACATCTTATGACAAGCTAAATAATTTATTTTAGATGCAACCAAAGTTGACTAGTAATTGCAATAGTTTCCTCCTTATGTGTCACACCACAACTTGTACATATTGCTTGCAAATTAAATTTTGAAGACCCTCCATCTTCAATAGATTCTTGGCCATCTCCTAAAGCTTTTGTGTGCCTCTTCTCATATCCTTACCTTCATTGCCACAAATCACCTGCCTTACATTTGCCTCCATTTTTATACTCATTTGGAATCCTAGGTCTATGTTGTTGAAACTAAGATCTACTGGCAAAATGTTAGCATCTAAATGGGAAATGAATGTTGAGCATTCACATGCCCTATAAGTTATAGAAAAAATAGTATGCAATACAAACATGGAATACACAAGAATGGAATAATCTAAACTACATTAACCATGAAATGATGGTGTACATATAGGTGAACAATGTAGATGATAGTGGAGAAGATAACTCCACATAACTACCACTAATTGAGAGTAGTGACAAGTTAACTCTTATAAAACTTGCAAGAGGTGGCGAGTTAACTCAATGAGACTCACCCACTAACTAGGACACCTAAGTAGGCTTGACACCATGTACAATTATCCATGTGCATGATGCATTAGATAAAGTATACACTGACACACCCCTTAAGCATAGCTTAGGTGGGCGCAAAGTAAAAACTAGATCCCAAAAACTAGGCCTAATGACGTAGCCAAGTATAATGCAATCTCTCATAAAGTGGAGAAAGGGACAAAACCCAGTGGGGAAAAATTCCCCCCAAAAGAGAGGAATGGAGATGAAGACAACTAGAAGGCCCCTCCTGAAGATGATGTTGTTGCTAAAGTAGACCAAACTCCAAGAAGAGCTCATAGATGAATGAACTTGCCCTTAGTGAAGGGTTTCATGAAGATATCAGCAACCTGCTTTGAAGACTGGCAAAAGACTAAGTCGATGATTTGACGAAGAATAAGCTCTTGAATAAAATACATGTGAATCTCTATGTGTTTTGTCTATTGGTGTTGGACCAGATTCTTGCATATCTAGATGGTGCTCCAGTTGTCACAATAGATGACTATGGGATTCCTAAATGAAATGCAAAACTTAGTGAGAATCTACTGAAGCCAAATAGACTTAGTAGCTACATTGGCAGCGATCCTATACTCTACCTCTATGGATGATAAAGCAATAGCATTTTGGTTTCTGCTAAACCAACTGATAGGACTAGAACCTAGTGCAAAACTCTAACCTGAAGTTGACTTGCAATTCGTAGTATCACTAGGCCAATCTAAATCTACATATCCAACCAAGTTAACCTTTGTTCTAGGTCTTAACTACTTTCTAGTATAACTCATAAGGCTACTGCATGAATCTGGATACCTTACTTACATCATATGAAATATCAAGCCTGGTATGGGTCAAATAGATGAGACTACCAACAAGTTGTCAATACAAGGTTGCATCAACTAGTGGTACAATACAATCAACCTCAAGCTTGACTCTAGATAGAAAGGGTTTCATATATGGATTACAATTAGACATGTGAAACTGAGCAAGTAAACCAAGATTTACTTGGGTTGTTCAAGAGTGGTCCTTGAATCGGACTGTGAAATCTCAATATCAAGGAAGTAATGCAATAGACCCAAGTATATCATGTCTAATCTATCCTGCAGAGCTAAATTCACTGCTACAATAGTAGAAGACGAGCTCCTGGTGATCACAAGATCATAGACATAAAGTACTAGTATCAACAATGAATCATCCTACCACAAAAATACACATTAGGATCTGAATGACACATGTTGAAACCTGAAGCTAGAATGAAATAATCCATCTTGGCGTACCAAGCCTGAGGGGCCTATTTGAGGTCATAGAGGGATTTACTAAGTCTACAAACTAATGATGAATCCTAAACAAACCTTGGTGGCTTCTCCATGTAGATCTCCTTATTAAGGTCTCCATGAAGAAAAGGACTCTTCACATCCATTTGGTGCACAACCCAACCATGTGTGGTGACAATAGCAAGAGTAAGTCGAATAGAAGTTCATTTTGGCCATGGGTGTAAAGGTCTTTGTGTAGTCAATGCCAACAATTTGTGAAAAACCCTTGGCAATGAAACATGCCTTGTACTTGTCAACTAAACCATCTATAGAAAAATTTCTCTAATATATCCACCTACATCAAATGATCTTCCTTCCCTTAAGAAGTGTAGTCAAGTCCCAAGTGTGATTATGATTAAGGAATCATATTCCTCCTACATAGCACTATCCCACTCAAGTATGCCTGAAGTCTCTCGGAATGTAGATATGGATTAGAGGTGGAGGCAAATAAAGCATGTGACCCACTCTGATTATCTAACTATGTATGTATTCCATCTACATGACTCCCTACGCAAGTGCCTACACTCTGAAGTGTATGTATAGCCCAAAGAGGATTAGATGTGGATGAGTTAGGTGTTGAAATATCAACCTCCAAAATAAGTCTAGAAGTGGGTGAGCATGACTCTCCATCACAATCCTCACTATCAGAACTAGAAGATGAAAAAGACTCTTCCTCAGGAATATGTTGTGGATGATCTAAATCATTAGAAGAATTATCAATGTCAAGTGAGTCCACAATAGAAGGAGAAATGTTATGCATAGAGTTTGCATGACTCAAATTATGAAACTTAACACTCCTCTAAATGAACAACTCATGTGAGGTTGGGTGGAGTAGTTGATAACCTTTTACACCATGGATAGATAACCTACAAGGATGCAAAGTTTGGATTGAGGGTCCATAGCCTTGCAATTCTACTTCTATACATGCCATGACTAGAGATCCAAAGACCTTGAAGTGATCAATTGATGGTTTCCTACCTATCCAAGGTTCAAAGGGAGTGCTACCCTTCAAGTGTTTGTGAGGAACTCGTTCCTTAATGTAACAAGCACAGTTGATTTCTTCTTCCCAGTACTATGGTGTAAGGCCCTTGGAGTGTATCATGTAGTTATCCATCTCTTTTAAAGATCTATTCTTACATTTTACAACACCATTACATTAGGGAGTATAAGTAACTATGTGTTGTAAGTCTATCCCCTTTTCTATACAAAACTGCTCAAAATTGTTGTTGACATACTCTCCCCCATTGTCAGTTTAAAGAACCTAGTAATGATTTAAGCCTTGAGGGGTTCAATCTAAAAGGGTTTAATTGAAGGGTGTTAGATAAAACCCCCTTAGATCAAAGCCCCTTCGATATAACCCCCTAGTCTTTAAATAAAACTCTCGATGGAGTCTTATCCACACCTATCAAAATGCTGACAAAAAACTAATTTTACTTCACCTTTTGGTGGATCAAATGAAGTCATCTAGAAATTATATTTTGTAAGAATGTGGCCCTTAATATAAGCTTTCCAAAAAGTATGATATTGAATATATTTCATTTGATTATTATATTTATTTTCTATTTTCTAGTGAACATAGGTTTTTCATCAAACATCAAGGTCACTATTACACACACGTGGAAAAATTTTAAAAATAGAGAAAAAAATTCTAAGGAATATCTGCACACTAGGTATTGATGTCCATGTTTCAACAAAAAAAGAAGTTAATTTCAACACATAAAGAAAAATTTTATGTTGTATGGTTTAAACCTATGAATTATAATTAATCTCACTTCAAAAATTAATTTAAAAAAATCCAACAAAAAATTATGAAAAACTATTTATGCACTAGATATTGGTGTTACAAATCTATGTTTAAAAATTTATATTTTTTTCTTTTCTATAAAAAGCATTATGTTGCATGGTATAAACATCACTTTTCTAAAATGCTATTAACTATAAAAAATAAGTTATTAAAAGTTACATAAAATATCACAAATTATTTCTTAATTTAAAAAAATAAATAAACATTTAGACTCTACACACAAAATCTCAAAAATCACTAGTTCACATCATCTTCAAATTCTTAACGAATTGGTTTCTATAGGTGTTAGAAAGTGAGAATTTGGTTTAAAATGTTGATTTCAATGTCCCATTTTGACCAAAAAGTGGAACACAGTGTTGTGGGTTGACCCACCAAAATGATTCTTTCCCTTCAGAAATCATGTCCCTCCTTCATCAAGTAATCCAAATAATAATTTTAGGTCCAGAGTTTTCAAATCACTCAAGTAAGATGAGAGATCATAAAATAAAACACGCAATAGGAATATATTCTATATATGGAAGTGATGGGATGCAATACAACAAAATAAAGTGGCCTATATAAGCCTTCTTACATTTTATCATGCATCAAACACATGATTGCATATGAAACTATTGAAACCACTTATCAAACTTTAATACACATAAACTATGAACATATGAACCTTGGTTTAAGTCCTTCAACAAACAAACACAATAAAACAATCTAACACACTAAAAATTTTAGATCATAAGGATTGCAAAAGGAAACACTATTCACCTAATACTTTTCTAAATGTTGTGAGAATAGAGACAAATTTAGGCTCCTCAACCTAATTATTTGTTGAAGTTTCTAAGCATGGAGATAAAGTTTTTCATGTTTGTTTCACTAACCTGGAAATTGTTGCTAGTCAACATGCTACTTATCTTTGTGATGTTACATTTGATTTGTGCTCCTTCTTCTTCTATCATTACAAATCTAATTGCTTTAATGATATCCTCCTTGGTAAAATAACCATCATCTTCATTTCTTCTCACTTCCACTCCCACCTTAAGCTCTTGTGCAAGCTTTGCATTTAACCCTTGCTCAAATTGCATTGGAAGAGTTATGAGAGGCACCCCAAACCTTAACCCTTCTGTCATTGAATTCCACCCACAATGGGTTAGAAAGGCACCTATAGAAGGATGATTCAAAATGTGTAATTGTGGAGCCCACTTTGTCACCAATAATCCCTTTTCCTATAAGATAATTTAAGAAATTAGAAGTGGTTTTAAAATACAACATTATTGTTATTTTCCAAGTGAAAACAACTATATTGTCCTTTGCATATAATAAAATAGCATAAGATTATTGGAGATCAGGTTTATATATTGAGTCAATCTCTTAGAAATTCTAAAAAAGGCCAATAAGGATTTCATAAATTATGTATTCAAAATGTTGAGACTTCCATATTTCATATTAAATAAAATTCTAGAAAGGTGTGTAAAGATTTCATATAGTGTTTATGAATCCATTTAAAAAGAATAAAATATGTAAATAGGGAAGAGCACTCAATAGATGAATGAGCACCAAGAGTTGTTATGGTGTTGTGCAAGAAAGATAATTTTATTGTTTTACCCATTAATTGTCAAGTTTAGCACTACTAGAGATTATGTTTGTACCTAAAAATGGACAAAAGGTTATATATTTTACAAGATACTTCAAATAAACAACCAATCAAATTTTCATATATAAGGCAATTGATAATAAATGCCTTGATGCACATGTTTTAGTCTAACATTTTTTAATAGTTATTCTTAGACAACGTAGTGAAGATTTAGTTGATGTGGTTATATCATTGATGTCTAAAAGACCAAACAATAGCCTCAAGGTATTAACTCACATACATATGCATGTTGAAATTTTGTTGAAAATTCAACTTACCATTTAAAAGTGTGAGGGAATCAAAATTAAGGTGGACATCTATAAGTCCTCTCTCCTAGCCAAAGTGATTAAATCCTTAGAATTTAAGGCCATAGCTATTATTTGAAGGGTCAGCCCAAAATATTGTGTCCGACTTTTTGGCCAAAGTGGGACATTGAAGTCAATATTTTAACCAAATTTTTTCTTTTTGACACCTATAGCAACTAATCCATTAAGAATTTGTAGATGATGTGAACTAGTGATTTTTAAGATTTTGTGTGTAGATTCTAAATTATTATTATTTTTTTAATCTAAGAAATAATTTGTGATTTTTTTTACATAACTTTTAATAACTTATTTTTAATAGTTAAGAACATTTTAAAAAAGTGATGCTTATACCATACATAACATTTTTTATAGAAAGAACAAAATTATAAATTTATAAACATAGATTTATAACACAAATATCTAGTGCACATATATTTTTTCATAATTTTTTGTTGCATATTTTTTAATTAATTTTTGAAGTAAGATTAATTAAAATTCAGACATAGGTTTATACCATACAACATAACTTTTTCTATATATATCCAAATTAACTTTCTTTTTTGTTGAAACAAGGACATCAATATTTAGTGTGCAAATATTTTTTAGAATTGTTTTCTCTATTTTTTTATTTTTCCATGTGTGTGAAATAGATACCTTGATGTTTGGTGAAAAAGCTATGTTCATTAGAAAATAAAAATTAAATATAATAATCAAATGAAATATATTCAATATCACACTTTTTGAAAATCTTATACTAAGGGCTACATACTTACATAATAGAATTTCTAAATGACTTCATTTGACCCCCAAAAGGTGAAGTAAAATTCATTTTTGGTTAGCATTTTGACAGGTGCAGAGGAGACTCCATCGAGGGTTTGATTTAAGAATAGTGGAGTTATTTCCAAGGGGGTTTTATCTAACCTCATTCAATTAAACCCCTTTAGATGGAACCCCTTAAGGCTTAAAACATTATTTTTTCTAAATTATATGTGATTTCAGAGAAAAATCAAGATGTCCCATAAATGGGACACACTATTGTGGCAGCACCCTGAAGCTAAAATTTTAACTATTAATTTAAATTAATATCTGTTGTCTTATAAATTTTTTTAACTAAGTTTCAAAAACACTCAAAAATTTTAAACTATTAGATTGAAATACATATTACTAAAACTTAAATACTTCAAAATCAAAACACTTAACACAAGTATATTTAGATATATATTACTAAAACATCAAAACTTGAACTTCCTTTTCATAAATACTTTAATCCATTGAAATTATTTTTACATTTATCCATATAAAGAATTTCATTAAGTATCCAATGTTTTACCAAAAAGTAAAATATTTTTTTTTTAAATAATCATATTGGCATACAAGATTTTTTTCCCTTGGTCAAGTAGTTGGTTGACTAATTGATTGAGAGATATATAGGTTATAATGCCCGGCAACTAGTTCCATGATGATGGGATAGTTATGGGATGGAAAGATATTCGCCATAGGGGATGTGTCATGATACATAAGTGGATGGGAAGTCACTCCACCTTCTATAGTATAATTCTTCATTCTTAATTGAAGGGAAATGGGATCTAGTTGGTTCTATCCATGCTATAAAAGGACCTATATAACTTTGATTGGGGCTCAACATTGTCATTCTACTAATGTCACAACAATAATTGGCTCATCTACACTCAACCAAAGTATATGGGTGAATTTGAGACTCTCGACATGCTTGATTAAACAGGTTCAATGGATAGTATGCTTTAGTCTATCGGAAAGAATATCACTCCCCTATATACATAGATATAAAATACTACTACCAATGTATTAGAAGGAGGATGGCCCTATAGAATGAACTATTGAGTACTTTATAAATTTTAAATGAATAAAGACATTCATTTAAAATTCTAGTGATCTTAAAATTATAGTGATTTTCAAAATTCTCAAAGAAAGGAGGTACAAGAGATAAAGATCACATGGAGGTAATACACTTAGACTTGTGGACCAATTCAAATAGTAATATAGAAAGAAGCAAGATATTTTATCTCTTTAATTGATGATTTTTTAAGAATGAAATTTGTTTATTTTATTCAAAATAAATTAGAAGCATAAGAAATGTTTGAAATTTTCAAAGCCTTGGTGAGAAGCAGTTGGGAAAACCTTTGAAAAGACTTACATGTGATAATGAGGGTGAATATACCTCCAATAGTTTCAAAAGTTCTTGTGCAAAGGAAGAGATCTATTTAGAGTACATTGTTCCTTGTTCGCCATAGCAAAATAGTCTTGCAAAAAGAAATAATAGGACTCTAGTTTAAAGTTCTAGATGCATGGTTAAGAGTAGTGGTTTATCTAATGTTTTTTGGGCTAAATAAATTTCTATAGCTATATGTGTACAAAATAGGCTACCAACTATTGCATTGCACAAGAAGACATCTTATGAATCATGGCATGGAAACAAGCCAAATGTCAAGGGTTTGATAATTTTTAGTTGTTTGAAATATGAAAACATACCAAATGAAGAACAACATAATCTAGATGACAAGAGCAAGAAAGGCATAACGATCGGTTACAACCTAGATTTAAAAGGATATTAAATATATGATCCCAAAATATGTGACTAGGGTTGATCATAAAGAGATTCAATTTAAATTTGTTAAGTTTGTTGATGATGAATACACACTCTCCCATGCTTTTATTGCTTAGACTAATTATATGTCAAAACTTTGGCATGCTAGACTTAAATATATAAATTATAGAAAATTACAATACATGATTTGAATGGATATGGTTAGAGGATTAACAGAAAATTTAGCTTCTAAAGGCATGTGTGAAGGATGTGTGATAGGTAAACATCATCAAAATCCTTTTGATTCAAGCAAAGAATGGAGAGTCAATCATCCACTACAACTCATTCATAGTGATTTATGTGAACTAGGTTATCCTTCACTTTTAGGCATTAGGTACCTTATCACTTTTATTGATGGTTATAGTAGGCAAGTATGAGTTTTTTGTCCTAAAAAGAAAACTGAAGTATTTGAATTTTTTCAAAAGTTTAAGGCACTAGTTGAAAAGTAGAGTTGAAACATAATTAAATGCTCAAGGATGGATAATGGGGGTGAATACTACAATTATGCATTTGAATCATTTTGTGAAAATTATGGTACTAAGGTGCAAAGAACAGTTCCTTATACTCCTCAACAAAATGGAGTGGTTGAATGAATGAATAGAACTCTTTTAGAAATGGCTCATTGTATGTTGCATTTTAAAAGTTTGCATAAAAAATTTTGAGGTTTTGTTTTTTCTTGTGTTGCACATATTGTGAATAGAATCCCCAGCAAAGCCCTCACAAATATCATCCTTGAAGAAGCACGGAGTGGTAGAAAGCCTCACATTAGGTAGTTTAAAGTATTTGGGTGTATTGCTTGGGCACACATTCCTAATGAAAAGAGGAAAAAGTTGGAACCAAAGAGTCATAAGTGTTTGTTTATGGGTTATAGTGAAGAATCAAAGGATTACAGGTTATATGATTCAGATTGGGGTGGTGATATAGATGATAAGAAATTTACTGGTGGTTATGTTTTCCATCTTGGGTCAGCCCCTATTACATGGAGTAGTAAAAAACAAACAACTACATCATTGTCTTCATGTGAAGTAGAATGTAGAGCGGAAAAAGAAGTAGGAAAGAAAGTAGTTTGGATTCGGAATCTTTTATTTGAGTTTGGTTTGAACTACAAAGTTCTGCTACTACTTTGTATTGTGATAATCAAAGTACCATACAAGTTGCAAATAATCCAATTTTCGATGCTAAAACAAAGCATATTGATATTGATAATCACTACATTTAGGATTTTGTTCCAGCAACTATTGCCAATCTTCAATTTTATTCAAGTGAAGAACAAACTGCTGATATATTTACAAGAGTACGACTGAAGCCGAATTCTTGAAATTGTGAGGAATGTTTGGCATGATCTAGGTGAACATTAAGGGAGATAGTAGTATAATGTTTCCCTCTCCTTTGTATTTTTTCTGTATTATCCTAGCTAATCTTAGGGGGATGTTAAGGAAAGTAAGATTGTCTAGAATCTTCCATAAGCTAGAGTCTTCCATAAAGCCGTCAGAGAAAAGAATATTCCAATTTTTAGAATAAAACAATAGAAATACAAGCTAAAGATCTTGCAACTATATATGTGACTATAGATAGCTGCTGAACATGTATTTTTTGATTGAATGTAATGCGCAATACTTTTCTTGTTCATTTAAACTCTGTTTTACCCTGTTTTTCCCTGTTTGTTACTGTTCTGTTTTTATTTTTATTTTTTTGGGCCTGTTTTTACACAGTTGATGGTATCGTTTAGCGTATCAGAAAGAATATCGCAGGCCCTATAGACATAGGTATGAAAGACTACTGCCACTGTATCGGAAGGAGGAGAGGCCATATAGAAGTAACTATTAAGTTCTTTATAAATTTTAATTGAATTTATACACACACTTGAAATTTTAGTGATCCTAGAATTATGGTAATTTTTAAAAAGATAGTAACATACCCTGATCCGATCTTGGAAGCCTTGCAGCAAGTCGTTTCCGTCAGGCAGAACCCACAGGAATGACACGCTGCTTTCTTGCAGACCCGTTGCGATTGCGGCGAGCTGTTGGTGGGTGAGAATGTATTCGCTGCCAAAAGACAAGAACACCACCGAAGCAGCGGGCTGCCTGTCGAGCCACTGCAAGCAAATGTCATTAGCGGGGAGTGGCGGGAGTTTAGGCATCAGTAGTCCAACAGGTAACACTGGCCGCTTCCTGAGCCTCTGCAAATACTCGACGTACACCCCTTCCAACTCCACACAGGTATTGCACGCCACTGCCCAACTCTCCCTCACGCAGATGCGGGAACGGTCGACAACGCTAAGGCCACCTTTCTGCTTGTGAAATAGCCCCATGGCCCCCTGCGCTTCGAACAACCGGCGCTGAATAATCGGTGAAGGGAATCCGGGCGGTGACACGGTCAGATCCTGGGCGGTTGGGTTTCCCGGTACGATGTCTAGCTGCGCTTGGGTGAAGCTGAAGCTGGCCACTCCCAGTATGAGGAATACTATGGTGGGAATGGGATTGGGCAGCTTGGCAGCCACACGAGAAGCCCAGTACGGCATCAAATCGTGGATCACCAAGTCTGGTGACAGCTGTTGCAACAGCGCTTCGAAGGGCTTCTCCAGAAGATCCATGGCTTGGATGAGTAAAGGTATTAGCACACCTCCTCCTCCTTCCTTGGCAACATCTGCTGTGGACTCTACGCCTGCTGGCAGCCCCTCCACGGAAGGCATCGCCAACTCCACCAGATCTATCCCCAGCGCATCCCCCATTTGCGGTTTAATTCGCTTAATATTCAGCGGAGTTGACACAAAGAAAATTTGAAGACCATGAGTGGCCAGGCTTTTGGCAAGCTCCAGGAAGGGCGCTATGTGACCGTGGGCAAGCCACGGAATCATCACCACACGAAGCTCCCTCTGATTTTCGTCCGCCATTGTTGATGCACACTACTTTCAGCGTCCGATGCATTTTTATTGACCATATTTTTGTTTATTGGGTGCGTCACTGCTGACCTCCAAATTTACTCACCATCTTCACTGTTTCATCATTCTCCGTCAGAAGACGAAGGTGTTTGTCGTCAGTCGTGACGGTGCGTTATCAATCTCAACGACGTCATTATCAATCCATGCGAGGCCAAAGCTTTCTGCCATCAACACAACTATTTGAGCCGATTACGTAACGTTTGTGAAATTTTGGTTCCCCACTGCCATAAATTGGGTAAAGGTTGAATACCAGTGTAAAACTCACTACAATTTCCTTAGATTAAATAATTAAATAATAATAAAAAATCAAGATTTAGAGGTGAGAAGAATAAAAAATTATTGTGGGAATTAAATAAATAAAAATAAATTTATTTAGCTTTCAAATCAATATAAAAATATATTGTTAAAGATACAGGGAATAATTTCTAAATATGTATTAAAAAGGGTTTTGTAAGTGAATATCTCAGAATTTGTAAAGTACCTCACTTCAATTCAGATCCTTATCTATGGAATTGATTTTTGTGTCTACAAAGTGATCTTGTGGTGCAAAAATGATTCTAACATATTGAAATAAATTGGTAGAAAACTGACAATTGTTATAGATTTGCTTCAACTTATTATAACTATGTTTAAAGTGGGGTGGTATCTAGGGACACTATTTGGGAACTTGCTAGTCAAGGATTTAATTTGACATCAATAATAAATATCAAGCACAATAGACAAGCATACAATATTCCTACGATGATGATGCAAGATGATAGTAAAATTACAATATTTTATGATGTTGGTATGATGCTCTCATGTGAATTTTCCTTAACAATAATGTAAGGCCCAACCATTTTATGACCCTAATCTCACTCCTTATGCTTAATGACCTTGTTAATTATAGATAATTATAAAACTCTAAATGTGACCTTTTATCTTTTAATTTGTGAATTTCACTTTGATTCTCTTATAGTGCTAGATTTATAATAAACAGTTATTTAACCTAATAAATGATGTTAATTAGGTTATTTATGCATCATAAATTGATTATGGATAAACTTGTTTAACCCTTCTAAACATGAGCTAATTTGAATACAAAGCATGAGCTAAAGGCATATGTTAAATGGTTACCACCTTTTGACCATTGTAAATTATGTCCATGTGATTTACCTTAACAGTGGATTTCATTTACAATTATGGCCATAACTTAAAATTAATATTGAGATGATTGTTGATGATTATGTTAGTAATGTTTTGAAATAATAGATGATACTTTAATATGCTCTAGGTTTTATGGAAACTACTTGCTTGTTAGGTGTCAGTAAGTGTTTATGCAATCATTTAATGAAATTGACTAATCATAAGAATAGGAAATGCTAAGATCCTAATGCAGGAAGGGTACTTAGACTTTATTATATTATAGATGCTTGATATCTAAATAAGTATGGTTCACACACATATAATTATTTAAGTTAAATTGACTAGAATGAAAATAATTTAAATTGCATAGTGTGATGATATATTATTTATAACTTTGATATTTATATTAATTCTTATGTAAGAATATGTTTATGTTATTGTGGTTAGATTGTCTTTCGCCTCCTCTTAGTTAATGCCTAAGTGAGATGGGTACTTGATGCAGATCAAGGTCCAGGGGTCTTGTTAGACTATTGAACCAGGTAACCAAAACTCATAAACAACAATTTGAAACTTTATTTATTTATTTGGAATCACACATTACAACATGAGCAATGAAATTGCAGACTTGTATGTGCACATGCCCTTGCATCAAGCCTTATAATCAAACCAACACCCACAACCTCTAGTTTCAAAATCTAAAACTTCACCAAAGATGACCCCAAAACCCCCAATCGAGATGATTTACCAAACACCCTCCTGGAATTTAAATTAACTACCTTCAAAAGCATAAAAAATCCTTTTATAGGCAACAAAGGTAGTTAAAAACATAGATGTGGTTAAATAGAGGCAGTTAATATGTTAGTTGGCGGCCACAATCATCATGTAAAATCCATCTGTCATCTTCCTTTGATTGGCTCTTCAAATCGACATCATTTTATTGGTCCATTTGATTGGTATTGTACTTGGATTGATTGAAAATGGTGGCAAGAAACTGGTTTTACCACTTCTAGAAGTTTCTAGATGGTTCTGCAAGTCAACAAGATATATCTGGTTTGGTTCTATAACTGGATATGAGATGTTAGGTTCAGATGCAGTCGGGGCATTTGGATATGTCTAGTTCTAGATGGAAGTTTTGTACAAGTCAAATGTCAGGTTAAGTTCGTCAGGACATGCATATAACAAGATATTTTGTTGAAAACATCCGGATGGAAATGAGTCATGTGCAACATGATATCTGGATGAAAAATGTCTAGTTGGGATTTAGGCAAAGCAACTGGATATGGAAATTTCTGGTTGGAAAATGTGCACTTAGAATATCTGGTTAGAAAATGTCCACTTGGAATGTATGATTAGGAACAAGACGATGTAACTGAATATCCTGATGTAAATATCTAGTTGGATAATAAGAAATGTAACTACATGTGTAACATGATATCTAGATGAGATTTCCAGATGGATGACAAAGCATTGTAGCCAAATCTGGATGTGAATAGCAATAGGATTTGGATATAACAAATCAATGGGATGTCTGGTTGGGAAAGGTCCAAATAAAATGTCTGGTTGAAGAAAGACAATGCAACTAGATATGAGTAAGGAAATTGGATCTAGATATTGAAACTCAATAGGATATCTGGTTAGTAAATGTTTGGTTCAAATATAAAGGTGATGCAACCGAATCTGGACATGATAAGACAACAGGATCCAGATGCAACAAGGCAACAAGATCCATATAAGATGTCTGGATGAAATGGAAAGAAATGCAACTAGATCTACACATGAAATACAACAAGATCTAGATGCAATAAGGCAACAAGATCCGGATAAGATGTCTGGATGAAATACAAAGAAGTGCAAGATCCGTATAACATGTCCAGTTGAAATACAAAGAAGTACAACCAGATACAAACATGAAATAAAATAGGATGTGCGGATGTTTGGTTACGAATACCCGATTAGAGTGATGAGTATAACTTAGCCAAAATTCATCAAATCTTCACCAAATTTGAATTATAGGTACCCATTTGGCTTCTTAACAAGAGTTACTC
The DNA here is from genome assembly GCA_027924645.1 of Cunninghamia lanceolata. NCBI lineage: Eukaryota > Viridiplantae > Streptophyta > Pinopsida > Cupressales > Cupressaceae > Cunninghamia > Cunninghamia lanceolata. The sequence continues at coordinate 10,710,663 of BSBN01000870.1, read as the reverse complement.
CTTAATTGGGCATGATTCCAACTGGATCTATCAAATTTTTGAACATCTACTACTATAAGAAAAAAACAACATAAAACAAATAGAAAAGCAAACAAAATATTTTTAGGCAATGAAGATTGCTCATGGACCTAGATGCTCCTACATCAGACACTCCGGGTAAGTGAAATGTTCCATGAGTTAAGAAAACTCATGAACATTTAAAGGTGATAGAATGGTGATCCCATGTTTGTTCCTTATCCAAATCTCCTCTTCATCCAGTCGACTTCCTACTCTTACTTCATACTAGATGTCTCTCACTCCACTTACTCTTCCTTTTCCTTGTTGGCTCCCTAATCCTCGATCTTCATTGGATGATTACCACTACTCATCTCTAGTCCATATCTTCCACATGGTAGTGTTGAATACCCAAGCTATGGTCACCACTCAAAACCTCCATGATCCTGCCATTGCTCATGCACATTTGTTAGGTTCTCCTTCATTCCTTTATGTTGTAGTTGTACACACCCAATATCACTACTTTTTCTTCCAACTACATTCCTCTTCATAAGAACCTTTGTAAGACTACTCTCAACCTCACTTATCATATTTAGCAATTGTTTGTCAAAACTGCAACAAACTATAGAAGTATTGTCCTTCACCTATTGTACATTCTCTTTTATAAAACTCAATACATACTTCTTCCCACCTTTCACAATGGTGTACAAATACCTCCTACCATCATAGATATCTTCCCAAGCAAACTGCCAAGGTCTCCCCAATAACACATGATAGGCACTCATTGACATAACATCACATAAAATTTCATCCTTATATGACTCAATTTGGAAATTAACCATGCATTGCTCATTCACCACTAATTTATGATCCTTTTGCAACTAGGTAACCTTATAAGGACTAGGATGTTTCCTCTTTTTCAAACCTATCTTGTCTACTATTTCCTTCAAAACTAGATTATTAGTACTACTACTATCAACAATGACTTTACAACACTTATCTCCAGACTTACATATAGTCTAGAAAAGTCTTCTCCTCTAAGATAATCCGTCTGCTTTCATCTTTAGTTTCATCAATACTCTCATGAACTTAAGAGCCTCTCCTTCACGCTCTTTGATCTCTGGTGATGCCACACTCTTGTCATCTTCTTTTACCGTGTGATTTCTAGTTGCACCTTGCTTGCTACTCCCCTGTTGTATTTGTGGACATTCATAAGCTCTATGTCCAATCTCTCCACACTGAAATGACTTCCCAAGGAATCCCTTAGCACTATTACCATGTCCTCCCATAGGGTTTTCTCTTCCTCCCATTCCTTGACTTGTATCCATATTCCCTTTTGAACTTACTTCTTCTTCATGAGTCTACTTACCCTTGTTGTTTGCTTGTCCTCTTCTGGCTGAGTACTTTCATCTTCCCCTTATATTACTTTGTTGCTTTCTTTCTATCTTCTCCTTTTCTTTCAGAGCATACTGGTATGCCTCTTCCATTGTCAAAATCTTTAGCATACTCATCTCATCTTGTATGTTAAATTTTAACCCATTGATATATCATGCTACCTTCACCCTATCCACTTAATGATGTCAAGATTAGATTACCATATTATAGAATTCCTTAGTATAGTCTTTGTCACTCATCTCCTTCTACCTCATATTCTAAAATTTTCCATACATCTCCAACTCATAACCCCTAGGAATAAGTTTTTCTTTCAATTGGGTAACCATTTGATTCTAATGGGCTATTCTCATGTTGCCATTTGCTACTCTTTCCCTCTATAACTCTCTCCACCAAAGGCCAGCATGTCCTCTCAAATTTTTTTGCACCAACCTCATCCTCTAAGGGGCATGAATATTTTCATATTCAAAGTACTCCTCTAATTCTCCTATCCAATCAATCAATTCCTCAGGGTTTAATGTTCCAGGAAAAGTAGAAATTTTAGTTTTATTACCTCCAATTCTGGCTAGTGCTCTCATAAATCATTCTTCTCTAGAATCTTCCATCTATTCATTTTCTCTCTTGTCTATCATCTAAAATCCCTTCCCCATCATCGTTAGTATGATCTTCCACATGATCTAGGTTTTCTCTCAATCTATAAACCAAGTTTCTCAGTTCATTCCGCATCTCAACTTGAAACTGTTTGAACATCTCCTCTAGTAGGGGAACTCTTCTTCTTAGGGCATCTTAGAATACAACATTCATTGCTACACACAAAGGTGCAAACTACCTCATGGTCAGTGATCTGTTTACATGATGCTACCCTTAGGTCCTAGTGTGGACTACCTCACATTCAGCGCTCTATCCACACACTCAAGATCTCTGCTCTAATACTATTTGATGCAGATCAAGGTCTAGGGGTCTTGTTAGACTACTAAACTAGGTAGCCAAAACTCATAAACAACAATATGAAACATTATTTATTTATTTGGAACCACACATTACAATAGGATTCCAATGACATTATAGACTTGCATGTGCACATGCCCTAGCATCAAGCCTTACAACCAAACGAACACCCACAACCTCCAATTTCAGACTCTGAAACTTTGCAAAAGATGGCCCTAAAACTCTCGATCAAGATGATTTACCAAACACACTCCCAGAATAACTTAACTACCTTCGAAAGTATAAAACATTCATTTTATAGACAATAGAGGTGGTTAATAACATAGAGGTGGTTAATATGCTGGTCAATTAACACCATCATCACATGAAATCCATTTGTCATCTTCCTTTGATTGGCATAAAGCACTAATGTTGACATTATAAACTCCTTACTCAATCACCAAGAGAAAGCCTTCCATTCATAAATCCTTCAAATCACTAGAAATATAAAAAATACTCATGCATGCATCAATCAATATAGTGGAGCCAGGTGTTGCCACAATAGTGTGTCCCACTTATGGGACATCTTGATTTCTATCTGAAATCACATATTTTTTAGAAAAATTAATGATTTAAGCCTTGAGGGGTTCAATATAAAAGGGTTTAATTGAAAGGGGTTAGATAAAACCCCCTTAGATCAAACCCCCTTGGAAATAATCCCCTAGTCTTTAAATAAAACCCTCAATGGAGTCTCTTCCGCACCTATCAAAATGTTGACAAAAAACCAATATTGCTTCACCTTTTGGGGGATCAATGAAATCATCTAGAAATTTTATTTTGTATGTAGCCCTTAATATAATCTTTTCAAAAAGAATAATATTGAATATATTTCATTTGATTATTATATTTATTTTCTATTTTCTAGTGAACATAGATTTATCATCGAACATCAAGGTCTCTATTCCACACACGTGGAAAATTTTTAAAAATAAAGAACAAAATTCTAAAACATATCTACACACTAGGTATTAATGTTCTTGTTTCAACAAAAAATAAGTTAATCTGGACACATAAAGAAAAATTATGTTGTATGGTATAAATTTATGTCTAAATTATAATTAATCTCACTTAAAAAATTAATTTTAAAAAAATGCAATAAAAAATTATAAAAAAATATCTGTGCACTAGATATTGGTGTACAAATCTATGTTTAAAAATTTATAATTTTTCCTTTCTATAAAAAAAGTTATGTTGTATCGTACAAATGTCACTTTTTAAAAATGCGATTAACTATAAAAAAAAAAGTTAATAAAAAGTTACATAAAAAAATCACAAATTATTTCTTAAATTTTTTTAAAAAATACATTTAGACTCTACACACAAAATCTCAAAACTCACTAGTTCACATCATCTTCAAATTCTTAATGGATTAGTTGCTATAGGTATTAAAAAGTACAAAAAAAAAAATAAAAAATGTTGATTTCAATGTCCCACTTTAACCAAAAAGTGGGACATGGTATTGTGGGTTGACCCACCAAGATGATTCTTTCCCTTCAGAAATCATGTCCCTCTTTCATCAAGTAATCCAAATAAGAATTTTGGGTCCATAGTTTTCAAATCACTCAAGTAAGATGAGAGATCACAAAATAAAATGTGCAATAGGAATATATTTTATAAATGGAAGTGATGGGGATGCAATACAAAAAATAAAGCAGCTTATATAATCCTTCTTAGATTTTATCATGCATCAAACACATGATTGCATAAGAAACTATTGAAACCACTTGAAACCAAACATTAACACACATAAACTATGAACATATGAACCTTTGTTTAAGTCCTTCAACAAACAAACACAATATAACAACCTAACACACTAAAAATTTTAGATCATAAGGACCACAAAAGGAAACACTATTCACCTAATACTTTTCTAAATGTTGTGAGAATAGAGACAAATTTAGGCTCATCAACCTAATTATTTGTTGAAGTTTCTAAGCATGGAGATAAAGTTTTTCATGTTTGTTTCACTAACTTGGAAATTGTTGCTAGTCAACATGCTACTTATCTTTGTGATGTTACATTTGATTTGTGCTCCTTCTTCTTCTATCATTATGAATCTAATTGCTTTAATGATATCCTCCTTGGTAAAATAACCATCCTCTTCATTTCTTCTCACTTCCACTCCCACCTTAAGCTCTTGTGCAAGCTTTGCATTTAACCCTTGCTCAAATTGCATTGGAAGAGTTATGAGAGGCACCCCAAACCTTAACCCTTCTGTCATTGAATTCCACCCGCAATGGGTGAGAAAGGCACCTATAGAAGGATGATTCAAAATGTGTAATTGTGGAGCCCACTTTGTCACCAGTAATCCCTTTTCCTGTAAGATAATTTAAGGAATTAGAAGTGGTTTTAAAATACAACACATTATTGTTATTTTTCCAAGTGAAAACAGCTATTGTCCTTTGTATACAATAAAATAACATAATATTATTGGAGATCTGAGGTTTATATATTGAGTCAATCTCTTAGAAATTCCAAAAAGGCCCATAAAGATTTCATAAATTATGTATGAAATGTTGAGACTTCCATATTTCATATTAAATAAAATTCTAGAAAGGTGTGTAAAGATTTCATATAGTGTTTATGAATCCATTTTAAAAACATAAAATATGTAATTAGGGAAGAGGGCTAAATAGATGAATGAGCACTAATAGTTGCAATGGTGTTGTGCAACAAAGATATTTTTTTATTGTTTTACCCTTTAATTGTAAAATTTAGCACTACTAGCAATTATGTTTGTACCTAAAAATGGACAAAAGGACAACTATTTTTACAAGATACTTCAAGTAAACAACCAATCAAATTTTGATAGATAAGGCAATTGATAATAAATGCCTTGATGCACATGTTTTAGTCTAACATTTTTTAATAGTTGTTCTCAGACAACTTAGTGAAGATGTAGTTGATTTGGCTACATCACTGATGTCCAAAAGCCCAAACAATAGCCTCAAGATATTAACTCACATACATATGCATGTTGAAATTTTGTTGAAAATTGAACTTACCATTTAAAAGTGAGGGATACAAAATTAAGGTGGACATCTATAAGTCCTCTCTCCTAACCAAAGTGATTAAATCCTTAGAATCTAAGGTCTAGCTATTATTTGAAGGGTCAGCCCACAATACTGTGTTCCACTTTTTGGCCAAAGTGGGGCATTGAAATCAATATTTTTAACCAAATTTCTTTTTGACACCTATAGCAACTAATTTGTTAAGAATTTGAAGATAATGTGAAGTAGTGATTTTTAAGATTTTGTGTAGATTCTAAATTGGTTTTTTTTTAATTTAAGAAATAATTTGTGAATTTTTTAACATAACTTTTAATAACTTATTTTTTATAATTAACAACATTTTTAAAAAGTGATGTTTATATCATACATAACTTTTTTTTATAGAAAGAACAAAAATTATAAATTTATAAACATAGATTTGTAACACCAATATCTAGTGCAAAGATATTTTTCATAATTTTTTGATGCATATATTTTTTAATTAATTTTTGAAGTGAGATTAATTAAAATTCAAACATAGGTTTATACCATAGAATATAACATTTTCTGTATGTATCCAAATTAATTTAATTTTTTGTTGAAACAAGGACATCAATACTTAGTGTGCAGATATTTTTTAGAATTTTCTTCTCTGTTTTTATATTTTTCCACATGTGTGGAATAGAGACCTTGATGTTTGGTCAAAAACCTATGTTCATTAGAAAATAAAAAATAAATATAATAATCAAATGAAATATATTCAATATCATACTTTTTGAAAAGCTTATACTAAGGGATACATACTTACAAAATAGAATTTCTAAATGACTTCATTTGATCCCCCAAAAGGTGAAGCAATATTCATTTTTAGTCAGCATTTTGATAGGTACAGACGAGACTCTATCAAGGGTTTGATTTAAGAATAGTGGGGTTGTTTCCAAGGGGGTTTGATCTAAGGGGGTTTTATCTAACCCCGTTCAATTAAACCTTTTTAAATTGAACCCCTCAAGGCTTAAATCATTATTTTTTCAAAAAAATATGTGATTTCAAATAGAAACCAAGATGTCCCATAAATGGGACACACTATTATGGCAGCACCCTGAAGCTAAAATTTTAACTATTAATTTAAATTAATATCTTTTGTCATATAATTTTTTTTCGTTGAGTTTCATAAAACACTCAAAATTTTCAAACTATTAGATTTAAATGCATATTACTAAAACCTAAATACTTCAAAATCAAAACACTTAAAACAAGTATATTTTGATATATATCACTAAAACATCAAAACTTTAACTTCCTTTTCATAAATACTTTAATCCATTTGTAATCCATTGCAATTATTTTTACATTTATATATATAAAGAATTCCATTAAGTATCCAATGTTTTACAAAAAAGTAATTTAAAAAAAAAAAATAATCATATTGGCATATAAGAAATTTTCCCTTGGTTAGGTATGGTTGAGTAATACATCGAGAGATATATAGGTTATAATGTCTGTCAACTAGTTCCATGATGATGGGATGGAAAGATATTCACCATAGGGGATGTGTCATGATGTATAAATGGATGGGAAGTCACCCCACCTTCTATAGTATAATTCTCCATTCTTAACTAAAGGGAAATGGGATCTAGTTGGTTCTATCCATGCTATAAAAAGACCTATATAACTTTGATTGGGGCTTAACACTGTCATTCTCCTAATGGCACAACTATAATTGACTCATTTGCACTCTTGAAACTAAATTATATGGGTGAATTAGATACTCTCAACATGCTTGATTCAATAGGTTCAATGGATAGTAGGGTTTAGTGTATCAGAAAGAATATCACTCCCCTATATACAGAGATATAAAATACTATTGCCAATGTATTAGAAGGTGAAGGGCCCTATAGAATGAACTATTAAGTTCTTTATAAATTTTAAATGAATATAGTCAGTCATTTAAAATTCTAGTCAATCTTAAAATTATAGTGATTTTCAAATTTCTCAAAGAAAGGAGGTACAAGAGCTAAGGATCACATGGAGCTAATACACTTAGACATTTGAGGACCAATTCAAATAGTAATACGGAAAGGAGAAAGGTATTTTATCACTTTAATTGATGGTTTTTTAAGAATGAAATTTGTTTATTTTATTCAAAATAAATTAGAAGCATTAGAAATGTTTGAATTTTTCAAAGCCTTGGTGAGAAGCAGTTAGGAAAGCCTTTGAAAAGACTTAGATGTGATAATGGGGGTGAATATACCTCCAATGCTTTCAAAATTTCTTGTGCAAAGGAAGAGATCTAGTTAGAGTACATTGTTCCTTGTTCACCACAACAAAATAGTGTTGCAAAAAGAAAGAATAGGACTCTAGTTGAAAGTGCTAGATGCATGGTTAAGAGTAGTGGTTTATCTAACGTTTTTTGGGCTAAATAAATTTCTATAGCTATATATGTACAAAATAGGCTACCAACTATTGCATTGCATAGGAAGACATCTTATGAATCATGGCATCGAAACAAGCCAAATGTCAAGGGTTTGAGAATTTTTAGTTTTTTGAAATATGAACACATACCAACTGAAGAACAACATAATCTAGATGACAAGAGAAAGAAAGGCATAATGATTGGTTACAACCTAGATTTAAAAGGATATAAAATATATGATCCCAAAATATGTGAGTAGGGTTGATCATAAAGAGATTCTATTTAAATTTGTTAGGTTTGTTGATGATGAATACACACTCTCCCATGCTTTTATTTCTTAGACTAATTACATGTCAGAACTTTGGCATGCTAGACTTGAACATATAAAATATAGAAAATTACAAGACATAATTTGAATGGATATGGTTAGAGGATTAACAAAAATTTTAGCTTCTGAAGGTGTGTGTGTGTGTGTGTGTGTGTGAAGGATGTGTGATAGGTAAACATCATCAAAATCCTTTTGATTCAAGCAAAACATGGAGATTCAATCATCCACTACAACTCATTCATAGTGATTTATGTGAACTAGGTTATCCTTCACTTTCAAGCATCAGGTATTTGAATTCTTTCGAAAGTTTAAGACATTAGTTGAAAACTAGAGTGGAAGCAAAATTAAATGCTTAAGGATAGATAATGGGGGTGAATACTACAATTATGCATTTGAATCATTTTGTGAAAATTATGGTACTAAGGTGCAAAGAACATTATTTATACTCCTCAACAAAATGGAGTGGTTGAATGAATGAATAAAACTCTTTTAGAAATGGCTCATTATATGTTGCATTTTAAAATTTTATATAATAAATTTTGGGGTTTGGTTGTTTCTTGTCTTGCACATATTGTGAATAGAATCCCCATCAAAGCCCTCACAAATATCACCCTTGAAGAAGTATGGAGTGGAAGAATGCCTCACATTGGGTAGTTTAAAGTATTTGGGTGTATTGCTTGGGCACACATGCCTAAGGAAAAGAGGAAAAAATTAGAACCAAAGAGTCATAAGTGTTTGTTTATGGGTTATAGTGAAGAATCAAAGGATTATAGGTTATATGATTCAGATTGGGGTGGTGATATAAATGATAAAAAAATTTACTCGTGGTTATGTTTTCCATCCTAGATCAGACCCTATTACATGGAGTAGTAAAAAACAAACAGCTACATCATTGTCTTCATGTGAGACATAATATAGAGCAGAAAAAGGAGTAGGAAAGGAAGTACTTTGGATTCAGAATCTTTTATTTCTGTTACTTTTCTACAAAATTTTGCTACTACTTTGTATTGTGATAATCAAAGTATTATACAGGATGCAAATAATCCAATTTTCCATGCTAAAACAAAGCATATTGAAATTTCTATTCACTATATTTTCAAGCAACTATTACCAATTTTCAAGTTTGTTCAAGTGAAAAATAAACAATTGATATATTTACTAAGACTATGACTGAAGCCAAATTCTTAAAATTGTGAGGAATGCTTGTCATGATCGAGGTGAACATTAAAGAAAGATAGTAGTATGATGTTCCCCTCTCCTTTGTATTGTTTTTGTATTATCCTAGCTAATTGTAAGGGGGGATGTTAAGGAAAGTAAGATTTTCTAGGGAAAATACAAGTTTTTTCTAAAATCTTCCATAAGCTAGAGTCTTCCATAAAACTGTCCAAGAAAAGAACATTCCAATTTTTTCCATAAAACTGTCCAAAAAAAGAACATTCCAATTTTCAGAATAAAACAATAGAAATACATAAGCTGTGCAAAAAAGTTCGAGAAAAGAACATTTCAATTTTTAGAATAAAACAATAGAAATACATAAGTTGTACCAGAAAAGAACATTCCAGTTTTTAGAATAAAACAATAGAAATACATAATCCTCTTAAAAGCTAGAAGCTTCTAGATTTTAAAGATCTTATAACTATATATGTGCGCCTATATAGACAGCTGCTGAACATGTATTTTTTTATATTTTTCTTGTTCATTAAAACTCTGTAATATTTTTTTAATTCATTTAAACTCTGTTTTACCCTGTTTTTCCCTGTTTGTTACTGTTGTTCTGTTTTTATTGTTGTTTTTTGGGCCTGTTTTTACACAATGGATCACTAGAATATCACACGCCCTATAGACACTGATATAAAAGACTACTGCCACTGTATTGGAAGGAGGAGAGGCCATATAGAAGGAACTATTAAGTTCTTTATAGATTTTAATTGAATTTACACACACATGAAATTCTAGTGATCCTAGAAATATGGTGATTTTAAAAAAGATAGCGCCTAACATACCCTGATCTGATCTTGCAAGCCTTGCAGCAAGTCGTTTCCGGCAGGCAGAACCCAGAGGAATGATACGCTACTCTCTTGCAGACCCATTGCAATTGCGGTGAGCTGTTGGTCGGTGAGAATGTACTCGCTGCCAAAAGACAACAACACCACCGAAGCAGCGGGCTGCCTGTCGAGCCACTGCAAGCAAATGTCATCAACGGGGAGTGGCGGGAGTTTAGGCATGAGTAGTCCAACAGGTAACACTGGCCGTTTCCCGAGGCTCTGCAAATACTCGACGTACACCCCTTCCAACTCCACACAGGTATTGCACGCCACTGCCCAACTTCCCCTCATGCTGATGCTGGAGCGGTCGACAACGCTAAGGCCACCTTTGTGCTTGTGAAATAGCTCCATGGCCCACCGCCCTTCGAACAACCGGCGCTGAATAATCGGTGAAGGGAATCCGGGAGGTGACACAGTCAGATCCTCGGCAGTTGGGTTTCCCGGTACGATGTCTAGCTGCCCTAGGGTAAAGCTGAGGCTGGCGACTCCCAGTATGAGGAAAAATATGGTGGGAATTGGATTGGGCAGCTTGGCAGCCACACGAGAAGCCCAGTACGGCATGAAATCGTGGATCACTAAGTCCGGTGACAGCTGTCGCAACAGGGCTTCGAAGGGCTTCTCCAGAAGATCCATGGCTTGGATGAGTAAAGATATTAGCAAAGCTCCTCCTTCTTCCTTGCCAACATCTGCTGTGGACTCTACGCCTGCTGGCAGCCCCTCAACGGAAGGCATCGCCAACTCTACCAGATCTATTCCTGGGTCATCCCCAATTTGAGGTTTAATTCGCTTAATATTCAGCGGGGTTGATACAAAGAAAATTTGAAGACCATGAGTGGCCATGCTTTTGGCAAGCTCCAGGAAGGGCGCTATGTGACCGTGGGCAAGCCACGGAATCATCACCACACGAAGCTCTCTCTGCTTTTCCTCCGCCATTGTTGATGCACACTACTTTCAGCGTCCGATGCGTTTTATTGACCATATTTTTGTTTATTGGGTGCGTCACTGCTGACCTCCAAATTTCCTCACCTTAAACTTCATCTTCCCTGTTCTATGCATCGCGTGAATGCCAGTTTTTCCATTTCTCCGTCAGAAGAGGGAGGTATTTGTCGTTAGTCGGTGCGTTATCATTCTCAACAAAGGCATTTTTAATCCATGCTTTCGCCCTCGATGCAATTATTCCAGTCCATTTACGGATCTTTTGTCAATATTTGGTTCCCCACTCCCAGCTTTAAATAAATGGAATTGAGTAAAGGTGGAGTATCAATATATATTTTTTAATTTAAAAAATAATTTTAAATAATAATAAAACATCAAGATCTAAGGTGAGAATTATAAATAACTAGCAATTGACCCATAGTTTCAATGGCACACTGAAAACTTTCTCAAGAAATTATAGAATTTGTTAGATATTTTTTATTATCTATTAATTTATAAGTTATTTAATCCACTAAATTCTTATTAAATTTCATCACATTAACTATTGTCTTCTTGCACTTATATTAGTAAATTTCTTTTTACATTACATATTGAGATGAAACATATTGAGATGAACAAACATAGTTGGGTAAATGTAGTAAATTAATTGAATCTCTTATTGATTTTTATATAATACGTCATAGAAACAAATGCATATTTAATCATATAATTATTTTAAAAATAATTATGTGAGGGTACAACTTATATATGCACATAAGACATAACTATATTTTTCTATTAAATACATACTACGAAAGTATGTATTTGATATATGAACTTTTATAATATCTATCACATATTAATTCTACTAATTTGTATAATCAATAGTTTAATATACATTCTATTATTAATATATAATTAATTATACTATTTCATTAATATTTAAAATATCAAATTTATAAATAATATATATACAATGAATCAAAATTAAATAATCACATTAATATAAATATTACAATTTTGTTATAATATTTGCATAGATTTAAAAAAGAATATTATTGTTTAACATTAAAATAAATATTATTTGTTGAATAATTAAAATAATATTATGTGCTGAATAATATTATTTGTTTTATTCAAAATAATATTTCCCAAAAAATTTCTCATGTAAAATAATACAATCACTAGATAAAAAAATTTATTGCAATAATAGAGAGAAAAATAAAATAAAAAATTAACAGTTTATCAATTGTCAAAGTGATAAAGGTAAAGGGAATTTTTTGTTTTTTATTATGACATTTTGTAGAAAAATAAATAAAAAATTAACAATTTATCAATTGTCAAAGTGATAAAGGTAAAGAGGGAACTTTTTTGTTTTTATCATTTATGACATTTTGAAAAACAATCAATGGACAAGATTGATTTCATGGTAGTCTTTTTAATCTAGGCCCTTCATCTATATAATTCAACATGTGATGCTCACATAACGAAGGCTTTCAACCTAATTATTGTGGGCCTTAAATATAAATTTATAATGAAAGAGTTTCATTTTCCATTGAATATATTTTTTATTCTTGGTATTTATAAATTATTGGCAGCTAGAATATTTGATTTTGGATTAAAATAGCAAAAACATCTTTCAGAGTGTTGTCATATTTAATGGTGTATTTATTGTGGTGCATATAAATCTTTTTTGTTTAGATTGGAATCTTATAAAATGAAACAAAATTTTAAAATCTTTCAGTTCTTCAACTCCACCCTTGCTGTGATTGTAGGAATGCCTCTCCACATAATAAAAATAAATTTATTTATTTTTCAATTCAATATAAAAATATATAGTTAAAGGTAGGGAATATGCAAATATGTATTAAAAAAAGGTTTTGTGAAAAGTGAATATTTTTATCTCAATTAGTTCAGATCTTTACCTATGGAATTGATCTTTGTTTCTATAGAAGTGAACTTGTGGTGTAAAAATGATTCAAACCCATTGAGATAAACTTGTAGAAAATTGACAATTGTTATAGATTTGCTTCAATTCATTATAACTATGTTTAAAGTGGGGTGGTATCTAGGGACATTATTTGGGAACTTGCTAGAAAAGGGTTTGTTCTCCTCTAGCCATGCCCTTGGATAATTTGATTTGACGTCAATAATATATATTATGGACAATAGACAAGTATGCTGTATGCCTAGGATGATGATGCAAGATGATGGTGCAATTACAGTGTTTTATGATGTTTCTATGATGCTTTCATGTGAATTTTTGGTGGGAGAATATTAACAATAATATTAATTACTCTTTTCTAGAGAAGAGGGGCAATGGAATTTGAGCACCCAATTAGATCTTTAATCTTTCCATCGTATAGAGTAAATTAAATGGTTGATGCTTCTCAGTGAAAGAGATATTTGGTATCAGAGAAGGGAGCAAAGGGAGTTGCAAGCACACAAACTAGTTAAAAAAGAATATATGGTGGAAGGGGAAACATGAAAGCACAAGTTAACATATGAAGAAAGAGAAAAAATCTTCTAGGAGAATGAGATTAGAATGCATCAAAGAAAATCTATGGATTGATAGATCTAATGGCTCAAATGATTGGTGGCACCATGGGTTCATAACATAAGGACACAATCCTATGCAAATGTTTGATGATTTTAGTTGAAGGGTTCTAGACTCATTTGAATGGAAAGATGAAGAAGAATATTCTAGAGAGCTTGTGGGAGATAGACAATAGAACTCGATGGAATCCTATGTTGTAGAAAATTTTGACATATTGTAATCAAAGGATTTCTAATACTTGACCCATCTATGCTTACGAGAATGTAAGATTTGGCTATATGGAAATAACCACCTTGTTAGAGATTGATGAATAATTGTAGGAGTGAGTGATGGGAGTTTACTTTTGTGTTGTCAATAAGTTTTTTTAGTTGTGTCATTTAAACCTAGTTAGGTTTCAATAAATCTCAGTTAGTTGTCATGTTAGATACCTATTTTGTAGGGAGTTCTTGAGCTCCTTTCCTATAATAAAATTATAATCTCATTTATTGAATAAAGTAGAATAATTTGTGCAACAGTTTTATTATCCAATTTGGTATCAGAGTTAGACTAGGCATGAATCCCTCATAGGAGTAGATGAGAGGGCTATGAGTGGTGTGTATTGGTCTTTGCATTGAGTTGTTGTTGGTGCAATAAGCATAGAATCCATAGAGGAAGATAGTTGAATATTGTAGCAAGCCAAGCCAACCAAGTGAAGATCCATCGTACTTGAGGAGTCAAGTGTGTGAAATTTGCTACAAGAAAATTTGCACCTGCAAAGACAGCAGTTGACCCAGTTCTTCCACAAATTCATGAAAGGTGGTTATATCATCTCAGATCGACATGGAGCTCCATAATAGGGTCACCGACCAACAGGTGTAGATTTTTTTTGAAGTGGTATGGAGAGCATTTCTATTGGTACGGAGGCATTCTTTACTGATTCTATGACTGATTTGATTTTTTACAACCATGTCTTCTATTTGGAAGAGATTAAAGAGGGAGTTTTGTTGCTAATTCTCCTAGCTGCATGAAGAAGAAGATGAATTTATTCAACTACTTGTTAATATGAGTATTAGATGTTGATGCGATAAAGCACATTTATAAAAGGTTGTCAGAGGAAATATGGGTTCCTTGACATGCCTCCATTTATGGTGTTGGAGGAGGAGAGGTGCATGAGGTCTCATAGGAGCATGGGGTGTCCATGTGAGAGTTGAAAATATTTTCATTTCTTCATTAAAGGTGAGTGTTAGAGATTAATGAATAATTGTAGGAGTGAGTGCTCACAATTTACTTTTGTGTTGTCAATAAGATTTCTAGTTGTGTCAATTAAACATAGTTATGTTTCAATAAATCTCAGTTAGGTGTCATGTTAGATACATGTTTTGTAGGGAGTTGTTGAGCTCCTTTCCTATAATAAAATTGTAATCTCTTCTATTGAATAAAGTAGAATAATTCATCAAATAGTTTTATTATCCAATTCACCCAAGATCTAGAGGCCTGATGGAAAGCACAAATAAATATAATGGGAGAGTTCCCTTACCCATCACTTGATCTACCAAAAAAATAGATGTAGGAAATGATGACTAAATTATTTAATTATAATTTGATATAAATAAATATCATGTTTCTTCACGAATAATATATTATATAAAATCTTAAATCAAATTTATAATGTGAAATACATGGATAAGTTGGTATGATTTAAATATTTTAAGATGTGATTGTGGTATTGGGTAAAAACACAATAGTGTGTCACACTTTTGGCTAACTAAATAATTCTGCATGGATCATTTACACACGATTTAGTTATGCCTATTTTTGTTACGCCCAAAACCACGTTGTGCCTATGTGGTGCCTACGTGGTTGTACGTTTCCTTGCAAAACCTTATCAGGCAGTAAGTTTACACCCGGTTAGAATTCAAGTGTAACCAAAGAAAATAAAAATAAAGAAAAGGCAAAATTGTCATTTTTGCCTAGATTGATATAGTTTTGGAATGTTCAGCCTGGAGCCCACGACAGATAGTGACCCACAACCAGACTATACTGTACTATTCCTCAACACCCACATGCACCATTGGGATAAATAAATAATACCCACCTTCTATTGATTTGAATAAACCCTACTCATGAATGTTGGGAATGTATTTAATACATCTCATAGTTTATATCATATAAATCTCATAGTTTATATCAATGTTGCAACATCCACACAACTACCATATGTTTGACTAGCATCTTAATGATAAAGTTTATGGTGTCCTCAAGATAGCCAATGTGGGAAAGAAGGTAAACTATGCACAAATACTGATCAATTGTAGGTGTAATGCAATAAGGGTTACTCATATGATTGAAGCATACATGTAGCACTCATCCACTAAACCTACAATTCCTTGTCTATGCTTCCACATTTTCCATACAGAACAAATAGCCAACGCAACTAATAAGGTCAACCATGCACACATATTGATCAATTGTAGGTGTAATGCAATAAGGGTTACTCATATGATTGAAGCATGTACAACGCTCATCCACTAAACTTGTAGTTCCTTGTCTATGATTCCACACTTTCCATACATGTCGACTAGAGCATTTCCAACTATAATATCTGACAAAAATCCCAAATTCATCAATCAAACCCTAGGACAATCATACAAGAGGAAATGTAATATGTGTGTCAAAATATAATTTCTAAGCTTACTATAGCAGTCCTCTATAATTGATAGTCTGCAAACTTGAAATGTCTGTCATCAAATACCTTTCAATAATAAATAGTATTCCTCTGCATGACAATTTCCTTGGAGTAGTGTAGCGTTCAAATTTTTGGTCTATTGTATTTCCACAATGTGCAATTTTGTATCTTAAACAAGGTTCGAACTTCCCCCAACCCACTTACTACAATGTGTTTTTCTTATCCCAAAAGAGTAAGACATCAGTAGGGACTTTGATTTTGCAAGATTTTATCATCATTAAAACACAGTTAGGACATCGGTAGCCTGTTTGTGAAAAAGATTTTTTTTTTGAATGACTGTAAATAATCTAAAGTTGCATTGTTTAATTTTAGAGAAAAAAAGTTATGAAATGAAACGAGTGAATTTTTCTCTACATTGTTATCTTTGTTTGTCAGTCATTACTAGCACTCGACAGTTAAGATTTCATTTCAAAATTTTATCTATATATATATATATTCCACAGTCTATTACAGTGAACATTGAATTAGAAAGATTTCTGAAAAATAGAAACTGAATCTTGTATACAATTTTCTACAAAATTTTTCTAATTCAGAGCATAATTTGTTTTACCCCACCTAGTCACAGGTGTGAAGGTGTCAATGTTGGAAATTTCCAACATTTTAGAAATTAGGAGGAGAAAACTATCACACAGAAATCTATATATATCTATGCCCACGACTTACACAATTTTCAATGAAACCACAATTTCTTATTCAAAACTCACAATTGTTATTAAGTATTAAAATGCAATTCATTTTAGTAGACAAGCTAGAATTATTTATAATCTTTATTCTTTCTTTGATAGTTAACAAAACGCCACTCAATTCATTGTTTTCCATGTTTGTGAGGTCTTTTGAAATTTTAGTTATAGGAGCCACATTATCAAAATTTGAAAGTAAACTTTATAAGATTTTTTATAGCATACTGATTAACCATATTTTCACCTAAAATATTTGTTATGTCACTTTAATATTTTCAAAGTTATTTCACAATGTTTGCAATTGTGCCTAATATCATTACTAAGTATATTCCATGCTTGTTTTGAATTCACATAATTACCAATAATCCTAAGAAAGATTGTTTGGCTAAGTGCACCTTGAATTAAAAATAAAGCTTCATTGTCATTTTTTACAACCTCTTTGTATACTTGTTTTTTGTTGATCATTTAATGCATCTATATTTGTTGGTTATGTATACCCTACTTGAGAATATGCCCCTAGATTTTGTGTTTATTAATCTCTATGACCTCTTTTGTTACAACTTTGAGTGTCTTTGACTGGATTAATTCTCATAAAATCCTACTGCTTCCCAAATCAACTTTCTCACAAAAAAATTGCCCACTTCTCTTCTCTTTGATAGCAAAGAGACTAGATGCTAACTCTTGCCTAGTTACAACTCTATTTGTTCCCATGAACAATCCACTCTTTGCTTGTAGAGGAATACATCTTTCATATAACGTCTACAATTTGATCATTCTAATCTTCAACCTCACAGTATCTCCTTATGCTTTAAGAGACCAAATAAAGGTTTAAAGTAACAATAAACAATAAATGATCATTTATAAATTTCATCTCCTTGTAACACATTGCAAAATATTTTCCAACCCTTTGTATAATGTATGCATATTCTATTTATAGAAAAGTGATAACACCCATCTCACAGATAATTGACATTTGTCAATTATTACTACAATCTAAAATTAGTTAGGTGGTTAGCACCATTACAAGTGCTACCTAGGTCCAAACTCATTGATGACCAGGGGCTACGTATTAGAAAGAGAATCAACTTGTAACTTTATTTTGTTCTTGCAAATGAAAGAAAGTAATTGCCATGAAGATACTACTCTTTTATCCTCCCAACATGAATGATTTAAATAAGTGCATTGAATTTGTTTCAAGGGCCTCTATCAAAATGATGGAGTGGAATGTAGAATTTGACACCTCTTTCCCATATATTATAGCTCAAAGCCTTCTAAAACTTGTCTCTAGGCCCAAATCCGCTACTAATACATGATATGATATGGATTTTTCTGATATCATGGGATGATAGTTCAAGGCTTCTTCGATCTAGACCTTGAACATGACCATTCACCTCCAAATATGAAGTTAGAGGGAGGAAGCGTGGTCATGCCCAATATACACACACCCAATATACCACCAAATAAAAGAAGACTACATACAAACACTGTGAAAACTCTTAGGAAACTTAGAAACAACAAAGTATAAAACATAATAATTCCAAGACCCTTCCATTTCTTCTTTTTAGTATTTATTTCAATAAAATTTGCATTTGTATTCAAGATCTATTCAATCTAACTACATTATTAGTTTGAAAATCTGAACTTGGCTAGATGTATTTGAAATAGATGTATTAGATTGAATGTATATTTAATTTTTAAATTTTAAATGTTTATATAGTTTTGTAAAGTTAATTTAAATGTGTAGATTGTTCATGTGTATTTAATTCTTAGATTTTATATGTTTTTAGTTTTGTTAATTTAAATGTAAAAATTGAATGCACATATAGATTAATTATATTATAAATTAAATGTATGTTAATTTTTTTAAAATGTAGAAACTTGCACATACATGGCATGTGACATGGCATCTCATCATAGTGATGGCCACGATAGTGAGCATAATAGTGGTGATTCACATGGTGTAAGTAGGAGTGAGTTATATGCTGCCACTCTTGATAGACTCAATAATGCTTTGACACATTTAGATCAGATGATCCATAATGCACCTAACCTATCTAATACAGACAGATTGGTGGGGACTAGAGAAAAGTTTACACGTATGGTTGACATAGTTAAATCATACAATCCCTATGATGATTTGAGTATTGAGGAATTTTATGTGTCACTTGCTAGCACTATTACTGGGATAGTGAAATGGCCAGAAGTTAATAGGGCCATTTCATTGAATATGGTGCATAGTATGTTTCCACATTATCACGAACATGACAGAGTTTGGGGCTATTTTGTCACTAGGTGTACAGATGTTGTTGTTGCACCACTTATATAGCCTAAGTGGTTAGAAACACATCATAGATGGCCACACAATGATGAGTTGCCTTTGTATTTTTGCAAACAACTATTTGCTTTTGCTCATTTATGACTTGATGTTGATTTCACATCTATACCAAAACATGCGGGACAGGGTCATGGGAGGTTTTTAGAGAAATTTTGACATCCTGATTAGGATCCACCCAAAAATAAGAGGGCATTAGTGGGTCTGAACCTTTTGGTACTTCCAAAAAGGTTGAATCTAGGATGATCAGTTGAGGCAGTAGTTACATCATCGAGACATCGTATTTTTGAGAGTTTAGGTTCTATTTCCAGTGATGTTGACCATTTGGCATTAGATTGTGTTGGTAGATATATGTTATGTCCTTGCACCAGCATAGGATCAGTTGATTCAACTTTTTCCAGTTATGATCCTTACATATGTGCTGACATAGTTTCACCACGTGATGTGGTGTAGACTTCTAGAGAGAGTGCTTTATGCAGATTGAGTACATGTCTAGTGCAGGATCTACTTTCTATATATCAGTTTGTTAGTTTTGAGTATGGCATCCCTCTTGAGAACATGTCCACATTTGTCAGTCAATGTAGTGATCAGTGAGCTACACATATGACTAATACAGTGCTGTCACAACAGACTCCATCACATCCTGATGCTGGTATTGTGCCAACACACCAGGATCATTCCATGGTCTCTTGTTTGAGGAAAAAATTGTGATGACCCTTGATTCATCTAAGCTTAGTGGGATTGGGAGGGTCATCCATGGAGCTACACAGGTTGTTGATGATGAGGTACATACATTTTAAATATTTTTAAATTTTATAAAATTTAGTCTTGTGCATCATACACGTGTTGACTCTTATTTAATCAATCTTACATTAGGGACCAACGAGAGAGGTACTAGGACATGACACTGTGCAGTAGACAGTGGATGCGGATGAGGTTGGATGTGAGGTATTTAGTATTTAATTGTACATTTAAAATTTTTAGAACATGTGAACTTGAGATTCCATATTTTTTAATATATATTTAAATTTAATTTAATAGAGATAATTTATATGTTCAGGGACCTACACATCACTCATATGTTCATAGATGGATGGGATTAGATACACATGGTTTAGGACAAGGCTTAGGACGAGGATCAGTACAAGGATCAGTATAGGGCTTAGAACATCATTCTAGTCCTGGATTGAGTGAGGCCCATTCCGCCCATAGGAGGCGGGAGTCATGATGTTGTGCACAGTTAGATGTATTCATGTGTTCTTTGTTATGTTTGCCTAAACTCTCATGTGATGTTGTAGTTAGACTTGATGTTATATTGAGTTTGCATGTTATATTGCGGTTAGACTTGATGTTATATTGTAGTTAGACTTTATGTTATGTTGTTGCGTTTACATGTTGCAGTTAGACTTTATGTTATTTAGACTTTATATATATGATATGTATATATGCATATTTAGATGTTTAGTTAAATATAGATCTATACATGGATGTTTTCCTTTGAATATATGGGTCATAATTTGGATAAAATCAAGTTTTAACTTAAATAGTTTAAATATGTATATATGTTAAATACTTGTAGATGCATATAAATTCACTTGTAGATGTGATGAACTATTAATGATTGAGAAATAATGTCAACACCCTAGTCATTGATAGGAATAGTTTTTTTATAAAATATTTGGGAATGTGATTTTAATTTTATTTATATCTATTGAATCTTGTGAATTGAAATATATAGTTTTTTATAATATATAGTCGATCTTATTGGATGTGTCCACTACATTGAATTTGATAGTTTTGTTACATGTTTTTATATGGCTAATAAAATTTTAGAAAACTTTGAATTAATTTTTGAAAACAATCCTATACGATGATCTAGAATTAATTATATGTCCAACCCAATTTTTTTCTAAAACCACACCTCCATTAATTTTTTTTTAAGGTTTGAACCCTTGAAGAAATATGCAATTGAATATCTTATTTCATGCATGACAAATCAAGAAAGTAACTTAACATGACCAACACATTTTTATCATCCCCACTTGGATAAATATAATTTGTAACACACCATATTGTTTCCCATGATAATATGACAAAATATATTATCATTTATTATATTTTTATCAAGAACTTTATAAAATCTAACAGTACACACTTTTATTGGACTTGATGCCACACTTCCACTATGATCCTCCTCTTTAGGAAGGTCTAACTTTGATATTCCTCTACACTCTCAACACTATAAGACACATCTAAATTTCCAACCATTCCTACAACCTTTACAATCTATACACCACTTTGCTCATCATCAGCTTCCCTTTGTTTTGCACTCACTTATATTGATCCACTTGGTCACCTTGGTGTTCATGGTTGGGTGTTGCTCATTAACAAATTTGCAATCCCTCAATTATTGTTTCCATAAGCAACTCTCTTTTCCATTAGGAAGTCATAAAACTCTTCTCAACACAAACAATTCTCTTCAAATGAGGGTGTGGGATAGACTCTTTGATTGGATTTTTTGGAACACCCTCCAACCCACCCTAGTAGGTAATGTCCACATTTCCTTCCTCTAAGAGTGGTTTTCCAACAACTTCTACCTACTATTTGTTGTGAGTGGCATGCAATTTTTAGGTTTCATCTAAACCCTCACTTGGTCTCAACTCTAACTTATAGTAACACTTTTTCTTTGGATTGAACTTCATCTTGGTCTTAACTTATACTTCATATCTTGATGGAATTTTATGCTTGGCTTCCTATCAAAACCTTTGTCTTCTCTCTTATTGTTCCACTATGTGTGTTCCACATTCTTGTTGATACCCTAATTTCTTGGTCCACTTGCCAACCATGTTGTTGTCTTATACCATGTTTGTTTGGGCTCAATGTCATTAATTCCTTTGTGTTGAGATAACACGCAAGCCATTGAGAGGGAATGTGGATTTCCAAATGACCGATCATAGACCTATGTTTGAATCCCATAAAAATGTGCTAGAAAGGTTTACAACAAAGTAATATGCTTAAAAAGTAATCATATACCCTAAACATTGCTTTAAATAATATATGACAATATTTTATTATATCTAGTAGCCTTTAGTACAAATCCTAGTACAAGGAGAATCTATCCTATAAATGCCCTTACGTCACATTCAACTAACAATTTATTAGGTGGTCACAAAACCAATGGTTAGTTAATATATAACCATCGAGACAACCATACATAGCCAAAAGAACAAATACATTACCTACATCGATAAGACAATACTCAACCACAAAACTAAGTTAGCTAAAACATATGTAATTCACTAATGAGAGTGAGAACCCTACAGTCTACATGTTCAAGTTTATCCACACCTCTATTTGCTTGTGTATTTATCTCACCCATAATTTTTATGTTGTCTCACTATCTTCAAATTAAACTCCCAATTATTGCCTTATCTCATCAACCTTAAGGTTAATGACCAAAGGCTAATTTGCATTCTCAATCACATAAGCCAACTAGTCCAAAATAGGTTTCAAGGATGCATCCTTCATTGGCCTAGGTACTAATATGAAGAAGTGTCTTTGTCATATGCCTCCCAACCCATTAAACTCTCTTGGTCAAAGTGATGGAAGCTCTAATAAATGTTGATAGGAATAGTTTTTTGGGAATGTGAATTTAATTTTATTTATATCTATTGAAACCTGTGAATTAAAATATATATTTTTTATAGTTTTTTTATAATATATAGTCAAGCTTATTGGATGTATCCACTACATTGAATTTGATAGTTTTGTCACATGTTTTTATATGGCTAATAAATTTTAAGAAAATTTTGAATTAATTTGTAAAAACAATCCTATACGATGATCTAGAATTAATTATATGTCCAACCCAATTTTTTTCTAAAACCACATGTCCACTAATTTTTTTTAAAGATTTGAACCCTTGAAACAATATGCAATTAAAAGTTCATGCATGACAAATCAAGAAAGCAACTTAACATAACCATTTGTAGAATTATCTAGTATTGGCTCTCATAAGATACAAAAGATTTAGATTTATCAAGCTATGTAAGTTGTCAACACAAGTAAAAATAAGTATAAAGTAAAATGAGTTTTGATTTCTAATTTTTTGGTGTGTGGTCATGGGAAAAGTGGTCACAATAAGACCAATGCCTTAATTTGATATGGGTGATAGTGTCAAACCTTTAACCAAGTACTCATGTAGAGTAAACTTTTTCCCTTCCTAGCATAATGTGACTCAAGTAATAATTGAGAAACCAAGTTGCATCTAACTTGGCATAAGCGCTTCTATATATTTGTTCATTTATGATTTCAAAATATATTGTAAGAAATAATGTATTAGGAATACTTTAATAATCCATGGGCTAACTTACGAGTGCAATATATTGCAATAATAACACTCAAAGAAACCTTAGAGAAATATTATAGTTTATGTTAAAGTCAACCAACTACAAACAATACACATATATGCAAATGAGATATCAAAGATAGTTTAAATATTTCCTAGAACATATATCTAGCATAAGGAGCCTATTTAAATATCAAGTCACAATTAGATTGGATTCTCAAATAAGTACACCAACCTATTTGTACAAGAAATAAATTTGGAAGTGGCCAAAAGCTACACAAATTTGTCCTTTAAATTCTTACAATGTAAGCTATTATAATGGAGGCATCAAAACCCTAATTGATATGTGAACATTTTTTAGACTACAAATTATATCAAAGATTGTTTATAGAGCCTATTTCATCTACCTCATTTTACTCTCTTAAAATTCTCAATAAATAATACATAAAAAATTATAATTAATAAAAGATATTTAAAATAAGCTAGAATATATTTTATTAACCAAAAAATACCCTACCATGTCATATAACTTTAATCTAATATTCCATACTTTACATTAATCATTAATCATTAAACTTCTTTTTTAAGGTGGAAGTTAAATAAATACACTTATATTGTGGTAGTTGTGGAGTCCTACTATAAACGTTATTTGATTAATAGAAATTTAATGGAAAGGTAAGAAGACACACCCTTAATATAGACTACTTAAATGTAATAAAGAAAGCAATAGTTGAATTAATCTAGATAAAAGAGCTAGTCTAGGCATGTACCTAATTCTAATAAATTAGAAACTAAAATAGAGATAACTAAATTAATAATGTACCTAGAATTTGGATAGGAGACTAATTTTGACTATGACACTGTAACACATATACCTATAATCTAAGACCAAATCAAGAAACAAAAGGCAATAATGAATAGAGACTTTATGGTGTTGAAAATTACTATTCATCAATCTTAACATAAAAACATATCATGAAGACTAGTATTGGCTCTCATAAGATACAAAGATTTAGATTTATCAAGATATGTAAGTTGTCAACACAAGTAAAAATAAGCATAAAGTTAACTGAGTTTTGATTTCTAATTATTTGGTGTGTTGTGGTGGGAAAAGTGGTTACAATAAGACCAATGCCTTAATTTGATATGGGTGATAGGGTCAAACCTTTAACCAAGTACTCATGTAGAGTAAACTTTTTGCCTTCATAGCATAATGTGACTCAAGTAATAATTGAGAAACCAAGATTGCATCTAACTTGGCATAAGCCCTTCTATATATTTGTTTAAATGCTTTCAAAATATATTGTAAGAAATAATATATTAGGAATACTTTAATAATCCACGGGCTAACTTGCAAGTGCCGTATATTTTAATAATAGCTGACACTCAAAGAAACCTTAGAGAAATATTATAATTTATGTTAAATCCAACCAACCACAAACACTACACATATATGCAAATGAGATATCAAAGATAGTTTAAATATTTTATAGATTGGATTCACAAATAACTACACCAACCTATTTGTACAAGAAATAAATTTGGAAGTGGCCAAAAGCATAACTAAGCAAAAAATAAAAATAAATGATGCTCTAGATCCAATTAACATGAAACCCATAATGTTAGTACACTCAAGAACTCCTGAATAAGCATCTGGTTCCCAAGATGTTTATGAAACACATAACTTAAAAATTTTAAGGATTGAGTGTCTTGACCTCTTGATCACTTCTTATAACTATTCTAATGGGCTCAAATGCTCTAAAAGTTTTGCAAGTGACCTAAAAAATGTATGTTATATGGGCTCATTGACAAGATTGTTCAAGTCTAAATAACAACTTTATCAAGCCAATAATGCATTATCCAATACAACCCTTCAAAAGTTTAAATAAACACATTTCATATAACCTCATAAAACTCAACAAGCTAGAAACCAACATTGGCTGCGATTGATAGCTTTCAATAAGGATCGCAATGTATACGAGCTACGCTATTTCAACATTACTGAGAATGAGGTAGAAGATGAAGATTATATTTAAGTTTTGTCAGTATTTAGGTATGAGTGATACTAATTTTTTAAACTATAAAGAGTTCTAGGTATGCAATTCTCTTATAAATGTCATACATAGAAAATCATGGTTGCTACTCTAAATGAAAGAAAAGAAATTGCAACATGCCTAGATACATGGTCAATAAGTTTGGATAATGTCAAGGATTGGCTGCAAGTGATAGCTTCCAATAAGGATTGCAATGTATATGAGCTACACTATTTCAACATTGCTGAGAATGAGGCAGAAGATGAAGATTAGATTTAAGTTTTGTCAATATTTAGGTATGAGTGATACTAATTTTTTAAACTATAAAAAGTTAGCTACTGTAATTCTCTTATAAATGCCATGTACATAGAAAATCATGGTTTATACTCTAAATGAAAGAAAAGAAATTACAGCATGCCTAGATACATTCTAATACTTGGATAATGTCAGGGATTGGCTGCAAGTGATAGCTTCCAATAAGGATCGCAATGTATACGAGCTACACTATTTCAACATTGCTGAGAATGAGGCAGAAGATGAAGATTAGATTTAAGTTTAGTTAGTATTTAGGTATGAGTGATACTAATTTTTAAAAATAATTTAAAGGCAAAATATATGATCTCAAGTCACTAGGTTTTGTATTGAAATCATAAATATTCAATCTAACATGTACATTATGAACTCCACATGGAACAAATTTAAAAATAATTAGACAAAAATAAATGACTAGAAGCTTTTGAAAAAAATATTCTAAATCATGTAACATGTCCAATCAATATAGATATCTAGATAGATCTATAAAAATTTGGAGTACATACATATATCCAGTCATATGTATGTACATATATCCAAAAACCAACTTAAAGGTCCTAGTACATATAATCTGGATCCTCTCTATCTTTAATTATCTCTAAAATCTTTCCATGATCTTCAATAGGCAACCTCCACTTTTGTTTGGCACGTCCTCTTTTAGGTAAAGTTTCTAAATTTATTTTTATTGCTATAACTAAGTTACTATAATGTAGAACCTTTTGTCCTGGCATATAATCAACAAATACAATACCATGTCTATCTATATTTATTTGTTGATAATATGTGCCTTCAATAATGACTGATCCAATGGGATAGTCTTGTCCATCACCATCTGTCATCGATTCCACTAATTTGCTTTTTGGTTGCATACATTAGTAGATAGTAATCTACACCTTCCACATTGTTAGGATCTACAACAATAGTGGAAATATCTCCTGTACACACACCATGTAGAGTTTAGGAAAGTTGTAAGTATATATTTTTAATATATATAAATTTAAATATATATAAACTTACTTGTACATAGAATATATAAATCAATTTTAAGTCAATCAATTAAATACATACCTATAACAACTAAATCAGATACATGTTCGTAATCAGATGAATATAGAGGATTGTAGATATCGACATTATCATTATCTTCAAAAGGAGGCATTGATATTAATTATTTCATTCCCCATCGTGAAACATACCCATCTCTAATATTCTCACATTGAACAATATTTGCATTGTCCTCAATGCAATCAATACAAAAACATGATTTTTCTCTCACATTAATTACATAAGGCTTGCTACCTCCCATTGTCATGATTTGATGCATGTTTCTAATACCATTAATTGTTTGACAATTAATAGCATTTGATCGATCAATATCTATAAATTATATAAACATCCAAGCGATTAATTTATATATATAAATTTAAATTTGAAAATTCAATTAAAAATCATGTGTATGTACACACTTTGAAATTCAAATTTAAAATTTTTTGACTCGATGTACTTGTGACTTCCCAAAAATACTATGTGTTGTATGTTGAGTCGCGAGTGGAAAAATGACTTTTACACCATTCAACAATTTCATTTGCATTCCGTATGGAATTACCTACAAGTACACATGTTGGCAATTTATTTGTCACCTGTTACTTTCAAGGTTTTTTTAAGAATTTAAAATTAAAGTTTAAATATAGATCTATTTTTTTAAAAATATCTCTAGATTCTATATATATATGGCATGAACTACTTGTTAGTTCATGTTGACGAAGTGCATGCTTAATATGTGCTCCTACTCCATCATGCTCTCCTTTTCCATGTCCACTCTCATAAAAACTCCACAAGAATTTAGTGTTGCATTTAGCATGTTGATGGCTTAACCAAAAAAAGCCTTTGCAGATTTAAATTGTCCTATGAAGTTACAAATAATTACACTCAAACAAAATTAGATTAAAATAACTTGACATATTGACTATATTAAATAAGTAATTAAACAATTTAGGTCTCAAAGTTAAAAGTAAATAAAAATTTAAAATTAAACCCTAAACAATGTAGTTACTAGCACATCCATCAAACCATATCCAATCTTTTTCTTGATTTATCCCACGCCGGCTCAGGTCTTCAAAAAATATTTTCATACAATGAGCTACATAACTTCTACAATGACCCATATCATCACTGATATAAAAGTGAACCTCTTTGATGATAACTCGATCATCTTTGCTACTTTGTATACCATCTACCTGAAGCTCAGCATGTCTATAGAAAACTTGCAAAAAGATTGCAACTTGCTCTGAGTGATAATATTGACTTTGAATCTCATTTGGAGGACTAAATGTATAGTTCTTAGAGAAATCTACAATAGAGAGAATACAACTTGGTGGAAAGCAATTATTTGAATCACAAATTGCTTAACTTGCAATCTTGCACTGTGACAATGTTGGATATGTGGATATATGATATTGCGAAATTTACTCATAAATTCATTGTAAGGCAATCCACTCTCTTTGAGAATAATTTTTCTGGCCTCGACTCCTGACTTCATTAAGTATGTCTCATATTGAAATCTCTTCCAAATAACTTGCATTTCAATGTTGTCAACTTGTAATTTAAGATTCTTCAAATTTCCAGAATCATTACATATATTTTTTATACACTAAACATTGAATTCATTTGAATCTTCTGATTTTTCTCATAAAAGAGACTTCACAAATTGTGTTGT
Source organism: Cunninghamia lanceolata (assembly GCA_027924645.1). Taxonomy (NCBI): domain Eukaryota; kingdom Viridiplantae; phylum Streptophyta; class Pinopsida; order Cupressales; family Cupressaceae; genus Cunninghamia; species Cunninghamia lanceolata. Next base: position 10,681,893 of record BSBN01000870.1, on the reverse strand, counting down.
GCTTCCAAGGATGGCTATATTTTGATCAATTATTGCCATAGTGTTTTTATATGATTGTAGATGTAGATCAAATTCAACATGATTTCAACAACAATAAGTTTTACGTACTTTATTTATACGTACAAATGATGGTCGTAGTGTCTCAAACATCCTTTGACAAATCTTCACATTTGAAAATTCTTGCTTGAATGTTTCAAAAAGTTCACTTTGTGTTGTATCTATAAACTGTTTTGGATGAGAAATTTTTGTACCATCTTCACCTGTTATTTGTATAGTATCCCTTCTATTGGAAGAAACACGAGAGTGATTGGTCCAATATTCAACCACCTGTTTCTTTACATCTTTTGAAATTCTATCTTTTTAGGGAACCCTACAAATATTTACCCAATTTTTCTCAATTTTTGCATCTATTTCATTTCTCTTTTCAATATACCTTTGAACAGGGCTCCTAGAAAAATTTAGTAATCTATATATTGCTTGAACTTGTCTTCTATGTGATAATTTCTTACTAGAAATTACAGTCATCAATGCTCTACGTGCCGCAGTTGGATCACTAGATCGACTCTTGGTATCAATACAATTCAATGCTTCTTGCAAGTTTTCAACAATTGTTTGTTTAATGAACCCAATGACTATTTCCTATTATCAAGCCCTAAGAACTCCAAAATAGGAGTCATTTCTTTTTGTCTAAATAACTTTGCAACTAACTGTGCTCTTCCAATTAGAGATTTTTCTTCAAAAAATTCATCCCATATTCTTTCAGAGTGTAATTTTACTATGCTTTTAGGTAACATATCTTTTGATGAAATATTATTGAAAAGAGAATCCTCATCCATCTCCATCAGATTTTCCATAATATAGAACAAATTTCTATTACTAGGTTCAGTTTGTTCTTGTACCTGTACGTCACCTTGGTCATCAATATTTTCCATGGGTTATTCTTCAGTAAATGTCCCTTCACCCACGTTTCTCTTCATCTCTCTTGTTCAATCATACTTCCTTGATCTAGTCCTTTGATTCCCCATCACAAATTACACTCAAATTTGAATTCACCTGCATACAAGTGTACACACATGTGTGCTTTCAATGAATGCATGTAATTAATATTGCATAAATAGAACAATAAATTATAAATTGTTCATTTGTTAAAGCCAAAGTAAAAAAAAAATTAAATTACAAACATATCATTAGCAAATTTGGTATCATAAGCATATTTGGTACATATCATGATGCCTCTAATTTAAATATATCGTAATATAAGACTTATATGATGTGAAAGAGAGAAAACATGATATATAGATCCTATGAAAAGGCATATAGCAATGAAAGGATAAGATTACAAAGGGGAAGACCTGTGATTCCTTAAATGCAAGGATGTGATGTAAATAAAATGACACTAGATGTAATTGATTTCATTTGTTAAATGCTAATTTGTAACAAGGGATGGAACCCACACATGAGAAATAAATGAAAAGTAGAGAAGAGAAGAGGTGCAAGGGAAAACATGATTGTGCACATACATAGAGATAGCTTTCACTAGATGCTTAGGATAGTATATATAATGATTTACTTATTAGGGGGGAAAGACATTATGCCTCTGTTTTAAATATATATCATAATAAAATACTTATATGATGTGAAAGAGAGAAAATATGATATGAAACAAACCTTCTTTTGTTGAAATAAGTTTTCTTTTCTCCAAATAAGCCTTCCTTTGCTAAAATTTACCTTCTTAAATTATATTTAATCAAATTTGCTTGAGTTGAACAATTAAAAACAATATATTTGTATATATATCGACTCTTTATGGCCGATACTTTATCAGCCGACTATGTACCAGCCGATATTTTATTGGGTGATAACTTATCACCTCATAATAATACGCCTGAAACACAATTGACCATAAAATACTCGGTTGAGTATATAGTTGGCTGCCTACATGGCAGCCAACTCACCTTTTCTCACAGATTTATGAAACATTAAACTTTAACAGGGTATTTCTCCTGTCAGAATGAATTTTTTGCAACAAAGAAAAATACCCTTTTGTAGAGCTCAGAGTGGAGAATCTAAATATGTATGTTTTTCAATATTTTGATTAGTTTTAGTATATTTTATTTTTAAAATACTACAAGTAGGTTGCTAAAATTAAAAAAGAGGCTGATTAGAAATTTTAAAAAATATAGTAAAACATATATATTTTTTTTAAATATACGGTGCATTAGATGAAAGAGTTCTCTTCAAAAGAGTATATTTTGTTTTTTGAAAATCATTAAAAAATTAGACAATAGTTGACGTCCCATGAAAACTATCAAATTCTGACAAATTTGACTTTAAAACGTTATTATGAGAAAATATACATCAAAATTTAATTTTTTTTCCATGCACTAGATATTGAAGTTACCTATTTGGAAAAAAAAAATTAGGGAGAAATTAAGTTTGTTTTTATTTGTTTCTTGACATCCTGTGAATGTCACTATGTCCTGAAAATTTTAGCATTCCAAAATTTGTTCTTACACTGATAAAAAAAATTGAAAACAATTTTTAAAAAATCTAAAAATTTACAAGAATAAACTTCATCAAGAGATCTACATTTCATTAGTTTACATCATTTTAAAATTCAAAACATAAAGACCACTTTTATGTGGTCGAAGTTCAGAAATTGTTTTGCTGCTGGCTGATTCCTTTATAAAGTGTGACACACTATTGTGCTTTTACCCTATTAAATAATATGATATTTCATATTATTGTGTCTGCAATTGATCATATTTATTATGGGTGAATAATGGGATGTTAATCATGTTTGTTTGATTAGTTATACTCTAGATGTATTTGATATATGTAATGACTATGCAAGTGTATATAGATCACTAGTGGGAGAATGGAAGAGACATCATGAACTCAAATCCATTCCACTTCACATGATTAAGTAATGTGATTTGCCTACATGTAAAACCAATATAGATATTTATTTTGACCATGACCAGTTGAAACTCTATGCATATAGTGGGATGTTAATCATTTTTCTTTGAATAGTTATACTCTAGATGTATTTGATATATGCAATAAATATGCAAGTGTATATAGATCACTAGTGGGAGAATGGGAGACACATCAAGAGCTCTAATCCATCCCACTTCACATGATGAGGTAATGTGATTTGCCTACATGTACAACCAATATAGACATTCATTTTGACCATGATTAGTTGATACTCTATGTGTAATCCATGTGATTTCATAAGTAATTAGTCTATTTCTATGTGTAATTGCATTTTTGTTCATTTTATGTGTTCAATAAAATATCAAGGGTATTTGTAGGCATATCAGTTCCTAACACCATTGAAACTATTTTTAGACGCATGCATCATCCAATTATAATTTAGACTTGCTTTAATTTAAATTGTAGGTTATACATATCTTAAAATATAGCCTTTATAAAGTAGACTTGCTTTAAATAAAATTATAAGTTAAAATATAGACTTTCCCTAAATACAATCTTTGCATGATCACCTTTAACTATAATTATGCATGGAAGAAAAACCATGCAATTACTATATATAACTAGGCATTATTCACATTGAAAATATAGACAATTACAATTAGGAACTAACAATCTATGGGTCATTAGACCACATTTGCTAATTCTCACTCTACTTGAAACTTTTTTCTAAACTCTATGCTTGGATCTAAGCATTGTAATAGAAAATTATGGGGAACTCTAGCACATAAAACAAAGTCACCTCTATGAGAACAATCAATATGCCATCACATTAGGTCATTTTTCATTCTTTGTACAACATTACCTATAAGAAATGATAAGGCTCACTACATAAACTAGGATTTTGGCCAAAAATATATGGTTGTCACTATGGCTACACACATGCCAAACTTGGAAAGAAGATTATGCACATAATCTTAGAGAATACAATCTTATAGAGGTATCCATGGATTTAATGATTTCTCAATATTAAACCATCAAAGATGATAAAACTAGTCCTTTAAATAACATGTCATAAAGCACCAATAATGACATGAGAAACTCCTTAATCACCAAGAGAAAGACTTCCATTGTTGAATCCTTCACATCACTAGAAATATAAAACATACTCATCCATGCATCAATCATCCCATTGGAACCAAGATGATTCTTTCTCTTCTAAAACCATCTCCCTCTTTCGTTAGGACATTCCAAATAAGAATTTTAGGTCCATAGTTTTGAAATCACACAAGTAAGATGAAAGATTATAAAATACAACATGCAATAGTAATATATTGTATAGATGGAAGTGATGGGATGAAATACAACAAAACAAAGTGGATTATATAAGACTTCTTACATTTTCTCATGCATCAAACATGTGATTACATACCAAACTATTGAAACCACTTACCAAACATTAACACACATAAACTATCAAGATATGAATCTTGGTTTAAGTCCTGCAACAAACAAACACAATATAACAATCTAATACACTAAGAATTTTAAATCATAAGGACAATAAAAGGAAACACTATTCACCTAATACTTTTCTAAATTTTGTGAGAATAGAGACAATTTAAACTCATCGACCTAATTATTTGTTGAAGGTTCTAAGCATGGAGACAAAGTTCCTTAGGCTTCTTTCACTAACTTGGAAATTACTGCTAGTCAACATGTTACTTATCTTTTTGATGTTACATTTGATTTGTGCTCCTTCTTCTTCTATCATTACAACTCTAATTGCTTTAATGATATCCTCCTTAGCAAAAGAGCCATCCTCTTCATTTCTTCTAACTTCCACTCCCACCTTAAGCTCTTGTGCAAGCTTTGTATTTAACCCTTGCTTAAATTACATATGAGGAGTTATGAGAGGCACCCCAAACCTTAACCCTTCTATCATTGAATTCCACCCATAATGGGTGAGAAAGTCACCTATAGAAGGATGATTCAAAATGTGTAATTGTGGAGCCCACTTTGTCACTAGTATTTCCTTCTCCTATAAAATAATTTAAGGAATTAGAAGTGGTTTTCAAATACAACATATTATTTTTATTTTTCAATGTAAAAATAACTATTGTGTTTTGTATATAAGAAAATAATATAAGATTATTGGAGATAATAAGTTTATATATTGAGTCAATCTCCTTGAAATTCTATAAAGTCCCATAAAGATTTCATAAATTATGTATGAAATGCTTAGACTTCCATATTTCATATTAATAAAAATTCTAAAAGGGTGTGTAAAGATTCCATATAGTGTTTATGAATCCATTTAAAAACATAAAATATGTAGTTAGGGAAGAGGACCTAGGAGATGAATGAGCATGAAGAGTTGCTATGGTGTTGCACAACATAGACAATTTTTATAGTTTGACCCATTGAATATAAAGTTTACCACTAGTAGCTATTATGTTTGTACCTAAAAATAAACAAAAAATATCTATTTCAGAAGACACTTCAAATAAACTACCAATCAATTTTTATAGATAATCCAACCAATAATAAATTCCTTGATGCACATGTTTTTGTCTAACTCTTTTTAATAATTGTTTTTCAGATAACTTAGCGAAGATGTAGTTGATGTGGTTGCAACATCGATGCCCATAACCCCAAACAATAGCTCCTCAAGTTGTTAACTCACATACATATGCATGATGAAATTTTATTGAAAATTCAACTTACCATTTAAAAGTGTGGGGATACAAAATTAAGGTGAACATCTATAAGTCCCCTCTCCTAACCAAAATGATTAAATCCTTAGAATATAAGGTCATAACTATTATTTGAAGCTAAAATTTTAACCCGTAATTTGAATCAATATCTTTTGTCTTATAAATTATTTTAAGTGAATTTCATAAAACACTAAAAAATTTTAAACTATTAAATTTAAATAATATTACTAAAACTTAAATACTTCATAATCAAAACACTTAACAAAATTTTATTAAAACTTTAACTTCCTTTCCATAAATACTTCTTCCAATTGTAATCTATTTAAATTATTTTTACATTTATCTATATAAAGATTTCATTAAGTATTCAATGTTCTATGAGAAAGTAAAATATATATTTTTTTAAATAATCATATTGGCATACAAGTGTTTTTTTCCCTTGGTCAGGTAGTTGGTTGAGTAATCGATCGAGAGCTATATAGATTATAATGTCGGTCAACTGGTACCATGATAATGGGATAGTGATGGGATGGAAAGATATTTGCCATAGGGGCTGTGTCATGAGACAGAAGTGGATGGAAAGTCACCCCACCTTCTATGGTATAATTCTCCATTCTCGACTGAAGTGAAATGGGATCTACTTGGTTCCGTGATAGTCCGACTTTGGCAGGTTTAGTGATAGTCCGACTTTTTGTCTGACTTGAATTCCAAACTGTTGGAATGTGAAGTCCAACCGACGCACCTTTTCAGGCGCTAATGTGCTTATCTTGTGAACGTGAAGTCGAACCGACTAAAGAGAATCGAACATTATATATTCATTCATTCGTTCAGGCGTTGCAGGGTTTTGTTTTGGTGGAAAGAATATGGTGCCAGGTAAGGATACTGTGCGCAAGAAGAACCATCCGTGGCAGCAGACGCTCGACTAACGCAATCACTAGTCACAAGTGAAGAGAAGCGACAGAGGGCAATGCCTATGAGTCAGGTGAGACTACATATATTATAATATTCAATTTTTATCATTGGGGTTTTTATATTTCAGATTTAAGGGAATGGTTTTACAGATTTTATATGCTTAGGATATATTTAAAATAGTTTTGCCATGCTTAGGAATATGGCATTTAAGATATGTAAAGTCAATATGAGAATCAAAGAGATTAAAAGCAGCACAATCAAAAATCTATGTCAAATAGATTCTTATCATTAATCAAGATATATTAGATAATAAGATATTCATTAGAACATTTGACATTGATTCAAGTAGCTGCAAGGATTTGGCAAGATTTATATATTCATATACTATAAACAAATAACATGGCTAAAAAAATTATTATATTAGTTTATGGTATGAAATGATATAGAAGGTATCACGAATCTTTATAAGGGCTGTCAAACTTATGTCCAAAGCATTCAGTGGTCCTCCCTTACAGTTTCCAAGAACATTTGCTCATCTTATTTGCTCAGTTTCTGAAATTCAATGCACTCATTCGTGTTAAAGACCACGTGTGGGGCATTCTTATTAATGAGATCAGTGCTATGCAATTGCACGATATGATTGTCATGGTGTATTGCCATAATTTATATTTACATAAATGTAAATGTCTAGATTATAGTTACTAGGATGACCTCACAAGCTTGCTTTTCAATACAAATGATGTTGCTCTTACAAATATATTCAGCTCTGGCACTGACATACCTTAATGCTCTTAGATGACATTCTTAACATGCAATCACATATTTATAGTCTTTTTTAGTTAAACACTAATAGAATGACTCTTGAAAAATATAAATGTGAATTGAGAGGGATATAAATAGTTGTGCCTATTAATCATTTGATAGCACCTTGTTACTAATATAATGTCCATATATATTTACAATGAAGTCGATCAAATTTGTTAATTTGTATGTCAACTTTCATATGAAATCTTGATCTTTTAATCATTGTCCCTTGTCATCCCTAAAATGTAGCCTTCTTCAAAAACCATTCGAGAAACACATTGTCCAAGAAACTCAGTGGAACATAGTGGAAAGTTGACACAATAGCAACAATACCAACACTATGATAATTGCACCACCAATACACAAAACAATCCAATTAAGGTTGGGTAATGCCACCATGTACGCTGCAACATGGAAAGCCATAACAAAGCACACTATTGCAACCCACAGAGTGATGCAATTGAATTTGTCGACTCTTGCAGATATATGCGACACAGTGGACAAAATTATACAAACTGACAACGAAGCAAGCAAAGCCAGCATGTCTATGACAAACATATTCTTGGTCAAAGACATGTTGGCTTTGCTTGCTTTGTTGTCAATTTGTAAGATTTTGACCACTGTCACATATATCTACAAGAGTCGACAAATTCATTTGCATCACTCTGTGGGTTGCAATAGTGTGCTTTGTTATGGCTTTCCATGTTGTAGCATACATGGTGGCATTACCCAACCTTAATTGGATTGTTTTGTGTATTGGTGGTGGAATTACCATAGTGTTGGTACTGTTGCTATTGTATTGATTTTCCACTATGTTCCACCGAGTTTCTTGGACAATGTGTTTCTTGAATGGTTTTTGGAGGCTATTTTTCAAGGATGACAAGGGACAACAATTAAAAGATCAAGATTTCATATGAAAGTTGACATACAAATTAACAAAATTTGATCAACTTCATTGTAAATATGTATGGACATTATATTAGTAACAAGGTTCTATCAAATGATTAATAGGCACAAATATTTATATCCCTCTCCATCTGCATTTATATTTTCAAGAGTCATTCTATTGGTGTTTAACTAAAAGGGCTATAAATGTGTGATTGCATGTTCAGAATATCATCTACAATGAATTTAGACTAGTTTTCCTTGCGGCTCAAGATTGAGGCACACTATTTTGCATAAATTGATTAATTAGCATGGGGTTCACAAGTGGGACACACCTTCATGCTTCTACTAAGATATTTATGTTCATCACTCATTTGATAGTACCAATTGTTGAAAGGCACAAGACAACTAAGAGGGGGGTGAATCAGTTGTATCAAAACTTAAACTTCTCTACACAGTGTCACTTTCACATTCACTTAATTTAACTTCTTGTTCTATTATGAGTATTAAACATGAAAAAATAATCAAACCATAAACACATCAACACATGAACACCAAATTTTTATGTGAAAAACCCTAAACAGGGAAAAACCATGGTGAGTGTTAGGTCACAATATAATGTAGTAACAATACCAAATATCAAAAGAGGCTCACTACCAAAAGGGCTTACTGCCCAAAAGAAAGGCTCACTGCCAAAGGGTGGCTCACTGCCAGGGTTTGAACTAATATATTAGCATCTACACCATGCTTGAGTTCAGTTCATTAAAACGTAATGTAACTCCTCTACTCTGCTCTGCTTTTACAACTTACACTTTATCTTCACATCTTCATTTACTTATTCAATCATAAATTCATTACATACATTTATAGCTATCATCAACCTTGGAATGTACATCAAGGTCGGCATTACATTTTGTAACCATTGGAACTATCTCCAAGGTCGGCATACATACATAATCAAATTAGGACTAGACCTAAACAAACTTGCAGAGCAATTGAATGAAGGATAAACATATCATAGCTTAGCTTGGACCCAACTACATCTCCACATGCTTGGACATGCTTCCACAATCTTCGAATCACCTTCATAACAAGTGTTACAAACCAAGTCAGCTAGAACTCATGTACATATCAAGAACACTTAGAAACATGCTTTCAAGATCTTCATTGTAGCTTGTAGATCAAACCCATGCCCTCAATACATTTTGGAGACATTTATGAACAACATAGAATCACTTGGGAGCCTACAAATCCAACCACAACAAATCTCACTTGAAAACAACTGATTGGGGCTCAACATTCTCATTCTATTGATGGCACAACTGTAATTGGTTCATCTTCAATCAACCAAATTATATGGGTGAATATGAGACTCTCAACATGCTAGATTCAATAGGTTCAATGGATATTATGGTTTAGTGTATTAGAAATAATACCACTCCCCCTATATCATAAATATAAAATACTACTGCCAATGTATCAGAAGGAGAGCCTGATAGAATGAACTATTAAGTTCTTTAATTTTTTAAAATGAATTTAGACATTCAATTAAAATTTTACTGATCTTAAATTTATAGTGATTTTTAAAATTCTCAAAGAAAGGAGATGCAAGATGGAGCTAATACACTTAGACATTCAATTCAAACACTAACACAGAAAGGAGCAAGGTGTTTTATCCCTTTAATTGATGATAAAATTGTAAAGAAGCATTAGAAATATTTCAAATTTTCAAACCCTTGGTGAGAAGCAGTTGGGAAAACCATTGAAAAGACTTAGATGTGATAATAAGGTGAGTATAGCTCCAGTGCTTTCAAATGTTCTTGTGCAAAGGAAGGGATCTAGTTAGAGTACATTGTTCCTTGTTCACCACAACAAAATAGTGTTGCAAAAAGAAATAATAGGACTCTAGTTGAAAGTGCTAGATGCATGGTTAAGAGTAGTGGTTTATCTGATGTTTTCTGGGCTAAAACAATTTCTACAGCTATATGTGTACAAAATAGGCTACCAACTATTGCATTGCATAAGAGGACATCTTATGAATTATGGAATGGAAACAAGCCAAATGTCAAGGGTTTGAGAATTTTTGGTTGTTTGGAATATGAACACATACCAAATGAAGAACAAAATAATCTAGATGACAAGAATGAGAAAGGCATAATGGTTGGTTATTTTACCTAGATTTAAAAGCATATAAAATATATGATCCCAAAACACATGAGATTCTAATAAGGATAGATGCCATTTTTATGAAGATTTAGTTTTGTGTAACCCAATAGTGGTGGAGAATGTGAGGTTACAAAATGGGAAATTTTGATCACATATAAAGAAGAACTAGAGAATGAGGATTCTACTCCACTTGGACTAGTCAAAACACCTAAAACTACAACTATACAACATGTAGAACCTATTCAATAGTGGCTAGAACTTCAAAGATCAACAATAGTAAGAAAACCCACACAAAAGACATAAGAATCATAGGCACTTGATGTAGAAGTGATGACCACCTAGAGTTCAAGAAGCACTTGACAATGATTGTGCTATAGACTAGAGTCATGCAATGGATGTTGAATATGAATCACTCATAAAAAAGATTAGACTTGGGAACTCACAGGTTTTCCACCTAGAAGGAGAATAGTTGGGTGCATGTGATTGTTCAAACAAAAGTATAATATAGATGGATTGATCAAATGCTATAAGGCTTAGCTGGTGGTAAAAGGATACACCAAAATTGTAGGTTTGGATTATCATGACCCCTTATCACCTGTAGTCAAGATAAAATCCATCAAAGTTTTGTTAGCAATTTCAAAATCCTTACATCTTCATGTACACTAGTTAGATGTAAAAACATAATTTTTAAATGGCTTTTTAAATGAAGAGATTTATATGGAACAACTAGAAGGCTACATACAAGAAGGAAAGGAGTAGTTTGTATGCAAGATTCATAAGACTTTTTATGGATTCAAACAATCCTCAAGAGCATGGTATAAATGTATTGATGTATTTCTCCAAAATGAAGGATATGTTAGTTGCAATGTTGATTCGAATGTCTACATCAAGAATTTTCATGATTCAATGATATGTTTAGCTCTATATGTTGATGACACCATCATTATGAGTAGTTATCTAAAGATGTTAGACTTTTTTAGGTCTCAATTAGCTATAGATTTTGAGATGATCAATCATGGTGAAATCAACTATTTCTTGGGTATTTGAATTTTTAGAGATAGGAAAAAGAGGAAAATCCTTCTTAATAAAGAGAGGTACACAAGGAATATTTTCAAGAAATTTGGAATGTAAAATTGCAAGTTAGTAAGCACTCTAACGGAAACAAGTAAGAAACTTTAATTAGAAATTTGTCCCAAAACATAAGTAGACTATATGAGTATAGTTCCATATCAAAATGTTGTTGGGAGCTTAATGTATGCAGTGGTTTCTAGTAGACCTAATATTGCACATGTAAGCATTATAAGTCAATTTTGCAGCAATCTTGGACCACAACGTTGGACAATAGTCAAAATATTGTTTATATATCTTCAAGCAACAACCAATCATGAAATTATATTTAGTGGGAGTTCAAAATAATTTTTGAAGCTTATAGGCTATTGTGATGTAGATTGGGAAAGAGATATTGATAGCAAGAGATCAACTTTAGGATGTTATTTCCTCCTCAGTGGAGGTGTAGCTTTGTGGGCAAGTAAGAAATAATTGGGAGTTTCTCTTTCGAGTAAAAAAGTAAAGTATATATCAACATGTCAAGCAACAAAGGAATCAATATGGTTGAGAACATTATTCTAGATTATTAGGTTTGAAGAAAACCAATCAACAATGTTGAAGTGTGTTGGCCAAGGTTGCATTTACATGATGAAGCATTCAAAGTATCATGGGAAAGCTAAGCACATAGGAATTCAACATAATTTCATTCGTGAACAAATTGAGAAGAACATTGTACACATGGAGTATTATGCAACTAAAAAACTGGTGGTAGATGCAATGACAAAGGCACTACCAAGAAACAAATTCTTGTTTTGTGAGGAAGGACTAAATGTACTATAACTTGACTACGAAATATTTAGCTAAGTGAGAGTGTTCTAAGAGATGTAATTTAATAGCCATATATTTAGGGTTTTAGTTGTTTAAGGTTTTTTTTTTAATAAGAGACAATGCATTGAATAGCTATGCAAGTGTTGTTAGGAACAAGTTAGATATAAGTTAGTAAGTAAAACTAGGACAATTGGATTGAGTCTTTTAGGAAGACTACCCTATTTTTGTATATATGTATGTAACTTTGATTTTAGTTAATGTTACCATTTTTTGACCACAACTCAAAAATTGGCTGAGTAGATATAACATTTTCATTTTTGAATGAGGTTTGATTTACTTCTGTTATGAGTAAGTTGCATAGTTATTATGTTTTCAATGATAAATGCAGTTCAGTTGTTTAGGAAAGAAAGAGAAGTTTCAGATCATTCATTGCATTGTAGAGTAGTAAAATGAGATAAGTATTCATTCATCACAATGGTTATTCATTTACAAGTTTGAATATATAAAGGAATAAGCATTGCATTGAAGGAAATCATGACACATCAGATGTCCCACACAAGCCATGGGTTATAGTTGGACTCATGCAAATATAAACAAAATACTATGCATCTAATGAAGAGAAAGGAAAGTCATAGCCATCATTGCCTTGTTTTGTCGATCTTCATAGTAGCCTTCAGTCCTGCTCCCGACCTCGACATGTACCTAAAAAATGTGGGAAGGATCCCATTAGAAGCTCTGGTTATGAAAATCCTTTATCCATCAGAAGAGGCATAATACTTTGATTATAGTGCATTGATCAAATGAACATCATCCATATGCAGAAGGAATTGAAAAATAAAGAACTATGGAGCATCATTGTTTTATTCTAATATGTTTGTTTCATGTACAGGTACAGGACAACTCATGTAGTTGATTGAAGACATTCAACATGTGGTGTCAAGTGGGCTCCCACAAGGGTTGAGCATAGAATGCTGCTTCCCCTTGATCTCAGAAGGGATGAATAGAAAAGAGAAAAATCATTGATCACATTCACATTACAAGCTGAATGAATAATAAAAGCAATCATATGCATGAGTTTTTGTTTCAAGACATAATCATGACTACAGTTCAAGGAATGAAATGCAACCATGAACATGAACTGAACTGATAAAGAACAACATTTAATGCATATAACAACTGATGTCATTGCTCCAACTGTCATGAAAATGACATTCTCAGGTACTTTATTGTCATATATTTCATAATGTATCTTAGAAATATCATAAATAGATATCTTTTTATGCATAGTTTGAACAAACTGAAATAAAGTGCAAGAAGATAGCCAATAAGAGAAAACATGTGGTGTCATGTAACTTCCATCTTGATCTTGTATCATGAACCTATCAAAATAAATGAATAGTAGATACATGGAGTAGCCAAGTCATATCTTGCTAGAGCTACAGTGAAATAAATTGCACTATTGATCAGAGGTGTTATCATGTTGAGTTTGAATTGTCAAAACATCTACAGGTTTCATTAATTAAGTTTTCATGACTAAAGCAGTTAATGAAGGATTCCATTTCATGTGTGGCATATGCATATAGTGATAAGATAAAGGAGAAATATCATGTGCTGCTAAAGAAGCACCAATCAAGTCATGCTACAGTTATAGATTGAGCCAACTGAAACTTTCAAATGAATATATACAGATCATATAATAGCCAAGTTGCTATGAGGAAGTATCATGAACTATATGCAAATGATGCTATGGTGTCATCATTCAATAAGATACCATGTTTTGTTCAAAGACATCAAAATAAGTATGCTAAAGTGACAATAGTATGTGAATGGTCATAAGCATAAACAAGATGTCATATATTGTAGATCAATAAGTATCTTGTTCCAAAGATCAATGATAGTCTAACTGTTACAATGTTACATCTGTCATCATACAAAAAGAAGGAACTATTGTCATGCATGATGATAGAGAAATGAATGCCAAGTACATCTACCACAACTATAGAAAGATCATACAAATGTAAAGTCCATGAACAGTTGAAAGTGATACATTAGGCAAAGAGACAAATGATAGGCAAAAATACTACATATATTATCAGAATGTAAATGATATAGTGCTATGTTTAAGACATGAGAGAAGAATATCATGTGTAGTATATGCTATAGGAGGAGTATTTTGTGCTAAAAAAGATAAACTTTTGTTTCAGTTTCAGAACTCTTGGTTCATACAGTGAAAAGAAGTTTGCAGAGAAGAATTTGAGCTAAGGCTATAACATATAAGGTCATTCTTGTTTAGTTTTCAAGATACCCATGTCAAGTTTTCAAACCCTAACATCTTTTTCAGTAGAAAGAAAGAAGGATGGTAAAATAAAGTGTCTATGCTAAGGCCGTAGCAAATAATGGCATTATAGTAAAAAGTGAAGCCCTTGTCAAAGCTTCGAAGACCTTCTTTCTTTTGGAGATATAGTTAAACAAAAATAGGTATGGAGTGTCTATAGGTGTTGCTGTGCTAGAGAATATCTTCTATGTAAGAGTAAATTGAAACCCTCATTCTATTTTTGCATATGCAATGATGTAAAAAGCCCACAGTAGAGAGAGAACAAGGAACTCACTGTTTAGTTTGCATGGAGGAAAAAGAGCTTGGCTGTGGCCTCCCTTGAGGAGATATCATTTTGTTATAGTTGCAGAGGTCAAACAAAGAAATAAATAAAAGAATATCAAATATTGCACTGAGTGAAAGAGCCACGACTTTTGAAATAGCCAGCCACAGAAAATAGAAAATGATTAAAATGACAGTCGAAGGTTGCACATACCATACCTCTAATACTTCTGCCTGACATTTTACTTAGAGAATGGTGAGATTTTTGACCACAAAAGCCATCGAATGGAGGAAAAACTAGAGAGCCACAAACCCCAAGTCGGTGGCATGAGAGTTGTAGAGTGGATTACAAGAGCAAACAACAAATGAAAATGCCTAACTTTTAGGGTTTGTATCATCATTTTGTTCGATAGTGTTTTACTCTTCATTTTTGACGTTGCAAATACAACATAATTTCTTTATCCAAATGGTATCGTGGTCAACACTTGCAATCGATGGTCCCTAGTAATCATGGAGTGACAAGGCCGACAACATGTTGTATGTTGTTTTGTTTCATAAAGTCAAAGGTGGACAATATTATGAGCAGAGAAGGCTTGTGCCTTTAGAACCTTTTCAAGGCCTTTATCTCCTATGTGGTCGACTCATGGCATGGTCTAAGTGCCATAAGATTATGCATGTGGTCGAGAGTCATTGACCTCCCACTCTATGCATTAATTATTATTTTATTTCCTTCATATATTTCAATTGCACAGGAAGGTCAAAGCAAAGAACAAATGAAGATATGAAAAGCAAGCAAGGTAATGACATTATGAGAAGGGTCAAATTTGACATGATGGCACTTGTATGGGCAGTGAGGTGGCATTTTGCAAGGCACAAAGATAGAGATGAGGTGGCAGGAATTGACACATAGACATGCATTTGAGGGATAGAGCCACGGTGTTAAGCCTTTAAGGCTTTGTTATTTTTTGCAAAATATATACTAATGTGTTTATCATCTTTTTATGATTTTTATAGAAAATCAATTGTAATATCTTGTAAAATATCTTGGCGAAATTATGAGCCAGATATTATTTTATTTTTGCAAAAAATTATATCGAATAGGATATTGATTAAGCTACCATATAATGTAAAGTTAACTTTAAAGAAATGAAATTATAAATTGCTTTTAAAGTTTAACTGTTTTTAGGTAGTCGCTTTCTCTTGGGCGAATTGAGCAGAATAGGACAATTTTTTTTACTTTTATGAGGCAGGTTGTATAGATTTGGATGCAGATTTGGTGGGGTCCACCTAGAGGATCAGGTTGGCAACATGATTTTTCAGTTTGGAGCCAACTGAAGAGATTTTATTTGTGCTTTTCTAAGTAGCTCGAAAATGGACTTAGGGTCTATTTTTAGCAGCTTTTTCAGCTTTCTTCGGAGGAGATCTTTTGGAGGCATTTATACCTGAGGAGAATCTTAGATTTTCTCAGTCAGTTGATACTAGTTTCTTCTCTCTTGTTCATAGGATAGTTGTATACAGGCAGTTGGCTCACTTGTTTTTTACATGCATTGTACTCCTTCCAGTTCAGAATAGCAAATTTTCCTATTTCATCTACTTATGTGTTTTACAGCCTTGATTTGATGTCCTATTGTGATAATTTCTTGTCCTTTATCATGTCTCAATGCTGTTAGATTGCATGTTTGCTGCTGGTTGTAATTTGTGTTTGAAATAAACCTTATTACAAATTATTTAGGGATCAAATCTTGTAGGTGAAGTTGTGAAGGTTGAAGCTTGAAGGACTATTTGTGAGTGAAGTATTCATTTAGATTAAATCTTAGAGTAGTGTTCCATTTCAATCATTTCTCTCATCCCTTTTCCCTTGTAAGTCATTAGATTAGGAAATCATAAGAGAACCAGCTCGCTCTAGAGATTCATTCTCATTATAGGAGACCCACATCTGAGAGTGATTCCATGTTTCAATAGGTAGCTAAGTTTCTGTGAACTTAGCAAAGGTGCATACTTGATTGACAACATTTTTTGGCACACCTGGTGGGACTCTAAAAGCATTTTCAAAGAAGTTTTTCAATCTTCAAGCTTCTGTTCTAGTATACGAAACAGTGTTCCAGCCTTCGGAGGCTGCTTACAAGTATACCTGGTGACTTAGAGTTCGAATCTACGGGTTTCATTATGATCAAGTGCTGGTATGTTATAAAATTCATCTATTCATTCCATTTTTTAGCTTACATATGAATAAAAATGTTAGATTTTCATAGGCAGTATGAATATCTACCATCATACTATGAAAATACTATTCATAGGGCCCCTTATCAGCCATATCAGGCCAATTATGCTACTATTTCCAATTCCATGGCCTTGTAGAGCCAGCATGCATAGTGTAATTGCCACCCACCCACCCTTGCTTAGATTCCTTACCAACCATACACAAGTGGCCATGATATTGGTTTTAGTCCAAATACTCAGGATGCTTACTGCATGCCTATTTCTGCCCAAGCTTCCAATCAGCTTCAAAATTCCCAAACTAAGGAACTTAAAGACATTCTGTCAGACTTTAATAAGCAGATGGAAGAGCTTGAGAGGGAACATGAGTATAAACAGCACCAGGAGGAATTGGCTTACCAAGCCTATCTGCATGAGCAAGAGTGGGAGGTACAAAGAGCATAGTATGAGCAGGAGATTGAAAGGATGAAGGGTTATCAGTACCAACAAGAATGGGGTTTTCAAGCAAGGCCATATGAAGAGTTCAATTTGCAGCAGCAGGCATTAGACCACCAAGTTTATCTTTAATAGCTGGAGCAGACACCCTATGAGACCTTTGACTCTGATCAGGAGTGGGAGACACAAAAAAGATAGTTTGAAGAGAATCTTGAGAGAGAGGCAGCTATGCAAACCAAGCTTTTGCTTGCTTGAGCCCAAGAAGCTCCTATTGGTCCATAACAACTTGCTTAAGAAGAGGTACGTAAGTATAAATTTCCAAGTTTTAGACAGAATGAACCTCTTAAATCTCCTAAAGTTGAAATCCTAAGTTTTAGGCATAATGAAGTTCTTGATCCCTTAAAGTAGCCTAATAAGTTTAAAGTACCTAGTTTCAGAAACCCTCACCCCTTGCAAGTTGAGGAAAATAACCATGTTCGGCCTAGCTTAGTTGCAAATCAGCCCCTTGAGCCCCATTTTTCCTCGCAAGAAATCCAAGATCAGCCCATAAATCCTAAGCTTCAGTTGCATCCAGAAGCTCCTCAAGTTTCCCAACCAGATGAATCTGATTGTCCTATCACTATTCACCTTTGTAAGGATGGACCGATTGTCTTACAAAATGATTCATTCACTATGAAGGAAGCTAGTTAGGTTAATTTACTGCATGTAGCTTTGGAGTAGTATCGGTTAGAGCAGTTGAAAATCAAACTAGAAAAGACTCCTGATGAGCTTTCTGATGTTTGCATTAATGATCCTCCTTGTTTTGTAAAAGATGATAATTTTTTTTTAGACAGTCGTTGCTGCTGTTTGTGAAGAGCAAGTTGATTCAAATCTTATACTTAACCTTTTGAATTTTGAGTCATTTGAAAAATTTTCTAATGTTGTTCATAAGATGCATGAGAGCAGGATGCAAAAATCACAAGGTGAAGGCCTTTAATTGCAAAGACTAAAAACCCAAGTCTCATTCAAGAAGGCACCAGATCATGAGGAAGATCTAGTAACCTTGTTCGATCAATTACCTAGTTTTGTTGAACCAGAGGAAGAGAACATGCTCATACCAGAGGTAGTAGTTCCAGAGCAGCGTGAGGATCCTCAATGATCTAGTGAGCTATTGTTTGAAGCTGAGCAATTTGGTAAGGAGGTTTTGGATCATGTAGAGGAGATTGAAAGAGAGCCTATCATACAATTTACATAGCTAACTGAGAACTACCTTGAGGTAAAAACTAGTCCCCTTTCATCAGAAAATCAAGAGGATCATGATGAAATTGCATTTTGGGATGACCTTGATAATTTTGTTGCAAATTTAGACAATGTGGAGAAGGTTTCAGTTAGTCTTCTTGATGAGCTTCCTAGCTCTGATGTCGAGGATGAAAATAGAATGTCTATGCCAGTTTTTGACCATCCAAGTGTTGCAGAATATTTAGATAATGTGTTGATGCATGGACAAGTGTGTGAAAGCAATTCTGTTTTAACTGAAGAGAATGCTAAAAGCCATTCAAACAAAGGACTAGTTCACAAGCAATCACATGAGGACAGCTTGGTTGTGAGGGAACACGAGGTTGAAATCATGTTTTAGCCAAAACAAGAAATAGTCGTGGTTGAGGAGACAACTAGTAAGAATGAAGCCAACAATGAGAATTCAAGTTTCATCCTGTCAAGAGGATGCCCTATTAGACATTTGGCCAATGAAGTGGCCAACAAGCTTCAAGGGATTTCTAATGCCCTTAGGAAAGAGACTGTAGTTAGGGAACAACAGACAAAACTTTCCCACTCATGGCTGAACAGAGTCAAGAAATTCAAACCTTTGGTTGTGTTTTTCAAGTTACAGTACAACATCTTGTAAGGAGTGTCCTTATTTTTCACTCCTTATTGTTAGTTTGTGAGTATGAGAAAAATGCTCAGTTGGTTAGGAGGGGGAGTTATTTCACTCAAATAGTGAATGGATATGTTTGACTAGCTTCCTTGGCTGGTTAGAGTAGGTTAGGTTAGTGTTTTCAGTCAATAAGTGCTTATGCACATTTGTTTTCAACATTTTGTTTTGGCCATCAAGGCCTGTTAGTTTGCTTTCAATAGAGTTGTTTTCAGTTTTCTATTGCTGTTTGAACTGTTAGAGAGCTGAATTGCAGTGTTTTTTGAGTTTTTGAGAAGGATAGAGTATGACTCAATGCCCAATGGATGTTCAAGGCAACTGGTCAAATGCTTAGTAGGTAAGCATATAGTAGAAGTCACCAGAAATGTTACCATTTTTCACCAAAACTCAAAAGTTGGCTAAGCAGATATAACATTTTCATTTTTAAATGAGGGTTGATTTAGTTCTATTATGAGTAAGTTGCATATTTATTATGTTTTCAATGATAAATGTAGTTCAGTTATTCAAGAAAGAAAGAGAAGTTTCAGATCATTCATTGCATTGTAGAGCAATAAAATGAGATAAGTATTCATTCATCACAAAGGTTATTCATTTACAAGTTTGAATACATAAAGGAATAAGCATTGCATTGAAGGAAATCATGACATATCAGATGTCCCACACAAGCTATGGGTTATAGCTGAACTCATGCAAATATAAACAAAATACTATGCATCTAATGAAGGAGAAAGGAAAGACATAGCCATCATTGCCTTATTTTTTTGATCTTCAGAGTAGCCTCCAGTCCTGCTCCCGACCTCAGCATGTACCTGAAAAATGTGGGAAGGGTCCCATTAGAAGCTCTGGTTATGAAAATCCTTTATCCATCAGAAGAGGCATAATACTTTGATTATAGTGCATTGATCAAATGAACATCATCTATATGTAGAAGGAACTGAAAAAGAAACAACTATGCAGCATCATTGTTTTATTCTAATCTATTTGTTTCATGTACAAGTATAGGACAAGTCATGTACTTGATTGAAGACATTCAGTATGTGGTGTCAAGTGGGCTCCCACAAGAGTTGAGCCCAACATGCTGCGTCCCCTTGATCTCAGAAGGGATGAATAGAAAAGAGAAAAATCATTGATCACATTCACATGACAAGCTGAAGGAATAATAAAATCAATCATATGCGTTAGTTTTTGTTTCAAGACATAATCATGACTACAGTTCAAGGAATGAAATGTAACCATGAACATGAGCTGAACTGATAAAGAACAACATTTAATGCATATAACAGCTAATGTCATTGCTCCAACTATCATGAAAATAACATTCTAAGGTACTTTATTGTCATATATTTCATAATGTATCTTGGAAATATCAGAAACAATTTTTTTTTTATGCATAGTTTGAATAAACTGAAATAAAGTGTAAGAAGACAGCTAATAAGAGAAAACATGTGCTCTGATGTCACTTCCATCTTGATCTTGTATCATGAACCTATCAAGATAAATGAATAGCAGATACATGGAGCAGCCAAGTCATCTCTTGCTAGAGCTACAGTGAAATAGACTGCACTATTGATCAGAGGTGTTATCATGTTGAGTTTGAATTGTCAAAACATCTACAGGTTTCATTAATTAAGTTTTCATGACTAAAGCATCCAATGAAGGATGCTATTTCATGTGTGGCATATGCATACAGTGATAAGATAGAGGAGCAATATCATGTGCTGCTACAAGAGCACCAATCAAGTCATGCTACAGTTACAGATTGAGCCAACTGAAACTTTCAAATAAATATATACAGATCATATAATAGCGAAGTTGCTATGAGGAAGTATCATGAACTATATGCAAACGATGCTATGGTGTTATCATTTAGTAATGATACCATATTTTGTTCAAAGACATCAAAATAAGTATGGTACAGTGACAATAGTATGCGAATGTTCATAAGCATCAACAAGATGTCATATATTACAGATCAATAAGTATCTTGTTGCAGAGATCAATGATGGTCCAACTGTTACAATGTTACATTTGTCATCATACAGAAAGAAGGAACTATTGTCATGCATGATGATAGAGAAATGAATGCCAAGTGTGTCTACCACAACTATAGAAAGATCATACAAATGAAAAGTCCATGAATAGTTGAAAGTGATACATCAGGCAAAGAGACAAATGACAGGTAGAAATACTACAGGTATTATCAAAATGTAAATGATACAGTGCCATGTTTAAGACATGAGACAAGAATATCATGTGTAGTATATGCTACAAGAGGAGTATTTTGTGCTCAAAAAGATAAACTTTTGTTTTAGTTTTGAAACTCTTGGTTCATACAGTGAAAAGAAGTTTACAGAGAAGAATCTGAGCTAAGGCCATAACATATAAGGCCATGCTTGTTCATTTTTCAAGATATCGATGTCGAGTTTTCAAACCCTAACATCTTTTTCAGTAGAAAGAAAGAAAGATGGTAAAACAAAGTGTCTATGCCAAGGCCATAGCAGATAATGACATTATATAAAGTAAAAAGTGAAGCCCTTGTCAAAGCTTCGAAGACCTTCTTTCTTCTGTAGATACAGTCAAACAAAAATAGGTATGGAGTGTCTACAGGTGTTGCCATGCCAGAGCATAGCTTCTATGTAAGAGTAAATTGAAACCCTCATTTTATTTTTGCATATGCAATGATGTAAAAAGCCCACAGTAGAGAGAGAACAAGGAACTCACTATTTAGTTGCCATGGAGGAAAAAGAGCTTGGCCATGACCTCCCTTGAGGGGATATCATTTTGTTATAGTTGCAGAGGTCAAACAAAGAAAGAAATCAAAGAATATAAGATATTGCATTGAGTGAAAGAGCCATAAGTTTTGAAACAGCCAGCCACAAAAAATAGAAAATGATGAAAATGATAGTCGAAGGTTGCACATACCATACCTCTAATACTTTTGCCTGACATTTTACTCAAGGAATGGTGAGATTTTTGACCACAAAATCCATCAAATGGAGGAAAAACCAGAGAGCCACAAACCCCACGTTGGTGGCATGAGAGTTGCAGAGTAGATAACAAGAGCAAACAAAAAATGAAAATGCCTAACCTTTAAGGTTTGTATCATCATTTTGTTCAATAGTGTTTTACTCTTCATTTTTGACCTTGCAAATACAATATAATTGCTTTATCCAAATGGTATCATGGTCAACACTTGCAATCGATGGTCCCTAGTAATCATGGAGTGACAAGGCTGACAACATGTTGTATGTTGTTTTGTTTCATAAAGTCAAAGGTGGACAATATTATGAGTAGATAAGGCTTGTGCCTTTAGAACCTTTTCAAGGCCTTTATCTCCTATGTGGTCGACTCATGGCATGGTCTAAGTGCCATAAGATTATGCATGTGGTTGAGAGTCATTGACCTCCCACTCTATGCATTAATTATTATTTTATTTCCTTCATATATTTCAAGTGCACAGGAAGGTTAAAGAAAAGAACAAATGAAGATATGAAAAGCATGTAAGGTAATGACATTATGAGAAGGGTCAAATTCGACATAATGACACTTGTATGGGCAGTGAGGTGGCATTTTGCAAGGCACAAAGATAGAGACGAGGTGGAGGGAATTGACACATAGACATGCATTTGACGGTTAGAGCCATGGTGTTAAGCCTTCAGGGCTTTGTTATTTTTTGCAAAATATATACTAATGTGTTCATCATCTTTTTATGATTTTTATAGAAAATCAATTGTAATATCTTATAAAATATCTTGGCAAAATTATGAGCCTGATATTATTTTATTTTTGCAAAAAATCATATCGAATAGGATATTGATTAAGCTACCATATAATGTAAAGTTAACTTTAAAGCAATGAAATTATAAATTGCTTTTAAAGTTTAACTATTTTTAGGCAGTTGCTTTCTATTGGGCAAATTGAGCAGAATAGCACAAAATTTTTGCTTTTATGAGGTAGATTGGATAGATTTGGATGTAGATTTGGTGAGGACGACCTAGAGGATCAGTTTCGCAGTATGATTTTTTAGTTTGGAGCCAGTTGAGGAGCTTTTATTTGTGCTTTTCTGAGTAGCTTGAAAATGGACTTATGGTCTATTTTTAGCAGTTTTTTCATCTTTATTCTAAGGAGATCTTTTGGAGGCATTTATAGGAGGAAAATCTTAGTTTTTCTCAGTCAGTTGATGCTAGTTTCTTCTCTTTTGTTCACAAGATAATTGTATATAGGCAGTTGGCTCACTTGTTTTTTACATGCATTGTACTCCTTCCAGTTTAGAATAGCAAATTTTCCTATTTCATCTACTTATGTGTTTTGCAACCTTGATTTGATGTCCTAGTGTGACAATTTCTTGTCCTTTATCATGTCTCAGTGATGTTAGATTGCATGTTTGCTGCTGGTTGTAATTTGTGTTTGAAATAAACCTTATTACAAATTATTTAGGGATCGAATCTCATAGGTGAAGTTGTGAAGGTTAAAGCTTGAAGGACTGTTTGTGAGTGAAGTATTCATTTAGATTAAATCTTAGAGTTAGTTTTCCATTTCAATCATTTCTCTCATTCCTTTTCCCCTGTAAGTCATTAGATTAGGAAATCATAAGAGAACTAGCTCACTCTAGAGATTCATTCTCATTATAGGAGACCCACATCTGAGAATCATTCCATGTTTCAATAGGTAGCTAAGTTTCTGCAAACTTAGAAAGGGTGCATACTTGATTGACAACAATTAAAAAGGAAAATAATAAGAGATAAATCTGTTTTATTTTGCACATTTACATTTAGTTTCATTTCCTCTCTGTCATGCTTCAAACAACTAGGGCTCAAAAATTAGTGAAGGGAATATTGGTGGTGACATAGTCAAACCCTCAATAGTTGGGCTTCTTGGTGCAATATCTAGTTACCTTTCTTGAAAGTTGAAGCAAGCCACTCCCTATATGAGGAACAATATGGTGGTAATGGGATTGGCCAACTTGGCAAGAACATGAGGAGCATGGTGCTACACTAAATTGTGGATCACCAAGTCTAGTGACATCTATTGCAACAATGCTCTGAAGGGATTCTCCAAAAGATTCATGGCTTAGATGAGTAAATGTATTAGTAGAGCTTCTCTTTTTTGGAGACATCTATTGTGGACTCTACATCTACTGGTAGCCCCTCCACAGAGGGCATCACCAACTCCATCATATCTATCCCTAGTGCATCCCATGTTTGTGGTTTAATTTTCTTAATTTATATTGAGAAATTTTCCTAGCCATGGCACATTACACTTTTTCATTTTTATAAAATACCTACCTAGTTACTATTTTTGGTGGGCTCTATGCCATGATAGGAATTCTATTGTAATCGACACAACTTTAAAATAAAGTCAACTAACCAGTCAAAAAAAATATTTTTTGTCTAAAGTTTCGACAATATCTTGTAATATTTATGGACTTTTGATTTTAATACATTTCATATGGGTGCTTTCGCACCTTTTGTTTTTTAAAAAACAAAAAATATATTAATATTTTGGAAAATAGGAGTATGAGTTATGTTTCTCATATCTTATTGGTCTAAATTGAAAGAGGTAACAATTTAAAGTCTTCACTGAGAGATCTATTTTTTATTAATTTTAATTCTTTATTTATAAAGATCAATGAAATGCAAGTATTTTTTCATTAGTTTTGTTTCACTAAAATTTAAACTTGTATGATAAATGTTGTGTCCTCAAATGCCAACTCTTTCAATAATCTTAATGTCATTGAAATGACATTATTTTGGTTAGGTGGAGGCATTCACCAATTTTTTCATTGCTTTTGTTTCTGGTAAGTGCAAAAAGATGGGGGGCCAAAAAGTGGCCAAATTGTTTTCAAAAAAATTAATTCATAATGCAAGCGCATTATAACATGCTCACATTATGGTTTGGTAATGACGAGCCTAAGGCTCTTCAAAACCAAACCATAACGCGCTCGCATTATAATGTGAGCATGTTATAATGCAAGTGTGTTATGACCTATTATAAATAAATAAAAAAAGCTTGTTAACTCATTTCATTTCTTTTTTCTCCTCTATACCCGCAGCCTGCAAACCCTAGGAAGCATGCTCGTGTTTTACAAAAGTCAATTCAACATCAAAAACTTTGTAATTCGTTGCCAAAATGCCACCACGACGTGGAGCATGCCAAACGAGTGAGTTTTATTTGTTTTTTGTTTGAATTTGTTTCTAAATAGCTAGGTTTGAGTAAATTTTTTATGTAAATTTTGTTAATTGTCAGGAAATGTTAATGCACCTCCTCCTCCTCCTCCTCTTCCTCCTCAAAATCCACAAAATCCTGTGAAACAACAAACCTCTTCCATCCATTCCTCGACATGCCCCTGGAACACAAGAAAATATAATAGGGCAAATTGAAAATAACAAAAAAAAAATTAAAGATATAATTGCAAGATTGAAAGATCCTTCCACTTCAACCTTGCATAGGTCCACGCTTGCTGAATCTCTTGAATCTATGTTATCAAATGTAGATTCAATTAGCAAGCAAATATCTAGTTGGATGGATAAGAGGAGAGAGTTTAGAGACTATTATGTAGACAAGCTATCATTCCAATATGTGAAAAAATTACAAATCACAAAATTAGACTTGTGTTCGATTTTCACAAACCCACAAACAAATCGACCTCCACCCATTACTTGCAAGAGGTTCCCTATCCATTGGTGCAACAACCAAGCAATAAGGGACAATTTTGGGCAGAGGTGGTGGATGGTTTTTTACCATCCTCCATGCAATAATAATGAGGTCCCGCAATAATTTTTGAGGAAACTCTATTGCGAGTTTGTCCTCAATAAAGTGCCAAACTATTTTGATATGCAGGACTTCCAGGGTAGAAGTGGGGGGTCAACACAAGATAGACCAGGGGCACGTGTTGACCCACAGTGTGTAGTGAGAGGAGTAATCAATAGACTAGCCCATGTGAGCATGTTTCTATCCCTTCCATTGTGAAGGAGAGTGTTGAGGTTGATACACTTCAGTCCATTAGTGCCTTGACCCAGAGCATCATAAAGCATGTCAGTCCTGTAGCATAGAGTGGGTTGGGAGATAGTGCGAGGAGTAGGGTCCCACCCCATGCTTGTCAGACTTGTGGGTTAGCTTGTGGTTATGACCCCATGGATAGTCAGGACGCAGGTGCATAGGCTACATCTGTAGCTGAGCAGATGGTGATGACAAATACCCTCCTGAGTGAGACTTTCGGCCCTGATACTCAGGTAAATATTAGCAAGTTTATTGAATTTAATTTATTAAATTTCATTTTTGAAATGCAAGATTAACTAATTTAGTTTGATGATTTTAATGAAATTTTAGGGTCATAGCGTTGACGTAGTTTTCAGTGGTTATCACCTACATATTACACTAGATCATCTACTATTGGGGTATTTAACTAGTAAACAATTATAAATATTACATGTGAATAGCATCATTATATGAATGGAATTCTAATATCTAATTTTGGATGTTGAATAGGTTAATATTAGAGATTTCATGGCAACACCTGCCAACGGTGGTGGACTTCAAAGCTTCATGGAGGTAATAAAATAAATAGTTTAATGAATGAATTAGACTTACTAGATTTTTGTATGTGACTTGTGTGCTTTATTGTGTGTACTTCCATGTTTAGATGAACATGTGTGTATGTTAGGAGCCATGATTTGCATCACTATTATAGTTTTCGTAATTGAATAATATTGTTTTATTTCCAGATGATGTAGGCTACAAAGACACCTCCCGATGTTCATAGGGCAATGGAGCATGGTGTGACCTCTGTGATTCATAGCTCCATGGCATTGACAAGGGTATGAGGCAGATTAGTAAATTTCAATTTACATTCATTGTTATAGTTGTTTATTTTTAAAAAATTAAAAGATTATTGATTTGAAGTTTAATTTCTATCTGGATGGTTTCTATAGGACATGACATCACCACGGCCTATTCCTACTACTGAGGTAAGTGAGGAGACAGATTATATGGTAGCGGTAAGTGATTATTTTGTTAAATGTTTCATTTTTTATAACATGTAATTTCTATATATTAATGTCTTTACCTTTTATTGTAACAGCTAAAGATGCAAGAAGAACTAAATAGGAGGAGCATCCCTCGGATTCGTAGTAGACATGCGTGTCTCCATCCCCTAGAAGATCAAAGGTTGCCCGTGATCTATTCTCTTCACTAGCCAGAGGGGAATGACTTTTTATTGTGTTCCTTTGTTGTATGCCTATATGGCATTTGTGGACATATATTTTGTATTGCATATAGTTGACATTGTATGCCTATATGGCATTCTTGTAAGCCTATATGGCTATTTTATATATATGTTATACTTATATCGACAGATATCGATGTATGCCTATATAGATATTTGGTTAATACAATTTTTTTTTATTGATGGCATCCATACTTGCATTATAAATCCATGTTTGAATAGATATTTGTAGATGGCTACTTCAAATATTTAAAGTCCAATTGTATTACATAGGATGTTTGTTGATCCAATAAGCTAGCTATTGTTATTCAAGTATCACCTAAACATCATTTTGGAACTAAAAGATAAAAGTTGTATTTAAAAAAAAAGTGAATCATCATGTTGAACATAAAATATTAATATTCTTTATGAGTTGGTCAATTGAAAATATTTCTTAATTTCTTGTTATTATAGCATATTGGGATGCAAAGAATATGTTTGTTGTTTTGAATAAGATAGTCAAAATCATATGCTTATGAGCACCTGATGACCATTGTGGTTATTAAATGTTCCTCTTGCATATAAGGCGAGGTTATGAGATTACATTGAGTCTTACCTAATTTTAGTATGCAACATAACATTGGGGCTATAGGCTTCCATAAGTCATACCTCAAGGATTTTCAGTTTTAGGCGCAAATTTGCTTTAAGACCTTAGGTGCATTTCTCTACTTGGACAACCTCAAAACTCCACCTAGAACTCAAGGTGCCTTTCATCATCCAAACAACCTCAAAATTGCGCCTTGATATTGAAAGGATGTTTCAAAGTATAAAGGATGGCGCCTTAAGGGAGGCAATTCATCTTGATTATCAAAGTTGATCAAACACATCAAAATGAGCATCATACCTCTAGGTGTATTTTTGCCTCTGTCTAAACTATCCATTTTGGCACCTTGATGTAAAGTGAAGTCTAAACTCAGTGAAGATTACGCCTAGAAAGATATCACCTTGGATATGCGCCTGGAGTCATCCTCAATCATCCATTTATGCTTGAGGGTTAATATAACATAATATAACTTAGGAAGACTTTGAAAATTGTCAAAAGAAGCCTAGGCACCTTTTCTTGTCTCAACCATCCATTTTGGGTGCCTAGAGGAAAATGAACTTCAAATCACTTCTGACTCTAGCACCTAGTGTTAGAACCTTCAAAATGACTAAATCTTACCAAAGGAAGTCTAGGCACCTATTGTCACTTGGATCATCATGAATGAGTGCCTAAGTGGAAGGAGAATAAGCATCTTGTATGGAGGCGCACTTTTGTGTCTAAATAACCTCATTTTGGCACCTTGAAGGAAGATGTTCTAAATCCTAAGATCTAGCACCTAAGTGTAAAATGGTCTCCTATAGGTTTCAACAAGTGATTGAAGCCATCAAATTGCTAAGAAATCAGCTAAGTATACTAAGGCGCCTTTTCTTGTCTAAACTATCCATTTTGGCACCTTGGAGGAAATCAAGTTAAAACTTGTGTCGTGGACTAGGACAAAAGTTACACCCCTTTGCAACTTTACACTGCCTCCTTGTGACGATTTTTGGGGTAGCAGAAAACCTGTCACCACGGGCAAATGCCTCAGAGATATAAAAAACTAAGAGAGGTTATTGTAGAGGCACTCTACATTATCATGTTGCCTTAGATGAAATATTTCTAAGTGGCATGGTTTTCGAGTAACATCTCATCAAAGAGTGCTACCTTTTTGCACTTTGGACTCTTCAGGGATATCGTCAGTACAATGTAGCTCAGACTGTTTCGACATGTTTGGGTGAAAAATAGGACCATGCCTAGCCTAAATGTACCCATTTGGATGTGTTGGAACTGTCAGTTTGGTCGCATCAGAAGCAAGATAAAAGTTACACCCCTTTGCAACTTTACACTGCCTCCTTCTGACGATTTTTGGGGTAGCAGAAAACATTTCACCATGGGCTAATGCCTTAGAGATATAAAAAACTGAGAGAGGTTATTGTAGAGACACTCTACATGATCATGTTTCAATAGACGAAATGTTTCTAAGTGATACATTTTTTGAGTAACATCTTGTCAAAGATTGCTACCTTTTTGCACTTTGGACTCTTTAGGGATATTGTCGGTATAATGTAGCTCAGACTGTTTCGACATGTTTGGGTGAAAAAAAGGACCATGCCTAGCCCAAACGTACCCATTTGGATGTGTTGGAACTGTCAGTTTGGTCGCATCAAGAGAAGGAAGAAAGTTACACCCCTTTGCAACTTTACACTACCTCCTTCTGATGATTTTTGGGGCAGCAGAAAACCTTTCACCACGGGAAAATACCTCAGATATATAAAAAACCAAGAGAGGTTATTGTAGAGGCACTCTACATGATCGTGTTGCCTCAAATGGAATGTTTCTAAGTGATATTGTTTTTGATTAATATCTCGTCAAAGATTGCTGCCTTTTTGCAGTTTGGACTCTTCAGGATATCGTCAGTACAATGTAGCTTAGATTGTTTTGACATGTTTGGGTGAAAAATAGGACCATGCCTAGCATAAATGTACCCATACGGATGCGTTGGAATAGTCAGTTTGGTTGTACTAGGAGTAGGATGAAAGTTACACCCCTTTGCAACTTTACACTACCTCCTTCTAATGATTTTTGGGGCAACAGAAAACCTTTCACCATGGGCAAATGCCTTAGAGATATAAAAAACTGAGAGAGGTTATTGTAGAGGCACTTTATGTGATCATTTTGCCTTAGACATAATGTTTCTAAGTGACACAGTTTTTGAGTAACATCTCATCAAAGATTGCTACCTTTTTGCACTTTAGACTCTTCAGGGATATCGTTGGTACAATGTAGCTCAGACTGTTTTGACATGTTTGGGTGAAAAATAGGACCATACCTAGCCTAAACATACCCATCTGGATGCGTTGGAACTGTCAGTTTGGTCACATCAGGAGAAGGACACCAAAAATGCAAAAGTTGCTTTGTGCAACTTGACAACGTTGACATTTTTTTACAACAGGACTCAAAGACTCAAATTGGCCCCAAATGACTCAAAGTGACTTAAAAAGAAATTAAATGGTCTTAGAAGACCTTATTACATACAATTGACTCAATCAAAACAAAATTTCATTTTTTGACCCTTCTTGGAGGCATGACAACCTAGGTCTAACCCATGAAGCATAACATGATGATGTAAAAATGTGTATATGTGTAAAAGTGCATCAGAAAATAAAAAAAGACAAACCTTACAAATTAATGTGCATACTTACAACTCAATATAACATGACTTTACAAAATCAATGTGAATACTTACAAATTAATCTAATGAACCATACGGATCTGCTCTACTCTTTATTGTGTCAAGTATTGCTTCATGGTCAAACTCACGCACCTTCCATAAGATTTTGCTCAAAGGTCTACCCCGATACTGTATCAAATGAACATTGGATGCCATGATAAGGTTTGAGTAATGAAGAATCTTCTTATGCATGTCAAAGTCATGAAACAGCCAAACAATAACACTTTTATGTGGTACCTTCTAAGCCATGTTCCAGTAATAACCACTGAGCCTGTAGGGTATTTGATGTTTTCTCCATCTGTAACTGGGGCCTCCAATTTATTTTTAGCCTCAACATAATGACATAAGTAATAATATGTTCCCTCTTCATTATCTTCATCTGTAATAACTGCATATACGTGCCCTACATTAATATGTGTAGCAAATTAGATGAAATTAGTCAACATTACAAAAACACTACAAAGTAAGATGACATTAAGAATTTCAAAAACTATGCAAATAGATATATTATCTAGTTGAACTAGATCTGATATGTGGTCAAAGTCAACTGATGATTCCATCTGTGTTAGTTCCAATGCTGTCGAGGGTCGATACATGTCAAGTGGGCTAAGATAAATTAATTGCCATTAGTCAACCCACTCCTTTGACTCGCACTCATCCCAGGCTTGAATTGTATAGGAAGAACAAAAGCATGACATATTTCACGTATGGATACTCCATGAACCTGCAATTGAGCTTCTGAAAGAGTGCATCTCATTTGATCCTATGAGTGTACAACAGTCCTCATATGGTGCAATGTTAGTATCATCTATCAACCAAAAAAATCTATGAACTGAAGACTTACCTTCATTACCTGGACCCACGGAAGCATTACACCACTCGACAATCAATTTTGCATCTGTCAACTTTGCATTGTCTTTATACTTTAACTCTTCTTGTGCTATGGGTCTTTTGATACATGCTCCTGCACCATCATGCTCCCCCTTTCCATGTCCGGCCTCACAAAAGTTCCACATATGCTGAATACTTGTAAAATTATGCCTCCTACTTAGCCAATAGAAATTCTATGAGTTCTTGAATTGTGACGGATAGTTATCTAACCATATGATATGCTAACTAAACGATATGCCCTTTCTAGCCAAATCATTGTAGAACACCTAAAGCAACCTTGCACAAACTTCGTAGAATGCATGTGATCATCACTAATATAGAAATTATACTCCTTATGATCTTTTTGTCACCCTTTATACTATCATTCACATCGATGAATGCAATGTGCACAAATATAGAAACCTATGTGGAGTTGTAATATTATGATTACACCTCACGCTGTGGCTGTAGACTGTAGTTCTCTGTAAAGTCAATGACTGAAACAATGGTACCAACCAGAAATGTGTCCTTGCATAACTTGAATTGCAAGTCCAACCATCAATCTCTATGGGCATGTCTTGCATAATCATACACTATGCTATCACGAAATATAAACATAAACTGATACACTGGAATCTTTCAATAACCAATTCACACCTCTTTGCTTCTTTACCATATTTTGTATTGTATGCCACTATTTTATACTTGCCAAACTCTACTAGTTCATTTCCAACCGCATGTGTTCTTTTCGTATGTTCACATATTGGCAAATGTTACAAGCCACTGCAACGATGACATATGCCATCCAAGCATAATTTCTTGTAGAATATTTGACCTTCCTCTTTTTCACATAAAATTCTTGATATGAAGTCTCTTGAAGATGTTGGTGGGGCACATATGGCACAACCCTGCAAATCATTGTTAGTATGCATATCTAAACATATAGACCTATAAACATCAAAATGGTTAGAAAATTCAATATGTAATCTACAACAACAAGTAGTGCGTGTGTGATTTATCTTGACATAGAAAGGTTTTAGCATTTCAAAATATCTTTGATAAATTTTAATTTGAGGATACTTCTCTAGAAATTTACCATAAAACTTTGTTTGAGTCTCATCCAAAAAATACTTTGGATGTGGCTCACATTTCTGACTACCGATTCTCCTTCTTACCACATCCCTTTGATTCAAAGATACCCTTGTGTAATTCTTCCAAAAGTCTTCAATTAGTGATCTCAATGCTTCAATAATTGGCTTATCTTTTCCTGGTAGTCTCCCTGAGAATGCTCATAATTCATTGGCATTAGTGTCCTCAATTCTTAGGCATCTTCCAATGGCTCTTGATAAAACTTTCCTATTAATTCTCAATTCTCGACTCATCTTTCTAATGAGACGAGCTTTCCTCATTTGACTACTTACTATAGTCGATGTAATCACACGCCGTGTTGCATTACTATCTTTTGTGCATGAGGTGTTACCCACACTCTCATATGCACTCATTAGATTCTTGACAATAGATTTTTCACTTGAAGCCTTTGATGTTCTCAACCCAAGAATCTTCATGATGGACCTATATTTTATACCTCACATCATTTCAAGGAATAGTTGACATCTTGCAGTCTCATTTAACTTTTCAAAAAACAATCTCCAAATCTTATGAGCATATCTTCTACAAGTGCATTTTGGAATCTTACCTTCCATTGGCTACAAAATATTCTCATCACTATCAATCAAATACTTTGGCTTTCTATGCAAAATTCTAAGTGGTGTTAAGTTAGTTAAATTCATCTCAACATTAGGAATTTCATCAATATTTAAATGAGATGGGCTATATGCCATACCTTTGATCGAAGATGGAATAGATGACGTACCTTGAGATTGAGGTGGGAACGATGGCGTACCTCCTTCATCACATGTGAGTGATGATGTACTCGCAACTTGAGATGTGGTAGATGGTGTCCCTATATGTTGACTTGCAGTAAACGATGTGTCTCCAACTATGGTATTCAAATCTCTCATAGCACGAAGTTTTTGCATTCATTCTCTTTGTGCCGCCGATACCATATCTCTTTGTGATGGTTTTGGTTCCTCTTCAATTGGCATGTCTCATTTATCATGTCCAATTTCCTCTTCTCATGAAGTTCCCTCATAGCCACTACTTTCTTTGCATTCTTAGCTTCTATCTCTTCCTGTGTTGGTTTAATTCTTGATCGTTTCCTCAGAATGACGGAGAATTTGTCTGTAGCATGATAAAGAGACCAATATTAGTTCCTAAGAAATGAATCCATACAAATAACTAAAATATATGTCATTCAACCCTTCATAGTAAATGTACATACAATCATCATGTAAAAGAGTAAATGTCACTCAACCAAAATAGGTACAAAGCATACAAAGAAAATTATTGCAGCCATGAAAAGAGTACATGGGACCTCATGTACAAATCATCATGAATAGGTGCATAAGGAATGTCCTAGCCCAAGATATGTGCATACAAATCATCATGTGAAGGTCTGTTTATTACACATAATTATTAAAGAGCCCAAGTGTAGAAATATACATGGCATCATTTGAGATTGTAGGCTGCTTTCTTGATTGGGAATGTGTCTATTTTAAACATGTATGATAAAGCATGATAAAGTAATTCAAATATAATTAAGGAAAATGTAAAGAACATGCATGTAAAGACTTGACATACCTAAAAAAATGAAGATTCGAATGGAGAGAGTTCCCAATTATGTAGTATTTTTTTCTTCTTGTATCAAACTCCTCAACAATTTGAGTTTTTCACCACTTTCTTCCTTTTCAATGTTAAATTGAATAACACTCAAATATAATTACTAACAACAATACTATTAAGCAATCTATAATGTTAAATTCCTAAAATTGGATCACAATTAACATTGCAACACTACAAAAATTGAAACTTGAATAGATATATATCAAACTTGGTGTGAAAACTATGTTATTTCCTCCTTCTCAAGTTGGCAAAGCAGAAAAGGTGGTGGAAATATCATGCAAAGGTGGTAGAATGTGTAAAATTTTCATGTGAACTTCCCAATAGCATGAAGCACTTCTTTTATGTCAGAGCACGGACATAATCAGCATGAAAATAGAGCATGTGGTCCTGGAACACGGGGGTCACCACTTTTTTACTATTTCTATAGAAGGACAAAATGTGAGTGTGTTATAACGCGCTCACGTTTTGTCCTTCTATAGATTGATCCATAAATATTTGTGCCTATCTCACCTTTGATAGCACCTTTACAATATCTCACCTCTAGTTCCATTAGCTCATGTTCTATATCTCACTTATCTCTCCCCCTCACCTCTCTACCTCTCCCCTCTCTATGTCTCTCAGTCACTCCTTGTCTACCTCAACCCTAAACCTTATCCCTAAACCCTAATCCCTCAACCCTCAACTCTAATCCCTCATCCCTAAACCCTAAACACTATCCCTATTCCTAAACCCTCAACAGGCTCGATACTATACCTTAAAACCTAATCCCTTATCCCTAAACCCTCCAACCCTATCCCTAATCCTTATACCCTTGACACTCTACTTTAACCCTAATCCCTCAACCCTTGAACCCTAATGTACTCAACCCTCAACATCAAACCCTAATTCCACAACCCTTAATTATGATCCCTCGACCCTCAACCCTATCCCTAAACCCTAAACCCTAAAGCCTTGACCCTCAACCCTTAACTCTAATTCCTCAACCCTAAACCCTATCCCTAAACACTATCCCTATTCCTAAACCCCCAATGGGCTCGATACTATACTTTAAACCCTAATCCCTTATCCCTAAACCCTCCAACCCTATCCCTAATCCTTATACCCTTGACACTCTACTTTAACCCTAATCCCTCGACCCTCAACCTCAACCCTCAACCCTCAACGTCAAACCCTAATCCCTCAACCCTTAACTCTTATCCGTCGACCCTCAACCCTATCCCTACACCCTAAACCTTAAAGCCTCAACCCTCAACCCTTCACTCTAATCCCTCAACCCTAAACCCTATCCCTAAACCCTCAACACTATACCTTAAACCCTAATCCCTCAACCCTCAACCCTAAATCTTATCCCTAAACCCTTATCCCTCAACCCTTAACCCTCAACCCTAATCCGTCATCCCTCAACTCTAATCTCTTATCCCTAAACCCTAAACACTATCCCTATTCCTAAACCCTCAATGGGCTTGATACTATACCTTAAACCCTAATCCCTTATCCCTAAACCCTCCAACCCTATCCCTAATCCTTATACCCTCGACACTCTACTTTAACCCTAATCCCTCGACCCTCAACCCTATCCCCAAACCCTCAACCCTCGAACCTCAACCCTCAACCCTCAATGTCAAACCCTAATCCCTCAACCCTTAACGCTAATCCCTCGACCCTCAACCCTATCCCTAAACCCTAAACCCTAAAGCCTCAACCCTCAACCCTAACTGTCAAATCCTAATCCCTCAACCCTTCACTCTAATCCCTCAACCCTAAACCCTATCCCTAAACCCTCAACACTATACCTTAAACCCTAAACCTTATCCTTGAACCCTTATCCCTGAACCCTTAACCCTCAACCCTAATCCATCATCCCTTAACTCTAATCTCTTATCCCTAAACCCTAAACACTATCCCTATTTCTAAACCCTCAATGGGCTTGATACTATACCTTAAACCCTAATCCTTATACCCTCGACACTCTACTTTAACCGTAATCTCTCAACCCTCGAACCTCAATGTGCTCAACCCTCAACATCAAACCCTAATCCCTGAACCCTTAATTCTGATCCCTCAACCCTCAACCCTATTCCCAAAACCCTAAACCCTAAAGCCTCGACCCTCAACCCTCAATGTCAAATCCTAATCTCTCAACCCTCAACTCTAATCCCTCAAGCCTAAACCCTAAACACTATCCCTATTCCTAAACCCTCAACAGGCTCGATACTATACCTTAAACCCTAATTCCTATCCCTCAACCCTCAACCCTTAAAACTTAAGCCCTATCCCTGCACCCTCAACACTTGATACTATATCTTAAGCCTTAAACCCTCATCCCTAAAGGCTCAACCTTCAATCCTTAAACCTTCAACCCTAAACCCTATCTCTAATCCCTCTACCCTCGACACTGTAACCCTAAGCTCGACATTAAATGCTAATCCATCAACCCTAAACCCTAATCTGTCAACCCTAAACCCTATCCCTAAACCCTCAACCCTCAACACTATACCTTAAACCCTAATCCATCAACCCTAAAACCTAATCCCTCAACCCTCAACCCTAAGCATTATCAATAAACCCTCAACCCTCAACACTATACCTTAAACCCTAATCCCTTATCCCTAAACCCTAAACCCTATTCCTCAGCCCTTCTACCCCCGACGTCAAACCCTAATCCCTCAACCCTTAACTCTGATCCCTCGACCCTTAACCCTTAAAACTTGAACCCTAAAACCTATCCCTACATACTGGACACTCGACACTATATCTTAAACCCTAATCACTTAACCCTCATCCCTAAAGCCTCAACCCTAAATCCTTGAACCTTCAACCCTAAACCCTATCCCTAATCCCTCTACCCTTGACACTCTTCTTTAACCCTAATCCCTTGACCATCAACCCTATCCCTAAACCCTCAACCCTCAACCCTCAACCCTCAACTCTCAACATTAAACCCTAATTCATCAACCCTAAACCCTAATCCCTCAAACCTAAACCCTATCCCTGAACTATCAACCCTCAACACTATACCTTAAACCCTAATCCATATCCCTCAACCCTCAACCCTTAAAACTTAAACCCTATCCCTGCACCCTCAACACTTGACACTATATCTTAAGCCTTAAACTCTCATCCCTAAAGCCTCAACCCTCAATCCTTAAACCTTAAACACTAAACCCTATCCCTAATCCCTCTACCCTTGACACTCTAACCCTAACCTTGACATTAAACACTAATCCGTCAACCCTAAACCCTATCCCTAAACACTCAACCCTCAACACTGTACCTTAAACCCTAATCCATCAACCCTAAAACCTAATCCCTCAACCCTCAACCCTAATCCCTCAACCCTCAACCTTAATCCCTCATTCCTAAACCCTAAATGCTATCCCTATTCCTAAACCCTCAACCCTTGACACTATACCTTAAACCCTAATCCCTTATCCCTAAACCCTAAACCCTATCCCTCAACCCTTAACCCTTAAAAATTAAACCCTAAAACCTATCCATAAACGCTCGATGCTCAACACTATATTTTAAACCCCAATCCCTTAACCCTCATCCCTAAAGCCTCAACCCTCAATCGTTAAACCTTCAACCCTAAACCTTATCCCTAATCCCTCTACCCTCAACACTCTACTTTAACCCTAATCCTATGACCATCAACCCTATCCCTAAACCCTCAACCCTCAACCCTCAACCCTCAACTCTCAACATTAAACCCTAATCCATCAACCCTAAACCCTAATCTCTCAACCCTAAACCCTATCCCTCAACCGTCAACCCTCAACACTATACCTTAAACCATAATCCCTAAACCCTAAACCCTAATCCCTCAACCCTAAACCCTAAACCATATCCCTAAACCCAACAAAATTGCTTTGCCTTATGTTAGGTTGTTAAACCCATCATTTTTGACACTCTTCTCTTAAAGATATCTGAGTTGTAAGAATATGTCAGAAAAATGGCTATGAACTTTTTTAATGTTAGTAATGTTATATGGCATGTTTTTTTGGCCCATCTGGGGTTCATTATGCCAATAGGTGTACACACTATGAGAAAAGCTTTGTGTATGGTACATCCACAGTGAGTAATTAATAGTTGAAATTAGAAGGATGATCATTATGTGAAAAGCTTTGCATTGGGGTACATCTATGTTTCTTGCTGTCCACCCCGCACTTAGGAGAGGTATATTGTTATGAAACAGGCAAATAATCTCCCATTGTTTACTAGCTCTATCCACAAGAACTACTAAACATTTTTCTCTTTGTAATTGTAGAGGACATTCACCTATTTTTGGCAACTCCTGCATTCCCAAACCATTACAAAAACTAAGTTATTTTAACCCAATAAATAGCTGATTGCATTGATTTAATACTCTACTATATTAAAGCTTAGCATTCACACAAATGTAGATGTTCATATTATATAAGACTACATTATATTAGACTATTAGAGATCCCTCAAAAAAATTTAATAATAAAACTACTTTGCCTTATGTTATCTTACAATTAAACCGATTCTTTTTGACACTATTCTCTTAATAAAGCAAGAGTAATAAGAATAAAAGGCAGAGATTTTGATCTTACTAGTATGTATGGTTGGTTTACATTCTGTGACTTCATTTTCATTGAATAAAAAGGTAAATATCTGATTTGAAAGGTGGGGCAGAGTTCACTGTCATGTGATTTTCTAGATGATAGGGTCCATAATGTCCAGGGTTCTTCAAAGAAAGGCTTGTAACATAATTAAGTTTTTGTTATACCAATCCTCTAGGTAAAGCTACAATTCAAATGCCTACTTTGAAAGTTGAAATAAATTAAATTAGACTTATAATTTTTATTTTCTTCCATTGCTTCAACAACATCATTGTTTTCTTCATCAGAAAGCAATCCAAGATTAGCAACTTACTTCCCATTAGTTGACTTGAATTGCATCCTCTGTTAGAAGAAGGGCATTTTTTATCTGTATCAATGTTGGTATTCATAAGCTGAAGAGCATTGATATTTTTCACACACCCTATTCTTTGAAATATCTTAACCTTAAAATATGACTTGGATATGTACTTGATCACAATGAAATCTCCAATCTCTAGCCCATGATGATTCACAAAATTTTCCCAACCCTACCTAAATTCTAGTTTATTTATGGTACCCCATAATTGTACATCCCACTCCTACCCACCTAGGCCTTGAAGAAGGAGGCACGCCCATTAAACCAACTCATTCGACAACTTGCTGCCCATCGGTTCACTTGAACTGCATACTCTGTTAGAAGAAGGGCATCTTTTATCTGTATCAATGTTGGTATTCATAGGCCGAAGAGCATTGATGTTTTTCACACACCCTATTCTTTGAAATATCTTAACCTTAAATTATGACTTGAATATGTACTTGAACACAACAAAATCTCTAATCTCTAGCCCATGATGATTCACAAAATTTTTCCAACCCTTCCTAACTTCCAGTTTATTTATGGTACCCATTAATTATACATCCCTAAACCCTAAACCCTAATCCATTAACCCTAAACCCTAATCCCTAGTCCCTAAACCATAAACCCTAATTCCTAATTATAATTTATGGTATCCTAATCCCATATCCTTAAGACATAAACCCTATCCCTAAATCCTCAACCCTCAACACTTAAACCTTAAACCCTAAACCCTATCCCTAAACCCTCAACCCTCAAAACTATACCTTAAACCCTAATCCCTCAACCCTAAACTTTCAACCCTAAACCCTATCCCTAATCCCTCTACCCTCAACACTCTACCTTAACCCTAATCCCTCGACCCTTAACCCTAAATGCTATACCTAAAGCCTCAACCCTAAGCCCTAATCCCTCAAGGTCCTAAACTCTAATCCCTTATCCCTAAACTCTAAATCCTATCCCTAAACCCTCAACCCTCAACCTTAAACCTTAATCACTCAATCCTTATCCACCCCTCTCCTCCCCTATCTGGCTTACTCCCATCTCTACCCTCCTCTACCCTCGACACTATACATACATACATATAGGCATACATACATACATGATTAATAACCTTGAACATAAAAAAATTCAAGGGGAACATAACGTACTCGCGTTATGTAAAACATGATAAACAACACAAACTTTTGCGGAAAAGGGAAAATGCAAAGCAAACAATAACGCGAGCATGTTATAACGTGCTTGCGTTGTGTTTTTCTTTGGGAATCCCAAGCCTTGGGCTTGGGATTTGCCTTGGATTTCCAACCCAAAGGCTTGGAGTGCCTTTTCAACATCCACAGATGTGTTTGTCCATATTCTTCAAGATTTCACATAATTTCATTCATGCTAACCCTTAGATTAGCACGTGTTTCAAGGTCGAACAAATTGAACACCTGGGAATGTTAGGCTTTCTCTTAGCTATTTGACGATGTAATTTTTTTCACATTTTAACAATGTTAAGCCTTTCATCTTTAATTTATTTTGATTGTGTGTCTGTTTTTGGGCAAAAACCGCTATTTGGTCTTTTTTTCATTGTAAATTAACTATTCATTGAAATTTCAAAAAAATTACATATTTAGAAACTAGACTCCATTCTATACATTAAAAAAAGAAAAAAATGATTTTCAATTAGTTTTCAAATTTTATAGGGGTAGCACGGCTAAAATTCTATTTTTTAGGATGTGTCCACTTTGAAAATTAGTAAAAAAATAAATATTCATCAAAAAATTATCAGAAAAATTGGGCATAAACTATATGTTATTAGCTAATTTCTCACTGAAGTGATTTTAAAAATACCAAAAAAAAGTTGACCTTTTGAGGGAGCCACAAAACATGTTATGTTATGTTTTTTTGATAGAAACAACACCAATTTCCATGGCTCCCTCTTTTGAACCCCTTAATCTATGCCATTTTAAAAAAAAATAGTAGTTTAAAAAGTAGAGTCGGAGCACTATGAACATTGTTTTGGTTGCATCTCCAAATTTTGAGTGTAACTATGCTCAATTTCTCATCCAAGGCCAGTATTTCCTGATTTTAGAAAAAAAGTGGCCACTTAGGACCCCTTTTTGGCCCCCCATCTTCTTGCACTTACCCTTTCACTAAACTTTAAACTTGTACAATAAATCATGCATCCTCAGGTGCCAACTCTTTCAATAATCTTGATGTAATTGAAATGACATATTTTGGTGAGGTGGTGGCATTCAACAAAAGTATTAGGTACAAATTCGTTAGAAGATTGACATACAAACTAAAAAATTTTATAATCAATACCCACCTATACTTAATAAAAATTAGAATACTGCCATTCAATCCAAATCATTTCATATCATCTCAAAAAAAAACTATAAAAATCACCTAGAGTACAAATTCTAGTTCTAGATGGTATGGAGAGGTGAGTAGCTTCTTGATTGTTTCCTCTATAGAAAAATACGGGTGGCACTAAGGCCAATGTGTGCTTGCCCTGCTACTACGTCCTTGTCGTTTTGTAGCAATCAACGTGCAATAGGAGGATAAGGGTTATTTCATCTATTCACGTGAGCTCTGTAGGCCTGACCCCATTCTCTCTCCCTGTCAAAATTGACATCTCTTCAACGACTTCTACTATCTCACAACATGTTTTCTAGCAACATTCTTGAGTGGGTGGGAGCTTTACACATCCTGGAGCAGTTATCTCTCGATAGCAACATCCTCCAGGGTTTGGTTCCCCATGTACTTGGCAGCTTACAGAAACTAACTAGACTAAAATTGTAGGGGAACCATTTGAGTGACACTTCCCTAACTTTAGGGGAGCACATAGCATTAATTTCTTGGATGGTAGTGACAATTTGCTCTCCAATAACTTCGATCGGGGCTCAACATTGTCATTTCGGTGATGGGAAAACTATAACTAAGGGAGAGGGCCCAGTAGCCACCCACGCCCCAATAACCGCTATGTTTTTTTGCACCCTACCCCCCAATAATTTTTTTAAAAAGAACCATTACATGTAAAAAGAATACCTAGTAAATTAGCACATATGCACCAATACATGTTCACAACTGCATGAGTAATTTACCATTGCAAAAAACTAATACACATGCTCTTCCACTTGCATTTTCAAGGCAACTTGATGCAAATATGAGAACTTCCAATTTAAATATACACTTTACTATTTTTATTACAATATGTCATGTTTATAAAAAACCACCCATTTGGACATCAAATAAAGTCAAATTGGTCATACTCACATACTTTTGTGCACACCTGTTGGTACCTAAGCTACCATAAACACACACCACCCCAATCCCAAAGGGCTGTTAATCACACATTCTCCCATACTTGCTATCACATGCTCCCCACTTGTTGTCACATTCTCCCATACTTGTTGTCACATCCACTTGCACCTGCACAAACACATAATGGTATCAGGCTCCCCATCCAGACAATTATTTGATAAAAAAATTAAATTAAACCAGTTTACATAAAAAAAAGTGAGATTAATTCATTAAAAAAAAAATTAAACTAGTTTACATAAAAAAAAGTGGGATTTGTAAATCACATCAATCGAATACAATAGCTCATACGCATTTAATCAAATTCAAATCTCAACAACTGAGTTCAATTCTACATATCATAACATTGAATACAATAGCTTCTACACACTTATTCAAATTCAAACTCACCAACCAAATTCAATGCATTTATTTTTCAAATATCAATCCATTATAAGACGAACATTATGCAGCATAGAGATTGTTTTAAGCATAAATTTCCTGAAGGAGCCCTACAAACCTTGTCTACTGCCAAAAGGAATTTTGCAGACTTCCACATTAAGGTTCAGGTTGGTACTTCACCTTTACTTCACCTTCTTATATGAATGTTTTGAATGTTTTGAATCCTACAGCTTTGTCTCATTAATACTTTTAAATATTTACAATTGTTTTCCTATGTTGTAATATAGTATATTGAGGGTTTCATTTTATATAATCTATCCAGGGTTTATATAAAAAGATTCTATATATATTAGGATTAGACTATTAATGTATTGTATATATATACATGTCTATCTATATAGATATGTATATCTATAGACATGTGTATATAAATAGACATATGTATATCTGTATACATATCTATACTGAAGACTATACTGGTATACAATCGTTTATCTTCATTTTTCTCTCATGCTACCCGTGATTTGGGTACTGCTATGTAATTTACTTTCAATTTTTCATTATTTTGTCTGAGGCAACCCTTGTCTTGTGATAATTTCACTGTACAGAAAAATATATTGTTATATAATGATAGTTTTTTGTTATACATACGAATGGGGTCGTATATTTTTATGGGTATATACTTTTTAGTGTTCATTGTCAATAGTTAAGGGTTTCATTATTTTGTCTTGTGATAATTTAGACTATTATATAATGAGGGTTTTTTTATACATACAAATGGGTTCGTATATTTTTAAGGGTATATATTTTGCAGTGGCATTCTTACCTATTATGTCTAAGACAACCATTTCAGGTTGGCACTTAGCATATAATGGGTAGCTTCATTCAATAGATTAAATCATATATATATATATATATATATATATATATATATATATATATATATATATATATATATATATATATATATATATATATATATATATATATATATATATATAAGGGTATATATTTTTGAAGGTTCATTGTGAACGGTTAAGAGTTTCATCATATCATTGTCAATAGTTAAGGGTTTCAATATATCAAGGTTTCAAATGCTTTGAATCTGTGAGGACCGCCCTTTTTACTTCTGTTCTTATGACTATTTACATTACTGTTATTGATACTTTTTATATTTATGGGATAGCAGTTCCCAGATTTGTCAAAACTATTAAACTTTATTATGATTTCAGAAAAACTAATTGGGTGATGTTTGGATAAGTTTACATTTCAGAAAAGTTAATTAGGTGATGATGGAAAATTGTAATATGATTTCATTTATGTTAATTAGAACTATGTCATGATAATGCATGTTTTTAAGTTGCTTCGGCTATGATGATTATATGTGGACACTGATCTTGTAATTTAGTGTGCAGGATTTACTAATCGAACCACAGATTTCGGAGATCATTCTGCACCTTGTTATTGTTATCCCCTGTTAAGCCGATCTGGTTCCACGAGGAACCAAGATCTTTCTGTGTTTGATGTGATGTTGTAATGTGGTCTTTCGTATGGTCGAGTGGGTTTGGTTACCCTCTTGTAACAATATTTTATGATTTGTGTTGTAAAAAGTTTGATTTTGAATTTCTTTATTTTATTTAAATCTTTGAGGCCTTTTCATGTGCTTTACCTTGACCATGGGTGTCCTGAATGGGTTAAAGTTGACCCTGGGTTATACCCCATGGGTCCA
Source organism: Cunninghamia lanceolata (assembly GCA_027924645.1). Taxonomy (NCBI): domain Eukaryota; kingdom Viridiplantae; phylum Streptophyta; class Pinopsida; order Cupressales; family Cupressaceae; genus Cunninghamia; species Cunninghamia lanceolata. The sequence goes on along the minus strand of BSBN01000870.1, from coordinate 10,636,975 downwards.
GGGGCCCATTTGGCATGGGTAACCCTTGAGTAACTTCCATCTAGTCATCTTAACTTCCCCCTGAAGTTAAGTGGCGAAAATTGGAGGTATGGAGGGGACATGATGGGTTGTACCAACACCCAACCCATCCCTCTTCAATCCCCAAGGTAAGAGATGACTACAAACCCATCCATTATTGAAGGATTGACTTGAAGTCACCTTCTCCATTAGTGAGATTCCCCCATGTGTTGTGGGGCCATCCATGTGAAGGAGGGAAGAAGAGGCATGGGTCACCTGTCTTTTCCTCCTTTAACTCCTTTTATTTCTCCTATGTGTAAGAGAAATGACATGAGGAGAGGGATAAGGAGTACTCTAGGGATGGGTGAGTGACATAAGCCACCAGGAAAGAATAGTGGTTTTGGGGAAGGGTGAGGAGGTGACAAGTGTCACCTCCCCATTCCTCTAAACTGATAAGCATTTTGGGTTATTTGTTTCCAATTTTGGAATGAGAGGGGGTTAGTTGAATTTTGGGAGAAGTTTTATTATTATTGCCAAAAAAATAGGAAAGTTAGCTTGGAGGAGGGGAAAAGAGAGAGGAGTTGGTGGCTAAGGTTGGAAGAGAACTTAGTGGAGCTCTGCAACAATTTCATTCCAGGAGGGCTTTGTAAGGTTGGTTTGATTTTTACCTTTCTTTCGTATATCTAAATGTGTATGTAAAGTGTGTGAAAGATGCTTATTTGTTTGTGTTTTAGAGTTGTTTTCTGTGGGGGTTTGTTGTCGGGTTGTTTGACAGAGCTTCTCCCACTTGGGAGAAATGCTCATCAAGTTTGGGGTAGGGGAGGAGAGTCCTCCTCGGGTGCATACCTGTTTCCTTCTTTTGGGATGTTGAAAGCCTTGAGGGCATGTATCTGTGATTGTATCTTTGACTTGAGAGTCAAATACAAATTTCTTAAAAATTTGTGATCAAACTTGGTTTGAGGCCAAGAGAAATTGTGTTGGTTAAAATATCTGTAAGGGTGACACTCTGGAGTCGAGTGTGTCCACTCTCCTGCCCCTTATGAAACTCACTGTAGTTGAGTTTTCGTGTTGTGTAATTTACCCACGGGTGTTTGTGTGCTTTGGGTTTGTTGTTGTCCCTGTTGTGAAGTGGAGTGTTTGAGTTACCCAGGTGTGAGTATGGTCTCCCTAGCTCGGGGGTGACCCTCTTGCGGGTCTACGAAAGGGAGGAGAGCTAGATGAGTGGTGTTTTCTTCTTTGTTTGTCTTTGATACGCAGGTTTCCTCTTGGAGCTTATGGTTGGATTTGGAGAAGTTATATTTATGAAGAAACAGTTTATTCTTCCTTGTCATGAGAATTAGATCATGTTCTTTTCATAAGAGTTGGAGAGAGAGCACCTCTCTTGATATTGTTGTAATTTATTGTCACCCTGGGAGTGAAGGAAATAACCTCCCTGATCTTGTTATTGGGTGAGACTGTTACTTAGTTGTTACATAACTTCTTTTGTATGTTGGTTGGGAGAAGGAAATCCTTATCTTTCATCTTGTTAAGGGTAATGAGAGAGTTAATCTACCTGTATTGTGTATGATGTAATTATTTACCTTGAATTTCATATGGAAAGTTTGAAGTTAAATAAAAAGTTTTACTGTATTAAATGTGTTATTGAAAGAAAGAGATCATTACTTATTTGCAATCAAATTTGAACTTGTTTATGTAATTATAAGAATAGATTTGCTTAACTAGTTGAAAAGACAATTTTATAGTTCATTGTTATAATGGAAAATACAGTTTTAAATGATTAAGTTTCTTTTTCATTAAATAATGGTTTCAATTATTTTGTAAAGTTTAGAGGAAGTCTATTATGTATTACTTTTGTTTGTCCAAGAGTTGAAATGGACATTTATTAATTACAGAAATAAACTAATTAAAACTTCATTTCTGAAGTATATATATATATATTCTTTATTGAATTTCTTATATGATCATTTTAACAGAACATGAGAAACTGAATAAATTGTTTAATTTGAGAAAATTACATGGTATTATGAAAATGAATATATATATATATATAATAATTGTTATTTATTTATCATTAAATAGTAATAAACTCGAAATAAAATTTATGGCAGTCGAAATAACATTTTGGAGCGAATTTGAGTTCGCTATGTAAAACACAGTTTTAAAAAAAACTTTACATGTTGGCAGTGGGGTTTGAAACCCCACCGCAGTCCCTTTTGAGGTGTGGGGAGGGGCGGAGCCCCACCCACACCCCACATCGTGGGATGTGGGTGGGGCTCCGCCCCTCCCCACATCCCCTTACCATTAAGACCCGCGCGGAGCTCCCTCCAAACGCCGCCTCCGCCGCTGCGTGTAGCTCCCGCCGCGCGGCCATTTCTGCCGCCTGATCTCCACTCGCCACCTGTGGCGACTGCCTCCGCCCGCCACAGACCCCTGCGCCCTCTCCATCGCCTCCACTGCTCGCTTCGGCCTCCGCTGCCGCCATTCCTTCCCACTCCTGCACACAAGACATACCAATAAGAATGTTAGGGTTTAAAAACCCTATAATATACGTGAACGAAAGTATTAAAATAATCTTTATTTCTTAGTGGTATTTGAAGTTATAGATAACTCTATATATGATAAATATATACCTCTATATATACATAGATTTGTATATATATAGATATATATTTATATATATCTATAGATATTAATTTATAAATATATATTTATATATACATATCTTTGTATATATAGATATCTATTTATATCTTGATTTAAATTTCATATATATATATATATATATATATATATATACACTTAAAGAGGTTCTCAGTTAGGGTTGTTTGATTTGTGTTATACAAAACAATCTTATAAACTATGTTAGATTTTCCATGGTTTAGGTTCTTGTTTTAAAGAGGAGAGCCTCTTACAAAATATACAATGGATTATAAATGTATATATATATTAAATATAAAAGAGTAACCATTGAAATAATAACAACAGTAATAATAATAGAATAAATTAACAAAATAAACTAACAACAGTAAGATTAATATTTGTCTTAATAACAACAAAATAAAAATATTTGTATATTTATTTATTTATGTATGTATATAATCCATATATAAATGTAATTAGATACATACATATATAAATTAAGTGTTAAGACTTTCAGAGAGACCATTCGTTTTCCCGTCACAATAATAAGAGAAAATAAAATTGTAATTTAATGAGAGCATAAAGGAATATACTGTAGTACTCTGGGAAGAGTTTCTCAGAAGTTTCAACTATCAACGCGATTCAATAACCGGGAAAATGAAGAGGAAAATTACACGTCACCTTGCTTAAAGGATCACTGGAAATAAACTTAAGAAGCCATCACAGACATTCCATGTGAGGCCATTTTAATCTCAACTGTAGTAAACGTCCACATAAGTAAACCTGTAAGAGAGTCAGAAGAAGAAAAACTAACATTGGAAAACACAGAGGAGAAAATGCGCGACATTTCCCACATGGGATAAGAGAACTAAGTTGATGGACCCTTCCGCTAAATTTGCTTAGGAACAAGTTTAATTAATACAAACGTAGAGGAGAAACCTAGATCGGAGATAACTAGGAGACTGAGTCTAGCGAAGTAGTAAACCAGTCTATGTGACCTGGACCATCCGGAAGTTAGGATTAATGTCAATAATAGATACAGTGATAACCCTGATTGATGTAAAATATGAAGAAAGGTCTGGATAAACATAAAGAAAGCATAGAAAACAAAAGAGAGAGAGACCGAAATATAAACAAACTAAATTATCAGAGAAATAGTTAAGGTGAGCGCGATAAAAATACAATCAAAATTAAGACCCAGAGAAAAGGGAAGAGAGAGCAAACAAACTGCCTTGTTGAGAATGCTAAGTTGAAGGAGGAGTATATTTTAGGAAACAAGAGAGGAGACAGACAACCGTGCCTTGCTGAAAAATGACTCAATAGGGAGATCACGAGTCAGTTTAGTTGGACAAGGCGTCGTGGGAAGTTGTTAATCTATCAAGGAACCACGTGCGTAATATAGGGTTGAGTAATTCCCACTTACACCGTAAGGCGTTATGCTGCCGGAATCTGCCGAGACTTAGATTTAGGAACCTTGATATTAAAAACCTTGTAGTGAAGTTAACGGCGTCGTAGAGACCCCCTTGTTGGTCTGCTCACGTCCGGTTGCACACAATTGTACTTGTACCCCACTGAAAACTATAGTGTTTTCGCCTTGAGCAAACACCACCGAGCATGCTTACGCATGCGAGGGGGTTTCTAGGGAAGCGTGAGAAAATTTTTGATATTTCGTGTCATAACCACATGACAGATGTGGCTATGACACGTGTGATGTGTGTTGTGACCACATGGAAAAATGTGGGCATGACATTTGGTATCAGAGCCAAGTTTAAACACTGGGCGTATTTGGGCATGTTATTATTCCGCAACTTTGGCTAATTAGTTTCTACCTTGTTTTGTAGGATGACTCCCCGATGTGTTCGACGAGCGCAATCACGCCACACAGCATCTGTCGAGGTGCACAGCGATTCCTCAGCCGAGGGACTGGCACCCGTAGTTACAGCAGCACCACCTGAACCACAAGCACCACTAGTACCACAGGTGACACCAGTATTGGATATAGGTCCACAGATCTTACAGGCACTGCAGGCTATGTTAGATAGGTTACCGCCAGTGATTCCTGAGCCACGTGTAGAGCCTCGTGTTGGTCCACGAGAGGAGCCACGTAGGGAGCCACGTGCCGAGTCACATATTGAGCCACGTGAGGAGCCCCGCGTTGATCCACTAGAGGTGCAATGTGTGGAGCCTTTCGTTGAGATTCCCAACACAATAGTAGAGGAGGTAGGGTCAGCCTCCCGTGCACGGAGCAAGAGTCCTCCGAGACCTTTGAGACGAGATGAGATCCAGAGGGCAGAACAGGTACATCATGGATTGTATGAGGATGGTGTGGAAGAGCCAGTTGTGAGACTTAGAGACAGAGGGGACCCCATCAAAGATCTACTTAGGCTCAACCCACCCACTTTCGTAGGTGCTACAGAGGGAGCTGTGGCTGAGGCTTGGCTGATTAACTTAGACAGGTGTTTCGCTTTGTGACCATATGGAAGCAACACGAAAGCACGAGTGGTAGTACATCTTCTTAGGGATGCAACAGCTACCTGGTGGCGCACAGAGGAGTGCAAGCGCCGACTTTCCGTGGATACACTCACATGGGACATCTTCATTGAGCGCTTTAATGCGCGATATTTGTCCAAACATTACAGATAGCGTAGGATCGATGAGTTCCATGATTTACAGTAGAGGGGACTCACTGTTACTCAGTATGAGAGTCAATTCATTGAGCTTTCTCGTTACGCGGAATACCTCCACGACGAGAAAATCTTAATACACAAATTCATCAGAGGGCTGAATCACGGGATAGCAGGACCTGTTCGTATGGCAAATCCCCAGACCATGAGCGAGGCTGTTGAAAAGGCCCTTATATCAGAGGAAATTCAGGGACAAGGGCAGAATTCATGCCCACAGTACCAGGAACGTAATCCCCAACAACAGCAAAACTTTCGAAGGCCTCAAAACACAACACAGAGAGGAGGATATAACCCTTCATCATTACCTCCTAGGCCTCCACAGTAGCAGCAACATCAGCAAAAATCTAAATTCCAACAGAGGGGTCAGGGAGGACAGAATCGTGGATGGCAGCAGTAGGGTCCACGCAGAGATCAGAGACAGCAGGGTTCATCGGCAGGACCCGCGAGGTCCCAGCAGTCTTACAGAGGCTCACAGGGGTCTATGGGACAGACTAGGCAACAATAGTCAGGCAGAACACAGTCAGGGCAGTTACAGGCTAGAGGACCATGTTATGTGTGTGGTGGGGTAGGGCATTTGGCTAGAGAGTGCCCGCAGGGATTTACTGCAGGAGGACAGCCCCGATCAGGAGGATCTGAGCAGACCATAGGTGACGTGGGTAGATCTCACCACATGTTTGTAGTGGTTGATAACCACCAGGCTGACTTCCAGGCTTCCGTCATCGAGGCAGTAGGTACGATTGGAGACCTCCCCATCTCGATCCTTTTTGACTCAGGAGCTACTGACTCCTTTTTGTCTACATCGTTAGTGGAGCGTTGCAGGCTGGTGGCTTCTAGGTAAGACATTAGGTGGGAAGTTGAGTTGGCCTCAGGGGCCAGGATGTTAGTAGAGACCTTGGTTAAAGACTATGAGATCACATTGGGATCATTCACCACAACATGTGACCTTAGGATTATGCCGTTAGGATCCTACGGTGTAGTTCTGGGTATGGATTGGCTTGTGGCACATAGAGCCAAGCGTGACTGTCGCCAGAGGATGATTAGCTGTTTAGACGATCATGGTTCGCTGGTTGAGATAGTGGGCATTCAAAAGCCCACGACTGTTCGTATGATATCCGCTCAGTAGCTTAAGCACTGTATGCGGAAGGGATGTCAGATGTTTGCCATCACGATCAGTGATAGAGCAGAGGATGAACTTGAGGCTACTTTAGATGATCACCCTATCTTTAGAGAGTTTGCCAATGTATTTCCGCCGGAATTACTAGGTATGCCTCCATGCAGAGAAGTGGACTTCCACATCGACTTAGTGCCGGGTGCAGAACTGATATCCCGTGCACCCTATAGGATGACTACACATGAACTCACTGAACTTAAACTGTAGTTAGAGGAATTACTTGAGAAGGGGCACATTTGACCTAGTGTTTCACCATGGGGCACACTGGTTATCTTCATGAAGAAGGATGTGTCTCTTCGTTTATGTATGGACTACAGGCAGTTGAACAAGGTGACGGTGAAGAACCCTTATCCTCTGCCTAGGATTGACGACCTTTTTGATCAGATGCAGGGAGCTAGAGTGTTCTCGAAAATTGATCTAAAATCTGGATATCACCAATTGCACATCACAGAGACAGATATTCATAAAATTACTTTTCGAACCAGATATGGCCATTACAAATTCACAGTGGTACCCTTCGGGTTGACGAATGCTCCTGCAGTGTTCATGAGTCTCATGAACAGGGTGTTCCGTACTTACCTAGATCGGTTCGTGATCATATTTCTAGATGACATTTTGATTTATTCACGGACTGAGGAGGAGCATGTGGAACACTTGCGTCAAGTTTTGCAGCAATTACGAGAGCAGCAACTTTATGGCAACCTGGCGAAGTGTGCCTTCTTCAGGACAGAGGTGCAGTATTTGGGACACATTTTATCAGGCGATGGCATCTCCATAGATCCATCTAAAATCAGAGAAATTCAGGAGTGGCCGGCACCCACCAACGTGACAGAGGTCAGAAGCTTTAAGGGGTTAGCCAGGTATTATCATCAGTTTGTCGAGGGCTTCTCCAGGATAGCACATCCCAGTACTTCCCTTTAGCGAAAAGGGAAGGGTTTCATTTGGACCGAGCAGTGTGAAAAGGCCTTTGGAGTCCTCAAGGAGCATCTTACCAGTGCTCCTATTTTAGCGGTCCCAGATCCTACAGAGGAGTTTGTAGTTTGCACAGATGCATCATTAGAAGGTTTGGGAGCCGTGCTTATGCAGGGTGGTCGAGTGATCGCATACGAATCGCGGAAACTGAAGACACATGAGTTAAATTACCCTACTCACGACTTAGAGCTCGCAGTAGTTATTCATGCTTTGGTTCGCTGGAGACACTTCCTCCTAGGTCGACGCTTTGAACTCCATTCGGATCATCATAGTTTGCAGTATATTTTTACACAGCCAAATTTGAACGCCCGCCAACGGCGTTGGATGGAATTCCTATGCGAATACGACTTCGATGTCCACTACATCAAAGGGAAGGAGAACGTGGTCGCTGATGCTTTGAGTCAAAGGCGCCACGAGATCCTGACCCTGACCTTGAAGGTGGACTTGAAAGATCGCATCTTACAACATCTGCCAGAAGATGAGTGGTTTCTTGAGGTGCAGCAGGCAATACTAAATCAGAAGGCCCTTGAGGGCAAATTTACAGGATATACCCTTGAGTCTGATGGTATGCTTTGACATCGGCAGCGCATCTATGTACCCCATGCGGGTAATCTTCGTACAGTAATCCTATCAGAGGCTCATAGAGCACCCTATGCAGCACACCCAGGAGTGAAGAAGATGCATGCTGACTTACGATAGCTTTATCATTGGGCTGGGATGAGGCGTGACATTACCAATTTTGTTGCTCGTTGCCTGGAATGTCAGAGGGTCAAGGCCAAACATCAACATCCAGCGGGACTGTTGTACCCTCACGAGATACCTGAATAGAAATGGGACACCATTTCTATGGATTTTATCATTGGTCTACCTATGTCATCACGTCGCCATGATGCTATTATGGTGATAGTTGACAAGCTGACCAAAGTGGCGCATTTTTCACCAATATGCACAACATACAATGCACCATCAGTGGCAAAGGTGTTTCTTGATCAGATTGTTAGATTTCATGGGGTGCCTTGCCGCATTATATCTGATAGAGACTCCGTATTTACTTCATCGTTCTGGAGAGCCTTACATCAGGCGTTGGGCACACAGCTCAACTTCAGTTCAGCCTATCATCCGAAAACCGACGGACAAACAGAGAGAGTTAACCAGGTGTTAGAAGACATGCTTCGCATGTATGTGATGGACCATCAGTCTAGATGGGAAGAGTACATATATCTAGTTGAGTTCGCCTACAATAATGGGCATCATAGCTCGTTGGGTATGCCTCCTTTCCAGGCATTATATGGCAGACCATGCAGAACACCTTTGAGTTGGGATCGGATAGAGGACAGAATGGTCATCAGTCTAGAGATAGTTCAGAATATGGAACAGCAGGTCAGACAGATTAGACAGAGACTTTAGGAAGCACAGGACAGGCAGAAGAAGTATGCTGATGCTAAGAGAATAGACCGAAGCTTCTCTGTGGGGGAAAGAGTATTTTTGAGAGTGCGGCCGCACAAGAGTCCAATCCGTTACGGAAAGGGCTCTAAGATCGCACCTCAATTTGTAGGACCTTTCAAAATCTTGGAGCGAACAGGACCAGTAGCCTATTGTCTAGCCTTGCCACCTAGCCTGTCACGTATCCACGATGTATTTCATGTATCAAATTTACATCAATATATTTCTGACTTATCTCACGTGTTGGATTGGAGTGCTCTTCAGGTAGAGGCAGACGGACAGCTGGCGCTAGAGCCAATTCGCATATTGGCTCGTCGGACTCTGGCCCTTCGAGGTCGAGAGCTGGACCAGGTTAGAGTCCAGTGGGACCTATACGACGAAGTCACAGCGACATGGGAAGATGCAGAGAGACTGAAGACCCTTTATCCTCACCTTTTTGACGACTTCCAGGAGGAAGTACCATCTTAGGGGGAGAGGATGTGAGGACCGCCCTTTTTACTTCTGTTCTTATGACTATTTACATTACTGTTATTGATACTTTTTATATTTGTGGGATAGCAGTTCCCGGATTTGTCAAAACTATTAAACTTTATTATGATTTTGGAAAAACTAATTGGGTGATGTTTGGATAAGTTTACATTTCAGAAAAGTTAATTAGGTGATGATGGAAAATTGTAATATGATTTCATTTATGTTAATTAGAACTATGTCATGATAATGCATGTTTTTAAGTTGCTTCGGCTATGATGATTATATGTGGACACTGATCTTGTAATTTAGTGTGCAGGATTTACTAATCAAACCACAGATTTTGGAGATCATTCCGCACCTTGTTATTGTTATCCCCTGTTAAGCCGATCTGGTTCCAAGAGGAACCAAGATCTTTCTGTGTTTGATGTGATGTTGTAATGTGGTCTTTCGTATGGTCGAGTGGGTTTGGTTACCCTCTTGTAACAATATTTTATGATTTGTGTTGTAAAAGGTTTGAATTTGAATTTCTTTATTTTATTTAAATCTTTGAGGCCTTTTCATGTGCTTTACCTTGACCATGGGTGTCCTGAATGGGTTAAAGTTGACCCTGGGTTATACCCCATGGGTCCAGGGGCCCATTTGGCATGGGTAACCCTTGAGTAACTTCCATCTAGTCATTTTAACTTCCCCCTGAAGTTAAGTGGCGAAAATTGGAGGTATGGAGGGGACATGATGGGTTGTACCAACACCCAACCCATCCCTCTTCAATCCCCAAGGTAAGAGATGACTACAAACCCATCCATTATTGAAGGATTGACTTGAAGTCACCTTCTCCATTAGTGAGATTCCCCCATGTGTTGTGGGGCCATCCATGTGAAGGAGGGAACAAGAGGCATGGGTCACCTGTCTTTTCCTCCTTTAACTCCCTTTATTTCTCCCATGCGTAAGAGAAATGACATGAGGAGAGGGATAAGGAGTACTCTAGGGATGGGTGAGTGACATAAGCCACCAGGACAGAATAGTGGTTTTGGGGAAGGGTGAGGAGGTGACAAGTGTCACCTCCCCATTCCTCTAAACTGATAAGCATTTTGGGTTATTTGTTTCCAATTTTGGGATGAGAGGGGGTTAGTTGAATTTTGGGAGAAGTTTTATTATTATTGCCAAAAAAATAGGAAAGTTAGCTTGGAGGAGAGGAAAAGAGAGAGGAGTTGGTGGCTAAGGTTGGAAAAGAACTCAGTGGAGCTCTGCAACAATTTCATTCCAGGAGGGCTTTGTAAGGTTGGTTTGATTTTTACCTTTCTTTCGTATATCTGAATGTGTATGTAAACTGTGTGAAAGATGCTTATTTGTTTGTGTTTTCGAGTTGTTTTCTGTGGGGGTTTGTTGTCGGGTTTTTTGACAGAGCTTCTCCCACTTGGGAGAAATGCTCATCAAGTTTGGGGTAGGGGAGGAGAGATCCTCCTCGGGTGCATACCTGTTTCCTTCTTTTGGGATGTTGAAAGCCTTGAGGGCATGTATCTGTGACTGTATCTTTGACTTGAGAGTCAAATACAAATTTCTTAAAAATTTGTGACCAAACTTGGTTTGAGGCCAAGAGAAATTGTGTTGGTTAAAATATCTGTAAGGGTGACACTCTGGAGTCGAGTGTCTCCACTCTCCTGCCCCTTATGAAACTCACTGTAGTTGAGTTTTCGTGTTGTGTAATTTACCCACGAGTGTTTGTGTGCTTTGGGTTTGTTGTTGTCCCTGTTGTGAAGTGGAGTGTTTGAGTTACCCAGGTGTGAGTATGGTCTGCCTAGCTCGAGGGTGACCCTCTTGCGGGTCTACGGAAGGGAGGAGAGCTAGATGAGTGGTGTTTTCTTCTTTGTTTGTCTTTGATACGCAGGTTTCCTCTTGGAGCTTATGGTTGGATTTGGAGAAGTTATATTTATGAAGAAACAGTTTATTCTTCCTTGTCATGAGAATTAGATCATGTTCTTTTCATAAGAGTTGGAGAGAGAGCACCTCTCTTGATATTGTTGTAATTTATTGTCACCCTGGGAGTGAAGGAAATAACCTCCCTGATCTTGTTATTGGGTGAGACTGTTACTTAGTTGTTACATAACTTCTTTTGTATGTTGGTTGGGAGAAGGAAATCCTTATCTTTCATCTTGTTAAGGGTAATGAGAGAGTTAATCTACCTGTATTGTGTATGATGTAATTATTTACCTTGAATTTCATATGGAAAGTTTGAAGTTAAATAAAAAGTTTTACTGTATTAAATGTGTTATTGAAAGAAAGAGATCATTACTTATTTGCAATCAAATCTGAACTTGTTTATGTAATTATAAGAATAGATTTGCTTAACTAGTTGAAAAGACAATTTTATAGTTCATTGTTATAATGGAAAATACAGTTTTAAATGATTAAGTTTCTTTTTCATTAAATAATGGTTTCAGTTATTTTGTAAAGTTTAGAGGAAGTCTATTATGTATTACTTTTGTTTGTCCAAGAGTTGAAATGGACATTTATTAATTACAGAAATAAACTGATTAAAACTTCATTTCTTAAGTGTATATATATATATACATATATATATATATATATATATATATATATATATATATATATATATATATATATATATATATATATATATATATATATATATATATATATATATATATATTCTTTATTGAATTTCTTATATGATCATTTTAACAGAACATGAGAAACTGAATAAATTGTTTAATTTGAGAAAATTACGTGGTATTATGAAAATGAAAATATATATATATATATATATATATATATATATATATATATATAATAATTGTTATTTATTTATCATTTTAACAGAACATGGGAAACTGAATATATATTGTTTAATTTGAGAAAATTAAGTGGGATTATGAAACTGAAATATATATATATACATATATATATGTATATATATAATAATTGTTATTTATTTATCATTAAATAGTAATAAACTCGAAATAAAATTTATGGCAGTCGAAATAACATTTTGGAGTGAATTTGAGTTCGCTGTGTAAAACACAGTTTAAAAAAAAACTTTACATGTTGGCAGTGGGGTTTGAAACCCCACCGCAGTCCCTTTTGAGGTGTGGGGAGGGGCGGAGCCCCACCCACATCCCCTTGCCGTTAAGACCCCCGCGGAGCTCCCTCCAAACGCCGCCTCTGCCGCTGCGTGTAGCTCCTGCCGCGCGGCCATTTCTGCCGCCCGATCTCCACTCGCCACCTGTGGCGACTGCCTCCGCCCGCCACAGACCCCTGCGCCCTCTCCATCGCCTCCACTGCTCGCTTCAGCCTCCGCTGCCGCCATTCCTTCCCACTCCTGCACACAAGACATACCAATAAGAATGTTAGGGTTTAAAAACCCTATAATATATGTGAACGAAAGTATTAAAATAATCTTTATTTGTTAGTGGTATTTGAAGTTATAGATAACTCTATATATGATAAATATATACCTCTATATATACATAGATTTGTATATATATACATATATATTTATATATATCTATAGATATTAATTTATAAATATATATTTATATATACATATCTTTGTATATATAGATATCTATTTATATCTTGATTTAAATTTCATATATATATATATATACTTAAAGAGGTTCTCAGTTAGGGTTGTTTGATTTGTGTTATACAAAGCAATCTTATAAACTATGTTAGATTTTCCATGGTTTAGGTTCTTGTTTTAAAGAGGAGAGCCTCTTACAAAATATACAATGGATTATAAATGTATATATATATATATATATATATATATATATATATATATATATATATATATATTAAATATAAAAGAGTAACCATTGAAATAATAACAACAGTAATAATAATAGAATAAATTAACAAAATAAACTAACAACAGTAAGATTATAATTTGTCTTAATAACAACAGAATAAAAATATTTGTATATTTATTTATTTATGTATGTATATAATCCATATATAAATGTAATTAGATACATACATATATAAATTAAGTGTTAAGACTTTCAGAGAGACCATTCGTTTTCCCGTCACAATAATAAGAGAAAATAAAATTATAATTTAACGAGAGCATAAAGGAATATACTGTAGTACTCTGGGAAGAGTTTCTCAGAAGTTTCAACTATCAACGCGATTCAATAACCGGGAAAATGAAGAAGAAAATTACATGTCACCTTGCTTAAAGGATCACTAGAAATAAACTTAAGAAGCCATCACAGACATTCCATGTGAGGCCATTTTAATCTCAACTGTAGTAAACGTCCACATAAGTAAACCTGTAAGAGAGTCAGAAGAAGAAAAACTAACATTGGAAAACACAGAGGAGAAAATGCGCGACATTTCCCACATGGGATAAGAGAACTAAGTTGATGGACCCTTCCGCTAAATTTGCTTAGGAACAGGTTTAATTAATACAAACGTAGAGGAGAAACCTAGATCGGAGATAACTAGGAGACTGAGTCCAGTGAAGTAGTAAACCAGTCTATGTGACCTGGACCATCTGGAAGTTAGGATTAATGTCAATAATAGATACAGTGATAACCCTGATTGATGTAAAATATGAAGAAAGGTCTGGATAAACATAAAGAAAGCATAAAAAATGAAAGAGAGAGAGACCGAAATATAAACAAACTAAATTATCAGAGAAATAGTTAAGGTGAGCACGATAAAAATACAATCAAAATTAAGACCCAGAGAAAAGGGAAGAGAGAGCAAACAAACCGCCTTGTTGAGAATGCTAAGTCGAAGGAGGAGTATATTTCAGGAAACAAGAGAGGAGACAGACAACTGTGCCTTGCTAAAAAATGACTCAATAGGGAGATCATGAGTCGGTTTAGTCAGAACAAGGCGTCGTGAGAAGTTGTTAATCTATCAGTGAACCACGTGCGTAATATAGGGTTGAGTAATTCCCACTTACGCCGTAAGGCGTTATGCTGCCGGAATCTACTGAGACTTAGATTTAGGAACCTTGATATTAAAAACCTTGTAGTGAAGTTAATGGCGTCGTAGAGAACCCCTTGTTGGTCTGCTCGCGTCCGGTTGCACGTAATTGTACTTGTACCCTGCTGACAACTGTAGTGTTTTCACCTTGAGCGAACACCATCGAGCATGCTTACGCATGCGAGGGGGTTTCTAGGGAAGCGTGAGAAATTTTTTGATATTTTGTGTCATAACCACATGACAGATGTGGCTATGACACGTGTGATGTGTGTTGTGACCACATGGAAAAATGTGGGCATGACAGAATCCTACAGCTTTGTCTCTATAATAATTTTACAATTAGATTCTTTCCAATTTTGACCGAATATATATCTAGATATCTCAATACATATCAGTATATTTGTATACATATCTGTATATCTATAGACATATGTAGATCTATAGACATATGTATATTGATATACATATGTAAATGTATAGACATATGCAGCGTAGACATTTCAAGCTAGTACTTAACATTTCAACATTTTATAATTATAGATATACATGTTCGGAAGATTACTCCAATTTATTTTCTAAATTTTACATCTTTTTCAAGTTGTTTGCTACATGGGAGATATACATGTTCGAAAGATTACTCCAATTTGTTTGCTAAATTCTACTACATCTTTTTCCAGTTGTTTGCTGCATAGGAGATATACATATTTGAAAGATTACTCCAATTTGTTTACTAAATTTTACATCTTTTTCCAGTTGTTTGTTGCATGGGAGATATACATGTTCGAAAGATTACTCCAATTTGTTTGCTAAATTTTACTACATCTTTTTCTAGTTGTTTGCTGCATGGGAGATATACATGTTTGAAAGATTACTCCAATTTGTTTGCTAAATTTTACTCCATCTTTTTCCATTTGTTTGCTGCATGGGAGATATACAGGTTCGAAAGATTACTCCAATTTGTTTGTAAATTTTACTACATCTTTTCTAGTTGTTTGCTGCATGGGTAACTTCATTGAATGGATTAAATTGTGTCTGTTACTGTAGTGATTATATATTAGAAACACATATTGTTGAAACCCTCAACTGTTGATAACAAATCTAAAATGGAACAACAAAATGGAAAATTACAAAATGGAACACGTTATGTTTGTCGTCCATGCCACTACATAATGATGTCTCAATCTATTTTTAGTCATTGCACTAAGGATGCCATTTTGTCTACAAATCACTTCTGGTACTGATTATACATATGTATACATATCTGTATACATGTATACATATCTTGTGAAAAAGGAACAGATCGATGTCATGTTTATATGTTTGTAACTGTTTTGGAAAAAAATCAAGAGTTAAATGGTTATTTCTGAAATATTTGTGTTGATCTCATGTTTCAATATTTGTATGTTTGTATGACTGTAACTATTTTTGGAAAAAGAAAAAAAAGACTTGAATGGTTTGTCAGCATGGTACTACAAGTTGTCTACATAATTTGCACTGAAATAGCATGTTGTTTTAGCATTTTGTTCACATAATTCTACCTTAATTGAAATCATTAAAGAATCGAAGTAAATGTAGTTCCATTTAAGCAACAAGGAAATTTAAACTATTCAAAGGAACCTAAATTAAAGTCTTATAAATTAAAATATTGTAAATTAAAGGTTAGTAAAGGAAAATGATTGAAAAGAACATAAAACCACTATGAAGAAAAACCTAAAGCCTAGTGGGTCATTGCCTGAGTAAAGTCTTATAAGACTTTACCTTAATTGATTAAACCCAATTGAAGGCGTTCTAGAAAGCACTGACCATGGTTGTATGCCTGCAAACATATAAATGATAATAGAGGCAGTAATGAACATACATCATAAAACAAAATCATTAAATTGAACTGACCAAAATATATTAATTGAAAAAGAAGATTGTATATAATAAGGCATGAGAGCAAATTATTCCATCAAAGCCATTAAAGCAAAATATTCCATGAGTAGTGGTGTGTTAACAAACACAATTGCATAGTACAATTCGTCAACGAGTGTTTTAAGTAAAGTCTTATAAGACTTTACCTTCATCGAGTGCTCACCTTGCAAAGTGCTCTACAAACCTCTCACATGCCTGCAATGATAGAAATCAAAAGTTAGGTAGTCATCCGGGTAGTAACAAACAAACATCAAATCATCCAAATAATCTCATGCATTTGGAAAAGAAAATATGAACTGCATTCAGGCATATTATTTTAAATAATCACATACAATTGCAAAAGAAGACTATAATATTGTAGCAGAGAAAAATATTCCATTAGAGCCGTCAAGGAAAAATATTCCATGAATAGTGGTGTGTTAACAAACACAAATGCATAGTACAATTCATCAACCAATGATGTAAGTATTTAGCCTTATAATACTTTACCTTTATCGAGTGTTTGCAATGCAAGGTGCTCTGCAAACCTCTCGCATGCTTGCAATCATAGAAATTATATGCCAGGTAGTCATTCGGGTAGTAATGAACAAACATCAAATCATTCAAATAAATTCAAGCAGTGCAATGATACAACTATATATTGCAGACATATATAGTGATACATATACATATATGTATACATAATAAAAATTTACATGTATCCATATATGTGTATATATAATTTATATCCACTCCTCCACTAAAAAGGCAACACACTTGATCACTTTTATAGTTAGAGTAGGTTAAAAATATGTTTATTAACACCCCACCATAAATCAAGTTGGTGGAGCCTTCGAATTTACCCACCCATTTCCTAAACATATGGACTACAAACATAACGTGTTAGAATTTATATAATTTATGCACACACATATAGAAATAAATGTATAATATATACATGTATTCATATATTTGTATGTATATATATATTAAATATTATGACATATGTATTTATTTTTGAGGGTGCATTATAAACGTTTGAGAGTTTTAACAATTTCTAGCATATAGATGTGCTGCAATTGTAAAATTCTTAAATGTTAAGTACCAGATAGATTTTGCAGTGATCCTTCAGGAAATTTATGCTAAAAATAATGTCTACGCTGCATAATGCTCCTCTTATAATAGATATGAATTTAAAAAAGGAATGCATTAAAATTGGTTGTTGAGTTTGAATTTGATTAAATGCATAGAAGCTATTGTATTCGATAATATGATAAGCAGAATTGGATTTGATTGTTCAGTTTGAATGTTGAAATCTTAAGTACCAGAATAAAATGTTAACACTGTCTAGGCTGCATATGTCTATAGATATGCATATGTCTATCTATAAACATATGTCTATCAATATACATATGTCTATCAATATACATATGTCTATCTATAGATATGTATATCTGTATACAAATGTCTATCTATAGATATACAAATGTATATAAATATGTCTATCAATATACATATGTCTATAGATATACATATATGTAAATAGATATGTATACAAATATATAGATATGTATACATATGTATAATCAGTACCATAAGTGATTTGTAGAAAAAATGGCATCCTTAGTGCAATGACTGAAAATAGATTGAGACATCATTATTGCAGTGGCATGGACGACAAACATAACGTGTTCCATTTTGTAATGTTCCATTGTGTTGTTCCATTTTAGACTTGTTATCAACGGTTGAGTGTTTCAGCATTATGTGTTTCAAACACGTATATGTACAATTGTAAAATGTTGAAATGTTAAGTACCAGCTTGAAATCTTTCCATTGTCTACGCTGCATATGTCTATACATATACATATACATATATATATATATATATATATATATATATATATATATATATATATATATATATATATATATATATATATCAATATACATATGTATATCAATATACATATGTATATCAATATACATATGTCTATAGATCTACATATGTCTATAGATATACTTATATGTATAGAGACATCTAGATATATATTCGGTCAAAATTGGGAAGAATCTGATTGTAAAATTATTATAGAGACAAAGCTGTAGGATTCAAACCATTCGAAACCCTTAACCATTGACAATGATATGATGAAACTCTTAACCCTTGACAATGAACCTTCAAAAATATATACCCTTATATATATATATATATATATATATATATATATATATATATATATATATATATATATATATATATAACATAATTTAATCTATTGAATGAAGCTACCCATTATATGCTAAGTGCCAACCTGAAATGGTTGTCTTAGACATAATAGGTAAGAATGCCACTGCAAAATACATACACTTAAAAATATACGAACCCATCTGTATGTGTAAAATAAAAACCATCATTATATAACAGTATATTATTCTGTAAAGTGAAATTATCACAAGACAAGGGTTGCGTCAAACAAAATAATGACTACAGTAATAGACACGATTTAATCCATTCAATGAAGTTACCCATGCAACAAACAACTGGAAAAGATGTAAAATTCAGCAAACAAATTAGACTAATCTTTTGAACATGTATATCTAGAATTGTAAAATGTTGAAATGTTAAGTACCAGCTTGAAATTGTGTTTCCATCGTCTATGCTGCATATGTTGATACATATACATATGTATATCAATATCCATATGTCTATAGATCTACATATGTCTATAGATATACAGATATGTATATAGATATGTAGGTATGTATAGAGATATGTATACAGAAATGCATAGAGATATACATGTCTATCTATAAACACATGTCTATAGATATACATATGTATATAGATAGACATGTATATATAGATAGACTTATATATATACAGTACATTAACAATCTAATCCGAATATATGTAGAAGCTTTTTATATAAACCCTGGATAGATTATATAAAATGAAACCCTCAATGTATTATATTACAACATAGTAAAACAATTGTAAATATTTAATGTAACAATAATTAATAAATATTATTCAGACAAAACTAGGAAGAATCTGACTGTAAAATTATTAATGAGACATAGTTGTAGGATTCAAAACACTCGAAACATTCATATAATGAAACCCTATTAATAGATACATTAACTTCATATTAATAGATACTAATGTTTGTATCCCCATGTTTCTAGCAGTTTCAGCCATCCATTCTGGTTGGTTAACTTGACTTGGCAAACTAAGACCTTCCATATTACAAATTGTATCAACAACATTAGACACTGTATCAGCAGCATTAGCAAACTAAGACCTTCCATATTATAAATTGTATCAACAACATTGGAAACAACATCACTAGCATTGGAAACAACATCACAACATCATTAGAAATAGTTTCAGCAGCATTAGGAACTGTAAGAGGAGCATTATTTAATGGCCAAATGCATGTCCTTCTAAACCCACTATATATATATTACATTAACATACATGATTTAATCTATTGAATGATTTAACAGACATGATTTACGGGACAACATGCATTGCAACATGTTTGCTTAGGCACGAATGGGAAACAACATTAAATTCATTCAATGTTCGTTCGTGTCTGAATACATATTCCACTTTCCACTGAAAAGTTAATCATTTTACCGACTACTTTCCCTATTCTCAATGGTACGATGGAAAGTATTTCTAGATATGTATACAGATATGTATACATATGTATAATTAGTACTAGATATGTTGACAATGAACCCTAAAAAATAATGACACCCTTAATCATTGACAATGAACCCTCAAAAATATATACCCATTAAAATATACGAACCCATTTGTATGTATAAAAAAAAACCCTCATTATATGATAGTCTATTCTTCTGTACAGTGAAATTATCACAACACAAAATAATGAAACCCTTAACCGTGGACAATGAACTCTAAAAAATATATACCCATAAAAATAAAAGAACCCATTCGTATGTATAACAAGAAACCCTCATTGTATAACAGTATATACTTCTGTACAGTGAAATTATCACAAGACAAAATAATGAAACCCTTAACCGTGGACAATGAACCCTAAAAAATATATACCCATAAAAATATCAGAACCCATTTGTATGTATAACAAAAAACCCTCATTATATAACAATATATTCTTCTGTACAATGAAATTATCACAAGACAAAATAATGAAACCTTAACCGTGGACAATGAACCCTAAAAAATATATACCCATAAAAATATAAGAACCCATTTATATGTATAACGAAAAACCCTCATTATATAACAATATATTCTTCTGTACAGTGAAATTATCACAAAACAAAATAATGAAACCCTTAACCGTTGACAATGAACACTAAAAAGTATATACCCATAAAAATATACGACCCCATTTATATGTATAACAAAAAACTATCGTTATATAACAGTATATTCTTCTGTATAGTGAAATTATTACAAGACAAGGGTTGCCTCTGACAAAATAATAAAAAATTGAAAGTAAATTACATAGCAGTACCCAAATCATGGGTAGCATGAGAGAAAAATGAAGATAAACGATTGTATAAACACCGCAATGGAGTGAAAGCAAAGTTGAAATCACATGGAGAGATGATGTTTACTCCTTACCTGCATGGAGACGTATCTGCATAGAGAGCGACAGCTGGCAGACGCAGTGAAACCCTCGCATTTCAATCACACCATGGAGAATAGGGAAAGCACTCGGTAAAATGATTAACTTTTCGGTGGAAACTGGAATATGTATTCAGACCCAAACGAACATTGAATGGATTTAATGTTGTTTCCCATCCACGCCTAAGAAAATACGTTAACATGCATGTTGTCCCTTACGATGGGCGCGGGTGTGTTTAGGAAGGGGGTGCGTAAGTTTGAAGGCCCCACCAACATGATTTATGGTGGGGTGTTAATAAATATATTTATAACCTACTGTAACTATAAAAATGATCAAGTGTGTTGCCTTTTTAGTGAACTTGCAAATTTTTTGGGGGGGCCATGGCGAGTGGTTACCGGCACATCAGTGCGCATGTATGGGGCGACATGTTGAAATGACACTTTTTTTGACCTATGTTCACATAACACATCCTACAGGGAAATGTATAAATGCCCAGAAATTGAAAGAATAGATTTAAGCTCGTCACTCGCATACGGAAAACCCAAAAAAAATCATCGAAATTTCTACATGTCTAGCTATGTACTTGACGTGCGCGAAGTTAGGGTGTGCAGCTACTGGCCCCTCTCCCTTAGCTCATCTGCACTCAACAAAATCAGAAGGGCGAATCTGAGATGCTCAACATGCCTGACCTATTCAGCAGGTTCAATGGATGGTATGGTTCCTGGTATATCGAAAAGAATATTGCATGCCCTATATACATAGATATACAAGACTACTGCCACTATATCAGGATTGGGAGAGGCCCTGTTGGATAACTGATGCTAGAGACTTGCTTTTGCATGCCCTCTTTGTTATGTTCAGTTTTTTATTTTTTAAGTCAGTTTTACGCAGTTGTTTTAGGAATCTCCCAATGATCTTTATTGCATGACAATGCATGTAAAAAACATTCTATCATTAGTTTGTTTCTATTTTTTCCATATAGTTTCCTTTGCTATAAAATAATGTATTAAGCTTTGTACGTGTTTTTCTGGTGTTTTTTAATAGTAATAAAAATTTTCTTCTATGTGTGTATGTATTTTGTTAATTTTTTGTTTGTTTGTTTTTATCTATGGTCGTATTGGCTTTTCAAATCTTCATTTGGTATCAGAGTAAGTGATTTTGTTAAAAAAAATTATCATGTCAAATTGCAACTCTTTGTGAATCCTAAAATTCAATGGATGCGATTATGATTACTGGTGCATCAAGATGATGACATTTTTTATAGGAAAAGATCTATGGGAAATTGTAGAAATAGGATATGATGAGCCAGTTGATTGGAACATTCTTGCAGCGAATGATAGAACAACTAAGAAGGAGGCTAAGAAGAAGAATGCACATGCTTTATTCACATTCAAATAGCTCTTGATAGGAGCCCATTTCCAAGAATTGCATGTGCATAGGGAGCTAAAGATGCATGGAAGACTCTAAAAGAAGATTACCAAGGCAATGAACAAGTCAAAGTTGTGAAGTTGTAGACATTCAAATGAGAATTTGAGAATTTGAAGATGCAAGAAGCTGAAAGTGTGAGTGATTATTCTGTAAGAGTAAAAGATGTGGTCAATAAGATGGCTACTCTTGAATAAATTATGAAGAATGAAGTTGTGATAAATAAGGTGTTAAGGTCTCTAACACCAAGGTGGAACAATGTTGCCATCATTGAGAAAAGCAAGGATTTGACTACCCTTCAATTCAATCACCTTGTTGGATCTCTCATGTCTCACATGAAGAAAGATTGAGAGATTCATCTAGAGAAAACTGTAATGAGAAGACTTTTTCTTCCAAATTACAAATTACAAAGAATGAAGATGCTAGCACAAGCACCAAAAACAATCAAGGCAAAGGCAAAGGTCAAAATCAAGAATTCTTCAAGAGGAAACAAAGGACGAAGAGGTTGTCCAAGAGGAAGAAGTAGAGGAGGATTTGATAAGAGAAATATCCAATGTTATCACTATTTAACATGTATGGTCATTTTGAAAGAGATTCTAGATTAAAATTAGGTAATAACAATTAAAATGTCAATTATGCTCGAGAGGGTGATGAGGCTTCTTCAAGTAATTTATTTTTATCTTATGGAAAAGCTGAAAATGGTGACAAAGATGTTTGGTATTTAGATTCAAGGTGCTCTAACCATATGTTGGGAATAAAAAGATTTTTTCTAAAATTAATGAGAGTTTCAAATCCAAGATCAAGCTTGGTGATGACAAAACATTGGAGGTTGATGCAAAAAGAGCTATGGTAGTCCATACTAAGGAAGGTATGAAAAGTGTTCAAGAAATTTATTACACTTCATAGTTAAAGCATAATTAATTGAGAGTTGGGCAGTTGTGTGAGAAGAATTATAAGGTGGTATTTGAAAATCAATAATGTACAATTTATGATAGAACTCAAGGCAATAGAGTGGTTACATTAGTGCCTATGCCAAAGAATAGGATGTTCCCATTGAAGTTTGGTGAACATAGTAGCCATCTTGCCAATATGGCATATGAGGATAAAAGTTGGCTATGGCATCTTAGGTATGGACATTTGAATTCTCATAGTTTGATGTTTCTCACATCAAAAGCTTTGGTTTATGGTTTGCCTAAGTTTTAACAACACAAGGAAGTTTGTGAAGGCTGTGCTAAAGGAAAACATGCAAGAGTCATTTTCAAAAGGCAATGCATGGAGGGTCCATTACCCACTTCAATTGGTTTACTCAGATATTTGTGGTCCTATGTAGATAATGAGTTTGGGTAAGTCATCATATTTCATTACTTTTATTGATAATTACTCATGAAAGTGTTGGGTTTATTTTTTGAAGACCAAGGATGAAGCCTTTGAAACATTCAAAAGGTTTAAAACCCTTGTGGAAAATGAAAAAGGTTGTAAGATCAAATGCTTAAGGACTGATCATGGAGGTTAATTTTTCTCAAGAGATTTTAAGAATTATTGTGATATGGATGGCATCAAAAGACAACTTACCACTGCTTACACACCTCTACAAAATAGGGTACCTGAAAGCAAAAATCATACAGTGGTGGAAATGGCAAGGAGTATGTTACATACCCAAGGATTAAACAATTCATTTTGGGGTGATGCAGTTGCTACAACAATGTAAATTCTCAATCGAGTCCTACTAGAGCACTTGACATGGTGACTCGTTGTGAAGCCTGGTATGAAAAAATGCCTAATGTTACTCATTTTAGAGTTTTTGGTTGTTTACCCTATGTTCATGTGGCTAATGAAAAGAGACAAAAGTTAGATCCCAAAAGTGAGTCATTTATTTTTATTGGATATACTGAGCAAAGTAAGGCTTACAAATTGTATAACCCTCACACCAATAGCTTTCTTGTTTCAAGAGATGTGATTTTTGATGGAAGGAGAGTTTATGGTCATAAAAAAGACCATGTTGAGAAGTCTAAATCTGTTTTGAATGGTGGTGTTATTGCTGATATTGATCATGAGTAGCCAACTAATACCTTAATTCTAAGTGCTACACATCCACCAAATAGCCCCTCATCTAGTTCTTCAGTTTCAAGTACAAGTCCAACTTCAAGTCCAAGTCCTACGAGGAAGGTAAGAAGCTTAAGTGATGTCTATCAACAAAGTACAATTCAAGCACATGAAGAGAATCCTACAGGGGAGACAATAAATTTTTCTTTATTTTCACAAGTTGTTTTTTAACCATCATGTTATGAAGATGCATGTGTTAATGAAGTTTGGGTGCAAGCAATGCAAGAAGAGATGCATTCTATTCATAGGAATGGTACTTGGGAGCTTACAAAGCTTCCTCATGACAAGAAAAAGATTGGCACTAAATGGGTCTACAAGACTAAGTACCATAGTGATGGGAGTGTTGAAAGACACAAAGCAAGATTAGTTGCTAAAGGCTTCACATAGAGGTATGGCATTGATCATGAAGAAACATTTGTACCCGTAGCACAACAAGAGACTATTAGAATGTTGATTTCCTTCAGCCCAAAAGAAATGGAGAATCCATCACATGGATGTGAAAAGTGCCTTCTTGAATGGGTACTTAGAAGAAGAAATTTATGTGTAACAACCATAAGGTTTTGAGGTGCAAGGAAAAGAACATCAAGTCTACAAGCTGAAGAAGGCCTTGTACGGCTTCAAGCAAGCACCAAGAGCTTGGTATGCTAGGATTGATTGGTATTTTCACAAAAATGGCTTCAAGAGAAGTAAGAGTGAGCCTACACTCTACTACAAACAAGAAGGTAATGATATTCTTATTGTGAGTTTGTATGTTGATGATTTGTTGTATATGGGCAGCTGTTCTAAGATGAATGATGAATTTAAACATGCTATTATGAATGAGTTTGAAATGAAAGATTTAGGCCTTATGCAATATTTCTAGGCATGAAGGTTTATCAAAGTAAGGATGAAATTTTCCTTTGTCAAACAAAATATGCTAAGGATATGTTGAAGAAGATTGATATGGTTGATTGTAAACCAGCCTCCACTTCAATTTCTCATGGAGTTGTGTTGTGTAGAGATAATGGTGCTAAAAGAATTAATGAAACAGTTTATAAAAGTGTTGTTGGCACTTTAATGTTTCTAACCCACACAAGGCCTGATATTGTTTATGCTATTTCTCTTGTTTCAAGGTACATGACAGAAATTACATATGTACTAAATTTGTTTTGAGGTATGTGGAAGGAACTCTTATATATTGGCTTTTAAAATCTTCAGGCCCTATAGAACGAAGTATTAAGTTCTTTATACATTTTAAATGAATTTATACAGGGACACCTCCTCCGTTGACAACATCTGCTGTGGACTCTACGCCTGCTGGCAGCCCCTCCACGGAAGGCATCGCCAGCGCATCCCCCATTTGCGGTTTAATTCGCTTAATATTCAGCGGAGTTGACACGAAGAAAATTTGAAGACCATGAGTGGCCAGGCTTTTGGCAAGCTCCAGGAAGGGCGCTATGTGACCGTGGGCAAGCCACGGAATCATCAACACACGAAGCTCTCTCTGATTTTCCTCCGCCGTTGTTGATGCACACTACTTTATTGACCATATTTAGTGGGTGCGTCACTGCTGACCTCCAAATTTACTCACTATCTTCACTGTTCCATGCATCGCGTGGATGCGAGTTTCATCATTCTCCGTTAGAAGACGAAGGTATTTGTCGTCAGTCGTGACGGTGCGTTATCATTCTCAACAAAGTCATTCTAACAATCCATGCGAGGCCAAAGCTTTCTGCCATAAACACAACGATTTGAGCCGATTTACGGAACGTTTGTCAACTTTTGGTTCCCCACTCACTACAATTTAATACCAATGTAAAACTCACTAATAATTAAATAATAGTAAAAAATCAAGATTTAGAGGTGAGAAGAATAAAAAAATCTTGTTGGAATTAAATAAATAAAAATAAATTTATTTAGCTTTCAAATCAGTATAGAAATATATTGTTAAGGAATAATTTACAAACATGTATTAAAAAGGGTTTTGTAAGTGAATATCTCATAACTAATTCGTATCTCAATTCAATTCAGATCTTTACCTATAGAATTGATTTTTGTGTCTACAAAAGTGGCCTTGTGGTGCAAAAAAATGATTCTAACCAATTGAAATAAATTGGTAGAAAACTGACAATTGTTATAGATTTGTTTCAACTTATTATAACCATGTTTAAAGTGGGGTGGTATCTAGGGACACAATTGGGGAACTTGGTAGTCAAGGGTTTGATTTGACATCAATAATAAATATCAAGGACAACAGACAAGCATGCAATATGCCGAGGATGATGATTCAAGATGATAATGCAATTAAAATATTTTATGATGTTGCTATGATGCTCTCATATGAATTTTCCTTGACAATAATGTAAGGCCCAACCATTTTATGACCCTAATTACACTCCTTATGTTTAATGACCTTTTTAATTACAGATAATTATGAAACTCTAAATGTGACCTTTTCATCCTTTAATTTGTCAATTTTACTTTGATTATCTTATAGTGCTAGATTTATAATAAGCAATTATTTAACTTAATAGATGATGTTAATTAGGTTCTTTATGCATCATAAATTGATTATGGATAAACTTGCCCTTCTAAACATGAGCTCATTTACAATTATGGCCATAACTTCATTAATATTGAGATGATTGTTGACGATTAAATTAGTAGTGTTTGATATAATATATGATGCTTTAATAATATGCTCTAGTATCCAGAAACTGCTTGCTTGTTAGGTGTAAGTAAGCATTTATGCAATGATTTAATGAAATTTACTAATCATAAGAATAGGCAATGTCAATCCCAATGTAGGAAGGGTACTTAGATTTTATTATATTATAGATGCTTGATATCTTAATAAATGTGGTTCACACACATATAATTATTTATGTTAAATTGACTAGAATGAAAATAACTTAAATTGCATAGTGTAATGATATATTATTTGTAACTTTGATCTTATATTAATTCTTATATAACAATATATTTATGTTAGTGTGGTTAGATTGCGTTTAGCCTCCTCTTAGTTATTGCCTAGGTGAGATGGGTGGCCCTCACACACTTGGAGGCTTTGAGAGGCTTGGGAAATATAATTTCATAAATCATCAAACACTCTTTAGCTTCATGTATGCATTTTTTTAGCTTTCTCCTTAGCATTTGATGGTTGCAATAGTCTTATCATGGAGCCATACATCTAGTTTGGAGGCATCTTGCAATAGATGGGCTTTTAAAGAGAAATCAAAGAAACTAGGTTGCCTAAAGTGTTTATCTTTAAAGGGAGGACATCTTAGAGTCTATCCATGAAGTTCTTGGAAAGGACTTTATAGAAGGTGTTTCCCACCATAAAGTAAATCCTAATACATACTCTATGTTCATTACTAATATCTTTATCATCACTAGTCGTAGAGAATTGAAAAAGGTAGGGGTTGTTATTGTTAAGTTTGGCATATTGGTTGTCTTGCCATTGATGTCAAAATAGTGGATCTTGTGATGTAATGAGGTCTGTGATGTTGAATGTTTTGTTAAGGTGTTTGATGTGTTTATGGTTGACAAGATGTTTTTGCTTATGCTTGGCATTTCAAGGGCACAAACCATAAAGATAATTTACTTGCAGGACTTCATCATGGGTGTTGGAGAGAATGCTTATCTTATGTTATTCATGGTGTTCATCTTCATCATATTTTGGTCATGCAAGATGTATTTAAGGTGAAGAGTTGATCATGGTTGGTTGAACAAGACTTTAGGTTATTGATCAACATGATGTGCATACTATGATGTTTTGGTGTTGATCATCACAAGATGTATTTGTTAGATCAAGAGGTCTGACTAGATTGAAGATCATAGTATCTTCTATGTAAAGTTGCAAACTTGACCTCATCAGATTTAGTCTTACTTGTGACAAAGGTGTGAAGAGATGTTTCATGATAAGGTATTCATTGTAGAGATGAGCTTACATATTAAGGTTTGGTTCAAAAATTTGAGATAGGTGTGAGATGATATGTTTGCATAAAAATCTTATGGTTAGGTGCCCTATTGTTTCTTCTAAGACTGCAGAGGCATCACTATTCACTTTTGATGTTCTTTTGAGGCATCTCCTATTAGGGTTTGTGTTTTTATGAGGAAAAGAGAATAAAAACCCTAAGTTAAAATTCTTAATGCATATCATA
The DNA here is from genome assembly GCA_027924645.1 of Cunninghamia lanceolata. Classification (NCBI taxonomy): domain Eukaryota; kingdom Viridiplantae; phylum Streptophyta; class Pinopsida; order Cupressales; family Cupressaceae; genus Cunninghamia; species Cunninghamia lanceolata. Next base: position 10,608,450 of record BSBN01000870.1, on the reverse strand, counting down.
TAAGTCCTAATTTACTTATCATCACTTATTTCTATTTTGTGCTGACTTTATCGGCAGGTTATAAAATAACTTAAGTGATATTTTATAGGCTTCGAAACATTAGTTGATCAGCCTTGACTTCCTAGGGCTACCGATAGCTACACGTCACAAAAGTCTTATGAGTGCCAAAAGAGATCCAATGACAAAGATTGAACATATTGCATGGTGCGAAACCTGATCGTGTGGTTTCCTTTTAACTAATTTTTGAAGGCCAACGGTCATTAGTAGTCGGTGAAATTTGATGGGCAGAGAGCTATAAAAGGGCTAAAAGGAGATTTTTATAGGTCAATTCACATGCAGAGTGCCAGAGAAATTAATTTAGAGATCTGTATGATGAGTTTAGAGACTGTGATCATTGATTTGAGTTTATGAAATGATTATTTACATGCCTACATTAAAATTGATCAGTTTTGTGCAGTATGGTATTTGCAGTATGGTGTTTGTAGTATGTGATCATAACAAGGTTGAATAGCTTGCAGTATGGTGTTTGCAGAATTGTGTTTGTAGTATGTGATCATAACATGTTTCAGCTCGATTAACACAAGGTTGTACAATTTGTGATTGCAAAGGAGTTAAAAAGGAGATATAAGGTTTTGCTATGTAGAGAAATAGAGTTTTCCTCTGTATATGTTCATATTCTTGTATTTGGGTTGGTGCCCTTGGTGTTGGTGGTCCTAAATGTATTAAGGGTTGGTGCTTCTAAATGTATTAGGGGTTGGTGCTCCTTGAAGTAGGTGCTTCTAAACAAAGTAGCCAGTGAGGCTTTGTAATAAGTGGAATTTTGTTAAGCCAGTGAGGCATTTTTCCTAAGTGGTTTTTCATCCCTATGAGGGTTTTCCACTCTTCAAAATCTATGTTATGTCTCCTCTTGATGCTTGATTATGTTGTACTTGTTTGATCATCCTTGTTCAAGCTTTATATCCTAAATTGCACATCTTTGTGACTATATTTTCAATAAGGTTCTTTGTATAAATCTGGTGAGTGAAGTTTTGAAATAATAAGGTTTTTAGACCACTGATTCATTCCCCCCCTCTAAGTGGTCCTATACTCCAACAGTTATTATATCTAGGAAAAACTCAATTATAGCATGAAGGTTTACATGCATACCATGCCTCCCATGACTTGTGTAATGTCCTCTTTTTCAACATCTTGAGCAAGGAGGCTAAAAGTCTCATTCCTAATTATTCCTCATGGGATAAAAGCAAAAGTTAGGAAACAATTTACTAATAATGTTTTAAGTTAAATCCTTAAGGAACATAAAAAGGGGACAACTTAAAATTATTACTAAAAGTAACTTTAAGAACACTTATAAATATTTTTGAAAGTAAGGAGTTATGATTCACTCAACATCCAATTCTTATGATGTTTGAAGTGCTTTCAATGAATTTCTTTGGATCATAAACAAGTGAGTTAATAACTCAAAAATTTGGTTCCTCATTAGACACTAATTCACCACCCCCCCTCAGTGGTCCTATACTCCAACATGTGGTATTAGAGCCTTACGTTCCTTGCACAAGTTTAATCAACTTAGGAGATCCTGGTAGTGGAGTACCTATTATGGCTAATCAAGAGGGATACTCTACTTCCAAATCACCTCTTTTTGATGGCTCCAGTTTGTATTTTGGAAATTTAGAATGGAGTCTTACTTGTCCTCTCTAGGATATGATGTTTGGGTAGCAGTAGAGAATGAATATACTGCAACTAAGACACCTTCCACTGCAGATGAAAAAAAGGCCTATGAATGCAATGCCAAGGCCAAAAATGCTATTTGTTGTGGTTTCACAAATGAGATCTTAGTTAAGATTATGGATTGTAAATCTACAAAGACTATTTGGGATAAGTTAACTAGTATTTATGTTGACTCCTCAAGACAATGTCAATGCCAATTCATGTTGACAATGATTTGGTGTTATTAGCTCAACAGTATCTAGTGTTTGTGGTTCATTCACCATGTTGTGTAGTTGTCAAAGATGACAGAGATGCCAATATTTGTTCATTCTTCTCATTGTGATGATGATGCAAAGAATGCCAAAGTATCTTAGTCAATTGCAATGTATGCAATGATATGCAGATGGTATAGTGCTAAATGGTTCCTGTCTCACAAATCTTTTCATTAAGACATTAATACCATGATATGCTTATGCCCAATAATTTGCATGATGATGATTGTCCTTGCTAACAGTGTTCTAGTGTTGTCTCTAGTAATTTCAGTGTGATAGTGTTTTTGTATACTTAATAGTGTGATAGGAGGTGCAGTGAGTATTTGCTGAGTATGTAGGACAAATACATGATAGTATGGCAGGACACATACAAAGATCTTAGATAGTTATATTAGTGTAGATAGTTCAGAGCAAATAGTTCAGATTAGAATAGTGTACAGGGAAGGCAAGAAGAGTGTGCATGCATGTAGAACTCATTGTCAGGACCCTTGAGAGAGATAGCATAGGTGTGCGTGTTCCTTGCTGTCATCTTTATGACAATGTTCCATTGAAAGGTGTAATGTAATTGTCTATTGTTATTCTATTGTCCATCTTAGAGTACATTGCATTATTACAAATAGGTACAATTCCTGCATGTTAGTCGGGGGAGTCTCTTTGAAAAACAAAAGTTGCAATCCTTTGTCCTTGATGTCAAAGGGGGGGAGAGAGAGTGGAGAGTTTTTGTTTTTCCATCTATGACATCGGGAAATTTTGTTGATGTGTTTGTCACTAATGTCAAAATTTGGAGGTTGTCATGTGTATGATCAGTTGATGATGTTGATGATGTATGATCATGCATACTTGTTCATACCATACTTCAGGATGTCATACTTAAGGATCCATACTTAAGGATCATGCTTCATTTGCTTCATACTTCAGGTGTCACCATCAGGAGGAAGACGGTGATTATTTGAGTTCCTGAGAGGGAATGCATTTTGGTGATTGGTATGTGTTGATCATCTCATTTGATGTAGGCTTGTTCAAATAGTGTTGTTGCCAAAGGCACACTGTTGACAAAATCATGTTTCAATGTTGATCATCCTTGATGATGGAGTTCATATGGTGTTCCTGCCATGATGATTGGTGTTCATGTTGATAATCATGCTTCATGTGAAAGCATGACAGAGTTTCCTTCATGACAAACCATATTGTTGATCATGGACTATGATGTCAGTGTTTGTTTATATAGTAACATTCATGCTTTAAGTTGGTCTCATGTTTGTTTATACTCATCTCATGATGCAATGAGTAGTGATCAAGTGAAGAAAAATAAACGGTCAAATGAGGACAAGAAGTTACTTGTTTTCTGCTCAGTCCTCTTGATGATGTCAGATACATGATTGATGTTATTTGTATGATGTCACTTGTCTTTGTTGTGCCTTGGATATATTTTTGAATAGGACAGTGAGAACTTTGTTACTGATCTCAAAGAGATATGAGAAGATGGAATTAAGGGTTTGAATTTATTTTGAACATCTAAGGTATTACATACCTAAAACCCTAATGATTTTCATTTACTAAAACCCTAATTTATGTGTTAAAAAAAACTTAAGTCTTGAACATCTTTGACGGGATCCTTGTTGTTTTATTTTGTTGGTGACTTAGTATCACCAGAAAAAGGTTCACTTAAGTGAACACTTAAGCCTTCAAACTCGTTGGGCCACCGATCCCCATTCCCTAAGGCATCTGGAGCACCCGATATCCCAAAAGGCTTTGAAGCGGGAAAGAATATCAATGGTACAAGTTTAATTCAACATGGGTGCAAAATTTATAATCTAAGGTTTAGATTTAAATTCTTTTTAAAATTCAATGGCTATTCTCTCGAGGATGAAGTTTGACAGGCATTTGAAGAACTGTGCCGTGAATGCCACTGTGCAGTTCCATAACTTCCAGTGAAGGAAACCTTTTTTGTTGAATATATTAAGCAATCTTGAGAACGTATGTAGACTGTTGTTGATATGTTTTTTGAAGACTTTATCTCAAAAAATTTATAGTGTTTTTAAATGATATATAGAGAGGGAGAAAATGCAGTGAGATTATATCTATGTTATACTAGCATTGTGAGAAGATATTTTAGATGCAATATATGCATTGAATGTTGATGTCAGGGGAATGTGATGTTTACTGTAGATCTGTCAAAGTGTTTATAATGATTTGATGAATGTCTTTTGGTCTTGTTCTTAATCATGTCAGTTTGATTTTGCTTCATATGCAGATTTGATAGGGGGAGTGTGGCAATTTTATGTTAGGAGTTATAAGGAGTGTTTGTGTAATGATTTAAAACGTAAGGGCATATTAAAAATAGAGCAGTACTCTATACTATTGTATATTTGTTCTTTTCTTTTTGGAGTAGGTGATCCTAAATTTTGTATTGGAGTTGGTTTTCTTGGGTTCATGAGGAGTTGGTGCTCCCAAAATTGTCTTTGGTGAGAATTTGATTTAGTGAGACAATAATGAAATGTGTGGAGAGGATTAGATAGTGGTTTTTCCCTTTTAGGGTTTCCACTTTAAAACTTGTGTTATGTCTCTTCTTGATGGTTTGCCACATTGAGTTTATTTTATCATCTTTGTTAAAGTATCATGTTCTGTGTTACATGTCACTATGATTTACTCAACATCCAACTCTTATGATGTTTCAAGTGCTTTCAATGAATTTCTTTGTATCATAAACAAGTGAGTTAATAACTCAAAAATTTGGTTCCTCATTAGACCACTGATTCACCCCCCCCTCTTAGTGGTCCTATACTCCAACAAGTGGTATCAAAGCCTTAGGTTCCTTGCACAAGTATAATCAACTTAGGAGATCCTAGTAGTGGACTACCTATTATGGCTAATCAGGAGGGATACTCTACTTCCAAAGCACCTCTTTTGGTGGCTCCAATTTTGTGTTTTGGAAATTTAGAATGGAGTCTTACTTGTCCTATCTAGGATATGATGTTTGGGCAATAGTAGAGAATGAATACACTACAACTAATACACCTTCCAATGCAGGTGAAAAAAAGGCCGATGAATGCAATGCCAAGGCCAAAAATGTCATTTGTTATGGTCAGACAAATGAGATCTTAGTTAAGATTATGGATTGTAAGTCTGCATTTAGGCTATTTAGGATAAGTTAACTAGTATTTATCAGGGTGATGATAAAGTCAAAGAAGCCAAGTTACAAACATATAGAGCTAAATTTGAAGGGCTAAAAATGAATGAAGATGAGAAGGTTGTTGATTACCTTTTTAGGGTACAAGAGACAGTCAATTCCATCTCTGGTCTTGGGGAGACCTTGGAAGAAAAAATAGAGGTAAAAAAGATTTGAAGATCACTAACATCTAAGTATGACTCTAATGTATTTGTTGTTGAGGAAAAGGACATAAATAAACTTACCTTGGATGAGTTACATGGCACATTCACTGGTTATGAGATGATAATTTGTAATGATGACTCAATAGAGAAACAACATTCAAAATGAAGTAAATTAAACTGTTTATTGATACGATGATATGCAGATACAAAACCATGTATATAAACTATGAGGGGAGTCCGGTTATATGTAACTAAACATAACTACTAATAACCGGTGGTAGTTAACAAACTAATACCAAATGCTAACAATGTAATACCATTGTTATTATGCCAACATTCCCCCCTTATTACATTGTTCTTGCAATAGTACCAAGGTACCCCTCTTGAATGCTAACATACTCAACAAAGATGATTACATAATATGAATACATATTTTATAGAAGATCTTTTCCCAAAGAACAAATCCTGAACCAAGCGGGGCTCCATCATGCTGTCTCGTCTACCCTCAGAAAGGCGTAGCTTCGAGCTATGTTCTTGAGCTCTTTAGTCCTTAACTCTCAAATCACAAAGTCTTGAATTATTCGACAATGAACCCTAAGAGATATGATAGATCTCTGCCATTGTCTAGTGACCACGAAAGGGTATAATTCTCTATCATATACTCTTTGAAGCTCACTGGACAACAATCCATATTGAGCTCAACACCAAATCCCAAACTTGTCTCCAAAACAAAATCTTCACAAAACGTACATTCTTCAAATCTGTCAGCATCAACAAAGAAAAGAAAAACAACCAAAACCAAAAATGCTTAGCATTCAAAGCATCATCTCAAAGCAAGAAGCTAACTTGAGATGATGGAAAATCCTCCATCCTCTGATGCCACCTGCCTCCAATATGACCTTGTTACAATCTATCCATCTGATGCCACATTAGACTCTCTGATAGCAGGAGCATGTGTATTTGAAATCTTTGTCAGGAATACAAGTATAGGGAGACATAATAAAATCTTCATTTCAGAGTGTTGGACTCAACCAAAAAAATGTGCCTTTTACAAAATAAATCTTTATAAATCCTTACAAATTCAAACCATACACATCCCTAATCACCTTATTTCACAACGGGTCTAGTTTCCATCCAATCAACAAAATTCCACACCAAACAAACTTTAGTTAGCTTTTCTTTCAATAGAGATGGTAGGTCAGCATTGTCAATAAATTACTCAAGTTTGATTTCCACAATGGATGGTAGAAGCCCATTGCTTCATTCAATCAATGGCAACTTCAAGGTTTCAAAAGTGATGCATACTATTGTGAATTAGATAACAAAAAATTCATGCCTTACTAATAGTTGAAATGTGGACTGGTCTCCTCTGCCCAACAAGTTTTTCCTTCATACAAACAAGTCTTCTACACCATAACTATTTGTAACTATCATGCTTCTTCTCAACCATGCTCTTGTTCGAATCTTTTCTACAAGCTTCTATTGTATTTCAGTGATTTCCAGTCATGCCATATACACATAATTAAACAAAAACAAAAATATTTTATATGCCTTTCACCTTTCTTCAAACAGTTTGCATGCCATTATAGACTCATATTTGTGCATCATCACCCTTACGCATAATATCTTTGGCTGCGAGCTCAATTTTTCAGTCAAGAGCATGGATTTGTTTGAACAAAAATGGTGAGCACTTATTGGGCGTTGGGGTTAATCACTAAATACTATCCTTTCCCACCAATTCCATTCTTCACAGCATGGACTTGGATTTAAAATAATAAGAATGGGACAACTCCTTTGTGATACCTTCCCACTCTGTAAATGTATCCTTCATCACACAACATAAATCCACTCCTAGTAGAGTTTTCACGCTATACTCACCCAGATCCAGTATTTAAAACAAATTTTGCCAATGCATTTACAAATATTTCTCTTCTCATTCTCCCAACATTGAATGCAAGCTTCTAATAGCTTCTTATATATGCCAGATCAAAAATAGATTTCAAATATACAGGCACTACACTTTCAATGCTCTGATAATATTTACAGATTTCGGATTCAACTTCATTCAATTCCTTCACAAGCCCATTTTTCTTGAATGCTCTGATACCAAATGAAGTAAATTAAATTGTTTATTGATACGATGATATGCAGATACAAAACCATGTATATAAACTATGAGGGGAGTCTGGTTATATGTAATCAAACATAACTACTCATAACCGGATAACTACTAATAACTGGTGGTAGTTAACAAACTAATACCAAATGCTAACAATGTAATACCATTGTTATTATGCCAACACAAAATTGTAAAGAAAGACAGAGATATGGATTCTGAATCTGAAGACCCAAATGAAAAAGAGTCAAATTTTGTTAGAAGATTGAAGAAGGGGTTAGGAAAGTATAAGGGAAAGCTTCCTTTCAAAATCTTTAACTGTGGCAAAGTAGGACATTTTACTGCCAAGTGTCCTTATGCAAAGTCTGAAAGTGATGTGGAAGGTGATATAAAACAAGGCAAAAAGAATCTTGACATAACACTAAAAGAAAGACTATCGTCAACAAGAAAAAGAGTTCTTTTACCAAGGACATTGATGTAACTGATAGCAGTTCTAAAATTACTTTTGATGAAGAAGAAGAGACTCTATGTATAGCTACTTTTGTATGCTCAAGTAAAATACACAAAGATACAGATGACAATATTGCTGATAAGGACCAACAAGTTGAGGAAAGTGAAGTAGACTTTGAAAGTGAGTTACTTTGTGCACTAGAGGAGATAAAGAGATTAAAGAAGGATGCCTTGAAAGATGTTAAAACAATCAAAGATTGAGATCAGCTTATAATTAGTTTGAAAACGCAACTTGAAGAGAGTTTTAAAATAATTGAAGATATGATCAAGAAGAAGTTGGAAGCCAAAGAGAAGACTTTTCAAGATTTTGAGGCAAAAATTGTGAGTCTAAGGAAGAAATTAGATAGGTATGATAGCAACAGATTGAAAGATCTTTTGGGCAAACAAAAGAGATACAAAGACATGACTGGTTTGGGGTATGAAGCTGGCCAAACCTCAAAAACTCATAATATTCAAAAGGAAAGTGTTGAGAAAAATAGTTAAGTTAATGCACATGTTGATTATGACTGTCCTAACAACAAAGTTAGTGTAGATGAATTTTCAAAAGTTAGAAATATAGACTTCACAAATTCAACTCTTGCAAGAAAGAGTGCATCATTTAGGTTCAAATCTTACGTTTATGGTTATTTCTTATATTGTAATAACTATGGTCATAAAGCAAATGAGTGTAAGATTATGCCTAGAAGAAGACCTAACTTTATTGGTAGAATTCCTTTCATGATGATGAGTAATCTAAGGTACTATAATTGCAATAATCTTGGTCACATAGCCAAGTGTTGTAGACCTAGACATGGTGAACAAAAGAGGGTAGTGATCATACCATGAAGAACATGAATCTTACAAACCTTGAAGAGAAGAAGTCTAAATCTAAATTTGTCTGGAAGCCAAAGGAAAAAAGTACTAAAATTCAAAAAGTAATGTTTGTACAAGGTGCCTTGCATTGCTAAGAAGAAGGATTTGTAGATCATAGACAGTGGTTGTTCAAACCACATCATAGGTGACAAGGGAAAATTCACCAATCTTCAAGAGTATGATGGAAGGTTTGTCAAGTTTGGAGACAATACTATTGTTCAAATATGAGGTAAAGGTACATTGCTTTTAGATGATCAAACTCCTATTCATGATGTCTACTTTGTTTAAGGTCTTAAACACAATTTGTTGAGTGTAACTCAGATTTGTGACAATGGATATAACATTTTGTTTGATGATCAAGTCTGTGAAATAAGGAAGAAATTAGGAAAGTCAGTGACTAAAGGTTTGAGGACTAAAAGTAATGTGTATAGTCTCACAAGAGTCAAAACCATGGATGCTTTTGAACAATTGAGGGAGAGATTAAATGTTCTTTCTCTTGCCTCTCTTCACTAAATAAAATTTTTTAAGCGTGGTTTCAGGGGGAGCTTATAGTTTTGATTCTATCACCCCTAAGCCTTAAAATATTGTTTTAGTTTTGGTTGCATTGATTTAATCTTTTGTTGCAGTTGTTCTTGTTGAAATTATGGTACACTTTTGCTTTGATAGTGATTTAGTGTTTTTGATTGAGACTTTGAAGCAGTCTCTGTTTGATCTTTGCAATGTTAATATCATATGTTGGAAAATGATATAATGCTTATATTCCTTCTACACTCCTCAAGACAATGTCAGTACTAATTCATGTTGACAGTGATTTGGTGTTATTAGCTCAACTATATCTGGTGTTTGTGGTTCATTCTCCATATAGTGTAGTTATCAAAGATGATAGGCATGCCAATATTTGTTCATTCTCCTCATTGTGATGATGATGGAAAGAATGCCAACGTTTCTCAATTAGTTGCAATATATGTAGTGATATGTAGATGGTGCAATGCTAGATGGTTCATGTCTCACAATTCCATTGATTCCATGATATGCTTATGCCCAATAATTTGCATGATGATGTTTGTCCTTGCTAACAATGTTCTAGTGTTGTCTCTATTGATATGTGTCAGACAACTGAGAGGGGGGGTGAATCAGTTGTCATAAAACATAAACACTTTCTACAATTAAATATTCATCAATTATCCACAATTATTATGATTTAACAATGAGTGCATGAAATTAGAAAGTTATAAACATCAAACACAAGAGACACTAGATTTACGTGGAAAACCCCAAGGTGGGGAAAAGACATGGAGATGATTAACTCTCAATATATATTGCAATCTTGAAATAGTGATGTTTAGACTTGGTCACCCCACGGGCCTAAAAATACTAGCTTACTGCCTTGAAGAACAACTAGGTCTAGCAGGCTGACTGCCTCAACCCTAAACCTATCAAGATTACAATAAGGATTGTTAAACCCTGAGGGCTATTAAACCCTACTGGTGGCTTACTACCAAAATTTACTACCACTATGAACACCTTTCTTTAATGTGAATAAACAATTACTCAACTCTGCTCATCCTTTGCCTTGCTCTTCCTCTGTTCCGCTCTTCCTCTTCTTTCCTCTTCCTCTTCTCTGCTTTGCTTTTAGGACTTTCTTAATGCATTCTCATTTATTCTCAAGGATAACTTTTCCATGACTTAGCTACAAGTATTTGTACACTACATCAACCTTGGAATGATCATCAAGGTCAGCATCAACCATTGGACCAATCTCCAAGGTCGGTATTACAAACATTTACAAAATAGGTCTTGACCTATTACACTATCATCCAAAGGAAATAAAAATTGGATCATGTCATGCCTTAGCTGAGACTCAAGCATGATCTTCCACACCACAACACACTTCCATAATCTTCTAAAGATCTTCGTAGTCACTGGGATTAAACAGGTCGACCAAGACTAGTTACACGCTACGTTATCTGGGAACAATCTTCACACACCATCTCAATTTCTTAATGCAGACCAAAGTCCAGATAAGAACATGATTAGGAGACATCCACAAGCATGCTATAATCATTAGGTGCAATTACATGAACCTTAACCACTTTATTCATAGGAATCTTCTCACTGGAGTACATGAACTTCACTGTGTTCAATTGTCATAAAAGAAAGATAGCTTGCAGACCACCAAACCACAAACCATTCCAATTGTAGGCACTTATCATCATCCCAGACTTCCCTATAGAACTGCATACTAAATAATTTATTGCGGAGGAATGCAGAGCCAAATACTGTCTTCCTGTCTCAACTAAACTTACAGAAAAAGCAGGCTTCACTCTGGTGAACACAACTCACTCAGATCTTTATGTGGATGGCTCAGACTTGAAACGTATCATCCTTAGACTTACCTCTAACTTACTTCCAATCTATAGAGCACGATCCTCAAGTAGGAACAAATGCGGAGCAATTGATCAGACTGTTCTTCAGCATACAACTCACTGTTTGTACTGCACTTCTCTATGGATTACTTGTTTCTTCCAAAGAGGCTAATTTTCTCAATATCCTCAACATACAAGTCTTCTAAACAAGTAATGGAATAGGATACAATTGACACCATTTGAGAACATGTTGACATCAATGACAACACCGATTAGGCACATACTTGCAACAATCTCCCCCTTTGTCATTGATGGCAACATATGATGTGAAAAACTGTAACAACCATCAAGACAAGATTCTCCCCCTTTCTCTTTTCACATCTGCACTCTTTCTCTTACACATCTACACTCTAAGTTTTTCACATGACTTCTTTGTCCCTTTGACACCAATGGCAAAGGGCACATACTTGCACTTTCTTGCTCTGATATAATCTCTCTTCTGAACTTTTTGACTACTCCCCCTTAAAAGTAGCCCTAAAAAGCATCAATCTGGACCTCTGAATGCCTCCAAACTGATGCACCATTATGTATCTTAGTTTAGAGCAGGAGGGGTGATGACTTCTAACTTTTCTCTACGATACTCAAAAGTATCCTTGTGCAAAGGCTTGGTAAAAATGTCTGCAATCTAATCCTTCGTCGAAACATATTCCAACTTCACTTCATTCTCTATCACCTTTTCTCTCAAAAAATGATACCTAATGGATATGTTCTTTGTCCTTGAATGCATCACTGGATTCTTTGATATATTGATGGCACTTGTATTGTCACAAAAGATTGTAATTGGATCTTCATACACAACTCTAATGTCCTTCAAAGTCTACTTCATCCATAACACTTAAGTGCAATTACATGTTGTTGCAATGTATTCTGCTTCAGCAATAGATAGGGATATTGAATCCTATTTCTTGCTCAACCAAGATACTTATCTTTTTCCCAAGAAGAATGCACCTCCACTTGTGCTTTTTCTATCATCCACATGTCCAGCCCAATCTGCATCAGTATATGCACTAAGAACAAAGTCACTGTCCCTGGGGTACCCAAAACCATAATCTATTGTACCTTTTAAATATCTCAAAATTCTCTTGACTACCATCATATGTGATTCCTTGGGTTCTTCCTGAAATCTTGCCACAAGACACACTGCATGCATTATGTCAGGTCTGGTTTGAGTCAGATAAAGTAATCCTCCAATCATAGATCTATACTTTTTCTAGTCTGCCATGGGTGAGTTATCATCTTTGCTAAACTTACAACCAGTTATCATAGGTGTATATATTGATTTAGAGTCTTCCATCCCAATTTTTTTAACAACTCTTTCACATACTTAGACTAAGAAATGAAGATACCCTTATCTGATTGACTTATTTGCAGACCTAAAAAGAAGTTCATCTCCCCAAAAATAGACATTTCAAATTCATTTTGCATTTCTCCAGCAAAAACTAAGCACATACCTTCATTTCCTCCAAAAATAATATCATCAACAAAAACTACAACAATCAGAGTTTGTTCATCATTGATCTTGAAGTAGAGATTACTATCTGTAGTGCCTTTACTAAACCCAATCTGTATCAGGTACCTATCCATCCATGCATACCATGCCTTGGGAGCTTGTTTTAATCCATACAGTGCTTTCTTCAATCTGCATACCATATTCCCTTGTTCTGATGACTGAAATCCTTCCAGTTGTTCAATGTAGACTTCCTCTTCCAACTCTCCATTTAAGAAGGAAGACTTGACATCCATTTGATAAAACTTAAAATCTTTGTATGCTGCAAAAGCCAGAAACATCCTTATTGCTTCAATCCTTGCCACTAGAGCAAAAGTTTCCTCAAAGTCTATTCCTTCAACCTGAGCGTATCCTTTGCAAACCAACCTTGCTTTGTTTCTTAACACTTCACCATTCTCATTCATTTTGTTTCTGAAGACCCACTTTGTACAAATCACATTCTTGTCTGCTGGTCTGGGAACAAGATCCCAAGTCTGATTCTTCTCTATTTGCATCAATTCTTCTTCTATGGCCTTTATCTAATTCTCATCTTTGCATGCCTCATCCACAGTTTTAGGTTTAATCTTGGAGATTAGACATAAATTTACTTGTTCTTCTGCATCTTTTCTTCTAGTTAAGATTCCTTTGCTCTTATCTCCTATGATTTGATTTTTAGAGTGACTGATTCTTACATACCTTGGAGTTTTAGTAGCACTTACTAGAGTTTGTTCTTCTTCATCTGTGCTATCTTCATGCTGCACCACTTCTAAAACATCTAGATCATCTGACTCATATCCACTTGATCTTGAAGACCTTTCCTTACATTCATCAACTTTAACATTTGTACTCTCTATGATCTTGTTCATCCTCTTATTGTAGCATCAGTAAGCCTTGATCTTGGTGGAGTAACCAAGGAAGATTCCTTCATCACATCTAGCATCAAACTTGCCTAAATCTTCTTCTCTTTTGATATAACATTTTCTACCAAAAACTTTGAAATATTTGACAGTGGGAACTCTACCATGCCACAATTAATAGGAAGTTTTTGAGTTGTTATCTTTTACCTGAACTCTATTTAGGATATATACTACAGTGTGAATTGCCTCTCTCCAATATTCTTTCGGAAGATGAGCCTCCTTCATCATGGTTCTAGCAGCTTCTTGAATTGTTTTGTTTTTCCTTTCAACAACTCCATTTTGTTGTGGAGTTCTAAGGACAGATAGTTGTCTCTTAATTCCATGTTCTTCACAAAATAGATTGAATTCATTTGATGTGAACTCTCCTCCTCTGTCAAATCTCAAACATTTGATTTTCAAATCCATCTCATTTTCAACCATTGTCTTAAATGCCTTGAATTTATCTAGAGCTTCAGATTTCTATTTTAAGAAGGTAACCCAAGTCATTCTAGAATGATCATCAATGAGCAACATGAAATACCTATCTCCTTGCAAAATTCTTACTCTAATAGGTCCACACAAGTCTGTATGCACTAGCTCAAGTAGTCCTCCAACTGATTGATCCTTGCTTTTGAAACTTGTTCTTGTCTGTTTCCCAAATTGACACTCCTTGCAAACCTGACTAGTAGGCTTCACAAGCTTAGGCAAATCTCTAACAATCTATGTTATACTTATCTTCATAATATTATCAAAATATATGTGACACAACCTTCTATGCCATAACCAACTCTCATCAATCTGAGTCAACAAGCAAGAGTTCTCGATACCCTTTCAAATGATAGATATTAACTCTAGTCTTCTTACCAGTTGCAATGACTATTCTAGAGCTTTCCCTGATCTTGCATCCATTGTCCTTGAAGCTTAAGTCATAGCCCTTGTCACACATCTAACCCACACTCAGAAGATTGTGCTTTAATCCTTTCACATACAAGACATCTTCAGTATTATGCTTGCCATCAAAAGAAATAGATCCTTTTCCACAAATCCTACCAGCTGTGTAATCACTGAACCTAACTAGTCCACCATCATATCTTTACAAACTTATAAACTTACTTTTGTCACCAGTCATGTGGTGAGAGCAACCACTATCAATAACCCATTCATCTTTGTCCTTGATGACTTGAGCAGCCAAAGCACTTTTCACTAGTTTTTCCTCCTTCATACAGCTAGAAGATATAATAGACACAAGATCTTCCTTAATAGAAATGAACAAGCATTCATTTACAGATGAATTATCATTATTTGGTTCTCCATTAGCTGACACTCCTTCATCATCATCAAAATCTTCAACATAATAACACTTCTTTTGGGTCTTAGGCCTGTTCTCATATCTTCTTCTATTTCTTTCAATTCTTTTAGGACATCTAGAATCAAAATGACCTACTTTACCATAGGAAAAACATTTGAAAGGCAATTTGCCTTTATACTTACCAGATCCTCTTTGTTGCCTGTCCACAAAGTTGGTTTCAACTTCATCTATCTCATCATCAGATTCTACCTTATACTTTTCTGATCTGGAGGTACTTCTAGGAGTACTGGCTTTGAAGGTAGTCTCAACTTTTGGCAGAGCATCATCTAACTCCCTCATCTCAAAAGCAGTAAGCTTACCAAGCAACTGATCCCTGTTAAATATTTTTACTTGCATGAATTCTTCAATCATGGCCACCTTGTGATAGTAGGACTTGGCCATAAATCTGAGTATTTTCATGACAATTTCCTTTTCATCGAGAGTTCCACCTATGGATTTTATCTTTGTAACAAGTTCATCAACTCTTTGCATAAACATTGATATGTTTTCATCATTGTTCATCTTCAAGCTTTCATATTTCACTTTCAAACTTTGTAACTTGGCTTCCTTCATAGAGTCATCTCCTTCATACAAATTTTTCAACTTTTCCCATACCTTATTTGTAGTTTTAATATCTACAACTTTCGTCAATATTGAATCGGTTAAACAGCTTAGCAGAGCATTGCTTACCTTGATATCTATCTCATATTCTTTGATTTCATCTTCAGTCATTGGACCATTTTGAGGTATGGTGTATTATGTTTCTGTAGCTTTCCAAACTTTGATACCAAGAGAAAGAAGACAACTTTTCATCTGAGCCTTCCAGAGAACATAGTTAGTTCATTTAAAATGCGACGCTTCCTTCTTGTAAGACATTTTCGATCTTCCTCAAGCTGTTAAACATTCTTCAGAGGAACTTGGCTCTGATACTAATTGTTGATATGCACTGGACAACTGAGGGGGGGGGAGTGAATCAGTTGTTACAAAACTTAAACACTTTCTGTAATTAAACATTCATCACTTATCCACAATTATTATGATTTAACAATGAGTGCATGAAATCAAAAACTTAACAACATCAAACACAAGAGACACCAGATTTACATGGAAAACCCCAAGGTGGGGAAACACCACGGAGAGGATAAATTGTCAATATATATTACAATCTTGAAATAGTGATGTTCAGGCTTGGTCACCCCATGGGCCTAAAGATACTGGCTTACTGCCATGAAGAACAACTAGGTCTAGTAGGCTCACTGCCTCAACCCTAAACCTAGCAAGATTACAATAAGGGTTGCTAAACCCTGAGGGCTATTAAACCCTACTAGTGGCTTACTACCAAAATTCACTGCCACTATGAACACCTTTCTTTAATGTGAATAAACAATTCCTCAACTCTGCTCATCCTCTGCCCTGCTCTTCCTATGCTCTACTCTTCCTCTTCTTTCCTCTTCCTCTTCTCTGCTCTACCTTTGGACCTTTCTTAATGTATTCTCATTTTTGCTCAAGGACAACTTTTCCATGACTCAGGTACAAGTATTTATACACTACATCAACCTTGGAATGATCATCAAGGTCAACATCAACCATTGGAACAATCTACAAGATTGGTATTACAAACATTTACAAAATAGGTCCTATCCTATTGCACCATCATGTAAAGGGAATGAAAAGTAGATCACGTCATGACTTAGTTGAGACTCAAGCATGATCTTCCATGCCACAACATGCTTCCACAATCTTCTAGAGATCTCTGCAGTCACTAGGATCAACCAGGTCGGCCAAGACTAGTTACACACTACATTATCTGGGAATAATCTTCACACACCATCTCAATTTCTTAATGTAGACCAAAGTCTAGATAGGAACATGATTGGGAGACATCCACAAGCATGCTATAATCATCAAGAGCAACTGTACGAACCTTAACCACTTTATTCATAGGAATTTTCTCACCAGAGTACATGAACTTCACTATCTCCAATTGTCATAAAATAAAGATAGCTTGCGGACCACCAAACCACAAACCATTACAATTGTAGGCACTTATCATCATCCTAGACTTCCCTCTAGAACCTCATAGAAAAATAATTTATTGTGGAGGAATGCAGAGCCAAATACTGTCTTCCTGTCTCAACTGAAGTTACAAAAAAAGCAGGCTTCACTCTGGTGAACACAACTCACTCAAATCTTTATGTGGATGGCTCAGACCCAAAATGTAGCATCCTCAGACATACCTCTAACTTGCTTCCATTCTGTAGACCACGATTTTCAAGTAGGAACAAATGCAGAGCAGTTTACTAGACTATTCTTCAGCATACAACTCACTGTCTATACTGCACTTCTCTTTGGCTTACTTGTTTCTTCTAGAGAGGCTAATTTTCTCAATATCCTCAACATACAAGTCTTCTAAACAAGTAGTGGAATAAGATATAGTTGACACCGATGACAACAAGAATATGTTGACATCAATGACAACACCAATTAGGCACATACTTGCAACAGTCTCTAGTAATTTTAGTGTGACAGTGTTTGTGTGTACTTGACAGTGTGACATGAGGTGTAGTGAGTATTTGCTGAGTTTGTAGGAAGTATGTAGGACAAATACCTAATAGTATGGCATGAAACATATAAAGATCTTGGATAGTTATATCAGTGTAGATAGTTTAGAGAAAATAGTTCATATCAGAACAGTGTGTAGGGCAGCCAATAAGAGTGTGCAGGCATGAAGAACTCATTGACAGGACTCTTGACATATATAACATAGGTGTGCGTGTTCCTTGCTGTCATCTTTATGACAATGTTCCATTCAAAGGTGTAATGTAATTGGCTATTGTTATTCTATTGTCCATCTTAGAGTACAGTACATGATTATAAATAGGTACAATTCTTGCATGTCAGTCAGGGGGAGTCTCTTTGAAAAATAGAGTTTACAATCCTTTGTCCTTGATGTCATAGGGGGAGAGAGAGAGTGGAGAGTTTTTGTTTTGCCATCAATGATAAAGAGGGAATTTGTTGATGTGTTTGTCATTGATGTCAAAAGTTAGAGGTTGGCATGTGTATGATCAGTTGATGATGTTGATGATGTGTGATCATGCATACTTGTTCATGCCATGCTTCAGGATTCCATACTTAAGGATCATGCTTGATTTGGTTAATACTTTAGGTGTCACCATCAAGAGGAAGACAGTGTTTGTTTGAGTCCTTGAGAGGGAATACATTTTGGTGATTGGTATGTGTTGATCATCTCATTTGATGTAGGCTTGTTCACTTAGTACATTGTTGCCAAAGGCACAGTGTTGACAGAATTATGTTTCAATGTATATCATCCTTGATGATGGAGTTCATATGGTGTTCCTACCTTGATGATTAGTGTTCATGTTGATTATCATGCTTTATATCAAAGCATGATAGAGTTACCTTCATGACAAAGCACATTGTTGATTATGGACTATGATGTCAGTGTTTGTTTATATAGTGTTCATGCTTTAAGTTGGTCTGGTGATTGTTTATACTCATGTCATGATGTAATGAGAAATGATCAAGTGAAGACAAAACAATGATTAGATGAAGACAAGAAGTTACTTGTTTTATGCTCAGTCCTCTTGATGATGTCAGATACATGATTGATGTTATTTGTATGATGTCACTTATCTTTGTTGTACGTTGGATAGATTTTTGAACATGACAGTGAGTTGTTGTTAATCTCAAAAAGATATGAGCAGATGGTAGTAAGGGTTTGAATATTCTGAATATCTAAGGTATTACATACCTAAAACCCTAATGATTTTCATTTACTAAAACCCTAAGTTATGTGTTAAAAACAACTTGAGTCTTGAACATCTTCGACGGGCTCCTTGTTGTTTTATTTTGTTGGTGACTTAGTATCACCGGTAAAAGGTTCACTTAAGTGAACACTTAAGCCTTCAAACTCATCGGGCCACTAGCCCCCCTTCCCTAAGGCAACCGAAGCACCCAATATCCCAAAAGGCTTCGAAGCGGGAACAAATATCAATGGTGCAAGTTTAATTGAATATGGGCACGAAAGTTATAATCTAAGGTTTAGATTTAAATTCTTTTTAAACTTCAATGACTATTCTCCCAAGGATGAAGTATGACAGGCATCCGAAGAACTGTGCCCTAACTTCCATTGTGCAGTTCCATAACTGCCAACTAAGGAAACTTTTTTTTTTGAAGCTATTAAGCAATCTTGAGAATGTATGCAGGTTGTTGTTGATATGTTTTTTGAAGACTTTATCTTAGAATTTTTATGGTGTTTTTGAATGATATACAAAGAGGTAGAAAATGTAGTGAGATTATATCTCTGTTATACTAGCATTGTGAGAAGATATTTTATATGCAGTATATGCATTGAATGTTGATGTCAAGGGAATATGATGTTTACTACAGATCTGTCAAAGTATTTATAATGATCTAATGAATGTCTTTTGGTCTTGTTCTTAATCATGTCAATTTGATTTTGCTTCATATGCAGATTTGATAGGGGGAGTGTGGCAATTTTATGTTAAGAGTTATAAGGAGTGTTTGTGTAATGATTTGAAGTGTAAGGGCATATTGAAAATAGAGAAGTACCCTATACTATTGTACTTTTATTCTTTTCTTTTTGGAGTAGGTGATCCTAATTTTTGTATTGGTGTTGGTGGTCTTGGGTTGATGAGGAGTTGGTGCTGCCAAAATTGTATTCAGTGAGAATTTGAGTTAGTGAGACAATAATGAAATGTGTGGAGAGGATTAGATAGTGTTTTTTCCCTTTTAGGGTTTCCACTTTAAAACTTGTGTTATGTCTCTTCTTGATGGTTTGTCACATTGAGTTTATTTTGTCATCTTTGTTAAAGTATCATGTTCTGTGTTAAATGTCACTATGATTCACTCAACATCCAATTCTTATGATGTTTGAAGTGCTTTCAATGAATTTCTCTGCATCATAAACAAGTGAGTTAATAACTCAAAAAATTGGTTCCTCATTAGACCACTGATTCACCCCCCTCTTAGTGGTCCTGTACTACAACAAAGAGCAGTGCTTTATCTAATGTTTTATGGGCTAAAGAAATTTCTATAGCTATATATGTACAAAATAGGCTACCGACTATTGCATTGCATAAGAATACATCATATGAATCATGGCATGGAAACAAGCCAAATGTCAAGGGTTTGGGAATTTTTAGTTGTTTGAAATCTGAACACATACCAAATGGAGAACAAAGTAATCTAGATGACAAGAAAAAGAAAGGCATAATGATTGGTTACAACCTAGATTTAAAAGGATATAAAATATATGATCCCAAAATATGTGATTGTATACAATTATTCAACATGTATTTTTAGATTGAATGTAATGCAAGTTAGATGAATATAATAATTTTCTTGGTCATTTAAACTCTGTTTTGTCCTGTTTCTTCCTATTTTCTACTACTATTCTATTTTTGTTATTATTTTTTGGGCCTATTTTTACATGGTATCAGAGCCAAGGTAGAGATAATTTTTTTCCTAACAAGGCTGTGATATTGTTGGATTCATATTTGTTTCACTAGATAATCTTTGGAGAGATTTAATCTATTTATTTGAGGGTTGTTTTCTTTTTGCTAACATGGACTCTACAAATGAAGTTTTTCAAATATTTGATGGAAGTGGTTTTGCAGATTGGAAAATTGGAGTCATGAATGATTTAAGAGAAGGCTCTATGGAGGATAGTGAATAAAGAAATTGGAGAACCTCAAAATTAAAAAGAAAAGGAGTTATGGAAATGGAAGTTGGAGTTGGAGTAAGGTAGAGGTATTACTGGTAAAGCTTTGCGCTCCAATCTCAATAGAAGATTTGTTGATATTGATAATCCAATAGAGATATAGAAAAATTTAGAGAAATATTATAAAGATGCAAATATTGCTAGCATGTTTAGTATAGAAGAAAAATTGTTGAACTTAGATGCTCCTGATTTTGAAAAAATGACTTATCACTTTAATGAAGTTACATATTTAAATGCCCAACTGAATAAAATAGGTGTTGAATATGCACAAAAGGATTTCTAATCGATTGTAATGGTTGAAAGTAAGCTTCCCCAACCATAAAAGTTTTTTAAAGAATCAAGGAATGGGGTTATTCAATTAAGTCTCAATGCCCCCAACAAACTTTTGATCAATTTTGTAAGTCAATTTTAGATGAATAAGTTCAACTTATTAAATAAGGATATATTAAGAAGAAACATGCATATGCAACTAAGGGTAAATAATTTTCTAAATATGTTGATGGAAAGAATAATTGGAAAAGATATAATAAATTTTAAAATAATGATGGTTCTAAACATTTTTTTCTAGAAATGGTGGTGCATAAAAGCAAGAAGAAAACCCATTATTTGTAAGTATTTTGGAGGTGAGTACCACATGGAGAATTTTTTTTGAAGAAGATGGACAATGAAAGCTAGTAATACAAGCCCAAGCAAGAAATTTTTTAGGATGGAAAGATGGATAGACATAGCTTTGTGGCCATCTCCATAAAAAAGAAAGAAACATCAAATGTGGAGGCAATTGATGGACGCAAAAGTAAATCTAGTGTAAAGGGGGGATTTTTTCTTTAGAATCTAATAAAGAATGGATTTTAGATTCAGGAACATCCTTTCACATGACTGGGGATAAATATTTATTTATTTATTTTCATGAAGGGAAGAATTCAGATCAAGAAATTACTACTAGAAATAAAATGAAACTTCTAGTTTTAGGAATAGGGACTATTATTGTAACAAATGGGTCTTTGAAAAATATTTAATTGACTGAAGGATTAGGGTTGAGTCTTATTTTAGTATATAAAATTTCTCAAGATAAATATGGGTTTGTTGTCACTACTAATCAAGTTATTATTAAAGATAGAAAAGACCCAAGCAATGTAATTGCTATGGGTAGGGTTGATCATAAACAGAGTCTATTTGAATTTGTTGGGTTTGTTGATGATGAATACACACTCTCCCATGATTTTATTGCTCAGACTAATTATATGTTAGAACTTTAGAAGGCTAGACATGGACATATAAATTATAGAAAATTACAACACATGATTAAAATGGATATGGTTAGAGGATTAACAAACAATTTAGCTTCTAAAAGTGCATGTGAAGGATATGTGTTAGTTAAACATCATCGAGATCCTTTTGATTCAGTAAAAGCATGGAGAGTCAATCATCTGCTACAACTCATTCATAGTAATTTATGTGAACCAAGTTATCCTTCACTTTCAGACATCAAGTACCTTCTCACTTTTATTGATGATTATATTAGGCAAGTATCAGTTTTTTCTTAAAAAGAAAACATAAGTATTTGAATTTTTTCAAAAATTTAAGGAATTAGTTGAAAACTAGAGTAGAAAAAGAAATAAATGCTTCAATACAAATAATTGGGGTGAATATTACAATTATGCATTTGAGTCATTTTGTGAAAATTATGATATTAAGGTGCAAAGAACAATCCCTTATACTCCTCAACAAAATGGAGTGGTTGAATGAATGAATAAAAACTCTTTTAGAAATGGCTCATTGTATGTTGCATTCTAAAGGTTTGCATAATAAATTTTGGGGTTTGGTTGTTTCTTGTGATGCACATATTGTGAATAGAATCCCCACCAAATCCCTCACAAATATCACCCCTAAGGAAGCACGGAGTGGTAGAAAGCTACACATTGGGTAGTTTAAAGTATTTGGGTTTATTTCTTGGGCACACATTCCTAATGAAAAGAGGAAAAATTTAGAACCAAAGAGTCATAAATATTTGTTTATGGGTTATAGTGAAGAATCAAAGGCTTACAAGTTATATGATTTGACAACCAAAAAAATCTTTGTTAGTAGAGATGTAAAATTTGGTGAGCACTCACAAGTTACAAACACTTCTTCTAACTCTACAATAACAAATACTTCCCTTTTTTAGATATTTTAGAAAGAATTTGAGACTATATTGATGAGGATGAAGCATGCACTAATACAAATGAAGATAGTACTATTGAAATTGAAACAACCAATATTTTTAACCAACCCTTTTCCATAGGTAGTGATGATGAAGAAGATGACATTTCAGCTAGGCAAAAGGCAAGGAGTGTTGAAAAATATATAGGTAAGGCTCCAAGAGCCAAGGAAGGAATGGTAGTGCTCTCATGGCCAAAGTATTACAAATAAATGACCCAATCTTATATGAGCATGCTAGAGGGAAGAAAGAATGGGAGCAAGCCATTAAAGAGGAATATGATAGATTGTTAAATAACAAAACCTGGGAACTTGTGCCTCACCGCAAAGGCAAGAATGTTCTTGGTTGCAAATAAGTTTACAAAAAAATTTAAATCAGATGGTGCTATAGAAAAATTCAAGGTTAGAATGATTGCGAAGGGATTTGATCAAAAATAGGGTGTTGATTATGAAGGAATATTTGCTCATGTCATGAAAATGAATAAAGTTAGAAGTATTATTTCTTTGGTAACAAGTCTTGGGTGGCATATTCATCAAATGGATATTACAAATTCTTTCTTAAATAGATATTTATATGAAGAAATATGTATGGATCAACCACTAGGTTTTGTATATTAGAAACATCCTAGTCTTATTTGGAGATTAAATAAGTCACTTTATGGTCTTAAACAAATGCCACAAGCATGGAATGAGAAGAATGACAGGGATTTTTAGCTTCATGAATTTAAAAGATGTAAATCAAATCCAAATCTTTATGTGAAGAAAGTTCAAGATGAGATTATTCTTTTTGCAATTTATGTAGATGATTTACTCATTACTGGACTGAATAGTGGGCTAATCAATGATTTAAAATCAAATCTTAAAAGGGCATTTCATATGAGTGATTTGGGTGAACTAAACTATTTTCTTGGTTTACAAGTTTGTAGGCTACATGATGGATTGCTCATCCCACAATCAAAATATGCTTTGGATCTTTTAGAAAAGCTTAACATGATTGAATGCAAGCCAACCTCTACTCCCTTTCAATCTAAAGTCAAGATTACTAAAGAATGTACTTCCAAGAGTGTATATGTCACTCTATCTAGAAAGCTTGTTGATAGCTTAGTTTATTTAACTCATTTTAGATCAGATATTTGTTTTGCAATCAATCTAGTATCTAAATTTATGTAGGCACCTAAAGAAAGTCATTGGTTGGCTGCTAAGAGAATTTTGTGATACATCCATGGAACAATACACTTTGGCCTCAACTATTATAACTATAAGTCCTCAATTTCTTTGGTTGGATTTACATATTTAGATTGGGGTTACTAATGGTTATGTTTTCCATCTTGGATCAGGCCCTATTACATGGAGGAGTAAAAATTAAACTACATCATTGTCTTCATGTGAAGTAGAACACAGAGCGATAAAAGAAGTAGGAAAGGAAGTACTTTGGATTTAGAATCTTTTATTTGAGTTTGTTTTTCTACAAAGTTCTCCTACTACTTTCTATTGTGAAAATCAAAGTATCATACAAGTTGCAAATAATCTAATTTTCCATTCTAAAACAAAGCATATTGAAATTGATGTTCACTACATTCAAGATCTTGTTCAAGCAACTATTGCCAATCTTTAATTTTGTTCAAGTGAAGAACAAATCGTTGATATATTTACTAAGAGTATGACTGAAGCCAAATTCTTGAAATTGCAAGGAATGCTTGGCATGATCGAGGTGAACATTAAGGGGAGATAGTAGTATAATGTTGCCCTCTCCTTTGTATCTTTTTTTGTATTATCCGAGCTAATCTTAAGGGCAATGTTAAGGAACGTAAGATTGTCTAGGGAAAAAGATAATTTTTTAAAGAATCTTCTATAAGCTAGAATCTTCCATAAAGCTGTCCAAGAAAAGAACATTCCAATTTTTAAAATAAAACAATAGAAATATAGAATCCTCTAGAAAGCTAGAAGCTTCTAGATTTTAAAGATCTTGTAACTATATATATGAGACTATAGACAACTGCTGAACACTTATTTTTGAATTGAATTTAATGCGTATTAGATGAATATAATATTTTCCTCTATTCATTTAAAATCTAATTTACCCTATTTTTCCCTATTTGTTACTATTGTTCTAGGTGTATTATTGGTTTTTGGGCCTATTTTTACATAATGGATACTATGGTTCAACCTATCAAAAAGAATATCACACACCCTATAGACATAGATATAAAAGACTATTGGAGTCCAGGACCCCGCAAGGGGCACTGCCTCTTGACCCTGTAGGAATTTGGGGGGAAACCGCTGGTAAAAGTGGGGTAAATTTAACCTCCAAGTCTGATTAGGCTCCATATAGAAATACCTCAACTTCTGTCTTCAAATTGATGATTAATTTATCTGATTCACTTATTTGATTTCTCAAATCAATAATCACATTTCTAGTATCTTCAAGGTCTAAAAGCACTTTTTCTTTTAAGTCTTTTTTCTTGTTGCAGCTACCACATTAATCTTTGATTCTCCTTTTTGTATTTCTTAACTTCACTCAGAGCACATATGAGCTCTCCTTCTATGTCAATTTCATATATCATCTTCATCAAACTCCTGATTGTGATCTTTCTCTTCTAAATCTGATTGACTCTCATCTCATTTATGTGAATGACTTCCATCATTGTTACTTTCTTTAGACACCAAGTTGTCCTCTTCTACACCATCATCTTGATAAATTCATATCAATTTCTTCCACATATCCTGAGTTGTTTCACACTACACGACTTTACAAGAAATATCATTAGATAGAGTAGATAATGTGGCCTTCTTTGCAATATGATTACATTCAAGATCTTCTTTTTCATTTGCAGTAACATAATACCCATTCTCAACTAACATCAAAACACCATATCCTAAAGAGGATAAATAAATATGCATTCTCATACACCAAACTGAGAAATTTGAACCATCAAAGAAAGGAACTCCTGGAACCTTTTCTTCTAATACAATATCAGATTCAACTTGGGGAACATTTCAATCAACAAGTTCTACATCAACCTTTGAATTTGATACAGATGGAGACTTTTGACCAGTCTGAGACTTGACAATTTTCTTACTCTTATTTCTTTTGCATTTACCCATGGTACTCCACACACAAGACCTACCCAAGCTGATTATGCTTTTTAAAGGGAACCTAGGCTTTGATACCACTTGTTGGAGTCTAGGACAACACTAAGAGGGGGGTTGAATCAATGTTGTGTAAATTCTTAACTTTTTGCAAATTTTATCTTACAAGACAAATAGAATGGAAGACATTAATGATTTGTTGAGCTCATATGCACAAGACTGATGGTGAAAGATGTGAATCAAAAACTTATAAGAAAAGCACAAATATGCACACATACAGATGAAGACAACATGAATCAAAACACATGCTTTTCATGAGTGGAAAACCCTCCTGGGGTAGAAAAACCACTCAAAATGCCTCACTAGCTTAAGTATGAAATCTTCAACTTTACAAAGTCTCACTGACTTGTGATTGCCTCACTGGCATACATAAAAGTCTCACTGACTTACATCAATACCTTACTAGCATAACATGTCTCACTGAGTAAAAATGAACAATCACCTTTATCAAAACTTCAAACATAATGTGCAAGATTTGATTGCCATTCAATCTGATTTGTACCATTTCAAACCCTCATTCATCTCTTTAACAATTTTCTCATAGATGCATTTTCATTACACCCTTTCTTCATCACATACACAGTATCACCTTCTCATCTATCTTTTCTCTTCAAGAGGATTTTTACAACAATATCTTCAACCCTGCATATTGAATCACACAAAAAAACCATACAAATAGTGTTCCTACAAAAACATTATATATAAGATGACTTTTCATATTTTGTTTTCTCTCCATTATTATTTTAATCTGCAAATAAATTGGTCTCTTCAATGCCTTGGAATCTTTCATATTCCTTCAAAAATTTCTCTTACATCTGACCCTTTCAATCTACAACAAGAATTCATTTGCTTGATTAAAAAAAATCTTCAATATTCCATTTAAACCCTTCAACTTCTTCTCCTTCTATCTGCAAAAACCATCTCCAAACAAAATCATATAATATCAAACCCCATTCAAAAACTCTTCATGTTCTCTGAGCATATTTAAAAAAAGAAACTTTTCAATTTCCCCTTTGCAAATATCTTCATAAGATAAAAAAATCTTCAATGAAATATCAATCTTCAAACACCAATCTATCTGCAAAAGGAGATCATCTCTCGGATCCTCTTCTTAAAAATAAATCATATATAAGAAGACAAAAAGTTCCTTAAAATATATATATCAATAAGGAAACTTGCCTTCAATCAATGCAATTAACATTGCATATAAATCCTTAAAAAAATTCATAGTCTTCATATAATTCACCCTCATAGGAAGATGCCTTTTAGAAGGCCAGTAAAATAGGAGATTAAAAAGTTTCTAATTTTAAAAATAAAACCATTTATGCTTATTCACGTTCCCATAAAAAAAAACTTTCACATCTTTATAATATTGGATGCTTTTCATAAAAAAAACAAGTTTCCTTAAAATCATGCTTTCCTTAAAATATGTGATCTCTCCAATAAATAAGGGTCTTCAAAAAGGCTATAAATTTCCCACTTCAAAGTCATTCGATGGTCTCCATTTTATTTCCTTAAAACATGCTCAAGGCATAAATCATGCCCTTTTAACTTTTAAAGAACCTTTGATAAAGAATTTAGTGCCCATTTCAAATAAAAGAAAACTTGTGGCATTGGTGGGAAATAGGGAAGGGACCGGTGAATCAAATGAGTGACATACCCTTCAACAAGTCACTTTTAAGTGACTGACCTATGACAACATCTCAACATCTGATGGGGAGCGCACAACGGGACTACAGTACAAAATCAAATTTGTCTTCCGTCGGCCAGTCTCCACTTACTGACCACCGATAGACCTTCGCCATGACTTACTTCCATCGACAAAACCTCAAGCTTGTCTTCTGATATTGCCACTCTCGCTAAAACATGTTGTCTTCAGTGAGACTCTCCCCTATCGAAGAACCTTGGAACTGTTTCACCGAACACCTAGTCTGCCCGATACCTCCAACTCCTCCGATCCAAACCCTAGCACATGGAGATGCTAGGTGATCTACTGTGCACAACCTGCGATTTGGAACATCTGCATCGCCAAATCATGAAACATAACAAGAAACGAAAAACACATATTGTACAACGAATCCATTCCACTAATTTCGACAGAAATCTCACCAGTGGAATGCTTCACATCAACATTTTACAACAACAGAAATACAGAAGGGAAAAGAAATCTACAGTTATGCAATTTTGTATTTACAGAGAATGGAAACAATTAGACAACATAGAAAAGATTGATTTCTCCTTCAGAATGCTCAGTTACATTCAATCGATCTGATTACAATGATGATCATAATGCCTAATCTTGTTCATTCCCCTGGGTTTATAAACTAGCCCAAAGTAGTACCAAACTGACTCCAAGCGGCTGGGAGACCAATTCCAAGTGGCTGGGAGAAACTAACTGTCTCCAAGTGGCTACGAGAACAACTGTTTAATCATTTACAATTTGACAACCGTGACCTAAGTCCCTTGGGACTTAAAAAACGACCCTAGATACTAACAGAAATTACATGCATTGGTCAAATAGACCTTATTACAACTCAAAACATGATTTCAAAGCCAAACATGACTTAAATGCCTCACGGAGGCCACCTTGTGTTAGGTGCTCCTGCACCATACACCCCACCTTGAAAAGAACTCATGTCCCATGAGTTGAGTCCTTGTCTTGTACCACCTGTATCCATTGCTACTTCATGCCTTCCCCCACGATATCTGGACTGCAACTTGCTTCCATGGAATCAAAAGCTCATGCCTAACATTGTAGGCTCTACTCACACCTTGCCATGAGTGAGTGTTTACAACCAAATCCATACTTTGCTCGCCATTCTGCCTTACTGTCATCTCTACCTAAACACCTACATTCAAAACCTTGTTTGATGCTTCTTGTACTGCTGTTATGGTAGAATATCTTTGCCTTGCAACTCTTATTGGCTCTAGAAGACAAACAATGGTTCCTACTATGATAACATCTCTTTCTCTCCAATCAACTTGTGACTGCTTGTAGACCTATTCTTTGACCTTCTTCTGATCCATTTCAGACATTACCATACGATCTCCATCATTCAAAACTGAAATCACCTTCAAACTTTGACCTTTGGCAACCCCACTCCTTGAGGTATCATCAACTGTCGTTGTCTATTCTTCATGCATCTTCACAAACCCTTTCTTACCCATCAAAATGACCTTGGTTGCCTTCTTTGCTTCAGCATCCTCCTGCAATGGTGTCATCACAAAAGTCTTTCCATCTTTCTTGATGGTGTATGTGTTAGCATATCCAGCACACAATGCTTGCCTATCAAATTGTCATGGCCTACCTAAAAGTAGGTGACAACACTCCATGGGAAAAATTTCACATAAAATTCTCTCCTTATATTCTCCAATCTAAAAATCAACATATGCTTGTTCACTTACCAAAAGGGATTGACTGTCACTTACCCAAGATGCCCTGTAAGGAGTTTGATGAGGAATCCTTTCTATGTTCAATTTATCCACCATGTCCCTAGACACCATATTATCTGTTGAACCAGAATCTATGACTACCTTGCATATTTTACCTTTGCTTTTGCAATTGATCCTGAAAAGAGCTCTCCTCTATGATGGTTCAGTCTTCACTGGTGCTTTGAGCAACATCCTCTTGATCATCAGACTTTCTCCCACTTCTAATGCCAAATTTACTTTAGGAGATGTCACACTCCCTGCATCCTCTTGAGTCAATGTGGTTTTTCTCTCATTACCATGAGAAGTTGAGGCCTTCTCTAGACACTTATAAGCCAGATGCCCTATCTGATTACAATTATAGCATCTCATGTTGGAGAACTTGGATCCTCTGTCTAATCCATTTGTCCCACCTCTTTCATTTGGCCTTCTTCCTCGGTAGCCTCCTCTATTACTTGAGTCCCCAACTTGCTCTTCTTGGTTAGATTCACCACTAGGCCTCTGGTTAGGACTTCTTCCTCCAAAACTGCCTCTAAAATTTATGTCACCTCTTCCTCTACTTTGCTACTCACCTTTCCTCTTCAGCTTCTCTTCAGCTCTTAATGCTACTTGAAAGCATTTTTCCACGGTTTTAGGGGTAAACAAACTTATCTCATCTTGAATATTGATCCTCAGACCATTTAAATACCTTGCTACTTTGGCTTTTTCATCCTTCATATACCCACAATGAAGAGTGTATTTGTGAAAATCCTTAGTGTAAGTAGCCACATCCATATCTTTTTGCTTGAGGTTCTACATCTGCTTGTAAATCTGCACCTCGTAGTCAGATGGAAGGAACTGGGACTTGATCTTCTCTAGCATTCTGCTCCACAAAGATATCATACTTTTCCCATTCTTTACCCTTTCTCCTTGGGTGTAATTCCACCATGTAAGGGTACCACCTTTGAGTTTAGTTTTTGTAAACTTAACCCTCTTACTTTCAAGAACTTCCTTGTATTTGAAGTAGTTGTTGAGAGACTCAATCCACTCCATGACTTCATCAGCATTCATCTTTCCATTGAACATGGGGATATCTATCCGAGCCTCTAAAGAGTCCTTGCTAATAGCCTTAATGGCTTCCAGTAATTATTTTTGTTCAGTCGGTATCTTTGCCTCTTTTTGTTCCTCTGCTTCTTCTTCTTTCTCTTCTTCTTCATCTGAATCTTCATCTACCCTTTTACCTATCTTCATTGCCTTCAATTCTTCTTGGAGTGCTTCCTTGACCCCAGTTTTGATCATCTCTTCCATCTCTTGAAATTTCTTGACCACTTCGGTGGTCATCCCATTTGGAGGCATATCGCTAGCCTCTCCTTCACTTTCTCTGTTTGACATAAACATTCAAAGACAACGCCAAGACTTCTGCAAATCCTCAATTTGACTACAACATAATGCTCAATCAGCTGTCCATCCTACATGTTGCTTCACAGACCCACTCCTCTCGTCCAACAGTAGATCCTGGAGATGCGCTACCACTCTCTCTCGCAGTGGCCTCACTCTGCACCCTCTTCCAACCAAACCTCTATTGGTGAATGGTCTTGATAGACCTCATCATCGTCTGCCCACATACTACAGGAATCAAACTCATCTGCCTTCAGAAATCAAATACACAACACTTCCACCCAGAGCTTTCGCTAGATCTGATACCAATATGATGGGCAGTGCATAACGGAACCACAATACAAAAATCAAATTTGTCTTTCGTCGGCCAGTCTCCACTTACTGACCACCGATACACATTTGCTGTGACTTACTTCCATCAACGGAACCTCAAGCTTGTCTTCCGATATCGCCACTCTCGCCAAAATGTTAATACATGTTGTCTTTAGTGAGACTCTCCCCTATCGGTGAACCTTGGAACTGTTTCATCAAACACCCAGTCTGCCCAATACCTCCAACTCCTCCGATCCAAACCCTAGCAAATGGAGATGCTAGGCGATCTAGTGTGCACAACCTACGATCTGGAACATCTGCATCGCCAAATCATGAAACATAACAGGAAATGAAAAACACATATTGTACAATGAAGCCATTCCACTAATTTCGATAGAAATCTCACCAGTGGAATGCTTCACATCGACATTTCGCAACAACAGAAATACTTAAGGGAAAAGAAATCTACAGTTATGCAATTTCATATTTATAGAGAAAGGAAACAAATAGACAACACAGAAAAGATTGATTTCTCCTTCACAATGCTCGGTTACATTCAATCAATCTGATTACAATGATGATCATAATGCCTGATCTTGTTCATTCCCCTGGGTTTATAAACTCACCCAGAGTAGTACCAAACTGACTCCAAGCGGCTGGGAGAACAATCGTTTAATCATTTACAATTTGACAACCGTGACCTAAGTCCCTTGGGACTTACAAAATGAACCTAGATACTAACAAAAATTACATGCATTGGTCAAATAGACCTTATTACAACTCAAAACATGATTTCAAAGCCAAACATGACTTAAATGCCTCACGGAGGCCACCTTGTGTTAGGTGCTCCTACACCAACATCCTTTTATAACAAAAAGTGCAAATACCTCATGATAGCAAGTTAGATAATCTTTTAGATTTTTAAGGTAGAATTAGACATTTGAGGTTTATATTGATCTTTTAGTCTAGACTCTTTGAGGAGAAGTAACATGACATCATATGTGTATCAATACAACTATCAAGAGAATATACCACCTGTTATATCAAGAACTATGAAAGGGTGAGAGAACTTCATTATGAACATATCATGAAGAACACCAAACAGCTCTGAGCAATCCTCAACATGAGTATCATAACCTCTGCCACTAAACTTCTTACCTTAAACAAGACTATTGAGAAGGCATCCTGAAATCATAAGACTGTGAACCCATTATCACCTGATTATTACCATCACTATTCATTATGGCTTTGAACCCATGAAGGCATGTGAACACATGAAGAACCTGAAACATCTCAATGAAGCAAGTCAATCAATGAAAATATGAATATTTCTCTGACAACACCTTTTTGATCTCAACCTAAAGTGAAACATTCACAACATGAAACAACCATTGTTACAAAGATGAATAAGCAATTGTGTATAAACAATTGTGACTATGTCAAATGTGACACCAACCAACCTTATGCCAAGTAAGTCATCATACCAACTGAGATAGTACAACTGAGAGTAATCAATGAAATCAATGTAGTGTATACAATCAACTGCTACATGAAGAACACCATAACACCATAATGACATGAATGAACAAACAAGTCCTACAAATCTGTCAATCATAAATGATACCTTCTATCCATCTACAAGACATCAACCTATGTCTCTCATCAACAACTCATCAAGATGTTCAACCATCAACACAAACAAGTCTTCAAATCTGTTTTCTACTCTCTGCTTTGGTGGACAACCTGTGAACAATATGGCTACATGAAACACACCTTGTTAATCAACCTTGCATAACAAGACATATGCATTGGATTATTTCTACATCATCATTTCTTCAAACACCACTGCATAAGATGTACCAAAATGAACCAAGAAACATAAACAAGATATGAACTCCATCAAGCATCCTGAAATGAGACCAAGAGCATCAGGAAGTAAACAACTCCTGAACTGTGATCATGAAACCATGAGCAATTCCATGATGAAGACTTTGAACATGCACTAATCCTGATGACATGAACAACTCCTGTCAACACTAACACCTTTTTGACATCAATGACAATCTACTTTCATCAAAGACTACTACCACTGTATCAGAAGGAGGAGAGGCCATATAGAAGGAACTATTAAGTTCTTTATAAATTTTAGTTGAATTTATACACACACTTGAAATTCTAGTGATCTTAGAATTAAGGTGATTTTAAAAAAGATAGAGCCTAACATACCTTGATCCGATCTTGGAAGCCTTGCAGCAAGTCGTTTCCGTCAGGCAAAACCCACAGGAATGACACGCTGCTCTCTTACAGACCCATTGCAATTGTGGTGAGCTATTGGTGGGTGATAATGTACTTGCTACCAAAAGATGAGCAACACCGAAGCAACGGGCTGCTTGTCGAGCCACTACAAGCAAACGTCATGAGCGGGAAGTGGCTGGAGTTTAGGCATGAGTAGTCCATGGCCCACCGCCCTTCAAACAACTGGCACTGAATAATCGGTGAAGTGAATTTGGGCAGTGACACGGTCAGATCCTCGGTGGTTGGGTTTCCCATTACGATGTCTAGCTGCCCTAGGGTAAAGCTGAGGCTGGCCACTCCTAGTATGAGGAATAATATGGTGGGAATGGGATTGGGCAGCTTGGTAGCCATACGAGAAGCCCAATACGGCATGAAATCGTAGATCACCAAGTCCGGTGATAGCTGTCGCAACAGGGTTTGAAGGGCTTCTCCAGAAGATCCATGGCTTGGATGAGTAAAGGTATTAGCAGATCTCCTCCTTCTTTGCCAACATCTACTATGGACTCTACCCCTGCCAGCAGCCCATTCACAAAAGGCATTGTTAAGGCGGCTGTTTTTAAATATCATCCACTTCAACAGTTAAAGGTTAATTTTGGCCAATAAAAATAAGACAAATATTTACCACTTTTTGTTGTGAATGAGGTGTAAAATCCGTATTGATTGTTTGACCATTAAAATGGATGATATTTAACTAGAGTGATCACGAACTCAGATCTATTCCAGATGCATCCCAAATTTATTTATTTTTCAATTCAATATAGAAATATATTGTTAAAGATAGGAAATATGCAAATATGTATTAAAAAAAGGTTTTGTAAAGTGAATATCTTTACCTCAATTAGTTCAGATCTTTTCCTATGGAGTTGATCTTTGTGTCTGTAGAAGTGAACTTGTGGTGCAAAAATGATTCGAACCCATTGAAATAAACTCGTAGAATGACAATTGTTTTAGATTTGCTTCAATTTATTATAACTATGTTTAATGTGGGGTGGTATCTAGGGACATTGTTTGGGAACTTGCTAGAAAATGGTTTGTTCTCCTCTAGCCATGCCCTTGGATAATTTGATTTGACGTCAATAATATATATTAAGGACAATAGGCAAGCATGCAGTATGCCTAGGATGATGATGCAAGATGACAGTGCAATTACGATGTTTTATGATGTTGCTCCGATGCTCTCATGTGAACTTTTGGTGGGAGAATATTAACAATAATATTAATTATTATTTTCTGGAGAAGAGGGGCATTGGAATTTGAGCACCCAATTTGGGCCTTCAGCATATATAGAATACAAACAATTTCTTCATTTAAGCATCTCATTTTATCATATCAAAATTCTACCAAAATTGTTTAAGCACTTGTCTTTATTCATAAATTTGAGGATGAAACCCATTGAATGCTAGAATTAGAGGATGAAAACCCTTTGGCCTCTTGAGGGTAATCTCATATAGAGGTTGTAGTATGCATGCACTTCAAAGATTGTTAGGTTTTTAGCATAGTTCTTTAGTATTTTGTTTGCAGGATTTGTGAGGGAAGTGTTAGCGTATATATTTTACCTATGTGTTATTTTACCTCACATGGGTAGAATACAAGTGGCGTAAGCCTACTTAAGTGGGTACACAACTCTCCAAAGACACGTGTCAACATACTTTTGACACTTGGTGAGTGGAGTGTTGAAGTCAACTCCTAAGTTGACTTAACCTCCTCGCCTATATGTACTTCTTTTTCATAATCTATTACTTCGATTTGATACTTGTATTCATCTCATTGATCTTGGCTTAGTTCTACATGGTATCAGAGCAAACTAAGATCATTTGCTGGTTTGTTTTGAAGGCATCATAGGCCGTTTCTTTTTTTTTGCAGATTGGAGCCTACATTGAAGAGTTTTGAAAGGTGTATCCAGTTCATTAGTTTTTCTGTGTGTCATTAATTCACATGAGGTCGATCGGCCCAGAAAGGAGGTGTGATTTCATAGAGAGAACACCTATGTGGCAGTTCTCTATGGTGGTGCCAAAGACCCATGACCTAAGACCAACGACCTACAAGAGGTGTGCAGCTTGGTGGGAAGGTCCTTTGGAAGGTTGACTCTAAGTTTCGGTGTGGTCAGGCATCCAATACATGTGGCTAGGCACTCTTGCATTCAGTCAGGCACTCAGGACTGCGACCAGGTACATGCCCTTATAAGCATGTCCAGCACCTGTTTGTTGCACTCTTCTTTGACCTCTCTATGTACGGGGATCTCATCATAGAAGGCCAAAAATCTAGCCATCGCCTCTGCAAAAAGAAGGCATTCGAGGCAGAGACAGGGGTGATTGAATCTCCTAGCAGTTCCATTCCCTACCCCCACATGCAACAAAGGCATCAACTTAGGGCAGAGGAGCATTTTTCTCGTCCCATGACCTATGGAAAGGCCAGATCCAGGGTCCAAATCTTTGTCTAAGGCATCAAATCCTTTGAAGAGCTGATCCAACCCACCTACAAAGTGCCCTCACATAGAGAGTGGAGATTTCCTCACATGGGGCTTAGAGATCCCATTCCTCACATGGGGTCTAGAACAATCACGCGACCTAATAGCAATTGGAAGCTTCCTCACATACTCAAATTACCCAGCACACACACAGCCCAACATGCTCTCTTTTGTGACTATTTTTTTTGTCTAAGTTTTGTGCATAGATTTGGTGTAAGGACAAAGCCACCGTCATCGCCATAATTAGCCTCAAATCATCTTGTTAAGAGAAAAATCAACCCTTGGTCACCCCTATTTTCTCTCGCCTGGCCATCATTGGTTTTTTGGTCGCCCCTACAAGCCTCTTGCCCTAATTTTGGGCATTGGAAAACCCCATTCAAATTTTTTCGCCCTATTTTTTTGGGACATTTTTCTTTTGTTATTGTTTGAAAAAAACATTCTACTTAAATGATTTTTTGTATTAAAATAAACAAAGAAAATATCTAAATGTACTTTAAAGAAATATTAAAGGCAAATATTGAGGGGGTAATTTTAAATTAGGGGAAGATTTAGAGGTTCTCTTAAAATTGTTAGTGACTATATTACAATTTTTTAATAAATAGACTAAGTATTAGGGCATGATTGTAATCGTCCTACTTAGATCTATCGTACTAACTAATAAAGTGCCAATCTTTGGGGGGGTTTTAACTCTTGTATTTTCACCTCTCGAAGATGAAGGATTTAACCATGCACTAATCTTATAAATTGTTGCTTCACGTATTATTCTGGGGGGATTTTATAGCCCTTTCGTATATCATTGAACTAACATAATGTTCAAAATGGGCTAAATTATCTAAGTCAACTAATGGGGATAACGAGTCATCCATCTATCATTACTTTGGAAAATAATAACTACAAGTCCTGGCGCAATGGTATCCTAACACACTATTGATGGATTCACTTATTGCCACATTTGTATGGACTTATTCTCGAACCACTTGCACATATTAGAAGAAAATTGTATGGAAAAATAAGAATAATCATGTCTTAGGATTAATTGGTTCAAGTGTTATGAACCACACTCAGTGGGTTTCTCTATCACACATTGACTTCCCTCGATCTCTTTGGACCAAACTATGGGAAATGTATGGAGACCCCAATGAACCTCCATTCTCATATGATCCTTCTATAAACATACTTCTTTCCTTTGATGATTCTAATGATCCTTTGTATGATGATGATACTGAAGAGGAACTTGCATATTGGGAAAGTCTTGATGATACATAGACATACCTACTTGCATCTCCTCTCTCTACACCTCCTGCATTGGTAGATATTCTACCACAATCTCCTAAATTACTTCATTAGATTTCAGAGTCGCTTCTTCGAGAGCTTCTAGTACTTCCATGCAACATGATATTAGTCTTCCTAGCATTACTGATTGGGACATATTTCTACTTGAGATTACTTATTTGTTTGTATAATCTTGCATTGCTGACATGGAAGCACGCATTGAGGACATCAATCTTCTCTTTAATGACAGTTTTGATGAAGCTTCATCTCCATTATCCTCTTCGGATATTCATGCTCTACATCAGTCTACACATAGTTTTGGATCATCATCATCCTCATCTATTGGGCATGCACTTGATTTGATTATGGTATCCTTCAACATCGACATGGGGACACCTGAGCATTCTTTGATGACATTACAATGGACATCATCATCCTTGGATCAGCTTCAACATGATTCAGGATCATACATACTTCTTCCCACATGGGAAGATGTCCTACATCTTTAGTTGGTTTTGTTTCTTCCTAAGGGAAGGAACATTGTTCAGTGTTCTTGGATCTACATCTACATCCTTTGTTGACTATCTAGCCTCACTGTAACAAAACATGTATTATGGGGGGTCTCAAAGACCTTCTATCATAATCTCTCTTATTGGGGAAAATATATATTGTACTTAGTGGAAGAAGTAGTACTTCTTCATTTGTATAATTTGCATGCATCTTTTCTCTCTTTTGGAGGGTAGTTTTTTCCCATAGGGTTGTCTACCTTTCTCCACTTTATGAGAGATTACTTTGTACATGGGCTCCTTACCAAGTGTAGTAGTTGAGACCCATATTTATTGTACTCACCTAAGCTATGCTTTTAAGGGGGTGAAATGTATATTTTACGTATGTGTTATTTTACCTCACATGGTTAAAGTACACGTGTCATAAGCCTACTTAAGTGGGTTGTGTGTTGACTTGGAACACAACTCTCCAAAGACATGTGTTGGCATACTTTTGACATTTGGTGAGTGGAGTGTTGAAGTCGGCTCCTAAGTCATTTCAACCTCCTCACCTATATGTATAATTTCTTTTTCATAAACAATTACTTTGATTTGATACTTACATTCATCTCATTGATCTTGGCTCAATTCTATGGGAAGGAGCTTCAACATAAAATGTTTTTTTTGTAGAATTGAATATCTTTTTTTGTTCTTATATCTATTGTATTTCATCTTCTTGCTATATATTTTATTAATATATATTAACTCAGACATATCTGAAAATTCACACATCATTTATGAAAAAAATGTCAAATTGTATTTATTGTTTTGAGAAAATTTAGGTAATGTATTTTCAATATTCAAGCTCAAATTATATTGAGATGCTTCAGATTCGATATTGGGTATGTACAAGATCATGATGGGCCAAACTATACCTCTAAGTGGCAATGAAAATACAAAAAATCAGACTTAATCAAGTTCATGTGAAAATTTGAATGGATTATCTACACAATTTGAAAAAGATGTAAGAATGAAATTTGTAGAGAATTGAATCTAGTTTATGAGCTACTAATTTGTTTTTTAAAAAAACTAAATTTATTTAGTGAAAAATGAACATTTTAATGAATAGCTATTAAATTTTTTAGAAAAAAATAAAAAGTGGGTGTTTGTCCAGCCAACCTAACTATGAGCAAAAAAAAATTTTTTTTTTTTAAACTTTCAAAATAAGTAGAGGACTCATGCTCGGATGTGACGCATATTTTTTTGAATTTGTTTTTCCAATAAAATAATTAGTTATGATTTTTTTACTGTGACTTTTTTTAAAAACTAAAGAGTAATTGTCCAACCAACCTAAGTCGATAAAAAAAATCAGAATTCAATTTTTTTTAAGCTATAGCCAATGGAGCATAGAGTGTGATGCATCTTTTGGACCTGAAAAAGGTGAAACCATTTGAACGTTATTGATGTTTTTTAATCAGTGTATCCATCAGGATTTCAGACACACTGTATAGAAAATTATTAATAATTATTTAATAAAATGATAATCAAGAAAATCTTATATTTTTAGAAAGCTAACAATTTCCTCTATAAACCCTTTTCATTTTATCAATTTTGCATTAAAAAAAAGTCATCAGCATGAAGGGTGAAGTTTGAAAAAGAGAGTGAAACACGTAAAAACGTTAGAATTGAGGGAAAGTAAACTATAACAGCCCCAAGCCTACATACAAGGCAAAAGTGAAGCAAAACGGATATCCATTATTAACAGATATCTGTTTTACTTTGGTAAAATACCATTTTTCCTTTTTTATGTTTTACAAAATGGATATTCGTTTTAGGTTGCCCAAAACAGATATCCATTTTTGGTTTCCCAAAACGGATATCCATTTTGCAAAATGGATATCCATTTTTCTTTACCCTATATGTTACTCTCTCTCTCTCTCTCTCTCTCTCTCTCTCAAGGTGGTCTATCGATATCCCGCAATGGTCATAAGAATTCATCTTTAGCTTTGTGTAAAATGCTAAAAAGGTGGTCTATCAATATCCCACCATATTCTTATGACCATTGCATCTAATTTCATCTATGATCGAAAAGGCTTGTCTATTTTCTAAGTTTTGTAAAGAGCATTGATAACAAAATTGTAATGTCCATTTTTAGATCCATTTTCTGCATTTCCTATAATCATGGTAATCTATGAAATCACATTTTTTTTGAGGCATTCTATCAAATAGTTAGCAATGCCTTGTCTATGTTTCCATAGTTTTTATAAATATTTACTAGAAAGTTACCAAATATAATATTTGATAAGAATCCCCCTATCATTATTCTTTTGATGGATGCCCATATACCATTCCTTTGGTGTAAGTAAATAACATAGTAGAAAAGATCATGGAGTTTGGCTATATACAAGTTGACTACATTTGTTTGAAGATTTTTTTAACTTTTTCAACAAATTTCATTATGTTATGCATTGTAATGTTGGGACTTTGTAAGTTGATTTTTGAAATGTATGTAAACATAAGAAAAATCTACACATAATAGTTGGTCTTGTGGTAAATGAATGTTGTGTAACTTTTTGAGGCATGGGGATGTTGAACGTCACTGCAATTTACAAGTTTGTGGATAAGTGCATTAGGATTTTGCATTGATGATGCATAATTATTTTCAAAACCTTCATTTATATACTTACAAGATTTTGGGAAGTGGAGTCATATTTTCCATCTACAACTTTGCAAAGGTTCCACTTTTCCACCAAATAGATTAACATTACTTTTAATCATGTAAGACTTTGGCAATGTTAAGATAAAATTAAGTTGGAAAAAGTGCACACTCTCACACTCTCTCTCTCTCTCTCTCTCTCTCTCTCTCTCTCTCTCTCTCTCTCTCTCTCTCTCTCTCTCTCTCTCTCTCTCTCTCTCTCTCTCTCTCGTGCACAGTCTAACCTATCTACCTCCTAATTAAATCCTATTCCTAGCTTTCCTAGTTTTCCTTTTCCTTTCCAATTTCCTTAGGAGAAAGATAGATAGATAGAAAGAGAGTCCTAGTTTTCTTGTTTTCATTTCCTTTGTCAATAAGGGAGAGGGAGAGATAGAGGGGATAGATAGGGAGATAAAGGAATGATAGGGGAGAGAGAGGCAAGAGATAGAGACATAGCTAGAGAGAGAGAGAGAGAGAGAGAGGAGATAGAGGGGAGAGATAGGGAGATAGAGAGTGAGTGAGATGTCTAGAGAGATAGGGAGAAGGATTGAGAGGTAGAGGGATGACAGAGATAGGGAGATAAGGGAGATAAGGGAGAGATAAGGAGATAGAGGTTTAGGGTTTCTCGGGTTTAGGGGCATTATTTAGGGTTTGAGAGAGAGAGAGAGTTTCTTGGGGTTAGGGGTCATGGTTTAGGGCCATTATTTAGGGTTTATAAGTTTAGCATTGCTCAAGTTTAGGGTTTAGGGTTTAGGGAAATTATTTAGGGTTTAGAGGTTTAGGGCTACTCGGGAGACATAGGGAGAGAGATTGAGAGGTAGATGAACGATAGAGATAGGGAGATAGGGAGATAGGGAGATAGAGGTTTAGGGTTGCTTGGGTTTAGTGTTTAGGGTTTAGGGGTTTGGGGTTTAGGATTTAGGGGTTTATGGTTTCTCAGGTTTAGGGTTTAGGGGTTAGGGCTTAGGGGCATTATTTAGAGTTTATGGTTTAGGGGTTAGGGGTTAGGTTTTAGGGGCATTATTTAAGGTTTAGAGGTTTCTAGTTGCTCAAGTTTAGGGTTTAGGGGCATTATTTAGGGTTTATGGTTGCATGTCAAAAGAAGTCTATCTCTCTCTCTCTAAATCCCTCAACCCTAAATAATGCCCCTAAACTCTAAACCTAAGCAACCCTAAACATCTATCTCCCTATCTCTCCCTTATCTCCCTCCCTCTATCATCCCTCTACCTCTCAATCTCTCTTCGTATCTCTCTAGACATCTCACTCACTCTCTATCTCCCTATCTCTCTCTCTTTGTCTCCTCTATGTCTCCCAATCTATCTCCTCTCTATCTCTACCTATCTATCTCTCTCTATCTCTTGCCTCTCTCTCCCCTATCATTCCTATATCTCCCTATATCTTTGGACATCTCGCTCACTCTCTATCTCCCTATCTCTCCCCTTTGTCTCCTCTATCTCTCCCTATTTGTCTCCTCTCTCTCTCTACCTAGCTATCTATACCCATCTCTCTATCTTTTGCCTCTCTCCCCCTATCATTCCTTTATCTCCTTATCTCTCCCTTATAACACTCCCTCTTCCTTATTGATGAAGGAAATGAAAACAAGAAAACTAGGAGATAGAGAGTTGCTTGGGTTTAAGGGTCAGGGTTTAGGAGCATTATTTAGGGTTTATGAGTTTAGTATTGCTCAAGTTTAGGGTTTAGGGGAATTATTTAGGATTTAGGGTTGCTCAGGTCTAGGGGTTTGGGGGTTAGGGTTTAAAAAGAGATAGAGAGAGGGGATTAATAGAGATTGGGAGAGATAGAGGAGACATAGGGGAGAGATAGGGAGATAGAAACTAAGAGACATGTCTAAAGACATAAAGAGAGAGATTGATAGGTAGAGGGATGATAGAGATAGGGAGATAGGGATGTTAGTATAGGTTTTTATTTCCTAGTGGGTTATTTATTTTTCCTTATATTCCTAGGTTTTTCCTACACTTCTATTAATCTCGCTTAGGTTAATAAAGCATGTCTTATTAGGTGAGTGGTTGCGAGGTGTCACATTCCTACATGTGAGCATCCATTAGCTATCTTGGGAAGATACTTTGCTATCTTTAGTTTGATAGATGGTTTCTCTTGATTGGTCAGTATTGCCACCTCCTCCCTCTTTCTAGTCTATATAAGCATGCTACCTGG
Organism: Cunninghamia lanceolata; assembly: GCA_027924645.1. Taxonomy (NCBI): domain Eukaryota; kingdom Viridiplantae; phylum Streptophyta; class Pinopsida; order Cupressales; family Cupressaceae; genus Cunninghamia; species Cunninghamia lanceolata. The sequence continues at coordinate 10,565,887 of BSBN01000870.1, read as the reverse complement.
CTTGTATTTTGTATTTTTTACTTTTGCATCCTCTTAATACTATTTTGATTCTAACATTTGCATTACTCTCTTGGAGACTAACTCTGTGTTGCTATTTTGATTTCATATCATTTGCATTCATAGTTTAGATATTTGTTCTTTGCACTAGTTTTCTAGGTTAATAATCTTTTCAGATTCTAACATCGTATCCGAACTTTTCTATGTGTAAGAGTAGATTTTAGTTTCTATTTTTGAGAGATTCAGGGGGCTAATAAATCTTATTACAGTTTTTTAGAAAACCCAGTGTGCTCTTCTCTTACATCTTCAGATGATCTTGAGAATCAGAAAAGTTTGACAGAAACATTTTAATCTCTAGGGTTTGCACATGTGTTTTATGAAACTTAGGTGATTGCAGCATTTCTAGTTATACTGGCATCATTTCTGGCTGTTCCAACACATCCAGGAGGTTTGAAAAAGTTAGATTTGGCTTTTGTTTCACCAAAAACGGAGATCGTCATACACAGTTGCAGAACCGGGGTTTCGAGCTCAAATCTGACAACCAGCTTACATATTTGGTGTTTTCAATCAATATTGCAGGTTTTAGCATGCCATTTCTTGTCTTAGGTAGTTGATTCAGCCTTTGCATGTCATTTTTTGGTTGTTGGGATCGTTTTTTGTAGCTAAAGGCATTCTGTTTACACTGGATCAACATCTTTTGTACATCAGTAAGAAAAAACACCTTCTGGGTTTTGTTTGCAGCACAAAAAAACCATCTGGGTATCTTTCCATTTTTGTATGCATTCTATATATTTTGCACAAATGTGCTTAGAAAGCTATAATAGGACCCCTCTCTGTTGGCAGTTGTAGTTTTGAAGGCAGTTTTCAAATGCTCCATTCTTGCTCATATGGACTCCTTTTCCCACAAATTGTTTTTTGATTTTGGCTATTTTTTTGTGCTCTATGCACTAGTGTAGAAGTTTTTTGATTTTGATGCTGAATGTTTTCATAAATTGTAGATTCTCACTCGTGACATTGCACAGTTCTCGTTTTGGGAAATTCAGAGGATCATAACTTTCACATACGACCTCGTATCGAGGCGATTCTTTTTTTGAAAGTGCATGATTTTTCGAGTAGATCGCAATGGCATTATTTATTTCTCTGAGTATTATGCCAAAGTTGTATTTTTAGCATATGCTCTTCGTCAAGGTTTTGAATGCATTGAAATCAAGACCACTTAGTATTTCTTGCTAGTGGTAGTTGTAACGCACTAATATAAAGTGCCAAATCCTATTTTATTGGGGGGGTTCTTTGATTGAGTGAAAAGGGGGGGTTGTCTTGGTTGTGTTCTCTTCTTTTTGACATTTCTTCTCTACATTTCTTCATCATGAATCAAACAAATCTGCCCATCCTAACTCCATACAATTACTTTGAGTGGAAATCACGCATGACAATTCACTTAAGGAAATTTGGATTAAATAGGATAACTATGGGACTTGAAACTGAACCTGCTAAAGATGAAGATAAGCCTAAGTGGTTTAACAAATGTGATGAGGCATATGTAACATTGTGTTTGTCTATTTCTCCTAATTTTCTCTTTCACATTGAGTCTTTGAATACACTAAATGAAATCTGGACAAAGCTAGAAACACTATTTGGCACACAAGATTCAATGAGGGGTCATATGTTGGAAAATGAACTAATTAGTTTAAGTCCAGGCAATTTCAACACAATTCAAGATTTCTTCACTAAATTGAAATCACTAAGGCTACAGTTAAAATAATGTGGAATTGAAAAGAAAGATGAACAACTGATTCTTAGTATTCTCTCTAAGCTAAGTTCAGAATATTCTATGTTTGTTTCTACCGTCTATTCTACTAAGGGTGCACTTGGTACTCAATTCACCATGCCATCTTTAGATGATTTTGCTGTCAATCTCACTCGGGAACAGGACAAGATAATCCAAATGGGCACTCTGAAGTCCTCTAAGTCACATGCCTTGGCTGCCAACCAAGGCAAAAAAGAACAAAAAAGACAAAGTAGTAACAACAATAGTAAGGATAAGAAATAGAAGAATAGCAAGGAGAAGAAGGATCAGATAACGGTTGCTTCAAAAGTAACTAATGAGACCCAATCTTCCAAGGGTGACAAGCCTAAGAAAGAGAGGGTCCAATGTGCCTATTGTAAAAGACCCAGTTATGATGAACATAAATGTCTGAAGAAACAAATTGATCACTTGACACACATTCTTGAGAAGAATAATATCAGTGTTCCTAATTCTATCAAACAGAGTTCTAATGAGGGGTCTAACAAGGCAAAAGAAAATAGCAAGGGGAAGGAAAAGGGCAAGGCCCTTGTTGTAGTTGCTTCTTCACCATCCACTTGGGTTCTTGATTCGGGTGCTTTGCACCACATGGCTTCATCTAAGGAAGAACTTGCATCTTTGGAGCTGTGTACTATGCCTTCTATTTTGATGGGTGATGACACTCCTGTTGAGGTGTGTGGGAGAGGGTCTGTTGATGTGGGGGATGGTACATTCCATGATGTTCTTTGTGTGCCCTCATTATCAACTAATCTCCTATCAATATACTAGATCACTCACATAGGTTCAGGCAAGCGGGTTGAGTTCACTCCTGATTTAGTGGAGATTCGTGATTTGCACAGTGGTTCTACAGTTGCAGTTGGGAGAGCAGATCATTAGTCATGGCTCTATCTATTTTCTCACTTTGTTCCTGATCCTCCTTCGACTATTTTGCTCACTCATTCTAATGATGTGAGTATATTATGGCATGAGCTGTTTGGCCATCTTAACTTCTGCTACTTGCAGTAGCTCAACCAGCAGAGCATGGTCACAGGGTTGCATTTAGTTCAGTTTTTAGGTGGCGTTTGCTAAGGTTGCATTCTTGGTAAGCATCCTAAGGAAAAGTTTGACAAAGGTAAGGCATGGAGAGCTTCACAGATACTGGTGTTAGTTCACAGTGATTTGGCTGGTCCGTTTCAGCATCCTTCTTTCAGCAGGGCTCGACATGTCCTCACATTCATTGATGACTTTTCTTGATATACTTGGGTGTACTTTCTCAAATAGAAGTTAGAGGTATTTGATCATTTTCAGGACTTCAAAACTTTTGTAGAGAAGCAATCTGGGAAAGCCATCAAAGTTTTGCGCACTCACAATGGTGGTGAGTATGTCAACCATCAGTTTGAGAGGTTTTGCACTTAAGAGGGGATTGATTTGCAACATTCAGTTCCATACAATCCTCAACAGAATGGTGTTGTAGAATGATTCACACCATATCTCTTGCACCACAGTATTGGGTAGAGGCCATTAACTGTGCTTGTTATATCCAGAACCATGTTCTTCACCGAGCCTTAAAGGGAGTCATTCCTTTTGAAGCTTGGAGCAGTCAAAAACCATCAATTAAGCACTTTCAATTTTTTGGTTCTCCTGCATGGGCTCACATTCCTATAGAGAAATGCAAGGCCTTGGATCCGCAGAGTAGACCTTGAATATTTGTAGGTTATCCTAATGGTGTGAAGGGTTATCAGTTGCTCCACCCTACTTCACATGAGTTGTTCATTGAGAGGAGTGTTTAGTTTGAGGAGGGCTCTTCGAACTCACTTTCTATCACTTCTCCAACTCCTACCTTGACATTGGAGTCACTTGGGATACATGACAGATCTTCTGATGAGTCAGATTCACCTAAGCAGTCTTCTACCTCCACTTCTGATGCAGAGAGCGATTCAGAGGACTCACCTCCTTCCTCTCCTAGTCATCTTTCATAGGTTGATGATTCTCCTCTAGATTCTCCATCTTCCAGTCCACTTTGGGCTAGACAGACCTTGCAGTCTGCAGGTGATTGGGTTGGGGATCCATCAGACACCAAGCAGACTCGTTCACAGTTCCAGGATTCTCCACATATCTTCATTGCTACTATCTCAGATCCACAGTCTTTTTATGAGGCTTCTGGTATTCCTGAGTGGGATACAACTATGCAGGAGTAGTATAGTTCCTTAATAAGGAACCACACTTGGGATCTTGTCACTCTTCCTAAGGGAAGAAAACTTGTTCGATGTAAGTGGATCTATCAGACAAACTTTGTAGCAGATGGGTTGGTTGACAAGCATAAGGCTTGCTTGGTCGCCAAAGGATTCTCCTAGGTTCCTGGGATTGACTACTCTGAGACTTTTGCACTAGTTGCTCGAATGAAATCCATCTGACTTGTTCTTGCCATTGCTACAGCTAATCGTTGGGAAGTACACCAGATGGATGTGAAGAGTGCTTTTCTTCACGATGACCTTCAGGAGGAGATCTACATGGAGCAGCCATAGGGGTTCCTTCAAGATTCTTCACTCGTGTGTCGTCTTCAGAAGTCTCTCTATGGCCTCAAACAGGCTCCTCAAACCTAGTATGCCAAGATGGACTCCTTCCTTCTATTAGTTGGGTTCACTCAGTGCCATTCTGATCCCAATGTCTACATTCTGTAGCAAGATGATTCACTCCTATTTTTGGTTCTGTATGTTGATGACTTGTTGATCACAGGGAGTTCTTCATCCACTATTGGGGCTGTTAAAACTGCCCTTCATGACAGGTTTTTGATGACTGACTTGGGCTTGTTGCATTACTTTCTCAGGATTGAGATCTACCAGTCTGCTTCTGGGATCACCATCACACAGTCCAAGTATGCTCTAGATTTGCTCTCGAGGTTTCATATGGCTGACTGTAAGCCTGCTCCGACTCCCTTCCTTTTTGGAGTCAAACTTGAGGCTCAGTTCTCCACTTGTTGACGGCACTTTATACCGATAGCTTGTTGGGAGTCTCATTTATCTGACTCATACGAGACCTGATATTTCATATGCTGTAGGCATGGTCTCTCGATTCATGCAGGAGCCTCATGAGCTGCACTGGAAAGCAACCAAGCAGATCCTTCACTACATTCAGGGTAGTCACAGTTTTGGGATTCACTATGTGGCGGGCATTGAGCTTGACTTGGTGGGCTACACAGATTTAGATTAGGCGGGTGATTCTCAGGATCGCAAGTCTACTTTAGGTTACAGCTTCTCACTTAGTTTAGGTCATGTTTGTTGGTCGAGCAAGAAGTAGTCTGCTATTGCTCTATCTTCTACTGAGGCAGAGTATCGGGAGGCTGTGAATGCCGCAACTGAGGCCATTTGTCTTCAAACTCTTCTCACTGAGTTTGGTATCCAGATCAGACGGCCATCAGTCATACTTTGTGACAACTAGAGTGCCATTCAAATCTCACAGAATCCAGTCCATCATCAGCGGACCAAACACATAGAGGTCCACATGCACTACATCCAGGAGCTCATCCATGGCCACGTCATTGACCTTCGCTATTGTCCGACTTCCGAGCAGGTTGCTGATATCTTCACCAAACCCTTCACTGAAAGCAAGTTCCTTCATTTGTGAGCTTTGCTAGGGGTGTAGGATGCTTCGTCTTCTTGGGAGCTTCTTCCTCTCACTCGGAGTCTTGACTCTCTACTTTGGGGGGGTCTCTTGTCTCTCTTTAGGGGGGAATTTTATGTACATGGGTACCTCATCAGGCTTGATTTGCCAGGACCCATTTCTACATCCACCTAAGCTTCGCTTATGAGGGGGTGTTAGTGTAGGTTTTTATTTCCTAGTGGGTTATTTATTTTTCCCTATATTCATAGGTTTTTCCTACACTTCTATTAATCTCACTTAGGTTAATAAAGCATGTCTTATTAGGTGAGTGGTTGCGAGGTGTCACCTTCCTACATGTGAGCATCCATTAGCTATCTTGGGAAGATACTTTTCTATCTTTAGTCTGATAGATGGTTGCTCTTGATTGGTCGGTGTTGCCACCTCCTCCCTCTTCCTAGTCTATATAAGCATGCTACCTAGCTTGTATTTTGTATCTTTTCCTTTTGTATCCTCTTAATTCTATTTTGCTTCTAGCATTTGCATTACTCTCTTAGAGACTAACTCTGTGTTGCTATTTTGATTTCATATCATTTGCATTCATAGTTTAGATATCTATTCTTTGCACTAGTTTTCTGGGTTAATAATCTTTTCAGATTCTAACAAGGGAGAGATAGGGAGATAGAGGTTTAGGGTTGCTTGGGTTTAGGGTCATTATTTAGGGTTTATGGTTTATGGTTTTGGGGTTAGGGGGTAAGGTTTAGAGGTTTAGGGTTTAGAGAGAGATGGAGGAGTCCGGAGGGAGAGATAGAGAGATAGAGTGTGAGGGACATGGCCAAAGACATAGGGAGAGAGATTTAGAGGTAGAGGGACAAATGTGATAGAGAGATAGGGGAGAGATAGGGAGATAGAGGCTTAGGGTTACTTGGGTTTAGGGTTTAGGGGTTTGGGGTTTAGGGTTTAGGGGTTTAGGGTTTCTCGGGTTTAGGGGTTAGGGGTTAGGGGCATTATTTAGTGTTTCGGGTTTATTGTTTAGAGGTTAGGGGTTCAGGTTTAGAGGTTTAGGGTTTATAGAGAGAGGAATGATAGGGAGATATAGAGGAGACTGAGGAGAGAGATAGGGAGACAGAGAGTGAGGCACATGGCCAAGGACATAGGGAGAGAGATTGAGAGGTAGAGGGATGATAGAGATAGGGAGATAGGGGAGAGATATGGAGATAGAGGTTTAGAGTTGATTGGATTTAGGGTTTAGGAGTTAGGGGTTAAGGTTTAGGGGCATTATTTAGGGTTTAGGATTTATGGTTTAGGGGTTAAGGTTTAAAGGTTTAGGATTTAGTGTTTAGAGAGAGAGGACCAATAGGGAGATATAGAGAGTGAGGGACATGGCCAGAGACATAGGGAGGGAGATTTAGAGGTAGAGGAACGATAGAGATAGGGAGATAGGGAGATAGAGTGTTAGGGTTGCTTGGGTTTAGTGTTTAGAGTTTAGGGGTTTGGGGTTTATGATTTAGGGGTTTAGGGTTTCTTAGGTTTAGGGTTTAGGGGTTAGGGCTTAGGGCTTAGGGGCATTATTTAGGGTTTATGGTTTAGGGGTTAGGTTTTATGGTTTAAGGGCATTATTTTATGTTGAAAGTTTCTAGGGTTGCTTGGGTTTAGGGTTTAGGAGCATTATTCAGGGTTTATGATTGCATGTGAAAAGGAGTCTCTCTCTTTCTCTAAATCCCTCAACCCTAAATAATGCCCCTAATCCCTAACCCATAACCCCTAAACCCTAAACCTCTATCTCCAAGTATCTCTCCCTTATCTCCCTCTCTCTATCATGCCTCTACCTCTCAATCTTTCTCCCTATCTCTTTCAACATCTCACTCACTCTCTATCTCCCTATCTCTCCCTCTGTCTCCTCTATCTCTCCCAATCTATCTCCTCTCTCTACCTATCTATCTCTCCCTATCTCTTACCTCTCTCTCCCCTATCATTCCTCTATCTCCCTATATCTCTCTGGACATCTCTCTCACTCTATCTCCCTATCTCTCCCCTATGTCTCCTCTATCTCTTCCTATTTATCTCCTCTCTATCTCTCTCTACCTAGCCATCTCTCCCTATCTCTCTCTCTTACCTCTCTCCCCCTATCATTCCTATATCTCCCTCTCTCTCCCTCTCCCTTATCGATGAAGGAAATGAAAACAAGAAAAATCTCTCTCTCTCTCTCTCTCTCTCTCTCTCTCTCTCTCTCTCTCTCTCTCTCTCTCTCTCTCTCTCTCTCTCTCTCTCTCTCTCTCTCTCTCTCTCTCTCTCTCTCTCTCTCTCCCCCCCCATGCACATACCCATTAGGTAGGCTATTTTGTATATGGTGGTCATATCCTTTAGGTCCAATCACCTCCAAACTTCACAAATAGATATAGAGCATAATTCTAAGCATCTTTCATAAAGACCACTTCTCTACATAGGTGCAACTAATACCACATTTTCATTGTTTTCCACATTTAATACTTATTCTTTTTCATTTTCCAAGTCCTACATGTGTCCAATTTGTATTGTTTGTCGAGTTTTTAGTCTAATTGTTAGTCCTAGCTCTCATGGATATTAAAATGTTATTATAGTTAGATTTATCCTTAGGTAACATTAATTTACACATTGTTGCACAAACAACCACACTTAAAAATAACCTTACCTAATTAAGGTTAACCTTTAAGGTTCTTTCATTTAGTGATCCTAATAGATCCAACTAGTTCAATCTTCTTATAGTCCATCCTTATCCTTCCAAGAGAGTTCATGCCATGTTAACATTGCATTATGTCCTCACATTCATCTTGCTGGTTCTAGTACTCTTTTTTTTCTAATCCTATCCCTGTATCATACTATTGTTGTTGACTTTTCTTTCCATCTTCATCATCATAGTATGAGTTATCATATTTTGAGCCTACCATTTATCCTTAACTATGTCTTGTACTTCTTCTATTCATGTCAATTTTAATGATCTCCAAATTTTTCATAAATTCTTCTCCACCAAACCCTAGACCCTCACCCAATTCCTTGATTTCCTAAGAAAAGCCCTTCCCCAAACATTATTTGATCATGTGGCTCCTTCCATCACTAGACAAGTGCCCCTACTTTCTATTATTCATCCAATACAATCCTAATGTCATATCTCATATTCCCACACCTACATTCATAGACTCCATTCCACCTATTGACACCATCATTGATAATCATTTTAAGGAGTCTCCTTTGAATAATCATTAAACCATGGATTATCCCATATCCACATCTTACACTTTCCTCACCTTTGAACCCTTAGAAGATGACATTTAGCTATCCCCACCATTACCAATCACACTTTCTAGTAATCCCACATAAGACACCTTACCCATCACTTCACCTAGGTCATCACTAATTAAATCACCTCATTACTCCATTCAACCATACCCATACCACCCCTTTCTCACTCTACAACTTGTATTAATGCATGATTCACCCCATGACATGCTACAGTTACCACAATGCCAATTCACTCTACCATCATTCTTCATATTATCTTATGAATCACCATCCTTTAGATTCCCATTCCTTGAGACATCATACCATGACACATGCCAATGAAAACAATTAAAAAACCAATGAAAAGAATTAAAAAAAACCATATTTAGAGTTTCAGGAAATGGATATCCATTTTGGGAATATTCTAGAAAAGGATATCCATTTTGGGAATATTCCAGAAACGGATATTTGTTTCCTGAAACTATAAAAATGGTTTTTTAAACCACATAATGGATATTTTTAACATGCCTATGAAAGTCAAAGTTAGCCAATTTGTAACATCCACATCCGAAATGACAAGAAGAAACTAAGGTTTTCACAACGGTAATTTTTTTTTTTACTAGTAATTACAAAAGTAACTCATTTATAAACCAATACAACATTTTTCATGTTAACATAAACATGTTCTCATTTTCATAAAGCTGAAATAAATGATATACACTAAACACTTTGTTTTCTAACAAATGAAATTTACTTGAAACATCAAATATTGGAAACATACCATTTTCATGCATCTCGATTGTCAACCCATCACGTTCAAGACTCGGCAATTCCTTAGTATTTGGAAGAGAAAGTATCTTCAAGGAGCTTAACCTCCAACCACAGACCGTCGGTCTCCCGCACTCCTTCCTAACCGAAAGTGGCCCTACCCTACTCAAGAGGATAGACTTAGGATAACCATCGGTGTTTGCCATCTGAGCTCTGGTGTTGTAACCTATGTGTCTTGTTATCGTACAGATCCCTAGATACCCTCTAGTCATGCACGACACTCCACAAGAAATGCCATCCAGTTACGGTGAACGTTCAATGCACTTGAGGATAGTACACCACCTTGGCCAAAGGATTTATATTTAGTTAGCGTTCTAAAAATGCATGAACTTGGTTCACCCACCCTACTCAACTTGAACTGGTCGAAATCCTACAGTTTTCCAATTTGTTTAATTTGAACTAATTGACGACCTTGATGACCTCAAGGATTTAGGATTCCCTCTTGTAATAGCACATGGCACAATAATTACTCTAATCGCGAGTTCATAGTTTCAAAACCCATTTTCATGTAAAAACATTGTTTATAAGCGCCCACTCCTAAGTGGTTTCTTAATCGATTACTCGGTTCCCATGTTTCTCACAACACACTCTAGAATCTCGATATATTCCCATTATTCTGAAATTCAGGGGTTCTAGACTCTTAAGGTCTGCAAATCATTACTAGAGTTGTTGCATGCAACTTAATCTAAATTCAGTATGCGGGTTTCCCACTCTACTGCTTGAAACAACATCATGACGATTCTCGATCATTACTAATGCTTTAGCTTCCTACTCCTCTTACCGTGTCATTTAGTTTCACATGATTCAAAAGATAAGGGTCAAAATAAGATATAATTGGTTTTGGAATCTTCCTTATGATAAATGGAGGTGACCATCCGTAGGATCGACCTCAACTAAAATACAAGACGATAAGGTCACTAGCTGGTTACAGCGACCTCTCCGGTTGCAAAATACACTAAAGTTTACGTCCCAAACGTGTTCTAAATTGGAGGTTTTTAAACTCCTACACTACATGCATGTGGAGCAAAATGTTTCCTTGCTGTGGAGCTATCTTTTCAAGTGTTTCAAGGGTCGTTTTGAGTTGATAAAATAGTCTTAATGGATGACCTTCGAACATACATTATTTCCAACCATTCAAAGAATGTAATTTACAATTTGCAACAAGTAATGTTCATTCCTAAATGTATGCAAAATAAAAATTGTGTTCCATCATAACGCGGTGTCTTGTATGTCAACAAGAATATAGTTTTTCGCATTTTAACAAATAGCAATCCTACCATTTCTGAGTTTTCCAATTAACAATACACAGCAATGATACCTTATCATGGATAGACAGCACACATAATTCATAATAGAATTACGTGGTCTTTCATTCTACTCATAATAAACGTATTTAACTATCGCAGTCATGAAACTTACTTTCTTACTAGACTAAATTGTGAGAAGAAGACAAAGGGAATGAACCTGTGGACGATGACGATGGTTGCTGTGGCAAACACTACTTCCCCACTTAGCTAGTCGTCCTCCTCTCTGCCTGGTAACTTCACAAAAGCTTCCACTCATGCTTTTCTGCCGTTTCTCCTCAAGATGACGATGCACTTCCACAGTTACCACTCTCACTAAACAATTCTCACACTGTCGTTTTCCTACTCTTACTCGATATCCCACTAAGCTCTCCGCCCTCTCTCTGATCAGGGCTTCTAACTAAACATCAACTATGCTCCCTTTTACATAACGTTCCTCTCTATACCCGCTATCTCTCTTTTCACTGCGTTCTCTCTATACCCGTTGTCTCTCTTTTCACAGCGTAAACAACTTCCTAAAAATTCCTCTTCCACACCCCCGCAGAATCTTTTTCTCACCTCCGCAGTTCTAACTGCCCCCGTGGATATTTCTTGCAGCAGTTACTTCTCCTCTCCCACAATGTAGACCTCTCTCCTTCGTCGTTTCTCTCCCCCACTGACGTTTCTCCCAACCAATGCTGTCGCCACTCCCATTTCCCAACTGCCTTTCTCTCCATCTCCACGGCATTATTCCCACTCAGTAATAAACCACAACCACTCAGTAGAAACTTCGCTCTACCTGCTACATTACTCATGTTTCCAAACCAATCACCGCGCCACTACACTCCTGTGGTAACTCTAAAAGGTTTATGGTTAACTCCTTGCACCATAGTAGCTAGTCGTCCTATTCACGCCATGGTGAAATTAGTTAGGCATTAAATGACAACAGAATTATGTCTAAACTCAGGGAAATTGATTTAGCTGAGAATAATCGACTACATAGACTTAAAACGCCCACAAGAGAGATTAAGGCTCCTTAGGTGACATGGCTTGTTAAAGGACATACTATTCTGTCCTTATTGAAACAAAAGGCCTCAACTACCAAAACCAACTTAATAATTGAATTGAGGAGTTAAACCTTGACATGGTGGTGGTTACGAAATGGTTTGAGCAATGTTGGAATCGAGAAGGAAAGAGAGACAAAGACTAGAAGAAAAGACTCACGCTATGAAGACAAAAATAAATTATTCCACGCTAAGGCTGTTGGATCTAGGGCATACAACTGAGAGGGGGGGTGAATCAGTTGTATAAAACTTCTTCCTCTTTCAAACACTTAATTCTCTGTTGTTAGTTAGCAGCATATCAAATACTCATCCATGGAAGCATAATACATAAACACAAGAGCAGATAAGCATCAACACATTGAACACCAAGATTTTGACGTGGAAAACCCGGTTAAGGGAAAAACCACGGGGTGATTAACCCAAGAATTATTCTCTGTTAGAAGAATAAAGAAAAATGAATGGCACATGCCAATAAGGGCTCACTGCCTGAGCACACTACTCACAAAGAGGCCCACTGCCTACAAGGAGACACACTGTCTACAAAGTGATGAAAATCATAGTCTTGAACTGGAGAATGACATCTCTACCATGTCCAGATCAGTTCCAATTAAGCCCAAAGTCTCTGCTCTTCCTTTCGCACGTTTCTTCGCTATGCCGCACTCATCCACTCACCACACTTTGAAATGAACTCACAAACTGTTATTTATACAAGACATCGACTTAGGAACAAGCATCTAAGTCGGCAAACAACCATAGGAGTATCCGCAAGATGAATAACACATCCGGTCGGCCATCACAAGAACATTCGCAGGATGAACAACTCATCCGGTCGGCTAAACAGAGCAAGAACTTCATCCGGAAGAATAACTTCAATTTCGGGCTCTACCATCAATGCAGACCAACAACACAACCTAAACATGATCCAAGAACCTTCACAAGCCTATATGAATGTCCGGATACATCCGCACTTCCTCTACTTACTGGGATCTCTTGTCTTCCTCATCCGGAACTTCAAGAACATAGTCTGTCGCCACTGTCATAATGCAAGAGGTACTTCCGGACCTCCAAATCATACAAAAATCAGGATGACACATCACAAGGACATCCCAAACACTCCGTCCAATCCGCAGATTAGGATGATACAATTCCGGACCTCACCGGACCTTTTTGTGATCCTCTATCACCTCCGGATACTTGCCGGACCCGGTTCTATACCGGCAGCCACAACTCCTTCAAATCTTCATGCGGACCTCTGAAATCTTAACTGTAGCATCTCAAGACTCATATCTACTAACCCTTTAATCCGCATCCTCCGGTTCTCATCCTATACAGTACATTTACCTTCTTCTCATCACTGTTCTTCACTGTTCCTGACTGAGGCTAATTTTCTCAATATCCTCAGCACACAGCTCATCAAATCCTTCTTGTCAATGCAATATGAGTATGTTGACATCAATGACAACACTGGCTCACCTCATACTTGCAACAATCTCCCCCTTTGTCATTGATGGCAACATATGATGTGAAAAACCATTAAGACAAGAACTTCAACTTTTCATATGTCTTCTCTTCCTTTACTGCTCCCCCTTTGATCATCAACACTTGTTTTTCACATGTCTTCTCTCCCCCTTTGACATCAATGGCAAAGGGCACATACTTGCAATTCTCATACATCAGAATCATACCAGCTGCTCCCCCTTAGTTGCAGCTCCCCATTAGTCCGGATCACAAGATATGACTGTGATAGCCACCGGACTGATGCACATCAGTGCATCTTTAGTTCATCACCGGAGGGGCCATGACCCCTAACTTCTCCCGGAGATATTCAAAAGAGTCCTTGGGAAGAGGTTTTGTAAAGATATCTGCAATCTGATCCTTGGAGGGAACATACTCCAATCTGACTTCTTCCTTGTTTACTTGTTCTCTCAGAAAGTGAAATTTGATAGATATGTGCTTAGTCTTAGAATGCAATACCGGATTCTTGGAAATATTAATTGCACTTGAATTATCACAGAAAATTGTGATAGGCTCCTCATATTCAACTTTGATGTCTCTTAGCATCTGCTTCATCCATAAGATTTGAGTGCAACTACCTGCTGCTGCAATGTATTCTGCTTCAGTTGTAGACAGAGATATTGCATCTTGTTTCTTGCTTAGCCAAGAAACCAATCTCTTCCCCAAAAAGAATGCTCCACCACTAGTGCTTTTCCGATCATCCACATCTCCTGCCCAATCTGCATCTGTGTAAGCATGAAGAGAGAAATCCAGATCTCTAGGGTACCATAGACCATACTCAGCTGTTCCTTTCAAGTACCTAAAAATTCTTTTGATTGCCATAACATGAGATTCTCTAGGATCAGCCTGGAATCTTGCCACAAGACCAACAGCCTGCATTATATCTGGTCTAGTTTGAGTGAGATACAACAATCCACCAATCATTGATCTATACTTTGTCTGATCTGCTTTTGGAGAATCATCATCTTTGCTTAGCTTACATCCGGTTGCCATAGGAGTGTTCATTGGCTTTGAGTCTTCCATACCAAATTTCCTTAACAATTCTTTCACATATTTGGTCTGAGAAATGAAGATCCCTTCTTTTGTTTGAGTAATTTGCAGTCCCAAGAAGAAATTCATTTCACCAAGCATAGACATTTCAAACTCACTTTTCATCTGATTAGCAAAAGTTTTGCACATACTATCTCTTCCTCCAAAAATGATATCATCCACAAACACTTCAACAATCAGAATGTTTTCATGATCAATTTTGAAATATAAGTTACTGTCAGCAGTACCTTTGTTGAATCCAATCTGCACAAGATGCTTATCCAACCTTTCATACCATGCTCTTGGGGCTTGCTTCAATCCATACAAAGCTTTCTTCAACTTGCAGACCATATCATTATTATCAGACAATTGAAATCCATCTGGTTGTTCAATGTAGACTTCTTCTTCCAGATCACCATTTAGGAAGGCAGACTTGACATCCATCTGATATACCTTGAAGTCTTTGAAGGCAGCAAATGCAAGAAGTAATCTGACTGCTTCAATTCTTGCCACCGGAGCAAAAGTCTCTTCAAAGTCAATTCCTTCTATTTGAGAGTAGCCTTTGCAGACCAATCTAGCTTTGTTTCTGATTACTTCACCAGCTTCATTTAGTTTGTTCCGGAAGACCCACTTGGTTCCAATTACATTCCTGTCTCTAGGTCTGGGAACAAGATCCCAAGTATGATTTTTCTCAATTTGCATCAATTCATCTTCCATTGCTTTGGTCCAGTTTTCATCATTGCAGGCTTCATCTATTGTTTTAGGTTCAATCTTTGAAATCAGACAACATTCATTCTGATTTTGAGCAATATTCCTTCTAGTTTGTACACCTTTGCTTCTGTCACCTATGATCTGATCTTCAGAGTGATTCAGTCTTACATACCTTGGAATTTTGGGAGTATCCAGCACTGCTGTTTCTTGATCAGGCTCATTCAAACCTATCTCTTCTTCCTGATTTACCGGATCAGGCTGACTCTGTCTCACCGGAGAGGATTGAGGTCCTTGAACACTGTCTTGGTCATCTTCATCAAACTCATAAAATCTTGAAGGTTTCTCAATCCCTTCATCAACTTTCACATTGGTGCTTTCTATCATCTTCCTCAATCTCTTATTGTAACACCGGTATGCTTTGCTTTGAGTGGAGTAGCCCAAGAAAATTCCTTCATCACTTCTAGCATCAAACTTTCCTAGATCTTCATCTCTTTTAATATAACACTTGCTACCAAATACTCTGAAATATTTCACAGTAGGAGTGATGCCAAACCAGAGTTCATAGGGGGTCTTACCGGTGTTGTTTCTGATTTGAACTCGATTGAGAGTGTAGACTGCAGTGCTGATAGCTTCTTTCCAAAACATTTGAGGAACATTTGCTTCCAACATCATTGTCCTAGCAGCTTCCTGGATGGTCCGGTTCTTTCTCTCAACTACTCCATTCTGCTGTGGAGTCTTAGGAGCAGACAACTGTCTCCTTATACCCTGTTTCTCACAAAAGTCAATGAACTCACCAGATGTAAATTCACCACCTCTATCAGACCTTAGACACTTTAGTTTCAATCCGGTTTGATTCTCCACCATAGCTTTGAAGATTTTGAACTTCTCAAAAGCTTCTGATTTTTCTTTTAGAAAGGTAACCCACATCATCCGGGAATGATCATCAATTAACAACATGAAATATCTATCACCCTGCAGACTCTTGATTCTTGTCAGACCACATAGATCAGTATGTACTAATTCCAACAATCCGGTAGAAGACTGATCTTTGCTTTTGAAAGAGACTCTGCTTTGTTTACCTAACTGACATTCTTTACACACACTATTTGTAGGTTTCATCAACTTTGGAAGATCTCTCACAGCCTGAGTATTGCTTATCTTGATGATGTTATCAAAATTTACATGACACATTCTTCTATGCCACAACCAACTCTGATCAATTTGAACAAACAAACTTTTATTTGAACCAACCAGATGAAAGATGTTACCTCTTGTCTGAGTACCGGATGCAATTTCAGTTCCGGAGCTTGTAAAGATTCTGCATTTTCCATTCTTGAACCGGAGATCATAGCCTTTGTCCACTAACTGACCAACACTGAGAAGATTGTGCTTCAATCCTTCAACATACAGTACATTTCCTGTTTTGCTCTTACCATCAAAGGAAATAGTTCCCCTACCTCTGATTCTGCCAGCAGAATTGTCACCAAACTTTACCATTCCTCCTTCATATCTTTCCAAATCTAAGAACTTATTCTTGTCACCAGTCATATGGTGAGAACATCCACTGTCAATAACCCAATCATCCTTTTCTTCCACTTGAGCAGCCAAGGCTTTTTCAACAACTTTGTGATTGACAGATTCAGAGAGTATTGAATCTTCTTCCTTGATGGCTATAAACACCCACTCATTTCCGGATTTGCTTCCTAGTTCTGATTCATCATCTGTTACTCCTTCATTGTCATCTTCTTCATGAACATAATAGCAATTCTTTTGAAACCTTTGTCTATGAGTATTAGATCTTGCAGATCTCTCCGGACATCTTGAGGCAAAATGACCAATCTTATTGCAGTTGAAACACTTAAAGGGTAGTTTTCCTTCATACTTACCGGATCCTCTTGGCAGTCTCTTTGCAATGAGGGCTTCAAGTTGAGCTGTTTCTGCTTCTTCTTCTTCCATGTCTCTTCTTGCTTGATCATACCATGACATTTTCCTTGATGAGTTTTCACCCGGATCAAATCTCTGTTTGCCTTTCACATAGGCACTGGCTTTGAAGGCAGATTCAGTCTTGGGAGGATCATCTCCAAACTCGGTCATTTCAAATGCAGCTAGTTTGCCAGCCAGTTGTTCTCTTGTGACAGTTGTGTGGGCTCTGAATTCATCAATGGCAACAACTTTGATTTTGTAGGCAGCAGGAAGGGATCTTAGGATTTTGCAGACAATCTCATTTTCATCTAAAGTTCCACCAGCATTTCTGATTCCACATACCAGCTCATTTACTCTTGGCATAAAGGTAGTGATGTTTTCATCGTCTCTCATTTTCAATCTTTCAAATTTCCCTTTCAGACTTTGCAACCTTGCACTTTTGACAAACTCATCTCCTTCATACAGAAGTTCCAGTTTAGTTAGGATCTCATATGCAGTTGGTAGGTCAATGACATTCGAGAGATCTGAGTCATTCAATGCGCTTAGAAGAGCTTCCTTGGTCCGCAGATTGTTTTCAGCTTCTGTGATTTCATTCAGAGTTGTCGGACCACCTTGTGGAGGTATATATGGTTTTGAAATCATAGCCAAGTATGCTTTTCCCATACATTCCAAGTGACACTTCATGCGACCTTTCCAGAGAGTGAAGTTGGTTCCATCGAACTTCGGACTATCCTTCTTATATGACGACATCCTGGATCTCCTCAAGTGGTTAAGCTCCTATCAGAGGAACTTAGCTCTGATACCAATTGTTGGATCTAGGGCATACAACTGAGAGGGGGGGTGAATCAGTTGTATAAAACTTCTTCCTCTTTCAAACACTTAATTCTTTGTTGTTAGTTAGCAGCATATCAAATACTCATCCATGGAAGCATAATACATAAACACAAGAGCAGATAAGCATCAACACATTGAACACCAAGATTTTGACGTGGAAAACCCGGTTAAGGGAAAAACCACGGGGTGATTAACCCAAAAATTATTCTCTGTTAGAAGAATAAAGAAAAATGAATGGCACATGCCAATAAGGGCTCACTGCCCGAGCACACTGCTCACAAAGAGGCCCACTGCCTACAAGGAGACACACTGTCTACAAAGTGATGAAAATCACAGTCTTGAACTGGAGAATGACATCTCTACCATGTCCGGATCAGTTCCAATTAAGCCCAAAGTCTCTGCTCTTCCTTTCGCACGTTTCTTCGCTATGCCGCACTCATCCACTCACCACACTTTGAAATGAACTCACAAACTGTTATTTATACAAGACATCGACTTAGGAACAAGCATCTAAGTCGGCAAACAACCATAGGAGTATCCGCAAGATGAATAACACATCCGGTCGGCCATCACAAGAACATTCGCAGGATGAACAACTCATCCGGTCGGCTAAACAGAGCAAGAACTTCATCCGGAAGAATAACTTCAATTCCGGGCTCTACCATCAATGCGGACCAACAACACAACCTAAACATGATCCAAGAACCTTCACAAGCCTGTATGAATGTCCGGATACATCCGCACTTCCTCTACTTACTAGGATCTCTTGTCTTCCTCATCCGGAACTTCAAGAACACAGTCTGTCGCCACTGTCATAATGCAAGAGGTACTTCCGGACCTCCAAATCATACAAAAATCAGGATGACACATCACAAGGACATCCCAAACACTCCGTCCAATCCGCAGATTAGGATGATACAATTCCAGACCTCACCGGACCTTTTTGTGATCCTCTGTCACCTCCGGATACTTGCCGGACCCGGTTCTATACCGGCAGCCACAACTCCTTCAGATCTTCATGCGGACCTCTGAAATCTTAACTGTAGCATCTCAAGACTCATATCTACTAACCCTTTAATCCGCATCCTCCGGTTCTCATCCTATACAGTACATTTACCTTCTTCTCATCACTGTTCTTCACTGTTCCTGACTGAGGCTAATTTTCTCAATATCCTCAGCACACAGCTCATCAAATCCTTCTTGTCAATGCAATATGAGTATGTTGACATCAATGACAACACTGGCTCACCTCATACTTGCAACAAAGGCTACAAATCGACATTCATCAATCTACGCGAAAAGAATAACTTCACAACACAAGTTTGACGCATTTTACGACAATCACGACGGATTGATCGTAACACGAACGAGTTCTTACAACGTTAGACGCACAAAACTGACTTCTCGCGTTTTTTTGATTACAAGACATGATTTACAATTTCACCACAAAATGGTTCACTAATACTTATAAATGAAAATATTAAACGTCTATATAAGTCGACTTGCTATTATGGACTTACGATGCCATCGACGACTCTAAGATTCTACAAGATGATTTTTGACTAGGATGTTATACTTTATCCTTTGACGTCGACATCTAGTTACTAATCCCAACCAACAAACAAGACTAACTGGTTGGTTTCAAGGTTTATCTACCTATTTGGCGATCTCAGTAACAAACACCCATGGTTAATTTCCAGAGTCTATACTCTCTCTCGAAGATACTTTCTCTTCCGTCGAACACGGTCCACCTGTTCCTGCATTGACAGACTCGCATACAATTTTGTGGTCAAAGCATCTATGATCCAAATATAATATATTCAAACATCATTGCATTTATTATAAAGACATTTAGTCTACAAATCACCTTGATCGTAATCAATAGATTCCACAATTTCATATAACAACTTTGTAAGATAAATTGTCAGTTTTCTTGTCGTTCTCAACATAGTAATTTACTAAAATTTGCAAGAAAGTAAATAGCATAATTGTTTTCAAAAGGAGGGATGTAACATATCCTTCCCCTTTAAAAATCATCGTCCCCGATGATTAAGTTTATCAAGCAAAAACTTAAACTTAAATTAAACTTTCTATAATGCAACATTAATGTCTTTAAAAAGTTTTGGAAATCTTAGATAAATGTCTTTGTAGTCTTCCCAAGTGGCGCTATCCTCGCCATATTGGTCCCACTATATTTTGCATTGCAAAACTTCTCGATTAAGTAAACGAAGTTTACGCATTTCGAGCACCTTGAGTGGCTCGATCACAACCACCCCGGGTTCTTGCATCTGTAAGGAATTCCAATTAAGGATGTGGTTATTACCTACAAAATATTTCTTTAAATACGAAACATGAAAAACATTATGCATCTTAGACAAGGCTGGAGGTAGAGCAACTTTGTAGGCAACCGGATTGATAATCTCAAGAACTTCGAAAGGTCCGACATAACGAGGAGCCAATTTCGAAGATTTACCAAACTTAATAGAACTCTTTTGGGGTTTCACCTGCAAAAGCACCTTCTCGCCAACAGAGAAGTGTCTAGGCACTCGCTTGCGATCTGCATAACTCTTTTGCCTATCATTGGCTTCTGCCAATCTCTTCCTAATCACTTTAACTTTTTCTTCCATATCAGCAAGCATTTCAGGTCCAATGCTTATCCTATCTTCCAGCTTATCCCAGCTTATAGGAGTTCGGCATTTCCTTCCATATAATGCTTCAAATGGCGCCATCTTAATGGCAGAATGATAGGAGTTGTTATAGGCAAATTCAACAAGAGGTAAATATTCCTCCCATCTATATTGCTGATCCATGCAATACATTCTCAAAAGGTCTTCCAATACCTGGTTCACTCTTTCTGTCTGTCCATCAGTTTCGGGATGATAAGCAGTACTTACATTCAGTTTAGTCCCTAATACAGAAAATAAGGTTTTCCAAAACTGTGAAGTTATCTGAGCATCTCTATCAGATATTATCTTTTCAGGTACCCCATGCAACCTGAAAATTTCTTGCATAAATTTTCGAGCCAAAAGATGTGCTCCATCTGTCAAGTTTCCCGGTATGAAATGTGCACCCTTGGTTAGTTTATCCACAACAACCAATATTGCATCATGCCTATTCTTAGACATTGGCAACCCCTGGACAAAATCCATACTAATAACTTGCCATTTCCATTCCGGAATATCGTGTGGGTACAACAACCCAGCAGGATGTTGGTGTTCTGCCTTCACTCTCTGACACTCCAAACAACTAGCTACAAACTTTGCAGCATCACTTTTCATTCCCTTCCAGAAATATAACTACTTGACATCAGCTAACAGTTTTGTTACACCAGGGTGTCCAGAGTAAGGAGCACAGTGAACTTCCTTCCACACAAGGTTTCTAAGTTCCTCTGAATCAGGGACATAAATTCTTCCCTTGAATCTCAGCAATCCATTGGATTCAAAACTAAATCTGTCATATCTAGGGTCCTTAGGGTTGAGGTGCAGAGCCTGTTTCACTTGTTCATAATACTCATCCCCAGATAAGTTTTGCAATACTAAATCTTTAAAGTTAGCATGTATGGAGATTATAGAGGCTATGTGCCTTCTTCTACTTAAGGCATCTGCTACTCGATTTTCCTTGCCCTTGATATAAGAAATTTCAAAGTCATAATCTGATATTAGTTCCAGCCATCTCCTTTGCCTTGCATTGAGATTAGGTTGTGTGAATATGTAGCGAAGGCTTTGGTGATCAGATTTCAAAATAAAAGTCCTTCCCAACAAGTAATGTTGCCACATCTGAAGGGCGTAAACCACTGCTGCCATCTCTAAGTCATGAGGAGCGTAGTTCTGCTCATAATTTTTCAGCTTCCTTGACTCATAGGCTACTACTCTGCCATCTTGCATAAGCACACCTCCCAATCCTTCCCCCGAGGCATCAGTGATAACCTCAAACTCTCCCTCTGGATCAGGAACTTTCAGAATTGGAGCGGTTGTTAATTTTTCTTTTAACAAGTCAAAAGCCTTTTGACATTCATCCGTCCACACAAACCTTTTTCCTTTTCTCTGCAAAGAGGTAATAGGACTAGCAATGCTTGAGAAATTTGACACGAATTTCCTGTAATACCCTGCCAAACCCATGAAACTTCAGACTTCTGACACATTGGTAGGTTCAGGCCATTCCATAATAGCTTTTATTTTGGCCGGATCAACTGATATCCCATCGGCTGATATTATGTGCCCTAAATACTGTACCTCTTTCTGAAAGAAAGTGCACTTGGAGAGTTTCGCATACAGCTTATGTTCTCTTAATCGTTGCAACACTATTTGAAGATGTTGTGCATGCTCCTCTTCATCCTTGGAATAGATCAGAATATCATCAATGAAGACTAGTACAAACTTATCGAGACAATCTCTGAATACGCTATTCATGAGATTCATGAAAGCAGCAGGTGCGTTGGTCAATCCAAACGGTAACACCGTGAACTCGTAATGACCATACCTCGTTCTAAAAGCTGTCTTGGGAATGTCTTCGTCTTTCAACCTCAACTGATGGTAACCAGATCTCAGATCTATCTTGGAAAAGACTGCTGCGCCACGCATTTGGTCAAATAGATCATCAATTCGTGGCAAGGGATACTTGTTCTTTATAGTTGCCTTATTAAGCATCCTATAGTCTATACACAGCCTAAGAGTTCCATCTTTCTTTTTGACAAAGATAATCGGGGCTCCCCACGGTGATACACTTGGCCTAATCAAATTCTTAGACAAAAGCTCCTACAACTGAGCTTTTAATTCCATAAGTTCAGTGGTAGTCATACGACACGGAGCTTTAGAGATTGGCTCCAATCCTGGTTTAATATCTATACCAAAGTCAAATGTTCTCCTCGGAGGCAAGCCGGGTAACTCCTCGAGAAATACGTCTCTAAAGTTGCACAGAAATGGATATCTTTCCTCAAAAGATTGCTTCTCTGAGGTTTCCTCTACTAGGTCCATCTTAACTCTAAAAAGTTGACACCCCTTTCGCCTAGCCCGCTTAAGTTGTTTTGATGAAATGGATCTAACCTTTATTTCCCTCTGAATTCCTTGGAGATTTACAGTTTTGCCCATCTCATCCAGACACTCAGTGGTTTTATGAAAATAATCTACTTTGGCTCGATGTTTCCACAACTAGCTCATTCCTAAGATGACATCGTAGGACCCTAAAGGCGCTATGTACAAGTTTGCCTCAGTGGTGAAGTTAGAAACATCAATCCTAGCTTCGAACAAACATTGCTCTACCTGAGCCTTTGAATTATTTGCATACTCTACTGTCCAAGGTTTTGACATAAAGCTAGCTTTTCTAGAAAATTTACTTAGAACTCTAGGTGACACAAAATTTTCTATTGCACCAGTATCAAATAGAATAGAAACAGGAACTCCAAATAAGGTACCTGTCATCTCAATAGGAGTGATCTGATACTCTGCTTGCCGATTGTCAAGAGCGGCATGAATCCTTTGCTGAAAGGCTTCCTGTTGTGAAGGAAGCTCCGTGTTCCTAAGTCTCCCATTCGGCTTCTTGTTGGGACAACGATTGGCATAATGATCACCTCCACAAGAAAAACATCCTCCTATAGGTCCTCGCTTCTTAGATGGCGTACTTGCAGAATCACCATTCTTTTTAAAATTTGTATTTCTCTTAAAATCTTCGCCTCTACGCTCATTACCAAAACCTCCTTGATTCTTTCGATTTCCCTTATCAAACCTCCTGATTCCATATCCCTTATCGTTTTTCCTTTTAAAAGACTGATCATTGAAGTTCTTATCAAACTTCTTGCATTTCTTGTCACGGTAAGCGGAGATAGACTTAATCTTCTGCTCCTATTTTATTGCCTTTTCATAAACTTGATCCATTGTGCTTGGACCATGCACCTCCACTTCATCACCGATCTGAGGGTTGAGTCCCATGATGAACTTTCTGATTTAGAACCTTTCGTCCTTTTGATATTGGGGAACATACTTCAGAAGCCTAGTGAATTTTTCTGTGTACTCGACCACAGATAGTTCACCTTGCCTGAGGTTTTGGAAATCCGTTAGCTTCTGATCAAAATACAACTATGGTAACCACTATTTTTGGAATAGTTCCACGAACTCATCCCATGTCACCTTCAAGGGACTTAATTCCAACTCCATTTTCTTGTTCATCCACCAAGTGGACGCTTCCCCAGACAGCTGATAGGCTCCCCACACGGCTTTAGTAACCTCAGAGTAGTTTCTGATCTCAAAATATTTCTCCATTTCAGTCAACCATGTTTCAGCTGCATCTCCAGTTTTCGTTCCATCGAACTTTGGAGGGTTAACCTTCTTCATATCTTTAGATAACTCTAAGGCAAGTTTATCCTTGGTTCTTCTTTGGGCTTCACTGTCATCCGGATGTTCACTTGACGCGCCATTTTCCCAATGCTTACTCTTGCTTGTGAAGTGTGAGTTCTCGTTTCCATCCTCTGTGTTACCAGTTTCATCTATTTTCTTCTCTAGTTTGTTCAACCTTTCCTTGGTTTCAGTGAGCATGTTGAGGATCCTATCCAACTTGTCAGTGGAGTTTTCCCGAGAGTTATGACCTTCCTGATCTTCCCCCTCATTAAACCCTGATTGGTCCATGCTAGTTTAATCTCACACCTATTTAAACATATACTAATCAGTTTCGCCCTTATTAAATTAAACACCATCAAAAGAACACAACATTTGATCATATTCATAATTGCTCTCAAACCAAAATTTTGTCTTTATTCATTTTGCAAAATTGTTTCAACATCATTAGAGATAGACAAATCTCTTGTTTCTACATAGTGTTATCTAGTGGAGTGTAACCTTCGGATTCATTGTCCGACACATAATCACGAGGTATATACCCCTCAGGCTCACTATCAGAAGATATCTCAATAATCTCAGCTCTAGGCATTATACGCGGATCTCTAGTGATCATGGGTATAGTACTAGGTACAATCTCAGGTACACTAACAGGTACACTATCAGTTTCAATCCAGGAGCAACGGTTGATCATGGTTCGAACCGCCATCTCTGCTCCCTCTAGGAGTTCTCTCCTCACTCGCTTAAGTCGTGACATTGCATTGGCTAAGGTTTCCACATCATCAAGCCAAATGTCATTCTCATCATTGGTTTTCTCTATGGTCTTGACCATCGCAAGTCGTTTCTGCTTAGCTTGCAGATAACGCTTCTTACCCGCGAAGGATTTTCTTGCAGTTCTCTTGGTGTATGCCATCCTGGCACAGTAAACCAAATCATTAGCTACCCGCATAATGATGATTTCCTAATCAGGTTAGTGGACTCATCAGCCCTAGTGCTGAACCAACTTGGCTCTGATACCATATGTAACATCCACATCCGAAATGACAAGAAGAAACTAAGGTTTTCACAACGGTAATTTTTTTTTTACTAGTAATCAATTACAAAAGTAACTCATCTATAAACCAATACAACATTTTTCATGTTAACATAAACATGTTCTCATTTTCATAAAGCTGAAAGAAATGATATACACTAAACACTTTGTTTTCTAACAAATGAAATTTACTTGAAACATCAAATATTGGAAACATACCATTTTCATGCATCTCGATTGTCAACCCATCACATTCAAGACTCGGCAATTCCTCAGTATTTGGAAGAGAAAGTATCTTCAAGGAGCTTAACCTCCAACCACAGACCGTCGGTCTCCCGCACTCCTTCCTAACCGGAAGTGGCCCTACCCTACTCAAGAGGATAGACTTAGGATAACCATTGATGTTTGCCATCTGAGCTTTGGTGTTGTAACCTACGTGTCTTGTTATCGTATAGATCCCTAGATACCCTCTAGTCATGCACGACACTCCACAAGAAATGCCATCCAGTTACGGTGAACGTTCGATGCACTTGAGGATAGTATACCACCTTGGCCAAAGGAATTGTATTTAGTTAGCATTCTAAAAACGCATGAACTTGGTTCACCCACCCTACTCGACTTGAACTGGTCGAAATCCTATAGTTTTCCAATTTGTTTAATTTGAACTAATTCACGACCTTGATGACCTCAAGGATTTAGGATTCCCTCTTGTAATAGCGCATGGCGCAATAATTACTCTAATCCCGAGTTCATAGTTTGAAAACCCATTTTCATGTAAAAACATTGTTTATAAGCGCCCACTCCTAAGTGGTTTCTTAATCGATTACTCGGTTCCCATGTTTTTCACAACACACTCTAGAATCTCGATATATTCCCATTATTCTGAAATTCAGGGGTTCTAGACTCTTAAGGTCTGCAAATCATTACTAGAGTTGTCACATGCAACTTAATCTGAATTCAGTATGCGGGTCTCCCACTCTACTGCTTGAAACAACATCATGACGATTCTCGATCATTACTAATGCTTTAGCTTCCTACTCCTCTTACCGTGTCATTTAGTTTCACATGATTCAAAAGATAAGGGTCAAAATAAGATATAATTAGTTTTGGAATCTTCCTTATGATAAATGGAGGTGACCATCCGTAGGATCGACCTCAACTAAAATACAAGACGATAAGGTCACTAGCTGGTTATAGCAACCTCTCCGGTTGCAAAATACACTAAAGTTTACGTCCCAAACGTGTTCTAAATTGGAGGTTTTTAAACTCCTACACTACATGCATGTGGAGCAAAATGTTTCCTTGCTGTGGAGCTATCTTTTCAAGTGTTTCAAGGGTCGTTTTGAGTTGATAAAACAGTCTTAATGGATGACCTTCGAACATACATTATTTCCAACCATTCAAAGAATGTAATTTACAATTTGCAACAAGTAATGTTCATTCCTAAATGTATGCAAAATAAAAATTGTGTTCCATCATCACGCGGTGTCTTGTATGTCAACAAGAATACAGTTTTTCGCATTTTAACAAACAGCAATCCTACCATTTCTGAGTTTTCCAATTAACAATACACAGCAATGATACCTTATCATGGATAGACAGCACACAGAATTCATAATAGAATTACGTGGTCTTTCATTCTACTCATAATAAACGTATTTAACTATCGCAGTCATGAAACTTACTTTCTTACTAGACTAAATTGTGAGAAGAAGACAAAGGGAATGAACCTGTGGACGATGACGGTGGTTGCTATGGCAAACACTACTTCCCCACTTAGCTAGTCGTCCTCCTCTCTGCCTGGTAACTTCACAGAAGCTTCCACTCGTGCTTTTCTGTCGTTTCTCCTCAAGACGACGATGCACTTCCACAGTTACCACTCTCACTAAACAATTCTCACACTGTCATTTTCCTACTCTTACTCGATATCCCACTAAGCTCTCCGCCCTCTCTCTGATCAGGGCTTCTAACTAAACATCAACTATGCTCCCTTTTACACAGCGTTCCTCTCTATACCCGCTATCTCTCTTTTCACCGCGTTCTCTCTATACCCGTTGTCTCTCTTTTCACAGCGTAAACAACTTCCTAAAAATTCCTCTTCCACACCCCCACAAAATCTCTTTCTCACCTCCGCAGTTCTAACTGCCCCCGTGGATATTTCTTGCAGCAGTTACTTCTCCTCTCCCACAACGTAGACCTCTCTCCTCCGTCATTTCTCTCCCCCACCGACGTTTCTCCCCACCAATGCCGTTGCCACTCCCATTTCCCAACTGCCTTTCTCTCCATCTCCATGGCATTATTCCCACTCAGTAATAAACCACAACCGCCCAGCAGAAACTCTGCTCTACCTGCTACATTACTCATGTTTCCAAACCAATCACCACACCACTACACTCCCGTGGTAACTCTAAAAGGTTTATGGTTAACTCCTTGCACCATAGTAGCTAGTCGTCCTATTCACGCCATGGCGAAATTAGTTAGGCATTAAATGACAACAGAATTATGTCTAAACTCAGGGAAATTGATTTAGCTGAGAATAATCGACTACATAGACTTAAAACGCCCACAAGAGAGATTAAGGCTCCTTAGGTGACATGGCTTGTTAAAGGACATACTATTCCATCCTTATTGAAACAAAAGGCCTCAACTACCAAAACCAACTTAATAATTGAATTGAGGAGTTAAACCTTGACATGGCGGTGGTTACGAAATGGTTTGAGCAATGTTTGAGTCGAGAAGGAAAGAGAGACAAAGACTAGAAGAAAAAACTCACGCTACAAAGACAAAAATAAATTATTCCATGCTAAGGCTACAAATCGACATTCGTCGATCTACGCAAAAAGAATAACTTCACAACACAAGTTCGACGCGTTTTACGACAATCACGACGGATTGATCGTAACACGAACAAGTTCTTACAACGTTAGACATACAAAATCGACTTCTCACATTTTTTCGATTACAAGACATGATTTACAATTTTGCCACAAAATGGTTCACTAATACTTATAAACGAAAATATTAAACATCTATATAAGTCGACTTGCTATTATGGACTTACGACGCCATCGACGACTCTAAGATTCTACAAGACGACTTTCGACTAGGATGTTATACTTTATCCTTTGACGTCGACATCTAGTTACTAATCCCAACCGACAAACAAGACTAACTGGTTGGTTTCAAGGTTTATCTACCTGTTTGGCGATCTCAGTAACAAACACCCATGGTTAATTTCCAGAGTCTATACTCTCTCTCGAAGATACTTTCTCTTCCGTCGAACTCGGTCCACTTGTTCCTGCATCGACAGACTCGAATACAATTTTGTGGTCAAAGCATCTATGATCCAAATATAATATATTCAAACATCATTGCATTTATTATAAAGACATTTAGTCTACAAATCACCTTGATCGTAATCAATAGATTCCGCAATTTCATATAACAACTTTGTAAGATAAATTGTCAGTTTTCTTGTCGTTCTCAACATAGTAATTTACTGAAATTTCCAAGAAAGTAAATAGCATAATTGTTTTCAAAAGGAGGGATGTAACACAATTCATGAATTTGGCTAAGTAAAGACGCATTTTTTTTCCATTGCCACTGTTTGGCCCACAATGATCCTACACATACCCTATTATTCAAAAATATATGTTTGGGTCATTACAATAGCATTAGATCTTTAATCTTTCCATCCTATAGTGTAAATTAAATGGTTGATTCTTCCCAGTAAAAGAGAGATTTGGTATCAGAGAAGGGAGCAAAGGAATTTGCAAGCACACAAACTAGTTAAAAATAATATATGGTGGAAGGGGAAAGAGGAAAGCACAAGTTAACATATGAAGAAAGAGAAAAATTCTTCTAGGAGAATGTGATTAGAATGCATCAAAGACAATCTATGGATTGATAGACGACAAAATTATCCAAGATCAGCAAGCGAGAACAAATATGAACTTCCACAAAGCATAAGCACATAAAAGCCAAAATGTATAATCAAGAGTTTACACCAAGAGTTGATGAAAACGTACAAAGATCCTTGCTTATATAGGCAAGGGGAAGGAGGTGAGAAGGAGACAACAAACTATGACTAACCCTCTATGTGATGAACACATGTGTGCACAAGTGGAGGGTGATGGACATATGTCTCCAACCTCCCATAAGGTGAGGAGAGAATATCTCCAACCTCTAATGATGTGAAGTGTCAAAATGCCTAACCTCATGTGAGCACATGTCGTGAGACAAAAAAGTGACTAACCTCAAAAGTGAACTTAACCTTTAATGTTAAGGTTAAGTTAGACCTAGCCACTAAGTGTGACTCAAGCCTAGGTGTGGGTTAGGATAAACCCTACACTCTAACACCCCCCTTAAGTTATACTTAGGGAGTAGAAATACAAAGATGATGATGGGTCCTGGCTACTAGGCCATGTTAGATACAAACA
Source organism: Cunninghamia lanceolata (assembly GCA_027924645.1). NCBI lineage: Eukaryota > Viridiplantae > Streptophyta > Pinopsida > Cupressales > Cupressaceae > Cunninghamia > Cunninghamia lanceolata. The sequence continues at coordinate 10,536,267 of BSBN01000870.1, read as the reverse complement.
ACTTTCACAAAAGGTGGAGAAAAGGAGAAAACCCAATGGGAACAAAAGTCCTCTCCAAAAGAGAAAAGATGCATGAAAATAATGTACAAGTGAGCAAGAAGAGTGATATATGGAGGAATTAGAACCCCCCAAGGACTACTTCTAACACATAAGTACATGAAATATTCCCCCCATAGGAGAGAGAAGAGAGAAGGTCATGTGACCCCCCCAGAAACTATGAAGTGATGAACTCCATGTGCAGAAATGCTTCCTCCCAAAACTGGTAATAGAAGAGAAACCATGCAGCCTCCCCTCAAAATACCTCCTATAGTGCTAGTAGATGCACGGCATTGGATGCTAAAGATGATCCACAAATGCTGAACAACATTTCTCCCCTTAGGAAGAAATCAAACCATAGAAGTGTGCATAAGATCTTCCCATTCCAGATAGGAACATACAGGAAGAATGATGAATGTCTCTGAATGTCGCACATGATCCAAAGACAATGATGATGCCCATGATGTCTTTGAAGAATGATCAATGATCTCCAAGCCAATGTTGTCATTTGATGAAGATGCGAGAACAGGGACCATAGATGTACAGTGAAAGGTGAACTTATGTGAATCTAATACTTCTGTAGAAGGTGTCAAACTAGATGATGACGAAGTCTAATATGTAGACTCATATGTATCTACAAAATCAGTCACTATATAAGCTGAAATAGGTAAGGCATGAACAAGTATATCTGAAGACAATGGTGATGCAACTTCATCGAAGCTAACATCGAAGAGAAGACGAATGTCCTCAATGATGTTTCCTAAATCTGCAATGTGGGACTCTACAAAAAGATAGGAAATGTCAGGTAGATATGTATCCCAATGTGGTGGATCTAGAACAACGATGATGATGTTCTGATGAAAGGAATCACTGAAAGTCATCCTGAATGAAACATCAGGGGGTGATTTTGTAGTCTTACAAAACATCAAAAAGAGTACGTGAGAGAAATAAGGATAGAGTGCATCCCCATGTTGAGTTGTCCCACAATAAGTACATTTGATTTTGCAACATGTAGACATGGTAAAATGTGCAAAAGATCAAATGCAAAAAGCCCCCCTGAAACTGCTACAAGAGAAACCCCCCCAAATTTTGGCGCTTTATAACTAAGTGTGTTTTACAAAATAAATTTGACCAATGCGTGGAGAATGAAAAACCATTCACTTTTGCAAAAAGCGGTGCTCAATTTCAAGCTACCAAGCAAAAGTTATGAAGTAGTCAATTTCCCACAAAAATGGCCTAATTTAATTAACTGCACTTGAAAAGCAAAAAAGAAACCTATCAAATAGGTGAATTTGCCCTTCCAACCACTCATTGGAATCAGGGTGAAATGAAGAATACAAATATTTGATACGTGAGGGGGAATTGACCACCTGCCAACCCAGGCCTCACCCTTCGTCTTCGACAAGCAGATAGTCAAGGTTTGAAAAACCTTAAATACCTTAAATATTCTTCCACTAAAGGATTACAATATATGTTATTATTACATAAAGAGTATCACCATGACATAAACTCTTACCTATAGACAGTTAACCTGTAGTAATTACAATAAATGTTACTCTCAACAGTATAACAAAAATGTTATTGTAACAACTAATGCTAGAGGGTTAAAAGTCATAATGATAACAAACCTATAAAATAGAACATTAAATGTTGGATAACAATAATATGAAATCTTATCATCAAGTGAAGAAACAAACTCAAACAACACTACAAAATCTCTGGCGCCTCCCACAAAATCTGACCATGACTAACAACCATTAATTAAAGAGAAACTAATTGAGTAAGCTGAGCCAACAGAAGAAAACAACCATAATGAATATCTGCGATCTATCTGGAGTCTTGGTCAGCTAGAATGGATAGAGAGTCCTCAAAGATTGGGCGAAGTCTATTCCTTTCATTGAAATTTGCAGTGGTGGGTTTGAATGGCAGATAACAGAGAGCATTCTAGTGGAAAATAAGAATGGAAACTCTATTGAAAGTGTGAGATCTTCTGGTCATTGATATGGGAGATCAAATCCTGGCACAGAAGCCTGAAATTGGGCGGTTTGGAGACACCTAAGAATACGCCAAGGCAAGCAAACTTTAGACAAACCAAAACTGTAGCTTGGCTAAATGAAATGGTGACGTGCATATCCAATGTGTGGAAACCACCACAAATGGAGATGCTGAGGCCACCAGGCTATTAAAAGGCTCGCAGAAACTGTGAACATCAAAGAGTGCTAGTGTTTGGCAAAGTGAGAAAGCCGAACAATGATCTGGAACAAGGCTAAAAACACACAGGGATGTCCAAGAAAACTAGGGCTCGATCACCAAATGCAGGGCCAAGAATGACCAGAGGCTGAAATAATGTGAACAATGATTCTTGAAGGGCCCATAAGGCTAAAAATCTACCTTATGCAGAACCGACCAAGGTCTAGAAGGTTCGAGTGCTGAATCGAGAGCCAAGGATCCCACGGGAACACTAAAACTCCACTCAAAATGACCACACAAGCGTCCAAAACGACTAGAGAGCAAGAGTAAAGTGCTTGCACAGGCTGAGAGGCCACAGAATGTGCACAAAGCAACCTGCAAAAAATATTGACCAAAGCGACTAATAGCAAACTTGCAAAATATTGATTTTACCCAAAATGGGTAGATGAGTAGAGGATTGGAAGGCCTTCTGCTATTTTTTTTTTTTTTTTTTATAACTTTTTTGTACAAAATTGATTTCAGTACAAGCACCTAATTGCAAAGAAAATACCAAAAATTGAACCTTGAAATGGCTGGGTGCTTGATTTTGCTCAAAATGAGAAGCATTTCATTTGCATTGCTTTGATACCACGATATAATTAGCCAAGATCAGCAAGCGAGAACAAAGATGAACTTCCACAAAGCATAAGCACATAAAAGACAAAAATGTATAATCAAGCAATTACATCAAGAGTTTACACCAAGAGTTGATGAAAATGTACAAAGAGCCTTGCTTATATAGGCAAGGGGAAGGAGGTGAGAAGGAGACAACAAACTATGACTAACCCTCTATGTGATGAACACATGTGTGCACAAGTGGAGGGTGATGGACATATGTCTCCAACCTCACATAAGGTGAGGAGAGAATATGTCCAACCTCTAATAAGGTGAAGTGTCAAAATGACCAACCTCATGTGAGCACATGTGGTGAGACAAAAAAGTGACTAACTTCAAAAGTGAACTTAACCTTTAATGTCAAGGTAAAGTAGACCTAGCCACTAAGTGTGACTCAAGCCTAGGTGTGGGTTAGGATAAACCCTACACTCTAACAATAGATCTAATGGCTCAAATGATTAGTGGCACCATAGGTTGATAACATAAGGACACAATCTTGTGCAAACTTTTTGATGATTTTAGTTGAAGGGTTCTTGACTCTTTTGAATGGAAAGATGAAGAATATTCTAGAGAGCTTGTGGGAGTTAGACAATAGAACTCGATGGAATCCTATGTTGTAGAAAATTTTGACATATTGTAATCAAAAGATTTCTAACACTTGAGCCATCTATGCTTAAGAGTGTTTAGTATGAAAAAGGGAGAGGGTTGATTTGATGATATGCCTAAATCCTCCTTTCACTACACACATTCAAGGATAGTTAACTGAGTTGAATCACAATTTCTGCGAGAGGATTCACCTATAAGTTGGTTGCACTTGTAATGATAGGGAAATTTGGAAATTGATGATTAGTGTGTTAATTTAATGCCCAATTATGCTCAAAACCCTAATTATGGAAAAATTATAAACAAACAAATGAATTCTGACAAATTCTCACACACACAGATGCTAAATGGAGATCAGATACACACCATATTTCTAAGTTCAGGATCTTGAAATGTTAGGGATAAAGGGACTTCTTTAGGAATTTTTGGACTCCTTCTACTATTGATTATCCCTATTCTGAAGATTTTTAGCTCTGCAAACCTGAAGGGCAAAGGGACTACCATCGAAGTCATGACTGTGTTCTTTTCCACTTCTTTCCTTCAGATCTAGAATCCTTATCCTCTGCAACACTCCTCTACAACACTGTTGGCATAATAGTTATAGTAACATAGTATTACATTGTTTAATATCTGCTAGACAACAGTTACAAGTTATGCTACCAGTTATGCAGTTATGTCTGTGTAGTTATGTAGTTACAACTTCTTAACTGCATTTCTCCCTGTATAAATGTTTCTGTAGTTCATCGAATAAATCAATAAAATCATTATTACCCATTCATATGGTATCAGAGCTTCTGTAATGTGAGGAAGGCATCAGTTTGCTGCGTAAATTCATTGAGAGAGAAAAATGTGAGCCATGGCTGATTATGTCTGCGAGGGATTGATATTCATGATTGCAGATGTGATTGATGCATTAAGAGATATTCGTACTCATTTTGGTTATTGTTGTTGTAACACATAAAGGATAGAGGAATCACGATACATCATAGCAGGAGCATTTCATATTAGACAAGTATATTTGGAAGCATACACTTGTCTTCTCTCCACTGGTCTGTGCCTTGGAAGAATTTTATGAGAGGCTTGTTATCTTGGTGAACTTGCATGTGGAGCATACGTTGGTAGTGTATAGGAGTAGTAGATTCAAGAACATAATGCCTTTTGCAATGGTCACCCTAGGCATATGTATATCCACTTCATAATCTACTTGCTCATCCACCATCGTACTTAGAAGATTCTGCAATATATAAAAGGCATTCCTCTCGATGCAGTAATATGGTGAGTTTCTAAAACTGACAGAAATTTATTATGCTGCATATGTAACATGAGGCAATGTAAAAAGAAAGAGATGTTTTGGAATAATATATAGTTTGGATTAAAATCCTTTGGAAAGAAATCAATTGATGCATAGGTGTTAGTTACTATATTTTCCATCTATGGATGTGTTGATTGTTGATGCCAAACCCTCGAGCAACATGGAGATTGGATATTGGTCTCAACTATAAACAAGATAGCACTTTTGAAGTACATTGGTATAAAGTGAAATAAGGTAACAAAAGATAGCAATTTGATTTGGTAAAGCTTGGGGTTTTTATTATCTTGGAAGCAACTTTATGCTTTACAAGAATTTTATGGTGAATTGAAGGAAGCTAATATTGTTAAGAAATTTGAGTCAAAGGTTTTTATGAAAAAGGAAAGTAATTAAACTTTTGAACCTAATGCAGGCTTGTTTGTTGGAGAAAAAAGGGAATTATGGTGAAATAAGTGATAAATATGTATAAGGGTTTTTTTTAAAGGAGAAATAAGTAGAATGTTTTTTTGTTAAAGTTGAAATTACATGTTTTGGAGTTATAAGGTTAACATTTTTGTAAACATAATCATAAGAAGTTATATGTGTTTACACCATATTGTAAAAGGGTCCATTATTGGTTGAAATTGATATCACCAATTTTTAATCATGGCTACACATATAACAAATGCTGCTTGTACTTTCGAGGCCCTTAAACACTCACATGCTTGTGCTATCAAAGAGATTAATGTGACATAAAGTGTAGCAGGGTCAAATTGGAGGCAGGCGACATCAGAGGATGGAGGAGTTTTCATCATCTCAAGCTAGCTTCTCACTTTGAGATGATGCTTTGCATGAGAAGCATTTTTGGTTTTGGTTGTTTTGTTTTTCTTTGTTGATGTTGACGGATTTGAAGAATGTATGTTTTGTGAAGATTTTGTTTTGGAGACAGGTTTTGGATTTGGTGTTGAGCTCAATATGGATTGTTGTCTAGTGAGATTCAGAGTATATGATCGAGAATTATACCCTTTCATGGTCACTAGACAATGATAGAGATCTGTCGTATCTCTTAGGGATTATTGTCGAATAATTCAAGACTCTGTGATTTGAGAGTTTAGGACTAAAGAGCTCAAGAACATAGCTCGAAGCTACACCTTCCTGAGGGTAGACGAGACAGCATGATGGAGACCCACTTGGTTTAGGTTTTGTTCTTTGGGAGAAGATCTTCTATAAAATATGTATTCATATTATGTAATCAGCTGTGTTGAGTATGTTAGCATTTAGGGGGGTACCTTGTTACTATTATAGGAATAATGTAATAAGGGGGGGAATGTTGGCATAATAGTTATAGTAACATAGTATTACATTGTTTAATATCTGCTAGACAATGGTTACCAGTTATGCTACCAGTTATGTAGTTATGTCTATGCAATTATGTAGTTACAACTTCTTAACTGCATTTCTCCCTGTATAAATGTTTTTGTAGTTCATCGAATAAATCAATAAAATCATTACTACCCCTTCAAACTCCACTCTTCGCAATCTGATACATGTCACCTATAACCACAAGAAGAGGGGTTGGGGGTTGTGGTGTTTAGGAGCTTGCCTCAGTCAAGCCCCAGAATGGCATTCAAGCCTTCCAACACCATTGTTAGATAGAGAGTGGGTATCCTTGCAAGACAGAGGAAAAAACAAATTGATAAATGATTGATTCAAACACAAATAGATATCACCTCAGAGGTGTAGCTCGCATGTAGATGAATATCCTTCACAACATGAGAAGATGAAGCAAAATCTACAATAATAAAAACAACAACAATATTCTTCCCTACCACAATGAATGCTTTGAATGCTCTAGAATCATAAGTTTGCCAAAATATCATAATCATTTTTCAGTTTACAAATGAAACCCTAAACATGCTTATATATGCATGCTCCCGCTACAAATTTCATAATTCAAACTTAAGATGTTGGCAAGGAAACCTTTAACGGTCACAAAACTGACATTCATATTTGGGACCCTGCTAAAATAGGCCAGGACAAGGGCGCGAGTGCCCAAGTCCTAGGACCTATTTTGGGTCAGGGTCTAAGCTCCATAATGTCCCTCAAGCCCCATTTGACATGGGTTTCAAGCCATTTTGTCTCGGGAGTTAATTCTAACATGCATGATGAAAAATAAGGGCCCTAGGAGCTAAACTTAGGAGGTAAAAGTCCTAGGTGGACATTTTACAACATAACAAAGAGAATGTAAGATTTGGGTATGGAAATAGTCACCCAAGATCTAGAGTCCTGATGGAAAGCACAAGGAAATACAATGAGAGAGTTCCCTTACCCATCACTTGATTTACCAAAAAAATAGATGTAGGAAATGACGATTAAATTATTTAATTAGAATTTGATATAAATCAATATATGTGTTTCTTCATGAATTTAATAGATTATATAAAATCTTAAATCAAATTTATAATGTGAACTAAATGGATAAGCTTGTATGATTTAAATATTTTGAGATGTGATTGTGGTATTAAATAATATGATATCTCATAATTAAATTATTGTGTATGCAATTGATCATAATTATTATTGGCAAATAGTGGGATGTTAATCATTTTTCTTTGATTAGTTGATCTATATTTGATATATGTAATGACTATGCAAGTGTATATAGATCACTAGTGGGAGACTGGGAGAGACATCAGGAACTCTAATCCATCCCACTTCACATGATATAGTAATGTGATTTTCCTACAACCAATATAGATATTCATTTTGACCATGGCCAGTTGAGACTCTATGTGTATAGTCCCAGGACATTAATCATGTTTATTTGATTAGTTATACTATAGATATATTTGATAAATGCAATGAATATGCAAGTGTATATAGATTTCCAGTGGGAGAATGGGAGACACATCAAGAACTCTAATCCATTTCACTTCACATGATGAAGTAATGTGGTTTGCCTACATGTACAACCAATATGGATATTAATTTTGACCATGAGTAGTTGAGACTCTATGTGTAATATATGTAATTTCATAAGTAATCAGTCTATTTCTATGTATAATGGCATTTGTGTTCATTGTATGTGTTCAATATAATATTAAGGGTATTTGTAGGCATATCAATTCCTAACACCATTGAAACTATGTTTAGACTCATGCATCATCCAATTATAATTTAGACTTTCTTTAAATTAAATTGTAGGTTTTATGTATCTTAAATATAGACTTTGTAAAGTAGACTTTCTTTAAATAAAATTATAAGCTACAATATAGACTTTCCTTAAATACAATTTATGCATGATTACATTTAATTATAATTATGCATGGAAGAAAAACCATGCAATTGCTATTTATAACTAGGCATTATTCACATTGCAAATATGGAAAATTACAATTAGGCACTAACAGTCTAAGGGCCATTAGACCACATTTGCTAGTTCTCTCTCTGCTTGAAATAATTTTTCTAAACTCTATGCATGGATCTTAGCATTGCAATAGAAAATTGTGGTGATCTCTAGCACATAAAACAAGGTCACCCATATGTGAATAATCAATATGCCATCACATTAGATCATTTTCATTATTTGTAACATCATCTATGAGAAATGATAAGTCCCACTACATAAACCAAGATTTTAGCCAAAAATATATGGTTGTCACTATGGCTTCATATAGAAAAACATGATCAAGGAAAAGATTAACAAGCACACGAATTGCAATGGAATCGACTAGTTTGTATTATCAAATGAGGCAAGTATAAATAGAGAAGTGTAGGTACCCGAATCTCCATGAAAAGAGGATATGACTCCTCTACATGGATTTGTGGCAAGTAACCTCCCACAAACATAGTGCGAGGTGTTGACGCAAGTCGACACCTCTCAAAACATCTCAACTACTTTGACTAGTTCAAAAGAACATGTGTGAATATGCCTAAGTATGATTAATTACAAATGTGTATGCCTAGAGATTAAAGGACACATGTGTATGCCTATAGATTAAAGGTATACACCAACACCCCACCTTAAGCATAGCTTAGGTGAGTATTATGAAAAAATAAGTCCTGATTATATGTCTAGTGAGGTACCCATGTACAATGCAAAAGAAAAATGAGTCCCGACCATGAAGCTTGATAAGGTACTCAAGTACAATGCAAACTCTCTAAAACCGAAGTAAGATAGAAAACCCAGTGGGAAAAAACTATCCTCCAAAAAGAAAGAAAAAAGAAACGCTTAGAAAGCCCCTCCCAAAGATGATGCTGATGTTGATGCTGAGATGAAGAACTCTTGGAGCATGAAACAGTTGTAAATTCTGCCTTTCCCTTAATTCTAAGAGAAATTAGAAAACTAATTGAAATTTGTAGTGTGCAAGGAATTTGGTTCCAAAAATGTACAAGATCCTGAAAAAAGGATGTGCATTAATGGCACATACAAATGAGAAGAGAATTTGAAAGATTCATTGTTATGATTGTTACAACTCCCCAGTACACTTTATATATCAGTGTGAGTACATTTTTCCCAAGTTCCCTTTATGTGTTACACACATTCAATTATATGACACATTTATGAGTATATTTACAACATATATGCTTTTGGAGTTCAACAACCCATTATACAGAACCAACTGAGCTGAGATGAGAAGTAACACTAGGCTCCAAAGTTTCTAGTGTAGTGTACTCTTCACCTAAAGTAAAATGCAAAAAAATGAAGCTACAATCAAAGTGACAAATCTTCACTACTGCGACAATGTTTCGACTTTGTGATTCTTGAATTAGGGTTGTTCTGGTAGTGAACTCCACTATTTTGTCAGAACAGGTGTGTTGATACACAGAGAGATTATTTCTATCTAATTTGGGAATGAAAAGCACATTGTGTGCGTATCAATTACCTAATTTTATAGTTCCCTTACCACAAACATTATAATAGATACCATCTATCAGTATTTTGAAGGTGTTGCATGGAAGAATTGTCACAAAGACCTCTTTGTAAGGTGACATGTGTTCAACTGCACATGAACCAAGAATCCATTTGTTGACTTCTGATTTTGAAGGTGCCATGGATTTATCTTTTTACCTTCTTGAAGATGTGTTCCCCAATTTTTTGAATTCAATCCCTAATTGAACTTTATGTCAGGTGGCACTTTAGAAGTTGAGTGCATGGTTAATCTTTTCTTATTTCCCCCCTTAAAGTAACACTTGATAAAGTTAGCGTCTTATGAAAAATGAACACACAAGACCCCTGGTTAATTATGTGTTTTCCCCCCAAATTTGGCACTTTATAGAAGGATTGCTTTAGGTCACCCAAAAAAAGCATGAACAAGCACTTTATAATTTTAGCGCAATTTAATGCTAGTTGGATCTGTGACAAAAAACCATTCACATTTGCAAAAAGGAGCACTTAATTCTGAGTTGATTTGCAAAAGTTATTGAAGTTGAAAAATTTATGCAATTACAAAAAAGCTTCTTGAGAAAAAAATAATTTTCAGATTTTTTGGAAAATTAAATTTGCATCCAAAAAATTGGAAGTGAGAAAAAAAAAAATGGAGGAAAATTAAACTGCCTTGGGATGTGAACAACTAGGGGCTAAACTTTTTAGATGGTCTCCAGTCCCCCTCATTGACATCACCCCCCTAGTTTCTTATGTCAGCTGAATAGTGCTCCTATCTGGTGTAAAACACTTGATGACCATCACACTTATTTGATGTTGCAAACAGAACCTAGATTATGCTGAACATGGGTGAATCAAGTTGTTTAGAGAGGCCAGAGATGGATGAAATGCAAGGCCTGATGAGGGCAATGTGACTGCTATGTGTAAGGGTGCGTGAGGACACTTTGGTGGTGTGAAAGGTCATCAGTCTGGCATTGCCGAAGGCATGCTGATTGTGCAATTTTTTGGGCACCGTTCAAACCCTCTGTAGAGCCCATGTAAGGGCATTTGAAGGGGTGTTGAAGGAATGTCGAAGCAGGCACTTGTGAGGGTGTCTGAATGGTAACTTCATAGGCCCTTTAAGGTCATTCAATAACCACCTTCTCAGGCTTCTCAAAGAGGCAAATGACACCTTCGATCACCCTTTGCAATGGGTGATTATGCCTACAACATGTCCTCCCGACTACAAACAAACACCATTAATAACGAAAAAACCAAACAGAGAACAAGACCTCACAGTATGAAGACTAGCATGAATAGGGGCGAGTAGTACATCAAGCAAAAGATGGCTCAAAAACTAATCCAAAAAGCTCTAATACCATGTATAAACCAAGACCATGGAAAAGATTAACAAGCACATGGATTGCAATGGAATCGACTAGTTTGTATTATCAATTGAAGCGAGCATAAATAGAGAAGTGTAGGTATCCAAATCTCCATGAAAAGAGAATAGGACTCCTCTACAAACATAGTGTGAGGTGTCGATGCAATTTGACACCTCTCAAAACATCTCAATTATTTTGACTAGTTCAATAGAATATGTGTTAATACGCCTAAGTATGATTAATTACAAATGTGTATGCCTAGAGATTAAAGGTATACTCCAACACTTCACAGAAAGAAGATTACACACATAATCTTAGAGAATATAATCTTATAGAGGTATCCATGGATTTAATTATTTCTCAATATTAAACGATCAAAAATGATAAAACTAGTCCTTTAAAATAACATGTCATAAAGCACCAATAACGACATGAGAAACTCCTTACTCAATCACCAAGATAAAGACTTCCATTCATGAATCCTTCACATCACTAGAAATATTAAAAATATTCATGTGTGCATCAACCATCCCATTGGAACCAAGATGATTCTTTCCCTTCTGAAACCATGTTTTTCTTTCATCACGTAATCCAAATAAGAATTATAGGTCCATAGTTTTGAAATCACACAAGTAAGATGAGAGCTCATAAAATAACACATGAAATAGTAATATATTGTATATATGATACTGATGGGATGAAATACAAAAAATAAAGTGGCTTATATAAGTCTTCTTACATTTTCTCATGCAGCAAAAACATGATTACATACCAAACTATTGAAACCACTTACCAAACATTAACACACATAAACTATCAACATATGAACCTTGGTTTAAGCCCTACAACAAACAAACACAATAGAACAATCTAATACATTAAGAATTTTACATCATAAGGACAACAAAAGGAAACACTATTCACCTAATACTTTTCTAAATGTTGTTAGAATAGAGACAATTTAGGCTCATCGACCTAATTATTTGTTGAAGGTTCTAAGCATGGAGACAAAGTTCCTCATGTTTCTTTCACTAACTTGGAAATTATTGCTAGTCAACATGCTACTTATATTTTTTATGTTATATTTGATTTGTACTCCTTCTTCTTCTATCATTACAACTCTAATTGCTTTAATGATATCTTCCTTAGCAAAAGAGCCATCCTCTTCATTTCTTCTCACTTCCACTCCCACCTTAAGCTCTTGTGCAAGCTTTGCATTTAGCCCTTGCTCAAACTGCATCTGAAGAGTTATGAGAGGCACTCCAAACCTTAAGCCTTCTGTCATTGAATTCCACCCACAATGGGTGAGAAAGGCACCTATAGAAGGGTGATTCAAAATATGTAACTGTGGAGCCCACTTTGTCACTAGTAATCCCTTCTCCTGTAAAATAATTTAAGGAATTAGAAGCAATTTCCAAATACAACACATTATTGTTATTTTTCAAAGTATGAATAACTATTGTGTTTTGTATATAAGAAAATAGCATAATATAATTGGAGATTTGAGGTTTATATATTAAGTCAATCTCTTAAATTTTTTAAAAAGGCCCATAAAGATTTTGTAAGTTATGTATGAAATGTTGAGGCTTCCATATTTCATATTAATTAAAATTCTAAAAAGGTGTGTAAAGATTCCATATAGTGTGTATGAATCAATTTAAAAAACATAAAATATATTGTTAGGGAAGAGGACTTAGTAGATAAATGAGCACTAAGAGTTGTTATGGTGTTGCACAACAAAGACATTTTTTTATAGTTTTACCCATTAATTGTAAAGTTTAGCACTAGTAGCTATTATGTTTGTATCTAAAAATGGACAAAAAGATATATATTTTCACAAGACACTTTAAATAAACAAGCAATTGAATTTTGATAAATAAGGTAATCGATAATAAATGCCTTGATGCACATGTTTTAATCTAACCTTTTTTAATAGTTATTTTCAGACAACTTAGTGAAGAGATAGTTGATGTGGCTATATCATTAATGTAGAGAATCCCAAACAATAGCCTCACATTGTTAACTCACCTACATATGCATGTTGAAATTTTATTGGAAATTCAAATTACTATTTAAAAGTGTGAGGGATACAAAATTAAGGTGGACATCTAATTGTCCTCTCTCCTAGACCCAGAATAATTAAATCCTTAGAATCTGAGGTCATAGATATTATTTGAAGCTAAAATTTTAACCCTTAATTTAAATTAATATTTTTTTTCTTCTAAATTTTTTAGCCGAGTTTCATCGAACACTCAAATATTTTAAACTATTAAATTTAAATACATATTACTAAAACCTAAATACTTCAAAATCAAAACACTTAACACAATTAAATTAAGATATATATTATGAAACCATCTACTATGTCCTCATCTTTTCACAATAATAACGTCAATCAAAACAATATCCTCAATCACAACAATATCCTCAACTACAACAACAAATCAACAATATAATGGAAGCATTCTAGATTTTATTCAATTCATATTTCACCAAAAATACAACTACATTAGGAGTACACAATTTAGAATTCAGATAATAAAGTCTTCTTCCTTCAAAATTCCTAAAAATCTACTCTAGGCCAACCAACCATTGTAAATTTCATCACCTTCTATTCCACTTCAAAAATATCAAGATCCCCTCCTTGGCTAGCAGTGAACCTTGAAGGTCAATCCAACCAATTTTGAGTTGTGTCTTACCCCCACCCTCTTTACATAGCTTGTTATCCTGAGTTTTTGACACATCAGTCTTTTGGTGAACTAAGGAGTTTGCAAACCTAAGTTTGTGTCGAAAATGTAAAGTGAATGTGACTTTTCGGCTCATCCGTCTTTCGATGAACTAAGGAGTTTGCGAACCTAGAGAATGACTAAAAATAGAGAAAAACTTAAGTGTTTCAGTGAAGTGGAAAGTTTATGAACCTGAGGTTTGGCTGAAATGCTCTAACTTCACCAAAATTCTTTCAAATTTCATCAAATTGAAACTGTATAGATACCCATTAAGCTCCTCTACAAGATAATGTCTTTCATTTGACCAAATCAATAGAAGTTCTTCCTGAAGCAAATATTGCAAATCAAATAGAAATAAAACCAAAACTGAACTAGAACCTAAAAATATTTTTGGTTGATGCAATATTGAGCTTACGAACCTAGATGCTTGTGTATCACAAATCCTCAATAGTTGGGTTTCTTAGTGCAATATCTAGCTACCTTTCTTGAAAGCTAAAGCAAGCCATTGCCATATGAGGAATAATATGGTGGGAATGGGATTGGCCAACTTGACATGCACATGAGAGCCTAGTGCTACACCAAATATTGGATCACCAAGTCTAGTGACATCTATTGCAATAGTGCTTCGAAGGGATTCTCCAAAAGATTCATGGCCTGGACGAGTAAATGTATTAGTAGAGCTTCTTTTTTTTTTTGGACACATCTATTGTGGACTCTACATCTTCTGGTAGGCCCTCCATAGAGAGCATCACCAACTCCACCATATCTATCCCTAGCGCATCCCACATTTGTGGTTTAATTTGCTTAATATTTAGCAAGGTTGACACAAAGATAATTTTAAGACCATGATTGGTTAGGCTTTTGGTAAGCTCCACAAAGGGTGTTATGTGGACATGTGCAAGCCACGAAATCATCACCATTTGCTTTGCCATTGTTCATGCACCTCAAATTTCAACCAACAAAGGATAAGAACATCATGTCACCATCCGACTTATTTTTATTGACAATTTTTCCTGGCAATATGGTTCTTGTGGCACATTAAACTTTTTCATTTTTTATAAAATACCTACCTAGTCACTATTTTTGGTGGGCTCTATGCCGTGATAGGAATTCTATTGTAATCAACACAACTTTAAAATAAAGTCAACTAACGAATCAAACAAACTCATTTTTTAGTCTAAAGTTTCAACAATATCTTTTAATATCTAAAGTTAAAGAGAGCGCCTAACATACATACCCTCATCCGATCTTGGAAGCCTTGGAGCAAGTCGTTTCCGTCAGGCAGAACCCACAGGAATGACACGCTGCTCTCTTGCAGCCCCGTTGCGATTGCGGCGAGCTGTTGGTGGGTGAGAATGTATTCGCTGCCAAAAGACAAGAGCACCACCGAAGCAGCGGGCTGCCTGTCGAGCCACTCCAAGCAAATGTCATTAGCGGAGACTGGCGGGAGTTTAGGCATCAGTAGTCCAACAGGTAACACTGGCCGCTTCGTGAGGCTCTGCAAATACTCGACGTACACCCCTTCCAACTCCACACAGGTATTGCACGCCACTGCCCAACTCTCCCTCACGCAGATGCGGGAACGGTCGACAACGCTAAGGCCACCTTTCTGCTTGTGAAATAGCCCCATGGCCCCCTGCGCTTCGAACAACCGGCGCTGAATAATCGGTGAAGGGAATCCGGGCGGTGACACGGTCAGATCCTGGGCGGTTGGGTTTCCCGGTACGATGTCTAGCTGCGCTTGGGTGAAGCTGAAGCTGGCCACTCCCAGTATGAGGAATAATATGGTGGGAATGGGATTGGGTAGCTTGGCAGCCACACGAGGAGCCCAGTACGGAATCAAATCGTGGATCAGCAAGTCTGGTGAGAGCTGTTGCAACAGCGCTTCGAAGGGCTTCTCCAGAAGATCCATGGCTTGGATGAGTAAAGGTATTAGCACACCTCCTCCTTCTCCTTCCTTGCCAACATCTGCTGTGGACTCTACGCCTGCTGGCAGCCCATCCACGGAAGGCATCGCCAACTCCACCAGATCTATCGCCAGCGCATCCCCCATTTGCGGTTTAATTCGCTTAATATTGAGCGGAGTTGACACAAAGAAAATTTTAAGACCATGAGTGGCCAGGCTTTTGGCAAGCTCCAGGAAGGGCGCTATGTGACCGTGGGCAAGCCACGGAATCATCACCACACGAAACTCTCTCTGATTTTCGTCCGCCATTGTTGATGCACACTACTTTCAGCGTCCGATGCGTTTTTATTGACCATATTTTTGTTTATTGGGTGCGTCACTGCTGACCTCCAAATTTACTCACCATCTTCACTGTTTCATCATTCTCCGTCAGAAGACGAAGGTGTTTGTCGTCAGTCGTGACGGTGCGTTATCAATCTCAACGAAGTTATTATCAATCCATGCGAGGCCAAAGCTTTCTGCCATCAACACAACTATTTGAGCCGATTACGCAACGTTTGTGAAATTTTGGTTCCCCACTGCCATAAATTGGGTAAAGGTTGAATACCAGTTTCCTTAGATTAAATAATTAAATAATAATAAAAAATCAAGATTTAGGGGTGAGAAGAATAAAAAATTATTGTGGGAATTAAATAAATAAAAATAAATTTATTTAGCTTTCAAATCAATATAAAAATATATTGTTAAAGATACACGGAATAATTTCTAAATATGTATAAAAAAGGGTTTTGTAAGTGAATATCTCAGAATTTGTAAAGTACCTCACTTCAATTCAGATCCTTACTTATGGAATTGATTTTTGTGTCTACAAAGTGATCTTGTGGTGCAAAAATGATTCTAACATATTGAAATAAATTGGTAGAAAACTGACAATTGTTATAGATTTGCTTCAACTTATTATAACTATGTTTAAAGTGGGGTGGTATCTAGGGACACTATTTGGGAACTTGCTAGTCAAGGATTTAATTTGACATCAATAATAAATATCAAGCACAATAGACAAGCATACAATATTCCTAGGATGATGATGCAAGATGATAGTAAAATTACAATATTTTATGATGTTGGTATGATGCTCTCATGTGAATTTTCCTTAACAATAATGTAAGGCCCAACCATTTTATGACCCTAATCTCACTCCTTATGCTTAATGACCTTGTTAATTATAGATAATTATAAAACTCTAAATGTGACCTTTTATCCTTTAATTTGTGAATTTCACTTTGATTCTCTTATAGTGCTAGATTTATAATAAACAGTTATTTAACTTAATAAATGATGTTAATTAGGTTATTTATTCATCATAAATTGATTATGGATAAACTTGTTTAACCCTTCTAAACATGAGCTAATTTGAATACAAAGCATGAGCTAAAGGCATATGTTAAATGGTTACCACCTTTTGACCATTGTAAATTATGTCCATGTGATTTACCTTAACAGTGGATTTCATTTACAATTATGGCCATAACTTCAAATTAATATTGAGATGATTGTTGATGATTATGTTAGTAATGTTTTGAAATAATAGATGATGCTTTAATATGTTCTAGGTTTTATGGAAACTACTTGCTTGTTAGGTGTCAGTAAGTGTTTATGCAATCATTTAATGAAATTGACTAATCATAAGAATAGGAAATGCTAAGATCCTAATGCAGGAAGGGTACTTAGACTTTATTATATTATAGATGCTTGATATCTAAATAAGTATGGTTTGCACACATATAATTATTTAAGTTAAATTGACTAGAATGAAAATAATTTAAATTGCATAGTGTGATGATATATTATTTATAACTTTGATCTTTATATTAATTCTTATGTAAGAATATGTTTATGTTATTGTGGTTAGATTGTCTTTGGCCTCCTCTTAGTTAATGCCTAAATGAGATGGATACCTGATGTAGATCAAGGTCCAGGGGTCTTGTCAGACTATTGAACTAGGTAACCAAAACTCATAAACAACAATTTGAAACTTTATTTATTTATTTGGAATCACACATTATGACATGAGCAATGAAATTACAGACTTGTATGTGCACATGCCCTCGCATCAAGCCTTATAATCAAACCAACACCCACAACCTCTAGTTTCAAAATCTAATACTTCACCAAAGACAGCCCCAAAACCCCCAATCGAGATGATTTACCAAACACACTCCTGGAATTTAAATTAACTACCTTCGAAAACATAAAAAATCCTTTAATAGGCAACAAAGGCAGTTAACAACATTGAGGTGGTTAAATAGAGGCAGTTAATATGCTAGTTGGAGGCCACCATCATCATGTGAAATCCATCTGTCATCTTCCTTTGATTGGCTCTTCAAATCGACATCATTTTATTGGTCCATTTGATTGGTATTGTGCTTGGATTGACCGAAAATGGTGGTAGGAAACTGATTTTGCCACTTCTAGAAGTTTCTAGATGGTTCTACAAGTCAAGAAGATATATCCAGTTTGGTTCTATTCAACTGGATATGAGATGTTAGGTTCAGATGCAGTCGGGGCATTTAGATATGTCTAGTTCTAGATGGAAGTTCTGTACAAGTCAAATATTAGGTTAAGTTCATGAGGACATGCATATAAAAAGATATCTGGTTGAAAACATTCGGATGGAAATGAGTCATGTGCAACGTGATATCTTGATGAAAAACGTCTAGTTGGGATTTAGGCAAAGCAACTGGATATGGAAATGTCTGGTTGGAAAATGTGCACTTAGAATGTCTGGTTAGAAAATGTCCACTTGGAATGTCTGATTAGGAACAAGACAATGTAACCAAATATCTGGATGTAAATATCCAGTTGGATAATAAGCAATGTAACTACATGTGTAACATGATATCTAGATGAGATATCCAGATGGATGACAAAGCATTGTAACCAGATCTAGATATCAATAGCAATAGGATTTGGATATAACAAATCAATGGGATGTCTGGTTGGGAAAGGTCCAAATGAAATGTCTGGTTGAAGAAAGATAATGCAACCAGATATGAATAAGGAAACTGGATCTAGATATTGAAACTCAATAGGATATCTGGTTAGTAAATGTTTGGTTCAAATATAAAGGTGATACAACCAGATCTGGACATGATAAGACAACAAGATCCAGATGCGACAAGGCAACAGGATCCATATAAGATGTCTGGATGAAATGGAAAGAAGTGCAACTAGATCTGCACATGAAATACAATAGGATCTAGATGCAATAAGGCAACAAGATTTGAATAAGATGTCTGGATGAAATACAAAGAAGTGTAAGATCCATATAAGATGTCTAGTTGAAATACAAAGAAGTGCAACTAGATCCAGACAGGAAATAAAACAAGATGTGCAGATGTCTGGTTACGAATACCCGATTAGAGTGATGAGCATAACTTAGCCAAAACTCAACAAATCTTCACCAAATTTGAATTGTAGGTACCCATTTGGCTTCTTAACAAGATTTACTCCTTAATTGGGCATGATTCCAACTGGATCTATCAAATTTCCTCTTTCTCAAACCTAGCTTGTCTACTATTTCCTCCTATAAGGACTAGGATGTTTCCTCTTTCTCAAACCTAGCTTGTCTACTATTTCCTTTGAAACTAGATTATTAGTACTACCACTATCAACAATGACTTTGCAACACTTATCTCCAGACTTACATATTGTCCAGAAAAGTCTTCTCCTCTAAGATAATCCATCCGCTTTCATCTTTGGTTTCATCAATACTCTCTTGAACATAAGAGCCTCTCCCTCTTCAGGCTCTTTGACCTCTGGTGATGCCACACTCTCATCTTCTTTTACCATGTGATTTCTAGTTACACCTCGCTTGCTACTCCCCTGTTGTATTTGTGGACATTTGTAGGCTCTATGTCCAGTCTCTCCACACTGAAAGGATTTCCCAAGGAATCCCTTGTCACTATTACCACATCCTAGCATAGGGTTTTCTCTTCCTCCCATTCCTTAACTTGTATCCATATTCCCTTTTGAAATTGCTTCTTCTTCATGAGTCTGCTTACCCTTGTTGTTTGCTTGTCCTCTTCCGGCTGAGTACTTTCATCTTCCCCTTATATTACTCTGTTGCTTTTTTTCTATCTTCTCCTTTTCTTTCAAAGCATACTGGTATGTCTCTTCCATTGTCAAAATCTTTAGCATACTCATCTCATCTTGTATGTTAAATTTCAACCCATTGATAAATCACGCTACCTTCTCCCTATCCCCTTAATGATGTCAAGATTAGATTACCATATTATAGAATTCCTCAGTATAGTCTTTGTCACTCATCTCCTTCTACCTCATATTCTAAAATTTTCCATACATCTCCAACTCATAATCCCTAGGAATAAGGTTTTCTTTCAATCGGGTAACCATTTGATTCCAATGGGCTATGAATCAATGGACTATTCTCATGTTGTCATTTGCTACTCTTTCCCTCTATAACTCTCTCCACCAAAGGCTAGCATGTCCTCTTAACATTTTTTGCACCAACCTCATCCTCTAAGGGGCATGAATATTTTCATATTCAAAGTATTCCTCTAAGTCTCCTATCCAATCGATCAATTCCTCAGGGTAGCTGTCGCAACAGGGCTTCGAAGGGCTTCTCCAGAAGATCCATGGCTTGAATGAGTAAATTTATTAGCAGAACTCCTCCTCCTTCCTTGGCAACGTCTGCTGTGGACTCTACGCCTGCTGACAGCCCCTCCACGGAAGGCATCGCTAACTCCACCAGATCTATCCCCGGTGCATCCCCCATTTGTGGTTGAATTTGCTTAATATTCAGCGGAGTTGAGACAAAGATAATTTTAAGACCATGAGTGGCTAGGCTTTTGGCAAGCTCCAGGAAGGGCGCTATGTGACTGTGGGCAAGCCACAGAATCATCACCACATGAAGCTCTCTCTGATTTTCCTCCGCTATTGTTGACGCACACTACTTTCAGCGTCCAATGCATTTTTATTGATCATATTTTTGTTTATTGGGTGCGTCACTGCTGACCTCCAAATTTCCTCACTGAAAACTTCATCTTCCCTATTCTACACATCGCGTGAATGCCACTTTTATCATTTCTCCGTCAGAAGACGGAAGTATTTGTCTTTAGTCATGACGGTGCGTTATCATTCTCAACAAAGCCATTTTAAATGCATGCTTTCGCCCTCAATGCAATAATTCCAGTCCATTCACGTAACTTTTGTCAATGTTTGGTTCCCCACTCCTAGCTTTAAATAAATAGAATTAGAATTAGGTAAAGGTTGAGTACCAACATATATTTTTTAATTTAGAAAAAAAAACTCTGAATAATTTAATAATAATAATGAAACATCAAGATTTACAAGTGAGAATTATAAATAATTATTTTGGGACTTAAATAAATAAATAAAAATTATTTAGCTTTCAATTCAATATAAAAATATATTGTTAATGATAGAGAATAATTTGCAAATATGTATAAAAAAAGGGTTTTATGAAGTGAATATCTTTATCTCAATTAGTTCAGATCTTTACCTATGGAATTGATCATTGTGTCTCTGGAAGTGAACTTGTGGTGCAAAAATAATTCCATCCCATTGAAATAAACTCGTAGAAAATTGACAATTGTTATAGATTTGCTTCAGCTTATTATAACTATGTTTAATGTGTGGTGGTATCTAGGGGCATTGTTTGGGAACTTGCCAGAAAAGGTTATGTTCTCCTCTAGCCATGCTCTTGAATTGATCTTGTGCACATTTCACAGCGATGGAGTTCGCTATAGGTTGGTTGCAACCTAAAAGGGTAGTTTGAATATGCAACTCCACCTTTGTGAGCTCATGCTCACAAAATTTCTACCTGGCGTGTCTAATGCAAGAGCATCTCGGGTGAACGAGCAATCAACATCAACCAAAAATAGTGCAGCTTGTCAAATCAGGGCAAGAAAATGGCCATGCTTGATAAGCCACTTTTTCCATTTGCCATTCTCATTGATGCATTGAAAAATGAGGACATTCATCTACAACTTAAATCTATTAGAAGGATTTCAACAATTGCTCATGCTCTTAGAGAAGAGAGAACAAGAAAAGAATTGATCCCCTTTGTAAGTGAAAACAATGATGATGATGATGATGATGAGTTTTTTCTTGCAATGGTAGAAGAACTAGGAGTGTTCATTCCTTATGTTGGTGGGGTAGACTATGCACATGTTCTACTACCTCCTTTGGAAACTCTTTGTATAGTCGAGGGAACTTGTGTGAGGGATAAGGCTATGGAATCATTATGTTGAATTGGATCAAAAATGAAGTCCTAAACTAATCTGGTGGACTAGTTCATTCCACTTGTAAAGAGGCTTGCTACAGGATGATATGCCAATGGTGAGAAGATCAGCAGAAACAAATTTAGGGAAGTTTTCCATGATAGTTGAACCACAACACCTGAAGACAAACATGAGGATCAGGACTTAGTGAGGCTTTTAGCTGTTGAGGGTTGTGCCTCCCTTGGTAAACTATTGGAACCCCAGGATTGTGGTCTACTGTGAACTATAAAATCCAATTTCATAGTGGATGTGAATAGTTTGGAAAGTCCACGTGGGAAATAAAATAAATGTAAATTTGATGAAGTGCATAAAACCTTATGATTCAACGCCAACTAGGGTCATGGTGGATTAGAAGGATAAGTCATTAGTTATCTTTTTGAAATCTTCATCTTCCATAGAGGAGAAGACCCTAGGTTAATGGATGTTGTATTTAATATAAAACAAAATAAACACCTTCTGAGCCATGGACTGGAAAACCAAGGGATAATCATAATTGTTTAAATTATTCTATAGCGAAAGCCATGTTGCCTCACCTTCCACTTTCATGGAATGGCATGGAGTCGATTGATTTCTGCTATTTTGGGGGGGTTGTCCCTTCAGCTGCGATGGAATGGTGAATTTCATTCTCATGAATAAAAGACATTTTATATAAAGAGAACAAGGGAGTAGAGTTTGGGGGGTCACGATCAAAGAGTAAGTGTGAAGGGAGGTTAGTAGTGACAGATGCCACAAAGAAAATATACCAGACAAAAGGAGACATTTAGGCAGATGAAGTCATCACAACATTAAGAACATACAAAAGGTAGAATTCAAAAGTTCGCAGAGAGTGTGGCGTGACCATAACAAAGAGAAATCACTGTAAGTAGAGAGTTTGTTGTCCATTGAAGCAAGGGTAGAAGAAAAGTCAAAAGTTACAAAAAGGTGGTTGACAGAGAGGAAGTGTATGCCAACAGAGGAAGTTAAGAAGTTAAGCCAACAAGGAGAAGGTAGAGTGGTTTAGGTATGAATGAGATGTGAGGCCATGAAGGTAATAATGTAAATTGTCATTAGCAGAATTGTGAAATTTTATTTTGAATAAGAATATAATTGAATGCATTGGTTAGTTCTTGTTTGGAATCTGTTCACTATCTTTCGATTAATGAACAAGGAGATTTGTATGTGAGTGATTGGATTGTGAGGTATGAGTAATTGGTTATGTGTCTAGTGAGAGGGGAGTACCCTTTTATGTCATATGGTATCAGAGCTGGTAATCCTGAGTGTGGAGAGGATCCACCAGGGCCTATGGGAGAGTGAAGTAGTTTTAAAGAAGAAGGTCATGTGAGGGATGTTGTAGGTAGGAGAAGTCCTCAGCAATGAGAGAGCTTGAAACCGTGAATGAAAGTATTTAGCAGATTGCAGAGCATGGGAGGTGTATGTGAAAGATTGCAGCAGCGGATGAGATGTGAATATACTCGAGGAAGCCTGTTATAAGGGAAGGTTGGAGGCAGTATCAAGAGCGAAAGACTCTCAAGATGATGGCTGATGTAAGTGCAAGATTTTATAGGTTGAATGAGAGATTGAATAGGATTGAAGAAAGGAAGCGTGAAGAAATTATCAAGCATGACAAAGGAAAGAGTGACAAGTTTGCAGCGAAGGTCTTCCATGAGAAAGGCATGAAAGGAAAGGATGATGAAGATGAAGAGTTGTGTATAGCAGTGGTTGAAGGTGAAGAAATGGGAAGCGAAAATGAAGCTTGGATGAAGATGCAGTGATGGAATATGAAGAGGTTGTAGTAGTAGAGCATAACAAAGATGATGATTCGTTAGCATAAATGTTGGTGATTGAAGAAGAATGGATGTCAAAGCTTGTTGTCGTAGCAAAAGGAGAAGAATGAAAAGTTTTAATTGATGAGGATGTGGAAGATGTCATAGCAAAAATTGATGTTACAGCAGAGGTAAATTTATTTTATGATGATCACTTTTTTTTCAGATAAGAAGGTAGAAGAAGAGATGGATAGAGAACAAAAGTATGTTGTAGATGTTGCATATTTGCTTGTACAGATTGTAGAGGATGATGCAAGTGGATTTTGGTGGAGGTGGTTGGTTTGTGGTGGGTTGGATCCCACAATGGAGGAGAGGAGAGTAGAGAGCCTTTGGTGGAGGAGGATGGTACATGCTGGATGTAAATACACGAGAGGAGAGAAGAGTGGTGAATGGAGTTGTGGGAGGAGGATGACGCTTGTGCCAGCGAAGTATTGGAAGAAGAGGTTAAGATTATATGGTTAGATAGATAATAGAGAGGTTAATATTATGGTGGTTATTTTTTGAGTTTGCATTGAAAAAAGTGCCATCCTGATGGGGAGCACGCTCTAGATTATCTCTAGATTTTGCTAAAAATTGATAAAAACATGCCAAACAAAGTTGAGCATAACTGGTAATACACATGCCAATTGCATTTGCTTGAAAGTTTCTAAAGCCTTTTCAACAAATCTATTTTTTGCATATCTTGCAATCATTGCATTCCATTATAGAACATCTCTTTGAGGTGTTACGTCTTACAATTGACATGCCTTGTCTATGCTTCGACACTTTACATACATGCCTACAAGGGCAGCTACACTTCCTATCGTCTCTCTCTCTATTTCTCTCCCCTCTCTATGGCCTACCCTTTCTCTAAGTCTCTGCTTCCCTCTCCTCTCTACCTCCCACCTTTTCACTCACTCTCTTCTTCCCTCCCCTATCTACCTTCTATTATCTCTCTCACTCTCTACTTCCCTCTCCTTTCTACCTCCTACCCTCTTTCAGAGTCTTTTCTTCCCTTGCCTCTCTACCTCCTACCTTCTCTCTCACTCTCTTCTCCCCCTCCCTCTCTACCTCACACCCTCTCTCTCACTTTCTACTTCCCTCCCCTGTCTACCTCCTACCCTCTCTCTCAGTCTTTGCTTCCCTCCCCTATCTACCTCCTACCCTCTCTCTCTTTTTCCTTGCCCTGTCTACCTCCTACGGTCCTCTCCCACTCTCTACTTCCATCTTGTCTCTACCTCCTATCCTCTCTCTCACTCTCTACTTCCCTCCCCTCTCTAGCTCTCCTCCTCATTCTTCCCATCCAATGAAATTTCATAAATTATCTTGTTTCCATTTCATTGAATCCCAAATTATATTCTCATCCATCTTTACATGTCCTATTTTTCTTACATTTCCATGTTCTTTGTCAACAAGGGAGAGTGAGAGGGAGGGAAAGGGAGAGAGGATGGAGATGGAGGGAAGAGATACCTGGTGAGAGAGAGAGAGAGAGAGTCCTAGTTTTCTTGTATTGGAGAGAGAGAGAGAGAGGGTGGGTCAAGTTTATGAGTTTAGGGTTGCTTAAGTTTAGGGTTTAGGGGTTTAGGGCTTCTCAAGTTTAGGGTTTAGGGTTTAGGGGTTTATGGTTGCTTAGGTTTATGGTTTATGGTTTAGGGGTTAAGGTTTAGGTGTTAGGGATTTAGGGTTTCTCAAGTTTAGGGTTTAGGGGTGAGGGGTTTATAGAGAGAGAAAGAGTGAGGGGATCGATAGATATTGGGAGAGATCTAGGGAGATAGAGGTTTAGAGTTGCTTCCAGGGTTTATTGTTTAGAGATTTGGGGTTTAGGGTTGCTTAATTTTAGTGTTTAGGGGTTAGGGGCATTATTTAGGGTAACTTAAGGTTAATGTTTTAGGGGTTAGGGGTTAAGGTTTAGAGATTTAGGTTAGGGTTTAGAGAGAGAGGACTGATAGGGAGATATAGAGGAGACCAAGGGGAGACATAGGGAGATAGAGGGTGAGGGACATGGCTAGAGACATAGGCAGAGAGATTGAGAGGTAGAGGGATGATAGAGACAAGGAGATAGGGTTTAGGGTTGATTGAATTTAGGGTTGATCGAGTTTAGGGTTTAGGGGTTAGGAGTTTAGAGGGGGAGAGATATGGAGATAGAGGGTGAGGGACATGGACAAAGACATAGCCAGAGAGATTGGGAGGTAGATAGATGATAGAGACAAGGAGATAGGGGTTTAGGGTTGATCGGGTTTAGAGTTTAGGGGTTAGGAGTTTAGAGAGGGAGAGATAGGGAGATAGAGGGTGATGGACATGGCCAAAGACATAGATAGAGAGATTGAGAGCTAGAGGAGTGATAGAGACAAGGAGATAAGGGTTTAGGGTTGATCAGGTTTAGGGTTTATGGTTGGTATATATGATGTATAGAATGGTGTAAATGACTAACATATTGGTGCTTATGATGTTCTGATGGCTCCTGTGGCTAGAAGAGGGTAGAATGACAACTGTGACTGGCTAGGTGTAGAATAATGCTTGTGATTGATAGGTAGGTGCTAGTAAGGAGCATATTGGCACATACAATATACAAAATGGTGTAAATGACTAACAGATTGGCACTATGATATTCTAATGGCTCTTGGTGAGGTATTTGTTTGATTTTGATTATTTTTAGGATCATTTGAGATGGAGCTTAGATTGATTTGGGATGGAGTTGGGATGAAATGGATTCTTTTAGGGATGATGAGAGGTGAAAAGGACTAGATTAGGAATGATTAGAATGGTTTTAGGGATGGTCTGAAGTGGTTTAGTGCTAATTAGGGAATGATTGGAATGGTTTAGGAATAGTTTAGGGATCGTATTTGAGATGAAATCTAGGTTGATTGGAAAATGATTAGGGATGAAGTTAAATTGATTTGGATGTGATTTGGGATGGTGTGAAGTAGTTTAGGGCTGATTAGAAGTGGTTTAGGGATGATTAGAGATGAAATTGAATGGATTAGGGATGATTTGGGATTGATTAGGAATGAATTTGGTTGGAATGAAAGCTTAATGTTTTCATGTTTTCACATTATAGAGATTGGGAGAGATAGGAAGATAGAGGTTTAGGGTTGCTTCTAGGCTTTATGGTTTATGGGTTAGGGGTTTAGGGGCTTAGGGTTGCTCATTTTTTGGGTTTAGGGGTTAGGGGTTGGGGTTTAGGGGCATTATTTATGGTTTAGGGTTTATGCTTTAGGGGTTAGGGGTTAAGGTTTAGAGGTTTAAGTTTATGGCATAGGTAGAGAGGTGAATAAGGAGATACAGAGGAGACCGAGCCTAGGAGAGATATCTATGTCTCCTCTATCCCTCTCTCTAACTATACCTACCTCTCTATCTCTGTCTCTCTATCTTGCTAGATCTCTTTCAATCTCCTCTCTCTAACTCTACCTTTCTATCTCTCTCTTCCTGACTATTTGAGGTTTACATGAGTTTAGGGTTTCTCAAGTAAATATGGTTTAGGTTTTAAGGTAAGGGTTTAGGTTTTAAGGTAAGGGATTAGGGGAATTATTTAGGCTTTAGGGTTTTAGGGATTCTCAAGTTTAGGGTTTAGGGTCTAGGGGTTAGGGTTTAGGGTTTATGGTTAGGGGTTTAGGGTTGCTTGAGTTTAGGGGTTAGGGTTTAGGGTTTAGAGAGAGATAGAGTGAGGGTACCAATAGAGATTGGGAGAGATAGGGACATAGAGGTTTAGGGTTACTTCCAGGTTTTATGGTTTAGGGACCTTAGGGGTTTAGGGGTTTAGGGTTGCTCATTTTTAGGGTTTAGGGGTTAGGGTTTAGGGTTTAGGGACATTATTTAGGGTTTAGGGTTTAGGGTTTAGGGGTTAGGGGTTAGAGGTTAAGGTTTAGAGGTTTAGGTTTATGGTTTAGGTAGAGAGAAGAATAGGGAGATACAGAGGAGACTAAGCCTGGGAGAGATATCTTTGTCTCCTCTATCCCTCTCTCTAACTATACCTACCTTTACTTCCAAGTTTTATGGTTTAGGGACCTTAGGGGTTTAGGGGTTTAGGGTTGCTAGATTTTAGGGTTTAGGGTTTATGGTTTAGACATTTAGGTTTATGGTTTAGGTAGAGGGGAGAATACAGATCCCTATCTCTATCTCTCTAGACATATGGATCCCTATCTCTTATGTCTTTATGTTTTTTATGTTCTTTATGTTCTAAGACATATATGTGTCTAGGTATATCAGTTAGTTTAGTCAAAGAGACTCCAAATTCCTCACATTTCCACCTTGTTTAGGCCCTTCATGCCTTTATTTCACCTATTTTCAGCTATACAAGAGAAAAACATTATCAAATACTTCATAAAATAATTCTAGTGAACAATTGTTTGTCATACTCGTATTCGAGTGTATACATGGAGCCAAAATTGATTTTGGAAGACTCTTAATTTTTGCCCTAGGATGATATAGAAGGATTTATTCCTTAATACATGCATAATTCAATTCATTTAATAGAAGCATGCATGAAATGATAGTTTTCTTACAAAAATGGAGGAAATGAGCACCACAAACTATTTGACAAATTGTTACAACTCACTTTGATACCACTCAATCCATAAAAAATATGATGGAGATTATGTATTTACTTCATCAACATAACAAAATTTTAGAGAAGAGAGTTATATATGCAAATATATGAACATACAAGCATCATGACATAAGATGATACAAAGGGAGTTACAAGGAGATAGAACACTAAAAGGGAGGTTTTCATGAGTGTAGGACAGTCATGTTAGTCTATATAACAGTCCACTATCATAGTCTATATAACCCTGCTGCCATGTATGATCCTCCTTGCATTTGAAGGTCATTTTACAATGCTATGAATGTTATAATTTATTACAAAGTGGTCCTTCTTATTACATATATGTACAATGAAATTCATACATTTATACACTATTTACAATGAATGTGTAAAGAGTTCTCTTCCTACAACTATGCACATGCTATAGCTGAGATAAGAGTTTGTGCACATTACAATAATGAAAACCATCACTGTTATACTACAACATGCTACAAGTCATCTATGTTACATGCTACAACATTTATGTTACTGTGGAACACAAATGTGCATGCTTACAACACCCAAAACATGTCATCACTAGCTCTTACATTCTCTATTTTCCTTGTCCTTTCTTGACCTCCAAGTGGCCATACTTCTCATACTCACCCATAGTGAGTGAAATGTACTACTTGATTTCTCTACAAGTGAAAAACTTGAACACAACTCAATCTAGAGGAAAAACTTGGAGTGCTAATCAAATGCCCCTACAAATGAAAGCAACTCACACTTATCTCCTTTGCAAATCAAGTAAATACTCTATCCAAGTATCATTACATACAAACATGATTCAATGTTGATGTAGACTCATGTGAGAGTTGTTCTCTCTTTGAATTTGATGTATAAGTGTGCTTTTTTTCCTTTGTGGTTGCTTACTCTTGCATTTTTTATTTGGGTGAATCTCTAGATGAAGCTTCCAACATTTGTCATAACAATATCCTCCAACCATGAAATAAGAACAATAGTTGTTAGCTTTGTACATACTCAAATCAACTTGTTTGTTATCTTCTTTGAGTTTGTTTTGGCCTTTTTTCTTCCCTTAGTTTCGGAGAGTTACTTCTTTTTCGATCCTTGCTATGGAAAATATGCTCCTTAGTGGTGTTTGCTTTGTGCATCATTCTACAATTTACTACTTCAACTTTCTACTTCTTAGAGATACAACCATTCAATTTTCCCCTTTAGAATGTTTGAAATAGGCTCCCAAATGATGCACTACAAGGTGACAACAACTTGGTTTTACAAAGTTTCACAAACTTGTGTTCTTGATTTGACTCACAAACTCTCTCAATGAACCTTCAATACATTAAGTCTCCAACACACAATTAGGGTATAGACCTTCATATGAACTAGATGAGGCATCTAACAAGATTATGTTCACCAACTAGAACCAACTAAACCACTGTTCAAGTCATAAGGATCCCCTCTTAGCAACCAATCTGCCCAAGCCGTCAAATCCTAGTAGCCCTACACGTATCGACTCCTGATGGCACTGGAATTGACAGAGATAGAATCGTCAGTTGATTTTGACCACATATTAGATCTAGTTCAACCAAGTAATATATCTACTTGCATAGTTAAATTTGAAATTCCTAATGTTATCTTAAACTTTCTAGTATTTTTGTAATGTTGACTAATTTCATCTAGTTTCATCTAATTTGTTGCATATATCATTGTAGGGCATGTTTATGTAGTTATTGCAGATGAATATAATGAAGAGGGAATAGATTATTACTTGTGTCGTTGTGTTGAGGACAAAAAGAAATTGGAGGCCCCAGTTACAGATGGAGAAAATGTTGAATACCCTACAGGCTCAGTGGTTGTTACTAGAACATGGCTTAGAAGGTACCCACATAAGAGTATTAATATTTGTCTATTTGAGGACTTTGACATGCATTAGAAGATTCTTCATTACTCCAACCTTGTCGTGGCAACCAATGTTTATTTGATACAATATCGAGGTAGACCTTTGAACAAGACCTTGTGGAAGGTGCGTGACTCTGACCATGAGGCCATATTTGACACAATAAAGAGTAGAGAAGACCTAGATGGTTTGTTGGATTAAGTTGTAAGTATGCATAAAACTTTGCTAGATGGTCACTTGTACTTTATTTTGTATATAAATAGTAGTATGAATTGCTTCCCTCTAGTATATTTATATTTAGTCAATTTTACTTTTTGATACTTCTCACAGGAGGTCACAACTCTAGTCCGTCCAACTATGGACAAAGAAGCTCGAGAAATAATGATGGAGAGTGATCATCAGATGGTGGTAAGTGATTGATTACATAAGTGATGTTAAATATTTCATGTACATTTTGTTATAGTAATGTGCATATTGCTTGATTCTATTAATAGGTGGAGCTGCATGAGCTTGAACTATTGAAGAGGTCTACTCGACAGAAGAGAGAGGATGAGTCATGGATATTTTCGTATATATGCCTGTATGTCTTTGTTTGGACGTGCCTATATGGATTTGTATGTAAACTAGATGTTATGTTCATGACATTATGTATACGACAGTTTATATTAGATATTTAATATGATGATAAATTATCCTTGAGCAGGCGGGGCCGAATGGACTTTGCCAACACGTTAGGGTGGGTCAGTAAATGCTAGTGGAGGTCTCATTTCCTGTGCAAAGCGTTGCATTCATTTAGGGTAGCAAGCTATCGGCAATGTCCCTTAAGCTCCCTAAGATGAAACAATTACAAAACTTTGATAGGATAGTTCTCAGAATTTGTGGTAGCTGGGAACATTTTGTTTGGACCTATAGGTGTACATGGAGTCTGTCCACAATAACCTCTCTCAGTTTCGTTCAACTCTAGTCTGTTTGACCGTGCCGAAATCAAACGCATTCTTGCAAAATGCTTCAATTTCATGTAGTGGAAAGGTGCTAGGAGTGACATTTTGTATTCCATAGCTTGTGGGGCTGAATGGACTTCACCAACGCATCGGGGTGGGTGGGTAAATGCTAGGGGAGGTCTTGTTTCGTGTACCAAGCATCACAGTCATTCGGGGTAGTAAGCTATTGGCAAAGTCCCTTAAGATCCCTAAGATGAAAAAACTACCAAACTTGGATGGGACAGTTATCAGAATTTGTGGCAGCTGGGAATGTTCTATTTAGACCTACAAGTGCATGTGGAGTCTGTCTACAATAACCTCTCTCAGTTTTGGTCAACTCTAGTCTATTTGACTACCAAAATCAAACGCATTCTTGCAAAATGCTTCAGTTTCATGCAGTGGAAAGGTGCTAGGAGTGACATTTTGCATTCCATAGCTTGTGGGGTCAAACAGACTTCACCAATGTGTTGGGGTGGGTGTGTAAATTCTAAGGGAGATCTCATTTCATATGCCAAGTGTCGCAGTCATTCAAGATAGCAGGCTATCGACAAAGTCCCTTAAGATCCCCAAGACAAAAAAATGCCAAACTTTGACGGGATAGTTCTTAGAATTTGTGGTAGCTGGGAACATTCCATTTGGACCTACAGGTGCATGTTGAGTCTGTCTATAATAACCTCTCTCAATTTTGGTCAACTCCAGTCCATTTGATTATGTCGTAATAAAACGCATTCTTGCAAAATGCTTCAGTTTCATGCAGTGGAAATGTTGCCAGGTGCCATATTTTTTCTCTACTCATCGTGGCGCCAAATGGACTGTGGAAACATGTCAGTGTGGGTGGGTAAATACTAGGGGAGTTCTCATTTCGTGTGCCAAGTGTCCCAGTCATTCTGCCCTGCAAGCTACCGAGACCTAGCACTTTTCGAGTTTACTGGTAGCTTGCAGCCTGGAACAACTGAGACACTTGGCACATGAAACAAGACCTCTCCTAGCATTTACCCACCCACCTCGACATGTTGGCACACTCCATTTGGCCCCACAATGAGCAGAACAAAAATAATGGCACCTGACAACCTTTCCATTGCATGAAACTAAAGCATTTTGCAAGAATGCGTTTGATTCTGGCATGATCAAACGGATAGGAGTTGAATGAAACTGAGAGAGGTTATTTTTTATGGACTCCACATGAACTTGTAGGTTCAAACTGAATGTTCCAAGCTACCATGAATTCTGAGAACTGTCCCGTCAAAGTTTGGTAGTTTTTTCGTCTTAGGGAGCTTAAGGGACTTTGTCGGTAGCCTACTGCCTCGAACGACTGCAATGCTTGGAACATGAAACAAGACCTACCCTAGCATTTAACCACACTCCCCAATGCATTGGTGAAGTTTGTTCAGCCCCACGACCTATGGAATGCAAAATGTCACTCCTAGCACCTTTCCACTGCATGAAACTAAAGTATTTTGTAAGAATGCGTTTGATTTCGGTACGGTCAAACAGACTGGAGTTGACCAAAATTGAGAGAGGTTATTGTAAATGGACTCCACATGCACCTATAGGTCCAAACAAAACATTTCTAGCTGCTACAAATTTTGAGAACTATCTCATCAAATTTTGGCAGTTTTTTCATCTTAGGGATCTTAATGGACTTTGTCGGTAGTCTGTGATGCTTGGCACATGAAATGATACCTCCTCTAGAATTTACCCACCCACCATGATGTGTTGGCAATGTCTGTTCAACTCCACGAGTTATGAAATGCAAAATGTCACTCCTAGCACCTTTCCACTACATGAAACTAAAGCATTTTGCAAGAATGCTTTTGATTCAGGCACGGTCAAACGTATAGGAGTTGGACAAAACCAAGAGAGTTTATTGTAGATGGACCCCACATGCACCTATAGGTCTAAACAAAATGTTCCCAACTTCCACAAATTCTGAGAACTGCTCCATCAAAGTTTGGCAGTTTTTTCGTCTTAGGGATATTAAGGGACTTTGCCGGTAGCCTGCTACCCTGAACGACTGCGATACTTGGCACATGAAACAAGACCTCCCCTAGCATTTACCCACCCACCCTAATGCATTGACGAAGTCTGTTTGGCCCCACGAGCTATGGAATGCAAAATGTCACTCCTAGCACATTTCCACTGTATACATGTTCACAACTTTTGTAAAATAAACTCAAAATGACTCTATTGACCTTGCACATGGTCTATTATGACCTTATTAGACCAAAATAAACTCAATTACATGTGAATCAAACAAACTTCAAAGTGCCTAGTCTTAATCTTCATACTTTTCATGTTTCAATTAGGTCTAATGTAGTAGGACAACAAACCCTATTTTTGGAGTTTTTCTCTCAAACATTCCAAAAGACCTCCCAAAATAATTACATATTTAAATACTCATTTCCAAGTTACATAACATATATCAAAACCAATAGTGACTCCTTTAGACCATGTATGTCAAAAATGGCATTTTTCACTGTCTAAAATAGGCTAATTAGGCCTAGTTTGTGAAGAAACATACCTCTAAACATCCAACAACCCCCTAGACTTGATGGAGCAGCATCTCCCATGTGTTTGAACTCTCAAAACCACAATTAGTTTCAAGAGAAACCCTCACTAACATACCAAACACCAAAAATCCTCAATCTAGGCCAATTTGAGGAGGGTTTATTGAAACTCTACCTTCCACACACTCTCAGACTTTGCCAACACTTGGAACACTTCAAAAATAGTTTGCATATGGTTTAGGAACCATCTCCCAGTACTTTCCAAACTTCTTTTAACAAACCCTATCCTAAAACCACCCTTTCTTGCTTGGAAACAAGGCAAAACTTGCCCAGGACAACACCATAGTTTGGTCAAACTCCATCTCTTGCTTCCCTGACTTCATGGGCATCTAAAAGACATCCAAACCAAACCATTCCATTGAACATATATGCAAAGTATGCAAAGTGTGGAACCATATACTTGATGAACATGAAATATTTAACATGATGCTTCAAAGAAATGTTGTCTCATGGAATGCAATGATTGCAAGATATGCATGAAATGGATTGTTTTGGATAGGAGGATCCAAATTCATGATAGTTCAGTTTGAGACTAGACCTAATTAGGCCTCCTTTACAAGGAAACTACTATGCCAATGCAAACCCACCACACCAAACCACTTGGAAACCCTAGCATGCATGGAAAAGGAACCAAATTCAATGGTTTTAGCCTTTGAAACACTTGTTAAGGCACTATTGTATGGACTACACCCTCTTTTTGCCTAATACATGGTCATATTAGGCCATTGCATCCTCATACTCTGCTATATTCTTTTTTCCTGACCTAGGGCTTATTACAAATAGTGATCCTACCTTATTCCATCCCATTCCACCAATCTAGAGTGATTAACTTGGTGGAATGGTAAAGAAACACATAGTTTTTAACCTCAACCCTAGTTCAGGGTTTTATGATAGTTTCCAGAAAAAATGTGATTTTCTCCCTCCAAATTCAATGAAAATGCCTCAAACAAGATGCAAATGAAAGGCCATTCACTCCCCTTCACAATGCAGGTGGTTTCAGACCATGACAATATTGTGTGGATGAGCAGTATGTCCTGGAACAGTCCAATTTCAAGAAAAGTAGCGAAAACTCAATTTTATTCAAATTTGCCCTTTAAAATCTTCTTCACCAACCCCTCCTTGGTGTGTGAGAAGGTTTTTATACATGTTTACAATAGTTCCAGTCAATCACAATTGACTTTCAACCTATTTGATCATTGGGTAACCCCCTTATTACATGATTTGTTAAGTTGACAAAGTAACTTCTTACCACTACTTGCAATATTAGACTTTTTCTTTGACAACAACATAAAACATGACTCCAAACACAAATAACATTGGTCATTTGACCTTATTCCATGCAAAATGATGACACAAGATCATCAACTTGTCCTATGATATCCTAAGACCTTGTTATGACATGCTCCTAGCCAAGATTGGCTTTGGCTAAGGTGCTCCTGCACCATGAAATATGTTTCCATGGTGTTGAGTTGTCCTCCTTACCTACTACATCACCCTTGTAGACATGTATGCAAAGTATGGAAGCATAGACAAGGTACATGAACTGTTTGGCATGATGCCCCAAAGAAATGCCACCTCATTGAATGCAATGATTGCAAGATATGAACAAAATGGATTTTTTGATAAGGCATTAGAAACTTTCAAACAAATACGATTGACGGGTGTAAAGAAAATTTTCACAACCTTAGCCAATATCCTCCTTGCCTATGCCAAAATGGACATCCATCAAAAGGATAAAACATATGGGAATTTTGTTAGATGTTGTAGTTGCAACTGCCCAAGAGACATGTATGCAAAGTGTGGAAGCATAGACAAGGCACATGAACTGTTTGGCATGATGCCTCAAAGAAATGTCACCTCATGGAATACAATGATTGTAAGATATGAACAAAATGGATTTACTGATAAGCATTTAGAAAGTTCCAAGAAAATGCAATTGACAAGTGTAAAGCCAAATTCCAAAACCTTAGAAATGGTATGTTTGGAGCATGGTATAGACATCCATCAAAGCATAAAGGATATAGGAATTTTGTCGAATGTCGTAGTTGTAAGTACCCTGCAAGACATGTATGCAACTTGTGTGGAAGCATATATAATGAACATGAACTGTTAGACACGATGCCTCAAAGAAATGTTGTCTCATGGAATGCAATGATTGCAAGATATGCACGAAATGGATTTTTTATAAGGCTTTAAAAACTCTCAAGCAAATGCACAAAAATAAATTTCAACCATTTACATAAATTTTGGTACATCTAAAACCAAATTGCACAACCTTAACCAACTTCCTCCTTGCCTATGCTATAATGGGATCTAGAGAACATGGTGTGGACAACCATCAAAGAATAAATGATATAGGAATTTTCTCACATGTATTGTATTTGCAAAGTTACCCTTGTAGATGTGTATGGAAAGTATGGAAGCATAGACAAGGCACGTGAACTATTTAAAATGATGCCTCAAAGAAATGCACAGTTCGACAGAATTCAATGATTGCAAGATATGCACAAAATGGATTATTTGAAAACGAGTCATAAACTTTCAAGCAAATGCAATTGGCACTTGTAAAACCAAATTCCTATAACAATAATTGATTATCATATTAAATATTTAATATAAACTGTCATATACATAATGTCATGAACATAACATCCAATTTATATAAAAAGCCATATAGGCATGTCCAAGCAAAGCCATATAGGCAAATATACAAAAATATACATCAGATTAACATACAAAAGTATGTATACAAAGCCATCTAGGCATACAAAAAAGTTCCCAAAAACTAATTTCCTATGGACTTTTAGGAAATAATCGGCGGCCCTTCTTTGACTATGAAGATGGAGAGCCAGTTAGTGACACATCCTCTCTCTGTCGTCGAGTAGAACTCTTTGAATAAAGTTCATCCAGCTGCACCTTTTAATACAAACAAACAATATGCGCATTAGTATAGAAAATGTATGAAATATATAACATCACATATGTAATTGATCACTTACCGCCAACTGATGATTGCTCTCCATCATCTTGACTCTCTCTTCATCAGTAGTTGGACGGACTAGAGTTGTAACCTTCTGTGAGAAGCATCAAGAAGCAAAATTGACTAAACATAAATATCATTTATGTACATGAAATGACATGAGATAAAAAAGAAATACAAAATTATGATATTTTCATGTTATTGGCTCATAACTCAGTCAAAGGATTTCTAGACATCATGGTTGCATCAATGTCTATATGTGCTGACTCACGAAGATGAGGAGGAGTCTCCACTATATTCAACATCTAAAAATCAAGTTCAAGATTATTAAAACAAAATAAATACATAACATTATTTTTAAAATGCATAATAATTAGAAATGGTTAAATTTACCTCTATAAACGTGGTAGTTTGGTATCCAGGGGACCAAGGAAACTGTGGAGGTGCTGGTGACTGTTGAAATCATCAAATCAAGTCACAAAATAATATTACCATTGACATATCTACAATAATTAGGAATATGTGATAAATTACATACTTGCTGACTTGACCTCCACTCATAAGCCACCAATGGATGGCTAACAGAGGCAAGATGAAGACTCTGACCCTGGAATTTCATTGCACAAACAATTACATAAATTATTTTTGACTTATAATGTAGATAATCATATAAAATTAATTACAAATTTCAAATAACAATATACTAAATCAAGATGAAACTTGTAACAAATTACTTGAGAGTCAATACCGAATCTATGTTGTAAGAGATTGTCACTGAGAACAAGATCATCCAATATGTCCTACCCCTATGTCACATCATGCTGCCCCTGTGTTACAAAGTCCTATCATGCTTCCTACGTCCCATAATCACATAGGTTCCCACATGTACTGCACAAATGTGGGGACACATGACACCTACTACTCTCACCCTCATCACCCTAGGTAAAATCATCTGCATGATGTGATAGAGTTTGGGTGAGAGTAGTTAGTGAATGTAAAGTTTCCAGCTCAACACTCTCCTTCAAAGTGAAAGGGATTGACCTACATTCTAGCCTCACTCAGGGTATAGGCACATGCTGTTCATCTTGCTGAGCGCCGGGTCTATCTTGGGCAGAGCCACCACCTCTACCCCGGAACTCACGAATGTCAAAATAATTCAGAATCTTGTTCAGGACAAACTCTCAATAGAGTTTCCTCAAAAAATATTTTGGTACCTCATCATTGTTGCATGGTTGCTCATCGAAGACCATGTACCATCTATCCCAAAAATTTTGGGATATGTCTTCATTCCTACACCAATGTATAGGAAACTATTTGCAACTTTCCTCTAATGTTTGGCCGGTTTTGGGATTAATAAATTGTGCACATAATTGAGATTTTATAATTTTTTCCTTCTTCACTTGTTCATATGACAACTTGTCGGCATAATATTTCTGACTCCTCTCCTTATAGTCTTGGAATTTGGTGATTTGTTTCGTCACCAAATCCGTGTGGGAAACAATCTCCTGTAGTGATTTTGCAAGTGCCCTCCTATGCTCAGTGGTTCCACTTAGATTTTTTAGGGTTTGAATATTAGTTTCAAGATATTTCTTATTTTCTTCTATTATCCGTAAGTAGTGTTCTTGATTATCCCTTACATGAAAAGGAGGTGAAGGTGGGTTTTGAGGGTTTTGGGGGTTGTTTTCACCCTCCTCAACTAGATTTAGATTTTCTGCTTCTCCAATAACTGTAAATGCAATATAAACATAAATCCAATATTGCAAAACTAAAAAATTGTTCTAAAACTAACCAAATCAGACAAACCCTACCTTCTTCCTATACTCGAGCCTCCAAATTTGTACGACAATGTCTTTAGTGGAAAGGTGGCATTGTGAATTTCTTGTTTTCTCACGTGCACTTGATGAATCTCCTCTTTTTCAACGTGATCGCATTTTGCTTGGTTTCTTTGCTGTTGTCAAGAGAAAAGCCACGTGGTGAATGAGCAGAAATTTTTTTTTTTTTTTTCTTTTATTAAAAGAAAAATGCGAGCGCGTTATAATGCGGTCACATTTTCCTTTAATTTTGGAGATGGTGGTGACTTTTTGGTCCCCCATCTCCTTGTATTTACCCTTAGAAGGATTTCAACAATTGCTCGTGCTCTTGGTGAAGAGAGAACAAGAAAAGAATT
Source organism: Cunninghamia lanceolata (assembly GCA_027924645.1). Taxonomy (NCBI): domain Eukaryota; kingdom Viridiplantae; phylum Streptophyta; class Pinopsida; order Cupressales; family Cupressaceae; genus Cunninghamia; species Cunninghamia lanceolata. The sequence continues at coordinate 10,497,374 of BSBN01000870.1, read as the reverse complement.
GATCCCCTTTCTAAGTGAAAAAAATGATGATGATGATGAGGTTTTTCTTGCAATGGCAGAAGAACTAGGAGTGTTCATTCCTTATGTTGGTAGGGTGGACTATTCACACGTTTTACTACCTCCTCTAGAAACTCTTTGTATAGTCAAGGGAACTTCTGTGAGGGATAAGGCTGTGGAATCATTATGTCGAATTGGATCACAAATGAAGGAAACTGATCTGGTGGACTAGTTCATTTCACTTGTAAAGAGGCTTGCTGCATGATGATATGCCAATGGTGAGAAGATCAACAGCCACAAATTTAGGGAAGTTTGCCATGACAATTGAACCACAAAACCTGAAGATAGACATTATGTCATTTCTGAGGATCTCACGCATGATGATAAGAATTCAGTGAGGCTTTTAGCTATTGACGATTGTGCCTCCCTTGGTAAACCATTGGAACCCCTGGATTGTGGTCTACTATGAACTATGAAATCCAATTTCATAGTGGACGTGAATAGTTTGGAAAGTCCACGTGGGGAATAAAACAAATGTAAATTTGATGAGGCGCATAAAACCTTACGATTCAACTCCAACTAGGGTGATGGTGGCTTAGAAGAATAAGTCATCAGTTATCTTTGTGAAATATTCATCTTCCATGTAGGAGAAGACCCAAAGTTAATGGATGTTGTATTTAATTTATAAAACAAAATGAACGCCTTCAGAGGCACGGACTGGAAAACCACGGGATAAACATAATTGTTTAAATTATTGTATAGCTAAAACCATGTCACCTCACCTTCCACTTTCATGGTATGGCATGGAGTCTATTGATTATTTTTGTTTTGGGGGGGTGTCCTTTAAGCTGCAATGAAATGGTGAATTTCATTCTCATCGATAAAAGACATTTTATATAAAGACAACAAGGGAGTAGAGTTGGGAGGGTCACGATCAGAGAGTAAGCGCAAAGGGAGGTTAGCGGTGACCACTGCCACAAAGAAAATATACCAGACAAAAGGAGACATTTAGGCAAATGAATTTGCCACAGCGTTAAAAACATACAAAATGTAGAATTCAAAAGATTGCAAAGAGTGTGGCATTGCCATAACAAAGAGAAATCACTATAAGAGAGAGTTCGATGTCCATTAAAGCAACGGTGCAAAAGAAAAATTGAAAGTTGCAAAAGGGTGATTGACAGAGAGGAAGTGTGTGCTAATAGAAGAAGTTGAGAAGTTAATCTAGCAGAGAGAAGAAGTGGTTTAGTTATGAATGAGCTGTGAGGCCATGAAGGCCATAATGTAAATTGTCATTAGCAGAATTGTGAATTTTTGTTTTGAATAAGAATATAATTGAATGTATTGGTTAGTTGTTGTTTGCAATCTGTACACTGTCTTTCGATCAATGAACAAGGAGATTTGTATGTGAGTGATTGGATTGAGAGGTATGAGTAACTGGTTATGTGTACTATGACAGGGGAGTACCCTTTTGCGTTACCTTATCATTCATGTTTATTTTAATGACATGGCATATGCTACTCATTGCACATTTTTTTTTGTTATTTTTTAGGTTTGGGTGGAGCACTCATTTTAAGAAAAGTAAAAGAAGAATCATTGTATTCTTTTTGAAGGATGAACTTATTCTTGTATGGGTGTTATAATTTTCTTTTCATGTTGGTTAAGAATGTACATATACTTTGAAATGGATATTTATGTTAAATTCACATGTACATAAAAGTGGGAACACACTATAATGGTTAAATTAGCAAATACCCAGATATTTTCCATTTAGTTTTTTCTCACCTTGATTAGAATACCTTAATGCAATAATATATTGACAAGTGGCATAATCTTGTGTCATAATTCACTCAGAACTTGACCCATATTAATCCCTTTTTCACCTCTACTTTGCACTCAATCTCATAAAGTTGCTCCGTACCTTGAAATCACTAGTTTACCCTTCATATCATTTTTTAGGATTTAGGATTGGCCTAGGTCAACCTTGTTGAGTATAAAAATAAACTCCAAAACTTAGCCCATTGTAGCGAAGGAAAGACCACCATTTGAGGGACTTGGTTATGGAAGCATGAAAATTGGAGAAAGCTCAAGTGGATCTTCACTATGCACAAATCAAGGATAGCTCATGGGAAGTAAAATATCATCTAATATTGTGTTTGTTAATTGACAAGATGATTGTAGGATCTCTCTAAAGAATGAGTAGAAATATAAGGAAGAATAGGAAAATATGATCTAACTTTAAGAGAAGAAGGAAGAGAAGAAGAAATGGGAAGATTGGACAACACCTACTTTACCATTCCCCAAGCCTAAGGAGGTAATTGAGCATGTGGGTAAGAATTTTATATTTTATCCAAACTACAAATGGAATGGACATAGAGAACAAGATTACATATTAAAATTTCCATGCATTATTTGTGGAAGAAGTAGCCATTGTGGTTTTATGTGAAAAAATAACATTACCACTAAGGAGAATAAGTCTCATAGTACGGATAGAAAAATAAAGAACCACTCACCTAAGTTGAAACAGAAGGAAAAAGGCACACTCAAGGAGGGTAATGAGAAATATAATTTGAGCATGTGTAAGGATAACAATTAGTGTTCCTATTGCAAGATTAGAAGACATTAGGATCATAATTTTTAGAAACTCCATTACAAACTTCACCCAAATTATGGCCAAAGAAATAAAGAGTAGCCACTTGGGAAATAGGAGAATCACAAGACAATAAGTATTAAAAATGAGTAGCCTTTCCATGAGTTTACACTATCAAAGTACATTTTTTCTCATGATGCTTGGATAGAGTACTTTCTTGGTTTGCATAAGTGATAAGAGAGTTGTTATCATGTGTATGGGCATATGGTCACATCACAAGTTTCTATTGTGCATTGGGTTTGTATTAGAGGTAATTCCACTTAATTGATGAAGAAATGAGTAGGTTCCACTCACCAATGGGTGAATGAAGAAGCAAATCCACTTAAAATCAAGCAAGGCATGAAGGTAAAATTCTGTATGAGGTAATGTACATTTTCAGCCCTCACATTTCTTTTAAAAATTATAAAATGAACACATCCATTGTTGTTGATAGAAATCATGGGTAGTGTAGAAGATGGTTGCATGAAAAGTATCCTTATTTTAGAAATTCAATCATAAAAGAGAGACATGGAAATTTTGTAGGAATTTATGGCATATGTTCTATCCATGTATGCGTAGATGAAAAATGAAATTTTGTTCCATTTGCATGAGAAAGTAAGGGATGTAGCATATATGGGTAACATGAATAGAACTATTCAATTTTCTTGGGTATTATTTCACATGTATACTTATTGTTTGAGAGCATGTATAGTAGCAATGAGTACCTTTGGGAGGTTTAGGCATGTAATCTCCATTGTTGCATAAAGGATTAGTAAGTTTGGTAACATGGGATAGCACTGTGGTGGAATGTTGTATCACATATATGCTTCTTAATAGGCACATGGATAGCTTGTAGGAGTTTATTGTCACATGTTGTAGCCATGAATGTAGTTAAAGAAAAGAGGAAAGTGTAATTTTGCTCTATTTGCATGTGCAAGAATGAAGCATGTATGGACCTAACATGAGGAACACTATTGCACATCCTTGGGTGTTGTGCATTATATCTATAATTATTGATTGGGAACATGTACAACACTATTGCATGTTAATTGGAGTTATAAGTGTGTATTTTTCATTCTTATATTTTAGGTAAGGGTACCATGGGTGGAACTATTGCATATTCCTGGGTACTGTGAAGTTGTGTATACTTCTTGAGATAGAGTATGAGCAACATAATTGCATAATCTTGGGAGTTATAAACATGTAACTTATTGTATTTATCACAATGTATCTTATTGTAGGATGGATCACTTGTTGTAAACAAGTAGTGTTATAGCATTATTTGAGCATTACAAAGGAATACAATTTGTAGTGTTTGCATAAGATGACATAGACAAAGAGCTCACAAATGGGCAAAAAAAACTTGATATCTTGAATGTAAGATTTTGTGGGACCAAAAGATCCTTTAATAAGGGAGGTATGACCCACATGGAATATGAGATGATTAATCAATTGGTACAATCATGAATAGAATAGAAAAATGTGGACAAAAAAATAGAATCTGATGTAGGGACAATTGAAGAACAATAGTATGAAGAAATAGACCAAGAAAAGCAACAATGGACAATAATGTATCCGTGTCAATGTCTAGGATGATAATTTAGTTGTGTGTGTTAACATCCAAAATTGTGTAAAATGGAGAAAAAGGAACCAAATTTGGATGTCCCACTTTTTTTTAATTTTATCTCTTTCCTAAAGAAGAGGAATGTGGTATTTTATCCCTTGCATCAAGGGAGGGTAAAATGTCATGCAAGAGAGGAGAAGTGATGCAATATGTCTCTTCCACTTCTAATAAGGTGATGAAAGGTCATGCACATCTCTTCATTTCCTAAGGCTTTGGAAATCTATATATATGATATGTAAGCGTAGAAGACAGGCCAATCATGTGTTTTACTTTTTCCATTCACCAAGCCAAAGAGGAAAATCATGTGTTATACCTTCTCCAAAAAAGGGAGAACAATTACATGTTGTATCATCCATTTCATGAGTAATATACTTCAGTAGAAGAGTAGCTACCTCTACTAACTAGGTTTCTCACCCCACATTGGGGTTTTCCCAAATCAAATATTGTGAACTATGTTGTAGCACTTTTTTTTATAGGTAGAATAGCATAGTCATATATTCTTTAATGGTTTCCATTTAATCATGAATTAAGTAGCATAGTAATAATTATTGGTTTTAAAATTTCTACAAGATGTTTTTTTAGAGTTTATAGATCAGCTTTTATGTCAATTATTTTTCCTAACTCTTATATCTAGGTTGATTGTTATTTAATCACATTAGTTATTCAATTAATCTACATATTTAAATAAGTGTGATTAAAACCCTTACAAAAAAATTCACAATTGTGACTTCATTTTTCTTCAAATCTAATGCTAATTTATATTTAGAATTATATTCAAATTTTTTTGCTATATTGAATGTTTTCTAAAATCTAGTTAGATATAAACCTAAAAGAACTCTAATGCACTTGTCAACAAGAGCCACATAACAACTAATCCCTATTATTGTAATATGTTTGAAAAATGGTTAACTTGGTTAATTCATGTGTTATTAGTGGTTAAATTACATGTGCAGAATATCAAAATATTGTGTTTAATTTAAAAAGTATAAATAATGTTTTTCATATACATGGATCACCAAGTCTGGTGACAACTCTCGCAACAGGGCTTCAAAGGGCTTCTCCATAAGATCCATGGCTTGGATGAGTAAAGTGTTAGCATCAATTTCTCTCCTTAACAATAAGCTAACTAATACAACTCATGAAACAATAGTTAGTCATGGTGAATCTCCTTTCATGCAATGAGTTAATTGAAGCGATTCATGCAACAATAGTTCTACTATCTGTTTCACCACCTCTCTCGTGCCACAATTCCTCTTGTGATTCATCTCCAATGGAGGATTTTTATTTGTAAAATTGCATTTTGATGAATAACAAGAAGTTGGTTAATGAAAATTGTTTTTATTTGTGCTTGTTTTTTTATCTCTATAGATTTGCCACATGGAGATAGCAATTTGTGATGTGATAAAACAATTCTCTTTGTAGGTATTGAAGATTCGATCTCTTCATTGAAGGAGTTGATTTATTGCATGTGAAGAAGCTTCCATTTATACTTTTTTGCATTCTTTATTGGGGGATTATACATGTACTTTGTAATTAGGAACTAAGATAAAGTTCCATTTAAGGGGGGGTTAATCATGTCTCTTAAACACCATTTTCATCATTCTGTTGTTAGGCTAGCTTCAGATAAGTTTTTGTCTCAGAAAAAAGGGATAAAGAATCACTACCTTGAGCAGGATCTAATACCCTATCACCTCACACTGGTTCCTAAGCCAAGTAACTAATGAAAAGAATGCATAGTTTAATAACAATGACATAGTCTATGGACTAATACGTCTTACAATTTCTAAGGATACTCTACATCACATAGAGCACACTGAGTGCCCTTTTACTTCTTGGACCATCATCCAATAGTTGTATGGAGACATTAAATCTCCATCTGAAAGTGATGTTTTCTTAGAAAACCAGGCTATTGATGATATTGAGACTTATGCTGCCCAATCTAATGTGGACACATCTAGTATGGATGCTCAGCTCATTGATACCCCATCAACAACACCTGTTGTAGATTTAGATTCCAAAGATGCTTCTTCGAGAGCTTCCAGTGATTCATTGCAGTGGGATCATTCATGTCTTTTGGATCCAATCTATTGGGACCAATTTCTACCAAACATTTCTTTTTTGTTTGTAGAATCCCTCATTTCGGATCTAGATGACATTATTGAGGACATATGTCTTCTCTTTGAGGACCACTCTTTTGTCCTTGCATCTATTGCTACTTTTGAGCTCTATGTTGCTTCTTCGAAAGCTTCCAATGGCTTCTTGCAGTAGGGCATCCATAGTCTTCCTGATTTAACTTTCTGGGATGATCTCTTGATAGGAGTTTCAAACTTGTTTATGGAGACTCACATTTCAGATTTGGAGGACACATTTGAGGAGTTATCTCTCCTCTTTGTTGACAACCACATCAATGCTGTTGGTCCACCATCTTCATCACCTTTGCATCTTGCTCTATATCAGTCTTCAATAGATCTTGGATTGCCATCATCACTTTCCAACATGTGGAAATGTCAGTAGTTTTCAGAGGCACACATCATCTGTATTTGGATTCCAATATCACCCATCTTTTTGGATTGGCTTCTCCAATCACCAGTGGATCCTTTTCTTCCTAAGGGGAGAAATGTTGTTTGTAGGTACTGGATCATATTCTGTCTTCAGGTGTTCATCATTGGCACGGGAACTCTTTCATTATGGGGGGATTCATATCTTCTTTTCTTATATTTGCTCTATATTTGTGGGGGAATTTTATATGTACATGGGTACCTAAAATGGCCTGATGCCAAGACCCATCTTTGTTGGCTATATTGGCTTTTGTCTCTTTAGTCAGATTTTAGGGGGGAGGGGGTTTGTTCCCATAGGGTTTCTCCTCTTTCCTCTCTTTAGGATTTTGTCTTCTTAGTTAGACTTAAGGGGGGGTGTTAGTGTCAATTTCTCTCCTTAACAATAAGCTAACTAATGCAACTCATGAAACAACAGTTAGTCATGGTCAATCTCTTTTCATGCAATGAGTTAACTGAAGTGATTCATGCAACAATAGTTCTAATCTCTATTTCACCGCCTCTCTCACCACAATTCCTCATATAATTCCTCTCTAATGGAGGATTTTTATTTGTAAATTTGCATTTTGATGAATAACAAGAAGTTGGTTAATGCATCCCAGTTTTATATGTGCTTGGTAACTTATCTCTGTTGATCTGCAAAATTCTTCATAAAGGTATTAGTAGATCTCCTCCTCCTTCCTTGGCAACATCTGCTGTGGACTCTATGCCTGCTAGCAGCCCCTCCATGGAAGGCATTGCCAACTCCACCAGATCTATCCCCAGTGCAACACCCATTTATGGTTTAATTTGCTTAATATTTAGTGGGGTTGACAGAGAAAATTTTAAGACCATGATTGGCTAGGGTTTTGGGAAGCTCCACGAAGGGCATTGTGTATAGTGTGTGGGTTGTGCTCAAGTGGTTACCATGATGGAGATTAAGGTTCAAATCCCTTTGAAAGCATGTTACTGTTGAATGGTGTGTTCTATGGGTTGTGCATTTTCCACAGTATTTTGAAACTTTTGTTTTGATAATATTTTGTGCAAAATAACTAAAGAGGATTTCTACATCATTCGATCAATCTCTAAAATCGACGACCAATATGAGAAGAAAATGATGAGAGATTGGTCAAGTACTCCTTGATGCATGATTGGATCTGCCACATGCTAGAGATCTTTGGAATCATTTAAACACTGCTTTCAATCAACAGCGGGGACATGACTAGGCTCTCATTAACAATGTGTGCAGGAATAAGGAAGCATGGCATCTCTAAGCTAAAAGTGCATCCATTCAGAGGTAGGTTCAAGCAAATAAGGGATTCCACACAGCACTATAAAGTTCAGTCACCTCCAAATCACTATGGAAACTAAATAAGGTGCAGATTCATTTAGAATTTAGAGTGCATTACCCTGTCCTGTACAATATGTTTGACAAGAAGGTTCAGCTACAAGCAAAAATTGTTGAAACATCATATAAAGAGGCTCTAGAAGTCACAAAAATAAGCACAAGCCATTGAAGAATGAGGCACAACTAATAAAGAGAGGCAAAGCGGAAGCCTGGGCGTTAGTACATGGGCTTCAACTATTGGTGGAAAAAGAATTTAAAAAGGTTTGGATTGAGGGCGATTCTCTACTTCTTATAAATGCTACCAAAGGAAGAGGGATAGACAACTGGAAGCTCAATTACATCTTACAACAGGCCTCTTCTCTTTTAGACAGGTTAGAGAACTATATTATCTCCCATACTCTCAGAGAAGGTAATAAGGTGGCGGACATGTTGGAAAACATAGCCATGGATATTGGAAGCCCACATGTAGTGTTTACAAATGAGCATCATTTTCCAAGTTCTCTAGCCAATATTGTATTACAGGAGATGGATGAGGTGGCGATCAGTAGGGTGGTTTGATGGGTACCCAGTTGGGGTACGTCAAGCTGATTTTGTATTAAAAAAAGAGATCTATCATCACTAGCATGCTCGTTAGATGGAGATCTAATGGTTAATTTAATTAATGTGGATGTAATAAGGGCAGATAGATTGTTTTTATATAGAGCCCAGATTAAGCTAGGTACACTTTCTGACAAGTAATTCTCCTTTTCAAATAAGGTTTTTTTAGCTGTATTTATCCTCTGACATAGTACGAAGTTGATGACCACCAGAGTTAATGTAAGAAGATGTTTTGAGTTGCGTCAGGCCCTTTCAGATCTTTGGAGGACAGGTGAAGATGGCGTGTTTGGTTTGGCTCCATTCTGCATTAAGTGGAGGTGACTAGTATTACTCCCCCAGAGTAAATGATCCCTTTGAAGGCATCATGATTCACATTTAATAGATGGAGCGGCCTTGTCAGTAATAAGAAGTAAAACTCCTCCGGCAGTGTTATGGTAACATAATCTTGCCTCATCCGCCCATTGATACACTGAAGTAATGTACTCCCTCTTTGGTCATAATGGCCCCCTAACTTGATTTTATGACTTGTAAGTTCCCATCGAGATGGACAAAGTATGTTGAGTATAGTCTCTTTCAAGCATAGGCTATTTTGATTCACATTGTCTCCTTCTTCCTGCTGCGAGGCAATCATATATTTTCTTGTCTTTTCGTGCCTAAACCACTACTGTCATGGTAGATATACGCCTTAATCAATAATTGTTCTTTCTAGCTTTGGAGTGGTAACCAGAAATAAGAGGACGGGTAAAGGCGTTGGACCTGATGGCCTTGCTTGACAAGGATTGCACGCTCACCCAGATCGTTGTCTGTAATATTTTGGGACATGCTTGGATAAGAGGATATGAGGGGAGGGTGCTTTACTTCTCAGATGTTGTCTCACAGCTCCTTTCCAACATCATGGATCTGGTGATGGATGGCGAATTTGTTCATTCCCTGGCAGCTGGACAGTTCTTTAAAAACATCTACACTGTGGATAGATTTGAAATGGCGTTATCTGCTTATCGTATGGAGAATGGGGATGCTCTCATTAGTGGCTTGTTCAATTTAGCAGCACTGCGTTCTTCCCCCCCACAACAAAACATCTACAGGGCATTACAAACAAGCATCCTGTCACTGAGCAGTGGAGACATAGAAGCCATGCTGAGGTCTCATTGCATTTTGCTAACAAAGAAAAAATTAGAAAGAATCATGGATGTCTTTACTGCTATTCGGTTCCTTCGAATTCATGTAGCTGATCTCACCCCAAGCATGCCTAGATATGCTTTTGTTGAGCCGGAAGAAGCAAACCAGGAGGCTGTGGCAGTGGAGGTGGATATGCCTGGCCTTCCCGAAGCTCCAGCTACTGCGTGATGCGAGGGTGGTGGGGAGAGGTGGTCTTGGGCCCAGGGTGGTTGCAGATGGCTTAAGGCAATCTGGTGTAGGGGTAGGTATTTTGGTTCATGTTTTTTGGTTTCTATTTTGCCAGCGCCTATGGGTGTCTTCGTTTATGGTTCCCTTGTTATTTCCGTTGACCTCCCTACCTGGAGGTAGTTTTTAGCGGATGGCTTTTGGATGGTTATAATGTTCTTGTCCTTTTTTGTTCTCATGGACATGTATGGATCTGTAGTGGGATTCTATTTCAATTCCGTTATCGTTATTTCCTGACAGGCGTTAAGCCTTTTTCTCTATAATACATTTTTATATATTTATGGGTGCCCTCTCCCCTTTTCTGTTTAAAAAAAAAAAAAAGAAGTGTGCCCAGCTAAAGAATCATATGCATATGTCAAGAGTGATGCACAATTGCAGATAAGAATGGATGGCAGTAAAACATAACACAATGTTGATAAATGGAACATAGTTATAATGGATGGTGTGAGGTTCTTTCAATCATTTCACAACATATATACTCTGTATGCATCATATCAAATTCTAGTGCAATACTTTCAATGGAAGCACGACATGCCAAATACAAGGTGCAGGTATAGGTTAAATTGGTGCAACCATCATGAAGGTAGGTGCGGCTATAATAAGATGAGGCACGCAACCATTCAAATAAGGAGCAATACTTCTTCATATCTCAGAGCTCACTAAAACCCACACAAGCATCATAGAGAGCAGAAGGTTGAGAGTATGGTAGCCTCTCCAAATTGTAATGCAGGTACTCAACACTCTGAAGACTCAAGATTCCTTCCACAGAAATAGAACGCCCAGCAACAAATAGAGGAAGACAACAAACCATCGGCCATTTGAACCACGTCAGCAACCATTACAACCAATGGTGCATCAGATCAAATGATTCAGAAATATTTGTTTCAAATGATGCGCTAGTGCTCCACATGGCATGTGGTGGGTCTGAGGAGGTTTTAGTTTCTTTCAAAATCTCTTAAAGTTCATATGCGATTTTAAAATTGATTTTATTTTAAAATTATTTTAATGATAAATGGATGCATTGAAGATAATGGTGGGTCCATGACTTAAATTAGAATCTGAAAAGATGATTAATCTAAAAAACTAGTGCAAACAAATAGATATTAAATTGTGAAAGAAAATGATACAAGATTAAAATAACAAAACAAAGTTAATCTCCATGAGAGTAATGCAAATGCTCTAGAAGCAAAATAGCATTAAAAGGATGCAAAAGCAAAAGATGCCTAATACAAGTTAGGTAGCATGTTTATATAGAAAAGGGAGAGGGTGGAGGTGGCAACACCAACCAATAGGAAGCTATTGAACACCCAAGGTACTGAGAAGGGGGGGGAGGGTGTTAGGAATTGCATGCAGAAGATATCAATTAAATGCAAATAAAGATTAAATAGATGAATAAAAATACACAGAAATAATAATAGCGAGAGACAATTTTAACGCGGTTCACCCAAACTCAGGCTACATCCACCAATAGAGAGTCCAATATTATTATCCAACAAATCAAACCGATTACAACCAAAAATTCCTTGCAACTCAATACCACTGTAAATGCTACAATACAATATCAATAGAAACCTCCGTTAAATAATTTGGGGGGAAACCACACTGATAAAAGTGGGGAAAATTTAACCTCCGAGTCTGATTAGGCTCCATATAACAACAAGGGAGGGCGAATCAGTACTTTATTAAACCTCTTATTAAACTAGTAATCCATTCACCGCATGCAGTAACAAAGCAAATTAAACATAGAAGAAACAACCATAAACCATTACACATGAACATCAGGAATTTTACATGGAAGACCCAAAATTAGAAAAATTATGATGAGTGTTAGCTCACAATATATTATGTAGTAACAATACCGAATGATAATAAAGGCTCACTGCCCTAAAGAAGTGCTCACTGCAAGAAGGCTCACTGCCTAGAGAAAGAAAGAAGAAAAGAGATGGCTCATTGTCAAAAGGAACTGCTCAGATTACATCTACACATGCATGAATGCAACTCCAATGAATGCTCAAAATACTATCTCAAAACTCTTCATCTTGACTACTCTATTTCATTGCTCTACTTTTACATATACAAGATCTCTCTTCTTTTGCTTCTTGTTGCCTATTCTTCACTTTCATATATTCCTCACATTCACATCTATAAAATCACATCTCAAACACATAATTCAAGTTCATATTTATATCTGCAACAAACAAAATCTTCATATTAGGTCAGCCTAATAAAGTGTATCGTGTAATCATGCATTATGTACTCTATCGGCCAAATTCATTCTCCAAAATCTATAGAGGACCCAAACAATATTTGAAACACCTTTACACATGTTAGCCTTAACTATTTCACCACTTAGGATTGAGTTCCAAACACCAAAACTTACCGCACACACATCATACTGTCTTATCAGCCTTATCCATAGACTGTTCACTGGTTCAGTTAAACTGTTAGACAACATCTTCCACTGCGGACCACAAGACTTGCTCAAATCCATATCAGAGACTCTTCACATGTCATAGATCACACCTCCAAAATCGCAAATCAATACATTCTTTTGCAGTAGAATGCGGACCTCTGGAACACATACCCTATCACAGTCAGACTGCAACATACCAAGTAGCGATACTTAGACATTCATAACTGATTCTCTGGTGGGATTCAGAACTTTTAACTCTAGATATAGGTACTTCATACATGTGTTTACAACAAACTCAAAAGCACATAACAATATATGCCATAGCGGAGGAATGTAGACCAATTCAGTTGAGTATTCTATTTTTATTTACTCTATTCTCTGCACTGTCGGACTTAGACTTCCTGAAGATGAGATTTTGGTACTCATCAAGAACTGAAATCATGGACAAATGATCATATGAGAATTGTGAACAATATACCTGATCCGCATGATATGATATTCTAAAATGGACCAATACCAGTGCAAACACTATCTCCTTATCACTGCTTCAATATACTGCCAACACTTAACCTAAAATGGCAGTCTTCTTCTCCAGATCAAAAACATTGTTTCAATCTTGTTCCTTTGCTTGTTTCCATCAATGACTACATCTGCAGACATCATACACAAGTTGCCAACAATCTCCCCCTTTGGCATTGATGGGACCACATGATGTGAAAAACTGTTACAACTCACCCTTTCTGTTTATACACTACTCCCCCTGTCTTCATGCTTCTTTTATTGTTTTTCACATGCTTCATTTCTTCTCCCCCTTTGACATCAATGGCAAAGGTGTATGATACAGAGATATGTACAAGTTGCCAAAATTTCAAAACTATTTTTCTACTTTATCGCATATATACAATTGATATAAAAAATGCTTACTACTGTTGTTCTTCCAGGACATCTTTATAGATTTTTTTCAGCAACACCATTTCTTCATCTCAACCAGTCTTAGCATCACTCAACATTAGTATGTGTCCATTAATCTAGGACACCAAGTCTTCTTCTTTCTTCATTGTATCAGGGAATTCAGTGCTTTGCCTTGTTTTGTCTGCAGTTACTATTAACTTGGTTAGGGATGCAATTTTAAAACTTGCTACTTCCCGGAGCTGACCCATTCTATGCTTTATGATATCTCTTTGGTTCTACAACTTATGTATATTGGAATGAATAGTTTCCACTTGTGCCCTCTGATTTCCAATTGCATCTTTTGTCAGTTCATAAGTTCTGGATATCTTCAATATCTAAGCCTTCCATTTATCTATTTTATATTTTATATCCTTAGTCTTAATTGGCCATGTAAGACAAAATTGATACACTTCACTGGCTTCTTTAAGAGCTAACTCTGCATATTATACTTTTGTCTAACAAAATTTTATCTTGAGAGGCTTTATCTTTTAACTCAACCAATCTCTTATTGTCTATTTCAATTCTTACCTTTTTCTTAGCATCCTTTTCAAGAGACTCAAAATGAATGTTGATGGACTCCATTAATTTCTTTACTTGTGCAGCAGGACCGAAGGATGTGTCTCTTCTTGTTCCAAGCATTAGCTTTTCAAAATTTGCTGATGTATCTTCTAACAACTCACTATCTCAATATGAGATTTTAGTACTTCCTCTTATGTGTTTGTTTGTAGAATTGTCCCAAGTCTTAACTTCTATAAAGGGGACATAGAAGCAAGGTTAATAGGCCCTTGTAGAAGCTCAGGAGTAGTCAAAATTTGAGCTTCTTTTTGCTTCTCTAGGAACTCTCTTAAGGAGTCAACAGTGTCTCTCTTCTCTTCACCATGAGATACTTTAGCTTCTTGTCTTTCCAGAGGCAGTACTTGGCTATGTTCTTGTTCATTTCTTTTTAACTCCAGAGTAGGAACATCCATCATATGTTCATCTATCTCTTCTCTCTATTCTTCTTGTTCCACCAAGATATTTTGTTCAGGGATTGTCCCTGCCTCTTCAAACTTGTTTTCTTCTTTAGTTTCTTTCATTTATTCAACCTTTTATGAACTTTCTAGAGGTGTAATTGTGCCTTGGTCCATGCTCTGCTCAACATTTGCTTCCGAAGCAGGATTGGAAGTGTCACCATTGTTAACTTGCTCTTCCTCACCAGTGCCTACAATAGTTGTAATTTGCAATTCATGCAACACAATTAGGGTTGTTTCCTTTGTCTCTTTTACTAGTCTCTCAGTGTCACCAACCATAAGTGTATTAAGTCTTCTTTTGTTCTGAATTTATCATTGATTATCTTTGTGAATTTTTCTTTTTCTTCTTTTTTTATGTTTGGACAAAGACTCAACAAGACATATTCTCTTATCTCCACATCTTTGGCCATAGCCACTTCCTTCCTTGCTGACATGATGCTAACTAGGCTATCTAGTAATTGATCTATGATTTCAATTAAGGATTTGCTGAACATTTCTAGATATCTGACAACTGTGGTTTCAATAATTATCTTATTTGCATTAGATCTTTCATCATACATTTCAGCAATGGGTTTCAAATTTCCATGCTATGTAGATGCATTGACTAAGGTTTTCAAGGAGAGTGTTACTTCACTTTCAGTTTTCTCATCTTCTTTCTTCTTCTTGGTCTTTCTTGAGGGCTTCTCCTTATTATCAGAAGTGGTTTCCTCTGTTCTTGCCCATTTTTCTTCAGTCTCCTTATATGTCTCTGCTTTTTCTTCTTCTACTACTTCACCTAGGCTTACATATACTCTTTTTGATGCCTTTATTTTCTTTCTTGTCTTCTTCTTTGCAGTTTTCTCCACTGGTACTTGTTCTTCAGGCTTAGCCTCTTTGTCAGGTGTCTCTTTCATAGTACTTGCAACCTTTGTTTCTACCATAGAGGGTCCATAACTCTTTTTGAAAAGTATTGTCTTCTTGTTTTCTAACTTATATCCTCGTGCTGAATATCAGCACCACATTTCTGGCTGGGGGAACAAAATTTTGCATTAATCTCCTCTTGAGCTAGAGCTCTCAATTTTATTCCCAGAGGAATTACCAACACCGAAGTCTAGTGCAGACTCATCCTTGACTTCCTACACTCTCTTCTTGATCCACATTTGATTCATCTCTTTCCTGATCTCTGCTAGATCTACCTTTTGTACCAGTTTCTTCATTTCAACCTGATTATCCTTCTTCACATTCTTGCTTCTACAAAATCTTGCAAAATGTCTAGGCCTATTGCAATTGAACCATACAACATTTCTCTTTCCACTATTCCTTTAGTTCATCCTTGATTTGCATTGGTTAGCCTTGTGACCATATTTATTGCATGCAAAACAATTCTCATTGAAAGGTTGAATATTCCTTACATTATTATAGTTGTTCCTTAACTGACTTCTACATTCACTAGCTCTATGACCAAACCTCTTGCAATTAAAGAAGTTACATTTGAAAGTTTAAACATTCCTTCCATTGTTATAACTATTTCTTATCTAACTTTTGCATTCATTAGCTTTATGACCTACTTTGTTGCCAGTAAAACACTTACCAGAGAATGATGGAATATTTTGATTTACTCTGCTCCTACAATGAGTAACCTTATGACCAAATTTATTGCATGCATTACAATAACCACTGAAAGAAGGGTACCTTTGAGCATTTGGTTTCCTGACCGGTGATCTTCTAGGTATGTTCCTTTGATTCTGAATCTATTTTCTTTTGTCCTTCTTCATCCCAACATTCTTTTCTTGACCGGTTTTGGAACTTTCACCTTTCTCAAAACCCAAGCCTTCTTTATCATTAGGACTCTTCTGAGTGGCAAGTATTCTATCAAGTTGAGCAGCACTTACTCTAAATTTTTCTTCCTTACTCCAAGCATGTTTCAGATCAGCTTTCAAATCCATAACTTCCTATTCAAGCTTTGTATAGTCTTCGGTTTTGCTTTTCATCAACTGATTTAGATCTTCTTCCACTTTTGCTCATTTTACAGCTTCCTCTTTCAGATTAATCAAGGTGTCTTCTACAAATATCAATTGTTCACTAACCTCTTTGTATTTTTCCTTAAACTTCTTGACTTGCTCCCTCAATTTGTTTATGCACTCATCTACTTCCTTGACATTATCTTTTAGATCCTTATTTTCTATTTCAGCCTTCTGAAGATCTTCTAGTGCAAGTTTAAGTTCTTCTTCATTGACAAGTGTACATTCTTCTTTAGTCTCAGTTGCATCAATTTCTTCAGGAAGAGTAGGATGTTTTTTACCTTCCATGTGTTCGGTCTCCAAGATCTTTCTCAAGTTGTTAGACTTCTTCTGAAGAACTAGGCTCTGATACCAATTGTTGAACACCCAAGGTACTGAGGGTGGAAGTGAATGAGTAGTTTATTAAACCTCTTACTTATTGAACTAGTAATCCATTCACCGCATGCAATAATAAAGCAAATTAAATATAAAATAAATAAACATAAATCATTACACATGAACACCAAGATTTTTATGTGGAAAACCCAAAACTAGGAAAAACCATGATGACTATTAGCTCACAATATATTATGTAGGAACAATACCAAATTACAATAAAGGCCCAGTACCTTAGAGCTCACTACCCAAAAGAAGTGCTCACTGCAAGAAGGTTCACTACCTAGAGAAAGAAAGAAGAAAGGAAATGGTTCACTACCAAAATGAACTGCTCAGATTGCATCTACACATGCATGAATGCATCTCCAATGAATGCTCAAAATACTTTCTAAAAACTCTTCATCTTGACTACTCTATTTCACTGCTATGCTTTTACATTAGACAAGATCTCTCTTCTTCTACTTCTTGTCACCTGCTCTGCACTTTCATATATTCCTCACATTCACATCCATAAAATAACATCTCAAACATAGAATTCAATCTCATATTTATATCTGCAACAAACAAAATCTTCATATTAGGTCGGCCTAATAAAGTGTACCTGTAGTCATGCATTATGTACTCTATCAGCCAAATTCATTCTCCAAAATCTATAGCGGACCCAAACAATATTTGAAACACTTTTACACATGTTAGACTCAACTATTTCACCACTTAGGATTGAGTTCCAAACACCAAAACTTACCACATACACATCATACTATCATGTCGACCTTATCCACAGACTGTTCACTGGTTCAGTTCAACTGTCAGACAACATCTTCCACTGCGGACCACAAGACTTGCTCAAATCCATGTCAGAGACTCTTCACATGTCATAGGTCACACCTCTAGAACCATAAAGAAATATATTCTTTTGCGGTAGAATGCAAACCTCTGGAACACATACCCTGTCACAGTTAAATACACCATACCAAGTAGCCATACTTAGACATTCATAACTGATTCTCTGGTGGGACTCAAAACTTATAACTCTGGATATAGGTATTTCATACATGTGTTTAAACACCTCAAAACTACATAACAATATATGCAACAGAGGAGGAATGCAGACCAATTTAGTTGAGTATTCTATTATGATTTCTTTTGTTCTCTGCACTACTGGACTTAGACTTTTTGAAGATGGGCTTCTGGTACTCATCAGGAACAAAAATCTTGGACAAATGATCATCTAAGAATTGTGAACAACATACTTGATCTACATGATATGATCTTCTACTACGGACCAATACCAGTTTAAATACCCTCACCTTATCGTTGCTTCAGTATACTGCCAACACTTAACCCAAAATGGCTAAGTCTTCTTCTCCAGATCAAAAATACTATTTCAATCTTATTCCTTTTCTTGTTATCATTAATGACAACATCTTCAAACATCATACACAAGTTGCCAACAATCTCTCCCTTTGGCATTAATGGCAACAATTGATGTGAAAAACTGTTACAACTCCCCCTTTCTCTTTATACACTACTCCCCATGTCTTGATGCTTCTTTTATTGTTTTTCAAAATTGTTTTTCACATGCTTCATTTCTTCTCCCCCTTTGACATCAATGGCAAAGGTGTATGATACAGATATATGTACAAGTTGCAAAAATTTCAAATCTATTTTTCTACTTTATTGCATATATACAAGTTATATAAAAAATGCTTGCTGTTGTTGTTCTTCCAGGAGAACATCTTTATAGATCTTTTTCAGCTGCACCATTTCTTCATCCCAACCGGTCTTAGCATCACTCAACATTAGTATGTGCCCATTAATCTAGGACACCAAGTCTTCTTCTTTCTTCACTGTATCAGGGACTTTAGTGTTTTGCCTTGTTTTGTCTGCAGCTACAATTAACTTGGTTAGGGATGCAACTTGGAAACTTTCTACTTCCCAGAGCTGACCCATTCTATGTTTTATGATATTCCTCTAGGTCTACAACTTATGTATATTGGAATGAATACTTTCCACTTGTGCCCTTTGATTTCCAATTGTATCTTTTGTTAGGTCATAAGTTCTGGATATCTTCAATATCTTAGCCTCCCATTTATCAATTTTATGTTTTATACCCTTAGTCTTAATTGGCCATGTAAGACAAAATTAATACAATTCACTGACTTCTCTAAGAGTTAACTGTGCATATTGTATACTTTTGTCTAGAAAACTTTTATCTTGAGAGGCTTTATCTTTTAACTCAACTAATCTCTTACTGTCTATTTCAGCTCTTACCTTTTTCTCAACATCCTTTTCAAGGGACTCAAAATGAATGTTGACGGATTCCATTAACTTCTTTACTTGTGCAACAGGACCCAAGGATGTGTCTCTTCTTGTTCCAGGCATTAGCTTTTCAAAAATTGCTGATGCATCTTCTAACAACTCACTATCCTCTATATGAGATTTTAATACTTCCTCTTGTGCATTAGTTTGTAGAATTGTCCCAAGTCATAACCTCTATAAAGGGGACATAGAAGGAAGGTTAATAGGCCCTTGTAGAAGCTCAGGAGCTGTAAAAAATTGAGCACTTTTTTACTTCTCTAAGAACTCCCTTAAGGAGTTAGCAGTGTCTCTCTTCTCTTCACCATGAGATACTTCAGCTTCTTGTCTTTTTGGAGGTAGTTCTTGACTCTATTCTTGTTCATTTCTTTCTAGCTTTGTAGCAGGAACATCCATCATATGTTAATTTGCCTCTTCTCTCTTCTCTTCTTGTTCCAACGAGATATTTTGTTCAGGGGTTGTCCCTACCTCTTCAGACTTCATTTCTTCTTCTATTTATTTCATTTCTTCAACCTTTTCTGAAATTTCTAGAGGTCTAATTATAGCTTGGTCAATGCTCTGCTCAACATTTGCTTCCATAGTAGCATTCAAAGTGTCACCATTGTTAACTTACTCTTCCTCATCAGTGCCTACAATACTTGTAATTTGTAATTCATGCAACACAATCAGGGTTGTTTCCTTTGTCTCTTTTACTAGTCTCATAGTGTCACCGGCCATAAGTGTATTAACTCTTCTCTTTTTTCTGAATTTATCATTGAGTATCTTTGTGACTTTTTCTTTTTCTTCTTTTGTTATGTTTGGACAAAGAATCAACAAGACATATTCTCTTATCTCCACATCTTTGGCCATAGCCACTTCCTTCCTTGCTGACATGATGCTGACTAGGTTATCCAATAATTGATCTATGATTTCAATTAAGGCTTTGCTAAACATTTCTAGATATTTGACAACTGCAATTTCAATAATTATCTTATCTGCATCAGATCTTTCATCATACATTTCAGCAATGGGTTTCAAATTTCCATGTTGTTCAAATGCATTGACTAAGGTTTCCAAGGAGAGTGTTGCTTCACTTTCAGTCTTCTCATCTTCTTTCTTCTTCTTGGTCTTTCTTGAGGGCTTCTCCTTCTTACCAGAAGTGGTTTCCTCTCTTCTTGCCCATTTTGCTTGTCTCCTTATTTGTCTCTGCTTTTGCTTCTTTTTCTACTTCACCCAGTCTTACATATACTCTTTTTGATACCTTTGTTTCTTTCTTGTCTTCTTCTCTACAATTTTATCCATTGGTACTTGTTCTTCAAGATCAACCTCTTTCTCAGGTGTCTCTTTCTTAGTACTTGTAGCCTTTGTTTCTGCCATAGAGGGTCCAAAACTCTTTTCCAAAAGCTTTGTCTTCTTGTTTTCTAACTTATATCCTCGTACTGAATATCAGCACCACATTTCTGGCTGGGGGAATAGGATTTTACATTAAGCTTCCCCTAAGCTAGAGCTCTCAATTTACTTCCCGGAGGAAGTACTAGCACCAGAGTCTTGTGCAGACTCATCCTTGACTTCCTACACTCCCTTCTTGACCCACATTTGATTCATCTCTTTCTTGATCTCTGCTAGATCTACCTTTTGTATTGGTTTCTTCATTTCAGCTTGATTATCCTTCTTCACTTTCGTGCTTCTGCAAAATCTTGCAAAATGTATATGCCTATTGCAATTGAAGCATACAACATTTCTCTATTTATCATTCACCTTTGATTTGCATTGGTTAGCCTTGTGACCATATCTATTACATGCAAAACAATTCCCATTGAAAGGTTGAATATTCCTTCCATTATTATTGTTGATCCTTAACTGACTTCTGCATTCACTAGCTCTATGACAAAACCTCTTGCAATTAAAGCAGTTACCTTTGAAATTTTAAACATTCCTTCCATTGTCATAACTATTTCTTATCTGACTTCTACATTCATTAGCTTTGTGATCTACTTTGTTGCAAGTAAAACACTAACTAGAGAATGATGGAACATTTTAATTTACTCTGCTCCTAAAATGAGTAACCTTATGACCAAATTTATTGCATGCATTACAATAGACATTGAAAGAAGGGTACCTTTGAGCATTTGATTTCCTAACCTGTGGTCTTCTAGGTATTTTCCTTTAATTCTAAATCTGTTTGTTTTTGTCCTTCTTGATCCCAGTATTCTTTTCTTGACTGGTTTTGGAACTTTCACCTTTCTCAAAACCCAAGCCTTATTCATCATCAGGACTCTTCTAAGAGGCAAGTGTTCTATCAAGTTGAGCAGCACTTACTCTAAATTTTTCTTCCTAACTCCAAGCATGTTGTAGATCAGCTTTCAGATCTAGAACTTCCTATTCAATCTTTATGTAGTCTTCAATTTTGCTTTTCACCGACTGATTTAGATCTTCTTCTACTTTTACCCTTTTTACCGCTTCCAATTTTAGATTACTCAAGGTGTCTTATGTAGATATCAATTGTTCACTAACCTTGTATTTTTCCTTGAACTTCATGACTTACTCCCTCAATTTATTTATGCACTCATCTACTTCCTTGACATTATCTTTCAGATCCCTGTTTTCTATTTCAGCCTTCTCAAGATCTGCTAGTGCAAGTTTAAGTTCTTCATTGACAAGTGTACATTCTTCTTCAGTCTTAGTTGCATCAATTTCTTTAGGAGTAGGACATTTTTTACCTATCATGTGTTTAGTCTCCAAGATCTTCCTCAAGTTGTTAGATTTCTTCTGAGGAACCAGGCTCTGATACCAATTGGTTAACACCCAAGGTACTAAGAGGGGGGTGAATCAATACTTTATTAAACCTCTTACTTATTGAACTAGTAATCCATTCATCACATGCAATAACAAAGAAAATTAAACACAGAAGAAACAACCATAAACCATTACACACGAACACCAAAATTTTTACGTGGAAAAGGTCCAAAATTGGGAAAATCCACAGTGAGTGTTACCTCACAATATATTATGTAGGAACAATACCGAATTACAATAAAGGCTTGAACTGCCTTAGGGCTCACTAGCCAAAAGAAGTGCTCACTGCGTAGAGAAAGAAAGAAGAAAGGAGATGGCTTACTGCCAAAATGAACTACTTAGATTGCATCTACACATGCACGTGAATGCAGCTCCAATGAATTCTCAAAATACTATCTCAAAACTCTTCATCTTGACTGCTCTGTTTTATTGCTCTACTTTTACATTAGACAAGATCTCTCTTCTTTTGCTTCTTGTCACCTACTCTGCACTTGCATATATTCCTTACATTCACATCCATAAAATCATGTCTCAATGATGGAATTCAATCTCATATTTATATCCTCAACAAACAAAATCTTCATATTATGTTATCTTAATAAAGTGTACTATGTAGTCATGCATTATGTACTCTGTCAGCCGAATTCATTCTCTAAAATCTATAGCAGACCCAAAAAATATTTGAAACACCTTTACATAGGTTGGCCTCAATTGTTTCACCACTTAGGATTGAGTTCCAAACACCAAAATGTACTGCACACATATCATATTGTCATGTCAGCCTTATCCACAGACTATTCATTGGTTCAGTTCAACTGTCAGACAACATCTTCTAGTGTGGACAACAAGACTTGCTCAAATCCATATAAGAGACTCTTCACATGTCATAGATAACACCTCTAGAACCACAAAACAAGATATTTTTTTGTGGTAGAATGCGGACCTCTAGAACACATACCCTGTCACAGTCAAACGGCACCATACCAAGTAGCGATACTTAGACATTCATAATTGCTTCTTCGATGGGACTCAGAACTCATAACTCTAGATATAGGTCCTTCATACTTGTGTTTACAAAACCTCAAAACTACATAACAATATATGCCATAGCGAAGGAATGCAGACCAATTTAGTTGTGTGTTTTGTTCTGATTTCTTTTATTCTTTGCACTGCCAGACTTAGACTTCTTGAAGATGGGCTTCTGGTACTCATCTGGAACTGAAATATTTGACAATTGATCATCTGAGAATTGTGAACAACATACCTGATCTACATTATATGATCTACTGTGGACAAATACCAGTGCAAATATTGTCTCCTTATCATTGCTTCAGTATACTACCAACACTTAATCCAAAATGGATAAGTCTTCTTCTCCGGATCAAAAAGATTGTTTCAATCTTGTTCCTTTGCTTGTTGCCATCAATGACAACATCTTCATACATCATACACAAGTTTCCAACATAAGTAGCCATCTATTGGTCTAAAGATAGCAAAGTATATTCCCAACATAGCTAATGGGTGCTCCCTTGTAGGATGGTGACACCTCATAACCCACTCAATTAATTAAACATGCTTTATGAACCTAAGCAAGATTAATAAAAGGTGTAGGAAAAATATAGGAATATAGGAAAACAAATAACCTAACTAGGAGATAAAAACCTACACTAACACCCCCTTAAGTGTAGCTTAGTTGGGTAAAAAGATGGGTCTTGACAAATCAAGTATGATGAGGTAACCATGCATAGAAACCCCCCCCCCCAAAGAGAAGAAGCCCTCCTAGAAAAGATAAAATAGTCCCCCAAATAGAGAGAAGTGACCCCCATAGAGTAGAGAGAGTTAGGACTCTAAGTGAGAGGATGAAGCCCCCACAAAAGATGAAGCCTCCCACACCCCCAACAAAGCTCACAAATGAAGGAACTTGATCTCAGTGAAGGGTTTGGTAAAGATATCAACAACTTCCTTGGAAGACGAACAGTAGTGAAGGTCAATGAAATGCTCATGGATGAGCTCTTGGATGTAGTGCATGTGGACCTCAATGTGTTTGGTTTGTTAATGGTGGACTTGATTTTGTGAGATCTGAATGATACTCTCATTGTCATAAAATATGACTGATGGGCATTTGATCTAGATACCAAACTCATTGACAAGATTCTGAAGCTAGATGGCCTCAGTTGCAGCATTCACAGTCCACCGATACTTGGCCTCATTAGAAGATAGAGAAATAGAAGACTACTTCTTGCTTGACCAACAAACAGGACCGAAACCAAGTGAGAAGTTGTGACCTAAAGTAGACTTGTGATCCTGAGAATCACTTGACCAATTTGAATCTATGTAGCCCACTAGGTCAAGATCAATGCCCGTTGTGTAGTGAATCCCAAAACTATGAGTATCCTGAATGTAGTGAACTATCCGCTTGGCTACTTTCCAGTACATCTCATGGGGCTCATGCATGAATCGAGAAACCATGCCTACAACATATGAAATGTCTAGTCTCATATGAGTCAGATAAATGAGACTCCTAACAAGTTATCAGTACAAAGTGTCATCAACGAAAGGTGAAGAACATTGATCCTCATGTTTGACCCAAAAAAGAAGGGAGTTAGAGAATGCTTACAGTCAACCATATGAAACCTTGAGAGAAAATCAAGAGCATACTTGGACTATGTGATGGTGATCCCAGAAGTAGACTGGTAGATCTCAATCCTGAGAAAGTAATGCAATAAGCCCAAGTTAGTCATCAAAATCCTGTCGTGGAGGGTAATTTTCACTACCCCAATGGTAGATGAAGACCTCCCTGTGATCAACAAGTCATCAATATATAGAACTAGAAATAGGAGTGAATCATCTTGATGTAGGGTACTGCTATAATAATGGGTTACACTTTCTAGGACATCATGATTTTTGTTGAAATCACATATTTTTAGAAAATATAATGATTTAAGCCTTGAAATGTTCCATTTAAAGGATTTTAATTGAAGAGGGTTTGATCAAACCCCCTTAGATTCAAACCCCCTTGGATAGAACCTTGCTAGTTTTAAACCATACCTATAATGGAGTCCCCTCTACACCTATCAAAATGTTGATAAAAAACCACTTTTGATTTACCTTTTGGGGGATCAAATGAATTCATTTAAAATTTTATGTTGTGTAAGTATGTAGTCCTTATTATAAGCTTCCCATGAAGTATAATTTTAAATATATTTAATTTGATTATTATATTTATTTTTTATTTCTTGTGAATGTAGGTTTTTCACTGAACATCGAGTTCTCTATTCTACAAACATGGAAAATTAGTAAATTAGTGAAAAACAATCTAAAAAATATCTATGCCCTAGGTATTGATGTCCTTGTTTTAACAAAAAAAAAAATTGAATTTTGATACATACAGAAAAAGTTATGTTTTACGGAATACACCTATGTCTAAATTATAATTGGTTTGACTTCAAAACTTAATTAAAAAAAATATTTAACAAAACATTATAGAATCAAATGCATGCCTTATATTTCAGTGTTACCAATCTAAATTTGAAAGAATCAGAATTTTATCCTTTGTAGTTCCTAAATAAAGTTATGTGCTATAGAATACACATCACTTTAAAAAAATGTTGTTTACTATTAAAAACTAG
This sequence comes from Cunninghamia lanceolata, assembly GCA_027924645.1. Classification (NCBI taxonomy): domain Eukaryota; kingdom Viridiplantae; phylum Streptophyta; class Pinopsida; order Cupressales; family Cupressaceae; genus Cunninghamia; species Cunninghamia lanceolata. The sequence continues at coordinate 10,471,772 of BSBN01000870.1, read as the reverse complement.
TTATCAAAGGAGACACAAAAAATTTACAATTTAACTCTAATTTTTAAAAAGAAATATATTTATAATCTACAAACAAAATCTCACAAATCACTAGTTCACATCATCTTCAAATTCCTATCAATGTCAAGTTTGGCCAAAAAGTGTAACCCATTATTGTGGGATGACCTTACAAATTGTAGACATTGGGATTAGAATGGCACTGAGTGAACCCAACTGTTAGAGGGAAGGAGTCTAGCTTGGCATACTAGGCCTAAGGAGCCTGTTCGAGGCCATAGAGAGACTTCTAAAGACATCACACAAGTGAAGAATCCTAAATGAAACCCTATGGTTGCTCCATGTAGATCTCCTCCTGAAGGTCATCATCAATAAAAGCATTCTTCACATCCATCTGGTGCACTTCTCAATGATTGGTTGTAGGAATGGCAAGAACAAGTTAGATGGAGTTCATTTTGGCAACTGGCACAAAAGTCTTAGAGTAGTCAATCTTAGGAACTTGGGAAAATCCTTTGGCGACCAAGCGAGCCTTATGCTTATCAATCGACCCATCTACTACAAATTTTCTCTAATAGATCCACTTACATCGAACAAGTTTTCTTCCCTTAAGAAAAGGGACAAGATCCCAAGTGTGGTTCCTTATCAAGGAACTATACTCCTCCTACATAGTTGTGACCCAATTAGGAATACTAGAAGCCTCTCAAAAGGACTGTGGATCAGAGACAGTAGAAATGAAGACATGTGGAGCATCCTATAATTGTGACGAGTCCTCCTGGTGTCTGATGGATCCCTAACCCAATCGCTTACAAACTGCAAGGTCTGTCTAGCCCAAAGTAGACCAGAAGTTAGAGAATCTGCAGGAGAATAATCACCCTCTGAATGATGACTATTAGAGGAAGGAGGTGAATCCTATGAATCACTCTCAATATTGAAAGTGGAGGTAGAATACTCCTCATCATTAAGAATCAGCTCAGGTGAATCTAACTTATTAGAATATTTGTCATGTAGCCCAAGTGACTGCAATGTCAAAGTAAAAGGAGCTAGAGAAGTGATAAGAGTTTAGCTCGAAGATCCCTCCTCAAAATGAACACTCTTCTCAATGAACAACTCATGTGTAGTAGGGTGGAGCAACCAATAGCCCTTCACACCATCAAGATACCCTAAAAATATGCAAGGTCTGCTTTATGGATCCAAGGCCTTGTGTTTCTCTGTAGGAATGTGGGCCCATGCAGAAGAACCAAAAACTTGAAAGTGTTTAACTGATGGTTTCTGACTGCTCCAAGCTTCAAAAGGAGTGACTCCCTTCAAGGCTCAGTGCAGAACATGGTTCTAGGTATAACAAGCATAGTTAATGGCGTCTGCCCAATATTGTGGTTCAAGAAATGTGGAGTGAATCATGTAGTTCAGCATTTCCTTCAAGGACCTATCTTTTTGTTCTGCCACAACAATCTATTAGGGAGTTATGGAATTAAATGCTACAAATCAATCCCCTTGGAAGTGCAAAACTACTCAAAATGATGGTTGACATATTTACCACCATTACCAGTGCACAAAACTTTGATGGCTTCCCCGGATTGCTTCTCTACAAATGTCTTGAAGTCCTCAAAGTCATCAAATACCTCAGACTTCTATTTGAGAAAGTACACCCAAATATATCAAGAAAAGTTAGCAATGAAAGTTAGAACAAATCTCACCTTGCGGAAGGATGGACAAGGAAATGAACCAGCCAAATCACTGTGAACTAACTCCAGTATCTGTGATGCTCTCCATGCCTTACCTTTGTCAAATTTTTATTTAGGATGCTTATCAAGAATGTAACCTTGGAAAACACCACCTAAAAACTAAATTGAAGGCAACCCTAAGATCATGCTTTGCTGGTTGAGTTGTTGCAAGTAGAGGAAGTTAAGATGGCTAAACCGCTCATGCCATAACTTACTCACATCATTAGAATGAGTGAGCAAAAAAGTCAAAGGAGGATCATGAACAAAGTGAGAAAATGGATAGAGTCATGACTGATGATCTTCTCTTCCAATTGCAACTGTAAAACCACTGTGTAACTCCCAAATCTCCACTGAATCAGGAGTGAACTCAACTCACTTGCATGAACCCGTGTGCATGATCTGATAAACTGACATAAGATTAGTTGATAATGAGGGCACACAAAGAACATCATGGAATGTGTCATCCCCCACATCAACAGACTCTTTCCCACACACCTCAACAAGAGTGTCATCACGCATCAAAATAGAAGGCATAGTACATAGTGCCAAAGATGCAAGTTCTTCCTTAGATGAAGCCATGTGGTGCGAAGCACCCAAATCAAGAACCCAAGTGGATTGTTGCGAAGCAACTACTACAAGGGCCTTGCCCTTTCTTTTCCCTTTGTTATTTTTTTCCTTGTTAGACCCCTCATTTGAATTATGTTTAATAGACTTAGGAACACTGATATTATTCTTCTTAAGAATGTGTGTCAAGTGATCAATTTGTTTCTTCAAACACTTATGTTCATCATGACTAGGTCTTTTACAATAGGCACATTCAACCTTCTATTTCTTAGGCTTGTCACCTTTAGAAGGTTGGGTCTCATTAGTTGCTTTTGAAGCAACTAGTATCTGATCCTTCTTCTTCTTGCTATTATTTTGCTTCTTATCCTTATTGTTACTACTTTTTCTTTTCCATTCTTTTGCGCCTTGGTTGGTAGCCAGGACATGTGACTTAGAGGATTTTGGAGTGCCCATCTGGATTAGCTTATCCTACTCCCATGTGAGAGATAGAGAAGTCATCCAAAAATGGCATGGTGAATTGAGTACCAAGTGCACTCTTAGTAGCATAGAAGGTAGAAACAAGTACAAAATATTCTTAACTTAGCTTAGAGAGAATACTAAGAATCAGTTTTTCATCTTTCTTTTCAATTCCACTTTGTTTTAGCTAAAGCCTTAGTGATTTCAATTTTGTGAAAAAATCTTGAATTATGTTGAAGTTGCATGGACTTAAAGTAATTAGTTCATTTCCCAACATATGGCCCTTCATTGAATCTTGTGTGTCAAATAGTGTTTCTAGCTTTGTCTAGATTTCATTTGGTGAATTCAAAGACTCAATTTGAAAGAGTAAATTAGGAGAAATAGACAAACATAATGTTCCATAGGCCTCATCACATTTGTTAAACCACTTAGGCTTATCTTCATCTTAGCAAGTTAAGTTTCTAGTCTCATTGTTAACCTATGCAACCCACCTTTCCTTAAGTAGATTATCATACATCATTTCCACTCAAAATAGTTGTAAGGAGTTAATATGCATAGTGTAGTTTGATTGATCATGAAGAAATGTAGAAAGAAGTGTTGAAAAGAAGAGAACACACATAGGACAACCCCCCCCCCCTTTCACTCAATCAAATAACCCCCCTCCAAGAAAATATGATCTGACACTTTTTAAATTAGTGTGTTTACAACAACCACTAGCAAGAATTACTTAGTGGTCTTGATCTCAATGCTTGCAAAATCCTCAATAATATGTGTATGTTGAAAGTACAATAGTGAAATGGAACCAAGGGAAACTAATAATACCACTGCAAAGTACATGAAAAAAATGCACTCTCAAAAAATGAATCACATTGATCTGAGGTCATATGCAAAAGTTATACTTTTCTGAAGTTCCCAAAATGAGAACTGTGCAGTGTCATGAATGAGAATCTATAATTTCTAGAAAATCTCTACATCAAAATCAAAAAATGACTGCACTAGTGTAAAGAGAATGAAGAAATAGTCCCAAAAAAAAAAAATCTTGATAAATGGAGCCAGTATGAGCTAGAATGGAGCCTTTGAAAATAGCCTTCAAATCTGCAACTATCAAGGGAGAGAGGGTTTGCTGAAACTTTCTAATTAATTTTCACACAATTTGTTTGTTGTATGTAAAAAATAATAGATACCCAGATAGTTTTTTAATGTGGCAAATAAAACCTAGAAATAATGTTTCTTTTTGACGTGCCTAAGATGTGGATCTAATGAAAAACAATATCTCCAAGAATAAAAAACATGTAATATGTCAAAATTTATCTACGAGGCCTCTTGGATGCAATAGAAAGCTACTTTGGCCCAGAAAATGCTCTAGATAGAAGCTCTCTTCTAGATCCGAGCTTAAAAACCCTCATTCCGCAACTATGTCAAATGATCTCTGATTTTAGTGAAACGAAAGGCATATCTGACTTTCTTGAGCCTCTTGGATGCGTTGGAATAGCCAGTAATGCCACCAGTATAACCAGAAACACTAAAATCATCTAGATCTCACAAAACAAATATACAAAACCAGGTTAAAATATTTTCTTCAAACTTTTTTGATTCTCCAGATCATCCAAAGATGCAAGAGAAGAGCATACTAGGTTTTTGGGGAAACCTGCAAAAAAAATTATTAGCCCCCTTGAATCTCTCAAAAAGGGAACTAAAATCTATTCTACACTAAAATAGCTCTGATACCATGTTAGAATCTGAAAAGATGATTAACCTAGAAAAATAGTACAAATGAATAGATATTAAACCGTAAAAGTAAATGATACAAGATTAAAATAACAACACAGAGTTAATCTCCACAAGAGTAATGCAAATTCTCTAAAAGAAAAATAGCATTAAGAGGATGCAAAAGCAAAATACACCTAATCTAAGCTAGGTAGCATTTTTATATAGAAAAGGGAGAGGGTGGGGGTGGAAACACCAACCAATAGGAAGCAACCATCTATCAGTCTAAAGATAGCAAAGTATCTTCCCAAGATAGCTAATGGGTGCTCCCTTGTAGGATGGTTACACCTCATAACCCACTCACTTAATAAAACATGCTTTATGAACCTAAGCAAGATTAATAAATGGTGTAGGAAAAACCTAGGAATATAGAAAATAAATAACCTAACAAGGAAATAAAAACCTACACTAACATAAGTAAGGTGATCTTTATAAAAGATTACATGTCTCATTTGTAGACTCATGGGAGATGAAACATCAGTTTCATTTAAATAAAAGAAACTATAAAATGCATGCTATAGGTCATAGTGAAATTAAAGTGAATGTTTTTAATTTTCATGGTAAAAGGGCAAACTACAACAAACATTTTTAGGGGTGGAAAACATGCAGCGATGAAGTATATTTTTGGCATGTGAAAGAGTAGTTAAGAGGTATAAAGGTAACAAACAGTGAGTCAACTTGATAGGTGTTTATCATACAATAGAAAGAAGCAAATTTGGGGGGATTTTGCAATATTTATTTTCCTTTCTCGGCTCAGTCTTCTTAGATAGGAGTTTTTTTCTCCATGAGATTCCTGATTAATATTATTGAAATGATTCATCACAGGGACAAGGAGAGTAGGATTCATGACAACTAAAAGATTTGGAAGGCCCTTTTTGTCAAATTTTCTCAGAATTAAATGAACATTGATGGACTGTGCTTTAGAGCCTTTCACATCTTCATTTTCAATTCACCAATGAAGGGAAAATTGTCATTCTGTACCATGCATTTTGTCTTTATTTAAATGATTCATGTCTTCCGATCTTAAATGTGTGGCCTCTATTTGTAAATATGAGATTATCAAACCTCCTGCAACTTTATGATTATGTGAATTTCACTTCTCATCTTTGCATTTGTGTTTATCTTGTCTCGTGATTTCGAATACTGCAGATCATGGCAGCTCACAATATTTATGTGCATCTCAATACTCCGATGAGAAACTTACCATTTGTAACTTGGGGTTCAAGTGGTCCTCTATGTCAGCAACAAGGTCAAGTTCCTAAAGTAGCATTGAAAGCATTACCCTATTTTTATGGAGATGGATTTGTTCACCTTGTAGATCATATTCAAGATATTGCAAACTTGTGCAATATTCACCATATCACAGCTAAAAATGTGGCTCTTCTGTTACTTGCATTCTCTCAGAGGCAAAGCATGAGAATGGTATAGAAATCTACAACCTAGTTCAAACACAAGATGGGATCAACTTGGGGAAGTCCTCTTCAGTCAATTCTAGGAGAAGATGGATACTAGTTCTCTCATTCAAAATATTATCATGATCAAGAGATAACCTACAAAGTGCATGCATGATTTGAATACAAGATTTGACAAGGTATAGAATTTTTTTTAGTTGATGTGAGACCTCTAGCTAACTTTGCATTTCTATATTTTTGAAGGCTTTAAATCCTGAAATTTCAATGATGATACAATCGTTAGGAGGTTAAAATTTGCTTCAATCCTATGCTTTCACTATTAAAGCTGAAATGAAGCCTCATAGAAGTTGGTAAATTGTCTCCTTTGCCTTTAAAATCATTGATTCCCTATGCAAATATCTCATCTCAAGATCTCGCGTATAGCCAAACTCAAATTTGTCCTACTTCACCTACCCTCACTGCTGATTTTATAGATCATAAGAAGATGATTGAAATGAAAGAGCTTGAAGAATCCTTCTCCCATGAGCTCAATGAGCTAAAAAATCAAAGCATGTATCAAGCTGATCCAAATTTTATGCCTCAAAGCTCTCATGAATAGTTATATGAATACAATAAGTTTGTAGAAAAGGTCATTCCTCATGCACAAAAATTACACAATTATTTTGAAAACTGTGTTTTTCAAGCTTATGTGGTTTTAGAGCCAAAATTTCAACGTGTGGAAGTGTCAGATCAAGTTTTTTGTCAATTTGATATCAAAAAAGAATGTAATCAAAATTCAAGTATCAAAGATCATCATTAGAGGGAAGTTGTTACTGTTTATCCAGTGTTTCCAACTAGTTATGAGCATCATGCACACATGGGAAATTTTGATTCAAAGATACAATCAAATGAAGAAGAAGATGAGGAATATTCCTATGATGATGATGGCTTGGTTTCTTTTGAAGCTGAAAAGTACTTGAAAAAGAATGATAAAAACTCTTTATCTCATCTAGAAGAAGTTGTGAAGGAAATTTTAACAAAAGCTACAAAGGGTAGTTGCATTTATCTATTTGATGAGATTCCACATCTTGCAGGGGATAGTGTTGAGAAGATAAAGCATGATGAAGGACAAATTGATGATTTATTCTCAGTTATCCAATAGGGATATCAACTTCTTGATGAAGGAGATACCACCATTGAGCAAGTGCATGGCATATTTCCAAAGCCTATTTTAGACAATCGTGAAGAAAGCATAATTAAGGTATATGCAAGTTTTGAAGAAGAGGTTGATATAATTTTTATTCTTAAGGATGGGTATTCTTTCCTTCTTGAGGATCCTCAGATGCACTTGAAGCCCCGTTATCATGATACATCAAAGGATATTTATAATAGTGAAGATTTGCATATGGAAAACAATCACACTCCATTCTTCATCCAAGAAGAGATTCTAATCAAATTCAAGGCAGTTATAGGAAGCTCCGTCACCTTCAAACTAGATTTTGGTGTTATCTTAGATCACGATCATGTAGAGGAACATGCAAAAGAAGTTTCCAATGTTTATAACTTAGTAGATACCTCCAAATGCAAGCAAGAGTATGAGCTCTAATGCTTGGTATTCCCTTCCCACCCTCCACTAGATGAAGAGTAGCATTCAAATCAACATGAATGGAATTACAAAGTGAAAGAGGAGTCTCTGGAATGCAGAGAAGCAAAGAGGTACAAGTTTTTTCTATATTTTTTCATGCAATTTATTTGGTCTCTTGTCAGTTCAAAATTGATCACATGGAGTAGGATTATTAGACATAGAAGTTATTTTTCCATTCCTATGAATGGGAAGATTCCCATAATTTTCACTTGTATGTAGTTTTAGTTTCAATATTTAAGGAATAAGTTGCAATTGTAGCATTATTTTTCAGATTTCAGTTTGCTCTTCAATAAAACACAATTATGGTTGTAGTTAGAAAATGTGGTCAATGGTCAATAAGTTTGTGGACAAGTGGTAGAATGTGTCAATGGTTGTGTAGTGTTTTAGTTTCAGAGGATATGCTTGGCAGTTTGTATTAGTTTGGTTGTGCACATGTTTTGATTGCAAATGTTTATAAATTCAATGGCAATATTCATGCCAGATGCTCTAGTTGATATCCATGATATCAAGCTTTATGCTCAATGTGCTCATTTTTTTTTGTAGTTTCAGAATGTTTTTGACTCTGATACCCAATGGAATCAAGGCATTTCTTCTAGGATTTGGTGTGTACTGACACACTTCCCCTAAGAGCCACCAAGAATGTTGTGCATTTTCCACACCATTTCAAAACTTTTTCTTCATTGATATTTTATGCAAGGTAACTAAAGAGGACTTCTACATCATCCGATCAATCTCTAAAATCAACGGCCAGTATGAGAAGAAAATGATGAGAGATTGGTCAAGTACTCCTTGACGTGCCATTAGATCTGCCACATGCTAGAGATCTTCGGAATCATTTAAACACCATTTCCAATCAACAACTGTTACATGAGTAGGGTCGTTTCCAATAGATATTGCAAGAGTGATACCTAGGCTATTAAACATTGCCCAGGGTTTCAACCAAATTGAATGCCAGCCACCTTTGATGTGTCGTCAACCAAATGATGCGCAACTTCTATCAATATGGTGTGCAAGCAATTTTTGTTATGTGTGAATTTTTAACATGGCATGGGTCAAAATTATGGTGTAAGCCATTTCAATAATAGCAACTTCAAACATCACCAAGGCACCTCCATAAATCCCCAAGCACAAGGCATTCATTAACAATGTGCGCAAGAAAAAGGAAGTGCGTCATCTATAAGGTAAAAGTGCATCCATTCAGAGGCAGGTTCAAGTAGACAAGGGATTCCATGCAGCACTATAAAGTTCAATCACCTCTAAATCACTATGGAAACTAAATAAGGTGCAGATTCATTTAGGATTCGGAGCCTATTACGCTGTCCCGCAAACATTATATAAAAAGGCTATAGAAGCCACAAAAACAAGCACAATCCATTGAATAATGAGGCACAACTAATAAAGAGAGGATAAACCTCCTTTGAAGACAAAGGTGCAACCAAATAAGAAGTGTTCCCAACCAAAGAATCATATGCATATGTCAAGAGTGATGCGCAATTGCAGATAAGAATGGAGGGAAGTAAAACATAACACAATGTTGATAAATGGAATGTAGTTATAAAGGATGGTGTGAGGTTCTTTCAATCATTTCGCGAGATATATATATATATATATATAATTGGTATGCATCATATCAAATTCTAGTTCAATACTTTCAATGGAAGTGCATCATGCCAAATACAAGGCCCAAGTATAGGTTAAATTGGTGCGACCATCATGAAGGTAGGTGCGGCCATAATAAGATGAGGCGTGCGCAGTCATCCAAAGAAGGAGGAATACTTCTTTGAATCTTAGAGCTCACTAAAACTGACACAAGCATCATACAGAGCAGAAGGTTGAGAGTATGGCAGCCTCTCCAAATTGCAATACAAGGACTCAACACTGTGAAGACTCAAGATTCCTTCAACAGAAATTTAATGCCCAGCAACGAACAGAGGAAGACAATGCGCCATTGGCCATTTGAACCATGTCAGCGACCACTACAACCAATGGCACACCAGATCAAAGGATTCAGTAATATTTGTTTCAAATGATGCGCCAATGCACAATGTGGCATGTGGTGGGTCTAAGGAGGTTTTAGTTTCTTTTAAAATCTCTTAAAGTTCAAATGGGCTTTTAAAATTGATTTTATTTTAAAATCATTTTTAAAGATAAATGGATGCATTGAAGATAATGGTGGACCCATGACTTAATTAAGGTGATCTTTATAAAAGATTACATGCCTCATTTTTAGACTCAGGAGATGAAACATGAGTTTCATTTAAATAAAAGAAACTATAACATGCATACTATAGGTGATGGTGAAATTAAAGAGAATGATTTTTATTTTCACAGTAAAAGGGCAAGCTACAACAAACATTCTCACTGGGTGAAAACATGCAGTAATGAAGTAATTTTTTTGCATTTGAAAGAGGAGTTAAGAGAAATAAAGGTAGCAAATAGTGAGTCCACTTGACAGGTGGTTATCATGCAATATAAAGAAGCAAATTTGGGGAGATTTTTTGAGATTTATTTTTGTTTCTCAGCTCATATTTCTAGATAGGATTTTTTTCTCTACGATATTCTTGATTAATATTATTGAAACAATTCATTACAGGGACAAGGAGAGCAGGATTCATGACAACAGAAAGATTTTGGAAGGCCTTTTTTGTTGGATTTTCCTAGAATTAAATGAATCTTGATGGACTCTGATTTAAATCCATTCACGTCTTCATTTTCAATTCACCAATGAATGGAAAATGGTCATTCTGTGCCATTCATTTTGTCTTTATTTAAATGATTCATGTCTTCTTATTTCAAATGTGTGGCTGCTATTTGTAAATTTAGGATTATCAAACCTCCTACACCTCTATGATTATGTGAATTTCACTTCTCATCATTGCATCTATGTTTATCTTATCTCATGATTTTGAATGTTGTGCATAATAAGTTTCATGCAAGTTGGAAAGTTTTGTAGTTCCAGCGTATCACCATATTAGTTAGAATTCATTTTCAAGTTTCTTTACTCTTTTCCCTCAAAATCTAAAATAAGTTTATTGAAGACCCTATAGAGCGAGCTTCTGAAACCCCAGAGGTCATATCACAAGCCACATCCCATGTTTGTGAGCTTTCCCTTGTTGGTGTAGGTTTGCATGTGGGTGAAACATTCAGGTGCAAACTTGAACATCAACACTATGTATATTTTTTTTTCATGTATCTGGTTCATATCTTTTGTCAAAAGTGTTTTCCTAATAAAAAATAAAAATAAAAATTGGAAATATGTATGAAAAGGAGTTTTGTGAAGTGAATATCTTAGAATTTGTAAACTAATTTGTACCTCAATTTATAGAAATGAACTTGTGGTGCTAAAATGATTCTATCCCATTGAAATAAACTAGTAGAAACTTGATACTTGTTATAGATTTGCTTCAACTTATTATAACTATGTTTAAAGTGGGGTTGTAATGCCCCAACTATTACACCAAGACATTAGCAAACAAAAACAAGATGAACAGATATTTCGTGATGTAATTGTGACATGCACATGTCCCAATTACATAATTGTGCAAAAGAAATGTCGCAGTGTCCCACGAAGAGACTCCAAATCATGATGTGAAACAACTGAGGTGACCACTCAAGGTCCAAACACACCAACCAAACATAAGCGGAAGACATACCAATTATGTGACAAGGCTAACACGATAACCCTACAAGAGAATGGAACTGACTCCATGACGAAGGTCGAATACAAACCTACACTCTCATGGCTACATGGAATAGGATGAGGATAATGATCACCTCAAATCGATCCCAAAATGATGCTACACAACCTTCAAGCAAACAAGACATCCAAACAAAAAAGGGATCCACTAGGGAGATCACAACCCTCACTGAAAACATTGACAGCCAGATGACATAGTGTGATGCACACTGCCCAAGATAAAAACTATCATAAATCCAAGAATACATCACATCTAGACATGATAAAAATATGGGAGGACTCAAAGGACCAAGAGGAACAACTTCCATTTACAAAGTTTCCTCAAAAAATGTTGGGAAATGCTCGTTGTTCAATGGCTTAATGACTACAATGTGAAATAGCACAACAATGCTTAGTGAAAGTGTCCAAGGAACTCTAGCACTTTTCTAGGACTCTAAAACTTAGCTCTAGTGTCCCACCTGAGTTCTAATATCCTTCTTGGGCACTAGAGTCCTTCCTTAGCACTGGAGTCCACTTGCGGCACTAGTGTCCTTGAACATTGCCTAAACGTAGTTTTTGTAAAGACATGAGTTTCAAAACAACTCTCACATTGTAATGTCCCAAAAGAACTCATTAAAAATTTAACCCAAAACTTCACAATATCTTTAGTTTCCTGAAATCATTTTGAAACCTAGAAAATTGCATACCCTTGCAATTTCACACTATGTTTACACTTGACCATTTTAGCGTTTCATGTCTCCTCTCTGCATGATAGGCTAGGTTTGTGTGATTTTGGTCTACTTCTTCTTTTATCAAAAATTCATTATGATGCTTAAATGTCTATATGGTCCTAAGGTACCCTGTATGACTAGGAACTAATTTTACCTGGACTTGAACGTGCCACACTAGCGTTCCACATCTGTTTGCTGACAAGTATTCATTTCTAGGCATTGTACACTTTGGGTGATCATGACGATTCTTGGTAATGCTCCTGGAGGTCACAAAATCACTCCTTACATGCATTTTTGAGATTCTTCATTCTTGAAAGAGTATTGGAACAATTTTAAATTGATCCAATGACATTCATTCACTCTCTCTCTCTCAACCTTGAACACTTTGGCTTTTATGCTGTCTATTATTTTCTTGTGTAATCTAGACCTCTACAACATCTATAGGTGATTTGTGGTGCTCTTAAGCATTGTAAGATTACTTTCTTTGGCTCTTATAGGGTTGTCTCTCTTTGGTACTCTTTGAGGAGTCTCTCTTCACTAAGGTTTGAAGATACACTTATTTTTTGAGCTCTTGGGGAGTTTTCTTCCTCTCTTGGTGAGTTTGTTCCTTTGTTACATTTAGAATAGTTCATTTCAAATATGTATGGTGTAGACCACCATTGTTGCATTTTTCTTGCTTGGGGTAGACCATTGTTGTTGCATTTTGTTGGGTGTAGACCACCTTTTTAGTCTCCATTTGCACAAGCTGCATATTGTGGGTTTCTCTCCTCATAGACCAAGAAAGGAACTATTGTTGTCTTATTTGTTTATTTTTTGTTCTTACCTTCCTAGATACACATAGGATAAGAAGACACACATTTCCTTTCGATTTCTATGCTATATTTTCTATCACTACTTGTGAAGGTCGAAATACTAACACTAGGACTTGATTGAGGAAAGTCCCCAAGTAGACCCACCATTTTGCCTCTTCTTTTTATATGTTCCTTGAAGTAAAGATCATACAGCCGCATAGAGGTTTCATATTACTTCCTGTTGTGCTTGTCCCTCTTCATTTCCCTTAGTTTAATTGATTTTCTTTTCATTTTTGTTTCAACTAGATATCACGGGGTATAGTTCTTGTTGAAACTTGTGCTGTGTAGGTGTTGTAGGTTCACCTAGACCTAACAATTTTATTTTTGCACACATTTTGGACTCTAGCATCTAGTGCAAACATCCTCATGGCGCAGTATCATCCAAGGTCAAGATCTTGTCCTTGCTGTCATATGTTCCTCTCCCCTGCCTAATTTCATTTCTACAACTATCTATTTTAGATTTTATTTAGAATAGTTGTTTTCAGCATTTTATTCATTTTCCCTCCATTGTCAATCACCTGTTCAAGTCGTATTGATTTGGTAGGGACTCAGAACAATTTTGTAGTCATCTAAGATAGATTTAGTTAACATTTGGCACCTTAAATAGTAGAACCCAGGTATAGTCATAGTGGAGAGTTCATTCAAACAAAGCTAGTAGATTAAGAAGTAATTTTCCCATGCTATATTTTTGGTGAACTCAACATTTTAAACAAAAACTTTTATTCTACTTAGTTATGGACATATCTAGATCTGGATCTACTAAGGATATATCTAGATCTACCATTCCTTTTTGTCGATGCCCTTAGTATCATACTGAATAGTCATCCCTAGGGAATTCACTTTCTTCGAGGCCTTGCTCACAATGTGCATAGTGAAGCCCCACTGTCCAGTTAGCTATATTCTAGGTAGTTCAAACTCCTAGTCTCACACCTCTGGTAATCAGCTCATCTTGGCTCTACCTATCACATGTATTCACACATACACTTCTGTACACATGACCACCAGTTGTGCTAATACTAGTATTGTTAAATTTTCCTCATCTATTGGTGGGTTGAATCCTAGTAATCAATACAGATTCCCTCTACCCTCAAGGCCTTTCAACTTCATCCTTCCACCTGGTTTCCCTAGAATTTCTCAACACATTTCACAACCTCCTACTTAATCTTCACTTCCTCTGCTTTCACATACAATAGATCCTATAATAAACCAAATATTGAAATTTGTTGGTTCTTTATAGAAACAACTTGCTTCTTTGTCTACTTCATCATCGCAACCCCTTGTGTCTTCTTACTACTGACACAATCCTCCCTCTCTTTCTATTCTAGCTACACTATTTCCACAATGATTTGAGGCCCCTAGGTTTAACAAGTATATAGGCAATGATGATCTGAATACACATATTTCTGCTTTCACTACTCTCTGCAGTGACTTTCTATTTTACGATGCCTTATTAGCGAAACTATTCCCTTGTTCCCTTAAGGATACAGTGTTGGATTGGTTTTGCTCATTTCCCAACCATTCTATTCTCTCTTTTGACCAACTAGTAAATTAGTTCTTACAACATTTCCAGGCTAATATTGGGCCTCAGGTTATGCTCATAGACCTGATCCGTTGCAGGCAGGGAAATAATTAAAAAGTAACTAATTTAATCCATCATTATATATATCTTTGTTCTCATAGATTCTGTATGCCCTATCTAATTTTGATGTGCAACAGGTCTTCATAAGGAACCTGTAGCCATAGATCTAGGACCGAATTTTGTTGATGTGTTATTATTCTTTTACACATCTTTGAAATGCATTGCACAGCTACTAGCAGTTGTTAAGCCAGTTTGAGAGTGTTGAAATGCACAAGACAATTGAGAGGGGGGGTGAATTAGTTGTAACAAAAAATTAACTTCTTATAAGCATCAACACATCAATCACTTAATAACTGTTATTATGATTTAACCATGAAAGCGTGAAATTAGAAACTTAAGCATATTCATACATGAGACACCAAATTTTTTACATGGATAACCCAATGAGGGAAAAACTACAGTGAGGATTAACTCACAATATAAATGATATATCAAAATTTACAAGGCTCACTTCCTTAGGGCTCACTGCAAGAAGGGGCTCACTACCAAGAGAAGAGGCTCACTGTCAAAAGGGGCTCATTGCCAGAAGTAGAAGAGGATAGAACAAGATAATTACAATGAGAATGGATCTCATAGCAACTAGGGATCCACCACAATCTTGATTGAATCTTTTGCAACCTTTCTATATCAGAAATATATTCTTTTCTACTCATTTTCACACTCTTAAACTCATCTGGATCACACCTACAACAAATAATGCTTCTCATGAAGGCACTTCATCTATCTCAACAACTTCACTAGATTTCCCGATCGTCTAATTCATATTTATACATTTGCAGTCTTGGAAACAATCTTCAAGGTTGGCACAAACAATAAACTTAGCTAATATTCAAATTAGGTTTGGACCTAAACATTTTCGTGGTGGAAAGGAATGAATGTTGACCACACCAGACCTTAGCAGGGACTCAAATGCAATCTTTGACACAACAACATGCTATCACAAACTTCAAAGCATAATCGCAAGTAGTGAAAACAACTAGGTCAGCCAAAACTGGTGTTAACACTAAGGCCTTTAAGAACACGTGTGGCAAGTATGCACCTAATCGGTGTTGTCATTGATGTCAACATATCTTCATTCTCATTGGTGTCAACTATATCCTATTTTTTTATTTTGTTAGAATCTTTATATGTTGAGGATATTGAAAAAATTAGTCCCTCTGGAAGAATCAGAAATGAAAAAGTGAATCACGGTGAAGACAATGAGTTGCATACTAAAAACAGTCCAGAAGACTGCTCCGCATTTCTTGGAGAGTGAAGATCTTGGTCTGCAGATTGGAAGTTATTTAGAGGCATGTCTGAAGATGCTAAATCCTAAGTTTGAGTCTTCGGTATGAAGAATCGAGTGAGTTACATTCACCAGAGTAAAATCTACTTTTTTTGATTATTCACTAGTGACAGGGAGAATATATTTTGCTCCACATTTCTTCGCCTTGAAGTATTTTGCTCTGCGGTTCTACAAGTAAGTCCAGGATGATGATATGTTCCTACACCTACAATAGTTCATGATTTGGTGGTCTGCAAGCTATCTTTATTTTATGATAGTTGAAGACAGTGACTTTCATGTGCTCCAGTGTGAAGAATCTCATGGATAAAGTGGTTAGATTTTATGCAATTGCTCCTGGTGATTACAACATACTTGTGGATGCCTCCTGATCGTGTTTCTACATTAACATAGGTCCGCGTTAAGGAATTGAGATCGTGTTTGAAGTTTATTCCCAAATAACGTAGCGTGTAACCAGTCCTAGCTGACTTGGTTAATTCTAGTGATTGCAGAGATGTATTGAAGATTGTAGAAGCATGTAGTGGCATGGAAGATCATGTTTGAGTCCTAGCTAAGGCATGGAGTGATCTGCATACATCTTTACCACATTTCCTTAGCTAATTTTATATTAGGTCTAGACCTATTTTATGTATGTTTGTAATGCCGACCTTGGAGATTGTTCCAACAGTTGATGATTGTAATGCCAACATTGATGATCATTCCAAGGTTGATGTACTCTATAAATACTTGCAATTGAGTCAAGGAAAAGGTGTCCTTGTGTGAAAAATGCAAAGATAAGTAAGGAAGAGAAAAGGCAGAGCAGAGCAGAAGAATATTGCACTTCAATAGAATTGAATTCAGGGATGGAGTAGATGCTAACATCTATGTTCAAAACCCAGTAAGCCTTTTTATAAGCAGTGAACCCTTTTGGTAGTGAGCCTCTGATTTTTGGTATTGTGCTTTACATATATATCTTGTGGGTTAACCCCCACCATGTTTTTTCCCTTGACAGGGTTTTCCACGTGAAAATCTGGTGCAACTTGTGTATGATTTTGCAATTGTGTTTATGGTTTTGTGTTTATGCTTTCATGACTTAATCATAACAAATAGTGGATAAGTGTTTAATAATTTAAGGTGCAAAATTGCTTATGTTTTGTGGCACTTGATTCACCCCCTCTTAGTTGTCTGGTTCATTTCAACAGTTGGTATTAGAGCCAAGTCCCTCAGAAGAAAGCTTGACCACTTGAGAGTGATCCAAAATGTCATATAAGAAGGAAATTCCATGGTTTGATGGAACAAACTACTCCATCTGGAAGATCTACATGAAAACCCATCTCCTCTACTTGGGTTACAGTGTTTGAAAAATAACTGAAAATAAGTATGAAATACCAAAGAATGGTTTACAAACTGAAGATGAGATCAAGGAATTTGAGTTGAAGATAAAAGCCAAAGATGCCCTGGTGAGCACCTTATTCGATGCCAAAGTAACAAGGATCATGGAGCTGGAAACTACTTATGAAATTTGGGATAAGTTGAAGAATTTGTATGAAGGAGATGAATCTGTGAAGAGCACCAAGTTGCAGAGTTTGAAGGCAAAATATGAATGTTTGAAGATGAGAGAAGATGACAATATAACATCCTTCATGCAAAAGGTCAACAAACTTGTGAGTAGCATTAGAAGTGTAGGAGGAAAAATTGAGGATATTGAAGTTGTGAACAAAATTCTTAGATCACTGTCTAAATCTTATTTTCATAAAGTGGCCGCAATTGAAGAAATAATGACAATAACAAAGATTACAAAAGATTAGCTGCTAGGGAAGCTGACAGCCTTTAAAATGAGAGAACTTGGTGATTCACTTCCAAAGACAAAGATTGCTTTCAAGCCCAACACTTCAGAAAGAACCCCCAGATCTAAAAAAGTACAAGGTGGAACCAAAACATGAGCTTAAAGAACTTGAAGCCAACTTTGTTAACAATTTGCCCAGAGGTACTAGTAAGTTCAAAGGAAAATTACCTTTCAAATGTTTCAGTTGTGGTAAAGTTGGTCATTATGCTTCTAGGGGCCCCACAAGAGTTCCCAAGCCAAGACCAGATAGACCTAGGATTCCAAAGAAATGTTATTATGTTGAAGATCTTGATGATGATGAAGGACTATTAAATGGTGAAGTAGATAATGTTAATACTTCTGGAAATGAATGCTTGTTTATTGCTATTAAAGAAGAACCTATGACTACTAATCCTGCTAGTTGTGCGAAGGAAGAAAAACTAGTGGAAAGTGCCTTGGCTGCTGAGGTTGTTGAAGACCAAGATGAATGGGTTATTGATAGTGGATGCTGTCATCATGTGACTGGTGACAAAAGTAAGTTCATAAGTTTGGAAAGATACGATGGAGGACTTTTTAGGTTTGGTGATGATACAAGTGGTAAGATTTGTGGAAAAGGATCCATTTCTTTTGATGGCAAGCACAACACTGATGATGTCTTATATGTGAAGGGATTAAAGCACAATCCCTTGAGTGTTTGTCAGATGTGTTGGCAAAGGTTATGATCTCATATTCAAGGACAATGGATGCAAGATCTTAGAAAGCTCTGGAACAATGATTGCAACTGCTAAGAACACAAGAGGTAACATTTATCATTTGAAAGCGACTAGTGAATATTGTTTGTTGGATTAGAATGATGAAAGTTGGTTGTGGCATAGAAGGTTGTGTCATACCAATTTTGACAACATTGTGAAGATAAGTCCCACTCAAGCTGTATGAGACTTTCCTAAGCTTGTGAAGCCTGCTGATACTTTATGCAAGGAGTGCCAATTTGGAAGATAGACAAGAATAAGTTTCAAGAGCAAGGACAAATATGTTAATGGATTACTGAAATTAATGCATACAAATCTATGTGGACCTACCAGAGTAACAAGTCTTCAAGGAGACAGGTATTTCATGTTGTTGATTGATGATTATTCTAGAATGACTTGGGTTACCTTCTTAAAAGAAAAAGTTGAAGCCCTAGAAAAGTTCAAAGCATTCAAGGCAATGGTTGAGAATGAACTAGACTTAAAGATAAAGTGCTTGAGGTCTGATAGAGGTGGAGATTTTACATCAAATGAGTTCAACTTCTTCCATGAAGAAAAAGGGATAAAGAGACAATTATCTGCACCCAGGACTCCACAACAAAATACAGTATTTGAAAGGAAAAAACATGACAGTTCAAGAGGCTTCTAGAACAATGATGTAGGAGGTTGACCTACCAGAAGCATATTGGAGAGAGGCAATTCACATTGTTGTATACATCCTAAACAAAGTCCAATTAAAAGGTAACAGCTCTAAGACTACTTATGAGTTGTGGCATGGTAAAGTTCCTACTGTGAAATATCTTAAAATTTTTGGTAGTAAGTGTTATATCAGAAGAGATGGAGATCTAGGTAAGTTTGATGAAAGATGTGATGAAGGTATCTTCATTGGATATTCTACCAAGAGCAAGGCCTACTGGTGCTATAATAATAGGTTGAAGAAGATCATTGAGAGTGCAAATGTCAAAGTTGATGAAACCAAGGAAAAGGTATCAAGTGGATATGAATTTGATGAACCAAATGTCCCTGCAAAAAAAGTAGTAGTACAACAAGAAGAAAACTAAGAGGAAGAAGAAGAACAAGCTCCTAAAATTATTATTAAGACACCTAGGTATGTGAAGTTAAATCACTCTAAAGATCAAATCATAGGAGATAAGAGTAAAGAGTTCAGACCAGAAAAAGAGATGTTGATGAACATGTTAATTATTGTTTGATTTCTCAAGTGGAACCTAAAAATGTAAATGAAGCTTGTAATGATGAAAATTGGGTAAAGGCTATGGAAGAAGAACTGATGCAGGTAGAGAAGAAGCAGACTTGGGATCTTGTTCCCAAACCAGCAGATAAAAATGTAATTGGCACCAAATGGGTCTTTAGGAACAAAATCAATGAGAATGATGAAGTGGTAAGAAATAAAGCAAGGTTGGTATGCAAAGGATACTCTCAAGTTGAAGGAATAGATTTTGAGGAAACATTTGCACTAGTGGCAAGGACTGAAGCAATAAGAATGTTTTTACCATTTGCAGCCTACAAATATTTCAAGGTATATCAAATGGATGTAAAGTATGCATTCTTCAATGGAGAATTGGAAGAAGTCTATATTGAACATCCGGAAGGATTCCATTCATCAAATCAGGATGACATGGTGTACATATTGAAGAAAGCATTGTATGGACTAAAACAAGCCCCGAGGGCCTAGTATGCAAGATTGGATAAGTATCTGATACAGTTAGGGTTCAGTAAGGGTACTACTGATAGTAATCTCTATTTCAAGATCAATAATGAACAAATCCTAATTGTTGCAATCTTTGTTGATGACATTATCTTTGGAGGCAATGAAGGTATGTGCATGATTTTTGCTGGGGAAATGTAAAATGAATTTGAAATGTCCATGTTTGGTGAGATGAATTTCTTTTTAGGTCTGCATATAAATCAATTAGATAAAGGTATCTTCATATCTCAGTCAAAGTATGTGAAAGAGTTGTTAAAGAAGTTTGGGATGGAGGACTCTAAATCGGTAAGCACTCCCATGGCAACTGGTTGTAAGTTGAGTAAAAATGATGACTCACCTATGGCAGATCAGTAAAGATATAGATCTATGATTGGAGGATTACTTTATCTGACCCAAACCAAACCTGACATAATGCATGCAGTTTGTCTTGTGGCAAGATTTCAAGTATAACCTAAAGAATCACATGTGATGGTAGTCAAGAGAATACTGAGATACTTAAAAGGCACAATGGATTATGGTTTGTGATATCCAAAAGACAATGATTTCACTCTCTATGCATACACTGATGTAGATTGGGCCGGAGATATGGATGATAAGAAAAGTTCAAGTGGAGGTGCATTCTTTTAGGAAAAAGGCTGGTATCCTAGTTAAGCAGGAAATAAGACTCAATATGTCTATCTACTGCAGAAGCAGAATACATTGCAGCAACATGTAGTTAAACTCAAGTGTTATGGATGAAGGAGACATTGAAGGACATCCAAGTTGTGTATGAAGATCCAATTGTAATCTTTTGTGACCATACAAGTGCCATAAACATATCAAAGAATCCTGTAATGCATTCAAGGACAAAGCACATATCCATAAGATATCACTTTCTGAGAGAAAAGGTAATAGAGAATGAAGTCAAGTTGGAGTATGTATCTACAAAAGATCAGATTGTAGACATTTTCACCAAGCCTCTGGCTAAGGATACTTTTGAGTGTCTCAGAGAAAAGTTAGGGGTTATCACCCCTCCTACTCTAAACTAAGATGCACAGAAGTGCATCAGTCCCGAGGTACCTAAAAATCCATCTCTAGATCTAGATTGATACTTGTAAGGGCTACTTCTCAGGGGGAATAGTCCTATGAAGAGAGTTCAAAAGAGAGATTGGATCAGAGTAGCAGAGTGCAAGTATGTGCCCTTTGCCATTGATGTCAAAGGGGGAGAGAAATAATGTGAAAAAATTAGAGAGAAAGAGAGTAGATGTGTAAAGAGATAGGGGCAGAATCTTGTCTTGATGGCTGTTGAAGTTTTTCACATCATATGTTGCCATTAATGACAAAGGGGGAGATTGTTGCAATTATGTGCCTAATCGATGTTGTCATTGATGTCAACATATCTTTGTTGTCATTCATGTCAAATGTATCCTATTTTTTTATTTGGGTAGAAGCTTTATATGTTAAGGATATTGAGAAAATTTTCCCCTCTGGAAGAATCAGAAAGGAAACAGTGAATCACAACGAAGACAATGAGTTGCATACTAAAGAATAGTCCAGAAAACTACTCCGCACTTCAAGTGGACAGTGAAGATCTTGGTTTGCAGATTGGATGTTATTTAGAGGCATGTGTAAAGATGCTAAATCTTGAGTTTGAGCCTCCGGTATGAATAATCCAGTGTGTTACATTCACCAGAGTAAAACCTACTTTTTCTGATTATTCACTAGTGACAGGGAGAAAGTATTTTGCTCCGCATTTCTACGCATTGAAGTATTTTCTCTATAGTTCTAGAAGGAAGTCTGGGATGATTATAAGTGCCTACAACTACAATAGTTCATGATTTGGTGGTCCGCAAGCTATCTTTCTTTTATGATAGTTGAAGACAGTGAAGTTCATGTGCTCCGGTGTGAAGAATCCCATGGATAAACTGGTTAGAGTTTGTGCGGTTGCTCCTAGTGATTACAACATGGTTGTGGATGCCTCCTAATCATGTTCTTGCATTTACATGGGTCCACATTAAGGAATTGAGATCATGTTTGAAGTTTATTCCCTGATAATGTAGCGTGTAAACAGTCCTAGACGACTTGGTTAATTCCAGTGATTGCAGAGATGTATTCAAGATTGTAGAAGCATGTAGTGGTGTGGAAGATCATGTTTGAGTCCTAGCTAAGGAATGGAGTGATCTGCATACATCTTTACTACATTTCGTTAGCTAATTTTGTATTAGGTCCAGACCTATTTTATGTATGGTTGTAATGTCGACCTTTGAGATTGTTCCAATGGTTGATGATTGTAATGCTGACCTTAATCATCATTCCAAGGTTGATGTAGTGTATAAATAATTGCAATTGAGTCAAGGAAAAGGTGTCCTTGTGTGGAAAATGTGAAGATAAGTAAGGAAGAGAAAAGGCAAAGCAGAGCAGAAGAATATTGTGCTTCAATGGAACTGAATTCAAGCATGGAGTAGATGCTAACATCTCAGTTCAAAACCCTTGGCAGTGAGCCCTTTTGGTAGTGAGCCTCTAATTTTAGTATTATTCTTTACATATATATCTTGTGGGTTAACCCCCGCCATGGTTTTTCCCTTGATAGAGTTTTCCACGTAAAAATCTAGTGTCACTTGTGTTTATGGTTCTATATTTATGCTTTCATGACTTAATCATAACAAATAGTGGATAAGTGTTTAATGATTTAAGGTGCAGAATTGCTTAAGTTTTGTGACAATGGATTCACCATGCCCCTCTCAGTTGTCTGGTTCATTTCAACAACACTCTTCATCCATGATCTGAATTGCACTTTGCGGACCAATCAAAAAGCAGGAACACGATCTAGAGACATCCACAAGCATGTTAAAATCACAAAGAACTTCCGCACAACCTCCAAATACTCTATCCAGAAGATTCTTCAAACCAAACCACTTAAACATTACTATCAACCACTGTCACAAAGAAAAGATCACTTGTGGAGCACCAAATCACGAACCATTTCAATTGAAAACACATAACATCATCCCAAACTTAATTCTAGAACCGCAAACTATAAAACTTAAATGTAGAGAGATGTAGAGCATAATACATTCTCCATGTCACCATTGAATACTCAAAAAAATAGTTTTTACTTTGCTGAATAGAACTCACTCAAATCATCACATCGGAGGCTTAAACTTGAGACATAGAAACTACACACACCTTAACATAACTTTCAAACTGCAGATAAAGATATTCAATCTACAAGATATGTAGAGAAAAATACTACATTGTTCTAGGAGATAGAACAGGTCTACAATTTGATGCAATGTTGGGGTTCAACTCAATCAAAATTCTTCAAGTTTCAAGAACTTCCTTCATAGACAATCTTTCTTCCACAAGGAAAAATTAAGGTTTCCAACACTCCCAACCTCACCAGGGTTACCAAGGGCCTATTTATCCCTCATGGAATCAAACTCAAACAAACTAAACTCTTACCAAGCTCTTCTTACTTCAAACTTTGACCATTCCCTTATTGGCTACCCCAATTCCTAGTAGTACAGAAAATTGACAAAATTAAGCATAATTTCCAAGGAAGATATGATCTCACAAAAAAAGAACATTTTTGAGTACCCATTAAGCCCTTTATTAACATATTTCAAAATGGATAGGGGTTATTTTAGAGACTATACCTTGAAAAATGACTATCCTATTTTACAACTAGGCCCAATTAGCCCTCCTAAATTGACTGTCAAAACTTTTCTCTCAGGGTAGGCATTGAAACCCAGAACTATTAACACTTTTGGATACCCTTTTGGCTTGTCTAAACCATATCTTCAAATGGGCATATGTCACTTTGGAAAGTAGGGTTCAAAATAGGATTGTCAGTGTGCCAATTAGGCCTAGTTTAGGCTTGGTCTCATGAGGGTTTATAGGTTCAGTGTATTCCAAGTCTTATTTCTCCCTACCACTGCTTCAATCACATCTTAGATGACCTGCACATGCTTTATCGTTCATCTCCCTTACTTTTCCAATGTCTTTTTACTACACCCTAACCCCTATGGTCTTCAAATGGTCAAAACAATGTAGGAAACAACCTAGACCATCATTGTATTTGCCCAAAACCACATCCTCAGATCTTGTAGCTTTATAATATGAAAAACATATGAAAAAAGGAATCCTTTCATCAAAAACTAGAATTATTCATCGATTAGAATGAGAGAAACACAAATTTGTTTACCACTGTATACACTAAAGGAGGGTTTCAACAGTCTGGGACATTTTTTAGGAAAATGACCATAACTATCTTATTTCTCCATGAAATTGAATGCAACAAGAAACACTAGAAAGTATATTCAACATGATTTCACCTGCAATTAGTCTCAAACCTTGACACATCCGTACAGGGCCGTACTATTCAAGGGAATAGCAAGAAAATAGTGAAAAACTCAGAAAACGGGGAATCTTAATGTTGTTTGAATTCAAAAAAGTCTTCAGTACATCTTCCTCAAGGTTTGTGAGGCATGTATCATTCTTACAACATTCATGACCTCTTTTTGAAACCAAAAGACTCTTCAACTTCCAAAATATGAAGATACAAAGCCACTTTTGAACCAAGTGACTTGTTGATGATTGTTTTTACACATTCATAACAAAAGTTAAAATTCACGAAATGAACCTAACTGTCTTGAAAGATATGAAGAAATCAATTAAGATTACTTAATCCCAAGTTTCTGTATGGTTAGATCTTGACCTTGTGGACAATTCAGTAGATTAATGTGAAGCTGTAATATGCAAGGGGCCTTACTTGATTTAAAGTGATTTATAACTCATTGGACTCGAATTATGCAAATTATCACAAATATCAACATATTATCCATCTCTTTGCATAAAATTTGTTACTGTATCACAAAGCTTTATATAATTTATATTAACACAAGCTTTTCTTTTCAAATACTATGAAAATTGTCAAATATTAACTCAATTGTTCATGTTTCCCTCAAATATCAGATAATCTCCTTTAGATTTTATGTTTAAGCTAAATATTTCAAATTGTTTGGGAAAAGTTGGAGAAATTTAAATTGAACTTCATTCTGCTACAGAATCTAAATGTTCTGTTATGCATGTTATAAGAATTACAACAAATTTGATCAAATCAACAAACTAAATCATTAAATGTGAATGCCCTAAGTATTTTCATGAACATACATTCAAGATTGCGAGCTTTAAGAGATATTATTTCAAATACAAAGAAGAGCCAGAAGACACTCTGAATATAGATGCAGAATTCTAGATTCATTTGTATTCAAAATACATAGTCATATATGATTTACAATGTATGAATGACTCTTAGCTTTATTAATCAACTCCATAGAAAACTTACAACGCTTTACAGATACAATAAGGAAGCCAGATTCTCCACGCATTCCTTAATGCAGACACAGGTGACCTCCTTCTATTCTAAATATTCCTTCTACTCAAAATGCTTGAACCAATTACAACTGCTAGCTATCTTCTAAAAAATCCCTGTGTAATTAATGTACAAGTAGCAAAGTTCCTTATATAGATTTTGAAACTTTTCATTGCTATGGCTACAAACTTCATCTATGGTTGAGATCTTTCCCTTTTTGATCAATGGTGTACATTCATCTCTAACCATTTGTCAAAATATCTAAATGGCATCTTTTCCCCCTCTCAAAGCATGCTATTGGAATCTTTCAAAAAATAAGATTCCTCCTTTCTTTGACTTCCTCTCACTAATACTCTTTACTTGACTTTTCTCAAAACCATTGTTCGCCTTTGCCTTTTCATTCCTTTAAGTATATTTTGAAATTGTTGATCAATCCTTCTTTCTATAGTCTCAGTGGTTTTCTTGGCTTCATGTGATTGTGACTCTTGTAACTTCTCTCCAGCCAATTCTATCTTTACTTGAATAAATGCTTGTCTTTTTTCTGATGAAGTAGAGGCACTAGGCATATTACTCAGCTTTTCACCTACTTGTTGTGCTCTAAGTACCTCACTTGTTTTAGAAGTTTCACCTTTTGATAAGCTTATTGGGATTGCTTTTCTGACTTCTTGTTATGCTACCTTTTTGGAAGTTTGTGCTTCCTCTGCACTAACTTCATGACTTAGTGACTTTGCATCCACAAAGGTACCTGATGACACTACTACTATTATTCCTAGTGCATAGGGATCCATTAGAGTAGCGTTCTTATCTTTCTCCACAATCTTAGCTTCTACAATTTTTCTTTTCTTCTCATAAAAGCATTGAAGATCCTCACTAGGCCCTTGTTTTCTCTTCCTCCCTTTCTTAGGATAAGTGATTTCTTTTCCCTCAACCTTGAGCTCTTCAATTCTGTCTTTCAACCATGTCTTTGAAAACAATATAATTGGTTTGGACAATTTGTCCAAAGATTTATTCCAAGGCTATGACCAATCAGGCTCTGTAATAGGAGCCAGCCTTGCCTCTGCATAACTGTGATGCAATAGTTTACCATCTTCTTGAACCTCTTGAGGAACATATATATCACCCATGGTTCTCATTTGCTCAATTGTTAATCTCTTATGGGCCCTTTTCCTCACTTTTTTATCATTCTTGCAATCAGACCAGAAATCTTCAATATGTATCTGATGCTTGTACTTCTTGTCAATTGTATTCTGGATCCTATGGAAAGGATCAAACTTTCTAGCTACATCAAACTCTTCAAAACCATAGTATCTTAATTCTTGCTCTGAACATTCAACAACCTCCTCACTGTAATAGGAGTGTCTTCCAATATCCCAAGGCAACTTTAGGTTTCCTCTGCTAAACTTCCTTTTATATATTCTAAAGGCATTTAGATTTTGCCTTGAAAACTCCAACACAATCAATTTATCAGAAGGAGACTGGTGTAGCATAAAATATTTTCCTTCAAATCCCTTAGTCTTGATACAAGTAAAATGTGGAAATTGAATATACCACGAACTGTGCAACCCAATTGTATCTTTTGCATCCTTAGATAATCTCTTGTCAGGTTCCTCCCTCAGAATTCTAACCATGTAGGTATAAAACACATCATTAACCAAAGCAAATTTCTTCAATGCATTGTCTTCCTGCAGATCAGGGTAACGTTCATACACCAATTTCTGTCCTTGACCACTTCCTAAGGTCCCAACCCTTTCTATCTCATGAACAAAAGGTCTAATTTCCACTGCACATGAATACAACACATAGAAAGACAAATAGAAAGGAAGTAATTTCTACTTCCTTAGCATGGCATGTTTCCATATAGCCGTACTTATTATTTTGGCCCAGTGAATTTGCCCTTGTTCCTTTTCTGCTTTTCTAATGAACTCAATAATAGTAAACATCCAAGGCTCACATTTGGTGCCCTCTCTTAGTCCTACCAACCTACTTAGCATTGTGATCATCAAATTTATTTCCTCCTTAAAGTATATCCTCATCAAATTCTTGTATACCCTGGCTATAGCCTTGGGTTTATTCTCTAGGCTGTACCAATTGTGGAATATTTTACTTTTGCACTCCCTTTCATTGATTTGGAAATCCTCATTGTATTGATCAATGTCAATGTCTGTCATTTTCTCATTGATTTCCAAACCAAATGTCCTTGCAATACCCTCTATAGACAAATCAGCAATGAGTCTGTCATAAAGCATTATCTTCCTAGTTGATACATCATATAGAGTTACACAATCTAGACACAAATCTTTGGCCTCCATAGCCAGTGGGAAACTTGAAGCCTTGTATAGTCCACTCCCCCATATGCATTTCATGTCCGGTGAAGCATCTGCAGTTGTAATTTTTTGTAAAACATTGTCTACATCATAATTTCCAATATTCATATCTGTTCCCACTCCACTGTAACTGATCAACATCTGATATCCTCTGTGCAAGGGTAACTCTTCTTTTTCTATCTCCTTTTGTGGTTTCCTTTCTTTTTTTACTTCGCCCTCTATATCTACCCTTTTCTGTTTAGGGGCCATCCTATAGAAAATGCAACTTTTAACTCTTGTTTTACTTTCCTACATAGGGTTTTACTATGAATTTCTATTTTTTACCATTTTAACCCCGCCCAGTTTGTCCTTTCTATTTTGACTTTTAAATTTGCTAAGCTCCACCTAGTTAATTAATATTTAAAATAGTAATTTGACAAATGCCTATGTTTTATAATGAAATTACTAAAATTAACATGTAATCAACCATTGAAATGTAACGGTGTTTTGGGGATAAATACCTGTATTCTTGACCACTTGAATTCAACCATTGACTTACTTTTACTATTTTACCTTCATCCAGCTGCTATAATTCCTTTGCTCTGATAAGTTCTATTCAATTCACTGTAACAATTCTTTCTTTTGCAATTTTTAGCTCTTGACAATGTACATCTGGAATCAAAATAACATGAAAATTACCCTAACTCTCATTAAATTCTACTCTTTTTTGAGTGTTGTATCAGCATTAATTACAACAATTAATGTGCCAAAAGTTCGGCTTCCTATTTCATTGTTTGCATTTTTTGAACTTTTTACCGTTAGTCTATTTTTAGCATACATCATGTTCTCTTTGTATGTTCTATTGTATGTAATCCTTGTATGTCATCTTTGTATCTTTTGTCATACAAACATATATGCAAACAACCAACTAGCGCTCTTTCCCTTTTCTCTTTTCCGTACATGCATCGTTGTTTTGTATATCGCCTTTGTATGTTGTCTTGTATAAGCACATATACAAACCCTTTATACAAGCCCTCTCTTTACCCTTTATTTTCTGCGATGCCTTTATTTCTTTGTATATTGGCATTGTATATCATATACATACAAGCACTTAAACATACAAAGACTTTTCTGTATTTAATTTCTTTTTCGCATCTGATTTGTATCTTCTATTTGCATCCGTTCTTTGTATACTAGCTTGTATATCAAAGATATACATTGTAATTATACAAACCTGATATGCAAATGGTGGGGTCCACTTTACTTGTCACTTGTATCTTTGTGATGCATATAACACTTGTATCAAAGCCTTAGATACAAGTCTGGATACATACAAACTCTTTTGTATCACCTTTTCAGATTTATCTTTTTATGAACCACCGTTTACTTACTTTTCGGCTCTGTGATGTATATAAAGTACAATGCATCTTTCGATATACTTTAAGTCATGATGCATCATGTATATCAGATTTTAATTTTTCCTAAATTTTGCATTGTATGTATATCGCAATGTATGTCCCAAAACATATACATATACAAAGCGTGAAACATACAACAATAAAACCAAATTTAATACTTTTTCGAATACATGGTATGTATATCATGTTGTATATTACCTTGTATATTTCCTTTTCACTCAAACATACAAACCCCAATATACATCCAGTGGACTTAACTGAGTATTCATTTTAAACTTTGAACTCTATCGAGTCCGACTTGTATGTATAGATAGAACATTAACAAAATGCATACAAGTACACGAATGTAACAAAACTATCAACTCCTTTTCCAACTTATACAATGATTCGATATACAAACAACTTTGTATATGCAACATATAAACCCTCCTATAGTGCATTTACCAAAACACACATATCTTGCAAAATATTGGGAATTTTAAAATAGTTCAAAAAGCAACCCTCACTCATTTTTTACAAGGAATTCACCTATATTCTACTCTGGTACTTAATGCTATTTTTCTTTATTTTAAACAAGGTTTGTATCTTTCACTTCCCTTTTTTGCCTTTTACCACCAAGCAGACCCACACACACAATCAAAAAGCACAGCCATAGAAGGGGTCCTCATTTTGCTAGGAAGTAAATTGGGGCGTGTTGTGAGCATCACAACATGACTGTTCAACTTCCATACTTTGTCCACATTTACAACGTTTTGTCGCTATTACAAAATATGACTAATTACATGATAAAAATGGTCTATTATGACCTTATTAAACCCACAAGACTCAAAATACCCTGAACCAACCAATCAAAGACCTTGTTTGATCAAATATGTACAAATGAACTTGGTGTCCGTGCACCATACACATGAAGAAGAAAGAAATTCAAGTCCACTTGAATAAGGAATATCATCATGAAAAATATGTTTGATAGTCTCTGACTGATGTCTTGTATTTCTTTCATTCCAACCTTCTTGAAACAAAGTAATGTCCACTTTATTTTTACTCTTGGCTTTCCTATCTTCTTGCTCATGTGTTGAGGCCTGTCAAATGGAAATAACTTCTTCTTATCTGCTGCTTCAAATGGATACCTGCACCTGAATAATGACAAATTCATTCATCAAAACAACTTTCTCAGTACCATTACCAACAATGCATTCTTTATTTTTCTTCTCACACTCCGACATCCAACTGCAAGAACTTGGTCTACAACTCTGTAACAGCAACCTTATCAGCAACTTCATTATCAACATCAACTTTATTAGCAACATTAATAGTAATATGCCCTTCTACTTGTTCAACTTACTCTTGAGACTCAAACAAATGAAATAAAGGCTCATCCACAATTATGTCTACTTTGTCTTCTTCAATGCTTGATGTCAAAGATGTACTCACCACTTCATTGCTTACCTCTTCCTTTATTATTGTTGTTTGTACTTGTCTTTTTCTTCTTTGAATAATCTTTCTAATGGGCCATGCAACCTTCCTCTTAACTGATAAGTTCCAACTTAGTGTTCTTTTGAGCAACTGCTCCATCTCATATTCCATTCTTCTTCTCATCTCTTCCATAGCTTGACCTATCTTTTGTACCTCCTACTTAAGACTTTCTATTTCTGCCTTGTCATCTCTTTCCTTCTTCACACTTGTCTATTTTCCCTTCTCTTGCTTTTCTTTTGTGAACCCCAAGATAGCAAGTGTTGGCAAGAGACACTATATGGATTCATGGTTGTTGTCATTGATGGCAACAAAGGTCATCCCACATATCCGGAAGTCATGATGTGTCTCTACCGGAAGTCAGAATAAAGAATGTTGTGGTCCGGTGAACAAGAACAGAGCATGTGGCAAGGTCCGACAGATTGGTCCGGATCTCTCAGAGGAAGTGTCTTGGTGTAGTGCAGATTTGGGGAAGTCAAGAGGACTACCTTGAGTGGTATATTCCAAGGATTTAGCCTCCGGTGATGGACAAGGAAAAAGATATGAATAGTTGAGTACCGGATTCCTGAGAGACAGTGAAAACAAAGGAAGAACTGACTGACAGAGTATCAGACTACTTTCCGGATGTGTTACTGTTGATGATAGAAGTTGTGAAGGCATGAATCATGTTTGGCCGACATGATTAATGATATCTACAAGTATATGCTTGATCCGCATTGCTTGGTGAGGAAGGATTCGGCCGACAGAACAAAAGTTTGTAAGAAACTAGACTGTTCCGGATGCCGACTAGAAAAGTGATGAAATTACTTGTGCGGATATATATATAGAGGATGGATTTAGTTGTGAAGGGTGTGATGGTGAAAAGAGATATGCGAATAAGTCCAGAACAGAGCAGAAGTAGCAAAAAGGATCCGGTATGTGAAAGATAGCAGAATAAAAAACAGAGGAAAGATGAAGTGCAGCAGATCAGTGTACTGAGCCTAACCGGAACTGAACTCCAGCATATGCAGATGCTTCCAATCAGTTCAAGACTGTGATTCTTATCACTTTGTAGACAGTGTGTCTTCTTGTAGGCAGTGGGCCTCTTGTGAGCAGTGTGCTCGGGCAGTGAGCCCTAATTGGCAAGTGCCATTTTGTAATTTCCTATTCTTCTAACAGAGAATAATTTTGGGTTAATCACCCCGTGGTTTTCTCCCTTAACAGGGTTTCCACGTCAAAAATACTGTGTCATGTGTTTCTTATTTCATGATTAATGTTTTTGTGTTTGATTCTATGCTGCATCAATTAAAAAGAAAGTTCAATAAGGGAAATAATTAGGATAACTGATTCACCCCCCCTCTCAGTTATCAACAATTGGTATCAGAGCTAAGTTCCTCCAAATAAAGCCTAACAGCTTGAGGAAGATCTGGGATTTCAAATGGATGCATATGGTTTAAGGGAGCAACTCAAGACTGCTCTTGAGGATCTTGAACAGTCAAATTCTGAAGTCAGTGAATTAAAGGAAAGACTCAAACAGGCTGATGAATTCATGAGAGAATTAAAAGACAAATTAAGTCTCTCTATGAAAAAGAGAAAGGAGCTGCTCCAACAGTTGGCAAGACAAAGTGAAGAAAGCAATACAAATGAAGAATTGACTGAGCAAACCAAGTTATGTGAAAAGTTATCAAAAGAAGTCATTATGTTAAGACATGAAATGGAATCAGGAACTATAAAGTTTACTCAAGAGATTGAAGAAAAAAGAAAGGCTGAAGATAATCTAAGACAATCTCTTAAAGAAAAATCAGAAGAATGCCACCAGATGGACAGGATTATCAGACATCTTGAATCTGATCTTGAAGATGCCAAAGATAATGAAGAAAAACTTGAGGATCAAATTGCCTCTCTCAAAAGAGACCTTCAAACAGCAAATGAATATAAAGAGAAATTCAAGATAAGTTCTGCTCAACTTGAAGTTCTTCTTGGAAGTCAAAAGAGGACAGATGACAAGTATGGTTTGGGATATGAGAAAGGAGAAAGCTCTGGATCCGGTCAGAAGAATCTTGGATCAGAAAATCCAAGGAGCAGGCCTAGAAGACCTCCAGTAAGATAGCCAAATGCTCAAAGATATCCATCCTTCAATGGATACTGCCACAGCTGCAACCACTTTGGTCACAAAGCTAATCAGTGCAGAATGAGAATGAATCAGATTAATTCATCCTTCTCCGGACAGTGCTTCAACTGCAAAAGGTATGGACACAAATCCCATGAATGCAGAATTATGCAAGTAAACAAATCATTCAAAGGTAGATGCTTCACATGCAATAGAGTAGGTCATATGGCTAATCAATGCAGATCAAGAGGATATCAGTCAAATATGCAAAGAAATGTTATTTGCCAAATCTACAATAGGTCCGGTCATAATGCTAAAGTCTGCAGAAACAAGTATCAGGACAAAAGAGGTCCAGTGTATAATCAGAATCAAGACAAGGGTAAACAAAAAATGAATGCGGATGAAGTTAGGAATCAGATGAGCAAGATTTGGGTGAAGAAAAGTTCAGAGAATGTAGAGGTTGGATCCGCACCAGACTCTGGTGCTGATATTTCTTCCGGAAATTAAAAAGTGAGCTCAGGCTCAGGGGGAGACTCAAAGAAAATCCTGTTCCCCCAGCCAAACAAGTGGTGCCGAATGTGGCACAAGATGCGGATTAAAGGGTTTGCAGATATGAGTCTTGAGATGCTTCAGTCAAGTTTTCAGAGATCCGCATGGAGTTATGGAGAAGCTGTGATTGATCAAATAAGACCTGTTCAGGGAGATGCTCCGGTATGACAAAGGATTACAAAAGGGTACGGAGAGATCCGGAAGTGCACTATCTTGTTCTGCGGATTGGACAGAATGTTTGGGATGTTCTTGTAATATGTTACCTCTATTTATTCATGATTGAAAGATCCGGATGATATTCACAGATCAGGACTAATCCGGGATACTCCAAGCTATCCAGACAAGGCGAACCGGAATAATATAGGTGAAGCATTTATTGCAGACAGATATTAGGGTTCGCGGAGCAATATAAGGGATTTCTCAAAAGTCATTTGCTCATTCTGCACTCAAGAAGAAGCGAATAGTGGAGCTCTGCAACAGGATTCATCAAGCACACCAAGGATCTCCTGCTGAAGTCATTACATAAAGAAATCAATCCAATCACTCCGTGCAAGTCGAAGGTGCATAAGGTATTCTCCGTTTTTCATTACCTCACTGCAAATCTTTGAAGAATGGCTACTCCAAACATAGTTAAGATCTCTGATAGACCTCGCCCCTCATTCAAGAAACATCCCTACAAATCATTGGAGGTAGATCCACTAGGAGCCTTCTCTAGTGTTCCTCACGGAGTTTTACATACTGAAGACATTAGGGTTTACATACATGCAAGCATTGAGGAATTTGGGGAATTCAAATTAAGAGACCTCTATCACAAGCAACTGATAGACAATGCTTTTGAGCTTAAACCAGAGTATAAGGATATCCAGAAGAAACAGTTTGAGCAATTTATTCATTTCCCCTGCTTTGAAGAAGATGAATGGGTCCGGTATGTACTGAGCAGGATGCATGACAACTTTCTATGGCTGGATAGACCCTGCAAAATCACAAAAGAGGCAATTAGAGCAGTAACTGGTCTATACTCTTCCGGAGGGATACCTATCCTCAAATCTGTCAAGAACAACATTGTAACTGAGGCCACCGGATCAAAATTTGATAAGAGGGCAATGACCATTGAAGATATTTCGGATCCGGATATCAAATATGCATCCATGATAATAGGATACAAGATCTATCACTCCAGCAGGGAGAATTCTGTATCCGGAACTGCAGTATACACTGCCTATGAAATGCTAAGAAAGAATGTAGAATATGATCTCTGCGAACTACTGCTAAGCCAATTAATGGAAAATATACAGAAAATCAAGAAGGATAAGAAGAATTCCTTTAAGTATGGTACTCTTATTGTATGTCTATTCTTCTACTTCATGAATGAGCTACCCGGAACAAGTGGATGGGTATGGCAGAATGACAAACCTGTTGCAGTCCAGATAAGAGACTATTTGCATGGACTTGGGGATGCAAAAGCGAGAAATACAGCTCTATGGGGATACTTCAAAAACTTTCAGAGCATGATGCAAGCAAGAGAGAGAATTCCCCAGTCTCTTGTTGAAAAATACAAAGACTCAGTGTGCTTTATGGTTGACACTGATCAGTGCCTAATGGAGGCAGTGGAGCCAAGGACTGTCTGGATCATGCCCATGGGGTATGAAGTGGATGAACAGATAGTGGAGCTGCATGTTCAACACATGCTAAGTCAACCCAAAGATCCTAAGGCAGAAAGGTTTGGAACCTTTGAGGAGCTGAGTGTAAAAATACATGTAGAACTCAGGGAACCTGAGATTAAAAGAAAGGTGAGAAAAGAAGTAGAGCACATTGCTCAAGGCCTAGGCATCTCAAAGGAGGCACTTGATGCCAGCCGGGAAAAGAGGAGGAAGGCTGAGGAAGAAGAGAAAAGTAAAGAAAGTGCTCCGGTTGAAGCTCCCACCCGGACCAGATCATCAAAGAGATCTGCACCTCCCACAACCAAAAGTTCAAAACCGGAAGTCCAGGCATCCGGTAAGAGATCCAAGACAAAAGCCACAAGGGCTTATGGAAGCCAAAAGGATGAAGAGGAAACAGAGTCAGATGAGGGAGTAAAAGAAATAAAGAAACAGAAGAAGAAAGGATCCGGTAAACCCTCCACAGGCCAAGACAAGGATGAAATGGCGGAGGCATCTGTTGAAAAGCCCACTCTGTCTCTAGAGAGCGTAATCAAGTCGGTCACGGTGGATGGAAACCTTCAACCAATGACTGAATCTTATGATGACTTCAGTGAGGCCGACCAAAAGACTCTGCAGGAAGCCACAGTCAAATATCTTAACATATATAATAAGGCTTTCATTGAAATCATATCTCTTATTCCTAAAAGCCTAGAAAAGGAATTGGAAGTAAGAAAGAATAATGCTCATGCTAAAGATCTTGAGATCCGGGAGCAGATAGCTATTCAGCTATATCCTCAAATTGATCCCAAGACAATGAACATTATCTTCAAGGACTGCAAAGATGAGTTCAGAAGCAAAGCCAGGATGAATCAACTCATGCTTGGTGAGACTGACAAAGTGGCCCAAGAAACAGAAGAGATCCTCCGGAAGGCCTTCAAAAGGTTCAATCTTCCTGTTGTAGAGGACTTAGGTACAGAAACAGCTGAGGACTTGGGACCCTCTGCTCCAGAAGAAGTGGCCCATGAACAAGCTAGCATCTCTCCTCCGGTTTCCCCTTCAGTCTCTGGATCCAAAGAAGAAGAGCAATTACAGGAGAAGGAAGCAGTGGTGAAAGACAAAGAGGTTGACAGTTCCAAGACTGCAGAAGAAAAGAAACATCTGTCTCCGGCAAGAGACACTGCACAAACTGTTCAACAATTTTTGAGCAAAGAAACTTTAGAGATTGATGAACCGGAGCTTCTAAAAGGCCCATTCGACTTTGACTCTCTCTCTCCGGTACAAACAATGAAGATAGCTTCATTTGCAAATGCCAAGGCAAATGAAAAACTCCTGAAGTCTCATATGGAAGACTATGAGTTGATAGAGGCTGCTTCCGGAGTACTTGTAAAGATTATGCCATCAATCCAGATAGATCCGACAGCCTCCACTTCCGGTAATCTAAAAACCTTAGTCAGCAGTGTTGATACACATTTTGATTCTCTAGAAAAATCAGCTGAAGAAAAGGTCCAGAAGGAATTTTTGGATAAGAGATTTTCAGAAATATTAGAATTAATCTCTAAAGATAGGAAGATTGTAAGCATTGGAATAAAGAGCTTAGAGAATGCTCTTAAGGATGGCGGTGACATCTACAAATTTTGTATATCCTGGTCAAAGGCAACAGCAGCAATTGATAAGAAAATAAAAGAGGAACAGGATAAGCTACAAAGCTTATCTCAAAGTTTTGATCCTCTCTCTTCCTCCATAATAAATCAAGAATGTTAGACTATTGCAGTCTTGAATGAAATAAAGAATCTTGAGAAGGAAAGGAAGAATATCACTAACCGGATGGGAGAACTTAGAAGGATTATAATCCCTAAGTTGGAAACTATGCATGAGGCCATCAGTGATGCTCAGACCACCGCCCAAACAAAAGATCTGACAGATCTCAAGCGGGCAGAAGCTTTTGCATTTTTTTTGAGTGGTCACATTCCAATTTTGGACAGAATGAAGCAAAGTTGGGCTACAGAAATGATTCAATTGTAGACATCCTTTGCAGACATTCTTCAGTATATGTGAGTGTGTAAATATGCGGCTATGTATAGAAAATTTTTGAAAATTTTGGTGTGCGGACCCCACCCTTTGCCATTGATGTCAAAGGGGGAGTGAGGAGCAGTGAAAAATGAGGAATCCAACTAAGGGGGAGTTCCGGAAATTGTATATAAAGACAGAGCATCAGCAAAGGGGGAGCATAGTGAAAACACTTAGTCATTTTTCACTAAGTGTTGCCATCAATGCCAAAGGGGGAGATTGTTGGCAAGAGACACTATATGGATTCATGGTTGTTGTCATTGATGGCAACAAAGGTCATCCCACATATCCGGAAGTCATGATGTGTCTCTACCGGAAGTCAGAATAAAGAATGTTGTGGTCCGGTGAACAAGAACAGAGCATGTGGCAAGGTCCGACAGATTGGTCCGGATCTCTCAGAGGAAGTGTCTTGGTGCAGTGCGGATTTGGGGAAGTCAAGAGGACTACCTTGAGTGGTATATTCCAAGGATTTAGCCTCCGGTGATGGACAAGGAAAAAGATATGAATAGTTGAGTACCAGATTCCTGAGAGACAGTGAAAATAGAGGAAGAACTGACTGACAGAGTATCAGACTACTTTCCGGATGTGTTACTGTTGATGATAGAAGTTGTGAAGGCATGAATAATGTTTGGCCGACATGATTAATGATATCTACAAGTATATGCTTGATCCGCATTGCTTGGTGAGGAAGGATTCAGCCGACAGAACAAAAGTTTGTAAGAAACTAGACTGTTTCGGATGCCGACTAGAAAAGTGATGAAATTACTTGTGCGGATATATATATAGAGGATGGATTTAGTTGTGAAGGGTGTGATGGTGAAAAGAGATATGCGAATAAGTCCAGAACAGAGCAGAAGTAGCAAAAAGGATCCGGTATGTGAAAGATAGCAGAATAAAAAACAGAGGAAAGATGAAGTGCAGCAGATCAGTGTACTGAGCCTAACCGGAACTGAACTCCAGCATATGCAGATGCTTCCAATTAGTTCAAGACTGCGATTCTTATCACTTTGTAGACAGTGTGTCTTCTTGTAGGCAGTGGGCCTCTTGTGAGCAGTGTGCTCGGGCAGTGAGCCCTAATTGGCAAGTGCCATTTTGTAATTTCCTATTCTTCTAACAGAGAATAATTTTGGGTTAATCACCCCGTGGTTTTCTCCCTTAACAGGGTTTCCACGTCAAAAATACTGTGTCATGTGTTTCTTATTTCATGATTAATGTTTTTGTGTTTGATTCTATGCTGCATCAATTAAAAAGAAAGTTCAATAAGGGAAATAATTAGGATAACTGATTCACCCCCCCCTCTCAGTTATCAACAGCAAGTACCTTCTAAACAAATCCATCTTTCTTCTAGCAAGTCTCTCCTTGCTTCTCTTTGTCTTTGCCTCACTAGGTCTCTTGTCTTCTCCTCTACCTAGTCTCTTGGTAACCAGTTTCTCTCTTCAACCTGCACAAACACACAAACACCAAACTCTCTTTTTCCCATACCTTTCTGAGCTCTAATACCAATTGATGCAATGCTGGGGTTCAACTCAATCAAAATTCTTCAAGTTTCAAGAACTTCCTTCATAGACAATCTTTCTTCCACAAGGCAAAATTAAGGTTTCCAACACTCCCAACCTGACCAAGGTTATCAATAGCCTATTTATCCCTCATGTACTCAAACTCAAACAAACTAAACTCTTACCAAGATCTGCTTACTTCAAACTTTGACCATTCCCTTATTGGCTGCCCCAATTCCTAGTAGTACAACAAATTGACAAAGCTGGGCATAATTTCCAAGTCGGATGTAATCTCACAAAAAAAAGCACATTTTTGAGTACCCATTAAGCCCTTTTTTTAACATATTTCAAAATTGATAGGGGTTGTTTCAAAGACTGTCCCTTGAAAAATGACTGTCCTATTTTGCAACTAGGCCCAATTAGCCCTCCTAAACTGACTGTCAAAACGTTTCTCTCAGGGTAGGCATTAAAACCCAAAACTATTAACACTATTGGATACCCTTTTGGCTTGTCTAAAACATACCTTAAAATGGGCATATGTCACTTTGGAAAGTAGGGCTCAAAATAGCACTGTTAGTGTTCCAATTAGGCCTAGTTTAGGCTTGGTCTCATGAGGGTTTATAGGTTCAGTGTATTCCAGGTCTTATTTCTCCCTTCCATCACTTCAATCACATCTTAGATGACCTGCACATGCTTTATCATTAATCTCCCACACTTTTCCAGTGTCTTTTTGCTACATCAGGTAACCCCTATGGTCTTCCAATGGTCAAAACAATGCAGGAAGCAACCTAGACCATCATTGTATTTGCCCAAAACCACATCCTCAGATATTGTAGCTTTATAATATGAAAAACATATGCTAAAAGGAATTCTTTCATCAAAAACTAGAATTGTTCATTGATTAGAATGAGAAAACAAATTTGTTAACCACTGTATACCCTAAAGGATGGTTTCAATAGTTTGGGACAATTTTTAGGAAAATGACCATAACTATCTTATATCCATGAAATTGAATGTGACAACAAACACTAGAAGGTAGATTCAACATGATTTCACCTCCAAATAGGCTCAGACCCTGACATGTCCATACAGGGTCGTACAATTCAGGGGAACAGCAAGAAAATAGTGAAAAACTCAGAAAATAAGGTATCTTAATGTTGTTTGAATTTAAAAATGTCTTCAGTACATCTTCCTCAAGGTTTGTGAGGCATATATCCTTCTTACAACTTTCATGACCTCTTTTTGAAACCAAAAGACTCTTCAACTTCCAAAATAAGAAGATACAAAGCCACTTTTGAACCAAGTGACTATTCAACTTCCATACTTTGTCCACATTTACAACTTTTTGACACTATTACAAAATATGACTAATTACATGATAAAAATGGTCTATTATGACCTTATTGAACCCACAAGACTCAAAATACCCTAAACCAACCAATCAAAAACCTTGTTTGATCAAATTTGTACAAATAAACTTGGTGCCCTTGCACCACAATTGTACTAACTTCTCAAACACTTGCTCAAACTCATCCAAATAACTTCCTTAGATGCTGACCTTAGGTGTTGACATCAATGACAACACTTACTACTCATACTTGGAACAATCTCCCCCTTTGTCATTGATGGCAACACATGATATGAAAAACCATCAAGACAGACAGACTTGCTTTGCTTCTTTGCTCCCCCTTACTTTATGCTTTCTCTGGCTACAACTTTATAATAATCTCTCTCCTTAAGTTTTCACATGAACTTCTGTCCCCCTTTGACATCAATGGAAAAGGGTGGCAGACCTTTTCTCTCTCTTTAGTTATCAAGGCTCAATTAGGATCTTACTAATACTGCATTAACCCCCTCACAGCAACACTGCAACACTTACTACTCTTTATCAGGAACTCATATCAGAAACATCCACCTACTCCCCCTAAGAGGTATCCTTCAAAACATTAATCCAGATCAAACAATGAGACTCTGAGCACCATTGGACTGATGCACTTCCTATGCATATTAATTTAGAGGAGGGGTAATAAGGTCCTCTAACTTCTCCCTAAGATACTCAAAAGTATTCGTAGGCAGAGGCTTTGTGAAAATATCTGCAATCTGATCCTTTGTAGACACATATTCCATCTTTGCTTCATTCTCTATTACCTTTTCTCTTAGAAAGTGATACCTTATTGATATATGCTTTGTTCTTGAGTGCATCACTAGATTCTTTGAAATGTTTATAGTACTTGTATTGTCACAAAAGATTGAAATTGGTTCTCCATACACAACTCTTATATCCTTCAATGTTTGCTTCATCCATAGCACTTGAATACAACAACATGCTATAGAAATATATTCTGCTTCTACAGTAGACAAAGAAATTGAATCTTTCTTCTTGCTCAACCATGAAACCAATATGTTACCCAGGAAGAAAGCACCTCCACTTGTACTTTTTCTATCATCAACATCTCCAGCCCAATCTGCATCTGTATAAGCACTAAGAGTGAAGTCAGTATCTTTAGGATATCACAATCCATAGTCTGAAGCACCTTTTAAATGTCTCATTATCCTCTTAACTACCAACGCATGTGACTCTCTAGGATCTTCTTGAAATCTTGTCACAAGACAAACTACATGCATTGCATCTGGTCTAGTATAGGTTAGATAAAGTAGTCCTCCAATCATAGACCTATACTTTTTCTAGTTAGTCTTAGGTGATTCATCATTCCTACTCAAATTGCAACCAGTTACCATAGGGGTACATACTAGCTTAGAATCCTCCATTCCAATCTTCTTCAACAACTCTTTCACATTCTTGGAATGACAAATGAAAATTCATTTTTCTGATTGAGTAATCTGCAGTCCTAGAAAGAAATTCATTTCACCAAACATAGACATCTCAAACTCCTTTCACATTTCCTCTACAAATTTCCTACACATACCATCATTGCCTCCAAACATAATATCATCAACAAAAACTACAACAATCAGAATTTGATCATAATTGATTTTGAAATAGAGATTACTGTCTGCAACACCTTTATTGATCCCTAATTGCAACAAATACTTATCCAACCTTGCATATCAGGCTCTAGGGGCTTGCTTTAGTCCATGCAAGGATTTCTTCAATCTACACACCATGTCACCTTGGTCTGATAACTGAAATCTATCTGGTTGTTCAATGTAGACCTCTTCTTCTAGCTCTCCATTCAAGAATGCAGACTTCACATCCATCTGGTATAATTGCAAATTTTTGTGTGCTACAAATTCCAGAAATATTCTTATTGCTTCAATCCTTGCCACAGGAGTATTTGTCTCCTCAAAATCTATACCTTCAACCTGAGAACATCTTTTGCATACCAATCTTGCTTTATTTCTTACTACTTCTCCATTTTCATTCATTTTGTTTCTAAAAACCCATTTAGTTCCAATCACATTCTTATCAGCAGGTCTAGGAACCAATTCCCAAGTTTTATTCTTCTCTATCTGCATCAGCTCTTCTTCCATATCCTTTAACCAATTTTCATCTTTGCAGGCTTCACTTACAGTTTTGGGTTCAATCTTTGAAAGTAAATAGTAGTTCACCTATTTGTTTGTGGATCTTTTCCTTGTCAATACCC
The DNA here is from genome assembly GCA_027924645.1 of Cunninghamia lanceolata. Classification (NCBI taxonomy): domain Eukaryota; kingdom Viridiplantae; phylum Streptophyta; class Pinopsida; order Cupressales; family Cupressaceae; genus Cunninghamia; species Cunninghamia lanceolata. The sequence continues at coordinate 10,429,786 of BSBN01000870.1, read as the reverse complement.
TTTTGCTTTTATCACCAATAATCTAATCTTCATAATGATTAATCCTTACATACCTGGGAGTCTTAACAACATTTTCTGGAGCCTTTTCTTCTTCAATTTGATTGTCTTGTTGTTCAACTTTTTCAAGTCATTTACTGTGACAGCAGGTTCATCTGATTCATAGCCACTCAGATCTGATATTCTTTCCATGTCTTCATCAACCTTCACATTATCACTCTCAATGATCTTTCTCAATTTCTTATTGTAGCACTGATAGGCCTTAATCTTAGTAGAGTATCCAAGGAAAATTCCTTCATCACACCTAGCATCAAACTTGCCTAACTCTTCTTCTCTTCTGATATAACATTTGCTTCCAAAAACTTTGAAATATTTCACTATAGGAATTCTTCCATACCACAATTCATAAGGAGTTTTAGAACCATTACCTTTGACCTGAACTCTATTTTGTATGTAGACAATAGTATGTATAGATTTTCTCTCCAATACACTTCCAATAGGTTTGCTTCCTTCATCATTGACCTAGCAGTGTCTTGAACTGTCCTGTTCTTTCTTTTAACAATTCCATTTTGCTGACGAGTTCTAGGAGCAGACAACTATCTCTTTATCCCATGTTCTTCATAGAAACTATTGAATTCATTTGATGTAAACTCACCTCCTCTATCAGACCTTAAGCATTTGATCCTCAATTCTAACTCATTTTCAACCATCACCTTGAAAGATTTGAAATTGTCTAGGGCTTCTAATTTATTGTTTAGAAAAGTGACCCAAGTCATTCTAGAATAATAATCAATAAGCAACATAAAGTACCTATCTCCTTACAGACTTCTTGTTCTTGTAGGACAGCGCAAATCTGTATGCACTAACTCAAGCAATCCAATAGAAAATTATTCTTTACTCTTGAAACTTGTCCTTGTTTGTTTCCCCAATTGACATTCCTTGCAAATAGTATTAGGAGGCTTCACAAGCATAGGCAAATCTCTCACAACTTGTACTAAACTTATCTTCACCAAGTTGTAAAAATTGATATGGCAAATCCTTCTATGCTAGAACCAACTCTCATCTGTCTGAGCCAACAAACAACAATCAGTAGTTCCTCTCAAATGATAAACATTACCTCTAGTCTTCTTACCAGTAGCAATCACTGTTCAAGATCTTTCCATGATCTTGCATCCATTATCCTTGAATCTTAGATCATATGCTTTGTCACATATATGACCAACACTTAAAAGATTATGCTTTAAACCATTCACATATACAACATCATTTGTATTGTGTTCTCCATCAAAAGAAATAGACCCTCTTCCACAAATCTTACCAGTTGCATCATCTCCAAACCTAACCATTCCTCCATCATATTTTTCCAAACTTACAAACATACTTTTATCACCAGTCATGTGATATGAACATCGACTATCAATAATCCATTCACCCTTGTCTTTCTTAACTTGGCAAACAAACAAAGCACTCTCTTCCACTGGTTTTTCTTCCTTCACACAGCTAGCAGGATTAGTAGATACAAGTTCTTCCTTGATAGCAATAAACAAGCATTCATTTGCACTGGTATCATCAAACTCATCATCCGTTACACCATCATCATCATCATCTCTAAAATAATAGCATTTCTTCTTTATCCTAGGTCTACTTTCAAATTTCTTCTTGCCTTTCTTAGTTCTCTCCGAACACCTGGAGGCATAGTGACCAATCTTACCACAAGTAAAGCATTTAAATGGTAAATTTCCTTTGAACTTACTGATACCTCTTTGTATTCTTTCCACAAAGTTGGCTTCAGTCTCATCAAGGTCATCATCTGGTTCCACAGTATACTTCTCAGATCTTGAATTGTTCTAAGAAGTGATAGCTTTTAAAGCAGTCTCAGTCTTCTGCAGAGCATCACCGAACTCTCTCATCTCAAAAGCAGTAAACTTTCTAAGCAACCGATCCTTTGTAATCTTGTTCACACTCATAAGTTCTCCAATTGTAGACACTTTGTGATTTTAGAATTTAGGCGATGATCTAAGGATCTTCAATATAACCTCATTCTCATCAATAGTTCCTCCAAGATTTTTGATTCCATTGACAATTTCATCAACTTTTTGCATGTAGATTGTTATGTTCTCATCATCACTCATCTTCAAAGCTCCATACCTTACCTTCAGGTTTTGTAATTTGGCACTCTTTACAAAATCATCTCCTTCATATAAATTTTTCAACTTAACCTAGACCTCATGAGCAGTTTCTAGATCCATAACTTTCACTAACTCGCTGTTGGATAAAGCATTTAATAGAGCATCTCTAGCCTTTCCATTTAACTCATACTATTTGACTTCATCTTCAGATGATGGACCATTTGGAGGAATAGTATACTTTGTATCTGCCATCTTCCAAATGCTATAACCAAGAGAAATGAGATGACTTTTCATCTGTACCTTCCAGAGAGCATAGTCCATTCCATCAAACTGCAGAGACTCCTTGTGTACCATCCCGGATCTACCTCAAGTTGTTAGGCTTTCTTCCAAGGAACCCTCACTCTAATACCAATTGTTGAAATGCACAAGACAACTGAGAGGGGGGTGAATTAGTTGTAACTAAAACTTCACTTCTTATAAGCATCAACACATCAATCACTTAATCATTGTTATTATGATTTAACCATGAAAGCATGAAATCAAAACCTTAAGCACATTCACACATTTAACACATGAGACACCAGATTTTTTATGTGGAAAACCTACTAACAGAAAAACCACGGTGAGGATTAACTCAAAATTTACAACAAGGCTCACTACCAGAGGCTCACATCTCAAAATGCTCATTGCCAAGAGAAGAGGCTCACTATGAGAAGTAGAAGAGGATAGAAGAAGATAGTTACAATGTGAATGGATCTCATAGCAACTAGGGATCCACCACAATCTCAACTAAATCTCTTGCAACCTTTCTATATCAGAAATATATTCTTTTCTGCTCACTTTCGCACTCTCAAACTCATATGGATCACACCTGCAACAAATAATGCTTCTTATGCAGCCATTTCATCTATCTCAACAACTTCGCTAGATTTTCTGATCATCTAAATCATATTTATACATTCACAGGCTTGGAAACAATCTTCAAGATTGGCACAAACAATAAACTTAGCCAATATTCAAATTAGGTCTGGACCTAAACATTTCCATGGTAGAAAGGAATGAATCGTGACCACACCATACCTTAGCAGGGACTCAAGTGCAATCTCCCATGTAACAACACACTATCACAAACTCTAAAGCATAATCGCAAGTAGTGAAAACAACCAAGTCAGCCAAAACTAGTGTTAACACTAAGACCTTTAGGAACATACTTCATCCATGATCTGAATTACACTTTGTAGACCAATAAAAAAGAAGGAACGCAATCTAGAGACATCCACAAGCATGTTACAATCACCAAGAACTTCCACACAACCTCCAAATACTCTATCTAGAAGATTCTTCAAACTGAATCACTTAAACATTATTGTCACCCACTATCACAAAGAAAAGATCACTTGCGCAGCACCAAATCACCAACCATTTGAACTAAAGACACATAACATCATCTTGGACTTAATTCTAGAACCACAAACTATAAAACTTAAATGCGAAGAGATGTGGAGCAGAATACATTTTCCCTATCTCCATTGAATAATCAGAAAAACAATTTTTACTCTAGTGAACAAAACACAATCAAATCATCACACCGTAGGCTTAAACTTGAGACATAGCAACTACAAACACCCCTTAACATAACTTTCAAATTGCAGATAAAGATATTGAATCTACAAGATATGTAGAGCAAAATACTGCACTATTCTGGGAGATAGAACAATTTTGCAATTGTACTAACTTCTCAAACACTTTCTCAAACTCATCCAAATAACCTCCTTAGATGTTGAGATTAGGTGTTGACATTAATGACAGCAATTATTGCTCATACTTGTAATAGAGAGTTCTACCTCACCAACTCCTTCTAACCAATCTGGTGCTTCCACGTCCTATAACTAAAAGAAAAATAAAAGAATTACAAAAAAAATTCATCAGGGGTAATCAACAATCTAACAGCTGAAGCAACTTACAAATTGATCTAGTCCTATCTTCTCAAAAAACAAATAATAATAGAAAATTCACTCTTTTAAAGGAGTCTATCTACAACATTATGATGTAGCTCCTAAATAGTTGTTTGGTACAGCTGCCTCCCATCTGTGGACTCGATACTAGCAAGCCATTGCTTCCTTCCTATGATGCGAAATCCTTTTGTCAATTCTATTGAGTCCTAGGTCATGATACTGAGTGATGTCTACATCTCAAGAACACAGTGTAGGACCTCATTGACTAGGGTGTTATCAAGGTCTCGTGTGTGAATAACAAAAGTAATAAGTCATTCGTCCCTACTAACCAGCATCTGCAAACCTACATAGATCTGATACCTCATCGCAGCTCCAACTTTTTTGACCTTGCTTCTCCCTCCATGGTGCTAGAGTCAACCCCTGATGTTTCTTATTTTCACTCTTATTCTAAGATGATAGCTATGGTGGATGTTCTTTCTTTCGCTTCTTGAGAACATCTTGTCCTTGAGCCAGTTATCTACTTCTCTTCCGATGACACCCCACACAATATGTCTAAGACACCTCTTGACATTGCTGCAAAGGTAAATGTAAAACCTATCAAAGGTGTTTTCATTGATCATGTATGTGTCATTAATGTTATCATAGAGGAGTTTCTGTATATTCATGAGCTCTATAATGATGTTTATGAGCCATATGACATCTTTATACTCTGCCATGATGGGATGTCTAGACCAACTATGGGTTTGATCACCCTCTCCATCTAGGTGGGGACCAAGACCCTAGACGTGCCCTTCTCTATCATTCCTATTGATAATCACTATCATATGAAGTTAGGATTACCTTGTCTTACTTTCATGAGAGCAGTCGCCTCGATGGTTCATCGATGTCTGAAGTTTCCTTACAATGGTGTTGTGCATATAATCCGTCATAGCAAATACACACCACTCGCCATGCAAGGGAACTTCTCTTTGGACTAATTTTGGTCAGCCTCCTAATGTCTTTCAATTTATATCATACTAGAAGTTCAAGGCAAGTAGGATCATTCAGTTGTCAGTTGGCCCCTCAGTTTCCTCTTCTTCGACTACTCGCCTTGTGGTTCTTCTATCTTTAGAGGCTGCTCTTGTTCATTTCTTTGCTCCCCAATAGATAAAGGAAAACAACTTGTACAAAGTGTACCTCCCCATTCCTGTGTGTCTAGTTTGTACTCTGTAGTTCCTCCTCCCATCTCTTACACAAGAGCTTAGGATAGACGTATAGTACAACTGCATGCACCACATTTCCTTGGAGTTCCTCAACCCCCGTTGGTTGGTTTTTTCCTCCTACCTCCTCAATGGTACCAAGAAACCTGCAATTGTTGAGTACTCCTCCTCCTCCCATGGTGGTTCTCCAACCTTCAGTGGTTGCTTTTATTCCTCCTATCCCTTTGGTGACACAAGGAAAGAAACCCATGTTGCAAACACCTTCCCCTTCCCCTACTCCTATGGTCTCTCCACCATTAGTGGTTACCTCTCTTGGTCGATGTATCCTTGTGATTTTGGATGGCATTGAGCCAATGATGGAAGATCCCCCATCTCTGTCAATAGAACCCTTGGCCCATATGAGGCAGAACTAGCTTGCGAGAGGTCACAAGCATCATTGTCGTGCTACAGCCCGAGAACATGTTGATGTGCATCCTCCTTCTGAGGATCCCTCTACCTCACATAAGTCTATTGATCTTGTTCTTCCTCTAGATCCCCATCTCCTTGTTTCCCTTTCTTATGCAGATAGGAATTAGGGATCCTATGGGACTGCTAATTCTTGCAGCCTTCAACACAAATAGTTCGCAAATTCAAATTCAATTATCATATTCAGCTACCAGAACACAACCAATAACATTTACCACCATCAATTGGATTCATTCAATTTTATCAACAGCTGTAAACACTTATATAAATCCATCAGAATTTCAATTTTATATTGTTCTCTAGTAGCATTTGATAGTTCAAATATGAAATTCTACACAATTGATTAAAAAACCTCTGGTTTTATTATACTTTCCTCTGTTCAATCACCTTTGTGTATCTAGCTTCCAATTGGCACTTCTCTCTTGCACTTCTCTTTTTTTTCTACTTCCTCTTACCATCAATTTCTATGGTTTGTCTCTCTCTAAACTGAATCCTTTGTTCTGGCCACTTCCTTCACACACAGTGACCCTCTTTTCAATCTGGGCATCCCAAAACTCCAAGTTGACCTCCCCTAACATCAATTTGCTGGCATTTTGTTTTTCAATTCACCTTTCTTTACTCATTCATGGGCTTGGCCGAACCCCCCTCTATGTTTTGTCTTTTTGTTTTATAATGCTCAAACAAATTCTATCAAAGGGTCGCTACACAGGATATGGAATGATGCCTTGGCTACAATAATACTTGGAAATTCTTTGAAATTTAAAACATCATCAACAAAAATAAAATCCCACGTGCTTATTGGTCTTTTGACTTCTCCATAAAGGTGAAAATGTGGACTCCAATATTGCCCATTGCCAAATCGTAGGTCTTTAATTTCAATCTAGTTTATATTGCTAATATTTGATTCACTGAATTCCTAAGATGGCCGCCAAATTACACTCAATCGCCCTCCACTCTGCATAATACATACATGGGCCAATCCATTTCAAAAGGCAAAGAATATGAAATATGAGGTGTCACCTCTGTTTTCTTCTAAATTCAAATGGAAATCTGAGACAAGTCAAAGGCCACGATGGTAATTTTCCAAGTCCCATTTGCCACATAAGCATTTAAAACAACCTCAAACCGTCTCCTCTTCAACAACAAGTATATTCTTAAGCATATAAACATTGGCAGTTATAGATTGGTTAAAATAAAGACATAGAATCAAAGCACCAAATGACTCCAATGGTCTTAACATCCAGACAAGAGATCGATTCCTTTTATTTCTTGTATGAGCACATCACTGAAAAGATCACAACAAATAGAAGTGAATGGAAATCAACTAAACTAATAAAAAATGACATAGTGAGAATACATGACGCGTGATCATGATTAGCTGCAACAACACTGCCAACATCTCGAAAAGTGTAACTAAACAACAAACTAGATTGAAATCAAACCAAAACTAAGATAACTATTCCTTTTTTGGTGATGCAGGATTGCACATGCACTTGGGTGCTCCTGCATCAGACACACTGGGTAGGAGAAATGTTCCATGAGGTTGCAACTCATGAACATTTTTAGAAGTTTTGAATGGTGATCTCATGCTCAACTTTTTATCTAGATTTCTTCTTCATCAATCAACTTCTTATGTCTGCTAAACAAAACCTTTTTATTTCTTCCCTCTTTCACATCCCTTCATTGCTTGTGCTGCAACTTGCATTCACCTCAGTGGTCACCTCTACTTGGTTCTTCCCAATGATGAAGATCCATTTCAGATCTCTCATACAAGCATGCATATGGTTCCAATGCTAAATTTTGTTTTCCACTTGTATTCTCTTCACTTCTATTACAACCATTTGGTTGCCCCTTATTCTTATTATCTTCCTTGTACAACTCTTGCACCAACTCTTCACTACTTCCCTTGACCTTACTCAGTCCTCTTCTCATGGACCACTATTGGGCTTCTCCCAACCTCACTTGACGTTGTTACTACTTGTGCACTAACATGAAAACAAACCAAGGAACTACCTTCCACTTGTTTCTCCTTTCCCTTCAATGGACTCAAATGATACTCCCTACCATCTTTTGTGATGGCATACATGTTTACCCAACCATCATACATAGCATGTCTATCATATTGCCACACTCTACTCAAAAGGACATGACAAGCATCCATGGGCATCACATCACACAACACCTCATCAACATAATTACCAATCTGAAATTGAACCAAACATTATTCACTTACCAGAATTTGATGATCTTGTTCGGGCTCTTCCACTTGCTTTGGATAATTCATGAGCTCTCTTCATTATCTTGTGTTGCATAGTTCTTTATTGCGCTCTTTCTACTAACATCTAGTTGTATTTGAGGGCATTCAAAAGTCCTTTGTCCAACCTCTCCACATTAGAAACATGTGCCTCCAAATCCCCTTCATCTATCTCTACTAGAATAGCCTCTTCCCCTATTGTCTTGACTTGATTCCTCTTTGTGAGAAGTGTCATTTTCTTTCTCAAAAATTTGTTTTCCTTTCACATTACTTTTTGGTTCACTTCACATGACAATCCTCCCTCTTCCTCTTGTATTACTTTGGTGTCTTCTTGACAATTTTTCTTCAGCCTTCAAGGCAAATCGACATGCCTCTTCCACCATATGAACTTGCAACATAGCCAATTCATCTTGAATGTTATATCTCAATCCATTTACATACCTTGAAACCTTTTTCGCATCATCCTTCACACATCCAACCCAAATATTAAACTTGTAGAACTCCTCAGTATAAGCTTACACACTCAATTATTTTTCCTTCAAATTTTGTAGTTTACAAAATAAACTTACTTGGTAGTCCTTTGGCAGAAATTGACCTTTCATCTTTGCTATCATTTGGTCCCATGTTCTAATTTTTTCCTTCCCTCTTCGTTGTCTATCAATCTGCATGTGATCCCACCATAATGATGCATATCCCTTCAACTTTGTGCAAGCAAATTTCACTTTTTTTGGATCCTCTATCAACTCATAGTCGAAATACTTCTCCATTTCTGATATCCAATCAATTAAATCCTCCAAATTCAAACTCCCATTGTAACTAGGGATTTCCACTCTCAACTTGCTATTGATCCTCTCCATTGCTCTCAAAAATCTACCTTCCACTCCATCATCCTCATACTCAAAATCAATTTCTAGTGCTTCTATCTCACCTTCATCATCGCTAACATCTACCATAGGTATCCCTCTTCGCTACACTAGTTCCATTGCAACCAATTTCATTGTGATACCTCTCAATATCTCCATGACTATTACATTATCAGTATTTTATGGTCCATTATGTGGTCCTCTTCGCCCACGTCTCTTATGTGCCATGTCGATGGGTTCCTTATAGTCATGGGTCTCCTCGCCCTCACACTCACCCACAAAGGTCTCTTCCAGGGTTCCTTCCCTCAACACAACTACAAGCTCCTCTAATACCAAATGGTGCAGACAGGAATTAGAGGTCCTATGGGACTGCTAATTCTTGCAACGTTCAACACAATTAGTTCACAAACAATTCAAATTCAATTATAATAATTAGCTAGCAGAACACAACTAATAATAGTTAATACCATCAATTGGATTCAGTCAATTTTATCAATACTTGCAAACACTTATATAAATCCATCAAAATTTCAATTTTATATTGGTCTCTGGTAGTATTTGATAGTTCAAATATGAAATTCTACACAATTGATTACAAAACCTCTAGTTTTATTATACTTAAATCCTCTATTTCTTTCCTCTATTCAATCACCTTTGCATATCTGGTTTCCAATCTACACTTACCTCTTGCACTTCTCTTGCTATTCTACTTCCTTTTACCATCAATTTCTATGGTTTGCCTCTCTCTTAACTGAATCCTTTGTTCTAGCCACTTCCTTCATGCACATCAACCCTCTTTTCAATCTAGTCACCCCAAAACTCCAAGTCGACCTCCTCTAACATCAATATGTTAGCATTTTGTTTTTCAATTCACCTTTCTTTTGTTGATATGCACTGGACAACTGAGAAGGAGGGGTGAATCAGTTGTCACAAAAACTTAAACACTTTTTGTAGTTAAACATTCATCACTTATCCAAAATTATTATGATTTAACAATGAGCATGAAATCAGAAACTTAACATCTAACACAAGAGACGCCAGATTTATGTGGAAAACCCCAAGGTGGGTAAAAACCACAGAGAGAATTAACTCTCAATATATATTACAATCTTGAAATAGTGATGTTTAGGCTTGGTCACCCCATAGGCCTAAACATACTAGCTTACTACCATGAAGAACAACTAGGTCTAGCAGACTCACCGCCTCGAGCCTAAACCTAGCAAGATTACAATAAGGGTTGTTAAACCTTGAGGGTTGTTAAACCCTACTGGTGGCTTACTGCCAGATTCACTATCACGATCAAACACCTTTTTTTATTGTGAATAAACAATTCCTCAGCTCTGCTCTTCCTCTACCCTGCTCTTCCTCTGCTATGCTCTTCTTCTTTCCTCTGCCTCTTCTCTACTCTACATTTGGACCTTTGTTAATATATTATCATTTTTGCTCAAGGACAACTTTTCCACAACTCAGCTACAAATATTTATACACTACATTAACCTTGGAATGATCATCAAGGTCAGCATCAACCATTGGAACAATCTCCAAGGTCGGTATTACAAACATTTACAAAATAGGTCCTCACCTATTGCAACATTGTGCAAAGGGAATGAAATGAAGATCACGTCATGCCTTAGTTGGGACTCAAACACAATCTTCCACACCACAACATGCTTCCACAATCTTCTAGAGATCTCCACAATCACTGGGATCAACTAGGTCGACAAAGACTGGTTACATGCTATGTGATCTGGGAACAATCTTCACACACCATCTCAATTTATTAACGTAGACCAAAGTCCAAATAGGAACATGATTAGGAGACATCCACAAGCATGCTATAATCATCAAGAGAAACCGCATGAACCTTAACCACTTTATTCATAGGAATCTTCTCATCATAACACATGAGCTTTACTGTCTTCAACTGTCATAAAAGAAAGATAGCTTGTAGACCACCAAACCATGAACCATTGCAACTGTAGGCACTTATCATCATCCCAGACTTTTCTCTAGAACCACATAACAAAATACTTTCTTACAGAGGAATGTGGAGCCAAATACTGTCTTCCTATCTCAACTAAACTTATAGACAAAGCAGGCTTCACTCTGGTGAACACAACTCACTTAGTTGTTCATGTGGATGGCCTAGACTTGAAATGTAGCATCCTTAGACATACCTCTAACTTACTTCCAATCTGCAGACCACAATCTTCAAGCAGGAACAAATGCAGAGCAGTGTACCAGACTATTCTTCAGCATACAACTCACTGTCACTACTGGACTTCTCTGTGGCTTACTTGTTTCTTTTGAAGAGGCTAAATTTCTCAATATCCTCAACATACAAGTCTTCTAAACAAGTAATGGAATATGATATAGTTGACACCAATGACAACAAGAATATGTTGACATCAATGACAACACTGATTAGGCACATACTTGCAACAATCTCCTCCTTTGTCATGTTGCAAGTATGAGGTGAACCAGTGTTGTCATTGATTTCAATATACTCATATTGCATTGACAAGAAGAATTGGATGAGCAGTGTGCTGAGGATATTGAGAAAATTAGCCTCAGTCAGGAATAGTGAAGAACAGTGATGAGAAGAAGGCAAAATGTACTGTATAGGATGAGAACCGGAGGATGTGGATTAAAGGGTTTGTAGATATGAGTCTTGAGATGCTTCAGTTAAGATTTCAGAGGTCCACATGAAGATCTGAAGGAGTTGTGGCTGTCGGTGTGGAACTGGTTCCGGCAAGTGTTCAGAGGTGACAGAGGATCATAGAAAGGTCCGGTGGGGTCCAGAATTGTATAATCTTAATCTGTAGATTAGAAGGAGTGTTTGTGATGTCCTTGTGATGTGTCATCTTGAGTTGTGTATCATTTGGAGGTCTGGAAGTATCTTTTGCATTGTGATAGTGGCGACAGACTGTGCTCTTGAAGTTCTGGATGAGGAAGAGAAGAGATTCTACTACGTAGAGAAAGTGCGGGTGTACCTGGTCATTCAGGTAGGCTTGTGAAGGTTCTTGGATCATGTTGAGGTTGTGTTGTTGGTCCGCATTGATGGTAGAGTCTGAAATTGAAGATATTCTTCCAGATGAAGTTCTTGTTCTGACTACCCGACCGGATGAGTTGTTCATCCTGTGAATGTTCTTGTGATGGCCGACCGGATGTGTTATTCATCTTGTAGATATTCTTATGGTCGATTGCCGACTTAGATGATTGCTCCTAAGTCGATGTCTTGTATAAATAAAGGTTTGTGAGTTCATTTTGGTGTGTGGATTGTGTGATGAGTGTGGCATAGCGAAGGAAAGTGCAAAAGGCAGAGTAGGGGTTTTTGGGCTTAAATGGAACTGATCCGGACATGGTAGAGATGTCATTCTCCAGTTCAAGACTGTGATTCTTATCACTTTGTAGATAGTGTGTCTCCTTGTAGGTAGTGGGCCTCTTTGTGAGCAGTGTGCTCGGGTAGTGAGCCCTAATTGGCAAGTGCCATTCTTTTTCTTATTCTTCTAACAGAGAATAATCCTTGGGATAATCACCCCGTGGTTTTTCCCTTAACCGGTTTTTCCATGTCAAAATCTTGGTGTTCAATGTGTTGATGTTTATCTACCCTTGTGTTTATGCTTTGTGCTTTCATGGATGATTAATTGATATGCTGTTAACTAACAAAGAAGAATCAAGTGTTTTGAAGTAAGAAGCAAGTTTTTATACAACAGATTCACCCCCCCTCTCAGTTGTATGCCCTAGATCCAACAATTGGTATCAGAGCCAAGTTCCTCTGAAAGGAGCTTAACCGCTTGAGGAGATCCAGGATGTCATCATACAAGAAGGATAGTCCGAAGTTCGACAGAACCAACTTCACTCTCTGGAAAGGTCACATGAAATGTCACTTGGAATGTATGAGAAAAGCATACTTGGCCATGGTCTCAAAACCATATGTACCTCCACAGGGTGGTCTGACAACTCTGAATGAAATCACAGATGCTGAAAACAATCTGCAGACCAAGGAAGCTCTTCTACGTGCATTGAATGACTCAGATCTCTCAAATGTTATTGACCTACCAACTGCATATGAGATCCTAACTAAACTGGAACTTCTGTATGAAGGAGATGAGTTTGTCAAGAGTGTAAGGTTGCAATGTCTGAAAGGGAAATTTGAAAGATTGAAGATGAGAGATGATGAAAACATCACTACTTTTATGCCACGAGTGAATGAGCTGGTGTGTGAAATTAGAAATGCTGGTGGAACTCTGGATGAAAATGAGATTGTTTGCAAAATCCTCAGATCCCTTCCTGCTGCCTACAAAATCAAGGTTGCTGCCATTGATGAATTCAGAGCTCACACAACTGTCACAAGAGAACAATTGGCTAGCAAACTAGCTGCATTTGAAATGACCGAGTTTGGAGATGATCCACCCAAGACTGAATCTGCTTTCAAAGCCAACGTCTATGTGAAAGGCAAACAGAGATTTGATCTGGGAGAAAAATCTTCAAGGAAGATGTCATGGTATGATCAAGCAAGAAGAGACATGGAAGAAGAAGAAGTAGAAACAGCTCAACTTGAAGCCCTCATTGCAAAGAGACTGCCAAGAGGATCCGGTAAGTGTGAAGGAAAACTACCCTTTAAGTGCTTCAACTGCAATAAGATTGGTCATTTTGCTTCAAGATGTCCGGAAAGATCTGCAAGGTCTAATACTAACAGACAAAGGTTTCAAAAGAACTGCTATTATGTTCATGAAGAAGATGACAATGAAGGTGTAATAGATGATGAATCAGAACTAGGAAGCAAATCTGGAAATGAATGGGTGTTTATTGCCATCAAGGAAGAAGATTCAATGTCCTCTGAATCTATCAATCACAAGGTTGAGGAAAGAGCTTTGGCTGCTCAAGTGGAAGAAAAGGATGATTGGGTTATTGACAGTGGATGTTCTCACCATATGACTGGTGACAAGAATAAGTTCTTAGATTTGGAAAGGTATGAAGGAGGAATGGTAAAGTTTGGTGACAATTCTGCTGGCAGAATCAGAGGTAGGGGAACTATTTCCTTTGATGGAAAGAGCAAAATAGGTAATGTACTATATGTTGAAGGATTGAAGCACAATCTTCTCAGTGTTGGTCAGTTAGTGGACAAAGGCTATGATCTCCAGTTCAAAAATGAAAAATGCAGAATCTTTACAAGCTCTGGAACTGAAATTGCATCTGGTACTCAGACAAAAGGTAACATCTTTCATCTGGTTGGTTCAAATAAAAGTTGTCTGTTTGTTCAAGTTGATCAGAGTTGGTTATGGCATAGAAGAATGTGTCATGTAAATTTTGATAACATCATCAAGATAAGCAATAATCAGGCTGTAAGAGATCTTCCAAAATTGATGAAACCTACAAATAGTTTGTGTAAAGAATGTCAGCTAGGTAAATAGAGTAGAGTCTCTTTCAAAAGCAAAGATTAGTCCTCTACCGGATTGTTGGAATTAATACATACTAATCTCTTTGGTCCAACAAGAATTAAGAGTCCGCAAGGTGATAGATATTTCATGTTGCTAATTGATGACCATTCCCGGATGATGTGGGTTACCTTCCTAAAAGAGAAATCAGAAGCCCTTGAGAAGTTCAAAATCTTCAAAGCTATGGTAGAGAATCAAACTGGATTGAAACTGAAGTGTCTAAGGTCTAATAGAGGTGGTGAATTTACATCTGGTGAGTTCATTGACTTTTGTGAGAAGCAGGGTATAAGGAGATAGTTTTCTGCTCCTAAGGCTCCACAGCAGAATGGAGTAGTTGAGAGAAAGAACCGGACCATCCAAGAAGCTGCCAGGACAATGATGTTGGAAGCTAATGTTCCTCAGATGTTCTGGAAAGAAGCTATTAGCACCGTAGTCTAAACTCTCAATTGAGTTCAAATCAGAAACAATACCGGTAAGACCCCCTATGAACTCTGGTTTGGCATCACTCCTACTGTGAAATATTTTAGAGTATTTGGTAGCAAGTGTTATATTAAAAGAGATGAAGATCTAGGAAAGTTTGATGCTAGAAGTGATGAAGGAATTTTCTTGGGTTACTCCACTCAAAGCAAAGCATACCGGTGTTACAATACGAGACTGAGGAAGATGATAGAAAGCACTAATGTGAAAGTTGATGAAGGAATTGAGAAGCCCTCAAGATTTTATGAGTTTGATGAAGATGACCAAGATGGTGTTCAGGTTCAAGGAACTCAATCCTCTCTAGTAAGTCAGAGTCAGCCTAATCCGGTAAATCAGGAAGAAGAGATAGGTTTGAATGATCCTGATCAAGAAGCAGTAGTACAGGATACTCCCAAAATTCTAAGGTATGTAAGACTGAACCACTCTGAAGATCAGATCATAGGTGATAGAAGCAAAGGTGTGCAAACTAGAAGGAATGTTGCTCAAAATCAGAATGAATGTTGTCTGATTTCAAAGATTGAACCTAAAACAATAAATGAAGCCTGCAATGATGAAAACTGGACCAAAGCAATGAAAGATGAATTGATGCAAATTGAGAAAAATCATACTTGGGATCTTGTTCCCAGACCTAGAGATAGGAATGTGATTGGAACCAAATGGGTCTTCCGGAACAAATTAAATGAAGTTGGTGAAGTAATTAGAAACAAAGCTAGATTGGTCTGCAAAGGCTACTCTCAAATAGAAGGAATTGATTTTGAAGAGACCTTTACTCCGGTGGCAAGAATTGAAGCAGTCAGATTATTTCTTGCATTTGCTGCCTTTAAAGACTTCAAGGTATATCAGATGGATGTCAAGTCTGCCTTCCTAAATGGTGATCTGGAAGAAGTTTACATTGAACAACCGGATGGATTTCAATGGTCTGACAATGATGATATGGTCTACAAGTTAAAAAAAGCATTGTATGGATTAAAGCAAGCCCCAAGAGCATGGTATGAAAGGTTGGATAAGCATCTTGTGCAGATTGGATTCAACAAAGGTACTGCTGACACTAACTTATATTTCAAAATTGATCATGAAAATATTTTGATTGTTGAAGTGTTTGTGGATGATATCATTTTTGGAGGAAGAGATAGTATGTGCAAAACTTTTGCAAATCAGATGAAAAGTGAGTTTGAAATGTCTATGCTTGGTGAAATGAATTTCTTCTTGGGTCTACAAATTACTCAAACAAAGAAAGGGATCTTCATTTCTCAGACCAAATATGTGAAAGAATTGTTAAGGAAATTTGGTATGGAAGATTCAAAGCCAATGAACACTCCCATGGCAACCAGATGTAAGTTGAGCAAAGATGATGACTCCCCAATGGCAGATTAGACAAAGTATAGATCAATGATTGGTGGATTGTTGTATCTCACTCAGACCAGACCAGATATAATGTAGCCTGTTGGTCTTGTAGCAAGATTCCAGGCTGCTCCTAAAGAATCTCATGTTATGGCAATCAAAAGAATTTTTAGGTACTTGAAAGGAACAGCTGAGTATGGTCTATGGTACCCTAGAGATCCGGATTTCTCTCTTCATGCTTACATAGATGTAGATTGGGCAGGAGATGTGGATGACCGGAAGAGCACCAGTGGTGGAGCATTCTTTTTGGGGAAGAGATTAGTTTCTTGGCTAAGCAAGGAACAAGATGCAATATATCTGTCTACAACTGAAGCAGAATACATTGCAGCAGCAGGTAGTTGCACTCAAATCTTATGGATGAAGCAGATGCTAAGAGACATTAAAGTTGAATATGAGGAGCCTATCACAATTTTCTATGATAATTCAAGTGCAATTAATATTTCTAAGAATCCGGTATTGCATTCTAAGACTAAGCACATATCTATCAAGTTTCACTTTTTGAGAGAACAAGTGAACAAGGAAGAAGTCAGGTTGGAGTATGTTCCCTCCAAGGATCAGATTGCAGATATCTTTACTAAACCTCTTCCCAAGGACTCTTTTGAATATCTCCGGGAGAAGTTAGGGGTCATGGCCCCTCCGGTGATGAACTAGGATACACTGATGTGCATCAGTCCGGTGGATATCACAGTCATATCTTGTGATCCGGATTGATGATGGGGACCTGCTACTAAGGGGGAGCAGCTGGTATGATTCTGATGTGTTAGAATTGCAAGTATGAGCCCTTTGCCATTGATGTCAAAGGGGGAGAGAATACATGTGAAAAACAAGTAGCTGATGATCAAAGGGGGAGCAGTAAATGAGGAGAAGACATGTTGCTAATAGGGGGAGCTGTGATAGAAAGGAGAAGTTCTTGTCTTGATGGTTTTTCACATCATATGTTGCCATCAATGACAAAGGGGGAGATTGTTGCAAGTATGAGGTGAACCAGTGTTGTCATTGATGTCAACATACTCATATTGCATTGACAAGAAGAATTGGATGAGCAGTGTGCTGAGGATATTGAGAAAATTAGCCTCAGTCAGGAACAGTGAAGAACGGTGATGAGAAGAAGGCAAAATGTACTGTATAGGATGAGAACCGGAGGATGCGGATTAAAGGGTTTGTAGATATGAGTCTTGAGATGCTTCAGTTAAGATTTCAGAGGTCTGCATGAAGATCTGAAGGAGTTGTCGCTGTCGGTGTGGAACCGGTTCCGGCAAGTGTTCAGAGGTGACAGAGGATAACAGAAAGGTCCGGTGGGGTCCGAAATTGTATAATCTTAATCTGCAGATTGGAAGGAGTGTTTGTGATGTCCTTGTGATGTGTCATCTCGAGTTGTGTATGATTTGGAGGTCTGAAAGTATCTTTTGCATTGTGACAGTGGCGATAGACTGTGTTCTTGAAGTTTCAGATGAGGAAGAGAAGAGATTCCAGTACGTAGAGAAAGTGCGGATGTACCTAGTCATTCAGGTAGGCTTGTGAAGGTTCTTGGATCATGTTGAGGTTGTGTTGTTGGTCCGCATTGATGGTAGAGTCTGAAATTGAAGATATTCTTCCGGATGAAGTTCTTGTTCTGACTAGCCGACCAGATGAGTTGTTCATCCTGCAAATGTTCTTGTGATGGCCGATCGGATGTGTTATTCATCTTGCGGATATTCTTATGGTCGATTGCCAACTTAGATGATTGCTCCTAAGTCAATGTCTTGTATAAATAAAGGTTTGTGAGTTCATTTCAGTGTGTGGATTGTGTGATGAGTGTGGCATAGCGAAGAAAAGTGCGAAAGGCAGAACAGGGGTTTTTGGGCTTAAATGGAACTGATCCGGACATAGTAGAGATGTCATTCTCCAGTTCAAGACTGTGATTCTTATCACTTTGTAGATAGTGTGTCTCCTTGTAGGCAGTGGGCCTCTTTGTGAGCAGTGTGCTCAGGCAGTGAGCCCTAATTGGCAAGTGCCATTCTTTTTCTTATTCTTCTAACAGAGAATAATCCTTGGGTTAATCACCCCGTGGTTTTTCCCTTAACCGGTTTTTCCACGTCAAAATCTTGGTGTTCAATGTGTTGATGTTTATCTGCCCTTGTGTTTATGCTTTATACTTTCATGGATGATTAATTGATATGCTATTAACTAACAAAGAAGAATCAAGTGTTTTGAAGTAAGAAGCAAGTTTTTATACAACTGATTCACCCCCCCCCTCTCAGTTGTATGTCCTAGATCCAACATGTCATTGATGGCAACATATGATGTGAAAAACTGCAACAGCTATCAAGACAAGATTCTCCCCCTTTCTCTTTACACACTTGCACTCTTTCCTTCCCTTTCTCTTACACATCTACACTCTAAGTTTTTCACATGAATTCTCTCCCCCTTTGACATCAATGGCAAAGGGCACATACTTGTACTCTTCTGCTTTGATCCAATCTCTCCTCTAAACTTTTTGACTAGTCCCCCTTAGAAGTAGCCCTAAAAAGCATCAATCCAGACCTCTGAACACCTCTAGACTGATGCACAATTGTGCATCTTAGTTTAGAGCAGGAGGGGTGATGACCCCTAACTTTTCTCTGAGATACTCAAAAGTATCCTTGGGCAAAGGCTTGGTAAAAAAGTCTGCAATCTGATCCTTGGTCGAAACATACTTGAAATTCACTTCATTCTTTGTCACCTTTTCTCTCAAAAAATGATACCTAATGGATATGTGCTTGGTCCTTGAATGCATTACTGAGTTCTTTGATATGTTTATGGCACTTGTGTTGTCACAAAATATTGCAATAGGTTCTTCATACACAACTTTGATGTCCTTCAAAGTCTGCTTCATCCATAACACTTGAGTGCAATTGCATGTTGTTGCAATGTATTCTTCCTCTGCAGTAGAAAGGGATATTGAATCATGTTTCTTGCTCAACCAAGATACTAATCTTTTTCCCAAGAAGAATACACCTCCACTTATACTTTTCTTGTCATCCACATGTCCGGCCCAATCTGCGTCAGTATATACACTGAGAACAAAATCACTGTCCCTGGGGTACCACAAACCATAATCTATTGTACCTTTTAAATATCTCAAAATTCTCTTGACTGCCATCACATGCAATTCCTTGAGTTCTGCCTAAAACCTTGCCACAAAACACACTACATGCATTATGTCAGGTCTGGTTTGAGTTAGATAAAGTAATCCTCCAATCATAGATCTATACTTTTTCTGGTCTGCCAAGGGTGAGTTATCATCTTTGCTCAACCTACAACTAGTTATCATAGGTGTGCATACTGGTTTAGAGTCTTCCATTCAAAATTTCTTTAACAACTCTTTCACATACTTAGATTGAGAAATGAAGATACCCTTATCTGATTGACTTATTTGCAGACCTAAAAAGAAGTTCATCTCTCCAAACATAGACATTTCAAATTCACTTTCCATTTCTCTACCAAAAACTGAGGACATACCTTCATTGCCTCCAAAAATAATATCATCAACAAAAACTACAACAATCAAAGTTTGTTCATCATTGATCTTGAAGTAGAGGTTACTATATGTCATACCTTTATTGAACCCTATCTGTATCAGGTACCTATCCAACCATGCATACCATGCCTTGGGAGCTTGCTTCAATCCATACAGTGCTTTCTTCAATCTGCATACCATGTCCCCTTGTTATGATGATTGAAATCCTTTCGGTTGTTCAATATAGACTTCCTCTTCCAAATCACCATTTAGGAAGGAAGACTTCACATCTATTTGATAAACCTTGAAATCTTTGTATGTTGCAAAAGCCAGAAACATCCTTATTGCTTCAATCCTTGCTACAAGAGAAAAAGTTTCTTCAAAGTCTATTCCTTCAACCTGAGTGTATCCTTTGCATATCAATCTTGCTTTGTTTCTTACCACTTCACCATTCTCATTCATTTTGTTTCTGAAGACCCACTTTGTACCAATTACATTCTTGTCTGCTAGTCTGGAAACAAGATCCCAAGTCTGATTCTTCTCTATTTGCATCAATTCTTCTTCCATGGCCTTTATCCAATTCTCATCTTTGCATGCCTCATCCATAGTTTTAGGTTCAATCTTAGAGATTAGACATAAATTTACTTGTTAAATACTTGTTCCTCTACATCTTTTCTTCTAGTTAAGATCCCCTTGCTCTTATCTCCTATGATTTGATTTTTAGAATGACCAATTCTTACATATCTTGGAGTTTTGGTAGCACTTACCAGGGTTTGTTCTTCTTCATCTGTATTGTCTTCATGTTGCACCACTTCTAAAACATCTGGATCATCTGACTCATATCCACTTGGTTCTGAAGACCTTTATTTACTTTCATCAACTTTGATATTTGCACTTTCAATGATTTTATTCAGCCTCTTATTGTAGCACTGGTAGGCCTTACTCTTGGTGGAGTAACCAAGAAATATTCCTTCATCACATCTAGCATCAAACTTGCCTAAATCTTCTTCTCTTTTTATATAACATCTGCTACCAAAGACTTTGAAATATTTCACAGTAGGAACTCTACCATACCACAATTCATAGGGATTTTTTGAACTGTTACCTTTTACTCAAGAACTCGATTTAGGATATATACTGCAGTATGAATTACTTCTCTCTAATATGCTTCTAGAAGATGAGCTTCCTTCATCATGGTTCTAGCATCTTCTTGAACTATTATGTTTTCCTTTCAATAACTCCATTTTGTTGTGGAGTTTTGGGCACAGATAACTGTCTCTTTATTCCATGCTCTTCACAAAAGAAATTGAACTAATTTGATGTGAACTCTCATCCTCTATCAAATCTCAAACATTTGATTTTCAAGTCCATCTCATTTTCAACCATTGCCTTAAATCCTTGAATTTATCTAGAGCTTCATCTTTCTCTTTTAAAAAGGTGACCCAAGTCATTCTAGAATAATCATCAATGAGCAGCATGAAATACCTATCTCCTTGCAAACTTCTTACTCTGGTAGGTCCACACAAATCTATATGCACTAGCTCAAGTAGTCCTCCAACTGATTGATCCTTGCTTTTCAAACTTGTTCTTGTCTATTTCCCAAATTGACACTCCTTGCAAACCAGATTAGTAGGCTTCACAAGCTTAGAAAATTCTCTAACAATCTATGCAATACTTATCTTCATAATATTATCAAAATTTATGTTACACAACCTTCTATGCTATAACCAACTTTCATCAATCTGAGTCAACAAGAAATAGTTCTTGGTTCCTTTCAAGTGATAGATATTACCGCTGGTCTTCTTACCAGTTGCAATGACTATTTCAGAGCTTTCCCTGATCTTGCATCCATTGTCCTTGAAGCTTAAATCATAGCCCTTGTCACACATCTGACCCACACTCAGAAGATTGTGCTTTAACCCTTTCACATACAAGACATCTTCAGTATTATGCTTGCCATCAAAAGAAATGGATCCTTTTCCACAAATCCTACCAATTGTGTCATCTCCAAACCTAACTAGTCCACCATCATACCTTTCCAAACTTACAAACTTACTTTTGTCACCAGTCATGTGGTGAGAGCGACCACTATCAATAACCCATTCATCTTTGTCCTTGATGACTTGAGCAGCCAAAGCACTTTCCATTGGTTTTTCTTCCTTCATACAACTAGAAGAATTAGTAGACACAAGATCTTCCTTAATAGAAATGAATAAGCATTCACTTACAGAGGAATTAGCATTATCTGGTTCACCATTATCTGATACTCCATCATCATCAAAATCTTCAACATAATAACACTTCTCTTGGGTCCTAGGCTTGTTCTCATATCTTCTTCTATTTCTTTCAATTCTTTCAGGACATCTGGAAGCAAAATGACCTACTTTACCACAAGAAAAACATTTGAAAGGTAATTTTCCTTTATACTTACCAGATCCTCTTTGCAGCCTATCCACAAAGTTGGCTTCAACTTCATCTATCTCATCATCAGATTCTACCTTATGCTTTTCTGATTTGGAAGTACTTCCAGGAGTACTGGCTTTGAAAGCATTCTCAACTTTTGGCAAAGCATCATCTAACTCCCTCATTTCAAAAGCAATAATCTTACCAAGCAACTAATTCCTATTAACTATTTTTACTTGCATGACTTATTCTATCGCGGCCACCTTGTGACAGTAGGATTTGTGCAAAGATCTAAGTATTTTCATGACAATTTCCTTTTCATCAAGAATTCCACCTATGGATTTTATTCCTATAACAAGTTCATCAACTCTTTGCATAAACCCTGATATGTTTTCATCATTGTTCATCTTTAAGCTTTCATATTTTACTTTCAGACTTTGTAACTTGGCTTCCTTCATAGAGTGATCTCCTTCATATAGATTTTTCAACTTTTCCCATACCTTATTTACAGTTACAAGATCCACCACTTTCGTCAGTATTGAATCAGTTAATGAGCTTAGCAGAGCATCCCTTGCCTTAATAACTATCTCATATTCTTTGATTTTGTCTTCAGTCATTGGGCCATTTGAGGTATGGTGTATTCTATTTCTGGAGCTTTCTAAACTTTAATACCAAGAGAAAGAAGATGGCTTTTCATCCGAGCCTTCCAGAGAACATAATTCATTCCATCAAAATGTGACGCTTCCTTCTTGTAAGATATTTTGGATCTTCCTCAAGCTGTTAAACTTTCTTCAAAGGAACTTGGCTCTGATACCAATTGTTGATATACACTGGACAACTGAGAGGGGGGGTGAATTAGTTGTCACAAAAACTTAAACACTTTCTGTAATTAAACATTCATCACTTATCCACAATTATTATGATTTAACAATGAGTGCATGAAATCAGAAACTTAACATCTAACACAAGAGACACTAGATTTATGTGGAAAACCCCAAGGTGGGAAAAAACAAGGAGAGGATTAACTCTCAATATATGTTGCAATCTTGAAATAGTGATGTTCAGGCTTGGTCACCCCACGGGCCTACACATACTGGCTTGTTGTCATGAAGAACAACTAGGTCTAGCAGACTCACTACCTCAACCCTAAACCTAGCAAGATTACAATAAGGGTTGTTAAACCCTGAGGGCTGTTAAGTACTACTGGTGGCTTACTACTAGATTCACTGTCATGATCAAACACCTTTATTTATTGTGAATAAACAATTCCTTAGCTCTGCGCTTCCTCTGCCCTGCTCTTCCTCTGCTCTGCTCTTCTTCTTTCCTCCGCCTCTTCTCTGCTCTACCTTTGGACCTTTCTTAATATATTCTTATTTTCTCTCAAGGACAACTTTTCCATGATTTAGCTCCAAATATTTATACACTACATCAACCTTCGAATAATCATCAAGGTCAGCATCAACCATTGGAACAATCTCCAAGGTCGGTAATACAAGCATTTACAAAATAGGTCCTAACCTATTGCAACATTATCCAAAGGGAATGAAATGCGGATCATGTCATCCCTTAGCTGGGACTCAAACATGATCTTCCATGCCATGATACGCTTCCATAATCTTCTAGATATCTCCGCAATCACTGGGATCAACCAGGTCGACCAAGACTAGTTACATGCTACGTTATCTAGGAACAATCTTCACACACCATCTCAATTTCTTAATGCAAACCAAAGTCTAGATAGGAACATGATTAGGAGACATCCACAAACATGCTATAATCATCAGGAGCAACCACACGAACCTTGACCACTTTATTCATAGGAATCTTCTCACTGGAACACATGAGATTTACTATCTTCAATTGTCATAAAAGAAAGATAGGTTGCGGACCACCAAACCACGAACCATTGCAACTATAGGCACTTATCATAATCCCAGACTTTCCTCTAGCACCGCATAACAAAATACTTTCTTGCGGAGGAATGTGGAGCCAAATATTGTCTTCCTATCTCAACTGAACTTACAAACAAAGTAGGTTCACTCTGGTGAACACAACTCACTCAAATCTTCATATAGATGGCCCAGACATGAAATGTAGCATCCTTAGACATACCTCTAACTTACTTCCAATCTACAGACCATGATCTAAAAGCAAGAACAAATGCAGAGTATTTTACTAAACTGTTCTTCAGTAGAGAACTCACTGTCTATACTACACTTCTCTATGGCTTACTTGTTTCTTCTAGAGAGGCTAATTTTCTCAATATCCTCAACATACAAGTCTTCTAAACAAGTAATGGAATAGGATATAGTTGACACCAATGATAACAAGAATATGTTGACATCAATGACAACACCAATTAGGCACATACTTGCAACATCTTTACTCATTCCTGAGCTTGGATGAACCCCCCTCTATGTTTTCTCTTTCTATTTTATAATGCTCAAACAAATTCCATCAAAGGGTTGCTACACATGATATGGAACGAGGCCTTGGGTACAATAATACTTTAGAAATTCTTTGAAATTTAAAACATCATCAATAGAAATAAAATCCCACGTGTTGATTGGTCTTTTGACCTCTTCATAAAGGTGAAAATGTGGACACCAACATTGCCCATTGCCAAATCATGGGTCTTTAATTTTAATCCAATTTATATTGTTGAATTTTGATTTGTTGAATTCCTAAGCTGGCTGCCAGAATGCACTCAATCACCCTCCACTCTGCATAATGCATACATGGGCTAATCTATTTCTAAAGGGAAAGAATATGAAATATGAGGCATCACCTCTATTTGCTTCTAAATTCAAATGGAAATATGGGAAAATTCAAAGGCCACAATGGCAATTTTTCAAGTCCCATCTACCACATAAGCATTTAAAACAACCTCAAATAGTCTCCTCTTCAAAAACAAGTATATGCTCAAGAATATAAATATTGGTGGTTGTCAATTGATTAAAATAAAGACATAAAATCAAAGCACCAAATGACTCCAATGGTCTTAACATCTAGACAAAAGATCGATTCTTTTGATTTCCTATATGACCACATTGCTGGAAAGATTGCAACAAACAAAAGTAAATGGAAATAATCTAAATTAATCAAAAATGACAAAGCAAGAATGTGGCGTGTGATCATCATCATCTATGATAACACTGCTAATATCCTAGAAAGCACAACTGAACAACAAACTAGATTGAAATCAAACCAAAATTGAGATAACTATTCTTTTTTTTGGTGATGCAAAAGTGCATGTGTGGCTGGGTGCTCCTGTATCACTCTCTGTCTCTCCCATCTCTGACCCCACTTTTGGTTGTCAGTGTCACTCCTAGTGCCACCTCCATTGTTATTGTGTCTTCTCAGCCTACATTTCCTAAACATAAGCTTGAGCATTATCCTACACTATCCTAGCTTCATCCTAAGTATATTCTATAGTTGCCTTCACCACCTACTCACCCTTCTTCTTCATTTCTCTTTGTAGAGAATATTACTCCACCTGTGTCTACTAATGCTCACCTTGCAACTGATAGCACTTAGGATCCACCCGTCGTTTGTATTTTAGATAATGACTCTCCCAATTTCTCCCTTGTGAGAATCATAGAGTCTGTTCCTAACATCCTAACATTGTCCACAATCATTGACAATTACTAAACCTAGTGCTCAAGAAGATCCAACCCCACTTGTTGATCCTCCACACTTGGTTCTGGGAGAATGTCCTTCAACTGCTTTGGTTGTGGTCCCATTATCAGCAATCCCTTCGTCCCATTATGAATATTAAGATTCAGACCAGGATGACCTTCTCGTGGATGACCCGTGAGAGCTTTACATGTGTTTTAGGTGTTTGCCTGCTTGTCAGTAATTTTTCTTTTGTGTTGTGCTTTTATGTTAATTAGCTCTACCTAGAGGACCCACAATACCCTTGCAGACACATGGATATACGTGGAATGCATCCATTGTGATTGTTATCAATCAGATATGCACCCAGACTAATCTATTAACTTAGCTATCCATTGGCACATGGGAATACACCTAGGCTTATGGGTTGCCTAAACTTGGAGTGAACCTCCAGAGTGAGTTGGTTCTCCTAATGAATTTTCTAACCTAAAAGATTTGCTGAGGAAAAAGAATAGAGGATAATTGAAATGCAAAAACTAGATTGTAAGGATGATTAAACATAATTCTAACTTCTTAAATGCCTTTACTCACAGTCAATCTCTTAAAAACATGTACTTTCACAATCACAATCGACATATGCAATACATGAGTAATTTGTATGAAGGCTTGGAATCAAACTCAACATACAACCTGCATTACATGAGACTTTTGTACTTAAGTTTGTAACAATGAGACATAACAAAGGATCTGACTCTTTGATCACAGTGAAACATCAAATCAACACTACAAAAAGAGACAAAAATGGGAAAGGAAACGCTGATGTTTGTATTAATCTGAAAGGAGTATGCCAAATGAGACTGAGTACAATGTGTTTACAATGCTCTCTCCAAGTGAGCTAAAGAAAAAGAAACAACTGATCAGAACTGAGAAAAACTAAGTTTTCTCACAATATATCCTCTAATTTTCCAAGATGGAAAAATAGGAAAAATGCCAAAAATCACTTTGAAAGCCTGCCTCCAAATCATTTTCAGAATCCACATAAAAGATGTCAAAAAGCCCCCTAAAAAGTCTCCAAACTAAAAATAGAAGATGCCAACATGATGCCTCAGGTGGTCCCACCAAAATCCACTCAAAATCAAGCTTTATCTACTCAATTAAAGCTCCAATTTGTCCTTATTTGTCTAACTTTGCCCAAAGGAAAAATCAAATCCACAAGAAAATCCTCTCTAGATTTTCTCTGCTTTAACTACATAAATAATGAATATTTGAAAGCAATTTATAAGGTATTGATTTAAATATTGTTTTACATGGTTTGTAGTTTTATTCTCCCTATTTGGCTCGATTTGATCCTAATTTGATTTCAACAAAAAATAAAAATACAAGGCTTGATTCTACACATGCCAAAACTATACAAGGCTTATGGTTTTTACTTTGCCAAGTATATTACATTTGATGGACATTTGATTTTCTATAAAAATCATTAAAATACGAAGGAATATTAAATGATTTGCAAAAATAACAAGCCTCTAAGGCTGCCCTCCATTTGATTCTACAAAAATATCCTAAGGCATCACTAGGGGTTTTGGCTTACCCTCTAAATGGCGAAACATCTCTCAAGGAATAAGCCTAGGCATTGCAAAGTGGGCACACATAATACCACAAAGGTATTAGTTGTGGCAAATGTTTTTAATTCATTGTGACCAAAATGCCATTCGACTTAGGGCAATATTGAACCCTAAAACAAAACAAGGAAGCCTGAGGATTGCAGGCTCATTTCACACTTTTGATTTTGGGTTTCTTGGCTCTGCTACCGAGCCGCCACCATGGCTATGGTTTGGTCAGTTTCTGAGGCATTCTCTGATGGATTTTTTTGGATCTTACACAGATTTTGACAGGAAATGATAGGTAAGACTTAATCTGCACCCATTCGATTGATTTTTCTTTCATTCTGGAGATAATTCTTTGGCTATTAAGCCATGACTATGCTATATTTTCTGATGCATTTCTTGCTCTCTGTATATTCCTTGTCGACACCCTTGTCTCTGGCTGCCATGGTTAATATCTCTGAGCTCGTTTGAAAGTAAGAATGAAATTAAAAAATGAAGGGAACCCATGGTTCTGTGTACATTTAACCTCTCAGAATCAAAGGTAAGTTTCCTCTGCAAACTTTGCATACACTTTTTTGCATTCACTTTTGTAGCATGATGCTTGACATGGCACTAGAGGTCGTGGCCAAACTGATATTTCTGAGCATTTCTAGTTTCATTATCTCTGAGCATCATTTTTTTTATATCAACTTGGGCTTCTTCATTATCCGTATTTGTAACTTAAAACCCCAAATGGGTTCTTTAACTGGGTCGCGGCTATAATGGCATTGTACTGGGTTTTTATCATTTTTTTTAGTTTGCAAGAATAACCTCTGGAGTTCAAAACCTAGCATTTTTTCCTATATCTTAAACTCTATGCATACATAATGATAAGGGTTTTGTAAAATAAAATGTTTCTCAAGTAGCTAGTCTCTTGAACACGAACTGGGTTTTGACTTTTTATGAAGGAGAATGTATTCTTTCTATTTGAAAACCCACATAATGTATTTTGATTTCTTTTGCATTTTTACTAAAAAATGAGCCCAACCCATGATATAAGAAAGAGAATATTGTATACTAAAAATGAATCATACCTATATGTAGAAGATATGAAATTTTGCTATTCTTCCATCATTAGCTATGTGCAGAGAACTTGATCCATTTTTTAAAAAATGCCAAGGATAAAACTCATATGCTCTTTTCATTTCTTGATAAGGAAAAGATGAAGCTTCCTTTGGTATTACTAATCCATGAGCTCTTGATGTTTAGACCTCTATTTTGTAGCAGCATGATGAATAATTATTTCCATCTGATTTTTTTATTGTAGTCACATGATGGCCCTGCTATTCTATTTCATTTATCTTTCTACTTTACAATAAATACTATCTGATGAAATCTAACAACATGAGAAAAATATTATGACTCACTTTTGTTGTTCCAATTTCACTCTATAGTGAGGACATTCATTTGATCTCCTTATGACTTTCTGTAGATGAATAAGAATCTTGAGACTCCATTTCTACCACCATTTTGGTGAAGTGCATTTTGATATCTTAAGGTTATACAGCTATGCACTTGTGTGCTCCATTTGATGATTAGTTTCATTTATTCTGTATATGTACTTAAAATTATCTCATTCAATCTAAGATATGGCATATATACTTGATGTCCAGTTTATTGTATTGTATCAAATACATCTTCATTCATACCATATTTAATGGTTGTGACTCCTTCAATTCACTGTATAACTATGAATATATGGCTTCAATTGCATCAGTTTAACTATCCTATAGTTGATCATGAAGGTTGAATGGCTGTCCATTTGTTGCTTATTAGTTTGATCACTCATATATGATAAAGATGATCATTTTTTCATAATTGCTACTATCCATATGATATGGCTAAAGCACTTATATATCATTGAGTGATGGTCATTTGCAACTGTGATCTGGCACACAAATATTGTAACTGTACCTATAACTTATGATGTTTTGGCTGTTCCATTGCTCTTTCTTTTATTCAGCTTCATGCCTCTTTAGGTAGCATTGAATAAGTTCACTATTCAATAATGATTCTCACTTCAAGTCACCCTTCAAACTGACAATCATGGATGGACATTGATCTTGAGGCTCCTATAACACTTTGTGAATTACTCTTTTAGTTGGAATGTTCCTCTTTGCACAGTATGAATAAGTAATCCTATCTCATTCCCCTTGAGACTTAGGGGAAGTGTTAGCACAGTAAAAATTTGAAATTTTTACTATCTCCTTACCCCATCATATTTGAATAAATCCTGAAGAATATCCCAAAAAGACCATAATAAAAAAAAATTTTCACAAGGTGTCTATGGATGAGCAGTGCCAAATTTCATCAAAATCAATCCATCGGCAAGAGGTTGTGTTGCTTACACCGATACATAAGGAATCGTTTGAAAACAACCATCGGCATGAGAATAGAGATCGGAAGAAGAATTATGGAAGTCACCGATGGAGTAAGTAATGCCGATGACATTACATCGGCAAGAAAGGCAAGTGGTCATACCGATCGGTATGACAAATATCTATCGGATAACTTTTTGAAAGTTGCCCCGACGGTATATATCATACCGATGAAGCATTTCGGCAAGAGTCTCACCGAACATCCTGTGGGGGTAACGAAGCAAATAATCATTGGCGAGAAATAAACTATCGGGATAGCAAACAAGTAAGCTTCCGATGATTAGAGTCTTAGCGATAAGAAAGCTTTCGGCGAGACTCACAGCGATACACATCTATCGGGATAAGGGAATTAGGTCTCGCCGATTCACAAGTCACGGTGATCAAAAGGCATCGGTAACACTTTAACATACTCTGTCCGATGAAGGATATGAAAAGGGCCATCGGGGAGATGATTTGGATTGGGATATCTTGATTTAGCTATCCCGATAGTGTATGTCATTCCGATAAAGATAAAGTCCATATATGAAAATGACTATCGGTGAGACAATAAAGATCGGGAGAACATAATTTTATTATCCCGATAGTATTAAACATCCCGATAAGCAAATCATATCGGTGGGACTTGCTATATCGCAGAGAGATCTAAAATACTTGGCGATGAGGGAAGTCATGCCGATGGTCATGCCCACTTAAAATATGACATTACATAGCGTCGGGAATACAATTGAGGGGTCACGCCGATTGACTGTTCGCGCCATAAAAGCATTAAGGGTTGCCCAGACATTTTAAAAATCACGCCGATAAGAAGAGTTATGGTGATGTGACACTTCACAGCGATGAACATTGAATTGATCAGATAGTTAATACAAACGGCTACGAAATTCATACGATCATTATAATTGCAAAAAACCGTCCGAGAAGAGAATACAGAGGAATTCTTGAGGCGTAAAACAGAGGGTTCCAATTTCAGCCACCGAACGACAAGTACATATACATTGCATAGCCTGTATTTAAATTTTCTGCTAAAGTTTTAAAATGGAAACTCCGGGAAAGGGGAAAGGAAGAAAGTTACAAGGGGAAACCAGTAAGCCTAAAAAACAAAAAACCGATCAAACCCCTGAAGAGAAAGTGAAAGATAGAAAATTAAATCAGGACCTAATTGATCAATTGCCTGGGTCAACTCCCAAGGCCAGGAGGTCTGCCCAACTCAGGGCAGAAGTAGAAAAATTGGAAGATAAACATAAACACCTGGGAGATATCTGGACCCCAATTAGGGGGTATGAGCTCTTCAGATTCCACTACAACAGAAGGTTTAGAAATGCCCCTGTTTCAAACCCATGGCACATGAATTTAGGCAAACTGGTTGTACCTAATGTATTCTTGAATGTGGAACTCCTTCAACTACTAGCCAGACATTACAATTCAGGCCTGAAAGCTATCTGCAACCCTCAAGGAGAACCAATTGTGCACCTATCAAAAAATGCTATTTGTGAGGTGTATGATTTAGATGATTTGTGCACTGTCCCTATTGTTTATGAAGATTTGGATAAAGAGTATTGGAGGAGATGGTTACTCTTGATGTAATTACCAGAAGTGCTATTGAGCTTACTGATTCTCACCATGATCAAGAGTATCTAGATCATCTGGCTAAAGTTTATTTATGGCTGAATAGAACCTAATTACGCTTATGTAATTATTGTTAATACTTGTTAAGTTCCCAAGAGACTTATTGAAGAGTTGTATCTCTTCATAGAAATATCTATATAAGTTCAAACAATCGATGCTGAAATGAGGATCAGCAGTAGAAGATATTCATATATACATAATATACAATGTTCCAAAACGACTATGTTGAATATTTTATTTGAAGAAGAAGTTTGAAGTTCTCTGATTCAGTGTTTCTAGTTTGGTATCTGTTGTTTGTTGAAATTATTCAATTGTGTGGCTGTCTCCATTTCTGCATTTCCTTGTTATTCAGATTAAGATATCAAGTATATATTTAATCTGTCAATACACATTTGCTGTATCTGTGTGATTAATTTGGTTGGTGTCCATCTGAGGAATTAAACCCTTCTAATTTAGCCGTAGTAGCCTGGAAATAGTAAGTTGGGATTACTAAGTAGAGCCATATAATTAGGATTGCCATTCTGTCTCCAGTAAAATATTATCTGTTAATCTTGTCCATTCATTTCATTTGGTTCCTTCAAGTAAGGATTAAAATACCTTCTGGTGAATTATAAGATAATTGATTATATTGGTTGGATTGCTAGAAAGAGTTTGTCAGTCACTTTCTTGCACGTTTATACAAGCTATAAACCAAAACTGTGCCAAGCAATTAGAATTATCACCATTAAGAAACTACTAATCTAGGTCCTTCAAATTGACTCTGTTACCCAACAAGGCACTAGTCTCATTCAACTCATTATTCAAAACCTTTTACCTTGATATTGCTTATACAATTTCTACCAATCATTTATTAAACATTATACATAGAATTAATTAGTCAGCTTTTTCATCTATCTTACATCCTATGCCATTGTAGATAGATCTAGTTAGTCCACTCATCCACACCCAGACTGCTTTAATATTTCAAGGTTCACCCACCTAGGTGTAGCAGGACCTAAAGTGTAGGAAATCATCAAACCTTGAAGGTTGATTTCATCAAGTTGGTTCAAAAACGTTGCAAATCCAAACATAGAGCCTCGCATCCTCTTAGGATTAGCAACCTGCGTTTTTGAGACCTAACAAACTGGCGACTCTGCTGGGGAATTAGTAAAAGACCTTAGAAATTAATCCTTTCTTTCATAGAGTCATTTCAAAAAATTTAATTTGGTAACTCTGCTGGTGACAAGAACCCTACAGATAAAATATAAACTTTTCCTATTTAGTAAATAGGTGGCGACTCTAGTTACAATTATAACGAAAAATTCAAATGGATGGTAGGAGATCCAAGATGGAAGGCAGAAATTTGCAGTCATCTCCACCACTTAGAAACATTTCCAAAAGAAATGTGAATCCAAAGTATTCCCACCAAGATAATAATCTGGACATCCAGGAAAATGATTCAGAACAAAATATTGCAATTCACAACAAGTTCACACCTCTACATGATTCAAACGAGAACCTCAGTGGAGCAACTGATGATATTTTGGCAAGGTACAGACCCACTCCTCAAGAACAGCGAGATCATGATGCAAAGGTCATGAGGGATATTGATAGGAACCAAGCTGAACATGATTTCAAGATCTCATTTGACCAGGGAGAAGAGATAGGATATGGATTTTCAAATCAAGGAATGAATGATAATCTAGAACATCAGGAAATAAATAATCAGGACATGAGTGAAGAGCAACAGGAAATACTCATGCTCCGAAAGGAACTTGAAAGGTACAAGATACATGAAGAGAAGGAGTTGTTGCAGCAAGAAATTCAACAAAGGAAAAATAAAGCCAAAACAGCTCCCCCTAAATATGTACCCCCGCATAGAGGGAATATTTCAAGAAATACACAACAAAATACAAGTAGTGCTCAAAACTCATATGCTTTCGGAAGTCATCAGAACACTATTCCCCAAAACCCTAGACCACCTCCCATATGTAATGTATCTCAACACATGGTAAATACTTACCCACCCCCTGGTCAACAATACTATAGACCACAGAATCATCACACAAACCCCCACATGAACCAACATCAACAATATGCATATCATCAGCCACCAGGTGGATACAATTATTATCCCAATCCACCACATCTGAATTTCCCTCCCCAAAACCTTGCTAATATATGCAGTCAATTTGATTTAACTGGATATTAGTTATATCCATATCCTATGGATAGTACTTGGAGAAATATGGTCCCCAAGTTTACTGGAAACAATGCAGTATCTGCAGAAGATCATATCAGAAGTTTTAATGCTTTTGTACAGGATATAGGTATGGATTGGGAAGACATTAGAATGAGGTTATTTATGATGTCCCTCACTAAAGATGCCAGAGATTGGTTTAATAGCTTGCCCGATGCATCAATCAATTCAATAACTGATTTCCATAACCAGTTTAAGGATTAGTATGGTAACCAATACGCTCCTGAGTTTGCACTACATGAACTAATAAGTATACAGAAGTATCAAAACGAATCAGTGTTTGATTTCAACCTGAAGTTTTCCAAGTTACATAATAAGGTGCCACATGGAGCCAAGTTATCTGACCAGGCAGCACTGAGTATTTATATGAAAGCATTTGACCCCAAAACAGGATATGAACTCAGAAACAGGTGTCCTGCAACATTGGCCGAAGCACAGAAAGTAGCCATAACTATTGAAAATAATAGGAAGGCTGCAGGAATGGTCAGTAAAAGGGACAATCATAGAAATCTTCAGAATCCAAATGCTCAGCAGATTAAACCAGAGGGTCAACATAGGCATGATAGACCTAGGTTACATGATATGCCTTACAATACAAATTGGAAGGATGGAAGACCTATTGACAACAACAAAAAGCAGCCATATGGAAAGGATACTCCTGATCCCTTGAAGAGAAACATGGCACATATGGCAGAAAATAAACCTTGGTGTTTTGTATGTAACTTACCACATTCACCTGAATACTGTGAGGTAGCTAAATCAATACAGCAAGAGGAAATGCTATACAGCTATAATAGGGATAATCATACCATCAATATGATGCAGGATACACCATGTGTGGTAACAGAAGATTATTCTTCTTCAGAAGAAGAAGGATATAAGTATGATGTAGGGAACCAAAAGTATCATATTAACATGGGAGAATAAGGGATATTCTCAGACCAGGAAGATAGTTGTAACAACAAATCATATGGTCAATGGAGAAAACCTACTGAGGATGAAAAAGAAGCTCTCATAGTGGCTGCACTGGCTCAAGCTCGAAACACTTATAACTTAAGGAATAGAACAACAAATGTTGGGCAAGGAACTCCTGGAAGTGTATTTATAAAAAACCAGAATAACAAAGAGAATAATACAAAATCATCACCTAAAGAACCAGAAAAGGGGGATAAAAATAAAATGAAAGAAAATCAAGGAAAAGAAAACACAAAAACAGAAAAGAATGACCAGATCATAACCCC
Organism: Cunninghamia lanceolata; assembly: GCA_027924645.1. Classification (NCBI taxonomy): domain Eukaryota; kingdom Viridiplantae; phylum Streptophyta; class Pinopsida; order Cupressales; family Cupressaceae; genus Cunninghamia; species Cunninghamia lanceolata. The sequence goes on along the minus strand of BSBN01000870.1, from coordinate 10,394,979 downwards.
TTCTTTCGACATTGCACAGGCAGTGTCTCAGGTGAAGATATCAGTCCCACTCCTAGAGATGATGAAAATAGATAAATATAGGAGTACAGTTGTCAAGATGATTTCTGATACACCAAATCCAAAACATAAAGGGTTTGAAAAAACAACAAATAATGTGCATTAAGAAAATTTTAAGATGCCTGAGGTATACCTTGGTGACACACTTACAAAAAATCCCTCATAGGTAGATCCATTTTATACTATACTAGTAATCAAGAATAGAATAGTCAGGAATTGTATGATTGATTCAGGTGCTGCTATGAATATCATGCCTATAGCAGTGATGAAAGAATTGGGGATGTGGGTTGATACTACGTATGGCCAGTGTTATGCAATGGATAATAGATCTATTCCAGTAGTTGGTATTATGAAAGATGTAGAGATAAAACTTGCTTCACATCCTGAAGCAACATATAACATTGACATCACTGTGGTTGATATCCCACCGTATTATGGAATGCTGCTATCAAGACAATGGGCTGCAATGGCAGGAGGCAATGTTCAATTAGATCTATCATATGCCACCATACCAGTAGGTGACAAGGAAATCAAATTGTGCAGAGAGCCAAGGTACGACAATATTATAGAAAGAATGGATCGGCATCAGGTGAATTTCTTTTGTGACACAGATTTAGGAGTTTTCAAAGTTGGAGAAACTACCCCAAAATTGCATAACACTGACCCAATACACACTGAATCTATGAAAGGAGAAAATGATTTGTGGAAAATGTATTTCGATGGTGCATGCAGCAAGATAGGAAATGGGGCCGGAGTAGTTTTTATCTCGCCAGGAGGTAAAACATTCAAATACTCTTTCCTATTGACATTTGAATGCACCAATAATGTAGCTGAGTATGAAGCCCTGCTCATTGGCCTAAATATAGCCACCAAATACAAAATAAAAAAGTTGGCTGTCTTTGGTGATTCTGAACTGGTCATCTCCCAAGTAAGAGATAAATATTTATCTAAAAATAAAAGATTAAGACAGTACAGAAATGCAGTTTGGGATAGTGTTGAATTATTTGATGCCTTTTCAATCAGCTGGGTTGATAGGTCTAAAAACATTATGGCAAACTTTTTAGCAAACATTGCATTAAAGAGAGATGATGTTACATTAGGAGGGATCACGGAAGTAGAATTTAAAACTAGACCTACCATCCCTGATAATATACAGAATTGGCAAGCGTTTGATAGCGATGCTGATATAATCAATTTCTTACATTGTGCTGATTATTATGAAAATCAAGAAATTGATTTCAGTGCATTTGTGGAGGAACGCGATGGGAAGGAAACCCTTTTTGGCCAAGAAGTGGTTCAACTGAAGACAAATAAGATACCCCAAGGACTTATTGCATTAGAAAAAGCATTTGATGGGCATGATAGATATAAAAAGAAAGATACACCAGTGATACCTGAGAACCTTGAGGAAATCAATTTGGGGACTCAGACAACCCCAAAGAATGTATATATTGGAAGGAATCTTGATCAGAAAATCAGAAGCAGAATCATCAATCTACTTAGGAAGTACAGACATGTGTTTGCTTGGTCATATGATGATCTAAAGGCATATAGAGAGGATCTATTTCAACATGAGATACCGCTAAAGCTAGATGCAAAACCATTCAGATAGAAACAAAGGCCAATTAATCCTACATTGGCTCCTAAAATGCTAGAGGAACTTACAAAGTTAAGGGATGGAGCTATAATCAAACCTATTAGACACTCTTCCTGGGTTTCAAACTTAGTACCTGTCAGGAAAAAGAATGGTGACATTAGACTATGTGTGGATTTCAGAAACTTGAATAAATCTTCCCTCAAAGATAATTATCCTCTTCCCAATATGGAGGCAATATTGCAGAGAGTTACTGGGTGTGAATTGCTATCCATGATGGATGGTTTCTCTGGCTACAATCAGGTAAAAGTTAAGGAGTCTGAACAATTTAAGACAGCATTCACCACTCCGTGGGGAACATATGTATACTTGAGAATGCCATTCGGATTGACTAATGCTGGAACAACATTTCAAAGAGCGATAGATGTAGCTTTTGCTGAATTGATCAATAAGATTATGATAGTATATCAAGATGACTTAACAGCATATTCAAAACGGGCTGAAGATCATTGCACACATCTAGAATAGATATTTGTCAAAGCCCTAGAATATGGAATATCATTGAACCCTAAAAAGTGCCATTTTGCAGTGACAGAAGGAAAATTGCTTGGCCATATAGTCTCGAAGGAAGGAGTTAAAATAGATCCTGAAAGGGTAAAAGCAATTGATCAAGTCCCTATTCCAAAAAATGTAAAAGCTATACAATCTTTCTTTGGTCAGATAAATTTTGTCAGAAGATTTATACCAAATTTCGCAGAGATTGTTTGTCCTATATCAAGAATGCTGAAGAAGAACTCAGAAATGAAGTGGACAACAGAAACAGTGGAAGCATTTGGTAACATTAAAGAGGCCATCAAGCAAGCTCCAGTCTTAATATCCCCTGACTTCGGTAAACCTTTCCAACTTTTCTCATTTGCTTCCTATCATACAGTAGCAGCAGTGTTGTTACAGAAAAACAATGATGGATATGAACAGCCTATCTCTTTCTTTAGCAAGTCCCTTCAGAATGCAGAGTTGAAGTATGACATTGTTGAAAAACAGGCATATGCATTGGTAAAAGCGGTAAAAAATTTTAGACCATATTTGGTAGGGGCTAAAATCATAACATATGTTCCTAATGCTGCAGTGAAGGATGTATTGATCCAAACTGAAGTCACCAGTAGGAGATGTAGGTGGATCAATAGGATTCAGGAATTCAACATTGAAATCCAAATCACTAAATTAGTGAGAGGACAGGGTCTTGCCAAATTGATGGCTGAAAGTAATCTAGAAGCTTCCCAGATATGTAATGTTGATGCAAGTACTAGTATTGAACACACTCCATGGTATACTGATATAGTATATTATCTAAAACATATGAAGTGTCCTGAAAGATATGATGATAACAAAAGAAGGACACTCAAACTACAAGCTTCAAAATATGTACTTATTAGTGGGGATCTCTATTGGAAAAACAGAGATGGGGTTCTACTATTATTCTTGGACGAATATCAATCAAAACATATTATGAAGGAGTTGCATGAAGGCATGTGCGGAGGACACTTCTCAGCAAAAACCACAGCCCACAAGATCCTGAGGGTAGGGTACTATTGGCCTAAAGTCTTTAATGATTCATACCAGTACAGTAGAAAGTGTGAAGCATGCCAAAAGTTCTCAGGGAAGTTAAAGTATCAGGGAGCACTACCCTTAAAACCTATGTAGGTTGAGGCTCCATTTTATCAGTCGGGTATTGATTTTATAGGTGAAATTTCAGAGAAATCGAGTGGGGGGCACCGATGGATTTTAGTGGCTACTGATTACTTTACAAAATGGGTGGAAGCAATCCCAACCAAACAGGCTACAAGTAAAGTTGTGATTAATTTTCTAATGGATAACATTATATGCAGATTTGGTACTCCTGTAAGATTGATTACAGACAATGGGATGTGTTTTAGATCTGATGAATTCAAAGGTTTTTGTAGTACACATGGTATCACTGTTTCTTATGCTGCTCCATACCATCCACAGGCCAATGGACAAGCTGAATCAAGTAATAAGATCCTGTTGAAAATCATAAAAAGAATGTTGGATAAAAATAAGAAGGCTTGGGATTCAAAATTAAGAATGGCAGTATGGGCTGACAGGATTACTATAAAAAGGGCAATTGGGAGATCCCCTTATGAATTGGTATATGGAACACAAGCAAGATTACCATTGGAAAATCTTATACCAGTATACAAATTTATCCTCCAGGAAGACTTGAATATCCCTGAACCAATGGAGGAAAGGTTGAAACAATTGGCAGAGCTTGATGAAACAAGAAGAATAGCTCAGAGACAGAATATTAAATTACAATCACAGGTAAAATATCTCTTTGACACGAAGGCCAAAGAAAGAAATTTTGAAATAAATGATCTGGTACTAATGTGGAATGCAAGATGTCAGGACAAAGGAAAACATGGAAAATTTGAAGCCCTGTGATTGGGTCCCTTTGTTATCACTGGCAAGGGAGGTGATGATTCTTACTATGTACATAATATGTCAGGAGAGGAGCAGGAATTGCTTGTACATGGGCAATACTTGAAGCAGTTCTTTTCATAAACATGTACAAAGAGAATTAAGTGTTGCCAGTGCATGGACAACATTCAAATAATTCTCAAAATATCTTATTCCATGCATAGTAGTCTAGTAATCATTCCCACTCCCCATCATTTGTTCCTTTCCTTTTCCCAGTTTCATAAAACCTCACCCCAAAATAATAAAATATGTGGTCTACTTCCCCAGAAGATCTGGATCCTTGTTATACTCACAGGGAGTATACATCCCAGACAGAGCCACTGTTAGCACAGTAAAAATTTGAAATTTTTACTATCTCCTTACCCCATCATATTTGAATAAATACTGAAGAATATCCCAAAAAGACCATAATAAAAAAAAAATTTCACAAGGTGTCTATGGATGAGCAGTGCCAAATTTCATCAAAATCAATCCATCGGCAAGAGGTTGTGTTGCTTACACCGATACATAAGGAATCGTTTGAAAACAACCATCGGCGTGAGAATAGAGATCGGAAGAAGAATTATGGAAGTCACCGATGGAGTAAGTAATGCCGATGAAATTACATCGGCAAGAAAGGCAAGTGGTCATACCGATCGGTATGACAAATATCTATCGGATAACTTTTTAAAAGTTGCCCTGACGGTATATATCATACCGATGAAGCATTTCGGCAAGAGTCTCACCGAACATCCTATGGGGGTAACGAAGCAAATAGTCATCGGCGAGAAATAAACTATCGGGATAGCAAACAAGTAAGCTTCCGATGATTAGAGTCTTAGCAATAAGAAAGCTTTCGATGAGACTCACAGCGATACACATCTATCGGGATAACTCAGCATGTCGGGATAAGGGAATTAGGTCTCACCGATTCACAAGTCACGGTGATCAAAAGGCATCGGTAACACTTTAACATACTCTGTCCGATGAAGGATATGAAAAGGGCCATCGGGGAGATGATTTGGATTGGGATATCTTGATTTAGCTATCCCGATAGTGTATGTCATTCCGATAAAGATAAAGTCCATATATGAAAATGACTATCGGTGAGACAATAAAGATCGGGAGAACATAATTTTATTATCCCGATAGTATTAATCATCCCGATAAGCAAATCATATCGGTGGGACTTGCTATATCGCAGAGAGATCTAAAATACTTGGCGATGAGGGAAGTCATGCCGATGGTCGTGCCCACTTAAAATATGACATTACATAGCGTCAGGAATACAATTGAGGGGTCACGCCGATTGACTGTTCGCGCCATAAAAGCATTAAGGGTCACCCAGACATTTTAAAAATCACGCCGATAAGAAGAGTTATGGCGATGTGACACTTCACAGCGATGAACATTGAATTGATCAGATAGTTAATACAAACGGCTACGAAATTCATACGATCATTATAATTGCAAAAAACCGTCCGAGAAGAGAATACAGAGGAATTCTTGAGGCGTAAAACAGAGGGTTCCAATCTCAGCCACCAGACGACAGGTACATATACATTGCATAGCCTGTATTTAAATTTTCTGCTAAAGTTTTAAAATAGAAACTCCGGGAAAGGGGAAAGGAAGAAAGTTACAAGGGGAAACCAGTAAGCCTAAAAAACAAAAAACCAATCAAACCCTTGAAGAGAAAGTGAAAGATAGAAAATTAAATCAGGACCTAATTGATCAATTGCCTGGGTCAACTCCCAAGGCCAGGAGGTCTGCCCAACTCAGGGCAGAAGTAGAAAAATTGGAAGATAAACATAAACGCCTCGGAGATATATGGACCCCAATTAGGGGGTATGAGCTCTTCAGATTCCACTACAACAGAAGGTTTAGAAATGCCCCTGTTTCAAACCCATGGCACATGAATTTAGGCAAATTGGTTGTACCTAATGTATTCTTGAATGTGGAACTCCTTCAACTACTAGCCAGACATTACAATTCAGGCCTGAAAGCTATCTGCAACTCTCAAGGAGAACCAATTGTGCACCTGTCAAAAAATGCTATTTGTGAGGTGTATGATTTAGATGATTTGTGCACTGTCCCTATTGTTTATGAAGATTTGGATAAAGAGTATTGGAGGAGATGGTTACTCTTGATGTAATTACCAGAAGTGCTATTGAGCCTACTGATTCTCACCGTGATCAAGAGTATCTAGATCATCTGGCTAAAGTTTATTTATGGCTGAATAGAACCTAATTACGCTTATGTAATTATTGTTAATACTTGTTAAGTTCCCAAGAGACTTATTGAAGAGTTGTATCTCTTCATAGAAATATCTATATAAGTTCAAACAATCAATGCTGAAATGAGGATCAGCAGTAGAAGATATTCATATATACATAATATACAATGTTCCAAAACGACTATGTTGCATATATTTTATTTGAAGAAGAAGTTTGAAGTTCTCTGATTCAGTGTTTCTACTTTGGTATCAGTTGTTTGTTGAAATTATTCAATTGTGTGGCTGTCTCCATTTCTGCATTTCCTTGTTATTCAGATTAAGATATCAAGTATATATTTAATCTGTCAATACACATTTGCTGTATCTGTGTGATTAATTTGGTTGGTGTCCATCTAAGGAATTAAACCCTTCTAATTTAGTCGCAGTAGCCTGGAAATAGTAAGTTGGGATTACTAAGTAGAGCCATATAATTAGGATTGCCATTCTGTCTCCAGTAAAATATTATCTGTTAATCTTGTCCATTCATTTCATTTGGTTCCTTCAAGTAAGGATTAAAATACCTTCTGGTGAATTATAAGATAATTGATTATATTGGTTGGATTGCTAGAAAGAGTTTGTCAGTCACTTTCTTGCATGTTTATACAAGCTATAAACCAAAACTGTGCCAAGCAATTAGAATTATCACCATTAAGAAACTACTAATCTAGGTCCTTCAAATTGACTCTGTTACCCAACAAGGCACTAGTCTCATTCAACTCATTATTCAAAACCTTTTACCTTGATATTGCTTATACAATTTCTACCAATCATTTATTAAACATTATACATAGAATTAATTAGTCAGCTTTTTCATCTATCTTACATCCTATGCCATTGTAGATAGATCTAGTTAGTCCACTCATCCACACCCAGACTGCTTTAATATTTCAAGGTTCACCCACCTAGGTGTAGCAGGACCTAAAGTGTAGGAAATCATCAAACCTTGAAGGTTGATTTCGTCAAGTTGGTTCAAAAATGTTGCAAATCCAAACATAGAGCCTGGCATCCTCTTAGGATTAGCAACCTGCATTTTTGAGACCTAACAGGAAGCATGCTGAGCTCTACCCTTATGGGAGCCCACTTTGCACCACATGCTGAAATTGTCTTCAAAAACAACAACATAACTTCTTCTATAATGTACAGGAAATAGACATGTTAGTTTAAAATAGTGAAGCTCAATGATCATTTCATTTCCAGTTTCTCTTGTTTATGGATGATTTGCATATTTGGCATTGTACAACATAGGCAATATATTATGTTTCTGTTGAAATGCACATAGGAGACCATATCTAGAGCTCTAACAATCCCTCTTGTCACATATAGGTTCATTCAAAGATTGGGAGAGAGGAGCAAGCTGCAACAAAGATCAAACCAAGAGCTCAAATAGGCAATGATGGATATACCTCTTTTCCTATATGCTTTTTTCCTTTTTAATCTTCAGATGCATAGTGTATTTCCTATGTCTGTGCTAGTTCAGCTATTTCCATGGCTTGTGTGGGACATTTGATCTATCTTGCTTTCATTCAATGCAATGTTTATTCTATTTGTATCTCATTTGTAAAATTGAATGATCATTGTAATGGAATGAAATGACTTATATCAATGATGAATACCCTGCAATGCAATGAATGATGAACTAATTGTCTCTCTTCTGTTAAACAATTGAACTACAAACTGAATACTTCCCTTCATGAAACACATTGTACTAAAACAACTGAACTTTTCTCATAAACTTCAATATGTGCAAAGGTTTAAGCAAAGCATAAACAAATTGAAATCTTTCACCTTAAAATGAACAAATGTTTCAGCTCAACCAATTTGAGCTGTAGGTGAAAAATTGATAATAGTGATATTCTTTTATTTGTTCATACTTTCTTCTCTATGTTGTATTTTTGTTTGTTGCTATGTCATTTTGGGGATGATACAAAGTGTTGGAATATTTAGCTTCCTTCCATGTTGACCCAAAATTTTTAAATTTTTTATTTTTTTCATTTTGATATGTATGTGTCTCTTTGTGATATTTTTCCTTTGTACTTATAGTTCTACATGCTTGGGGGATGATGAGAATACATAAAATGAGATCTCATGATTATTATATCTAGATATATACATTATGTTGACCCCAAAGCACATAGATCCCTTAGTGTGTTTGGTGTTGTTGCTTGTTTCATGTGGCATATATTACCATTTCTTCATGTCATACATTGCTTACACAAGCTCTTTGTGTATCATTCCTGCAACATTGCCTTGGTTGTCCCTCTTTGGGGGCATCCCTTTTCTTTTCCAAGAGGCAGCTTTGTGAACATATATGTTGATATGTCTCTTAAAGCTCCCATCCCCATTTATCCCTTAAAATCAATTGCACTCATGTAATCTATGCAATTATTTTAAGGTGTGGGCATCTTTCTCCTAATTTACACCTTTTACTCACAACACTTTGTTGAAACGCTCCTTGCGGCGTTGGTTTTTGAAATGCTCCTTGAGGCGTTGGTTTTTGAAATGCTCTCTGAGGCATTAGTTTTTTGTGTGCTCCCTAAAGTGTTCGCTCCTTACAATGTTTATAGCTAGTGGTCCCAAGCAAATACACTTGCTTGGCCTATCCACACTTTCAAGTACTTGTTTTGCACTCTTTTTGAGTCACCTAACCATGTAGGTTTGTTAGCCCTAGTGGTCCACAAGAGTTGGTATGGTTCCTAGCTCTCGTAGTGTGCTATCCCTAGAACCATACTTGGCATCCCTTCTAGCTCTCGTAGTGTGCTAGAAATGCCTTTTTGTTTCTTTTCATTTATTGTTTTCCTATGTATGTGTGTGTGTTTGTTGTAGATAGTAGTAGATTGTGCATTAGATTATATGATTTGCTAAACAGTGATGTTTAGAAAAATCATATTCAATCTAATCCTTTTAGGTTGTTTTACGATTCTGACATTGTCTTTTGTGTAGGTTTATTGTCTGACATTGTGGTTTTATATGTTCTTAGTCTGGCAGCTTCATACCTCTACTTGAAGAACCTCATAAAGATGTGATGCCATTCCTACTAGAGGTATAACATGCTATGTTATTTCCTTTCTACTTTAGCTTGCATATGCACTTAGTGTCATACCTTCACTAAAATGGGGGCTAAATGAAATGTAGAAATATGCATACCCTTGCAATTTCATGCTATGTTCAGTGACCATATTAGTGTTTCACATCTCTTCTTTGCATGATAGGCTAGGTTTGGGTGATTTTGTTCTACTTCTTCTTCTTTTATCAAAAATTCATTATGATGATTAAATGTCTACATGGTCCTAAGGTGCCTTGTACAACCAGGAGCTGGTTTTACCTAGACACGAGCACTCTACTTGGATGTCAGTATGTCAGGCTAGTGTCTCACATCTGTTTGTTGATAGGTATCCATTTCTGGGCATTACAACATGCTTGGGGTGATCATGACAATTCTTGGTAATGCTCCTAGAGGTCACATAATGACTCCTTCCATGCATTTTTGAGATTATTCCATCTTGGAAGAGTATTGGAAGGATTTTAAATTGATTCAACACATTCATTCACTCTCCCTCTCTCAACCTTGAATGCTTTGGATTTGATGCTCTCTGCTATTTTCTTATGTAATTTGGAATTCTATAGCAGCTATAGGTGATTTTTGGTGCTTTTGAGCATTGCTAGATTGTTTTATTTGGCTCTTGGAGATTTGGTTCTCTTTGGTTCTCTTTGATGAGTCTCTCATCACTGGGGTTTGAAGATACACTTATTCTTTGAGCTCTTGGGGAGTTTGTTGTGTCTCCTTGGTGATTAATATTGGTGAGTTTCTTCCTTTATTGCATTTAGAATAGTTCATTTAGAATCGATATGGTGTAGACCACCATTGTTTTTTTCTTCCTTCTTGGTGTAGATCACCATTGTTATAGTTTGTTGGGTGTAGACCAAGTTTTAATCTCCATTTGCACAAACTACATATTGTGGCTTTCTCTCCCCGTAGACCAAGGAAGGAACTATTATTGTTTTGTTTGTTTATTTTCTATTTATACCTTCCTAGATACATATAGGATAAGAACACACACATTTTCTTTTGATTTCTATGCTATATTTTCTATCGCTGCTCATGAAGGTAGAAATACAAACACCGAGACTTGACTGAGGAAAGTCCCCAAGCAAGCCCACCATTTTTCCTCTTCATTTTGCAAGTTCCTTGAAGTGAAGATTATACATCCACACAGAGGTTTTGTATTACTTCCTTTTGTGCTTGTCCCTCTTCATTTCCATTAGTTTATTTGGTTTTCTTTTCATTTCTATTTCAACTAGATGTCATAGGGTATAGTTCCTATTGAAACTTGTGTTGTGCACATGTTGTAGGTACACTTGGACTTGAAAGTTTTATTTTTGCATACATTTTGGACTCTAGTACCTAGCATAGATGTCCTCATAGCATGATGTCATCTAAGGCCTTGACCCTATCCTTGTCGTCACATGTTCCTCTCTCTTGTCTGATGTCATTTCTACAATTATCTATTTTAGATTCTATTTAGAATAATTATTTTTCTATATTTTATTCATTTTTCCTCCATTGCCAATCACTTGTTCACATGTTATTGCTTTGGCAGAGACTCATAGCAGTTCTATAGTAATCTAGAATAAATTTACTTCACATTTGACACCTTGAATAGCAGAACCCAAGTGGAGTCGTAGCGGAGAGTTCACTCAATTGAAGCTAGTAGATTGAGAAGTGATTTCCCATGCTACACATTTACTTTAGCATACATACTAATATTCACTTCTAAGATACACAAAGTAGTCAAACCACATGTAATGTCCCATAACAGGATTTTATTGAAACACTTAGCAAATGATTACTCTAGGAGATAACATTCTTCTTTCTTCTACAAGAGCATCTACACCCATAACTTGCATACACCCTAACATAATGTATCTCTACCCAAGTAGCTACAAGCAACATAAATTAGAGTAATTGATTCCTTCAATCAGCTAGATTGCATATTTAATTGTGTCAATAATCAATTGCCTTATATATCTTCATGATCTACAACAACTATTTGCTACTATGACTTGATTAGGTTAAGATTAGACTCTTGAGCTATTGGATGACTCCTTGACTGCCATTATGGACTGCAGTAGATAAATTGTTAATGCAGATTTAATATAGGTTTAAATGCACAGGAGTGGTGATTTAAGAAAGGTAAGGAAGGAGATAATATCTCTTTACTATTAATAGAAGAAGAGGTGGGCATCTTGAAAAGGTTCTTAATGATCTAGCATACTCCCAACTAAACTATAGCTAAAGATAGGTTTAGCTTGTATGGAAAAAGGAAGCTAGGAAATTAATTCATTGACTCTCTTCTTTACTCCAGTCATACATACCAAAGTCTCAATCCATCCTAATCAAATGACCTTTTCCCAAATGATGTGGCCCAATATCCACAAAGTAATGGTAATCTTAAGTGGTGGCTGATACCAACGGTGCCCACTACCCTCAAAATATTTTAAAGATTTATCAGCTATGTGACCCCCATGAGAGAAATAGTCAAGGATTGACATGAAACAACCTTCATAGAGCTATAACTTCCACATAATTGATCATAAATCAAATGGAATCGATCAACAAACTTCCTAGCTAAGGCAACTCCCCAAATGCCTCTAAAATGACTATTGAACACCCTTACTAATGGCATCCAAAAATGGGATTGAGTTATCTCTAATTTATGAAACAACTTAGTTGAATAGTGTCACACCCTCCATATCAAATTTGCATACATGAATTTTTTCGAATCAATTTTCAGACAATAAACACTTCAAGAAAACTTTAATTGCAATTATTATGGATGTTTCTAATAGTTTTGCTCAATAGCATGAAATGAAGACATAGACGAAGAGAGGGGAATGGATAAAAAATATATGGATGGTGCGATTAGGGATGTTGAGGACAATATGTTATCCATAAGAGTAGATGGAAAAAAAGTGGGGTATCCCTTGCAGTAGTTTGACAAATTGGTTGAAAAGACTAACAACCATGAAGATGAAAGGACCACCAACTTTTATGTCAATGGAACAAGAGATGGAAGTTGTTGAATAGTGTAAAGATTTGGTTCAACTTGGTCATGGTATGGAGGTTGTTCAGTTGAAGTCACACATCGCACAAATTTGTCATGGAAGGATAAATCCTTTCACAAGTGGTTTGTCGGTTAGATCATGGTGGGCTGGTTTCTGCAAACATGATCTATCTCTACAATTCAAAACTCTCTATGTCCATTAGATTTTCATTTTCCAAAAGAAAGCCTTCAATCACATGTGAAGACAATACTATTGTACCACTATTTTCTCCCTCTAATTTTATAATATATATTGCAGAGAACTAGAAAACCTAAAAATATTTAGAAATGAGGATATGAATAATAGATTTTCATACAAGGAGAGGAGTAATCAACTTTAGTCAAACATAAGATTACCATCACATTAAATAATGTCAACCCTCAATGCACTACACCTGCACAACCTTTCTATTTCTACTCTTCTAAGTTTTGTAGATCTAAGTCTTTTAAGTCAGTATTCTAAAGAAGACAGGCAATCTGATTTAGCATGTTTCTTTAATTTCAACGCGGAGTTGCTCCCATGCAAATACCTAGGTGCCCCCCTCTTTAATGGACACCATAAAAAGACTCTATGGAATGGAGTCTTAGAAAATCTCTTGCACAAGATATGTGCTTGGAAAGGTCAATGGCCTTTCCTTGGTGGGCAGGTTAACATTAGTCAAGGCTATTCTTTCCACGGTCCCTATTTACATAATGTCGTCTCTACAAGCTCCAAAAGGCACTCTAGAAGAAATTGGTAAGATTTGTAGAAATTTCCTGTTGCAGATCACCTCAGATAGGAAGAAGATCCACCTCATCTCCTGGGAAAAAGTCTGTCTACCTAAATCTGAAGGGGGGTAGGCGTCCTCAATTTGGACTTGCAAAATCTAGCTCTCAGGGCAAAGTTGGTGTGGAAGATGTATAAATCTCCGCAGATGAAGTGGGTAAAGCTTATGCAAAGTAAGTATTTGGACTCCCGAGCTCCTGCAAGAATTTTTATAGTTGCCAATCCTCCAAGGGGTTCTGTCATATGGAATTTCATTATTAAAATTAGAGACGTTCTTCTCCCCAAACTTTCATGGAAAATTTATAATGGTAAAAATCCTTCATTGTAGGATGATTCCTGGAATGGATAGCCAAAAATCTCGTCTTTAGGAGATTTCAAGGAAGCAAAGGCTTTTCTGAAAAGGTTCTAGGGGCATAAGGTCTGTAACTATTTCTCCATAGATGATAGTGTTCTCCCAGCAAGAGTTATATGGAAAAGCTTCCATAATAGTAATTTCCTAGCGAGCCAAAAAGATGCCCTCAAAAAAATTCTAGATGAAATAATTTTATATTTCTCCACCTCAGATGATGAGTTAATTTGGACAGGTGACAAATCATGCAACTACAAAGCTAGGCTCAGTTACAAGTTCCTCTCTTCAAGATCAAAGGTAGAATGGCCCATGAATCTATGCTGGGTGGACCCTATCCTGCCAAAAGCTGGAATGTTCACATGGTTATCCCTCAATAGGAGGATTGTTACAAGGGACAGAATTGAGAAGTTATATTTGGGCTCTGGTTTTGATTGTATTTTGTGCCAGGAAGCAAGGGAATCAGTGGATCATCTACTTGTTCAGTGCAATTTCAGTCAAGAGTGTTGGAGATGGCTTATGTCTCATCTCAATTGGTGTTCTCTGCTCCCCTCTACCTTGCTACAGATGTTACGAAGCTGGCCTCAGTTAAACAAAGAGGTGTACTTTCATATCCTTTGGATGGTTAGTCCTTCCATCTTATTATGGATGATTTGGAAAGAAAGAAATTTTAGGATTTTCTAAGGTACTTCAAGTTCCCTTCAAGATTTCTTGAGAAACTTTGAATCTTCAATTTCTGAATCAGTTAATGCTAAGCTCAGAAGGTCTCACTACAAGAATGCTAAATGGACTAATTGGGATGCTTTAATGCCCAAAAAATGGAAGAGCCTTGAAATACAACCACCTGGAATGGGTTACCAGCACATCCAACCAAAAGTTGACAAGTCTTCAATTAAGCAGCTCCCTCCAGTCTACCCCATGGTTAAAATAAATTTTGATGGGGCAAGTCACGGTAATTTGAGGAACTCAATCTTGTGATGTGTAATCAGATGCAATGAAGGAAAAACTCTTGCTATGAAGGTATCCAAGCTCCCTGTTGGAACAAATAATACGGCAGAAGCATACGCCCTAGTCCATGCCATTCAACTAGCTTTAGTCAAAGGTTTTAAAAACATATGGCTAGAGGGTGATTCACTTGTTATCATTTCAGCGTTGCAAAAGCAGAAGTCAGAGAATTTGTCTATCCATTACATTATAGAGCAGGCTTAGTCTATTCTAGATGGATGTGACTCTTATCAGATCTCTCATTGTTATCAGGAGGGTAACAAGGTTGCAAATTGGCTAGCTAATTTTGCCTTAGACTAGGAGGAGCGAAAAGTTTATTTTGATCATTGCACAACCCCTTTACCAAATATGGTAAGTTCTCTAATCTCTGAAGACATTCTTTTTAATGCTTCCACAGCAACTAGATAATTATTGACCTCATCAATGACCAGGTCTGGAGTCCCATCATGCTTCAAAATGATGGGATGGGGCAGGTGGGTGGTGACCCTGGCGTAGGCTTTTAGACTTTCTTCCCTTGCCAAGGCAACTTTGCTCCTCAAGGACATGAGCCTCAAATTTCTAGCCAAGAAGATTGCTTATGGGGATTATCATAGGTCCTCCTATTCACCTCAAGGTTGTTAGACATCAGGCTGACGTGCTCTCCTCCTTTTAAGAGCAAATGTATGGTTTTTGAAATCAAGTTTTAATAGGTCATTAGTAGCCCCATTAGCTCTCTAGCTCCATGTAAATGGTGTTACAACTAGGTACCCATGCCAGAGTGGACTCATCTCCATTGGTACATACACTGATAGGCTCTCGCCTACATGTGGCCTCGACGATTTTTGAAATGCTTGGCAGTTGGCTACATTATAACATTTAGTATGAGTGTCATACAGGAGCTAGTGCCAATCCTTACTAATTCTTTATCACATGGTCTGGCAAAGCTAGATTTAATCCTTCTATGCCTCGAGATTTGAGCATCCTTTCTTTCCCATTGGCCTGCACAGAGCATTTATTTCAGAGATGACATTCCTTACCTCTGTAGCCGCCTGATCGCTGGGACTCCCACTTGATGTCACCTTTTCAAGTTTTGGTTTCGCCATCTTTGTGCGGAGGTGACATGCCTTTAAGATAGGTTTTAAAGTCTTACAAAGGCACTTATCAAACACTTGCAGTTTAGATGATGTGTCTCCTTCCTAGCATGGGAACTCATTAAATGCAAATCACTCCTCTTTGCCTATAAGGATCTCATTCAGTATTCACTCCTCACTTTGGTTTCTCTCTTGGCTTTCTATCCTTTTCCCTCAGCTCTCTGTTGTTACTGTTTGTCTATGCTTGCATTTTTGTTTTAGTGCAGCAATGGAGCTTTCATGGAGGGTAAGGTGGCAAACTACAGGTTTAATTTCCCTCTGTTCGCTTGGGAGCCAATAATCAAGGGTGGTGTCATGATTGTGGACATCAATGAGATTTTCCATATCAACTGCATGCTTACCCAGTTTGTTGTTAAGCATGTGTGTAATAAAAAATAGTTGGACGGAACACCAGAGAGGGAACTCAGGGGGTCTAATGTGGTGTTTGTCTTCATATCCAATCTTTTGGACATCACTCTGGATCCGAGCTACGTCCTTCCTATTGCTATGGGGATGGTGAACAAAAGACTCTTCAGTGTGCAACAATAGAACGAGGCTCTCAGAAACTACGACATAATGGTGGGTGGCGTATGGGTCGGTGGTTTGTTTCCTATACACCTTCTGCGCTCTACCAAGTCACTTGAGTTCTTGTACCATAATATGCAGCGTGGTCTAGAGTGTGGTTGCATAAAAGGTCTAGAGAGGGCGATCATGGGACACGCCTTCTCAGTGCCAAGGAGAACTAGGGTTAGGCGCAAAGATTTGTTCATGGCATATAAGTTTCTCTACGACCATGTGTTGGACCAGGCTCCATGCCTGCCCAGAGACCTGGACCTACAAATGGAGACCACTGACTCAGATGATGAAATGGTCCTATCAGTTGATGGGGAGCCCATGGCTGAGGCGAGTGGAGTGGCTAGAATAGTGGATGATGGTGGTGTCTAGATGCCTTTGTTTTTGAAGTTTCTTTTTGGCTTTTTGGTTATGTGTTTTTGATGAGGGGATTACTATTTTGTCCCTCCGTTCGATACTAGATAGTTTTAGTTTTTTTGTTTCTATGTTAGTAAAGTATTTCCTGGCCGACTGTAAAAATGCTATTTTATTAATATAATGTCTAGGTGGCTAGCCACCTTTTATAAAAAAAACTTTTTCTACTCTTCTAAGTTCTAAATTTTTCCACTGTTATGGATTATTTCATTTTTCAATTTGATGTAATCTGGTATGATTTCTTATTCATTTTCTTCAACCTTAACCTCACTGTTTGTTAAGGTTCTCAAACCCTTATTTTAAGCCACATTTCTATGCTTGAGCTTTAATATGTTAAAAAACCACAGTGATTTTTGAACATAGTAACGCCCTTTCAAACAAACCCTAAGATTTTTTTTAAAATTGCATTAAACAATGAAAAATGGGTCATTTCCCAGTAACGTAAAAAATGACCTTACTTGTTGGATATCTTGAAACCCTGGGAACACAAATCCTTCAAAATAGGCATGTGTCGAAAGACAATTTATGTGAGTGAATTTTCTTCGAAGGTGGTTGTTGCGACTGAAAATATCACCATTTGAGCTGAATGTCGTTGGAGGGGCTACATAAATGAAGTGAAATGTGTTTCCTGTGAGAAGGTCGTTAGAAGAACTGATTTCATAATAAATATATAAGAACTCATTTATCTCACCTTCTATGGAGAAAGAGAAAGTGTAGATGATGAGTGCAACCATTGTTGAAAGCTTGTTTCATCCGTCAACCTCCATGTCGACACCCTCCTTGCTTCCCACAACTGTTAATTTCATGTTGGACACGTTGCTTCCATGGATGCTGAGTGTTGAAGCCTACGGCGATGGAAAAGGGGACAGGTAGAATAAAACTATGATTAGGGTTAAACAACATAGAAATGAGCGTAACTGAGATTAGGTTTGGGTTTTTTCTTTTCTAGGAATATGATAGTATATTAATTTTTAGGGTTAAGATGTATTTGAAATAGGATAAAAAATATATTAAGTTTAGGATGTTTTAGTAATGTCAATAGTTCAGTGTTGTTTAATTTCATATTTTTGTATGTACATATTTATGAGTACATGTTTATTTTTAAAGATGATGATATAATGGATTTAAGTGTTCTTATATATAATTTTAGGGGAAAAAATGTTCAATTATTGGTACAAGTAAAATTCACCATGGGATGTGACAATTGACAGTCATGGGATAGGGGTTTAAAAAGTATCATTTTTGACACTTTTTACGACTATGCATAGTAGTGGTACCAAAATTGATTATGTGGACCTGAAACTTTAGGTTTAAGTAGTAAACTTTCCAAGTAAGCTTGTATAATTTTTTTGGACTCATTCAATATTGCAATATATAATTTTGAGAAGCGCAAAATTAGAGTGCACAAGTATTAGGTCTTCTCAAAACTTTAACTTCCTTTCCCATTTCAATTGTTTTTACATTTATCTATATAAAGAATTTCATAAAGTATCTCATGCTTTACCAAAAATAAAATTTTGACTTTAAGAAAAAATAAATCATACTCGCGTAAGCTTTTTTACCCCTTGTCAAGTAGCTGGTTGAGTGATCAATCAAGAGAGATATAGTTATAGTGCACCTCCACTTGTTCTGTGATGATGAGATAGTGACGGGATGGAAAGATATTCACCATAGGGCCCGTATCATGAGACAGAACTAGATGGAAAGTCACCCTGCCTTCTATGGTATAATTCTCCATTCTTGACCGAAGGGAAAAGGGATCTAGTTGGTTCTGTCCGTGCCATACCAAGACCTGTACAAATTTGATCGGGGCTCAACATTGTCATTCTACTGATGGAGTAACTGTAACTGGCTCATCTACACTCAACCAAAATAGAAGAGGTAATCCGAGACTCTCAATATGCCCGGATGATTTAGCAAGTTCAATGAATAGTGTGATTCAGTGTATCAGAAAGAATATCACCCGCCCTATATACATAGATATAAAGTACTACTAGCACTGTATCGGAAGGAGGAGAGGCCCTATAGAATTAAATATTAATTTCTTTATAAATTTGAAATGAATTTAGACATACACTTAAAATTCTAGTGATCTTAAAATTATAGTGATTTTTAAATTATAGGTTGTTATTATTATATCTGGGAAAAGCTTGGGTGTGTCACGGAGGTTGCCATGGATAACATGAATCCTACGACTGTGAAGTCTTTCCCTTTCACATGTTTTGAGTTTTGAGGGTTGGCATCAATAGGAACTGTGTGTCAAGATTGATGGCATTGGTGAAGAAGTTAGCCAACATTCAGAATTTCCTGAAAGGCTTGGGGGGTCCATGCAAGATGAATGTCCTATAATTATGCGAGAAGGAAAAGAAATCACCCCATCATGATAATTTTAATATATCATGAGCATTTCAATATGGCAAAGGTAGCTAAGGACATAAAGTTGTTACAACATAGGGCTAGGCTTGTCAAATTGGAGAATGGGACCTATGGATCTACATTCATCAATATAGACAACATATATCTCTTCTTAATGAAATATTGCACATGTGGTGAAAATTCTTTTTTTTTTTTAAATAGAAAAAGGTGAGGAGTCACCCATAGTATTAAAAGGAGAGTTTATACATAAAGTAAAAGGATGCTATATTCAGATGTCCAACAAAAAATACTACAAACAACTGACCCTTAATAGATTTGATAAGGCAGTTCAAAAAATAGACCAAGAAAGCAACCAAACTGCTAACCCTAATTACCAAGATCATCAGAGAGAAAACACAACCCCACACCCACGTACCGACCACCTGTGATCAAACAACTCCACCATTGATCTGCATTTGCTCCAACTACATCTGCCACCACGCCGATATTTGCAGCACCCTGGAGGATGACCACCATCAAGCTGCGAGGCTGGCAGTTGGAAGAGCCTACACTTGGAGCTCTGGATCGTTCTCGACTTCACTTCCCTCCTCGGGGTCATACAAGGCATCCCTGGGTATGTGTGGTGCGATGTTAGGAACATGAATTCTAAGGAATCTTATGCCTGTGAAAACATCCTTGATATGCTAGGATTTCTTCTTGGAGAAGAGGAAGCCATAAGCATTCACCTCATTGTCAATTTTGTGGTTGTTCAACGTTTTGAGACTAGATTGGAGAACCCCTGTAAATAGCTTGTTGAGGAAGAGAGGTGCACAGTGTATGGAGATTGAACAACCCACCAATCAGAGCATTCCCCTAGTCCATGCTATATCCCTTCACTGTCATCGCCCATCTATCCACCGTATAAATATTATTGCAGAAGAGACCAAAAGCTAGGGCATGGACATATTCACCATCTTGCACCAGGTCCATTATATTAGATAGAACTTGAGAGACAATATTGGAATAGTTGATGATACAGCCAATATAACCTTTTATCCATGCATGCCCTGCTATACATCTTACGAAGAACTGCATCAAGGTGTAGTCCCAATCTAGCAGCGTCATGAAATCTAATGATTTAACCTTTCCTCTGATCTCAAGCTCCTAGTCTAGCACTAGTAGAAATATGGCAAATAAATGACCAGGTGACTAAAACTTTTAGTCACGTGACCAAAATTCTACGATTTTTTTGCAAATAAATGACTAATTTGGTCATCGGGCAAAAAACACAACTAAATAATTGGTCAGACAAATAAAAATGACTAAATAAATGACTATTACTCCTGTATTCTTTTTTCTTTCCAATTTGATCATAATCCATGAATTCAAAGACAATACAAGGCAAGGCAATAAATGTCCACTTAGACCAAAGGAATAAAGGGAGAGAAAGGATTGAACAAAGGGTTAAGAAGAAAAAAAGACAAATCATACAATAGGAAATATACAAAAAAAATTTAAAAATAAGACAAGAAAATATGACAATATGATATTAAAGTGGATAATTAAAAAAAAAAATTCGAATTGAGGGAGTGGGTTGTATTATAAGATAATATAATAATAATATATTGTAAATTACTATATAATATTATATTATTAATATTACAATATTATATTTATATTATAATGTATTTAATATTATATAATAATATAATATTATATTATATATTATTATATTATAATATAATATTATATTTATATTATATTATTAATATTATAATATGGGCGCCAAAATTATACACGGGCTACCATATACATGTATTTCATTTAAATTTCACTTTTGGCATTGGCACCCACGTCCATTTCACTTTTGGCACCCGTTGCTTCTCGTTGAAACCCTAAAGGTAAACCCTAACTCAGAAAGGCTCAAAACTCTAACTTATTTTGTTTTATCTTCTTTTTATTTTCTTACTCTTATCAGATATTATATTTTATATTATTATATTATAATATAATATTATATTATTAATATTATAATAAGGGCACCAAAATTATACACGGGCTACCATATACATGTATTTCATTTAAATTTCACTTTTGGCATTGGCACCCACCTCCATTTCACTTTTGACACCCGTTGCTTCTCATTGAAACCCTAAAGGTAAACCCTAACTCAGAAAGGCTCAAAACCCTAACTTATTTTGTTTTATCTCCTTTTTATTTTCTTACTCTTATCAGTCCTAGTTTCTCTTTTTTGCTGTGAATGATTGGAGCAAAGAAGGGCGCTTAAAATTTCATCATAGTATAGCAAGTGGGGTGCTTAAAATTTCATCCTAGTGCAGCAGTGGTGGGAATTGCAGTAAGAGATGTGGTCGTCTGGTGGAAAACCCTCCTCCACCATGTCCCTCACCCTTCCTTATCCATTACCGTCCAACCTTAGACCAACATGGTTCCCATGATCTTGTTGAGACCTATGGTGAGGGCCATGGCCCTCACCTTCATTATTCTGACAAAGCTATTCCCCACATGGTTACAGTCGACATGTCACAGGATATCAGTGGTAGCTGATAAGGTAGGGGCAATCATCGAAGCATTTAGGTTTTTGTATGTTGCACAGACTCCACATGAAAAGGAGACAGATGCAGGGTACCCTAGTGTTGTTATATGGAGCCTAATTAGACTCAAAGGTTAAATTTTTCCAACTTTTATCAGCGCAGTTTCCCCCCAAATTATTTAATGGGGGGGTATAGGGGGGGCAGAGCCCCTCCTGCAGGGCCCAGGGGGCTTATCCCTGGCGGGGGCCTAGGGGCGAAGCCCATGGTGGGGGTCTAGGGGCAACGCCCCCAGTGGGGGCTGCTGGGGGTAGCACCCTTGAAGCAAAAATTGCCTATTATTTTGTAAAGGCATCAAGAGTTATTTTTTAATTAGTTGACATAAAAAAACCCTATATTTGTAACCGACATAAGGCTTGATAAAAGTGGCTAAGGGTTAGGGTTTCTGTTGATGTATTGTAGCATTTTTATAGCAGTATTGAGTTGCAAGGATTGCTAGTTGTAATCGGTTTGATTTACTGGATAACAATATTGGACTCTCTATTGGTGGATGTAGCCCGAGTTTAGGTGAACCATGTTAAAACTTGTCTCTTGCTATTATTATTTCTATGTATTTTCATTCATTTGTTTAATCTTTATTTGCATTTAATTGATATCTTCTATCGGCTAACCCTAACAAGTGGTATTAGAGCAAGTTGTGTTCGATTATCATCTATAGGAAGATCTCACGGTTGAATGGGAGCAATGGTGGACAAGGGTAAATTGAAGGTCGATAAATTCAATGGGAATAACTCTCAGTTATGGAAGATGCAGATGGAGGATTACTTCTATCAGAAGGATTTATGGAGGCTATTGGAAGGAGTATCTAAGAAATCAACATGAATGATGGATGAGGATTGGGAACTTGTAGATTGAAAGGCACTGGGAGCCATTCAGTTGTGCCTGGCACCATCTGTGGCATTCAATATAATAGAAGCGAAAACAACAAGTGAACTGATGAAAGCTTTAGCTAAATTGTTTGAAAGACCCTTAGCCTCAAATAAGGTATTTCTTATGAAGCATTTGTTTAATCTGAAAATGATTGAAGGTGGATCTGTTATAGATCATTTAAATGAATTTAATACAATTGTCAGTTAGTTAACTTCTGTAAAAGTGAAATTTGATGAAGAGGCAAGGGCTCTCTTGGTTTTATGTTCTTTGCTAGAAAGTTAGAATAGCTTGGTAATGGCTATAAGTAACTTTGTCTCTGGTTCAAACACTTTAAAATTTGATGATATTGTTGGTGTTATCCTTAGCGAAGAAATGTGATGGAAAAGCTCAGGAGGGTCCACATCAGGTAGTGTTTTGAATACAGAAAGCAGAGGTAGATCAAAGGAGAGAGGAAAAGGCTCTAGAGGTTATGGGAAGTCACAAGGAAAATCAAAGGACAAGAGATCCCAATCTAAAGGACAGAAGGATTGCTGGTACTGTGGGAAACCAAGTCATCTGAAGAAAGATTGTTGGTCTCAGAAAAATAAAGAAGGAGACAAACAAGAAAGCAATAAGAAGGCAAATGTGGTAAGAAATAAATCTGAAGATAATGCTTTGATTCTTTCCCTAGATAATGCTAATGATTCATGGGTTTTAGATTCAGGGGCCTCATTTCATGCTACGCCCCATAGAAGTTATTTTCTTGATTATGCCCAAGGGGATTTTGGGCTGGTTTATTTTAGAAATAACGAACCCTGTCAGATTGTTGGAAAGGAAATAATTAAGATTAAGTTGTAAAATGGGAATCATTGGCTACTACAAGAGGTAAGGCATGTTCCAAGGCTCAGTTGGAATTTAATTTCGGTAGGGTAGCTAGCTGAAGAAGGTTGCATTGTTACATTTACTAATAAAAATTGGAAGGTTTCAAAAGGTACCTTAATAGTAGCAAAAGGTATGAAAGTAGGCACCTTATATCTTTGTACATGTCATATTGTTCCTTCTACTCTAGCTGTTATAGAGAAAAAATAAATAGGTTCAAGAATAGTTGTTGCAAGTTCGCAGGAAGAGACTGAAACAGTTGCTGCAGGTTTTGAGACAATGTTGTGGCATAACAGACTTGGACATATGAGTGGAAAAGGTATGAAGGTACTTCATTCTAAAAATGTTTTACCAGGTCTAAAATGTATTAATATGGATTTCTGTGAAAGTTGTGTGTATGGAAAACAAAAGAGAGTTTTCTCAAGGATGGGAAACAAAAGAAAGATGAAAAGTTGGAGCTTGTGCATACAGATGTATAGGGACCGGCTCAGGTATCTTCTCTTAGTGGCTCTTGGTATTATGTTATATTCATAGATGATGCAACTAGGAAGGTTTAGATTTATTTTTTTAGGCAGAAATCTGATGTATTTGAAACATTTAAGAAATGGAGAAGTTTGGTTGAGAATGAGATGGGTAAAAGATTAAAATGTCTCAGATCTGATAATGGTGGTGAGTATTGCAGCAAAAAATTTGAGGATTATTGTTCCTTTAATGGAATCCATAGGTAGAAAACTATTCCAAGGACTCCACAGGAAAATGGAGTGGCTGAACACATGAAAAAGGACAATAATGGAGAGTGTAAGGACCATGAGATTGCATGTTGGGCTGCCTTTAAACATGTGGATAGAAGCTGTCAACACTACTGTATATTTAATTGATAGAGGTCCTTCAATTCCTTTTAGCTGTGGTATTCTAGAGGAAGCATGGACAGATAAGAAGGTGAGTTATTATTTTCTCAAAACCTTCGGATGTGAAGCATTTGCACATGTAGATTCTGAAAATAGAATCAAGTTAGATGCAAAATCAAAAAAATGTACTTTCGTTGGATATGGCATTGATGAATTTGGTTATAGGCTTTGGGATTTAAAAAATCAAAAAATTGTGAGAAGCAGGGATGTTGTATTCAATGAGAAGGTGTTATACAAAGATCAGTTGCAGTAGCATGAGAAGAAAGAAAAAGATTATGTGGTGCTAGATGACACTCTAAATAGTGATGTTCCAGTGGTTCCTCATGCTCCGCAACAACAACCAGAAATACCACAAAGTCTAGTGAATGTTAGACAGTCAACAAGGTTAAGTAGACCTCCTAAAAGGTTTTCTCCCTCTTTGTATTCTATTTTGTTCAAAGATACTGGTGAACTAGAATGGTATGATGAAGCTATGCATGTAGATACATAGGTTCAGTGGGAGCTTGCAATGAAAGAAGAAATGGACTCATTGTTGAAAAATTAGGCTTGAGAATTATGTAAGTTGCCTACAGGTAAAAAGGCTTTACCAAACAAATGTGTTCATCAGCTAAAAGAGGAAGATTGAGGTAAGAAAAGATTTAAAGTTGGGTTAGTTGTAAAAGGATTTGTACAGAAAAAGGGCATTGATTTTGATGAGATATTTTCTTTGGTTGTCAAGATGACTTCTATTTGTACTGTTTTAAGTATTGTGGTTGCTGAAGATTTGCATTTGGAACAACTAGATGTGAAAACTGTCTTTCTCCATGGTGATTTGAAGGAGGAGATATACATGGAATAGCCCCAAGGATTTGAGGTCACAAGTAAGGAGAAACTAGTGTGCAAATTGAAGAAGAGTTTGTATGGCCTGAAATAAGCACCTCGCCAATGGTACTTGAAATTTGATAGTTTTATGGCTGAGTAAGGCTACAGCTGGTGTAATTTTGACCATTGTGTTTATTCTAAGAGGTTAGATAATGACAACTACATTATTTTATGTTTATATGTTGATAACATGCTTGTAGTGGGGTCTAGCATGGATCACATAAGAGAGTTAAAATAATAGTTAGCACAGTCATTTGCTATGAAGGATTTGGGGGCAAAAAAGTAAATCCTTGGTATGAAAATTTGTAGAGATAGGAAGAACAGAAAATTGACTCTATCTCAGGCTGATTATGTTGAAAAGGTGTTGCAGAGATTCCATATGGAGAATGCAAAAGCTGTCAGCACACTTTTGCCTAGTCATTTGAAATTGACTGAGGAGATGTGTCATAAGACATCAGAGGAGGAAGAAAAAATGTCCAAGGTACCATATGCTTCATCTGTAAGAATTTTAATGTATGCCATGGTATGCATGAGACAAGATATTACACATGTTGTAGGGGTCGTAAGCAAGTATATGAGTCATCCTGGTTTGGAGCATTGGAATCCAGTAAAATGGATTCTCAGATATTTGAGAGGTACATCCAATAAACACTTATGTTTTGGGGCTCTAATATTGATTTAGTAGGTTATGTAGACTCATATTTGGCAGGGGATATTGATACCAGGCGGAGTACTACAGGTTATGTCTTTACTGTAGGTGGGACAACGGTGAGTTAGATTTCTAGGTTGCAAAAGGTGGTTGCTTTATCCACCACAGAGGCAGAATATGTAGCTGCAATAGAGGTAGGCAAGGAGATGATATGGCTGCAATCTTTCATGGAAGAATTGGGCAAACAACAAGCTAATATTTATTTGTTTACAGACAGTCAGAGTGCCATACATCTTGCAAAGAATTTTGCATTGCATTCAAAGACCAAACACATACAGTTGAGGTATCACTTCATTCAGTCAGTGTTGGATGATGGACCATTAAGGTTGGAAAAGAAACATATAGATGAAAATCTATTGGATATGTTTACAAAGCCAGTGACAAGGGAGAAGCTGAGCTCCTCTTCAGCTTCAGTTGGTCTTCAAGACTAAAAATAAAATCAGAACAGCAGAGTCAAGGGTGCTTATTTCCAGTGGGAGTTATAGGGTCAGCGGTGTTATGATTAGTCTCCAAGTGGGAGATTGTTGTTAGATGTAGCCTAATAAGACTCAAAGGTTAAATTTTCCCCACTTTTATTGGCACGGTTTCCCCCCAAATTATTTAACAAGGGAGTAGCACCCCCAGCCAGGGGCTCGGGGGTAGTGCCCTCGAAGGAAAAAATTGCCTATTATTTTATAAAGGCATTGGGAGTTATTTTTCTATTAGCTGACATAAAAAAATCCCTATTTTTGTAACTGACATAAGGCTTGATAAAAGAAGCTAAGGGTTAGGGGTTCCGTTGATGTATTGTAGCATTTTTGCAGTAGTATTGAGTTGCAAGGATTGTTGGTTGTAATCAGTTTGATTTACTAGATAATAATATTGGACTCTTTGTTGGTGGATGTAGCTCGAGTTTGGGTGAACCACATTAAAACTTGTCTCTCGCTGTTATTATTTTTGTGTATTTTCATTCCTCTGTTTAATCTTTATTTGCATTTAATTAATATCTTCTGCCAGCTAACCCTAGCACCTAGAGGAATTGGTATTAAGGCTTCCTTGTTTGTGTTGGCAATAATAAATTCCCTAGGGTTTGTGTGTACGTTTATGGTGTCGGAGACTAACGAGAAATCGCTCGAGGAATTATCTGGTGACAACAATGAAGAAGTGGTTGGATCAATCCAATAAAACCATGCCATCTGACTCTAATTAATCCAATTGTACTACCCTTGACAAACTCTTCTATACCAGAAAAATAAGCTATCCTTGTGTTTACTTTTGTCAAAAAACTTAGCTATTTTTGTGTTTTTTTTGTCATCGAGCCCATTTTTGTAGGTGATATATTTAGTAGCATTATGTGAAAAGTGAGTTGTATATCTGTACTTTGATTTTATAGGGTTTGATTTTATGGATTCACATATCATCGAGTTCATTCTGCCTGTGGCCATGATCTTGGAGATGTGGATGGATGTTGACGGCACCCTTGCATCTGCCCTCATCACATATATCAGATAGCATTTTCAGACAATTGGCCCAATGCCCAGCTTCGTGCACAATAATTCTTCATGGACTAAAGAGATGAGCAACCAAAGTCCTACACAACATGTTATTTACATTGTCGTGGCAACATCATATAGTTACTTTTTTCCTTTTTTGTTTTCTTACTCTTATCCTGGCTTCTCTTTTTTGCTATGAATGATTGGAGTAGAGCAAAGAGCTTAAAATTTCATCATAGTGTAGCAGGTGGGTGAGCATACAATATACATGTGTTTGTTCTCATTGAAACCCTAAAGGTAAACCCTAACTCGAAAAGGCTCAAAACCCTAACCTATTTTGTTTCATCTCCTATTTATTTTCTTACTCTTATCAGTCTCACCTTCTCTTTTTTTGCTATGAATGATTGGAGCAGAGCAGGGCACTTAAAATTTCATCGTAGAGGAGTAGGTTGGTGAGCTTAAGCTCTCAATTTGTTGATAAGCCATGGCGACCCAGATGAGAAAAAAGAGAAAGGTATGCTTTTATTGTTACCCCCACCACAGGATATATTGAATTGGTTTCACTAACAAAATAGGTTAGGATTGTTTTTTCATTGATCAAAATTGGAGTAAAATTACACCCACTTTAGTGCAATTAAGAAGGAATTCTCGAATAATTGAAGAAGAATTTTTTATTTAAATTGATCAACGTTGGGGTAAAAATACATCCACTTTTGTTGAATTGAATTGTTTTTTTAATTGTTAATTAAAGTTGGGAGGAATACAATTGTAGTTCCTAAAAGAATTTGAACTCAAAATATATTGTTATAAAGAACTCACACGCTCAAAGAAAGAATTCATGGAATAACCTTCAATTATAAGTTTTGGCAGGTTAACAATGCTACTGTGAATGGGACGATTACAGATTATGAAGCTCTGATGCATGCCCTGCACGTTTCAAGAGGGCATGCTGATATATTTGCAATAATTTTACTTTGTAATTCAATTGCATTAGTATTCAACTAGAGTTTTTTTGTAAGAGCATATATAGTTTGACAGTTGTATAGCTGTATTTAGACATTTTTGCTGTAAAATACAATCAAAATTTTAAAAGATTGTATCATATGAAAGGAGAGATTTTGGACAAACTGTCAAAATCTATATAGGATTATGATGATTTATATATTTAATTTTTATATGATTTACTTACACTAAGGCATGTCATAGTATTTGAACAACACCATTAAATAGATAACTATCATAAAATAATTGCTTGACAGGCAAGGTCGACTGTCAAATTTAAGCTTGGGTGATTCACTATTTTTATGCCTTTTTGAATTCTTCAATAAATGATGTAAAATAGCTAGTGAGGTGGTTGTCAAGTGGGACATCAAATGTAGCTTTGATTTGCCAGTGAGGCTTAATGAAGTAAATTTTTTTCCACTCATAAATATTGTGTTGTGGCTCCTCTTGATTTGTGATCTGTTTGTGTCTGATCAATCATATTTGTTCAAGCATTTTAGTCTTCATTTCATCGTGCTTCTCTCAATGTTTGAATATCTATGATACCTGAAGTTTATATGCATAAATTTGTGAGGATTAAGTTAGATTTTATTTGTAACTTGAATCATTGATTCACCCAAATAAATGACTAAATAAATGACTACCATGAATAAATAAATGACTACCATGACTAAATAAATGACTTCCATGAGTAAATAAATGACCAGTTAACAACAGTCAATGACTACATATACCACCAAATTATGAAATATACTACCAAACTGATGACTAAATATACTACCAAATTGATGACTAAATATACTACCAAATTAATGACTAAAATTTGTTTAGTCATAAATTTGGTCGCGAGATAAATGACCAGCAATAAACTACCAATGATCGCGTGACCAAACTAATGGTCACGTGACCAAACTAATGGTCACATGACCAATTTTTGGTAGTTTTTTTAGTCATTTATTTCTACTTTTCTACTCATGTAGAGAGGGAAAGAAAATCCTTTTATTAAGTTGTGTATCCTCCATTAAAACTTGTAGAAAGGAGGTTGTTACAAGAAAAACAAAAGTTAGAAGGCCTAAGTAGAAGCTTAGATTTAAGCAAAAACTGCCTAAAAGTCATGATGTCATCCATGTGACCAGAGATGAGAAAGTCATCCTTTCTTGATCCCAAGGCAATCCAAAGTAGTCACAGTATGAATTACTTTAATATATCATGCATCTAAAATAGGATGTCCTCCACTCACATATTTTCCATTAAGGCTCAGGGTACAACTAATGCAACAAGTTAGGGAAAGATGCCTCCCAAATATAGAAAGGAAACCCGCCATCCTTTCTTATGATCCAACCTTAATTAACATCATAACTACTATCTATGCTGAGATCATGACTACTATCCGTTCCTGAGAAGCCATTAAGGTTCAACCACCAGAGTACAAATAATTTATATCATAGATGTTGGCGAAGGATAGGGTGGCCAGCGAGAAAGTTCCACCTGTTAGGAGAGAGGTTTCTTGGAAAGAGGTATGTCTAGGTCATCATTCAGAAGCTTGAGCAGCTTGCTTGGGAGGCTTGGTTTCCTAGGAAGGAAAACTTCTACTTCCATGTCTTAGTCGATAGCTAGGTTAGCAAGGCCATTTGCCACCTTATTTCCTTCTCTGAAAATATTTGAAATCATGTAGTTATCAAGCTCATTTAGAAGGGAAACAACCTATTGGAGAATGTAGTTAACTTTCCAATTGTCTGATCCTTTAGATTTTAGAGCATTCACAATAATCTGTGAATCAGCTTCTATCCAAAGATTTTTATTGCCTAAACTAACTGCCAATTGGTGGTCGTGTACCAAGGCCCAAGCTTCAGCTTCATTGTTTGATCCCTTAGCGATCTTAGCCACTTTAGCTACTATCATGGAGCCATCCCCCCTCCTTAGCACACACCCAATCCCTGATACCCTAGGATTCGCTCTACATGCTCCATCAAAGTTAAGCTTGGAGAAGAGAGTTGTAGGAGGTATCCATCTAATGTGGTCTCTCTTAGAAGTCAGGTCTTTAACCAGAACCTCCCCACCTACTCTAGCTTTACTGAGATAGTGACACTTTTTTTTTATCAATTTTGCATCCCATTTTGACCAGCTGGATTGCTTGGCGCCTGTTCTTCTAACATTTACCAGAACCAGTTTTGATATGGCCTCCTCTAGTTTAGTGCAAATGTTCTTCCAAGAAGTAGCTTCCCTTCTAAAAATTCATAAATTCCTCTCCCTCCACAAATGCTAAACAATCATTGAGGGGCCCAATCCCCATATACAAGAAAAGAAAGATTCAGTAAATAGGCTCGAGGCTAATTTTTGAACATGTGGGCTAGTGTCTTAGACAATGAAGAAAACTAGTTCAACTTGCTCATGAACTAGAGCCAGTATTCTCTACTAAATAGGCAATGTAGTAAAATATGATCCACTGATTCCTCTTCCCTATAGTAGAAGATGCATACAAAGTTGGAGCCAATACTTTTAATTCTATCTCTTGTTAAAATTTTATTGTGAAGCACCAGCCAAGAAAAGGCTCGAGCCTTGGGCAAAATAGCTTTATTCCAACACAACTTCGATGACCAATCCATTTTCACCTTCTCCATGGCTGACCTATAACCATCTTTGACTAAGTAGGAACCTGTCTTTGCCCTTGTCCAGACCATTTTATCCTCCTTATTGGAGAAGATAACCACTTTTTTCCCCATAAGTTTTCTTAGGAGTTCTTTCTGTGTGTTTGGAGAATTACAATCCTGAGTGCTTTTCCAAAGAATAGATACAATGTCACGAACCCTAGAAATACACCAATAATCTTTCACCTTGTATCTCCAATTCGATTGCAGGAATAATTTCACTTCTGTAAGATCTTCCCTTTCTAAAAGCTTAGCTTGCCCACACCAAGATTCGTTGCACAAATCTGCTTTCTCCCCATTATGAATAATCCATGACAATTTTGGTAGAATGATGTCTCTACTTTGTTTCAAGACACATCAAATTTTGTCCTATGGTGGTGGTTAGGTAAGATATGTCAATAGTCTATCTGCATTATCCTCTTTTTAGTTATTAGTATTTATAGGTAGTTTTAGGCTGTATGTATGTTTTGTTGTCAACCATTTTGGTCCATATGTGGCTACTTTATAGGATCAGTATACAGTTAGTTTTCAATGTATTTATTTTTTATGATAACTATAGTGGGAGAGTTCTCTTCCCATTACTTTTATCACCCAAAAAAAAGAGTATAGGAAATGATGACTAAATTATTTAATTAGAACCAATCAAAATAAAAATTATTTAATCAGAATTTGATATAAATCAATATCATGTTTCTTCATGAATACCAGATTATATAAAATCTTAAATCAATTTTATAATGTGAGTTTTAAATGGATAAGTTGAGATGATTTGAATATTTTTGAGATGTGATTGTTGTATTAAATAATATGATATTTCATAATTATTGTGTTTGCAATTTATAATAATTATTATGGGTGAATAGTGGGATGTTAATCATGTTTCTTTGATTACATATACTCTAGATGGATTCGATATATGCAATGACTATGCAAAGTGTATATAGATCACTAGTGGAAGAATGGGAGAGACATCAAGAACTCTAATCCATCCCACTTCATATGATGAAGTAATGTGATTTGCCTAAATGTACAACCAATATAGATATTCATGTTCACTATGAGTGATTGAGACTCTATGTGTAAGCCATGTGATTTCATAAGTAATCAATCTATTTCTATGTATAATTGTATTTATGTTCATTGTATGTGTTTAATACAATATCAAGTGTATTTATAGGCATATTAGTTCCTAGCACCACGTAAACTATGTTTAGATTCGTGAATCATCCAATTACAAAGTAGACATGCTTTAAATAAAATTATATGTATCTTAAATCTAGACTTCATAAAGTATACTTTCTCTAAATAAAATTATAAGTTACAATATAGACTTTTCCTAAATAGAATCTATGCATGATTACCTTTAACTATAATTACACATTGAAGATAAACCATACAATTTCTATCTAGAACTAGGAATTATTCACATTGCAAATATATAAAATTACAATTAAGAACTAACAATCTATTAGCCATTAGACCACATTTGCTTGTTCTTACTCTACTTGAAGTAATTTTTTAAAAACTCTATACTTGGATCTTAGCATTCTAATTAAAAATTGTAGAGATCTCTATCACATAAAACAAGGTCACCTCTATGTGAACAATTAATATCCCATCACATTAGGTCATTTTCATTCTTTGTAACATCACCTATGAGAAATTAAAAGGCCAACTACATAAACTAAGATTTTAGCCAAAAATATATGGTTGCCACTATGCCAATTCACATGCCAAACTTGGAAAGAAGATTAAATGCATATAATCTTAGAGAATACAATCTTATAGATGTATCCATGAATTTAATGATTTATCAATATTAAACCATCAAATATGATAAAAAATAGCTCTTTAAAATAGCATGTCATAAAGCACCAATGTTGACATTATAAACTCCTTACTCAATCACCAAGAGAAAGCCTTCCATTCATAAATCCTTCAAATCACTAGAAATATAAAAAATACTCATGCATGCATCAATCAATCTAGTGGAGCCAGGTGTTCCCACAATAGTGTGTCCCACTTATGGGACATCTTGATTTCTATCTGAAATCAGATATTTTTTAGAAAAATTAATGATTTAAGCCTTGAGGGGTTCAATATAAAAGGTTTTAATTGAAGGCAGTTACAAAAAAACCCCTTAGATCAAACCCCCTTGGAAATAACCTCCTAGTCTTTAAATAAAACCCTCAATGGAGTCTCTTCAGAACCTATCAAAATGCTAACAAAAAACCAATCTTGCTTCACCTTTTGGGGGATCAATGAAATCATCTAGAAATTTTATTTTGTAAGTATGTAGCCCTTAATATAAGCTTTCCAAAAAGAATGATATTCAATATATTTCATTTGATTATTATATTTATTTTCTATTTTCTAGTGAACATAGGTTTATCATCGAACATCAAGGTCTTTATTCCACACACGTAGAAAATTTTTAAAAATAAAGAAAAAAATTCTAAAACATATCTACACACTAGGTATTGATGTTTTTGATTATATAAGGCGGCTAAACAAGGGGTCGAACCCTTAATAAAAATAGAAAGGCCTGAAGACAAAACAGAGCCTTACACTAGAAATAGCATATACCACCAGTACATAATGCCAGCAGAACCGACAAAACTAGCCACTAAAACTAAAGCCAAAAAATAGAGTAACAGAGTATCAGCAGTAAAATAACAAAGACAGAGGAGACCACATCTCTCCTTACTAGATCGTAGAGTTAATAATAGCATCCACTTTTTCAGCCAAATCATCACTATCAGTATTGACAGTAACCCCCAAATTCTTCAGCACAGAGAGGTTGAGGAGAATAGAGGTCCTGAGCACAATGGAGAGAACCTGTTTCAACTTCGTAATGCGGACCCGCAGACCAGCAAGATCAACCCCTGAACCATCATCTGTCTCTATAGCATCCTCGGCTTCTTCCACAAACATATCGCCCGCTTTGTCAGCATGGCCAGTAGAGACAGCAGTTTCCTCCCCTGTATCATGCATTTCCTGCTTGTCTTCATCATCACCTGAAATATCCTGAATCTCCACATCACTGTCATCCTCCCCCCTGGTGGATTCATCCGAGCCGCTCTTAGAATAGTCAATGAACTTGGCAGAGGGAGCCGGCCTGCCAGCAATACGCCCAGACTACCGAACTACAGAAGAAAACCCCTCCCCACTCGCCTTCTTCACAAAGGAATCCCTTCGCTGTCCCACCGGGGTCCTACCAAGGGTTTTAGGGGACCCAACCACTATCTTCCCAGTACCCATTTCACCAGTAATCTTCTGCTTTGTACCCTTCTTAGAAACAATCAGGCCCGGGGAATCGACAGGATTTGCCACAGGAGTGCAATCTGCAGTTGTTTTGATAGGAACAGGGGAGGGCCCGGGTTCATCAACATTAGGAATACCCTTAAGATTAGAGGAGGGCTCACCGTCCCCACTAGTGGAAAGATGATGATTATACAAATAGAGAATAAGGCCCTGGTGGAGAGGGATAGGCTTCAGAGCAGGGTTTTTAGCCAGTTTCGCCCGAACCCTAAGGACAGAAAACTCCAGGGAAGAAAGCAAATAAAACTGAAAACTAATTTTAGCATTGCGATGGAAATGATTTAACAGGGGGAGACGGTAATTATAAAACCTAGTAAAGCGGCCCTCGAGGGTAAAGTATTTCATGAGGATGAAACAAATAGCGTCCCATGGCTCTAGCAGCTTGGCTCTGTCAAAACTGCCCTGGTAAGGGACCAATTCTTCACCATCTCCGAGGAACAGTTGTTGGCTGGAGAGGTCCGCAATTTTAGTTTTGCGTTGCATCTTCAAGCCCTAGGTAGACATACTAGTAGCCATAGCTATTACTCTTTCAGAAACTTCAAATCTGATGCCACCCACCGAAACCCATCGATTCTGCCAAGACCGCGCAAACTATTCAGAAAGAGCTTCATTATAACCATTAAGCCTCTCTAAATAGGGGCCAATCCCACCCTCCTTGCAGTAATGTCAAGCAACCAAATTGTCCCTAAATTCACAGCACGAGACAGGTTCAGTTCTAATTCTGTCACCCCCCATAGTGGTATGACAGCGCATTCCACAGAAACCCCCAGACTCCTCAGTAGTCTTAACAAGGGAATTACAATCATTAACAAGGTAGATAATGTGGGTAATAACATCACACACAATCTCATAATAATGGGAGACCTTACAGACACCAATCCCATGCTTAACCATAATTACGTGGCACAAGCCATGATGATCTGGCCATCCGCTCACCTTATGAGAAAGAGGAGCAGATTTGACAGTAGGAAAAGTACAAAAGGACGTGTACTTCAAGGGACACGTCAGCCCCTTCCCAAGAAACTGATAGTATGAGCTGTCTTTCGAACACATCAGCCGCCTCAAGACTCAGCCACGTCTTTAAGAATAATATTCTTAATATTCAAAGGAAGGTAATCAAATTGGCACCAAACCCTCCAATTTGAATAGCGCTGTCCGAGTTCAGCACAAGCGTCTGCCACGCCATTGCCCTCACGGTAAATATGTGAGATATTCACATTTATAAACCTCTGCAAGAGAAACTGAATATCTCTGATAATGTCTTTCAACTGAATACCAACATTCGATTTATTAGTTATGGCATCAATGACCATTTTAGAATCTCCTTGAATCTCCAAACTCTGAATACAAAGGGATATGGCCAATTTAAGCCCCCAAAGAAGAGCCATAGCCTCAGCATAGTTATTGTTGTGACAACCCAGACCTCCAGCATAGACAGCAAACATCCACCCTCTATCATCACGGATGATCCCTCCCCCACTAGTTGTACCATTAAGCTTAGAGGCCCCATCAAAATTGAGTTTCATCCATTTAGAAATCGGAGGCTGTCATTTTGTGTGAAGTCTCTGCAACAGTTTAGTATTGTTATAAGCTAGAATATGATTGAGAACCTTCCAGTTAACCACAATTTGTTCTTCCTCCGGAGTTAGAGGTTTCTCCGCAGTGCGGATATGGGCCGAAGTAACACTCTCCACAAGAGTCTTCATAAAAGTATGAGAGACCTGAGAGACCTCTTGCGCAGTATCCCTAAAGATCCGATGGTTGCGCTCTTTCCACAAAGTCCAACTCAAACACGGCAGAGTCTGATTCCATAACTCAACGAGCCAGGGATGGGAGAAGGGAGGATACCAATTGTTAATAACTTCTAGGATATCATAGTTGCAAGCCCACTGAATACCAAAATTGATGAGGATAAGGCTCCAAATATCTTGAGCAAAGTTACAATGAAAAAACAAATGAGAAACCATTTCCTCCTGTTCACAGCATAGACAGCATCTGTTGACCAAGGTGAAACCTCTCTTCTGCAAATTATCTTGGGTCAGAATTTTGTTATGAACAGAGGCCCAACAAAACATGTTAATTTTTGGGATCAGTTTGTGGTTCCAGACTTTTCTCCATATCTCCTTTCGATGAAGCTCAGGGACCAATAAGTGATAGGCAGACTTAACAGAGAATCGACCATTCTTATCCAGCCACCAAAATTGCTCATCTTCATGAGGGAAGAGGGGAATTCTAACTTCCTGAATCAACTTTTGAACCAACTGAGCTTTAGGAGCAAGGTCGGGGTGATGGGGACAGCAATCCAACAAATTCCTCTAGCTCCTGTGACCATTATTGTTGGATATATAATCACTGACCTTATGGCCAAAAAACTAAGTAGCAATGCCAGCAATCGCACCCATATCTCTTTGAGAGATGAGAGCCTTGTCGTTAAGCCAAATATCAGTCAAAAACTTGATACCCATGCCATTTCCTAGCTTCCATCGGAGCCCTTGCATGAGTAGATTTCTAGATTGCAACATTTTGTTCCAAATGACCGATCCCTTAGGAAGACCTTCTTGTTGGAGGAAGTTAGACCAATCAGTGACATGCAAATATTTGGCTTGTATGATTTCTCCCCAATCTTTCTGATGGTGGATCAAATTCTAGTTAATTTTGGAGAGCAGGGCTTTGTTCATATTCCGTATGTTGCGGATATTGAGACCTCCATGGGATTTAGGAAGACAAACTTTATCCCAGCTGACCAGGGACATCCGTTGTTTATCTTCAGCTCCCGTCCATAAAAAATTTCTTTGAATCTGTTCCAACTTAGCAGCAAAAGAAGTAGGAATTTTGAAAAGAGAAAGGAAATAGGTGGGAATACCTTGCAAGGAAGCCCGAAGAAGCTGCAACTTACCAGCACTGCTGAGGACTTTCCCCTTCCAACCAATCCATTTCCGTTGGGTTCATTCCAAAAGGCTATTCCAAAAATTTGGGGAAACTTCTTTAACCGTAAAGGGAAGACCCAGATAGATAGCAGGAAGAACATCTTCAGCATAATCAAGGATATGGATAATCTTTTGACAGAGAGAAGTGGGAGTATTAAAAAAATACACATTACTCTTTTGGAAATTAATGCTTTGCCCAGAAGCAAGGGCATAGAGGTTTAAAATATTCTTCCATCTCTGAGCTTCAATCACCGAAGAGGTGCCAAAGAGAAGGGTATCATCAACAAATTACTGCACAGACATAGGGGCAAGGGAGGAAGCAGGTTTAATGCCCACAAGGTGTTTAGAGACCATGTTAGATTGAATGAATCTCCCAAGAGCCTTAGCCATCATGATAAACAAGTAAGGAGAAAGGGGATCCCCCTACCTAAGACTGCGCGAGGAGGAGAAAAAACCCAGAGGAATCCCATTAATCAATATAGAAAATTTGGCAGAAGAGACAGCCGTCCAGATGAGGAGATGAATTTTGTCATTAAACCCAAATTTTCTAAGAACTTGAAACAGAAAATCCCAAGAAACCCTATCATAGGCTTTAGAAATATCCAACTTAAGGGCCATACCCGGCAGTCTGCTCTTCTCCATGGAATGAATAGTTTCATGGGTGGAGATCATAGCATCCAAAATTTGGCACCCATGAATGAAGCCTTTTTGAGAAGGAGAGATGATTTTGTCAAGAAAAGGTTGAAGTCTCATGACAAGGACTTTGGTACAAAGCTTATAGACAGTATTACACAAACTGATAGGGCGAAAATCAGAAAGATTGGTAGGTTTCAACTTTTTAGGGACAAGGACAAGAAAGGTGTTATTGAGATGCTTTAAGAGCTTACCAATTTTTAAAAAATCTCGCACCGCCGTAGTGAGATCAGCCCCCACAATATCCTAGTAATCCTGAAAAAAGATAGGAGGGAAGCCATCCGAACCTGGAGCTTTAAAAGAACCCATAGAGAATAAAACAGCACGAACCTCCTCCTCAGAAATAGGCCTTAGTATTTCCCTATTGTCGTCCTCAGTTATAAGAGAGGGTATATTGTCAATAAACTGCTTAGTAGCCCTGTCATTATCAACACCAGTGGCCAGTTCAGTCAATAAGTTCTGAAAAAATAACATAGCTTGTTCCCCAATCTCATTGTCCTCAGTGATAACATCCCCATTGTCTAGACACAGTTTAGTGGTGGAGTTAGCCTTCCTATGTTTCATGGCAGAAATATGGAAAAAGGCAGTATTGCGATCTCCCTCCTTAAGCCACTGAACCTAGGATTTTTGCTTCCAAAAGACCTCTTCATGGCCCATAAGATTCTTCCATTCTGAAATCAGGTCATGTTCTTGCTGAGAAGTATCTTCAGACACATCACCTTGAGCAATCCGCTGCTGAATATCCTCAACTTTTCCAGCTAAGGATTTCTTCTGCCAAAATACATGACCAAAACTGAGTCTATTCCATCCTCGAACCTCCTGTTTAACATGCAGCAGCTTCTTAGCTAATCTGAACATCGGAGTACCCTGAATAAAAATTTGCCACCATTGGGTCACCAGTTGCCTGAAATCCTTATGTTTAATCCACATGGCTTCAAATCTGAAAGGGAAAGGACCCCGATGACATGAATCATGCCAATGGAGGAAAATAGGGCAATGATCAGATATGGTTCACAGAAAAGCCTGCAATTGCATCTTATGATGAGTGTCCCAGTTACTCAAGATAAGAACCCTGTCTAATTTAACCTGGATCAAATGGTCCCCACGTCTCCTGTTGGACCAGGTAAAAATCTAATTTTGAAGCTCCACATCAAGTAGTCCCCAATCATTAATAAACTCAGCAAAATCAAACATGCTATTAGAGTAATCAAGGTTCCCACCATATTTCTCAGAAGGATACAAAGGAGTATTGAAGTCACCAGCCAACATCCATTTGGAACACGGAGCCTTGGTCAGGGTATTACTCAAATCCATCCATAAAGACTGTCTCTGAGCTCTGGTGTTAGGAGCATAAATATTGATGAGATACCAGTTGAAAGATGGTAAGGAGAAATTGGTAACCAGGAAATGCTTGTCAGAAGCCACAAAGGAGCCCTGAAATTTCATACCATTCCACATAGTAACAATCCCGCCAGAAGCCCCAATAGTAGGACTAATACAAAACTCGGCCTTAGGCCATATGTAATCAACAATTTTCTTAAAGTTTTCCTCAGTCATCTTGACCTCCTGCAGAAGCAAAATGTCTAACTTATTATCCAAAATACAGTTTTTGACCTCGAACTGTTTTGAAGGGCTATTAAAACCCCTCAGATTCTAGGATAAGATCCTCATTTTAAAGGTTTGAGGGAGGAGACCTCCAGAGTTTTCTACTTACCAGAAGCAATTTCCTTAGCAATCTCTCTTTGCCGAGTTTCCCGAAGGGTTGGTCACCCTTGTTTTGAGTCAGTGCCCACATCAGCAGTCTTCTTTCCTTTACGAGTCTTCCTCTTAGGGGTAATCCAGCCTTCAGGATCATTCCCACTACCACTGGGGCCAATGTCAACTGTCAGGGAAGGATCAGCATCATCAACTTCCCGCACAGGGTTCCTGGTTGACTCAAGGTCATTAGCATCTAGGGGAACAGTAGAGGAAGCCTGTAGATCAAGGGCTTTATCATCTTCAACAACCTCATTGATCAAATGATCCTGTATTTCGCCCTCCTCACATCCAGAAGAATGTTGTCAGACCGTCTAACTAACAGTGTCAAAAACCTCATTCCGACCACCTATTTCCAGAAGTTGTTCAGCATTCTCCTCCAACAAAGCAGTATCCTTATGGGTCGCAGCCGTCGGGCTTGTCTTGTCCTTAGCCTGTTCAAGATGGTCTTCTAGGAAAGCATTTTCCGCATTACCCCCCATTCCCTGATGGTCAGGGGTAACAGCTGTTTGAGAGTGGTCCTCAACCTCATTATGGGATTCAGTCTGCCAACCCGTGGGCTTAGTTTTACATTGAGTCATTATGTGGCCCTTCTTCTTGCATATTTGACAGAAGGTGGTGGCATTTTCATAAAGGATTGGCTGAGTCCATACCCCATATTTGGAATTTAACACAATGGACATAGGAAGGGTTCGGTTTATCTCCACATTGACACAAAAACGAGCAAAAACACAGCGGGATTGAGTACGGGTAGTATGGTCCATAGTAACAAACTGGCCAAAAGAGTTACCAATAGCAGAAAAAATCTTTTCATCCCAGAATTCTAAGGGAAACCCAGGTAAACGAACCCAAACAGGAGCAAATTTATTAAGATCCGAGCTAGGGTCGAACCCAGGTTTCCATTGGCATAAAGCAAGCGAGTGCGACCCATAAAGCCAGGGTCCCCCAGCAAGAGTAGCAATCATATCCTCCCTACTGGTAAATTTAAACAGGAATACTCCTCTTGCCATAGCAATGACCGAAACACTACCCTTAACTCTCCACCGAGAGGAAACCCATTCATGGACCATCTCAATATTGGGACGAAAGGAAAAGAATTTACCTACCAGAGCAAGATCCATGTTTGCCACAATTTCTTCAACCAAACCATCCGGAATAACCAGAGCCGTGCCATCTGTAGAAACTTTCTGGACAGGCATACCTGCCATGCATTTAGAAGACCCCAGCGGTTCCCCTGTTACTGCTCGTTTCCATCTGTTAGACGAGGCGTCCGCCATCACAGCCCCAGAGGTGCTGCCCAAGGCAGCTGCCTCCATTGACACCAAAAACAGTCAAAGATAAAACCCTAGAAAACCCTAAACAACCATAGAAAGCAGTCTTTGAGAGATTCTGATTGAATACTAGGTATTGGTGTTCTTGTTTCAACAAAAAAGAAGTTAATTTGGACACATAAAGAAAAATTTATGTTGTATCGTATAAATTTATGTCTGAATTATAATTAATCTCACTTGAAAAATTAATTTAAAAAAATGCAACAAAAAATTATAAAAAATATCTGTGCACTAGATATTGGTGTACAAATCTATGTTTAAAAATTTATATTTTTTTCCTTTCTATAAAAAAAGTTATGTTGTATCGTATAAACGTCACTTTTTTAAAATGCTATTGACTATCAAAAATAAGTTATTAAAAAGTTATGTAAAAATATCACAAATTATTTCTTAAATTTTTTAAAAAATACATTTAGACTC
Organism: Cunninghamia lanceolata; assembly: GCA_027924645.1. Taxonomy (NCBI): domain Eukaryota; kingdom Viridiplantae; phylum Streptophyta; class Pinopsida; order Cupressales; family Cupressaceae; genus Cunninghamia; species Cunninghamia lanceolata. The sequence continues at coordinate 10,353,528 of BSBN01000870.1, read as the reverse complement.
TACACACAAAATCTCAAAACTCACTAGTTCACATCATCTTCAAATTCTTAATGGATTAGTTGCTATAGGTGTTTAAAAGTAAAAAAATTAAAATTAAAAATGTTGATTTCAATGTCCCACTTTGACCAAAAAGTGGGACACGGTATTGTGGGTTGACCTACCGAGGTGATTCTTTCCCTTCATAAATCATGTCCCTCTTTCATCAAGTAATCCAAATAAGAATTTTAGGTCCATAGTTTTCAAATCACTCAAGTAAGATGAGAGATCAAAAAATAAAACGTGCAATAGGAATATATTTTATATATAGAAGTGATGGGGATGCAATACAAAAAATAAAGTGGCTTATATAATCCTTCTTAGATTTTATCATGCATCAAACACATGATTGCATAAGAAACTATTGAAACCACTTGAAACCAAACATTAACACACATAAACTATGAACATATGAAACTTTGTTTAAGTCCTTCAACAAACAAACACAATATAACAACCTAGAACACACTAAAAATTTTAGATCATAAAGACCACAAAAGGCAACACTATTCACCTAATACTTTTCTAAATGTTGTGAGAATAGAGACAAATTTAGGCTCATCAACCTAATTATTTATTGAAGTTTCTAAGCATGGAGATAAAGTTTTTCATGTTTGTTTCACTAACTTGAAAATTGTTGCTAGTCAACATGCTACTTATCTTTGTGATGTTACATTTGATTTGTGCTCCTTCTCCTTCTATCATTGTGAATCTAATTGCTTGAATGATATCCTCCTTGGTAAAATAACCATCCTCTTCATTTCTTCTCACTTCCACTCCCACCTTAAGCTCTAGTGCAAGCTTTGCATTTAACCCTTGCTCAAATTGCATTGGAAGAGTTATGAGAGGCACCCCAAACCTTAACCCTTCTGTCATTGAATTCCACCCACAATGGGTGAGAAAGGCACCTATAGAATGATGATTCAAAATGTGTAATTGTGGAGCCCACTTTGTCACTAGTAATCCCTTTTCCTATAAGATAATTTAAGGAATTAGAAGTGGTTTTAAAATACAACACATTATTGTTATTTTTCCAAGTGAAAACAACTATTGTCCTTTGTATATAATAAAATAGCATAATATTATTGGAGATATGAGGTTTATATATTGAGTCAATCTCTTAGAAATTCCAAAAAGGCCCATAAAGATTTCATAAATTATGTATGAAATGTTGAGACTTCCATATTTCATATTAAATAAAATTCTAGAAAGGTGTGTAAAGATTTCATATAGTGTTTATGAATCCATTTTTAAAAACATAAAATATGTAATTAGGAAAGAGGGCTCAATAGATGAATGAGCACCAAGAGTTGTACTGGTGTTATGCAACAAAGACATTTTTTTATTGTTTTACCCGTTAATTGTAAATTTAGCACTACTAGCAATTATGTTTGTACCTAAAAATGGACAAAAGACAACTATTTTTACAAGATACTTCAAATAAACAACCAATCAAATTTTGATAGATAAGGCAATTGATAATAAATGCCTTGATGCACATGTTTTAGTCTAACATTTTTTAATAGTTGTTCTCAGACAATTTAGTGAAGATGTAGTTGATTTGGCTACATCATTGATGTCCAAAATCCCAAACAATAGCCTCAAGATATTAACTCACATACATATGTATGTTGAAATTTTGTTGAAAATTTAACTTACCATTTAAAAGTGAGGGATACAAAATTAAGGTGGACATCTATAAGTCCTCTATCCTAACCAAAATGATTAAATCCTTAGAATCTAAGGTCTAGCTATTATTTAAAGGGTCAGCCCACAATACTGTGTCCCACTTTTTGGCCAAAGTGGGGCATTGAAATAAATATTTTTAACCAAATTTTCACTTTTTGACACCTATAGCAACTAATCTGTTAAAAATTTGAAGATGATTTGAACTAGTGATTTTTGAGATTTTGTGTGTAGATTCTAAATTGGTTTTTTTTAATTTAAGAAATAACTTGTGAATTTTTTTACATAACTTTTAATAACTTATTTTTTATAATTAACAACATTTTTAAAAAGTGATGTTTATATCATACATAACTTTTTCTTATAGAAAGAACAGAAATTATAAATTTATAAACATAGATTTGTAACAACAATATCTAGTGCAGAGATATTTTTCATAATTTTTTGTTGCATATATTTTTTAATTAATTTTTGAAGTGAGATTAATTAAAAATCAGACATAGCTTTATACCGTACAACATAACATTTTTTGTATGTATCCAAATTAACTTCTTTTTTTATTGAAACAAGGACATCAATACTTAGTGTGCAGATTTTTTTAGAATTTTCTTCTCTATTTTTATATTTTTCCACATGTCTGGAGTAGAGACCTTGATATTTGGTGAAAAACCTATGTTCATTAGAAAATATAAAATAAATATAATAATCAAATGAAATATATTCAATATCATACTTTTTGAAAAGCTTATACTAAGGGATACATACTTACAAAATAGAATTTCTAAATGACTTCATTTGATCCCCCAAAAGGTGAAGCAATATTCATTTTTGGTCAGCATTTTGATAGGTACAGATGAGACTCCATCAAGGGTTTGATTTAAGAATAGTGGGGTTGTTTCCTAGGGGGTTTGATCTAAGGGAGTTTTATCTAACCCTGTTCAATTAAATATTTTTAAATGGAACCCCTCAAGGCTTAAATCATTATTTTTTCTAAAAAATATGTGATTTCAAACAAAAACCAAGATGTCCCATAAATAGGACACACTATTATGGCAGCACCCTGAAGCTAAAGTTTTAACTATTAATTTAAATTAATATCTTTTGTCATATAATTTTTTTTTTGCTGAGTTTCATAAAACACTCAAAATTTTCAAACTATTAGATTTAAATGCATATTACTAAAACCTAAATACTTCAAAATCAAAACACTTAACACAAGTATATTTTGATATATATTACTAAAACATCAAAACTTTAACTTCCTTTTCATAAATACTTTAATCCATTTGTAATCCATTGCAATTATTTTTACATTTATCTATATAAAGAATTTCATTAAGTATCCAATGTTTTACCAAAAAGTAAAATATATATTTTTTAAATAATCATATTGGCATATAAGAAATTCTCCCTTGTTAGGTATGGTTGAGTAATTCATCGAGAGATATATAGGTTATAATGTCTGTCAACTAGTTCCATGATGATGGGATAGTGATGGGATGGAAAGATATTCACCATAGGGGATGTGTCATGATATATAAGTGGATGGGAAGTCACTTCACCTTCTATAGTATAATTCTCCATTCTTAACTGAAGGGAAATGGGATCTAGTTGGTTCTATCCATGCTATAAAAAGACCTATATAACTTTGATTGGGGCTTAACATTGTCATTCTACTAATGGCACAACTGCAATTGACTCAATTGCACTCTTGAAACCAAATTATATGGGTGAATTAGATACTCTCAACATGCTTGATTCAACAGGTTCAATGGATAGTATGGTTTAGTGTATCGGAAAGAATATCACTCCCCTATATACATAGATATAAAATACTACTACCAATGTATTAGAAGGTGGAGGGCCCTATAGAATGAACTATTGAGTTCTTTATAAATTTTAAATGAATATAGTAAGTCATTTAAAATTCTAGTGAATCTTGAAATTATAGTGATTTTCAAATTTCTCAAAGAAAGGAGGTACAAGAGCTAAGGATCACATGGAGCTAATACACTTAAACATTTGAGGACCAATTCAAATAGTAATACAGAAAGGAGAAAGGTATTTTATCACTTTAATCGATGGTTTTTTAAGAATGACATTTGTTTATTTTATTCAAAATAAATTAGAAGCATTAGAAATGTTTGAAATTTTCAAAGCCTCGGTGAGAAGTAGTTAGGAAAGCCTTTGAAAAGACTTAGATGTGATAATGGGGGTGAATATACCCCCAATGCTTTCAAAAGTTCTTGTGCAAAGGAAGAGATCTAGTTAGAGTACATTGTTCCTTGTTCACCACAACAAAATAGTGTTGCAAAAAGAAAGAATAGGACTCTAGTTGAAAGTGCTAGATGCATGGTTAAGAGTAGTGGTTTATCTAATGTTTTTTTGGGCTAAATAAATTTCTATAGCTATATATATACAAAACAGGCTACCAACTATTACATTGCATAGGAAGAGATCTTATGCATCATGGCATGGAAACAAGCCAAATGTCAAGGGTTTGAGAATTTTTGGTTTTTTGAAATATGAACACATACCAACTGAAGAACAACATAATCTAGATGACAAGAGAAAGAAAGGCATATTGATCAGTTACAACCTAGATTTAAAAGGATATAAAATATATGATCCCAAAATATGTGACCAGGGTTGATCATAAACAGAGTCTACTTAAATTTCTTAGGTTTGTTGATGATGAATACACACTCTCCCATGCTTTTATTTCTTAGACTAATTATATGTCAGAACTTTGGCATGCTAGACTTGAACATATAAAATATAGAAAATTGCAACACATGATTTGAATGGATATGGTTAGAGGATTAACAAAAATTTTAGCTTCTGAAGGTGTGTGTGTGAAGGATCTATGATAGGTAAACATCATCAAAATCCTTTTGATTCAATCAAAACATGGAGATTCAATCATCCACTACAACTCATTCATAGTGATTTATGTGAACTAGGTTATCCTTCACTTTCAGGCATCAGATATTTGAATTCTTTCAAGAGTTTAAGACATTAGTTGAAAACTAGAGTGGAAACAAAATTAAATGCTTAATGACAGATAATGGGGGTGAATATTGCAATTATGCATTTGAATCATTTTGTGAAAATTATGGTACTAAGGTGCAAAGAACATTCCTTATACTCCTCAACAAAATGGAGTGGTTGAATGAATGAATAAAACTCTTTTAGAAATGGCTCGTTATATGTTGCATTTTAAAATTTTGCATAATAAATTTTGGGGTTTGGTTGTTTCTTGTCTTGCACATATTGTGAATAGAATCCCCATCAAAGCCCTCACAAATATCACCCTTGAAGAAGCATGGAGTGGTAGAATACCTCACATTGGGTAGTTTAAAGTATTTGGGTGTATTGCTTGGGCACACATGCCTAAGGAAAAAAGGAAAAAATTAGAACCAAAGAGTCATAAGTGTTTGTTTATGGGTTATAGTGAAGAATCAAATGATTACAGGTTATATGATTCGGATTGGGGTGGTGATATAAATGATAAAAAAATTTACTTGTGGTTATGTTTTCCATCTTGGATCAGACCCTATTACATGGAGTAGTAAAAAACAAACAGCTACATCATTGTCTTCATGTGAAACATAATATAGAGCAGAAAAAGGAGTAGGAAAGGAAGTAGTTTGGATTCAGAATCTTTTATTTGAGTTACTTTTCTACAAAATTTTGCTACTACTTTGTATTTTGATAATCAAAGTACTATACAGGTTGCAAATAATCCAATTTTCCATGCTAAAACAAAGCATATTGAAATTGCTATTCACTATATTTAGGATCTTGTTCAAGCAACTATTGCCAATCTTCAATTTTGTTCAAGTGAAAAATAAACAACTGATATATTTACTAAGAGTATGACTGAAGCCAAATTCTTGAAATTGTGAGGAATGCTTGTCATGATCGAGGTGAACATTAAAGGGGCAGAGTAGTATAATGTTCCCCTCTCCTTTGTATCGTTTTTGTATTATCCTAGCTAATCGTAAGGGGGGATGTTAAGGAAAGTAAGATTTTCTAGGGAAAATACAAGTTTTTTATAAAATCTTCCATAAGCTAGAGTCTTCCATAAAACTGTCCAAGAAAAGAACATTCCAATTTTTTCCATAAAACTGTCAAAAAAAAAAAAGAACATTCCAGTTTTTAGAATAAAACAATAAAATACATAGTCCTTTTGAAAGCTAAAAGCTTCTAGATTTTAAAGATCTTATAACTATATATATGTGCCTATATAGACAGCTGCTGAACATGTATTTTTTTAATATTTTTCTTGTTCATTGAAACTCTGTAATATTTTTCTTATTCATTTAAACTCTGTTTTACCCTCTTTTTCCCTGTTTGTTACTGTTGTTCTGTTTTTATTGTTGTTTTTTGGGCCTGTTTTTACACAATGGATCGCTAGAATATCACACGCCCTATAGACACAGATATAAAAGACTACTGCCACTGTATTGCAACGAGGAGAGGCCATATAGAAGGAACTATTAAGTTCTTTATAGATTTTAATTGAATTTATACACACATGAAATTCTAGTGATCCTAGAATTATGGTGATTTTAAAAAAGATAGCGCCTAACATACCCTGATCTGATCTTGGAAGCCTTGCAGCAAGTCGTTTCCGGCAGGCAGAACCCAGAGGAATGATACGCTGCTCTCTTGCAGATCCATTGCAATTGCGGCGAGCTGCTGGTCGGTGAGAATGTACTCGCTGCCAAAAGACAACAACACCACCGAAGCAGCGGGCTGCCTGTCGAGCCACTGCAAGCAAATGTCATCAACGGGGAGTGGCGGGAGTCTAGGCATGAGTAGTCCAACAGGTAACACTGGCCGCTTCCCGAGGCTCTGCAAATACTCGACGTACACCCCTTCCAACTCCACACAGGTATTGCACGCCACTGCCCAACTTTCCCTCATGCTGATGCTGCAGCGGTCGACAACGCTAAGGCCACCTTTCTGCTTGTGAAATAGCTCCATGGCCCACCGCCCTTCGAACAACCGGCGCTGAATAATCGGTGAAGGGAATCCGGAAGGTGACACAGTCAGATCCTCGGCGGTTGGGTTTCCCGGTACGATGTCTAGCTGCCCTAGGGTAAAGCTGAGGCTGGCGACTCCCAGTATGAGGAAAAATATGGTGGGAATTGGATTGGGCAGCTTGGCAGCCACACGAGAAGCCCAGTACGGCATGAAATCGTGGATCACCAAGTCTGGTGACAGCTGTCGCAACAGGGCTTCGAAGGGCTTCTCCAGAAGATCCATGGCTTGGATAAGTAAAGATATTAGCAGAGCTCCTCCTCCTTCCTTGCCAACATCTGCTGCGGACTCTACGCCTGCTGGCAGCCCCTCAACGGAAGGCATCGCCAACTCCACCAGATCTATTAATCCCGGCGCATCCCCAATTTGAGGTTTAATTCGCTTAATATTTAGCGGGGTTGAGACAAAGAAAATTTGAAGACCATGAGTGGCCAGGCTTTTGGCAAGCTCCAGGAAGGGCGCTATGTGACCGTGGGCAAGCCACGGGATCATCACCACACGAAGCTCTCTCTGTTTTTCCTCCGCCATTGTTGATGCACACTACTTTCAGCGTCCGATGCGTTTTTTATTGACCATATTTTTGTTTAGTGGGTGCGTCACTGCTGACCTCCAAATTTACTCACTGCAAACTTCATCTTCCCTGTTCTAGCATCGCGTGAATGTCACTTTTATCATTCTCCGTCAGAAGAGGGAAGGTATTTGTCGTTAGTCATGAGGGGGCGTTATCATTCTCAACAAAGCCATTTTTAATGCATGCTTTCGCCCTCAACGGAATTACTCCAGTCCATTTACGGATCTTCTGTCAAATTTTTGTCAAACTTTGGTTCCCCACTCCCAGCGAATCGGGTAAAGGTGGAGTACCAATATATATTTTTTAATTTAAAAAATAATTTTAAATAATAATAAAACATCAAGATTTACATGTGAGAATTATAAATAATTATTGTCGGGCCTTAAATATAAATTTATAATGCAAGAGTTTCATTTTCCATTAAATATATTTCTTATTCTTGGCATTTATAAATTATTGGCAGCTAGAATTAGACTTGAAATTTGACGGAATTTGACGGTCACTCTTGCCTGTCATATAATTTTTTTATGACGGTTTGGTCATTTAACTACATTTCAAATGATGTTTTAAGAAAACTATAAGGTGTCAAAAAATGAGTGGATTTTTTTATATTGAAAGAATAGGTTACAAAAAAATAGTCTAAAGATTGAGCAACAATAACAACAAAGTCACAAAAAACTACAAGCAATAACACCAACAACTCCCAACCATTTCAGCAATTGAAAAGATGAAAGCGCCATAAAAAATTACAACCACCTAGTGTCATTTCAAGGTAGAAAGTCTATTTTTTTGTGGACATTGAATGCTATCTGTAATTTGCTATACCTGTTTGTATTTTTTAAAGATCTTTTTATGTGTTATTTTATTAATTTTTGTGTGATCTTTTAGACTAGACAGAGGAATGCAAAAGGGGTTTTCAGTTTTCTTGCAGTTTTGTTGCCAGAACATACAATATAGAGCATAGAGAGAAAACCCAGAAAATCTACAATAGATATAAAGAAACTATCAACTACCCAGATAGTAAAATGACCAATAATGAATTACCCATGTTTAGAAATGCAACTTGGTACAACAACCGAAAGTGACCAGCAAGTGGGTATGGTTGGAAATGCATCAAATCTCCACGAAATGATAAACAATGAACATCCAAGAGTTATCAGCTAGATATGAGGCTCGAACGCCCACAACAAGCAGATTCTAAAGTACCCACAAAGAGGAAGGGAGTCAAAATGCCCCACGTCACTCTTGGAGGTGTACAACCTTTATTGAGAGTGATGAACAACAACAATGCACACTCAAATAGCTCTGAAAATCCTCTGATATTAGTCTGCTACTGTAATCTCAGCTGGGCAACCCTTTATGAAGGAGAAATAGCAAGAAGGAAGCTCCAAACTACCTCAAGAAGTGGTACAACCTGCCTAGGAGAGGTACGACCAGCATATGCAATGTATATGAGTCATAAACTTTTGTTATTTCCTCTAAAATCTGCAACTCTTCAATACCATTAGCTGAAACAAATAACCTTCAGAACATAAAGCTATAACTCCTCAAATCTTATCAAATAAACTCCAATGAAGCACAAGAATGAATAGTGGATGTATCCATCATCAAAGCACCGTTGGAATAGTGGATGTATCCATCATCAAAGCACCGTTGGGTGGTATTGCACACCTGTAAAATGCTACTACTCAAGGAGGTTTTCATCTCCAAGAGCCTTTGGTTCAAATCCCTTCAAACCCTAGAGCCAAAGCTCCAAAACCCTAACAAGGGAAATCTCAAAGAGAGAAGAAAATAATAAACCAAGCATATCCAAATGAGAGCACTTTTCCTCCTTTTATACTTTTCCAATTGGGACTCTCTAAAATTCTCTTGCATATGAGATAAAACATGAGAGGGAAAATACATTTTAAAATATTATAATTCTCTTTAATTCTTTTCTCAACATCACCCTTAAAGTCCCCTCTTTTAAAACAACATTAAGTTGTTGAGCCTAGGCAACAAGGTCTAATATTAAATAATAATGTTTAATTTACAGACTTTAAAATGAAGGCCAAGATGTTGTCAAAAATCAATGATCTATAGCTCATTGGAAAAGTCTTGACAAGACAAATCCAAACCCACTCTCAAAATCCCAATCCAACCCCGAACCTGAGCTTACTAAAAATAGTAACGACCAAGAGAAAACTGAGCCAACACAGAGGGTGCCAACTAGACCCATAAACCATCTAATAACTCTGAGCTCAGTGCAATGTCTATGAGAGCAAACAGTTGACTATCGAATCACCCAATCAGCCCCAAACTGCCACTTATTAAACATAGTAGTGACCATCGGGGACCAAAGAGAACAAACCCAGAAAAACCTTTAAAGATTAATGACATGCAAGGACTTACTATAAATAGTAAGTATGGACAAGTTGTCTGAAAACTCTCTGGAAAGTGTCAACCAACTCCTCTAGATCACCTGAACACCCTGGTGCCATAGAAGTACTTCTCTGATTATGCTGTCACCAACCTAAAAAGTCAGCTCTGATTGAACTGCAAGAGAACCCGAAAATGGGGACATTACACTATCAAAAAGGACATACAGGCATATAAATTTATTTCTATTACGTAAATTGAAGTCGTAAGAAAATCATTAATTATAAATTGAAAAAAACACGAAGGATTTCTTTTTTCTTGAACCAAACACTCCAATACAATTCCCACTTACAAATTGCAATCATTCAAATGAAATTTCAGAAAGATAGAAAGCAATAAGTTTCACAAAATATTGGTTCTACCTTAAGAGCAGCCCATCCACTCGATAAACCAACTTGCCCTCCTTTTGAACTCTGAGAGAACTTTTAATCACCACACTATGCTTAGGACTTGACTTGTTCAATTGTATCACTACTGAGAACATTTCCAATTTGGCTCTAACATAAGCATCTTGGTGAGTTGATAGAAAGGTGACCTTAGCTAATTGAATGACAATGGAGGAAGTAGAAATAATTTTTTTTATCAAGTAACATATTAACAAGTATAGACAAAGCAAATATTTGTTTCTAAATTGATTTTTAAAAAATAAATAACAATAAATAACAAGTATAGACAAAGCAAAGTTTTGTTTCTAAATTAATTTTTAAAAATAAAAAATTAATACAACAAAGCAATGATTTGTTTCTAAATTGATTTTTAAAAATAAAAAAATAATAAAACAAAGCAAAGATTTGTTTTTAAATTGAGTTTTTAAATTTTATTGAATTCTTTGAAAATATTCTAATTACGCTGAGAGGCATTCTACACTCACAGCAATGGCTGAAAGATTCAAATTCCTGTAAACAATTAAGATTCAGATTCCATGTAAACAAAATTCATAAAATGTGTAAATTAAATGGTTGATGCTTCTCATTGAAAGAGAGATTTGGTATCAGAGAAGGGAGCAAAGGAAGTTGCAAGCACACAAACTAGTTAAAAAAGAATATATGGTGGAAGGGGAAAGAGGAAAGCACAAGTTAACATATGAAGAAAGGGAAAAATTTTACTAGGAGAATGTGATTAGAATGCATCAAAGACAATCTATGGATTGATAGATCTAATGGCTCAAATGATTGGTGGCACCATGGGTTCATAACATAAGGATACAATCCTGTGTAAACTTTTGATGATTTTAGTTGAAGGGTTCTAGACTCTTTTGAATGGAAAGATGAAGAAGAATATTCTAGAGAGATTGTGGGAGATAGACAATATAACTTGATGGAATCCTATGTTGTAGAAAATTTTGACATGTTGTAATCAAAATGTTTCTAATACTTGACCCATCTGTGCTTAAGAGAATGTAAGATTTGGCTACAGAAATACTGAAATAGCCACCCTATTAGAGATTGATGAATAATTGTAGGAGTGAGTGATGGGAGTTTACTTTTGTGTTGTCAATAAGACTTTTAGTTGTGTCAATTAAACCTAGTTAGGTTTCAATAAATCTCAATTAGGTGTCATGTTAGATACCTCTTTTGTAGGGAGTTGTTGAGCTCCTTTCCTATAATAAAATTGTAATCTCATTTATTGAATAAAGTAGAATAATTTGTGTAGTAGTTTTATTAACCAATTTGGTATCAGAGCTAGACTAGGCATGCATCCCTCATAGGAGCACCCAGGTAGATGAGAGGGTTGTGAGTAGTGTGTATTGGTCTCTACATCAAGCTGTTGTTGGTGCGATAAGCATGGAATCCACAGAGGAAGATAGTTGAATATTGTAGCAAGCCAATCCAATCAAATGAAGATCTGTCGTACTTGAGGAGTCAAGTGGGTGAAATTTTCTATAAGGAAATTTGCACCTGCATAGACAACAGTTGACCCAGGGTAAAAGCACAAAGTTGTGTCACACTTTTATAAAGGAAACGACCAACATTGATCCAACTTTTAAACTTGAATCACTAAAAAATGTCATATATGTTTTGAATTTTGAAATGATGTACACTAATAAAATATTTATTTTTTAGTATATTTTATGTTTGTATGTTTTGAAAATATTTAAAAAATTATTTGAATATAGTTTTTAATAAATTGACACTATAATTTACTTGCTGATAAAATACTAAAAAAAGAAGTTACATGAGACATCAATCTTTATATAGTAATTTTTTTTCTTCAATTTTTTGTGTGTATTTATAATTTGAAACTTTAGTGCATAGATATATTTTTCTAATTTTGATAAATATATATTTTTAAATAAATAATAAAATGTGTGTGTATTAAAATGTAGTTGTTTCCATTCGACGTCAACTTTCATATTAACTATTTATCTAAAATAGAAAAAAATTATACCATCTTGATATGGATTCTTTTATCTAGTGGATCATTTTTTAAAAAAAAATTTAATAAGTTTTGCTATTTTTCCTTGACATGGTAATCGACCTAATGTTTTGTGCTGATAACCTACTTTTAGTAAAAATAAAAAGGAAAATATAAATAATAATTAAACTATTAAAATATATATATTTTTAAAAACTAAACTTATCGATCTACAAAAGAGTATTTTTATATTTTTTTAAAAATGTTATTTACACGAGTAGAAGTTGTTGAAATATCAAGTTTTTCAAATAATTTTATTTTTTTGGTAAATTGGCCTCATAGTGGTGCTACATATGTCTTTACCCAACAATTTTAGTTGGAAAAGTTGTGGACATATCTAACTTAGCTAGAATGAATCTTGCAAGATCATACGTTTGACCAAAATTGATTTTTAGTTAGAAATACTTAAATTCACTTGTGCTGATAAGTTGGCTGAAAGTGTGACACAACTTTGTGCTTTTACCCCCCAGTTCTTCCACAAATTCATGAAAGGTGGTTATATCATCTCAGATCGACATGGAGCTCTATAATAGAGGGCAGCGACCAATAGGTGTAGAGTTTTTTTGAAGTGGCATGGAGAACATTGCTACTAGTATGGAGGCATTCTTTGTTGATTATATGACTTATTTGATTTTTTACAACCATGTGTTCTATTTGGGAGAGATTAAAGAGGGAGTTTTGTTGCTAATTCTCCTAGCTGCATGAAGAAGAAGATGAATTTATTCAACTACTTGTTGATATGACTGTTAGATGTTGATGGGATCATCAAAGCACATTTATAAAAGATTGTCAGAGGAAATATGGGTTCCTTGACATGCCTCCATTTATGGTGTTGGAGGAGGAGAGGTGCATGAGGTCTCATAGGAGCATGGGGTGTTCATGTGAGAGTTGAAAATATTTTCTTTTCTTCATTAAAGGGGAGTGTTAGAGATTAATGAATAATTGTAGGAGTGAGTGCTGGCAGTTTACTTTTGTGTTGTCAATAAGATTTCTAATTGTGTTAATTAAACATAGTTAGGTTTCAATAAATCTTAGTTAAGTGTCATGCTAGATACATGTTTTGTAGGGGGTTGTTGAGCTCCTTTCCTATAATAAAATTGTAATATCTTTTATTGAATAAAGTAGAATAATTCATCAAACAATTTTATTGTCCAATTCACCCAAGATCTAGAGGCCTGATGGAAAGCACAAATAAATATAATGGGAGAGTTCCCTTACCCATCACTTGATCTACCAAAAAAATAGATGTAGGAAATGATGACTAAATTATTTAATTATAATTTGATATAAATAAATACATGTTTCTTCACGAATAATAGATTATATATAAAATCTTAAATCATATTTATAATGTGAAATAAATGGATAAGTTGGTATGATTTAAATATTTTAAGATGTGATTGTGGTATTAAATAATATGATATTTCATAATTATTATGGGTGAATAGTGGGATGTTAATCATGTTTCTTTGATTGTTTATACTGTAGATGTATTTGATATATGTAATGACTATGCAAGTGTATATAGATCACTAGTGGGAGAATGGGAGAGACATCATGAACTCTAATCCATTCCACTTCACATGATCAAGTAATATGATTTGCCTACATGTAGAACCAATATAGATATTCATTTTCACCATGACCAGTTGAGACTCTATGTGTATAGTGGGATGTTAATCATTTTTCTTCGAATAGTTATACTATAGATGTATTTTATATATGTAATGAATATGCAAGTGTATATAGATCACTAGTGGGAGAATGGGAGACACATCAAGAACTCAAATCCATCCCACTTCACATGATGAAGTAATGTGATTTGCCTACATGTAAAACCAATATAGCCATTCATTTTGACCATGAGAGTTGAGACTCTATGTGTAATCCATGTGATTTCATAAGTAATCAGTCTATTTCTATGTATAATTGCATTTTTGTTCATTGTATGTGTTGAATAAAATATCAAGGGTATTTGTAGGCATATCAATTCCTAACACTATTGAAACTATGTTTAGACTCATGCATCATCCAATTATAATTTAGACTTGCTTTAAATTAAATTTTAGGTTATATGTATCTTAAAATATAGCCTTTATAAAGTACATTTGCTTAAAATAAAATTATAAGTTAAAATATAGAATTTTCCTAAATACAATCTATGCATGATTACCTTTAACTATAATTATGCATGGAAGAAAAACCATGCAATTGCTAAATAACTAGGCATTATTCACATTGAAAATATAGACAATTACAATTAGGAGCTAACAATCTATGGGCCATTAGACCACATTTGCTAATTCTCACTCTACTTGAAATTTTTTTCAAAACTCCATGCTTGGATCTAAGAATTGCAATAGAAAATTGTGGGGAACTCTAGCACATAAAACAAGGTCACCTCTATGCGAACAATCAATATGCCATCACATTAGGTCATTTTCATTCTTTCTACAACATCACCTATAAGAAATGATAAGGCTCACTACATAAACTAGGATTTTAGCCAAAAATATATGGTTGTCACTATGGCTTCGCACATGCCAAACTTGGAAAGAAGATTACACACATAATCTTAGAGAATACAATCTTATAGAGGTATCCATGGATTTAATGATTTCTCAATATTAAACCATTAAAGATGATAAAACTAGTCCTTTAAATAACATATGTCATAAAGCACCAATAATGACATGAGAAACTCCTTACTCAATCACCAAGAGAAAGGCTTCCATTCTTGAATCCTTCACATCATTAGAAATATAAAAAATACTTGTGCATGCATCAATCATCCCATTGGAACCAAGATGATTCTTTCCCTTCTAAAACCATGTCCCTCTTTTCTCAGGACATTCCAAGTAAGAATTTTAGGTCAACAGTTTTGAAATCACACAAGTAAGATGAAAGATTATAAAATAACACATGTAATAGTAATATATTGTAGAGATGGAAGCGATGGGATGAAATACAACAAAACAAAGTGGATTATATAAGCCTTCTTACATTTTCTCATGCATAAAACACATGATTACATACCAAACTATTGAAACCACTTACCAAACATTAGCACACATAAATTATCAACATATGAACCTTGGTTTAAGTCCTACAACAAACAAACACAATATAGCAATCTAATACACTAAGAATTTTAGATCATAAGGACAACAAAAGGAAACACTATTCACCTAATACTTTTCTAAATGTTGTGAGATTAGAGACAATTAGGCTCATCGACCTAATTATTTGTTGAAGGTTCTAAGCATGGAGACAAAGTTCCTCATGTTTCTTTCACTAACTTGGAAATTATTGCTAGTCAACATGCTACTTATCTTTTTGACATTACATTTGAAATTTGTGCTCCTTCTTCTTCTATCATTACAACTCTAATTGCTTTAATGATATCCTCCTTAGAAAAAGAGCCATCCTCTTCGTTTCTTCTAACTTCCACTCCCACCTTAAGCTCTTGTGCAAGCTTTGCATTTAGCCCTTTCTCAAATTGCATCTGAAGAGTTATGAGAGGCACCCCAAACCTTAACCCTTCTGTCAGAAAGGCACATATAGAAGGATGATTCAAAATGTGTAATTGTGGAGCCCACTTTGTCACTTGTAATCCCTTCTCCTATAAAATAATTTAAGGAATTAGAAGCGGTTTTCAGATACAACATATTATTTTTATTTTTCAAAGTAAAAATAACTATTGTGTTTTGTATATAAGGAAATAACATAAGATTAATGGAGATATGAGGTTTATATATTGAGTCAATCTCCTTGAAATTCTATAAGGTCCCATAAAGATTTTATAAATTATGTATGAAATGTTTAGACTTCCATATTTCATATTAATAATAATTCTAAAAGGGTGTGTAAAGATTCCATATAGTGTTTATGAATCCATTTAAAAACATAATATATGTAGGTAGGGAAGAAGACCTAGTAGATGAATGAGCACGAAGAGTTGCTATGGTGTTGCACAACAAAGACAATTTTTATAGTTTTACCCATTGAATGTAAAGTTTATCACTAGTAGCTATTATGTTTGTACCTAAAAATAGACAAAAAATATCTATTTCACAAGACACTTCAAATAAACTACCAATCAAATTGTTATAGATAATCCAACCAATAATAAATTTCTTGATGCACATGTTTTCATCTAACTTTTTTTAATAATTGTTTTCAGATAACTTAGCGAAGACGTAGTTGATGTGGTTGCATCATTGATGTCCATAACCCCAAACAATAGCTCCTCAAGTTGTTAACTCACATACATATGCATGGTGAAATTTTATTGAAAATTCAACTTACCATTTAAAAGTGTGAGGGATATAAAATTACGGTGAACATCTATAAATCCCCTCTCCTAACCAATTAAATCCTTAGAATATAAGGTCATAACTATTATTTGAAGCTAAAATTTTAACCCATAATTTAAATTAGTATATTTTGTCTTATAATTTTTTTTAGCTGAGTTTCATAAAACACTAAAAAATTTTAAACTATTAAATTTAAATAATATTACTAAGACCTAAATACTTCATAATCAAAACACTTAACAAAATTATATTAAAACTTTAACTTCCTTTCCATAAATACTTCCATCCAATTGTAATCTATTTCAATTATTTTTACATTTATCTATATAAAGATTTCATTAAGTATTCAATGTTCTATAAGAAAGTTATATATATATATATATATATATATATATATATATATATATATATATATATATATATATATAGGCATACAAGCTTTTTTCCCCTGGTCAGGGAGTTGGTTGAGTACACGATCGAGAGATATATAGATTATAATGTCGGTCAACTCGTTCCATGATAAATGGGATAGTGATGGGATGGAAAGATATTTGCCATAGGGGCCGTGTCATGAGACAGAAGTGGATGGAAAGTCACCCCACCTTCTATGGTATAATTCTCCATTCTCGACTGAAGTGAAATGGGATCTATTTGGTTCCGTGATAGTCCGACTTTGGCAGGTTTAGTGATAGTCCGACTTGAATTCCAAAGTGTTGGAATGTGAAGTCCAACCGACGCACCTTTTCAGGCGCTAATGTGCTTGTCTTGTGAATGTGAAGTCGAACCGACTAAAGAGAATTGAACATTATATATTCATTCATTCGTTCAGGCGTTGCAGGGTTTTGTTTTGGTGGAAAGAATATGGTGCCAGGTGAGGATACTGTGCGCAAGAAGAACCATCCGTGGCAGCAGACGCTCGACCAACGCAATCACTAGTCACAAGTGAAGAGAAGCGACAGAGGGCAATGCCTATGAGTCAGGTGAGACTACATATATTCTAATATTCAATTTTTATCATTGGGGATTTTATATTTCAGATTTAAGGGAACGGTTTTACAGATTTTATATGCTTAGGATATATTTAAAATAGTTTTGCCATGCTTAGGAATATGGCATTTAAGATATTTAAAGTCAATATGAGAATCAAAGAGATTAAAAGCAGCACAATCAAAATCTATGTCAAATAGATTCTTATCATTAATCAAGATATATTAGATAATAAGATATTCATTAGAACATTTGACATTGATTCAAGTAGCTGCAACGATTTGGCAAGATTTATATATTCATATACTATACACAAATAACATGGCTAAGTTTATTGTATGAAATGATACAGAAGGTATCACGAATCTTTATAAGGGCTGTCAAACTTATGTCCAAAGCATTCAGTGGTCCTCCCTTACAATTTCCAAGAATATTTGTTCATCTTATTAGAATATTTGTTCATCTTATTTGCTTAGTTTCTGAAATTCAATGCACTCGTTCATGTTAAAGACCACATGTGGGGCATTCTTATTAATGAGATCAGTGCTATGCAATTGCATGATATGATTGTCATGTTGTATTGCCATAATTTATATTTACATAAATGTAAATGTCTAGATTATAGTTACTAGATGACCTCACAAGCTTCCTTTTCAATACAAATGATGTTGCTCTTACAAATATATTCAGCTCTAGCACTAACATACCTTAATGGTCTTAGATGACATTCTCAACATGCAATCACATATTTATAGTCTTTTTTAGTTAAACACTAATAGAATGACTCTTGAAAAATATAAATGCGGATTGAGAGGGATATAAATATTTGTGCCTATTAATCATTTGATAGCACCTTATTACTAATATAATGTCCTTATATATTTACAATGAAGTCGATCAAATTTTGTTAATTCGTATGTCAACTTTCATATGAAATCTTGATCTTTTAATCATTGTCCCTTGTCATCCCTAAAATGTAGCCTTCTTCAAAAGCCATTTCAGAAACACATTGTCCAAGAAACTCAGTGGAACATAGTGGAAAGTCGATACAATAGCAACAGTACACACTATGGTACTTGCACCACTAATACACAAAACAATCCAATTAAGGTTGGGTAATGCCACCATGTACGCTGCAACATGGAAAGCCATAATGAAGCACTATTGCAACCCACAAAATGATGCAAATGAATTTTTTGACTCTTGCAGATATATGTGACACAGTGGACAAAATCATACAAACTGACAACAAAGTAAGCAAAGCCAGCATGTCTATGACAAACATATTCTTGGTCATAGACATGTTAGCTTTGCTTGCTTCGTTGTCAGTTTGTAAGATTTTGACCACTGTCGCATATATCTACAAGAGTCAACAAATTCATTTGCATCACCTTGTGGGTTGCAATAGTGTGCTTCGTTATGGCTTTCCATGTTGCAGCATACATGGTGGCATTACCCAACCTTAATTGGATTGTTTTGTGTATTGGTGGTGGAATTACCATAGTGTTGGTACTGTTGCTATTGTATCAATTTTCCACTATGTTCCACTGGGCTTCTTGGACAATCTGTTTCTTGAATGTTTTTTGTAGGCTATTTTTCAGGGGTGACACAGGACAATAATTAAAAGATCAAGATTTCTTATGAAAGTTGACATACAAATTAAAAAAATTTGAGCAACTTCATTTTTTAATATGTATAGACATTATATTAGTAACAAGGTTCTATCAAATGATTAATAGGCACAAATATTTATATCCCTCTCAATCTGTATTTATATTTTCAAGAGTCATTCTATTGGTGTTTAACTAAAAGGGCTATAAATGTGTGATTGCATGTTGAGAATGTCATCTACAATGAATTTAGACTAGTTTTCCTTGCAGCTCAATATTGAGGCACACTATTTTGCATAAATTGTTTAATTAGCATGGGGTTCACAAGTGGGACACACGTTCATGCTTCTACTCAAATATTTATGTTCATCACTCATTTGATAGCACCAATTGTTGAAAGGCACAAGACAACTGAGAGGGGGTGAATTAGTTGTATCAAAACTTAATCTTCTCTACATAGTATCATTTTCACATTCACTTAATTTAACAAAAACATAATGAAACCATAAACACATCAACACATCAACACCAAATTTTTACGTGAAAAACCCTAAACAAGGAAAAACCATGGTGAGTGTTAGGTCACAATATAATGTAGTAACAATATCAAATATCAAAAGAGGCTCACTGCCAAAAGGGCTCACTACCCAAAAAAAAGGCTCACTTGCAAAGGGTGGCTCAGTGCCAGGGTTTGAACTGATATATTAGCATCTACACCATGCTTGAGTTTAGCTCATTGAAACATAATGTAACTCCTCTACTCTGCTCTACTTTTACAACTTACACTTTATCTTCACATCTTCACTTAATTATTCAATCACAAATTTATTACATACATTTATACCTATCATCAACCTTGGAATGTACATCAAGGTCAGCATTACATTTTGTAACCATTAGAACTATCTCCAAGGTCAGCATACATACATAAATCAAATTAGGACTAGACCTAAACAAACTTGTAGAGCAATTGAATGAAGGATAAACATATGATGGCTTAGCTTGGACCCAACTACATCTCCCCATGCTTGGACATGCTTCCACAATCTTCAATTCACCTTCATAACAAGTGTGACAAACCAAGTTGGCCAAAACTCATGTACATATCAAGAACACTTAGAAACATGCTTTCAAGATCTTCATTGTAGCTTGTAGATCAAACCCATGCCCTCAATACATTCTGGAGACATTTATGAACAACATAGAATCACTTGGGAGCCTACAAATCCAACCGCAACATATCTCACTTGAAAACAATTGATTGGGGCTCAACATTCTCATTCTATTGATGGCACAACTGTAATTGGTTCATCTTCACTGAACCAAATTAAATGGGTGAATCTAAGACTCTGAACATGCTAGATTCAATAGGTTCAATGGATATTATGGTTTAGTGTATCAGAAAGAATATCACTCCCCCTATATCATAAATATAAAATACTACTGCCAATGTATCAGAAGGAGAGCCCGATAGAATGAACTATTAAGTTCTTTAAAAATTTTAAATGAATTTAGACATTCAATTAAAATTTTATTGATCTTAAATTTATAGTGACTTTTAAAATTCTCAAAGAAAGGAGATGCAAGATGGAGCTAATACACTTAGACATTCAATTCAAATAGTAACATAGAAAGGAGCAAGGTGTTTTATCCCTTTAATTGATGATAAAATTGTAAAGAAGCATTAGAAATATTTCAAATTTTCAAAGCCTTGGTGAGAAGCAGTTGGGAAAACCACTGAAAACACTTAGATGTGATAATAAGGTGAGTATACCTCCAGTGCTTTCAAAAGTTCTTGTGCAAAGGAAGGGATCTAGTTAGAGTACATTGTTCCTTGTTCACCACAACAAAATAGTGTTGCAAATAGAAAGAATAGGACTCTAGTTGAAAGTGCTAGATGCATGGTTAAGAGTAGTGGTTTATCTAATGTTTTCTGGGCTAAAACAATTTCTACATCTATATGTGCACAAAATAGGCTACCAACCATTGCATTGCATAAGAGGACATCTAATGAATCATGGAATGGAAACAAGCCAAATGTCAAGTGTTTGAGAATTTTTGGTTGTTTTGAATACGAACACATACCAAATGAAGAAGAAAATAATCTAGATGACAAGAATGAGAAAGGCATAATGGTTGGTTATTTTACCTAGATTTAAAAGAATATAAAATATATGATCCCAAAACACATGAGATTCTAATAAGGATAGATGCCATTTTTATGAAGATTTAGTTTTGTATAACCCAATAGTGGTGGAGAATGTGAGGTTACAAAATGGGAAATTTTGATCACATATAAAGAAGAACTAGAGCATCAAGATTCTACTCCACTTGGACTAGTCAAAACACCTAAACCTACAACTATACAACATGTAGAACCTATTCAAAAGTAGCTAGAAATTCAAAGATCAACAAGAGTAAGAAAACCCACACAAAAGGCATAAGAATCATAGGCACTTGATGTAGAAGTTGATGACCACCCAGAGTTCAAGAAGCACTTGACAATGATTGTGCTATAGACTAGAGGCATGCAATGGATGTTGAATATGAATCACTCATAAAAAAAATAGACTTGGGAAATCACAGGGTTTTCACTTAGAAGGAGAATAGTTGGGTGCATGTGGTTGTTCAAACAAAAGTATAATATATATGGATTGATTAAATGCTAAAAGGCTTAGCTAGTGGTAAAAGGATACACCCAAATTGTAGGTTTGGATTGTCATTACCCCTTATCACCCGTAGTCAAGATAAAATCCATCAAAGTTTTGTTAGCAATTGCAACATCCTTACATCTTCATGTACACTAGTTGGATGTAAAAACATAATTTTTAAATGGCTTCTTAAAGGAAGAGATTTATATGGAACAACCAGAAGGCTACATACAAGAAGGAAAGGAGTAGTTTGTATGCAAGCTTCATAAGACTTTGTATGGATTGAAACAATCCTCAAGAGCATGATATAAATGTATTGATGGATTTCTCCAAAATGAAGGATATGTTAGTTGCAATGTTGATTCGAATGTCTACATCAAGAATTTTATGAGTCAATGATATGTTTAGCTCTATATGTTGATGACACCATCATTATGAGTAGTTATCTAAAGATGTTAGACTTTTTTAGGTCTCAATTAGCTATAGATTTTGAGATGATCAATCATGGTGAAATCAACTATTTCTTGGGTATTTGAATTTTTAGAGATAGGAAGAAGAGGAAAATCCTTCTTAATAAAGAGAGGTACAGAACCTGAATATTTTCAAGAAATTTGGAATGTAAAATTGCAAGTTAGTAAGAACTATAATGGAAACAAGTAAGAAACTTTAATTAGAAATGTGTCCCAAAACATAAGTAGACTATATGAGTATAGTTCCATATCAAAATGTTGTTGGGAGCTTAATGTATGCAGTGGTTTCTAGTAGACCTGATATTGCACATGTAAGCATTATAAGTCAATTTTGTAGAAATCATGGACCACAACATTGGACAATAGTCAAAATATTGTTTATATATCTTCAAGCAACAACCAATCATTGAATTACATTTAGTGGGAGTTAAAAATAAATTTTGAAGGTTATAGGCTATTGTGATGTAGATTGGGAAAGAGATATTGATAGCAAGAGATCAACTTTAGGATGTTATTTCCTCCTTAGTGGAGGTGTATCTTTGTGGGCAAGTAAGAAATAATTGGGAGTTCCTCTTTTGAGTCAAAAAGTAAAGTACATATCAACATGTCAAGCAACAAAGGAATCAATATGGTTGAGAACATTATTCTAGATTATTAGGTTTGAACAAAACCAATCAACAATATTGAAGTGTGTTGGCCAAGGTTGCATTTCCATGATGAAGCATTCAAAGTATCATGGGAAAGCTAAGCACATAGGAATTCAACATCATTTCATTCATGAACAAATTGAGAAGAACATTGTACACAGGGAGTATTATGCAACTAAAAAAATGGTGGTAGATGCAATGACAAAGGCACTACCGAGAAACAAGTTCTAGTTTTGTGAGGAAGGACTAAATGTACTATTACTTGACTAAGAAATATTTAGCTAAGTGAGAGTGTTCTAAGAGATGCAATTTAATAGCCATATATTTAGGGTTTTAATTGTTTAAGGTTTTTTATTTAATAAGAGATAATGCATTGAATAGCTATGCAAGTGTTGTTAGGAATAGGTTAGCTATAAGTTAGTAAGTAAAATTAGGACAATTGGATTGAGTCTTTTAGGAAGACGACCCCATTTTTGTATATATGTATGCAACTTTGCTTTTAGTTAATGTTACCATTTTTTGACCATAGCTCAAAACTTGGTTGAGAAGATATAACATTTTCATTTGTCAATGAGGTTTGATTTACTTCTGTTATGAGTAAGTTACATAATTATTATGTTTTCAATGATAAATACAGTTTAGTTGTTCAGGAAAGAAAGAGAAGTTTTAGATCAATCATTGCATTGTAGAGCAATAAAATAAAATAAGTATTCATTCATCACAATGGTTATTTATTTACAAGTTTGAATACATAAAGGAATAAGCATTGCATTGAAGGAAATCATGACATGTCAGATGTCCCACACAAGCCATGGGTTATAGATGAACTCATGCAAATATAAACAAAATAATATGCATCTAATGAAGGAGAAAGGAAAGACATAGCCATCATTGCTTTGTTTTGTCAATCTTCATAGTAGCCTCCAGTCTTGCTCCCAACCTTGGCATGTACCTAAAAAATGTGGGAAGGGTCCCATTAGAAGCTTCAGTTATGAAAATCCTTTATCCATCAGAAGAGGCATAATACTTTGATTATAGTGCATTGATCAAATGAACATCATCCATATGAAGAAGGAACTGAAAGAGAAAGAACTATGGAGCATCATTATTTTATTCTAATCTGTTTGTTTCATGGGCAAGTATAGGACAAGTCATGTAGCTGATTGAAGACATTCAACATGTGGTGTCAAGTGGGCTCCCATAAGGGTTGAGCACAACATGTTGCTTCCCCTTGATCTTAGAAGGGATGAATAGAAAAGAGAAAAATCATTGATCACATTCACATGACAAGCTGAAGGAATAATAAAAGCAATCATATACATCAATTTTTGTTTCAAGACATAATCATGAGTAGAGTTCATGGAATGAAATGCAACCATGAACATGAGTAGAATTGATAAAGGACAACATTTAATGCATATAACAACTGATGTCATTGCTCCAACTATCATGAAAATGATATTCTGAGGTACTTTATTATCATATATTTCATAATGAATCTTAGAAATATCAGAAATAGTTTTTTTTTTATGCATAGTTTGAACAAACTGAAATAAAGTGCAAGAAGACAACCAATAAGAGAAAATATGTGATGTCATGTCACTTCCATCTTGATCTTGTGTCATGAACCTATCAAAATAAATGAATAGCATATACATGGAGTACCAAAGTCATCTCTTTCTAGATCTATAGTGAAATAGATTGCACTATTGATCAAAGGTGTTATCATGTTGAGTTTGACTTGTCAAAACATCTACAGGTTTCATTAATTACATTTTCATGACTAAAGCAGCCAATGAAGGATTCCATTTCATGTGTGGCATATGCATTAAATGATAAGATAGAGGAGCAATATCATGTGCTGCTACAGGAGCACCAATCAAGTCATGCTACAGTTATAGAGTGAGCTAACTGAAACTTTCAAATAAATATATAAAGATCATATAATAGCCAAGATGCTATGAGGAAGTATCATGAACTATATGTAAACGATGCTATGGTGTCATCATTTAGTAATGATACCATATTTTGTTCAAAGACATCAAAATAACTATGCTACAGTGACAATAGTATGTGAATGCTCATAAGCATCAACAAGATGTCATATATTGCAGATCAATAGGTATCTTGTTGTAGAGATCAATGACGATCCAACTGTTACAATGTTACATCTGTCATCATATAGAAAGAAGGAACTATTGTCATGCATGATGATAGAGAAATGAATGCAAAGTATGTCTACCAGAACTACAGAAAGATCATACAAATGCAAAGTCCATGAATCGCTGAAAGTTATACATCAGGCAAAAACACAAACAACAGGCAGAAATACTACAGGTATTATCAAAATGTAAATGATACAGTGCCATGTTTAAGACATGAGAGAAGAATATCATGTGCAATATATGCTACAGGAGGAGTATTTTGTGCTCAAAAAGATAAACTTTTGTTTTAGTTTCGAAACTCTTGGTTCATACAGTGAAAAGAAGGTTGTAGACAAGAATCTAAGCTAAGGCCGTAACATATAAGGCCATTCTTGTTCATTTTTCAAGATACCCATGTCGAGTTTTCAAACCCTAACATCTTTTTCAGTAGAAAGAAAGAAGGATGGTAAAATAAAGTGTCTATGCCAAGGTCGTAGCAAATAATGGCATTATATACAGTAAAAAGTGAAACCCTTGTCAAAGCTTCGAAGACCTTTCTTTCGCAGATACAGTCGAACAAAAACATGTATGGAGTGTCTATAGGTGTTGCCGTGCCAGAGAATAGCTTCTAACTAATAGTAAATTGAAACCCTCATTTTATTTTTGCATATGCAATGATGGAAAAAGCCCACAACAAAGAGAGAACAAGGAGCTCACTGTTTAGTTGCCATGGAGGAAAAAGAGCTTGGCCGCGGCCTCCCTTGAGGAGATATCATTTTTTTATAGTTGCAAAGGTCAAACAAAGAAAGAAATCAAAGAATGTCAAATATTCCATTGAGTGAAAGAGCCACAACTTTTGAAACAACCAGCCATAGAAAATAGAAAATGATGAAAATGACAGTCGAAGGTTGCACATACCATACCTATAATACTTCTGCTTGGCATTTTACTTAGAGAATGGTGAGATTTTTGACCACAAAAGCCATTGAATGGAGGAAAAACTAGGGAGTCACAAACCCCAAGTCAGTGGCATGAGAGTTGTAGAGCAGATAACAAGAGCAAACAACAAATGAAAATGCCTAACTTTTAGGGTTTGTATCATCATTTTGTTCAATAGTGTTTTACTCTTCATTTTTGACCTTGCAAATACAACATAATTGCTTTATCCAAATGGTATGATGGTCAACACTTGCAATCAATGGTGCCTAGTAATCATGGAGTGACAAAGCCAACAACATGTTGTATGTTATTTTGTTTAATAAAGTCAAAAGTGGATAGTAT
Organism: Cunninghamia lanceolata; assembly: GCA_027924645.1. Taxonomy (NCBI): domain Eukaryota; kingdom Viridiplantae; phylum Streptophyta; class Pinopsida; order Cupressales; family Cupressaceae; genus Cunninghamia; species Cunninghamia lanceolata. The sequence goes on along the minus strand of BSBN01000870.1, from coordinate 10,327,247 downwards.
TATGGGCAAATAAGGCTTGTGCCTTTAGAACCTTTTCAAGGCCTTTATCTCCTATGTGGTCGACTCATGGCATGGTCTAAATGCCATAAGATTATGCATGTGGTCGAGAGTCATTGACCTTCCACTCTATACATTAATTATTAGTTTATTTCCTTCATATATTTCAAGTGCATAGGAAGGTTAAAGCAAAAAACAAATGAAGATATGAAAAGCATGCAAGGTAATGACATTATGAGAGGGGTCAAATTTGACATGATGGCACTTGTATGGGCAGTGAGGTGGCATTTTGCAAGGCACAAAGACAGAGATGAGGTGGCGGGAATTGACACATAGACATGCATTTGAGGGTTAGAGCCATGGTGTTAAGCCTTCAAGGCTTTGTTATTTTTTGCAAAATATATACTAATGTGTTCATCATCTTTTTATGATTTTTATAGAAAATCCATTGCAATATCTTGTAAAATATCTTAGGGAAATTATGAACCAGATATTATTTTATTTTTGCAAAAAATCATATCGAATAGGATATTGATTAAGCTACCATATAATGTAAAGTTAACTTTAAAGCAATGAAATTATAAATTGCTTTTAAAGTTTAACTATTTTTAGGTAGTTACTTTCTCTTGGGCAAACTGAGCAGGACCACCTAGACGATCAGTTTGGCAACATGATTTTTTAGTTTGGAGCTAGTTGAGGAGCTTTTATTTGTGCTTTTTTGAGTAGCTCGAAAATGGACTTGGGGTCTATTTTTAGCAACTTTTTCATCTTTCTTCTGAGGAGATCTTTTGGAGGCATTTATAGGAGGAAAATCTTAGTTTTTCTCAGTTAGTTGATACAAGCTTCTTCTCTCTTGTTCACAGGGTAGTTGTATACAAGCAGTTGGCTCACTTGTTTTTTACATGCATTGTACTCCTTCCAGTTCAGAATAGCAAATTTTTCTATTTCATCTACTTATGTGTTTTGTAGCCTTGATTTGATGTCCTATTGTGACAATTTCTTGTCCTTTATCATGTCTCAATGCTGTTAGATTGCATGTTTTCTACTAGTTGTAATTTGTGTTTGAAATAAACCTTATTACAAATTATTTAGGGATAGAATCTCATAGGTGATCTTGTGAAGGTTAAAGCTTGAAGGACCATTTGTGAGTGAAGTATTCATTTAGATTAAATCTTAGAGTTAGTTTTCCATTTCAATCATTTCTCTCATCCCTTTTCCCCTGTAAGTCATTAGATTAGGAAATTGTAAGAGAACCATCTCACTCTAGAGATTCATTCTCATTATAGGAGACCCACATCCGAGAATGATTCCATGTTTCAATAGGTAGCTAAATTTTTGCGAACTTAGCAAGGGTGCATACTTGATTGACAACAGTTAAAAAGGAAAATAATAAATGATAAATCTATTTTATTTTACACATTTACATTTAGTTTCATTTCCTCTCTATCATGCTTCAAATAACTAGGTCTCAAAAATTAGTGAAGGGAATATAGGTGGTGACATAGTCAAACCCTCAATAGTTGGGCTTCTTGGTGCAATATCTTGTTATCTTTCTTGAAAGTTGAAGCAAGCGACTCCCTATATGAGGAATAATATGGTGGTAATGGGATTGGGCAACTTGGAAGGAACATGAGGAGCATGGTGCTACACCAAATTATGGATCACCAAGTCTAGTGACATCTATTGCAACAATGCTTTGAAGGGATTCTCTAAAAGATTCCTGGCTTAGATGAGTAAATGTATTAGTAGATCTTCTCTTTTTTGGAAACATCTATTGTGGACTCTACATTTGCTAGTAGCCCCTCCACAGAGGGCATCACCAACTCCATTGTATCTATCCCTAGTGCATCCCACATTTGTGGTTTAATTTTCTTAATATTTAGCAAGGTTGACACAAAGAAAATTTTAAGACCATGGTTGGTTAGGCTTTTGCCAAGCTCTACAAATGGTGTTATGTGACCATGAGCAAGCCACAAAATATCACCACACAAAGCTCTTTGCTTTTGCTTTGCCATTGTTCATGCACCTCAAATTTCAACCAATAAAGGATAAGCACACCACTCTCACCATCTAATTTATTTATATTGACAAATTTTCCTGGTCATGGCACATTACACTTTTTCATTTTAATAAAATACCTACCTAGTTACTATTTTTGGTGGGCTCTATGCCATGATAGGAATTCTATTTTAATCGACACAACTTTAAAATAAAGTCAACTAACTAGTCAAACAAATATATTTTTGTCTAAAGTTTTGACAATATCTTTTAATATTTATGGCCTTTTGATTTTAATACATTTGATATGGGTTCTTTCACACCTTTTGTTTTTTAAAAAACAAAAAATATATTAATATTTTGGAAAATAGGAGTATGAGTTATGTTTCTCATATCTTATTGGTCTAAATTGAAAGAGGTAACAATTTAAAGTCTTCACTGAGAGATCTATTTTTTTATTAATTTTAATTCTTTATTTATAAAGATCAATGAAATGTAAGTATTTTTTCATTAGTTTTGTTTCACTAAAATTTAAAATTGTATGATAAATGTTGTGTCCTCAAGTGCCAACTCTTTCAATAATCTAATGTCATTGAAATGACATTATTTTGGTGAGGTGGAGGCATTCACCAATTTTTTCATTGCTTTTGTTTCACTAAACTTTAAACTTGTACAATAAATCGTGCATTGTCAGGTGCCAACTCTTTCAATAATCTTGATAGAATTGAAATGACATATTTTAGTGAGGTGGGGACATTCAGCAAAAGTATTAGGTACAAATTCATTAGAAGATTTACATACAAACCAAAAAATTCCATAATCAATACCCACCTATACTTAATAAAAATTAGAACGCTGCCATTCAATCCAAATCATTTCATATCATCTAAAAAAACCATAAAAATCACCTACAGTACAAATTCTAGTTCTAGATGATATGGAGAGGTGAGTAGCTTCTTGATTGTTTCCTCTATAGAAAAATACAGGTGACACTAAGGCCAATGTGTGCTTGCCTTGCTACTACGTCCTCATCTTTTTGTAGCAATCAACGTACAAGAGGAGGATAAGGGTTGTTTCATCTACTCACGTGAGCTCCGTAGGCCTAACCCCATTCTCTCTCCCTGTCAAAATTGACAGCTCTTCAACGACTCCTGCTATCTCACAACATGTTTTCTAGCAACATTCTTGAGTGGGTGGGGGCTTTACACATCCTGGAGCAGCTATCTCTCGGTAGGAACATCCTCCAGGGTTTGGTTCCCCATGTACTTGGCGGCTTACAGAAACTAACTAGACTGGAATTGTAGGGGAACTGTTTGAGTGACACTTAACTTTAGGGGAGGACATAGCATTAATTTCTTGGATGGTAGCGACAATTTGCTCTTCGATAATTTTGATCGGGGCTCAACAATTTCATTCTGGTGATGGGGAAACTATAACTAACTCATCTGCACTCAACAAAATCAGAAGGGAGAATCCAAGACGCTCAACATGCCCGACCTATTCAGCAGGTTCAATGGATGGTATGGTTCCTAGTATATCGGAAAGAATATCGCATGCCCTATATACATAGATATACAAGACTACTGCCACTATATCAGGATTGGGAGAGGCCCTGTTGGATAACTGATGCTAGAGACCTGCCTTTTGCATGCCCTCGTTGTTATGTTTAGTTTTTTATTTTTTAAGTCAGTTTTACTTAGTTGTTTTAGGAATCTCCCAATGATCTTTATTGCATGTAAAAAACATTCTATCATTAGTTTGTTTCTATTTTTTTTTTCATATAGTTCCCTTTGCTATAAAACAGTGTATTAAGCATTGTAGGTGTTTTTTTGGTGTTTTTCAACAGTAATAAAACGTTTCTTCTATGCGTGTATGTATTTTTTTAATTGTTTGTTCGTTTGTTTTTATCTGTGGTCATATTGGCTTTTAAAATCTTCATTTGGTATCAGAGTAAGTGATTTTGTTACAATATATTATCATGTCAAATTCCAACTCTTTGTCAATCCCAAAATTCAATGGATGTGATTATGATTACCGGTGCATCAAGATGATGACATTTTTTATAGGAAAAGATCTATGGGAAACTGTAGAAATAGGATATGGCGAGCCAGTTGATTGGAACATTCTTGTAGTGAATGATAGAACAACTAAGAAAGAGGCTAAGAAGAAGAATGCACATGCTTTATTTCACATTGAAATAGCTCTTGATAAGATCCCATTTCCAAGAATTGCATGTGCATAGGTAGCTAAAGATGCATGGAAGACTCTAAAAGAAGATTACCAAGGCAATGATCAAGTCAAAGTTGTGAAGTTGCAGACATTCAAATGAGAATTTGAAGATGTAAGAAGTTGAAAGTGTGAGTGATTATTGTGTAAGAGTAAAAGACGTGATCAATAAGATGGCTACTCTTGAAGAAATTATGAAGAATGAAGTTGTGATAAAAAAAAAGGTGTTAAGGTCTCTAAAACCAAGGTAGAACAATGTTGCCATCATTGAAGAAAGCAAGGATTTTACTTCCCTTCAATTCGATCACCTTGTTGGATCTCTCATGTCTCACATGAAGAAAGATTGAGAGATTCATCTAGAGAAAACTGTAATGAGAAGACTTTCTTCCAAAGTACAAATTACAAAGAATGAAGATGCTAGCACAAGCACCAAAAATAATCAAGGCAAAGGAAAAGGTGAAAATCAAGAATTCTTCAAGAGGAAACAAAGGACAAAGAGGTTGTCCAAGAGGAAGAAGTAGAGGAGGATTTGATAAGAGAAATATCCAATGTTATCACTGTAACATGTATGGTCATTTTGAAAGAGATTGTAGATTAAAATTAGGTAATAACAATTAAAATGTCAATTATGCTCGAGAGAGTGATGAGGCTTCTTCAAGTAATTTATTTTTATCTTATGGAAAAGCTGAAAATGGTGACAAAGATGTTTGGTATTTAGATTCAAGGTTCTCTAACCATATGTTGGGAATAAAAAGTTTTTTTCTAAAATTGATGAGAGTTTCAAATCCAAGATCAAGCTTGGTGATGAAAAAACATTGGAGGTTGATGCAAAAGTAGCTATGGTAGTCCATACTAAGGATGGTATGAAAAGTGTTCAAGAAATTTATTACACTTCACAGTTAAAGCATAATTAATTGAGTGTTGGGTAGTTGTGTGAGAAAAATTATAAGGTGGTATTTGAAAATCAACAATGTACAATTTATGATAGAATTCAAGGCAAAAGAGTGGTTACATTAGTGCCTATGCCAAATAATAGGATGTTCCTATTGAAGTTTGGTGAACATGCCAATATGGCATATGAGGATAAAAGTTGGCTATGACATCTCAGGTATGGACATTTGAATTTTCATAGTTTGATGTTTCTCACATCAAAAGCTTTGGTTTATGGTTTGCCTAAGTTTCAACAACACAAGGAAGTTTGTGAAGGCTGTGCTAAAGGAAAACATGCAAGAGTCATTTTCAAAAGGCAATGCATGGAGGGTCCATTACCCACTTCAATTGGTTCACTCAGATATTTGTGGTCCTATGTAGACAACAAGTTTGGGTAAGTCATCATATTTCATTACTTTTATTGATAATTACTCATGAAAGTGTTGGGTTTATTTTTTGAAGACTAAGGATGAAGCCTTTGATACATTCAAAAGGTTTAAAGCCCTTGTGGAAAATGAAAAAGGATGTAAGATCAAATGCTTAAGGACTGATCATGGAGGAGAATTTTTCTCAAGAGATTTTAAGAATTATTGTTATATGGATGGCATCAAAAGACAACTTACCACTGCTTACACACCTCTACAAAATAGGGTACCTGAAAGGAAAAATCATATAGTGGTGGAAATGGCAAGGAGTATGTTACATACCAAAGGATTAAACAATTCATTTTGGGGTGATGCAGTTGCTAGAATAGTGTAAATTCTCAATCGGAGTCCTACTAGAGCACTTGACATGATGACTCATTGTGAAGCTTGGTATGAAAAAATGCCTAATGTTACTCATTTTAGAGTTTTTGGTTGTTTGTCCTATGTTCTTGTGGCTAATCAAAAGAGACAAAAGTTAGATGCCAAAAGTGAGTCATGTATTTTTGTTGGATATACTGAGAAAAGTAAGGCTTACAGATTGTATAACCCTCGCACCAATAGCATTCTTGTTTCAAGAGATGTGATTTTGATGAAAGGAGAGTTTATGGTCATAAAAAAGGCCATGTTGAGAAGTCTAAATCTGTTTTGAATGGTGGTGTTATTGCTGATATTGATCATGAGTAGCCAACTAATACTTTAATTCCAAGTGCTACACATCCGCCAAATAGCCGCTCATCTAGTTCTTCAGTTTCAAGTACAAGTGCAACTTCAAGTCCAAGTCCTGCAAGGAAGGTAAGAAGCTTGAGTGATATCTATCAACGGAGTACAATTCAAGCACATGAAGAGAATCCTATAGGTGAGACAATAAATTTTTCTTTATTTTCACAAGTTGTGTTTTAACCATCATGTTATGAAGATGCATGTGTTAGTGAAGTTTAGGTGTAAGCAATGCAAGAAGAGATGCATTATATTCATAGGAATGGTACTTGGGAGCTTCCTCATGACAAGAAAAAGATTGGCACTAAATGGGTCTACAAGACTAAGTACTATAGTGATGGGAGTGTTGAAAGACACAAAGCAAGATTAGTTGCTAAAGGCTTCACACAGAGGTATGGCATTGATTATGAAGAAACATTTGTACCTATAGCACAACAAGAGACTATTAGAATGTTGATTTCCTTGCAGCCCAAAAGAAATGGAGAATCCATCACATGGATGTGAAAAGTGCCTTCCTGAAAGGGTACTTATAAGAAGAAATTTATGTGTAACAACCACAAGGTTTTGAGGTGCAAGGAAAACAACATCAGGTCTACAAGCTAAAGAAGGCCTTGTATGGCTTCAAGCAAGCACCAAGAGCTTGGTATGCTAGGATTGATGGGTATTTTTAGAAAAATAGCTTCAAGAGAAGTAAGAGTGAGCCTACCCTCTACTACAAACAAGAAGGTAATGATATTCTTATTATGAGTTTGTATGTTGATGATTTGTTGTATATGGGCAACAATTCTAAGATGAAGGATGATTTAAACATGCTATGATGAATGAGTTTGAAATGAAAGATTTACGCCTTCTGCAATATTTTCTAAGCATGAAAGTTTATCAATATAAGGATGAAATTTTCCTTTGTCAAACAAAATATGCCAAGGATATGTTGAAGAAGATTGATATGGTTGATTGTAAACCAGCCTCCACTCCAATTTCTCATGGAGTTGTGTTGTGTAGAGATGATGGTGCTAAAAGAATTAATGAAATAGTTTATAAAAGTGTTGTTGGCAGTTTAATGTTTCTAACCCACACAAGGCTTGATATTGATTATGTAGTTTCTCTTGTTTCAAGGTACATGACATAAATTACATATGTACCAATTTTTTTTGAGGTATGTGAAAGGAACTCTTACATATTGGCTTTGAAAATCTTAAGGCCCTATAGAATGAAGTATTAAGTTCTTTATACATTTTAAATGAATTTATACAAGAATACCTCCTCCTTCCTTGACAACATCTTTTGTGGACTCTACGCCTGCTAGCAGCCCCTCCATGGAAGGCATTGCCAACTCCACTAGATCTATGCCCAGTGCATCCCCCATTTGTGGTTTAATTCCATTAATATTTAGCGGAGTTCACACGAAGAAAATTTGAAGACCATGAGTGGCCAGGCTTTTGGCAAGCTCCAGGAAGGGCACTAGGAAGCCATAGAATCATCACCACATGAAGCTCTCTCTGATTTTCCTCCACCATTGTTGAGAAGAATAAAAAATTATTGTGGGAATTAAATAAATAAAAATAAATTTATTTAGCTTTCAAATTAGTATAGAAATATATTGTTAAGGAATAATTTGCAAATATGTATTAAAAAGGGTTTTGTAAGTGAATATCTCAGAACTAATTCATACCTCAATATAATTCAAATCCTTACCAATGGAATTGATTTTTTTTTCTACAAAAGTGACCTTGTGGTGCAAAAACTGATTCTAACCAATTGAAATAAATTAGTAGAAAATTGATAATTGTTATAGATTTGTTTCAACTTATTATAACCATGTTTAAAGTGGGGTGGTATTTAGGGACACTATTGGGGAACTTGGTAGTCAAGGGTTTGATTGAACATCAATAATAAATATCAAGGACAATAGACAAGCATGCAATATGCCGAGGATGATGATTCAAGATGATAATGCAATTACAATATTTTATAATGTTGCTATGATGCTCTCATATGAATTTTCCTTGACAATAATGTAAGGCCCAACCATTTTATGACCCTAATCACACTCCTTATGCTTAATGACCTTTTTAATTATAGATAATTATGAAACTCTAAATGTGACCTTTTCATCCTTTAATTTGTCAATTTCACTTTGATTATCTTATAGTGCTAGATTTATAATAAGCAATTATTTAACTTAATAGATGATGTTAATTAGGTTCTTTATGCATCATAAATTGATTATGGATAAACTTGCCCTTCTAAACATGAGCTCATTTACAATTATGGCCATAACTTAATTAATATTGAGATGATTGTTGATGATTAAATTAGTAGTGTTTGATATAATATATGATGCTTTAATAATATGCTCTAGTATCTAGAAACTACTTTCTTGTTAGGTGTAAGTAAGCATTTATGCAATGATTTAATGAAATTTACTAATCATAAGAATAGGCAATGTCAATCCCAATGTAGGAAGGGTACTTAGATTTTATTATATTATAGATGCTTGATATCTTAATAAATGTGGTTCACACACATATAATTATTTAAGTTAAATTGACTAGAATGAAAAGAACTTAAATTGCATAGTGTAATGATATATTGTTTGTAACTTTGATCTTTATATTAATTCTTATATAACAATATATTTATGTTATTGTGGTTAGATTGCATTTAGCCTCCTCTTAGTTATTGCCTAGGTGAGATGGGTGGCCGTCACACACTTGGAGGCTTTGAGAGGCTGGGGAAATATAATTTCATAAATCATCGAACACTCTTTAGCTTCATGTATGTATTTTTTTAGTTTGCTCCTTAGAATTTGATGGTTGCAATTGTCTTATCATGGAGCCATACATCTAGTTCGGAGGCAGCTTGTGAAAGATGGGCTTTTTAAGAGAAATCAAAGAAACTAGGTTGCCTAAAGTGTTTATCTTTGAAGGAAGACATCTTAGAGTCTATCCATGAAGTTCTTGGAAAGGACTTTATAGAAGGTGTTTCCCACCATAAAGTAAATCCTAATACATACTCTATGTTCATTACTAATATCTTTATCATCACTAGTCATAGAGGATTGAAAAAGGTAGGGGTTGTTATTGTTAAGTTTGGCATATTGGTTGTCTTGCCATTGATGTCAAAATAGTGGATCTTGTGATGTAATTAGGTTTGTCATGTTGAATGTTTTGTTAAGTTGTTTGATGTGTTTATGGTTGACAAGATGTTTTTGCTTATGCTTCGCATTTCAAGGGCACAAAACAAAGATAATTTACTTGTAGGAATTCATCATGGGTGTTGGAGAGAATGCTTAGCTTAAGTTGTTCATGGTGTTCATCTTCATCATATTTTGGTCATGCAAGATGTATTTAAGGTGAAGAGTTGATCATGGTTGGTTGAACAAGACTTCAAGTTATTGATCAACATGATGTGCATACTATGATGTTTTGGTGTTGATCATCACAAGCTGTATTTGTTAGATCAGGAGGTCTGACTAGATTGAAGACCATAGTATCTTCTATGTAAAGTTGCAAACTTGATCTCATCAGATTTAGTCTTACTTGTGACAGAGATGTGAAGAGATGTTTCATGATAAGGTATTCATTGTAGAGATGAGCTTATAGATTAAGGTTTGGTTCAAAGATTTGAGACAGGTGTGAGATGATATGTTTGCATAAAAATCTTATGGTCAAGTGCCCTATTGTTTCTTCTAAGACTGCATAGGTATAAATTGTTGTAGACTCTGTAGAGGCATCACTATTCACTTTTGATGTTCTTTTGAGGCATCTCCTATTAGGGTTTGTGTTTTTATGAGGATAAGAGAACAAAAAAACCCTAAGTTAAAATTTTCAATGCATATCATATAAGCCCTAATTTACCTATCATTGCTTTATTTCTATTTTTGTTGACATTATCGGCAGGTTATAAAATAACTTAAGTGATGTTTTATGGGCTTCGAAACATTAGTTGACCGGCCCTGATTTCCTAGGGCTACTAGTAGCTACAGGTCACAAAAGTCTTTTGAGCACCAAAAGAGATCCAATGATAGAGATTGAACATATTGGATGGTGCAAAACCTAATCGTTTGGTTGCCTTTTAACTAATTTTTTAAGGCCAACGGTTGTTAGTAGCTAGTGAAATTTGATGGGCAGAGAGCTATAAAAGGGCTAAAAGCAAATTTTTATAGGTCTATTCACATGTAGAGTGCCAAGGAAATTAATTCAGAGATCTTCATGATGAATTTGGAGACTGTGATCACTGATTTGAGTTTATGAAATGATTATTTACATGTCTACATTAAAATTGATTAGTTTTGAGCAGTATGGTATTTGCAGTATGGTGATTGTAGTATGGTGTTTGCGGTATCGTGTTTGTAGTATGTGATCATAACAAGGTTGAATAGCCTGTAGTATGGTGTTTGCAATCTATGGTCATAACATGTTTCATAGATTAACACAAGGTTGTACAATTTGTGATTACAAAGGAGTTAAAAAGGGGATATAAGGTTTTGTTATGTAGAGAAATAGATTTTTCCTTTGTATATGTTCATATTCTTGTATTTGGGTTGGTGCTCCTAAATGTATTAAGGGTTGGTGCCCTAGGAGTTGGTGCTTCTAAATGTATTAGGGGTTGGTTCTCCTTGAAGCAGGTGCTTCTAAACAAAGTAGCTAGTGAGGCTTTATAATAAGTGGAATTTTGTTAAGCTAGTGAGGCATTTTTCTCGAGTGGTTTTTCATCCCTAAGAGGGTTTTCCACTCTTCAAAATCCATGTTATGTATCCTCTTGATGGTTGATTATGTTGTACTTGTTTGATCATCCTTGTTCAAGTTTTATATCCTAAATTATGCATCTTTGTGACTATATTTTCAATAAGGTTCTTTGTATAAATCTGGTGAGATGAGTTTTGAAATAATAAGGTTTTTAGACCATTGATTCAGCCCCCTCTCAATGGTCTTGTACTCCAACAAGTGGTATCAGAGCGTAGGTTGGTCCTATAAGTGGAGTACTAGTCATGGGCAGTCAAGAAGGATTTTCTACATACAAAGCACCTTTATTTGATGGGTCTAATTATGCTTTCTAGAAATTTAGGATGGAATCTTATTCATCTTCCTTGGGTTATGATGTCTGGTCAGCTATAGAAAATGAGTATAAAGAAACAAGTCCTCCCTCAATTGCTGATGAGAAGAAGGCCTATGACAATAATGCTAAGGCCAAAAATGCAATATATTGTGGTTTGTCTAATGAGATACCTGTCAAAATAATGGATTGTAAGTCAGCTAAGGTTATTTGAGATAAGTTGTCCAATATCTATCAGGGAGATGAAAAAATCAAAGAACCTAAGTTATAATCTTACAGAGCTAAGTTTGAAAGTCTCAAAATGAATGATGATGAGAAGGTGTCTGATTACCTTCTTAGGGTTCAAGAGCTTGTTAATGCTATTGGGGGTTTAGGTGATACCTTAGAAGAAAAGGCAGTTGTAACCAAGGTTTTAAGGACTCTAACACCTAAATATGAATCCAAGTTGTTTGCAATAGAACAGAGAGATTTGAGTAAAGTGACCTTTGATGAACTTCATGTTACTTCTACTACCTTTGAGATGAGAGTTTGTAATGATATTTCTACAAGTAAAGAAGTTGCATTTAAGTTAGTCAAAAAGGAAAAGGAAATAAATTCAGATCTAGAAGAGATGAATGATCAAGTCTTCTTTTGTTAGCAAATTGAAAAAGGGGTCATCAGGAAAGTATAAAGGTAAGCTTTTATTCAAGTGTTTTGAGTGTGGTAGGATAGGATGCTTTGCTACTAAATGTCCATACAAAGATTCAGATAGTGATGGAGAAGGAAATAAGAAAGAAATCAAGAAGAAACAATTCAATCCTAAAAACAAAAATAGCTTCAAAAAGAAGAAGATTATGTTCACAAAAGATGCTGATATAACAAATAGTGGTTCAAAGGAGTCACTTGAGGAAGGAGAGGAAAACTTGTTCATGGCAGTTATAAGTGAAAATTAGAATAATAAGTGTGAAAATCAATCTAAAAATGATGAAGCAGAGGTTGATCTTGAAGGTGAATTGAAGTGTGCACTTTGTGAGATCAAGAAGCTCAAAAAGGAGATAGTTGCTCAAAGAAATCAATTTCAAAAGGACAATGAAATTTTGATCAACAAAGACATTGATTATAAAAAACAAATTGTAGGTCTAAAATTAAATCTTGAAGAGAGTAAAAGAATTGTTGAAGTTGCAAATAATGAATTAGATGCCAAAGATAAAGAGTGCCATGCTCTAGAAGATGAAATTGTGACTTTGAGAAGAAGACTTGGCATTCATAACAATAGTGATAAGCTTGAAGATCTCTTAGAAAAACAAAAGGGCTTCAAAGAAAAAATTGGTCTTGAATTTGAAGAAGGACAGTGCTCATACACAAAGAGTCATTAACATGTTGATATTAACAACAAAAGTCTCATGAAACTAACAAACTTCAAAAGAAGTAATTCTTTCAGGTATAATATGCATTTTCTTGGTTATTGTTTTTATTGTAACAAGTATGGACACAAAGAAAATGAGTGCAGATTTGATTCTAGAAGAAGAGTGAACTTTTTGAGAAGGAATCCTTTTGAGTTCTTAAGAAGGTTGAGATGCTTCAATTGCAATAACTTTGGGCACATAGCAAATTTTTTTAGGCCTAACTTGAAAGTGTAGCAAACTAGGTTGAATGCTCTTTCCAAAATACCTAATTCAAGTGTTGATAAGAAAAAACTTATTTGGAGACCGAAGATGATGAATAAGAATATTGAAGCTATGATTTTTCAAACTACCTTTCATGCCAAGAAGAAGAATAGTGGGTTATAGATAGTGGCTATTCTAACCATACGACAGGAGATAAAAGCAAGTTCATCATGCTTGAAGAGTACACAAAAGGTTCAGTCATGTTTAGTAACAATGTTTGCATTTTGATCAAAGGAAAAGGTACTATTCTTTTAGATGATTAAACTCCATTACATGATGTATATTATGTTAAAGGTTTAAAACATAATCTATTGAGTGTTAGTCAAATTTGTGACAATGGATGCAATGTTGTTTTTAATGCTCATGCTTGTGAAATTAAGAAGAAATTAGGAAAAGTTTTTGCAGTAGGGTCAAGAACAAGTGGAAATATCTATAATCTTCATGAGACTAAAAATAGAGATACAGATGGATATATTTGCTTCATACGTCAAGTTGAAGAAAGTTGGCTATGGCCCAGGAGACTTGGTCATGTAAATTTTGATAACCTTGAGAGGATCAACAAAAATCATAATGTAAGGAATATGCCTTACATCTCCAAGACAAACAACACTATTTGCAAAGAATGCCAATTTGGTAAGCAAACTAAGATCAGTTTTAAATCCAAAGAGTATTCTTCTTCTAAGCCTCTACAACTTGTTCATTTAGATTTGTGTGGTCCTACAAGGACTAAGGCATTAGGTGGTGAAAGATATTTTATGCTCTTTATTGATGATTTTTCTAGAATGACATGGGTGACCTTTTTGAAGCACAAGTCAGAAGCCTTTGACAGATTCAAGATTTTTAAGATGGTTGAGAAGGAATCAGATTTCAAGCTCAAATGTTTAAAGTCAGATAAGGGTGGAGAGTATACATCCAAGGAGTTTGAAGAATATTGTGAGAAACATGGGATCAAAAGACAATTTTCAACTCCTAGAACTCCACAACAGAATGGAGTAGCTAAAAGGAAGAGCAGGATAGTGAAGGAGATGAAAAGAACATTACTTCATGATGCAAATATGCCCAATACTTATTGGAAGGAAGATGTTCATACAACAGTATACACTCTAAATAGAGTACAATTGAGGGTAAAATCTAACCATACTCCTTATGAATTATGGTATGGTAGGTCAGCCAATGTTGGATACTTTAGAATTTTTGGTAGTAAATGTTTCATTACGAGAGATGATGATAATTTGTGGACTTTTGATTCTAGGAGTAATGAGGGCATTTTTTAAGGCTATTCTACACATAGTAAAGCCTATAAATGTTTTAACAAAAGACTCAAGGAGTAATAGAAAGCACTAATATCAAAGTGGATGAAGGTATGCAACCTTATGTGCAGCTGATTCAAGGCAAAGAAGAAGAAGATCATCATTCAGAAAAAGAGAAGGAAGTTCTAGTGGAAGAAGAAACTCCTGAAAAGCCTATGGAACTAAAGTCAAAACTCCTTCAAAGACACTACAAAGAGATCATCCACAAGAGCTAATCATTCGAGATAAAGATATTGGTGTGTTAACAAGGAGGAGACTTGCTGATACAATTAATCAAGCACATGTATGCTTGATATCATAAATGGAGCCAAAAACCAATGTGGAGGCTAGTAAGGATGAAGCTTATATTAAATCTATGGAAGAGGAATTGAATCAAAAAGAGAAGAACAAGACATGGGAGCTTGTTCCTAGACATGAAGATAAAAATATTATTGGTGCAAATGAGTTTTTAGAAACAAACTTGATGATAAGGGAAAAGTTTTTAGAAATCAAGCTAGATTGGTTTGTAAGGGTTACTCTCAAATTGAGGGGATTGATTTTGATGAAATTTTTGCACTTGTGGCTAGACTAGAAGCAATAAGAATATTCTTAGCATTTTCAGTTTATAAAAATTTCAAGGTGTTCCAAATGGATGTCAAATCAGCCTTTCTAAATGGTGATCTTGAGGAAGAAGTTTACATGGAACAACCTGAGGGTTTTGAATGTAAAGATAAATTAGATCATGTGTATAGGTTGAAAAAAGCCTTGTATGGCTTGAAACAAGCCACAAGAGCATGGTAATACATGTTGGATAAGTACTTGCACGTGCAAGGATTTACTAAAGGTGGAGTGGACAACAACTTGTACTATATTGCCAAAGGTGAGAATATCTTGGTTGTAGTGGTTTATGTTGATGACAACATTTTTGGAAGAAATAATGATAACATGTGCCATTCTTTTCCTGACATTATGAAATTAGAATTTGAAATGTCTATGCTTGGAGAATTGTTTTTCTTTCTTGGTTTACAGGTTTCTCAACTTGAAAAGGGGATTTTTATCTCACAAGTCAAGTATGCCAAAGAAATGCTTAAGAAGTTTCAAATGGATGAATCTAAACTAGCTGGTACTCCTATGGAAATAGGGTACAAGCTAAGAAAAAATGATGATTCACCTGAGGTAGAACAATCCTTATATAGATTCATGATAGGAAGCCTCTTATATCTAATTGCTTCTAGGCCTGATATCATGCAGATAGTTTTCTTGGTGGCAAGGTTTCAATCATGTCCTAAACAATCTCACTTAAATGTAGTTAAGAGGATTTTTAGATACCTTAAAGGCACTCTTGATTTTTGATTGTGGTATCCTAGACACAATGATTTCATTCTTCTCGCATATACAAATGCTGATTGGGCAAGATGTCCTGATGACAAAAAGAGCACAAATGGATAAACTTTCTTTCTTGGTGGTAGACTAGTGGCTTGGCATAGTAAGAAGCAAGATTGTGTCTCTTTATCCACTGCTGAAGCTGAATATGTTGCAGCATCTTCTTGTTGTACTTAGGTCCTTTGGATGGTTCGGTCACTTAAAGACATCAAAGTGGAAGTTTCTAAGCCTGTCTCTATTCTTTGTGACAATAATAGTTCCATTAATATATTCAAGAATCTAGTCATGGATTCTAGGACCAAACATATTGCTACTAGATATCATTTTCTAAGAGAAAAAGTTCTTGTAAATGATGTGGTGTTGGATTATGTTCATACCTCTAATCAAATTGCTAATATCTTTACAAAAATATTGCCTAAAGAGTATTTGAACCCCTGAGATAAAGGCTTGGGGTATTATCACTCTCCTCTCTTCAATGATTTCATCGTAATATTGGATTCAGGGGGAGTAAATGTGTGAGATTTCCTACAATCCTGAAGTCCAATCAATACTTTTTGTTTTATGTTGACAAATGTGGTGATGCTTATTAGATGTATCATTGTTACCTTTTGAGTCGCCCTTGTTTATTTATGTATTGGTAATATTTCTTGAACAAAAGCTGGTTTATCGTGCTATATTCCCGATCATCCTTTTTTGTAAATCGGCTCTCGATCCTTTAATTTTTACCCGTGCGTCGCCTTTGTAAACAAAGTCACTTAAGGTTTGAACCTTTGAACCCTAACCATTCTCAAAGTCTAAAGTTCAATGGTTCAATGTGTCTGAAGTGTCGTATAAAGCAAGTTGTTTTGTCTTTGCCTCAAGCGTCTTGGAACTTTCGGGTTGAACTTGAACTTCCCGCTTGAACTCTTCCGCGGGGTTCAATGGTTCAAGGTTCAAGGTTCAATATTCATAGTTCAAAGAGTTCACTATTTCATAATTTGGGACCTTATACTAGAAGCCGTGTAACCTTCTGTTGGTCTATATAACCCATGTGTCGTTGAACCTTCATATTGAACCATCGCGTTGAACCATGTTTCAAAGGTTCAATGGTGCGAAGATTTGATAAGTTTGGTCCCATCTGCTCCCGCGGTTTTCCAAGCCAAATTTAGCGGGAAAGTTGGAGGAGATTTTGTCAGGAACTCATCATAAAAGCGAGAGCTCTAATTTAACGGAGGCTACGGATAATTATTGTACCTCATGATGGCGCGACAACATTACTTGCTATTAATGGAAAAATCAGAGTTCACGTCCCTTCAAATATTTTTGGCACGTATTGATCTGAGCGATAGACATTCATTCTGGTAAGTGCCATTGTTAGCCAAAAACAACCCAATTTTAGCAAGTAATCACATTGTGCGACGCGGAGGAGAATAGCGCTGAAAGTGTAAGGCTCTCGTTTTTCAAGCTTTCGCAGTGCTTTCAAATTTCCTGAAGGTGAGTTCTATTTCCCCCTGTACTATTCCGAGTTCTTATACTGGAAAGAAGAACCCCTAGAATTTCTGTTATTTTCGAGATTCTAATTGCTATATCATAGTCTTCCCAATATGTCTTTGAAGTCTACATGTTTGGGGGATGAACACGGCCCCAGTCTTATTTATTCCCACTCAGAGTTTGGAGACACCGCATTAGTTCAGTATGACTTGGAGGAATTCATAGAAAGAACAAAGAACCCTGTCCAAACCCCCACAATGAAGAAGATTGTAGACAGTGGTTTAGTGGAAGCTGCAGCCTTTCCTCAGGCCATTCTATGCCCTGAATTGGTTCAAGAATGTATAAACAGATATGACCCCCAGAACAGATGTGTCAAAAACGCCAACGGGGATGTGCTGTTTTCTGTCAACAGGCAAACCCTTATGTCTGTGATGAAGATACCGCATAAGGGGGCATATTCCAACCTCGACATTACCTCCTCCAATGGATATTTCTCAGAAAAGAAACCAACTTACAAGAGTGTGATAGCACGGAATTGGCTGCTAAAGTTTCAGAAAGGTGGTTCAAGGCTGCCCAGACCCCTCACTAGAGACCATTTAATACAGGAAGTAAGGGATATTGTGGTGTTATTGAACAGATTGAGAGGCAATCAACATGCCTATTACTGGGAAGACTGGATGTATTTTTTTATACAAGTCGTCCTCCAGGGTGAACAATACTTGGATTGGGCCGAGATAATAGCTGACTGTCTGCATCAGAGCTTAAATAATCGTCTGGGCAACAGGGATTTCTTTATGTCTTCTTATCTATTTTACTGTTTAGCCTCCACAAGAGATTGGTTTGACCTGCCTCATGAGCCTTTAGATGAGAGCAGCAAAGTTTATCAATATTACTCACAGTTGCAAAGAAAAAATTGTTATGAAAATTACAAGAGGATCAATGATGTCTTCACTGGGAAGATGACCTATGAATTGACAGGTAACCCAGGTAAGAGAATGACCAGTGAAGCAATGCAGCTAATCAGTATCTACGGTAGCTTTTTCATCCAATTCTCTGAGTTCACCTATATCAGAGTTGGGGGATTCGATGGTGAACCAATGAAGTTGCCCAGATATGTATTTGATCGTTTTGTACTAATAGAGGTATGTCGGCAATTGGCACATGTTCATAAAAAATTTCCATCAAAAAGGGGTTGTGGTATTTCTTTTCCTGTTGAACTTGGGCATTATTCATGCCTGTCAACTTCTGATGCTTTAAATCTGGGGGTGAACCTCAAGAGGTTCAATTTTCAATCCTTCACTGCTAGAGCCAAATTCGACAGTAAAAGTTTTGTTAAAGATAACTTAAATTCTGGAACAGGGCACTCGCACCTTCCTAAGCTGGAGGATTATTGGATGGATTGTCCAGATGAATTTGAAGTTAGGAGAAGGTTATGGTGCAGGTTTTCTTTAAGACAAATAATTACCTTTAACTTAGACATGGACATTTCTGGAGTTCTTGTTGATGATGAAGAAGTGGTTGATCCACAATTTGAGAAGGTGGAGCACTTACCCATTCCAGAGGTGGACTGGAGCAAGAAAGAGGAGGACAGGATTGAAATTAAGACCCTCCCGGTGATAAGGAGGACTGAAAAATGGTTGAGAGAAAAGAAGCAACAGGGGTCTCAAGATAAAAATGTTCAACAATTATCTTCAGTGGTTGCGTCACCACTTCCCCTGGATCCTTCTAATCAACCTCTTGCTATCTGTGGTGCAGGTGCTTCTGAGCCATCACCTGAAAAGAGCCCTGTCACCAAGAAATCCAGAAGGGTCCTCACAGATATTCTGCCTTCTCGTGTCACCAGGCTGAGAACCAAAGGTAAAAGGAAGAAGCCAGTTTCTGAGACAATAATTGTCGACTTAAATTCAGAAGAAGAAGCAGAGGACCCCATGGGGGACAAAGAAGCAAGCCCAACCAGAACAGAAGCAGTTGATACTGGTTCACAGTCAGAGGATGTTTTGGGTACTTCGGAAATGTTAATGATTTCAGATAAACCTTCTGATGGAGAAAAACTCAGGGAGACAACCCCGGCACCAAAGTGGCTAGAGAGCTCTATATCTGATAAAAAGAAGGTGGTTCCTTTCGTTCTCCCTCTGGAAGATATGGTAAGTAAATGTCTGGGGAAGACCCCCAAGTCCAAAAGACTTAAAACAGTATCCAGGATAGATATTGACCCAAGCACTGGTAACTGGAGCGCAGAAATAGCCAAACCAGTGACCGAGGAAGAGGTTCAAGATCCTACAGTGCATGATTTCACTGTGGAAAAGATAGACCTCGGTACTGCCTCTAGAGCTGCGGATGTACACCATCTCGAAGCTTCAACTAAAAGAATGGTCAATCGAACGATGAAAGATGAAAGGGACAAAAGAGAATTAAAACAAACTCTGCGTGCAATGGCAGAATATATTGAAGCCATCAACAATCCTAACCCACAGCCAATCTCACAAGTTCCCTTGTCTTTCGACCCAAAGTCACCCGTCAACCAGAAAATGTTAGATCAAGTTCATAGGAGCAAAATGGTCTCAAAAACATTTGATGGCTGGTTAGACAGCATTGAGCAAAGGGGAACTGAGTATATCCATGAACTCAAAGGCATATATGACCTGACTGCTACTACCATTGAAGATCTTAAAGCACAGGTTGCTGTCTGGGCTAAGGACGAAGGCAAGTGGACCAGTGTGATGAACCAAATAGAGGAAGTTCAGAAATATGGGCTGGAAAAGTTTTTGGCAGAGATGAAACTGACTGGTGTGGATGAGGATTTATTGTATGTGATCAAAAAGAATATCGAATGGAGGAACTCCATATCCCGACAAGCACGCTTTGAAGTCTCAAAGCTCATTAAGGAGATAATGGACTTCACTCAGTCATTGCAACGTGATTTACAATGTATCGACGTAAAATACATGAAGGATGATGGAAAGCCTGAAGAAGATGTTGAAGCAGTAGCCCAATCCTTTAGGGATAAGATCCGTTTTGTTAAAGAGAATGATAATATTCTTATTGAGGATTTCTCCAGAGTTTCTAAAGTCGAATCCCTGCTCTACCTCTGTATCGACGCACTCCCTGAACACAAGGAAAAATTTGGGAAAATGCGAAGGGAAAAGGAGGTCTGGAAATTGAGGATGAAGCATATAGGCATACCAAACTTTCCTAAAATTCAGGAGTTCGTGGCTGCCTTTCAGGAGTGGAGAACCCAACATGCTTCCCAGGCTCTCGACAGCAAATCAGGGGATGCTGATTCATCGCCCCAGTCATAACCGCATCAGCTCTTTCTTTTTCAAGTCCTTTAATTTATGTTATTTCTGGCAACTTTAATCTTTTATGATCAGTTGTTAAAACTAAATCCCGTATGGGTCAGAGTGATGTTAACTCTGGGTTTAATTTGCTCGAGGACATGGTTAAGACTTTGATATATATTTGTTTTTTTTCAGAATTTTAAAAGGAGGAAGTGAGGGAAAGAAAAGAGGAAAGGGGAATTCAGAAAAACTGTGTTTTATTTTTATATATATGATGATTGTTTGAAAAATTTTCATCTGTGAATGAAAAGAGGAACGATTGCTGCTTATTTGGATCTGTGCGTCTAAATGTGTGAAATTTGATTTTCTGTGAGAAATCTTCTTTTACCTGGTAATTGCTCTTTGTTTGAACAACCCATCATATGTATTATCTTTCCTTTCGAGTTCAGCAAGTTTGTATAAATATATTCATGTATTCGAATGTACTAAAGTAGAATCTGTGCATTCTATCCTGCTGCTGTATAAATTAATCGCATTCATGACATGGCTATGTATGGATGTTAGTCAGCCTTAGGCGTTTTCTGGTTAAAAATGCAATTTAGTTAGTTGAATAGGCTAAAATTCATTGAAAATCATAAAGGGAGCTGTACCTGAATTCAGAGGGGAACTAATTCAAAAGGTTCACCCATTTGTTGCTTAACTCATTTATTCTTGAAAGAAGGGTATAGGGTCAGAGCAAGTAATTTTTAGAATAAGAGCAAATCTGTTAACCAACAGTTTTTGGCGACTCTACTAGGGAAAATTAGACAAAATCATTAATTATTAATCGCCTGAATATGAAGCAACAATGGTGCTTCCACACGAAAACATAATTCCTGTTTTGCAACCCAATCTTGGATTTCAGGATGAACAGGAAGATATCATCGGTCAGTTGAATACTCTTGCTTGGCGTACTCGTCGAAATAGTGAAGATTACAGAAGAGCGAGCAGAGTGTTGGAACAAGAAGAAGAGTTGGCCGATAACCTGAGATTACTGTTACTCAGGCAAAGAAGAAGGCAGGCAAGAAACGCTGCAAGAAACCAAGCCCTTGAGGTACAAAGAAATCAAGAACAACAAAGAAATCATTAACTGCCTACCTAGTTCCAATATTATTTTAAGCTGGATTCTAGGCCCTACACCAGGTCTTCGAGAAGAGAGGGAGTTGAAGACCCTACCTTTCAAATATTGCAAAACCTTAATTTTCCTTATATCCCTACCCGTGCAAGAAAAGCAAGAAGTAGACCCTCTAGTCCTTCTAGGTCTGCTACTTCCCCTCTCTGCCAAGATTTAACCCTTTCAGGCACTGCTATCCCCTTAGCTATAAATTTTCTACCCATGGCTCAACCTTGGGGAGCTGCCATAGGGCCTCTAAACCTAGGGGCCAACCTTAATCCATTACCTAAAAATGCAAGAGAGAATTTGCCCAGGTTCAATGGAGACGGTAAAACATCACCAGAAGAACATTTATGTGCCTTTGCAGCAGCATGTAGTGTACTGGGTGTTCAACACCAGGACGTTGCCATAAGACTCTTTGTACAGACTTTGACTGACACTGCTGCACAATGGTTCTACCACCTGACTGATGCCTCAATTACGAATTGGAATGAAATGAAAACTGCCTTTGAAAATAGGTTCAAGAGTGCAGAAGACGAACATTACCTCCTTGCACAGCTGACTCAACTTAAAAAGGAGATTCATGAACCTATGAGGGAGTTCATGGCCAAATTTAATAGAATTGTGAATAAAATCTCTGCTACAAAAAGACCGTCTGGCGAAAATCAGAAATGTTTCTTTATTAATGCTATGCCTCTCGATATTAGCTTCCATCTCAGGAGAGGTGCAATTGCCGATTTGACAGCTGCACAAAACCTAGCAGTTGGATTGGAGGATGATCTCATCATGGCCGGCAAATGGAAGAGAGAGGTTCAGGTGCCAAATGCCCAATCCTCATCTTCTACGGACCCTATAGTACAAAGGTTGGTTAATGATATGATTGCCTTAAAGAGGCAATTACCTAAGGCTGGCGCCCCTTTCCAGCAACCGTACCAAGATATGAGCAGAAGAAATTTGAATCAGCAAGCAAATACTGGTAGAACTTTACCCTTAACGGCAGCACAACCAAGACTGGCTATTGAACCTGCTCCTGGAAGAGGAAACATGTGCATTTTTCACTTGACTACTGACCATGATGGGAATTCTTGCCCAGAAATGCTCAGGTACACTCAGATGACTGCTACTCAAGATATGCTAGGGGAAGCCACAGAAGATGAAAGGAACTACGAGGAACCTGGCGGCTCTAAGATACACTTCCTTGAATATGAGTCTGATTCAGAAAGGGGAGGTGAAATATTGGTAACCCTTGAAGACCCTTCATGCGCGGTGCTAACTAGGGGTCAGAGGAATATGAAATCTTCTAATACTCAAGAAATACCTGGCAAAGGTAAGGAGCCCTTAACTAGAACTCATGATGCTAATTTGAAAGCTCAAGAAAATAAATTGCTACATAGAAATGAGCTTGATGCTTCCTTTGATATTGTAGATTTTTGTAAATCTGCAAAAATTCAAATTTCTCCTATTGAATATCTCAAGTTGAAACCTACCGAACTTGACAAATTAGTTAAACATATTAAAGGTAGTCCTGCACAAACCGAATTTGCGAATCAATTGGAAGTCGATGCTGAATCCCCTATTGCTAGATTATTTACTTCCTCATCTGAGTCACCTTTGTCTACCCCTAATACAACTCCCAATGCATCCAACAATATTCCCTATAATGATTTGAAACCTAATCCTTTTTATGTGTCCCTGTATATCAATGGTCATAAACTTAGCAACTGCATTATAGATTCAGGAGCCTCTGATAATATTATGCCCTCCTCTGTAGCTAAAGCCCTAGGATTATCACTTACGAAAACATTTGGAAGATGTTATTCTATGGACGGAAAACAGGTTTCCTTACTTGGGCAAATTAAAGATGCACGAGTCGCACTTACAGCTTACCCTGATAAGAGGGTGAAATTGACTATTCTGGTAGCAGATATCCCTGCCAGTTATGGAATGCTTTTGAGCAGGACATTTTGCAAGGATCTAGGTGGACAAATCAAGCTGGATTGGTCAGAGGCCACAATCCTAGTAGGAAAGCAGAGAGTGAAGTTGGAACCTGAGCCCAAGTGCAAGTTCACTGTCTATCCCTCTGATGATCCCAAGGCACAGATTTTGTTTGAGGAATGTGAATTCGGTAATTATTTCTTCTCTTCTGAACAAAGTTTCGAGGCAGAACCCAAGGAAGGATTAGTGCAAAAACCTGTACATTCTGATGATCTATGGGTTATGGAATTTGATGGCAGCTGTGCTACCGCTGGTTCAGGGGCTGGAGTCGTGTTAATCTCACCTGAAGGCGAATTGTTCTCTTATTCTTTTAAGTTAGAGTTCAAAAACACCAACAATACTGCAGAGTATGAAGCCCTACTGCTCGGATTGTTTGAAGCCAAAGAGAAAGGTGTGAAGGTACTTAAGGTAAAGGGTGATGCTGAACTAATTGTAAAGCGGGTAAGGGGAATCTTTTCTGTAAAAAATGAAAGACTAAGGCATTATAGAAATAGGGTATGGGATGAAATCGAATATTTTGATGCTTTCTCTATAGAAACAATTCCCAGGGATCTGAATTCCCAAGCAGATTCTCTGGCAGTATCAGCTTCTCTCCTTTTACCACATCCAGATTTCAAGAAAGATTCTTATAGGGTAGAAATGATATATCGCCCAAATGTCCCTGACAATGCCGAGAACTGGCAGGTTTTTGAAAGTGATAATCAAATTAGAAAATTCTTAGAAAACGCTGAAATGTTCCTGGGGACCTATTTTGAAGGTTCCGAAGCAGAGTGCAAAGAATTCAGTCCTGACCCTGGGATTAATTCAAGAGATGATATGATTCAATTAAAGGGAAACAAAATCCCTAAAGGGCTGGTTTCTTTGGAACATCTATTTTCTAGAAGAGATGAATATGTTAAAGGCAAGCTTTCCTCTATTCCTGATAAAGCAGAGGATTATGAGAAAATAAATATTGGAGATAAAGCCGATCCTAAGTGGATATCCATTGGTAAATGCTGCTCTTCGGAGGAAAAAAACAAATTGATTAAATTGCTAATCAGATATAAGGATGTTTTCGCCTGGTGCTATGATGATCTCAAAAATTTTAGACATGGACAGTTTCACCACCATATCCCTCTGAAAGCAAACGCAGCTCCATTCAGACAGAAGCTGAGGAATTACAACCCAAAAGTTGCTGAAGCCATCTTTAAAGAGATAGATAAGATGTTGAAAACCAGAATCATCTATCCAATCCATCACTCCACCTGGGTGGCAAATATTGTTCCGGTCCGAAAGAAAAATGGAGAAATAAGGATCTGTGTTGACTTCAGAAACTTAAATCAAGCCAGCCTGAAAGATAACTATCCTCTGCCTGTGATGGACCACATCTTGCAGACAGTTGCTGGGTCTGAAATGATGTCTATGCTGGATGGTTTTTCAGGTTACAATCAGATAGGTGTGGCTGCAGAGGATCAACATAAAACAGCTTTCACCACACCTCGGGGAACCTTTGCCTATAATCGAATGCCCTTTGGCTTGATCAATGCAGGAGCAACTTTTCAGCGAGCAATGGATTCGTCTTTCAGGGACCTGAAGAACAGAATCATCGTTATCTACCTTGATGATTTAACTGTCTTTTCCAAGAATAGAGAAGATCACTTGAGAGATCTGGAGTCTGTCTTGCAAAGGTGTCGGAGCCACGGCATCTCACTCAACCCCAAGAAGTCAGTTTTCTGTGTGACTGAGGGAAAATTGTTGGGACACCTAGTTTCAAAAGATGGAATCGAGATCGACCCAGAGAGAGTCAGGGCAATTCAACAGCTTAGTCTCCCCTCAAACAGGACTAGAGTCAAGTCCTTCTTCGGTCAAATCAATTTCCTCAGAAGGTTCATCCCTGACTTTACTGAGATTACAAAATACATTGTCGGGATGATGAGTGAGAAACAACCTTTCAAATGGAACGAAGCTGCTAGGAAGGCGTTCGAGGATATCAAGGAGGCTATTGCGAACACTCCCACTTTGGTAAATCCTAATTTTCAGAAGGATTTTATTATTTATTGTTATGCTTCGGAACATACCATGTCGGGAATTTTGTTGCAGAAAAATGAATTAGATCAAGAGGCTCCCATAGCCTTTATGAGTGTTCCCCTAAAAAAGCATGAGCTAAAATATTCTCTAGTCGAAAAGCAAGCCTTTGCTGTGGTCAAAGCTGTCAAGCAATTCAGATATTATATACTCCATTCCCATTCAGCTGTATTTGTTCCAAATTCAGCTGTGAAAAGTATTTTGACTCAGCAGGAAGTGGGATTAAATAATAGAGCAACGTGGGTTGCTAAAATACAGGAGTATGATCTGGAAATTAGACCTACTAAGCTGATCAGGGGTCAAGGTTTATGTAAGCTGATTGCTGAGAATAAAGAACAAGAAGGGGAGGGACTCCCCACAGTCTTATTGGTAAGTTTACAGGATCCATGGTTTCTGGATGTGGCACATTATCTTACATATGGTGACTGTCCTAATCACCTGACTCCTAAAGAGAAAAGAAACTTGAAGCTGAAAGCTGCAAAATATGTTATTTGGGGAGATGTTCTTTACAAGAAAGGGTTAGATGGGACTTTTCTGAGATGTGTGGATAAAGAACAGCAGGATAAACTCTTGGGAGTTTTCCATAATGAAGCTTGTGGCGGACATTTTTCTTCTTCAGTTACAGCTTTCAAGATCCTCAGAAATTGTTATTACTGGCCAGGGATGTTCAAGGATGCGTATAGGTTCGTGGCTAATTGTGAGAAGTGTAAAATGTTCTCGGGAAGGCCACAACTTGCAGCTCTACCTTTAAGGCCTGTTGTTGTTGAAGAACCCTTCAAACAGTGGGGATTGGATTTTATTGGACCTATCTCACCCCCCTCAAGTGCAGGGCATACCCATATCTTAACAGCAACAGATTATTTCACGAAATGGGTTGAGGCAGCCCCTGTAAAAAGAACAACTTCCGAGGTGGTTTGTGATTTTCTCAAGGAGAATATTTTAGTTCGATTCGGTGTGCCCCAGAAGATTGTAGTTGATAATGCTACCAGTTTCTCCTCAGGTGAGATGACTTCCTTCTGCTATGAACATAGTATTTCTCTTTCTCATTCATCGGATTACTATCCCCAAGGGAATGGACAAGCTGAGTCCAGTAACAAAAACCTGATTGCTATCATGAAGAAATTGGTTAATGACAGCCCCAGGGATTGGCATAAGAAGTTATATGAAGCTCTCTAGGCTGACAGAGTAACCCCAAAGAGAGCGATTGGGATGGCACCATTTGAATTAGTTTATGGGATAGGAGCCCAATTATCATTGCCATTGGAGCTATCTACAGCCAAACTGCAAAACGTAATTGAGGATCAGTATTTCCAAGATTCCCTGGAGAAGAGGATCATGTATTTAACCAAAATTGAGGAAGAGAGAAATGAACTGGTTGACCGAATCACTGTACATCAGGCTAAAGTTAAGGAAATTTTTGATAGAAAAGCAAGACCCAGGAAGTTCATGGAAGGTGATGAAATACTACTGTGGGACAAAAGGAGAGAACCGAAGGGTGCGCACAGCAAATTTGATTCCCTCTGGAAAGGGCCTTTTAAGATTCACCAGGCGTTGGGTCCAAATTCTTTCAAACTGGAATATCCTGATGGAACTGTTTTACCCCTGTCCTATAATGGACAGGATCTCAAGCTGTATCGTCTGTAAACAGGTTCCCCAATTTTGTACATAGTCTTCCCTTTGTTTCTTTCTGTGTTTCTTTTCCTGTTTTTGTTCGGTCCCGTCCTGTTTCTTTCTTTCTTTCTTTTGTTTTCCTTTTCTGTGAAACCAGAGCTTCTGAGTTCTCTGCAATTTGCCATGAAATGCAGTCCCCAGTCAGAGCCAGTGTTACCTTTTGAGTCGCCCTTGTTTATTTATGTATTGGTAATATTTCTTGAACAAAAGCCGGTTTATCGTGCTATATTCCCGATCATCCTTTTTTGTAAATCGGCTCTCGATCCTTTAATTTTTACCCGTGCGTCGCCTTTGTAAACAAAGTCACTTAAGGTTTGAACCTTTGAACCCTAACCATTCTCAAAGTCTAAAGTTCAATGGTTCAATGTGTCTGAAGTGTCGTATAAAGCAAGTTGTTTTGTCTTTGCCTCAAGCGTCTTGGAACTTTCGGGTTGAACTTGAACTTCCCGCTTGAACTCTTCCGCGGGGTTCAATGGTTCAAGGTTCAAGGTTCAATATTCATAGTTCAAAGAGTTCACTATTTCATAATTTGGGACCTTATACTAGAAGCCGCGTAACCTTCTGTTGGTCTATATAACCCATGTGTCGTTGAACCTTCATATTGAACCATCGCGTTGAACCATGTTTCAAAGGTTCAATGGTGCGAAGATTTGATAAGTTTGGTCCCATCTGCTCCCGCGGTTTTCCAAGCCAAATTTAGCGGGAAAGTTGGAGGAGATTTTGTCAGGAACTCATCATAAAAGCGAGAGCTCTAATTTAACGGAGGCTACGGATAATTATTGTACCTCATGATGGCGCGACAACATTACTTGCTATTAATGGAAAAATCAGAGTTCACGTCCCTTCAAATATTTTTGGCACGTATTGATCTGAGCGATAGACATTCATTCTGGTAAGTGCCATTGTTAGCCAAAAACAACCCAATTTTAGCAAGTAATCACATTGTGCGACGCGGAGGAGAATAGCGCTGAAAGTGTAAGGCTCTCGTTTTTCAAGCTTTCGCAGTGCTTTCAAATTTCCTGAAGGTGAGTTCTATTTCCCCCTGTACTATTCCGAGTTCTTATACTGGAAAGAAGAACCCCTAGAATTTCTGTTATTTTCGAGATTCTAATTGCTATATCATAGTCTTCCCAATATGTCTTTGAAGTCTACATGTTTGGGGGATGAACACGGCCCCAGTCTTATTTATTCCCACTCAGAGTTTGGAGACACCGCATTAGTTCAGTATGACTTGGAGGAATTCATAGAAAGAACAAAGAACCCTGTCCAAACCCCCACAATGAAGAAGATTGTAGACAGTGGTTTAGTGGAAGCTGCAGCCTTTCCTCAGGCCATTCTATGCCCTGAATTGGTTCAAGAATGTATAAACAGATATGACCCCCAGAACAGATGTGTCAAAAACGCCAACGGGGATGTGCTGTTTTCTGTCAACAGGCAAACCCTTATGTCTGTGATGAAGATACCGCATAAGGGGGCATATTCCAACCTCGACATTACCTCCTCCAATGGATATTTCTCAGAAAAGAAACCAACTTACAAGAGTGTGATAGCACGGAATTGGCTGCTAAAGTTTCAGAAAGGTGGTTCAAGGCTGCCCAGACCCCTCACTAGAGACCATTTAATACAGGAAGTAAGGGATATTGTGGTGTTATTGAACAGATTGAGAGGCAATCAACATGCCTATTACTGGGAAGACTGGATGTATTTTTTTATACAAGTCGTCCTCCAGGGTGAACAATACTTGGATTGGGCCGAGATAATAGCTGACTGTCTGCATCAGAGCTTAAATAATCGTCTGGGCAACAGGGATTTCTTTATGTCTTCTTATCTATTTTACTGTTTAGCCTCCACAAGAGATTGGTTTGACCTGCCTCATGAGCCTTTAGATGAGAGCAGCAAAGTTTATCAATATTACTCACAGTTGCAAAGAAAAAATTGTTATGAAAATTACAAGAGGATCAATGATGTCTTCACTGGGAAGATGACCTATGAATTGACAGGTAACCCAGGTAAGAGAATGACCAGTGAAGCAATGCAGCTAATCAGTATCTACGGTAGCTTTTTCATCCAATTCTCTGAGTTCACCTATATCAGAGTTGGGGGATTCGATGGTGAACCAATGAAGTTGCCCAGATATGTATTTGATCGTTTTGTACTAATAGAGGTATGTCGGCAATTGGCACATGTTCATAAAAAATTTCCATCAAAAAGGGGTTGTGGTATTTCTTTTCCTGTTGAACTTGGGCATTATTCATGCCTGTCAACTTCTGATGCTTTAAATCTGGGGGTGAACCTCAAGAGGTTCAATTTTCAATCCTTCACTGCTAGAGCCAAATTCGACAGTAAAAGTTTTGTTAAAGATAACTTAAATTCTGGAACAGGGCACTCGCACCTTCCTAAGCTGGAGGATTATTGGATGGATTGTCCAGATGAATTTGAAGTTAGGAGAAGGTTATGGTGCAGGTTTTCTTTAAGACAAATAATTACCTTTAACTTAGACATGGACATTTCTGGAGTTCTTGTTGATGATGAAGAAGTGGTTGATCCACAATTTGAGAAGGTGGAGCACTTACCCATTCCAGAGGTGGACTGGAGCAAGAAAGAGGAGGACAGGATTGAAATTAAGACCCTCCCGGTGATAAGGAGGACTGAAAAATGGTTGAGAGAAAAGAAGCAACAGGGGTCTCAAGATAAAAATGTTCAACAATTATCTTCAGTGGTTGCGTCACCACTTCCCCTGGATCCTTCTAATCAACCTCTTGCTATCTGTGGTGCAGGTGCTTCTGAGCCATCACCTGAAAAGAGCCCTGTCACCAAGAAATCTAGAAGGGTCCTCACAGATATTCTGCCTTCTCGTGTCACCAGGCTGAGAACCAAAGGTAAAAGGAAGAAGCCAGTTTCTGAGACAATAATTGTCGACTTAAATTCAGAAGAAGAAGCAGAGGACCCCATGGGGGACAAAGAAGCAAGCCCAACCAGAACAGAAGCAGTTGATACTGGTTCACAGTCAGAGGATGTTTTGGCTACTCCGGAAATGTTAATGATTTCAGATAAACCTTCTGATGGAGAAAAACTCAGGGAGACAACCCCGGCACCAAAGTGGCTAGAGAGCTCTATATCTGATAAAAAGAAGGTGGTTCCTTTCGTTTTCCCTCTGGAAGATATGGTAAGTAAATGTCTGGGGAAGACCCCCAAGTCCAAAAGACTTAAAACAGTATCCAGGATAGATATTGACCCAAGCACTGGTAACTGGAGCGCAGAAATAGCCAAACCAGTGACCGAGGAAGAGGTTCAAGATCCTACAGTGCATGATTTCACTGTGGAAAAGATAGACCTCGGTACTGCCTCCAGAGCTGCGGATGTACACCATCTCGAAGCTTCAACTAAAAGAATGGTCAATCGAACGATGAAAGATGAAAGGGACAAAAGAGAATTAAAACAAACTCTGCGTGCAATGGCAGAATATATTGAAGCCATCAACAATCCTAACCCACAGCCAATCTCACAAGTTCCCTTGTCTTTCGACCCAAAGTCACCCGTCAACCAGAAAATGTTAGATCAAGTTCATAGGAGCAAAATGGTCTCAAAAACATTTGATGGCTGGTTAGACAGCATTGAGCAAAGGGGAACTGAGTATATCCATGAACTCAAAGGCATATATGACCTGACTGCTACTACCATTGAAGATCTTAAAGCACAGGTTGCTGTCTGGGCTAAGGACGAAGGCAAGTGGACCAGTGTGACGAACCAAATAGAGGAAGTTTGGAAATATGGGCTGGAAAAGTTTTTGGCAGAGATGAAACTGACTGGTGTGGATGAGGATTTATTGTATGTGAACAAAAAGAATATCGAATGGAGGAACTACATATCCCGACAAGCACGCTTTGAAGTCTCAAAGCTCATTAAGGAGATAACAGACTTCACTCAGTCATTGCAACGTGATTTACAATGTATCGACGTAAAATACATGAAGGATGATGGAAAGCCTGAAGAAGATGTTGAAGCAGTAGCCCAATCCTTTAGGGATAAGATCCGTTTTGTTAAAGAGAATGATAATATTCTTATTGACGATTTCTCTAGAGTTTCTAAAGTCGAATCCCTGCTCTACCTCTGTATCGACACACTCCCTGAACACAAGGAAAAATTCGGGAAAATGCGAAGGGAAAAGGAGGTCTGGAAATTGAGGATGAAGCATATAGGCATACCAAACTTTCCTAAAATTCAGGAGTTCGTGGCTGCCTTTCAGGAGTGGAGAACCCAACATGCTTCCCAGGCTCTCGACAACAAATCAGGGGATGCTGATTCATCGCCCCAGTCATAACCGCATCAGCTCTTTCTTTTTCAAGTCCTTTAATTTATGTTATTTCTGGCAACTTTAATCTTTTACGATCAGTTGTTAAAACTAAATCCCGTATGGGTCAGAGTGATGTTAACTCTGGGTTTAATTTGCTCGAGGACATGGTTAAGACTTTGATATATATTTGTTTTTTTTCAGAATTTTAAAAGGAGGAAGTGAGGGAAAGAAAAGAGGAAAGGGGAATTTCAGAAAAACTGTGTTTTATTTTTATATATATGATGATTGTTTGAAAAATTTTCATCTGTGAATGAAAAGAGGAACGATTGCTGCTTATTTGGATCTATGCGTCTAAATGTGTGAAATTTGATTTTCTGTGAGAAATCTTCTTTTACCTGGTAATTGCTCTTTGTTTGAACAACCCATCATATGTATTATCTTTCCTTTCGAGTTCAGCAAGTTTGTATAAATATATTCATGTATTCGAATGTACTAAAGTAGAATCTGTGCATTCTATCCTGCTGCTGTATAAATTAATCGCATTCATGACATGGCTATGTATGGATGTTAGTCAGCCTTAGGCGTTTTCTGGTTAAAAATGCAATTTAGTTAGTTGAATAGGCTAAAATTCATTGAAAATCATAAAGGGAGCTGTACCTGAATTCAGAGGGGAACTAATTCAAAAGGTTCACCCATTTGTTGCTTAACTCATTTGTTCTTGAAAGAAGGGTATAGGGTCAGAGCAAGTAATTTTCAGAATAAGAGCAAATCTGTTAACCAACAATCATCTTTCAAGGAAAATTGTTGTAGTCTTTGGAACAGGGTATGTCATTCATCAAAGTTGAAAAGGAAATTGTCAAATGATGTTTCAAGTGCTCTAGTAGACACGAATACTAGAAGTTGATAGCAATATGAATTTATGAACAGTAGACAATAATAAGGGCAGTGTTGATCATGACAGTCTAATGAGGGACTATGTTTCAGTTGATTGTATATCAGTTTTGGTATTCTTGGATACTTGTTGTTGTTGAAATCTATATACAAGTGAAGTTGATGCCTTTCATTATATCTTTTTGATCAAGTGAGTAATGGTGATGTTAAAAGGACAGTTATAACTATCATCAGTCATGGTGTCATAATGTAAGTGTATCATATGTTGATGAATAGTTTGGATACAGTAGTGTGTTTGGACAATTAGTGTACAACAGTAGTCAATCAGAGGCCACATGTCAAATGAACAGTAAATAGTTAAATTGCAGTAGTGAATGTGGACAGTAATGCGCAGTCCTGATGATGAGGTCTACAATCAATAAATACTCTACAACTGTCTTAGGTCTACATGAAAGTGCCCAATCACATAGTGTGGAAGTCTTGAAAGAGTGCCTTTGCTTCACGACTAAACTTAGAAGGAGTTTTCCATTGCCGTCAAAAAGAGGGAGATGAAAAGTTAGTTTATGGTTGCTTTATGTTGATGTTTTGACATCAATGCCAAAGCCAAAGGGGGGGTTTGTTAATTTTGACATATTGGTCGTCTTTCCATTGATGTCAAAATAGTGGATCTTGTGATGTGGTGAGTTCTGTGATGTTGAGGGTTTTGTTAAGGTCTTTGATGTGTTTATGGTTGACAAGATGGTTTTTCTTATGCTTGGCATTTCAAGGGCACAAACCACAAAGATAATTTACTTGTAGGACTTCATCATGGGTGTTGCAGAGAATTCTTACCTTATGTTGTTCATGGTGTTCATCTTCATCATATTTTGGTCATGCAAGATGTATTTAAGGTGTAGAGTTGATCATGGTTGGTTGAACAAGACTTTAGGTTATTGATCAATATGATGTGCATACTATGATGTTTTGGTGTTGATCATCACAAGTTGTATTTGTTAGATCAGGAGGTCTAACTGGATTGAAGATCATAGTATCTTCTATGTAAAGTTGCAAACTTGAACTCATCAGAGTTAGTCTTACTTGTTATAGAGGTGTAAAGAGATGTGCCATGACAAGGTATTCATAATAGAGACGAGCTTACAAATTAAGGTTTGGTTTAGAGATTTGAGATAGGTGTGAGATGAAATGTTTGCATATGCCCTATTGTTTCTTCTAAGACTACACAGGTATAAATTGTTGTAGACTATGCAGAGGCATCAATATTCACTTTTGATGGACTTTTGAGGCATCTCTTATTAGGGTTTGTGTTTTTATGAGGAAAAGAGAACAAAAACCCTAAGTTAAAATTCTTAATGCATATCATATAAGTCATAATTTACCTATCATCACTTTATTTCTATTTTGAGTTGACTTTATCGATAGGTTATAAAATAACTTAAGTGATGTTTTATGGACTTCAAAACATTAGTTGATTGGCCCTGACTTCCTAGGGCTACCGATAGCTATAGGTCACAAAATTCTTTTGAGTACCAAAAGAGATCCAGCGACAAGGATTGAACATAATGGATGGCACAAAACTTGATCGCATGGTTTCCTTTTAACTAATTTTTGAAGGCCAATGGTCATTAGTAGTCGGTGAAATTTGATGGGCAGAGAGCTATAAAAGAGCATATTTTTATAGGTCAATTCACATGTAGAGTGCCAGGGAAATTAATTCAGAGATCTGTATGATGAGTTTAGAGACCGTGATCATTGATTTGAGTTTATGAAATGATTATTTACATGCCTACATGAAAATTGATTAGTTTTGTGCAGTATGATGTTTGCAATATGGTGTTTGTAGTATGCGATCATAATAAGGTTGAATAGCTTGTAGTATGGTGTTTGTAGAATTGTGCTTGCAGTATGTGATCATAACATGTTTCAGCTCGATTAACACAAGGTTGCACAATTTATGATTGCAAAGGAGTTAAAAAGGAGATATAAGGTTTTCTATGTAGAGAAATAGAGTTTTCCTTTGTATATGTTCATATTGTTGTATTTGGGTTGGTGCCCTTGGAGTTGGTGCTCCTAAATGTGTTAAGGGTTGGTGCCCTAGGAGTTGGTGCTTCTAAATGTATTAGGGGTTAGTGCTCCTTGAAGTAGGTGCTTCTAAACAAAGTAGCTAGTGAGGCTTTGTAATAAGTGCAATTTTGTTAAGCTAGTGAGGCATTTTTCCTAAGTGGTTTTTCATCCTTATGAGGGTTTTCCACTCTTCAAAATATGTGTTATGTCTCCTCTTGATGGTTGATTATGTTGTACTTGTTTGATCATCCTTGTTCAAGTTTTATATCCTAAATTGCACATCTTTGTGACTATATTTTCAAAAAGGTTCTTTATATAAATCTAGTGAGTGAAGTTTTGAAATAATAAGGTTTTTAGACCACTGATTCACTCCCCCCCTCTTAGTGGTCATGTACTCCAACAATTATTATATTTAGGAAAAACTCAATTATAGCATGAAGGTTTCCATGCATACCATGCCTCCTATGACTTTTGTAATGTCCTCTTTTTCAACATCTTGAGCAAGGAGGCTAAAAGGCTCATTCCTAATTATTCCTAATGTGATAAAAGAAAAATTTAGAAAACAATTTAGTAATAATGTTTTAAGTTAAATCCTTAAGGAACATAAAAAGGGGACAACTTAAAATTATTACTAAAAGTAACTTTAAGAACACTTATAAATATTTTTGAAAGTAAGGAGTTATGATTCACTCAACATCCAATTCTTATGATGTTTGGAGTGCTTTCAATGAATTTATTTGGATCATAAACAAGTGAGTTAATAACTTAAAAATTTGGTTCCTCATTAGACTACTA
Source organism: Cunninghamia lanceolata (assembly GCA_027924645.1). Classification (NCBI taxonomy): domain Eukaryota; kingdom Viridiplantae; phylum Streptophyta; class Pinopsida; order Cupressales; family Cupressaceae; genus Cunninghamia; species Cunninghamia lanceolata. Next base: position 10,291,906 of record BSBN01000870.1, on the reverse strand, counting down.
GTTCATCCCCCCTCAGTGGTCCTATACTCCAACATGTGGTATCAGAGCCTTACATTCCTTGCACAAGTTTAATCAATTTAGGAGATCCTGGTAGTGGAGTACCTATTATGTTTAATCAAGAGGGATACTCTACTTCCAAATCACCTCTTTTTGATGGCTCCAATTTGTATCTTGGAAGTTTAGAATGGAGTCTTACTTGTCCTCTCTAGGATATGATGTTTGGGTAGCAGTAGAGAATGAATATACTGCAACTAAGACACCTTCCACTACAAATGAAAAAAAGGCCTATGAATGCAATGCAAAGGCCAAAAATGCTATTTGTTGTGGTTTGACAAATGAGATCTTAGTTAAGATTATGGATTGTAAATCTGCAAAGACTATTTGGGATAAGTTAACTAGTATTTATGTTGACTCCTCAAGACAATGTCAATGCCAATTCATGTTGACAATGATTTGGTGTTATTAGCTCAATAGTATCTAGTGTTTGTGGTTCATTCTCCATGCTATGTAGTTGTCAAAGATGACAGAGGTGCCAATATTTGTTCATTCTTCTCATTGTGATGATGATGCAAAGAATACCAAAGTATCTCAGTTAGTTGCAATGTATGCAATGATATGCAAATGGTATAGTGCTAAATGGTTCCTATCTCACAAATATTTTCATCAAGACATTAATACCATGATATACTTATGCCCAATAATTTGCATTATAATGATTGTCCTTGCTGATAGTGTTCTAGTGTTGTCTCTAGTAATTTTAGTGTGATAGTGTTTGTGTATACTTGATAGTGTAACAGGAGGTGCAGTGAGTATTTGTTGCATATGCAGGACAAATACTTGACAGTATGGTAGGACACATACAAAGATCTTAGATAGTTATATTAGTGTAGATGGTTTAGAGAAAATAGTTCAGATTGGAACAGTGTGCAGGGAAGGCAAGAAGAGTGTGCAGGCATGTAGAACTCGTTGACATGACCCTTGACAGAGATAGAATAGGTGTGCATGTTCCTTACTATTATCTTTATGAAAATGTTCTATTCAAAGGTGTAATGTAAATGTCTATTACTATTCTATTGTCCATCTTAGAGTACATTGCATGAATACAAATAGGTACAATTCTTGCATGTCAGTCGAGGGAGTCTCTTTGAAAAACAAAAGTTGCAATCCTTTGTCCTTGATGTCAAAGGGGGGGAGAGAGAGTGGAGAGTTTTTGTTCTTCCATCTATGCCAAAGGGGGATTTTGTTGATGTGTTTGTCATTTATGTCAAAAGTTGGAGTTTTTCATGTGTATGATCAGATGATGATGTTGATGATGTATGATCATGCATACTTGTTCATGTCATACTTCAGGATGTCATACTTAAGGATCATGCTTCATTTGCTTCATACTTCAGGTGTCACCATCAAGAGGAAGAGTTTTGGTCACCATCAGGAGGAAGACAGTGATTGTTTGAGTTCCTGAGAGGGAATGCATTTTTGTGATTGGTATGTGTTGATCGTCTCATTTGATGTAGGCTTGTTCACATAGTGTTGTTGCCAAAGGCACACCGTTGACAAAATCATGTTTCACTGTTGATCATCCTTGATGATGGAATTCATATGGTGTTCCTGCCATGATGATTGGTATTCATGTTGATAATCATTCTTCATGTCAAAGCATGACAGAGTTGCCTTCATGACAAAGTATGTTGTTGATCATGGACTATGATGTCAGTGTTTGTTTATGTAGTAACATTCATGCTTTAAGTTGGTCTCATGTTTGTTGATACTCATCTCATGATGCAATGAGTAATGATCAAGTGAAGAAAAAAAATGATCAAATGAAGACAAGAAGTTACTTGTTTTCTTCTTAGTCCTCTTGATGATGTCAGATACATGATTGATGTTATTTGTATGATGTCACTTGTCTTTGTTGTACATTGGACAAATTTTTGAATAGGACAATGAGAACTTTGTTATTGATGTCAAAGAGATATGAATAGATGGCATTAATGGTTTGAATTTATTTTAAACATCTAAGGTTTACATACCTAAAACCCTAATGATTTTCATTTACTAAAACCCTAACTTATGTGTTAAAAACAACTTAATTCTTGAACATCTTTGACAAGATCCTTGTTTTATTTTGTTTGTGGCTTAGTATCACTAGTAAAAGGTTCACTTAAGTGAACACTTAAGCCTTCAAACTCGTTGGGCCACCGGCCCCCCTTCCCTAAGGCACCTGGAGCACCTGATATCCCAAAAGGCTTTGAAGTGGGAAAGAATATCAATGGTGCAAATTTAATTCAACATGGGCGCAAAAGTTATAATCTAAGGTTTAGATTTAAATTCTTTTTGAAATTCAATGGCTAGTCTCCCGAGGATGAAGTTTGACAAGCATTCAAAGAACTATGTCGTGAATGCCATTGTGCAGTTCCATAACTTCCAGTGAAGGAAACCTTTTTTGTTGAAGATATTAAGCAATCTTGAGAATGTATGTAGGCTATTGCCGATATGTTTTTCGAAGACTTTATCTCAAAAAATTTATGGTGTTTTTAAATGATATACATAGAGGGAGAAAATGCAGTGAGATTATATCTATATTATACTAGCATTGTGAGAAGATATTTTAGATGCAATATATGCATTGAATGTTGATGTCAAGGGAATATGATGTTTACTCTAGATCTGTCAAAGTGTTTATAATGATTTGATGAATGTCTTTTGGTCTTGTTCTTAATCATGTCAGTTGGATTTTGCTTCATATGCAGATTTGATAGGGGAAGTGTGGCAATTTTATGTTAGGAGTTATAAGGAGTGTTTGTGTAATAATTTGAAGTGTAAGGGCATATTGAAAATAGAGCAGTACTATGTACTATTGTATATTTGTTCTTATCTTTTTGGAGTAGGTGCTCCTAAATTTTGTATTGGAGTTGGTGCTCCTACATTGGAGTTGGTGTTCTTGGGTTCATGAGGAGTTGGTGCTCCCAAAATTGTCTTCAGTGAGAATTTGAGTTAGTGAGACAATAATAAAATGTGTGGAGAGGATTAGATAGTGGTTTTTCCCTTTTAGGGTTTCCATTTAAAACTTGTGTTATGTCTCTTCTTGATGGTTTGCCACATTGAGTTTATTTTATCATCTTTGTTAAAGTATATTGTTCTGTGTTACATGTCACTATGATTCACTCAACATCCAACTCTTATGATGTTTGAAGTGCTTTCAATGAATTTCTTTGCACCATAAACAAGTGAGTTAATAACTCAAAAATTTGGTTCCTCATTAGACCATTGATTCACCCTACCCCCTCTTAGTGGTCCTGTACTCCAAGTGGTATTAGAGCCTTAGGTTCCTTGCACAAGTTTAATCAACTTAGGAGATCCTAGTAGTGGAGTACCTATTATGGCTAATCAGGAGGGATACTCTACTTCCAAAGCACCTCTTTTAGTGGCTACAATTTTGTGTTTTGGAAATTTAGAATGGAGTCTTACTTGTCCTCTCTAGGATATGATGTTTGGGCAACAGCAGAGAATGAATACACTACAACTAATACACCTTCCAATGTAGGTGAAAAAAAGGCCTATGAATGCAATGCCAAGGCCAAAAATGTCATTTGTTATGGTTTGACAAATGAGATCTTAGTTAAGATTATGGATTGTAAGTCTACATTTAGGCTATTTGGGATAAGTTAACTAGTATTTATCAAGGTGATGATAAAGTCAAAGAAGCCAAGTTACAAACATATAGAGCTAAATTTCAAGGGCTAAAAATGAATGAAGATGAGAAGGTTGTTGATTACCTTTTTAGTGTACAAGAGACAGTCAATTTCATCTCTAGTCTTGAGGAGATCTTGGAAGAAAAAATAGAGGTAAAAAAGATTCTAAGATCATTAACATCTAAGTATGACTCTAAGGTATCTGTTGTTGAGGAAAGGGACATAAATAAACTTACCTTGGATGAGTTACATGGCACATTCACTAGTTATGAGATGATAATTTGTAATGATGACTCAACAAAGAAACAACATTCAAATTGAAGTAAATTATATTGTTTATTGATACGATGATATGCAGATACAAAACCATGTATATAAACTATGAGGGGAGTCTGGTTATATGTAACCAAACATAACTACTCATAACCGGATAACTATTAATAACCGGTGGTAGTTCACAAACTAATACCAAATGCTAACAATGTAATACCATTGTTATTATGCCAACATTCCCCCCCTTATTACATTGTTCCTACAATAGTACCAAGGTACCCCTCTTGAATGCTAACATACTCAACAAAGCTGATTACATAATATGAATACATATTTTATAGAAGATCTTCTCCCAAAGAACAAATCTTGAACCAAATGGGGCTCCATCATGCTGTCTCATCTACCCTCAGAAAGGAGTAGCTTTGAGCTATATTCTTGAGCTCTTTAGTCCCAAACTCTCAAATCACAGAGTCTTGAATTCTTCGACAATGAACCCTAAGAGATACGACAAATCTCTGCCATTGTCTAGTGACCGTGAAAGGGTATAATTCTTGATCATATACTCTTTGAAGCTCACTAGACAATAATCCATATTGAGCTCAACACCAAATCCCAAACCTGTCTCCAAAACAAAATCTTCAAAAAACATATATTCTTCAAATCCGTCAGCATCAACAAAGAAAAGAAAAACAACCAAAACCAAAAATGCTTCTCATTCAAAGCACCATCTCAAAGAGAGAAGCTAACTTGGGATGATGGAAAATCCTCCATCCTCTGATGCTGCCTACCTCCAATATGACCCTGTTACAATCTATCCATCTGATGCCACATTAGACTCTCTGATAGCACGAACATGTGTATTTGAAATCTTTGTCAAGAATACAAGTATAGGGAGACATGATAAAATCTTCATTTCAGAGTGTTGGACTCAACCAAAAAAATGTGCCTTTTACAAAATACATCTTTATAAATCCTTACAAATTCAAACCATACACATCCCTAATCACCTTATTTCTCAATGGCTCTAGTTTCCATCTAATCCACAAAAGTTTGCACCAAACAAACTTTAGTTAGCTTTTCCTTCAATAGAGATGGTAGGTTAGCATTGTCAATAAATTACTCAACTTTGATTTCCACAATGGTTGGTAGAAGCCTAGTGCTTCATTCAATCAATGACAACTTCAAGGTTTCAAAAGCAATGCATACTATTGTGAATCGGATAACAAAAAATTCATGCCTTACCAATAGTTGAAACATGGACTGGTCTCCTCTGCCCAACAAGTTTTTCCTTCATACAAACAATTCTTCTACACGGTAACTATTTGTAACTGTCATGCTTCTTCTGAACCATGCTCTTGTTCAAATCTTTTCTACAAGCTTCTATTGTATTTCTATGATTTCCAGTCATGCCATATACACATAATTAAACAAAAAAAACAACTTATACACCTTTCACCTTTCTTCAAATAGTTTGCATGCCATTATAGCCTTGTATTTGTGCAATATCACCCTTACGCACAGTATCTTTGGTTGCGAGCTCAATTTTTCAGTCAAGATCTGCACTTTTTAGTCAAGAGCTTGGATTTGTTTGAACAAAAATGGCAAGCACTTGTTGGGCATTCAGGTTAATCACTAAATACTATCCTTTCCTACCAATTCCATTCTTCATAGCATGGACTTGGATAATATTGGCATGGATTTAAAATAATAAGAATGGGACAACTCCTTTGTGACACCTTCCCACTTTACAAATGTATCCTTCATCACACAACAAAAATCCACTCCCAGTAGAGTTTTCATGCTATACTCACCCAGATCTAGCCTTTAAAACAAATTTTGGCACTGCATTTACAAATATTTCTCTTCTCATTCTCCCAACATTAAATGCAAGATTCCAACAACTTCTTATATACACTAGATAAAAAATAGATTTCAAATATACAGGCACTACACTTTCAATGCTCTAATAATATTTACAATTTTCAAATTCAACTTCATTCAATTCCTTCATAAGCCCATTTTTCTTGAATGCTCTGATACCAAATGAAGTAAATTAAACTATTTATTGATACAATGATATGTAAATACAAAACCATGTATATAAACTATGAGGGGAGTCTAGTTATATGTAACTAAACATAACTACTCATAATCGGATAACTACTAATAACTGGTGGTAGTTAACAAACCAATACCAAATGCTAACAATGTAATACCATTTTTATTATGCCAATGCAAAATTGTAAAGAAAGACAAAGATATGGATTCTGAATCTGAAGACTTAAATGAAAAAGAGTCAAATTTTGTTAGAAGATTGAAGAAGGGGTTAGGAAAGTATAAGGGAAAGCTTCCTTTCAAATGCTTTAATTGTGGCAAAGTGGGACATTTTACTGCCAAGTGTCCTTATGCAAAGTCTGAAAGTGATGTGGAAGATGATGTAAAACAAGGAAAAAATAATCTTGACATAACACTAAAAGAAAGAATCCCTTCAACAAGAAAAAGAGTTCTTTTACCAATGACATTGATGTAACTGATAGTAGTTCTAAAATTAATTTTGATGAAGAAGAAGAGACTCTATGCATATCTACCTTTGTATGCTCAAGTAAAATACATAAAGATACAGATGAAAATATTGTTGATAAGGACCAACAAGTTGAAAAAAGTGAAGTAGACTTTGAAAGTGAGTTACTTTGTGCACTAGAGGAAATAAAGAGATTAAAGAAGGATGCCTTGAAAGATGTTAAAACAATCAAAGATTCAGATTAGCTTATAATTAGTTTGAAAACTCAACTTGAAAAGAGTTTTAAAAGAATTGAAGATATGATCAAGAAGAAGTTGGAAGCCAAAGAGAAGACTTGTCAAGGTTTTGAGGCAAAAATTGTGAGTCTAAGGAAGAAATTAGATAGGTATGATAGCAGTAGATTTAAAGATCTTTTGGGTAAACAAAAGAGATACAAAGACATGACTAGTTTGGGGTATGAAGTTGGTAAAACCTAAAAAACTCATAATATTCAAAAGGAAAGTGTTGAGAAAAATAGTCAAGTTAATGCACATGCTGATTATGACTGTCCTAACAACAAAGTTAGTGCAGATGGCTTTTCAAAATTTAGAAATATAGACTTCACAAATTCAACTCTAGCAAGAAAGAGTGCATCATTCAGGTTCAAATCTTACATTTATGGTTATTTCTTCTATTGTAATCACTATGGTCATAAAGCAAATGAGTGTAAGATTATGCCTAGAAGAAGACCTAACTTTATTGGTAGAACTCCTTTCATGATGATGAATAATCTAAGGTGCTATAATTGCAATAATCTTGGTCACATAGCCAAGTGTTGTAGACCTAGACATGGTGAACAAAAGAGGGGTAGTGATCATACCATGAAGAACATGAATCTTACAAACCTTGAAGAAAAGAAGTCTAAATATAAATTTGTTTGGAAGCCAAAGGAAAAAAGTACTAAAACTCAAAAATTAATGTTTGTGCAAGGTGCCCTGCATTGCTAAGAAGAAGGATTTGTGGATCATAGATAATGGTTGTTCAAACCACATCATAGGTGACAAGAGCAAATTCACCAATCTTGAAGAGTATGATGGAGGGTTTTTCAAGTTTGGAGACAATACTATTATTCAAATACAAGGTAAAGGTAGATTTCTTTTAGATGATCAAAGTCCTATTCATGATGTCGACTTGGTTGAAGGTCTTAAACACAATTTGTTGAGTGTAAGTCAGATTTATGACAATGGATATAACATTTTGTTTGATGATCAAGTTTGTGAAATAAGGAAGAAATTAGGAAAGTCAGTGGCTAAAGGTTTGAGGACTAAAAGTAATGTGTATAGTCTCACAAGAGTCAAAACCATGGATGCTTTTGAACAATTGAGGGAGAGATTAAATGTGCTTTCTCTTGCTTGTCTTCACTAAATAAAATTTTGTAAGCATGTTTTTAGGGGGAGCTTATAGTTTTGATTCTATCATCCCTAAACCTTAAAATATTGTTTTAGTTTTGGTTGCATTGATTCAATCTTTTGTTGCAGTTGTTTTTGTCGAAATTATGATACACTTTTTCTTTGACAGTGATTTAGTGTTTTTTATTGAGACTTTAAATCAGTCTGTGTTTGATCTTTGCAATGTCAATATCATATGTTGGAAAATGATATAATGCTTATATTCCTTCTACACTCCTCAAGACAATGTCTGTTCCAATTCATGTTGACAGTGATTTGGTGTTATTAGCTCAACTATATCTGGTGTTTGTGGTTCATTCTCCATGCAGTGTAGTTATCAAAGATGATAGAGGTGCCAATATTTGTTCATTCTCCTCATTGTGATGATGACGGAAAGAATGCCAAAGTATCTCAGTTAGTTCAAAAGTATGTAGTTATATGTAGATGGTGTAGTGCTAGATGGTTCATGTCTCACAATTCTTTTCATCAAGCTATTGATTCCATGATATGCTTATACCCAATAATTTGCATGATGATGTTTGTCCTTGCTAACAATGTTCTAGTGTTGTCTATGTTGATATGTGCCAGACAACTAAGAGGGGGGGTGAATCATTGTCACAAAACTTAAACATTTTCTACAATTAAACATTCATCACTTATCCACAATTATTATGATTTAACAATGAGTGCATGAAATTAGAAAATTAACAACATTAAACAGAAGAGATGCTATATTTACGTGGAAAACCCCAAGGTGGGGAAAAGCCACAGAGATGATTAACTCTCAATATATATTGCAATATTGAAATAGTGATGTTTAGACTTGGTCACACCACGGGCCTAAAAATACTGGCTTACTGCCATGAAGAACAACTAGGTCTAGTAGGCTCACTACCTCAACCCTAAACCTATCAAGATTACAATAAGGGTTGTTAAACCCTGAGGGCTGTTAAACCCTACTAGTGGCTTACTAGCAAAATTCACTGCCACTATGAACACCTTTATTTAATGTGAATAAACAATTCCTTGGCTCTACTCATCCTCTGCATTGCTCTTCCTCTGCTCTGCTCTTCCTCTTCTCTGCTCTGCCTTTGGACCTTTCTTAATGTATTCTCATTTTTTCTCAAGGACAACTTTTCCATGACTCAGTTACAAGTATTTATACACTACATCAACCTTGGAATGATCATCAAGGTCGGCATCAACCATTGGAATAGTCTCCAAGGTTAGTATTACAAACATTTACAAAATAGGTCTTGACCTATTACACCATCATGCAAAGGAAATGAAAATTGGATCATGTTATGCCTTAGCTGAGACTCAAGCATGATCTTCCACACCACAAAACGCTTCCATAATCTTCTAGAGATCTCCATATTCACTGGGATCAACCAGATCGGCCAAGACTAGTTACACACTACATTATTTGGGAACAATCTTCACACACCATCTCAATTTCTTAATGCAGACCAAAGTCTAGATATGAACATGATTAGGAGACATCCACAAGCATGCTTTAATCATCAGGAGCAACCACATTAACCTTAACCACTTTATTCATAGGAATCTTCTCACCGGAGTACATGAACTTCACTATCTTCAACTGTCATAAAAGAAAGGTAGCTTATGGACCACCAAACCATGAACCATTCCAATTGTAGGCACTTATCATCATCCCAAACTTCCCTCTAGAATCTCATAGAAAAATAATTTATTGCAGAGGAATGCGGAGCCAAACACTGTCTTCCATCTCAACTAAACTTATAGAAAAAGTAGGCTTCACTCTGGTGAACACAACTCACTCAGATCTTTATGTGGATGGCTCAAACCCAAAATGTATCATCCTCAGACATACCTCTAACTTACTTCCAATCTACAGACCACGATCTTCAAGTAGGAACAAATGCAGAGCAATTTACCAGACTGTTCTTTAGCATACAACTCACTGTTTGTACTGCACTTCTCTGTGGCTTACTTGTTTCTTCCAAAGAGGCTAATTTTCGCAATATCCTCAACATACAAGTCTTCTAAACAAGTAATGGAATAGAATACATTTGACACCATTTGAGAATATGTTGACATCAATGACAACACCAATTAGGCACATACTTGCAATAATCTCCCCCTTTGTCATTGATGGCAACATCTGATATGAAAAACTGCAACAGGCATCAAGACAAGATTCTCCCCCTTTCTCTTTTTACATCTGCACTCATCTGCACTCTCTCTTAGACATCTATACTCTAAGTTTTTCACATGACTTCTCTACCCCTTTGACACCAATGGCAAAGAGCACATACTTGCACTTTCCTTCTCTAATATAATCTCTCTTCTAAAATTTTTGACTACTCCCCCTTAAAAGTAGCCCTAAAAAGAATCAATCTGGACCTTTGAACACCTACAGACTAATGCACCATTGTACATCTTAGTTTAGAGTAGGAGGGGTGATGACTTCTGGTGCAGGGCACCTAGGAGTAGTTTGATCTCTACAAGCATTGTGCTAGCATCTTTGATAAGTTGAGTTTTTGTTTGATGTGTTTTGTAATAAGGATTTTCATAGCCATGTTGGAAGGTCTATTCTTGTGAGGTCAAGAGGTCTAAGGTAACTTTATAAACCTCATATCCTTCTTAGTCCATTTGGACCTAGTTGTGCCACTTAGGCCTAGAAGGTCTAATATTGGCTTTTTGAGTTTGTTTGAGTTGTCTTAGTGTTTTAGCATGGTCTAAGGAGTATGAGGGTGGTTTGATTCCATTGGACAAGTAAAACAAATCGCCATCCTTTGGAAAATGGAAAAACTCTATAATGTCTATTGTTGCCAATGTTGCCAATGACACATTGGCCGGTTGAAACTTGGTTTGGGCAGTTGAATCTGCCTTTGGAAGTTAGATACCAATTTGAATGGTTGTAAAAACATGGTAACTCACTCCTGTATGGCAGAGGACATCTGGTACGGAGTTTTGGGGCATTGAAACTATAGAAAATAGCAAATTTTCCTATTTGTCTCGCAGTGTACAGACTGTACGGACTTGTCACATGGGTTAATGTCATTTTTATGAAATTGCTTGGAGTCAGGGTTCCAATGAAACTAGTTTGAGGTCCTAAAGTGGTTGAGATCAAAAGTTATTGATTTTTCTTTCAAAACAGGTCTAGAAACCCTATTTTCTATGGCAACCATAGAAATCTAGCCCTAGAATGCATTCCCATTAGTGAAAATTCACAAAAACTGGTGAAATGTAGGCTAGGGATGTGTATTATAGGATTCCAAAAGCATTTTGCTGGGAGATGCTGATTTCAATTTTTAAGGTGATGCCCTAGGTCAGGTATTTCATTGTATTTGGCCAAATTCATGCTATTTGAGGTTGTAGATGATAGAATCCTATTAGGGTGAGCAAATAAATGATGGATTTGTGTTGTAGGGACATGGTAGAAGCATTCTAAATTCTTTCCCCTGACCTATGCACCCAATTTTGAGCACTTGCTTTGTAACCTAGCCTAAATTGATCAATTAGGCCTAGAAGACCAAATGAGTATTCTAGATTGCTGGAGTAGAGTTGGAATAGGAGACTTCGGAGTTTGATAGGGTTCCATAGAGGGTATCTAAAACCATCATTTGTTTTCCTAGTCATTTGGGATTTTGTCAAGTTTTGTTGAGAAAACCTAGTTTGGAGGGCTAGTAGCCTTACTAGTCAAAGTATAGGTTGGAGAGTTTTGGGAATTTGGGAATCAAACCAACTATGTAGGAGGTGTTTGTTGACCTGTCTTAAGGTGTTGGAGAAGCCTTAGTGGTTGGACAATAGTCTGGACATCAAATCCTTCATATGCCTTGAATGTGCCTTTGATTGTGTTGGATTGAAGGAGTGAAGTGGGTGAGTGGGCTAAGGAGAACAAACCAAACTTATCTTGTGTTGATACCTTCCCTTGTGCCACTCTGCATCAGGTGGTATCAGAGCTATCAAAGAGATGGGAGATAGAGAAGAAGAGGAAGAAATTCCTTCAAAGGTGACAAATGCTGAATTGGCAAAGATAGTGAGAGAGCAAGCAGCCAAGAACAAAAGGATGGAGGCTAAGATAGAAAAGTTGAATAAAGACAAAGACAAGAAGAAGAAGCTAGAGGTCATCTTGGATTCAGATGAGGAGGATTAGGATGAGAAAGAAAAAGTGCCAATGGAAGAGCCACAAGGAGGCATGTCAGAGAGACAATTCCTAGATGCACTTGGAAAGTTGGGTAGGAAGGACACTAAGGCAGACTTACCTATGTTTCCTAGTAAGATGAATCTAGAGGAGTGCCTTGATTGGATTGAGGCAATGGAGAACTATTTTGAATGTGAAGAAGTGGCAGAAAATTAGAAAGTGAGGATTGCCAAATCAAGAATGAAAGGGCCAGCCTTGAGTTGGTGGAATTTTATTCAAAATGAAAGGATAGAAGATGATAGGAATCCTATCTCTATGTGGAGAAAGATGGTACTTGAGATCAAGAAGCAATTTGTCCCTAAAGATTATGAGGTCAACTTGAACAAGAAGTTGCACAACTTGAGACATAAGGACATGGACGTGAGCACCTACACAAAGAAGTTCCACAAGGTGACATTGAAAGCCAAGATGCCTGAGAATGAAAAACAGAAGCTTGCAAGGTATCTCAATGGCCTTAAGTTCTCCATTCAAGATGAATTAACTCTCTTTTACCTGGAGACAATCCATAATTGCTTCCAAATGGCACTGAGGATTGAGGATAAGCAAAGGAGAAAAGGTGATTCTTGTAGCAGTAGCAGAGGTAGAGGAAATCAGAACTTTAGGGGTAGAGGCAGATTTCAAAATAGAGATAATTTCTCTAGACTCCAAGGTGGCGGATCACAAGAAGGCAGCCAAGGGCAGGCTGAAAAAATAAAATGCAAATTAGGGTCAGTTTAGAGGGAGAGGTAATGGCAGAGGTAGAAGTGGGGGCAGAGGTCCCAATGTGTTTAATGGAAGGTGTTTCTCTTGCAATCAGATTGGACATCAGTCCTTTAGGTGCCCGAAGAAGATGGGAAACACTGCTGCAAATTAGAAAGAAAGAAGAGTACAACTCCTTCAAGAAGAGGACTGTCAAAGCACCACAAGTTATCAAATAGCCTCTTCCAAGTCTGTAGCACCTAAGAGTGGAGAATGCATCATGTTTAATAGATCACTCATCATGCCAGCCACCAAGGAGCAGCCCCAAAGAAACAACTTGTTCAGAACCACTTGCAAGGTGAAAGGAAAAGTTTGCAAGGTAACAATAGATTTAGGTTCTTCTAAAAATTTAGCTTCTAATGAAATGGTGACTAAGTTAGGATTGGAAAGAATGCCTCATCCTAACCCCTATAGAGTCTTTTGGCTAACCAAGGAACAACAAATTGTGGTGAAAGAGGAATGTTGGGTTGAATTCAAGATAGGTGAATATCATGATAAGGTTCTTTGTGAGATAGTGGATATGGATGCATGCAACCTTCTTCTTGGAAGGCCTTGGCAACATGACACAAGTGTCCAACATGATGGTAAGAACAATGTAATTCATTTGTCCAAGAATGGTGAAAAGTTTACAATGACTCCTTTGATTGATGATTGCAAAGAGAAAGTCATTTCTAGTTCAGTTATGTTGGTAGGTGAAAAAGAGTTTTTGGCTAACCTCAAGGAAGAGAAAGTGCCATGTTTTGCAGTAGTCATCAAGCCTAAGGATGTGAATCCCAAGAAGGCCAAAGTGCAGCAACCTCTTAGGAGGATTGGACCAAAGGAAGTGGAAGAACTATTGGAAAGGTTCCATGATGTGATAGCTGATGAGAGTAAGGATGCACTTCCACCAAAGAGGGAGATTAGTCATTGCATTGATCTCATCCTTGGATCCACCCTACCAAACCAAGTAGCATACAAGTTGACTCTAGAGTAAAATGCTGAAGTGGCAAGACAAATCCAAGACTTGTTGGATAGAGGACTTATCAAGAGGAGTATTAGCCCATGTGCAGTACCTGCAGTACTTGCACCCAAGAAGGAAGGAACATGGAGACTATGCACTGATTCCAGGGCCATCAACAAGATTACTATCAGGTATAGATTTCCAATGCCTAGAATAGAAGATTTAATGGATTTCTTGGGTAGGGCTAAGTATTTTACCAATATGGATCTAAAAAGTGGTTACCACCAAATCAGGATAAGGGAAGGGGATGAGTGGAAAACCGCCTTCAAAACCAATGAAGGACTATTTGAATGGGTTGTCATGCCCTTTGGCTTGTCAAATGCACCAAGCACCTTCATGAGATTGATGAATGAAGTGCTAAAACCTTTCCTTAACAAGTTTATTGTTGTGTATTTGGATGATATACTAATTTTTAGTGACAACAAGGAAGATCACATAAGACATATCCATCAAGTGCTCAGGAGGCTTCAAGAGGAGAAGTTGAGAATCAATCTTGACAAATGTGTCTTCCTACAAGAAGAGTTGATATTCTTAGGGTTTGTCATCTCCAAGGGCAGCCTAAAAATGGATCCAAGTACAGTTGAAGCCATTCTTAATTGGCCAACACCTACAATAGCCTCGGAGGTAAGGAGTTTCCATGGTTTGTGTAGCTTTTATAGAAAGTTCATTAGAGGGTTTAGTGGCATTTGTGCTCCACTTGTTGACACCATAAAAGGGGGCAAGAAATGTGTATTTGTGTGGACAAATGAGGCCACTCAAGCCTTTGAACTGTTAAAGAAAAAAAATTCACAAAAACTAGTCCTAGTGCTACCTAATTTTGACAAGGTCTTTATGGTAGAGTGTGATGCAAGTAAGAGGGCTGTTGGAGGAGTCCTAAGTCAAGATGGGAGGACTATAGCCTTCTTTAGTGAGAAGTTAAATGAGGCAAAACAAAACTACTCCACCTATGATCTAGAGTTATATGCCATGGTTCAGTCATTGAGGAAATGGAGACAATACTTATTGCCAAAGGAATTTATAGTTTTTACTGATAACCATGCATTAAGCTTCTTGAACAGGTAGCAAAAGTTGAATCACAGACATGTCAAGTGGATGGAGTACATCCAAGCATACACCTTCTCCATAAAACACAAGAAAGGAGTAGCCAATAAGGTAGCTAATGCCTTAAGTAGGAGGAATCTTGTTGTGCAGACCATACAGTTGGAAAGTATAGGTATTCATGCCATCAAAGATCAGTATGCAGCAGATGAAGACTTCAAAGAGCCATACCTATCTGGCAAGGCCATGACAGGAAGGTATAATACTGATTTTTCTAATTTTTTGTTGCAAGATGGATATCTTTTCAAGGGTAGCATGTTGTGTATCCCAAGAGGATCTATTAGAGAGAATATAATCATGAAAAATCATTGTGGCAGCATGTCAGGTCACTTTGGTATTGATAAGACCCTAGAATTGGTTAGGAGGTACTATTTTTGGCCTAAGTGCCAACCGATGTAAGAAAGTTTGTTGAAACTTGTCAAATTTGCCAAAGAGCAAAGGGGCATACATCCAATGCAGGTTTATACACTTCTCTACCTATTCCTTCAAAGCCTTGGGATTCCATCAGCATGCACTTTGTACTTGGTTTGCCCAGGACCAAGAATGGACATGATAGCATC
This sequence comes from Cunninghamia lanceolata, assembly GCA_027924645.1. Lineage (NCBI taxonomy): Eukaryota > Viridiplantae > Streptophyta > Pinopsida > Cupressales > Cupressaceae > Cunninghamia > Cunninghamia lanceolata. The sequence goes on along the minus strand of BSBN01000870.1, from coordinate 10,276,405 downwards.
TTTGTGGTAGTTGATATGTTCTCAAAAATGGCTCACTTCATCCCATGTAAAACCACACATGATGCCTCACACATAGTAGGTCTTTTCTTCAAGGAAATAGTCAGATTACATGGTTTACCTTTGTCAATCATCTTAGACAGAGACCCCAAGTTCATAGGACACTTCTGGAGGACACTGTCGAAGAGACTAGGTACAAACTTGTCCTTATCATCTGCCTATCACCCTCAGTCTGATGGATAAATAGAGGTGATTAATAGGTCTCTTGGCAACCTCCTAAGATGCCTCACAAAGGAGCAGGGTGCTAGTTGGGATTCAATTTTGGCTCAGGCAGAGTTCTCATACAATGACACTGTCAATAGAAGCACCAGCTTGTCTCCTTTCCAAATTGTTTATGGCACTCACCCAAGGGTTATTTTGGAACTTAGGGAGGTTAAAGGACTGGAACACAGTAGTGCCTTGGCTGAATACTTTGTTCAAGTCATGAAAGATGTCCATGAACAAGTACAACAAAAATTACTTTCCACTTCTCAGAAGTACAAACAGTTTGTTGATAGGAAAAGAAGGGATTTGCAGTTCAAAGAAGGGGATTTGGTAATGGTCCATCTGAAGAAGGAGAGGCTCCATGTAGGTAAACATGCCAAGCTGCTCATGAAGAAGATTGGGCCTTGTGAAGTGCTCAAGAAATGTGGAGAAAATACCTACAAAATCAGACTTTCGGATGGCATTGCTTTGTCTCCTATTTTTAATGCTTCAGACCTTTATCCCTATAAAGTAACTGATCCTTAGACTACTGTTGAAGAAGATCAAACTAATCAGACACTCCAGGAACTCATTCCTTCATCTCCAAATCAGATTGAGTGCATTTTGGATAAACGGATTGTAAAACAAACCAGGAGGCACACCTATCATGAATACTTGGTAAAGTGGCTAAACAAACCTCAGGAGGATGCCACTTGGATGAGTAGAGTAGACATTGAGAAGGTAGGTTTCACATTTGATAACATTCCTAACTCAAGAGACTTGAGTTCTGTTTGATAGTGGGTGTATGGTGCAGGGCACCTAGGAGCAGTTTGATCTCTACAAGCATTGTGCTAGCATCTTTGATAAGTTGAGTTTTTGTTTGATGTGTTTTGTAATAAGGCTTTTCATAGCCATCTTGGAAGGTCTATTCTTGTGTGGTCAAGAGGTCTGGGGTAACTTTATAAACCTCATATCCTTCTTAGTCCACTTGGACCTAGTTGTGCCACTTAGGCCTAGAAGGTCTAATATTGGCTTTTTGAGTTTGTTTGAGTTGTCTTAGTGTTTTAGCATGGTCTAAGGAGTATGAGGGTGGTTTGATTCCATTGGACAAGTAAAACAAATCGCCATCCTTTGGAAAATGGAAAAACTCCATAACGTCTATTGTTGCCAATGTTGCCAATGACACATTGGCCAGTTGAAACTTGGTTTGGGCAGTTGAATCTACCTTTGGAAGTTAGATACTAACTTGAATGGTTGTAAAAACATGGTAACTCACTCCTGTACGGTAGAGGACATCTGGTACGGAGTTTTGGGGCATTGAAACTACAGAAAACAACAAAATTTCCTATTTTTCTCATGGTGTATAGACTGTACGGACTTGTCACGTGTGCTAATGTCATTTTTCTAAAATTTCTTGGAGTCAGGGTTCCAATGAAACTAGTTTGAGGTCCTGAAGTGGTCGGGATCAAAAGTTATTGATTTTTCTTTCAAAATAGGTCTAGAAACCCTGTTTTCTACGGCAGCCATAGAAATCCGGCCCTAGAATGCATTCCCACCAGTGAAAATTCATAAAAACTGGTGAAATGTAGGCTAGGGATGTGTATTATAGGATTCCAAAAGCATTTTTCTGGGAGATGCTGTTTTCAATTTTTAAGGTGATGCCCTAGGTCAAGTATTTCATTGTATGTGGCTAAATTCATGCTATTTGAGGTTGTAGATTATAGAATCCTATTAGGGTGAGCAAATAAATGATGGATTTGTGTTGTAGGGACATGTTAGAAGCATTCCAAATTCCTGCCCCTAACCTATGCACCCAATTTTGAGCACTTGCTTTGTAACCTAGCCTAAATTGATCAATTAGGCCTAGAAGACCAAATGAGTGTTCTAGATTGCTGGAGTAGAGTTGGAAAAGGAGACTTGGAAGTTTGATAGGGTTCCATAGAGGGTATCTAAAACCATCATTTGTTTGCCTGGTCATTTGGGATTTTGTCAAGTTTTGTTGAGAAAACCTAGTTTGGAGGGCTAGTAGCCTTACTAGTCAAAGTATAGGTTGGAGAGTTTTGGGAAGTTGGGAATCAAACCAACTACATAGGAGGTGTTTGTTGACCTATCTTAAGGTGTTGGAGAAGCCTTAGTGGTTGGACAATAGTCTGGACATCAAATCCTTCATGTGCCTTGAATGTGCCTTTGATTGTGTTGGATTGAAGGAGTGAAGTGGGTGAGTGGGCTAAGGAGAACAAACCAAACTTATCTTGTGTTGATACCTTCCCTTGTGCCACTCTATATCAACCTCTAACTTTTCTCTAAGATACTCAAAAGTATCCTTGGGCAAAGGCTTGGTAAAAAAGTCTGCAATCTGATCCTTGGTCGAAACATATTTCAACTTCACTTCATTCTCTGTCACCTTTTCTCTCAAAAAATGATACCTAATGGATATGTTCTTTGTCCTTGAATGCATCACTAGATTCTTTGATATATTTATGGCACTTGTATTGTCACAAAAGATTGTAATTAGATCTTCATACACAACTCTGATGTCCTTCAAAGTCTGGTTCATCCATAACACTTGAGTGCAATTACATGATGTTGCAATGTATTATCCTTCAGCAGTAGATAGGGATATTGAATCCTATTTCTTGCTCAACCAAGATACTAATCTTCTTCCTAAGAAGAATGCACCTCCACTTGTGCTTTTTCTATCATCCACATCTTCAGCCCAATCTGCATCAGTATATGCCTTGAGAACGAAGTCAATGTCCCTAGGGTACCCCAAACCATAATCTATTGTACCTTTTAAATATCTTAGAATTCTCTTGACTACCATCACATGTGATTCCTTGGGTTCTTCCTAAAATCTTGCCACAAGACACACTGCATGCATTATGTTAGGTCTGGTTTGAGTCAAAAAAATTAATCCTCCAATCATAGATCTATACTTTTTTTGGTCTACCATGGGTGAGTTATCATCTTTGCTAAACTTACAACTAGTTATCATAGGTGTGCATACTGATTTAGAGTCTTCCATCCCAAATTTATTTAACTACTCTTTCACATTCTTGGACTGAGAAATGAAGATACCCTTATCTGATTGACTTATTTGTAGACCTAAAAGGAAGTTCATCTCCCCAAACATAGACATTTCAAATTCATTTTGTATTTCTCCAGCAAAAACTGAGCACATACCTTCATTTTCTCCAAAAATAATATCATCAACAAAAAATGCAACAATCAAAGTTTGTTCATCATTAATCTTGAAGTAGAGATTACTTTCTGTAGTGCCTTTACTGAACCCAGTCTGTATTAGGTACCTATCCAACCATGCATACCATGCCCTGGGAGCTTGTTTTAATCCATACAATGCTTTCTTCAATCTGCATACCATATCCCCTTGTTTTCATGAATGAAATCCTTCTGGTTGTTCAATGTAGACTTCCTCTTCCAACTCTCCATTTAAGAAGGTAGACTTGACATCCATTTGATAAAGCTTGAAATCTTTGTATGCTCCAAAAGCCAGAAACATCCTTATTGCTTCAATCCTTACCACCGGAGAAAAAGTTTCCTCAAAGTCTATTGCTTCAACCTAAGCTTATCCTTTGCAGACCAATCTTGCTTTGTTTCTTACTACTTCACCATTCTCATTCATTTTGTTTCTAAAGACCCACTTTGTACCAATCACATTCTTGTCTACTGGTCTAGGAACAAGATCCCAAGTCTGATTCTTCTCTATCTGCATCAATTCTTCTTCTATGGCCTTTATCTAATTCTCATCTTTGCATGCCTCATCCATAGTTTTAGGTTCAATCTTGGAGATCAGACATAAATTTACTTGTTCTTCCGCATCTTTTCTTCCAGTTAAGATTCCTTTGCTCTTATCTCCTATGATTTGATTTTTAGAGTGACTGATTCTCACATATCTTGGAGTTTTAGTAGCACTTACCAGAGTTTGTTCTTCTTCATCTGTGTTATCTTCATGTTGCACCACTTCTAAAACTTCTGGATCATCTGACTCATATCCACTTGATCATGAAGACCTTTCCTTACATTCATCAACTTTAACATTTGCACTCTCTATGATCTTGTTCAACCTCTTATTGTAGCATCAATAAGCCTTGCTCTTGGTGGAGTAACCAAGGAAGATTCCTTCATCACATCTAGCATCAAACTTGCCAAAATCTTCTTCTCTTTTGATATAATATTTGCTACCAAAAACTTTGAAATATTTGACAGTGGGAACTCTACCATGCCACAATTCATAGGGAGTTTTTGAGTTGTTACCTTTTACCTAAACTCTATTTAAGATATATACTACAGTGTGAATTGCCTCTCTCCAATATGCTTCCAGAAGATGAGCCTCCTTCATCATGGTTCTAGAAGCTACTTGAATTGTTTTGTTTTTCCTTTCAACAACTTCATTTTGTTGTGGAGTTATGGGGCAGATAGTTGTCTCCTAATTCCATGTTCTTTAGAAAAGAGATTGAATTCATTTGATGTGAACTCTCCTCCTGTATCAAATCTCAAACATTTAATTTTCAAATCCATCTCATTTTCAACCATTGTCTTAAATGCCTTGAATTTATCTAGAGCTTCGGCTTTGTATTTTAAGAAGGTAACCCAAGTTATTCTAGAATGATCATCAATGAGTAGCATGAAATACCTATCTCCTTGCAAACTTCTTACTTTGATAGGTCCACACAAGTCTATATGCACTAGCACAAGTAGTCCTCCAATTGATTGATCCTTGCTTTTGAAACTTGTTCTTGTCTGTTTCCCAAATTGACACTCCTTGCAAACCTGACTAGCAGGCTTCACAACCTTATGCAAATCTCTAACAATCTGTGCAGTACTTATCTTCATAATATTATCAAAATTTATGTGACACAACCTTCTATGCCATAACCAACTCTCATCAATCTGAGTCAACAACTAATAGTTCTCGGTACCCTTTCAAATGATAGATATTACCTCTAGTCTTCTTACTAGTTGCAATGACTATTCTAGAGCTTTCTTTGATCTTGCATTCATTGTCCTTGAAGCTTAAGTCATAGCCCTTGTCACACATCTAACCCACACTCAGAAGATTGTGCTTTAATCCTTTCACATACAAGACATCTTCAGTATTATGCTTGCCATCAAAAGAAATAGATCCTTTTCCACAAATCCTACCAGCTGTGTCATCATCAAACCTAACTAGTCTACCATCATATCTTTCCAAACTCACAAAGTTATTTTTGTCACTAGCCATGTGGTGAGAGCAACTACTATCAATAACCCATTCATCTTTGTCCTTGATGAACTGAGCAGCCAAAGCACTTTCCACTAGTTTTTCCTCCTTCATACAGCTAGAAGAATTAGTAGACATTATTTGGTTCACCATTATCTGACACTCCATCATCATCAAAATCTTCAACATAATAACACTTCTTTTAGGTCTTAGGCCTGTTCTCATATCTTCTTCTATTTATTTCAATTCTTTTAGGACATCTGGAAGCAAAATGACCTACTTTACCACAAGGAAAACATTTAAAAGGCAATTTGCCTTTATACTTACTAGATCCTCTTTGTATCCTATCCACAAAGTTGGCTTCAACTTCATCTATCTCATCATCAGATTCTACCTTATACTTTTCTTATTTGGAGGTACTTCTAGGAGTACTGGCTTTGAAGGCAATCTCAACTTTTGGCAGAGCATCATCTTACTCCCTCATCTCAAAAGCAGTAAGCTTACCAAGCAACTGATCCATGTTAACTATTTTTACCTGCATGAATTCTTCAATCACGGCCACCATGTGATAGTAGGACTTGGCTAGAGATCTGAGTATTTTCCTAATAATTTCCTTGTCATCGAGAGTTCCACCTATGGCCTTTATCTCTACAACAAGTTCATCAACTCTTTGCATAAACATTGATATGTTTTCATCATTGTTCATCTTCAAGCTTTCATATTTCACTTTCAAACTTTGTAACTTGGCTTCCTTCATAGAGTCATCTCCTACATATACATTTTTCAACTTTTCCCATACCTTATTTGCAGTTTCAAGAACTGCCACTTTTGTTAGTATAGAATCGGTTAAAGAGCTTAGCAGAGCATTGCTTCCCTTGATATCTATCTCATATTCTTTGATTTCATCTTCAGTCGTTGGACCATTTTGAGGTATGGTGTATTATGTTTCTGTAGCTTTCCAAACTTTGATACCAAGAGAAAGAAGATGGCTTTTCATCTGAGCCTTCTAGAGAACATAGTTAGTTCCATCAAAATGCGGTGCTTCCTTCTTGTAAGATATTATGGATCTTCTTGAAGTTGTTAAACCTTCTTCAGAGGAACTTGGCTCTGATACCAATTGTTGATATGCGTCAAACAACCGAGAGTGGGGGTGAATCAGTTGTTATAAAACTTAAACACTTTCTATAATTAAACATTCATCACTTATCCACAATTATTATGATTTAACAATGAGTGCATGAAATCAGAAACTTAACAACATCAAACACAAGAGACACCAGATTTATGTGGAAAACCCCAAGGTGGGGAAAAACCACAGAGAGGATAAACTCTTAATATATATTGCAATCTTGAAATAGTGATGTTTAGGCTTGGTCACCCCACGGGCCTAAAGATACTGGCTTACTTCCATGAAGAACAACTAGGTCTAGCAGGCTCACTGCCTCAACACTAAACCTAGCAAGATTACAATAAGGGTTGTTAAACCCTGAGGGCTATTAAACTCTACTGGTGGCTTACTGCCAAAATTCACTACCACTATGAACACCTTTATTTAATGTGAATAAACAATTCCTCACCTCTGCTCATCCTTTGGCCTACTCTTCCTATGCTTCGCTCTTCCTCTTCTTTCCCCTTCCTCTTCTCTGCTTTGCCTTTGGACCTTTCTTAATGTATTCTCATTTTTGCTCAAGGAAAACTTTTCCATGAATCAGGTACAAGTATATATACACTACATCAACCTTGGAATGATCATCAAGGTCAGCATCAATCATTGGAACAATATCCAAGGTCTATATTACAAACATTTACAAAATAGGTCCTGACCTATTGCACCATCATACAAAGGGAATGAAAGGCAGATCACGTCATGCTTAGTTGAGACTCAAGAATGATCTTCCATGCCACAACATGCTTCCACAATCTTCTAGAGAACTCTGCAGTCACTGGGATCAACTAAGTCAGCCAAGACTAGTTACATGCTACATTATCTGGGAACAATCTTCACACATCATTCCAATTTCTTAATGTGGACCAAAGTCTAGATAGGAATATGATTAGGAGACATCCACAAGCATGCTATAATCATCAAGAGTAACCACACGAACCTTAACCACTTTATTCATAGGAATCTTCTTACCAGAGTACATGAACTTCACTGTCTCCAACTGTCATAAAAGAAAGATAGCTTGCAGACCACCAAACCACAAACCATTGAAATTGTAGGCACTTATCATCATCCCAGACTTCACTTTAGAACTACATAGCAAAATATGTTATTGCAAAGGAATGCAGAGACAAATACTGTCTTCCTATCTCAACTAAACTTACAGAAAAAATAAGCTTCACTTTGGTGAACACAACTCACTCAGATCTTTATGTGGATGGCTCAGACCTAAAATGTAGCATCCTTAGACATACCTCTAACTTACTTCCAATCCACAGACTACGATCTTCAAGTAGGAAAAAATGTGGAGCAATTTACTAGATTGTTCTTCAGCATACAACTCACTGTTTGTACGACACTTCTTTGTGGCTTACTTGTTTCTTCTGGAGATGCTAATTTTCTCAATATCCTCAACATACAAGTCTTCTAAACAAGTAATGGAATAGGATATAGTTGATACCGACGACAACAAGAATATGTTGACATCAATGACAACACCTATTAGGCACATACTTGCAACAGTCTCTAGTAATTTTAGTGTGACAGTGTTTGTGTGTACTTGACAGTGTGACATGAGGTGCAGTGAGTATTTGCTAAGTATGTAGGAAGTATACATGACAAATACCTAATAGTATGGCATGAAACATATAAAGATCTTAGATAGTTATATCAGTGTAGATAGTTCAGAGAAAATAGTTTAGATTAGAACAGTGTGCAAGGCAGGCAAGAAGAGTGCGCAAGCATGAAGAACTCATTGACATGACTCTTGATAGAGATAACATAGGAGTGCTTGTTCCTTGCTGTCATCTTTATGAAAATGTTCCATCCAAAGGTGTAATGTAATTGGCTATTGTTATTCTATTGTCCATCTTAGAGTACAATACATGATTACAAATAGGTACAATTCTTTCATGTCAGTCAGGGGGAGTCTCTTTGAAAAAAAGAGTTTGCAATCCTTTGTCCTTGATGTCATAGGGGGAGAGAGAGAGTGGAGATTTTTTGTTTTTTTATCAATGACAAATGGGGAATTTGTTGATGTGTTTTTCATTGATGTCAAAAGTTGGAGGTTGTCATGTGTATGATCAGTTGATGATGTTGATGATGTGTGATCATGCATACTTATTCATGCCATGTTTCAGGATGCCATACTTAAGGATCATGCTTCATTTGCTTAATACTTTATGTGTCACCTTCAGGAGGAAGAGTTTTGGTCACCATCAAGAGGAAGATAGTGATTGTTTGAGTTCCTGAGAGGGAATGCATTTTGGTGATTGGTATGTGTTGATCATCTCATTTGATGTAGGCTTGTTCACATAGTACATTGTTCCCAAAGGCACAATGTTGATAGAAGCATGTTTCAATGTAGATCATCTTTGATTATGGAGTTCATATGGTGTTCCTTCCTTGATGATTAGTGTTCATGTTGATGATCATGCTTTATAGCAAAGCATGACAGAGTTGCCTTCATGACAAAGCACATTGTTGATCATGGACTATGATGTCAGTGTTTGTTTATATAGTGTTCATGCTTTAAGTTGGTCTGGTGATTGTTTATACTCATCTCATGATGTAATGAGCAATGATCAAGTGAAGACAAAACAATGATCAGATGAAGACAAGAAGTTACTTGTTTTATGCTCAGTCCTCTTAACGATGTCAGATATAGGATTGATGTTATTTGTATGATGTCACTTATATTTGTTGTACCTTGGATAGATTTTTGAACATGACAGTGAGTTGTTGTTGATCTCAAAGAGATATGAGAAGATGGTAGTAAGGGTTTGAATATTCTAAATATCTAAGGTATTACATACCTAAAACCCTAAGTTATGTGTTAAAAACAAATTAAGTCTTGAACATCTTTGATGGGCTCCTTTTTGTTTTATTTTGTTGGTGACTTAGTATCACCGGTAAAAGGTTCATGCTTAAGTGAACACTTAAGCCTTAAAACTCATCAGGCCACTGGCCCCCCTTCCCTAAGGCAACCAAAGCACCCAATATCCCAAAAGGCTTTGAAGTGGGAAAGAATATCAATGGTGCAAGTTTAATTGAATATGGGCACGAAAGTTATAATCTAAGGTTTAGATTTAAATTCTTTTTAAACTTCAATGAGTATTCTCCCAAGGATGAAGTATGGCAGGCATCTGAAGAACTGTGATGTAACTTCCATTATGCAGTTCCATAACTGCCAACGAAGGAAACTTTTTTTGTTGAAGCTATTAAGCAATCTTGAGAACGTATGTAGGTTGTTGTTGATATGTTTTTTGAAGACTTTATCTTAGAATTTTTATGGTGTTTTTGAATGATATACAAAGAGGCAGAAAATGTAGTGAGATTATATCTCTGTTATACTAGCATTATGAGATGATATTTTATATGCAGTATATGCATTGAATGTTGATGTCAGGGGAATATGATGTTTACTACATATCTGTCAAAGTATTTATAATGATCTAATGAATGTATTTTGGTCTTGTTCTTAATCATGTCAATTTGATTTTGCTTCATATGTAGATTTGATAAGGGGAGTGTGGCAATTTTATGTTAGGTGTTATAAGGAGTGTTTGTGTAATGATTTGAAGTGTAAGGGAATATTGGAAATAGAGAAGTACTCTATATTATTGCACTTTTGTTCTTTTCTTTTTGGAGTAGGTGCTCCTAAATTTTGTATTGGAGTTGGTGCTCCCAAAATTGTATTCAGTGAGAATTTGAGTCAGTGAGACAATAATGAAATGTGTGGAAAGGATTAGATAGTGTTTTTTCCTTTTTAGGGTTTCCACTTAAAAAACTTGTGTTATGTCTCTTCTTGATGGTTTGTTACATTGAATTTATTTTGTCATCTTTGTTAAAGTATCATGTTCTATGTTACATGTCACTATGATTCACTCAACATCCAATTCTTATGATGTTTGAAGTGCTTTCAATGAATTTTTTTGCATCATAAACAAGTGAGTTAATAACTAAAAAAATTGGTTCCTCATTAGACCACTAATTCACCCCCCTCTTAGTGGTCCTATACTACAACAAAGAGTAGTGGTTTATCTAATGTTTTATGGGATAAAGAAATTTATGTACCTATATATGTACAAAATAGGCTACCAACTATTGCATTGCATAAGAATACATCATATGAATCATGACATGGAAACAAGCCAAATGTCAAGGGTTTGGGAATTTTTGGTTGTTTGAAATATGAACACATACCTAATGGAGAACAAAATAATCTAGATGACAAGAAAAAGAAAGGCATAATGATTGGTTACAACCTAGATTTAAAAGGATATAAAATATATGATCCCAAAATATGTGATTGTATACAATTATTCAACATGTATTTTTGGATTGAATGTAATGCAAGTTAGATGAATATAATATTTTTCTTGGTCATTTAAACTTTGTTTTGTCCTATTTATTCCTGTTTGCTACTACTATTCTATTTTTGTTATTATATTTTGGGCCTATTTTTATATGGTATCAGAGCCAAGGTAGAGATAATATTTTTTCCAACAAGGTTGCGATATTCTTGGATTCATATTTGTTTCACTAGATAATCTTTGGAGAGATTTAATCTATTTATTTGAGGGTTGGTTTCTTTTTGCTAACATGGGCTCTACAAATGAAGTATTTCAAATCTTTGATGGACGTGGTTTTGTAGATTGGAGGATTGCAGTCATGAATGCTTTAAGAGAAGGCTCTATGGAGGATACTGAATAAAGAAATTGGAGAACCTCAAAATTAAAAAGCAAAGGAGTTATGGAAATGGAAGTTGGAGTTGGAGTAAGGTAGAGGTATTACTGGTAAAGCTTTGCACTCCAATCTCAATAGAACATTTGTTGATATTGATAATCCAATAGAGCTATGGAAAAATTTAGAGAAATATTATAAAGATGCAAATATTGCTAGCATGTCTAGTATAGAAGAAAAATTGGTGAACTTAGATGCTCCTAATTTTGAAAAAATGACTTATCACTTTAATGAAGTTACATATTTAAATGCCCAGCTGAATAAAATAGGCGTTGAATATGCGAAAAAGGATTTCTGGTCAATTGTAATGGTTGAAAGTAAGCTTCCCCAACCATAAATGTTTTTTAAAGAATCAAGGAATGGGGTTATGCAATTAAGTCCCAATGCCTCCAACAAACTTTTGATCAATTTCGTAGGTCAATTTTAGATGAATAAATTCAACTTATTAAATAAGGATATATTAATCTTGAAGAAACATGCATAAGTAACTAAGGGTAAATAATTTTCTAAATATGTTGATTGAAAGAATAATTGGAAAAGATATAATAAAATTTAAAATAATGGTGGTGCATAAAAGCAAGAAGAAAACCCATTATTTGTAAGTATTTTGGAGGTGAGTACCACATGGAGATTTTTTTTTGAAGAAGATGGACAATGAAAGGTAGTAATACAAGCCCAAGCAAGAAATTTGTTAGGATGGAAAGATGGATAGACATAGCTTTGTAGCCATCTCCATCAAAAAGAAAGAAACATCAAATGTGGAGGTAATTGATGGACCCAAAAGTAAATCTAGTGTAAAGGGGGGATATTTTTCTTTAGAATCTAATAAAGAATGGATTTTAGATTCAAGAACATCCTTTCACATGACTGGGGATAAATATTTATTTATTGATTTTCATGAAGGGGAGAATTCAGATCAAGAAATTACTACTAGAAATAAAATGAAACTTCTAGTTTTAGGAATAGGGACTATTATTGTAACAAATGGGTCTTTGAAAAATATTTAATTCGTTGAAGGATTAGGGATGAGTCTTATTTCAATGTATAAAATTCTCAAGATAAATCTGGGTTTGTTGTCACTACTAATCAAGTTATTATTAAAGATAGAAAAGACCCAAGCAATGTAATTGCTATTGGTAGGGTTGATTATAAACAAAGTCTATTTGAATTTGTTGGGTTTGCTGACGATGAATACACACTCTCCCAATTTTTTATTGCTCAGACTAATTATATGTTAGAACTTTGGAATGCTAGACTTGGACATATAAATTATAGAAAATTACAACACATGATTAGAATGGATATGGTTAGAGGATTAACAAACAATTTAGCTTCTAAAAGTGCATGTGAAGGATATGTGTTAGTTAAACATTATCGAGATCCTTTTGATTCAGAAAAAGCATGAAGAGTCGATTAATCATCTACTACAATTCATTCATAGTAATTTATGTGAACCAAGTTATCCTTCACTTTCAGACATCAAGTACCTTTTTACTTTTATTGATGATTATATTAGGCAAGTATGAGTTTTTTCTTAAAAAGAAAACATAAGTATTTGAATTTTTTCAAAAATTTAAGGCATTAGTTGAAAACTAGAGTAGAAAAAGAAATAAATGCTTCAGTATAGATAATGGGGGTGGATATTACAATTATGCATTTGAATCATTTTGTGAAAATTATGGTATTAAGGTGCAAAGAACAATCCCTTATACTCCTCAACAAAATGGAGTGGTTGAATGAATGAATAAAAACTCTTTTAGAAATGGCTCATTATATGTTGCATTCTAAAGGTTTGCATAATAAATCTTGGGGTTTGGTTGTTTCTTGTGATGCACATATTGTGAATAGAATCCCCACCAAATCCCTCACAAATATCACCCCTAAGGAAGCATGGAGTGGTAGAAAGCTACACATTGGGTACTTTAAAGTATTTGGGTATATTTCTTGGGAACACATTCCTAATGAAAAGAGGAAAAAGTTAGAACCAAAGAGTCATAAGTATTTATTTATGGGTTATAGTGAAGAATCAAAGGCTTACAAGTTATATGATTTGACAACAAAAAAGATCTTTGTTAGTAGAGATGTAAAGTTTGGTGAGCACTCACAAGTTACAAACACTTTTTCTAACTCTACAATAACAAATACTTCCCTTTTTTAGATATTTTAGAAAGAAATGAAGACTATACTGATGAGGATGAAGCATGCACTAATACAAAACAAGATAGTATTATTGAAATTGGAACAACCAATACTTTTAACCAACCCTTTTCCATAGGTAGTGATGATGAAGAAGATGACATTTCAGCTAGGCAAAAGGCAAGGAGTGTTGAAAAATATATAGGTAAGGCACAAAGACCCAAGGAAGGAATGGTAGTACTCTCATGGCCAAAGTATTACAGATAAATGACCCAATCTTATATGAGCAGGCTAGAGGGAAGAAAGAATGGGAGCAAGCCATGAAAGAGGAATATGATACATTGTTAAATAACAAAACCTGGGAACTTGTGCCCCACCCCAAAGGAAAGAATGTTCTTGGTTGCAAATGAGTTTACAAAAAAATTTAAATTAGATGGTGCTACATAAAAATTTAAGGTTAGAATGATTGTGAAGGGATTTGATAAAAAAATAGGGTGTTGATTATGAAGAAATATTTGCTCATGTCATGAAAATGATAAAGTTGGAACTATTATTTCTTTGGCAACAAGTCTTGGGTGGCACACTCATCAAATGGATATTACAAATTCTTTCTTAAATAGATATTTATATGAAGAAATATATATGGATCAACCACTAGGTTTTGTATATTAGAAACATCCTAATCTTATTTGCAGATTAAATAAGTCACTTTATGGTCTTAAACAAGTGCCACAAGCATGGAATGAGAAGATTGACAGGTATTTTTAGCTTCATGGATTTAAAACATGTAAATCAAATCCAAATCTTTATGTGAACAAAGTTCAAGATGAGATTGTTCTTTTTGCAGCTTATGTAGCTGATTTACTCATTGCTGGACTGAATAGTGGGCTAATCAATGATTTAAAATCAAATCTTAAAAGGGCATTTCATATGAGTGATTTGGGTGAACTAAACTATTTTCTTGGTTTACAAGTTTGTAGGCTACATGATGGATTGCTCACCCGACAATCAACATATGCTTTGGATCTTTTAGAAAAGATTAACATGATTGAATGCAAGCCAACCTCTACTCCCTTTCAATCCAAATTCAAGCTTACTAAAGAATGTACTTCCAAGAGTGTAGATTTCACTCTATATAGAAAGCTTGTTGATAGCTTAGTTTATTTAACTCATTCTAGACCAGATATTTGTTTTGCAATCAATCGAGTATCTAAATTCATGTAGGCACCTAAAGAAAGTCATTGGTTGGCTGCTAAGAGAATTTTATGATACATTCATGGAACAATACACTTTGGCCTCAACTATTATAACTATAAATCTTCAATTTCTTTGGTTGGATTTACATATACATTTTGGGGTTACTAATGGTTATGTTTTCCATCTTGGATCAGGCCCTAACACATGGAGTAGTAAAAAATGTTGGCAATTAAGGTGTCTCAGCCTTGGCAATTCCTTACATTTGTAATGTTTGCATTTATTATTTAATTGCCTATGTTGTAAATATTTGTAAATTCCATATTGTCATACTGTGGGATGTGGCACGGTGATGTGTCGATCCTACATGGAATATGACAACTTGTAATTTTGTCCTTACATGAGGAGATAGGCATCCCACTTTGTGGTAGGAGCATTTTTCCATGTGTTGGCATCTTCCATGTTGTGTAAGAGAATGTTTGACTGAAATAGTTATGACGGATTCCTATGACGAATCTATGACATGGAAGAGTTAGAAATAGAAGGTTATAAGATAGGTGATGACATGTGTCATGAAACATCTTTGAATAAGGAATATTTGGGCACCCCAAGGTGGAATATGACATTTTGTAAGAGAATATACTATTTATAGCATGTGTATGATAGATTCTCTTACAACTGTAAGTTGTAACTACTATGACAGATTCTATGATGGTCGTAAGTGTCGTAAGAGCATCTGTCATAGCCCGTTTTGGAATTAGGCAACCTCTTTGGAATGGGAGCTATGGACAAGTGTCAGGCACATTCTACAATGTTGACCAAGTGTCCTTGGGTATGGGTTTTGGTCCATGAAGCCATGTTGGAAGCCCATTCCAAGATAGGTCCAATATTGCCTTGTATTTCCTATTTAAAAAGGTTCTTGGAGATGGACTTTGTATCACAGGTTTATAGGTACTATTATGTTTCCGGATTGACTCCAGACATGAGTATCGAAGACCATTGAAGCTTGCATTGCAAGTGTATTGTAAACAACTTTCAGATTTGTTAATACATCATGCAAGTTTCTGAGAGTGGGGTTTTTCACCTGATAATGGTTTAACATTGCTGTAATAGTTAGGATAAATTAGAATTTACATAGCCCTCTCCTCATTAGATTAGTGTAGGAAGTGATTTTCGCACACCTAGCTTCCTTTCAGTTGGTATTAGAGCTTGATCACCTTTGGTCCTAGTTGTTGGGTAGGGGTTTTTTGAGCTAATCTTAGGTTGAGTGGGAGTCTGTATAGAGCATTTTTAATCTTATTGCAGCAAGGAGATGGCAGGGACATCTAGAAGATTTGAAGTGGAGAAATTCAATGGCAGTAATTTCAAGCTGTGGAAGCTCAAGATAGAAGACATGCTGGTTGACCGAGACCTTTGGGAAAGTGTTAATGGAACTAAACCAGCTAAAATGTCACAAGATGAGTGGGATCTCAAGGATCGAAAGGCTAAGGGTCTCATAAGACTTAGTCTTGTTGATTCTGTGTTGTTAAATGTCCATGAGGAGACTACTGCAAAACTACTTTGGAAGAAGTTGGGGGATGTGTATCAAGCCGAATCCCTAGTTAATAATTTTTTTTTGAGAAAGAAGTTGTATTCTCTTTGAATGGAGGACGGAGGATCCATTTCTAAACATATGAATGCTTTTAAGATGCTAGTTACATAATTGACATTTATTGGTGTAAAGATGGAGGAGGATTGGTGTATGACCCTGCTTTATTCTCTACTAGACTCATGGGATCATCTTGTCATGGCGATTGGAAGCACCACATCCACATTCAAAATGGAAGAAGTCATTTCTTTGCTATTGTCTAAAGAGATATGGAGAAAGTCTTCTGAGGCAGCCAAAGAGGCACTTGTAATTAGTGGAAGACCCAAGGAGAAAGGGAAAAAGGACAAGAAAGCTGAGAAGGGTATATCCAATTCCCGTGGGAGATCCAAATCTCCTAGAAATTCCAAGGTTCTTTGTTGGAACTGTGGTAAAATCAAGCATTTCTGAAAGGAATGCAAAGAGGAGAAGAAGAAGAAGAAGAAAGCTCCTGATTCAGATTCTGATAGTCACAAGATGATGGTGATGTTTTGATCGCAGCCTTGGAAACCCATGCATTTGATGACGTGTGGCTAGTCGACTCTGGTGCATCCTTCCACATGACCTTGCATCGAGACTAGTTCACTAAGTATGAGGAGTTCGATGGTGGAAAGGTGTATCTGGGTGATGACTCTCATCTGAAGATTGTTGGTCATGGAAGAGTCTCTATCTAATTCCTTGATGGTCGAGTGAAGGGGATCTCTGGGGTTATGCACATCCCAGGCTTAGCATAGAACCTTCTTTCTATAAGTATGTTGATGATGCAAGTGTGCAGGTTGTCTTTTTGAAAGAAGGATGCAAGACGACTAGAGGAGCTATGGTGATTGCTAAGGGTACTAGGAGAGGTACCTTGTTTCAGCTGGAGGCATGCATTTCACAATGCAATAGTTATTCTGACTCAAGGAAGAGGGTAGTAGTCACTTCATCCCCACCATCTAAACAAGCAGTGAAGAAATCTGTTGTTTCTAGTCTTGATGGTTGTAATCGTGCATTAGAAGTTAAACTTCCTGCTGAAAAGACAATGTTATGCCATAAGAGATTTGACCACATTAGTGAGAAGGGTCTGTGTATCGTGAAAAATAAGAACCTCATTGAGGGGTTAGATGATTGTAATCTTGAGTTTGACTTTTGTGAACATTGCATTTATGGAAAACAAAACCATGTTCAGTTTTACTCGAGTTCTCATAAGTGTTCTGGTGTGTTGGACCTTATTCATTATGATGTGTTTGGTCCTGTTAATGTTCCTTCATTATCAAAATCTATATACTTTGTATCTTTTATAGATGATTATAGTAGAAGGACATGGATTTATTTTCTTAGAAGCAAATTTGAAGTCTATAGCAAGTTTAAGGAGTTTAAAGCCTTTGCTAAAAATCATACTAGTAAAAAGATTAAATGTTTGAGAACTGACAACGGTGGTGAGTTCTGTTCTACAGAATTTGATAAGTATTGCAAGGAACTTGGGATTAAAAGACATAAGACAACTCCATACACCCCGCAGCAAAATGGAGTTCTAGAGAGGATGAATAGGAC
Organism: Cunninghamia lanceolata; assembly: GCA_027924645.1. NCBI lineage: Eukaryota > Viridiplantae > Streptophyta > Pinopsida > Cupressales > Cupressaceae > Cunninghamia > Cunninghamia lanceolata. The sequence continues at coordinate 10,258,549 of BSBN01000870.1, read as the reverse complement.
ATTGATGGAGAAGGCTAGGAGTATGCTTAGTGGAGTTGGCCTAAAAATAAAATTTTGAGCTGAAGTTGTTGCCACTGCTTGCTATTTGGTAAACAGATCTCCTACATTAGCTCATGTTGGAAAGACACCCATGAAGGTGTGGTCTGGTAGAAAGCCTTTAATAAGACATCTTCATGTTTTTGGTTGTGAGGCATATGCACATGTGCCTAGGGAGAAGTGGTCAAAGTTGGAGAACAAGGCTATTAAGTGTATCTTCATTGGCTATGGTGTCAGTGTGAAAGGGTACAAGCTTTGGGACCCTATGGCTAAAAAAGTGTTATATAGCAGAAGTGTCATCTTCAGAGAGCTTACACCCATATTGCATGCCCATTCCAAGATAGGTCCAATATTGCCTTGTATTTCCTATTTAAACAGGTGCTTGGAGACAAAGTTTGTATCACAGGTTTACAGGTACTGTTATGCTACTGGATTGACTCTAGACACGAGTGTCAAAGACCATTGAAGCTTGCATTGCAAGTGTATTGTAAACAACTTTCAGATTTGTTAATACATTGTGCAGGTTTCTAAGTGTGGGGTTTTTCACCTGATAAGGGTTTTCCCCACCGTAAACCTTTGTCTCTCTTCTTCTGTCTACTTTCTAGTTCTTGTGTTTTTCTACAATATCTCATGTTAATGGTTTAGCATTGCTGTAATAGTTATGATAAATTAGAATTTGCATAGCTCTCTCCTCATTAGATTAGTGTAGGAAGTGATTTCTGTACACCTAGCTTCCTTTCAAAAAATAAACTACATCATTGTCTTCATGTGAAGTAGAACATAGAGCGACAAAAGAAGTACGAAAGGAAGTAGATTGGATTTGGAATCTTTTATTTGAGTTTGTTTTTATACAAAGTTCTCCTACTACTTTCTATTGTGAAAATCAAAGTATCATATATGTTGGAAATAATCTAATTTTCCATTCTAAAACAAAGCATATTGAAATTGATGTTCACTACATTCAAGATCTTGTTCAAGCAATTATTGCCAATCTTCAATTTTGTTCAAGTGAAGAACAAATCGCTGATAGATTTACTAAGAGTATGACTGTAGCCAAATTCTTGAAATTGCAAGGAATGCTTAGCATGATCGAGCTGAACATTAAGGGGAGATAGTAGTATAATGTTGCCCTCTCCTTTGTATCTTTTTTTGTATTATCTGAGCTAATTTTAAGGGGGATGTTAAGGAATGTAAGATTGTCTAGGGAAAAGACAAGTTTTTTAAGAATCTTCTATAAGCTAGAGTCTTCCATAAAGCTGTATAAGAAAAGAACATTCTAGTTTTTAAAATAAAACAATAGAAATATAGAATCCTCTAGAAAGCTAGAAGCTTCTAGATTTTAAAGATCTTGTAACTATATTTATGAGACTAAAGACAATTGTTGAACACTTATTTTTGGATTGAATTTAATGTGCATTAGATGAATATAATATTTTCCTTTGTTCATTTAAACTTTGATTTACCCTATTTCTTCCAGTTTGTTATTGTTGTTCTAGTTGTATTATTGGTTTTTGGGCATATTTTTACATAATGGATAGTATGGTTCAACATATCAGAAAGAATATCACACGCCCTATAGACATAGATATAAAAGATTGTTCGAGTCAAGGACAACACTGAGAGGGGGGGTGAATCAGTATTGTGTAAATTCTTAACTTTTTGTAAACTTTATCTTGCAAGACAAATGGAAAGGAAGACATTAATGATTTGTTGAGCTCATATGCACAAGACTGATAGTGAAAGATATGAATAAAAAACTTATAAGCAAAGAAAAAATATGCACACATACACATGAAGACAACATGAATAAAGACACATGGTTTTCATGAGTGGAAAACCCTCCTAGGGTAGAAAAACCACTCAAAATGCCTCACTGGCTTAAGTATGAAATCTTCAACTTTACAAAGTCTCATTGACTTGTGATTGCCTCACTGGCATACAGAAAAGTCTCACTGACTTACATCAATACCTCACTAGCATAACATGTCTCACTGACCAAAAATGAACAATCACCTTTATCAAAACTTAAAACATAATGTGTAAGACTTGATTTCCATTCAATCTGATTTGCACCATTTCAAACCCTCATTCATCTCTTTAACAATTTTTTCATAGATACATTTTCATTACACCCTTTCTTCATCACATACCCAGTATCACCTTCTTATCTACCTTTTCTCTTCAAGGGGATTTTTACAATAATATCTTCAACCCTGCATATTCAATCACACAAAAAATACCATACAAATAGTGTTCCTACAAAAACATTATATACAAGATGACTTTTTATATTTTGTGTTCTCTCCATAATTATTTTAATCTACAAATAAATTGGTCTCTTCAATGCCTTGGAATCTTTCATATTTCTTCAAAAATTTCTGTTGCATCTGACCCTTTCAATCTGCAACAAGAATTCATTTGCATGATTAAAAAAAATCTTCAATATTCCATTTAAAACCTTTAACAAAATAATATAATATCAAACTCCATTTAAAAACTCTTCATGTTCTCTGAGCATATTTAAAAAAAAAAACTTTTCAATTTCCTCTCTTCAAATATCTTCATAAGATAAAAAAATCTTCAATGAAATATCAATCTTCAAACACCAACCCATCTACAAAAATAAATCATATATAAGAAGACAAAAAGCTCCTTAAAAATATATATATCAATAAGGAAACTTGCCTTCAATCAATGCAATTAACATTGCATATAAATCCTTAAAAAAAACTCATAGTCTTCATATAATTCTCCCTCATAGGAAGATGCCTTTTAGAAGGCCAATAAAATAGGAGATTAAAGAGTTTCTAATTTTAAAAATAAAGACATTTATGCTTATTCATGTTCCCATCAAAAAAAACTTTCAAATCTTTATAATATTGGATGCTTTTCATAAAAAAAAAACAAGTTTCCTTAAAATCATGCTTTCCTTAAAATATATGAGCTCTCCAATAAATAAGGGTCTTCAAAAAGGCTATAAATTTCCCACTTCAAAGTCATTTGATGGTCTCCATTTTATTTCCTTAAAACATGCTCAAGGCATAAATCGTGCCCTTTTGACTTTTAAAGAACCTTTGATAAATAATTTGGCACCCATTTCAAATAAAAGAAAATTGTGCCATCGGTGGGAAAGAGGGAAGGGACCAGTGAATCAAATGAGTGACATACCCTTCAAGAGGTCACTTTTAAGTGACTGACCTATGAAAATAGGTCAACATCATTTTATAACAAAAAGTGCAAATACCTCATGACAACAAGTAAGATAATCTTTTAGATTTTTAAGGCATAATTAGACATTTAGGGTTTATATTGATCTTTTAGTCTAGACTCTTTGAGGAGAAGTAACATGACATCATATGTGTATCAATACAACTAGAAAGAGCATATACCACCTATTATATCAAGAACTATGAAACAGTGAGAGAACTTCATTATGAACATATCATGAAGAACACTAAACAAATCTGAGCAATCCTCATGAGTATCAAAACCTCTACCACTGAACTTCTTATCTTAAACAAAACTATTGAGAAGGCATCCTAAAATCATAAGACTGTGAACCCATTATCACCTGATTATTACCATCACTATTCATTATGGCTTTGAACCTATCAACTTGAACCCATGAAGGCATGCGAACACATGAAGAACCTGAAACACCTCAACAAAGCAAGTCAATCAATGGACATATGAATATTTCTTTGACAACACCTTTTTGACCTCAACCTGAACTAAAACATTCACAACATGAAACAACCATTGTCACAAAGATGAATAAGCAATTGTGTAAAAACAATTGTGACTGTGTTAAATGTGACACCAACCAACCTTGTGCCAAGTAAGTCATCATACCAACTGAGATAGTACAACTAAGAGTAATCAATAAAATTAATGTAGTGTATACAATCAACTGCTACATGAAGAACACCATAACACCATAATGACATGAATGAATAAACAAGTCTTGCAAATCTGTCAATCATAAATGATACCTTCTATGCATCTGCAAGACATCGACCTGTGTCTGTCATCAACAACTCATCAATATGTTCAACCATCAACACAAACAAGTCTTCAAATATGTTTTCTTCTCTCTGCTTTGGTGGATAACCTGTGAACAATATGGCTACATGAAACACACCTTGTTAATCAACCTTACATAACAAGACATATGCATTGGATTATTCTGCATCATCATTGCTTCAAACACCACTACATAAGATCTACAAAAATGAACCAACACAAAAAAGAATGAACCAAGAAACATAAACAAGATATGAACTCCATCAAGCATCCTAAAATGAGACCAGGAGCATCATGAAGTAAACAAATCCTAAACTATGATCATGAAACCATGAGCAATCCCATGATGAAGACTTTGAACATCCACTAATCCTGATGACATGAACAACTCCTGTCAATACCAACACCTTTTTGACATCAATGACAATCTACTTTCATCAATCTCCCCCTTTGTCATTGCTAACAAAACTAATTGATACTTTTTTTTATTTCTCCCCCTTTTTGACATTTGATGACAAAGACAATTATCTCCCCCTAAGAAAAATAACTCATATAGATCATTAGTAAAAGACTAGCAAAGTATGTTGATATTAATCAACTTCTTACTCATTTCTTGGATCACAAACACTATCACTGACTTTGTTATCTTTCATACCAACCAAGAATTGAAATATCACTTACCCAAACCTTTGATACCACTAGTCTCTGATGATTTTTGCAATTTGCTGTCCAAAACTTATCCTGAGAGCTTTGTCCATGTTCATTTGCATATTTAACAACTTTTCAACTTGTGAGCAATAAGACACCATGAAGCATAGGACTTGAAAGCAATATCATGTGAGCCACACCAACCAAAGCATCAAACCATTGTTATAAACTACCCATTGACTATACCAACCTCTCAGCATAATACCATTTCATGTCACAATACAAATATAAAGAAGAAGATGAAAACTGACACCATTCAGATCCTCTGATTAATTCTTTTAACAAGCTAAAAATAGAGATTACTCTTCTATCAAATACAAATTCCTTATTGCATCACTTGTGAATTAAAAATGTCTCCTTTGACATGACACATATAACCTTGAGCTCCATGGAAAGATATCGTAATCACTTCAATACTCATGATACACAATAATGTGGGCTCAACAAGCAACATTCTAATAGCATGAAGACAATTCAACACACTATTCACAACTCATGATAACATGATGACTACTCTTGAGAAGACCTTGCCAAGACTTCCACAATAATGACAACAAAATGAACAATCAATCTAAAACCAATCTACTCTTGCACACACTTTTTGAAATGATAAAGCATAAAGATCATCCTATAAGGAATAAAGACTATCTTGATGACAATCATCCTCCTATTCCTACACAAGACATTTTTTACAACATAATGTCAAATCTATTATATAAACAAGAATTTATGATGCTTGAATTTATCAATCAAATCAGCTCATCAAGTGTGACACATCAACAAATTAATCTGCACCAACAAGCTCTTCCTGCAACAACACTTGAAAAATCAAATGTAGAGAAGTGATATGAATTAACTGCTTCCATTTTCAGCCACCTTATCCAACACATGTTAATTTATGATAAGAGCTTCTTGAGAACATCTTAATCTCTTCGTCATGACAACCAATACTTCACAAACTCAAGATCACTTTGAATTGCAACACCATGACAACTCAATCTTTGTAAGTACCAACATGATATGACTCAACATCACCAAACTCTTTGTGAATTGGGCCCTTGAACTTCTTATCACTGTTCACCTGTAGCACTTATATACACATATTGACAAATCTCAAACAATCTCCTTCCTGAAACTTCTTGGGGATAATTGATAGGATATGAACAACTCCCCCTAACTTCATACCATGTGTTATGCAACTAATGAAGAGACTTGTGCAAGATGCACAATTTTAGAGTTTATCTTCTCTTTGCATTGTTTTATTCTCCAAACTTTTACAGCCTCTTTCTTTTGTTCAAGTTTCTTCTCCAAACCTTTACAATCTTTTCCTTTTTCCATCCATTCAAATCAGGTGAAGCTATTCTTGCATACAATCTACAACTATATGCTTTGTGACCAGGAGAATCACACTTGAAACAAACAATGTTAGTATCCCTTATGCAATCAACTTCTTTATGCCCAAAATTATTACAAGTATAACAATAACCATTAAATGAATATGTATACCTGTACATATATGCTTGTCTTACAGAAGCAGTTCTTCTCCTTTGATTGTTCATTTTTCCAAACTCATCTTCAAAACTCAAATCTATTTTCTTTCTTGGAGTTTTTCTAACTTTTGAAGACTATCCCTTTTCATAACTAAGCCCAGTAGTGTCTCCATGTAGTTTTTGTTTACCAAGCAACTCATGTAACTTGCTTGTGCTCTCTTCAAATTTTAAATTCTTTTCCAGCTGCTTCTTAACATCCTCAAGATCTTTTCTCAAAGAAACTAATTCTCCTTCAAGTTTTTGACATTCAACCTTTTTAGCTTCCAATTCAAATTTTGTTGCATCAGCTATCCTCTTAACTTCCTCAAACTCTATCTTCAAATTGATGATTAATTTATCTGATTCACTTATTTTATTTCTCAAATCAATAATCACATTTCTAGCATCTTCAAGGTCTAAAAGCACTTTTTCTTTTAAGTCTTTTTCTTGTTGCAGCTACCACATTAATCTTTGATTCTCCTTTTTGTATTTCTTAACTTCACTCAGAGCACATATGAGCTCTCCTTCTATGTCAATTTCATAATCATCTTCATCAAACTCTTGATTGTGATCTTTCTCTTCTAAATCTAATTGAGTCTCATCTCCTTTATGTGAATGACTTCCATCATTGTCGCTTTCTTTAGACACCAAGTTGTCCTCTTCTACACCATCATCTTGATAAATTCATTATCAATTTCTTCCACATATCTTGAGTTGTTTCACACTACACAACTTTACAAGAAATATCATTGGATAGAGTAGATAATATGGCCTTCTTTGCAATATGATTACATTCAAGAGCTTCTTTTTCATTTGCAGTAACACAATACCCATTCTCAATTGACATCAAAACACCATATCTTAAAGAGGATAAATAAATATGCATTCTCATACACCAAACTGAGAAATTTGAACCATCAAAGAAGGGAGCTCTTGAAACCTTTTCTTCTAATACAATATCATATTCAACTTGGGGAACATTTCAATCAACAAGTTCTACATCAACCTTTGAAATTGATAAAGATGGAGACTTTTGACCAGTCTGAGACTTGACAATTTTCTTGCTCCCATTTCTTTTGCATTTACCCATGGTACTCCACACACAAGACCTACCCAAGCTGATTTGGCTTTTTAAAGGGAACCTAGTATCTAATACCACTTGTTGGAGTCTAAGACAACATTGAGAGGGGGGGTGAATCAGTGTTGTGTATTAAATTCTTAACTTTTTGCACACTTTATCTTACAAGACAAATAGAAAGGAAGACATTAATGATTAGTTGAGCTCATATGCACAAGACTGATAGTGAAAGATGTGAATCAAAAACTTATAAGCAAAGCACAAATATGCACACATATAGATGAAGACTGCATGAATCAAGACACATTCTTTTCACGAGTGGAAAACCCTCTCGGGGTAGAAAAGCCACTCAAAATGCCTCACTGGCTTAAGTATGAAATCTTCATCTTTACAAAGTCTCACTGACTTGTGATTGCCTCACTGGCATACAGAAAAGTCTCACTGACTTACATCAATACCTCACTAGCATAACATGTCTCACTAACTAAAAATGAACAATTACCTTTATCAAAACTTCAAAGATAATGTGCAAGATTTGATTTCCATTCAATCTGATTTGCACCATTTCAAACCCTCATTCATCTCTTTAACAATTTTCTCATAGATGCATTTTCATTACACCCTTTCTTCATCACATACCCAGTATCACCTTCTCATCTATCTTTTCTCTCCAAGAAGATTTTTACAATAATATCTTCAACCCTGCATATTGAATCACACAAAAAAAACCATACAAACAGTGTTCCTGCAAAAACATTCTATATAAGATGACTTTTCATATTTTGTTTTCTCTCCATAATTATTTTAATATGCAAATAAATTGGTCTCTTCAATGCCTTGGAATCTTTCGTATTCCTTCAAAAATTTCTCTTGCATCTGACCCTTTCAATCTGTAACAAGAATTCATTTGCATGATTAAAAAAAATCTTCAATATTCCATTTAAACCCTTCAACTTCTTCTCCTTCTATCTGTGAAAACCATCTCCAAACAAAATCATATAATATCAAATCCTATTCAAAAACTCTTCATGTTCTCTGAGCATATTTAAAACAAGAAACTTTTCAATTTCCCCTTTGCAAATATCTTCATAAGATAAAAAAATCTTCAATGAAATATCAATCTTCAAACACCAATCCATCTGCAAAAATAAATCATCTCTTGGATCCTTTTCTTAAAAATAAATCATATATAAGAAGAAAAAAAGCTCCTTAAAAATATATATATCAATAAGGAAACTTGCCTTCAATCAATGCAATTAACATTGCATATAAATCCTTAGAAAAACTCATAGTCTTCATATAATTCGCCCTCATAGGAAGATGCCTTTTAGAAGGCCAATAAAATAGGAGATTAAAAAGTTTCTAATTTTAAAAATATAACCATTTATGCTTATTCATGCTCTCATAAAAAGAACTTTCGAATCTTTATAATATTGGATGCTTTTCATAAAAAAAAAACAAGTTTCCTTAAAATATGTGAGCTCTCCAATAAATATGGGTCATCAAAAAGGCTATAAATTTCCCACTTCAAAGTCATTCGATGCTCTCCATTTTATTTCCTTAAAACATACTCAAGGCATAAATCGTGCCCTTTTAACTTTTAAAGAATCTTTGATAAATAATTTGGCGCCCATTTCAAATAAAAGAAAACTTGTGCCATCGGTGGGAAAGAGGGAAGGGATTGGTGAATCAAATGAGTGACATACCGTTCAACAGGTCACTTTTAAGTGACTGATCTATGACAATAGAGTTGCAAGTATAGGCCTAACCGGTGTTGTCATTGATGACAACATACTCCTGTTGCATTAATGATAAGGATTGGATGAGTTGTGTACTGAGGATATTGAGAAAATTAGTCTCAATTAGGAATAATAAAGAACAGTGATGACAGTAAGGTAAAAGTCCAAGATAGGATGAGGATCAGAGGATACGGTTTAAAGGGTTTGTATATATGTGTCGTAAGGTGGTCCATTAGAGATTTCAGAGGTCCGCATGAAGATCTGAAGAAGTTGTGGCTGCTCAAGTAAAACTGGTTCCGGCAGATGTTCAGTGGTGGCAGAGTGATATAGATAGGTCCGGTGAGATCTGGAAATGCATTATCCTATTTTGTGGATTTGAGGGAGTGTTAAGGAAGTCTTTGTGAAGTATCAACTTGATTGGTTTGTGGTTTGAAGGTCCGCAAGCATCTATTCCTTTGTGACAAAAATGACAGACTGTGTTCTTGAGGTTCTAGATGAAGGGGAGAAGGATTTCAGTAAGCAGATGAAGTGTGGATGTTCTTGGTGATTTAGGCAAGCTTGTGGAGGTATTTGGATCATGTCCAGTTTGTGTTGGTGGTCTACATTGAAGTTGGAGCTCACAATTGAGGAATAACTTCTAGATGACAATGTTCTTCTTGAGATTGGCCGACCGGATGAGTTACACATCCTGCGGATGTTCTTGTTGATGTTTGTTGACTTAGATGATCATTCCTAAGTTGATGTCTTGTATAAATAAGGGATTGTGAAGTCATTTCAATGGTGTCCTTGTGGAGATGAGTGTGTGGTAGCAAGGAGGAGAGCGAAAGGCAGAGCAGAAGTATTGGGCTTAAATGGAACTAATTCAAGCATGGTGAAGATGCTATTCTCCAGTTCAAGTATGTGATACTTATTTCTCTATAGATAGTGTGTCTCTTGTAGGCTATGGGCCTCTTGTGAGCAATGTGCTCAAATAGTGAGCCCTAATTGGCATGTGCCATTTGTTCTTTCTATTCTTCTAACAAAGAATACAATCTTGGTTTAGTCACCCCATGGTTTTTCCCTTAACTGAGTTTTTCACGTCAAAATCTTGGTGTCTCATGTGTTAATGTGTTTATGCTCTTGATTCAATGCATTATGTTTCCATGATTGATTTATTATTATGCTACTAAATTACAAAGTGAGGTTAAGTGTTTAATTGGAAGAAAGTTTTGTGCAACTGATTCACCCCCCCTCTCAGTTGTCTGCCCTAAATCTAACAATTGGTATCAGAGCCAAGTTCCTCTAAAAAGAGCTTAACCGCTTGAGGAGATCCAGAATGACATCTTAGAAGAAGGATAGTCCGAAGTTTGATGGAACCAATTTTAATCTTTGGAAAGGTCGCATGAAATGTCACTTGCAATGTATGGGAATGGCATACTGGACCATGGTTACAACAAAGTATACACCTCCACAGGGTGGTCTGAAAACCCCAAATGAAATCACAGATGCTGAAAACAATCTGCGGACTATAGAAGCTCTTCTAAGCACATTATCTAATTCAGAGCTTCCACATGTTATTGACCTACCAACTACTTTTGAGATTTAGGAAAAAATGGAACTTCTGCATGATGGAGACAAGTATGTTAAATGTACAAGATTACAAAGTCTAATTTTTTTTTTTGAAAATTTGAAAGATGAGAGAAGATGAAAATATCACTACTTTTATGCCAAGAGTAAATGACCTTGTTTGTGGAATTAGAAATGTTGGTGGAGTCTTGGATGAAAATGAGATTGTTGGCAAAATTCTAAGATCCCTTCCTGCTTCTTATAAAATCAAGGTTGCTGCCATTAAATAATTCAGAGCCCATACAACTCTCACAAGAGATCAATTGGCTGGCAAATTGGCTGCATTTGAAATGACCGAGTTTGGAGATGACCCCTCCAAGACTGAATCTGTTTTCAAAGCCAGTGCCTCTGTAAAAAGTAAACAAAGGTTTGATCTGAGAGAGAACTCATCAAAGAAATTGTCATGGTTTGAAAAAGAAAGAAAAGACCTAGAAGAAGAAGAAGAAGCTAAAACTACTCAATTTAAAGCCCTTATTGCAAAAAGACTGCCAAGAGGATCTAGTAAGTATGAAGGAAAATTAACTTTTAAGTGTTTTAACTGCAATAAGATAGGTCATTTTGCAAACATGGAATAAAGAGACAGTTGTCTACTCCTAGGACTCCACAGCAGAATGGAGTAGTTGAGAGAAAGAACCAGACCATCTAGGAAGCATCTAGGACCATGATGATGGAAGCAAATATTCCTCAGATCTATTGGAGAGAAGCTGTCAGCACTGCAATCTATACTCTCAATCAAGTTCAAATCAGAAGAAATACCGGTAAGACTCCTTATGAACTTTGGTTTGGCATCACTCCTATTGTGAGGTATTTTAGAGTTTTTGGTAGCAAATGTTACATTAAAAGAGATGAAGATCTAGGAAAGTTTGATGCTAGAAGTGATGAAGGAATATTCTTGGGTTACTCTACTCAAATCAAGGCATACCGGTGTTATAACAAGAGACTGGGAAAGATGATAGAAAGTACAAATGTGAAGGTTGATGAAGGAATTGAGAAACCCTCAAGGTTTTATGAATATGATGAAGATGATCAAAATGGTGTTCTGATTCAAGGAGCTCAACCCTCCTCTGTAAGTCAGATTCAAACTAATCCGGTAAATTAGGAAGAAGAGATGAGTGTCAATGAGCCTGATCAAGAATCAGAAGTGCAAGAATTTCCCAAAGTTCCCATATATGTAAGATTGAACCATTCTAAAGATCAGATCATAGGTGATAAAAGCAAAGGAGTACAAACAAGAAGGAGAATTGCTCAAGATTCAGAAGAGTATTGTCTGATTTCAAAGATTGAACCTAAGATAGTGAATGAAGCTTGCAATGATGAAAACTAGACTAAAGAAATGGAGGAAGAGCTGATGCAAATTGAAAAAAATCACACTTGGGATCTTGTTCCCAGACCTAGAAACAAGAATGTGATTGGAACAAAATGGGTCTTCTGAAACAAACTGAATGAAGTTGGTGAAGTAATCAAAAATAAAGCCAGATTGGTCTGCAAGGGTTACTCTCAAAAAGGAGTTGATTTTGAAGAAAATTTTTCTCCAATGGCAAGAATTGAAGTAGTCAGATTATTTCTTGCCTTTGCTACCTTCAAGGATTTCAAGGTATATCAGATGGATGTCAAGTTTGCCTTCCTGAATGGTGACTTGGAAGAAGAAGTGTACATAGAGCAACCAGATGGATTTCAATTGTCTGATCATGGTGATATGGTCTACAAGTCGAAGAAGGCACTGTATGGACTAAAGAAAGCCCCAAGAGCCTGGTATGAAAGATTGGATAAACATCTTTTAAAGATTGGTTTCAACAAAGGTACTGCTGACAATAATTTATATTTCAAAATTGATCATGAAAACATCTTGATTGTTGAAGTGTTTGTTGATGATATCATATTTGGAGGAAGAGATAGTATGTGCAAAACTTTTGCAAATCAAATGAAAAGTGAGTTTGAGATGTCCATGCTTGGTGAAATAAATTTCTTCTTGGGTCTGCAAATCACTCAAACAAAGAAAGGAATCTTCATTTCTCAGACCAAATATGTGAAAGAATTGTTGAAGAAATTTGGGATGGAAGACTCAAAACCAACGAATACTCCCATGGTAACTGGATGTAAATTGAGCAAAGATGATGACTCTCCTAAGGCTGATCAGACAAAGTATAGGTCAATGATTAGAGGTCTGTTGTATCTCACTCAAACTAGACCAAACATTATGCAGGCTGTTGGTCTTGTTGCTAGATTCCAGGCTGATCCTAGAGAATCTCATGTCATGGCAATCAAGAAGATTTTTAGATATTTAAAAGGGATAGTTGGGTATGGTTTGTGGTATCCTAGAAATCATGATTTCTCTCTTCATGCATATACAGATGCAGATTGGGCAGGAGATGTGGATGACCAGAACAGTACCAATGGTGGAGCATTCTTTTTGGGGAAGAGATTGGTTTCTTGGCTAACCAAGAAACAAGAGGCAATATCTCTGTCTACAACTAAAGCAGAATATATTGCAGTAGTAGGTAGTTGCACTCAAGTTTTGTGGATGAAGCAGATGCTAAGATATATCAAAGTGAAGTATGAGGAACCTATCACAATCTTCTGTGATAATTCAAGTGTAATAAATATATCTAAGAATCTGGTGTTACATTCAAAGACTAAACACATATCCATCAAGTTTCACTTTTTGAGAGAACAAGTGAACAAGAATGAAGTCAGATTGGAGTTTGTGCCTTCCAACAATCAGGTTGCATACATATTTACTAAACCTCTACCTAAGGACTCTTTTGAGTATCTCAGGGAGAAGTTAGGGGTTATTGCCCCTACGGTGATGAACTAAGGTGCACTGATGTGCATCAGTTCGGTGGATATCACAGTTACATCTTGTGGTCTGGATTGATAATAAGGAGCTGCTACTTAGGGGGAGCAACAGGTATGATTCTGAAGTGGTGGAATTGCAAATATGTGCCCTTTACCATTGATGTCAAAGGGGGAGAGAAGACATGCGAAAAATAGGTGGTTGCTGATCAAAGGGAGAGTAGTAAAGGGAGAGAAGACATGTGAATGGTTGTTGCTGATAGGGGGAGTTGTGACAGTGAGGAGAAGTTCTTGTCTTGATGGTTAAAGCAGTTTTTCACATCATATGTTGCCATCAATGACAAAGGGGGAGATTGTTGCAAGTATGGGCCTAACCAGTGTTGTCATTGATGTCAACATACTCTTGTTGCATTAATGATAAGGATTGGATGAGCTGTGTACTGAGGATATTGTGAAAATTAGTCTCAATCAGGAACAATGAAGAACAGTGATGACAGTAAGGTAAAAGTCCAAGATAGGATGAGGATCAGAGGATGTGGTTTAAAGGGTTCATATATATGTGTATTAAGGTGGTCCATTAGATATTTTAGAGGTCCACATGAAGATATGAAGAAGTTGTGGCCACTCAAGTAAAACTAGTTTTGGTAGATGTTCAGTGGTGATAGAGTGATACAGATAGGTCCGGTGAGATCTGAAAATGCATTATCCTGTTCTACGGATTTGAGGGAGTGTTGAGGAAGTCTTTTGGAAGTATCAACTTGATTGGTTCATGGTTTGAAGGTCTATAAGCATCTATTCCTTTGTGATAGAAATGACAGACTGTGTTCTTGAGGTTCTGGATGAAGGGGAGAAGGATTTCAGTAAGCAGATGAAGTGTAGATGTTCTTGGTGATTCAGGAAAGCTTGTGGAGGTCTTTAGATCATGTCCAGTTCATGTTGGTGGTCTGCATTGAAGTTGGAGCTCACAATTGAGGAATAAATTCCAGATGCTGGTGTTGTTCCTGAGATTGGCTGACCGGATAAGTTACACATCCTGCAGATGTTCTTGTTGATGTTTGCTGACTTAGATGATCATTCCTAAGTTGATGTCTTGTATAAATAAGGGATTGTGAATTCATTTCAATGCTGTCCTTGTGGAGATGAGTGTGTGGTAGCAAGGAGGAGAGCGAAAGGAAGAGCATAACTATTGGCCTTAAATCAAACTAATTCATGCATGGTGAAGATGCTGTTCTCCAGTTCAAGTATGTAATACTTATTTCTCTGTAGACAGTGTGTTTCTTTTAGGCAGTGGGCCTCTTGTGAGCAGTGTGCTCAGGTAGTGAGCCCTAATTGGCATGTGCCATTTATTTTTTTTATTCTTCTAACAGAGAATACAATCTTGGGTTAATCACCCTGTGGTTTTTCCCTTAATCGGGTTTTCCACGTCAAAATCTTGGTGTCTCATGTGTTAATGTGTTTCTGCTCTTGATTCATTGCATTATGTCTCCATGATTGATTTATTATTATGCTGCTAAATTACAAAGTTAAGTGTCTAATTGGAAGAAAGTTTTGTACAACTGATTCACCCCCCCTAAGTTATCTGCCCTAAATCTAGCAAATAGGTCAACATCTTTTTGTAACAAAAAATGCAAATACCTCATGACAGCAAGTTAGATAATCTTTTAGATTTTTAAGGGAGAATTAGACATTTAGGGTTTATATTGATCTTTTAGTCTAGACTCTTTGAGAAGTAACATGACATCATATGTGTATAAATACAACTGTTAAGAGCATATACCACCTATTATATCAAGAACTATGACAGGGTGAGAGAACTTCATTATGAACATATCGTGAAGAACACTAAACAGCTCTAAGCAATCCTCAACATGAGTATCATAACCTCTGTCACTAAACTTCTTATCTTAAACAAGACTATTGAGAAGGCGTCCTGAAATCATAAGACTGTGAAGCCATTATCACTTGATTATTACCATCACTATTCATTATGGCTTTGAACCTATCAACTTGAACCCATCAAGGCATGTGAACACATGAAGAACTTAAAACACCTCAACGAAGCAAGTCAATCAATGAAAATATGAATATTTCTCTAAAAACACCTTTTTGACCTCAACCTGAAGTGAAACATTCACAACATGAAACAACCATTGTCACAAAGATGAATAAGCAATTGTGTATAAACAATTGTGACTGTGTCAAATGTGACACCAACCAACTGAGATAGTACAGCTGAGAGTAATCAATGAAATCAATGTAGTGTATACAATCAAATGCTACATGAAGAACACCAAAACACCATAATGACATGAATGAACAAACAAGCCCTGCAAATCTGTCAATCATAAATGATACCTTCTATGCATCTGAAAGACATCAACCTGTGTTTGCCATCAACAACTCATCAATATGTTCAACCATCAACATAAACAAGTCTTCAAATCTATTTTCTTCTCTCTGCTTTGGTGGACAACCTATGAACAATATGGCTACATGAAACACACCTTGTTAATCAACCTTGCATAACAAGACATATGCATTGGATTATTTCTGCATCATCATTTCTTCAAACACCACTGCATAAGATCTACAAAAATGAACCAACACAAACAAGAATGAACCAAGAAACATAAAGAAGATATGAACTCCATCAAGCATCCTGAAATGAGACCAAGAGCATCATGAAGTAAACAACTCCTGAACTATGATCATGAAACCATGAGCAATCCCATGATGAAGACTTTGAACATCCACTAATCCTGATGACATGAACAACTCTTATCAGTACCAACACCTTTTTGACATCAATGAGAATCTACTTTCATCAAAGACTACTACCACTATATCAAAAGGAGGAGAGGCCATATAGAAGGAACTATTAAGTTCTTTATAAATTTTAATTAAATTTGTTGATGCATAAATCTGTGGGTTTAATCTAGCAGCAAGATGGGAAACTCTGAGATGTGGGATTGCTCCTCAGAGTGACCTCCATATTTTAAGGAAGCTGACTCTTCCATTCTTTTAGTGGGGCTTTGAGAAAAGGTTAGAAAGAAAACTAGATTGCATAAAATAAATGCCTAATATATAGTGATCTACCAGATTTAAAACTCAGTTTGCACAGTGTTAACTTTGAAAGATTTGACTAGAATTAAAGAGAAAAATGCATGATTGAAACTCAGTTTAAGAAACATGCTTAACAGAGGTAGAATAAATAGAGACTTAAAGAGACAAGAAATAGAGACACTCATATGCATAGGACAAAGATTTTTATTATTCAAACAATAATAGGTTACAGAGGCTGAAATTGTTGCATAAAGTAAAATATTACATTCCCCTGAAGAAAGAACTGTGAAAGCAAAAGAAATAACTGCTTGCTGCTCTAAAAATCTGATCTGTATATCTGTGGAACTATGGAACTCTGTATATGTATATCCAACTGTATCTCAAATCTGCCCATTTATAGCCTGAAAGACTCAACAAAATCTCAATGGCCTCCAGCAATCTTTGCAACTGACTCCCTTAAATCTGACACAAAATCTGACAAAATGCAACTGTATTAATAATTGAACTGATGTTTTTGCTTTGCCCATGGCTGAAAAATGTATCTTTGTGTGAGAAAGAAAACTCCCACCGCCATCGCTTCCATAGATTGCCTGTAGCTTGCAATGAAAATGAAACTGGCTGCTCATATTTTAGGGCTTCACTTTTGTCTTCCCATGAAGAGTCAAATTTCACTTTTTAATAAAGTCTTACTTTATTATTTTTCTATGTCTTTTAAGAAATGAAACACAAATGTTTATTAATTTTTCAACTTATTAAGGAGGGGCCCACCATGTGTCTAATAAGAAACCTTTAATACTAAAAGACTCTTAAATGACTCCCGTGACACATTTTATGCAATTATGAGTTTTAATAAAAAAGAAAACAAAAGCTTTTAAACTACCCTCTGCTTCTCCCACGTTGCTATTTTCAGTGATCTTTGTGAAACTTTCAAATATCCTTGGCTTGTGCCATTTGGCAATTTCCGCATCATTCTTGAATGAGCCTTCTCTATGATGCTTCCCCTACATGGCGGCTTCCGCTTAATTTTTGAGCTGCTCTTCTTTGTTGTGCTTGTACCATTTGGCAGTCTCTGTAGCCTTCATTATTTTGCTTCTGAGCCACTAGATCTCCTTCAATCGAATGCTTGTTGTGTCTCATTGTTGTATTCATTAACTTCACTGAATCAGCCTGCATCTCTATATTACTGTATGCTATGTGAATGAAGTTGTGTGAATTATATGGACTGCATTATCATTGACAATGTCTCATTTGAACTCAATGTCATCATTATTTGAATGTCCTGTGTAGGAGATGTGGCGCTTTGTTCCTTGTCATTCCTTAATGCTGTGCTGAGAGTTGCACCTTATCTTGACTGAGCCACTTCATTTCTTTGAAGATGGCAGCACCTTTATCTGCCTTAGACTCAATAGTTTTTCCTTTTGAATGGGCACTCATTGCATTACAGTTCGCGCCTTTACTCCTCTGCTTTGTATGAGACAACATCATATACGATGAAGTGTGGCATCTTCATGATACTGTGTCCCTACTATAAGGCTGCCTTTAAATGATATGAAACTCCTTTTTTTACCTTGCCAAACACTGTATCTTGCTCTTGTTGGACTTGGCGTTGTGTTGGAGTTTTAGAGTGGCCTTTGAATGTTCAAAAAGGCTATGCCATGCTTGTATTTGAGCTATGCCCAGGTGTTGAGTGGCTTGAGTGCCATTTGATCCTGACTCGAGTCATCCTCCTATGGAGAGACCGTGGCTTTATTTTTATTGTGGCTCTGCTATAAGGGCCGAACCCTTTGATTTTGGCTGAGCATCCTACATTTTGCATCATATCATTGAATTTCTCACACAGGCTGCCACCCTTGATTTAAATGATGCCACAACTTATAAACTGTGTTCTATCGTTAGAAGTTGTGCTTTGTCCTGATGAGCGCCATCCTTTGTATGCTATAGTTTTTATTTTATTTTATGAATTATGCCCTTCATCTTTAAATGACACTACTGAAAGCTTGAAGACTCAATGCCTTCATCTTTAGAGGATTTTATTGATTTGAAAAGCTTTCCTGAGTGTCACATTCTACTTATGACTGCCTTTCATCCTTAGATGACCGATCCTTCTTCATATAGACCGAAACTCTTCTGACTGGTTGTGCCATCATTTTCTCTTTGGATGGTGGCTTTAATTTGAATAGATGCCGATGAGTATGAAGTCATCCCTTTATCTTAAACTGCTGAATCTATCAGTGCCTTAATGAATATGAAGCCCCACTCTCCTTCTCATAACACCTTATTATTTTGGCAGTGTGTCTTCCTCCATCTTTCCATGATGGTTGATCTTCCTTCAATGGTACCACCTCTCTCCTTTTGAGCTGAAGCATGTTATTTATCAAGCTGCACATCACTTTTGGAAAGACTGAGCATTATTATATCCTTCATGAGTCCATGCCTTTACATGATTGGGCCTTGATCATCTGAATGACACCCTTGCTATGAAGTTGTGCCTATTACACTTCTCTTAGCATTGAGTACCTTAAAATAGAGGCTATAATGACTACTAAACTCATGATATATTCTTATAGTTGAGCACCATCTGGATATGGGCTGCCATCATTACCTTGTTGTGTGTCTCCATGTGAATTGAGCCTATTCCTTTAAATGATGCTTAGCCTAGCTTTAGGGATGACTTGATATGGCTTGTTCTTTATGAATTGGTGGAGCTTCCTACCCTAGCATAGAGGATAATGTTTAGTTTAGTCACATATCAGAACTCAAAGGCTATGCCTCATACACAGGAGCTCGTCAATTCTAAGAAATAATCTCATAGTGACTAATTTGTCATTTCTTTATGACTGCACAATGAGCATATAGATTACATTATGAATCCCACTAATTCCTTTCCATAATGAATTAATGGAAACCAGGAAAAGAATCAAGTAGCCACAATTCTGACACATTCATTGAAAATTTTCAAAATGATGTGCACAAAATGCACAATAGTTCATGGCGATAGGTTGGGTGAATAGGCCTGCTCACTCTGAACCTCTGAACCTCTGATTAAGAAGAGCAGTACCTTATCCATTTGGCAATAGAGTCATATTCTGAAATTGAAACATCCATTAACTGAAAACAAAGTGATACCCAGAATTTGTGTAACCAGACTGAAACACATCGGATCACTAAAAATATCTTCTCAACTGAAAACAATTGAAGTTGAGGCATAGATGAATAACTAAAACTGATATTTGCAAGTGAGAGCAACTGACCATAAATTTTTACTAGAGCCAAGACTTATTAAAAGGAAACTAATGAAACTGAAACTAATGCTACTGCTATAGCTTATTGAAATTCTGACTCTAGCTCACTAATATATTAAACACATGGGGATATGCCCATTCACTAGAATGGCAAAGTAACTATTGGATTTAATTATGCTTCTCCTATGAATCTTCATCATACTGAAAATGAACCAGACAAACTGTATGAAGAAATATAACAATATTTTGTACCTTTTTACTTCTCTGCACTCAGGAGAGTCTCTTTTTAATTTAAAACTCCAGTCAGGCTAACCTGCATGTTGTTTCTGTTTTAGTGGAGGGCGGGGAGGGAAAATAAAACATTGAAGCTCTTTCCTCTATTTGCAGCTGAGAGATTCTGCCAACTGAATTCTATCAATGACCTTTCTTGCAGGTTCTCCCATAGGTTCATAACTCAAGGTGGCCTTAAAATAAGGCGTACATGTAACAATACTGCCCAGAATAGTCTTGAATCGGATAGGAATTCCTTTGTGCAAGAAGAAAGGCATATAGCAGGGCTCAGTGTGTGACAACCCTGTATGTGATTCTTTATGCAACTATGCATTATTCCAGTTGTCTCTTGATACAACCTTATCATAGATATTTCCTTGCTTTGGTGAGTCTTCATCAAAAAGAAGATAGTGTCCATCTTCAAGAATAGAAAATAAATCAGATCTTGCACCATCTCCTATTTTGGAACTTCCTCCATGACCACCTTCAATAGGCTCTATGAAAACTTGCTGAATTATAGGATCCTCTGCATCAAGAAGCTGGTATCCTTGTTGCAAAAATGAGAACAAATCCTCATCTCGCTATTCCAAATGTTACTCATCTCCGAGGTATCCTCCTCTAGATGTGAAACTTTCTTTGTAACCTTCTCTTCAAGATCAAGCACGAACTGTTCATAATTGTTTACCCAGTACTTTTCAGCTTCAAAACCCCTTTCAAAGTAGCTTTCATCTTCTAGAAGCCTCACCTCATCAGCATCTTCTGAATCTGATTTAAGATTTGACAGTAACTCTGGATCACACCTTGCCACATATGCTTGATGTTGGTAACCAGAAGGGCACACAGAAGCCACTTTCTTGCTTGTAATTTGATTCTTGATACTTGATTCTTCTTGGATGTCAAAGTGATAGAGAACCTGGTCTATAACTTTTATAGGCTAATTTGCAGCTTTGGCGACTTGTAAAGGATAATTTTCAAGATAGTAGGGCAATGCCTTGTTATGAGGAAGGATTTTTCCTGTACTAAGACCACACTGGTATGGCTATTCATAAAGGTCTGGGGGCATAACATATGGATCAACAAGGTGCATAGCTTGACCCTTTAACTCATTAATCTCATAGCTGAGGGTTTTAATTAGTTCTTTCATAGCACTTATCTCCTCGTGATTTGGTAAATCAGTAGGGAGGGTGGGTGGACTAAAATTTGTATGTATCTAGCCAAAAGAAAGGACGTGAGAAAGGCTATTTGCATGAGGCATCAGCTATTTTAAGGGCATAGGAGGCAGTTTACCAGACAATATGAGGCTACTTTCAGCCTTAATGGCAAGATAATATGATTGAGGGAGAGTTTCACCTCCTAAGGATTGTATCATGACAGAGATCCCCGGGTCTAAAGCATTTAAATAATATAAGAATGCAAAGACTGGAGGTGGCCTGATATCAGCTGAGAATTTTTTCCATACCTTGTCAAATCTTGAATTGAAATCATGTATGGGCTCCATAGGATGCCTCTTGATTGTAACCAGGTTCTAGGTGAGAGTGCTAACATTTGTCATTTCTCTGAACTGATTGTAGACAAACCCTCCAAGCTGATCCCATCCAGTGATTGAACCTGGCTACAAGCTTCTCTACCATTCTTTTGCTTTGCCTTTGAGGGAAGCTGCAAGCAACAAGATTTCATGATTCTCAGTCGTGACATTATGAACAGAGCATAAGTTTGCTACATCTTGAATGTGATCTACAGGGCAAACTGAGCCATCTCCAAGAAAGTGAGGCAGTGCCTTCCATGCTGTGTCACGAACTTGACCCTACTGCTGAAGAACTAGAGGACTTGAATCCCAAGTCACAAAGGGCAAATCTCTCTGAATCCTTTCTTGTAGCCAGATACATACAAATTTTAGTCCACCCACCCTCCATGTTGATTTGCCAAATCATGCTGTGGGTTTAATCCAGCACCAACAGAATTTATACACACTTGAAATTCTAGTGATCCCAGAATTAAGGTGATTTTAAAAAGATAGCACCTAACATACCTTGATCCGATCTTGGAAGCCTTGTGGCAAGTCGTTTCCATCAGGCAGAACCCACAGGAATGACACACTGCTCTCTTATAGACCCATTGCAATTGTGGTGAGATGTTGGTGGGTGATAATGTATTCGCTGCCAAAAGATGAGCAACACCGAAGCAGCGGGCTGCTTGTCGAGCCACTGCAAGCAAATGTCATGAGCGGGAAGTGGCAGGGGTTTACCCATGAGTAGTCCATGGCCCATTGCCCTTCAAACAACGAGCACTGAATAATCGGTGAAGTGAATTTGGGCCATGACACGGTCAAATCCTCGGTGGGTGGGTTTCCCAATACGATGTCTAGCTGCCCTAGGGTAAAGATGAGATTAGCCACTCCCAGTATGAGGAATAATATGGTGGGAATGGGATTGGGCAGCTTGGTAGCCACACGAGAAGCCCAGTACGGCATGAAATCGTGGATCACCAAGTCTGGTGACAGCTGTCGCAATAGGCTTCGAAGGGCTTCTCCAGAAGATCCATGGCTTGGATGAGTAAAGGTATTAGCAGATCTCCTCCTTGCCAACATCTACTATGGACTCTACGCCTCCTGGCAGCGCATTCACAAAAGGCATTGTTAAGGCGGTTATTTTTAAATATCATCCACTTCAACAGTTTAAGGTTAATTTTGGCCAATAAAAATAAGATAAATATTTACCACTTTTTATTGTGAATGAGGTGTAAAATCCATATTGATTGTTTGACCATTAAAATGGATGATATTTAACTAAAGTGATCACGAACTCAGATCTATTCCAGATGCATCCCCCATTTGAAGTTTAATTCTCTTAACATGCAGCAGGGTTGAGTTAAAGAAAATTTTAAGTCATGAGTCGTAAGGCTTTTGGCAAGCTCCACGAAGGGCGCAACGTAACCATGGGCAAGCCACGGAATCATCACCACATGAAGCTCTCTCTTATTTTCATCCGCCATTGTTGATGCAAACTACTTTTAGCATCCGATGCGTTTTTATTGACCATATTTTTATTTAGTGGGTACCTCACGGCTGACATCCAAATTTCGTCACTGCAAACTTCATCTTCCCTCTTCTATGCATCGCGTGAATGCCACTTATCATTTTTCCGTCAGAAGATGGAAGGCATTTGTCGTTACTCGTGATGGTGCGTTATCATTCTCAATAAAGCCATTTTCAATGCATGCTTTCGCCCTCAACGCAATTAGTCCATTCACTGAACTTTTGTCACTTTTGGGTTCCCCACTCCCAGCGTTAAATAAATGGAATCAGGTAAAGGTGGAGTACCAACATATATATTTTAATTTAAAAAAAAAAAAAACTTTAAATATTTAAATAATTAAATAATAATAAAGCATCAAGATTTACAGTTGAGAATTATAAATAATTATTGTGGGATATAAATAAATAAAAATAAATTTATTTATTTTTCAATTCAATATAGAAATATATTGTTAAAGATAGGGAATATGTAAATATGTATTAAAAAAAAGTTTTGTAAAGTGGATATCTTTACCTCAATTAGTTCAGATCTTTTCCTATGGAGTTGATCTTTGTGTCTGTAGAAGTGAACTTGTGGTGCAAAAATGATTCGAACCCATTGAAATAAACTCGTAGAATGACAATTGTTTTAGATTTGCTTCAATTTATTATAACTACGTTTAATGTGGGGTGGTAGCTAGGGACATTGTTTGGGAACTTGCTAGAAAATGGTTTGTTCTCCTCTAGCCATGCCCTTGGATAATTTGATTTGATGTCAATAATATATATTAAGGACGATAGGCAAGCATGTAGTATGCCTAGGATGATGATGCAAGATGATAGTGCAAGTACGATGTTTTATGATGTTGCTCCGATGCTCTAATGTGAACTTTTGGTGGGAGAATATTAACAATAATATTAATTATTATTTTCTAGAGAAGAGGGGCATTGGAATTTGAGCACCCAATTTGGGCCTTCAGCATATATAGAATACAAACAATTTCCTCATTTAAGCATCTCATTTTTATCATATCAAAATTCTACCAAAATTGTTTAAGCACTTGTGTTTATTCATAAATTTGAGGATGAAACCCATTGAAAGCTAGAATTAGAGGATGAAAACCCTTTGGCCTCTTGAGGGCAATCTCATATAGAGGTTGTAGTATGCATGCACTTCAAAGATTGTTAGGTTTTTAGAATAGTTCTTTAGTATTTTGTTTGCAGGATTTGTGAGGGAAGTGTTAGCATATATATTTTACCTATGTGTTATTTTACCTCACATGGGTAGAATACAAGTGGCGTAAGCCTACTTAAGTGGGTTATGTGTCGACTTCGAGAGTTCAACACAACTCTCCAAAGACACGTGTCAGCATACTTTTGACACTTGGTGACTGGAGTGCTGAAGTCAACTCCTAAGTTGACTTAACCTCCTCACCTATATGTACTCCTTTTTTATAATCTATTACTTCGATTTGATACGTGTATTCATCTCATTGATCTTGGCTTAGTTCTACATGGTATCAGAGCAAACTAAGATCGTTCATTTTGAAGGCATCATAGGCCATTTCTTTTTTTTTCAGATTGGAGCCTACATTGAAGAGTTTTGAAAGGTGTATCCAGTTCATTAGTTTTTCTGTGTGTCATTAATTCACATGAGGTCGATCGGGCCAGAAAGGTGTGATTTCATAGAGAGAACACCTATGTGGCAGTTCTCTGTGGTGGTTTCAAAGACCCATGACCTAAGACCAACGACCTACAAGAGGTGTGCAGCTTGGTGGGAAGGTCCTTTGGAAGGTTGACTCTAAGTTTCGGTGTGGTCAGGCACCCAACACCTGTGGCTAGGCACTCTTGCATTCGGTCAGGCACTCAGGCCTGCGACTAGGCACATGCCCTTATAAGCATGTCCATCACCTGTTTGTTGCACTCTTCTCTGACCTCTCTATGTACAGGGATCTCATCACAGAAGGCCAAAAATCTAGCCATCAACTCTACAAAAAGAAGGCATTTGAGGCAGAGATAGGGGCAATAGAATCTTCTGGCAGTTCCATTCCCTGCGCCCACGTGCAACAAAGGCATCAACTTAGGGCAGAGGAGCATTTTTCTCATCCCACGACCTATGGAAAGGCTAGATCTAGGGTCCAAATCTTTGTCTAAGGCATCACATCCTTTGAAGAGCTGATCCAACCCACCTACAAAGCACCCTCACACAGAGAGTGGAGATTTCCTCACATGGCGCTTGGAGATCCCATTCCTCACTTGGGCTCTAGAACAATCACATGACGCAACAGCAATTGGAAGCTTCCTCACGTACTCAGATTACCCAGCACACACACGGCCCAACATGCTCTCTTTTGTGACTATTTTTTCTGTCTGAGTTTTGTGCATAGATCTGTTGTAAGGACAATGCCACCGTCATCGCCATAATCAGCCTCAAATCAACCTGTGAAGAGCAAAATCAACCCTTGGTCACCCCTATTTTCTCTCGCCTAGCCATCATTGGTTTTTCGGTCGCCCCTACAAGCTTCTTGCCCTAATTTTGGGCATTGGAAAACCCCATTCAAATTTTTTTGCCCTATTTTTTTGGGACATTTTTCTTTTGTTATTATTTGAAAAAAACATTCTACTTAAATGATTTTTTGTATTAAAATAAACAAAGAAAATATCTAAATGTACTTTAAGGAAATATTAAAGGCAAATATTGAGGGGTAATTTTAAATTAAGGGCAGATTTAGAAGTTCTCTTAATATTGTTAGTGATTATATTATGATTTTTTTATAAATAGATTAAGTATTAGGGCATGATTGTAATCGTCCTACTTAGATCTATTGTACTAACTGATAAAGTGCCAATCTTTGGGGAGGGGGGGGTTTTAACTCTTGTATTTTCACCTCTTGAAGATGAAGGGTTTAACCATGCACTAATCTTATAAAGTGTTGCTTCATGTATTATTCTGGGGGGATTTTACAGCCCTTTTGTATATCATTGAACTAACATAAAGTTCAAAATGGGGTAAATTATCTAAGTCAACTAATGGGGATAATGAGTCATCCATCTATCATTACTTTGGAAAATAAAAACTACAAGTCCCGGCGCAATGGTATCTTAACACACTGTCGATGGATTCACCTATTGCCACATTTGTATGGACTTATTCCCAAACCACTTGCACATATTGGAAGAAAATTGTATGGGAAAATAAGAATAATCATGTCTTAGGATTAATTGGTTCAAGTGTTATGAACCACACTCAGTGGGTTTCTCTATCACACATTGACTGCCCTCGAGCTCTTTGGACCAAACTATGGGAAATGTATGGAGAATCCAATGAACCTCCATTCTTAGATGATCCTGCTATAGACATACTTCTTTCCCTTGATTATGCTAATGATCCTTTGTATGATGATGATACTGAAGAGGAACTTGCATATTGGAAAAGTCTTGATGATACATAGACATACCTACTTTCATCTCCTCTCTCTACACCTCCTGCATTGGTAGATATTCTACCACAATCTCCTGTTACTTCATCAGATTTCAGAGTTGCTCCTTTGAGAGCTTCCAGTACTTCCATGCAACAGGGTATTAGTCTTCCTAGCATTGCTAATTGGGACATATTTCTACCAGGCATTACTTATTTGTTTCTAGAATCCTGCATTGCTAACATGGAAGCACACATTGACGACATCAATTTTCTCTTTAATGATAGTTTTGATGAAGCTACATCTCCATTATCCTCTTCGGATATTCATGCTCTACATCGGTCTACACATGGTTCTGGATCATCATCATCCTCATCTATTGGGCATGCACTTGATTTGATTATGGCATCCTTCAACATTGACATGGGGACACCTGAGCATTCTTCGAAGACATCACAATGGACATCATCATCCTTGGATCAACTTCAATATGATTCAGGATCATACATACTTCTTTTCACATGGGAAGATGTCATGCATCTTTAGTTGGTTTTGTTTCTTCCCAAGGGAAGGAACATTGTTCAGTGTTCTTAGATCTACATCTACATCTTTTTTGACTATCCAACCTCACTACAATAGAACATGTATTATGGAGGGTCTCATAGACCTTCTATCATAATCTCTCTTATTGGGGGAAATATATATTGTACTTAGTGAAAGAAGTAGTACTTCTTCATTTGTATAATTTTCTGCATCTTTTCTCTCTTTTGGAGGGTAGTTTTTTCCCACATGGTTTTCTACATTTCTCCACTTCACGAGATATTACTTTGTACATGGGTTCCTTACCAGGCATAGTAGTTGAGACCCATATTTATTGTACTCACCTAATCTATGCTATTAAGGGGGGTGAAATGTATATTTTACCTATGTTATTTTACCTCACATGGGTAAAGTACACGTGTCATAAGCCTACTTAAGTGGGTTGTGTGTTGACTTGGAGAGTTCGACACAACTCTCCAAAGGCATGTGTTGGCATACATTTGACACTTGGTGAGTGGAGTGTTGAAGTTGGCTCCTAAGTCATTTCAACCTCCTCACCTATTTGTACAATTTCTTTTTCATAATCTATTACTATGATTTGATACTTACATTCATCTCATTGATCTTGGCTGAATTCTATGGGAAGGAGCTTCAACATATAATGTTTTTTTTGTAGAACTAAATATTTTTTTTGTTCTTATATCTATTGTATTTTAGATTCTTACTATATATTCTATTAATATATATTAACTCAGACATATCTGAAAATCCACACATTATTTATACAAAAATGTCAAATTGTGTTTATTATTTCAAGCAAATTTAGTTAATGTATTTTCAATATCCAAGCTCAAATTATATTGAGATGTTTCAGATTCAATATTTTTTGAAAATATATGTTTGGGTCCTTACAATAGCATTAGATCTTTAATCTTTCTATCTTGTAGGGTAAATTAAATGGTTGATGCTTCTCAGTGAAAGAGAGATTTGGTATCAGAGAAAGGAGCAAAGGAAGTTGCAAGCACACAAACTAGTTAAAAATAATATATGGTGGAAGAGGAAAGAGAAAAGCACAAGTTAACATATGAAGAAAGAGAAAAATTCTTCTACGAGAATGTGATTAGAATGCATCAAAGATAATCTATGGATTGATAGATGACAGAATTAGCCAAGGTCAGCAAGCGAGAACAAAGATGAACTTCCACAAAGCATAAGCACATAAAAGCAAAAATGTATAATCAAGAGATTACATCAAGAGTTTACACCAAGAGTAGATGAAAATGTACAAAGAGCCTTGCTTATATAGGCAAGGGGAAGGAGGTGAGAATGAGACAACCAACTATGACTAACCCTCTATGTGATGAATACATGTGTGCACAAGTGGAGGGTGATGACATGTCTCCAACCTCCCATAAGGTGAGGAGAGAATATCTCCAACCTCTAATGAGGTGAAGTGTCAAAATGACTAACCTCATGTGAGCACATGTGGTGAGACAAAAAAGTTACTAACCTCAAAAGTGGACTTAACCTTTAATGTCAGGGTTAAGTTAGACCTAGCCACTAAATGTGACTTAAGCCTAGGTGTGGGTTAGGATAAACCCTACACTCTAATGGTCCCCTTAAGTTATACTTAGGGAGTAGAAATACAAAGATGACAATGAGTCCTAGCTACTAGGCCATGTTAGGTACAAACAACTTTTGCACAAGGCAGAGAAAAGGAGAAAACCTAATGGCAACAAAACTCCTCAACAAAAGAGAAAAGATGCATGAAAAAAATGTAGAAGTGAGCAAGAAGAGTGATAGATCTTAGAACCCTCCAAGGACTACTTCTAACACATAAGTACATGAAATATTCCCCCCATAGGAGACAGAAGATAGAAGGTTATGTGACCCCCCTAGAAATTGTGAAGTGATGAACTCCATGTGAGGAACTGCTTCCTCCCAAAATTGATAATGAAAGAGAAACCATGCAGTGTCCCCTCAAAATACCTCCTGTAGTGCTGGTAGATACATGACACTGGATGTTGAAGATGATCCACAAATGCTAAACAACATTTCTCCCCTTAGGAAGAAATCAAACCACAAAAGTGTGCATAAGATCTTCCCATTCCGGATAGGAACATATAGGAAGAATGATGAATGTTTCTAAATGTCACACATGATCTAAAGACAATGATGATGCCCATGATGTCTTCAAAGAACGATCAATGATCTCCAAGCCAATGTTGTCTTGTGACGAAGATGTGGGAATAGGGACCATAGATGTATGGTGAAAGTTGAACTGATGTGAATCTAATACTTCTGTAGAAGGTGTCAAACTAGATGATGATGAAGTCTGATATATGTAGACTCATAAGTATTTATAGAATCAGTCACTATATAAGCTGAAATAGGCAAGGCATGAATAAGTATATCTGAAGATGATGTTGATGTAACTTCATCGAAGCTAACATCGAAGAGAAGATGAATGTCCTCAATGGTGTCTCACAAATCTTCAATGCAGGACTCTACAAAAAGATAGGAAATGTTAGATAGACATGCATCCCAATGTGGTGGATCTAGAACAACGATGATGATGTTCTAATGCAAGGAATCACTGAAAGTCATCTTGAATGAAGCATCAGGTGGTGATTTTGCAGTCTTACAAAACATCGAAAAGACAACGTGAGAGAAATAAGGATAAAGTGTATCTACATGTTGAGTTCTCCCACAATAAGTACATTTAACTTTGCAACATGTAGACATGGTAAAATGTACAAAAGATCAAATATAAAAACCCCCCTTAAACTGCTGAAAGAGAGACCCCCCCAAATTTAAGGTGATGGACATATGTCTCCAACCTCCCATAAGGTGAGGAGAGAATATCTCCAACCTCTAATGAGGTGAAGTGTCAAAATGACCAACCTCATGTGAGCACATATGGTGAGACAAAAAAGTGATTAACTTCAAAAGTGAACTTAACGCTTAATGTCAAGGTAAAGTAGACCTATCCACTGTTGGCATAATAGTCATAGTAACAATGTTATTACATTGTGAAATTTGCATTTATAGGTTAGTTTATGCATATTAAATAAATGTTAGTAAATAAAGCAATAGTTAATTTGTTAGTTTGTGGGAGTTACATTCCCATATGGAGGTTATGTAGGTAGTTATCAAATAGTTAAAGGGAAGAGGCTTTTATAAAGCCAATGTAATGCAATGTGAAAAACATTTGAAGACAATAATATATTATTATATGTTTTAATATTGCTATGCAATAATGGTGTAACTATCTATATATTGTCCTACCATATTTCAATATGGTATCAAAGCAACATATGTTCTTGTGCTTGTGCAACAAGCATGAAGAAAATTGTGTAAGGTTTCTATAGTATGAAGAAAATCGTGCAAGGTTTTTGCAGTCACCATTAAATGAATTTTATCCTTGATTTTTGGTGTTTTTGCATGACGGTTAAAATAGCATGTGGCTGCATAGATTGTTTCCTATTTTCCATTATTATTTTTTTAAATATAGCCTTTTTTTCTTGGATGAGATTGGTAATGACAAGGAGAGAAAGTAAGCATAGGAACGTGAAGTTTTGAACACATTGAAAGGTGTGTAGATTTATAGAGAGGTGTGTTACAAAATGAAGGACATTAAATGTTGCTAGATGTATGAAAATTTGGAGGAATCAAATGTGTTTGGAAGCTTTTTCTGCATGCATATGGAGATGTGAATTTCTTCATAGATCACGTGATTGATGAAATTGGTGTTTGCTGGTTGTATAGACTTGTAAAGGCAAAGACATTACTCTCCTTGCTGTGAAAGAGGTTTATTTACATATAAGTGAAACATAGAGGTTTGCTGTTAAATGTTTAGTGATATGAAAGAATGAAACTGAGTCTCGAAAACTATTATTATTGTAGCATATAGAAGATGTGAGTCTCCTCTCGATGTAGTCTCAGACTCTGATTTATTTGAGTGAGAATTGTATTTTTATTGGATGTTTTTTTTACTTCCATTCTTAGTAAAAGCCAAATATTGCCGGTGAGTTCTTCATTAACATTGCTTCTCTATTGTTGAGAATAATTTATTTAATAGTTCGGTTGGGAAAATTTTTCTATTTTGAATTTGTGAGTGAGGGAGTTGAAAGCAAGCTTGGGAATAATAAAGGCATTCAACATTTGGATAATCAAGCATGGTAAATAGGTGAGTTGGTGAAACTAGTGAAAGCTTTGAGTGGTGATTACAAAAGGTCATGAGTTCAAAATATGATTATGGCTCTTATTTCACTTTGATTGATTATCAATATATTTTTGAGCATAATAGATCTATTTAGTTATTTTAATTGGTGAAGAAAATAAAGTAATATTGGAGATATCTTTTAAGTAAAGGTACAATATTGGTTGGGTCCAATACCTTAAAATGGAGTTTTAAATCATATTTACTTATGCGTGGACTTTCGGTGCCATCTTTGTTACACATAACGGGGCCTTCAAAGACTCACAAGCTTGCGTTATCATAGAGATTAATGTGACATTGAATGGATAAAGTGTAACAAGGTCAAATTGGAGGAAGGCGGCATCAGAGGATGGAGGATTTTCTATCATCTCAAGTTAGCTTCTCGCTTTGAGATGATGCTTTGCATGAGAAGCATTTTTGCTATTGGTTGTTATGCTTTACTTTGTTGATGCTGATGGATTTGAAGAATGTATGTTTTGTGAAGATTTTGTTTTGGAGACAGGTTTGGGATTTGGTGTTGAGCTCAATATGGATTGTTGTCCAGCAAGCTTCAAAGTTTATGATCGAGAATTATACCCTTTCATAGTCACTAGAAAATGATAGAGATCTATCGTATCTCTTAGGGATTGTTGTCAAATAATTCAAGACTCTGTGATTTGAGAGTTCGGGACTAAAGAGCTCAAGAACATAGCGTGAAGCTACACCTTTCCGAGGGTAGACGAGACAACATGATGGAACCCTACTTGGTTCAGGATTTGTTCTTTGGGAGAAGATCTTCTATAAAATATGTATTCATATTATGTAATCAGCTTTGTTAAGTATATTAGCATTCAGGGGGGTCCCTTGGTACTATTGCAGGAACAATGTAATAAGGGGGGGAATGTGGGCATAATAGTCATAGTAACAATGGTATTACATTGTTAAATTTGCATTTATAGGTTACTTTATGCATATTAAATAAATGTTAGTAAATAAAGCAATAGTTAGTTTGTTAGTTTATGGGAGTTACATTCCCATATGGAGGTTATGTAGGTAGTTATCAAATAGTTAAAGGGAAGAGGCTTTTATAAAGCCAATGTAATGCAATGTGAAAAACATCCAAAGATAATAATATATTATTTTATGTTTTAATATTACTGTGCAATAATGGTGTAACTATCTGTATTTTGTCTGACAATATTTCAATAGCCATTAAGTGTGACTTAAGCCTAGGTGTGGGTTAGGATAAACCCTACACTCTAAAAATAGATCTAATGGCTCAAATGATTGGTGGCACCATAGGTTGATAACATAAGGACACAATCTTGTGCAAACTTTTTGATGATTTTAGTTGAAGGGTTCTTGAATCTTTTGAATGGAAAGATGAAGAAGAATATTCTAGAGAGCTTGTGGGAGTTAGACAATAGAATTCGATGGAATTCTATGTTGTAGAAAATTTTGACGTATTGTAATTATTACCATTTGTTGACCACAGCTCAAAAATTGGTTGACCAAATTTATCATTTATCATTTTTGAATGAGGTTTGATTTATTTTTGTTATGTGCTAGTTGCATACTTATTATGACAAATGCAGTTCCATTGTTCAGATGCAAAAAATAAAAGTTTCAAATTATTCATTGCATTACAGAGTAGTAAAATGAGATAAGTATTCATTCACCACAGTGATTATTCATTTACAAGTTTGAATACATAAGAGAATAAACATTGCATTGAAGGAAACTAAGACATATCAGATGTCCCACACAAGCTGTGGGTTATAGCTGAACTATGCAAATACAAATAAAATACTATGCATCTAATGAAGAAGAGGGAAAGACATAGTCATCATTGCCTTGTTTTGGTTGATCTTCATAGTAGCCTCTAGTCCTGCTCCCAATCTTGTCATGTACCTAAAAAAATTGTGGGAAAGGTCCTGTTAGAAGCTTCGGTTATGAAAATCCCTCATCAATCAAGAGAGGCATAATGCTTTAGTTATAATGCATTGATCAAATAGAACATCCATATGCAGAAGGAACTGAAGAGAAGCAAACATAACAACATCATTGTTTTATTCTATTTTATTTGTTTCATGTGTAGGTATAGGATAAATCATGAAGTTGATTGAAGACTTTCAACATGTGGTATCAAATGGGCTCCCACAAGGGTTGAGCTCAGCATGCTGCTACCCCTTGATCTTAGAAGGGATGAATAGAAGAAGGAAAACCATTGATGATATTCACATGACAAGTTGAATGAATAGAAAGACAATCATATGCATCAGTCCCATTTCAAGACATGACCATGACTTCAATCCCATTTCAATGTTACCATTTCTTGACCACAACTCAAAAATTGGCTGAGCAGATTTATCATTTATCATTTTTGAATGAGGTTTGATTTATTTCTATTATGTGCTAGTTGCATAGTTATTATGACAAATGCAATTCAGTTGTTTAGATGCAGAAAAGAAAAGTTTCAAATCATTCATTGCATTACAAAGCTGTAAAATGAGATAAGTATTCATTCACCACAGTGATTATTCATTTACAATTTTGAATAAATAAGAGAATAAACATTGCATTGAAGGAAACTAAGACATATCAGATGTCCCACACAAGCCGTGGGTTATAGCTGAACTCATGTAAATACAAATAAAATACTATGCATCTAATGAAGAAGAGGGAAAGACATAGCCATCATTGCCTTGTTTTGGTTGATCTTCATAGTAGCCTCCAGGCCTATTCCTGACCTCGGCATGTACCTAAAAAAATTGTGGGAAAGGTCCCGTTAGAAGCTCCGGTTATGAAAATCGCTCATCAATTAAGAGAGGCATAATACTTTAGTTATAATGCATTGATCAAATAGAACATCCATATGTAGAACGAACTAAAGAGAAGCAAACATAAGATCATTACTATTTTATTCTAATATGAGGTATAGGACATGTTGGTTTTTTCCCTGACTGGATGTTCATTCCCATATTTCCCTACAAGGTAGCCATCAGTGATCAACAAGATCTCTAGGCCAGGGGCAAACAGTGTAGGAGATAGACTCTATTTTTAGCTCCTCTTCTTCTTCAGGCTCTACAAAACCAAGGGGTTTATTCCCTACTCAACACCCATGAGATATAACTATGCAAAACTTGGGATGCTGACATAAAGCAGATAAATCATCTTGTATAAAAACCAAAACTGTGGGATAAGTGCAAAGGGGCTAGCTTTGGGCATATGTTCAGTTGTGAATCAGAAGATCTTGGTCCTAAACTACTTCTAAGGTCCTAATGGTTGTTTTGGAAGTTTGAGTTTGATTTATCTTTGGATGCAAACCTGGACCTGGTGTGTAATCTCAACACAGTGCTAGATTGGTGCCTATCCAGGGCTTGGAGTCAGTAGACATACACTAGTGAGTGATCAACATGAACACACTAAAACTAGATTTCAAGGGGGTGTTGTAGTATCTGCCTTATAGATACCTCCCAATACAAAGTGTTAAGTTATCTCTACTTATGGCATCCTTATTGCAGTATATCCTTCCCAACACTTAATCTGAAAACACTTTAATCTACCCCTGGAGCAGAAGTTGAAAGATCAAGCATTCAATACAGGAATTCTATATTCTAGAATACTAGACACCCCTTAGATATCTAGATTCAGAAGAAGGATACATGCAATATTGGAGACAGAATTAACAAAACACATGCAAATAGAGCATTACTCATATAAAATCAATCATGAAGTCAGTAGATTCATGCATGAGACATACAATGAGAGATACATAAACTCACAAGACCTCCTGTACAGAGCAACCAAAACCATATATGTCTAGTTTTCAACAACCTTGAATGAGTAACATAGTCTGCATTATATAGTAGGAAGGTCCTCAGCATTAATTACATGGCAAAAGTCAAAATTTGCTAGATACAGCTCATTGAGAAAATGGCGCTCAAACATTAAATGCAGCAGGTACGGGAGGAGATAGGGGAAGTTCTCGAGCCATGCACCGCCACATGTGGATGTACAACTTTAGTCAGGTACTAGATCCGTCCATGCCATCACCCATACCTCTGCAACAACTGCCATTAATGGCGCATCAACTCGTGGCCTTGGGAAAAACATCAAATAGTGCATTGCAACTGTTTCTCGCCAAGATACATCATCATGATATTTGAAAATATGCAGGATCAAATTATCCCACATGCACCCCACAGCAACCTCCTCAACACTTTATATACTAGGTCACGAGCACATATGATGTCGGTACTTTTGCTCTCGGCGACACTAGTATAAACCTCATCATCCTCCAGCAGCATGATATCCGGATACACAAAATATCACCCTGACGTCAGCAGGCCTCAGTATCATATGCAAAAAAAATATCACCCTGACATCAGCATCATACTGCATGATAACCTCCTGATAATTCATATCACCCTGATATGAAAAATCACCTCGCAGAAAATATCACCCTGCGGGAAAGCATATCTGGACCTCATCGCCAAATGTAAAGCAT
Organism: Cunninghamia lanceolata; assembly: GCA_027924645.1. Lineage (NCBI taxonomy): Eukaryota > Viridiplantae > Streptophyta > Pinopsida > Cupressales > Cupressaceae > Cunninghamia > Cunninghamia lanceolata. Next base: position 10,222,780 of record BSBN01000870.1, on the reverse strand, counting down.
AATCCTGACATCCAACCTTGCCTTCATGATGATCGCCTTCATCGGCACAACCTGATGCATTGGAGAAAGATCCTCCTGCCTTGCTGATACCAAATGTCTAGCCGATGAACATCCTGCATGTCCACAAAAATCCTAATGACATCACCATCATATGTCGGCATTAGGATGATATTCAAAAGATAACCGGATATTTGGAAACATCATCCAGATGCACAAATATCATGATGCACTATAGCTTCACTACAAGATCAGGGCGATATATGAATATGATAGATATTTGAAATGATCACCTCCCACTGGACAATGCATGAAGCCGACAGGCGAATATCTCCCCTACGTCAGCATCATCATGATGCTGGAACAAACATAATGTGATAAAATAACATTGGGGCGATCTTAACAAGGACACTCGATATTCAAATATGATGACCCTGCAGAATATCGGGTCATACTTGAAACCTAGTAATAACAGCATTAGGATGATCTTAACTAAGATCACCCGATGTTAAAATATCACCCCAGTGAAAGATCATGCAGGCAGAGAATATGATGACCCTTGCAAGCAACATTAGGGTGATAACCAAAAATATGATGATGATGACAATGACCCCCTGGCACAAATATCCTAATGATGCTGCAAAACATTAAGAGGGTCAAAGACTTAGAAATTTTATGAAAACCTGGGAAAGTGCCTGCAAACTAATAACCTAGAACCTGACTGATGATGCAGGCACCAACAGGACAAATCATGAAGCTGATTGAAGACTTTTAGCATGTGGTATCAAATGGGCTCCTACAAGGGTTGAGCCTAGCATGCTGTTGCCCCTTGATTTCAAAAGGGATGAATAGAAGAAGGAAAACCATTGATGACATTCACATGACAAGCTGAATGAATAGCAAGACAGTCATATGCATCAGTCCCATTTCAAGACATGACCATGATTTCACTTCAAAGTATGAAATGCAACCAAGAACATGACCTGAACTAATGGAGGACAAAATTCAATGCATATAATAGCTTATGTACTACTCCAACTGTTATGAAATGACATTCTCAAGCATGATAATAATCAGGAGTACACAATGCATGATCAATAATCCAATTGGAGTATCCATTATAAACTAGTAAGCAAGTTGCAAAGACAGGTGAGTACCAAGCATCATACTTTCTCATTTAAGTGGAGTGGCAAAATCAAACTAAGATTTCAATTACATAAGCTGCCTTTTAAATGATTAAATATATCCAATTACGGCTCGCATTTTGCTATTGATAAGTTGAGCATCAGAACAATGTGTATCACATGTTATATTCATTACATATCTATAAAAGAAACATGATAGTATTGTAGATCTGTCAGAGAAGAATAGAATACAACCAGGTCAGAAGGCTCATTTTGTCTTTGACAAACTTTGAAGGATCAAAAGGAACATTTCATTACATATGTTGTAATAAAACATCATTATCATGTGGTAGGACATCTCACATAATGCATTTGATATGATGAAGTACAGTAAAGAGGAACAACAGAAGGTTCATGTTGTTACAGTTTATACAGAACAAGTAAGTGACTTCTTTGTTTGTTACAATGCCACAATGTCATGACATAGCCAGGTCATCAGTCATATATGAAAGTATATTTTCTACTGTCCACTGAATGGACAAGTGAAGCTACATAATGGAAGACATGTATGCTACTACAGAAAGAAGAAAAGTTCTAAGTTCAAAACTGACAGTATATCCTTCATATGCAAAGTCCATTGAAGAGCAAATAGAACCACAGAAATAGAGAGCAGTCTTTGCAATCATCACTCTTCTTAAAACAATGATAGTAATTATAACTAAACAGTGACAGCATAAGGAAGAAAAATGATATCATATGCCAGTGTTAGTAGAAAGAAGAGATTGTGCTCAAAAGATAAAATCATTGTTTTAGTTTCAAATATGGGTTCTCACACTGAAAGAGTAGAGATATATTCATAACCATGCCATGGCATAAAATGCCATTTACATTCATTTTCTCAAATACCCATATCAAGTTTCAGAACCTAATGCATTTTGCAATGTTGAAGAGAAAGGAAAAATGGTAAGTAAATTGTCCAGACACGGTTGTAGATGATTATATTGTTTACAAAGTAAAACATGAAACCCTTGTCAGGTTTAAAAAGTTTTCTTTCTTTTTGCAATACATAGTTGAGCAAGGTCAAAGTGGAGTGCTGGAACCATGGCCGCCAAAGAGAAAAGAAGTTTTGTGTAGTATGGAATGAAACCCCATTTCACAGTCAAAGAAACTTTAAAATTTTGACATCAAAATACAAAGAGCCATCTACAGAATGTGTTACATGCCACCGCCATGCCATGTGTGAAGATATTTCACATACCCAGCAAACAAAGAAGTGAAACCCTCATCATAGCTTCATATAGACAGAGATAAAAGAAATCACAGTGGAAACAATGATATGGAGGACTCACCGTATGATGTAGCAGAGGAGAAGACTATGGTCGCGGCCAGTTGAACTAGACTTTGTCATTTTTTTTGTCATTTTTTTTGTCATTTTTCACAAAGTTCAACATAGGAAAGCCAAACAAATATATATCAAAACAAAGAAACTGAAGAAGGAGCTATATGGCCGCGGCCATTTAAGAGACATAAGCCATTAAAATACATCAAAATGCCATTGAAAGATTCAGATTCAAACTTACCAAGTGTGGCCTGTCATTTTGGGCTTAAGAAGTGTAATGTTCATGACCACTGAAGACCAGAGATGGAGCAAAATACATAGAGAATGAAACCCCAAGTCGGTAGCCACAATTGCAGAGCCAAACTCAATGCCAACCAAATAAAAAATGATCAAACTTTTAGGGTTACATGTGCCATTGTTTCGACGTCCTTTCCACATTTTGACCATGCAAAACAACATAATCATTTTTATCCGAATGAGATCGGGGTCAACACCTTGTGTTCGATGATGCCTAGTGTATACGCCTAAAAATGACACGAATCATCCTAAATAAATATTCTAAATATTTATTCCATTCTTCTACCAATTAAATAAATATTCTAAATTTATTTAATCAATTCACTATCCCATAATTAAATAAATTCTATTTATTTAATTAAAATTCTTCTAAATGTCCTACACAATTAAATAATCATAAATTATTTAATTAATCTAAATTCCTCTATCCTAAAGTTCTAAATTCAAAATTCCACATCACCTTTACACCTCACCTTTTCCACCTCACCTTGTCCACCTCATCAAGTTGCACATGTAATTAAATATATTTAATATTTAATTGCCTTATTTTCCCTCACCCACATGGCCTATTTCTTCTCCAATCAGAGGTCAGTTAACCAATCAATCAAATCTGTTAACTAACCTGTCAGTTGAGTCAAATCCTCAATCAATCCAGTCAGTTCCACAATCCACTCTTCTAACTGATCAGTCAATTCTGTTAACAGACCAGTCAATGGAGTTAACTCTCTAATCAATTTTGTCACATCCCCTCTTTCATGATGGAGCTGGGACACTTGTCACATTTCTACTAGTTGCACATTCCTCAACCATCCTCAGCCATTGATCTTCATATCTCCTCTCAACCGTTGATTCCCATTCTTCCAAGTCTATAAATGAAGCTTCATTCTTCCATTCTAATGATCCAGGCTTTTGACATCGTTACTCTGCAGAAATATCACCAGCGCGCCTTTGGCACCCACTTGTCATCTACAAGCTTGAGATCACCATTGTTGCATTGGAGCTCACCTTCATTGCATATCACACCATAGCCGTTCACCATCGACTTCCTCAAACAACTTTAAAAGATTGCACTCTCTGAGGGCTCATCTCATCTGCGAAAGGACGATTCATGATAGGCGAACAACAAAAGTTTCGAAACGGAAGAGGTTTGCTGTGTTTGTTCATTGCTTTGTTTACTTGAATCTTCTTTGTTTCACTATTCTGTTGATGTTTGGGTCATCTATTATTCATTTGATTGATCACCATTTTACCCTCACATTTTTGGCGCCCACCGTGGGGCCGTTGCCCCTTTATTTCACCATTTTTGAGCTTTTTTGAAGGCAGGTTCCATACAGGTCCCGCAGAGTCACGCACAGATTGGTTCGGCACATCCGTTCATTTTTACGGTGCTTTTGAAGACTGTTACGATGCTTCTGTAAATCCTGCGCATCTGTGCATTTCTACAGCACTTTTGTGGACTGTTGCTGCGCATAGGTTATAACTGCGCATCTGTTGGCTGTTACGGCGCTTTTACAGACTGTTGCTACGCATCCATTAAAACTACGCATTTATTCATTTTAACGGCGCATACATTAAAAACTACGTCACATTCGTTAATGCTGCGCTTCTGTTGATCACTTCTGCACATCTGATCACTAAAGCTGCGCATTTGTAACAGACTTAGGTTTTCGTACTTTTTTTAGAGGATTTTGCTAACGTTAACCCTTTTGCAGGTGTTTGCTAGAGCGGTTTTGCAGGATAGGCTCGGGTTCAGTTACATGTAGTTGCATCTAATTAGGTCACCTTTCATTTTCTGGGAAAGAGTAAAATGGTTGTTCATTACAAATCTTCATCTAGTCCTAATTAGGGAGGAAGTAACTGGTTTATTTCATGCTTGCATTACAAACACCTTCAAAGTTATTGCTATCTGAGATTTAAAATTGAACTCATCACTGATCTTGAAGGTAAAATGAACAATTGCTATATCGTGAGACCTGAATTTCAAAGTTAACAATCTCGTGCTTCGCGGTTTTAAAATTGAACTCATCACTGATCTTGCAGTTAAAATGAACCATTGCTATATCGTGAGACCTGAATTTCAAAGTTAACAATCTCGTGCAACGTGGATTTAAAATTGAACTCACTACTGCTTTTTGGGATTTAAAACTGAACCACTGCAATATTGCTGAAATCACTTCAAAGTTCTGTTTGAGTAGATTAGCCCATTTAGTTTTTATCTTTTAACTAGGGTGGATTAATCAGTGTATTCTGTGCTTGCGAATGACAATAGGCTTATGCTCTCCCCTCTTCTGGGTGATCAGAGTGCCAGACTTGTCATTCTATTTGTTTAACCTTTAGGAGGGGCCTGCCCTTGGATGCACGCTTGTCCAAGTGGGAACGACCCTGAGTGGTAACAGGCTAACGCCAAGCCCTACCGAGCCACTTAAAATAAATTGTGCTTGAGGTGAAAACCTCTTGCAACGAGTGCTGTTATGTTACACCGACGGCCAACCTCCCCCAAAACCCTCTCAGGCGTAACCCTTTGAGGCTGGGAGACTCCATAACGGAGAGTAGCACCGCCGCACGTGTAACCACTTGAACGGTTGCCCGAATTAAATACCTCTTGTTTTAGTGGCCCAAATCCCTTATAATCCATTTCTCGCCTAGGATTTTGTGCTTGCTTTTGTCCAAAATAGAGTCGAAAAACTACAAAAACAATGGAAAACTACAAAATACTCTTTGTGCTTGCTGTGTTTTCTTGCTAAATTAATTCATAATATCAGATCAAGAAGACCTTTTTCCAGCCAAAGAATACCAAAAACAGAGAAAAATCCAAAAAAAAAAAAAAATTTTGCAAAAAATACCAGAACTGCGCATATACACTTTTCTGCTGCGCATACACAGCGACTTGCTGTGCTTTTGCACCGACTGGCTGCGCATACATACCTTTCTGCTGTGCATATACACTTTTTGGCTGCGCTTTTACAGTGACTTGCTGCGCTTATACACTGACTTGCTGCGCATATACTTTTCTGCTGTGCATTTACGCACTGTTACTGCGCATACGTGCTTCACCAGAACCGCGCTTTTACAGCAACTTACGGCGCATTTACCCATTCTTGTTGCGCATCTATTTCTGCGCATGTGTGACAGTGAACATCTGCCCTATTTTTGAGAAATTTTCATCAACTGTTCAAAGTACCCATTTCAACCTAGTTTCATTTTCCGAGGTCGGAATCAACCTTGCAGTCAATTTTCATCCATTTCACCCAATTCTCTCTCTTTCGTCAGTCGTACCAGTCACCTTCTGTCCTAGTCACTCTTGCCCCAACGTCATTCTGTCCCATACCGATTCGACATAGGTCCCTCTTTGTTTCATTAGTGAATTCACGTAAGCCTAGTAGGTCACAGTACCTTTTGCTAGTAGTCTTGTTGAACGACTAAGCCCTACGCAGTAAGACTGGTATCGACTACCCTTGCTAGTGGCTAGAGTCTTGTGTCAACCGTCTTGCCTGAAGTCATTGAGCGAGAGAACCCTTTGTCCAAATCTTGTCCTAGATACCCCATTCATTACAGTCTTAGTTGGCACCTTGCCAAAATTTCTAATCCTAGTCCACTTCATCCCACCCCACCTTGCATGGTTCTTACTCGATCCTAATACAACAAGCTTTAGGGTTTGACATCAATACACAATACCCATTCTCAATTGACATCAAAACACCATATCTTAAAGAGGATAAATAAATATGCATTCTCATACACCAAACTGAGAAATTTGAACCATCAAAGAAGGGAGCTCTTGAAACCTTTTCTTCTAATACAATATCATATTCAACTTGGGGAACATTTCAATCAACAAGTTCTACATCAACCTTTGAAATTGATAAAGATGGAGACTTTTGACCAGTCTGAGACTTGACAATTTTCTTGCTCCCATTTCTTTTGCATTTACCCATGGTACTCCACACACAAGACCTACCCAAGCTGATTTGGCTTTTTAAAGGGAACCTAGTATCTAATACCACTTGTTGGAGTCTAAGACAACATTGAGAGGGGGGGTGAATCAGTGTTGTGTATTAAATTCTTAACTTTTTGCACACTTTATCTTACAAGACAAATAGAAAGGAAGACATTAATGATTAGTTGAGCTCATATGCACAAGACTGATAGTGAAAGATGTGAATCAAAAACTTATAAGCAAAGCACAAATATGCACACATATAGATGAAGACTGCATGAATCAAGACACATTCTTTTCACGAGTGGAAAACCCTCTCGGGGTAGAAAAGCCACTCAAAATGCCTCACTGGCTTAAGTATGAAATCTTCATCTTTACAAAGTCTCACTGACTTGTGATTGCCTCACTGGCATACAGAAAAGTCTCACTGACTTACATCAATACCTCACTAGCATAACATGTCTCACTAACTAAAAATGAACAATTACCTTTATCAAAACTTCAAAGATAATGTGCAAGATTTGATTTCCATTCAATCTGATTTGCACCATTTCAAACCCTCATTCATCTCTTTAACAATTTTCTCATAGATGCATTTTCATTACACCCTTTCTTCATCACATACCCAGTATCACCTTCTCATCTATCTTTTCTCTCCAAGAAGATTTTTACAATAATATCTTCAACCCTGCATATTGAATCACACAAAAAAAACCATACAAACAGTGTTCCTGCAAAAACATTCTATATAAGATGACTTTTCATATTTTGTTTTCTCTCCATAATTATTTTAATATGCAAATAAATTGGTCTCTTCAATGCCTTGGAATCTTTCGTATTCCTTCAAAAATTTCTCTTGCATCTGACCCTTTCAATCTGTAACAAGAATTCATTTGCATGATTAAAAAAAATCTTCAATATTCCATTTAAACCCTTCAACTTCTTCTCCTTCTATCTGTGAAAACCATCTCCAAACAAAATCATATAATATCAAATCCTATTCAAAAACTCTTCATGTTCTCTGAGCATATTTAAAACAAGAAACTTTTCAATTTCCCCTTTGCAAATATCTTCATAAGATAAAAAAATCTTCAATGAAATATCAATCTTCAAACACCAATCCATCTGCAAAAATAAATCATCTCTTGGATCCTTTTCTTAAAAATAAATCATATATAAGAAGAAAAAAAGCTCCTTAAAAATATATATATCAATAAGGAAACTTGCCTTCAATCAATGCAATTAACATTGCATATAAATCCTTAGAAAAACTCATAGTCTTCATATAATTCGCCCTCATAGGAAGATGCCTTTTAGAAGGCCAATAAAATAGGAGATTAAAAAGTTTCTAATTTTAAAAATATAACCATTTATGCTTATTCATGCTCTCATAAAAAGAACTTTCGAATCTTTATAATATTGGATGCTTTTCATAAAAAAAAAACAAGTTTCCTTAAAATATGTGAGCTCTCCAATAAATATGGGTCATCAAAAAGGCTATAAATTTCCCACTTCAAAGTCATTCGATGCTCTCCATTTTATTTCCTTAAAACATACTCAAGGCATAAATCGTGCCCTTTTAACTTTTAAAGAATCTTTGATAAATAATTTGGCGCCCATTTCAAATAAAAGAAAACTTGTGCCATCGGTGGGAAAGAGGGAAGGGATTGGTGAATCAAATGAGTGACATACCGTTCAACAGGTCACTTTTAAGTGACTGATCTATGACAATAGAGTTGCAAGTATAGGCCTAACCGGTGTTGTCATTGATGACAACATACTCCTGTTGCATTAATGATAAGGATTGGATGAGTTGTGTACTGAGGATATTGAGAAAATTAGTCTCAATTAGGAATAATAAAGAACAGTGATGACAGTAAGGTAAAAGTCCAAGATAGGATGAGGATCAGAGGATACGGTTTAAAGGGTTTGTATATATGTGTCGTAAGGTGGTCCATTAGAGATTTCAGAGGTCCGCATGAAGATCTGAAGAAGTTGTGGCTGCTCAAGTAAAACTGGTTCCGGCAGATGTTCAGTGGTGGCAGAGTGATATAGATAGGTCCGGTGAGATCTGGAAATGCATTATCCTATTTTGTGGATTTGAGGGAGTGTTAAGGAAGTCTTTGTGAAGTATCAACTTGATTGGTTTGTGGTTTGAAGGTCCGCAAGCATCTATTCCTTTGTGACAAAAATGACAGACTGTGTTCTTGAGGTTCTAGATGAAGGGGAGAAGGATTTCAGTAAGCAGATGAAGTGTGGATGTTCTTGGTGATTTAGGCAAGCTTGTGGAGGTATTTGGATCATGTCCAGTTTGTGTTGGTGGTCTACATTGAAGTTGGAGCTCACAATTGAGGAATAACTTCTAGATGACAATGTTCTTCTTGAGATTGGCCGACCGGATGAGTTACACATCCTGCGGATGTTCTTGTTGATGTTTGTTGACTTAGATGATCATTCCTAAGTTGATGTCTTGTATAAATAAGGGATTGTGAAGTCATTTCAATGGTGTCCTTGTGGAGATGAGTGTGTGGTAGCAAGGAGGAGAGCGAAAGGCAGAGCAGAAGTATTGGGCTTAAATGGAACTAATTCAAGCATGGTGAAGATGCTATTCTCCAGTTCAAGTATGTGATACTTATTTCTCTATAGATAGTGTGTCTCTTGTAGGCTATGGGCCTCTTGTGAGCAATGTGCTCAAATAGTGAGCCCTAATTGGCATGTGCCATTTGTTCTTTCTATTCTTCTAACAAAGAATACAATCTTGGTTTAGTCACCCCATGGTTTTTCCCTTAACTGAGTTTTTCACGTCAAAATCTTGGTGTCTCATGTGTTAATGTGTTTATGCTCTTGATTCAATGCATTATGTTTCCATGATTGATTTATTATTATGCTACTAAATTACAAAGTGAGGTTAAGTGTTTAATTGGAAGAAAGTTTTGTGCAACTGATTCACCCCCCCTCTCAGTTGTCTGCCCTAAATCTAACAATTGGTATCAGAGCCAAGTTCCTCTAAAAAGAGCTTAACCGCTTGAGGAGATCCAGAATGACATCTTAGAAGAAGGATAGTCCGAAGTTTGATGGAACCAATTTTAATCTTTGGAAAGGTCGCATGAAATGTCACTTGCAATGTATGGGAATGGCATACTGGACCATGGTTACAACAAAGTATACACCTCCACAGGGTGGTCTGAAAACCCCAAATGAAATCACAGATGCTGAAAACAATCTGCGGACTATAGAAGCTCTTCTAAGCACATTATCTAATTCAGAGCTTCCACATGTTATTGACCTACCAACTACTTTTGAGATTTAGGAAAAAATGGAACTTCTGCATGATGGAGACAAGTATGTTAAATGTACAAGATTACAAAGTCTAATTTTTTTTTTTGAAAATTTGAAAGATGAGAGAAGATGAAAATATCACTACTTTTATGCCAAGAGTAAATGACCTTGTTTGTGGAATTAGAAATGTTGGTGGAGTCTTGGATGAAAATGAGATTGTTGGCAAAATTCTAAGATCCCTTCCTGCTTCTTATAAAATCAAGGTTGCTGCCATTAAATAATTCAGAGCCCATACAACTCTCACAAGAGATCAATTGGCTGGCAAATTGGCTGCATTTGAAATGACCGAGTTTGGAGATGACCCCTCCAAGACTGAATCTGTTTTCAAAGCCAGTGCCTCTGTAAAAAGTAAACAAAGGTTTGATCTGAGAGAGAACTCATCAAAGAAATTGTCATGGTTTGAAAAAGAAAGAAAAGACCTAGAAGAAGAAGAAGAAGCTAAAACTACTCAATTTAAAGCCCTTATTGCAAAAAGACTGCCAAGAGGATCTAGTAAGTATGAAGGAAAATTAACTTTTAAGTGTTTTAACTGCAATAAGATAGGTCATTTTGCAAACATGGAATAAAGAGACAGTTGTCTACTCCTAGGACTCCACAGCAGAATGGAGTAGTTGAGAGAAAGAACCAGACCATCTAGGAAGCATCTAGGACCATGATGATGGAAGCAAATATTCCTCAGATCTATTGGAGAGAAGCTGTCAGCACTGCAATCTATACTCTCAATCAAGTTCAAATCAGAAGAAATACCGGTAAGACTCCTTATGAACTTTGGTTTGGCATCACTCCTATTGTGAGGTATTTTAGAGTTTTTGGTAGCAAATGTTACATTAAAAGAGATGAAGATCTAGGAAAGTTTGATGCTAGAAGTGATGAAGGAATATTCTTGGGTTACTCTACTCAAATCAAGGCATACCGGTGTTATAACAAGAGACTGGGAAAGATGATAGAAAGTACAAATGTGAAGGTTGATGAAGGAATTGAGAAACCCTCAAGGTTTTATGAATATGATGAAGATGATCAAAATGGTGTTCTGATTCAAGGAGCTCAACCCTCCTCTGTAAGTCAGATTCAAACTAATCCGGTAAATTAGGAAGAAGAGATGAGTGTCAATGAGCCTGATCAAGAATCAGAAGTGCAAGAATTTCCCAAAGTTCCCATATATGTAAGATTGAACCATTCTAAAGATCAGATCATAGGTGATAAAAGCAAAGGAGTACAAACAAGAAGGAGAATTGCTCAAGATTCAGAAGAGTATTGTCTGATTTCAAAGATTGAACCTAAGATAGTGAATGAAGCTTGCAATGATGAAAACTAGACTAAAGAAATGGAGGAAGAGCTGATGCAAATTGAAAAAAATCACACTTGGGATCTTGTTCCCAGACCTAGAAACAAGAATGTGATTGGAACAAAATGGGTCTTCTGAAACAAACTGAATGAAGTTGGTGAAGTAATCAAAAATAAAGCCAGATTGGTCTGCAAGGGTTACTCTCAAAAAGGAGTTGATTTTGAAGAAAATTTTTCTCCAATGGCAAGAATTGAAGTAGTCAGATTATTTCTTGCCTTTGCTACCTTCAAGGATTTCAAGGTATATCAGATGGATGTCAAGTTTGCCTTCCTGAATGGTGACTTGGAAGAAGAAGTGTACATAGAGCAACCAGATGGATTTCAATTGTCTGATCATGGTGATATGGTCTACAAGTCGAAGAAGGCACTGTATGGACTAAAGAAAGCCCCAAGAGCCTGGTATGAAAGATTGGATAAACATCTTTTAAAGATTGGTTTCAACAAAGGTACTGCTGACAATAATTTATATTTCAAAATTGATCATGAAAACATCTTGATTGTTGAAGTGTTTGTTGATGATATCATATTTGGAGGAAGAGATAGTATGTGCAAAACTTTTGCAAATCAAATGAAAAGTGAGTTTGAGATGTCCATGCTTGGTGAAATAAATTTCTTCTTGGGTCTGCAAATCACTCAAACAAAGAAAGGAATCTTCATTTCTCAGACCAAATATGTGAAAGAATTGTTGAAGAAATTTGGGATGGAAGACTCAAAACCAACGAATACTCCCATGGTAACTGGATGTAAATTGAGCAAAGATGATGACTCTCCTAAGGCTGATCAGACAAAGTATAGGTCAATGATTAGAGGTCTGTTGTATCTCACTCAAACTAGACCAAACATTATGCAGGCTGTTGGTCTTGTTGCTAGATTCCAGGCTGATCCTAGAGAATCTCATGTCATGGCAATCAAGAAGATTTTTAGATATTTAAAAGGGATAGTTGGGTATGGTTTGTGGTATCCTAGAAATCATGATTTCTCTCTTCATGCATATACAGATGCAGATTGGGCAGGAGATGTGGATGACCAGAACAGTACCAATGGTGGAGCATTCTTTTTGGGGAAGAGATTGGTTTCTTGGCTAACCAAGAAACAAGAGGCAATATCTCTGTCTACAACTAAAGCAGAATATATTGCAGTAGTAGGTAGTTGCACTCAAGTTTTGTGGATGAAGCAGATGCTAAGATATATCAAAGTGAAGTATGAGGAACCTATCACAATCTTCTGTGATAATTCAAGTGTAATAAATATATCTAAGAATCTGGTGTTACATTCAAAGACTAAACACATATCCATCAAGTTTCACTTTTTGAGAGAACAAGTGAACAAGAATGAAGTCAGATTGGAGTTTGTGCCTTCCAACAATCAGGTTGCATACATATTTACTAAACCTCTACCTAAGGACTCTTTTGAGTATCTCAGGGAGAAGTTAGGGGTTATTGCCCCTACGGTGATGAACTAAGGTGCACTGATGTGCATCAGTTCGGTGGATATCACAGTTACATCTTGTGGTCTGGATTGATAATAAGGAGCTGCTACTTAGGGGGAGCAACAGGTATGATTCTGAAGTGGTGGAATTGCAAATATGTGCCCTTTACCATTGATGTCAAAGGGGGAGAGAAGACATGCGAAAAATAGGTGGTTGCTGATCAAAGGGAGAGTAGTAAAGGGAGAGAAGACATGTGAATGGTTGTTGCTGATAGGGGGAGTTGTGACAGTGAGGAGAAGTTCTTGTCTTGATGGTTAAAGCAGTTTTTCACATCATATGTTGCCATCAATGACAAAGGGGGAGATTGTTGCAAGTATGGGCCTAACCAGTGTTGTCATTGATGTCAACATACTCTTGTTGCATTAATGATAAGGATTGGATGAGCTGTGTACTGAGGATATTGTGAAAATTAGTCTCAATCAGGAACAATGAAGAACAGTGATGACAGTAAGGTAAAAGTCCAAGATAGGATGAGGATCAGAGGATGTGGTTTAAAGGGTTCATATATATGTGTATTAAGGTGGTCCATTAGATATTTTAGAGGTCCACATGAAGATATGAAGAAGTTGTGGCCACTCAAGTAAAACTAGTTTTGGTAGATGTTCAGTGGTGATAGAGTGATACAGATAGGTCCGGTGAGATCTGAAAATGCATTATCCTGTTCTACGGATTTGAGGGAGTGTTGAGGAAGTCTTTTGGAAGTATCAACTTGATTGGTTCATGGTTTGAAGGTCTATAAGCATCTATTCCTTTGTGATAGAAATGACAGACTGTGTTCTTGAGGTTCTGGATGAAGGGGAGAAGGATTTCAGTAAGCAGATGAAGTGTAGATGTTCTTGGTGATTCAGGAAAGCTTGTGGAGGTCTTTAGATCATGTCCAGTTCATGTTGGTGGTCTGCATTGAAGTTGGAGCTCACAATTGAGGAATAAATTCCAGATGCTGGTGTTGTTCCTGAGATTGGCTGACCGGATAAGTTACACATCCTGCAGATGTTCTTGTTGATGTTTGCTGACTTAGATGATCATTCCTAAGTTGATGTCTTGTATAAATAAGGGATTGTGAATTCATTTCAATGCTGTCCTTGTGGAGATGAGTGTGTGGTAGCAAGGAGGAGAGCGAAAGGAAGAGCATAACTATTGGCCTTAAATCAAACTAATTCATGCATGGTGAAGATGCTGTTCTCCAGTTCAAGTATGTAATACTTATTTCTCTGTAGACAGTGTGTTTCTTTTAGGCAGTGGGCCTCTTGTGAGCAGTGTGCTCAGGTAGTGAGCCCTAATTGGCATGTGCCATTTATTTTTTTTATTCTTCTAACAGAGAATACAATCTTGGGTTAATCACCCTGTGGTTTTTCCCTTAATCGGGTTTTCCACGTCAAAATCTTGGTGTCTCATGTGTTAATGTGTTTCTGCTCTTGATTCATTGCATTATGTCTCCATGATTGATTTATTATTATGCTGCTAAATTACAAAGTTAAGTGTCTAATTGGAAGAAAGTTTTGTACAACTGATTCACCCCCCCTAAGTTATCTGCCCTAAATCTAGCAAATAGGTCAACATCTTTTTGTAACAAAAAATGCAAATACCTCATGACAGCAAGTTAGATAATCTTTTAGATTTTTAAGGGAGAATTAGACATTTAGGGTTTATATTGATCTTTTAGTCTAGACTCTTTGAGAAGTAACATGACATCATATGTGTATAAATACAACTGTTAAGAGCATATACCACCTATTATATCAAGAACTATGACAGGGTGAGAGAACTTCATTATGAACATATCGTGAAGAACACTAAACAGCTCTAAGCAATCCTCAACATGAGTATCATAACCTCTGTCACTAAACTTCTTATCTTAAACAAGACTATTGAGAAGGCGTCCTGAAATCATAAGACTGTGAAGCCATTATCACTTGATTATTACCATCACTATTCATTATGGCTTTGAACCTATCAACTTGAACCCATCAAGGCATGTGAACACATGAAGAACTTAAAACACCTCAACGAAGCAAGTCAATCAATGAAAATATGAATATTTCTCTAAAAACACCTTTTTGACCTCAACCTGAAGTGAAACATTCACAACATGAAACAACCATTGTCACAAAGATGAATAAGCAATTGTGTATAAACAATTGTGACTGTGTCAAATGTGACACCAACCAACTGAGATAGTACAGCTGAGAGTAATCAATGAAATCAATGTAGTGTATACAATCAAATGCTACATGAAGAACACCAAAACACCATAATGACATGAATGAACAAACAAGCCCTGCAAATCTGTCAATCATAAATGATACCTTCTATGCATCTGAAAGACATCAACCTGTGTTTGCCATCAACAACTCATCAATATGTTCAACCATCAACATAAACAAGTCTTCAAATCTATTTTCTTCTCTCTGCTTTGGTGGACAACCTATGAACAATATGGCTACATGAAACACACCTTGTTAATCAACCTTGCATAACAAGACATATGCATTGGATTATTTCTGCATCATCATTTCTTCAAACACCACTGCATAAGATCTACAAAAATGAACCAACACAAACAAGAATGAACCAAGAAACATAAAGAAGATATGAACTCCATCAAGCATCCTGAAATGAGACCAAGAGCATCATGAAGTAAACAACTCCTGAACTATGATCATGAAACCATGAGCAATCCCATGATGAAGACTTTGAACATCCACTAATCCTGATGACATGAACAACTCTTATCAGTACCAACACCTTTTTGACATCAATGAGAATCTACTTTCATCAAAGACTACTACCACTATATCAAAAGGAGGAGAGGCCATATAGAAGGAACTATTAAGTTCTTTATAAATTTTAATTAAATTTGTTGATGCATAAATCTGTGGGTTTAATCTAGCAGCAAGATGGGAAACTCTGAGATGTGGGATTGCTCCTCAGAGTGACCTCCATATTTTAAGGAAGCTGACTCTTCCATTCTTTTAGTGGGGCTTTGAGAAAAGGTTAGAAAGAAAACTAGATTGCATAAAATAAATGCCTAATATATAGTGATCTACCAGATTTAAAACTCAGTTTGCACAGTGTTAACTTTGAAAGATTTGACTAGAATTAAAGAGAAAAATGCATGATTGAAACTCAGTTTAAGAAACATGCTTAACAGAGGTAGAATAAATAGAGACTTAAAGAGACAAGAAATAGAGACACTCATATGCATAGGACAAAGATTTTTATTATTCAAACAATAATAGGTTACAGAGGCTGAAATTGTTGCATAAAGTAAAATATTACATTCCCCTGAAGAAAGAACTGTGAAAGCAAAAGAAATAACTGCTTGCTGCTCTAAAAATCTGATCTGTATATCTGTGGAACTATGGAACTCTGTATATGTATATCCAACTGTATCTCAAATCTGCCCATTTATAGCCTGAAAGACTCAACAAAATCTCAATGGCCTCCAGCAATCTTTGCAACTGACTCCCTTAAATCTGACACAAAATCTGACAAAATGCAACTGTATTAATAATTGAACTGATGTTTTTGCTTTGCCCATGGCTGAAAAATGTATCTTTGTGTGAGAAAGAAAACTCCCACCGCCATCGCTTCCATAGATTGCCTGTAGCTTGCAATGAAAATGAAACTGGCTGCTCATATTTTAGGGCTTCACTTTTGTCTTCCCATGAAGAGTCAAATTTCACTTTTTAATAAAGTCTTACTTTATTATTTTTCTATGTCTTTTAAGAAATGAAACACAAATGTTTATTAATTTTTCAACTTATTAAGGAGGGGCCCACCATGTGTCTAATAAGAAACCTTTAATACTAAAAGACTCTTAAATGACTCCCGTGACACATTTTATGCAATTATGAGTTTTAATAAAAAAGAAAACAAAAGCTTTTAAACTACCCTCTGCTTCTCCCACGTTGCTATTTTCAGTGATCTTTGTGAAACTTTCAAATATCCTTGGCTTGTGCCATTTGGCAATTTCCGCATCATTCTTGAATGAGCCTTCTCTATGATGCTTCCCCTACATGGCGGCTTCCGCTTAATTTTTGAGCTGCTCTTCTTTGTTGTGCTTGTACCATTTGGCAGTCTCTGTAGCCTTCATTATTTTGCTTCTGAGCCACTAGATCTCCTTCAATCGAATGCTTGTTGTGTCTCATTGTTGTATTCATTAACTTCACTGAATCAGCCTGCATCTCTATATTACTGTATGCTATGTGAATGAAGTTGTGTGAATTATATGGACTGCATTATCATTGACAATGTCTCATTTGAACTCAATGTCATCATTATTTGAATGTCCTGTGTAGGAGATGTGGCGCTTTGTTCCTTGTCATTCCTTAATGCTGTGCTGAGAGTTGCACCTTATCTTGACTGAGCCACTTCATTTCTTTGAAGATGGCAGCACCTTTATCTGCCTTAGACTCAATAGTTTTTCCTTTTGAATGGGCACTCATTGCATTACAGTTCGCGCCTTTACTCCTCTGCTTTGTATGAGACAACATCATATACGATGAAGTGTGGCATCTTCATGATACTGTGTCCCTACTATAAGGCTGCCTTTAAATGATATGAAACTCCTTTTTTTACCTTGCCAAACACTGTATCTTGCTCTTGTTGGACTTGGCGTTGTGTTGGAGTTTTAGAGTGGCCTTTGAATGTTCAAAAAGGCTATGCCATGCTTGTATTTGAGCTATGCCCAGGTGTTGAGTGGCTTGAGTGCCATTTGATCCTGACTCGAGTCATCCTCCTATGGAGAGACCGTGGCTTTATTTTTATTGTGGCTCTGCTATAAGGGCCGAACCCTTTGATTTTGGCTGAGCATCCTACATTTTGCATCATATCATTGAATTTCTCACACAGGCTGCCACCCTTGATTTAAATGATGCCACAACTTATAAACTGTGTTCTATCGTTAGAAGTTGTGCTTTGTCCTGATGAGCGCCATCCTTTGTATGCTATAGTTTTTATTTTATTTTATGAATTATGCCCTTCATCTTTAAATGACACTACTGAAAGCTTGAAGACTCAATGCCTTCATCTTTAGAGGATTTTATTGATTTGAAAAGCTTTCCTGAGTGTCACATTCTACTTATGACTGCCTTTCATCCTTAGATGACCGATCCTTCTTCATATAGACCGAAACTCTTCTGACTGGTTGTGCCATCATTTTCTCTTTGGATGGTGGCTTTAATTTGAATAGATGCCGATGAGTATGAAGTCATCCCTTTATCTTAAACTGCTGAATCTATCAGTGCCTTAATGAATATGAAGCCCCACTCTCCTTCTCATAACACCTTATTATTTTGGCAGTGTGTCTTCCTCCATCTTTCCATGATGGTTGATCTTCCTTCAATGGTACCACCTCTCTCCTTTTGAGCTGAAGCATGTTATTTATCAAGCTGCACATCACTTTTGGAAAGACTGAGCATTATTATATCCTTCATGAGTCCATGCCTTTACATGATTGGGCCTTGATCATCTGAATGACACCCTTGCTATGAAGTTGTGCCTATTACACTTCTCTTAGCATTGAGTACCTTAAAATAGAGGCTATAATGACTACTAAACTCATGATATATTCTTATAGTTGAGCACCATCTGGATATGGGCTGCCATCATTACCTTGTTGTGTGTCTCCATGTGAATTGAGCCTATTCCTTTAAATGATGCTTAGCCTAGCTTTAGGGATGACTTGATATGGCTTGTTCTTTATGAATTGGTGGAGCTTCCTACCCTAGCATAGAGGATAATGTTTAGTTTAGTCACATATCAGAACTCAAAGGCTATGCCTCATACACAGGAGCTCGTCAATTCTAAGAAATAATCTCATAGTGACTAATTTGTCATTTCTTTATGACTGCACAATGAGCATATAGATTACATTATGAATCCCACTAATTCCTTTCCATAATGAATTAATGGAAACCAGGAAAAGAATCAAGTAGCCACAATTCTGACACATTCATTGAAAATTTTCAAAATGATGTGCACAAAATGCACAATAGTTCATGGCGATAGGTTGGGTGAATAGGCCTGCTCACTCTGAACCTCTGAACCTCTGATTAAGAAGAGCAGTACCTTATCCATTTGGCAATAGAGTCATATTCTGAAATTGAAACATCCATTAACTGAAAACAAAGTGATACCCAGAATTTGTGTAACCAGACTGAAACACATCGGATCACTAAAAATATCTTCTCAACTGAAAACAATTGAAGTTGAGGCATAGATGAATAACTAAAACTGATATTTGCAAGTGAGAGCAACTGACCATAAATTTTTACTAGAGCCAAGACTTATTAAAAGGAAACTAATGAAACTGAAACTAATGCTACTGCTATAGCTTATTGAAATTCTGACTCTAGCTCACTAATATATTAAACACATGGGGATATGCCCATTCACTAGAATGGCAAAGTAACTATTGGATTTAATTATGCTTCTCCTATGAATCTTCATCATACTGAAAATGAACCAGACAAACTGTATGAAGAAATATAACAATATTTTGTACCTTTTTACTTCTCTGCACTCAGGAGAGTCTCTTTTTAATTTAAAACTCCAGTCAGGCTAACCTGCATGTTGTTTCTGTTTTAGTGGAGGGCGGGGAGGGAAAATAAAACATTGAAGCTCTTTCCTCTATTTGCAGCTGAGAGATTCTGCCAACTGAATTCTATCAATGACCTTTCTTGCAGGTTCTCCCATAGGTTCATAACTCAAGGTGGCCTTAAAATAAGGCGTACATGTAACAATACTGCCCAGAATAGTCTTGAATCGGATAGGAATTCCTTTGTGCAAGAAGAAAGGCATATAGCAGGGCTCAGTGTGTGACAACCCTGTATGTGATTCTTTATGCAACTATGCATTATTCCAGTTGTCTCTTGATACAACCTTATCATAGATATTTCCTTGCTTTGGTGAGTCTTCATCAAAAAGAAGATAGTGTCCATCTTCAAGAATAGAAAATAAATCAGATCTTGCACCATCTCCTATTTTGGAACTTCCTCCATGACCACCTTCAATAGGCTCTATGAAAACTTGCTGAATTATAGGATCCTCTGCATCAAGAAGCTGGTATCCTTGTTGCAAAAATGAGAACAAATCCTCATCTCGCTATTCCAAATGTTACTCATCTCCGAGGTATCCTCCTCTAGATGTGAAACTTTCTTTGTAACCTTCTCTTCAAGATCAAGCACGAACTGTTCATAATTGTTTACCCAGTACTTTTCAGCTTCAAAACCCCTTTCAAAGTAGCTTTCATCTTCTAGAAGCCTCACCTCATCAGCATCTTCTGAATCTGATTTAAGATTTGACAGTAACTCTGGATCACACCTTGCCACATATGCTTGATGTTGGTAACCAGAAGGGCACACAGAAGCCACTTTCTTGCTTGTAATTTGATTCTTGATACTTGATTCTTCTTGGATGTCAAAGTGATAGAGAACCTGGTCTATAACTTTTATAGGCTAATTTGCAGCTTTGGCGACTTGTAAAGGATAATTTTCAAGATAGTAGGGCAATGCCTTGTTATGAGGAAGGATTTTTCCTGTACTAAGACCACACTGGTATGGCTATTCATAAAGGTCTGGGGGCATAACATATGGATCAACAAGGTGCATAGCTTGACCCTTTAACTCATTAATCTCATAGCTGAGGGTTTTAATTAGTTCTTTCATAGCACTTATCTCCTCGTGATTTGGTAAATCAGTAGGGAGGGTGGGTGGACTAAAATTTGTATGTATCTAGCCAAAAGAAAGGACGTGAGAAAGGCTATTTGCATGAGGCATCAGCTATTTTAAGGGCATAGGAGGCAGTTTACCAGACAATATGAGGCTACTTTCAGCCTTAATGGCAAGATAATATGATTGAGGGAGAGTTTCACCTCCTAAGGATTGTATCATGACAGAGATCCCAGGGTCTAAAGCATTTAAATAATATAAGAATGCAAAGACTGGAGGTGGCCTGATATCAGCTGAGAATTTTTTCCATACCTTGTCAAATCTTGAATTGAAATCATGTATGGGCTCCATAGGATGCCTCTTGATTGTAACCAGGTTCTAGGTGAGAGTGCTAACATTTGTCATTTCTCTGAACTGATTGTAGACAAACCCTCCAAGCTGATCCCATCCAGTGATTGAACCTGGCTACAAGCTTCTCTACCATTCTTTTGCTTTGCCTTTGAGGGAAGCTGCAAGCAACAAGATTTCATGATTCTCAGTCGTGACATTATGAACAGAGCATAAGTTTGCTACATCTTGAATGTGATCTACAGGGCAAACTGAGCCATCTCCAAGAAAGTGAGGCAGTGCCTTCCATGCTGTGTCACGAACTTGACCCTACTGCTGAAGAACTAGAGGACTTGAATCCCAAGTCACAAAGGGCAAATCTCTCTGAATCCTTTCTTGTAGCCAGATACATACAAATTTTAGTCCACCCACCCTCCATGTTGATTTGCCAAATCATGCTGTGGGTTTAATCCAGCACCAACAGAATTTATACACACTTGAAATTCTAGTGATCCCAGAATTAAGGTGATTTTAAAAAGATAGCACCTAACATACCTTGATCCGATCTTGGAAGCCTTGTGGCAAGTCGTTTCCATCAGGCAGAACCCACAGGAATGACACACTGCTCTCTTATAGACCCATTGCAATTGTGGTGAGATGTTGGTGGGTGATAATGTATTCGCTGCCAAAAGATGAGCAACACCGAAGCAGCGGGCTGCTTGTCGAGCCACTGCAAGCAAATGTCATGAGCGGGAAGTGGCAGGGGTTTACCCATGAGTAGTCCATGGCCCATTGCCCTTCAAACAACGAGCACTGAATAATCGGTGAAGTGAATTTGGGCCATGACACGGTCAAATCCTCGGTGGGTGGGTTTCCCAATACGATGTCTAGCTGCCCTAGGGTAAAGATGAGATTAGCCACTCCCAGTATGAGGAATAATATGGTGGGAATGGGATTGGGCAGCTTGGTAGCCACACGAGAAGCCCAGTACGGCATGAAATCGTGGATCACCAAGTCTGGTGACAGCTGTCGCAATAGGCTTCGAAGGGCTTCTCCAGAAGATCCATGGCTTGGATGAGTAAAGGTATTAGCAGATCTCCTCCTTGCCAACATCTACTATGGACTCTACGCCTCCTGGCAGCGCATTCACAAAAGGCATTGTTAAGGCGGTTATTTTTAAATATCATCCACTTCAACAGTTTAAGGTTAATTTTGGCCAATAAAAATAAGATAAATATTTACCACTTTTTATTGTGAATGAGGTGTAAAATCCATATTGATTGTTTGACCATTAAAATGGATGATATTTAACTAAAGTGATCACGAACTCAGATCTATTCCAGATGCATCCCCCATTTGAAGTTTAATTCTCTTAACATGCAGCAGGGTTGAGTTAAAGAAAATTTTAAGTCATGAGTCGTAAGGCTTTTGGCAAGCTCCACGAAGGGCGCAACGTAACCATGGGCAAGCCACGGAATCATCACCACATGAAGCTCTCTCTTATTTTCATCCGCCATTGTTGATGCAAACTACTTTTAGCATCCGATGCGTTTTTATTGACCATATTTTTATTTAGTGGGTACCTCACGGCTGACATCCAAATTTCGTCACTGCAAACTTCATCTTCCCTCTTCTATGCATCGCGTGAATGCCACTTATCATTTTTCCGTCAGAAGATGGAAGGCATTTGTCGTTACTCGTGATGGTGCGTTATCATTCTCAATAAAGCCATTTTCAATGCATGCTTTCGCCCTCAACGCAATTAGTCCATTCACTGAACTTTTGTCACTTTTGGGTTCCCCACTCCCAGCGTTAAATAAATGGAATCAGGTAAAGGTGGAGTACCAACATATATATTTTAATTTAAAAAAAAAAAAAACTTTAAATATTTAAATAATTAAATAATAATAAAGCATCAAGATTTACAGTTGAGAATTATAAATAATTATTGTGGGATATAAATAAATAAAAATAAATTTATTTATTTTTCAATTCAATATAGAAATATATTGTTAAAGATAGGGAATATGTAAATATGTATTAAAAAAAAGTTTTGTAAAGTGGATATCTTTACCTCAATTAGTTCAGATCTTTTCCTATGGAGTTGATCTTTGTGTCTGTAGAAGTGAACTTGTGGTGCAAAAATGATTCGAACCCATTGAAATAAACTCGTAGAATGACAATTGTTTTAGATTTGCTTCAATTTATTATAACTACGTTTAATGTGGGGTGGTAGCTAGGGACATTGTTTGGGAACTTGCTAGAAAATGGTTTGTTCTCCTCTAGCCATGCCCTTGGATAATTTGATTTGATGTCAATAATATATATTAAGGACGATAGGCAAGCATGTAGTATGCCTAGGATGATGATGCAAGATGATAGTGCAAGTACGATGTTTTATGATGTTGCTCCGATGCTCTAATGTGAACTTTTGGTGGGAGAATATTAACAATAATATTAATTATTATTTTCTAGAGAAGAGGGGCATTGGAATTTGAGCACCCAATTTGGGCCTTCAGCATATATAGAATACAAACAATTTCCTCATTTAAGCATCTCATTTTTATCATATCAAAATTCTACCAAAATTGTTTAAGCACTTGTGTTTATTCATAAATTTGAGGATGAAACCCATTGAAAGCTAGAATTAGAGGATGAAAACCCTTTGGCCTCTTGAGGGCAATCTCATATAGAGGTTGTAGTATGCATGCACTTCAAAGATTGTTAGGTTTTTAGAATAGTTCTTTAGTATTTTGTTTGCAGGATTTGTGAGGGAAGTGTTAGCATATATATTTTACCTATGTGTTATTTTACCTCACATGGGTAGAATACAAGTGGCGTAAGCCTACTTAAGTGGGTTATGTGTCGACTTCGAGAGTTCAACACAACTCTCCAAAGACACGTGTCAGCATACTTTTGACACTTGGTGACTGGAGTGCTGAAGTCAACTCCTAAGTTGACTTAACCTCCTCACCTATATGTACTCCTTTTTTATAATCTATTACTTCGATTTGATACGTGTATTCATCTCATTGATCTTGGCTTAGTTCTACATGGTATCAGAGCAAACTAAGATCGTTCATTTTGAAGGCATCATAGGCCATTTCTTTTTTTTTCAGATTGGAGCCTACATTGAAGAGTTTTGAAAGGTGTATCCAGTTCATTAGTTTTTCTGTGTGTCATTAATTCACATGAGGTCGATCGGGCCAGAAAGGTGTGATTTCATAGAGAGAACACCTATGTGGCAGTTCTCTGTGGTGGTTTCAAAGACCCATGACCTAAGACCAACGACCTACAAGAGGTGTGCAGCTTGGTGGGAAGGTCCTTTGGAAGGTTGACTCTAAGTTTCGGTGTGGTCAGGCACCCAACACCTGTGGCTAGGCACTCTTGCATTCGGTCAGGCACTCAGGCCTGCGACTAGGCACATGCCCTTATAAGCATGTCCATCACCTGTTTGTTGCACTCTTCTCTGACCTCTCTATGTACAGGGATCTCATCACAGAAGGCCAAAAATCTAGCCATCAACTCTACAAAAAGAAGGCATTTGAGGCAGAGATAGGGGCAATAGAATCTTCTGGCAGTTCCATTCCCTGCGCCCACGTGCAACAAAGGCATCAACTTAGGGCAGAGGAGCATTTTTCTCATCCCACGACCTATGGAAAGGCTAGATCTAGGGTCCAAATCTTTGTCTAAGGCATCACATCCTTTGAAGAGCTGATCCAACCCACCTACAAAGCACCCTCACACAGAGAGTGGAGATTTCCTCACATGGCGCTTGGAGATCCCATTCCTCACTTGGGCTCTAGAACAATCACATGACGCAACAGCAATTGGAAGCTTCCTCACGTACTCAGATTACCCAGCACACACACGGCCCAACATGCTCTCTTTTGTGACTATTTTTTCTGTCTGAGTTTTGTGCATAGATCTGTTGTAAGGACAATGCCACCGTCATCGCCATAATCAGCCTCAAATCAACCTGTGAAGAGCAAAATCAACCCTTGGTCACCCCTATTTTCTCTCGCCTAGCCATCATTGGTTTTTCGGTCGCCCCTACAAGCTTCTTGCCCTAATTTTGGGCATTGGAAAACCCCATTCAAATTTTTTTGCCCTATTTTTTTGGGACATTTTTCTTTTGTTATTATTTGAAAAAAACATTCTACTTAAATGATTTTTTGTATTAAAATAAACAAAGAAAATATCTAAATGTACTTTAAGGAAATATTAAAGGCAAATATTGAGGGGTAATTTTAAATTAAGGGCAGATTTAGAAGTTCTCTTAATATTGTTAGTGATTATATTATGATTTTTTTATAAATAGATTAAGTATTAGGGCATGATTGTAATCGTCCTACTTAGATCTATTGTACTAACTGATAAAGTGCCAATCTTTGGGGAGGGGGGGGTTTTAACTCTTGTATTTTCACCTCTTGAAGATGAAGGGTTTAACCATGCACTAATCTTATAAAGTGTTGCTTCATGTATTATTCTGGGGGGATTTTACAGCCCTTTTGTATATCATTGAACTAACATAAAGTTCAAAATGGGGTAAATTATCTAAGTCAACTAATGGGGATAATGAGTCATCCATCTATCATTACTTTGGAAAATAAAAACTACAAGTCCCGGCGCAATGGTATCTTAACACACTGTCGATGGATTCACCTATTGCCACATTTGTATGGACTTATTCCCAAACCACTTGCACATATTGGAAGAAAATTGTATGGGAAAATAAGAATAATCATGTCTTAGGATTAATTGGTTCAAGTGTTATGAACCACACTCAGTGGGTTTCTCTATCACACATTGACTGCCCTCGAGCTCTTTGGACCAAACTATGGGAAATGTATGGAGAATCCAATGAACCTCCATTCTTAGATGATCCTGCTATAGACATACTTCTTTCCCTTGATTATGCTAATGATCCTTTGTATGATGATGATACTGAAGAGGAACTTGCATATTGGAAAAGTCTTGATGATACATAGACATACCTACTTTCATCTCCTCTCTCTACACCTCCTGCATTGGTAGATATTCTACCACAATCTCCTGTTACTTCATCAGATTTCAGAGTTGCTCCTTTGAGAGCTTCCAGTACTTCCATGCAACAGGGTATTAGTCTTCCTAGCATTGCTAATTGGGACATATTTCTACCAGGCATTACTTATTTGTTTCTAGAATCCTGCATTGCTAACATGGAAGCACACATTGACGACATCAATTTTCTCTTTAATGATAGTTTTGATGAAGCTACATCTCCATTATCCTCTTCGGATATTCATGCTCTACATCGGTCTACACATGGTTCTGGATCATCATCATCCTCATCTATTGGGCATGCACTTGATTTGATTATGGCATCCTTCAACATTGACATGGGGACACCTGAGCATTCTTCGAAGACATCACAATGGACATCATCATCCTTGGATCAACTTCAATATGATTCAGGATCATACATACTTCTTTTCACATGGGAAGATGTCATGCATCTTTAGTTGGTTTTGTTTCTTCCCAAGGGAAGGAACATTGTTCAGTGTTCTTAGATCTACATCTACATCTTTTTTGACTATCCAACCTCACTACAATAGAACATGTATTATGGAGGGTCTCATAGACCTTCTATCATAATCTCTCTTATTGGGGGAAATATATATTGTACTTAGTGAAAGAAGTAGTACTTCTTCATTTGTATAATTTTCTGCATCTTTTCTCTCTTTTGGAGGGTAGTTTTTTCCCACATGGTTTTCTACATTTCTCCACTTCACGAGATATTACTTTGTACATGGGTTCCTTACCAGGCATAGTAGTTGAGACCCATATTTATTGTACTCACCTAATCTATGCTATTAAGGGGGGTGAAATGTATATTTTACCTATGTTATTTTACCTCACATGGGTAAAGTACACGTGTCATAAGCCTACTTAAGTGGGTTGTGTGTTGACTTGGAGAGTTCGACACAACTCTCCAAAGGCATGTGTTGGCATACATTTGACACTTGGTGAGTGGAGTGTTGAAGTTGGCTCCTAAGTCATTTCAACCTCCTCACCTATTTGTACAATTTCTTTTTCATAATCTATTACTATGATTTGATACTTACATTCATCTCATTGATCTTGGCTGAATTCTATGGGAAGGAGCTTCAACATATAATGTTTTTTTTGTAGAACTAAATATTTTTTTTGTTCTTATATCTATTGTATTTTAGATTCTTACTATATATTCTATTAATATATATTAACTCAGACATATCTGAAAATCCACACATTATTTATACAAAAATGTCAAATTGTGTTTATTATTTCAAGCAAATTTAGTTAATGTATTTTCAATATCCAAGCTCAAATTATATTGAGATGTTTCAGATTCAATATTTTTTGAAAATATATGTTTGGGTCCTTACAATAGCATTAGATCTTTAATCTTTCTATCTTGTAGGGTAAATTAAATGGTTGATGCTTCTCAGTGAAAGAGAGATTTGGTATCAGAGAAAGGAGCAAAGGAAGTTGCAAGCACACAAACTAGTTAAAAATAATATATGGTGGAAGAGGAAAGAGAAAAGCACAAGTTAACATATGAAGAAAGAGAAAAATTCTTCTACGAGAATGTGATTAGAATGCATCAAAGATAATCTATGGATTGATAGATGACAGAATTAGCCAAGGTCAGCAAGCGAGAACAAAGATGAACTTCCACAAAGCATAAGCACATAAAAGCAAAAATGTATAATCAAGAGATTACATCAAGAGTTTACACCAAGAGTAGATGAAAATGTACAAAGAGCCTTGCTTATATAGGCAAGGGGAAGGAGGTGAGAATGAGACAACCAACTATGACTAACCCTCTATGTGATGAATACATGTGTGCACAAGTGGAGGGTGATGACATGTCTCCAACCTCCCATAAGGTGAGGAGAGAATATCTCCAACCTCTAATGAGGTGAAGTGTCAAAATGACTAACCTCATGTGAGCACATGTGGTGAGACAAAAAAGTTACTAACCTCAAAAGTGGACTTAACCTTTAATGTCAGGGTTAAGTTAGACCTAGCCACTAAATGTGACTTAAGCCTAGGTGTGGGTTAGGATAAACCCTACACTCTAATGGTCCCCTTAAGTTATACTTAGGGAGTAGAAATACAAAGATGACAATGAGTCCTAGCTACTAGGCCATGTTAGGTACAAACAACTTTTGCACAAGGCAGAGAAAAGGAGAAAACCTAATGGCAACAAAACTCCTCAACAAAAGAGAAAAGATGCATGAAAAAAATGTAGAAGTGAGCAAGAAGAGTGATAGATCTTAGAACCCTCCAAGGACTACTTCTAACACATAAGTACATGAAATATTCCCCCCATAGGAGACAGAAGATAGAAGGTTATGTGACCCCCCTAGAAATTGTGAAGTGATGAACTCCATGTGAGGAACTGCTTCCTCCCAAAATTGATAATGAAAGAGAAACCATGCAGTGTCCCCTCAAAATACCCCCTGTAGTGCTGGTAGATACATGACACTGGATGTTGAAGATGATCCACAAATGCTAAACAACATTTCTCCCCTTAGGAAGAAATCAAACCACAAAAGTGTGCATAAGATCTTCCCATTCCGGATAGGAACATATAGGAAGAATGATGAATGTTTCTAAATGTCACACATGATCTAAAGACAATGATGATGCCCATGATGTCTTCAAAGAACGATCAATGATCTCCAAGCCAATGTTGTCTTGTGACGAAGATGTGGGAATAGGGACCATAGATGTATGGTGAAAGTTGAACTGATGTGAATCTAATACTTCTGTAGAAGGTGTCAAACTAGATGATGATGAAGTCTGATATATGTAGACTCATAAGTATTTATAGAATCAGTCACTATATAAGCTGAAATAGGCAAGGCATGAATAAGTATATCTGAAGATGATGTTGATGTAACTTCATCGAAGCTAACATCGAAGAGAAGATGAATGTCCTCAATGGTGTCTCACAAATCTTCAATGCAGGACTCTACAAAAAGATAGGAAATGTTAGATAGACATGCATCCCAATGTGGTGGATCTAGAACAACGATGATGATGTTCTAATGCAAGGAATCACTGAAAGTCATCTTGAATGAAGCATCAGGTGGTGATTTTGCAGTCTTACAAAACATCGAAAAGACAACGTGAGAGAAATAAGGATAAAGTGTATCTACATGTTGAGTTCTCCCACAATAAGTACATTTAACTTTGCAACATGTAGACATGGTAAAATGTACAAAAGATCAAATATAAAAACCCCCCTTAAACTGCTGAAAGAGAGACCCCCCCAAATTTAAGGTGATGGACATATGTCTCCAACCTCCCATAAGGTGAGGAGAGAATATCTCCAACCTCTAATGAGGTGAAGTGTCAAAATGACCAACCTCATGTGAGCACATATGGTGAGACAAAAAAGTGATTAACTTCAAAAGTGAACTTAACGCTTAATGTCAAGGTAAAGTAGACCTATCCACTGTTGGCATAATAGTCATAGTAACAATGTTATTACATTGTGAAATTTGCATTTATAGGTTAGTTTATGCATATTAAATAAATGTTAGTAAATAAAGCAATAGTTAATTTGTTAGTTTGTGGGAGTTACATTCCCATATGGAGGTTATGTAGGTAGTTATCAAATAGTTAAAGGGAAGAGGCTTTTATAAAGCCAATGTAATGCAATGTGAAAAACATTTGAAGACAATAATATATTATTATATGTTTTAATATTGCTATGCAATAATGGTGTAACTATCTATATATTGT
Source organism: Cunninghamia lanceolata (assembly GCA_027924645.1). NCBI lineage: Eukaryota > Viridiplantae > Streptophyta > Pinopsida > Cupressales > Cupressaceae > Cunninghamia > Cunninghamia lanceolata. The sequence goes on along the minus strand of BSBN01000870.1, from coordinate 10,193,133 downwards.
CCTACCATATTTCAATATGGTATCAAAGCAACATATGTTCTTGTGCTTGTGCAACAAGCATGAAGAAAATTGTGTAAGGTTTCTATAGTATGAAGAAAATCGTGCAAGGTTTTTGCAGTCACCATTAAATGAATTTTATCCTTGATTTTTGGTGTTTTTGCATGACGGTTAAAATAGCATGTGGCTGCATAGATTGTTTCCTATTTTCCATTATTATTTTTTTAAATATAGCCTTTTTTTCTTGGATGAGATTGGTAATGACAAGGAGAGAAAGTAAGCATAGGAACGTGAAGTTTTGAACACATTGAAAGGTGTGTAGATTTATAGAGAGGTGTGTTACAAAATGAAGGACATTAAATGTTGCTAGATGTATGAAAATTTGGAGGAATCAAATGTGTTTGGAAGCTTTTTCTGCATGCATATGGAGATGTGAATTTCTTCATAGATCACGTGATTGATGAAATTGGTGTTTGCTGGTTGTATAGACTTGTAAAGGCAAAGACATTACTCTCCTTGCTGTGAAAGAGGTTTATTTACATATAAGTGAAACATAGAGGTTTGCTGTTAAATGTTTAGTGATATGAAAGAATGAAACTGAGTCTCGAAAACTATTATTATTGTAGCATATAGAAGATGTGAGTCTCCTCTCGATGTAGTCTCAGACTCTGATTTATTTGAGTGAGAATTGTATTTTTATTGGATGTTTTTTTTACTTCCATTCTTAGTAAAAGCCAAATATTGCCGGTGAGTTCTTCATTAACATTGCTTCTCTATTGTTGAGAATAATTTATTTAATAGTTCGGTTGGGAAAATTTTTCTATTTTGAATTTGTGAGTGAGGGAGTTGAAAGCAAGCTTGGGAATAATAAAGGCATTCAACATTTGGATAATCAAGCATGGTAAATAGGTGAGTTGGTGAAACTAGTGAAAGCTTTGAGTGGTGATTACAAAAGGTCATGAGTTCAAAATATGATTATGGCTCTTATTTCACTTTGATTGATTATCAATATATTTTTGAGCATAATAGATCTATTTAGTTATTTTAATTGGTGAAGAAAATAAAGTAATATTGGAGATATCTTTTAAGTAAAGGTACAATATTGGTTGGGTCCAATACCTTAAAATGGAGTTTTAAATCATATTTACTTATGCGTGGACTTTCGGTGCCATCTTTGTTACACATAACGGGGCCTTCAAAGACTCACAAGCTTGCGTTATCATAGAGATTAATGTGACATTGAATGGATAAAGTGTAACAAGGTCAAATTGGAGGAAGGCGGCATCAGAGGATGGAGGATTTTCTATCATCTCAAGTTAGCTTCTCGCTTTGAGATGATGCTTTGCATGAGAAGCATTTTTGCTATTGGTTGTTATGCTTTACTTTGTTGATGCTGATGGATTTGAAGAATGTATGTTTTGTGAAGATTTTGTTTTGGAGACAGGTTTGGGATTTGGTGTTGAGCTCAATATGGATTGTTGTCCAGCAAGCTTCAAAGTTTATGATCGAGAATTATACCCTTTCATAGTCACTAGAAAATGATAGAGATCTATCGTATCTCTTAGGGATTGTTGTCAAATAATTCAAGACTCTGTGATTTGAGAGTTCGGGACTAAAGAGCTCAAGAACATAGCGTGAAGCTACACCTTTCCGAGGGTAGACGAGACAACATGATGGAACCCTACTTGGTTCAGGATTTGTTCTTTGGGAGAAGATCTTCTATAAAATATGTATTCATATTATGTAATCAGCTTTGTTAAGTATATTAGCATTCAGGGGGGTCCCTTGGTACTATTGCAGGAACAATGTAATAAGGGGGGGAATGTGGGCATAATAGTCATAGTAACAATGGTATTACATTGTTAAATTTGCATTTATAGGTTACTTTATGCATATTAAATAAATGTTAGTAAATAAAGCAATAGTTAGTTTGTTAGTTTATGGGAGTTACATTCCCATATGGAGGTTATGTAGGTAGTTATCAAATAGTTAAAGGGAAGAGGCTTTTATAAAGCCAATGTAATGCAATGTGAAAAACATCCAAAGATAATAATATATTATTTTATGTTTTAATATTACTGTGCAATAATGGTGTAACTATCTGTATTTTGTCTGACAATATTTCAATAGCCATTAAGTGTGACTTAAGCCTAGGTGTGGGTTAGGATAAACCCTACACTCTAAAAATAGATCTAATGGCTCAAATGATTGGTGGCACCATAGGTTGATAACATAAGGACACAATCTTGTGCAAACTTTTTGATGATTTTAGTTGAAGGGTTCTTGAATCTTTTGAATGGAAAGATGAAGAAGAATATTCTAGAGAGCTTGTGGGAGTTAGACAATAGAATTCGATGGAATTCTATGTTGTAGAAAATTTTGACGTATTGTAATTATTACCATTTGTTGACCACAGCTCAAAAATTGGTTGACCAAATTTATCATTTATCATTTTTGAATGAGGTTTGATTTATTTTTGTTATGTGCTAGTTGCATACTTATTATGACAAATGCAGTTCCATTGTTCAGATGCAAAAAATAAAAGTTTCAAATTATTCATTGCATTACAGAGTAGTAAAATGAGATAAGTATTCATTCACCACAGTGATTATTCATTTACAAGTTTGAATACATAAGAGAATAAACATTGCATTGAAGGAAACTAAGACATATCAGATGTCCCACACAAGCTGTGGGTTATAGCTGAACTATGCAAATACAAATAAAATACTATGCATCTAATGAAGAAGAGGGAAAGACATAGTCATCATTGCCTTGTTTTGGTTGATCTTCATAGTAGCCTCTAGTCCTGCTCCCAATCTTGTCATGTACCTAAAAAAATTGTGGGAAAGGTCCTGTTAGAAGCTTCGGTTATGAAAATCCCTCATCAATCAAGAGAGGCATAATGCTTTAGTTATAATGCATTGATCAAATAGAACATCCATATGCAGAAGGAACTGAAGAGAAGCAAACATAACAACATCATTGTTTTATTCTATTTTATTTGTTTCATGTGTAGGTATAGGATAAATCATGAAGTTGATTGAAGACTTTCAACATGTGGTATCAAATGGGCTCCCACAAGGGTTGAGCTCAGCATGCTGCTACCCCTTGATCTTAGAAGGGATGAATAGAAGAAGGAAAACCATTGATGATATTCACATGACAAGTTGAATGAATAGAAAGACAATCATATGCATCAGTCCCATTTCAAGACATGACCATGACTTCAATCCCATTTCAATGTTACCATTTCTTGACCACAACTCAAAAATTGGCTGAGCAGATTTATCATTTATCATTTTTGAATGAGGTTTGATTTATTTCTATTATGTGCTAGTTGCATAGTTATTATGACAAATGCAATTCAGTTGTTTAGATGCAGAAAAGAAAAGTTTCAAATCATTCATTGCATTACAAAGCTGTAAAATGAGATAAGTATTCATTCACCACAGTGATTATTCATTTACAATTTTGAATAAATAAGAGAATAAACATTGCATTGAAGGAAACTAAGACATATCAGATGTCCCACACAAGCCGTGGGTTATAGCTGAACTCATGTAAATACAAATAAAATACTATGCATCTAATGAAGAAGAGGGAAAGACATAGCCATCATTGCCTTGTTTTGGTTGATCTTCATAGTAGCCTCCAGGCCTATTCCTGACCTCGGCATGTACCTAAAAAAATTGTGGGAAAGGTCCCGTTAGAAGCTCCGGTTATGAAAATCGCTCATCAATTAAGAGAGGCATAATACTTTAGTTATAATGCATTGATCAAATAGAACATCCATATGTAGAACGAACTAAAGAGAAGCAAACATAAGATCATTACTATTTTATTCTAATATGAGGTATAGGACATGTTGGTTTTTTCCCTGACTGGATGTTCATTCCCATATTTCCCTACAAGGTAGCCATCAGTGATCAACAAGATCTCTAGGCCAGGGGCAAACAGTGTAGGAGATAGACTCTATTTTTAGCTCCTCTTCTTCTTCAGGCTCTACAAAACCAAGGGGTTTATTCCCTACTCAACACCCATGAGATATAACTATGCAAAACTTGGGATGCTGACATAAAGCAGATAAATCATCTTGTATAAAAACCAAAACTGTGGGATAAGTGCAAAGGGGCTAGCTTTGGGCATATGTTCAGTTGTGAATCAGAAGATCTTGGTCCTAAACTACTTCTAAGGTCCTAATGGTTGTTTTGGAAGTTTGAGTTTGATTTATCTTTGGATGCAAACCTGGACCTGGTGTGTAATCTCAACACAGTGCTAGATTGGTGCCTATCCAGGGCTTGGAGTCAGTAGACATACACTAGTGAGTGATCAACATGAACACACTAAAACTAGATTTCAAGGGGGTGTTGTAGTATCTGCCTTATAGATACCTCCCAATACAAAGTGTTAAGTTATCTCTACTTATGGCATCCTTATTGCAGTATATCCTTCCCAACACTTAATCTGAAAACACTTTAATCTACCCCTGGAGCAGAAGTTGAAAGATCAAGCATTCAATACAGGAATTCTATATTCTAGAATACTAGACACCCCTTAGATATCTAGATTCAGAAGAAGGATACATGCAATATTGGAGACAGAATTAACAAAACACATGCAAATAGAGCATTACTCATATAAAATCAATCATGAAGTCAGTAGATTCATGCATGAGACATACAATGAGAGATACATAAACTCACAAGACCTCCTGTACAGAGCAACCAAAACCATATATGTCTAGTTTTCAACAACCTTGAATGAGTAACATAGTCTGCATTATATAGTAGGAAGGTCCTCAGCATTAATTACATGGCAAAAGTCAAAATTTGCTAGATACAGCTCATTGAGAAAATGGCGCTCAAACATTAAATGCAGCAGGTACGGGAGGAGATAGGGGAAGTTCTCGAGCCATGCACCGCCACATGTGGATGTACAACTTTAGTCAGGTACTAGATCCGTCCATGCCATCACCCATACCTCTGCAACAACTGCCATTAATGGCGCATCAACTCGTGGCCTTGGGAAAAACATCAAATAGTGCATTGCAACTGTTTCTCGCCAAGATACATCATCATGATATTTGAAAATATGCAGGATCAAATTATCCCACATGCACCCCACAGCAACCTCCTCAACACTTTATATACTAGGTCACGAGCACATATGATGTCGGTACTTTTGCTCTCGGCGACACTAGTATAAACCTCATCATCCTCCAGCAGCATGATATCCGGATACACAAAATATCACCCTGACGTCAGCAGGCCTCAGTATCATATGCAAAAAAAATATCACCCTGACATCAGCATCATACTGCATGATAACCTCCTGATAATTCATATCACCCTGATATGAAAAATCACCTCGCAGAAAATATCACCCTGCGGGAAAGCATATCTGGACCTCATCGCCAAATGTAAAGCATAATCCTGACATCCAACCTTGCCTTCATGATGATCGCCTTCATCGGCACAACCTGATGCATTGGAGAAAGATCCTCCTGCCTTGCTGATACCAAATGTCTAGCCGATGAACATCCTGCATGTCCACAAAAATCCTAATGACATCACCATCATATGTCGGCATTAGGATGATATTCAAAAGATAACCGGATATTTGGAAACATCATCCAGATGCACAAATATCATGATGCACTATAGCTTCACTACAAGATCAGGGCGATATATGAATATGATAGATATTTGAAATGATCACCTCCCACTGGACAATGCATGAAGCCGACAGGCGAATATCTCCCCTACGTCAGCATCATCATGATGCTGGAACAAACATAATGTGATAAAATAACATTGGGGCGATCTTAACAAGGACACTCGATATTCAAATATGATGACCCTGCAGAATATCGGGTCATACTTGAAACCTAGTAATAACAGCATTAGGATGATCTTAACTAAGATCACCCGATGTTAAAATATCACCCCAGTGAAAGATCATGCAGGCAGAGAATATGATGACCCTTGCAAGCAACATTAGGGTGATAACCAAAAATATGATGATGATGACAATGACCCCCTGGCACAAATATCCTAATGATGCTGCAAAACATTAAGAGGGTCAAAGACTTAGAAATTTTATGAAAACCTGGGAAAGTGCCTGCAAACTAATAACCTAGAACCTGACTGATGATGCAGGCACCAACAGGACAAATCATGAAGCTGATTGAAGACTTTTAGCATGTGGTATCAAATGGGCTCCTACAAGGGTTGAGCCTAGCATGCTGTTGCCCCTTGATTTCAAAAGGGATGAATAGAAGAAGGAAAACCATTGATGACATTCACATGACAAGCTGAATGAATAGCAAGACAGTCATATGCATCAGTCCCATTTCAAGACATGACCATGATTTCACTTCAAAGTATGAAATGCAACCAAGAACATGACCTGAACTAATGGAGGACAAAATTCAATGCATATAATAGCTTATGTACTACTCCAACTGTTATGAAATGACATTCTCAAGCATGATAATAATCAGGAGTACACAATGCATGATCAATAATCCAATTGGAGTATCCATTATAAACTAGTAAGCAAGTTGCAAAGACAGGTGAGTACCAAGCATCATACTTTCTCATTTAAGTGGAGTGGCAAAATCAAACTAAGATTTCAATTACATAAGCTGCCTTTTAAATGATTAAATATATCCAATTACGGCTCGCATTTTGCTATTGATAAGTTGAGCATCAGAACAATGTGTATCACATGTTATATTCATTACATATCTATAAAAGAAACATGATAGTATTGTAGATCTGTCAGAGAAGAATAGAATACAACCAGGTCAGAAGGCTCATTTTGTCTTTGACAAACTTTGAAGGATCAAAAGGAACATTTCATTACATATGTTGTAATAAAACATCATTATCATGTGGTAGGACATCTCACATAATGCATTTGATATGATGAAGTACAGTAAAGAGGAACAACAGAAGGTTCATGTTGTTACAGTTTATACAGAACAAGTAAGTGACTTCTTTGTTTGTTACAATGCCACAATGTCATGACATAGCCAGGTCATCAGTCATATATGAAAGTATATTTTCTACTGTCCACTGAATGGACAAGTGAAGCTACATAATGGAAGACATGTATGCTACTACAGAAAGAAGAAAAGTTCTAAGTTCAAAACTGACAGTATATCCTTCATATGCAAAGTCCATTGAAGAGCAAATAGAACCACAGAAATAGAGAGCAGTCTTTGCAATCATCACTCTTCTTAAAACAATGATAGTAATTATAACTAAACAGTGACAGCATAAGGAAGAAAAATGATATCATATGCCAGTGTTAGTAGAAAGAAGAGATTGTGCTCAAAAGATAAAATCATTGTTTTAGTTTCAAATATGGGTTCTCACACTGAAAGAGTAGAGATATATTCATAACCATGCCATGGCATAAAATGCCATTTACATTCATTTTCTCAAATACCCATATCAAGTTTCAGAACCTAATGCATTTTGCAATGTTGAAGAGAAAGGAAAAATGGTAAGTAAATTGTCCAGACACGGTTGTAGATGATTATATTGTTTACAAAGTAAAACATGAAACCCTTGTCAGGTTTAAAAAGTTTTCTTTCTTTTTGCAATACATAGTTGAGCAAGGTCAAAGTGGAGTGCTGGAACCATGGCCGCCAAAGAGAAAAGAAGTTTTGTGTAGTATGGAATGAAACCCCATTTCACAGTCAAAGAAACTTTAAAATTTTGACATCAAAATACAAAGAGCCATCTACAGAATGTGTTACATGCCACCGCCATGCCATGTGTGAAGATATTTCACATACCCAGCAAACAAAGAAGTGAAACCCTCATCATAGCTTCATATAGACAGAGATAAAAGAAATCACAGTGGAAACAATGATATGGAGGACTCACCGTATGATGTAGCAGAGGAGAAGACTATGGTCGCGGCCAGTTGAACTAGACTTTGTCATTTTTTTTGTCATTTTTTTTGTCATTTTTCACAAAGTTCAACATAGGAAAGCCAAACAAATATATATCAAAACAAAGAAACTGAAGAAGGAGCTATATGGCCGCGGCCATTTAAGAGACATAAGCCATTAAAATACATCAAAATGCCATTGAAAGATTCAGATTCAAACTTACCAAGTGTGGCCTGTCATTTTGGGCTTAAGAAGTGTAATGTTCATGACCACTGAAGACCAGAGATGGAGCAAAATACATAGAGAATGAAACCCCAAGTCGGTAGCCACAATTGCAGAGCCAAACTCAATGCCAACCAAATAAAAAATGATCAAACTTTTAGGGTTACATGTGCCATTGTTTCGACGTCCTTTCCACATTTTGACCATGCAAAACAACATAATCATTTTTATCCGAATGAGATCGGGGTCAACACCTTGTGTTCGATGATGCCTAGTGTATACGCCTAAAAATGACACGAATCATCCTAAATAAATATTCTAAATATTTATTCCATTCTTCTACCAATTAAATAAATATTCTAAATTTATTTAATCAATTCACTATCCCATAATTAAATAAATTCTATTTATTTAATTAAAATTCTTCTAAATGTCCTACACAATTAAATAATCATAAATTATTTAATTAATCTAAATTCCTCTATCCTAAAGTTCTAAATTCAAAATTCCACATCACCTTTACACCTCACCTTTTCCACCTCACCTTGTCCACCTCATCAAGTTGCACATGTAATTAAATATATTTAATATTTAATTGCCTTATTTTCCCTCACCCACATGGCCTATTTCTTCTCCAATCAGAGGTCAGTTAACCAATCAATCAAATCTGTTAACTAACCTGTCAGTTGAGTCAAATCCTCAATCAATCCAGTCAGTTCCACAATCCACTCTTCTAACTGATCAGTCAATTCTGTTAACAGACCAGTCAATGGAGTTAACTCTCTAATCAATTTTGTCACATCCCCTCTTTCATGATGGAGCTGGGACACTTGTCACATTTCTACTAGTTGCACATTCCTCAACCATCCTCAGCCATTGATCTTCATATCTCCTCTCAACCGTTGATTCCCATTCTTCCAAGTCTATAAATGAAGCTTCATTCTTCCATTCTAATGATCCAGGCTTTTGACATCGTTACTCTGCAGAAATATCACCAGCGCGCCTTTGGCACCCACTTGTCATCTACAAGCTTGAGATCACCATTGTTGCATTGGAGCTCACCTTCATTGCATATCACACCATAGCCGTTCACCATCGACTTCCTCAAACAACTTTAAAAGATTGCACTCTCTGAGGGCTCATCTCATCTGCGAAAGGACGATTCGTGATAGGCGAACAACAAAAGTTTCGAAACGGAAGAGGTTTGCTGTGTTTGTTCATTGCTTTGTTTACTTGAATCTTCTTTGTTTCACTATTCTGTTGATGTTTGGGTCATCTATTATTCATTTGATTGATCACCATTTTACCCTCACATTTTTGGCGCCCACCGTGGGGCCGTTGCCCCTTTATTTCACCATTTTTGAGCTTTTTTGAAGGCAGGTTCCATACAGGTCCCGCAGAGTCACGCACAGATTGGTTCGGCACATCCGTTCATTTTTACGGTGCTTTTGAAGACTGTTACGATGCTTCTGTAAATCCTGCGCATCTGTGCATTTCTACAGCACTTTTGTGGACTGTTGCTGCGCATAGGTTATAACTGCGCATCTGTTGGCTGTTACGGCGCTTTTACAGACTGTTGCTACGCATCCATTAAAACTACGCATTTATTCATTTTAACGGCGCATACATTAAAAACTACGTCACATTCGTTAATGCTGCGCTTCTGTTGATCACTTCTGCACATCTGATCACTAAAGCTGCGCATTTGTAACAGACTTAGGTTTTCGTACTTTTTTTAGAGGATTTTGCTAACGTTAACCCTTTTGCAGGTGTTTGCTAGAGCGGTTTTGCAGGATAGGCTCGGGTTCAGTTACATGTAGTTGCATCTAATTAGGTCACCTTTCATTTTCTGGGAAAGAGTAAAATGGTTGTTCATTACAAATCTTCATCTAGTCCTAATTAGGGAGGAAGTAACTGGTTTATTTCATGCTTGCATTACAAACACCTTCAAAGTTATTGCTATCTGAGATTTAAAATTGAACTCATCACTGATCTTGAAGGTAAAATGAACAATTGCTATATCGTGAGACCTGAATTTCAAAGTTAACAATCTCGTGCTTCGCGGTTTTAAAATTGAACTCATCACTGATCTTGCAGTTAAAATGAACCATTGCTATATCGTGAGACCTGAATTTCAAAGTTAACAATCTCGTGCAACGTGGATTTAAAATTGAACTCACTACTGCTTTTTGGGATTTAAAACTGAACCACTGCAATATTGCTGAAATCACTTCAAAGTTCTGTTTGAGTAGATTAGCCCATTTAGTTTTTATCTTTTAACTAGGGTGGATTAATCAGTGTATTCTGTGCTTGCGAATGACAATAGGCTTATGCTCTCCCCTCTTCTGGGTGATCAGAGTGCCAGACTTGTCATTCTATTTGTTTAACCTTTAGGAGGGGCCTGCCCTTGGATGCACGCTTGTCCAAGTGGGAACGACCCTGAGTGGTAACAGGCTAACGCCAAGCCCTACCGAGCCACTTAAAATAAATTGTGCTTGAGGTGAAAACCTCTTGCAACGAGTGCTGTTATGTTACACCGACGGCCAACCTCCCCCAAAACCCTCTCAGGCGTAACCCTTTGAGGCTGGGAGACTCCATAACGGAGAGTAGCACCGCCGCACGTGTAACCACTTGAACGGTTGCCCGAATTAAATACCTCTTGTTTTAGTGGCCCAAATCCCTTATAATCCATTTCTCGCCTAGGATTTTGTGCTTGCTTTTGTCCAAAATAGAGTCGAAAAACTACAAAAACAATGGAAAACTACAAAATACTCTTTGTGCTTGCTGTGTTTTCTTGCTAAATTAATTCATAATATCAGATCAAGAAGACCTTTTTCCAGCCAAAGAATACCAAAAACAGAGAAAAATCCAAAAAAAAAAAAAAAAATTTTGCAAAAAATACCAGAACTGCGCATATACACTTTTCTGCTGCGCATACACAGCGACTTGCTGTGCTTTTGCACCGACTGGCTGCGCATACATACCTTTCTGCTGTGCATATACACTTTTTGGCTGCGCTTTTACAGTGACTTGCTGCGCTTATACACTGACTTGCTGCGCATATACTTTTCTGCTGTGCATTTACGCACTGTTACTGCGCATACGTGCTTCACCAGAACCGCGCTTTTACAGCAACTTACGGCGCATTTACCCATTCTTGTTGCGCATCTATTTCTGCGCATGTGTGACAGTGAACATCTGCCCTATTTTTGAGAAATTTTCATCAACTGTTCAAAGTACCCATTTCAACCTAGTTTCATTTTCCGAGGTCGGAATCAACCTTGCAGTCAATTTTCATCCATTTCACCCAATTCTCTCTCTTTCGTCAGTCGTACCAGTCACCTTCTGTCCTAGTCACTCTTGCCCCAACGTCATTCTGTCCCATACCGATTCGACATAGGTCCCTCTTTGTTTCATTAGTGAATTCACGTAAGCCTAGTAGGTCACAGTACCTTTTGCTAGTAGTCTTGTTGAACGACTAAGCCCTACGCAGTAAGATTGGTATCGACTACCCTTGCTAGTGGCTAGAGTCTTGTGTCAACCGTCTTGCCTGAAGTCATTGAGCGAGAGAACCCTTTGTCCAAATCTTGTCCTAGATACCCCATTCATTACAGTCTTAGTTGGCACCTTGCCAAAATTTCTAATCCTAGTCCACTTCATCCCACCCCACCTTGCATGGTTCTTACTCGATCCTAATACAACAAGCTAATTGAAATGGCCGACTCATCCGATCACATCGCCCCACCACGTGATGATGATGAAGAAATTTCTCGTGAAGAATTAGTGGCACACATGCAAGATAGCAAATTCCAACGCCTAGTGGAGAAAGTGCTCCTTGAGGACCCCACCAAATATTTCCATCATCTTGCTAGTCTCGGAATCAAACTCCCCGCAGACTTTGACATTAGCTCCATCATGGAAAATGCAGACAATGAACATGAGAGAGGCACAAATGACACGGTCCCCCATGCCAATGAGAGAGGAAAACAACCCATAGCTCAAAATGTTCCTATGGCGGATGTGAGACAACAAATTGAGAGTCTAAAGCTAGAAATCTCCAACCTTAAGATCGGCACAAGTTCCAAGAACTACTCCTTGGAAGATATAGCACCATACCCCTTTGACAGAAGTTTGGTCATGAAACCATTCCCCTATCAGTTCAGAATTCTGAAATTTGACAAATACAAAGGGAAGGGGGACCCTAGAGATCATATCAAGGAATTCACTGCAGCATGTCTAGAAGTAGCTCACAATGAGACCTACTTAATGAGACTGTTCCCAAGATCTTTAGGAGGTCAAGCTATGGAGTGGTTCTCTCGTCTCCCACCAAGAATCAAAACTTTTGATGAACTTGTCAATAAATTCATAACGCACTTCTCTTACAACATAGAACACGAGGTATCTATGCTAGACCTATGCAACACCAAACAAAAGGGTGGTGAGTCTTTCGCCACCTTCTTACAACGATGGAGACAGCTAGCTAGTAAGTGTTCTTACGACATGCCTAAGAAACAACTATTGGAAATGTTTGTCCACAATTTGAATCCCGATCTTAGCTATCAGATTCAGATACAATGCCCTACCTCATTCGCCAAAGTCATTGAAATGGGGCTATTCATTGAGAAAGCTATGATCGCTAAAGGAACTCTCAAGCTCTACAAGGACACACCTCCTTCCAATTACACAACTGACAAGTCAAAGTTTTGGACCAAGAATAAGAATGTGGTCAATGATGGAGTAGTGGATGCCAAGGCGGCAGCCCCTAAACAACAATCCATATTCACTCTTAAGGAAGAAGCAAATAACGGTGCACTCAACAAGCCACCCCCTCGAGAACCTAGACCTTGGTTCAATTCAAATCCAAGGAGGAAATTCACACTGTTAGGAGAATCTCAAGAATCGGCCCTCAGAAAGTTGTTGGCTAACAATGAAATTTCTCTACCGCCAACAAGTGACTATGAGCCTATAGTCAAACCTCCCTATTGGAAGGACACAGACTATTGCGAGTATCATCGAGGAAGGGGGCACACAACCAATAATTGCATCCGTCTTAAGAATGTCATACAGGATATACTGGATCAAAATCAGGGAGGAACACAATAGCATACCTCCAATGAATCTCATGTGGCCTACCGGGATCCTCTTCTAAATCACAACAGGCCGTATAACAACAATCACAACAACAACAATGGTCACAACCACAACAATGGTCACAACGGCAACAACTCCAATGGCAATCCCAATAACGACAACAATTGCAACTGGCCAAATCAGAACAGCGGGTTGAGTAATGCTAACTATGCAAGCGTTCCATTTGAGTACACCATTAACTGCATTTTAGAACATCTTCCGCAGGTCAATGTCATCTCCCCCAACCAACAACCAGGACCTAACAAAACTGGTTGTAGTATAATTACCCGCAGTGGTAAAGTCACGATCAATACCACCCCTCCAAGGTCGTCACCATCTCCGTCTAACTCCCGTCCATACAATGTCATCGACCAGTTACAGAAAACCCCAGCTCACATTTCTATATTGGAGCTCTTGCGTCTATCTCCTTCTCATAAGGAGATTCTCGAGAAAGCCTTAGTGGAAACTACTGTCCCCACTAACCTGGCCCAAGAGAAGTTTCAAACCATGGTTGGCAATCTGACATCCTCCCCTTCCATATCATTTACTGAGCAAGATGACCTTTCCGTATCTCAACTCCACAACACTCCCCTACACATTGTCGCATTCGTACACAAGCACCGCATCAAGAGGGTTCTCATTAATGGGGGTGCCGGTTTGAATATTTGCACTTTGAAGCTAGTCCTTGCATTGGGGTTCTCTGAACAGGCAGTTGATCCACGGAGGAAGATTACCATAAAGGCCTATGACGAGGAAGAGAGAACCACAAAAGGCATAGTTGTCCTACCTATTCAAGTTGGACCGGTAATCAAAGATGTGGTGTGCCAAGTCCTTGATCGAGAGATTGCTTATAATATCTTACTAGGGAGACCATGGATCCATGCCATGAAGGCTGTCCCCTCAACCTACCATTAGTGCATTAAATTCTCGCACAACGGCAAGCAGGTTACCATTCAAGGCGACCCTGATCCCTACCAACACTGCAATTCTTTCCAAGCAAAACCTGAATGTGTCATACCCAACAATCGAGCCCACATTTCCCCTACCCCGCAATAGGACCATTCCGCTGAAGCCTCCTCCTCACGGCCTAAACCAATGAAAATCACCATAAAAGAAAATGGCGTGGGGGAATACCAGATTGAGCACAGCCTCAACCTTGCAAGAATGCCCTTGTCTCCTCGCTCCTTTGGCCAGCCCAAGCATCAACCCAGGCATTTTCCAAAGCCCTCTGCTCCTCCTATAACTCCCGCAAACCCCTTTGTAAAATGGGGGACCTTATCCGATGAATCAGAGGAGCGAGATCTCTTGCAATGGCTTTATGCCGAAGAAGAAAACACACCCCAAGATTCACCCAGACTCCCTACAGAACTCTATGGACAAGGTGAGACCATCTTGCACAGGATGGGGTATGAAGGACAAGGCCCTATCGGCCTCAGAAAAGAAGGGATCATCGAACCTATACAACCTTCTTCCTCCTCTTCAGCTAGAAACACCACTGGCTTGGGATACAAAGGCAAGGGTAAAGCCAAGGAAAATGCCTGTCTTGTGGAGACAATCCAAACACTCCAAGTGGATAGTGACACAGATTCAGATGATTCCAATGAGTATGAGTGGGACGAGCTAACGGAGCACTCCTACGACAACAAAGAGGTTGACACCATCCAAACTCTTAGCCCTTACCATGAGAGACAAACGCAACGGGACAGACCACTAGAGTCTGATTTGCCCCTCCCTGAGAGTATGGCTTTCGAGGAAAGTTTCGATTCCATTGCGATAAACAACTTGGAGGAAAGTACCCTCCAGAACACTACCCCCACCTATGCTCCTAGTATTTCCATCCACACTATCAATGAATCAGGTCTTTCATCCGACTCCCTTCCCCTCTTGCACCCTGAGCTCATTGACTGGGATCTGCAAAGAACCCCCCAATTAGATATGTTCCAGAACGATGATGCCTACATTGACTATATGGGACTTAGAGATCACTTACCAAAAGGGGATCATAAAGCCGGTTTCGCTATCGAACTTAATACTGTAGCTTACTTCGGGGAGGGTGCCAAGCCTTCTAGTCGCAAAAATATAAAGATCAAAAAGGGATCTGACGGTGAAAACTACCGTGCGGCAGTGTCAGATCATAAAACAGTAAAAAGAAAAGACGTATCTGAAGGTGAAAACCCAACTGTGGCACCTGACGATGGAATGCTTGACACCCTCCCAAGTGATATGTATCAAGAAAGGTCACAGATCGTGGTGGAGCCAACAGAGCCAGTGAACATTGGAACCGAAGAGCAGCCTAAGATTATCCACTTTGCAAAATCTCTCATGTCGCCTGAGAAAACCAGGTTTGTACCATTCTTTAAAAAGAAGAGAGGCAGCTTTGCTTGGTCATATGCCGACATGCCAGGTTTGGACCCAAACCTGATCCTACATCACTTGCCATTGGATCCAGGGGTGAAGCCCGTAAAGCAAAAACTAAGAAAGATGCATCCTCATATAGCCCTTCTGGTCAAGGAAGAACTCAAGAAATTGCTAGATGTGGGGTTCATCAGAGCCATAGACTATCCTGAATGGATATCAAACATTGTGCCAGTATCTAAACCAGATGGCCGAGTTTGACTATGCAATGATTTTCAAGACTTAAACAAGGCGTGCCGCAAAGATGACTTTCCGTTGCCAAACATAGACATCATAGTCGACCTTACAGCAGGACATACAATGTTATCACTCATGGACGGATTCTCTGGGTATAACCAAATCAAAATAGCACTTGAGGATCAACACAAAACAGCTTTCACTTGTCCATGGGGTACCTTTTGCTAGAATGTCATGCCATTTGGGCTGAAAAATGCAGGTGCTACATATCAGCGGGCCATGACAACTATATTTCATGACATGATGCATGTGACTATGGAAGACTATGTTGACGATATCTTGGCAAAATCACTCACCAGGGACTCACACCTAGACACATTAGAAAAAGTCTTCCAACGATTGGATCAATTCCAAGTAAAACTGAACCCGAAGAAATGTGTGTTTGGGGTCACATCAGGCAAGCTGCTAGGCTTCATCGTGTCAGCAAATGGCATAGAGGTAGACCCGGCCAAGGTCAAAGCAATCATGGACATGCCTCCGCCCAAAACTCTAACACAGTTGAGATCCTTACAGGGCAAGCTACAGGCCATCCGCAGGTTCATCTCACAGCTGGCAGACAAGTGCCATCCTTTCAGCCATCTCCTACATAAGAACGTTCCATTTAAATGGGATGAGAAGTGCGAAGAGGCATTCAACAAGCTCAAGGAGTACCTCATGAATCCTCCTATACTCATGCCTCCGATCCAAGGAAAACCCTTGATTCTCTACATATCTGCTACACCTACTGCTCTTGGGGCTCTCCTAGCGCAGCAAGACTATGAGAACAAGGAAAGAGCTGTGTACTACATCAGTCGAACCTTAGTGGGCTACGAGTTGCAGTACTCACAGGTAGAACGATCATGCCTGGCGGTGGTTTTTGCCTCACAAAAACTCCGACACTACATGTTGGCACATCCTGTCAAACTCATTGCCAAGATCGACCCACTAAAATATCTTCTCAGCAAAGCAGCTCTCACAGGTCGACTAGCCAAATGGGTTATGCTTCTTAGCAAATATGATATAGAGTATGTGGACAGAAAAGCCATCAAGGGGCAAATCATCGCTGACCAACTAGCTGAGGCACCGTTACAGGACACTTCACCAATGCAGTTTGAGTTCCCCGATGAGTCTTTATTCACTCTGTCAACATCTCCTTGGAAACTCTACTTCGACGGGTCTTACACCAACCATGGATCGGGGGCAGGTATCTTGTTTATCACTGCCCAAGGTGACACAATTCCAAAGTCCTACAGGTTGTTATTTCCATGCACTAACAATATAGCGGAGTATGAGGCTTTGGTAATTGGTCTCAAGATGGCCACTGAGTGGAAAATCCAAGCACTATGTGTCTACGGTGATTCTCAGCTTGTCATAAACCAGGTCAACGACGAGTATCAGACCAAAGATGAGAAGCTCATCCCATACAAACGGATGGTCGACGACCTCAAAGCACATTTTGGGACCATCTCGTTTGAGCAAATACCCAGGATAGAGAACAAAGCAACCGATGCAATGGCGACCATAGCCTCTCTTCTTGAGATACCTGAACATGAGTCACGGTATGAGTTCTTAGTAGAAACAATTCGACAACCGGCTTATGATCTCCTCAAAACCCATTCCATTTGCCACCTAGTAGGATCTGATTCGCCTTGGTACGGTAAGACCTACACTTACCTCAAGGACAATATCCTTCCTTTGGACCTCTCTTCCAACCAAAAATGAACTTTCATCCAACAAGCCTCCCATTACACCATTATCGCCAATACTCTTTACCGACGTGGTCTGGATGGTACTTTACTCCGTTGTCTAGAACAAGAAGAATCTGTAACTGCCTTGCGAGACGTGCACGAAGGGATCTGCGGAACACACTCCAGCGGTCCTTCCTTAGCTAAGAAACTCATGCGTTTGGGTTATTACTGGCCCAATATGGAAATGGATTCATATCAGTTCATCAAAAAGTCTTTGTTTGCTATTTGGGGATTAAACTTTAGTAATGTGAAGCCTTGTCTTAGGATGTGATCAGCAAAAGATCATCGAGGACATCAAAGGTCTAACATGAATGGGGGCAATCCTTTCTTGTTGAAACGCAAGAGGTACTCAGGTCATCTAGATTCAATTTTGACTAGATGCTTGTATTAACTTGCTAAATCACAATCCATGTAAGCGATACTCAGGTCATCTCAGTTCAATTATACCTAGATGCTTGTATTCACTTACAACATTTCAGAAAATGTACCAAAAACACACTGCCCAATGATGAAATAAAGCACTCCAATAGCAAAGCATCCATCCTATATCCATTTATACATCCATACCATACCCCATGCAATAAAGATCCAACAATGCAGAGTATCAATACAAATAAAAGCTTGTGAATCTTTCTATCGAGTCTTTCTTCTATCAATCAGATTTCTATCTATCATCATATCTTTCATCCTTGTCCAGTCAATCTGAGCAATGATCCAAATGCACGGTCCATCCTTAATCCATACCAATCAAGTCAAGTCAATCTTGCACAAATGATCCACTCACAATCAGTGGTCTTGATCCTTGTTTGGTCGTAAACCAACTCGATCAGTTAATCAATCAATTGTCTTATACAGGATGTTGCATTGTCGAAATCAGACCAATACACGCATCTTACACGACATGCTTCATTTCCTAAAACCAGACACTATCCTTCATGTTGCTCTAGGGATCTATCATTCCCCGCCATGACAACATGCCTGTCATGTTGGTCTAGGGATACATCGGTCCCCGCCATGACAACATTGTTGTATATCATTATCAGTACATCGTTGGTTTACCGCTTGACAGGGGCAATACCTTGTTTGTTCTTGTGTCATTTGCGCATACTTGCTTGCTTGCTTGTGTGTGTCATCATTCCATCTTGCATCGCGTATCATTCGACTCTTTCTTCAATCGATTTCTTCATTCTAACCTATCCTAACACCTTCGTCTTCGTGAGATTGTCCGTCTCTGAATCTTTCACCCTTTTCCCGTCCAATCTCCCGAGGGGGCATCCTATCGTCATAACATGTACCAGGGGCAAACAGGGGCATATATCACTGTCAGGCTATTTATTCTTTGAAGCAACGCTGTAAACTGCATTGCATCAAAGAGGGGCAAAATGTATATGCCTAAAAATGACACGAATCATCCTAAATAAATATCCTAAATATTTATTCCATTCTTCTACCAATTAAATAAATATTCTAAATTTATTTAATCAATTCACTATCCCATAATTAAATAAATTCTATTTATTTAATTAAAATTCTTCTAAATGTCCTACACAATTAAATAATCATAAATTATTTAATTAATCTAAATTCCTCTATCCTAAAGTTCTAAATTCAAAATTCCACATCACCTTTACACCTCACCTTTTCCACCTCACCTTGTCCACCTCATCAAGTTGCACATGTAATTAAATATATTTAATATTTAATTGCCTTATTTTCCCTCACCCACATGGCCTATTTCTTCTCCAATCAGAGGTCAGTTAACCAATCAATCAAATCTGTTAACTAACCTATCAATTGAGTCAAATCCTCAATCAATCCAGTCAGTTCCACAATCCACTCTTCTAACTGATCAGTCAATTCTGTTAACAGACCAGTCAATGAAGTTAACTCTCCAATCAATTTTGTTACATCCCCTCTTTCATGATGGAGCTGGGACACTTGTCACATTTCTACTGGTTGCACATTCCTCAACCATCCTCAGCCATTGATCTTCATATCTCCTCTCAACCGTTGATTCCCATTCTTCCAAGTCTATAAATGAAGCTTCATTCTTCCATTCTAATGATCCAGGCTTTTGACATCGTTACTCTGCAGAAATATCACCAGCGCGCCTTTGGCACCCACTTGTCATCTACAAGCTTGAGATCACCATTGTTGCATTGGAGCTCACCTTCATTGCATATCACACC
Organism: Cunninghamia lanceolata; assembly: GCA_027924645.1. Classification (NCBI taxonomy): domain Eukaryota; kingdom Viridiplantae; phylum Streptophyta; class Pinopsida; order Cupressales; family Cupressaceae; genus Cunninghamia; species Cunninghamia lanceolata. Next base: position 10,173,307 of record BSBN01000870.1, on the reverse strand, counting down.
ATAGCCATTCACCATCGACTTCCTCAAACAGCTTTAAAAGATTGCACTCTCTGAGGGCTCATCTCATCTGCGAAAGGACGATTCATGATAGGTGAACAACAGAAGTTTCGAAACGGAAGAGGTTTGCTGTGTTTGTTCATTGCTTTGTTTACTTGAATCTTCTTTGTTTCACTATTCTGTTGATGTTTGGGTCATCTATTATTCATTTGATTGATCACCATTTTACCCTCACACCTAGTAATCATAAGGAGAAGTGGCCAATAGTTCAAAGAATATGGCTTATTTTATGAAGTCACAGGTGGACATTATCATGAGTAAACAAGGCTTGTGCCTTTAGAATCTTTGCAGGTCTTGATCTCATATGTGGTTGACTCACATTGGAGTCTAAGTTTCATTTGACAATGCATGTGGTTGAGTGTCTTTAACCTCCCACTTATGCATTTTCTTTTTCCTTCACATGTCTCAAATATATGCATAAAGATCAAACAAGAACCTTGGAAATATGAAGAATATGCAAGATGATGACATAGTCAAAGAGGTGAAATGTGACATGGTGGCACTACATGAACAATGAGTTGGCAGTTTTTCGAGGCGTATGCAGAGATGAGGTGGTAGAATATTGACACATGGAGGCCATGGTGTCAAGCCTTTTAAGGATTTCATTTATTTTTGCAAATATGTGTAATATTTCATTCTTTTATGATTTTTTATAGAAAATCATTTGGGATATCTTGTAAATATCTTGGTGAAATTATAAACTAGATATCATTTTATTTTTGCAAAAAATCATATTGGATAGGACATTCATTGCAATTGCCATATCATTGTAAAGTTAACTTTAAAGTAATAAAATTGTGAATTGCTTTTAAAGTCTGATTATTTTTAGGCAATTAATAGGCTAATAAAATAGATCAAATATTCCATTTTGATTTTCTTTATTTAGAGCCATATAGGACAAATTTTGGAGATTTCATGAGTAGAGAAAAGCAGTTTTATGGTGGGACCACATGAGACGGCAATTATACAGCTTTATTTCATGGATTGGTGGCAAATTCAGTGCTTTATTTTTGGCTTTCATGAGTAGCTCAAAAATGGACTTAGGGTCTATTTTATGGGATTTTTAAATAGGTTTCTTTGGAGGAGATCATTTGGAGACATTTATAGGAGAAAAACAAAGTTTTTCTCAATCAGTTAGCATCAGTGTCTTCTCTCTTGTAGAGTTGTATACAAGCAGTTGGCTCACGCATTTTATTTTTTCATGCATTGTACTCCTTTCAGTTCTAATAGCAAATCATCCTGTTTCACATATTTTGCAGTCTTGATCTGATGATATATTGTGAATTTTCTTGTCCTTTATTATGTCTCAATGCTGTTAAAACTTAGTTTTTTTTTGTTGCAGTTTGTGTTTAACCCAAACCTTGTTGCAAATTACTTAAGGAATAAACTATCAATGAAATTGTGAGGATTCAGCTTAGATGATCTATTTGTGAGTGATAGGTTTTCATCTAGTTTAGATTCTAGAATTAGTTTGCATTTTAATTACATCCTTCTATCCCTTTTCCCCTCAAGTCAGTAGTTTAGAAATTATAAGAGAACCACCTCACTCTGGAGATTCGTTCTCATGAAACGAGACCCACATCCGAGAATGATTCCATGTTTCAGCAAGTAGTTAAGTTTTTGCAAAGCTTAACAAAGGTGCATACTTGAATTGACAATAGTTTTTGGCATGCTCGGTGGGACTCTGGAACCAATTTTAGAGAGATTTGTACCCTCATAGTTGATCTTCTAGTATATGTAGCAGTTTTACCAGCATTTGGAGGCTTTTAATATACATGTCGACTCATTCCCTCTAGTTTGGATGTAGATTAGTGCTTGCAGCTTATGAAAACTAGGTCTAATCTAGACCCATTTGACTACTTACAACTGTCTACACCTAAAAGGAGAGGCAGATCAGTAAGTAGAATAGCTGAGTCATCAAGAATATCAAAGTCTACACCTTCTTGATTCAGATCTACAAGCCCAGACAAAGGAAGTAGAAGTCCAGTGCTGATAGTCCAGATACCTATAATGGCTAGGCAGTATGCATTTGTTGCTTTCAATGGAGGTAGCCCATTACAACTTGCCCAAAGAGATGATATTCCAATGGCAGCCCTTAAAGGTTTGCCTTATTTCACTGCAGAAGATCATACTACTGCTGCCGAACATATTCAAGATGTAGCAAACTTGTGTTTCGTCCACAATGTCACTCAAGAGAATGTGGCAATCAGGCTTTTAGCTGCTTCGTTAAAAGGAAAGGCCTTACAGTGGTTCAGAGGACTTGTTGAAAATTCAATAACATCTTGGGACTTACTGGGAGATGGATTACACAAACACTTCGAGGACAAGTCTGATCATCTCTCACTACTGAAGCAACTGAGCACCATCAAAAGGGCACCCCATGAACACATGGCTGATTTCAACTACCAATTTTAGAGAACCTCGGATAGGATTCCCACAATGGTAAAACCTTTGCCAAGGCATGTTTGTCTGTTTTATCTCAAAGCTTTGAATAGTAAAATTTCTGTAATGATACAATCTATGGGAGGGACCACCCTTACAAATTCTTTTGAGACTTTTGTTAGAGAAGAAAACTACTTTATTCAGGTAAGGAAGATAGCCCCCAATCCCCCTTTACCCATTTTCCCTGAAATCTAGCCATCAATGCCTATAGCAGTGCCTCCTCTAGCTATTGTCCCACCTATTCTAGCAATAGGATACCAAATAGCCCAACAAATTGTTGTCCCAGTTCAAACCCAAAGTACCCCAGAATTGGAAAATACATTGCAAATAAGCTAGTAAATATGGAGAAACATTTTCTCTATCAAAATCAATATCAGCCTAATCAGCAAAATACCCAATATCAACACAATCAACAATATAAGCAACCTTTTCAAACTAATCCTCAGGGGAAAATAAAGAACTGTAACCCTTGACCTTTTCAAGCTTATAATCCAAATACTACTAGTACCTCAAGAGAGCTTGTACCCACACATGGGTCATCCCACAATAGTGGGTTACACTTTTTGGCCAAACTTGACATTGAAATCAATATTTTAAACTAAATCTTCACGTTGTGACACCTATAGCCGCTAAACCATTAGGAATTTGAAGATGATTCAAATTAGTGATTTGTGAGATTTTGTTTGTAGATTATAAATATATATTTTTAAAAACATTTGGAATTAAATTGTAATTTTTTTTTGCATCTCCTTTGATAATTGGTTTTTAATAGTAAACAACATTTTTTTAAAGTGGTGTGTATTCCGTAGCACATAACTTTTTTTCTACAAAGGATAAAATTCTAATTCTTTTTAATTTAGATTGGTAACACTGATATATAGTGTATGCATTTGGTTTCATAATATTTTGTTGAATATATATTTTTTAATTAATTTTTGAAGTCAAACCAATTATAATTTAAACATAGGCATATTCCATAAAACATAACATTTTCTATATGTATCGAAATTCAATTTTTTTCTTTTGTTGAAACAAGGACATCAATACCTAGTGCATAGATATTTTTTAGAATTTTTTTTCAGTAATTTACTAATTTTCCATGTGTGTAGAATAGAGAACTTGATATATGGTGAAAAACATACATTCACAAGAAATAAAAAATAAATATAATAATCAAATTAAATATATTTAAAATTATATTTTTTGGGAAGCTTATAATAAGGACTACATACTTGCAAAGCATAAATTTTAAATGAATTCATTTGATGCCTCAAAACATAAATCAAAATTAGTTTTTTATCAGCATTTTGATAGGTGTAGATGAGACTCCATTATAGGTATGGTTTTAAACTAGTGGGGTTCTATCCAAGGGGGTTTGAATCTAAGGGGGTTTGATCAAACCCTCTTCAATTAAAATCCTTTAAATGGAACATTTCAAGGCTTAAATCATTATATTTTCTAAAAATATGTGATTTTAGCAAAAATCAGGCTGTCCCAAAAAGTGTAACCCATTATTGTGGCAGCACCCACATAATAATCTGGTTCAGGATAGTGATTGGTATTATCCATGTCACCAACCACATAATCAAGCTACTTGTACAAATGGAGTGAGAAATCAGGCACTCATGGTTCAGAACAACTATACTAGTTCAGAGGGGGTTAATGGTGAAGTTTCAACTCAGCAGAATAAGGCTGATGTAGTCTTAATAAATTGGGAAGAATCTAATTTTTGTGGTATAAATTATTTCCAAGGTCAGAATCAACAAAGTACACCTGTTTCAGCCAACACAAGGTCAAAACTGAGGGCTACAGATGTAAATCAACAAGCTCTTGTAGTACAACAGCAGGATGTAAGGGATAAAAATCAAGTTTATCTGTCACAAACTACCCCTATACCATAGCAAAAAGTGTAAATTCTACAAAGAGACCAAACAATACCAGTGAAAGAACAACCTAAAATGCAACAACAGTCTTCACAAGGTCAAATTGATGTAGTTCCAGCAAGAGGATAGCATAAGGTAACCCATGTTGCTTCTAATATAGTTGATCATCTTAAGAAAGCTACAGTGAGCATGTCAGTTATGGATGCTTTACACATCCCAGGCCAAAAGAATTTGCTGCAAGAAGCATTGACTGAACTCTCACTTTCTGAGCATTCTAGTCAAGAGAAGGCCAAGGTTTTACTTGCCAACAGTTCTGAGATCAAAAGTGGATAGTCAATAAATGAGGTAAAACCACCCCCTTTCTATCTAAGTCTCATTATTAGTGATAAATTAGTTCATAACTGTATGGTAGACTCAGGGGCAATTAGTTCAGTTATGCCCAAAAGTGTAGCTGACTCATTATGATTGGTTTATGAGCCCCTTGTAAAATGAGTAATACAGTTAGATGGGTCTGTGCTTAGTACTATAGGGATAGTTAAAAATCTGCAACTCACATTGCATGCTTATCCTAATTTTTCCATCCATCAAGATATCTACAACATCAACCTTCCACCTAGTTTTGTAATCTTCCTTTTTAGGGAGGTCACAGCCAAATTGACTGGGTTTCTTTCATCTGACTGGACTCACTTGTTCTTTAGAACGAGATATGGTACAAAAGTAACAATACAATCTGAACCACTTGCAAAAGACCATATTGAGCCCTATGTTCCCAGCTCAATAAATGTTAGTCTCTACATCACTTGCGGGCAGTAGGATGAACCATGAGCCCAGTTCCCAATGCACCTATAGAAGACATAAATTTAGATGATTGGGTAGCTAAAGATCATGAAAGTGACCCTTTCCATCACACGGATGAGGTAGGACTAGGTATCTATATGATATAGGAACCGGATGTAGTGATTCCTAATTTGATTAAGGATTAAAATCAGTTAGAACAACAAGAAGATCAACTTTGGAAGCTATACTTTGACAGATCAAGGACCAAGATGGATGTCAATGGAGGTAATATGTTAATTTGACATCAAGGAGACAAGTATTATGTTGCCTTAAGGTTTACCTTTAGCTGCATAAATAATGTGGCTTAGTATGAGGCCCTGATCCATGGTTTAGAATGGGGCTCGGAAAAAGGGCATCAAATCTGTTCAAGTTTATGGAGATTCTGAGTTGATCATTAACCAGGTTAGGAATATGAATGTTGCTAAAACTGATCTACTCAAAAAGTACAAGCATAGAGTATTGGATTTAATTGAATTTTTTGATGCTTTTAATCTGATTTCAATTCCCATGGATCAAAATAAGTATGCAGATAGGTTGCTAGCCTTGGGATCTCAATTTAAGATTCTTGATTAGATTTAGAATGTTGAGGTATAGCCATATGTTAAGATATTTGTTAGACTTTATGTACCTGACAATAGTGTTTCATGGCAAGTGTTTAACAGTGATGAACAAATCTTAAATTTTTTAAGTGCAAAGGCTGAATTTGTAGCAGATAATCAGCATAAATATCAGTAGCAATTTGAAGATCAGATTGTCTAGTTAAGGACCAACAAGTTGGCCAAGGGATTAGTCACATTAGAATCAGTGTTTAACACTGATGATTAGTTCAGAAAAGACAAGTGCAGCATGACAGTGAAGCAAGAACATTATCAAACCATAGAAATTTTCAAGGACAAACTGTTGAAACATGGAAAGGTATGTTCTAGAGAAGAACAACAGTCTTTTACTCAATTATGTTAAGGTTTTTCTGATGTCTTTGCATGGGAGTATAAGGACTTGAGAGGTTTTGATCCCAATTTGGCCTAGCACACCATAGAGTTAGAGCCTAATGCCAAGCCTGTTAGGCAAAAGCAAAGACCCCTCAATCCCAAACTTGAACTCTTAATGAAGGCTGAGATGAATAAACTGATTGAGAGCAGTATCATTTTCCTAATAAAACATACCTCTTGGGTTTCCAATTTGGTCCCAGTTAGGAAGAAGAATGGTGAAATCCAACTTTGTGTCAATTTTTGTGATCTAAATCAGGCCTCATTGAAAGACCACTACCCTCTTCCTTCCATGGAACAAATACTGCAAGTTGTTTTAGGTTCTAATAGGTACTCTTTGTTAGATGGATACTCTAGATATAATCAAATTCTGGTTATGGAAGAGGACCAATACAAAACTGTATTCACAACTAAGTGGGGTACCATGGCCTATTGGAAGATGCCATTCGGTATGTCCAATGCAGGGGCAACCTTTTAGAGAGCAATGGATATGGCCTTCCATGGTCTTATGAAGAGAATAGTGCTAGTCTATCTAGATGATATAACTATTTTTCCCAAAGACTCTAATGATCATTTTGACCACTTGAAGTAGATTTTTCAGAGCTACAGAGAGTTTAGAGTTTCATTGAACTCCAAAAGTGTATATTCTCAGTTCATAAAGGAAGACTCTTCGGTCATATTGTTTCAAGAGAGATTATTACTATTGACCCTGAGAGAGTTTCAGCTATTGTAGATTTACCACTGCTTGCACATAAGAAAGGCTTGCAGATCTTTCTTGGTAGAATTAATTTTGTTAGGAGGTTTATTCCAAATATTGTAGCTTTGTTACAACCTCTTACTGCCATGTTAAAAAAGAATGTACCATTCAACTGGACTAAGGAGGTAAAAGGAAGCTTCGAGCACATAAAAGAAGCCCTCACTGCTGCCCCTACCCTCATCAATCCTAATTATGAGAAGGATTTCATTTTATATGCTTTTGGAGGAGTTGACACTATTTCTGCAATGTTATGTCAGCAAAATGATGAAGGATTAGAGCACCCAATTGCATTTTTCAGCCAAGTGTTGCTGCACGAGTATGGGGTAAAGTACTCTTTTGTAGAAAAACATGTTTTTACTGTTGTAAGGAGCCTCAAGAAATTTAGACACATGTTGTCTAATAATAGAATTCACTTAAAGGTTGCTCATCCCACTGTCAAGAGTTTTCTACTAAATAGAGATATAAATGTCAAGAGAGCTGGTTGGATAACCAAAGTTATGGAATTTGATGTTGACATCCAAATAACCAAGCTGATTAGAGGTAAGGGCTTATGCGAATAGCTTGCTGAAAGTGAAGAGCTTGAGTAAGAACAACAAGAGGACACCGAAATAGTGTTGAATAATAATGAACCAACCAATACACCAGCTCAAACAGATAGCTGGGTGCATCAAATGATGCATTATTTATAGACTAGTGAGTACCCAATTGGTTTAGACAGGGCAGATAGAAGGTATTTTTGATTGCAAGCTACTCCTTATGCTATTATTGATGGTATTTTATATAGGAGAGACTTTAATGGTGTATTTTTGAGGTGTGTTGGACCTGATCAAGTTGATAGACTGCTAGAAGAATTTCACAATGGACCTTCAGGAGGTCACTTTCCAACTAGAACAACTGCCTTGAAGATTATGCAAGCTGGTTATTACTAGCCTGATTTGTTTAAAGATTCTTTTGCTTGGGTGAGAAGATGTGAGAAGTGTTCCTTATTTGTAGGTAAGAAAAGACTTACTGCCTTACCCCTACATCTTGTTAAAGTTGAACAACATTTGCAAAGTGGGGATTGGATTTCGTAGGACCAATAAATCCACCTTCAAGTGCAAGCCACAAGTGGATTTTGATGGCCACAGATTATTTTACCAAGTGGACCAAGGCTGATGCCTTAAAAGAAGCAAATGAATCCGTTGTCCTAGATTTTTATTAGGACCTAGTGTCAAGATTCGGTGCACCAGATTCAATCATCTCTGATAATGGTCTAGCCTTTTTAGGATTAATAATTTTAGATTGGTCTATCAGAAACAATATCTATTTCAATACTTCATCTAACTATTATCCATGGGGTAATGGGCAGGCTAAATCAACCAACAAAAATCTGATAAGGATCATCAAGAAGACTATTGAAGACAATCAGAGAACTTGGCATGAAATGTTAAAGTTAGCTCTATGGGCTGACAAAATTACCCCTAAGAGGGCTACTGGTTGTTCCCCATATGTGCTTACTTATGGAAAAGAGGCTCAGTTACCTATTTTAGTTGAATTGCCTACATTGGCCTTTATCAAAGAATTTGAGCTGCTAGAGGAGCAGCCTCTTGTGAGTAGACTAGCTCAACTCATGGAGCTAGAAGAGACAAGGAAAGAGGCCTTAAGAAAGATTGATGTGCATCAAACCCAAATGAAGAATGCATTTGATAAGAGAGCAAGACCAAGGAGTTTTATTGTTGGAGATTTAGTGTTCAAGTGGAATGAACTAAGGAGCGGGCCATGTAAACATTCTAAGTTTGATGCCATTTGGCATGGGCCTTACGTTATCATAGTGTGCAATAAAAATAATGCATTTCAACTATCCAAGTTGAGTGGAGAGGTGCTGTCTATCCCAGTTAATGGGATCCACCTCAAACATTGCCTCTGAGCATAAGAGAATTCTTTTGTACATAGTAGAGTAGTTTTGCAGTGAATAAGTGCTCATGCACATTTGTTTCAGCATTTTGTTTTGGCCATCAGGGCCTATTAGTTTTCTTTCAGTAGAGTTTGTTTTCAGTTCTTTGTTTCTGTTTGAACTGTTAGAGAGTTGAAGTATAGTGTTTTCTGAGTTTCTGACAAGGAAAGAGTATGACTCTATGCCCAATGGATGTCAAGGCAATTGATCAAATGCTTAGGAGGCAAGCATATAGAAGAAGTTACGAGAAATGCTACCATTTCTTGACCATAGCTCAAAAATTGGCTGAGTAGATTTATCATTTATCATTTTTGAATGAGGTTTGATATATTTATGTTATGTTCTAGTTGCATAGTTATTATGACAAATGCAGTTCAATTGTTCAGATGCAGAAAAGAAAAGTTTCAAATCATTCATTGCATTACAAAGCAGTAAAATGAGATAAGTATTCATTCACCATAATGATTATTCATTTACAAGTTTGAATATATAAGAGAATAAACATTGCATTGAAGGAAACTAAGACATATCAGATGTCCCACACAAGCCGTGGGTTATAGCTGAACTTATGCAAATACAAATAAAATACTATGCATCTAATGAAGAAGAGGGAAAGACATAGCCATAATTGCCTTGTTTTGGTTGATCTTCATAGTAGCCTCCAGTCCTAATCTTGACCTCAGCATGTACCTGAAAAAATTGTGGGAAAGGTCCTGTTAGAAGCTCCGGTTATGAAAATCCCTCATCAATCAAGAGAGGCATAATACTTTAGTTATAATGCATTGATCAAATAGAACATCCGTATGCAAAAGGAACTGAAGAGAAGCAAACATAACAGCATCATTGTTTTATTCTAATCTGTTTGTTGCATGTGCAGGTATAGGATAAATCATGAATCTAATTGAAGACTTTTAGCATGTGGTATCAAATGGGCTACCACAAGGGTTGAGCCCAGCATGCTACTGCCCCTTGATCTCAGAAGGGATGAATAGAAGAAGGAAAACTATTGATGACATTCACATGACAAGCTGAATGAATAGAAAGACAATCATATGCATCAGTCCCATTTCAAGACATGACCATGATTTCACTTTAAAGTATGAAATGTAACCAAGAACATGATCTGAACTGATGGAGGACAAAATTCAATGCATATAACAGCTTATGAACTACTCCAACTATTATGAAATGACATTCTCAAGCATGATAATAATCAGGAGTACACAATGCATTTGTAATCATCAGACTAATAAAAGAGTAAGTGTTCACAAGTATTGACTATCTGAAGATTGTTTACTCATCCATGATCAATAATCCAATTGGAGTATCCATTATAAACCAGTAAGCAAGTTGCGAAGATAGGTGAGTACCAAGCATCATACTTTCTCATTTCAGTGGAGTGGCAAAATCAAACTCATATTTCAATTACATAAGCTTCCTTTTAAATGATGAAATATATCTAATTATGCCTCATATTTTGCTACTGATAAGTTGAGCATCAGAACAGTGTGTATCACATGTTATATTCATTACATATCTATAAAAGAAACATGATAGTATTACAGATTTGTAGCAGAAGAATACAAGATAGCCAGGTCAGATGGCTCATTTTGTCTTTGACAAACTTTGAAGGATCAAAAGGAACATTTCCTTACATATGTTGTAATAAAACATCATTATCATGTGGCAGGACATCTCACATAATGCATTTGATATGATGAAGTACAGTAAAGAGGAACAACAGAAGGTTCATGTTGTTACAGTTGATACAGAACAAGTAAGTGACTTCTTCATTTGTTACAATGCCACAATGTCATGACACAACTAGGTCATCAGTCATATATGAAAGTATATTTGCTATAGTCCACTGAATGGACAAGTGAAGCTACAAAATGGAAGACATGTATGTTGCTACAGAAAGAAGAAAAGCTCTAAGTTCAAAACTGACAGTATATCCTTCATTTGCAAAGTCCTTGGAAGAGAAAATAGAACCACAAAAGTAGAGAATGGTCTTTGCAATAATCACTCTTCTTAAAACATTGACAGTGATTATAACTAAACAGTGACAGCATAAGGAAGAAAAATGATATCATATGTCAGTGTTCGTAGAAAGAAGAGATTGTGCTCAAAAGATAAAATCATTGTTTTAGTTTTAAATCTGGGTTCTCACAATGAAAGAGTAGACGTATATTCATAACCAGGCCATGGCATAAAATGCCATTTACATTTATTTTCTGAAATACCCATATCGAGTTTCAGAACCTAATGCATTTTATAGTGTTGAAGAGAAAAGAAAAATGGTAAGTAAACTATCCAGACAAGGCCGTAGATGATTATATTGTTTACACAATAAAACATGAAACCCTTGTTGGGTTTAAAAAGTTTTCTTTGTTTTTACAATACACAGTCGAGCAAGGTCAAAGTGGAGTGTTCCAACCATGGCCGCTAAAGAGAAAAGAAGTTTTGTGTAGTATAGAATGAAACCCCATCTCACAGTCAAAGGAACTTTGAAATTTTGACATCAAAATACAAAGATCCATCTACAGAATGTGTTACATGCCACGACCGTGCCATGTGTGAAGATATTTCACATACCCAACAAACAAAGAAATGAAACCCTCATCACAACTTCATATAGACAGAGATAAAAGAAACCACAGTGGAAACAATGATATGGAGGACTCACCATATGATGTAGTAGAGGAGAAGACTATGGTCGCGGCTAGTTGAACTGGACTTTGTCAGTTTTTTTTGCCATTTTTCATAAAGTTCAACATAGGAAAGCCAAACAAATAGATATCAAAATAGAGAAACTGAAGAAGGAGCTATATGGTCGCAGCCATTTAAGAGACATAATCCATTAAAATAAAGTAAAATGCCATTGAAAGCTTCAGATTCAAACTTACCAAGTGCGGCTTGTCATTTTGGGCTTAAGAAGTGTAATGTTCACAACCACTAAAGACCAGAGATGGAGCAAAATACATAGAGAATGAAACCCCAAGTTGGCGGCCACAGTTGCAGAGCCAAACTCAATGCCAACCAAATGAAAAATGACTGATGTTTTAGGGTTACATTTGCTTTTGTTTCGACGCCCTTTCCACATTTTGACCATGCAAAACAGCATAATCATTTTTATCCAAATGAGATCAGGGTTAATAGCTTGTGTTCGATGATGCCTAGTAATTATAAGGAGAAGTGGCCGATAGTTCAAAGAATATGGTTTATTTTATGAAGTCAAAGGTGGACATTATCATGAGTAAACAAGGCTTGTGCCTTTAGAATCTTTGCAGGTCTTGATCTCATATGTGGTCGACTCACATTGAAGTCTAGGTTTCATTTGACAATGCATGTGGTTGAGTGTCTTTGACCTCCCACTAATGCATTTTATTTTTCCTTCACATGTTTCGAATATATGCATAAAGATCAAACAAGAACCTTGGAAATGTGAAGGGTATGCAAGATGATGACATAGTCAAAGGGGTCAAATGCGACATGGTGGCACTACATGGATAGTGAGTTGGCGGTTTTTCGAGGCATATGCAGAGATGAGGTGGAAGAATATTGACACATGGAGGCCATGGTGTCAAGCCTTTTAAGGCTTTCATTTATTTTTCCAAATATGTGTAATATTTCATTCTTTTATGATTTTTATAGAAAATCATTTGTGATATCTTGTAAATATCTTGGTGAAATTATAAAGAAGATATCATTTTTTTTGCAAAAAATCATATCGGATAGGATATTGATTGCAATTGCCATTTCATTGTAAAGTTAATTTTAAAGCAATGAAATTATGAATTGCTTTTAAAGTCTAACTATTTTTAGGCAATTAATAGGCTAATAAAACAGATCAAATATTCCATTTTGATTTGCTTTATATAGAGCCATATAGGACAAATCTTGGAGCTTTCATGAGCAGAGAAAAGCAGTTTTATGGTGGGACCACATGAAGGGCAATTCTATAGCTTTATTTCACGTATTGGTGGTAGATTCAGTGCTTTATTTTTGGCTTTCATGAGTAGCTCGAAAATGGACTTAGGGTATATTTTTAGGGGGTTTTTCAACTTTCTTTAAAGGAGATCATTTGGAGACTTTTATAGGAGAAAAACAGAGTTTTTCTCAGTCAGTTAGTATCAGTTTCTTCTTTCTTGCAGAGTTGTATACAGACAGTTGGCTCACACATTTTATTTTTTCATGCATTGTACTCCTTTCAGTTCTAATAGAAAATCATACTGTTTCACATATTTTATAGTGTTGATCTGATGTTATATTGTGACTTTTTATGTCCTTTATTGTGTCTGAATGTTGTTAAAACTTAGTGTTTCTTGGTTGCAGTTTGCGTTTGACCCAAACCTTGTTGCAAATTACTTAAGGAATAAACTATTAGTGAAATTGTGAGGATTCAGGTTAGAGGATCTATTTGTGAGTGATAAGATTTCATCCAGTTTAGATTCTAGAATTAGTTTGCATTTTAATTACATCCTTCTATCCCTTTTCCCCTCAAGTCAGTAGTTTAGAAGTTATAAGAGAACTAGGCCACTCTAGAGATTCGTTGTCATGAAAGGAGATCCACATCCGAGAATGATTCCATGTTTCAGCAAGTAGTTAAGTTTTTGCAAAGCTTAACAAGGGTGCATACTTGAATTGACAACAGTAATCAAAAGATTTATAACACTTGAGACACCCGTGCCATCTATGCTTAAGATTTTTTAGTATGAAAAAGGGAGATAGAGTTGATTTGATGATATGCCTAGATCCTCCTTTCACTACACACATTCAAGGATAGTTAAATGAGTTGAATCACAACTTCTGCAAGAGGATTCGCCTATAGGTTGGTTGCACTTGTAATGATAGGGAAATTTAGAAATTAATGATTAGTGTGTTAATTTAATGCCCAATTATGCCTAAAACCCTAATTATGCAAAAATCATAAACACGCAGATGAATTCTGACAAATTCTCGCACACAGAGATGCTAAATGGAGATCAAATACACACTAGATTTTTAAAGTTTAGGATCTTGAAATGTCAGGGACAAAGGAACTTCTTCAGGTATTTCTGGACTCCTTCTGCTATTGATTATCCCTATTCTAGAGATTTTTATCTCTGCAAACTTGAAGGGTAAAAGGAATAGCATCCAAGCTGTGATTGTGCTCTTTTCCACTTATTTCTAACACTTGAGCCATCTATGCTTAAGAGTGTTTAGTATGAGAAAGGGGGATAGAGTTGATTTGATGATATGCCTAGATCCTCCTTTCACTATACACATTCAAAGATAGTTAAACGAGTTGAATCACAACTTCTACAAGAGGATTCACCTACAGGTTGGTTGCACTTGTAATGATAGGAAAATTTGGAAATTGATGATTAGTGTGTTAATTTAATGCCCAATTATGCTCAAAACCCTAATTATGCAAAAATTGTAAACACATTGATGAATTCTGACAAATTCTCGCACACAGAGATGCTAAATGAAGATCAGATACACACTAGATTTTTGAAGTTTAGGATCTTGAAATGTTAGGGACAAAGGGATTTCTTCACGTATTTCTGGACTCCTGCTATTGATTATCCCTATTCCAGAGATTTTTATCTCTACAAACTTGAAGGGCAAAGGGAATAACATCCAAGCCATGATTGTGCTCTTTTCTGCTTCTTTCCGTCAGATCTAGAATCCTTATCCTCTACAACACTCCTCTGCAACTCCACTCTTCGCAATTCGATACCTGTCACCTACAACCACAAGAAGAGGGGTTGGGGGTTATGGTGTTTAGGAGCTTGCCTCAGTCAAGCCCCAAAATGGCAGTCAAGCCTTCCAACACCATTGTTAGATAGAGAGTGCATATCCTTGCAAGATAGAGGAAAAAAAAAATTGATAAATGATTAATTCAAACACAAATAGTTATCGCCTTAGAGGTATAGCTCGCATGTAGATAAATATCATTCACAACATGAGAAGATGAAGCAAAATCCACAATAGTAAACACAACAACAGTATTTTGCTTTGCCACAATGAATGCTTTGACCGCTCTAGAATCATAAGTTTGCCAAAATATCATAATCATTTTCTAGTTTACAAATGAAACCCTAATCATGCTTATATATGCATTCCCTCTACAAATTTCATAATTTAAACTTAAGATGTTGGCAAGGAAACCTTTTAACGGTCACAAAACTGACATTCAAATTTGGGACGCCGCCAAAATAGGGCAGGACAAGGGTATGAGTGCCAAAGCCCTGGGACCTATTTTGGGTTAGGGTCTAAGCTCCACAATGTCCCTCTATCCCCATTTGACATGGGTTTCAGGCCATTTTGTCTTAGGAGTTAACATGCATGATGAAAAACAAGGGACCCGGGAGCTAAACTTAGGAGGTAAAAGTCCTAGGTGGACATTTTATGACATAATAAAGAGAATGTAAGATTTGGGTATGGAAATAGTCACCCAAGATCTAGAGTCCTAATGGAAAGCACAAGGAAATACAATGAGAGAGTTCCCTTACTCATCACTTGATTTACCAAAAAAACAAATGTAGGAAATGACGATTAAATTATTTAATTAGAATT
Organism: Cunninghamia lanceolata; assembly: GCA_027924645.1. Lineage (NCBI taxonomy): Eukaryota > Viridiplantae > Streptophyta > Pinopsida > Cupressales > Cupressaceae > Cunninghamia > Cunninghamia lanceolata. Next base: position 10,157,848 of record BSBN01000870.1, on the reverse strand, counting down.
TGATATAAATCAATATATGTGTTTCTTCATGAATTTAATAGATTATATAAAATCTTAAATCAAATTTATAATGTGAATTAAATGGATAAGTTTGTATGATTTAAATATTTTGAGATGTGATTGTGGTATTAAATAATATGATATCTCATAATTAAATTATTGTTTATGCAATGGATCATAATTATTATTGGCGAATAGTGGGATGTTAATAATTTTTCTTTGATTAGTTTATCTATATTTGATATATGTAATGACTATGCAAGTGTATATAGATCACTAGTGGGAGAATGGAAGAGACATCAGGAACTCTAATCCATCCCACTTCACACGATGTTAGTAATGTGATTTTCCTGCAAACAATATAGATATTCATTTTGACCATGGCTAGTTGAGACTCTATGTGTATAGTGGGACATTATTCATATTTCTTTGATTAGTTATACTCTAGATGTATTTGATAGATGCAATGAATATGCAAGTGTATATAGATTGCCAGTGGGATAATGGGAGACACATCAAGAACTCTAATCCATTTCACTTCACATGATGAAGTAATGTGATTTACCTACATGTACAACCAATATAGATATTAATTTTGACCATGAGTAGTTAAGACTCTATGTGTAATCTATGTAATTTCATAAGTAATTAGTCTATTTCTATGTATAATTGCATTTGTGTTCATTGTATGTGTTCAATATAATATTAAGGGTATTTGTAGGCATATCAATTCCTAACACCATTGAAACTATGTTTAGACTCATGCATCATCCAATTATAATTTAGACTTTCTTACAATTAAATTGTAGGTTTTATGTATCTTAAATATAGACTTTATAAAGTAGACTTTCTTTAAATAAAATTATAAGTTACAATATAGACTTTCCTTAAATACAATCTATGCATGATTACATTTAACTATTATTATGAATGGAAGAAAAACCATGCAATTGCTATCTATAACTAGGCATTATTCACATTGCAACTATGGACAATTAGAATTAGGTACTAATAGTCTAAGGGTCATTAGACCACATTTGCTAGTTCTCACTCTGCTTGAAATAATTTTTCTAAACTCTATGCATGGATCTTAGCATTGCAATAGAAAATTGTGGGGATCTCTAGCACATAAAACAAGGTCACCCGTATGTGAACAATCAATATGCCATCACATATGGTCATTTTCATTATTTGTAACATCATCTATGAGAAATGAAAGTCCCACTACATAAACTAAGATTTTAGCCAAAAATATATGGTTGTCACTATGGCTTCATGTAGAAAACCAAGATCAAGGAAAAGATTAACAAGCACACGAATTGCAATGGAATCAACCAGTTTGTATTATCAAATGAGGCAAGTATAAATAGAGAAGTGTAGGTACCCGAATCTACATGAAAAGACGATAGGACTCCTCTACTTGGATTTGTGGCGAGTAACCTCCCACAAACATAGTGTGAGGTGTCGATGCAAGTCGACACCTCTCAAAACATCTCAACTACTTTGACTAGTTCAAAAGAACATGTGTGAATACACCTAAGTATGATTAATTACAAATGTGTATGCCTAGAGATAAAAGGACACATGTGTATGCCTAGAGATTAAAGGTATACACCAACTGTTGATAACTGAGAGGGGGGGTGAATCAGTTATCCTAATTATTTTAACTTTCTGTGCTTTCTTAACAGTTAATGTAACATCAGATCAAATAAGCAAGCATAATCATGAAATGGAAATAACACCAATACACATGACATAATGATTTTGACATGGAAACCCTATTAAGGGAAAAACCACAGGGTGATTAACCCAAGATATTATTCTCTATTAGAAGAATAGAAGATACAAAATGGCACTTGCCAATTAGGGCTCACTGCCTATAAAAGACTTACTGTATGCATGAAGAAAACTTGAACTGATGAGAAGCATCCACACATGCTGAAGTTCAGTTCTAGTTAAGCTTAATAGACTGATCTGCTGCACTTCATTCTTGCTCTCCTTAAGTGCTGCTGTCCTCTTACATTCCGAACCTATTTTTCTGCCTTTTATACTATTCTGCTTTTATTTGCACTTCAATTGTTACACAACACACACCTTCACATCTAAATCCATCTTGTATATATATCCGCACAAGTAATTTCAACACTTTTCTAGTTGGCATCCGGAATAGTTAATATTATCTCAAACTCTAGTCTGTCAGCTGAATCCTTGCATACTAAGTAATGCGGATCAAGAATATGCTTGTAGAAGTCTTCAATCATGTCGGTCAATCATGAATGATACCTCAAGAAACTTAGTCATTAGCAATCTCTCTTTCGGATTTGAGTCTGACACTCTGTCGGTACAGTTCTTCCTTTGTCTGCTCTGTCAAACAGGAACCCAACACTCAAGTATTCATATCTCTTCACCCTTCCATCACCGGAGGCTAAATCCTTGGAATCTATTAGTCAAGGTACTCCTCTTGACTTCACCAAATCCATACTTCACTAAAATACTCCCTCTGAGAGATCCAGACCTGATTGTCGGACCTTGCTGACTGCTCTATTCTTGCTTACTGGATCATAACACTTCTTCAATCTAACTTCTGGTAGAGACTCATCATGTCTTGCAGATGTGTGGGATAACCTTTGTTGCCATCAATGACAACATTCATGAATCCATATAGTGTCTCTTGCCAACAATCTCCCCCTTTGGCATTGATGGCAACACTTAGTGAAAAATGACTAAATGTCACACTATACTCCCCCTTGGCTGATGCTCTGTCTCTATGTACACTTTCTGAAGCTCCCCCTTGGTTGGATTCATCATTTTTCACTGCTCATCACTCCCCCTTTGACATCAATGGCAAAGGGTGGGGTTTGCACACCAAAATTTTCAAAAATTAACTTAGTCACATAAGTATATCATCCGATTGCACTCTACATATACTTTAGTATGTCTGCAAAAGTGTTTTTCAATTGTACAACTTCGGTTGCCCAACTCAGCTTCATCCTATCCAAAATTGATATGTGACCACTCAGCAAGAATGCAAAAGCTTCTGCCTTCTTTAGATCTGTCGGATCATTTGTCTTGGCGGTGGTTTGAGCATCACTTAGGGCCTCATGCATGGCCTCCAACTTAGGAATGATTATTCTTCTAAGCTCATTTAACCTGCCGATTCTATTTTTCTTTTCTTTCTCTAGCTTCTTAATTTCATCCAAGACTGTAATAGTCTGACATTCTTGAGTTACTATGGATGAGGTAAATGGATCAAAATTTTGAGAAAGTTTTGTTAGTTTGATCTCCTGTTCTTTCATTTTCTTCTCAATCTCCATTGTTGCTTTGGACCATGATAGACAAAATTTATATATTTCCCCGCCATCTTTAAGAGCATTTTCTAAGCTCTTTATCCCTATATCCATATTTCTTCTATCATTTGAAACTAGACTTAGTACTTCAGAGAATCTTTTATCCAAAAACTCTTTGCAGACATTTTCCTCAACTAATTTCTCTAAGGACTCAAAATGAGTGTTGACTGAACTAACAAGAGATTTACGATTACCTGATGAGGAAGCCGATGAATCCTTCAGAAAGGATGGCATGATCTTTTCAAGCACACCAGATGCAATTTCTATTAGCTCACAGTCTTCTATGTGAGACTTTAGGAGTTTTTCTTTTGCCTTTGCATTAGCAAATGAAGCTATCTTCATTGTTTGTACTGGGGAAAGAGAATCAAAATCAAATGGTCCTAGTAGAAGTTCTGGTTCATCAATTTCCATTGTCTCTTTGTTTAGGAAATCTTTGACAATTTCTATAGTGTCTCTTGCTAGAGACAGAGTTTTCTTTTCTTCTGCAGTCTTAGAGCTGTCATCTTCTTTTCCCTTTACTTCTTTTTCTTTCTCCTTTATTCTTTCTTCTCCTTTGGATTCAGAGTCAGCAAGAGAAACCAGAGGAGTAATGTTTGTTTGTTCATGAACCACCTCTTTCAGAGTAGAGGATTCCAAGCCCTTGTCTTTACCTTCACCAGAGTCCATTACTTCTGTCATTGCCTCAGTAGATTCTTTTTCTACACTTGTAGCCGAGGGATCAACACCTAAGTCCTCTATAATAGGAATGTTGAATCTTGAGTATGCCTTCCGCAGGATTTCTTCTGTTTCTTTTGACACTTTATTAGTTTCTCCAAGCATGAGCTGATTCATTCTAGTCTTACTCCGGAACTCATCCTTGCAATCTTTGAAGATCATATCCATTTGTTTTGGAGTAATGGAAGGGTAGAGCTGAATAGCTATCTATTCTCTGATTTCTAAGTCCTTAGCCTTAGCATTTTCTTTTCTCATTTCAAGTTCCTTTTCCAAACTTTTAGGAATTAGAGAAATTATCTCAATCAAGGCTTTATTGTATATGTTCAAGTACTTAACTGTGGCTTCCTCCAGGATTTTTCTATCTGCATCATTATATGCATCATAGAATTATGTTATGGGTTGCAGGTTTCCATCCATAGTAACAGCTTTGACTACATCATCTGGGGACAGAGTGGGCTTTTCAACAAATTCTTCTGCCTCTGCCACCTTATCTGTACCTGATACTTTCTTCTTCTTCTTCATCTTCTTGATTTATTCATCAGATTTTGTCTCTTCTTCATCTTTCTGACTGATATAAGACCTTGTGGCCTTTGTCTTAGTTCTTTTCTCTGCTTTACCGAATGATTTTGCTTCCGATTTTGATGTCTTTGAGCTCTTGTCAGTGGTAGGAGCGGACCTCTTAGAGGATCTTGTCTGGGTGGGGGCTTCTACCGGACCACTTTCCTTTTTAACACCTTCCTTCTCTTTCTCTGCTCTTTCCATCTTCTCCCTATTGGCATCAAGTGCCTCTTTTGAGATGCCAAAGCTTTTGGCAATGTTTTCTACTTCTTTTCTTACCTTTCTTTTCATCTATGGTTGCCTTAGCTCAATATGGATCTTCACACTCAATTCTTCAAAGGTTCCAAACCTTTCTACCTTGGTATCCTTTGGTTTACTAAGCATGTGCTGAACATGCAACTCTACGATTTTTTCATCCACCTCATACCCCATTGGCATGATCCACACTGTTCTTGGTTCCACTGCCTCCATTAGGAATTGATCAGTCTCTACCATAAAGCATATTGTGTCTTTGTATTTCTCAACTAGAGATTGGGGAATTCTCTCTCTAGCTTGCATCATGTTCTGAAAGTTTTTAAAGAAACCCTAGAGAGCTGTGTTTTGTGCTTTGTCATCACCAAGTCCATGCAAATAATCCCTGATTTGTATGGCAACCGGGCTATCATTCTGCCATACCCATCCACTGGATCCAGGTAGCTCATTTATAAAGTAGAAGAATAGACAGAGTATTAGGCCACCAAATTTGAAGGAATTCTTCTTATCCTTCTTTATCTTCTATAGGTTCTCCAAGAGTTGGTTTAGAAGGAGCTCACAAAGGTCATAGTCTGCATTTTTTCTCAACATTTCATAAGCAGTGTAGATAACAGTTCCAGGTACTGAATTCTCCCTGATAGAATGATATATCTTGTAGCCGATGATCATGGATGCAAACTTGACATCCGGATCAATGATGTCATCTACTGTCATTGCTCTTTTATCAAACCTAGCTCTAGTAGCCTCACTTATAGTCAGATTCTTGACTGATTTGAGAATAGGTATACCACTAGATGAGTGCAAGTTGGTAACTACCCTAATGACATCTTTTGTGATCTTGAATGGTCCATTCAACCACATGAAGTTGTTATGTATTCTGCTCAAGATATACCGGACCCATTCGTCCTCAACAAAACAGGGGAAATGTATACATTGTGCAAAGTGCTTCTCTCGGATGGCCTTGTATTGGGGTTTGAGCTCAAATGAATCATCTATTAGTTGTTTGTGGTAGATATCCCTCAATTTGGACTCTCTGAATTCTTCAATGTTTGCATGAATGTAAACCCTAATATCTTCTGTATGCAAGACACCATGCGGAACATTGGAAAAATCTCCTAGGGGATCTACTTCCAAGGATTTGTAGGGATGTTTCTTGAATTTGGAGCGAGGCCTATTAGTGATCTTCACAATATTTGGAGTAGACATCTTTTAAAAATATTTGCAGAGAGATATTTAAGAATAGAAAATACCTTTTGCGCCTTTAGGTTTCACGGAGTTAGTCAGATCAATTTCTGGATGAATTGACTTCTGCAAATGATCTTTGATGGGCTTGAGGAAATTTGTTGCAGAGCTTCTCTTTTCTTCTTCTTAAATGCATAATGAGCAAATGTTTAATGGGAAGAACCCTTATATTACTTCGCAAACCCTAATACCAAGTTGCAATAAATGCTCGACCTAAGTCATTCTGGTTTGGCTTATTTGGATGACTTGAAGAATCGAATTGATCTTGATCTTAAACATCTTGCAGACCTTCCAAATCTTAACCATAGTTTATTTAGATGTTTCTCTTATGAACCCTTTAATCCGCAACTCTCCTTGTGCTAGTTCTGGCACCAATTGACTGGCTGGGGGAACAAGGTTTTCTTTGTGTCTCCTCCTGAGCTAGAGCTCACTTTTTAATTTTCAGAAGGAATATCAGCACCAGAGTCTGGTGCGGATCCATCCCCTACATTCTCTATACTTTTCTTCACCCAAATCTTGTTCATCTCACTTTGAACTTCATCCGCATTCACTTTTTGTTTTCCCTTATCTTGATTCTAATTATGATGTACCAGACCTCTTTTGTCCTAATTCTTGCTTCTACAGAATTTTGCAATATGACCAGATCCATTGCAAATTTGGAAAACAACATTTCTTTGCATATTTGATTGATATCCTCTTGATCTGCATTGATTAGCCATATGACCCATTCTATTGCATGCAAAGCATCTACCATTGAATGAATTGTTCATTTGCATATTTCTGCATTCATGAGTTTTGTGACCATACCTTTTGCAGTTGAAACACTATCCAGAGAAGGATGTATTAGTCTGATTCATTCTCTTTCTACACTGATTAGCTTTATGACCAAAGTTATTGCAGTTGTGGTAGTATCCATTGAAGGATGGATATCTTTGAGCATTAGGCTACCTTACCGGAGGTCTTCTAGGCCTATTCCTTGGATTTTCTGATCCAAAATTCTTCTAACCGGATCCAGAGCTTTCACCTTTTTCATACCCCAAGCCACACTTGTCATCTACCCTCTTTTGTCTTTCAAGAAGAACTTCAAGTTGAGCAGAGCTTATCTTGAATTTCTCTTTGTATTCATTTGTTGTTTAAAGATCCCTTTTAAGAGAGACAATTTGATCCTCAAGTTTTCTTCATTATCTTTAGCATCTTCAAGATCAGATTCAAGATGTCTAATTATTCTATCCATCTTGTGACAGTCTTCTAATTTTTCCTTGAGAGATTGTCTTAGATCATCTTCAGATTTTCTTCTTTCTTCAATTTCTTGGGTGAACTTCATAACTCCTGATTCCATTTCATGTCTTACCATGATGATTTCTTTTGATAACTTTTCACATAACTTGGTTTTCTCTTTCAGATCTCCATTTGTATCATTTGCTTCACCTTGACTTGCTAATTGCTGAAATAGCTCCTTTCTCTTTTTCATAGAGAGACTCAATTTGTCTTTTAGTTCTTTTATGAAATCATCAGCCTGTTTGAGTCTTTCCTTCAATTCATTAACTTCAGAGTTTGACTGCTCAAGATCATCAAGGGCAGTCTTGAGTTGCTCTCTTATACCATATACATCCATTTGAATTCCCAGATCTTCCTCAAGCTATTAGGCTCTGTTAGGAGGAACTTGGCTCTGATACCAATTATTGATAACTGAGAGGGGGGTGAATTAGTTATCCTAATTATTTTAACTTTATGTGCTTTATTAACAGTTAATGTAACATCAAATCAAATAAGCGAGCATAATCATGAAATGGAAATAACACCAATACACATGACACAATGATTTTGACATGGAAACCCTATTAAGGTAAAATCTACAGGGTGATTAACCCAAGATATTATTCTCTATTAGAAGAATAGAAGATACAAAATGGCACTTGCCAATTAGGGCTCACTGCCCGAGCACACTGCTCACAAGAGGCTCACTGCCTACAAAAGTCTTACTATATACATAAAGAAAACTTAAACTGATGAGAAGCATCCACACATGCTGAAGTTCAGTTCCAGTTAAGCTCAATAGACTGATCTGCTACACTTCATTCTTGCTCTCCTTAAGTGCTACTGTTCTCTTACATTTCAAACCTATTTTTCTGCCTTTTATACTATTCTAATTTTATTCACACTTCAATTGTTACACAACACACACCTTCACATCTAAATCTATCTTGCATATATATCCACACAAGTGATTTCAACACTTTTCTAGTCGGCATCTGGAATAGTCAATATTATCTCAAACTTTGGTTTGTGGGCTGAATCCTTGCATACTAAGTAATGCGGATCAAGAATATGCTTGTAGAAGTCTTCAATCATGTCGACCAATCATGAATGATACCTCAAGAAACTTAGTCATTAGCAATCTCTCTTCCGGATTCGAGTCTGACACTCTGCCGGTACAGTTCTTCCTCTGTCTGCTTTGTCAAACAGGAACCCAACACTCAAGTGTTCATATCTCTTCACCCTTCTATGACCGGAGGGTAAATCCTTGGAGTCTATTAGTCAAGGTACTCCTCTTGATTTCACCAAATCCACACTTCACTGAAATACTCCCTCTGAGAGATCTGGACCTGACTATCGGACCTTGCTAACTGCTCTGTTCTTGCTTACCGGATCATAACACTTCTTCAATCTGACTTCCGGTAGAGACTCATCATGTCTTGCAGATGTGTGGGATAACCTTTGTTGCCATCAATGACAACATTCATGAATCCATATAGTGTCTCTTGCCAACACCAACACCCCCTTAAGCATAGCTTAGGTGAGTATTATGAAAAAATGGGTCTCGACTATAAGCCTGGTGAGGTACCCATGTACAATGCAAAAGAAAAATGAGTCTCAGCCATGAAGTTGATAAGGTACTCAAGTACAATGCAAACTCTCTAAAACCAAAGTAAGATAGAAAACCCAGTGGGAAAAAAACTATCCTCCAAAAAAAGAGAAAAAGGAAAGGCTTAGAAAGCCCCTCCCAAAGATGATGTTGATACTGATGTTGAGATGAAGAACTCTTGGAGCATCAAATTGTTGGAAACAAGGTAGATAACTAAGAGGGGGGTGAATTAGTTATCTTAAATATCTTAACTTTCTTTTCTTCTTTAATATTAATGCAGCATCAAAACATAAGAGCATACATAATCATGAGAGCAGAAATAAAGTCAACACACATAACACACAGATTTTTACATGGAAAACCATGTTAAAGGAAAAATCACGGGGTGACTAACCCAAGAATGTATTCTCTATTAAAAGAATAGGAAGTACAAAATGGCACTTGCCAATTAGGGCTCACTACCCGAGCACACTGCTCACAAGAGGCACACTACCTACAAGAGACTCACTGCCTACAAGGTATATAGAAAGTAACTAGGTGTTTGAACTGATGAGAAGCATCCACATATGCTGAGGTTCAGTTCTGGTTAGGCTCAATAGATTGATCTAATGCACTTCATTCTTCCTCTGCTCTAATGTTGCTATTCTGTCACATACCAGACTTGTATTGCTACTTCCACACTTCTCTCTGCCTTTCCTTGCACTCTTACACACACAACTCAACACTTCATACTAAAATCCATTTGGTTTATATATCTGCATCAAGGATTTTAACATCTTCCCAGTCAGCAATTAGAATACTCAAGATATTTACAAAACACTGATCTGCCGGCTGAATCCATGCTTAATATGTGATGCGTATCAAAGACATAGACATAGAAGTCATCATTCATGTTGGCCAACCATGTATGATCTCTCAAATAGCTTGACCATCATCAATTTCTCATCCGGATTAAAGTCTGATGTTCTACCGGTCAGTTCTTCCTCAGTCTACTCTGCCTGTCAAGAACCCAACACTTAGATGCTCATTTCTTTTCACTCTTTTGTCATCAGAGGTTCAATCTCTAGAATGTAGTAGTCATGGTACTCATCTTGACTTGTCTAAGTCTGCAACTTTCTGAGTTACACCATCGAAGAGATCCAGACCTGATTGTCGGACCTTGCTGCATGATCTGTTCTTTCTCACTGGACCAAAACACTCTTCAATCTGACTTCTGGTAGAGGCATACTATGTGCTGTGGATGTGTGGGATGGACTTTTTTGCCATCAATGACAACACTTATGAAGCCACACAGTGTCTCTTGCCAACAATCTCCCCCTTTGGCATTGATGGAAACACTTAGTGAAAAATGACTAAGTGTCGTAGAAAACTCCCCTTTGACTAATGCTCTGTCTTATGTACACTTTTACCAGAGCTCCCCCTTAGCTAGATTCCACATTTCTCACTACTCCTCACTCCCCCTTTGACATCAATGGCAAAGGGTGGAATCCACACACCAAAATTTTCAAAAATTAACCTATACATAACGGCATAAGTATATACATGTTATACTTACATATACTTAAGTATATCTGAAAAGGTGGTCTTCAACTGTACAAATTATGTTTCCCAACTCTGCTTCATCCTGTCCAAAATTGAGATGTGACCACTTAACAAAAATGCATAAGCTTCTGCCCTTCTTAAGTCTACTGAATCACTAGTCCAGGCTATAGTCTGAGCATTGGTTAGGGCCTCATGCATTGCCTCTAACTTAGGGATAATTATCCCTCTTAGTTCACTCATTTTGTTTATTCTATTCTTGTCCTTGTCAAGCCTCTTTATTTCATTTCTAGTGGCAATAGCTTGACACTCTTGATTCATTATGGATGAGGTGAGAGGATCAAAATTCTGAGATAGACTTGATAGTTTACTCTCTTGTTCTTCCACCTTCTTTGCAATGTCTCTGTCAATGTGGACCAAGATAGACAAAATTTGAGTATTTCTTTTTCATCTTTAAGAGTATTTTCTAGGCTCTTTATCCCAATATCTAGGGTCATCCTGTCATTAGTTATGAGTCCCTGCATCTCAGTGAATCTCTTCCCAAAAAAATATTTCTAGACTTTCTCTTCTGATGATTTCTCCAAAGAATCAAAATGGGTTCTAATAGAGTTAACCAGAGATTTCAAGTTACCGGATGAAGAGGATGAAAGATCCTTTTGGAAGGATGGCATGATCTTCTCTAGCACACTGGATGCAATCTCTATCAACTCATATTCTTCCATGTGAGGCTTCATAAGATTTTCTTTTGCTTTAGCTTGAGCAAAAGATGCTACCTTCATTGTCCAGACCGGAGAGAGGGAGTCAAAATTGAGTGGTCCTTGAAATAGATCCGGTTCATCCATTTCCATCATCTCTTTGGTCAAGAAGTTTTTCACTACTTCTGCAGTGTCTCTTGCTGGAGACAGAGTCTTCTTTCCTTTTGTAGCCTCAAAACTGTCATCAGAGATCTTCTCTGTGTGTTCTTCTTCTCTTCCCTTTTCCTCCTCTACTTGACTCAATTTCTCCTCTTTTCTTCCTTCTCCTTCAGTTCCAGAGTCAGCAGGGGGATCGGGAAGAGAGATGTTTACTTCTTCATGGACTTCCTCTTCTAGAACAGAGGAATCCAAGTCCTTAGTCCACTCCTCACCTATCTCCTTTGACTCTTCTACATTTTTCTTAGTAGATTCTACTTTTGATGTACTTAATCCTTCGACATCCATGGAAGAAGGTTCATCATCTATGTCCTCTATAATAGGAAGATTGAATATTTTAAATGCATTCCAGAGGATGTCCTCTATTTCTTTGGCTACCAGATCAGTCTCTCCAATCATAAGTTTGTTCATTCTGGCTTCACTCCGGAACTCATCCTTGCAGTCCTTAAAGATCATGTTCATTTGTTTTGGAGTAATGGAAGGATAGAGCTAAATTGCATCCTGTACTCAGATCTCTAGGTCCTTTGCCTTAGCATTCTCCCTTCTTAGTTCAAGTACCTTCTCTAGACTTTTGGGAATTACAGAGATGATATCAATGAAAGCTTTATTATAAATGCTTAGGTACCTAACTGTAGCATCTTCTAGAATCTTCTTGTCAATGTCACTATATTCATCATAAAATTTAGTGACTGGTTGTAGGTTCCCATCCACTATGAATGCCTTGATGATATCATCAATAGAGAGAGTAGGACTTTCAACAAATTCTTCTACCTCTTCTTCTTTGTTTATACTGGCAAAGGATTGCCCTAATGTTTTCTTCCTCTTCCTCCTTTTCTTGACTTCCTCATCGGTCTCTATTTCTTCATCATCCTTTTGGCTTATATAGGACCTTGTGGCCTTGGTTTTTCTTTTCTTCTCTCCCTTACCAGATGTCTTGGCTTCCGGTTTGGAGGCTCTTGAGCTCTTAGAAGTGGTAGGTACAGTGCTCTTGGAGGATCTAGTCTGGGAAGAGGCTTGTACCGGAACACTTCCTTTTTCTGCTTCTTGTTTCTCTTTCTTAGCTCTTTCTATTTTTTCTCTATTTGCATCAACTACCTCTTTTGAAATGCCATATCTTTTGGCAACTTCTTCTACTTCCCTTCTCACTTTTCTTTTCATCTCTGGTTGTCTCAGTTCAACATGTATTTTTACACTCAGTTCTTGAAAGGTTCTAAACCTTTCTACCTCAGGGTCCTTAGGCTGACTCAGCAAGTGTTGGACATGCAGCTCCAGGATTTTCTCATCTACCTCATAGCCCATTGGCATAATCTAGACTGTCTTGGGCTTCACTACCTCCATTAGGCATTGATCAGTGTCTACCATGAAACACACTATATCCTTGTATTTTTCAACTATAGATTGGGGGATTCTTTCTCTGGCCTGCATCATACTTTGGAAGTTCTTGAAGTATCCCCAGAGTGCTGTACTTTGAGCCTTGGCATCACCAAGCCCATACATGTAGTCTCTGATTTGTATGGCAACTGGTCTGTCATTTTGCCATACCCAACCACTTGATCTGGGTAGCTCATTCATATAGTAAAAGAACATACATAGTATTAAGCCACCATACTTGAATGAGTTCTCCTTGTCCTTCTTGATTTTCTGCAAGTTTTCTAATAGTTGGCTCAGGAGAAGCTCGCATAGATCATAATCTACATTTTCCCTTAGCATCTGATATGCAGTATAAATTGTAGTTCCGAACACATAATTCTCCCTGCTGGAGTGATAGATTTTATAGGCAATTATCATAGAGGCAAATTTGATATCCAAATCTATGATATCTTCTATTGTCATGGCTCTTTTGTCAAACTTAGATCTAGTAGCCTCACTTACTGTCTGGTTCTTGATAGATTTGAGTGCAGGCAACCCACCAGATGAGTGCGATCCAGTTACTGCCCTAATTGCATCTTTTGTTATCTTGAAGGGCTTCAACAACCACATGAAGTTGTCATGTATTCTGCTAAGAACATATCAGACCCATTCATCTTCTACAAAACAGGGAAAGTGGATGTAATGTCCAAAATGCTTATCCCAGATGGCCTTGTATTGGGGTTTGAATTCAAAAGTTTCATCTATCAGTTGTTTGTGATAGATATTCATCAGCTTTGATTCTCCAAATTCCTCAATATTGGCATGGATGTATACCCTAACATCTTCTACATGTAGAACCCCATGCAGAATGCTAGAAAGGGCTCCTAAGGGATCAACTTCTAGGGATTTGTAGGGGTGTTTCTTGAACTTTGGGCATGGCCTATCAGTGATCTTGATAACCATAGGAGTAGCCATCTTTACAAAAGATTTAGAGAGAGATATTTAGAAATCAAAATACCTTTTTATGCTTCTAGGGTTCACAATATGCACCGGAAAAGATCGCTGGTTGAATCGGATTCTGCGGTTGATCCTTGAGAGGGTTGTAACAATCTTGATGTAGAGATCTTCCTTTCCTTTTCTCAAATAGAATTGTGCAAATGATGAATAAAGGAACCCTTTTATCTCTGCGCAAACCCTAAATTCCTATTGCAATAAATGCACAACTTAAGTTATTCTAGTTTCCTTCCTTTGAGAGAGATCTTTCTGAATCACTGAGATGCACTTAAAATTATTTTTAGTGATAACTGACAATGTATCTGACTTCCTCCAATCACGCCATTTATCCACAGATCAAGATATTTTAATTTTGAATCATACCAGATCTAACTGTGAAAATCCTGCTTTTACCAGATGGCTGTCAAACCAGATCAATCTTGGCTGGTTAAATTCTTCAAAACTTCTTGCAAATCATTCATATTTTTACTGAGGGTTATTTAGATATTTCTCTAAGAACCCTTTAATCCACAACATTCCATGTGTGAAATTTAGGCACCAATTGACTGGTTGGGGGAATTTATTTTCTTTTATGACTCCCCCTAAGCCAGAGCTCATCTATTTAGTTTCTCGAAGGAATATCAGCACTAGATTCTGGTGCAGATCCATCTGCAACATTTTCTGTACTTCTCTTCACACAAATCTTGTTCATCTCCCTTTGAACTTCATCCACATTCACTTTTCCTTTTCCTTTGTCTTGATTTTGATTATGATGCACCGAACCCCTTTTATCCTGATTCTTACTTCTACAGAATTTGGCAATATGACCGGATCTATTGCAATTGTAGCAAACAAAATTTCTTTGCATATGTGACTGATATCCTCTAGATCTGCATTGATTAGCCATGTCCCATTCTATTGCATGCAAAGCATCTACCATTGAATGAATTATTTATTTGCATATTTTTGCATTCATGAGATTTGTGACCATACCTTTTGCAGTTGAAACACTGTCCAGAGAAGGATGAATTAGTTTGATTCATTCTTCTTCTGCACTAAGTTGCTTTATGACCGAAATTGTTGCAATTGTAGCAATATCCATTGAAGGATGGATATCTTTGAGCATTTGGTTGCCTTACCAAAGATTTTCTAGGCCTGTTCCTTGGATTTCCTGATCCAAAGTTCTTCTGACCGGATCTGGAGCTATCACCTTTCTCATATCCCAAACCATGCTTGTCATCTACCCTCTTTTGGCTTCCAAGAAGAACTTCAAGTTGAGCAGAGCTTGTCTTGAATTTCTCTTTGTATTCATTTGTTGTTTGAAGATCCCTTTTAAGAGTCTCTATTTGATTCTCAAGTTGTTCTTCATTATCCCTAGCTTCTTCAATATCAGATTCCAGATGCTTCATTATTCTATCCATTTTGTGTTAGTCTTCTGACTTCTCCTTGAGAGATTGTTTTAGATTATCCTTAATTTTTCTTTTCTCTTCAATTTCTTGGGTGAATTTCATAGCCCCTGATTCCATTTCATGTCTTACCATAATGACCTCTTTTGATAGCTTCTCACATAACTTGTTTTTCTCATTCATATCTTCATTAGTATCATTAGCTTCACTTTGACTTGCTAATTGTTGAAGTAGTTCCTTTCTTTTTTTCACAGAGATACTTAGTTTTTCTTTTAGCTCATTTATGAAATCATCTTGTTTGAGTCTTTCTCTCAAGTTATTGACTTCAGAGTGAGATTGCTCATGATCATCTAGGGCAGACTGAAGTTGTTCCTTCATACTATACATATCCATTGAGATTCCTAGATCTTCCTCAAGTTGTTAGGCTCTGTTTAGAGGAACTTAGCTCTAATACCAATTGTTGGAAACAAGGAAGATAACTGAGAGGGGGGGTGAATCAGTTCTCTTAAATATCTTAACTTTCTTTTCTTCTTTAATATTAATGCAGCATCAAAACATAAGAGCATACATAATCATGAGAGTAGAAATAAAGTCAACACACATAACACATGGATTTTTACGTGGAAAACCCTGTTAAGGGAAAAACCACAGGGTGACTAACCCAAGATTGTATTCTCTGTTAAAAGAATAGGAAGTACAAAATGGCACTTGCCAATTAGGGTTCACTACCCAAGCACACTGCTCACAAGAGGCACACTACCTACAAGAGACTCACTATCTACAAGGTATATAGAAGGTAACCAGGTGTTTGAACTAATGAGAGACATCCACATATGCTGAGGTTCAATTCTGAATAGGCTCAATAGACTGATCTAATGCACTTCATTCTTCCTTTACTCCAATGTTGTTGTTCTGTCACATACCAGACTTGTATTACTGCTTCCACACTTCTCTCTGCCTTTCCTCACACTCTTACACACACAACTCAACACTTCATACTGAAATCCATTTGGTATATATATCTGTATCAAGGATTTTAACATCTTCCCAGTTGGCAATTGGAATACTTAAGATATTTACAAAACACTGATCTGTCAGCTAAATCCATGCTTAATATGTGATGCGTATCAAAGACATAGACATAGAAGTCATCATTCATGTCAGCCAACCATGTATGATCTCTCAAATAGCTTGATCATCATCAATTTCTCATCTAGATTAAAGTTTGATGTTCTGCCGATCAGTTCTTCCTCAGTCTACTCTACCTATTAGGAACCCAACACTTAGATGCTCATATCTTTTCACTCTTTCATCACTAGAGGTTTAATCTCTTGAAATTAGCAGGTACTCCTCTTGACTTGTCCAAGTCTGCAACTTTCTGAGTTACACCATCTGAGAGATCCGGACCTAATTTTTGGACGTTGCTGCAAGATCTATTTTTGTTCACCAAACCAAAACACTCTTCAATCTGACTTCTAGTAGAGGCATACTATGTGCTACAGATGTGTGAGATGGACTTTGTTGCTATCAATGACAACACTCATGAAGCCACATAGTGTCTCTCGCGAATAGAAATAGTTGTAAATTTTGCCTTTCTCTTAATTCTAAGAGAAATTAGCAAACTAATTGAAATCTGTAGTGTGCAAGGAATTTGGTTCCAAAAATATACAAGATCTTGAAAAAAGGATGTGCATTAATGGCACATACGAATGAGAAGAGAATTTAAAAGATTCATTGTTGTGATTGTTACAACTCCCCAGTACACTTTATATATCATTGTGAGTACATTTTTCCCAAGTTCCCTTTATGTGTTACACACATTCAATTATATGAAACTTTTATGAGCATATTTACAACATATATGCTTTTGGAGTTCAACAACCTGTTATATAGAACCAACTGAGATGAGATGAGAAGTAACACTAGGCTCTGAAGTTTCTAGTGTAGTGTACTCTTCACTTGAAGTAAAATGCAAAAAAAGTGAAGCTATAGTCGAAGTGACAAATCTTCACTACTGCAACAATGTTTCAACTTTGTGATTCTCAAATTAGGGCTATTGTGGTAGTGAACTCAACTGTTTTGTCAGAAGAGGTGAGTTGATACACAGAGAGATGATTCCTATATAATTTGGGAATGAAAAGCACATTGTGTGCATATCAATTACTTAATTTTACAGTTCCCTTACCACAAACATTATAATAGATATCATCTATCAGTATTTTGAAGGTGTTGCATGGAAGAATTGTCATAAACACCTCTTTGTAAGGTGACATGTGTTCAATTGCACATGAAACAAGAATCCATTTGTTGACTTTTGATTTTGAAGGTGCCATGGATTTATCTTTTTACCTTCTTGAAGATGTGTTCCCCAATTTTTTGAATTGAATCCCCAATTGAACTTTATGTAAGGTGGCACTTTATAAGTGATTGCATGATTAATCTCTACTTATTTCCCCCCTTAAAGTGACACTTGATAAAGTTAGTGTCTTATGAAAAATGAACACACAAGATCCCTGCTTAATTATGTGTTTTCCCCCCAAATTTGGCACTTTATAGAAGTGCTTTAGGTCACCCAAAAAGAGCATAAACAAGCACTTTATAATTTCAGTGCAATTGTATAGTAGTTTGATCTATGATGAAAAAATATTCACTTTTGCAAAAAGAAGCACTTGATTTTGAGTTGATTTGCAAAAGTTTTTGAAGTTGAAAAATTCATGCAATTACAAAAAACCTTCTTGAGCAAATTTTTTTTTTTAGATTTTTAGAAAATTAAATTTGCATGCAAAAAATTGGAAGTGAGAAAAAAATTTGGAGGAAAATTAAACTGCCTTGGGATGTGCACAACTAGGGGTTAAAACCCCATGTGACTAAGGGCTTAACTTTTTAGATGGTCTCTACTCCCCCTCGTTGACATCACCCCCCCTAGTTTCTTATGTTAGCTGAATAGTCTCCTATCTAGTGTAAAACACTTGATGATGATCACACTTGTTTGTTGTTGCAAACAAACCCTAGATTATGCCAAACAAGGGCGAATCAGGTTATTTAGAGAGGCCAAAGATGGATGAAATGCAAGGCCTGATGAGGGCATTGTGACTGTTGTGTGTAAGGGTGCATGAGGGTACTTTGGTGGTCTGAAAGGTCGTCAGTCTCGTATTACTGAAGGCACACTACTTATGTAGTCTTTTGGGCACCGTTCAAACCCTCTACAGAGCCTGTGTAAGGGTGTTTGAAGGGGCATTGACATCAAAGCAGGCCCTTGTGAGGGCATCCAGCTGGTAACTTCGCAAGCCCTTTAAGGGCATTCAATAACTACCTTCACAGGCTTCTCAATGGGGCAAATAACAACTTTGATCACCCTTTGCAATGGGCGATTATGCCTATAGCACATCCTCCTGACTACAAACAAACACCATTAATAACAAAAAAACCAAACAGAGAACAAAACCTCACAGTATGAAGACTGGCGTGAATGGGGGCGAGTAGCACATCAAGCAAAAGATAGCTCGAAAACTAATCCAAGAAGCTTTGATACCATGTAGAAAACCAAGATCATGGAAAACATTAACAAGCACAGGAATTGCAATGGAATCGACAAGTTTGTATTATCAATTGAGGCGAGTATAAATAGAGAAGTGTAGGTACCTGAATCTCCATGAAAAGAGAATAGGACTCCTCTACATGGAGTTGTGGTGAGTAACCTCCCACAAACATAGTGCGAGGTGTCGATGCAAGTCAACACCTCTCAAAACATCTCAACTACTTTGACTAGTTCAAAAGAACATGTGTTAATATGCCTAAGTATGATTAATTACAAATGTGTATGCCTAGAGATTAAAGGTATACACCAACCCTTCACACATGCCAAACTTAGAAAGAAGATTACACACATAATCTTAGAGAATACAATCTTATAGAGGTATCCATGGATTTAATTATTTCTCAATATTAAACCATCAAAAATGATAAAAACTAGTCCTTTAAAATAACATGTCATAAAGCACCAATAATGACATGAGAAACACCTTACTCAATCACCAAGAGAAAGACTTCCATTCACGAATCCTTCACATCACTAGAAATATAAAAAATATGCATTTGTGCATCAATCATGCCATTGGAACCAAGATGATTATTTCCCTTCTGAAACCATGTTCTTCTTTCATTAGGTAATCCAAATAAGAATTTTAGGTCCATAGTTTTGAAATCACACAAGTAAGATGAGAGAACATAAAATAACACATGCAATAATAATATATTGTATATATGATAGTGATGGGATGAAATACAAAAAATAAAGTGGCTTATATAAGTCTTCTTACATTTTCTCATGTAGCAAAAACATGATTACATACCAAACTATTGAAACCACTTACCACACACCAACACACATAAACTATCAACATATGAACCTTGGTTTAAGTCCTACAACAAACAAACACAATATAACAATCTAATACACTAAGAATTTTACATCATAAGGACAACAAAAGGAAACACTATTCACCTAATACTTTTCTAAATGTTGTTAGAATAGAGACAATTTAGGCTCATTGACCTAATTATTTGTTGAAGGTTCTAAGCATGGAGACAAAGTTCCTCATGTTTCTTTCACTAATATGGAAATTATTGCTAGTCAACATGCTACTTATATTTTTTATGTTACATTTGATTTGTGATCCTTCTTCTTCTATCATTACAACTCTAATTGCTTTAATGATATCCTCCTTAGAAAAAGAGCCATCCTCTTCATTTCTTCTCACTTCCACTCCCACCTTAAGCTCTTGTGCAAGCTTTGCATTTAACCCTTGCTCAAACTGCATCTGAAGAGTTATGAGAGGCACTCCAAACCTTAATCCTTCTGTCATTGAATTCCACGCACAATGGGTGAGAAAGGCACCTATATAAGGATGATTCGAAATGTGTAACAGTGGAGCCCACTTTGTCACTAGTAATCCCTTCTCTTGTAAAATAAATTAAGGAATTAGAAGTAGTTTCCAAATACAACACATTATTGTTATTTTTCAAATTATGAATAACTATTGTGTTTTGTATATAAGAAAATAGCATAAGATAATTAGAGATCTGAGGTTTATATATTGAGTCAATCTTTTAAAATTTTAAAAAAGGCCCATAAAGATTTTATAAGTTATGTATGAAATGTTGAGGCTTCCATATTTCATATTAATTAAAATTCTCAAAAGGTGTGTAAAGATTCCATATAGTGTTTATGAATCCATTTAAAAAATGTAAAATATATCATTAGGGAAGAGGACCTAGTAGATAAATGAGCACTAAGAGTTGTTATGGTGTTGCACAACAAGACTTTTTTTTTATAGTTTTACCCATTAATTGTAAAGTTCAGCACTAGTAGCTATTATGTTTGTATCTAAAAATGGACAAAAAGATATGTATTTTCACAAGACACTTTAAATAAACAACCAATTGAATTTTGATAAATAAGGTAATCGATAATAAATGCCTTGATGCACATGTTTTAATCTAACTTTTTTTAATAGTTATTTTCAGACAACTTAGCGAAGGCATAGTTGATGTGGCTATATCATTAATGTCCAGAACCCCAAACAATAGCCTCACATTGTTAACTCACCTACATATGCATGTTGAAATTCTATTAGAAATTCAAATTACCATTTAAAAGTGTGAGGGATACAAAATTAAGGTGGACATCTAATTGTCCTCTCTCCTACCCAAAATAATTAAATCCTTAGAATCTAAGGTCATAGATATTATTTGAAACTTAAATTTTAACCCTTGGTTTAAATTAATATATTTTTCTTATAAATTTTTTTAGCCGAGCTTCATCAAACACTCAAATATTTTAAACTATTAAATTTAAATACACATTACTAAAACCTAAATACTTCAAAATTAAAACACTTAACATAATTAAATTAAGATATATATTATGAAACCATCTACTACGTCCTCATCTTTTCACAATAATAACCTCAATCAAAACAATATCCTTAATCACGACAATATCCTCAACCACAACAACAAATCAACAAAGTAATGAAACATTCTAGATTTTATTCAATTCATATTTCAACAAAAATACAACTACATCAGGAGTACACAATTTAGACTTCAGATAATACAGTCTTCTTCCTTCAAAATTCTTAAAAATCTATTCCAGGCCAACCAACCACTATAAATTTCATCACTTTCTATTCTATTTCAAAAATACTAAGATCCCCTCCTTGGCTAGCAGCAAACCTTGAAGGTCAATCCAACCAATTTTGAGTTGTGTCTTACCCCCACCCTCTTTACAGAGCTTGTTATCTTGAGTTTTTGAGACATCGATCTTTTGGTGAATTAAGGAGTTTACAAACCTAAGTTTGTGTTGAAAATGTAAAGTGAATGTGAGTTTTTAGCTCATCAGTCTTTTGGTGAAGTAAGGAGTTTGTGAACCTAGAGAATGATTGAAAATAGAGAAAAACTTAAGTGTTTCAGTGAAGTGGAAAGTTTATGAACCTGAGGTTTGGCCGAAATGCTCTAACTTCACCAAAATTGTTTCAAATTTCATCAAATTGAAATTGTATAGATACCCATTAAGCTTCTCTACAAGATAATGTCTTTCATTTGACCAAATCAATAGAAGTTCTTCCTAAAGAAAATATTGCAAATCAAACAGAAACAAAACCAAAATTGAACTAGAACCTAAAAATATTTTTGGTTGATGCAATATTGAGCTTGCAAACCTAGATGCTCGGGTATCACAAATCCTCAACAATTGGGTTTCTTAGTGCAATATCTAGCTACCTTTCTTGAAAGCTAAAGCAAGCCACTGCCATTTGAGGAATAATATGGTGGGAATGGGATTGGCCAACTTGACATACACATGAGGAGCCTAGTGCCACACTAAATATTGAATCACCAAGTCTAGTGACATCTATTCCAATAGTGCTTCGAAGGGATTCTCTAAAAGATTCATGGCCTGGATGAGTAAATGTATTAGTAGAGCTTCTTTTTTTTGGAAACATCTATTGTGGACTTTACATCTTCTGGTAGGCCCTCCATAGAGAGCATCATCGACTCCACCATATCTATCCCTAGCGCATCCCGCATTTTTGGTTTAATTTGCTTAATATTTAGCAAGGTTGACACAAAGATAATTTTAAAACCATGATTGGTTAGGCTTTTGGCAAGCTCCACAAAGGGTGTTATGTGGACATGAGCAAGCCACGAAATCATCACTATTTGCTTTGCCATTGTTCATGC
Organism: Cunninghamia lanceolata; assembly: GCA_027924645.1. Taxonomy (NCBI): domain Eukaryota; kingdom Viridiplantae; phylum Streptophyta; class Pinopsida; order Cupressales; family Cupressaceae; genus Cunninghamia; species Cunninghamia lanceolata. Next base: position 10,135,428 of record BSBN01000870.1, on the reverse strand, counting down.
ACCTCAAATTTCAACCAACAAAGGATAAGAACATCATGTCACCATCTGATTTATTTTTATTGACAATTTTTCCTAGCAATATGGTTCTTGTGGCACATTAAACTTTTTCATTTTTTATAAAATACCTACCTAGTCACTATTTTTGGTGGGCTCTGTGCCATGATAGGAATTCTATTGTAATCAACACAACTTTAAAATAAAGTCAACTAACGAATCGAACAAACGCATTTTTTTGTCTAAAGTTTCAACAATATCTTTTAATATTAATACTTTGGAGAATAGGACAATGAGTTATGTTTCTCATACCTTATTGGTCTAAATTGAATGAGGTGACAATTTAAAGAGTATTTTTTCATTGGGTTTGTTTCACTAAAATTTAAACTTGTACAATAAATGGTGTACCCTCAAATGCCAACTCTTTCAATAATCTTGATGTCATTAAATGGCATTATTTTGGTGAGGTGGGGGCATTCACCAATTTTTTCATTGCTTTTGTTTCACTAAAATTTAAACTTGTACAATAAATCGTGTGTCCTCAAATGTCAACTCTTTCAATAATCTTGGATGTCATTGAAATGACATTATTTTGGTGAGGTGGGGGCATTCACCAATTTTTTCATTGCTTTTGTTTCACTAAAATTTAAACGTGTACAATAAATCATGTCCTCAAATGCCAACTCTTTCAACAATCTTGATGTCATTGAAATGACATTATTTTGGTGAGGTGGGGGCATTCACCAATTTTTTCATTGCTTTTGTTTCACTAAAATTTAAACTTGTACAATAAATCATGTGTCCTCAAATCTCAACTCTTTCAATAATCTTGAATGTCATTGAAATGACATTATTTTGGTGAGGTGGGGGCATTCACCAATTTTTTCATTGCTTTTGTTTCACTAAAATTTAAACTTGTACAGTAAATCATGTCCTCAAATGCCAACTCTTTCAACAATCTTGATATCATTGAAATGACATTATTTTGGTGAGGTGGGGGCATTCACCAATTTTTTCATTGCTTTTGTTTCACTAAAATTTAAACTTGTACAATAAATCGTGTGTCCTCAAATGTCAACTCTTTCAATAATCTTGAATGTCATTGAAATGACATTATTTTGGTGACGTGGGGGCATTCACCAATTTTTTTCATTGCTTTTGTTTCACTAAAATTTAAACTTGTACAATAAATCATGTCCTCAAATGCCAACTCTTTAAACAATCTTGATGTCATTGAAATTGCATTATTTTGGTGAGGTGGGGGCATTCACCAATTTTTTCATTGCTTTTGTTTCACTAAAATTTAAACTTGTACAATAAATCGTGTGTCCTCAAATGTCAACTCTTTCAATAATCTTGAATGTCATTGAAATGACATTATTTTGGTGAGGTGGGGGCATCCACCAATTTTTTCATTGCTTTTGTTTCACTAAAATTTAAACTTGTACAATAAATCGTGTCCTCAAATGCCAACTCTTTCAACAATCTTGGCATCATTGAAATGACATTATTTTGGTGAGGTGGGGGCATTCACCAAATTTTTCATTGCTTTTGTTTCACTAAAAGTTAAACTTGTACAATAAATAGTGTGTCCTCAAATGCCAACTATTTCAATAATCTTGATGTCGACATTATTTTGGTGAGGTGGGGCATTCAAGTACAAATTCATTACAAGGTTGACATACAAACTACCAAAAAATTTAGCATGCTGCCTTTCAATCCAAATCATTTCATATCATCTCATAAAAGAAGCATAAAAATCACCTACAGTACAAATTCTAGTTCTGGACGGTATGGAGAGGTGAGTAGCTTCTTGATTGATTCCTCTACAGAAAAATATGGGTGGCGCTAAGGCCAATGTGTACTTGCCCTGCTACTACGTCCTCGTCTTTTCGTACAATCAACACACAGGAGGAGGATAAGGGTTATTTCATCAACTCACGTGAAAGCTACATGTTGGAATTCCTGAGCTCCGCAGGCCTCACCCCATTCTCTCCTCCTGTCAAAATTCGACATCACTTCAACGACTCCTGCTGTCTCGCAACATGTTTTCTGGCAACATTCTTGAGTGGGCGGTGACTTTTCACAGCCTCGAGTAGTTATCTCTCGATAGCAACATCCTCCAGAATCAGAAGGGGGGAATCCGAGACGCTCAACATGCCCGGCCTTTTCAGCAGGTTCAATGGATGGTATAGTTTAGTGTATCGGAAAGAATATCACACGCCCTATATACATAGATATAAAAGACTACTGCCACTATATCGGGAGGTGGAGAGGCTCTATAGAATATCAATCCATGCGAGGCCAAAGCTTTCTGCCATCAACACAACGATTTACTCACCATCTTCATCATTCTCCGTTAGAAGACGAAGGTATTTGTCGTGAGTCGTGACGGTGCGTTATCATTCTCAACAAAGTCATTATCAATCCATGCGAGGCCAAAGCTACGGAACGTTTGTCAACTCTTTGGTTCGCCCCCCACGAAAAAAACTTTTGGTTCCCCACTAGGTTGAAAGTAAATAATTAACTAATAATAAAAAATCAAGATTTGGAGATGAGAAGAATAAAAAATTATTGTGGGAATTAAATGAATAAATAAAATTATTTAGCTTTCAAATTAATATGGAAATATATTGTTAAAGATATAGGGAATAATTTGCAAATATGTATTAAAAAGGGTTTTCTAAGTGAACATCTCAAAATTTGTAAACTAATTTGTACCTCAATTCAATTCAGATTCTTACCTATGGAATTGATTTTTGTGTCTACAAAAGTGACCTTGTGGTTCAAAAAATGATTCTAACCCATTGAAATAAATTGGTAGAAAACTGGCAATTGTTATAGATTTGCTTCAACTTATTATAACTATGTTTAAAGTGGGATGGTATCTAGGGACACTATTTGGGAACTTGCTAGTCAGGGGTTTGATTTGATATCAATAATAAATATCAAGGACAATAGACAAGCAGACAATATTCCTAGGATGATGATGCAAGATGATAATGCAATTAAAATGTTTTATGATGTTGCTATGATGCTCTCATGTGAATTTTACTTGATAATAATGTAAGACCCAACCACTTTATGACCCTAATGTTGCTCATTATGCTTAATGACCTTGTTAATTATAAATAATTATGAAACTCTAAATGTGACATTTTTATCCTTTAATTTGTGAATTTCACTTTGATTCTCTTGTAGTGCTAGATTTATAATAAGCAGATATTTAACTTAATAGATGATGTTAATTAGGTTCTTTATGCATCATAAATTGATTATGGATAAAGTTGTTTAACCCTTCTAAACATGAGCTAATTTGGATACAAAGCATGAGCTAAAGGTATATGTTAAATTGTTACCACCTTTTGACCATTGCAAATTATGTCCATGTGATTTACTTAATAGTGGATTTCATTTACAATTATGGCCATTAATTAATATTGAGATGATTGTTGATGATTAGGTTAGTATTGTTTGATATAATATATGATGCTTTAATATGCTCTAGGTTTTATGGAAACTACTTGGTTGTTAGGTGTGAGTAAGCATTTATGCAATGATTTAATGAAATTTACTAATCATAAGAATAGGCAATGGCAATCCCAATGCAGGAAGGGTACCTAGATTTTATTATATTATAGATGCTTGATGTCTAAATAAATGTGGTTCATGCACATATAATTATTTTAAGTTAAATTGACTGGAATGAAAATAATTTAAATTGCATAGTGTGATGATATATTATTTGTAACTTTGATCTTTATATTAATTCTTATATAAGAATATATTTGTGTTATTGTGGTTAGATTGCCTTTGGCCTCCTCTTAGTTAATGCCTAGGTGAGATGGGCACCCCTCACACATTTGGAGGCTACAAGAGGCTTGGGAAATATGATTTCCTAAATCATCTAACACTCTCTAGCTTCATGTATGTATTTTTTAGTTTTCTCCTTAGCATTTGATGGTTGCAATAGTCTTATCATGGAGCCATATATCTAGTTTGAGGCAACTTGCGATAAATGACCTTTTTAAGAGAAATAAAAAAAACTAGGTGAATCCTAAAGTGTCTATCTTTGAAGGGGGGACATCTTAGAGTCTATCCATGAAGTTCTTGGAAAGGAAATTACAGAAGGTGTTTCCCACCATAAAGTAAATCTTGATACATGCTCTATGTTCATTACTAATATCTTTATCATGACTAGTTATAGAGAATTGAGGAAAGCACTGGTTGTTATCATATTTAGGAAAAACTCAACTATATTATGGAGGTTTCCATGTATACCATGCCTCCTATGACTATGTGTAATGTCCCCTTTTTGAACATCTCAATCAAGGAGGCTAAAAGGCTTATTCCTAATTATTCCTTATGGGCTAAAAGCAAAAGTTTGAAAATAACTTAATAATAATGTTTTAAGTTAATTCCTTAAGGCACATAAAAAGGGGACAGCTTAAAAATTATTACTAAAGGTAACTTTAAAAACACCTAGAAATATTCTTGAAAGTAAGGAGTTAGGAAGCGGTCCCATGGAAGGGGGCTTTCTAAATTATCTCAGCGGTGTTGCTGAAATTTCTTAGGAGCATTTTAAAACTAGCGATCCCATGAATTTTGTTGTTGTGAGTAGGCTTAAAACTTTAACCTCTGAAACATATCAAATTTGGTGGTCTAATGTGGTTTTTAGATTAATGCTAATTGATTTAGTAGAGATTTTTTAGGACCTATAAATAAAAAGATTAAAAATCATCAAATGAAAATTTTCCCTCCAAAATATTTCCTAAATTAAATCTAAGGAATCTAAAAACTAGTAGAAAAATCCCTAGGCTAGCAGAGGAAAGTTTCAAGCCCACCTCAAATGCATCTGCTCAAAATCAACCACCTAAAAAATAGTTGCTCCTATTTGGAGGAAAATATTCTAATTTATGCCGAAGCAATTTTTTGGGTTTCATGGGACCCCTTGCTCCACAAATATAGATCCTCTAATAGCTCCATGGGACCCCTTGCTCTACAAAAATAGATCCTCTAGCAGCTCGATGGGACCTCTTCCTTAGTATGTAGTTTAGCCAAAATATAAAAAGGCATATTTTGGAAGGAAAAATGAGGAATTCAAAAGACATATTTTTTGAGGGAAAAAGTGAGGAGCTAAAGTCTATAAAACCATGGCAAGGGATCAAAAGAAGGGATGTTGATTATTATGCAATTTTTCCATATTGTTTGAACCTTGTGTTCAACACACAATCCAAAGACAAAAATCCTTGTGATTGAGAAGATGGGAGGATGGAAACCGTTTTGGTTTCCATCAAAACTTGGGGACAAAAATCTCTAGGTTCTTTGTGCAATCTTATTTAGAGATTGCATGAGAGCTTCATGTTGTGAGGGAATCATAGCATTTTTATTCTTTTTGGATGGGCAACTAGACTAGAAAGGAGGACCAATGATAAAGCAGAAATCACTACACATTTTGGGTAATTAAACACAACCATTAGGAAAGTTAAATCTGCATGCATTGAGGTTAGGGTTTCCTGATATGTTAATCTAGTTTTTAGCAGTTGGAGCTGCAATTTATATTATATCATTTGGTCATATTTTGGTATGTAATAAATGCAAATTTCTAGGCATTATATATGATTTAAGGAATAAATGTTTTTGCTATGATTTTGGACTAATTTCAACAATAAAGAAATAAGGGTTTCATATTGATATTTTACTATGCTCTATTGTACAAATCATTGCAAGTTGTGCTAGGGTTTGATGTATGTTGCAAAAATAAAGAAATTAAAAAAAAAATATTACAGTGGTCATCTTGCTAGTTTGTGTAGGAAACTAACAAATTGAATGCAAATTTTATTCGTTGCATGTGAGTTCTAGAAGTTGCATGTTAGTGATTAGTACTTGCATGTCAATGTCCTGAGTTGCATGTCAATATTTAGTGATTGCATCCTGGGTTCTATAGTTGCATATCAGTGTGTAGTGTTTGCATGCGAAAAAGATGAAGACATTTGAATAATCCATATTAGAAATGCTGCAAGAATTGCATGAATATTGAAAATATCTAAAGGTGTGGATGAAGGATCCAAAGATAGAAAATACTTTTGGAGAAAGAAGAACAATCAAACCTAGAAGAAACTGAAAGGAAGAATCTCTTATCATCAGCTTCTATTGCTTGTGAAGATGTTCCCTGTAACAAGAGAAGAAATTTGGCATGGACATACATGTTTGCAATTCAGATCCTATGGAGAAACCCCAAGGAAAATGACCCAGAGATGATGAGAGTAATTCAGTCAAGGATATAATAAAAGGAAATATTTCTTATGACAAGGAAGAATGAGATGTTTATGAGCATTGCCAGGAATTCATCCCTGGGGCAAAACAAGTGTAGAATGATTTTCTTCCACTTTATAGTCAAAGCCGGGCTTTGGGGTTTGTCTAGGCTCGTTACTGTTGGGTTCAGTGAAGTCCAAATTGCCAAGTTTCATTGTTGGGTTCAATGAAGCCCAAATTGGCAAGTTTCTCTCACATATTCAAAAACGATACCTTTTGTAACCAACTTCTTTTCGCATGTATTCACAAAATTAGAAGTTGCCCTTTTTGATGGATTTTTCCATTTATTAGAGATGAGGTTGATTTATAAATAGTTGGTTGCTACTTCAATATGTATTATATTCAGAATTAATAAAAGAGATAATCCCTAAAAGTGGATGTAGCCATTATTGGGCGAACCACTATAAATCTTGTGTTCTTCTGTGTCTTTTAAATCTTTTAATTTTTGTTCTTATTTTCTACAATTTTCTTTTCATTTGCTTCTGCAATTTTCATCAACAATTAGTATCAGAGCCTGGTGGAGAAACTTGGTGAAGAAGCTCAGTGGTGAAGCAGTTCCTTGGAGATCGCTAAAGAATTTTTAGAGCTATGGATGAAGCAAATATGGAAGAGAGTCCCAACTAGGATGATTGGGTTCAAGCTCTCATGTCTATGTGCCATGGTAATGAAGAGAGTCATGATGAAGTGGGAACTATTGATTAGATGTTTTTGGATGAATTAAATGATGAAGCTGATTCTATTATTGAGGAGTTTCTTAGTATGTTGGAACCTAGCAGTGACATGGAGTAGATGCAAGAAATAAAAGGTGTTGTCACTCTTTCTGGAGGAAAGAAAAAGGTTAGATTTAATTTTCCAATGGAAATAGATGATCCTCTTGTCTTTTTGGCTACTGTAGAGGATTTGCATGTTTTGGTAGAAGCTGAGAATAGTGATACCCAGAATGGTGGAGCTGTCAACATGGAGTCTGTTGGTGCGGAGAAGGAGAAATTCCTAGCCAATAGCATAGAGGCAGCTGAAGAAATTACTAATGCTATGTCTCAGACAAAGGTATCTTTTGCTAATCCTATCAAGAAAAAGACTGACAGCAGCAAGGCACAGGTAGAGAGCTAGCCGAAATCTGGCGCAGAGGCAGGAACACAAATTGAGCAAATAGAAGTAGATAAAGCTCCAGTTGAGATTGTTTCTTCACCTTCGAAAAAGAGAAAATTTGGTTCAGACAAAGCAAAAGACACTCCTGAGACTATACATGATGTTTTGTGGCCACATTGGTCTCTAGCTATAGAAGGGGTCAATTTTGGGCAGGACATTGATAATTTTAACACCAAGGAGAGCTCAATTTTTAACATGGTGTTGATGGTGCTGCATTTGGGATTTATTTTCTTCATCACTGTGATTGGCTTTGCCAAGGGAGAGAACCATAACTTTTTGGAGCTGGTGAGAAGAGGGGAGGTAGCGGCTTTGGCGGCATGGGCAGGGGTTTTACCATCACAGAGACTGGTCGTGAGGGCATCCTGCTTTCTTTTCATGTAGAACAGGGTTTGTATGATCTGTGATTTCTGTGCTACTCCTATCAGAGTTATGCAGCTAGAGGAATTGAAGCAGCCCTAGAGGAATTGTTTGGTCTATGGTGATGATGCCCAGTAGGGGTGTGGTGTAGAATGTGGGAAGTTGTCTAATGGGAAGAAGAAACAGGTGAAGATGTCTACAATGGTGGATTGTTGGGGTTATAATATGACCGGATCATTTCTAGAAGGTATTACGATTGATTGAGAAGCTTGGAAACGATTTATACGGAGTGCCCTTGAACAAAGGTTAAAGCCCTGCAATACAGGCATGTTTTCAAAGTGACAATACAAGTGGAAATGTAAAGGATATCTTAGAGTAGCTATTTGGTCTTCAAGTGGGAGATTGTTAGGTTCGGTGAAGCCCAAATTGGCAAGTTTCATTGTTGGGTTCGGTGAAGCCCAAGTTGGCAAGTTTCTCTCACATATTCAAAAAGGATGCCTTTTGCAACCGAGTTCTTTTCACATGTATTCACAAAATTAGCAGTTGCCCTTTTTGATGGATTTTTCCATTTATTGGAGATGAGACCGATTGATAAATAGTTAGCTGCTGCTTCAATATGTATTGTATTCATAATTAATAAAAGAGATAATCCCTGAAAGTGGATGTATCCATTATTGGGCAAACCACTGTAAATATTGTGTTCTTCTGTGTCTTTTAAATCTTTTAATTTCTGTTCTATTTTCTATAATTTTTTTCATTTGCTTTTGCAATTTTTATCAACAATTACAAGGGTGGGGAATCCTTTTTTAATAGCACTACATATGGATGAAATCCTAAATTGAAATATGCTTCTTTTTTTGTATACAGTGCACTGATAATCAATCAGGAAGGGGTGTTCAAGATCTTTGGGTGATTGATTTTTCAGAGCTGAAGGTACTTAGTTCCTATTGCTGATAGAGGGTTTTGGATGCCCTTTAGAAGGATTCACCTTCCAAAAATTTAGTCAAGGGCTTGTGTTCTTTTCATTTCTACAGATGGGTTCTGGTCAGATTTGATACATAAAGTTTTCTTGATCGGATTGGGTTACAGGTACTCATTTAGTGGCTTTCCTAATTTGTTTCCTATTTCTGTTAAGTTGTCTTATTCCAGACCTAGTAAAATTCTTACTAGTTTGATGCTGTGGAGAGCATATCCAAAAATAATTGCTTTGATCCCATATCAATATTTGGGGCTTATGATGGGATTTATGAGTATAGTAAGCTTAAGGATGCCAAAAGAGTTTGTTTTGATACTAAACCTAATTTTGTGGATGCCAATATAGATGTTTTGAAGGGGGACCCATCTGTTGCTAAGGGTGGTGGTGTTTGTGGGTGGTATACTCAGAAAATAATTGAAGAGATGGAAGACATAGGATAAGCACAAACCATAGTATCTCATAATATGTGAGATCACACTTTATTACATAAATACTTGGACATACATTACAAATATATAGGCACACTTAAGAAACTCACAGACAGTCTAGCTCCAACAAAATAGGATCTAATATTCTAATAATAGACACAACTACTAACTACTAAAAAAACAACTCACATATGCTAAATGCTAACTACGAGACCTACAGACTTTCCATTTCTTCATTATTCCAACATCCCCCCTTAATGAAGAAATGGATTATCTACCACACCTAACTTCTTTCTACATTCTTCAAAGTTCATCTTTCCAAGAGGCTTGGTAAATATGTTAGCCACATTTTCACTTGTATTACAATATACCAAGTCAATTTCCTCTGACAGTATCTTTTCTCTTACAAAGTGATGTTGAATTTCAATATACATTTTGTTGTAGCATGATAAATTGGGTTGTGTGCCAATTTAATAGAGCTTTGATTATTGCACTTGAGGATTGTTGGCTTTATTTGTTCTTCTCCTATATCTTCAAGAATTCATCTCAACTAGATGGCTTCACAGGTTGCACTGGTCAAGGCTTTATATTTAGCTTCTGTTGTTGACAAAGAAACAGTTGGTTGTTTCTTGCTGCACCATGACATGACCCCTGATCCTATATTGAATGCATATCTTGATGTTGACTTTCTATCATCAGGATTTCCAGTGCAGTCTGAATTAGAAAAACCTACCAACTCAACATCACATTCATCAGTATACATAATACCAAAATCAATGGTTCCTTTTAGATATCGTAGAACCTTCTTTGTTGCTTTCCAGTGACTTTCACAAGGTTGAGTCATAAACTGACTAAGGATGCTGACTGTATATCCAATGTCTGGTCTAGTAGTGGTGAGGTAGTTCAAACTTCCCACCAACTGATGATACAAGGTACCATCCACCTCTTTAGTTCCATCATCATTATACAACTTAGCATTCTAATCTAAAGGAGTAGAAACTGGTTTGTATTCACTCATATTGAACCTTTTAAGAATTTCTCTTGTGTATTTGCTTTGTGTGATCAGTGTCTTACCAGACTCTCTCCAAACTTCAAGACCCAGACAATAATGTAGTTCACCAAGGTCCTTCATCTCAAATACCTGTCAAAGCTTATTTTTAATTTCTGCAATTAATTTAGATGCATTGCTAGTTATGATGAGATCATCAACATACAAGGATATCAAAGCAATATTCCCATTTTCATCTTTCTTGATATACAGATTAGGATCACTTTTACTTTTCACAAAACCTTCTTGACAAAAGAAAGAATCAATTTTTTCATACCATGACCTTGGTGACGGTTTCAAACTGTATAAGGCTTTCTTCAATTTACAAACAAGATGCTCCTTACCTTCCTGTACAAATCATTCAGGCTGCACCAAATAAACTTCTTGTTTCAACTCACCATTTAGAAAATCAGATTTGACATCTAACTGATGTATTATCCAATTATGTTTTATAGCTAATGCAATCATCACTCTAATTGTATTCAACTTAACTATAGGTGTAAACATATCTTCATAGTCAATTTCCTCTTTTTATATATAGCCTTTAGCAACCAATCTAGATTTATACTTATCAATACTGCCATCTGCATTAAACTCAAATTTGTACAACCATTTGCATCCTATGGAAACTTTATTTTCAGGCAGTTCTATTAATTCCCATGTTTCATTCTTCATTATAGAGTTATATTCTTCATTCATTGCATCTCTCCATTCTTTATATTCTTTAGCTTCTTCATAATTTGAAGGTTCTACAACATTCATTACATGAATCATCAATGCATAATCTTTATACCTTACAGGTGGCTGAATTTGATGTGATGACCTCCTTAGAGTTTTACTACTTTGTGGTGTATCTTCTCCTCGTCTTGGTGTGCTATGACTGCTTGAAGTGTCCATGCTAATTTCACCCTGTTCTTGAACCTATACCTATTCTTGATCATGTTCCTATTCAACTTTTGTATCTATTTTGACATGATCATAATTATCAAAAGAAATATGCCATTTACCTATATTATTACCTTCATCTACATTCTCATGAAACACCACATCTCTACTTGCAAGCAATTTTTGTGAATTGGGATCAACAACTTGTATGCTTTTTTATCATCACAATAACCAATAAATATGCACTTAATTGATTTTCCATCAAGCTTTCTTCTCTCATCCTTTGGAATATGAGCAAATGCCTTGCATCCAAATATTCTTAAATGACTAACTTTTGGTTTGTAACCATGGAATGCTTCAAAAGGAGTTTTAAGATCTAAAATTTTGGTTGGACTCCTATTCTTTAAATAAACAACAGTATTAATGGCTTCAGCCCAAAAACCATTAGAAATATTTTTACTTTGAAGCATGCTATGAGCACATTCCACTAGTGTTCTGTTCCTTCTCTCAGCAACTCCATTTTGCTGAGGTGTATGTGGCACTGTGAATTGTTGAAGGATCCCATTGCTTTTACAATATTGACTAAATGTTCCTAATGTATATTCTCCATCGTGATCAGATCTGAGTATTTTTATGCATTTGCCTATCTATTTTTCAACCATAGTTTTGAATTCTTTAATGTACTCAAAAGCATCACTTTTGTTTCTTATAAAATAGACCCAATTATATCTAGATCTATCATCAACAAATATGAGAAAGTTGTTAGCATTACATTGTTTACGTTTGTGGTTACTCAGTTACTGATGGTAGTTATGCTGTAGTTACTCAGTTAGCTATCAGTTAGTTCTGCACAGTTTTGCAGTTATGCCAACTACTATGACAGTTTCATCAACTGTTAAGTAGTATTTATACCCATCTTGTATATGCCTGTAACATCGAATAAATGAATAAAGCATTTACTATTTCTTCAGTTGGTATCAGAGCACACTTCGTTCTTGTGCTTGTGCAAGGATGAGAGGAAACACCTCAAGGATTGCAGCGTATAGAAGACTCAGACTCTCACGGTGGTAGATTGTTGTGTGAAGAGCATAGTGCAGGGAGTGTTATACCAGAATGCTTGAGGGGATTAAGATCACAAAAGAAAGATGCCGTCAAAGAGCTTCATGTGCCACGAAGAGATTTCTATCCTTTATTGAAATCATCCAAGGAGAATTTGTTAAGGTTAGTGACAAGTTTGAAGTTAGGCCATAGAAGACAGAAATCACTGTCCAAAATAGGGACGAAACAATAACAAGAAGCAGCGGTTTTTGAAGTCAAATCCAAAAGGAGGAAGAGCAATTTAATGGAGACCATGGACAATCTGTTTGAGGGGAATTATTTGAGTTTAGAAGGAATCACAGATGTTTAGCGCTGATATATAAATATGCAGCCGTTACACATGAAGGAAGTCTAAAGAAGCCACTGTGGATAAGAGGAAAAGAAATCGTTCAAAGCAACAAATGGAGAAGCATTGCTGTGCGAGGGAGATGTGACTGCCGAAGACATAGAATAAGGTATTTTTTATTTGCTAGAAATTGTTGTTTAGGGTTTGTGAAAAGATCACAGGATCTTCAAGAAGAAATTATAGATTTTTATGTCAACCGCTAGAAATTGTCATCAAGAAAATAAGGGAGATAATAAATTTAGGTTGCTGCATAACAAAGGAAGCATAGATTTTTGAAAAAGGAGGAGCCATTGAAATTGCATAAAGCTATCATTTGATTTTCTTTAATTTGTTTAGTCATTCGTTGGTGCACTTAATTATGCCCAAGATTTTAGAACAAATGATGCATCTTCTTTTGGACCACTATTGATAGCATCAATAATGACCTGTATTGGGTTTTGGTCAGCAAGATTTACTCGAAGTCAGTCAAGTTTTGGTTGAGAATTAATCCCAAATTTCTCATTTGCAAAGAAAATTTCAATACAAAAGCTGAAAAGCGGTTAGGGTGATCTTGATCTTGCAAAGAGTCTGTTGCTTGAATAATTTTAGAGTTTTTGGAAAATGTTTACCTATGGTATGTAATGATATTGATAGAGACAATTACATGTATCCAATGGAGGCCATGAAGTACGGGTTTATTGATGGAGTGATTGATCAAGAGTCTATTGTATCTATTACTCCTCTATCAAAAGTTATAGTACTTCCTCTGGTGCTATCTTTGGAGGGTAAGGACTAAGAGAGTCATTTTGGAGGTAGGTTGCATCGGAGGATGGAGGATTTACCATCATCTCAAGTTAGCTTCTCTCTTTGAGATGATGCTTTGCATGAGAAGCATTTTTGGTTTTGGTTGTTTTGTTTTTCTTTGTTGATGCTGATAGAGCTGATAGATTTGAAGAATGTATGTTTTGTGAAGATTTTGTTTTGGAGACAAGTTTAGGATTTGGTGTTGAGCTCAATATGGATTGTTGTCCAGTGAGCTTCAAAGAGTATATGATCTTAAATTATACCCTTTCGTGGTCACTAGACAACATGGCAGAGATCTATCGTATCTCTTAGGGTCCATTATCGAATAATTCAAGACTCTGTGATTTGAGAGCTTGGGATTAAAGAGCTCAAGAACACAGCTCGAAGCTATGCCTTTTCGAGGGTAGACTAGACATCATGATGGAGCCCCGCTTGGTTTAGGATTTGTTCTTTGGGAGAAGTTCTTCTACAAAATATGTATTCATATTATGTAATCATCTTTGTTGAGTTTTTTAGCATTCAGGGGAGGTCCATTGGTACTATTGTAGGAACAATGTAATAAGGGGGGGGGGGGTGTTAGCATTACATTGTTTACATTTGTGGTTACTCAGTTACTGATGGTAGTTATGTTGCAGTTACTCAGTTAGCAGTCAGTTAGTTCTGCACAGTTTTGCAGTTATGCCAACTGCTATGACAGTTTCATCAACTGTTAAGTAGTATTTATACCCATCTTGTATATGCCTTTAACATCGAATAAATGAATAAAGCATTTAATGTTTCTTCAAAAGTACCATGCACCACCAAGTGATCTAGTTTGCATAGGTCCGCATACATCAGAATGAATTAATTCAAGTATTTCCTTTGATCTTTTCTCTTTATGAATGGGAAACTCCTCTCTATGTTGTTTACCCAAAACACATGCTTCATATTCAATATGACTATCCTTCATAACTAGAAGACCTTCAACCATTATTTTCCTTTGAAGCAACTTTAAATCATTAAGATTCAAATGTCCATACCTTTAATGCAATAGCTCTTTTGTTTGCAGTGTTGTAGATGCTAATGCTTGATGTCCTTTCCTGGTCACATCAAGCTTATACAAACCTCCAACTTTGGTACCCATTGTAATGACCTTGTAGTCATCTTGAGTGTCCTTAACAAAATACTGTGACTTGACAAATTCCACCTTTAGGTCTTGATTAGCAATAGTAGAAACGGATATTAGATTCTTTTTGATGCTAGGAACATACATCACATTATGGATCTGTTTCATTTGTCCATTAGGCAAATTCACACCTACTACTCCATAACCTTGAACTTTATGTGATACGTTATCACCTAGATAGATATGGGTATCATCAATGTTCTTACAATATGAATCAAACCAATCCTTGTTACAAGACAAATGGATTGAAGCACCGGACTCAATAAACCAAGCATTCATATCATCAGTTTCATTAGACAATGCAGCATCAGAAACAAACAACTTAAGATTTTTAAATCCATCACTGATTGAGGTGTCATGGTCCACAAAATTTCCATTATGCTCTTTGTTTCTTTGTTTGGACTCATGATATTTTCTTTTATAACAATTTTTAAAGTGATGACCAGGTTTGCCACAATAAATAGCATTAATCTTTTCTCTTATCATGAGTATCAAATCTAGATTGTGACATACCTTTCTGTATTGCTTGAAACTTGCCTCCTTTATTCTTGTTCCATGGTTTACCTCTGTATGGTTGTTTACCTTTGGCTACTAATGTCAAATCTGTACTATGAGAACCAGGATCAAAGTTCTTCATCCTCTCTTCTTCTTGTAGAAGAATATCCATCAATTCTTCAAACAAAGGGGGCTTTTCTCTACCTGAAAGACTTGAAATAAAGACTCGATAATCTTCCACTAAGCCTTTTAATGTGATGGTTACCAAGTCAGTACTAGATACCTTTTCACCAATATCACCTAACTTATCACTTAGATCTTTGACATGGGAAATAAAGCTACTTATATTTTCACGTCTTTCCATTTTGATATACAAAAGCTTGCTTTTCAAAAATAAAATCATGTTTGAGTTTGTTGTTTCATACAAACCTTTGAGCACACTCCATGTTTCTTTGGATGTCTTAAAATCTCTGATGTGTGAAATTATATTGTCCTTTACAGACATTTGTGCCAGCACCTTTGCTTTCATTTCCCATTTATCCCAATCTGGAATGGAGGCATGATCAGAGGGTCTGGGCTCACCCCCACTCACAATTAACCACAAATTATAAGCTTCCAATTTTGTCATAAACTTGAATTTCCAGTTAACATAATTTTCACCATCAATCTTAGTAGATTCATTCAAATAGGAATCAGCTAGAGGATTTGACATAACGAAAAAAATTTGCAAACAAATTACCTTTATCTCTTCACTTTTCCAGCTGCTGTCACCACCAAGAAGCTCAACGATCTCCTTTGGCTGATGCAAGTAGGTCTCACACTCACAAACAAATTACCTTTAGCTCTTCACTTTTCCAGCTGTTGTCACCACTAGGAAGCTCAACGATCTCTTTTGGCTGTTGCAAGTAGGTCTGACACTCACACAGCAGCAATGAAGCTCAATTTCTCACAGATGTGATCTCAAGCTTTCCACAGATCACCACAATTTTGTGATCTCCTTTCCTCAGCTCTACTACCAATGAAGAAAATAATTGAAGAGATAGAACACATAGGATGAGCACAAACCACAGTATCTCACAATATGTGAGATCACACTTTATTACATAAATGCTTGGATAGACATTACAAATATATAGGCACACGTAGGAAACTCACGGACAGTCTAGCTCCTACAAAATAGGATCTAATATTCTAATAATAGACACAACTACTAACTACTAAAAAAATAACTCACATATACTAAATGCTAACTACGAGACCTATAGACTTTCCATTTCTTCATTATTCCACTAGGTATTGGTTGAAAGGACCACTTGAGTTGAAGTGGAATGCTTCTTGCAATGGGCATGATTGTAGTCCTTTTAACATGAATGATAGAAAATTGATGCTTGATGATGTGCTTATTTAGCATATGCAGTATGGTATTAAAGGGCAAGTGCATAGGATTTTTGGGTTTTCTACTTCTTGGAATCCAATGAGGTATGTGCTTCCAGAGAGTATTTTGATTGTGGAAGGCCAGTGGGATGAGGAAAGGGGACAATTGTGTATGGTGGCCTCCAGCATTGTGGATGTGGGAAGACATCCGACTGAAGAGGATTGTGGTATCAGCATTTCAATGCATTTTCTTGTGACTGTCACTGTTACAAATAGTTATTTGGTTGTGGGTCATGTGCAGAGTGATAAGAAGGTGGATGATCCCATGTATTTTAAGGATTTCACTTTTAGAGGACCTTCTATAATGAATGGAAAGTTGGGAGGTTACATGAATTTGCCTAGGTTGAAATATAAGTACACAAAACTTGACCTGGTGAAAGACCCTTGTAGTCAAATTCTTGAGGATGGGAAGAAACGTCTAGAAATGAAACCAGGATGAAAGTATCCAGATGGAACATCTTTGGTGATCTAGGTTTTGATTCTTCCATTGAGGGCTCTGATAAGCAGAAATGGTATCATTCACTATAACCCTTTACTATTGGAAATAATTTGGTTGGGATGGCACATACAAACACTATTGATGGTGGGCAGTTGAATGTTAGCTACAATTTACAAAATCAAACAAGGTTGGATGTTAGCTACAATTTACAATTTTGGGAACCCATTAGATACACCCTGATGTATCTTCTTCTACCACTTCAACTTAGAAACTGCATTCTATATCAGCTGAGGGCATCTATTAACCTCAAAAAGGAACATTGTGCATTATTAGATGTCATCATGTCGGTTGTCGGATAAATAGTCGTGATGGACATATGGATTGTGAAATTCTTATAGATGTGGAATATACTCCCACAAATCCAAAGTATTCTTTCTAGAGAACATCTTAGGGGCAATAGCAAAAGTCCCAAGAACAAGGAGGATCCCCTTCTTTTTAAGCCAATGAAATTGTCCTCAAACAATGTGTACATAAGACAGCAAGACAAGTCGTGTGGAGAAAGGATTTGGAAATCATCATGGGCCTTATTTCACTCTCATTTATAGCTCTTGTTATCATAGCCCAACTCTTACACATAAGGAAGCATTCAAATTCATTTCATTGTCATTTGTTTCTTTTTTGATGCTCATTGTGGTCTCCTTGGGACACATGATCCCTTTTGTGCTCAACTTTGAAGCACTTTTCATGAACTAGAAGGATAGGAGTGTCTTACAATCATGTCGAGGAGGGCTAGAAGTGAATGAAGTGGTTGTTCGAGTAATGACAATGGTTGCTTTTTCCTTTTTTTTTCTTTGGGAAACTTCAACTTCTTTAGCTAGCCTAAACTCCTAGACATAACATATTAGGTGAAAAGAGTGCATGGTTCTTTGAGTTGGACAATTTGTGTGGGGTTCAATATAGTGTAGATACAAGTATAATAGATGTGAAGCATAAATTTGCATACGAAGACAAATTAAAGAAAATAAAGCAAACAATAGTTATACCTTCTTTCGCAAGAAGATTTTACCTCATCGATCAAGTGTATTGAAGTGCATCCGAACTCCAATGGATAAGCTCTTTCGATCTTCGTGGATATGTGGATTGCACAACTCAATAGCATAACTTTGATAACTAAAAATAGATGAATTAAGTGCATCAATGCAAGTTTACAAAAAATGAGAGATGATGTTTTGGTCTAGAAGAAGTTTTATTTATAGATTTCTAAAAATGAAAATCAATGGTGAATAATGATTGGTGAGATCAATGGTTCAAATTGAATAAAAGAATTAAACAGACAAGAGAGTTACAAGTGTCCTTATTCTCTCATGCAAGCTTGATTGGTGAGTTGACTGAATTGTTTGATTTGTTATCGTTGAATTGTTAATAGATTTGATTGAGAGTAATTGATGGAGTGATGAGAGAGAATCATGGTGAGACAAGAGTCAATTATGGTGAGAGGAAATTATCGAGGAAAATTAAATTATTTAATTGATGGTGCACATGGATAATGTTGGAAAATAAATAAAATATTAATTTTATTTATTTATGGTGGAGAAAATAGAGATTAATTTGTTTATTTAATTACTATTAGAAGAAAGAAAGAATTAATTAAATAATTGTAAAATTATTTAATTAATACTAGAAAATGGAAAACTTAACTTAATTACATAATTAATAATTATTTAATTAATGTGGAAGAGTAAGGTAGAGTGATTTTCATAACAATAGATGAAATTAATCAAATAATTAAGAATTATTTAATTAATGTGAAGGTATGGCAGATGAATAACTAAGTTGGGAAGTGAGGTTAATTTGAGGTGTGTATATTTTTCCCCTCTTTAAGAAGGTGTTGCGAAGTAGCAGCATTTCAAAGAAGTTTAAAACATAGTGCTGTGTTGGATAGAAGAAGATTTTGGTTTAGAAGAATATGATTGTATGATGATGCCCCAGTTGGGTAGAAGAATTACTTAGTAGATTAATTAGTGGGTTGAATGATGCCCCCTATAGAGGATGGATGAGTTGGAAGAATATGGGTGTGCTCTCGAAATGAATGGATGTGAAGAAAAGGTTAGATAAAAGATGAAACATTGGTGTCAAAAGGAAAACAAAATAGAGAAAAATGGAGAAGATAAAAAGATGGATGCAAGAAGAAATGGAAGCAATCCTTTATTTAATATAGAAAATAGATATTATGCACCAAGGTATAAGGAACCAGAGTGACTTTGTATCCTTTGCATGCACTTGACCCTGCAAACAAAAAGGATGTCTTTATACACGCCCAACATAATAGAATCTTGTTTGAAATATGTGAGGAATAAAACATAGAGCATGATAAAGTCCAATTGCACAAAAGGCATTGAATGACCTAATATGCAAAGGAAAATTGGTATACAAAAATCTTATTCCAACACACACAAGAGAAATATTCATGTGGCAGCATTTATAGCTATGTGTAGCGATTTCTATTTTGAAGAGGATTTGTTGGCAAAACTTTTCCCGCGATCTCTCAAAGATACTGCTTTAGAATGGTTTTGGTCTTTGCCTCTGAATTCAATACACTCCTTTTTGCAACTCATTGATCAATTTTTACAACATTTTCAATCAAATATCAGACCCCAAGTCACTCTTATTGAATTGGTTCAATGCAAACAAGGTCTGAAAGAAAAGTTGTCTGAATTCATTAGTCGGTATCAAGGGCTTTATGCACAGATTCAGTATTAGATGAAAGATGATAATGTTTAGAAGATATTTATTACAAATCTACAACCTAATATTCCTGACAAGATCCTCTTGATGAAGTCTAACTATTTTCAAAATTTATGCACTGCCCTTCATGATTATCAACATTCATCTAGTCAGTATGAAAAACAAAACTCATCAGCTCAAGTTGGTCAATCTAGAGGTGGATCATCACAAAACAACTTTAAGAGGAACAATAATAGCAGGAGCTTCATCAAGGTTAATGGACCCAATATGAACAACTTTTCAAATGTTTCAACTATCACCAATCCAAAGAAACCATCAGATCAACCAAGAAAGTTTACTCCGATATCTAAATCTTATCATTCCATCATGAACCAAGCTGTGAGTAATAACATTCTGAATCTTCCCCTGATCAAACCCATTGATCCTAGTAAACAAGGACCTTACTTCGATGCTAATGCCTTTTGTCATTATTATCGAACACAAGGACATGACACTGAACGATGTATGCATCTTAAACATGGGATAAAGAACATTATTGATTCAAATGTCATCTAGGTATCGGCTGTGAATGATAACGGAAACAAGTCAGTTGCTTTGCCGAATCAAAACTTACAAATCTTCACCAATGCTTTCCCTAAGCATATTGAAATCAATATGTTGGAACAGGGTTTAGTGGAAGTAGACGAGGATGATTACATGGACTATGATAACATCATGGGAATGATTGAAGTAGATAAGAAAAAAGTGGACAATCCACCTCATCCACGAAGGAATGGAATTTATGCTGAGGTTCCTCCTCCATTATCCTTATATGGATCGAGAGATAATCAAAATGCATCAGAAAAGCAAGAACAACAACTGATACAAATGAGTAAGATGGTACAAGATGATTCCCATTACTGTGCTAGAAAGATTCAATAACGAAAACTCAATAAAAATTAGAAAAGAGTTAGACGACTATTAGTGGCTAGAGAAAACAGTGGTTCCTCTCCTCATAAGCAACAAAAAGTTATATTTACACAAGGAGTTACAAAGCAAGTATCATGTGATAATAAACAAAACTCTTATAAGAACCGCTCAAATTTTGCACTCAACATGATCATGTACCTCTCCAAGAGGTTCGTAAATTCCACAATCTAATATGAAGACCCTGGACTTGGACTTGGGTGCCCACTCTTTTGTCCCCAACTTTTCTTCTTTGGAACCCCGAAAGCAGGTGCACAATCATTTGTAATTTTATATCTTTCTACTACAAGCATTTTCTGTTATTCATCTGTTTACTTCCATATTTGCATAATTAGGGTTTTGATGGATAATTGAGCATAAGAGAAGGAAAATTGATAATCAAATACCCTAATCCAAGTTTCCCTACATTTGTAAGTGACCAAGGACCTGATAGTGCTTTGCCACTTGATCCTAAGGTCCTTGAATGTAATGGGTGAAAGGAGGATTTAAACACTAAACTAAACTAAGCATCATATGATAATAAACTAAACATGGCACATGAAAATCAATGACTATGACCCATTCTATGCCAATCTTAACACAACAAGATATAGAAAGATCTAGGTGGCCTTTGAATGAACAATAGAAGAAGACAAAAGATAAATTAAAAATAAAAAGAGCAATTGACAAAACAAAACCAATCATCCATCGTAATCTCTTGTCCCAAAATGTGATTGATATTGGATTATGTTAGATGCAGGAAAGATCTATCCTGTTGTAGGCATGATTCTGGATGATATCTCTATATGTTAAGGCAATGGGTACTTAAGTATCAGGGTGTTTCAAAAGATGGTCTTACCTTTGATTATGCATGAAAGCTCTATGTTTTTGATGTGTAGTATGATGTACTTGGTTATCCAGTCTAATGGGTACACACACATTTATTATAGGTGATGGATAGTGAAATTTATTATGGTTTGTGGTAGGTGACATGTTTTTATTGTGAAAATGATAATGAACCCTCTTTAAGCTGCAAAAGGTATATACCAAGATGTTGGCCATATGTGTTGTCATTGATGTCAACATAGAAGCATACATTGATGCCAACATAGCATACACTGATGTCAACACTATCATAAGAGTAAAGACTATTCATGGTTGGATGTCATGCTCCTAAGAAAGAGAAATATCATCATTGGAGGTCCTACTTACTGATCCTTAGTTGTATATGGTGATGCAAAGAAGACTTGGCCTCCAGAAGCAGGTTGAAGAAAGGGTGGGTGATGTGAAGATGTTTTTAGCATGACAATGGAATGCTCTGCATTCCTATAATTTTGAAGCTATAGTTTTACAATTCAAGAGTTAAGTTGAGTATGATGTAAATATGTTAAATCCTAAGTTTTAGTGTTTTCTCTTCCACAGAGAAACATATAAATGATTGAGTTCCAATTCAGGATCTGACAGTGTAATGTGAAGTTGAAAGGTGAATGGAATGCTCCGCATTCCTTCGCATTTGTAAATATGGCTATATGGTTCTAGATATGTGTTCAGAAGGTGGTAAATGTGTTGTTTCCAAAGTTCTAGACCATCATTCCCTCTGCAGTGAAATTTATGATTGATAAAGTACTAAGAAACATGAAATGCACATTCAAGAAAATATTCGCAAAACCACAAGTTGAATCATTTACTTCTAGAGGAATGTGGAGCATTCCAGTGAGTCTTCAATACTACTCCATTCTGCTTGAGTCTTCTGTGGTGTAACGTGTTGTCCTAATTATGTCGAGAGGTGTTCCTATAGTCACAACACGGATGGAGAACAAGAGCTGAAAGAGTCTGATTCCTTGTAATTTTATAAGATTCTAATATTAAAGACAAAAAAAATCAAAATAGTAAAAATGAAAGAAAAATAAAAAATGAAGGAACGAGTGGTACTCACATGAAAAAGAAGGTGATATACCTATTACAGTTGCATTTGAATGGTCCATGTGTAAAATATACAAGAATGCATTGAAGAGATGATGTATTAGTATGTGTGCATTTACTTTCAATAACCTTGGCCAGGAATTTAAGAATATTGTAGAAAGTTTGTCAAGGTAGGAAGTTTTGATCTACAAATGATCACCATATGGGGAGCAGTGGAAAGTTGGCAAGGATCCCATGATATTTTTGGATATGGTTTCTGCTAGGCAGTGGCTCCAACTCACCATACATCTTCCTTGCCTTTGGATGATGGTAAATTCCCTTTCAAATTCCAGGTATAGTTGCGCCTTGGTTTTGATTGTTTCCATATTTCATCTTTACAAGAGCATCTCAAGGCTCCAACTTGATAATGCAAGCACCCATTTGCTATAGATTATCTAGAAAAAAGGAAACATAAAAATTGGAATATCTTGTGTGTTTAATCATCCGTACCAAAGGTATTCACTTGATAAATATTTTACTCGATTGTTATTGTGTTTCATTCATCTTTACATTTTTTTTTAATTAAAGCATGAGACTACATACACGGTTCTGACTCCTCCTTCCATGTGACCGTAGAGGGTGTCTATTCTATAGCTCCCTATGAAAGCTCTGCTGCCCGTATGTCTATCGATGTAGAGTTCTCTCCATGTTTTCTTTTGTGGGTGCATAAAGTGGGGTAACTTCCATCTGTGGCAGTAAAATTCCTTCCATGAGAGGCAATCCAATGAGATCTTGAAGGATATGCATTGGATATAACTCATCTATAGATATAGGTGGTTCGCTGGAAAGTAGAGTATATATATATATATATATATATATAATAGAAAATCTATAAATTCTTCTTCCCAATTTAGTACTTCCCAATTATAAGGTGAGAAGTCTGCAGTGTCATGGATTTTGGAGAAAGCTAAAATATTTTCCTTTAGAACATGCAATATGGTGGGAAAACTTGGTATTTTAGTCTGAGTTTTTTTGTTTGTGTGTGCATCAATTGTATTTTGTGTATTGTTCCCTGTAAATATATTTATGTGTTGGTTTTTTGAAAAACATTTTATTGAGCTTAATATATGTTTGATATGAGTTTGTTAATAGTATCGCGCTGATATCATTTTAGACAATGTTTTGTTTAAGTTCTTTTTAGATGCTTGCAGAGTTTGTCTTATATTGAGATAAATTTGACATCAGTGGGCGTTTGCATCTATAGTGGGAGAAGTTTTATCAGGTCTTATGAGGTGCGGGCAAACATGACCGAAACCAACAGTTTTGATAGTTAACTATAGTAAGAGAAAATAGGAGAAGCGCTTGGTAGAGAATACAAAAGTACCACTACCAGGCCACCGGAAAAATTTTCAGATGGTAATATGTTTTTTAAAAGCTTTAGATCTGAGATAAAGCTTGGAATTGCACCTCTATTTTTTACACAAGGAGTCGAATCGAAGGCATTTGCAGAATTGTTGTAGAAAGACCACCAATTCACATAGATTCTAAAATGGATTTGAAGATTCTTTTGCATGTATTTCTTGAGCTTAGAATCTTTTAATATTAAAGCGAGACAACAACCATTCAACTCACCACCTCAAAATCTTGAAAATAATTGTCACTTAAATAGTAGTTTCCATAAAAATACAAACCATACCCATGGAAATTGGAATATTTAGAATTTTATTTCCTTGCAAATATTTTTCATCTATAAATGTTTTCTCTTTGTTCTATAGAATGTCAAAATCCATGACACCTGTAAGATGACGTGCATGTTCAATGGCTAAAATGACCCGCTATTTCACCTATGCTTCGTCTTCAATTTGCTCACCAAAAACTGATGATAATAGACTCGTCATAGAAAACTGCGAAAACAAAATATTTACATGACATATTGAGGTATAAGATATTTACTGGTGTGCTTGGATAGCTATGAAAGAATCAGATCTTCAAATATGAAGTGGCTACAAAATGTGTCTTCTTACCTCCATGGATCGAAAATGATAGAAAAAGAAATTGTAATCTTATTGCCTTCATTATGAGGCTACTATTTCACAACACACACCCTTCTAGATATATGTTTCACTTTATTTTTTATTTAAATGAAGGAAATTTTGATATTTGGGTTATGTGGAAAGATACACCACTACTTCCAAACAATGCCAAAAAAATTCACCTATGTTTGTTTATTGACAACCATGAATATTAAATTTAGAAAATACCATGAGTTGTTATTAAATATATTGTGTTGGAGTACCCACATCTTTTTTAAGGAGGAAAATCTTAAAGCAATGAGCTTCCTAGAAAGGAATATCAAACATAACAAACTCACTATTAAGAATTAAAACACATCAGAGATGAAAAAATAATCTAAAATACTCACATGCTAATTAAGAGTATATAGTGTGTGAATAAATTTAAAGAAAATTTTATGGAAGGATATTTCTAAAAGACAAAATTACATAATTAATTTGAAGCTTAAATTTTCATCAATTAAATTGAATGAATTAATAGAATTTTGAGTGATAAAAATACACATGTTAAATAAAATGTTCTAGAAGAAAACAATGTACTCGTTATATTCATATATTTCATATTCTATGTAATTCATAGTTAGTATATATAGTTAGTTGAGAGTGGGTAAACAAAAAATATATAAAGATTTACTAAAGCAATGTCCAAACATCTAAATAGCCATGAAATTTAAGCATACACTTATTTAGCTAGCGATGGAGCCAAGAAACGTTGTTCCTGCAGCCTATTGAAGTCTTGAGTTCATGGTTGTAGAAAAAGCTATTAAAGACTTATTTCAATTTTAAAGCAAATGTCTAATTTGAGAGTGAGTGGTATCATGATAAAGCATACAATAGATGGCCTCACTTCTAACATTTAATAATATTATTTCTTAATATTATAATAGGTTGTTAATCTAAAACATTCAACAAGAAAAGATATAAGTACTCATTATAAATTCACATATTTCATATTCTATTTAGAATGAATAGTTAGTAGATGAAATTGGTCAAGACTAGGTAAGCAAAAATATACATTCAAAGGATTTACTAAAAGAATAGCTAATCCTCTAAACTTAGCCATCAAATTTAAGTACCAACTTCTTTAGCAAGTAATGGAGGAGGTAGGAAATATTGTTCCTATAATGATTGTAAAATCTATTAAAGACATGTTTGAATTTTGAAAAAAATATCTATGTTTAACGTGACCCGTATTCTTGATAAGCATACAACACACAACATCACTTCTAAGATATGATAATATTATTTGTCAATACCATCCTATGCTGATAGCTTCAAACCACTCTATTTAAACATTATTTTTCAATATTTAAATAGTTAATAGTAATTTTACACTTCATCCATGTCAAAAGTGGTAAATAGTTGTTCTATTACTAGCTAAAATTTACCCTTGACCATTGAGCTGATTGTGGTTTAAATATAGTCACTACAAATACCTACAAAACCTTGAAATAGTTACGCCATACCAAATGGTTTTGTCTATTAATATAAATTTGGGAAATAATATTGCACTAATGAAATCATTTGAAATGACCCAACCCTAACGCTAACCATAATTATAACCCTAACCCTAACACTAACTCTAGTGTTAGAACTAGGGTTAGGTTTAGAATTAGTGGTATATTAGATATGAAAATGGAAACCTAATAGGATTGGCAAGGATGGCTATAGTGGGTAAAGGATAGATCGCAACATAGCACAAAACTCTTAAAGAAAGGATATAATAATGGAATAATGATAAGTAAGAATATAATATTAGGTTTAGATTTAGGAATAGAATTAGGGTTAGTATTAGCCTAAACGTTAGGTTTACAGTTACAATTAGAGTTAGTGCTAGAATTAGGGTTAGGGTTAGGATTATATTTTTTTAGAATTTGGGTTTGAATTAAAAGTTAGGGCTACAATTAGGGTTAGGGTTAGGGTTTATGATTAGGAATAGGCTAAGAGATGCAAATAAAACATGAGTGATTTGTGGAACTCAAATTAAACAACCATGATATGAATGGTTTGTGTAATTTTGAAAGGTAAGAGTATTTGCAAAGAAATAGATAATTTAATATTATGTGGACAAATACTATTCTTATGTGTATGAGTGCTAGGGTGGCAATGTACATGCGTTGGAATACTTCATATTATATATTTGTCTTATGATGTAAAATGATGTCTTTAAATAGTTACTCTATACCAAATGGTTTTATCTATTAATCTAAATTTGGGAATTGATATTGCACCAATGAAATCATTTGAAATGACCCAACCCTAACCCTAACTATAATTCTAACCCTAACCCTAACACTAAGTCTAGTGTTAGAACTAGGGTTAGGTTTAGAATTAGTGGTATATTAGATATTAAAATGGAAACCTAATGGGATTGGCAACGGTGACTAGGATGAGTAAATTGTAGATCCCAACATAGCACAAAACTCTATAAGAAAATATATAATAATGAAATAATTATAAGTAAGAATATAATCACTCAAAAGATCTAATATTGAGGTGAGGAATGAATTTTAGGACATGGGTTAGACTTAGAATTAGGGTTAGAGTTAAGGATAGAATTAAGGTTAGTGATAGAATGAGGGTTAGGGTTAGAATTAGGATTAGGGATAAGGATAGAATTGGGTTATCTTTAGGGTTAGAATTATGGTATATACTAGAGATTAGAGTGCACACATCGATGATAACGACATCAATTGAGAGATGTCACAATAAGAGGAGTGCATTCCTCCTCCCTACTGGTGAGAATTAGGGTTGGGGTTAGGTTTAGATTTAGGAATAGAATTAGGGTTAGTATTGGCCTAAACGTTAGGGTTACAGTTACAATTAGAATTAGTGTTAGAATTATGGTTGGGTTAATGTTAGAATTTGGATT
Source organism: Cunninghamia lanceolata (assembly GCA_027924645.1). Lineage (NCBI taxonomy): Eukaryota > Viridiplantae > Streptophyta > Pinopsida > Cupressales > Cupressaceae > Cunninghamia > Cunninghamia lanceolata. The sequence continues at coordinate 10,107,980 of BSBN01000870.1, read as the reverse complement.
AGGGTTAAGGATAGAATTGGGTTATCATTACGATTAGAATTAGGATTAGGGTTAAGGTTAGAATTGGGTTATCATTAGGGATATAATTAGGGTTAAGTAGATGTAGGGGTAGAATTATGGTTAGGGTTAGAATTACTATCAATATTAACATTAGGGTTAGGCTTATAGTTATAATTTGGGTTCAAATTAGAAGTTAGGCCTACAATTAGGTTTAGATTTAGGAATATAATTAGTGTTAGGGTCAGTGTTAGGGTCATATTTAGGGTTAGGTTTATAATCAGAGTTACAGTTAGAGTTAGGTACGAAATTAGGTTTAGGATTACGATTACAGTTAGGATTAAAATTAGTATCAGGATTATAAGTAGTGTTAGGGTTAGATGTAGGGTTATGGTTAGAGTTACAATTAGGGTTTGATTTATAGATACAATTATGATCAGGATTAAAATTAGGTTTACACTTATAATTAGGGTAAAGGTTATTTAAAAATATTAGCTTAGGGTTTCAATTAGGGTTTAGTTTAAGGTTAGGGTTAGGAGTATAATTATGGTTAGGGTTTGGGTTATAGTTAGAATTATGATAATGGGTTTGGTTATAATTAGGGTTTAAATTAGCACAAATATATAACCAAAAAAAATATTATGATTACAATAACATTTAGGGTTAAAATAAGGCCTAAAATTACAATTAGGGTGGATATATAATCAAAGGGTTGGCCTTACAATCAGAGTTATGGATAGAATTAGGGTTATAACTATAATTAGGGTTACGACTATAATTAGGGTTAATGTTACAATTAGGATTAGGGTTACTATTATTAGGGTTTCAATTAGGATCAGGCTTAGGGTTAAAATAAGGGTAGGGATTAAGGTTAGGGTTAGAATTAGGGTTAGAGTTAGTATTAGGGTTAGGGTTATTGTTAGAATTAGGTTTAGGGTTCAATATTGAGATTAAAATATTCCTTAAAAATAGGTACCCTAATTATAACCTAAACACTAACCCTAACCCTAATTTTAATCCCTAACTCTAATCCTAAATATAATTATAATAATTATTATGATTATATAATATAGTTACAATTACGCTTGTCGTTGCGGATGCTACTAGCATACATATATCTTAAAAATACATCTAAAGTATTCTGATAGATATCCTTCCTGAGGCGCCTAATTTTTAAGTCAATTTACTACACATAGGTGGAAATAGGTGCCTTGAGAATGATGTCTCTTAGCGTACTTTAGATATATTTTTTAAATATAGGTATGCTAGTTAGACCTATCTTCTACATGTTTCATATTGTGTATTGTATGGACAACCTGTAAATGTATTTTTAATGCTTAATCTGGTTGACAAGCTATGTAATCAATGTAATATCATGTATAAATAGTAGATCAAATTGAATGTGGAGGATATGATTGCAACAAGATGAACAATGTTCGCAAGCAAATAAAAGAAGAAGAATACATTTTATGTGCAACTATGGGAGAAAGAGCAGATGATGTTGATGTTGTTCGGATTCATCTTGAAGACTTATTTGAGATAGTGATCAAGTATAGAATGTGCCTGACTAATCAAATCTTCATAAGATAGTGTGTGAAGAGACAGAAGTGCAATCATCACGTGTGAGCTTCAAAGGCAATTTTTAGACAGTTGAATTATTGTCATACTATAATCATCTCTGAGTTTGTTCTAAGATTAGTGAGTAGTTGCTTCCTTGGGTTAAATCCCCTAAAACAAAGTCATCAGGGAGTAGAAGCTTCCTTGGGAGTGACCCTAAATCAAAGTTACTTAGGGAGTACAGTAGCTTCCTTGGGTTAAAACCCCTAAAACAAAGTTATTATTTTAGCTTAATATATTGTGAGTTAATCCTCACCATGGTTTTTCCCTTCTAGGGTTTTCCACATATATTTGGTGTTATATGTTGCTGTCCATTATGTTAATCTATTAAGTTCATGTTAATGTTGTGATGCTTAAGTTTTGATCTGCTCCAAATAAGTTGAAGTTGTTGAATTTGAAGAATTGTTTAGATACTAATTCACCCCCCTCTCAGTATCCTAGTGTGTCTAAAACAAAAATGCCCCCATCTAGGTACAAGAGTATTTATTATGGAATGAGATAGGTGATACTTGTTATGAAAATGTTTGAGGGTTGGATATGATCAATTTCTATTAGTTATCAAGCCATGATAGTGGAATAAGTGGATAAATGGGAAGGATAATATATGGTGGATTGGATAGGATGGGTGAGAACTTGATAGACAGTGGATAGTAGCTTCTACACATTGTGCCTGTTTGCAAGGTTTTCACCATGATACTTGCTCAAGGCGCCACTGAAGTGGTTTTCACCATTGGATGAATTATTTCTCTTTACTTTTTTCTATATATATATTGTTATTTTTTCATTTTTGTTATTGTTTTTGAATTTTTTTTTACTAGCTGGGATATTCGAGGGTCAAGTATAGAATCGCTTGAGGCGAATGATGTTTATTGGTTCTTCAAGAGGATAACCCTCTTGTGATGTCTCGATGTTAAGGCATTGTTTAAATTAAATATTTAAAACAATCATGATAAACGATGAAATTACTTTCTTGAAATATGGTGTTTGTAGTATCCCTTCCATTGTTAATTTGAATGATAATTGTGCATATAGAAAATATATATAATATATATTATAAATAATATTAAATAATATAATGATATAAATATTTTAATATAATTAAAATTTATTATATATTCTTAATTAATAGGATATATATTATTATGTTAAATAGAATAAATATAAATATCAACATATATATATATATATATATATATATATATATATATATATATATATATATATATATATATATATATATATATATATATATATATATATAATGCTGCAATCGTTAGATACCATATAATGGTATGTATTCCAAATGATTGGTAGCAATTAGCTCACAAAAGAGGTGTGACTCACATAACCAGGCAGCGCAATGCCTCTAAGGATGTGATCTCCAAGTTGGATAGACATGTAACTTTTCATTAAGGAAAGCATCTTTTAAGATGCTTAAAAAGTGAACTCCTCCCTCATTGAAAGGCAACGAAAAAGAGGAGAAAACATCCAATTCATATACATATCAGAAAATAATATTTTTGAGTTGGAAAATATACTTGGAAGCCAATCTAAATATATTTACATAGTAGTATACTAGACTACAGATAGAATAAAAGGAAAGAATTAAATTATCCTTAAGAGTTCTCAAAGATACAAAGGCAAGGATTATTGTGGTATGATGTATCTAACCTTATATTTATAATGATGATTGCCATGTGATAAATAATGACAAATGTATATAATTGAAAGATTATCATTACACATGTATGTATAAGCATAAAGGAAAACATCAATAGATTATATTCACAACACAATGAAATATTGACATGTTTAAACTCAATGTCTATTTATTTCTATTATCTCTAACCTTAGCGTAGGTTGGTTTTGTTAGGGAGAGGCGAAGTAATTCCATCCCAATGAATGGAGATGGTTTCATTACGCCCTAGACAAGTAAATCCCTATCCACTGTTGAGGAGAGAAATAAGGATTGAGACTTGAACATATCCAATACAAAATGTGCTATGAATAAATGTGATCATTTGGTATGTTGAAGTATATCGAAGGATGTTCAAGTTAATACTTAATTATTTCTATTTCCTACAACCACTTGGACAGACCTTATTTTGTTAGGGAGAGGTAGAGTAATTCCATCCATCGAGGTGGTTTCATCTCCCCCTAGACAATTAATTCCCCATCCAAGCTTGAGGAATACGAAGGAAGTAAGGATTAAGAATTGTATATAGTCGATACTAAATTGTGTTATGAATTGAACTAAATGTGGATTATTCTATGATGATTTGCTCTCATTGTTTATGTTATCTACTATTGTTCTCATTATGGATTATTCTATTATAGATGAGTTTAATATGAATGATAGATGAATTTTATATGAATGATGCTAGGAACTAAATATTATCTTAATTTATTGATCTTTAGTATCTTTAATGTCCCTTTCTAGCAATCTTATTGTATGCAAATAAATAAAATAGGAATATCCTAATAGGGGACATTACAAGTGGTATTGGAGGACCATTCCTCCCAACCTAAGGAACTAAAGTAGTGAATGCAAGCTTATAAAAGGAAGAAAGCTACATCCACCAAAAGTGAACAAATGACCAATGAAATGAGAGCTTTCATGGAACAAACCAACCAAATTCTCATGAGCGAAAGTGAAAGAATGGAGAAAACAAACCAAGCACTTCTCCAAACCTTGCAAAACATGGGAAATTCCATCAATAATCTTTAAAATGGGAAAGACATAAGTTCAAATCATTCATAAATCCATAATGGATCTTTTACATCTAGGGTACCCAAACCCCCTTTCCTACCTAGGGAATGCATATCAAGAGAGAAAGAAGAAACTAATCCACACACAAACAGCACTAAAGGAATTGCTAGAGCTTATGTTGATCTTGACCCTTAGTTGAGGGAACTTAAAACATTTAGGGAATTTTGTGAAGCCAGGAGACAAGAGATACCTAGGAATGAAAAGAGGCATCTAAATAAAGACTTGAAACATAAGATCAATAAAATAACTCTTCCAAACATTGATGGAACAAATAAAATCACGACCCATGCATGATTGCAAAAGTTGAATACCCATTTCACCTTTAGTCCAATGACTGAAGAAGATGCTATCCAATTTGCTATCCTAGATTTGGAAGGATTGGCGTACGAATGGTGGCATCACACAATCCACACCCAAGGGAACCAAAGGATAACATCCTATGAAAAATTCTCACAAAAACTTATTAAAAGGTTTGATACTTGAAACATCCCCAAGAAGATTTTAAAAAACTAACTCAACTAAAACAACAAGGAACAATAGAGGGATATAGAGGGATATATACATGAATTCAAAAAAATTTCAATACAAGTTACAAACATTGATGAAGATAGGATTACCTACCTATTTGTGGATGGATTAAAAGATTCACTTAGAGGATTAGTGAGTGCCCTTAATCCAATAATTCTTGAAGATGCAATTGAAAAAGCCTCGATGCTAGAGACATCAACAACAAGTAACAAATCCTCAAACAACCACAACAAACCTTTCCACAAAGAGGAAGGATTTCATAAGACCTCCTCTTCCAAAGAAGAACGAGATAAGATCAAGAAAAAGAACTTATGTTTCAAATGCAAGGAACCTTGGGCTCATGGAAAAACTTGTAAAGGGGAATCTAAAAAGGAAAAATTGTTCTACTGCTATAAGGAAAAATTTGAACTAGGACACATATGTGACAAGAGAGGTTGAGCCCAAAGGATAGAGGCAGCCATAGATAAAGAAACAGAGGAAAATGCCAACAAGAAAGCTAGGATGACGAGCATGTGACCTTAGCCACAATCAATCAAACCTCCACTTAATGATGAAGGCCAACTAATCTTGGAACCCAAAGAAGTATTCAACATAAGGGAGAAGAGGTTCTTGATCATCCAAATCTTAGATTGCTTGAGGACAAGCAATCTTGGATGGGATAGACTGTCATGTCCTGATGTTAAGGCATTGTTTAAATTAATGATTTAAAACAATCATGATAAATGATGAAATTGCTTTCTTGAAATATGGTGTTTGTAGTATCCCTTCCATTGTCAATTTGAATGATAATTGTGCATATATTACAAAACATATATAATATATAATATAAATATTAATAAAAAAATATTATGATATAAATATTTTAATGTAATTAAAACCTATTATATATTCTTAATTAACACGATAGATATTATTATGTTGAATGGAATAAATATGAATATAAGTAAATATAAATATCAACATAATATATATATATATATATATATATATATATATATATATATATATATATATATAATACTGCAATCGTTAGATACCATATGATGGTATGTATTCCCAACGATTGGCAGTAATCGGTTCACAAAAGAGGTGTGACTCACATCACAAGGCAGCACCTGTAAGGATGTGATCTCCAAGTTGGAAAGCTAGACATAACTTTTTATTAAGGAAAGGATCTCTTAAGATGTTTAAAAAGGGAACTCCATCATTGAAAGGCAGTGAAAAAGAGGAGAAAACATCTGATTCATATACATATTAGAAAAGAATACTTCTGAGTTGGAAAATACACTTGGAAGCTAATCTAAATATATTTACATAGTAGTATGTACTGGACTAAAGATAGCATAGAAGGAAAGAATTAAAATCTTAAGAGTTATTATTATTATTTGTAACCGAGGATAGGCTTAGTTCTGTTAGGGAGAGGCAGAGTAATTCCATCTATCAAGGTGGTTTCATCGCACCCTAGACAGGTAACTCCCCATCCAAGGTTGAGGAATAGGAAGGAAGAAGGATTAAGACTTGAACATAGTTGATATTGAATTGTGCTATGAATTAAACTAAATGGGGATTATGCTATGATGATTTGCTCTCATTGTTTATGTTATGTAGTATTGTTCTGATTGTGAATTATGCTATTATAGATGAGTTTAATATGAATGATAGATGAATTTTATATGAATGATGCTAGGAACTAAATATTATCTTAATTTATTGATCTTTAGTATCTTTAATGTCCCCTTCTAGTGATCTTATTGTATGCAAGTAAAGAAAACAGGAATATCCTAAAAGCGGACATTACACCTCTAGTGTTGCAAGTAGGTAGGCACCCGATCCATAGTTAGCTATAATGACAAAAGGTCCTTGCCAATTTGGTTCAAATTTTCCCTTTTTATTGCATTCTTGTAGATTTTGTTGATTCTCTTTGAGGACAAGGTCACCAATTTCAAAATGGTGGGTCTTGAATTTCTTGTTGAAACTTCATCGAAGGTGGTTTTGATATGCTTGAAGATGGTTTAGGGCATGAAGACACCTCTCATCTAGGAGTTCTAATTCCTATAACCTTGACGTATGATACTCCTCTTCATTCGTGTGGTTCTGTAGTGAAATCTGTAGAGAAGGGAGATCAACCTCAAATGGTAAGATGGCTTTAGAACCAAAGATAAGTGAATATGGAGTGGACGTAGTAGGTTTGCAAATATTGGTATGGTATGCCCATAAGGATGGATTTAATTGTAGATGCTAGTCACGACCAGCGTCAATGATAGTCTTTTTATAAGATTTTTAGGATGGTTTTATTTGACGCCTCAACTTGGCCATTACTTTAATGTGCCAAAAGGTGAAGTATAAATTTGCATATGAAGACAAATTAAATAAAATAAAATAAACATCACTTATACCTTACTTTGCAAGGAGATTTTACCTCATCAATCGAGCATATTGAAGTGCAGCTGAACTCTAATGGATATGTGGATTTCTCAGCTCAATAGCATAACTTTGATAACTGAAAATAGATGAATTAAGTGTAGTAGTACAAGTTTACAAAAAATGAGAGATGATGCTTTGGTCTGGAAGAATTTTTGTTTATCGATTTCTAAAAATAAAGATCAATAGTGGATAATGATTGGAGAGACCAGTGGTTAAAATTGAATACAAGAATTAAATAGATGAGAGAGTGAAAAGTGTCCTCATCCCATCATGAATTAGGGGAGTTAACAAGCTTGATTGGTGAGTTGACTGAATTGATTGATTTATTATCTAAATTGATTGATCAGTCAACCGATTTGATTGAATTGTTAACAAATTTGATTAAGAGTATTTAATGGAGTGATGAGAGAGAATCATGGTGAAACAAGAGTGAATTATGGTGAGAGGAAATTATGGAGGAAAATTAAAATATTTAATTATTTAATTTTTGGTGCACATGAATAATGTTGGAAAATAAATAAAATATTAATTTTATTTATTTGTGGGGGAGAAAATAGAAATTAATTAAATAATTGTAAAATTATTTAATTAATGCAAGGAAATGGAAAACTTAACTTAATTAAATAATTAATTATTATTTAATTAATGTAGAAGAGTAAGGTAGAGTGATTTTCATAACAATAGATGAAATTAATCAAATAATTAAGAATTATTTAATTAATGTGAAGGTATGGTAGATGAATAACTAAGTTGGGAAGTGAGATTGATTTTAGGTGTCTACAATAGATACCAAGGTGTTGAAAACAAAGTGTTTGATAAAAACTTTCATAGTTGTGAAAGCCTCACCAAATATAGATTTTTCAAAAACTAGCCCTATAAGAGTGACACAATGGAAGCATGGTGAAGAGTTCTTGAGATTGATTTGGGATCCTAGTATTTGAAGAGAGTTTAGTTGGAAGGTGTCAGAGGATTGGATCAACATTACATGAGGGCAAACAATTTCAAGGAGAGTGAATTGTAATGTCCGCTTTTTGAAGATCTCAAGCAAGGAGGCTAAAAGGCTCATTCCTAATTATTCCTCATGGGCTAAATGCAAAAGTTAGAAAATAATTTAATAATATTGTTTTAAGCTAAGTCCTTAAGACACATGAAAAGGGGACAACTTACAAGTTATTATTAAAAGTAACTTTAAGAACTCCTAGAAATATTCCAATATCGAAATTAAGGAGTTATTATTTATGTAGAAATTCTTGATCATGAAATAGATAACAAGCACATGAATCATAATGAAATCAACTAGTAGTTTTGGCTACTTGGGCAAGTATAAACAAGAGATGTCAAGGTACCCAATCTCTATGAAAAGAGGATAGTGATTCCTCTATCATGGAGTTGTGGTGAGTAACCTCCCACAAACATAGCATGAGCTGTTGAAGCGAGTCGACACTTCTCAAAACAACTCTAACTACTTTGACAGTTTCAAATAGACATGTGACAAGTCACCTAAGTAGGGTTAACTCCTATTGTGTACACCTAGATGATTAAGGTATACACTAACACCCCCCCTTAAGCATAGCTTAGGTGAGTATCATGAAAAATGGGTCCCGACTATAAAACCTGGTGAGGTACCCATGTACAATGCAAAAGAAAAATGAGTTCTATCCATGAAGTCTGATAAGCTACTCAAGTACAATGCAATCTCTCATAAATGGAGAAAGATAGAAAACCTAGTGGGGAAAAATATCCTCCAAAAGAGAGAAGAAAGAAAGGCTAGAAAGCCACCCCAAAAGATGATGCCGATATCGATGTAGACCACATGCCAAGAAGAGCTCATAGATGAATGAACTTTCTCTTAGTAAAGGGTTTGGTGAAAATGTCAACAACCTATTCTAAAGACTAAAAAAAGACTAAGTCGGTGATCCGACCATGAATAAGCTCTCGAATATAATGCATATGAATCTCTATGTGTTTGGTTCACTGATGTTGAACTGAATTCCTGCATATTTGTATAATACTCTGGTTATCACAAAAGATAACTGTAGGCTACCTGAAAGGAATACCAAACTCAAAAAGAATGCCTTGAATCCAAATGGCCTCAGTAGCTAAGTTAACAACTCCCCTGAACTCTTCCTTTGTAAAAGATATAGTAATAGCATTCTGCTTCTTGCTAGACCAATTGATAGGAACTGAACCAAGTGAAAAGCTGTAAACGGAAGTGGACTTGTGATACTCAATATCACCAGCCCAATCTGAATCTCTAAAACCAACCAAGTCAACTAATGAACCAACTCTGTAGTTAATCCCAAACCCAAGTGTACAATGAAGGTAGTGGAGGATCCTCTTAGTTTCTTTCCAATGCAACTCATGAGGTTCCTACATATATCTAGAAACCATGCCAACTGCATATGATATGTTTGGCCTAGTATGAGTCAAGTATATAAGACTATCTACAAGTTGTCGATACAATATAGCAACAATCAAAGGTGTAGGGCAAGAAGTCTCAAGCTACAAGTAGTCATGTGAAAACGTGCAAGTGAATCAAGAGTATAATTAGGTTGAGCAAGAGTAATCCTTGAATCTGACTGTGAGATCTCAATACTAAGGAAGTAGTGCAATAAACCCAAGTCTATCATCTCAAATCTGTCCTGAAGTGTTGACTTCACTATTGCAATGGCAGATGAAGTACTCCCAATATTCAAAAGATCATCAACATATAGAACTAGTATCAAAAGTGAATCATCTAGCTGCAAGAGATACACATTAGGATCTGAATGACATTTAATAAATCCTAAAGATAGAATGTAAGAATCCATCTTGGCATACCAATCCCTAGTGGCTTGTTTGAGAACATAGATAGATTTCCTTAGTCTACACACTAAGGATGAATCTTGAACATACCCTGATGGTTGTTCCAAGTAAATATCCTCCTCAAGGTCTCCATGAAGAAATACACTCTTCACATCTATCTGATGTACATCCCATCCATGTGTTGTAACTATAGCTAATGTGAGTTAAATCGAAGTCATCTTAGCTACTGGTGCAAAAATTTATGTATATTCAATGCCCGCAACTTGTGAAAAACCTTTGGCAACCAAACGTGATTTGTACTTATCAATTGACCCATCTACTGTAAATTTAGTTTGATATATCCATCTACATCAAAATGTCTTCCTTCCCTTAGGAAGAGAACTCAAATCCCAAGTGTGAGTTCTAATCAAGAAATCATATTCCTCATCCATAGCAATATCCCACTCAGGTATACCTGATGCTTCTTTAAATATCTGTGGATCAGACACTAAAGCAAATAAGGCATGTGATCCCCCTTGAAAGTCTATCTGAATCTATCCGTCATCTACTGAAACCTGTACCCATGAATCTACTATATGAAGTGAGCATAGAGTTCTAGATGTGGGTGAGTCAATTGTAGAAATATCAAATTCTAATGCAATCCCTAAACTTGATGAAGATGAATAATCATTATTATCATCACTGTGAGAACTAGAAGTAGAAGAAGAACTATTTACTACACTAGGAATCTATTGCAAATGATCTGAATCATTAGAGGTATTATCATGATCTAGAGAATCCATAATATGATGAGGAATGCCAAGTACAATTTCAAGAGGTGTTTCTTGAAACTTAACACTTCTCTCAATGAACAACTCATGCGTGGTTGGGTGAAATAGGCAATAGCCTTTTACACCATCTAGATATCCAACAAAGATGCAAGGTTTGGATTGTGGATCCATAGCCTTGCAATGTTCTTTAGGAATGTGTGCCATAGCTGGAGAGCCAAAGACTCTAAAATGATCAACTATTGGTTTCCATCCTTTCCAAGCTTCAAAGGGAGTGATACCCTTCAAGACTTTATGAGGAACTCTATTCGGAATGTAACATGCACAATTGATTGCTTTAGCCTAGTAAGATGGTGTTAAGCCTTTAGAATTAATCATACCATTTGCCATCTCTTTAAAAATCTATTTTTGTATTCAACAACTTCATTTTGTTGGGGGGTATATGGAACCGTGCATTGTAAATCTATCCCCTCAGTTATGTAAAATTGCTCAAAATGGTTATTGACATACTCTCTAGCATTATCAATTCGAATAACTTTGATGACTTTCCCTAACTCTTTTTTAGCTAGAGCTTTGAAATCTTGAAAAGATTCAAACACTTCTAATTTTTACCCAAGGAAGTAGACCCATGTAAAACATGAGAAATCATCAATAAAGGTGAGAACATATCTAGCCTTTGTAAAAGATGGATGGGGAAAAGCCCATGAAACATCACTATATGAACAAGTTCCAAGACTTGTTTTTCCCTCCATGATTTTTCTTTGTCAAACTTTGTTTCAGGATGTTTACTAAGTGCGTGCAACCTTCACAAAGTCCTTTACAAAACTTAACTTTTGGTAATCCATTAACCATATTTTGTTAACATATTTTTGTTCAAGATAGTGGTAGTTAATGTGGCCAAACTGCTCATGCCATAGTTTGCTAACTTCATCTGAATGAGTTAGTAGTGCCTTTGGGGAAATATCAGTGGCAAAATTGGAGAAGGTATATAATTTGGACCGGTGATTTGCCTTCCCTATAGCAACCAAATTGTTACTTTGCAATTCTCTTATCTCAAATAATTTGGAGAGAAATGTACTCTCATGCGCTTCCTTAAGTGAGTTATTTGATACACTGAAAGGAGATTATTTTGAAGGTACACTTAGAACATTTGAAAATTTTCCTCCTTCAACTTCAATAGACCCTCTCCCTTTCACCAATGTTGGAGTATCATCACCTAAGGTAATTGAAGTCATTCTAGATGGCTCTAAGGATGAAAAAACAACCTGAGAAGAACCCATATGATGGGTAGCACTAGAATCTATAATCCATGATAGAGATGAAGATGTAGTAGAAACTAACACCTTGCCTTTTAATTTCTCTTTGTCCTTAATATTATCTTAAGTTGATGAAGATTCTTTGATAGAATCAGATAACCCCATATTATTCTTTTTTAGAATATCAGAGAGATGTTCAATTTGCTTCTTCATGCATTAATGTTCATCATGCCCAAGTTTTTTACAAAAGGCACAAGTAAGTTTCTCAGTAATTTTCTTACTTTGATGAGAAAAGTTATCCTTTTTGAATTTATCAATTTTATCATCTTTCTTACCATCCTTGTCCTTTTTAGTGTTCTTTTTCTTTCCTTTTGAAGTTTGAGGCTTATCATTCCCTGCAAGTAGGGCTTGAGGTTTAGTAGACTTCAAAGAACCCATCTGATTTAACTTTTCTTACTCCCTTGTGAGATTAGAAATAAAGCTATCAAGTGTGGGCATTTTCCAAGATGCTCCAAGAGTACTTTTAGTAGAATAGAAAGTTGAGACAAACACAAAAAATTCTAGACCTAGTTTGGAAAGTACAGAAATGATTAATTGATCATATTTCTTGTCTTTGATTCCACAATCTTTTAACTGCAACTTTAAATATTAAAATTTTGTGAATAATTCTTCTAAAGTTGAGAAACTTCTAGGACTAAGACCTAAGAGTTGATTTTCCAATTCATGAATTCTAAGTTCATCAATTTTCCCAAATAGTTTGTTTAGAGCATCCCAAACTTTGTTGGGTGTATGCAAGTTCTCAACATGAAATAACAATTCAGAAGATAGATTTAAATATAGAAAACCAAATGCTTGGTCACACTTATTGAAAAAAATTTCTTTCTCTTTAGTTGCATTAGGTTATTTTTCTATTCCCATAGTTATCCTAAATAAACCTTTGTTTTTTAGCACAAGACTTACTTTTATCTTCCAATCATGATAATTGAAAGGAGTAAGGGGTTGTATAGGAACATTAGACTCCGTGATGCTAAGACTTAGATAATTGTGTTGTAGAAATGTAGAAAAGAAAAGCAAAGAAATGCATGTGAAGAAGTGAAAGGAAACACAACCCACAAAAAAGCACTTCTCAAGGAAGTGTGAAAGATGAACACACAAGACCCCCATGATTATGTATTCCCCCCCAAATTTGGCACTTTATAGAAGGAGTTCTTTGTAAGTCACCCAAAAGAGGCATAAACTGACACTTTATAAGATGGGTGCGATTTTATACTCTTTGGATTTGTGACAAAAGAAAAAGTACTTTTGTAAAAAGAATCACTCAATTTTGAGTGAAGGAACAAAAGTTATTTGACTTGTAACTTTTTGCAATTTACAAAAAAATCCCTCCTTTGCAAAAAAAATTTAGATTTTGAGAAGAATGATTTTGCATAGAATGTGAGAGAGAAAAAAATAGCTAGGAGAGATTTTATCCCCCTTGGGCTGTGTGCGGCCAAGGGCTAAAACCCCATATGACCAGTGGCTAAAGATTTGGATGGTCCCCCTTGCTGACATCACAACACCCCTAGTTTCTTATGTCATCATTTTTGACATTTTCAACCATGAATAGTGCACTGATTGGCTCCAAAATCTTGACGCCCATCATTATTGGTTTGTTGTTTCAAATGAGGGCGACCAAGGGGCACTATGGTAGTCGTATTGAGGCCGAACAATGTTGATCTGAGCACCTGTTTTCTATGTGTGGGAGGGTGTTGGTGAGATCTACCTAGTTATGCCCTGTGTGGGTGTCGAATAGCTTCTGTTGTAGGCCCTTTGAGGGAATTTGAGACCTCCTCTTGTAGGCCCTTTGAAGGGCGTCTAAGACATAGAGTCACAGATCCTTTGTGGACTACAATGACATTCACATCGCCCTTTACAATAGGTAACTTGTTGCACCTTGAATGGGCAATTTCTGCCTACAACACGTCCTTCTGAAGCCAAGACAAATGTACACACAGTTAACAAAAAAAAAAGAAACAACACTCACATAACTAGAGCTAGATGTGATTCCTGCCAAATGGGGATGAAGTGCATAGCAAAAAAAATGACGGCCTGAAACTATTCCAAACTGCTCTGATACCATGTAGAAATTCCTGATCATGAAATAAAAAACAAGCACATGAATCACAATGAAATCGACCAATAGTATTGGCTACTTAGGTAAATATAAAAAAGAGATGTCAAGGTACCTGATCTCAATTAAAAGAGGATAGGACTCATGTATCATGGATTTGTGGCGAGTAACCTCCCACAAACATAGTGTGAGGTGTCGAAGGAAGTTGACACTTCTCAAAACAACTCTAACTACTTTGACACTTTCAAATAGACATGTGCCAAGTTGCCTAAGTAGGCTTAACTCCTATTGTGTATGCCTAGATGATTAAGGTATACACTAACAATTTAGTTTAGCCAAAATATAAAAAAGGTATATTTTCGAGGGAAAAGTGAGGAATTGAAAAGAAATCTTCTTAAAGGCAAAAGGTGAGGAGCCAAAGTCTATAAAAGAATGACAAGGGATCAAAGGAAGGGATGTTAGGTTTTCCATATTTTTTGAGCCTTATGTCCAACATGCAATTTGAGGACAAAAAACCCTTGTGATTGAGGAGATTGGAGGACGAAAACCCTTTAGGTTTCCAACAAAACTTCAAGACATAAACCTCTAGGTTATTTGGGCAATCTTATTAACAGATTGTATGAGAGCTTCATGTCATCAAGGAATTGCAGCATTTTGTGATCATTTTGGATGGACAACTAGGGTAGAAAGGAGTGCCAATATTGTAGCATAAATCACTACATAGTCTAGGTGATTAAACTTAGCCATTGAGAAATTTAAATCTACATACATTGAGGTTAGGGTTTGCTAATATGTTAATTTGATTTTCAGCAATTGGAGCTACAACTTACATTGTATATTTTGGTCATATTTAAGTATGTAATAAATACAAATTTCTCAGTGTTAAATTTGATTTAAGGAATAATTATTTTTTCTATAATTTTGGACTAAATTCAACAATAAATCAATAAGGCTTTCATATTGATACTTTATTGTGATCTCTTAGTGCAAATCATTGCAAGTTGTGCTAGGGTTTGATGTATGTTGCAAAAATAAACATTTATTTTTAAAGGGGATATGGGTTAGGTTTAGACCATTAAGGAACAAGGACTTAGAATTAGATTAGGTATAGGTCATATGCCAACAAATCTATAAATAGGATAGATATTTCTCATGCATGTTCATGATCAATGGATATTAGTTGAGAAAACCCTAAAAACAACCTTCAAACATAGACATCACATAAGCAATGGTTACTCTCACAATTTTTCTAGTTTTATTAGAATTGTGACATGCATTAAAGAGAATAACAAAGTAATATGAAGATTCAAGAAGGAATAACACAATTGAAACATAAGATATAGCTAAAGAAACCCTAAAATTGGGATAAAAGTCTTTTAAGAGTGAGAAAAGATCACCATGTCTCTATCATTCAATCACTTACAAGTGATACAAGGCTTCAAAGTGCATATGTAACATGTATTAGGGAATATATACATATATTTATGATACACATGATTTTGGAGGGATTCAAAATAGCCACATATGATTTTGAAAGGTGTGAAATATGGTTTATTTTTTAAATCTAGAATTTTTATTTGTTTCTAGGGTTTTAGTTTCATTTTTAGGGTTTTAGTTTCATTTCTAAGGTTTTAGTTTCATTTCTAGGGTTTTAATTTCATTTTTAGGGTTTTATTTTGGGCTTTTTAGGGTTTTAGTATGATTTTTATGGTTTTAGTTTGGTTTTAAATTTGGTTTTAGTTTATTTATAAGCTTTTGGTTTAACTTTTAAAAAAATTTACATTTGTAAATAAATTTATTTAAACAAAAATTAAACAATATAACTATGAATTACAATTTTATTCAAAAAATAAAAATAAAAAAGGAAAGAATTTTACCTGCAATTCAATAGTTGGCGGACATGTTTTGTGGGGTCTGGGCTCTAGGCGAAAGGGTTTCTGATGACTCAAATTTGGGCGAAAATGACATTTCACTTGTTCTTCTTTTATATTCAAAGTTTCACCTATAACCATGTTGTTCGTTAAGCTATTGATTGTAACCTTTCCACCCAGAAACTATTGTCCATGTTTGCACCACGTATGCACCAAGTTTATCTAGGTGGAACTGTGTCAGTCAACTACCGATTGACAAGAAACCTTCCGCTTGGAACTATTTAATTGGTTGAAAGTGTGACACAACTCTAAAATTTTAACCATTTACAAAGTCTCAATCTACAAATTACTAACAACATACATGAATGTATTTAGTGTCTGTACAATGTATTCTTAACCTCAAGTAACCTTGACACATTCACACAAACTCATTTATATAGACCTATCCATGGGAATACCAACCATCCAACTATATTACTAACTTGTAGAATACCAAGAGTCATATAATCATATTATGTACATATGTGAAATCAACATATTGCACTTACCACCAAGTATGATGTCTCCATGTGGACAAGCTCCTTGTAAAATTTATTACTACCACACTCTATGAAACAATAGGTACATCCTTTACAGTGTTGGTATCAATATGTTTCCTATACAACCACCACTACTTAGTTTTTTCTTGTGGTAGCACATACAACCATAAATTCACTCTAAATTTCTTGTGGTACCCTATGTCATCTTCCAAGAAATTATCCATCCCTCAGTTCATACCACCTGTTCACCATTTTTTTCCACAAGTTCTCCTCCATCATTGATCATGTTCTAGCAAGTACTAAACACCTATGAAATTGTGACTTCTTCATCTAGATGGCTTGTGGTTGTTTTCATAACACCACCACCTATGGAACAACATATATGATGTACTACAAGACCTCCAACATTATTATTATATGTAAATCACCATGTTCACTATACCACAATACTTGAAAACTCACCATATTCCATCATATTTCACTGCAATGAAGATTATAGATAAATTTTCTTACCAAGACTTACCAAGTTAATATCACCTAGTCCCAACATTATCCCACCTGATATTTAGCATAGGAGAGTGTGTAGTCTAGCAAACCAAGAAGTTAACCTCATGCTTGAGTGTGGGACAAACCCATTTTATCTCTTCACTAGATGAACTTGGCAGCACTTACAATTTTTGTTAAATAATCTATAGTGTTTCCCTGAGTGTCAATTTTCTCCATTGGGACTTTCCTGTCCTCAACCATCTTCCTCACAAAATGATATTTCACATCAATATGATTTTTTATAGCATGGTAAACAATATTCCTATCAAAATAAATTATACTCTATGAATCACATTTCAACACTATTTGACTCCTAAATCCAATACTATTACTTGACCTCTTCAACCATACCACTTACAATATAATGTATTACAACTATATATTTTAATTTAGTAGTTGAAAAGGAAACCATAAGCAACCTCTTGCTCCTATAACATACTACTCCTCTAAATAGAATAAACACATATCTACTTGTAGACATCCAATTATAGGGATCTCCGACCCAAATCTAATAAACAAATCTATGTACACTAAATAGTCTACTCATATCATTAGTATTATGACAAATCAAGTGTAATATTCTAGAGTTCTCTTCAAGTACCCAAACACCCTTTTCACATGTTTCTAATGTTCTTTGTACCAAGTTGTGCCATGAACAAACTTAGAACTCCCACTACTTGGGCAATGTGTAGTCTTGTGTAGATCATTGCATACATGAGACTTCCTACCACGCTCACATAAGGAACCTTCCTTGTGTCCTCTAAATCCTCTATAGATTTAGGACATCGTTCCATACTCATCTCTGTGCCAACTAGTAGAGGTGAACTTATTGCCTTATTGTCCTGCATTCCAAAGCTTCAAAAGACTATCTCAAGATACTTCCTCTAGTTTAACCATAGTTTCCTTTTAGTCCTATCTAGGCTATATATCTCCATATTGATAATGTATCTAGTCGTTCGTAAGTATTTAATTCAAACTTATTAACCAACTAAGTTTTAAGCTCCTAAATTAATGCTTTATTATCTCCAATTCAATAAGTATATCATCAACATCAAAACAATAATTAGGATATGATCATTTACCTTTTTGAAGTATGCACCATGATCAACATCACTTCTTCCAAAACCCAATTCTAGCACATGTGTGTCAAACTTTATCTTCCACATCTATGGGGACTGCCTTAATCCCTACAGAGACCTATTCATCTTACAAACTAGTTTCTCTGTATGTTTCACCTTGTATTATTCAAGTTGTTCCATGAAAATTTCCTCCTCTAAGTCTCCATTTAAGAATGTTGTCTTGACATCCATGTACTCAATCTCGAAATCAAGTGTTGTAGTAATAGACAACAACATTCTAATAGAACTCAACTTATAAATAGGGGAAAAGATCTCACTAAAGTCTATTCCTTTAGCCTAGGAATTATAACACTTTACCACTAATCATGCCTTGTACTTCTGTGATATCCCTTTTTCTATTTATTTTTCTATAGGAAAAATAATTGTAATAAAATAATATTAATAAGTTGGTCCTCATTTTGTTTTATATTAGTAAGGAAAACTTATTTATTATTACTTTAGGTAGATAGCGGGCCACTTAAACAGGCAATTATGGCCATATCTTAAAGGAGTGTAATTACAATTCTAAATTAGAAGAGAATATTTGGGTGTGGGGGAGAAAAGAATGGAAGCAACAAATCTATTTAAGAGAGGAAAAAGATGAAGAAGCTTATCTAGATTTGATATTTTGTAATTTCTCTTGTGAATTTTGTGCCTATGTGCTAAATTTTTACATGAGGGACAAAAACGCCAACAATTGCTAGATGAACGAAAACCTAGAAGACCATTGAAGCTAAGGGCAAAAACCCTCTGCCTTCAATAGAGTGGTTCCATCCAAGGATCCATAATGAGCTAAATGTTTGTGTTTTTAGTATGCTTTAGTTTGGAGGTTTAACTATATTTTTAGATTTTGAGTATTTTGGTGAGGATTGCTTCAGTGTAGAAACTTTAGTATTCTAGTTGAAGTGAATATCTATTAGATCGTTGCTTTAGCTTTCTTTCTGTTTTTTATTTCTATATCAATTGTATTGGGCAATACTCTTGTCTCATATTGTAATCTAGTGTTGTTAATTTTATCTACATTTAGTAATTGAGTTTATTGCAAATCATGGATTTCTATTATGGTTGTTCACATAGCTTAGGTGCTCCATTGTTGTTAAAATAATGGGAGAAATATACTTAACACCGCCATGCTCTAGCAAGTACTAAACACCTATGCGATTGCAAGTTCTTCATCCAAATGACTTGTAGTTGTTGTCCTAACACCACGGTATGTGGAATAACATACATGATGTACCATAAGACCTACGACATTATTATCATATGTAAACCTCCATGTGTGCTACACTGCAATACTTGAAAACTCATTGCATTCCACTGCATTCTAGCACAATGAAGATTGTAGATAAAATCTTCATACCAAGACTCGCCCATGTGATTATCGCGTAGTCTCAACATATAGAAATTGGAGTTTTACAATAGGACTATTAACTTTGTTTTATTTTGACTAAATTTAATCTTACAATATACCAACTATTTAAGCTCTTTTGTTAAAATAGGGATCATGTTGTTTATTTTTTAAGTATTTAATCTATAGAATATATGAAGTGGGTCCCTTTATAGTGTTGGCAAAAGGTTCTTTTAACATAATTTAAAAGAGAATATATTGTTTTTTCTAATATTTAATCCATATATATAGAGAGACGATCTTTTAGGAGGGATACGTTTGTTTCAATTGATAAGTTAAAAGATAGTTTATTCTTTTATAACAATACATTCACATGTTATTGTAACAAATTACATAAACTTTAAAGTGTAATTTGTCATTCCATTTTTTATTTTACTTTTTAAAATATAATATAGTATATTCTTTAATGTAAAATTAATATATTATACACTAATTCATTAATAATAATAATATCTTTAGAGATTGGAAAGCACTTTACTTAAATATTATGGACTTCAATTGTTGAATAGTCCACCAAAAGTGATAAATATTTGTTCTATTTTTATTGGCTAAAATTGACCTTTAACTGTTGAAGTGGATGTTATTAAAGAATAGCCATATGAAGGTGTTATAACGAGGGTAGGATACCCAGGCGAGGTTCCCGGTTGGTACAACCCGACCGATATTTATATATGATTGTAACAGGTGATTTGTATATGACTGGTGATTGTGAATCTAATGTGGGGACGTGATTAGAATCTCAGTCAAAACTGAACGCAAACTTACGCAGACGCGGACGGATTGTCATGAAATAAATAGGAGTCCAGAGTAAAGTCAAGCCATTGCAGCGTATGCACACGCGCACATAGAATTTATGTCACGCGCTTTCAGATTTTATAAGAGGAGGTCAACCGGGAAGTAAAATACACCAAATATTCATCAATTATGCAAACTGAAAATTTTAGTTTTCCTGCTAAATCTATAGACTGTTCAGATAACGGAGCACTTGCGTTAACCAGAAAACGTAAATCTGATGTTGCATTCGAAGGACCGAGTTGTTCTATTGAATCTGGCAAGAGAAAATTGCCAAGATTTGCAGAGGAATTGAGGAGGAATCGAATGAGATATCTTTGTGCAAAACTGCAATCTCTTATACCAATTACTCTCCTTAAGGTAATTAAAAATGGACTTTCATAAGGTTTACTCTGTTTCGATTGTGATTGTTTTTTAAATTTAAAAATATGGTAATATGACTGACTGTGTCGAACTCACTTGTATTTGGCAACGCAGATTGACAGGTGTGAGGTACTAAAGGAAGCCAGCAATTACATTCAAAAACTGCAGGATGAAATATACCAATTGAAGGGACACAGAGACAATCTCCTTGCAGAACAGAAACGTGGGGAAACAGTACAAGAAAGCAGAGAGCTTACTAAGGTGGACGTGGAGGTTTATGGAAGGGAGGTTATAATTAACATTTGTAGCAGCACAAGGGCGAGGTGCTTCTCCATGTTGATTGAGGAGGTTGAAAAACACGGCCTAGATGTGCATATGTCTCAGTTTTCAACAAGTGAATCCTTTGCATATCTCTACTTCCATGCCATGTTTAGAGAAGACGTCAGAAAGCATGACGCTGCCAAATTACAGACTTCTCTGCAAATGAGGCTACTTCTGGCCTATTAAATTATCACATCAGATAGATGGGTGCGCATTCCAGATGTTCTACTAAGAAAAAAAAAAGAACACCCACGAATTTTTTATGGTCCACGATGTTTCACGACTTAGCTTATAGGTGGTTCGTAACATATGGGACTACTTCATATTCCCACTGGTATTGAAAGAAACACCTAACTGTGCTTCAATACTATAGATTTGAAAATACAGGAAAGAAACTAACTTAGAATTTATATCACCAAATATCTACATGCAGATCAAGGAAGATGTAGCACGAATATTAATGTACAGTAGTTATAATCAATATGTCAATCTTAATGATTGTAATTAATGGAAAAAAAAGGTCATTGAGTCACTAATATATTACAAACTAATCTAAAACTATTAAAAAAGATAAAGTAGTTAAATCAAATTTTCAACAAATATTATTTAAATTGTTTTACTGATTACTATAATATCCCTGCTGATGCAGGAACTAATGAAGAACAAAGTGAATGTGTTTGTACAATGATTTCTCGTTTTAAATAGCTATTTAAGTCAAATAAATAAGTAATTGTCAATAAAGATCAAAGAGAATGTATGCGTACAATAATGTCTTTATTTGCAAGCGTGCTTGAGAATAGGATAAATGGTCGCTTAGCTATGGCCCAACGGCGAATGTGTGACACTCGCTGTAGTGGAGGTCCCTTTCTCATCCATTGATGTCCTTCACTATCTTGAATGAATCATGTCAAGGTGTTTGGTAGAAGGAATGGTTTATCTCTTAATTCAATGTATTTTTAATGGTCGATTCCCAATTCATTTTATCTCATTAAATGTTAAAATGATAAATACTCTAACTCAATTTTGAATGGTGAATAGAGGTCCACTCTACTCCTAGTTCTAGCATTCAATCCTAATACAAAAATGTCCAAAATGACCCAAAAATCTTGGCATAGAAAATGATGCCAAAAAATATGACATTTGTATCCAAAAATTAGGAAATCATGTTTCCAAAATGAGACATTTTGTCTTGCAAGATAGAATTGTTTCGTAAGGCTTTAATTTTAAAATTCACAATTTAACAATTTCACAATTCAAGCATTAAGCAAAAATCATATTCACTATTAATGGATGCTTCATTTTTTTTCAAATTTCAAAAGTCAAATTTTTTAAAAATCAAGAATACTCTTATGAGCCTATGAATCACAACAACACACTTTTCATATCACATAAGATTTTGAAGAAAATTTTCCAAAGTAATACCATTATATTGAAAATTCTAAAAAATAAATGCATACAACTAAATTAAATACACAATGATCATCTCTAAAATTCTTGCTCAATCACAACTTAGGAATTGGATTACCATATGGAACCACCTAGTGTGGGCATGGTCAAAAAAAGAATTCAACAAGCATGTGCATAATTTGAATGGAGGAGCACCATTGCTTTTCCAAGCAAACCTCAAGAAAAATTGGAGATCTTCCTTGCACCCACACAAGCAAACTTGCAATCTTTACCAAGATCCAATCTCACCAAACCTTTAGCAATCCTCAAGCATGTAATGTTCTATTTTTAATTAATTTAATTTTATGGACAAAATACCTATTCCTATATTTCCTGTGGCCTAAATTGTTAGAGAGATAAATTTAATTAAAATTTGATTATTTAGACCTAAATTAATTATGATTTCTCATTTTTTATAAAAGACACCAAGTAATTAATAAAATATTATTATTTTTGAGTATTTGCCCAAGGAGGGGCATGAGAATTCATGGAGAAGGGATATTGTAACTCCCAAATCATTTGGCATCTTCTTTTATGATATATTATATAGCGGTGTTATGATAAATTTTCTGATAACTCATAAATGAGGAGTTACAATTGCTTATTTTGGCAATGATGAGTTAGAAATTAATGGGGAATTACAAGAAGTTAACTTGGGAAGAGAATCTCCATTATGACATATTCTACTAGCACTTTCACCTTTAGAGGGTGCAATGGGTTCACCGAAGGAAATATATATTTTTATGCAAAAAAACTTTGAACCTTCATTTAAAATGCTAGTACTAAGGATGACATAGGTAATGAATGTTAGAATCTACAAAGATGAATAACCTAGAAAACTAATGCAAAAAATAGATTAATAAACTATGAAGCAAATGATATGAAATCAAAATAAGAGCATAGAGTTAGTCTCTGAGATAAATGAAAATGCTCATAAAGAAAAATAGCATTAAGAGGATGCAAAAGAAAAATATGCATAATATAGTGTACCCAAGACTAGCTAGGAGATGAGTATATATAAAATATGAGAGAGGGGAGAGGTGGTAAATAGAATCAATGGGAAGAGTCCACCACAATAGCCTAAAATAGGCAAGTGTAACTCCCATGGAAGATGTCAACACCTTGCACCCACTCACAGTAATACTCAATTAATTCTAAGAAAGCTTAAATATACGTGTAGAAAAAACCTAGGAATAGGAAATTAAATAACCAACTAAGAAAATAAAAACCTACACTAACACCCCCCTTAAGTGTAAATTAGGTGGGTGAAAAGATGGGTCCCAAAAAATGAACCCTAATGAGGCACCCATCTACATAAAACCCCCACAAAGAGAAGAAGCCATCTAGAAAAGAGAGAATAGCCCCCCAAATAGAGAGAGAAGAGACCCCACAAAGTAGAGAGAGTTAGGACTCTGAGTGAGAGGACTAAGAAGCCCCCAAAAGATGAAGATACTTTCTTTTTGTAAAGGGTTTGGTGAAGATATCGACAACCTTCTTAGAAGTCAGACAATAATGAAGGTTGATGATGTGGCCATGGATGAGCTCTCAGATGTACTACATGTGGACCTCAATAATTTTGGTTTGCCGATGATGGACTGGATTTCTTGAGATCTAGATGACACTCTAGTTGTCATAAAATATGACTAATGGTCATCTGATATGGATACCAAACTTAGTGAGAAGATTTTGAATACATATGGCCTTAGTGGCAACATTCACAACCCCTCGATACTTAGCCTTAGTAAAAGATAGAGCAATAGAAGACTACTTCTTGCTTGACCAACAAACAAGACATGAACCAAGTGCGAAGCTATAACTTGAAGTAGACTTGCAATCCTGAGAATCTCCCGCCCAATTTGAATCTCTCTAGCCCACTAAGTCAAGATCAATGTCTGATGTGTAGTGAATCCCAAAACTATGAGCACCCTAAATGTAGTGAAGTATCCTTCTTTCCAGTGCAACTCATGGGGCTCCTACATGAATTGAGAGACCATGTCTATAGCATATGAAATATCAAGTCTCGTATGAGTCAAATAAATGAGACTCCTAAAAAGCTGTTAGTACAAAGTGCCATCAACAAATGGTGAAGAACACTGAGCCTCAAGTTTGACTCCAGAAAGGAAGGGAGTTGGAGTAGGCTTACAGTAAGCCATATGGAACCTCATGAGAAAATCTATAGCATACTTAGGCTGTGTTATGATGATCCTAGAAGCAGACTGGAAGATCTCAATCCTGAGAAAGTAATGCAATAAGCCAAAGTCAGTCATCAAAAACCTGTCATGAAGGAGAATTTTGACTACCCAAATGGCAGATGAAGAAATCCCTATAATCAACAAATCATAAACATATAGGACAAGAAATATGAGTGAATCATCCTACTGCAAAATATAGACATTAGGATCAGAATGGCACCTGTAGACACCCAAAATTGGCCCATTTCATTATTTATGTATGAAACTCATATTGCATAGCATACCTTCATGTTGTCTAACATACTTATATTTCATTTGCCTCTTCATATCCTTAATTAATTAAATAAATTTTATTTATTTAATTAATTTTCATTATTCTTCCATCTACCATCGAATATCTACCATCAAAGGATTAAATAATTTTATATTATTTAATTATTCTATATTTTCTTCTAATAAAAAAAAATCATTTATTTTATTTATTTATTCACCATGTCCACAAATTAAATATATTTTTAATTTATTTAATTTATATTATCTTCCATCCTTATCATTTTCTTCTAAAATCGTGCAAGTGGCCCCCCTTGTCCATAAAATAGAAAAATCAGATATGGGAAGATTTAATAAATTAGAAAAAAATCAACTATCCTCATCACTTAAATCTCAAAATAGAAAAAGCATTCTATCTTGAGAAGGAATCTTATCCTCATCAATAACCCACCTAAGTTTTCTAAATAAAATGCCTTTTATGGACACTTGGCATGTTCATGTTCATCCTCTTCTCTCATTGATCCTCATCTATTTATTTCTTCTTTTATGCTCCATCGTTGATTAAAAAATCAGCACTTGCCTATAAATATGGCCTCTCATAAGCCATTTGGTAGGCATTGAGTTTTACATCCTTATGTTGTTGAAATCATATCAGAACCTTTGCATCATTCATCTTCTCATCTTTCATCATTTATTTTCATCTATCTTCCTCCATTAATCTTAATTAAATGTTATGTTGTGACTACAAGAAACCAACAATCCAATCATTCGAGCAAATCAATCTGAGGTATTCGAAAAGGTTTGGATTAATGTATTGCATTTAATTTGTTTTATCTTTATTTGTCCAAATTTTCTCATATTCAACTCTTTAAAAACCCCAATCAACCATTTTGCAGGTTAATGAAATCAACTATTTTGCCCTTGCCAACTGCAGTTCAAGTTCCTTGTCGACCTGCTCCTCTTAGCTGACCTATGTGAGCATACTTTGTCTTAAACCCCTTTTTAGTCCTGACTCCTTTATCTCTCTCAATGGCTCCAAATGCGATCCTCCAAGACTTCAAAATCCCTCCTCTCGATCACCAAACCCTAACCTCCAGCTCACCACTTTGTCGCCGCCCTTGACAATCTCTTGTTTGGTCCTTGGGAGCTTTGACTTCCTCACTAACATCTCATAGTATCCTTATCTGCTAACCTACATAGTTTCCTTTACTGTGAACTTGCATATCCCACATCGTCTTGGAAACCCTTGTCACAAGAAGTCACTACAAATCGTTTGTTAGATCCATCATTCTTGTCGAAGAACCTTCCCTCTACCGACCATCATCAAAAACTTCAAACACCCCCGATCACCATGGCCTATCTTGCCATACTATCTGCATCTCCTCATCGCAGCCTTTTCTCCAAGTTCGATCGTTGGCTCTAAAACCTAATCCATCTCTGCTACCATCCCATCACAACGTATGCGCGAGTCAAGTGGTAGGTTGTAAATTGTAATTGTTATTTAGAATTTTATTGTAATAGTCACAGTTACAATCCACAATCCTCCTGTCGTTTCTTTTGGTCACAATTTATGTCCTTTTGGTCAGCGTCAAAACTAAAAAGTCGGCATTCAAAACTAAAAAGTCGACATTGAAAATTAAAAAGTTAGCTTTGAAGACTATTAAATCAGCAATGTAAACTATTTAGTCAGCATTTTAAACCTTAATATATGCCTTTAGATTTCGACTTGTCATTTTAGCGTTTTATATTATAAGTTTACATTATAGTCTCAACTTTAGGTTTGGGACTTTTAATCTTATATTTTAAAGGAGGAGTAGGGGTTTTGCTCCAAACTATCAAACATAAAAACTTCAAGCGCAAACACAAATTTGCCACCATGCACATGCCATCCTTTTTTTTTTGCAAAAAACATCAAAAAAATTCAAAAGAGTCAAACAGTCAAACAAGTCAAACTAGTCAACCCCTATCTTCTCATACATGTCAAAGGAGGCAATTTTTTTTCTTTTTGTCATAGCAGACGACATCAGATTTTTGCAAATGAAAACTCATTGGAAATATGAGAACATGAAATTTATAGTGGTGTCAACAGTTTTAGGTAATTTCAACATTTCATCAGGTAATTTATCTGTTAAAGTTCAGCTTCCTTTAAAACTTTAATCGAGCATATCTTTTGCAAAACATCTCTTTTTTCAGCAAATGTTTTTTTAAAAGTGCATAAAATTTCATGTACTTTCTATTTTTGCAACATATTTCACTACATCAAGTCATTTATTACAGATTTTTAACAGATCATATCTTTTTGTCCTAACCCCCTGTTAGCTTGCAAGTTTGGTTCTCTTCTTATCTCAGCGACTTTCAGGGGTATCTAAAGAGCCAAAGAAGCATTGAAATCATCATACATAGCACATTTAAGGACAAAAATAAATCAGGTGCAATCAATCCATCTCTCATCTCTAAACATTTCTTGCCTTAACACTTCAATTTGGGCTTAACAATCAATCTTGTTTGCTATCACATCATTAAAATTGGGCTAAAATGAACAACTTTCTTCCTATACACTTGGATTTGGATCTAAAAAGAACCACTTCTTTCATCTATCTTCTTATCACACATTTCATTTCTAAAGGTTAATGAACAACTGCAATTTGTCAAACCTTATCTAGGTGGTCTGCTAGGGGATTTCATCACCCCTAGGGATGACCTCAACCACATGTTCTGGAAGGACATATCAAAGGTGGGGGAGAAAAAGCTATACCTCAATCTAACTACATAGTCATTGGGACAACCTTGTGGCCCCAGGTGATTCTGGAGACAAGGTGAAGTGGTATTCGCTTACACTTATGCCACATCCCTTCAACGGGCTAGTGTTCACAAATTTGTGCCCCTCATACCTTGTGTATATCAGGGACGCCCTTAGTTAACCTTTGTGTAGCCTATCTTAAGACCTATTGGCCATATCCTACTTGATTAATCATTCGGGCTTGTTGTTGTGTATTCAAGTCTGTGCTTAATGATAACATCTAATCTTGAAAGTAAAATTGATCATTGTGTTTGGTGCGTGTGTTCATCCATTTACATGTGAAATTTTGTGTTTGATATTGCCCAAGTCAAACTTCCAATAAACATTTACCACATCATCCTCTTTCTAATCCAATCAACATCATTTTCCACCATGTCAACATTAGAGGACCTAGCACATGAGATCATTCACATACTTCACCAGGCACCAAAACCTCTAGACCAACAAATCATTCAAATAACATGATCCCAAAACTACAAGCAAGCCAATCCCTACATATGCAACACCTCTTGACACAAATACAATGTACCTCTTGGCCACTTGTCAAATCCAATAGGCATGTCATCAACCAATGCTAAATCAATCCTATATACCACCTATATCATCACATCAAACCTATCCATACACCTATCATGTTACCCCCACACAAACTTATCCTATTTCTTCTAATCCCAATCATTATCCATATCAATCTATATCTCAACAATCATTATCCTATACAATCCCTCCACCACAACACCATCACAACTTCCAACACATTCAACCACAATCTCATGTATCACTTGTATCATCATGTCATGTCAATGCCATATCTACCCAACAATATTCACCTCAAACTTATCCAATTCCTTCTTCCAACATGCCTACACACTATCACCCAACACATTCATAAGGCCAAAAGGTGTTCTCACAAGAGGTACATACAAGCCAAAATGACCCTTTGTACATAAGTCAAAAATCATTAAGTCCATTTGTGGAGAGAGATCTAATATCCTTTGACGAGGGAGATACCTGTGTGTCACCTAATCCTACTCCAAGTGGCCCCTTGTACACAAGTCAAGAGTCCATAAATCAGCCTATGCTACAAGACTTAATATCCTTTGATGAGGAAGATACCAATCTAGGTCATGCACCCTATGAGCATCTTCCATCACCATCCAATCACATGCCAACACATGAGTCTACTAGTCCTATCTTGGCACCAGCATGTGATCCTAATCCTAAACCATCCAATCCTCCTATCCTTCCATCCTATCCTGATCCTAAACCATCCAATCCTTCTATTCCTCCATCCAATCCAAACCCTAATATGTCCAATCCATCCAATCCCATTATTCTTCCATCTAGCCCAAGTCTTAACCCATCTAATCCTAATCTAAACCATCCACTAAGTCCTAATCCTAAGCCTACAACACTGTCTACCCTTATCATCCATCCCCTATATTGTTCATCCACACATACCCTAATGAAGGATGTGATCCATTGGCTACTAGCTAGGTGTAACATCCAAGTTCTAAAAACATAGTAAAACCAAAAATTTACCATAGAGTAAATTAACAAGGTAAAAATGAGATAGAGAAAATTTTTCTTTTATTCAACATATAATCAAGTAACTACAATTACAAGATTTCATTTTACAAAATACAATAAACTATATTGTCTTTCTCAATTACAATGTTTACAAATGTAAATCAATTACATATACAAATTTTGGAATAAGTACTGCTTCTGAATATCTGACATCTTTATCACAACTCCTGGCATGTTTCCTGCTTGGAGAGAGAGAGAGAGTAGCTTTCTAGTGATTTACCTTCATCCACAGGCCGGCTGTCTCCCACACATCTTCAACATAGGAAGTGGCCCTACCCTTCATGAGGAATATAGACCTTAGGTGACCAGTGGTAATTTATCTTTCCTAAGTACATAGTGTTGTATTCTACTCAACTTTATCAACCATACAACCCTAGATACCCTCTAGCTAAGTATGATTTCCAATAGGATGAGCAATCCGAATACAATGAACTGACAATGCATGCAGAAAACAAATGCATTACTTTGGCCAAATTTTTTAATAATAATATCGTTCATAATGAACGTAGTCATTGTGTTCACCACCCTACTCAACTTGGATACTATCGTATTCTCGTAGTTAGTTCACTCCAACTATGACCATGTAAAAAGTTTATTCATTGCATCATGATAATAGTATCTTTTGACTTAAATAAGTCTTTATGACATAACTATTCAATTAGTTTATAATCGACTCTAGGGTTTACCTAATATCCTTTGTTAATATGATATTACAATATAACCATATCTCTTATCTAGGAGTCCCAGATTCACAAATAACCCTTGATTAACTCAACCAAGGTTAAGAATACTATAGTTCTTAAATAGATAATATTTCTTGTACAAGGAACGTAGAATAACTTTGATAATGTATTATAAACAAAACATACCCTGAATATATATACCTACATGGTCATTCTCTAGTAGATCTAGCCTACTCCATTGTATTGGATCTTTCCAAGAATAATATTATCAAAATGATAAATAAATATATAAGGGTTCTCCCATAAACCTTATTTCCATCTACCATAATATCTCTAAGTTAATTCATTTGAAGAGAACAATAATTGTCTAAAGATTCCTATGAATCTAAGTTCTCATGGATAGAAATCATTTCTATTATTTTCATATAGAATCTAAACAAGAAAATACTAAATATTACCCCAACTCAAGGTCCAAACTATTCTACTCAAAACTAAGAGTATACTACCAAAGTTCAATCAACTCTAATAAAATTTGAGAGTCTATTGTTTGGTTATCTCACAATCATTTCATTGGCTGGCTACAAACTTATTCAATATAAAGACTATTTTTCAAGCTCATGACGACAATGACAATCTCCTACTATAATGATCGTTTTATCCTCCATACTAAGATTTGATATGATTATCAGTTTGACAATCAATAAGCAAATGGTCGATTCAGAATATTGTAATAGAGTACTCACTTGTATCACCAAGCATCGGCCATATACTTTGCATTTGTTGTCTTATCAGTTTTAGATTAGAATAGTTTATTTAAAAATGTTATCTTCATTTCCTTAAACTGACACTTAATAGTTTATGACTAAATACTCAAAACATACAAGAGGCTATACCTGTCTGGCGTACTCACATAATCACCCAAGACACAATAATAGACAGTCTAAAAAGAATTAGACAATTTCGTCACTGTTAATAAACACAGGAAACTAAGGAATACCTAGTAATCGATAGGGTTGATTTGATAATATGTGCACCAAGACACAAAGGTCAACTCTTCTGATTGCATATTCCCTATCTGCTTTAGCCACGACTCTTCTTACTAGAGCTGTTCGATGCCTTACTCTCAAGTTTTTAACCTTTTTTAACATACCAACCACGACTCAATCTGAGTCATCGTTATTAATGACTCAAGCATGACTCCTTTATAGTCGTCTTACTTCACACCTCCACTTAGATATAGTTGCTAACTTTTAATGAATGCATAAGAGTCCATAACGATTTAGTCTTAACTGACACCACATTTTAAGTAGAGTTCCCACTTGTCGATGGGAGATTATTATTCCCTGGCTCGTCAATTATGTTGGTTATTCCATAGTCTTCCTCTTTTGAATGAGGCCAACACATCACTTAAACTCTACTGATCATTAAAGGATCTCTAATAAGTGGTTCAATCCTCCACTAACATTTTTGAAGACTCTTCCTAAATGTAAGCCTTTGACTACTCAAGAATAACATCATTGACTTATTATGAGGTATTATCCTCACTCGATGCATATGCATTCACTTATTTGATTACATCAAATATGATTCACATAACATCGTCTCTATATTAGATAGTTATGCTTTAATCAATATAATGATAATATTAAAATAAAGGATTACGGATATTGTGATTGGGTTGAGCTTGTCTCCCCATCACAATCCGTTGACAATATTCACGTCTTCTTAACTCAATATAAATGTCTTAACATTAAGAATCGTTTATAACACCTCAAGGGACTTAATAATAATGAGACAACCTTTTTATGACAATAACGTCGTAATATTTGTGTTAAACGTAAATAGTCACAAATCACACTCAAAAGACATTGTTAACGTTATTATTGACTAAGACGACTTACTACGACTTAGAAAGGTTTGTAAATAATATCGACTACCTGTCGATTAGGTTTAGAAGCAAACTGAGAAGACAAGACTCACCTCTTACGACACATTGATTCACATTTCCGTTAAACACTTTATACTCGATTTGGCAAATAAACCAGTTGTAACCAGAGGTCTATATCTCTCTCTTGGAAAGATATTCTCTCTTTTCTCTGAGAGTCATTTAAAAACTTGTAATCCTATATCAAACTCATTACCAAAGAAATTATGATTAGTGCATCATTATTCAAATAATAGATCAAATCTCATAATGCAAATATTAAATCGATAATATCATAATCATTTCCATAATTTCATAAATGACATTCAATATAATCCATTTCTTTCCTTGTCATTAATCTAAACATTATAATAAATTTACTTATGTCCAAGTGAAAAGTAAAAGTAAAGCAAGATAAAAATTGGGGATGTAGCATATCCTTCCCTTAAATATTCATCGTCCTCGATGATATAAAGTATTAAAAAGTAACTAAAAAGAAAGTTCATTATTTTCAACTGGTATCTTTATTAAATAAATGAGGAAACTTTCAATAAAATTCATGGTAATCCTCCCATGTAGCATTTTCCTCAACATATTGGTCTCATTGGACCTCACATTGCAAGACCTCTCTATTACACAAGCAGAGCTTGTGTGTGTCTAACACCTTGAGTGGCTCGATCGTGACCATCCCTGGGTCTTGCATCTATAAAGGATTCCAAGTCAAAATATGATTATTACCTACAATATATTTCTTCAAATAAGACACATGAAAAATATTGTGCATTCTAGATAAGGCTGGTGGTAGAGCAATTTGGTAGGCAACTGGATTGACTACTTCAAGCACTTCAAAGGGTCCCACATATCGAGGGGCTAGCTTAGAAGACCTGCCAAACTTAATAGAACTTTTCTGAGGTTTGACCTTCAAAAGAACTTTTTCTCCAATAGTGAATTGCCTCGAAACATGCTTTGCATCTGCATAGCTCTATTGCCTATCATTGGCTTCTGCCAATCTTTTTTTGATCAGCTTAACTATCTCTTCCATTTCAATTAGCATTTTTGGTCTGATACTAATCCTATCCTCTAGCTTATCCCAGCTTATATGAGTTCAACATCTTCTTCCATACAATGCTTCGAATGATGCCATATTAATAGTAGAATGATAGGAATTGTTGCAAGCAAATTGCACAAGTGGTAAGTATTCTTCCCACTTGTATTGCTGATCCATACAATACATTCACAACAAGTCTTCCAAGACTTGGTTAACTCTCTTAGTTTGCCCATCATTTTTAGGATGGTAAGATGCACTCATGTTGAGTTTAGTCCCTAGAGCAGAAAACAAAGTTTGCCAAAACCTTGACGTTACATGCACATCTCTATCTGAGATAATCTTTTCAAGAATGCCATGCAATCTAAACACCTCTTGCACAAATTTGTGAGCTAACACAGGTGCTCCATGAGTCAAATTCCCCGGTATGAAATGTGCTACCTTTTGTTGGTGATTGTTTTGATGCAATCATAACAGTAAGTTAAAATTCACATATAATGAACTGAAACTATACTTGAAAGATAAGAAGGAATCTTTTAAGATTCAACTAATCCCAAGTCTACAATGGTTCGGTTGGTCAAGTTCAGTTGGTCAATGTGAAGCTGTAATGTTCAAGGGGCCTTACGTAGTTTAGAGTTTCTTTGTGGTTTACTGGACTAAGATTATGTGAAAGATCATGAGATATGTTAATACTTTTCATTCCTTTGCATAAAAGTGTTACTGTGCTGCAAGTTTTAGATGGTTTTCTTGAATTATTGCAGCTTTCTCCTTTATACTTATGAAAACTGTCTACCTTAAACTCTGTTATGCATACCTCTTCAAATTTGAGACAATTTCCTTTTGATTTCTACGTTTTCAGCTAAATATTTCAGATGGGTTGGGAAAAGTTAGAAAGATCTAATCTACACCTCATTTACTCTACCAAAGGATCTAACTATTCTGTTATGCACTATGTAAATACTACAGCAATTTGATCAAATCCACAGTAAAAACCTTAAATGCAAGTCCTGAGCATTTTCACAAACATACATTTAAAATTGCAAGCTCTCAAAGATAATATTTCAAAAACACAAAGAAGAGCAGGAGAACACTCAGAAGATAGATGCAGAACTCTAGATTCTATTGTATTAGAAACAAATAGTCATACATGATTTACAATGTAGGAATGACTCTTAGTTTCATTGATCAAACTACAGAGAACTTACAAGCTTTACAGATACAGTAAGGAAGCCAGACATTCCACGCGCACCTTACTGCAAACAAACAGGTGACCTCCTTTTTCTACTTCTAAACTAAACTAAGCTAACTTGCTGTGTGTTTCTAAAAATCCCTGTTGTAAAATATTACAGTGTAGAGAGGCACAATATAAAGACTTTCTGATTGTCCTCACTACAGCAAAGAACCTAACTAAACCCCTGGTTACAGCAATAAATATAGGTGAACCAGTTCTTCAAAAATATCTCTGAGCAGTGTCAAATCTGGGCGAAATATTGCCCCTTCTGAGAAGCTTTGGCAGCTCAGCAATAACTTCTGTTTGTCTGTTGTAGTAATACCTTCAGCCACAATTTTGTCCTTCATTTGGTCGGCCTTGACTTCTTCGCACTTCATCTTTACTTCTTGCTCCTAAGATCAGATTTTCTTCTTCCATGAGGTCACTGTGTTGAATTTCCAGCTGCTTCCTCAACTGCAAGCCTGTAAGAAAAGACAAGTAATAAGTATCAAATTTATCAAATGAATAGCAGGAAACTAAAATATCTGTTTAAATCAAGGTGACTGTGCAAAAATGTGGAAATCTGGCTCAGAAAAACCCTCAAAATGCTCTCAAAATGCACACAGATTGCCCAAAACCAAACGGGTCAACCATCGCTGACCAGAAAAATGCCACAGGCACCAAAAATGTGTTTTAAAATTCCCACCACTTCGTCCATTCCCACCCATCGGCATGATAATCACCATCAGCGCGTCTAAAAATTGATTGGGCGATATTCGTTATTTGGCCGATGGCCTTTCTCGTTATTTCCTCCTTATTTCTTTCCATCGGTGTAAGTCTGTACTATCGGCGAGCCTCAAAATTCCTTCACCGATCATTCTCTTCCATCGCTTCATTATTTCTTCCTTGCTTTCCATCGGTGAGAGGTTCGCCATTGGCGAACTCTAAATCCTCTTCGCCGATCCTCATCGTTAGGCTGATGGCCCCCTTTGCTTTGTTCCATCTGTGAGAGATTGGCCTATCGGCAAGCTCCTTATTTCTTTCGCCGATGCCTCTTGTTTCATCGATGGCCTAGCTTACCTGCTCATCGGCTTCATCGGCATGAGGCCTATTTATCGGCGAGCTCCAAAATTCCTTCGCCGATCACTATTGTTTGGTTGACGGCCCTTCGGCTTGTATTTCTTTTTTATCGGCATGAGAATCGCCATCGGCAAACTCACAAATTTCTTCACCGATTTTCATTGTTTCATCAATGTCATTCATCGGTGAGACTCTTACCAACAACCCTTCATATCATCCACCTTACTTTCATCGCCCTGACCTTGCACATCGGCAAAGGTCCAAATGCTCGCACCGATCTATATTGCTTGGCCGATGACCTCCCATCGGCGAGAGATTATACCATTGGCAGGCACTAAACTTCTTCCGCTGATGACTTACCTTATACCAATGCTCTTTCGTTGTTCTCCATCAGCATGAGATCACCCATCAGCGACTCACAAACTCCTCCTTCCAATGGAATTTGCCTTGTTTCATCGGCGGGAGATTCCATTGTCGGTGAGCTCCTTATTTCCTCCACCGATACCTCTACATCCTTACCTTTCCTTGTATCGGCCCAACTTTGCCCATCGGCAAAGGATTTTCGACCACCGCCGATTGCATATGCTACGTCGATACCTGATATTGGCAAGAGTTTCGCCGATATCCATCTTCCCATCCTTCGCATTTCGGCTAAGTCCTCTCTTTTTTCCATCGGCCTGACCTTGCCTATCGGCAAAGGCCCAAAAAACTTGGCTGACAACTACCACTTTACTGATAGCCCTTGGCTATCGACGAGACCATACCCTTCGGCACGATGAATTCAAACTCAGCCGAGCACTTTATGTTACGCCGATGACTGTTGTTTCGGCCACAGGCTTACCAAATCCTTTGAACCTGAACCCTAAACTTTGAACCATTATCGGCATGACTCCTGCCGATCTCCCTTTCGTTCATGCTTTATCAGCGAGAGATTTTACTTCGGCGGAACACTCCAAAGTCCCATCGATGGAAACTGTTATGCCGATAGCCCTTGTCTTGAACCCAAACCCTGAACTAATAAACCATCGAACCATTGAACCCCGCCATAAGGTTCAAGCAAGAGGTTCAATGCAGCGGTTCAACGATGCATAGCGACTGTTAAAAAGAAAATGAACCCCGTGAACTTTGGACATTTGAACCCGCCGAACCCATTGAACATCGAACCATTGAACCCAGCCAAAAGGTTCAAGCGAAAGGTTCAAAGCGCAGGTTTGAACCTGTAAAAACACTTCCAACGAATGAGTAATGGCGATTAAAGTGAATCGATGTATTTTCTGCAAAACAATCAAATGCAACATACAGAGTGGAACCCAGACAAAATTGCCCACGACCCGGAACCACTAAGTACAAATTCTTTCAAAATTTAAAACGAATGCCAACAAGAAAAAAGGCAAACAACAGACTGTTTATCATGCAAAACCTGATAGTACATTTTACCTAAATGATCATAACTTGCAAAATATGATGAATTTTAAGATGGTTCAAAAAGCAACCCTGGCTCATTTTTTACAAGGAATCCAACCATATTATGCAATGGTACTGAAAATGCAATTTTCTATATTTTTAACAAGGTTTGCAAATTTGACTCTCTTTTCCCTTTACCACCAGACAGAACAAACACAAGCGGAAGCAAAAGCAAAGCAACAGCAGGGGTCCTCATTTTGCTGAGGAGCAAAATGGGGCGTGTTGTGAACATCACAACACCTTTGTGAGTTTATCAACCACCACTAATATGGCATCATGTTTATTCCTTGACATAGGAAGACTTTGAACAAAATCCATGCTAATAACTTGCCATTTCCACTCTGGCACATCATGAGGGTACAACAATCCTATGGGGTGTTGATGCTCTACTTTTACCCTTTGACATTCTAAACAGCTTGCTACAAATATTACAACATCATTCTTCATTCCTTTCCAGAAATAAAGAGGTTTAACATCTGCTAGAAGTTTGGTTACTCCTGGATGTCTAGAATATGGTGCAGTATGAACTTCTTTCCATACTAGATCCCTTAATCTAGCTGAATCAAGAACATAAATTCTATCTTTATACCTCAATAGTCCATCTGACTCAAACACAAAACCATCATACCTTGGATCTCTAGGATTATCTTTCAGAGCCCACTTAACTTGCTCATAAAACTCATCACTAGACAAATTTTGCAACACCAAATCCTTAAAATTTCCACGAATAGTAACAATAGAAGCTATATGTCTTATGTGGCTCAAAGCATCAACTACTCTATTCTCTTTTCCTTTGATGTAGTTTATCTCAAAGTCATAGTCAGATATCAATTCTAACCATCTCCTTTATCGTGCATTCAAATGTGGTTGAGAGAAAATATACTTAAGACTTTGATGCCCTGATTTAAGTACAAAAGTCTTCTGCAACAAATAGTGTCTCCACATCTACAAGACATGAGTTACTATTGCCAATTCCAGATCATGTGGTGCATAATTTTTCTTATAGGCTTGCAATTTCCTTGACTCATATGCTATAACTCTTCCATCTTGCATAAGCACTCCTCCTAATCCTTCTCCTGAGGCATCTGTAATTACCTCAAATTGTCCTTCAAGGTAAGGAACTTTCAAGATTGGAGTTGTAGTTAACTTTACCTTTAAGAGATCGAATGCATCCTGACATTTGTCCGTCCATTCAAATCTCTTTCCTTTCCTCTATAGGGAAGTGATTGGACTAGCAATACTAGAGAAATTTAGAACAAACTTTTTATAATAGCCTGCCAGGCCCATGAAACTACGCACCTCATGCACATTTGTTGGTACAGGCCAATCTAGAATAGCTATGATTTTTGCAAGATCAATAGATATTCCATTAGCTGATATAATATGCCCTAGGTATTGATTCTCTTTCTGGAAGAATGTACACTTTGACAGTTTCCCATATAACTTATGTTCTCTTAACCTTTGCAGAACTAATTATAGGTGTCATTCATATTCTTCTTCATTCTTAGAATAAATGAATCTAGGAAGACTAAAACAAACTTGTCCAAACAATCTTTGAGTAGACTATTCATGAGATTCATGAATGCAACAGGTGCATTCGTCAAACCAAATGGCAACACTGTGAACTCATAGTGTATGTATCTTGTTCTAAAAGTTATCTTATGAATATCTTCATCCTTCAGTCTTAACTGATGATATCTTGATCGCAAATCAATCTTTGAAAACGCAGTAGCTTCACGCATCTAATCAAAAAGATCATCAATACGTGCAAAGGATATTTGTTCTTTACCATTACTTTATTAAGCATACGATAATCTATACACAATCGAAGGGTTCCATCCTTCTTAACAAAAATAATCAAAGCACCCCAAGGTGAAATACTAGGTCTGATCAAACCTTTTGCCAACAATTCTTGTAATTGTGCTTTCAATTCCATTAACTCTATAGTTATCATACGGTAGGGTGCTTTTGATATAGTTTTAGATCCTGGTTTAATGTCAATAGAAAAATCAAAAACTATCTTGGGAGGCAATCCTAGTGGTTCTTCTAGAAACACATCCTGAAGAAAAGGATACTTTTCTCCAAAAGACAAACTAGGGTTTTCTCCCCTTCCTCGACTTATCCCATTTTGATTGCAAACAACTGACAACATTTCCTTCTAGCCCTTTTCAATTGCTTGGTAGAAATAGGTCTAATTTTAACTTCTCTTTGAATCCCTTGGAATTGGGTCTGATTTCCCAAATCATCTAAACATTCAACTATTTTTTAAAAATAGTCTACCTTAGCTCTATGCTTCCATAACCAACTCATTCCTAGGATTACATCATAGGAACCTAGGGGAGCTACATATAGATTTACTTCAGTTGAGAAACTAGGAAGATCAATCTTGGCTTTAAACAAACATTGCTCTACCTAAGCCTTAGATTGGTTAGCATATTCTATTGACCAAGGTTTAGACATGTACCCAACTTTTCTAGGAGATTTAGGAGAAATAAAGTTTTCAGTGGCCCCTATATCAATCAAAATAGATATAGGGACTCCAAACAAAGTACTTGTCATCTCAATGGGTGTGATTTGATACTCTGGTTGATGATTGTCGAGAGCTGCATCAATCCTTTGCTGGAATGCTTCTTGCTGAGTAGGTAGTGCAGTACCTCTTTGTTGACTGTTTTGATTCTTGTTAGGGCAACGATTTGCATAATGGTCACCCCCACAAGGAAAGCATCCTCCAATGGGTCCTTTCTTATTTGAAGTCTTCCCATTATTATCCTCATTTCTTTTGAAGTTACCATTCTTCTTCTCATTACCAAATCCACCCTTGTTCTTCTGAGGTCCTTTATCTTTTCTCTTGTTATCATAGCTCTTTTCATATCTTTTCTTGTAGGGTTGGTTGTTAGGAGTTCCATTAAACCTCTTGTGGCTTCTATCATGTTAAGTAGAGATGGATTTCTACTTTTGCTCTTGCTTGATCACCTTCTCGTATACTTGATCCATTGTTGTGGGACCATACACATCCACCTCACCACCAATTTGAGCATTTAAGCCCATGATGAATTTTTTGATCCTGAATCTCTCATCCTTTTGATACTATGGAACATATTTCAGGAGTTGAGTGAATTTTTCTCCATATTCCACCGCTGTCATATCTCCTTGTTGAAGATTCTAAAAATTGGTTAGTTTCTTATCAAAATAGAGTTGTGGTAACCATCTCTTGCGAAAGAGTTCCATGAACTCATACCAAGTTACCCTTAGAGAGCTTAAATTCAATTCCATGTTTTTATTCATCCACCAAGTGGATGCTTCTCCTGCCAGTTGGAATGCTCCCTATACTGCCTTGGTCACTTCTGAGTAATTTCTTATCTCGAAATATTTTTCCATCTCTATTAACCAAGCTTCTACAGCATATCTGGCCTTTGTCCCATCAAATTTTGGTGGAGTAACTTTCTTCATATCCTTTGAGAGCTCCAAAGTCAATCTATCCCTTGCCTCTTTATGAGGTTTTGTACTCTTACTTTGATCTTCATGATTTTCTCCGCTTTTCACCATGAGAGTTTTCACCTCCTCCCTCAATATTCCCTTTATCATCCACCTTCTTTTCTAAATCACCCAATCTTTTCTTAGTTTCCTTGAGCATGGTTATGATTTGGTCCAACTTATTATTTGGTAGGTGGTTTCCCTCTTCACTTTCTCCTTGGTTAGTTCTTGTCTAAACCATGTTTATCGATTTCTCACACCTGAGAATATTAAGTTGTCCATTAGTTCAAGATTATAATGCATCCCATTAAATCTAAACATAATAAACTCAATTTAAACAATAGTTTGGTATAAAAACAACTCTCTTTTGTTTTTTCAATTTCAAAAGTAAAGAGTATTCTTCAGTTATACAATAAATGACTTCAAAAGTCATGCTCAAGAGGAGTATATCCTTCAGACTCATTTTCAGATACATAATCTCGAGGTATATAACCCTCTAACTCACTATTGGACCTAAATTCTATGATCTCAATAGTTGGGGGTATGCGAGGATCTCGCCTAACCATAGTTGTTTCCTCATCTGACATATACTCTATGATTTTGGCAGTGATCTAAACTCTTTCCATGTTTTCCCTTCTCACTCACTTGATTCAAGTTAAGGCAATCGCCAGAGTTTCAATATCACTTAACCAAATGTCACTTTCATCATTGGTTCACTCAAAGGTTTTGATAATAGCCTCATGTTCTCTTTTTACTTTAAGAAAACGTTGACTCGAATTAATAGACTTTCTTGATGTCTTCTTAAAACATACCATCCTAGCACAAAAATTAGCTAACCACATAATGTTGACTACAGGCAAGCATAGTGGTCTCATAAGCCCTAGTGCTAAACCTAGTAGCTCTAATACCATATGTAACATCCAAGTTCTAAAAACATAGTAAAACCAAAAATCTACCATAGAGTAAATTAACAAGGTAAAAATGAGATATAGAAATTTTTTCTTTTATTCAGCATATAATCAAGTAACTACAATTACAAGATTTCTTTTTACAAATTACAATAAACCATATTGTCATTCTCAATTACAATGTTTACAAATGTAAATCAATTAAATATACAAATTTTGGAATAAGTACTACTTCTAAATATCTGACATCTTTATCACAAGTCCTGGCATGTTTCTTGCTTGGAGAGAGAGAGAGAGAGAGAGAGTATCTTTCCAGCGATTTACCTCCATCCACAGACCGGCGGTCTCCCACACATCTTCCACATAGGAAGTGGCCCTACCCTTCACAAGGAATATAGACCTCAGGTGACTAGTGGTAATTTGCCTTTCCCGAGTACATAGTGTTGTATTCTAGTCAACTTTATCAATAACCCTAGATACCCTCTAGCTAAGTATGATTTTTGATAAGATGAGCATTCTGAATACAATGAACTAACAATGCATGCAGAAAACAAATGCATTACTTGGCCAAATTTTTTAATAATAATATCATTCATAATGAATGTAGTCATGTTCACCCACCCCTACTCGACTTGGATACTATCGTATTCTCGTAGTTAGTTCACTCCAACTATGACCATGTAAAAAGTTTAATCATTGCATCATGATAATAGAATCTTTTAACTTAAATAAGTCTTTATGACATAACTATTCAATTGGTTTATAATCAACTCTAGGGTTTACCTAATATCCTTTGTTAATATGATATTACAATATAAGTATATCTCTTATCTAGGAGTCCCAGATTCACAAATAACCCGTGATTAACTCAACCAAGCTTAAGAATACTATAGCTCTTAAATAGAT
Source organism: Cunninghamia lanceolata (assembly GCA_027924645.1). Taxonomy (NCBI): domain Eukaryota; kingdom Viridiplantae; phylum Streptophyta; class Pinopsida; order Cupressales; family Cupressaceae; genus Cunninghamia; species Cunninghamia lanceolata. The sequence goes on along the minus strand of BSBN01000870.1, from coordinate 10,065,756 downwards.
AATATTTCCTATACAAGGAATGTAGAATAACTTTGATAATGTCTTATAAACAAAACATACCCTGAATATATATACCTACATGGTCATTCTCTAGAAGACTTAGCCTACTCCATTATATTGGATCTTTCCAAGAATAATATCAAAAAGATAAATAAATATATAAGGGTTCTCCCATAAACCTTATTTCCATCTACCATAATATCTCTAAGTTACTTTATTTGAAGAGAACAATAGTTGTCTAAAGATTCCTATGAATCTAAGTTCTCATGGATATAAATCATTTCTGTTATTTTCATATAGAATCTAAACAAGAAACTAGTAAATATTACCCTTACTCAAGGTCCAAACTATTCTACTCAAAACCAAGAGTATACTACCAAAGTTCAATCAACTCTAATAAAATTTGAGAGTCTATTGTTTGGTTATCTCACAATCCTTTCATTGGTTGGCTACAAACTTATTCAATATAAAGACTATTTTTCAACCTCATGACAACTATGACAATCTCCTACTATGATGATCATTAAAGGATCTCTAATAAGTGGTTCGATGCTCCACTAACATTTTTGAAGACTCTTCCTAAATGTAAGCCTTTGACTACTCAAGCATAACATCATTGACTCATTTTGAGGTATTATCCTCACTCGATGCATATGCATTCACTTATTTGATTACATCAAATATGATTCACATAACATTGTCTCTATATTAGATAGTTATGGTTTAATCAATATAATGATAATATTAAAACAAAGGATTACAACTATTGTGATTGGGTTGAGCTTGTCTCCCCATCACAATCCATTGACAATATTCACATCTTCTTAACTCAACATAAATGTCTTAAGGTTAAGAATAGTTTATAACACCTCAAGGGACTTAATAATAATAAGACAACCTTTTTACAAAATAACGTCATAATATTTGCATTAAACATAAATATTCACAAATCACACTCAAATGATGTTGTTAATGTTATTAATGACTAAGATGACTTACTACGACTTAGAAAGATTTGTAAGTAATATCGACTACCTATTGATTAGGTTTAGAAGCAAACTAACAAGACAAGACTCACCTCTTATGACACATTGGTTCACGTTTCAGTTAAACACTTTATACTCGATTTGGCAAATAAACCACTCGTAACCCAAGGTCTATATCTCTCTCCTGGAAAGATACTCTCTCTTTTCTCTGAGAGTCATTCAAAAACTTGTAATCCTATATCAAATTCATTACCAAAGAACTTATGATCAGTGCATAATTATTCAAATAATAGATCAAATGTCATTATGCAAATATTAAATTGATAATATCATAATCATTTCCATAATTTCATAAATGACATTCAATATAATCCATTTCTTTCCTTGTCATTAATCTAAACATTATAATAAATTTACTTATGTCCAAGTAAAAAGTAAAAGTAAAGCAAGACAAAAATTGGGGATGTAACACTAGGAACAACTTATCCTCATGTTGAACACCTATCTTAGCAACTAGTAACAAGCCTTCCAATGCCATGCTTATTCGTCCAATGCCACCATGTGACCCACAAGCTATCAAGCCTATTCAAGAGCCTCTTATCATGAGCCCAAGTCAAAGTCGATCATACTCTTTTATGGATGAATATCAAGAACCCATCAAACTCATCCAAGAGCCTTCCACTTCCATCCAAAACCAAAAGGTATGTCAAGAGTATGATCCTAAGCATGTGGAAATATCAGCCTTTATTCAAGTCAAGATCAAATCCTTCATATTCACCCTATCCATAATATTTATGTCTTCCGTGATCAAGATGATATTACCTATGAAGAATCTATCCATGAGCACCTTGATCTTATCCATAATCCCATACCCCTCCATGAGCAAGATATCCAAATTGCTCCCATCCATCCTCCACCTAGCCCTATCCATAATGCACAAACATCTATTTCCCTTGATGAGACACATGCCTCCCAAGAAGAAATAAGCATAGAAGATCAAACAAGTAGCTTAGATCATAATGAACATAAGCTAGATCTTAATGATCCCTCCACATCCACCATCATATCAAATCCACCATCATATGTGTGGATGGAGAAGGTGAGGTAGCGGATAATGGTTGTTGGTGTTCTAAGGAGGAACACTCATGGATGAAGGTTCCATCTACACATAGTCCCATAGTCCATCACATCCTCCAAAAGATGAACTACCAAGGTAAAGGCTTAGGCCTTATTGAACAAGGTATTTTTGATCCAATCCATGTCAACGTCCCTCCACGCTCACATGGCCTTGGATACACACCCCAAGGATAGTGATCTAAAGATGTTGGTACCACCTCCATCCATCCTAATCCCACCATCTTCCATCATAAATCCCATCACATTCCTAAAACATACATTTCCATTCCACCTCCATCCTCCAAAAAATGTCAAAAGCATGTGACCGTTCATTTCCTACCATCCAATTTGCCTCCACTTCTTCCAACTCCTAATATCACACCATCATTTTTGCCACCACTAATTCCAACACCTTATCCACCTATCCATAAGTCTTCTAAAAATCCCAATCATGACAAACAAATGCACACATTGTCAAAACAAGAATCTTTCACTCATTCCACCAAACCCATGGGATTCAAAAGTAAAAATTTGGATGCCTCTACCTATAAAGCAAAAAATCCTATGGGTTCTCATGCCTTGGGACACAAATGCAAAGAATCAAAGCCCAATCCATCCAAAAAGCAATCCAAGCCTACACCCACACACCTCAAAGAAAAAAAAGAAAAAGGTGTGGGCCCCCAAGCAACAAGCAATTACTTAAAATCCATCTATAAAGCTGCATACACCCACCCACTTCAAAGCAAATATGAAAAAGGTATGGGTCCCTAAGCAAAAAACCATCATGTTAAATGAGGCATCCATCTCTCAAAAATCCCAACCATCCATTTTCTCCTCTTCCATCCATTCCATTCAAAAGTTCCAAAAATCCCATAAGTCAAACAAAAGTCATAAAAATACTAAGTCTATGTGGGTACCTAAAGCATTTTGTCACCCATCCGCCAAGCCAATGTCACCATTTCTTCCTACACCACCTTCCCATCAAAAGCTTCAATGTTTATCATGGTGTGTGCAACCATTGGTCATGATTCCATTTCATTCAGTAACACTTTCACATACCTCCATCTCCCCATCCTTCATCTACTATCCTACATATCTTCCTCATCACTTCTTGATGGTCCATGCTTTTGCATAAGCCTTCCACCACCCTTCCATACATATCCCATATCATAATCCACTATCACACCTTTCATAATCCACTATTTCTCTCCATAACCTGCATCATAATCCTACATCTACCACTTTCATGCAATCTCCCTTAACAACATCTATGAGGGCTCTTGACATGGTCCATGCGATGACCTCCATCTAATGGGACTATCACCTTTCATGGCACTAGACACTTGAGTCTCTCCCATCCATATCCACCTATCTCATCCAAAAAAGTAAAAAAAAAAATCAAAAAAATAAAGAGAAATCCCTTCATCCAATGGTGAAAACCTGGTAAACAGACACCTTGGATAAGTACCATGATGAAAACTTGGCAAACAGGCGTCATGTGTAAGTTGATCTTCTATCTCACCTACACTTGGGGGCACCTTGTCTCATCCACCTATCATTTTCCACCTGTCATGTCCTATCTTTCCATATCCTACCCTATCATTCTTAGCCATTGTATCCCACACATACCTATCCCATTGCATCCATCCATCCTCCCTTCCTCATCTTGATCTTGATAAATATTGGGGGCAAAAAAAATTGAAATGTGCCTTGGGTATCTCTTGATATACCTCATCCTTTCAATCCAATCCTATCACCATCCTATCGTCATGAGCCTTGTCATGAAAAAACTTAAGTATTACACCTGGAATGGGGCATGTTATTTCTATGCGACATAGTCTTTGAGATCACATCTTGGCCCCATTATGGGGCATGCATCCATCTACTATCGTATGTCCTTTCATCTATCCATCTATCATAAGCTACCCATCTTCTATCGCCTATCTGTTTTCCATCCAATCCTACCTACCTACCTCCCAGCACCTAGACTTGGTCCTCCCTTGTCATTGGTATCTAGCACAAAGGCAACCCAAATTGTAAATCCATTGACATCCAAAAATACAAAAAAAATCATAAAAAAGTCCTAAAAAATACCAAAAAAATTATAACATCCAAAATACAAAAAATACAAAAAAAAAACATAAAAAGTCCTAAAATAAGTACAAAAAAATTCAAATATTTCCAAAAAAATATAAAAAAAATAAAATATTCAACAAAAAAAAATCCAAGCAATAAACTCACCCCTCGCATCATTCCAATCAATCGATATCAATAAAATCAATCATCAAATCCCTTCTTTATTTCCTCAATAATCCAACAAATCAATTCACTACTTCTTCAAATCAATCCTTTAAGTTAATTTCTTCATCAATTCAATCAATCCAATTCATACAATCAAATCAATCAATCACATCAAATCCATCAAACAAATCAAAATCAAATCATCATCATCAATCCATCCTATCAATCACATTCATTTGTCTATTTTAATCAATCACTTCATCTAATCATATCAATAAAATCAATCTAAGCAATGATCTCAAATGCAAGTGAAACTAATCCATATCAAGCAAGCTAATCAATCGAGTCACATTATCCAATCACATCAATGGTCTTGATCCTAATCTTGTCGTAAACTAAATCAATTATCATCATCATCAATGGGATACATTGTTCCCACATCCTTGTGTTGATCTAGGTATATATCATTCACCGCAATGACAACACTATTATCATCATCATCATCAATCAAACAATCAATCATTGGTTTACAACTTGACAAAGGCAATACCTTGTTTGTTTTTGCATCATTTGAGCATACTGGGAACACTTGCTTGCATTTAGATTGAGTGGACACTCCAATCATCACATCACATCAATCCATCACATCACTCAAGAAAACCCAATCAAATCATCAAATCCAAGCAATCATACCAATCCATCAAATCAAGATCAATCCAATCAAATTCTTTCAATCAAAAAATAATCAAAATCACATCACTCAAATCATATCATCCCATCAATAAAATCATATATCATCGAACCTCATCCAATCAATCCCAATCAATCAATAACCCAATCAATCCATCCCCTTTCATCATTACCAGTAATAAAATGCAAATGAGAACTACATATCATCTCTATCGTTAAGTGCCTTGATCCCATGGACACGGGTATGTAAGCAGTCTGGAGTATGAAGGAAGTGCCCAAATTCAGGCACAAGATAATATTCCTCTTTCTTCCATCTCTTATCTTCTTCTATCATCAATTCATCAATCTTTCAAAACAATTCTTCCATTCAATCATTCAAATCAATTCTTCCTCAATCACTTCTTCCATTCATCCTTATCAAATCAATCCAAACAATAAACTCAAATGCAAGTAATCCCTTTCCATACCAATCAAGTTAACCAAGCTTGTCAAATTATCCAATCAGATCCTTGGTCTTGATCCTAATCTTCTTGTAAACCCAATCAATCATCAATCATCATCATCATCAATGGGATATATCAATCCCACATCCTTGTGTTGATCTAGGGATACATCATTCCCTACCATGACAACACTTTTATCATCATCAATCAAACAGTTAATCACTGGTTTATAGCTTGACCGGGGCAATACCTTGTTTGTTGTTGTATCATTTGTGCATGATTTCTTGCTTACTTGTGTGTTATCATTTTATCTTAAATTTGTATCACATCAGTATCTTTCCAGCTAATATTCATATCTTGTGTATGTTGGAATAGTATTTTGCATTATCCTTTGCATCTCAGGTTACATCATACCTTTTGTGCATTAGGACTTTAATGCTCTAAGTTTTCTTCCTCATACATCTAGACAAGGTTGTGTTACGCTGGGACATGAGACACATCGTCACTCTGGTCCTTATACCTTGTTGCATAACGTCTAGTGCCATATCAAACATCATGGTTGCTCATTTTCATTGCAGCATAATGCATCATCATTTCTTCTATCCTTTCCATAATCTTTTTTGACCAATCCATTTCATTTTGAGAGCCTACCCATGTTTGTCCAACCCAACTATCGTCTCGAGGGGGCTTCATCATCCTATCTTTCTATCATCCCCCCTTTTCCCCCATCTGTACCTTAGCTTCTTTGAAATGATGTTACTCGAAACAAATTTCATCATCTCGAACATCATCTCAAAGAGGGGCAACATGTAGACACCCAAAATTGGCCCATTTCATTATTTATGCATGAAACTCATATTGTATAGCATACCTTCATTTTATCTAACATACTTATATTTCATTTTCCTCTTCATATCCTTAATTAATTAAATAAATGTTATTTATTTAATTAATTTTCATTCTTATTCCATCTACCATCAAATATCTACCATCAAATGATTAAATAATTTTATATTATTTAATTATTTTGTCTTTTCTTCAAATAAATAAATAAATAAAATCATTTATTTTATTTATTTATTCACCATGTCCACAAATTAAATAATTTTTTAATTTATTTAATTTATATTATCTTACATCCTTATCATTTTCTTCTAAAATCGTGCAAGCGTGCCCCCTTGTCCATAAAATAGAAAAATCAGATATGGGAAGATTTAATAAATTAGAAAAAGATCAACTATCCTCATCACTTAAATCTCAAAATAGAAAAAAAGCATTTTATCTTGAGAAGGAATCTTATCCTCATCAATAACCCACCTAAGCTTTCTAAATAAAATGCCTTTTATGGATACTTGGCATGTGCATGTTCATCCTCTTCTATCATTCATCCTCATCCATTGATTTCTTCTTTTATCCTCCACCATTGATAAAAATCAGCCCTTGCCTATAAATATCGCCTCTCATAAGCCATTTGGTAGGCATTGAGTTTTACATCCTTACACTGTTGAAGTCATATTAGAACCTTTGCATCATTCATCTTCTTCTCATCTTTCATCATCTATTCTCATCTATCTTCATTAATCTCAATTAAACATTATGTTGTGAATGCGAGCAACCAAGAATCCAATCATTTGAGCAAATCCAACATGCATGCATCAATCTAAGGTATTCAAAAAGGTTTGGATCAAGGTATTGTATTTAATTTGTTTTATCTTCATTTGTCCAAATTTTCTCGTCTACAGCACAAAATGAACCCAACTATCAAAAGGAAGGAGTCCATCTTGGCATACCAGTCTCGAGTAGCTAGTTTGAGGCCATAGAGAAACTTCTAAAGATGGCACACAAGTGAAGAATCCTGAACAAATTCTTGTGGCTGCTCCATGTATATATCCTCCTAGAGGTCACCATGAAGAAAATCACTCTTTACATTCATATGGTGTACTTCCTAATGATTTGCTGCAACAATCGCAAGAACAAGTTAGATGGAGTTCATTTTTGTAACTAGCTCAAAAGTCCCATAGTAGTCAATCCCAAGAACCTGGGAGAACCCTTTGGTGACTAGGTGAGCCTTATGCTTATCTACCAACTCATCTGCTATAAACATTGTCTAATAGATCCACTTACATCAAATATTTTTTCTTCCCTTAAGAAGTGGTATAAGATCCTAAGTGTGGTTCCTCATCAAGGAACTATAATCCTCCTACATAGTTGTATCCCATTTAGGAATACCAAAAGCCTCTTGAAATGACTACACAAATGAAAGGCAATAGAAATGAAGACATGTAGATCATTCTAGAATTGTGAATGAATCTGCTTAGTGTCTGATGGATCCCCAACCCAATCGCTTGTAGGTTGTAAGGTCTATCTAGCCCAAAGTGGACCAGAAGTCAAAGAATCTAGAGGAGAATCATCACCCTATGAATGATGAGAGGAAGAAGGTGAATCCTCTAAATCTCCTTCAACATTAGAAGTGGATGTAGAAGACTCCTCATCATTAAGAATCTTCTTAGGTGAATCAAACTCATCAGAAGATCTATCATGAACACCAAGTGACTCCAATGTCAAAGTAGAAGGAGGTGGAGAAGTGATAGTATTTGAACTTGAAGAGCCCTCCTCAAACTAAACACTCCCATCAATGAAAAACTCATGTGTAGTAGGGTGGAGCAACCAATAACCCTTCACACCATCAAGATAGCCTACAAATATGCAAGGCCTGCACTATGGATCTAAGGCCATATGTTTCTCTACATGAATGTGGGCCCATGCAGGAGAACCAAAAATTCAGAAGTGCTTAACTGATGGTTTTTGACCACTGCAAGCTTCAAATGGAGTGACTCCCTTCAAGGCTTAATGAGGAACACGGTTCTAGATATAGAAAGAATAGTTAATGGCCTCTACCAAATACTATGGTGTAAGAGATCTAGAGTGATTCATGTAGTTCACCATTTCCTTCAAGGACCTATTCTTTTGTTCTGCCACATCGTTCTACTAAGGAGCGTATGGAACTAAATGATGCAAATCAATTCACTCTAAAGTTTAAAACCACTCAAAACAATGGCTGACATATTCACCACCATTTTTAGTGTGCAAAACTTTGATGGTTGTCCCAGATTACTCTCTACAAAAGTTTTGAAGTCCTAAAAGTGATCAAATATGTCAGACTTCTATTTGAGAAAGTACACCCAAGTATATCGAGAAAAGTCATTAATGAAAGTTAGAACAAATCTGGCCTTGCTAAAGGATGGAAAAGGAAATGGACCAAACAAATCACTATGAACTAACTCCAGTAACTATGAATCTCTCCATGCCTTACCTTTGTCAATTTTTTCCTTAGGATGCTTACCAAGAATGCAACCTTGGCAAACACCACCTGAAAACTAAATTGAGAGCAACCTTGTGACAGTGCTCTACTGGTTGAGCTGCTACAAGTAGTGGAAGTTAAGATGGGCAAACCGCTTATGCTGTAATTTACTCATATCATCTGAATGAGTGAGAAAAAAATGAAGCAGGATCAGGAACAAAGTGATAAAACAAATAAAGTTGTGACTAATGATCTACTCTCCCATCTACAACTATAGAATTACTATGTAACTCATGAATCACAACTAAATTAGGAGTGAACTCAACCCACTTGCCTCAACCTATGTGAGTGATTTGATATATTGACAAGAGATTAGTTGATAATGAGGGCACATGAAGAACATCATGGAATGTACCATCCCCCACATCAACAGACCCTTTCCCACACACTTCAATAGGGGTGTCATCACCCATCAAAATAAAAGGCATAGTACACGTCTCCAAAGATGCAAGTTCTTCCTTAGATGAAGCCATGTGGTGCAAAGTACCTGAATCAAAAACCCAAGTGGATGGTTATGAAGCAAGTGCTACAAGGGCCTTGCTCTTTCCTTTCCCCTTGTTATTATCTTTTTCCTTGTTAGACCTTGTTACAAGTATGTGCATAATCGGTGTTATCATTGATGTCAACATATCCTTGTTGTCATTGGTGTCAACTGTATCTTATTCTATTACTTGTTTAGAAGACTTGTATGTTGAGGATATTGACAAAATTAGCCTCTTCGGAAGGAACAAGTGAGTTATAGAGAAGTGTAGTACAAACAGTGAGTTGTATGCTGAAGAACTGTTTGGTAAACTGGTCTGCATTTACTTCTGCTTGAAGATCATGGTCTATGGATTGGAAGCAAGTTAGAGGTATGACTAAGGATGCTACATTCCCAGTTTGAGCCCTTTGCATGAAGATCTGAGTGTGTTGTGTTCACCAGAGTAAAACCTACTTTTTCTGTAATTTCAGTTGGGACAGGAACAAGTGTTATGCTCTGGATTCCTCTGCAATAAAGTGAACTCTGTGGTTCTAGAAGGAACTCCATGGGATGATGATAAGTGCCTTCAGTTGCAATGGTTCATGGTTTGGTGGTCTGCAAGCTATCTTTCTTTTATGACAATTGAAGACAATGAATTTCATGTGTTCTGGTGAGAAGCTTCCTTTGGATAAAGTGGTTAAGGTCCGTGCAGTTGCTCCTAATGATTATAACATTCTTTTGGATGTCTCCTAATCATGTTCCTATTTGGACTTTGGTCCATGTTAAGAAATTGAGATTGTGTTTGAAGATTATTCCCAGATAATGTAGCGTGTAACCAGCCTTGGCTGACCTAGTTAATCCCAGTGATTGCAGAGATCTATAGAAGATTGTGGAAGAGTTTTGTGGTGTGGAAGATCATGCTTGAGTCCTAGCTAAAGCATGGTGTGATCCACATTTCATTTCCTTTGCATAATTTGTAATAAGTCTGAACCTATTTTGTAAATGGTTATAATACCGACCCTGGAGATTGTTCCAATGGTTGATGATTGTGATGCTGACCTTGATGATCATTCCAAGGTTGATGTAGTGTATAAATACTTGTAGTTGAGTCATGGCAAAAGTGTCCTTGAGTGAAAATGGAAAGATAATAAGAAAGGTCCAAAAGGTAGAGCAAAGAAGAGGCAGAGGGAAGAAGAGGAAGAGCAGAGCAGAGGAATTATTGTACTTCAGAAAGGTCTTGGTCATGGCAGTGAATTTGGCAGTAAGACATTAGTAGGGTTTAACAACCCTTATTGTAATCTTGCTAGGTTTAGGGTTGAGGCAATGAGCCTACTAGACCTAGTTGTTCTTCATGGCAGTAAGCTAGTATGTTTAGGCCTATGGAGTGACCAAGCCTGAACATCATTATTTCAAGATTGCAACATATATTGAGAGCTAATCCTCTCCGTGGTTTTTCCCCACCTTGGGAGCTTTCCATGTAAAATCTGGTATCTCTTGTGTTTGATGTTGTATATGTGGTTAAGTTTATGATTTCATGCATTCATTGTTAAATCATAATAATTGTGGATAAGTGATGAATGTTTAAGTACAAAAAGTGTTTATGTTTTTGAGACAACTGATTCACCCCCCTTCTCAGTTGTCCAATGCATATCAACAATTGGTATCAGAGCCAAGTTCCCCTGAAGAAAGTTTAACAACTTGAGGAAGATCCAAATGTCTTACAAGAAGGAAGCACCGCATTTTGAGGGAATGAGTTATGTTCTCTGGAAGGCTCGGATGAAAAGCCATCTTCTTTCTCTTGGTTACAAAGTATGGAAAGTTGCAGAAATAGAATACACCATACCTCCAAATGGTCTGATGACTGAAGATGAAAATCAAAGAATATGAGATAAATATCAAGGCAAAGGATGCTCTTCTAATCTCATTAACTGGCTCAATATTGACAGAAGTTGTGACTCTTGAAACTTGGTGCAGTGCACCATAGAATAATCATTTATTCATTTTTTTGTAATTTTTTGTTATTAAAGGTAAAATGGAGTTTTAAAATATTCTAATAAAGCCTTTTAAAGGCAATAGGTTGTAGTGGAGGCCTGAGATAGGAAACTTCTTTAGTTAGGACTATTGTTTCCTATAAAATAGGACAGTCTATTGTTAGACAGTTAGCTTTTTTAGTAAAAACAGTAAGTTTTAGGTTTTTTTTAGCCTTTTCCCACGATTTTGGGAACATTGTAATGAGGAATTCATGGAAAACATACATAGGGGACCTTTCTCATTTAATGGTGTTGGGATTGGATGAAGTTTGAAAGGAGGAAATGAAGAAAAGATATAGTTTGTTGTCCCACATTACTATTTTTAGTATTTTCTGTTGTTCCCTTCATTTTTCCATGGCCGTACAATCCTATCATGATTTCTCATGCATAGAATGTTGTGATGGATGATTTTACCTTTGTTTTGGACCAAGTTTGGAGGATTTTAATTGTCATTTAAGGATTTTGTAATAAGTTTTCTTCCTATTGCTATGTTTTCCAGCTTTTCCATTGTTTTATTGTTGTTCTTCAATCCTATACTTGCCCGTACTACATGATCAAGGGAACATTCAATTAGGAAGGTGTCATAGGTGGTAATACCTTGCATTTGAATCAAGTTGGGAGTAATTTCATGGTGTTGGGAGGATTTTCTATCCATTTTCCCAAAACTGCTCATTTAGTTAGGGTTTAGAGGGTTTCAGGAGCTTTTTATGAAATCGATGGTTTGGCAGCCCATCCCTTCAGCATCATAGACAAATAATGAATGGAAGTGTTATTTTTTTAAGGCTTATCAATTGGGTTTTTTCCACAGGAGTAGGGGAGTGGAAAAAGTTGATGTTTGAAGTCATGAAGGCCTAATTTCTTCATGTGTTAGTTGAATGACATAGGTAGTTATTGGTTTGATGAGAAACCCATACTTGTAAACCCTAAAACCCCTAAAATTGGTTCATTTGGGATGTGTCTAAGTTCATAAAAGTGGAATTATAGTTGTGGGCTTGAGATTTTGTGTACTCCCTTTGTAAAACAGGGCTAATTGCCCTCTGGGACAGCAGAAACAGTCCAAAGTTGAGGTGTATGTTACAAAACAATCTACCTTGCATGTTCAATATGTTGTGTAACTCCATAATGGGTTTGTCATGTCTTTTGAAAGTTATGCTCTAAAAACCTTGTTGACAGGGCTACAAGGAGATAGGTTAGCCTATGAAGGAAATGATACAAGGGAGCACCTTACGAGAAATTTGTTAGTTTTGTAATCTTGGGACAGTCAAACCTAGAAGGTCTAGGGTCCCTAGAAATTTTGAGAGAACTCCCATGTATGCAATCCCAAAGATGGTGTTATTATGTGATGTTGAAACTATGGAGAATGAGTGGACAATCATGTCTTGTCTGAAGTCAAGTGTTGTAGTTTGGTCCACTAGGACCTAAAAAGAGTTTTTTTTCCCTACCATCCGCTATATCCTCTTCCTCCTGTATAGTTGGTTGTGACCCCTTAGTGGTCTTGTGTTGTTAGCTCTGCATCAAATTGGTATCAGAGCACAGTTAGTAGATTGGTTGTGATTGAGAAGTGTTAAGAGGCAGTTTGTCAAGATGCCTCCAAGAGTGAGAAACATGGCTCAAGAGATGAATGAGATAAAGGAGAAGCATGCTAGAGAGTTGAGGGAGCTAAAGGAAAGAATGGCTACCCTAGAACAAAATCAGAGAAGAGGAGTGGTTCTAGGTGATGACATTGAGTCCGAGGAAGAAGAAGAAGCTGAGTATGAAGAGTTAGATCCTAAGGATCAGAGGATGGTAAAGTTGCTGAGGGAAGTAAAAGAAGACAAGCATAAGATAAAGATAGATGTGCCAAAGTTTGGAGGAAGCCTGAATGATGAAGAGTTGTTAGACTGGATTGCAACATTGGATAATCATTTTGAGTGTGAAGAAGTTCTTAAGGATTAGAAAGTGAAGATTGCAAAGACCAAGCTGATAGGTCATGCTTTTTTTATGTTGGGATTATTAGCAAATAGAAAGGACAAAGCAAGGAAAGGCAAAAATTGTTTCATGGGTAAAGATGGTAGAAAAAATCAAAGGTAAATTATTGCCTAAAGATTATGAAGTTTAAATGTTTAAAAATCTCCAAAGTTTAAGACAAAAGGAAATGGATGTTAAGACATACACTGAAGAGTTTTATAAGTTGAGTATAAGGTCTTGTCAAAATGAGAGTGAAGTGCAAAAAGTTGCTAGATATATTGGTGGTTTGAGGTTTAACATGCAGGATGAACTAGTGTTGGCAAATCCAAGGAATGTTGAAGACTGTTATCAGATGGCAATAAGAGTGGAAGAGAAGCTAAAGAGAAGACAAGACAAGATAGCCAGAGGTAGAGGCAGCACCTCTAGAGGTAGAGGATCCTTTCAAAACACAAAACAAGTCAATGAGAGTCAAGAGGAGATGAACAAGGCACAAGGACAAGGTGCAGATTTCAGAGACAGGTTTTAGAGGTAGATTCGGTGGTGGAAGGAGTGCAAATACTTTTATGGGTAAGTGTTATAATTGTCAAGAGTTTGGGCACCCAACATATAAGTGTCCTGAGAAGCAAAATTTTTCAATTGATGGTGAAAGGAAGAGTGAGAGAAGGACTTTATTAGTACAAGAAGAAGAATGTGGTTCTAGTTCCACAAAGTGTGATGCTAAGACAAGAAAAAGATTGATGCTGAGAGAAAGAGAACTACTGAAGACCTCCAGGGAGAAGGAGTTGATTTAGAGGAGAGCATTGTTTAAGACAACTTGCAAAAGCAAGGACAAGATATGTAAAGTGATAGTGAATTCTAGTTGTACTGATAACATGGTGTCAAGTGAGATGGTGAACAAACTGAGATTGAAGAGAGTTCCTAGGGAAACATCCTACAAAGTTTCTTGGGTGAGTGATCATCAGTCCATTTTAGTGATTGAACAAGCATTAGTAGAGTTCAAGATTGGAGCATATGAGGATAGGGTACTTTGTGATATCCTACCTATGGATTGTTGTCATGTGATACAGGGAAGACTCTGGCAATTTGATAGATTTGCAGTTTGTGATGGAAGAGCCAATAACTTCACTATTAAGAAGGATGAGAAGACTTTTGTACTACTGCCATTGGAGGAGTAGTCAAGGACAACAAAGATGATTATGTTTGTCAAGAAGGAGACGGTGATGTTTGAGGAGAGTGAAAACAAGGAGTGTGTAGCCTTTTCAAGGCATAAAGTTGTTAAAACGACAAAGAACAAGTGTGGACCTGAGTTGCAGCCAGTTGTGAAGAGGAATGTCTTCATGTGGAAGAAGGAAGTGAGTGAAAATGTGGAGTGTAAGAGTGAAGAGCATGTGGAAAGGAAAGAAGTGAGTGAAGGGATCTTAGTAGGGATAGTAATGTGTCATATAGTGATGAGTAGACATAAGAGACAACCAAGTTAAGTTTGTGCAGTAGTTCGCAAGGTTGATAGGACAGTAAACAAGTTGGGTAAAGGCCTGATAGAGGTTACAAAAGGTAAGGTGACAGTGGACAGTGGAAAGCAAAGTATAAGACAGTGGTGTGAGAAAGGAGCTGAGAAGAAAGTGTTGACAAAGGTAAAGGAGATTGAAGTTGACATAGCACTCCATGACAGAGTGAAACAAACTACAAGAAAGAACAAGAGCAAAGATGACAAGAATAGTGAAGGATCAAGGCAAGAGGGACCTACTAAAGACAAACATGGAGGACAGAGGCAAGAAATGAAGGACAATTTGTAAGATTATTTCCAAGGGATTTGGAAAAGTTACAAGTTAGGGTGTATAGTGCAGTGCACCATAGAATAATCATTTACACATTTTTTTGTAATTTTTGGTTATTAAAGGTAAAAATGAGTTTTAAAATATTGTAATAAAGCCTTTTAGAGGCACTAGGTTATAGTGGAGGCCTGAAATAGGCAACTTCTTTAGTTAGGACTATTGTTTCCTATAGTCTATTGTTAGACAGTCAGTTTTTTTAGTAAAAACAGTAAGCTTTAGGCTTTTTTTAGCCTTTTCCAACAATTTTTGGAACATTGTAATGAGGAATTCATGGAAAACATAAGTAGGGGACCTCTCTCATGTAATGCTGTTGGGATTGGATGAAGTTTGAAAGGAGGAAATGAAGAAAAGATATAGTTTGATGTCCCACATTACTATTTTCTGTATTTTCTGTTGTTCCCTTCATTTTTCCATGGCCGTATAGTCCTATCATGATTTCTCATGCATAGAATGTTGTGATGGATGATTTTACCTTTGTTGTGGACCAAGTTTGGAGGATTTTCATTGTCATTTAAGGATTTTGTCAAATGTTTTCTTCCTACTACTCTGTTTTATTGTTGTTCTTCAATCCTGTACTTGCCCGTACTGCATGATCAAGGGAACATTCGATTAGGAAGGTGTCATAGGTTGTAATACCTTGCATTTGACTCAAGTTGGGAGTAATTTCATGGTGTTTGGAGGATTTTCTATCCATTTTCCCAAAACTACTCATTTAGTTAGGGTTTAGAGGGTTTTAGGAGATTTTTATGAAATAAATGGTTTAGCAGCCTATCCCTTCAGAATCATAGACAAATAATGAATGGGAATGCTTTTTTTTAAGGCTTATCAATTGGTTTTTGCCCACAGGAGTAGGGGAGTGGAAAAAGTTGGTGTTTGAAGCCATGAAGGCCTAATTTCTTTGTGTTAGTTGAATGACATAGGTAGTTATTGGTTTGATGAGAAACCCATACTTGCAAACCCTAAAACCCCTGAAATTGGTCAATTTGGGATGTGTCTAAGCTCATCAAAGTGGAATTTTGGTTGTGGGCTTGATATTTTGTGTACATCCTTTGTAAAACAGGGCTAATTGCCCTCTAGGACAGTAGGAACAGTTCAAATTGGAGGTGTATGTTACAAAACAACCTACCTTGTATGTTTAGTATGTTGTGTAACTCCATAATGGGTACTTGAAAAGGTATTTTGTTTGTGGTTTTGTCATGTATTTTGAAAGTTATACTCCAAAAACCTTGCTGACAAGGCTAAAAGGAGATAGGTTAGCCTATGAAGGAAATGGTACAAGGGGGTACCTTTTGAGATTTTTTTTAGTTTTGTAAGCTTGGGACAGTTAAATCTAGAAGGTCTAGGGTCCCTAGAAAGGTTGGGAAAGCTCCCATGTATGCAAACCAAAATATGGTGTTATTATGTGATACTGAAACTATGGAGAATGAATGGACAATCATGTCCTGTCTGAAGTCAAGTGTTATAGTTTGGTCCACTAGGACCTAAAAGGAGTTGTTTGTCCTACCATCCCCTATATCCTCTTCCTCCTATATATTTGGTTGTGACCCCTAAGTGGTCTTGTGTTGTTAGCTCTGCATCAAAACTGTAAATAAGGTATGGGAAAAGTTGAAAAATCTATATGAAGGAGATGATTCTATGAAGGAAGCCAAGTTACAAAGTCTAAAAGTGAAATATGAAAGTTTGAAGATGATTGATGGTGAAAACATATCAGCCTTTATGCAAAGAGTTGATGAACTTGTTATAGGGATAAAAGCCATAGGGTTATGAAAATTCTCAGATCTCTGCCTAAGTCCTACTGTCACAAGGTAGCTTCAATTGAAGAATTTATGCAAGTAAAAATAGTTTACAGGGAGCAGCTACTTGGTAAGCTTACTGCTTTTGAAATGAGAGAGTTTGGTGATGCTTTGCCAAAAGTTGAGATGGCCTTCAAAGCCAGTACTCCCGAAAGTACTTCCAGATTAGAAAAGTATAAGGTAGAATCTGATGATGAGTTTGATAAAGTTGAAGCCAACTTCGTGCATAGACTGCAAAGAGGATCTGGTAAGTACAAAGGAAAATTACCTTTCAAATGTTTTTCCTATGGTAAAGTAGGTCATTTTTCTTCCAGATGTCTTGAAAGAATTGAAAGAAATAGAAGAAGATATGAGAACAAACCTAGGACCCAAA
Source organism: Cunninghamia lanceolata (assembly GCA_027924645.1). Lineage (NCBI taxonomy): Eukaryota > Viridiplantae > Streptophyta > Pinopsida > Cupressales > Cupressaceae > Cunninghamia > Cunninghamia lanceolata. Next base: position 10,048,484 of record BSBN01000870.1, on the reverse strand, counting down.
AGAAGTGTTATTATGTTGACTATTTTGATGATGATGAAGGAGTATCAGATAATGGTGAACCAAATAATGTTAGTTCCTCTGTAAATAATTGCTTGTTTATTGCTATTAAGGAAGATCTCGTGTCTACTAATTCTACTAGTTGTGTGAAGGAAGAAAAACTAGTGGAAAGTGCTTTGGATGCTCAGGTCATTAAGGACAAGGATGAATGGGCTATTGATAGTGGCTACTGTCACCACATGGCTAGTGACAAGAGTAAGTTTGTGAGTTTGTGAAGATATGATGGTGGACAGGTTAGGTTTGGAGATGATACAACTGGTAAGATTTTTGGGAAAGGATCTATTTCTTTTGATGGCAAGCATAATACTGAAGATGTCTTATATGTGAAAGGATTGAAGCTCAATATTTTGAGTGTGGGTTAGATCTGTTACAAGGGCTATGATTTAAGCTTCAAGGACAATGGATGCAAGATGAGGGAAAGCTCCGGAATAGTCATTGCAACTGGTAAGAAGACCAGAGGTAATATCTATCACTTGAAATGAACTAAGAACTATTGCTTGTTGACTACAACTGATGAGAGTTGGTTATGGCATAGAAGGTTGTGTCACATAAATTTTGATAACATTATGAAGATAAGTACTGCACAGATTGTTAGAGATTTGCCTAAGTTTGTGAAGCATGCTAATCCTATTTGCAAGAAGTGTCAATTTGGGAAATAGACAAGAACAAGTTTCAAAAGCAAGGACCAATTAGTTGGAGGACTATTGAGCTAGTGCATACATATTTGTGTGGACCTACCAAAGTAAGAAGTTTGCAAGGAGATAGGTATTTCATGTTGCTCATTGATGATTATTCTAAAATGACTTGGGTCACCTTTTTGAAATAGAAAGCTAAAGCTCTAGATAAATTCAAGGCATTTAAGGCAATGGTTGAAAATGAGATGGATTTGAAAATGAAATGCTGGAGGTCTAATAGAGGAGGAGAGTTCACATCAAATGAGTTCAATTTATTTCGTGAAGAACATGGAATAAAGAGACAGCTATCTTTGCCCAAAACTCCACAACAAAATGGAGTTGTTGAAAGGAAAAATAGAATAGTTCAAGAAGCTGCTAGAACCATGATGAAGGAATCTCATCTTCTAAAAACATATTGGAGAGAGGCAATTCACACCACTGTATATATATCCTAAACAAAGTTCAAGTATAAGGTAACAATTCAAAGACTCCTTATGAATTTTGGCATGGTAGAGTTCCTACTTTGAGATATTTCAAAGTTTTTGGTAGATAATGTTATATCAAAAGAGGAAGATTTAGGCAAGTTTGATGGTAGATGTGATGAAGGAATATTCCTTGGTTATTCCACCAAGAGAAAGGCCTACCAGTGCTCTAATAAGAGGCTGAATAAGATCATTGAAAGTGTAAATGTTAAAGTTGATGAATGTAAGGAAAGGTTTTCAGAATCAAGTGAATATGAGTTAGATGATCCAGATGTTTCAGAAGTCGTGCAACATCAAGATAGCCCAGATGAAGAAGAACAAGCTCCGGTAAGTGCTACCAAAACTCCAAGATATGTAAGAATTAGTCATTCTGAAGACCAAATCATAAGAGATAAGAGCAAAGGGATCTTAACTAGAAGAAAAGCTGTAGAAGAACAAGTAAATTTCTGTATGATTTCCAAGATTGAACCTAAAATTGTGGATGAATCTTGCAAAGATGAGAATTGGATAAAGGTTATGGAAGAGGAATTGATACAGATAGAGAAGAATCAGACTTGGGATCTTATTCCTAAACCAGCAGACAAGAATGTAATTGGTACAAAGTGGTTCTTCAGAAACAAGATGAATGAGAATGGTGAAGTGGTAAGAAACAAAGCAAGGTTGGTATGCAAAGGATACGCTCAAGTTGAAGGAATAGAATTTGAAGAAACTTTTTCTCCAATGGAAAGAATTGAAGAAATAAGGATGTTTTTGGTTTTTGCAACATACAAAGATTTCAAGGTTTATCAAATGGATGTGAAGTCTGCTTTCTTAAATGGAGAGTTGGAAGAGGAAGTCTATATAGAACAACCGAAAGAATTTCAATCATTAGATCAGGGTGACATGGTATGCAAATTGAAGAAAGCTTTGTATGGATTAAAACAAGCTCCTAGGGCATGGTATGCACGATTGGACAGGTACCTGATATAGATAGGGTTCAGTAATGGTACTACAAATAGGAATCTCTACTTCAAGATCAATGATGAACAAACCTTGATTGTTGTAGATTTTATTGATGATATTATTTTTGGAGGCAATGAAGGTATGTGCTCAATTTTTGCTGGAGAAATGCAAAGTGAATTTGAAATTTCTATGTTTGGAGAGATGAACTTCTTTTTAGGTTTGCAAATAAGTCAATTAGATAAAGGTATCTTCATTTCTCAGTTTAAGTCTATGAAAGAGTTGGTAAAGAAATTTGGAATGGAAGACTCTAAACCAGTATGGACACCTATGATAACTAGTTGTAAATTAAGCAAAGATTATAAATCACCCAAGGTAGACCAGAAAAGGTATAGATCTATGATTAGAGGATTACTTTATCTAACTCAAACCAAAACTGACATAATGCATGCAATATGTCTTATTGCAAGATTTCAAGTAGAACCCAAGGAATCACATGTGATGATAGTCAAAATAATTTTGAGATATTTAAAAGGTACAATAGATTATGGTTTGTGGTACCCTAAAGACTGTGACTTTACTCTCAATGCATACACTAATGCAGATTGGGCCAAAGATGTGGATGACAGAAAAAGTACAAGTGGAGGTGCATTCTTCTTGGAAAAAAGATTAGTATCTTGGTTGAGCAAGAAATAGGATTCAATATCCTTGTCTACTACAGAAGTAGAATACATTGTAGCAACATGCAGTTGCACTCAAGTGTTATGGATGAAACAGACTTTGAAGGACATCAAAATCATGTATGAAGATCCCATTGCAATCTTTTGTGACAACACAAGTGCCATAAACATATCAAAGAATCCAGTGATGCATTCAAGGACAAAGTACATATCCATTAGGTATCATTTTCTGAGAGAAAAGGTGACAGAAAATGAAGTCAAGTTAGAGTATGTTTCTACCAAGGATTAGATTGCAGACATTTTTACCAAGCCTCTGCCTAAGGATACTTTTGAGTATCTCAGAGAAAAGTTAGGGGTTATCACCCCTCCTACTCTAAACTAAGATGCATAGTAGTGCATTAGTCCAGAGGTGCTCAGAGGTCCAGATTGATGCTTTTTAGGGCTACTTCTCAAAGGGAGTAGTCAGAGAATTCAGAAGCAGAAGAGTGCAAGTATCTGCCCTTTTCCATTGATGTCAAAGGGGGAGAGAAGTCATGTGAAAAACTTAGAGTGTAGATGTGTAAGAGAAAGGGGGAGAATTTTGGAGAAAGAAAGAGTGTAGGTGTGTAAAGAGAAAGGGGGAGAATCTTGTCTTGATGGTTGTTGCAATTTTTCACATCATATGTTGCCATCAATGACAAAGGGGGAGATTGTTGCAAGTATGTGCCTAATCAGTGTTGTCATTGATGTTTGTTACAAATTTTCACTTACATCTCAAACTGGTGGAGTTGGTTTAGCAAGTTCATTCTAAAAGTGAAGGTTTTAACATTTTGTGTTCATTTTCTGTTGTAAGATATTTGCATAGTTGAATGATTTAGTGATATTACAGTTTAGTTTTTCAACAAAATGAAAAAAGATTGCAGATCATCACTCATTTGCAAAAAGTTACATAAGAGATAAGTTACTCCATTACACTATGGTGTTTATCCATTTTATGAATGAAGTACATAAAAGAAATAAACATTGCATTGAATGAAATATTGATAAATCAAATGTCCCACACAAGTTGTGTGAATAGCTGAACAAATGCAAATAGAAGAAAGATACTATGTATCTAAAGATAGAGGAGAGAAAGTCATAGCCATCATTGCCTTGTAGTATTTTCGATCTCTGAGTATGCCTCCTATCGTTGCTCCTGATCTCCGAGAAGAATCTACAAAAAATTGGAAAAGGTCTTGTTAGAGCTCTAGTTATGAGTTGTCAATGTGTCTATCATAAGAGGCATAATACATTGCCTATAATGCACTGATCAGATGAACATCATTCACATGCAAGAGGAACTAAAAGACAAACAATCATTGAACTTCATTATTTTTATCTAATCTATTTGTTTCATGTGCAGGTACAGGATAGGTCATATAGCTGGTTGAAGACATATCAGCATGTGGTGTCAAGTGGGCTCCCACAAGGGTTGAGCCCAACATGCTGCCCCCTGAGTCGCAAAGGGGATGTCATTGTTTCTTCTCTTGAGTACAGGGAGAGAGTTTGTACATAGATTTCTGACTCAATTTTTTTTTTTGTACACTCCTTCAAGTTAATACAATAGAATCCTTCTATTTCACTTCTTTAGCCTCGTGATTACAATTTTGATTTTATGGCTCATTATGATAATAACTAATTTATCTTTTGTCAGATCTCATTATTGTGAAAGTGTTGTGCAAATTGTTCATGTGATTCAAGTTGTATGATTGTGTTCCAAACTGAACCTTCATACATAGTGTTTCTGAATTGTATGTTCAAGTGAAGTTGTGAGTATTCCTATTTTAAGAGCTGTTTGTGGTGAAAGAATTTAAAAAAGTTAGAATTTAGAAGTTGTTTTTCTATTTAAAGTTAGTTTTCACTGTAGTTCATTCTCTCCCCTTTTCCCTCTGCAAAGATCTTTTAGATTAGAAAAATCATAAGGAGAACCAGCTCACTCTGGAGGTTCACTCCAAGCTTAGGTAACCCATAGGCCTAGGAGTGATCCCATGTTAAAACAGAATAGTTGAGTCCAACTCAACTAGGGTGCAATCCTGATTGACAACAATGTCAACATATCCTTATTGTCATTGGTGTCAACTGTATCTTATTCTATTACTTGTTTAAAAGACTTTTATGTTGAGGATATTTAGAAAATTAGCCTCTCCAAAAGGAACAAGTGAGTTACAAAGAAGTGTAGTACAGACAATGAGATGTATGCTGAAGAACAGTCTAGTAAACTGCACTACATTTACTTCTTCTTGAAGATCGTGGTCTATGGATTCGAAGCAAGTTAGAGGTATGACTAAGGATGCTACATTCTGGGTTTGAGATCTCCCCATGAAGATCTGAGTGAGTTGTGTTCACCAAAGTAAAACTTGCTTTTTCTATAAGTTCAGTTGGGACAGGAAAAAGTATTCTTCTCTACATTCCTCTGCAATAAAGTATTTTTCTCTGTGGTTCTTGAAGGAAGTCTAGGATGATGATAAGTGCCTTCAGTTCCAATGGTTCGTGGTTTGGTGGTCTGCAAGCTATCTTTCTTTTATGATAGTTGAAGACAGTGAAGTTCATGTGTTCTAGTGAGAAGATTCCTATGGATAAAGTGGTTAAGGTTCATGTAGTGGCTCATAATGATTATAATGTTCTTGTAGATGTCTCCTAAACATTTTCCTATCTAGACTTTGGTCTGTGTTAAGAAATTGAGATTGTGTTTGGAGATTGTTCCTAGACAATGTAGTGTGTAACCAGTCTTGGCCAACCTGGTTAATCCCAATGATTGTGGAGATCTTTGGAAGATTGTGGAAGCATGTTGTGGCATGGAAGATCATGTTTGAGTCCTAGCTAAGGCATGGTGTGATCCACATTTTATTTCCTTAGCATAATTTGTAATAGGTCTGGACCTATTTTGTAAATGGTTGTAATACCGGCCTTGGAGATTGTTCCAATGGTTGATGATTGTGATGCTGACCTTGATGATCATTCCAAGGTTGATGTAGTGTATAAATACTTGTATTTGAGTCATGGAAAAAGTGTCCTTGAGTGAAAATGGAAAGATAATAAGAAAGGTCCAAAAGGCAGAGCAAAGAAGAGATAGAGGGAAGAAGAGGAAGAGCAGAGTAGAGGAAGAGAAGAGCAGAGGAATTATTGTACTTTAGAAAGGTGTTGATCATGGTAGTGAATCTGGCAGTAAGTCTCCAGTAGGGTTTAACAGTCCTCAGGGTTTAACAACCCTTATTGTAATCTTTCTAGGTTAAGGGTTGAGGCAGTGAGCCTGCTAGACCTAGTTGTTCTTCATGGCAGTAAGCCAGTATGTTTAGGCCTGTGGAGTGACCAAGCCTAAACATCATTATTTCAAGATTACAATATATATTGAGAGCTAATCCTCTCCATGGTTTTTTCCCACCTTGGGGTTTTCCACGTAAAATCTGGTGTCTCTTGTGTTTGATGTTGTATCTGTGGTTAAGTTTCTGATTTCATGCATTCATTGTTAAATCATAATAATTGTGGATAAGTGATGAATGTTTAAGTACATAAAGTGTTTAATTGTTTGAGACAACTACTTCACCCCCCCTCTCAGTTGTCTAGCATGTATTAACAGACCCCTCATTAGAACTTTGTTTTCCTGATTTAGGAACACTGTTATTATTCTTTTCAAGAATGAGTCAGGTGATCAATTTGTTTCTTCAAACATTTATATTCATTATGACCAGGTCTTTTATAAGAGGCACATTTTCCCTTCTCTTGTTAGATTCTTTAAGAATCTAGAATCAATCTAGGATCTGATGTTAGTCATAGATCACATACGCTCCGATTGAAAAATGATCGAAGATCAAAATAGTAGAATGGAGAGAGAATCTAAAAAGAGATAAAAAATAGAGACAAAGTAAGAGAATTTGAGAATACTCTCGATACTCTCACAGAGCTTTCACCGAACTAGTATTGAACTCGTGAAGGTGAGAGTATAGAGATGTATATATAGAAAAATAGGGCATATACATCCAAGAGGTGCATTAACTCCTACTACCCATAAAAGGCGGGAGGTTTTACCTACTTGGTAAATTACAAAACATGTGGCATAGCCTCCTCAAGTGAAGATAGAAAGGAGGTGGCACATAAGACCAAAAGAGGGTGAGAAACCGAACTATCCCATAACACACTTAGGTAAAGATAGAATAGTGGTTATGAGAGGTGGTACAAAAAGTCAAAAGAAGGTGTGTAACTCAACTACCCATGTGTGGGAGAGAGTTACACATGTAGCTGATGTATTTCAACATGTGTCCTCATATTAACCACATCTAATAAACTGAAGAAAGATTAATAATGTGTAGGAAAAAGAAATGTCCCTAAGGAAAATAAAAAACCTACAATAACATCTCTTTCTTAGGCTTGTCGCCATTAGAAGATGAGATCTCATTAGCTAATTTTGGGGTATCTTGTTTCTGATCCTTCTTATCCTTGCTATTCCTTTTTATCTTATCCTTATTATTACTACTTTGTCCTTTCTATTCTTTTGTGACTTGGTTGTGTAGCCAAGGCATGTGACTTAGAGGATTTTAGAGTGCCCATATGAATTAGCTTATCTTGCTCCCATGTGAGAGATAGCAAAATCACCCAAAGATGGTATCTCTATGTGAATTGTATCCCAAGTGCACCCTTAGTACCATAGAAGGTAGAAATAAACACTAAATATTCAGAAATTAGCTTAGAGAGAGTACTTAGAATCAGTTGTTCATCTTTCTTTTCAATTCTTCATTGTTTTAATTGCAACCTTAGTGACTTCAATTTTGTGAAGAAATCCTAGGTTGCGTTGAAGTTGCCTGGACTTAAACTAATTAGTTCATTTTCCAACATATGACCCCTAATTGAATCTTGTGTGCCAAATAGTGTTTCTAAATTTGTCCAGATTTCATTTCATGAATTCAAAGATTCAATATGAAAGAGCAAATCAAAAGAAATAGACAAACATAGAGTTCCATAGGCTTCATCACATTTGTTAAACCACTTAGGCTTATCTTCATCTTTAGCAGTTTCAATTTCCATTCCCATTATTGTCCTATGTAAACTAGATTTCATTAAGTAGATTGTCATGCGTGATTTCCACTCAAAGTAGTTTTAAGGATTTAATCTAGGTACTATTGTTTGATCCATGATGTAGAGAATGCAGAAATGAAGTGATGAAAAGAAGAGAACTCAAGTACACCCCCCCTTTCACTTGTTTCTAAAATGACCCCCCAAGAAATTATAATGTTGGCACTTTATAATTATTGCGATTTATACTGCAAATCTCAGACTTTCATACTTTTACAAGGCCCAAAATGGCCAAAACACTGAAACTATAGATCAAGTAAAATATGAGATCAATTTGAGAGTACCAATGCTGATTCTATAGAAAAATATATACTCTAAAAAAATGGAACCCAAAAAGGAGTCGGTTTGCACAAGTTATGGCTCCTAGAATGTCTCAAAACAAGGACTGCGTAGCAAAATCTATAATAATCTACAATTTCTAAAACATTGGAGTAGCAAATAAGAAAACCAACTTTACCACAATGTAGATCATGAAATTCTACACCAAAACAAAAAGAATTATGCCAAAAAAAGGCCTTTGTATGGCTTAAAACGAACCCTCTGAAGTTTAGTTGCACAAATGAAAACTCCATTGGTGAGGGGTAAAGGCTAAAAATATTGGTCATAGCCTAAAAGCACTGTTCACAGCCTAGAAATACTATTCATGGCCTCAAAACACTATTCACAGCCTAAAACATTGTTTGTGGCACTGTTCATGGCCGTATGATTTCCATAAAAGGAAAAAAAATCTTTCAAGATCGTGATGTCCAATATGGACAAACTTTATATGAAATTGGGGATTTTTGGGCCTTCTGGACACAATGGAAAGGTTCATCTCAAAATGTCCCAAATTTGAGCAGCATGCTAGAACCACTCTTTAAACCTCCGTTTGCAACTTGAGTTTTTTATCTCTGATTTTGGTGAAACAAAAGCCTGATTTGACTTTCTTGAGCCTTCTAGACACTATGTAATTGATGAAAAATCTCCTAGGATTACTAGAATGTTGTAAACACCCAGATTTAAAAAGATACAAGTGTACAAAACCCTAGAGGTTAATCTTTTTCTTTCAAACTTTTCTAATTATCCAAATCATTCGAAGATGCAAGAGAAGAGCATACTGGGTTTTTAGAAAATTTGCATAGAAACTTATTATCCCCCTTGAATCTCTCATATAAGGAAACTAAAATCTATTTTGCACTAGAATAGCTCTAATACCATGTTAGAATCTTCAAAGATCCCTAAAAACTAGTGAAAAAAATAGATTAATAGACTATGAAGCAAACGATATGAAATAAAAATAAAAATATAGAGTTAGTCTCTGAGAGAAATACAAATGCTCATAAAGAAAATTAGTATTAATAGGATGCAAAAAAAAAATCTACATAATACAATGTACCCATGACTAGCTAGGAGGTGAGTATATATAGAATATGAGAGAGGGGAGAGGCGACAAATACAACCAATGAGAAGAGTCCATCACAATAGCCTAAAATAGGCAAGTGTAACTCCAATGGAAGATACTGACACCTTGCACCCACTCACACTAATACTCACTTAATTAATCCTAAGAAAGCATAAATATATGTGTAGGAAAAACTTGGGAATAGGAAATTAAATAACCAACTAAGAAAATAAAAACCTACACTAACAATAAAGCCATAAAGTTTGGAAAGACACTAAATTTTGAAAACAATACATAATGGTGGCATCGATGCACTATATTTTAATGGATTAACCATTGGTGGTGGGTGGTTGCACCCCATCATTTAGGTTTGATGACATGCTCTAATTACACAAGCCCAAGGGCTTATTAATTTATCTTAATCAATCAAAAACATATACTATTAGAGATATCAATTTTGTTGTCAATACTCTATGTAACTTTCCTAACAAAAAAAATCACAAACATTCAACATATATCATAATTTTCACTTGTTTTTTTCTACACACGATGTTAGATCACAAGTACATTATATAAGGAAACCTAAGCATAGATTCCTAGCAATTCAAATAGAGAACAATAAGACTTGTAAGAATTGACTCCCTATGGACAAACAAGATACAAATTAGCCACAATATACTTCACCTAGGGGTATACCACAAGAAATAAAAATGTGGATTTAAGATTGGAATTTTAAATTTTAAACCATGGGCCATTACCCTATCATTGACATGTGGTATAATTCCCCCAGTGCTTATGTTAATAAATGGAGAAATCTAAATTAGAGCTACATGCAGGTCAAATTCATCAAAACGTGAGAAAAATGATAGGTTAAACACTTCATTCCCAATGAATTTCTAAAACATTATCTAGGAACTACAAAACTTTATCAATTTGTCATGTGGTGGATCATTAGCTAGCATACTCACCAGCCATATTACCCTAAATGAAACTCAAATTTGCATGAACTAAAATAATACTTATAGGAAAACTCGTAACACATTTATATTGGAAATAATAAAAAGCCTTAATGTCATCAAATCATATTCCAAACAAAATTCAAACCTATTAGTGGATATATTATCCCATGCATTATTTACATGCATGTGGATAATTCTACATGATGTTAAGCCTAAAATTAAGTGTCCTAGTTAGTAAGATTTAGCTCGCCACCTCTTATGAGTCTTGAGGAAGTTAAGTCACCACTAGGTCTAGTTAGTGGGAGTCAACTACCCAGTCTTCTCCACTAATTTTGCATGGTAGTTTCTTCCCCCTCTCCTATATATGTACAAATCATTTCATGGTAAATACATTATATGGTTAATCCAATTTTGTGTGGCTTTCTTTTTTCTTTGCATTCTTTGTTTCAATAACTTGTAGGGGAGTGTGATTGCCAAAATTTTATTGTCTAACTAGTATTGGTAATTAATCCAGTGTGTCTTGACAAATCCAACATGGTATCAAAGCTATTCTAGAATTTGATTGCTAATCTGGTGTAGTTTGTTGAGTTTTTTTGAAACACTAGTTGCATGTATTTTTTCTAGTTGATGTGTGTTTGTGTTTGTTCCTAAAATAATTTACAGAGGCTGATCTTTTTGAAGAAGAACCTGATATGTGTAAAGAAGGATGATTCATGACCTATGTGTTTACAGATTCTATTATGTCTTCACATAAACTAATTGAGGGCATTCAGTGTCTTTGTGGAGGCCCAGAGGGGCATTTCTGAAGGCCAGTGGCCAATGCAAGGCTTGCAGCCTATTTTCAAGGCTTATGGCCTATTTAAGGCTCATGGTCTGTGCACAAGTCCATGGTTGATCTCTAAGGCTCATGAGAAACATGCCTATGCACTAAACATATAAAGTGCCAAATTCATGGCAAGATCTCAAATATTGAATCAATGGGGGTGTTTTATGTCATGTCTTGTGCACTTCTGCATTTCCTTGCATATTTCATCATTGCACTTTTAATTTTTACAATAAATTTACTTGAAGCATGGACTCAAATCTATCATGCCTTTAACACCCTTTAATTATCATGACTAGAAACTTATGGTACAACTTGTATTAAAGAACAAAGGGTTGTATAGGGTAACAATGGGCACTAAGAAAGAACCTACTACTAATGAAGCTAAAGAAAAATATTTTAACAAATACAATCAATCATTTATGTTTCTGTATCTTAATGTCTCTTGAACTCATCTTCCATGTCGAAACCTTGAATACACCCAATGAAGTTTGGCTTGCATTAGAAAACCTCTTTGGGAAGCTAGATGAAATGAGAAGTCGTGATTTAGAGAATGAGCTCACAAGTTTGAGCGCTAGTTTGTTTAATACCTTACAAGATTACTTACAGTTACAGAATATCTCCTAGTAATTCTATGTTTGTCTCTACCTGAAAGGAAGCTAGGTGTACGAAAATCGCTTCCTACACTAATCTAAAGAGGAGAGAAGAGTGCAAATTCTTTTTAATCCTTACAATTACAGAATGTTAACCACAACAATGGAGATATTGTAGCAATACACATACACACAGAAATGAGACATAAGAGAGAGACACAAGATATATGTGGGGAAAACCCTTATCGAGTGAAAAACCCTACACTCTAAAACCTACACAATGTATTATCAAAACTGAAGTGGTTTACAATACACTTGCAATGCAAGCTTTTAGGACTCTTCAACACTCATATCTATAGACAAAATGACAACATAACAGTAGCTATCAATCACATAATATATCTCCTCTCAAAAGCACATGTTTATATAGAAGTTACAAGGAAAAAATGAGCTTTCCTTGAGATGGGCGTCCAACATAGCCTCACCGCCCAAAACCCACACCTAAGGACACTTATCAAACACTGCAGCATGGTCATGACACTTTTCATCACATCCCATCCCAAAATGGTCTCCTATTCCCAAGTTGGGCAATGACAGATGCTTTTATGACTCTTACGACTGTCATAGAATCCGTCATACTGACATATCTTACAACTGTAAGAGAATCTATCATACACAGGCTAAAAATAGCATATTCTCTTCTAACATGTCATAACTCTCCTTGGGGTGTCCAAAGATGCCTTCTTATAAGATGCCTTGTGACACATGTTTTCATTTGTCATAGAATCTTCCATTTACGACTCTTATGTGTCATAGATTGTCATAGGATTTTGTCATAACCGTTTCTATCAATATTCCCTTACACACTATCTAAGATGCCAACACATGGAAAAATATTCCTACCACTAAGTGGGATTCCTATCTCCTCATGTGAAGACAAATTTACATGTTGTGACCTTCCACGTAGGATGACACATAACCGTGCCAACTCCCACAAGATGACAATAAGGATTTGCAGCCTAATTACAATAATAGACAATAAATAAATAAATACAAGGAATTACCAAGGTTGAGACACTTTAATTCCCAACATTCTCCCACTTGTCAAACACCTTATAAGAGACAATGGAAATAACAGGATTTAACTGCTATAGGCCAAGAGGCCCATAGACTCCGAACATCATCTAAACTTCTTTGTGCCCACTAGTTTTGTCAATGCATCTGCAACATTCTTCAAATTATCTACCTTCTCCAAATTCACCTTCCCATCCTCTACCATGTCTCATATGAAGCGAAACTATACATCAATATGCTTTGTTCTAGAATGGAAAGTTGGATTCTTTGCTAGGCAAAATGCACTCGAACTATCACAACAAATTGTAATATGTCCTGCATAAACATCAATATCTGAACACAATCTCTTAAGCCAAATGGCTTCCTTACAAGTATGAGTTGCTACCATATACTCAGCTTCTTTTGTAGGCAAAGCAACCATAGGTTGTCGCTTACTCATCCAAATAATTGCACCACCGAACATAGTGAACACATAAGCACTGGTGGATTTCCTACTGTCAATGTCACCCACCCAATCAGAATCTACGAATCCACAAATACAAATAGAATGCAAAGGTCGTGTAGGATTACCATGATAGCATATGGAATACTCAAAATTACCCCTCAATATCTAAACACTCACTTAACTACATCCCAATGTACCCGTCCATGATTAGCCATAAATTAACCAAGGACTCCCACTTCTTAGGTAATGTCTGGTCTTGTGTAGACCATAGCATACATCAAACTACCAATAGCAACACCATAAGGTACTCTTCTCATGTCCTCCACCTCACTAGGAGATTTTGGACAATCACTAAAAGATAACTTTGTCCCCAATGAAATAGGATCACACAATGTTCTACAATTTGCCATGCTGAGCCTATCTAACATAGTCTTGACATACTTACTCTAGCTTAACCAAAGTTTTCTGTTAGCTCTGTCTCTTATAATTTACATTCCCAGAATGTACTTGGCTGCCCCTGGATTTTTCATCTCAAACGATGCTGACAACTGAGACTTCAAATCAGAAATCATATTCTTACCATTCCCAATTAACAACATATCATCAACATACAATGCAATAATGAGAATACGATCATTGTCAAACTTGTAAATAACACAATGATCTAATTTTTATCTCAGAAATCCAATTGAAAACACAAAGGCATCAAATTTCATATACACATCCTAGGAGATTGCTTCAAACCATACAAAGACTTGTTCAACTTGCAAACCAATTTTTTTTACCTTTCTCTATGCAATGCTCTGGCTGTGACATGTAAATCTCTTCCTCCAAATCACCATGAAGGAAAGTTTTCTTCACATCCATCTACTCCAACTCTAATTCATAAGCAACTACAAGAGATAACAAGAACTGAATGGATGACATCTTTGCAACAGGAGAGAAAATTTCACCATAATCAATTCCCTCCACTTGTGAGTGCCCATTCACAACCAATCTAGCCTTGTGCTTTTCAACACTGCCATTTGCACCAAATTTCTTCTTGAACACCCATTTGCATCCAACAAGTTTCCGTCCTTCAGGCAAAGGCACCAAGTCCCAAGTTTTATTCTTCTCCGAAGAAGCCATCTCATATTCCATGGCCTCCTTCTAGGAACCTGCATCTTTCACGCCCATAGCCTCTATCACAGTTCTAGTCTCATCAATGTTAGTAACCAAGGCAAAAGCACAACTAGAATCAAGAAATGAATAACCAAACCTATCAGGTTTCTTCCTTGTTCCTGTAGACCTCCTTAATGGCTGAGGTTGAGGTTCTACTTCTTCTTCTGAGCTTTTAGAGCTGCTAGAGCTCTCCTCATCATCAGGTGTCACAAGGTCTATCAGTTCAGTCTTCTCAGGGGTAGAAGGAAACTGAACCACATCCTCTTTCTTTTCTATCTTTTCTGGCTGTAGAACAATGGAAGAAGGTGTTATCTCTCTAAAGATAACACTTCTACTATACAACACTTTTTTCAGCCACAGGATCCCAATGAAAATACACTTAATAGCCTTGTTCTCCAATTTAGACCATTTCTTCCTAGGCACATGTGCATATGTCTCACAACTAAAAACATGAATATATCTAAGTGAAGGCTTCTTACCAACAAGAGCTGATGTAGGAGACTTCTTTACTAGGTAGCAAGTAGTGGCTAAAGCTTTAGCCCAAAACTTTTGTTCGAGGCTTGCTCCACTAAGCATACTCCTAGCATTCTCCATCAGTGTCCTATTCATCCTCTTTGCAACTCTATTTTTTTGCATGGTGTATGGAGTTGTCTTATGTCTTTCAATCCCTTGCTCTTTACAGAACTTATCAAACTCTGTCAAACAAAACTCACCACAATTGTCAGTTCTCAAACACTTAATCTTTTTACTAGTTTGATTCTCAACAAAAGCTTTAAACTCTTTGAACTGACTAAAGAATTAAGACTTACTTCTGAGAAAATAAATCCATGTCCTTCTACTGTAATCATCTATGAAAGATACAAAATATATAGATTTGGAAATCGAAGGAACACTAACAGGGCCAAACACATCAGAATGAATGAGGTGTTGGAAAGAGACACTATGTGGCTTCATAAGTGTTGTCATTGATGGCAACAAAGTCTATCCCACACATCCACAGTACATAATATGCCTATTCCTGAAGTCAGCTTGAAGATTGTTTTGGTCTAGTGAACAAGGATAGAGTATGCAACAAGGTATGACAATCAGGTCTAGATCTCTCAGATGGTGTAACTCAATAAGTTACGAACTTGGATAAGTCAAGAGGGGTATCATGAGTATTGTATTCAAGATATTTAGCCTCCAGTGATAAAGCATGAAAAAGATATGAGCATCTAAGTGTTGGGTTCTAGGTAGGCAGAGCAGACAGAGGAAGAACTGACCGGTAGAGTATCAAATCTCAATCTGAATGTGTAAAATGTGTTGATCAAGCAATTTTTGGCATTATACATGATTGGCTGACATGATTAATGACTCCTATGCCTATGTCCTTGATGTGCATCACTAATCAAGCATGGATTGAGCTGACAGACCAAAGCTTTTAAATATCTCAGGTGTTCTTGTTGCCAACTAAGAAGTTGTTGGATATCCTTGTTGTAGGTATATATATCTGATGGATTCAAACTTGTAAGGGTGTGAATGTGATAGTATGTATGGTTAAGTGCAAAGAAAAGTAGAGACAAGAGAGAAGGTATTAATTCAAGCCCAGAATGTGATAGGAAAGTAATATTGAGCAGAGGAAGAATGAAATGTGCGAGATTAGTATACTATACCTAATCAGAAATGAAATCCTACATGTATAGATGATGTTTATTAGTTCAAACATCTTGGTATCATCTGTAAGCATTTGTAGATTGTAAGTCTCTTGTAGATAGTGGACCTTTTGTGAGCAGTGTGCTCAGGCAATGAGCCCTAATTGGCAAGTGCCAAATTTGTACTATTTATTCTTTTAATAGAGAATACAATCTTGGGTTAGTCACCCCGTGGTTTTTTCCTTAGCAGGGTTTCCACGTAAAAATACTTGTGTTATGTGTTGATTCCTTTTTAGTTCTTGATTACATTGTTTTGATATTGCACTAAATGATAAGATAAGAAAAGAAAGTAAAAAGAAGAAAAGTTATAAGATAATTGATTCACCCCCCCTCTTAGTTATCTACATTGTTTCCAATAATTGGTATCAGAGCTAAGTTCCTCTGAACAAAGCCTAACAGCTTGAGAAAGATCTGGGAATCTCAATGGATGCATATAATATGAAGGAACAACTTCATTCTGCCCTAGATGATTTGAACAATCCCACTCTGAAGTCAATAATTTGAGAGAAAGACTCAAACAAGCTGATGATTTCATAAATGAGCTAAAAGAAAAACTTAGTATTTCTATGAAAAAGAAAAAGGAACTACTCCAAAAATTAGCCAATCAGAGTGAAGTCAATGATACTGATGAAGATCTAAAGGAGAAAAATAAATTATGTGAGAAGTTGTCAAAAGAAGTCCTTATGGTAAGGCATGAATGGTGCAGGAGCACCAAGATGTCTAGTTTTTACTTGATCTTCAAGTAGTTGTTTTGGTTTAATAAGGTCTCTGAGACCATTTACATGTTGTGATAAGGCTTATAGCCATGTTGTAAATGGACTATGTCCAAATAACTAGAATCTACTATTGTTATGTTATTAGTCCTAAGAAGGACAGTCTTGTAGTAATAGGCATATAGGTTAGTCATTTAAGTTTAATGTTTGTATAGGATAGTCTTTAAATTTTCATGTTTGTTGGCCTTTTAAGGCATGTCTTGGGTTAGGAAGAATGTCTACACCTTGTCATAGGTTAAACCTTATGTTAAAAAGAAGATTAGTCATAAAACAGTCCAGGAAAAGACAGTTTCTATATCAATCTTTTGAACAACAGTTAAAAAGCAAGAAAGAGATTGATGGTTTTGTGCAGTTTTGATCAACCCAACCATTGCATGCAAATGTTAACACTTGTTTTAAGCTAAGGAAGGTTTTTTCTTTGAAAAGGAGATTTGAAGGATTTGAAAGATATAACAAAAAAACCATTGTTTCCTGCCTTTTTCTAAAATTTTCAGAGTTTATGTGTATTTTGAGCCGTACCACTGTACAGTACGACCCTGTCATGGGATGTTGAATGTTTGGAGGTGAAGCTTGAGGAGTTAACTGTTCATTGAAGAAATTTTGGGATCTTGGCATTGAATAGAAAGAATGTTATAACTATAGAATATTAAATTGCTCTTTAACGTGCTGTTTCAATCAGAAAATTCACTATTTTTCTGTGTTGCCCGTACCTGTACGGAACAGTCAAAGCCCTAGTTTATAATGGACAGTTAGAGGGTTGAGTCAACTTTGTTTTGAAACTTATTTGGGCTCTTGACATCCATTTTTACTTCTATATTCCCTTTTTGTTTGAGAGTGGTTTAATAACCCTGAGTTAGGGTTTTGTCAGCGAATTCCTAATGCTATACTCATTCCACTGAACCACCATGTCTTATAATCAGTGGAATGAGTCATGTAGAGTCTACTTTAATGGTTTGTGAAGACCTTGAAGGTAGGAGAATGGGTTTGGTCTAAGTTTACCTTGTAGATGACCCTGTAGTGTTATGTCTTGGGATGGAGTAGAGGACAGCAACAAAGAGAAGAACACAGGTATGTTGGCATGTCATTTGTTTTGCCAAAGAAGATAGTAGATGTTTGGCAGGTTATAGAATTGATTAGTTGCCTGAGATAGGGTTTGTCCCAATATTGATCAAGACAAAAAAGATAGGGTGACCGTCCTTCTCATGGAGCAGTGAGATTATGACAGTCTATGAAGAACATAGTGAAGATTGCTGTCCTGCAGTCCTGTGTAGAGGAGTTGAAGGGATGTTAGATGGAGTTGGGCATCCTGGAAGGTGTCTTGGAGTCCTCCCTCATGTTGCATGTCAAGAACAAGGTAGTGAATGTGTTGAAGCCCTTCATGGGTAAGAGAGTGAACCTCTAGTAAAACAGGGAACCTAGAGAATAATTCCATTTGAAGTTTTGAACTATGAGACTACTATCCTATATGCTTTGCATCAATGAAATGGAATCAGGGGTTATGAGATTCACTCAAGAAATTGAAGAAAAGAGAAAGATTGAAGATAATCTAAAACAATCCCTCAAGGAGAAAACAAAGGACTGCCACAAAATGGATAGAATAATCAAGCATCTTGAATCTAATCTTGAAGAAGCTAGAGACAATGAAGAACAACTTGAGAATCAGATAGACACTCTTGAACAAGATCTTCAAACTGCAAATGAATACAAATAAAAATTCAAGATAAGCTCAGCCCAAATTGAAGTTCTTGAAAGTCAAAATAGGATAGATAATAAGCGTGGCTTGGGATATGAGAAAGGTGAAATCTCTGGATCCGGTCAGAAGAACTTTGGATCAGGAAATCAAAGAAACATGCCTAGAAGATCTTTGGTAAGACAACCAAACGCTCAAATATATCCATCCTTCAATGGATACTGCTTCAATTGCAACAAGTTCAGTTATAAACCAATTCAGTATAGAAACTGAATGAATCAAATCAATCCATCCTTCTCTGGTCAATGTTTCAGTTGCAAAAGGTATGGTCACAAATCTCATGAATGTAGAAATATGCAAATGAACAATTATTTCAATGGTAAATGCTTTGTATGCAATAGAATTAGGCATATGGATAATAAGTACAGATCAAGAGGATATCATTCAAATAAGAAAATAAATGTTGTGTGCTACAATTGCAATAGATCTGGTCATATTGCTAAATTCTGCAGAAGCGGAAATTAGGATAAAAAGGGTCCGGTGGAACATGATCAGAAACATGATAAAGGCAAAGGCAAAGTAAATGTAGATGAAGTTCAAAAGGAGATGAGTAATATTTGGGTCAAAAGGAGTACAATGAATATTGGGGATGGATCCGCACTAAAATCTAGTGTTGATATTCCATCTGAAAACTAAAAGGTAAGCTCTGGCTCAGGGGGAGCCACAAACAAGATCCCTTTCCCCCAGCTAGCTAGTGAGTGTCTGAATTTGGCACTTTGAGTCAAAATAAGAGGTTGTGGTTTAAAGGGTTTGAGGAGAGTCACTTGAAGGTCATCTAGTCTAACTTTGACAAATCCACATGTAGATTTGAGCAAGTTATGAGGAGATCCTATATCGGCAGCTATCCGGTAAAGCAGAATTTCACAGACAGATATGATATGATTCAAAATTGAAATGTTTTAATCTACAGACCTATGGCATGTTTGAAAAAGGTGAAGATGTGTTGTCAATCCTCATAGACAATGATTTGAAGATCTGCAAGACAATCTAAGAAAATCTCATTTGAGAAGTAGGGTAACCAGATGACTTAAAAAATTGTGCATTTATTGCAAAAGGAAATTAGGGTTTACACAAAGATAAAAGGGTTCTTTTCACTCATTATCTCCACACTTGCACTCTTGAAGAACAAAAGAAGATCTCTAAGAAGAAGATTCTATAGTTCACTCAAAGTTCAAACTGAAGATCGAATTCAACTAGAGAATCACTCTGACTTCTGCTCCAAACCCTAATGCATGAAAAGGTACTTCCCATCTAAAAACTCTCTCCAGATCTTTTGGAAAAATGGCTACTCCAATGGTTGTCAATATTTCTGATAGGCCAAGACCAAAATTCAAGAAACATCCTTACAAATCTATAGAAGTTGATCCCTTGGGTGCGTTTTCTAGTATTTCACATAGAGTCTTGTATGTAGAAGATGTTAGGGTTTATATCCATGCAAACATTGAATAATTTGGAGACTCAAAGTTGATCGACATTTATCACAAACAATTAATAGATGAGAATTTTGAACTCAAACCTGAATTCAAGATCCTCTGGGACAAACACTTCAGACATTGCATACATTTTCCATGTTTTGTAGAAGACGATTGGGTCAAGTATGTTCCAAGTAGGATGCATGATAATTTTATGTGGCTAATGAGGACATTCAAGATAACAAAAGATGCCATCAGGGCAGTGACCGGACTGCATTCATTTGGTGGGGTACCCGTACTTAAATCTATGAAGAATCAAATAGTAACTGAAGCCACCAGATCAAAATTTGACAAAAGAGCAATGACTATAGATGACATCATAGATCCAAATGTCAAGTTTTCTTCAATGATAATTGGCTACAAAATTTACCAATCGAGCAGGGAGAATTCTGTGTCTAGTACATAAATCTATGTTGCATATCATATGTTAAAGAAAGATGTAGATTATGATCTATGTGAGCTTCTTCTAAATCAGTTGATGGAGAACTTGTAGAAGATAAAAAAGGACAAGAAAAAATCCTTTAAATATGGTAGTCTAATACTGTGTCTATTCTTCTACTATATGAATGAGCTACTTGGATCAAATGGTTGGGTCTGGCAAACTGATAAACCTATTACAATTTAGATCAGAGATTACATGTATGGACTTGGTGATGCTCAAGGCCAAAATATAGCCCTCTGGGGTTACTTTAAGAATTTCCAAAGAATGATGCATGCTAGAGAAAGAATACCACAAACAATAGTTGATAAATACAAAAATACAGTCTACTTCATGGTTGACACTGAGCAATGCCTAACGGAGGTAGTTGAGCCAAGAACTGTATGGATAATGCCTATGGGTTATAAGGTCAATGAGAAAATCTTGGAGCTACATATTCAACACCTGCTGAGCCATCCTAAGGACACTAAAGAAGAAAGGTTTGGCACCTTTGAAGAGCTAAGCATAAAAATCCATGTTGAGTTAAGACAACCGGAGATGAAGAGGAAAGTATGAAAGGAAGTTGAAGAAATTGCCAAAAGATTTAGCATATCAAAGGAGGCTCTAGATGCTAATAGAGAGAAAATGGAGAATGCAGAGAAAGAAAGACAAGAAGCAAAGAAAGAAAGTGTTCCCGTGCAAACCTCCTCTTGGACTAGATCCTCCAAGAGCTCTGCTTCTGTCGCCTCTAAAAGCTCAAAGTCTACCAAATCAGAAGTCAAGTCATCTGGAAAAGGAGAAAAGATGATGAAAACCAAAGCCACAAGGACATATACAAGTCATAAGGATGATGAAGAAATAGAATTAGATGAGGAAATCATGAAAATGAAGAAGAAGAGAACATCTGGGAAGTTCTCTACTACTAGAAATGAGGAAGAGAATGTAGAGGAATTTGTTGAAAAGCCCACACTTTCCATTGATGACATCATCAAGGCAGTTACTGTGGATGAGAACCTACAACCGGTGACAGAGTTCTATGATGAATACAATGATGTTGACAATAGAATTCTAGAGGAGGCAACTATTAGGTATTTGAATATCTATATGAAAGCATTCATTGAAATAATTTCCTTAATTCCTAAGAGCCTAGAAGAAGTATTGGAGTAAAGAAAAGAGAACACAAAGGTAAAAGACTTGGATATCTAGGAGCAGATAGTAATACAACTATGTCCTTCTATCACTCCAAAACTAATGGACATGGTGTTCAAGGATTGTAAAGATGATTTCTGGAGCAAGTCCCAGATGAACAAACTCACGATTGGAGAAACTGATCAAATAGCTGATGAAACAAAAGAAATTCTCATAAAAGATTTGAAGAGATTTAATCTTCCTATTATAGAGGAAACAAATGAGGATCCTATTAGTATTAAGATAGAAAATTGAGAGGAGGGGTGAATCAGTTGTCACAAAACTTTCTTTTCTTTAAACAATAAATCCTTCTCATAATTCTACAGTATAATAATGATTCAATCATGGAAGCACAATGCAATAACTCAAGAGAAGAAAACACATTAGCACATATGACACCAAGATTTTAATGTGAAAAACCCAGTTAAGGTAAAAACCATGGGGTGACTAACCCAAGATTGTATTCTCTATTAAAAGAATAAGAAGAACAAAATGGCACTTGCCAATTAGGGCTCACTGCCCGAGCACACTACTCACAAGAGGCCCACTGCCTACAGGAGACACATTGTCTACAAAATAATATAAATATTACATACTTGAACTGGAGATTAGCATCTTCACCATGCTTGAGTCAGTTCCATTTAAGCTCAACACTTCTGCTCTGCTTTTCGCTCTTCTCCTCTCTATCACTTTTTCATCTTCACAAGGCTACTTTGAAATGACTTCATAAGTCTTATTTATACAAGACATTGACTTTGGGATAATAATCAAAGTTGGCACAATACATACTTTATTTTATTATAGAGCAAATACACAAATACAATTTGATTTGTTACAAAATCTTCATGCGTATCACCATACTATCGGCCACACATATCTAGGACTTCAATCTTCTTTGAGGAACATGCCATGCTTCTCAGAACATATTCAAGATCATCCACAAGAGTGTAAAACATACGGTCAGCCATGATTAGAAAGAGCATCATCATCTAGAAGTAAATCTTCAATTGTAAGCTCAATCTTTAATGCGGACCGCCAACACGAACTAGACATAATCTAGAGACCCTTGCAAGCTTGCCTGAATCACCAAGAATATCCACACTACTTCTACTTACTGAAATCATTCACATATTCATCTAGAACCTCAAGAACATAGACTGTCATCACTGTCACATTAGAATAAATGCTTGTGGACCTCCAAACCATGAACCAATTAAGTTGACAATTCATATTGGCTTCCTAAACATTCCACCAAATCTGTAGAACAAGATATTACATTTCTGGATCTCATTGGACCTATTTGTATCACTCTATCACCTTTGAATAGCTGCCAGAACTAGTTTTACTCATATGGCTATAACTTCTCCAAATCTTCATGCGGACCTCTCAAATCTTGACTGGATCATCTTTGGACACATGTCTACAAACCCTTTGATGGGCATTCTCTGATCTTCATCTTAGTTGGGATTTTCACTTCATAGAGCTTCACTATCTTCATTGTTCTTCTCTATTTCTAATAGGACTAATTTTCTTAATATCCTCAGCACACAACTCATCCAATCCTTGACATGAATGCAACAAGAGTATGTTGACATCAATGACAACACCAGCTAGGCCCATACTTCCAACAATCTCCCCCTTTGTCATTGATGGCAACATATAATGTGAAAAACTATTTTAACCATCAAGACAAGAACTTCTTCTCACTAACTGACATAGCTCCCCCTATCAACAACAATCATTCATATGTCTTCTCTTTCTTTACTGCTCCCCCTTTGATCAACAACCATTTTTTTTTTCACATGTCTTCTCTACCCTTTTGACATCAATGGCAAAGGGCACATACTTGCATCAATCATAATCATACAGACTGCTCCCCTGAGTAGCAGCTTCTTATCATCAATCCAGACCACAAGATGTGACTGTGAGATTCACCGGACTGATGCACATCAGTGCACCTTAATTCAAAACCAGAGGGGTAATAACCCCTAACTTCTCCCTGAGATACTTAAAAGAGTCCTTAGGTAGAGGTTTAGTAAAATAGCTGCAATCTGATCCTTTGAGGACACAAACTCTAATCTAACTTCATTCTTGTTCACCTGCTCTCTCAAAAAGTGAAACTTGATGGATATATGTTTTATCTTTGAATGCAACATCAGATTTTTTGATATATTTATTACACTTGAGTTATCATAGAAGATTGTGATAGGATCCTCATACTCCACTCTGATGTCTCTTAGCATTTGCTTCATCCACAATACTTGAGTGCAACTACCTACTACAGCAATATATTCTACTTCTACAGTGGACAGAGATATTGCCTTTAGTTTCTTGCTGAGCTAAGAAACCAATCTTTTCCCCAAAAAGAATGCACCACCACTGGTACTCTTCTAGTCATGCAGATCTCCTGCCCAATCCATATCTATATATGCATGAAGAGAGAAATCGTGATCCCTAGGATACCATAAACCATCCTCAACTGTTCCCTTTAGATATCTGAGAATTCTCTTGATTGCCATGACATGAGATTCTTTGGGATCAACTTGGAATCTGGAAACAAGACCAATAGCATTCATAATGTTAGGTCTAGTTTGAGTAAGATATAGTAGTCCTCCAATCATTGACCTATACTTTTTATGTTTAGCCTTAGGAGATTCATTATCTTTGCTCAGCTTACATCTGGTTGCCATGGGAGTATTCATTGGTTTTGAATCTTCACATATTTGGTCTATGATATGAAGATTCCTTTCTTTGTTTGAGTGATTTGCAGACCCAAGAAGAAATTAATTTCCCCAAACATAGACATCTCAAATTCACTTTTCATTTGATTTGTAAAAGTCTTGCACATGCTATCTCTTCCTCCAAAAAAGATATCATCAATGAATACTTTAACAATCAAGATATTTTCATTATCAATCTTGAAGTACAAGTTACTGTCAGCAGTACCTTTATTGAAACCAATCTTCAAAAGATGTTTATCCAATCTTTCATACTAGGCCCTTGGGGCTTGTTTGGGTCCATACAGTGCTTTCTTCAACTTGCAAACCATATCACCATGATTAGACAATTGAAATCCATCTGGTTGCTCAATGTATACTTCTTCCAAGTCACCATTCAGGAAGGCAAACTTGACATACATTGAAATCCTTGAAGGTAGCAAAAGCAAGAAATAATCTGACTACTTCAATTCTTGCCACCAGAGTAAAAGTTTCTTCAAAATCAACTCCTTCTACTTGAGAATAACCCTTGCAGACCAATCTGGCTTTGTTTCTAACCACTTCACCATCTTCATTCAGTTTATTCCAGAAGAACCATTTGGTCCCAATCACATTTTTGTTTCTAGGTCTGGGAACAAGATCCCAAGTGTGATTTTTCTCAATCTACATCAACTCTTCCTCCATTGCTTTGGCCCAGCTTTCATCATTGCATGCTTCATTTACTATTTTTGGTTCAATATTTGAAATCGGACAATACTTTTCTAAATCTTGAGCAATCTTTCTTCGTGTTTGAACACCTTTGCTTCTATCACCTATAATCTGGTCTTTAGAATGATTCATTCTTACATACCTGGGAGTTTTAGGAATTTCTTGTACTTTTATTTCTTGGATAGGTTCATTCAAGTTTGTCTCTTCTTCTTGTATTTTAGGGTTCTCCAGATCAGTCTGGATCTAAATTTCAGAAAGGGCTTAAACTTCTTGGACCAAAACATCATTCTGATCATCTTCTTCATATTCATAAAACCTTGAGGGTTTTTCAATGCCTTCATCAACCTTCACATCGGTACTCTCTGTAATCTTTCTCAATCTCTTGTTATAACACTGGTATGCTTTGTTTTGAGTAGAATAACCCAAGAATATTCCTTTAGCACTTCTAGCATCAAATTTGCCAAGGTCTTCATCTCTTTTAATGTAACATTTGCTACCAAGGACTCTAAAATACTTCACAGTGGGAGTGATGCCAAACCATAGTTCATAAGGGGTCTTAACAATATTACTTATGATTTGTACTTGATTAAGAGTATAGACAGCAGTGCTTACAGCTTCTCTCCAGTAGATCTAAGAAACATTTTCTTCCATCATCATGGTTCTAGATGCTTTTTGGATGGTTTGGTTCTTTCTCTCCACTACTCCATTCTATTGTAAAGTCCTTCGAGTAGATAACTATCTTTTTATCCCATGTTTCTCATAGAATGCTATGAACTCTCCGGATGTAATTCTCCACCTCTATCAGACTTAAGACATTTTATGTTTAACCCGGTTTCATTCTCTACCATAGCCTTGAATATTTTAAATTTCTCAAGAGCCTTAGATTTCTCTTTCAGGAAAGTCACCCACATCATTTGGGAATGATCATTAATTAGTAACATGAAATATCTATTAGCTTACAAACTCCTGATTCTTACCAGTCCACATAGATCAGTATGTACTAAGTCCAACAATTCGGTAGAAGATTGTTCCTTACTTTTGAATGTGATTCTACTCTGCTTACCCAACTGACATTCTTTGCACAAACTGTTAGTAGGTTTCACCAGTCTTGGAAGATCTCTTATAGCCTAAGTGTTGCTTATCTTGATGATATTATGAAAATGTACATGACACATTCTCCTATGCCACAACCAACTTTGATCAATTTGAACAAATAAACAACTTTTGCCAGTACTAACCAAGTGGAAGATGTTACCTTTTGTTTGAGTACCAGATGCAACCTCTATTCCAAAACTTTCAAAGATCTTACATTTTCTATTTTTGAATTAGAGATCATAGCCTTTGTCCACCAACTGCCCAACACTGAGAAGATTGTGCTTTAGATCTTCAACATAAAGTACATCACTAGTTTTGTTCTTTCCATCAAAAGAAATAGTTCGTCTGCCTCTGATTCTACCAGTAGAATTATCACCAAATTTTACAACTCCATATTTTTCCAGATCTATGAATTTATTTTTGTCACTAGTCATATGGTGGGAGCATCCACTATCAATGACCCAATCATTCTTTTCTTCAACTTTGGTAGCTAGAGCTCTTTCTATCATTTTATGATTGATAGATTCAGTGGGCATTGGATCTTCTTCCTTTATGGCAATAAACACCCAGTCACTACCAGATTTGTTTCCTGTCTCTGATTCATCATCTTCTACTCCTTCATCATCATCATCTTCATGAACATAGTAACATTTCTTCTGGAATCTTGATCTATTTGGATTCTTCCTTGAAAATCTTTCCAGACACCTTGAGGCAAAATGACCAATCTTGTTGCAGTTGAAACATTTGAAGGGCAATTTTCATTTATAATGTTGGTAGGTGGCGACTGATCAGGAAAGTACTATACACTAGCCATGTATCCTCGCCAGGGTTCAGGGAGGGGCTAGGCCCCAAGCGAGGGTTCGGGGGCGGCACCCCCCGAGAAATTTTTTTTAGAGCTGACATAAAAAGTCTTATTTTATTTGACCGACATAAGAAAACCCTATTTTTGTAACCAAAAAAAAGGCTTGATAAAAAGTAGCTAAGGGTTAGGGTTTTGATATATTGTATTGTAGCATTTGCAATGGTATTGAGTTGCAGGGTTTGTTGGTTGTAATCGGTTTGATTTACTGGATAATAATATTGGACTCTCTATTTGGTGGATGTAGCTCGAGTTTGGGTGAACCATGTTAAAACTTGTCTCTCGCTATTATTAATTCTGTGTATTTCCATTTCTCTGTTTAATCTTTATTTACATTTAATTGATATCTTCTACCGGCTAACCCTAACACATACTTACCAGATCCTCTTGGTAGTCTTTTTGCAATAAGGGCTTCAAGTTGATTAGCTTTTGCTTCATCTTCTTCCAGATCTTTTCTTGCTTTTTCATACCATGATAGTTTCTTTGAGGAGTTCTCTCCTCGATCATACCTTTGTTTACCTTTTACAGAGACACTAGCTTTGAATGCAAATTCAGTCTTGGGGGGTGCATCTCCAAACTCAACCAATTCAAATGTAGCTAATTTTCCAACCAATTGATCTCTTATGATATTTGATAAAGATCTGAATTCTTCAATAGAAGTAACCTTATGTTTGTAAAAAGGAGGTAGGGATCTAAGAACTTTGGCAACAATCTCATCTTCATCCAAGGTTCCACCAGCACACCTAATGCCACAAACAAGCTCATTTACTTTTGGCATAAATGTAGTGATATTCTCATCTTCATTCATCTTCAAGTTTTTGAATTTTCCTTTCAAACTTGGTAGCTTGGCACATTTAACATATTTGTCTCTATGCAGAAGTTCCATTTTTTCCCAAATCTCATATGTAGTTTTTAAATCTATAACATTTGTCAGCTCTGAATTAGATAAAGCACTTAGCAAGGCTTCTTTAGCTCAAAGATATCTTCAGCATCTCTGATTTCATCTATAGTTGTTGGACCATTCTTTGGAGGAACATACTTCTTTGAAGTTATGGTCCAATATTGCATTCCCATACATTGCAAGTGACATTCCATATGGCTTTTCCAAAGAGTGTAATTAGTTCCATCAAACCTTAGACTATCCTTCTTGTAGGAAGACATCCTAGATCTCCTCAAGTGATTAAGCTATTTTAGAGGAACTTATCTCGTATACCAATTGTTGGTATTAAGACAGACAACTAAGAGGGGGGTGAATCAGTTGTCACAAAACTTTCTTTTCTTTAAACAATTAAATCCTTCTCATAATTCTATAGTATAATAATGATTCAATCATGGAAGCACAATATAATAACTTAAGAGAAGAAAACACATTAGCACATATGACACCAAGATTTTAATGTGGAAAACCTAGTTAAGGGAAAAACCATGGGGTGAATAACCCAAGATTGTATTCTCTATTAAAAGAATACGAAGAACAAAATGGCACTTGTCAATTAGGGTTCACTACCTGAGCACACTGCTCACAAGAGGCCTACTGCCTACAGGAGACACACTGTCTATAGAATAATATAAATATTATATATTTGAACTAGAGATTAGCATCTTCACCATGCTTGAGTCAGTTCCATTTAAGATCAACACTTCTGTTCTTCTTTTCGCTCTTCTCCTCTCTACCACT
Source organism: Cunninghamia lanceolata (assembly GCA_027924645.1). Classification (NCBI taxonomy): domain Eukaryota; kingdom Viridiplantae; phylum Streptophyta; class Pinopsida; order Cupressales; family Cupressaceae; genus Cunninghamia; species Cunninghamia lanceolata. Next base: position 10,019,782 of record BSBN01000870.1, on the reverse strand, counting down.
TTTTCATCTTCACAAGGATACTTTGAAATGACTTCACAAGTCTTATTTATATAAGACATCGACTTTGGGATAATCATCGAAGTTGGTACAATACATACTTTATTTTATTACAGAGCAAATACACAAATATAATTTGATTTTTTACAAGATCTTCATGCATATCACTATACTGTCAGCCACACATATCTGGGACTTCAATCTTCTTTGAGGAACATGCCATGCTTCACAGAATATCTTCAAGATCATCCACAAGAGTGTAAAACATCAGGTCAGCCATGATTAGGAAGATCATCATCCAGAAGTAAATATTCAATTGCGAGCTCAATCTTTAATGCGGACTGCCAACACAAACTAGACACAATTTGGAGACCCCCACAAGCTTGCCTAAATCACCAAGAATATCCACACCACTTCTGGTTACTGAAATCATTCACATCTTCATCTGGAACATCAAGAACATAGTCTATCATCACTGTCACATTAGAATAAATGATTGTCGACCTCCAAACCATGAACCAATTGAGTTGTCAATTCACATTAGCTTCCTAAACATTCCACCAAATCAGCAGAACAAGATATTGCATTTCCAAATCTCATCAGACCTATTTGTGTCACTTTGTCACCTCTAAATAGCTGCTAGAACTAGTTTTACTCATATGGCTATAACTTCTCCAAATCTTCATGTGGACCTCTCAAATCTTGACTGGATTATCTTTAGACACATGTCTACAAACCCTTTGATTCACATTCTTTGATCTTCATCTTAGCTAGGATTTTCACTTCATAGAGCTTCATTGTCTTCATTATTCTTCTCTATTTCTAATAGGACTAATTTTCTTAATATCCTTAGCACATAGCTCATCCAATCCTTAACATCAATGTAATAGGAGTATTTTGACATCAATGACAACACTAGTTAGGCCCATACTTGCAACAGAGCCCTCTACCATGGATGTTGAAGGATTAAAGAAAAATGATGAAGAATCATCAAAGGCATTAGATTCCTCTTTTCTAGAAGAGGAAGAGCAAAAAGAAGAAATATTATCTGACAAGGATGTCAAAGGATTAAAGAAAAATGATGAAGATCCATCTGAGGCATTAGACTACTCTGTTCCAAAAAAGGAAGGACTGGTAGAAGAAGCAAAGATCAATAAGTAAGTCAGTCCAGATGTCTCCAAAAGGAAGGAAGTAGAGTCTGCAAGAGACACTGTAGAGACAATAAAAAATTTCCTAGATAGAGAAATGATGGAGTTGGATGAACCTAAGCTAATTCAAGGGCCACTAAACGTTTACTCTCTATCTCCCATTCAGATAATGAAGGTAGCATCTTTTGCTCAGGCCAACGAAAAAGAAAAACTTCTAAGATCTCACATGGAGGATTGTGACCTGTTGGAGATTGCATCTGGGATGTTGGAAAAGATTATGCCAACCTATCAAAAGGATCCTTCTACCTCTCCATCTGGTAATTTGAAAAATTTAGTCAATTTTGTTTACACTTGTTTTGAATCATTAGAGAAATTAGTAGAAACTAAGGTTTAGAAGGAGTTCTTGGGAAAGAGGTTCAGTGAAGTACAAGGGCTAATTACTAATGATAGAAGAACCTTGGGTATTGGAATAAGGATCCTTGAAAATGCTCTTAAAGATGGTGGGGACATACAAATTTTGTTTAACTTTGCCCAAAGTGACAGAGGACATTGAGAAGAAAGTGAAAGAACAAGAAGGAAAACTGTCAAGTTTATCTTAGAATTTTGATCCCCTTACTACCTCTCTGGTGAATCATGAATGTCAATCTATTACTATAATAAATGAAATTAAAGAACTGGTTAAGGAGAAAAAGAACATAATGAATAGAATGGGTGAGCTCAGAGGGATAATCATCCCTAAGTTAGAGGCAACGCATGATGCTTTGACAGAGGCACAAAATATAATCTGGACTAGTGATCCAACAGACTTAAAGAGGGAAGAAGCTTATGTATTTTTGTTAAGTGGATACATCTCCATTTTGGATAGAATGAAGAGGAGTTGGGCCATAGAAATTATCTAGTTGAAGACAACTTTTGTGGATATACTTAAGTATATGTAAGTATAACATATGATTTGTATATACTTATGCGACCATGTATAGAATATTTTTTGCAAAATTTTGGTATGTGGATTCCACCCTTTGCCATTGATGTCAAAGGGGGAGTGAAAAGTAGTGAAAAATGTGGAATCTAGCAAAGGGGGAGCTCTAGTAAAATAGTGCAAGAGACAGGGCACTAGCTAAGGGGGAGTTACTCTGACACTTAGCCATTTTTCACTAAGTGTTGCCATCAATGCCAAAGGGGGAGATTGTTAGCAAGAGACACTATGTCGCTTCATAAGTGTTTTCATTGATGGCAACAAAGTCTATCCCACACATCTGTAGTACATAATATGCCTATATCAGAAGTCAGATTGAAGATTGTTTTGGTCTAGTGAACAAGAACGGAATATGCAACAAGGTTCGACAATCAGGTCTGGATCTCTCAGAGGGTGTAACGTAGTAAGTTGCGGACTTGGAAAAGTCAAGAGGGGTATCATGACTATTGTATTCTAGAGATTTAGCCTCTAGTGATAAAGCATGAAAAAGATATGAGCATCTGAGTGTTGGGTTCCAGGCAGGCAGAGTAGACAGAGGAAGAACAGATCGACAGAGTATCAGATCTCAATCTGGATGTGCAAAAGGTGTTGATCAAGCAATTTGTGGCATTATACATGATTGGCCAACATGATTAATGACTCCTATTCCTATGTCCTTTATGCGCATCACTAATCAAGCATGGATTCAGTCAACCGACCAATAACTTGCAAATATATCAGGTGTTCTTGTTGTCAACTAAGAAGTTGTTGGATATCCTTGTTGTAGATATATATACCTGATGGATTCAAGCTTGTAAGGGTGTGAATGTGATAGCATGTATGGTTAAGTGCGAACAAAAGTAGAGACAAGAGTGAAAGCAGTAATTCAAGCCTGAAATGTGACAAGAAAGTAATATTGAGTAGAGGAAGAATGAAATGTGCCAGATCAGTATACTGTACTTAACCATAACTAAAATCTTGCATGATTTGATGTTGTTCATCAATTCAAAAACCTTGGTATCATCTGTAAGCATTTGTAGACTATAAGTCTCTTGTACGTAGTGGGTCTTTTGTGAGTAGTGTGCTTGGGCAGTGAGCCCTAATTGGAAAGTGCCAAATTTGTACTATTTATTCTTTTAATAGAGAATACATTCTTGGGTTAGTCACCCCATAGTTTTTCCCTTAGCAGGGTTTCCACTTAAAAATACTTGTGTTATGTGTTAATTCCTTTTCAGCTCTTGATTACATTATTTTGATATTGCACTAAATGAAAAGATAAGAAAAGAAAGTAAAAAGAAGAAAAGTTTTAAGATAACTGATTCACCCCCCCTATCAATTATCTATATTGTTTCAAACATGAGGTCCAACACACTAGAAGACTTGTGAGAACTAGAGTAAAACTGAACATAGTTTTGCTTTCCATATATACAATGTTCACAAAAGTCAAACTCGAGATTACAATCATTTAGCCCCTCAATGAGGTTTTTATTTTTTGGGGTTCTAAGACCCTTCTCACCAATGTGGCCAAGTCTCTTATGCCATAACATTGTCTTTTTAGTAGGAAATTTAACTTCCAAAGCATGAGCACTACAATCAGAATTTGTTACAACAAATTTTTTCACCGCTGGTTCAGATGGTGGGGATGAACTGACTGCAGCTCTTTTCTTCAAGTCAGAAGAACTATTGTACTGTGAAGTGCATGCCTCCAGCTAAAATAGAGTACCTCTCTGAGCACCCTTAGCAAGCACCATAGATCCTCTAGTCATCTTGCATCCATCCTTCAAAAAGACAACTTACACACTTGCATCATTCAACATACTTACAGAAAGCAGGTTCCATGCCAAGCCTGGGATGTGCATAACCCTAGTGATCCCCTTCACTCATCCATTAGGGAATCAGATTGAGATTCTTTGACAACCAACAATCTTCAAATGAGAATCATCACCCAAGTACACTCTTCCACCATCGAACTCTTCATATTTCGTGAACCAGCTTCAATGTGAGGTCATGTGGAATGATGCACCAGAATCAGTCAACCACACATCATCAGATGCATGGGTGGCTAGGGCTACGATGAAGGCATCACCATCATCTTATGATTTGTTAGAATCTAAATCTGGGGCATTCTTCTTCTTCTTTTTCTTTTCCTCTTTGCATTCCTTTTAGAAATGCCTAGTTTTGCCACAATTCCAACAGAGAGCCTTGGACTTTCCAAGAGATTTGGATCTCCCATGGGATTTGGATATACCCTTTTCACCTTTCTTGTCCTTCTTCTTCCCTTTCTCTTTGGGTCTTCCACGAACTGCAAGAGCTTCTTTGGCCGACTCAGTTGTCTTTCTCTAGATTTCTTTAGATAACAGTGAAGACACCACATCTTCCATTTTGAAAGTGGATGTGGTACTCTCGATGGCCATAACAAGATGATCCCACAAATCTGGAAAAGAACAAAGCAGAGTCATACACCGATCCTCCTCCTCCATTTTCACACCCGCGGATGTCAACTGTACAACAATCATGTTGAAAGAATTCATATGGTCTACAATGGATCCTCCATTTTCCATCTTTAGAGCAAACAACTTCTTTTTTAGAAAAAGCTTGTTCACTAAGGACTTGGCCTGATAAACCTCTCCTAGCTTCTTCCAAAGATCTTTCACGATCTTCTCCTCATGGACATTCAATAGGACAAAGTTAGCTAGACAAAGTCTTATGAGAGCCTTAGCCTTCTAATCTTTGAGGTCCCAATTAGCTTGTGACATTGTTGTAGGTTTTGTTCCATCAACAGTTTCCCATAGGTCTCGATCAACAAGTAGATCTTCATCTTGAGTTTCCACAACTCAAAATTTGTGCCATTGAACTTCTCCACCTACTCTTCCAGATGTGCTTGCCATCTCCTTCCTGCAACAAGATATAGATTACTTTGTATAGACTCCCACTCAACCTAAGATTAGCATAGAAAACCCCTACCCAGCAGCTAGAACCAAAACTTGCCAGGCTCTAATACCAACTAAAAGGAAGCTAGGTGTGCGGAAATCGCTTCCTACACTAATCTAAAGAGGAGAGATGAGTGCAAATTATTTTTAATCCTTAGAATTAAAGAATGTTAACCATAACAATGGAGATATTGTAGCAATACACATACACATAGAAATGAGGCAGAAGAGAGAGACCCAAGATATACATGGGTAAAACCCTTATTGGGTGAAAACTCCCACTCCAAAACCTACACAATGAATTATCAAAAATGAAATGGTTTACAATACACTTGCAATGCAAGCTCTCAGGAATCTTTGACACTTATATCTGGAGATAAACTAGCAACATAAAAGTACCCGTCAATCACATAATACATCTCCTCTCAAAAGCACCTATTTATATAGAAGTTACAAGGCAAAAATGAGCTTTCCTTGAGATGGGCATCTAACATGGCCTCATGGCCCAAAACCCATGTCTAAGGACACTTGTCTAACACCATAGCATGGCCATGACACTTGTCATAACACCCCATCCCAAAATGGTCGCCTATTCCCAAGTTGGCCAATGATAGATGCTCTTACAACTCCTACGACCATCATAGAATCCGCCACACTGACATATCTTATAGTTGTAAGAGAATTTGTCATACACAAGCTAAAAATAGCATATTCTCTTACAACATGTCATAACCCTCCTTGGGGTGCCCAAAGATGCCTTCTTCCAAGATGCCTTGTGACACATGTCTTCACCTATCATAGAATCTTCTATTTATGACTCTTACGCATCATAGATTTGTCATAGGAATCTGTCATAACCATTTTGGTCAATATTCCCTTACACACTATCTAAGATGCCAACACATGGAAAAATATACCTACCACTAAGTGGGATGCCTATCTCCTCATGTGAGGACAAATATACATGTTGTCACCTTCCACGTAGGATGACACATCACTATGCCAACTCCCACAAGACGACAATAAGGATTTGCATCCTAATTACAATAATAGGCAATAAATAAATAAATACAATGAAATAATATAAGGAATTACCAAGGTTGCGACACCTTAATTCCCAACACTACCTTCTGAAAGGAAGCTAGGTGTGTGGAAATTGCTTCCTACACTAATCTAATGAGGAGAGAAGAGTGCAAATTCTTTTCAACCTTTACAATTATAGTGTTATTAACCCAATAATAGAGATATTGCAGCAAACACATACACAAGAATGTAAGACAAAAGAAGAGAAAGACAAGATATACCTGGGGAAAACCCTTACAGGTGAAAAACTCCACACTCCAAAACATAGCTCAAATGTATTCTAGTAGAGAATAAAGGTTACAATATAGTTTTAGAGCCAATGCTCTTGACACTCATATCTAGAGATAATCTAGCAGAATAATAGTACCTATCAATCAAAAAATAGATCTCCTGTCCAAAGCACTTGTTTATATAGAAGTTACAAGGCAGAACATGGCTCTATCTTGAGATGGGCATCCGACATGGCCTCATGGACCAAAACCCACGCCTATGGACACTTGTCCAACACTGTAGAATGTTCATGACACTTGTCATGTCACCCAATCCCAAAGAGGTTGCCTATTCCCAAGTTGGGTTATGAAAGATACTCTTACGACTGTCATAGAATCTGTCATAGCTATCATATCTTACTGTTGTAAGAGAATCTATCATACACAAGCTAAAAATGGCATATTCTTTCTACAACATGTCATAACCCTCCTTGGGGTGCCCAAAGATGCCTTGTGACACATGTCTTCACTTGTCATAGAATTTTCCATTTATGACTCTTACGTGTCATAGATTTGTCATAGGAATCTGTCATGACCATTTGGTCAATATTCCCTTACACACTAGCCAAGATGCCGACGCATGGAAAAATATTCCTACGACTAAGTGGGATGCATATCTCCTCATGTGAGGACAAATTTACATGTTATCACCTTCCACGTAGGATGACACATCACTGTGCCAACTCCCACAAGATGACAAAACAAGATTTGCATCCTAATTACATAATAGGCAATAAATAAATAAATACAATGAAATAATACAAGAAATCACCAAGGTTGAGACACCTTAATTTGTAACATTCTCCCACATGTAGAAGACCTTGTAAGAGCTAATGGAAATAACAGGATTTAACTACTATAGGTCGAGAGGCCCATAGACTCCAAACACCATCTGAACTTCTCTGTGCCCATTGGTTTCGTCAATGCATTCGCAACATTCTTCGAATTGTCTACCTTCTCCAAATTCACCTTCCCATCCTCTACTATGTCCCATACGAAGTGAAACTTTACATCAATATGCTTTGTTCTGGCATGGAAAGTTGGATCTTTGCTAGGCAAATCGCACTCTGACTATCACAACAAATCGTAATTTGTCTTTCATCAACACCAATATCTGAACACAATATCTTAAGCCAAATGGATTCTTTACAAGAATGAGTTGCTGCCATATACTCAGCTTCTATCATGGATAAAGCAACCACAGGTTGTCACTTACCCATCAAACTAATTGCACCACCAAACATAGTGAACACATAAGCATTGGTGGATCTCCTACTATCAATGTCACTGACCCAATCAAAATCCACAAATCCTCAAATATAAATAGAATGTGGAGGTCCTGTAACATTACCATGATAGCATATGGAATACTCAGAAGTACCCCTCAAATATCTGAACACTCTCTTAACTACATCCCAATGTACCCATCCAGGATTAGCCCTAAATCGACTAAGGACTCCCATTGCCTGGGAAATGTCTAGTCTTGTGCAGACCATAGCATACATCAAACTACCAACAGCACTAGCCTAAGGTACTCTTCTCATGTCCACCTCACTAGGAGATTTTGGACAATCATTAATAGACAATTTTGTCCCCAAATAAATAGGAACACACAATGGTCTACAATCTGCCATGCTGAACCTATCCAACACGGTCTTCACATACTTACTCTGGCTTAACCAAAGTTTTATGTTAGCTCTATCTCTTCTGATTTCCATTCCTAGAATGTACCTAGCTGCCCCTAGATTTTCATCTCAAACTATGCTAACAACTGAGACTTCAAATCAAAAATCATATTCTTACCATTCCCAATTAACAACATATCATCAACATACAGTGCAATAATGAGAATGCGATCATTGTCAAACTTATAATACACACAATGATCTGATTTCAATCTTAGAAATCTAGCCAACAACACAAAGGCATCAAACTTCAAGTACCACATCCTAGGAGACTGCTTCAAACCATACAAAGATGTTTTCAACATGCAAACCAAATTTTGTTTACCTTTCTCTATGTAATGCTCTGGTTGTGACATGTACATCTCTTCCTCCAAATCATCATGAAGGAATGTTTTCTTCACATCCATCTGCTCCACCTCTAACTCATAAGCTATTGCAAGATATAATAGGAACCGAATAGATGTTAGCTTTGCAATGGGAGAGAAAATTTCACCACAATCAATTCCCTCCACTTGTGAATACCATTTCGCAACTAGTCTAGCCTTGAACTTTTCAACACTACCATCTACACTGAATTTCTTCTTGAACAACCATTTACATCCAATAGGTTTCTGTCCTTTAGGCAACAACACCAAGTTCCATGTTTTATTCTTTTCCAAAGAAGCCATCTCATCTGCCATGGCCTGCTTCCAGGAACCTGCATCTTTCATGCCCATAGCCTCTTTCACAATTCTAGGCTCATCAGTGTTAGTAAGCAAAGAAAAAGCACAACTAGAATCAAACATTGAATAACCAAACCTCTCAGGTTACTTTCTTTTTTGTGTAGACCTCCTCAAAGGCTGAGGTTGAGGTTCTACTTCTTCTTCTGAGCTTTCAGAGCTGCTAGAGCTCTCCTCATCATCAGGTCTCATAGGGTCTGTCGGTTCAGTCTTCTCAGGGGTAGAAGGAAACTAAACCACATCTTTTTTTTCTACCTGTTCTAGTTGTAGAATAATAGAAGAAGGTCTTAGCTCTCTGAAGATAACACTTCTGCTATACAACACTTTTTTCAGCCACAGGATCACAAAGCTTGTATCCTTTCACACTGACACCATAGCCAATGAAAATACACTTAACAACCTTCTTCTCCAATTTAGACTGTTTCTCCCTAGGCACATGTGCATATACCTCATAACCTAAAACATGAAGATGTCTAACTGAATGCTTGTTACTAGACCACACCTTCATAGGTGTCTTACCAACAAGAGCTGATGTAGAAGATGTTGCAAGTATGTGCCTAATCAGTGTTATCATTGGTGTCAACTATATCTTATTCTATTACTTGTTTAAAAGACTTGTAAGTTGAGGATATTGAGAAAATTAGCCTCTCCAGAAGAAACAAGTGAGTTACAGAGAAGTACAGTACATACAGTGAGTTGTATGTTGAAGAATAGTCTGGTAAACTGCTCTGCATTTATTCTTTCTTGAAGATCATGGTCTGTGGATTGGAAGTAAGTTAGAAGTATGTCTAAGGATACTACATTCTAGGTTTGAGTCATCCACATGAAGATTTGAGTGAGTTGTGTTCACCAAAGTGAAGCCTGCTTTTTCTATAAGTTCAGTTGAGACAGGAAGATAGTATTTGGCTCTGCATTCCTTCACACTAAAGTATTTTTCTTTGTAGTTCTAGAGGAAATTCTAGGATGATGATAAGTACCTATAGTTACAATGGTTTGTGTTTTGGTGGTCCGCAAGCTATCTTTCTTTTATGATAGTTGAAGACAGTGAAGTTCATGTGTTCTGGTGAGAAGATTCCTATGGATAAAGTAGTTAAGGTTCATGTGGGCACTCCTGATGATTATAACATGCTTGTGGATGTTTTCTAATCATGTTCCTATCTAGACTTTGGTCTGCATTAATAAATTGTGGTGATATGTGAAGATTGTTCCCAGTTAATGTAATGTGTAACCAGTCTTAGCTAACTTGGTTGATCCTAGTGATTGTGGAGATCTCTGGAAGATTGTAGAAGTGTGTTGTGGTGTGGAAGATCATGTTTGAGTCCTAGCTAAGGTGTGGCATGTTCGTATTGCATTCCCTTTGTATTATATTGCAATAGGTTAGGACCTATTTTGTAAATGTTTGTAATACTGACCTTGGTGATTGTTCCAATGGTTGATGACGACCTTGATGATCATTCCAAGGTTGATGTAGTGTATAAATACTTGTAGTTGAGTCATGGAAAAGGTTTCCTTGAGTGAAAATGAATATTTATTAAAAATGGTCCAAAGGCATAGCAAAGGAGGGGAAGAGGAAAGAAGAGGAAGAGAAGAAAAGAGGAGAATAGAGGAAACATAGAGCACAAAATTATTATACTTTAGTTGCGAATAGTGAAAGGTGTTGATCATGGCATTGAATAGGGTTTAATAGCCCTTATTGTAATCTTGCTAGGTTTAGGGTTGTGGTAGTGAGCCTGCTAGACCTAGTTGTTCTTCATGGGAGTAAGCCACTATGTTTAGGCCCATGTGGTGACCAAGCCTAAACATCACTATTTAAAGATTGCAATATATATTGAGAGGTTATCCTCTCTGTGGTTTTTCACCACCTTGGGGTTTTCAATGTAAATCTGGTGTCTCTTGTGTTTGATGTTGTATTTGTGGTTAAGTTTCTGATTTCATGCTCTCATTGTTAAAACATAATAATTGTGGATAAGTGATGAATGTAAGTAATTGCAGAAAGTGTTTATGTTTTGTGACAACTGATTCACCCCCCCTCTTAGTTGTCTGACACATATCAATAGGAGACCTGTTTACTAGGTAGCAAGCAGTGGCTACAGCTTCAACCCAAAACTTTTGTTCGAGTCTTGCTCCACTAAGCATACTCCTAGCCATCTACATTAGTGTCATGTTCATCCTCTCTACAACTCCATTTTGTCGTGAGGTGTATGGAGTTGTCTTATGTCTTTCAATCCCTTTCTCTTTATAGAACTTATCAAACTCTACTGAACAAAACTCACCACCATTAACAGTTCTCAAACACTTAATCTTTTTACTAGTCTGATTCTCGACAAAAGATTTAAACTCTTTGAACTGACTAAAGACTTTAATCTTTCTTCTGAGAAAATAAATCCATGTCCATCTACTGTAATCATCTATGAAAGATACAAAGTATACAGATTTGGAAATCGAAGGAACACTAATAGGACCAAACACATTAGAATGAATAAGATCCAATACACTAGAAGACTTGTGAGAACTAGAGTAAATCTGAAAATGGTTGTGCTTTCCATATACACAATGTTCGCAAAAGTCAAACTTTAGATTACAATCATTTAACCCCTCAATGAGGTTTTTATTTTTTAGGGTTCTATGACCCTTCTCACCAGTGTGGCCATATCTCAAATGCCATAACATAGTCTTTTTAGTAGGAAGCTTAACTTCCAAAGCATGAGCACCCTTGGGTACACAAGATGCACTAGCATCAGAATTTGTTACAACAGATTTCTTCACTACTTGTTTAGATGGTGGGGATGAAGTGACTACAACTCTTTTCTTAAGTTAGAAGAATTATTGCATTATCAAGTGTATGCCTCCATCTGAAATAGAGTACTTCTCTGAGTACCCAAGCACCATAGATCATCTAGTCATCTTGCATCCATCCTACGAAATGACAACCTGCACACCTACATCATTCAACATACTTATAGAAAGCAGGTTCTGTACCAAGCTTGGGATGTGCATAACCCCAGTGATCCCCTTCACTCATCCATCAGGGAATCAAATTGAGAGTCTTCCATGACCAACAATCTTCAGATGAGAATTGTCACCTAGGCACACTCTTCCACCATCAAATTCTTCATACTTTGTGAACCATCTTCGATGCAAGGTCATGTGGAATGATGCACCAGAATCAATCAACCACATATCATCAGATGCATGGGTGGCTAGGGCTACGATGAAGGCATCACCATCATCTTGTGACTTGTCAGAATCTAAATCTGGGGCATTCTTCTTCTTCTTCTTCTTCTTTTCCTCTTTGTATTCCTTTCAGAAATGCCCAGCTTTTCCATAGTTCCAACAAAAAGCCTTGGACTTTCTAGGAGATTTGGATCTCCCATGGGATTTGGATCGACCCTTATTAGCTTTCTTGCCCTTCTTTTTCCCTTTCTCCTTGGGTCTTCCATGAACTGGAAGAGCCTCTTTAGCTGCCTCAAAAGACTTTCTCCACGTCACTTTAGATAATAGAGAAGATACCACTTCATCCATTGTGAAAGTGGATGTGGTACTCCCAATAGCCATAACTAGATGATCCCAAGAGTCCAACAAAGAACAAAGCAAGGACATACAACGATCCTCCTCCATCTTCACACCAACAGATGTCAATTGTACAATTAACATGTTGAAGGCATTCAAGTAATCTGTAACAAATCCTGCATCCTTAGAGAATACAACTTCTTTCTCATAAAAAATTTATTCACCAGTGATTTGGCCTTATAAACATCTCCCAACTTCTTCCAAAGATCTTTCATGGTCTTCTCCTCATGGACATTTAACATGACAAAATCAACTAGACTAAGTCTTATGAGACCCTTAGCCTTCCGATCTTTGAGATCCCAATCATCTTGTGCCATTGCAGTTGATTTTACACTGGATATAGTTTCCCATAGGTCACGATCAACAAGCATGTCTTCCATCTTAAGTTTCCATAACTCAAAATTAGTGCCATTGAATTTCTCCACCTCTAATCTTCTAGATGTGTCTGCCATCTCTTTTCCTACAACAAGATTATAGAATACTCTGCACAGAGCTCCCACTCAACCTAAGATTAGCTCAAAAAACCCCTACCCAACAACTAGGACCAAAGGTGATGAATCTCTGATACCAACTAAAAGGAAGCTAGGTGTGCGAAAATCACTTCCTACACTATTCTAATGAGGAGAGAAGAGTGCAAATTCTTTTCAACCTTTACAATTACAATGTCATTAACCCAATAATAGAGATATTGTAGCAAACACATACACACTAATGTAAGACAGAAGAAGAGAGAGACAAGATATATGTGGGGATAACCCTTATGGATGAAAAACCCCACACTCCAAAACACAACTCAAATGTATTCCAGTAAAGAATAAAGGTTACAATATAGTTTCAGAGCTAATGCTTTTGTAGGAGTCTTCGACACTCATATCTGGAGATAATTTGGTAGCATAATAGTACCTATCAATCACATAATACATCTCCTCTCCAAAGCACCTATTTATATAGAAGTTACAAGGCAAAAATGGCTCTATCTTGAGATGGGCATCCAACATGGCCTCATGGCCCAAAACCCATGCCTATGGATACTTGTCCAACACTGTATAATGTTCATGACACTTATCATGTCACCCCATCCCAAAGAGATCGCCTATTCCCAAGTTGGGTTATGACAGATACTCTTACGACTATCATAGAATTTGTCATAGTTGTCATATCTTACAGTTGTAAGAGAATCTATCATATATAGGCTAAAACTAGAATATTCTCTTACAACATGTCATAACCCTCCTTGGGGCACCCAAATATTCCTTCTTCCAAGATTCCTTGTGACACATGCCTTCACCTGTCATAGAATATTCCATTTACGACTCTTATGCATCATAGATTTGTCATAGGAATCTATCATGACCATTTCAGTTAATATTCCCTTACACACTATCCAAGATTCTAACACATGGAAAAATATTCCTACCACTATGTGGGACATCTATCTCCTTATGTGAGGACAAATTTACATGTTGTCACCTTCCACGTAGGATGACACATCACCATGCCAACTCCCACAAGATGACAAAATAGGATTTGCATCCTAATTACATAATAGGCAATAAATAAATAGATACAATGAAATAATACAAGGAATTACCAAGGTTGAGACACCTTAATTCCCAACACCTTCTACTCCACCAAAAGGGCTCTTGGAGCCTCATGGAAAATGCCTTCTCTAGATGACTTTATTTTTTACTTAACTAGGGAGCATGATAAGTTAATACAGATGGGCACATTGAAGTCCTCAAAACCTCAAGCTCTCATTTCTAGGAATGAGAAACAATAGGCTTGAAGCAATAAAGAGTAGAAACAAAACACTCAGAAGGATAAAGAAACTAAGAAAGATAAAAAATCTGAGTCCTCCAAAAGCAACACTAAAAACTTTTCAAATCAAGGGAAACCTAAAAAGGAAAAAGTTAAGTGTGCCTATTACAAGAAACTTGGGCACAACAAGCACAAATGTATGAAGAAATAGATTCACCATCTCTCATATATTCTTAATAAAAACAACATAGGGGTTCCTAAATCTATCAAAGAGTCCTCAAAGTGTTTCATTATGGTACATAAAAGGAGCATAATGAAATTTGTACCTCAATCTAGTCGTCATTATGTCTAACACAACCTTAGGGCCCCTAGTGATTTAGGACACAAGGTAAAGAGATCATCTGAGCCTTTGCTCTAGTCTCATTCTTGTATATGGACTAGTGTTCATGGATTGAGTCCCACATACCTTATGTATATCAAGGACACCCGTAGAGATCTTGTACAAGCCTAGCTTAAGACCTTTCAATCATCATTTCTTGTGATGCATCACTACTGGGGAGGAGAACTGCTCACATGTATCCATATGTGTTGAGATAGAGCTAATATTGGTGAAGTCTTTAGTACTCTAAGGTAAGGGATTTCACATGTATGTGGATATCCCTAGATCTATTCCTCACAGGTAGATGGTATTAAGGTAAAAGCACAAAGCTGTGTCACACTTTTATAAAGGAAACGACCAATGCTGATCTAAATTTTTAACTTCAATCATTAAAAAGTGCAATATACATTTTGAATTTTGAAATGATGTAAATTAATGAAATGTATATTTTTTAGTGTATTTTATGTTTGGATTTTTTCTAAAAATTAAAAAATTATTTGAATACATTTTTTTGTAAAATTGACACTATAATTTAGTTGCTAATAAAATGCTAAAAAATGAATTTAAGTGAGATGTCGCTCATTTTATAGTAATTTTTTTTTTCCTTCAAATTTTTTGTGTATTTATAACTTGAAACTTTAGTGCATGGATTTATTTTTTATGCATTTTGATAAATATATATTTTAAATAAATATTAAAAGTTGTGTGTACCAAAAAATAATTATTTTGATGGGACGCCAGCTTTTGTCTTGACTATTTATCCAAAATAGAAAAAAAATTATATCATCTTGACATGGAATCTCTTCTCTAGTGCATCATATTTAAAAAAATTAATAAACTTTACTATTTTTTCTTGATAAGACAATCAACCTTATATTTTAGTGCTAATGACCTACTTTTAGTAAAAATAAAAAATAAAATATTAACAATAATCAAACTATTAAAAAAACCACATTTTTTAAATTTACACTTACAAATATACAAAAGGGTATTTTTGGATTTTAAAAAAAAAAAAAAATTACATGAGTAGGAATTGTTGAAACGTCAATTTTTTTAAATTTTGTATTTTTTGGTAATTAGCCTCCAAGTGGTGCTACATATGTATTTAGTGGACACTTATAGTTGGAAAAGTTGTGACCCATATCTAACTTAGCTAGAATGAATCTCACTAGACCATATGCTTGAGAAAAAATGACTTTTAGTTAGAAATGTTTAAATTCACTTGTGCCAATAAGTCAGCCAAAAGTGTGACACAGTTCTATGTTTTTACCCATTAATTGATTAATTTCCATTGTGAGTCCACAAGATTTGACACACCTACTTGAATAATCTTGGGTGTTATTATGTTTGGTGTGTGTTCATTTGTTGAAACCATTACACTTCCCTAATCCGAAATCCAAATCCATTGCAACCTTATGCATGCATGTGTGAAATCTATTGTTTGAAAAATTTCCAAAGTCAAGCATTTCATCTATCCACAATTATCTCAAAGTCAAATCATTCCCAATTTACTTCATCTCATAACCATCCTAGAATCACCCCTACTAACTATCCTATTCATCTTCATCATCCATTTTATATCAATTGCCACCTAATCATCCAATCCTATCCTAATAATCCCTCTAATCCTAATCACCCATCCTAATCACCACTAATCATCCTAATCATCTTAATCATCCATTTTATACCAATCACCACCTAATCATCCAAATCCAATCGAATCCAACTTCATCCTAATCCTCCTAATCCAATCCACCTCATCCCTAATCATCCTAATTACCTCATCCCATCTATCCTAATCATCCTAATCACCCTATCCACATCATCCAAACCTATCCCTAATCCAATCTTAATCCATCATTTAGGACCCTAATCTTAATCAATTTGCCTAATCCAATCAAGGTCCTAATCCCAATCTTTTCTATCCACCTAATTTACTCCCTAATCATCATCATTATCCCTCACCAATTCCATGTTTGAGCTTAATAAAACCTATCATCATTCCAATTACCCTAATCCTTCATCTATAGCTTGTATTTTTATTGAGAACTTGTCTATCTCAAGTAGTGTGTTAAGTTATGCCCTTATTAAGATTGTACAAATTAGCTTACAAACTTGTCTATTCTAAGTTAGTGGAATCCATATCCAATCCAATTTTTCTTCAAATCTTGTATACCCCAAGTAAGAAAGGGTAATCCTTATCTTATCATTTCTTAGGCTCTTGTCTACCCTAAGTAATCAAAGGATAAAATCCTTACCATCCTTTAATTACAGAACATCCAAACATACTTGAATTATTGCTACCTTATCCAAAATCCAAATCACCATCCCAAAAGTCCATCCAAATTCCAAATCATCAATCCATGAATCCATACATGAACATGAAAGTACCTTATGGCCAAGCATTTGCTAGCACAATCTACTCCCCTATACCTAATTACATACCCTATGGTCATCCTTATGATACCCTTGATAAGGGAAATCCATTTTATCCCCCATCACATAGCTACCTTCTAATCCATTAATCCCAATATTCCTTCCACCACAATATCTCCTAAACCTTCCTAATCATAATCCAATAGGAAACATACCTTTCAATCCATCAATCTGTTCAATCCCTCCATCACATTATTCCTCCAACCCTCCATTAAGGGAGCCCATAGAAATGACTTTACAGAAATTGGTCCAAGAAAACCTCATTAAACTCCATGAAGTAAAACAATACAAGGAGAAACCATTTAAGCACACTTGCTTCAAACAAGATGAATATTATGAATACCATGGGGAAAAAAGGTCATACAAAAATTGATTGTATAAGACTCAAGAAGTGCATCCTGTTGCAAGTATGGGCCTAACCGGTGTTGTCATTGATGTCAACATACTCCTGTTGCATTAATGATAAGGATTGGATGAACTATTTGCTGAGGATATTGAGAAAATTAGTCATATCAGGAATAGAGAAGAACAGTGAAGACAGTGAGGTAAAGATCCTAGCTTAGATGAAGATAAGAGGATGCACATCAAAGGGTTTCTAGATATGTGTCTTAAGATGATCCAATAAAGATTTCAAAGGTATGCATGAAGATCTTAAGAAGTTGTGGCCACTCAAGTAAAACCGGTTCTAGCAGATGTTTAGAGGTGACAGAGTGACACAGATAGGTCCGGTGAGATCTGGAAATGAAATATCTTGTTCTGTGGATTTGGTGAAGTGTTTAGGAAGTCAATGTGAATTGACAACTCAATTGGTTCATGGTCTGGAGGTTTGCAAGCATCTATTCCATTGTGACAGTGATGACAGACTGTGTTCTTGAGGTTCCGGATGAAGGAGATAAGGATTTTAGTAAGTAGATGTAGTGTGGATGTTCTTGGTGATTCAGGCAAGCTTGTTGAGGTCTTTGGATCATGTCCAGTTCATGTTTGTGGTCCACATTAGAGTTTGAGCTCGCAATTGAAGATTAACTTCCGGATGATGGTGTTCTTCCTAAGTCTGGCTGACTGGATGAGTTACACATCCTGTGGATGATCTTGGAGATGTTCTATGAAGATTGGCATATTCCTAAATGAATATTGAAGTCTCAGATCTGTGTGGCCAACAATGTGATGATTTGCATGAAGTCTTTTTGTAATTAGTCATGTTGTAGCTATGTATTTTCTCTGTAATGTATGCCAACTTGGATGATTATCCCTAAGTTGACGTCTTGTATAACTAAGTTGTAGAGTCATTCCAAAGTGTATCTTGTGAAGATGAGAGTGTGGTACAGAGGAGAGGAGTGAAAGGCAGAGCAGAAGTATTGGGCTTAAATGGAACTGACTCAAGCATGGGGAAGATGCTATTCTTCAGTTCAAGTATGTAATACTTATTATTCTGTAGACAGTGTGTCTCCTGTAGGCAGTGATCCTCTTGTGAGCAGTGTGCTCGGGTAGTGAGCCCTAATTGGCATGTGCCATTTGGCTCTTTCTATTCTTCTAACAGAGAATACAATCTTGGGTTAGTCACCCCATGGTTTTTCCCTTAACCAGGTTTTCCATGTCAAAATCTTGGTGTCTCATGTGTTAATGTGTTTCTACTCTTGATTTAATGCATTGTATTTCCATGTCAAAATCTTGGTGTCTCATGTGTTAATGTGTTTCTACTCTTGATTTAATGCATTGTATTTCCATGATTGATTTATTATTATGCTACTAAATTACAAAGTGGATTTAAGTGTTTAATTGGGAGAAAGTTTTGGACAACTGATTCACCCCCCCTCTTAGTTGTCTATCCTAAATCTAACACATCCAAGATCTCAGCAACTATAGTGATATTGTGATTAATGATCCCCTACCAACTCCTCATGTCAACCCAAATTATTCTTTGCAAATGGTAGCCAAGGACTATTTGTTGCAAGTATGTGCTTACTGGTGTTGTCATTGATGTCAACTATGCTTTTATTTTGATGCTTACTTGTGTTGAGCTAGTTTCTTTGTATTGGCTTATAGAAGTTTTGAAGATAATGAGAAAGTGTTCCTGATATTGAGTTTCCAAGTGCTTTTGAGAAAATTTGGTCTCCTAGTGGAAACAATGTGTTGCAAAGTATCTTGGCTTGTAAAAGAATAGTGTAATGTTTTGCTCTACATATCTTGTATACTGAATATCTTTGTGTTTGGATTGGAATTTATGTTAAGGGATGTCTGTAGATGCTATGTTCCAAGTTTGAGCCTCCGATGTGAAGATTTGAGTGAGTTTTGTTCACCAGAGTAAAAATTATTTTTCTAAGCATTTAGTAGTGACAGGGAGAATGTATTCTACTCCGCATTTCTCCTCGTTTAAGTTTTATAGTTTGTAGTTTTAGAATTGAGTTTGGGATGATGTTATGTGCCTTCAGTTCAAGTGGTTCATGATTTGGTTCTCTGTAAGTGATCTTTCCTTTATGAAAGTGGTAGACAGTAATGTTTAAGTGCTCTAGTTTGAAGAATCTTCTAGATAGAGTGTTTGGGAGTTGTGTGGAAGTTCCTGATGATTGTAATGTGCTTGTGGATATCTCTACATTGTGTTCCTACCTTTTGATTGGTCCACAAAGAGTAATCTAAATCATGCATGAAGTGTGTTCCTAAAGGTCTTAGTGTTAACACCAGTTTTGGCCAACTTGGTTGTTTTCACTACTTGCAGTTATGCTTTGGACTTTGTGATAGCATGTTGTTGCATGGAAGATTGCATTTGAGTCCCAGATAAGTCATGGTGTGGTCTGCATTCATTCTTCTCTCTCATAAATGTTTTTAGGTCCAAACCTATTCTAATGTATGTGTGTA